>CM067332.1:69100000-74360000 GCA_034376525.1 Nicotiana benthamiana
TTTTAGTATCTGAATGTATAAAATTTATCTTTACTTGAAAATTAATAAGCATAAAATTCAAATGAAATACTAACTAATTTAATATTCTATCAATAAAATATATAATTTTTTAAAATATTATAGTTGTTGGTGCTGATGGCTAATGGGTGAATGTCGACTATAGGCAGTGGTTGGTGATAGTTTTGGTTGATGATGGTGGCTAATGCTAGTAGCTAGTAGTGATTGGTAATGGTGGAGATTATGATTGGGGATGGTGATGGTGGGTGGTGATAGTTAATAATTGCGAGTGATGGTAATAGTTGTGACTGAGGAAGGTGGGTGGGTGGTGGTAGATTATAAGATGGGCAGTGCTGTGGTTGTTGATGGTAATCGGGTGGACACTTGTGGTAGTTGAGGTAAATAAATGTTGATTGTGGGTGATAATGATGATGGTCTGAGTGGTAGGGATAGCGCGCGGTCATGGTTGATTATGTTTCCTTAAAATTACTTAACTATATGTATATGCACCCATAATTAAAAACTCTTATGGTGTAATAATGTGCACCTCTACGAGTAAAATTGGCGGTTCAAATCTGACTTCGGATGGTCCTATTTTTGGCATGGAGTATATATATATATATATATATATATATATATATATTATGCACCCATAATTAAAAACTCTTATGGTGTAATAATGTACACCTCTACGAGTAAAATTGGCGGTTCAAATCTGACTTCGGATGGTCCTATTTTTGGCATGGAGTATATATATATATATATATATATATATATATATATATATACACGTGTGTGTGTGCGCGTGCGGCGGGCGCGCGTGTGTGAGAGAGAAAATCAGTAAAATTTCATAAAGAATATAATTTTGGACCTATAATTTCTAAAGTGTAATGGATTCTTGGTAAGAGATTATTAAAGTTAAACCCATCTCATGTAAATTTTAGATCCAACTTTTTATAACAGTTCATCTATTATCTTAAAATTCTGAATTTACCTCCGGTAATAACAACCAAGAATTTTTTTAATATTTTCTATAATTGTGTCCTCAAAACAACTAATGTCCTTGGTGATTTGTGAAGCTTCTTTTTCCAGGTTGCAGCTTTTAGTCCAACCTGAATAATAGTGAAAATGAAACAAGAACTTCAACTAATTCCTAAAATACATGTTGAAGTTAAATGTTGATTATGAGCTTTTTTTCCAATTTGCTAATCCAATGGATGTGGTACTTTTCAGAGATGCGATTAAAGCTCAATAGTTCAATAATCAATTAATTTGGGACCCAAAAGAAACCAAACACTATATCAAAATTGAATTAACTAAAATATACAAAGAGTCAACTCAATGTCAACATGAAGTCGGACATAGAAATAAATGGAAAATATTGTCTATTACCTGCCAAATGCCAAGTTGCAAAACTTGTCGTAGAAAGGTTCATTGAATTTCAGATATTCCCAACTGGATTAGAAACAAAAATGGATCTAAAAGGAATACGGTGCACAAGATATTTCGTGTATATGTAAGTTTCGGGAAAGATCACATACCAATAAGTGCGATCTAGACAGTTTTACCCTAATGTAATAGTAGTGGCTGTTTCCACGGCTTAAACCAATAACCTATAGATATACAAAGACAACTTTATCCAGGGCAGATGTAGTGCATTATCTATGGTGCAATTAAACACACAACTTTTGACATGAAATAAAAAATTATATGTAAAACTTCATTAAAATCATAAAAATAGTAAATATGATACTATAAATTTAACAATATAATGGAGTCAATGCTAAAAATATTAAAAGTTGAATCTATAGAATTTAAATCCTGAATTCGCTTTATAGTTGCTTCAGGATTCTTCTTCAAAACAAAGAGGGACATCCCAATAATAAAGATCCCACCTCAACATGTAGAAGTCACTTAATCCTACTGCTTACTTCAAAATAGAAGTGATAAATGGGCGGGTTGAGTCACATAAGTTCATGAAAAATATTTTACAATCATTACTTACCTCAAACCGGATAAAACTCTAACCGACGATGCCTTTTCTTCTCGATCCGGCCTCCAAATGCTCCGAATCTAACCAAAATCAGTATCACATCATTAATACACGCTAAAGGAACAAAGCCGATGCAAAAATTATCAACTTAAGTAAAACAGACCGAAATTGGCCAAACTCGACCCCTGGGTCTACGTCTCAAAATCTGACAGAAATCACAAAACCGAAATCCTCTCACGAGTCCCCATACATACACACCAAATTTACTAAAATCTAACTTCATTTGATCCTTCAATCTCCCAATATTAACTCTCAAGTTCCAAGCCATAATTTTCCAATTTTCACCTTTAAATCCCACAAATTCCATACTTAATCAACTGAAAATCATCATAGAATCGAGTTTTAGGTTCAAAAATAATACATCAACAAGTTCCTCTTGAATCCTTCTTCAAAACCCTCCAAAAGCTCTAAAACCCGAGTTGAAATTGTGATGAATGGCAAAAGTTCATGAAGGGTCCTTTATATACTTTCTGCCCCAGGTTTCCCTCGGCCAACAGTCTGCATCTGCGGTCAAAACAACCACATCTGTGGTTTTCACTTAACTCCCTAGGATCGTAGATGTGCCCAACACATCACACCTATGCTTCTTCTGCCGATGGATAAATTTCGCATCTGCGGTCTCCATGCTGCATCTGCAACCTCGCACCTGTGGTCCCCAATCCGCAGGTGCGGATTTGACAGAAGCAGCAGCTTCAACTACTCAAGCTAAGTCTCAGTCTTTTCGTTAACCATCCGAATTTATCCCGAGGCCCTCGAGCCCTCAACCAAACATGCCAATAAGTCTCATATCACCTTCAAACTTATTCTAACCTTCAGAACACTCAAAATAACATTAAAACATCAATTCACCCGCGGATTCAAGCCTAAGGTTTTCCAAACTTCCGCATTCCGAAAATGATGCCAAAACCTATCAAACCACATCTGAATAACTTGAAATTTAGAACACACGTCACAAATATTACAATAGACCTACTCCAATTTTCGAAATTCCGTTCCGACCTCGATATCAAGATTTTCATTGCCAACTGTAAAATACCAAATTTTTTATTTCGCTTATTCAAGCCTAAATCTACCACGGATGTCCAAATTATATTCTGAACACGCTCCTAAGTTTAAATCACCTAATGAAGCTATCCAAACCATCAGAATTCACATTCGAGATCTTTTACACAAATAAGATACTAAGTTTCTCATTCCCCTCTAAGACTACTCCGAACACAACACAACCAATACGGTATGATAAAATACAGGTGAACAACATGCAAGGAAGCAGAAATGGAGAAGATGGGGTTGTAACTCATAAAACGACCATCAGCCGTTACAAATCTTGAGACCAAACTCAAAGCTTGATAAACTTTTAGGTAAGGGGTGTTTTATCTTAAAAAATCTGAATCTGAATATACATATGGATATTAAGATTTGCATTAAGATTAAGACATTTGAATATTAAAATGTGTATTAAAATCTGAATACTAAACGATTAAGGTTTGTTTTTTAACAAGGGAATGTATAAATTTTGTTTTTATTTGAAATTAATAAACATAAAATTCAAATTAAATATTAATTAATCTAATATTCTGTGAATAAAACATATATTTTTAAAAATATGATAGTTAGTGGTAGTGATGGCTAATGGTAGTGCTTGTGAATGCCGACTAGAGATGATGGTTGGTGGTGGTGGTTCTGAATAGTAGCTAGTGGTAATTGGTAGTGATAACTATTATTGTCGAGAATGGTGGTGGCATGTAATAATAATTAATAATGGTGGGTTGTTGTGGCGGTTGTTTATAATGATGGATAGTACCGACTATGGTTGTTCACTAAGATGGGTTGGTTAGTTGTAGTTGTTGAGGTGGATGAATTTGTAGTTGTGGTTGAGAATGATGGTGGTGGAGGTAGTGGGGATTCTAGGTGGTGGTTGAATATGGTGGTAGTGGGTGGCATGATAATAGTTGATAATGGTAGGCAATAATGACAATTAATAATGAGTGTGGATGATACATCTTAATAAAATTAAGTCTTTGTATTAGATCTTAATCATACAGACTTATTAAGAATTATTAAATGATTATGAATTTAAAAAAAAACTTAATGATTAAGATTCAGACATTAAAAATAAATATATTTAATGTATGTGATTTGAATAATTAAGATACAGATCTCCCTTAAAAACGAAACTTTAATGAGCCTATTCAATGTGAATTCAAATTAATCGATTTTGAATGGTAGGAAAAGATTAAAGATTCACAAGAAGAATTCCAACTATTAGTTTTTTTGTAGTGTAACCAATTGACTCGTTGAGCTTACAAGGCAGACACTTTCTTCAACCACCACAAAAAGTTCTTGTAAGCTTTTAATTTTTTGTTAGTAGTTCTTTTCTTTTCTTCAAATTCTTTATTCAAAGGTTGAATTTTTACACTTTACCTATATATCTTAGTGTTGTGGATTGGTAATCCTCTTTGCCAAGAAGTCCACAAGTTTGAAATGTACATTGAAAATAAAAGGATCAAAAGGATCAAATTCACATGTGAATCCCCCGAGTTCCAATTTTCATATCTACTCCTTAAAATTAGAGAAGGGAGATAAAAAAAATAAGTACTAATTAGATGGCAATTTGAAAACATCCAGAAATCCAGACGAAAATCGAAGAACAAGATGAAAAGGAGTCGGTTAGGTAGAAGCTTTTAGAGAGCGTTTCAGAGAAAGAAAGAGACTTCTCAATTAGAAAATATCCCACTAACCCCTTTAATCTAAAAGGAGTCGTGTATATATTATATAAATGGGCCAAATTGGGCCAGAAGTCAAATCGGAAATAAACCAAAACAACATGGGCTGAAACATACAAACTAGCCCAACTACAAGATATACATGATATACAAGTAATATACATTAGATATACATCAAAACTCAATGTATGTGTATGGGATTTGAAGCTAAATAATCTTGTAGCTCAACAGCCCCCCTCAAGTTGGAGGGGGAAACCACCTTCAACTTGAATAGCAAGGGATGCAGAATGGTGCCAGGGAGTGGTTTGGTGAGAAGGTCAGCCAGCTGACGAGAAGGGGAGACATGCGACACTTATAAGCCCAGCAGCCAACAAATCACGCACAAAATGACAATACACTTATATATGTTTGGTCCGCTCATGAAAGACAGGATTTTTGGCAATATGTATAGCAGCCTGATTGTCACACAGAACAGAAAAGGGGAGAGAAACAGAAACACCAAGGTCAGTGAGCAAACGTGAAAGCCAAGACAGTTCAGCAACTACCTTACTGAGAGCCCTATACTCAGCTTCAGTAGAAGATAAAGAGACTACAGGTTGTTTCTTAGACTTCCAACTTATCAAGCAGCCACCCAAAAGAACACAAAACCTAGTCACAGACCTGCGAATATCTGGACAGGCAGCCCAATCACTGTCAGAATAAGCATAGACAGATAAATCAGAACTGTCAGAATAGAATAAACCCAAATGCATAGACCCTTTAAGATATCTGAGAACATGTAAAGCAGCAGTCATATGACTCTGGGACACTTCAAGTATTGACTCAGATGCTGAACAGCAAAGCAGATGTCAGGCCTGGTGTGAGTCAAAAATAAGAGCTTACCAACAAAGGACAAACAACAGAATCAGCATGGAGTTTCACATTAAGATCCAAAGGACAAACAACAGGAGAAACATTCATACAGTCAAACTGATGCAACAGGTCAGAAACATATTTATGCTGATTAAGGAGCATCCCACCAGGAACTACAGACATCTCAATGCCCAGAAAAATAATGCAAAGACCCAAGGTGTTTGATCCTGAACTGATCATCCAGAAATAGCTTCAGGGCAGATAGCTCATCATTGTCATCCCAGTGATGATAATGTCATCCACATAGATTGCTACAATAACCAGACAACCAGGCTGGCCTTTGATAAACAGAGAATAATCATTCAGGGAATGAGTATAGCCTCTGGAATAAAGGGCAGATGACAGCTTAGCATACCATTTTCTGGATGCCTGCCTCAACCTATATAGAGATTTTTTCAACTTACAGACAAGAGGAGGAGATGGAGAGAAAACAGAATCAGAAGAAGATACAGAAACAGATAAACCTGGAGGAAGCTTCATATAAACCTCCTCATCCAAATCACCATGCAAGAAAGCATTGTTAACATCAAGTTGGAAAAGTTTCCAATGCTTCTTAACAGCCACCGCAATAAGACACTTCACAGTGGACATTTTAACCATAGGAGAAAAAGTGTCAGTTAAATCAACCCCTTCAATTTGAGTATCCCCTCTAATAACAAGTTTGGCTTTGTGCCTTTCAACACTACCATCAGCCTTATACTTGATTTTATAAACCCATTTGCAGCCAATGGGTTTCTTACCAGAAGGAAGGGGAACAATATCCCAGGTACAGTTGGCATCCAAAGCATCAAACTCCTTTTTCATGGCATCCTGCCATACTGGAACTGATGCAGCTTGAGAGTAGTAAAGAGGTTCACTCTCCAGGGGAGAAGAAGAAGACCCAGAGAAAGCAGGAAGGTGGCAAACATAATCCTTATGGTAAGAAGGAGGATTGTGATGTCTTCCAGATTTCCTGGGAACAACAGTTGATGTGGAAGAAGGTAAAGCAGGAGGTGAGATGTCAGTGTTGAAAGGAGGACTAGAAATTGGATATGAAGAAGGAGAAACTGGAACAGAAGGTGAAGGTTGAGAGGAAGAAATGGGAATACAGAAATCTGGCTCAGAAAGGGAATGCTCAAGAGGAGAAACAGAATGAAAAGAAGAAGGAAAAATAGGAGGAGCAGAGGTGACAGAAGAAGCAGATTTGAAAGGAAAAGAAGTTTCATGAAAGATAACATCCCTGGACACAAAGTACTTTTTGGAACTGAGATCATACAGTCTATAGCCCTTTTTAGCAAAAGGATACCCCAGGAAAACACATGAAATGGCCCTAGGCTTTAACTTGTTCCTTTGAAGAATTGGGATAGTAGCATAGGCAAGGCAGCCAAAAGCCTTTAAATGGGAGTAAGTGGGTGCCTTACCATACAAGATTTCATAAGGGGACTTACCATGAAGGAGCCTGGAGGGTATTCTGTTAATAAGATAGGTAGCAGTTAATAGGCAATCTCCCCAGAAAGAAATAGGTAAACCAGATTGGAAGAGTAAAGCTCTACAGGTTTCAAGAAGAGTTCTATGTTTCCTCTCAACAACACCATTCTGTTGAGGAGTATGTGGGCAAGTGGTTTGGTGTATGATGCCATGTTGGCTAAATAAGGATGCACCAGTAATACTAGATCCCAATTCTAAAGCATTGTCACTCCTAATAGTTTGAACATTTGCATTATGCTGGGTCTTAACCATACAGAGAAAAGATTGAAGCATGCAGAAAGCATTGCTTTTAGACCCTAACAAATGTGACCAGATTGCCCTAGAAAAATCATCAATTATTATAAGAAAAATATCTAGAGCCAGAAGAGGTGAGAGTGTGATAAGGGCCCCAAGTATCTACATGAATCAATTGAAAAGGTCTAGATGTACTAGTAGTGCTTTCAGGAAAGGGAAGCCTAGTTTTCCTGGCCATAGGACAGGTAGAACACTGAAAAGGCTGTTTAGAAGCAAATGAAAAAGATAAAGAAGAAATGTGTTTCATGTTTGCAAAAGGGATATGACCCAACCTCAAATGCCAAATGTAATTCATATCAGTGGAACAACATTATTACACATGGAACTGTTTACATTCCAAGGCAAACTAACAGCTTGATAACTAGAATAGTCAGGTTTACAAGAATTAGAAGAAGAAGAACATACAGAAACAGAAGAACAACAATTAGAAGAAGATGAAGGTGGCACCTAAGCAAGCTTGTACAGACCAGCCTCCTCTTTACCAAGATCCAGAGGCATCCTCATGAAGGAGTCTGTAACAAGTGAACGAAACATGAAGTTGCAGTGAACAATACTATGCAATGCAACTGTTTTAATAACTTGTGGACAGAAATCAAGTTGTGTTTGAAAGAAGGAAGAAGTAGGACATCATGAAGAGTGATGAATGGATTTAATGCAAAAGATCATGTGCGCGTCACTTTCACTTTATATCCATTAGGAAGAGTAACAAGATAGGGTACAGCTAAAGGTGTGAGATTGAAGAGTAAATCCTTATTAAAGGTCATATGGTTAGATGCCCCTGAATCTATTATCCAGGTAGCAGAATTAATGTGAGTTAACATGCAAAATTTGGAATCAGAAACAGGGCTCTCAGTTAGCATAGTACCAGCAAAATTGGCAGCATACATGGGAGGAGGAGACTGGGCAGTGGAGTCCCCTAACTGAATTTGTTGGAGCAGGGTCATCAATTGTTCATAATGTTGTCTGCTCAACCCAGGTATCACAGAACTCTGGCCATCAATGTGTGGAACAGGTTGATGACTTTCAGGAGGATTTCCATGAGGAACAGACATATTTCTTCCAGAAGAAGAGAAATCCACACCAGCAGTTAGATGAGCAGCAGCAGGTTTCCTCCCCTTGTTAAATGTTGTACTTTGTGGATACCCATAAATCTTGTAACACTTATCAATTAAGTGCCCAGATTTCTTACAGTATCTACAGAACAAAAAGTCCCTAGCTTGGTCAAAGTTAACTCTTTGTCTGAAATGAGAAGAATTATGCACTGTGGCCTTATTGAAACCAGTTGAATTTTTGTTTGTGTGGGCATTGAAAGACATAGAGTCTTGATTAAACTGAGAAAGGGACTGGACTTGTCTCTGCTTCTCATCATTGAGGACCATATTGTAGACACTATCAAGGGTAGGAGGAGGCTGCATCATCAATAGGTTACTCCTTACCCCCATGTATGCTTCATTAAGGCCCATAAGGAACTGAAACACCTTATTCTCATCATCTTCCTGTATGATGCCATTTCTGGCAGGACAAATGCATCTTTGTCCATGGTTTGCACACATTGTTCCTAATTCATCCCATAGACCTTTAAGTTTGTTAAAATATGAATCTACATCTAGAGATCCTTTGACAGGTATGAGAGAGTTCTCTTTTTAGTTCAAATATTTTGGTTATGTTAGCAGTACCATATCTAGCTGCGAGATGTGCCCATATGCTCTGTGCAATATCAGAATACTGCACACTCTCAGCTATTTGAGGGGATAAGGAAGCAGTCAACCAGGATATCACCATATTATTACATCTGTCCCATAACTTTTGTTCAGCCACATTAGTATCTGGTCTGCGGCATGTACCATCAACAAAGCCAATTTTATTTTTAGCAGTACAATCATTTTCCTTCTCCAACCCCCATAACCACTACCCGAGAAGGGAGTGGACACAAGAGAAACACCAGGAACATCAGATGAGTAAACAAATAAGGGACTGGTAGGGTCAACAGGAGTGGTATTAGTACTCATGTTAGCAGTCGTGAAGAACAATGAGTTCAAAGTCAAAATATAATCTCTGCAAGTATGTTAAAACTAAAGTTGTATCAAAAACTTCATGCAAATCATATAACACCTAAAATAGGAATAGATTTACCCTTCTTCTTCGCGACCGGAGAAGATCGGCCTTCGATTAACAGAAAAATGCCAGTTCCGAACAGCAGAAACCCTAAAATCTGAAGCCTCCACGGAATCGACTCGAAAACGTCGGAAAAGCAACCCAAAACGTTCGAGTAGTGAAGATACAACCAGATATCGCGATAAAAGTCTCAGATCAACATCTGATTTAGATAGGAATCATCATTGACCGAATACGTCAGAAACACCCCCAAAAATTTCGAACGAAATTTCGACTGAGGTAACAAGATACATGAAAGTATCATCGGATCATCGTCCTTGCTCTGATACCATGAAAACATGAAGAAATCCAGACGAAAATCGAAGAACAAGAAGAAAAGGAGTCGGTTAGGTAGAAGCTTCTAGAGAGCGTTTCAGAGAAAGAGAGAGACTTCTCAATTAGAAAATATCCGACTGACCCCTTAATCTAAAAGGGGTCGTGTATATATTACATAAATGGGCCAAATCGGGCCATAAGTAAACCGGAAATAAAGCAATACAAAATGGGCTGAAACATACAAACTAGCCCAACTATAAGATATACATGATATACAAATAACATACATTAGATATACATCAGGAACTCAATGTATGTGTATGAGATTTGAAGCTAAATAATGTTGTAGCTCAACACAATTTGACTACTTGTATGATTTACTGATTTGAAGTTTAGATAAAAATTTTGCTCTTCTTCCTTAAGACTTACATACAACCTTTGTGCTGATTTTTATTTATAAAAATATTGAAATTTTAATTTTAATTTTCGCCATAAAAAATCTTGAGAATCTATTATCTGATTTTTTAAAAAGTATTTGGTATTCTAAGCCCAATGAAGCTATTAATTCGGATTAGGGTCGGATAAGTCCGAACTGATACTCTCTTCGTTCCTAAATTAGGTAACACTTTTAAATTTGGCAAGAAAAGAATATGTTTGAAATTTGTAACCTAAAATAAGTTATAGATATTTGTTTGGCTATGCATCATCTTAACTAAAAATAAAATAGGAAATATAAAATTATTATATTTGTAAATACATAAATATGATAATTCTTGAACCAGAAAATGCAGTGGTTGATTAGCAAAGCCAAAGGCCGAACAGGTCGAGCTGGCTCTTTCAAAATGGTTACAGCTGAATTCGCATATGCTATCTGGCTGGAAAGGAATGCAAGAGTCTTCAACAAAATATTTCGATGTAACACTGCCTACTAAGAGACATAGTGTATAATTGTAATGTTAGAGGTACCCCACGAATAATACAACAATTACAACACCTTCGAATATAGTAGTGTTAGATAGTTAGGATAGTAGATATAGTTTATATGTTAGTTCTCAAACAGTCAGCTGAGTTGAAGCTCGACTGTAATTTTGTAATGCTACTTCATTGGTAATTAATGAAAAGCCTTAATTACCAAAAAAATAAATATGATAACTCTTTTGGATAAACTGAAAAAAAGAATATATCACATAAATTGAGATACGAAAAATAATATTTACATTACTTCCATTGCATACAAACTGAAAAAACCAATCAATTTGATAGACCCTTCTTTCAACTTTTATCCAATTTCCCTAAAGGGACTCCATATTTTTCTTTTTTGGACATCCCTTTATATCTTCAATCCATTTTATGAAACCATAAATGGTGACAAAGGTGGCACTTCAAAAATACCCTTTCCATCTCCACAATCCCAAATTGAAGACCAATTTGAAGGTGTCAAAGGAGTTACCATTTGCTCTCTTTTTACCTCCTTTTTTACCACAACTACTTCTTCTTCATTCACCACTTCTCTTATCCTTTTCCCAGTTGAATTTAAATTCAAATTTACACTCTGCTCAATCACATTATTTTCTTCCTTAAAGTTGCTAACTTCAAGTGGAAAATTCAAGATTGCTTTACTCCCTCTTAGCTTAAATGCTGCTCTATCATATGCCATAGCTGCTTCTATTGCTGTTTCAAAAGTTCCTAACCAAACCCGAGTACCCTTTCGGGTCGGGTCACGAATTTCAGCAGCAAATTTTCCCCATGGCCTTTGCCTTACTCCTCTGTATTTCTTCTGAACAGAGTACTCTGTTTTTACCTCCTCTGTTTTTGGTTGCTCTGTTTTCTTGACATTAGGTATTGTAATATTTAAAGAAGGTTTTCTTTCATTAAAACTTGTTTTTTTCGGGGAATTTGAGGTTGTTATACGAGGTACTAAGTTGGGTTTTTGTTCAAATTCAAAGGAATTAAATTCTTGGTTCAAATTTTGAGCTACGTTTGTTGGATCAAAAGAGAAAGTTTCCATTTTTAGATTAGAGGTTAAAGAATCAAAACATTCAGAAACAGAGGAATTTTGAGAATAAAGAGTACTACTTGTTTCTGAAGACGAACAATAATTTTCAACAAAGGCAACATCATCCAAAAGATGCTCTCTTATCAAATCAAGATCCATTTAAATCTTGTAAGAAAGGAAAAATATGGGGGAAAAGATGGTTTTTTTTTTTTGGTTCAAAATATGAAAGAATTAAAGGGAATTTGAGTTGAATTGAGGGGAAAAGAAAGAGTGAAGATGGAGGATTATAAAGGGTGGAAATTTATGAGTCAAGTGGAGGTTAAGAGGAGGTTTCTTGGTTGGAGAGAGGAAGCCTCGTGTGGGTTATCCAATTCATTTTTTAAGTATAAAATAGGACCACTTGACTTTTTTTTATAGTTAAAATAAAAATAAAAGTAATGTATGATTAAAGTTATCCATCTTTTGTCAAAAAAGAAGAGAAAAACAAAGGAGATGATGTTGGTTTTATGTCTTTTTTAGTCATTGATGATTGTTGGTTATTGTGTCCTCCACAGGACCTAAGTTTCCACGTTACTTCTTTTTATTTTAGTTTTCCTTTCTATCACTTTTCTATCTTTTCTTTTTGGTTCTAGGTTTTAATAAGTTTTATTCCGTTCGTTTCAAATTGTTTAAATTTTTTGGAGTATGAAGGTTAGATTGCTTAATTTTTAATATGAATATAAATATAGATTTATAATAGTTAATTACTTAGAATATTTAAAAATTATTTACAAAAAATTTGATTAAATCTTTTTTATTTGACTTCTAAAATAATAATGAATTCATTATTTTTGAAACAAACGGAGTAGATATCTACGTCAAGAAAGAAGAAAACTGATTTAGGAAATGCCTTCCTATTTATTTCTAATATCTTGAGAAAAACGATTTTATATATATATATATATATATATATATATATATATATATATATATATATATATATATATATATATATATATATATATACTTTCTTTGTTTTAATTTATATGATACATTTCGCTTATTGATAGTCAATTTGATATATCTTTAAAACTAAATTTGATTAGTTCAACTTGATATTTAAAGTAAAAATTTAAATATTTAAAAACTATACAAAAAGTACTATAAATTAATATTCTTGTGTCAGTATGATTAAAAACTATATTCTTAAAAGCTGGTCAAACTTCATAATATTTGAATCTCCCTAAGCAAATGTAAACGTAAATTGAAACGAATGGAGTAACGTTTAAGCAAATTCAACAATGGAAAAATAGGATGAGATGCCTTAAATCTTAGTATCGTATTTTAAAATTATGCGGCTCCAAATCTAGAGACGATTATCACTAATGGATCGGGTTACATATGATATCAAAGTCAACCAACATATAACTTTGGATGTGTATTAGGAAAATAATTCAATGCATGTATCTGTTGAAGTCGTTTATATCCAAGAGCCCAAAAGAATGAATCTGACAGTAAAAAGAGCAAATACAGCATATAACTGACGTTAAATACGAAATACATCAGGGAATTCGTATTAAATGTAATGATTATGTAACGTCGCATTCAATGTCTTTAAAGCCTCATTATGATTTGGGAAAACGCATATCTCTAGGACACCTATAAAAGGGGAAATCATGCGATCAGTTGAGGATACGAAAAAATCATTGGAATATATCTTTGTTTACTTGCTTTATTCTTGAAATATTCTTCTGCTACATAATTTAATTCATTTTATACATTCTTTTGATTATCAGTAACCCGAGATCTTCTAAAATTCTAGCATTGACTAAAATTCTATTTTTTGGTTAGACAAATTGATTCCGTCATCGGAAATCGAACCCGGGTGTCCGGGGCGAAATCCAAATATATGTATTGGGAAAAATTATATTTAAGAAACATGTCAGGACACGTAGACTAATTAAGCGGTCAAAGGATGACAGCTGGTTAAGACGCACGAGCAACAGTAGGGACGAATTACAATAACCACGAGCTAATAACAGAAGAAAAGGCATGGGTAAATATTCAAATAATTCAATGGCCATACCTGTTGAACTCGTTTATATCCAAGAGCCCAAAAGAATGAATCTGACAATAAAAAGAGCACGAATACAGCATGTAACAGACATTAAATATGAAATACGTTAGGGAATTCGTATTAAATGTAATGATTATATAATGTTGCATTAAATGTCTTAGATTTCTCATAATAGACTCATTATGATTTGTGCAAAACACATATCTCTAGGACACCTATAAAAGGGGGAAACATCTGATCAGTTGAGGACATAGAAAAATTATTGGAATATATCTTTGTTTACTCGCTTTATTTTTGAAATATTCTTCTGCTACATAATATAATTCATTCTATACATTCTTTTGATTATCAGTAACCCGAGTTCTTCTAAAATTCTAGCTTTGACTAAAATTATATATTTTGGTTAATTACCAGAAATTTGATAATCTATTTCTTCTCGATTAACTTTTCTTGCTGATCAATCATGTCGAACAACAATGTTAACATTTGAGGAAACCAAGAAAACCAACAAAATCAGGGAGATCCACAAGATATTAACACTCCGGTTCCAATTCCACAAGGCTCTCCTTGACAATCTTGAGAAGGAACCCCTGACGGGTCTCAAATGAATGAACATGCTCAACTTGTGAATGCTGAAACCGATGATGATGCCTTGCAGAAATTAATTGCTGATCAGGTAAACAAAGCTGTGGAAGCACTTGTCAACCAGTTACCTGTTGCTACCCCTGCACCAACATCCAATAATAGCACTTTGGAACACCCTCGTTCTGGACTTGTCAACTCAAGCAACAGAGGGACTCCCAGTGAATCACAAGAGAGGGAACCAAGTAATGTGGTTAATTATGATTTATAAAACGTAGTACTAACTTTGC
Organism: Nicotiana benthamiana; assembly: GCA_034376525.1. NCBI lineage: Eukaryota > Viridiplantae > Streptophyta > Magnoliopsida > Solanales > Solanaceae > Nicotiana > Nicotiana benthamiana. Next base: position 69,114,804 of record CM067332.1, read on the forward strand.
AGAAACAACTCAAGGAGCAAAGTGAGCGCATATAGCAAATACCTAGGGTGTCACCCATGGTCAAAGGAGTAGATATGGATCTCTATTCGCAACAACCCTGGAAGCCAAGTGCTGCTCCTCTTCCAATTCCAAAAAAGCTCAAAATGCCTGACATTCCAAAATATGATGGAACATCAGACCCACGAGACCACGTGACTGCATTTATGACGAGAGTAAAACGCAACGACTTAACTAAGCAGGAAATTGAATCTGTATTAGTTAAGAAATTTGGCGAAACACTCACTAAAGGAGAGCTCACATGGTACTCTCTTCTACCTGAAAATTCCATAAATTCTTTTGTTGAGCTTGCAAATTTATTCATCAAAGCACACTCGGAAGCTCAAAAGGTGGAAAAAAGAATGGAAGATATTTTCAAAATTAAACAAGGAGACTTAGAGTTGCTTAGAGAATTTGAAAATAGATTTCAGCGTGAAAGAATGACATTGCCTTGTGTACCTAACAATTGTGCGGCTATAGCCTTTGCGAGAAATTTGAATGAAAAAAGTTCAGAAACAACGAGGAGGCTCAAAGAAAACATTTGAGAATCCCCTGCTACAACTTGGAATGACATTTATAACAGATATAACACGAAGCTAAGAATTGAGGAAGATACTGTTCCACGATTTCAAAAAGAATAAAAGGTTAGTTCGAGGCGTATGGAGAATGAAAAAAGGTCCAGAAAAAATAGATACGAGCCTTACGTGTGACCTGTAAGAAGAGACTCGTGATCAAAGCAAGACAATCAGAGTTACGACCACAGATGAAGGAATAGAGAATCTGGCTCGAGATTTAGGAACGATCAAAACATTCGTGAGCCACGAGTTGATGATTCAAATTTAAAATCAAGATTCGGTGGTTATAACTTCAATGTCAGCACCTCCGAGCTCGTGGATATTTTGTAAGGCATGGGAGATAAGGTTCGATGGACAAAAGAAATGAGATAAAATCCAAGCAGGCGCAACCCTGACCATTAGTGAAAGTATCATAATGATCACGTGCATAAAACAACTGACTGCAGATTTCTACAAAGTGAAGTTGATCATATGTTGAAACAAGGGTATTTCATGGAGCTATTCAACAAAAAAGGGAAGCAAGCTTACAGGAAAAATAGGTAGGAGCCTCCAAAACTGCCATCCACAAAAAGGACTATCAATGTTATAAGTGAGATGAAGATATTAATGGTATATCATACACGACCACTAACAAGTTTTCGAAAATAACAATCACTCAAGGGAAAAGGGTGTGACACACCTTGGAAGAAGATAACATTACATTCAATGATGCAGATGGAGTGTTAATACCCCACAACGACGCACTGGTAATATCTTTAATTGTATGTGATACTAATGTAAAATAAGTTTAGATTGATCCGGGTGGCTCGATAAACATTATTTTGCTAAGAGTATTGCATGAAATGCAAGCCGACGACAAAGTAATACCAAAATCCCACACTCCATATGGATTTGATAATTCCAGTGTAGTCACAAAAGGGGAGGTAACACTCACCACATTTTCCAATGGTGTCATCAAAGAAACAAAGTTCCAGGTAGTAGATATAGAGATGGCTTACAACATAATTCTTGGGAGGCCATGGATCCATGAAATAGATGCAGTACCTTTTCAACTTTACATCAAGTTGTTAAACTTCCATCACCATGGGGAATTTGTCAAATTCATAGAGATCAACATGCATCCAGGGCGATCAATTCTGTTGCAGATACAAGCACGAGAAATGAAGGTAAATAGCAACCACAGAAGGCAATTGAGGTCACCATAACGCAAACCTCAACTGAGAAAAGGCGAACAGATCTAGATTCAAGACCAGATACTATATAAGAACCAGAGGAAAATGAAAATATCAAAACCACAATTGAAGAATTGGAGCCTATCGTGTTATTTTCTCAATGGCCCGATAGGAAAGTCTACGTCGGAGCTACTCTCAGCCAAGGAACGAGAGGTAAGTTAGTTGAATTTTCGAAAACTAACATGGATTACTTTGCTTGGTCCCATTATGACATGATAGGGATTCCACCGAATGTGATGAATAAACTGAATGAAGATCCCTTATACACTCCAATCAAACAAACAAAAAATAAAGCAAGTAACTTTCAAGAATCAGGTGATTCAAGATGAAGCCCAAAAATTATTGAAAATTGGTTCTATTCATGAGGTAAAGTATCCTGACTGGTTAGCTAATACTGTTGTGGTTCCAAAGAAGAATGGTAAGTGACAAGTTTGTGTAGATTATACTGATCTTAACAAAGCTTGCCTAAAGACTCTTCTCCACTTCCACACAGAGATCAATTGATTGATGTGACAACCGATCATGAGCTATTAAGCTTTTTATATGCATATTCAGGTTATAATCAGATTAAAATGGATCCAGAAGATGAGGAAAAAAACTTCGTTCATAACAGACATGGGGACTTATTGTTATAAGGTAATTCCCTTTGGTCAAAAGAATGCAGGAACAACGTATCAAAGGTTAGTTACCAAAATGTTTCAAGAACATTTAGGGAAAACTATGAAAGTATATATAGATAATATGCTTGTTAAAACTCAATATTCGAAGGATCACACATCTCATTTATCTGATACATTTTAAATTTTGTGCAAATTTAATATTAAATTAAACCCCGAAAAATGTGCATTTGGTATTGTATCACGTAAGTTTTTTGGTTTTCTTGTTTCTAACCGTGGTATTGAGGTAAATCCTGCACAGATTAAGGCCATCGAAGAAATCCCTGATATACCTCCAAATAAGAAAGAACTTCAAAGGTTAACAGGAAGGATTGCAGCTTTGGGGAGATTCATCTCCAAATTATCAGAAAAATGCTTTAAATTTTTCTCATCCCTTATAAAGCAAGATCATTTCGAATGGAGTGAATAATGTCAACCGGCGCTCAGAAACTTGAAAAAGTACTTGCCAAATTCGCCCTTATTGGCAAAACCAAAAGCAGGGGAAAGGCTACTTACTTACCTTGCCGTTTCAGAAGTAGCGGTAAGTGTTGTATTGGTCCGGGAGGAGGCAGGTAAACAATCCCCCATTTATTATGTTAGTAAATCTTTATTAGATGCAGAAACACGGTATCCTCAGTTAGAAAAACTTGCATTTGCATTAATCATGGCATCTAGGAAGTTGAGACCTTATTTTCAGTTTCATCCTATTGCTGTAATAACTGCCTACCCTTTACGAAATATATTGCACAAACATGAGTTATTAGGAAGATTGGCTAAGTGGGCTATAGAATTAAGTGAATACGAAATCACGTATCAAGCTAGGACTGCTATAAAATCATAAGTATTAGCTGATTTTAGTAAAGATATGCAATTAGAAGCAGAAAATGAGTTGCAAGTGTTAAATGGAGATAAACGAGGAACTTGGACTTTATTCGTTGATGTTTCATCTAATGTAAAAGGCGCGGGTTTAGGGATTGTCTTGGTACCACCTATGGGTGAAACCATTCGACAAGCCATTAAATGTAATTCCATGACTAACAATGAAGCAGAGTATGAAGCTGTTATTGCAAGCCTAGAACTGCACGAGAACTTGGCATAAATCAGATTATAATCAAGAGTGATTCACAAGTCATGTTTAATCAGATGTTGGGGACTTGTACAGTGAGGAAATAAGGATGCAGCAATACCTAGAAAAGGTACGAGAATTGATAAAGCAATTTCAAACTTGGAAAGTTACATAAATACCAAGGGATGAGAATGTTGAGGCAGATTTTTTAGCTAACCTTGCATCAGCGGCTGGCGTGGCAAGCGATTCAAATGCCTCAGCTATACATTTATGTCATTAAGTTCTTGACCCTGATAAAAATGAGGTAAATTTTCATAATTTAACTTGGGATTGGAGAAATGAAATTGTTGCTTTTTTGCAGTATGGTACTGTGCCCGATGATAAGAAAAAAGCCCATGCACTGTGAAAAAAGGCTGCTCGGTACTATTTAAAGCAAGGTAATTTATATCGAAAAATGTTCGGTGGTCCCTTAGTAAGATGCCCCGGACTCGCAAAAGGAGTACATAATGAGAGAAATACATGAGGGACACTGTGGTAATCACGAGTATGAACCTTGATTAGAGCAGGATACTATTGGCCTAAAATGGAAGAAGAAGCAGAAACTTCGTGGCTAAATATGATAAATGCCAAAGGTACGGTAAGAATATGCTCAGACCCACAGAATTATTACATCCATTCACTGCACCGTGGCCATTTATGAAATGGGGAATGGATATAGTGGGTCCATTACCTCAAGCGAAAGGACATATAAAGTTTGTCGTACTTACTGATTATTTCACTAAATGGGTGGTGGCAGGAGCATTTATAAAAGTGCGAGAAAAAGAAGTCAAAGAGTTTGTTTGGTGGAATATCATATGTGGATTTGGTGTACCAAAGGAAATCATATGTGACAATGACCCTCAATTTATTGGAGCTCAAATCATAGAATTTTTTTAGAGTTGGCAAATTAAAAGGAATACATCTACACCTTATCATCCGATGAGTAATGGGAAAGGAGAATCAACAAACAAGGTTATTATCAACAATTTAAAGAAGCGATTAGATGAGTCAAATGGTAACTGGCCTGAAGTGTTACCCGGAGTTTTATGGGCATATCACACAACAACAAAAACGAGCATAGGAGAAACACCCTTTTCATTGGTTTACGGAGCTGAGGCTTTGATTCCAGTTGAGATAGGAGGCAAGAGACACAAGAATCTAATGACGAAGAGATGCGGGTCAATTTGGATCTATTGGAAGGCAGGAGGGAAGCTGTATTAATAAGAATCGCAGCACAAAAATAAGTGATATAATGATATTACAATAGGAAAGCACGCCTTAGATTCTTCAAAATTGGGGACTTCGTGCTTTAAAAAGCTTTTCAATCCACAAAGGCAGCCAACACGGGTAAATTCAGTCCAACTTGGGAAGGACCCTATAGAGTTCGAGATATTGCAGGCAAGAGAGCATATGGATTGAAGATAATGGATGGAAAAGTATTACCTTCACATTGGAATGCTATTCATTTGAAGATATACTTCTAAGGAATACCCACGGTCAGGTATCACCATTTTGCGTTTAATATTTTGAATTTTTAAAATTTTACTAACGATTTTGATGATAGGAAAAAAGCTAGTCCATGCTAAATGACGAGTCACGGCTTGTAAGGCACACAGAATAACCTAAAATTCCTGGCCTAGGGTTACAATTATTCTGATAGAAATTTAAACGGGTTAAGCAGTTTTCATTTATAACCATACCTCTGAGTCTCGTATGTGTTTCCTTTTCAGGAAAAGGACCAAATGAGAGAAACTATCAAGTGCTCTAGGCTTCATACTTCAACACTAATACATAATATACACAAGTATATATAAATAAGGCAGAGAAGATTGAAGAAAAATCAAGCCTGAAAGAGTCAAGTGCAGAGTAATAAAAGTCACATGAAGTCATAAGCCAAGGCTAAAGAAAACCTTACTGTAGTTAGAGTAAAAGCTATGTACTAAAGTAGGTTATAAAGAAAAACCTTGCATTTATTGTTCTAAAACGGGTTATAAATAAAAACCTCGTGTTTATTATTTTTCTTAAAAATCTATTACAAGAAAAAATAGTTACGAGAAAGTTATAGATGTAATTCAAATACATGTAAGATGTTATTCAAAACTTGTCAAGGTTTAAAATAAAACTTGTCAATGTCACTTCAATAAACATGTGTGTTCCTATTTCCTTTATCGTATGTTAATACTATTATGAAGTTGAGACGTCTTCTTTATTAAGTGTCAAAATATAAAAGGGCCCTCTTTTATAAAAACTCATGTCTAAAACTATTTATTCATGATATTAACAGAAGCATTTGTAAAAGAGAAAAAATGCAACTTATCCTATAAGTCCTTAAAAATAAAAGCAAGAATAAAATAAACAGAAGTCTAACATCAAAAACTTCTTAAAATACTTAAGGTTAAGTACGAACTTGATCACAAAACTATAAAATTGTTTATACAGATTGCCCCATAAATGATTTGGGGACTTGAGTTTCAAAAACTAACCCTTAAATGAAACTAAGGGCTTTACTATTATTTTCTAAGAATAAACCCTTAGATGAAGCCACGGGTTTCTAACACGACTTTCCCAAGAGGTACCTGCAACAAAATAAGGAATTCAAGATAAATGTTTTACTATAAAGATGTGGGAACTGAACAAGGTGCATCAACAACAATGGGCTCAACTTGGACAGGAGCATCAGCGGTTGCAAGTTGATCTTGATTCAGAACAATAGGCTCAACTCGAGTAAGAGCTTCAATAGAGGTGGTTTCAACTTGGCTTGCCATAGTGGATTCGATTGGGCTTGAAGAAGATGTGATGCCCGTATGAGCCTCAACCATAGGAGCCTCAGTCACAAGAGAAGGGAAGTCATGCGGTTGCTAAGCTTGTTCTATGGTTTCATTGACCTTAGCTAATTCAGCTTCCAGGTCAAAACTTTCTTGCCCAACTTCAAGCAGGGTATCACAACGGGAATTTAGAAAAGCCCAACTTACCTCAACATCAATTTTTTTTTCAAGGATCTCATAATCCTTTTCCCAAGCAGCAACCTCACTCTTAAGCTCTTCATTTCTGGCCAAGGCAGAATTACAAGAATCTTGAATGGAAGCATGAGAGATCTCTAAAATATGTACCTTGTCAACAGAAGCTTGAAGGTCCTCTTGTGTTTGAGGTAAGTTTTGCACAAGTTCTCCAGCGTAAACTTCTTTTTGAGCCAACAAGGCCTTTAATGCCCTATTTTCCTTGCTAGACTTAGATAGTTGTTCTGAAAAGGAGGATTCACGGTATTCTTTTTCTTCTCAGCTTGGCTCAAGGAAGCCTTGATAACCGCTAGCTCCGAAGTTAACGCTCGTACTTGATGTTCTGAGGTATTTCTACTCTCTCGTAAATCCTCCATCTCAATTTGAGCACCGTCAAACTGTTCCTTCCAGTTGTTTGCCTCCAACTAAGAATCACGAGCAGCCTTCTTCGCATCATGAGCATCCTTATCCAAGTCACGTGCTGCCTTCTCCAAGAGGGAGATTCTTTTCATCACCTCATTGCCAATAAGATTGGCCTAATAAAAAAAGGGAAGCAAGAATCCTAGAGTCATAAAACTTTACAAAGTGGAGAAAAAAAGAAAATACCTTCAAAGTGGCATGCACTATGTCATTCATAAGGGTCAGCCGCTATGGCTTTCAAGCTTTTCTTTCTCGATTGGACCGATCAAAGGCTCAATCCAAATATCAGCTTGGCCGAACTTTCTCAAGAGGCTGTTGTTGGCAGAACTTCAATGGTTACGCTCCTCATATTAGTACTTCTACTTGAAGAACCCATCTCCGTATGGTGAACGATAGATGGGGGAATTGTCAATGGAGGAGTGATGGAAGGAGTAAAAATAGTGGAGGAAGGAACAAAAGAAATGGTTGATGTGGGTAAAGAAGCAATCACAGGTACGGGAGATGAAAAAGAAGATAAGGGAAGTTCATCTAGAACAGGTCCAAAATTTTCACTACCAAAACCACTATCAAAACGTTGGTCAATAGACTCACGAGTGTCGTGAGGAGAGATGTCATCATCAGGAATGATAACTGGAGCAACAACCGCCTCGCTAAGAGACAAATGAGGAGAGACTTCAGCCTTGTCATCGGAGACGATACGTCTCCTGGCTCGTGGTCTTGTTTCCATGGAGCCTTCATCTTCTTCCTCAGAGTCTTATTCTTCAGCAGCTTTTCTTTTGGAAGAAGAACCCAAGACTATTTCTTGGGACAAAGAGGTACGAGTATCCAAAGAGTTACGAGAAGCCATGATTGCTCCAGCAGTGACCCCTCGAATAGAAAATCCTTATAAAACAGAAGGATAAAAGTTAGAATAATAAAAGAAAATATTTACAAAAATAAAAATAAAAACTCTTACCATGAGTTTTCACTTTCCAACCATAACGACTTGAAAGGTTTTTCCATGACCTACCTTCCATTGGGGAGGTCCTCAACAATTTTTCTACCCAACTGTGGAAGTTGGGTACGGTATCCACAACACCCATGGTTGCTGGAAAAAAGAAAAGAAGCGACATTAGAAAAGCCAATAAGCTTGAAAGAAAAAGGCACGAGAAAGATGTAATACTTACATGCAAAGTTCCACTTCTCAAGAAAAGGAACATTCACTTTACCCACTAAACCACCAGTGGGAGCAACAACAAATCGAGCATATCAGCCACGGTCTTTGTCGTCCTCGGGGCTTACTAAAACCCTCTTGCTCCTGGAGTCTAGGGTAAACATGCTATTACGGAAAAGCTTAGGGGAGTATAGGTGAATTAAGTGGGGGGAAAGTAAAGCCAAAATCTCCCATGTAGCAAGGTGTCTCAAGCAGGCGACAACCCACCAAACAATTGGACCAATTTGACCCTGAAAACCATTAAAAAAAGGGCAAAATCTAGAATGACTAGGTCAATGGCTGGTTTAAACCATAGGGAAAATATCGGCATGATCTAAAGTATTTACTTGGTTCCTTAAAGATCCCTATCATGATGAAAAGATAGTTCAGTAGGGACTATCTCATCCACTAGAGGCTTACGCAAGGGTTCAGCGGGTTCTTTATTCCTAGAAGAAGCCCTCTGAGAAGAAGAACCTCTAGTTCTGGAAGAGGAACCAGAACTAGGAGAAGGTGCGGATGTGCTACCACCACGAGCAGACCCCAAGCTACGGAGGCTACCCCCTCTTCTATGCCTAACATGAGGATTAGGGAAGTTGTCTAAAATGGGTGTTCTCCTAGGGTTAGGGTTTGGTGAAGTCATGATGAAGAAAATCAAGATCGAAGTAGGGAAGAAGTAAATAGAGATTTAAAGAATCGGGGTGTTCAATAAGTTTTATGTGATAAAAGACAAAGAAAGAAGCTATTTTTATATTGAGAAACAACTGGCAAAAGAAAAAAGTACGATGATGGAAGAACCATAATAATGATAACTAACACTTCGAGAATAGTGGAGCCGTAGGAAAAGCCTTGAAAAGGGCTGCAAAGCTGCAAAACCAATGAGAAAATGACACGTATACAGAGCATTAAATGGAAATGACAATTGAAGTGTTAGTTTGTCATAACATTTATGGTGACACAATTTTTTTTAAAAAGAAATCCACTTCCCAAATATTCAATGGATGAATAAATGGAAAGTGGGGGGACCATCTGTATTGTAAAAAAATTATATTTAAGGAAACGTGTCATGACACGTAGACTAATTAAGCGGTCAAAGGATGACAACTGGTTAAGAGGCACGGGCAACATCAGGGACGAATTACAAATGGCACGAGCTAATAACAGAAGAGAATGCATGGATAGATATTCAAATAATTCGGTTCCGCACCTGTTGAAGTCGTTTATATCCAAGAGCCCAAAAGAATGAATCTGATAGTAAAAAGAGGGTGGATACATCATATAACAGACATTATACGGAATACGTTAGGAAATTCGTATTAAATGTAATGATTATGTAACTTAGCATTTAATGTGTTTAATTACTCATAATAGCCTCATTATGATTTGGGTAAAATACATATCTCTATGACACCTATAAAAGGGTAAACATCTCATCAGTCGAGGGCATGAAAAAATCATTGGAATATATTTTTGTTTACTCGTTTTATTCTTGAAATATTCTTTTGCTGCATAATTTAATTTATTCTATACGTTCTTTTAGTTATCAGTAACCCAAGTTCTTCTAAGATTCTAGCTTTGATTCAAATTTTATTTTTTGGTTAAACAAGAGGATGATGAGACAAATCTTAGTGTCACTGAGTATAGGTAAATTTCAAATCTTTGAGATGATGATGGCGGAACCCTAAACGAGACGTTGAGATCCTAAAGGGTATCATTACTTACACAAAAGAATAAGGTGGATAGAATGGGATTTCAAGGAAAAATAGTGCATAACATACCAAGATTGACCCTAGTAATGCCTTTTAATTTTGTGAGAGAGTCAGAGCGAACCATAACGTTATTGTGATTTATTTTAATGCGATTTTTACATATACATACCATATAGCAAACTTTATTACCACCCATGTTTAAGGTTTGTGTTTATTACATTTAAGTATACCATCTTTCAATTTATGTACCAAAATTCTATTTAAGGTTTAATTATCAACTTGTTAATTGTAGGCTTGATTTGTGGAACTGAAAATCTTTTTAGATTTTATTGTACACATTTCTTCTCTCTCTTACAAACAAAACCCACGATTTTCTCCCCTTTTTTAATTACCCTCCCCCCACGTTTTTTTACCAAAACCGATTTCCCTCTCTCTCTGCTTAAATTTCATCCGCCATTGTCGAAGCTTGAACAGTTTCAGATCGAGAAGTTCTTCTCAATCCACCATACTTTCAGTTCATAAAATTGTATCAAAGCCAGAACGGCTCTACAAAACCGATTTCTCTCTCTCTCTCTCTCTCTGCTTTAAAGTCGGATAACATGTCAGTTTGTATGTCCTTTGGCGTGTAAACAGTCTTAGGATCACAATACTTTGGAACGACAATGCTACCAACTACTGTTGTAGTACATTTGCGTTGTATGAATGTTTCGTCCATAAGGCATCATGTGTGTTGTCGGCTAAACTTCTTATCTTGAACAATGAAGAATCATGAATTGACGTTGCCTTGAAATGCCATTTGCAGTTCTCAGCTACACATACAAGCCAGTAGCTACAAAAAAATCCTATTTTCAGACATATTTATTAAAAACTACAATTAACTACAAATTGACTACAATTAACTACAAACTGACTACAATTAACTATAAACTTCCTACAATTAACTATAAACTGACTACAATTAACTACAAACTGACTACAAGCAACTACAAACGGACTACAATTAACTACAAACTGACTACAAGTAACTACAAACTGACTACAAGTAACTACAAACGGACTACAATTAACTACAAACTGACTACGATTTAACTACAATTTGTATAAACAAACCTAGCTTCAATAATCTGGAATCTGGAAGAACTACAATTTGATTGACTATCACGTTGTAAATTCTGATTTTTCGGTATTTGATGTAGAAGAATGAGAGATTTCAAAACTGAAATCTGGAAGAACTATGAGAGATTTGCGCTGGGATTAGATCTTTTAAGGTTTTAAAAAGATCATTTAATTAAGACAGAATCAAGTATTAATTGGGAAGCTTAAAATCTGGCGCTATTTTAGGCTATAAAATCAGCCAGATATAGTTTGGTAACTAAGACAGAATCAAATATTAATTGGGATGTTTAAAATCTGGCGCTATTTTAGGCTATAAAATCAGCCAGATATGGTTTGGTACATTTTTGATAACGAAAACATGGAATATGCGGGTAATAACCAAACAAGGCACAATAATGGTAATAAGGTTTGCTATATGGCATATTTAGGTAAAAATCCCTATTTTAATTTGGGAGATTTTTTGAGTTAATGATACTTATGAATATTAATTGAATCTTATTGATCTTTTATTTCCTTGAGTTTAACTTATGTAGGAATTTGCGGGTAGTTAAGTATAGCGAATGAAATAAGTATCCTCAAAACTAAAATACGTAATATTTTACAACAACTTAATCCGTAATGATAGTACAAAATTTTAATTACACTTTCGGATACATATAGTTCCTAGCTTTATTAATTAATGAAAAATAATGAGAATGGAGGGAATTACGGCTGGTTGTTTGACCGTTGTTTCCAATAATTAGTCTGATACTTCAACGTTTTAGAGAGTGTGAACTATTTCAAGTTTTATAAGTCAAAAATAAAATCTTACTTTGGTTGATGTTTAAAGGAAGAGACTGTTTTGAATTGAATGACTTTGGTATTTACAGCTATCACCACTAACACAAGTTGAATTCTTCATCTCATGCACTAATATTCTTTAATAGTATCTGCGTACCATACGAGTATTAATACTAGCATTTCTATTCATACAAAATAATGAATATTTAATGAACAATAGCACACGTTTTTTTATATGAAACTGGAGGGGCTTCTCCACAGCGTCTATACTGCTCTCGGCGCACGCTAAGCCGAGGCATGCTAACATGCACCACTAATGGCTAGGAGACGCAAGCAAGCAACGCCGATGGCCGTTGTGACTACAAATCCATATCTGGAAATCGCAGCAATGGAAAATGAGAGCATAGTGCATGCAAAGGAGACTAGGAAGCAGAACATGAATTCTCAAATGGGAATGAAGCTGGACTATGTACCATCCAGCCATAGAGAAGGTAAGGTGGTAATTCAAATAGAGGAAGAAGATATAAACTGAGCAAAAGGAATACTTGGATAATGCTCTAATTGGGTATGTATTGGGGGATACACCATATGAAAAATCTATGGTGAGCTATGTAGAATCCGTTTGGGATTTTATAGATAAACATCAAATATTATATCATCATGATGGTTATTATGTGTTTCGATTTACAAATGTGAAGGACAAGGAAGCAGTTATTCAAGAAGGACCATACACTTATCACAATAAGCCACTGATACTACAGAATTAGGAAAGAGATTTTTACTTTGACGCTAAATGTATCACTACTATCCCACTTTGTATCCAACTTCCTAGCTTATCAGTTGGGTATTGGGCTGCAGATGCATTGAGTAAGGTGGAAAGTGGTGTACGGATGTCAATGTACACAAAAAAATACACAGCTGAACTAGGAAAAATATCTTATGCATGAGTCTTAGTGAAAGTTGATACAACAAAACCATTAATGGAGACTGTTGAAATTATAACTCTACGAGTGTCAAGAAGCAGGAAATTGTATATGAATGGAGGCTAAAGTTTTGTACTGAATGTTTATATTTTGGACATGGTATTTTTGAATGTTGGAAGGTAAGCAAGAAGGATGAGAATGAAGAATTCCAAGTGCCTAAGAGGAGAAATAGGGGCAGAACAAGAAGAATCATACAAGAATGGAAACCAAAAGAGCAACAGGAAAAGGAAGAGAAGAATGAAGAAATGCAGAAATTGCAGCCTCGTACAAAAGAGGACAAGGAAACATATAAAAGTGGTGCAGTCCAAAAAGACAAAATGATACAAAATGAAGTGGACAATGTGGACATCACACCTCTCCAGATAAGCATGGCAGATAAGCAGAAGTAAACAATGCAAACAGATTCCAAGTGCTCGGTGAATTGGGACAAAATGCTGCACAAGGAGGGGCCCTAGATCCTGATCCTATACGACACCGCCCATGATCATTAGTACATGGAATATAAGGGATCTAAATAACCCCTACAAGAAAAAAATAAAATAACTTTCTGCAGAAGAATAAAGTGGATGTCGTGGGATATCAGGAAACTAGAGTAAAAGAAAAGAAGGAAAAAATAATACTGTAAAGAGTAGCAAGAGACTGGGGTTATTTCTCCAATTATACTAAAGTTAAGAACGGTAGAATCTGGTTGATATGGAAAATAAACATATCAGTCAATGTAATTCAAGTTCATAAACAATGCATTCATTGTGTTTTGAGCGATGCATTGATTGAACACCAGATTATGCTGACAGTTGTGTATGCTAGAAACAAGGAGTGACCCTATGAATAGTATATGACAGAAATTACACCAATTGAAGAATGTAGTAACAAATGGATTAAATAAGGAGATGGAAAGCTATGAGAAAAGGTTGAATCAAACTAGCAGCAGCTAGAATATGTGCAAAGTAATTTGAAAATTAGCCTTTTAATCCAAGAAATGATAGAAAAGGAAAAACAGATATTATAGGAGCTAGAGAAGTGGAGTCCATAGAAAAAAGAATTTTAAGGCAGAAATCAAGAGTTAACTAGATAGATTATGGAGATTCAAACTCCAAATATTTTTATGCCGGCTGAAGATAAAAGCAACCAGAAATTCAATTACTTCTGTGTACAATGAAAAAGGATTTAGAGTTATAGAACCAAAAGAAGTAGAAAAAGAATTTGTCACCTTTTTTTAGCAGCTCATGGGAACAGCTACTGAGATCAAACCATGTCCTAATACCAAAATTATCAAAGTAGGTGTATGCTTCTCAATGCAGCAGCAACAAGAGATAATCCAAGAGGTTACTTATGAAGAAGTTGATGAAGAAGTAAAAGACATGCCAAATGACAATGCCTCTGTTGTGGATGATTTTCCAGTAGAGTTCTTTAAAAAGCACTGGAATAAAGTAATACAAGAGGTTTATGAAGTTATGGTGTTCTTTTCCAGACAAGTAAAATGAAGAAAGCATGGAATTGTATAGCTATAACATTGATTCCCAAAGGATCAGCTCCCACATCTGTGAAAGACTATTGACCTATTGCCTGATGCACTACAGTTTACAAAGTTATTGCAAAAATAATAACTAAAATGATTAAGAAGGTAATTGAGAGTATAATTAGGAAAGCACATACTGTATTCATAGAAGGGGGGAGCATTGTGGATAATGTTTTGTTTGACCATGAGTTGTTTAATGGTTTCAACAGGAAAGGCCTATCACCGAGATGCATTCTCAAGGTTGATTTAAAAAGGTAGATGATTCACTTGATTGACAATTCTTAAGCTATATGCCCACAGATCTTGGTTTTCCACAAAAATTTATTGGATGGATCATGAAGTGTGTGACAACAATATCCTAGTCTTTAGAACTTTATGGATGACTTACTAAACCTTTCCCTGCTAAGAGAGGTATTAGACAAGGAGACCCAATGTCTCCTTATCTATTTGTGATTTTTATGGAGTATCTAGAGAGGGAGATGAGTGCACTAACTGTGCAGAAGAAATTCAGATACCATCTAAAATGCAAGAAGCTGGGAGTGACACGCATTTGTTTTGTTGACGATTTGTTAATGTTTTGCAAGGGTGACAAGCAGTTAGTCAATGCATTGCAGAACACTTTCAATAAGTTCTCAAGTGCATCTGGACTGCATAAGTGCAGAAAAAAGTTCAATCTATATTGCCGGTGTACCACATCATATAGAGGAAGAACTGATCAATTTTTACTGGATATGCAAAGGGAAGTATACCCTTAAAATATCTGGGCATTCCATTGTCTACGAGGAAGCGGAACATTCATCAATGCTTGCGTTTAGTTAAGAAGATCACATAGAGAGTTAGATGTTGGTCACCAAGGATGCTCTCATATTCAGGAAGGATACACCTTATCAAATCAGCTCTTTTTGGTGTACAAACATAGTGGGATCAAATCTTCTTAATTCGAAAGAATATTATGAAGATGATAGAGACTATATGCAGGACTTTCCTGCAGACAGGTTCAAATGAGTTATCCGGGAAATCTTTGATTGCATGGGACAAAGTATGCCAACCTAAATCAACAGGTGGATTGAATGTGATAAATATGAAGATGTGGAATAAAGCATCAGTGCGAAAACACCTATGGAATCTGGCTATGAAGAAAGATGCACTATGGATTAGATGGGCTCATACTTATTGCATAAAGAACAAACAGCTTGAAGATGTACACACACCCACAACAGTAGCATGGGTGGTGAGGAAAATCATAGAGGCAAGAGATGAAATTATGAAAATGAGGACAGATCAACATTGTATTGCAATTATGCTGGAGAGCTTTGTGAAGCAAGGTAAATTTCAGATACACAACGCATATGTCCAGATGCAGCCTTAATTCCTTAAAGTTGAATGGAAGAGTATTCACATGCAATCTCATATTCATCCTAGGTTCAAGTTTCAAATATGGTTGGCTATTAACGAAAGAATAGCAACTATGGATAGGCTTGGTGAATTTGCCATTCAAGTGCAGATAGAGTACACTTTTTGTGGAAGAGCTGAGGAAACATTTAAGCATTTTTATTTTTGTTGTCATAATACAAATAAGCTGTGGGAAAGGATATTGAATTGGTTGGGGCATACAAGATTGATTGGGGACTAGAATCATGAGCTTATATGGATTAATAACATGGCAAAGAAGAAAAATTGTAAGGCAAAAATGACAACGACAACATTTACAATGGTTGTGTACTGCATATGGCATGAAAGAAACTCGATGCAATTCAACAAAGGAAGATACAATATTGATGCAGTTTGTAAGGAAATCGCAATGCATATACATCTACAAGGAAGGAAGAAAATCAAGTGGAAGCTAGGATTAGACTTTATAAATAGACTGCCTTAAATTGTTAGTGATACATATATAGTCTAGTTATAATTTGTAATAGAAATTAGAGATTAATGGTCAGCTTTAGTCTGGGTATGTAATGTCAGTTTTTTTAATGAAATAAAAGTAAATTTTTGACAAAAAATGCGCACGTTTTTTTACAAGAATATTTTTACTTATAATTCATGTAATAGTCCTTTTTTATATCATACAATTGTCAAGGAAAAATATATATGGATTTACTTTTTCTTTTGTATTTAATATAAGCTATGGTGATTTTTAAACTTATGTCCTTTAATATTAGTAAACAAACCTTTATGAATGAAGAAGTTGAACTTGAAGAAGTGAGCCTCTATTAGAGAAAGTCATTGCATGCTAACCCTTTATTATGTATAGGGTGGAAAACCTGCCCGCATTGTCGCTAATGGAAAGTTTGGAAAAGTTTGCCAAAAATGGAAAATAACTGTACTTGTAGGAATAAAACCAATGACTTATAGATTTTGAACCCCTTAACTACTAAGTTATGCTTTCGGACTGTTTCAAGGGAATTCAAAACATAATATATAGAGGTAAAAAATTTTTTTGCCTTACATATATATAGTATAATTTTTTGGCGCAGGAGGTTTGGATGAAGACCTTTCTACCCCCCTAAAATCCGCCTCTGTATATGTGGCTGCTCTTTTCTTATCTAGATGTCTCGAGTTCGAGCTTTGAATATGAAATTTTTTTTGATAGAAAGCGTTTTTCTCCTAATGAGACTTTATGTGATGAAAATCCAAATAAAGTCGGGATCAAATAATAGTAGCAGACACGAGCGATAAACCCAAAAAGAAATACTATACTTATATCATATGAAGAGGAAGCAACTAGTAAAATATGGCAGGCATATTTACGCAGATGACTTTGGTAGGTAGCTAGCTTGACCTTTTGAAGCATACTTCTCAACGACTTTTTATTTTCAAGTCAGATATTTCTATTATTAAAGCATATTAAATATATATATATATATATATATATATATATATATATATATATATATAGTAATAATAACTGCTAAGATACTTGACTTACGTGCAATATCAACTCCAACAAGGCAAGGTTTCCAAAACTTGCAATTTGTGAAGAGTCTCTTTCTTTGCTTTGTTGGCTTTTGCCTTTCATCAACTTGGTGTTGGCCCTGGGAATAATCCAGGTTGCTGCCTTAGGTTTTATTTTGTTTTGTCTTTCTCCTTTTTAATAATTTTTTGTTTTTTCTGGGGCCCAAGGGGATGTATCTGATCACTTTCTTTTAAGTTGTTGTCTGTTACTTGATTATAACGTAGAATTTATTTATGCGATAATAATAATATATTGGATGTTACCTAAATAACTAATAATATGGATTTTTGTGTTAATATTTTATTTTAAGGATCTTTCTGTCTTTAGTTATTTTTGTTTATATTATATGTAATAATTCACAGATTCTCGCAAGGGGAATATAGCAATGCAGAATTTAGTAAGACCAAGCAAACACTATGAGGTCGTTTGATAGAGTATAAGAATAGCATTGAATAGAGTATATTAATTATGCTGAGACTATTTATGTTTGGATTGTTTGGTTTGGTTTGGTGTGTTTAATATTTTGAAGGGTAGTTTTGTCCTTATACATGCTTTTCATCTATATATTATATATTATATTAAAAGCACGAAGGCCGTTAGCGAAATGTTATTTCTATTTTTTGCTTATAAAAATAGATTTCGTACTAGACGAAAGTGTAATTTAAGTTTTTCCCAAAATTTTAGGAAATTAAATTAACTAAAATTTTAGTACATATTAAATACGTTTTGAACTCCTGTGCAATTAATCCTAACATATATGGCTCACGCAAGAATATAAACAAAATATTTCTACAAGGAAAAGAAAATTTAGTCTCACCAAAATTACAATTTGCTCCGTTGACCAATAAAAAAGAAAGATATCATTTTTGTGTCCAAGTTTATAAGCGTATTGACCTTAAAAACAAATTTTACAGAGTGGGTGATGAAACCAAATGAGAAAATTTTTTTACAGAATATAACATATGACTGGAAACTTGCCTATTGTGAGAAATGCTTAGTAATGTGACATAGATGCTCAACTCAGGTCAAGGCTGGTGTTCAAGGATCTCCTAAGAAGGGTAGAGTTACCCATTCTACCCAAGAGTGAAGAACTAAAGTAACAGCTCCTACTAACCAAGTAGAGTCTGCACAGATTCAAAAGCACGAGGGCCAACAAGATACTAGTACCAAGATGGTTGAAATTCAACAGACTAAGGAGAAGGCTCAATCAAAGGATGATCATAATAATGCTGGGAACGAAGATAGAGCGAAAGCAATACATAGTCCAGTGGTGAACATTGTAAACTTTCCTCCATAAACACCTATTCCTTTTAAGAATAGATTTGAACCAGTATTTAATAGCAAGCATGACATTTCACCTAATGATAGAGGTGGAACAAGTTATCAATGATAAAGTGGTTATTTGAAAACATTAGGGGTGTAAATAAAAAGTATAAGCAAAAGGAAGTTAGGGATTATATTAGAAGTAACAAAATAAACTTGGTAGGACTAGTGGAAACCAAAGTTAAAAAAGAAAATGCTAAAAAAATATTAAAGTATATTACACCTGGCTGGGATATTTTGACTAGCTACAGAGAAGCTAAGAATGGTAGAGTATGGCTGTTATGGAACACTAATCTCCTCATGGTTACTAAAGTCAGAGATGATCCTCAAATGATCCATTCTCTAGTATAAAGTAGGAAGAGGGATATTAAATATTATCGGACTGTTGTTTATGAAGTTAGTGGGCTAGAACAAAGAAGAGAATTGTGGAAGAATATTCAATTAATTGCTACAACTGTTACCGGCCCATAGTTGGTTGCAGGTGACTTTAATGTTGTATTTGTATGCTAGTGATCGACTGTCTTGTAATCCAGTTACTTTTGCAGAAACTCAGGATTTTAGCTCATGTTTGCAACAAACAGCTTTATTTGAACTTTTTTGGCAGGGTGAATACTACGCTTGGACAAACAGACAACCTGGAGTTGATAAGGTTGGTAGCAGAATTGATAAAGTTCTTAAAAATTATGAATGGATGATGATTTGGAATCACATGGAGACAATGTGTGATCTTCCTCATGTCGCGCCCCCTTTTTCCGCTACGAAAATTAGGTTTATGACATTGAAGGGACAACTCATTCCTTTTGGGAATTGGGTTTGAATTCGAAGAGTCTCCACCTAATGAATATGGTGCATTAAGACACCATAAGGGTTTGATTTGAATAACGAGAGATAGGGTAAGGACTTGAAATAATTCCAAGGGGAAGGTGTTAGGCACCCCTCAGAATCACTTCGTGTGGTGTCCGGCCAGATAATTATTGTGAATTTAGGTACAATTAACACATAAATGAATAAGGCTCAAATAAAATGGGATTTCAACATATAATAGTTTGAAGGAGCAATTAGAAAAGATGATTTTTGAAAGAAAAAAAAAGAGAGTTAAAATGCTGAAAAGAAATAAAGTGTAAAGGAAGGGGGGCCCTAAGGTTATTAAAATTATGAATCACCCCGCAATGTCCGGCAATCACTCCTCAATGAGATGCTACACGTGGCATATCGCGTAGTCATCATATCCATATCTACCCTTCCCACCTCGTTAAGGTATTTAAAGCACAGATTGGTCTCGATTACTTATTACATGCTATTACCCATCCCACTCCAATCAGTTCCGGAGGTGCTTAAGACTACTAATCCTAAAGAGAAGGATATTAGGCTTGTTTGAGGTTTTAATAAGTAATACTCTAAGGTGTAAAAAAAACATATTGCACATTTTTAAGGGTAATCACATAAACAAACACAGGCCCAGCTATACCTCATTGAACAGAAAAACATATAATTAGCATGACTTTTACATATTATATAGGTCTGATTAAACGCCGAATATGAGAGAGAGTTTAAAAGTTGAGGCATATTGGTTTATTACATAATTCTAATAAGAAGCTCAAATCAGGCCAGCCTGCTGGTTGTAATTATTAACTGAAGCAGATTCATTTACATTTATTACTCTAAGGCTTGCCTAAGTATTTATACGGGGTCCTATAGTCATGATATCTACTGAATCTAGAAGGTTATAGGACAGTAAAACTCGGAATGAATTATTCAGGATCCGATGGGCATGCGGCTAAACTAATTAAGTAATAGACTTAGAGGATGTAGAATTAACAAATTGATTACAGATTCTGTGGGCGATGGTATAATATTATTGATTTTATATCTAGCCTTGAGGGAAACAAATCAAATTCATTTAGAAACTCCTATATGAATGTTCTCTACCCATTTCTGATTTTAGACACTTATAGACGTAGCATCTGGGCGCGGAACTTGTTTTACACCTATAGATATGGTATCTAATGCAGTAATCATTTTAAAACCTATTGGCATGGTCTCTATAATGCAGAAATTATTTTAAAACCTATAGACATGGTCTCATATATGGAGAAATTATTTTAAAACCAATAGACATGGTCTCTATATATGGTTGAATATGCAAAATAGTAATAGACATGTAGGTGTGATTTGTATATGCAGAATTATAATAGACCTATAGGTATGATTTCTACATGTATTTGAATATGCTGAATTGTAATAGACATATAGGCATGATTTCTAACCTTTTACAGGAATAGTTATCCACCTTTTTCACTAACTGGCCCCAAATGCTCGTTACAACTTATTACAACCCATAAATAAATTACAAAGAAAAAAATACAACCAGAGGAAGGCCTGATTTCGACTTCTTGTCTGAATTATGAGATAGACCAACTCAAAGATCACTGATCCAAACCTTTATCCGATTTGAGTGTGTCAAAATTCCCTAAGAGCCTCAATGGGACTCTGGGCAGTGCTCATACCTCAATTGTATCACCAGAATATGGACAAGTGCAGTGTGGAGGGCCAGCCCCTAAGTGTCCAAGTTCAGAGGGAGCACAATGGATCTCAAGGCAAGGTTCACAAGAGGAGGGCAGAACTTCACGCTTAAGACAGAGTACAAGTGAAGACATAGAGCTTTGAGGGGATAAAAGAGAGGGAAACAACCACAAACAAGCTACTAACTTCATGCAAAGGGGCTCAAGGGATAGGAAAGTTGCAAAAAGCCTATGCTTGGCAAGGGTAAGCTTTGGGCATGCATAGAAATGGAGATGCTGGCATGCCTACAAGCCTACCAGAACGTACAATAGCAAAGAATCATAGAGGTTAGGATCCCAGGGATCAAGCTTGAGTTATGGACAGTAATATCCAGTACTGTCATACCTCCAACAAACCATGTCACCACACACATTTGGGGTAGGGATTTAGGATTCCTAGTAAATTCATGGACAAGTAGAAAATAAATTATAGCAGGCTAAAACAAGTACTGAACTGAACACCAGTAATAGAAAAACAAGAGGATAAAAGTATTAAATAAATACATTATTGTGATGCTGGAAATCTTAATCAGAACATACTAGTTTCAAAGAGCAATATACCGTAAAAACAAGTAGCAGAACTTGAAGGAAGTCCACAACACAAGTAACTAAAGAGAATAGTTTTTTTTGTATTGCGAGTGAGAGTTCAGAAACTAAGAGTGTTCGTGTGTTCTGTTTCAATGCAAAAGGCAGGTGTTTATAGTGTGAAAACAGACAGAAAATAAGGCAAAAAAATAATTATGGGATTGTGTATCATTTAAAAGTCAATCAGTACAAGAACTTCCTTTAATTAAGGAGTTTAAACTTGAATGGTAATGGGTAAAAAACTTTTAAGAAAAGAAATCAAGTAAGAATCTTGTGCAAAGTAAGCAATTAGGGGTAATTACATATGGGTTTAACTAAGGGAAGAATTAATGAAAAATCTTTGAAATACACGGTTAACAAAATAAGGTAAGAAACAGAATAAACCAACCAGTACATAGTAAATCAAGGATCAGGGATTTGAAATTATAAGTTTTCACGACCCTAGTTCACCAATCGTGAACCTGTCATGACGGCACCCGGTCTTCCCGACTAGGCAAGCCTGACACATTATAGAAATTCGATAGTCTTTGCGGAAGCAATAATTTAAAACACAAATGACGTAAGATAATGTATAGAGTGCCGCCTAGCACATTCATGTCAACTCAATATAACATAAAAACCTCCAAGACACGGAAACCCACGGGCAACACAGGCTAAGAGTAAACATACTACAGTGCTCTAACATCCCGAAGTATCTAAATCAAATGAGAATGTGAAAGAGAACTATAAACTACAGGTAGAATAGAGGAAGGCTCGTCGGCTCTGCAGACGTGGCAGATGCATACCTCAAGCCTCCAAAGCAACTTTAAATCCCTAATAGCGTGCCTGACCAGATGTACCTGGATCTGCACAACAAATGTGTGTAGAAGAGTAACATGAGTACACCACAGCGGTACTCAGTAAGTGCCAAGCCTAACCTCGATGGAGTAGTGACGAGGAAGGTCGAGGCCATACCGAGAAGATCATAAGAAATAATGTAAAAAAATAAATAAACAGTAGGAAGAAAATAAATCTGAATATATAACAAGATAGTGATTAAAACCAGAGCGGCTACAATTACCAACTACAAACACAACGCAAATCACTCTACAAACAGGATCTCTACATGGAGCTCCGGGAATCGAACCAGCAGTCCACCTTATCAATAACCGAGGATCTCTGGGAATTGAACCTGCAGTCCTTCATACCAGTATTAGAGGATCTCCCGGAATTGAACCCGCAATCCTTTATACCAATAACAGAGGATCTCCGAGAATTGAACCCGCAGTCCTTTATATCAATATCAGCGGATCTCCAGGAATTGAATCCGCAGTCTTTTATACCAATAACAGAGAATCTTCGGGAATTGAACCCGCATTCCTTTATATCAATATCAGGGGATCTACCGAGAATTGAACCCGTAGTCCATCATACAAATAACAGAGGGATCTCCCGGGAATTGAACCCGTAGTCCCAAACGTAAACACTTCACAACAAGTCAATAATTAACAGAATGAACCAAATATAGCAACATCGTCAAGGTCTATGCCTAGCATGCTCACAAAGAGGGAAGGTAATTTCAATTTAATCAGATAGATCAAATAAATTACTAACATACTTTTCCTAAGCCAAACAAGTGAAATTACATTTTTAGCAGTTAAATACACGAAGAAACACAGTCTAAATAAGTCAAGTAAGGTAAATTTTCGTCAAGTAGCACAAATACACACTCGTCACCTCGCGCACAAGGCCCTTAAACAACAGTTGATATATCCTAAGGGGAGAGGTCCCCCACACAAGGTTAGACAAGCCACTTACCTCGAATTGGTACAAAATTTCTAAGAAACAATGCCCTTACCACGAGTATCCGACTCCGAGTGGCCCAAATCTATTCAAACCAATTACATAACGTAAATAACATTGAAAGTACCTAATTACCATGTTAAAATTAAAGTTAAGGCGCGAAAATATGTGAAATGACGAAAATGCCCCTCAAGCCAATGTCTCAAAATCAAATAATTTTCACATTTTCAGAAACGTCGTACTCTCACGAGTCTAATCATATAAAAATCTCCCAAATCGGAGGTCAAATGCCCCTTAAAATCATCAAAGTTAGGTCTAAGAACTTTACCCCAATTTTCATTCAAAAATCGAAATTGAAGATTGGATTTGAGATTAGATTAATGGATTTTAGTCATAGAAGAGTAGAGAATCGTTACCCAGTGATTTTCTTTGAAAAGCCTTCGAAATTGCTCCCCAATCCGAGCTCCCTAACCTTGAGTTTTGGTAAAAATGGAATAAGGGCTCGTTTTGAAATGTTTATATTTGCCCAGTGATTTGCTCTATGCGATCGCGTAGAAGGAATTCTGAAGGCCGTGAAAAACTATGCGAACGCATCCAAAGGAGTGCGATCGCAGAGAAGAACCAAATGGGGATATGCGATCGCAGAAGGTTTAATGCGATCGCATTGAAGGAAAACAGGCCCAGCTCTAAGGACTCTATGCGATTGCAGGAGAGTCTATGCGATCGCATAGAAGGATTTTTCTGCAACACCACCAGCAGAAATCTACAACACTTTAAGTTCCGGAATTGTTCCGTTGAGCATCCGAAACACACCCGAGGCCCCCGTGACCTCAAGCAAACCTATGAACACATCCCACAACATCATTTGGACTTGTACCAATCCCTAAACCACCTAAAACAATGCTGAAAACACAAATTAAGCAATGATTTGGACTTAGAAATTTCAAAACATAACCAAACTCGCTTCCGACTCAAAACCTATCCAAAACACGTCCGAATGACCTGAAAATTTGTATATGTATCCTAAATCACCTAATGAAGCCTCTGCAAATCTCAGAATTCCATTCCGACCCTCGGATCAAAAATTAACTTTCGGACCGGAACTTCAAATTTCTAACTTTCGGCATTATAGCCTAATTGAGCTACGGACCTCCAAAATACATTCCGAACACGCTCCCCTCCTCGAAATCACCTAACGGAGCTAACGGAACCATTGGTTTTCCATTCCGAGGTCGTCTTGACATAGTTCTGATTGCGGACCATTTCCAACACTCAAGCTCTCATTTAGGGACTAAGTGTGCCAAAACACTCCGAACTCTATTACCGAACATCCCGGCAAACCAAAATAGCAGAAATGAACTTAGGGGAAGCAGAAAATGGGGAAACGAGGCATAAATTCCAAGGACGACGGGCCGGTCATCACATAAATAGACCAAGTCACAAATAGGAGAATCGAAAGGCTAAGAGAAAGTTCTCAAATCAACCCAAAAATCAGGAAAATCAGTAAAATAAGGAAAGAATCAATTAGACTTACACAAGGAGGTCTGAAATCGATCCCAAAATCAAAGGTCATTTTAGAAGGAAACTCAACATATAAAAGAGTATATAAGTATTAAGCAGGCAAGGTTGAATTTAGGACAAAAAGAAACATCACATTGTAGCAAACACAGGTAGTCACATAGGTTGATTTCAGTTACTCAGTAACAGAGAAGAGAAAGCATCAAATAGAATGCCAAAGGGTCAAGTAAAAGACCTTATAGAGTTTAGCCGGAAGTTAGAATCATATAAAGAAACAGAAGATTCAAAAATTCAATCGAGCAGTAGATGAAACAACTTTCAGATACTCGAATCGGTTCAAAGAAATTAGAGATTTGAAAGAAAACAAGTTCAGAGATGAACAAACAAATCACATAGCAAATAGTCGCAAAACTCAAATGAACCCCAGCTTATACAAAGGTTTGTTTGTTGGAATCTTCTTCTGTCAAAATCTTTTGGGAGGCCTTGGTGGTCTCATATTATTTAAAATAGTTTAGAAAGCTATTCCTACAAGGAAAGACCTCCTTTCTTTCATCTAAAAGTAAATTTTAGGGTTTTCACCATCAGTCGAGTTATAAATATAAAAACAAATGAATCAGACAAACACTTTTAACAAAATAGATTCAGAAATTTCAAAAGGTTAAGAGCCTCAATATGAAAACTCAAATAGACGGATGACATAAAAGAACATGCTGAAAATCAGAGAAAACTTCAAAAGATAACTTAATGAAACCCTAAATTGGAGAAGATAAAGGTTCTGAAGGTAAAGTATTGAAAGAAACTTTGAGAAAACGTTTAAAAGCTTAGAGAAAACACAGATATACGATAAAATCTAAAAGAATCGGAAGAACCTTGAAGATTAAGATTTCAGAAGAACCCTAGATAGTGAGAAAGGCTTGTAAAGTCATTGATCTTAGCAGGAGAAGTAAAGATTAGGCTTGAATAGCCATGGCTGTCTGGAGCAAGGTCGAAGATGACCGGGGACAACATAACACTGAAATAGATCAAGGTTTGGACTAAACTTTATCAAGGTCTAGTCTTGAAAGCATGATAATCAAATAGGTAAAAGTCGTAGGATGCAGACACATGCCTTTAATGACTTTGGAAGCCATTAATTCAGGTGATTTTAGGGTGGACGACGGCTAGGTTTGAGAGAGAGTTTGGGAGAATGGGGGATTCAAGGGCGACTATCGGTGAGAAAAGGTTAGGGTTTGAGGGGTAATGGAAAATTAAAAAGGAAAGATTAAAGGGTGGCTGTTGACCATTTTGATCAAAAGATTTTAATGTTAAGGAGTTTAAAGGAATAAAACTGAGAATTGAAGTAGCTAGAATGGACCTTAAAGATATACAAGAACAGCTCTCAAATCAGTATTCAGATAGTCTGCTACAAAAGGGAGAAGGAGACTCTACTTAACTTAGAGAATTGGTCTATGATTGAGAAGAATATCCTGTAGAAGATAATAATACCAAATACTTTACAGTTGTTATGAAATATAGATCACAGAGGAAACAAATCAATGAAATTACTACAAGGTGTGAAGATAGAGTTACTGATCCCGAAGGCATTAAAGAAGAGATATTGGATTTTTACAAGTCTCTTTGGGAGAAACAACAAGATCACTTCCAGCCATAAACAAATTGTACATGTCCAATGGTCCTAGACTAACTCAACAACAAAGAAGAGATCTAGGTGCAGATGTTACTGATCAGGAAATTCTGGAGATCCTCAAAGCTATTGGAGATGATAAGGTACCTGATATTAATAGATACAATGTTGTCTTGTGCAAGAAATCATGGATGCATTATTAGTAACCAAGTTACAGATACTATTACGGAATTCTTCCTAACTTCTAAGATGTATAAGCCAATCAACTGCTCAACCATCACTCTAGTACCTAAAGTTTCTAAACCTGCTATGATAAAAGAGTATAGACCAATTGCATGTTGTACAGTTTTATGCAAAGTGATCTCAAAGGTTTTACCTGCTAGACTTCAAAAGATCATGGCATATAATCTCTGAATCTCAACCTGGTTTGTTCCTGGTAGGAAAATTGCAGATAATGTGATATTGGCACATGAGCTAGTAAAGTCCTACACTAGAGCCCAAATCTCTCCCATGTGCATGATTGAAATAGACCTCCAAAAGGCCTATGATTCTGTTGAATGGATATTTTTACAACAGGTGATGGAGGATATTGGTTTTCCTGACAAATTCATAAAGTGGATCATGGAATGTATCAAATCAGTTAGCTACAATGTGATGATACTACTAAACCTTTTGAAGCTGCTAAGGGTCTTAGACAAGGAGACCCCATCTCACCTTTCTTGTTTGCTATTGTTATGGAGTACTTGAGCAGATCATTCATTGAATTAGGAAAGGACAAGTAGTTTCAATATCATCCTAGGTGCAAAAATTGGGCATAACTCATATGAGTTTTGCTGATGAACTTCTTTTTTTTCCAGAGGTAATCTTCTTTCTATACCCACCCTATACCAATACTTCTCTCAGTTCTCAAAGGCATATGGATTACAAGCTAATATGGGCAAAAGTTCAGTGTATTTTGGGAGAGTGAATCAGGATGTTAAGCAACCAATTTTGAACTATCTTGAATTTGTACAAGGGGAGTTGCCTTTTAAATACTTAGGTATTCCTTTGTCTTTCAAGAAAATTGCATTGATCCAATGGCAACCCTTAATTGATAGAATCACAGGAAATATCTCTTCTTAGACTGCAAAAAACTTTCTTATGCTGGTCGAACACAATTAGTCAAATCTATTATCTTTGGTATTCAAGCATATTAGGGCCAGCTGTTTATTCTGCCTTCTAAAGTTTTATAAAGGATAGATGCTATGTGTAGAAGCTATCTAGTAGTAATACTATTACCAAAAGAGCTATATGGAACGGGACAAAATATGTACTCCAAAATCGAGTGGAGTTATGAATATCATTAACCTAATGATATGGAACACGGCTATAATTGCTAAAGTATGCTGGGATTTAACCCATAAAGAAGACAAACTGTGAATTAGGTGGATCAATGCCTACTACATCAAGCATCGACAGATTCAGAATATGCTTATCCCAAAGCAAGCTAGTTAGATGATTCGAAGAATAATAGCTTTCAGAGATATCCTACAATAAATTTACTGCACAAGGGGTGATAAAGAGCCTATCAGACATATGTATTTACAATTGCTGGGAGACTTGCCAAGAATGAGTTGGAAGAGCTTGGTATTTCAAAATTCTGCTCAACCAAAGGCTATTTTCAACCTATGGTTAATGTTACATGGGGGATTGCCTACCAAAGACAGAATAACAAGCTAGGGAATGACCATTGATCAAAGTTGTGTATTATGCTAGGGACAACTAGAAACAAGAGATCATTTGTTTCTACATTATTCTTATGCAACAGAATTATGGAGTAGAATATAAAAATGGATTCAGGAAAATCATGGAAGCTACGACAATTGAGAACATCATCTTCAACGGATCATCAAAAGAGCAAAAGGAAAATCCAACCAGGCCAATATCTGCAGACTGGTATACACAGAAGCATCCTATACATTATGGCTGGAAAGAAATAACTGTATCTTTGAAAAAAAATATCGTCACTGTGATAGTATAGTTCGAGAGATAGCCTGTATTTGTAATGTTAGAGTTGAGCCCAAAACTAGAATTCAATTATAGAAATACTTATTAGTATAGAGAGTAGTAGCTTGTATAGTTCTTATGAGCAGATTAAGGGTACCGTGATTTCGTTGAGATAGTCAGCAAAGTGTGATGCTAACTATTGTTTTGTAATGGTCTCGCCTTGGTGATTAAATATAACGAAATTAATTACCAAAAAAATTAAAAACAAATTCTATTCTAAATGAATGGTCATTAATTATTTTTCTAATTATTTCAACAAATGATATTTTATATAGCAAGAAACTCCTTAGTGAAATATTATTCGTCTTTTTTTAATCGTTTTAAAATAGTTTTCACATTGAATAAAATAGTTATTAAATTATTTCTCTAAAATTTAAAAATTTAAAATCAACTAAATTTTGTATATTAAATCCTTTTATATTTGGATATGTAATAGGTGTAATATATGGGCTCACGCGTGCCATATAAGCATGAAGAAACAAAACAAAATATTTCCTTTTTTTTGAGAAAAAGAAAACTTAAGGCTAGCAAGATGTAATTTGCTTTGTTGACCAATGAAAGAAAAAATTTATCATGGTTTGTGTCCTAATTTTAATATAAAAAAATATATTCAACTTATAGACGAGATCTATTCTTAATGAACTGTTATCATTTTTTTTAATTATTTCAACGGATCATATTTTTGATATTTCTATGTATTTAATTATTTATTTTAAAATATAAAGGCAAACATTAGTAATTTTTAGACGTTAAAAAAATTATGAGTTATAAGCAAACATCTTTATTCCAAAAAGACCAAAAGACTGAATTTTTAAATTTTGTTTTATTTTAGAAATCTTATTAATTGTTTGTTTAAGTCATAAAAATATTAATAATTTTCATAAAGTATTCTCCCATAAATCCTAATAAATCAAAACTATGTATATGGGGACTTCTATGGCCAAGATTCCTTCGCTAAATGGGATAGACATTCGTTTTTAGTAGCTTATACTTTTTTTAACTTTTATTTTACAAGCAATTCATATTATTTACTAATAAATTTATATATTTTAAAATAGTATATTCCTTGGTATTGGGTACAAGCTCTAGTGTATTAAAAATCATGGTATTGTTGATGCAATAGTTTGCTATGTATAAAAACAATATTAAATATGATATCTATTAGTTATACATATGAAAAAATTATTATAAGATAGGCAATTAATATTTTTCCTAATACTATTATGCCAAACGATCTCTATAGGGAAATTTTATTTTGTGTCTTATATAATTAAAATTAGTTGTAGGAGGTAATTTTTTTTGTCTCATAATTTTATAGACTCAGATTTTTATAGACCACAAAATATAATAGTAAGATTCATAAATTTATGAAATAAAAATAAAATTTATACAATTAATGTCAGCTATATGAGTTACAAAATAAAACTTTCTCATCCCTGTATGTTATGTGATGGTTATTGTTCCTTGTACAACAACCAATGATGGTAAACCAAGAATGTCTTAGTTAAAAGTTGTAACTTTCAGGTATGAACTTTTCATTTATTTGTTTATTGGTATATCTATGTATGACAGATTGTTTAGCCGACAGATCAATTATACACTTCACTTTGTCCAGTTGCTTATTGTATATTCTCATTGGCCAGATTCATCTTCATTTAACTTTTAAATCTTTCTTTTAATTTTATCTATTTCATTTTCTTCTTTCAAATCAGACGGCTACAAAACCTGAGGCATAATTCTCCAAAATGGAAAATCTCATACTACGTGTTAGTTTATATTCTAAGAAACAAATTTTTGAACCCCAAATCTTATACTTAAAGTGTGTTTGATATGAAAAAAAAAAATTTCAGAAAATGTTTTTAATTTTCTTGTTGGCTTAAATATTTTAAAAAATATATTATTTATCAATTTATTTTCTTCCAATTGAAGGAAAATATTTTCCTTATCAAAAGAAAGGAAAATATTTTCCAAAGTTCCTTCTCAACCTTCTCCACCCTCACTAACCCACCCTATCCCCTCTCTAAAAAAAGATTTTTTGTTTTAAATTTCAGTTATTCCGTTACCATTCACCCTACTACTGCTCTTCCACCGCCTTCCCCCTTCCCTTCCCCCCTACCCCAAAAAAAAGTATTTTTTTACCTTAATTTATTTTGAAGCCCAAATCTTACACTTAG
This sequence comes from Nicotiana benthamiana, assembly GCA_034376525.1. NCBI lineage: Eukaryota > Viridiplantae > Streptophyta > Magnoliopsida > Solanales > Solanaceae > Nicotiana > Nicotiana benthamiana. Next base: position 69,145,689 of record CM067332.1, read on the forward strand.
TGAAAAGAACAAATTAGAAGTGATATGTATGTTAAATTCTTGAAAAATCAGGAAGTCCATCTAAGCTATTAGGGGTGATAAATATTTAATGGAAATATTTATGGATAAAAAATGATTAAATCAATGTTGCATTTCTCTTAAATCGATATAATATTGCATTTCTCTTTAATCTTCTTTCAAGAAAAAAAATAAATTCAGATATGAATGTGATGATAAAGGGTATTAGTTTCAATTCAACTAAAAATAGGAAATAAGGAGCTGCCAGTAAAATTAGAGTGTGTAAATGACTTTTCAAGATAGCTACAAGGCACAATTAGGGTAAGTTTGGTACGAAGAAAAATATTTTTTAATTTTTTTATATTTGCTTGGTCTAAATGTATTAGAAAATATTTTTCCTATGAACTCATTTTTTTCAATTGGAGGAAAATATTTTTCAAAACTCCTTCTCAACCTTCCGTACCCTCACCAACCCAATCCACCACTCTCCAAAAAAAAGCTTTTTTATTTCAAAATTTTTTTTTCGGTTACCACCCACCATATTACCCCTCCACCCCATCCCCACCCCCTTTACAAAAAAATATTTTTTACTTTTTTTTTAATTTGAAATTTTTAATTTTTCATTTTTCTGCACCAGCCACTCCCACATCCCACAAAATTTTTTTTTTTTTTTGTAATTTCAATTTTCTACTTTTTTATTTTTTCTGCCACCCCCCCCCCCCCCCTTTCTCGGAAAAAATATTTTTTAAATTTTTTTTAGTTTTAATTTATTTATTTATTGGTTTAAAGGTTCAAATTTTACAAGTTCCAAAGCCATGAGTTTGGAAGTTTATGTACTTGGAAGTGTACGGGATTAGAAATTATAAAATTTTCGGATTCGAAATTCTGCGGTTTCGAAAGTTTAACAGTTCCAAAGTTTATAAAATTTATGGGTTCGCAAGGTTGTTGGTTTGAAAGATTATGGTTTCGTATTTATTATATCTAAAATATTTATGAATACTCTTGAGAAGTCATTTTCCTTAATTGCATACCAAACACCAAAAAATGAATAAGATTACTACTTATTTTTCAAGAAATTATTTTCTTGAAAAATATTTTCCACGGAAAATACTTTTTATTAAAACACATCCTTAATGCATGTAAATTTTCTGACGTTAGAATTTGTAAATTGTTAATTTGTTGAATCGTTACTCGATGATCTTAGCTTGATAGCATACAATTGAATTCAGAGAAGAATCAGGAAAGATCTAGAAAGAGAAATTAGGAGAAGATAATTCCATTTTTGTTTCTGTTGAAGAAGAGGAAAGAATACAACTGATTTTTAGAGGGGCACTGTTTATTTAACATAAAACATGTGCCCTTCCTACTCTCTAGCATTATGACCCTCAACTTATTTTCTTTACGCTTAGATCCCTCAATTAATTTTCTAACTAACTAACAACTAACTCTAACTAGTGTTCTTGATACCCCCTCCCAAACTGGAGAATTGAAAGCATCGAACATTCCTAGTTCGAACATCAACATTTGATGCTGAGCTACTCCAAGTCCCTTTGTCATCATGTCTGCTACCTGTTCTCTTGTAAAGATGCAATGGGTGGATATTAATCCACTTTTGATCTTTTTTCTTACAAAATGGCAATCAATCTCAATGTGTTTTGTCCGTTCTTGATAAATTGAATTTGCAACTATTTGTAAAGATGCTTTACTATCACAAAAGACCTTTACTGGCATCTGCAATGACATATCAAATTCCTTCAGCTATCTAACTAGCAATAACAATTTTACACTAACTGTTGCCATACTTTTGTATTCTGCTTCTGCTAAACTTCTACTGACTGTCTATTGTTTCTTGGACTTCCAAAAAAATCAGTCTGAATCACAATAGGCTGCAATCTCTTCCAATGTTCCCTTCTTCAAGAATATTCATTTTCATGGTGACCCATTTATATATTTTTCACCACTCTCATAGCTGCCTCTAAGTGTGACTATTTTGGATGTTGCATAAATTTACTTAGAAGCTACACTGCAGAGCAGATATCAGGCCTTGTTATAGTCAAATAAATCAACTTTCCAATCAATCTCTGATAGCCTCCAATATCTATCATCTCTTTATCTCCTTTGAGTCCTACATGCTTATCATAGTCAATGGTTGTAAGCTTTTGATTTTGTTCAAGAGATGAACTTGTAGGCTTTTCTCCACTAAGTCCTATATCTGATATGAGTTCTATTGTATACTTTTTTTGATTCAATAGTGTGCCTTTGTGTGACCTCATAATTTCAATTAACAAAAAGTATCTCAGTACTCCTAATTCTTTGAGTTTGAAGGACTTATGTAAGGTCCTTTTAACTTCATCTATCATCTCACTGTTGTTGATTGTAATCATCATGTCATCAATATATATCAATATGATCACCAAGTCTGTTTCTGACTTCTTTATGAACAAGGAGCGATCATCGGCACTTTCTATATTTCGTGCCTCAATAAGAGCATTGGTTAGCTTGATATTCCATTGCCTTGATGCCTGCTTGAGTCCATAAAGAGACTTAAGTAGCTTGCAAACTTGAGACTCTCCTGCCTATGGATTCCTTGTGGCAAAGTTATGTAGACTTCTTCATAAAGATCACCCTACTAGAATGCATTATTTACATTCATTTGGAACAACATACAACCTTTAGAGGCTTCTAGGCTAATCACAGTCCTTACCGTGACCATCTTTGCAACAGGAGAAAAAGTCTCATGGTAATCAAGACATTCCTATTGGGTGTAGCCCTTAGCAACTAAGCGTGCATTGTGCCTATCAACTTTACAATTAGCCTTGTATTTGATTTTGTACACCCATTTTGAACCAATTGATTTCTTTCCTGGTGGAAACTCTACAATATCCCAAGTTTTGTCAGCTTCAAGTGCTTGAATTTCTTCTTGCATAGCTTGAATCCATCTCCCATTTGCAGAGGCTTCATAGAAAGTCTTAGGCTCCATAATAGTAGAGAAATTTGATTGATATGCTTGATAATGTTCTAGAAAATGTATGTAGTTGACATAACTTGAAATTGGATAGGCGATGTGTCCTGATAGCTTCAAACCAGTGACATAATCTTTGAGCCAAATTGCTAGTTTTCTACCCCTGGTGGATTTCTTATGAATGGGAGCTTCTATATTGATAGCAGGTTCAACTCACATTGATTGTTGACTGGTAGCAAGTTCCTGCAAATCCGTTTCAGTTTCCTGCATAGTGGTTAGAGGTTCAGCTACAATATTTTCAGATAGATTTGGAGTAGGTGCATCAACTCCTGTTGGCTCAACCAAAACTACATCTGATAAATCAGTTGTAGTGATGCTTTGTTAAGGGAGAAGATTATGAGTTGCTTCTTCCTCCATGTTTCCGTTGCCTAGGACTTCTAGTGAGTTAGCAGGAACACCATCACCATATGTTTTTGGTGTATCAATGTTCATATCTGCTGGTGGAAGATTAAACAAATCCTCCTGACAAACTTCCTCACCTTGGAAAGGAAAGACATCTTCTCTAAAAGTTACATCCCTGCTGATAAAGAAAATGTTAGATTCTAAATCAAAAAGATTGTATCCTTTTAGTGTCTCTGAGTACCCCATCATTACTACTCTTCTTGCTCTAACATCAAACTTGTCACCTCTAAGAAAGGTACTAGTATAACTATAACGATCGGATCGGTCGTCTTGAGCTTTTGTACTTTGCTCGCCAGTTCTCGGGTATGACATTTACCATGTAGCGTATTATGACTTATGTAAATTTTTGGTTTTGGTTTTCAGGATGATCGGGATAAATTTGGAAAAACTGTTCTCAGTTTGAAGCTTGAAATTTGAAAGGCTTGACCAAGATTTGACTTGTTAGTATATTATTTCGGATTGGAATTTTTATGATTTGGTTATCTCCATTAGGTGATTTGGGACTTAGGAGCATGATCAGAATGTGTTTTGGAGGTCTGGAAGAGATTTAGGCCTAAATTGGCAAAATTGAGTTTTTGGCATTTTCTAGTTGATAGGTGAGATTTTGATATAGGGGTCGGAATGGGTTTTTAAGAGTTGAAGTGGTTCCATTGTGTCATTTGGACGTGGTTTGGTTGGGGTTTTTTAATTAAAAGCATAATTTAGAAGTTTTTGAAATTCTTAGGCTTGAATCCGATGCGAATTTGCTATTGTGATGTTGTTTTGAACGTTCTGAAGGTTGGAACAAGTTTGAATAATTTTATGAGATATGTTGGCATGCTTGGTTGAGGTCCCCGTGGCCTCGAGTGAGTTTCGGATGTTAAACGGACTATTTCATGCTTTGAAAAAGTTGCAGATTTTTGAGCTTCAGCTGTTCACCGGAAAATTTCTGATGCTAGGAGTCGAGTTTGGAAGCACATATCTTACAATATATAACGAATCCGAAAGATTTCAAAATATATAAGTTATAGCCCTTGCATTCTAGTTTCTAGAGAGTTAAAGCATTTATGATATGGACATTGTATCAGAAAGTTATGATCAATTGAATATGGTTGATGGAGCAGTTTCGACAGAATTTTCTGATGGAGCTGACTTTAGAAGCTCATATATAGGTATATATAAAACGTTGTATGGTGTAGAACCTATCAAACGAAAGATATTCAAGTCTACTTTCTAAATCTTCAGTCCGTTTGTCATTGAATATTTTCATAAGGAGTTATAGGCGTTTTAACAGAAATGATACAACTCGATGAAGCTTGAGCAAATTGTTTTAAACATGAGTTTTAGCCCACTTCTTTCATTTCTTTCTTTTGGCTTGGACGATTTTGTAGAGCTCAAAGAGGAATTTTAACCAAGCAACACTAGGTAAGGGATTTCGTCCTATTTTTGAGTTAATATGTCATCTTACATGGATTTAGACATGAAAATCAGTAGAAAAAGGTGGAGTTAGGGCTTGAGATTATGAGACCTTCCAGGATGATTTGAGGGGTCAAACGAACTCTGATTTTTGAGTTCTTTTTATGTATGAACTCGTGATATGATGAAGAGCATTTTGGTATAAAGTTTATCCAGTTTTAGGATACGGGCTGGGAGGTCGAGTTTGACCGATTTCGGGTTTTGTGCTTAAAATCGTATTTTTCAATTATAATTCATTCATTTAGCATAATATGATGATAAAAATCTGAACTTGGTAGATTTGGATCACTCGGAAGTTGGGTCGAGAGGCAATCGTGTTGAGTTTCTTTTCGGGCTAGTTCGAGGTGAGTAATGATTTTAAATATTGTTCTGAGGGTATGAAACCCCGGATTGTACAACGGTCGTGCTATATTAAGGTGAAACACACGCAAGATGACTAGTGTGGGGTCGTACACCGTTGGGGATTGTGACTTAGACCATCCATGACTATTTTTCTGTATAATGGACAACTAATTATTTGATATTATTATACTTTGGGCTAAATGCCATATTTGGGCTTCGTACCAACTGTTTGAACCCTTAGGGGATTGTTAATGATATTTTCCTAACTTTTTAATTTCATACCTGTGCTCAGTCATGCTATATTTTCTCTACTTTAAAAACTCAGCTATGTTATTCTGTTTTAAATACATTAATTGATATTTTCAAAGATATTTGAGCTGAGGTTCATATTTTACTGATGCTCGAGGGGCTTATGAGATTCTGATTAAGTAAGTCTGAGGGCATGTATAGTGAGGATACTTTTGGATCGGGCTACATGCCGCAGCAGTGATATACTAATTATCATAATGAGGCCGAGGGCCTGAGATTGTGAGCCACGAGATGACTTGATATTGATATGAGGCCGAGAGCCTGTTTATGATGCCACGAGATGACTTGATATTGTGCTTGATCCATAAGGGGCCTCTCCAAAAGTCTCCACACCCCCAGTGAGCGTGGGTACCTATTGTGATGTGAGATATAGCATATGGGGTTGGTATGGATCTGAGATATATCCCGAAGGGCGGATTTGTTGACATTGTGCCCGAGGGGCGAACCTTTATGTACTTATCTTTCTTATTTACCTGTCATATACTTATCTGTTCTAATTGCTCGAATTCAATTGCTTAACTATTGAAAAGCCATTTTTGAAGAAGTTTAAACATAGCTAAGGTGCTTAAGATATTTCACAGCTTCATTGCTTTCTTACTGGTTTTGTACTGCTTCTATACAATATGTTGATATACTCTTCGTGATTTCCTATCATTCAGTCTTCATTTATTTTTATTACTCACTGAGTTGGAAGTACTCACTTTACTCCCTGCACCTTCTGTGCAGATTTAGGTATTTTTGAACCCGGTAGCGAGTATTGGATGCTCAGAGGCAGATTTTATCGGAGTTTAGCAAGGTAGCTTCCTAACATTTGCAAAACTGCTTTTCTCCATACTGATTTTATTTTAAACTGTATTTAGTATATTTTTGACTCTAGTTGTATTCGAACCTTAGTAGATGCTTATAACTAGTGACGCCCTGGTATCGGCTGTGTTGGGTTTGTTTTTCCGCAAATTATACTATTAACTGCTTATTTTTGAGATTTTATCATGTTTACGACTTAATACTTATTATTTTATTACTTAAGATTGGAAAAGGAATGTGTCAATTGGTCTTGTCTTCACAAGAGGCGCCACCACGATCGGGTCCGGGTTTAGGGCCGTGACAAGTTGGTATTGAAGAAAATCACTCTATCTATGATATGTGCGCTTTGGTTGTATGAGCATGATTTTCAGGTATAGGTTTTGATGAATAACAAACAATGAAGTCAAGTATCAAACAACGATATTATATGACAAACAATCAAGAATGAATGGCGAGAAGCATATTGATGATGGAATTGCATAGACAAGCCAAAGACGAGCTCAAATGTTCAAGACCGAAGACCCAAGGCGTAGGTCGTTAGGTAGAACCAATGTAAGAGCAACATTTAAGTTATCTCATCTTTTGGCTCAACATAGGTCATCATAAATATGCATAAAAGTATTTTAATAAATCATATTTATCATAAACATATTTTATTAAATCATTTTATTAAATCATATTTATCATAAATATATTTTAAATACTTCAAATAAAATGTTGTTAAAATTTTCATCTTAACCAAAATGGTTTTTGAAGTAAGTTGTAAATTCTGGAGGTAAATAATCGATTATACAATAAGGCATAATCGATTATATGGTAGCCGTGGCCTAAGTGTTTGAACACTGCCACCAAACAATCGATTATCCAAATGTGCATAATCGATTATGAGATTACCGTTGCCAGCGTTTGAGACACTGTCTCAATATAATCGATTATATCAAATAAGATAATCAATTATCTGGCTGAAAATCAGCGATCTAATTTTCGGAACGTTACACACATAATCGATTATCCAGGATGAAATAATCGATTATGTGTGGGCAGAATCTGGCAGATTTTATTAACGTTACAAATAATCGATTATGTGAAATCAAATAATCGATTATATGAGCATAAAATCAGCATAATTAATTGTCAATTAAGCAACGGTTATGCACCATTTTTCACCTATAAAAAGAGGTCTTTTGAGCTGATTTTAAAACACACAACACCTCCCAATATTGATATACATATTGACATTATTTGAGCATCATTTAAGAGCTTTTGTTGAGCCATTTGAGAGACAACTTTGAGTTGTTCATAGAGCTTATTTGTATCTCTTTATCTACTCTTTTGAGAGAGTTCTTATTGTAAGAAGAGAAAGGTGTTTGAGAAGAACATATCTTCTCATTGATTGACGGGTTTGCTAAGTACCCTAAGTCTTAGTGGTTGAAGTCTTGAGGTGCGGTATCCTCGAGCAAAGTGAAGTCTTGTAGAGTGTACATCTACGAGCAATTGTAATGGTTTGTTAGGCACCCGTAAGCTTAACGAAGTTAGTGGAATCTCGAGAGAGTCTCTCGGGGACTGGACTAGCCACAGGTTGTGGTGAACCAGGATAAATTCGGTGCGTTCTTTCCTTGTTACTTTAATTACCGAATTTATTTTATTCCTGCAATTTTAATTCCGCATTATTTATCAATATTCTCGTGCCTCACTATTCACCCCCTCTAGTGAACGGCATAAATCCTAACAATTGGTATCAGAGCCTAACTCTCTGGAAGCCTTAACCGGTTGAGAGCGATATATATTTTTTTGTTGAGAATGTTGAACGCAGGAATAATGAGCGAAGGACACTCTACCTTTGAGTCTCCACGATTTGATGGAACAAATTATACATATTGGAAAGAGCGGATGAGGATCTTCATCCAATCGAACAACTTTCTCTTATGGCAAATCATCAAGTACGGTGAAACGCCGACCAAGAAAGTTGGGAAAGCCATGGCTCCGAAGGAGAAGAATGAATGCAACGCCGAAGCCATCAATATGTTATATTGCGCGGTGAATCTGGATGATTATCGAAAAATTTCCTATTGCACAACCGCTAAAGAAATGTGGGATAAACTTGAAGCCATTTATGAAGGAACGCCTCAAGTCCAAAAGCATGTGACATGGGACTCGGACAGTTCATGTGATGAAACCGCCGCATTATGTCTCATGGCCAACGAAGAAGAAGAGGTAAGTACTTCTAACTCTCACTCGTTTGAAGAAATACAAAATGCATATAATGAATTATATAGTGAATTTGTTAATGCTTCCAAAACTATCAAAGAATTGAAGAAAACACTTTCTTTGCAAGAAACAGATTTTCAGAAAACACTTTCTTTGCCAGAAAAAGATTTTGAAAAACCATCTTCTTTGAAAGAAATAGATTTTGAAAAATTGACTAGTGAAAATGAGAAGCTAAAAGAAGAAAAGAATTCTTTTGAAAATGACAATAGTGTTCTTAAAAATAAAATTGAAGTTTTAGAAAAAGGAAATAAATTTTTGGAAAATGACATTGTTGTTTTAAAAATAAGATCAAGGAATTGAATGAAGCCTCTTCAATTGATCAATGTTCCAATTGTTCTTCTTGTAGTGCCTTGAAAATGGAGAACATAGAACTTAGGAACGCACTAGAAAAACGTAGTGTTGATAATCCTAAAATTGAAGAAATTAAGGATAATAAAAATGAGGTTAAACTACCTAGAAATAATTCTAGGAACTTTACTAATGAGTCTAAGATTAATTATTTTAGACCACCTAGAAACAACTCTAGGACTTTTGTTAATGAGTCTAGAATAAATAATTTTAGACCACCTAGACACAATTCTAGGAATTTTATCAATAAGTCTAGAATGAATAATTTTAGACCGCCTAGAAATGACTCTAGGAATTTCAACGCTTCTAAAAATAACGACGTTAGACCACCTAGAATGCATTTGGCTCAACCTAGACATATGCACAATCCTAAAGTTATATGTTATTATTGTAACCGGGTAGGACACATTGCACCCGTATGTTTTGCTAAACATAGAGATTTATGTGTTGATTATGATTATTATTATCCTAACCCCCAAGGACCCAAAAGAAGTTGGGTACCGAAAACCTATTTTTAGGTACGTTTGCAGGTGTGCTTGAAGACTACAATATCGTAGTAGATGCACCAAGCACGAAACCTTAATGCATCGAGGGGGAACGTCGGTTAGTTATCGTATTTTCGATAAAAACGTAATAGTTGATATGTGCTAACAATTGATATTATTTATTGATTCATGTCTCGATAAGTTTTTTTTGAATAACAATTGATATCAATTAGTTTTGTATTAAATGATTGATTCATGTTTTGATGAATATTTTTTGTTTAAATAACAGTTGGTACATTTGAGAAAAATGACCGTTATCATGGTTAGTATGCTTTTACTAACATTTGGTATTATTTGATGTTGATATGATTTTGTTTATAACAATTGGTATCGTCAATAGTTTAAATAACATTTGGTATATTCTTTTTGCTAATGCCAAAAGGGGGAAGAATATAGGCGATATGCATGCCTTAATTGAGAGGGAATATTCAATTAAGGGGGAATTATATTGAATTGTTTACATTGAATTGTTTGCATAAATTGTATGTTGAGATATAGCATGAATTTAGGGGGAATTCAACATGCATATCTCCTGTTGTTTGTCATTATCAAAAAGGGGAAAATTGTAGAAAATCACTCTGTCTATGATATGTGCGCTTTGGTTGTATGAGCATGATTTTCAGGTATAGGTTTTGATGAATGACAAACAATGAAGTCAAGTGTCAAACAACGATATTATATGACAAACAATCAAGAATGAATGGCGAGAAGCATATTGATGACGGAATTGCATAGACAAGCCAAAGACGAGCTCAAATGTTCAAGACCGAAGACCCAAGGCGTAGGTCGTTAGGTAGAACCAATGTAAGAGCAACATTTAAGTTATCTCGTCTTTTGGCTCAACATAGGTCATCATAAATATGCATAAAAGTATTTTATTAAATCATATTTATCATAAACATATTTTATTAAATCATTTTATTAAATCATATTTATCATAAATATATTTTAAATACTTCAAATAAAATATTGTTAAAGTTTTCATCTTAACCAAAATGGTTTTTGAAGTAAGTTGTAAATTCTAGAGGTAAATAATCGATTATACAATAAGGCATAATCGATTATATGGTAGCCGTGGCCTAAGTGTTTGAACACTGCCACCAAACAATCGATTATCCAAATGTATATAATCGATTATGAGATTACCGTTGCCAGCGTTTGAGACACTGTCTCAATATAATCGATTATATCAAATAAGATAATCGATTATCTGGCTGAAAATCAGCGATCTGATTTTCGGAAAGTTACACACATAATCGATTATCCAGGATGAAATAATCGATTATGTGTGGGCAGAATCTGGCAAATTTTATTAACGTTACAAATAATCGATTATGTGAAATCAAATAATCGATTATATGAGCATAAAATCAGCATAATTAATTGTCAATTAAGCAACGGTTATGCACCATTTTTCACCTATAAAAAGAGGTCTTTTGAGCTGATTTTAAAACACACAACACCTCCCAATATTGATATACATATTGACATTATTTGAGCATCATTTTAGAGCTTTTGTTGAGCCATTTGAGAGACAACTTTGAGTTGTTCATAGAGCTTATTTGTATCTCTTTATCTACTCTTTTGAGAGAGTTCTTATTGTAAGAAGAGAAAGGTGTTTGAGAAGAACATATCTTCTCATTGATTGACGGGTTTGCTAAGTACCCTAAGTCTTAGTGGTTGAAGTCTTGAGGTGCGGTATCCTCGAGCAAAGTGAAGTCTTGTAGAGTGTACATCTACGAGCAATTGTAACGGTTTGTTAGGCACCCGTAAGCTTAACAAAGTTAGTGAAATCTCGAGAGAGTCTCTCGGGGACTGGACTAGCCACAGGTTGTGGTGAACCAGGATAAATTCGGTGTGTTCTTTCCTTGTTATTTTGATTACCGAATTTATTTTATTCCTGCAATTTTAATTCCGCAATATTTATCATTATTCTTGTGCCGCACTATTCACCCCCCCCCCTCTAGTGAACGGCACAAATCCTAACAGGTAGCAGATCCTAGGTTATATAGGTCTCAGGAGTCATGAGCATGTTTAGTATAGTCTTGCGGATCGGTACGAAAATGTCTGTATATCCTCGAGAAGCTGCAAAACCTTTAGAAAGAACTTCACATTCTTGAATTCTTAGTACGTCCTTGATTCGCCTTGAAAGTAACTCTTGAAATTCCTTCCACGCGTTCGTATGCACACACGAGTGCTTAGTATCAAATGTGCATCGACGGATTGTGGTTCCCTGATCGAGGGGCAAGATGTGATCTCTGTATGTTTGACATTGGGCCAGTCTAGAGGACTTGAGGCCGGATTGTTACCTACAGATTGAGCACCAAGGTGCTGATTACGTGAGCCATATTTTCTAACTTATATAATCGGTAGTGCAGCGTCCGCATAGACTTCGAGGTATATCTATCACGTCCAAAGACTGAGGAGTCCCTCTCCATTATTTCTTTTGGCTATAGATCTTTTGTATTTTCTTTTGACTAGACATTCTAAAGTTAGAGCACTTTGTAGTATTCTCAGCTTGTGATTTCATGAGATTCCAGGTTTTGGGAGTTGATTCAGTTTGAGAGTGTGTAGTTGTATATGCCGGGTGGAATCTTAAATGTTTTATTATGTTTTATCTGCAGTTTTTGCTAGTTTTATCTTTCGTTTCATTTTTCCTTAGGCTTACCTAGTCATAGAGACTAGGTGCCGTCACGAGAGTTCACGGAGGACGAATTTAGGTCGTGACAATTAGTCATATATTCAGTTTCATTTCCTTTGTTAAGAAGCTGCAGAATTTGAGAGTGTTACCCGAGAGTGAATAACTGAGCTGGTGAAGGAACCCTAGGCTGAGAACCTCCAAGTTAAGAGCAATGTTGACCCTCTGAGTACTGACCACCTGTACTAGTTACATTGTTGGCACATATGTTGCTATAAGTGTTTAGAGGTCCTCCGTTCTTCTTAGGTTTAAAATCTGCTATATAACTATGCAACTTGAAGCAGTTTGTCTTGGTGTGTACAGCAGTCACACTGAGGCAAAGCCTTGCTAGAATTCTTCTTTTGTCTTTAACCTCCTGCTGAAGCTTTGTTGCTCAGCAGGGATGTAGGGTTAGTAACTTCAGCACCAATACCAACAATAATTCCAGCACCATTTTTTCTCTAACTCTCAACATTAATAATCATTGCATTTGCTTGATTGATGTTAGGTAATGGACGAGTCATAAGAACTTGATACTTAGCATGTACAAATGACTCATTTAAGCCTGTAAAAAATTAATAGAATAATTGTGTCTGATAGTGTTCAGCATGTCTTCTAGACTCAGGACAACCACGATAGGGTTGAGGTGCTAGGGCATCGTACTCATACCATAATTATCTAAGTTTGGAGAAGTACACTGACACAAATGGCACACCTTGAGTCAAAGTAGCAATTTTCTTGTGAATATAGCAGCTTCTAGAGGTGTTGAATTTATCTAACCTTTCCTTAAGATCTTCCCACATCTTGTGTGCGTTAGATGTGTAAATCACAGTACTAACGAGATTTGGCGAAATAGTATTCATAATCCAAGCTAGAACAATTGCAGTACATTTATCCCACAGTTCGTATAGACTATGATCATACATTTTCCTCCTACAGGCACCAAGAACGACGTCTAGCTTATTTTTTCCATACTATACAATTTTTATAGATCTATTCCAAGTCGAATAATTTTTATATCCTTGAAGTTGAATGAAGATTACTACCGAACCTTGCATGTCTGATGGATAAATGTATAAAGGATGACTGTGATAAACTAGATCCATGTCATGAAGGTTTGGGGCTGGAGATATAGCACCATGAGCAACAGAGACGGAGAATTGCCATTATGTTTCTTCAGAAAACTTAGTTATATTACTGATTTGGAAGAACAACAAGCAATTAAAGATGAATTGTACAGTAATTCGTCAAGATTTAACTGAAATTAACAAGTTCCAGAAACCCTAGGTTGCAGAAGAACTTTTCCAGATTGAAGAAATAGCTCGATCTATGACAAATATAGTTCTCTAATACTCCTCCGTAGTAACTGAGCTGACCGATTTACCAAAGCTCTGATACTTAGCTCAGTTATGGTGAATGAGAGAGAGAGAGTTTCAGAGAAGATTGAGAGATAAATAGCTCCATTGATAAGCTCTGGTGTTCGGAGACAAAATGAAATGATTCTCTATGTATTACACATGCTTTACTCTATTATATACTAACGGACTGACAATGACATATTAACTAATCCAACTAAATCTACTCTACTTAACACCTAATTGACTGTTGTAGATTACTAAGTGACATCTGTATCACCACTAACTTCTACAATTTTTATTTTTTATACGATTTTGTTAATCCTTACTGCATTGGTGAGAAATAGAGTGACCACAGGGAATAATTGAATTTCGACACATGTCAAGAATATTAAAAGATCATAGAAAGGTTGAATCCTATATCAGTTAAGTACTGTGATCGTTCATGCCATAATCATTTATATTTCAAAATAGAAGACATTCTCGAGAAGACTTACGAATACAAAAAAGAGAAGAATAAGCCGGTCCTTGATAAAGCGTTATTTAGATAACTCCATTAGCAGTTACAAATCATCAATGTAATGTGCAAAATACACAAATAATGGGGGTAACGGACATGCGAGATATTATGGAAACTATTAAGGGTAAAGTTACTATTTAAATTCCTACTTTCCCCATATTATATTCCATTTGAGAAATGGCAAAATACGTTAAATCACCTCTAAATTTGACTAAGATTATTAGTACTCTTTCTGGAATATGCCCATTCTTAATTATCCCCTTCAACTTGGTCCTTTAAGAGCCGTGAAATCCCTAAATGCTGATGTGACAAAAAATGTGGGTGCACTCAAATGTCACGTGGATTTTTCTATCTATGTAGCATTTTTTTGAAAAATAAATTATGTTTCTTTTTTACCTTTTTAAGAATGTTACGTTTTCGATAAATTTTTTCGAATATAATTTATTATAAAACATGGATATGACTATATTATTTAGGCTAAATATTTTATTTGGCCAACAATAATAAAATTTTAGTTAATCTTTTTTTGAGTTTGACCTAAAAATAAAGATTTATACAATTGAAATAAACAATCAAGGCATCTAAAAAAGTTATAAACAATACACAATAATAATAAATAGTCATTGCATCAAAAGAAGATATAAAAAGAGTATACAATTACACTTGTAATCTTGCAATTGTACACTCTTTTTATTTATTCTTTTGATGCAATGAATATTTATTTCAACTGTTTATTTTTGCTTTTATAGGTAAAATCTGTGGAAAAAAATTTAGATCACCGTAATTTAGAGCTACATATAACTTTACAGCCAAATAACTAATTTCAAACTGTGTATTTTTATAACTTTTTAGATGCTATAATATTTCAATTGTATAAATCTTTATTTTCAGGTCAAATAAGATTGACTAAAACTTTTTTATTTTGGGCCAAATAAAAATATTTAGCCTAAATAATGTAGTTATATCCAAGTTTTATTTTATCTAAAAAGTAATATTATTAAAAAGGTAAAAAAATATATTTTATTTTTCAAAAAAATGCTACATAGATAAAAAAATTCACGTGCCATGTGAATACACCCACAATTTTTACCATATCAATATCTAGGGATTTAATGGCTCTCAAAGGGTTAAGTCGAGAGGAATAGTTAAGAATGAACATAGTTCGGAAAGAATAGAAACCACTCAACAATTTTCTATCTTGCTCAAATTAACCAAGGAGTGATATTAGAATTCTTTTTCTTTTCATTTTATATTTGATTTTCTTATTTCCTGTAATTATTATTTTTTGATTTATATTTAAGAAAGTGAATCAAATCAGTTGTTGGTGTCCTAAAAATAGAAATTTAATGATTTGGCCGATAAGACTAATTTTAGGTTAAACACTATTTCATCGGCTAATGAAATTACCTTACACAGCTTATGCTCAAGGTTTATTTCTCATCATATTATAATATAATATCTTAATCATAGTCATTCTTATTCTAATTCTTGCTTTATCTCATGTTAAGCCCATATTATATTGTCGACGCTCTAAGCGTGCTTGGGTGTTGAATTTATCGGGTGCGAGATGAGTATTTGGTTTGTTTATATGGGGAGAAATTTAAATATACTCATATTTATTAGTGATTATTCAAAAATAGTCATAATTTTAAAAGTAATTAAATTTAGCCACTTTTTATATAAAGATAAATTTGAATAAAAATTCTATTCAAAATCCGAAAAAATATTCCAGTATAATATACCGGAGTTCCAGTATAATATACCGATCCAACATAATATATTGGAGTTTGGAAGCACTGGTGCTCCAGTCTCCAGTATTTTATACTAGAACCAGTAAAGTATACCGGTCCAGCATAATATGCTGGAAGTGCATACACAGATACACCGAACTTCATCATATTATGCTGGACCGGTTTCTGTTGCCGCAAAATAGTGGCTATTTTTCAATGACTTGGTAAACACGGACTATTTTTAAATGAACAGTTCGAAAATTGGTTAGACCGTACTATTTTAACGTTGGACATGGCCTTAAACAATACTAATCTCATAAGCTAACTTTGAGGTTAAGTTGGGCTTAAAGTAATTTATTACCTTCTTCGGTTCAAAATAAGTAATTTTTAACTGTTTTCACACTGATTAAGAAATTTATTTTTTAATATTAATTAGAAATGACATTGACCATATTAACCTTTACTATCTCTTCACATAAATACTCCTAACACATACTCCAACACTATTTACTCCAAGGACAATGTAGGAAAAAGATAATTAATTCATTCTTAAAATCTCAAAAAATTACTTTTTTTGACCATAAAATTAAAAAAAAATTACTTTTTTTAAACGGAAAGAAGTATCATTTCGATTAAATACTTTTCGAACATTTACTCAAATTTCGTCCAGATACATATTCAATATCTATAACTTTATAATATACCCAAAAAATGGATGTGCACGAGGGGATAGTTGAAGGAAGGTAGTCTTCAAAATCAAATTCAAAGAAATTTAGTCAAAGTCAATATGTAAGTCTCATAATTAATGAAGTAAGGATCAACGTCAATGTTCTAATGTTGAATGTTGAAAATGCTTCTGCTCTGTCTGATGCAACGACTTTTCTTCCCTCCTCTTATTATTTTACTTTTTTTTTTTGCATATTTTATTTGTTTTATCACGAACTATTGTACCAAAAATAGCTTAAATGAGTCGTACGTGCATACATATATTTTTTTACGAAATTATTAGCATTTGTCATATTTTTCAACAAATCATGACTTTGGAATAAAATAATTAGATTAGAAGAATATTCTTCGGTCAAACTAATAAGAATGCATGCATCAGGACCTATATTGAAGAAAATATTGTGTCAAGGTTGTAGAACTGTCCGTTCCAATAATAATAATAATAATAATATTTTACCGTACGAGATTGAAGTATGCAATATTGTTTTAATTTTCAGCTGTTTTCTGTTCATGTAAAGGAGAGTTTAGGTGATATTTAGATTACTGAAATAAAAGATCTTTAGATCCAGTTTAAGCCCCTAAACTTGTGTCATAGGCCATAATACCTCTCAAACTTTTGATAATATCAAATAAAACCCTGTTACGTAAAATTATGTGTGATTGTTACCATGCACACGCGGTGTATGAAGCGTATTAATGACAGGTTCAATTGAATCCACCACTTTTGCCGTGGACTAAGAATTTATATATAAAAATTTATTAAAATTGTAAAAATAGTATATATGAACACATAACCTAAAAATATAATAGTTCATTGCTAAAACCTTAAAAGTTGAACCTACAGGAGTCGTTTGGTTGGGAAACAAGTTATACGATGATTAATTATTTTGGGATTCGTTACTCACCCTCCCGTAGGGATTAAAAAAATATTATAATCCCAAAATAACTAATCATGTGATTAGTTAGTTATACCACGATTTTATCCCAACCAAATATGGGATAAACTCATCTCAAATTTAATCTCGGGATTAATTATCCCTTATCTTTCATACCAAACGAATAGTGTTTTGTTGGTTGTGCGAACAAAGTCTTACATATGTAGCTGAAAAGGTTGTGAGTCTACATTTAAGGTGTGAGGCCCTTTGGGAAAACCGTGTGGCTTGGCCCAAAATGGACGATATCACACCATGTTAAGAGTGTCATTGGGTTGTAGCGAAATAACTTGTATCAGAGCCCAGATTCAGCGGGACGAGTATGCTGATGGCAAGATGATAGCGTGGGGCTCGGTTTCTTTACCCTTACGAGCTGGGAGGCGTGCAAACAAAAAAAAGCTAGTTGCGGGCTTCGGTTGCCATAAATACTCTGACATTGTGGGTGACACATAACGAATCTTGAAAATTGAACTGCTGTAACAACCCGACAAGTCGTTTTGAACTTTTGTACTTTGATCGTCAGCTCTCCGGCATGACTTGCCTCGTGAAAGGTATTATGACTTATGTAAATTGTTGGTTTTGGTTTCAGGTTAATCAGAATGAAATTGGAAGAATAGTTCTCAATTTCAAGCTTAAAATTTGAAAGATTTGACTTGTTTCTATATGACTCCGATTGGAATTTTTATGATTTAGTTAGCTCCGTTAGGTAATTTGTACTTAGGAGAGTGACCAGAATACAATTTGGAGGTCCATGGAAGGTTTAGGCCTGAATTGGCGAAATTGAGATTTCGGCATTTTTCGGTTGATTAGTGAGATTTTGATATTGAGGCTGCAATGAAATTTCGGAAGTTGCAATAGTTCCGTTGTGTTATTTGAGATGTGTGTGCAAAATTTCAGGTCATTCGGACATGGTTTGGTTGAGTTTTTGATCAAAAGCGTAATTTGGAAGAATTTGAAATTCTTAGGCTTGAATCCTGTATAAATTTGGTGTTATATGTTGTTTGGAGCATTCTAACGGTTGGAACAAGTTTGAATGAAGTTATGAGATATGTTGGCATATTTAGTTGAGGTCCCGAGGGCCTCAGGTGAGTTTCGAGTGATCAATCGAACTATTTCGTGTTGTGAAAAATTTGCAGAAGTTTAGCTGTCGGTGTTGCAGGTTTTTGACCTTCGCGTTCGCGATACATGTTGCATGATCGCGAATGTGTGAGGTCAATGGTCTTCGAGTTCATGTTTTCTCCATCGGGTTCGCGATGTTGTGTTTGTTGATTTTTCACGTTCGCGAGGTGTATGTCGCGTTCGCATAGAGGAGGAGGATTAGGTGGGCTCCTTAATGCTTTTGTTCACACGTTCGCATATATAGGGTTGTGATCACGTAAGTTTATGTTTCTATGAGTCGCGGTTGTGTGATCTCAATTGTGATCGCATAGTTGGAAGATTTTTTAGCATCACGTTCATGTGAGGATATATGCGATCGCGTGGAGTGAATCATGGACCGACAGTGTTGTGCTTTGTGATCGCGATGGGTTTTCCGCAATTGCGATTAAATAAAAAACGAAGCTGGGTAGAATGTTTTAAAAGCTCATTTCCACGAATTTGAGGCTAAGTTCCTCCGTTGTTGGTCAATTTTGAAGCTTTTTGAAGAGGATTGAAGATGGATTCAAGGGTAATCACCTGGGGGTAAGATTTTTGAACTCAATACTCGATTCTATTGTGAAATCTACCTAATAAATCATGGAATCTAAGCCAAAAATTGAAGAATTAGGGCTTGAGATTAAGAGACTTAAGTTGGGAATTTGAAGGGGCAATTGAGGTCCGATTTTGATGTTCTTGGTATGTATAGACTCGTGTAAGGACGAGGATTCTATTGATATAACTTTTGTCAGATTCCGAGATGTGAGCCCGGGGACAGAGTTTGAGCTATTTCGGGGTTTTGATGTAAATTGGACATCCATGGCTGGGCTTCGTTTCCTTAGTATATTTTAATGATTTTATACTGATTATGGATAGATTTGGAGCAACCGAAGGTCGATTCATGCGGGTGAGGTACCGCGGGATAGAGTTTGGACTGGATCGAGGTGAGTAATGATTGTAAATGATGTTCTGAGGGTTTGAAACTTCAGATTGTAAATCGTAGCGCTAAATTGAGGTGAGGCACACAATTGATGACGCGCGTGGGGTCGTACACTATTGGGGATTGTGACTTTGTCCGTCCTGATTGATGATTTTACCGCGTATTTGACTGAAAACTATTTGCCATCATCATTATTTGGGCTGAATGCCATATTTGGGCCGAGTTCCAGCTATTTGAATCCTTCGGGGATTGTTATTGATATTTCCTCACTGTTTTGACTTTATACTTGAACTCAGTCATGTTATTTTCAACTATTTTCAAAACTCAGCCAAGTTTACTTTTCTTTTACACTTGAAATAATATTTCAAATAATATTTTGGGTTGAGCATCATGTTTTACTGTTTCCCGAGTGGCTTATATTAATTTTGACTGAGTAAGGCTGAGGACCTGTGTTATGAGGATATCTTTGGGGTCCGGCTGCACGCCGCAGCAGTAATACGATGATCTAATTATGAGGTCGAGAGCCTGAGATATGTACATCACGAGGTTGCTTGTTGATATTGATATGAGGCCGAGATCCCGTTTACGATGCCACGAGGTGGCTTGATATTGCGCTTGGGCCGTAAGGGGTCCCTCCCGGAACCTGCACTCCCCCAGTAAGCGTAGGTACCCATTATGATGTGAGATATAGCCTGAGGGGCTGATATTGTTCTATGTGATAGCCTGAGGGGCTGATATTGTTCTATGTGATAGCCTGAGGGGATGGTACCGTTTTATGTGATTGCCCGAGGGGCTGGTATTGTTCTTAAATATTGCCCGAGGGACGGAGTTGTTGACATTATGCTCGAGGGGTGAACCTTTATGTGTTTATCTTTTATATTTACCTGTCATTTACTTGTTAAACTATGGTATTTGTGCTTGAGGGACGGATTTCAGTGCTTATCTGCACAAATTGTTTTGCATCATTTGTGTAACTGTTGAAAAAGTAATTTTCAAAGAAGTTTAAACTGCGCTAAGATGTTTTTAACAATTTTTTACAGCTTCACTGCTTTTCTTACTGGTTTTGAACTGCTTTTATATAGCATCTTGATATGCTTTACGTAATTTCTTGCTATTCAGACTTTAGTTATGATTATTAGTCACTGCGTTGGAGTACTTACTTTACTATATGCAGATTCATGTATTTCTGAACCTGGTAGTGGATAGTGGGTGATTGGAGGTAGAACCATCGGAGTTTAGCAAGATAGTTGCTGGCATTTGCAATACCGCTTTTATCCTTCTTCACTTCATTAGTCTATGTTTTGTACATTTCAAACTTTTCAGTTGAATTTATACCATAGTAGATGCTCGTGACTTGTGACACCCTGGTTAGGGCCAAGTTGGGTTGTATTTCCGCTACTTATTATCATTAAACTATATTTAGACTGCTCTTATATTATTTAACTGCTTTAATAAGTGAATTAGATTTAGTTGGCTGGCCTTGTCTTCACAAGAGATTCCATCACGACCAGGTTCGGGGTAAGGGTCGTGACAAACGTGAATCGTGGTAGTGGGCCACGTGGAACTTAGTTCGAGAGGGAGATTGTTGGTTGTGCTAATAAAGTCTCACATTGGTAGCTGAAAAAAATTGCGAGTCTACATATGAGGTGTAGGGATCAATCTTTTAATGGTGTGATGCCTTTTGAAAAAAACCGTATGGGCTTGAACCAAAACGGACAATATTACACTATGTTAAAAGTATCATTAAACCATTTTATCCCAATTGAAATTTTGATCTGCACGTCCGCGCGCCCATACAAAAAAGAAAAAAAGTAAAGAAAAGAAAAACTGGAAGCCTCATATCTAACCCTAACAGAATTAGAAGCAGTAAACTAATTATGCAATTTTCACGTATATGACATAATGGCAATGCCTTCAAGGAAGATTAGATGTACAATTTTGTATTTGATAAGCCACTTTTTGTTGTTTATTTAGCTAAAGTCGTCTTTTCTTGTTAATGCCAAGAAAAAAAGGTAAGTCACACTGTGACATATAGAAATAGAAGGTATGGCTATTGCGCGCGTATAAGTAAACAAAATAGTTGTTTCGCCTTTGTATATCTTTCGATTTTCTTTCCATTCCCCTTGCTTGTTACATATCTTTTTGTGTTGGTGTATTTTTGTGATAAATCCCTCATTTTTTGATCTGGGAGTTTGACCTTGACCGGATCAAGTAGCATCTCGTCGCGTGAGTTCGAACGAAGTCGCTACGGATCTGCACGTCCGGGCGAGGTTGACTTCTGATTTGTCGCTTTAGGCGGTATCATCCTTGATTCAAATGAGGTTGAATTTGGGTCTGCCCTTTTGGATGGAATCGGTTTCAACTTGAACACTCGAGTGGATTAAGTTCAGACTTGCCGACTTAAGCGAAGTCCACTTTATCATGTGTACTCGAGCGGGGTCGAACTTGTAATCGTCATCTGGAGTGAGGTCCATTTCTGGCTTTATTTGAACGAGTTTGAATTTGGAGTCGCCGTTTTGGGCAAAGCCGACCTCTGACTTACATTTGAACGATTTCGAACATTTTCTTTTATTTGATTGTGGTTGGCGTTCGTAAAGGTGTTGTTCCGAGCGAGGTCGAATTGTAACCTACTTGTTTTGACGATGTCCACTGGGCGTAAAGGTGTTAATTCAAACAAGATCGAATGGTAACCTATTTGATTCGAGCAAGGTTGAATTTTTCCTTTGGTGATGGCCGCTGGCCATATGGGTGCCATTTCGAGAGAGGGTGGTATGTTAACCCATTGTGATTCAAGTGAAGTCGAATTCATCTTTATGAGATGGTCGTTGGCTGTAAGGTTATCATTTCGAGCGAGGTCGGAATGTTAACCTATTATGATTGGAGTAAAGTCGGACCCCTTTTTTTGGCGATGACCGTTGGCCGTAGGGGTGTCATTTCGAGCGAGGTCGGAATGTTAACTCATTATGATTCGAGCGAAGTCGAATCCTTCTTTTGGCGATGGGCGTTGGTCATAGGGGTGTTATTTTGAGTAACTGACAAAATGTTAATCTGTTATAGTTCGAGTGATGTTGAATCCTTCTTTTGGCGATGGCCGTTGGCCATAGGGGTGTCATTTCGAGCGAGTTCGGAATGTTAACCCGCTATGATTCGAGCGAAGTCAAATCCTTCTTTTGGCGATGGCCATTGGCCGTAGGGGTGTCATTTTGAGCGAGGTCGAAATGTTAACCCATTATGATTCAAACAGTTTCGAATCCTTCTTTGGCAATTGCCGTTAGCTGTAAGGTTGTCATTTCGAGCAGGTCGGAATGTTAACCCATTATGCTTTGAGCGAAGTCGAATCCTTTTTTGGGCGATGGCCGTTGGCCATAGGGGTATTTTTTCGAGTGAGGTCGGATTGATAACCCATTGCGTCATTGTTATATATATCTTTTTGGAAAATTTTACGTGTCGCTGTACTGTTTGTGCGTGCGTCGGGGTGAACCCCGATATGCTCGACTTTGTTTTTACTAGAGAATATTCTTTGGTTTAGTCTAGGTTTGCTTAATTTTGCTTTCATTGGAGAATACTGTGCGCTTCCTGGGTGAGTCTCAATTTCTTAATTTTGCTTCCATTGGAGAATACTGTGCGCTTCCCAGGT
Organism: Nicotiana benthamiana; assembly: GCA_034376525.1. Lineage (NCBI taxonomy): Eukaryota > Viridiplantae > Streptophyta > Magnoliopsida > Solanales > Solanaceae > Nicotiana > Nicotiana benthamiana. The sequence goes on from CM067332.1 coordinate 69,168,832, forward strand.
GACTCCCAGTATGTTTAATTTTGCTTGTATTGGAGAATACTGTGCACTTTCTGGGTGAGTCCCAGTTTGCTTAGTTTTTCTTCCATTGGAAAATACTATGTGCCTTCTAGGTGAGTCCTAGTTTGCTCAACTTTCTCTTCCATTGGAATGTTATTTGTTTTTTATAGATGTTCTGTACCAAGCCATTTCTATTATTCATGATATGCTATGGTTTGGGGGGTTTTGCTCAGTCATTACTTGCGGGGAGGTATGTTACGGAACCATCTCGGGGGTGTTTTGGATGCGGTATTCCCTGCTTGCTTAACAGCGTGAGTGCTCGCATTCCTCTTTGAACCAACAAAAGAGCGAAGATAAACCAAAATGAAGTTTTCTGTTACCTCGTCTCAACAAGCCAGTGAAAGACGGAACAACGTTGTAGGGTTACTCGCTCTGCCCGGTGCTTGAATAGTGGTTTTTGATTTGGCAGCTGTGTTTGGCTTCGTCCTTAACAACGTCTATGCTCCTCATTGGTTGGGATCACCTCACTCGCTGAAGTGTTAAAATCGAGTCCTTGTCTGATCTTGTCCGATTGGCACAAATAACAAGGGAAACATGTTACACTTTGTTCATAGACATTTCATTGTGTGGGAAAATTTTACAGTAGGGCAGGATGCGCCCGCTTTTCAAAAGACCACACAACAGGTTGTTATCCCTTCCCAAGGGATGTAAATACGGGTTAATATACAAGGTAGATATGTCAAATGGGGTTATGGTCATGCTAGGCGATCCTATTTTAAATGTGCACATATCGTGCCAAACCCATCGTTGTAGCTGTGGCGTCGGTTTTGCACAGACATTGGTTATAACTTCTATTTTATATAATAACCTGACCAAGATTGGTGCGATCATCTTGAAGGCTTACCTACCACTTTTTCGGGTTGGTGTTAGTGCCGAGACGATGAGGCCACGACGGCCTGGTAGTGATATTTCGCTGGTTTAGATCTAAAGAAACTAAAAAAATTTCACATACGATGCTAAATTATTTAACTAAAAAATCATTAAACTCTTTAGATAAACCAATTAATAGAGAGATAGAACGTAGATCTTAACCAAACATAATTAACTCTAGATCGAAATATATTGAGTATAAAAATTGGAGAAGAACAAACTGAATTAATATTTCTTAAGATGACTGTTTAACAAAAAAATTGTTAAACCCTTTAGTTAAACCAATTAATAGAGAAAGTAAATCTTAGCCAAACGTAATTAACTCTATATCAAAATATATTGAGTATAAAAATTGGAGAAGAACAAATTGATTTAATATTTTTTAAGATGACTATCATACATCAAGTGAAAATGATAAGCTTAAATCTATGACGGGCTTGCACCATAATCGAAAGAGCATAGAGAAGAAGAGAAAGTTGTTAATAGCTAAGAAACCCCCCTGTTGGTTTCGTAACGAAGACTACTAATGTAACAGCAGGATCCGGTCTCCATTTAATGGTTTGCTGCCTCTCTCTATATATTAACAGTTTTCTTTTATCTAACGGTCTTTGATTTTTTATTTTTTTTTAATGATTGAGTCCTTCATTACTTACTCAAGACACTACGCTTCTTCTGCGATATAAGCTTTCTAACGGTTTGACCCCGGCAGAAAACGCAATGTACGTCGCCACTACATCTCGTGTGCACGATCATGGTGAGGTCCACTTCTTACTGTTTTTTTTAATGATAACTAACTAGAGGTTAGATTTCGACCCATACAATAAACATCAACGAACCTCATACTCACGCATGATCTATCTGATTATGACATGAATTGTGTTAAGCACGCATCCAATCTAATAAATTAATAGAATCGCAGTCACTCGATGCTGCTAACATAAAAATTAGAGAAAAGATTTCCTAAGCTAACAGGTGATCTATCTTAACTATAACCAATAATCAAACGTAATTACCAAATTCACTATATTACATAAGCCGTAGCTAATATTTCACGTCATAATATAAACCTTTTCACGAACTTTAGGAATCTAATCTCTTTTATATTTTATAAAAAAATTAAAAGAGAAATATTGATATATAATACTAATATATTCACATGAAAATGTACAATTCTTATTAGCTATAACTTAGACGTAGGGACGCATCTAGTGAATAAACTATGGGTTCAATATTAATTTAGTAGGTGTTTGGACATAAAGAATTATATATTTTAAAAAATGTGAAAAAAAAACTCAAATGAAAATAGTATTTGAGAATTAGAGTTGTGTCTTGACATACATTTAATTTTGAATTGTTTTTGAAGTTTTGTGAGTGATCTGAGTGAAAATTTTGAAAACCAGTTATTTGGAGTTTTTCAAATTTTTAAAAAATTTTAAAATTAGTTTTCAAATGAAAATTGAAAATTTTATGGCCAAACACTAATTTCAAAAAAAAAATGAAAAAATTTTAAAACAAGTGAAAATTTTTCGAAAAAAGTAAAAAATTCTTATGTCCAAGACGGGCTCTTAGTAGCTTTAGTTATGAACTAATATTTGTATTAAGAAAACTCATTATACAAAAGTATAAATACCATATCTTGAACCCAGTAAATTATATGAAATGAGTTGGAATTTCGAATTCAAACTTCAAATTATGTATCCACATCCAGAAGAATAACAAATGGTCGTCGAAAGTATTGCAAATTACAAAAGATCAATCAAATAATCAATTAATTATCAAAATAGGCAAGATCAAATAGACCAAAGATTACTTTTAGCCTACGGGAAAAATTATTTAAATTCAGTAACTACAAAAGTATATATATATATATATATATATATATATATATATATATATATATATATATATATATATATATATATATATATATATATAGCATATCAAAGATTGACTTACGCAAGTCTGAACCTCTAAGAATTCAAGAATATCATATTCTTCTACTAGGTGAAACAAAAACTATTCTTTAACTCACACAAGTTGTAGAATAAATTGAGAACTTCTAAAATATGATAATAATGAATAAAAAACGAAAAAAAAGGTAATCGCACGCAATCGGCAATTCTAGAAGAAAGCTGGGGATTCAAAACAATTTTTGCCATTAATCTTTTGTTCCAGAAGAACTCATGCATACTCATGACACAAACAAGTGAAAATTAAAAAGAAAGAATATTGTAACTATCTACTCCCTCCGTCTAATAATAATTATACATTCCTTAAAAAATATTATATAAAAAAATTTTAAAATTATTTTACCTATATTTATATCTTAAGATATAATTTTTCTTCATTTAATACTTACTCATAATTAAGGTATTTGTAGTCTTCAAAAATAATTAATATTAAAGATAGAATATGAAAAAAATAATTAATTTATCTTGACCTTCTAAAATAATAGTTAATTTAAGACAACTATTCTTAAAAACCACGACAAATAATATAAGACGGATAGAGTAATTAGCTATTATGGATTCGGAACGAAATCACATTTGCCATCTATGGTGAATAAAAATAGGTACCATTTGTAGAGAGTTTTGGGAGAATTAATTTTCTTGTATTGCTCAAAAAAGTATATATAGAGTACAAGAGGTATCAAATCCTACCAACTATAGGACTGTACAATAATGAAAGAATATTCTACCAATAATAAAAAAATACACATAATATATTCTAATACGCCCCCTCAAGATGGAGGCCGGAGGACACGCCAATCTTGGACATCAGCAGAAGAAAACGATGACGAGATAAGTGCTTGGTGAGAGCATCAGCAAGCTGATCAGCAGAGGATACGTGAGCAACACGAAGAGACCCATTCTGAACCAATTGACGAACAAAGTGATAATCAATGGAGATGTGTTTCATGCGCGAATGAAACACAGGGTTGGCACAGAGGTAAGTGGCGCCAATGTTGTCGCTGTAAATGGCAGGAGCAGCCGGAAGAGGGACATGAAGCTCGCGCAACAGTGAATGAAGCCAACGGACTTCAGCGGCAGCAGAAGCAATGGCACGATATTCAGCCTCAGTAGAAACGAAACACTGCTTTTTGGAGCTCCAGGAAATAGGATTAGGCCCCAGAAAGACAACATAGGCACCACTTGAGGAGCGGTCATCACAGTTTCCACCCCAATCAGCATCAGAGAAACAATGCAGAGGTATAGAAGATGAAGGAAGCAGCCAGACTCCGAAGTCACGTGTCCCATTCAGATACTGGAAGGGGCTCTTAACTGCACCCCAATGAGTGACAGTAGGAGCGTGCATGAACTGTGAGAGTTTATTCACAGCAAAGGAGATATCAGGACGAGTGAAGGAGAGATACTGGAGGCCCCCAAGGGCCTGTCGATAGGCGGATGCGTCGGCAGGAGCCGAGCCGTCGGCCAGATGAAGGCGGGTGGACGCCGCTGTTGGCGTCTGAACAGGGTTGGATTCCAACATATTATGACGACTCAAAAGATCAACAACATACTTACGCTGAGAAAGAAAACACCCCTTGGAGTTGCGCAGAACCTCAACACCAAGAAAGTAGCTTAGATCACCCATGTCTTTCAGAGAAAATTTAGTCCCAAGAGAGTCAATCACAGGGTTGAAGAAGGCAGAGTCATTACCAGTCAATATGAGATCATCAACATATACCAAAAATTAGGCTGTAATACCATAATGCTGAAAGACGAAGAGCGAAGTGTCAGAGTTAGTGTTGACGAAACCCATGGCCAAAAGGCATTGGCGGAGCTCACTGTACCATGCCCGGGGTGCCTGTTTGAGACCATAAATAGCTTTCTGTAACTTACAGACATAAGATGGATGCGCTTTGTCAACAAAACCCGGTGGTTGTGCCATATAGACATCCTTTGTAAGCCTCCCGTGGAGAAAGGCATTGTTCACATCCATTTGACGAAGAGGCAGCCCTTGGATATAGCTATACTGAGAACCAAACGCACAGTTGCCGGATTAATAACCGGATTGAAAGTCTCCTGGAAATCGACACCTGGTCGCTGATGAAAGCATTTCGCAAAAAGTCGGGCTTTGAACTTATCCACATTACCGTCAGGCTTTCGTTTGATACGATAAACCCACTTGCAGCCCACAACATTCTGTAAAGAATCAGGTGGAACAAGATCCCAGGTGTCATTTCGTAGCAGAGCATCAAACTCCAATGACATAGCAGCGCGCCAGCGCTCATCAGACATAGCACTAGACAAAGTCTGAGGTTCTGTAACAGCTGGAGAAGATACAGCAGACATACCAAACTTCTTCTTGGGTGTAAAGATGTTATTTTCGCTGCGAGTTTGCATGTGATGACCACCCTGAGAGGAGGAAGGTGGCGGCATAGTGGGTGTAGCGGCGGCGGGGGCCGCTAGCGGTGCCGTAAGAGGCGCTGGTGGCTCGGGCAATGGCGCCGGCAGTGCGTCCAATGAAGGATCGCTAGTGGGAGCGGCGACATGTACTGGAGGAGGCAGCGGAAGGACTTCTAGGGTGACCGGAATGGGTACGGGTGGAGACTCGGGGTTAGAAAATTTGGAGAACGGGAAGATATCTTCATGGAAGGTGACATGATGCGAGACGAAGATTTTAGACGTTGAGGGATCAAAGCATAGATATGCGCTTTGAGTAGATGAGTAGCCGAAGAGGACACAGGCACGAGATTAGGGTTCCATTTTGTGTGAGGTGTAGGGCCGAAGCCAAGGGAAGCATTGACAGCCGAAGACACGCAATTTGGCAAGGTTGGGGCGCCTATGGAAGAGAGACTCAAAGGAGGAGATCATCGAGAGATTTGTCTTGGGAAGACGATTAATGAGATAGACTGCTGTGGCAAAGGCATAAGGCCAGTAAATGAGAGGGATAGAGGCATAATGAAGGAGAGTGAGTCCAGTATCGACAATATGACGGTGACGGCGTTCAGAATAGCCATTGTGTTGAGGTGTATGAGGAGGTGAAGTGAGATGTGAGATGCCATGGGAGGCAAAAAAAGAGCGTAAGGCTAGAAATTCACCCTCAATATCAGTATACAGAGTAATGATTTTAGTAGAGAATTATTTTTCGACAATGGACTTAAAAGTGGGGAAGGTTTGTAAGACATCAGATTTACGGCGTAAAGGGAAAAACTAAACGTACTTAGAAAAATGATCAACAAAAATGTCATAATATTTAAATCCTTCATTAGAAATAATTGGGGAGGTCCATACATCAGAAAAAATAAGCTCCAGCGGAGTAGTAGATGATAAACTTGACTCAGAGAAAGGTAACTTATGACACTTATGAAGCTTGCAAGAGACCCAAGCAAAATCAGACACACAACTGGACGCTATACTGCTAGAAGACACTAAATGATGTAGGATTTTAGCTGACGGATGACCAAACCGAGAATGCCATAATGACGCAGGGAGCTTTTGTGCCGTTAGAGCGGACGGGAGACGGGAAGCCGCCGGCCAGTAGTAGGCATCTTTCCTACGTGGGCCAATGACGAGTGTTTCCCACGTGCGACGATCCTTCACCTGAAAATCAGTATCAGAAAAAACAACATTAACATTATTATGACGACATAATTGAGCAACAGAGATCAAATTTTTACGAATATGTGGAATACAGAGAGCTCGAGGCAATAAAAGAGATGAATAATTGAAAAGTTGGCCAGTATGCGTAATTTTTAAACCTTCACCGCTACCAATAACCACATCATCGAAACCAGTGTAAGGACTGTGAAGAGACATGTTGGCAAGATCATTGGTTATGTGATGAGTGGCACCAGAGTCCAGGATCCAATCAGATGGAGAGTGATGGGCTGTGTGAGCAGCCGGATAGGATGATGCAACATATGCTGGTCGCGGCAGTGGTCCACCGGGAGGGGGTTTATTTGCACCGGAAATAAGATAGGACTGATAGCGGCGCGCGGAGTGGCCAAATTCACTGCGAGTTTGCACTTCCCATTGTACCCGCGAGATTGGCCATTGTTGGAGTAAGCACCACGGCCGGAGGATAGACCATGGCTGCCACGGCCGCGCCCGCGACTATCGAAGCGGTTACAGCCGGACTGCTGTCCGGCGACGAAGGCAGCCGACGGAGCCAAATCAGATGCGACGGAGGTGGCCGGCACACGTGCAGTAATCTGAGCCTCCATGCTTAACAGCTTGTCATGTAATTCAGCAAAAGAGATTGGAGATTCACGGGCTTGGATTGCATGAGAGAGCTCCATATACGGATCATCAAGACCATTTAGAACCTTAATGACAAGATATTCAGAATCAACAGTAACACCAAGGAGAGATAATTCATCCACAATCACGCGAATACCGTGCATAAAATCAGTAACAAATTTAGAACCTTTTACCGGATTATGGAGCTGCTGTTTGAGATCCATGATACAACCACGAGAAGCAGTGCCGTATGTGCGCGCGAGGATGTCCCAGGCCTCTTTAGAGGTTTCCGCGGCGGCAATAAAGGAGATGATCGTTGGTGTGATCGACGAGATGATGGCACTAAGAATAAGATTGTCCTGGCGAATCCAGTAAGGATATGCTGCATTGGGGGAAGTTACCTTCTTGTCGATGATAGTGGCTGGTGGGCACGGCTTTGATCCGTCCAAGAAGCCGAGGAGGTCGTAACCCATAAGGAGGGTTCGGAATTTGAATTTCCACACCAGGTAATTAGTGGAATCCAATTTAAATGGGATTTGAGCCGATGCATTGATGGCAATCGGCTGGAGAAGATCGTTGGATGTCGTAGCGGCCATGAAGTGCGAGGCAGAGAAGGCGCTGATCGACACCAAGAGAGAGAGGGCTGCCGGTTAGTGCAGCGGTGGCGCGGCAAGATGCCGGAGAGAGGGAGTGGACCGAGAAGGTCGGCGGCGGCGGCGGCGCGGGTAGGGAAGAATTAGAGTTTATTTAGCGATAAGCCACTGGCGTATGATACCATGTAGAGAGTTTTGGGAGAATTAATTTTCTGCTCACAAAAGTATATATAGAGTACAAGAGGTATCAAATCCTACCAACTATAGGACTGTACAATAATGGAAGAAATCAAATCCTACCAACCATAGGACTGTACAATAATGAAAGAGTATTCTACCAATAATAAAAAGATACACACAATAGATTCTAATACCATTACACATGTTATCAGGGTGCTGAAATACGAGCTTAACTGATAAAGCTTGAAGCTTCTCTAATGGAGTCGACTGGTGCGAGATGAGAGAAGAGAGAAGAAACATTATTGGAGAAAATGATAATATTTGTATTATCTGAATGCTAAAGTCTATATATAATTGACTCCATTAACCAACTCCACTAACTAACTATTAACAACTAAGCTACAACTGAACATATGATTATCATTCTAAGCACCGACTAACTAACTAAATAACAAGGCCCCTTCTTCTTCGTTTCTCTCGGCGCACGTTAGTAAACGTACGCCGAGCTCGTATCAATGGCGAGTGGGAGAGACAGAGATAGAGGACGACCTCGGAAAATTCTCCTAGCAGCTATTGAGAGAGTGATAACAACTATAAACCAACCATCTAAGGAGAAAGCAGTCTCCATGGCCTCATCTGCGCAGAGTGTCGATCTGCCAATCGAAGATGAGAATGATGCAACCAGGATGTCATCGCAACAACCTATCGTGTCAAAGGAGCCGGATCTAACCTACCCAGCTTCAATTGAAGCAGTTTCAGATCCGATGAAGAAGATAACCAGCGAAATTGCAGACATGCAGAAGTCAATGCAGGTCCAAATCCATCAAGTGAAGGAAGTAGCGGAGAAATCGGAGGAAATTACAAGCAGAATTGAGATACCAAAACTGAACTAGGATAACCTTTTTCAGAAAAATAGATTTGCATATAATGGTATGGCTCTAGAATACATACCTCCGGTAAAAGTCGATGGCCAACCAATAGTGCAACTGAACAAATCAGAGGTGGAGGGGGAAGAGAAAAAGAGGAAATGTGCATTAATTGTGTATATCCTAGGGGACGGTCCTGGTTTCAATGTGATGAAGAGGTTCATTAACCTCCATTGGGCACATGTCTCAGAGCCAGACTTGTTCTACCAGGAGGAAGGGTACTACATAGTCAAGTTCAGAACAATTGATGATGCTAAGGAAATCCTATGTGCAGGGCCTTACTCCATAGAAAACAGACCCACCTAAAGTAATGGTCTCCAGACTTTGATTTCACAGAGGAATTCCCTGTTGATATCCCTCTATGGGTAAAGTTCCCTAAGCTTCCCATGTCTTGTTGGGGAATGAGATCACTAAGAAGAATTGCAAGTGTCTTAGGGAAGCCTATCTTTGCGGATAAATGCACAACCAAACAAACTAGAGTATCGTATGCTCGAATGCTTATAGAGATGAATGTTACTAAAGAACTACCGAGAGAAATATGGTTAATGGATACAATACAAGAAGTAGTTTATAGCTGGAAACCTTCTTATTGTGAATAATGTCAAATTATTGGTCATAGCTTCTTGGCCCAAATGAAGCTAAATACACACCAACCTACTCAAGTGAAGAAGGCAAAAATGACGCAGGAATGGAGAACCAAGGCTCCAGTACAAACTGGTACTAGCCAGAATAAGGTACCAAGTCAACAGAGTGGTGAAAATGAGGCAAGTCAGAGGAATGAGATCCATAAAGAGCCTCATCAATCTCCAACACTGGTAACAGAGAAGACAAAACAGGAAGAGAAAGGGAAGAAAGTTCAGAGCCCAGAATTCAACCTCATCAACTTTCCACCTTTATCCCCTATTGTTATTGGCAATCGTTTTGAACCAGTCTCTAATAGTAGGTCTGAGATCCCACCAGGGGATAAAGGTGGACCAAGAAGCTGCCAATGAAGTGGTTATTCTGGAACATTAGAGGTGTAAATAAAAGGTATAAACAATAAGAAGTTAGGGAGTATATAAGGAGAAATAAAATAAACCTTGTTGGTTTGGCAGAAACTAAGGTTAAGGAAACAAATGCAAGAAGAATTGCTAATCTGTTGGCTCCTGGTTGGGGTTCTCTAACAAATTATAATGGTGCTATAAATGGTAGAGTGTGGATCTTATGGGACACAAAAATGTTCACAGTTGCTGGTATCCAGGAGGAGGCTCAATTGATACACTGCAGAGTCAGAAGCATTAATGGGGATGTCACTTGCTATCTCACTTTGGTATATGGGCATAATGGGTTGGAGCAAAGAAGATCTATATGGAGACATCTGTAAGATTACTCAGCAACTATAAATGAAGCCTGGTTAGTTGCTGGAGATTTCAATGTTGTGTTATATGCCAAGGATAGACAGTCAAGCAATCTTGTTAAATATTCAGAGACTCAAGAGTTTAGTCAATGCATACAACAGGCTGGGCTTTCAGAACTACCTTGGAAGGGTGATTACTTCACCTGGACAAACAAGCAGACATGAACTAATAGACTCTGTAGTAGACTGGATAGAGTATTTGGTAACTATGACTGGATGATCAAGTGGAGCCATGTGGAAACAGTATATGAACAACCTCTAATCTCTGACCATAATCCTATGATAGTAACACTAGCAACAGCTACTAGGAAAGGTAAGATACCTTTCAAATTTTTCAATGCATGGACTGAGCATGAAGACTTTCAGCAGTTGGTGGAAGATAACTGGCGCTATAACAATCTGGGATCTATGAAATTAGTATGGACTAAACTCAAAGCATTGAAAGGTCCCCTAAAGACTTTAAATATGAAAGAGTTTTGGAACATTATTCAGAGAATTGACAATAGCAGACAGGAACAGAAATACATACAGAAACAAATGGTACTGGCATACACTGATGAGTTGCAGCAAAAAGAGAAAGAGATAGTATTGAAGCTAGAAAGATAGTCCTTTATTGAAGAAAGTATACTACAGCAGAAGGCTAGAGCAAAATGGATTCAACTTGGAGACTCTAATAACAAATATTTTTCTGCTGACCTGAAAGAAAAAACTCAATATAAGCAGATCACAGAACTCACTACAGCAATGGGAGTTAAAGTTAATACACGTGCAAACATTAAAAGGGAGATCATTGGTTTCTAATAGTCATTAATGGGTTCATCAGCTACTTCCCTTCCAGCCATAAACAGAATCTATATGGCTTGTGGCCCTACCCTAACACAGCAACAGAAAAGGGAGTTATGTGCTGATATTACTGATCTTGAAATTGTGGAGAGCCTAAAAGCAATTGGGGATGATAAATCTCCAGGAATTGATGGCTATAATGCAGTATTCTTCAAGAAGTCCTGGAACATTATTGGCAAGCAGGTCATAGGTGCAATCAAGGAGTTCTTCCAAACAACCAAGATTTATAAGCCAATAAACTGTGCCACTATTACCTTAATCCCTAAAGTCTCCATTCCAACCACAGTTAAAGAGTATAGACCAATTGCATGCTGCTCAGTACTATACAAAATGATTTCTAAAATCCTGGCCAACAGACTACAGAAGCTCATGCCTAATATCATTTGTGAGTCTCAAGCAGGTTTCATTCCAGGCAGGAAGATTGCTGATAATGTCATCTTGGCTCGTGAGTTGATCAAAAACTATAGTAGAGCCCATGTGACTCCCAGATGCATGATAAAAATTGGACTTCAGAAAGCTTATGATTCTGTTGAGTGGATCTTCTTACAACAAGTAATGGAGGGGATGGGCTTCACAACCAGGTTCACTAACTGGATTATGGAATGTGTCCAAACAGTAAGCTTTACAGTGTTGATTAGTGGGGAAACAACAGAACCATTTGAAGCCGCTAAAGGCCTCAGGCAAGGAGATCTATTATCCCCATTCTTATTTGCAATAGTCATGGAGTACCTTAGCAGATCGCTGGCTAAACTAAGGAAAGATCAAGATTTTCAATATCATCCTAGATGTAAAAAAAATGGGCATTACTCACATAAGCTTTGCTGATGGTCTACTCTTATTTGCTAAAGGAGATATCAAGTCTGTCATAGCCATGTTCCAGTATTTTTCTCAATTCACTGAAGCTTCAGGACTGAAAGCTAATCTGGGAAAAAGCTCAGTATATTTTGGAGGGGTTAAACAAGAATTGCAACAACAGATCATTGACCACCTTGGCTATATTCATGGAGAATTACCTTTCAAATACCTGGGCATTCCTCTATCCACCAAGAAGATGTCACTGATTCAATGGCAACCATTAGTGGAAAAGATCACTGCTAGGATCACATCATGGACTGCCAAGAAACTGTCCTATGCTGGGAGACTTCAACTTGTCCAATCTGTGGTGTTTGGAATATAAGCATACTGGGGTCAACTCTTCATCATTCCAGCTAAAATACTGAAGCTAATTGAAGCAATCTGTAGAAGCTTCGTCTAGTCTGGATCAAATTCCATCACTAAAAAGCTTATGTATCTTGGGAAAGAATGTGTATTTCTTAATCAGCTGGTGGATTGAATCTTAATAACTTATCTCTATGGAACAAGGCTGCAATTGCTAAGCTCTGCTGGGATATAGCTCACAAGAAAGTCAGACAGTGGATAAGGTATAGTTAGAGGGATAGTTGTGTTTAAATAGATAAAATGAGATAGTCAGCTACATATAAGCTGGACTATGATAGTGTATTGCAACATCTTTGGTGATTAATAAAATTCTTAATTACCAAAAAAAAACTAACTAAACTAATGCTGCCATGTGTGATTGCTGTTACAAACACATACACATCACTACTCCTCCTCAAGCTGGAGGGTGCAAAATACTGAGCACACCCAGCTTGCCCATTAAATGAAAGTGTTGCACCTTGCTGAGCCCCTTCGTCAATAAATCTGCCAATTGATCTTTAGTGCCAATGAAGGCAGTGCATATGACTCTTTTCTTGATTCTATCTCAAATAAGTGGCAATCAATTTGGATATGGAGCAATTTGTATAGTAGTCTTGTTGTCACTGTAAACCATGATAGGTTGTATAATGACAACTCCCAATTCCTAAAATAAGCTAAGTAACCATATTACTTAAGCCATCCAAGAACTTCCCACCTTGCTCTTGGGGAGACTCGAGCTCACAACCTCTTGGTTAGAAGTGGAGGTTGATTACCATCGTAGAAACTTCCCTAGCAACCTCTGATAAATGCAAACATCCTGCAATGGCAAATCTTTTGTTGTACCTACTTTCTTATCATATTCCTTAGTAGTCAACTTATGATTTGTTTCGAGTGGTGTCGTATAAGACTTTGCTCCACTGAGCCCCATTTCAGAAATCAATTCAAGCACAAATTTCTTTTGATTAGCAAAATACCCTATTGTGACCTTAGGACTTCTATGCCTATGAAGTACTTAAGCTCCCCTAGGTCCTTGGCTTTGAACTTATCATGCAGTATGCTTTTAGCAACATTCACAAGCTCTTTGCTACTTTCTGGGATAAGAAGATTATCTAAATAGACTAAAATGATCAGTACATACTCACTTTTTATCATGGTGAATATAAAGTAGTCATGATTTCTTTGAGTGAAACCTGCACTTATCAAGGTTTCAGTCAACTTAATGTTCCAATGCCCAGATGCCTGCTTGAGTCCATATAAGGACTTGCGCAATCTGCATACCTTCTTCTCTCCCTGACTTCTAAAATCTTCTGGCATCTCCATGCATTCCTCCTCACATAGATCTCCTTTGCAAAAAGCAATATAGGCATTTATTTGGAACAATTCCCGACCCTTTGATACTGCTATTGTTATGATAGATGTCACTGTAACCATTTTTGCCATAGGAGAAAAGGTATTTTGATAATCCAATCCTTCTTTTTGACTGTAACCTTTGACAACTAATCATTCCTTAAACCTCTCTACTGACCCATCTATCTTAAACTTGATCTTGTATACCCATTTTGATCCCATAGTGTTTTTCCCTTCAGGCAACTCAACTATATCCCAAGTTTTGTTTTCTTCGAGTGCTGTGATTTCTTGCTTCGTTGCCTCAATCCACATGGGGTATTTGATAGCTTCTCTAAAGGTTTGTAGTTCAACCAAGGAAGAAAAACCTACAAGATAACTTTGATATTTGACAGAGATGCCTGCATAGGATAAGTAATCTGAGAGAGGATACAAGCTGCAATTTGACTTAGGCTTGGTCTTAATGACATAGCCCTTCATCCATATAGGTTTTTTGCCTTGCCTGGTTGATTTTTGTGCTTCTATCTCAGCAGAAACAATAATAGAAGGAATTTTATATGTAATAGGATCAACAACAAGTGGGATGTGATCATTCTTCTCAGCATTAGTATTAGTTGGAGAGTATTTGCCTCATAGATGCCTTCATTGTCTGCAGTAACATTGGTGTCTTCATGAATTAAGTTGTCTATTTTAGGGATCTCATTACCGTGACATTGTGAATCGTGAACTATGTCGTCCTGATCATAAGCAACCTCATCTTCTCTCACTTCTGATGGACTAGCCATGTCTAATGCAACAGGTGTATCTTGCAAAGGATAAAGCAGGATGGCATCTGGGAAAATAGTATCAGGAGGAGCTGTGCATCCTGAAGAAACTTGTGTTCGCAATGGAAAATCAGTTTCTCTAAAAGTTATATCCCTGCTGACAAAGAAATTCCTAGAAGCAACGTCCAGCAAAATGTAACTCTTTTGTGTTTCTGAAAAAACAAATAGACCCTTGTGGTCTGGCGTTTTCCCGAACTTCGCGTATAGCGGGAACTTAGTACACCAAATTGCCCGTTAGATTAATACTTCCTCCCTCCCATATTATTTGTCGTGATTTCTAAAAATAGTTGTCTCAAAATTATTCGTCATTTCAAAAGTTTAAGAGTAAATAATTATTTTTTCCTATTCTACCCTTAATATTAATTGTTCTTGAAGATTATAAATACCTTAATTATGAGTACGTATTAAGAGAAATTATATCTTAAGACATAAATAAGGGTACAATAGTAAAAAAATCTTTCCTATTTAATATTGTTTAAGGGGCATGTAAAAGAGAAACACATCGATAATATGGGAGGGAGAGAGTAAATGACACGCAATGTAAAAACCTGCCAAAGACAAATTCCATAATATCTGATTTTGATTTCTTTTTTAATCGACAGAAGATGGATAGAAAATATTTCACTTTCAACGCTCCTATCGGGACGATAAGCAACGAATCTTAATATAAAATTGTTAACTAACCCTTTCTTTAATATTTGCTTGGGATAAACATCAACGAACCCTATATTAAGCATGATCTATCTGATTATGTCATGAACTGTGTTAAAAACGCATCCAATTTAATAAATTAAACAAATCGCATTCACTCTATGCTGCTAACATAAAGAAATAGAGAAAAGATTTCCTAAGCTAACAGGATATCTTCACATTAGCTGTTTAATTTGTGTTTAGGTTACGTATCGTAAGGCTAACTAGTACAATCAGAAAAAGAATTGCTATTTCAGTGTAATCTCACAAGTGATGCTGGGAAGGATAAATATAAAAATCTCTACTACGTGAAAATAGAGAGGTTGTTTCCGATAAATCATCGGCTCAAAAAAAATGAGAAAAAGGCAAGTAACAGCAAACAGTAACGAAGCAAGAATAATGAGATAACTAGAACGAAAGAGACAACATATAATAAAAGAAGTTTAAGGGGCCGTTTGGCCATACAAAAATTTTCACTTTTTTGAAAATCAGCATTTGGTCTTGAAATTTGCAATTTTCACTTGAAAGTAAATTTCAGAATTTTTGAAAAATTTTAAAAGCTCCAAAAGGAAAATTTTCAAAATTTTCATTTCTAATCACTCACAAAAATTCAAAAACAGCACAAAATTGCATATATGTCCAAATTCAAGCATTATTTTTACTTGATTTTTTTTTTACTTTTTTCCAAAATTTTACAATTCTTATGTCCAAACGCCCACTAAGAATCGGGGGACCAAACCATTAGGAGGAAAAGCAAATGGAAGAGGTTGGGGAAGGCTTGGTTGTGGTAAGTTGTGATGACAAAAAAGGCCACCTTATAATTTAAAACTAAATTCTACGTTGCGAGGCCTTAAAAACCTTATTTATTCCTCCTCGATTTGCGTACATAGTCCGAGCATATTTTCAAAAACTTTTATGGTAAAAGTTGATTTAGTTGACTTCGGTCAATATTGTTGAGTAAACGGATCCCGACTCATATTTTGATAGTCCCAGTGGGTTTTTATCGAAATATGGGACCTATGCTTATGCACAGAATACGATTCGGAGGTCCCTAGCATTTGCGACCTCTGAGGGGTTTGCATTTGCGCGCTTCTTAATGCAAATGCAAAAGAAGTTGGGCCATACAGCCTTCGCAAAGCGAAAAATTCTTCGCATTTACAAAGTAAAGTTGGGAGGGGCAGTGATCGTAAATGCGGTCGTATTATCGCATCTATGGAGGTTCATGTTCGCAATTACGAACTTACCTTTGCAATTGCGAGGGCAACAGTGATGTGAAGGACCTCGCATTCGCGATGGTCATTTTGCATTTGCGAAGTTCAGGTTGCAAATGCGACATCTGCAGCTGTGTAAAGGGGACTTTGACGGGATTTTTGCTCATTTTTCAAATCTTTCAAAACAAGTAACCTCAAGGCGATTTTCCAAATACCACTTCTTTCCCAAGTCATAGGTAAGTGATTCTTACCTCATTTCTTTCATTCTTTCACTTTATTTTACAAGATTTCAACCTAGAATCAAAGATTTTCATGGTGGAATTGAGGATTTTTGGGTAAAAACTTGGGATATTGAAATTTGGGGATTTAGACCTCAATTATGGTCGGATTCTAAAATCAATTATATATACGAGTTCAGTGGTGAATAGGTAATCGGGTTTTGGTTTGAATTTCGGATTTGGACTAAGCGGGCCCGGATGTTGACCTATTCAAAAATGGCCTAAATTGAATTACTGGCTATCGTAGGTTTTTCCTAAGGCTTGAATTAATTTGTTTGGTTGGTAATTTGTTAGATTCTATTGGTCCGAAGGCTTGTGTGAAGGGTAAAGGGTGATTGAGCTTTGAGTTTGGCCGTTGGAGTGAGGTAAGTATTGTGTCTAACCTTGGCTTGAGGGATTAGGTATTGTTGCCTATTTGCTATGTGTTTGGTTGCTGTGTACAACATATAGGTTAGGTGACGAATACATATGCGATGTTGTCGAGTCATAGCATGCTAGTGAGTCTTTTTCTTGTGATTGTTGTATTCTTTATTCATATTGTTCATGCTTAGACTAGTAATTCTTTATGTTGGGCAATTGTTATCATGTTTTACAGAATTTGATATTGTTTAAGTATTGAATTGAAGTTGAGGTTGATGTTGTGGAAGTAGACGTTGAAATGGGACTTGTTATTAATAATTTTATCTCCCGGTTTTTATTGTTTTGTTGGTTGGATGAGGAAGAGTATAAAACATGAATGGTAATGCCGTGCCATCTTATATTCATTATCATGTGGGAAGAGTATAAAGTACGAATGGTGATACCGAGCCATTTTATATTTATTACCATGTAAGAAAGAGTGTAAAGCACGAAGGGTGGTACCGTGCCATTTCATATTTATTATTATGTCAGGAAGAGTGTAAAGCACGAAAGGTAATGCCGTGCAATTATATATTTATTATGATTAGTTCTTTCATTTATTATGGTGATGATAATTGATATGTGGCAAAAATTCATGGTTTTTTCACATTATATACTTTGCGTTTTACATGTTTTAATGTTAAAATATATTTTGTTTGAGCGTAGTGAAAGCTATTTTATTTGTAGGTGCATCGAAAATAAAAGTAGAGCTAAAGAGATACTTAAACGTCCAAAGTACACTCGAGAACGGTGAAAAGGAGAAGCCGGGCAAAAGCCAGCTCGACCAGGCTTTATCCAGGTGAGGCCAGCTTAAAGCCAAGGCTAGGCAGGCGTTATCCAAGAGACGCCAGGCCTATGACCAGGCCTAGTATGAGTTTTGAAGGTTTTTATTATTTTCCGGTTTGACTAGGATTTGACCTGCACGTTTAAGTCTTATCCTAGACAGATAAATAAACCTAAAAAGTCACTTTTGAGACTAGAGACAGACTGAGAGAGGGACATACATTTGATACACTTTAGACCTATGGAGAGCATGGAGCCGTCGTGGAGGCTGGAGATTCGACCTAAGGAGACAAGAACACACTAGGAGCAAGGCGGAGAATTCTTCTACGAGTTTTGCACTTCCTTCTTCCTATTTCCATTATTTGATATAAATTCTAGTATTGTAGTTTTTCATACTATTATGAATAGCAAATTTGTTATTAAGGGTACTGATGGAACCTTTTGCAGGATAATTTTCCTGTTACATTCATATATATTTGTTGTACTATTTTCTCTATTTGTTCAATTACGTTACTATTTTGGTTGGTTGAATGGCTCTCAATTGACTGTGCATATTTAGTGTGTATTACTCGGGGGAGAGTGCATGTTTAGGTAGTTGTTGAACAACATCACTCTTAATGTATATGTGGGATCAATAAGGAGGATTTAAAGGTGAGATTAGGGATAACGAAACTTTGGATGCAATTCGAACGAGTCGTATTTAATGCTAGATAGTGTAATCAGAAGAATATGTCTAGTAAATTATGGTAATTACTCGGAAGAGAGTTACGACTCTCAAAGCGCTCATGATCGGTAGAGAATACTTTGGCGAATTTATAGAAAACATAGCGAGAAAGATTCCCACAATTGGGGAAATCATAACTCTAGACCTTCTTAATCTTGTCTCTATCCCTTAGTATCTTCAGTTGTTAATTTATTATTTTTATTTTGTTAGTTAATTAGTCAAACACAAGAATCTTAATATCAATAAGTTAGGAATTATTCTGGCTTGTTTTCTTGATAATATTGAACAACTGTAGCTAAGCCTTAGTTCTCTGTGGGATTCGACTCCGGACTTGTAATCCGGATTATATTTGCAATGATGCTTAGTCCTTTTTATAAAGCATAGTTGACCGTGATCAAATTTTAGCGTCGTTGCCGTGGAACTAACAGTATAGTTGTAGGTATAAATATTGCTAGATTTCAAGTTTGAATTTTTATTTTTGTTTTATTTTACTTGTTGATTTAAAAAAAATATAAAATCTTGGAATTATGATAATTTTGATGTTGATAATTCTACTTTTGATTCTCCTTATGCATATTGTGGAGGAAACTATCCAGGGCAAAATTATCAAATATTTCCAAGAGCGAGTTATGTGCACCAACTTAATCTCATGTGTAGAATGTGTGGGATATGTGTGGTGGTCAAGATGGTTATTTTTATAGTTGTGCTTATAATTCTTATCTTTCCCCAACCCCTTCTTGTAAGGATAACAGGAACAAAGAACCTTGGGAAGCTGACTGCAAGGAGATCAAAGATATGTTAAATGGCCTCATGGAACAATATGATGAGAAATTACTGCAGATACAAAGGCAAAAGGCAATTATTCACAACTTGGAAGCTCAAATGAATAAATTAATTGAACCTTGTAAAGCGCAACAAGTTGACATTATAGATAGTAGCCAATATGCGCATGAATTGGATGTAGAAATTGCCATTATATTGGAAGATGTAAAAAATGGGAATGAGCTAAAGGAGAAGGACAAAATAGAACACCAACAATCAATTGAACTAGATTTTATCGATGCCGTAAGAGATACTAGAGTCAACCAAGGATATTGATGATACATATTTAATTGACTCTAGTGTCACTGATACTGAGGATCTTGACAATCCCAATGTTCCAGTAGTAGAGCGCATTGGTCCACACTCCAAGCATTTTTCACATTATTTTTTGATGATTATATAGATAAAGAGTCATCCGAGCCACTTGAGGAGTCAAGGTATGAGGAACAAGGTGCTTACATTTGGGAATTCTTCTTTCTAGAAAGTCGGAATTACACATTTCACCTAAATGCCAAGAAGTACATAATAGTATATTATTTTATTGGGCTAGCCGGATTCGTTCAACCACCCCAGGAGCGTGATTATTGAGCATAATCAAAACTTGGGGTCTGATTCATAAGTTCAAAGTGGAGGCAAAAAGTGAATCGCATCATGCCGCGATGTTAAATCAAGTGTTTGTTAGGAAGCAACTCGGCTTTACATATTTCTTTTATTATTCTTTTTGTTTTTTGGCTTTTTTATTTATTGTGTTATTTTTGTAGTGTTGATTATTGATTTTTAGGGGCATTGAAAGCAAAGCTATTGGAAGGATGCAACAGCAAAGCAGATGGTTGAAACTAAGTGTGAGGTACCCGCACGAAGGACCAAGCCTAAGAGAAGTCTGAGTACCCCATGAGTTGCTAGTACTTCGGCCTATAGCCTATCATGGAGTTTATTTTACCCTTTTATTAGTATGGTGTGCATTGGAAATAATGCACAATTTTAAGTGTGGGATGGGGAGGCTATCTGGGTGACTTTCTATGTTATTTTAGTTGTGTTAGTTTAATTAAATAATATTTTTGAAAAATAAAAAGACAAAGAAAGAGATTGGACTTTTCCTGATTATGGATATCCTAGACAATTTTCTTGAGGGATTTAAGTCTAAAGAAAAAGCACAAAAAGATTTTCGTTATAGATAGTGTTGTAATTCTCCCTTGGTTTTTATTTGTGCCGCGATTATTTTTCAAGGGTTTTGTTTGAACCAGCTGTAGTTAGTTTTTTAGGGAGTAGGAGATAGTGTGATATGAATTGAATTGAAACAATATCTCTTGAGTTTGTTATGCCTTGAGAATAGTGAGTACTTTGGTTGTGACGCTTAGGCTCAATTTTTGAATCTTGTAGAAGTAGCTTAAATTGTACGACCTTAACTTTACTTAACTGCTTTGACTAGAATGTCTCTATGAGTCTAATCCTGAGTGAGTTATGTGCCATATATGTGTGAGGTTTGTTTATTATTCTTTGTATTGCATTTGATGCCTAGAACTTGCCCAATGTATTTGCAAAATAAAATAGTTGTTTTGTTCAGTCTTGGATGTGATATTAGCGTTTCTTGTTGAGCCAGATATGCATATTTTACCCGCCTAATTTTTATGCATCGTAGTTAACCTCTTTGAACATGTAATCCCGTTTCTTTGGCAACAACATAACAAGACTTACCCAATTATTCGAATTAACCATCTATTTGAACTTTTTCACCTCTCATGAGCACTTGATTGTAATGAACTTTGTAAAAGTTAAAGTGTGGGATGGTTGGTTTGGCTTTTGAGTGGAGCTAATGAAATAAGGAGAAATGTGCACTGTGTTGAAAAAAATAAGAGCCACTTGAACTGGAAAAAAAATAGTTATATTGTTGTGAAAAAACTTCCCTGCTAAGTGGAAACTCTTGATATAAGTGTGCTTAAAGAAGTATGGAGTTAATATATATTGATGTGAATATGGAGTCATGGTTTGACATAAGTGTGGGGTTTGAATATTAAAGTATATGTATTAAAGTTCTTAGGGAGGCGTAGTCACTCCTATATCCAAATGTATCCTACCCGACCCGTAGCGTACATTACAACCAAATAAAATCCTACTTTATCCTGACTGAATAAGCTCGATTAGTAGAGTAGTACACTACGGGCAAGCCTATGGTGCATCGTTTATAGCATATGAATATTATTTGTGAGAGTGAGTGAATTCTTTCTATCTTGAGTTCCTAATTATTCTTAAATTTTATTGTGTGCATGGAACTACTCTTTTTTGTATTGTGAGGGCACTTGATTCATGAAGTTAAGGTCATGTTATTGACCACTATGATTAGAGTAAGTGAGTGAGTAGTGAATAATGCATGGTACTTGCGAGTCAAATCTTGAGGTGGAGATGTTACACCATTGTGCTTAATCTATTTTAAAGATTCTTAGTGTGATGAGTTAGGAGAATTGTTTAAAAAGGTTGTGTCCATAAGTGTAGCTTCATTGTTCGAGAACGAGCAAATATTTAAGTGTGTGGTCTTGATGTGTGGCCATAATTTATGGTTTTGCACATTATATGCTTTGCGTTTTACATGTTTTAATGTTAAACTACACTTTGTTTGAGCGTAATGGAGGCTATTTTATCTGTAGGTGCATCAGAAATGAAAGTATAGCTAAAGGGATGCTTGAATATTGAAAGTGCGCTCGAGAACAGTGAAAAGAAAAAGTCGGGCAAAAGCCAGCTCGACCAATCTTTATCCAAGTGAGGACGGCTTAAAGCCAGACCTAACCAGGCTTTATCTAGGTGAGTCTAGCTTAAAGCCATGCCTAGGCTGGCTTTATCCAAGAGAGGCCAGCTTAAAGACAGGCCTAGGCTGGTGTTATCCAGGAGACGATAGGCCTAAGACCAGGCCCAATCCGAGTTTTGAAGGTTTTTATTGTTTCCTGGTTTGACTAGGATTTGACCTACACGTTTAGATCTTGTCCTAAAAATATAAATAGACCTAAAAATATCACTTTTTAGACTAGAGATAGATGGGGAGGGGGACATACTGTTGACACACTTTAGACCTAGGGAGAGCACAAAGCCGTCATGGAGGCTGGAGATTCGATCTAAGGTGGCAAGAACACACTGGGAGCAAGGCAGAGAATTCTTTTACGGGGTTTTCACTTTCTTCTTCCTATTTCAATTATTGGTTATGAATTCTAGTATTCTAGTTTTCATACTATTATGAATAGCTAATTTGCTATCTAGGGTTTTGATGGAACCTTTTGGAGGATGATTTTCCTGTTACGTTGATATATATTTGCTATAGTATTTTTTCTATTTATTCAACTACATTATTATTGTGGTTTGTTGAAGAACTCTTAATCAACTGTGCCTATTTAATGTGTATTACTCGGGAGAGAGTGCATTTTTAGGTAGTTATTGAACAACATCACTCCTAACGTATATGATGGATCGATATGTAGGGTTCAAATGTGGGATTAGGGATAACGAAACCTTGGTGCGATCCGAATGAGCTGTATTTAATGCCAACTAGCGTAATTTGGGAGAATATGTCTAGTAATTTGTGTTAATTACTCGGGAGAGAGTTATGAAACTCAGAGCACTCATGATCGGTAGAGAATACTTCGGCGAATTTATAAAAATGTAGCAGAAAGGATTCTGACAATTGGGAAAATCATAACTCTAGATCTCCTTAATCTTGTCCCTAACCCTTAGTATCATTAGTTGTTAATTTACTATTTTAATTTTTTAGTTAATTAGTTAAATACAAGAATCTTAATATCTATAAGTTAGGAATTGTTCAAGCTTGTCTTCTTCGTAATATTGAACAACTGTAACTAAGTTTTACTTCTCTATGGGATTCGACCCGGACTTGTAAACTGGATTATATTTGCAGCAACCGCTTAGTTCTTTTTATAAGACATAGTTAAGCATAATCAATAATAGTAAAACCATGAAGGGTGATGTCGTGCACTTGTTTTTGCTATGTTTAATGTTTCCATTAGTGCAAAGCATGTTGTTTGCTATGTTTCCGTACTGTTATCATTCTCATGATCTTGTACTCCGCTCGGCATATTTTCCCCTCCGATTACTATCGGTTTTGCTTCTATTAGTCGTTATTGATCATATGTTGTTTAACTGCATGTTTATGTTGTTGTCTTGTCCTAGCCTCACCACTACTTCACTGAGGTTAGGTTCGGCATTTACCATGTCATGGCCCCAGTTCACCCTCCATGAACATGTCGATATGGCACCTAGTTTCTACAACTAGGTAAGCCTAACAATGTAGAAATTTATATAACTTGCGGAAACATTTAATTAAATTAAGCAAAACTAGAAGAAAACTGTATATGAGTGCCACTTCGCATATACAACTTAAAATATGAAAGTCTACAATAACACCCCAAAACCAGAAAACTCACAGGAACACAAGCTAACGAATAGTAATACATGGTCTAACTCCAGAATATCTAAAACAAAAGTACGGAAGAAGTCCAAATACTACATATAGAGTGAAGATGGAGACTCATGGGTCTGCGGACGCTACATAAGTACCTCAAAGTCTCCGTAGCTCTCCTGGCCTCAAGGATAGTGCGCCTGAGGTGAAGCACCTGGGTTTGCAAATGAAAAACATGCGCAGAAGAGGCATGAGTACACATCAACGGTACTCAATAAGTGCCAAACCTAACCTCGATCGGGTAGTGACGAGGAATGTTAGGGCCCTACTAAGATTAAGCAATATAATAAAAATGCTGGAAACAGTATGAAATAAACAGAAATAATGGAATACAATTGTGAATTAAGTCATCTTACACAAACGACAACCAACACACCGAGGATAAGATAACCTAGAGTAAGATAGCTCAATATCAGTACCAATTACGAGGGTCTCCCACGATACTGTCTTGTAATCCATTTCCATGTCAATACCAACAACGAGGATCTCCTAGGATATTGTCCTGTAGTCCATTTACATATCAATACCAATAACGAGGATCTCCCAGGACACCGTCTTGTAGTCCATAATATAAATGTGCATTGGGATTTCCCGAGAATCTAACCCGTAGTTCCAAAGTAAATATGCAAGGGGATCTGGGGATTCTAACCCGTAGTCCCAAAGTAAATATGCAGAAGGATCTCTCGGGAATCTAAACCGTAGTCCCAATGTAATGTACATAACCACAATCAAATAATATTTATAAATGAAGTACAACAATTCAATAAACAGATAGTTCTAGCCCAACATGTCTCACATAGTGCAGCTAAGACAATTTAAGCAAGCAGGCAAGTGAAATAAACTAAACATGTATTTCTAATCTATCAAATGTTATAATTGCAAGTAAGATAAAGTAAGTGCGAAAGAAAACTCTGTCTCAATGTCTTAAGTAAAAAATCGGATTTTTCAACAATTAGCTTGAGTACGCGCTCATCACCTCGCGTACAAGGCACTTTATTACCAAGTAAGGTATCCTATGGGAAAGGTCCCCCACGCAAGATTAGACAAGCCACATACCTCGAACAAGTTCAAGTCAACCTTAAACTACGTTCTTACCACGAGTATCCGACTCCAAATGGCCTAAACCTATTCAATTTAATTATATATCGTAAATAACATCTCAAGCAATAGATTATACTATTTAATTCAAAGATAAGTCGCGAGATTAGGTAAAATAACCAAAACGCCCCTCATGCCAACATCTCGGAATCTAATAATTTTCACATTTTCAAACCTTCGTACTTTCACGAGTCTAACCATATAAAAATCTCCCAAATCAAAGGTCAAACACCCCTTCAAAACTCAATAATTCAGTATATGAAGTTCTACCCATTTTTCATTAAAAATCTGAATTGAAGGACGAAATTAGAGATTCATGAAAAGTTGTCTAAATCGAATTTGAAACACTTACCCAAGTCGCCCAGGTGAAAATCCATTCAAAAATCTCCAAAAACCGAGCTCTAGAAGTCAAAATGTCATAAAATGGTGAAACCTTCAAATTTACGATTTAATTTTGTTTGCCCAGTGATTTGTGCTATGCGATCACGGGCCAAACAATGCGATCGCATAGAAGGAAAAATATTGTTGCCAAATTTGTTCTATGCGATCGCGGGAAAATCAATACGATCGCATAGAAGAAAATACTACTGCCCAAATTTGTGCCATGCGATCGCGGGAAAAGCAATGCGATTGCATAGAAGGAAAATATTGGTGAGCAAATTTGTGCTATGCGACGTGGGAAAAACAATGCGATCGCATAGAAGGAAATACCAGATAGCAGAACATCAGTTCAAACATAGTAAAATGACAGGTAGCCCATCCGAAACACACTCGAGGTCCCGGGAACCTCAACCAAACCTACGGACATTTATGATAATATCATTCAAACTTGCACCAATCCTTAAACCACCTTAAAAAATACTGGAAACTCGAATTAATCAATATTTGAGCCTAAAAACTTCAAATTTCATCAAAACACGCTTTCGATCAAAAGCCTAATCAAAACACGTCCTAATGACCTGAAATTTTACAAACACATCCTAAATAACATGACGGAGCTACTGCAACTTCTTGGATCTTCATTTTGTCCCCCGGATAAAAATTCACTATCGGACCAGAAACTTCAAAAACTCAAACTTCGACATTTCAAGCCTAAATGAGCTACAGACTTCAAAATGCATTCCGAATACGCTCACAACCCTGAAATCACCTAACGGAGCTAAAAGAACCATCGGATTTTCATTCAGTAGTTGTTTTCACACTGTTCTAACTATGGACCACTTTCCAACACTTATGCTCTCATTTAGGGACTAAGTGTCCCAAAAATTGCCGAAACCCAACACCGAACGTCCCGAAAAACCAAATAGTAGAAATAAACTTAGGGAAAACAGTTAATGGGGGATCAGGGCGTAAATTCCAAAAACGATCGGCTGAGTCGTCACATACCAGTACATGGGTCGATTGTACGGATACTGCACTATGCACTTTTGGTGCAGATTTTGGTGTCAGACCGAGTTGACCCTAAATCTATATGCTGGCTTGATCTGTTGGAGACCCAAGGTAGTCCTGTTGGTGTCTGTAGGCCATGGCTTCTCCTTCTTTGCATTTCCTTTGCCGTTTCATTTGTATCGAGAACAATTGTACTTCCTTTAGACATTTTACTTGTAGTTAAATCTTAGTAGTTCGTGGATTGTGACCCTAGATTCTTGATGGTTGTGTATAAGTATTAATTTGTTATTATAGAATTCCACACTTCTTTAATATGTTATAGTTTAATTGTTGTTATTTGTCGAATCGTTTAAGAGTTAGAGTATTTAATTTATTATTGTTGGCTTGCCTAGCAACTGAAAGGTTATGTGTTATTATATCGTGACGGTGAAAAATCTAGGTCGTTACACAAATTAAGGAAGGATAGGTCAAGGGATATCAGACAGAAGTCCCATCAATAAGAACAAAAGGATATTGCAGGGAAAAGGAAGATAATAATTAGTTGGAGCGGAAGAGGCAACATGTAGTAATTGAAAACTAAGAAATATGAAATAGTACTCGTATGGAAAATAAGTACACTTGACTAATAGAAAATATGTAGCAATACAAGAACAATACTGATACAAATGTTGCGAAAAACAAGTACACTCGATTATCTACTAACTTTTCAATCCTAATTCTAGTCACTACATTCTCTTGTCAATGTCCTCGATAAGTTGGAGCTACGCCATGTTATGAATAATTATCTTTTTCCAATACTTGTTTGGCCTACATCGACTTCTCCGCAGATCCACCAAAAACAACCTCTCACACCTTCTTAATGTGGAATATCACCTCTTCACATGTCCGAAATCCGAACCATGTTAGTCGCGGTCTCACTTCCCACATCTTGTCCTCCACAGGGCGGAAACCTACCTCACTTCCCTTTCAACATCCTCTTAACTAGGGGTGTACATAGGTCAGTTTGATTCAGATTTTCTAATTATCAAACCAAATAAATTCGATCGAGTTATTAGACCTAAAGATCAAACTAAACCAATAAAAGTCAAATTTTTCAATCTTGATTTTTCTCGAGTCTTTTTGGTTTTTGGGGTTTTTTTTATAAAGTCTTCCCAAATATAAAATTTGTGCTTCAAATATTTCTTTAATCCTTGTAAGATAGAACTATATAAGGTGTTTTTCAATAAAATAACACAAATATGAAATAAGCCATGGCATTGTACTAAAATATTCAACAATAAAGATGATAAAATTGCATAAAATAAGTATTATTAATAAGTCATTATGAAAAAAATATAATTTAAAATTACAAATAAGTTGCTAAAAATAAATACGACTAATAAATACTATTATTAATATGACTAAATACTAAAAGAAAAATAAGATATGCATTTTATATAAACCACGAAAAAACTAAAAAATAGATATCCAACACTATTTTCATTCATAGTACACTTGAATTATATGTCTTTTATTAACATTAGTATTGATTTGATATTGGTTTAAGATTTATTTGAGTTACTAACATTTATGAATTATAAAACTTATTGGAGCATCCAAAAATTACAAGTCCAAACTTGAAATAATACGTGAAAGTATAAAACTATGAAAAATAAAATATTTATAAACTATGGTACAATAAATATTTTTATGTATTAAATATATTTAAATATAAATTTCTATACAAATAATGTCGGGTTGGTTTGGTTTGGTTTGACTTTTCTTTTATTTAGAATCAAACCAAACCAAATATGGTCGAATTTTTTTACAACACCAAACAATAACCAAAATTTTTTTCACGGTTTAATTCAAATTATAGGATTAGTACGATTTGTCGATTTCATTTGAACACCCTTATTCTTAACGCTAACAACAAGTCAAACGTAATTACCAAATTCATCATATTACATAAGCATTAGCTAATATTTCATGTCATATATACATCTTTTCACGAACTTTAAGAATCTAATCCCTTTTGTCTTTGTTAAAGATATAATGAAAGAAAAAATTGTTAATAATATAATAAAATCTTCACATGATAAATATACAATTCTTACTAGCTATAACTTAATTAAAATAAGACGAATCTGGTGATTAAGCTAGGTGTCCATCATGAATTTAATAGCTTTAGAAATTATCTCGAGGAGAAGGTATTACGCTCCCCTCAAGATTCACTAGTGTGTTTCCCGGCCTTATTATAATAGTGACTTCACATAACTAAGTAAGCATTTAAAGGCTCAAAATAGAGGGACTTATATATTAAAAATAAGTTGGAAACCTTTTGAAGGTAAGTAGAGAGGGCAAAATTTTTAAAAAAATTAAAGACTCAAAGAGTTTTTCCAAAAAAAGAAGGATGAAAGCAAATAAAGGGAGGGGGTCCTAGGTTTATAACTAACATGGATCACATCAATGCAATATCCAGTAATCACTCCTCACAAGAGGGGCTATGTAAGATATTAGCGCATCGGTCATCATCTCAATATTCTACCTTTCCTACCTCATAAAGGTTATTTAAAATGCGAGTTGGTCACGAATGTTTATTACATGCTATTACTCGTCCCATCCTATAAGTCCTAGAGGGTATTTAGGCTACTATTCCTACGAGGTAAGGTCTAGGCTGATCCCTTAGGTTTAAAGGACAAAATGCTATGCGACATTCATAACAAATAAGAACACACATAAAAGGACACATAAAAGGCTCACAGATCCCTCCACAAGTAAGCACATAATTAGAATGTCTCAAACGCAGTTAAGGTCTCAATATGAGAGTTTAAAATAGGATTATTGAAGTTAAAACAGTAGGTTTTAGGAGGATACATTTTGCAACCTAGCAGTGAGAACAGAAGGTTCAGCTAAGACTAAGTGACTAAAGACAACAATGAGATTTCAGAAAATACAGCTAAAGACTGCATTAAGATTCAGAGGTGTACAATAGATAGAAATTATTAAAAAACATGTTTTGAAAAATAGAGTAAGGACATTGAAAATACAGTAACTTGGTGAAATATAGGATAGGTATTTTAAATAGCCTAATCCTTGGTAGAAAGGATCACCCATCAGTTTGAAAACATAGTAGAACAAACATCAGTGAGAATAAGCGGATACATAATTATAAAAATTGCTTCAAAATAGGGTAGGAGTTTTAGTAAAATAGAGTGAATTTCAGAGAGGCAAAAATAGAAGCATAGTTTTGGATGTCAAAGGAAACTGATTGGTCCTAAGCTGGTAAAACATGATTAATGATTTTATACGCATTAGGCCTAATGTTTGCCTAGGCGTTGGATACATTACCTAATTATTTTAAAGGGTGAACATGCGCATTAGTCTCCAGTTACAGTACTTGTGTTATTAGATTAGGCATGCTAATAGGAGTAATTGTAACTCAGACGAGTAGAGAACCTAAAATAACAGGATGTCTAATGCACATAGAAGTTCCTGAAACATGATTTCTAAATGCTGATGAGGATGAAAATGCAGCTGTTGCCTTATAAAAATTATTATATTATTATGATTATTAGCTGATCATGGTTATGAAATGAGTATAAGAATAGGCTGAACGTAAAGATCCTAAAACATGATCTCTAATGAATGAGATGCATGTCCTGTATAGGATATTTATTGCACAAATAAGTAAATAAAGTCCTATAAGCATGTTTTCTACCCATTACTTAAACTAAGCATGCATAACCCCCTTCCACCCTCCTCCTCCCCCCATATTCATTATCAAGCCTTATTCATTTGTTTATAAATTATTACAAATCAAGGATAGCTGAATTATAGTAATAAAGAAAAGAAGAAGTTATTCTATTGGGAGCGTTCAGTCATGCCCATTCTTCCAACCTCACTTCTTTCAAGTTTCACAACCTTTACTATAGCATGTGCGCGTCATAGCTCCCTAAGGCCCCTATTGGGTACCTGGCCAATACCAGCGCCCAAACACTTACCGAAATTGTTGGACGGATGTGGTGTGGAATTACCAACCTTGTGCATCATAGTTCAGTGGGCACTCAGGGCTACCTAAAGCAATGCATACCCAAGGGGGTAGAACCTAATCTCTATGAGTAGTAAGAGTGCATGCTGTAGTTTTGAAAGTGCGTGATGTAGTTTTAAAAGAATTAAGTTGAGGGAAAACAGTCTGAAAATGATCCCTATAGAATCAGTTCTTGAAAGAAAACATTAGAAAAGCGTGACAGTTTTGTAAGGAGGTGAGTAAGATAATTTCAGAACTATAATATCATCCATAGTTTAGGAAAGCAAACGCAAACAGGAAAGAGGGGAATAAGACAAGTAGTTCACATGTAAGAGCATAGTTGCATACAAGGGTAATGGGTAAAGGGGACAAACATATTACATGCAAACACACAGAATCAAAAGAGGTCTAAGAGGCCTTGAAATAGATAAGTTGAGACACAAAAGTAAATAGTAACAACATGCAACCATAACAAGTAACAGTAGTCATGAACGTGTAAGTATCAGACAGCCCAGGAATTAATCACATGTTGTACAACAGAAGCACAAGTAGAAAACAATTAGGAACAAAACATACTAAAGTAGCAATAATCACATTTGTTTGGAACATAGAATTTAATCAGGAGATACCAGAATAATGCAAGAGCCAAGTGTGAGCACAATATTAGCCTTAGCTTTTCAGCCGGCTAGTAATAGTCAAGAACAAGGAGCAGTAACAGCACAAGAGAGAAAAGTAGAAAAATAGCAGAGAGAGCAATGTGATTACTCTCTGTGTGTGTGTTTGTGATATGTAATATGTCAGTTGTGTCTGTGTGTCTCAAAAGAGAAGGAGGGGGTACTTATAGTACTGAAGACGAGTAACAAACAAGCTAGCAATCCATAATTAAGGAACTTGGTATCAATTATAATCAAATCGGCATATGTACTCTCCTTTAATTAAGGAATCAAGGTCAAACGGTAATAAGCAGTTATTTCAAAAAGGAAAGGAATCACAATCATGGTATGATCATATAAAGAAACAGATACAGTACAAGGTATACAATAAAGACTAGGTGCATGATACTTAATTAAGGAAATATGTCATGCGAATCAATCAAC
Source organism: Nicotiana benthamiana (assembly GCA_034376525.1). Taxonomy (NCBI): domain Eukaryota; kingdom Viridiplantae; phylum Streptophyta; class Magnoliopsida; order Solanales; family Solanaceae; genus Nicotiana; species Nicotiana benthamiana. The sequence continues at coordinate 69,200,206 of CM067332.1, forward strand.
ATATTTGTGCACACATATAGGGAAAATACCATTTTGATTTCGAAAAAATAGTTTTTCTCAAAATAATGAACGAGACTGAAAACTTAGGGGATCAGTGCTTAATGAGAAAGGTGTCCCAAAAATTAAGGAATCAATTCAAAATCAGTATCAAACTATAGGAGAACACAAAAATTCACAATTTAAGGCGAGTAATCATAGTCTTAAAGAGAGCTTGTGAGAATCAGTATAAAATCACCATGTAATTAGTCAGAGACCTTAAGAGAAGAACATAGAATGGTAGGGGAATGAAATGCTTGCAATAAAATTAAAGCAAAGTGAACAGAACTTAGAGAAGAACTTGGAATAACACACAAACAACAAAATAATACAAAATACATACATATAAGCTAGGGTTTCATCAGACTTAAGCAAAATGTTCAGAAATAATACTGAAAATCATGGATTAGTACTTAAATTTAGAAGACATAGAATTTTCGAAAAGGGTTAAGAAACCCTAGTTTCAAAAAGAAAATATTTCAAACTTGAATAATCGTAAAGATCGAGTAGAGAATAGTTGAAAACATAAAGATACGAGTTAAAACCATTAAAATCCAAAGGTTTGAGAGGTTTGGATCGAGGTTAGGGTTTCATAAGAAACCAGTGAAAGAAACAAGAGGAACCTAGCGGTGAAACTCGAGAATAATGGTGTTTATAGCACCATCAGACTAGAATCCATAGGAGAAAGGCCGAAAATGAACCCCAGCAAAGCTTCAGTGACCATCTTGCGTAGTGGAGACTTATGGGGTCTTAGAGACGGAGAGAACCGATGAGGTAAGGATTCACGGCGGCTAGTGGTTGAAAGAGGTGATGTTGGATGTGGCCGGAGAGACGGTGAGAGCGATCGGAGAAGATGAACCGAAAGGCTCTAGAGAGAAAGAGGAGAGGGACAGATAGATTGATAGATAGACAGATAGATAGAGAGAGAGAGAGACTGGTCTCTAAGAAAAACGAGGGATCGAGGGGGGGGTAGTTAGGATTTTAATTAAGGAAAATAAATCTGGGTCGTTGATCTTATTTGATCAATGACTCAGATCAGCTCTGAGCTGGGTCGGGTTGGGTTTAGATATTGGGCTAGTTCGAAATGGGGTCCAAAATTGGGTCAATTTAGGCTATAATTAAAATATCAAATAGGCTGCAATTTCAATAGAAGTAGACTAAATTTTAAATAGCCAATTTTCCCCCTTTAATTTTTTAAAAATAGCTAAACTGATTTTTCAAATAAAATAAGAGAACTAAACTAATTAATAATATAACTATATTAATTAGAAAATACTGAAAATGATTTTATAATTGTGAAATATTGTTAATTGAAAAATAAGGTATAATTGCAATTGTATGCAATTTAGTTTTAAAATATTAAATAAAATTCATAAAAAAATAAAAAAATTATCTTAATTATATTTTTGTATAAATATGACAATGGAAATAAATTATTCACCATAATGATAATTTCGGGAATAATTTTTGGTTTCTGCACTGTAAAAATAGACAATAAATTGATTTTAAAATCCTTTAAAATTAGGAAAAAATACCATAAGTCTTGGGTATGCTTGAAAATAAAAATACATAGGAAAAATTTGGTATCAAAAATATTTTGATCTATTCTCATAGCAGGGAAGAGCACGACCAGCATATGAAAATGGTTCTTCAGACTTTGAGAGATAGTGAGTTGTGTGCTAAGTTTTCGAAGTGTAAGTTCTTGTTGAATTCAGTTGCATTCTTGGGTCATGTTGTATTAGCAGAGGGTATTCAGGTAGATCTGAAGAAGATTGAGGTAGTTAAGGACTGGCCTAGACCAGCATCAGCTACAGAGATATGGAGTTTCTTGAGATTTGCAGTCTATTATCATCAGTTTGTGGAGGGGTTTTCATCTATTGCAGCCCCGATGTCCAGGTTGACCTAGAAGGGGGCCCGTTAAGGTGGTCGGACAAGTGTTAGGCGAGCATTCAAAAGCTTAAGACATCTTTGACTACAGCGCTAGTGTTGGTTTTGCCCACAGGTTCAGGTCCATATTATATATAGTTTATTGTGATGCATCTCGTATTGGACTTGGTGCGGTTTTGATATAGGATAGAAAGGACATTGTTTATGCTTCACATCAATTGAAGATTCATGAGAAGAACTATCTGGTTCATTATTTGGAGTTAGTATCCATTGTTCATGCATTGAAGATTTGGAGGCATTATCTGTATGGCATGGCATGTGAGGTGTTCACGGATCACAAGAATCTGTAGTACTTGCTCAAGTAGAATGAGCTAAAAATTGAGGTAGAAAAGGTGGTTGGAGTTATTGAAAGACTGTGATATCACCATCTTATATCATCCAGGAAAGGCCATTATGGTGGTTGATGCTTTGAGTAGGAAGCCAGCCAGTATGGGGAGTCTCGCGTATATTCCGGTTAGTGAGAGACTACTTTGCTTTGGATGTTCACGATTTGCCTAATCATGTCATGAGGTTGCATGTTTTTTAGCCCAGTCATGCGTTAGATTTCACAACCGCTCGTTCTTCGTTATTGGAGAATATCTAAGATCGGTAGTATGATGATCCTCATCTGTATGTCCTTAGGGACATGGTGTAGCACGGAGGTGCCAAGCAGGTTGCCCAGGATATGATGGAGTTTTGAGGTTGCAGGGTCGAGTTTGTGTGACTAATGTTGATAGTCTCCTAGAGTTAATTTTTGATGAGGCCCATAGTTCTCGGTACTCTATTCATCCGGCCACTGCGAAGATATATCAGGATTTATGGTAGCATTATTGGTAGAGGAGAATGAAGAACGATTGCTGCATATGTGGCTCGATGTTTGAATTGTTAGCAGGTTAAGTACGAGCATCAAAGGCCCGGTGGTTTGTTCCAGAAGATTGAGATTCTGAGTGAAAGTGGGAGTGTATCACTATGGACTTTGTCTTTGGACTTCTACGGGCTTAGAGGAAGTTCAAAACAGTATGGGTTATTGTTTATATGCTGACCAAATCAACGCATTTCATTCATGTGGCAGTCTCCTATTCTTCTGAGAGGTTAGTTGAGATCTGTATCAGGGAGATTGTTCGTCTTCATTGTATGCCTATGTCTAATCATTTATGATTGAGGTACGCAATTTACCTTGTATTTTTGGAGAGCGGTGTAACGTGATTTGGGAACACAGGTTGAGTTGAGCACGGGGTTTTATCCTCAGACAAACGGGCAGTCCAAGCGGACTTTTCAGATTTTGGAAGATATGCTTCGAGCTTGTGTCATTGACTTTGGACGCTCGTGGGATTAGTTTTTGCCTTTAGCGGAGTTTGCCTACAATAACAACTACCACTCGAGTATCCAGTTGGCTCCTTATGAGGCTTTATATAGTAGGCGGTGTCAGTCGCCAGTTGGATGGTTTGAGATAAGAGAGGCTCAGTTGTTGGGCATGGATCTAGTACAGGATTCCTTGGAGAAGATCATGATTATTCAAGATAGGCTTCATACAGCTCATTCCATGCAAAAGAGATACACCGACCATAAGGTTTGCGATTGTCATTTATGGTCGATGAGCAGGTGTTGCTTCAGGTGTCGCCTATGAATGGGCGTGATGAGATTTGGAAAGATGGGCAAGCTTAGCCCTAGGTTCATTGGCCCATTTGAGATTCTTGATCGAGTGAGAGAAGTAGCTTACAGACTTGCATTGCCGCCGAGCTTATCAGCTGTGCATCTAGTGTTTAATGTGTCCATGCTTCGGAAATACCACGGCGATCCATCCCACGTGCTAGATTTCAGCACTATCCAGTTAGACAAGGACTTCTCGTATGAGAAGGAGATGGTAACTATTCTAGACTGGCAAGTTGAAGAGTTTTCCTTCTGTTCATATTCAGTGGAGAGGTTAGCCTACTAAGGCATTAACCTGGGAGTCCGTGCTCAATATGCGTAGCCGTTATCCCCATATTTTTCCCGACTCAAGTATTTCCTTCTTATGTTCGTTTGAGGACGAACAATTGTTTTAGAGGTGGGGGATGTGATGACCTAAAATGTCATCACTTGTTTTATAAACAAATCATGTGTTTTGAGCCTTAGAACCTCTTTTTTACATCACCTTGATTTACGTGCGTGGTCTGAACCTCTATCGGAAAAGCTTTTATTTGAAAATATGAGAAATAGAAATTTCTAGAGTTAAAATTTTATTATGGTTTTCTTTTGTTAATATTTTGAACAAACGAACCCGGATCCGTACTTCGATGATCCCGAGAGGTTCACAGTAAAATATGGAACTTGGGTGTATGCCCGAAAATGAATTCCGAGGTCCCAAGTCTTAGAAATCAATTTTTGGAAAAAAACATTATTTTGTTGATTTATCTATGAAATAAAGAAAAGAATTAGTGTTTGAAACCATTGGTATCGGGATCGTATTTTGGTTCCGAAACCCGGTACAAACTTGTTATGGCATTTGAATGGTAAGTGTGAAATTTGGTGAAATGGAGTTTATTTGATGTTATTTTGACTTCCAATAGAAGAGTTATGAACTCTAAGTGTTCTTGATGAAAGTGATGAGTTTTGAGTTTTAATTCGTGATTTTACATGTTATTTTTATGATTTCATTGCACGAGCAAGTCTGTATGATGTTTTAATGTTGGTGTGCATTTTTGGTTTGGAGCCCCGAGGGCTCAGGTGAGTTAAGATAAGTCACGGAGAGAAACTTGGACTTAGGAAGTTGCAGGTTTTTAGCTGGTATGATGCAGGCCTGTTGTGAAGCCTGGCTCGCAAATGCGACAAACCCATCGCAAATGCGAGAAGAGGCCTGGGCAAGGTTGATCGCAAATGCGAGAATAACATATTTCTGAAGGGTCAATTGCGTACCCTGGTCGTAATTACGAGACTTACAACCTCCAAAATCATAACTTAACACATTTCAACCATTTTTCAAACCCTTTCAAATCAAAACACTCTTGAGCAATTTTTCAAAGATAAGTACTCTTCCAAATTGATTCTAAGTCATTTCTAACTTGTTTTCATCAATCTTTTCACATCTTTTCTCATGATTTAAACTTAAAATCAAAGGTTTTTGTGGGGAAAATTAGGTATTTTGAATAGAACCTAGGTTTTTCATATTCTGGGGATTTGGACCTCGATTTGCGCTCCGATTTCAAAAAAATTATATATTTAAGTTCGTAGGGGAATGGGTAATCGGGTTTTGGTTTGAACCTCGGGTTTTGACCATGTGGGTACGAGGGCGATTTTTCACTTCTTGGGAAAAAACTCTAGAAAAAATAATTTCATGCATTGAAGTTGATTGATTTAGCATTTATTGATATAATTAAGTAACTTCTGGCTAGATACGAGAGAATTGGTGGTGGAATCGAGAGGTAAAGCAATAGTTGAAACTTGAATTGTGTTCGTGGCATCAAGGTAAATGTCCCGTCTAACCTTAGCTTGAGGGATTAAGAGTTGTGTCCTATTTGCTATGTGTTATTTGTTGAGTACGACGTATAGGCATGGTGGTGAGTATCCATACGTTGAATTCAAGCATGCCCATGAGTTTTACGTTATGATTATTATGACTCCATTTGTACTGTTCATGCCTTTTTGTGATAATTTCGATTGTTGAGCAAAGTTTTTTTGGAAGTAATTGTGTTACTTGAGTATTGAAGAATGTTGGCTCAAGTTGTATAATGAAATATGGAAGTATAATTGGCAATTGAACTTTATAGAGTATTGGCTCAAGTTGTGAAGTAAAAGTGAAAAAGAGAAGAGTGTTATTATATTGTCTCCTTTGCCGGGATGTTATTGCTTTTACTGCTATCTCATTTGTCGAGATGTTGATGCTTTTGAATTGTTCCCTTGTTGGGATTTTATTCCAATTTTATGCATTTCCTTTCCTTATTGTTTGTGATTATTGTTTGGGTGAATAAGAGTATTAAAGCACGAAGGGTGACGTCGTGTATTGTTTCGGTGAGAGAGTGTTATACTAGGTGATGCCGTGTATGATTTTGTAAGGAAGAGTGTAAAGTACCGAAGGGTGATACTATACCGCACTATGTAAAATTCCTTGCCGATTATATTGATTTTATGGTGAGGACGAGAGTAAAAGCATGAAGGGTGATGCCGTGCAGATTATATTGATTCTTATGATAAGGAAGAAAAGCACGAAAGGTGATATCCTGCACTTGTTTGATTTCTGATTCTTGTTGATAATTGAGTTACGGTGTTCCTTGTATTTACCTGCTATCCTCCTATTATCATTTGATGCTTCCCACAACATGTTTCCTCCTCATATCTTAACAGTACACTCATGCTTTTATTTTCCGTTGTATATAATTTAACTGCATAGTTTTATTTGGTAGTCTAGTCCTATCATCGTCACTATAACGCGAGGTTAGGCTAGGCACTTACAAGTATATGAGGTCGATTGTGCTGATACTATACTCTGCGTTGTGTGCAGATCCCGATGCAGTAGCTTTTGAACCTTAGCTTGGGTGGCTGCCTTCAGCCCATACAGAGATTCCGAGGTAGTCTGCATGCCTTGGCGTCTTCTCCTATTCCTTGTATTATGTTTCTTTTACGTACTTTTGAAATAGTATTGTAATAAATCTTTCGGACCTTTATCTATAGTATTCTTAGACAATATGTGAATTTGTGAGATGAGTCTTAGGTAGTTTATATATGGATTGACTTTGGTATCATTGTTAAAATATTATTACAATCTTCCGCTTATAAATTCTGTTATTTTATTTAATATTGGCTATTAATTGTTAAAGAATTAAATGGCAAAAAAGATAAATTGTTCAAAAGGTTGACTTACCTAGCTTTCATTGGTATGCGCCATCACGATAGAATGATTGAGATTGCTCTACCCGTTAATCTTGTGACACCCATAATCAATGGTCTCCAATTCAAATTTTTGTTAGGAAATATTGTGAAAATAGCATGGTTTAGTATGTTTTCAAATTGTTAATCAAAAAATAGCCAATATTTGCAAAAATGTTAAAAAAATAATTATTATTTTGTTGAAACACAGAAAGTTTCAGCATAATATGTTGTATTATAGAGCTCATCCGCTTAAACCTTACGCATATTATGTTTGAACTCCAACTCATTAAGAAATCTCAACATATTATATCGATATTTCATATGTAAAATATTCGAACTTCAGTATATTATGTTGAATTTTTTTTTGAATTTTTAAGAGTATTTTTATTCAAATTATATTTTTACATAAAAAAATAATTAGATTTCAATTACTTTCGAACTATGACTATTTTTTTTTATTACCAGATGTAAAATAGCTATTTGTGTTTTTTTCCTGAAATATCCTACCTCCTTAACGGGTCACTTTATGCGAAGTCCTATATTATTCAAATAAAGAATTTCAAGTAAAAGATAATTATTAAATAAAAAATGTACAAAAGAAATGTAAATTTATTGACTAATAAAAATAAAATAATACGTGTGGGAGTTTCGTCAAGCAATGACATCATCATTACCCCCTTCTTCAAGTTGTGTCCTTTGTTTTGGCCACGTGATAGAAACATTATCTAAACAACTTGCCCACTTGCCCACTTGCCCATTAAAAGAAACCTCATGGAAGCTCCTTATCACACCATTACTGGTTAATCCATTAATTATAAATAACTAAACATCACAGCCCATCTGCTCAGGTGCAATGAATCTTCTTCAATCCTTTCTCTATATATATATATATATTTCCCACTTATTCAATCCAAGAAAATCAAAACCCTTTCTTACAAACGAAAACCCAAAACCTCATAAAACACAAGAGAATTAAAATTCAAAAGCAAAATGAATCATTCTATTTATACAGAGTTGCTGCCGGCGAATTTTCCGGGAGACTTTCCGGTGTACCGCCGAAATTCAAGCTTCAGTCGTCTAATTCCATGCTTAACTGAAACATGGGGCGAATTACCACTAAAAGTCGACGATTCTGAAGATATGGTAATTTATACTCTCTTAAAGGACGCTCTTAACGTCGGATGGTCGCCCTTTAATTTTACCGCCGGCGAAGTAAAATCGGAGCCAAGGGAGGAGGAAATTGTGGTTTCCCCGGCGGAGACAACAGCCGCGCCGGCGACTGAGATACCGAGGGGAAGGCATTACAGAGGTGTTAGACGACGGCCGTGGGGGAAATTTGCGGCGGAGATTAGAGATCCGGCGAAGAATGGAGCTAGGGTTTGGCTTGGAACATACGAAACAGATGAAGAAGCTGCAATTGCTTATGATAAAGCGGCTTATAGAATGCGCGGTTCAAAGGCTCATTTAAATTTCCCACATAGAATCGGTTTAAATGAACCGGAACCGGTTCGAGTCACGGCGAAAAGACGAGCATCGCCTGAACCGGCTAGTTCGTTGGAAAATAGTTCACCTAAACGGAGAAGAAAAGCTGTTGCAGCTGAGAAATCTGAAGCAGTAGAAGTGGAGAGTGAATCAAATGTTTTGCAAGTTGGATGTCAAGTTGAGCTATTTACACGTGGACATCAATTAATAGTCAGTTAAGTATGAGCTTAGGAAGATAAATATTTGATTGTGGTACTCTTGCGCTCCAAAGTTGTACAGTTTGATTTTCATGTTGATTATATGACCGGAGGGTAAATTTCAAGGTATATTCACATATCTTTATTCACTATAATAGCTAACTCACTAATTAATATCTTAATTAAAAATAACTTCACTTAATTGCTATAACAATAAAATCATTAAACTTCATTCATTACAATAATAAAGTAACTGAATTTTATCCACTAGAATAAAATGTGTACCCACCAATGTGAATTGGCTATAATAATAATTGAAGTTTATCACTTCCTTGATCCTTCTTTAAAGGATTGACACTATATTTTGATTAGTTCGTTTAAAAAAAATTGATCAATTTTAATATTTTTTTAGTAAGAAATATTAATAGCCACATAATTGATACAATAGGTTCAGACAACAGGTTTTAAAAAATTTACAGCCATACAAATAATAATATATCTTATTTAAGATCTCATATTTCAAAGATAAAAGTTTATCTTTATTGTAATTTATGTAAAGTTATATTAGGACAATCTTTTTGAAATAGAAGAAGTATTTAATGTGACCAATATTCTGTTATAACTTCACTGTTATAACAATTAAATTTTATAATATTTTTACCTAAACAGGATTTAAAAAAGCTAGAAATGACATTAAGTAGATTTCAATTTTTCAGTTTAATTTTTCGTTATACAAATATTATAAATTAACCTAAAATTAAGATTTTAATTCAACTTTTACAATAAAATAAGTATTAATTATTTTCTAAATAGCAGTCCTAACTTTCGCTTTGAAAAGATATATAATATTGCACTTCGTTCTTCCAAAACTATCTCCAACTCTGTTTATAATGCAGTCACTTTTTGGAGAACTCTGACTCCAACGCTCTCCTATTTTCGGCAGTAAAATGGGGGATAAATAGTATCATTTTGTTATGAAATAATATAAAAGACAAGAACAATAATTCAAGAACAAGAGCAAATAGAGAGAAGAGTAGAGAAAGTTCTTCTTATTGATACTTAGAGAATGTTAGGAGTGATTTACAATGGTAGAGGGCACCTCTATTTATAGGGAGTGAGATGATTTATCTACCAAGAATAGAACTCTAGGATCTCTCTAATTAAAGACATTCACCTTAAATAGAAGTGTATTTATAACACTCCCCCTTGAATGTCTATTCAATGATGTGCCTCGTTAAAACCTTAAAACCAAAACCCAATGGGAAAAATTAAAGAAAGGAAAAAGAGTACACATGTTTGAATATGCGCCTATTGGTTGCCTCATTAAAAACCTCGCAAGGAAAACCCGGTGGGACAAAACCTTGTAAGGGAAAAAGAGTGCAACGCGCCTTAAACTCCCCCTGATAAGAACATCAATTTATGTCCTTAAGTCTTCGCATCCCGATCTTGTGAACTAGCTTCTTGAAGGTTGACTTTGGTAGAGATTTTGTGAACAAATCAGCCATATTGTCGCTTGAACGAATCTGTTGAACATTGATATCACCATTCTTTTGAAGATCATGTGTGAAGAATAACTTTGGTGAAATATGCTTCGTTCTATCTCCTTTTATGAATCCTCCCTTCAATTGAGCTATACATGCTGCATTGTCTTCATACAAAGTTGTGGGTAGTTTATCACACTTCAAACCACATTTGTCTTGGATATGATGTATTATCGACCTTAACCACACACACTCTCGACTTGCTTTATGAATAGCAATTATCTCGGCATGATTAGATGAAGTAGCCACAATTGATTGCTTAGTCGATCGCCAAGATATGGCGGTTTTTCCACAGGTAAACACATAACCCGTTTGAGATCGAGCCTTGTGTGGGTCGGACAAATATCCAGCATCAGCATAACCAACAAGATCCGGGCTGCAATTCTTGCCATAAAATAAGCCCATATCGGTAGTTCCCTTTAGGTACCGCAATATGTGTTTGATCCCATTCCAATGTCTCCTCGTAGGAGCCGAGCTAAATCTTGCTAAGACATTAACTGAAAAGGATATGTCAGGTCTTGTAGTATTTGCAAGATACATTAGTGCGCCAATTGCGCTAAGATATGGTACTTCAGGACCAAGTAGCTCTTCATTCCTTTCTTGTGGTCGGAATGGATCTTTGTTCACATCAAGTGATCGAACAACCATCGGTGTACTTAAAGGATGTGGTTCATCCATGTAAAACCGTTTCAGTACCTTTTCTGTATAGGTAGATTGATGAACAAAAATTCCGTTTGCCAAATATTCAATTTGCAAACCAAGACATAGTTTAGTCTTCCCGAGATCTTTCATCTCGAATTCATCCTTTAGATAATCAATTGCCTTTTGGAGTTCTATAGGGGTTCCAATAAGGTTTATGTCATCAACATATACGGCAAGTATAACAAATTCCGATGTTGTTTTCTTTATAAAAACACACGGGCAAATGGCGTCATTTATATAGCCTTCTTTTAACAAGTACTCACTAAGACGATTATACCACATTCGTCCAGATTGCTTTAGACCATACAAGGATCTTTGCAATTTAATTGAGAACATTTCCCGAGATTTTGAGTTGTGCGCGTTTGGCACCTTGAGTCCATCGGGAATTTTCATATATATCTCATTATCAAGTGAGCCATAAAGATAGGCAGTAACCACATCCATTAAGTGCATGTCAAGCTTTTCATGGACAGCAAAACTTATGAGATAACGAAAGGTTATCGCATCCATTACAGGCGAATATGTCTCTTCATAATCGACACCAGGCCTTTGAGAAAAACCTTGTGCAACAAGGCGTGCCTTATATCTTTGTACCTCGTTTTTCTCATTTCTTTTGCGTACAAAGACCCATTTATAGCCGACAGGCTTAACACCATTAGGTGTTTCAACTATAGGGCCAAAAACTTCACGTTTTGCCAGCGAATTTAATTCTGATTGAATTGTTTCTTGCCACTTTGGCCAATCATGTCTTTTTCGACATTCTTCAACAGATTGAGGTTCGAGATCCTCACATTCTTGCATAATGCTAGATGCTACATTATAAGCAAAGGCATTATCCACCACAATATCCACTCGATTAATATTTGCCTCAATATTAATTGGATTTAGGGATAGTTCCGTATTTTCCAGAGTCTCGGGCTCAATGAATTCTTCATGAATCTCAGAATTTGTTAAATCATGAGATTCTTTCGTGGTGTCATTTTGATCGTTCTTTTTCCTCTTTCTAGGATTTCGATCTTTGGAACCTAATGGTCTGCCACGCTTCAGGCGTGCATTTGACTCATTGGATATGACACTAGATGATTGTCCAACAGGGACATCAATACGGATTGGAACATTTTCCGCGGGAATGTGGGATTTCGTTATCCTCTTCAAGTCCGTAAATGAGTCAGGCATTTGATTTGCTATTCTTTGCAAATGGATAATCTTTTGTACCTCTCTTTCACAAATAGAGGTATGTGGATCAAGATGAGATAATGATGCATTTTTCCACAAAATTTCCCGTTTGGTTTCACCAACTTCTCCCCCTAATTTTGGGAAAAGTGTCTCATCAAATTGACAGTCTGCAAATCGTGCAGTGAACAAATCTCCTGTCAATGTTTCGAGGTAGCGAATAATGGAGGGCGATTCAACCTCAACATATATTCCTAACCTTCTTTGCAGACCCATTTTGGTGCGGGATGGCGGTGCTAATGGCACATATACTGCGCATCCAAAAATTCTTAAATGGGATATATTGGGTCCATGACCCAAAACCAATTGCAACGGGGAATATTTGTGTCAATTCGTCAGTCAGAGACGAACTAGCATTGCTGTATGCAAAATGGCGTGACCCCAAACCGAAGTGGGCAGCCGACGAACTAGTATTGCTGCATGCAAAATGGCGTGAACCCAAACCGAAATGGGCAGCCTCGTTTTCATGAAGAATTCAAGATTATTCTCATCTATTGTCTCAATATGATATCCATTTTGAATGATATCTTTAAAACTCAACAAGTTCTTCTTAGACTTGGAGGAGAATATTGCATTCTCTAAGATAAACGTCGTGCCTTTGGGCAGAGTTACAGTTGCTCTTCCGGAGCCTTCAATCAATTTACTTCCCATGGTTTGACATATAAAAGAAAATATACGAACATGAGAATAAACAACTTCAATTCGTTTGTGTCACATAATATTTTCAAAATCTGCTGCTAACAGTTGACTAACAAAATCAGATATGTTATCCATAATTGATTACTTTGCAGTTTGAAAATTCCAGTTTAAGCATTTTCTTCAAACAATCGATTGTTAAACACAAACAATCGATTGTTGAACATTGACAATCGATTGTTAAACACACACAATCGATTATTTGCTATTTTGAAAAACTTCAGATCATACTGTCTTAAGACAATCGATTGTTATGCATAGACAATCGATTGTTGGCTATTTTGAAAATTTCCAGAGCACACTGTTTTAAGACAATCGATTGTTAAGTATAGACAATCGATTGTTGGCTATTTTGAAAAATTCCAGAGCACACTGTCTTAATGACAATCGATTGTTAGTCAAAGACAATCGATTGTGGATGATTTTTGAAAAATTCCAGATTACACTGTCTTAACGACAATCGATTGTTAGACATAGACAATCGATTGTGGATGATTTTTGAAAAATTCCAGATTACACTGTCTTAACGACAATCGATTGTTAGACATAAACAATCGATTGTGGATGATTTTTGAAAAATTCCAGAACACACTGTTTTAAAGACAATCGATTGTTAATCATTGACAATCGATTGTTTTGCAGTTTTTATGCGAAATATGAGATAACCGACTAGTTTTTCAGGTTAGTCGATTACCTCTACTGAAAAGTAAAAATATTGTTGATATTTGAGCATATTGATACATTCTAAAAAACTAATACTAACATTATATCATGAACTAACTAATACGAGCTAATACTAATGGCTATTAGTTTATTCATTCACTAATACAAACAAGTAAAATAAAATCAAATAGCTCCATCTTCTTTCATCACGGATCCATCACCGATTAGGTGGTCTATCTTCCCCTCGGGTTGCTCAAAGAAGTCTGCCACATACAGGTGGGTGATGTCCTCATTGTCGTCATAGACAAAATTTGTTTCAGGGCCTTTTCTCTTTCGAGATGCTTGATAAAGGTCAACCAAGTGTCTTGGTATACGGCAAGTCTTTGACCAGTGCCCTTTCCCACCGCAACGATAACATATAGTTTCTGAACCATTTGCCTTAGGATCTTCATGACCCCGTTTCTGCTTTCGGCGGTTATCTCTCCTTGGGGGTTGACGGACTTCATTGGAATTTCTTCCTTGTCTACGTCCCTGGCTATGACCCCGTTTACGACCATGACCATGGTCCTTTTCATGTTTGGCATAATGAGAGTGCACCTTATCTGCTTCAGGCAGTGGTTTAGACCCAGTGGGTCGATTTTCATGATTTCTCATGAGCAGGTCATTATTTAGCTCAGCCACTAGTAGAAGAGAAATCAGTTCAGAGTACTTTGTAAAGCCTTTCTCTCTGTACTGTTGTTGCAGTACCATATTGGAGGCATGTAACGTTGTAAACGTTTTCTCAAGCATATCATAATCGGAGATATTATCCCCGCATAGCTTCAATTTAGAAGTAATTCTGAACATTGCAGAATTATATTCAGAAACGGACTAAAAGTCCTGGAGCCTCAGATGAGCCCAATCATATCGTGCTTGTGGCAGAGTGACCAACTTCAAGTTGTCATATCTCTCCTTTAAGCCGTTCCACAAGATGAGTGGATCCTTGACGGTGAGATATTCAATCTTCAAACCTTCATCAAGGTGATGGCGCAAGAAAATCAAGGCCTTCGCACAGTCTTGGGTGGATGCTTTTTCTCTATCTTTGATGGTGTCTCCGAGACCCATAGCATCTAAGTGGATTTCAGCATCCAACACCCATGTCATATAGTTCTTGCCCGAAATTTCAAGGGCAACGAACTTTCTTTTCGTAATGTCAGACATAATCGAAAATTAAATTAGGAAGAGGGAAATACCTTAGATTTTTCGAGAATGGTTCTTGATACGGTAGAGTCTCGTGCTGATAACGTGTTATGAAATAATATAAAAGACAAGAACAATAACTCAAGAACAAGAGCAAATAGAGAGAAGAGTAGAGAGAGTTCTTCTTATTGATACTTAGAGAATGTTAGGAGTGATTTACAATGGTAGAGGGCACCTCTATTTATAGGGAGTGGGATGATTTATCTACCAAGAATAGAACTCTAGGATCTCTTTAATTAAAAACATTCACCTTAAATAGAAGTGTATTTATAACACATTTCATATTTTGAGTGAGGTTATTCGTCACCTTCATTATTATTTTTATTATTTTATTATATTATTTTTATTATTTAACTATTTTAATTGGTTTTTTTTATATATAGCTAATTATATTTATGTAATATATTTATAATATTAATTTTATATCTTTTTTTGGCATATAATTTTGATAAATTAATTTTTATAAATTTATTATTTTTATGTAAAATTGTAAGTTAACTTTATTATAACTTATAACTATACAAAAAATATATAATCATCTCAAAAAATAAATGGTGCGAATATATAATATTAGAGATTGCTAAAATTAAAAATACATTCAAAATTAAAAATCCATTAAATGAAAATACATAAATATTGAAACTATGCTAAATAGCATAATAACCTAGTAGGACTTATGTTGTTTCCATATACACGAAAATTATTATAGTATTGTATGAATGAGGCCGAGAATTGTTGTGGTTGTGACTATGGAAATTGTTGACTTTCTTTTATTCATTATTCATTGTTGTTCATGTTGGAAAAATTCATGACAAGTCTGATTGAAAACTATTTTAGCATACTATAATATGTATTTAATTATATTCTATCTCAATAATTTTACTTTTATTTGATTATCATTAATGTATATAATCTATAATATTTACTTACAACTTATATTATTTAAAAAATTTATGGTATACAATAAGATATATTAAATGGTAATATAAGAATGAGAGATACATTATATGTGATGAATATGTAACAAAAAAGGATACAATTTATTTATTGAAATAAGAAAATAAATTTAAATAAAATATAATAATATAGTACTGAAAATAGAGAAGATTATAAATAAAATGTATTTTTTTGGAGTAAAAAATAAAGTAATGATTAAAGTAGCTTTACTCTATTTTGAAGTTTATTTTATTTTGGAGGAGAAAATGGAGTTTGGGGTTGGAGATAGCATTAGTTTGCTAAGACCATCTCTAATCCTAACACCAAATTTCACACCAAAATAGTGTAGCACTAAATTTTCTCCAACCATTATACCATTTTAATAACAAAAAATAATATTTCTTCTCTTTTCTATATTATACTATTATTTTTTATTTAAATTTTATTTTTTATTTTCTTCAAACAAATACTATCTTTATTTTTTTTCCATATTCATTATACATAATTCAGACTCGTCATATATATAATTATTTATTATAAAATTATTTTATAGGATAAATCAACTAAAGTGAAATTATTGATAAAAGATAATTAAATAAATATTACATCTTAGTCACATTTAATTTAGTACCACATAAATATTTAATTTTCTCCTCTATTCAACTTATAATTCTATATAAATGTAATATATATAAAAATTAATATATCAAAAAATAATATATAAAATTAAAATTATAAAGATCTTAATATAAAAATTAATTATATACACAATATATTATAAATTAAAAGTTCAATAGATAAAAAGATGAATAAAATAATAATAAATCAAATTTGGTGTGATGAATAGTGTTGCATCAAACCAAATTTGGTGCCACACTATTCATGCACTATAATGGTGCAAAATTTGGTGTTCCTTTGGAGCAAAAATATACCAAATTTGAATTTGGAGTAAAATTTGGTGCAACCTTGGAGATGACCTAAGGTAGGAGTGCCAAACGGGCCGATCGGATCGGATATGTTTCAGGTTAAAAACAGGTAATGAAAAAACGGATTAATTATTCGACCCAACTCATATTTAATACGGATAAAAAATTAATTAATCGGCGCATAATATAGGTTACCCATATTATCCATGGCTTATTGTATATGATCACTTTTGGAAGAATTCTTAATCTCCCTAACTTGAGGAAACCTCAATTTGAGACTTTTTCAAATATAAAAGTTAGACACATTGATTATCCATTGGTTACTCATTGATTATCAAATTTCTAAATGGATAATATAATTCTTATCCATATTTAATCATTTTAAAAAAAAATTATTATCTTATTTTTAATGAATAATATAAGTGGTTAATTATTTTCTTTGAACCTTTGTCACATATAACCTAAGGAGAGCACTTGGCTTAAGTTTATCTTGCGTGTAAAGCACCAAGGCCACTTTGTGCAGAAAGAAAATCAAATTTTCAAATCCAGGTTTAGTTTGTTCGAAATCAAAATGTGTTTTTGCTTTCTACTCCCTCACTCCCACCCTGAATTTCAAATTGCTATTGTGTTTGTAATAAATAATCCATTTGGAAATATGTCATCGTATACTAATTCCCTAACCATTTGGTTGGGCCATTAAAGTCGAAAACCTTAAGATAAAGAAAAATAATGGTACTCGGACAAAGTGGATATATATATATATATATATTTCCACGTTCGTATGTGTGGTCTAATCATAGGTAGCGTAGTCCATATTTGTCAATTGTTCTGTGAGTGTGACACATCGGAATCTAGGTTTAAGTAGTTGTCCATAGACGCTACTTCTTTCAAGTTGACGATTTGACTTTTCAGACGCCTAATTATGAAATTTATGAGGCAATGAACTCTTTTTGTGTTTTATTTAATAGAAATTTTTATAAAGTACTATTTTTTAGTGATAATTAATTATTTATAAATATTATTTATTATATTATAGATTGTAGATACGTTTTTTGTTGTTATAAACTGTATTAGATGTATTTATGCTATTGTATTTATGAATGCAGTAGCAAAAATAAGTATGAACTATGGAAGTCCAGATAATCTGTTATTGTATTTGAATGCATTCGACTGTATTCATGGCATGAAACATGAGATTACAAGTGGATAGATTATTGTATTCGACCGTATTCACGACGTGAAATAAGAATACATTGTTTTTAAACGGAAAGTGAATCAATTAACATAATAGACTCCTAATATAACTCAACAAACTCAATTACAACACACAAATTTTGTATTTTCAGTTATAAAAAAGATTCTCCACCGAAAAATACCCAAAAAACATAGCAACAGGAGAAATTATATAATACATTTGAATATATAAATTATATTAATTAAAAATGTATGAATACATTCATGGCATATAGCGAGATAATGAATGTAATGAAATACATAGAATACAGAGGGATATATTAAAATACAATGAAAAAAGATACTGAATACAATAAAGTACATGGAATACCACGAGATACATTGAATTACAATGAAAAAAAGACAATGAATATAATGAAATACATGAAAATACAACGTGATAAATTGAAATATATTAGCATAAAATCAAGTTGCTCGAGGCCAAATTCTGTCGTCTTTGTTCAAGAACAAATCCTAATTTCTGACGTATTCACCGTTGAGCAAAAATTCTGAATCTCACTGTCTCTAACATGTATGTATATGCGGCCATTGGAGACCCTATGCCAAAGATATCGGGCTTAAAAAAATTGGACGTATTAGTAGCAGAAGTTGATCGGCGCGATTGCATAGCGGGATGCCGATTACTTGGAGAAGGCTGCTTTGGCAGCGAGCCATTTTTTGCGGAAAAGGATCCCAAAAATTCGGCAGTGTATGAGGATGATGCGTTCATTGTGTCGTATATGCACAATGAGAAGTCACGAGACTCAAGGTTCTTGATCACAGATGCAAAGTACCCTAATCAAAGAAATTTAAGGCACAAAACAGTACAAGGGATTACCGATTGCGAAGAATTAAAAGTAAAAGGATAATTGAATTGAAAACACAGAGAAATACAAGAAGACAAAGAGGCAAAAACACCGTTTGTGACTAATGGTAGGTGATGTGGGTAAGAGAAATTTTAAAATTAAACATCATATTTTCAAGGAATGGGAAAAAGAATGGCATGTGCCAAAGTAGAGAGAGAAAAAAAATAATGTAACTGAATAGCGTATTTAATTGCTTAGAGGTTGGAGGTCACCAAAATTAGATATTTTGCTATAGACATTAAAAGATATCTATCGAATATAATTTGTTAAAATGGTATTTAATTAAAATAAATAAGGTTTTAACCTTTGCTATAGAAGGTAAAAATTCCTTTATTTAATCACAGTATTCAGAATTTAGCTCAAATAATTTAAATTTATTTTGTGTGTGGAGTTCATAAGGGGAGTCCAGAACTTAAATGTACTTTTTGGACTCAAAATACGTTTTTAAGAGTAAGAAAAAAGTTATATTTCTATATAAAATGCGGTTATAAACCCCGTTTTACCTTGATGGCCGTTTGGACCGCTAAAGTAAAACACGATTCATTACCGTATTTTACGCGATTTAGTGGCAGCTGAAAGAAAAGAATATAAAATGCGGCCCATTACCGCATTTTATATAAAGGGCGGTAATGAACTACGTTTTATATATATAAACATCAGAATAATACCCTTCCCTTTCCCCCACGTTTTGCCCAATTGTCACGACCCAAACCTCGAACCAGGTCGTGATGATGCCTCTTGTGAAGACAAGACCAACTAGTTCAACCCAATTAATCTTTTAAAGTAGTTAACCGACATAAAAATAATCTAAATATGATTTAGATACACTAAACATCGGGAAAATATCGATGCGAAAAATTCAAGCCGGCACAGCCCTAACCTGGGTGTCACAAGTCACGAGCATCTATACGTCATCATACAAGTCTGCTAAAGTCATAGCTACTACAAATGTTTGAAGAAGAACAAAAATGATAGAGGAGTAGAGACACGAAGCTGCGAACGTCAACAACTACCTCGAAATCTCCAAAAGGCCCGCCTAGAACTGGAGGAAATCAGCACTCTGAAGCGGAACCATCTATGTCTAAATCTGCACTCAGGGTGCAGGAGTAAAGTGATTACTCTAACTCAGTGGGTAACAAATCTAAATAATGACGTAACACTCCAAAATCCTTATCTTAACGAAGTTCCCTTGAAATCTCCCTTCCACATTGACCAAAAGCTCTCAAGCAGAAGTAAAAAATTGTGAAATAACCCAAATTCGCGAAAGACTTATTTTAAATTCTTCTGACTAGTGATACCCGTATCTGCGGTCCAAAATCCGCTTCTGCATACCGCATATGCAATCTAATCCACCGCTTCTGCGAAATTCACTTGGGGGACCAAATACTGTTAGAAAATACGCTTAATGCTAGAGGGGGGGGTGAATAGCGTTATAATAAAAAACAGCGTAAACTTGCGGAATTTAAAAATTGCAGGAATGAAATAAGTACGTTAAGTAAATAATAAAGAACGAACGCACCGATGTATACTGGTTCACCACAACCCGTGGCTAGTCCAGTCCCTGAGAGACTCTCTCGAGATTTCCACTATCTTCGTCAAGCTTACGGGTGCTTAACAAACCGTTACAGTTGCTCAATGATACCACACCTTAAGACTTCACTTGCTTGAGGATACCTCACCCCAAGACTTCAACCACTAGGACTTTGGGTGCTTAGCACACCCGACAAATGAGAAGATATGTTCTTCTCAAACAACTCTCTTTTACAACAAATACTCTCTCAATAGAGTGGATAAAGAGATACACAATAAGCTCTATGAACAACACAAACTTGTCTATCAAATGGCTCAACAAAAGCTCTAAAATGATGCTTGAAAATGATCAATATGTATAACAATGTATGGAGGAGTTGTGTGTTTAAAATCAGCTCAAAAGACCTTTTTTTATAGGTGAAAAAGTGGTGCTGACCGTTGCTTAATTGACAAATAAAATCCCTGATTCTGTGCTCAAACAATCGATTGTTTGGAGTAGATAATCGATTGTTTGACCAACGTTCAAAAGACAGATTCCTGATTTTAGGCTAAACAATCGATTGTATGGACTAAATAATCGATTGTATTCAACGTTCAAAAATCAATTTAGGATTCTGTGGGAACGGTCAAAATATAATCGATTGTATGAAAATGACAATCGATTGTTTATGAATATAATCGATTGTATGACAAAAACAATCGATTGTTTAGATGTTTAAAAACTTCGGTTGCACACTGTCTCAAAATAATCGATTGTTAAAAGTAGACAATCGATTGTTTGCTATTTTGAAAAACTTCAGATCACACTGTCTTAATACAATCAATTATAGGATTCAAATAATCGATTGTTGAGGCCCAGATTTAAAAGACATGTTTTAAAACCTTCAACATCATTTTGTTTTAATACAAAGATGCATGTTTATGATAAAAATGATTTAATAAAATATTTTATGCATGTTTATGATGACCTAATGTTGAGCCAAAGGATAAGATAACTTAAACGTTGTCCTTACATTGGTTCTACCAAACGACCTACGTCTTGGGTCTTCGGTCTTGAACTCTTTGGCTCGTTCATGCAATTCCGTCATCAGTATGCTTCTCGCCATTTGATTGATTGTCATATTATATCGTTGTTTGACACTTGACTTCATTGTTTGTCATTCATCAAAACCTATACCTGAAAATCATGCTCATACAACCAAAGCGCACATATCATAGATATACATGATTTCCAACAATTTCCCCCTTTTTGATAATGACAAACAACGGAAGATATGCATATTGAATTCCCCCTAAATAGATGCTATATCTCAACATACAATTTATCCAACCCATTCAATTCAATATAATTCCCCCTTAATTGAATATTCCCCCTCAATTAAGGCATGCATATCGCCCATATTCTTCCCCCTTTTGGCATTAGCAAAAAAGAGTATACCAAAAGTTATTTAAACCATTGACGATACCAATCGTTATAGACAAGATCATGTAAAAAGTTAGTAAATGGCATACTAATAATAACGATCATTTTTCTCAACTATGCCAATTGTTATTTAAACTAAAAATATTCATCAAAACCTGAATCAATCATTTATTATAAAACCAATTGATACTAATTGTTATTCAAAAATAAAACTTGTTAAAGCATGTATCAATCAAAACTGATATAGATTATTTGCACATATCAACTCATTGCGTTTTTATTCAAAATACGATAACTAACCGACGTTCCCCCTTAATGCATTAAGGTTTCGTACTTGATGCATCCACTACAATATTGTAGTCTTCAAGCACACCTGCAAAAAGAACCTAAAAATAGGTTTTTGGTACCCAACTTCTTTTGGGTCCTTGGGGGTTAGGGTAACAATAGTCATAATCAACACATAAATCTCTATGTTTAGCAAAACAAACGGGTGCAATGTGTCCTACCCGATTACAATAGTAACATATAACATTAGGATTGTGCATATGTCTAGGTTGAGCCAAATGCGTTCTAGGTGATCTAAAGTTGTTCCCCCTAGAAGCGTTGAATTTCCTAGAGTCATGTCTAGGTAGTCTAAAATTATTCATTCTAGACTTATTAACAAAATTCCTAGAGTTGTTTCTAGGTGGTCTAAAGCAATTAATCTTAGACTCATTAGTGGGGTTCCTAGAATTCTTTCTAGATGGTTCGACCTCATTACTTTCATCCTTTTTAATATCTTCAATTTTAGGACTATCAACACTACGTGTTTCTAGTGCTTTCCTAAGTTCTGTGTTCTCTAGTATTAAAGAACTACAAGAAGAACAATTGGAACATTTATCAATAGAAGAGGCTTCATTCAATTCCTTGATTTTATTTTTAAAATCAACAATGTCATTTTTCAAAAATTTATTTTCTTTTTCTAAAACTTCAATTTTATTTTTAAGAACATCATTTTCATTAGTCAATTTTTCAAAATCTATTTCTTTCAAAGAAGAGGATTTTTCCAACTCTTTTTCTTGTAAAGAAAGTGTTTTCTGAAAATCTGTTTCTTGCAAAGAAAGTTTTCTGCAAAGAAAGTGTTTTCTTCAATTCTATGATAGTTTTGGATGCATTAACAAATTCACCATACAATTCATCATACGCATTTTGTAATTCTTCAAACGAGTGAGAGTTAGATGTACTTACCTCTTCTCCTTCGTTAGCCATGAGACACAATGCGGCGGTTTCATCGCTTGAGCTGTCCGAATCCCGTGATAAGCGCCTATGGTGTTTCTTCTTTTTCTTGTCTTTTTTCATAGACTTATAAAACTTTTTAATTTTATCATTGGAAATATTTTCATCATCCCTTTCCGAATCACTTACCTCTTCTCTTTTAGAGGATGAGGCTTTGAAGGCGAAATTCGAATTGCTTCTAAGATAAGGATTAAGAATTGTGCTATCATAAGTTTCGAGGTTACCTCTTAGTCCATCAATTGTGATATCCGTGAATTCCATCGACTCTTGGATGGCATTGGCTTTGGAGCGCCATTCGGGAGTGAGACTCCATAGGACTTTTCGAACAAGATCTTTGTTCGTGTAAACTTTCCCGAGAGCATGGAGATCGTTGACGATTCTTAAAAATCGTTCAAACATAACACCAATGGGTTCTTTCTCCATTTTAAATATTTCATATTTATGTGTTAGAAAATCAATTTTGGCTTCTCAGACTTAAGGCGTACCTTGATAAATGATCTCGAGCTTATCCCACATCTCCTTGGCGGTTGTGCAGCAAGAGATTTTTCGATAATCATCTGGATTCACCACACAATATAATACATGGATGGCCCTTGCATTATTTTCAACTTTCTTGATATCCTCGGCATCATATTCATCTTCCTTCTTTGGAACCATCGTCTCTCCAACTTTCTTTGTTGGCATTAGTTCACCGTTTTTGATGATTTGCCACAAACGAAAACTGTTTGCTTTGAGGAAGATGCTCATCCGCTCTTTCCAATATGTATAGTTTGTTCCATCAAATAGTGGAGGGCAAGTGGTGGACTGTCCTTCATCCATCGTTCCTGCGTTCAATATTCTCAACAGAAAAATATATATTTCTCTCAACCGGTTAAGGCTTTCAGAGAGTTAGGCTCTGATACTAATTGTTAGAAAATAAGCTTAACGCTAGAGGGGGGGGGGGGGGTGAATAGCGTTATAATAAAAAATAGCGTAAACTTGCGGAATTTAAAAATTACAGAATGAAATAAGTGCGATAAGTAAATAATAAAGAACGAACGCACCGATGTATACTGGTTCACCACAACCCGTGGCTAGTCCAGTCCCCGAGAGACTCTCTCGAGATTTCCACTATCTTCGTCAAGCTTACGGGTGCTTAACAAACCGTTACAGTTGCTCAAGGATACCACACCTTAAGACTTCACTTGCTTGAGGATACCTCACCCCAAGACTTCAACCACTAGGACTTTGGGTGCTTAGCACACCCGACAAATGAGAAGATATGTTCTTCTCAAACAACTCTCTTTTACAAAAAATACTCTCTCAATAGAGTGGATAAAGAGATACACAATAAGCTCTACGAACAACACAAAGTTGTCTATCAAATGGCTCAACAAAAGCTCTAAAATGATGCTTGAAAATGATCAATATGTATAACAATGTATGGAGGAGTTGTGTGTTTAAAATCAGCTCAAAAGACTTCTTTTTATAGGTGAAAAAGTGGTGCTGGCCGTTGCTTAATTGACAAATAAAATCCCTGATTCTGTGCTCAAACAATCGATTGTTTGGAGTAGATAATCGATTGTTTGACCAACGTTCAAAAGACAGATTCCTGATTTTAGGCTAAACAATCGATTGTATGGACTAAATAATCGATTGTATTCAACGTTCAAAAATCAATTTAGGATTTTGTGGGAACGGTCAAAATATAATCGATTGTATGAAAATGACAATCGATTGTTTATGAATATAATCGATTGTATGACAAAAACAATCGATTGTTTAGATGTTTAAAAACTTCGGTTGCACACTGTCTCAAAATAATCGATTGTTAAAAGTAGACAATCGATTGTTTGCTATTTTGAAAAACTTCAGATCACACTGTCTTAATACAATCGATTGTAGGATTCAAATAATCGATTGTTGAGGCCCAGATTTAAAAGACATGTTTAAAACCTTCAGCATCATTTTGTTTTAACACAAAGATGCATGTTTATGATAAAAATGATTTAATAAAATATTTTATGCATGTTTATGATGACCTAATGTTGAGCCAAAGGATAAGATAACTTAAACGTTGTCCTTACATTGGTTCTACCAAACGACCTACGTCTTGGGTCTTCGGTCTTGAACTCTTTGGTCCGTTCATGCAATTCCGTCATCAGTATGCTTCTCGCCATTTGATTGATTGTCATATTATATCGTTGTTTGACACTTGAATTCATTGTTTGTCATTCATCAAAACCTATACCTGAAAATCATGCTCATACAACCAAAGCGCACATATCATAGATATACATGATTTCCAACAAATACTGCATTTGCGGTTCACTCACCGCATCTGCAGCTCCGCAGGTGTGGTCCCTCTACCGCAGGTGCGGTCCCTGACTCCTCCCCTCCAATCCGCATCTACGGTCATTCCATCGCATTTGTGATGCCGCATCTGCGGTCCCCAAACTGCAGGTGCGAAAACACCAGAAGCAGCAAAACTTCAGTAGCTGTAATGACATCGCAACTCCTTCGTTAACCATCCGAAATCACCCCGAGGCCTCTGGGACCTCAACCAAAAGGTACCAACAAATCCTAAAACATTATTCAAGCTTGTTCCAATCATCAAAATACTTCAAACAATATCAAATCAACCCGAACACATCGGATTCAAGCCTAAGTTTCTAAAATCTTTCGAATTCCGCTTTTGATCAAAATCCAACCAAACCACGTTCGAATGATCTAAAATTTTGCACACACATCCCAAATAACCTAACGAAGCTACTGCAACTCTATAAATTCTATTCCGACCCCTATATCAAAATCTCGCCTATCAACCGAAAATCGCCAAAATATCAATTTCGCCAATTCAAGCCTAAATCTACTCCAAATCATCAAAACTTATTCCGATCACAATCCAATGTCATAAATTACCTCCAGAAGCTAACCGAACAATCGTAACGTACATCCGAGCCCTCTAATACTTAAGTCAACATCCAGTTGACTTTTCCAACTTAAACTTCCTTAAAAGATACTAAGTGTCTCAAACCTTACCAAAATTATTTCGGACTCGATCCGACCAACCCGATACAACAAAACACGAATAACAAAGCATAAATAAGCATATATGGGGGAAACAGAGCGATAACTCACGAGACGACTGGCTGGGTCGTCATAGCAAACCCCTTCCCCTTCGTTTTTAGAAAACAAAAGGGTCCCCATTTCATTAACAACAAAAAAGCTCATGTGGACCCCACCCGTCCCATAAAAAATAAATATTATTGGTCCCACATCATAGCCAAGCCTTCTATTGTTGTGGGTTGCTTGTTTCGGAGTCAAACTTTCAAATCTTCAACTTTTCGAAAAACATACATCGAGGTATTACGATTTAGTTTATGTCCAAACTCGTATATATAATGCATATTAGTTGTTTTGAATGTGTTGTATGTTGTTTTGTATTTTTTTGTGATTAAATTGGTATGTTGATTTTATCTGGACTAAGATATTAATGTTGTAAAAATATATATAAAAATTATGAAATCATTATTATTTGTTAATAAAAAAGTTAATAAAGTGATATTACTGTTTTATATGTATTTTTGTGATTACAATGTATTTGTTGTGTTTTATATGGTTCAAACTATTTTTTTGCTTAAACACTAGTAAATCGGAATGCCTTTGGTAGTAAAATATAATTTCTTTTAGCACAGTATAATGTAGTACCTTTTAGCGTAGGAAAATATAGTGTCTGTAAGCATAATTTTCTGTAATTTAATTATCTCATATACCCCAAAGATACGTCAAAATAACTGATAAATCAAATAAAAACTTTGTCCAATTATAGTCAACATATATTTTATGCTACTGGGCCGCAAATATCAAGCCTGTAACCCATATATAAATATTAATATTAAAATATTATATAATTATAAAAATTAATTATTTAATTTACAAACAAATATATAAATTATAAAACTAACACATGGAAGAATTAAGAATAAATTGGTGCTACTGGACTCCAAATATCGAGTCTGCAACCCATTTGTGAATATTTATTTATAAAAGTTTATAATTAATTTACAAACTTACAAAATTAGAAAACTGACACATAGAAGAATTCAGGATAAAATGGTGCTACCGGGCTCCAAATATGGAGTCTGAAACCCATTTGTGAATATTTAGTTATATTAATTAAATATTTAATTAAGAAACTAACATATAAAATTATAATAAAACTACCATATAGAAGAATTCAGGATAAATTTGTGCTATTGGGCACTAAATATGGAGCCTAGAACTTATTTGTGAATATTTAATTATAAAAACTAAATATTTAATTACAAACTAACTTATAAAATAATAATAAAACTAACACATACAAGAATCAAGGATAAATTGGTGCTACTTGACTCAAAATATCGAGCATGGAACTCATATGTGAATATTTAATTTTAAAAATTTAAATTATTTAATTCACCAACAAACTTATAAATTAAATAACTAACGTGTAATTAATGTTGTTTAGTTTACACTAGACGACATGGAGGCCTTGACTATTCATCCCACACCTTTTAACGATGAGCTACTCTCGTTACAGGGCAACCATAGGTCAACCCACATATAGTAGGGTGAGTTAATGACCCAGACTCTCAGTGCCAGGAGAGTGAACATTTCATGACCCAAAATTCTCTAAGGGTCGTGCTGGTACCGGACACCGCTGTCAGGCAAGCTAACTGAAATACTTAATTAAATTCTAATTTTAATATTTGCTGAAGTCATTTTCCTTTATATGTTAAATAACAAATAATGGACTTCACAGAAATAACCACGGAGTCTTTAATAAACTTAATATTGAACAATCCAATAACCATCCCAAAACCCAGTGTTACAATTGTATGAGCGTATATTATGAAGGAAATAAAAATATAACATCCGTCCGGAATACAGTGGACAGAAAGTAAATACAATATACTGGAATGGACTATACTAGCTGCACGTCGCCTTGAATAATGCAACTCACCTAGTCCCCAAATCATCCATGCTGCTACGCCCAGTAGGCCAATAGAGTTACATATACCTGTCCAAAAACAAATGCACAGAAGTGTAGTATGAGTACGAAAGCAACGTGTACTCAATGAGTATCCGTGTAATCTCGAAGAAGTAGAGACGAGATGACCAACTTCGACACTTACTGATGGTCCAATAATGATGTCAATAATACATTACATCGTAGATTTCAATAAATATGGTTTTAATCCAATAGAAGGAAACAAGTAAACAATTATTTCTTTTAAAGAAAATTTTCCAAAATTTACTTTTATTTATTATCCAAATATTCTCAAGCCATGAAGAGGAAATAAATACTTTAATTAGTTCAAGGTAGCAATACAAGCATGCGCAAATCATGCCGAGGTCGATGGCCCGCTCCAACAGAAAATGAAATGTGCACTGCCGAGGGTCGAACGATGTGAACCATAGATGCCATCTATTCAATTTGGTGAGGCGCTCGACCCTCTCCACTAGGAAATAAACATACATGAAATCAATCAAGAAGTCATCATGGAAATATTTTTTTGAAGAAAAACCAATTCTTATTTAATAATTTAAGAAAGTGAAGTTTAAATCCTTTTAGAAATTCATTTACTAATTTAATGTGATTTAAGAAAGTCAAACTATCAATAGGTTCACAAGTAATCCAAGTATAGCATTCTTTGGGGTCCTAACCACCCGGATAACAACACAATAGTAGCTACGCACGGACTCTCGTCACCTCGTGCATATGTAGTCCCCACAATTAGGAGCACATAACCAATTATTTCACCTATGTGAACAATTCCCTCTTACAAGGTTAGAAAGGAGACTCACCTCGCTCCAAAGTTCCATAACAGACATTCCACGCCCTTTCGAAGACTAAAATCGGTGCAAAAATGCTTCAAACTAGCCAATAATTATATAATCTCATTAATAGATGCTAAGGTACTCATTATAATCTAATTTATAATAATTCCCAACCCCGATCGAAAAGTTGACAAAAACGCCCTCGGGCCCACGTGTCCGGAATCCGAAATTTTTGAAAGTTAAAGTTCACCCATGACCTTAAGAATTCAAATATAAAATTTATTCTCAATTCCATGCCGAAAAACGTGGTCAAAATCCAAAAATCTCAATTTCTAGGTTTTTCTTTAAAACCTCAAATTCTCCTGTAGATTCTCATGAATTTTGATGTTAAATCTAAGGTATAATTAAAAAAATATAATTGAAAATTAGTTAGAGGAACTTACTTAATGATTTGATACGAAAATCCTCTCTCAAAATCGCCAACTCTCGGACCTAGGGCTCAAAATATGATAAAATGAAGCAAAACTCGAGTTACAAAGCTAAAATCAAGCTGCAGATGTCGCATTTGTGATCCAGTGTTTGCAATTGCAAACACTCGCAAAAGCGAAGAAATCCTTCGTATTGCTGTGAGCATATGATTTTTATCCGGTCGAACAAGCTCCTACAGGACTCTTAGAATTTAGGATTTTTCTTTAAATAATAATAGGATTTTAATTATTAGGATTCAATTGCATGTGCATGTTCATTACTGCATGTTCAGGATTAATTAGGATTTAGTTGTTACATAAATTTGTTTTACAAATTAAAATACAAAAAATATACATGTCCGACATTTGAAATTATTTTTTATTTAATTTTGACTTGGTTTGGTTTATTTGTGATAATTAGGAATTTGTGGTTGTAAGTACAGTTAGAAATTATTTTTTAGTTAAAAGAAAAAAAAGACAAAAATATATATGTATATATATATATACAGCCACTCAGGCTGGCCACAATTGGGCCAGACCTGAGTGGCCCAACCTGCTTCCTCCTTTATACAATACACAACCCAGCCCAAACCATTTCCCCAGTCCAGTCCACACCCAAACCAAACGACACCGTTTCAAAGAGGGTGTCATCACAACCATCGATCTCACCTCAATCCAATGCCCATTAAACCCCATCCCAAACCGTATGTATATGTCCAAACGTCTCTAATACAGATAGATACCAAACCCCCTTCTCGTAATGTCTTCTCCATCTGTAACGCCTCCGTTGACCACCCCACTACCACCCCTTGACCACCGGCCTACCACCCTAATGTCGCCGCCGGAAATTGCCTCACGGCGGCGGCCGACAACCAAAACTTCCAAGATTTACATCACTGAACCATCACGACCTCCACTTTCCCACCCTGTAACTATTTCCCTTCGAACATGCCCCCTCCGTCTCCAATCTTCAAAAACAGGGTCGTCGGAACCACCGTCTCCGGCGACCTTGTTCCAAACCCTTCCACCTTTACACCATAGAACCATTAGGACACCCCCTTCCCTGTCCTGCATCCCATGCCCTTCGAATCCCCCCATCATCTCAAATATTCTCAGAAAGGTCGTCGGAAACCCTACCTCCGCCGACCCTGTCCCAAAGTCCTCCAAATTTACACCCCTAAAGCACCTCAATCTCCTCATTCCAACCGTGTAAGTCACCTCTCTCGAATCTGCCTGAAACCTTTCGAATTTCAATTCAAAGCCTAACCCTAAATCTCAAAACCCGCCAGAAATGGCTCAAACTCGTCCTAGTTAGTCCTTGGTCCTTCTTGTCACCAACCATACCACCCATAAGTCCCAAACATCCTCAACCACCGAGTAAATCCAAATCTGAGACAACACCAAGGTCTCAGAACCATGAATACCTCCTTGAACTCTTAAAACCAATTATATGGAGGTTCGAAACCCTGTGGAAGGGGTCAAGATTTTATTAAAGGGGTTTAAATGGGAACAAGAATAAGAAGCTAAGTACTCTGCCTCTTCTGTATATATTTGCATGATTACTTGGTCTATTCTGTATATATTTTCCTGATTACTTGGTATCTTCTGTATATATTTGCGTATGTAGTTTATCTTCTATTTAGCTCTTAGATTGACCAACTTCTTTAAATAATTTCTTGTTTGTCCATAATCACGCTTGAAGTAGGTTTAAATGGTCATGTGCTGTTGTTTGTCAATACTCTAAAATCCTTTCATCTCCTGAGTAGTGTGATATCTTGCTAGCATTAGTCTCTTGACTCTGGAAAACCTAGTCTAGTTTATTCTTCAGTGATGTGATTATTAGGGCTTAATTGACATCCATTTTCTGATTCTATAATTTCTGGTTCGCCCCTAAGTATTTGATTGCCATAATGACTTTGATTTTTCAGTATTGATGTTGGTTGAAGCTGATTTGGGGGTTGGGACCTTTAATTGTTCAGTGGTAGCCTTTACTTGCTTCCTAAGATGATTCCTGAACTACCCTTTGCTATGTGCTTCTCGTTTTTAAGTATTTCTGAAGCATTTTGATTGAGCCATTTCTGAAAATTAAATGTTGATAAATGTATTCATTCTTCTAGCCCTTTGTTTTGATAGTTCTGTATAATGTTTGAATGTGGAAGTCTATGGCATCTGTGTTGAACCTTGATAAGGCTAATTCTGAACTTTCATGAGCCTGTTAGTCTAAGATTAAAAGGTGACCCAAGTTTGGTTGACCAGGGTTAATTGTAACTAAATTAGGGTCAAGGAACTGACTAAGGTCAAAACTTCAGGGGAGGGGGGGGGGTAAATAAGAAAGGAAGTGAGGGTATAAGAGGTATTTGAACGTATTAAAAATAACCTGATAGTAATCCCTTAGAACCTTCTAGCAAGGACTAAAACACAATCGCTGCCTCAAACATGAGGCACAAGTCAAGAATTGAATGACCATTTAGGCAAAGTGCAAATTTGAGTAAGGACTAAAAGGAAAAAAAGAGGAAAATCTTATGCCCTAAGGCTCTCCTATGAAAGAAACCCCCTGGGGATTTATTTGTAATAATCCGAACATTCAAACTTTTATTTTAAGCATGAATAGCTGATAATATAGTTAACTAAGTGATGTAGTTGTTTTAGATACCTATTTCCAGCTTTGTTTTAAATGAGGGACTCAAAATACTAGCTTAATAGCTAGTTGAAGTCCAAATACTGTTTAATGTTTAATTTGTTAGATTTCAACAGATTATCCATGTTTGTTTCAAATCTATAAGCTGTGATTAAAGTCATAATCGAATTTTGAAGAAGTGGATTCATATACTTTGACTGATGAGTATATGAATCAGTTGATTCAGATCTAGTGTTAAACTTTGACATATATATTAAAAAAAACGGTTGTTCATATTGTCTCCGTGAGTGTACAGATATTCAACTTTGCATATAATTTTGAACCAAAATGGTTACTGAGAATTGGACTCTTTGTCCAAATCAACACTGGGCTCATTCGCGAGGCCCAGTAAGTACCCAAATGTTGTAATTCAGCACGTTTTCTGGGCTGAGTGATAAAAAGCCCTGGCCAGTCGCAATAGCTGCCAGTCGCGGCCAAGCAATATGTGCTCTTGGGCTGGCCCAAATCTGAAACAATATGTGCAATAAGCCATGAATGAGGCTAAGGTGCACATAATGTTTTCCAATATACAGTCTATACATCAAAACAATTGGTGCATTTAAGCAACCACAAAAGTAGAGGATTTAGCATGTGTTAAGATATCCTTGTAAATTAAAGTGAGACATATTAACTCAAGAAAATACTATGTGATGGCTCCTTAATTCATTAGAATACATAGAAAATAGGAAGTGTTGTTTAGCAAATTTCACGGTCTTCCCACGAATATCAAAGACGTAGCTACTATAGGCGCGTGTTTAATAAAAATACCTCCCTAAATTCGGATGCGCATTTATGTGACCCAAATCCTATTCTCAATGGAATTAAAATATGTCTAAAATTGCGGGTGCATTTATGTGACGCGATTCGCGACGTGTTTTACTAACATTGCAAATTTTCCTAAAAGATGTTGAAAGCGGTTAATAATCTAAAATTACGGATTAACAGGTATAGCAAACCATATTTTAGCCACTTATATTGTGTTTAAGCAACCGTGCTAGAACCATGGGATCCGAGGGTGCCTAACACCTTCCCTCGGGTCAACAGAATTCCTTACTCAAGAATTTCTGGTTCGCAGACTCCAATTGGGCATTCGAAATTTCCTTGATTTGGGATTCTAAATAAACCTATGACTTGGGACACCAAAAGCCAAACCTATTCCAAGTGGCGACTCTTGAAACAAATAAATTAATCCCATCTCGAATAATGTCACTTTAATTGAAAAAATCCTATACACGTGACACCTTTCGGGGTAACCACGTGTAAGCGGTAAAAAGGAGGTGTGACAGCTCTGGCGACTCTGCTGGGGAAACCCCAAGTACTCTGGTTCAGGGTTCGAGAATTCGAGCTTACAATAACTGTTATATTTGGCTTCTCCTGATTTGCTTACATGTTTCTGAGCTAAATGCCACATGTTTTACCGCTTTGTTATTATTTGAATTATATATATAAACTGTTACGAAACCCTTCACTTCTCACCTCCGGGGATGTGCTTACTGGTTAAGACTCCCTATTCTGTTAGTGTCTTACCCTGAAATAGAAAAAGAGGCCGGACAAGTTACAAAGCCAGACAATCTCGCGGGTCCCCAGTACGTAGCCCCTTCCTCGACTCGAGTTGTCCGCTCGGGTACACAGTCTAGACCATATACCGAGGTTCTCAGCCGAGTATAACAAAACTTCATGCCGGACCCCTAGTAGGAACTTTTATTTGCATCATGCATTTTGACTTAGGGGACTCAACACATGGGATGGGTCCGTCTAGGACATGCGCCTTGAAATAAAAGACAACCCTGATGCATTTTTACTTGCTACTTGTACATTTATTCACCTCGAATTCGCATGTTGACCGGCCTGTAAACAAAGGAAATAATTTAGAGAAATAAGCAGTGCTAGGGTAGTCACTTTCAAAAACCAATGCTCAAATAGTGCCGAAATGCTGCCGGATTTTTCAAAAAATACATAAAAACCACAATGACAAAACAAAGGCACCAAATTTTTGAAGTTTTTCAATAATGTGTGCGGTCTTTGATAAATTACTTTTGGCCGGGTCCAACCCCCTTTTATAAAATGTGAAGAAACGCCCACGTTTATTTTCATACTTCAAAACCAGTCGGATGGTGCCATTATTGCGATAATAGCTGAATGACGCTACAAGGGACGTCGGAAGGCTGACTTGCGCAAATGGCTACCTCTGAATTTCATTCAGGTTGTAAAGCAAGCACAGCCTGGAAAACCTTCTCGCAAGAAGTGTTGAGAGGCCGTATTTGCAAAGCCGACCTTTGTTTTAAAATAAATTTCATAAATGTCAGTTTTAATGTTTTGAGAATTCTAATTCGCCCTAATAAATGTGCAGAATGAGCACGATAATAAACAAAATTTCCTTTGGAGCTGCAGCTGTGGTGGAATGACCTCGGAGAAGCCAGACAGAAAAAGGTCAACGCGCATCTGAGAGGCCTCACTAGTTTTTCTGAAAATCCACCCCAGGGGGACATCATAAAGGCCTTAATCACCTTCTGGGACCCGGCCTACAACGTCTTCCACTTCTCAGATTTTGAGTTAACCTCAACTTTGAAGGAAATGACCGGATACATCGGGACCCATACGATCCCTTTGAGTCATACTTGATAGTACCCAAAGTCCTCGCCGTGCACAAATTTCTGGATGTTTTGAAAATTAGTAGAATGATTCACAACCCAGACCTGTCGGCTGGATTTTGCACCCTCCAGTTTATATACCAAATATATGGCCACATCGGAGGATTCAACGACCCTGAAAACATCATCTGTTGCAAGGGAAATCAAACCAAATGGGAAGAGCATCGATGTTTCGCGTTTATGGTGTCCTTTTTGGGTCTTTTAGTGTTCCCACGAAAGGATGGGAACATCGATATACAGATAGCAGGGATCGTTAGCACTTTGATGACTCAAGCAAAGAGCGCTCTTACTCCAATGATCCTGTCTAATATCTTCCGATCCTTTACCATTTGTAAAGCATGAGGGGATTTCTTTGAAGGCTGTAACTTGCATTAACAAATCTGGATGATTGAGCCTCTATGTCCTAGGCCTCAGTTCATGAATGGTAGGTTGCCACCGAAAGGTTGCATAGAAGAAGTGAACAACAAGGTAAATGGGTTTAAATTGCAAAAGGGGTGTCGCAGAGTGGGTGTCACATCGCCGGGCTATTTCTACAAATCAAATACAATGGATGCTCAGTTGGCTATCCGTGGACGAAGTTGTGTATATGCCCGCAACAGAACCACATTTTCTCTTGATGGGCCTTAGAAGCATCCAGCCTTACGCCCCACATCGGGTCTTGAGATAACTCAGAAGATTCCAGATAGTGCCAAAAGACGAAGATGTCAACATCAGGGTAGTCGAAATTGGGTCTGGTAGTTAGTTCCCCAAAGCCATGGTTCGCAAAATCTGGAATGAATGCCAATACCTAACCGCTGACACTTGTGTACAAGATCCTGCCAAAGGTGAAGTGTCTCCGGGGTACCTTGCTTGGTATAAGAGAGAAATTGAGCACGAAAGACCATCCAAAAGGCCTCACCTCCAAGAGTTCGTCGGAACATCACAAGAGCAGTGGGATTGGTTAGAAAAAGAAAATGAATACTATGCTACCATAGGAAGGCTGGAAAAGAAATTCAAGAATTGCAATTCGAAAACAGCCTGCAAACTGCTGCTAGCGAGGGAGAAAAGAAGGCATTGGTTAAAGAAAACGAGGCCCTGCGAGCCCAAATTCAGAAAATTAGTACAGCCGTAGAAACTCCTCCGAGAAGTACAAAGGATGAAAAGCTCATAGAGAACCTGCGGCGAAAAGTAACCGAATACGGTTTTGACCTGAATAAGGCAGTGGGTGAATTATCTAGAGCTCGAAGACAATTAGCTAAAAGTGCTGAAGAAAGAGCCCGCATTCTGGAGCAGTTAAAAGAAGGATGCAGCAATGAAAGTACTGGTCTAAAACAGAGAGTTATCATAGCTGAAAGCAGAATGGCCAAGCAGGCCAATGATTTCAAAGCCGAGAGAGAGAATTGCTATGCGGTATTAACGGGGCTGGAAAGAGATTTGCGGTAGTTTCAAAAGCTAAATCAGGTAGTTGAGCTAACTTTAGAAGCACAGGCTGAACAAATAGGGGGTTTGCTACAAGAAAAAGGGATTGTCAGGGAGTAGGTGCGGGAAATTGCAGACTATATTACCACTAAATGCAATTACTGTGAGGACATGACAAAATCCATATTTTTTGCCGCCGCTATGACATTTGTCCGGCAAGTAATGGAAGATCTCCACTATCTCCAAGGAAGTCTAGCGCGTAAACCTGCGGCAAGGCCGGATTATGCCCCGTAAGCTCCAAAAGCATTGGAAGTTTAAATGTATTCATAGACTTATATTACTCTGAAAAATGAGTCTGCCTGCTGCCCTTTGGAGTCTTTAAGGGTATTAAGTCCCAGTCTGGTAATTGCTTTTTTTTTAAGTAGCCATTGTAACCAAAGTTGAGATCTTTATCAAAATCGAAAATACCAAAATATCTTGCTGCGTACTTAACCATTTATTTCCATGAACTATGCTCGGTCTTATTCATGCAAAGTCATGATACGTAGGCAATCTCAATAGGATTTGACCGTATTCTTTAAAATAAAAATAAAATAAAAAGAGAGAGAGGAAATAAGAGGGAAGAAGCAAAGGGAAATTGAAATAAGTGTCGGGATGACACATGCAACTATGGGAGGCATATAGGAACCCATTATCTGCATAGGTGCATCATGCTCAACGTGTGATTTCCTGTTTGTCATCCACTCCGAAACTAACTACGTTTTCTAGAATTACAGTACATGTGTTTAGAACGGTGGTTGGTTTTGTGATAAACTGGCTTCACACAGATACTTCACTCGTTTAAAAGGAAATACAGAGATGTCAACTGAAATGACTCTACCCACCATCCCCATTCCAGAAGACAGTCCAATCACAAAGAGTACCAGTCTCTAAATCTACAGCGACCGAAGAAAATAGGATCCTGAGGCTCTGGGTCATGGAAATATGGGATGCCTGGACCAACGGGAAGGAACCTCCCAACACAATCCCTGGATTCCCTGAGCTATTTCCACGGTCAGAGGGTACCTCTACTATTCCTATCAATCACCCGAGCATTCTCCTGGGGGAACCCACCATTTCAACCAATTATGTTAGGGCGCCTTCCGAAACCCACCCTCCAATGTTCTCATCCAAGCAAGTTCCCGATATCTTTACGGCACCTTCATGTGCAGGTAGTACACAGCCTGCAGTATCAAGGCATGTGTTTGACCCCGCAGCCTTTACCTTCCAAACTACTAATTACCAAAATGAGCCTCCCCCATACCCTACATATAGCTACCCTCAGCCAACATATGAACTTACCCCTGTGCCTGACAAAACTTCCAAAGCAACCGAGCAGGAGGAGATCACAAGGAGAATGAAGAGTCTTGAGCAAAGCCTGAAGAATATGCAAGGGCTGAGCGGACAGAAAAGTGTAGTCTATTCAGACCTGTGCATGTTCCCCCATGTCTACCTTCCTTTGGGGTTTAAAGTGCCAAAATTCGAGAAATACAATGGCTATGGCGACCCTATCGCCCATCCAAAAAGGTATTATAAACAATTATGTGGAGCCGGCGGGAAGGAAGAGCTCCTGATGGCGTACTTTTGGGAAATTTTAGTGGGTATTGCATTCGAATGGTACATATATCAAGACATTACCCGATGGCACATATGGGATGACCTTGCCCGGGACTATGTACGACAATTCCAGTACAATATCGACATCGCCCCTGATAGGAAATCCCTAACCAATTTGATGAAGAAACCTGCTCAAAGCTTCAGAGAGTTTTCTATTAAATGGCGAGAGCAAGCATCGATTGTGTAGCCTCCTATGGAAGAAACCGAAATGGTCACTTTCTTTCTGCAAGCACAAGAAGCAGACTATTTTCAGAACATGATGTCCGCAATGGGCAAACCATTCGTAGAAGAAATAAAGATTGGGGAGGTTGTGGAGAATGACCTCAAAACAGGAAGGATTCTAAGTCAATCTGCCATAAGAGCCACCTCCTAAGACATACAAGGAGGGGCAGGAGGAATCCCAAGGAACAAGAAAAAAGAGTAAGCATCCATGAAAGCCGCCATGATGAGGAAGCAGCATACTCACATGCATGCATTCTCTAAAAGAGTGCCTCAACATTACTATCCTCACTGAGACATGCACTATGTCCCTCAACTTTCACGCAGTTATAAACACTCAATAATTTCCCCGAACTCAACAGCAGAACAATAGAAATCAAACTCTAAGGAATCAACTCCCTCAGAATCATTACAATCCCCGCCCTCAGCAAAACAATTATCGTCCCAGGGAGCCACCTCGGAGGCACAACTTCACCCCAATAGGAGAGTCCTATGCCAGCCTATTTCCTAAGCTAGTCCATATGGGTCTCTTCTAGCCTGTATCCCCAAATAGACAGAATCCTGAATCACCGTCTTACCAAAGAGGCATGCGTTGTGCCAATCACTCTGGGGTACAGGGGCATGATACTGAAAATTGCTGGACCTTAAAGCGAGCGGTGGAAGACTTGATTGATCAAAAGAAGATAGTTCGAAGAGATGATGAAGTCCCAAATGTAACTGATAACCCGTTACCGGCTCACAATAACGGGCCGTTCATCGGAATGATCTGCGAGGACAAGGAATTTGATTCCGCTCTGATAGCTATCATAGCCATCACCGAGGCAGTTAGAAAACCAAAAGTCACCCTAAAGAAGATGGAAGAAAAGAAAACAAATGAGGCCAAGTGCCCTGAAGCAGAAAAGAAGGCTGAGGTTGAAGCTGAGACAACCCCTCCCAAAGAAACATTACTCTACATCCCACGAGGAAGCAAGGAAAAGCGGCCCACTTAAGCTCACCAAAAAGGTTTGAGCTGAACAAACCATGTACATACCCAAAAAGGCTATGTGGTACGAGGATCGATAAAGCCCATGACCAACCCTTCAGCCGTCAATATCTGGAAACCATTGTTACATATAAGGGTAAAGAAGTCTTCGGTGAATCCTAATAGGGATGTTCCACCAAGAAATACCTGGAGATGGAAGAGGTGAACGCCGCTACCAAACAGAGATTTCCGCTAAAGAAGCCAGTGTATGCTGAGGAAGCAGAAGACTTTTTCCAGAAAATGAAAATGCCGGAGTACAAAGTGGTAGATCAACTCCGAAAGTCCCTTGAGCAGATTTCTCTACTATCACTCTTGATGAAATCGCCTGAGCATCAACAGGTGTTGGCCAATACATTAAACGAAGCTTATGTGCCAGCTGAGACCTCTGTAGAACAACTAGAGAAAATGCCAAAGAGATTCTTCACTATCAATCAGATATCGCTCAGTAAGAATGACTTACCCCTGGAGGGAGCTGATCATAACAAGTCTTTGCACCTCACTGTCAAATGTGAGGGATATTATGTCAAGAGAGTGATGGTCGACGGAGGTTCTAGAGTAGACATATGTCAACTATCTACCTTGTAGAGAATGGAGATCGGGATAGGGAGGATTCATCCTAACAACGTATGTGTCCAAGCCTTCGATGGAATAAAAAGGGATACCATAGGTGAAATCGATTTGGTGCTTACCATTGGTCCAGTCGACTTCGAAGTAACATTCCAGGTGTTGGACATGGACACCTCTTACAGCTACCTCCTGGGAAGGCCGTGGATTCATACAGCAGGGAAGTGCCTTCAACCCTGCACCAAATGCTAAAATTTGAGTATGAAAATCAGGAGATTGTAGTTCATGGAGTGGACGAACAATCAATTTACCGGGACCCCTCTGTTCCCTGTCTAGAAGCCAAGGAAGGGAGTGAACACATAGTCTATCAAGCTTTTGAATTCGTAGTAGCTTATCAGCATGAAGAGGACAAGCCGCTTCCTCGGCCTTTTCTGTCAAATGCTTCAATTATAGTCGTAAAGGAAATGACGCACCAAGGCTTCAATCCAGGCAAGGGACTCAGAAGCTCTTTACAAGGCATAACCGAGCCGGTCGCCTTGTCTACCATAGTAAAGTTCTTTGGATTGGGATTTCATCCAACCTCAGAAGATATGACCTGGGCTAATCGCAGAAAACACCAAGATGGGCCTTACCACGACCCCTGCCTCACTTGTACAAAACCTTTACAAAACCAAAGTACAGTGAAGAGGAGGAAGAAGAAACTTTCACGGTAGAAGAAATTGATGAGATATGCGGGGCTACGAGAGAGTTGCTCTATGATGTAAAAATGGTACAACCGGGAGAAGGGTCAAGCGCCG
The DNA here is from genome assembly GCA_034376525.1 of Nicotiana benthamiana. Classification (NCBI taxonomy): domain Eukaryota; kingdom Viridiplantae; phylum Streptophyta; class Magnoliopsida; order Solanales; family Solanaceae; genus Nicotiana; species Nicotiana benthamiana. The sequence goes on from CM067332.1 coordinate 69,240,210, forward strand.
CTGAAGTGCTGTATATGTGGCCAGATGCTAAACATCAATATTGGAAGGTCACATCTTTTCCGGTTAGGCGGGAGACCGAGTAGTCTCGCCTTGGTACCTCTTCCCACATCACAAGCTATTTCAGGGTGTAGCTCGGTTGTTTGCTTTCCTTTTTAGCACTTTAAATCTCAATTTGTAAATCATGTTTATCTTTCAAGTTCAAAGAAATAAAATCAAATATTTTTCATTTCTATGCCTTTCTCTGATTCTTTGTCTTTCTTTATTTTTCATCCTTTTCAATCCCAATAATGCCGCTTTAAATAAAACGACATGGTCACGGACTTCTTTCCACGACCCAAACTCGCTGCCTGTCTGTGAAATAATGAACCAGGAATCGGAATACAATGAAGCAAATGCTTTTAGGTTAATCACTCGAGAATTGGAACACTTTGAGAACAAACCTAAGCCTAACTTAAATGATACTAAATCGGTTAACCTGGGCGATCTCGATGAAATCAAAGAAACTAAAATAAGCATCCATGTAAATAAATAGATACGAGATTCATTGGTTCAACTCATGTTGGAATTTAAAGACGTATTTGCGTGGTCCTATGATGACATACCTGGTATGAGCATGGATTTGGTGGTTCATAAGTTTCCTACCTACCCCGAATGCCCTCCAGTACAACAAAAGCAAAGAAAGTTCAAGCCTGAGGCCAGTGATAAAATCAAAGTAGAAATTACAAACAGCTTGAAGCATGGGTAATCCAGGTAGTGCTGTACACCACGTGGTTGGAAGATGTGGTCTCGGTGCCAAAGAAGGACGGAAAAACCCGAGTGTGTGTGGATTATAGAGATCTGAACAAGGCAAGTCCTAAGGATAATTTCCCAATGCCCAATATCCACATCCTTGTTGATAATTGTGCCAAGCATGAGATTCAATCCTTTGTAGACTGCTACGCAGTGTATCACCAAGTGCTGATGGATGAGGAAGATGCTAAGAAAACCTCCTTTACCACACCTTGGGGAACATACTGTTATAGAGTTATGCCTTTTGGATTGAAAAACGTAGGGGCAACCTACATGAGGACTATGACCACCATCTTCCACGACATGATGCATAGAGAATTAGAGTAGTACGTGGATGACGTGATTATCAAATTCAAGACATATGGCGATCATGTAAAGGACATGAGGAAATTCTTCGAAAGTCTCCGCAAATATAACTTGAAATTGAATTCGGCAAAGTGCACATTTGGAGTTCCTTCGGGCAAACTTTTGGGGTTCATCGTCAGTCAGAGAGGCATTGAATTAGATCCAACCAAGATCAAATCCATTCGGGAGCTGCCCCAGCCAAGGATAAAAAAGGATCTGATGAGTCTATTGGGGAGATTAAATTACATTAGCCGATTCATCTCCCAATTGACTTCAACATGTGAGCCTATATTCAAATTGCTGAAGAAGGATGCGTCAATTAAGTGGACGGTCGAGTGTCAGGAAGCTTTTTATAAAATCAAACAATACTTGTCTAATCCACCAGATTTAGTCCCGCCAGAACTAGGAAATGCATTGTTTCTCTATCTGACGGTCTTGGAAGGCTCTTTCAGTAGTATTCTCGGGCAGCATGATGCCATGGGAAAGAAAGAGCAGGCCATTTATTATCTGAGCAAAAAGTTTACCGGCTACGAGACCGAGTAAACACGGTTTGAGAGAACGTGTTGTGCCTTGACATGGGCAGCTCAGAAGCTGAGGCACTATTTGCAAGCTCATACCACGTACCTCATAACCAAGATAGATCCGTTAAGGTACATATTCCAAAAACCAATGCCCACAAGGCGACTGGCTAAATGTGAGATCCTGCATACCGAGTTCGACATCGTCTATGTCACTCGTACGGTGATGAAAGCTCAGGCACTGGCAAATCATCTGGTAGAAAACCCCGTTGATGACGAGTATCAGCCATTAAACACTTATTTCCCTGATAAAGAAGTGAACTCATTGGAAATAGCAGCTGAGGACACCTCCGTCTGGAAAATGTTCTTCGCCGGAGCAGTGAACGCAAAAGGCGTAGGGATCGGGGCAATCCTAATGTCACCTCAAGACAGCATTGTCCAGCTACATCCAGACTTCGGTTCTTTTGCACCAATAATACCGCTGAATACGAGGCTTGCATCATGGGTATGAACATGGTTATTAACCGAGGTGTCGAAGAGTTGCTAATCATGGGGGATTCCGAACTAATCATCCGACAAGCTCAAGGACAATGGGAGACAAGGAACATTAAAATCCTTCCGTATATACAGCATGTCAAAGACCTCAGCAAACGGTTCAGGTCGGTACAGTTCAGGTACATTCCCCATTGCCACAATGACTTAGCGGATGCACTTGCAACCTTAGCCTCCATACTGCCATACCTTGGGAATGCCTATGTTGATCCGTTAAAAATCCACATCAAAGAAAGACATGGGTATTGTAATGCAACCGAAGCAGAGGCTAGCCCACAACCTTGGTATTACGACATCTTGAGATTCCTAAAGACAAAGGAGTACCCTGAGCAAGCCATAGGAGAACAAAAGAAGACCATCCGACGGCATGCGAGCGATTTCTTCTTAAGTGGTGACACTCTAGATCTTAATTTGTTTAGATGCGTGGATGCCGAAGAAGCTGGGAGAATTATGCACGATGTACATGCGGGTGTATGTGGGCCTCACATGAATGGCTATGTATTGGAAAAGAAGATACTCCAAGCTGGTTATTATTGGATGACCATGGAGAAAGACTGCTTCAGCTTTGTGCAAAAATGTCGTCAATGCCAGGTGCACGGTGATATGGCTCATGCACCACCAAATGAGTTGCATCTTATGTTGGCACCCTTGCCATTTGCTACCTGGGGTATGGACGTCATTGGGCCGATCGAGCCAAAGGCCTCAAATGGGCACAGATTTATATTGGTAGCCATTGATTATTTCACAAAATGGTTTGAGGCCATCACCCTAAACTCTGTTACCAAGAAAGCGATAGTGGATTTCGTGCATTCCAACATCAGTTGCCGCTTTGGGATTCCCGCTACCATCATTACTAACAATGCAGCTAATCTAAACAGTCTTCTGATAGGAGAGATATGTGAACAATTCAAGATAACACATAGAAACTCCAGTCACTATAGAACTAAAAGCTAATGGTGCGGTCGAAGAAGACAATAAGAACATCAAGAAAATCGTGAGGAAAATGCTTCAAAGCTCGAGGCAATGGCATGAAAAGCTGCCTTTCACATTGATGGGATATCGTACCACAGTACGTACATCTATAGGTGCAACTCTGTATTTACTGGTCTATGGAACTGAGGCTCTTATACATGCAGAGGTGGAAATCCCCTCTCTCCGAGTAGTTCTCGAGGCAGAAATCGAAGATAGTGAATGGGTCAAAACCCGATTGGATCAGTTGGCATTAATTGATGAAAAATGAATAGCCACAGTATGCCACGGGCAGTTGTATCAACAAAGAATGACCCGCGCCTACAACAAGAAAGTGCGCCCTAGGAATTTCAAAGTCGGGTAGCTGGTGTTGGGACGGATACTTCCCCATAATCAAGAAGCCAAAGAAAAATTTGCCCCAAATTGGAAATGCCCATACATCATCAGGAAGATATTGCCGAGAGGGGCATTGTAATTGGGCAACGTTGAAGGAGATGAGCCCGAGGCAGCGTTAAATGCGGATGCCATAAAAAGGTATTATGTTTGAATCCCAGCAGCCATGGCCCTGGTGGATTGAGATGACGAATGTTTCACTCTCCCGCTATCCCCACCCTCTTTGTAATCCAGAAAGAGAAGAAACAAAAGTTCAAAAAAAAGAAAAGAAAAAAAGAGATAAAGAAAATTCAAAAAGAAAGAAAAAAAAGAAAAGGAAAATTCAAAAGAAAAGAACAAAAAAAAAAACAAAATTAGTTAAGGAAACACTTCCTGAACTACGTCTGACTTGATTCCAAAAGGATACGTAGGCAGCGTTTCCCTGAGGTTCAGTCACATAAAAATAAAAACCCCATTTACCCAAGAAAATTAAAATTAGGGTAGAAATGTATCAGTTCGGTTACAAATCCGTCCGAATGGTTGCAAAGTTATAGATCCCCGGGAAAGAAAATACCATTTATTAGGGTTCGGGACCAATCAAATTTGTGAGAAAAATAAATGAGAGAGTCTTATCGGTGAAAACCTCCGCGCACCATAAGGCGACGGTGAGCAGAGAAAAACAAAATGAGAGAGTCTGTCTAGCGAAAACTCGCAAAGAGAGCTATCAGGCGACGGGAAAAAAGAAATGAGAGAGGCCGATTGGCAAAAACCCGCAAAGGGCACCGTCGGCCGAAGAGAGGAAATTTTGCTTCCCTGGTCTGAGTAAGTTTCTTTGGTGTTTAGAAAGTGGAAATCAGAAAGCAGAAATGGATTTGGGCCGGGTATCAAGTCTAAGAAGCATGTCGTCGCCATTTAAAGCCGACTCATATTTTCAGATAAGTTCCTTCTTTTCCTACAAGGTGCATACCTCTCTAAATTCATATTTCACTCCTTTCTACTTTAATTTCCTCACTACTCCTTAAAGAAAGGTAGCAGGGCCGACTTCACGATTTTCTCCTAGAAGGAATTAGGGAAATGACCGACATCGTCAAGTATGTTTGACTAATCCCGATTGATCATGAAAGTTAACGTCGCAAAAGTAATGAAATAAAACAAAGGAAATTCAAAGCCAAAGAGGCATAAAGTTAAAGCAAAATCAGGGTTTTTAAGCCGATCAGGATGTTGATTCTTATCAGAAGTCCCAAAAGCAAGCCCAAAATCAAAGGCATGACTGAACTTACGACCCAAGGCCCGAGAAGCAAAGACCAATCCAAAATAAGGACCCCCTGGCCAACTAAGCAAGGACGGAAAGCCGAGGGCTCACTTTTGAATACAACGGAAGTCGAAATCATGCATCACAAGACCACAAAACCAATCATTGTTCAAACTAACAGTTTGTTTTGTTTCTGAACAAAAATAGATATAGGTGAAACTTAGAAAAGCAAAAGGAACATGAGGCAAAAACAACTAAAGGATAGGCACAAGGGCAAAAAGTGGTAATGCGTCAATGACCAAAGGGAAGTTTTCTTTTCATTTTGCTGCAAACTCGTAAATGAGCATGACAACACGAGATCCCAATCTCTAGTCCCCCTTTTTACAGCTTGGGGACTTTCTAGGTATTACCTAAGAATTGCATTCCAACCCCTTCAACATAAACCGAGGAAGTTTCCCTCCATATCCCAGTATAACTTGAGGATCTTCTCCCTACACTTCCCATTCCCCATCATAGTCTAGAAGTTAATCCTCCCCTACCCTTAGCATAACCTGAGAGTTACTCTTTTCCTCCTCTATCCCCAGCACAGTCCAAGAACCCCGATGTCCTCCATTGCCTCGAGGATGTCCTAGCATAACCTAGAATTTTTTATTCGTCCTGGAATAACCCGTGGATTCCCCTGACATAACTCAGGATCTCTATTCACCCGGGCATTACCCGTGGATACCCCTAGCATAACCTAGGATTTTTCATTCTTCCCGGCATAACCCGTGGATTTCCCGTTACATAACTCAGGATCTCCATTCATCCCGTCATAACCCGTGGATTCCCCTAGCATAACCTAGGATTTTTCATTCATCTCGGCATAGCCCGTGGATTCCCCTAGCATAACCTAGGATTGTTCTTTCATCCCGGCATAACCCTTGGATTCCCCTGACATAACTCCGGATCTCTTTTCATCCCGTCATAACTCGCGACCTCCATAGCATAACCTAGGATTGTTCTTTCATCCCGGCATAACCCGTGGATTCCCCTAGCATAACCTAGGATTTTTCATTCATCCCAGCATAACCCGTGGATTCCCCTAGCATAAGCTAGGATTTTTCTTTCATCCCGGCATAACCCGTGGATTCCCCTAACATAACTTAGGATTTCTTTTCATCTCAGCATAACCCGCAGATCTCCCTAGCATAACCTAGGATTGTTCTTTCGTCCCGGCATAACCCGTGAATTCCCATGACATAACTCAGGATCTCTATTCACCTCGGCATAACTCGTGGATTCCCCTAGCATAACCTAGGATTTTTCATTCATCCCGGCATAACCCGTGGATTTCCCTAGCATAACCTAGGACTTTTCGTTCATCCCGGCATAACCCGCGGATCCCCTAGCATAACCTAGGATTTTTCATTCTCCCCGGCGTAACTAGTGGATTCCCCTAGCATAACCTAGGATTTTTCATTCATCCCGGCATAACCCGTGGATCTCCCTAGCATAACCTAGGAATTTTCATTCATCCCGGCATAACCCGCGGATCCCCCTAGTATAATCTAAGATTTTTTCACTCATCCCGGCATAACCCGTGGATTCCCCTAGAAAAACTCAGGATCTCCCTTCATCCCGGCATAACCCGCGGATCTCCCTAGCACAACCTAGGATTTCTTTTTCATCCCAGCATAACTCGTGGATTCCCCTGACATAACACATGATCTCTATTCAACCCGGCATAACTCGTGGATTCCCCTAGCATAACCTAGGATTTTTCATTCATCCCGATTTTTCATTCGTCCCGGCATAACCTGCGGATTCCCCTCGCATAACCCAAGAATTTCTTCATAACCCATCCTCAGCAGGAACTTTCCTATCCCCGCAAAACCCGCGGATCTTTTCTTTCCCTTCCCACAGAGACCTTTTCATTCTTATCCCGGCATAACCCGAGGACTCTCATTCTTATTCCCCAGCAGGAACCATTTCTCCTCTCCAGCATAACCTGGCGACCTTTCTAAGGGATACACAATTCCGATCCTTATTATTTTAAGAAAGAGTAGCATAGATTTGTGTAACTCACGAAATTTTCCAATGAAAACTGGGGCAGAAAATTTTGTTCGTTTGCTTGTTTTGTTGTCTGAGCAGGTGTCACTTTAAGGCACAAGATTCGGCATATTTGAAAGCATGAGTGTCAATTCAGAACAGAAGGAAAGAAAACAGACATAAGGTGAACTCAAAGTGATAAGGCGGACAGGGATGTGGACTGCTAAAAAATAATTGAAGTCACAAGCTCAGCATATCATGCTGCATTTCAAGATTGAAGACTGAGCCAGCAGCTGCAATTAACGAGCATCAAGACTCAGATCGGAGTCTGCCACGAAAGATAGCTGAGACTCAAGATCAAGCTTCAAGAAACTCATAGATAGGAATCTTGTAACTTGTAGTTGATAGGTTTTGCTAGCATAGTTTTTGATTTTCTTTTGGTGTAATAAGGAGTTTAGCAAGCAGAGACAACAACAACAGTAGCCAATCACAGTCTCTCGGTAGTCCCAACTGCCAAAACTTCTAGAACTACACCAACCTGATTCATTTATTGCCAAGGATATATAGGCAACCTTTAAAACAAGGTTCAGTGAGAAATTTTTCAAAATGCTTCACATGGAGTATTCAATCGGGCGGAAATCGCTCATATTTGCTCACTTGTCTTTGCACGAAAACTCTTCGTGTTCCCGTACAAAGAGGGGCAGCTGTGAGCATATGATTTTTACCTGGTCGAAATAAGCTCCTACAAGATTCTTAATGTTTAGGATTTTTCTTTAAAAAATATTAGAATTTTAATTTTTAGGATTTAATTGCATGCGCATGTTCATTACTGCATGTTTTAGATTAATTAGGATTTAATTGTTAAATAAATTTGTTTTACAAATTAAAATACAAAAAATATACATGTCCGGCATTTGTAATTATCTTTTGTTTAATTTTGACTTGGTTTGGTTTTGTTTGTGATAATTAGGAATTTGTGGTTGTAAGTAAATCTAGAAATTATTATCAAGATAAAAGAAAAAAAAGATAAAAAAATATATGTATGTATGTGTGTATATATATATATATATATATATATATATATATATATATATATATATATATATATATATATATATATATATATATATATATATATATATATATATATATATATATATATATATATATTGTTGGAAACACGTTTCAAATGCAATATACTAAACGTGTGTTCTTTTGTAGGTTTTGATGAATGTCAAACAAAGCAATAAGCGATATATAGCAGTGCTCAAGGACAAGCACAAAATGGATGCATTACAAGAAGCTCAAGACAAAGTTTAGAAATGTTATAATTGAGTCAATATTAATTGTGATCTTGATTCCTCAATCTTGGCTCATAACATGGCTTCTCTACTAAAATTATTTTTCCAAAATCATGCATATCTAACTTAAGTGTCAAATGATTTTAAACTATGCATATTTATATTTGTTAAAATGTTTTTCAAACATGCCTCAAAAATCTGGGCTAAGATAATCGATTATGTACTTATGATAATCGAGTATCTCTAAGCCAAGACTGCATGACAATCGATTGTGAATTAATGATAATCGATTGTGAGTAAGTCAGTTAACATCAGGTTTTTGCAAACTGCATAACAATCGATTGTGTACTTTTGATAATCGATTGTTAACTGAGGCAAAGCTTTCAAAACTCAGAAAAATCGATTATGAACTAATGGTAATCGATTAGAATGAGAAAAATGTCTCCCAGTGTTTTTAAATAAATTAATAATCGATTGTGGCTTTTGATAATCGATTATATATGAGACAGAAAGTTTTGAAATTAATTAATAACCGATTATGGCTTTTGATAATCGATTATATATGAGACAGTAAGTTTTGAAATTAATTTATAATCGATTGTTCTATTTGATAATCGATTGTTGGAACTAACCGTTGTCACACATTTTCAAATTACCTTCAGGTAATCGATTGTTGATATTTAACAATCGATGTTTTGCGTAAAATCTGGAAAAGATTTTCTGAACGTTGTTAAAATAATCGATTGTTGATTTCCTGATAATCGATGTTTTATGCCAAAAATTGGAAAGGATTTTTTAACGTTATAAATAATCGATTATTGATTTGAAGTAATCGATTGTTGACGTAAAATCTGGGATTGAATTTTTGATCTGATAGGCAAACAATCGATTGTTTAGTCTTGACAATCGATTGTCACTGAGTAATTTCAGCAATCCTTAATTGGCAATTAGACAACGGTAAGACTGAGTTTTTCACCTATAAATACAGGCTTAACTCAGTGTTTTCAAAACAACAACATATACAATTTAAGTATTTTCATTGCTAAAAGCTTTCTTACATTGATCATCATTTTCATTCATCCATAAAGCTTTTTGAAGAGCCATTCTATTGAGCTAAGTTGTTGTGATCTTGAGCGTACTATTTCTACTCATATCTACTCATTGAGGAGTACTTTGTAAAGTGAGTTTGTTTTGTGTTTGTAAGAGAATTGCGATTCTCGTTTGTTGAGGAACTTGTGATTCCTCAGTTGAAGTCTTTGGGATTGTTATCCCCGAGCAGTTGAAGTCTTTGGGATTGTTATCCCTGAGCAGTTGAAGTCTTTGGGATTGTTATCCCCGAGCAATTGAAGTCTTTGGGATTGTTATCCCCGAGCAATTGAAGTCTTTGGGATTGGTATCCCCGAGCAATTGAAGTCTTTGGGATTGTGATCCCCGAGCACCTAGGTGAGGCTTGTGTCCTCAGCTGTAACGGTTTGTTAAGCACCCGTAAGCTTGACAAGTTTAGTGGAAATCTCGAGAGAGTCTCTCGGGGACTGGACTAACCACGTTTGTGGCCAACCAGGATACATCATTGTGTAAGTTTATTTTACTGCACTTGTTTTAATTTCTGCAAAGTTTTTAAATTCCGCACTAAAACGCTTAATATTTTTAAAACGCTATTCACCCCCCCCCCCTCTAGCGTAAAGCGTTATTTCCAACAATTGGTATCAGAGCCATACTCTCTGAAAGACTTAACCGTTTGAGAGAATCTTTCCATGGCTTCTACTCTAGACTTTTTTGCAGGTATTGATGAAGGACAGTGCCCCACAAGACCTCCTTTGTTCAACGGGACTAATTATTCATATTGGAAAGAAAGGATGCAGATATTCGTCAGATCAAACAGCCCTTACTTGTGGAAGGTGTACACCAAAGGAAATGAGGTTCCTGTCAAACAGGTGGAAGGAATATGGGTGCCAAAAACAGAAGAGGAATTCAACGCCGAGGATAATCGAATGGTCCAAAATAATTTTAAAGCTATTAATTTATTACTCTGTGCTGTTAATGCTAATGATTACAGGAAAATCTCCTGCTGCAAAACAGCGAAAGAAATGTGGGACAAGCTTGAGGTCACTTACGAAGGGACTGACCAGGTAAGAGAAGCTAAAATTGATTTTTTAACTCATGCTTACGAATTGTTCCATATGAAGGAAGGCGAAAAGGTAGACGAGATGTTTGAGCGGTTCTCATCAATAGTGAATGATCTCCACGCACTCAAGAAGACGTTCACAGACAAAGAACTAGTTCGAAAAATTCTTAGGAGCCTAACACCGGCATGGCGATCAAAGACCGATGCGATTCAAGAGTCAATTGGAATCACGAACGTCACCATAGACGCTCTTAGAGGTAATCTTAAGACTTATAAATCCACTATTCTAAACCCCGTTGTTGACGAACAAAGAAGGCAAAAGATTGCTCTAAAGGCGAGCACAAGTCAATCACCAATTGAAGAGGATGGAGATAGCGAATTTGGACTCATCATCAAAAAGTTCCAAAAATTCATGCGAAAAGAATATGACAGCAAAGGGAAAAAGCAAGGTGAGCAAGTTAAATGTTATGAATGTGGTGAAACAGGGCATATCAAAACAAACTGCCCAAATCTTAAAAAGGAGAAGAAACCCTTCAAGAAGCAACGAGCATACATATCTTGGGGAGGAGATTCCGGAGACGAATCCAGTGAAGAAGAAAATGAAGAAGCGGCAAATCTCTGCCTCATGGCACAGGAAGAAAATCAAAGTGAGGTAAGTCAAATCTCTTCTCAAAATTTTTATACTCTTGATGACATGAGAAATGCCTTTGATGAATTGTATGCTGAATTTCTCAAAGTTACAAAAACCGTCACTAGTTTAAGAGAAAATGCTTCTCTAAAAGAACAAGATTTTCAAAAACAGTTTTCATTAAAAGAAAAAGAATTAGAAAAATTGGTTTTGGAAAATGAGAAGCTACTAGAACAAAACAAGTTTTATGGGAAAAGAAGTTCTGACAAGCCCGAGAGTTCTACAAAAAATTGTGCTTCTTGTGTAGACCTTAAGAATGAAGTAGGTAGATTAAAAGGCACACTAGATAAATTCAACTCCTCTCATAAAAACTTGAATGTGGTGCTTGATAACTTGAAATCAACCAAGCATGGAATAGGCTTCATAAATGAAGAAGAGGTTGATGCAAAAACCCAACCACCTAGAGCTCAACCTAGGATTAATAACAAAAATGCCTTTCCTAAAACAAACATGCATGCTAGACAAAATATTAGGAGACCTAGACATGACCTTCCGCCTAGCAATCGTCACCATAGACATGATGCATATTTTAGGCACAACAATGATCATGCTAGAAGATCCCGAAATGTTCAACCTAGAAATGACTATGGTGTTCAAATTAGGAGAAATGAAAATAGAGTAAACAATGTGCATTATTCTAGCTACTATGAGCCTAGACGCATGCATAATCCAAATGTGACATGTCATTATTGTAGACGAATTGGTCATATTGCTCCCGCATGCTTTACTAGACATAGACATGCTACTCAAACATATCATTATAGTATGCATAACCCTCAAGGACCCAAAATGGCATGGGTACCAAAAGAGCATTGATTTGTTTTGCAGGTGTGCTTGAAGGAATCAAGTGTAGTGGATGCTCCAAACACTTGACGAGAGACGAATTCAAAATTCCTTCAATTAAAGCACAAAGAAGGAGGAAGAGACGGAAAAGTCGACTTATGTTTTTTTAAATCGGAAGTATTTTCGAAAAATTCAAAAGGCAAAATTGTGGAAAAAGCTTCGTAAATTGGAGAATGAGCCAAAAGACCAAAATGAACGGAGGATGTTCAAAATCAGGTAATTGGCAAAGTCGAAGGGAAGGTAAGTACCCTAAACCCTCTTAAGAACATCCTAGGACAAAATTCTTAAGAGTTCATTTTTTTTTCACCCGACTACACGAGTTTCAAAGTTATTATTTCATTTATAGATTACTGACTTGAGCGTCGGAGATGTTTAATTCTATTTTGCAGGCATCCCCCAAAAGGTAAGAGGAAAGTATGAATTATCTTGATACAAGAAAAAAAAAATCGATCATAATCGATTATTTATGCTTACAATCGATTATCAGTATCAATAATCGATTATTTGTTGATTCAATTTTTTTGCCATGAAATCTTGTTAAATGTTTACATTGCCTGATAGAATTAAGTCTCATCATTTCAGCATCCCCCTTCCAAACAATCGATTATTTGTTCTGCCAATCGATTATTTGCCAAAATTCAAACTCTCTGTGAGTGAAACAATCGATTACTATATATTGACAATCGATTATCTGTTTTAAACTTATGTTACCGTTTTGGCTCCATAATCGATTCCTGACAGGTCATAAATATGAAAAACAATCGATTACCAAGTTTGACAATCGACTATCTTTTTCAAATTTTCTTACCGTTCTGGCGTGTAATCGATGTGTCAGATCATTTTCATTAATGACAATCGATTATTCCATTCAAACAATCGATTGTTGAACGGTCAGTGAATTTATTTTTACCGTTTCAGACTTCAAATCTCTTCAAATCATTTCCAATAAATGTAAGATTCATTCCTTCTCTATATATAGGCTGCACATATGCTCTTGTATACTCACTCAAGCCTCCCAAGCATCAAATTCTCTTGTTTTCTTTGAAAAATCCTAGCACATCCTTTCAAAAAAAAAATGTCAAGCCGCAACTCAAAACGTGCTCGTTCCAAACAAGGTGCTTCTTCTTCTCGCCATCCATATCAAGATGGATCGGTTCTATTCTTTGAATCCAATGAAGAGCTCACCCGTTTCTTAACCAAATTTGAGAAACGCCTTATTCTCCCTCCTCGCTTTTCAACAAACGCTCTTGTTGCACCATTCATTCCAGCCGCAAATATGCTAAGAGAGTGCAACCTTTTCAATTTCCTACTCCTTACTCACCCCTACTACAACATTTCTTTGGTTGAAGCTTTTTACTCCAACCTTCACAAAGATGATGAGGGTGAACTTGTTACCAATGTTAACGGCATTCCCATTCTAATTTCTGAAGATAACCTCCACCTCATTGCCGGCATTCCGCATGATGGTGAAGACATCTACCAGTACATAAATGATGCCGGGGTCATGATTGATGAAGCTAATCTCTTCCGCCAAGCCGGAGTAGCCTATGATGAGTCCTCTTCCCGTCGTCCCACCATAAAGGGTATGGACCCGAATTATCGTTTCATTCTCTATTTCATCACTCGTGTTCTCAAACCCCGTAAACTCAATCACACCACCATTTCCCAAGAGGATGCCAAATTTCTTCATGCCATTGTCACCGGTGTTAAAATAAATTGGTGCAAGCTTATTCTATCTCATATGTTCAATGCCACCAGAGATGACATACCTCTCCCCTATGCCCTCTTAATAATGAAATTTCTTGAAGCTTCCGGAGTCAATATTGCTAATGGTCCTCTCAAAAAGAGCACCAAAATCTGGGAAATTTCGGAGTCTTCCTTTCATCATGATGGTGATCATGCTCCCGCTCCTCCTCAAAATCGACAAGCCCGTCGTGCTCATCCTCCTCAGGAGCCTACCCTCCGGACCATTTCTGACCAAATTACTCAACTAACCCGTGAGGTCCATGGTTACTTTGATCACGTGCATTATGCCTATGCTCAGATGGTGCCATATCAAGCGCCTACCAATGATGATGAAGGGGATGGGGGTGATGAATGATGAAATTGTTGTTGTTATGAGAAATTGTTGTTTTTGGTCTGTTTGTTCTTGATTGGTTAGTTACGTTTGGTTTCACCCTTGTAATGTTATCTTAATTTTCCAATAAATAAACTTGTGTTTATTTCACATTTTTTTCATATTCTTCCCTTGTGTAAATTTTTGCTAATGGCAAAAGGGGGAAGAAACGGGATATCAAGAAGTATGCTATATCACTCTCAACTTCATTCATGCTTAAAGTGAGGGGGAACATGAATTGAGGGGGAACATCAAATTGCATACTTTACTCTTGTCTTGGATTATCAAAATAATTATTGCATATATCCCGCTTATGTTTGCCATTATCAAAAAGGGGGAAATTGTTGGAAACACGTTTCAAATGCAATATACTAAACGTGTGTTCTTTTGTAGGTTTTGATGAATGTCAAACAAAGCAATAAGCGATATATAGCAGTGCTCAAGGACAAGCACAAAATGGATGCATTACAAGAAGCTCAAGACAAAGTTTAGAAATGTTATAATTGAGTCAATATTAATTGTGATCTTGATTCCTCAATCTTGGCTCATAACATGGCTTCTCTACTAAAATTATTTTTCCAAAATCATGCATATCTAACTTAAGTGTCAAATGATTTTAAACTATGCATATTTATATTTGTTAAAATGTTTTTCAAACATGCCTCAAAAATCTGGGCTAAGATAATCGATTATGTACTTATGATAATCGAGTATCTCTAAGCCAAGACTGCACGACAATCGATTGTGAATTAATGATAATCGATTGTGAGTAAGTCAGTTAACATCAGGTTTTTGCAAACTGCATAACAATCGATTGTGTACTTTTGATAATCGATTGTTAACTGAGGCAAAGCTTTCAAAACTCAGAAAAATCGATTATGAACTAATGGTAATCGATTAGAATGAGAAAAATGTCTCCCAGTGCTTTTAAATAAATTAATAATCGATTGTGGCTTTTGATAATCGATTATATATGAGACAGAAAGTTTTGAAATTAATTAATAACCGATTATGGCTTTTGATAATCGATTATATATGAGACAGTAAGTTTTGAAATTAATTTATAATCGATTGTTCTATTTGATAATCGATTGTTGGAACTAACCGTTGTCACACATTTTCAAATTACCTTCAGGTAATCGATTGTTGATATTTAACAATCGATGTTTTGCGTGAAATCTGGAAAAGATTTTCTGAACGTTGTTAAAATAATCGATTGTTGATTTCCTGATAATCGATGTTTTATGCCAAAAATTGGAAAGGATTTTTTAACGTTATAAATAATCGATTATTGATTTGAAGTAATCGATTGTTGACGTAAAATCTGGGATTGAATTTTTGATCTGATAGGCAAACAATCGATTGTTTAGTCTTGACAATCGATTGTCACTGAGTAATTTCAGCAATCCTTAATTGGCAATTAGACAACGGTAAGACTGAGTTTTTCACCTATAAATACAGGCTTAACTCAGTGTTTTCAAAACAACAACATATACAATTTAAGTATTTTCATTGCTAAAAGCTTTCTTACATTGATCATCATTTTCATTCATCCATAAAGCTTTTTGAAGAGCCATTCTATTGAGCTAAGTTGTTGTGATCTTGAGCGTACTATTTCTACTCATATCTACTCATTGAGGAGTACTTTGTAAAGTGAGTTTGTTTTGTGTTTGTAAGAGAATTGCGATTCTCGTTTGTTGAGGAACTTGTGATTCCTCAGTTGAAGTCTTTGGGATTGTTATCCCCGAGCAGTTGAAGCCTTTGGGATTGTTATCCCTGAGCAGTTGAAGTCTTTGGGATTGTTATCCCCGAGCAATTGAAGTCTTTGGGATTGTTATCCCCGAGCAATTGAAGTCTTTGGGATTGGTATCCCCGAGCAATTGAAGTCTTTGGGATTGTGATCCCCGAGCACCTAGGTGAGGCTTGTGTCCTCAGCTGTAACGGTTTGTTAAGCACCCGTAAGCTTGACAAGTTTAGTGGAAATCTCGAGAGAGTCTCTCGGGGACTGGACTAACCACGTTTGTGGCCAACCAGGATACATCATTGTGTAAGTTTATTTTACTGCACTTGTTTTAATTTCTGCAAAGTTTTTAAATTCCGCACTAAAACGCTTAATATTTTTAAAACGCTATTCACCCCCCCCCCCTCTAGCGTAAAGCGTTATTTCCAACATATATATATATATATATATATATATATATATATATATATATATATATATATATATATATATATATATATATATATATATATATATATATATATAGCCACTCAGGCTGGCCAAAATTGGGCCAGACCTGAGTGGCCCAACCTGCTTTCTCCATTAAACAATACACAACCCAGCCCAAACCATTGCCCCAGTCCAGCCCACACCCAACAAACCAAACAACACCATTTCAAAGAGGGTGTCATCACAGCCGTCGATCTCACCACAATCCAACAACCATTAAACCCCATCACAAACCGTATATATATGTCCAAACGTCTCTAATACATATTAAGACCAAACCCCCCTCCTCGTACCGTCTTCTCCGTTTGCAACGCCTCCGTTGACCACCCCACTACCACCCCTTGACCACATGCCTACCACCCTAATGCAACCGCTGGAAATCGCCTCACGGTGGCGGCCAACAACCAAACCTTCCCAGATTTACACCACTCAACCGTCACGACCTCCTCTTTCCCACCCTGTAACTATTTCCCATCGAACATGCCCCCTCCGTCTCGAAACATCAAAAATAGGGTCGTCGGAACCACCGTCTCCGGCGACCGTGTTCCAAACCCTTCCACCTTTATGCAATGAAACCACTAGGACACCCCTTCCCTGTCCTGCATCCCACGCCCTTCGAATCCTCCTAGTCAGTCCGTGGTCCTTCCTGTCACCAACCATACCACTCATAAGTTCCTAACATCCTCAACCACTGAGTAAATCCCAATCTAAGACTACACTAAGGTCTCATAACCATGAAAACCTCCTTGAACTCTTAATACCGGTTATATGGAGGTTCTAAACCCTATGGAAGGGATCAAGAGTTGATTGAAAGGGTTTAAATGGGAACAAGAATAAGAAGCTAAGTACTCTGCCTCTTCTGTATATATTTACCTAATTACTTGGTCTCTTTTGTATATATTTGCCTGATTACTTGGTCTCTTCTGTATATATTTGCCTAAGTAGTTTATCTTCTATTTAGCTCTTAGATTGACCAATTTCTTTAAATAATTTCTTGTTCGTCCATAGTCTCGCCTGAAGTAGGTTTAAATGGGCATGTGGTGTTGTTTGTCAATACTCTGAAATCCTTTCATCTCCTGAGTATTGCTGATGTAACATCATATTTGAAGCATGAAAAGTGTAAAGAGTCTTTTCCAGCACGTCCTTATCATTCATGTGTTCCCTCACATAATATTAGTTGGAAAATTATTCTATATACAACATAGTTATATTCACTTATGGTCTTATAATCTTGTAGCCGTAAGTTTATCCGCTCACAACAAGCTCTTGGCAATATCGTGACCTTTCGGTGGTCATATCGTTCATTCAAACTAGTCCATAATTTAAATGGTTCTTTCAAGGTTAATATTCACTTTTAACCCTGAATCGAGATGCTGGCGAAGGAAAATCATGACTTTCACCTTATCCTGACTAGGAATGTATACCTGAATCCGAAAAAGCTAACTACCTTTATAGGAAGAAGATAAAATTCGGATGAAGTAGATAATCTCAGTTGGTTAGAACCTCGTGCAGATAACGTATTAAGAAATGAGAGTAAAATAGAACAATATACTAATTGAGACAAAACAAATATGAGGGAGAATGATTTTGTTATTTCTTTTCTTGGTATATTTTTTATAGGGCCAAAAGTTCCCTATTTATAAAGGTACAAATACATTCAAAGGTTATAAGTTAAGTGACTTCTTAATTGAGTACATGAATACAAAATACATTAAATGGACAAATGCATTCCTCTCACTCACATGCATTCATCTCATTTATAACAAAAAATTCATTACACTAATTAATGTTTGGCTTAAAGTATGCATATTTTTACATATATTGACTCACATTATGCTCATGTCTCGTAGATTTAGGATATATAATATAATGATTTATGTCAATTTATGGTATTTCTATGTATATGAATCATTGGGATGCAATTTGAGACGAAAGTCTATGAGTTGGAGAGAAAATGGGAAGAAAAGGCAAAAGTACACATTTGAGGGCCAGAGGCAGCGTGAGGCGCTACCTTTGGCGCTCAAAACAGAATGCTAAAAGGGCCAGCACCCAACGTCAATCTGGACACTCAAAACGTGAACATGTCATATTTCGATCTAGAATCGGTTATTTTGACCACAAGACGCCCCCAACTTATATAATAGCCAACCTAAACATATTTTGGAGGGAGAAGCGTTTTAGAGTAACTTTTGACGAAGGGATAGCACAAAGCCTCCATTCGAGTTTCATTTTTTCTTCGACCAAACTTTTTAATTTTTATGCTTCTTTGTATGATTTGTTGTTCGGCTGCCATGTCTATGAGGAGCTAAACCTCACGTTCTAGGATTATGGTTATTTCATGATTATTGTTATTCAGATATTGATCATTTTGTTTTTTTTAGTTATCGTATTGGTTTATTTATTCATTGCACTTAATTATTTGATTGCTTGATTACCAATTGAATACTGTCTACAAATATAGAATTGAACTCAAAAGTGGGAATTCTAGATTGCATATAGGACTGAGTAGAGCAAGTTCTTGAATTCGGGCATCGGAGACTAAATTTGCGATTGGGATAGACATATACCTAATTGCCCTGCTTGGTTGATGTACAGGAATTATAAATATGTTGTTCTTGTTGATTCTAACTCCAGAGATGTATAGGCGTTAGGTTAGCTTGAATATGCAAGTAAGAACTCGGCAGATTCCTATGAGCAATATTAATCATGTTAACCAATAAACTAGATGAATTAGTTAGCCAATTTAATTGAAGAATACAATATGAACGTTAGATAGCCCATGACCCTAGATCGTTTTCATTACATTGATATCATAAAAATATACTTTTCTCTTGTTCAAAGTTCACTATTTGTTTTTCTTTATTTTTTTAATTAGTTTAAAATCAAATATTTCTATGTCTAATTCTTGTTTAGATAGTTAGGATATTCTAATTTACTTAATAGTTAATCACAAGTTCTCATGGATTCGACATCCAACTTTTTGTCACTTTATTACTTGACGACCACGTATACTTGCGTGTGCATTTGGTTGCAATACTAATAATGCATGTAAATTAAGTTAATTTTAACATTATAAGGACAGTATCCTAGAATTTTTCTTTTTTTTAAAAAAAAAAACTGACCTCATCCACAGTACTTTGTACATAGAAATTGCATGGTTTAATTAGAAAGTCTCTTTTATTTTTGCAGAATTAGCTATAGAATGTCCGACTGTCATGTTGTTTCGTCGTCTATCAATATCAACAGCTTAAAATAATCATAACATAATTAAATTAAAATCTTATATAAATGACTAATTAAATGATTAACGAAATTTAGAATTTCAAACAAGGTTTCTTACCAAAGCTGAAGGTTTGGTTTTAATTTATTTAGAAGGAATGCCAATTATTTTCTTACCAAAGTTGGAGATTACTTTCTGAGATTTATTTGTTAATTAAATATGGTCAGAATGCTTATTATAAATTCTCTCAATCTAGAACTATATAACCTAAATACAACAAGCATCAATATTCATTCAAAAAATGTAACAGAGAAGAGCCAGATTAAAAAACTATGAATGTTTGAGTCAAACATAGTACCATCAAATTCACCTATAAAAATATATATTATAATATAACATAAAAATTTTAATTTGAAACAAACTTTGGCCGTTATAATAAAATATTATTACAAAAAATAGCTTTTATAGAGCGGAAGGGAAAACATCCATTATACATAAAGGAATAACTAATATACTGGATTGCTGCTTCACATCCTCAGTATCAAACACAGCGGAATTAATTATGAACATTACTAATCAATTCATAGAAAGACACTTATTATTTTCCTTAAAATATTCTGCAAATATTAATCATGTAAATATATTATCCATTATATACTCATTTACTATATTCTCATGGTATAATCTACTAGACATCAAAACCTATAACACATACTATTAATTAGTCACAATACACATTGTGTGTGTTTACCCACGATGATCTCTCTCCCCTGAGACTGATGGTACACGACCACTATCACCGTCACTTTCACCACCAGGTCCACCACCAACACCACTTCCGACTCCATAACCACCACCAGAACCAGAACCATAGCCAAAGCCAGTACCGGACCCACTCCCAGACCCAAAACCAAACCCCCAGCCTCGATCGAAACCATCAGGCGACCTGCCCGAGCCCGAGCCAAAACCCCATCCTGCACCAGGGCTAGAACCCCAACCCCAGTTGTAATCCCAGTTAGGTTCATGAGCTGCACCACTTCCTCCACTAGGGGAAGAAGCCGTTTCCGGCGAGGTCATCACCTCCGCCGTCTCCGCCATCTGTATTTATTAGAGATAATATTGAAGATCATGATAGAATCCTAGATATATATAAATTAGTTAGCTCTCCTACAAGTTAGGGATTTGTATAAATCTTATTGTATTATAACTTGTATTTGTATCCTATATATATTCAATGAATGAGAGTCCACAAGTGTGTGGTGAAATTATTAAACTCTACATGGTATCAGCCTAAACCGATCCTCCCTAACCCTAATCGCCTTCTTCTTTCTTCTCTCCCATGGCTGCCGCTGTAAAAGCAACCGAAGGTACCCTCCCCTTGAACACCATTCTTCATATGTTGACAATTAAATTGTCGTCTTCTAATTACCTTCTCTGGCGCCATCAATTACTTCCTCTCCTTGCCTACCAGACGTTAACAGGCTACATTGATGGCACTCTTGTTCCGCCATCTGAAACGCTCACTGTTGGAGAAGTAACCTCTCCAAATCCAGCATATTCTCTATGGATGGAAGGTGAACAACGAGCACGAATTATTATTCAGTCTTCTCTATCAGAAGAAGCCATGGCTGTCATTCTTGGTCTCGATAATTCACATCAAATATGGAAAGCTTTGGAGGAGTTTTACAGTCACGATTCCACTGAGAGAATGCACACTCTTCGCGACTCCTTGAGGCTACTCCAAAAAGGTACTTCTTCCGTCTCAGAATTTGGTCAGAAGTTTAAAAATATATGTGATCATCTTGCAGCCATAGGTCATCCTGTTGATGACCTTGATAAAAGTCACTGGTTTTTATGTGGCCTTGGTGGTTCCTTTGAAAACTTCTCAACCACTCAAAGAGCTATTCGTCCGAAACCTACTTTTCAGCAGCTTCTTTCTCAAGCAGAAGGCCATGAGATGTTTCTCAAATCTGTTACAAATTCAGCCCCTTCCACCGCAGCATTTGTTGCTCAACAGTCTGGTGGTCGTGGTCAGTCTAATCGTTCACGAAGTCGTGGTCGATCTGGTGGACGGTTCTCCTATGGGCGTGGCCGTGGTCGTCGTGCACCACACTGTCAATTATGCCGTACCGATGGCCACTATGCAAATCAATGCCCCGATTTGTCTTCTTTTGCTCATCGAGGACCGGCCATTGATGCGAACTTAGCCCACGCTTTCCAAGCTCAATGTCATGTTACTAATGGCTCACCCGACTGGTATGTTGATTCTGGTGCATCCGCCCACATATCCTCTTCATCTTCTAACCTGGATTCCGCTGCTCTTTATTCAGGTACTGAAAAGGTCACCATTGGTAATGGTGCGACCCTACCTATTACTCATATCGGGTCTTCTTCAATTAACAAGGACATTCAACTTCTTGATGTTCTTGTCGTTCCATATATTACTAAAAATTTGTTATCTATTAGCAAACTTACCTCTGACAATCCTGTTGATGTTTTGCTCTCTGATAAGGTCTTCACTATCCACAATCGTCAAACAAAGGAAGTTCTAGCAACAGGGAGGCGCCATGATGACCTTTATGTTTTGGAACGTGGAAATAAAGCTTTCCTTGCTGCGTTTCATTCTCATCGAACACATGGTTCTTATGAATTGTGGCACTCACGTTTGGGACATGTTCCTTTTTCTATTATTTCAGCTCTAAATAAACTAGGTCGGTTGTCTGTTACTTCATTGTTACCGAAACCTAGCATTTGTTCGTCATGTCAGCTTTCTAAAAGCAAACGTTTACCCTTTACTATTAATGAAAAACGTTCTTTGCATGTCTTGGACTTGATACATTGTGATTTGTGGGGCCCCGCGCCTGTTGCTTCTACACATGGATTTCGTTATTATGCAATCTTCATAGATGATTTTTCTAGATTTACGTGGTTTTATCCACTTAAAACGAAATCTGATTTTGTTGGTGTGTTTATAGCATTTCTTCGACTTGTTCAAACTCAATTTTCTTGTAAGATGAAAGTATTTCAGAGTGATGGAGGCACTGAGTTTACTAATCACCAAGTTAGATCTCTTCTTACTGAGAATGGCACACACCACCGTATGTCATGTCCACATACGCCTCAGCAAAACGGGCGTGTTGAGAGGAAACATCGGCATCTTACTGAAACAGGATTGGCCATGTTATTTAATGCTCATGCTCCCGCATCTCTTTGGGTTGATGCGTTTAGTTCTGCTGCGTACATCATCAACCGAGTTCCTTCTCCTATTCTTGGTTCCAAGTCGCCATTTGAGATGCTTTACTTATCCTCACCAAATTATGATAATTTTCGGATATTTGGATGTCGTGTTTATCCTTACCTTCGGGATTATGCGCCACATAAGCTTGCACCTCGAAGCATTCCATGCATCTTTATTGGTTTCAGTACACAATACAAAGGGTATAGATGTCTTGATCCCTCTACTGGTCGAGTCTATATTACTCGCCATGCTCAATTCGATGAAGTTAGTTTTCCTTTTGCTGGAGCTTCGTCGTCCTCTGATTTAGCAACTCTCGTCTTCTCCACCTATGACGAGCCTGCTTTACCCATGCCGCCTGCTACTTTGCCTTCTACAGCTAAACTACCCGATTTATCTGCTCACCCAAGCAATGCCGATTGCTCTCTTTGCAATGAGCCATCAGCTGTGACGTCTATTACCCCAGCGGCTGCTATTCCAAGTCCACCTTCACCTGCAACACCTCCGCGTCCACCGTCACCTGCTGCACCTACGGGTCCTCCTCCTCCAGCTGCTACTTCATCAATTCATCCTATGACTACACGATCAAAGGCTGGTATTGTCAAGCCTCGTCATATTGTGGACTTAACTCACTTGTCTTTGCCTCGGCTGCATCATGCCTTGTTCACCACTACTGAACCGAAGGGATATAAAACAGCCCTTAAAGATCCATCTTGGACTGCTGCTATGCATGATGAACTACAAGCTTTAGCTAAAAACAACACGTGGGATTTGGTCCCACGCCCAATGAAGTCAAATGTCGTTGGTTCGAAATGGGTATTTCGTACTAAGTTCAACTCTGATGGATCCGTGGATCGTCTTAAGGCGCGCCTTGTTGCGCAAGGCTTCTCGCAAATTCCTGGTTTGGACTACTCGGTTACTTTTAGTCCTGTTGTCAAAGCAGCTACCGTGCGGATTGTTTTATCTCTTGCCACTCTCTATAAATGGCCTCTTCATCAATTAGATGTCAAGAATGCATTTCTCAATGGTAATCTCACGGAAACTGTTTATATGGAGCAACCTCCTGGCTTCTCAAATCCTCGGTTTCCTAATCATGTTTGCAAATTAAAAAAGGCTCTTTACGGTCTAAAGCAAGCTCCAAGAGCGTGGTTCCAACGCCTAAGTGATTTTTTACTGCGACAAGGTTTTACATGTAATCGTGCGGACCCCTCACTTTTTGTTTTCATACGTGGCTCGTGTGTTTTATATCTATTGGTCTACGTTGATGATATCATTCTCACTGGTAATCATGCTTCTACTATTCGCCAGTTTATTTCTTGTTTGCATAAAGAATTTGCGATTAAGGATCTTGGTCGTCTCAATTATTTTTTGGGGCTTGAGGTTACTTATACGCCTACTGGTTTATTTTTGAGCCAAACAAAATATGCTCATGATATTTTGTCCCGTGCTGCTATGCTTGATGCAAAACCGGTGGCCACTCCGCTTGCCACTTCGGACCATTTCACTACTGTTGGTGATGCTTTTCACGATCCAACTTTGTATCGCTCTATGGTTGGTGCGCTTCAGTATCTCACAATTACTCGACCTGATCTTTCCTTTGCAGTGAATCAGGTCAGTCAGTTTCTTCAGGCACCAACCACCATTCACTTTCAAGCTGTCAAACGTATCTTCCGATATGTTAAAGGTACATTGTCGTTTGGCTTATCTTTTCATCATTCGCCTACTACATCACTTCTTGGTTATTCGGATGCTGACTGGGCGCGATGTATTGAAACTCGTCGTTCCACATACGGGTACTCTGTTTTTCTGGGCGGAAATTTGGTTTCATGGAGTGCTAAGAAGCAACCAACTGTTGCACGTTCTAGCTGTGAGTCTGAATACCGAGCTCTGGCTAATACTGCTGCTGAAATACTCTGGATTACTCACTTACTGAAGGAACTTCACGTGCTTACCTCTGGCCGCCCAACCATACTATGCGATAATAAGAGTGCTCTCTTCTTAAGTCAAAATCCGGTATCCAACAAACGCTCCAAGCACATTGATATTGACTACCATTTTATCAGAGAGCTCATTGCCTCGGGACGTCTTCATACCAAGTTTGTGCCCACAACGCAGCAACTTGCTGATATTTTTACCAAGAGCTTACCTCGTCCTCTCTTTGACTCCTTTCGTACCAAGCTTCATGTTGGTCCACCACCAGTTCGCTTGAGGGGGGGTATTAGAGATAATATTGAAGATCATGATAGAATCCTAGATATATATAAATTAGTTAGCTCTCCTACAAGTTAGGGATTTGTGTAAATCTTATTGTATTATAACTTGTATTTGTATCCTATATATATTCAATAAATGAGAATCCACAAGTGTGTGGTGAAATTATTAAACTCTACAGTATTGAAGGACAGAGAATGAGGTGAGATCAAGAAAATGATCGAAAGAATGAAATGGGAAGTCTTTGTCTGCATTATTGTGTGCTAGTAACAGTATTGGCTGTTTTTCGTTGGTGCAAAGTGCAAAGGTTTGTGCATGGATATAGTGGGTATTTATGCACCCGTGACACTAAAGAAGCCCGTGGGGCCTTATAAATGCACTTGTCCAAAGAGAGGTAAAGTGCACCTTCCACTCATGATTTGCACCGTCCTTCCTATTACTCCCTCGGTCCATAACAATTGATTTGCTTTGAATATACGATAATAAATTCAGAATTTTAAAGTCGTAAGTACTCAATAATAAAAATTTAAAAGAAGAAAAAAGATTTTAGGTATAGATTATCAATCAATGTTTATTTAAACACTTTATAACTATTTATGCAAATTTATTAAATCTTGTCAAAGATAATGAGTGCTTGAGCATCCAAAATCAGTATGTAATTCGCCCATGAGAATATATCTAATAAGAAAATATTAAATTCTAGCAAAAAAATAGTTAGTATGACTAAATTATCCTTCATTAAATATTATTCATAGTAGACAAAAAAATAACACTTACTTCTCTTCTCAAATGTGAGAAGTAAATGATTTTTAGGAATATATACATGGATATTTTTGAAAATTAATTAATTTTTTTCTTAATTACACAAATAAATATATATTTTGGACGAAAATAAAAATAATTAGTTATTTATTGGGAATTGGAGGTAGTATAAAATTTATTTTGGTGTAATGGCCGTGTGAGCAATTATTACATAGTTGACATATAATAGTTCGTCATAAATTAAAATTGCTCCTTCCCAAAATATCTTCATTTCAGTCTGAGGAATATAATCGAACGTGACAATATTTAATTAAGGGTGAACAAATACTATTCATCCACCACATCTTTCGATGGTTAATTTGTCTTGTTCTAATAATATAGCACGCTAAGCATATTGCTTTTGCGGTGCAGTCATAGCACTCAGTTGGATTGAAAGCCAATCCAACACCCGCTAAATGATTGAGTACCACTACTAATACTTCTACTTCTACTAACATATAAACGTAAGTGTACTTACTACAATCCCCTCTAGTGTATTTGATAGTTTTCTTTGATCTTTAGCACATGCTTACAAATAAAGCAAGCTATGAGAAGGTGAACAGAATTCCAGGTTATAAAATTAGACCATTCTTACAAGAAAAGAAAATGTTCAACTCAAAAAGAGGAAAGAACATTTAACTGCAACAGATACAAATCTAATTATGCCTCCCACCCTCTTAATTGAGTGGCTCGGGCAACACGATTCACCCCTGGTGTAAACGCGCCCATTCGAAGATTGCAGTTATGTGACTTACACATGTTCTTGAGATTATGAAAGGCTCTTGTCATGTATTCCTTAAGCTCCCTATTGACATGTTCTTCATCCCACATGAAGCCTTGAATATTCTGCACGTCGAGAAAGAAATTACAACTGAGATCCACAATTTAAGCGCCCTCTGATCTTAACATCTCGGCCAGAGAACATGTAATTTTTCATATTCTTTCAGACAGAACGCAAAGTTGATAGACATCTATCAAATTTACGGATTGGCTTTACATTGTTGTCACTTGTCAGGAGACTCCCTTAACTATACAAGATTGAGTGGAAAAACTTGACTAGATAAATATTAGAGAGTTTACTTTTAATATCTTAGTAAAAAATTTCTCACCTCTCTAGGGTAGGGGTAAGGTTTGCATACACAATACCCTCTGCAAACCCCACTCGTGATGTTTCATAGGGCTTGTTTGTTGTATCTTAGTAAATATCATTGAGCTTTAAATAATAGTCAAAATAACCCTGCACATAGATTTGGGGTGTCACATATAGATGATACAGCCAAACCTCTCTATAACAGTCTCGTTTGTTCATTATTGTTTGGCTGCTATAGCATAATGTTGTTATAGAGGACATACATTATAAAATAATGTAAAATCGGTTCCTAAAAAACTTAACTTTTATAGTGAATGACCATTATTACTTACCTGAACCCATTCAAAATAGCTAACGGTAACGCCTCCAGCATTTGCATATATGTCGGGAAGTATTACAACTCCTTTCTTAGACATGATCTGCATAAGAATAGTAATGTGTTATAAATTGTTATCACGTAGTCTAACATATTGGAGAATCATTTTCTTAGGTCTTACCACATCAGCATCTGGATCAGTTGGATGATTTGCCGCTTCTACTATGTACTTGGCCTTGACACTATCCGCGTTTTCTCTGCAGAAAAAAATCAGAAAAGACAAAGTCATAAGGACAAATTAGTACACTTCCACTAAGTACAATAAGTTCTATCTGATACTAATATAGTCTTTAACCAGTTCTGAGTTGGCTTTTGTCATCCTCACTTCCTCAGAATATGTCGCCTTCACACTGCCCAGTTAATAATTTTTTACTCTCGTTAACAATGCAAATTGCCAGTTTGACTTTGCCTCTCTACCCCAGACCACACTCGTGAAATTATACTGGACATGTTGTTGTTGTTGTTGTTAACAATGCAAATTCCAGGAATTAAACAATTTGGATTAATAAAGATGCAAATTTTCAGATGCAAAATGAGGTGTTGTACCTGTTCAAAACTCCTCCAAAAGCACAGGGTATAAGAACATCACAATCATGCGTAAGCAATTCATCTGAACTCATAGCATCACCACCACCGAATCCAGCTACCGTCCCTGTTGCTTCTTTATGATTAAGCAATGCAGGTATATCAAGACCGTTCTGATTCTTGACTGCTCCTGTTATATTGCTAACTGCAACTACCTTCCCACCTCTCTCATGAATAATCCTCGCCGCCCATGCTCCTACGTTTCCAAACCCCTTAAAATGCAAAAAAAAAAAATAAAAATAAAAATAAAAAAAAATTGAAAACATCACTTCAACTTACTTTTGAGCGATAGCATGGCAGAGGAACGTAATGGAGCGGGCTCGAATTGAAGTAACAAGGAAATTCTACCTGAATTGCAAAAGTCATATCCTTAATATGCTTCCCATGCTCAGCAAGTAAAGCTTCTGTAGGTAAACGACACCACGTCCAGTTGCAGCTTCCCTACTTAACGAACCACCAAGATCCTGAGAAAAATAGTGAAAAAGGTAACTAACTGATTAAATTCTGGACAAGTCCAAAATGTAGTAGTAAAAGGACAGCGGGGTGCACTAAGCTCCTGTTATGCGAGGGATCCGGGGAAGAGTCGGACCACAAGGACCTATTGTATGCGGCCTTACGTTGCATTTCTACAAAAGGCTGTTTCCACAGTTCGAACTCATGACCTCCTAGTAACATGACAGCAACTTTACCAGTTACGCCAAGAATTCCCTTCCCAGAAAGTAATAGCACGTTTGGAATTTAATAGTATACTGCAAAAGCTTACAACTGGTTTCCCAGTCACAATCGCAAGAGAGTGACCATGAAATTTTGAGTACTCGTCCAAAATCCAGGCCATAGTCTGTAGTAAGAAAGCATCACATAAGCACATTAGTTTGTTTTATATTCCGAAGCTTAAACAGAGAAGAACATGTTAACAAAGTTACATAACTGTGTTACTAACCTGGGCATTAGTGCCCATATCAGGTGCAGGAACATCGGTATTAATTCCAATAAGGTCGTGAATTTTCTGTGTGAAAACACGTGTAAGGCGTTCCAATTCGCTCTTACTTAACTCTTTTGGTACGCAGCCAATTCCACCGTTAGCGACTACAGCAGTTTTTCATGTCATTAGTTGAGCAAGAGCATTCACCTCATCAAGATCAACCTTGTAACAGAAATTTAAACTATGTCAGCGCAAATCCATCTCCAGAAACAGCAAACAGCTGAAGTATATCGTACTGAGCCAACCAACACAACCAGGAAAATCAAATAAATAACACTATGGACTGGAATTTTACATTGAAATACATGGTTTTAATACACGCCTTCAAGCAATCTTGAATTTGCCTAATTGATACTGGCAAAGGAAGACTCATCGCCCTTGTTAAAATACATAGTGAGAAAATGACATTGTTGATTTCTCTGTCTCTCAAAAAAACCAACATCCTTTAAGACATAACTGACTTTTTAATGATTACCAGGATTGGCTATCATCTTAGAATGCGACGAAGTTACTGGATTTTTTTGAATGCCCTCACACCTTATTTCTTTCAGACATAGAAGAAACATTCAGGTTATACCTGAACTGAATGTTTTTTAGACACTAAATTTTTTGAAGAATTATAGCTCTCGAACTCTCCGAAAATGTCTCCATGTGCGTGTCGGATCCTCCAAAAGTAGTATATTCTACGTCTCTGCCATTCTTTTTGATGATTATCTAGAATTTAGAGGATTTCTAAACATTAGACAGCATTTGTACTGTTTCTCTAAATGACATATCCGATGTTTATCCCGGTGCACGAAGCATTCCGCGTTCACGAGAGCCACACCCTAAGGGGTATGATGTAGAGAGCTTACCTTAATACAAGTATTAGTGGCTGTTTACACGGCTCGAACCCGTGACCTATAGGTTACAGAGAGACAACTTTACTATTGCTCCAAGGTTCCGTTTCATATCCGATGTTTTGTTCATAAAAGTTTTTCCATACAACACACTAAAGGGAATGCTACATTTGAATATCAAAGCTACTGAGTTCAATTAGAACGGAGTGTAGTTCATTAAATCTGTCTTTTGCCCAGAGGCCCTGGTTTGATTCCAGCTCCTGAAAAGACTTTTAGTCGCACAAATCTCTACGCCTTTGTAATGGATGACCGTTGCATTTTACTGTTCAATCACAAACTTTCCCAAGATTACTAAAAATAGAAACTTATTACTATTTTAGTTCAATCAACTTGAATACAAGCAATAAGTTATGCATTTAAATAAAGGAAGAATGCAAGGCAAAAAATTACCTCAGGATGGAATCTGATTCCTCCTTTCATCGGCCCACGAGCATTCTCATGTTGTACTCTAAATCCAACGTAGGAAACTAACGTTCCGTCGTCCCTGGGAATTGTGCATTCCACCAGATCAAATACTAAATTCATCAACCGATCTGCTTCATATATCAATAAATGCGTACATTCTCTAATAATTTAAACTTTTATAAAGTAAACAGTCACACATTTTTATCTGGTAATCCCAGCGAATAAATAAAACGTCCATGTAATTGTTTTTAGTGAGACAGTCACACGTTTCAACTAGTTTCTTCAAAATTTAGTGAGAAAAAAAAAAGATTAGTCATTTCTACCTTCTTCTAACCTTAAAGAGATTCAATTAGAACATGAAAATCCAATGCACAAAGTATCTCGCGCTCACATAGGGTTCGGGTAAGGGCTGCATTCAAGACTCCGGGAAAGAGCTCTAAATTTGATATTTTTAGATACTTTTTCAGACCTGCACTCTTTGAATAGGAATCCGTTTTCTGAAAGATCCTGGCTTTCGTACTTTGGTGGGTCTCCGAGATCCTTTCGATGACCTATGTTGAAGGGATATCTATCTAATCCGATCGATTGCGTAAAGCCTTCAGTCATCCTAAAATTAGGATTCATTTCTTGTCGCAAATATTCACTTGTAACTACTTCTGTTCTATAGACTAGAGAATAAGGTGTCTTTCATGTACTCGTCTTTGGGGTGGTTTTATGCACCCATAAAACTTCTAGGAGTACTTCTGACCAGAGTCCCTTAGCCTCTTCGAGTTTCTTTTTCATGATGTTCATTATGGACTTATTGGGGGATTCTGCTTGTCCGTTGTCGATTGGGTGGTAATGAGTTGAAAGTATCCTTTTAATATGCCATTTTTTGAAGAACTCGGTAGTTTTTCTTCCTGTAAACTGGGGCCATTGTCACATCTTATCTCTTCGGGTAGGCCAAATCGGCAATTGATGTTTTTTATATAAAGGTGATTACCTCTTGCTTATGCATTTGGACGAATGCTCCTGCTTCCACCCACTTAGAGAAATAGTAAGTTAAAACTAAAAGGAATTTTATATTACCTCGACCAGGTGGAAGAAGTTCCACGATGTCTATTCCTCATTTGATGAAAGGCCACTTAGAAGTTGTTGATACTCAAATTTTTATATTTTTAATGCGTATATATACTTTTAAAATAGCATATATCTAGTTATAAGCATGCATAAGCATTATTATAATTTTTCTACAATTTTTAAAGGCTCCAAATTGATTTATTGCTTTCCTCTTTATTTAAAAAATTTCTAATAATTATCCTTCAAACTATTTTTGGTGGTGATTTAGTCATTTAATTTCTTTATTTATGCCAAAATATTATTTAAATATTTTAGTGCCTTTCTATAATTACATTTATGTTTTTAAGTTAAATTTCATATCTTTACAATAAAAGCCCTATTAATGCATAATTACATCATTGATACATAAAATAATCTTTTATATTTTTACAATTTAAACAACTGTTTTAAATCATTTTAATACACAAGTTTTTTTAGAAATTATTTATTATTTTTTAAAAATTATATAGTATCAAAATGACTATTTAAAATATGGCCTAATTGTATTTAAATCCAACCCACCCCTAACCCAATTATCAGCCCAATCTCCATTAAGTTACCCGACTCACACCCCAAATACTCGATCCGGCCCCTAATAACCTTTAATCATGGTATTTAAAATTAACAAGATGATACACACTTCATTTACGTCATCCACCATAATTCTCTTAACATCGGTATCTAAAATTAGTAAAATAATGACAAGTGCATCATTATGAAGGAAAGTAAAACCGTTGGCATTTGGCTCATCGAAGATGATACTTTCTTTGAGTCTGTCATATAGTTCGTGGGAGGTCGATCTTTTGAGCTTGTGGGTCGCGGTGAATCTAATGTCGTAGATAGAGGCGTTGTTGCTCCCACCAATAATTATATTGATGGTACGAGCTGGTAAAAGGGGCTTTAGGGGGAATGGACATTCTCGACCCCTTGCCAATGTGTTGCTGCCTTTGTCGCTGAGTAGTTCTTTGAGGTGTCCTTGATGCAGCAAGTTTGCCAACCTCAAGGTGATGCAATCATCTGTTTTATGTCCACATTCTTGGTAAAACTCGCTGAGGGAGTCAGATTTTCTTGTGTTTAGGTCCAAACACATCTTAGGTGGTCATTTCACTTTTGTTTTGAGCTTCTCGAGAGCATAGACCACTTATGTAGGTGATACGCAAAAATTGTGAGCAGGTAAGAATGAGGCATACCTCGATCGTTCCTATGACTTATTGATCTTGGGCTAGATGGGCCATATTCATAACGGGAGAAGGGAAAGTGTGTTCTCACATAGGTTTGATATCGTTCCCTACCCAGACACAACATTGGGTGGTCTCTCCTCGTATTATATCTGTGTTCTTTCCTGGACTTAGATTTTACCAAGGTGAGCTGTTGAGTTCGTCCATT
Organism: Nicotiana benthamiana; assembly: GCA_034376525.1. NCBI lineage: Eukaryota > Viridiplantae > Streptophyta > Magnoliopsida > Solanales > Solanaceae > Nicotiana > Nicotiana benthamiana. Next base: position 69,272,629 of record CM067332.1, read on the forward strand.
AAGGTTGTCATCATCTGCTCTGATCTCTGCATAGTAGCCATTATGGATTTCATCCAAAGTGGAGGGCAGATAATTCATCAGCCGACTCACAAGCTTTTTGGTCACCCTCAAACTTTCTCTACACGGTTGGTAGTTAAAAATGCCCTTCCAGTGAGGGTTTTGCCAATTATTTTCAGCAAAATGGAGGATACTTGCTCTTTGGTAAGGTTGTTGCCTTTCACAACAGTAACATAGTGAGTCACATAATCTTCGAAATCGGTTGTCCCGTCATAGATTCTAAAATATGGGGCATCTTGAAGGTCTTTGGTATGCATATGGGGCCCTTTCTTGGTGTACGACTGTTTCATGAACCTACCCACGTCCTTTTTTGGTAATAATTTAGGGGTATCTGGTACTTTGTCTACATGTTCCTGATGTTCTTTCATTTGATCTTTGAGCATCTTGTTCTCATTTTCTATTTCCTTCGTTCTTTTCAGCACGATGATGAGGACGTTGTCACCTGCATTGTCAGTAATAATGTGAGTTTTACATGGAGTCAAAGGGTCTAGTTGGTTGCCTTGTTTTCTTTCATATTGTGATGTGTGAATTCTTATGGTTTCTCTGATCTGCATGGAGCTTGTTTACTGAGTACGCTAACTACAATATCAGTTAGCGATGCTTCGAGGAGCTTTTTCATAACAAATGGCGCCCTTTCTTCTGTGGATATGGAGTCTCCTTTACCATTTGGTTTTGTTGTACTACAGAAAGGGGGAGGTGACCTATCTCGGCTAGGGGGAGGTAGTGGGCGTCACTTCCTCTCCCTAGGTATCATAACCTTCACTGATAGCAGTCATGAGGTTGAGGGGAGCGTTATCTATTGACCCTCATTTTGCTTCCTTGGTTACCTGCAATGAAATTTTATACGTACAAGAGGATAAATATACTTTGTAGTTTGTTAAATTAACAAGTCACGTGAGTTGTAGATCTAATGAAAACAAAAAAATTGGCGGAGAAAATTTCCACACACGGCACCACATTGTTTGACCTAAAATTCAGATCTAGGTTTAAATAATTAAATTTTTTAATTGAGTAGAGTTAATCCTAGACATTATTTATATTATTGTTTAACCAATTTCGTAGAAGAATTTCACGAATATCGCTCCAATAACAATAAATGTGAAATAATAAACATTATTTAACAGCCCAAAACAAAAAGAATAGCATTAAATAGTAATAAATGATATGTAATGATATTAATGTAAATAAATCCGAATGAGTTAATCGAAAAAGGATGAGATTTTTTTATATTACTCCTGACAATGATAAATTATTGATGAGCCTTTAAAATTTGTATTCTCCTTGGATCGTGGGAGAAACTTTAGGTATAAATATGAAGAAAAGGTATATTTTGTATGCAAGTACTAAAGCAAGAATCTTTAGAAAATGTCAATACGTTATTTTTTTAAATAAATGTCTAATGCCCATCTATAGCTATATATATTTCTATTTATAAAAGCACAGGGGCCACAAAAACCTTAACAGTATATATGAGAGAAATATCGCTAAGAATTTTCTTTATAATGTCTTTATCTCTAAAATTAGATGTTACTGCTCTACTAAAGGGAGTGCTCGTCCCCATTTCTATACTAAGTTAGCTCGAGCTCATCTTCCCTTCACTTCGACCCCACCTTTGTTCTTTGTTGAAATACGTCAATGAAACGTGGCAACTTGCAAATGTTCTCTGAATGTTGACTTGGCCCAAGCACAATTAGGATAACTTATAACCCATATACAATTACTACCTACAAAATTGAAGTATTTAATTGAAATACAAAAAAAAAAGTGTATAAGCCAATATTAATTTGTTAACATTCTTGTTATATGCAGATACATTTTTCATTAATGGTGTAGCAAGTCCAAAGTAGAGTCAGAATTCGATTATTATTGGTTCAACAAGAGAAAATCCCTTGCTAAAAGAAAGTGGATACCTTTTTCCATTCTACTTTTTTTACTATTTAAATAGGTAATTTTCTTTTGTTTATTTTATTTTTATCTAAATACCAAGCTTAGTTTTATAATAGAAACCAAACTGCTACCCTAAGATAAAAAGGTTGCAAGTTCGAAATTCTACTATAACTTATTTGGTTTACTCGGTTCGAAATCTGCACATATTTTATAAATTTTTAACACATACGAAATACAGTCAAAATTAATTGCTTGATTTGAATGAAACTGTAAGTAGGGTAATACACCCGCCTCTAAGCAACTTAGTAGTCATTTATATATACATGATGAAGAATGAATATTACTTATCATAGAGATTACATTATCTTTTAAAAATCTAATAGCATAATATTTTTTTAATTGTGAGCTAAATACTGGATAATAATGAATAAGAGTGTATAAATGTTGTAGTAAAGAAAACATTAACTATACGGGCGTAAACTGAAAAATATGGTCATGTGGGTGCAATAGATTGTACTGGACTAGTTATGTAAATTTCGGGGTATTATTACTTTTAGTCTGCGTTAGAAATTATTTATATGTAGTAGCTGAAAAAATATATAAAATTTGTATATTTTTTTTATATAATATACACACTATATATATATATATATAATATATATACAAATATTATGCATATTTTCGGTTATTATGTTTACAGCGGCTATACAATATCATTTTTCCGTAAATTTCCCATGAATGTAAACTGTAGCCCGATATATTTTACAATGTCACTTCAAGTAAAATTGCACGAGGCACCCTATTTGGTCGCCCCCATTGAACCTATACCGAATTTTTTTTAGAAATTTTAACTTGTACCCACTTTTTAAGCAACTTCAGGCCCATTTCTCCTCCTTCGTTTCTTCTTCTTCTTCTTCTTCTTCTTCTTTCTTAAGTTGTTGTTGGTGTTGCTATGAAACTTCAGTTTCATAGATGACTGCCATTAATATGTTTATCAGATTATTTAAAAACAAATTATAAATAGTTACTAAGTTAGTAGACAATAATATGTGAATATTTCCACGTATTGGAAATTTAAGGTCACACTTTAGTAATTATTTTCGTGATAATTCTATTCTTTTCACATTTATTGTTTCCAAAATTTATGATTAGATATTATCGACATCTGATTATGTTAGAAAGTTTTTCAAAAACTTCAGCTAATATAGTAATAACGTTTTTCAAATGAACTAAATAAATTCAGCATCTCTGATGAAATTTTTGGAAAAGCTTATTCAGGAGCAAAAAGCCTTCAGCTTATTTAGTGCTGAAGTTTTAATAAATGAACTAAATAACTTCAACATCTTATGCTGAAGTTTCTGAAAAAACTTAATGACAAAACTAATGAATCCATAACAATAAAACTTCAGCTTATTTAGTGCAATTACAAACAAAAATTTCAGCAAATAGAAAACAAAACTTTAGCTACTTATGCTACACTTTAGCAATTACAAATAAAAACTTCACCACATTTGCTATTTCAGGCCCGTCTACTAGAAAACTGAAGTTTTCCGCAATTACCTTTGCTACTTCATTCCTGTATGTTGTAGTTATGCAAAAAACAAGTACACTTGTAATTTTTTTCAAAACGAACACAAATTAAAATGATACAAAAAACGAATATAAATACAAATCCCCTTGCTTCAGAGCTAAGACGACTCAAACAGGAAAAGAAACAAAAAGCTGATACGGCAATTGGGTCTATGAACAAACCTGTTTAAATTAGAAACCAAATCAAAATTACTCCTAATTCATTAACAACTCATACATGTGTTTAATATTCTTGTTTGAGCTAAGAATAATATATCTCAACAAGAAAAGGAGCCAAAGCTAATATAACAATATGACATTTTTTTAGGATTGGAAGGGCCGAGGAGCACCGCTCAAATTAGATACGAATTCATAATTTTAATTCTATAAATTTAAGATTTGAATTTTAATTGAGGTATGATTCATAATTCAATATTTTCGATAATTTTAGTGAACCCCATACATAAGCTACTAAATCCGCCCCTGGTTGAGGCGCACCCGCCTCTCCTTTTTTGTCTTCCCCCTTTTTAATGCTTGATCACGTTCAATGGTAGTAGGCTATATAATTGATATTTGTACCTTAATATGATCATATTTTATTATTGTTTTATAGGTAATTGTCAAAAGAAATGCTTTAAATCATGTTTTTTTTTATTTCGCAGGGAGTAATATATGTGAGGAAGCAACATGGAATATTTTGGATGCGATAATATGAAGAAAACACCCACTCAAGAAGTACCCGAATATGAAGAAGCAGAAAATGGCCTGGGCAAGGAGTCGCGGTGGACCACGGTGAACAGCGGTAGATTAAAAACGTGAGGCAGAAAGATCAGCTTTCACCGCGGTCTGCCGCGACCTCGGTGCACTATTCACACAGCTAGAAGTGTGGGGACCTAAGTGTAATTTTGAGAAATTTTTTGTAAAACCCTTATAAGCTTTAGAAACTCGCCCAAGATGTTATCAAGCTTGTTTTAGACTACTTTTGGAGGAAGAACAAGTGCGAGGAGACGATCCAAACATTAGCTTTTTTTTTCTGTCTCCTTTTACTTCTTGCAATTTTATATTATGAACAATCTAGTAGTTTTCTTATATTTTGTTATGAGTAGCTAAACAATTATCTAGGGTTGATGGAACCAATTGTTGGTTGAAGTTTTGACTCAACTTGTTACAATCGAGCAAGATGTATTGTATGATTGTTCAACTACGTTTTTTATGGTAATTAATTGAACGGGCCCTTGATTAATCATGTCTAATTACCTCATATTGCTTGAGAAAGAATATTAGGTTAGACAGATTTTGAACAATACCACTTTTTGGGTAATTGAAGAGATTCATTACTTGAATTTAAAAGTGGGTTTAGAGATAACGAAACTTTGGTGGGATAACTTAGAGTTGTGCATATAGTCAAATAAAGTAGTTCGAGAGAATGCTTTAGTAAATTATTGTAATTGATCGAGAGATAATTATGATAACCCATAAATCTTAATCCTTATGGAGTAATTCGGCGATATTATAGCGAAAGAGTCAAGGCCGAAGCTAGCAATTGGGAAAATCACAAGCCTAGACCTTTTTACCATCGAATTATCTTTTCTTTAGCTTATTGTTGTTCCTAATAGTATCTGAAGTAGTTAAACAAAAAAATCCAATTTGTATTAATCAAAATTCTTGCATCTAGAAATTGATTGAGTTGATAATAACATTTGCCAAAAAGTGTAATTGATAGGTTAGTTCCATGAGAATTCGATTCCGGACTTAAAATCGGATTATATTTGTAGCGATCGTTTTGTCTGTTAAAAGACATAGTTGGGCGTGATCAAATTTTGGCGCAGTCGCCGGAGAACTAAATGTGTTATTTATTTCACTTAGAAGTAGTGTTAGAATTATTAGTTTAAATTAATTTTCAAGGTGTTAAACGATCTTTTTTATTGAAATTATCACGTTTGAACTCTTATGGAATTCAGGTGTATGTCTAGAAGCTCTTCAAGGACTGGAGAACTGCTAGAAGGACTCTCAGACTCCGAGAAAATATTCAGGGCATTGAACCGTGCCAACAAGAGAATCCAAAAGTCATAACAGCCATACTGGTTAGAATTTGACATGGGTGACACAAAAAACGTCAACGGAAATGTCGGGGATCCGCAACTATCCCAAACATTAGAGTAGTGGCACCTCTTGTGCCAGAAGCTACACTTTATGATTGGCAACAACCCACAGCTGATAACCTCACTACTGCCATAGCTGTGCCAGCAATTCAAGCGGAGACTTTCCAAATAACCAACAACATGTTGCATCTTCTGCAGAATAAAGAACTATTCTACGGGTCACACATTGAAGACCCTCAACAACACTTGAAAATTTTTCATTCCATTTGTGTGACCCAAAGGCAACCGAATGTTGTGAGCATGTGATTTTTGCCCAGCCTAAATTTCTCCTATAAATTCGTTAAAATTAGGTTTGTTTTTCTTTACCTATGTGGTGTTTAGGATTTAGCTGCATAAATTGTGTGATTATTTGCTTGTTGAGTGCATTTTAATTCACATAACATAATAATACATAATATATGCATTGCATTTCGAGTAATTTTACACATTCCATGAATTAATTAGTAATTAGGAGTTTACCGAAGTGCACAATCACAAAAAAAAGTTTTAATTTTGGAGTTGTTGCAATTTTTCTTCTTACATTTAGTTATGTGTGATAGTTGTCATTTAAAACTAACTAATTTAATTTGGTGAATGATTTAATTAGGATTTAATTTTGATTTAACATGAAAAAGGAATAGGAAGAAAACAACAAAAATAGTTCAATTCGCACTTTTAATTTTGATTTTGAATTTTGAATAGTGTTTCCTTTGAATTTATTTTGTATTAATTACCATATAAGTTTAGTCAGTTTACGGTTAATTTAATATAAGGAATTAATTTAGGTTTTATTCTAACTCTAATAGAAAATTTTTGAATTAAAAGAAAAAGAGGAAATTTAATTTGGTGAATGATTTAATTAGGATTTAATTTTGATTTAACATGAAAAAGGAAAAGGAAGAAAACAACAAAAATAGTTCAATTCGTACTTTTAATTTTGATTTTGAATTTTGAATAGTGTTTCCTTTGAATTTATTTTGTATTAATTACCATATAAGTTTAGTCAGTTTAGGGTTAATTTAGTATTAGGAATTAATTTAGGGTTTATTCTAACTTTAATAGAAAATTTTTGAATTAAAAGAAAAAGAGGAAATCAAAGAAATTGGGTCACATTCATAAAAACCCAAGAAGGGGCAAACCCAAGGAAATTCCCCACGTGAAAATACCCCCAACCCGGCCCAATACTGCCCAAAAATCCGGTCCAAGTCCTCAGCCTTAGAGACTGTGAAATGACGTAGTAAAATGATGATACTACGTCGTTTTGAGTTCATTAGTTTCAAATCAATTTCATCCCTTTATTTTCCCTAATCCAATAGCCAGGGTTCAACCTCCAAGCTCCGTTAAAAATGTTCAAATTAGAAGCTTTAACTGAGCTTTCCTCATATCTCATCTCTCTATCTCCGGCCACCGCAAACCGCCGCCAGAAATCGCCCTACGACAGTGGCAAGTCTTCAATCTTGACCAAGAATTGCACCATTACTCACCATGATCCCCTTTCCTCAAATTTCGAACCAGCTTTCATCGAATCAAGTTGAAACACCTCAAATCTTAGATCTAAACTTCCAGCCTCTAAGTCTTCCAAACTTGAACTCATCATGCAAAGGGTTTGAGTTCTTACCATCCTATTTTTTGAAGGCAATTTGAGCTTGAGGCAAGCGTCAAGCGACTGCTCCCACAAGAACAGTCGGTTAACACACCTTTTAGTTCAAATCAGAGAAGCCAGGGTTCGAGTAGCCTGAATCGTTCTTCACTTCGGTATTTCTCTTTGTATTTTTTTTTTCTTCTTCTTCCTATTTTTCGCTTCTGTTTCCACATTTCCCTCGTTTATATTGTTGTCTCACCACTGACTCCTTCATTCTCGTCTTTTGTTTATCTATTTCTCTCTTATTGTTCCGAAAGTGTGTATAAGATCAAGTCGTGTTAGTATAACGATTAGCACCGATTTAGGTTTATCATTGGCACTTTTGATAACCAGATTTCTCTGAACTTGGTATGCTTTATTTGAGTTATTTTTGATTAATCTGAGTTTCACTATGCTATAATAGGTGTTAAATTAATTTAATTTTATTTTAGTTTGGCTGGTTCATAAGTTTATGTTGTTTGGGTTTTGTTTTGTGAAGTTTTTGGGTCATAATTATGGAAGTTTTGTAATAGGGTAGTATATTGGGCCTTTGATTGGTTTAACCCATCCCAGCAACAACTTTAGAGCTCTATTTTGGTTTGGGCTGACCTATTTGAGTGTGGTCAGCTGAGGGTAAATATCAGGGTTTGGGAGGGTAGTTTAGGTATCCAAGGGTTAGGGAATCTTTCACAACAAACTGAGAAGCTTCTAGGGTGGGGTGGGATTGGAATTTCAGACTTTTAAGTAATGGAACTTGGGGAACAAGTTAAGAATCCAGGGGTCCCTAGGCTAAAACAAGAATTAAAGGGGGCAAAAGGGTGAAAAATGAAATCTGAAGTTTTTCCCTATTGCTAAGCATATATAAGATATCATTCTTGCCTTTCAAGGCAAGAAGAAGGGAGCATTCAAAAAAGGAGAGCTAAAAATCCGAAAAACTTCAGACGGCTAAAAGATCAAAATAAGTACTGTTCCATCAAATTGTTTTTCTTATAACTCCTGAAGGTTTAATTGCTGAAGTATGTTCTGATTCACTGGAATTTGAGGGTATTTTGATTTGGTATCAATAGCTAAATCTGGTTTAGAATAAGTCGAATTTGAAGTATTGTAAAGGCGGGTCTGGGTTTCTTGTTTCAAAACACTGTTTCATTGATTGGTTCAAGTTGATTTCTGCTGAATTACTGCTTCTGTTGCGTACTGTTGTTGCTGCTCCTTCTGAATCTCTAAATCAACTTCTGATTCTGTTGTGTCATATCCAGGAACTTACTCTTTTATCTCAAAATGTAAAGGCCAACCCATGTGGTGTTTTGAAGAAGAAAAACTGAAGAATTCTGTTGCAGTATCTCTCTCTTTCGTTCACCTGTTTTTAATTTATTTGAATCATTCTATGGGTTCGACATGTTCAAACCATGCTGCGAGTAAAAGAGGCCGTAGATGTAGCTGGAATGGTGTTAATACTCGTTGATCCTATTTTGTTTGAGTTCTTCAGTTTGGTTATAGTATTGTTAAAGAAGTTAGCGATCCTGTGTGTTAAATGTCTTGACAATTTTGCTTACTAGTTACTACATTAGCACAAGTAAAGGTAGGGCATGGATTTGAGGGTTATCGATTGGTGATAGTATCAGAAAAGGTTGTTGTAGTCGAATTGATAGCACTTGAGGTTCACATGAATGTTGCCTGGGGTTTTGTGGGGATTCTGATAGTAAGAGAGCTAGGCTATGGTAAATTAATGATGATATTTGATCTTATTTTTTATTTATTTTGAACTATGTCTAAGTATATATATATATATATATATATATATATATATATATATATATATATGAGCATTGCACAACTGTATAACCGGTATTTTGAGTAATTCATACTAGACATGTTTGAGGCTTTTGAAGTTTGGTTAAAAAAAAATTAGTTTAGGTATTTGGTTCTTCTACAATTATTTGTGTCAGCATGTGAGTATTCAAGGTATTAGTCCTTTTAGATATATTTGAGTCCTTTCAGGTTGATCTAGTACAGCCTAATTCCCTAGCAGTAGTATAGTTTTGTTTTAATTCCATCATAAGGTTTTCATATTTATTTGATATAGTTTTATTTACATTAAGCTAAGATTTTCTTGAATTCAGTATGTTAACTTTAGTCTTTGGAGCTTATGACCTTGGATAAATATAATTGAGGAAATGGATTCTGTAGGTAATTGTGTTCAAAGTCGCTATCTTCAGCGTCTTAAAATTTATTCATTTGACAATGCAACCTTGATTGAAGTGCAATTCTGTGTATATGCTGATTCACGTGGTTTAGCAAATGCTCAAGTCTGTTTTCTAGTATTTGAATTTAGGTGCAGTATTTTCCTGTTATCCCGCATACATCCATTGCAATAGAATTCTTGGAAAGATTTATGTAAGCTAGTTGCTGAAGGATTTGGGTTGGATTAGGCTTCCTCTTTGGTCATCATAGTTTAGTTGGGTCTAGTTTAATATATAACTGCGATTGTGTATACGTCCGCGTAACATGATCACGATTCTAAAAATTAATTCGAAGTATGCGTTCGCGCAACTTTGACTAAGTTTTCTTAATAATAAATGGGTTTTCACAAGCTACAAATTAGTTTAATTCATATAGCCCGAGGTGTGCTATTCACCATTAAATCACATATGGCCCTCATATTAATTTCTTATGTCTTAGATAGAAAATAACAAATACTCGTAGATTGCGTTCGGGCCGTTTAAAATACTAGTGTGATTGCTTATACGTTCCCGTAACACAATTACACTTATAAAAACAAACTGGAGTATGCGTTCGCGCAACTTCGGCCCAACCTTTTTTTAAAAATAATGAAGCGTTATTAATTGTGGATACGTTCACGTGTCACGATTTTTAACTCGCCAAACAAGCGGGTATACGTACGCGTAACCCTTTTCAAGATAATTTTCTAATTGAAAACGGCAAAAGAAGCTAAAGCACATAGGTTTAAAAATCAGTAAGTAAACAATATAACAAGCCAAGTATTATCAAAGCGACCGTGCTAGAACTACGGAACTCGGGAGTGCCTAACACCTTCTCCCGAGTTAACAGAATTGCTTACCCAGATTTCTAATTTGCAGACAATAATAACATAGTCATTCTTTCCTCGATTCGGGATTTTAAAACGGTGACTTGGGATACCAATAATTATCCCAAGTGGCGATTCTGATTTTTAATAATTAATCCCGTTTCGATTGTCACTTAAATTTGAAAAAACTCCCTTTATTATGCCCTTCCGAGGTGTAGTAATGAAAAAGGAGGTGTGACAAATGTGATCCTGGAAGCTATCGAGCTATTATTATTCCCGTTCTCTGTGACCGCTCCCTGTCAATTCCATTGTCACCTGGGAGGAGTTAGTCAAGAAGTTCTTGAATAAGTTCTAACCGCCCAACAAGACTGCAAGATAGACTGATGAAATATTGCAGTACAAGAAGCAGCTGACCGAGACCTTGCAAGAAACTTGAGAGAGATTTAAAGGATGATACTGAAGTGTCCTCACCATAGCATTCCATACCAGAGGCTCGGCCAGAGGTTCTATATGGGTAAGCTGACAATCTAAAATCATTATGGATGTTTCAGCTGGAGGTGCATTTTTAATTAAGACATTCACCGATAGCAAAGTCCTTCTTTACAAGATGTCATTGAATTCAGGGTGGATAACTATAGGCACAACACTGGCACCCATAGTGCATTTAGTTCCTCTTGACCCAAATAATTTGCATACAGAGAACATGGCCACACCCATGACTCAGATAAGTATTGACAAAGAAGATTGATGAGATGGGTACGAAACAGGTGCACATTGTTGACACAACAAATGAAGGATTTTATATATCTTGTGTTAATAAGTCTTATGTGTGTTCATGGAGCAGAGAAGGTGAAAATCAAGGGTCAAGAGAATATATGAACTATGTAAACAACTCTGGTGGTCAGAGACAAGGAGGAAAATAGTGGAGACCGGCACAAAATCAGCAGTACAGGCCAAACATGCCATAGCCTGGGGGTATGCAACCTCAAGGCCAAATAGTGCCAGTACCATATCAGAGACAATATGGCTATCTACAGCAAAATCAACAACAATTAACATATCACCCACCTCCTCAGCAGCACGATAACAACATGGTGGAGATCAAGGGTATGCTTCAGTAACTCATTGGGACAAATGGTAAAATGCAAAAAAAGTTGGCAGTTCATGATTCGACTATAAAGAACATTGAAACTCAGCTGGGGCAGCTGTCTATGGCTTTAAACAGCCGCCCCCAGGGAACATTGCCAGCGGACACAAGTATTGACCCTATGGAGCAAAACCTGAATCAGCTAATGATAGTAAGTCTCCGAAATGGGAGAGATTTAGACAAATAGCAGGAAGTTGCACAAGCCAGAAAGGAAACTATGCCAATCACTCCAATTCCACCTATTGAACACCTAATTTTTGACCACACCCAATTCTATATTAGTTTAGTGTAAATATTTCTTTTACGATTAATCTTGATATTTTAAAACTTTTGTCTTACTCTTAGTAGGTTTATTTTAGCCAAAAAATATAATAACTATATATTCACATTATAATAGTATAAGTTTACTCCTAGTATTAAATAAAAAAAAATTTAAAAAATCTAATTAGAACTTTAAATGTAAGCTATAGCATTTTTCTTAATATAATTTAAACGACAATGTAAATATTTAATTTTCTTATGTATATAATTTTTAAGTATAAGGTAGCTAATTTTTAACTATGCATTTTACTTTCTAATTTCTTCATTAATAAAGAATAAGTAAAATTTATAAAAAAAAAAACTAACAAAAAAAAGGCAAAGCAAATAATAATAATAATAATAATAATAATAATAATAATAATAATAAGTAATAATATAATAAAAGAGGATAAATCTTAAAAGATTCAAACAAAATTATCCGAACCACTTACCATGATCTTCTCAACCTCTTTCTCCCACTTCAACTCTAACTCTCACTCTTTTATCTACCTCCCACATTCATTTTATAAAAGAAAGAACATAACATAAAAAAAAAAAGAACGAAGAGAGAAAACTGTGAGCATGTGATTTTTGCCCTGTTAACACAACTCATATAGGACTCCCAGGTTTAGCTTTTTCCTTTGATATTTGTTCAAGATTTAATTTTAGAATTTAATTGCCTGTGCAAGTGTGCTTTCATCAATGCGCGCTTAAAAATCATTAGGACTTAATTTCATATTTTTACCGAATTAATTATTAATTAGGGTCATTTTTACAAATAGAAAATACAAAAAAATATGTGCAAGTCGTACTTCTGGCATTTTAAAGTTTTTTTAGTTTAATTTCAAATTTTTACATTTTTATTTGTGTTAATTAGGAATTTTTATTTTAAATAAAATAGGGAATTAATTAAAAACAAAAGAAAACAAAAGCATAAAAAATATATGTGTATATACACAGCCACCCAGGCTGGCCAGAATTGGGCCAGACCTGGGTGGCCCAAACCATTTTCCCTTTAAAACACACAGACCCAGCCCAAAAACCATTCCCTGACACCCAGCCTACCTGTAATCAACCCAAAACAATGTCGTCCCAGGAAGGGCCATCACAACCGTTGATCAGCCCATCATCCTACTTCCATGAAACTCCCATCAAAATCATACATATATGTCTAAACATTCCTAATACACTCAGAGACCAAACAAGCCTCCTTCCTCGTACATACACTACGGTGTATTGACCACCCCTTGACGACCCTTGAGCAACCCTAATGCCGCCGCTAGAAATCGCCTCACGGTGGCGGCCGGTCACCAAACATCCCCAAGTTTACACCATCAAACCACCACAACCCCCTCTTTCCCCTCCTGTGGTTAATATTTCCGTTGAGCAAGTCTCCTCCGTCTCGAATATTCAAAAGTAAGGTCGTCCGAACCACCGTCTCCGGCGACCCTATTCCAAACCTCCCCAACTTTACACCGTAGGAACACCAGGACCTCCTCTTCCCTGTCCTGCAACCCATTCCCTTCAAACTACCCCCATCGTTTTGAATCTTCAAAAGAAAGACCGCCGGAGCCACCATTTCCGGCGATCGAACTCCAAACCCATCCAAAATTACACCCCTGAGCATCTCATCCTCCTTTTTCCAACCGTGTATGTTACACCCTTCGAATCCATTCAAAATGTCTCGAATATTGATTTGAAGACTAAACCTAAAACTCAAATCCCACTGAATTCTGGTCAAAATCATCTCAGGCAGTCCCCGTCCTTTACCCTCCCCACCATGCCACCCACAACCCCCAAATACCACTAACCGCCGAGGAAACTCAAATCTGAGGCCTCACTGGGTCTCAGAATCACAGAATCACAGTCCGCAACCCCTAAAATCCATCATTCCAAAATGAGTTGCCAAGAGGTTAGAAACCAATATGGAAGAGGCCAGAAACCAATCGATTGATATCAAGTTGGATTTGCATGTGTAAAAGTTAAGTCTTCTATCTCTTGATGTATATAATTGTTTTGTTGCTTTTTAATTGTTAGATGTTTTTGTTTCTTCTGAATGATCAGTTATTTTTCCACAATCTCATCTGAAATAGGTTAAACAGTCAGCTCTACTTGCTATATGCCTTAGTTGTTACTAGTCTGAAATCCCTTCGTCTCTTGAGTGGTCTGATATCATATTAATATTAGCCCCCTGATTTTGAAATCCTGGTTTGATGATTCTTCAGTAATGTTTATTGATATTCATCTCCTGATTCTCATTTAGTTCATTCCCTGATACCCTAATTAGTTTTGGTAGGTGTTTACCTTTTGGATCATGTTTTTGTTACTGAGTAATTGTTTTCATCTTCAGTACTTTCATGGATTAGGCTAATTTGTTGTTGATATTACCCTTTACTTTCCTGATTTGATTCATGAACTAAGTACTCAATTCCTGTTATTTGTTTCTCACTCCCAATTTTTACTGAGTTCCTTAATGGGGTTATTTCTGTAAGTTAAGCATCAATGGATGGTTTCCATTTTCTGATCATTTTGATTCGTTGGTTTTTGACACTGAAAGATATCCCTGAATAATGTTTGGTTACTGAAAAATCCACATTAAGGCACTTGTTTAAAACCTGATTAGTTTTGGCTAATTTTATACATTAATAAGACTGTTAGTCCAAGACCAAATTTGATCCAAACTTGAACATACTGGTCAATTATAACCAAACCAGATGACAAACTAAGGTTAAAACTTCAGGTTGGTTAATTAGGAAAAGAAATAGGGGTACAAGGGGTATTTGAGCTTTAAACAAATCTGGTAATAACCCCTAGAACAATCTAGTGAGGGACTTAGGCACAATTTCAGCATCAAACTTGAGGCACAAGTCAGGAAATGAAGGACCATTTAGGAAAATATGAAATTTGAATCAGGGACTAAAAGGAAAAACAAGGAAAAAGTGTTGCCCTACGGCTCCACTATAAAAAGAGACAATCTTAACATTTTTAGAGGGCTGGGGATCCCTTTTTTGAACTTTTAGAGGGATTTTTGACCTTTTGGAATACATTTTCGAGCTTTTTTTTCTTTTGAAGTTTGAGTGAATCAGGATATACGCACTAGTTTCTGTATTCTTCAGAGATCATTAGTATTGTTTTATTCTTGTAGAGGTTTGATTCTTCTGAAATTCTGGGTGTTGAGTGATCGATTGAGTGTTGTTGCTTGCTAATTGCTTCAAATTACTCGTAGGTTTCCTATCCTTGTTGAATTCCAGGTACTAACCTTCACCCAGAAGCTGAGAAGTAGTGTTTATATGTATGCGAGGTTCTAGTTGATAATGAGAGGAATAATGTTTTGAGTTTAATTCCCTGATGTAATTTCATTTATTTTAGAATTTGTCTGATAATTACACTCAATCTAAGCATGTATTAATAATGGACTGTATAGGACTGTATTTATTTATTTGTTTAAATTTTTATTTTTAGATTTTGCAACAGTCTAATCCGAAGTTAGCCTAGTATTTACCATTCAAGTGGGTGCATTAAGAGTTCGACCATGGGATCTATATATGCACTCTGAATGATGAGTGTTCTAACTTATTTATCCAAGTATTAAGGTTCAAACCTGACATAAAACCATTTTTCAATTTTCTTTCCTCATCAAAACGCTTCTGATCTATTGTATAAAACTCCGTGTATAATTTTGAGGACTATATTATCATTGAAAGAAAAGCCGGGTATTGTGTCCTTATAATGGATTTGTGGTCCACTATCGCTGCGCCCAACTGGAAAGTCTCGCAACTACCAGTTGTAGTGTAGCAACACATGTTCCTGGGCTAGCGAAGACCTAAATCCCAACATGTATAATCAGCCATGAATGAGGCTGAAATGCAAGTATTAATTTTCCAAAATACACTACCTATATATAAATGATTGGGGAATTTAAACACCAGCAATAGTAGAGAATTTTATATGCCTTAGGTTGTCCTTATAAAACAAAATGAGCCACGTTCATCCAATCGAACACCACGAGGCTCCATAAATTGATAAAAATTTAGAAAATCGGAAGTGCCATCTAGCAAATTTCAGGACTTTCCATGAATTTTAAAGACGTAGCTATTGTAGGCGCGAGTTTGCTAATAAAATCACTTCCTAAACTCGGGTGCGCATTTATGTGACCTAAATATCATTCTCAATGGAATTAAAATACGTCTAAAATTGCATGCACATTTATGTGACGTGATTCACGATGTGTTTTAATAACACTGAATATTTTTCCTAAAGGATATTAAAAGCGTTTAATAACTTAAAATTGCATCATAGGTTTAAACAGGTATAGCAAATCAGATCTCTAGCCACTTATAATGAGTTTAACTGACCGTGCTAGAACCACGAGATCTGAGGGTGCCTAATACCTTCCCTCGGGTCAAAAAAATTCCTTACTCAGAAATTTCTGGTTCGCAGACTCCAATTGGGCAGTCAAAATTTCCTCGATTTTGGATTTTAAATAAACCGGTGACTTGGGACACCAAAAACCAAACCTATCCCAAGTGGCGACTCTTGAAATAAATAATAATCATATCTCGAATAATATCACTTTAATCTGAAAAACTCGTATACACGTGTCATCTTTCGGGGTAACCATGTGTAATCTAAAAAGAAAGTGTGACAGCTCTGGCGACTCTGCTGGGGACATGACCCAGGATCTCCAATTCAGGGTTCAAGAATTCGAGCTTACAATAACTGTTATATTTGGCTTCTTCTGATTTTTTTGCATGTTCTGTGCTAAATGCCACATGTTTTACCACTTTAGTATTATCTGAACTGTAGATATAAACTGCTACGAAAACCTTCACTTCTCACCTCCGGGGATGTGCTTACTGGTTGAGACTCCCTATTTTGTTAGTATCTTACCCTGAAATAAGAAAGAGGCCGGACAAGTTACTAAGCCAGATGGATTTTTGGTTTCCGGTAAGTAGCCCCCTCCTTGACTCGAGTTGTCCGCTCGGGTACACAGTCTAGACCGTGTACCGAGTTTCTAAACTTAGTATAACAAAATCTCATGCCGGATCCCTAGTAGGAACGTTTATTTGCATCATGCATTTTGACTTAGAGGACGCAACACGGGGTTTGTGTTCGTCTAGGACAGGTGCCCTAAAATAAAAGACCATCCTGATGCATTTCTACGTGCTACTTGCGCATTTATTTGCCTTGGATTCACATGTTGACGGGCCTGTAAACAAAGGAAATAAATTTAGAAAAATAGCAGTGCTAGGGTAATCACCTTTAATACCAATGCTCAAATAGCGCCGAAATGCTGCTGGATTTTTCAAACACAAAAAACAAAAAAAAGTAACAACAAAAACAACAAACACCAAATTTTGGAGTTTTTCATTAATGTCCGCGAGTTCTGGTAAATTATTTTGGCCAAGTCCAACCCTTTTTTCAAAAATGTCAAAATGCCCGAGTTTATTTGATTGTTTTGAAATAAGTCGGATGATGCCATTATTTTGATAATAGCTTAATGTTTCAACAAGGGATGCCGGAAGGCTGATTTTGCGCAAATGGCCACCTCTGAATTTTATTCTGACTGGTAAGCAAGCACAGCCTGAAAAACCGTTTTGGAAGTGTCGAAAGGTCGTATTCGCAAAGCCGATCCCTGTTTTAAAATAAATTTCATGTCAGCTTCAATGTTTTGAGGATACTAATTCGCCTAATAAATGTGCACAATGAGCACAATAATGAACAAAATTCCCTTGGAGATGCACCTATGGTGGAATCTTGGGGAAGCAGGACAGAAAAAGGTCGATGCACATCTAGGAGGCCTCGCTGGTTTGTTGATAATTAACCCCGGGGGAGACATCATAAAGGCCTTAATCACTTTCTGGGACTTGGCCCACAACGTCTTCCACTTCTCGAATTTTGAGCTAACCCCGACTTTAGAAGAAATGACCGGATATATCAGAACCCATACAATCCCTTTGATACATCAATACTTGATTTCACCCAGAGCCCTCGCTGTGCATAAATTCCTGGATTCTTTGAAAATCAGCAGAAAAGTTCACAATCATGACTTATCGACGGGCGTTTGTACCCTGCAATTTATATACCAATCATATGGCCACACCGGAGGATTCTACAACCCTGAAAACCTTATTTGTAGCAAGGGTAATCGGCTTACGTTGAAGGAGCATTGATGATTCACGTTCATAATGTCTTTCTTGGGTATTTGAGTATTCCCGCGAAAGGACGGGAACATTGACATACGGATAACGGGAGTCGTTAGCTCTTTAATGACCCAATCTAAGAGTACTCTCGCCCCAGTGATTTAGTCTGACATATTTCGTGCTCTTACCATCTGTAAAGCAGGAGGGGATTTCTTTGAAGGCTGCAACTTGCTGCTGCAAATCTTGATGATTGAGCATTTACGCTAGAGGCCTCGGTTCATGAATTACGCCTGCCAACAAAAGGTTGCACTAAAGAATTTGACAACAAAGTGAATGGGTTTAAATTACCAGACGGTGTCGCAGATTGGGTGTTGCATCTCCAGGTTATTATTGCAAATCAAATAGAAAGTACATTCGGTTGGCTCTCTACGGATGAAATTGTGTTCCCGCCACCAGACCTCATTTCCTTTTGATGGGCATCCGAAGCATCTAACCCTATCCGCCGTATAGAGTACTCAGACAATTGGGTAGATACCAATTGATTCCCAGAGACGAGGATATCAGCCGCCATGTAGTTGAGATAAGCGTGAATGGTAAATTCCCCGAAGCTATTGTACGCCAAATTTGGAGCGAATGCCAATACTTGACAGGCGATACTCGGGTACGTGATGTATCTAAGGGTGAGGTTGTACTGGGGTATGTTACTTGGTACTAGAGGGATATAGAGCCTTGGAGGCCGGCAAAGAGACCCCATCTCCAGAAATTTACTGAGACATCACAAAAGCAGTGGGATTGGCTAGCAAAAGAAATTGAATAGCGGGCTACTATAGGAAGGCTGGAAAAGAAAATTCAAGAATTTCAATTCGAAAGCAGCCTACAAACTGCAGCCAGCGAGGAGAAAAGAAGGTATTGGTTAAAGAAAATGAAGCCCTGCGACCCCAGATTCAGAAAATGAAGACAGCCACAGAAAATCCTTCGAGGAGTACAAAAGATGAAAAGCTCATAAAGAACCTTCGTCGAAAAGTAACTGAATACAGGTTTGACCTGAATAAGGCAGAGGGTGAACTGTCTAGAGCTCGGAAGAAATTAATTTAAAGTGCAGAAGAAAGGGCCCGCATACTGGAGCAATTAAAAGAGAGAAGTGGCAATGGAAGCACTAGTTTAAAACAGAGGGTTACCATAGCTAAAAAGAAAATGGCCAAAAAAGCCAAAGATTTCAAAGCTGAGAGAGAGCATTGTTATGCGGTAATAGTGGGATTGGAAAGAGATTTGTGGCAGTTCCAAAAGCTGAATCAAGCAGCTGAACAAACTTTAGAAGCACGGGCTGAGCAAATAGGGCGTCTGCTACAAGAAAAAAGGTTATCAGGGAAAGGGTGCGGGCGATCGCAGAATATATTACCACGAAGTGCAATCACTCTGAGGACATGAAAAGATATATGTTTTTCATCGCTGCTATGACATTTGTCCGCCAAGTGATGGAAGATCTCCACTATCTCCAGGGAAGTCTAGCGCGCAAACCTGCGGCAAGCCGGACGATGCCTCGCAAGCTCCAAAGACATTTGAAGTTTTAATGTACACATAAATTCTTAAAAAAGAGTCTGTCTGTGTGTCCTTTCGAGTCTGTAAGGTTATTAAGTCCCAGTCTGGTAGTTGATTTTCGTTTTATTAGCCTTTGTAATCAAAGTTTATGTCTTTATCAAAATTGGAAAATCCCAAAAAAGAATATTTTGCTGTGTACTTAACTTTTTGTTTCCATGAACTACGCTCGGTCTGATTCATGCAAAGTCATGATACATAGGCAATCTCTAGGATTCGACCGTATTCTTTAATAAAAGGGAATAAGAAGTAGGAAACAAAAGGAAATTGAAATAAATGTCGGGATGACACATGCGACCATGGCAAGCATATAGAAACCCGTTATCTGCAAAGGTGCATCATGCCCAACGTGTGATTTCCTATTTTTTATCTACCCCGAACTAATTGTATTTTCCGGTGTCCAGTTCAGGTTTTATAAGAACACTGATTGGTTTGCGGTAAGCAGGCTTCGCAAGGATGCTTCACTAGGTCAATGGGAAGCACATAAATGTAGATCAAAATGTACCAGCCTCTGAATCTGCAGCGGCTGAAGAGAACAGGATCCTGCGGCTCCGAGTCATGGAAATATAGGATGCCTGGACCAATGGGAAAGAACCTCCCAACGCTATACCTGGATTTACCGAGCATTTTCCAAGGTCAAGGGGTACCTCCACCATCCTTATCAGTCACCCAAATATTCTCCTGGGGCAGCCCAGCATATCAACCAATTTTGTTGGGGCACCCTCTGAAACCCGCCCTCCAATGTTTACATCCGGTCCAGTCCCCAACATCTTTACGGCCCCTCCGTGCGCAACTACCACACAGCCTGCAGTACCGAGGCCCGTGTTTGACCCCACAACCTTTACATTCCAAACTTCTATCTACCAAAATGAGCCTTCCCCATACCCTACATACAACCACCCTCAGCCAACATATGAACTTACCCTGTGCAAGACAAGACTTCCAAAACGCCCGGACAAGATGAAATCACAATGAGAATGAAGAGTCTTGAGCAAAGCCTGAAGAACATGTAAGGACTAAGTGGACATAAAAGCGTATCTTACTCAGACCTATGCATGTTCCCCCACGTACATCTTCCTTTCGGGCTTAAGACGCCGAAATGCAAAAAATACGATTGGCACGGCGACCCCATCGCCCATTTTAAAAAGTATTGCAATCAACTACGTGGATCCGGCAGGAAGGAAGAACTCTTGATGGCGTATTTCCGGGAGAGCTTAGTGGGTATTGCATCCGAATGGTACATAGATCAGGACATTACCCGATGGCACATCTGGGATGAACTTGCCCGGGACTTTGTAAGAGAATTCCAGTATAACATCGACATTGCCCCGGATAGGAATTACCTAGCCAACTTGAAGAAGAAACCTGCTGAAAACTTCAGAGAATATGTTATTAAATGGCGAGAAAGCAACGAGAGTAAAGCCTCCGATGGACGAAATAGAGATGGTCACCGTCTTTCTGCAAGCACAAGAGGCAGACTACTATCAGAATTTGATGTCGACCATGGGTAAATCTTTGGCAGAGGCAATTAAGATTGGGTAGATGGTAGAGAATGGCCTCAAAACAGCGAGGATTCTGTGTCAATCCGCCATAAGAGCCACTTTCCAGGCCATACAAGGAGGGGCGGGAGGAATCTCAAGGAACAAGAAAAACGAGGAAGCATCCATAGAAGCCCCCGGGATGAGGAAACAACATGCTCACAGGCATGAATTCTCTGAAAGAGCACCTCAACATTACTATCCTCACAGAGACATGCACTATGTCCCTAAACCCTATGCAATTATGAACGCTCAGCCCTTTACTCGACCTCAACAGCAGAACAATAGAAATCAAGCCCCGAGAAATCAGCCTCATTAGAATCACTACAATCCCCGCCCTCCACAAAATAATTATCGTCCTAGGGAGCCACCCAGCAGACAGAACTTCACTCCCATAGGAGAATCCTACGCCAGCCTGTTCCCAAAGTTGGTCCACATAGGTCTCCTCTAGCCTGTACCCCCAAACAGACAGAATCTCAAATCACCTTATTATCAAAGGGGCGTGCGTTGTGCTTACCACTCTGGGGCAGAGGGACATGATACCGAAAGTTGCTGGACCTTAAAACGAGAAGTAGAGGAATTGATAGATCAAAAAAAGATAGTACTAACAGAGGAAGAGGTCCCAAAGGTAACTAATAACCCGTTACCGGCTCATAACAACGGCCTGGTCATCAGAATGAACTGCGAGGACAAAGAATTTGATCTCGCTCTGAAAGCCATCATAGCCATCGCCAAGACAAAAAGAAAACCAAACGTCACCCCAAAAAGATGGAAGAAAGGAAAACGAGGGAAGCCAAATGCCTTGAAGCATAAAAGAAGGTTGAGGTCGAAGCTGCTACGACCCTTACCAAGGAAACAATACTCTACATCCCACGGGGATGTAAAGAAAAGCAGTCCACTTTAAGCCCTCCAAAAAGGTTCGAGCTGAACAAAACCATTTATATGCCCAAGAAAGCCTATGTGGTACGGGATCGATCAAACCACCAGTGCTGAATGAGCCCGTGGTTATCGGTCGCGCACCGGAGAAGCCCATGACCAAACCTTTAGCCGTCCCTTGGAATTATCAGGAAACCATCGTTACATACAAGGGCAAAGAAGTCCTTGGAGAAGCCCAAGAAGGTTGTCCCACAAAGAAATACTCAGACATGTAAGAGGTGAACGCCACTACTAAACGGTGATATCCGCTTAAGAGGCCAGTGAAGGTTGAGGAGGCCGAAGCCTTCTTCCAGAAAATCAAAATGCCGGAGTACGAAGTGGTGGATCAGCTCCGAAATTCCCCTGAGCAGATTTCTTCATTGTCACTGTTGATGAAATCTCCTGAGCATCAGCAGGTGTTGGCCAAAACTCTGCACAAAGCTTATGTATCACCTGAGACCTCTGTAGAGCAACTTGAGAAAATGGCGGAGAGATTCTTCTCTATTAACCATGGATTATTCATCAAGAATGACTTACCCCTGAGGGAGATGCTCACAACAAGGCTTTGCACCTCACTGTCAAGTGTGATGGATATTATGTCAAAAGGGTGATAGTCAACGGAGGTTTCGGAGTAGACATATGCCCGGTGTCTACCTTGCCGAGAATGGAGATCGCGACAGGGAAGATCCGTCCTAACAAAGTATGTGTCCGAGCCTTCAATGGAATCAAAAGGGACATCGTAGGTGAAATTGATTTGGTGCTCACTATTGGTCCAGTCGACTTCGAAGTAACATTCCAAGTGTTGGACATAGACACCTCCTACAACTACCTTCTAGGAAGGACGTGGATTCATGCAGCAGGGGCAGTGCCTTCTACCCCGCACCAAATGGTGAAATTTGAGTATGAAAACCAGGAGGTTGTAGTTCATGGAGAGGACGAACAATCAATTTACCGGGACCCCTCTGTTCCCTTTCTAGAAGCCAAGGAAGGGAGTGAACACATAGTCTATCAGGCTTTTGAAGTCATATTCGCCGATCAACATGAAGTGGTCAAGCCGCTCCCCCATCCTTTCCTGTCAAATGCTTCAATTATGGTAGCGAGGGAAATAACGCGTCAAGGTTTCAAGACATGCAAGAGACTTGGAAGCTCCCTACAAGGCATAACCGAGTCGGTCGCCTTACCTGTCGCAGAAAAGTTCTTTGGACTGGGATTTCATCCAACCTCAGAAGATATCAGCTAGGCCAATCGCAGAAAGTGCCAGGGATGTGACTTACCATGATCCCTGCCCCACTTGTACAAAACCTTTATAAAACCAAAATACAGTGACGAGGAGGAATAAGAAACCTTCATGGTAGAAGAAATTGATGAGATCTGCGGGGCTATGTGGGAGTTGCTCTACGAAGTAAACATGGTCCAACCGGGAGAAGGTTCAAGTGCCGCTGAAGTGCTTTATATGGGGCCATATGCCAAACTTCAAAACTAGAAGGACACACCTTTTCCAGTCAGGCGAGAGACCTGGTAGTTTCGCCTTGCTACCTCTTACCACATCACAAGCTATTGCAGGGTGTAGCTCGTTTGTTTGTTTTCCTTTTAGCGCTTTAAATCTCAATTGTAAACCCTGTTATCTTATAAGTTCAAAGCAATAAAATCAATATTTTGTCATTCACACCTCTTTGACTTTATCTGATTTTTGTCTTTATTTATTTTTCATCTTTTCTTTCCGTCCCAATAATGCGTCCTTAAATAAAACGGCATGCTCGATGACTTCATTCCACGACCCAAACTTGCTGCCCATTTGTGAAATAATGAACCAACAACCGGAATACTATGAAGAAGAGGCTTTTAGGGAAATCAACTAAGAGTTGGAACACTTTGAAAACAAACCTAAGCCTAAGTTAAATGATACTGAACTGGTTAACTTGGGCAATCTTGATGAAATCAAAGAAACTAAAATAAGCATCCACGTGAATAAAGAAATACATGATTAATTCGTTCAACTCCTATTGGAATTCAAAGACATATTTGCGTGTTCCTACGACGACATGCCTGGTTTGAGCATGGATGTGGTGGTACATAAGTTGCGTATATACCCCCAATGCCTTCCGGTCCAACAAAAACAAAGAATGTTCAAGCCTGATGTCAGCGATAAAATCAAAGAGGAGATTACAAAACAGCTTAAAGCGGGGGTAATTCGGGTAGTTTGGTACACCACATGGATGGCCAATGTGGTCTCGATGCTGAAGAAGGACGGGAAAACCCGAGTGTGTGTGGTTTACAGATATTTGAACAAGGAGAGTCCCAAGGATAACTTCCCTCTGTCCAACATTCACATCCTTGTCGATAACTGTGCCAAGCATGAGAAACAATCCTTTATAGATTGCTATGCAAGATACCACTAGGTGTTGATAGATGAGGAAGATGCTGAGAAAACCGCCTTTACCACACCTTGGCGAAAATATTGTTATAGAGTTATGCCTTTTGGATTGAAAAATGCTGGGGCAATATACATGAGGGCTATGACCACCATCTTTCACGACATGATGCGTAGAGAAATAGAGGTATGGGTGGATGACGTGATTATCAAATCTAAGACTCAAGGAGATCATATAAAGGACCAAGAAGTTCTTCGAAAGGCTTTCCAAATATGATTTGTAACTAAATCCGGCAAAACGCGCAATTAGAGTTCCATCGGGCAAGCTTCTGGGGTTCATCGTCAGCCGAAGAGGCATCGAATTGGATCCAACCAAGATCAAGTCCATTCGGGAGCTGCCCCCACCAAAGACCAAAAAGGATGTAATGAGTCTATTGGGAAGATTGAATTATATCAGCCGATTCATCGCCCGGTTGACTTCAACATGTGAGCCTATATTCAAGCTACTCAAGAAGGATGCGACGGATAAGTGGACGGCTAAGTGTCAGGAAGCTTTTGATAGAATCAAACAATACTTGTCCAATCCACCAGTTTTAGTTCCGCCAGAACCAGGAAGGCCATTATTACTCTATCTAACAGTCTTGGAAGGTTCTTTCAGCTGTATTCTCGAGCAGCATGATGCCACGGGAAAGAAAGAGCAGGCCATTTATTATCTGAGCAAAACTTTTACCAGCTACGTGGCCAAGTACACATTGTTAGAAAGAACGTGTTGCGCCTTGACATGGGTAGCTCAAACGTTAAGGCATTATCTGCAAGATCATACCACGTACCTCATAACTAGGCTGGATCCACTAAGGTACATATTCCAAAAACCAATGCTCACAGGACGACTGGTTAAATGGACAATCTTTCTCACCGAGTTCGACATTGTATATGTAACTTATACGACAATGAAAGCTCAAGCATTGGCAGATCATCTGGTGGAGAACCTTGTTGATGATGAATATCAGCCTTTAAACACCTACTTCCCTGACGAAGAAGTGAATTTGTTGGAAGTAGCAGTCGAAGCCACCCCGTCTGGAAAATGTTCTTCGACGGAGCAGCAAACGCAAAAGGCGTAGGGATTGGGAAATTTTAATCTCACCCACAGTTCAGCATTATCCAGCTACACCCAGACTCCGGTTCTTCTGCACCAATAATACAGCTGAATCTGAGGCTTGCATTATGGGCAAGAACATGGCTATTAACCAAGATGTCGAAGAGTTGCTAATCATGGGAGATTCTATCTAATCATCCTACAAGCTCAAGGAGAACGGGATACAAGGGACATTAAGCTCCTCCCGTACAAACAACATGTGGAAGACCTCAACAAACGGTTCGGGTCGGTATTGTTCAGGTACATTCCCCGTTTCCATAATGAGTTAGCAGATGCACTCGCAACCTTGGCTTCCATGTTTCCATACCCTGTGAATGCCCATGTTGATCCTTTACAAATCCAAATCAAAGAAAGTCATGGGTATTGTAATGCGAACGAAGCAAAGCCCAGCCCACATCCTTGGTATTATGACATCTTGAGATTCTTGAAAACACATGAGTACCCTGAGCCAGCCACCGGAGAACAAAAGAAAACCATCCGATGACATGCGAGCAATTTCTTCTTAAGTGGTGACACTTTGTATAAAATGACTCCATATCTTAATTTGTTGAGCTATGTGGATGCCGAGGAAGCCGGGAAAATTATGCACGAAGAACATGTGGGTATGTGTGGACCACATATGAATGGCTATGTACTAGCAAGGAAGATACTCCGAGCTGGCTATTATTGGATGACCATATAGAAAGACTGCTTCAGCTTTGTTTGAAAATGTCATCAATGTCAGGTGCACGACGATTTGATTCATGCACCCCCAAATGAACTGCACCCTATGTCAGCACCCTAGCCATTTGCTGCCTGGGTTATGGACGTCATTGGGACGATCGAGCCAAAATCCTCAAATGGGCACACATTTATATTAGTCGCCATTGATTAATTCATAAAATGGGTCGAGGCCATCACCCTTAAGTCTGTTACCATGAAAGCGATAGTGGACTTTGTGCGTTCATCATTTGTCACTTCGGGATCCCCACTACCATCATTACAGACAATGCGGCTAATCTAAACAGTCGGCTGATGGGTGAGATATGTGACAATTCAAGATAACACATAGAAACTCCACTCTCTACCGGCCCAAAGCTAATGGTGAGGTCGAAGCAGCCAACAAGAATATCTAGAAGATCTTGAGTAAAATAATTCAGAGCTAGAGGCAATGGCACTAAAAACTGCCTTTCGCACTGATGGGATATCGTACCACAGTACCTACATCAGTAGAAGCAACCCCATATTTATTGGTTTACAGAACCGAAGTTGTCATACTTGCCGAGTTAGAAATCCCCTCGCTCCAAGTGATTGTCGAAGCAGAAATTGAAGATAATGAATTGGTCAACCCGTTTGGAGCGATTGGCATTAATCGTCAAAAAATGAATGGCCGCGGTATGCCACGGGCAGTTGTACCAACAAAGAATGGCCCGTGCTTACAAAAAGAAAGTGCGCCCCCAGAAATTTTGAAGTCGGGGAGCTGGTATTAAGACAGACACTGCCTCTTCATCAAGAAGCCAAAGGAAAATTTTCTCTAAACTGGAAAGGCCCGTAAATCATCGTAAAAATATTGCCTAAAGAAGCATTGTACCTGGGAGATGTTGAAGGAGACGAACCCGAGGCAGCGGTAAACGCAGACGCAGTAAAGAGGTATTATATTTGAATCCCCTGCATCAATGACCCTGGTGGATTGAGATGACGAAGGCTTCGCTCTCCCGCTATCCCTTCCCTCTTTGTAACCCAGAAATACTGTTCAAAAAAAAAAAGAAAAAAAAATGAAAATTAATAGATAGAGGAATATAATAAAAATTAGTTTAGGAAAACTTCCTGAACTACGTCTGACTGGATTCCGAAAGGATACGTAGGCAGCCTCTCCCTGATGTTCAGTCATATCAACATAAAAACCCCGTTCGCCCAAAAAAATCAAAACTGGGGCAGAAATGTATTCGTTCGGTTACAAATCCGTCCGAATGGTTATAAAGTTATAGATACCCGGGGATGTAAAAATACCATTGTTGGGATTTGGTACCAATCAAATTTTTCTAGAGAAATAAAACGAGAGAGTCTTATCGGTGAGAACCTCCGGGCACCATAAGGAGATGGCGAGCAGAGAAAATAAAATGAGAGAGTTCGCTTAGCCAAAACTCGCAAAGAGCGCTATCGGGTGACGGGAGAAGAGAAATGAGAGAGGCCGATTGGCGAAAACCCGAAAAGGCTCCGTCGGCCGAAAAGAGGAAATATTGCTGCACAGGCTTGAATAAGTTTCTTTGGTTTTAGAAAAGTTGATGTCAGAAAGAAAAAATGGATTTGGGCCGGGTATCCAGTCCAAGAAGCTTGTCGTTGCCATTTAAAACCGACTTATATTTCTAGATAAGTTCCCTCTCTTCCCTTAAAAGAACGTACCTCTCTAAATTCATGCTTCACTCCTTTACACTTTAATTTTGATGTACTGATCATTCCTTAAGAAAGGTAGCAAGGCCGGCCTTGCGGGTTTCTCCTGACAATAACTAAGTGAATTCACAACATCGTCAAGCTTGCTTAGCCAATCCTGGTTGATCATGACAGTTAATGCCTCGAAAGTAGGGAAATAAAAGAAAGGAAATTCATAGTCAAAGGGTCATGAAGGTGAAGTAAAATCGGAGGGCTTTAAGCTGAACGGGATGTCGCAAAACAAGCCCAAAATCAAAATTGGGACAAAACTCACAACCCAAGGCCTGGGAAACAAAGACCAATGCGAAATGAGGACCCCCTGGTCAATTAACAAAACAAGGATTGAAAGTCAAGGGTTTGCTCTTTGAACACAAAGGAAGTAAAAATCAAGCGTGACAAGGCCGCAAGACCAATCACTGTTCAAACAAACATTTTGTTTAGTTTCTGAACTAGAATAGACGCAGGTGCAACCGAGAAAAAGCAGAAGGAACATTGGGAAGAAAACAACCAAAGGATGGGCACAAGGAACCAAGGATGGTGTTGCGTCAATTACAAAAGGGAAGTTTTCTTTTCATTTTCCTGCAAACTCGTAAATAAGCATGATAGCACGAGATCCAAATCCCTAGTTCCCCTTTGTACAACTTATGGATTTCCTAGGCATTACCTAAGGATCGCATTCCACACCCTCCAGCATAAACCAAGAAGTCTCCTTCCTTCATATCCCTGCATAACCCGGGAAGTTTCCCTCCACATCCCCAGCGCAACCTGAGGATTCTATCCCTACACCTTCTACTCCCCAGCATAGTTTAGGAGTTAACGCTCCCTACCCTTAGCGTAACCTAAGGGTTGTTCCTTTCCTCCTCTATCCCCTGCAGAGTCGCCAGAACTGTCACACGTCCTTTTTTTGGCTTACACGTGGTTACCCCGAAATATGACACGCGTATAGGAGTTTTTCCAATTAAAATGACATTATTCGAGATGAGATTAATTATTTATTTCAAGAGTCTCCACT
This sequence comes from Nicotiana benthamiana, assembly GCA_034376525.1. Classification (NCBI taxonomy): domain Eukaryota; kingdom Viridiplantae; phylum Streptophyta; class Magnoliopsida; order Solanales; family Solanaceae; genus Nicotiana; species Nicotiana benthamiana. The sequence continues at coordinate 69,301,537 of CM067332.1, forward strand.
TGGAATAAGTTTGGCTTTTGGTGTCCCAAGTCACCAGTTTATTTAAAATCCCAAATCGAGAAAATTTCGACTACCCAATTGGAGTCTCAAGAACCAGATATTTTTGAGTAAGGAATTCTGTTGACCAGAGGGAAGGTATTAGGAACCCTTGGATCCCGTGGTACTAGCATGGTCGGTTAAACTCATTATAACTGGCTAGAAATCTAATTTGCTATACCTGTTTAAACCTAAAATACAATTTTAAGTTATTAACCACTTTCAATATCCTTTAGGAAAAATTTGCAATGTTACTAAAACACATCGTGAATCATATGTAAAATTGCGTGCTCATTTATGTGATGTGACTCGCGATGTGTTTTAAAAACATTGGAAATTTTTCCTAAAGGATATTAAAAGCGGTTAATAACTTAAAATTGCATTATAGGTTTAAACAGGTATAGCAAATCAGATCTCTCGCAACTTTTAATGAGTTTAAGCGACCATGCTAGAACCACGGGATCCGAGGATGCCAAATACCTTCCCTCGGGTCAACGGAATTCCTTAGTCAGTAATTTCTGGTTTGCAGACTCCAATTGGGCAGTCGAAATTTTCTCGAATTGGGATTTTAAATAAACCTAGGGCTTGGGACACCAAAAGCCAAACCTATTCCAAGTGGCGACTCTTGAAATAAATAATTAATCACATCTCGAATAATGTCACTTTAATTGAAAAAACTTCTATACACGTGTCATCTTTCAGAATAACCACGTGCGACAAAAAAGGAGGTGTGACAAAAACAACGGAAGAAAGGAAAACGTTGAAAAGGGAGAAAAAAGGCAACGAAAAGAAGGAAAAGGGAGGAGAAAGAAAAGAAAAAACGAAGAAAGAAACAAAAAGAAAAGAAGGAAAAAGGAACGAACAAAAAGAAAAGGAAAAAGAAAGGAACAAAAAAGAAACAACAAAACATAGAACAAAAGAACAAAAGAACAAAAGAAGAAACGGAAAAAAGAAGAAAAGTGAACAAAAGGAGAGAAAAAAGAAAAAGAAGGAAAGAAACGAGAACGAAAGAAAGGAAACAGGAGTTCGGCATTTTATTCGCGATTTTGTGTTTGTGTTTCTAAAAAGGTTAGTATCGCTAGTTTTAGAAACCAGTAAATCATACATAATCTCTTTATTGTGAAACCTTACAAAAGGTAACACTCAATCTTTTGATACAGTTTAAACATGATATATGAGATCTGTCTTTGTAAAGTTTGAATTTTTAATTTTTTTTTCTGAATTTTGTTAGAAGCAATATATATATATATATATATATATATATATATATATATATATATATATATATATATATATATATATATATATATATATCTATATATATATATATATATATATATATATATATATATATATATATATACTATTATCTTTCTTTGTATGTAATATTTAATAAGGGTGAGCAACTTTTATACTAATTCATGAATTATGCAAAGTGCCTACAAAATTTTTTTTACTTCGTTATAGTTTTGTTTATTTTTCTTAGAAGTTTTATTTATATTTTTGGTATTAAAAAATCTGATTGAAAAAATTTTGTTGGAACACGTGTTAGTTTATTATTTTAGTTGCTGAAATTTTAGTTCTTTAATAGTTAAATTAAATTCATGTTCATACAGATGTGTATATCAAATTACGGCAAGTTAGTCACACAGAACAATATGATAATTAAGATTACTATTTTATATTAAGTTCTATTGATAAATATTGCTGGAATTTGCATATTGTTTTTGTATAAATGTCTACAGATAATGATAAATCAAATATTATGTAGTTTTGTTTAAATTATAACACATCAATAGAAAGCTTCGTTAATTTGGTTCTATCTTCTAGGCTAATGGTCTTCTCTTAGTTATTTTTTTACTTTAAAACCATAAGCTTTATTATAACAGTTAAAAAATAACAATAATAAAATAAATAAATAAATAGAATCTAAAAATGCTAGAAATTTTTTAGATGCACTTTAAAATACTAGCTCATGTGTTCATACCCGAACCTTGGATTGATACGCTTAAATAATAAAAGGATCATGGGCGCATTCCGCGTCTTGATACCTTTTCAATTTAAAATAACTATGTTATAACCATGTGTACATTCCGTACCTTGGATTATATTTAATTTCAAGGAAGTACCTTTTGTGTGTATCGTATCTTGGTCAAATAATTAATAAAAACATAGAAAATTAAGTGAAGCCATAATCAATAAATACAAGAATAACTAAAAAATTGATTTAAGCCTTACATTAATCAATAGAAGCGACCGTGCTAGAACCACGGGACTCGAGGGGTGCCTTATCCTTCCCCTCGGTCAACAGAATTCCTTACTCAGTCTTTTGTTTTCGTAGACCATAAATTAAGAGTCAAACCTTCCTTTTGAAAAGGGACTCAAATAAAAGGTGACTTGGAACACCAAAACTAAATTCCAAGTGGCGACTCTAAATAATAAATAATCCTTCTTCAAAATATCACTTTAATTGAAAAAACTCTTCTAACTCAACCTCGTAACAGTGTTGTGGGAAAAAAAGAGGTGTGACGCCACCAGAGGTAGATGAACCAACAGACCTTACTGAAGTGGTGGTTGAACAGGGTCAAGATGACAAGGGTAAGGCTAAGGTAAGTGAACAAGTTGCAGAACAGGTGGTGCCTCTTGTTCCAAAGAACCCCAACAGATAAAAGCCAGCAAGCAGTGCATAAAGGTTGATACCAGCACCATTCCCTCAGATACTGGTAAAACAAAAGAAGGAAGATCAATACAAGAAATTCATGGAGATGCTGCGTCAAATTCAATTGAATATTCCTTTTATTAATGCCTTGAGGGAGATGCCAAGTTATGTAAAGATGATGATAGACCTCATGTCACAAAAATTTGATTTTTAGGACTTATCCACAGTGACTCTAACCCAAAGCTGCAGCGCAATAGTGACAAGACCGATGGCCCAAAAGATGTCCGACCCGGGTAGCTTCACTATTCCATGCACGATTGGGAGTTATGCCTTTGTAAAGGCATTATGTGATTTGGGAGCCAGCATAGATTCGATTCCTTAGGCTGTATACACCAAACTGGGCATTGGTAGAGCTGGACTGACTTCGATGCTGCTACAGCTGGCGGAACCGCATGGTTAAAATGGCAACTGGGATTCTTGATGATGTATTGGTGCAAGTGGGGAAGTTCGTGGTGCCTGCATACTTTGTTATTCTTGAGTGTCAGGTAGATGAGCAGATACCTATCATTTTAGGTAGGCCATTTTTGGCCACTGGGAGAGCACTGATTGATTTTAAAACTAGGGAATTAAAAATGAGACTGATAAATGAAGAAGTTATTTTCAATGTTCAACAATCCATGAGGAGACCCAGTGAACATGCTAATTGCTCCTAATGGATGCAGTGGATGTGATCCTGCAAGAAGATGATGTGATCCTGACTGCTAAAGATCCATTGGAGACATACCTGATAAATTTGGAAGAAATGGATGGTGAAGGGTTAGCTGAGTGAGTCATGGAACTTGAAGGCCAAGGATTTAGGAAAAGGGAACCTCAGTTTGAGTCCCTTGAGTTAGAAAAAAAGAGCTACACCTCCAGCTGGAGCTGAAGCCACTCCCAGCTCACCTCAGGTACATTTTCTTAGGCCCTAATTTTACTTTTCCTATCATCCAGTTTGCTAGATGTGCAGGTAGTACAACTCTTACAAGTACTGCAGGAAAGTAAGACTGCCATTGGCTGGACCATGCCAAACATAAAGGGTATCAGCCCAGCCTTCGGTATGCACAAGATTCTCTTGGAAGAAGGTCACAAACCTTCAAGAGAACATCAACGAAGATTGAATTCGAACATGAAAGAGGTAGTGATCAAATGGTTAGATGCGGGAATCATCTTCCCCATCTCTGATAACAATTGGGTCAGCCCTATCCAATGTGTGTGTGCCGAAAACTGGGGAAATGACTGTTGGGAAAATGAGAATAATGAGTTGATCTCAACTCGTACAGTCATGGCATGGAAAATTTGTATGGATTACCGGAAATTGAACACAACCACCTGGAAGAACCACTTCCCCCTGCCATTCATTGACCAAATGTTGGATAGGCTGGTCGGGCGATCACACTTCTGTTTCTTAGACGGATACTCGAGGAACAATCAAATATCAATTTCCCCCCGAAGATGGAGAGAAAACATCCTTTACTTGTCCGTATGGCATAATTGCCTTTCGGAGAATGCCTTTTGGGCTTTGCAATGCACCAGCAACATTTCAAGGGTGCATGTTAGCCATTTTCACAGACATGGTTGAAGATATTATGAAGGTCTTTATGGATGATTTCTCTGTGGTGGGAGATTCATTCAAGGACTGTCTTCACAACTTAAGAAGAGTGCTCAAAAGATGTGTGGAGACAAATTTAGTGCTAAATTGGGAGACATGCCATTTTATGGTACAGAAAGGGATAGTTTGGGGGTATCGAGTGTCCAATAAGGGAATTGTGGTTGACCATGTTAAGGTTGACATGATTGAAAAGCTACCACTGCCTACTTCAGTCAAGGTGGTGAGAAGCTTCTTTGGGCACGCCGGGTTCTATAGGCGATTCATTAAAGATTTCTCTAAAATTGCTAACCCATTATGCAAACTCCTTGAAAAGAATCGCCCATTTGTGTTTTCGAATGATTGCAGGTTGGCATTTGAGGAGTTGAAGGAGAGATTAGTGATTGCACCCATCGTTGTTGCTCCCAACTGGGAGCAACAATTTGAGCTCATGTGCAATGCATGTCGAACACTAAGCGATGCACAACTAAATTACACCGTGATGGAAAAGGAGATGTTGTCTGTTGTTTTTGCATTCGACAAATTCAGGTCATACTTGATTGGCTCTAAAGTTATTGTTTATACTAACCATGTAGCATGTAGGTACCTGATTGAAAAGAAGGAGTCAAATCCATGCTTAATTCGCTGGGTTATTCTGTTACAAGAATTTGATCTGGAGATATGTGACAGAAAAGGGATAGAAAACCAAGTAGCTGACCACCTCACAAGGTTAGAGGGAGCTGAAAAGAAGGTAGAGGTTGAAGATATAATAGAGACATTCCCGGATGAATAGTTACTAGCAATGAAAATGAAGGAGGCACCATGGTATGCTGATATAGCTAATTATTTAGCAAGTTGTATTGTACCTTATGAACTCTCCTCAATTCAAAAGAAAAATGTTCTTTCGTGATTATCGGTATTATTATTGGGATGAACCTCTATTGTATAAAATATGTATAGATAACATGATCTGACGGTGTGTCCCCGAGAAAGATCAACATTCTATTTTATAGGGTTGCCATGCTTTACCATATGGTGGACACTTTGGAGGAATTCAGACAGCAACTAAGGTATTGGAGTCAGAGTTATAGTGGCCAACTCTGTTCAAGGATTCCCATGCTTGGGTTAAAAGCTACGATGAATGCCAGAGGAATGGCAACATATCTCATAGACACGAGATGCCAATAACCACAATTCAAGAGGTGGAGATTTTTGACATGTGGGGGATCGACTTCATGGAGCCATTTGTCAGCTCGTATGGTAACAAGTACATATTGGAAGCAGTCGACTATGTTTCCAAGTGGGTCGAAGCAGTGGCTCTCCTGACCAATGATGCTAAAGGGGTAACATGCTTTCTAAAAAGGAATATTTTCACGCACCCGAAGAGCTATACTCAGTGATGGAGGAACCCATTTCTGCAATAGAGCATTCGCACGGTTGTTGGAAAAATATGGAGTTCCTGATAAAGTGACTACTCCGTACCACCCACAATCAAGAAGAAAGTTGAATTGTCCAATAGGGAGATTAAAGAAGTTGGAAGATGCATTGTGGGCGTACCTCACAGCCTTCAAAACTACAATTGGTATGTCACCATACAAGTTGGTGTTTGGCAAGGCATGCCACTTCCTAGTTGAGCTAGAGCATACAACACTTTAGGCATTGCGGTAGTTGAACTTAGACATGGAGACAAAAGGTACTAACAGAGTCATTGCATTACATGAGCTCGAGGAACTCAGGTTCTAGGATTTAGAGAGTGCTGGACTATTCAAAGAAAGGATGAAATTAATGCATGATAAGCACATCTTGGATCAAAACTTCAAACCCGAAGATCTAGTGTTGTTATACAACTCGAGATTGAGATTGTTCCCGGGTAAATTAAAGTCCCGATGTTCAGGACCCTTCAGAGTGGTGCAAATGTTCTTAAGTGGAGCTGTTGAGATTGAATCAGAAGATGGGACAAATAAGTTCACGATAAATAAGCAAAGGTTGAAACTGTACCTTGGATAGGCTGAAGAAAAAGGGGACAGAGTGTTAAAAACTTTGGAATAGCCCCAGTACACGAATGAAGAGTGATGACCAGATGCTTGAATCATGCCGCGATGTTAAATCACGCGCTGCGTGGGAAGCAACCCATGAGTGTTATTGTTAGTGTATTCAAGTAACTTCATAAAAATAAATAAATGCCAGCACCGCGACCACAGTAAACCGCGGTGGAAGGTAGACATTTTGCCTCAGGTTTTAAAACCCTGCCGCGACCGCGCTGGACCTCGGTAAGACGTGAACATTCTACCTCAAAATTTTAAAACCACCATGACCGCGATGGGTACTAGGTATTTTTAAATTTTTTTCTTTTCCATTTTTCTTTCTCTTTTCTTCTTCCTTACTAATACTAACCTCCCCTACCTCCATTCTTCTCACCCATTCTTCAACTAAGGTATGTACTTTTCTCTTCTCTCTCTTTTCTCTAGTTTTATGTTGTATTGTATTATAGCTTATGTAGTTTTATGTTGATATGGTGTTGTAATTGCTGGTAGATTTTTGTAGTTTCTTTTTTTTTTTCTATTTAAATTTCGTTTTTGACCATGATTAGTAAAGGGGTTGTTTATTTTTTTATGGTGGAAGGGCGATGGTAGTGGGTAATTGAATGAAGAAAGTGTAGTGTGTACGTGTATAGTAGCATATTTGATTTGGGGATGTTTGCTAGAGTTACATGGGTTGTGTATAGGAAGATAGTTGTCTTGTCCACAAAGTGCATGGGAAATTGCCCCAATGAAGTTATAAGGGCTAATGTTACATGGTTGTGGTGAAGTCTTAGTAACTACCCATAATCAACCATTTCAACAACTTACTAATAGGCGTTTCTCTATTTGATAGGTACAATGAGTTCTTCTAGAAAGAGACGTACCACTAGGCCCTCCATTAGTGGACCGAGAAGATCCTCCAGAGGTAGGGGCAAGCCCAAGCACCACAGTTTAACAATACGAGGTTTGTCTCCCATGTGGCGGAGGCTAGATACACTACAAAGACAACGAAGAAACTTCTCCACGACGTGCACATTGAGCGCCAGTCACTAAAGGTGGAAGGTCCAAACATCTTCAATGAGTTGAGGAGGCGTTAGCTGGACATCTTTTTCGAGGTGCCGGAGGAGGAAATTGTTCAGCTAGTGTGGGAGTTTTATGCTAACAACCCGGAGAATGTGGAAGGCATTGTTACTGTGAGGAATACACCAGTGAACGTATCTATTGAGGCCATATGCAGGGTGTGCAGGCTGCAGTATTTAGGGGAGATACTAATGATTATCGTACCTGTAGCTACACACGAGCCTTATGGTGGCCTATTCTTGAGGTTATTTGTGTGCCTGACTGGGAATATATTTGGATTAAGAAAAGGATCACACTTAACTCCCACTCTCTCAATTGGGAGGCTAAGTATTGGCTCACCACCATTAATAGTCGGCTGTTGTCCTCCAGCAACACGACTGATGTCAACCTACCAAGGGCAGCTGCTATTTTCTGTTTCATGGCCCACAGAGATTTTGATGTGTACTGACTTCTCCACGACGAGATGTTGATTAGATCATCAGAGTTACTCAAGGGCCACTACTTCCCTTCACTGATCAACCGGATGTATCGTATTGCTAGAGTCCTTGAAGACCCTAGGGTTGATGGGAGAATTTCATTGAAATCCCCGTTCCGAGCGAAAAAATTGGAATTGGACGAGAGCCGGTGGTAAATGTTGATGACTCTGATGATGATTCAGCTGATGATGATGATAATGCTGAGATAGTCAAGGTTCCTCCTCCTCCAAGAGTTGATATGGCAGGACCATCACAGTCACGCTGGAGCACTCGTATGACAGCTATGGAGCAGGAGTTGGTTGGGTTGCGCACCTCAGTCCATGATTTGGGCGTCCGTGTAGACGTGGTAGCTGACCGACAAGTGAAGTCGTAGAAGAAATTATTGTGCTGGTTGAGAGCTCTGGGGCGTGCGTGCCACGTGAACCCAGACACTGTCTCAGATCAGGAGTGATCCGTCAGGGAAGTTCCCTTACCTCACTGTTCTTCATTTTTTTTATCCATGGGGACGCATCTTCATTTTAAGTGTGGGGCGGGGGATACTTCATTGTATATGTGCAATTGTAGAAATTGATGGTCTAATTCTGTTGTGTTTTGTTGCATTTTGATTTTTTTGGTATTTGAGTGAATAGTTCATTAAGGAAGTTAAAATAGTAAGGGACTTTTCCCGACGATGGATCCCTTTCGGCGGGGTTCTTGAGGGAATAAGTCAAAAACGAAAAAAAAAAGAAAAATTGAATATAGTGACTCTTCTTGATGACAGATTCTTTAGAAAATTTTCTTGGGAAGTTAGTTTAGAGAAAGATTAAAAAATTATTTTATTTTTAGGTAGTATAGTAACTCCCCATTGGTTTTTCTTTGGGCCACGGTTCTTTTTCAAGGGCTTAGCTTAAACCGGGAGGTAGTTTTTGTTTATTTTTGTTCTTTCTAGTTTTTAGATAATAACTAGTGGGCTATGAGCTAGTTAGAAGGAAAAAAACCCTTAGCGTTGATACACTCGAACTTAATAGACACCAGAGCGTAATGCTTAGCTTCATTGGTTGAATCCTGTTAAAGTGCCTTAAAATTGTATGTTCGCATCTAACTTGAAAAATCAAAAGAGAATGTCTTGATAAACTAATCCAGAGTAAGTCATGTGCCATGTAAGTGTGAGTTTTTACAGTATTCCATGATTCACATTGATACCTAGAACTTTCCATGTGTGTTTGCAAAGCGAATTATAATTTCATTAAATTTTAGAAGTAATATAGGTATTTCTTAGTTGAGCCAGACATATAAAGTAAACCCACCTGAATGCAATACATCTTAGTTAACCCCTTTGAGACTATAGCCTATTTCTTTGGCAATCACATTACGAACCTTACCCACTTGTTTGAATAGCTTGTTGTTTGAACCCTTTTACCTCCCAATAAGTACTTGAAAGGTACTGAAAATATGCAAATGCATAAGTGTGGGGTGGTGGTTTGGTTTTTGAGTGGAACCATTGAGATAGAGAAAATGTGTTGCATTTTGAAGCATAAAAGAAGAAGCACCACGAAACAAAAAGAGAGAGAAATAAGTTATAAATAATTTTAGTGGTTGATAAGTGGTAGCTTGTACAATTGCACCTAATGGATGGGGATGTTTAAATAAATGTGGTAGAGTGGTTGGCTGGCACAACTATGATCTTTAAGTTTAAGGTAATTGTATTAAAAGTGCTTAGGGAGGTTAGTCACTTTATCTAAATTTATCCTACCCGTCCCTTAGCCTACATTACAATCAAGTAAGTCCTATTGATCTTAGAATGAGTGGGCTCAATTAGTAGAGTACTACACTACATGTAAGCCTATGGTTCATCTTTGTGGTATGTGAATGTTGTTTGTGAGAGGGAGCGAATTTTGTCTATCTTAGTTCCTAATCGTTCTAATTATCGTTATTTGTGGAACTACTCTCTGGTGTGATGCGAGGGCATGTGATTTACAAAGGAATGGTAAGTCTTGACTATTGCATAGAGTGGTTAGGGTGGGTGGAAATGTAGTATGGTACAAATGGTTTGACTCTTGAGGTAAATGTTGTTCAATACTAGGTGCAAATTATATATAATGTTCATGGTGTGAGTCATTAAGGGAAAATCTTAGGGAAGGAATTTTGATGGAGTGTAGTGGATTGCTCGAGGACTAGCAATGATTAATGTGTGAGGTGTTGATAGTAGGCTATAGAGTTGATATTTATACCTTAATATGACTATACTTTGTTATTATTTTATAGGTAAATTGCCAACAAAATGCTCTAAATCATGTTCTTTTATTTTGCAGGGAATACTATATATGAGTAAGCAACATGGAGTATTTTGAAGGTGATAATGTGAAGAAAACGTCCACTCAAGAAGTACCCCGAGCACGAAGAAGCAGGAAATGGCCTAGGCAAGGAGTCCACCGCGACTGCGGTAGACCGCGGTGAACCGCGGTAGATTAAAATTGTGAGGCAAAAAGGTCAGCTTTTACCGCAGTCGACCGCGGTGCACTATTCGCTGCTGGAAGATTAGGGATCTACGTGTAATTTCGGGGAAATTTTTGTAAAACCCTTATAAGATTTAGAAACTCGCCGAAGATGTTTTCAAGCTTGTTTTAGACTACTTTTAGAGGAAGAACAAGTGTGAGGAAATGATCCAAGTATTAGAATTTTTTTCTATCTCTTTTTAATTCTTGGAATTTTATATCATGAACAATCTAGTAGTTTTCTCGTATTTTGTTATGAGTGGCTAAACAATTATCTAGAGTTGATTGAACCAATTGTTGGTTGAAATTTTGACTTAACTTATTATAATCGAGCCAGATTTATTGTATGATTGTTCAACTATGTTTTGTATGTTGATTAATTGACTGGGCCCTTAATTAATCTTATCTAATTACCTCATATTGCTTGAGAAGAAATATTAGGTTAGACATTTGTTGAATAACGCCACTTTTGGGTCGTTAAAGAGATTCATTACTTGAATTTAAAAGTGGGTTTAGAGTTAACAAAAGTTTGGTGGAACAATTTAGAGTTGCGCATATAGTCAGCTAAAGTAGTTCGAGTGAATGCTTTAGCAAATTATTGTAATTGATCGAGAGATAATTATGATAACCTATAACTTTTAATCCTTATGAAGTAATTCGGCGAGATTATAGCGAAAGAGTCGAGAACGAAGCTAGCAATTGGGAAAATCACCGCCCTACACCTTTTTACTATCGAATCCTCTTTTCTTTAGCTTACTGTTGTTATTAATATTATTTGAAGAAGTTAAACAAAAACACCCAATTTGTATTGATCAAAATTCTTGCATCTATAAATTGGTTGAGTTAATAATAACATTGCCAAATAGTGTAATTGATAGGTTAATTCCATGAGGATTCGATTGCAGACTTAAAACCAGATTATATTTGCAGCAACCACATTGTTTGTTAAAAGACATAGTTGGGTGTGATCACCCAACTATAAAAGTATTCATAATGTGCAATTGAAATAATAAAAAGAAGATAAAAAACCCTAATGGTTGGTTGCTCTTCTCACATTTGTTCTTGCCTCCAAATCAATTTAAGAACAAGCTTAAACCTTGCTTGGGCGAGTTTATTGAGCTTATAAAGGATTGTGATAAGTTTTTCCCGATTTACACTTTAGTCTCACGGTTTCTGGTAATTACATAGTACACCGAGGCCGCAGCAATACGCGGCGCGACTGCGGTGAGAGACAAACATTCTGCCTCGCTCCCTTAGCCCACCATGGTCCAGCTGCGATCGACCAAGGTCGAGGTGGCTTCAAGCTCAGTCCCTTTTACCTCTTTCTTGCTTATTTTTGCTCACGTTCTTCTTGATTAGCCTTTTATCCACCTTCATTACTCCAAAACACTCCATATGCTCTTCCTAACTTGGATTAGTCCTTGCGAAGCAAAAGAACACTAATTAGAATATTTTGTTATTATTTATACTTTAAAATATAACAAAGCATGATATATTTAGAGTGTAAATATCGTCTATATATCCTTTTATCCGTGCTCAACAAGAATAGACATACAAATGTCAAGATAAAATGATATCATATGACTCGTTATATTTGAATAGAAGAAAATGATGATACAGTCAATGGTTATACGTAACAAATATGGCATATTAGATAAAGAATGAGGTGCGAGTTGGGCTTTTCTTTCCTCATATCTCATAATCTTATAAGTTTATGAAGGACATAGTAGTAGCATTCATGTTTATAACACTACAACTCAGATTAATCATATAAAATCATTGATCTTATTTTCAAAGGATTTTGAAAGTAAGATCTAACTGTACATGAATTAAAGAAATTACTTCACTTTGATTCAAATACCTATTTTCATTGGATTTTAAAAGCAAAACTTAATTAAACATGACTTGAATGAGATAATCAGCTCACCTGGATCAGACTACTCACTAGACCTATTTTCATCCGAATTTGACACAAAACCTTATTAGACATGAAATAGAGAAATTAGTTCCCATAATGCAAAGAACAAATCAATTTTCAAATTGCATTTGCTAAGGCTTTGAAATGACGCAACAAGTATTTCACGTACACCCATTTAATTGGACTTAAAGAATCTTCATTGAAGTCGATGTATTTTTGTTGAGCTACAAGATTATCTAGATTCCAAACCTAGACACATACATTGATTTTGCAGTGTAAATTTATTGTATACTGTTTGTATATCGTGTATATCATGTATGTTGGGCCAGAACACATCTGGGCCCATTTTTCTTTTGTTTTATATTTGGCCTGAGTTGGCCCAGTTTGGTTATATACGCACCTGACCCTTCTGTATAGGGTCAGTCGGATATCTTGATATTGAAGGTTTTTCTTTTGAAGCTCCCTAGAAGCTTCTCTCAACCGACTCATCTTCTTCAATCTTCATCTTGATTCTTCTATGTTTTCATGGTATCAGAGCAGACGATGATCCGACGAAATTGCGTTGGAAAGTTTTCGGGTATATGTGAGATATTTGGTCAGTGATGATTTCGATAAGAATCGAGTGTTAATCTGAAACTTTTATCACCATTAACTGGTTACAGCTTCACTGCTTGGAATTTTGGGTTGGTTTTTCGACGTCCTCGACTCGATTCCGGCAAGACTTCAGATTTAAGGGTTTCTGCTGCTCGGAACTGGCATTTTTCTATTAATCGAAGGCCGTTCTTCTCCGGTTGCGAAGAAGGAGGGTAAATCTATTCCTGTTTTAGGTTCTATATGATTTGCATGAGGTTTTTTTTATACAACTTTAGTTTTTCAAACTGATTACCGAGACTATCTTTTGATTTTAAACTCATTGTTGTTCATGGCTTCTAACATGAGTGCTAATACAACTCCTATTGACCCTACCAGTCCTCTTTTTGTTTACTCCTCTGATGTTCCTGGTGTTTCTCTTGTGTCCACTCCCTTCTCGTGTAGTGGTTATGGGGGTTGGAGGAGGAAAATGATTGTAGCGCTGTCTGCTTAAAATAAAATTGGCTTTGTTGATGATACATGTCCCTGACCAGACATTAATGTGGCTCAACAAAAGTTATGGGACAGATGTAACAATATGGTAATCTCCTGGTTAACTACTTCCTTATCCCCTCAGATAGCTGAGAGTGTGCAGTATTCTGATATTGCACACAGTATATGGGCACATCTCGCAGCTAGATATGGTACTGCTAACAGAACCAAAAATTTTGAACTAAAAAGAGAACTCTCTCATACTTCTCAAGGATCTCTAGATGTAGCCTCATATTTTAACAAACTAAAAGGACTGTGGGATGAATTAGGAACAATGTGTACAAACCATGGGCAAAGATGCATTTGTCCTGCCAGAAATGGCATCATACAGGAAGATGATGAGAATAAGGTGTTCCAGTTCCTCATGGTCCTTAATGAAGCATATATGGGGGTAAGGAGTAACTTAGTGATGATGGAGACTCCTCCTACCCTTGACAGTGTCTACAATATGGTCCTCAATGATGAGAAACAAAGACAAGTCCAGTCCATTTCTCAGTTTAATCCAGACTCTATGTCCTTCAATGTCCACACAAATAAACATTCAGTTGGAATCAATAAGGTCACAGTGCCTAATCCTTCTCCTTTCAGACAAAGAGTTAATTTTTACCAAGCTAGAGGCTCTTTATTCTGTAGATACTGCAAAAAATCTGGGCACTAAATTGATAAGTGTTACATGATTCATGGGAATCCACAAAGTGCAACATTTAACAAGGGGAGGAGACCTGCTGCTGCTCATCTAACTGCTGGTGTGGATTTCTCTTTTTCTGAAGGAAATATGTCTTTTCCTCATGGAAATCCTCCTGAAAGTCATCACCCTGTTCCAAACATGGATGGCCAGAGTTCTGTGATACCAGGGTTGAGCAGACAACAATATGACCAATTGATGACCTTGCTACAACAAACTCAGTAAGTGGACTCTACTGCCCAGACTCCTCCTCCCATGTATGCTACCAATTTTGCTGGTACTATGCTAACTGAGAGCCCTGTTTCTGATTCCAAATTTTTCATGCTTACTCACATTAATTCTGCCACCTGGATAATAGACTCAGGAGCATCTATCCATATGACCTTTAATAAAGATTTACTCTTCAACCTCACACCTTTAACTGTGCCCTATCTTGTAACTCTTCCTAATGGATATAAAGTGAAAGTGACATGCACATGATCTTTTGCATTAAATCCATTCATCATTCTTGATAATGTCTTATTTGTTCCTTCTTTCAAACACAACTTGATTTCTGTCCACAAACTAGTAAAATAGTTGCATTAAAGAGTCTTGTTTACTGCAACTTCCTGTTTCCTTCACATGTTACAGGCCCCTTCTCTGAAGATGCCTCTGGATCTTGGTAAAGAGGAGGCTGTTCTGTACAAGTTTGCATGGTTGCCTACTTCCTCTTCTTCTAATTGTTGTTCTTCTGCTTCTGTATGTTCTTCTTCTTCTGATTCTTGTAAACCTGATTGTTCTAGTCATAAAGTTGTTGCTTTACCTTCAACTGTAAATAGTTCCATCTGTAATAATGCTGTTACAATTGACATGATTTACATTTGGCATTTGAGATTTGCTCATATTTCATTTGCAAACATGAAACACATTTCTGCCTTGTCTTTTCCATTTGCTTCTAAACAGCCTTTCCATTGTTCTCCTATGGCTAGACAAACTAGACTTCCCTTTCCTGATAGCACAACAAATACATCTAGACCTTTCCAATTGATTCATGTAGATACTTGGGGTCCTTATCACACTCCCACTTCTTCTGGCCCTAGATACTTTCTAACAATACTTGATGACTTTTCTAGAGCAACTTGGACACATTTATTGGGGTCTAAAAGCAATGCTTTCTGCATGCTTAAGTCTTTTCTGTGTATGGTTAAAACCCAGTTTAATGCTGTTGTTCAAACTATTAGGAGTGACAATGCTTTGGAATTGGGGTCAAGTATTGCTGGTGCATCCTTCTTTAGCCAACAAGACATTATTCATCAAACAACTTGTCCCCATACTTCTCAACAGAATGGTGTTGTTGAAAGAAAACATAGGACTCTTCTTGAAACCTGTAGAGCCTTACTCTTCCAATATGATTTACCCATCTCTTTCTGGGGAGATTGTCTATTGACTGCTACATACCTTATTAACAGAATACCCTCCAGGCTCCTTCAAGGTAAATCCCCTTATGAAATTTTGCATGGAAAGGCACCCACTTACTCCCATTTAAGGGCATTTGGCTGCCTTGCCTATGCTGATGTCCCAATTCCTCAAAGGGACAAGTTGAAACCTAGGGCCATTTCCTGTGTCTTCCTGGGGTATCCTTTTGCTAAAAAAGGTTATAGACTGTATGATCTCACTTCCAAAAAGTGCCTTGTGTCTAGGATGTTGCATTTCATGAAACTTCTTTTCCTTTTAGATCTGTTTCTTCTGTTAACCCTACTCCTTCTGTTTCTCCCTCTTCTTTTCCTTTTGTTCCTCCTCTTGAGCATTCCCTTTCTGAGACAGACTTATCTGTCCCCATCCGTTCCTCTCCTCCTTCTCCTTCTGCCCCAGTTTCTCCTTCTTCCAATCCAGTTTCCAGTCCTCCTTTCAACCATGACATTTCTCCTCCTGCTTTGCCTTCTTCCACATCACCTAATGTTCCCAGAAAATCTGGTAAACAGCACAATCCTCCTTCTTATCTAAGGATTATGTCTGTCATCTTCCTACCTTCTATGGATCTTCTACTTCTCCTCTGGAGTCTGAACCTCTTTATTACTCTCAAGCTGCATCAGTTCTAGTATGGCAGGATGCCATGAGAAAGGAGTTTGATGCTTTGGATGCCAACCATAACTGGGATGTTGTTCCAATTCCTCCTGGTAAGAAACCCATAGGCTGCAAATGGGTTTATAAGATCAAATATAAGGATGATGGTAGTGTTGAAAGATACAAAGCTAGACTTTTTATTAGAGGGGATACTCAAATTGAAGGAGTTGATTTCACTGACACTTTTTCTCCGGTGGTTAAAATGTCCACTATGAAGTGTCTTATTGAAGTGGCTGTTAAGAACCGTTGGAATCTTTTTCAACTTGATGTTAACAATGCTTTCTTGCATGGTGATTTGGATGAGGAGGTCTATATGAATCTCCCTCCAGGTTTAACAGTTTCTGTTCCTCTTACTGATTCTGTTTCCTCTGCATCTCCTCCTCTTGTATGTAAGTTGAAAAAGTCTCTTTATGGGTTGAGACAGGCATCCAGACAATAGTATGCTAAACTGTCTTCTGTTCTCTACTCCAAAGGATATACTAATTCTTTGAATGATTATTCTCTGTTTGTCAAAGGCCAACCTGGTAGTCTGGTTTTTGTGGCAGTCTATGTGGATGACAATATTATTACTGGGGATGACAATGATGAGCTTTCTGCCCTGAAATTGTTTCTGGATGATCAGTTCAGGATTAAAGACCTGGGGTCTTTGTATTATTTTTTGGGCATAGAGATGTTTGTTGTTCCTGGTGGGATGCTCCTTAATCAGCATAAGTATGTTTCTGACCTGCTGCATCAATTTGGCTGTATGCATGTTTCTTCTGTTGTTTGAACTTTGGATCTTAATGTCAAACTCCATGCTGATTATGGTGACCTATTCTCCTCCCCTGATCAATATAGGAGCCTCATTGGTAAGCTCTTACTTTTGACTCACACCAGGCCTGGCATCTGCTTTTTTTGTTCAGCATCTGAGTCAATATTTGAAGTGTCCTAGAGTCCCTCATATGACTGCTGCCCTACATGTCCTAAGATATCTTAAGGGCACTATGAATTTGCGTCTCTTCTATTCTGACAGTTATGATTTCTCTATACATGCTTATTCTGACAGTGATTGGGCTGCCTGTCCTGATACTCGCAGGTCTGTTACTGGGTTTTGTGTTATTTTGGGAGGCAGCTAGATTAGTTGGAAGTCTAAAAAACAACCTGTAGTTTCTTTATCCTCTGCTGAAGCTGAATATAGGGCTCTCAGTAATGTGGTAGCTGAATTGTCTTGGCTTTTCTGTTTGCTCACTAACATTGGTGTTTCTGTTTCTCTTCCCTTTTCTGTTTTTTCTGACAACCAGGCTGCTATACATATTGGCAAGAATCCTATTTTTCATGAGCGGACTAAGAATATTGAGGTAGATTGTCATTTTGTTAGAGAACAATTGAATGGTGGGCTCATTACTCTCTCTCATGTCTCTACTTCTCGTCAGCTATGATTTCTCTATACATGCTTATTCTGACAGTGATTGGGCTGCCTGTCCTGATACTCACAGGTTTGTTACTGGGTTTTGTGTTATTTTGGGAGGCAGCTAGATTAGTTGGAAGTCTAAAAAACAACCTGTAGTTTCTTTATCCTCTGCTGAAGCTGAATATAGGGCTCTCAGTAATGTGGTAGCTGAATTGTCTTGGCTTTTCTGTTTGCTCACTAACATTGGTGTTTCTGTTTCTCTTCCCTTTTCTGTTTTTTCTGACAACCAGGCTGCTATACATATTGGCAAGAATCCTATTTTTCATGAGCGGACTAAGAATATTGAGGTAGATTGTCATTTTGTTAGAGAACAATTGAATGGTGGGCTCATTACTCTCTCCCATGTCTCTACTTCTCGTCAGCTGGCTGACCTTCTCGCCAAGCCTCTGCCTGGCACTATCCTACATCCTCTGCTGGTCAAGTTGATGGTGGTCTCCCCCTTCAACTTGAGGGGGAGTGTTGAGCTACAAGATTATCTAGCTTCCAAACCTAGACACATACATTGATTTTGTAGTGTATATTTATTGTATACTGTTTGTATATCGTGTAGATCATGTATGTTGGGCCAGAACACATCTGGGCCCAATTTTCTTTTGTTTTATATCTGGCCTGAGTTGAGCCAGTTTGGTTATATACGCACCTGACCCTTCTGTATAGGGTCAGTCGGATATTTTGATATTGAAGGTTTTTCTTTTGAAGCTCTCTAGAAGCTTCTCTCAACCGACTCATCTTCCTCAATCTTCATCTTGATTCTTCTATGTTTTCATGGATTTAAAATATAATCCAAATTTTACGTCCAATTCTTTTTCTAATTTCTGGCTATTAGCTATAGAAAAATTCATTATCCGTAGAAACACTAGCTTACTCAAAATTGTTAGAGTTACCAAATTATTATTAATTAACAACCTCAGTAAAAACCGTTTGTTAAACGGAGTACTCGTACTGCCCTACAATGCTTACCGACTAACATAACAAACCATGCAAAAATCTCTACCTCTAGTTTGTCTTGTTAAACTCTGCTCTTTCTATAAATACCAACACTTGCTAAGTTTGTATAGAAAACCAAAACCAAAAATCCATTTCCATTCAAGAAATTTTTTATAAAAAAAAACCAAAAAAAAAACAAAACAAAATGGCTGGAAAAAACACGATATTTGCTGTGGAAGCTATTGTTATAACCATTCTTCTTTTCATACCTAGAGTTTTTTCAGATGATTCTGTTCCAATACCAGCTGATAAATCACAAATAAATAGGTGGTTTGACACCAATGTTAAGCCTTTAGATGCAAGAAAAGACACTTTGGACCCTGCCCTTGTTGCTGCTGAGGCTAATAAAACTATCATTAAGGTGGCTCTTTACATATGATTTTTTCTTTAATTTTCCTCTTCGATTCATGAACATATTTGATACTGCCTCGGTCCCAACTTATGTGACATTTAAGAATCAATCTTCTTAATTTTAACTATGAATTCGGACAAAAATATTTTAAATTTTTAAAATAAAATATATATATTTAAAAAAACTACGTAAAAATACTACAAGTCACAATGCATAATTAATAATTTTAAATATTTAAAAGTTATATGAAAAATCATAGGCAAAGAAAAGTTCAGTTAACTCTCGAAATTCAAACACCACTACATACAGAGGTAGTACTTTATTCATGCATCTTTTATATATGATGAAAATCTACGTTTTTAATGTTTTTTTTGGTTTGATATTATATATACATTATTTTCGACTTTTAGCTAAATTCAAAATTTACTGACTCTAAATTCTAAATATGTAACTGAAGGTAAGAGCAGATGGAACTGGTGATTTCAAGACTTTGACTGATGCCATAAACAGCATTCCTCAAGGGAATAAAAGACGAGTTATTATTTCCATTGGAGGTGGAAATTACACAGAGAAGGTTAAGATTGATAGGTATAAGCCTTTCATTACATTATATGGAGACCCTAAGAGTGTACCAAATATAATCTTTAATGGCACAGCAAAAGATTATGGTACTGTTGACAGTGGGACTGTGGTCGTTGAATCTGAATATTTCAGCGCTGTTAATATCAACTTTGTGGTACGTATTATAATTCAGAATGAGTATGATATTATATATTTTAATTTTTCTTGTATGTATATATAGTTCGAACAGTTGAATCTATCAAAATTTGTCCTAGATTCGCCTTTGACTATAATTACCTCAAAGTTAAGCGTATGGTTCTTTCTTTCTTTCTTTTGAGCGGACAATCTAGAGGAAATGGTCTCTTTACTTCACAAGGTAGTAAGCAGCGGCGGATCAAAATTAAGAAATTATGGGTTCAACCTTCAACACTCTTAGTATAAAATCCGTTACATATATTTTTAATTTATGGGTTTAGACCTATCATTCTTTGCAATTTTAATGAATTTTTATATATAAAATTATATTTCGGGTCAAAAGTTATTGGTTCAGATAAACCCGGTATCACTACTCTACATCAACCCCTGGGATAAGGTCAGCATACACACTATTCTTCCCGGACCACACTTATAGAATTTCACTGAATTTATTATTGCGATTGTTGTTTCTTCTTTCTTTTCATATAATATTAGGGTAATATTTTTTTGTTATTTGACAATTATGATTAGAATTCTGCACCAAGACCAGATGGGAAAAGGGAATTAGCTCAAGCAGCAGCATTAAGGACAGGAGGAGATAAAGCTTCATTATATAACTGTAAAATGTATGGATTTCAAGACACCTTTTGTGATGACAGTGGAAAGCATTTCTTCAAAGATTGCTACATTGAAGGCACTGTTGATTTCATCTTTGGCAATGGAAAATCCTTATATCTGGTAAATAATTTCGTTTCTTTTAAATTTTTATTCATATTCTTCTCATCTCACTCTTAGGGCGGAGTCACAATAACAGCTAAAGGTTCTAACAAACTCAAATAGCTTGTACTTAAACTCAATCATAGGTGTATTTAGAATTTTTAAAATATTATTGCACCACTGAAAAGCAAGGAAAAAGAAGCACTAAGTGAGACACGATGCATATTCTTTGTATAAATAATTTAACATTTAACCGGGCGAACTATTCAACATTTTTGGAGCATAAACCAATATATAATATTTGATCAATTTACGAAATATATACATAAAATACTTAGTTTGGCAAAAAGACTATGGGTTCACGTGCACCGCAAAAACAACCTAAATCTGCCCATGGACTCTATGTTTATCCATAATTTCATTAAAAATGTATAAATATTTGATTGTACATGCAGTGACTAAAATGAGATATGGGTTTGATGACAAGTTCAGAACTCATAAGCTTCAAATTGTGCTGCTTCTTCCTTGAATTTTGACGTCCAGAATTGATTCTCGACCTCCGAACACGATCTCTGCTTAATCCCTTGGGCTATTTACTCAGATTTCAAGATCCAAATAGCTCGAATTCATTCCATGACATCTACATAGCTCACAATCACTCCTATAAGACATAAAACATACAATTAGTGTAAAACACTAGCGATTAAAGCTCAAACTCAATGAAAGTGTAGCAAATTAGAGTATAATAAGCGACTAAAATATATAATTATAGCATGTCATTGTGATGCTAATGTTTATTTTCTTTTTTTTTCCTTTTTTTTGGGAAAAATAGAACACAGAAATGCATGTAATTCCAGGGGATCCAATGGCAATGATCACAGCACATGCAAGGGGTGCAGGCAATGTTGACAGTGGATATTCATTTGTCCATTATATGATAACTGGAGCAGGAAAAACAGCATATTTAGGAAGGGCATGGAAGCCTTTTTCTAGGGTTGTTTACTCTTACACTGATATGAGCGATGTCGTTCACCCTGAAGGTTGGTCTGATAATGGCAAAAACGATTATGACAGGTTAGTCGCCGTCGGTATATAGATGTCGAACTCTTTCGAATTGTTGATTTTGCTTGCATTCCTTATATAAAATATCACGAAAAAAAAAAGAATGTTACTAATATATATAATAACTTGAATGCTCATAAATTTAACTTGCTCTTTTATCATGTGATTGGTTCCATACAAGAAAAGGGTATAAGCGTAACACTATTTATAATGTTATACAATAATCTCAAACTGAAATACAACTACAATATAATTGTGTTTATAGTCTAATATTTATAGATATTAAATGAATTTTTTAATATATATATATATATAAGGTCCGAGTAAAAGCTAATATGTTCCGCTGAACTTGTACATAATGCTCCGAAACCACCCTAATGACCGGAGCTGGTGCATAAAATATCAATTAAACATATAAAATGCAGAAGCTAGAAAACAGATTCAAGATTTGAAGTTTATGAGTTCATATAACAAATCTTATATTAATATACAGTAATAATTAGGTTCTACAATGATATTAAGTCAAATATTTATAAATGATCAGCGGAATTTCTTAATTTATACATATTTGATTTGAGCAAAAGTTCCCATGAACCCATATATTTTCATTTTCCATCTCTCTCCTCTATTATTTCTTTGTTTTTTCATTTTCATTATTATGTTTTGATACTATGAGTTTTCCCCGAGATTCCCTTTATATCTCTTTCGATTTATCTGAACAGATCAGGCTATCTATCAATCTATTTGAAAATAACACCCTTATTTTGCTTCTCATATTTTTCAGGTCGGTATTTTATGGGGAATATAACTGCAAAGGAGCAGGTGCAACTATGGAACGTAGGGTTGGATATGTGAAGAAATTAACTGATGCAGAGGCAATGCCTTTTATCACACTTGGCTATATTGAAGGCTCCAAATGGCTGCTTCCTCCTGTGGTACTGTGAATGTTAGAAAACAAGAACTGAGAATTGTCCTAGCAATTTTGACCTTTTTTTCTTCTCACTTTATTTTTTCTTTATTTCCAAAATTTATCACTTTTTGATGTAGCCCATCTCAAGTATTATGGGATTGAGGCGTTGTTGCTGTTTTTTAGAGATGAGTATAGATGTTTCACAATTAACTTGTTTGGAAAGCTGTTCCATGATTGTTATTCTAAATATAATATTTGTTTTAATTGTTATATAAAGTTTATCATATTGTATCGTTAAAATCGTTGTTACATAACCATGAAAAGTGTCATTTTATGGAACGACCGATTTGATGTAATCGCGTCGTTACCTATTTTTTCTCTTTATCTTATCCTTCACTATTATTAAATAATTCTATTTTATCTTTTATCCTACCGTTTTATATAATAATATTGTATCGTACCTTGCTTTGACTTTATAATATTGAAAGTTTATTCTTCATATTGTTGGTCCATGATAACCTGAAACCGCGACAAATAATATGATCTATACAAACATATATTGTATGTATCAAAACGAATACAGTATTATATGATACATATCGTATTAGTCTGGTATTATAGTATGATATTATTGATAAAAGAAGGAGTAATTTTTTAATAACTTATCCTAGAAAATTAGATAATATTTGTGTGCAAAGTTATAGTAATAGCAATCTGTCTATTTATTTTTTTATTTTAAAAAAAAAGTTCCCATCGAACAAAGTCTAACCTCTCAAATAGAAGCATATTACAAGTTGCATGATAATTCTCTGTCTCGTTTTAAAATAGCTACTTCAATATATCAAGAATCAAATGAGAGCTGGTAGTGGGAAGGCAAGTGTCATGTTTATTGTTTAGGGATTTAGAGAATATAGTTTTCATAACCATAGCTTTTGAATATAGGATAGTCTTGCTTTAACAAAACAAGAAAAGAAAAGAAAATTCTTATTCTTACTGCAGATTCAAATAAATATTGAAAGGAATAAACCTTTTTTCATATATCTTTTTGACCATATGTTTAATATTTAATTTTATTATCTAAAAACAATCAGATAAGTGGCTGATTTTTAGCTAAATAATTTTCAGAATTCTCAAGAATATTATTGTAGTTTAGGGTATCAACCATTTAAATTTGATCAAGAAAAAATTAAGAACAATATTTGTGATGGTTAATTTGTTATAATTTCTTCTCAAATTTGAGGTTCGTAAAATTTTGTGACAGAAGAATAAAACCATCATAAAATCGTCACAAAATTGACGAACAACATCGTAAAATCTGTCAAAAATAAATATTCAGTCACAAATATGTAATTTTTTACTATTATTTACCCGTAAAATAGGATAATAATTAAATTTATGCGTGGTTCTAAGAATACGCGGCATATTCCATGCAAGATCAAGATTTAGGAATAAGAAATAAGGAATAAGAAAAATGATAACAAAGTCATAGAAAAACCTTTACAAATTTTCAAGATCCTTGATATACAATGGAAGGACTTTGTAATTTTCTCTAGAAAGAACTCATAGGAAAGTGCTACTGTTTTACTTTTACAAGTAGAGTGTTCAGATCCGCCCCTTTCCTTCTTCTCCTTTACCCCTCCCCCCTCCCCCATTTATAGGGATTAATATTATATTATTATATGAAAAATGATGGGTTCTGGCCGTTTAGGGTTGTCCCCCACTAATGCCATAATTAATGCTGCAATTTTAGTTAATGGAGAATATTATGGGCGTTTGCTGGGTGAGCTGTCGGTGTTACCACTAAGACTTCAGATCGTCGTGCTCAATCGATATAGCATCCTCCCCAGGTTCGGTATAGCCTCGAATAAGATCAGACCTTCATAATCATTGAAGCTCGATGATTAACATACCGGCCGAACCTGATATAGCTTCAATTTAGAGTTCGACGTAACTTCAATCGGGACCGAGTCTCGATCAAGATTGAACATTTATAAACCGAAAATCACCTAATTTGGTTGATTCCCGATGTTACCGAGTCAGGTATTGCATTCGGAAGTGTTTGTTCGATTAATTCCCGAGCAAAGAAAAATAAAAAATTGGGCATCTAGGGCTCCAATCACCAACTCCAATTTTATTTGTATATAGATAGCCCCCTCGTTTCTTAAATTACGAATTTTAAGAAACAATAAGAATTTCTCGACCTCATAATGACAGGTCGTGACGCGAGCAATCAGAATGTCACAAACGTCACGTCGGCTGGTTTCCCAAGGCACTACTTATGTGTTAGTGGGTTGTCGGCCACTGCTGGAAATGTACCGCCTCTTGAACTTTATAAATATACCTTTCCCCCATTGTTAAATACTCTTGCTTCACTAGAGATTCGGAACCTTTCGCCTCTCAATATTTCTTGGCCCGTGTTTCATATTTCACACGAGCTTCTCTACCAATTTTACCATATATTATATCTTATTCCATAGATCCCCTCTTCTTCTTTTCTTTATCAATGGCGAAAACTTCTCAATCATTTCCTAAATAAGAAAAAGCTTCAACCTCCAAACCCACAAAGAAAGTAAAAATCATTATTGAGCCAAGCCTTGAAGAACCGATTCCTTCCTCGTTTGTTATACATGACGATTTCGATATCAAGAAATGCTCTTCAAAACCAGACCGGCGTGAGCGGCCTCGAGATATATTAGATTAATCTTGGGTCGATAAGTTTGTGGAGTTACCTGATCCCGAAGAGTCGATCACAAAATACAAGGAGGGTTTTCTAAGTGTATATACTTATCCGTTCACGTTGGGCCCGACCGATCCAATAGTGATCATTTTTTACAAGTGGTATTAAACTACCATTGGACAAATTCAACCCTCATTTTGGAGAATAATGACACTTCTCTGCCACTTTGTTTTTAAAGTTGTCGGGTTCCCTTTAACCCTCGACCATCTGATCCGCCTTTATAGTCCTCGATTGTATCGAGGTAGACTGATAAAGCTACGTCTCCGAGCTCACAAGGCTCTGGTCTCAAGTATTGAGGAAGATAAAGGTCGAGGTTGGATGAGTCGTTTTGTCCATATCAGAACCTCAAACTTGATCCCACCCGAAAAAATGTCGTTCCCCGAGAAGTGGAACATGAAGTGTAAGTATTTAGTTATTGCACAATTCTATTGATAGAAACAAGCTTTTATTTGCAACCTTTTCTCCGAGCGTGTTTTCCTGATGCAGTTGTTGACTGGGTACCGAAAACCATCCCTGACTCCGAAGGATGGTTTCGAGGTTGGATGTCCAAGTTGAAGCATGCCGACCGCGCATGACGTGACTTGGCAAGAGGCCGTTGGATGGTAAATGCCTTCGTTAAATCAATTTTGAGTCAAGTATTTCCGCTCATCTTTTCTTTTTTCAAGCCTTGGAAAAGATATGATGATGAGGCCTTCGCCCGAACAGGAATCAAGTTTACCTCCTCTGTCAATTCCATAGATCTCGAAGCCGTTGAAGGAGAAGAAGTGAAAAAAGATGTAAGATTCCTTCTCGGAAGAAAGTGAGTCCAAAAATAAAAAAGCTCGTAAATCAAAATATAAAGTTAACCTTTTTGTTGAATCGGTGCTTGCTCTGTGGGATAAGCCCCAAGCGGATACGAGGGATACTGATTTGATGGTTCAACCGAGGTTGAAGGTTCAAAAGTACTTTGAACCGGAGAGGGACGAAACAAATGTCTCCCTTCCTGAGCCAATTAAGCATGCGGTTAAACTCCCGCCCCGAAGCCGTGAAAATCTCGATTATGTGGTTGATACGGATATGACATCGAATTTTGATGTTCCTTTCGTCAAGAGTACCCCCGAAATCTCATTCGAGCCTGTGACTGAGTCGATGATTAGAGAGGCCCAATCATCGAATATTTGCCGCATAGAGGGGGGCGAGGGATCGTTCCCCTTTGAAAATTACTTTGTTCGTGTGGAGGATGTTTCTGGATTAGATGACTTAGTGGTGCCGATAAAAAACATGAACGACGCCTGAACTCCTAGGTTAGTTAACCAATTTCTGGCTCCAAGCGCCGATCCTGGTTAGAAACGGTTAATTGTTATTTCGGTCCTGGAGGATGCCAATGTACTTTATTCTCCCTTAGGAGTAGCCAGCTACTATCGGTGCCTAGTGACTGAAGAAGATTGAGCAAAAGTGGATGTTGTGGGGATGCCTTGACTCTTTAATGAAGCACAACATGCTCTGAATCAGCTAAGATTATATCCTCGTATATCTTTCTTTGGTTTCAACAAACCTCTTGCTCATCTACTTGATTTTGTAGGCTTTTGTCTTGTACCACGGAGAATTACTCCGCTCTCATGAAGCGAAAAATCTCTATGATACCGAACTCCAAACCCTTACCGAGGAAAAATAGGCTTTCAAGAGCCTAAGTGATTGAAAGGAGGAGGAAAACCAACCTCTCCGGGCAGATCTAGAGAAAGCAAAAAAGGAACTTGCCAATTATGACGAACAGGTTATGAATAATTTCGAAGTTAATTGGGTTGGTTCAGGAGTTGTGACTGACGCTCCAAGTGCGTAGGTTCGGCAAAAGACCGACTTCATAGGTCGTCTTCTATGGAGGTAGATGAAATAAGGGCCGAGGCTGAGCGTTGCAAGGGAAATCTAGATTGAATCACATTGGAAAAAGAATCTGTTTGAGCTTAATTGGCTTCAGCGGAAAACTAACTACGAAATGCAAAAGAGAGGATAACTGCGCACACAGAGAAAATCAAGGAAGTTCAATCCCAACTTATTTTGGCAAAATAAGTTAGGATGGGCTTGATTCAGGAACTCAAGAAAATTAAGTCGAGTATGAAGACAATCAAGGTCGAGGCTGATGCTAGCGTGAAAGCAAATCAATCTGATGCTATAGCTGCTCAAACTCGTTTGAGGGAAGTTATCGAGGCTAATCGAGTGCAAATAATTGAGTTGTTGAACATGCTAGAATTATGTCTGAGAAGGAAATATTGGAGGAAGCTCACGCTCGTGGCCTCGACCTTTTAGCTGAGATTGAAAACGGTAAAGAACAGGAAGCTGAAGTCAAGGGCTTGGCTTATCCCGAAGATGACACCTCAGAAAGATCGAGCGATTCATAGAACGAAGGAAGTTCCAAGGGTTGATCAGGGATCGAAAAAGATCCTCAGGATGAGGGTGCCCCTATCAAAGGGGATCTTGGAGATGATTCCCCCACTGGAGGGATCCCGTAAATGCCCCTAGTGATGGAGAATAGATACAATCTTCTTTGTATTTTCTTTTGGGGAGTAACTGATGTGTAAATATGAATTTTGATGAATGTATATATTACTTGCTCCAACTTCTCTTGCTTATAAATAAATCATGGCCATAATGTTTCCGAAAATTCAATTGTCTTGAGTGTCGACCGAATTTTTAATCGATCAAACAAATTTGTACCGAACTCGAAAATGACTCATCTTAGCCCTTAGGCTCATTGGTCGAGTGAGGATTTCTCGAACTCGAAGTAGTGTAGCCCTTAGGCTTAACCCCCGAGTGAAGATCGATCGAGCTTGGTATGCAGCCCTTAGGTTTATTGGTCGAGTGAGGATTGCTTGAACTCGAAGTAGTGTATCCCTTAGGTTTTTATTGTTAGAGTGAGGATTTCTCGAACCCAAAGTAGTGTAGCCTTTAAGCTTAGCCGCCGAGTGAAGATAAATCTAATTCGGTGTACAACTCTTAGGCTTATTGGTCGAGTGAGGATTGCTCGAACTCAAAGTAGTGAAGTGATAACTAGGGATTATGATTCATTTTACACTCCTTCTTGCTTAAGATTTGATAAGAAATGTGTACAAAATAGTCCCAAAGGTGCACATGTTGTACTTAATTGCAGGGTTTGGTCAATAGGGTGACAATTTGTCAAAACCAACTTAAAATAGAGTGAAATCTGCACAAGTGCCAAGAACAAGGTAAGCTTAGCATAACAGGACTAGTGCGGCCGCACACTATTCTGTGTGGTCCCGCAAGGAGGAGTTTCAGAGAGTATGCATTTCAGGCAGCCAAACAATGCGTCCACAAAGTATTTCGCACGGACTACATTGACTTTATTGCGGCCACACTTGACTTTGTGCGGTCCGAAAATCCTATGTTCAGAGAGTGCCAATATTGGAGAAATATTTCTAATACGGTCCGCGGTCTATTATGTGCGGACCGCAACAGAAGCCACCGTGGTTGCAAACACAAGTTTATGCCTTCTCGGGTAAAAGCTACTTCGACCCCTCTTGATACTTTGTAGTAGTACAGGGTTGGCCTCGATCATGTAGCCCTTAGACTTAATTGTCGAGTGAGGATTTCTTGAACTCGAAGTAGTGTAGCCCATAGGCTTAGCCCCGAGTGAAGATAAATGGAATTCGGTGTACAATCCATAGGCTTATTGGTCGAGTGAGGATTGCTCAAACTCGAAGTAGTGTAGCCCTTAGGATTATTGGTCTAATGAGGATTGCTCGAACTCGAAGTAGTGTAGCCCTTTGGCTTTTATTGGTCGAGGATTTCTTGAACTTGAAATAGCCCTTAGGCTTAGTTCCCGAGTGAAGATAGATCGAACTCGGTATGCAACCTTTAGGCTTATTGATCGAGTGAGGATTGCTCGAACTCGAAGTAGTGTATTGATTGAACTTGGTGCATTTGTAATAGTGGAAAATTATGATGCTAAAATGTAGGGGGCATATGAACCTTTGAAGTGTGGGTACGGTTCATTCTGACCGTTTGACCCGTACAATGTTCTAAAGAATAACTCTACATACTTGAAAGCTTATATAAACATAGTGTCCCCGTGCCCTCCCTCCCCCCCCCCCCCCCAGTATTTGAAGTTTGGTAAATCTCAAATACTCTGGTTCTTGCTTTCATACTAGCACATTGTTCATTATTGCCTCGTTAAAACCTTGCGGAAAAATCCTTTTGGGAAAAATCAGAACAAAGGGAAAACGAGTGCAACGTGTCCTGACGACTTGTATTGTTTCATCGTTCACTAAATACCGTATCTCAACAATAGTATCATTTTACGTGGGAGACGTTCCAGTTGTTGTGTAATTCTTTCTTGTCCGTCGTTCCAAGTTTATAAGATCCCCTTCCCATGATTCTAAGGATTTGGTATAGGCCTTCCCAATTTGAGCAGAACTTTCCGTCGTTAGAATTTCACATATTCAATGTCACTTTCCTTAGTACTAGATCCCCGATCTTAAAGTATCTGAGTTTGGATCGTCGATTATAATACCTTTCAATCTTCTATTTTGGGTAGGGATTCGAACGAGAGCTACTTCTCCTCTCTCAAATAGTAGCTCCAAGTTTGTGAACATGGCCTCGTCAGTTGAATCCTCTGTTGCGTACCAAAATCTGATGTTGGGTTCATAGACTTTGACTGGTATAAGGGCTTCGGCACCGTAAACTAGTGAAAATGGCATGACCCTGATACTGGATCTCGAGGTTGTTCTGTAAGCCCATAGAACCTTGGTAAGGCTTCCCTCCATCTCCCTTTGGCCTTTTTTTGGCAATTCGTTTGGCAAGCACCTAAATATAAACAGAACAAAAATTAATTACAAGGTCTGAAAGACATGCGAAAAAAGGGACTAAATTTGACAGTTACATTATTCCTAATAACAAAGTTAAGAGTTATTCTTAAACTTTATATCAGTAATTGCAAACTATAATAGAAACTTAGATGGCAATCCAGTTAATTGGCATTAGCTCCATATCTTGCCGTCATGCCCATGCAATATCACCTTTCCTTCCTCAATGGAATGAGCATAATGTGCTAATACCACCCATAGAGGTCGTAATGAGTGTCATCGCAATATTACGCGGCTGTGACCTGTGAAATTGAATTAAATAATTTGCTGCATTGGCACAAGAAGGCTGCGAACTCATTACTGCTGAATGACCCATATCAAGATACACGTAACCAAATGAATTGATCATATCATGTCAATATTCCAAAGGAAATTGACGTGAACTCCTCAAGAATCGAAGAAAGCAGCGTGCGAAACTGCTCTAAATGCAGCGAATACGACGAAGATTTTGACATGCTGTCTATAGTTTCCCACGTTAGACTGAAGAGGCATGCGGGTGAAATGATTCCCCAGAATTCGAATACGACAGCATTCATTCGAAACTCCATAAATGGATACAAAATTGTTTGATTCACAAGTCTCGAAATTGCTTCCCTAAACAATCAGCATTCGAGAAAGCAGCATGCTGCTGAGAGTGCATATTGGCCCATGCAATAATTCAATGACCAAACTTCACTATGGCCCAAACGCCTGCGTAACTGCTCTATATCAAGCGAATGTTGCCTATAGTTTCCCACAATTGGCTTAGGAGGCATGCGGGAGAAACGATTACACAGAATTCCAGCATGCGTTCGATTCTCCAGTAACGGATAAAAAACTGTTTGATTCACATGTTTTGAAAATGCTTAGAGCAAGGACTCCATTACCTAAACAATCAGCGTTCGAGACTGCTTCCTAACAGCATTATCGAGCATAAAGCTGGCTGGAGATTCCCACGCGAGAAAGAAGCATGCTGCTGAGAGAGCATGTTGGCCCATGCGATAATTTAAAAAACACCAAGCTTCACATTGGCCCATGAGCTGCCTGGCGATCGTGCATTAAAAATGATGGTGTCTCTATGCAATTAGGCGTGCTAATCCATTACAGCATGAACTGTAGCGTGCTTCATATTTGGCAGCATGCAAACACACGCATGATACTTGAAAAGTTGTGTCCAGCTCTCGATTTCTGATCCTTCATGTTATGCTTGAGCTCAACATTAATGATATTGAGTTGCATAGACAAACTGACGCACAACTTGAAAAACTGAAGCTATACATTTGTAGTTGAACTCCCAGATGTCCGTGTCTCAATTAAGATCATTGAGAATTCTTCACAGTATATTCCAATTCTTAATCTCCATGTTTATTCTATTTTTTTGTATACCCTTGATATAATAACAATGTTTTCTTGTTTGATGAATCTTCCATAGATTGTACCTCTCTTCAGATGCAAGTTATATCTAGTGGAATGAAAAGTACAAGTGAACATGTCGTGAGGATAAAGAACAGCGGTACAACTCTTTTACCTGCAAAAAAGGAAAGAAAAGTTAGATAAAAAGTTTATTTCCATGTTGCCCTTGTTTCCTTCCCTCTCCTTCCCTAATTTCTTGCCACTCTTATTCTCAGTTTGTAAATTGTAGCTTATCATCATTTACAATCCTTCTGCTCAAGACATCAAGTTCCTAAAAATCAAAACACTCGATGTTACCACTGTCGAGAGCTTGGTTTGCAAGGTGGTCTGCTAGATTGTTTCCTTCTTTGAAAATGTGAGATACCTTGAAATTACACCCCTCTTTGAGTATGTTAATTTCCTCCACCGCATCCATAATATTCCAAGGTGGTTTCCATTGTCCATCTATTATCTTTTGAAGCATCATTGAATCTGTTTGAAGCCAAACATTGTTGAGGTTCATTGTTTTGCACATTCTCATTGCATCTACTATTGCTGTTGCCTCAGCTTCATTGTTAGAACCCTCCTTAATATCTCTTCCTTCTGCATATATCAAATCACCTATCTCATCTCTTAAACAAAAACCAATTGAACTTCTCCCTGGATTCCCTCTGCATGCTCCATCAGTATTCACTTTTATCCATCCTCTTGGGGGAAATTCCCATAGCACTTTATCGTACTCCAGTCGAGGTGTGTATTGCTCCATCATTGTCAGTAAGTCGAGCCAGTTGTGAGGCACATGTAGTCCTGGTTTTTTCAGTTGTACTAGTGACTGCAGCGTTGATGAAACTTGGTAAATAACTCTTCTTACTGACACTCCTTCTCCATATTTCAAACTACTTCTTCTCTTCCATAACTCCCATACAATGCATGCAGGTAAAGCTTGGAAGATTGACTTCAATCTAGGCATAACTGATGTCGTCCAGCACTTTGTAATTGCTTGTTGTAAAGACAACCCTTCTAATTTAATTCCTGCTCTCGTCAGGAAGTAACTCCAAACAGTCGTAGCTGCACTTGATGTGAAGAATAAAAGTACTAAAGACTCCTCCTTAGTATTAGCACAACACCAACACTTAGATGCGATGGAGTATCATATTCTACGCAAGAAATCATCACGTGACAGTTTTGCTTTCCACACCTTCCACATGTAGAAAGATATCTTGAATGGTAAGCCTTTGACCCAAATCATCTTGTAAGCTATCCTTGGAATTTCTCTTCTTTGTAAGTAATCCCATGCAGTTTTCACTGAAAAATGTCCCCTTGCTTAAAGCATCCAGAATGGTGTGTCTAACTCTGCACATTCTTTTGGTGGTCTAATATTCTGCACTATGTCACTATGTGGTTAGCCCACTCTTCAGGTAGAGTTTGAAATAATTTTTCAAGTTCCATATACCATTCTCAACCATATCATTGACATTGTGAATGTCTTCATCAATGGCAAACTGTGTTGGAATTTGGAAATATAATGCTTCCATCTCGGTTCAATTGTCGAACCAGAATTGAGCCGATCCCATTCTCAATTTCCAGTAGATTTGATGCTCAATCAAGTCCCTGCATTGAAGCATTTTCCTTCAAACGTGGGATCGACCCCTCCACGGTACAATTACAGTATTTAATTTCTTGCAATACTTTTGACACATAAATGCACTCCATAAACTGGGTTTTGTCCTAAAAGTCCACCTCAATTTGCAGAAAAGTGCCTTGGATACATCATGAAGGAATCTGAAACCTATACCCCCTTCTTCATAAGGCATACACAGGTTAGTCCATGATGGCCAATGTCTTGAGCTTCCTCCCACATTGCTGCTCCAGAAAAATTTTGCAAAAATGCAATGTAATTTGTTGATCACACAGATTGGAGGATTAACTGTTGACAACATATGAATTGGGATACTTTGCAGAACATTTGCGATCAATACAGCCCTGCCTCCTACAGAAAGGAGTTTGCCTTTCCACGACTGCAGTCTGTCCATAACCTTTGTAATTAATCCCTGGTAGTAACCACTCCTTCTCTGGCATAAAATATAAGACATCCAAGATATGTCATTGGAAAACATTATTTTCCTATACCATTAATCCTTTCCACCTTGTTGATCACCTCATTATTCGTTAAATGATGCAGATATATGGCTGATTTGGCTTTGTTCATCAGTTGACCGGATGCTGATTCATAGGCTTGCAGAACCTCCATCATAAGTCTCAATGAAGTTGCATCTGATGAGCAGAAAATGATTGTATCATCCACATATGCCAGGTGGTCTATTTTTGGGCTCCATTTTGGTAGTCCAAATCCATGGAAATACAGGTTAGTATGTAGTGAGTTCAAACCTCGAGACAGTGCTTCTGCTGCTATAATGAATAGGGTAGGTGACAGAGAGTCTCCCTGCTTAGCTCCCCTAAATGATTTGAAAAAACCATTTGGCTGACCATTTATTAGAATAGAGTACCAATTATTTCCAATCAAATCAAATATCAAGCCAATAAAATCTTCAGGAAATCCCATCTTACTTAGCAATTTAGTCAGGAATAGCCATGATAACCTATCATAGGCTTTTGTCATGTCTAGATTTATCACAACGTTTGGACCTGCTTTAGTTCTTAACCTAATATCCTTAATGATTTCTTGAGTTAGCAGTACATTCTCAACGATGTTTCTTCCCTTCACAAAACCTACATGTTCCTCTGAGATTATACTTATTCAACCAACCTTTCATGAATGACCCGCGAGAAAATTTGGTTAACAAAGTTGCTAAGACTTATTGGTCTCATGTCTGCAAAGGTATTAATTTCGTTTTTCTTTGGTAATAAAACCAGGTTTGTGTGCGTCACACTCTTTGGCAGCTGGTGACCGCAGAAGAAAGACTTAACCATGCCGACTACATCTTCTTCAATGATTTCCCAGCATGTTTGGTAAAAGGCTCCTGTTAACCATCGGGTCCGCCTGCTGAGTCCCCATTCAGCCCCATGACTGCTTTCTTCACTTCCTTATTTGAAGGCAAAGCTATTAATCTCTCATGTTGATCATTATCTACCATTGAAGGTACTTGGTTTAGAATATCAAAAGCATTAGGAAGTTAAGTCTCAGAAATAGTTCCTTGTAAAATTTTACTGCTTCTTCTGCTATTACGTGATCTTCTTCAATCCAGTTACCAAGGCTATTCTAGATCCTTGTTAATTTCAGTATCTTCCTTCTCCCATTAACTTGAGCATGGAAAAGTTTTGTGTTTCTATCACCATCTTTGAACCACAACATGCTTGCCTTTTTGTCTCCAAAATTGTTCTTCTAATGCAAGATATTTAAGCATTTCAGCTTAGACCATTCGTAATCTTTGTCTTTTTATCTGTGTAGGATTAACTTCAAATTGTCTTTCATGAACCAGGACCACCTCCTCAAGACTTGCAATCTTCTGGAAAATGTCCCCATATGTAGCACTGCTCCAGGTAGATAGTGCATGTTTAAGCTTCTTTAACTTGTAGTTAAAATGCTGAATGGGTTAGCACTAAAATCAGCTCCAATTCTCCTTCATTACATCTTTAAAAGATTCATGCTTTGTCCAGAAGTTAAAAAATCTGAACGACTTCTTAATTGGGGGAGTTTTTATATCACATTTCAGCAGCATCGGGCAATGATCAGAGCCGATTTTGGACAGGTGAGTTATCTCCAATCCAGGAAAGGTTTGTTGCAATTCATCATTGCCTAAACATATATCCAATCTTTTGAATATACAATCCTCTTCTGATCTTCCGTTCCACCATGTAAATATGCTTCCTTTAAATCCCAAATCGTTCAAAGTGCAGGTGTTTATGCAATGTCTAATGTCATCTACTTCAAGGAGAGAAACTGGCAAACCTCCATACTTCTCCTCATCATCCCATATCAAATTAAAGTCTCTTCTAACCAGCCATGGTAGTGTCATATGGGATGCCATTGCATACAAATAATCCCATAGATCAATTCTTTCAATGCGATCACATTTGCGTAGACTAGCGAAAGGATTAGCTCTGCATGTGGTTCAGTGTTCATCAATCTCAAAGTCAGCTGTTGAGTCATGTTATAGAGAATAGTAACTGCAAAAATTTCATCAGTAAAAGCCCAAATCTTGTTTGACACATTCACCACAGCCTGAGCCAAACCAATTCTTGTTGTACCTATCCATTTTGTGGGACTGCTGCATAGGCTCAATGATTCCTATAAACTGAAATTGATGTTTTCGATGCATTGTAATCAGCCTTTGAAATGCTTGAATTGTGTTTACTGACCTCACATTCCATATAATGGCATCCATTAAATGATTTTGGGTTTGGACAGTGTACTCCTTGTTTGTACTCCAGTGACATGAACATTTGAATTTTCTTTTGACTATTTCTTTTTTCCTTTTGCTGGAGAATTTACAGGTTCAATATGCTTTGGTGATAGATCCCCATGCTTGGCAACGTTAAGGAAATTTTGAGCAGTGGATTCCTCATCCACATCTAAATCTCTAAGTTTTGCATGGGCATCTAGGTCATGTGTTTCTACTAGTTCTTTTGCTGTGACAACATCATATGGCTGATTGGTAAGGTCAGCATTATTTTCCAGATTGGAAACTTCAGCACCAGCTTCTTCATGATCATTGGTGAATGACTGTGTATTTTTCAAAAGAATAATACTTCCTGCTACTCCCTTCGTTGTGTTTAATGTTACAGCACTTCTTGCGAAGACTTGCACTGTGTTCTCTTGGTTTTTGTCTAAAATTTGCTCTTGATTTGTATCTGCATTTTCTACTTCATTCAATACATGAATGTCATCATTATGCAAAGTCCCTCCTGGATCTATGATATTGGTGTTTCCCTCTGTTGGCTTTTCTGCTATTGTATTTGCACATTCCCTAATGATTTGTATATCATTTGCATTGACATTAGCATTAAACCTTTGGTCCTCATTTTCCAATTCATTTCCTCCAATTTCATCATCACTATGCATTATATCTAGAATCTGACCATCTTCTAAGACTTCCTCTGTTTGGTTGT
This sequence comes from Nicotiana benthamiana, assembly GCA_034376525.1. Taxonomy (NCBI): domain Eukaryota; kingdom Viridiplantae; phylum Streptophyta; class Magnoliopsida; order Solanales; family Solanaceae; genus Nicotiana; species Nicotiana benthamiana. The sequence goes on from CM067332.1 coordinate 69,338,003, forward strand.
GACATAATTTCCCTGCTGCCCATTTTTCTTTTTCATTGGCCCTGAATTTGTCCAAATATGCATATTCGACAAATTCATTTTCTTTGTTGTTTGCTAATTGTTGGTCATCTTTTGTGTCCTATGAAGGAATGTCTTGACATAAGGTATTGACCTGAACTGCATTATTTTTGAAAACTGCCTGAACCCATTGGGCAGTTGAGTAATTGTGAAGATGCTGCTCTTTCCCCAACTCTTGTTGTACACAAACTGGTTGATTTCCTATTGTGTTCAAGATTTTTTTTCTTTCTGATTGAATGAAGGTCTGCATGGTTTAGTTTCTTAGGTTGAGTGTTGGCTGGTTGTCTTTTGGAAGAGCTAGTAGAAGTTATATTTTGTACCATTTGTGTAGTTGAAGCATAAAATTCATGTTCCTTTAAAACATTTTCCACAATTGTTTGCTGAATGTCATTGGTTTGGATTTTTGAACTGGAGATTCCTCCATAACTGGCAGTTGGGTGCCTACATTATCCTCATCATTTTCCTTTTGTAACACTGCAAATTGGTTTGTAGTTTGGATTAGTTTTTTGACATTGGAATTGTTACCAAGAACTATTTCTTTACCTTGTGCAGCAGAAACTTCAGTTTGTTTTTCTTTGTTAAGAACCTATTGTCGCGAACTTCCTTCCATTGAGGGCCTACATTACCAACCACCTTGCCGTCGGTAAGAGTCATTATGGGAGAATCATGTTTTGCAAGATTCTTATTATGTTGTTGCACAGTTTCAACACATTCTTGTTGATGGACATTTTTCTTTTACCTTAACTCCGGATTAATTCTCCAACATTCAAATTTGTCATAACCTTGTAACTTGCATTGTCTGTAGTATTTTGGTAGGTAATCGTATTTAATGGTCATCCACTCAGTCCTCACTTCCCCTGTTGGCTCATTAACAATATCCATGCGTACTTTTTTAGGTAAATCAGTTAATAAATCAACTGACACCTTAAACCGTGCACAACTTGGCCTTGTCTTGTTAACAGTAGCCAAATCAAGATGAATTGGCTTTCCTACTGCATACGGCAACAAAAACAGAAATTCTTTTGCAAAAACAGTTGGCAGTAAATTTGGAAAAGAAATCCAATCCATAACTTTAGGTGTTTCCTCATCGACTTTGAATTTAGAATCATATATCAAAGTTCTCAATTGGTATTCATTCCCTGCTCTGTCTTTTACGTAGTACAAGTTCTTTGATGAGAAAGCCACAAAATCTTGCCATAATGTCAATCTTATCAATACATGTTTGTCACGAAGGTGACCAATAGTACACTTGCCTTTAATACCACATTGAATCGGGACAATTCGACGTAATTCATTAAGCTCGGGCCAACCAAATGAAAATTTGCGTACGACAGCATAATGTAGATTTTCAATCTTGTTCATTCGATCTGCCTCAGCTTCAGTGAAACGTACCATAGGTTGTCCTTGTAATAAAACTTGACGGCGCATCGTTATAGGCTCGACATTACATAGACCTTGGACCGGAGTGTTGATTGTGGCTGGTTTTAGGATATTGGAATAATCTAAAGGCTTGGGAATTGTTGAGGCGTTGTTAGGGTTTGGGGATGTCACTTGAGAGGGATGACCATCCATTGGAGATGACTAGTAGCCGTCCATGGAGGCCATGAACGACGTTAAATTAATGCAAAACCTGCCAGAATCTGTTTGCTTATGAGGGAGGAATCAAATCTATTTGCTTTTGGAAACAGTTCTTCAATGGATGAAGATCTAGACAGTTTCTCAGCTGAAAATGTAGCAGCTTGAGGAAAAGAAAGTCGTTCTTGATGAGACCAATCTAGTTAATGAGAAACCGAACAATTGTATATTAAACAAGTGCTTAGAAAATCCAGATTATACTGAAGAAGACACTGCTACAGTAAACCGGATTTTTGAAATTAAGAGCTGGATCAAAAGCTTATAGGAAAGGATGAAAAACCTATTGGGTATTATGTATGAGATTAAAGGCGTTCTTTTGAGATTAAAAATGAGATGAAAGCACAGAAAATGAGGGATTTAAGCCATTGGAACTAGAAATCTCAAGCTTTCACTCTCTTTGTCCTCAGTTAATAGTTTCTTGAGGTTTTGAATGATTGTTATGTTTGTTGATTCAGCTTGCCCGTTTGCACAAGGGTGATAGGGCGTTGATAACATCCTTTTGATTTTGTGCACTTTGAGGAACTTCGTAATCTTTCCACCAGTAAACTACTTCCCGCTGTCACATGCAACTTCATATGGTACACTGAATTGGCAGATGATGTGGTCCTATATAAAATCGATCACTTCTTTTTCTCTGTTTTTTATGCTTGATCTTCAACCCATTTATAAACATAGTCAATCATAAATAAAATAAATTGAGTTTTGCCTGGTGTTCGTGGGAGAGGGCCGATGTTGTCTATTCCCCATTTCGTGAATGGCAATAGTGAGTTGATCGAGTGCATTAATTCGCCGGGTTGATGGATCGACAACGTGTGCTTTTGACACCCTTCACACTTTCGTAGGAACTCTTTTCTGTCCTTTTCCATATCAATCTAATAATAACCGTCTCTCAAGATTTTTCGAACCAACATTCGGCACTGGACTGGTTCCCGTATTTACCTTCCTGAATTTCTCTCAAAATATAGCCAGTATCTCCCGGCCTGAGGCAAATAGCGAGCAGACCATAGAACATTCTCCTAAAAAGGACCCCGTCTGGTGTTAGGCTGAATCGAGCCACTTTAGTGCGCAAGGAACTCAATCTTTCGGATCCTTTGGTAAATCTCCCATTTCAGATATCGTATATATTTATTCCTTCAGTCCTGAGTGAGGCTTGTGGAATTTACCTCGATATGCCCTCACTCTATTAATGAATCCCTCACTTGCACGATCACTTTTGTTTTAGGCCTATCATCTTCGACCGCAGAACCCAGATTTGCTAGAGTGTCGGCTTGCCCCAGTTCTTGTATTGATGTTGTGTTATTCTTGGCTTGTCGATATATTTTTTCATCCGTTCGTCCTTGACTTCGAATATACCATTACCTTATTCACTACAAGGAGTGAATCAGTCCTTGCTTCGATTTCTTCATCCCCCAAGTTTTGAGCAAGTTCGAGACCTTCAATATGTCCTCATACTTGGCCTTATTGTTAGTTAAATTTTTAGTTCTGATCGACTGTCTTACTATGTTTCCCGAGGGCGGTCTTATCACTATACAAAGCCCGGACCCTCTTGTATTTGATGCACGTCGGTAAACAAGGTCCATGTTCCCAAAGAGGCCTTAGAGTAGGCCGATATTTCTTCATCAACTCCCCGGATCAAAGCGAGACTAAAATCGGCCACGAAGTCTACCAATATCTGGGACTTAATGGCCGTGTGGGCAGACACTTGATATCGTACCCATTGATTTCTGCGGCCCATTTAGCCACTCGGCCCAAAAGTTTGGGCTTGTGCATTACGTTGCGTAATGGGTAGGTCCTTATAACACCGATAAAGTGGCACTAGAAGTATGGTCTTAGTTTTCTAGAGGCACTTATTAATACAAGGGCTAACTTCTCTAGATGAGTGTATCCAGCTTCAGCTTCCCCTATAGTTTCTACCAACATAGTAGATAGGAAATTATGTACCTTGCGTATCTCGGACCACAACACCGTTTATCGCTATTATTGATGCTGCCAAGATAAAGCCGCTCATTTGTTTTGGAGTTGTGAAGCAGTGATGGGCTCGATAAATAATGTTCCAAATCCTCCTAGGCCTTCTGGCATTCCGGTGTCCAGTCAAATCTATTCTTCTTTTTCAAGAGGAAGAAAAATCGATGCATTTTGTTGGCGCGGCTCGAAATAAATCGACCCATATCCACTATGAGCCCCGTCAACCTTTGTACGGCCTTCACATTATCGACAATGTTGATATCCTTAATAACCTTAATTTTATCAGGGTTGATTTCGATTCCTTGATTGGAGACCTTGAATCCTAAAAATTTTCCAGATCCGACACCAAAAGCACACTTCTCTGGGTTTAGCTTCATTTGTGTTTCCTCAGTATGTCGAAGGTTTCCTACAAATGTTTTGAATGGTCCTCTGCTAGCAGGTACTTAGACAACATGTCATCAATATAAACTTCTATTATTTTCCCAATTTTTTCCTCGAACATTTTATTTACTAGGCATTGATAAGTGGCACCGGCATTCTTTAGTCCGAAAGGTATTACATTGTAACAGTATGTACCAAAATTAATGACGAAAAAGATTTTTCTTGGTCATTCAGGTCCATTGATATTTGGTTGTACCCGGAATAAGCATCAAGAAAACTAAGGATCTCATGGTCGGCCGTGGCATCGATCATACAATCGACGATGGGGAGAAGGAAGGAATCTTTAAGACATGTTTCATTCAAATCATTATAATCTACACGCACTCTCATTTTGTTTCCTTTCTTTGGTACTACCACTACATTTGCTAACCACTCCAGGTATTTTACCTCCTGAATCGATCTTATTTTAAGGAGTTTAGATACCTCGTTCTTGATGAAAGTGTGTTTTAGCTTGGACTGAGGTCTTCTTTTTTGTCTGACTGGAAACGAACTTTGGGTTCAACTCAGCTAATGAGTGGTGATCTTCAATAGAATTCTTGTCATGTCAAGGTTAGACCATGCAAAAAAAGAGATGTTAATTAAAAGTAAGTGAATGAAATTTTCCTTGAGCTCGGGTGTCAGCCCCTTTCCCATATATACCTTGAGGTGAGGCATATGCTTGACCAGTGCGACTTGTTCCTGCTCTTCATTTATTGATTAGGTAGCATCGGACTAATCTAGTGTAGGAAAGGATCGGGAATTTCCCGATCTTCTTCATTCGTACTCTGTTCATATGATCTTATCGAGGATGGGGTCCTTGATTGCTATTTGGTCACAAAATCATAACCCGAGCAGATAGCAGTCGACACCGAGGTCACTCCGTCGGGATTGATTCTTCGATAGCAAACATTTCATTAGTTTTTGGTTGCTCCCCATAAATTATTTGGGTCCCTCCTGGGACTAGAAATTTGAGAACTTGATGGAGGGTCGGTGATACAATGGATCCAAGACCTTCTGAGAAGGGCATCATATTTCCTTCGATCACATGGAACTTAGTTTCGCACACTACCCCTGCCGTGCTCATCGATAACGTGATTTTTCCCTTAGAAGTTTCACACGCCATACTGAAGCCCTTTAGGATCCGTGACTCGAGAACGATTTGGTTTGATACCCCAAGCTGGTCTACTACTCCCGATCGGATTATGTTGGCAAAGATACATGGACCAATTAACACACTCTTAATTCTAATTTTATTTACGAGTATAGAAATTATGAGCGCGTCGTTGTGTAGTTGAATAATCCCTTAGGCATCTTTATCACTAAAGGATATGGCTGCATCCGGTTTGATTTGCTGAACTCGCTTTTCTTCGGGGGCGGGGGCCCTGGTACATTTTGTTATTGGATCCCGGGGCACGTTGACCCTGCTGATAATCAAATTAATGACTTGAGTGGCATCTTCTTGCTCTACCCGTCTGTGGAAATCCCTATTTTTAAAATGCGCTTTGGCTCGATCACTCATGAACTCCCGAAGGTGACCTTCATTGAATAACCTTGATACTTCCTCTCACTTGTCAACAATCTTCGATCTTGTGACCATGGGTTCCATGGTATTTTCATATTAGGCATGGATTTCTTTGTAATGGCTCTGATTGCAAGGGTCGAGGCCATTTTGTATCCTCGATCTTTCTGATGGCCGATACGATAGCGGCCGCATCAATATTGAAGCTATATTTTAATTGTTCCGGTGCCTCCATATGCCTAACTGACTGGTTGAAACCGCCCTTGATAATTGGTCTCCGATCATTCCTTATTTGGTTACGAGCTAGTCCAGGTTCCTCCGGTCTTCATTATATTGTCGGTATCGTTCTTTTCTTGATCCTTGCTCGTGATAGGTTTCCCTTTTGGTTCGGTCCTGATTCCTGCTTCGACGGGGAGGACCTGTTGGGACCTCGTACTAGTCATCTTCAACCCTAATCTTTGATTGGTACCGATTGTGGATGTCGACACATGTGGTAGCGGGATATTCCAATAGGTTCTGCTTTCGTTGTCGAGAAGCCATAGAGCTTCGCTTACTTATTCCCTAAGTAAAAGCTTGAACAACCCAGTCATCGGTTACTGGTGGCAGGTCTATCCGCTCAATATGAAAACGGGATACGAACTCCCTAAGTGTTTCATTGTCTCGTTGCCTAACTTTGAACAAATCCAATTTTTCGGGTCTTGACCTTGATTGCACCTGCTTTTTCTCTAACAAAAGAATCTACAAGCATAGAAAAAGAGTTAATAGAATTAGGAGGTAAATTGTGATACCAGGTCATGGCTCCCTTGGATAAGGTTTCCTCGAATTTCTTCAGTAAGACAGACTCAATCTCGTCGTTGTTCAAATTGTTCCCCTTGATGGAACAAGTATAAGAAGTCACATGTTTGTGGGGTCTGATGTTTTGCTATATTTGGGAATCTCGAGCATACGAAAAGGTTTGGGAATCAGTTTTGAGGCCATGCTTTGAGGAAAAGACTTTTGCACAAACTTTTTGGTGTCAAGGACTTTGAGTATTGGGCGAGCCCCCGAGATCTGATCCACCCTTGAATTGTAATTTTCAACCTTCTTTTCTCCTGTTTCAACCCGCTTCGTCAATTCCTTGATCATTTTAATAACCTCAGGACTCTTACCCAATTCTTGCCCAGTTGCTACCAATATGGTTGGTTCGTCTCTTTGGGTTGTTTTCATATGTGGGTTAGGTCTGGTTCCGCTCGGGATCTGGCTCTGACTTTTCAACCGAGCAATTTCTAGTTGTTGAGCTTGGAGCATCTCCAAAATCACGCATAGGCTTATTCCGTCTTCTTCAGCACTCTCGGCTGCAGATTAAGTTCCTCCCCGAATGCTATTCACCGAGTCTACGTCCCTATTGGCATCGACTCCAGCTCGTGAATTCACATCATTTGGATCCATTATTCGATCTCTAAGAACCTCCTCAGGCAATCTCGCGGCTTCGGGCGCGACGTTGTAGTTTTCATCTTGATGATCTTCCTCGTTACCAATATTTTGTGGCGCTTAGGAGTTAGCCATTTTATGCTTGTAATCAAAAAGTACCTCCAAGAACAAGTGTGAAGCAATGCATTATGTGATTTTAGTATCAAAATGACCACTATTATCCTCGATCCCACGGTGGGCGCCAAATTGCTTACCCGTAAAGTAGGATAATAGTTGAATTTATGCTTGGTTCCAAGGATACGTGGCACATTCCAATACAAGATCAAGATTTAGGAATAAGAAATAATACAAGATCAAGATTTAGGAATAACAAATAATACAAGATCAAGAACTAGGAATAAGAAATAAGGAATAAGAACAATGATAACAAAATAATAGAAAAACTTTTACAAATTTTCAACATCCATGATGTACAGGGGATGGCCTTTGTAATTTTCTCTAGAAAGAACTCATGGGAAAGAGCTACTGTTTTACTTTTATAAGTAGAATGTTCAGATCCCCTTATTTCCTTCTTGCTCCCACCCCCCTCCCGTCTCTATATTAATATTACATTACTATATGGAAAGTGATGGGTTCTGACTATTTGGGGTTGTCCTCCACTAATGCTATAATTAATTATGCAACTTTAGTTAATGAAAAATATTATGAGCCTCTTTCAGATGAGCTGGCGGTGTCATCACCAAGACTTCAGGTCGTCGGGCTCAATTGATGTAGCATCCTCTCCAAATTCGGTATAGCCTCGACCAAGATCAGACCCTCATAATCATCAAAACTCGATGATCAACATGCCGGCCGGACCTGATATAGCTTCGATCTGGAGTTCGACGTAACTTCGATAGAGACCGGATGTCGATCAGGACTAAACCTTTATAAACTGATAACCACCTAATTTGATCGATTCCCGATGTTACCGAGTTGGGTGTTGAGTTCGGCAAAGTTTGTTCGATTAATTCTTGAGCAAAGAAATACAAAAAATCGGGCGTCTAGGGCTCCAATCACCAACTCCGATTTTATTCGTATACAACTATAGTGAGGATTGTCTTTGTGCTCTCTCTTTTCATATTTCAACAAATGATATTTAGGCCATAGAACAAATATCACATTCTTTTAACGCACATAAATATTGGGCGACAGAAGAAATTTGAACGCATCTAGCACCGATGTTCCTATCAAAAAGGGTAAAAGCTTATCCCCATTAAGACTAAACCATGCTAACTCGCCATGGTTAAATGACATAAAATTAATTGATAAATAATTATAACTTGGTGAAAACATATATACGCATATCATGCATTTATTAATTTGTATGACAAATTTATGCTGGTGCGAATAATTTTTTACTAAAAGAATGGTCCAAGATACTTCCTTTTACTTTGTGCCCCAGCTGTAATCATTTATAATTAGCCTCAGATAGGGGGAGCATATTTGTGTTCGTGCCTAAAATGCAACCCTGTTCTATCTAGTTATTATTAAAAGCTTATATTTTATAGTGGGTTTTAGGGGGCATATACAGAAAAAACGAGAACAGTTACCACCATGAAAAAAAACTCAAAACCGTACTTTAGAACAAGTTCCTTTTTTTTTTTCTAGTTAAGAGTTTTGTTATGTACAGAGAGGAACTTCAAAATATTAATGTGTTCTTATGGAAAAGCAAGGAAACTTTACTTGATTCTCGCTGGACACTGACTCATACTTATTGTATAATTAAGCTTTCCCTTGGATTTATATTTTATCACATATCCTAATAAAAACGTTATGGAGAATCTTTTCCATTTGATTTTTTATTTTAAAATTTGTTGTCTTTAATTTTTTAACTGTTACATGGAAGTCAACTTTACTGCTGACACACTTGCTAGCATTGGAATTGTGTGTAAACTAGAGAGGTTTTTCACACAAACTATAGCTTTACCAAGGAAGACTAATAGTATGTTTGGCTAAACTTTTTTTCTTTGGCTAATTTTTCTTTTGGTGTTAGAAGTACTTTTGACCAAACATTAAAGTGTTTGGCCTAATTTTTGCAAAAAAAAAAAAAAAAGAATTCAGGAGAAGTAGAATTTCGGCTTGAATTAAAAAAAGGAGGCAAGTGAATCTTCGCTTTTGGGCGGGCATGTAGTTGTCAATAACTTAATTTAGAAGTTGCATTCACCTGTCTTTGAGGTGCTTGTTTTAGAAATTACTATAAATAGAAGCTACTCCACAATAGACTAAACCAGAGAACAGAGTAGTCAATCATCCTCTACTCTCCTTAGTCCTTATAGGACTATATTTTAAGCTATATTTATCAAATTTCATTCTTCTTTTAGTTAAAAATGGACTGTACTAACTGCCATACATCCTTACAAATCCCAAATGGTGCTCAATCCATTTGATGTGCCGTCTGCCATGCAGTCTGTCGCATTGGCAGCCGGCTACAGTTACTAGCCAACAAGTACCATTATCCTCAACTCCCTTCGCCTTTCGGCGGAAAGAGAGCTGTGGTTATTGGTATTGCGTATAAAAATACTGATGATGAGCTTGAGGGTTGTATCAATGATGCCAAATGTATGAAATACTTGCTTGTCAATCGATTCAAGTTCCCTCAAGACTCCATCCTTATGCTCACGGGTAAAATATTCTTTCTCTATTAAGTACTCTCTTCGTCCCAATTTGTTTGATGCAGTTCAGATTTCGAGGGTCAAATGATTTTTGTAACGTAATTTTCTATCCTAACTTTAAATCTTCGTTTCGTGGAATATACTTACAGAAGAAGAAAGAGATAAAAAGAGGATACCAACTAAACATAATATAATGAAGGCAGTGTCCTGGCTTATGCAAGGTGTTAAAGCAGGGGATTCTCTGGTATTTCATTTTTCTGGTCATGGTTCACAGCAAGAGAATGACACTGGAGATGAAATTGATGGTTATGACGAAACACTTTGCCCTTTGGATTATGAAACAAAAGGAGAGATAGTTGATGATGAACTAAATGCAATACTCGTCAAGCCCCTTCCTCCTGGTGCGAAGCTTCATGCCATAATAGATGCTTGTCACAGTGGCACTATGCTTGATTTGCCGTTCCTTTGTAGGACGAGCAGGTTTGTACAACTACGAATCTTTATTCCATTTAATGCTCAAATGTCTAGCATTGTTTTGTTGGGTATTTGCCATAATTTTCTTACTATATTTAATTTTCTTATTTCTTAAAAAAAATGACAATATGTTTACTATAACTGAGTATTTTTTCGTAGAAGAAAATTATAAATCTCTTATGTTTGACTAGTCATTTTTCTTGAAGGAAAATATTCGGACTTCTATAAATTGAGGATCCTTCCTTTTCATTTAGCATCATCCATAATATAGCCTCTAAAGGTTTTGAGAGTCTTGTTTGAGAGGAGAATTTGTGAGACAAGTGTTATGATATCGCTTGTATTTGCTTCTTTGTGAGGTATTCTTTCGATTTTTTGAACTCTCTTTTTTATATATATAGTGGATTGCTCATCTCCGCCTGTAGATATAGGTCAATTGACCTGTTTGTGTCGAAAGGGCAGCCCAGTGCACTAAGCTTCCGCTATGCACGGGATCCGGGGAAAGGCCGGACCACAAGAGTCTATCGTACGCAGCCTTATTATACATTTCTTCTAGAGATGGTTTCCGCGGTTCGAAGCTTTGATTTCCTGGTCGCATAGCAGCAACTTTATCAGTTACTCCAAACAACCTATTTGTATCTCTTTTGGTATATTTCTCTTTTGTTGTCTAATTTATCGTCATTATTTAAGGTATGTTTTACCATTTTACACATGACACCTGATTATTTCGATCCCAATATATTTCACTCTCCCTTCGGTTAGTTGATGTAAGAGAATTTTATGGATACAGAAGTGGAAGATATGTATGGGAAGATCATCGTCCTCCTTCAGGAGTATGGAAAGGAACAAATGGAGGAGAGGTTATATCCTTCAGTGGTTGCGATGATCATCAAAACTCTTAAGAAACAGAAGTAAAATTCTTCTTTTTTTCCATCTTATGTTTTTTATCTTTCTTTCAAATAAATAGAGTTAATCAACCTGAGCAAAGCTAATTGAATGACTTATAATTTATAAACAGAATGTTAGTTCAACTGGTGCAATGACTTTTTCTTTTATTCAAGCAATTGAACGTGGACAAGGAACTACTTATGGGAGTATTCTAAATGCAATGAGATCTTCAATCCACAGATCTAACAGTGGTTTATTAGGAGGCACAGTTGTCTCAACTCTTCTCACAATGTTAATAAATGGAGGAAGCCTTGGCAGTGGGATAAGACAGGTAGCTTTAGCTTAAAATAACTCCTTTCGTCTCAATTTAAGTGAACGTGTTTTAATTTCGAGAGTCAAATAAATTTTTTATCACGATTTTTTCATATGCCTTTTTAAAAATTTTGGATTGCTAATTACAATGACTTGCTGCGGGTCTTCGGAAACAGCCTCTCTCAGAGGCAGATCCAGGATTTAAATTATACAGGTTCAACTTTTCAGATTTTTAACATTAAACGAATTGTACTTTTAGATTTATGGATTCAGAGCTAGAGTTTGTTGCAATTTAATAAATTCATGTTTCGCAGCAAATTATTGGGTTAAGATGAATCGGCAGCTATATTGTACATCCGCCCTTGGTCTCTCTACCTTCACAAAGTAGGGATAATGTTTGTATATATACTACACTTGACAGACTCCATTTGTAAAATTATACTTGTTATATCGTTGTTGTTGTAATTATTGTAACTTATAATACTTTTTAGATAATTTCCAGATATGTAGATTTTATTTCAAAAAAATTAGCAATTTGTGTTCGGAGTCACAATAAAAATTAAGAAATTTGACTCTCGAAATCTAAATCATGTCACATAAATTAGGGAAGATGGAATATTATTTATAGAAATTGAATTGTTCTTCAAGTGTGAAGGGATGAATAAATATTTTTACCTTTTGGTTGCAGGAGCCCCAGTTGACTGCTAATGAGCCATTTGATGTGTACACCAAACCGTTTTCGTTATAGTAATATCTTAAGCAATTCTGGTTTTCACATAGTTTGTGTGCATAGATACTGATTGGAGTATAAATAAAGAGTATCTCTTTGTATTTTCAGCTTTAACATCTGGAGTAGTCTTTGTTTCCTATAAGTGGAAAGTTCTAATACAAGAAATATTTGTGTGGAGGCAGCTAAAGCTACAGTATTTACTCTTCTCAATATAACGGATTCTTGAATCAAATAAAAGCAGGGGCGGACTAGTTCTTCCATATGAATTCGATTGAACCTAGTAACTTATATTTAAATCCTTTAGTTGTATTAAAAATTATTGAATTAAGCACAAATTATTAATTTAGAAATCAATAACTTAAAAAAATTAGAATACTAGAGTTATAAATTTCAAATCAATCATAGCTCCGCATATGAATAGAAGTATCTACTATAGTATTGCAAAACCTACTTTAACTAGAAATCGGAAAACCTATTTCTCATTACTGCAATTTAGTATCCAGCCAATATCACATCGACCTTGATGTACATTTATGCATAAATAACACACTCATACCTAAGAATTACACTTCCCAGTACACATATTCTACTCCAAATTCGAAATGGAAAGCTAATGTGTAAGAAAAGCGTAACACAACATTTATTGAAAGTAGCGACTTAAAATAGGTTGATATACATAGGGGCGGAGATAGTATATTGTTTACGGATTCGAATGAACCAGCAGGTTTGCTAAGCCCACATTTTATATTAAAAGTCAATAAAATACGGATAAATATTTAATTGTGACCCAGTAACGAAACGAGCTATGAGTTCGATGGCAGTTTCAGAACCTACAAATTTCAAATCTTGGCTCTGCCTCTGAACTAGAGGTTTCAAGCTGGCCGGGTTGACCCGGGACTGGCCCGGCCCAGACCGGTTGAAATCCGGACCAGCCCGACCTGGTATTTAGGGAATCGGGTGGGCTGGGTTATTGGGGTTGGTCCGTTCATTTTAATTCATACGGTTAACCGGACGGGTCAAATCCGATCAACGAAAATCCCTATAGAACCGGTTAACCAGCCCGGCTCGGACCGGACCGGTTTAAAGGCTCAATTTTAATTTATTTTTTTAAGGTTTTAGAGTCTAAGGCAATGCAAAACCTTTGAATTTACTCTTTTTCCGTTAGTTTACTTATTGTTAAGTGTAAACCTTTCAATTTGTAAGTTTGAATTTTTAAATAAATATAGCGCGTGCTTAAATTCTAGCTTGAAAGCATTCTTTGAAGCAAAAGTTCCGGTAAATCAAGCCAGCCTAGAATACTTGTCTTTTTCATGTGCAAGACCACAAAAAGTATTCCCCTAAAGCTCAGCTCTGTAACGGCCCTTCGGAGATTGACCTAAAAAGGCCTTTTTTTGTTGCTCGATTCGAAGCAACCACGAGCTCTAACTTAAAGTAGGTCTAGAACCACTGAAATTAAGTTGTTTTCTATGCAATTTTTTTTTCATTTTCATTGCATTTTTTATATTTTTACGTTATTTTAATATAAATTACTATAGTTATACAAGATAAAAAAAATAGTAACTCAGCCCGGCCCGGCCCCTTGGATCCGTAACCTTTATGGTTCATTTTTACCCAGATGAACCCGAACCCGTTAATCCTGATAACCCCTAACTCGTAACCAGCTCGATTTGAAGCCCGGATGGTTTAAGCTTTTCCCTACCCAGCCCGGCCCACCCGTTAGACACCCTTACTCTAAACTATGGGTGTTATACGGATGGGCCGGGCCGGGCCGGGTCGGACTTCTATTTTTGGATCCGTACGGATTACAATCTAGGCCGGTTCCGGGTCGGTTCTTAATGAATTTAACGGGTTCATGTTTATCCAGGTAAAAGTTGAATCGTAAGGGTTACAGGTTTAGAGGGCCGGGCCGGGGAGGGTTTAATGTATTTTTTAATTTTTTTTGTATTTTATATAACTATTGTAAGTTATATCTATCAATCTATCTGAATATAACACGCTCATTTCGCTTCTCGTATTTTTAGGTCGGTGTTTTATGGGGAATATAACTGCAAAGGAGCAGGTGCAACTATGGAACGTAGGGTTGAATATGTGAAGAAATTAACTGATGCAAAGGCAAAGCCTTTTATCAGAGTCCGAAACTAATAATTAATTAGAAAAAAATACATTTTTAATATTATAAAAAGTTACAAAACTAGGTAATTCGCAGTACTGTACTGCGAATTACTTTAACGAAAATTTTCCCGTTAATGTATTTAGCAGTATTGTACTGTGAATTACAATAAAAAAAATTATGCAATCCGCAGAATTATACTGCGAATTAGGTTAATATCTTTTTTTAATAAATGTGATTTGCAATATAGTACTGCGAATTACATATTTGGGCCCACCAATAATTTAACTGACATAACAATAATTCATATACATAAAATATAGTATTATACTATGAATTCCTTCAAAAATTGCTTATTTATAGGCGTTTCAATTTTATGAAAATTCATTCAATGCTTAACTTCAAACATACATTCATACTTCTCTCTTCTTCTTATCAATCATTTTTTTACAATGTCTAAAGTACCAAAAATAAGGGTTTCACTATATTGGGGGGAGGGGGAGGGGGTGAGGTTGTGGTGGAGAATAACTCTGTGAGGTATAGCTCACCTCCACGTGTCATGTTAAATTGCCTCTTACTATGTAGTATGATACATTGGTATCTTTGTTACGTAAAAAAAATGAGTGAGAGGAGGCGTTCGGTTAACCTTAAAGTAACCGGTAGATTTTCGTATTCAGTGACTCCGCATGGGTTTGCTTATTACTCTGAGTTTAACATCGAGAATGATGAAACTCTTAGAGATTTTTTGCAGATTCCTGATGAATACAGGGAATTTATTGTAATAAAATTATAGAAAATGTATGTCAAGGAGGAAGACGTTCCCAGTAATGAGGGCTTGCATAGCAGGGATAACCTCTTATCATCGAGTGGTTATTCTGGAGCAGTTTCCTTGATTTGAACATGTCACCACCGGCGAATGAGCATCCACAAAATAATTTTTCGACATTATATAATCAACAAGAGGACTAGTGAACTTCAAATTTACTAAGCTTTAGCAATGTTTGTTTTATGTTTTAATTGGATTTGTATTAGCACTCATATTTTGCATAGGGAGTACCGTCCGGATATGAATTTTACAAGTTATGACCCTTCCCCTAGTTGGGATATGCGTAGTTCTGCAGTATTGGACCATTGTGGTCCATCCGGGAGTCATGACCAACAAGAAAATATCCATCATGAAACGTCAAGACAGTACCACTTCTAAGTAAAGTAATATAGCGTTATCTAAAGTATTTTTCTGGAGGTTTGGGTAACTTATGTTTTTGTTCTTTTTGTGCAGTGAAAACAAGCTTCTTGAAGCTCCTGACCTCACACAGTTGCCCATAGGCGACGTATTAACTCGTGGTTTGGTAGATGCGCAGAGTCAAGAAAATGATAGTGATTATGACAACAATGCGGATGAGTCTGGAGATGACACACCCTTCCATGATGAGGGTGATGAGGAGGAGGAGGAAGTGAATGTTGAACCTGAGGTGACAAAGGAGCATGTTCTTCCACCTCCCGCTAGACCAAGAGTATACGAGTCCCACGTGCCATTTCACGAGCGGAATATTACCTACCTTGACAATTTTCCAAGCATGCCAAATGTGGATGCCCTCACAAGGGATGATGATGAATTTCGGTCACAGATGTGGGATGAGTCTAGACCAGCTTTTCTGACAAAGGGCATGCATTTCCCAGATAAAGCTCGCTTAATTAGGGCTGTAAAAATCTATAGTATAAGAGAGTGTCGTGAGATGACAGTAAGTGAGTCATCTATGGAGAAATACAAGGCTGTATGCCATAGGTGGTTTTTGGGTTGTCACTGAATTTTGCGTGCCACCAAAGAAGAAATCCAGTTTGTGGAAAGTTGGTAAATTTATTAGTGAGCAGAGATGTGAAATGGACACATACAATGAGAATTACATCAACTTGGATGTGGACTTGATTTCTCTTGTCTTGATTCCATATCTCGAAGTGTCCATTAGGTTCAAAATTAAAGATTGTATTACATCCGTCCACCAGGAGTATGGTTGTACTATAACCAAAAGAAAGGCATATCTCGGTTGCAAACGTGCCTTTGAACTTATTTATGGCGACTAGGAAAAGTCTTTATCAAATCTGCCCAGGTACATGGCCGCAATGCAACACTTTAACCCTGGGATTGTTGTTGAATGGAGGCGTGAGCGGAGTCCAGACAGACCCGAATATATTTTTAACTATGTATTCGGTCATTTAAACCGACAATTGATGGTTTTGTGCATTGTCGTCCTATTATTTCCATAGGCGGTACTCATGTCTATGGAAAGAATGATATTAAGCTTTTGATTGCAGTTGCAGTAGATGCCAACGGGAAAATATTTCCATTAGCTTTTGCCATATGTGCCAACGAAAGTGAAGAGACGTGGACTCTTCTTTTGAGCCACATAAAGCAGCACATCGTCAAACAACGTTCAAGTATTTGTCTCGTATCTGATCAGCATGGTGGTATTTTAAATTATGTGCGTCACTTTCTTGAATGGCAGGAACCATATGCATACCACGGTTACTGTGTGCGGCACCTGAAGGCCAATTTTCAGAAGAAATTTCCTGACAAGACCTTGCATGACTTAATGTGGATGGCTGCAACTGAGCACCAGCAATGCAAATTTACGAGGCGCATGGAAGCGATCCGGCAGTTAGAACCAAGAGCATATACTTGGTTGATGGGGCATGAGCTTCACATGTGGACATTGCATGTTATGGCAGCAGACGATGGGGAGCCCTCACAATCAACATGTCGGAGTCATTCGACGGCTTGTTGAAGTCTGCTCGTGGACTGCCTGTCACTGCCATGGTCCGCATGACATTCAAACATAGTGCAGAGAGGTTTGCTGAAAGGCATGCGGATGCCTCAGTATTGATGGACCGGGGTGTTGAATTTATGCCAATACCTATGAGAATATTTGAAAGGTCCAGGAAGCGATCACAGTGGAATTCATTTCTTCAGTACGATCATGAACGGGGTGTTTTTGAAGTTGAGATAGCTATCAGCGGTCATCATGGGAATAATCTACCTACGGTGAATTAAAATAGAAAGTTGTGTTCATGTGGAAAATGGATCATCTACCACATGCCGTGACATGCGTTGAAGTGCTTTTAACAAGTTCGATATGGGGTAACAAACTATATTGATAGGCAATACAATGTTGCTGCATACGTAGACACGTATAGTGGAAAGCTGCAACCATAAAGTGCGGAGCATTATTGGCCGTCGGAACCATTTAAGATGGTTTATAACAAGGACTATTTGCGCAAGCTGCAAGTGAAAAAGAGAACGCGCATACGGAACCAAATGAATGTTGGTGACACAGTTTATGCGCGTAAATGTGGCATATGCTCGCGAACAGGACACGACCATTGTAAATGTCCTTTAGGTAGTATGCATGGCGGTGGTAATCCTGGTGCAAGTTTGTTTAATGTACCCAACTATCAAAGATACCCCTAGTAAATTATTTTGGTATTATTTTTTGTAATACATGTCTGTACTTGTGTTTGTTTCAATATATATAGAATAAAATAAATTTCCACAATGTTGTTACATCTTATTTTTTAACATTGGATTTTGATATGGTTGTTAGTAAACATGACCAAGAATGTGGTATAAAAAATCTCGCATTAAAAAATAAATTAAATATGCAAAGCGTGGTACAATAATGTATTTTATCAATTGTATTGTCGTTCTCAAAAAGCTGTAAAGCGTGGTTCAAAAGCTTAAATGATTGAAGAAAAAGCTCTTTTTATGCAGGAAAAGTAATTATGTAAATCAAAGTATAATACTATGCTTTGTTGAGTTGTCATGTCGTTCTGAAAAAGTTGAAAACCATGTGAAAACTCTTGTTTTTTATTAATATAATTTAATATATAAATTACAATATAAAACTAGCCCTCCTGACACTGCCTAGTGGATTTTGCTAAAAAAGATACTACGTTTTGTGTGAAGTCTTGACTATAAATAACAGCCGCATGCTACTTATATTCTTCGCTTAACAATAACCAAAGTTTCTCTATCAGAA
This sequence comes from Nicotiana benthamiana, assembly GCA_034376525.1. Lineage (NCBI taxonomy): Eukaryota > Viridiplantae > Streptophyta > Magnoliopsida > Solanales > Solanaceae > Nicotiana > Nicotiana benthamiana. The sequence continues at coordinate 69,356,208 of CM067332.1, forward strand.
ATGTGTGAACAAAACATTTATGCCACAAGGTGCTTTTGTGGAGAAAAATATAGTTTGTTCAAATGGTGGCCAGATGGTGGAAGCCGCTACAGGGCATGTAAGAATAAGCTTGACGAGCAACCTGACAAGCCTATATGTGAATTTGAGCTATGGATGGATGAAGAGTGTAAACAAAAGTACTATAAAGACAAAATTTATGATCTTCATGTTATGTGTCCGAGGCAACATGAGCAGGAGTGCCAAACCAACCAACAAACTTAGGAGTTGAAGGCGAAACTCAATAGGGTAGAAGAAGAGAAAAAAAGGATGGAAGACCAACTCGAGTGGTTGGAGCGAATTGTAGGAAGCAGATCATGACTAAGAAGTGCCTTGTACGCCATAAGCGTTGTAGTTTATCTTTATCTTTCTCTTGTGTAGTGTTTTTATTAGTTTTACTGTTTGTATTTTTAGATTTGTTGTGTTTGAGTTTGTGTTAACCCGTTTAAATAAAAATGTTGTTCAAATTCTGTTACAAAAATAATGTTGTTAAAATACAATTGTTGTTTTTTTAAATAAATTATTATTTTCTTAATAGAATTGTTCAAATATTCAACTCATTATTGTTGCTAAAGAACACCAATCTTAAATTTTTAAATACTACGTATCGTAGGTGTTTCTTCTTGCATCGCAGTATAATACTACGTATCGTTGAGTTGTCATGTCGTTCTGGAAAGGCTGAAAACCATGTGAGAAAAGCTGGGTTTTTCAGAAAAATTTAATATGTAAATTGCAGTATAATATTACTTATCGTTGAGTTGTCATATCGTTCTGGAAAGGCTGAAAACCATGTGAGAAAAGCTGGTTTTTTCAGAATAATTTAATATTTAAATTGCAGTATAATACTACGTATCGTTGAGTTGTCATGTCGTTCTGGAAAGGCTGAAAACCATGTGAGAAAATCTATTTTTTTCAGAATAATTTAATATGTATATCGCGGTATAATACTACGTATCGTTGAGTTGTCATGACGGTCTGGAAAGACTGAAAACCATGTGAGAAAACCTGCTTTTTAAGAATAATTTAATATGTAAGTCGCGGTATAATACTACGTATCATTGAGTTGTCATGTCGTTCTGGAAAGGCTGAAAATCATGTGAGAAAAGCTAGTTTTTTCAGGAAATAATTTATTATGTAAATCGCGGTATAATACTACGTATCGTTAAGTTTTCATGTCGTCCTGAAGGGGATGAAAACCATGCGAGACAAGCTGGTTTTTTCAGAATAATTTAATATGTAAATTGCAGTATAATACTATGTATCGTTGAGTTGTCATGTCGGTCTGGAAAGGCTGAAAACCATGTGGGAAAACCTGGTTTTTTTAGAAAAAATATTGTAACTTATTGACTATTAATAAAGAGCGTATTTTAGTTATTCTCTGTACTTAGCAACAACCTATAATCGAGATTCTCCATAATCTCAAACTACTCTTTAAAAAAATGTCTCAACAACCCTTTCGTTCCCACAAATGTGAGATTGTAGAATCAAAAGTATGATGTACGATGATTGGGAAGAAGCTGGACGCTGCTATTAGGGTTGTATGAACAAGTCTTATAGGGAACCCGACGTACATATATGCAATTTTAAGGTATGGGTTGACAAACCATGTGAACAAGAATACTACAAAGATAAGTTGTATTATCTTTATGATGTCTGTACAAGGAAGTGGGACAGAGAGCGCCAATCGAAGCAACAAATTGAAGATTTCAAGGCGAAGATCAAGGAGGTGGAAGAAGAGAAAAAAAATTGGTAAAAAAGCTCGAGAGGATGAAGCAGAGAATACTAGAAGGTAGTAACTAACCATTTGCATTTACGAGTTGAGTATTTATGATATCTTCATGTTTGCTTTTGTGAAGTGATTTCATTAGTTCTACTTTTTGTTTTTGTGTTAGGTATGTAAGGCTTGTCTTTGAGTTGTACTGTTCAAGTAAAATTGATGTTCAAATGCAATTAAAATATAATTGTTATGAAATTTTAATTGTTAGCATTATTTACATAAAGCACTTTTTACACAAAGTCAATACATAAATCAGCGAGTGCCGCAACCTGTGTGCTTCAGTGTTGCTATTTGCCTAAGTCGCATCCCCTATCGTTCAAGCACACTATCTGGATCATCATTATCAAGCCTCCTCTTTATGTGAGGATGTGCAGCAGTATCGACACTACAAATGGCAAGATCGAAAGAACAGGGTGTCGGGCCGTCAGCAACCTACAAAATAAGAAGTAATCTTAGCATGTGAAAATGTATTATTTTAATTTTTGTGTTTAAGCAAAATAATATTTTCTCACCGTGGTCTCGTCACCGCATATAGTCTACTCAAACATGAGCTGAGACGAAGACTGTATAACACCATTAAAGTTAATTAATTGCAGCTTATTAATGAAAAAAATTAAATTGAAATATTAAAGTAATACAAACATACCGCCGCATTTGGTTGATCCGCATAAACCGCGGGGGATGAAGGATAAATCAACCTGCTCCGACCATCAACATCCCGAGTCGGTTGATCCTCAACTGCAGTAGATGGGCATGCGAAGTACTGATCCACAACTCCGTCGAATGTACCCAAGATAGACAATGCTCCTGACCGAGTGACCTGTGATGATGGCAAAGATAGCTGAAGGCTATACAGCATGCTGCTGGAAGGCTCACCCTGCTGACCATCTCCAAGAGCTTGAAATCCAAAGTCCTCGTCATGTCCCTCAGCAGGTGGGTCTATAGGTACCTCAGCGCCCCCTTTCTGGGCACCACCTCCTCGCCGTCCCCCGCGACCCCGTGTGGCACCTCTGCCTCGGGGTCTCCTGGGGCGAAAAGCCTGCATCGACAGTTGTCCCTCCCATACAAAGGAGGACCTATGGTCACCCTGCAGCACTAATAGTTGATCCTCGATAGGTCCAGGATGCGCAGGCGGAGGAAAGGCCATGTCGTCTACTATAATTTAAACAAAAATAACTGTTTGTGTTAGTTTAATAAACTAAACAATTAATTATGTTTAATTAATTATTCCATGCTTGATTTTGGGGCCCGGTAGCACCGAGTTATCCTTAATTATTATGCGTGTCAATTTCAATAATTTTTATGATTTTGTAACCTTAAATAATTTAATTATAAAATTTTTGAATTACTGCGAATAATTATGTATGGGTTCCAGGCATGATTTTTGGGGCCCGGTAACACCGATTATCCTTAATTATTATGCGTGTCAATTTCAATAATTTTTATAATTTTCTAACCTTAAAGAATTAAATTATAAAATTTTTGAATTATTGCGAATAATTATGTATAGGTTCCAGGCTTGATTTTTGGGGCCCGGTAGCACCGAGTTATCCTTAATTAATATGCGTGTTAATTTCAACAATTTTTATAATTTTGTTACCTTCAAGAATTAAATTATAAATTTTTGAAATACTGCGAATTTTTGTGTGTGGTTAGGCCCGATTTTTGGGGCCCGGTAGCACCGAGTTCTCTTTAATTATTATGCGTGTCAATTTCAATAATTTTTATATTCTGTAACCTAAAAGAATTAAATTATAAATTATTAGAATTACTGCGAATAATTATGTACGTGTTCTAGGCTTGGTTTTTGAGGCCCGGTAGCACCGAGTTATCCTTAATTATTATGCGTATTATTTCAATAATTTTTATAATTTTGTGACCATAAAGAATTAAATTATAATTTTTTGAATTACTCCGAATAATTATGTATGGGTTCCAGGCTTGACTTTTGGGGCCCGGTAGCACCGAGTTATCCTTAATTATTACGCGTGTCAATTTTAAAAATTTTTCTAATTTTGTAACCTTAAAGAATTAAATTATAAATTTTTTAAATTACAACAAATAATTATGTATGTGTTCTAGGCTTGATTTTTGGGGTCCGCTAGCACCGAGTTATCCTTATTTATTATGCGTGTCAATTTTAACAATTTTTATAATTTTGTAACCTTAAAAAATTAAATTACAAATTTTTTTAATTACTGCGAATTTTTATGTATGGGTTCCAGGCTTAATTTTTGGGGCTTGGTAGTACCGAGTTATCCTTAATTATTATGCGTGTGAATTTCAACAATTTTTATAATTTTGTTACCTTAAAGAATTAAAGTATAAATTTTTTGAATTACTGCGAATAATTATGTATGGGTTCCAGGCTTGATTTTTGGGGCTCGGTAGCACCGAGTTATCCTTAATTATTATGCGTGTCAATTTTAATAATTTTTTTAATTTTATAATCTTAAGGAATTAAATTATAAATCTTTTGAATTACTGCAAATAATTATGTATGGGTTCCAGGCTTGATTTTTGGGGCCCGGTAGCACAGCGTTATCCTTAATTATTACGCTTGTCAATTTTAACAATTTTTTTTTATTTTGTAACCTTAAAGAGTTAAATTATAAATTTTTTGAATTACTGCTAGGTTCCAGGCTTGATATTTGGGGCCCGTTAGCACCGAGTTATCCTTAATTATTATGCGTGTCAATTTCAATAATTTTAATAATTTTATAACCTTAAGGAATTAAATTATAAAAATTTTGAATTACTACGAATTTTTGAGGCCCGGTAGCACTGAGTTATCCTTAATTATTATGCATCTCAATTTCAACATTTTTATAATTTTGTTAGCTACTAAAACTCTACGCTAAAAGGCTCTACATTTTATTACGCTAAAAGACTCTATATTTTATTTTACTACGCTAAAAGGCCCTACCATACAAATTTATCAACAATAATATGAACATAACATTAACAATACAAATAAAATAAATAAATAAATAATGCAAATTCACACAAATTAATAAACCAATTCGGGTATATAAAAGGTGCAGAATTAAACACAAACATAACATAAATTCACATGAAAATACATTAAACAATACAAATATGCATATACTATACGAGTTTTGCCATAATCCAAATCGAAATACCTCGATTTAAAGTTTTTGAATATAATTGAAATTGAATTTTTTCACCCGAAAGACGGAATATAAAGTATCTTTTGTGTGTGGGGCCTTCACGCCTTACTTTTAGATGACCGGTGGGCCGAATTTTTTTTTAAAGGCACAAGGGTGGGGTGGGGTGGGGGGGGGGGACCAGAGTTATTTTTTAATGGTGAAACAATTCTACCAATCCAAGGAAGAAGAAGGGGTCTTATTTTTTTAATGTTGTTCGCAGTATAATATTGCAAATTACTAATTCGCAGTATTATACTGCAAACAACATTAAAAAAAATTCTTTATTAGTTCGCAGTATAGTACTACGATTTACCTCTTTAATTAGTTTGCAGTACTATACTACGAATTACATTAACGAAAAAATTTCTATTAAAATAATTCGCAATACAGTACTATAAATTATCTAGTTTTGTTATTCTTTTTAACATTAAAAATATATTTGTTGTCTTATTAATTATTAATTAAGTTTCGGACTCCCTTTTATCACACTTTGCTATATTGAAGGCTCCAAATGGCTGCTTCCTCCTGTGGCACTGTGAATAGTAGAAAACAAGAACTGAGAATTGTCCTAGCAATTTTGGCCTTTTTTTCGTCTCACTTTATTTTTTTTATTTCCATAGTTTATCACTTTTTGATGTCGTTCATCTTAAGTAATATGGGATGGAGGCGTTGTTGCTGTTTTTTAACTAGTTTGAGATTGAAATTTAGTTGTTGTTCCCAATTGGACTGTCAAGGTTTAGAAATAAAGATGAGTGTAGATGTTTCACAATTAACTTGTTTGGATAATTGTTACATGTTTATTGTTACTTTAAATATAATATTTATTTTAATTGTTACATAAAGTTTATCATATTATATCGTTAAATTCGTTGTTACATAACAACGAAAAATATCACTTCATAGAACGACCGATTTGATGTGGTCTTGTTGTTACCTATTTCTTCTCTCATCTTGTACTCCTTCCTTATTATTGAATATTCTATTTTATCTTTTACGTTACACTTTTATGTACCTTACTTTTTCTTTATAATATTAGACGTTTATTTTTCATATTGTTGGTGCATAATAGCATGAAACGGAGGCAAATAATACAATCTATACAAATATTATATGCATCAAAACGAATACAATACTATGCAATACATTATGAAGCAATACATATTTTATTAGTCCGATACTTTAGTATGATATTATTGATAAAAGGAGGAGTAATTTTTTAATAACTTATCCTAGAAATTTAGATAATATTTGGGTGCAAAGTTATAGCAATCTGTCTATTTATTTTTTTATTTGTAAAAAAAATTCCCAACGAACAAAGTCAAACCTCTCAAATCGAAACATATTCCTAGTTGCATTATAATGCTTCTCTCGTGTTAAAATAGCTAATTCAATATATGAAGAATCAAATGAAAGCTTGTAGTGGGAAGGCAAGTGTCATTTCAGGGATTTAGAGAATAAAGTTTCCAGAAATTTGGCTTTTGAATAGGACAGTCTTGCCTTTAAAGAAACAAGAAGAGAAAAAGAAAATTCTTATTCTTAATGCTGATTCATATAAAAATTGCAAAGAATAAACCTTTTCTAACATGAGCATAAGTTTGTATGTATTATACACATGTATATTTTTCTATCTTTCATTGTTCTTTTTTCTTCTTAATATAAAAACGACTTTGTACTTCTAAAGCAAACGTTTAGGGGGATTAACCATTGAAATTTGAGCACGAAAAATTTAAAAACAATATTTATATGGATAATTCGTTGTAATTTCATCTCAAATTGGAGGGTCGTGCAAAATTTTAGAGTCTAAGGCAATCATATGCAAGCTTGCGTCTGCGAAGGCCTTTCGGAGATTGACCTAAAAAGGCCTTTTTCCGTTGCTCGATTCGAAGCAACCACGAGCTCTAACTTAAAGTAGGTCTAGAACCACTGAAATTAAGTTGTTTTCTATTGCAATATTTTTCTATCTTCATTGTATTTTTTATATTTTTACTTTATATTAATATAAATTATAATAGTAATACAAAATACCAAAAAAAAATACTAACTCAGCCCGGCCGGCCCCTTGGACTCGTACACTTTACAGTTCATTTTTTACCCGAATAAACCCGAACCCATTAAGCCTGGTAACTTTTAACCCGTAACTGGCTCGGTTTGAAGCCCGGATGGTTTCAACTTTTTTCTACTCAACCCGGCCCACCCGTTAGATATCCTTACTCTGAACATACACTTGAGCAAGATAATATATCTGAGATCAGCTTATACAAAAGGCTGAAGATGATGGCATATCTATAGCAGTCAAATTAGTTAGAAAGATTTTATTTGTGCTTTATCTATGTAATAGTCCAATTCTGTGTAAAATTCTAGGGGAAGCTCTGTATTCGATTGAAATACAATAGATATACTGTGTAACATATAGAAATACAATGTTTTTTCTAAAAAAGGATACCTAATCAAATAACGTAAAACAAACAGTGCGGTGATCTGATGAATGAAGTTAAAAGAGATGGGATCCATCTATTACTTATTGAAAATTAACTTTATTTAATTTACGTGATCAACTCACACATTTAAAGAAAAAACATTTGTGTACTAGAAATTTTGGTTCATTTTATTTGATTGGCTCGAGACAAGAGGGGTTGCTCTGATGGTAACCAACCCCCACTTCCAATCGAGAGGTTGTGAGTTCGAGTCTCCCCAAGAGCAAGGTGGGAAGTTCTTGGAGGGAAGGATGCCGGGGATCTATTTGGAAACAACCTCTCTACCCCAGGATAGGGGTAAGGTCTACGTACATACTACCCTCCCACGACCCTACTAAGTGGGATTATACCGGGTTGTTGTTGTTGTTTATTTGATTGGCTCATATGAATCATTCGATTAATAAAATTAGACCTTTAAATCATTGTGAAAGACTAATTTTCCCTTTGCTAATTGTAATAATTGGTTGAAAATAAAACATTTAGAAGACTATAATTAGCTTTTGTTGGGACATTCACACCATCACTTGTCTCATGGCATGTCTTAAGGTTTTAGAATGAAGTATTAACTGGACCTTGGGTTTTAAAATGAGGTGGATCCCTTTAGGGAAGCTCAATGAGATATTTTAACCGAAGACCAGTCAATTTCATTTAAATTCACGTAATTTGATTTAAGAATTTGTTAACTTATACAAATAGGATCATTTGGTATCACCATTTAAATTGTGACCCAATTAAAATTTTGAGAAAATAACCTCTACGTCAGAATTTTGAAGCACGCTCGTCACAATTTTTTGGGCCAGTTTTATGATATTCGTCAGAATTTTCAAATCATCATATTTCGCGTATGTTCACCATAATTGATGTGCAAAAAACCTGATAAATCGTCATAATAGGCCAATCGTAATAACTAATTCGGAAAAGGCCTAAAAATGCCACTCAACTTTCAGAAATAGTTTATTCATGTCATCCGTTACAAAAATATTATTTTCATGCCATTGACGTTAAAGAAATGTCTCATCCATACCATTATTGACTAACAACTCAATTTTTTATTTGGCTCATCCATGCCACTGCCTTTAGTCAATAATGGCATGGATGAGCCATTTTTTCAATGGCAGTAGCATGAAATGAGCATTTTTTAACGGATGACATAGATAGACCATTTCTGAAAGTTGAGTCATATTTTTAGGCCTTTTCCGTAACTAATTTGCAAAAATACTGGCAAATCGTAATAGTTAATCACAAAATTCTGTCGGTCGCCATAACCTTTGTGTAAAAATTCACCATCATATTTTGCTTCAAAATTGATCCAAATCAATGCCCAAATTTTCAGCAGCACCAACTCAATGACAATCCTTCCGTCAACCACCCAAATTCATCCCGAGGTCTTCGGGATCTCAACCAAACATGTCAATAAGTCACATAACATCAGTCAAACTTATTCAAATCTTCGGAATACTCAAAACAACATCAGTCACCAAATTCCTCTCGAATTCAAGCCTAAGGATTTCCGAATTCCGCAAATGATGCCGAAACCTATCAAACCTCGTCTGAATGACCTGAAATTTTGTACACACATCACAAATGACAAAACGGACCTACTCTAATTTCTAGATTCCAATCTGACCCCGACATCAAGATTTCTATTACTGACCGGGAAATGCCAAATTTTCAATTTTGCTAATTCAAGCCTAATTCTACTACGAACCTCTGAATAACATTCGGAACCCATTCCTAAGTCCCAAATCATCTAATGAGGCTATTCGAACCATCAAAACTCCAATCTGAGATCGAATACTAAAAAGTCAAAACTTGGTCAAACCTTTCAAATTTAAAGCTTCAAGCTGAGAATCATCCTTCCATCTCTGTTCTGATTAACTTGAAAACCAAAATTGATGATTTACATAAGTCATAATATATCATACAGGACTAGTCATACCGAGAACTGGCAAGCAAAGTGCAAATGCTTAAAATGACTTGTCAGGTCGTTACATCATCCCTTACTTAAACATACATGCTTTCGTCCTCGAACATGCCTATAATTCTGAAAACCATCAAACTGATGTATAACCTTACCATGCACACATCCGGAAGTGATCCCACATTACCTTATTCCATATAGGTCCGATCACAGAACATAACTGGAATTTCACAATTCACTCTAGCCCATAACCTTAGAACGAAATCTCCATTTCCGAAATTATCTATAAGATCAGAATCTCAGATCTATACACTGCATAAGTCTGAACAAGTTGTTACAAACCATAACTGTAACCCAATATGTAATCACATGATATACCACATTGTCGATGCCCCATTTTTTAGGAATTGGGTTTTGGATTTTGAGAGTCACCACCTAATGATTAAGTGCATTAGGGTACTAAGAATGATTTGGGTTGAAGAAACAAGAGTTTGGGTAAGGGCTAGAAATTATCTCGAGGGAAAGGTGTTAGGCACCCCTCAAAATCCACTAGTGTGGTTCCCCGCCGTATTATAATTGTGACTTCATATAATCAAATAAGCAATTAAGGGCTCAAATAGGGGGACTTGCATATAACATTGTAAATAAGTTGGAACGCTGAGAAAAGTAAAGAAGACAGGGATCTATGAAAGATTCAAGCAATTTTAAAGAAACTGGATAAAAAGCAAGTAAAAGGGAGGGAGTCCGAGGTTTATGATTAATATGGATCACGTCAATGAAATATCCAGTAATCGCTCCTCGAAAGAGGGGCTACACGAGACATTAGCACATCAGTTATTATCTCCATATCTACCCTTCCCACCCGTTAGGTATTAAAATGCGAAATTGTATCATTGCTTATTGCGTGCTATTACACATCCCAATCATATCAGTCTCAGAGGCATTGAGTCTACTAATCCTAAAGGGAAAAGAATTGGAGCTTTTCAGAGTTTTCAAAAAGGACAAAAGTCTAAGCGACAAGCAATAACAAATAGCAGTTAAGAGGGAAACATATATCAATTTGGGATCAAATAAGCCTCCTTATTCAAAGAAACAAATCAATTAGCATGTCTTACAAGTATTGGTTTGGTCTGAATTAAATAAAGGCATAAGAAAGGCTGATTCATCACATATTTTTCAGATGAGAAGTTCAAATTAGCCTTGTTTGGATGTAGTTGTCAAAGACTGGAACATCTGATTAATTATCTAACAGTTTGCCTAAGTGAGGCCTATAAGCATCAGTATCTAATAGAGCGTATTGATTTTCAGGAAAGAGTTACTGATTATAGAGAAGGAATCTGCAGATTTTTAGACTGATTTTAGACTCGAAACTAATTCGGTTAATTTGCTCCTATAGGCATGATCTCTAAGTGTCAGTGGTTTTAAAACAATTATATAAATGCAAGAGTCCTATAGACATGACATCTAGAATGAATTGGTTATTATTAAGCCTAAGATTGTTTGCCTAATGGCGTGTATATGCAGAAGTGCAGAAAAGCCCTAAGATCATGATTCCTATATTCAGAACTTATAGGCATAATCTCTAAGATACAGAAATGTAGAACTTATAAGTATGAATTCTAAAATGCAGAAATATAGAAATCAACTATAGGCAAGTTTTCTAAATGCAGAAGTGCGTAAAAACTTATAGGCGTGTCTTCTAAAATGCAGAAATGCATAATTATAAGGTCTTATAGGCAGGTTTTCTGAGTGCAAAATGCAGAGTTATGAAAGACCCTATAGGCATGCTTTCTAAGTGCAGAAAAATTGCAGAATTTTGAAAGACCCTATAGGCATGTATTCTAAGTGCAGAAAAATACAGAATTGTGAAAGACCCTATAGGCAAATTTTTTACCCCTTCACATGCATTCATTACAAAATCCTTTTCCACTATCCACTCTAATAGTTATTACAAAAATTATTACAGACCGAATGAATCAGCAAGAAAGAAAAGTAAAAATTACATCAGAAGCTCCAACTACATCCAAACAACCTAATTCGGACTCAAAGTCCAACAATATAAGATAAACCAACTTCCAGTATCAGATTTCCAAAAGACCTTCTCATATCTGGAGTGTGTCAAAGTTCCCAACAGTCTCAAAGGGACTCCGGGCACTGCTTACACCCTAAAATATTTCAGAATCAAGAACATAGTGCGGTGTGGAAAGGCCAGCTCTTAGATGTCCAAGTTCAGAGGGAACTCAAGGTCCCAAAGCAAGGCTCAAAAGAGAGCGGAAGGACTTAAGATTCTAAGGATAGATGTAAGTGCAGAAAGGGGAAGGGAATCATAGAGAGACAGGGCAAGCTAGTGGTCATGCCCAGCAATTGGGATACTGGCACACCCTTGACCAGCCTGATTGTCAAGCATTGAGAGTTAGGATCCATTGTGGATCAGGTCGTGACCTGTGCAGTAATTCAGATACTATTAGGCCAAGACCTTAACTGAAACATATAGAAGGGAATAGGGATGGGGATTCACAACAGAAACAAATACGAGTAAATTAGAATAGATCATTGAACATGAGCAATAAAGCAAATAAGAGTGCCAGAACTATAAAATAGACACATAAGGATGAGGCAGAATGTTTAAACAAAAGACACACCAATTTCAAAGAAAATACGTGAACGGAAGTAGCCTTGAAAGAGCCAAGTTGTAGTTCCAAAATATCTCTAGCAAAGCAAAGTGTTGAAAACAGTATTGCAAGTATGTAATTAGAAGAGTTTTTTTGTTCTTGTGTTTTCTCCCCTGTGTTAGTAAAGAGGGAAGACAAGTCCTTATATAGTTTTTGAATACAAGCAGTGCATAGGCAATGAGTGCACAGACATGTAAATAGTAATCAATTAGTGTCAATTAAGAAAACGGGAATCCTTTAATTAAGGAGTCTAATTCAAATGGTTAGTCAAGGTAGAACAAGGAAACAAAATCAGTTCAATAAGGCTAATTAGGGCAAAGAAACCACATTTTGCATAAATAAGGTCAAATACATAGTAGGTAATTAAGGAAATTAGTGTTTTTATAAAGTAAATTAGTGCATCAGTTCAAAAATCAACCAAGGGGATCCCAAATCTAATCGTAATCATAAAGAATCCCAAGTAATTAAGGAAAGAGTCATATAGGTATAGAAATAATTCAAACATTGGTACAAAATCACAAAAGATCATGTATTTAAGGAAAAAATCACAAGCATAAGATTTTTACACAAAAGGATCAAAATAATGAGGTTCAATTGAAAGAAATTAGCAGGGAATCATTAGCTTGATTAAAGGGATTAAAAAAAATCAACCCTTTGGTTGGTGAAACCTTTTGAAAGAGAAGTTTTATCATATATAAATCATAGAGGTCAAACAAAAGAGTCGTTTACTATATAGAAAAAAAGGTTCAACACTAAAAATCTCAGAGTCACAAGCAAAAGAGATCCAAGTCCAATTACAGACTCTCAGTGAGTCTGAAGGCCTAAGGTCCTAAAGTGGAACCCCAGTGACACTGTCAAATAAACCCCCAAAAACCTAGGGTTTCAAATAGAGTCAGAGGTGATAAGACAAAGACATTGAGGGAGGCTCAGAAAGACAGACAAACATACACAATAGCAAGAATACTAGTTCAAGGTCATGCTTGAAAAAACTTGGAATTTAAGCAAGTTTCAGAAGAAAGAGATGATACAGACATAAAAAAAGTAGGTAAAACATGCTTAGCAAGAATATAAAAAGAACTCATTAAGGTGAATAACATCAGTGATCATCAAACATGAACACACGCATATAGCAAAGCATGCGACTTAATAAAAAAATAGAAGGTTTTTGCGTAATAGAGAAGAGACAAAAGAGCAAACTCATGCGTGGTAAAGAAAATAATCAAACACAAGACACACATAAAGGAGGAGAATTAGAAAGGTATTTGAACAAATCCTTTTTCAGAAACACTACAATCGAATTCGAACGGTTTTAAAAAGGAAATTTAGGGAAACCCCCTTAAATCGTTAAGTAAAGACTAAATACATCAAAAATCTAAAAGAAATAGACAAGTAAAGAACCTTAAATATGACAGAGAAGACCCTGACATGAGAAGGTCTTGAAGAAAATCGGATCCTGAGTCGAAGAGACTCATATTGCTCTAAACACGCGCGGAAAATGGCAGGAGAGGCCATAGATCTTGCAGATCTGAGAAAAATCTAAAGGGAACCATCCGATTTAGGCTTCAAATCATTGAACCACTTGAGTTTGATGGTGAGAGAGGTCGAGAATAAGTCATCCATGGCCTGGAACGCCATGGATTCTGGTGGAATCGTGATAGAATGAGGTAGGAGACGACTAGGGTTTCAAAGAGCTTGGGAGTGTTTTGAGAGACGACTAGGGTTTCAAAGAGCTTGGGAGTGTTTTGAGAGACGAAGGGTTTCAAGCCTTCGGGTTTGGTGACAATGAGGGAGATTACGGTAGTCGTTCAGGAGTTAAAAATTGTAATTGTGGGTTTTAGCCGTTGATCTTGAGTGATTAACGGTCTAGATTTAAGTGGTATGTGGGTAACATGTTGGGTTGTCCAAAATTGGATCGTGAATTGAGTTTAATTTGGGCGGAAATTGGGTCAATTTAAGGGTTATAATTGAAAGGAAATGTGGATGTAATTGCAATAGAAGTAGGCTAGATTTAAAATAGCCAATTCTCCCCTTTTCATTTTATAAAAATAGTAATAATGATTAAAAAAAATAAAAAAAGGCACTGAACTAATCAATAATATATAGATATTAATCCAAAAATACTGGAAATAATTTTATTATTTTAAAACACTATTAATCATACTATAGACTATAATTGCAATTTTGCGCAACTTAGCTTAAAAAATATCAAATAAGAATTTGTTAAAAATATGCAAAATCATCTTAACTATATTTTGGGGGTAAATATGCAAATGAAAATAATTATTCACCAATATGATATTTTTGGAAATAATTATTGGATTTTGCACTGCTAAAATAGAGAATAAATTAATTTTAAAAATTCTTGAAAATTAGGAAAAACGATCAAAACTCTTGGGCATGCTTATATAAGTATACACATTCTATTTTGAAAGTATTTTGAACATTAAAACATATAGAGAAAAATTGGGTATCAACAGATGCCCCTCTTTACCCGGGAAGGATGAAAGAGTTATCGGGTAAAGATATGATGGCCAACTTTGACTGAATAAAATGATTTGAATAATTTTGACCGAGCTATGGTTCCTAAGATGCCTACATATCCTTGGTCTAACAGGAATCAGGCCATATGTAGTTCAGAATCCATTGACGGAACATGTCGATGGCGATTTTGAAAGGAATGGGCGCGATGTTTTTGATTGATAAAGGTAGTCAGAGTCAAATAGGCTGTGGGAACTGGAGTGGGATCGCTCCTGCTAAGACGGCCGTTGCTAGCCGGTGTACCTATAAATGAATAATACAAATATATATTGTGCATAAATTTAAACGTGATACAAGTTCCCGTTGGACCATGAATGTTGTCTTCGGACTGCTAGGATGATATCCTTAGACCATGACGTCCTGGGCTATGAAGCGTATGATTAAGGATTCGCAAGCTATGAAATGATGTTCTCGGGCTATGAGGATGATGCCTCTGAATCATGATGCCTTTGAATAATGATATGCAAAAGATAAAATGGGGTCCTCAAGCCATGGTATGGCATTCTCGAGCTATGAAGATGGTGCCTCAGAACAATGACGCCTTTGGACAGTGTGGCGATCTTTCAGCCCATATAATGGAAAAGGTGGCAATCTTTTAGCCGATGCAGAATGTAAAATGGAGCTGCAATATTTTAGCCATGAAAAATAAGATGGTAATATTTCAGCCGTGCAGGATGGAGACAATGCTTAGTCCTGGAAGGTAGAAATGTAGACATATGCAATGCAGGAAAATGCAGATGGAGGTAGAGCTTAACCTTGAAAGGCATAAAAGTAGCCTTATGCAGTGCAAAGATGCAGATGGAGGTAGAGCTTAACCTAGGAAGGTAAAAAAGTAGCCTTATGCGATGCATAAATGCAGATGGAGACAGTGCTTAGTCTCGGAAGGTAGAAAAGTAGCCTTATGCAATGCAAAGATGAAGATGGAGGTAGAGCTTAACCTTGGAAAGAAAAAAAGTAGCCTTATTCAATGTGGAAATGCAGATGGAGATAGTGCTTAGTCACGAAAGGCAGAAATGTAGCGTTACTCAATGCAGAAAAATGCAGATGGAGGTAGAGCTTCACCTCAAAAGGCAGAAAAGTAGCCTTATGCAATGCAAAGATGCAGATGGAGGTAGAGCTTAACCTCGGAAGGCAAAAAAGTAGCCTTATGCAATGCAGAAATGCATATGGAGAAAGTGCTTAGTCTTGAAAGGCAGAAAAGTAGCCTTATGCAATGCAAAACATGCAGATGGAGGTGAAGCTTAACCTTGGAAGGCAAAAAAATAGCCTTATGCAATGCAGAAAGTAAAGGCGAATAGTAATGAAATCTCTTAGCTGATATAAGGGAGCCAATAGCTGATTGCTATATGATGGCTACTGGAGATATCACGTACGTATAACAATTGTAAATAGGTTATGATTCTGGGAGTTGTATTCCTAAAGAAGTATGAGTCTGTAATCGTATCTGATGACTTACGTCTTGGGTGCCTGCATCTAAAGAAAAATCGTGAGTTTGTAAGAAAGGAAGGTTAATTCGTCTTCCCTTGGACTTCGTTTGTCCTGCTCAACGTTGTATTTTGTTGGGGTAGCGTCGCTAGCAAAGCAATTTTGATAATAATCATGCATGATTTTAGTAGAAAATGTAACATATATCCATAATTGAATATAGTTTCTTTTAGAGAACTGATGACTGCGACGTGGTACAAGAAATTGCAACCTCTCTCGCTCCAAAATTTTGAGGGTCCTCCTCAAAATTCTTCCCGAATTTAATAGGCTGGTGCTTCTGACGGCTTCACGCGATGAACGGCTGAAAATCAACTTCGAAATTTTGAGGGTCCTCCTCAAAATTCTGCCCTAGTATCCATTGGCGGGGAAAATGATACTTCTATTAAATTGTGACCGAACCCATAAGGCTGCCTACGTATTCCCTCTTAGACAGGAATCAGGTCAGGCGTAGTTCAAAATACATCATAAAGTGAATCACAGGTGGTTACATATAGTATCGTTTGACTGCATATGAATTGATCGTCTTCGGCCAAACTTCTCAGTCCATTTCTGCGAGTGTGAGCGCTCCTCCGATCAGAAACCGATGAACCATGTATGGACCTTGCCAGTTGGGAGAGAAGTTCCCTTTGGCTTCATCTTGATGCTGGAATATTTGTTTCAACACCAACTGCCCCGGTGTAAACTTTCTCGACTTGACTCTTTTGTTGAAGTCTCTGGATATTCGGTTATGATACAATTGACCGTGGCAAACAACATTCATTCTCTTCCCATCTATTAGAGCTAGTTGCTTGTAACGGCTTTTTACCCATTCTGCATCGTCTAGTTCTGCTTCCTGTATAATCCTCAAAGAGGGAATCTCCACCTCGGCAGGAATGACCGCTTCTGTACCATAAACCTGCATATAGGGGGTTGTCGCGGTTGACGTGAAAACTGTGGTACGGTATCCCAATAGAGCGAATTCTAGCTTCTCATGCCACTTCTTATGCCTTTCTATCATTTTCCTTAGTATCTTCTTGATATTCTTATTGGCCGCTTTTACAGCTCTGTTTATCTGAAGTCTATAAGCTGTAGAGTTCTTGTGTTTAATCTTGAATGTTACACAAATTGTTTTCATTAGGTCACTGTTTAGATTGGAACCATTGTCAGTAATGATTGATTCGGGGATTCTGATCCGACAAACGATACGATCGCGGATAAAATCTGCCACGACTTTCTTTGTCACTACCCTGTACGACGTTGCTTCAACCCATTTGGTGAAATAATCAATTGCCACTAGAATGAACCTATGTACCTTTGATGCGGCATGCTCGATAGGTCCAATGGCATCCATTCCCCAAGCTACGAACAGCTATGGCAAGCTTGTTATAGTAAGCTCGTTCGAAGGCACCTTTATCATGTCTGCATGTATCTGACAGCGATGGCACTTTGAGATACTAGATGCAGTCTGTTTCCATAGTCATCCAAAAATAACCTGCCTAGAGTATTTTCTTGGCCAAGACAAAACCATTCATATGTGGACCGCAGGTCCCTGCATGAACTTCTTCTAATAACCTGGAAGCTTCCTTTGCTTTGACACACCTTAGTAATCCCAAATTGGGGATCCTCGTGTACATTATTCCTCCGTTGTGAAAGAAGTTGTTAGATAACCTCTTAAGTATGCGCTTTTGAGTAGCACTTGCAGGTTCTTGATATTCTCCCGTTGTTAGATACTCCTTGATGTCGTAGAACCATGGTTTTTTGTCGGCTTCTTCCTCGATGTGAACACAATAAGATGGTTGGTCATGAATCTTTACCGGAATAGGATCTATGAAGTTCTTATCTGGATGCTGAATCATAGATGATAGGGTAGCCAATGCATCGGCAAACTCATTCTTAGCTCTGGGGACATGCTGAAATTCTGTCTTTGTGAATCTCTTCCTCAACTCCTATACGTGATGCAAGTGCGGGAGTATCTTGGAGTTCTACCCATTCCGCATCGTCTAGTTTTGCTTCCTGTATAATCCTCAAACAGGGAATCTCCACCTTGGCAGGAATGACCGCTTCTATACCATAAACCAGCATATAGGGGGTTGTCGCGGTTGATGTGTAAACTGTGGTACGGTATCCCAATAGAGTGAATTGTAGCTTCTCATGCCACTTCTTATGCCTTTCTATCATTTTCCTCAGTATCTTCTTGATATTTTTATTAGCCGCTTCTACAGCTCCGTTTATCTGAGGTCTGTAAGCTGTAGAGTTCTTGTGTTTAATCTTTAATGTTACACAAATTGCTTTCATTAGGTCACTGTTTAGATTGGAACCATTGTCAGTAATGATTGATTCGGGGATTCTGATCCGACAAACGATACGATCGCGGATAAAATCTGCCACGACTTTCTTTGTCACTACCATGTATGACGTTGCTTCAACCCATTTGGTGAAATAATCAATTGCCACTAGAATGAACCTATGTCCCTTTGATGCGGCATGCTCGATAGGTCCAATGACATCCATTCCCCAAGCTACGAACAGCTATGGCGAGCTTGTTATAGTAAGCTCATTCGGAGGCTCCTTTATCATGTCTGCATGTATCTGACAGCGATGGCACTTTGAGATACTAGATGCAATCTGTTTCCATAGTCATCCAAAAATAACTTGCCCGGAGTATTTTCTTGGCCAAGACAAAACCATTCATATGTGGACCGCAGGTCCCTGCATGAACTTCTTCTAATAACCTGGAAGCTTCCTTTGCTTTGACATACCTTAGTAATCCCAAATTGGGGGTCCTTATGTACATTGTTCCTCCGTTGTGAAAGAAGTTGTTAGATAACCTCTGAAGTGTGCGCTTTTGAGTAGCTTGCGAGTTCTGGATATTCTCCCGTTGGCAGATACTCCTTGATGTTGTAGAACCATGGTTTTTCGTCGGCTTCTTCCTTGACGTGAACACAATAAGCTGGTTGGTCATGAATCTTTACCGGAATAGGATCTATGAAGTTCTTATCTGGATGCTGAATCATAGATGATAGGGTAGCCAATGCATCGGCAAACTCATTCTTAGCTCTGGGGACATGCTGAAATTCTGTCTTTGTGAATCTTTTCCTCAACTCCTATACGTGATGCAAGTGCGGGAGTATCTTGGAGTTCTTGGTTGCCAATTCTTCTCAAACTTGATGTATGAGCAAATCCTAGTCCTCGATCACTAGTAACTCTTGAATGTTCATATCAATGGCCAGCTCGATCCCTAAGATGCAAGCTTCGTATTCGGCCATGTTGTTGGTGCATGGGAATCTGAGCTTGCTGGATACTGGGTAATGCTGGCCGATTTCTGATACTAGGACTGCTCCTATGACAACTCCTTTGGAATTTGCTGCTCCGTCGAAAAATATTCTCCAACCATCATAGGATTCTGCAATGTCTTCTCCTATGAAAGATACCTCTTCATCAGGAAAATACGCCTTTAGAGGCTCATATTTTCTGTCCAAAGGATTCTTGGCGAGATGATCTGTCAATACTTGTCCTTTGATTTCCTTCTTAGTTACGTAGACAATGTCGAATTTGCTCAGCAGGATTTTCCACTTGGCTAGCTTGCCCGTAGGCATGGGTTTCTGAAAGATATGTTTTAGCAGATCCATTCTTGATATAAGGTAAGTGGTATAGGCAAATAAATAGTGCCTCAGCTTCTGAGCTACCCAAGTCAGAGCATAATACGTGTGCTCCAACAGGGAATACCGGGCCTCGTACGGAGTGAACTTCTTGCTGAGATAGTTAATGACATGCTCTTTTCTACCCATTTCGCCGTGTTTTCCTAAAACACAACCGAATGCCCAATTCAATACTGCAAGATAGAGTAATAGAGGTCTACCTAGCTCGAACGGAACCAGGACTGGCGGCGTCGACATGTATTCTTTGATTCTGTCAAAGGCTTTCTTGAAATCATCAGTCCATTTGGTAGCGGCGTCCTTTTTCAACATTTTAAAAAACGATTCACAAATGACAGTGGCTTGAGCTATGAACCTGCTGATATAGTTGATTCTCTCTAGGAAACTCATCATGTCCTTCTTGTTCCTCGGCGGTGGCAATTCTTGAATGGCCTTAACCTTTGATAGATCCAGTTCTATTCCTCGGCAACTCAGAATGAACTCAACTAGTTTTTCGCTAGCAACCCTGAATGCACATTTAGCGGGATTCAATTTCATATTGTACTTTCTCAGTCTGTTGAGTTGTGTGTGATCAACTGCCTTTTTGCTTGTTCCTATTTTTAATTTTAAATTTTCAAATCTAAGTTCTAGGACAGTTATATCAAGTGCATGAACCTAATTATTCAACACAGAATTTTCACTTCCAGTTTCACAAGCCCTAAGTTTCAGGTTTTTACACTTAGCTTTCAAAATTGCACATTTTTTACAGCTATTCCTTTTCATTATTCACATCATCAGATTCATCAATTGGCTCTAGTAATAACTCAAATAATCTTATTTAGATAAAAACTTAATCTTGTCTTTGAGATGAAGGATACTTGCCTCAGTTTCTTCTTCAGATTCTCCAATGGTCATAAGTGCTCATTCATCATCATCATCATCGTCATAGTCATCATCATCTGAGATTTCTCCCCAAGCAGCGACCATAGCTTTGGTTGATTCTTTTTTGTTGCATTTCTTAGGTTGAACATGTTCCTTCGTCCAGCTCTACCTTCTTCATTTAATTTCTCACAAAGGACAATTTTTGACGATGTGATTTGTCTTTCTACACTTGTAAAAGTCATCATTTGTTTGCTTCGTCGGAGCTCTTGCCTTGCTATAGTTTCCACTTCTTGAGGAACCATTTCCTCTCCTTAGGTACTTCTTGAAGTCTTTGGTTATCATTGTCATCTCATTATCTTCCAGATCAAAACCTTTTGTAATTTTGAGTGCCAAGCTCCTTTCCTTCTTAGGTACATCCATTTTTGTGGTTTGTACCCTAAGTTCATAGGCAGTGAGATTCCCAATAAATTCATCTAGTGGGAGAGTGGCAATATTCTTCGATTCCTGGATGTCAGTGATCTTGCTTTCCCAAGTGATTGGAAAGACCCTAGTGACTATCTTCTCAACTATTTCTTCTTAGGAATAATCCTTCTACGAGATTTTAGTTCATTTGTCAATATAGTGAATCTTGTGTACATCTCCTAAATGGTTGCTCTGTCCTTCATTGCAAACTTCTCATATTGACAGTATGGTAGAGTTCTTGTAGATTTCATTACATGATTTATTACTTCATAGGCCACTTTCAAGTGGTGCACTCATCTTGATCTTCTCCTAAGGTGTTAGCCTTTTCAAGGATAACCCGTTCTGATATTAATTGATGTTTTATACTTCAATACCACACGATTTATGTGGTGTCCAATTTTTTGCATGCACAGATTATAGAAAAACATGGTTCTTCTATGTGTTCCATATACGATAGTTGCGGAATAATAAATGCAGAAAGTAAAGAACACAAGTATTTTTACATGGAAAACACGTGGCTCAAAAGGTGAAAAAATCACGACTTACTACACAGTAGGATTTTTTCCAACACTTTACTAATTCACTTAGTCAAAAACAGTGTTTACAAAACTCTTGTAAACTTAAGGATTATCTCTAATCCTTTGTGGTAGCTATGAGCACGTGATTTTTTCCCTATATGAATTACTCCCATAATTGCAAAACAAAATGATTTCTTTTCATTATTTATAATTTTTTGAATTTTCATGATATTTTCTGTTAATTGTTTGCGTTTGTTTGTGCATGTTTATTTTATTTTAATCAATGGAAAATACTAAAAATATATACATTTTCATTTAGGATTCAATTTAACATTTTAGGATTAATTAAATAATTAGTCGTTTTATTAAAAAAATCATTAAAAACTATAGTTTGATTTGCACCGTTTTAACTTTAACTTTGATTTTTTGGGGGTTTTTCTTTATATTTTTTTAGTTAAGAGTGATAATTATCATTTAAGTTTAATTAATTAGGTCTTAGTATTTAATATAGATTTTATTTATTTTTTGAAAAAAAAAAAAGGAAAAGGAAAAGATTTTGAAAACAAAAAAAAGAGATCACGTTTTTATATTTGGGCCAAAAACAATTAAAATTGCCAATCCCAAACCCCTAAACCCATCAAAAATCACCCAAATCCCAGCCCAGACCCTTTTCCAACGCGGTCCAATTCCACACCCAATCCAAAACGATATCGTTTCGTCTGCTTTTAATCGTGACCGTTGGATCTCACTAATCCAACGGTCTGGAACTGATGGGGATTTTGTATTTAAGTGTCCAAAGCCCTTACCCCCCCCCCTAATCTCGTCTCTTTCAGAGACCGACTCAACCCCTCTCCAAACCCTAATTAACCAACCGCCCCCAAATCCTCCACCACAGCCGGCGGCGCCCCCTCTAATTGGCACCAAAATAACACTCTATAGATTCCATATCACCCTCACCACCAATATCCATCCTATTTCCTTAAAACAATTCTGGAGATCCTATAATATCAAATCAGAAAAGTGAGCTCTAAATCCCAAAACATCCAAATGGGTAAGGCTTTCATGATTTGGGACCGAAATTGACTTTAGTCGTGTGTTTTTAGTTGATAACACACGATTAAGGTCCATCTCGGCCAAAATCAAAGATTTCATTGAAGCATTAGTTCTGAAACTGTGGTCTGTTTAGTCTTATCAATCAATTTGTTATGTTTTATTTTTCTTTTTTTATTGCTCTTATCTTCTTATATTCCTCTGCTTTTGTTACTTTTATCTGTGTTTTTATTTGCTTGTGCTTCAATCAAGGGTTAGCTACTGTTCTTTAGTTTAATTTTGTTTCATTAGATCGGGTTTGTTTCTCGTATGGGTCATAATCGAATTTTAGTTCATATGCTTGAATAATCGTTCCTGTCCCATCTTGTTTTGGATTTATGAATACAGTCTCGGGCCCAAAGAAAGAGTTGGCTCAGACCTTGTGTAGATTAGGCTATTTGTTCTGAGCTTCTTGACCCATAGTTGGACTCATTTGAATATTAGGTCAGCTTGACCGATAAACTTCAATGTAAAAAAATGAGATAACTAAGAGCAATTTGGAAAAATTCCTTAAGGAATCTTGCAGCAACTGCCTTAAGAGGCTTCTAGAAAGTTAAAATGCAGGCTTTCTTGGCAAGCAAGCCAAGATTTAAGGGACTAAGTAGCAAAATAGGAATTAAAAGGGGTCTAAAGTGCAAAACCTGGTTGATACTTGCTGCCCTAGTAACTTGCCTAATAAAGGCATAGTTACTTGAGGCTCAATGGAGATTTTAAAGCTAGAAAATTAGAAAAATGCCAAACGGCTGAAAATAGTGAAGAGAACACTATCCCAATGAAAAATTTGTGGTCTTTTAGGCTCCTACTTCTGAAATCAATTCTGGATAATTAAGGGTTAAAATGACTTGACTTTGGTTGGTTCTCAAGAGTTTTTTTTTGGGTTTATTTTGGTTGCCTTTTTGTTGCTTACGTTGGCTGGGATTTCTGTTTGTTTGAACCTGCCTCAAGATTGATTTCTCTTGATTATTTCTGGGTTACCACTGCAACTGGCATTATTCTAGTGTTGTTGACTCCTCCTTCTTCTTATTTTCTTTACTCTCCAGGTACACACTTTCGACTTTAAGCATGTAAAAATGCCTTGTGAAGTGTTTGTGATGTAGACATATGAAGATCATATTCTTTGTTGTTAGACATTAGAGTTTCTTCTTATGTAGTTTATTTCTCTCAAGGTTATGTTAATCCCCTTAACTCAGCATGTTGATATGAAGTTATGTTGTTCTGAGTTTTACATTGGAATTATAATAGAGTTGTTAGTAAAATTACTGGTCTCCAGTTATTCAATCCTGTAGATCTGGTCTCTGCTGAAGAGCCAATTGTTTTTGAATCCTTGATATGTTTATGGACTCAAATTGTGGTAGTATGTTGTTTTTAATAAGCTATTACAGTTAAAGATAAGCCTGCACGTGAAGTGGGATTGGGGTAGTTTATCATTTTAAAAGTGCATCAGTATATGTTCAACATGAACTTAAAACTCGAGTGTGGATCTTTTATTTTAGTCCTTAGCATTCATCAAAGTTTTTGAGTTTGGGTAGAAATTGGTTTTGTATATCACATGATTCAAATTAGCTTATGCACAGAGATTTGAATCTTGGTTTAATAATTGCAGTAGCGTGTTAGTTTGGCATTGTTTATACTTACTGTATGAGTTCCTGAATGTTTGAAGATTATGAATTAAGCTTATTTTTAAAATCAAAAATGGAAGTTCAGTGGTTTGTTAATATGCTGGCACTCGTTTTTCTCAAAAATGGCTAGGACTCATATCAATATCCTTGAATTCACATACTACGAGTGTAAGTGGGAATTCGAATTGGGACTTTGATCTTCAGTCTTTAGTCCCAACAATCTGGGCCATCCTGTGGGCTTTGTACAATGTAGCCCACTTGAATTGAAATTGTTGGCCTCTTTAGTTAGGTCAGCGTATTTGGCTTTATGATTTACCCATTGAGAGCAGCCATATTAGGTTGCCGGGCTCCATACTTAGCCCAAGCTTTAGTTCGACCTTCGACTTTAGTCTATTGTGGATTAACCGACTCTTTAATTATTCACATGATCAAATTCCCTCAAATAATTGGGAGGTGAGCTATATTAGATAAGACATAATCTATGGACCTCCGAGCTTTTAGTTTAAATACCCTTTAAAATAGAACCGAGGTTTGATGCGTCAAATAAAATCCCAAATGTGTGGCTCTCATCTAATTATTTCTTTCAAAATTCTTAGAAATCGAGGCGTTCCATTTAATAAATTTCCATGCCCCTCACAAAGTTAAAAACGCACAGTTGCTTTAGGAGTGTCTTTTAATAATATTAGCTTCCTCAACTTGGGTATGCATTCCATGTGAACCAAATCTAAATCCTACTAACGTTGGATAAAATATGTTTCGGATTGCAGGTGCATTTCATGTGGCGCTCGAACGACATATTTTAGACAGCGTTAAAATCTTCTTTAAATGAATAAAAGCGGTTAATATTTAAAATTTGCACATAGGTTCAGAATGTCCTAAAATCAGATATTATGCCAACTATAACAGTTGAGTGACCGTACTAGAACCACGGAACTCAGGAGTGCCTAAAACCTTCTCCTGGGTTAACTGAATTTCTTACCGGATTTCTGACTCGCAGACTATATTATAGAGTCAACCTTTTCCTTGACTTGGGATTTAAATCATGACTTGGGACACCATAAGTTATTCCAAGTGGAGACTCTGAATCTTTAAATAAGTAAATCCCGTCTCGATTGTCCTTTAGTTGGAAAACTCTCTTTATATGCTCCCTTACGGGGGTGTAGTATAAAAAAGGAGGTGTGACATCTGTGGCGAATATGCTGGGGACTCGAACCCAGAATCTTAGGTTCAGGGTTCAAGAATTTGAGCTTGGATAAATTGTTACATTTGGCTTTATTTGATTTTTTACATGTTTGTGCCTACTGTACTAAATGTTGCATTTTACCGCTTTGATATTTTGTGAACTGTATATAAATTGTTACAAATCCCTACTCTCTCTCTCTCTCTAAGTCTTCTAAATCATGAAGGAGTGTGCACTTTATGTGACTTCTTTTTTGTTAGAGTCAATTTCCAATTTTAGAATGAGATTCGGACAAGTTGCAATGCCGGTGAAGTTTCTGTATTCCCGGTACACTTCCCCCCTCAGCTCAAGTTGTCTGCTCAGGTAAACAAGGTCTAGAACAATAAACCCACGTTTTTAAAACCTAGAATAACTCAGTCCCATGCATGATCCCTAGTAGGAGTGTTTTGTTGCATCACGTGCATTTGACTTAGGGGACTCAACACAGGGGTTGGGTCCGTCTAAGACATGTGTACCCAAAATGCCAGACTATCCTGATGCATATTTTACATGATATTTGTTGCATTTATTTGTTTCGAGTTCGCATGTTGACCGGCTTTTGGTTGATGGGGGAAAATTGAAAAAAAAGGAAATAGAGAAAAAAAGAAAGAAAATAACGATGTGAGGTATAAGTGAATCTTGAATGAAAAACCCAATATCCAAATTGTATTGAAACTCTGCCAAATTTTGAGAAAATGAAAAGAAAAAGAAAGAAGTAAAAGGTTTTTTTTTCAAAAATAGTTGGTTTTATTTGCCCGAACTATGCCGGTTTGATTCTCACAGGGAATGAGATAAGTAGGTATCAAGTCCAACTTTCCTTTCTTTTGCAAAAATAACCCAAAAGAATAAAATTCTACTTTTGTTGTGAATAATTAAGGTTATGTCGTTCTTGTCAAAAAAAGCTGAATGTCCCTCAAAAGGACGTCGGGAGGTTGTTTTGCAAGAACATCCACCTTTAGTCATTTTTCAAGGATTTGGCCGGCTAGCCAACACAGCCTTAAAATCCTTGTTTAGAAGTGCTGAATGGTCGTATCAGTAAAGCCGGATATTCTGAAAATTTTGAAAAGTGGTCATTTTGTTCCATAAAAATAAATAAAAATGGTTATTTTTGTTTCATTAAATAAAATAAGTCATGGTTTGCTTTCGATTAAAATCACCTTAATAAATGTGCAAGATGAGCACGATTCAAAATGAACCTTTCTTAGTTTGTGAACATATCCCTTTGGAGCTACATATGTGATGGCGTGATTTGAGTGACAACAGCAGGAAGGTTGTGACAAAGGCTTTGGGTGGTCTTACCGGGCTCTTGAAAGTTAAGCCGAGAAAGGACATAATTGAGGCACTGATACCATTCTGGGACCCAGCACATAATGTATTCCACTTTGGTGACTTCGAATTAACTCATACCTTGGAAGAAATAGCAGGCTCGCAGGTTTGGAAGAGAATCTTAGAAACCAGTACCAGGTAGCACCAAGGACAGTAACCCCCCACAAATTTTTGGATTTTTTAAGTATCAGTCGAGACATCCGAGATGGAAATCTGGCCAAGGGATTCAATACCTTCTATTTCTTGAACCGACATTACAAAATTCCTCGTGGCTTCGAGACACCAGATACCGATCTTACCCACGCATGAAACCAAGACAAGTGGGAAGCTCGGAGAGGGTTAGCTTCAGCGTTCTTGGGTGTTTTGGTTTGCCCTAGAAAAGATGGAAATACTGAGTTGGGACTCGTAGGGATAACTAACTTCATGATGAAAAAGGATAATGGGACCATAGTATCGATGATCTTGGAAGAAACTTACCAAGATCTGACCCTTTGTCGAGAAGGAAGAAAGTATTTTGAAGGGTGCACTATGTTGTTACAACTGTGGATGGAGGAACACCTTTGCCATCGCCTAGGATATCTGAATTGTTGTATGGCTGGTCTCGCATGCATAAAAAAAACATGAAAAGAGGGTAGAGGATTACGAGTTCCCGGAGGGTACACATGCATGGCATGCCCACTTACGATCTTTGACTGCAAACAAAATCGAATGGACGTTCGGGTGGCTTTCGATTGGTGAAGTAATCTATATGTCGGCTGAAGTGTGTTTTTTGCTATTGATGGGTCTTTGGGGTATCAATCCTTATGCTCTGCACAGAGTCCTACGCCAATTAGGCTGATACCAGAACATCCCACACGATGAGAATTTGAGTCAGCAGGTCATTGAGATAAAACCAAAATCTGTCGTTCCAGAAGAAAGAGTGCGTCGGATTTGCCATCACTGTAGATTCTTAGAACCCAAAACCCAAGTGTGAGATCTATACAGAGGAGAGTTAGAGCCTAGTTACCCTCCTATATGGTAAAAGATCATGAATTCATCAGGAGCCCTATATGCCCGCAAAGAAACCCCTTGTCCAACAGTTCATCGATGGAGCACAGCTGCTATGGGCTTGGTTGGCCAAGGAAAATGAATATAGGATCACGATAGGAAAGTTGGGAAAACAAGTCAAAGACCTTCAATATGAGAATAGTTTGCAAGTTGTGGCAGATGAGGAAGAAAAGAAAAGACTAGCAAAAGAAAATAAAGCCTTGCGAGGCAAAGTGTAGAAAATGAAAATAGCCGAAGAAAATCCCACCAGATGTGCGAAGGATGAGAAGTTCATAAACAAACTAAGGTGGAAAGTAGGAGAATACGATTTTGATCTAAACAAAGTAGAGGGTGAGCTATCCAGGGCCCGAAATAAATTGGCCAAATATGCAGAAGAACGAGCACGCATTATTGAACAGTTGGAAGAAAAGTACGACAATGAGGTTGCGGGGTTGAAGAAGAGGGTCATCATGGTTGAAATAAAAATGGTTAAGCAGGAAAAGGACTTCAAGGCTGAAAGAGAGAACTATTAGACAGCAATAGCACAACTAGAAAGAGATTTGCATCAACTTAAAGAACTAAATCGTGTAGCCGAACAAACTTTGGAAGCCAGGGCTTGGCAGATTGGGAGATTGTTGCAAGAAAAGGGTGCTACAAGAGAGAGGGTCTGGATAATCGCTAATTACATCACAGTGAAGTGTAGCAATTGTGAAGATATGACGAGATCCATTTGTTTTGCCATTGCAATTACCTTCGTTCATCAAGTGATGGAAGATCTACACAACCTCTAAGGGGATTTAGCACGCAGGCCTGCGGCGAGACCAAAGGATGTCCCACATGCCCCAGGAGCTTTAGAGGCATTAATGTATTCGTGATTGTCATTCGAGTCTGTATTTTCTTTTGAGTCTGTAGTTGATTGTCAAGTCTGTTGTTTTCCCTTTTCTTATAGAGTCTGTTATGAGTCAGAGTCTGTTATTTTCCTTTCTCGGGTCCTTTAGTTTGGTAGGTGTTATCAAAATGTTTTACTTTATAAAAAATGAAATTCCCAAAATATTTTATTTTCGTACTTATCTGCCGGAACTACACTTAGTCTGATTCATGTGGGGACATGATACGTAGGCAATCTCCATAGGATTCGACCATAACCAACAAAAACAAAAAAAAAAAAGAGAAAAGAAATAAGGAAAAGAGAGAAACGAAAAGAGAGGAAAAATAAGAAACCGCGAGAGAGAAACAACGGCAAAATAAGGGAGAGAATAATAAAGCAAAAAAGAAAGCAAGCAAAACAAGCTGAAAAAAGAAAAGAGAGGAAAACATGAGGGAAAAAAAGAAGAGGCATAGGATATAAGCCGGGATGACGCAAGCAGCCGATCCAGTGCATAATAGAAACCGATAACTTCTTAGGTGCATTCATTCCTGAATATGTGGTTGCCTACATGTTAAAGCCTAGCCGCTAACAAGTTTTGATTTATCCAATCCAGACAGATGGTTAGTTTTGGGGTATTCTGGCAACCTACCCCTACAACACTTGCTCCAAAAGCAAGCTGACTATGGCCAATCAAGAGCCTTACGCAAGTATCATTGACCCCTCAAGAGAGGTGGAAGAGTTGGATGTCAACGCAATAAAAAAAGAGGTGTCTAAATTGATGCAACAAATAGCTGAAATGTATCAAATGTGGGTAAAACGGAAACCATCGCAAGCTTATCTTGCCAACACGGCCTTTATCCCACCATTAGCCCAGTCACATGATCACTGCCACACCTCCATTTTAGCTATCCACAACCCGGCGAAGGGCGTAGATAAAGAGAGTTTTTACAATTAAAGGACAATCGAAACGGGATTCAGTTATATAAGAGATTTCAGAGTCGCCACTTGGGAGATTTATGGTGTCCCAAGTCACCAATTGGAATCTCGAATTGTGGAAAAGAATGACTATGTTTATAGTCCGCGAATTAGAAATCCGAGTAAGGAATTCTGTTAACCCGGGAGAAGGTGTTAGCCATTCCCGGGTTCCGTGGTTCTAGCACGGTCACTCAACCTTCATATTTGGCTTAAATTATCTGATTTTGGAACGTGTTTTAACTTTTGTGCTTTTTAACTATAAATCGCTTTTATTGTTATTTTAAAGAGAATTGCAACGTCATCAGAACACACCTCAAACCACGTCACATAAATGGACACGTGGATTCTGCCTCATTCCAATTTCTTTGAGACTTGGATTTGGGTCACATAAATGCGCACCTGAATTTAGGAAGGTCTGGCCCAATTGTGGTCAGCCTGAGTGGCTGCCCTTATACATGTATCGTATTTTTGTCTCTTCTTTTTTTCGTTTAATTACTTAATTACTAATTTTATTTAAAAAACAAATAAAATTAAAACAAGTCAAATTAAACAAACATATTTTCAAGTGTTGGAAACACACACACATACACACACACACACACACACACACACATACACATACACAAACCCCCCCCCCCCACACACACACACGCACACACACACACACACACACACACACACACACACACACACACACACATATATATATATATATATATATATATATATATATATATATATATATATTGTATTTTTAAAATTTTTTTGATTTGTAAAACTAATTTATTTAACAATTAAATCTTAATTAATCTTAAACATGCAGTAATGAACATGCACATGTAGTCACATCCTAAAAATTAAAATCCTAATATATACAAGAAAAATCCTACACTTTTAGAATTCAATAGGAGCTTATTTCGACCGGTCAAAAATCATATGCTCACAATCACCCCACCACCAATTCGCCTCCAAGCTTCCCCACTTACCAACAATATCAGGGCACAACCTCCCAGACACCCCCAGCTCCACCACCCAAGATGTTCCACACCCTCCTCCACCACTTGCTCCTATCTTTGTGGCACCTTCACCCGCTACACTCTACAGATCCTCCAGCAAACCTCTGTTCCAAACCCATGATAACCAGTATTACCCCCAGAGCCCATGTTCAAAGCTCCAGAACCCTATTCATACATTCCCCATTTTGAAATCCCTGCAGAGGCTGAGAAACCAGCCAAAAATCCCGAGCAAGAGGAGATGATCTGAAAAATTCAAAAGTCTAGAGCAGTCTTTCAGAGATATGCGAGGGCTGGGAGGCCAAGTAAGTGTGGCATACAAAGACCTCTGTTTGTTCCCAGATGTACAATAGTCGGTGGCCTTTAAGATGCCCAAGTTCAACTTATATGACGGGAATGGCGATCCAGTGGCACACCTGAGGGGTTTTTGTAGCAAGTTGAGAGGGGCAGGAGGGAGAGATGAATTACTGATGGCGTACTTCAGTCAAAGATTAAGTGGCTCAGCTTTGGTATGGTACACCCCACAAGATCATGGTCGGTGGTACACCATTTTTAGTACAATCTTGAAATTATTCCGGATCATTTATCCTTGATAAAACTAGAAAAGAAGCACAATGAAAGCTTTAAAGAAGTATGGCTTTCGTTGGAGGGAGCAGGCAGCAAGGGTCGACCTCCAATGAAAGAAAGCAAAATGGTAGATTACTTCATACAAGCGTTGGAGCATACGTATTCTGGTAACCGGATATTGGCAGTAGGCAAATCCTTTAATGAGGTAGTAAAAATAAGGAGCATGATAGAGGAGGGACAAAAATCTAACAAGATTATGAGTTATTTAACAATCAAAGCAACCATCCAGTCTATTCAAAGCGGGACCGAGGGAGCAATCGAAAAGAAGAAGAAGGAGGAGGTAGCAACATTTGACTCAGGACCTTGGTTCGGGCCCCAGGGGTTCACCACATTACACCCAGCCTTGACTTCAACGCCAAGCCTATTCCCACACTCCATATAGCCCACCACAACACTACTACCCACCCTATGACCCCCGTTTTTCCGTCCATCAAGCACAAAACATATACTCAACCTCCCGCCCACGCATAATGGCGTGAACCAACCCCACAAAATGATTACGCAGCTCCAAAAAATACTTATCCACCTCCAAGAGCCTACCAAACCACCCCCCCCCCCTTCCAGAACCATCATTCCGAGCCAATCAAGCTTTTAAGAATAAGAGGTTGCAAAAGAAGAAAAATTCTCACTCCACTGGAAGAATCCTACACCATCATATTCTATAGGTTGAGACAATTAGATATGATGAGGTCGATTGAAGCAAAGTTGTCGAATCCTCCCCCGAGAAATCTTGATTATTCTGTCAGTTGTGAGTATTGTTCTGGTGCCCTGGGGCATGACACAGAGATATGTTGGAATCTGAAGAATGCTATCCAAGGGCTCATTGATTCACATCAGATTGAGGTGCAAGCTCTGGAAGCACCCAATATTAATCAGAACCCGCTGCCTGCCCATCAAGAAACGAACATGATTGAGATAGTGCACAAAGAGAGAGAGAGCCCAAAAAGCCTTCGCAAACTGTCATGATGATCCAAGCCAGTGAGCGGAAGCCGATTGAAAAACTAACAAGCGAGATATTGACATTTAAGTTGAGTAGAACAAGCAGTGAGCCTTTCGCTGTAGTTAAGAAGGGATCCCCGAGAGATGGGATGGTGAAACAAGAAAATGCAAACGTAGTGGTACCAGGGGTGACAAACAAAGAAATGGCGTTCATGGACGGTGCCCGCACAGAGTCCGTCATTATCAAACCTGTAACTCAGCTGCCAATAATCAACATCAAGGTCGTCCCTTGGAATTATGACCGAGTAACAGTGACTTACAAAGGGAAAGAGGTTAGAGAAGAAGTTTTTGAGACCCATGGATTGACCCAATGGGGGGTGCTTCGCCCCAGAGGAATTGAGAAAACCTAAACCAACCAAGGATAACTCAGTACTGGTAAAGAAACTCGTTATTAAAGAGGCAGCAGAAGAGTTTTTGAAAAAGATGAAAGTGCAAGATTATTCTATTGTGGAACAATTGAGGAAAATGCCTACTCAAATCTCATTTTTATCATTTTTGATTCATTCGGACGAGCACCGCCGGTCAATAATGAAGATCCTGAACGAGACCCACGTTCCTAATCAAATCTCAGATCCCTTGGTAAATATAGCCAACAGGATTTTCGAGGTAAACAGAGTCACTTTTTCTGATGATGAATTGCCCATAGAGGGTACCGAGCATAATAGAGCCCTCCATCTCACGGTAAAGTGCAAAGATTCAATGGTCACTCGGGTGTTGGTTGACAATGGTTCAAGTGCGAATATTTTCCCTCTTTCCACGTTGAACAAGTTGAAGGTGGATGATAAAGGAATTCACAAGAACAATATTTGTGTGCCAGGGTTCGATGGTAGGGGAAAAGATTCGATCGGTGACATAGTGATCGAGCTGACAATTGGACCAGTTGATTTTACCATGGAATGCCAGGTGCTAGATGTGGTTGTGTCTTACAATATGCTATTAGGGAGACCTTGGATCCATGCCGCCAAAGCGATCCCATCTATCTTGCATCAAATGGTAAAATTTTAATGGGACCGACAAGAAATAGTTGTCCACGGCGAGGACAATCTATATGTTCACAGTGATGCTATCATGTCATTCATTGAGGTGGGCGATGACAAGGGGCCTTGGGTATATCAGGTTCATGACACGGAGTCAGTGAAGAAAGTTCCAGAATGGGAGTGTGTTCCAATGCCGAAGTTAGTTGCTGTATCAGTCAGGGTGGCTGTTGAAATGTTGAAAAATGGGTTTGTTCCAGGAAAGGCTTTGGGAGTGTCACTTCAAGGTATTGTAAAACCGGTATCTCTCCCCAAAAACATGGAAACCTTTGGTTTGGGTTTCAAGCCTGCGATTGCAGACATAAAGAGAGCCAAAAAGATGAAGCAGAAAGCATGGGTCCTTCCCAAGCCCGTGCCGCGTCTATTCAGATAATTTGTGAAGCCCGGTACCAAGAAGTGCCCAACAAAAATAAGTCCCAGTCTTATGGTTGGTCCTGGTGAGGAATTACTTGAAAGGTCAAAAAGTTGTTTGAAGATGTGAATGTGGTAGAAGTACGAGGTGGCTCTAGCAAGGCAGATGTACAATCTGTTGGGCCCTGTGCAAAAGTCAATAATTGGGAAGCTACTCCTCTTCCAACCAGAAAGAAGTTTTGGTAGTTTTGCTTTGATTTTTCTTCCAGTTTCTCTGGATTATTCCGGGGTTGTAATTCAGAGTCTATGTTCCGTCCGTTAGGATGTATAAACCTTGGTCTCTTTCAATTTCAATGAAATGCAATTTCCTTTTTCATCAGTTTTGATCGTTTTCATTTTTCTTTTCTTTTCCTTCTTATACAGTTCTTTTTATGTTGGCTCCAGTGATATGACGTGCATAAGGAGTCTTCGGCCTAGTCTCGAAAGCCAATATAATTCTAAAATAATAATTCAAGAGATAGAATGTGAGGATGAACCAGAATATGATGAGGAATGGGCGTTTGAAGAAATTAGTAAAGAATTAAGCCAATTTGAGAAAACCCAGGCCAAACCTGGGCGATACAGAAGCAATCAATATAGGGGACCCACACAATATCAGAGAAACTAAAATAAGTGTCCATCTTGAGCCGCAACTTAGGGAAGAAATAATCAAAGCGCTGTTCGAATACAAGGATATTTTTGAGTGGTCTTATGACAACATGCCAGGGCTGAGCACTGACTTGGTGGTTCACAAATTTCCCACTAACCCGGCACGCCTCCCTGTTAAACAAAAGTTGAGAAAGTTTAAAACTAACATGAGCGTAAAGATCAAAGAGGAAGATACAAAGCAGTTTGAAGCAAAGGTCATTCGAGTCACGCAGTATCCCACCTGGTTAGCCAATATTGTGCATGTGCTAAAGAATGATGGTAAAACTAGGGTGTGTGCCAATTATCGTGACCTCAACAAGGCGAGTCCAAAGGATAACTTCCCATTGCGAAACATCCACATACTAATTGACAATTACGCAAAACATGAGATTGGTTCTTTTGTGGATTGTTACGCAGGCTATCACCATATCTTAATAGATGAAGAGGATGCAGAGAAGACGGCATTCATCACGTCATGGGGAACATATTGATACAGGGTCATGCCGTTCGGTCTGAAGAATGCTGGGTCAACTTATATGAGGGCGATGACAATGATATTCCATGACATGATGCATAAAGAGATTGAGGTCTATGTGGATGATGTAATTATGAAATACAGAAAGCAGTCTGACCATGTCATAGATCTAAGAAAATTTTTCCAGAGGCTCCACATGTACAATCTCAAGCTCAATCCTGCAAAATACGCATTTGGTGTGCCATCGGGGAAGTTTCTAGGATTCATATTCAGCAGCCGAGGCATTGAACTAGATCCATCAAAGATCAAAGCCATACAAGAATTGCCCCCTCCAAGGAACAAAACTGAGGTGATGAGTCTGTTGGGGAGATTGAATTATATCAACTGAGGTGATGAGTCTGTTGGGGAGATTGAATTATTTCATCATATTTATTGCTCATCTCACGAAAACTTGTGAGCCTAACTTTAAGCTATTGAAAAAGGATGATGAGATCAAGTGGACGGAGGAATTTCAGGAGGCTTTTGATAAGATAAAGGGATACTTGTCGACCCCATAGGTGCTAGTCCCACCGGAACCAGAAAGGCCATTGATTCTCTATCTAACGATCCTGGACAACTCATTCGGGTGTGTGTTGGGTCAGCACGATATCACCAGTAGGAAGGAGCAGGCCATATACTACCTTAGCAAGAAATTCATAGCTTACGAGGTTAAGTATACTCATCTTGAGAGGACATGATGTGCCCTAACTTGGATAGCGCAGAAGTTGAAACATTACTTGTCATCTTATACTACTTACCTCATCTCCCGCCTAGACCTACTGAAGTACATCTTTCATAAGCCTATGCCCACAAGAAGGCTTGAAAAGTGGCAGATCCTGCTCACCGAGTTCAACTTTGTCTATGTGACTAGGACTGCAATGAAAACATAGGCATTGGCTGATCATCTAGAAAGAACCCGGTGGACGAAGAGCATGAACCTCTAAACACATATTTCCCGGATGAGGAGGTGATGCATGTTGATGAAGTGGAACAGGGCTAGAAGCCAAGATAGAAACTATTCTTCGATGGGGCCGCCAACATGAAAGGTGTTGGGATAAGAGCAGTACTCATTTCTGAAAAGGGGCACCATTACCCCGTTATAACTCGGCTCCGCTTCTATTGCACTAACAATATGGTAGAATATGAAGCATGCATTCCGGGTCTGAGGTTAGCTGCCAACATAGGTGTCTAGGAAGTCTTAGTCTTGGGGGACTCGGACCTTCTGGTACACCAAATTCAAGAGGAATAGAAAACACAAGATTTGAAGCTCATATCATACCAGTAATGTCTGCATGATCTATGTCAATTATTCCGATTAGTAGAGTTCAGGCATATCCCAAGAATCCACAACGAAGTTGCTGATGCCTTGGCTACTTTGGAGTTGATATTACACATCCATATAAGGCTGATGTTCAGAGCCCACTTTGTGGGACTATAATGGGTAGTTGTTTATATAAGGCTTATGTTGACCCGCTGCATATCCAAGTCCATGATCAACATGCTTACTATAATATGGTGGAAGAAGAGCTTGATGGTGAACCGTGGTTTCCTGATATCAAAGAATATATTAGACTAGGAGTGTATCCAATACAAGACACAAGTGAGCGAAAGAGAACAATTCATCACTTATCAAGGCTTTTCTTCAGTGGAGGGGTATTGTACAAAAGAACGACACATCTTGGTTTTTTGAGATGCATAGATTCCATACAGGCCACGGCCATCATGACCGAGGTGTATTCTGGGGTTTAAGGACCGCATTTGAGTGGATATGTTTCGGCAAAGAAGATTCTCCGAGCAGGTTATTATTGGCTCACCATAGCGAGATTGAATCAGTTTCGTACATAAATGTCATCAATGTCAGGTGCATGGAGATTTGATTCACTTCTCGCTATCTATATTACATACAATGTCCGCACCATGGCCCTTCATTGCTTGCGGCATGGATGTCATTGGGCCTATCAAGCCAGCAGCATCCAAAAGTGAGTTAAACTTAAAACTTTCAAGTCTGTGACCAAGAAAGCTGTGGTTGACTTTGTGCATTCAAATATCATTTGCCAGTTTGGGATCCCGAAGGTAATCATCACTGATAATGGAGCAAATCTCAATAATGATTTGATGAAAGAGATATGTCAGCAGTTTAAGATTACACATCGCAATTCCATCCCATACCGCCGTAAGGCAATGGATTAGTTGAGGCAGCCAAAAAGAACATAAAAAGATACTTCGAAAAATGGTGGAGGTTCCAGGCAATGGCATGAGAAGCTACCATTCGCATTGTTTGGTTATTGTACTACTATTCCCACTTCAGTAGGGACAACTCCATGTTTGTTGGTGTTGGCACAGTAGCAGTGATACCGGCAGAGATCGAAATCACATCCTTTTAGATTATCGCTAAGGCAGAAATTGATGATGACGAGTTGGTCAAAACCTGCCTGGAGCAATTGAGTTTGATTGATAAAAAAAGCTTAGCAGTAGTGTGTCATGGCCAATTGTATCAATAGAGAATGGACAGAGCATATAACAAGAAGGTGCGCTTAAGGAGGCTTGAAATGGGTCAGTTAGTATTAAAGTGTATCCTCCCTCATCAGGCAGAGGCAAAGGGCAAGTTTGCCCCAAATTGGCAAGGGTCTTTCATCATGTTGAGAGTGTTGTCCAACGGGGCTTTGTATCTAACAAATGTATAAGGCAAGTGCGTAGAAATGGCCATCAATTATGATGCAGTTAAGAGATACTATGTATGATTTTATTTATTTAAATCATATTTGTTTACACTTGGCATGCTTTGAAGATTAGAATGACGAAGGTATTTTGTTCTGCTATCTAAACAATTTATCCATTGTTATCCCTTTTGAGATTTAATTGTTTTCCTTCATACCCCTCTTTATCAGTAGCAAAATTAGAAACGTAAGCGTAAGAGATGAGCAAAGGACAGAGAAAAGGAAAGAATGAGGAAAAAGAAGAAGGGAAAAAGGAAAAAAAAGAACAAAAAAGAAAAGAAAAAAAGAAAAGAAAAGAAAAAAGAAGAAAAAAATGCCAAGACAGCAAAACAACAAAAGAAAAGGAAGAAATAAAAGAAAGGAAGAAAGGAAGAAGAAGAAAGAGAAAAGAGAATCACAACAAAATAAAGTAATTCCTATTACATGAACTATGTTCAACCTGATTCCTTTTAATGATACGTAGGCAGCCTCACGGTTTGGTCCCATCAAAATAAAAATCCAAAGTCCCCAAGCAAGAAACTGGGGCAAAAGTTGTGGTTTGTTGTAAGAGACTGGGGGCAAAAGTTGTAATTTTGAATGCATTGGAATTGTGCTGAGCTTTTAATACCCTTTCTTTCTAACCCTATCAAAAATCCCACATTACGGTCCAAATAAAGACCTTCTGATCAGTCTCCAATAGATGCCAAGCCGAGTAAGTAGAGGTGATTCATGTCAGGGGCAACACTTCGGTCCAACAAAGAAAATAAAAAATGAGGGAATCTTACCGGTGAAAACCCTCACGGCCACCGTAACGCTATGGGAGTTGAAAGAAAATCAAAATGAGAGAGTCTTACTGGTGAAAACCCTCATGGGTACCGTAAGGCGACGGGGGCTGAGAGAAATGAAAAATGAGAGAGTCTTATTGGTGAAAACCCTCCATGGGCGCCTTAAGGCGAAATTAAGATGAGAGATGAACAATTGAAAGAGGTCCGTTAGTAAAAATCTATTCAAAACATCATAGGACGAGCAAGGTTAAGGTTTGGTTGGAGAAATTGGGTTACAAATATCTGGGGCAACAAAGCATGGCGGCAGAAAGCTGATTGGTTGGACAGACTGGGCCGACTAAGCCGAAGTGCATGTCATGATCATTAGTACCAGTTGTTCCCCACAGATAAGTCTCTTTTTATTCCCCCTTTGGTAGTCATCCAATTCTGGATTGTTTTATCCTAAAACAACTCGAAGTCATTGCATTTTATTTTCTTTCGGTCCATTTCTCTAAGATGTTTTCAAGGTTAATTTTGATTAAGCAAGAAAGAGAGAAATTTCAAAGCTCACTACCAGCTTCCAAATTACAAAGCACATTGCGGCCAGAACGTACCAAAGGCAGCATGACATAAAAGTGGGATACAAAGAATCATTGAAAGCTTCGTCATTGAAATGATTCGATAATTTCAGGAAAGATGCAAAATTTCATACAAAAGGGTCAGGAATGTAACACAACGGTTGGGGTACAGAACAATCGGTTCATCTAAGGCCATAGGGTTCAAAGGTCAGGCGGCAAATCAGGCGGTTCATAGTCAGTTCGGGAAAGCTGGCCACAATAGAGCATGACAGTGGAGAGGCCATTTTCAGTAAGAATGCCGCAAGCTAACCACCACATTTTAAACTGATAAGATTTTTCTTTGATTGAAAAAGGGGCAGAAAATTCCAGATGTCTCGGGGAAAACCTCCATAGGAGAAGCAAGCACCAAGCAGGTATGACTATAAACTTCAGGACCCTCCTAGAAAATGGGACCTAGTTAAAGTTAAAAATAATCGAGAAAAGCAAAAAGAGCATAAGTGGACTCAAAGTTTTGCATGTTTGAAATTGGATTCAGTCAGTAGTTGTCATGGCCTTCCTGGAAAATAGGACTTAGTTTAAAATTCAAAACAATCACAGGTAGCATAGCTTAGCATAAATGTTCCTCAAAAGAGTATAATCCCATTTCAATTTGTTCTAGAGATAGGATTCATGTAGGAGTTGTCAGGATCCTCCTGGAGAATGCGACCTAGTTTAAAAATAATTAGTAAATATAGCATGAATGAACCACAAAGGAGAGTAGGCTGGTCTTAAAGGTAGCATGTTTTAGGATAAGATCAGGTCGGTAGCCTTCAAGATCCTCTTGAATAATAGGTTTAGTTTTAAGATCCCCGTTACATAACAATACTTAGCGAGTTAGCGTAGGTTTTGATAAGGGTAGTATAATTTTGCCATAAAAATTTTCACTCTTAGGATGAAACTTGACTTGGGATTGTCAGGACCTTCCTGGATAATGGGATGTAACTTTAATTGACGGTATCCGTCAGACATAACTTAGATTTAAAATTGGCATTTAATTGAGAGTTGTCAGGACCCTCCTGAATAATGGATCTTAGCTTTAATATTTCCATTAGAAAACAATATTTAGCGTATGTTTTATCGTAGGGAAGTATGATAAGACTTTATTTCAATTTTTTCAGGACCCTACTGGATAATGGGACGTAGTTTCAAGCTCTGCTTAGATAACAATAATTAGAGGAAGTAGTACCTTTAGTAGATATACGATAATGGGACATAGTTTTAAGGTCGGTTTAGATAACAAGATGTAGTGAAAGTTGTACATGTAGAAGATGTAGCTTAGTGTCAAAGTTGTCGTTAGTTAAGAGTTGTTAGGGTCCTCCTAGATAATGGAACATAGACTTAATATTTCTCTTAGACAAAAAGACATAGCAGGGGTAATACCTTTAGGAGATATAGCTTAGTTTTTAAGATTGTCTTTAATTAAGAGTTGGCAGAACCCTCATAGATAATGGGATGCAACTTTAATACTTTTTCAGATAACCAGATTTAGTGGAAGTCATACCTTTAGAAAACATAATCCAGCTTTTAAAATTGTCATTTAACTAAGAGTTGTTAGGACCCTCTTGGATATAGGATCTGGCTTTCTAACTCTTAGAATATTTGGCAACGGGATTCAGTTTAACACTCACATATGTACCCAGCTACCAAACTGGAGAAGAAAATTGTCTTTGTTTTGTCTATTTTGTTGAAATCAGGAGCCCACCTGGAGAACAAAGGGAATACAATTCAAGTTTCAGCAATCAGGCGCC
Organism: Nicotiana benthamiana; assembly: GCA_034376525.1. NCBI lineage: Eukaryota > Viridiplantae > Streptophyta > Magnoliopsida > Solanales > Solanaceae > Nicotiana > Nicotiana benthamiana. Next base: position 69,396,929 of record CM067332.1, read on the forward strand.
CACCTAGAGAACAAAGGAATATAGCTCAAGTTTGGTAATCAAGCACCTACCTAGAGAACAATGGGATATGTTCAAGTTTTTAGCAATCAAGCGCCCACCTGGAGAACAAGGAGGACATAGTCAAGTTTTTGGCAATCAGGAGCCCACCTGGAGAACAAAGGAATACTACAATTTAAGTTTTAGCAATCAGGAGCCCACCTGGAGAACATGGGAATATGGTTAAAGTTTTTGGCAATCAGGCACCCACCTGGAGAACAAGGGAATACAGATCAAGTTTTTTGGCAATCAGGAGCCCACATGGAGAACAAGGAAATACTATTCAAAGTTTCAGTAATCAGGAACCCACCCGGAGAATAAAGGGAATATAATTCAAAGTTTCGGCAATCAGGCCCCACCTGGAGAATAAGGGAATATAACTCAAGTTTTTGGAAATCAGGCGCCCACCTGGTGAACAAGAGAATACAATTCAGAGTTTCAGCATTCAGGAGCCCTCCTGGAGAACAAGGGAATATAGTTCAAAGTATCGGCAATCAGGAGCCCACCTGGAGAACAAGGGAATATAGCTCAAGTTTTGGCAATCAGGCACCCACCTGAAGAACAAGGGAATACTGTTCAGGCTTTTGGCAATTGGGCGCCCACATGGAGAACAAGGGAATACTATTCAAAGTCTCAGCAATCAGGAGCCCACCTGAAGAACAAGGGAATACAGGCAAGTTTCAAGGGGATATAATTCAAGTTTTGGTAATCAGGAGCCCGCCTGGAGAACAAGGGAATGCAGTTCAAGTTTTAGCAATCAGGAGACCACCTAGAGAACAAGGGAACATAACTCAAAGTTTCAGGGAACACAATTCAAGTTCAGCAATCAGGCATTCAATTGGAGAAAATGAGACATAGCAGGTTATAATTCAAGTCGGCAAAAAGAGTTTCACATGAAGGATACAAGTCAACAAGGCAACAAGGATCAAAAGCAAGTTTGAAGACACAGATAGGTTCTTTTGTAATTCGTAAATCGTAGTTTAGTCTAGCTTCTTTTTATTTTAACATGGTGTAATAATGGGATCCAGTAAGCAGTAGCAACAGCAACACCAGCAGTGAAATCATAGCTTCATGTGTAGTCCCAGCTACCAAACATTCTTGAACTATGCTGAACTGATTCTATTTTAGCCAAGATATTTAGGCAACCTCCGAAGCAAGGTACGATCAAACTTTTCAAAAATGTTTCCCACGAAGTATTCAAACGGTCAAAAATTGCTCGTATTCGCTCACTAATCTTTGCACAAAAACTCTTCGTGTTTCCGAGCAAAGAGGGACAGCAGTGAGCACCTGATTTTTTCCCCATATGAATTACTCCCATAACTGCAAAACAAAATGATTTCTTTTCTTTATATGCAATTTTGTAAATTTTCGTGGCATTTTCTGTTAATTGTTTGTGTTTGTATGTGCATGTTTATTTTATTTTAATCAATGGAAAATAATAAAAATATATGCATTTTTATTTAGGATTCAATTTAACATTTTAGGATTAATTAAAAAATTAGTCATTTTATAAAAATAAAAATCACAAAAAAATATAGTTTGATGTGCACCGTTTTATTTTAACTTTGATTTTTGGGGGTTTTTCTTTCAATTTGTTTTTAGTTAAGGGTGATAATTATAATTTAGGTTTAATTAGTTTAATTAGGTCCTAGGATTTAATCTATATTTTTATTTAATTTTTGAAAAGAAAGGGAAAAGGAAAAGATTTTGAAAAAAAGAGATCAGAGTTTTATATTTGGGCCAAGAACAATTAAAATTGCCAAGCCCAAACCCCTAAACCCGTCAAAAATCACCCAAGTCCCAGCCTAGACCAGTGTCCAACCCGGTCCAATTCCACCCCCAATCCAAAACGATACTGTTTTGTCTGGTTTTAATTGTGACCGTTGGATCTCACTAATCCAACGGTCCCGAACTGACGGGGATTTTGTATTTAAGTGCCTGAAGCCCTTATGCCCCCTCCCCCAATCTCGTCTCTTTTAGAGACCCACTTACCACCCCCCCCAAACCCTAATTAGCCTGCGCCCCAAATCCTCCGCCACGACCGGCGGCGGCGCCTCTAATTGACAACAAAATAACATCATATAGACTTCATAACCCCCTTACCAACAATCTCCATCCTATTTTCTTCGAACATTTCTGGAGATCCTCAAATATCAAATTAGAAAAGTGAGCCCTAAATCCCAAAATATCCAAATGGGTAGGGCTTTGAATATTTGGGACCGAAATCGACTTAAGTCGTGTGTTTTTAGTTGAGAATACATGATTAAGGTCCATCTTGGCCAAAATCGAAGATTTCATTGAAGCATTAGTTCTGAAATTGTGGTCCGTTTAGTCCTATCAATCAATTTGGTATGTTTTGTTTTTCTTTTATATCATCTTATATTCCTCTGTTTTTGTTACTTTTATCTGTGTTTTTATTTGCATGTGTTTAAATCAAGGGTAAGCTACTGTTCTTTAGCTTAATTTAATTTCATTAGGTCAGGTTAGTTTCTTGTCTCGGTCATAATCAAATTTTAGTTTGTATGCTTGAATGAGCTTTCCTGTCCCGTCTTGTTTTTGGAATTATGAAATCAGACCCGGGCCCAAAAAAAAAATTGGTCCAGGTCCTGTGTAGATTAGGCTGTTTGTTCTATGCTTTTTGACCCATATTTGGACTCATTTGAATATTGGGTCAGCTTGACCCATGAACTTCAATGTAAAAATATGAGATAACTAGGGGCAATTTGAAAAAATTCCTTAAGGAATCTTGTAGAAACTGCCTTTAGAGGCTTCTAGAAAGTTAAAATGTAGGCTCTCTTGGAAAGCAAGCCAAGATTTGAAAGACTAAGTAGCAAAATAGAAATTAAAAGGGGTCTAAAGTGCAAAACATATTTGATACTTGCTGCCCTAGTAACTTACCTAATAAAGGCATAGTTACTTGAGGCTCAATAGAGATTTTTAGAAGCTAGAAAATCAAAAAAATACCAAGCAGCTGAAAATAGTAAAGAGAACACTGTTTAATTGAAAAATTGGTGATCTTTTATGCTCCTACTTCTGAAATCATTTCTGGATAATTAGGGGTTAAAATGACTTGACTTTGGTTGGTTCTCAAGAGTTTTTTTTTGGTTCAGTTTGATTGCTGACATTGGCTGGGATTTCTGCTGGTTTGAACCTGCCTCAAGATTGGTTTCTCTTGATTATTTCTGGGTCACCACTGCAACTGTCACTATTCTACTATTGCTGACTCCTCCTTCTTCTTATTTTATTTACTCTCCAGGTACACAATTTCGACTTTAAGCATGTAAAAATGGCTTGTGAAGTGTTTGTGATGGAGACAATGAAGATCATATTCTTTGTTGTTAGACATTAGAGTTTCTTCTTATGCGGTTTATTTCTCGCAAGGTTATGTTAATCCCCATAACTCAGCATGTTGATATGAAGTTATGTTGTTCTGATTTTTACATTGGAATTATAATAGAGTTGTTAGTAGAATTACTGATCTCCATGTATTCAATCATGTAGATCTAGTCTCTGCTGAAGGGCCAATTGTTTTTGAATTCTTGATATGTTTATGGACTCAAATCATGGTAGTATATTGTTATTACAAAGCTATTACAGTTAAAGATAAGCCTGCACATGAAGTGGGACTGGGGTAGTTTATCATTTTAAAAGTGCATCAGTATATGTTCAGCATGAACTTAAAACTCGAATGTGGATCTTTATTTTAGTCCTGAGCATTCATCAAAGTTTTTGAGTTTGGGTAGAAATTGGTTTTGTATATCACATGATTCAAAATTAGCTTATGCACAGAGATTTTAATCTTGGTTTAATAATTGCAGTAGCGTGTTAGTTTGGCGTTGTTTGTACTTCCTGTATGAGTTCCGGAATATTTGAAGATTATGAATCAAGATTATGGTTTGTTAATATGGTGGCACTCGTTTTCTCAAAAAGGGCTAGGACTCATATCAATATTCTTGAATTCACATACTGCAGGTGTAAATGGGGATTCGAATTGGGACTTTTCTATTCAGTCTTTAGTCCCAATGATCTGGGCCATCCTGTGGGTTTTGGACCACGTAGCGCACTTAAATTGAAATTGTTGGCCTCTTTAATTAGATCAGCGTATTTGGCTTTATGATTTACCCATTGAGAGCAGCCATATTAAGTTGTCGGGCTCCATACTTAGCCCAAGTTTTACTTCGACCTTCGACTTTACTCTATCATTGATTAACCGGCTCTTTAATTATTTTTATGATCAAATTCCCTCAAATAATTGGGAGGTGATATATATTTGATAAGTCATAATCTATGGCCCTCCGAGTATTTATTTTAAATATCCTTTAAAATAGAATTGAGGTGCGCCGCGTTAACTAAAATCCAAAACGCGTGGCTATCACCTAATTATTTCTTTCAAAATTCTTAGAAACCGAGGCGTACCATTTAAAAAATTTCCATGGCCCTCGCAAAGCTAAAAACGCGTAATTGCTTTAGGCGTGTATTTTAATAATATTACCTTCCTAAATTCGGGTGTGCATTTCATGTGACCCAAATCTAAATTCTACTAATTTTGGATAAAATATATTTTGGATTGCGGGTATATTTTATGTGGTGCGATCCGATGATATAATTTAGACGACGTTAAAATCTTCTTTAAAATGAATAAAAGCGGTTAAAAATTAAAATTTGCACATATGTTCAGAATATTCTAAAATTAGATATTATGCCAATTATAACAGTTGAGCGACCGTGCTAGAACCAAGGAACTCGAGAGTGCCTAACACCTTCTCCTGGGTTAACAGAATTCCTTATCCGGATTTCTGATTCGCAGACTATTACAGAGTCAACCTTTTTCTCAACTCGGGATTTAAATCGGTGACTTGGGACACCATAAATTATCTCAAGTGGCAACTCTGAATCTTTAAATAAGTAATGGAAAAACTCCCTTTATATACTCCCTTTAGGGTAGCCTCAGACTGTTGTGACAATTTCAAGTTAACTCTAACATGAACAATGCACTCAGAGTACCTACTATAAATGCTTCTACAAAAAGCTGAAAGGTAGACAATTGAACTAGAATAAAAGACAGACACTTGGAACTAGTTCTTCTTTCTGGTTTATGTAGCTTCAGGTTCGCACACTTGAACCACACATGAATTGTTTGCAAAATATCTTGCTATTTTGCTCTCAGCTCTCGTTTAACGTCAGCATTTGTGCGTCACTGTAAAATGAGAACATCCTGAAGTATAGAGTTAGTAGAATAGGAAATGACTAGAGTTCTAATGCTATACTCTTTCTTTCTAGTTATCTTCAACTTCTAACTCATCAGTTATTTAGTATAGAGTTCTCTTCGAGTAAAGAGTCATGCTCCTTATCATTATGCAATCTTTTCTCTTAAGAGATGTATGATATAACCACTAAGGCTTATCTCATGCACATGCATGCCTTGTGCTTGAATTTGTTTGTGTCAACACACATTATGTATATATTTGGTTCGTACATGACTTTCTTTTAGCAATCATCAAAACTTACTTAGGCCAAGATAATATAAATACACTATTTAAATAATAATTATTAGGTTTGGCTCGACTCGTAGCTCGACTATTAGAATCAAACGAAAGGTGGTAAGCAAGAAGACAGGTGTCACGTTCAAGGATTAAGAGAATAAAGTTTCTAGAATCATAGCTTTTGAATTGGACAGTCTTGGCTTTAACAAAACAAGAAGAGAAAAAGAAAATTCTTATTCGTACTGCTGATTCATATAAATATTGCAAGGAATAAACCTATTTTAAACATGAGCATAATATCTCTTTCTGATTACATGTTTCTTGAATAGTCATTATTAATATAATTGGCTGACTTTTAGGTATATGATTTTCAGAATTTCCAAGAATATGTTTGTATGTATGTAAGCATGTTTGTTTTTCTTTGTTACTTTTTCTTTTTATAATAGAAAGATGCCTTTAGAGAGGTTTCACTATACTTCTAAAGTAAAGCAAGCGCTTAATAATGGGAACGATTAAAATTTGATAGAATTGGCTTTGGACTTTATGGTAAAGCTGAAATATCAGTTGAGTTTTAAGAAAAAATAAACCTATTACTATTTAAGTAATATTTTTGTGATCATGTTGTTTGCAAATAATAGTTTTTAGATATTTTGAATTATTAACTATTATGACTTATAATATCTTTTATGTAGTTTTTAAATACATAAATTTTATTTCAAAAATAATTAAAAAGTATATAGTTGAATTCATATAGGAAATAAGTTAGATCGATACTCGTACACCGTACAGGTTCAAATAAATTAAAACAAAAGAGAATATATCAATACTCAATTTAGTGGCTCTTTCAGAAGACCTCAAAGCAAATAATAAATGGAAAAAATATCTCATCAATAAACTTCACGATCAGGCAATTAATCGACATAATAGAAGAGACAATATACTTGGCTAAGCCTGACTTGTTTGGAAAAATTATTGTAAATGATTAAATTATATTATTCACGATAAATATTTAGTATCAATAAGGTCGTAGAATAAAAATCAGTTTTCTTAACTCATATAATGTTGATCATAGCTGGTTTCTTTGATACTAGAGCGGGAATATTTGTCGGTCGTGCCTAAAATTGAATATTGCTCTAGTTATTAAATAACTAAAAGCTTATTTCTCAAGATGAATTTATTATGGTAAAGACTAGAGTAGTTACCATCGTGAAAATGGAACCCAAAAATGGCACTTAGAACAAGTTTTCCTATATTCTCTACTTGTCAAATTTATTGTAAATGATTTTCTTCCGCATATTGGAAAAAAAGTATAGAACAATATTGAAGTGTATAACAATTTCATTTAAGATTATGGCTTCAATGTACCCTCATATGTGGGCTTGATTTTTCTTTTTATGTTGGATGGTAGTGAAACTCGAATTCGGGACCTCTGTCTGCTCTGATACCATATTTAAAAAATTTTGGTGTCTAACTCAACCCAAACCGTTCATGAAGCGAGGATTGTCCAAGATCATATAAGGAGTCGAAGTTACCTATCTTGAGCCGATGGAAGACTAAATATCCCCGCACACTCAAAAATTGACAACTGAAGAATGAACAATATAAGATCATATGAATAACTTGAGTTAGTTTCAACGTCCATTTATAAATTAAAAAAAACAATAAATTGAAGAAGAAAAAAATCTTGCCCGAATGCTTAGTAACAAATGGTATGCTTGGAGAAATATATTCAATCGACAAAAGTATCATACTTTAATATGAATCGCACAATAAGTTCGTGGAAAAAATCTCAGAGAATTATGCACTCGAAAGAGTGAATCCCAAAATGATACTATAGGAAGTGCAAAAAGATATTGTCTAAATCATATTAGGAAACGCGTCTCCTTACATGAAATAAATCATGTGGTAAGTGGTTTTACTGATCAAATAAAAATATGACGCTTTTACAATTTGGATGAAGAACTTCTACTCAAAGAATATGCCAACATTTTTCTTCTTTTCCGTTAAAAAAAAAATGATACTTTTCAGATTTTAAAAGTCAAAGTTACTTTTTTTACCATGAATTTTTATATACCTCTTTATTATTTTAAATTATTAATTATTATATTTTATAAGACATTTTATGTAATTTCAAAACATAGAAAACTGATAAATTTTATGACAAAATCATGATCAAAGTTAAATCGTTTGACTCTCAGAATCCGAGAAAATATCATTTTCGAGATGAATGGGATATTCAATTTTATAGCATACGTAAGATGTGCTTATTGACTGTAAAAAGTTGCGCTTACTGTATTTTTGCCAACTCCAATATACTGTCTTTAAACTGCTTCACAGCTAAATCCAATAAGAAAAAAGTACTTTAAAAGGAATTAACGGCCGGAATTTTTTTTCCTTGCTTCTTTGTTGTACAGAATTTGCGAGATTTCACTGTCTTGTTATGTAACTTTCTAGGGGAACAAGTGAACCATAGCTTTTGGGTGAAATGTCAACTCAAACTTAAAACTAAGAGATACATGCACTTTGTCTTTAACGTCTTAAATCACACGTTACTGATTCGAATTCTGCATATGGAATCATCTTGTTAGTGAGCACTTTAAGTTATTCTTTAATATAGAATTTTTTAACATAAATTTAAATACAGTTGGATCCCATATAGATATCGAGTACCGAATAAAAACCCAAAAAGACCATATATTTCATCTTACGTAAGTACATTTTTTGTTCATGCCCCAAAAAAAGGGCATTTCTATATTAAGGAATAATTTAATTTAAACATTTCATTTACCGTGATGACATAATTTTATAACCATTAAAATGTCTTGTCATATTTTAAATCCTAAATTTTGTTGGCATTTAATCAGGAGGTTACATGTTCGAATTATAAAATTAGTCTTTGTAGAAATATAGGGTAAGGCTCGTCTGATAGACCTTGTGAACTGGCCAGACCTCGCACATAGCGGAAGCTTAGTGCACCGAATTATTTTTTCTTCTTAAACTCCTTGCCCAGTGTAACACGAGATATGAGTAATAAATGTTGTAATTATTCATAATGCAAATGCAAAAATTTCTTTTTGAAATTTCATTTACAACCAATAGCCATTATTATTTTTCAAATGTCCTATTTATTTCCAAGTGGCCTGTTGCATGAGGCTTTAAATCCAAGTATTGAATGGCTTTGACAAAAGGCAATGCAAATCTACAAATGTCTTCATGCATGGAAAACAAGATACACTTGTCAATATTGGAGCCAAATGTCTCCATGCATGGAAGACAAGATACACTTGTCAATATTTGAGCCAAGTGGACTAACATAATGGGACACGTGTCAAAATCTCTCGACACTTGTCATACATACAACCTCCTTAACTTCTTATAAATAGGTTCTGAATTAAAACTATTAGCAACAATATCAATTCTTAACCAAGAATATTTCTAGCTAATCATTTCTTTCTTCCTAGTCTTCTTTGTGAATTACCCAAGACATAAAATACCTTCTTCTTCTTGGATAACTGTTTTGTGCGAATTCTAAACTTTCAGCCACGAGTGCACGTGTCTGGAGGTGTTGTGGAACCTTGGAGAGCGACCGACCTTAACGATTTGCACGCAGCCGGGCGAAAATCGTTTTCAAGGCAGTGGCTTGCGTCGACACTGTATTTTTGATAAGTTGTACTCTTCTTTGCTTGTTGTTCTAAGTCAATATTATCTACTGATTTTCCTTACATTTTGAAAGCAATTTCGCATATAATATTGACTAATGGCCACCACTTTGAACAAAACACTTTTTCTTGGATTGAAATAATTATAAGTGTTGGTCCCAAAAAAATTTTATTTTCTTTGAACAATTAGAAGTTAATTAAGTATTATTTAACGAAGCTCCTGCTGATATTGTTGCTAATAATCCTAATGCTGCTAATATTGATGTTGTTGATGATGTTGCTAAGAAGAAATTTGAAAAGGATAATAAAACAATAAGAGGGCATCTACTTAACCATATGACTAACCCTCTCTTTGATTTGTTTATAAATTATAAATCTACTAAAGTCATATAGGACAGTTTAGAAAAGAAATATGGTGTTGATGATGCAGGAAAAGAAGTATATCATTGGAAAATGGATCAAGTTTCATATAGTTGATGATAAGCCAATCATGGAACAGGTTCACAAGAATGAGAACTTAACTGCTGATGTTTTGAACGAAGGCATGGAGATGTGTGAGATTCTTCAGGAAAATGTTTTGCTTGAAAATTTTCCACCTTCCTGGAGTGATTATAGGAATCAACTAAAATACAAGAAAAAAAATTTAACTCTTCAAGAACTAATTAGTCACATGATGGCTAGGGAAGCAAACTGTCTCAAAGATGAGGAGTCTCAACGACTTAAGGATAAGATGAAATGACTCTCTCTTAATTCTTCTAAAGCTAACCTTGCGGAATCTTTTAGTACTTTTGTGAAAGACATGCTTAAAGGAAAACAGAAGAAAGGACGTGTGAAGAAGCACAATTACTTCAATAAGCCAGAGGGCTATATTTAAAGATTGAAAGGACCTTGCTATGTCTACGACAAAATTAGTCTTCAGAGCAACCAGAGACACGGACAAAGCTCAAAGAATGGAGGAAAAGCTCCAGTCCAAGCCAACCTTACTGAGGGTGATGATGTCGTTGATGCTGTGGTTGTTGAGGCAAACATGGTGGCTAACAAGACTGACTGGATACTGGACACAAGCACTTCAAGGCATCTTTATGCCAATAAAGAGCTGTTTCACGACTTTGAGGAATCTGCTAATGGCGGGTGTGTCGACATGGGTAACTCCACTATAGCTGGAGTTATGGGTAAAGGAAAAATTCTCCTTAAGCTAACTTCTGAAAAAACCTTAGCCTTGAATAATATTCTGTATGTACCCTCCCTTCGTAGAAACTTAGTTTCTGGTGCGCTTCTCAACAAAACATGTCTTAAACTTATTTTTGAACCTGATAAAGTTATTATTTTTCCTTAGAGAGACTTTTTGGGAAAGGTTATCTTAGTGGGGGTTTATTAGTACTAAACATCGCTCAAGAGATTACTAATAATGCTGGTATTTTCAATTCTGCTTATATTACTAAGTCTATTAATTTGTGGCATGGTAGACTAGGGCATGTTAATATTGCTTCTATTAAAAGACTTAGAAAAATGGAAATAGGTCTTGTTGTTAATGTTGATAATTTTTCTAAGTGTCCTGTTTGTGTAGAAGCAAAACATATCAAAAAGCCTTTTAAGAATGTAACTAGTAGAAAAATAAAATTGCTTGAACTAGTTCATTTAGACTTAGCATATTTTAAAAACATTGTTAGTAAAGATGGAAAGAAATACTACATCACCTTTGTAAATGACTTTTCTAGATACACTAAGGTATATCATCTTAAGTCAAAAAATGAAGCTGAAAGCATGTTTTTAAAATATAAGGCAGAAGAAGAGAATCAATTAGATAGAAAAACCAAGAGATTTAAGTCTGACCGGGGTGGTGAATATAGTATTAATACTCTAGAAGCTTTTTGTAAGAAAATTATATTATACATGAGATTAGTGCTCCATATACTCCCCAACAAAAAGATGTAGCCGAATGGAAAAATAAAACCTTTAAGGAATGATGAATTATATGGTTTTGAGTTCGAATTTATCTGATAATATATGGGGGGGAGTTGTTTTATCTGCATGCTATCTTCTTAATAAAGTCTCCCTCATAAGAAGTTAGATAAAACTCCATATGTGTTATGGAAAGGGTTTGCCCCTAACTTAAAATATTTAAAAGTGTGGGGATGTTTGGCTAAGGTTGGTCTACCTGATTTTAAATAAGTAATTATTGGACCCAAGACTTTTATTGCTATTTTCATTAGTTATGCTCAAAATAGTGCGCCATATAGATTTTATGTCTTTGAATGATAGTTCTATTTGTGAATCTAGAAGTGCAGAATTTTTTTAGCATGTTTTTGCATTGAAAAATAATATGCCTAGTGATGTGACTAATAATCCTTCTATATTTATGCTTGTTAGTTCTCATATTGTGCCTTCTTCTAGTGTTACTACTAATGAGCATGAAAATAACCTTAGAAGAAGCAAGATGCATAAATAAAGCTAGATTTGGTCCTGACTTTATTACTACTTTCTTGACTGAAAATATTAATCTTGATTTTTGATGATGAATTAATGTCAATCTATTTAATAGAAGAAGACTCTAAGACATATAGTGAAGCAATGAGGTCAATGGATGCTAGAGTTTGGAAAAAGGCTATTAAAAGTGAATTAGACTCTATAATTTCTAATCATACTTAAGACTTGTCTGATTTGCCTAAAGGTTGTAAATCCATAAGTAGCAAATGGATATTTAAGAAGAAGTTGAGACATGACGGCACAATTGAAAAATATAAGGCTAGACTTGTTAGTAGGGGTTTTAATCAAAAAAACGACATTGATTACTTTGACACTTACTCTCCTGTGACTAAGATAGCGACTATTAGAACTCTTATTGTTGTAGCCGCTATTCATAATTTGGTAATACATCAAATAGATGATGCAACGGCTTTTCTAAATGGTGATTTAGAGGAAGAGATCTATATGTCTCAACCTGAGGGATTTATGATCCAATGATAGGAGAATAAAGTATGCAAATTGAGAAAGTCTTTGTATGGTCTAAAGCAGGAACCTAAATAATGGTATGAAAAATTTAATAACACATTAGTGGATAATAATTTTGTTATTAATGTATCTAACACTAGTGTTAAGATGATAGGATCATATTGTGTTATTATATGTTTGTATGTGGATAAAATGTTAATCTTTGGCCTTAATGTGAATGTTGTTAATGAGACTAAGAATTTTTTGTCTTATAAATTTGAAATGAAAGATCTTGGAGAAGCAGATGTGATTTTACGGGTTAAAGTCAAAAGAACTTGTAATGGTTTTTCATTGTCTCTGTCTCATTATATTGAGAAAATAATGAAAAGGTTTAATTGTTTTGATATAGCACCTGGGAGAATTCCTTATGATCCTAGCATACACTTGAAAAAGAGCAAGGAATTTATCTCAAACTGAGTATGTTAGGATAATTGGTAGTGTAATATTTCTCAATTTGCATAGATATACTCACAACCCTAGTAGTAAACACTAGAATGCTCTTCATCGTTGCTAAGGTATTTGAGAGGTACTATGGATTGGTGTTTGCATTTTAATAAATTTCATGTTGTTTTAGAAGGATTTTGTGATGCAAACTGGGTTACTGACAATGATGAAGTTAGCTCCACCAGTGGTTACGTGTTTATTTTGGTTGCATGTGCTATTTCATAGAAGTCTTCAATACAGACTTGTATAGCACAGTCTATTATGGATTCTAAATTCATTGCTCTTGAGTTGGCAGGGCAAGAAGCCAAGCAGTTGAGAAACTTATTGGCAGACGTGCCTTTGTGGGGAAGACAAGCTTCACCAATTTTTCTGCATTGTGACCCACAGACAATTGGAATTTCCAAAAATAGTGTATATAGTGGAAAAAAAAGACATATCCGCATTAGGCGTGGCGTGGTAAAACAGTTGTTGAAATATGGTGTTATTTTCTTGGAATATGTAAGATCCTAAGAAATTTGGCAGATTATTTTATCAAGGGTTTGGCAAGGAGAGCTGTCCTTGAAACGTCAAGCGGGATTGGGCTAAAGCCCATGGATTGTGGAAGTATGGTGGATACCCGTTTGTGGTCAAACGAAGCCATATGAGACCTTAATATGCACTATATCTCCTATGCTTATGGCATATGGTAGTGCTTTATAAGGTTGAGCTTATTGTGCTCTTAATGATTCCATAGCCATAAGGTAGTCTATGTGTAGATAGACTTGATAGAATCACCTAGGTGATTGTAAAGGTGCGGTCACCTTTTATTAAAGACTTGGGATGCCTTTCTAGAGCACTCATGAGACTCAAGGTATGTGCATGACCATAAAAGCACATTGTTAGTATCGCAGAATTTACATAAAATTAAGGATATAGTATGTGTTGTGGGGGGTCTCAGCTAATGTCCATTCAGTTCAAGAGTACTTCATTTTGTGGATGTTAGTTGTTGCCTCATTTCACTACGTATCAATTTAAATCGAAAGATATTGACACTTAAGTACATGTTCCTTCTTTTGCCCAGAATTGTTCTATTTTTGTCTTTGCATTTGTGGGGGATTGTTGGAATTATTCATAATGCAAAATCAAAATTTTCTTTTTGAAATTTCATTTACAACCAATAGCCATGATTTTTATTATTTTTCAAATGTCCTATCTATTTCCAAGAGGCCTCTTGCATGAAGCTTTAAAGCCAAGTGTTGAATGGCTTTGACAAATGGTTATGCAAATCTACCAAATGTCTTCATGTATGGAAGACAAGATACACTTATCAATATTGGAGCCAAGTGGAGTAACATAATGGAACAAGTGTCAAAAGTCTCTCGACACTTGTCATACATGCAACCTCCTTAATTTCCTATAAATAGGTTATGAATAACCATCATAATCACTCAATTCTTAACTAAGAGTACATCCAACTAATCATTCCTTTCTTCCAAGTCTTCTTTGTAATTATCCAACATACAAATACCTTCTTCGTCTTGGGCAATTGTTTTGTGCAAATTCTAAACTTCCAGCCACGAGTGAGTGCACGTGTTTGGAGGTGCTATGGAACCTTGGGGAGCGACCGGCCTTAATGATTTGCACCCAGTCGGGCCGAAATCGCTTTCAAAACAATGCCTTGCTACGACACAGTATTTTTGATAAGTTGTAGTCTTCTTTTTTTATTGCTCTTAGTCAATATTATCTACTGATTTTCCTTGCAATAAATAGAAGCTACCCACTCCATAATTGGAATCATCATCCCCTGCCCTCCTTCCTACCAACACAATCAATCATTCCTACATCCCAACATCTGTTTCACCAGAAACAATTGCATTTCACCTCTTAAACTACTCCATTAAACTATCAAACTTCATTTCGTTTTGTTTTCTTCGTTAAAAAATGGACTGTCCGAACTGCCATACAACGTTATTACAACTCCCACATGGTGCTCAATGCATGCGCTGTGCCGCCCCCCGTGCTGTCACTCGCATCAGCGGCAGGCTACAGCTACTTGCCTACAAAAACCACCACATTGCTCAGACCTTTTCTTCCTATGGCCGCCGTACACCTTCTAGTAATCAACTTCCTTCACCTTTTGGGCGAAAGAGAGCTTTGATTATTGGTATTACGTATAAAAAAACCAAGAATGAGCTTAACGGCTGTCTCAATGATGCTAAATGTATGAAATATTTGCTTGTCAATCGGTTCAAGTTTCCTCAAGATTCTGTTCTCATGCTCACCGGTAAAACATCTCTCTTTAATTCTCTCCTTATTACTTTGTCTTTATTGAGTTTAACTTCTCTACATAGACCAAAGGAACACGGTAATCTAAACACATTAGATTGCACATAATTTGATAATCAAAAATTTACTTGTTAGCGTAGCGGAAACGAAAAAAAAAATGCGACTAGAATCACTAATCGGTAGCGGAGCAATCTCATATTCCATAATTTAAGCCCTAATTGTAATTGAAAGAAAAGAAATATATTGCAAATAGTATATTTTATTATATATTGTAAGTATATTTATATAAAAAAATATTAGAATTAACTAATAATTCTAATGGGCCTTAAAGCACCTTTTATGGGTGACCCAACTTTTCTGAGTAGACAATATAAAAGAAATTTTACTTCTGTCAAATGACCAAATGACTACAAGCAATTAACAGCCTAAAGAATAAGGCGGGTTACCTATTATAATAGGTTAAAATGTAGACCAACTATTTACATTGTCAGTGTACAACTATAACAACGTATTTATTATACTTCAACAAGAATAATACCTTTTGTAAAGACCTTCTGCTCACATTTTCAATGTATGGTCCAATGGGTCGTCTTCTGCTGGAATATATTCCCCGAGTATAAGTTAAAATCTTTGTCCTCGCCTACTTAATTTTTAAATATAAAATTTAAGTTCTATGTATTGACTGTATAAAATTGTATATATTAAATTTTGAAATTGACAATATAAAACTATACATACTAAATTTTGAAATATATATATATATATATATATATATATATATATATATATATATATATATATATATATATATATATATATATATATAACACTTAAATTTGATCCTAATGCAAATAGTCTTTCAGCGTTTCAGCTATTAATTTAATCCAACTTAATGGATTCTTTGATGCGCAATTCCACTTGAACTAGGCATCTGATATAGAGAGTATGATATTTGTATTTTGCTATAGAATTTCATTATATTATTGTCCCATTAACACATTATAAAATAATTTCCCTAAAGAATCAATTTAAGATGCCTTTGTAGCTTTCTTCAATCACAATTTTCATGAAGAAAGTGCACCACTTCAAAATGTATAAAGCTACTTTAAAATTTCATTACTTTGTTCTTCTTCAATGCCTTTGTTTAAATTGGTAGGATTTACGTTATATGCACGCTGGTGTAAATAACTTTTATATCCTTGGTGTAGTTTTTTTTTTTTTTTGTAATTAAATGATTTTGTTTACCAATAACAAATATGTACAAATTCTATCTGAAATAGGACATTTCCATAGATTAATAATTATTAAATAGAGTTACTTATAATTATTAGGGGGGCTCAATGAATTAAGTGGCCTGAAGCCAAACCATAATAAAAGGCCCATAAGCTTATTTCATAAATTTTGTATATCAATAACTAATGAGCCACAAAAAACTTACTCGATAGATCAATCAAACAAGATAAAATAAAATGAGACGAAGGGAGCAAATCTCATACCAAATAATAAACTAAAAATAATTTTCCATAATCTACTTACTCAGTAGAATAATTTCAACCAAATTCAAAAAAGTAAAAAAAATATATATATTGTGACCTTAAATGGTAATTTATAAATTATTACATAATAATAATAATAATAATAATAATAATAATAATAATAATAATAATAATAATATATTGGGGCCTTCTATATTGTGAGGCCTCAAGCGGTGGCTTCATCCGCTTCACCCTTAAGCCGGCGTTGGTAATTGTCTTAGGTGACCTGATTATGTATATAGTTTCGTTACCATTAGTGCATAGATTTAAACTCTTGATTTATTGTACAAACCATTTTTTCCATTGTTAGTTTGTCGAATTTTATTACATTTTTTATTTGGAGGTTTATGGTTTTGTTGACGTTATTAATATATTGTCTCTTCTCGTCTTTCGCATTTTTTTGGATAGACGCTCTGTCGAAAAGAGCCTCTTTATCCCGCTGGTAAAGTTATCGCCATGTGACTAGGAAGTCACGGGGTTCGAACCGTGAAAACCCCCTCTTGCAGAAATGCAGAATAATGCTACATGCAATAAATCTTTATAGTCCGCTCCTTCCCCAACCTCATACATAACAAGAGCTTAGTCCACCGGACTGCTTTTTTGCCCTGCATGGAGGTCTAATTTCAGTTTTCCATTTTACAGAAGAAGAAAGAGATCCCTACAAGATTCCAACTAAACATAATATAAGAACAGCAATGTACTGGCTAATGCAAGGAGTTCAAACAGGAGACTCTCTGGTGTTCCATTTTTCTGGTCATGGTTTACAGCAAAGGAATTACAATGGCGACGAAGTTGATGGTTATGACGAAACACTTTGCCCTTTGGATTTTAAAACACAGGGAACTATTATTGATGACGAACTAAATACAGCACTCGTTAAGCCACTTCCTCCTGGAGCGAAGCTTCATGCCATAATAGACGCTTGTCACAGTGGAACTATGCTTGATTTGCCGTTCCTTTGTAGGATGGACAGGTCTGGAAAACTACATTTTTGTTTCTTGCTAATATTTTTCTTTAGGGGGGAACTTGGCGTAACTAGTAAAGTTATTATTATGTGGCTAAAAGGTCATAGGTTCGAGCTATGAAAATAACATCTTGCAAAAAACACAAGGTAAAATTACGTACACTAAACCCTAGAGGTCCGCTCTTCGTCGGACACTATACATAACAGGAGCTTAGTGCACCTAGCTGCCTTTTTTACTTTTGTTTAGTAGGATAGTAGCTAATAATAGAATAGAGGAGAGTTAAATTCACGTTAAAATAGCAAGGGCTAGCATGTTTTAGGATTAGTAATTGAAAAATAGCTAGCGTTTGTAACATCATTAGAAAATAGTCACTATTTTGCTGAAACGCAAAAGTTCCTGCATAATATGTTAGATGTGGAGTTTCTGCGTATAAACTTTCAATATATTATGTTGGAACTCCAGCACACGAAAAATTTCAGCATAATATGTGGGATTTTAAAGTTCCTGCATATAAACTTCTAGTATATTATGATGGGACTCCAACACATTATGAAAGTTTAGCATATTATGCTAGAAGCTTATATGTAAAAGAAATTCAAACTATAGCATATTAAGCTGGAATATTTTCGAATTTTTAAGAGTATTTTCGTTCAAGTTTTATCTTTACATGAGAAATTCGATTACTTTTGAAATTCTAACTATTTTTCAATTACTATAATAACAACCCAGTATAATCCCACTTAGTGAGGTTTGGGGAGGGTAGTGTGTACGCAGACCTTACCGCTACTCTTGGGTAAAGAGCCTGTTTCCAAATAGACCCCGTATTTTTCAATTACTATGGAATTTCTAATTTTATCCCGTTAAATACATGGATGATCTTTCAACTTTTAATTTGTTGTACCAATGTCATAAAACTAATTTTTGTAGTAACAAATAAGCAACTTAGATATGCCTATAAATCACATAAATACATTATGCCAGAACATGTTAAATTTTGGTCGCAACACAAATAGGTTACCACTTCAGCAATTCATGTTACATACTATTCATGTTACACAATATTCACGTAACACCATTTAAAATATTAAAAAGTCATTTTTCGGCCCACTTAAGAAAAAAAATGAAGGGCCGGCCACATGCGAAAGAGATCATGTCTTAGGTTAAGGCTAGAAAATGAGATTTTCTATTTTTTAAGTGGTGTTACGTGGATGTTATGTAAGATAAGTTATACATGTGGCAGCAGAGGCGAAATGTAAAGGATTTTATTTCCTAATTAAATGGTTGTATCTTTTTTGATATTTTTTTCGTAGTTTGATTTATTATCGTTTAAAATATATTTTGTTATTTTTCTTATGACACTTGATTATTTCGATCTCCCTTCAATTAATTGATACAAGAGAGTTTTATGGATACAGTACTGGACGATATGTATGGGAAGATCATCGTCCTCCTTCAGGAGTATGGAAAGGGACAAATGGTGGAGAAGTAATATCTTTCAGTGGTTGCGACGATCATCAAAATTCTTCAGATACAGATGTAAAATCTTTTTAACATCCTAACTTTTGATTTTCATTGAATTAAATAGTGTGAATTAACCTAAGTAAGCTAATAGAATGACTTATTAATTGATGACAGAGTTTGTCTAAGGTTACTTCAACTGGTGCAATGACTTTTTCTTTCATACAAGCAATTGAACGTGGACAAGGAACAACATATGGGAGTATTCTGAATGCAATTAGATCTTCCATTCACAATTCTACTAGTGATTTTGGAGGCAAAATTGTCACATCTCTTCTCACTATGCTAATTAATGGAGGAAGCATTGGCATTGGGATGAGACAGGTAACTTTAATTTAGCTTATAATACATTGTGTTGGAACTGATCAACTGAATTGTCCTTCAAGTGTAAAGAGATGAAGATTATATTGATCCATTGCCAGAAAATAAAGTGGTTTTCTCAGTTTTAGAAACTACTTATATTCGGTAGCCGAAAAAGTATATAAAATTTGTGTAATTTTTGTATATATATATTTATTTATTTTCGGCTACTATTTTGAGAGCGACTATACAGTGTCATTTTCCTAAAAATAAATATGTTGCCTTTTGGTTGCAGGAGCCGCAGTTGACTGCTACTGAGCCATTTGATGTGTACACCAAGCCATTGTTGTTATAACATCTTTACTAACATTACCCACCTCTGGCTCTCAAATTAGAACACATTTTAACTTGTCTTGGTATAACTTGCAGTGTTGACACTTTAGGAAATGGATGGATTCTTGAATCAAAAAATAGATGTATCAGTTGAATGTACTGCAATATATGCAGGGAGATGAATGCTGAAAGTACATATTCTGAGGCAGAATGGAGTATTTGTTAAAGATACTCATATATCCTTCCTTTTTTCTCTTTCTTTTTTCCGGTTCACATATTGTTGGTATCTTTTTCCTGACCTTGTTGTTGGTATTTACTTGTTTCTATTTTTCCTCTCAAGCCGAGGGTCTTTTGGAAGCAGCCTCTTTACCTTCCAAAGGTACAAGTAAGATCTGCATACACAATATTTTCTCCAAACCCCACTCACTTCCCACTGGATTGTTTGTTGTTGTATTATTTTTGTTTCTTGAGCATCTGGAAATGGCAAAAATAATGTAATAGTATAAAATATTACTTGCTTTCAGTGCATTCTGTCTTTTCTCAAGTCAAGGTCCCAAAATAATTTATGTACCCTTCGGAGTGGGAGTAAGGCTACGTACATCCTACTCTTCCTAGTTTTCACTCGTGGGATTACACTAGGTTGTTGTAATGTAATTCTATAATAGTAAAATCTAGCTAAGGCTTATGGACCGCGTAATTTTGATGCTTTCCTTAGACTTGAATGAAATTGGTGCTAGATATAATAGAGAAAGATAAGGGAAATAGGTCTCTTGTTACCTTCAAATTCACTTTGGACGTCTGCATCCTACTAAGTTTCAACGCTGTCATGTGTTTTATTTGCTTAACATTACATCAAGTCAAGCTAAAATGTGTTTCATTTTCCAAGCCTCATTAGAGGTACACTGTCAAAGAATGCTTCTCCAAGACAATGATCCAAGTAATGCTAGCATCTAAAACAGATAAATTATGTAAAGTAACGGCAACGTAAAGCTCTGTAACGGCAACAAAGAGACAGAGTGAGAACTGGAACCCAACACAAAGAATACACCCGAGCTGAAAATCAGGTAGCATGAGACTACTGCACAATTGCTTTGAAACAATCTATTTCTCATTACTGCAGTTTAGCATGCAGCTGAAAAGGAAAACTTAAAGCAACATTTATTTTAAAGTGATGACTTAAAATAGGTATTCCACATATACTTGAACAAGACAATATATGTCAGAATCAGCTTATGCAAAAGGCTGAAGAAGTCAATCAAGCAGACTCAAAGGAAAAAAGAAAATTGAACAAGGACAAAGATTGTATCCCTGCTTGTTGCTTAACCAGTGAGAGCAGCATTAAGGGCACTGTGTACATCAACTCCAATCTGGGCTTCAGCTTTTTCTACGTCAGTTGAGGCAGTGCCTAGCTTCTGTGTAAACTCAGCGAGGCCCTTTTGAACCAAATTGGGATCGATGCGGTCAAGTGGTACAGCTTCAACAGCAATTATATCCGCAAAAGAATTTGCATGAACAAATGCAAACCCACCGCTCACAAAGTACTTGGTCACATCATTGCCTTCATGAACTGATAAGACACCAGGCTTCAGCTCAGCAATCGTCGCTACATGCCCAGGTAACACACCCATCTGTCCCGTAGTTGCAGGGATTATAACCATGTCAACCTGCATATAATGCAAAAGCAAGGTTGATCAAAGTTTGTATCAGAATTTCCAGAGCCAATCATGCACATTCCTCAAGAGCATACTATACACCTCACACAAGTCTTTGTGCATCATTTGACAAGTGTTGAAACATTGAATGAGAAACCAAATGTTTCTCTGTTTTATTAATGTTCCTTAATGCAACTACAGTCAGAACCTGGAATATATCAACAATTTGTGGAGCACCCTTGAAAGTTAGCCCAAATTTTAATAAGGGTGAAGTTTGTCAAAGGCAGCAAGACTCTATGCTGATCAGATTCCTGTGAAACTTAATACAACTGAACGGCTATATTACTGTGTTGTTATCCAGAAGATTCACTGATATCTCTTCACTTCAAGTTTCAAATAATTGTACCACCAGTAGAATAATTATTTTGTTGCATTATTCCCTTGTAGCATAAACTAATCAATTGTATTAGGCAAATAAATGTTCCTTATGAAGGCCACTCTTGCAAAAGAGAGTATTAACTTCTTAGTGAAACCAAATTTAAATTATACAAAAGGATGAACAAATTATTAGTTGCTTTCTCCAAAGCAATGACAGCTAACTAATTCATTCCTCAAAAGGAGATTTCACAAGGATTTTTCGAATGAAATAACAATTAAGCAAGACCAAGATAAAAAGGCTTCACTTTAGTAACCTTCATGAAGCTAAAATTGGATCCACTATACTACGATAAAAGACTTCCTCTGATCCAGTTGATCCCTTAAAAAACAGTTTACCCACTAGCTACACCTGTAGTCCCCACTTGACCCACACTTCACATTGTAGAATGTCTACAACGTGTGTGACTGTCACGCTTAAACTGTTAGAGATGGAGCACTTTTATTTACATAATTTTATCTTCAACACACTTTTACGTGCATGTCTGATTCTTTTTCATGAACCAAGCACATGATAATATTTTTTTACGGCAACGACACTTGAACCCAAAACCTCTAACTACTCTAATTTGATATTGAGGTATGTGATCCCCTCATTTAAAAACTTACACCATTAGAGATCTACATCATTTCACGGGTTTGATACCACTCATCTAAATACTTAACCATCTATTCCACTTTTGTTCTTGATGACATTTCTCTTTCAGGCCTTTTTTCATTACTCAATCCCAATACCACTTCATTAATAAACCCTTAGATCTTTGATTTCCAATCCCCCATCTTTCTTATTCTTGGAGAGTATGCTCCATTTGAACAGGTTAAAGGACTCCTTTCCATTATTACCTTGCCAAAGCCCGCAAGAAATCTCGTCTCACTTTCTCACTTTGTCAATTATCTTCTCAATCAAGGCTGACAAAGGAAACAAGAATTCACATAAATTGGTAGAGAATCCAGCACGACGTTAATCACTAATCTGCCCCAAAGGAAATGCATTGATTGTTACAGCTGGCAACCCTCTTTTCACACCTTTGCAACATTATCTGCCATATATCTTCAGCTTTGTGTCTAGCACCAAAAGGAAGACCCAATAGTAGGCAAAGACCTGTCAGACAACCCAGAATTCTGCCAAACTAGCAGTAACACTGTTTGACACCTCATAGGAAGGGAATAAATTTTTTCCTCCAATTAATATGAAGACCAGAGTTTGCTTCAAATACCACTAGAATCAACTTCAAATGTCTTAATTTACTTCTAGATCATCACAAAGGATGAGGATATCATTTCTTACAAAAAGTGAGAGACTTCCATATTACATTAATACTAAATCCCTGCAACCATCATTTATGTTGGCCACTTCCGACATACCAGTGAAATTTCGATCACTAAAACGAATGAGGAGGAGATGGGATCTCCCTGTCTCAAGACTCTTAAAATCGATAAGAATCCTTCAGGAACTCCAGTTATCATTACAGAGCACTTAACAGTGCTCACACAAATAATTATCTAGCTAATCTATTTATCATCAAATCCCATTTCCTTTAGCATATTGGTGAGAGAAGTCCATTTATGATTACAGAGCATTTAACAGTGCTCACACAAAAATTTATCCAGCTAATCTATTTGCTATCAAATCCCTCCTTAAGCATATTGCTAAGGAAACTTGAATTAACATGATACCTTCTCAATGTCTAACTTAACCAGGACTTCCAATAAGTTCCTTTTTTGTCTTGCGTTTAGGCACTCATTGGCTATTAGTGCAACACCCAGGATGTTCCTTTCCCGTATAAAAGCCATATGTGCAACATCAACCAGCTTATGCACCACCTTTTCGAGTCTCTGACAATATATTTGATATAATCTTGTAGATGCTTCCAATCAAACTTAACGCTTAAAATCCCTAAACTCCACTTTTTTGGGGAATTAAGGCCAGAAATGGATCCAAAATTTAAACTTTATATGTTTTGAGTTTGGAATTCTACCCCAGCCCATTAGATTACTGTGTTCAAAATCTACAATTTGTACTTATTTAGCCAATTTATTGACACATAGCTACTTTGTTATGCTGAAAACATAACATTAACAATGCATCTTCCCTTGATTAAGGCTATGAAGGTGGCATTGAACATCTTTTCAAACATCTCTTGCTATAAAATCAACAATGGAAGTTGAAATTCATGTAAAGTTAAGCATGCAAAAATAACATTCTCGGGTGCAACTTCATGAATATCAAATCATTTGAATCTAGACGGAGTCTAATATTCTCCTTTTTCTTTTTCTTTTTTTTTATAAGGTGTCTAATACTTCCTCTCTTCTATTTTATACTACACTATCACCGATGGGAAGCCAAACAGTTTTTTCTTTTGACTACCTGCTACCTTCCAGCTACGCCCTATGTACTAGGTTATTCTGCCCACTATGTCCTAGTCAAATGGGAAGAAATCACCTAGTATTAATTTTACTCCACTGGGATTTAAAACTGAAACCTGATCGTTCTCCTCCTACTTTATTTACCACCACACAATCATAAATATTACCATGAAATAATTTTTCAAATCAGTAAATTCTATCAATCAAAATCTGAATTCAAATCGAAAATTAGATGCTTTACCATCATTCATTCGAGATAACTAGTATCTTACAACTCCGGAATCAAATTGAAATTCGATATAACAAAAATGAGGAAATTCAAAAAGGAATATCTAATTATCCATATTATTACCTCTTTGCCAGAGAGTTCAGAAGAGTAAGGAAGGACAAAGTTGACCGTGAGCTTAGACGGAATCGACGACGGTGTAGCGGGCCTAGTAGCCATGAATGCAGATGGAGTTTTCGGTGGTTCCACATTGGGAACTACTTTCCTCCAAGCTTCAATGAAGTTGGAATCTGCAACGGACTCCGCCGGTAGATCGGTTGAAAATGGGCGGCGCCACTTCATTGAGGTGGTGGCTCTGGTCAGAAATCGGGAACCTTGTCGGAACATTGTCACAGCGCTAACGGGGCGGAGATCGACGGCGATTTTGCAGAATGTGATCGGAGTTATGGAAATGCAATGAGGGTTTGGTGAAATGATTGACTTACTGGATCCTATCCAAGGCCCAAATGTAAAGGAATTTTTTAGTAAAATAAAAGGAAATTTTTCTTATTTCTACATAGTATATCAAACTTTATTACGAAAAATATTTATGTTTTTTTATTTTATCCTGTCTAAACATGATTTAGTTGTAGAATATATATTATTCATTATTAGTATTTTAAATTAGGGATTTTTCCTATTTTTCTCAATTTCTCTTATAGTCTTTTAGTAACTTCTTCCCATTGCGTTTGAAAACTTATTTTGGTTTGATAACCCATAGCTCTTCATGAATTTCAAACTAATCCTATAATTTTCATTTCTTTCCCGAAATATGCTTCGTTCAATCATAAAATGATATGTCTTTTGGGAGACTCGAACTCGCAACCTCTCAATTGAAAGTGGAGTTTGCTTACCATCAAAGCGACCTATCTTGTCGCTTCAATTACGCAATATTAGAATAAAATAGATAGGGCATTATATATACATCTATATGCGTATCAGAAGCTTAACAAGGAAAGAAAGTACAACCTGAATCAAAGTTTTAACTAAACCGGCACATTGATCGTTGTTGAGAATATATGTTCTGATATTATTTAGTGAGATGGTTTTTCCCATTTCTCAACGAACATTTTCTGAGATGGCCTGTAATTTTTTACGAATAGCATCAATTCACACTCAAAAATCAGTCGAGAATCACTTTTTTATTGTCAAAAAGAAAAACATGGAAAGGCATGTAAATGAGCTCATTCTTTTTTCTCAACATTCAATTCCCATTAATATTCAAGTTTTTTCATTCAAACAAAAATAAACCAGTGGCACTTGAATTGATTTGGAATTTATTGTCTACTTTTCTTTCCTTAATAAATCAACTAATCAGAAAAGAACAAGGTATGGTACTTTACATATGAATTAAACATAGATTTCATACAAATTAATGCAAATATGAATATCAATAACAAGTTATATAGTAAAAATAAATTTTATTCAACTAATTAGATAGTATACAATTTATTTACAACTTATATACGATTTTAATACATTATTTTTTCCCAGTTAAATACATCTAAACTATCATATTACTTAAATATAATTTTTATTCAATATGGCTTTTGTATATTTTGTATATGATTTATACATAGTAAAAATATATTTCATACAACTAATTACACATTATATAACTTATCTACAATGTATCTATGATTTTCATATATTATTTCTACTCAGTTATATACAACTACAATATCATACATCTTAATATATTTTTTATGCAATATTATTCAACTTTCATATAATATATATATATATATATATATATATATATATATATATATATATATATATATATACACACTCTACAATTTTACTACAACTTTACTAATTTTTTGTCGTATAATGTATGTCATATTTTCTTCTTCTTCTTCAAATTCTAATTCGAAATTCAGCCAAAATAAGGTCTAATATTCACAAAAACACCCTCAAAATTGAGATATAAACTTCAAACATATTTCTCAATTTTTTGCAAGTACACCCAATTCAAACAAATAATAATAATTAAAAATTCAAATCAAATTCAAAGCTTTAAAGCTTTTTAATAGCTGTCAATGGTAGAATTGATGTTCTCTTTTTCTTTGCTTTACATTACTGGAATTAGAAAGTGGGAGATAAAGAGAGGCGTAGAGAGAATCCTCAATCATTTGCAACAACACCCAATACAATCAAATAATATTTTTGGAAAACACAAATTCGAATTCAGTTTCAAAGCTTTTTAATGGCTATCAATGGTGGAATTACTTTTTTCTTGTGCAAGATACGTGGGGGACCTAATGAGATGTGGAGAGAGAAACGTGGGCGTGGGGGAGGGGTAGTGGGATATAGAGAGGGAAACGTTGGGGGAGTGAAAGTGATTGTAGGAATTGATTAATTATTTTTAAATCCTAAAAATATACATAATTAGTAACTTTGTATATATGAGGTAAGTAAAGTGAAAATGGATTAGGGAGGGTAATAAAGTTTCTAATAGTTTATCTGTATGTAAAAATCTCAAAGACGAAAAGGAGAATTTTTACAAACTACTATTTTTTAGTAGTTATTAGCTAGTTGTTGCTACCATTCTTTATATATACTTTCTATAGCAATGTTTTTAATTTTTTCAGAGTGTATTCGATGTATTTAAGCTATTGTATTCATGAATACAGTAGCAGAGCTCCGCGTGAAATAAGAGATTCCAGCTAGACAATTATTCTATTCGATTGTATTCAGCATATTTTTAGGACTGTATTCTATTATATTCGGCTGTGTTCACGATATGTATTTATGAATTTAGTAATATAAATAGCACAAATCATGATCTATTCAGCCGTTTTTAAACGGAAAGTAAATCAATTAACATAATAGACTCCTAATATAATTCAACTAACTCAATTACATCAGTCATAATCTGTATTTGACGCGAAATATGTTGAATATTTTTTCCAACCGATAAATACAACAAAACATAGCAATTTAAATACATATATACATCTGAAATACATGGAATACAACGAGATACATTGAAATGCAATGAAAAAAAGATAATGAAATACATGAAACAACGAGATACATTGAAATATATTAATAAAATCTTCAAGTTGATCAATCCCAAACTACATCGTCTTTGTTCAAGAACAATCCTAATGTCGTCTCGTCGAGAAGGCCGAGATTTTGACTCAAAACGTCACTGTTTCCGTTTCGATTAAGAACCCAGTCCTGTTTCGATCTGTCTGTGGGAGCAGAAGTTCACCATGAAGTACAAACACCACCAAAAGCAATGAAATCTTCCATCACTTCAATATGCTTTGCAATCAATGTAATGAGTTCATGCAACAATTATGCCCAGCTCGCCATAGCAGAAGTGGATGGATAAGGAAGGAAGATGTACTATAAGATTCAGAATGAGCTTTTGAAATAAGGTCCAATTAATTATGGCACAATATATAAGAAGAGCCGATAACACAAAAATAGCAATGGATGTGATGGAAGCAGAGAGTTATGGGGATTTTCAATGGGTGGTTTTGCCCCTCTATCATTCTTCGCCGTTGATGATCACTAAAATGAAGATTTTTCGAAATAATGGAGATGAATCAATGGAGAATCGTGGTTATATCATAGAGAAAGACTGGCGTTGAAAGAGAGATGGTGGAGAAAAATATGAAAGAATGAGAGAGAAAAATAATACAAAGCGTATTTTATGGCTTAATGGTAGGAGGTGACCATAAAAAGATATTTGGGTATAAAAATCAAAAAATAGCTATAGAATATAATTTTCTAAAAGGGTATTTATTTAAAATAAATAAGGTATCAACCTTTATTTTATAAGGTAAAAATTCCAATAAAAATTGATATGGTATTTAAAATGTTAACTTCATTTAAATATAAATGCTTAGTAATAATGAAAAGAATTAGATTAATGAAGTGAAACTTTCACTTAATAGAGAAAATATTATGTCAAAATTCAAAAGTTGAATTGATTAATGAATTTAATTTCTTGAAAGTTATAAAAGTGGTATAAAATAATAATTGAGTCAATATTACAAAATAGAAAAAGTGTTATGTAAACTAAAACTGAAAGAATTATACTATATGTCAATTCTTCCACTTCGATTATTCAATCACCTTGTCATCTTGTCACCCTATTGAGCTGTTGTTACTACTTATTGCATCTGTTTTTAATTTTTTTTTTACTTTACCTTGAGTCGGGACCCGCGAGTCTATCAGAAATAATCTCTCCACTTTCACAAGATAGAAATAAGATCTACGTACACTCTACCTTCCCCATACCCCACTTTCTGAAATTATACTAATTTTTTTCGTTGTTGTTGTTGTTGTTGTTATTTACCTGACCTCAACATACATTTGTCTTTATTTTGTGACTTAAAAGAAATATTTTTAGTGAAAATGGCATGGGATAGCCGCTTTTGGACATGATATTTAGTTTTTATCCAGTATTTTTAATTCTGCGCAAAAATAGCGACTACTTTATTAAAATTAATACGAAAGATATTTTTGCCCTTTCTTTATGAGTGTTGTGTAAATATAAAGGACATGGTGTCATTAACTTTTATACTGCACACATGAAGCTAAGGATGACATGTCCAAACATTTATACCATACATATGAAGTTAAAGACATGATATGCTAAAGTTTAACAATGGAAGGTGCAAATACATGACACTTTGTCTTTAATATTTACATAGCATTCAATGAAGTTAAGGACAACATGTCCTTAATATTTACAAAACACTCATAAAGTTAAAGGACACTACGTCCTTAACATTTACACTACACATATGAAGTTAAGGACATGATTGTCATGGCCTGCCACATCATCATGCCACGTAGGTGCCCCTTGACATATATTTTTGCCATATGAAATGGTTACCTAAGTTAGAGACTAACTATTTGTGGAATATTCTAGAACTATGGAGAATTTCCTTGGGAAAGCTCTAGATATTTATGGACTTGATAGGAAGGCTCTTTTGGAAAGCCTTGGAATGTTCCAGTCATGTATAAATTTCTAGAAGGTATACTTATTTGTAAATATGAAAAGACTTGTGGAACAATTAATATTTACACACTATCCCCTAGGTGATTTAGTACAAATAGGAGGCATTCATTTGTAATTCATCAAGCAAACAATTCAAGTTCTCTCTAATACAAAGCTTCCTTTAACAATTCTTTTGTATTCTTATCTATTCCCTTAGCGATCTTGAGTGTAGTAAGGCCGACTTAGCATAACAAGAACGTGAGCAGGTTGTGCAAGATCGAGAGCGAGTTGCCAAGTGCCATATGTGTGCTAAGTTAAAAACTAAGGACGTGAAAACATGGTATCGGAGCAAAGGTTATGACTAAAGGAATGTTAGAAAGAATAAAAGAGATTTCTAGAAGGAATCTTTGTAGGGGACCATGGTTGAAATTACCAAGGGCTTGGTACTTGCAAAAGGGACACACCCAAGGTGGCAAACCTACTTTGAAGGATTGACAAGTACTTTGAGGTAGTCAAGGAGGATGACAAAGTTGTTAAGATACACAATGACTCAATGTACTTGATCGAGGTTGTCGCATTATGGTGGCGTCGAAAGTGTGCTGACATGGAGAAGGGGATATTCAATATTGAGACATGGGAGCAGTTCAAGAAGGAGTTGAAGAAGCAATTCTACCCGATGAATATGTTGTATAAAGCTAGGCGGAAGCTAAGGGAGCTCCGGCAGACGATCACAATTTGGGAGTACGTGCGCGAGTTCACTATTTTAGTGATGCAAATCCCTCGTTGTCCGAGGAAGATTTCCTCTTCTATTTCATGGATAGGTTGCAAAATTAGGCAAAACAGGAGTTAAGAAAACATCAAGTAGCCAACATGGACGAGACCATAGAGGTAACTGAGTCACTCGTTGACTTCTAAATAGAACCTGCCTAAGTCCAAAAAAGGCAACGTCAAGATATGTGGGGAAGATCATGACAAGGACAACGGGAAAAGCATAGCCAATATATACAAGTGCAACAAGGGGCCATCCCATAATAAACAGGGGTCCAAGAGAAACTTCAAAAGGTCGGAAAACGGTAGTGAGTAGGTGTCTAAGAGGGGTGCTACTTATGTAAAGGATCACATCGGGCAAGTGATTTCTCAGAGTTGGGGAAGCTTGATAAAATGATCCGGAACTTTGATCAAGCACATGGTGATACAGGAGAAATCGCCTACAAATGCGCTTGGAATCTAAGCCGAAAGTAGGGGATCCAAAACCTATCTCGGCGCCATTCAAATGGGGCATGGTGGCAGCAAGAAAAGTTGGGCGGACATAGTTGAAGAGGATGGAAAGTTACAAATTGATGGCATGCTATTGAACTTAGACAATGCACCAAGTAGAGGGGTCGGGTTTGCTAGCAAGGCTGGGATCACGAAGGGCAGCCAAATAGGGAGTGGAAGCATGGACCTGATGCTTAAGAAGTTTATAGACTTGGTTGAGTCATGGAGAGATTCAGGCCAAGGAGAGGCATCCGATGAGCAAAGGATTACCATCATTGCTAGCGACCCAAAGTACAAACGAGGCAAAAAGAAAGGTAATCAGTACCTTATGACATGGGAAAGACAATCACTCCATAGGTCATTATAGCTAATGGACAAAGATCTTCACCGACGCCAAGCTGAGATGCATGCATACATGTCGATGATTTGTGTCGAGGGCGGCACAAAATTGGGTGGGGAGGGAGTGTATTGGCCCACCACATCATTATGCCACGTAGGTGCCCCTTGGCATATATTTTTGCCATGTGGAAGGGTTACATGAGTTAGGGACTAGCTCTTGGTGGAATATTCTAGAACTATGGAGAATTTCCTTTGGAAACTCTAGACATTTTTATACTTGGCAGGAAGGCTCTTTTGGAAAGCCTTGAAATGTTCCAGCCATGTAGCAATTTCTAGAGGGTATACTTATTTGTAAATATGAAAGGACTTGTGAAACAATTATTATTTACATGCTAGCCCCTAGTTGATTTTTTTCTTTTATTATATTACGTTATATTTATATTATATTATATTATAGATATTATATTTTATATATTATATTTTAATTTTTATGTTTATTCATATTTATATTTATGTTCCTTTGTTTTATGTTCTTTTGATTCATAACTCTCAGCTTTAGTTGAATTTTAGAACGTTGTAAGAACTCTTGAAACTACCAACATTGCCATGGTCCCTAATTTTTCGTTTTCGATTGATATTTCATATTTATATCTCGGTACATCTACTTTGCTCATAGATCTATTCCAGGATCATAGATATCAGACCTTAAGGCACTGATAGCTTCTGCACCTCCAATAAGATAATTTGGTTAATTTAAGAGTTTTCACGCAGTTGCTGGTTTGTCAAATCAAAAGCAAAATTCTCAATTTTCATATTAATACATTATAATAACTTTATTTTATCCGATAGTGGAACCTGAAATTATAAACAAAATCTTGTAAGTTTTAATATTTGAAATATAATTTTCGGTGATCTTCATGCATAGTGCACGCCTAGATGTTGTTTCAACCTTTAAGATAGAACTATTGTCTTATATTGATGTTCAAAGAACCAAATAGAAAATACTTTGGAGTTGAACTTTCTAATCTTCTTAGTTTGTATTTAGAATTTCAACGAATCAATCATAATAAAGTCTTTCTGTTGTGA
The DNA here is from genome assembly GCA_034376525.1 of Nicotiana benthamiana. NCBI lineage: Eukaryota > Viridiplantae > Streptophyta > Magnoliopsida > Solanales > Solanaceae > Nicotiana > Nicotiana benthamiana. The sequence goes on from CM067332.1 coordinate 69,428,822, forward strand.
ATCACAGTTTTGGCGAAATACAATTGCCAAGTGACATTGTCTTATTTCTTTGCTAAATCCCTCAGGCTAAACCTACATTTATAGTATCTCAGTAATTCAAAGATTATTTCTTTGTCTGCATTTTCTCATTTTCTGCTTTTTTGTTTACGTCATGTGTTCACCGTAACTTCATATAACAAATCTCATCAACTTACCTTAAATGCTTTGTTACAACAAGAAGATATAGAACAATACAGTTAACCATCATGATAAAATGGTAAAACTATCGGGATTAGAGATATAAGAAATTAAAATTTTTTTGGCAACATCTCTAAGATCTTAGAATTTTAAATATTTTATGGTAATGGATTGACTTGGGATCTCGTGGATTGAATATTTAACGTTTGCTGTCAATAGACTTGAAGGCATCACCTAAATATGATTTTGTCGATGTCTATTGAATTTTCACCTGGATAAGTAAATCTTTTAGCTCATTGGCTTTTAGTTTGTAAATAATATTACCTACAATTTAATGTACGAAGTTTCTTTTTCCTTTTGGTTTTTGGTTAAAAACTATTATATGGAATATTATTACGACATGTCTTGTATCACTGTTTTTATTGGATTGATTTTGCTTTGAAATTATCCATGAGTATGATAACTTAGTGATCATTGTTCAGTTCTTCAAACTTCTGAACTTATTTAATTCTTTTATTTTGTGGATAAGAACTAAGTGAAGCAATAACTTTCATATCTTTGGGATTTGGAACCTATTGGAGTTCTGTCAACTTTCAAGTTGATTTACCTATTTCCTGAGATTAAAGTGTTAGGATGTTTTTCTTATGTTTTAAAAAATCGAGTACGATTTCTGAACAACATTGAAATTATTTATCATTTTTTAAATTATCTTGATCACTTTCATTTTCTTTGCTACTGGCAGGATATGAATTTTTTTTTCATTCTCAACTAAACAAAAAATATTTTTTTCGGTTAAAGTTTAATTTTCATAAAAGTATGTATGAAAAATTGTGTCAAGAACATCATATTTTAGTTTTATTCTTCCATATAATATAAAAAAGTAATCTAAGGTTCAGATATCTACAAGATTCCTATTTGTTTCTTGCGTCTTCGTAATATATGACTTTGAATTTTTTTGCTTTTATATTTTTTAACTGAGTTATTTTTCAAATGTTCTGTAGTGGTGCAATGCAGGATCTGACACAAGTAACGAAAATTCTAAGTGTTGGGCCGGTGCTTCGCACGGGCAGACAAAGATGATCGACCAAGGGTATAAGAGTAATTTCACTCAACCACAAAAGTACTTACCCGTGTATAAGTCTGTTATTAAGCTTCAGCCACCCCCTCTCTTCTTCTTTTCTTACAACAACAACAAATTCTACTCGCTCTACTCAGTTGTGGTGTTAAATTTGAGGTTAGCTACTCTTTCGGTTTTTGTCTCAAATCTTCTTTTTTGTTTCTAAAACTATATGTAGCTTTTTAGGTTTTTTAAGAAACTTATAGTATGGATCTTCAAGGAAACAACAGTGAACTTCTCACTATAGGTTTAAAAATAAAGTTTCCGCTAAATCTTAGCTTTACTTTTTTCTCCATTCTGTCGGATTCTCCACCCGTATCATATCTGACTTATAATTTCGATCGAATTTTTTGGGATTTGAAAGTAAGGCATAAGAACTCCCTCAATACGTTGGATGCTCCATCCGTTCAAGTGACTGCAATCTAATCGTCAATTGGCGTTGATAGGAGAGCTGCAATATACTATAAAAAAAACTATCTGCTTTGGTTATAAAATCTTATAGTGACAATTCATTTTTGTTTCAGTACCGACCTTCCCGATGTTCAATTTCTTATGAGAGGCATATTCAGACAAGAGGTGGTGCTTTGAAGGTAAGCAACCCCCACTTCCAACCAAGAGGTTGTGAGTTCGAGTCTCCCCAAGAGCAAGGTGGGAAGTTCTTGGAGGGAAGGATCAAGGGTAGGAGTAAGGTCTGCGTAAATATCTTTTGTGTATCTTTTTATTATTGATAGAATATTCTCTCATTAATTGTACAATCCTATAGTTGGTAGGTTTTGATTTCCTTCATTATTGTACAATCCTATAGTTGGTAGGTTTTGATTTCCCTATACTCTATATATACCTTTGTAAGCAATATATTTTAATGAGAAGCCTCAAACCAATTAACTTCTTCTGTTCATTAGTAACACTTACCTCTGTGCATTCGAAGCTCCATACATAAGTTGGAAATGGATGAAGATTGATAGATTAGTCTAATTTGTATATTAATGAAACTAGAAAACTTCTTACAATGTGGTCTCTTGTGCGTAGCTTGCTTATTTATTCTGAAAGAAAATAATAAATTTTTATGAGATCCTCTGCAGGTTTGCACCTAAAACTTAATACAATTTTTAGTAGTTCCTTAATATGCGATGACTATTATTTTTGTTTGATAGAGATGGAAAATCGTCGGTATAGAAGTGGCATACAAAAGTACTATAGATCCTTAAAAAACTGGTTCTCTGCAAATAACACACAAACATCTATACTAATCAAGTCCTCATAAGTGCAGCAAAAGTTCAATAGATATCAAAGACATGCCCTAATATACACAAATTGATGTCCAGAACTTCAAGGCTTTACATAATAGTGAAGGAATTACATCCTGTAGATCAGGACTTTAGGTTTCACGTTTTTTATCTAAGTTTTCGGTTTAAAGATCTATATTTGAGGTTCAAAATTAACCATAACATTTATTTTTATGGCATAGTCATCCTTCTTGAAGCTTGCACTTTGTGAAAATTGTAGCTTTATTCAATTGAATCAAAATTTAGTGAACTGCTAAAAGGAACCTTCTTGATAAGAAACAAATGCACCCGGATGAAAGATTTATATGTCAGCTTCATATTAGTTATGTTTTAAAAAATTTAGTAGATTATCTTTTATCACACAATGCTAAACCTTAGAACCCGAAATAGTCAAAATAAATCAATTGCATGAAACTGACGCATTGTGCTTAGCATCGAGTCAGTCTGAGACATGGTTGCATACATCTTATTCAAGGATACTGAATACATTCTCGGTCTTAAATATTTGTATGATTTTTTGCCGAAAGGAGTGGTAGGACAACAAACCAAAGGACGAAAGCCTGGAAAATTTTCTTCCGAACATCTTGTTCCAGCTTTAGCTTAAATGTCCATGTTTGTCCCTTAATGTGTAAATTCTCCTCCTTCCCACCTGAAGTGGGATTGGTGGGAGAACCATGAATCAAAAATTAATCCTGCAATTATGATATTCTTATTATCAGTATTTTCCAATTCTGAGCAACTATCGTCTTATGCACTGAAATTTAGCACGAAGCTTTGTGATTTGAGAATTTACACAGTTAGAATACTTGAGTTGAACAGCTCCACTAGCGCTTCTGTCTATTTGCATTGTTCAAAATGGGATATATAAGAAACTATGTTACCCATTTAGATATCTTAGATTAGAAAAGGGCTTGATATTTTTCAGTAAGAAGATTTTAATGGTAATTGATTGAGATGTGAATATTTTAATCAGTTCAACTTTGCAAAGTTAGATATGTACGTTCGTATTATTGGTAATTCATATCTTTGCTTACGGGAGCATCTTACATTTCTTCAACTACACTCTAAATGTGCATTAGCTAACTAAATATTAAGTTTATCCACAACCAGAAGTAGACTAAGTAATCTCTGGCAACTAGCTGAGCCCTGTGGACCTGCAGCTTTAACCACATAATTTACTTACTTGGTCTATTGCTGATCTTTGGTAAAAATTGAAGTCTTCTGATCTTGATCAATTACTGCCTTTGTTAATGTTAAAATTCTCTTGAATTTAACTGTAGGCAGGAGAGAATGAAGGTGCAAGTTAAAGATAGTCCATTTGCTCCGATATTTTGTCCATGTGACGAATATTTAATCATTGAATGACAGAAATTGATACTTTGTACTAAAAGCTAGCAATTACTTTTTTTACCATATTGACATGATCTTGTATCTTTCTGGACTCATGCTCATATGCTTAAGTGCAAATATATGACACTTGGACTTTAATATTTGCACAACATTCATAAAGTTAAGGATATTATGTCCTTAATATTTACATAGTACCCATGTCTAACGCAAGGTTTTGTTGGAGTGGGTAAAAATTTATTAAGTACTGATTAAAGAGTAAATATATTTTAAACAATGACTAACAAGTAAAAATATCTCTAATTAGTGGCTAACTTTGCACTTCCCCTTATTAAAATTGTGGCCCACATTTACTGTCGTTAAATCAAAAGGGTATTTTTAGCAATTGAAATAACGACAGGGTTTTTTTTGGACCAATAGATGAATGAAAGGTAATTTTAAACTATTTACAATAGGGGTTATTTTGACCCTTTTCCAAAAAAGATATTAGTGCTATATAAAACAACACTAATACATATCAAATAATCTTTGTAGATTTTATGAATTTAGTTATCTTGGACAATAAAGGACAACCCTGTTCTTGTGATCTTCTGGCATTTCGCTGGAAAATGGTAAAATGCAACACTCAATGCCAAACGAACGACAAAGACAAAGCTGGAAATTGCACTAACTTATAAATGAACGTGAATTGAAAGAGATAAAGCCAGACTTAGCAGAAGAAGTTGAAATTCATTTGCCGCATACAACTGATATAGCTGACTATAACTGCTACAATAATACCAAAAACGAAGATGGCTGAGAAAACTCAAAGTACTAAGAAGAACCGGAGGAGAAATTAAGTTAGTTGGATAAACGAGGCCTATGCCGATGGGTGCTTATGCCCATGAAGGTCTGCTCTCTGTTGTAATATCATTCTTGATCCACTTCTGGATCCTTTTCACAACAAAGAAATACTACCAGAAAAACAAAGTCGGGGAAGGGGGGAATGTTAGCTATGGTCACTACAAGTATCGCACGTTTAACAGTGCAACAGAGACAACTTCAGACAGAAAGTTCACCTGGAATGCTAAGATAAAAGGAATAAGCACTTTGCCCTTATTGTTAGGATTTGGTCCTTCGATCAATTTTTGGTCAACCAAGATACCCTTGATATCACTTGAGACAACGTCAATCATAGTTTGGACTAAATTGGGTATCCAAGCAGTTCCATTTGGGAGGATCTGTTAAACAATGCCGACCATGTTAACAAGCATAATATATTACAATACTTAACAAGACAGTGGCATGTATGTCTAACCTTTTCGTCGGTTTCATTCTTGTTACATCTCCCACTGTTCTCAACCAAAACAACAGGAATTGAAAAAGCCTAACACCAAGGACAGTACGATAAGTAAAAACGAACTGATATGAAAGGATGATACTTCTATAAAAAACACCATAAAAGCAGACAAACTTATAATCACTGTTCCAAGTAGCGTGCTAAACAAGATGGCATGTTTGCCAGCTGACTTCTCTACTACATCTTCTCGCTCACTCATACAGATGCAAAAAAAATAAGGGGAAAGATAGCTTTTCACCACTACCATGTTTCCTCTCATGGCTTCTGAAACTGAAGTTCAAGTTATCTTGACAAATACACACTATATATCTAACAACACTGGCACCAAGATTTAAACTAGGGTTTACATGGTGCACTTTTCAAGAGTGTCTTAACAATCCCAGTATAGAGACAAAAGAGTTACTGCTGAGGGGAAAACAATACTTATAGCTCTCTTCCCCCCCCCCCCCCCCCCCCCCATGCAATACAGCTTTCCGCAGTTTCTAACGATCCCAGTATAGAGACCAAAGTGCATTGTTGGCAGAAATAAAAGAAACTTAATGGTTAAACACCCCCACCCCCCGAAAAAACTCGCAGGCACATACAAAAAAAGGAGTGCCCAGTAGGTGCTTAAATCAAAGGAAGGAGGATGTTACACATATCTTAGGAACATGGTGTGCGAAGGTGGAGATGCGAATAAGATCAGAAGATCTCATGTAGAAAAATTGGATGAAACACGACGAAAAAATGGTATAAGAGTTAGATGATCTGCATAGTTGCTTAACTGGGAGAACCTTTATAACTCATAGGTACACCTTAAACAGCTTAATAAGTCCACAACTAATTTACAATACTTCAGATTAAGAAATCAATAGGCAACTCCACACTCTCTCCCTCTATCCTAATTGTGCTCAATTGAGTTATGCTAGCTCAATAAAGCACAAAATGAAAGGTAGATACCAAATTCAAATTGTGCCAAAGAAAATTTGCTCAGGAAAAGTGGAACAAAATGGTAAGAATCCTGAAAATCTACTTCAAGCATAGAAGAAAGTAGTGATTGTGACCCCACCTTAATCTCTTGTTTCCTAATTCGAGCACCCAGGCGAACAATTTTCAAAAGCGCCTCTGATCTTCTTGAAGTAAACTCATCATAACTCAATCCATCAGGAGGGGAGACCTGAGCATGTGTGAGGACGACAAGTGCTCTACGCCATATTTCCTTGCCGAAACTATCTGTTAAGGCCTTCACAATTTGCCTGTCCAAATTGTCCACTCTATATGTATCCAGGCGATCCACATAGAGCAAAACATCAATTGTCTTGTTCAAGAGGAACCTGTTTGATCCAATTACCCCAAAAAATAAAATAAAAAAGATAATTAGTGAGAGAAATTGGTTAGTCAGACAAAGGACTATGCATCCCTACCCGAGCAAGTGAAGTGTACCGATTTATTTCAGCATGTAAATACTAAATACTTACCTCTTTATGAGATCAAGAACCTGGTCATTAACATATCCTCCTTCAACCAGCCCTGGGGTGTCGATAATGTTAAATGTAGATCCTGCCAACGATCGTGAAACCATCACTGGTCTTGGAGTTTCTGACTGAAAATAAAGACACATTATTTCAATGTCCTAAACCACAAGAAAGAACCTCTAAGATTCTAATTTCCAAATACATTCTGAGCAATATGTACCTGAAATGCACTGACAGCAACTGCTCTTTCCCCTAAAATTGAGTTAACTGTTGAAGATTTTCCAACACCTCCTTTCCCCATTACTAGGACTGTCAATGTACTTACACTCTACAGCAGTTGACCATAATCAATACATCAGCAAACTAATTGCACACAAGTCTTATTTGGGGTAGACATAAAAAAATATAACAATCGTTTAAACTGTAACCCCAGAAAAAGAAATTGAAAGTAGCATATTAGGTAATGAGAGAGACATAAACTTCCTGCTTCGTTTTTCTTAGCAATTCAAGTAACTTCAATTCAGTGGCAGAAGAAAACTGCTGAATTCCGACCCATTCTCTTATCGCCTGAGAAGCCATTGATAGCTAGCATGCAAAATAATTCCAGGTTAGAACTAAAACCTTATGAAATAAGAAAAGGCCTAGCAAGAAGAAATGTCAGATTGAACAAAGAACCAACTAAATTTAGGGAAATAACTCCAACCGAAAACAAAATCAATCAACTATGCCTCAATGCCAAACTAGTTGGGTCCTCACATGAATCATCTACCTTAAGGCCTCTCTATTTAAAAACATTTCATCCAATACAAAATAAATTGCCTAGTCGATCGAACAAAGAAACACCTAAATTAGGAGAAAAAAACAACTACAGACAGAATAAACCAGTCAACTATGCCTCATTCCCAAACTATCCTGGATCCTCATATGAATCCTCATTTTAGGCCGCTCTATTTAGACAATTTCATTCCAATACTGAACACTTTGCCTAGTTGATCGAACAAAGTAACATCTAATTTTTGGCAAATAACTTCAATAAAAACAAAACTAATCAACAACTGCCTCAATCATAAACTAGTTGGGGTCCTAATATGAATCCTCTATTTTTAGGCCGTTCTATTTAGACACATATTGTTCCAAAACTAAACACTTTGTCTAGTTGATCAAATAAAGTAACATCTAAATTTTGGCAAACACAAAACGAATCAACTATGTCTCAATCCTGAACTAGTTGGGGTCCTCATAAAGATCCTTTACTTTTACGCCACTCTATTTAGACAAATTTATTTCAATCCAAAACACTTTGCCTGGTCGATTGAACAAAGAAACATCCATATTTAGGCAAATAATTCCAATACAAGAACAAAACCAAACAACCATGCTTCAATCCCAGTCTAGTTGGGGTCTCCATATGAATCGTCCACTGTTAGGCCGCTCCATTTAGACAATTTCATTCCAATACTAAACAATTTGCCTAGTCGACTAAACAAAGAAACATCTAAATTTAGGGAAATAACTCCAGCTGAAAACAAAACTAATCAATTATGCCTCAATTCCAAACTAGGAGGGTCCTTATATGAATCCTTTACTTTTAGACCCCTCTATTCAGACACATTTTATTCCAAAAATAACAACAGCATACTCAGTATAATTCCACAAGTAGGGTCTAGGAAGGATAGTGTGTATGCAGTCTAATCCCTACCTTGTGCAAGTAGAGAGGTTATTTCCAATAGATCCTCGACTCAAAGCAAGTATGCATAATCAATCACAACGGAATAGAAAAACAAACACAATACTAAAAAAGTCAAAAAAACAGTAATACCTACAAGATAATAGAAAAACCAGAACAAAAGTAACCCGATAGTAATAGAAATCTAGGAATATGGAAATACAAGGATAACGCTACTACTACTTAAATGAAAGGAAAGATACTCGACTGGCTACTATCCTTCTACCTTAACTATCGACCTCCATACCGGTCATGTCCTCGGTAAACTGAAGATGCAGCATGCCCACTCCTCTCCAATACTTCTTTGGTCTACCTCTACCTCTCCTTATACCTACTATCTTCAATCTCTCACACCTCCTCACTGGGGACACATTTCATTCCAATACTAAATAATTTGCATATTAACACAAATTATGGTTCTAAGACTCACATTTTCCCCTTTAGTCTCAAATAGTTGGTATCGCCTATAGGGACAAGTCAAACATATTTTTTTATATTTAAAAAAAACAAATAACAAGAAATATGTCTATAAACCCTAAAATTCTGGTCTTGTGGAAACCATGAAAACAAGTAAAGCTGCAAGAAGATAAAGAATAAAGCAAATACTATAGAAAATACAGGACCCCATTTAAGCAAACTCACCCAATTAATTGGGTGCACATGTAATTCAGCAAAACAAAATGCGAAACAGAAAAGAAAAAGAATACGAAAAAAAGAAGAAGGGAAAAATGAAAGTTTTTACAGAAAACCCACCAACTGGATTTGGAGAAAGCTCTTTCTTTGGATAATCTCTGCGAAAAAATATGCAGATTTGAGCGGGTTGAGTACCCGTTCAGGGTATGGTGGTGAAAGGTAAAAGGGTTTAACAACAACAACAACAACAACAACAACTACCCAGTATACTCCCACCAGGTGGGGTCTGGGGAGGGTAATATGTAGGCAGTCTTACCCCTACCCAAAAGGACAGAGAGGCTGCTTCCATGCGACCCTCGGCGCATAGGACAGAATGAAAAGCTGCATTGGAAAACAAAGACAAAATTAGTAACCAAGGCAAGACCAAACAAAATAACAAAACAAAGCATAAGTAATCCTGCAGAAATAACGTAAATGGTTATGTAAACATAAAGAACATAAATACCGTCGCAACCAAGAGGGGACCTAGGCTAAAACACTAGGCATCGGTGGGTAACCCTACTATCCCACACCCAACCCCGGGTGAGGCGAACGAAGGACTCTAAGAGCCCCTATCCTGCAACCCTGATTCTAGACCTCCAGACTCCCCTATCGAGGGTCATGTCCTCGGTAACCTGCATTTTAGTCATGTCCTGCCTAATCACCTCTCCCCAATGCTTCTTAGGCCTCCCTCTACCCCGCCGACCACCAACAATCTCCAGCCGCTCGCAGCTCCTCACCGGGGCATCGGGACCCCTCCTCCGTACATGCCCGAACCACCTCAGCCTCGCTTCTCGCATCTTCTCGTCCACCGGGGCCACCTCTACCTTCTGTCGAATAACTTCATTCCTAATCTTATCCAGCCTGGTGTGCCCACACATCCACCTAAGCATCCTCATCTCAGCAACCTTCATTCTCTGGACATGGGAGTTCTTCACGGGCCAGCACTCTGCCCCGTACAACATCGCAGGTCTAACCACGGCTCTGTAGAATTTCCCTTTGAGTTTGTGTGGGATTTTCTTGTCACACAGGACCCCAGAAGCAAGCCTCCACTTCGACCACCCTGCTCCTATCCGATGGGTGACGTCCCCGTCAATCTCTCCGTCCCCCTGAATCACAGACCCAAGATATCGGACACTGTCCCTCTTGGCGATGGCCTGAGAACCAAGCATCACATCCCTGCCCATCCCACTCGGCTCGTCACTGAACTTGCACTCCAGATATTCAGTCTTAGATCTGCTTATCTTGAAACCTTTAGACTCGAGGGTCTGTCTCCATACCTCTAACTTCTCACTAACACCGGCCCTCGTCTCGTCTATCAATATAATATCATCAGCAAAGAGCATACACCAGGGCACATCCCCCTGGATATGACGGGTTAGAGCATCTATCACTAAGGCGAACAACATGGGACTCAGCGCCGATCCTTGATGGAGCCCCATTACCACAGGAAAATGGTCTGAATCGCCACCCACCGTCCTCACCCTAGTCTTAGCCCCATCGTACATGTCCTTGATAACTCTGATATAGGCTTCTGGCACACTCTTCGCCTCCAAGCACCTCCATAGCACCTCCCTCGGAACCTTGTCATACGCCTTCTCCAAGTCGATAAGCACCATATGCAGGTCCTTCTTCTTATCCCTGAATTGTTCCGCCAGCCGCCTGACTAGGTGAATAGCCTCAGTGGTGGAGCGGCCCGGCATGAAACCGAACTGGTTCCCCGATATATTCGTCGCCCCCCTCATTCGCGCCTCAATCACCCTCTCCCAAACCTTCATCGTGTGGCTCATTAGTTTAATACCCCTATAGTTGTTGCAGCACTGGACGTCCCCCTTGTTCTTGTACAAGGGCACCACTGTACTCCACCGCCACTCATCCGGCATCCTCTTAGTCTTGAGTATCACGTTGAATAGCCTAGAGAGCCACTCCCCTCCAGGTTTACCCATGCACTTCCAAAACTCCACCGGGATCTCGTCAGGCCCGGTTTAAGGATACTCAAATTATCGTTTTCATATATTGGACTGTTCTTGCCCTTTCTCAAAGTCACCTACTCCCTTATCGTAGAACTCATATTTACATTGTTTAACAAGCTCATTAACCTAAATTAAAATTATTGCACCAAATCATATTAATTTATTACGTTTAAATAATAATAAATTAATAAATATTTATCCGTCTCTATATAAATAATTATCATTAAATTATAGTTAGATATGAAATCTTTTTATTTCAATTTATTACTTAACTATAATAAATTAAGGAGCTTAACCCGCATTAGGTCTGATTATATCCAGACTGATGCCGTGTATGGAACCATTTTGAGAAAAAACGCTCCTTACCAAAAAAAATTTATAACTGGAGCTCGAACACCAAACTTCTGGTTAAGGGAATAGTAGTTGCATCCAATGCACCACAATCTTTTGGTGGTATAAATTAAGGAGTATCATTCAGTGCAAACAACACTACTTACGAGTAAATTTCTAACCTATGAGATCCCCGGTCGAGGTTTTGACCTCTCCGAAGAGATATCCCAAGCCAAGGCGCTTGACCAATGCTAGGCTGCTTGTCTCTTTTGATAATGAAGTTGATGATGATGAAGTCAGTCGAGGCGGATCTGATAATGGGGAGGGGCCCGAAGGAGAAGCTACCTCCAATAAGAGGTCGCCCCAGGCCGTAGTTAGGAATTAGTTTCTTTTTATTTTTCTAAGACCTATGCCAGTCTCTTGTACATATCCTTCTTTATCAATATATAAAGGATATTTTCTTTTTAATGCCTTCTCATTTTTTATCACCTTTTTTGCCTTGTAAAATTTTAGCACAATCTTATGCTTTGAACGGAGTGAAGAAGTAGAGATGAGATTGTAATTCAATAGGGTGAAATATGTAAATAATTCTTTCCGTTTTCATCATTTATACATATATTCTCAAGCCAGAAAAATGCAATAACAACTTCAATAAGTTTCAAGGCAAGCAATACAAGCATGCACAAATTATGCTAAGGTCGTACGACCCGATCCAACAATATTTAAACTGAGCACTACCATAGGGTCGAATGGTGTGAACCATAGATGCATCTATTTAATCTACCGAGACGTTCAGCTCATTCCACAATAGATAAACACATTCAAACAATCAAATCAATAATTTACCAAGGAACAAGTATTCGGGAAAAATCAAGTTTCTCTTTTAAAAGTCAAGAAATGATATCTAGACTTTTTTAGAAATTTATTTACACGTTTGATATATTTTGAGCACTTAAGTTTGTCAACAAGGTTGCAAATATTACAAGTAAGCATGCTTTTGGGCCCTAAACTACTCGGACTTAAGTATAAAAGTAGCTACGCACGGACTCTCATCACCTCGTGCGTACATAGCCCCCAATAAATAGGAGCACATAATCAATTAACTCATCTATGGGGACAATTCCCTCTTACAATATTAGAAAGGAGACTCACATTGCTCCGAGAATCCATAACATGCATTCCACGCTCTTTCGAAGACTCGAATCGATGCTAAATACTCCAAAACTAGCCAATAATTATGTAAATTCATTAATATACGATAAACTACTCATATTAATCTAATTTATATCGATTCTTAACCCTGATTAGAAGGTTGATAAAACACTCTCGGACCCACGTACCCGGATTCATGAATCTTTCAAAGATTAGGTTTACCCATAGCCTCACGAAGTCCAATGTATAATTTACTCTAAATTTCATACCCAAAATCATGGTCAAAATCCAAAATATTCATTTTTTAGGTTTTCTCTCAAACCCCAAGTTTCTACCAATTTTCATGCTCAAATTCGAAACAAACTACATATTTAATGTCTAATGAGTGGGAACAACTTACCTTGACATAGATGAAGAAAATCTCTCTTACAAAGCTCCAAAATCATCCAACCCGAAGTGAAAATGGGTGGAAATGAGACGAAACTCGATTTTTGAAGAGAGCTTAGTGCCTCTAGTCCTTTCACGCATGCGGTATCTTGACTGCTTCTGCGGTCCCACATGTGCGAACCAATTGTTGCTTCTGTAGTCCGGGGCCCCAGCCCACTTCCACTTTTGCGCTCCTTCTTTTGCATGTGCGGTCCTACTTCTGTTATGACCTGACCGCATCTGCGGTCCCAACCTTCACCATTCACCAGCCAAAAGCTCGCAGGTGCAGTTATGCCAGATATCAGTTGCTTCAGATGTTCTTTCTAACCCTAATTCAATTCGTTAACTATCCAGAATTTACTCGAGGTACCCGGAACCCCGTCCATTCACACCAACCAGTCCCAAAATACATTACGGACTTGCTCGAGGCCTCAAATCATATCAAATAATGCTAAAATTATGAATCGACCTCCAATCCAAGCTTAATGAACTTTAGAATCTCAAACTTCTACATTCGAAGCCGAAACCTATCAAATCACGTACGATTGACCTCAAATTTTGCACACAAGTCATATTAGACATTACATACCTACTCCAACTTCCAGAATCAGAATCCGAACCCGATATCAAAAAGTCCACTTCCGGTCAAACTTCTCAAAACCCTTCAAGCTTCTATCTTTAGCCAAATGACTCCAAATGGACCCACAGACCTCCGAATTCACTTTTGATCGCGCCCCCAACACCAGAATTACCATACGAAGCTATTCACAAGCTCGGAACCCCAAACAGACATTGGTAACACTGAAATACACTTCAACCCAAACTTATCAAATTTCTCAAAAATGTTAACTTCCACAATAGGCGCCAAAATATTCTTGGGTTTTCCAAAACCTGGTCCGGACAAACGCCCAAGTCCGAAATCATCATACGAACTTTCTGGAACCTTTGAATCCTGATTCCGAGACCGTTTACTCAAAAATCTAATCTTAGATAATTCTTTTAATATAAAGCTTCCGAAATGAGAATGCTCTTTCCAATTCAACTTTGAAATCCCTAATTCCATTCTGACCATGTGTACAAGTTATAATACCTAAATGAAGTTGATCCTGCCCTCAAACTGTTGAACGACGCGCTAGAGCTGAAAATGACTGGTCGGGTCATTACATTCTCTCCCACTTAAACATACATTCATCCTCGAACGTGCCAAGAATTGCGCTGAAGTTGTCTGACTTCATAGTTAAACACTTTGTGCACCTACCCGTGCTACCACTACTCAGTTGAGCACATTAGCTCGAGAAAATACGAGGATATTCTCTTTTATTCAACCAAATAAGCTTAGAATCCAATTCCAACATCCAGAATTCTCCGTCAGGCCTGCTCCCATTATATGAACACTGTGATAATCACTACATGCAGCAACACAACACGACTGCATACCTTAGCTGAATTCACACCTTGCACCACCTTACTCACGGACCACAATAACATTCCCTAATCAAATTTGTCGAGATTCTATGAATTTGATGCTCATAATGCACCTCAAGATATATATGTCTTGTTCCAACTATAATACCGCAACGACGGAAGAGATAAGAATTCATAGCCAACTGCCGAGCCGACAAACCGTTGACCCTATACTCCTAACAAGAATCTGTACTTTATTCTGAACCAAATAATGGTATTTGCTCCTTAATATACTTCATATAATCTGATCGCAATGATCCCAGATCCAATAACCTTGTCTCACCCAGTACAAATTGCTCTGGCAACAAGTCACCCCAAACATAACCAAAAGTCTCATATAATGCCACGATGTGCCAATAGGCTGCCAATTCGAATGCGATACAAAAGGAAAATAAACTCTGGAAGGGACTACTCAACTCACACTATTAATATGGACTTTCCTCAGAAAATGGAAAACAAAACACACAAAAATTAGAATACAAAATATTGTACTCAACATCATACTGTTGCGGCGTACAACCCGATTCAAACAACATACCCATGGCGTGCCACCCGATCCATACATAAAATTCACATAAGGAGATACACACCGAGCTAAATTTCTCATTATAACAAAATATCAAATATCGCTCCCAAGCATGCTAAGTGCATAATACCATCCTTGAGGGGACATATAACACCATAAGCTAACAATTCAAGCACAACTGGGGTGCAATATATGTTCTGAACCTAAAGAGCCATCCTGCTCCTATATCACCATCGCTATGCGAAACCTCAATACATAAGAAAATTACCGAGTCGTTCACAACTCACGCGGCACAATATAGAATTACATGAAATAGCCGACGAAGAAGTTACACCCCATGTCTGAATACTCCTCCAAAAGGAGCGTATGCTGAAATGAACACATTCGGCCTGACATAAGGCCCATATTCGTACATAAATCCATTCACAGACCTCAAGACGATTTTGATTGTACCGAACTAAGTCCATATTCTTTCCTGGGTCCATAATAACCGTGCTTTTTCCATAACACACAAGAACAACTATCATAGCCAGAGTAATCCTCTACAATTCACGTACCAATAAATCAAGTGCCCTCTAGACATAAATTCTCAAATTAACGATATTACCACAATCTTCATACTTGGTTTAATTCTTCAACCAATCAAGTAACTACATGCCACATATACAATCTTCCCATGGGGCACGCTCCCATGACCTTCGGTAATAGATAACAAGTCTGCACATCCATACCATTGGCTGCACTAACGTTGAAAAGCGATTAAGACCCCATAACCAGGATGCAAAGACTTTTCACAAAACATCGATCTTAGGTGACACTGAAGACAATACCAGCTTACTCTAAACATCGAAACTCATTTCCTACTCATCCGAGCTTGTGACATCCCTTGTCAACACCGAACGGGAATCTTGACCCTCACTTCCAATTCCATACCACTCACTGTACCCAACATGCCGATATACGATAGAACATGATTTTCATCATAACTCCAACCACTAATAGACCAACAGTTCATCATATAAAAACTTTTTACTTAACTCATTTATATAGAACCATAGCAACACGCGAGTGAATTCTCATAATCATAGAATATGCAAATCTCTAAGTAGTGGTCTAAGCTACATAGCCCTTTCGGGACCCGCCTACACATGGCAGGCCATGACAGTAGAATACTTCTGAATAACATCAATCACGATAGCCGACAAGCCTCACATGTACCGTCACCAATCACTTGCATAATTTGCTGAAGGAACTGATTACTACCACCAATATGTCAATTCAACTATGTCTAACTAGCCTATCTTCATCCAATTGATCCTTGATTGCCTTAGAAATAGTAACTCCATTCAATACATAACACACTTCATCTGCACTCATCCCGAGTGACCGTGAATCACGAGATCATGCTGTCTCAAATCCCACGAACCATTTCATACCTCCTAATTGCTACACTGCAAGTCAAAACATCATAGAACATTCTGGTCACCTTCTCATAAGTTGCTACAAAGATTGATTCTTAATTGTACCTATAGGCTCGAAATCATTAGGCATCACACTTTACCCCTTTGAATCCACTAGGACCGTTGTTGAGAGCCACCCGCTCCAACTTAGCCCCGAATATAATCAACTCCATGATTCTTCTAGCACGTGCATACCCTCTCAATGAAGCACCCGAAAAAATCGTTTCCCTTGAAAACCGCACTTATACAAGGCAAAAATCTTGAATCCTTCCCCAAGTCTGAGCATGAGCCAATAAGGCCAACCATAGCATACCTTTAACAATTCTGTTGCTCAAATTATCACTTATGTCCTTGTTGCGCCCCTTTTTTTCTTCTCGAAATCGGGTTCATAATACTTGGGAGGACAACTCATTCCTTTTGGGAATTAAGTTTAATTTAAAGAGTCACCACCTAATGATTAAGGTCATCAGGACACTGAAGAGAATTTGATTTGAGTAACCAGAGATAGGGTAAGGGCTTGAAAGTATTCTAAGGGGAAGGTGTTAGGCACCCCTCAGAATCTACTAGTGTGGTTCTCTGCCAGACTATTATTGTGAATTTTAGATGCAAATAACACGTAGACAAATAAAAACTTCAAATAAGAGAGGATTTTCACATAAGGGTTTGCAAACAAATAAAGTTGGAGAGAACTAAAAGAAAGCTGATTTTTCTTAAAAAAGAATTTGAAATTCCTTTGAAAAAGACAAGAAAGAAGGGAAAAGGGGTCCTAGGTTTATTAATAATATGGTTCATCCCACAAAATGCTTTATAATCGCTCCTCAATAAGGGGCTACATGTGGCATTATCCCGTGGTCATCATATCTATATCTACCATTCACACCCCGTTAAGGTATTAAAGTGCGTAATGGTCTCGTTTATTTATTGCATGCTATTACCTATCCCAATCCTATCAGTCCTGGAGGCATTTGGGACAACTAATCCTAAAGCGAGGGAGTATTAGACTTATTTGTGGTTTTAAAAGTAAAAATTCAAAGGTGACATACAAAAACATGTATAGCAAATTGAGGGAAAGCACATAATAAAAAAAAGGCTCAGATATACCTTCACACAAAGAAGCACATAATTTAGCATGACTTACACATACTAGTTAAGGTCTGATTACGTACTAAGAATGCAAAAACTTAAAGGTTGAGGCAGACTGATTTACTACATAATTCATATAAGAAGCCCAAATAAGGCCTACATGTTGGTTGTAGTTATTAACAGAACTAATTTAATTTAGAACTTTACACTAAGGCTTGCCTAAGTGTGGGAGAAGGATCCTATAGGCATGGTATCTACTGAATTCCGAACGTATAACAATAAACTGAGTACGTACTATTTAAAAAGATAGTCGGATTATTAAAAAAGGCAAAGTTTTTACGAAGGTTGATGAGGATACATTGTTATTAATGTCTTTAGCTCTATACGCAAATGAAACGATTCAGATTCAATTAATAGTTCCTACAAGCATGCTTTCTATGCATAGTTGATTTTAAACCATTTGTAGATATGGTGTAAAAAATGCAGAAGACTCATTTTAAACCTATGAATATGATATCTAAGTGTGGAAATTTTTAAAACCTATGGACATGATATCTAAATGTTGAAGTTGTTTTAAAATCTTATGAGCATGATTTCTGGATGAAAAGATGAATATATAGGATTTGAAAGGTCCAATAGGCATATTTTCTATATGCATATGTAGAATTTAGATTTCCAGATACTTATAGGCATAATTTCTAGATAATAATGAATACACATGATTTAGAAGAGCCTCTAGGCATGATTTCTATATGTTAGAATATACGCTTAACGCTAGAGGGGGGGGGGGGTGAATAGCGTTATGATAAAAACAATGTAAACTCGCGGAATTAAAAATTGCAGGATTGAAATAAGTGCGGAAAATAAATAACAAGGAAAGAACGCACCGAATTTATCCTGGTTCACCATAACTTGTGGCTAGTCCAGTCCCCGAGAGACTCTCTCGAGATTCCACTAACTCCGTTAAGCTTACGGGTGCTTAACAAACCGTTACAAACTGAGAACTTGAGTCACAAAAGCCTCAACAACCTTTGCTCGAAGATACCACACTTCAAGACTTCAACAGAAGGAATGAAAACGTTCCTTCTTACAAACACAAGGGATTAACACTTCCCTTCAAGTGTATACAAACACTTAGCACTCAAGACAAGACTCTCTTTAAGAGTAGATATGAGTAAAATAAATACGCTCAAGAACACAACAACTTTCGTCAAGAGTTTGGCTCTCAAAAACTTATGAAATGAATAGAAAATAATTGATATGAGAGTATGTAAGCCTTAGCAAGAATGTGATCAGTTGTTGTACTTAGAAGGCTGATTTTGAGTTGTATTTATAGTGTACAAAACATCCAAAACAGTTGCTTAATTGCCAATCATGAATTGCTGATTTTGTGCTGAGATAATCGATTATCTGATTTGCATAATCGATTATCTTCCAATCGTTCAAAAATCATTCCCAGATTTTAAGCAGAATAATCGATTATCCAAATCGTATAATCGATTACCTGACAACGTTCAAAAAATCATATGCAGATTTTTACTTAGCATAATCGGATTGTGTATAATCGATTATCTTTCAGAGTTTAAAAATACTTTGGCAACGGTCATTTACATAATCGATTATGCTATAAGGATAATCGATTATCTTTGATGTTTTGAAAACTTCGGACTACACTGTCTTAACATAATCGATTATCATAATGTACATAATCGATTATTTTACAGTCTTGAAAAATCTGATAGACACTGTCTCAACATAATCGATTATCATAAGGTGCATAATCGATTATCTTACAGCTTTGAAAAATCTGATGGACACTGCCTCAACATAATCGATTATCATAAGGTACATAATTGATTATCTTGTAGCTTTGAAAAATCTAATGTACACTGCCTTAACATAATCGATTATCATAAGGTACATAATCGATTATTGTTCAGCTTTGTAAATCTGGTGTACATTGTCTTAACATAATCGATTATCATAAAGTACAGAATCGATTATCTTTGTCCAGATTTGAGAGGCATGTTAAAAAATCATTTTGGCTAAAATAAAATGTTTGAAAATCATTTTGCTTTAAGTTAAATATGCATGATTTGATAAAAATGATTTTACGAGAGAAGCCAAGTCTTGAGTCAATTGTCGGATCGAGATCACAATTAAAGAACGACTCATGTATAACTTTGTTTCTTTGCTTAAACTTGATCTTTGTTCGTCTTGTGCTTGAACGTCGTTATGTGTCAATTGCGCGCTTGTGCTTGGACCTCGTCATATGTCAATTGCGCGTCGTTTGTCATTTATCAAAACCTACAAATATGAACACAATTTTAGTTTAGTGCCTTGAGAACCTGTTTCAACAATTTCCCCCT
Source organism: Nicotiana benthamiana (assembly GCA_034376525.1). NCBI lineage: Eukaryota > Viridiplantae > Streptophyta > Magnoliopsida > Solanales > Solanaceae > Nicotiana > Nicotiana benthamiana. Next base: position 69,448,723 of record CM067332.1, read on the forward strand.
TTTTGATAATGGCAAACCAATATCGGGATATGCATATTAGATAATTCATAATGACGATCCAAGACAAGTATATAGATATGCAATTAGTTCCCCCTCAACATATGAATTCCCCCTCAATTTATGCCAATAAATATTAAGTGCATAGCCCTTATTCTTCCCCCTTTTGACATTAGCAAAAAATAAGTAAATAACTAGTTTAATGATTAACCAATATTGCAATTACATAAAAGGGACAATAAAACAAATAATGTCAACATAATCGATTAGTGATACTTGATAATCGATTATGTACTTAAGAGAAATCGATTATTCTTAAGAGAAATCGATTATTCTGCACCAGTGCTTTATAATTCCCCCTGCCTTTAGGGCGATACCTGCAAAAGAGAATTAGGCGCCTCCGACGCTCAAGTTAGTAATTATGTGAAAGGAAAAATGCAATCTTAGATCAACGTGGAGTCAAGAATCCCGAGTTCACTACGAATTCGGAAAAAAGCCTCTTTCTCTAAAGGCTTAGTGAAGATGTCGGCCAATTGATATTAGGTTTCAACAAACTCAATTTCGACATCACCTTTAAGAACGTGATCTCTTATGAAGTGGTGCCTAATTTCAATGTGTTTTGTTCTTGAATGAAGAACGGGGTTCTTCGTCAAGCTTATGGCGCTAGTATTATCACATCTAAGAGGGATATGATCGATACTAAGTTCATAATCCGAGAGTTGTTGTTTCATCCAAAGGATTTGAGCACAACAACTCCCCGCGGCTACATATTCAGCCTCGGTTGTGGATCAACACTTACGTGTTTCTTACTAAACCAAGAGACGAGAGAGCTACCGAGCAAATGGCAAGTGCCACTAGTGCTCTTGCGGTCCAATTTGCAACCCGCAAAATCGGAGTCGGAATAGCCAACAAGTTGGCATGAAGAACCTTTGGGATACCATAGTCCCATATTTGTAGTACCAACAAGATACTTCATTATCCGCTTTACCGCAGTTAGATGCGACTCCTTCGGACATGATTGATATCGAGCGCATAAACATACGCTAAACATGATGTCCAGTCTACTAGCAGTAAGATAAAGAAGGGATCCGATCATACCTCGATACTTCTTGGTGTCGACTTCCTTACCTTTCTCATCTTTGTCAAGATGGTCGGATGTGCTCATTGGAGTGGCCATTGCTTTGGCGTTGCTCATTTCAAATCCTTTTAGCAACTCTTTGCAATATTTATATTGACAAATGAAAGTTCCTTCTTTCATTTGTTTCACTTGCAACCCCAAGAAGAAGGTTAGCTCACCCATCATTGACATCTCAAATTCGCTTGTCGTTAAATCAGAAAATTCCTTGCACAAAGCATTGTTAGTAGCACCAAAAATAATATCATCCACATAGATTTGAACTAATAAAATATTATTGTTTTTAAGCTTTATAAATAGTGTGGTGTCAATTTTCCCCCTAATGAACTCATTGTCCAAAAGAAATTTGCTCAATCGTTCATACCAAGCTCGGGGAGCTTGTTTAAGACCATAAAGGGCTTTCTTAAGTTTGAAAACATGATCGGGAGATTTAAAATCTTCAAAGCCCGGGGGTTGTTCAACATAAACTTCTTCTTGAATAAAACCATTTAGAAAAGCACTCTTTACATCCATTTGATATAAATTGAAATTCATAGAAGAGGCAAAAGCAAGTAATAAACGAATAGCTTCTAACCTTGCTACGGGTGCATATGTTTCTTCATAGTCAATTCCTTCTTCTTGATTGTAACCTTTTGCTACAAGCCTAGCTTTGTTTCTAGTGATTACACCATTTTCATCTAATTTATTTCGAAAAACCCATTTCGTACCAATTATGGTATGATTGTCGGGTCTTGGCACCAATTCCCAAACGTCATTTCGTTTGAATTGGTTAAGCTCCTCTTGCATTGCCAAGGTCCAATGCTCATCCCCAATTGCTTCGGAAATGGTTGAGGGTTCAATTTGAGAAACGAAAGCAGTATATCCTAAGGTGTTCTTAAGATTGTTTCGAGTACTTACCTTTTGTTCAATGTCGCCAATTACCTTGTCGAGAGGATGGTCTTTGATTGTCCTCCACGCGTTGGGCAGTTTCGTTTCTTTCTCCAGTGGTGGCGCTTCCTCCGATGATTGTTCCAAGATTTAATCTTGAATTTCCTTTGGATTTTCCTCTTGTACATTTTCTTGAGGACTTATTTTGTTTAAAATACCTGCAAGATCAAAACCAGAATCCTTTCTCGCCAAGCGAGCATTATTTTCGGAAAACACAATATGAGGGGATTCCTCAACAGTTTTGGTTCTATTATTGAATACTCTATATGCTTTGCTACATGATGAATAACTAAGAAAAATTCCTTCATCCGATTTGGCATCAAATTTTCCCTAGTTATCTTTTCCGCTGTTATGAATAAAGCATTTACAACCGAAGACTCTAAGATGGGATAGGTTAGGTTTCCTTCCCTTGTAGAGTTCATAGGGAGTTTTCATGAGTATTGGTCTAATGACTACTCTTTTCAAAACGTAGCATGCGGTACTCACGGCATCCGCCCAAAATTGTTTGGGAATCTTAGCCTCATCGAGCATGGTTCTAGCCATCTCTTCGAGACACCTATTTTTCCGTTCCACCACTCCATTTTGTTGTGGTGTACGTGGAGCAGAGAAGGTGTGCTCAATACCGAGTTCGTCACAAAAGTCCGCGAAGAGATTGTGATCGAACTCTCCCCCATAATCACTTCTTATTGTGTTCTTTTCATTTTGAACACGTTTAAGAAAACTTTTAAAATTATGAAAGGCCTCACTTTTGTGAGCAAGAAATAGTGTCCATGTGAATCTAGAATAATCATCAACAATAACAAAAGCATAGCAATTTCTACCAAGACTTTCAATGCGAGATGGTCCAAAAAGATCCATGTGAAGAAGTTGCAAAGGTCTAGTAGTTGAAACAATATTTTTCGATTTAAAAGATGCTTTTGTTTGTTTCCCTTTTTGACAAGAATCACAAATAGTGTCATTTTCAAATTTCAAATTTGGAAGACAAATAACTAAATTTTGTGAAACCAATTTGTTTAAAAGATGCATGTTGATATGAGCTACTCTACGATGCCATAACCACATATCATCTTCTTTACTCATAAGACAATTCACATACTTTGATGAAGAATTTTCGAGATCAACCATATAGATGTTATCAATTCTAATACCACGAAGAATAATTTTAAAATCACTCCGACGAAAAACTAAGCATTCTTCCGAATCAAACAAAACAAGATTTCCCTTGTCACATAATTTACTTATGCTCAAGAGATTATGTTTTAGACCTTTAACTAGCAATATATGCTTAATGGAAGAAGATTCATCCTTACCGACCGATCCAATGCCGATAATTTTTCCTTTGTTATTATCTCCAAAAACAACGTTTCCTCCTTCCTTGTGTTTTAGTTGAAGGAATTTTGATGCGTCTCCGGTCATATGTTTGGAGCATCCACTATCAAGGTACCAAAGTACACTTGATCCCTTCAAACACACCTAAGACAAATTAATGAGTTTTTGGTACCCAAGCTGTTTTGGGTCCTTGTGAGTTAGGTGTAACGTGGTGGTGTGGTTGACATGCGGTGAAGTGTCTGTGTCTAGTAAAACAAGCAGGAGCAATATGTCCTATTCGACTACAATAATGACAAATGACATTAGGATTATGCATTCTTCTGGGTTGGTAGTAGTTGGAGGTACGAAAATCGTTTGCTCTATTTTTGACAATATGGCTATTGCGCAATTCTTGAAAATCATTTCTTCTACTGTTTGTTCTAGGATATGCAGCGTTTCTAGAATAATTATTTCTAGGTCGAGTGTGTCTAGGTTGCGATTGTTGAAAGCCATTTCTAGGTGTTCTAAATTGTTCAACGTTTCTTCTAGTGTTTGGTCTAGCATGCATGTTGATTCTAGGATTGTTATATCTAGGTTGAACGTTTATTTTATTTATCCTAGGTTGAGCCTTAGGTTGTTGGGGGATGGCTTCAACTTTTTCTTTAGGCTCGTTTTTGAAACCTATGCCATGTTTGGTCGATTTCAAATTGACAAGAACATCATTCAAATTTTTATGAGAAGAATTGAACTTATCTAGGGTGCCCTTAAGTCTTTCTACTTCATCTTTTAGATGCATGCAAGAAATACAATTTTTACTAGAACTCTCGGGTTTGTCGGCGCTTCTCTTGCCGAAAAATTTGTTTTCTTCTTTCAACTTCTCATTTTCCAAATCAATTTTTCCAAATCCTTTTCTTTCAAAGAGAGTTGTTTTTCAAAATCTTTTTCTTTCAAAGAAGAATTTTTCTTTACGTCTCTAACAGTTTCGGAAGCTCTAATGAATTCACTATACAATTCATCAAAAGCATTTTGCATTTCCTCAAGAGAAAAGAAATTTTTAGAAGAAATTTGACATACCTCTTCTTGATTGTCTTCGTGTGCCATGAGACATAGATTTGCGGTTTCGTCTTCTTCATCGTCGCTTGATTCGTCTCCGGAGTCGCCTCCCCAAGATATGTATGCTCGTTGTTTCTTGAAGGGATTCTTTTCCTTTTTGACATTTGGGCAATTTGATTTAATGTGCCCAATTTCTCCGCATCCATAGCACTTTACTTGATCTCCTTGTTGTTTGCCTTTTCGTTCATACTCTTTTCGCATGAACTTTTGAAACCTCTTAATAACGAGTCCGAACTCGTTATCTCCGTTGTTTGAGTCCTCATCATTTTGAGGTTGAGCCGTGCTTGCCTTGAGGGCGATTCTTTGTTTCCTTTGATCATTAAAAGGAGGGTTAAGTATAGTAGATTCATAGGTTTTAAGATAACCTCTTAGTCCGTCGATGGTGACATTTGAAATGCCGATAGACTCTTGAATCGCGTCGGCCTTGGAGCGCCATTCCGGAGTGAGAATTCGGAGAATTTTTCGGAGAAGTTCCTTATCCGTGAAGGTCTTCTTAAGAGCATGTAGGTCATTGACGATTTTTGAAAATCGTTCGAACATGTCATCGATCCTCTCGCTTTCCTTCATGTGAAACAGTTCATATGCATGGGTTAGAAAATCAATTTTAGCTTCTCTTACCTGGTCCGTACCTTCGCACGTGATTTCCAGCTTATCCCACATTTGCTTAGCCGTTGTGCAACATGATATTTTTCTGTAATCATCAGCATTTACAGCACAATACAATAAGTTGATGGCTCTAGCGTTGTTCTGCACTTTTCGGATATCATCCGCATCGTATTCATCTTCGGATTTTGGAACCCATTCATTTTCAACCTTTTTGGATGGAATTTGTTCTCCCTTCGTTATAACCTTCCATAGATGAAAATTATTCGATTGGATGAATATTCTCATCCTCTCCTTCCAGTACGTATAGTTTGTGCCATCGAATAGTGTTGGTCTGGTGGAGCATTGTCCTTCACCTATTCCTGCATTAATGTCACGAGTAGAAGCCATGGATTGTTTCTCTCAAACGGTTAAGTCTTTCAGAGAGTTGGGCTCTGATACCAATTGTTAGAATATACGCTTAACGCTAGGGGGGGGGGTGAATAGCGTTATGATAAAAAACAATGTAAACTTGCGGAATTAAAAATTGCAGGATTGAAATAAGTGTGGAAAATAAATAACAAGGAAAGAACGCACCGAATTTATCCTGGTTCACCACAACTTGTGGCTTGTCCAGTCCCCGAGAGACTATCTCGAGATTCCACTAACTCCGTTAAGCTTACGGGTGCTTAACAAACCGTTACAAACTGAGAACTTGAGTCACACAAGCCTCAACAACCTTTGCTCGAAGATACCACACTTCAAGACTTCAACAGAAGGAATGAAAACGTTCCTTCTTACAAACACAAGGGATTAACACTTCCCTTCAAGTGTATACAAACACTTAGCACTCAAGACAAGACTCTCTTTAAGAGTAGATATGAGTAAAATAAATACGTCAATAACACAATAACTTTCGTCAAGAGTTTGGCTCTCAAAAACTAATGAAATGAATAGAAAATAATTGATATGAGAGTATGTAAGCCTTAGCAAGAATGTGATCAGTTGTTGTACTTAGAAGACTGATTTTGAGTTGTATTTATAGTGTACAAAACATCCAAAACCGTTGCTTAATTGCCAATCATGAATTGCTGATTTTGTGCTGAGATAATCGATTATCTGATTTGCATAATTGATTATCTTCCAATCATTCAAAATCATTCCCAGATTTTAAGCAGAATAATCGATTATCCAAATCGTATAATCGATTACCTGACAACGTTCAAAAAATCATATGCAGATTTTTACTTAGCATAATCGATTATCGGATTGTGTATAATCGATTATCTTTCAGAGTTTAAAAATACTTTGGCAACGGTCATTTACATAATCGATTATGCTATAAGGATAATCAATTATCTTTGATGTTTTGAAAACTTCAGACTACACTGTCTTAACATAATCGATTATCATAATGTACATAATCGATTATTTTACAGTCCTGAAAAATCTGATAGACACTGCCTCAACATAATTGATTATCATAAGGTGCATAATCGATTATCTTACAGCTTTGAAAAATCTGATGGACACTGCCTCAACATAATCGATTATCTTAAGGTGCATAATTGATTATCTTGTAGCTTTAAAAAATCTAATGTACACTGCCTTAACATAATCGATTATCATAAGGTACATAATCGATTATTGTTCAGCTTTGTAAATCTGGTGTACATTGTGTTAACATAATCGATTATCATAAAGTACATAATCGATTATCTTTGTCCAGATTTGAGAGGCATGTTTTAAAATCATTTTGGCTAAAATAAATGTTTGAAAATCATTTTGCTTTAAGTTAAATATGCATGATTTGATAAAAATGATTTTACGAGAGAAGCCAAGTCTTGAGTCAATTGTCGGATCGAGATCACAATTAAAGAACGACTCATGTATAACTTTGTTTCTTTGCTTAAACTTGATCTTTGTTCGTCTTGTGCTTGAACATCGTTATGTGTCAATTGCGCGCTTGTGCTTGGACCTCGTCATATGTCAATTGCGCGTCGTTTGTCATTTATCCAAACCTACAAATATGAACACACGTTTAGTTTAGTGCCTTGAGAACGTGTTTCAACAATTTCCCCCTTTTTGATAATGGCAAACCAATATCGGGATATGCATATTAGATAATTCATAATGACGATCCAAGACAAGTATATAGATATGCAATTAGTTCCCCCTCAACATATGAATTCCCCCTCAATTTATGCCAATAAATATTAAGTGCATAGCCCTTATTCTTTCCCCTTTTGACATTAGCAAAAAATAAGTAAATAACTAGTTTAATGATTAACCAATATTGCAATTACATAAAAGGGACAATAAAACAAATAATGTCAACATAATCGATTAGTGATACTTGATAATCGATTATGTACTTAAGAGAAATCGATTATTCTTAAGAGAAATCGATTATTCTGCACCAGTGCTTTATAATTCCCCCTGCCTTTAGGGCGATACCTGCAAAAGAGAATTAGGCGCCTCCAACGCTCAAGTTAGTAATTATGTGAAAGGAAAAATGCAATCTTAGATCAACGTGGAGTCAAGAATCCCGAGTTCACTACGAATTCGGAAAAAGGACTCTTTCTCTAAAGGCTTAGTGAAGATGTCGGCCAATTGATATTAGGTTTCAACAAACTCAATTTCGACATCACCTTTGAGAACGTGATCTCTTATGAAGTGGTGCCTAATTTCAATGTGTTTTGTTCTTGAATGAAGAACGGGGTTCTTCGTCAAGCTTATGGCGCTAGTATTATCACATCTAAGAGGGATATGATCGATACTAAGTCCATAATCCGAGAGTTGTTGTTTCATCCAAAGGATTTGAGCACAACAACTCCCCGTGGCTACATATTCAGCCTCGGTTGTGGATCAACACTTACGTGTTTCTTACTAAACCAAGAGACGAGAGAGCTACCGAGCAAATGGCAAGTGCTACTAGTGCTCTTGCGGTCCAATTTGCAACCCGCAAAATCGGAGTCGGAATAGCCAACAAGTTGGCATGAAGAACCTTTGGGATACCATAGTCCCACATTTGTAGTACCAACAAGATACTTAATTATCCGCTTTACCGCAGTTAGGTGCGACTCCTTCGGACATGATTGATATCGAGCGCATAAACATACGCTAAACATGATGTCCGGTCTACTAGCAGTAAGATAAAGAAGGGATCCGATCATACCTCGATACGTCTTGGTGTCGACTTCCTTACCTTTCTCATCTTTGTCAAGATGGTCGGATGTGCTCATTGGAGTGGCCATTGCTTTGGCGTTGCTCATTTCAAATCGTTTTAGCAACTCTTTGCAATATTTATATTGACAAATGAAAGTTCCTTCTTTCATTTATTTCACTTGCAACCCCAAGAAGAAGGTTAGCTCACCCATCATTGACATCTCAAATTCGCTTGTCGTTAAATAAGAAAATTCCTTGCACAAAGCATTGTTAGTAGCACCAAAAATAATATCATCCACATAGATTTGAACTAATAAAATATTATTGTTTTTATGCTTAATAAATAGTGTGGTGTCAACTTTCCCCCTAATGAACTCATTGTCCAAAAGAAATTTGCTCAATCGTTCATACCAAGCTCGGGGAGCTTGTTTAAGACCATAAAGGGCTTTCTTAAGTTTGAAAACATGATCGGGAGATTTAAAATCTTCAAAGCCCGGGGGTTGTTCAACATAAACTTCTTCTTGAATAAAACCATTTAGAAAAGCACTCTTTACATCCATTTGATATAAATTGAAATTCATAGAAGAGGCAAAAGCAAGTAATAAACGAATAGCTTCTAACCTTGCTACGGGTGCATACGTTTCTTCATAGTCAATTCCTTCTTCTTGATTGTAACCTTTTGCTACAAGCCTAGCTTTGTTTCTAGTGATTACACCATTTTCATCTAATTTATTTCGAAAAACCCATTTCGTACCAATTATGGTATGATTGTCGGGTCTTGGCACCAATTCCCAAACGTCATTTCGTTTGAATTGGTTAAGCTCCTCTTGCATTGCCAAGGTCGAATGCTCATCCCCAATTGCTTCGGAAATGGTTGAGGGTTCAATTTGAGAAACGAAAGCAGTATATCCTAAGGTGTTCTTAAGATTGTTTCGAGTACTTACCTTTTGTTCAATGTCGCCAATTACCTTGTCGAGAGGATGGTCTTTGATTGTCCTCCACGCGTTGGGCAGTTTCGTTTCTTTCTCCAGTGGTGGCGCTTCCTTCGATGATTGTTCCAAGATTTAATCTTGAATTTCCTTTGGATTTTCCTCTTGTACATTTTCTTGAGGACTTATTTTGTTTAAAATACCTGCAAGATCAAAACCAGAATCCTTTCTCGCCAAGCGAGCATTATTTTCGGAAAACACAATATGAGGGGATTCCTCAACAGTTTCGGGTCTATTATTGAATACTCTATATGCTTTGCTACGTGATGAATAACTAAGAAAAATTCCTTCATCCGATTTGGCATCAAATTTTCCCAAGTTATCTTTTCCGCTGTTATGAATAAAGCATTTACAACCGAAGACTCTAAGATGGGATAGGTTAGGTTTCCTTCCCTTGTAGAGTTCATAGGGAGTTTTCATGAGTATTGGTCTAATGACTACTCTTTTCAAAACGTAGCATGGGGTACTCACGGCATCCGCCCAAAATTGTTTGGGAATCTTAGCCTCATCGAGCATGGTTCTAGCCATCTCTTCGAGAAACCTATTTTTCCGTTCCACCACTCCATTTTGTTGTGGTGTACGTGGAGCAGAGAAGGTGTGCTCAATACCGAGTTCGTCACAAAAGTCCGCGAAGAGATTGTGATCGAACTCTCCCCCATAATCACTTCTTATGGAAGTGACGGTTGTGTTCTTTTCATTTTGAACACGTTTAAGAAAACTTTTAAAATTATGAAAGGCCTCACTTTTGTGAGCAAGAAATAGTGTCCATGTGAATCTAGAATAATCATCAACAATAACAAAAGCATAGCAATTTCTACCAAGACTTTCAATGCGAGATGGTCCAAAAAGATCCATGTGAAGAAGTTGCAAAGGTCTAGTAGTTGAAACAATATTTTTCGATTTAAAAGATGCTTTTGTTTGTTTCCCTTTTTGACAAGAATCACAAATAGTGTCATTTTCAAATTTCAAATTTGGAAGACCAATAACTAAATTTTGTGAAACCAATTTGTTTAAAAGATGCATGTTGATATGAGCTACTCTACGATGCCATAACCACATATCATCTTCTTTACTCATAAGACAATTCACATACTTTGATGAAGAGTTTTCGAGATCAACCATATAGATGTTATCAATTCTAATACCACGAAGAATAATTTTAAAATCACTCCGACGAAAAACTAAGCATTCTTCCGAATCAAACAAAACAAGATTTCCCTTGTCACATAATTTACTTATGCTCAAGAGATTATGTTTTAGACCTTTAACTAGCAATATATGCTTAATGGAAGAAGATTCATCCTTACCGACCGATCCAATGCCGATAATTTTTCCTTTATTATTATCTCCAGAACAACGTTTCCTCCTTCCTTGTGTTTTAGTTGAAGGAATTTTGATGCGTCTCCGGTCATATGTTTGGAGCATCCACTATCAAGGTACCAAAGTACACTTGATCCCTTCAAACACACCTACAAGACAAATTAATGAGTTTTTGGTACCCAAGCTGTTTTGGGTCCTTGTGAGTTAGGTGTAACGTGGTGGTGTGGTTGACATGCAGTGAAGTGTCTGTGTCTAGTAAAACAAGCAGGAGCAATATGTCCTATTCGACTACAATAATGACAAATGACATTAGGATTATGCATTCTTCTGGGTTGGTAGTAGTTGGAGGTACGAAAATCGTTTGCTCTATTTTTGACAATATGGCTATTGCGCAATTCTTGAAAATCATTTCTTCTACTATTTGTTCTAGGATATGCAGGTTTTCTAGAATAATTATTTCTAGGTCGAGTGTGTCTAGGTTGCGATTGTTGAAAGCCATTTCTAGGTGTTCTAAATTGTTCAACGTTTCTTCTAGTGTTTGGTCTAGCATGCATGTTGATTCTAGGATTGTTATATCTAGGTTGAACGTTTATTTTATTTATCCTAGGTTGAGCCTTAGGTTGTTGGGGGATGGCTTCAACATTTTCTTTAGGCTCGTTTTTGAAACCTATGCCATGTTTGGTCGATTTCAAATTGACAAGAACATCATTCAAGTTTTTATGAGAAGAATTGAACTTATCTAGGGTGCCCTTAAGTCTTTCTACTTCATCTTTTAGATGCATGCAAGAAATACAATTTTTACTAGAACTCTCGGGTTTGTCGGCGCTTCTCTTGCCGAAAAATTTGTTTTCTTCTTTCAACTTCTCATTTTCCAAATCAATTTTTCCAAATCCTTTTCTTTCAAAGAGAGTTGTTTTTCAAAATCTTTTTATTTCAAAGAAGAATTTTTCTTTACGTCTCTAACAGTTTCGGAAGCTCTAATGAATTCACTATACAATTCATCAAAAGCATTTTGCATTTCCTCAAGAGAAAAGAAATTTTTAGAAGAAATTTGACATACCTCTTCTTGATTGTCTACGTGTGCCATGAGACATAGATTTGCGGTTTCGTCTTCTTCATCGTCGCTTGATTCGTCTCCGGAGTTGCCTCCCCAAGATATGTTTGCTCGTTGTTTCTTGAAGGGATTCTTTTCCTTTTTGACATTTGGGCAATTTGATTTAATGTGCCCGATTTCTCCGCATCCATAGCACTTTACTTGATCTCCTTGTTGTTTGCCTTTTCGTTCATACTCTTTTCGCATGAACTTTTGAAACCTCTTAATAACGAGTCCGAACTCGTTATCTCCGTTGTTTGAGTCCTCATCATTTTGAGGTTGAGCCGTGCTTGCCTTGAGGGCGATTCTTTGTTTCCTTTGATCATTAAAAGGACGGTTAAGTATAGTAGATTCATAGGTTTTAAGATTACCTCTTAGTCCGTCGATGGTGACATTTGAAATGCCGATAGACTCTTGAACCGCGTCGGCCTTGGAGCGCCATTCCGGAGTGAGACTTCGGAGAATTTTTTTGGAGAAGTTCCTTATCCGTGAAGGTCTTCTTAAGAGCATGTAGGTCATTGACGATTTTTGAAAATCGTTCGAACATGTCATCGATCCTCTCGCTTTCCTTCATGTGAAACAGTTCATATGCATGGGTTAGAAAATCAATTTTAGCTTCTCTTACCCGGTCCGTACCTTCGTACGTGATTTCCAGCTTATCCCACATTTGCTTAGCCGTTGTGCAACATGATATTTTTCTGTAATCATCAGCATTTACAGCACAATACAATAAGTTGATGGCTCTAGCGTTGTTCTGCACTTTTCGGATATCATCCGCATCGTATTCATCTTCGGATTTTGGAACCCATTCATTTTCAACCTTTTTGGCTGGAATTTGTTCTCCCTTCGTTATAACCTTCCATAGATGAAAATTATTCGATTGGATGAATATTCTCATCCTCTCCTTCCAGTACGTATAGTTTGTGCCATCGAATAGTGTTGGTCTGGTGGAGCATTGTCCTTCACCTATTCCTGCATTAATGTCACGAGTAGAAGCCATGGATTGTTTCTCTCAAACGGTTAAGTCTTTCATAGAGTTGGGCTCTGATACCAATTGTTAGAATATACGCTTAACGCTAGAGGGGGGGTGAATAGCGTTATGATAAAAAACAATGTAAACTTGCGGAATTAAAAATTGCAGGATTGAAATAAGTGTGGAAAATAAATAACAAGGAAAGAACGCACCGAATTTATCCTGGTTCACCACAACTTGTGGCTAGTCCAGTCCCCGAGAGACTCTCTCGAGATTCCACTAACTCCGTTAAGCTTACGGGTGCTTAACAAACCGTTACAAACTGAGAACTTGAGTCACACAAGCCTCAACAACCTTTGCTCGAAGATACCACACTTCAAGACTTCAACAGAAGGAATGAAAACGTTCCTTCTTACAAACACAAGGGATTAACACTTCCCTTCAAGTGTATACAAACACTTAGCACTCAAGACAAGACTCTCTTTAAGAGTAGATATGAGTAAAATAAATACGCTCAATAACACAACAACTTTCGTCAAGAGTTTGGCTCTCAAAAACTAATGAAATGAATAGAAAATAATTGATATGAGAGTATGTAAGCCTTAGCAAGAATGTGATCAGTTGTTGTACTTAGAAGACTGATTTTGAGTTGTATTTATAGTGTACAAAACATCCAAAACCGTTGCTTAATTGCCAATCATGAATTGCTGATTTTGTGCTGAGATAATCGATTATCTGATTTGCATAATTGATTATCTTCCAATCATTCAAAATCATTCCCAGATTTTAAGCAGAATAATCGATTATCCAAATCGTATAATCGATTACCTGACAACGTTCAAAAAATCATATGCAGATTTTTACTTTGCATAATCGATTATCGGATTGTGTATAATCGATTATCTTTCAGAATTTAAAAATACTTTGGCAACGGTCATTTACATAATCGATTATGCTATAAGGATAATCAATTATCTTTGATGTTTTGAAAACTTCGGACTACACTGTCTTAACATAATCGATTATCATAATGTACATAATCGATTATTTTACAGTCTTGAAAAATCTGATAGACACTGCGTCAACATAATTGATTATCATAAGGTGCATAATCGATTATCTTACAGCTTTGAAAAATCTGATGGACACTGCCTCAACATAATCGATTATCATAAGGTACATAATTGATTATCTTGTAGCTTTGAAAAATCTAATGTACACTACCTTAACATAATCGATTATCATAAGGTACATAATCGATTATTGTTCAGCTTTGTAAATCTGGTGTACATTGTCTTAACATAATCGATTATCATAAAGAACATAATCGATTATCGTTGTCCAGATTTGAGAGGCATGTTTAAAAATAATTTTGGCTAAAATAAATGTTTGAAAATCATTTTTCTTTAAGTTAAATATGCATGATTTGATAAAAATGATTTTACGAGAGAAGCCAAGTCTTGAGTAAATTGTCGGATCGAGATCACAATTAAAGAACGACTCATGTATAACCTTGTTTCTTTGCTTAAACTTGATCTTTGTTCGCCTTGTGCTTGAACGTCGTTATGTGTCAATTGCGCGCTTGTGCTTGGACCTCGTCATATGTCAATTGCGCGTTGTTTGTCATTTATCCAAACCTACAAATATGAACACACGTTTAGTTTAGTGCCTTGAGAACGTGTTTCAACAATTTCCCCCTTTTTGATAATGGCAAACCAATATCGGGATATGCATATTAGATAATTCATAATGACGATCCAAGACAAGTATATAGATATGCAATTAGTTCCCCCTCAACATATGAATTCCCCCTCAATTTATGCCAATGAATATTAAGTGCATAGCCCTTATTCTTCCCCCTTTTGACATTAGCAAAAAATAAGTAAATAACTAGTTTAATGATTAACCAATATTGCAATTACATAAAAGGGACAATAAAACAAATAATGTCAACATAATCGATTAGTGATACTTGATAATCGATTATGTACTTAAGAGAAATCGATTATTCTTAAGAGAAATCGATTATTCTGCACCAGTGCTTTATAATTCCCCCTGCCTTTAGGGCGATACCTGCAAAAGAGAATTAGGCGCCTCCAACGCTCAAGTTAGTAATTATGTGAAAGTAAAAATGCAATCTTAGATCAACGTGGAGTCAAGAATCCCGAGTTCACTACGAATTCGGAAAAAAGGACTCTTTCTCTAAAGGCTTAGTGAAGATGTCGGCCAATTGATATTAGGTTTCAACAAACTCAATTTCGACATCACCTTTGAGAACGTGATCTCTTATGAAGTGGTGCCTAATTTCAATGTGTTTTGTTCTTGAATGAAGAACGGGGTTCTTCGTCAAGCTTATGGCGCTAGTATTATCACATCTAAGAGGGATATGATCGATACTAAGTCCATAATCCGAGAGTTGTTGTTTCATCCAAAGGATTTGAGCACAACAACTCCCCGCGGCTACATATTCAGCCTCGGTTGTGGATAACGCAAGACTTACCTGTTTCTTACTAAACCAAGAGACGAGAGAGCTACCGAGCAAATGGCAAGTGCCACTAGTGCTCTTGCGGTCCAATTTGCAACCCGCAAAATCGGAGTCGGAATAGCCAACAAGTTGGCATGAAGAACCTTTGGGATACCATAGTCCCACATTTGTAGTACCAACAAGATACTTCATTATCCGCTTTACCGCAGTTAGGTGCGACTCCTTCGGACATGATTGATATCGAGCGCATAAACATACGCTAAACATGATGTCCGGTCTACTAGCAGTAAGATAAAGAAGGGATCCGATCATACCTCGATACTTCTTGGTGTCGACTTCCTTACCTTTCTCATCTTTGTCAAGATGGTCGGATGTGCTCATTGGAGTGGCCATTGCTTTGGCGTTGCTCATTTCAAATCGTTTTAGCAACTCTTTGCAATATTTATTGTTAGAAACTACGCTTTACGCTAGAGGGGGGGTGAATAGCGTATTAATAGAATTTAGCGTTTTCTTGCGGAATTTAAACTTTGCAGGAAGTAAAATAAATGCAGAAAAATAAACTTACACAAAGATGTATACTGGTTGGCCACCAACGTGGTTAGTCCAGTCCCCGAGAGACTCTCTCGAGATTTTTCACTATCTTGTTAAGCTTAAGGGTGCTCAACAAACCGTTACACACTTGAGGACACAAGCCTCAAACAGTTGCTCGGAGATCGCAATCTCAAAGACTTCACCCAAGGAAACGCAAGTTCCTTGAAACAAGAGAATCGCAATTCTCTTACAAGTATATCAAATACTTGGACACTCACTTAACTAAAGTACTTCCTTATTGAGTAGATATGAGTAAAAGAATATGTTCAAGATCACAACAACTTTAAGCAATAATATGGCTCTCAAAAGCTTTATGAAATGAGTAGAAAATGAAGAACAATTGAATGAAAGCTTATAGCAATGTAATGATCAGTTTGTGTATGTTGTTGTTTTTGAAACACTGAAATGAAGCTGTATTTATAGTTGAAAAAGTTGGTTCAACCGTTGTCTAATTGCCAATTAAGAGTTGCTGAAATTACTCAGTGATAATCGATTATTAAGACCAAACAATCGATTATCTGCTAGTCAGTTTAAAAATCAATCCCAGATTTAACGCTTCACAATCGATTATACATAATCTATAATCGATTACTGGCAATATTCAAAATCAGATAATCGATTACACTAAGTTCATAATCGATTACTTTAGCAACGTTCTAAAAATCATTTCCAGATTTTAAGCAAAACATCGATTATATAAAATCAATAATCGATTACTTCAGCAACGTTCTAAAAATCATTTCCAGATTTTAAGCAGAACATTGATTATCTAGAATCAATAATTGATTACCTTATGGTATTTGAAAATCATTTGACAACGGCCAGCTTCAACAATCGATTGTCCTTTGCAACAATCGATTACTTGTTATTTTCTGAAAATCATAAAACTTACTGTCTTAGTGATAATCGATTATCTAAAGACATAATCGATTACTTAATTAAATTTAAAATCACTGGAAGACATCAACTCAACACAATCGATCACCATTAGTTCATAATCGATTATTTTGAGTATTGAAAAACTTTACCTCAACAACAATCGATTGTCATTTGTTCACAATCGATTATCATGCAGATTTGGAAAAACCTGATGTTCACTGTCTTACTCACAATCGATTACCATTAATTCATAATCGATTGTCATGCAGTCTTGGCTCAGAAACAATCGATTATCATAAGTACATAATCGATTATTTTAGCCCAGATTTTTGAGGCATGTTTAGAAAACATTTTGTCTAATGTAAATATGCATGATTTAAAATCTTTTTGACACAGAATTAAATATGCATGATTTTGGAAAATAGTTTTATGAGAGAGGCCATACTATGAGTCAAGTTATAGGATCGAGATTACAGTTTTAGAACAACTCAATAACAATTAAAAGCTATATCTTGAACTTCAATCTTATTCGCAACCATTGTGCGCTTGTACTTGAATTCCGTCATATATCAATTTTGCTTCGTTTGTCATTCATCAAAACCTACAAAAGAGTACACGTTTAGTATATTGCATTGAGAACGTGTTTCTAACAATTTCCCCCTTTTTGATAATGGCAAACATTAAGCGGGATATGCAATTTAGGCAAAAGATATTGACAATTCAAGACAAGTAACAATTATGCAATTTTGTTCTTGTTCCCCCTCAATTTAAGAGTTCCCCCTCAATTTTAGCTTATAAGCAATCAATGAATTAAGAGGTGGTGCATACCCGATATCCCGTTTGCTTCCCCCTTTTGCCATTAGCAAAAAAATAGTAAGGAAAGATGCAAAAAGATGAAATAAACAAGGTTTATTTATTGGAAAAAAAAAAGAGGGTACATCAATGGGAACCAAAGAGAACAACAGCAAAAACCACACAAAACACAAAAAAAATTTATTCATTTCTGTCGTTGTCTGCCTCGTTATCCGGCGCTGCTTCAAAAAGAACGAGAGCTGCATATGGATAATTGACATGATCAAAGTATCCATGGATCTCATGAGTGAGTTGAGGAAGCTGGTCGGATATGGTTTGGAGAGTAGGCTCTTGGGACGAACGAGCACGACGGGGTGGACGACTTGAAGAAGGAGCTGGAGCATGATCACCATCATGATGGAAAGAAGACTCCGAGATTTCCCAAATTTTGGTACTCCTTTTGAGAGGACCATTTTTCGTGACAAATCCGGATGCTTCAAGGAAGTTCATAATGAGGAGGGCATAAGGAAGAGGCATGTCATCACCGATGGCATCGAGCATATGAATTTTGATGAGCCGACACCAATTTATTTTGGCTCCGGTGACAATGGCATGCAGAAGTTTGGTATCCTCCTGGGAGATGGTGGTGTGATTGTGCCGTCTAGGCTTGAGGACTCGGGTGATGAAGTAAAGAATCAACCGGTAGTTTGGATCCATTCCCGTTATGGTAGGACGACGGGTAGAGATAGATGGATCATAGGAGGTTATACCGGCTTGGTGGAGAAGGATGGTTTCATCAAAGAGAGCCCCGGCCTTATCAATATACCGGTAAAGGTCTTCACCTTCATTTGGAAGGCGGGCAATGGTGTGGAGATTCTCTTCAGAGAGAAGAATTTGAACCCCATTAATGGAGGTGACAAGTTCGCCATCTTCATCTTTATGGAGGTTTGAGTAAAAAGCTTGAACGAGAGTTGTGTTTATGTGAGGATGAGTGAGAAGCAAGAAGTCATATAGTTGACACTCCTTTAACATATTTGCGGCAGGGGTGAAAGGCTCAAAGAGTATACTATTTGAGAACCGAGGAGGAAGAATGGTGCGTTTCTCAAATTTTGATAGGAACCTTGTGAGTTCATTTTCAGTTTCAAAGAACAAGACAGAACCGTCTTGGTATGGAAAATTTAAAGGAGGAGGGGCGGTTGAGGCTGATGCGCCATGTTTGGATCGGGAACGTTTTGAAGATCGTCCAGACATGTTAGGAGAAAGACTGCTGGAATTTGGCAAAGAAAATAGAAGAGATTTAGCTTTTGAATACTAGAGATAGTGCTTGAGTGGGTGAATGTGAGCTCTTATGATGCCTATTTATAGAGGAAAGGATTATCAAGCATTGAATGGAGACATTTGCTGAGATTTTGGTTTAGGAGCAGTCAGAAAACGGTAAGAATTAAAATTACTGACCGTTAGATAATCGATTATTGAACTGAAATAATCGATTGTATTTACTGTTTGATTGAGATTTTGAATCTGACAAATCGATTCTTGAGTCAAACGGTAAAAAATTGAATGAAATAATCGATTGTTAAATTTTGGTAATCGATTATGGAGCATTTAAGACCTGACAGGAATCGATTGGGGAGCCAAACGGTAACAAAAAATTAATATGAAGTAATCGATTGTCAATTCTTGGTAATCGATTATTTAGGGAACTAATTTGATACAGTGAACTTGGAGAATATCAGAATTTGTCAAATAATCGATTGTATGAAAAAATAATCGATTGTTGTAGGAAGCATTGCTGAATGACTGAGGCGGAAATCGATTATGCAATTTAGGAAGTAAAAAATTAAACACAGATGCATAATAGTAATAATCAGTCATAAACAATCGATTATTGATACTGATAATCGATGTACTGCACAGAAAATAATCGATTAGTGGCTTGAAATAGTCGATTATTTTGTGCTAAAACTTCATAATTCCCCCTACCTTTGGGGTGGTACCTGCAAAATAGATTTAAACGTCTCCGACGCTCAAGTTAGTAATTTATAGCGAAATTAATAAATTACACTAGTGTTAACAAGTAATGCCGTGAACTCCTAAGAATTGTGTCCTAGAGTGTTCTTAAGAGAGTTTTGGGTACTTACCTTTTCTCCAACATCGCCAATTACCTGTTCGAGAGGATGATCCTTGATCGTTCTCCACTCATTAGACGTATTTATTCCTTTTTCTAGTTGTGGCGCTTCTTCCGTTGGTTGTTCCCCAATTTCATTTTTGTTTTCCTTTGAAGGTTCTTCTTGGATTTTATCTTTTAAGCTATCTAAGATACCTGCAAGATCAAAACCGGATTCCTTTCTCGCCAAGCGAGTATTATCTTCGAAAAACACAACATGAGGGGATTCCTCCACAATTTGGGTTCTTTTGTTAAAGATCCTATATGCTTTGCTACGTGAGGAATAACCAATGAAAATACCTTCATCCGATTTAGCATCAAACTTACCCAATTGGTCCTTGCCATTATTATGAACAAAACATTTACAACCAAAAACACGTAAATGAGAAATGTTGGGTTTTCTACCCTTATAAAGTTCATATGGGGTTTTCATGAGTATCGGCCGAATTGCTACTCTATTTAAAACATAGCAAGCGGTACTCACGGCGTCCGCCCAAAAGTATTTGGGAATCTTAGCTTCGTCGAGCATGGTTCTTGCCATCTCTTCGAGACACCTATTTTTCCTTTCCACCACCCCATTTTGTTATGGTGTCCGTGGAGCGGAAAAGGTGTGTTCGATTCCGAGTTCGTCACAAAAATCCGCAAAGAGATTGTGATCAAACTCTCCCCCATGATCACTTCTAATCGAAGTGACGGTCGATTCCTTTTCGTTTTGAACACGCTTAAGGAAATACTTGAAATTTTGAAAAGCATCACTTTTATTTGCAAGAAATAGAGTCCAAGTAATTCTAGAAAAGTCATCAACAATTACAAAAACATATTTATTTTTACCAAGACTTTCAATACGAGAGGGACCAAATAAATCCATGTGAAGTAATTGCAAAGGTCTAGACGTTGAAACAATATTCTTGGATTTAAAAGATGCTTTGGTTTGCTTCCCTTTTTGACAAGAATCGCAAATAGAATCATTTTCAAACTTTAAACTGGGAAGACCAACTACTAAGTTTTGAGAAAGAAGCTTGTTCAAAAGATGCATGTTCATGTGTGCTACTCTACGATGCCATAGCCAAGAGTTATCCTCTTTGCTTACTTAACAATCAACATATTCGGGTGAGGAGTTTGCAAGATCATCCATATAGATATTATCAATTCTAAAACCACGAAGTATGATCTTGAAATCACTACGTCTAAATACAAGACATTCATCCGAATTAAATAGAGCAAGATTTCCCTTGTCACATAATTGGCTTATGCTCAAGAGATTATGCTTCAAACCTTTCACAAGTAGTATATGTTTAATAGAGGAGTTTTCGTCCTTACCAACCGAACCAATGCCGATGATTTTTCCTTTATTGTTATCACCAAATGTGACACTTCCTCCTTCTTTGTGCTCTAGTTGAAGGAATTTGGATTCATCTCTCGTCATGTGTTTGGAGCATCCACTATCAAGGTACCATAGTACACTTGATCCCTTCAAGCACACCTACAAAACAAATTAATGTTCTTTAGGTACCCATGCCATCTTGGGTCCTTGAGGGTTAGGCATGTTATAATGATGCAATTGATTTATATGTCTATGACGAGTAAAGCAAGCGGGAGCAATATGACCAATACGTCTACAATAATGACAAGTCACGTTGGGATTATGCATTTTTCTAGGTACATAGTAACTAGATGAATGAAGGTTGCTTACTCTACTTTGAACACCATTGTTTCTCCTATTATGAGCTCTAGGAGGTTCACAAGTTTGTCTAAAATATGCATCATTTCTAGAATATCTATTTCTAGGTGGAGGGTCATTTCTTGGTCTTCTAAATTGTTCAAGGTTTGGCCTAAAATATGCATCATTTCTAGGTCTTCTAGCATTTTCACTATTTGGTCTAACATGCAAGTTATTTCTAGGATTTCTACTTCTAGGATAAGCATTTTGGTTATTAGTCCTAGGTTGAGCTCTAGGTTGTTGTGGTTTAGCACCAACCTTTTCTTCATTCTTGAATCCTATTCCATGTTTAGTTGATTTTAGATTAACAAGCACATCATTCAAGTTTTTATGCGAAGAATTAAACTTATCTAATGTGCCTTTAAGTCTAGCTACTTCATTCTTAAGAAGCACACAAGAAGAACAGTTTCTAGTAGAACCTTCAGGTTTATCAGCACTTCTTTTTCCATAAAACTTGTTTTCCTCTTTTAGCTTCTCATTTTCGAAAACCAGTTTTTCTAATTCTTTTTCTTTTAATGAAAGCTGTGTTTGAAAATCTTTTTCTTTTAGAGAAGCGCTTTCTTTAACACTTTTGACAGTTTTTGAAGCTTTGATAAATTCAGCATATAGTTCATCAAAAGCATTTCTCATTTCATCAAGAGTAAAGAGATTTTGAGAAGAGATTTGACTTACCTCGTCTTTGCCGTCTTCTTGAGCCATGAGACATAAATTTGCTGCTTCATCGTCTTCTTCTTCGCTTGCTTCATCTCCGGAATCTCCTCCCCAAGAGATGTATGCACGTTGCTTTTTGAAGGGTTTTTTCTCCTTTTTGATGTTAGGGCAATTTGATTTTATGTGCCCGATTTCTCCGCATTCATAGCATTTTAGTTGATCGCCTTGCTTTTTGTTCTTGCGTTCATACTCTTTGCGCATGAATTTTTGAAACCTTTTGATAACGAGTCCAAACTCGTTGTCACCTTCCTCATCAATTTGTGGTTGGCTAGCCTTTAGAGCAATCCTTTGCCTTCTTTGATCATCAACAAACGGGTTAAGTATAGTTGATTCATAGGTTTTGAGATTACCTCTTAATGCGTCAATTGTGACATTTGTGATGCCAATGGATTCTTGGATTGCATCGGCCTTTGATCGCCATGCCGGAGTGAGACTTCTGAGGATCTTCCGGACAAGTTCTCTATCCGTAAACGTCTTTTTGAGGGCGTGTAGATCATTCACGATCATTGAGAATCGCTCAAAAATTTCGTCTACTTTCTCTCCTTCCTTCATGTGGAATAGTTCATAAGAGTGAGTTAAGAATTCAATTTTAGCTTCTCGTACCTGGTCGGTTCCTTCGTATGTCACTTCAAGCTTATCCCACATTTCTTTTGCTGTTTTGCAACATGATATCTTCCTGTAGTCGTTAGCATTAACAGCACAATATAATAAATTTATAGCTTTGGCATTATTTTGAACCTTACGAATATCCTCCGCGGTATATTCCTCTTCGGTCTTTGGAACCCATTCGTCTTCCACCTTCTTGGTTGGGATTTGGTTTCCATTGGTGAATACTTTCCACAAATGAAAGCTATTTGATTGCACAAAGATTTGCATCCTCTCCTTCCAGTATGAGTAGTTTGTGCCGTTGAATAGAGGAGGTCGTGTAGAGCATTGTCCTTCTTCAATTCCTGCAAAAGAGTCAAGAGTAGAAGCCATGGATGGTTCTCTCAAACGGTTAAGTTTTCAGAGAGTTGGGCTCTGATACCAATTGTTAGAAACTACGCTTTACGCTAGAGGGGGGGTGAATAGCGTATTAATAGAATTTAGCGTTTTCTTGCGGAATTTAAACTTTGCAGGAAGTAAAATAAATGCAGAAAAATAAACTTACACAAAGATGTATACTGGTTGGCCACCAACGTGGTTAGTCCAGTCCCCGAGAGACTCTCTCGAGATTTTTCACTATCTTGTTAAGCTTAAGGGTGCTCAACAAACCGTTACACACTTGAGGACACAAGCCTCAAACAGTTGCTCGGAGATCGCAATCTCAAAGACTTCACCCAAGGAAACGCAAGTTCCTTGAAACAAGAGAATCGCAATTCTCTTACAAGTATATCAAATACTTTGGACACTCACTTAACTAAAGTACTTCCTTATTGAGTAGATATGAGTAAAAGAATATGTTCAAGATCACAACAACTTTAAGCAATAATATGGCTCTCAAAAGCTTTATGAAATGAGTAGAAAATGAAGAACAATTGAATGAAAGCTTATAGCAATGTAATGATCAGTTTGTGTATGTTGTTGTTTTTAAAACACTGAAATGAAGCTGTATTTATAGTTGAAAAAGTTGGTTCAACCGTTGTCTAATTGCCAATTAAGAGTTGCTGAAATTACTCAGTGATAATCGATTATTAAGACCAAACAATCGATTATCTGCTAGTCAGTTTAAAAATCAATCCCAGATTTAACGCTTCACAATCGATTATACATAATCTATAATCGATTACTGGCAATATTCAAAATCAGATAATCGATTACACTAAGTTCATAATCGATTACTTTAGCAACGTTCTAAAAATCATTTCCAGATTTTAAGCAAAACATCGATTATATAAAATCAATAATCGATTACTTCAGCAACGTTCTAAAAATCATTTCCAGATTTTAAGCAGAACATTGATTATCTAGAATCAATAATTGATTACCTTATGGTATTTGAAAATCATTTGACAACGGCCAGCTTCAACAATCGATTGTCCTTTGCAACAATCGATTACTTGTTATTTTCTGAAAATCATAAAACTTACTGTCTTAGTGATAATCGATTATCTAAAGACATAATCGATTACTTAATTAAATTTAAAATCACTGGAAGACATCAACTCAACACAATCGATCACCATTAGTTCATAATCGATTATTTTGAGTATTGAAAAACTTTACCTCAACAACAATCGATTGTCATTTGTTCACAATCGATTATCATGCAGATTTGGAAAAACCTGATGTTCACTGTCTTACTCACAATCGATTACCATTAATTCATAATCGATTGTCATGCAGTCTTGGCTCAGAAACAATCGATTATCATAAGTACATAATCGATTATTTTAGCCCAGATTTTTGAGGCATGTTTAGAAAACATTTTGTCTAATGTAAATATGCATGATTTAAAATCTTTTTGACACAGAATTAAATATGCATGATTTTGGAAAATAGTTTTATGAGAGAGGCCATACTATGAGTCAAGTTATAGGATCGAGATTACAGTTTTAGAACAACTCAATAACAATTAAAAGCTATATCTTGAACTTCAATCTTATTCGCAACCATTGTGCGCTTGTACTTGAATTCCGTCATATATCAATTTTTGCTTCGTTTGTCATTCATCAAAACCTACAAAAGAGTACACGTTTAGTATATTGCATTGAGAACGTGTTTCTAACATTTATATTGACAAATGAAAGTTCCTTCTTTCATTTGTTTCACTTGCAACCCCAAGAAGAAGGTTAGCTCACCCATCATTGACATCTCAAATTTGCTTGTCGTTAAATCAGAAAATTCCTTGCACAAAGCATTTTTAGTAGCACCAAAAATAATATCATCCACATAGATTTGAACTAATAAAATATTATTGTTTTTATGCTTAATAAATAGTGTGGTGTCAACTTTCCCCCTAATGAACTCATTGTCCAAAAGAAATTTGCTCAATCGTTCATACCAAGCTCGGGGAGCTTGTTTAAGACCATAAAGGGCTTTCTTAAGTTTGAAAACATGATCGGGAGATTTAAAATCTTCAAAGCCCGGGGGTTGTTCAACATAAACTTCTTCTTGAATAAAACCATTTAGAAAAGCACTCTTTACATCCATTTGATATAAATTGAAATTCATAGAAGAGGCAAAAGCAAGTAATAAACGAATAGCTTCTAACCTTGCTACGGGTGCATACGTTTCTTCATAGTCAATTCCTTCTTCTTGATTGTAACCTTTTGCTATAAGCCTAGCTTTGTTTCTAGTGATTACACCATTTTCATCTAATTTATTTCGAAAAACCCATTTCGTACCAATTATGGTATGATTGTCGGGTCTTGGCACCAATTCCCAAACGTCATTTCGTTTGAATTGGTTAAGCTCCTCTTGCATTGCCAAGGTCCAATGCTCATCCCCAATTGCTTCGGAAATGGTTGAGGGTTCAATTTGAGAAACGAAAGCAGTATATCCTAAGGTGTTCTTAAGATTGTTTTGAGTACTTACCTTTTGTTCAATGTCGCCAATTACCTTGTCGAGAGGATGGTCTTTGATTGTCCTCCACGCGTTGGGCAGTTTCGTTTCTTTCTCCAGTGGTGGCGCTTCCTCCGATGATTGTTCCAAGATTTAATCTTGAATTTCCTTTGGATTTTCCTCTTGTACATTTTCTTGAGGACTTATTTTGTTTAAAATACCTGCAAGATCAAAACCAGAATCCTTTCTCGCCAAGCGAGCATTATTTTCGGAAAACACAATATGAGGGGATTCCTCAACAGTTTCGGTTCTATTATTGAATACTCTATATGCTTTGCTAAGTGATGAATAACCAAGAAAAATTCCTTCATCCGATTTGGCATCAAATTTTCCCAAGTTATCTTTTCCGCTGTTATGAATAAAGCATTTACAACCGAAGACTCTAAGATGGGATAGGTTAGGTTTCCTTCCCTTGTAGAGTTCATAGGGAGTTTTCATGAGTATTGGTCTAATGACTACTCTTTTCAAAACGTAGCATGCGGTACTCACGGCATCCGCCCAAAATTGTTTGGGAATCTTAGCCTCATCGAGCATGGTTCTAGCCATCTCTTCGAGACACCTATTTTTCCGTTCCACCACTCCATTTTGTTGTGGTGTACGTGGAGCAGAGAAGGTGTGCTCAATACCGAGTTCGTCACAAAAGTCCGCGAAGAGATTATGATCGAACTCTCCCCCATAATCACTTCTTATGGAAGTGACGGTTGTGTTCTTTTCATTTTGAACACGTTTAAGAAAACTTTTAAAATTATGAAAGGCCTCACTTTTGTGAGCAAGAAATAGTGTCCATGTGAATCTAGAATAATCATCAACAATAACAAAAGCATAGCAATTTCTACCAAGACTTTCAATGCGAGATGGTCCAAAAAGATCCATGTGAAGAAGTTGCAAAGGTCTAGTAGTTGAAACAATATTTTTCGATTTAAAAGATGCTTTTGTTTGTTTCCCTTTTTGACAAGAACCACAAATAGTGTCATTTTCAAATTTCAAATTTGGAAGACCAATAACTAAATTTTGTGAAACCAATTTGTTTAAAAGATGCATGTTGATATGAGCTACTCTACGATGCTATAACCACATATCATCTTCTTTACTCATAAGACAATTCACATACTTTGATGAAGAATTTTCGAGATCAACCATATAGATGTTATCAATTCTAATACCACGAAGAATAATTTTAAAATCACTCCGACGAAAAACTAAGCATTCTTCCGAATCAAACAAAACAAGATTTCCCTTGTCACATAATTGACTTATGCTCAAGAGATTATGTTTTAGACCTTTAACTAGCAATATATGCTTAATGGAAGAAGATTCATCCTTACCGACCGATCCAATGCCGATAATTTTTCCTTTGTTATTATCTCCAAAAACAACGTTTCCTCCTTCCTTGTGTTTTAGTTGAAGGAATTTTGATGCGTCTCCGGTCATATGTTTGGAGCATCCACTATCAAGGTTCCAAAGTACACTTGATCCCTTCAAACACACCTAAGACAAATTAATGAGTTTTTGGTACCCAAGCTGTTTTGGGTCCTTGTGAGTTAGGTGTAACGTGGTGGTGTGGTTGACATGCGGTGAAGTGTCTGTGTCTAGTAAAACAAGCAGGAGCAATATGTCCTATTCGACTACAATAATGACAAATGACATTAGGATTATGCATTCTTCTGGGTTGGTAGTAGTTGGAGGTACGAAAATCGTTTGCTCTATTTTTGACAATATGGCTATTGCGCAATTCTTGAAAATCATTTCTTCTACTGTTTGTTCTAGGATATGCAGCGTTTCTAGAATAATTATTTCTAGGTCGAGTGTGTCTAGGTTGCGATTGTTGAAAGCCATTTCTAGGTGTTCTAAATTGTTCAACGCTTCTTCTAGTGTGGTCTAGCATGCATGTTGATTCTAGGATTGTTATATCTAGGTTGAACGTTTATTTTATTTATCCTAGGTTGAGCCTTAGGTTGTTGGGGGATGGCTTCAACTTTTTCTTTAGGCTCGTTTTTGAAACCTATGCCATGTTTGGTCGATTTCAAATTGACAAGAACATCATTCAAATTATTATGAGAAGAATTGAACTTATCTAGGGTGCCCTTAAGTCTTTCTACTTCATCTTTTAGATGCATGCAAGAAATACAATTTTTACTAGAACTCTCGGGTTTGTCGGCGCTTCTCTTGCCGAAAAATTTGTTTTCTTCTTTCAACTTCTCATTTTCAAAATCAATTTTTCCAAATCCTTTTCTTTCAAAGAGAGTTGTTTTTCAAAATCTTTTTCTTTCAAAGAAGAATTTTTCTTTACGTCTCTAACAGTTTCGGAAGCTCTAATGAATTCACTATACAATTCATCAAAAGCATTTTGCATTTCCTCAAGAGAAAAGAAATTTTTAGAAGAAATTTGACATACCTCTTCTTGATTGTCTTCGTGTGCCACGAGACATAGATTTGCGGTTTCGTCTTCTTCATCGTCGCTTGATTCGTCTCCGGAGTCGCCTCCCCAAGATATGTATGCTCGTTGTTTCTTGAAGGGATTCTTTTCCTTTTTGACATTTGGGCAATTTGATTTAATGTGCCCGATTTCTACGCATCCATAGCACTTTACTTGATCTCCTTGTTGTTTGCCTTTTCGTTCATACTCTTTTCGCATGAACTTTTGAAACCTCTTAATAACGAGTCCGAACTCGTTATCTCCGTTGTTTGAGTCCTCATCATTTTGAGGTTGAGCCGTGCTTGCCTTGAGGGCGATTCTTTGTTTCCTTTGATCATTAAAAGGAGGGTTAAGTATAGTAGATTCATAGGTTTTAAGATTACCTCTTAGTCCGTCGATGGTGACATTTGAAATGCCGATAGACTCTTGAATCGCGTCGGCCTTGGAGTGCCATTCCGGAGTGAGAATTCGGAGAATTTTTCGGAGAAGTTCCTTATCCGTGAAGGTCTTCTTAAGAGCATGTAGGTCATTGACGATTTTTGAAAATCGTTCGAACATGTCATCGATCCTCTCGCTTTCCTTCATGTGAAACAGTTCATATGCATGGGTTAGAAAATCAATTTTAGCTTCTCTTACCTGGTCCGTACCTTCGTACGTGATTTCCAGCTTATCCCACATTTTCTTAGCCATTGTGCAAAGGCTCTAGCGTTGTTCTGCACTTTTCGGATATCATCCGCATCGTATTCATCTTCGGATTTTGGAACCCATTCATTTTCAACCTTTTTGGCTGGAATTTGTTCTCCCTTCGTTATAACCTTCCATAGATGAAAATTATTCGATTGGATGAATATTCTCATCCTCTCCTTCCAGTACGTATAGTTTGTCCCATCGAATAGTGGTGGTCTGGTGGAGCATTGTCCTTCACCTATTCCTGCATTAATGTCACGAGTAGAAGCCATGGATTGTTTCTCTCAAACGGTTAAGTCTTTCAGAGAGTTGGGCTCTGATACCAATTGTTAGAATATACGCTTAACGCTAGAGGGGGGGGGTGAATAGCGTTATGATAAAAAACAATGTAAACTTGCGGAATTAAAAATTGCAGGATTGAAATAAGTGTGGAAAATAAATAACAAGGAAAGAACGCACCGAATTTATCCTGGTTCACCACAACTTGTGGCTAGTCCAGTCCCTGAGAGACTCTCTCGAGATTCCACTAACTCCGTTAAGCTTACGGGTGCTTAACAAACCGTTACAAACTGAGAACTTGAGTCACACAAGCCTCAACAACCTTTGCTCGAAGATACCACACTTCAAGACTTCAACAGAAGGAATGAAAACGTTCCTTCTTACAAACACAAGGGATTAACACTTCCCTTCAAGTGTATACAAACACTTAGCACTAAAGACAAGACTCTCTTTAAGAGTAGATATGAGTAAAATAAATACGCTCAATAACACAACAACTCTCGTCAAGAGTTTGGCTCTCAAAAACTTATGAAATGAATAGAAAATAATTGATATGAGAGTATGTAAGCCTTAGCAAAAATGTGATCAGTTGTTGTACTTAGAAGACTGATTTTGAGTTGTATTTATAGTGTACAAAACATCCAAAACCGTTGCTTAATTGCCAATCATGAATTGCTGATTTTGTGCTGAGATAATCGATTATCTGATTTGCGTAATTGATTATCTTCCAATCATTCAAAATCATTCCCAGATTTTAAGCAGAATAATCGATTATCCAAATCGTATAATCGATTACCTGACAACGTTCAAAAAATCATATGCAGATTTTTACTTAGCATAATCGATTATCGGATTGTGTATAATCGATTATCTTTCAGAGTTTAAAAATACTTTGGCAACGGTCATTTACATAATCGATTATGCTATAAGGATAATCAATTATCTTTGATGTTTTGAAAACTTCGGACTACACTGTCTTAACATAATCGATTATCATAATGTACATAATCGATTATTTTACAGTCTTGAAAAATCTGATAGACACTGCCTCAAAATAATTGATTATCATAAGGTGCATAATCGATTATCTTACAGCTTTGAAAAATCTGATGGACACTGCCTCAACATAATCGATTATCATAAGGTACATAATTGATTATCTTGTAGCTTTGAAAAATCTAATGTACACTGCCTTAACATAATCGATTATCATAAGGTACATAATCGATTATTGTTCAGCTTTATAAATCTGGTTTACATTGTCTTAACATAATCGATTATCATAAAGTACATAATCGATTATCTTTGTCCAGATTTGAGAGGCATGTTTAAAAATCATTTTGGCTAAAATAAATGTTTGAAAATCATTTTGCTTTAAGTTAATATGCATGATTTGATAAAAATGATTTTACGAGAGAAGCCAAGTCTTGAGTCAATTGTCGGATCGAGATCACAATTAAAGAGCGACTCATGTATAACTTTGTTTCTTTGCTTAAACTTGATCTTTGTTCGTCTTGTGCTTGAACGTCGTTATGTGTCAATTGCACGCTTGTGCTTGGACCTTGTCATATGTCAATTGCGCGTCGTTTGTCATTTATCCAAACCTACAAATATGAACACACGTTTAGTTTAGTGCCTTGAGAACGTGTTTCAACAATTTCCCCCTTTTTGATAATGGCAAACCAATATCGGGATATGCATATTAGATAATTCATAATGACGATCCAAGACAAGTATATAGATATGCAATTAGTTCCCCCTCAACATATGAATTCCACCTCAATTTATGCCAATAAATATTAAGTGCATAGCCCTTATTCTTCCCCCTTTTGACATTAGCAAAAAATAAGTAAATAACTAGTTTAATGATTAACCAATATTGCAATTACATAAAAGGGACAATAAAACAAATAATGTCAACATAATCGATTAGTGATACTTGATAATCGATTATGTACTTAAGAGAAATCGATTATTCTTAAGAGAAATCGATTATTCTGCACCAGTGCTTTATAATTCCCCCTGCCTTTAGGGCGATACCTGCAAACGAGAATTAGGCGCCTCCAACGCTCAAGTTAGTAATTATGTGAAAGGAAAAATGCAATCTTAGATCAACGTGGAGTCAAGAATCCCGAGTTCACTACGAATTCGGAAAAAGGACTCTTTCTCTAAAGGCTTAGTTAAGTTGTCGGCCAAATGATATTAGGTTTCAACAAACTCAATTTTGACATCACCTTTGATAACGTGATCTCTTATGAAGTGGTGCCTAATTTCAATGTGTTTTGTTCTTGAATGAAGAACGGGGTTCTTCGTCAAGCTTATGGCGCTAGTATTATCACATCTAAGAGGGATATGATCGATACTAAGTCCATAATCCGAGAGTTGTTGTTTCATCCAAAGGATTTGAGCACAACAACTCCCCGCGGCTACATATTCAGCCTCGGTTGTGGATAACGCAACGCTTACCTGTTTCTTACTAAACCAAGAGACGAGAGAGCTACCGAGCAAATGGCAAGTGCCACTAGTGCTCTTGCGGTCCAATTTGCAACCCGCAAAATTGGAGTCGGAATAGCCAACAAGTTGGCATGAAGAACCTTTGGGATACCATAGTCCCACATTTGTAGTACCAACAAGATACTTCATTATCCGCTTTACCGCAGTTAGGTGTGACTCCTTCGGACATGATTGATATCGAGCGCATAAACATACGCTAAACATGATGTCCGGTCTACTAGCAGTAAGATAAAGAAGGGATCCGATCATACCTCGATACTTCTTGGTGTAGACTTCCTTACCTTTCTCATCTTTGTCAAGATGGTTGGATGTGCTCATTGGAGTGGCAATTCCTTTGGCGTTGCTCATTTCAAATCGTTTTAGCAACTCTTTGCAATATTTATATTGACAAATGAAAGTTCCTTCTTTCATTTGTTTCACTTGCAACCCCAAGAAGAAGGTTAGCTCACCCATCATTGATATCTCAAATTCGCTTGTCGTTAAATCAGAAAATTCCTTGCACAAAGCATTGTTAGTAGCACCAAAAATAATATCATCCACATAGATTTGAACTAATAAAATATTATTGTTTTTATGCTTAATAAATAGTGTGGTGTCAACTTTCCCCCTAATGAACTCATTGTCCAAAAGAAATTAGCTCAATCATTCATACCAAGCTCGGGGAGCTTGTTTAAGACCATAAAGGGCTTTCTTAAGTTTGAAAACATGATCGGGAGATTTAAAATCTTCAAAGCCCGGGGGTTGTTCAACATAAACTTCTTCTTGAATAAAACCATTTAGAAAAGCACTCTTTACATCCATTTGATATAAATTGAAATTCATAGAAGAGGCAAAAGCAAGTAATAAACGAATAGCTTCTAACCTTGCTACGGGTGCATACGCTTCTTCATAGTCAATTCCTTCTTCTTGATTGTAACCTTTTGCTACAAGCCTAGCTTTGTTTCTAGTGATTACACCATTTTCATCTAATTTATTTCGAAAAACCCATTTCGTACCAATTATGGTATGATTGTCGGGTCTTGGCACCAATTCCCAAACGTCATTTCGTTTGAATTGGTTAAGCTCCTCTTGCATTGCCAAGGTCCAATGCTCATCCCCAATTGCTTCGGAAATGGTTGAGGGTTCAATTTGAGAAACGAAAGCAGTATATCCTAAGGTGTTCTTAAGATTGTTTCGAGTACTTACCTTTTGTTCAATGTCGCCAATTACCTTGTCGAGAGGATGGTCTTTGATTGTCCTCCACGCGTTGGGCAGTTTTGTTTCTTTCTCCAGTGGTGGCGCTTCCTCCGATGATTGTTCCAAGATTTAATCTTGAATTTCCTTTGGATTTTCCTCTTGTACATTTTCTTGAGGACTTATTTTGTTTAAAATACCTGCAAGATCAAAACCAGAATCCTTTCTCGCCAAGCGAGCATTATTTTCGGAAAACACAATATGAGGGGATTCCTCAACAGTTTCGGTTCTATTATTGAATACTCTATATGCTTTGCTACGTGATGAATAACTAAGAAAAATTCCTTCATCCGATTTGGCATCAAATTTTCCCAAGTTATCTTTTCCGCTGTTATGAATAAAGCATTTACAACCGAAGACTCTAAGATGGGATAGGTTAGGTTTCCT
Source organism: Nicotiana benthamiana (assembly GCA_034376525.1). Lineage (NCBI taxonomy): Eukaryota > Viridiplantae > Streptophyta > Magnoliopsida > Solanales > Solanaceae > Nicotiana > Nicotiana benthamiana. The sequence goes on from CM067332.1 coordinate 69,481,732, forward strand.
TCCCTTGTAGAGTTCATAGGGAGTTTTCATGAGTATTGGTCTAATGACTACTCTTTTCAAAACGTAGCATGGGGTACTCACGGCATCCGCCCAAAATTGTTTGGGAATCTTAGCCTCATCGAGCATGGTTCTAGCCATCTCTTCGAGACACCTATTTTTCCGTTCCACCACTCCATTTTGTTGTGGTGTACGTGGAGCAGAGAAGGTGTGCTCAATACCGAGTTCGTCACAAAAGTCCGCGAAGAGATTGTGATCGAACTCTCCCCCATAATCACTTCTTATTGTGTTCTTTTCATTTTGAACACGTTTAAGAAAACTTTTAAAATTATGAAAGGCCTCACTTTTGTGAGCAAGAAATAGTGTCCATGTGAATCTAGAATAATCATCAACAATAACAAAAGCATAGCAATTTCTACCAAGACTTTCAATGCGAGATGGTCCAAAAAGATCCATGTGAAGAAGTTGCAAAGGTCTAGTAGTTGAAACAATATTTTTCGATTTAAAAGATGCTTTTGTTTGTTTCCCTTTTTGACAAGAATCACAAATAGTGTCATTTTCAAATTTCAAATTTGGAAGACCAATAACTAAATTTTGTGAAACCAATTTGTTTAAAAGATGCATGTTGATATGAGCTACTCTACGATGCCATAACCACATATCATCTTCTTTACTCATAAGACAATTCACATACTTTGATGAAGAATTTTCGAGATCAACCATATAGATGTTATCAATTCTAATACCACGAAGAATAATTTTAAAATCACTCCGACGAAAAACTAAGCATTCTTCCGAATCAAACAAAACAAGATTTCCCTTGTCACATAATTGACTTATGCTCAAGAGATTATGTTTTAGACCTTTAACTAGCAATATATGCTTAATGGAAGAAGATTCATCCTTACCGACCGATCCAATGCCGATAATTTTTCCTTTGTTATTATCTCCAAAAACAACGTTTCCTCCTTCCTTGTGTTTTAGTTGAAGGAATTTTGATGCGTCTCCGGTCATATGTTTGGAGCATCCACTATCAAGGTACCAAAGTACACTTGATCCCTTCAAACACACCTAAGACAAATTAATGAGTTTTTGGTACCCAAGCTGTTTTGGGTCCTTGTGAGTTAGGTGTAACGTGGTGGTGTGGTTGACATGCGGTGAAGTGTCTGTGTCTAGTAAAACAAGCAGGAGCAATATGTCCTATTCGACTACAATAATGACAAATGACATTAGGATTATGCATTCTTCTGGGTTGGTAGTAGTTGGAGGTACGAAAATCGTTTGCTCTATTTTTGACAATATGGCTATTGCGCAATTCTTGAAAATCATTTCTTCTACTGTTTGTTCTAGGATATGCAGCGTTTCTAGAATAATTATTTCTAGGTCGAGTGTGTCTAGGTTGCGATTGTTGAAAGCCATTTCTAGGTGTTCTAAATTGTTCAACGTTTCTTCTAGTGTTTGGTCTAGCATGCATGTTGATTCTAGGATTGTTATATCTAGGTTAAACGTTTATTTTATTTATCCTAGGTTGAGCCTTAGGTTGTTGGGGGATGGCTTCAACTTTTTCTTTAGGCTCGTTTTTGAAACCTATGCCATGTTTGGTCGATTTCAAATTGACAAGAACATCATTCAAATTATTATGAGAAGAATTGAACTTATCTAGGGTGCCCTTAAGTCTTTCTACTTCATCTTTTAGATGCATGCAAGAAATACAATTTTTACTAGAACTCTCGGGTTTGTCGGCGCTTCTCTTGCCGAAAAATTTGTTTTCTTCTTTCAACTTCTCATTTTCCAAATCAATTTTTCCAAATCCTTTTCTTTCAAAGAGAGTTGTTTTTCAAAATCTTTTTCTTTCAAAGAAGAATTTTTCTTTACGTCTCTAACAGTTTCGGAAGCTCTAATGAATTCACTATACAATTCATCAAAAGCATTTTGCATTTCCTCAAGAGAAAAGAAATTTTTAGAAGAAATTTGACATACCTCTTCTTGATTGTCTTCGTGTGCCATGAGACATAGATTTGCGGTTTCGTCTTCTTCATCGTTGCTTGATTCGTCTCCGGAGTCGCCTCCCCAAGATATGTATGCTCGTTGTTTCTTGAAGGGATTCTTTTCCTTTTTGACATTTGGGCAATTTGATTTAATGTGCCCGATTTCTACGCATCCATAGCACTTTACTTGATCTCCTTGTTGTTTGCCTTTTCGTTCATACTCTTTTCGCATGAACTTTTGAAACCTCTTAATAACGAGTCCGAACTCGTTATCTCCGTTGTTTGAGTCCTCATCATTTTGAGGTTGAGCCGTGCTTGCCTTGAGGGCGATTCTTTGTTTCCTTTGATCATTAAAAGGAGGGTTAAGTATAGTAGATTCATAGGTTTTAAGATTACCTCTTAGTCCGTCGATGGTGACATTTGAAATGCCGATAGACTCTTGAATCGCGTCGGCCTTGGAGCGCCATTCCGGAGTGAGAATTCGGAGAATTTTTCGGAGAAGTTCCTTATCCGTGAAGGTCTTATTAAGAGCATGTAGGTCATTGACGATTTTTGAAAATCGTTCGAACATGTCATCGATCCTCTCGCTTTCCTTCATGTGAAACAGTTCATATGCATGGGTTAGAAAATCAATTTTAGCTTCTCTTACCTGGTCCGTACCTTCGTACGTGATTTCCAGCTTATCCCACATTTGCTTAGCCATTGTGCAACATGATATTTTTCTGTAATCATCAGCATTTACAACACAATACAATAAGTTGATGGCTCTAGCGTTGTTCTGCACTTTTTGGATATCATCCGCATCGTATTCATCTTCGGATTTTGGAACCCATTCATTTTCAACCTTTTTGGCTGGAATTTGTTCTCCCTTCGTTATAACCTTCCATAGATGAAAATTATTCGATTGGATGAATATTCTCATCCTCTCCTTCCAGTACGTATAGTTTGTGCCATCGAATAGTGGTGGTCTGGTGGAGCATTGTCCTTCACCTATTCCTGCATTAATGTCACGAGTAGAAGCCATGGATTGTTTCTCTCAAACGGTTAAGTCTTTCAGAGAGTTGGGCTCTGATACCAATTGTTAGAATATACGCTTAACGCTAGAGGGGGGGTGAATAGCGTTATGATAAAAAACAATGTAAACTTGCGGAATTAAAAATTGCAGGATTGAAATAAGTGCGGAAAATAAATAACAAGGAAAGAACGCACCGAATTTATCCTGGTTCACCACAACTTGTGGCTAGTCCAGTCCCCGAGAGACTCTCTCGAGATTCCACTAACTCCGTTAAGCTTACGGGTGCTTAACAAACCGTTACAAACTGAGAACTTGAGTCACACAAGCCTCAACAACCTTTGCTCGAAGATACCACACTTCAAGACTTCAACAGAAGGAATGAAAACGTTCCTTCTTACAAACACAAGGGATTAACACTTCCCTTCAAGTGTATACAAACACTTAGCACTCAAGACAAGACTCTCTTTAAGAGTAGATATGAGTAAAATAAATACGCTCAATAACACAACAACTCTCGTCAAGAGTTTGGCTCTCAAAAACTTATGAAATGAATAGAAAATAATTGATATGAGAGTATGTAAGCCTTAGCAAGAATGTGATCAGTTGTTGTACTTAGAAGACTGATTTTGAGTTGTATTTATAGTGTACAAAACATCCAAAATCGTTGCTTAATTGCCAATCATGAATTGCTGATTTTGTGCTGAGATAATCGATTATCTGATTTGCATAATCGATTATCTTCCAATCGTTCAAAAATCATTCCCAGATTTTAAGCAGAATAATCGATTATCCAAATCATATAATCGATTACCTGACAACGTTCAATAAATCATATGCAGATTTTTACTTAGCATAATCGATTATCGGATTGTGTATAATCGATTATCTTTCAGAGTTTAAAAATACTTTGGCAACGGTCATTTACATAATCGATTATGCTATAAGGATAATCGATTATCTTTGATGTTTTGAAAACTTCGGACTACACTGTCTTAACATAATCGATTATCATAATGTACATAATCGATTATTTTACAGTCTTGAAAAATCTGATAGACACTGCCTCAACATAATCGATTATCATAAGGTGCATAATCGATTATCTTACAGCTTTGAAAAATCTGATGGACACTGCCTCAACATAATCGATTATCATAAGGTACATAATCGATTATCTAGTAGCTTTGAAAAATCTAATGTACACTGCCTTAACAGAATCGATTATCATAAGGTACATAATCGATTATTCTTCAGCTTTGTATATCTGGTGTACATTGTCTTAACATAATCGATTATCATAAAGTACATAATCGATTATCTTTGTCCAGATTTGAGAGGCATGTTTAAAAATCATTTTGGCTAAAATAAAATGTTTGAAAATCATTTTGCTTTAAGTTAAATATGCATGATTTGATAAAAATAATTTTACGAGAGAAGCCAAGTCTTGAGTCAATTATCGGATCGAGATCACAATTAAAGAACGACTCATGTATAACTTTGTTTCTTTGCTTAAACTTGATCTTTGTTCGTCTTGTGCTTGAACCTCGTTATGTGTCAATTGCGCGCTTGTGCTTGGACCTCGTCATATGTCAATTGCGCGTCGTTTTTCATTTATCAAAACCTACAAATATGAACACACGTTTAGTTTAGTGCCTTGAGAACGTGTTTCAACACTATATGCATGCACATTTCAGATTTATAGACACTTATGGACATAATTTCTAGATGAAAATGAATACGCGGGATTTAGGAGAGCTTATAGGCATGATTTCTATATGCGTGCATATTTCAGAATCACTTATAGACATAGTTTCTATATGCATGCTAATTTGAAATACATAATCGGGGATCTATCTACATATGAGGATTTGAAATACCTATAGGCATGGTATCTACCCTTTTTGCATACATGATCACCCACCATTTTCACTATCCCTCCCAAGAGTCTATTACAATTATTACAGCCCAGATTAAAGTAAAAATATACATAAGAAAATACAAATACAAGTACAACCAAGGAGAGCCTGATTCAGAATTCATGTATGAAATATGAGGTAAACCAACTCCATAAGATCATGATCCAAAGCCTTTCTTCCATTTGAGTGTGTCAAAGTTCCCTAAGAGCCTCAAAGGGGCTCCGGACAATGCTCACACCCAAATGTATTGTTAGATTAGAACAAGTGCGATGTGGAAGGGCCAGACCTCAAGAGTCCAAGTTCAGAGGGAACTCAAGGTCCCAAGGCAAGGCTCACAAGAGGGGGACAAAACTTAAAGACTAAGAGAGAGTGCAAGTGCAGAAGCAGAATTCTGAAAGGGCAAAAGGGGAAAGGAGAGGGAAATAAGTACACATAAGGGGTTCAGGAGAATAGGGAAATAGGCTAGAAGGTTGTAGGCATACCCAGCAATGGAGAATGCTAGCATACCATAAGCTTGTCCAAAAATACATTAATAGAGGCTAGGATCTCAAGGGATCAGGTTTGATTCGTGGTCAACAATTTACATATTTCCATGCTCCAAACCATAGCTTAAACACACAAGGGGGTGGAGAATAGGGATTTATAACAGAACATGCAGGAAAAGAAATCAATAATGCTGAAATATATAAAAGCAGTACGTAGACAAGGATAAATACATTGTTGTGGCGCTGAAACTTAAATCAGAACATACCAGTTTCAAAGAAACAAGTACAAAAAAGCAGTAAGTCTTGAAAACAGACCACAATGCGGATAATAAGATATAATACTATTGCATATAAGTGTGAGTTCAGAAAGACTATGAGTGATTGTGTGTACAAAACTAAGAGTTTTCGTGTCTTGTATCAATGAAAGAGTCATGTATTTATAATGTGAAGAATGGAAAGAAAAAGAGTAAGGAAACTATTAAGGAACTGAATATCAATTAAGAATCAAGACTTCCTTTTAATTAAGGAATTCAGAGTCAAACGATAAAAACTATTTACGGAAAGAAGTCAAATAAACATCTTGTGCAAAGTAGGATTAAGGATAAATACATAGGGGTTTTAATTAAGGAAAGAAGTTTGAAATACACGGTTAAAACAAATAAGGTAAGGATCCATCAGTATGCAGGAAATCAAGGAGGTCGGAGATTTTGTAAGCATTGGTCCAGGAATGAATCAAGTCAGAAAAACAACGGAAATCCTTTGACTCAAAAACAGAGAAGTCACCAAACAAGGAAAGAAATCAATCAACCTTATTCAAAGGAGTTGTAAAATCAATCACAATTGAAAGCCACTTAGAAGGTAAGTTCAGCACATACAAAGAGTATACAAGTAACAGGCATGCGAGGCTGAATTCAGGACAAAGTGAAAGTGTCATGCAATTGCAAAAATAAGTAAGCAGTAGACTATTGGAATATGGTAATTCAGAAAAGAGAGTATCAAATAGCATGCGAAAAAAGGGTCAAGTAAAGGTCCTATATAGTTGAGAAAAAGCCAGAATCACATGAAGAAACAAGATTGAGACAATGATTTTGAGACTTAATGAAGCAGTAAATGAAGCAACTCTAGGAACTCGAATAGGTCGAGAAAATCAAGCAAGTTCAGAGGTGAAACATAAGCAAATCACATAACCAACGGTCTCAATACTCGAATGAAATCCCAAATTTTAAGGTTTTTGTCATCAATCGAGTGTAGAGATGAAAGGGCAAGGAATCAAGGCAAGAAATATCGACGAAACAACTTCAGAAATCTTAGAAAAAATTGAGACTTTTAACATGCAACTTTCAGTAAAAGTAACACATAAAAATCAAAGTAGGAGAAACAACATAAAAAATACAGTATGAGACACTACATAAGAAATACAGTAGAAGTAACAACACAAGAAATATAGTAGCATAATAGAAGAACACATAGGAAATACCAAATTAATTTCAAGTGGCGACTCTAAGCAATAAAATAATCCCTATATCAAAATTGTCACTTCATGAAAAAACTCTTTAGCCCGCAATAATTCATAACATGATATCCTATTGGGGTAGAAAAGGGGTGAGACATTAGCTATAATATATTGTACATGTCCAAATTTGATAACCACGATAATGGATAAGCAAAACGTAGGACGAGGTTGACCACGACACATAGATCGACGACCGTCCAAATGAAGGCAGACAACAAGAAGCGGGTAGCTGATATAGGATAGTATCAGTAACTTAAACTTAGAAATAGACAGGAAGAATATTCTTTATATTGTAATTTTTAGTTTTTTTTTATGGAATGTCTCTTGTAATAGGAGGAGATAGGGAACAAATGGGGATCTGCTCTTTTTTTTTTTGAGAACTGAGACATATTGTAAAATTGAGAGAAGAATATATGAAAGAATTGTCTTATTTTCTTTATTCAAGCATATGTTGTTCAATCTTTATCCACAAATCTGAAGGTCCCATAACTTAGATTGATTACTTACCTTTCCACATAGTCCGAGAAAAGAAATATCCAATCGCATAATCATTGGATGACGATTCATTTACACTACAAACCTTATCATTCTCGTATTTATTATACATTTATGATATTATATGTCTTGCCAACCATAGCATATTAAATTCGCTATTTAATGTTCCTAACCGTAACTCGCCATACAAAAACTCTATTTTATTTGGTTTAGGAATTATTAAGTTCAACTGAAATTTACCATATTAATTTATTCTTGATTGGTTTAGTATTTATTTGATAAAATATATATTAAGTTAGTGTAAAAGATATTTATGCTATGGCATGAACATAGGAAGCCAAACTTAATTGTAATGGTTAAGACGCATAAAAATTCAAACTCGTAACACTTCGATATACAATGTGACATTTTAATTACCATGTTATTCCCGAGGGATACACATACATAAAATGGACAATGATTAGGGACTACAAGGGTCAAAGTATAATTACCGAAATTTCAGGGGAGGTAGACGAAATTATCCAAAACCCAAAATAGATGGAGTATTAAAAAAGCGAAAGAGTTTAAAAATAAAATAAATTAAAAAACTAAAACATGGCAGTTGCAGCCGCCGTACATGGCGGTTATCTTCCCTCCAAACTCCACAGCATCTCTCAAAAAACAGTCGCACAAAGCAAACCAACGCCGCCGCCACTATTCATTTCCACAAACCCTAATGACGTAATCCCTAATCAGCTTAAAAATCTCTATTCCTTATGCAACCATTCATGTCACCATTTTCCAAAGCTGAACTCAAAAGGTAAAGTTGAGCCGGTGGGTCTGAACAAGCTTCGAAAAGCGTTACGCCATAGTTACATCGTGGTTTCGGTATTTACCCGACCCGAATTTGTATCCGATTTGGTACCCGAATTGGCTCCGAGTTTAACGGGTATTGGTGGAGATTGGATTGGAAAAGTGGTGCCTGTGACGCCGAGTAATGGAGAATTGGTTGGTTTTGGACGGGCTGTTTCTGATTCTGGATTGACGGCAGCTATCTATGATGTTATGGTCAGATTAATAGTTGATATGCAATTGTGTTTTATATTTTTTGTGAATTGGTTGAATATTTTGCTTGCAGTTCAACAAAAAGAAGATCTTTATCTGGAATATACATATTTAATTAAGCAACATTTATCTAGTACTAAAAACAAAATCTCCCCGGGTAGGAGGAGGAGGGTTGCAGTAATTTGATGGATAGAATAGGTGTATCTTAACTAGTTTGGGATTGAGATGCATCTCCATTAAAATTTGTTGATATGCATCCTTGTGAAAATTAAAAAGGCCAGATTTATTTTGCTTTATTCTGTTGCATTGTTACAACAACAACAACCCAGTGTGGTCCTACAAGTGGGGTCTGGGAGGATAGAATGTACGCAGCATTACCCCTACCCTGAAAGGATAAAGAGACTGTGATAAACCCTCGGGATACTGATAACAAGTAGCAGCAAGATAACATATATTCTCTAGCCTTGTTATACATCTATTAACGCCGAGGCTCGAAAAAGAAAAAAGTTAAAATATAGTGGTAGTGACATTCGTGCAGGATGCGACCCGCCCTTTTAACTTTCACTTGAACATATCTCCTTCCCAAAATCTATCAGTGTTTACCCTCTCACAATGAAGCAGAAATATGACAACAATAAACAGTCTACCATTTAATGCTAAAAGGTTTGTGTTCTTCTTTTTATTTTACCAATTGTTTAATTGGATAAACATAATTATTGTTTATGCCTTTAGACAACATATTGAATCTGTTAATATGCCCTTTATTTTATTTCTAATTGATGGGTGAATATATTCATTTATTTCGCAAGTAATTATTTATTGTGTTCGAGTTTGGTTTTATTTTTCAATATGTAACTTTATATATGTTTATTGCTTATTATTTTGGTATATACAAATTGTTTATATGTTTTCTGCTCTTAGAAGTTTAATGAGTAACTTTGAGAAAAGCGAATCTGATATTGCACTAGAAGAAGTTCTACAAAATATTTCTTAAGGGTAAGTTGATTTGAGCTTAAACTTGGGCTTGAATTTAATATTGATGATGATACAATTAACTTTTATCACAAGTATGCAAGGAGGGTTGGATATACTACATGAAATGTACGTGAACACGAATAAGAAACTATGTTATGTAACATCAAGAAAAATTACTGTGTTTCAAGGAAGGTTTTGGTGAAGGCGATAAGTGGAGAAGTTAAGAATCCGCGGAAAAAAACTATAAGTGGATGTCAAGCTCAGATTGTTATTCTGCGTCAACCATTGGAAAAGTATCATAATACTTAGGTTGATATAGGGCATAATCATCCTCTTGTTCTACTGTTAATTGCTCACATGGTGATATTTCATAGAAGGATAAATAAAATACAACGGGAGGTTGCTTTGATGGTAAGCAACCTCCACTTCCAACTGAAAGATATGTAAATGACCGTTGCCAATAAAATTTTAAAAATACTTTGGCAAAATTTTATTTGTGAAAACAGCCTCTCTACCCAAGGGTAGGTGTAAGGTGTGCGTACACACTACCCTCCCCAGACCCCACTAAGTGGGATTATACTGGGTTGTTGTTGATAAATAAAATACAAGCCCGTGAAATTGATTTGGCATAACATATTAGATCTGTTTAAAACTACTCCAGATTTTGTGAATCTTCAAATGAACGGTCAGGTTAATTTGGGTTATACTAAGCGATGCCGATCACAAGAATTATCTTTGAATCAAACGACAAAGAAGTGATGAAATAAGGTGAGATGGGTAATATTCTTACCTATGAGACTCTCCTTATTTCAGAGCTTTTCGTCTTTTGGTTAAAAGATAATTCTTCCGAGCTTACTTAGTATAACCTAATTTTTCTCGATCACTGCTTGAAGACTTATAAAATCAGAAGTAGCTTTGGACAATAATTATGTATCTTCTGCCAAATTAAATTCATGAGCTTGTACTTTATTTTTATCCTTCAATGAGGCGGTAACATGTGAACCATTGATGTTGGAAGTTGGAACAAGAAAGTAATTATGTTCTCATTTTCAAAAAAAAAATTATGTTCTACATCAACCTTAGTAATACGAGACTTTCCGAACAGTAAACATGTAACAAATTGTGAGCTTGGATTCAATTCTAGGCTATTTTTGTATGTTTATAACTTGTTTTTTTTCATTTATCATTTCCACAAAAACCTTCTTTGAAACATGTAATCTTTCTTGGCTTTGCATAACCTAATTTCTTATTCGTATTCAGATACAAGTACGATAACTAGTCCTTGCATGTTCGTTATAAGATTAATTGCATTATCATTGTTGTTAGACTCCAGACCAAGTTTAGACTCAAGATCACATACTCTCCAAATTTAGTTTGTAAAACTTCTTCAGGTGCAGTATCATACATGCTTTTCTCTCCAAGAGAAAAAGAAAAGACATATGTACTTTGCAGTACCAATATATCTAACTAATAAACATATACAAAGATGCATATTGACTTGTAAAACCAAACTTAAGCGCAAGAAATTTACTAAATAATATTCACCCAGCGATTAGAAAAAGAAAGGAAATTAATAGATTCAATGTATTTTCTGAAGGCATAGTCATATTTAATTCAATTAAAAATTAATAAAAGTTATATTATAAGTAAACTAAGAAGACAATCCTTTCAACCGTGAATGATTGACTTTTATGTTTTCTTTTGAGAGGAGATATATTCAAAAGAAAGGTAAAAGACGGGTTGCACCTCACATGTATGTCATGCTCCCACTAGATATTACCTTTTTTGCCAGCCTTAACATTAATAGAGATTTAACCATAATAGAGATAAACCAAAATAAATTTCAAACGTTTAAAATTTCAAGGACACCTGTCATCAATCTAAAGTTGCATTGACAACTATTGGAGCAAATTTTAATATAGTGGAGTGGCTCCCCATTTGAAGGGCACTTAGGGAATGCCTCGAGGTTCATGAAAAAACAGTAACAACTAAAACGTTATCATTTTGGGGTGGGGGGGGGGGGGGATGAGATCTTTTTCTTGTAGAAGTTTATCAAACCAAGGTTTAGCGTTTACTTCTCCTTTTATTCCCTTTATATATAATCCAATACCACGGAGTATTTCTAATCCATGGGGTATTCATGTGATTCTGCTTCAGTGATTTGCAGGTCATCCCTTCACTACGGAGAAGAGGCATTGGCAGGAAGATAGTTCAAAGGATGTTAAGGTTACCATATTGTCTTCCTTTATATTCTGATTGGCACATAGGAGGGTGATACAGCATATAAGCAGTGGGTGCATGTTACATATATTGCTTTTTAATCCTGGATCAGCTATTATGTATAGGATGTTTCATACTGGAACACTAACCCTCTCTTCCACACCCTAAACAAATAAGGACGATTCTCTTTCCTTCTTCCTCCTAGGACGCAATAATTGAAGCTTATTGTTTCATTTTGGCGATCCATGAGCTAGTCTTTGCAGATATTTGTTGGTTGCACAAGTTCTCTTTTTACCCTGTTAATCGATGTTCATGGAGCTCAATTTGCTTGCAGGATTCTTGTGAACAGAGACATTTATGACATAGCAGCCCTCTGCTCTGATCAAGAGAAGTAAGTCCATTTCTTTTCAGGCAACAAAACTACACTTAATTGGCAGTTTTTGTTTGTTTGTTTCCTTAAAATTTATTATGCTGAAATAAAAGACTTTGCCTTTGATTCATCCAAGCTATCTCTATGGTGGAATGAGAGATATTTGTGTAGGTTCAATTTTTTCAGCATTCTTTATGTTGATTGTTACATGAATATATGAGCTATTCTGGCGTACAAAGGGGATATTGTTATGAAACAGATGTTGAACCTTTAAGCTAAAATTATTTAGTCAGAAAGTGAATTATTTTGTTGGTTTGAGTTTTCGGAAAAAAAGAAAAAGAACAATTTGGTTTGAATGTTAGTCATGTTAGTATGTTTAATTTAGGTCCTATGTTTTTCAGGAGTCTTTCAGTTTTGTCAGAGATTTGTATGCTGGTAGAAAATATGGAGACTTCTTTTACTTTTATTTTGTTTATTATGGACTGATATGAGTTCAAATGTAGCAACATGGTCAGTAGGATCCATATAGTCGACCCTAGCTTGTTTGGTATTGAGGCATAGTAGTTGTTGTTACCTTTTTGGGAAGGGAATTGATTAAAATTCTTAGTAGTTTTTCATCTTTGTCCATTTTGGAGCTTTTCATCTGATAAATTATCCTATATGTTCATGTATAGTCAAGAAAATCTTCTCTGCTGTTACTTTGAAAAAGCAACCTCTACACTCGTAATTTTTGGCCATATAATTCCCCAGGCCTTTTTTTAGAGCATGTGGATTTGGAGATGATGTACTGGCCTCCACTACAATGATGTATACCAGGTCTGCTTCTGCTGATTCAGAGGATGAACAGATTGTAAAATATGCAGGTAGAAAGCTATTACTAGCTCCTTCACTAAGAGGAAATCTTAAAACATAATCTCTATTTTCATGATCAAGTAATGCTCAATGGAGTTGAAATTTCTTCATAACTTCAGTGAGACTACAGTTGCGATGATCGCTATCATGTTGTATATCAGTAATTTTCGTTTCAACAACTTTCTTGTCCTCCCTCTTCCTGTATTGTTAGTAATTTATCTTTTCGCAAGCCAAGTCGAGGTTCTGACAGAAGAAAAGCGGAGAAACTAAAGCTGGAAGGTGAATGCCTACTGCTAATCAGATAGGGCTGAATCATTTTAGATATGTTACATTTCAGATGTTGTAATACATGGTGTACAGTAAAATCTCTATTCTTAGGTGAACTATGGACTATTATTGTAATTGCAGTACAGGCTTTTATTTTAACGAATAGATGATGTTGAGATATGTAACAATTTGGCAATGATGATAGCACTCATATTAGACTTTTTGGTCGTTAGAGGAGTCATGTCTGAGCCTATAGGCTATTTGTGCAATTAGGCTGATTTTGTAATTTGTTTATATACTCTGTAAATAGGTCAAGTGTGTAAATAGGCTACTATTGTAATTAGGCTATGTCATGTAAATAGGCTATTATTGTAAGGGGTCATTTTGATATAGGGGTAGGGGTCATTTTGTCTGAGGCAGCGGGTCATTTTTGATTGAAAGACTTTGAGTCTTCTTCGAGACTCCTCGATGCTCTCCCTTCTCTCTACTTTCTCTCTCTAAATTTCTTCCGATATTCTGTATGTTTTCATGGTATCAGAGCCGGTACAATGATCCGGTGATGTTATCGTGTGAATCAATAGTTCATCTGAACTATTTTTTGAACAAAATTTGGGATTTTTCTGAGATCGAAAAGATCGATGATGGTTTCAACCATGTTAGGGTTCTTCAGTCCCTTTACCTTCACGATCTACGTTTGTTCCTTCTGTATTGAACGGTTCAATCGTTTATTGTGAGTTTTTCGGAGATTTTGCGGTGAGTTTCAACCTCTAGGGTTTTCTGGTGGTCAAATCGAGTGTTTGATTACCATCCGGTGGTTTGATACTTACTTTGCTGAGGTTCTGGTCATCATCGGTGGTGCTGTGACATCTTTGTCAACGTTTGTGGTAAAGTTTTGACGGTTACACTACCTAGGGTTTTGCCTATTGTTAAAGGCCGATCTTCCGGTTGCGAAGAAGGACGGTAACCTCGTTCCTATTCTCTGGTTGTGATCCCTTGTCTGTATATGTGACTGTTTGATTCTATTTGTGAATAGATCATTTGACTTGAGAATATTGACTGTGTAGACTGTGAATATTGTTTGGTGATATTTTTTCCAAAAGATTTAATTCATTTGTTGAGCATGGCTGCTAACATGAATGCTGGTAGTTCTGGTGCTAACTCCGGTCCTATTGACCCTTCCAATCCATTATTTGTGCATTCTTCTGATGTTCCTGGTGCATGTTTAGTCCCCACTCCTTTCTCAGGAAGTGGTTATGGAGGATGGAAGCGTAAAATGACTATGGCTTTATCTGCTAAAAATAAAAACTGTTTCATTGATGGTTCCTTTTCCAGACCTAGTAATAATGTGAGTTTGCAGAGGTTGTGGGATAGATGTAACATGCTTGTTATGTCATGGTTAACTTCTTCTGTGTCATCTCAAATAGTTGACAGTGTTCAATACTCTGACACTGCACGAAGCATGTGGTCTCAACTTGAGAAGAGATATGGTACCCCTAACAAAACCAAAATTTTTGAACTAAAGCGAGAACTCTCCCAAACTTCCCAGGGTTCCCTTGATGTAGCCTCATACTTTAATAAACTCAAGAGTTTGTGGGATGAGTTGGGGACAATGGTCCCAAACCATGGGCAGAAGTGCACTTGTGCTGCTAAGAATGGTATCATTGAGGAAGATGATGAGAACAAGATTTATCAGTTCCTTATGGGACTAAATGAGACATATTTGGGTGTAAGAAGCAATTTGTTAATGATGCAACACTTTCCTTCCCTTGACAGTGTTTATAATATTGTGTTGAATGATGAAAAGCAAAGACAGGTCAAGTCCATTTCCCATATGAGCCCAGACTCAATGTCTTTTAATGCTCACACTGATAGGCCCCCTGCTGGGTCCAACCAAGGGAAATTGTCTGGTTCTAACTTCAGACCTAAAGTCAATTTTGAGCAAAACAGAGGAAACTTATTTTGCAGATATTGCAAGAAGTCTGGACACTTAATTGATAAGTGTTTCAAACTCCATGGTTTTCCTCAAAGCAATTCTTACATCAAGGGAAGGAAATCTGCTGCTCATCTTTCCACTAGTACTGATTGTGTGTCTGTTGATCCAAGAAATTCAAGTGTGTCTGCTCCTCTAGGGGATCCTATTGCCAGTCAACCTGTGATACCAGGGTTGAGCAGACAACAATGTGATCAGATTGTGAGCTTGATTCAACAGACACTTTCAACCAGTGATCAAGCTTCTTCTTCCATGAGTTCTGCTAATTTTGCTGGTACTTTCATGTCTGAGAGTCTTGTTTCTGATTCCAAGTTATGCATGCTTACACACATAAATTCTGCTACCTGGATCATTGATTCAGGAGCTTAAATCACATGACTTATGATAAAAATCTATTGTTTGACATTATACCCCTAACTGTACCTTACCTTGTTTCACTTCCTAATGGCTATAAGGTCAAAGTTACTTGTACAGGATCATTTGCATTGACTCCTTCCCTCACTCTTCATAATGTGCTTCTAGTTCCTTCTTTCAAACATAATTTGATCTCTGTTCATAAGTTGATGAAACAATTGAATTGTTTAGTCTTGTTTACACCAACCTCATGCCTTCTTTACCTGTTACAGGACCTTTCTCTGAAGAGGCTTCTGGATCTTGGTAAAGAGGAGGCTGGCTTGTACAAGTACTCTTGGTCACCCTCTTCCTCTTCTGCCTCTTCCAAGCCTTCTTCTCTTGAGCATAGTGACTCAGATGTTTGTAATGATGATATTGTTTCTGATAACAAACATTTTAGCTCAGTTATTCAATCTTCCAGTTGTAATAATGTTGTTCCTGCTGATATGAACTATATTTGGCATTTGAGATTAGCACATACATCTTTTGCTAATATGAAACATGTTTCTAATTTGCCTTTTTCTATTGCTGCTAAACAACATTTCCCTTGCTCAATTTGCCCTATGGCTAAACAAACCAGATTGCCCTTCCCTGACAGTAGCATTAGCACTACCAAACCATTCCAACTTATTTATGTGGATACTTGGGGTCCTTACCATACCCCTACATCCCTTGGTAGCAAGTATTTCCTCACTATAGTTGATGACTTTTCTAGAGCTACCTGGACACATCTAATGGGTTCTAAAAGTAATGCATTCCCTCTACTACAATCCTTCATTTCCTATGTTCAAACTCAATTTAATTCCCTGGTCAAGGTTGTCAGGAGTGACAATGCCCTGGAACTGGGTTCCAGTGCTGAAGGGATTTCCTATTTTAGTAAACTTGGGATTGTGCATCAAACAACTTGCCCTCATTCTCCTCAACAGAATGGGGTTGTTGAGAGAAAGCACAGGTCTTTACTTGAAACTTGTAGAGCACTTCTCTTTCAGTCTGGTTTGCCTATTTCTTTTTGGGGTGATTGTCTGTTAACTGCAACATACATCGTTAATAGACTGCCATCCAGGGTGCTTCATTACAAATCTCCTCATGAATTATTACATGGTTCTCCCCCTTCCTATTCTCATCTGAGAGTTTTTGGCTGTTTGGCTTATGCTGCTGTGCCTATCCCTCATAGGGATAAGCTGAAATCCAGAGCTCATTCCTGTGTTTTCCTTGGTTATCCCTTTGGTAAGAAAGGTTATAAACTTTATGACTTGAATTCCAAGAAATGCTTTGTTTCTAGGGATGTTGTTTTTCATGAAACTCACTTTCCATTCAAGTCTCCTCCTCCCTCTTCTCCTTCTCCTCCACCCGTTCCCTTTTCTGATGACATTCTCCCTCAATCTTTCACCCTACCATCTTCCAATGAATCTTCTCCTTCTTCTCCTCTTCACCCTTCTCCTGATTCTCCAGTGTCTATTCCTTCTCCTTTTTTCAATCATGACATCTCCCCTCCTACATTGCCTGTCTCCCAGCCTGTTTCTTTGCCCAGAAAGTCCACCAGATCACATCTCCCTCCTTCTTACCTCAAAGACTATGTTTGCCAACTTCCAGCCTTCTCTGGATCCTCTTCCTCTCACTTGGAATCTGAACCTATGTTTTACTCTCAAGCTGCCTCTGTACCAGCTTGGCAGGATGCTATGAGGAAGGAATTTGATGCATTGGATGCTAACCACACTTGGGACATTGTGCATCTTCCTCCAGGTAAGAAACCTATTGGCTGTAAGTGGGTTTACCAGATCAAATATAAATCTGATGGCTCTATTGAAAGATACAAAGCAAGGTTGGTTATTAGGGGTGACACACAGGTTTAAGGTGTGGACTTTACAGACACTTTTTCTCCTGTTGTAAAGATGACTTCAGTCAAGTGTCTCATTGCAGTGGCTGTTAAAAATCACTGGCCATTGTTCCAACTGGATGTTAACAATGCCTTTCTTCATGGTGATTTGGATGAGGAAGTGTATATGAAACTTCCTCCAGGTTTGGTGGTGTCTGATCCTTCTTCTACTTCTTCTTCTACTTCTTCTTCTTCTTCTTCTCTTCCTCTGGTCTGTAAACTAAAGAAGTCTTTGTATGGGCTCAGGCAGGCCTCCAGGCAGTGGTATGCTAAGTTGTCCTCTGCCCTTCATTCTAGAGGTTACAGGCATTCTTTGAATGATTATTCACTGTTCTTGAAAGGTAATCCTGATTCCCTTGTTGTGGTGGCTGTGTATGTGGATGATATAATTGTTACTGGGGTTGACTGTGATGAGATTGCAGGCTTAAAAGCCTTCTTGGATGATACTTTCAAGATAAAGGATTTGGGGTCATTGCATTATTTCTTGGGTCTTGAGGTTAAACAAATCCCTGGTGGGATTCATCTGAATCAGCATAAATATGTTCATGATTTGTTGCATCATTTCGACTGTGTATCTGTTTCCCCTGTTGTATCCCCTCTGGACATTTCTTTAAAATTACATGCTGATTCTGGTGATCTTTTACCCGCTCCTGATCAGTTCAGGAGTCTTGTTGGCAAATTATTGTTTTTAACCCATACTAGACCTGATATATGCTTTGCCGTGCAACATCTGAGTCAGTATCTCAAATCCCCAAGGGTTCCCCATATGTCTGCTGCTATGCATGTTTTGAGGTATCTTAAGGGCACTTCCTCTTTGGGTCTATTTTACTCTGATGCTGCTGACTTCTCTTTGTCTGGGTACTCTGATAGTGATTGGGCAGCTTGTCCCGACACTCGCCGCTCTGTTACTGGTTTTTGTGTATTGTTGGGTGGCAGCTTGGTAAGTTGGAAGTCAAAGAAACAACCTGTTGTCTCTCTTTCTTCAGCTGAAGCTGAGTATAGGGCTTTAAGCAAGGTTACTGCTGAACTCACTTGGTTATCTCGTTTGCTTGCTGATCTTGGGGTATCTGTTTCATCTCCTATTTCTGTGTTTTGTGATAGTCAAGCTGCTGTACACATTGCTAATAATCCAGTTTTCCATGAGCGTACTAAGCATATTGAGGTGGATTGTCATTACGTTCGTACTTTGATACGCAATGGTTTTCTAACACTTTCCCATGTTTCCACTTCTCAACAGTTGGCTGATCCGTTGACGAAAGCTTTATCCGGGACTGCTCTTTCTCCTATTTTGTCCAAGTTAAAGGTGGTTTCCCCCCTTCAACTTGAGGGGGGGTGTTGAGATATGTAACAATTTGGCAATGATGATAGCACTAATATTAGACTTTTTGGTCGTTAGAGGAGTCATATCTGAGCCTATAGGCTATTTGTGCAATTAGGCTGATTTTGTAATTTGTTTATATACTCTGTAAATAGGTCAAGTGTGTAAATAGGCTACTATTGTAATTAGGCTATGTCATGTAAATAGGCTATTATTGTAAGGGGTCATTTTGATATAGGGGTAGGGGTCATTTTGTCTGAGGCAGCGGGTCATTTTTGATTGAAAGACTTTGAGTCTTCTTCGAGACTCCTCGATGCTCTCCCTTCTCTCTACTTTCTCTCTCTAAATTTCTTCTCATATTCTGTATGTTTTCAGATGATGCACTTCCTTGTTCTTTGTGAACCCTGAAGTCATTCTTTTCTCGCTGTTATGTTGCAAAACTGTTTGACTGATATTCTGAGATGGAAATTTGAGCCATAATATAGGGCAACAGATCATACATTGCATAGATTTATATCAGAAATTAAATTATACATTTCATTTTTTTTAAGGGGCATAAAAAGTCAAAACGTGCTAATTAAAGTGACCGAGGGAGTAAATAGTTTAAAGTTTGTCCATTCATTTGCAATTAAAATATTTGCACATGATGAAAAACACAACTTGCAACAAATAGAGGCCAAAAATATGTGGGTGATGTATATTCTCGAGTCTTCTCCCTCTCTTTTTTTTCAAAAAACTTGATATTTACTGACTCAATTAATCTGAACTTGTGCTGCCTGATTCACTAAGAAATTAAAATGCTTCCTACCAAAATATTTTTCATCCACTCTCTTCACAATTTAATATCCTGGGAAAATAGAATAGAAAATTCTTGAATACAACAATAACAAAATTAGCATAATAGTGGGTATGAGGAAAGTATATACGCAATTTTATTTTTACCTCGTAAAAATAGAAAGGTGATTTTTTATAATCTCACTCAAGCAAAGCACAATCATAATAAGTAAAAATGCCATAAGAAAGAGACAAAAACAATAACAAGACAATAAAATAACTGAAGCAACCGTAATAACTTATAGTAAAAAATATAAGAACAATCGAAAATTCTTGAATATGGATGACATCACTGCAAACAACAACAATGAAATTGCACACGTCATAAATAAATCAGTCTGAACTCAACGTGTATGCAAAAAATCCGGTGTCTTAACCGCTGCCTTCCACGTGGCATCAACGCATTTCCTTCCTCTGCCCTATATACAAGATCAGCCGCAACTCTTTCAAACCACAAGTAGTACACAACCTTTGAAAATACCTCCAAAACCTCTCAAGAAAAACATTTCTTAGTTAATTTGATAGCTATGGAATTTTGTCTTCCTAACCCCAAAGCTAAAGTACACCCTTTTTCTTCACCTAATTCTAATTTTCTTACACCCATTTCTTCAGTTCAGCCATTGGACAATGAGAAATTGCTTAGATTGTCAAAGTTGAAGTGTGCAAAAGAAAATTCAGGTTCAAAATTGGAGTGGAAAATAGAGGATGAAATGGATATGGAAAAAGAATTGGTTGGAATGAAGAGATTGAAAGAAAAGTGTAAAGGGATAAGTTGAATAGTTGAATTACTGGAGTGTTTAGAAAGAGACGCAATTATGGGTGAAGATGAAGGGAAAGAACCAACAGATTACAATAGGAGGGCTCAGATATTTGATAAGAGTTCTAGAGTTTTCCAAGCTCTAAAAGAAAGAAATATGGCAAGTAGAACTACTTATATGTGATTCTTGACTCTTGTCCACATGTATACATAGATTGGGAAAAGTTGGGGGTGGGTATAGTAGGATGACACTATTGGATTTGTAATTCGGAAGGAATAAATGTGGAAAGTCAAGCAACAGTGGTTCTATCTACGATTTCTAGTCCATGTATCTTTGAGGTGTTAACATCTACTAAGATAGAAAACAGTTGATTATGGTGTATGCCACTTTGTATTTAGGTCTATTCTGTTTTATTGAAATGTGTACGCTTGAATATGGTCTCTGAAAAATAGAACAGTTAGTTTAATTGTGATTGTGAGTGTTATCGGTTTGATATATGGGTTATCCTTTTATAAATATGTTAAATTGATAACCGAATCAGTAAAATATCAATTATCGATTATTGATCGTTATTGATTCGGTAATCAATTTACTCGAAAAGATAATTGATAAGATAACTCAATTTGAATTTTAGAGGAAAGAAGTATTGAACAATACTATGTATCGTATAAATAATATGAATAAACTTTCCGTATTTTTGTGAACTCTCTCAAAGAATATGATAAATCTTACATTTCTCTATGTGTTAGAATGACAAGTGAACTGAAAAATTTATCTACCTAAGGATAATATCATATTTTTATAAAGCTTATTGGATTATCGATTAACTCGTTAATAAAATTTGGCATGTCGAGATCCGAACCAATAACTCAACCAATAAATTTAACTATCATTGTGATACTATCGAGCAAAATGGTAAAAGAGGAAAAAGTTTAGGGTGAGAATCCAACAGTATTCCTAACAGATATGCTGCAACAACAACAATAACTACCCAGTATATTTCCAGCAGGTGGGGTCTGAGGAGGGTAATATGTAGACGAGTCTTACCCCTACCCGAAAGGGCAGAGAGGCTGTTTCCAATCGACCCTCGGCGCATAGGCTAAAATGAAAAGCTGCATCAAAACAAAGACAAAATTAGAAACAAAAGCAAGACAAAATAAAATAATAAAGCATAAGTAATCCCGCAGAAATAACGTAAATAATTATGAAAACATAGGAAACATAAATACAGTCGCATGTAATAATAACAAGCAGTAACTACCATACTAACAACCATAAAGGGGACATAAGCTAAAACACTAATCATCTATGGGTAACCCTACTATCCCACACCCAGCCCCGAGAGAGGCGCACGAAGAACTCTATGAGTCCTTAGCCTCCAACCCTGATTCTAGACCTCCAGACTCCCCTATCAAGGGTCATGTCCTCGGTTACCTGCATACTAGTCATGTCCTGCCTAATCACCTCTCTCCAATGCTTCTTAGGCCTCCCTCTCCCTCGCTGACCACCAACAATCTCCAGCCGCTCACAGCTCCTCACCGGGGCATCGGGACCCCTCCTCCGTATATGCCCGAACCACCTCAGCCTCGCTTCCCGCATCTTCTCGTCCACCGGGGCCACCCCTACCTTCTGACGAATGACTTCATTCTTAATCTTATCCAGCCTGGTGTGCCCACACATCCACCTAAGCATCCTCATCTCCGCAACCTTCATTCTCTGAACATGAGAGTTCTTCACGGGCCAGCACTCCGCCCTATATAACATCGCAGGTCTAACCACGGCTCTGTAGAATTTCCCCTTGAGTTTGTGTGGAATTTTCTTGTCACACAGGACCCCTGAAGCAAGCCTCCACTTTGACCACCCCGCTCCTATCCGATGGGTGACGTCCCCGTCAATCTCTCCGTCCCCTTGAATCACAGACCCAAGATATCGGACACTGTCCCTCTTGGCGATGGCCTGAGAACCAAGCATCACTTCCCTGCCTACCCCACTCGGCTCGTCGCCAAACTTGCACTCCAGATATTCTGTCTTAGATCTGCTTATTTTGAAACCCTTAGACTCGAGGGTCTGTCTCCATACCTCTAACCTTTCACTAATACCGGCCCTCGTCTCGTCTATCAATATTATATCATCAGCAAAGAGCATACACCAAGGCACATCCCCTTGTATATGTCGGGTTAGAGCATCTATTACTAAGGCGAACAACAGGGGGCTTAGCGCCGATCCTTGATGGAGCCCCATTACCACAGGAAAATGGTCTGATTCGCCACCCACCGTCCTAACCCTAGTCTTAGCTCCATTGTACATATCCTTGATTACTCTGATATAGGCTTCTGGCACACTCTTCACCTCCAAGCACCTCCATAGCACCTCCCTCGGGACCTTGTCATACGCCTTCTCCAAGTCGATAAGCACCATATGAAGGTCCTTCTTATCCCTGAATTGTTCCGCCAGCCGCCTGACTAGGTGAATAGCCTCTGTGGTGGAGCGGCCCGGCATGAAACCGAACTGGTTCCCAGATATAGATGTCGCCTCCCTCACCCGCGCCTCAATCACCCTCTCCCAAACCTTCATCGTGTGGCTTATTAATTTGATACCCCTGTAGTTGGTGCAGCACTGGATGTCCCCTTTGTTCTTGTACAAGGGCACCACTGTACTCCACCTCCACTCATCCGGCATCCTTTTAGTATTGAAGATCGCATTGAACAGCCTAGAGAGCCACTCCCCTCCAGATTTACCATGCACTTCCAGAACTCCACCGGGATCTCGTCAGGCCCGGTCGCTCGACCCTTACTCATCCTACGCAACGCCCCTAAGACCTCCTCCACCCTAATGCGCCAGCAGTACCCAAGGTCTCTATGACGCTCTGAATGCCCCAACTCTCCTAGCTCTATGCTCCGATCCCCCTCCTCGTTAAGGAGGTCCCGAAAGTACGCCTGCCACCTCTGTTTGATTTGCGATTCCCCCATCAGAACTCTACCATCCTCGTCCTTGATACACCTGACTTGGTCTAGATCGCGTGCCTTCCTTTCCCTTGCTTTAGCCAACCGGAATAACTTCTTATCCCCACCTCTCTCCCCTAGTTCCTCATACATGCGACCGAACGCCGCGTTTTTAGCTTCCGTGACTGCCATCTTAGCTTCTCTTCTCGCCTCCCTGTAGATCAACCTGTTCGCTCTCCGCTCCTCCTCGCTTGTGCTCCCTGCCAACCTAGCGAACGCCGCCTTCTTCACCTCCACTTTTCCTTTGACTACCTCGTTCCACCACCAATCACCTGATGTCTGCCTGAATATCCCTTAGCTACCCGAGCACGTCCCGTGCTACCCCCCTAACCAAGTTCGCCGTCACTGTCCACATAGCGTCCGCTCCCCATAACTTCTCCAAGCTCCGCCCTCCACTAACCTCCTTTCCAACTCCTGAGCTTTCTCCTTAGACAAAGCTCCCCATCTAATCCGCGGCCGACCCCGGGCGCCCCTCCTCTTCTTCTTCACCCAGAGATCGACATCCATCACAAGTAGTCTATGAAGAGTTGAAAGAGACTCTCCCGGAATAACCTTGCAGTCCTTGCACAAACCCCTATCGCTCCTTCTGATGAGGATGTAATCAATCTGAGTCCTCGCCGCCGAACTCTTGAAGGTGACCAAATGCTCCTCCCTCTTCCGGAATGTCGAGTTCGCAATCAGTAGCTCGGAAGCCCTGGCGAAATCAAGCAGCGAAGTGCCTCCTCCGTTCCTAACAGATATGCATACCCTATAAATTCCAGACACAGCAGGACAGAAACTGAAAAAATGAAACTTCTCCTACTGTTGCAGAAGAATCTGGATGAATTTGAATAACTTTGCAGGAAAATCAACTGATAATAATCTACTATAAAGAGAATATCCGTAGTTGCTCACAAATGCATCTTCTATTAATAATTATTTCTTTCCAATACAACTGCACTTTCTGTAGAGCAATTTTTAGCCTAGAAATGAGAAAAAATACAATGTCATAACATCTCGCACAATAAACTACCTCAACGATCATATGCATGCATAACGAGATTGCCTCCAAGAAGAAAATGAAAAAATGAACTAGGAACGACATCAAGGTTAAGACAAGGTGCCTATAGAGCTCACTGAGTGATGCCAGTAAGTGATAAATGGATACTGGCTCAAATTTAACAGAACTTCCAGCGATTTTGGCAGTTCACACATGTCACGTATGTGGTCATAGGTTCATCTGCACTCCGTGTTTGCATCTGATAGTAGGTGCACTGATTCTTTCTACACCTACCACACTTGAACTTATCGGTACTAGCCTGTGCAGGAAGCCCGCGTTCACTATTGAATAACGCTTTCTCTTTAATTTTCTCATTCTGCTTTTGCCTCTCTTCACTTGCCATTTCTTCTGGTGTCAGTTCAGTAATACTACGAGGAGGAATCTGTCCTATAAGGACTTTTCTCCGGAAATCTGGATTGTTTGGATCCTTGATATTGAACATTATAGACCTATACTTGAACTTCTGGGCACCATTAGATCTACCCCACTTCTCAAACATTGCAGTCTCTACCTGAACTGCAACTCTATTCGGATCACATGCATTTACCTCATCCCTCAAATCGTCATCTACTTCGCCTGAGACTTTACATAAAGCCTCTGCAAGGAGTTCCCGAACTTTGTCCCTCACAGAATCCTTGCAATAAATTAGAGCGCCCAACTTTGGCGGAGCAACACTTGCCATATTAGAGCTCAACTTCCCATCTTTTGATATCTTCTCAACTTTTACACTATCAGAAGCAGCATTCTTTTCAGTCTTCACAACATTAACAGTAAACGAACTTTCTGACTTCACTACTTTATCAGATTTTGAGGTCATCGTCTCAACTTTTACATTATCAACCCTTGACACCTTTTCAACCTTCACCAAATTGGCTATCTGAGATTTAGTGGCTTCATTAGCAGTAGCACCAGGACATTCATCTTTTACAGATTCCCCATTTACTCCATTGCTGTTCTTATTTTTCAAAGTTTCTCTTACGATTATATTCTTCCAGTTCTGAACCACATCAGATGCCAAAGCCTGGATCTTCTCCCTCGGATGTTTTGTCAATTGTCGAAGACGTTTACCCACCTGAAACATGTTTCCCTATGTCAAATACAGGAAAGGTATAGTAGGCTTCTCACTAGCATCAAATGATAGGCTGTCATAGTAAACAATAAACATAACATAGAAACAGTGCGATGTTACCCTTCCAACGAACAAAATCACTTTAGGTGGACTAGCATAATTCAGTGTTCTAACATGAAAGATTTTTCCCAACTCGACCACCTCCCCCCCCCCCCCCCCCCCACAAACCTCAAAGAAAGAAAAAATCTGTCTCCCTTCCCAAATGAAAACTAAAGGAAAAAAGAGGAGACACAAACTTGGAAAGTCATGCAGAAAAGTGAAGGAATTAATCTACAATAGATTCTTATTCCAAGACCAGGGTTTATTAACATTTCTGAATAAGACCTCTCTCTCCCTATATGGGTTATTACTGGGGGGATTATCCTTATCATATTTATTCTGCTCTATTTTAATTATATGATGTTTCGCTGGAAAATTGTATGTAAATTGCAAATTTTAATTTCAGTTTTGCTAATTTGTTTGTTTGCAAAGTTTTTTGAATATTTATTTTCCCACTTTGGGAAAGAAATTTTAACTTCTTTCAGAAGAAGCAATTTTTCCAACCAAACACCACTCATCGGACGTCAAACATCAAAATTGGAGACATCTTGCTTTTTTAGAAAAAGAAATAACAATGGTAACCTGCCAATTTGTCATATTTGTTTCATATTATTTCGGTGGTGTTACTAATATTGTTGTCTTTTTGTCTTCTTGAGCCGAAGGTCTTTCTAAAACAGCCACTTTACTCGTTTGGATAGGGGTAAGGTCGCCATGGGTCGTTATTGTTGTTTTTTGTTGTATAATTTTAAAACACAAGGAAAAAACATATTGTTACCTGTGTAGATACGAGGACTTGATAATTGACGGGGAACTTCTTGAGCTGCTTCAAGACGTCAATGCACCTACTCTCCTCCGGCGACGAATCTGCACCGCCGTCTACGGCAGCTGCATCGGCGACTCGTTTTACCGTCTCGAACAGCTCAATTAGCTCCTTCTCCATACTTTTTTCTCCACTGTACAACCAAATCAAAATTCATCAACAAGAATACAAATATCACATATGCATATACACAGAAATTGCAAAAAAAGAAGTAACGTTTTGAGAACTGTTATAAAATTCTACGAATGTGAAGACGAAATTGAACCTGCCGCTGTGCAATTTGACGGCCGGATAGAACCCTAGCTTTGATATGGGAGCTGGAGGAGTTTTGAGCTTTACGACTTTGTTTTAGGGGAGAGAAGAGATGAAAGAGGTTGTTTGTGGCACGTGTGAGTGATCGGACGGCAGTGATGAGGAGAACGGTGTATGATCAAACGGTGTAGGATGCTTTGGTTTTGGGGAAAACTCAGAATAGGTGTTTGGGAATTTGGAGAATGGAGGAGACCTGTAAAATAGAGTGTTGTATTTTGATTCCTGAGGGAATTGGGAGAAACAATAGGCACGTGACTTCAACAAAATTCCGACCAATGTGTTTTATAATATAAGGTGAAAAAGTGACTATTTCCTTCTTTTCTCAAGGGATACTTTCAAATAAACTTACAATCCTGTTGTTAATTCATAATCGATTATTTAATGCTCACTCCCGTCCAACAAACAACAATAATAATAAAAAGTTCCGTAAATTTACATAAATGAGGCTAAAGATAGTAACATGTATGCAATTTTATTCTTATCTTAAATTTGGAAACTGTTTCCAAAAGATCGACTATAAAAAAAAAAAAGAAATAACGTTAATATTTAGTTAATTTTTTTACCTTTTTTTAATAGTTTACAATATTTAATTTTTTCAGATATTAAGAAGAAAGTAACTTTTTTAAAAGTTTTTCTTGCGGTAAAGAACTGAAAAGTATTTGTTGTATTTTTAATGAACAAATTAAGGATAATTTGGTCAATTTTATTATTAATTAATATTAAAAATTAGGATTTTTAATATGTGAAAATAACTAAAAATTTAATTAAAGTGAATCGAAGGGAGGGGAGTAAAAAAATATGTAAAACTCAGCCTTCTATATTCATAAAAATTGGTTTATTATTGGGGTATATTTTAAATTATGTTTAAAATAATTATTTTTATTCTTTTGTTTATAAGTCAATCTCCAGAAAGGAGTTGGGGGCCATCATTGTCATTTTATTAATCTTTAACAAACAAAGGAAGTGCACCGGGTATACCCTTTTCCAAATGAAAAAAAAAAACAAAAGACGCAAGATATTCAATTATATTGTTCACAATATTTATTAGAAGAAGTAAGATTAACTCTTTAAAAATCATTGTAAGAGAAAAAGTAGATTTGCAAAAATAAAAATAAAAAAATTGTTATGAAATAATATAAAGACAAGAACAATAATGCAAGAATAAGAACAATATAGAGAGAGAATAGGGAGAGAGAGAAGTATTCTTATTAATACTTGGGGTGATTTACAATGGGGTAAGACCCCTCTATTTATAGGAAGAGGAATGACTTAGCTTCAAGCTAAAACTCTTAGACATTCACTCTAAATAGACTTCTATTTTATAACACTCCCCCTTGAATGTCTATTCAATAATGTGCCTCATAAAACCTTAAAACCAAAACCCAATGGGAAAAATTAAAGAAAGGAAAAAGAGTACACATGTTTGAATATGCGCTTATTGGTTGCCTCGTTAAAAACCTCGCAAGGAAAACCCAGTGGGACAAAACCTTGTAAAGGAAAAAGAGTGCAACGTGCATTAACTCCCCCTAATGAGTACATCAATTTAAATCCTTGAGCATTTGCATTCCAATCTTGTGCATCATCTTCAAAACAATCTTTGGTAGACGTTTGATAAATCAACCATATTGACTTGAATAAATATTCCGCACCTTGAAATCATCATTCTTGATAGATATGAACATCTTCATATAATGTCGTGGAATAACTCTTCAATATCTCCATTGATACATTCTCAATGCCATCATGCTTATAGTTATAGCAAGATTCATATGTACACAAATTGTACTTGGGATGTGGTACTTCAAGACCAAGAATTGCATATGCTTCAAGCAACTTAAATCTTTCAAGTTAAGTCATATAAGCCATATAATAGACTTTAGATGCATATCAAGTTTTCCATGTCATGCTAGACAAATAAGATATCGAAAACTGATTATACATACCTTTGACTTTAAACTTTCAAGCATTTGAACTATAGGTTCAAAACTACATGTCTTTCATATGGAATCAATTCTTCTTGAATTGTATCTCTTCCATTTAGTCGCTTTCTTTGGGTCAGTAAATGCGTATAGCATGCTTTGCAATATGTTGCAATTGAATTATCCTTTTATGAACTTCAGGTTCATATCATGATATTCGGGGATATACATATACAAATGATAATTCATCCCATGTAACCTTTTCTCAAGTGTTTATCATGTCTCCCCCTCATGTTAGTAAAGCTAACTTGTTTCCTCAACTTTGGGAAATCATCTTTGTGCATTATCATGTCAATATACACGGCACATTAAAAATAAGATGAAATTATTTGGTTCCTGACCTTGAACCACTTGTGAGGGGAGAATATACTCTCGTATACAACTTATATCAAACTGATATATATAACTTTGTTCTCATAAGAAACAGTTTAGCTATTAAGTGGAAGCACTCAATAATTATCTTGCTAAACCAACTTTGATATAAACCAACTTATCAAGATGAACTATCTTGAGTAGAGAATCTGGAAATTATGCTCGAAGTTAGATTACTGAGCAATTTACCTCGCAAGACCGGCCAGGCTGCGGGTCAATAACAATTGCGCATGTAACCATATCATAGATGCATCATATGTGGTATACATGGCAGGTGAATGGGACCATATTCACCTTTGATATTTCCAGAATTTATGGGCTTCAACCCGAACTCTTTAGTTGGTCAGTTCTTTAATGAGAACAAGTGATACAAGAGAATTCGTAAAGAACTTTCTAGTTCTTTATTATTCACCTATGTGAATTTGCACATCATACATAAAATGAGATGGCTAACACGAATGTCAACTGAATAAATTATCAATATTGGTAAACTTCAAATTTACACCATGACATGTGCACTTATCAATAAACTTCAGGTTTATTATGACATGGGTTTTATACCAATAGATATCCACTTTATTGTGGCATTCTTTCGTTTGTGTAGTACAAACTGGAGAACAAAGCGGGTAGCTTTTCATATACATATTACCCCGCTACAAGTTGTAGTAATATGAGATATCAAAGCCTTCCTTTATTTATAGTCTCAATATAATCAATCGCTTTCGCGTGTACTTTGGAAACTGAATAAGTTTCTTTGAGACTTACTACAGCACAATACTCAATTGTGTTTCTCCAACATAGTAATAATTGGCTCTTCTAGAGCTCTCAATTAATTTTGTACTACCACAGATTCATCAACATCCATGTGGTGAATATCTTTCTTAAAGAGAAAGTTATACCATTATGGTCATGTCAAACTTATATGCAAGATATGTTTCTTGCATTATCGTTGTCCTTTAATAGTCATATTTCCAAAATACTTTGGCGTACAATAAGTACGTGACCAACGATCATTCATGCCATATATCATCTCAAACCTCCTTCTAGGGGTGAGTGTGGTATATTTAATACCAATTTCATGTTCATATTCTTCCAATAATGAATATGTATTCGTGAATCAGGTGTTGTCACATTCACTTCGGGGATATGTGATTTTGTTATCCTTTTCAAATCTATAAATGCGTCAGGCATTTGATTTGCTATTCTTTGCAAATGGATAATCTTTTGTGCCTCTTTAACAAATAGAGGTATGTGGATCAAGATGAGATAATGATGCATTTTTTCCACAAAATTTCCCGTTTGGTTTCACCAACTTCTCCCCCTAATTTTGGGAAAAGTGTCTCATCAAATTGACAGTCTGCAAATCGTGCAGTGAACAAATCTCCTGTCAATGTTTCGAGGTAGCGAATAATGGAGGGCGATTCAACCTCAACATATATTCCTAACCTTCTTTGCAGACTCATTTTGGTGCGGGATGGCGGTGCTAAAGGCACATATACTGCGCATCCAAAAATTCTTAAATGGGATATATTGGGTCCATGACCCAAAACCAATTGCAACGGGGAATATTTGTGTCAATTCGTCAGTCAGAGACGAACTAGCATTGCTGTATGTAAAATGGCGTGTCCCCAAACCGAAGTGGGCAGCCGACAAACTAAAATGCTGCATGCAAAATGGCATGAACCCAAACCAAAGTGGGCAGCCGACGAACTAGCATTGCTGCATGCAAAATGGCGTGAACCCAAACCGAAATGGGCAGCCTCGTTTTCATGAAGAATTCAAGATTATTCTCATCTATTGTCTCAATATGATATCCATTTTGAATGATATCTTTAAAACTCAACAAGTTCTTCTTAGACTTGGAGGAGAATATTGCATTCTCTAAGATAAACGTCGTGCCTTTGGGCAGAGTTACAGTTGCTCTTCCGGAGCCTTCAATCAATTTACTCCCCATGGTTTGACATATAAAAGAAATACACGAACATATGAATAAATAAGTTCAATTCGTTTGTGTCACATAATATTTTCAAAATCTGCAGCTAACAGTTGACTAACAAAATCAAATATGTTATCCATAATTGATTACTTTGCAGTTTGAAAATTTCAGTTTAAACATTTTCTTCAAACAATCGATTGTTAAACACAAACAATCGATTGTTGAACATTGACAATCGATTGTTAAACACACACAATCGATTATTTGCTATTTTGAAAAACTTCAGAGCACACTGTTTTAAGACAATCGATTGTTAAATATAGGCAATCGATTGTTGGCTTATTTTGAAAAATTCCAGAGCACTGTCTTAAGGCAATCGATTGTTATGCATAGACAATCGATTGTGGATGATTTTTGAAAAATTCCAGATTACTGTCTAACGACAATCGATTGTTAGACATAGACAATCGATTGTGGATGATTTTTGAAAAATTCCAGATTACACTGTCTAACGACAATCGATTGTTTAAACATTGACAATCGATTGTTGACTGTTTTTGAAAAATTCCAGATCACACTGTTTTAAAGACAATCGATTGTTGATCATTGACAATCGATTGTTTTGCAGTTTTTATGCGAAATATGAGATAACCGACTAGTTTTTCAGGTTAGTCGATTACCTCTACTGGAAAGTAAAAATATTATTGATATTTGAGCATATTGATACATTCTAAAGAACTAATACTAACATTGCATCATGAACTAACTAATACGAGCTAATACTAATGGCTATTAGTTTATTCATTCACTAATACAAACAAGTAAAATAAAATCAAATAGCTCCATCTTCTCTCATCACGGATCCATCACCGATTAGGTGATCTATCTTCCCCTCGGGTTGCTCAAAGAAGTCTGCCACATCCAAGTGGGTGATGTCAAAGTTGTCGTCAGAGACAAAATTCGTTTCAGGGCGTTTACTCTTTCGAGATGCTTGATAAAGGTCAACCAAAAGTCATGGTATACGGCAAGCCTTTGACCAGTGCCCGTTTTCACCGCAACGATAATATATAGTTTATAAACTATTTGCTTTTGGGTTCTTATCGTATCGTGCTTGTGGCAGAGTGACCAACTTCAGGTTGTCATATCTCTTCTTTAAGCCATTCCACAAGATAGGTGGATCTTTGACGGTGAGATATTCAATCTTCAAACCTTCATCAAGGTGATGGCGCAAGAAAATTAAGGCCTTAGCATAGTTTCAAACCTTCATCAAGGTGATGGCGCAAGAAAATCAAGGCCTTAGCATGGTTTTCGGTGGATGCAATATTTCTGTCTTTAACGGCGTCTCCAAGACCCATAGCATCCAAAATGGATTTAAATATCCAACACCCATATCATATAGTTCTTGCCCG
Organism: Nicotiana benthamiana; assembly: GCA_034376525.1. Classification (NCBI taxonomy): domain Eukaryota; kingdom Viridiplantae; phylum Streptophyta; class Magnoliopsida; order Solanales; family Solanaceae; genus Nicotiana; species Nicotiana benthamiana. Next base: position 69,514,075 of record CM067332.1, read on the forward strand.
AAATTTCAAGGGCAACGAACTTTCTTTTCATAATGTCAGACATAAACCAAAATTACATCAAGAGCGTGTTCATACTTACGGGCTCTATTACAATTATCACATTCACTTCAGGGAATGGATCATAATCATGTGCTTTACACAATCTCATGTCAAATATTACTTTCATAAAGTGAAAGATTATTTTGAGAATCTTTAGTATTCTCATTACCGCAATAATGACGATTATAACTTCATCTATTGCCATGTCCACATCCATTGATACCTTTACGGTAATTAGTCTTCTTTCAGACTTATCACATACTGCTACCACATTCTCTAAAGGGAATGGAGCAAATTCAATTGGACGGAATTCTTTGCCACGTCCACATTCATTGATACCTTCATGGTAATATTTTAGTCTTCTTTCAGACTTATCATATACTGCTTCCACATTCTATAAAGGGAATGGAGCAAATTCAATGGGACGGATTTTCAATTATTTGCCCACAATCATACATGAATTTAATCATGGCAGGACATAGAGATTTAACCACTTCATGTGGTTATAATTTCTTACAAACTCCATTAGAGTTATACTCAAACTTTGTTTGTATATTAAATCAAATCGTAGAATTTCAAGAATTTGAAAGGGAAAAGTAAATTACTTACCTTTAAGGTATACCAATTATATTTTCAATGTTTTCTTCCTTTTCTCCACTGATGCAGACGACGGCGGCTCCGATGCGGAGAAATTGACGGCGGCTTAATCTTCTTAAAGAGCTTCTTGAGACGGTAGAGTCTCGTGCTGATAACGTGTTATGAAATAATATAAAGACAAGAACAATAATGCAAGAATAAGAACAATATAGAGAGAGAATAGGGAGAGAGAGAAGTATTCTTATTAATACTTGGGGTGATTTACAATGGGGTAAGACCCCTCTATTTATAGGAAGAGGAATGACTTAGCTTCAAGCTAAAACTCTTAGACATTCACTCTAAATAGACTTCTATTTTATAACAAAAATCTCTTATTGAGTTGCTAGGATTGAAAAAATCAAGTGTCATGCGGAAGTTAGTAAAGCAAACCTTGAATGACAAAAAATCAAACAACACAAGAGAAATCTACCAAAAGAGATACAAATATTTAACGTGGTTCGGTCAACTCACATGCGTCCACGACGGAGATGAACAATCCACTATAATAAAAAGAGAGTACAAAAAATTGAGAGAACAACCTCACGAAGAGGTAAACACACGTGACACACTAATATTGGTCTCTTAAAGTTCTCCCCTGAATACGACTATCAACACCATATGGCTACATTGTGGATGCTACTTAATGAGAAGGAAGGATCTTCAATACGTAGAAGTCCAAACCTTTTCTACAAGAAAAGGGACTAACCAAAATTGGAATAATTATATTTTCTTTTTAGGAAAAGAAAAAACCCAATTATGGTAAATATATTGTCCTTTACTTCATTAGGCAGGAAAACCAATTATGGTAAGAAAATCTACACAAACACCTAACTATTCTCCCCCTTTCCCTGAATTTTCTGATAAAATAAACTTGATCCACCTTCTTCACATAGACTTCATCATATCGCATCCCCAAATCTGCACCACAAAGTTTGTTTCAATATGTGTAGCACTCCGATCAAATTTCTCAGACAAGAATCACAATTATCTTCAAATAGCTTGTGACTAGAATTGTACCCGACAAGATAAACATATCTTGAATCTTGCTCTGATACCACTTCTTAGGACCAAAAAAATCAGGTGTCATGCGGAAACTAACTAAGCAAACCTTGAACAACGATAATTCACAACAAAGGAGAAATATATCAAAAGAGACACAAACAGTCAAGTGGTTCGGATAATTGACTTACGTCCATGGCGTAGATGAGCAATTCACTTTATAAAAATAGAGTACAAAATATCAAGAGAACAACCTCACGAAGAGGCAAACATAACTGATACACTAACACTTGTCCCGTAAAGTTCAACCCCTAAACATGACTCTCAAACCTTATATGGCTACATTATCGATGCTACTGAATAAGAAGGAAGGATCCCCAGTCTATAGAACCATTTCATACAAGAAAAAAGACTAGCCAAATATGATAGATTTGTAAGTTCTTACAAGAAGGAAAACCCAATTAAGGTAAACATTGTGCCCTCTCTTTCAACAAATAGAAAAATCAAATATGATAAAAAAAATAAACTATGGCAAACACCTAATAATTCTCCCTTTTCGCGTGAATTTTCTGATAAAATAAATTTGATCCACCTTCTCTACATAACCTTCAAAAAGTCACATCTCCAAATCTTTACCACAAAGTTTGTCTCAACATGCATAGCACTCTAGTCAAATTTCTCAAACAAAAATCATGATTACCGTCAAATAGGTAGTGGCTAGAACTAAACTCGCCAAGATGAATATGTCTTAAACCTCGCTCTTATACGACTTGTTAGGATGAAAAATCAGGTGTCATGCGGAAACTAGTATAGCAAACCTTGAATGATGATAAATCAGACAACAAAAGAGAAATCTATCAAAAGAGATACAAACATTTAACGTGATTAGGTCAACTAACATATGTCCGTGGTGGAGATAGCAATCCACTATAATTAAAAGAGAGTATAAAATATTGAGAGAACAACCTCACGAAGAGGAAAACACAAGTGACACACTAACACTTATCCTGTAAAGTTTTTCCCTAAACACGACTTTCAACCCTATATGGCTACATTGTGGATGTTACTGAATGAAAAGGAAAGATCTTCAATTAATAGAAGCCCAAAGTTTTTCCTACAAGAAAATGGACTAGCCAAACATGAAAGAACTATATTTTTCTTTCAGAAAAAAAATTCAGTTATGATAAATATGTTATCCTTTCCTTAATGAGATAGGAAAATCAATTATGTTACGAAAATATGGACAAACATCTAACATGTGTATACACAAAGTCCTATTCTTCAAATTCCACAAAACGTCCAGTGGTCTACTCCAAGCTATTTGTGTTCACAATTTGGTCACAAATGAAAAAGAGACGTAGACATTAGGGGAAATTTTTTTTTAGCTATGGTTGTATTTAGTATAATACAAAATATTTTTCATAGAAAATATTTTCAAAAAACTATTTTCTTGAAAATAAGTAGTAATCTTATTCATTTTTCGGTGTTTGGTACGCAAATTTAAGAAAAATAACTTCTCAATAATAAATTTTATAACTTTGGAACTCATAACTTTAGAACTTGTAAAATTTCAAACATGTAAACCAAAAGATGAAAAAACTAAAATTGAAAATTTACAAAAAAAAAATTTTTTTCCCAGGAGGGGTTAGGGGTGGAGGTAGGGAGTAGCAAAATAAAAACAGAATTTTGAAGTTGCAAAAATAATTTTTAAAAATTGTGCAGAAAAATGAAAAAACTAAAATTTAAAAATTATAAAAAAAGATTTTTTTGTGTGGGCCAGGAGAGGGGTGGAGGGGAAGGAAAGGGGATGCAGAAAAGCGAAAAAATAGAAATTTAAAATTTAAAAAAAGTAGTAGTGGTGTAACGACATGTCAGGTTGTTTTAAGAATTTTACGCCCTGATTCCCTATTTACTGCTTTCTCCGTAGTTTTTTCTGCTATTGTGATTCTGCCGGGATGTTTGGTTCTGAGTTTCGGAGTGTTTTAGGACACTTAATCCCTAAAACAGAGCTTAAGCTTTAGAATTTGGACCGTAGTCAAAGCAGTGTGAAGACAGTCTCGGAATGGAATTATGTCGGTTTCTTTAGCTCCCTTGGGTAATTTTGGGCTTAGGGGCGTGTTTGGATTGTGTTTTGGAGGTTTGTAGCTTATTTAGGCTTCAAATGTCGAAAGTTGAATCTTTGAAGTTTCCGGTTCGACGGTGAGATTTTTATATCGGGGTCGGGATGGAATTTGGAAAGTTGGAGTAGCTCTGTAGTATTTAATGTGACATGCTTGCAAAATTTCAGGTCATTCGGACGAGGTTTGATAGACTTTTTGCTCGAAAGCGTAATTTGAGAGTTTTTAGAGTTCTTAGGCTTGAATCGGATGTTAAATTAGTGTTTTAATGTTGTTTTAAGCGTTTCGAATGTTGGAACAAGTTTCAATGATGTTTTACGATGGGTTGGCATGTTTGGTTGAGGCCCTTGGGGCCTCGGGTGAGTTTCGGGAGCTTAATGGAAGTCGAATTGGACTTAGGAGAAATTGATGTTGGTTGAACCTATCATAACCGCACCTGCGTGAATGGGACCGCAGATGCGGCTCCGCAGAAGTGGTTGGGAGACCGCATATACGACCAGATGAGGAAAGGCTAGGATCCGCAGGATAGGAAGTGTCCACACACCTGAATGATCGTAAATGCGGTAAAATGGTCGCAGGTGCGGAAATGGGAAATTAATGAAATATCGCAGGTGCGGTTGATTTTCCCTAGAAGCGGAACCTCATGTGCGGTCCCTTGGCCACAGAAGCATATTTGCTAGGTAGAAAATAAGAACTTTCGAGGGTGTGAAATCAAAAGTTAGAAAATTAATTTGGAGCTCGGGAGAGGGCGATTTTGGGAGGATTTTGAAGAGGAAATCAGTGGGTAACGATTCTTAATCCCTTTCTACTTATATACCTATAATCTAATCTTAGTTTTGTCATTTAATTTCGGATTTGGAATGAAAAATTAGGGAAAAGTGGAGAAAAGTTCTTAGGCATAATTGTGGGGTTTTGATCTAGATTTTGATGTCGGGTTGGAGTAATTTTTGTATAAATGAACTCGTGAGAGTATGAGGATTCTGAATTTGTAAAATTTACCTGATTCCGAGACATGAGCCCGAGAGGTGTTTTGGTTATTTTTTTCTAATTTCGCGTGTTAGCTTAGAATTAATTAGTGGAATTAGTTACTTGAAGTGTTATTACAGTATAGAATTGATTTGAATAGATTTTGGCCATTTGGAGTCGAGTTCTCGTGGTAAGAGCATGGTTTCGGATTGATTTTGAGCCAGTTCGAGGTAAGTGGCTTGTCTAACCTTGTGAGGGAAACTCCCCTTAGGATTTGGTATTATTGATATTTGAAATACCTTGTATGTGAGGTGACGAGTGCGTACTTGTGCTAATTGTTGAAAATCTTATTTTCATTAAATGACTATAATTGTGTTTTCTTTCTTGTTTATACTACTTGCAATTTAAGCATGTCTTTAGCTTAGGGAAGCACGTCTAATTGACTTAATTATTTTACTTGTTCAAACTGCCTTTATTTGGATTATGTGCAGCATGTTATGTTAGAAATATATGTTTTGCCTTGGTGTGAAATTTGAATTGAATTGAGTATTCTTCGTGTTGATGTTGTGTGTTTACTTTGGGAATACGGGACGGTATCCAGAGAGATCCTCCTGCCTGTTTACTTTGGGATTACTTGTCAGGATCCCGGTCCACCTTCCGTGAACCGTCGTCACGACACTTAGTCGCTATGACTAGGTAAGCCTAAAAATGCAAAAAGTAATGCCGCTCGGCATACACAATATCAACTCTCGAAAACTAATACTTCTCCCAAAATTCAGAATCTCATGAAACCACAAGCTAAAGATACTACATAGTTCTCTAACTCCAAAATGTCTAAAACAAAGTAAATACAGAAGAGTTATAACTACAAGAGAGAATGGAGAGAGACTCCTCGGTCCGCAGACGTAGAAGATATACCTCGAAGTCTCCGAAAGATCACCTCGCCTCAAGGACGGTAAGTCTCAGTAGAGGTACCTGGATCTGCACATGAAAACCATGCGCAGAAAGGGCATGAGTTCACCATAGATACTCAATAAGTGCCAAGCCTAACCTCGGTCAAGTAGTGACAAGGAAGGTCAGAGCCCTACTGTGGTTAAATAAAATATAAAGTTTGATAGTGTAGAACAGAACAGTATAAATACATACAGCAGTAAAAGCAACACTTATAAAGGACAATAATAACTATTACAGAATGCGACTCAGTACCAAAAATAACAATCGGGGATCTCCCAGGATACCGTACTATAGTCCCAAATATACCTATCCAATGGATCTCCTAGGATACCGTCCTGTAGTCCAAATATAGTGGGCGGGTATCTACCAGAATCCCTTTCCGTAGTTCCAAATATAAATACCTAGTATTGGGGAAATCTATCGGGTGCAATTCTGTAGTTCCATATAACTGTGCAGGGGATCTACCAGAATCTCACACATGTAGTCCCAATTATAAACAGACAAGGGGGAGCTACCGGAATCTCACATCCGTAGTCCTAATGTAAATTACACAGCAGCAATAGGAAAACATTCAATAATGTCAAATTTCATATTAAGGAAACAAGTAATCTAGCCTGGCATGCTGCACAAAATTCAGGTAAAGCAGTTTGAGCAAACAAAGTAATTAAATCACTTAGACATGATTTTTTAAGCTAACAATAGGCTTAATAAAAACAGGAAAGGAAACATACTAGTAGTTACTTAATGAAAACCAGATTTCTAGCAACTAGTACAAGTACACACTCGTCACCTCATGTACAACGCATTTCAATTATCAATAATACCAAATCCTAAGGGGAAGGTCCCCCATACAAGGTTAGGCAAGCCACTTACCTCGAACCAGCTCAAAATAAACCAGAAACCACGTCATTGCCACGAGTACTCAACTCCAAATGGCCCAAATATATTCAATTCAATTATATAGTGTAATAGCACTTCAAGTAACGATTCTATAATTAAATACTAAGTTAATACGCGAAATTATATAAAATTACCAAAATTCCCCTTGGTCCCACGTCTCGGGATTGGGAAAAATTTACATTTTCAGAATCCTCACTCTCACGAGTCTATACATAACAAGAACACTGAAATCGGAGTTTAATTGACCCCTCAAATACCCATTTTAGTGTCACCTAATCTCAAGCCTTAATTACCCACTTTTCCCAAAATTTTCACCACTAATTAGGCCTTTAATCACATATAAACGAGTTATGAAGTCAAAAATGTTACACCCAAGTGATTCCCCTTTGTTTTCCTCGATAATCACCCTCAAAAGCTTCAACCCCGTTCAAAAATAATGGAAAAATGAAGAAAAGTCGCGGATGGCTATTTAAATACTGCCCAGGTCTTCCTTCTTTGCTAACGCAAAAGGCACCTCGCATTCGCGAAGCACAATTTCACTTGGTCCTAGGTTTCTTCCTCGCAAACGCAATGCCTGGGACGCGAACGCAATTCAAATCTTCCTCCTCCTATACGAACATGGGAAAGCCATCGCGAACACGTAGGTATAGAACTCCCAGCTTTGAAAATGCGAGAGACACTTCACGAACACGAAGCACAAACTCCTCACCAGACCCACTCCTCTTCACGAATGCGAGACCCCACTTGCGAACGCGAAGAAGGAAACCTCAACTGACTATTGCAGCATTTTCTGCAATTTTCTAAGTTCCAAAATAGAACAGTTGAGCATCCGAAACACACCCGAGTCCGCCGAGACTTCAACCAAACCTAGTAACATATCCCATACATCATTCAAACTTGTCCCAATCTTTGAAATGCTCAAAACAACATCAAAATACCAACTTAGCATTATATTCAAGCCTAAGAACTTCAAAAACTCTCAAAATACGCTTTCGATCAAAAAGTCTATCAAACCTAGTCCTAATGTTTTGAAATTTTGCACACACATCACCCATTCAACACTACAGAGCTACTCCAACTTTCAGAATTCCATTCTGACCCTCACATCAAAATCTCACTATCGAACCGGAAACTTAAAAAATTTAACTTTTGGCATTTCAAGCCTAAATTAGCTATGGACCTTTAAAACACAATCCGAACATGCCTCTAAGCATGAAATAAGGAGCTAATGTAACCATAGGAATTCCATTCTGAGGCCGTCTTCACGCTGCTCAGACTATGGCCAAATTTTCAATACTTATGCTCTCATTCAGGGACTAAGTGTCCCAAAACTCTCTGAACTCAAGACCGAACATCCCGGCAAATCAAAATAGCAAAAATAAACATGGGAAAAGCAGTTAATAGTGGATCAGGGCGTTAATTCTTAAAATGACTGGTTGAGTCATTACACTACGAATTTGTATTCTAGGAGATCTCCTACACATATATTGATTTGAATTGTAGTGGACGATACTGAGAGATACCAAGCACGTATATTGAGGATACTAAGAAATCCTCGGGATACTAAGAGATCTCCAGCACCTATATTGAGTATACCAAAAGATCCTCGGGATACCAAGAGATTCCCAGCACGTATATTGAGGATACTAGTAGATCCTCGGGATACTAAAAAATCCCCCAACATATATGTTGAGGATACCAAGAGATCCTCAGGATACCAAGAGATCCCCAGCACACATATTGAGGATACTAAGAGATCCTCGAGATACTGAAAGATCCCCGGTTGTTATCTTCGTAGTTGTATTACTTATGTAATTATTTTGTCTCTGTTGTAGTTGTTGTTATTCTTATTATCTTGTGTTACTTCATATTGTAAGCATTTAATTATATTGTCGTATTCTATACTGTTTTACCTTATTTTTTCAGCTATAATCAGTAGGGCCCTGACCTTTCTCGTCACTACTCGACCGAGGTTAGGCTTGGCACTTACTTAATACTGATGTGGTATACTCATGCCTGTTTTGTACATTGTTTCATGTGCAGATCCAGGTACTCCGATTCAGCCCTACTACCCTTGAGGCGAGGTGATTCTCCAGAGACTTCGAGGTATATCTGCCGCGTCTACATACCAATGAGTCCCTTTCCATTCTTTCTTATAGTTTTAAACTTTCTATATTTATTTTGATTTAGAAATTCTGGAATTAGATCACAATGTAGTATTCATAGCTTGTGATTTCATGAGATTTTGGGTTTTGGGAATTTTTCAGTTTTGTAGATCTTGCCTTGGTATATGTCAAGCGACATCATAAATATTTCTATATTTGTTAATATTCAATTTTATTTCTTTTTTTTAAACATATTTTGGTTCTTTTTTCGCAATTGCTAAGCTTACCTAGAAGTAGAGACTAGGTGTCGTCACGACACTTCATGGAGGCCGAACTTGGGTTGTGACAAGTTGGTATCAAAGCTCTAGGATCATATGAGTCATAAACCACAAGCCGGTTTATTAGAGTCTCGCGGATCGGTACAAAGACGTCTGTACTTATCCACGAGAGGCTATGTAAACGTTAGGAAAATTCCACTTCATTTGATTTTCCTGTCATGCGAGATTTTTGACATCACAATCCTAAACCTATGTCTTTCTTCCATTCTCTCACAGATGGTGAAGACACATGCTACCAAAGGTGACCAGACACCCGCGGCCCCTACTAGAGCCGTCAGAGGTCGGGGTTAGGGTAGAGGCTGAGAACGCGCATGCAGTGCAGCCAAGGCACCCGTACGAGTTGCCACCGAGGTGCCACCAGCAGTTCTAGTCGACGTTCAGGCACTTGATACACCTACTGCTACTATTACTCCAGCACTTTAGGAGACCTTAACACAGTTCCTGAGCATGTTTGGTACATTGGTCCAGGCGAGATTGATTCAGATTATACCAATAGATGGGTCCCGGAGAGAGAAGACACACAAGTTCAGGAGAGAGAGTATAGGGAAGCGAGGAGACCTCATAGACCGAAGAAACCTAGTGGTCCTTATTTTGGAGGAAGAATACGACATGGTAGAGGTTCAGCCATCTGAGTTTGCGTTTCAGGCTTTACACAGTGTTTCATGTGTTCAGGGGTTTTAGAGTACCCGTACCACACAGTTCCTACTCCCACATCAACTGCGAGGTTGTTTTGAGTGTGGTGGCATAAGCCATATAGTGAGGTATTTCCCTAAAATTGGGAGGAGTGCACCTCCATAGACTTCTCAGCCACAGCGTGCCTCGAGAGTTCTCAGGATCTGGTTATAGCTCCAGCTGCTACCCCACCTACTCAACCAGCTAAAGGTGGAGTTCGGGGAGGTAGAGGTCACCTGAAAAGGGGTGACCGGGCCAGATATTATGCCCTTCCTACCCGTAAAGAGGTTGTTGCCTCCGATTCTGTCATCACAAGTATTGTCCTGGTTTGTCATAGAGATGTATCGGTTTTATCCGATCCAGGATCTACTTATTCTTATGTGTCTTCTTATTTTGCCTCGTATTTGGGCGTATCTCGGGATTCTTGAGCTTTTTTATTTATGTTTCTACTTTCATGGGAGATTCTCTTATTATGGACTACGTTTATCGATCGTGTGCGGTTGCTCTTAGTGGTTTTGAGAACAAAGCTAATTTATTATTGCTCAACATGGTAGATTTTGATGTTATCTTGGTCATGCACTCGTTGTCTCCCCATTATGCTATTTGATTATCATGCCAGAACCGTGATGCTGGCTATGTAGGTGTACCGCGAGTAGACTGGAGGGGTATCTTAAATCATAATCCTAGTAGAGTTACTTAATTCCGTAAGGCTCGGCATATGGTTGAGAAGGGATGTGACGCTATCTAGCTTATGTGAGAGAATCAGTATTGATACCACTACAGTTGATTCAGTCCCAGTAGTACAGAATTTTTCTGAGGTGTTTCCAGCTGACCTTCCGGGCATGCCACTCGACAGAGATATTAATTTTGGCATTAATCTATTTCTGGGTACTCAACCCATTTCTATTCATCTGTATCATATGGCCCCTTCCGAGTTGAAAGAGTTGAAAGATTAGTTACAGGAATTGCTTGATAAGGGTTTCATTTGGCCCATTGTATCACCTTGGGGTGATCTTATCTTATTTGTGAAGAAAAAGGATGATTCTATGCGTATGTGTATTGATTATTGCCAGTTGAACAAAGTTACGGTGAAGAACCGTTATCCTTTGCATCGTATTGATGATTTGTTCAACTAGCTACAGGGTGCACGAGTCTTTTTTAAGATACTTGCGTTCATATTACCATCATTTGAAGATTCGGGAGCCAGATATCCCAAAGATTACTTTCAGGACTCGGTATGGTCATTACGAGTTCCTTGTTATGTCATTTGGGCTGACCAATGTCCCAACAGCCTTTTTGCATTTGATGTACAGTGTCTACCGGCCATATCTTGACTCATTCGTCATTGTCTTTATTGATGATATTTTGGTGTACTCCCAGAGTCTGGAAGATCATGAGCAGCATCCGATGATAGTGCTTTAGACGTTGAGAGAAAATAAGTTATATGCAAAGTTCTCAAAGTGTGAGTTTTAGTTGGATGTTGTGGCATTCTTAGGCCACGTGGTATCGAGTGAGGGTATTCAAGGGGATCCGAAGAAAGTTGAAGCAGTGCAGAGTTGGCCCAGAACATCATTAGCTACAGAGATTTGCAGTTTTCTTGGCTTGGCAGGTTATTACCATCGATTTTTTGAGAGGTTTTCATCTATTACATCACATATGACCAAGCTGGCCTAGTTCCAGTGGATGAAAGAGTGTGAGGCAGGATTTCAAAAACTCAAGGCAGCTTTTATTACAGTCCCAATCTAGATGTTGCCTACAGGTCCGGGTCTTATACTATCTATTGTGATGCCTCGTGGATTATCCTTGGAACGGTATTGATGTAGTACGGTAGGGTGATTGCCTACGTGTCCAGACAGTTGAAGGTTCATAAGAAGAATTATCTTGTCCATGATCTCGAGATAGCTTATATTGTTCACGCCTTGAAGATCCGGCGCCAATATTTGTATGATATGCCTTGTGATATTTATGCTGATCACTGGAGTTTGCAGTATTTATTCAAGTCGGAGGATCATAATTTGTGTCGGTGGAGGTTTCTAGAGCTGTTGAAGGATTATGATATCACTATCTTGTATCACCGGGGAAAGGCCTGTGGTGGCCGATGCTTTGAGTCGTCGGGCAGAGATTTTGGGGAGCTTGGCTTATTTACCAGCAACGGAAAGGCCGATGGTGATGGATGTTTAGGCCTTAGCCAGTCAGTTTGTAAGATTGGATCTATCGGATCCCAATTGGGTTCTAGCTTGCGTGATTTCTCGATCTTCCTTATTTGATCATATTAGAGAGTGAGAGTTTGATGACCCTTACTTGCTTGTCCTCAAGGACAAGGTTCTGCATGGTGGTGTCAAAAATGTGACTATTGGTGATGACGGGGTATTGAGGATGCAGGGTTGGGTTTGTGTAACCAATATTGTGGGTTTCGAGAGTTGATTCCAGAAGAGGCCCATAAATTACGATATTCCATCCATTCGGGTGCCGCGAAGATGTACCAAGATTTGAGGCAACACTATTGGTGGATGCGGATGAAGAAAGATACAGTTGGGTTTGTAGCTCGGCGCCTCAATTGTCAGCAGGTAAAGTATGAGCACCAGAGACCGGTTGGGTTGCTTCAGCAGATAGAGATTCCGGAGTGGAAGTGGTAGTGGATCACCATGAGCTTCGTAGTTTGACTCCCACGAACATTGAGGAAGTCCGATACTATTTGGGTGATTTTGGATCAGCTGACCAAGATCACGCATTTAATTTCTATATGTACTACCTATTTTTTGGAGCGACTGGTGGAGATTTATATCTGGGAGATTGTTCATCTGCAGGGTATTCCAGTTCCCATCATTTCAGATAGAGGTACTCAGTTCACATCACGGTTTTGGAGGGCTGTATAGCATGAGTTGCGTACTCGAGTGGAGTTGAGTACAATATTTCACTCTCAGGCGGATGGATAGTTTTAACGCACTATTCAGATTCTTGAGGATATGCTTTGTGTGTGTGTGATTGAGTGTGGAGGGTCTTGGGATCAGTTCTTGCCATTGGCGGAGTTTACCTACAATAACATTTATAAGTCCAACATTCAAATGGCACCGTTTGAGGCTTTATATGGTCAGCGATGTAGATCCCGATGGGTTGGTTTGAGCCGGGTGAAGCTAGATTATTGGGCACAGACTTTGTTCAGGATGCTTTGGAGAAGGTTAAGGTGATCCAGGATAGACTCCAGACAGAAGATTTACGCTGACCAGAAGGTTTGTGATGTTTCCTATATGTATCGACTATTGAGACTGGGTTCTGCTTCGCGTTTCACCTATGAAGAGAGTTATGAGATTTGGGAAGAAAGGGAAGTTGAGTCTGAGGTATATTGGCCCTTTTGAGATATTGAGGCATGTTGGAGAGGTTGCTTATGAGCATATTTTACCTCCCAGCTTGGCAAGAGTTCAATAGGTATTTCATGTTCGACGCTCCAGAGGTATCATAGTGATCCAACACATGTGTTGGATTTCAGTTCAGTCCAGTTGGACAAGGATCTAACTTATGTTGAGGAGGCGGTGGCAATATTGGACAAGAAGGTTAGAAAACTGAGGTCAAACTACATTGCATCAGTGAAGGTTCAGTGGTGGCGTCAGCTAGACGAGCAGGCGACCTGGGAGACTGAGCAGGATATGCACAACCGTTACCCTCATCTTCTCATATCCCCGTTGTTGAAGGAAGTCGCGGTCAACACAAGATGCTATTGAATCCGTTGTAGGCGAGACTAGTAGAAGTGAACACCCTGAGAGAAATTCTTTTTAGGAGCTATTTCACGCCCTAGGTCCTATTCCTTTCTTTCTTGATGCTTTTCATAGCCCAGTTTCGTAAACAAGGGAATGACCCATGGCATCAGTTGACTTAAACGAGTTGGGGAGCGAAGCAACTTCTCTTAGGCTTGAATCTGATGTTAAGTTGGTGTTTTGATATTGTTTTGAGCGTTTTCAAGGTTCGAACAAATTTGAATGGTATTTTAGGATGGGTTGGCATGTTTGGTTGAGGTCCCGGGGGCCTCGGGTGAGTTTCGAGTGCTTAGCGGAAGTTGAATTGGACTTGGGAGAAATTAATGATGGTTGAACTTGTAATAATCGTGCATGCGTGAATGGGACCACAGGTGCAGTACCGCAAAAGTGGATGGGAGACCGCATATGCGTCCAGATGAGGAAAGGCTAGGAGTCATATATGCAGTAAAATGGTCGCAGGTGCGGAGATGGGAAAAAATGAAATATCGCAGGTGCGGTTGATTTTCCGCAGAAGCGGGACCGCAAGTGCGGTCCCTTGGCCGCAGAAGCGGATTTGCAGGGCAGAAAATAAGAAATTTTAAGGGTTTGAAATCAAAAGTTAGAAAAGTGATTTGGATCTCAGTATAGAGCGATTTTGGGAGGATTTTGAAGAGGAAATAGTAGGTAACGATTCATAATCCCTTTCTAGTTTTATTCCTATAATCTAATCTTGGTTTTGTCATTTAATTTCGAATTTGGGATGAAAAATTGGGGAAAAGCGAAATCAATTACTTGAAGTGTTATTTACAATATGTAATTGATTTGAATAGATTTGGGTCATTTGAAGTCGAATACTCGTGGAAAGAGCATGGTTTTAGATTGATATTGAGCCGGTTTGAGCTAAGTGGCTTGCCTAATCCTGTGTGGGGGTACTCCCCTTAGGATTTGGTATTGTTGATACTTGAAATGGCTTGTACGTGAGATGACGAGTGTGTAATTGTGTTAATTGTTGAAAATTCTGTTTTCATTCAGTAACTATAATTGTGTTTTCTTTCATGTTTATGCAACTTGCAATTTAAGCTTGTCGTTAGCTTAAGGAAGCATGTCTAATTGACTTAATTGTTTTACCTGCTCAAACTGCCTTATTTTGATTTTGTCCAGCATTCTATGTTAGAAATATTTGTTTTGCCTTGGTATGAAATTTGAATTGAATTGAGTATTCTTCGTGTTGTTGCGTATTTACTTTGGGACGACAAGACGGTATCCTGGGAGATCCTCCTGCCCGTTTACTTTGGGACTAGGGATTACTATTCTGAGAGATCCCCTACACATATATTAATTCGAACTGTAGCGCAGGATACCGAGAGATCCCCAGCAAGTATATCGAGGATACTAAGAGATTCTTGGAATACCAAGAGATCCCCAACACATATATTGAGGATACCAAGAGATCCCCAGCACATATATTGAGGATACTAAGAGATCCTCGGGATACTGATTAGAGATCCCCAATTTTTATCTCCATGTTGCGTTTTATTACTTTTGTAATTATTTTGTCTATGTTATAGTTGTTTTTATTCTTATTATCCTATGTTACTTCATATTGTAAGAATTTAATTATATTGTCATATTCTATACTGTTTTACCTCGTTTTTCAACTATTATCATTAGGACCCCGACCTCCTTGTCACTACTCGATCGGGGTTAGTCTTCACACTTTTTGAGTACCATGTGGTATACCCATGCCCTTTTTGCGCATTTTTCATGTGCAAATTCAGGTACTTCGGCTCAGCCCTACTACCCTTGAGGCGAGGTGATTCTCCAGAGACTTCGAGGTATATCTGCCCCGTCTATAGACCAGGGAGTCCCTTTCCATTCTCTCTTATAGTTTTAGCCCTTATGGTTATCTTGATTTAGACATTCTGGAGTTAGAGCACAATGTAGTATTCATAGCTTGTGATTTCATGAGATTTCGGGTGGGAATTGTTCAGTTTTTGAGATCTTGTATTGGTATATACCAAGCGACATCTTAAACACTTCTATATTTGTTCAGCTTCAATTTTAATTTTTTCCCCGTATTTTGGTTCTTTTTCTGCAATTGTTACGCTTACCTAGCCGTAGAGACTGGGTGTCGTCACATCAGTTCACGGAGGACAAACTTGGATCGTGACAGGTGGGAGGTACCAGGGCTGATAGGTACGGAAAAGAAAATTTAAAATTTGAAAAAAATATCCTCTTTGGAGAGAGGCGATGGGATTGGGTGGGTGGGTAGGTGTGGGGGTGTGGGGTGGGTTGGTGATGGTGGGGAATATGGTGGGGAAGATTGAGAAAGAGGTTTCGAAAATATTTTTCTTTCTTTTGATAAGGAAAATATTTTCCTCCAATTCGAGAAAACAGAGTTCATAAGGAAAATATTTTTCAAAACATTTAAGCGAACCAAACATGGAAAATTTGAAAAATATTTTCCTTCGTACCAAACACACCCTAGGTCGCCTATTCCAGCAACGATCTACACTTAAAATTTACTATAGTCGTCTCGTTTTACCAAAAGAAGTGTTTAACCTTTTCTTAAAATGAATTAATAAGAAAATAGAGGGTGATTCCTAGTTAAATATAATTATCACTTGAACTAACGTTTAGATGTATTGATGATGTAGGATTGGATCCGAAAGTATTGCATACCAACTACAAATGCTCAATGATTGTCAATGATGGTAATAAAAACATTCACTAAATGTAGATAATGACAATAAATGTAATAAGAAGGGATTTATCTCCAAATTTTAGATAACTTGGATGGTTCTCTTTCCCGACAACAACGTGGAATAATAATAAGAGAAGATGGATATGAAATCTTTGGATCTTGTAAACAAAAAGAGTATATCGAACAATGTAATTAGTAGACAAGACAAGCTTTTTGTGTATTCTTTGTTGTCGACCCTTTACAATATGTTCTTATCAGAAAAGTGAAGATCCCCATTTTGTTCTTTATCTTTTTCTATTTATAAGAGATATTCCTAAAAAATCCAAAAAAGTACAGCAGAGAGAACATCTAATGGAATATTCCTTCTATCTATTCTTAAACTCATTATACCATTGCTTCAGTGCTCCCTTTACTTGACCTCGACATTAATCCCTCTTAAGACGATTCTTCGCCATTGTGCCGTGATCGGCTCTATCCTCGGCCATGTTTATTAGCAGTTATTAATGTTAGGGATATAGCAGATATGTCCTAGATCCAATATCAAATTTGATGATTTGAACATATTTTTGTGAACGTCATTTGATATAAAATATATGACATTTGATATTCTTTTATCATTATTATTAATTATTTGATTATTTTGATAAGGTCCTTGATTAAATTTTGAGATTTTTGTCGTGATAGAGATCATAATAATGAGAGCAAAGTATCATTTAATTTAATCTTAATTTGTTCTTGATCGTAGGATTATTAACTTGGACATTAATAATTCGGTTAGATCAATATTTATGTGATCGTCTTCATGAGATAAAGATTAGTTGATCTCATTAACTAAATCACATAGATAGATGATACATATTGAGATATGAACATTGAACAGACTCATTGGGTAATTCCTAATGGTTAGAATTATCATATACTGTCAATAGGATATTGTCTTGAAGAATGTGATGTAAGAATTTCCTTTGACCTGAGATCATCATAGTAATTAACAAGTTATTTATTGTGCTTTGATACCAGACACCTATGACCCTAGAGCGACAGTTGAAAGGATATTGGGTACGATTAAATACTTGTAGAATTAGTGATTGATAACTGATTTTGGAATAATTTATCTCTTTATTTTGTATTAACAGAACGCTCTATTCTCTCTCCTCCTCGAACGCTACTTCCCACAACGGTAACAATCATCTTCTCCGGCAACTCACCGGCAAACCAGTGCCGCAGGCTCCGGTCCAGGTAAGTCCCACTCCTCCTTCTCTCTCCTCTCTCTCTCCCCGCGTCCCCTCCTCTCTCTCTCTCTCTCTCTCTCTCTCTCTCTCTCTCTGTTTTTTTCTCCTTTCTCTCTCCTCGCATACCTCTCTTTCTTCCTCTTTCCTTAACCCCTAGCAGTAGCTAGGCCGGTGTCCGGCGACCCACCAGCGCCATTTCATCTTCTTTCAACTTCTCCGTCCCCACTAGACCAATCTCCTCTGTAATTCCCTCCCTTTCTTCAAACCTTTCTCGGACCGGCTCTGTTGCCTGTAACTGTTCCGGTGGCAGTCCCTACCTTTTCTTTGTCCCGTGGTGTGTTTTGTGTGTTTCAGGTAGCAGAGCAGGCCAGTTGCTCAACACAGGCGTGAGGCATACGATGAGTAGATCGGGGCAGAACTGGACGCATCCGGTCATATTTCCAGATTTCCAGCAGGTTACATATTTTCCGGCAACTCCCGAACAGCATCCAGTCACGACGCAGATAAATCTGCCTGAGTTTCAACAACCAACGACAGGAGTTGGATGCAAACGAGCCAGGTGGACGCAATACAGTCGAGCATTTTCATGACAAAATCCAGCTTACTCGGTACTAGTCGCGGCGGCGAGGCCAGTTTGCTGTGTTTGGGAGTGAGGAGCTAAGCAACACCGGCAGGGACATGCAAGAATTGGTAGAAGTTGACCTCCGGCGCAGCAAAGCCTACTTTCAGGTTTTTCCACCAGGAGTTGGTACCTCCCGCTCTCTTGTTTACTCTGTATGCCTTTTTACGTATTCTAGCTAGCATTTCGAGTGTGGTCTATTCTGTTGTTATCTAGTTTGCTACATTTGCGTTTTTCGCTATAGTGCGTCTGTGTGCCACTGCACCCCATATCGGTTGGTGGGATAGTGGCCGCGGCGGGGGATGATAGCGTAAGGTCATGTCCTCAGGGGGTGGGGGTGGTAGCGGGGGTAAGTAGGGGAGTAGGGCGTGGTCCTTCGGGCAGGGCGGGAGGTAAGGGTGGGAAGAGGGTAGCGGACGCTCATGGAGTGCTGGCCGGTGAAGAACTCTCATGTTCAGAGAATGAACGTTGCGGAGATGATGATGCTCAGGTGGATGTGCGGGCTCACCAGGTTGGATAAGATTAAGAATGATGTTATTCGAGAGAATGTGGGGGTGGCCCCGGTGGATGAGAAGATGCGAGAAGGGAGGCTGTGGTGGTTCGGGCATGTGCGGAGGAGAAGTCTTGATGCCCCGGTGAGGAGTTGTGAGCGGCTGGCGATGGTCGGCGTACGGCGAGACAGAGGGAGGCCTAAGAGGTATTGGGGAGAGGTGATTAGGCATGACATGGCTAGAATGCGGGTTTCCGAGGACATGGCCCTTGATAGGAAAGTCTGGAGGTCTAGTATCAGGGTTGTAGGATAGGGGCTCCTAGAGTTTTTCGTACTCCTCACCCGGGGTTGGGTGAGGCTTGGCAGGGCTATCCATAGATGATTTGTGTATTGGATTGTGTCTCCCATATGGTAGTTATTTATGGTAGTTACAGTCTGATATTATTGCATGCTATTTTATTTGTGGTTCTTATGTTTAGATAATTATTTACGCTATTTCTGCTGGAGTTACTAATGTTTGTTTTTGTTTTTGTTTTTGGTTTTCCTTTCCTTCACTGAGCCGAAGGTCGATTAGAAACAGCCTCTGTGCCCTTTCGGGTAGGGGTAAGGCCCGTCTACATATTACCTTCCCCAGACCCCACTTTGTGGGACTATACTGGGTAGTTGTTGTTATTGTTGTTATTGTTTTCCTGTTGAAATACCTATAAGGCCTTAATTGTTAAATCTAACTTAGAATTGGATTAACAGAAATGGTCCACAATTGGCGTGGGACTTTATCTTCACGTAGTAGTCTAGGCAGACATATATCCATCAAGAACGGGTTGTAATTTTTCGTTAGAAAATTCCATAGAAATTTAATTTTGGAATTTAATTTTTTATCCTAAGTAGATCATTACCTCAACCAAATAAAGAAAGGATTTATAGGTGATGCTATATATAGGGTAATGAAATAAAAATTTGTACAATTTTGTTTTTGAGAAGAAATCCCACTTTGTGAAAGTGAGTATATAATACAAAGCTAAGAGAGAAAAATATAATTACAAGAAAAGTGTTTCTTGTTCTTCTAATTTGAGTTGAGATTTTTGAGAAAAATTTCAACACAACATTTCTTTCAATTATGTTCGCGGGTTTCATTGATCAAAGAGCTAATAGCAAGGATCGGTCTCGGTTCGCACTATCGAAGAATTTGAAACGACTCCCTTTATCAGATGAGTCTTAGATCCAATTTATTTAAACTCGAAAATTCCGCCTAAAATTATTATTATCTTCCGCTGCGTGTTACACCTATACGCAATCCTTCAATCAAATCGTACGAATTTTGACCAATACATATCTCTTCCACTTTAGTTAATGTAGGGAGTAGTATTTAGTAGTAGTATTATTTTTTTGGGGACTAATTTACACTTATCTCCACTAATTTGTGTTACAAGCACATGTATCAAATAATTTTACTCACTAAAATTGGAAATATATCCTTACACTAAGGTAGTAAATGAAATTTAAATATCTTCGAGCTTAAAAGATCAGAATTGTTACTCTTTAACGACTCATCCCAATTATGTTGTTGATGAACATATAATTACAGTTAAAAAAGGAAATAATACATCTTCGTGCCGAGACGCAAATATTTCGTTCAATTTAAAAAGATTCAAGCACACTATAATAAAAAAAGCTTCATTAGTCCAAGAATAGTCTTTTTAACTTGTCTGCTCATGTCGTATGCTTAAACAAATTCTGCATAAGTTGTTGAGTCCAAAACTCTACCACTTAAAACACCTTCCTTCAATAAAGTAAAACTCTCTTTTTTATTTTAACCTCAATTTTTCATACACTCTACAATATTTTTTTACACACCATATTATTAAAGGAAAACTCTTATTTATATGTATAAGAACTCTTACTTGGATTAAATTGGATGAAAGTAGGATATAAATTCTGAGATCAGAGACAAAATGAATTAATGAATAAATTTTTATGTAATTAGTGATATACCATTAGAGGGCAGCAACAAGAGTTATAACCGTATTCTGCATCATGGAATAGTGGGTAAAAAGGGAGTTATGTCAACTTCTCAAGATCATGAGATAATGAA
The DNA here is from genome assembly GCA_034376525.1 of Nicotiana benthamiana. NCBI lineage: Eukaryota > Viridiplantae > Streptophyta > Magnoliopsida > Solanales > Solanaceae > Nicotiana > Nicotiana benthamiana. Next base: position 69,534,669 of record CM067332.1, read on the forward strand.
AATTAATAATTTTTCAAGGCATATATATAATTTAATATTAAAATGTGACATAAAAATACACCAACATATGTCAAGTTGTCACGTAACATAAAAACAATATTGTTAGCCTTCATGCTTATTAACAACAAAACACAACCATAGGCCTTCCCTCACATCCGATTATCAGTAAAAGTTAACTAGCTTAATCCTCTGTCAAATACTGAACATAGTGTCAAAATAAAATATTTTCACATCCTTTAAACACGCTACAAAAAAGAGGCGAGGTTGAGATGGTTCGAACGTACGAAAAAGAGAAGCACAAAGGTTGGTTTTGGTGGGTATGAGGAGAGCTAGATGCAGGCCAAAGAAGTGTTGAGGAGATGTGATTAAGCATGACATGACACAACTAGCGCTTACCAAGGACATAAACTTTAATAGGAAGGTGTAAAGGTCAATAATTAGAGTAAAAGGTAGAGCGTTATATTTTTTTTTCCCGTACCGATAGTTTTAGTATGATATCTTTTTATTTTTAGATTGCTATTGTTATTGCTTATATTCACTATTCTGTTCATCTTCTCTTAGCTGAGGGTCTAACAGAAATAATTTCTTTGTCCTCTGGGACAGGGATAAGGTCTACATACAAAGTACCCTTCCCATACTTTACCCGCAAAACTCCACGGAGTTGTTTATTGTTGTGTTAAATACACCGTTAAACTAATTATTAATTATCATATTATATCGTACTATATTATATGTGTGAAGCTCTAAAGTAAAAGGTGAAAGACCAAAATAACCATCAAAAGTTTGAACGACTATTTTGCCCTTTGGACAAGCATTATTTCAAGAAGTTTTTTTGTAGAAAAATGTAAATAGACATTTCAAGTTATCTTTTTTATATATTTTTTAATCTCCTCATATTTTCGATTAATGCTATTTTAATTTGAAGGGGACGTTGAGAAGACAAACGTTGCTATAGACCGTCTGAAGAATTTTAGGAGTTGTCGAGAACAAGTAGTAGCCTGATTCATCTGACAAACTCTCAATAAAGGATCAGTATAATCTACTAATTAAATGTCTATATATTATGAAAAATATGGATATTAATGACTTATTCAAGCTCTGGAATTCTGAGAGCTTTTACCTATAGTTTTAATGGCTCGGAGTGCTTATTCATCTGCATATTTTGTTATATTCTTTCATTTATTTCCCTTTAAGTTCTTTCATAAAGTTTAAGTTACAGTTCTACAATTTAATTGTCTTTCTATAGTTCTTCGCATATGCAGCAACGAAGCCAACCAACAAGCTTGGGATTAAGAAACCACAGGCGCATAAACACAACAGTAAAGTCACTCTTTCCTCCTAAAATGTTAAGATGACAAGAGGGTTGCTCTGATGGTAAGCAACCCCACTTCCAACCAATAGGTTGTGAGTTCGAGTCTCTCCAAGAGTAAGGTGGGAAGTTCTTGGAGGGAAGGATGCTGGGGGTCTATTTGGAAACGGTCTCTCTACTCAAGGGTAGGGGTAAGGTCTGTGTACACACTACCCTCTCCAGACCCCACTAAGTGAGATTATACTGAGTTGTTGTTGTTGTAAAGTATTTACTGAAATGCAGGCATGTTATATATATTAACTTTTTGGAGGTACTCTCTCAAATTTGTAGCTAAAAAAATATTCTCTATTTATAGTTTAGTGTCTTTATATGTGTAATAATATTTAGGCTTTTGGGTTTTAAGTGTTCAAAGCTATTTTTGTTGTAATATTGATTTTGAAAACTTCGGTACAACTCATATTTTATCATCTAAATCTATGTATAAATGAATAAAAACTTGAGATTGTTAAAATACAATACTACGTAAAATTTTGTAAGTAATACTTACTGCCATTCTAACTTTATTTTCCTTATTTTAGGAGAAACATTTAAGATTTTGTTTGAATGATGGTAAGTCCTAGACCCTACATGTGAAATTATACTGAGTATATTACTGTTATTTTATGGTAGTAAGATTTCGACTTCTTCGTCATATTTATATTTTTAAGTGAGAAAGAAATACAAAATTGTTTAGGAGAAAACTACAAAGGGCTTAAAACTATGCCTTGTAATGGCTTCAAAGTGTTAAAGTGCTACAAAAGGGTGAACTTCCAAATTTTTTTTTAGGAGCATTTCCATGGGCTTAAATATAACACTCTGATCGTTATTCGCACACGATGTGTCAAATATTTGTAGATTCATTTTTGTTTTGAATATATTTGTAGATCCATCTTCATTTTAAACTGGCTCTAAATAATATTCGTTTTACTATAGTCGTGGGAATTTTTACTATCTTAGTTGTTTTTAATAATATATCAGTTGCAATTATGATGCTGAAGTTTCTATACTACATAATATGCACATTAAAATAGAAGGAAAAAAAAGAAAGATGACACTTGTTTATTTAGGAAAGAGCAAATAACCTTATCAATGCTAACTTTTTGCACATCTCTTAGATTTTACTTCACATTTCAATCAAATGCTTTTAAAATATGTGTAACTTTGAACTATTTTTCAACATATATTATACAAAATTGATGGAATACACTTGTAAAGCACGTGTCCAAAAACAAGTTATATTATAATTATGAAGACTTTTAGATGAAATTATTTTACTAATATATCCTTCGAATTAAATGACTAATTTACCCTCTAAATTTACCCCACAACAAAAATTCTGAAGAATATGAAGAGTTATTTGCATTGAATAACTCAATAAAGAATCGTATTCAATTTATTAAAGCTAATACTAACATAAATATCGAGAACGAAGGGTTGGAAGTTAGGGAAGAAAGGAAGAGAAAAGTTCATGGATTCTATGGATTAGTTTATGCATAACACAGTTTTGTTCTCATCCTCTTTTTGATGGTTCTGATGCTGGAGTTTCGTTGTGCAAGTATTTCATATTTTTTTCTTTAAGAAGACTTTTCAAATGTATTCTTAGTTTGTTATGGAACTAAACTCCCAAGGAAGCAAATTTGGTGGATCAATACATATTTCTTTCATCTTAAATTATATGGGTAATATAGTTCTCCAATGAGAAAAAATTAAGAGGGCGGGTGAGGAAGATCTATGTTTACACTTTTACTTTTTGGCTTTAATTTCTTTTCTATTTTGTTGAGATTTGATTAATTAAATTTTGTCCGAGTATGATTAATATCACATTTGATCTTTTAGGTAAATTCATTTGCTTCTAAGTGGCAACAAAGACTTTCTTATTCAAGTATAAGTCATTGAATTTCTTTGAAGGATAATATATGTGTCTTAATTGTTGACAACTTAATATTTTATTTTTTAAATTTATATTTATAGATATATCTCACATAAATTTACTTCCTTATGTGAAATATGTTGAAACAGTAGAAGATCGAGTGGGTCTGCCAATAGAAGGAAAATAAACTCAAAGTAAGGATTATTTAATTTTATAGTATACGAAACAAAAACGTATGCGGTTGATCACATCAACTTTTGAATATATTTCCAATGGAAAAATAACTTTATATAATTTAAACAGATACTCTTGGAACATGTATATCGTTAAAAACTTATGATTTTTTATATGAAATTTAAAATAATCGACGATATAAAATCACGTGCGATACCGTATCTAAAAACTAGTTGGCATATAACTTTGTAATTGATTAGTAAGTCTTCAACACCGACACATCTTAGGTTTCGACGGCTAAAGCTTAAAAAAGGCTAGAATGTTGAAGCAAAAGATAATGAGGGGCCAAGTGCACTGACGGCCATTCCTATTCCATTTAAAGATTAACGGGCACTCAAATTTTCTAACTACAAGACAAACTATATCTCACAAAGCCCGTTCAACTATTGTCTGCATTGACCAAATCATTGATGCAATGTTCTTCAATCTTCATGGTTCAAGTCCATAGTACACAAACATCAAGCATCACTGTTATTAACAATGAAAAATGTGAGCATATGTTATGTATGAAGAGAGACCATCAGGTAACTTTAACTTTCATGATTACACTAACAATAACCACGAAAAAAGGAGACGCATTATTAAACTTCACCCTGCTCAACCCACTTCTTCAACATTTTTGTTCACTTCTCTTCTTCCGGTTTCTCAATAAATGTCTTCCTCAACCAGTCCCATGGCTGCTTAAATATGAAAATAACGTAACACTATCAGAGGTGTCATTAGATACATATATGCCATCGTAAAATCAAGCTTACATATCCAAACGATACATTAACAAGAACTGAGTTGCACGACCTAAAGGAAGTCCAGAAGTGCATAATAAAAGAACACCAAAAGACTAAATTAGCACTTGCTTTGCTATCTACTCTCTAATTAAAGCTTATACACGAGATATCCAATTAAAGGACATCAAAACATTTAAATGAAAAAGTTACTTCAATAGATTCCATAGAATTCATCAAAAGTTTTGGAACCTTCCTTCTTATTACGTGATTTCCGAACCTCCAATCTAATATCTTAAAACAGCCACATTCATCAGTACACATATATTGCACATAAGATAATCTGAAAATGCAACTTTAAGTTTATAACATGTTCATAGTTAAAACAATGAAACTAATGTCATCACAAAAGTCGGAAAACAGCTGGACAGGAAAACAAATGGACAACAAACCTGCAACACAAAGCGAAGTGACTAACAAAATGAATCCCCCCATTTTCTTAAACTAGTAGGTCGGGTGCAATTATAACTTATTTTGCCCAATGTCACTAAGTTGACACTTGGCTGATAGCAAAAGCATGGAAATGGGTACAAAAAAGAGATATGGATTGTCCAGAGTGCAACTCTGGATGAAATTCTTCTCACCTATTTCCACGTTTGGTACACCTCTGTACGAGTTCCTTATCCATCGGACCTTCCCCATAGTCTTAATTTAGAGGCAAGGAGATCGATAATTGAAACTCCTACAGGAAATACCTAAAGTTCAGCCATTCCCATAGTTGTGTCCTACTTGCCGTTCCATACCGCCCTAACAAGCTCCCACCCTTCTAAGCCTCCCCATAAAAGACCCTTTTACTAGGCCATAGATAAATAATCAGAAGAAAATTGATCTCTAGCACCATCCGTATGCGCTTTTACTACCTTACTTTGCCATTTTGACTGTCCTCGTTGTGCTATTGGTGATGATTTATTTAGTTTGGTCAAAAGAAAGAAAGTTGAATCAATGAAATTTACAACAACATGTATGTGTGTGTGTTTGATAAAGTAGTGTCAACGGCTCAAAGGTATACTTGAGAACAAAGTTGACCCTCTTTATTGGATAGAAATGGGGTACAGACAAGTTTTGGCGCACTTCAATTGATCCTCCAAGTATTTGCTAGCCTATTACCCTCGACAAGTAGAGGTACCAAATAATTCTACCCACCAAGACAGGCAGATGGGAAGAATTCACCTAATGTAACTTTATAATCAAATTAAATTCTTGATTCCTAAAGTTGTCACACAAGATTTTGGACTGCTAAGCTATCCTGCTCACCAAATGTTACATTGCATAAAGGGTCATATACCACATCACAAAATTTATCAGAACAATAATTGCACATTTTGGATAACTGAACCAATCCAGCGTACCTAATCATTAAAAAAATCGGGAAGGATTCAAATCCCAACATTTTCCTGTCAAACATACCAACTTTCCCTATATGGTATTAACTCTTAAGAGCATATGTTTGACGGTTTCAGTTACTTTCGGAAGTTTGTTGAGATTAGAGATTATATGGCTTCCAAGCCAAGGCATAAGTGACATAGACTTGTATATTCATTGTATACTCACTGTATATTTACTGTATACTCATGGTATACCCTTGTAATGGGCTATGATGATTGCTCATGTCTGAGCCCACATTTATTTCGTTTTGGGCCGGCTCACCAGACCCGACCCAATAGTGAATTGTATATATAGTATAGGGTCAGATATTTTAGAGAGGGAAATTCATTTGTGTTTAATAAAATCTTCTCTCTGGATCTTCTCGATCCTTCTCTCAACTACCCCTTTCTCTCTCTTGTTTCTCTCACTATATTTTCCATGATTCTTCAGTTTAATCTTAATGTTTTCATGGTATCAAAGCCTAGACGATGATCCGACTATGTTTTTCTGCATCTTGTTATCTTGGTTGAAGTCTCGTTTTGAGATTTTTGGGGGTGTTTCTGACGCATGTGGTCGATGACGATTCCGATCTAAATCGGATGCTTTTCTGAGACTTTCATCGTGATATCTGAGTATATCTTCTTCACTCGAACGTTCTGGGAGATTTTCCGGTGATTTTTGGGTGATTTTTCGGTGACTTACCAGCTTCTAGGGTTTCTGGTGGTTGAACCTAGGGTTTTACTGCTATCCGGTGGCTCGATCCTCATTCAGTGGATGTTTTGGGTGACTTTCCGACATCCCTGACCATATTTCCAGTAAGGTTTTCAACGGTTGCACCTAGGGTTTTGTACCTAGGGTTTTCTCTGTTGATTGAAGGGCGATCTTCTCCGGTCGCGAAGAAGGAGGGTAACTCTGTCCTTATCTTGAGTGTTGTATGCTTTGTGTGTGATTATCTGGCTCCGTATGTGAGTATCTGGTTTTGTGTGTGAATATCTGGATATCTGGTTTCGTTATACCTTGCTTGTCGAAACTATTTTTTTTCAAGTTGGTTCATTAATCATGGCTTCTAATACGAACGCTGGTACCTCCTCCTCGGTACACTCTACCAGCCCCCTCTTTGTATACTCCTCTGATGTCCCTGGGATCTCTCTTGTCCCCGCTCCCTTCTCGGGAAGTGGTTATGGGGGTTGGAGGAGAAAAATGATTGTTGCATTATCTGCTAAAAACAAAATTGGTTTTGTTGATGGCACGTGCTCCCGACCAGCCATTAATGTGGCTCAACAAAGGTTATGGGATAGGTGCAATAACATGGTGACTTCTTGGTTAACTACCTCCCTCTCCCCTCAAATTGATGAAAGTGTGCAGTATTCTGCTACTGCACAGAGTATATGGTCCCAACTTCAGGCCAGATATGGCACTGCAATCAGGACCAAAATCTTTGAATTGAAAAGAGAGCTTTCCCACACCTCTCAAGGGTCCTTAGACATAGCTTCATATTTTAACAAGCTCAAAGGTCTGTGGGATGAACTAGAATCAATATGTGTTAATCATGGCGAAAGATGTGTTTGTGCTTCCAAAGATGGTATAATACAGGAAAGTGATGAAAATAAGGTGTTTCAGTTTCTAATGGGTCTTAATGAAGCATACATGGGGGTAAGGAGTAATATTTTGATGATGCAGCCTCCTCCAACCCTTGACAATGTCTATAATATGGTCCTCAATGATGAGAAGCAAAGACAAGTCCAGTCTCCTTCTCACTTTACTCCAGACTCTGTCTCTTTCAATGTCCATACTAATAGGCACTCAGTTGGATTTAACAAGGCCACAGTGCCTAATCCTTCTTCTCCTTTCAGACAAAAAGTCAATTTTGATCAAGCCAGAGGGCCTTTATTCTGTAGATACTGTAAAAAATCTGGACACTTAATTGATAAGTGTTTCAAGATCCATGGGTATCCACAAAGTACAAATTTTAACAAGGGGAGGAGACCTGCTGCTGCTCATCTTTCTGCTGGTCTGGATTTCCCTCATTCTGAAGGACATATATATGTTCCCCAAGGGGATCCTGGATCCTCCTGAATGCCATCAATCTGTTCCAAAAATAGATGGCCAGAGTTCTGTGATACCAGGGTTGAGCAGACAACAATATGATCAATTGATGAACTTATTACAACAGACCCAGTTAGGGGACTCCACTGCTCAAACTCCTCCCATGTATGCTGCTAACTTTGCTTGTACTATGTTAACTGAGAGTCCTATTTCTGATTCCAAACTCTGCATGCTTACCAATATTAATTCTTTCACTTGGATTATAGATTCAGGTGCCTCTAATCACATGACACATGATAAACAGTTACTTTTTAACATCACACCTTTAACTTTGCCTTATCTTGTCACTCTTCCTAATGGGTATAAAGTGAAAATAACATGCACAGGTTCTTTTGCACTGACTCCTTCTATTACTCTTCACAATGTCCTCCTGGTTCCTTCTTTTAAACACAACTTGATTTCTGTCCACAAGTTAGTGAAGCAGTTGCATTGTATAGTTTTGTTCACTGAACATTCATGCTTACTCCACATGATACAGGACCCTTCTCTGAGGAGGCCTCTGGATCTTGGTAGAGAAGCTGCTGGCTTATATAAACTGCTTGGGTTCCTCCTTCCCCTTCTTCCTCTATTAATTGTTCCTCTACTTCTGTTTGTTCTGTGTCTGCTTCTTGTAATGATGACATTTTGTCTGATAACAAGGTTGCTCCATTGCCTTCTGTGTCTGCTTCTTGTAATGATGACATTTTGTCTGATAGCAAGGCTGTCCCATTGCCTTCACATGTATATAGTTCCATCTGTAATAATGTTGTTACAACTGACATGAATTACATTTGGCATTTAAGACTTGCTCATACTCCATTTACAAATATGAGACATATTTCTGGTTTGTCTTTTCCATTTGCTTCCAAACAACCTTTTCCATGTTCTGTCTGTCCTATGGCAAGACAGACTAGACTGCCCTTTCCTGACAGTTCTATTAAGACCTCTAGACCTTTTCAATTGATTCATGTGGATACTTGGGGACCTTATCATACTCCAACTTCTTCTGGTTGTAGATATTTCCTCACAATTGTTGATGATTTTTCTAGGGCAACATGGACACACTTAATGGGATCCAAAAGCAATGCTTTTTCTATGCTTAAGTCATTCCTTTCTCTGGTTAAAACCTAATTTAATACTGTGGTTCAAACTGTTAGAAGTGACAATGCTTTAGAATTGGGATCTAGCATTGAGGGTATTTCTTTCTTTAGTAGTCAGGGGATCATACATCAAACCACCTGCTCTCATTCTCCTCAACAGAATGGTGTTGTTGAGAGGAAGCATAGAACCCTCCTTGAAACCTATAGAGCTTTGCTTTTTCAATCTGGGTTGCCTGTATCTTTCTGGGGGGACTGTTTGTTGACTGCCACTTACCTCCTTAACAGAACACCCACCAGATTGCTTCACAATAAATCTCCACATGAAATCTTGTATGGAAAAATTCCAACCTATTCTCATTTGAGAACATTTGGCTGCCTTGCCTATGCTACTGTCCCAATCCCTCAAAGGGACAAGTTGAGGCCAAGAGCCCTTCCTTGTGTTTTCCTGGGTTATCCTTTTGCCAAGAAATGTTATAAATTGTATGATCTTGCTTCAAAGAAATGTTTGGTTTCCAGAGATGTTATATTTCATGAATCCTGTTTTCCTTTTAAAACTGTCTCTTCTTCTGCTCATCCTTCTGCTTTATCCTTTCCTTTTGTTCCATCTGTAGAATATGATGATGATTCTGATTCTCCCATTCCCATCTCCTCTCTTCTTTCTCCTACATCTGTGCAAGTACCTCCTCATACTGTTCCAGACTCTACTGACTATACCTTCACTCCCTCTTTCAATCCTGATATCTCCCCTCCTGTTCTAGCTTCCTCTCCTTCTGTTCCTGCTCCCAGAAAGTCTCAAAGACAGCATAATCCTCCCTCTTATCTTAAGGATTATGTCTGTCAACTACCTGCCTTTTCTGGTTCATCTTCCTCCTCTTTGGAATCTGAGCCTCTATATTACTCCCAAGCTGCATCTGTTCCAGCATGGCAGGATGCCATGAGAAAGGAGTTTGATGCTTTGGACACCAACCATACTTGGGATGTTGTTCCTCTTCCTCCTGGTAAGAAACCCATTGGTTGTAAATGGGTTTATAAAATCAAATACAAGGCTGATGGTTGTGTTGAAAGGTATAAAGCTAGACTTGTTATTAGAGGAGATATTCAGGTTGAAGGTATTGATTTCACTGACACCTTTTCTCCTGTGGTTAAAATGTGCACTGTTAAGTGTCTTATTGCTGTGGCTGTGAAAAATCATTGGAATTTATTTCAACTAGATGTCAATAATGCTTTCTTGCATGGTGATTTGGATGAGGAGGTCTATATGACGCTCCCTCCAGGTTTGACAGTTTCTGCTCCTGACTATGTTTCTGCCTCCTCTGCCTCTACTCCCCTTGTTTGCAAATTAAACAAATCCCTGTATGGGCTCAGACAGGCATCCAGACAATGGTATGCCAAATTGTCTTCTGCCCTATATTCCAGACGCTATAGACATTCTTTGAATGATTATTCCCTATTCATCAAAGGTACACCAGGGTCCCTTGTGATTGCAGCTGTATATGTGGATGATATTATTCTTATTGGGGATGACTGTGATGAAATTGATGCCCTGAAACTGTTTCTGGATGATCAGTTCAAAATTAAGGACCTAGGGTCCTTACATTATTTTTTAGGCATAGAGATGTCAGTTGTTCCTGGTGGGATGATCTTTAATCAGCACAAATATATTTCTGATTTACTGCAACAGTTTGACTGTGTCAATGTCTCTTCTGTTGCTTGTCCTCTGGACATTAATGAAAAATTGATTGCTGATTTTGGTGACCTTTTTTCTTCTCCTGATCAGTATAGGAGTCTTGTTGGTAAACTCTTATTTCTGACTCATACTAGGCCTGACATCTGTTTTGCTGTGCAACATCTGAGTCAGTTTCTCAAATGCCCCAGACTTCCACATATGACTGCTGCCCTTCATGTACTGAGATATCTTAAAGGTACCCCTTCTATGGGTCTCTTTTATTCTGACTGCAATGATTTCTCTGTTATTGGTTATTTTGATAGTGACTGGGCTGCATGCCCTGATACTCGAAGATCTGTTACTGGGTTCTGTATTATTCTGGGTGGTTGCATGATTAGCTGGAAGTCTAAGAAACAACCAGTGGTTTCTTTATCTTCTGCTGAAGCTGAATACAGGGCCCTCAGTAAGGTTGTTGCAGAATTGTCTTGGTTGTCTCGTTTATTTCTAGACCTTGGGGTTTCTATTTCTCTTTCTTTTTCTATGTATTGTGACACCCAGGCTGCTATTCACATAGCTAAGAATCCTATTTTTCATGAACGGACCAAACACATTGAAGTGGATTGTCACTTTGTACGCGATCAGCTCCAGAATGGCCTCATTCACTTGTTTCATGTCCCTACTACTCGTCAGCTGGCTGACCTTCTGACAAAGCCTTTATCTGGCACTGTGCTTCATCCCTTGTTGCTCAAGTTGCAGGTGGTCTCCCCCTCCAACTTAAGGGGGGTATTGAGATTAGAGATTATATGGCTTCCAAGCCAAGGCATAAGTGACATAGAGTTGTATATTCACTTGTATATTCATTGTATACTCACTGTATATTTACTGTATACTCATGGTATACCCTTGTAATGGGCTATGATGATTGTTGATGTCTGAGCCCACATTTATTTCGTTTTGGGCCGGCTCACCCGACCCGACCCAATAATGAATTGTATATATAGTATAGGGTCAGATATTTTAGAGAGGGAAATTCATTTGTGTTTAATAAAATCTTCTCTCTGGATCTTCTCGATCCTTCTCTCAATTACCCCTTTCTCTCTCTTGTTTCTCTCACTATATTTTCCATGATTCTTCAGTTTAATCTTAATGTTTTCAAAGTTAAACAACAAGGACAATGCAAGGACTTATAATACTTGGAGAGGAGGTTAGTATAACTTTTAAAACACGAGAAAGAAACTGCAATAACTTTTAGAAACGTAGATATAAGTCAGTGCAATAAACTCAATCCATAAACTACAAATGCAAGAATTCAAACTTTTATGAGTAACACATGTTCAAGAAATAGAACCCCTTGTTCACGTCCCCGAGGACCATAACTATTAATGCATAGGGGGCTCTAATGGACAGGGGCGGAGGTAGAGTGCAGGATACGGGTTCAGCCGAACCCAGTAACTTTTGTTCAAACCATGTATTTGTCTTAGGAAATTCATTGAATATGTACAATTTGTTAATTTAGAACCCAGTAACTTAAAAAGATTACAATTCCGAACCCATAAAGTTTAAATCCTGCCTTCGCCTCTGCTAACGGACCATGCCTAAACCAGATCTAGAATCCGAAGAAAGAAATGAATCGATCAAGTTGTGGAAATGAAATAGCAAGAGTGTAAAGCGGCTAAAAATTTATCATTTAAGAAAAGGATGCTGAAGCAATGTTGAAATAATGGAGTATTAGATTAGCAAATTGGTAAGTATTGTATCTCAAACAGCAATGTTTGTAATCTCTAACGCTAATCCAGTTTTCAATTCAAGCGGATAGTGATCCGACAATGATTCCTAATTACTATTAGCATTAGGATCACAAACCATGACAACAAAAAATAGCAGTATAAGATGCTTGACAGGAGATGCTCCGCTTCGATAACCATAATAACAGGCCTGGCTATCGAGCTGAGCTCAGGCTCTCTGCTCAAACGAGAAAGGTTCAGTTGTCATAAAGCTTATTCAGTTGTCACAATCAAAGGTTCAGTTAAATCTTTATGACAACTGAATAAGCTCCTATTACCACTGACAATTTGACTGTCAAAATTCTATATGGCATGGGGTTAGGTAAAGAAAAACAAGGAAAACATATAATCAAAATTGAAGTATACGAATAATTCGGATTCCCAAATTCTTGAGAAAAGGTGAAAAGGGAAAGGACCTGGACGATCCAGAGGGCGGTGGTAGTGGCGGCAACACCCCAAGTAGCGGCGGCCTGTATATCGGTGGACTGAGGACGCAATTTGGGCCGAAGGAACTTGAAGAGTCCGGTACTGGTCATCTTCGGCGTTGTTAATTTCTCCGTTCACTGTAACTGAAACTGATACGATGAGCCCTCGAAATAAACTAGCGTCTCCGGTTGTTCGGATCTTCTCTAACTTCCAAATGACATATATATAAAAATCTAGAACATTATTTTATTTAAGGTAATTAATATTTTATTAATCACCAATAATCTTTCAAATCTTTGCTTGCTTTATAACTCAGGAGTCGTATCTATCAAAAAACTTAAAATACAATTTCATCTTATATGCTATATTTAATAAAACATAAAATGTTGAACTAAACTACTAATTTCTTTGGCAACTCTCACATTACATATGTAGGCTATTTCTCTAGTTATGCTACACTTCTGTTTCTCCATTGAAATATTCTCATGTTGTTTTCGATCCAAACATTATAATTAACCTCTGCATACACCATTCTGTACAATCGGGCTCCATAGATCCTGCCCGTAGCCCTTTGTATTATCCATTCTTGATGTTGGCCCTAGTTATCTCCAATTATATCTTGCCTTTGCATTCATTGTAATACCTTCTGCCATACTGCCTTAATAAAGGAGCAGTTCACTAACATATAGTCTCTAGTTTCATCATGCAGCTAACATAGAGAACATTTTGGATATACAGTTACTCCTTATTTAATCAATCTATCTGCAGTTAGAAAGCTTACCCTGCAACTGTAGCCACATTGTGAATATAGATTTTGGTCTAGCTTTGTTTTGGAACATCATACACTTCCAATTGACTCTAGGACTATTTCCCAATAGCTAAATGTAGAACTCGCTGACCATACTCTTTTTGGGTTGCTACTTACGTTGAATTTGTTGTAGAACTGTTCTGGCACTTAGTATCTGTCTCACCATCCAGCTTCCCTGCTGTGGGATTGCCATGTCTTCTATGTTAGAATATACGCTTAACGCTAGAGGGGGGAGAATAACGTTATAATAAAAAACAGCGTAAATTTGCGGAATTTAAAAATTGCAGGAATGAAATAAGTGCGATAAGTAAATAATAAGGAACGAACGCACCGATGTTATCCTTGTTCACCACAACCCGTGGCTAGTCCAGTCCCCGAGAGACTCTCTCGAGATTTTCACTAACTTCGTTAAGCTTACGGGTGCTTAACAAACCGTTACAAACTGAGAACTTGAGTCACACAAGCCTCAACAACCTTTGCTCGAAGATACAACACTTCAAGACTTCAACCAAAGGAATCACAACGTTCCTTCTTACAATACAAGGGATTAACACTTCCCTTCAAGTGTGTAAAAACACTTTGCACTCAAAACAAGACTCTCCTTAAGAGTAGATATGAGTAAAATAAATACGCTCAAGAACGCAACAACTTTCGTCAAGAATTTGGCTCTCAAAAACTTATGTAATGAATAGAAAATGATGAATAAGAGAGTATGCAAGCTTTAGCAATAATATGATCAGTTGTTGTGTTTTGAAGACTGATTTGAAGATGTATTTATAGTGTCAAAAACATGCATAACCGTTGCCTAATTGCCAATTAAGAATTGCTGATTTTGTGCTACGACAATCGATTGTCTAATTGGCACAATCGATTATTTTCTAATCGTTCCAAAAATCATTCCCAGATTTTACGCAGCATAATCGATTATCTAAGACGTATAATCGATTACTGGCAACGTTCAAAAAATCATTTCTAGATTTTACTTAAAACAATCGATTATCAGAAATATACAATCGATTACTTGGCAACGTTCAAAAAATCTTTTTCAGATTTTACTTCAAACAATCGATTATTAAAATCCTATAATCGATTATCTGACGGAGTTTGAAAATATTTTGGCAACGGTCATTTACATAATCGATTATGCTATATGGACAATCGATTATTTTTCAGTCTTGAAAAATCTAATAGACACTGCCTCAACACAATCGATTGTCATAAGGTTCACAATCGATTATTTTGTAGCTTTGAAAAATCTGATGGACACTGTCTCAACACAATCGATTGTCATAAGGTACACAATCGATTGTCATGCAGATTTCAAACATCTGATGGACACTGCCTCAACACAATCGATTGTCATAAGGTACACAATCGATTGTCTTGCAGCTGCCTTAACATAATCGATTATCATAAGTACATAATCGATTATCTTTGTCCAGATTTTAGAGGCATGTTTAAAAATCATTTTGCTAAAATAAATATGCATGATTTAACATCATTTTGCTCTAAATTAAATATGCATGATTTGATAAAAATGTTTTTACGAGAGAAGCCAAGTCTTGAGTTAAATTGTCGGATCAAGATCACAATTAAAGAGCGACTCATGTATCACTTTGTTTAATCTTGATTTTTGTTTGTCTTGTGCTTGAACTTCGTTACGTGACATTTGCGCGCTTGTGCTTGGACCTCTTCATATGTCAATTGCGCATCGTTTGTCATTTATCAAAACCTACAAATATGAACACACGTTTAGTTTAGTGCCTTGAGAACGTGTTTCAACAATTTCCCCCTTTTAGATAATGGCAAACCTTAATCGGGATATGCATATTAGGTAATTCATAATGACGATCCAAGACAAGTATATATATATGCAATTAGTTCCCCCTCAACATATGAATTCCCCCTCAATTTGTGCCAATAAGTATTAAGTGCATAGCCCTTATTCTTCCCCCTTTTGACATTAGCAAAAAAATTGGTAAATAACTTGTTTATTGATTAATCAAAAATTTCAACTTCATAAAAGGGATAATAAAGCAACTAATGTCAACATAATCGATTATTGATACTTGATAATCGATTATATACTAAAGAGAAATCGATTATTCTAAAGAGGAATCGATTATTCTGCACCAGTCTTTATAATTCCCCCTGCTTTTAGGGCGATACCTGCAAAAATACATTAGACGCCTCCGACGCTCAAGTTAGTAATCATGTGAAAGGGAAAATGCAATGCATGACTTAGATCAGTGTGGAGTCAAGAATCCCGAGTTCACTACGAATTCGGAAGAAGGACTCTTTCTCTAAAGGTTTTGTGAAGATGTCGGCCAATTGATCTTTGGTTTCAACAAATTCAATTTCGACATCACCTTTGAGAACGTGATCTCTTATAAAATGATACCTAATTTCAATGTGTTTTGTTCTTGAATGAAGAACGGGGTTTTTCGTCAAGCATATGGCGCTAGTATTATCACATCTAAGAGGGATATGATCGATACTTAGGCCATAGTCCAAGAGTTGCTGTTTCATCCAAAGAATTTGAGCGTAACAACTCCCCGCGGCTACATATTCAGCCTCGGTTGTGGACAACGCAACACTTACTTGTTTCTTGCTAAACCAAGAAACTAGAGAGCTACCGAGCAAATGGTAAGTGCCACTAGTGCTCTTGCGGTCCAATTTGCATCCAGCGAAATCGGAATCGGAATAGCCAACAAGTTGGCATGAAGAACCTTTGGGGTACCATAGACCCACATTTACAGTACCAACAAGATACTTCAATATCCGTTTCACCGCAGTTAGGTGAGACTCCTTAGGGCATGATTGATAACGAGCGCATAAGCACACGCTAAACATGATGTCCGGTCTACTAGCAGTAAGATAAAGGAGAGATCCAATCATACCTCGATACTTCTTGGTGTCGACTTCCTTACCTTTCTCGTCTTTGTCTAGATGGTCGGATGTGCTCATGGGAGTGGCCATTGCTTTTGCGTTGCTCATTTCAAATCGTTTTAGTAATTCTTTGCAATATTTAGCTTGACAAATGAAGGTTTCTTCTTTCATTTGCTTTACTTGCAGCTCCAAAAAGAAGGTTAGCTCACCCATCATAGACATTTCAAATTCGCTTGTCATTAAGTTGATGGTGTATATAACT
The DNA here is from genome assembly GCA_034376525.1 of Nicotiana benthamiana. Taxonomy (NCBI): domain Eukaryota; kingdom Viridiplantae; phylum Streptophyta; class Magnoliopsida; order Solanales; family Solanaceae; genus Nicotiana; species Nicotiana benthamiana. The sequence continues at coordinate 69,551,288 of CM067332.1, forward strand.
TAAGCCCGTTATATTTTATCTGTCGAACAACGAATAATCAATAGTTTTGCGTATTATTCAGGTGAAACAAGAAGAGATGGGTCGTTATAATTACAATCTTCAATACAGAGCTAATGGAAACAGGCTAGATGATGATCCATTAGTGGCATGTTGTTGCTGCCCTTGTTTGTTGGTCGGCTATTTCTGTTCTATCTTCATTCAGTGTCTTGGATTAGATGACACAGCCACCCTCACTGAGATAAACATTTTTTTTAGCCTTGAATGCATAATAAGACTTTAGTTTCGATGACTGGTGTAATTCACGGTTGAATTTTTCAAGTGTATTGTTATTTGTTAATTTTTATAATGATGATGTTTGAGGCGAACTCTCGCGTTCATGCACATTAACTATTTCATCGATAGTGTCGCCTTTCACATGTTTGTCTTTTTTTTTAAAAACAAAGATATGGAAGAGATGTTGAATCTTTTCAACCGATTGTGGTGACAGGTTTTGAAGTAAGAAGAGTCCATGTTTTAAGCTGTTATTCATGATTTGGTTGATGTTATTGAGATGAATGAATAAGGTTTCCGCTTTATTTGGGCAGACATTTAAATAATTATAGATTGAACATATGGCTAATTAGTCAGAGAAGATTAGTTTAAAAAAAAAACTCAAAAAAAGATTTTTTTGTGAAATGGCATTTCGAATATCAAGCAATAGATTTTGCTATGTACGTATTTTCAAATTATCAAACAGTCTATACATTCCATAATATCATCACCAAGTACACGACTTATAACTCACATTCCTAAAATACGATTTATACGTAGCATTGTTGAACTGCGATATATAAATGGCATTCATTGAATGCGAGCAAGTTTATCAGAGAAGAAATCACAAATCACTAAATCATTTTGCATTAAACATCAAATGTCCAAAAGCAGTATTTTCTGAAAATTTAAGCATAAAATAAGAAATAGGAAAGTTAGAAAACTATAGGCATATTCAGAATGAAAAAATAAAAAAATAAAATACTGTCATATCTCTCTATAACAACTTTATCTATTCCGATATTTTTGACTGTTATAGTGAAATATTATTATAGAGAATCATGATATAACATAACATATAGAATTGGTTCCAACGAAAACTGGGACGTTAAAACTTAACTGGTCCCACCACAACTCAAAATGTTTAAAATTGTTACAGTTTCCTATTCCTGTTTAACATCTAATCTATCTACTTCTCACCCTTAAGTTTTTCCTATGAATCTACAGGAAAATGCAACAAAATCTGTCTTTATGTTAACTATCATGCGAATCATCAAAAGCATTTGCTAGTTTTCTTCTTATGGTTTTTCCACCAGGTGACTTCACTGCCTCTTCTTCATCCCAATCGTTGTCCCAACTCTCATTCCACCCTTCAGCGTTAGTTTCCAACTTGATGGAAGATTGGAGTTCTGGGTTTCCCATTTCAAGTTCCTGATATGCAACACCATCAAGATGCCGATCCTGTTTTCTTAACTTGCAGCAGATGAATATTCCTCCGATTAGAAGAGCTGTTGCGCCTAGCAAATATGTAGTATAGGAATATGGCAAGTTGAAGTAGCGTTGCCATACTGAACGTCTGATGTCAATCGTACAATTCCCAGTTTCAGCATCCAGCATAATTGTTGATGAGGTCGCTTCAATTTTAGACGAGATATTGATCTGATTTACAAACGTGAGAAATTGAAAAACATGGAATTTGACAGGACAAAGGCTTAGTCATTCAGAAAGGAAGAGTCTGTTACCTGCTTGACATCATGTCTTGGTGTCTGAATATTCTCATAAGTTTTGTTTTCAGGTGAAACATTGACCTTCAGCATCAAAGAGTTCTCACCGTTGTTGTGGACGAGGAGAAATGATTCCTCATGTCCTACGAGAAAATAAAAATAAGCTTTATGATCTAGCCAAATTTGAGGTGTTAGAGCCAGGAATCTATTATCTTTGAGACTTACCACTTTAACATTTTCACCAGATTTAAGTCTTAATCTTGTTGTTCACTTAACTCACAACTACGGAAGTCCAAAATAATGTCTACCACCTCATAATTAGCTACATATCAACCAATATGTGATGATCAGATGCTGATTACAATTACAAAGAGACAATAACAAAGCCTAGTAATATTTTCAACAGCGCATACATCTTTCTAAAGTGTATTTGTTTTATGTAGAGAGCTACAAAAGTCAAGGTGTGTCCGGAAACTCTTATATAGTTTCTCTTCTGTTTCTTCAATGTTTCAGACTTTGATGTGAGCCAAGTCAGTTTGGAAGCTCCTCGAATGCAATCTAAACAGACATTATTTTACGTGTAATAGCAATGCGATAGACTGATTAAGTTGGACATAATTCTTCACTTATTTGACACTTGCAATATAATGTCAATGAGTTTGCTTTTCAAGGGCGTCCACAAGTAGCTTGCACTATTCAATAGGTAATTAATTACCAAAACAAAAAATACTCCCTCAATTTAAAAAGGATTGACACTATTTGCTTCTTAGTCTGTTTCAAAAAGATTGGCACCTTCCAATATTTCCTTAATAAGAAGCATCCGTAGCCACGCAAATGATATGACAAGTTTCAAGCCACAAGTTTTAAAAGTTTTACGGCTACACAAATGATATGGCTTATTTAAGACCACATATTTCAAAAGTCTTTCATTCTTTATTAAAGTTTGTGGCAGGTTAAACTAAGACAATCCTTTTGAAACCGAGGGTATTTTTTAAGCAAAAAAGAATTAGCACTGGTAGTCAAATTACACAACCACAAGAAATTAATGTATCTAGTAAAAGTAGAAATGGAGAACTACCTTTCTTGGCAGGAAAAAAGCAGGCAGTCATACTGATATGGTCATCCTGACACTTATTAGACGCTCCGTCACAGCTACCGCTAACAAAAGCCGCCGTTGGTTGGCCTACAGGGGCGTGATTAGTACCTGAATTCGCGTTAACTGCAGCGACAAAGCTTGGTGATGGGGCAACCTGTATAGAAGTATGTTCTCTAAAATTCCACATTCAACAAAGAAAGAGCACAGAACAGAACTATGAACAATCTTAATATAAGTGCACCTGGCCTCAGCTTGATCTAAAGAATTTTTTTAAGAAAATAAATACCTCCTCCGTCCTAATTTACGTGTCACTAACACAAAAGTTAAAAAGAAAGAAAGACTTTTGAATCTTATGGTATAAAATAAATTACGGACATTTGTGTGGCTAATAAATCATTTGTAGGATCGAAAGTTTAAAATTAAATTATTTTTAAATATAAATACGTAAACAGACTAAAAAAAAGTATTGCCACATAAATTGGAATATTGAATGGTGTGTAGAAACCTGATTATTTAATTTCGATCGAGAATCTGGAGGCCGAGCTAAATTTTCGAATGAGTGTACAGAACGTGCATTGGATTGCTCCAAAGAAATTGAAATCAGCATAATCAATGAAACAACCAATCTCGAGAACACCATCTTTACTTCACACTGTAGCACTTTATTGTAGTAAAAACTCCAGAGTTGATACTGGAGCCTCTGGATTTGGGTCTCCGAACCGAAAAGAGCAGAAAAACTCAAATAATTACAGAAGATATCAGGAAGTTTCAAATAGAAAGGAGACAAAGACAAGCAAAAGAGTTGACGGACTAAAAGAGAAAGAGAATTAATTAATGACCGCGTCAATGAGTTATAATAAATTCTTCAGAGCCAATTATGAAAATTCTTCAGCCTCTATAATTTCTTCGTCTTCGTCTCTCACATTTCATTCTTTTACTTTTTCTTAGCGTTACGTAGTCAAAATGGCGTGCTTCAACGTCACGCTCATTTCGTGGAAAGTCCACCAGACTTAAAAGCCCACGCCTTGCTTCTTCCCTTTCGGCTTATTCTCGTTCAAGTCTCCGCCATTCTTTTCAAGTTAGCTTTAACTTAGTTTTGTTTCAGTTTGTTTGTCATAGTTTGATCTCAAACTTTAATAAAAAGAGAAAGATTTTAAATTTATAGTATTAAATTAATATGTCAAAATATTTGACTATATTTAATCAAACAACTCAATATAAAAAAGAATAATCCTATCATGTCTCAAATAATAAATAATTACATAAATATGATTTCTAAAATAAAAAATAACTCACCTGGTTATATACAAATGAAGAAAACACGAAAATAACGGGCGTGATAGCAATATAAGCTACATAATAGCTTAAGGTTTAACACTACTAGAAAAAAGCTTTTTACCGGCTACAATTTCCGATTACAAATTGTTAGTCGTAATTTTTCGACTACTTTAGTTGGAAAATCTATATTTGTATTTATATTAATTTTTAGAATTTTGCTGATTAAGTTTTCGACTATTAGTATCGTAAAGTTTGCGAATTTTCTGCGCATATATTTTTCCGACTATTATAGACAAAACACAATATTTGTTATAAACTAAAGTAAATACAAGAACAATTATGCAAGAGCAATAGCAATAGAGAGAAGAGTAGAGAGAGTTCTTCTTATTGAGTTGAGAGGGGTGAATTACAATGGTAGAGAGCACCTCTATTTATAGGGAGGAGGAAGATCTTGCTACCAATAATAGGACTCTAAAATCTCTCTAATTAAGTACATTAAAGACATTCACCTTAAATAGAAGTGTAAGAATCTTCTATTTCATAACACTCCCCCTTGAATGTCTATTCAATGATGTGCCTCATAAAACCTTAAAACCAAAACCCAATGGGAAAAATTAAAGTAAGGAAAAAGAGTACACATGTTTGAATATGCGCCTATTGGTTGCCTCGTTAAAAACCTTGCAAGGAAAACCCAGTGGGACAAAACCTTGTAAGGGAAAAAGAGTGCAACGCGCATTAACTCCCCCTAATGAGTACATCAATTTAAGCCTTGAGCATTTGCATTCCAATCTTTGTGCATCATCTTCAAAACGATCTTTGGTAGATATTTGATAAATAAATCAACCATGTTGACTTGAATAAATATTCCGCACCTTGAAATCATCACTCTTGATAGATATGAACATCTTCATATAATGCCGTGGAATAGCTCTTCAATATCTCCATAGATGCATTCTCAATGCCATCATGCTTATAGTTATAGCAAGATACATATGTACACAAATTGTACTTAGGATGTGGTACTTCAGGACCAAGAATTGCATATGCTTCAAGCAACTTAAATCTTTCAAGTTAAGTCATATAAGTCGCATAATAGACTTTAGCTGCATATCAAAGTTTCATGTCATGCTAAACAAATAAGATATCGAAAATTGACTATACATACCTTTGCCTTTATACTTTCAAGCATATGAACTATAGGTTCAAAGCTACATGTCTTTCATATGGAATCAATTCTTCTTGAATTGTATCTCTTCCATTTAGTTACTTTCTTTGAGTCAGCAAATGCGTATAGCATGCTTTGCAATATGTTGCAATTGCATTTCCCTTTTATGAACTACAGGTTCATATCATGATATTCGGGGATATACATATACAAATGAAAATTCATCCCATGTAACACTTTCTCAAGTGTTTATCATGTCTCCTCCTCATGTTAGTAAAACTAACATGTTTCCTTAACTTTGGAAAATCATCTTTGTGCATTATGTCAATATACATAGCACCTTAATATAAGATGAAATTATTTGGTTCCTGACCCTGAACCACTTTTGAGGGGAGAATATACTCTCATATACAACTTATATCAAACTGATATATATATAACTTAGTTCTCATAAGAAACAGTTTAGCTATTAAGTGGAAGCACTCAATAATTATCTTGCTAAACCAACTTTAATATAAACCAACTTATCAAGATGAACTGTCTTGAGTAGAGATTCTGGAAACTATGCTCGAAGTTAGATTACTGAGCGATTTACCTCGCAAGCACTGCCAGGCTGCGGGTTAATAACAATGGCGCATGTAACCATATCATAGATGCATCATATGTGGTATATATGGCAGGTGAATGGGCCCATATTCACCTTTGATATTTCCAGAATTTAGGGGCTTCAACCCGAACTCTTTAGTTGGTCCGTTCATTAATGAGAACAAGTGATACAAGAGTATTCGTAAAGAACTTTCTAGTTCTTTAATATTCACCTATGTGAATTTGCACATCATACTTAAAATGAGATGGCTAACATGAATGCCAACTGAATAAATTATCAATATTGGTAAACTTCAAATTTACACATTACATGTGCACTTATCAATAAACTTCGGGTTTATTATGACATGGGTTTTATACCAATAGATATCCACTTTATTGTGGCATTCTTTCGTTTGTGTAGTACAAACTGGAGAACAAAGCAGGTAGCTTTTCATATACAAATTACCCCGCTACAAGTTGTAGTAATAGGAGAATCAAAGCCTTCCTTTATTTATAGTCTCAATATCATCAATCGCCTTCGCGTGTACTTTTGGAAACTGAATAAGTTTCTTTGAGACTTACTACAGCACAATACTCAATTGTGTTTCTCCAACATAGTAATAATTGGCTCTTCGAGAGCTCTCAATTAATTTTGTGCTACCACAGACTGAGGTTCGAGATCCTCACATTCTTGCATTCCGTATTTTCAAGAGTCTCAGGCTCAATAGATTCTTCGTGAATCTCGGAATTAATCAAATCATGAGCGTCCTCATGTGATTCTTTCATAGTGTCATTTAGATCGTTCTTTTTCCTCTTTCTAGGATTTCGATCTTTGGAACCTAATGGTCTGCCACGCTTCTGGCGTGCATTTGACTCATTGGATATGACACTAGATATTTGTCCAATAGGGACTTCAATACGGATCGGAACATTTTCCGCGTGAATGTGGGATTTCGTTATCCTCTTCAAGTTCGTAAATGCGTCAGGCATTTGATTTGCTATTCTTTGCAAATGGATAGTCTTTTGTACCTCTTTCTTTCAAATAGAGGTATGTGGATCAAGATGAGATAATGATACATTTTTCCACAAAATTTCCCATTTGGTTTCACCGACTTCTCCCCCTAATTTTGGGAAAAGTGTCTCATCAAATTGACAGTCTGCAAATAGTGCAGTGTACAAATCTCCTGTCAATGTTTCGAGGTAGCGAATAATGGAGGACGATTCATACTCAACATATATTCCTAACCTTCTTTGCAAACCCATTTTGGTGCGGGATGGCGGTGCTACAGGCACATATACTGCGCATCCAAAGCTTCTTAAATGGGATATATTGGGTTCATGACCCAAAACCAATTGCAATGGGGAATATTTGTGTCAATTCGTCAGTCAGAGACGAACTAGCATTGCTGCATGCAACATGGCGTGACCCCAAACCGAAGTGGGCAGCCGACGAACTAGCATTGCTTCATGCAAAATGGCATGACTCCAAACCGAAGTGGGCAGCCGGCAAACTAGTATTGTTGCATGCAAAATGGCGTGAACCCAAGTCGAAGCGGGCAGCCGACAAACTAGCATTGTTGCATTCAAAATGGCGTGAACCCAAACCGAAATGGGCAGCCTCGTTTTCATGAAGAATTCAAGATTATTCTCATCTATTGTCTCAATATGATATCCATTTTGAATGATATCTTTAAAACTCAACAAGTTCCTTTTAGACTTGGAGGAGAACACTTTGATTGATATCATTAAAACTCAACAAGTCCTTCTTAGACTTGGAGGAGAACATTGCATTCTCTATGATTAACGTCATGCCTTTGGGCAGAGTTACAATTGCTCTTCCGGAGCCTTCAATCAATTTACTACTTCCATAGATTGTAGTAATGTTTGCCTTACACAATTACTCTTCTTTTCTTTGAGTATTGTATGTGTAGTACATGAATCAACTAGGCAAATACTTTTACAATTGGACGTTGGTCCAAGTTCGCTTTGTGAGATATCCATATTTGATATCCCATAGTTTAACATACAAAAGAAATACACGAACATAGGAATAAACAAGTTCAATTCTTTTGTGTCACATAATATCTTCAAAATCTGCTACTAACAGTTGGCTAACAAAATCAGATATGTTATCCATAATCAATTCCTTTGTAGTTTGAAAATTTCAGCGTTTTTCATAAGACAATCGATTATTAAATACACACAATCGATTGTTTGAACATAGACAATCGATTGTTAGACATACACAATCGATTATTTGTTATTTTTGAAAAACTTCAGATCACACTGTTTAACGACAATCGATTGTTAGATATAGACAATCGATTGTGGGTGATTTTTGAAAAATTCCAGATCACTGTTTCAAGACAATCGATTGTTAGACAAAGACAATCGATTGTTGGTTATTTTTGAAAAATTCCAGAACACTGTTTCAAGACAATCGATTGTTAGACAAAGACAATCGATTGTTGGCTATTTTTGAAAAATTCCAGCACACTGTTTCAAGACAATCGATTGTTAGCCAAAGACAATCGATTGTTGATCAATTGTTTTTCAACTTTAATGCGAAAATAGTTGATAATCGACTAGTTTTTCAGGCTAGTCGATTACCCCCACTGGAAAATAAAAGTTTTATTGATATTTGAACATATTGAAGATATTCTAAAGAACTACTGCTAACATTGCTTTATGAACTAACTAATACGAGCTAATGCTAATGACTATTAGTTTATTCACTAACTAATACAAATAAGTAGAACAAAATCAAATAACTCCATCTTCTTTCATCACGGATCCATCGCCAATTAGGTGGTCTATTTTTCCATCGGGTTGCTCAAAGAAGTCTGCCACATCCAGGTGGGTGATATCCTCATTGTCGTCATAGACAAAATTTGTTTCAGGGCCTTTTCTCTTTCGAGATGCTTGATAAAGGTCAACCAAGTGTCTTGGCATACGGCAAATCTTTGACCAGTGCCCTTTCCCACCGCAACGATAACATATAGTTTCTGAACTATTTGCCTTAGGATCTTCGGGATCCCGTTTCTGCTTTCGGTGGTTATCTCTCTTTGGGGGGTGACGGACTTCTTTGGAATTTCTTCCTTGTCCACGTCCTTGGCTTTGACCCCGTTTATGACCGTGATCATGGTCCCTTTTATGTTTGGCATAATGCGAGTGCACCATATCTGCTTCAGGCAGTGGTGTAGACCCAGTTGGTCTATTTTCGTGATTTCTCATGAGCAGATCATTATTTCGCTCAGCCACTAGTAAGAGAGAAATCAGTTCAGAGTACTTCGTAAAGCCTTTCTCTCGGTACTGTTGCTGCAGTACCATATTGGAGGCATGAAACGTTGTAAACGTTTTCTCAAGCATATCGTAATTGGAGATGTTATCTCCACATAGCTTCAGTTTAGAAGTAATTCTGAACATAGCAGAATTATATTCAGAAACGGACTTAAAGTCCTGTAGCCTCAGATGGGCCCAATCATATCGTGCTTGTGGCAGAGTGACCAACTTCAGGTTGTCATATCTCTCCTTTAAGCTGTTCCACAAAACGAGTGGATCCTTGACGGTGAGATATTCAATCTTCAAACCTTCGTCAAGGTGGTGGCGCAAGAAAATCAAGGCCTTCGCACAATCTTGGGTGGATGCTTTTTCTTTATCTTTGAGGGTGTCTCCGAGACCCATAGCATCTAGGTGGATTTCAGCATCCAACACCCATGTCATATAGTTCTTGCCCGAAATTTCAAGGGCAACGAACTTTCTTTTCATAATGTCAGACATACTCGAAAATTAAATTAGGAAGAGGGAAAATACCTTGGATTTTCGAGAATGATACTTGAGACGGTAGAGTCTCGTGCTGATAATGTGTTATAAACTAAAGTAAATACAAGAACAATTATGCAAGAGCAATAGCAATAGAGAGAAGAGTAGAGAGAGTTCTTCTTATTGAGTTGAGAGGGGTGAATTACAATGGTAGAGAGCACCTCTATTTATAGGGAGGAGGAAGATCTTGCTACCAATAATAGGTCTCTAAAATCTCTTTAATTAAGTACATTAAAGACATTCACCTTAAATAGAAGTGTAAGAATCTTCTATTTCATAACAATATTATATTAGTTTTCGGCCATAGTTGTCAAAAATATTTAAAATAAAAGCAAATAAATATTATGTTATTTCCGACCTAGTCAAAAAATTTTAAATTAAATATTTTGTTGATTCCAACTATAGTAGTCGGAACATAGTCACATATTATTTAGCGACTATTTTAATCAGATAACTTAGTTATTTTGGATCCAAATCCTTATTTCTTTAATTATCTTTTTCTTTCCCACAATTCTCTCTTCCGGTGTTTACAATGATTTTGACCGAACGACGACGAGTCAGGCTTCCCACGCGAATTGACCTCTAAATGGCTCAATCTATTTAAAAACAACTCAATAACATCAAATAAAGCTATAGAAAACAATCCCAAACAATAAATAAAAGACGAATATGATAAGCGTTTTAAAACAACTCAATAACATCAAATAAAGCTATAGAAAACAATCCCAAATAATAAATAAAAGACGAATACGATAAGCGTTTTTAGAACACACTGATAAGAAAATAATTTCAAACAAGATAAAATGGAGGGAATACTTCTTTTAAATTAATTAAAAGGCAAAATATTAGTTATCCCTTGAACTTGAAGGCTTTTATTTAGTTTCCCTTAAATGCTCCCTAACTTAATTTTTTTGAAGACCCCATATAATTAAAGGAGTATTTAAAATCCAATATAATTAGAGAAAGAGCTAAATAAACGTTGTCAAGTTCAGGAGGTCCCCTAATATTCTTGCCAATTTAAAAAGATAGCTACACTTAGATGTTTATAAAAAGTGAAATTAATAATTTTAAAAAATAAAATAAATTACATATTACTCCGTTTGTGCAGATGATGTACGGAAAGAACCGGGTGGTGGGGTGGTGGTTGTCTGGTGGCGGTAATAATTTTACTATTATAGTATATAAGTTCATGTACTTACATACTTAATTTTAATACATTAAAGGGGTATATAAGAATAATATTGAATATGACATATTAGTAATAGAATTAGTAACACTGATATTATCTTTTATTACCTATTTAATTTGATGTATTAAAAATAACATGACTGCATAAATTTTTAAAAGAATATCTTTTTATAAAAATACTCTCCACCAGTTTGAAAAAGATTTTGAAAGAGCAGTCCTATCTTTTTATGTGCTTATCTACATATTAAAAATTATAAGATTATTAATATTATAATTTACAGTGTATAAAAATAATACTAAATATAATAATACATTAATTAATAATATCAAAGCTAATACATTTATTATTTTTCCTATTCATCCTACCAAACATCCTTTAAAGCAAGATTCAGGGACAAAATAAATAACTCATCTAAGTATTGTAGTAAACCGTGATTTATCGGAGTACAGGTACTTCTCTATTTAATTTTAATACATTAACAACAAAGTGTGTGCAAATCTTCGGAAATTAAAATTTAAATTTTAGTACAGAAAACATTATGTGAGTTTTTCAGTTGTCTAATCATTGTGCTCAACTATGGTACTCACCTTGTATTTTGAACGACCATCAAATTGACCAATGTTCTTAATTGCACTATCCTGCAGCTACACTTAATACGGCGCCGTTTCATCTTCCCCACAACCCCCAAATTCCTAAACCCCTAACTCTTACCATTTTTTTCCCCAAAACAAAAAATTCCACTTCCTTCATCACCAAAAATGGAGTTTCTCTTCAATCCAAACCTGCAATTCTCTTTATGTTTCAGAAATTAACTTGAATTAGGGTTTTTCTATTGACACTGCCTATGGCATCTGAAGAAATGGGCCTGGTTTCGACCGGACGAGTGGAAAATGGACTCAATCCACACTCACAGCTCGTTTTCCATGAAACTTTCAGCGGTGGCCCACCACCACCACCACCTCCTCATCGCAGCGCCGACGCCATTAGCGGTGATCCGGGCCCAAAAACGACTCGAGAACTTACCGGATTCCTCGACAAGTACGATAATAACCATCACCACCATTACTTCCCTCATCAACCGCAAGCTGCTGATTTTCGCCGTCAAATGTTCGCCGATGACCGACCTGGTGATGGATCGGAGGATGATGACGTGGATGATGACGAGGATGATGACGATGATGAAAATGAAGCTGAAGACATCGTTATAGTTGAAAATAGTAGTAATAATAATAATAATAATAATAATAATAATAGTAATAATAATAATAATAATAATCATCATAATAATAATAATAATAATAATAATAACAACAGTAATAATAGCAGGGATAAAGTTAATAATAACTGTAGTAGTAAAATTGGCAGTGAAAAACCAAAAACGTTTTCTGCATTTGGTAAGTGTTTTTTTTTTTGACAGTTTATTAGATTTCCTAGTTTGTTTTTCTAAACACGGACTTTTTTCGGATTGATGGGTAGTTGACTATTGATTTATTGATATGTTGAATAAGGTGCTAAGGAATCAGGAAACGAGGGCAACATAGACGCGAGAAATGCAGTGACAATTGCTAGTGTTGATGGGGAGGTGTATTATAATAGTCAATATTTGCAGGGAGGGGAAGGGTCAAATGCAGGGCCGAAGGAAACAGGGTTTGAGAATGGGTGTGGGTTTAGCGGGAGAAAGGAAGGTTGTTATTCAAGTGAATCGGAGTCTTTGAGAGCTATTCTCTCCGATCCAATTATGTAAGTTTCTTGTCCCGTACTCCCTTCATCCAATTCATATGTTAATGTTTCACGGAGCACGACATTTAAGAAAGAAAGAAAGAGTTTTGAAAGTTGTGGTGAAAATAAGTTATAGACATTTGTGTGACTATAATCATCTCACTTAGGGTAAAACAAAAATTTTAAAGTTAAATTGTTTCTGAAAAGGATTGAGTATCACATAATTTAGTTCAGAGAGAGTAATCTGTTTTGGCTGTTCGCTTGTGCTGCTTGGCTTTCTAGATCTTAAGTAAAGCATAAATTCTGTTTTGACCCCTAGGTTGTCTTAAAAAGGCAAGTTATTTAGTATTAGAATGAGATAGGCCAGATAGAGAAACTGAATATAGAGGATTCGTATAGATGGCCTCAATAAACTTTGGATTGTGGCGCAGATGATTGAAATTGATAAATTTAGCGTTAGTAAGATAATTAAAGGTTGTTTGCTTTCTTGGAGCTCTTAGTTTAGACATTGGACAAAGACATTTAGGGTGATCCCACCAATATTGTCAAAGGCGCGCTTATAGTGTGCTTAAGCCCTAAAATGAGGCCCAAAACATGTTTAACGTGTCGCTTAGTGGTTGCTTTAGTGTCGTCACCGAGACTCTAAGGCATACTTTTCCTTGCCAATGAGTGTAATATTGAAGAGGAGACGCTAAACAATTGATATTTTACTTTATCGTGATTTTTTCAATTTCGCTGTGCATATATATTTTTTTGTCATGCTTATAATTATTAGCTTTCAACTATACATATTTGCATTTTTTCTCCCTTTGCGCATTTCTTCATTAAAGCCTGCATTTTATTTGCGCTTAAATCCCCAGCTAGTGTTATTGAAGGCGAAAAGTGCAAAAAAACTTTAAGACTTGTTGGGGCTTTATTGGGTAGTTGTTGTTGTTGCTTGTTGGGGCTTTTAAGCGCAAAGCGGAAATAAATCATGGGTTTTAATGAAGAAAGGCGCAAATTGAGAAAAACTACATATATGAATGTGTAATCTAAGACTAATATCTATAAGAATGAATGCCAAATATATATGGACAAGGAAATTGAAGAAAACTTACGACAAAATGAAATATCAATTGTGTAGTGCCGCCTTTTTAGGATTACACTTATTGGCAAGGAAAAGTATGCCTTAGAGCATTGATGACAATACTAAAGCGCCTGCGAAGTGAGGTGAAGCGCTCAACATGTTTTGAGCCTTGCTTCAGGGCTTAAGCGCGCTTATAACGCACCTTTGATAACATTGGCCCCAACGGATCTTAGAGCCTTTTTGCGCTTTTCGCCCTTGATAACACTGGATACCACATGTTAGTATATTTGCAAGTTCAAATTGACCACCGGTGTAAATGTGCAATTAGCAGTTATGTGTTAGAGGTTGCTTTTAGGCGAATGTATTAAGTTGCAGTAATGTGGATGCAATTAAAAGTAAACCCTGTAGGAGGCATATTGTTTTAGCTTTAATCAAGTGTGATCTTGCTTGAGCATAAAAGAGTATACATGCTTTCTCTAAAGCTAGCTTTAGTTTCTGAGTTATATTGTAGGTGTGTTCTGCCACTTCCTCTCTAGTTATAGGAAGAAAAGAAAAGGGCATTTGGTGGGATGAGATGACTTATTGAATTTTACCTAGATGACTGCTGTAAGTTTTTTTCAGAATCTGGGATGGTTGTCATTCTGCCAAAAGTGTTTTTGATAGCGCGCGGCGACAAATAGCGACGAGGGCTCGCTTCAGTGAGGCGAGAGGCGCGCAGCGAAGCGCTCGCCTTTTTGATATGAGGCGACAATTTATAAAAAAATAATAATAATAATAATAATAATAATATATATATATATATATATATATATATATATATATATATATATATATATATATATATATATATATATATATATATATATATATATATATATATAACACTAAAAACTCAATAACAATAATATGTTAATAATAAATATATCAATTTAAAAATCTTATCACTTGTATATGTTTTTCCACAGAACAAACATTTAATTGCAGTTCTTGATGGGCCTTGTATAGCATAATTCCAAGCTATATCACTTCGTTTACTATTATCGGATGACGCCATTTCAATTTTCAGCGCTGTTTTAAAGAAAAATAGAGCAATAAATCAAATAAATTTAAGCAACTTAGCAGAATTGCAGATTAATTTTTCTTGTTTTATCTGTGCAGGTTACAGAGCACTGGTCGAGTGGTGCGGACTGTGAAAAAAAAAACAGAGCACTGGTCGAGTGGTCGACAGCTCTGTTTTTTTTTCACAGTCGACAGGTCGAGACTGAAAAAAAAACAGAGCAGTGCTGACTGAAAAAAAAAACAGAGCACTGGTCGAGTGGTCGACAACTCTGTTTTTTTTTCACAGTCGACAGGTCGAGACTGAAAAAAAAAACAGATGTATGCACCAGTGATGTCGAGTCCAGAAAGAGAGAAGAAGGAAGAAAGAAGAAAGAAGGAAGAAGGAAGAAAGAAAAAGTGAAAAACAGAGGCTGACAGGTCCTGTGATGTTGAGTCCAGAGAGAAGAAGGAAGAAAGAAGAAAGAGGAAAGAAGAAAGAAGAAAGAGAGAAGAAGGAAGAAAGAAGAAAGAAGAAAGAAGAAGTGAAGATGAAGAACATACCTGGGATGTCGAGTCCAGAGAGAGGCTGGAAGAAGAAGATGATTTGCAGCAAAACCCTAAATTGTTGACTGCTTGTGTTTTTGTAAAGCTGATGTGTTTTAATTACTGTATTTTCAAAATAGCGTCGTTACACAGCGCTTCGCGCCTCGCCTCGCCTTGTGCCACAACAGCTGTTGCCCTCGCCATTCTGCATCGCATCGCCACACTGCCCTTTGTAGCGTTAGGGCTTCGCTACGCCTCGCTACACGCTTTTAGCGCTGTAGCGAGCGCTTTTAATAACACTGAGCCAAACCAACAAAAAAGAAACATAAATTGCACCCAAGGGTGTGACCTAGTGGTCACTGAAAGAATGCAAACCTTAGAGACCATGGTCAAATTATAGTAGGGTCAAAAAACACTAGGCGATTCTGCCTAAGTATTGGTGGGTATTCGGTGGAAAATAGCAGGTGTCCTGTGAAATATAAATTTTACCCGTAGATTTAATATTACTCCCTCCATTTTAATTTTTTGTGAACCTGTTTGATTGAGCATAGAGCATAGAGTTTAAGAAAGAAAGACTTTTGGCCATGAGATTTCTGTGGTTGTATAATCAGTGATTAAGGGTAAATTGAAAACCTGAAGTTAAATTGCTTCTAAATATAAAAAAATTGTAATTCTTTTGTATACAAACTAAAAAGGAAAAAGAAAAAAGAGACATAAAATGGAAAAAAAGGAGGATGTTAGCTTATGCAAAATTTCCCCCTAATTTTCTTTAAAGAAATCTTCCGTATCACCGTTGGTCAACAGAATGTTCTCTTTTTGAAAAAGGGCTACTTTTTCATTCTTCTGATGGCTGTATAATATTTATGGGGTCTCATCTATTCTGGGTTATCAAATAACGCTTATAGTAGGGGTTAAAGTAATAGTATTATGATTATTTGCTTATGTAGTTAAGTAGTTTTTCGACAAGAGGGGTTGCTCTGATGGTAAGCAATCCCCACTTCCAACCGAGAGGTTGTTAGTTCGAGTCTCCCCAAGAGCAAGGTGAGAAATTCTTGGAGGGAAGGATGCCGGGGATCTATTTGGAAACAGCCTCTCTATCCAAGAGTAGGGTTAAGGTATGCGTACATATTACCCTTCCCAGACCCCACTAAGTGGGATTATACTGGGTTGTTGTTGTTGTTGTGGTTAAGTAGTTTCTTTCCATATTTGTGTTTACCGTTGTTGATTCATGCATTATTTTACTGTCCCAACTTAACATCACGTGCTCTTGTAGTATCTTTCTATACGTTTTTTGCTGCTCTAGATTCATGCATTATTTTATCCATCTGGTTACTTGCATCCGCACTTGACATTTCGCTGTCAATTTCAGGGTATTGCCTTGTGGGCATTCCTTTGGTAGTGGTGGACTGCAGCATGTGATTAGAATGGTATGTCCTCTGGAAACAGGTTGTTACCAACTTTCATTGATGCTCGATATTAATTGCATTTGCATCCTTAATCTAACGGCTCTCTTCTCTCTCTTCTCTCTCCTCAATCTCTCTCTCTTCCGTCTGAAGCGACCACCGTCGCCGGTTCCGACAGGTACGTCTCTCTCCTCTTCCTCTTCTCTCTCTTCTCTCTCTCCTCTCTCGTCTTTTCCGACTGCACAGTGCTGTCGGAACACTGTTCCGATAACTCACGGTGGTCTTTCTTCGACACCTCCTACACTTGCCTTGTGGGCATTCCTTTGGTAGTGGTGGACTGCAGCATGTGATTAAAATGGTATGTCCTCTGGAAACAGGTTGTTACCAACTTTCATTGATGCTCAATATTAATTGCATTTGCATCCTTAATCTAACGGCTCTCTTCTCTCTCTCTTCTCTCTCTTCCCGTCTAAAGCGACCACCGTCGCCGGTTCCGACAGGTACGTCTCTCTCCTCTTCCTCTTCTCTCTCTTCTCTCTCTCCTCTCTCGTCTTTTCCGACTGCACAGTGCTGTCGGAACACTGTTCCGACAACTCACGGTGGTCTTTCTTCGACACCTCCTACACTGTCGAGACACACAGTGTCAGGCGCACGTCGCCGGAAGCTGCCTCACGCGCCGCCGACGACCACTCACGCGCCGCCAGCGACACCCACGCGCCACGTGCGTGAACACTGTTCCGGTCACTTTTTCCACCGGCTCCTTTTGGACAGTTTTTTCCCCCCACAATTCCGACCAACTCGGTACTTCTGGAATATCACCCTGGTCACTTTCACCCACTGCTTACCCACAACAGATCTCGGTGCTGCCCAGAGGTCTGGAATTTTTGTTTTCGCCGGAATTTTTCTGGCATCCCCTGCACCTTTCCTTTTTATTCTCTCCTCTGCTTTTGTGGGTGTGTTCTGTTTTCTTGGACAGGTGCCTATTTCACCGGCGAGGATCTCCGGCAACTCTCGTTCAGACTCACGGCAGGACGCAATAGAGCTGCACATTCTGCTAAGCTTCAGGAAAACTTGGGCGCATCAAAGCACACTTTCAGGTTTTTTCACCGGGAGTTGGTACCTCCCGCTCACTTGTTTACTTTGTGCACCTTTTTACGTATTTTAGCTAGCATTTCGTGTGAGGTTTACTCTGTTGCTATCTAGTTTGCATCTTTTTGTGTATTCCGCTATAGTGCGTGTGTGTGCCACTGCACCCCAGAGCCGGTTGGAGGGATAGTGGCCGCGGCGGAGGATGATATTGTAAGGTCATGTCCTCGGGGGTGGGGGCGGTGGCGGGGGTGAGTAGGGGGTAGGGAGTGGTCCTGCGGGTAGGGCGAGAGGTAAGGGTGGGAAGAGGGTAGCGGACGCTCATAGATTAAGGATTGGGTCATGGAACATAGGCATTCTGACGGGTAAGTCCGTTGAGTTGGCGAAGGTTCTTCAGAAGAGGAGGGTTAACATAGCCTGTGTCCAGGAGACTAGGTGGAATGGGTTGAAGGCGAGGAATGCAGACGGGTTTAAGCTGTGGTATTCTGGGGTCGTGAGAGGTAAGAATGGAGTGGGCATCTTGGTGGATAGGGATCTAAGGGAGTCCGTGGTCGAGGTTAGGCGAGTGAATGATAGGTTAATGTCTATTAAGCTGGTTATTGGGGGTGGCGTCCTCAACGTCATCAGCGCTTACGCGCCGCAAGCAGGCTTAGACGAGGAGGCTAAAAGGCGCTTTTTGGAGGACTTGGATGATCTGGTGGGCAGTATTCCCCAATCTGAGAAGTTAGTTATTGGAGGGGACTTTAATGGTCATATTGGGGCTGAGGCTGATGGCTATGATGAGGTGCACGGTGGATTTGGCTTTGGGGCCAGGAACGGAGGAGGCACTTCGCTGTTTGATTTTGCCAGGGCTTCCGAGCTCCTGATTGCGAACTCGACATTCCGGAAGAGGGAGGAGCATTTGGTCACCTACAAGAGTTCGGCGGCGAGGACTCAGATTGATTACATCCTCATCAAAAGGAGCGATAGGGGTTTGTGCAAGGGCTGCAAGGTTATTCCGGGAGAGTCTCTTTCAACTCTCCATAGACTACTAGTGATGGATGTCGATCTCTGGGTGAAGAAGAAGAGGAGGGACGCCCCGCGTCAACCGCGGATTAGATGGGGAGCTTTGTCTAAGGAGAAAGCACAGGAGTTGGAAAGGAGGTTAGTGGAGGGCGGAGCTTGGAGAAGTTATGGGGAAGCGGACGCTATGTGGACAGTGTCGGCAAACTTGGTTAGGGGGGTAGCACGGGACGTGCTCGGGGTAGCTAAGGGATATTCAGGCAGACATCAGGGTGATTGGTGGTGGAACGAGGTAGTCAAAGGAAAAGTGGAGATGAAGAAGGCGGCGTTCGCTAGGTTGGTAGGGAGCACAAGCGAGGAGGAGCGGAGAGCGAACAGGTTGATCTACAAGGAGGCGAGAAGAGAAGCTAAGATGGCAGTCACGGAAGCTAAAGACGCGGCGTTCGGTCGCATGTATGAGGAACTAGGGGAGAGAGGTGGGGATAAGAAGTTATTCCGGTTGGCTAAAGCAAGGGAAAGGAAGGCACGTGATCTAGACCAAGTCAGGTGTATCAAGGACGAGGATGGTAGAGTTCTGATGGGGGAATCTCAAATCAAACAGAGGTGGCATGCGTACTTTCGGGACCTTCTTAACGAGGAGGGGGATCGGAGCATAGAGCTAGGAGAGTTGGGGCATTCAGAGCAGCATAGAGACCTTGGGTACTGCAGGCGCATTAGGGTGGAGGAGGTCTTAGGGGCGTTGCGTAGGATGAGTAGGGGTCGAGCGACCGGGCCTGACGAGATCCCGGTGGAGTTCTGGAAGTGCATGGGTAAGCCTGGAGGGAAGTGGCTCTCTAGGCTGTTCAATGCGATCTTCAAGACCAAAAGGATGCCGGATGAGTGGAGGTGGAGTACAGTGGTGCCCTTGTACAAGAACAAAGGGGACATCCAGTGCTGCAACAACTATAGGGGTATCAAATTAATAAGCCACACGATGAAGGTATGGGAGAAGGTGATTGAGGCGCGGGTGAGGGAGGCGACAACTATATCTGGGAACCAGTTCGGTTTCATGCCGGGCCGCTCCACCACAGAGGCTATTCACCTAGTCAAGTGACTGGCGGAACAATTCAGGGATCAGAAGAAGGACCTTCACATGGTGCTTATCGACTTGGAGAAGGCGTATGACAAGGTCCCGAGAGAGGTGCTATGGAGGTGCTTGGAGGCGAAGAGTGTGCCGGAAGCCTATATCAGAGTAATCAAGGACATGTATAATGGAGCTAAGACTAGGGTTAGGACGGTGGGTAGCGAATCAGACCATTTTCCTGTGGTAATGGGGCTCCATCAAGGATCGGCACTGAGCCCCCTGTTGTTTGCCTTAGTGATAGATGCTCTAACCTGACATATCCAAGGGGAGGTGCCTTGGTGTATGCTTTTTGCTGATGATATAGTATTGATAGACGAGACGAGGGTCGGTGTTAGTGAAAGGTTAGAGGTGTGGAGACAGACCCTCGAGTCTAAAGGTTTCAAAATAAGCAGATCAAAGACAGAATACCTGGAGTGCAAGTTTGGCGACGAGCCGAGTGGGGTAGGCAGGGACGTGATGCTTGGTTCTCAGGCCATCGCCAAGAGGGATAGTGTCCGATATCTTGGGTCTGTGATTCAGGGGGACGGAGAGATTGACGGGGACGTCACCCATCGAATAGGAGCGGGGTGGTCAAAGTGGAGGCTTGCTTCAGGGGTCCTGTGTGACAAGAAAATTCCACACAAACTCAAGGGGAAATTCTCCAGAGCCGTGGTTAGACCTGCGATGTTGTATGGGGCGGAGTGCTGGCCCGTGAAAAACTCCCATGTTCAAAGAATGAAGGTTGCGGAGATGAGGATGCTTAGGTGGATGTGTGGGCACACCAGGCTAGATAAGATTAAGAATGAAGTTATTCGACAGAAGGTAGGGGTGGCCCCGGTGGATGAGAAGATGCGGGAAGCGAGGCTGAGGTGGTTCGGGCATGTACGGAGGAGGGGTCCCGATGCCCCGGTGAGGAGCTGCGAGCGGCTGGAGATTGTTGGCGGTCGGCGAGGAAAAGGGAGGCCTAAGAAGCATTGGAGAGAGGTGATCAGGCAGGACATGACTAGAATGCAGGTTTCCGAGGACATGACCCTTGATAGGGGAGTCTGGAGGTCTAGAATCAGGGTTGTAGGCTAGGGGCTCATAGAGTTCTTCGTACGCCTCACCCGGGATTGGGTGTGGGATAGCAGGGTCACCCATAGATGATTAGTGTTTTAGCTTATGTCCCCTTATGGTTGTTAGTATGGTAATTACGGTTTGTTATTATTGCATGCGACTGTATTCATGTTTCTTATGTTTACATAATTATTTACGTTATTTCTTCGGGATTTACTAATGCTCTATTGTTTTGTTTTGTCTTGTTTTTGTTTCTAATTTTGTCTTTGTTTTTGTTTTTGTTTTTGTTTTAATGCAGCTTTTCATTTTATCCTATGCGCCGAGAGTCGAATGGAAACAGCCTCTCTACCCTTTCGAGTAGGGGTAAGGCTCGTCTACATATTACCCTCCCCAGACCCCAGCTGATAGGAATATACTGGGTAGTTGTTGTTTGAGGATTTTGATATTCAATGCTGCTTAATCAATAAATTCTGTTTCAAGATGCATTAGATAGAGAAACCGACAATCTCATTGGCATAATAGGAGAATATGTTCCCGAATTTGGGGTTTGGCTGTGGTTTTATGCCTTTTGATTTAAGTAAGCATCTTTGGAAAAACTTCTCTCGGCTTTCAGTTTAGGGGAACTGTCCTGCATTTGATTACATAGTATGGCCTAGTGATTAATGAAGTGGGTGAGACGTATGACGTCTCAGGTTCAGTTTCCAGCCCATGAAATTAGTCGAGGTGCGCGTAAGCTGGCACAGGCACCATGGTTATTCCAAAAAAAAAAAATCTAAGAAAATGCTAATATTCTTATTCGTTGGAGAGAGATGCAAACGGCAAAATCAGATGCAAATGCCTTTAATTTAAGATTTGAAATTGATAGGACCAACTGTTCTGAAACCATATCACCTCCAAAAGCTGTATATTCCTATATGGACATTGCATGCTCGCTCAATTAATAGCCTTTTTGACCGAGCTTCTTTTTTGCCAAGCTTTTGGAAGGAAGAAAAGTGCTTTTGAGGAGAAGCAGAAGCAGTTTTGGAGAAGCTAAAAAAAGTAGCTTCTCTCCAAAAGCACTTTTGAGAAAAATACACTTAGAAGCAGTTTTTTAAAACTTGGCCAAACACTAATTGCTGCTCAAAAGTGCTTTTCAAACTAATTAGCCAAACACAAACTGCTTATCACCAAAAGTACTTTTGAGAAAAGCACTTCTCAAAATAAGCTGATTTTTGCAGCTTGGCCAAACGGACTATAAATCTTCCTGTTAAACAAAGATACTTACAGTAATCCTCTATTTGTACATTGCATGCTTTCTCACTCAAATCTTCCTGTCAAACAAAGATAGTTACAGTAATCCTCTCTTTGTACGTCATCTAATGTTGCTGCACAAAATATTTATGAATCTAAGTGTTTTATCTTTTTACCTTAGTAGGTGTAGTTATGACATTTGTTGATATCTAATGGATGTATGAATTCACATAAACACAAGAGACAAAAAATTCTTATTTTTTTTTTTTCCTTTGTTAAAAGTTACTTTTTCCTTTCACATTTGCAATAGGAAGTTCTGTTCTCGCATTTAAGTTGGCTACAAGGTCCAAGAAAGAGAATATGAACCTGTGGTGACTTTAGTCCATGTGCCACTGAACTAGTTATAAAGTAAGTTCCTAATCAGCCTTTATGGGTAATTGCAGAAAGCTTGCTATATCTGTTCACATGTGGTGTCTGAAGATTCAGTGGCGCCAAATTTATGTAAGTATATGTTCTGTACATTGGTAGACTTAGTATATCATTTCCTCTCGTTTCTCTTAATATTTGATGATTTTATCTGGTGAATCCAGTACATTTTCAAGTGTCTGTTGCCGTAAAAGAGATATTGCTAGGGGTGTTCAATATTCGTTTAGGGATATTGCTAGGGGATATTTGAATCAGGCAGACTTAACTAACGATAGGGCATAATGGAAGAAAAAGATCCATATAGGTGATACCTACTAGTTGGAATATCAGTTTCAGTCCTATTAGTACGCTTTTCTAGGAGTAATTTGACCTTATCAAAGATTTTACTCGGGGATCTCTTGATTTTAAAAGAAATTTTCTCTAATACCAGAAAGTTATAAGTGACCCTAGTTTTACACTCTTTTTGAACTTCAAGTCAAACCTGTCCATACTTGGAAGAACATAGATTGAAGGGTCTTTATGTGCTTCAGTGGTCCTTTCTGCATTTTAAAGGTGTGAAATGAGGCTAAGAGTGTTCATATAGTCCTATTTATCTCTATCCTTCTGATGATTTCTATTTGCCTTTCCGTATTTATGTGCTCTTCGAGCTGCAGTTCAAGCATTCCGTAGAGAAGAGGAATCACAGCTTAATTTTTCTTTAAAAAGAAGAAAGGAGAGATATGACCAGGTTTGCCACTTTCATTTTATTTTTTTACCTATACCACAACCTGAGATTAGGTGGAAATAATGTTGATTGTTGTTTAATTTATACTAAAGATGAAAAGAAAAAATCAGGCAGTTATATCTGATTGTCCTTGTGCTCAAAAAGCCTGACTTTACCTTAAGGCCTTGATATCATATCCTGATGCAGGATAGAGGGACCTTTGGTGATTCACCACTCTCGGATCATTTAAGAGGAAGAGGCGTTCAGTTTCCATTTGCTGTCACAGACAGGGTTATTATAAAGGTTCTTCAAGTAATATCTGAATTTCAATCACATTTCCAGATTGGTTTTGAATGGGCTATCGAATTGAAATTGTTAATCAAATAGGGTAACAAAAGGACACCTCAGCGTTTTGTGGGTCGTGAGGCTGTTGTTACCACTCAGTGCTTGAATGGATGGTACATCTCTTTCTTTGCATCATTTGGGTTTTCATATTTCATCACATCCTTTTTGACCTCTCAAAACGAGTCTCCATGATTTCTAAAAGGTCCACTAAAATATCCTTTGTGCTTATAGCTCTCAACATTTGAGTTCCATGTATCTGTTAAGCCTAAAAGGTTATAATCTTCATAAATCTAGACTTCTCTCGCCCTTGGGGCTTTGGTTCACTGGTAAGACGTAGCATAACCTGTGGTCGAGTTCTAACTTTGCCATAGTAAAAACCCTAGTATTTAAGCGGAGAAGGGTAGAGGATTGGGGCCATTATTCATCGAGTTCGGATCATGTGCCTCCACCTGATCCTCAGAGAATTTCTTTGTTATTAAAAATATCTAGACTTCTCTAGCCATGCAAGTGGTATGCCCTTTGAATTTTAAAATGCTATAGTGCCATTTAGACATGCAAGAGTTAACATATTTCATTACATTGTGTCCATATTTCCGACCTTTAAAATGCTTACTTTGTGCAAGTAGTTTATTAAAAGAACTCTTCAGCTCACAGAGGTTTCTCAGCCTTCTTATATAAAGAAAAAGAAGAAAGATTAATCTTAACTTTGTTGCATTTTGCTAATCCTTTCGAACTTTTTGTCTCAGATTGTCTTCATTGAACTTTGTCCGAGAGGCTTCTGAATTTTGCTCTATGACCTAATGATATAGTATTTAACTGCACTGCTAAATCCAGCTTATTCAATTTTTTTGTTTTTTCCTTTTTTTCTTTGTGGAATACATCTGGATTTGCATCTATATAACTGATATTGCAATTTGACTTCTCGTCATCTTGCAATATCTGATAAAATTCCTCAACTACATGTCTAATGGTATTGTGTAGTATGAGGAAGACAGAGTACTGTACTGAGAAATTATTACCTCTTCTGAATGTATCGTATTCCTTATGTCACGTTTAATAAACACTGGTCAAGATGTTTTTAGAGATTCCAACCGCTAATGACTGATTGTACCTATGAGGACTGACTCAATTGAATGTACAACTTGTGCAGGTATGTTGTAAAGACACTAGACAATGCTGAGAATGTAAAGTTGCAATATCGCTCCTTAGCCAAAATTTCAGATAACTTATCAATCCAGACAATATCAAGTAAGACGGCAGCCAATTGGCTGTAGAGTGATCATAACTCTCTCGTCCTAACTTACTGCACATATGCCACGTTTGATACATATAGTCTAACTAGCGACAGGCATCAGAGTATTTTCAGCTGTAATCTAGCTTGTATCTGTTCCACGCGATTCTCAGGCATAGGTGTTGTATATTGTGAAGGTTGTCTTGTAGCACTACAGCCTTGAGATGTAATCGGAGATATGAATTATAGAGCCACACTTGTTTAAAATAAATGAATTATACTGAGTCTTTTCCACATGACTTTGTACTGACTGGCACCTTTCAGAAATATGAAGTTTAAATAATCTTACTAGTACGAACAACAACGTTTTCATTGTTTTTTCTTTCACATAGTAAACATGGACCAAAAGTTGTGGTCCGGAGTATAGACCATATTACGATTCAAATTATGATCTCTTGACCATTGAATTGTTCACTTAGCTGTTTATTACTTCATAACCAACAACCTTTAAGTTGTGTCAAAGCACTCTCCCTAAAATTCTTAACTCTTACTAAACAAAAATGAGTGCAAAATAATCCCATTCCTCTACCAGCTCCAACTCTGCTGGTTTTCAACAGATAACAAGCAGGTCCAAATTCAACTCCTTTCCCTTGTACAATTAACCCCCAAGATTTTGTCAATCCCTCAACTGAATCTTCTTCTGAATTTTCATTTCCATTTTCACTCAATTCTCTATCTTCTTCATCTCTGAGTTCTTCAACAAATATAAGTCCATCCGGGGTTCTCTTTTCTCCATTTTCCCATTCATTTTTCATCATCTGCCATTTCTCTACCAGAGCTCTTTCTGTTTTGATCTTTTTTCTTCTTTCTTGGCCTCTATCATCTTCTTGCGCGTAAATGTGGACTAGTAATGGCGTTTGCTTCAAGTTCTTTACAATGTCCACCATCGATTCCTTCACCCACTCGTCCAGATTTTCTGATACTATGGCTTCCTTTCTTTGATCATCATCTTTGATAACTCTGTCCCGGGGCTGTGGATTTGGTAGAAAAATAGAAGCAGAAACACTAAGATGCCTCCTTTGCATCATTTGATTAGAGATTGAGAAAGATGGCTTTGAAACAAATGAATGAGTACTAAAACATTTGTGGATATCATTCTTGCGCACTGGCCATGTTAATCTTCTCTGTGTCGTTCCAGTTTTATCCAGTGTTTCTCCAGGAACAATAGGATGCATCCGTAACGACCTCATCTTGAGAGTATATATATCAAATTTCTTCTAAAGTTGTCTTTCTTACCAGGGATTTATTTCCCTGGAATGGTTTTTGCTTAAGGAATTTGAAGACTGGTGTAAATGAACAAAACTATTTTTATGTTATGGCTTTATGGGTGCCATTGAAAAGGTGACACGAGCATAGAACGCGCAGTTATAGCTAAGGCACAAGCAAGGAATAGGTTGTGTGAAACAGGCACACGCCTAACCTTTGACGTGAATTGTTTGAGACCAATCAAATTCATTTGTTTAGTGCTGAGGTGGGAACCAATGATAATATTGCACGTTTATGAAAAGATGAAACACCACATATTACAATTCTCTGAGGTGAGAGTTTGTTCTTTGGCTGTTTGTAATATCCACTTCCATCTCTCTCAAAAATGTTGGCATTTTCGTTTTTCATGATATTCAAATTTAGTAGACCTAATTGTATCTAAAATTTAAACTTTCATAAAAAAATTTAAAGGTCCAAAGCCGTATTATTCGAAATTTGTCAACTTTGCCATCCGTTACAATGTAGGAGCTTTCGTACTAGTGCCGTTAGTAGATCGTCTAATATCTGCTTATCATTAATGGCTCCAGCGTGAAATGAGTGGATTTCATATGTCTTAATTTTTTTAAGAAAGATATGTCCACGTTTACCCCTCAACTTTTGCCTATATTTAAAATTACTCTAAAGTTGGAGCTCTATAGAGATCAAGGGTAAAACAAGACTTTTGTCAAACAACTGGGGTGATATTAGATTAAAGGCAAGAGAGTTCAAGCATGACTTTGAAGTAGGAATGCAACACCGTCCTTGTATTTGTATGCATATTATATGTAAAGGCGGAGCCAGGATTTGAAGTGTCTCGACCCGAATTTTTTATCGTCGGGATCGTGATAGCATCTAATGTTGAACCTGCTAGGTAAGCCAAAGTTATTTATTATTTTAACTTTTTTACCTTTATCATTAACAATTTACTAAGTTAATGCAAGTGAACAACGGAAATAAAAATGCGGAAGAACAGAATTTAACAATTTAGCTAATACTAATACGAAATCCATAATAACACTTCACCTAGAACTGGTGTCACAATTTCACGGACTATCTACGAATACTACATATAGTAGTCTGAACAAAGAAGATACATGTCTGTCTCCAAAATAGATAAGAACAGAAAGAAACATGATAGAAGGGGATACCAATGCCTGCAGGACTGCCTCGGGTCTCCGCTGGACTGGAGGAAACAACCTCTAATTATGGTCCGTATGATTTAGTACCAGGATCTGCACAAAAGAGTGCAGAATGTAGTATCAATACAACTGACCTCATGTACCGGGTATGTGTCGAGCCAAATCCCGACAAAGTAGCGACGAGGCTAGGACACAACAAACAACATAACATGTATAGTTTAAACAATGTCTAACAGAATAACAATAATAGAAGCTAAACATAGATTAACGGGAATGAGCAACATGCTATGGAGGATACTAACATAAGGAAATATAGAAATAACGGAAAGAAACAATTAAGGCACTTGAACTAAAAACAACAAGTAATCACAACAACAGACAATAAATGCACGACATCACCCTTCGTGCTTTATCATTCTTCCTCACCATATGAATATTAGAAATGGGCAACACCCGTCATGCTTTATCTCTATTCCTCACCATATGCATAAATATCAATGTAAATGTGCACGGCATCACCCTTCGTGCTTTATCACTCTTTCCTCACCATATGCGTAAGTGTGAATGTGAATGGAATTACCCTTCGTGCTTTATCACTCTTTCCTCACCATATGCGTAAGTGTGAAGTGAATGGAATTACCCTTCGTGCTTTATCACTTTTTTCTCACCCAAATAGTGGAAACAACAACGCCCCAATAAGGGAATCAACAATAAGAATAAACACATTCCGGTAAGGGAGTTAACAATAGAAATAAATACATCCCGACAAGGGAGCCAACAATAGAAATAAATACATCTCGACAAGGGAATCAACTATAAACATTCTGTTTCCAACAATTAACTTCACAAAATGAACCTCAACTAGAGCCAATACTTAACAATGGACAAATACCAAGAAAATAGTCATAAGTCTTACTCAACATGGATAATCAACAATTTAGGCATTTATCGTAATAAGAATCAGAACGATCACAATTTAAGACTCACGGGTGTGCTTGACACTAATGTATAAATACTCGTCACCACACCTATACGCCGTACACAACACTAGCACATAGCAAATAAGGTACAACACCTTTTCCCTCAAAGTAAGGTTAGACTAAATACTTACCTCGATTCCACAGCCATGAATCAAGCCTCAACTATCGCTTTCCCTCTACATTTCACCCCTAATTTACTTGTATTTAGTCATAATTAGCTTAATAACATCAATAAATGCTAAAGGACTCACGCCCAATGCTTAATTATAGTTTTTCCAATATTTTTTCCAAAAACCGGAAATCGGCCCGAGCTTGCTTGGTCAAAACCCGAAGTTCGGACAAAAGCCCAATTATCCATTCACTCCTGAGCCCGAATATGAAATTGGTTTTAAAATCCCACCTCAATTGAGGTCTAAATCCTCAAATTTTGAAATTTCCAAATTTCACCCAAAAACACCCAAATTCCCATGAAAATCCCGAGATTCTGTGATGAAATCTTGTAAAAAGATAAAGTAGATTTGTCACGACCCGAATTTTTCACCCTTGGGAGTCGTGATGGCACCTACTAATGGGAGCTAGGCAAGCCAAACCTTAATCACTTTTTCATTACAATGTACTCCTTTTTATCAATTATCAGAAATTGCATGAAACAACGAAAATACATAAACAAGTAAGCGAAAGTCTTTAATTAAAGGTACTGGTTAAAATGCGTAAATCCAACATAATCCTCTACCCAAGACTGGTGTCACAATACTCATGAACTATTAAGAGTAATAAATATAACCGTCTGAAAGAAAATATTACTGTTTGTCTCAAATACAATGAGATAACAGACTAAAATAGAGATAGAGGAGACGTTGGGCTTGCGGACGCCTGCAGGGCTACCTCGGTGTCTCGCTGGACTGAAATCTGGCTCCCGATCTAATACTGCTGCTCAAATGCTGCTTCGGCACCTGGATCTGTGCAAAAGAGCACAGAGTGTAGCATCAGCACAACCGACCCCATGTGCTGTGCCAAGTCTAACCCCATCGAAGTGGTGACGAGGCTTGACCAAACTACCATGTAAACCTGTGCAGTTACGTAATATATTGCAAAAAAATAAATAGGTAATGAGCAGTTATAAGGGAGGGGGTACATGCTCCGGGGGAACAATATCAACCTAGCAGAAACCCAATAGACACAGAACAATACAATATCTACAATAATTCAATAACACTACTGTTGCGACGCGTAACCCGATACCTTATCAATTAACTCTATTGCGGTGTGCAAACCAATCCATATACATATAGCTGTTGCGGCATGCAAGCCGATCAAATATAATATCTGTTGCAGCGTGCAACCTGATCCAATATAATATCTATTGCGACGAGCAACCCGATCCAAATATAATACCTATTGCGGCGTGCAACCCGACCCAATATAATATCTAAATATACAACTTACATTGATCATGACAATAGTCATGACAAGGAATTTTACCATAATTTATACTATCTCGGCAAGGGAACTCAATAGTACAAGTATATACGTCCAAACAAGAGAGAATATCAACAAAACAACAAACGTCCCGGCAAGGGAATAAACCAATAACTTTTTCTCTTTCTTTCCTTTTCATCTCATAGTTCACATTATCACATGAGCCAATGCTCCAAGGATTTAATTATCTCATATACCTTCATAACTTGTATTTTAACTTGAGCCAATGCTCCTCGAAGTCTAAAGATCACAATTCCTTTCACATGCTCCTTACAACATATAGAAATCATCAATTAAGCATGGAAGTTACAATAAAGATCAAAATATTCGCAATATAAAGACTCACGGTTATGGTTGACACCAATGTATAGATACTCGTCACCATGCCTATACATCGCACTCGACAATTAACAAATAGAAAGTAAGACTCAACACCTATTCCTTCAAGCTAAGGTTAGACCAAAATATTACCTCAATGCTTGAAATACAACTCAAGCCTCAATTATAGCTTTACCCCTTGATTCTACCATAAATTCACCCGAATCTAGTCACAAGTTACTTAATTACATCAATAAACACTAAATGAATCAATTTGAATGCATAAAAATAAATTTTCCAAAGTTTTGCCCAAAAAGTCCAAAACGCCCTCGGGCCCACGTGGTCAAAACCCGAGGTTCGAACCAAAATCCGGTTACCATTTCCCTACGAACCGAAATATGTATTTTGTTTTGAAATCACACCTCAAATTGAGGTCCAAATCCCCAATTTTTAGAAAACCTCGGTTCTACCCAAAACCCCCCAAATTCTCCCATGAAAATCTTGATTTTAAGTTGAAAACATGTTAAATATTAAAATAAATGAGTAAAAACCGACTTACAAATGATTTGGAAGAAGTCTTGTTCTTGGAAAATCGCCTAAGTGTGTTTGGGTTTGAAAGAATGGTGAAAATGGTTCAAAATTCGGCCAAGTATAGAAAATGCAGGTTGCAGATATGGGAAATGCGACCAGCCCGACCCTGCTGGTGTGGGAATTCCGAGAGAATAGTTTGCATTTGTGAATACTGCCCAGCTCGTGAACCTTCACATTTGGAACTTACAACGCATTTGCGAGTTACAGATCGCATTTGCGATCCCAGGCACTATGGGAGCTTTTCACATTTGCGAGCAGCCCTTCGCATTTGCGAACTCGCTTTTGTGAAGCCAACATGAAGCCTGCAGGTCTGTTCATACCAGGAACTTTCAAAGGTTCAAAATGTACTCACGGTCTATCCAAAACTCACCTGTGCCCATGGGGCTCCAAACCAAATATACACGCCACCTCAAAAACATCATACAGACTCACTCACACAATCAAATCGCCAAAATAACATCATATACATCGAATTGAGCCTCAAAATCCATGATTTCTTCCAAATTTCATAAAACCTCAAATTTTCCATTTTAACTCCGAAACACGTAACGGCGTCCGTTTTCAACCAAACTTTACGGAAAGTGCTTAAATCATATATAGGACCTGTACCAGGCACCGGAACCAAAATACGAGCCTGGTACCATCACTTCCTAATCAGATTTCATTTTCAATTTCCTCAAATATTTTCAGAAAACAATTTCACTCAAAAATTCATTTTGGGCTTGGGACCTCGGAATTCGATTTTGGGCATACGCCCAAGTCCCATATTTTTCTACGGACCATCTGGAACTATCAAATTACGGATCCGGGTCTGTTTACCCAAAATATTGACCGAAGTCAAATTTATTTATTTTAATACCAAAATTTAGTATTTTTCACAGAAATTCACAAATAAGCTTTTTGGCTACGCACTCGAACTGCGCATGCAAATAAATACAACCCTAAATGAGGTTTCCGAGGCCTCAGAAGCACAGAATGGATAAGAAAGCAGGTGATGAGCCTTTGGGTCGTTACATTCTCCACCTTTAAAAGAACCGTTCATCCTCGAACGGACATAGGAAGGAAGTACCTGAATCGGGGAACATAAAAGGGCAACGACTCAGCATATCGGACTCGGACTCCTAGGTCGATGCCTGAGGAGGCTGACCTCTCCACTAAACACGAATAGAAGGGAAACTCTTGGATCTCAACTGACAAACCTGCCGGTCCATAATATTTACTAGATCCTCCTCGCTACAGGAATATATCAATATATCATCAAAGCAAACTATCACGATTGAATCCAAATAAGGCCTAACCACTTAGTTCATCAAGTCCATGAAAGCTGCTGGGGCATTTGTCAACCCGAATGACATAACCAAGAACTCATAATGCCCGTACCGGGTGCGGAAAGCTGTCTTAGGGACATCGGATGCCCTAATCCTCAACTGATGGTAGCCAGATCGCAAGTCAATCTTGGAAAATACTCTGGCACCCTGAATCTGATCGAACACATCATCAATCCTCTGCAGTGGATACTTATTATTGATCGTTACCTTGTTCAATTGGTGGTAATCAATACGTATTCTCATTGACCTATCCTTTTTCTTGACAAATAACACCGGCTCACCCCCAAGGTGAGACATTGGGTATAATGAAACCCTTATCAAGCAAATCCTGCAACTGTTCCTTTAGCTCCTTCAACTACCGCGGGGCCATATGATATGGCAGGATAGAAATCGACTGAGTGCCTGGAACTAGATCAATGTAGAAATCAATATCCCTGTCAGGTGTCATACCCGGCAAGTATGAAGGAAAACATCAGGGAACTCACAAACAACGGGCATAGAATCGATAGAGGGAACCTCAACACTGGAATCCCAAACATAAGCCAAATAAGCCAAACACCCCTTCTCGACGATACGCTGATCCTTCACATACGATATAACACTATGGGTAGAATGACATGGAGTCCCTCTCCAGTTTAAACAAGGCATACCCAGTAAAGCTAAGGTCACAGTCTTGGCATGGCAGTCCAAGATAGCGTGATAAGTGATAATCAGTTCATCTCCAATATAATGTCAAAATCAACCATGCCTAAAAGTAACAAATCTATATGAGTCTCAAGACCCCCAATCACCACAATACAAGAACGATGGACTCGATCGACCATAATGGAGTCACCCACTTGTGTAGACACATAAACAGGAATACCCAATGCATTACTAGGCATGATCAAGTACGAGGAAAAATAAGATGACACATACGAATACGTAGACCCTGAATCAAACAACACTGAAGCATCCCGATCATAAAATAGAACTGTAGCAATAATAAGCGCATCCGAAACCTCTGCCTTGAGCCTGTCCTGAAGAGCATAACATCGGGGCTGGGCCCTACCACTCTGATTTACCTCCTTGGGACGGTCGCTGCTGGTTGGCCTCCACCTCTGGAGGCTTGAGCTCTACCTCTATGACCTCTACCTCCACCTCTAGTACCTATACCCCCGTCTCTAGCTGGTAGGGCGACTTGTGGAACATCTGGTGCTTGAATAATAGGGCACGAGCCTTGCTGCTGTTCTGAGTACCCCTCAACCTCGGACAAGCCCTCCTGATATGAACATACTCACAACACTCATAACATCCACCCGAATGCTATGGCTGAGAAAACTAAGGCTGACCTTGGCGGCCTGAATGACCACCCCGGAAGCTCTGGAGCGGTGGTGCACTGATAAGAGCTGATGGTGCACTGTAAGACTGCTGGTCAGAATACTTCCCATGAAAATCACGATCACCTGACGCACCATGGAAAACCTAGAGCGCTGACTGGAATTGTCTAAGAGGATGAACCCTATCATATGAATCTCTGCCTCCAGACGAGGCACCACTGAATCGGCATGACTGATGGGGTCACTTATCTGCCCTATGACCACCCCCTATGACAATACCATCTCAATCCTCCGGGCCACATTGGCTGCCGCTTAAAAATATATCTCACTCCCAGCCTCTCTAGCCATCTAGAGACGAATAGGCTGAATGAGTCCATCAATAAACCATCGCACTCTCTCTCTCTCTCTCTCTCAGTGGGGAGTATAACAAGAGCATGGCGAGCCAAATCAATAAACATGGTCTCGTATTGGGTGACTGTCATAGATCCCTGATGAAGACGATTGAACTACCTCCGATAGGCCTCTCGCTGGGTAATAGGGAGAAATTTCTCCAAAAATATATGCGTGAACTGCCCCCAGGTCAAGGTTGGTGACCCTGCTGGTCTAGCTAGGCCATAATCCCCCCAACAAGTCTTGGCAGATCCAGACAACTGGTATGTAGAGAAATCAACCCCATTGGTCTCTACAATACCAATTTTCCAAAGAACCTCGTGGAAGATGCCTAAATAATCCTGAGGATCCTCGGTAGATGCACCGCTAAAGGTAGTAGTGAAAAACTTGGTGAACCTATCCAACGTCTGTAAAGCGTTAGCAGACATAGCTGCTCAATCACCGGCCTTGGCTACCACACTCGGTTGAGCTACTCCAACTGGTTGAGCTGCTGGAGCTTGAATCAAGGGAGCTACCTGCTCCGCAGTACGAGTAGCATAAGTCTAAGCACCCCTCCAGCCTGAGAGACGACCGGTGCTACAGGAAGCTCTTCGTGGTTTATCTCTCTTCCTTACCATATATATCAATATCAATGTAAATGTGCACGGCATCATCCTTTGTGCTTTATCACTCTTTCCTCACTATATGCATAAGTATGAATACACACGGCATCACCATTCGTGCTTTATCACTCTTTACTCACCCAAACAGTGGAAACAATAATGTCCCGACAAAGGAATCAATAATAAGAATAGATACATCTCGGCAAGGGAGTCAAGAATACAAATAAATACATCTCGTCAAAGGAATCAACTATAACTATTCTTGTTCTAACAATTAACTTCGTAAAATGAACCTTAACTGGAGCCAATACTCAAGAATGGACTAATACCAAGAAAATAATCATAAGTCTTACTCAACATGGATAATCAACAATTTAGGCATTTATCGTACTTAATAAGAATCACAACGATCACAATTTAAGACTTACATGCATGCTTGACACCAACGTATAAATACTCGTCTCCACACCTATGCGTTATACTGTAACGACTTGCTCAGTTGTTCTGAGAATTATAGCCTCGTTTCTCATATTTCTGTTTCTTTTGGTGTTGTTTAGCTGTGTTGAGTTGTATCGAGTTGGTAGGTTTGGGTTCGGAATAGTTTTGGAGTGAAATGATCACTTGTTCTCTTAGTTAGAAACCTTAGATAGAAAAGTCAACCAGAAGTTGACTTATGAGTAAACAAATTCGGATTTGGATTTTTTTATGATTCGATTAGATTCGTTGGGTGATTTTAGACTTAGGAGTGTGTCCAGAATATAATTTGAAGGCCCGTGGTAGAATTAGGCTTGAATTGGCGAGGGTTGGAAGTTTAAAAGTTTTTAGGCTTGAATTCGAGGTTGATTTGATCTTTTGGTATTATTTTAAGGGTTCTAGAGGTTCGACTAAGTTCGGATAGTGATGTGTGACTAGTGGAAAATATTGGTTGAAGTCTCTAGAGCCTCAGGTGAGTTTCAGATATGTTTGTGTTGATATCATATTGAACAAATGAGCTCTGATTTTTTTTGAAGCATTAGATCCGTATCGCAATTACGGACCCGTAGCAAAAAGAATCATCGAATTTGGATATCGTATGAGGATTTTATGGTCATTTATTAAAAATTAGGTTGCTAGACTTTTTCAGAATAATTACGAAATTGCCACTAGCAGCGTATTTAAAAATCTACACTATTTGCAAATATTAAAGCCTACATATCTCATTCATTATGAGGTCAAATTGAGTGATTCAAAAGCCTAACTTGACTATAATTTCATAAGGAATCCATTTTCAGTTGGGAAGCTCGGATTTGGGCGATTTTGAAGGCTATTTTCACCATATGGATTGGGGTAAGTTTTCTCTACTCGATTTTTATTATATTTCATGAATCCATCTTCGTTTTCGGGATTTGATTGATGATTTCAAAGTGAAAATTGAGGGAGTTAGGATTTGAATTTTGGCGAGTTTAAAATGAGCATCTGAGGGATCAAACGGAGTTTCAATTTTGACGAATATTATTTGGTTATACTCGGGGGAGGACGAAGATTATTATTTTTCCATTTTTGACTAACTTTGATATGTGGGCCTGGGGGCCGGGTTTTGGCCGATTTCAAATTTTTGACATATTTTGTAGTTTTTATTGTGGAATTTGATTTTTTAGCACATGTTTATGGTATTAATCTAATTATGACTAGATTCACCACTATTGGATACCGAGTCTAGAGACGAAGGCATCCCAAAGTAGGATTTTACACGGTTTAGGTAAGTAATAGTTTTAACTCTGGATTTGAGGGTATAAACCCGGAAAAATTGATATCATGTGATTGTTTGGTAATGATACCCATGATAGGTGACGGGCGTGTGGGTGTGCACCGCGAGGGATGAGACTTGGTTCGTCTTGTGAGGATGTAAGGCCTAAGGGCTATTATCTGTAGTTATGTGTTTACTTTTTGTTGAACTTGTTTGCCTTTATTTTAGAGATCATGATTAGGCTTTGCTCATGCTGACATTATTTGTAGGCAGTCATAGAAATTATTGTACATGTTTGCCTCAATCTCTATTATCTGCTAATATGTTGTGATACTTGATATGGGATGTGTCCCCTTATTTGTTGATGATAGTGAGGTATATGATTAAGTAAGACCGATGGCTTGGTTGTGAGGATATTAATATCATAGTGTGTGAGTTATCCGCATAGCACGTGGAGTTGACCGTGCGGGTCCATGAATTGATACCATATCGCGTGAGTTGTCCGCGTAGCACATGAGTTGACCGTGCTGATCCAGGTATTGATATGATCGCTCGTGAGTTATCCGTGCATAGCGCTTGGTATTTGTGAGCCCCTCCGGAGTCTGTACACACCCCTAGTGAGCGTAGACCGTTGAGTGTATTGAGTATTGAGTATTGAGTATTGAGTGCGAGTATTGAGTGATGGAGTGACATTGCTGTGAGGTTGCACTTACTTTTGTTGTTGTTGCATTTACCAGTTGACTTGTTTGTGGTATTTGTTGCTTTTATGGAATTTAACTGTTTATTCATGTTTATTGTAAATTACGAAAATAAATAATTGGACTGTTTTCCTTAGCTCGTCAATGTTGCTTAGTTCCTTAGTTATTCTGTTAATACTAAGGTGGTTGTACTCATACTATACCCTGCACTTTATATGCAGATCCAGGTGAGTTAGAGCGCGGTGATCGTTAAGTTCATGCCGGCAATCTGTGGAGATTGCAAGGTACCTGCTAATTCCGCAGGACATTGTTATTCCTTTTTGTCATTTTCTTCTTTTTGACAGTTAGACATTTATATATCTTAGTTTTTAGTTTTAGACGCTCATTACTTAGTGACACCCTGATGTTTGGGGCTAGCTTCCGTATTTTGATATTAATTATATTTAGAGTTGTTTTAGCTATGTGAAGTTTGAATATTAGTATTGTTTTATTAAATCCTTAAAATTAATTAGTTGTAATATTTTGGGAAATAAGTTTGCCTTGTAACACGATAGGTGCCTTCACGACCATGGTTAGATTTTGGGTCGTGACATATACACAACACTAGCACATAGCAAATAAGACACAACTCATATTTACTCAAACTAAGGTTAGACCAAATACTTACCTTGATTCCACGGCCACGAATCAAGCCTCAACTATCGCTTTCCCTCTATATTTCGCCTCTAATTCACTTGTATCTACTCATAATTAGCTTAATAACATCAATAAATGCGAAATGACTCACACCCAATGCTTAATAGTAACATTTACCCCAAAAGCCCAAAAGATCGACCCCTGACCCGTGTTGTCAAAATCTGAAGTTCGAACTAAAATCCGATTATCCATTCACCTCCGAGCTCGGATATGCAATTGATTTTGGAATCCGACCTCAATTGAGGTGTAAATCTCCAAATTTCACCTAGAAACATCCAAATTCCCATGAAAACCCCTAGATTTTGTGATAAAATCTTATAAAAAGATAAAGTAGACTGAAAGAAATAAGTTAAAGTTGTTTACCTATAATTTGGGGAAGAACCTTTCTTTGAAAAATCTCCTAAGAGAGCTTAGGGTTTGAGAGAATTTGAAAAATGAAGAAAATCCCATCTAAGTTAGAATTTACCCAGGCCCAGTTATCGCATTTGCGATGACATGTTCGCAAATGCGAACTCGTAAATACGGCCTTGGCTTTGCAAATACGAAGGTAGGGCCTTCCTTTCTCTCTTCGCAAATGCAAACATTGTTCGCAATTGTGGCTAGCGCGGATGTCGCATTTGCGATGATGAACTTCTCATTTGCGAAGGTCCCATGTCCAGCCCAGTCTTCGCAATTGCTTCTTCGCAATTGTGATGCTTGCATTTGCGAGTCAAGCTTTGCAATTACGAAGCCTCCAGACCTGCAACTCACCAGCTGTTGTTCCTAAGTTCAAAACACTTTGCAGCCTATCCAAAACTCACCTAAGCCCTCGAGGCTCCAAACCAAACATGCATGCAAGTCCAAAAGATATCATACAGACTTGCTCGTGCGATTCAAATCATCAAAATAATATCAGTAACTATGAATTTAGCTTCAGAATCAACGAAATTCTCAAGAACACCTAAAGTTACTATTTTCACAACCGAGGGTCCGATTTATATCAAATCAAGTTTGATTCCTACCATATTTCACAAATTAGACTTACACATTATTATAGAGTTGTACCGAGCTTTGGAACCAACATATGAGCCCGATACTATCATATTCAAGCATTATTCAATTTCGAAGCTTATTATATTTTTCAGTTAAATAATTTTCTTCAAAAATTTAATTCATAGACTAGGGACTTTAGAATTCAGTTCTGGGTATACTCCCAAGTTTCATATTTTTCTACGAACCCTCTGAGACCGTCAAATCTTGGGTCCGGATCTGTTTATACAAAATATTAATCGAAGTCAATTTAAATTTAAAAGTCAAATTAGCATTTTTCTCAAATTTTTACTTAAGGGCTTTCCAGAAGCGCGGCCGGATTGCGCACGTAAATCGAAGAGAGGAAAAATGAGGCCTTGAAGCCTTCGGAACCCCGGATTGTGTTCTAAAATATGAGATGACCTTTTGGGGTCATCACATGAAGTTAATGGGTTTGGAATTCTAGTTATTTTAAGGAATTTTTATACCCTATTGAAAACCTTAGTACCCTATTTATATTAAACAAATACCATTTTAAAATATTATATTATATAAATACCTTTAATCTTTATAGCAAAAATTATAATTATAGTTATATCATACTTTTAAGGCACCATATATGCTATTTAATATTTTTCTCTCTCCTTTTTAATATTTTCTCTCGCCAAATACATGCTCCCTCTCTCTCTTTTGCATACATGTTTCTCTCTTCTCCCACATCTTCTCCCACATAACCACGTTCTTTAACTATTTTCCCACCCAAATTCACTGAAATCACTACAGAATCACTGGAATTGCGCCCGCGAATTCAGCCCATACGACTGATAACATTTCTTATTCGATTTTTGTACCATTTTTGTGTTCTTCGATTTTGACACCATATTTTTGTTGTTCGATTTTCATACCTATTTTTTAATTAATTTTTGAAACGATAACCATTGTTATTGTTTGCTCACCAGGGAGTTTTGATTTTCCTCTCCAATGGTGAATCAATGCCACCCAACAGAGTGATTAGAGGTATACCCACCAAAATTCTCAATTTTGATGGGCCCTCTTTCTCGTTACAAATAAGTCAAGCAGAGTCAGATTTTTTAGGTTTATTAGCATCTCCTGTTGCTGAGAGAAGAACTAAATTGCGCAATGACAAGTTGAAAGAAGTTCAAGTTGAGAAATCTTCAAAAGAAACAAAAATTTCAGTTGAAGCAAAAATTCCAGTTGTTTCAAAGAGGAAGAAATACGAATGATACACGACACCAAAAGGTAATCGCTATTTGTATCAATATTCATTCAAAGAAACTTATATGTGTTCATAATTATTCAATAATTTTTACACCTGTACGATGTTGTATTCATATGTATCTGATTGTATTTTTGTACCATTTTGTATACTGTATTCTGTTTTTTTTAAGTATGTATCATTATTCTTATGTATTTTGGTAGTTTTCAACTCTTCAAATTTAATATCAGTTCTACTGGTATTTATATGTACTCATGTATATTAAGATTTAGTTTTCCAACTCTTCAAATTTAATATTAGTTTTACCTGTATTCATATGTATTCAGAT
Organism: Nicotiana benthamiana; assembly: GCA_034376525.1. Taxonomy (NCBI): domain Eukaryota; kingdom Viridiplantae; phylum Streptophyta; class Magnoliopsida; order Solanales; family Solanaceae; genus Nicotiana; species Nicotiana benthamiana. The sequence goes on from CM067332.1 coordinate 69,591,274, forward strand.
TTGGTTTCCAGCTTTTCAAAATTAATATCAGTTTTACTAGTAATAATATGTATTCATGTGTACGTAGCTTTGGTTTTCCAATCTTCAAATTTTGTATTAGTTTTACTTGTATTCATATATATTCATATGTATTCATGTGTATTCAGATTTGGTTTCCAACTTTTCAAAATTAATATCGGTTTTACTGGTAATCATATGTATTCATGTATATTCAGCTTTGATTTTCCAACTCTTAAAATTTTATATTAGTTTTACTTGTATTTATATGTATTCATGTGTATTCTGATTTGGTGTCCGACTTTTCAAAAACTAATATAAGTTTTACTGGTAATCATATGTATTCATCTTTGGTTATTTTTGTTTGCAACTGTTTTATCTTCCAGTAAGTTTTCAAATGCATTCACATATATTCATCTTACTTATTTTTATATCATTTGTGTGGTATCTAGTTTTTAATACGTATTTAGCCTGGTCACTGTACTTAGTCTTCTGTAAGTGTTTATAGTTGTATTGATATGTATTCAATAACTGTTTTAATATGAATTATGCAATGTATCCAACTCTATTAACATGTATTTATTGTTGTTAATTGCAAGCAATTAATTTGTTTGTGAAACACCAGCCTAAATTCCCCCCCCCCCCCCATATAAGTGTTTATTCTAACACTGATATTGTCTCCCAGCTAAAAGAGAACCTTACTCCTCTTCAGTACCAACAAATACGAAATACATACTTTGGCTCAATTCTTCAAATGAAGAGCTGCGAAGTTTAACATCAACTCTTGAGATGCTTCATGGCTCTCCAGTTAGAAGGCACTCCTGACAATGTATTTGCAGTACATGTCAATGGTACTGAATTAAATTTTATGTTAAGGGAGTTTGCGCTTGTGACTGGCCTAAAATGTGTTGGTAATGATGAAGATTTTGAGTTTAGTGAAACGCTTCCTAACCGGCTTATTGAGGCTTACTTTGGGGGTGATAATCTTGTCAAGAAGAAATATTTGATGAAATATTTCTATGACAAGACAAGGGGTCCCGACAACGATGGTGATGCCTTGAAGATATCTTTGTTGTATTTCATACACACCTTTATTTTTTCATCCGAGAAGAATAGTACAACTATACCAAGGCTACATTTTGACTTAATAGAGAGTGGGTGATATTCTAAATATCTTTGGGGTTTAAAAGCATTTGAGATGTTGACAAAATCGATTAGCAAGAAGATGGATGGAGTGAAGAAGTATTACAGGTAGCTGGGATGCCCCTAGCTATGCAAGTGTGGTTTTATGAGTGGTGTTCTTCTGTTGATTCCAAGATTGCACTCCGAGTTGATGATGTGGTCCCCAGAATACTCAATTGGAGAACCACCAGAACTCAGCCAACCTTTTCTTATCTGATGAACGGCATGTTCAACGACACCGGAAATATGGTAATATACAAATTGTATCACTCATATGTTGGATTTTATGAATAATTAATAGGCATATGTTTGCATATACAAATATAAAGTTGCATTCATATACATTGTTCATTCTCCAATACCTGCTGTAGTTTTTGCATTCACTTGCAAAATACATTTATATACATATACATAAAAATGGAAATACTTGTATTATTAGCTGCATAGGTTTGATTCAATATACATCTATACAAATGCATATGGACTAATAATCACCTGCATAAACTTGTATTCAAATCCATAAAAGATTATGCATACAGTTGAATACATGTATTGCATACACTAATATTAATATGCATACAACAATATACAGCTGTTGTAGCCTTCATTATTAATTATTCATACATATGCATATTAATTCCAAATCATCAACTCTGCCTTATCTTCAACATAAATATCATTTTGTATTCAATATCTGCATCTGAAATTTTTTAGTTTGACTTTTAATATATTTCTTTTTTCAGATTATTTTCAAGGACACCAGCCCAAGCGATATAGAGCTTGCCGTTATTCAAATTCCTCATGTAGACGTCGATGTTGAGAACAGACCTACTCTAGCTGTTTCAGACAAATCGGGAGAGGATTCTGATGACTTTTCTCGGACACCCGATCTTCCACATAAGAAGAAACATGTTGCAATTGTTAGTCCATCTTCATCATCGTCCCATAAAAAGAGCAAGGAACACGAAAGGCACCATAATGAAACAAAATATCAGCCCAACATTCCTCCAGTTTTTGTTTCTGAAATTGGACATAAAGTTTTGCATGACAATCAGATGCTACAAGGCCAAAATGATGAAGTATCTTCTTTGAGGAAAGATCTTAATTCATTCAAAGAATACGTGAGTATTTAACCACATATTAAATATTACAGTTTAATGATTAGCATTTACATATTTTCTGCTCTATCCTCTAACTAGTTTTGTATTCTTAAGGTTCTGGGGGAGTTTATGTCTCTACGAACATTGATCAATGATAACTTCAAGAAGATTTCAGACCATCTTCAACAAAATAAGCAAACTGAACCCACAGGGAGACGTGATGATGGTAATGACACAGCTGTCAGAGATAATATTGAGGTTTAACATTCTTAACATATTGAGCATCTGTATTTACCTCTATTCACATACACCCTGTTAACCTTCATATGTAAATTCATTCTTAACATAGTTTGCACATGTATTTACCTCTATTGAGCATATGTGTTCAGTTGTATTCGTATCTTGGCTAACCATAATGTGTAATTGCAATTAACTTATGTAATTAAATATATTTTAGCTTTATTTATATGTATTAAGTGATTATTTAGTATTAGCTATTTGTAGTTAACTTTATTAATCAGATATATTCAAATGTATTTTTCTGTATTCAGCTGCTGACCCAATTGTATTTTTTTGTATTCAATTGTATTTTTCATTATCCAAATTCATGTTAATAGTAGTCATGTTAACCTTCATATGTTAAATTCATTCTTAACATAGTGAGCACATGTATTTACCTCTATTGAGCATATGTACTCAGTTGTATTCTTATCTTGGCTAACCATAATATGTAAATGCAATTAACTTATGTAATTAAATATATTTCAGCTTTATTTATATGTATACTTAACATATTGAGCACCTGTAGTTAGCTGTATTCATATCTGTGTTAATCTGTATATATAAATGTGTATTTAAATTATTTGACGTGTAAGTATGGGTATTCTGATTTGTAATTTTTAACATATTTAGCATCTATATTCAGCTATATTTATATCTGTCTTAATCTGTATATGTAAATGCAATTAACAGATGTTTTTGACGTTTTCCAGATGTATGTAGATATATTCTGATTTGTTAATCTTAATATATTGAATATATATATTTACCTGTATTCATATCTATGTTAATCTGTATATGTAAATGCAATTAACCCTTGTATTTAACTTTTTTCCAGCTATATGTAGTTGTATTCTGATTTGTTAATCTTTAATATATTGAGCATATGTATTTACATGTATTCATATTTATGTTAACCTTAATATGTAAAGGCAATTAACTTCTATATTTAAAATTATTTCATGTGTAATTTATTCCAGATAATTATATGTATTTAAAGGCATTCTTACATTAACTTACTACACTAACAATTATATATACAACTACTAGAAAACTACATCAGAGGTACCGTCCAACATACCATCTACAATTCAAGAGGGTGTATCTACAGAATTCTATGTATCTCAATTTGAACTGGACGACAAGTTTCTTCCCAGTCAAATACCAGAAACTAGAATTGTATTCACTCCAGTGCAAAAAAAGCTGAAGTCACACCAATTCAATCTCATAGGAACCAACAACCAAGTAGATGGAACTCTTCGCCTACGAGTCTAACTTTGACTCAGGATATAAGTTATTTTTCAAACTTAAGATTGAGTGTTCGTTTAGGCTTTGTCATTTAAAAGTCCCTAATCACGAAATCAATGTACAATAGGTACCTCTGTAAAGTTGACCCCTATTTTTGAGAATAGACACCCCTTTGAGGATGATACAATAACGGAGCCACATCCTATGTTAATCATTCAAGAATATGACAAATGAGTTCGTGATGGTCTTCTAGCTAGGCATGATCATACGCGAGTTTTCTCATTTTATTACGTTTTTGAATTTTTTAAAATACATATAATGATTTATATATATTACTTGTAGAAGTAATTTGGAAGATCATTACAAGAAGAACAAGTCAATACTTCACATACCATTGGATTTTGGAGTTGATCAAGTTAATTCCAAAAATTGGTTTTACTATCTATCAATTGACAGGAAGCTATGGGATGACAACGTAAGCTTTTCCCCAAATTGACTAAATTTTCTGTAAATAACTACATGCTGTTTCGTTCAAATATATTCTGTTGTTTTACTCGGCCATATTCAGTTATATTGTGGTGTATTCATATGTATTCGGCTAATTTCTCTATGCATTGTATTCAGCCTTATTAAACATCTGTATTTATCTATACTAAATACATTTTTAGTTGAATTCAATTGCTTTATTCAGCTGAATTCTATTGCATTTATCATAAGCTTTATTCAACTTCTAAAATGAGTAGTATGTCACCCAGTTACTGTATTCAATTGAATATTCAGTTGTATTCAATTGTATTCAGCTTACTGTATGTTATGTATAATAATACACCTGTTTTTTTCATTCAAGTTGTATTCAACCTTCATATAATAGTTATAGAGGTACTCTGCTGTATTTAAGTGTATTAGCTATTTGTATTTAAGTTTATTATTCAGATATATTCAAATGTATTTTTCTGTATTCAGCTGCTGACTCAGTTGTATTTCTATGTATTCAATTGTATTTTTCTGTATCCAACTTCAGATAATAGTAGTCATGTATTTATCTGTATTCAGTTATATTATTTCTTAGTTCAGCAATTAAACTCACACTATCTACTAACATTTTTTGTATTTTAGTTTATTATTCATCCATATTCAAATGTATTTATCTGTATTCAGCTACAGACTCAATTGTATTTCTCTGTATACAATTGTATTTTTCTGTATCCAACTTCAGATAAATAGTAGTCACGTATTTATTTGTATTCAGTTATATTATTTCTTAGTTAAGCAATTAAACTCACACTACCTACTAACATCTTTTGTGTATAGCATATGGATGTAATATTCTACTATTTAAGAAAGAAAGGAAAGTACAATCAGCATATGGACTACAAGTATACAACTGTTGATTGTATATTCAAGACAAGAATCGCTGAAATATACGACATGTATGAAGATACAAATAGTGATGCTAATGAAGCCAAACAAGAGAACGTGGTATGTGAGTATATGAGGGGCTACATATTGCATGCTAATGTACCTTGGCATACTGTGGATAATGTCTTAATACCATTCAACTTGAAGGAAAAACTACATTGGGCATTGGCTGTTGTAACATTCAAGGAGAAATGAATTAAAGTGTATGACTTGTACAGATCTGCAGGTCATGATGCATATTTAGTTTCGGAGATTGATAAGCTAGCTAAGCTTCTACCTCTTTATCTATCAATCAGTGGCTTTACGGAGATAGTCAAGGCATAGATTGGTCTGCTTGTCCAGCATACACTGACAAGTCACATAATGATCCTTTTGAAGTTTGTTTCATTTCAGATTTTTCTCAACAGAAAGCGGGCAGCATGTAAGTGTGCAATCACCATTCTTGTATGTTGTATGCAAATCTAATTGTATGAATTATTTTTAATTGTTTCAAACAATTATTTTTAGGGATTGTGGAGTGCATGTTACAGCATACGCAGAATTTCTGAGCACTATTGGAGAGATTCCAAAAATAATAATTGATTCCACTATTCTCCGTCTAAGATATGGTGCTCTCCTCTGGGACTGTGCGATGTACTAGATAGACGCCGATGACATAAGCGAGAATGAAGCACCTTCAAAGATTGCTAGACAAATCACTAAGTCGGAGTCAAAGATGCAGATAGTTTTAGAAAAGCTTTATGTTATTTTATTTTTGAACTGTAGTTTCAGCAGGCAAAGGCTGCTCTTTTGAGTATTTTTGGGTGTAGATGCTACTTAGTTTGAAAAAATTGTCACTTATAGCAAAGGCGTTCATGTGTGACAATTGCAACTTTTCAATAACAATTCACTATTTTGTTCATACGTATTTCTGCTTATACAACTGTATGTTTTTTATTCCACTTGTATTCATTTGTATTCTATTGCATCCATTCAGATACATCTTTCAAGATCAGATAATACATATTAATGAACATAACTTCAGATGTATTATGCAGGTTACACTTGGTCATATATATTCAGATGTATTTAGTTGTATTTAAGTGTATTGTTCAGTATATCTAGTTGCATCTAAGCAGATTATTCATATGTATTTAGATGTGTTAAATTGTATTCAGCTACATCCATTCAGATACATCTTTCAGGTTCAGATAATACATATTAAAGAACACAATTTTAGATGTATTAAGCAGGTTGCTCTTGGTCATATATATTCGGATTTACTCAGTTATATTTAAGTGTATTATTCCAAAAATTATCTAGTTGTATGTAAGTGTATTATTCTGATGTATTTAGTTGTATTTTGGTGTATTCAGCTGCTGACCCAATTGCTGTATTCAATTGAAAATTCAGTTGTATTCAGCTCACTGTAGGTTATGTAAAAAAATACAGCTGTATTTTTTTGATTCAAGTTGTATTCAATTATATTCAGATCCATCCATTCATATACATCTTTCAAGTTCAGATAATATGTAAAGATGTACTCAGCTGTATTTAACTCTATTATTCAGTATTAGCTATTTGTATTTAAGTTTATTATTCAGATATATTCAAATGTATTTTATTGTATTCAGCTGCTGACCCAACTGTATATTTATATGTATAAATATACTTCAACTACAAGTACTCAGAAAATATTAACGAAATTCAATTCATAAATATTACTCGACAAAGAGAATTTATTATAGCTGATAATGTCATCATAAGTACTAACAAATCATTCAACTACAAATACATGTCAGAATACAACTATTTATTACATGGAGCATTTCTACACGTTCGCTTGTTATGTCCTCACTGCCCACATATGCTACATGAATGTTGATATTTCGGCTGCAACAATTCACTTAAAGTTTTATCGTGCTTCTTCTTTGGCCTTCCAGGAGGTCTTTTCCATTTTGGTGGTAGTACAATCTCCTATGCAACATGTTCTGGCATATTCCAGTTATTTTTGTCCGGTAGCGGGTACACTGACACATCGTATGTCATTACAATTGTACTTGGTTTGTAGTAGTTAGAGCAATATTCTTCCAGCATTAGAAACTTGGTCTTCAATACAGCCCAAGCATGTGGGCATGACAATTCATCAATTTGGAACCTTCCACAAACATATTTTCTGTCTAACATGCATACAATGTAATTACTCCCACCATCGTTAACCATATGTAAGTATTCAGTTGATGGTATCACCTACATTTAAAAATAGAAATATAAGTTTTGAACACGTATACCTTAATTACCAGATTTATAATGCAGAATTAATAATTTACATAGAATAGACGCCTATTTCATATATATCGATACAACATACATTATACCAGAAAAATATCAACTGAAAAATTGCAGAACTTATCAAATGTCTGTTGTACTTTAGGCAATATTGTGATACCAAGATCATTAGAATCATACTTATTCACAATACATATTAACATTAAATATCATACATCTAGTTATATTCTGATATATTCCAATAGATTTTCCAGCATGTAACTTAGTTATATTAAGTTGTATTCATATCAGATCTATGTAAAAGTTATGCCTAATATGTGCTTTAATGTATTTGTATTCATATATATTAAGGGTAGTTCTACTTAAAAATGATTGTATTCAGTTGTATTCATATAAGTACTTCTGAAAATAACTAAAAAAATATAGACAAATGATAGTAACAATTAACTTACAGTCATACGTGTACACATTGTCTCATTGAACTCCAACATCTCCTGGTATTTTTTGCCAAGCGTCTTATATGTCTGTGTGGCTTCTTTGCGGTTACTACAATTATACTATCCAAACATCTTCCTAACTTCTTCTAGGAAGTCGTATATTGGCAATTCCCTTGCTGAAACTAGTGCGGCATTGATTGACTCAACAATATTTGATGTCATTGTCCATCCTCTATTAACAGGGGCATACAACCTAGCCCACTTTTCGTAACCAGCTAACTCTAGGTATTCTTTCACCCTAATATCTACCTTCTCCACCTTCTCCATCAGGATGTCAAATTTAGCCTGTGTGTATGCTTTTGCCATCGAGAAGTATATTTCGCTCAACTTGGCATGGCTCTTTTTGAATATCTTATATACATTTTTCCATATATGCCATATACAAGCCAAATGCGATACATCCGGATACACTCTCGATACAGATTTAATGATGCTCTCATTTCTATCTGAAACGATGCACATTTTTTCCCTTACACCGTATGCTATCTTGAATTGCTCAAAGAACCACGTCCAAGCAGTATTGTTCTCCGAATAAATAACACCATATGTTAGTGGCAATACGTGACCTGTAAATAAAATTGAATATAATTATTTTTAAATAGGGTGATTTTAACTGCTGAACTAGGAAATAATATTGCCAATATACAGAGGAATACATGTCTACTGTAGATTAATACAGATGTTTAGAAATACTTCTGAATATTCAAGTTGAATAAAGCTTATGATAAATGCAATATAATTCAGCTGATTAAATTAGTTGAATTCAACTGGAAATGTATATACTATAGATAAATACATATCTTTAATAACGTTGCATACATTTGCATACAGAAATTAGCTGAATACATAAAATGTTAGCTGAATACACTATAATATAACTGAATATATTAAATTTTAATAGATTGTATTATTATTCAGATACTAACATGCACCATCCATCGTGCTTGCCGAAATGAATGTCCCTGTGTAGTAAGATTTTAGGTGACTTCCATCCGCGAGAACAATTGGTCTACAATGATCAATCCCCTTTATAAAGGCATGCAATCATATATACACATACATGAAATCATTCTTTGGCAATGTTACCATTCTTATAGGGGAACCTGGATATGTCGTATCCATTGTATATAAGTATCCTGGTAATTTTTTGTATGAATCAGCCGGTTCACTTCTACGAAAATTTATTGCCTTTTCTTTAGCCCTCCACGCCAACATGCAGCTAACATCTACACCTAAATCTGATCTCACATCATCCATAATGTCCCTCAGAGTGTATTTCCTCTTATGGTTTGTAAGCTTTGGCCTTATAATACCACCTATAAGGCTGCTACTAGCCTGCCGCTGCTTGTACACCTTGTCCTTTAGCGGACATGTATGGTTATCATTGAATTCTCTCACCTTGAGTATTTCTGATTTGTTAATGCTTGAAGCCTTAAACCTCCATTCACAATTTTCTGAAATACATAATAATGCATAGTTGTAAAGTTCATTTTACATTTGATTAGCATACTTGTTTACAAAAAATACAGCTTACACATAAGACAAATAGAATCTGATACATATACATCATGAATAAGTATTAAAAAATTTTAAGTGTATAATTCATTTTCTATACTACTGCATTCCAATATTGTTAGATACGTTAAAACACAATAAATACAACTGAATACATTTGTATGAATATGCAAACACTTAATATCACAGTAGACAAAATAAGAAAATAATTAAAGCCATTGTTGTGTTTTTACACCAGTAAAATACATGTATTTAAGAACCCTAAAAATACATATGTCTACATTATGTGTTCATCAAGACGAAACACAAAAATACGCATAAATACAACATAGTTAAACAAAGAGCAAACCTGACTGCATTAGAACGATCAACCCGGAATTGAAACCTTTGAGCTATAGCATAATTCTCCATCACTTCTTTCAATGTAGCCTTATCCTTATAAGCTTGTCCAGCCATAACCTCCTTTTGATTAATTTTTAAAATTTTCAAATCCTTGTGGAGTTCGAACTCTCCAATTGCTTCTCCTGAATTGACAAATTCTATAGCGAGTGTATCATCTGTATCGCAATCGTACCTTTCAACTGCTTCATCTATTTGCACAATGTCGCCTTGATTTACACTACCTCTAGAATTAATCTTTTTTTCGATAGTTTTTATGCACAAAGGAACACCTCAAATTCTCTGTTCTCTTTTTTCAATTCTACATACACACTGTAACCCATGTCATTGTGTATTTCCATTGGCGTGCGATTTCCTGCAACATTGTATTGTATGTTAATGGTCTTTGAGCTCAAATCAATACCAAGTTGATTAGAAATAGAAAAAACTAGATCATTGAAGGAGGCATACTCCTTAATCAGTATTACCTCAATTGAAAAATCAATATAATTGCCCTCATCGTTCCACTTGCCAGAATGACGCAACAAAACTGTTAAACTTGACATATGTATAGATGAACTATACCTTATTTTGTATAAAATTTGTATCAATCAAGAAACAATTGAAGAGAATGGAAGAAGTTCGACAAGATGTTCCTCTGCCTTTTCGTTGTATTCACGTTGAACAGTTGTTTATGATGCTCTGGTTTTTCGCTGTATTCACGTTTCTCAGTTGTTTTTTTTTTTTGATCAAATACAGATTAATGTGAATTAATTTTAGTTCGTTAAGTTAAATAAGGAGACTATCAGTGATTTAATTTTTTTCCATTTAAAACAACTTTACGTTATCAGAAATTGCGCAAAACGTTTTTGTATTCAACTGAAATTTCGCTTGAATACAGCTAAATATAGATAATATTTAGCTGAATTTCCCTTTTAATCGCCTCTTTTTTTTCTTGTATTAATGAACACAACATTTTAAATACATGAAATACATTGTATAAAAATATAAAAGGTATCTATAAAAGGTAATATAATAAAGGGTATCTATAAATGGCTAATTAGGACTAAAAGATGGTGATTTATGAAAAATTCTCTTCTTTAAGTTACCGATTTGAAATAAATATTTTGTACATATTTAATAAATTTCTTAAGACAATATAGAGTTTATACCAAAACTACTGATTAGACTGAGCCTGTAACATATGTGCTCACACCGTTCCTGGTTACATAGCAAGAATACAACGCTCTCTCGACGTATATTTCATTCTCCATTTCTCTTCATATGAATAAACCAGCTTTCACATAAAATTTAAATAATTGTGTGTATATTCATTTTCAATGGAAAATCGAAAATTTTAATTTGATGGGTACGATCAATAAGGTTCTTAATACTAAATTCCATGTACCTTTATAACTATGGGTTCGAATATAATATTTATTAAAATTTAATAAGTTTTCACACATAACACATTGAAAATATTAGGTTCTTACTAATCCGATTTCAAACCACCGAATCCGACCCTAGTCATTTCTTGTGTTTATTAATAGCACAACTATAGAGTGTAGTGTCAAGTTACCAACCCAATTATGCAGTAGGGTGCTTAAATCTCATTATCTCAACTAACTGATAGAGTATAGGAATATTCAGTGATTCCAGAAGTGACTTTGCATTATTTATAAATTCCTAATAATAAAAATTGACTAAACAACTTTATTACTAAGCATAATGATAATATATTATCCAATTAATTATCTTTTATTACAAATAAAATTATAATTCTCCCCTCAAATATGAATCAAATATATGAACACTAGATTAGGCTTTTACAAAGCCACTTAACAAATTTGAACTGAAAGTGCAGAAAAGAACGTAAAAATTGTACGGGGTATCATATTTGGTCGTCCCTATTTAACCTATACCCATTTTGAAAAAAGGTTTTAACTTTTTACCACTTTTTAAACAACTTCAAGCTTCTTTTTCCTCCTCCTTCTTCTCCTTTTTATTTTTCTTTTTCAGGTTAATTGGTTAATTGGATGTGGTACTAATGCCACAAGAAGTGAGTTTATATTTCTGTATTTAGTTCAATGGCAGAGAATAAGGTAAGAGTTCTTCCAACTTAGAGATTATATCAAGGTGAAAGCTCTAAAACGGAAACGAGAGTGCAAAGTCATATGGAACATAAATCACAAAATGACATTTACGATACTTTAATCTTTCACAATTGAATATTGACATTGATTTAACCTAAATAAACTGGAAGATGAGAAAGTTATTGCTCTTCTTAAAGCCATCTAAGTACAAAGAAAGACATAACAGAACTTCAGCCGTAAGAATACTGAAGTTCAGCAAATATAAACAAAAACTTCAGCTTCTAATATGCTGAAGTTCAACAAATATAAATAAAAATTATAATCAGCTCCTAAAATGCTGAAGTTCGGCAAATATAAAACAAACTTCAGCCCTAGAATGTTGAAGTTCAGAACAAAATAAACTTCAGCTCCTACAATGCTGAAGTTCAGCAATTACAAACAAACTTCAACTCCTAGAATGCCGAAATTCATCAAATAGAAAACAAAAACTTCAGCCAAAAAATATTGCAATTTTATTGAACTGAAGTTTTCCATTACACTATGAACTGAAGTTTGCGTGATTGCTTTTGCAAATCAGCCAAACTTTAGGCAAAACTATCTGAACTTTTGCTACCCTTCAAGCAAAACACTCTGAAGTTCAAAATTCAGACATGTTGCTACTTCAGGTCTGTCTGTCTGAAGTTACCCAAAAAGTAAGTACGCTTATAATTTTTTTTACAAAGCGAATATAAGTTAAAAGTTGATATGTAAACTGAATATAAATACAAATTCCCCCAAAAAGAACAGACTAAGTTCCGTACCTTTATGATCTCAACCATACTGATGTTCCTTAGTTCTACTTTTTCTAATAGCGTTGTCCTTAGGCTAATAGATTGTTACAAATTTAAGATTAAATAAGAAGCGCAAATACTAAAATAATTCTCTTAAGCATAGAAGAGGTACAATGCACATAGTTTAATTGCTAAACACAAGTTAAATTTCTGAAAATTTGTCCCTGGAAGTACCAAATATGATATTTTTATTATTTAAGAGATGTTTGATATGTTATTGATTTCACGAGAATCAAAATAAAATTTGAACCAACAATTATGGTAAAAAAATAATTCGGTGTACAAAGTATCTCGCATTCACATAGGGTCTAAGGATAATTTGCACTCCAAGGAGTGTGACATAAGCAAACCCTTGACCTATCAATCATATATAGACAACTTTATCACTACTCTAAAACTCCCTTTCTAATAACTATAGGAATAAATATGTAATTTCCTGGTTAAAAAAAGGGTAGCTACCAGCTATGTTTATTTATAAAGTAGCTTATTATAAAATTGATTAATTCATACAATATTATTAGTATTAGCCAATTAGCTATTTATAGCAAAAAAAGAGCTAATATTTTGCTTTCTTAGAGGTGTGTATTAATAGAATAGATTGGGTACATCTTAAAGAGTTTGAATCTTAGTTTGGAATGATTTAATAGAGTTTTGATGTGGTTTGAATTGAAAATTTGAAGTAGAAGATGAAAATGAAAAAATGATACGTGTCTCACATTGTGTATCACATGTGTATCTTATTGTATCAAATATTTATTACATGTATATCCATGTATATTTGTGTGTGAGATACATGCGTGATACATGTGTTGCAGAAGAATTTTTTGAACTCGATTTAACTACAAATTTTGATACCAAATCAGTCCAAATCACCTCCAATCTTCCTCAATTTTGTATATTGACTCATTTATATATTTCAGTGAATTTCGATCATAACCATTGAAAAAGGTCCCTTTAGCTTAGATTTTTGGAATTTTGAAATTTTTTTAAAATTTTATTTCATCATCTTATTTTCTACTTCATCCATAAAATTTCTTTTTTGTCTTGCATTTAATGTTGTTGATCATGCTTAAAAATATGAAAGGAGATCTTTGTGTGTAATTCTTGAAGATAAAGAACTTTATTTATTTGGGTCTTCAATTTTTATATGCGCTTGACTAGTTTTAGTAAGTATTTGATTAATGACTAGAGATTGGTAAGTTGAGACTTATTTGGCACATTTATGTAAGATTTCCTTAAAAAAGGGAAAAGTACACAGTTAATCACTAATTAGAGATGTTTTTACTCTTTAGCCACTGTTTAAAATATATTTACTCTTTAGCTAGTTCTTAATAAATTTTTACCCGCCCGGATAAAAATACCCCTATGCTAGACATGGGTGCTATGTAAATATTAAGGATATGGTGGCTTTAACTTCATAGATGCTATGTAAATATTAAGGTGTTCTGTATTTTCACCTTCCATTGTGAAACATTAGGACACCATGTCCTTAACTTTATTTGTACAGTGTAAATATTAAGGACATAGCTTCCTTAACTTCATGTGTGCAATGTAAATCTTAAAGACGTGGTATCCTTAACTTTATGTGTGCAATATAAATATTAAGGATATAGTATCCTTACTTTTATGAGTATTATGTAAATATTAAGGACATGGTGTCCTTAACTTCATGAATACTATGTAAATATTAAGAATAAAGTGTCATTTATTTGCACCTTCCGTTGTTAAACTTTAGGACATCATGTCCTTACCTTTATGTGCAGTGTAAATGTTAAGAACATGGCATACTTAACTTCATGTGTGCAATGTAAATATTAAGGACACCATGTCCTGATTATTTACACAGCACTCATGAATAAAGGATAATAACGTCATTTTTTTATTAATTTTAATAGAGTAGTGGCTATTTTTGCGCATCATTAAAAATACTGGATAAAAACTACATACCATGTAAAAAATGGCTATCCCACGCCATTTGTAAAAAAAATAGCTAACGTGGAACTTGGGGCATTTGCATCTATAGTCGCTTTTTGGGTAACGTTTTAACTTGTGCCTGTATTGTAAAAAAATAATTTTTCATATAACTTCAGCATACAGGGCTGAAGGAGCAAAGGCAATCACGCAAAACTTCAGCATTCTAGTAGACGAAACTGAAGTAGCAAGTGTGTTGAACCAAGTATGCTGAAGTTTTTGTTTGTAATTGCTGAAGTTGTTTTTGTAACTGCTGAACTTCAACTCTAGAGCTGAATTTTTTGTTTTGTAACTGGTGAATTTTAGCTCTAAAGCTGAAATTTTTGTTTTGGAACTCTCAAACTTCAGCTCTAGAGCTGAAGTTTTTGTTTTTATAATGGGTGAACTACAGCTCTAGAGCTGAAGTATTTGTTTTGTAACTGGTGAACTTTAGCTTTAGCGCTAAAGTTTTTGTTTATAACTGACGAACTTTAACTCTAAAGCTAAAATTTTATCTGTAACTAACGAACTTTAACCTTATTAGAATTGAAGTTTTAGTGAAAAAAAAAAAAAAGAATTGTCGTCATTGTGTTATAATAATAATGTTCGTCTAAAAGTTCTATTCCAGTAGAAGAAATCAAATGCTGAAACAGTGAAGAATTGTAGCAGTTGTATTTATTGGATTACTGGATTTTTTGACAATACAATTGTCTATCACACTGAGTTGAATTACATGCATCTCTATGCGCTGTGTTTCCCATTGAGTTTGTAAAATCTCCACGCCCATGTTAATTATTGAAATATTTTCACAATCAATAATTTCGTGAAGGAATAATTAATTGAATACAGGACGAATATAACTTTGAGAAGAAGAAGGAGAAAAAAAGGAATAAAATTGTTTAAAAATAAATACAAATTAAAAATTTTTAAAAATAAATATAAATTAAATGACGATTAAATAAGGAACTACGTGCAATTTTTATGTGTAACTTGGACATGCTTGGTCCAATATTCTTTAATTAGATTGCCCATATTTAGTGAGTCATCAAAAATTTTGAGAAAATGTGAAGAAATGCTGACTATTTTGATCGAACAATAAATACTTATAAATTACTTTAATAATTAATCAATAATGTCAGACGTGTTCAATGAGACAACGTGGCTTAAACTTGGTTGGTGAGAGGAGTGGTGGTTATGCAACAAGACAAGAGACGAAGGCAAATTTTGTCCTCTTTTTCTTCTTCTTTTTCCTTGAGCTAAATTAATACAAAAAAATTAGTAGTAAGTTGATGAAGAAAATGGGATATAAATAAGGACCTAGTCCTGATAATTTACGTGTAAGATTGAGCTTATTCTTTTGCAAGTATTAAATAAAAAAATATATTTATGAATTGCTCATCTCTTATGAAGCATTCCGCATTTATATAAGATTAAAAAAAAGCATATTTTAAGGGGTACGATATAGTCAGTCTGCTTTAATACAAACATTAATGATTAATTTCACGGTGCGAATCAAGAGAAAAAAATAAATAAAAAATAGCCAAATTTACAACAAGTAATTGAAAAATAACTACAGTTTCTAAAATAATCGAAATTTAGCTACTTTTTTCTTATGTAAAGATAAATTTGAAAAAAAGTATCCTTAAAATTCGAAAAATTCCAGCGTAATATGCTGGTGTTTGAATATTTTTGCATATAAGATATAATATGCTGGAAGTTTATATGTATAAGCTCCATAATCCAGCATATTATGCTTTGACTTTTCGTGTTTCAGCAAAATAGTGGCTATTTTTAATGACTTTATAAATACTAGCTATTTTTCAATTATCAATTCGAAAAACTGGTTAACTCGTGTTATTTTCATTTAATCTATAAATTATACGAAAATAATTTTATCGTTGTTCCAAAATACCCTTTGTAACGAAACTTCTTTGCTATTTTATATAAGTTGATTTCAAGCCAATTTGGTTAAGAGAAACAAACACACAACAATTATCCTAATTAATTTAATGATTGATGTGACTACAAACTAAAACTAAAGGTTCTAATTAAATTTTACAGATTCACACCTTTTCTAATTCCCCTTGCCAACTTTGCCTAATAAAAATGTCTACTCCTAAAAATTGTTCTAAAAATTGTTTAATTTCTGTGTAGTGGGAAAGAATGAAGTGATGGTGGATGAGTTTCCTTTTCCTTCTCAATCCATGATCAACACTAAGCCTTTATCTTTGATGGGTCACGGTAAAAATTGTTATTACCGTTAAATTCTTTATTTTTATTGCATTATTTTAGAGATACGTGAAGAACGGTAAAATTATTTTTGTATGACCTATGGATTATTAGTTCGAGCCGTGGAATCAACGCTAATGCTTGTGTAAGAATAGACTACCTACGTCACACCCTTTGTGTGCGTTAGGATAGTTATTTTAGAGTTGCATGTCAATATCTATGTTCTAAAACTTTTGTTTGAACAGTAAATTGTAAAAAAATGGTTTTATATATATTTAGTAAACATATATTTTCCGTTTTTGATGTAAAAAATGCTACTTCAGAAGTTTTAATGTGGTTGATGAATATATCCTTTTGGTTTGGATTTAACTTGGTTACACTGAGTGTAAAGAATTTTTGACATTATCATGGTGAATTTTAACCTCTTGCAGAAGGTACATTTTTTATTTTTCGGGTTACTAATCTCACTGGTTCTCAATGTTTTGTCAGGCATAACTGATATAGAGATACATTTTCTCCAAATTAAATTCAATGCAATTGGAGTTTACTAGGATCCAGAAATTGTAACTCATTTGCAGCAATGGAAGGGCAAAACTGGAGCTGAATTAACTGAAAATGATGACTTCTTTGAGGCTATTGTTAATGGTAAAATCTTCACTAATTACTTTATATTCTTGTTTTCCTTAAGTAGTCGACAGAGGCGGAGCCAAAATTTAACTTTATGAGTTCTAAGTTTTAAAACCATGACTTCCAGAGTCGATAACTAAATTCTAAACTTTAATAAATAAAACTTATTGGGTTCCGCCGATCCTGCACCCAATCTACAAGCTCCGCCCCAGGTTGTCGACTTTAAGATAAAAAATCTGAAAAGAGATAAATGAGTCCAAATATAATAGTTTGAATGTCATAAATTTGCAGCTCCAGATAATAAATTCTTGAGAGTAGTTGTGATTAAAGAAATCAAAGGTTCACAATATGGAGTGCAGCTAGAGAGTGGTGTACGCGACCGTTTATGTGACAATCCAAATGGTCATCACCGTAATTCTCCCTTTCATTGCACATCTGAGGCCTTAAAAGCCTCTTAATTGGTTACCTCGATTGACGTGCGCAGTCCGGGCGCGAAGCCGGAAGATCTTTATGTAAAATATTTGAACTCTGTGTTCAAAACAATGAATTTTAATACTAATATTGCTATGATTGACTTTGGTCAATGTTTTGGGTAAACGGACCCGGACCCGTGATGTGACGGTCTCGGAGGGTCCGTAATAAAATTTGGAACCCGGTCGTATTCCCGGAATCGAAATCCGAGGTCCCAGGCCCGAGTACTGAGCTTTTCTGTGAAATTATTTTTGAAAATGCTTAAGGATAATTGGAAACGGAAATTGATCAAAAGTGATGGTATCGGGCTCGTATTTTGATTCCAACGCCCGGTACAAGTCTTAAATGGGCATTAAGCGCTATCTGTTAAGTTTGGTTGAAAACGGACGTCGTTTGACGTGTTTTGGATTAAAAGTGGGAAAGTTTGAAAGTTTTGAACTTGAAATGAAATCATGAGTTTTGGAGGTTGATTCTTTGATTTAGATGTTATTTTGGCGATTTGATCGCACGAGTAAGTCCGTAGGATGTTCTTAGGTTGGGTGCATGTTTGGTTAGAGCCCCGAGGGCTCGGGTGAGTTTCGGATAGGTGTTAGGCTCATTTTGTTGCATTTTTATCATCTTGTGTCTGCAGGTTTCGCAATTGCGAAGCCTGCCTCGCAATTGCGAGATCTTCCCTTGGTTTGCTTCTTCGTAAATGCGAGAATAAAATTCGCAAATGCGATTCCCCCTTCCTTAGCTAGTCTTCGCAAATGCCTCCATCTCGCAAATGTGAGTTTTCCCCAGTCCAACCCTAGTTCGCATTTGCGAACGTTTTTTCGCAAATGCGAGTTCCCCTTCAATTTTCTCTAGTTCGCAATTGTGAACTATTTCTCGCAATTGCGAGGTCCCCTTTTATTTTGCCCAGTTCACATTTGCGAACGTTTTCTCGCAAATGCGAGTTCCCTTTCAATTTTTCCAAGTTTGCAATTGCGAACTATTTCTCGCAATTGCGAGGTCCCCTTTTATTTTGCCAAGTTCGCAAATGGGAAATCAATGTCGCAAATGCGACATCTGCAACCCTGCAACTGTTACTTAAACGAATTCAGACCTCATTTTTCATATCTATCCAAACCGAAAACCACCATAGGTGATTCCTCTCGAACCCTTTCGTCCCCAAAACTAAATGTAAGTCAATTTTTACTAGTTTTCTTCAATCTTTTTCATATTCGAACATGATTTCATCCTTAAATCAAAGCTTTCATGGTTAAAAATGGGAGATTTGGGGTAGAACGTAGGTTTTCATAAAATTGGGGATTTGGACCTTAATTTGGGGTCCGATTTCAAAACAAATTGCATATATGAACTCGTAGGGGGAATGTGTAACCCGGATTTGATTTGAATCTCGAGTTTTGACCACGTGGGCTCGGGGGCATTTTGGGAATTTTTGAGTAAAACTTTGGGAATTTCATTCTTATGCATCCGAATTGATTTAACTAGCATTTGTGATACATTTGAATAAATCATGGTTAGATTCGACCGGTTTTGAAGCGAATTCGAGGGGTAAAGCTATTTTAGAGGCGTGAGTTGAGTTGGAAGCCTTCGAGATAAGTGTTCGATCTAACTTTGGCTTGAGGGAATAAGATTAGGTTAATTGCTACGTGCTATGTGGAGTCGGTGTATAGGTATGGTGACGGTTACCGCCCGAGTCGAGCATGACCGTGTTGTCATTTGTTATTAGAATTGTGAAAGAAGTGAACAATTGAGATAAATTCTTGTTATAAGAGCTATGAAGTGAAAGATGAGAAGTAAATGAACTAGAGATGAGTTGTTGGTGTTTTTCCCTTGTCGGGATTTGTTGTTATATTGTTTCCCTTGTCGGGACTTGTTGTTAAACTGTTTACCTTGCCGGGACTTGTTGTTAAATTGTTTCCCTTGCCGGGCACTTGTTGTTGCATTGTTCTCCCTTGTCGGGAAGTTTAATCTTCTTGTTTACTCCTTTTCCCATTAATTATGATTATTGTTTGGGTGAGGAGGAGCGATAAAGCACGATGGGTGATACCGTGTATTTATTGATTTCCTCCACAAGATGGAGTGGTATATATTGATTTCCTCCACAAGATGGAGTGGTATTTATCGATTTCCTCCACCAGATGGAGTGGTATTTATCGATTTCATCCACAAGATGGAGTGGTATTTATTGATTTCCTCCACAAGATGGAGTGGTATATATCGATTTCCTCCACAAGATGGAGTGATATATATTGATTTCCTCCACAAGATCGAGTGGTGCTATTGATTAGGTGAGGACGAGAGTAAAAGCACGATGGGTGGTGCCGTGCAACGTGGTTTTATTGGTCTTACCTTACTTGTGTTCCTTATCCCATTTTCCCTTTATTAGTTGTTGTTTCATTGGATTCTCTTATTTAAATGCTATCTATTCAGTTCCATCTCTTAGTTGTAGAAGTTATAATTGAACTGCTATTCCCTCCAGCATGTCCCCTCCCTTTTTGTTGTTTAAATTCTTGTTTCCTTTTCTATTATAGTATATATCTGTTACATGTTGTTTATGGTAGGTCCGGGTAGCCTCGTCATTACCTCGCCGAGGTTAGGCTGGAAATTTACCAGCACATGGGGTCGGTTTTGCTGATACTATACTTCTATCCTTTTTGTGCACAGGTCAGGACCCGGTCTACGGGCCGCAACTTTAGTCCGGGAGTGATCCTTCACTCCAGAGGCTCTGAGGTAGTTCGCAGGGGTTTGCGGGCCCCGAGACTCCTCTATCTTTCCCTTTCAGTTTGTTAAATTGTATCAAACAGACATGCTATGTACTTCTTTCAGACTATTATTTTTAGCACTCTTTAGTTGTCCGTGAGCAGTGACACCAGATACTGGGTAGATATAGATTCCGCATATTGTTTTCGTTATTGTTATTAGACATCTTTTGCATGTTTTAACTAATTATTTTAGCATTTAATTTGTTTTAGATTTAAATTTTCTGGAAATGTTTATAAGGGTTGGCTTGCCTAGCTTCGACAGTAGGCGCCATCACGAATCCCGATGGTGGGTAAGTCCAGGTCTTGACAAGTGGGTATTAGAGTACTAGGTTACTTGGGTCTCACAACTCACGGACAAGCCCGGTAGAGTCAGGGGGATCGGTACGTAGACGTCTGTATTTATCCCCCAGAGGCTACTGAGTTAGGAAAGTTTCACTTTGTTCATTCTTGTCGTGCGATTCTGTTTCTCAAGTATTGATTGTCGTTCTACTCTGTTCTTTCATAAATGGCGAGAACACGTGCATCTTCTTCTTCCGCGCAGCAGCCCGAGCCCCCAACAGCAGCTCCCACGAGGGGCAGGGGCCGAGGCCGTGGCAGGGGCAGAGCTCAGCCCTAGGTAGCAGTTCTAGAGGTGGAGCCTTATATTGACTTTGATGAGGAGGTTCCAGCTCCACCAGATCCAGTGGGCCTAGCTAAGGTCTTAGGAGGAGTGATGTTTTATTCGGATCTTCAGGATGCCCTTGTCCGCATAGCAGGCTTTATAAACAGTATGGCCAGAGCGGGATTGCTGCCAGTAGTGGAGACCAATGGGGTCGATTTTTGAACTTTCACACTTGTGGGTTCCGCCAAGACTTGGTGGAGAGATTATTATCTGTGCAGACCAGCAGGGTCCCCAGCTTTGACATGGGATTAGTTTGCAGAGTTATTTTTGGAGAAGTTTCTCCCTATCACTCAGCGGGAGGCACTTCACAAACAGTTTGAGCATCTTCATCAGGGTTCTATGACAGTTACACAACATGAGACCAGGTTTGTTGACTTGGCATGCCATGCAGTAGTTATACTCCCTACTGATCGGGAGAGGGTCTGGGGGTTTATTGGCGGATTGATTCATCCCATTCGGCTACAGATGGCAGTGGGGTTTGGCAGTGATATTACTTTTCAAGAGGCGGAGAATGTGGCCCGTCGAGTGGAGAGGACACTAGCTCGAGGAGGTAGTCAGGGATATGACAAGAGGCCTAGACATTCTGGCGGGTTTAGTGGTACCTCATCTGGAGGTAGAGGTTCCTATGTCATAGGCCATCCCCCGAGACCTTTCCAATCCGCACTTCAGGTTTCTCATGGTACCCCAGGCGGTGGTAGTCATCAGCAGTATTCTGACCAGCAGCTCTTCAGCTCACGACCAGCCCCCATCAGTGTGCCACCACTTCAGAGCGCCAGGGGAGGACATACAGGTTGACATGGCCAACAGTCTCAGCAGCCAAGGGCATGTTATGGTTGTGGTGACCCAGGTCATATTGTCAGGTATTGCTCTCGAGCCTCGAGTAGTTCTCAGCAGCAGGGTCCTCGCCCTACGATTCAGGCAGCAGGTGATCCACAAGCCGACCAGCCAGCTAGAGGCGGGGGTACAGATTATAGAGGTGGAGGGAGAGACCGTAGAGGAGGAGCAGGACAGCCAGAGGTAGGGGTCAGCCCACAGTAGATCGTCCCGGAGACGCAGTTTAGGGAGGTGGGGGCCAGCCCCACTGTTATGCATTGCTAGCCAGGCCGGAGGCCGATTCATCTGATGATGTGATTACAGGTACTATATTGGTCTGTGATAGGGGTGCTTCGGTATTATTTGATCCGGGATCTACTTATTCTTATGTGTCATCCTATTTTGCACCCTATTTGCTTATGCCTAGTGAGGCTTTGGGTATTCCGGTATATGTGTCCACACCGGTTGGTGATTCTATAGTGGTTGACCGAGTGTATCGTTCTTGCATAGTGGTATTTGAGGGTCTTGAGACCCGTGTCGATTTATTGCTTCTTGACATGGTGGACTTCGATGTTATATGGGGATGGAATGGTTATCCCCGTATCATGCCATCTTGGATTGTCACGCCAAGACCATGACTTTGGCCTTGCCAGACTTGCCCCAACTTGAGTGGAGAGGGACCCCAGGTCATGCCACCCGTAGTGTTATTTCATATGTCAAGGCTCGACGTATGGTCGAGAATGGATGTTTAGCATATATGGTGTATGTTCGCGACTCCAGCGCAGAGGTTCCACCTATCGACTCTGTTCCTATTGTTCGAGAGTTCCCCGAGGTTTTTCCTTTAGACCTGCCGGCTATGCCGCCTGACAGGGATATTGACTTTTGTATTGATTTGACTCATGGCACTCAACCTATTTTTATTCCGCCGTATCGCATAGCCCTGCCAGAGTTGAAAGAGTTAAAAGAACAGCTCAGGATTTGCTTGATAAGGGTTTCATTAGACCCAGTATATCACCTTGGGGTGCACTAGTGTTGTTTGTGAAGAAGAAGAACGGGTCGATGAGGATGTGCATTGATTACAGGCAGTTGAACAAGGTGACGATAAAGAAAAAGTATCCACTGTCGAGGTTTGACGACTTGTTTGATCAGCTTCAGGGTGCTAAGGTGTTTTCGAAGATAGATTTGAGGTCTTGTTATCATCAGCTGAGGATTAGGGCGTCTGATGTCCCTAAGACAACATTTCGTACTCGGTTTGGGCATTACGAGTTTTTGGTCATGTCGTTTGGGTTGACCAATGCCCGGACATCATTCATGGAGTTGATGAACCGAGTGTTCAGGCCTTACTTGGATCTATTTGTGATTGTATTCATTGATTATATCTTGGTATACTCCCGCTGTCAGGAGGAGCATGAGCAGCACCTCAGAGTGGTTCTTCAGACTCTGAAGGATAGCTAGTTGTACGCCAAATTTTCAAAGTGCAAATTTTGGTTGAGTTCAGTAGCATTCCTGGGTCATGTCGTATCAGCAGAGGGTATCCAGGTGGACCCGAAGAAAATAGTGGCATTCAAAAACTGGCCTCGACCATCTTCAGCTACAGAGATTCGGAGCTTCTTGGGGTTAGCTGGTTACTACAGATGTTTTGTAGAGGGGTTTTCATCCATTGTAGACCCGATGACTAGATTGACTCAGAAGGGTGACCAGTTCAGGTGGTCAGATGAGTGCGAGGCGAGCTTCCAGAAGCTCAAGACAGCCCTGACTACGGCACCGGTATTGATTTTGCCCACGCGATCCAAGCCTTGTACTGTAAATTGTGATGCTTCCCGCATCGTACTTGGCGCAGTGTTGATGCAGAACGGCAAGGTCATAGCATATGCTTTGAGGCAATTGAATATCCACGAGAAGAATTACCCAGTTCATGACTTAAAGTTGGCAGCTATTGTTCATGCCTTGAAGATCTGGATGCATTATTTGTAAGATGTGACGTGTGAGGTGTACACAGATCACAAGAGCCTTCAGTACTTGTTCAAGCAGAAAGAGTTGAATTTGGGACAGCAGAGGTGGTTGGAGTTGTTGAAAGATTATGATGTTTCTATTTTATACCACCCAGGGAAGGCCAATGTAGTGGCTGATGCATTGAGTAGAAAGTCCGCCAGCATGGGTAGTCTTGCATACATTCCGGTTAGCCAGAGACCGCTTGCCTTGGATATTCAGGCCTTGGCCAATAGATTTTTGAGATTGGATATTTCTGAGCCCAGCAGAGTGTTAGCTTTCACGGTTGCTCATTCGTCATTGATTGAGCGTATCCGGGAGAGGCAATTTGATGATCCCCATTTATGTGTCCTAAGAGACACGGTGTAGAAGGGAGGTGCCAAGGAGATGACTTTGGGAGATGATGGCATATTAAGGTTGCAGGGGAGAGTTTATGTGCCAAATGTTGATGGTATTCGAGAGTCGATCTTGGCGAGGCCCACATCTCTCTGTATTCTATTCATCTGGGCGCCGCGAAGATGTATCAAGATTTGAAACAGCATTATTGGTGGCGTAGAATGAAGAAAGACATTGTTGCATATGTGGCTCGTTGTCTAAATTGTCAATAGGTTAAGTGCGAGCATCAGAGGCTTGGTGGGTTATTTCAGAGGATTGAGCTTCCCGAGTTGAAGTGGGAGAGGACCACTATGGATTTTGTTACTGGACTTCCGATGACTCGGAAGAAGTCTGATGCTATATGGGTTATTGTTGATAGGCTGACTAAGTCAGTGCATTTCATCCCAGTTGCCACCACTTATTTATTTGAGAGGTATGCAGAGATTTATATTAGGGAGATCTTTCACCTTTATGGGGTGCCCATATCTATTATTTCGGATCGGGGTCCGCAGTTTACTTCGCATTTCTGGAGAGCGGTACAACATGAGTTGGGTACCCAGGTTCATTTGAGTACAGCATTTCACCCCCAGACGGACGGTCAGTCCGAAAGGACCATTCACATTCTTGAGGATATGCTCCGAGACTGCGTTATTGATTTTGGAGGTTCGTGGGACCAGTTCTTGCCGTTAGCGGAGTTTCCTACAACAGCAGCTACCAGCCTAGTATTCAGATGGCCCCGTATGAGGCATTGTATGGTAGGTGATGTCGGTCGCCAGTCGAATGGTTTGAGCCGAGAGAGGATCGGTTATTGGGTACAAATTTGGTACAGGAGGCCTTGGATAAGGTCAAAATCATTCAGGACAGACTTCAGTCAACTCAGTCCAGGCAGAAGAGTATTGCAGACCGTAAGGTCAGGGATGTTGCCTTCATGGTTGGTGAGCGTATATTGCTCCGTGTATCGCCTATGAAAGGCGTGATGAGATTCGAGAAGAAGGGAAAGCTTAGCCATAGGTATAGTGGCCCATTTGATATTCTTGACCGTGTGGGGAGGTGGCTTACAGACTTGCCTTGCCGCCTAGCTTGTCAGCCGTGCATTCGATTTTCATGTATTCATGCTTCGGAGATATCACGGTAATCCCACCTACGTGTTAGATTTCAGCACTGTCCAATTGGATAAGGATATGTCATATGAGGATGATCCGATGGCTATTTTAGACCGGCAGGTTCGACAGTTGAGGTCACAGAGTTTTCCTTCAGTGCGTGTTTAGTGGAAAGGTCAGCCTCCTGAGGCATCGACCTGGGAGTCCGAGTCTGATATGCGGAGCCGTTATCCTCATCTATTCCCTAACTCAGGTACTCCTTTCTTTTGTCCGTTCGAGGACGAACGATTGTTTTAGAGGTGGAGGATGTGACGACCCAAAGGATATTCACCGTAATTCTCCCTTTACTTGCACTTATGAGGCCTTTAAAACCTCTTAATTGGTTGCCTCGATTGGTGTGCCCAGTCCGGGCGCGAAGCCGAAAGATCTTTATGTAAAAATATTTGAACTCTGTGTTAAAAACAATGAATATTGATACTAATATTGCTACGGTTGACTTTGGTATATGTTTTGGGTAAACGGACCCGGACCCGTGATGTGACGGTCCTGGAGGGTCCGTAATGAAATTTGGGACACACTCGTATTCCCGAAATCGAAATCTGAGGTCCCAGGCCCGAGTATGGAGCTTTTCTGTGGAATTGTTTTTGAAAATGCTTAAGGAAAATTGGAAACGGAAATTGATCAAAAGTGATAATATCGGGCTCGTATTTTGGTTCCGACACCCGGTACAAGTCTTAAATGGGCGATAAGCGCTATGTATAAAGTTTGGCTTAAAACGGATGTCGTTTGACGTGTTTTGGACTAAAAGTGGAAACATTTGAAAGTTTTGAACTTGAAATAAAAATCATGAGTTTTGGAGGTTGATTCTTCGATTTAGATGTTGTTTTGGTGATTTGATCGCACGAGTAAGTCCGTAGGATGTTTTGAGGTTGGGTGCATGTTTAGGATGGAGCCCCGAGGGCTCGGGTAGGTTTCGGATAGGTATTAGGCTCATTTTGCTGCATTTTTATCATCTGGTGTCTGCAGGTTTCGCAATTGCGAAGCCTGCCTTGCAATTGCGAGCTCTTCCCTTGTCTTGCTTCTTCGCAAAAAGGAGAATAAAACCCGCAAATGCGATTCCCCCTTCCTTAGCCAGTCTTTGCAAATGCGAGTTTCCCCCAGTCCAAACCTAGTTCGTATTTGCGAACATTTTCTCGCAAATGCGAGTTCCCTTTCAATTTTCCCCAATTCGCAATTGCGAACTACTTCTCGCAATTGCGAGGTCCCCTTTTATTTTGCCCAGTTCGCATTTGCGAACGCCTTCTCGCAAATGCAAGTTCCTTTTCAATTTTCCCCAGTTCGCAATTGCGAGGTCCCCTTTTATTTTGCCCAGTTCGCAAATGCGAAATCAATGTCGCATTTACGACATCTGCAACCCTTCAACTGTTACTTAAACGAATTCAGACCTCATTTTTCATATCTTTCCAAACCCAAAACCACCTTAGATGATTCCTCTCGAACCCTTTCGTCCCCAAACCAAATATAAGTCAATTTTTACTAGTTTTATTCAATCTTTAACATATTCTAACATGATTTCATCCTTAAATCAAAGCTTTCATTGTTAAAAATGGGGGATTTGGGGTAGAACCTAGGTTTTCATAAAATTGGGGATTTGGATCTCAATTTGGGGTTCGATTTCAAAACAAAGTGCATATATAAACTCGTCGGGGAAGGGTAACCCGGCTTTGGTTCGAATCTCGAGTTTTGACCACGTGGGCCGGGGGAATTTTGGAATTTTTGAGTAAAACTTTGGAAATTTTATTCGTATGCATCCAAATTGATTTAACTAGCATTTGTTGATACATTTGAGTAAATTATGGTTAGATTCGACCGGTTTTGAAGCGAATTCGAGGGGTAAAGCTATTTTAGAGGCGTGAGTTGAGTTGGAAACCTTCGAGGTAAGTGTTCGATCTAACTTTGTCTTGAGGGAATAAGATTAGGTTGTTAATTGCTATGTGCTATGTGGAGTCAGCGTATAGGTTTGGTGACGGTTACCTATGCGCCCGTGTCGAGCATGACCATGTTGTCATTTGTTATTAGAATTGTGAAAGAAGTGAATAATTGGGATAATTTCTTGTTATAAGAGCTATGAAGTGAAAGATGAGAAGTAAATGAACTAGAGATGAGTTGTTGGTGTTTTTCCCTTGCCGGGACTTGTTGTTATACTGTTTCCCAAGCCGGGACTTGTTGTTAAACTGTTTCCCTTGCCGGGACTTGTTGTTGCATTGTTCTCCCTTGCCGGATTGTTAATCTCGTTGTTTACTCCTTTTTTCATTAATTGTGATTATTGTTTGGGTGAGGAGGAGCGATAAAGCAGGATGGGTGATGCAGTGTACTTATTGATTTCCTCCACAAGATGGAGCGGTATATATCGATTTCCTCCGCAAGATTGAGTGGTATTTATCGATTTCCTTCACCAGATGGAGTGGTATTTAATGATTTCCTCCATAATATGGAGTGGTATATATCGATTTCCTCGACAAGATGGAGTGGTATTTATTGATTTCCTCCACAAGATGGAGTGGTATATATTGATTTCCTCCACAAGATGGAGTGGTGCTATTGATTGGGTGAGGACGAGAGTAAATGCACAATGGGTGGTGCCGCGCAACGTGGTTTTATTGGTCTTACCTTACTGGTGTTCCTTATTCCGTTTTCCCTTTATTAGTTGTTGTTTCATTGGGTTCTCTTATTTAAATGCTATCTATTCAGTTCCATTTCTTAATTGTAGAAGTTATAATTGAACTGTTATTCCCTCCAACATTTCCCCTCCCTTTTTGTTGCTTAAATTCTTATTTTCCTTTTCTGTTATCGTATATATCTGTACAGGTTATTTGTGGTAGGTCCGGTTATCCTCACTATCTCGCCGAGGTTAGGCCGGACACTTACCAGCACATGGGGTCGGTTGTACTAATATTATGCTTCTGTGCCTTTTTGTGCACAGGTCAGGATCCAGTCTACGGGCCGCAGCTTTAGACCGGGAGTGATCCTTCAGTCCAGAGGCTCTGAGGTAGTTCGCAGGCGTTCGCGGGCCACGAGTCTCCTCTAACTTTCCCTTTCAGTTTGTTAAACTATATTAAACATACATGCTATGTACTTCTTTCAGACTATTATTTTTAGCACTCTTTTGTTGTCCGTGAGCAGTGACACCAGATACTGGGTAGAGAGTGGTTGTTAGTTTTCCGCATATTGTTTTTGTTATTGTTATTAGACGTCTTCCGCATGTTTTAACTAATTATTTTAGCATTTAATTTGTTTTAGATTTAAATTTTCGAAAAATATTTATAAGGGTTGGCTTGCCTAGCTTCGACAGTAGGCGCCATCACGACTCCCGAT
The DNA here is from genome assembly GCA_034376525.1 of Nicotiana benthamiana. Classification (NCBI taxonomy): domain Eukaryota; kingdom Viridiplantae; phylum Streptophyta; class Magnoliopsida; order Solanales; family Solanaceae; genus Nicotiana; species Nicotiana benthamiana. The sequence continues at coordinate 69,620,423 of CM067332.1, forward strand.
GGTGGGTAAATCCGGGTGGTGACAGTTTAGCAGAAGTTGATAAATATGAAGAAGAGGAAGAAGAAGCACTTGAGAAAATTGTTGAATTTTTCTAGTCTAAGTATTTCAAGAAAAGTTCAGTTATAACATATTCTTTTCCAGCTGCTTTTGGCAGTGCAAAGGTAAGTTATGAATTTATGTCATAAAGTAATTTTCTAATTCTGAAAGGAAAATCTTGGAATAGCGGTAAAGTTTTTTCTGTGTGAGCTAGTGCTTGCATTAGGATAGGTTGTCTACGCCACACCTCTTGGAGCAACGGTAAAGTTGTCTCCGTGTGACCTATTGGTCAGGGGTTCGAACTGTGAATATAGCTACTAATGCTTGCATTAGGTTAAACTGTCTACATCATACCTCTTGAAGCGCGGTTCTTCCTCGAACCTTGCATGAACGCACGATGCTTTGTGCACCGAACTGTCCTTTTAAGTCAGTTTCTGAGTTTGGTTGATTGATGTTTGTTTATGATTTTTTAACAGATTTATTTTGCAACAGAAGGTAAAGAAGACTCAGAAATTGAAGTGAAAAATGCAAATGTTGCAGACATGATGAAGAAATGGTACTTAGGTGGAAGTAGAGGAGAGTCTCCTACAATTATTTCTTCTTTGGCCAACAATCTTTCTGTTGAATTATCTAAGTAACGAAAACATGCTATGTTTATGTTGTCATCATTTGTTATTTGGTCATGTTAGTTTTTGTATAACCTAATGGAGACTTGTATTTGAATATTTGTGTTTGAAATTAATAAAATAGAAGTTTCATTTAGCCTGTTTGCAATATTTGTCCTGTTTTCCTTGTTAGTCTCAAGAAATTGTATAAGGGTGTTTAGTGGCTTATCCACAACTGTATTTCTTTTCAACACTGTTGTGACGGCTTTTCTTTAGCGGACGATTTATCGAAAATATATTTTCTATTTACATAAGGTAGGGGATAAGGTCTACATATACACTATCCTCCTCATATCTCTTTTGTGGGAATTACACCAGATTTATGGTTATTGTAAATTGTTTAAGGGTGTGTGTTTTCGCTAATAACTTGATATTCTTGACAAATTAGCACAATCTAGTTCTAAGAATTTGTTCAAGAAAATTATGAGAAGAATCACTTCTGCCTATAGAACAGAGTAACAATTATGGATTCATCTGAACACATATATAACTTCTGCTCAAATTCTATATATTTGTCAAAAAACTTCATAAAAAACGTATAAATAATATATTTCAAACCCATCAAATTCCGAATCTGAACTTACAAAGTTCAAATCCCGTATTTGTCTCTCATAAATACTACCCTCCCTAGACTCCACTTGTATAATTACACTGAACGTTTGTTGTTGGATTTGCAAGATTCATCTACATATTGTTTCCCACGTATATGGTTGTTTAAGCACTGTAACTTCTAAAAGGTAGATATAATTAATAAGCAGTAAGAGAGGAGTGCATCTTAGGCAAGGGCGTATCCGGGGTTCTGTGGGCACGTGAACCTATGCTCTTTGCCCTAAATCATGTATAATAATGCTATATTTTTTTAAAAATATTTAAATAGCTACGTACGTGTGCACTGTCATGAGCGGCTTTCCAGCCATGCCGCATGACCCCTTGGACACGCCCCGTGGCGTCCTAGCAAGCCTCCCAATGACTAGTTTCACATATGGCCCCATGGTCTTGGCCGTGCCAAATGACAAGCGTGCATGTGCCTCCGTTACCCTACCGATATCCCTCGCCAATGCCCAGCCGCAGGCAGATGCTAACAGTGCCGCGTGCGCAGACAAAGCCCCGCGTGCGCAGACTGTGTTGCCAAAGACAATGCTGCTGACAACGGACCTGTTGATGCCTTATAGAAAACTAAGTTCTTTTCATTGTAAATATTGAGTAGCTTTGGTTTATGTACTTCCATTATGTTTCTCTAACTTAGTCAAGTATAGTGTGGTAGCTTTGGATTATTTTTTAAGCATTATTAGAGGGGATCAAGCAATCAAGCTTTCTAGCAAGCAAACAATTCTTTGTACTGGTGTCTCTCCCCTTGACACTGTGTTGCTTTTCTGTAATATCTTTCATTAATGCAATCAAGCTTTCTTTTATTCTCAATTCTCATTTATGTTTTCTCAATTGCTCTTGACATTGGTTTTCCTGTACGGCACTCACAATCTCGTCTAGAGTATGGAGGGGGACCTCAGTTGGCGGACAGTAACTGCACTAACATCAGTTTCTTAACCTTACGTCGCCCTTCCAAGGAATCTCAGGAAGACACCGTGTGACAGTTGGTATCAGAGCCGAGACTCAACATCGGACGAGGGAACTCATTGACATTACCACCATTTCTGAGCATAGTGAATCATGGGGACCGCATTGCGACCCTTGAAGAGACTGTTGATGTATTATGGCCCATCATGGATACGGTGCCTGAACTAAGAACCAACCTAGTGCAAAGGTTGGATGACCTAGACCATAGAGTACTCCATGCCAAAGTTGACATAGAAAACATCAGTTGTGACTACGAGGGAGACTTGATATAGCAGCCACAGAGGCAGTTGAAAGTTTTGAAAAATTCGAGGGACTCCAACAAGAGAGTACCGAGGATCTAGCCTATAGGGCACAAGAGGCAGACACGGTGACTGTCATGCAACAAACTATTGACGACTTGGTAGATAAGCTCAACGTTTTCAATGCTGCTTTACAGGGCCTACTTCGAGGAGGTGGAAACCAAATTGGGAGCGCTGTGAACGCCGCTTCCGCAACATAATAACTAAAAATTCCTGAGCTAAAGCCATATAATGGATCTAGGAATGCCAAGGAAGTTGAAAACTTCATCGTTGACATCGAATAATACTTCTATATTGTCGGGGGCCTAGAAGAAACTAAGAAGGTAGCAATTAAGTCCATGTATCTTCAGAGTGATGTTAAACTATGGTGATAGGTGAAGTATGAAGCCATCAGGGCTTGTGAAGATGCTCTCGAGACATGAGTAGAACTGAAGGCAACCATACGCCTACAGTTCTTCCACAAAAATGTTGAATACAACGCTAGGAGAAATCTACGGGAGCTCCTCCACACCAAATCACTGAGGGACTACGTGCGGGAATTCTCCGTGCTCATGCTAAACATACATGACATGGGGGACAAAGGCAAACGCTTCACCTTCCTGGAAGGTTTAAAACCTTATGCTCGTACGGAGCTACAAAGACAAAGGGTAGATGCCCTACCCAAGGCAATCTAAGAAGCTTAATACATTGGGAACTATCAAGTGGAAGCTTGGAAGGACAAGCCGCCTGCCCGGGCGAGATTCAAAGGGGGCCATCCTAGCAATGGTGGCCCTAGCATAAGTGGGACAGATCGGAGTGCATCCAAATCTAAGGCTCCCTCCTCAGGCAGCAATATTGTTGCGTCAAACAACAGTGATCGAGGGAGAAACCCTCTTTCAGGATGTCGTAATTGCAAAATACAACATTGGAACAATGAGCGCCCATATGCACAGATGAACTCCCATCAGGCCTTTGATGATGGGATTGAAGACAACTCAGATAATATGGATCAAACTAAATCTGTAGGTGCCTTCTATGCAATTGTGGGCTTTATTTCTGAGGCATTAGCGGAGACTAATGCTGGTATTCATAAGAAGAAGGACCCAGGTCCAATCACCAAGAAGAGAAATAGAAGGCAGATAAAGGGAATCCTCTTAAACAAGATAGGACCTTGATGTTCATCGAGATGAAGATGAATGGCAAGCCTATTCGGGCTATGATAGACACGGCTTCTACCCACAACTACTTGGCCTTGACTCAAGTGGATTGACTTGGTCTAGTTGTAGGAAAAGGTAGAGGTCGTGTTAAGGCTATCAACTCACCTCCTCATCCGGTGGGTGGAATAGCCAAAGAGGTACAAGTGAAAGCTTGGCCCTTACGAAGGAAAATTCAACCTGCGAGTGGTGATCATAGATGACTTTGAGTTAATAGTTAGGTTGGAATTCTTAAGGCAAACCAATACCATGCTCGTACCATATGCAGACATGTTATTGATGATGGGAAAAAATGGGGCCAAGCTCTGCATTATCCCATGCATGCCCATGAAGATGGCCGCTGGCACTATTTCGATCTTGCAGTTGAATAAGGGGTTCAAAAGACATGAACCTACGTTCCTGGAAACCCTCTGAATTGAAGATATAAAACGCTCCTCGAGTCCCATTCCTGCACCTGTGAAGGAGCTACTACTGGAGTTTAAAGATGTCATGCCACAAGACATGCCAAAGCAACTACCGCCTAGGCGCACTATGGATTGTGAAATTGAGTTGGTTCCGGGTGCGAAGCCACCTGCTCGAGCGCCCTATAGAATGTCGCAACCCATACCGTGATTCAGGGACAATTGACAAAAATGCTAGATACATGGATCATTATGCTCTCCAAGTCCCCATACCGGTCCCCTGTTTTATTCTAAAAGAAACATGATGACAGTCTCCGACTCTGTCTGGATTATCGGGCTTTAAATAAAACCACGTGAAGAACAAGTACCCTATTCCCCTAATGGGCAGACTTGTTTAATAGACTGGGTGCTGCGACGGTGTTCACCAAGATAGACCTCAAGATATGTTATTGGCAAGTTTAGATTGCAGAGGGTGATGAACACAAATCGACTTGTGTGACAATATATGGATCGTACGACTTCCTGGTCATACCGTTCGACTTGACTAACGCCCCAGCTACATTTTGCACTATGATGAACCAAGTCTTCCAAGAATAAATTGACGAAATCATGGTGGTATACTTGGATGACATCATGGTATATAGCGAAACATTGGAGAACATCTAGTGCACTTACAGAAGGTCCTAGCTCGATTGCAGGAGAATGAACTATATGTGAATCTATCCAAGGGCTCATTTGCTCAAAAGAAAATTGATGTGCTCGAACATATCATCGAGGAAGAGCAGATAAGATGGACCAACAAAGATTCAGGCGGATGTCCACACCTTGAGAGCGTTCCTTGGACCATGCAACTTATCACGACAATTTGTGAAAAACTACTCCCTTATCGAAGTGCCATTAATAGAACTCCTCAAGAAGGTCACACCTTGGGATTGGGGACCGATACGAGAGGAGGCCTTCGACGCCTTAAAAATGGCTATGTCTAGTAGCCCCGTCTTGGCCCTCCCTGATTTGGCCAAGCCATTCGAGGTACAAACAGATGCATCTGATTATGCCCTCGGTGGAGTCTTGCTACAACAAGGGAATCATGTACAGTATGAGAGCCGGAAGCTGAAGGATGAAGAGCGGCATTATGCCGCCCATGAGAAAGAATTATTGGTTATCATCCGTTGCTTGCACCTTTGGATGCACTACCTATTGGGGACCCATTCATGGTCAAAATAGACAACACAGTTGTTAGCCATTTCATGACCCAGCCAAAGCTGAATGGTCGACAGCCAGGTGGCTGGAACTCCTAGCTGCATTCCACTTCAACCTCGAGCACCGAATTGGAAAGAGCAATTATGTTGCTAATGCGGTCAGTTGGAGATATGATCGAGCATTGTTGTGCCTACTCGCCACCCTAAAGGGGAGCGAAGTAGCCACCTCCATCAAGGACCAGATACAGGATCTACTCATCAAAGATCTTACTGCTTAGTATTTGGTTGATTTGGTAGGACGGGGAAATACTCTCCAATTCTACATGGAAGATGGTTTTCGGAAAGTGAAAGGGAACTGAATTTATGTTCCTAAAGGAGGAGATCTGCGAAGGACTCTTCTAGCGCAATGTCATGATATTACGTGGGCCGGCCATCTCGGTGAAGAACGCACTATGACGTTACGTTGTCGTACATATTATTGGGAATCAAATAGTAGATGATCTCGCTCAGTATGTGAAGACTTGTCTAGTATGCCAGAAGGACAAGTCAGACCGCTTGACACAAGCGGGACTCTTGGAACCACTAGCTCTCTTAAGGAGACCTTGGGAAAGTGTTTTCGTTGATTTTGTCACCAGATTGCCTAAGGTAGGTGATCTCACAACTATCTTGGTTGTGGTGGATAAGTTTTCCAAGTATGCTACCTTTATTGCAGCCCCAAAATATATATTAGTAGAAGATACAACTCGACTCTTCTTCTCGCACGTCATAAAATATTGGGGCCTGCCCAAAGACATTGTTAGTGATCACGACTCACACTTCACTAGAAACTTTTGGACCCAATTCTTTAAGTTCCTTGGATCAAAATTGAGTCACAAATCAAGTTTTCATCCCCAATTTGATGGCTAGACGGAGTGGTTCAATGGTATGTTAGAGGAATATTTCTGCCACTTTGTAACCTGATCGCAGGAGAATTGGATGAAGCTTCTAGATGTTGCTCAACTGTGTTTCAATTAACAAAAGAGCTATAGTACAAACAAAAACACTTTTGAAATTGTTACCAGACAGTAACTGCTACTCTTACACACTGTGAATACCCAAAACACATCTAAATCTCCTCAAGTTGCTAGCTTTTTAATAGAGTGGAAGCGGAATCTGGAGATAGTGCGGATCTATCTTGTCAAAGCTCAAAAACAGATGAAGAGGCATGCTGATCAAAATTGTCGCTTTGTTGAATACCAAGTAGGAGACAAAGAAATGGTCAAAATCCCAAAGCGGTGCTTATTTGTGAGGTCCATAACCCTTGCCTATTGCAAAAATACATTGGACCCTTGTCCATTGAAAGGCGCATTAGGAAAGTTGCATATCGGGTAGATATCCTAGCTTGGTGAAAAATTTATCTTATCTTCCATGTCACTCTCCTGAAACCTTTTCATGAAGACACGGAGGATCCTTCACGGAGCCAGCTCACAATACTCGGTATTCAAGGTCCCAATTCAATTGGGAAAAGGCGTGTTGAAGCAAAAATTGATGATAGAGTAATTCATGCATCAAGGAAAAATCACCAAAAGTTCTTGGTGAAATGGCATGGCTGTGATGCAGAGGAGAATACTTGGAAGAGGGGAACAAACCCAAAGCCTGCAAAATCCTAATTGAAGATTATCTTGCAAGTAAGGCACCAAGGACATCACCAAATCAGGTGGGAAAGAATGTCATGGACGGGTTTTCATCCATGCCACATGACCCCTTGGGTGCGCCACGTGGCATCCGAACAAGCCTTCCAATGCCTACCTCCACGAACGACCCTGTGGTGTTGGCCGTGACAAGTGAAAAGCACGCATGTGCTTCTATCACCCCATCGATATTTCCCTCCAGTGCCCAGCTGTAGGCAGATGCCAACAGTGTTGCGCGCACAAACAATGCCGCGCACGCAGACCGTGATGCCAAAGACAATGTTATTGTGATGACCTTTGTTTTAAAAGTAAGTTTTGCATTCTGAAGCTTTAAAAACTTCTTTCTATCTCACCTCGATTTGCATGTGTAGTTCGAGCGCGTAGCCGAAAAAACATTATATGAAAATTTGTGAAAAATGATGAATTTTGACTTAAGATTGAGTTTAAGGTGACTCCCATCAATATTTTGGGTAAACGGACCCAAACTTGTGATTTGACGGTCCTGGAGGGTCCGTAGGAAAATATGGTAGTTGGGCGTATGCCCAGAATCAAATTTCGAGGTCCCAATCGAATTCTATCTTTTTTGTATTCCCTATATTTCTTATATTGCTCTTATTTTGTTATTTTAGGCTATGCTATGTATTTTATGTTATTTTAGGCTATGTTATGTATTTTATGTTATTTTATGTCATTTATCATGAGTCTATTGATAGTATTAATATATCATCTCTTGTTTCTTTGTTGAGCCAAGGGTCTTCTAGAAACAGACTCTCTGCCCCTCGGGATAGAAGTAAGGTCTGTGTACATATTACCCACCCCAGACCTCACTCATGGGATTATACTAGGCTGTTGTTGTTTTCTGAAATTAAATTCGGGTTTTAGAAATGAAATATTTTTAAAAACTCGATGGAATCGGGCCCGTATTTTGGTTTCAGAGCTCTCTACAGGTCTTATATATGATTTAAGATAAGTCTATAAAATTTGATTAGAATCAGAAGTTGTTTGGGGCGATTCATACCCATAGTTGTGAAAAATTCATACTTTGAAAGCTTTGGAACTTTTCTTAGATTTCTATGCTAAATTCATTGTTTAAGAGGTTATTTTGGCGATTTGATCGCATGGATAAGTTCATATGATGTTTTTGAGTTAGTGTACGTGTTTGGTTTTGAGCCCCGAGGGCTCGGGCGAGTTTCGGATGAGTTTTGAAAGGTTTTGAACTTGGAAAAGACTGCAAGTTTTCAGTTTTCTGGTGTGTTGCTGTGTTGTTCTTCGCGTTCGCGGAAGGACTCTTGCAAATGCGAAGGGTTAGTCAGGACGAAGGAAATATCCTTCTATGCTAACGCGAGACGTAAGACGCGAACGCGAAGCTTTGGGGGGGGTTTCCATTTGTGAACGCGGACTTGATATCGTGAACGTGAAGGCCTTTGGGCCTGGGCAGGGGGGAAGGGAATTTTGTGCTACGCGAATGCAGCCACAGGCCCGCAAACGTGAAGGCTTGAGGAGTCAAAGCTCCGCGAACGTGAGCCTATGATCACGAACGTGATGGTTAATTGGCCTGACCCATCGCAAACGCGATAGACCCATCGGGAATGCGACAGACCCATTGCGAACCTGGTGAAGGTCTGTCCGGTGATTATACAACAGAAGTAAAAACAGGAGTTAACAAAAACTTCATAACTTCTTCTTCCAAACTCCAAATGGGGCAAATTTTGAAAGGGAACTTCACCACAAATTTATATATATGTAATATTAGACTCTTTTTTTTCAATTCCCATTAACACCCATTAGAGTTTAAGGCCTAAATCATGTGCTTAAGGGTAAAAAATTAGGAATTTGGGTAGAGTTAGGGCTTTTTGTATAATTGGTATTTAGACCTTGTTTTGGGGTCAGATTTTTGAACTAACTACATATTTGGGCTCGTGGGTGACTGGGTAATCGGGTTTTGGTCTAAACCTCGTATTTTGATTAAGCGGACCCGGAGTCAATTTTTGGCCTTTTAGGAAGAATGATAGGAAATCTATAATTAAGCATTGGAGTTGAATTGTTTAGATTTTATTGATGTTATTGCGTCAATTATGTCTAGATACGATTGATTTGGAAGCAAATTCAAAAGGAAAAAACGCTTTTAATGGCTTGAGTTGGCCGTGAAAGTTCAAGGTAAGTGTTTAGTCTAATATTAGCTTGAGGGATTAGGAGTTGTGTCTTATCTGCTATGTGCTAATTGTGGAGTACGACGTATAGGCATGGTGACGAGTGTCGATACGTCGGTATCAATCATGCCCGTGAGTCTTGTATTGTAATCGTTGTGACTCTATTGTTGTTTATTGTGCTTCATATAAGGATTTTTATCACCGTTCCCTTGCAGGGATGTTATTATCATTACTGTTCCCTTGCCAGAATATTATTATCATTACTGTTCCCTTATCGGGATGTTATTATCTTTACTGTCCCCTTACCGAGATGTTTTTTTAATATTATTGTACCCTTGTCAGGATTTTTTGATTGGTGTTGATAAAGAAATGGGAACGGGTTGCACGCCTGCAACGGTAATATATGAAATGGGAGCAGGTTGCATGCCTTCAATGGTAATATATGAAATAGGAGCGGGTTGCACGCCTGCAACAGTGATATGTGAAATGCTATAAGAAATTGAAGCTGGTTGCATGCCTGCAATGGTATCATACGAAATGGGATCGGGTTGCACGCCTGCAATGGTATTATGTGTGTACATGTTCTTCTATTTCGTTATTTTGAATTTATTCCATAAGATCTATATACCCGAAATTACTCCTACAAGGCATAAAACACACTGTTAGTGCAAAACACAAGTGATTAAAGCGCAAACTCAACTAAAGTGTAGTAAGTTAGAGTGTAATAAGCGACTAAAATACGTAATTATAGCCGATCATCAACACCCCACACTTATATCATTGCTCGTCCTTGAGCAATCAAACTACACTTTTTTATAGACACTACCTTTTAAAACAATTTTCCTAACTCATCACACCAAGAATATTTAAATTAGACTAAGCAGAAAAGCGTAACATCTTCACCTCAAGATTCGACTCACAAGTACCACGCAATATTCACAACTCAACCAATTATTCTAACATATAGGTCACTGACATTACATTTCCTTCATGAATCAAGTGCCCTCACACAACAAAAGAGAGTAGTTCCACACAATAAAATTTAAGAACACTTAGGAACTCAAGATAAAAAGAATTCACTCACTCTCAGAAATAACATTCATATGCCACAAAAGATGCACCATAAGCTTTCCCATAGTGTATTACTCCACTAATCAATCTCATTCAATCTAGTATCAATTAGGACTTTAATTGATTGTAATGTAGGCTACGAAACAGGTATAATATTTAGATATAAGAGTGACTATACCTCCCTAAGCACTTTAATACATATACTTTAACATTCAAACCACATACTTATATCAAACCAAACTCCGCATTCATATCAATGTATATTACCCCATTCTTCTATAAGCACACTTACATACAGAGCAACCACTTATCAAGGAATTTTTTTTACAACAATACAACTATATTTTTTCAATTCAAGTGGCTCTTGCTTGTTCAAAACAGTGCACCTTTCTCATGATTTCATTATTTCCACTCAAAAGCCAAGCCAAGCCAACCACCCCACACTTTAACATTTACATAAATCATCACAATTCAAGTGCTCATGAGAGGTTAGAAGGTTCAAATAGATGGTTAATTCAAACAAATGGGTAAGGCTTGTAATGTGGTTGCCAAAGAAACAAGATTACAGGTTCAAATGGGTTAACTACGACACATAACAATTAGGTTGGTAAAATATGCATATCTGACTCAACAAAGAAACACCTGTATCACTTCCAAGATTTAACAAAACTATTATTTCGCTTTGCAAACACACGGGCCAAGTTCTAGGCATCAAATGCAATGCACAGAATATAACAAATCCTTACACACACATGGCAATAACTCACTCATGATTGGTTTAATCAAGACAATCTAGCCCAAGCAATTAAGAAAAGTTAAGATCATAAAATTTAAGGTACTTATACAAGAGTAAAATATTGGAAACACGTTCTCAATGCAATATACTAAAACATGTGTTCTTTTGTGTAGGTTTTGATGAATGACAAACGAAGCGAAAATTGATATATGACGAAGTTCAAGAAACAAGCGCACAATTGATATACAACGAGATTCAAGCTCAAGACAAAGTGTTATAAGTTTAATTGAGTCATTCTTATTTGTGATCTTGATCCTACAACTTGACTCGTAACATGGCTTCTCTCATAAAACTACTTTCCAAAATCATGCATATTTAATTTAACGTCAAATGATTTTAAATCATGCATATTTACAGTAGTCAAAATAATTTTTAGACATGCCTTAAAAATCTGGACTAAGATAATCGATTATGTACTTATGATAATCGATTGTTTTTAAGCCAAGACTGCATGACAATCGATTGTGAACTAATGACAATCGATTGTGAGTAAGACAGTGAGCATAAGGTTTTTCAAACCTGCATGACAATCGATTGTGAACAAATGACAATCGATTATGATGAGGCAGTGTCCATCAAAGTTTTCAAAACTCAAAATAATCGATTGTGAAGCTAATGACAATCGATTGTGAAGAGACAGTGTCCTTCAGATTTTTCAAAGTCACAAAATAATCGATTGTGAACTTATGACAATCGATTGTGTTGAGGCAGTGACTTCCAGACTTTTTTAAAACTATTAAATAATCGATTGTGAGTATATAACAATCGATGGTCAAGAGGCAGTGTCTAAAATGATTTTTAAAAACTGATAAGTAATCGATTGTTGACTTTGTGCAATCGATTGTGAAGCTGACCGTTGTCGTAAAGTTTTCAAATACTGTCAGGTAATCGATTATTGATTCTGTATAATCGATTGTTGTGATTAAAATCCGGAAAAGATTTTTTGAACGTTATTGGGTAATCGATTATTGATTTTGAATAATCGATTGTTTTGATTAAAATCCGGAAAAGATTTTTTGAACGTTGCTGAGTAATCGATTGTTGATTCTAGACAATCGATTGTTTGTGGTAAAATCTGGAAAGGATTTTTTGAACGTTGCCAGTAATCGATTATGGATTGTAAGTAATCGATTATCAAGCGTAAAATCTGGGATTGAATTTTGATCTGACTGGCAGACAATCGATTGTTGGGGTTTGACAATCGATTGTCAGTGAGTAAAATCAGCAACTCTTAATTGGCAATTAGGCAACGGTAATGCCAAGTTTTTCAACTATAAATACAGCTTCATTTCAGTGTTTTAAAAACATACTACAACTGATCATTACATTGCTATAAGCTTGCATACTTTTGTTTATCACTTTATATTCAATTTCATAAAGCTTTTGAGAGCCATATCCTTATCCAAAGTTGTTATGATCTAGAGCTTACTTCCTTTACTCATACCTACTCATAAAGGAGTATTTTGTTTGAGTGTTAAGTGTTTTACACACTTGTAAGAGAATTGTGATTCTCTTGTTGTAAGGAACTTGTGTTTCCTTGGTTGAAGTCTTGGAGTGTTGTATCTCCGAGCAAAGGTGTTAAGGCTTGTGTCCTTAAGTTGTAAAGGTTTGTTGAGCACCCGTAAGCTTAACAAGTTAGTGGAAAATCTCGAGAGAGACTCTCGGGGACTGGACTAGCCACGTGTTGTGGTGAACCAGAATATATCGGTGCATTCTTTCCTTTTTGTTTATTTAACGCACTTATTTATTTCCTGCAAATTTTAATTTCCGCAAGTTTACGCTAAATTTTATTATAACGCTATTCACCCCCCCCCCCTCTAGCGTTAAGCGTATTTTCTAACATAAAAAAACTGAGCCTAAGCGTCACAACTAAAGTACTCACTATTCTCAAGGAATAAAAAAGCTAAGAGATATTGCTTCAATTCAAAACACAACATAATGGCTCCTACTCCAAAAAAACTAAATACACCGGTTCAAACAAAACCCTTGGAAAAAAATCGTGGTCTAAAGAAAAACCAAGGGGTAATTGCTACACTACCTAACAAAATATTTTTTTTTTTGTTTTTTTGACTTAAATCCCTCAATAAAATTATCTAATATATCCATCATCGGAAAAAGTCCAATCTTTTCTATTTAAAAAAAATTATTCAATTAAACTAACACAACTAAAATAACAAGGAAAGTCACCCAGACAATCTCTTCACCGCACACTTAAAATTATGTATTGTTACCAATGCACACCATAACTAATAAAAGGATAAAAAGTTACTCCCTCGTAGACCAAAGGCCGAAGCACTAATAGCTCATTTAGGTACTCAGACTTCTCCCAAGCTTGGTCCTTCATGCGGGTACCTTACACTTAGTTCCAAACATTTGGTTTGATGTTGCATCCTTCCAATCACTTTGCTTTCCATGCTCCAAGAAAATCTAAATTCGACACTAAAAAAATAATATAAGAAACAAAAAATAAAGCTGGGTTGCCTCCCAACAAGTGCTTGATTTAACGTCACGTCACAACGTGAATCACTTTTTTGCCTCCACCTCGAGCTTATGAATTGAACCCCAAGTTTTGATTCAAGCTTATGATTATGCTCATGGGGCGATGGAATGAATCTAATTGGCCCAAGGAAATAATGTAGTATTCTGCACTCCTTGGCCTTTGTATGAGGTATGTAATCCTGACATTCTGTCAAGAAGAATTCCAGAATATATGCACCTTGTTCCTCATTCTTTGACTCTTCAATTGGTTTAGATGACTCTATTTCCATATCATCATCCAAATATTATGTAGAAAAATGCTTGGAGTGTGGACCAATGCACTCAAACATATGAACTTTAGGATTTTCAACATCCTCAACATCAATGATATTAGAGTCAACAAAATTTGTATCCTCAAATGTCCTTGGCTGACTCTAGTCTCACTTCTTCAACATTGAAATCCTCAAATTGTAGTTGGCTAGGTTGATGGTGTTCTACTCTGACCTCCCCAATTAACACCTCAAATTCCTGCTCTTCTTGGCTACTATCCTCAATATTGGCTTGTTGACTCATTAAAAGCGGCAATCACTTGACTCAATTGAGCCTCCAACTTGTGAATAGTTCACTCTTGCCTTTCTATTTGCAATTGTTTCTCATTGTTTTGTTCCAGAAGGCACTTTAGCATATCCTTGATCTCTTTCAGGCCCGCATTCCCAGGTTCTTTGTTCCTATTAACTTCATAAAAGGTAGAACTATCATAGTAAAGGGTTGGGGAATATAAGAAATATAAGCACAACTATAAAAGGGACCATTTTTACCACCACAAACATCACATATATTCCACAAATAAGATTGAGTTGGTGCACAAAACTCGCTCTCAGGAATATTTTGATAAATTTTATACGGATAGTTTCATTCACAATATATATGAGGATCAATAGTAGAACTATCTACGCCTAAATTTCCATAATTCCAAGATGTTATGTTTCTCAAATCATCAGTTATAATAAAGTAAAAATAGAAATACAAAAAAAACAAAAAAAGTTCAAACTCGAAACCTAGTAATATATACAGCTACAACTCCATCGTTAGTTCCCGGCAACGATGCCAAAATTTGATCACGCCCAACTCTAGTCGTAAAAAGGATAAGCAGGCTGTAAATATGATCTGGTCTAAAGTCCAGAGTCGAATGCCACAGAGAACTAAGTGTTAGCTGTATCTGTTTAATATCACTAAGAAGGCAAGATTGAATAATTTTTAATTATAAAGATTGATTTCTAACTAATTAACTAACAAATACTGGAAAGCGGTAAAATGATCAACTAACGAGACAAAAGGTTGGAGACTAAATTAAGGAGGTCTAGGGTTATGATTTTTCCAATTATCGGAATCCTTCTAGCTATGTTCCCTACGATTTTTGCCAATGTATTATCTACTGATCGTGAGCATTTTAGATGTCCTAATTCTCTCTCGAGCAACTACAACAATTTACTAAATATATTCCCTCGAACTACGCTAGTTGACTTTATCTAACCGCTCATTATGACCATATCAAGGCTTTGTTATTTCTAAACCTGCCTTTAAACCCAATATATTGATTTCTCACATACGTTAGGAGTGACATTGTTCAACAACTACCTAAATATGTACTCTCTCTCAAGCAGTACACACTAAATAGGCACAGTCAATTGATGGCCATTTAATTAACAACAACAAACACGTAGTTGAACAAGTAAAAATATCCAATGCCTCATTTATATAAAAACATAACAAGAATTTATCTTACAAAAGTTCTATCAAAACTCTAGAAAACGAATTAGCCATTCATAATCGTATGTAAAACTACAATACTAAAAGTCATAACCAACAATAAAAAAATAGGAAGAGAAAGAAAAAACTTGTTGAAGAACCCCCCCGCCTTGCTCCTATTGTGTCTCTGCCTCCTTAGGTCGAATTTGTGTCAAAAATATGTCCAACTCTCCAAAAATACCATTTTTTCATGTATATATACCAAGTAGTGTCGGGGCCAAACAATTATAGCTTCTCCTATGTGAAAAGGGATAATATTTCACGTCTAGACTGCTGCGGACGCGGTCAACCGCGGTATATGGCAGTTATACTGCCTCAGGTGCGCCTCAGGTCTGCGATTGCGGTTTCGACCGCATTTTTTACCCTGTTTCGTTTGGAATTTGGAAAAAAAAGTAAAACCTGAAAGTTGTAGCCCTTTGAATAGATTTACAACCATATATTGTGGATCCCAAATGGAGTTCTGAGAAAAATGTTATATGTATTTTACTAGACAGTGCACAATATGCCTACTCGATTCTTCATTTTGTTGCTCTATCATTCATTGATCCCCGAATATGATCCCGACTTAATTCTTTGGGCTTTTACTGAGACTTTAAAGCTCTAAATCACTTGAATTTATTCTATAACATCTATTTAGCTCGAAATCACTCCTACAAGGCACAAAACACACTGTTAGTGCAAAACACTAGTGATTAAAGCGCAAACTCAACTAAAGTGCAGTAAATTAGAGTGTAATAATCGACTAAATACGTAATTATAGCCTATCATCACTTAGTTCGAGGGATTAGAAATTGTGTCTTATCTACTATATGCTAACTGTGGAGTGCGACGTATAGGCATGGTGACGAGTATCTATACGTCGGTGTCAAGCATTCTTGTGAGCCTTGTATTGTAATCGTTATGACTCCGTTGTGGTTTATTGTGCAATGAGTACGCAATCTTAAGAACTAAAGGTTGAACCCGTAAAATTTATATTCTGGATTCACCTCATCTTAATAGTACATCTATCCTGTTAAAATTCTGGATGCGCCTCTACCTTAGGAGCTAGTTCCATGCATACCCAGTAACTACATCTCTTGGTCGAATGTATTCCCATTTGTCATTTGAAATATCTGGCAAACATCACGAGCATCATATTTTCTTTGTTTTCTTTCTTCTTTTCTCCAACTGGCTAACTCTAAATTATTGCTGGTGATTTATTCATGAAATGGTTCGGCAGAACTCTGTGCTTCAGAATTGAACTGTATTTATATGTGCAGAAGAAAGTATAAATAGAAGTAAATATATATTTTAGAATTGTATTTTCTCAATTTAGAACTCATAACGTCTAAATTATGGATAATGTAATCTCGCCTCTTCATCTGATCATAACTCAATCACTTCCAACATATTACGAGGAGAGAATCAAGTCCAAGTTTGAATCCACGTCCTTTGTGTGGTTATGAAATATAATCATAATGTAAGTTTGAACCAATCACCCGTTATTTAAGCTTGAAAGATGGACGTAGGAACAGCCAATCACACAATTTTGCTTTGATTTGATATTTATATATGTATATTGTTTAAATTTTAGAAAAACAAATTTGTCGGTACGTAATATAATGCTACGTCAAAATTACATGCCGAATACAAAAAAGTAAGTAAAAGGATTGCATATACTTAGCACAACAACGACAAACCTAATATATTCACATATTGTGATGTCTAGGGATTAAAGGTAAAAAAGTTATTTTTGAAATACCCTAGACTCAAAAAAAGCATTTTTCAACAGTTTTGAAAAAGAAAAGCAAAAAAGAAGTCATATTGAGACAAGTGAAAACAAGAACGGTAATAATAGTAAAATAATAAAATAATAAAACAATCGAAGCAAGGGTAACAACAAATTGTAATAAAAATCGAAAAATAAGATAATATGAGATTGATATGATGGAGCAGATAAGATGTCCCATATACTCTGATTACTTACTAATGCATGTACTTAGTACGTAGAATGAAAACAAATATATTAGATTTATTCTTTTCATTTTCAGAATATTAATCTTTTAAGAAGAAGAAAAGGAACTGTTTGATAGTACATGTGGCTTAATTTCACAAGGATAAATCTTGACAAAAGATTTTTGAAGGCAAACAAATCACATTAGGTATGAGCATACACATGATATATTAAGATATATACAGGTTAATTATATGATCTCACAAGCCAATATCATGTGGAAGGGATATTTTCAGAGATACGGATATGATATGCCAACTAAACTTAAATAATGTGATCTCAAAATCAAGATCTTGCATGTGTACGGAACGTTTAATTTGAGAGATAACATATAACATGCTAACTTACAACTTATTTGGATGGTTCGTTTCATAATATATCATATAGTATTGTATTATATTATATTATACAATATCGTTTTAATATATATAATGTTTGGATATATTATATTGTTTGTCATCGTTTCATGATGTCATGCACCAATAATATGAAGAATAAACTTACAATATTATAAAGAAAAAATAAGGTATGAGGTAGAATTATCATATACAAAGATAAGATAAAAAAGAAAATATGATTATTTAATAATAAGGGAGAGAAAGATAAAACAACAACTATCCAGTATAGTCCCACAAAGTGAGGTCTGGGGAGAGAAAGATAAAAGAACAAAAAATAAGAAAACGATGCGACCATACAAATCAGTCATTCCATAAAGTAACAATACGTTACGATACAATAAAATTTAAATAACAATCAAAATAATATTATATATTTAAACGGTACAATATAATACAACAGGTAACAACTATTCGGTTTATAAAATTAATCATATTAAAGAAAAATCTTAAAAGTTTGTGCACATAAATCTCAGTTTTATAAAACAAGTTGAGGATATGACGAAGAAGTTTTTAATACGTAGGTGAAAGATAATGATGATTAGTGGATAGAAATCTGGTAGCTTGTTTATTAATTAATTAATAGAAATTAGATATGAACATATATCAAGATTATTGGATCTATTACCTTCCAATTTTCCACGTTGTTACCTACCTAATTAGCACTAATTTAAGTGAAGCAGAGAAAAATATTTATACTTTGACATGAATCCAATTTATTTTTTAAAATTATAATAATAGGAAAAGCAATATAAATGAAGCAAATGCTATAAAGATTTGAGAAATGCATGTGGATGTAGGACCTAATTAAGAAAAATATCAATTGGTAATTCGTTTGGAACAACTGCATGTGCAATTTAGTCGTCGTTATGACCATATCAAATGTATATACGAATTAAATGATTAAATAATAAAAGCTAAAGACTCAATGAAGTAATTAAAAGAAAATGAAAAAGAGAATTTTATTGGTTGTTGTCACTTTCTAATTAGTAAAATTATACTATAATTACATTAATTTGCTAAGCTCCAATGTCATCTTTTGATTTTCTCTATATAAGTAGCTTCTCATTACCCTCAGCTTGTATCAAACTAGAGCTAGCAGCTGCATGCCCCTAACTAGTTCTCTAACTAATATATCATTTCTCTAACATTAATTACCTGAAAACTTCTTCTTTACCAGTGGCTATTTTTGCAACATTTTCCATTCTTTCAATGGCTAATTATGCAACATTTTCCATTCTTTCTCTTTTTTTCATCATCTTTTTCTTCTTAAGCTTCTGCATCAATGAGAGTTTTGCTGATAATGGAGGGTGGCAAAGTGCTCATGCCACAGCCTATGGAGGGGGTGATGCATCTGGCACTATGGGTATATTTGTCTTCTTTAATTTAATCTACTTTCTAGCTTTTTATTCCTTTAGAAAGGTCTAATTTATAAGCAGAGTACATGTTTACCGCGTACGTCATACGTCCTACTCAATTCGGATGGCTTTGTACACCGGACAGCATTATCCCTTTTTAGTGCATGCTTATTGTTTCTTGACTAGAGTAGCTTTAGTTTTTTATTGTGCCGATTGAAACAAATGTATAGTCTTAAGAATCAGTTTGGTTCACATACTATAATTAGGCGGAACTATAATGTAGAGAATTGTATATGCAATGAATAATGAATGTAGAGATTGTTGTATAGTTGAATTTAAATTTAATGTTTGGATTGCTAATCCAAATGAATAACTACTAATTTTTTGTTTTTACTAATTTTGATGTCCATATTGCTAATTTGGTTGAAATTTGAAAAAAAAAGAAGTTTTAGATGAGATGAAAAATTGTTTTTGAAAATTAAAATTATATTTAAATATACATTTTGCTTGAAAGGAAGTTAAAGTTTTGAAAAACTAGCAAGTCTAAACTACACTTGAAAAGTTCATCTTCAAAAGCTTCCCAAAAACTAATCACTTTTTATAATCATAGTATTTTCAATTTGGTTTTACAAAAAGCGAAAAACCGTATGGCAAAACGAAGAAAGAAATTTAAAAATAGCAAAATTTATAACTGGTCGTTCAAAAATAGCCCAGTTTTAAAAGTAAACGAAATTTAGTCACTTTTTATGTAAAGTTAAATCTAAGTGAAAACACTATTCAAAACCCGAAAAATATGCCAATATATTATGCTGGAGTTCCAGCATAAGTATACTTGAACTCCAGCATATTATACTGAAGTTCCAGGATAAGTATGTTGGAGTTCCAACATAAGTACACTAGAACTCTAGCATAATATATTGGAGTTTCAGCAAGTATACCTGTCTAGCATAATATACTGGAGTTTGGAGCACCAACGCTCCAGTCTTCAGTATATTATACTGGAGCCACTAAAGTATACTGGTCCAGCATAATATGCTGGAGTTCATACACATGTGCACCAAACTCCAGTATATTACACTGGACCGATCTCTGTTATAGCAAAATAGTGATTATTTTTTTATTGACTTAATAAATATTGGCTATTTTTAAATAATGAGTCCGAAAATTAATTATACCGTACAATTTTTACCAAAACGGGAGCTAATATTCTATTCCACGTAAAATAACATAATTAGACGCATAACTTAGTGTATGTATTATCTTAAACCGCCAACTACTGCATAAGTATATATGCAATGATTGTTTTTTTCTTATACAGTCCACCAAAACTACTTTACTTATGTGAGAATTAGTTTTCCTAACCTTTCAGTAGCAAAAATTGTCTTATTTCGACTACGGTATCTTTTTTTCTTTTACACCCGTATTGCTTGACTCTTCGAAAATATTATTAAATATGTATTGAATCTTCCAAAAGTATTATATTTTGAAGGATTCAACATGAGCTAAGTGAGCGGAAGGGGTTAGTTCGTACCCCCTTCATGAAAAATTACATACCGTATATAAGATAAAAAAAATTGTGCGTATATATATATATATATATATATATATATATGAGAAGTTGAATCTCCTTGATTTCTCTACATGTATAACTTTTAAAAATTTTTGAACCCCTATAGTTAATATCCGGGCACCGCCACTGCTAACATGGATGCAACATTATTTTAAAGAGTCTACGCAAGATAATTTATCCCTCGGCCAGACAACCTAACCCTTTAGTATTTTGCATGATTTTAACTAGTGACTCAATATCAAATTATACTACAAAAAGGCCTTTGTATATATAATACTAACTGAAACAATATATGTTTGGAAAAATGTAGGGGGTGCTTGTGGTTATGGAAATTTAAATAGCCAAGGTTATGGAACCAATACTGCAGCATTAAGCACAGCTCTATTCCACAATGGTTTGACATGTGGAGCTTGTTATGAACTCAAATGCAACAATGACGGAAAATGGTGCATTTCTGGAACAATTATTGTCACTGCTACAAATTTCTGCCCTCCTAATCCATCTTTACCAAGCAACAATGGTGGCTGGTGCAATCCTCCTCTTCAACACTTCGATTTGGCACAGCCTGCTTTCTTGAAAATTGCTCAATATAAAGCCGGTATCGTCCCAGTATCTTTCCGCAGGTAAATTTTTCCTAATTTTTCTTGTCCTATGAAGTTCATTGAACAAATTTTTCTTGTAACTTAGAAAGTCACTCAACTAAATTTTTCCAATTTTCAGTGACCAAATACATATTTTATCCTCTAAATTATCAACCTTGTCTTTTTTTTTACTTTTTAAATATTACTCTTTAATATTCTTTTTTAATCTATATTATGAACTTGCCTATAAAACAAAAAAAAATATTTATATATGCTTGAAAATTAATTTTTTATTTTATTTCATAAATAAAACTTATTTGTTCAATAGGCAAGTCTATTACACAGATTAAAAAGGAAAAAAGATACCATCATAATTTAAAAAAGAGAAAAAATATAAAGGCTCATAATTTAGAGGGTAAAATAAGTAGTTGACCATCGAAAGTTTGAGAAATTTAGTTAGATGACCTTCTGAGTGCTATATGTAGGGGTGTACAAACTGAACCGGAAAACCACACCAAAACGAAAAGTCAAACCAAACCAACTAAAAACCCCGATTAAGTTTGGTTTGATTCGATTTAGTATTAAGTAAAAAAAATCCGAACCAAACCGACAAATAAATATATAATTTTTATATATAATATTAAGATTTTATATAGAGTTTTCTTTAAAAAATATCTAGAAATATTTGGGATTATCTTGCGGGATATAATATTTAATAGTATATGAAATGCTCCATATTTATTAACCTTAAATAATTATTTGTAATCACTATTTCATCAAGTGACACTGAAATACGTCAATTTCTTTGTTTCTCCATATGCATATTATATGTTAAGATCTACTAAATTATTTATATCTTTTTCAAATGTGAAGTGATTATTTTTATTTAGGTATCATATTGATTTTTATGTTTAATTATTAAATTCGGTTAACCTTAAAAGTGTACATCAATGAAATACTATTGTTAGACGACTAAAAAATAACTATTATTTATTACTAAGAGAATTCTCTCAAAAGAATATTTTAACAGATAATATGTTTGTCAATTTTTAATATATTTTTACTAAACATATATTTAACAAAGTTGGATTGAAATAATATTTAAGTAAAAAAAACTCGAAAATCCAAAAAATCTGATAAAACCGAACCAATCCAATCAGATATAGTTGGTTTGGTTTGATTTGGTTTAATTTTGATAAAAAAACGAATGAATCCGGTCCATGTATACCCCTAACTATATGTATAGTTAAGTGGCTTTTTTTATTACAAATAAAAAAAAGACTTTATTAGGTAATTTTATATAATGTATTTACCATTTGAATAATAGGCTTCATTTGTATGATAGTGTTTGGCTATACATTAAAATTAAACAAGATACGGTGAAAGTTCCACTCATCCTTCCATATTGCTCGGATAACTAAAAAGGTGAACTCTCATATCAAGTGAGTCTCAATAAATCTTATCTATAAGGCAATAAAATAAAAAGAACAAATGGTTTTAAAATACCTAAATGTGATGTTCTTTTTGTCATAGACAGTAAAGAAAAGAGTATCGTATAAAATGAGACGAATGGCGTAGGACAACATTTTTCCTGTCTAAGATAGTGCATATTTGCATCAACTTCAACCTGATTGAATTCACACAAGAGGTCAATATGAAAATACTAATAATATGCGCTGATATGGGATCTGAATTTGGTCTCCAACAGGGTGTCTTGCAAGAAGAAGGGAGGAATAAGGTTTACAATAAATGGCCATTCCTATTACAACTTGGTTTTGCTGGCTAACGTTGGAGGTGCTGGTGATGTTCATTCAGTTTCTATTAAAGGGTCTAAAACTGGGTGGACATCTATGTCAAGAAATTGGGGCCAAAACTGGCAAAGCAATTCATATTTCAATGGCCAAAGTCTTTCATTTAAAGTGACAACAAGTGATGGAAAAACTGTCACAAGCAACAATGCTGCACCAGCTAATTGGCAATTTGGCCAAACTTTTGAAGGGGGCCAATTTTAGAGAGGGCATCAACTTTTATATACTGAGAGTTTACAAAATTATAACTCCTATTAGAAATAACCTCTATTTGTGAGTTCGGATTAGTAATCTAAAAATAAGATAAATAAGTTGTATTTATTCTGTAAAAATTTTGCATATAATTTATATCTATTTGAATGTGGCATGAAATGAGTACGTTTGAGGCATGCTCCTCATGAGGAACGTCTAAAAAAGGCAGTTAGGTGCACAAGGCATCTCGCATTTATGTAGGGTTAGAGGAAGGATCACATACCAAAAATGTAATATAGACAGTCTACTCTAATACAAGTATGTCTGATCATTTTTACGGGTCGAATTTCTAACCTATATGTCACATGAAAAATATTTTACCATTGCTCCAAAGCACTGGCTCCTCACGAGGGACTATGATTTTATGTTGCTGTGGTAGCTAATTTACATCCACCTTAAGGCTAAAGTAGATTCAATTGGATCCTGAGCTAGAAATGATCTTTCATATCTGTATTCTTTTCATGTATATATCATTAAATAAGAAAATGATGGACCTTATTCAGTTATTCATTTTTCTATTAATTTGAACTCTGTAAAACACTCTATAAGATAGGAAAATGAAAGTGAAACAGTAATACCTTCTTTCATTGAATTTATGTGACGGTTTTCTTCTTGAAATATTTCAAAGTATTTGTATAGTACTTTTGTTTAATTTTATCAATTAAGAATAATGATTCGTTAATTATTAAAATTTTAATCGTTAACGTGACATTTTGTCTATCAACTTAATCTTCAACTAGTATTTTTAATCTTTTCTTTTATGATAAGCAATACAAGTCAAATTACTCCATATATTTCAGTTTTATGTACCTTTTTTGTTTTCAAACGGTTCAAAATATTTGATACGGCCATTTAATTTCAGTATCTAACTCTCAGGTTTCAAATATTAAACTATTCACTCTTTTACCATTTGAGACTTGCATCATCTGAACCACATATACTAAAAATTTCGTAAATTTAGAAAATTATTGGTGCTTAACGATAACAACAAACAAAATTAATGCGATCTACAAACTACAAGTGATGTTTTGGAAGGGTAAGGTGTATATACGATCAAAACTGGGCTTGATCTTTCGTATGACTAGTCGAGATTAGAACATGATATGCCAAGGTTCAACTCCATGTTATATCAAAGTATCGTACAAAGTTCCGAGGTCGTGACCAAGAGACCGATCAAGATGGAGATCGGCCAAGATCGAGACAGGGCAAGATAGAGATCGGGCGAGATCCAGGGAAGCTTACCGAGCCAAATAACAAAAAGCCAAAATATCTGTAATCAATCGACAGCCATGGCGGAAATCTCGGCCCATATCAAGAAGATGACGGTTAACTAGCTAACCATGATATTTCTTATTGTATTTAAAATTGTATCAAGGGTAGGATTCCCCTAGTATATAAAGGGGGTCTGATCATTTATAAGACACATCACATTTATGCAATACAAAGCAACACACTGCCTTCCTTTAGTTTTCATTATCTTGTTATTCTGTTCTTATATCAGTTGGAACTTCACTTGGTTCAAGGATGATCGAACTCGAAGGCCAAGGGTGTTCAATTCGTTCGGTTTGTATTTATTTCTTTTGCAGTCAACTTCAATATTAATATATATTTTCTTAATTTGTTTCAAGTTATATCACGTATCCTTAAAACAACATATAAATTCAATTATTATCTGATTTTAGGATAAACAGTTTGGTGCCCACCATGGAGCTAAGGAAAATAGTGGTTACTAGATGCAAACTTTCATAACACATACTATTTGTCACTTGTTCTTTGAAGTATCTTTGATTCGAGGATCAGAATGTCGAACTCTCAGTCAGCAGCCCTTCACATTGATAAAGGTTCTGGCCACCACGACTAGAATTATAACATAGCACCAGGAAACGACGTACCCTCGTGGACCTCTATGGAGTTTCGGCTGTAATCCAATCGATGTCAGCTCGCATATAGCCCTCAATGCCAATTTGGCAGTTGATCCTAAGGGCAACATTCGCGGGGACGTCCGATTAGCGGCTCAAAGTGCACATGGCGGCCAAGATGGCGAGATCAACCTACAAGTGATCTTCGAAATATTGCAGGACTAACAGGCAGTGATAGCCCAGCTCCAAAATCAGAATAACCCGCCGAGCAGGATTGAGCCTGAACCATCACATGAAGTTGTCCACAGGGTCAATCATTTTCAAAGAAATTGACCGATAAAGAGTCGGGTACCAATCCTGCAATCATGAAGATGCTTGATAAACTGACTAAACGAATTGAGTCTGGGGAAAAGAAGATTGAGGCAAACAATAAGAAAGTGGAAACTTACATCTCCAAGGTGGATCATATCCCAAGGACACCACCAATATTGAAGGGTCTGCACTCCAAAAAATTGGTGCAGAAGCCTTTGTCCCCGAGCGCGGCTCCTAAATTGATTCCGAAGAAGTTCTGAATGCTTGAGATTCCTAAATACAATGGAACAACCGATCTGAACGAGCATGTCACCTCTTACACATATGCTATGATAGGGAACAACCTAGAGAATGATGAAATGGAATTTGCCCTACTAAAGAACATCAAAGAAACCCTGTCGAAGGGGGATATGATATGGTACCACAGTTTACTGCCTAATTCTATTGACTCGTTTGCTATGCTTGTAGATTCTTTTGTGAAGGCACACCCCGGAGTCATCAAGATTGAAACCAGGATACATTTTCAAGGCAAGGCAGAAGGACAACAAAATGATCACAGAATTCATGTCTCGATTCCAAATAGAATGGATGGACCTGCCACCGGTCGCTGACGATTGGTCTAGTCAAGCTTTCACCCAAGAACTCAATGTTTGAAGCTCGATGGCTTCGCACCAGTTCAAGCAGAATTTGATAGAATATCTGGTTGTCACTTGGACCGATGTGCATAATCAATATCAATCATAGATTAGGGTCGAAGATGACCAACTCGTGGCTCCTTCCGTGTCACGACCCAAACCCCAATCCGGTCGTGATGGCCTCTCTCGTGAAGATAAGGCCAGCCAACCAACCCATTTTTTCCTTTTCAGAATGTTTAATATTTGTAAATAGTTTTAGCATAATCAAATAATACAGTTTAAGCAAAAAAATTCTTTATTAAGTGCGGAATACAACCCAAACACAGCCCAAATAGGGGTGTCACAAGTCACGAGCATCTATGAATATATGAATACAACTACGGAGTCTGGAATATACAAAGTAAAACTGATAAACAGAGGAAGAAATGTCGTGCTGCGAACGCTGGTAGTCACATCGCTAAACTCTGATAACTTAGCCTCCGATCAGCTTAAAACCCGCTACCGGGTGAACAAATACATACATCTGCACACGAGGTGATGGGAGTAAAGTGAGTACTCCAACTCAGTGAGTAATAAAGGTAAATAATAACTGAGCAGCAAGAGAATCACGTATGGCAAATCATCATGGTATATTGAAGCAGTATAAAATCCCTTGAGAAAAGCAATGTAGCTGTGAAATCATTAGAAAACGTCTTAACCCAGTTTAAATCTCTTTTGAAAATGCCCTTTATAAGCAGTTATGCAAATGAATGCAAACAATTTGTGCTGATAAGCACAGAGATCCGCCTCTCGGGCGCAACACTCACTCAATAGAATATGTCAGGCAATCAGGTAGATACATGAAATAGCACAATAACAGATAATGGAAAACAAATAAATGAGTAAACACATAAAATAGTACCGGTACCGCTACGGCGTGAAGCCCGATCCATACTTCGCTGCGGCGTGCAGCCCAATCCATAAGTACCTCACAATACAGGCCCTCGGCCTTACTCAGTCAACAAAAATCACATAAGCCCCTCGGGCAACAATATACATGATACTCAACCCAAAATATTGTTGGAAATATCATTTCAAGTGTTAAAGCAGAGTAAACTTGGCTGAGTTTTTTTTTAAAACAGTGGAAAATACATGACTGAGTTCAAGTATAAAATCAAAACAGTGAGGAAATATCAACAATCATCCCCAAGGGGTTCAAATAGCTAGCATGAAGCCTAAATATGGCAATCAGCCCAGTCATGATGATAACAAATAAGTTTCAGTCAAATACACGGTAAAATCATCAATCGAGACGGACCAAGTCGCAATACCCAACGGTGCTCTACCCCACGCTCGCTATCCGGCGTGCAAGTCACCTCAATATAGCACTATGATATGCACTCCGGGGTCTTAAACCCTCAGAACATCATTTACAATCATTACTTACCTCGAACCGGCAAAATATCTAGCTTGTGACACCTTTGCCCCTCAAGTCGGTCTCCATGCACATCGAATCTATCCAAATCAGAGCAAATACATCACAATATGCTAAGGGAACAAAATCCAAGCGAAAACAATAAAAAATGGGCATAAATCCCAAAATTACCAAAACCCGAGCCCCAGACCCACTTCTCGAAACTCAAAATGTTTTACACCAATGGGATCCTTATCTCTCACGAGTCCATACATACCAAAACTTCTCAAATCCAACCTCAAATGGTTCTTCATAACCCTAAATTAAAATTTCAAAATCTCAAGCCCTAGTTATTCAATTTTATGCTTAATTTCCATGAATGTTTAGGTGGATTTCACAATATAATCGGGTTATAAGACCAAAATTCTTACCTCAAGTCATTTTCCCTTGAATACCTCTTTAATTTCCTTCAAGAACCTCCAATACTGAGCAGCTATGGATGAAGATACACCCACATTCGCGAACAAGATGACTTTAAAACATTCTGCCCAAGCAATATTTCTTCTATGCGATCGCGAGAAAACCTTCGCAATTACAAAGCACAAAAACCAACTCCCAGAATTAACCCTATAGGAATGAAACAGGTCTCATGCAAACGCAATGCACATCAAAATTATGCTATGAAATCGCGAACAACACTCCGCGTTCTCGATGAGCAAATTCCAAACAATACCTCAGGCCCTTTTTACTCTATGCGAACACGGCATTAGCTATGCGTTCGCGAAGAATAATTTCATCCAACTATTCGATCGCATCCCAGCTGGTGCGAATGCGAAGAACAAAAAAAGGACTGCCCCAAAAGCTTCTATGAGATCGCAATTGCATCTATGCAATCGCTATGAACAAAATACCTGTAGCTGAAGCCTACAATTTCTGCTATTTTTTAAGGCATAAAATGGCCTGATTGACCATCTGAAACTCACCTGACGCCCTCAGGACCTCAACCAAATATACCAACATAATCCATAATATCATTCAAACTTGTTCAATCATAAAAACACCTCAAAAAACGTCAAATTAGTAAAAACTCATCAAATCCGTGCCTAAGTTTCCAAAAACTCCTGAAATACACTTTCTATCAAAAGTCCGACCAAACGACGCCCGAATAACTTGAAATTTTGCACACACACCCCAAATTAAATAAGGATGCTACTGAAACTCTTAAAATTCTATTCCGACCTGTATATCAAAATTTCACCTATCAACTGGAATTCGCCTAAATACTAACTTTGCCAATCACAAATTTCCAAAATGCATTCCGGTCATGCTCCTAAGTCATAAATCACCCAACAAAGCTAACCAAATCATAAAAATTCCGATCCGCGCTCATATACAAATAATTCAACTCTTAATCAAACCTTTCAATTCAAAGCTTTCATTGAGACCGTTTCTTTATTCATTCCAAATTTTCCTGAAATCAAAACTAACGATCTATATCAGCCATAATACATTACACGGGGCAAGTCGTGCCTGAGAACTGGCGATCAAAGCGCAAAAGCTCAAAACGACCGGTCAGGTTATTACATTCCGGCTCTGTTTATCCTATCAGACCGGTCGACAGAATTAAGAGGGAAATTGATCAAGAACCAAGGTCAAACAGAGATCGATACCATCCATATAGCGGAGATCGTAGGAGCAGCGGACCTAGATAGAATCCTGTACAAAATGAAAGGATAAGTGATCTAGGTCAGAGCTCTTGAGGGCTCATGAGCAAGAGCGGCTTCGACAAGCCTATAGGACCAATAGAAGCACCTCGGTTATCAGAATACAACTTTAATGTTGATGGAGCCGCCATCGTATCAGCTATCGGACTCATCAAGGATATTAGATGGCCTCGAACTCTACAAACCAATCCAGACTGAAGAGATCCTAACCAAATATACGAATCTCATGGAACCCATGGCCACAAAATGGAAGATTGTCTGCAATTAAGAGAATAAGTAACCCGGTTATTCAACAACGAGAATCATCGGGAGTATATGAGCAACCGAGCCAAGAATTATTTCAAAAATATGGATTCCAATAAACAAGATAAGTAAGAAGAGCCTCAGCACGTGATTCATATGATCATCGAAGGGGTCGATTTTCCTCAAGGTCCAATGTTTAAGCCAATAAAGTATCAATCACATGGGGAAAATGGACTCAAGATTACATGCTAGAAGGAACTTTATTTTTCAATGACGAGGATGTGGAAGGAACCACACAACCCCATAATGACGCACTGGTAATATCTAGGCTCATGAATAAAACCCGGTTAAATATGTGTTAATTGATCCAGGAAGCTCGGCCAACATCATTCGATCGAGGGTTGTAGAACAACTCTGTCTAGAAGACCAAATTATACCTACAGCTAGAGTGCTAAACAGGTGCAACATGGCTTGCGAAACCACCAAGAGAGAGATAACATTACCGGTAAATGCGTTCCGAACTATCCAAGTGACAAAATTTTATGTGATCTAGGGGTACATGAGGTATATTACGGGCTTTAAATAACTGAGCCTTATCCTTCCTATGTTTTAATGATCTAACAAACTTGGTGTTAAGAACCAGATAGAGAATCGTTTCCCACAGGATACACAATTCATGTAAACTGGTGTTAAGGACCAAATAGAGAATCTTATCCTATAGGATACACATTTGAGGCAGGAACACAACTGGGACCCGATGTGTTAGTCCTTTAGACATATCCAAAAATAGAACAAGTCTTCCATATAAAGAGAAACACAACAGGAACCTGCTCCCTTGGGATTCTCTGGCAAAAGCACAGATCAAGTGCACAGCCGAAACATAGTAGAAGAAAGTGACCATACAATTGATGAACACAATCAGTACCGGTTCTATTGGTATGTCCTGACAAAAGTATTAGGACCTGGTTCATTTGTATGTCGTGACAAAAGCACAAAATCCAGCTGGAACGCACCTGCCCAGAAGTGGCTGTTCAAATAGTGCGGCAGTCACTTCTCTCTGGGAAAAAATACACCATGAGTTGACATCACTACCTATTGTGATAAAATAACCTGGTGCAAGACAGTAAGTGAGTGTGCATTCAGTGATATTCTCTCAATCTTAACAAAGTTCATCTAGCATTTGAAGTCATTGTGTGTGTCAAGAACAAGAAGACAACTCCACTAAGGATCAATTTCTAATCGAGTCTTTTCTATGTCTATAGTTGAGTTGTAATCTTGTTAATTGCTCTACATTGTAATTCCTAGTTTTCTTTATTAGAAGCGTTATACTAGGAACAAAATAAATTCGTAAACTTTAGAGTTTATGTTGTGACTAGGAATAGTCATAAGTTAAATCCTCTGTAACTAGGATAGTTATAGAGTAGCTTGTGGTGGTGCATCACAAGTTAGTTTGAAGTCTTTGCAAAAGGGAGTTTGCAAAGTGGCTTGTAATAGGTAGATTACAAGTTAGTTAAGTTTAAAAGCCTACAAAGGTAGGTCATGGTTTTTTTATCCCCTTGTATGATATTTTTTCACGTAGAAAATCTCTTGGCTTCTTTACATTCAGTCTTTACTGCACTGTACGTATCAGTCTCATAACGCACCAGGTACTCTATAGGTTGGCAGACTCATACATGCTATCAGTATAAAACTCTGTTCGGAAGACCGTGGATCCACAACATGAGAGTGTGCCATCGACCCTTCATCAGGTGTGAAATTCCCGAAATCAAAGGGAATCAAAATAATCTACGAGGAGCAGCCTGCCGCAAATGAAATATTTACCATCAATGAAGTGATTCATGTATCAACGCTCTCATCAACAAAGGAGCTGAATTTAAAAACAAAACAGGAAGCCAAATAGCAATCACTGATGTTGACCTATACCCAACCAGACGAATAGGGGACTAACAAAGACGATGATTACGGGGTTCCTTGGTCCTTCATTGTCCCTGATGATTCTGACGCTACCAAATCGACAGTCAAAGAGCTGGAGCAGCTCACACAGATCGAGCATCAGCCCGAGATAAAAGTATACCTAGGCATGAGGTTAACCCCCTAGCTCAGGAAAGAACTGTTAGAAAATACACTTAACGCTAGAGGGGGTGAATAGCGTTATAATAAAAAATAGCGTAACTTGCGGAATTTAAAAATTGCAGGAATTAAATAAGTGTGATAAGTAAATAAATAGGAACGTATGCACCGATGTATCCTGGTTCACCACAACCCGTGGCTAGTCCAGTCCCCGAGAGACTCTCTCGAGATTTCCACTAACACTGTTAAGCTTACGGGTGCTCAACAAACCTTTACAAACTGAGGACACAAGCCTCAACAATCTTTGCTCGAAGATACAACACTTCAAGACTTCAACCAAAGAAATCACAAGTTCCTTCTTACAATACAAGGGAACAACTTTCCCTTCAAGTGTATAAAAACACTTTGCACTCAAAACAAGACTCTCCTTAAGAGTAGATATGAGTAAAATAAATATGCTCAAGAACGCAACAACTTTTGTCAACAATTTGGCTCTCAAAAACTTATGTAATGAATAGAAAATGATGAATAAGAGAGTATGCAAGCTTTAGCAATAATATTGTCAGTTGTTGTGTTTGTAAGACTGATTTGAAGATGTATTTATAGTGTCAAAACCATGCATTACCGTTGCCTAATTGCCAATTAAGAATTGCTGATTTTGTACTATGACAATCGATTGTCAAAATGATACAATCGATTGTTTGACAATCGTTCCAAAAATCATTCCCAGATTTTACGCATAACAATCGATTATCTAAGACATATAATCAATTACTGGCAACGTTCAAAAAATCATTTCCAGATTTTACTTAAAACAATCGATTGTCAGAATTATACAATCGATTACTTGGCAACGTTCAAAAAATCTTTTTCAGATTTTACTTAAAACAATCGATTGTCAGAATTATACAATCGATTACTTGGCAATGTTCAAAAAATCTTTTTCAGATTTTACTTAAAACAATCGATCATTAGAAATCTATAATCGATTACCTGACGGTGTTTGAAAATATTTTGGCAACGGTTAGTTACACAATCGATTATGCTATGAGAACAATCGATTATTTATCAGTCTTTGAAGAATCTAATAGACACTGCCTCAACACAATCGATTGTCATAAGTTCACAATCGATTATTTTGTAGCTTCGAAAAACTCTGATGGACACTGCCTTAATACAATCGATTGTCATAAGTTCACAATCGATTATTGTGTGGCTTTGAAAAATCTGATGTACACTGCCTCAACACAATCGATTGTCATAGGGTACACAATCGATTGTCATGCAGATTTGAAAAATCTGATGTATACTTCCTTAACACAATCGATTGTCATAAGTTCACAATCGATTGTTGTGCAGGTGACTTAACATAATCGATTATCATAAGTACATAATCGATTATCTTAGTCCAGATTTTAGAGGCATGTTTAAAAATCATTTTGGCTAACATAAATATGCATGATTTAAAATCATTTTGCTTTAAATTAAATATGCATGATTTGATAAAAATGTTTTTACGAGAGAAGCCAAGTCTTGAGTCAAGTTATCGGATCAAGATCACAATTTAAAGAACGACTCATGAATAACTTTATTTCTTGGTCTTGTGCTTGAATCTCGTTATGTATCAATTTCGCGCTTGTGCTTGGACCTCGTCATATGTCTATTGCGCATAGTTTGTCATTCATCAAAACCTACAAATATGAACACACGTTTAGTATAGTGCCTTGAGAACGTGTTTCAACAATTTCCCCCTTTTTGATAATGGCAAACCTTAAGCGGGATATGCATATTAGATAATTTATAATGACGATCCAAGACAAGTATAGATATGCAACAAGTATATAGATATGCAATTGGTTCCCCCTCAACATATGAATTCCCCCTCAATTTATGCCAATAAATATTAAGTGCATAGCCCCTTATTCTTCCCCCTTTTGCCATTAGCAAAAATGGAACAAGTAAAAGACATAATAAAGCAAATAATATCAACATAATCGATTATTGATACTAGATAATCGATTATATACTAAAGAGAAATCGATTATCCTTAGGAGAAATCGATTATTCTGCATCAATCTTTATAATTCCCCCTGCCTTTAGGGCGATACCTGCAAAAATTCGTTAGACGTCTCCGACGCTCAAGTTAGAACTCATGTGAAAGGGAAAATGCAATGCATCACTTAGATCAACGTGGAGTCAAGAATCCCGAGTTCACTACGAATTCGGAAAAAGGACTCTTTCTCTAGGGGTTTTGTAAAGATGTCGGCCAATTGATCTTTGGTTTCAACAAATTCAATTTCGACATCCCCTTTGAGAACGTGATCTCTTATAAAATGATGCCTAATTTCAATGTGTTTTGTTCTTGAATGAAGAACGGGGTTCTTCGTCAAGCATATGGCACTAGTAGTATCACATCTAAGAGGGATATGATCAAGACATAGGCCATAGTCCAAGAGTTGTTGTTTCATCCAAAGGATTTGAGCGCAACAACTCCCCGCGGCTACGTATTTAGCCTCGGTTGTGGACAACGCAACACTTACTTGTTTCTTGCTAAACCAAGAAACGAGAGAGCTACCGAGCAAATGGCAAGTGCCACTAGTGCTCTTGCGGTCCAATTTGCATCCAGCAAAATCGGAATCGGAATAGCCAACAAGTTGGCATGAAGAACCTTTGGGGTACCATAGACCCACATTTACAGTACCAACAAGATACTTCAATATCTGTTTCACCGCAGTAAGGTGAGACTCCTTCGGACATGATTGATAACGAGCGCATAAACACACGCTAAACATGATGTCCGGTCTACTAGCAGTAAGATAAAGGAGAGATCCAATCATACCTCGATACTTTTTGGTGTCGACTTCCTTACCTTTTTCATCTTTGTATAGATGATCGGATGTGCTCATGGGAGTGGCCATTGCTTTTGCGTTGGTCATTTCAAATCGTTTCAGCAATTCTTTGCAATATTTAGTTTGACAAATGAAAGTTCCTTCTTTCATTTGCTTTACTTGCAGCCGCAAAAAGAATGTTAGCTCACCCATCATAGACATCTCAAATTCGCTTGTCATCAGATCAGAAAATTCCTTGCACAAAGCATTGTTAGTAGCACCAAAGATAATATCATCCACATAGATTTGAACTAATGAAATATCATTGTTTCTATGCTTAATAAAAAGAGTGGTGTCAACTTTCCCCCTAATGAAATCATTTTCCAAAAGAAATTTGCTCAATCTTTCATACCAAGCTCGGGGAGCTTGTTTAAGGCCATAAAGGGCTTTCTTGAGTTTGAAAACATGATCGGGAAATTTAAAATCTTCAAAACCCGGGGGTTGAGCAACATAAACTTCTTCTTGAATAAAACCATTTAAAAAGGCACTTTTTACATCCATTTGATATAAATTGAAATTCATAGAAGAGGCAAAAGCAAGCAATAAACGAATAGCTTCTAACCTTGCTACGGGGGCATATGTTTCTTCATAGTCAATACCCTCTTCTTGATTATAGCCTTTTGCTACAAGCCTAGCTTTGTTTCTAGTGATTACACCATTTTCATCTAATTTGTTTCGAAAAACCCATTTCGTACCAATTATGGTATGATTTTCGGGTCTTGGCACCAAATCCCAAACGTCATTCCGTTTTAATTGGTTAAGCTCCTCTTGTATTGCCAAGGTCCAAAATTCATCCCCAATTGCTTCGGAGATGGTTGTGGGTTCAATTTGAGAAACAAAAGCAGTATGTCCTAAGGTGTTCATAAGAGAGTTTCGGGTACTTACCTGTTGTTCAATGTCGCCAATTACTTGTTCGAGAGGATGGTCTTTGATTGTCCTCCACGAGTTAGGCATTTTCGTTTCTTTTTCCAATTGTGGCGCTTCCTCCGATAATTGATCCAAGATTTCATCTTGAGTTTCCTTCGGAGTTTCCTCTTGTACTTTGTCTTGAGGACTTAGTGAGTTTAAAATACCTGATAGATCAAAACCAGAATCCTTTCTCGCCAAGCGAGCATTATTTTCGGAAAATAAAATATGAGGGGATTCCTCCACAGTTCCGGTTCTATTATTGAATACTCTATATGCTTTGCTACGTGAAAAATAACCAATAAAAATTCCTTCATCGGATTTGGCATCAAATTTTCCCAATTGATCTTTTCCATTGTTATGAATAAAGCATTTGCAACCGAATACTCTAAAATGGGAGAGATATTTGGTTTCCTTCCCTTATAGAGTTCATAGGGGGTTTTCATGAGTATTGGCCTTATGACTACTCTATTTAGAACGTAGCATGCGGTACTCACGGCATCCGCCCAAAAATGTTTGGGAATCTTAGCCTCATCGAGCATGGTTCTAGCCATCTCTTCGAGACACCTATTTTTCCTTTCCACAACCCCATTTTGTTGTGGTGTACGTGGAGCAGAGAAGGTGTGCTCGATACCGAGTTCGTCACAAAAGTCCGCAAAAAAATTGTGATCAAACTCTCCCCCATGATCACTTCTTATTGAAGTGACGCTTGTGTCCTTTTCGTTTTGAACACGTTTAAGAAAATATTTAAAATTATGAAAAGCTTCACTTTTATGAGCAAGAAATAGAGTCCAAGTAAATCTAGAATAATCATCAACAATAACAAAAGCATAACGATTTCTACCAAGACTTTCAATGCGAGATGGTCCAAATAAGTCCAAGTGAAGTAGTTGCAAAGGTCTAGTAGTTGAAACAATATTTTTCGATTTAAAAGATGCTTTTGTTTGCTTCCCTTTTTGACAAGAATCACAAATAGAGTCTTTTTCAAATTTCAAATTTGGAAGACCAATAACTAAATTTTGTGAAACCAATGTGTTTAAAAGATGCATGTTGATGTGAGCTACTCTACGATGCCATAACCATGTATCATCCTCTTTGCTCATAAGACAATTCACATATTCAGATGAAGAATTTGCGAGATCAACCATATAGATGTTATCCATTCTAAAACCGCGAAGGATAATTTTAAAATTGCTACGGCGAAAAACTAAGCATTCATCCGAATCAAATAAAACAAGATTTCCTTTGTCACATAATTGACTTATGCTCAAGAGATTATGTTTTAAACCTTTAGCTAACAATATATGCTTAATGGAAGAATGTTCATCCTTACCGACCGATCCGATGCCGATAATTTTTCCTTTGTTGTTATCACCAAAAATAACGTTTCCTCCTTCCTTATGTTCTAGTTGAAGGAACTTGGATTCGTCTCCCGTCATGTGTTTGGAGCATCCACTATCAAGGTACCAAAGTACACTTGATCCCTTCAAACATACCTACAAGACAGATTAATGAGTCTTTGGTACCCAAGCTGTTTTGGGTCCTTGAGAGTTAGGTGTAACATGCTGTTGTGCTTGACATACATTTAAGTGTCTATGTCTAGTGAAACAAGCATGAGTAATATGTCCAATTCGATTGCAATAATGACACACAACATTAGGATTATGCATTCGTCTAGGTTGATAGTAATTGGACGGACGAAATTCATTTACTCTATTCTTGACAATATGACTATTGCGCAATTCATGAAAATCATTTCTCCTACTATTTGTTCTAGGATATGCAGCATTTCTAGAATAGTTATTTCTAGGTTGAAAGCCATTTCTAGGTGTTCTAAAAGGTTCAAAGTTCCTTCTAGTGTTTGGCCTAGAATATGCGTTATTTCTAGAATGATTATTTCTAGGTTGCGATTGTTGAAAACCATTTCTAGGTTTGTTATATCTAGGATGAGCGTTTGTTTTATTAATCCTAGGTTGAGCCTTAGGTTGTTGGGGGTTGGCTTCAACCTTTTCTTTAGTCTCATTTTTAAAACCTATGCCATGCCTGGTCGACTTCAAATTAACAAGGACTTCATTCAAATTTTTATGAGAAGATTTAAACTTATCTAGGGTGCCCTTAAGTCTTTCTACCTCATTTTTGAGATGCATGCAAGAAGTACAACTTTTACTAGAACTCTCGGGTTTGTCGGTGCTTCTCTTGCCGAAAAATTTGTTTTCTTCTTTCAACTTCTCATTTTCTAAAATCAGTTTTTCCAAATCTTTTTCTTTCAAAGAGAGTTATTTTTCAAAAAAATTTTCTTTTAAAGAAGCATTTTCCTTTATGCATTTAACAGTTTTGGAAGCTTTAATAAATTCACCATACAACTCATCAAAAGCATTTTGCATTTCCTCAAGAGAAAAGAAATTTTTGGAAGAAATTTGACATACCTCTTCTTGGTTGTCTTCTTGTGCCATAAGACAAAGATTTGCGGCTTTGTCTTCTTCTTCCTCACTCGACTCGTCTCTGGAGTCGCCTCCCCAAGATATGTATGCTCATTGTTTCTTGAAGGGTTTCTTCTCCTTTTTGATATTTGGGCAATTTGATTTAATGTGCCCGGTTTCTCCGCACTCATAGCACTTTATTTGATCTCCTTGCTTTTTGCCTTTTCGTTCATACTCTTTTCGCATGAACTTTTGAAATCTCTTGATAACGAGTCCGAACTCGTTGTCTCCATCCTCATCATTTTGAGGTTGGCTTGTGCTTGCCTTGAGGGCGATTCTTTATTTCCTTTGATCATTAACAAGAGGGTTAAGTATAGTAGATTCATAAGTCTTAAGGTTACCTCTTAATCCGTTGATGGTGACATTTGAAGTGCCAATAGACTCTTGAATCGCGTCGGCCTTGGAGCGCCATTCTGGAGTGAGACTTCGGAGAATCTTTCGGACAAGTTCCTTATCCGTGAAGGTCTTCTTAAGAGCATGTAAGTCATTTACGATTTTTGAAAATCGTTCGAACATCTCATCGACCTTTTCGCCTTCCTTCATGTGAAACAGTTCATATGCATGGGTTAGAAAATCAACCTTAGCCTCTCTTACCTGGTCCTTACCTTCGTACGTGATTTCTAGCTTGTCCCACATTTGCTTCGCCGTTGTGCAACATGATATTTTCATGTAATCATCAGCATTTATAGCACAATATAATAAGTTAATTGCTTTAGCGTTGTTTTGCACTTTTCGGATATCATCCGCATCGTATTCCTCTTCGGATTTTGGAACCCATTCGTTTTCAACCTTTTTGGTTGGAATTTGTTCTCCCTTCATTATAACCTTCCACAGATGAAAATTATTCGATTGAATAAATATTCTCATCCTCTCCTTCCAGTATGTATAGTTTGTACCGTCGAATAGTGGTGGTCGGGTGGAGCATTGTCCTTCACCTATTCCTGCAAAAGAGTCACGAGTAGAAGCCATGGATTGTTTCTCTCAAACGGTTAAGTCTTCAGAGAGTTGGGCTCTGATACCAACTGTTAGAAAATACACTTAACGCTAGAGGGGGGGTGAATAGCGTTATAATAAAAAATAGCGTAACTTGCGGAATTTAAAAATTGCATGAATTAAATAAGTGTGATAAGTAAATAAATAGGAACGTATGCACCGATGTATCCTGGTTCACCACAACCCGTGGCTAGTCCAGTCCCCGAGAGACTCTCTCGAGATTTCCACTAACACTGTTAAGCTTACGGGTGCTCAACAAACCTTTACAAACTGAGGACACAAGCCTCAACAATCTTTGCTCGAAGATACAACACTTCAAGACTTCAACCAAAGGAATCACAAGTTCCTTCTTACAATACAAGGGAACAACTTTCCCTTCAAGTGTATAAAAACACTTTGCACTCAAAACAAGACTCTCCTTAAGAGTAGATATGAGTAAAATAAATACGCTCAAGAACGCAACAACTTTCGTCAACAATTTGGCTCTCCAAAACTTATGTAATGAATAGAAAATGATGAATAAGAGAGTATGCAAGCTTTAGCAATAATATTGTCAGTTGTTGTGTTTGTAAGACTGATTTGAAGATGTATTTATAGTGTCAAAACCATGCATTACCGTTGCCTAATTGCCAATTAAGAATTGCTGATTTTGTGCTATGACAATCGATTGTCAAAATGATACAATCGATTGTTTGCCAATCGTTCCAAAAATCATTCCCAGATTTTACGCATAACAATCGATTATCTAAGACATAATCGATTACTGACAACGTTCAAAAAATCATTTCCAGATTTTACTTAAAACAATCGATTGTCAGAATTATACAATCGATTACTTCGCAACGTTCAAAAAATCTTTTTCAGATTTTACTTAAAAACAATCGATTGTCAGAATTATACAATCGATCACTTGGCAACGTTCAAAACATCTTTTTCAGATTTTACTTAAAACAATCGATTATTAGAAATCTATAATCGATTACCTGACGGTGTTTGAAAATATTTTGGCAACGGTCAGTTACACAATCGATTATGCTATGAGAACAATCGATTATTTATCAGTCTTTGAAGAATCTAATAGACACTGCCTCAACACAATCGATTGTCATAAGTTCACAATCGATTATTTTGTAGCTTTGAAAAACTCTGATGGACACTGCCTTAATACAATCGATTGTCATAAGTTCACAATCGATTATTGTGTGGCTTTGAAAAATCTGATGTACACTGCCTCAACACAATCGATTGTCATAGGGTACACAATCGATTGT
Source organism: Nicotiana benthamiana (assembly GCA_034376525.1). Lineage (NCBI taxonomy): Eukaryota > Viridiplantae > Streptophyta > Magnoliopsida > Solanales > Solanaceae > Nicotiana > Nicotiana benthamiana. Next base: position 69,660,496 of record CM067332.1, read on the forward strand.
CATGCAGATTTGAAAAATCTGATGTACACTGCCTTAACACAATCGATTGTCATAAGTTCACAATCGATTGTCATGCAGGTGACTTAACATAATCGATTATCATAAGTACATAATCGATTATCTTAGTCCAGATTTTAGAGGCATGTTTAAAAATCATTTTGGCTAACATAAATATGCATGATTTAAAATCATTTTGCTTTAAATTAAATATGCATGATTTGATAAAAATGTTTTTACGAGAGAAGCCAAGTCTTGAGTCAAGTTATCGGATCAAGATCACAATTTAAAGAACGACTCATGAATAACTTTATTTCTTGGTCTTGTGCTTGAAGCTCGTTATGTATCAATTTCGCGCTTGTGCTTGGACCTCGTCATATGTCAATTTCGCATAGTTTGTCATTAATCAAAACCTACAAATATGAACACACGTTTAGTATAGTGCCTTGAGAACGTGTTTCAACAAGAACTTATCCAATTTCTTATAACTAACATGGATTATTTTCCTGGTCCCATCTTGATATGACAGGGATCCTACAGAAATCACCACCCATAAATTAAGCTTGGACTCGAAGTCCTATCCGGTGAAGCAGAAAAGAAGACCCCAGTCCGAGATCAACATTCCTTTATTAAGACGTGGGGTAATAAAGCTTTTTAAAGTGGGGTCCATCTGGGAAGTAAAATACCCTGAATGGTTAACAAACGTAGTAGTAGTCCCTAAGAAAGGGAGCAAACTTAGGATGCGTGTATATTAAAAGGATTTAAATAAAGTATTCCCCAAGGATTCTTTTCCTCTTCCTAATATCGATTGCATGATCCATTGCATGGCCGACCACGAGATCCTTAGTTTTCTCGATGCCTATTCCGGGTACAAACAAATACAAATGGACCTGGATGATCAGGAAAAGACCTCGTTCATCACCAAATATAGTACCTACTCCTATAATGTAATGCCATTTGGATTAAAAAATGCTGGTTCCACTTACCAACGCCTAGTAAACCGGATATTCGAAGAAAAAATAGAGAAAATCAATGGAATTTCACATTGATGATATGTTAGTTAAGTCCTTTCGAGCAAAGGAACATTTGAAGTATTTGCAGGAAACCTTCAGCATATTGAAGAAGTACAACATGAAGTTGAACCTAGAGAAATGTGTGTTATGAGTCGCATCGGGTAAATTCCTCGTATTCATGGTGTCCAACCAAGGAATCTAGATCAACCCCAACAAGATCAAATCTATCGAGGACATTATGATAGTAGAAAATGTAAAGCTCATTCATAGGTTAACCGGGCACATAGCGGCCCTAAGGTGATTCATCTCGAGGTCCTTCGATAAGATCTCTTCGATTTTTCTCATTTTGAGAAGAAAAATAACCTCACATAGACTCTGAAATGTCAAGAGGCCTTGGAAGTGCTTAAATGATACTTATTGAGCCTACCGTTGCTTCATATGCCGAGGGCAAACAAAGAACTGTACTTATATTTGGCACTATCGGAGATAGTGTGACGACCCAAAGGGTCATCACCTGTCTTTAACTAATTATGTACTTTCGAGTACATGAAAACTGTTGGAAATCATGTATATCTATGATGTGTGCGCTTTGGTTGTATGAGCATGATTTTCAGGTATAGGTTTTGATGAATGACAAACAATAAAGTCAAGCATCAAACAACGATATAATATGACAAACTATCAAATGGCGAGAAGCATATTGATGATGGGATTGCATAGACAAGCCAAGTCGAGGCAAAGAGTTCAAGACCGAAGACCCAAGACGAAGGTCGTTAGGTAGAACCAATGTAAGAACAACGTTTAAGTTATCTTATCTTTTGGCTCAACATTAGGTCATCATAAATATGCATAAAATTATTTTATTAAAGTAAATCATTTTACTAAATCATATATATCATAAATATTTTTAATATACTTCAAACAAATTGATTTTAACGTTCTCATTTTTAACCAAAATGGGTTTTGAAGTAAGTTTTCAATTCTGGTATACACAGTGTATATCAAGTGTATATCAATGGTATATAATAGATCCGTTGCCAAAGTTTTGAACACTGGAACAATATAATCGATTATATGAAGTACACAAATCTATTATATGAAGTCAACAATCTATTGTCTACTTTTAACAATCGATTATTTTGAGACAGTGTGCAACCGGTTTTTAAACATCAAAACAGTCGATTGTCTTGTCAAACAATCGATTGTCACCTTCATACAATCGATTATATTTTGACCGTTCCCACAAAATCCTAAATTGATTTTTGAACGTTGAAGACAATCGATTATTCAGGTTTAACAATCGATTGTTTAGCCTAAAATCAGGAATCTGTTTTTGGAACGTTGGTCAGACAATCGATTGTCACCTCCAAACAATCGATTGTTTGAGCACAGAATCAGGGATTTGATTTGTCAATTAAGCAACGGTCAGCACTACTTTTTCACCTATAAAAGAGGTCTTTTGAGCTGATTTTAAACACACAACTCCTGCATATATTGATATACATATTGATCATTTTCAAGCATCATTTTTAGAGCTTTTGTTGAGCCATTTGATAGACAACTTTGTGTTGTTCATAGAGCTAAAATTGTTTCTCTTTATCCACTCTATTAAGAGAGTATTTGTTGTAAAAGAGAGTTACTTGAGAAGAACATATCTTCTCATTTGTTGGGTTTGCTAAGTACCCAAAGTCTTAGTGGTTGAAGTCTTGGGGTGAGGTATCCTCAAGCAAGTGAAGTCTTAAGGTGCGGTATCCTTGAGCAACTGTAACGGTTTGTTAAGCACCCGGAAGCTTAACAGTGTTAGTGGAAATCTCGAGAGAGTCTCTCGGGGACTGGACTAGCAACGGGTTGTGGTGAACCAGGATATATCGGTGTGTTCTTTCCTTTTGTTTATTTAACGCACTTAATTATTTCCTGCAAACTTTAATTTCCGCAAGTTTACGCTAAATTTTATTATAACGCTATTCACCCCCCCTCTAGCGTTAAGCGTATTATCTAACAAAAACCTCATTTATGGTTGCCTCAATTTGCATTCACAGTCCGGGCGCGTAGTCGGAAATCTTAAATATAAAATTTTGTGAAAAATGCTAAGTGTTGATATTAAAATGAAAAAATTTGATCTTGGTCAACTTTTTGGGTAAACGGACCTGGAACCATGATTTGATGGTCTGGGAGGATCCGTAGGAAAATATAAGACTCGGTCGTATACCTGAAATCGAATTCCGAGGTCCCGAGTCCAAGAAATAAAATTTTAAAAGAAATTGATTTTCTGAAATTTTTAAGGAAACATTGAAACGATATTTGATTGGAATGTATGGGATCGGGCTCGTATCTTGGTTCCGGCGCCTGATACAGGTCTTATATATGAATTAATATATTTCTGTGAAGTTTGGTTAAAATCGGATGTCGTTTGACGTGTTTCGGACTTGAAATCCTAAATGTGGAATTTCATGAAGTTTTGAAAAAAATGCATTGAATTTTAGGTTTTATTTGTTGACAATGATGTTATTTAGGCGATTTGATCACTCAGATAAGTTCGTGTGATATTGTTGAGTCAGTTTATGTGTTTGGTTACGAGCCCTGAGGGCTCGGGAGTGTTTCGGAGTGGTTTTGGACTTATGAAAATTGCATTTTCCAGTTCTGGTATGGTCTTCTTCGCGTTAGCGGGAGAACCCAGTGAACGCGATGAGTAAAATTAGTTGAAAGAGATTTCCTTCTACACGAACGCATTTACCAGGTCGCGAACGTGAGGCAGCGGGGGTTATACCTTTGCCAACGCGTCCCTGGCTTCACGAATGTGAAGGCAAATTTGAGCCGGGCGGGACCATAGCTATGTGAACGCGACTTTAAAGGCGCGAACTCGAGGCTCAAGGAGATAACTCTCCGCGAATGCAAGCCGTTGTGTCATGAACGGGAAGGCCTTTAGACCTGGACCATCACGAACCGAGGGTCCCATTACGAATGCCTAAGTATAATTCGCCCAGTTATTTTAAAATTCCAGAACAGTTGTCATTCGGGATTTTCATAAAACTTCTCAAACTTCTTCTTCTCCAAGGTTCTAGGGCGACTTTTTAAGCATCTTTTCACCATTAACTCGTGGGTTAGTAATCTTTAACTTGTTTCCTTCATTTTTCATCAACATCTATAGAAATTCTAGGCCTAAAACATGTAATTAAGGGTAGAGATTAGGGATTTGGTAGTGTTATGGCTTTTTAATTAATTGTGATTTAGACCTTGTTTTGGGTTAGAATTTGAAAATAAATTATATATTCGGGCTCATGGGTGAATGAGTGATTTGGTTTTGGTCCGAACCTCGTGATTTGACCAAGTGGGCATGGGGTCAATTTTTGGAATTTTGGGAAGAATGCTTGGAAAGCTATAATTAGGCAATGGGTTTACATTTTTTAGAATTTATTGATGATATGAAGTCATTTATGCATAGATACAATTGAATTGGAGCTAAATTCAAAAGGGAAAGTGGTGTTCGAGGCTTGAGTTGGCTGTGGAAGTTTGAGGTAAGTGTTCGGTCTAACCTTAGCTTGAGAAATTAGGAGTTGTGTCTTATTTGCTATTTCCCTCTTGTTGAGTACGACGTATAGGCATGGTGATGAGTATCTATACGTTGGTGTCAAGTATGACCATGAGTCTTATATTGTGATTTTCATTATTTCGTGGTATTATTCATGCGTTGGTGATGATTTCCATTGCTATGTTAAGTTGTGGAAGGAATTACGGCCTATAAACATTATAGAGTGTTGGCTCCAGTTGTATAACAAATTGTTGAAGAATAAGTGATAATTGAAACTCTAGAGTATTGGCTCGAGTTGCGATGTGAATTGTGAAGTAAATGTGAGAAAGAGAAGAGATCATTATGTCGCCCCTTTGCTGGGCTAGTGTTAAGTTGGGTTTCCCTTGAATTGTATTATTAATTGGCATTACATATATTTAGGTTAATGATTCCTTGTGTTGGGTAGGGATTATGGTTATAGCTGAGGTAGTTTGGAGTCGGAATGAGTTTGGTTATAGCAAAGGTAGTTAAGTGTGGTAACGAGTTTGAGTATAGCATGGATAGTTAGATGTTGTAATAAGTTGGGTTATAATGAGGTAGACAGATGTTGGATTTAAAGTTGGTTATAGCCGTTTCTTCCTTGCCGGGATGTACTTTCTCATGCTGTCGAATTCCCCTTCGGGTTAGCGTAGACTTTATAAATTCCTTGTCGGTACTCTCGTCATAATTGTAAATATTAAATATGGATCTAGTTGCATGCCGCAACAATATTATATATGGATCAGGTTGCATGTCGCAACAATATTATATATGGATCGGGTTGCACGCCGCAACAATATTATATATGGATCGGGCTGTATGTCGCGATAATATTATATATGGATTGGGTTGCACGCCGCAATAATATTATATATGGACCGCGTTGCACACCGTAATAATATTATATATGGATCGGGTTACACGCCGCAACAATATTATATATGGATCGGGTTGCACACCGTAACAATATTATATATGGATCGGGTTACACGCCGCAACAATATTATATATGGGTCGCTTTGCACGCCGTAACAATATTATATATGGATGGGGTTGCACGCCGCAACAATAATATATATGGATGGGGTTGCACGCCGCAACAATATTATATATGGATCGGTTGCACGTCGTAATAATATTATATATGGATCAGGTTGCACGCAGCAACAATGTTATATATAGGAGCGGGTGGTACGCCTACCACGAGGTATGATGAAATGGGAGCGGGTGGTATGCCTACCACGAGATATAATAAAATGGGAGCGCATGGTACGCCTATCACGAGATATGAGAAATAGGATCGGGTTGCACGCTTGCAACGAGATGTGAAACGAAAGTGAAATCTTTCTTTATTTTCCCTTATCCATTCTAGAGTTAAATTGTTGATTTCCTTATTATTCTCTTGAGGTTCGGTATTATTTGCTATCCCCAAAGCATGATCCCCTCCCTAGCTTTATTTTGTTTATCCTGTCTATCTTTTTGTTTTATATGTATAACTACACAGATTTATCTGGGTTCTGGTCCTAGCCTCGTCACTACCTCGTCGGGGTTAGGCCAGGCACTTACCAGCACATAGGGTCGGTTGTGCTGATACTACTCTATGCTCCTTTGCACAAATCCAGGTACCGGACAATAGCAGTAGCCCGGGAGCCAACCTTCAGTCCACCGAGACACCGAGGTAGCCTTGCAGGCATCTGCAGGTTTGACGTCTCCTCTATCTTATACTGTGTTCTGTTGTCTCATGTATTCGAGACAAACAGTGTTATCTTTCTTTCAAACTGTTGTATGTAATACTCTTAGTAGTCTGTAAATGTTGTGACACCAGGTTCTGGTTATAGGCATGTGTTGGTCTTTAGGATATTTTGGATTTATATTTTATTTAAGTCTTCCGCTAAATTTTCTATTCCACTGTTATTTAATTATTTATTTCCTGTTAATTTAATTGGTTAATAAGGGGGAGAATTAAGAATAAAAGAGGTTAATGATTTTAAGTTTGTGGCTTGCCTAGCTTCTATAAGTAGGCGCCATCACGACTCCCACGAGTGGGAAATCCGGGTCATGACAGATAGCAGTAAGTGGAGTCTTATTCCAGTAAGAATAAGGTACACAATTTCCTATTTATTATGTTAGCCGAACTTTAGGTGAGGCCAAAACTAGGTATCCCCACCTAGAAAAGTTGGTGCTCGCTTTGATAAGCACCTCTAGAAAACTAAAACCATACTTCTAGTGTCACCCCATATGTGTTGTAACAACTTATCCACTTTGAAATATCATGCATAAACCCGAGCTTTTGAGACGGTTGGCCAAATGCACCGTTGAAATCAGTGGGTATGATATTGAATATCGATCCCGGATAACCATTAAGTCTCAAATTTCGGCAGACTTCGTACCTAACCTAGTACCCGAGTTCGAAAGAGAGTTGTTGGTAAAAGGGTCCGGACTCAGCATCGTACTAAAACCACTCACATGCAACATGGTTACTAGTTAGGAACTGTGAAATTGACTAATAACGAGGCCGAATATGAGGCGATGATTGCAGGTCTCGAACTAGCCAAAGGTTTGGGACCGGAGGTGATCGAAGCCAAATGCGATTCCCTCCTCATGGTAAATCAGGTTAACATAACCTTCGAAGTTATAGAAGAACGAATGCGGAGATATCTATATAAGTTGCAAGTAACTTTGCATCGATTTAAGGAGTGTACGTTGCAACATGTGCCTCGAGATCAGAATAGTGAGGCTGATGCCCTCACAAACTTAGGGTCATCACTTGAGGATAACGATCTTAATTCAAGGTCCATCATGCAACTCATGAGGTTAGTAGTCTAAGAAGTCCACATCGAGATAAACTCAAAGATCTTGACCTGGGATTAGAGAAAAATACATAGAGTATTTGAAGACCTGAAAGCTTATCTCAGATCTGAAAGAATCGAGGGCCTACACACAAAGGCAACATGATTCACCTTGTCCGAAGATGGAACCTTGTTTAGAAGAATGTTGGATAGTCCACTAGAGATATGTCTGGGACCGGGAGATACCGAGTATGTTCTGTGGAAAGTTCACGAGTGCACTTGTGAAAATCATTCCGGTGCCAAATTATTGGTTCAAAAGGTAATAAGAGCGGGCTATTACTGAATCAACATGGAAAAAGATGCGGAAAAGTTTGTTCGAAAATGTGACAAGTTCCAAAGACATGCACCGATGATTCATCAACCTATGAAACTACTCCATTCGGTCTTGTCACTATGGCCATTCATGAAGTGAGGAATGTATATCGTTGGCCCTCTTCCATGGGCACCAAGTAAAGCTCAATTTATTTTATTTATGACTGAGTATTTTTCTAAGTGGATTGAGGCACAAGACTTCGAGAAATTTAGGGAGAAAGAAGTCATCCACTTCATTTGGGACCGCATCATATGTTGGTTCGGGATGCCAACAGTTCATTCACAGCAAAGTAATCAAATTTATCGAAGATCACAAGATCAAAAGGATCATATCAAAACCTTATCATCCTAGCGGGAAGTGGGAAGCCAAATCGACCAACAAAACCATCATCCAAAATCTTAAGAAGAGGCTAATCGACGCCAAGGAAAAGTGGAAGGAAATTTTGCCCAAAGTTCTTTGGGCATACCACACAACCTCGAAATCCAGTACAGAGGCTACCATATTCTCCTGTATGAAACAAAGGAATCAAATGACGAGGACATGAATACAAGCCTGGAGCTATTTGATAAAAGGCGTGACATCGCCCTAGTCCAACTGGCCGCCCAAAAACAACGTTCCGAGAGATACTACAATCGAAGAGCCAATCTTTGATACTTCAATGTTGGGGACTTAGTGCTAAGGAAATTCACCCTCAACACCCGAAATCCGAACGAAGGGAAATTAAGTTCGAATTGGGAAGGACCATACCAGGTCCTAAAGGTCACTGGAAAAGGATCCTATAAACTCACAATGCTGGACGGGGAACAACTACCGAGAAATTGGAGTGTAACCAACCTAAAATGGTATATTTCTAAGGTACGACCCCTTTTAATTTTCTTTTATTTTTGACTAACACTTGCAGGTGATCGATAAAAATAACACGATGTCTTTAGGGCTGAAAGCATGCGTTGTACTCGTTTTTCCTTAGACCAGTTTTGTCCCAAATGGGTTTTCCTACAAGGTTTAACAAGGCAATCATGAGTCGTGCTAACTTAGAATCAAGGGTCGATCATGAATCAATGTCAAATATTGTATTTACGGTATCCGAGATTTCTCTACAATCAACCTCGAATAGTGGGGAGCATTACCCTCGGATATCGAATTGCTTTAGCAAGGAAATTAATTTGTTATGAAAGAGTCTTGATAGGTCGGATTTATTGTAAGGTCCAACCGGTCAAATGAAATGTGCCTACATAGGTTGATCGAGCCCTTCCACAAAACATGTACACTTGTATAACTATTTATGGCAAAGAGAAGTACTTTATTTGCAACTATCTTATGTCTTAGAAATATTTCCACTGTATAATTTTGTACATTCGATCTCTTATCAAGGGTAGTTATAACCAAAGTTCGGAAGATCACTCCCACACCTAAGGACTGCCGTCCAAAAAATAAGCTCGAATAGATCAAACTATCGATCATCGGGGGCATAAGACCTCTTAGGCAACCCCCTAATTTTAAAAAGCCATGGCCATACCCACTCGGGGACTGCTTGCCTAAACCTAGATAACTCGGGAAAAAAAGCTCACTAGGCACCACCCGAATTGGCGACAACCGCATTAACACTGCTCAGAGACTTTCGAGAATTGTAGAAAAAAATAGGCCTTCAAAATTTTCATAATCGGTTTTAAGGCTACCCTCGGCAAACTATAGTTTGAGTTACTTACTTAGGGAAAAGGTTCCCGGTAACATCGAACCTTCAGGATGACTCATAAATAAAAAAATAATATAAAGGAAGGGTCATTCGAACTTACACAATCTAAGCTATTTTGTGCTAAAATATTTCGTCCTTTGTGAATGCAAGTAATAAAGCAAAGGAAAAATTTGATTATATATATATATATATATATATATATATATATATATATATATATATATATATATATATAAGGCCACATTGACCTAATACAAAAATTTACAAAAGCCAAAACGGCCTAAAAAAATATGCAGAAGAAAATAAAAATATAAAAGCCTAAAAGTGACATGATCTTCATCGTAGGTAGCATCTCTAACCTCGGGATCTTCCCCGTCTTCGGATTCGTTTAAGCTCTCGGAGTCTTCCTTATGAAAGGCCAGCTTCTAGGCCCTTGTTTTCTCTACTTTGGCATTCTCGATTTCGGCCATAATATCGAAGACCTGAGCATGAACTCCCTCAAGATCTCCCTTTCAGCTTTCCATTTTGCATGATCCACCATGCTCATGGCCTTCACTTGGATGGCCTCGACATTGACCGTGAATTGCGTCACTTTAGCATCAGCATTGGTGTTGGCCACAACTACCTCAAATATGGCCACTTCGAGTTCATTGGCCAAGTTTGACTTATCGGAAACAACCAAGTCCAATTGAGATTGAAGCTTCTTGATTTTCTTGACTTGCCCCGAGGCATTCTCTTTTGCATCTTGGAGCTGGGTCTCATCCGACTCTAGTTGTGCTTGGACGGTTTCCTTTTTCAAGGCTAAGATGTCCATATTCTTCTTGAATTCTTCAACCTTAGCTTGTATTGTATCTACTTGTTTTTGAAGCTCCCCAATCTGTTCGAGCCTCTACCGGACCTGTAAAATTGGATCATTAGTCGTTATCTCTAATTCATCTTCACTATGGTGAAGCACTCGAAATACCTGCTCGGCCATCTCGGAATGCTCATCCCGAGCCATTACTAAATCGGCCTAAAGCTTCTCGCTAATAAAATTCTATGTGTGACATATTTCGGTGAGCTCCCGAATCTCAACCTCGTGCTCCTCCAGGATTCGGAGGAAACCTCGTGATGCAACATCGAAGCCTTCAAGCAAGAAATTAGATGTTAGAATGATCAAAAACTCCAAGTTTAAAAGAAATAATGGAGTGGCCCTCGAAATTACCCAATTTAGAGCATGTTGGGCCTCATTAAACAGGCTATCAGCTCTTACCGCATTCATCACACCTTGGTCTTCCTCAATCCCCAGGGGGGGGGGGGAGAGAGAAGACTCGGGAATCCTCCGGATAGAAAGCATTATCGACCGCCAGAGATCAGGGTAAACACTTAGGGCCGGGGACCGGTCCACTAGTTTTGGGCTTGATAAAGGCCTAGTAGCTCCCAATGACGGTACTTTCTTTGGCCTCAGTAAGTCAGCAAAACCGCTGACATCCTCCGAGGCAAAAAACACAAACCCGTCAAAGAAGCCATGGATATTCGTCGCCTCTTGAGGACCCTCGTGAGAGCGGCCTTCCATTATATTGGCCATACGGATCATAGCGCCCGAAAACTAAGGGAATCTAGGAATATCGATCACTATGAGCTTGTCCCTATGGAATTCTTCTGATACTTGGGAAGCCTCACCCCCCGGTATCTCTCTAGACTTCCCTAGCTTGGGGCAAAATAGGCTCGACCCTTTCTAGCTCGGAAGCTTTAGCCAGAGCTCTCTCACCGACCTCCTCATCTTAGGATGTTTCAACTTCAGCGCCCACCGATTCAAGAACTTCATGTACGGTGACACCTGCCCACACAGGGGTCACCAGTTTTGGAATTATCTTCTGCTTCTTCTTCGGACTCTTCCCTTAATCGGTGGATTGAGTCCGACGGCATAACACCAATGTCCCCCTAGGCATGGGAGACCTCCCGCCAGTCTCTTCTTTTTCGAGTCTGGGGAACCCGAAGCCTCTTTCCTTTTCTTCTCGTTGATCTTATTTAGAGCAGGTGGTTGGGAAGGCCGTTTTCGCCACTAGATGTGGGCCTTATTGCTACATCATTCTCGAGGCCTACAAAGGAAAAGACGTGTAAGAACAAGAAGAAGCCCGAAGAGATTATCGTTCTAAGAAGGAAACTTACATAATTGCGGGCCTCCCATCATCTTTTCAATAACTCCATCAAAGAACGCTCGGAGTGTGGTCTATGTGATACCAGGCCCTCGAACCATTGCTTGAGTTCAGGAACTACATCCAGCATCTGGGCCATAACTGCAACACCAAAAACATAGATGATGAAAGAAGATAAGGAGTAAAACAACAAAATTAAACAATCAAAGCGAAGTAATACTCATGATTCATGTTCCACTTCTCAGGAAACGACATGTCTTCAGCAGGGATCAAGTTCGAAGTCCTTATTCGGACAAATCGGGCCATCCAACCTCGGTCACGAGCCTCATATATACTCAAGAACGGGGCCTTGCTGGCCTGGCAAGCAAGCTTGATCATCCCTCCTTGATAGAGTCAGGGATTGTAAAGGCACATAAATCAAGGATGAAAGGCATCCCTCGATTTTGCTTACGAAGAATCGGAGGAGAATCACTATTCTCCAGAAGGAAGGATGGATTTGGCCTAGGGTCACGTCGTACCTTTTCCAAAAAGCAACAATGACAGGGTCTAAGAGGACCCACGTGAAAGGGTATGTGTAAATACTTAGGAAACCCTCCACATAGGTAGTGATCGACTCGTCAGACGAAGGTTCCATCACATGCTCTCTGACCCAGTTGCAATCCTCTTTAACCTTGTCAAGGAGGTTATCAGTAATTGTGCATATATATACCTCAAGACCGGATCACATCGACATGGTACCGAGGAGGTTTTTTCGATCTTAAAATCAGTAATAGTAGGGCACCCTCCCGGAACAAAATTCTCAAGGGGATATTCCGTCACAACTCTGTTGCTGGGTGGGCCGCGATGAAGAAGCGACCTTCTATTGCGTGTACACTCTTAGAAGTTTTCTCCATTATAGAAGAAAAGGGAATTAGGATGGTATACGGTTGCTAAAAGTTCAAGAAATTTGGGTGGAAGAGTTGCAAAGCAAAGAGATTTTTGAAGAGAAGCAAGAATGGGAGAAGATTTGAAAGTAAAGTTTGAATGGAGGAAGGTGACGATACTTATAGCTTGCTGGTGACGGTTCAGAACTAGTAGTGGCTGACCAACTGCTGATAGGCATTTAATGCATCAGTAACTGAATCGACGGGATGTTTCGATATCCATTTGTCACTTACATCACAGTTGGGTTCGTCGCTTGCGTTATGGCCCATCTAGACGAGGTTGGAGAGTTCTTATCATTTCTCATTATCGTCTCTCCGAGAAACAAAAGGACTATTTGTATACGGTCAAAATCGGGCTTGCCCATTTGTATGACTAATCGAGACTAGAACATGATAGGCCAAGGTTCAACCTCGTGTTATATTAAAAGTTAGATTGCCGAGCTCGTGACCAAGGGACTGATCAAGTTTGAGATCAGTCAAGATCGAGATTGAAAAAGGTAGAGATCGAGCGAGATCCAAGGAAGCTAACCGAGCCAAATAATGAAAAGCCAAAATATCCGCAATCGAGCGAGGGTCACAGGAACCTGGGCACGTATCAAGAAGAGGCCGATTAATTAGCTAATTATGAGATTTCTTACTATATTTAGAATTGTATCAAAGGTAAGACTCCCCTACTATATAAAGAGGGTATGATCATTTATAAGACACATCACATTTGCGCAATATAAAGCAATACACAGCCTTTCTTTAGCTTGTTATTCTGTTTTTATATCAGTTGAAACTTCACTTGGTTCAAGGGTGATCGAACGGGAGGGCCAAGGCTGTTCGATTTATTCGGTTTGCATTTATTTCTTTTGCAATCAATTTCAATATTAATGTATATTTTCTTAATCTGTGCAAAGTTATATCACGTATCCTTAAAATCACGAATAAAATTTCATTGTTATCCGATTTTAGGATAAACAAGGTGGATGCATGCTTTACTCCTACCTTAATATTAGGTAGAGAAGTAATTTTCAATACACCGTCAATTTAATAAAAGTATTTTCAAAATAAATTTTTAAAAATATAATAATAAAAGAAGGTAAAATAAAAATAATAACATACAATAACATATCTACTGTAGTCCCACGAATATGGAGGGAAGTGATTACATACTTATTCTTATTTCTGGGCAGTTAAAAACTATTCTTGATAGGCCGTCGACTCAAAACTAGCATATATAATCATAACAAAAATCTGAAATGAATATAAAAAAATAAGTAATGACAAAAACTAATAACAACCCCCAAATAAGAAGAAATAGTAACAAACAGTAATAGTATTGGAGAATAAAAAATTTACTGAAAAGATGGTAGTGCAAATTTTCCAAGAGACAAATGAAATGAACGATCCCCACTATTGGCTCCAAAATCACCGCACAAATGATTCCACCTTCAGGAACTTTCACTCGCAAACTCTGCACAACCCTCTTCCGCTCTCTCCCACCTACCCGTAAAACCCTTCGAAACTTCCAAACTTCACGCGGTCACCCTTCCAGAAACTTCCACTCTCTAAACCCTCACCCTACTGCAATTCACACTCTCATCAGGCCCATTTCCGTCATTTCCGTTACTCGACAGTCTACAACCGTCGCGCGCGGCAGACGAAGATCGAGTATCGCCGGCGTTTCAACCATGGCCCACGGAGGAGGTAACGGCGACGGTGAAGGTTCCGTTACGTTTCAGTTAACTTCGTCGAGCTTGTTGAAGATTCAGAAAGGTGATATCACTCAGTGGTCCGTAGACGGATCCTCTGACGCTATTGTAAGTATTGATCTCTGCTTTTATATATGCGTTTGAATTTTAGCTGAATTATTTCTAACTTTAAATAATCGAACTAAAATTTATGATTAAAGATGTTATATACCGGCATGTACAGACTGAATAAAAAATATAAGAGTTTCTTATATTTTGAATTTGGAATGAAATCAAATGCTGCTACAGTCTTCCAAGAGCATTTTTGCTCGTGATATGAGGATTTTGCTTCGAGCTATAATATATTACATAAGTTTAAGTCTTCGACTTGATTCTTTCTTAGAGAAGTTGTAATTATTCATTGGGAAAAAGTTGAAGATCGGATAATAAAAATAAAGTGGGTGACAGCTTACCTTACTGAACAGTATTAACTTATATTTGTACTCAGCTTAACTAAAGAGGTGGAAGCCCAAATACAGGTTTAGCCGACCCAAGTAGTTTCTCCGCAAGAATGTGTTTGTGTTAAGAAATTCATTAAATTATATACACATTAAATTAGAACTCAGTTATTAGCACTTGAAGTCGTCATTCTAAAACCTAGAATCCAAATTTGAATTCTGGCTCTGCATCAGCTTCATATTTACTCGTGTTTTAAATATCAAAAGTACTTTGGACTAATTTGTGACATATGACAATTCCAAGCACAATAGAAGAGGAAAGCAGTACCCTTATGCAGTGTTGTCACGCTTAAGCCCTGAAGCGAGGCTCAAAACATGTTGAGCGCTTCGCCTCACTTTGTGGGCGCTTTAGTGTCACATCAAGACTCCAAGACATACTTTTCCTTGCCAATGTAATCCTGAAAAGGCAATATTAAACAATTGATATTTCACTTTGTCATAATTTCTTTTCTCAATTTCTTTGTCTATATACTTGTTATTCATGCTTATAATTATTAGTCTTGGACTATATTTTTACTTTTTTTCCTGTTCCGTCTTTTTTCATTAAAGCCCAGGCATTATGCGCTTAAAGCCCCAATGGATATTAGAGTTTTTTTGCACTTTTTGCCTTTGATAATACTGCCCCTATGTACTTTTAAGAAAAGAATATCCAATGTAATAGAACTTCTCTTTTTAGGCTGATGATATTTCTTAGTTCTGCCTATGACCTGTGCTGGGGGCTTATGATATATTTGATTCTGTCTATCCTTCTTGACACATAGCCTAATTGTCGCCTTTATCTTTGCACTATTCTTATATAGGTCAATCCTGCCAATGAGCGAATGCTGGGGGGTGGTGGTGCTGATGGAGGTAATTTTCCAATTATACCGCGGATTCTAATTTCTGTGACATATGCACTCTAATTCATGTTTTCCCATTTCTAGCCATACATCGTGCTGCTGGTACAGAATTACGAGATGCATGCTATATAAGTCCCAGAGGTACATCCTGGTGTTCGCTGTCCAACAGGAGAAGCAAGAATTACCCCGTATGTTCTCATTCTTTGGCTTCAATAATGCATTAGAACCATAACTTTTATGTAGTCTGGTGTCAGTACACTTACATTGTGAGGGAAATTATTGCAGAGGATTTAGATTGCCAGCTTCTCATGTAATCCACACTGTTGGACCAATATACGATGCTGTCCTAAATCCTAAAGCCTATTTGACAAATTCATATAGGTTTGTGAATGATTGTTTTATATTCCTCATAAATTGGTTTAAATGTCATACCTTATTTGATTCTCTTTTCTCATAACTATACTGCAGAAATAGCCTGCGTGTGGCAAAAGAGAACAACATTCAATATATTGCTTTTCCTGCCATATCATGTGGGGTCTTCAGGTGAGTTCATATGATTAACCATGTATTTTCAAGTTTATATTGAACATCAGCTGATTTAGCTTTGTTTGTGATGGTTCTTTGTCAAAGCTAAATTTTCCACCAGCTATTGAGTATGAAAGAGGAATATGTTGGGACTACTGCAGAATGAGTTTGCTGCACGATCTCTCATTTCGTTACCTAGACAATAGTTATCTTATTTTCCATGTATGTTCTGTTGGAGGGGCTGATTAAATGAAAATTGTTGCTTTAATGAACTTACAGTAGGAAATTAATCTAATTGTTATGTCAAGACAGCTAATTAATTCTGTTTTCCGAATCTTTATTTTTTGTGTGTGTGTGTGTGTGTTTTCATCTTGCCACCTAAAATTAGCTATCCCCTCATTTTTCTTTGCACAAATTGTCACATAAGAATATGGAATCACTTAGAATGTTGGAGTCAATTCCTTTTTTCTGTTTGTTTCATTGTGTGTCGTGCCCTAAATTCTGCACAAATAATTTCCCATATCCTGGTGCTTTGTGTTGATTGTTGAATGAAAAAATTAGTCTACTAGTCCTTAGTTTGAGCATATCATTGGGCTAACCTTTTTCTTATATAACCTTGTTACATATTTCCGACACATTATGCATTTCCACATCGTGCATATGGCTGTTTTGGAACTCCTATTTTGTGAGTACTACCTTTGTACACTTGTTTGCATGTTAATGAGCTAGGAAAAATGATTCTGCAGTATAATCACCTTTTAGGGACAATATAAAATCTTAGCAGCTATTGATGGTTACCCCCTGCTTAATCTCCTCTTTTTTTGTGCTTTACAGATATCCTTTTGATGAAGCTGCCACTGTGGCGATATCTACTGTCAAAGAATTTGGCAGTGATCTCAAAGAGGTACTATCTGCTTAAGGATTTTGGTTTGCTCAGAACTAAATTGCCAATATAGGTCACATTTCTGTTGAGACTAAAATTCTTCATGGTGTTCTTTTCTTATGTTGGTGAAATTGTTCGCCTGAAGCAGAAATATTGATAATGGTGGATGTGGCTCCACTGTTGCTGATAGTATATTGGCATCTTCTTAGTTTTTGTTTTCTTTTTGCTGTTAAATGTACACATGTAATTACTAGCATCTTAATAGTAGTGATTATATATAATGATTTGTGAAGGCTTAAGACCTCCACGAAACAACCTGAGCCTCTTCACTGCGATACGGTATTCTTACAGAAAATCATAAAGAATAAGAGGAAGATCCTAATATTATGGAGTTACTTTTTCCATGATCTAACGCTCTGAATTTCTTTCTTTTCTTGGGAAGTTCCCAAAAGGCACGCGGGGACAACATTCTCTTTTATCTCATACATGAAAAACTTTCTAATTCTGGAATGAGGATGGGCTATCTTTGCCCAATAGATTTTGTATCCAAACAATGAGAACAGAGAAGTCCAACGATATTCCCCTACCTTGAAATGCCACCTGAGATTATTTTTATTTTCCCTGTGGTTTTTGCCCATGAAAAACTGGCTAGGGAAAAGCCCCGTGGGGTCTATTGGCATGTTTCTCTGGGGTGAACCTTGTGAAGTTCATGGAATCCTATGTCATATATCCTTTACTGCATACTGTTCTGATTGAGATGAACAATAACTTAAACGTCATATTAAAACATAATATTCATAGCGTTGTGATCTAATTGTCATGTGGTATGAATTTTCTCCTGCAACGTCAACTCTATTTATTTCCCATGTACTAGAATTGGCAACTTTCTTATATACTTAAATATGATTGCACACATTCGGAACGTGGAACTTCTTCCGTTAGCTATGACCTTACTTGGAAGTTCTGGAACAACTTGTGTGCTCTGAATTCAACTTTTAATCCTTTAGAACTAGAAGCTGCAGAATCTGCAGGATTGGATATAAAAGAGCCATGTCTAATTGTTGAAACACTGTAATTGCTTGAGTAACAATGCTAGTTACTCTTGCTTAGTAATCATTAGTTTGATCTTGACGCTTCTTTGAAAAAGATGTCTAAATCACCTGATTTCATTTTTAGATGGAATTCGCTGAGGGACTTTTGTCTCTTAGTTTGCAGTCGAGATGCTGTCATAGATGATGCCCTCTTTTTATATATATATATATATATATATATATATATATATATATATATTTTTTTTTTTTCTTTTTTTTTTCCTGGGAAAACATTCTTTTTGGGAAAGGTAAAAATATTATATATCATCAGCACAAAGGTTGTCTAGAAACCATACTACTTATCAAAAGGAACTACACAAAGTTGTCTAGAAACCATACTACTTATCAAAAGGAACTATGTTATCTCCTTGCTTGTCTTACAAGGACTCTATGGTATTTATGAGATTCAGCATTTCTAGGATATCTTCTTACACCAAACATAAGATAAAGAATAGCAGTTCATCCTGACTTTCTGTATAGTGTTGCGGGTTCCTTTAAAGCATGTTGGGTTTCTCTCCTTCCACACAATCCACCTTACACAAGCAGGTGTCATTTGCCGCCATTTTTTCCGTCTAGCAGTACCTCTCGTATTTTCCAGCATGCCAACAGCACTTGTATATTCATTGGCATAGCCTACTCGATTCCTTTCATGTTCAGAATTATTGCCAGATCTGTTCAGTAACTTCTTTGTGGAAGAGATGATTTACGCTCAGAATCTTTTCACACAAAAAAACATTTAGAACACAGCTGCAACTCTCTTCTCATTAAATTTTCTCGAGTCAAGAATGCTCCCTTAGCTACTAGCCAAGAAAAACATAGCCACCTTGTAAGGTATCTTCACTTTCCATATTTCCTTCCAAGGTCATTTGAATCCCAATTGCCCACTGTGATTGAGTGTTGTATATGCTTATTTTGCAGTGTACACACCTTTACATCCTAATTTGAGGCCTTATAATCTACATGTGGAAAGAGCAGATCAACACGACATTCCATCTTTTTATTAAATCCGATTAAAAGTGATATGCTCATTTTGTAATACTTTGCGAATGCTACAGTATTACCAATATCATTTCTATTCCGAAGAATTGAAATATTTTAAAGAACTGTTTTGAGCATCAGCGCATATTTTCTTGCTTAAGATCAGATTCTGATTGTTAGAGCTGAGTGCTGACTATAATTGTTTCCTCCTGCATCTGTCATAATTGCAGGTACACTTTGTGCTGTTTTCAGATGAAATTTATGATGCATGGTTGAAGGCAGCGAATGAACTGTTGCACAGTTGATTGGTTTACTTCCGAGCATTTGGAAATTGAATTTTGTGGTGATTTATATCACATATGCATATGACCTACTTAGGGGTTGCTTGGTATAAGGTACAAGAAGGTGTAAGGGTGGTATAAAAATTCAGTACTACGTTAATACTTTGTTTTGTTAGCAAACCAGATATAAGTTATTCTGGTGTTAATTTTAACACTCGGATAACTTATACCTTAAAACAGTATAACTTATACCTTCTTAGAAACTATGCAATTGTTATTCTTAATACGACATACCAAACAATGAATAAACAATAATCACAGCATAACTAATTCCCGCTTAACTTATCCTAGTATAACTTATACTGGCATAACTTATATTCCTACCAAACAACCCCTTATATGTTGAAATCTCAAAAGGTAAAAATCTGCTAAACATGAATTTTATAGTTGGTAGTTTTGTAGCTTTCCTGGTGAAGAATAACGCCTTGCGGTTTTATGCTTTTAGGTGGGGTTGATATTAGCTAGCAAGCATTTTTATGCACCTATTTGCTAGACTCTGTTGGAGAATGATAAAATGTCAAGTATGGGCAGTGTGTGCAATTACGTAATTTAAGGGGTCCTTTGGTTAAAATATGATTTATATCGGTATAAGTTATGACGGTATAATTTATATCGATATAAGTTATGCTGGGATTGTTGATTATTCATTGTTTGGTATGTCGTATTAAAAATGATAATTGCATAATTTCTAAGAAGGTATAAGTTATACCGGCGCTAATTATTTCACCTTCTATAAGGTATAAGTTATTACGGTATTAAAATTAACACCGGTATAATTTATGTTTGGTTTGCTAATCAAATAGAGTATTAAAGTAGTAATTTTTATACTATTCTTATATCTTCTTATATCTCATACCAAACGACCCCTAAAGTTACGGAATTATTGTGTTTTGATGAGGCTTCAAGAAACTCTACTATCTTTGTTCTTGGAATATTGGAATCATCAATAGGTTCAAGGAGTTTGAATCATAAGCACACCTTGGTTGAATACCAATTCTTTTCTATCCTTCTAGAGTGTCCTAGTTTGCTGGCAAATTATGCATGGATTATAACGTGGTGATGTGAATATATACTTTTTATATATAGCGACAATGTAATTTTTTTATACTATCAGGTTAATGAAAGATATGTATAGGTAATTCTTCATAAAAAGTGAGATCTATAACTTATAGCTTGTTGGGCCAAGCTTCTAACCCTCGATTAGAACCATTTTAGTCTCGTATCAAAGCTCCTATCCATGCCGGTTTAGTACCATTAGGCAAGCATCTTCTCTCTCTTTTAATATGAGATGGGGAGGATCTGCAACAACTAGAAGTCGATCATCTCGTTTCAGCTCCCTTTTTGTTTACTCGATCTAGATATGCCTTTTCTCTTTAGTTAGCTTCGTGGTAACCCTGGATCTCTGCGTAAGCTTCCCGCCCAAGTGCTTTTGCTCAAAAGTATTTTTTTCAAAAGTGATTTTAGTTTGAAGCAGTTTGTGTTTGATTAATTAATTTGAAAATCACTCATGAGCAACAATCAGTGTTTGATCAAGCTTTTGAAAAGTAATTTTAAATGTATTTTTCTTAAAAGTATTTTTTAAAAAAGTATTTATGGAGAGAAATTATTTTTTTCTGCTTTTCAAACTGTTTTTGCTTCTGGTCTAAGTTTTTTTTTTCTTTTAAAACTTCAACCTTGGAAAAAAAATACTACTCCCTTATGTGAACTTGTTTGACTGGGTACGGAGTTTAAGTAAAAATGAAGACTTTTGGAATTTTTGGTCCTAAACGAATTCAAATGGGGTCAAGAGTATTTGTGTGGTTATAAAAGCTTCTCATTAAGGGTAGAATTGTAAGTTTAAGCTAAATTGTTACCAACTTTAGAAAGGTTTCATTCTTTTTGGAACGAACCAAAAAGAAAATTGGTTCACATAAACTAAAACATAGGGAGTATTTTTTTTTTCTAGATAAGATTTTTTTCTAGATATTGTAATTAGATATTAACTACAATATATATAAAGAAAAAGTGAGATATGTAGTTTGCTACAATGAGTAAAAGTTACTTCATGTATTTTTAATTTATGTGAACCTGTTTAACTGGATATTGAGTTTTAAGAAAAAAGACTTTTAAACTTTGTGGTCCTAAATAAGTCAAAAAGCGATCCAGAGTATTTATATTATTATAAAAATTTCTCATTAAGAGTAAAATTTAGGTGCGGTCCGACAAATTTTGGAGCCTAAAGCCAAAATTTATGAGGGGCCTTAATTTTTTAATTTTTATTTATTTATTTGAAGTCTATATTTTAGCTTTTCTAATAAGACAAAGTTATTTTTTTTATTTCTTTCTTTATAAAAAAAGTTATTAATAATTTTCTTATAATCAATAACTTCTAATAAGTATTTCTCAATTGACAATATAATTAATCCATTTGATTTTTCTTGTGCCATTGTTCTTAGGTAAGGTTTTATCAATTTGAATTTCGATAACTTCTTT
This sequence comes from Nicotiana benthamiana, assembly GCA_034376525.1. Taxonomy (NCBI): domain Eukaryota; kingdom Viridiplantae; phylum Streptophyta; class Magnoliopsida; order Solanales; family Solanaceae; genus Nicotiana; species Nicotiana benthamiana. The sequence goes on from CM067332.1 coordinate 69,682,292, forward strand.
CTATTGAAGCAACGGTAACGTGAGTTATTAATATTATTCCATAGGCTATTTAGGCATTTGGAAAAGAACTAAATCTTTTTATTTGATTAAGTGTATTAATTAAACTGTTCTTTTCTAATTGTATTATTTTTTCTTAATACTTTTAATTCAGAAAATAAATTTAAATAATCAATATCGAATTGATTTACGTTTTAAGGAACATTCATGATTAAGATAATATTTTTTCAAACTTTCAACATTTTGTGATCTTAGTTTTTACTACTAAATAGAAAATAAAAAATATTTCATATGCTTCAAATTGCCCAAATGTATTTTGAAGTAAAAAAAATAATCTTGTCTATTATGTATAAAAGCAATCAACACTAACAAACTCTTTGAAATATTTTGAAAATTTTAATTATGAATATTTGTATCAAATTGTTATTTACTATATATCACATATTTCTTATGAAATTCGGGTTCGATATTCATTTTAAGTATAATTTTTTTGGTAGAAAGAAATCAAACTCTTTCACGGTAAAAACTCTTTTTAAATTTATACATAGTCTATTAGGTGTAATAAAAAATGAGACTCCCACAAATATGAGTCTTAAAACAACTACTTTATTTGCTATATAAAAGGATCGCCCCTGATAAATTTAGATATTTAAGCTAAATTATTTTAAAATTTAAAAAGGTATTATTTTTTTGAATGAGTTAAAGATAAAATAGATTTAAAAAATAAATTCACGTGAACTAAAACGGAGGAAGTACCTAACAGTACTTCATAAAAATGGTGGATATGAGTTAAAATATGTGGCGTTCAATTCAAAAAATAAATCAAACAGATAAGGCAGTACAATATACGAATTTATTTCCTTTTTGATTGGTTTCGAAAAAATAATTTTTTTTTAAATTTGATAATAATCTAGCTTAAATTTATAATTTTATTCTTAACGAGAAACTTTTATAATTATATAAATACTTTGGAACTTGTTTAGAATCATAAATTTTAAATTTTTTTATTTTTTTCTTAAAATTTATGCCCATATCACGAAAGTATTAAGAAATGTGTCCGAGTTAAACACCTGGCGTAAAAGCAACGAGGCCATCTTCCACTCGTCAACTCAGTAACGTCACTCTCTCGACCACATATAAAAGAGCAGACGATAAACCACATATAAAAGAGCAGACGATAAAGTTGAAACCTCACGCTCGGTATTACTATCATCTCCTCCACTACAGAGTTGAATTCGAAAACACTTCCATATGGCACTTCGAACCGTAATGACCAAAAGGACCTTAACCGGAGTACTAGGGTTCCGGCAACAACTCCGCGGCGTACAGACTTTCTCACTCCCAGATCTCCCTTACGATTATGGTGCCTTAGAACCTGCTATTAGCGGCGAGATCATGCAGATTCACCACCATAAACATCATCAGACTTACATCACCAATTACAATAAAGCCCTTGAGCAGCTCCATGATGCTATCACTAAGGGCGATTCTCCTACTGTCGCTAAATTGCAGAGTGTTATCAAGTTCAACGGCGGAGGTAAGTCCCCTTTATCTCTCTTTGTGCTAAATTACAGAAGATTTATGCAGCCAACACTAATTAATTTGGGATTGACATGTAATTGATTGATTGACATGACTCCCTCTCTCCATTTTATGAGATGTTTGACTGGTCACTAAGTTTTCAAAAGAAATAGTAATACTAAAATAGGTTGTAGATATTTGTGTGGTTATAAATTATTTCATTAAGGTAAAATGAGAAGTTTAAAGTTAAATTATTTTTAAATATAGAAAGTTGTTATTCTTTTAGGGACAGAGTAAAAACAAATGCATCACATATAAGCAGTTGATTGAATGCTATTGATTGGTTTAGCATCAATTTGCAAGAGTTGGATTCACATTTTACTGAAAAATGAGGGATTGAAGTTGTGAAGAAAATCAATAGAGAACTGGTATTGGATGCTTTTGATTAAGATGGTGGATTATCTGGGAAAAACTGGTTGATTACTAAGTATCATTTGACCCGTTAATATCAATTCAAAGAAATTTTTAGGCGCCTGCCTGGGGACTATGATAATCAACTGTAATCAAACTAGTGAAGTGAATTGAGTACCCAAATGGTTCTTTTACTTCCTGGAGAAGGAGAGAATAATTAGATTTTCCAATGTTTTTTGCTTATTTATGTAAAAAAGAAGAAGCAATTATATGGTCCCAAAAGAAACTACGATTTGGCATGAACTCTTGAACTAAAATTTCAACTGTTGGATTGTTTATGACCCTTTGGAAACAGCCTCTCTACCTCAGGATAGGGGTAAGGTCTGCGTACACACTACCCTCCTCATACCCCACTAAGTGGGATTATACTGGGTTGTTGTTGTTGTTGTTGTTGGATTGTTTATGACCCTAGATCTACCTTGGTTTTTTTGAACCCTTGCAACTTTTCGTACTTCCCGGGGCTACGTGCGTTATAACTTGTGTTGATGTCATACTGAAGCCAATTCACGTACCATGCTTATCACTTGTCAAAAATATACTGTCTTTCTTTGAAACTAAATTTATATTGCTCTTCCATTTGAGTTAATTTTCCTGGCTATATTTTCATGCAGGTCATATTAATCACTCAATTTTCTGGAAGAACCTTGCCCCTATTCAAGTAACCTTACTTTCTCAGATAATTTTTTCATTCAAATTTGAGGGAAAGAAATAATGTAAAATCTAAATCATATTGCAGGAAGGTGGTGGTGAGCCTCCGAAGGGTTCTCTTGGCTCGGCCATAGACACCAACTTTGGCTCTCTTGAAGCTTTAATACAAAAGATGAATGCAGAAGGTGCAGCTTTACAGGGTTCTGGTTGGGCGGTAGGTCTGCACTTTTTGTTTCTTCCCTAGGATTGTATACTTCAATATTAGTTCTCTAGTGATAAATGTTTGGTCTCTAAGATTCCTGATTACATGCCTTTTGTTTCTTCTTTACATTTCCTTTTATTCATGCAGTGGCTTGCTTTGGACAAAGAGCTGAAGCGCCTAGCAATTGTAACCACCTCAAATCAGGTAACTTAACCTTGCTTGATGGTAAACTCTTTGATAGTTGAGCTTCTTCTAATAATTGAAGTTGAATTTTTCTAGTTTATTCATATTTCTCCTTTTCTTTTACCCCTCAATGATTATGTAATAATCAATAAAAGTGAAAGGAAAAGGGCACAAACTGTTAATCTTTGTGCTGTTTCAATTTTATGAACCTGCACTCTTAACTTTCCACCTTGTCACCTTTGATTAGTTACTATATAGTAAGAATAAAGGGCAGCCCGGTGCACGAAGCACACCCCACGTTTAGGGAAGGATCGTGCCCCATGGGGTGTGATGTAGGCAGCCTACTCTGATGCAAGCATCATTTCACGGCTCGAACCATGACCTATAGGTCACATGGAGACAACTTTACCGTTGTTCCAAGACTCCTCTTCAGTTACTTTATAGTAAGAATAATACTACTATATTTTTCCAATGTTCAGGTGGGGATTCCCTTTCTTAGATCTGTCTGGTTGTTGTGGCTTCCCTTTTCTTTCTGGAAAAACAATGCATTAGATAAAGGTTTAAAGCTCCTTTTGACTATGTAAAGATTCAGTGAAATCCATTCAGATGTCAAAATTGCCCAAAAAAAAATGTGAGCACCAAATATTTGTTAACTTGTACAGGCTCAAACTGTCTTTCAAAACATCTGCAGCTCCTTCTAGCTATTCCTTTGAATGCATAAAGGATTGGTGCCCCATAAAGATTTCAGTCATTTCTTAATTCTCTGTCCAGCTTTTAAGTGCTCCTCATTGTTCTTTGTATCACCAATTATATACCACAAAAGGTTTAAGACAAGACCCAGACCTGACGATTATAATCACAGTGCAAAAACAGATGTGATGAGGCTATGCAACAACTTGAAAACGAATAGCATCTATTGCATATGTCCATACCCTTTGTTTGTGAACTATCTTGAGTGAAACATGTTCATTTGCTGTTATCCTGGCAAAACAGGAATGTCTTACTGTAGCCTTACCTTTTCAAATAATTTTCCATATAGTTGGACCTCCTCCTTTATTTAACTGATGCACATATAAAATTGTGAATTTTCTCACTTTCCCTGCCTTCCATATAAAAGAGTCAGTTCCTAACTTTGAAACTATGTAAAACTGGTTCCTTTGTTATTTGGTTTTCTTTGATAAAATTGATATGTCAGTGTTCTGCATCATGAAGCGGGTTTTATGTACTGATTGAGTCATTGAGTTTTTATATTCTATGTCAATTCCTTATAGGACTGCATAAGAAAGTAAATGCTTCTCGACATAGTGATAAATGCTAGTCAAGGTTGCATGTGATAGTAACTCCTTTTCCTTTTATGCAGGATCCTTTGGTTACTAAAGGACCAAACTTGGTTCCTCTTTTTGGCATTGATGTTTGGGAACATGCATACTATTTGCAGGTATAATTATTATGCTGTGTAGCCTAAACATGATATTATAATATGAGAACATTCCATATGATGCAATGACCTGAATAATTTGCCACTTTTCTCCGTCAAGGTTAGAAACTAGATGCTGTTGATATTAAATATTGACTGAAGTTCAGCAAAGACATAAACCTGATATGTGCAGAATTCATAATATTGGTTCGTGGAATTATTTTGTTTAGAAAGTAAATATTTTATGTCTGCCGCCCCCCCCCCCCCCCCCCCCCCCAAACCCCCAATGGCAAGTACGTGGAATTAGTTTTAGTAACAGGTGATAATAAGACTCGATTGTGGAAACCATTGCTTTCTTAAATTCTAAATTGAATTGCATGTACCAGCTAATTTAGGAGTTTAAGTTAGAATGGATGCATTTATACGTTATCTAGGTCTGCAACAAATGCATTGAAGACGTAGCTGCCTTGTAGAATCTCGTACGCACAAGCATGTTTCTTTGAAGCCATTACATGTGTATTCTGGAATGGCTAATTCGATTGCTGGTGTTCATGTGATCAAGAGTTATCTGACGGCTTGCTTTTGCTCTACATAATGCAGTACAAAAATGTGAGACCAGATTATCTAAAGAACATATGGAAAGTTATGAACTGGAAATATGCTGCTGAAGTTTATGAGAAAGAATGCCCTTGAAAAGAGATGTTTGACACGATACAGAGGACATGACCCGAGTTCATATAAATTTTGACTGGGAATGTAGTGCTTATGTCGTTGCTGGTTGATGTACTATGTATAAATTGAATAAACTCCGTTGGTTACTAGTTTTGCCCACACTTTCTGCAGCTGGTCATCCAGTTACAATAATACATGAAAATCTTTAATTTGCCTGTTTGGGGTACAAAGTTAAAATCTTTAATTGCCTTGTTGATCTTTTGCTATCCTCGAAACCAATCTGCATATGTATTTGATTACTGAAAAAGTAGTTTAGACATCAAATCACGATTATACCTTGATGCGAGCTAATGAATATGTTGGATATATGCATCATTACCGATGTCTTATTATCACATTCTACTAACTTAAGCATCGAAACATACATCTGGCCACGGAATGTTTTGATGTGTTTAGTTATCAATAGCACTAAACGATGAGTAATCAGCTAACTGCAATACTTAAAAGCGAGTTCAATCTCATTGGTTGAACTTTTTTTTGGTAATTAAAATTGTATTAATCATCAAAGTGGTTTCCGTACAATTCCATAGTTCAGCTATGTACGCAGCTGACTATCAAAAGATAAACAAAATCTGACTAGTTACACTATACCTAAAGTTCAACATTACAGTAGATAATGTTGAAGGTGTAATCTAACTCTAGGAGTTGCCCTAATATTACAAGTGTAAGCTATGTTCCTAAGCAATTTACCACTGGAACAGAAAGTATTTTCAAAAATTCTTGCATTCCTTTCCAACCATAAGACATAGAACAATTCTGCAATGGTCATTTTGAGTATATGAGCTCGAGGAGATTTCCCTTTAACATTATTAATGATCCAGTGTACAAACTGTGGCCAATTCTGTCCAGCAGGTTGTAGTACTCTAATCCACTGCATTGTTTGATACCTCAGTTGAGTGGCAAAAGGGCAGTCCAAGAACAAGTGGTCCCTGGTCTCCAATGCTTGTTGACACATGACACAGGTGCCATCCACAGTCGAGTTCCATTTGATCAACCTATCTTTAGTAGGAAGTTTGTCTTGTAGGAGCAGTCAAAGGTTGAAAAGTGCTTTAGGTCGAGCAGGATTTTGTATGGTTAAGTTCTTCCAAAAGACTCTAGGTAGCTGTCCAATCTGTTGAAGATAGATCATTCTTATAGAGCATGCTGACTTATGTAACAGTTGGTATTGCTGCAATAGAACAGTACCTTCAATGATCTTCCGAACCATCCAACTGGCTTGTTTAGGGATATTCATGGACTCTAATTGTTGGTGCTTGATATAGACTGTGTGAATTCATTTCACCCATAATACATCCTTCTTGTGAGCCAAATCCCAGCTTAGTTTTGCAACAGCAGCTTTGTTCCACAATAGGAGATTGGTTAAGTTTAAACCTCCAGCAGACTTTGGCAGACATATCTTTTCCACAGGCCACATATGCTTTCCTTGTTACATTAACTAAGCCAGACCATATGTAAGATCTACACACTGCTTCTAACAGTTTTATAACTTTGGAAGGAATGAGAAACAGTTGAGCCCAATAAGCTTGAATACCAAAGATTATTGAGTGAACCAATTGGATTCTACCAGCATATGACAACTGCCTGGCAGTCCAGGATGTAATCTTGGCAGTAATCTTGTCGACCAGTGGTTGCCATTGGAAAACAGACAGCTTCTTGGTAGATAGTGGGATACCCAAGTATTTAAAAGGTAGTTCTCCACGTACATACCCAAGATGATCAATAATTTGCTGTTGATTTTCAGGCTTCACCCCTCCAAAATAAACAGCACTCTTATGCAGATTGGCTTTCATCCTAGAGGGTGCAGTGAAGTGAGAGAAATATGTAAACATGGTACTTACAGATTGACATTCTCCTTTGACAAACAGCAAGAGGTCATCAGCAAAGCTTAGATGAGTAATTCCTAGTTTTTTACAACCAGGATGAAATGTGAAATCTTTAGCTTTTCTCTGTTCTACCAGAGATCGACTTAAGTATTCCATCACAATAGCAAATAAGAAAGGAGATATGGGATCCCCTTGTCTCAAACCTTTGGCTGCTTGGAAAGGTTCTGTTGTTTCTTCATTCACCACCACTGTGTAACTGACAGTTTGGACACACTCCATGATCCATTTTGTAAACCTGGTTGGGAAATCTAGAGCCTCCATTACCTGTTGCAAAAAGCTCCATTCAACAGAATCGTATGCCTTCTGCAGATCAATTTTGATCATACATCTAGGAGATATATGTGATCTTGAGTAGTGCTTGATTAATTCATGGGCCAGAATGACATTATCTGCAATCCTCCTACCTGGAATGAAACCTGCTTATGCATTACAGATGATACTGGCCATAACTTTCTGTAATATGTTGGCCAGAAGCTTGGAGATTATTTTGTACAGCACTGAACAGCAAGCTATTGGTCGAAACTCTTTGACTGTTTGTGGGTTGGAAACTTTAGGAATCAAAGTAAGAGAGGCACAGTTTATTGGTCTATGCATTTTGTTAGTCTCAAAGAAGTTCTTGACTGCTTGAAGTACATGACTTCCAGTAATGTGCCAAGTTTGTTTAAAGAACAGGGCATTATAACCATCAATTCCTGGAGCTTTATCATTACCAATTGCTTTTAAACTATCCAAGATCTCAGTGTCACTGATGTTAGCAGCTAATTCCTTCTTCTGGTGGTGTGTTAGTCTAGGACCATTGCTCATGTACATTCTGTTAACAGCTGGGAGGGAAGTAGCTGATGTACCCATAAGTGATTTAAGGAAATCCTTGATCTCCTTCTTAAGGTCATCTGGATTAGTAATCTTCAAACCTACATCTGTGATCAGTTCAGTAATCCTCTTATATTGATTCCTCTCCTTCATTACATCAGAAAAATATTTGTTATTTGAGTCCCCTAGTTGGATCCATTTGGCTCTAGATTTCTGTTGTAATATTGATTCTTCAATCAATGACCATTTTTCTAATTGTAGCACCAGTTCTTTCTCTCTAATCCGTAAGGCATATGACAGATTCATCTGGTTTTGAATATCTTCCTGTTCCTTTCTGCTAGACTCAATTTTCTGTGTAATATTCTTAAAATCTCTAGTGTTTAGAGATTTTAAGACTGGTTTAAGGGACTTGAGATTGTTCCACACCCCTTGAAGGGTATACTGAGCATTACCATTCCAGTTTTCCTTGATCAGATGTTGAAAATCCTTATGCTGAATCCATGCATTGTAGAATCTGAAGGGAGTCTTCCTGAGTCTGCTATCTTCTGCCAGGGTTAACAGCATGGGATTGTGATCAGAGATTAGTGGAACTCCATATACAGTGTGTACATGGCTCCACTTAATCATCCACTCATAATTACCAAAAACTCTATCCAATCTGCTGCACACTCTATCATTGCCACTTTGCTTATTAGTCCAGGTAAAGTATTCCCCCTTCCAGGGAAGTTCTGCCAGTCCAGCCTGCTGGATACACTGTGTAAAGTCTGTAACCTCAGCTTGTTTTACTTGGTGACAAGATTGTCTATCATTACTAGACATAATGGCATTGAAATCACCTGATACTAGCCAAGGGTCAGTAGTATTAGCAGCAAGGTTCTGAAGTGTTTGCCACAATGTCCTCCTTTGCTCAATGTCATTGAAACCATATACCACTGTGAGGCAGCAGATCAGTTCACCGGTGAGATTCCTAATACTGCAATGGACGTATTGAGACTCCTCCTGAATACCAGTAATCATAAATTTTGTAGTATCCCATAGGATCCAAATTCGACCATTCATGGCACCCCTGTAATTAGTTAGTATACCCCAATCAGGTAACAAGAACTTAGATATTCTCTCTGCATTCTTCTGTTTAACCTTTGTCTGTACCAGACCAACAAGGTCAAATTTATTGGTTCTAAAATATTCTTTAGCTTCCTTCTGTTTGTATCTTTTATTTACACCCCTAATGTTCCAAAATAACCACTTCATTGAGTATAGCTAGTTCCCCCTTCATCCAGGGGATGATCTGCCCAACTCACTGACCCAACTTCAAATCTATTAGACATCACAATAGGAGATAATGGTGGAAAGTTTGTAATGTTAAAAACTGGAGATGCCTGTGTAGCAATACCTTTCTGTTTACTCAACTCTTCAACTAATACTGCAGGGGCACAGGGTTCTTTCTAAAGGATTGGCTGCTGTATGTGAACTTCCTGATTACTCTGATCCATAGGAGCTGGAGCTTTAACTCTCCATTCCTGAGTCACCTTAGTCTTCTGTATGGGATTAGGTTGTGCAGGTTTGGCCAGACAGTTGTGCCCCACCATAAGGCATTTCTCACAATATGATGGTTTCCAATCGTAGGTCACATCTTGCATAAAACTCTTCCCATTTGGATCCATTAGCTCAATCTCACTAGGCAATTCTTTTGAGACATTCACCTCAATAAGCATACGAGCATATGAGATTCTGGTTTGCTCATTGGTTGTACTTAGTAGCGGAAAAATGGTTAAAAGAAAAAAAAAGTTATCCATCTAGATTATCATTAAAAAATGGGTTGGATAATGACTTTTAAAAAATAGAATATTACAGAAAGGGAAATTTTCGTATATATACCATATAGGAAACTATATTACCAAATATGTTCATAATTTACATATTATCATTTATGCTAATAGTATTTTTACATAATATATATAATGTAGCAAATAAGGAATTATAAAGCTACAACGATTTCTTATTTAGCCGCGCTAAAAAGGGGAATTAAATATTTTTCAGATCTTCTCAAACGTAAATCACGCACATTAATAAATGTCATTGACTTCGTTACAAAATTTTCATACTCCGTTTTTGCGATACACTCTGTTTCTAGAATTCTCTCTACATATCTCTCTATCTCTCAATCCCAAATTTCTGTAATACAAAGCAAAGGAAAAGAGAGCAGCGAATCCATCATTGACAGCCATTAAAAAGCTTTGAAACTTTAAATGCAAATTTTGATTTTTAAAAGTCATTATATGTTTGGAATTGGTGTTGTTGAAAATAATTGAGAATATGTTTTGGAGTTTATATCTCAATTTTGAGGGATTTTGGTGAAGATTAGACTTAATTTTGACTGAATTTCATATTGAAACTCGAAGAAGAAGAAGACATGACATACATTATATTGCATAAATTGTAGAAAAATTATAGAAAAATTGTAGATTATTGGTTATTTATTTTCCTTTTTATTCATTTAGCTATTGTATGAAAATTGAACAACATTATATAAAAATTATATTTAAGCGAATGAATTAATACTGTTTTGGACAAACATATGTATCAAAAATGTAAAATATACATTTCAGGGGAAGTATGTCGAGTCCAAATATGTACCTAGTTTGTAGATATTTTGTAGATTATTTGTATTCTGATTGTAGATGCTTTATTTTCTGTTTTCACAAATAAAAAAAGACAAAAACTTATATAAATCTTCTGAAAAAACACAATTATGTCAAAAATCTCAATATTGTACAATTGAATGAGAATTGGGATATTAAAATTCAATGCACCTAGTTTGTAGATATTCTATAGCAAAATAATAGATTATTTATTTTCTATTTTTACAAATAAAAAACGACTAAAACTTCTACAAAACTTCTGCAAAAAACGCAATTATGTCGAGAATCGCAGATAAGCTACAATTGAATGGGAATTGGAATATTAAAATTCAATGTACCTAGTTTGTATATATTTTATCGATAAATTGTAAATTATTTGTATTCTGATTGTAGATGCTTTATTTTCTGTTTTCACAAATTAAAAACGACTAAAACTTCTACAAATCTTCTGCAAAAAATGTAATTATGTCAAAAATTCCGGTTGCTACAATTCTGTGATTCTCCTATATGCTCTTGTTACTCCTTTCGAAACTATTATGCTAAATATGGAATCCGAAAAAATATGACTAAGGAATAGATCTTCCTAAAAAAATTTGCAGATAATTTGTAGAAACATTGAAATTCTATATTTTCATATTAATTTTTCAAATAATATGTTGTTTTGTTGTAGATTAAATGTAGAAAACAAGCCATTGTGAGTCTTATTTGGCTCATTCCTCATATTCAACCTATTATATAAATTCACGCCTCTTTAAATACAATACAATCACATTTTCTTGAATTTAAAGGTATAATAATATACATAACTTAAAAAACATATTCTCCTCTGCACAAGTTATCTCCAAAACAGACGAAGTGGAATAACAAGCTCCCATAAAAACTTTTAACACAAAAACACAAAGCTCAAAAATAAATAAACAACAGTTTATAATTTTTCTACAATTTGTGCAATATAATGTATGTCACGTCTTCTTCTTCTTCTTCTTCTTCTTCTTCTTCTTCTTCTTCTTCTTCTTCTTCTTCTTCTTCTTCTTCTTCTTCTTCTTCTTCTTCTTCTTCTTCTTCTTCTTCTTCGACTTCTTCGACGAGTTTCAATATGAAATTCAGCCAAAACCAAGCATAATATTCACCAAAACCCCTCAAAATTGAGATATAAATTTCAAACCATATTCCCAATTATTTACAACAACACCCAATTCAAATAAATAATAATTTTTGAAAACACAAATTAGAATTCAAAGCTTCAAAGATTTTTAATGGCTGTCAATGTTGAAATTGTTGCTCTCTTTTCCTTTCCTCTTATATTATTGAAATTTGGGATTGCGATATAGAGAGAGACAGAGAGATAATTCTCAATTCTTTGCAACAACATCAAATCCAAACAAATAATATCTTTTGAAAATTCAAATTTGAATTCGAAGCCTTGGCAATAGAAAAAATAAAAGGATTTTGATACAGAAATCGTGGATGTGGGAGGGAAGCGTGGGTGAAGGTGTAGAAATTGGAGAGAGAAACGTGGGGGGGGGGGGGGGGATTGTATTAGAAGGAATATGCGGTACCATTAAATTAGGAGTGTAATTAATACCTTTAAAAGCCACTAATGGTATAAAATTGGTAATTAGTTATACTAAATGTAATTATATCAAACCTTAAATATTTAGGGTAGTATAGTTTCCTATATGGCATAAGAATGTAAAAATTCCATACAGAAATGTCTCAAATATGTCCAATTCAAGCATATGGCATGAACTATAGCATAGGAAAATATTGAAATAGTCAATTTCTATTTATGGCCCTAAAACGCCAAAGAATAAGGAACGGTCCTAGCAAAGCAATGACTATTATTTATTAGGTCATTTTTTATGGACCGTAAAATTCTAGGAGATACGGTGTCGGTCGTCGAATTTATGTAAATGGCATGGACTATATCACATATCATCTTGAATTCCTATTTTATAGCCTTAAAACACCAATAAAACGAGAAACGATCATGGTTGAGCGATGACTATTGTTCATTGGGTTATTTTTACGGTCCCACAAAATTTTAGGAGATTCGGGGCCGGTCACTCGAATTCATGAATATGGCGTGGATTATAGCACACGAAAATCTGGGAATAATCCCGAATTCCTATTTTATGGCCCTAATGTGCTAAAAAATGAGGAACAGACATGGCGAAGTGATGATCATTGTTCATTAGGTCATTTTTATGAGCCCGTAAAAATTTGGTAGATTTGGGGTCGTTCGCCCGAATTCATGCATATTGCGTGAATTATAGCACATGAAAATCTGAAAAATCGTCATGAATTCCTGTTTTTGCCCCTAAAACGCTAAGTGATAACTATTGTTTATTAGGCCATTTTTTATGGATCCGCAAAATTCTAATAGATTCAGGGTCGGTCACCCGAATTCATACAGATGGCATGGAATATTGCAAATGAAAAATCTGAAAATTGTCCTGAATTCCTTTTTCATGGCCATAAACGTCGAAAACCGAGGAACAGTCATGGAGAATTAATGACTATTGTTCATTAGATTATTTTTTATGGGCCCGCAAAATATTTTGAGATTCGAAGTCGATTGCTCGAATTCATGCAGATAGCATAGACTATAGCACAGATAAATCTCGGAATCAGGAGGTTTGCACGATACAGCACATCCAAAGTAAAATTTAAGGAAATAAGTTCTTTTTCCGAAATTTTGGAGTATTTAACAGGAACTATTACGATCAAAATGGTCATTGCAATATTGATGAAAATCAACTTCGTTTTGTGCTTGGAATATTGGAAGGAAGCCATGCTTTATCCAAGCATCCTTCTTAGCAATTACAAATATACCTTCTTAAAGCTTTCGTGGTTGACTAGTCTATATTATAGAAGTAGAAATGGACAAACATAGAAGGGGAAAAAAGGAAGTAGAAGAGAAGAGATAACTCAATGAATTTAAATAATACTATGTAGTAATAGTTTAAAAATATTTATAAAATTAAAAGGTAATTGATAATTTAACAAAAAGAAAACCGATAAACCACACCAACCCGATAATCCGAGTCAAACCGAGAAAAAAACCCAACTATGGTTTGGTTTGACTTGGTTTGGTGTTGGAAAAAAAATCCGACCATAATTGGTTTGGTTTGGTTTTAACTAAAGAAAGTCAAACCGAAACCAAACCAACTCGACATTACATATATAGCAATTTTAGATATATTTAATATATAAATATACTTATTGTAATGTAATTTATAAATATTTCTTAAAAATTTTCATAATTTTATCTTTTAAGGTATTATTTCAAGGTTTGGTTTAGAACTTTTGAATGCTCCAATAAGTTTTATAGCCATTAATATTAGTAAATTAAATAATGCTAGCAATCAATACTAATGCTAACAAAAGATATTCAATTCAATATTACGAACGGGTGTATTAAATGTCTATTTTTTATTTTGTAATAATTTAGATAAAAACACATAACCTATTTTTATTTTTCTTTAGCTTTTAGGCATATAATTAATACTCCCTCATTAGTCTGTCTAGTTTAGCATGAATTAGTGCTTTTAGATTATGTTTATTTTTATTATGACTTTTTAATTAGCAATATTTATAGTACATAATTTTATTATTTTTTATTGTTGAATATTTTAGGATAATGTCATGAGTCATGACATATCTCATATTTTGTATTATTTTCTTGAAAAATACTTTATATAGTTGTATCTTACTAGGATTAAAGAAATATTTTGAGCATACCTTATATATTTTGTTCTACGAAGATTTTACCGGAATTTTTTTTCGGAAAACCCGAATAATCCGAAAAAACCCGAGAAAAACCGATATTGAAAAACCCGAATTTATTGGTTTGGTTTGGTATTTAGATTTAATAACCCGATACAATTGGTTTGGTTTGGTAATTGTAAAATCCGAACCAACCCGGTCTATGTACACCCCTATCCAGAAGTTTGAGTTTATGAGTTTTGAATTTTATAAAAAAAATAGTTGTGGATAAATTATATATACGTATTCAATAGATTTCTTAACACAAAATTAGTTTTCGACAAAAGTTATCAGGTCCGACTTATATAACTCTAGCTGTCACTGCTTATCTGCTTGCTATGATAGGTTAAACTACACCAATAGTATAAACTACGAAAATGATCAAGTGTGATTGTCAAAAAGGTCATGCAATGATTCACAAATATCATATATGTCTATAGCTAATACACCTTAATTATAGGCTAAAGTATGGCCCCTTAAGCTGTGATTACGAAGCTCGCATGTTCATACTTTATTCAAATTACTATGATTAAGCTTTTTTAATCATTCCTACAACAAAACATCTGATTCATTAGAAGCTCCCATTATATTTGCCTAGCCTATAGTTCATGACTAAGAATCAAACATTCTCTTCTCCTTTTTATAGTTTCGCTTCAGTAGAAAAATAATGGCTGAGACCAGGAAAATAAAACTCAGTCCACTGTTTTTCATAGTCTTGATTTCAATTTTTATATTTTATGGACAATTTGTGATGGCTAAATCAAGAGGGTGTTGTGGAATGGGCTGGGCCAGCCCAATAACAAGAGATGAAACAAAGCCCAAGAAATATTTTGGTCAGAAATTTGAAGGAAAATTTTCAGAGGATATTAAAGCTAAAGAGGATTATGGTGGAGAAGATGATGATTTTGATAATTTTTATAGACAACATGAAGATATTTCAAGCCCAGGTGTAGGCAACTGAAGTGAGAAAATATACATATGATACCTATCTCAGTTTCTTGAAGATGCACTATACTCTATGTGCATTTACAAAATTTTGCTTTTTCACTAAACTTAAAGTCATGAGTGCATAGAAATTATATATACTTAATTTTTGTCTTGTTTTATATTTCTGCCCCATATTGATATTGTGTATGGTAAGTTTGGAAACTTACACATTGAAAATTTGATAATGAATTCGTTTTTTTTGTTTTGGTTTTTCACATGATTTTCAGTATCCGTATTGGGTCCGATTAAATTCGGATTTGCGCTGAGAAGTCACATGGGTAAAATGATCCCTAACAAATATGATTTCGTATCCAGGATTGAGTCCAAAACTTTTGGTTACGGATAAAATAGTATCTACCGCTTCACAACAACAGAAAATTTTCTTCTAGTTCTGGCTCTTGCTCTTCCACTACAAAAAGAGGATAGTCTGAAAAAGAAAATCGCTGGTTGGATAGGTTTGACAAAGAAACGCATGGGGTTGGTACTGGATATTCCTAGAATTGGAACTTTTGGTAGGTTTTGCTTCATGAGATTTCATAGTTAAAATTATAAATTTGTGAACCAGCAAAGATTTCAAGCTGCCCTTAGGAATAGGTGTATTTCTTTTTTACATTTCACTTAACCCCTTAAAAGACTTGATCTCACATGTATAATAATATTCTTTTGACTTTCCCCTCTTTTATTGTTGGGTAAAATATAAAAATGGCCGGTCGATTGAAATTAAAGTATTCATTAACCAAAAAGTGTATAAAATATATATATTATAAGCATATATCACGACATTTACAAATATTAGTATATAGTCAATTAACTTAAAGAGATGCTTGTCAAGGGACTTATCTATTTTGCCACATTTGGTCATGAAGAGAATGCCTTCCACTAAGCAATTGAACAAGTCCTTATTTGGATTTTTCGATGAACTTAGTGGGCAATCATAAAGCCATTAGGCGAAAATGTGAAGAGGTTGTCATGTTGCTATATAAAAGCAAAGGTCCTTAACTATACAACACGAAAGTCTTAGTTCTTACCTTCCCTTCTCCAACTATAGTTGGTTTGCAAAATCAAAATGAGAAGCTTTGGAAATATGGGACAATGGCCTCTACTTGCATTTACTTTGGCAATTTGCTTAGTAGCAACTGCTGTTGTTGCTGATTACTCTAATGCCTACAAATCTCCCTCATCCTTTTAAGTACTACAAATCACCTTCGCCTTCAAAGTACCATGCTCAAGTAGCGGTCTCTTACAAACATTATCCTTCACACTAATATAAGACATCTTCGCCATCAAAGTACCATAGCCATTCACCGAATAATTACAAATCGCTTTTACTTTTGATGCATAATTATTATAAAGCACCAAAACCAACAAAATACTACAAATAACCTCTACCTTTGAAGCATGATTACTGCAAATCACCCCTGCCTTTGAAGCACGATTACTACAAAGCACCAAAACCAACAAAATATTACAAATCGCCTGCTCCTTCGAAGCACAACTATAAGTCTTCATCGCCGATTAAATATTACAAGTCACCTGCTCCTTCAAAGAAATATTACTACAAGTCATCAGCTCCTTCAAAGAACTATTACTACAAGTCACCATCACCGATAAAATATTATAAATCACCTGCTCCTGCGAAATACAACAAGCCAGTACCACCAACAAAATATTATAAGTCACCAGCTTACTACAAGTCTCCACCACCACCAAAGTATTACGAGAAATCACCTTCTTATTATAAGTCACCTCCACCAGCTCAGAAATATTATGAACATTCGCCTTCCTATTATAAATCATCTCCAACCCCACCGAAATACTACGAGCAGTCATCGTTTTCATACAAATCTCCGCCACCTCCGCCAAAATATTATGAGCAGTTACCTTCATATAAGTCTCCTCCACCACTAAAATACTACGAGCAAATACCTACAACTTACAGTGCACCACCTCTACCAAAAATATCTGAACAATTACCATCATATTACAGTTCACCACCACCACCATCGACAAACTACAATAAGCAAACTCCTACCTATGTCTCACCTCCCCACCTGAAAAGTACGATCAATCTCCCACCTACAATTCACCTCCACCTCCATCATCGTCACCTTCATCGACCTACAACTAATATTCAAGCTATTCGCCTCCAAAATAGCTATCATTTCCTTGCTTTCAACTTCTTACATACACTTGTTTGGAGCGTCTCCCATTATTGTTCTACCTTGGTCCTAAAGTACATGTATTATTTATTATATTTTATGTTTTGCATTTGATATCTAATTAAGATCATTGAGATCTAAATTGATTCGGCTCATTGTATTAAGAAACTTTTTAAATTTAAGCTCTGCAGAATTTTACTTTGCTTCTTATATATTGTCTAATATTTTTCGTCTCCATAAACTTAACTTTTTCACCGGCCTACAAAAACCCTCCCTGAATAATGGAATGTGTTGACATGTTAACATGTGTTGTTGGGGCATGACTCATAACACGGTAACAAAGAGGCATCATGTTAACATGTCTTTTTTTCCTTTTGGAGCACACTACTTTGGCAATTTTGCACGTCATATGGGCGAGTCTAGTTTTGTCTCTAGATTCATTCAAATTCAGGGGCGAATCTGGTTCTTCTAATTCTACATTCATTCAAATCCAGTATTTTTGATAATTTTTTTTATGTGAAATTTATACAAACGTTTCAACCGCTACAAAATTGACCCATTATTTTTTAACATACAATGAATTCATTCAGTACTAAAAATCTTAAAGGTCGAATTCATCAAGTTGAAATTTTAAATCTGTTATGATGCGCATGTTATTTGTTTTCATTATTTGGATAATTTTTGGTTGACTTATCGCATGGCCAATTTAATGGTAGACTACTTTTGTTAAGCCATTTTTTGGTTTCTTTTAAAATCCTTCGAAATAATTTATTTTTCTTTTTAAAACTTTTAGAGTTATAAAATATTTCTTTTTGAATTTGCTAAATCTTTTTCGAGTTCTTTAAAAATGGGCTGAAAAAGGAAGGGCGTTTTCGAGGAGAACCAAAGGAAAGTTCAGCTTTCATTTCCCAAACTGTTAAAAAACAAAATATTCTTTTTCTTTTTTCTTTTTCATCAGCTCTCCACAGGAAGAGTACAATTTAAATATATGCTAAAGTTTCAGACAAAAAAGAAATAATATTTTGATCTGAATATCATCTTTCAACCAAAAAAGCGTCGAAGGGATCGGATCACCCTAGCTAAATGATTCATTTTAGACTCAAAGCAAGAACTTTGCGGTTCTTAATTATAGATCTAATTCAAACAATTCTAGCCTTGTCTTGCAGGTAACATCGACGTTGAGTTGACGGCAGAAGTGAACCATCCAGTTGTCACACCTTCTTTGTCCGAAGGGGATAGAGAATATTTCCTATCAAAGTGACATTAATCAAAATATGATTATTTATTTAATTGAAAGTCGCCACTTGAAATAATTTGTAGTGTCCTAATTCACTGGTCTATTTTAAACTCAAATCCGCAAAAATTAAAAGACTGGGCAAGAAATTTTGTTAACCCTAGAGAAGGTGCGAGTCACTCTTGAATTCTGTGGTTTTAGCACGATCACTCAACTATTAATACAACAACAACAACAACAATCCAGTATAATCCCACAAGGGGGGGGGGGGGGAGGAGGGGAGGGGTCACTCAGCTATTAATAATTGGCATAATTATCCGATTTACTATAGGTTTAGAACCTATTGTGCATTTTTAACTTTCTAACAGCTTTTAATAAAGTTTTAATTGCTGCTAGAATTTATGGAGTTTATTTAAATAAGTCGCGATGTCGCACACTTATGGTTTTATTTATTCGAAATGTGATCGAGTCGCGTGAAACGTGCACTCGAATTGGGATTTGTATATCGTGACTATGCCACGGGAATCGTACTCATAGTAACGATGATTTATTTGGTTAACGTGGCTAAGGAAAGCTAAAATGTTCAGAATTGTTTTATTAAGTTTTGAATTATCATGAGGCTTAAGAGTTATACATTCTTCTAACTTAACACCACTCACGGCCTATTCTTATTCCTTGCCAAGAAAGAAACAACTCCAATTTTTTCATCTATCCTATTTAACTCACTTAAATCGCCACTCAACATGCTAAACAAAGGCCACGCAACATAACCATATAAGTAAAGAAATTAAATCAAAATTCATAGCGTATTTAACAGAAATCGCCCAACCAAACTTACATGTATTCAAACGAATTAATCTTTCAAACTAATATATAACCCATCAGTACACGATTAACACGACAGAGATAAAGTATTTTCCATAGAGGAAATGGAATCCAAAACGAGCAAATAGAAACACTAATATATCAAAGCAACTGTATACTTAAAATGTAAATAAATACTGAGAAAAATGGATTCGAATGAACCTTTATATTGATGATTAAAGCTGAAAAATTACAACTCAATCGAAATAACAAATCAACAATCATTGGATTGAAACGCCGAAATTGCGAACCAGAACCTCGAATCGGCAACTTCTTATCAATATATCCGGCAACTTCTTATCAATATATCCATGTCTGCTACTTTATTTCTAGCTCAGAATTCGAATACCCTCTTTTATCGCCATTCTAATTTTATTATCAACTCCAAACGAATTTCTTATTTCAAATATTCTAAACTTACTCCCTTTTCCTCCAAATCCAATGATAATAATCACCCTATCAAAAACGTGGACGGTGGAACTATGCAATCTTGAATTTAAAAATCAAGATTATGGGCCATTTCACATTCAAGTTCAGGAATCAAAGGCCCTACTTCTCCATGGATGAGGGATCCTCTTCTTGTTGAACCCAATCGAGTTTTGGACTTATCCAAATCAAGAAAGAAAAGAAATGCAAATTTTGCTAAAACTCAAAATCCTAGTGATGCACTTTCTGGTAAAAAGGCAATGAAGAAGATTTATCAAGGAATTGATAAGCTCCAAGAAGTATATGTATTAAAAATTTAAAATATCTAGAAATATTTAACTTTAACATGAGCGAACTTACCGGAGGAAGCGAAACAGTACCATAGCCTTTTTGATCCCTTATTGTGGATATATATCTTCAAATTCAAGCAAGTTAGAGCTTATATAAATCGTCGTTGATTATGCCACTATCTGTATTATGAAGATTCATATTAGATTGACTAATTTTATGCTAACAACTAACCACAATCCTTCTTCTTTATCATAGTTTGGGACCAGCAATGTGAGCTTGCTCACATAGGCACAGCTATACTTTTCAACTAAAGTTAAAAAATAAAAAAAGGCACGAACATCTTCTTTCTTGACCAATGATACAAACATACTTTGTGGTATACCATAACTCTGTGTATACAACTCACAAATTAGCAAATGATTAAATATTTGGACATTTTTATTAACTTAGTGGGCAGCCATAAAGCCATTACACAAATATGTAAGAGGTTGTCATGTTGCTATATAAAAGCAAAGGTCCTTAACTATACAAGACAAGTCTTAATTCTTACCTTCCCTTCTCCAACTATAGTTGCCTTCAAAATCAAAATGAGAAGCTTTGGAAATATGGGGCAATGGCCATTACTTGCATTTGCTTTGGCAATTTGCTTAGTAGCCACTACTGTTGTTGCTGATTACTCTAATGCCTACAATTCTCCCTCACCCTCTAAGTACTACAAATCACCTTCGCCGTCAAAGTACCATGCCCAGGTAACGGTCTCTTACAAACATTATCCTTCACACTATTACAAGTCGCCTTCGCCATCAAAATACCAGAGCCATTCATCAAATGTTTACAAATCACCTCTACCTTTGAAGCCTGAATATAATAGAGCACCAAAACCTACAAAATATTACAAATCACCGCTACCTTTGAAGCACGATTACTACAAAGCATCAAAACCTACAAAATATTACAAATCATGGCTACCATTGAAGCATGATTACTACAAAGCACCAAAACCAACAAAATATTACAAATCGTCTGCTCCTTCAAAGCACAACTACAAGTCACCATCACCGATTAAGTATTACAAGTCACCTGCTCCTTCAAAGCACTATTACTATAAGTCACCAGCACCAACAAAATATTACAAGTCACCTGCTCCTGCGAAATACAATAAGCCAGTACCACCAACAAAATATTATAAGTCACCAGTTTACTACAAGTCTCCACCACCACCAAAGTATTATGAGAAATCACCTTCTTATTACAAGTCACCTCCACCCCCTCCAAAATATTATGAACATTCACCTTCTTATTATAAATCATCTCCACCCCCACCGAAATACTATGAGCATTCACCATCTTCCTACAAATCTCCCCCACCTCCACCAAAGTATTACGAACAACCACATTCATACAAGTCTCCACCTCCACCACCAAAGTACTACGAGCAATCACCAACTTACTATAAATCACCTCCTCCACCATACTACAAATCTCCTCCACCCCCACCCCAATACGTCGAGCAATTACCTACAACTTACAATACACAACCTCTACCAAAAATTGATGAACAATTACCATCATACTACAAATCACCACCAGCACCAACAACAAGCTACTACAAGCAAACTCCTACCTATGCATCACCTCCTCCGCCAATAAAGTACGAGCAATCTCCCACCTACAGTTCACCACCAGCCTACTAGTAATTGGTACTAAAGCCATTCTCCTCTATAATTTCCATCATCTCCTTGGCTTTTAACTTCTTTGCATACTCATTTATTTTGCTACCTTGTTCCTAAGTTGTATGTATGGCTTTAAAATGATCAGATCTAAGTGGTGTCTTTTATTTTTTTGTATAAGTTGTTTTGATATCGAAGAACCTTGTGATCTTCATTGATTCAGCTCATTGTATCATTTTTTTAATGTAATGCCTTGAGAATTCTACTTCGCTTCATACATTGCATCCTCATACTTATGCTCTTACCTTCCAGTAAGGCACCATTCTTGATGGCTCCAACAATTGTCTATCTTCTTGTTTCGTTTTCCCCTCTATGGTTTTTGGAGTAGTGATTGTTAGTTCGATGAGCGATTATATTTATCATGTCAGAGTTGACATTTTGAACATCTCCCGAACAGCCAAACTAATTCATCAAGGATTGAACTATAGTATGTCTTAACTAGTAGAATGGAGTATTCCTGTTTGGTGTATTGGTAAAAGTATAACTTCAAGTTACCTTGAGAAAATCACTTTACCTAGTAGAAATTGAAAATAAAACGTCCACAATTTAATCGAAAGAAACCTAAAGTTATTGCAGGTAATCCAAGTTACTAAGAAAATCACAAATTAATAAGTAGGATAAAGTACCAGTTGCTACGGAAAGGGGGCATTCAGATGTGCACCAGATACTTTATTTGTGAGTTAAACGATAAGCTAAGCTGCTCGACTCGGTTACGGTTTTTCGATACGGGCATGGATCCGCGTGTCAGATTCAACAAAATCTAAATTTTAAGATTCGGGGGTGCGGATCCAGGTTGGACACGGGACGAGGGATTCGGCTAAGGAATCTATATATATATATATATATATATATATATATATATATATATATATAAATTTCTTATAAATTTCGAGAGATATTTTGTGAAAAATTTATATGAATATTGTAAATTGAATTCTTGGTATTTCTGAAACACGGGGCAACAAATATGAGACGAAAAACTATAATATTGAAGGTATGCCACTTCCCATGTCTTAAATCTATTTTATTTTTAATTTTGACAAATCAAAATCTCAATTTTTCCTGCAAATTTATCGATGGACTCTGGTCAAAGCATTCAAAGTTAGTTGACCGAATTCGGATGTATCCTGCATCCGTCCTAAGTCAAGACGGGTGCTGCACCAAAAACGAAGAGTCCGCAACTTAGGCGATAAGGGATTTGGACAATGTTCCTAAATACTATTAGGATTCAATGGTACATGCCACAAGATGTGAAGAGTCTCCCTATGTCGGCAAGGACAAAAAGTTGGCAGCAGTACTAAGCTGATATGGACGACTATCCCTTTATGTCTCAACAATACAAACCCAGTAGTTTCCCACAACTGAGGTATGGGGAGAGTAAAATGTATACAACCTTAACCCTACCCCTGGAAGGACAGAGAGTCTGTTTTCGTTAGACCCTCCGCTAGAGAATCCCTTTGTGTCATGTGGAATATTTGTCTTGGATGAAATAAAAGATGTTTTGAAGGAGAGAAGAGACGTGTATCTTTTGTTAAGCATAGGTGTTTACAGAGTGTTTGTTTGGCGTACGGAACAGATAGTTGGAGAGGTGATAAGAGCCAAGTCACCATATTTCCGAACAAAAGACACATTTCAAGGTCTAGCTTCATGAGTACGACCATTATGATACTTCCCTGTGGTTATCATCAACTTTGGCATTGATTGGAAACACTTCTGCTGCTATTCCTAAATTTCATGAGGAGTGCAATAGAAAGCCAGAAAATGTAGAGGATTCATGAATCACAGCAGTAAAAGAACAGCAAAAGAACTTGAAAAATTAATAAGATAAGTTGTCTATAATATGCTTAGAAAATTGCGTTAAGCAAGCTGATACATAGTAAAATTGACAATTAGGACTAAAACCAACCAGACAAGTACTACTTTAAGTATTGATTACTAAAGTGAGATCAACTTACAGAGTAAATATCAGGACATCAGAAGTTATTTTTAGTGTCTCTACTAACTATTAATTGGCTGCTCACCTTGCCAAGACCAAACAATTTCCTTGAGAGCAGGTCTTATAACTTGTCTCAGCATCTTTTGGTACTCCACCTTATCACCGTACGACCTTTTCAGCCCAACCAAGTGGAAGGATGGCGTAATTTCAAAAATTTCAACATCTATGGACAGAGTCCCATATCTAGCAGCATTTACTCCCTCTAATCTTATAAATCCAGGTTCTTTTTTTATTGCTTCCAGCTTTAGGTTCCGGCCGACTTCCTCAAGTTTGGACAAGATAGCAGAAGCAGGCTTCACCGATATGAATTGCAGTTCCTCCTTCTGATCCTTTCTTATGAATAAACCAGATAGGTCAAATCCACTTGAAAGAGCGATTATATCAAATGCATTTAGATTTGTAGGTTTTGGCAACTCTAATTTTGATGCAGAGGGAGAGATATTGTTATGCGTACACGCATCGATATTAGCATTGGCATCCAAGCTAAAGTTTTCCTTCTCTTCTAATTTGATTCCCGCATTTCTTGAAGCCAAACCTTTTTTAAACCAGGAGTTTTCCTTTATTTTGGCTATTGAAATCCTTGTATGGGGGTTCGGATCAAGGATCTTAGAAACTAATTTCCGCACTTCTAGTGGGAACCAATTTGGGCATTTGAACTCCGCCTTCTTTATCTTCGTATACATCTCCATAAGATTTGAGTCGTGGAATGGAAGATAACCAGCCAACAAGACAAATAAGATCACACCACAAGACCAGATATCAGCTTTGGTGCCGTCATATCCTTTTCTGCTAATCACCTCAGGTGCAACATAAGCTGGGGTTCCACATGTTGTGTGGAGTAAGCCGTCCTGCCTCTTAGACTCGGCCAACGCACTCAATCCAAAGTCTGATACCTTAAGATTTCCATTTTCGTCCAGCAGCACATTTTCTGGTTTCAGATCACGGTGATAAACATCTTGGTTGTGGCAACACTCAACAGCACTAATCAATTGTTGAAAGTACTTCCTAGCTACATTTTCCTTGAGTCTCCCCTTTGTCAATTTTTTGAAAAGCTCCCCGCCTTTGGCTTGTTCAATCACTAAGTAAATCTTAGATTTAGTTGCCATAACCTCGTATAGCTGTAGAACATTTGGGTGTTCGACCAGTGCCATAATAGATATCTCTCTCTTAGTCTGTTCGATCAGTCCGGCCTTGAGAACCTTCTCTTTATCAATTACCTTGATGGCTACACTCTGTCCCGTTTCAAGATTCCTTCCATAATAAACCTTAGCAAAATTTCCTTGACCTAATAATCTCCCCAACTCATATTTTTGCATCAAAACATTTCCTTTCTTCTCCTCCATTTGAATCGACAATCCTAGTAACAACTACAAGTAACTTTCTCCTGCTGTGATGATGCTCGTTTGTAACAGGCAGGAGGCCTTGTTACGGAGCTCAACCGTCTCCGACAAGACTGTGCTTCAGCATGACGAGATGTATAAGGGTTGTCGCTTCATTGTGCATCTGGCACGAGAAGTTAAGTGTGCCGTGAGCTGCATATTTGAGATCACGAAGGATGAGGAAGACTAACAACAATGCACACTGAAATTTAGTAGCCTCCAAAAGGTAATCGCTGCTATATAACCCCATCCTTCTGCATCCCAATTATTTTGCTTTAACAAGCACTGATCATCAATAAGTAAAAGAGAGAGAGTGAGGAACTTCCAATGCCAGCTTAACAATTATTGCCTTAAACACAAGCAAAAATTTGTGACTATGAAAGCTGAGGTGCGAATTTAAAGTAGTATTCATTGTATTAGGATCAGCGCAAAATCAAAAGAAAATTACATCAAGATGAATATTGCTTTTTTACTTATGACAATCTCTGCCTCAGTGACGGAGCGAGGAAAGTCTACAAGAAAATTGAAAAAATACTACAATTTTACACTTCGGATTTGCGCCTGTGATACACCAATTTTTTAACCCCCTTTACCACTATAATAAAAAAAACTTTTTATGTCAAGGGATAAAACATTTTATACATACCAAAAAAACTCGTTTTTCTCTATTTGCGTAGTATAATTTTTCAACAAAGGGGATTCAAATGAATCCCTTACTCCTACCTAGCTCCGTCCTTCTCTGCCTAAAGAATACAACTGCAATTAAAAGGGTCACTCCAAATTTAAGATTTCTTCCTTAGAAACTATGATTTTCAAACTAAAGGGTATCATGTTCCAGCACATTGGACAAATTTATCTCATCAAGTCCAATATCTAGCTAGAAAAGGAAGGGATTCACAAGCCATGGGCGGACCTAGGGGATGGAAGGAGTTCATCCAAATCCTCTTCGCCAGAATAGTATATTGTGCATATAAGGCCAAATCTTTTTATACATATATATATTACCCGTGGAAGGGTTGCATAAATCACACCCTTGGTGTGGGGCACTTTCCCCGATCCTGCGTGATCGCAGATGTTTTGTGAATCGTGCTACTCTTTTATATATTAGGCGTTGAATCTCCTTAACTTTTTCAAGTATTTATTTTTTATTTTTAATTTCCTCGGTAAAAGTTCTGCCTCTCTTGCTAGAAAATTCAAGAATACATGTTAAGGTAGAAAAATATCATATGTCAACCAAAAAAAAGGGGCAAAATGGGTTTAACAAACATCATATATATGCAAAATGGACGAAAACTAAAATGCAAATTACCCACAAATAAAACAAACAAAAAGAGATAAAGGAAACTAAAAGGGATTGAAGAAAGAATAATACCTTGTTGGGGATTAAAGAGCTTCGGACGGATCCGAAACCGAGAGAGACAAGAGAAGCTCTTTGTAAAGTTTGAGGTTGTGAAATCTGTTTTTGTGCAGAAAAAACAAGTGTTTTAAATACAAAGGTTGTTTGGTAGGAATTGGCCGTTAGGTGAGAGAGAAATTTTGTGCAAGTGAAAATAGGTAAAGCTTCTGCAATCGGCCAAAAGAGACCAAATATGTGACACGTGGTAGGTATCTCGGGAAAGGAGGAGAATTTTCTATTTGGAAATCAAGAGCATCTAATAGTTTATTCTCTTGGGGCTACTCTAGAATAATGTTTTCCATTTTTGTTTTCATACACTCTTTGATTTGATCCAATTTATATGGTTGTGATCTTGTCCAAACTCCAAATTTAATTTTGATATGTGTAGAATATTTTAGGGGCAATACTTAAAAATTATTCAATATTTATTTAACTTTAAAAATTTAAATTATAAAACTTAATTTCAGGATAATTCATAATATTTTTATTCTGAAAATTAAAATTTAAAATACACTGATTAATTTCTAAATAATAGTCCCTTAATGTGGCTACCTAATGTCATTTCTACAATATTCTATAAAGTTTATTTTCTAATAAAAAATTTAAGAATCAAATGTTTTAAACTATTTAAATTTTTTACTTGATGCGATCTTGTTACGTTCAAATTGAATTTTTAATCATCACTTCTCTATTTTCTTCCATTGCTAGTTACTAGTAATATGGTATACATGTTAAATTAATATTTCAAGTTTTGTATCTAACCAACGAACGTGATATAAAATGAATTCAAGGTCATATATATTTTTAAGGTAAAAGTTGTTGTCATATAATTTGGTGGTCATGAATTCAAACCATATAAATAGCATGCATCTACAAAGAGATAGCAATATTGTCCAAATATCGTACAGTTAGATTTTTCTATAACAATATTTATGGTGGGGCAGAAGGATGTTCATCCGAACCCCTTTCGATAAAAAATTACATTGTGTATATACAGCAAAATTTATTTATTTTTCCTCTATATATTATATTTTAAATCCCCTTACCACACCCCGAAAGTGTCAAGGGGGTTCAAAATCGTTGAGAGATCGCCGATTCAATTCCCCACTAGCCATAATCTCTTTTAGTTTTTTTTACCTTCTTCCTTGTTTGAACTACCTTTGCTAAAATTCTGCCTCCGCCACTGACAACATTCCTATATAACAATCATTCACCACAAAAATTGTAACGACCCAACCGGCCGTTTTGAGATCTAGCGCGTCGTCCGACGGCTTGAGGTCATGAGTAGTTCCACTTCAAGTATTATGACTTCTCCGCATGGTCGAGATTGAATTTCGAGAAGTTCGGAGTTGAATTGGAGAGAAAATTCACATTTCGAAAGCTTTAAAATGGAAGAATTTACTAAGATTGGATTTTTTAGTAAACAGCCTCGGAATCGGTATTTGAAGGTTTCAACAGGTTCGTACGCTGATTTTGGACTTGGGCGTATGTCTGGATCGACTATTGGATGACCTGGGAGCATTTCGGCGGCCTATGGTGGAAGTTAGTATTTTGGAAGAATTTCATAAATTTGGGTTGAAGTGCATTTCAATGTTATTAATGTCCATATGGGATTTCGAGTCTTGAAATAGCTCCGTATGGCTATTCTGGTATTGGGAGTGCGTCCGAAAATGGATTCGGAGGTCCGCATGTCATTTTGGAGTCATTTGGCAAAAGTTAGAAGTTTGAAGTTTTTTTGAGAAGTTTGACCGGGAGTGGACTTTTTGATATCGGAGTTGAATTTTGATTCCAAAAGTTGGTATAGGTCTATAATGTTTAATGAGACTTGCGTGCAAAATTTGAGGTCAATTGGACGTGATTTGATAGGTTTCGGCATCGAATTAGAAGTTTAAAGTTCTAAACTTCATTAAACTTGAATTGGAGTGTGATTCATGGTTATAGCGTTATTTGATGTGATTTGAAGTTTCGACTATGTTCATAATGTATTTTGGGACATGTTGGTATAATTGGTTGAGATCCCGAGGGCCTCGGGTGGAATTCAGATGGTAAGCGGATTGAGTTTGGACTTGAAAGAATGGCTTAAGCTACTGCCTTCTAGTATAATTGCATTTGTGAGGTTTGGGCCACAAGTGCGGAGCTGTAGAAGCGACCAAAAAAGGGCGCAAATGCGAGTTTTGGTGGGGAACTGCTGAGACCACAGATGCGGTCATCTCGCCGCAGCAACGAGACCGCACCTGCAGAAGAGAAGGAACATAAGCGGAGCGGGCATCTGGAGGCATCTTCACAGAAGCAGATTATTTGTCGTAACTGCGAAACCGCGGAAGCGATCAAGTAATAGCAGGGGCGAGGATCAATGGACAGAGGAGGATTTTTGTAAATGGGACTTGGCTCATTTTTCTTCCATTTCTCACTTGGAGGAGATGATTTTGGAGAGCTTCAAGGTGAGATTTTTTAAATCAACACAAGATAAGTGATTCCCACGTATTATAATTCAAATACCTGGGTTGTATAAGGATTTCATGAAAATTAGTAGAAATTGTGTGGTTTTGGTAGAAAACTTAGAATTTGACATTTTTGGATTTGACCACGAATTCGAGTATGGAATTAAAAATAAATTATATATTTGAGTATGAGAGGCTATGGTAAAGTTTATCTTCGAAAATTTTCAAAATTCGGGCATGTGGGCCCGTGGGCGATTTTATCAACTTTTCGAGCGGAGTTGGGAATTTATTTAAATCGAATTGTCGTGAGAATTAGAATGTATTTTTATTGATTTGCACATTGTTTGACTAGTTTGGAGCGTTGAACATCGGTTTTAATCGTCGGAAGGGCATGGGAGTCGGCTATGGAACTTCGCAGCGAGCTAAGTCTCCTTTCCTAACCTTGTGAGAGAGAATTAACCCCATAGGTAAAATAATTTAATATATGTTTTTAATTGTGTGTATAGGGAGGGAGATGGGGATGTTCGTACGCACGAGATGACAAGAGTCTGTGTGTTGCTATTATTATGCTTAAGTCCACATAATCTAATACATAAAAGCATGATATACTTGAATATTGTAACCATATTGTCAATTTAAATTGCTTTAATCATATCAAACTTGGTAAATGAATTTATAAAAGGTTAATATTTATTTTCGAATGTTAAATGAGGATTGCCATTTCCTTGGATAATTGCTCCTTGATGAATTTTTGATTGACTGTTTGATTGTATTTTTCTTTTGTGGAACGGGCTGAACACCTTGGCAAATTAAATAGATACATATATGGTTCTTGGCATTCGACCCTCGACAGTGCACAGTTTAAATATTATCTTGGATCGGATCATATGACCTCGACATGACTTGCGCATGACTTAATTGATTATTTTAGAATTATTTATAATTGATGTGGTCTCATTAGCCGGAGATACAAATTATTAAAAGATGAAAATAAATTTGAAAATCTCCTATTAACAAAAGAATTGTTTACCTGCTTCATGTTATTGTTGGTATATATTTGAAAATATCCAAGATTAATCTTATTATCAGTATATTATTGTTGGCCATAGCAAGTATCGGGTTCGACCTCTCACCACTACTTCTTCAAGATTAGATTGGATATTTACTAGGTAAACATTGTTTTCGTGCTCATACTATATTTATTGTACATGCACATATATGGCTAATGGCGCAGTGGGCACAACGGCATGGTCGATACAAAGACTTAGTTGGGCTGCATTCTATATTATGACCCGCAACCAACAGAGTCTTCTTCTGAGTATTTATATTTTGTTTCCCGTCCAAATTTGTATTCGGTACAGTTAGTGTATTTTATTTATTTCTTAGTAAATGCTCATGCACTTGTGTCATCGGGTTCTGGGATGATTATGGAATATTCAGTATTGAAATTAGAAAATATAATTATTTATTCTGCGAAGTTCATCTTTTACTAGTTAAATTGAAGGGAATTTATTTTTAAAAATATTAAATGAAAATTTAATTAAGTATTTAGTGTTGGTTTGCCTGACAATAGTATCCGACGCCGTCACAACTTTTAATAAATTTTAAATCGTAACAAAAATTAAATTTTTCTTTGGAACCAATTTTTATTTGTCATATAATATGTCTTGTCTAAAATTATATTTCTATAACAGTCAAAAAAATATCTTTAAAAGATTTGACTATACATCCTTTTTTGAATCCTGCATCCGGTACACAAGAATGTCCTTCTTGTCAAGTGTAGAAGGGAAATATTGCACCTCTAACTTACCTAGAGCTTCTCAGAAGCATCTTGGATAAGTTATCAAGAGGAATATACAAAAAATTTATAAAACAGAATGGAGTGTCTTTTTCTTAAAGCATGTGGCCCATTTTGCAACAATGAGTTTCTCGCCATGCTTTGAAGACCAAGTTCACTTAAGCTATTCATATATAGTAGGCGTTTGGCCATGAATTCTAAAATAAATTTTCAAATTTAAACTTTTATTAAAATTTAAATTGAAGAAGAAGTTAAGTTTGGTTTTAATTTTTGCTAACATATTTGAATGCTTATTTTAGCAAAATCTATGAAATATGATTTTTTTGGTAATTAAATCTTTTATTTATCAAAAAAATTTGTGACGACCCAAAGGGTCATCACCTGTTTTTTTATTTATTCTGTGTCTTCGAGGCCTTGAAAACCTCATCTAGGATTGCTTCAATTTGCATGCGCAATCCGAGTGCGTAGCCGAAAAGCTTAAATATGAATTATATGAGAAAAATGCTAAACTTGATATTAAAATGAATAAATTTGACTTCGGTCAAATTTAATATAATTATTTTTTGGTAATTAAAATTTTCATTTACCATAAAAAATATTTACCAGTAAATCAAACCATTATATAGTTGCCTATCATACTAACTCCCCATGCCACATTTTTAATATCTCCATCTATTACAGGGGATATCAATATAAGCTATGCAAAATTTTCTCTACTTTTCTGTTGCTGAGACAGTGTATCTTTTGGATTATCAGCTTACAAACTGTCTCCCATCCTCGTGTCTTGTTTTTAAAAGATTCAACCATTTCTTTCCCGCCACACATAATATATTGTAGCTGCCAACACCATCTTGTATAATTCAGCTGCTCCATTTTTTCTCTTGGCCCATTTCTCTGCCCAGTTTAGCCCATTATCCCATCCTAGTACTAATGCCTTGCTGTTCTAACAGCTTACTCCACAAAACATTTGCATATGAACATCCAAAAATATGTGTTATATGGTTTCCTGTTCACTATTGCACAGGATACAATCTTGATCAAGTGATACTCCCCATCTTTCCAATCTATCTTTTGTATATAATCTTCCATGTGTTGCCATAGTTATATGATTTATACCCCATAACTTGTAAACAATATCAAAACCGTCTCAATTTAATTATACTACTTGAAATAAACAATCAAATATGCTATTGTTTAGCAACATGGTAGTCGTGACAAGGAAAGGGTTCATTATTCGCTACAGTAGATTTATCAAATATTCGACGGAAAACACGTGTGTAGTTGTGGATTAATAATTGATAGGGTCATTTTGTAAACTTTAAAAGCATAGGGTAAATTTATAAAATTTAAAACTAGTGAAAATACATTTTCAATTGAAAAACTGCTAGGAACCATTTTTTCAAATTTGAAAATGCATTTTCAAGTGAAATTGAAAAAAGTGGTAAGATAAGGATAACCAAAAATTATTTTCCCAAAAAAATTGGGGAAAGAGGAAAAATTTTGTATGTCCAAACGGGCTCATTTACCTAAGTAACAATATAATTATAAAAATGATCTTTATAGGAAAATTTTCATAAAGTACTATCTTTTAGTAGTAATTAGTCATCTATAGATATAACTTGCTATATTACAGATAATAGATACCTTTCATGTGGTTATAAGATGTATTTGATGCATTTAAGCTACTGTATTCATGAGTACAATAGCAAAAATAGACGTAAATCAGGGAAGTCCAGCTAATCAACTGTTGTATTCGAGTATATTCGACTGTATTCATCGAGTGAAACATAGGATTACAGCTGGATAGATTATTGTATTCGACTATATTCGACTGTATTCACGGCGTGAAATAGGGGATTACATTGTTTTTAAAAGAGAAAGTGAATCAATTAATATAATAGACTCCTAATATAACTCAACAAACTCACTTATGACACACAAATTTTGTATTTTCAGTTATAAAAAAAATTCTCAACCGAAAAATTCCCAAAAACATAGCAATCTTCAGAGAAAATTATATAATACATTTGAATACATAAATTATATTAATTGAAAAAAACTTATGAATACATTCATGGCATATAGCGAGACAGTGAATACAATGAAATACATAGAATACATCGGGATATATTGAAATACAATAAGAAAAAAAAACAGTGAATATAATGAAATACATGGAATACAACAAGATATATTGAATTACAATGAAAAAAAGGACAATGAATACAATGAAATACATGAAGATACGTTGACATATGTTAACAGAAAATCATCCTATAATATCTATATCTCTATTATTTCAATTGGCAGGGACGGTCCGAACACGTAGTTCATACTTTACCTTCGCCCTATGCAGTTAATTCCAGTCGACATCCCTTAAAACTTGAAGAGTGAAATTGAAGCAAAGTGATCTTATGTCCACAAAGATGTTCCATCTTTTCTAAGCTTTACGAAAATCCTATTACTACAGTGTTCTTGTAAGCTTCCATCAATCAATTCCGTCCTCAACGTCATTGCGAGTGCAACTATACTCTAACAATTCTCCTATTACAGTGGAGGATATCAGCAGAGGAGAAATCACAAGAGAACAAGATAAAAAAGAGGAAGAGAATCGGAAAGTTTAATGAGATCTGGGAAGAGAATGGGATGTATCAAAGTAGAGAGAAAAAAATATTATAACTGATTAGTGTATTTAGTGACTTAGAACTAGGAGGTAACCAAAATTAAATATATTACAATAAACCTTAAAAAATATTTATAAAATATAATTTTTAAAATAATATTTATTTAAAATAAATAAGGTGTTAACCTTTATTATAGAACGATAAAAATTTCATCTTTATATGAAGTTTTTCCCCAATGCAAATTCTATGCCATAGTTGTTGGTCCTGTGGATTTGAATTGTATATATTAAGCTTCGTCAGTCCAGTCTACTTGGTCCATTGCGAATTAATGTTTAGTTAAATGATTAGGCCAAGAAAGACTAAATGTTTTGTGAAAATAGTATGATTTAATTAGTTTTTGGATTGATTTTTAAAAATAATTAGTGTTTACCCAGTTAATAAAAAATAGTTATTATTTTATTGTAACAGAGATCGGTCCAGCATAATATTTGAAGTTTCATACATTTGCGTATGAATTTTTCGC
Source organism: Nicotiana benthamiana (assembly GCA_034376525.1). Taxonomy (NCBI): domain Eukaryota; kingdom Viridiplantae; phylum Streptophyta; class Magnoliopsida; order Solanales; family Solanaceae; genus Nicotiana; species Nicotiana benthamiana. The sequence goes on from CM067332.1 coordinate 69,716,414, forward strand.
ATATTATACTGGATCGATATATTTTGTTGGCTCTAATATAATATACTAGAGACCTGAGCACCGGTACTTCAAACTCTAATATATTATGTTGGACCGGTATATTATACATGAACTCCAGTATATTAGAATATTAGACTGGAGTTCCTATAAAATATACAGGAACTCCGGTATATTATGCTGGAGTATATTTTCGAATTTTGAACAATATTTTCGTTCAGATTTATCATTACATGAAAAATAGCTAAATCTCGATAACTTTTGAAACTGTACTATTTTTGAATGACCACTTATAAATTTGACAATTTTTAAATTTCTCCCTAAATATTTAGACAAGGATAAATTCCTTCGATTAATGAACCTGTCATGTTGACATTTGTTTGTTAATTGAAATCTTTACATATATAGTTGGTCGGATTCATTGTTTATCTTTTAAGATGATATACATAAATAATATATTGATATTATATGATTATATATAAATTATATACATATTATATATTCATCAATTATTTTAAACGATTGGATGGACGACTATTTAGGTTGGTAAGTTATTGCACAATGAATCCATTTGATGGCCCTTGTTGAGGTGGTTGGACATCTTCCAAAAAGAGGTTTTGTTTGTAAACTTTCTCGTGTTTAGCCAATCTTTGAAGTATATGAGATAAAAAAGATGATGAAATTAAATTAGTCCTTAGTGTTTGTTGTTGGTCTAAGATAGTCCTTTAAATATGCACCCGATTGGTTTTAGTCCTTTTATATTTACCAAAATAGAGCACTTTAGGTCTCCATCATATTTGTAGCTAATGATGTACTGTGGCCCGGGCCTGAATCGGGACCGAATCGGGCTCACGGTTTTGGCGGGCCTCACGGGCCTGGTGGGCCGATCCTGGCGGTCTTATAGACTCGTGATGGGCCAGTCCAAAACTAAAAAACTGTGAGCCCGGGACCGCCAGGCGGGCCTGGGACGGTCATGGCGGGCCCAACGACTTTTTTTTTTTTTTTTTGTATATATTGTATATATAGTGTATATTATGTATATATTATTACCTAAAATGACATATCTTTCTTAGTCTTCCTTCCCCCAATGGAATGAGCACAACAAGGTACTAATACCACCATTAAAAGGAAAAAAAACTAAAAGAAGATGTGTCAATGATGGTAGTAGTAATTAGTATATTGTGTTATAGTAATTAGTATATATTGTATATTTTGTATATATATATATATATATATATATATATATATATATATATATATATATATATATATATATATATATATATATATCTATATATATTTCCTTATATATTTTCTTCATTTCTTGTAGTATATATTGTATGTTATGTATATACAATAACATAACATATGAGATTTGTTAGAGATACAATGTAGATTATGATGTAACTTGTACATTGGCACATCTTCTTTTAGTTTTTTTCCTTTTAATGGTGGTATTAGTACCTTGTTGTACTCATTCCATTGGGGGAAGGAAGTCTAAGAAAGATATGCCATTTTGGGTAATAAATATTATAAGACATATCCTTGAATATCTTTTTTCTCAATATTTCTTTGTCTTTACTTCGAATTATTTATAAGCTACAATATATATATATATATATATATATATATATATATAACATACAATATATACTAAAAGAAAATATATACGAGAATATATATACATAACATACAACTAAACTACAAGAAACTATATAACTAATAACGTATATACATAAGATACAATATAATAAGAGAATTTATATACACATTATATATAAGAGATACAATATATATAGTACAACAAAATATATAACTATATACGTTATAATATATATACATAATATACAATATATATATACTACATGAAAATATATACGAGAATATATATACACATAACGTACAATATATACTACAAGAAATGAAGAAAATATACAAGGGAATATATATATATATATATACAGAATATACAATATATACTAATTACTACAACACAATATACTAATTACTACTACCACCATTGGCACATCTTTTTTTAGTTTTTTTATCTCCTTTTAATGGTGGTATTAGTACCTTGTTGTGCTCACTCCATTGGGGGAAGGAAGACTAAGAAAGATATGCCATTTAATATATACATAATATACACTATATATACAATATATACAAAAATATTTTTAAAAAAAAGAGCTGTTGGGCCCGCAGGCCCGCCATGACCGGCCTAGGCCCACCAGGCGATCCCGGGCCTGGCGGTCCCGGGCTCACGGTTTTTTAGTTTTGGACCGGCCCGTCACGGGCCTATAAGACCGCCAGGACAGGCCACCAGGCCTGTGAGACTTGCCAGGACCGCGGGCCCGGTCCTGTCCCGGTTCAGGCCCGGGCCACAGTACACCATTATGCGATAGTAGTTATCTTTGATAGAATTGGCTCGTGAGAAACATGTGAACCATTTAAATTAAAGAAAGTATATAGACAACTTCCCCCGACTTATTTCCTCCCACTTGTACATGAAAAAAAATCTAACAGTGAGATTTCAACAACAAAGTGTGCTATGGAGGGTTACAAGAAAATATAAGCGTCGATTCATTCTCTATTTCATATAATTGAGGATTAAGGGAAAATGAATTTTCAATTATTTGTCTAGCTGATTTCTTTAGTTTAAACAGCTCATATACTTCTTATCAATTTAATTAAAAATAGCATCACCGTGTGTCTTAATAATAACAAAGACCAAAAATTCTCAATTTTAGTAAAAATAAATTACTGCTTTTATTATAACTTCTCATGGCCGACTGAATATAAAATTGTAAAGTTTTGAAATCCAAAAAACAATATTATATTTTGAAATGAATTAGTAGTTGGAGATCACACATCAGTTAGAAGAATCTAAAACCAAATACATTAACTATATGTATAGTCGAGCAAGGAGCCAAATTGATCGATAAACCAATTAGTATAGGAGAAAAATATAAGAATTTGAAAGAAAAAAGAAAGTTAATCAACGTGTTTGCATTTTTTTATTACCAGGGACATCTCTTTCGGTTCCTTAGGATGTATTAACAATTTAACATCCCAAGATAAAGACTACGTACTCTACCTAAAACTTTCAGTCTTTTTTTTTTTCTTCTTTTTAATTAACTTAGTTGCATGCCTTTTCCCCGTAGATTATTTAGGTTTCAATTTCTTTACTTTCAATGTCTCCTATCAGTACGGGTATCATGTAATTTTTTTTATTAAAGTTTGGACATATGAAAAGAAATTACTTAGGACCCGTTTGGCAGAAAAAAGATTCTCTTTTTTTTTCTTCCAAAATTTACTTCTTTTTTTTCGAAATCAGTGTTTGGCAATAAAATTTTTGATTTTCACTTAAAGATGAATTAAAAAAAAATTGAAAATTTAAAGACTCCAAAAAACTATTTGCTCAAATGTTTTACTTCAAATCACTCACAAAAATTTAAAAAAACTCAAAATTATATATTTGCGCTCAAACACGACTCTAATTAATATAATTTTTTTTTACTTTTCTAAGAAATTTTGCAATTCGTATGTCCAAATGCCCACTTAGTGTTTTTGCATTGCCGGACACATGCCTCTCAACCTACTTTATTAACCACCCAAAATAAAAAATTTCAATTGTAATACAGTCTATGTTTTATACATTGACAGTGATTTTTTTTTTAAAACTATTAATGTAATTTTATCAGTTATAGCAATTATCACTTTATTTTCATGGTTACTGCATCAAGCTTGCTATGAAAGGTTACAGTTCATTGCAGGCAAACTTAAGTTGATAGTTCAATTTTTTTTAAACTACTGGTTCACAGAACATAAAATCTATACTGTATAGTATATAATTAGTTTTAGGGAGGGGTTAAATTAATGGAGGTAGTAGCTAGGAGTCAATGACGCTAACCCAATATATATATATATATATATATATATATATTATATATACTTTCCATGGAAGTAGAAAACGCCAGCATGTATGAAGGGTTAGGGGTGTACAAAGAAAATCGATAAACCCCACCAACCCGATAATCCGAGTCAAACCGAGAAAAAAAACCCGACTATGGTTTGGTTTGACTTGGTTTGGTGTTGGAAAAAAAAACCCGACCATAATTGGTTTGGTTTGGTTTTAACTAAAGAAAGTCAAACCGAAACCAAACCAACCCGACATTACATATATAGCAATTTTAGATATATTTAATATATAAATATAGTTATTATAATGTAATTTATAAATATTTCTTAAAAAATTTCATAATTTTATCTTTCAAGGTTTGATTTAGAACTTTTGAATGCTCCAATAAGTTTTATAGTCATTAATATTAGTAAATTAAATAATGCTAACAAAAGACATTCAATTCAATATTACGAACGGGAATGTATTAAATGTCTATTTTTTATTTTGCAATAATTTAGATAAAAATACATAACCTATTTTTATTTTTCTTTAGCTTTTAGGCATATAACTAATACTTCCTCATTAGTCTATCTTGTTTAGCATGAATTAGTGCTTTTAGATTATGTTTATTTTTATTATGACTTTTTAATTAGTAATATTTATAGTACATAATTTATTATTTTTTATTGTTGAATATTTTAGGATAATGTCATGAAGCATGACATACCTCATATTTTGTATTATTTTCTTGAAAAATACTCTATATAGTTGTATCTTACTAGGATTAAAGAAATATTTTGAGCATACGTTATATATTTTGTTATACGAAGATTTTACCGGAAAAAAATCGAAAAAACTCGAATAACCCAAAAACTCAAAAATCCGAAAAAACCCGAGAAAAACCCATATTGAAAAATCTGAATTTATTGGTTTGGTTTGGTCTTTAAATTTAATAACCCGACACAATTGATTTGGTTTGACAAATTATAAAATCCGAACCAATCCGTGTACACCCCTATGAAGGGTCACGTATTATTAGAGTTTTGAATAACCTGCTAATGTAAAGTAATTTCTTCTTAATTAGATGGCCCTCTTTTTGTATTTTTTCCTTGTTTAGAAAAATTCTTCAAAAAAAGGAAATTTATAATCTTACCTTTGTTTTGATGATATTGAAGTCAACATTAGAGAAAATGATCAAATTGGTATTTAATGTATAGGTGTTGCACTATTTTGATCCTTGATATATACCACTTGACATTATATAGTCCTTCATGTATTCCAAAAAGTTGACACTTACATATAGTTATAAACATTAAATACTAATGGTTAACCTCAAAACATCTGTTAAAATAACCGAGAAATCAAGATATGAGTTGTACCAAACTAAGGATAATTGTTTACCAGTAAAATAATACAATTAAATTTATACGCGATCTATAAACAAGTAAATTAATTTGATCCTCGAATAATAGATGAATTAGATAAAACATTGATGCTTAACCTGGAGATTGAGATAAAATGGCAAAGATAATAGTTCCAGGAACAAGATTTCCGAGCACAACAACAATAATATCAATAAACAAAAAAATAAAATTATGTTTAGATTTTTAAAAGAGTGTAGGGTGTGTTTCCCAGAAAATAAAAAATATGTGTCTACTGCAATAATAATAGAGATCACCATTTATAACTGCACCTAGGGAACAAGGTCCTAGGATCAGGTCTTTGTGTAATGTCAATTATAAGGGCTATTGAAGAACGTATAACTGCAGGTAATGGATATTATGTTCCTTGTAACAGACCGTGTACTTAATACTATAGAATATAACTACAGGCAATGAATGTTATATTCCTTGTAACGAATTGTGTACTTAATGCTATAGAATATTCCTCATTTAATGTACCAGGTGACAGACATTTATTCCATCTCTCTAAGTATTACTCTCTCTAGTAACAGACTATATCGTCGCCCTCAGATTAAAATTTCTTCTGTCTTCGGCTCCACAGGTCACGTCCTTATTAGATCATTTAATGTAAGCATATTTTATCTTATACAGATAGTCCCCCTGCTTTCCAGTGGCGTAACTTTATGTCACCGGAAAGTTGGTAGAAAGAACCTCTTTTGGCAGGAAATTCGTTTACCTCTCTGAAAAGTTTTCTAACGGTTGATTAGATGCATGCCTCTCCGTATCTAATACCCCCAACACGCGTCATCTCATGATTTAGCATTAGTTTTTCCTATTATCGAGGTAATGATGGCCATGATTTTAGCCGCCTATTTCTTCTTTTATACGCATCAAACTTCTTCATTCACATCTCATAATTATTCAAACTTTCTCAAACTCTCTTCATTCAACTCGTACTCTGTATCCAATCTTTTTTTTTAATTTTTTCATAAGAGAAAAGCTTTTCCCTCTTATCTAACATAGACGGCTCTTCTTCTAAAATCCTTAGTTCCTCAAAGAACCAAGGCAAAGCCGATGAGGCTGCTCCTCCAATAGTGAGCACCATCATTCCTAGAAGTATTGTCACAACTAAAGCCTTCGAAGAGAAATTTTCTTCTACTAACCCTCATACATGGGCCATTAGAAAATACCCTTCTTCCATTCGTCCTTCCAGTTTCCCTGATGTGAAGAAAGATTGCCGTTGCTAGGATATAGACATTATCTCTCCTGGTCTGATGGAACGGGTAGCCTTACCCAAGAAGGGTTTTATATATTTCTATATGCATCCCTTCATTTTGAGGGCATATCTGAGTGGAGTTTTTGACTCCGTCATTGTGGAGTTCTACCTCCGCTACCAGGTGTGTTTGGCATAGTAAGTCCTTCCTTGTGGAGGACGATCACTTGTCTATGACTCTTGTGCCAAGAAACAAGAGAGAAGTTATCCCTAGCTCACATGATGAACCTCTATTTTCCCAAGATCTTCCATGGGGTAATGGTAAATTTCAGCAAAACGTGACCACTATGCTCTACTATCTAACATAGATAATGACAATGAACGTGGGTGGATGGAATGATTTATTGCAGTTGTCACCAATGATATCATCTGGCAATGGCTTAATTCTTTCTAGAACATGGAACTCACTCATAAGTTCCATGTTTAACCTTTCTTTTACTAGAGATCATATCATTATTGATCATACTTCTTTTGCCTGCTTCAACAACTCGATAGATACCGCATAGGGTTAAAGCTTGGACCAGTAGGTCTAGAAAATCTTGGATGTCACTATGCCTGAGACCCGTATGTGGAAATAATTGTCCGTTTAATATAGGTGGAAGGCCAAAAATCATGGTAACTTGGACTCATCTCGTCTTTGCTTTTCGTGTAAAGAAGTTGATTCACCTTTTCTCTTTTTTTTGAATTCAGGTCTACCCCCACACTTGGTTGTCATCCTCAAGGAGGATGTTTTGACTGACCATGCTGATGCAGCGAGGCTGCTTCTAGTGGCGTTTACTTGAATAGGTGTCTTTGGACCTGCTTTGGGTGCAAGTGTTTCTTTTTGGAGTCCCCGTCTGGAGAACAAGCAAGAAAAAAAGAGATGCCCTTCCTTTACCGGGGGAAGAAACAAAAGGTCTATGAGTGTCGTGCTTGAATCATTTTCAGATGCTATGGTATCCAGCGTTGTGCCCGAGCCGGTCATAGATACTATGGTCATTGATGATAAGGAAAAATCTAGTGATATGGGGGCTTCTCTACAAAGAAGACGACAACTTTCATCAACTCAATAGAATGCTCAGTTTGTTGAGTTAGTTACACCAATCAAAGATGATGCCTCGATGCTTAGGAGGGGGGGGGGGGAGGAATTTGAGATGGTAGAAAATAACAACTCTTATTTCTCGATCCCAATCACTGTGCCCGATACCGTGAGGCCGAGTACCGTGCCCCTTCCATCTTCGATTGACGAGAAACTAACAACCAACACTGCATTTTTTACAGCTGCTTCCCTCCCTTCAACTCTATCAGCTTCATCTTCTTATTCACTAACTCTTCCACCATCAAGTGCTACATCATCTCCACCGGCCACATATGTTCAAAAAGAGAATGTTTCCCTTCCCCAATCCCCAGTTTATGGGAACATGGGGCAAAATTATGCTGCCCCCTCGGTGGAACAACAAAGGATGAGGAGTGCTACTCTCTTGGTCTCTACTGGATGCAATTTGTTGCCCCGGTCGGTGGGGCTTGCTAACTATCTGAATCCTTTGGCTTCAGAAAAAATAGGGAAAAGATATTAGCTCTCTCTCTCTCTCTCTCTCTCTCTCTCTCTCTCTCTCTCTCGTGCTTGTTGAACAATTCCATGCACAACATCACAACATCATATCCTTTGTTTCTTTTTCTATTTATTCTACCTTTGATACATTATTTTAAGTTTATATATTTTGTTTAGCGTGCAATTTTCTTGCTTCCAAGGGCCTTCAAAGATTAATTTGAGATAAAGAGGAACTTACGTCTAAGGGGATCAACTTTTGGTCGAGCAGAACCAAACTATTGCTCGCCTATCAGAACTAGAAGCTAAAGTTGTTGAGGATGTTATGTTGGAGGCTCGGTTGCAGCAAAGCGAGCAAGAAGTAGAGACCCTTTTCCGACAGATCACCCTGCTAAGGGTCCAATTTGAAAAGTCTAGGGCCAAATAGGCTAAAGTCCATCGTGTCGTTCTTGTGTATGAGATTGTGAGGATTCCTCCACTGAAAGATTAAATAATTTGGAGGCGGGCTTAAATTCCAAAACTGAAGAGCTTGCTGCTCCAACTGGAGAGAAGCATAAGTGGACCATTGAGCATAATAGACTTTTCAGCTTTACGATCCAAAATCTCGATGTCAGCCTCCGGTTCTTTAGATCCGTGCGGGAAAATCTTTTTGCTGTGGTTGACCAACTTAAAGAAGAACTTCAGCACCGAGTTGCTTCCCTTATTTTTTAGAAAATGCGCTCTATGTATAATATGAGGAGAAAAACCTTGGAAGTAGCCAAAGCTGGTGTCAGAGACTTTGACGATGAAATCGCTAAAGCCCTTGAGCTGAAGTTAGCTGCAAAAAGAGGTCTTCTGGCCAATCCTGATGCTACCGATTCTTCTGGGTTCGGTTCTAAGTTCTTGGAAACTAAAGAGCAACCAAAAGGTGACGACACTGAGGGCTAAATTAATGAAGGCCATGATATCGAACCGGCATCGAATTTACCTCCTTCTCCTGAGGGCTCGAATGTTTCTCTTCTTCCGGATTTCGAAGATGAACAACTTAGCTTTTGATTTCTTTTTCCAAATTTTGTACCTGTGCCATTTGGCACATTTGTTGTATATAAAAAAACATTTTTTCTTAGTTATTGAATGAGTTTTTCTTTCTTCGTATTTTCGTTTAAACAGTATGCAACCTTCACGTTAAACATTAAGTATTTGCGCAAGTTTGTTTTTTGCATCTTTTTGTGCAAGGCTTCAGGTGTGTTTTTCTCGGAAAGCATTTTAATTCCGGCATAAGTTCTTCCAAAATCAATCCTTTAATGTGAGGGTTTTCATAAGAGTGGCCTCTTTTGTTTACAGCGCTCTTGAAGAGGACGTCTCATGTTCATTAAAACACTTGCATTTGAAGTACATGTTTAACTTTCAAATGAAAAAATTGATTCATCGTTCAAATTAGAAACAAGATAGATATAAAAGACTTAACTTTATCCTTCCATTTGAAAAGTACATAAACATTTGTTGTGTTGGAAGGCATTGCTATTTCTGATGGCTAGTTTATACAACCTGTTTCTACGGGGCCGACTATGCAATCCTTGGTCCCAATGATACGATTACATTTTCAGGTTTTGTATCTCTGTCAAAGCGGCAGTCATTGTCACTATATCCTCATATCATTCCCACTAGTGTTTGAATGCGAATTGGAACACTGGGAGTTTAGAACCTTCGAAGATTCCACCATTGAATTGCTGGATAATCTTCAGTTCAGTAACAAAATTCACTTCCCCTTAGGAATTTATGCTATCGAGCGAAAGACTATCTAACAATACCCTAGTGGCTTGCTCTTATGAACGGTCGGGTAACCTTTGCTCGATAGCAAACTTAACTTCCCAGTAGGAACATTGCTATCGAGCAAAAGATTATCCATCCATCCAAGTGGTTCTTCACTTTTGTGCCTTGTTATTAGAGGCTTATTTTGTTGTTGAAAGTTTCTTCATAGTATGGTTTTCATTGCTGCCTCGTTAAAAACCTTGCTAGAAAAACCAAACTGGGAGAAATATTGGACAAAGAGAAAAATAGGTGCAGCAGATACTTTAAGTACAAGTGATATTCATCAGCAATAGTATCTCTTGAGATGTACCACATTCCGATTGCTCGACAACATTTCTCTATCTTGTTTCTCCAACTCATATGATCCTTTCCCAGCGACAGCTGAAACCTGGTAGGGGCCTTCCTATGTTGGACCTAGCTTCCCTACATTGATTTTCTAGGTGTTTTGAGTTACTTTCCTTCAAACCAAGTCACCCACTTTGAAATAATGAAGGTTGGATCTTCGAATGTAATATCTTTCTATTATCTTCTTTTGAGCTACCATCCTTATATATGGCAAGTCCCTGCTTTCATCAAGCAGTTCCAAATTGAACAACATTGTTTCGTTATTTGCTGCTTCATTCGCCTGAAAGTATCTTAGGGTAGGTTCCTCTACTTCGACAGGGATCAAAGCTTTTACTCCGTACACAAGAAAGAAATGATTCACTTATGTGCTTGATTTTGCCTATGTTCGGTATGCCCATATTACTCTCGATAGTTCTTCGATCCATTTGCCTTTGCTGCCTCCGAACCCTTTTTGAGATTTTGTATAATCACTATGTTTGTTGATTTCGACTGATCGTTTGTGCTTGAATAATATGGAGAAGATGTGATCCTTTTGATTTTTAGGTCTTTAAGGAACTTTGTGACCTTTGCACCTATAAAATGTGGCTCATTGTCACAGGCTATCTCTTTTGTTATCGCAAATTTGCAAGTTATGTTCTCCCACAAGAAATATACCACTTCACATTCTCCAATATTCTGATAGACCTGCTTCAAATCACTTAGAAACATATCAGTTAAAATCAAAATGAACCTTACCTTGATAGGGCTGATGGAAGCAGTCTGATGATATCCATTCTCCACTTTATTAACGACTATGGAGACAAAATTGAGTGAAAGTTTTCTTTGATTGATGTACTAACGCTGCGTAGCACTGACAATTATTGCATTTTTGAACAAAAGATTTTGCATCTTAATCCATCCAGGGCTAATAATATCATGCCATTACCAATTTTAGTACTAAGAAATCTACGTCTGAATGGTTTCCATAGATCTTTTCGTGGACTTCTCGCATAATGTAATTAGCTTCGGAAGCTCCCAAACATTAGGCTAGCAGGCCTTGGAAATATTTCCTATACAATGGGTCTCCGTTGAAACTATATTGTTGCTTTAGCGCAAATTGCCTCGAAATTCTTTTAGATCTTCAGGAAACTTTCCGTTCTCGATGTGATCAACGATTTCATTCCTCCAGTCCCAGGCCAAATTAGTCGTATTTACCTCATAATAATTATCTACATCCAGAACTGAGTGTATAAGCTGTACAATCGTACCTGATTCTGATCCCTTCATTTCCATTGATGAGCCAAGGATAGCTAACAAGTCCGCTTATATATTTTCTTCCCTCGGGAAATGCATAATCGACTTCCTGGAACTGAGCGAGTAGATCTTAGACCTTTGCTATGTATTGTTGCATGCGATCACCTTTGGCTTTGAAGATCTCGTAGACGTGATTTAGCACCAGTTGGGAATCGCATTTGATTTTTATGATCTCGATATCTAGTTCCCGAGCCAATTTGAGTCCTGCAAAAAAAGCTTCATACTCTGATTCATTGTTATTTAGCAAAACCGTTCTTATGTCCTGCCTTATGGATTCTCCTGAATGTGTGGTTGATTATATGCCGAGCCTGGACCCTTTATGTTGGAGGCTTTGTACGTAAATAACGTCCAAACTCTTATTGTTGATTCTGGCGTCATCACTGCTTCTTTATTAGCCAAATCTAGTATCCCGGACTGAAATCGGCCACAAAGTTGGCCAAAACTCGTGACTTAATCTCAGTACTAGGTTTGTATTCTATGTCAAATTCTCTCATTTCGATAGCCCATTTGGACAACCTACCCAAAAGTTTGAGTTTATGAAGGATATTCCGCAGGGGAAAGGGGGTCACCACAACTATTAAGTGACACTGGAAATAAGACCTTAGCTTCCGATCAGTGACCAGGAGGTCTAAGGCCAGCTTTTCCAAATGTGAGTAGCAAGTTCTATGCCTGTTAAAAATCTACTAATGCAACAAATGGGAGATTGCGTCCCTTCATCCTCACAGACTAAAATATCGATTAGTGCTACCTCTAAGACTACTAGATAGACTAACAACTGGGAGCATATGATTTTTACCCTGTTGAGACAGCTCCTACATGACTCTCAAGTTTAGGATTTTCCTTTAAATATTTATTTTTAGGATTTAATTTTAGAATTTAATTGCGCATGTTAGTGTGATTTCATTAATACATCCATAAAATCATAAAATATACAAATTGCATAAGCATTTAGTATTTAATTTCATATTTTTTCTAATTTAATTAGTAATTAGGGTTATTTTTGCAAATACAAAAATAAAAAAAATGATGAAGTGACATTTCCGGCGTTTTTAATTGTTTTGCATTTTGTGCTCAATTTTCATTGGTGGCATTTTTGATTATTTTTGCATAATAGGTAGTTATTAGTTTGTTTAGCTCAATTATAATTTTTAAAGTGCAATTAGGAATTAAAAAATAAATAAGGAAAAAAAAAACAAAAAAAATATAATGATAAACCACCCAGGCTGGCCAAAATTGGGCCAGACCTGGGTGGCCCAAGTCCTTTTGCATTGTGAAAATGACCCATACCCATCCCAATAAGTGGGTCTCCGACCCAGCTCATCAGAGGTTCGCCAAAACGACACCGTTTTGGGGGCAATTTACTTTAACCATTGATCAAGAGGCCATCCAATGGTCCCGAAGTTACCATAAAATCACATATATATGTCCAAATCCCTCTATACACTCAGAGACCAACCCCTTCTTCCTCGTACATACATCACCGGTATTTCACCACCCCTTCACCGCCATGAGACCACCGTTGACCACCCATCAAGAACTTTATGCAAAAAAGCTAAGTGTTCTATGCCCTAATTACTGTCAATACTTGTATATATTTCTTGTTAATTGCATTGTTTCTTTAAACTTTTACTTGTTTTCTACGATCTCATCCTGAAGTGTGTTGAGTAGTCATTTTTTCCTGCTATATTCTTTTGGTTCCCTTTGGTATCACTGGCTTGAGTTCATTTGTCTTCTGAGAATTCTGATATCATCCCTGTCTCTTGACTCTTTGTTGGTTTCACCTCAAATATCTGAATGTTTTGATTAAATTCTTATCTTCGTTGATCCTATTTGTTCTGAGTAGGTGTCTCCTTTTAGGGTCTCATACCCGTCATAGTTCTTTTGATCTTCTGTATTCGCGTGTGTTAGGCTAAATTTATTTTCTGAATGTTTTAACTGCTGATATCAACCTTGTTTTAGTTTCTTGGTTTTTCTTCACGCATATCCTGAGTATTTAATCTCTGATAGCCATTACTTGCCTTTAGTTCTCTGCTAAGTGTTGTAATTTGGTCATTTTTATAAGTCCTGCATAGTTGATTGTGGTTCCTTTTCAGATTGTTTTGGTTCATTTTGACATATTAAAAAACATGCATGTCCACCTATCAGGTGTTTAGTTTTCATGAATATTTATATAATCCTGAAAGCTGATAATTTGGTTTCATCCATTGTTACTGAATAGTGTAAAATTTACATTGAAGGTGCTTGCTTGAATCAATGAGGTGTATTGATCAATTCTTAAACTCTTTGGGTGTCTACTTCTACATAATTGAGTCTACAGTTCAGACCTTGAATTTGGCCCATAGCCTGAATGAAACTAACTAGGGTAAGTTTTGACCAAATAAATAAGAACCTAAGTTAAAGAATCTTAGGTCAGTAATTAGGAAAAGGAACATGGGTATAAAGGGTATTTGAATATAAAAGAATCTTGTAACAAACTCCTAGAACATTCTAGTGAGGGACCCAAGCATAATTTCTGCCCCAAACTTGAGGCACAAGTCAGAAAACCAAGGACTATTTAGGCAAAACTGAAAATTGGATAAGGGACTAAAAGGAAAACAAAGAAATTGATGTTGCCTAAGGTTTCAATTATAAAAGGAAAACAAACTGAACATTTAAGGGGCTGGAACTTGGAGATTTTTCGAGCAGATTTTTCCTTTAAAGCTCTTAGTGAATTAGAATATATAAAAATACATATTAGCCTCTTATACATTCTTCAGAAATCCTTTGGTGTTGTTCTCTTCCGATTGATATTGAGCTGCTTCATGGATTTAGTGTTATTATTTGTCCTCTCAAACTTCCTGAGTTGTTTTCTGGGATTTTATTGGCTGATTGGCTGCTATTACTTTGGCTTGCTACTCTCTTAACCTTACTCATAGGCTCTATTTTGCTGAATTCCAGGTATCCATCTTTTAGATACAAGCATGATAGAAAACTTAGTATGCTTTAGATTGCCCTTATAAAATGAAGTGATCCGCGTTAACTTAATCAAACACCGCGCGAGGCTCTTAAACCTAATAAAATACATAGAAAATTGGAAGTGCCGTTCAGCAAATGTCACGGCCTTCCACGAATTTCTACAGGCGTAGTTGATATATGTACGAATTTATTAATAAAATATCTTCCTAAATTCGGGTCCGCACTTATGTGACCCAAATCCAAGTCTCAGCGATATTAAAACGTGTCGAAAACCCGGATGCATTTATGTGACGTGGATCGAGACGTCCTTTAGTGACGCTGTAAATATATTTAAAATATTGACATGAAGCGGTCAATAATTTTAAAATTTTATTATAGATTTGAACATGTATAACAAATCAGATTCTTTAGGCACTTATAATAGTTAAGCGACCGTGCTAGAACCACAGGATTCGAGGGTGCCTAATACCTTCCCTCGGGTCAATAGAATTCCTTACTCAAGAATTTCTGGTTCGCAGACTCCAATTGGGCAATCAAAAATTTCCTCGATTTGGGATTCCAAATAAACTAGTGACTTGGGACACCAAAAGTCCAACCTATCCCAAGTGACGACTCTTGAATAAATAATTAATCCCATTTTGAATAATGTTACTTTAATTGGAAAAACTCCATTATATGTTTTATCCTTCGAGGTATCCGTGTAACACAATGGAGGTGTGACAGCTCTGGAGACTCTGCTGGGGAGGCGAACAAGAATCTCTGGTTCAAGGTTCAATAATTCGAGCTTGCAATAACTGTTATATTTGGCTTCTTCTGATTTGCTTACATGTTCTGTGCTAAATGCCACATGTTTTACTGCTTTGATATTATATGAACAGTGTATATAAACTGGTACAAAACCCTTCACTTCTTACCTCCGGGGATGTGCTTACTAGTTGAGGCTCTCTATTTTGTTAGCGTCTTACCCTGAAATAAGAAAGAGGTTGGACAAGTTACTAAGCCGGATGGCCTTTTGATTCCCGGCACGTAGCCCCCTCCTCGACTCAAGTTGTTCGCTCGGGTACACAGTCTAGACCCTATATCGAGGTTCTAAACTTAGTATAACAAAAACCTCATGCCGGATCCCTAGTAGGGACATTTATTTGCATCGTGCATGTGACTTAGGGGACTCAACACAGGGGTTGGGTCCGTCTAGGACAGGTGCCCTGAAATAAAAGACCATCCTGATGCATTTTACATGCTACTTGTGCATTTATTTGCCTTGGATTCGCATGTTGACCGGCTTGTGAACAATGAGAATAAATTGAAAAATAGTAGTGCTAGGGTGATCACTTGTGAAACTTATGCCTAAAATGCTGCCGGATGTTTCAAACAAAAACAAAAAAAAAGGAATTTGGGAGTTTTTCAAAAATATTTTTGGGTAAGTCCAACCTTTTTTTTGCAAAAATGCCAAAACAAGATAAACAAATGTTAGAGTTTATTCACTTGTTTTGAAATAAGCCGGGTGGTGCCATTACTGCCGGTAATAGACGAACGTTACCACAAGGGACGTCGGAAGGCTGATCTTGCACAAATGGCCACCTCTGAATTTTATTCAGACTGGTAAGCAAGCACAGCCCGAAAAACCTTCTCCCCGAAGTGTTGAAAGGACTTATTGCAAAGCCGGTCCTTGTTTAAAATAAATTCCATAAAATGTCGGTTTTAATGTTTTGAGAATACTAATTCGCCTAAATGAATGTGCAGAATGAGCACGATAATGAACAAAATTCCCTTGGAGTTACGACTATGGTTGAATGTCTCGGGGAAGCAGGGTAGAAAAGGGTCAACGCACATCCGGAAGGCCTCACTGGTTTATTGAAAATTTACGCCACGGGAGACATCATAAAGGCCTTACTCACTTTTTGGGACCCGACCCACAATGTCTTCCACTTCTCGGATTTTGAGATCACCCCGACTTTAGAGAAAATGACCGGATATATCGGGACTTATACAATCCCTTTGAGACATCAATGTTGGAAACACGTTTCAAATGCAATATACTAAACGTGTGTTCTTTTGTAGGTTTTGATAAATGTCAAACAAAGCAAAAAGCGATATATAGCAGTACTCAAGGACAAGCACAAAATGGATGCATTACAAGAAGCTCAAGACAAAGTTTAGAAATGTTATAATTGAGTCAATATTAATTGTGATCTTGATTCCTCAACTTGGCTCATAACATGGCTTCTCTACTAAAATTATTTTTCCAAAATCATGCATATTTAAATTAAGTGTCAAATGATTTTAAACTATGCATATTTACATTTGTTAAAATGTTTTCCAAGCATGCCTCAAAAATCTGGGCTAAGATAATCGATTATGTACTTATGATAATCGAGTATCTCTAAGCCAAGACTGCATGACAATCGATTGTGAATTAATGATAATCGATTGTGAGTAAGTCAGTTAACATCAGGTTTTTGCAAACTGCATAACAATCGATTGTGTACTTATGATAATCGATTGTTAACTGAGGCAAAGTTTTCAAAACTCATAAAAATCGATTATGAACTAATGGTAATCGATTAGAATGAGAAAAATGTCTCCCAGTGATTTTAAATAAGATGATAATCGATTGTGGCTTTTGATAATCGATTATATATGAGACAGAGAGTTTTGAAATTAATTAATAATCGATTATTCCATTTGATAATCGATTGTTGAAGCTGACCGTTGTCATATATTTTCAATTACCTTCAGGTAATCGATTGTTGATATTTAACAATCGATGTTTTGCTTAAAATCTGGAAAAGATTTTCTGAACGTTGTTAAAATAATCGATTGTTGATTTCCGGACAATCGATGTTTTATGCCAAAAATTGGAAAGGATTTCTTAACGTTATAAATAATCGATTATTGATTTGAAGTAATCGATTGTTGACGTAAAATCTGGGATTGAATTTTTAATCTGATAGGCAAACAATCGATTGTTTAGTCTTGACAATCGATTGTCACTGAGTAATTTCAGCAATCCTTAATTGGCAATTAGACAACGGTAAGACTGAGTTTTTCACCTATAAATACAGCTTCAACTCAGTGTTTTCACAACAACAACATATACACTTTGAGTATTTTCATTGCTAAAAGCTTTCTTACATTGATCATCATTTTCCATTCATCCATAAAGCTTTTTGAAGAGCCATTCTATTGAGCTAAGTTGTTGTGATCTTGAGCGTACTATTTCTACTCATATCTACTCATTAAGGAGTGCTTTGTAAAGTGAGTGTGTTTTGTGTTTGTAAGAGAATTGCGATTCTCGTTTGTTGAGGAACTTGTGATTCCTCGGTTGAAGTCTTTGGGATTGTTATCCCCGAGCAGTTGAAGTCTTTGGGATTGTTATCCCCGAGCAGTTGAAGTCTTTGGGATTGTTATCCCCGAGCAGTTGAAGTCTTTGGGATTGTTATCCCCGAGCAGTTGAAGTCTTTGGGATTGTTATCCCCGAGCAATTGAAGTCTTTGGGATTGGTATCCCCGAGCAATTGAAGTCTTTGGGATTGTGATCCCCGAGCAACTAGGTGAGGCTTGTGTCCGCAGCTGTAACGGTTTGTTAAGCACCCGTAAGCTTGACAAGTTTAGTGGAAATCTCGAGAGAGTCTCTCGGGGACTGGACTAACCACGTTTGTGGCCAACCAGGATACATCATTGTGTAAGTTTATTCTACTGCACTTGTTTTAATTTCTGCAAAGTTTTTAAATTCCTCACTAAAACGCTTAATATTTTTAAAACGCTATTCACCCCCCCTCTAGCGTAAAGCGTATTGTCCAACAATTGGTATCAAAGCCATACTCTCTGAAAAACTTAACCGTTTGAGAGAACCATCCATGGCTTCTACTCTAAATTTCTTTGCAGGAATAGGTGAAGGAGAATGCAGCATGTCGCCTCCAATATTAGACGAAAACGACTACTCAGTCTGGAAATATCGGATGCAAGTTTTTACAATGGCAAACGATTTGTATCTATGGCAAGCTATTAAACACAGTGATCAACTGACGACAAAAGTCGGGAAAGATAAGGTAAGTGAATACAACACTAAAGCTATGAATATATTACATAACGCCTTGAACCAGGAACTTTGGCGAAAAATCTCCCACTATAAAACTGCTAAGGAAATGTGGGACAAACTTGAGGAATTGCACGAAAACACGCCTCAAAAAGCGGTCAGCACAAACGATGAATCAACTGGTCAGTGCCTCATGGCAGACGAAAAAGACGAGGTAAGTACATCTAACGATATGCAAATTGCTTATAACAAACTGCATGATGAGTTGGTAAATGCTTCTAAGACTATTAAAGATTTACAAAGAACTCTTTCTTTACAAGAAGAGGATTTTCAAAAACAACTCTTTTTAAAAGACAAGGACTTTGAAGAACGTCTTTCTTTAGCTCAAAAAGGTGTTGAAAATCTGTCTCGTGATAACGAGAATCTTGCAAATGAAAATCAATTTTTGTTAAATGATAGTATAGAACTTAGACAAGTCATCAAGACTATGCATGAAGCCTCTTGTGTTGATAAATGCTCTACTTGTACTGCTTGTGAGTCCTTAAAACTAGAAAACACAGAACTTAGGAAAACATTAGAAACACGTAGTAAAGAAGTTCCTAAAGTTGTTGAAAAAGAAACGCCTAAGAAATATCAACGGCATAAAAACAAAAACTTCACTACTCCACCTAGAAATAACTCTAAGGTATTAAACAAGCCTAGAACAAATTCTTTTAGACCACCTAGACATTATGCTAGAATGTATGAAAATAAGGGTAGAACTAATATCTTTAGACAACCTAGATCCGAATCTAGGATTCTTGCAAACAAGCCTACAAATAGTAATTTTCGGCAACCAAGAAATAACTCTAGGAACGAGCTTAGACCACCTAGACATGACACTAGGTCCTTCAACAAGTCTAGCACTAATGACTTTAGACCATCTAGATATTATACTAGAAATGGGAAAAATATGTCTAGTGTTAATCTTTTTCATTCGCCTAGAACTTTATTGGCTCAACCTAGGCATCAACACAACCCGAACGTAGTATGTCATTACTGCAATCGTATAGGTCATATTGCACCTATGTGTTTTACAAAGCATAGAGATTCTTCATATTATTATGGTCGTTATTTGCCTAACCCCCAAGGACCCAAAATGGTATGGGTACCTAAAGAATATTAATTTGCTTTGTAGGTGTGCTTGAAGGGATCAAGTGTACTATGGTACCTTGACAGTGGATGCTCCAGACACATGACAGGAGACGAATCCAAATTCCTTCAACTAGAGCACAAAGAAGGAGGAAGCGTTGTATTCGGTGACAACAATGAAGGACAAATTATTGGCATCGGATCGGTCGGTAAGAATGAAAAATCCTCTATAAAGCATATATTACTTGTCAAAGGTTTAAAGCATAATCTCTTGAGCATAAGTCAATTATGTGACAAGGGAAATCTTGCGTTGTTTGATTCGGATGAGTGTTTAGTGTTTAGACGTAGTGACTTCAAGATTATTCTACGTGGTTTTAGAGTTGAAAATATTTACATGGTTGATCTTGAAAACTCCTCATCCGAGTATGTTGATTGTTTGTTGAGCAAAGATGATAATGTGTGGTTGTGGCATCGTAGAGTAGCTCATATGAACATGCATCTTTTAAATAAATTGATTTCTCAAAATCTAGTGATTGGTCTTCCCATCTTAAAATTTGAAAGTGATACTATTTGTGATTCATGTCAAAAGGGGAAGCAAACAAGAGCATCTTTTAAATCCAAAAATGTTGTTTCAACCTCTAGACCTTTACAACTATTGCATATGGATTTATTCGGACCATCCCGTATCGAAAGTCTAGGAAGAAATAGATATGCTTTTGTAATTGTTGATGATTTCTCTAGATTTACATGGACATTATTTCTTGCACATAAAAGTGATGCATTTCTTAGCTTCAAGCTTTTTCTTAAAAGAGTTCAAAATGAAAAGGAATCAACTGTCACTTCCATTAGAAGTGATCATGGGGGAGAGTTTGATCACAATCTCTTTGCGGATTTTTGTGATGAACTCGGAATCGAGCATACCTTTTCCGCTCCACGTACACCACAACAAAACGGGGTGGTGGAAAGGAAAAATAGGAGTCTCGAAGAGATGGCTAGAACCATGCTCGACGAAGCTAAGATTCCCAAACACTTTTGGGCAGACGCCGTGAGTACCGCATGCTATGTTTTGAATAGAGTAGCAATTCGGCCGATACTCTTAAAAACCCCATATGAACTCTACAAAGGTAGAAAACCTAACATTTCACATTTACGTGTTTTTGGTTGTAAATGTTTTGTGCATAACAATGGAAAGGACCAACTAGGAAAATTTGATGCAAAGTCGGATGAAGGTATCTTCATTGGCTATTCTTCTCGTAGTAAAGCTTATAGGGTTTTTAATAAAAGAACCCAAGTTGTAGAGGAATCTCCTCATATTGTATTTTCCGAAGATAATACTCGCTTGGCGAGAAAGGATTGTGGTCTTGATCTTTCAGGCATTCTGGAAAGTCTAAAGGACAAAATTCAAGAAGAACCACCAAGGAAAGAAATTGACAAAACGGTGGAACAACCAATTGAAGAAGCTCCTCAACCGGAAAATGAACCAAAAGAGCAAATAGAATGGAGGACAGTCAAAGACCATCCTCTCGATCAGGTAATAGGCGACGTTGGAGGGAAGGTAAGTACCCGGAGCTCCCTTAGAAATACCTTAGATCTTACTGCTTTTGTTTCTCAAATTGAACCCAAAACCATCTCTGAAGCAATTGGGGATGAATTTTGGACCTTGGCAATGCAAGAGGAGCTTAACCAATTCAAACGTAACAACGTTTGGGATTTGGTGCCAAGACCCGAAGGTCATACCATAATTGGTACGAAATGGGTTTTTCGAAATAAATTAAATGAAAATGGCATAATCACTAGAAACAAAGCTAGGCTTGTGGCTCAAGGCTATAATCAAGAAGAAGGGATTGATTATGATGAGACATATGCTCCGGTAGCTAGATTAGAGGCCATCCGTTTGTTGCTTGCTTTTGCATCTTCTATGAATTTCATTTTATATCAAATGGATGTGAAAAGTGCCTTTTTAAATGGTTTTATCCAAGAAGAAGTTTATGTAAAGCAACCCCCCGGTTTTGAAGACTTTAATTTTCCTAATCATGTTTTCAAACTCAAAAAGACCCTTTATGGTTTAAAACAAGCTCCTTGAGCTTGGTATGAAAGGTTGAGTAAATTTCTTTTAGAAAATAATTTTATTCGTGGAAAAGTTGACACAACTTTATTTGTCAAGCATGAAAATAATGATATCTTGCTTGTTCAAATATATGTAGATGATATCATTTTTGGTGCTACTAACAATGCTCTATGCAAGGAATTTTCAAACTTAATGACTAGCGAATTTGAGATGTCCATGATGGGTGAGTTACAATTCTTTTTGGGATTACAAGTAAAACAAATGAAGGAAGGTACATTCATTTGTCAAAGCAAGTATTGCAAAGAACTGCTTAAACGTTTTGATATGAACAATGCAAAGGAAATGGCAACTCCCATGAGCACATCCGATCATCTCGACAAAGATGAAAAAGATAAGGAAGTCGACATCAAAAAGTACCGAGGTATGATTGGCTCTCTTCTTTATCTTACTGCTAGTCGTCCGGACATCATGTTTAGCGTGTGCGTCTGTGCCCGTTATCAATCATGTCCGAAAGAGTCTCACCTTACTGCGGTAAAGCGGATTCTAAGGTATCTTGTCGGTACTACCAATATGGGTCTATGGTACCCCAAAGGTTCTTCATGCCAACTTATTGGCTATTCCGACTCCGATTTTGCTGGATGCAAATTGGACCGCAAGAGCACTAGCGGCACTTGCCACTTGCTCGGTAGCGCTTTAGTTTCTTGGTTTAGTAAGAAGCAAGTTAGTGTTGCGTTGTCCACAACCGAGGCTGAATATGTAGCCGCGGGGAGTTGTTGCGCTCAAATCCTATGGATGAAACAACAACTCTTGGACTATGGCCTACGTCTTGACCACATTCCTCTTAGATGTGACAACACTAGTGCCATATGCTTGACGAAGAACCCCATTCTTCACTCGCGAACAAAACACATTGAAATTAGACATCATTTTATTAGAGATCACGTTCTAAAAGGCGATGTCGAAATTGAATTTGTTGAAACAAAAAGCCAATTGGCAGACATCTTTACAAAGCCCTTAGATAAAGAGTCCTTCTTCCGAATTCGTAGTGAACTCGGGATCCTTGACTCCACGTTGATCTAAGTCATGCATTGCATTTTATTTCTTACATAATTTCTAACTTGAGCGTCGGAGGCGTCTAACATTTTTTTGCAGGTATCACCCTAAAGAAAAGGGGATCATAAAAGCATGACGCAAAATACTCAAGTATTCTACAGGAAAATCGCCGTCAAACAATCGATTACTGTATCAATAATCGATTACTTTTGTTATCTTTATTTTCCAATAAATAAACTTTTGTTTATTTCATATTTTTTTTTGCATATTCTTCTCTTGTATATATTTTTGCTAATGGCAAAAGGGGGAAGAAACGGGATATCAAGAAGTATGCTATATCACTCTCAACTTCATTCATGCTTAAAGTGAGGGGGAACATGAATTGAGGGGGAACATCAAATTGCATACTTTACACTTGTCTTGGATTATCAAAATAATTATTGTATATATCCCGCTTATGTTTGCCATTATCAAAAAGGGGGAAATTGTTGGAAACACGTTTCAAATGCAATATACTAAACGTGTGTTCTTTTGTAGGTTTTGATGAATGTCAAACAAAGCAAAAAGCGATATATAGCAGTACTCAAGGACAAGCACAAAATGGATGCATTACAAGAAGCTCAAGACAAAGTTTAGAAATGTTATAATTGAGTCAATATTAATTGTGATCTTGATTCCTCAACTTGGCTCATAACATGCTTCTCTACTAAAATTATTTTTCCAAAATCATGCATATTTAAATTAAGTGTCAAATGATTTTAAACTATGCATATTTACATTTGTTAAAATGTTTTCCAAGCATGCCTCAAAAATCTGGGCTAAGATAATCGATTATGTACTTATGATAATCGAGTATCTCTAAGCCAAGACTGCATGACAATCGATTGTGAATTAATGATAATCGATTGTGAGTAAGTCAGTTAACATCAGGTTTTTGCAAACTGCATAACAATCGATTGTGTACTTATGATAATCGATTGTTAACTGAGGCAAAGTTTTCAAAACTCATAAAAATCGATTATGAACTAATGGTAATCGATTAGAATGAGAAAAATGTCTCCCAGTGATTTTAAATAAGATGATAATCGATTGTGGCTTTTGATAATCGATTATATATGAGACAGAGAGTTTTGAAATTAATTAATAATCGATTATTCCATTTGATAATCGATTGTTGAAGCTGACCGTTGTCATATATTTTCAATTACCTTCAGGTAATCGATTGTTGATATTTAACAATCGATGTTTTGCTTAAAATCTGGAAAAGATTTTCTGAACGTTGTTAAAATAATCGATTGTTGATTTCCGGACAATCGATGTTTTATGCCAAAAATTGGAAAGGATTTCTTAACGTTATAAATAATCGATTATTGATTTGAAGTAATCGATTGTTGACGTAAAATCTGGGATTGAATTTTTAATCTGATAGGCAAACAATCGATTGTTTAGTCTTGACAATCGATTGTCACTGAGTAATTTCAGCAATCCTTAATTGGCAATTAGACAACGGTAAGACTGAGTTTTTTACCTATAAATACAGCTTCAACTCAGTGTTTTCACAACAACAACATATACACTTTGAGTATTTTCATTGCTAAAAGCTTTCTTACATTGATCATCATTTTCCATTCATCCATAAAGCTTTTTGAAGAGCCATTCTATTGAGCTAAGTTGTTGTGATCTTGAGCGTACTATTTCTACTCATATCTACTCATTAAGGAGTGCTTTGTAAAGTGAGTGTGTTTTGTGTTTGTAAGAGAATTGCGATTCTCGTTTGTTGAGGAACTTGTGATTCCTCGGTTGAAGTCTTTGGGATTGTTATCCCCGAGCAGTTGAAGTCTTTGGGATTGTTATCCCCGAGCAGTTGAAGTCTTTGGGATTGTTATCCCCGAGCAGTTGAAGTCTTTGGGATTGTTATCCCCGAGCAGTTGAAGTCTTTGGGATTGTTATCCCCGGGCAATTGAAGTCTTTGGGATTGTGATCCCCGAGCAACTAGGTGAGGCTTGTGTCCTCAGCTGTAACGGTTTGTTAAGCACCCGTAAGCTTGACAAGTTTAGTGGAAATCTCGAGAGAGTCTCTCGGGGACTGGACTAACCACGTTTGTGGCCAACCAGGATACATCATTGTGTAAGTTTATTCTACTGCACTTGTTTTAATTTCTGCAAAGTTTTTAAATTCCGCACTAAAACGCTTAATATTTTTAAAACGCTATTCACCCCCCCTCTAGCGTAAAGCGTATTGTCCAACAATCAATACTTGATCGCACCCAGAGCCCTCACTGTGCACAAATTCTTGGATTCCTTGAAAATCAGCAGAAAAGTTCACAATCCCGACTTATCGGCTGGCTTTTGCACCCTGCAATTTATATATCAGAGGTATGACCACATTGGAGGATTCTACAATCCTGAAAATCTTATTTTTAGCAAGGGTAATCGGCTCAAGTGGGAGGAGCATCGATTTTTCGTGTTCATGGGGTCTTTCTTGGGTCTTTTAGTATTCCCGCGTAAAGACAGAAACATAGACACACAGATAGCCAGAGTCATTAGCACTTTGATGACCCAAGCTAAAAGTACTCTCGCTCCACTCATCTTGTCCGACCTCTTCCATGCTCTTACCATCTGTAAAGCATGAGGAGATTTCTTCGAGGGTTGTAACTTATTGCTACAAATATGGATGATTGAGCATATAAGTCACCAGCCTCGGTTCATGAATTACGGGTCGCCAAAAAAAAGATGCGTAGAAGAATTTGGCAACAGGGTTAATGGGTTTAAATTACTAGAGGGTGTCGCAGAATAGGTGTCGCATTTCCGGATCATCACTGCAAATCAAATAGAATGACGGTTGGCTCTCTGTGGACGAAGATATGTATATGCCTGCTACTGGACCTCATTTCCTTTTGATGGGCATCCGAAGCATCCAGCCCTATGTGCTATATAGAGTACTCGGACAATTGGGTAGATGCGAAATGATCCCCAGGGACGAGGATATTAGCCGCCATGTAGTTGAGATAAGCCTGAATGGTCAATTCCCCAAAGCTGTTGTGCGCCAAATGTGGAGTGAATGTCAATACTTGACAGCCGATACTCGAGTTCGCGACGTATCTAAAGGTGAGGTTGCACAGAGGTAAATTGCTTGGTACAATAGCGATATAGAGCCTGGGAGGCCGGCAAAGAGACCCCATCTCTAGGAATTTGCTGAGACATCACAAGAGCAGTGGGATTGGTTAGCAAAAGAAAATGAATACCGGGCTACTATTGGAAAGCTGGAAAAGAAAATTCAAGAATTGCAATTCGAGAACACTTTGCAAGCTGCAGCCAGCGAGGGAGAAAAGAAGGCATTGATTATAGAAAACGAAGCCCTATGAGCCCAAATCCAGAAAATGAAGGCAGCCACAGAAAATCCTCCGAGGAGTACAAAGGATGAAAAGCTCATAGAAAACCTGCGGCGGAAATTAACCGAATAGGGGTTTGACTAAATAAGGCGGAGGGTGAACTGTCTAGGGCTCGGAAGCAATTAATTAAAAGTACAGAGGAACGAGCCCGCATACTGGAGCAATTAAAAGAAGGAAGTGGCAATAAGATCGTCAGTTTAAAACAAAGGGTTGTCATATCTGAAAACAAAATGGCCAAACAAGCCAGGGATTTAAAAGCCGAAAGAGAACATTGCTTTGCGGTAATAGCAGGACTAGAAAGGGATTTGCGGCAATTCCAAAAGCTGAATCAAGTAGTCGAAACTCTAGAATCAAGGGTCGAGCAAATTGGACGTCTATTACAAGAAAAAGGGGTTATCAGGGAAAGGGTGCGGGCAATCGCAGAATATATTACAACAAAGTGCAACCACTGTGAAGACATGACAAAATCTATGTTCTTTGCTGCTGCCATGACATTTGTCTGTCAAGTGATGGAAGATCTCCACTACCTCCAGGGAAGTTTAGCGAGCAAGCCTGCGTCAAGGCCGGGCGATGCCCTGCAAGCTCCAAAAACATTTGATGTTTTAATGTACTCATAAATTTGTATTTTTATTAAAAGAGTCTGTCTGTATGTTCTTTTACGCAGCTTTCAAGTCTGTAAGATTGTTGAAGTCCCAGTTTGGTACTTCCCTTTCATTTGGTTAGCCTTTGTAATCAAAGTTTATGTCTTTATAAAATTGAAAATCCCAAAAAATATTCTGTTGTGTACATAACATTTTTCCATGAACTACGCTCGTTCTGATTTATGCAATGTCCTGATACATAGGCAATGTCTATAGGATTCGACCATATTCTTAAAGAGGGAAAGCTAACAAGGAATAAGAAGTAGGAAACAAAAGGAAATTCGGAATAAATGTCGGGATGACACATGCAACCATAGCAAGCATATAGAAACCCGTTAACTGCACAGGTGCATCATATCCAACGAGCAATTTCTTGTTTGTTATCTGTCCCGACCTAACCGTTTGAAATTCCAGTGTCCAGTCTAGGTGTTTTAAGAACAGTGATTGGTTTGCGGTAAGCTGGCTTCGCACGGATACTTTACTAGGTCAAAAGGAAGCACAAAGATGTCGACCGAAAAGACTCTACCAACAATCCGTATCCAGAGGACAATCCAATTATAGGAATCCCAGCCTCCGAATTTGCAGCGGCTGAGTTATGGAGATGTAGGACGCCTGGACAAATGGGAAAGAACCTCCAAGTGCAATCCCTGGATTTCCCGAGCTTTTTCCAAGGTCAGGGGGTACTCCACCATCCCTATCAGTCACCCAAATCCTGGGGCAGCCCACCATATCAACCAACTTTGTCAGAGTGCCCTCTGAAACCTGCCCTCCCATGTTCGTATCTGGTCCAGTTCCCAACATTTTTACGGCTCCTCCGTGCACAGCCACCACACAGCCTGTGGTTCTGAGGCCAATGTTTGACCCCACAGCTTTCACATTCCAAACCCCAACTACCAAACTGAGCCTCCCCCATAGCCCGCCTACAACTACCCCCAACCAACATACGAACTCACCCATGTGCAAGACAAAACCCCTAAAACACCCGAACAAGATGAAATAACAAGGAGAATGAAGAGTCTCGAACAAAGTCTAAAAAACATGCAAGGATTAAGTGCGCAGAAGAGTGTATCTTACTCAGACCTATGCATGTTCCCATACGTATATCTCCCTCAGGGTTCAAAACGCCGAAGTTTGAAAAACATGATGGCCACGGCGACCCCATCGCTCATTTGAAAAAGTATTGCAATCAACTGCGTGGAGCAGGTGGGAAGGAAGAACTCTTGATGGCATATTTTGGGGAGAGCTTAGTGGGTATTGCTTCTGAATGGTACATGGACTAGGATATTACCCGATGGCATATCTGGGATGACCTCGCCCGGGATTCGTGAGGCAATTCCAGCATAACATTGATATTGCCCCGGATAGGTACACCTTAGCCAACTTGAAAAAGAAACCTTCAGAAAGCTTCAGAGAATATGCAATTAAGTGGCGCGAGCAAGCGTCAAGAGTAATACCACCCATGGACGAGACGGAGATGGTCACCGTTTTCCTACAAGCGCAGGAGACAGATTATTTTCAAAATGTGATGTTAGCAATGGGCAAACCCTTTGCAGAAGAAATTAAGATCGGTGAGATGGTAGAGAATGGCCTCAAGATAGGGAGAATTCTGAGTCAATCCGCCATAAGAGCAACCTCCCAGGCTATACAAGGCGGGGCGGGAGGGATCCCAAGAAACAAGAAGAAAGAGGAAGTGTCCATGGGAGCCTCCGGGATGAGAAAACATCATACTCACAGACATGTATCTCAGACAGGGCATCTCTACATTACTATCCCTACCAATACATGTTGTATGCTCTTCAGCCTTATGCAATCATGAATGCCCAGCCCTTTGCTCGACCACATCAACAGGGCAACAGAAACCTAGCCCAGAGAAATCAGCCTCCTCAGAATCACAATAATCCCCGCCCTCTACAAAATAATTACCATCCCAGGGAACCACCCAGGAGACAGAACATTACTCCAATAGGGGAATCTTATGCCAGCCTATTCCCAAAATTAGTCCACATGGGTCCCCTGCAGCCCGTGCCCCCGAACAGATAAAACCCCGAGTCACCTTCCTATCAAAGGGGCATACATTGTGCTTATCACTCCACGGCAGAAGGACATGACACCAAAAACTGCTGGACTCTAGAGCGAACGGCGGAGGATTTGATAGACCGAAAGAAAATAGTACTGAGAGATGAAGAGGTCCCAACCGTAACCAATAACCCGTTGCCGGCTCACAACAACGTGCCAAGCATCGCAATGATTTGATCATGTGACGACAAAGAATTTGATCCTGCCTTGAAAGCCATAATAGCCATCACTAAGGCAGACAGAAAACCAAAAGTTACCCCCAGGAAGAACGAAAAAGGAAATAGGCGAAGCCAAGCATCCAGGAGCAGAGAAGAAGAAGTCTAAAATCAAAACTGAGACGACCCCTACCAAGGAAACAATATTTTATATCCCACGAGGGTGTCAAGAAAAACAACCCACTTTGAGTCCCCCAAGAAGGTTCGAGCCAACAAAACCATGTATGTACCCAAGAAAGCCTATGTGGTACGGGGATCGATTAAATCACCGATGCTGAATGAGCCTGTGGTAATCGGTCGCGCACCTCAGAAGCCCATGACAAACCCTTCGACAGTCCCTTGGAATTACCATGAAACCATAGTTACATACAAGGGCAAAGAAATCATCAGGGAAACCCAAAAAGGCTATCCCACAAAGAAATACTCAGATATGGAAGAGGTGAACGCTGCTATCAAACGGCGATTTCCACCTAAGAGGCTAGTGAATGCTGAAGAGGCAGAAGCCTTTTTTCAAAAAATGAAAATGCCAGAATACTAGGTGGTGGATCGGCTCCAAAATTCTTTTGAGCAGTTCTCTTTATTGTCACTCTTGATGAAATCTCCTGAGCACCAGCAAGTGTTGGCAAAAACCCCGAATGAAACTTATGTACCGGCCGGAACCTCCGCAGAGCAACTAGAGAAAATGGCGGAAAGATTCTCTGCCATTAATCAAGTTATGTTCAGTAAGAATGACTTATCTCCGGAGGGAGCCGCCCACAACAAAGTGTTGCACCTCACCGTCAAATGCGAGGGCTATTATGTCAAAAGAGTGATGATAAACGGAGGTTTTTGGGGTAGATATATGCCCAATGTCTACATTGCAGAGAATGGAGATTGGGACAGAGAGGATCCATCCCAACAACGTGTGTGTCCGAGCCTTTGATGGAATCAAGAGAGACACCATATGGGAAATTCACTTAGTGCTGACCATTGGTCTGGTCGACTTCGAAGTAACATTTCAAGTGTTAGACATGGACATATCCTATAACTACCTCCTTGAAAGATCGTGGATTCACGCAGCAGGAGCGGTTCCTTCTACCCTACACCATATGGTGAAGTTCGAACATAAAAACCAATAGATTGTAGTTCATGGAGAAGACAGGTCAATTTACCGGGACCTCTCTGTTCCCTGCCTCGAAGCCAAGGAAGGAAGTGAGCACATAGTCTACCAAGCTTTTGAAATCATGGTAGCCGATCAACACGAAGAAAGCAAGCCACTCCCCCAGCCTTTCCTCTCAAATGCTTCAACCATGGTGACAAGGGAGATGACGCGCCATTGGTTTAAGCCAGGCAAGGTACTTGGAAGCTCCCTACAAGGAATAACTGAGCCGGTCGCTTTGCCTGCCGCACAAAAGTTCTTTGGGCTAGGCTTTCATCCAACATCAGAAGATTTCACTTGGGCCAATCGCAGAAAGCGTCATGGATGGGCTTTGCCACAACCCCTATCCAACTTGTACAAAACATTTGTAAAACCCAAGTACAGAGAGGAAGAGGAAGAAGAAACCTTCACAGCAGAAGAAATTGATGAGATATGTGGAGCCATGAGGGAATTACTTTATGAAGCCAACATGGTCTAGCTGGGAGAAGGCTCAATTACTGTTGAAGTGCTCTATATGGGACCAGATTCCAAGTTGCAAAGCCGGAAGGCCACGCCTTTCCCAGTCAGGCGGGAGGCCCGGTATTGCTACTTTTTCTTGCATCACGAGCTATTTCAGGGTGTAGCTCAATTGTTTTTATTTACCACTTTGTCCTTTAAATTTCAGTTGTAAACCCTGTTATCTTACAAGTTCAAAGAAATGAAATCAATATTTCATCATTTGCACTTCTTTGTCTTTCTCTGATTTTTATCTTTCTTTTATTTTTCATATTTCTTGCAGTCCCAATAATGAGGCTTTAAATAAAATGAAATGCTCGCGTACTTCATGCCACGACCCAAACATGTTGCCCATTTGTGAGATGATGAACCAAGTACTAGGATACGATAAAGAAGGGGCTGTTAGGAAATCAACCGAGAGTTGGAACACTTTGAAAACAAACCTAAGCCAAACTTAAATGATACTAAACCGGTTAACTTGGGCAATCACTATGAAATCAATGAAACTAAAATAAGCATCTATGTGAATAAAGAAATACGAGATTCATTGGTTCAACTCCTTTTGGAATTCAAAGATGTATTTGCGTGGTCTTACGATGATATGCATAGTTTGAGTATGGATCTGGTGGTTAATAAGTTGCCCACATACCCTGAATGCCCTTCGGTCCAACAAAAACAAAGAAAGTTCAAGCATAATGTCAGCAATAAAATCGAAGAGGAGATTACAAAACAGCTAGAGGCGGGGGTAATCCAAGTGGTTCAGTACACCACATGGCTGGCCAATATGGTCTCGGTACCGAAGAAAGACGGGAAAACTCGAGTGTGTGTGGATTACAGAGATTTAAACAAGGCAAGTCCCAAGGATAACTTCCCTCTACCCAACATCCATATCCTTATCAATAACTGTGCCAAGCACGAAATTCAGTCCTTTGTAGACTGCAATGCAGGTTACCACCAAGTATTGATGGATGAGGAAGATGCTGAGAAAACTTCTTTTATCACACCTTGGGGAACCTATTATTACAGAGTGATGCATTTTGGAGTGAAAAACACCGGGGCAACATACATGAGGGCCATGACTACCATCTTCCACGACATGATGCATCAAGAAATAGAAGTATATGTGGATGATGTGATCATCAAGTCCAAGACTCAAGCGGATCATGTAAAGGAATTAATAAAGTTCTTTGAAAGGCTTCGCAAGTACGATTTGAAATCGAATCCACCCAAGTGTGCATTTGGGGTCCCATCAGGCAAACTCTTAGGGTTCATCGTCAGCCGAAGAGGTATCGAGTTGGATCCGACCAAGATAAAATCCATTCGAGAGCTGCCTCAACCAAGGACCAAAAAGGATGTATTGAGTCTATTAGGAAGATTGAATTACATCAGCCGATTCATCTCCCAATTGACTTCCACATGCGAGCCCATATTCAAGATACTAAAAAGGATGCAACAATTAAATGGACTGTCGAGTGTCAAGAAGCTTTTGACAAAATCAAACACTAGTTGTCTAACCCTCTAATATTGGTTCTGCCAGAACCAGGAAGGCCACTATTTCTCTATCTAACAGTCTTAGAAAGCTCTTTTGGTTGTATTCTCAGGCAGCATGACGCCACGGGAAAGAAAGAGCAAGCCATTTATTACCTGAGCAAAAAGTTTACCAGTTACGAGGCCAAGTACCCACTGCTAGAAAGAACTTGTTGCGCCTTGACGTGGGTGGATCATAAGTTAAGGCATTATTTGCAAGCCCATACCACTTACCTCATAGCCAGGCTGGATCCAATAAGGTACATATTCCAAAAACCGATGCCCACAGGGTGACTGGCAAAATGGAAAATTTTACTCACCGAGTTCGGCATAGTTTATGTTAGTCATATTGCGATGAAGGCTCAATCATTATCAGATCATCTGGCTGAGAATCCCGTTGATGATGAATGTCAGCCTTTAAACACCTACTTCCCTTATGAAAAAGTGAATTCGTTGGAAGTAACAACTGAAGACACCCCCATCTGGAAAATTTTCTTCGACGGAGCAGTAAACGCAAAAGGCGTAGGGATTGGGGCAATTTAATTCTCACCCACAGAGCAGCATTATCCAGCTACCGCCAGGCTCTGGTTCTTCTGCGCCAATAATACAGCTGAATATGAGGCTTGCATCATGGGCATGAATATGGCCATTAACCAAGATGTTGAGGAATTGTTAATCAAGGAAGATTCCGATATGATCATCTGAGAGGCTCAAGGAGAGTGGGAGACAAGAGATGTTATGCTTATCCCATACTGACAGCATGAGGAAGACCTTAGCAAATAGTTCGGGTCGGTACAATTCACATGCATTCCCTGTTGCCACAATGAGTTAGCAGATGCACTCACAACCTTGGCCTCCATGTTACCTTACCCGGGAAACGCTTATGTTGATCCTTTACAAATCCAAATCAAAGAAAGGCATATGTATTGTAATGTGACTGAAGTAGAGTCTAGCGCACAAACCTGGTATTATCACATCATGAGATTCATAAAAACACAGGAGTATCCCGAGGAAGCCACCGGGGAACAAAAGAAAACCATCCGACGGCATGCAAGAAATTTCTTCTTGAGCGGTGATACTTTATATAAAAGGACTCCAGATCTCAATTAGCTGAGATGTGTTGACACCGAGGAAGCTGGTAGAATTATGCACGAAGTACATGCGAGAGTGTGTGGGCCCCATACGAATGGCTATGTAATGGCAAAGAAGATACTCTGAGCTTGTTATTACTGGATAACCATGGAGAAATATTGCTTCAGCTTCGTTCGAAAATGTCATCAATTCCAGGTGCACGATGATTTAATTCATTTACTGCCAAATGAATTGCATCCTATGTCAGCATCCTGGCCATTTGCTACCTGGGAAATGGATGTCATTAGGCCAATTGAGCCAAAAGCCTCAAATAGATACAGATTCATATTGGTCGCTATTGATTACTTCACAAAATGGGTAGAGGCCATCACCCTTAAGTTTGCTACCAAGAAGGCGGTGGTGGATTTTGTGCATTCCAACATCATTTGTCGTTTTTGGATCCCTCTACCATCATTACATACAACGCAACTAATCTAAACAGTCGGCTGATGGGAGAAATATGTGAACAATTCAAGATAACACATAAAAACTCCACTCCTTACCGGCCCAAAGCTAATGGTGTCGTCAAAGCAGCTAACAAGAACATCTTAAGGAATATTGTTGGAAACACGTTTCAAATGCAATATACTAAACGTGTGTTCTTTTGTAGGTTTTGATGAATGTCAAACAAAGCAAAAAGCGATATACAGCAATGCTCAAGGACAAGCACAAAATGGATGCATTACAAGAAGCTCAAGACAAAGTTTAGAAATGTTATAATTGAGTCAATATTAATTGTGATCTTGATTCCTCAACTTGGCTCATAACATGGCTTCTCTACTAAAATTATTTTTCCAAAATCATGCATATTTAAATTAAGTGTCAAATGATTTTAAACTATACATATTTACATTTGTTATCTCTACTAAAATTATTTTTCCAAAATCATGCATATTTAAATTAAGTGTCAAATGATTTTAAACTATACATATTTACATTTGTTAAAATGTTTTCCAAACATGCCTCAAAAATCTGGGCTAAGATAATCGATTATGTTCTTATGATAATCGAGTATCTCTAAGCCAAGACTGCATGACAATCGATTGTGAATTAATGATAATCGATTGTGAGTAAGTCAGTTAACATCAGGTTTTTGCAAACTGCATAACAATCGATTGTGTACTTATGATAATCGATTGTTAACTGAGGCAAAGTTTTCAAAACTCATAAAAATCGATTATGAACTAATGGTAATCGATTAGAATGAGAAAAATGTCTCCCAGTGTTTTTAAATAAATTAATAATCGATTGTGGCTTTTGATAATCGATTATATATGAGACAGAAAGTTTTGAAATTAATTAATAATCGATTATGGCTTTTGATAATCGATTATATATGAGACAGTAAGTTTTGAAATTAATTTATAATCGATTGTTCTATTTGATAATCGATTGTTGGAACTAACCGTTGTCATACATTTTCAAATTACCTTCAGGTAATCGATTGTTGATATTTAACAATCGATGTTTTGCGTAAAATCTGGAAAAGATTTTCTGAACGTTGTTAAAATAATCGATTGTTGATTTCCTGATAATCGATGTTTTATGCCAAAAATTGGAAAGGATTTTTTAACGTTATAAATAATCGATTATTGATTTGAAGTAATCGATTGTTGACGTAAAATCTGGGATTGAATTTTTGATCTGATAGGCAAACAATCGATTGTTTAGTCTTGACAATCGATTGTCACTGAGTAATTTCAGCAATCCTTAATTGGCAATTAGACAACGGTAAGACTGAGTTTTTCACCTATAAATACAGGCTTAACTCAGTGTTTTCACAACAACAACATATACAATTTAAGTATTTTCATTGCTAAAAGCTTTCTTACATTGATCATCATTTTCATTCATCCATAAAGCTTTTTGAAGAGCCATTCTATTGAGCTAAGTTGTTGTGATCTTGAGCGTACTATTTCTACTCATATCTACTCATTGAGGAGTACTTTGTAAAGTGAGTGTGTTTTGTGTTTGTAAGAGAATTGCGATTCTCGTTTGTTGAGGAACTTGTGATTCCTCGGTTGAAGTCTTTGGGATTGTTATCCCCGAGCGGTTGAAGTCTTTGGGATTGTTATCCCCGAGCGATTGAAGTCTTTGGGATTGTTATCCCCGAGCAGTTGAAGTCTTTGGGATTGTTATCCCCGAGCAGTTGAAGTCTTTGGGATTGTTATCCCCGAGCAATTGAAGTCTTTGGGATTGGTATCCCCGAGCAATTGAAGTCTTTGGGATTGGTATCCCCGAGCAATTGAAGTCTTTGGGATTGTGATCCCCGAGCACCTAGGTGAGGCTTGTGTCCTCAGCTGTAACGGTTTGTTAAGCACCCGTAAGCTTGACAAGTTTAGTGGAAATCTCGAGAGAGTCTCTCGGGGACTGGACTAACCACGTTTGTGGCCAACCAGGATACATCATTGTGTAAGTTTATTCTACTGCACTTGTTTTAATTTCTGCAAAGTTTTTAAATTCCGCACTAAAACGCTTAATATTTTTAAAACGCTATTCACCCCCCCCCTCTAGCGTAAAGCGTATTGTCCAACAATTGGTATCAGAGCCATACTCTCTGAAAAACTTAACCGTCTGAGAGAACCATCCATGGCTTCTACTCTAAATTTCTTTGCAGGAATAGGTGAAGGAGAATGCAGCATGTCGCCTCCAATGTTAGACGAAAACAACTACTCAGTCTGGAAATATCGGATGCAAGTTTTTACAATGGCAAACGATTTGTATCTATGGCAAGCGATTAAACACAGTGATCAACTGACGACAAAAGTCGGGAAAGATAAGGTAAGTGAATACAACTCTAAAGCTATGAATATATTACATAACGCCTTGAACCAGGAACTTTGGCGAAAAATCTCCCACTATAAAACTGCTAAGGAAATGTGGGACAAACTTGAGGAATTGCACGAAAACACGCCTCAAAAAGCGGTCAGCACAAACGATGAATCAACTGGTCAGTGCCTCATGGCAGACGAAAAAGACGAGGTAAGTACATCTAACGATATGCAAATTGCTTATAACAAACTGCATGATGAGTTGGTAAATGCTTCTAAGACTATTAAAGATTTACAAAGAACTCTTTCTTTACAAGAAGAGGATTTTCAAAAACAACTCTTTTTAAAAGACAAGGACTTTGAAGAACGTCTTTCTTTAGCTCAAAAAGGTGTTGAAAATCTGTCTCGTGATAACGAGAATCTTGCAAATGAAAATCAGTTTTTGCAAAATGATAGTGTAGAACTTAGACAAGTCATTAAGACTATGCATGAAGCTTCTTATGTTGATGAATGCTCTACTTGTACTTCCTGCGATTCTTTGAAGTTAGAAAACGCAGAACTTAGGAAAACTTTAGAATCACGAAGTATAGATGTCCCTAAGGTTATTGAAGAAAAGGAAACGTCGAAGAATAATCAACGGCATAAAAGCAGAAATCCCATTAGAAATTTTACTGCTCCACCTAGAAATAATTCTAGGGCTGTAAATGAGTCTAGGACAAATTCCTTTAGACCACCTAGACATTACGCTAGGATGTATGAAAACAAGTCTAAAACTAACGCCTTTAGATCACCTAGATACAACTCTAGAAATTGGAATAATGAATCTAGAGTTAATCACTTTACATCGCCTAGAATCAATACTAAGACTATTGTTGATAAGCCTAGAACGAACTACGTTAGACAACCTAGAAATGACTCTAGGATTCTCAACGCCTCTAGGAATGACTCTAGATCACCTAGAATGTATTTGGCGCAACCTAGGCATTGGCACAATCCGAACGTAGTATGCCATTATTGCAATCGGATAGGTCACATTGCACCCGTGTGTTTTGCTAAACATAGAGATTTATCTTTTGGTTATAATTATTATTTGCCTAACCCCAAAGGACCCAAAAAGATATGGGTACCAAAAACCTCTCCGTAGGTATTTTTGCAGGTGTGCTTGAAGACTACAAAATTGTAGTAGATGCGCCAAGCACGACACCCAAAGGCATCGAGAGGAATTTCGGTTAGCTATTCTTTTTGATAAAACCGAATATGTGCAAGCTATTAATGTTGACAGATCTGTTGATATATGGCAGTTGGTGTTATTAACATATAAGTTGTCAACTTGATTCTCACCCTGAAAAACGTTGACATGCGTTAATTGTAAGAATCAATTTGTGAAATTTCTTGTTGACTATACTTGTTGATTGACATGCTGAAAATTCATTTTTGATTACTAGTATCAACTATTAAATGCTTGATCCATGCTTTGACAAATGTTGATTCGTGCATTGAATGAGTACCTACTAGAATCATGTTTAGTTGAATTATGTCTTGGCAATCTTTTCAAACAGCAAAGTGTTTTAAATCATGTTTCAATATATGTTTTGATAAATGTTTTTTTTTGCATACTCTCATAATCGATTTCCAGGACTTAAAACCTTTTTGGTCTAGTCCACAATCGATTGTTCACAGGCACAATCGATTGTCCGTGTTTTTCTGAGTTTTCAAAAACTTTCTGTTTCTTGCAAATTTTTCAGAAACTAGTGTCAAATAGTTCAACAATCGATTGTCCCTTTTCAACAATCGATTGTCAATCGGTAAAAATCTCAAGATTTGTTACCATTCTAAATTCTGAACTTGACAGCTATCTTTTATCATCGTGTCAGTTCAAAATAGGCATAAACGTTCTTGAACTCTTTTTTTTAAAGGCTAGGCTTTCATCTTTATCATGCCCAATTGTATGTGTTGATATGTCTTTGTTAAACCATTCGTATCAATTCTCCTTGAATCATGCTTTGTTTTGGTTCTCATTATTGCAAATGCACCTAATTGAAATATTTGACATTTGTTGCAATATGGACTGCTGAAAATAACCTTGTGTATCACTGTTAATAAAATAAC
Organism: Nicotiana benthamiana; assembly: GCA_034376525.1. Classification (NCBI taxonomy): domain Eukaryota; kingdom Viridiplantae; phylum Streptophyta; class Magnoliopsida; order Solanales; family Solanaceae; genus Nicotiana; species Nicotiana benthamiana. The sequence continues at coordinate 69,754,684 of CM067332.1, forward strand.
ATTTGATGCATTTGTTATGCTCTCCGTCAAATGGATTTTTCATTGCTTGTGTAACAATCGGTATTTCCTGAAAAATGTCAAATTGATGTGTTGTGCTTAAATAGGTGATAAGATGGTTGATTCATGATTTGACTATCTATTTGAAACAGCATGCAATATATGTTTTGACAAATGCCTTTCAAAATAACAATAGGTATTTTTTTTTGTTGATATAATTGATAAATTTATAGAAATCGTCATATTGTATATTCCTCAATATCCTTCCTATTCTTATGTGAATATGGTAAAAGGAATTAGCCTTAATACAATCTTCTTATCAAAAGAAGAAATATTTTAGGCAAATTTGTTACAAGTAAGAGGAATTTCATTACATTCCATTTTGTCTTACTTAAGAGGGAACTTGTGCTTTGAAAGAATTGATTGCATAAATTTTATTGATGATATTCTCTTAACAAATATCTGTTTGGGTTTTGAATTGTTATTATGGTGATAAATTGTTTATATATATATATCGGAAATGGCTTCACTTGATTAAGTGTTGGAAATGCTAATGTGCTCGCATGAAGCATTCAATTCAATCTCTAGCAAATTGAGATGTCAACGATGGAGGATGACATCAAGACAAACCGGGTATGATCGTTCCTTACTCTACCCTTTAGCTAGTTGAATTGGTATTATATGTCACAAGTATTGATATGAATGTTATTTTGATAAATTGCATAATTGATTAAGTGCATAAATTGTATTGAGTTTTGATTTTCTAAATTGGTATTTATAACAATTGGTGTTGATTATATGTATTCATGATGGAAAATCTATTTTCATAAAAACGTTTTCATCCAAAGAATCATTATCTTCCACCATGTGTTGATGACGTTGTTTCATTCATAATCAATTGTCATAAATCCAAAATTGATTATAATATATTCAAAATTGATTACCATACTTCCAAAATCAATTTTCAGGACTTAAGACCATTTTTGCCCAGTACACAATCGATTGTCAAGTTCCACAATCGATTGTCAGTGATTTTCTGAAATTTCAAAAACATTCTGTTTCAAGCCAAATTCTCAGAATCTAAGTGTCAAACTTGACACAATCGATTGTCTCTATCACACAATCGATTGTCCAACGGTATTAATTCAAAAATTCTTACCATTCTGAGTCCTGCAGCTCTCGTTAATCGATTATCAGTTTTTATCAGTCAATCCAACTGGCATAACACTGTTCAACAATCGAGTGTCTCAGGTATACAATCGATTGTCTCAACGGTCAATTCCAAAACTCGACCGTTTTTGAGTTGACTTCAGGCATAATTTTTTCCTATTCTCCCCTCTATAAATAGGAGATGGTGTCTTCATTCTCATCACCAAATATTCAAGCTCAAAGCCTCAAATCCTCTCTAAAAAGCTCTTTTTGCAAAATTCAAGCTTTCTTTCTTCTATCAATATGTCGAGAAGAACCCGTTCAAATAGGGAAGGTGCTTCCACCTCTACTCTTCCTCCCTCCGGATATCATCCATATCAAGATGGTGATGTTTTGGTCTTCAAAAGCGAAAATAAATTAAATCGCTTTCTTACTAATTTTGAAAAACGTGATATTCATCCTCCTCAAATCCTCCTCCAAATCAAGATCCAAATTCGGATATTTTAAATCATCTTACCCGCATTGAGACAAAAGTTGATCTTAACCCGCTATGTCCAGGGATACTTTGACCATGTCAACCATCAATATGGTGCTGTTGTCCCATTTGAGGCACCGCCGCAAAACATGGACGAAGATGATGATAACGAGGATTAAATATTTTCTTGTATTTTTATTTATTTAATGGCCTATGTAATATTTTATCTATTTAATGAAAGTTGATTTTTATTTGAAATATCTCTCCTATTTCCATTATATGAATTATTTGATATTTTCAAAAGGGGGAAGTACATATTTTTTTAAAAGGAAGAAAAGAAAGGCTATATGCAAGACTAGAGTTTATGCATACTTACATGCTTTCTTTGAATGTGTTGCATAAATTCAGGGGGAATCTTATATTAAGGGGGAATTTTTTTTCCAGTGCAAACGATTCGATTATCCCATATAATAATCGATTATGTTGACGTTTGTTGAACTAGCATGCTATTATTAGACTTGTTATCTAGCCACTTTTTGCTAATGGCAAAAGGGGGAAGAAACGGGATATCAAGAAGTATGCTATATCACTCTCAACTTCATTTATGCTTAAAGTGAGGGGGAACATGAATTAAGGGGGAACATCAAATTGCATACTTTACACTTGTCTTGGATCATCAAAATAATTATTGCATATATCCCGCTTATGTTTGCCATTATCAAAAAGGGGGAAATTGTTGGAAACACGTTTCAAATGCAATATACTAAACGTGTATTCTTTTGTAGGTTTTGATGAATGTCAAACAAAGCAAAAAGCGATATACAGCAATGCTCAAGGACAAGCACAAAATGGATGCATTACAAGAAGCTCAAGACAAAGTTTAGAAATGTTATAATTGAGTCAATATTAATTGTGATCTTGATTCCTCAACTTGGCTCATAACATGGCTTCTCTACTAAAATTATTTTTCCAAAATCATGCATATTTAAATTAAGTGTCAAATGATTTTAAACTATACATATTTACATTTGTTATCTCTACTAAAATTATTTTTCCAAAATCATGCATATTTAAATTAAGTGTCAAATGATTTTAAACTATACATATTTACATTTGTTAAAATGTTTTCCAAACATGCCTCAAAAATCTGGGCTAAGATAATCGATTATGTTCTTATGATAATCGAGTATCTCTAAGCCAAGACTGCATGACAATCGATTGTGAATTAATGATAATCGATTGTGAGTAAGTCAGTTAACATCAGGTTTTTGCAAACTGCATAAAAATCGATTGTGTACTTATGATAATCGATTGTTAACTGAGGCAAAGTTTTCAAAACTCATAAAAATCGATTATGAACTAATGGTAATCGATTAGAATGAGAAAAATGTCTCCCAGTGTTTTTAAATAAATTAATAATCGATTGTGGCTTTTGATAATCGATTATATATGAGACAGAAAGTTTTGAAATTAATTAATAATCGATTATGGCTTTTGATAATCGATTATATATGAGACAGTAAGTTTTGAAATTAATTTATAATCGATTGTTCTATTTGATAATCGATTGTTGGAACTAACCGTTGTCATACATTTTCAAATTACCTTCAGGTAATCGATTGTTGATATTTAACAATCGATGTTTTGCGTAAAATCTGGAAAAGATTTTCTGAACGTTGTTAAAATAATCGATTGTTGATTTCCTGATAATCGATGTTTTATGCCAAAAATTGGAAAGGATTTTTTAACGTTATAAATAATCGATTATTGATTTGAAGTAATCGATTGTTGACGTAAAATCTGGGATTGAATTTTTGATCTGATAGGCAAACAATCGATTGTTTAGTCTTGACAATCGATTGTCACTGAGTAATTTCAGCAATCCTTAATTGGCAATTAGACAACGGTAAGACTGAGTTTTTCACCTATAAATACAGGCTTAACTCAGTGTTTTCACAACAACAACATATACAATTTAAGTATTTTCATTGCTAAAAGCTTTCTTACATTGATCATCATTTTCATTCATCCATAAAGCTTTTTGAAGAGCCATTCTATTGAGCTAAGTTGTTGTGATCTTGAGCGTACTATTTCTACTCATATCTACTCATTGAGGAGTACTTTGTAAAGTGAGTGTGTTTTGTGTTTGTAAGAGAATTGCGATTCTCGTTTGTTGAGGAACTTGTGATTCCTCGGTTGAAGTCTTTGGGATTGTTATCCCCGAGCGGTTGAAGTCTTTGGGATTGTTATCCCCGAGCGGTTGAAGTCTTTGGGATTGTTATCCCCGAGCAGTTGAAGTCTTTGGGATTGTTATCCCCGAGCAGTTGAAGTCTTTGGGATTGTTATCCCCGAGCAATTGAAGTCTTTGGGATTGGTATCCCCGAGCAATTGAAGTCTTTGGGATTGGTATCCCCGAGCAATTGAAGTCTTTGGGATTGTGATCCCCGAGCACCTAGGTGAGGCTTGTGTCCTCAGCTGTAACGGTTTGTTAAGCACCCGTAAGCTTGACAAGTTTAGTGGAAATCTCGAGAGAGTCTCTCGGGGACTGGACTAACCACGTTTGTGGCCAACCAGGATACATCATTGTGTAAGTTTATTCTACTGCACTTGTTTTAATTTCTGCAAAGTTTTTAAATTCCGCACTAAAACGCTTAATAATTTTAAAACGCTATTCACCCCCCCCCCTCTAGCGTAAAGCGTATTGTCCAACAAATATGATTCAAAGCTCGAGGCAATGGCACAAAAAGTTGCCTTTCGCGTTAATGGGATATCGTACCACAGTATGCACATCGGTAGCAGCAATAATTTATTTGCTGGTCTATGGAACTGAAGCTGTCATACCCGCCGAGGTAGAAATCCCTTCGCTCCAAGTTATTATCGAAGAAGAAATTGAAGATAATGAATGGGTTAAAAATCTTTTGGAGCAGCTGGCGTTAATTGATGAAAAATGTATGGCTGCGGTGTGTCACGGGCAGTTTTACCAACAAAGAATGTCCCGCGCTTACAACAAGAAAGTGCGCCCTAGGAATTTCGAAGCTAGGTAGCTGGTATTGAGGCGGATACTTCCTTACCATCAGGAAGCTAAAGGAAAATTCACTCCAAATTGAAAAGGTCCATACATTATAAGAAAGATATTTCCTCAAGGAGCATTGTACTTGGGTGACGTTGAAAGAGACGAGCCCGAGGTAGCAGTAAATGCAGATACAGTAAAAAAGGTATAACGTTGAAATTCCTTGCAACAATGACCCTGGTTGATTGAAATTACGAAGGCTTTTTCTTTCTCACTACCATAAACACTATCGATCCCTCGCAAACCCTTTGAACAAGTTGCGTTTCTTTGATCACCCTCTTTGGAACCTAGAGATGCTGTTCAAGAACAAACAAAAATGAAAAAAAAAAAGAAAACAAAAAGAGGAAAAGTGAAAAAAAGAGAGAAGAGAACACAAACAAATTAGTTTAGGAAAAACTTCCTGAACTATGTCTGACTTGATTCCGAAAGGATACGTAGGTAGCCTCTCCTGACGTTCAGTCATATCAAAATAAAAGCCCTATTTACCCAAGGAAACCAAAACTGGGGTAGAAATGCATTGGTTCGGTTACAAATCTGTCTGAATGGTTCCAAAGTTGTAGATCCCCGTCTAGTTCCGTTTATTCAAAGAGCCTAGTCCTAGTCCGTACGATCAGTTGACTAACATGGGGACGTGAAAAACACCTTTGTTGGGTTTTGGCACAACTCAAATTTTGAGAGAAAATAAAATGAGAGTCTTATCGATGAAAACCTCCAGGTACCATAAGGCGACGGCGAGCAGAGAAAAACAAAATGACAGAGTCCTTTTAGCGAAAACCCGCAAAGAGCTCTATCGGGCGACGGGAGAAGAGAAATGAGAGAGATCAATTAGCGAAAACCTGAAAAGGGCGCCGTCGACCGAAAAGAGGAAATATTGGAGCTCAATTCTGAACAAGTTTATTGGATTTTGAAAGAGTTGAAATTAGAAAGCAGAAATGGATCTGGGCCGGGTATTCAGTCCAAGAAGCATGTCGTTGCCATTTAAAGACGATTCTTATTTCCAGATAAGTCCCCTCTTTTCCCTCCAAAAGGAACATACCTCTTTAAAATCCATGTTTCATTCCTCCACTTTAACTTTGATGTCCTTACCATTCCTTAAGAAAGGTAGCAGGGCTGGTCTCACGGGTTTCTCCTGGCAAGAACTAAAGGAATGCCCGACATCGTCAAACGCGCTTGGCCAATCCTGGCTGATCATGACGGCTAACGCCTCAAAGGCAGAGAAATAAAAGAAAGGCAATTCAAAATTAAAAGGTCCATGAAGGTGAAGCAAAATCTGAAGGTTTTAAGCCAAACAGGACATTGGTTCTTATCAAAAGCCCCAAAGGCAAGCCCTGAAATCAAATCGGGACAAAACTCATAACAAAAGACCCAGGAAACAAAAACCAACCCGAAAATGAGGACCCCCCGGCCAACTTACGAGGCAAAGATCGGAAGTCAGGGGTTTGCCCTCCGACAGAAAGGAAGCTGAAATCAAGCATAACAAGGCTGCAAACCCAATCACTGTTCAAACTAACTGCTTTCTACTCCCCATCATGTTCTAAAAGCTAACGTTCCCCTATCCTTAGCATAACCTAATGGTTGTTCCTTTCCTCATCTATCCCCATCATAGTCAAAAGGATCTATGTCGTCCTTCACTTCCTTGTAACTCCCTAGCATAACCCAGGAGTTCTTCTTTCAATCCCGGCATAACCCACTGATTCCCCTAGCATAACCTAGGAATTCTCTTTCAATCCTGGCATAACCCGTGGATTCCCCTGGCATAACCCAGGAATTTCCTTTCAATCCCGGCAGAACCCGTGGATCTCCCTAGCATAACCTAGGAATTCTCTTTCAATCTCGGCATAACCCATGGATCTCCCTATCATAACCTAGGAATTCTCTTTCAATCCCGGCATAACCCGTGGATCTCCCTAGCATAACCTAGGAATTCTCTTTCAATCCCGGCATAACCCGTGGATCTCCTTAACATAACCTAGGAGTTCTCTTTCAGTACCGGCATAACTCGTGGATTCCCCTAGTATAACCCAAGAATTTTCTTTCAATCCCGGCATAACCCGTGGATATCCCTAGCATAACCTAGGAATTGTTTTTCAATCCCGGCATAAGAGTGGATTCCCCTGGCATAACCCAAGAATTTTCTTTCAATCCCGAATAACCCGTGGATCTTCCTAGCATAACCTAGGAATTCTCTTTCAATCCCGGCATAACCCGAGGATCTCCCTAGCATAACCCAGGAATTTTCATTCATCCTGACATAGCCCGTGGATCCCCCTGGCATAACCCAAGAATTTTCCATCCATCCCGGCATAACCCATGGATTTCCTTAGCATAACCTAGGAATTCTCTTTCATCTCGGCATAACCCGTGGACCCCCCTAGCATAACCTAGGAGCTTTTCCTTCAAAATCTTGGCATAATCCAGGAATTCCCCATTCAAATCACGGCATAACCCGTGGTTTTTCTTCCATCCCCAGCAGGGACTATTCATTCTCATCCCGGCATAACCCACAGATCCTTTGATTATCCCCAGCAGGGACTTTTTCATCCCGGCATAACCCATGGATCCTCCTCTTATCCTTCGTATGGACCCTTTTTCCCTTCATAATACGCAATTCCGACTTTTGTTGATTTCAATAAAGAAATAGCTTCGATTTGTATTGCAAATAACTCACGAAATTTTCTCAGTGAAACTGGGGCAGAAAATTCCGTTTGTTTGTTTGTTTTGGTGTTCGAGCAGGTTTTACTTTGTTTTGGTGTCCGAGCAGGTTTTAATTCAAGGCACATGATTCCAGGTGACCGGATGTGTGAGTCTTAATCCAGAATAAAGGAAAAGAAGAAAAGAACAAAAGAAGTGAGTGTTGAAACATGCAAGGATATGGACAACTCAAAGTTTGATTGAAGTCACAAGCCTCGTGTGTCTCGCTCCAGTCCAATGCTAAAAAGAAAATAACCAACACCTATAGTTTGCGAGCATCAAGATTCAAATCGAGGCTTACAACGAAATCAGCTAAGATTCAAGATCAAGTCCCAAGAGATTTATGTATAGGAATCCTGTAATCCGTAGTTGATAGGCCTATTCAGCTTAGCTTTTATTATTCTTTTGTGTAATAAAGGGTCGGTAAGCGGTAGAAGCAGTAACAACAGTGAAATCACATCCTATGGTAGTCCCAGCTACCAAAACTTCCAGAACTACACTGACCTGATTCCTTTATCGTCGAGGATATGTAGGCAATCTTTGAAGCAAGGTTCGTTCAGAAATTTTTCAAAATGCTTCACACGGAGTATTCAGTCGGACGAAAATCGCTCATGTTCACTCACTTGTCTTTGCACGAAAACTCTTCATGTTTCCGCGCAAAGAGGGGCAGCTGTGAGCACATGATTTTTACCCTGTTGAGACGGCTCCTACACGACTCTCAAGTTTAGGATTTTCCTTTAAATATTTATCTTTAGGGTTTAATTGCGCGTGTCAGTGTGATTTAATTAATATATGCATAAAATCATAAAATATACAAATTGCATAAGCATTTAGGATTTAATTTTATATTTTGTCTAATTTAATTGGTAATTATGGTTATTTTTGCAAGTACAAAAACAAAAAAAATGATGAAGTGACATTTCCGGCACTTTTAATTTTTTGTATTTTGTGTTAAATTTTCATTGGTTGCATTTCTATTTTTTTTTTTGCATAATAGGTAGTTATTAGTTTGTTTAGCTCAATTAGAATTTTTGAATTTTAGTAGAAAAAAAAGAAGTATTTTGTAAAACATTTCACCCAAGAAAAATAACTCGTTTAAAAAACCATTGCTCTTATAAAAAAGCTGTCTGTTTTTTCTAAATGTAATCACTAGAAGTGCTATTGATAATAATGATCCACATAAAAGAGCTGCATAGCCCAATATCATCATACTTACGTGCATTATTAACCACTCGGATTGAAGAGCAGGTACTAATATTACAGATTGGTGTATTTCAGTTAAAATACCTGACGTAGCAAAGCCTTGGGTAAAAATAGCACTTGGGCCAGTTATTTTACTTAAAATTAAATTTTTTTTTTGAAATACGAAATTATATGAATAAGGGAGAAGCTCCATGAAAGGAAAATTAATGATTCATATAAATCGCTTAGTGGGAAATGTCCAGAAGAAATCCAACGAGTAACTAATAATCCTGTTATAGAGAAAAAAGTAACTATTATGCCCTTTTCTGATGAATCGTATTGTTTTACGATTTCATCGACTAAAGGGTTATCAAATGAATTGTAATTACAATTGAAACGATCGAAGTACAATTAGGAATTAAAAAATAAATAAGAAAAAAAAACAAAACAAAAAAATGTAATAATAAACCACCCAGGATGGCCATAATTCGGCCGGACCTGGGTGGCCCAAGTCCTTTTACCCTGTGAAAACGGCCCATACCCATCCCAATAAGTGGGTCTTCAACCCAGCTCATCAGAGGTGCCCCAAAACGACACCGTTTTGGGGGTAATTTATTTTAACCGTTGATCAAGAGGCCATCCAATGGTGCCGAAGTTACCACAAAGTCATATATATATGTCCAAATACCTCTATACACTTAGAGACCAACCCCGTCTTCCTTATACATACATCCCCGGTGTATCACCACCCCATTACCGCCATGAGACTTACCGTTGACCACCCATCAACCACCCTAACGCCACCACCGGAAATCGCCTCACGGCAGCGGCCGGTCACCAAACAGCCTCAACTTTACACCACCGGACCACCTCGACCCCCTCTTTCCGTTCCTGTGGACAGCTTCTCTCGAACAAATGCCAATCTTCTTAAATATTTGAAAAGGGTTCACCGGCACCACCACCTTTGGTGACCCAATTCCAAACCAGCCCAAAACAACACCCCTGAACCACATCCCCTCCCTCTTTCCCACCGTCTGAACCATACCCTTCATATCCTAACGGATCGGCTCAAATATTGAATCAAAGTTAACCCTAAATCGTAAAACTAACCAGAACCCGGTCAAATCGGTCCTAGATAACCCTTTACTATTCGTATCCCCAACCCTACTGCCCACAACCCTCAAACACAACTGATTAGAAGGGAAAACCAAATCTGAGACCTCGCCTGTTCTCAAAATAAACAAACCCCCCAACCCTTTTCCCTCTTCGATACTCAAGGAAAAAAGCCTTAAAAGAGTACAAGACCTCTCAAAAAGAGGTCAGGGAATCATGGAGCTAGAAGAGCTCCAAGTCATGAACTGCATGCACAAACGCTAAGTGTTCTATGCCCTAATTACTATCAATTCTTGTATATATTTCTTGTTAGTTGCTTTGTTTTTTTTATATTTTACTTGTTTTCTAAGATATCGTCTAGAAGGGTGTTGAGTAGTCATCTTTGCCTGCTATATTCTTTTTGTTCCCTTTGGTGTCACTGGCTTGAGTTCATTTGTCTTCTGAGAAGTCTGATATCATTCTTGTCTCTTGACTCTTCATTGGTTTCACCTCCAAAATTCTGAATGGTTTGATTAGATTCTTATCTTCGTTGATCCTATTTGTTCTGAGTAGGTGTCTCCTTTTTGAGTCTCATACCTGTCATAGCACTTTTGATCTTCTGTATTTGCGTGTGTTACGCTAAATTGTTTCTGAATGTTTTAACTGCTGATATCAGCCTTGTCTTAATTTCTTGGTTTTTATTCACGCATATACTAAGTATTTAATCTCTGTTACCCATTACTTGCCTTTAGTTCTCTGCTAAGTATTGTAATTTGGTCATTTTTATAAGTCCTGCATAGTTAATTGGGGTTCCTTTTCTGATTGTTTTGGTTTATTTTGACATATTAAAAAACGTGCATGCCCACCTATCAGGTGTTTATTTTTCATAAATATTTATATAATCCTGAAAGCTGTGATAATTTGGTTTCATCCCTTGTTACTGAATAGTGTAAAATTCACATTGAAGGTGCTTGCTTGAATCCATGAGGTGCATTGATCAATTATTAAACTCTTTGGGTGTCTACTTCGACATAATTGAGTCTGTAGTTCAGACCTTGAATTTGGCCCATAACCTGAATGCAACTAACTAGGGTCAGTTTTAGCCAAATAAATGAGAACCTAAGTAAAAGAATCTTAGGTCAGTAATTAGTAAAAGGAACAGGGGTATAAAGGGTATTTGAATAAATAAGAATCTTGTATCAAACTCCTAGAACATTCTAGTGAGGAAACCAAGCATAATTTATGCCCCAAACTTGAGGCACAAGTCAGAAAACCAAGGACTATTTCGTCAAAACCGAAAATTATATAAGGGACTAAAAGGAAAACAAAGAAATTGATGTTGCCATAAGGTTTCAATTATAAAAGGAAAACAATCTGAACATTTAAGAGGATGGAACTAGGAGATTTTTCGAGCACATTTTTCCTTTAAAGCTCTTAGTGAATTAGAACATATAAAAATACATATTAGCCTCTTATACATTCTTCAGAAATTCTTTTGTGTTGTTTCCTCCGATTGATATTGAGTTTCTTTAGGGATTTAGTGTTATTATTTGCCCTCTCAAACTTCCTGAGTTGTTTTCTGGGATTTTATTGGCTGATTGGCTGCTGTTTTTTTGGCTTTCTACTCTCTTAACCTTACTCATAGGCTCTATTTTGCTGAATTCCATATATCCATCTTCACTGAAAAGCTAAGAAATAATGCTTATGTATATTCATTGTGGCTGATAATGAGGAAGATAATACTTTTGTTTCAATTCCCTATTATAACTGTATTTTGTTCCACAGTGTAATTGTAGAGAATTCATGTCTTGTTTTCCACATGGTTATTTCCCTTTTTGGTGATTGTAATGAACACGAACATGTATTAATGATGAGGATCGTGCTTTTACTTCGTTTAAATTAAAATACATTTAAAGAGAGTCTTGTCAGATTTATTTAGTGTTTGTAACTTGAAGTTATGGTAGAGGTTTGACAACTGAATGTTTAAATACTCTGAACGATGAGTATTTCAAATTGATTCTTCAAATATTAAGACTGAAATGTGATATGAAGTCCTTCTCCGCATCTTTCTTATTAAAATACTTTTGGTATATTTTATAATGATCATGTGTATAGTTTTGATGACTATGGTATAATTGAGAGAAAGGCTGCTGTTATTTTCATGTAAGGGACTCATTAGTCCAACGTCTCTAGGCCCAATAGCTACCAGTTGTGGCACAAATGATGTATATTCCTGGGCTAGCTAAAAATTTAGCCCAATGTGCATAATTACGAATTAGGCTGAAAAATGCAAGTGTTGAATTTCTCCAAGTATATTACTCGTGTATAAATCACTAGGACATTTTTAGATACAAGCGTGATAGAAAACTTAGTATACTTTAGGTTGCCCATATAAAATGAGTGAGCCGCGTTAACTTAATCAAACACCGCACGAGGCTCCTAAACCTAAAAAATACATAGAAAATTGGAAGTGTCGTTCAGCAAATTTCACGGCCTTCCAGGAATTTCTGCAGGCGTAGTTGATATATGTACGAATTTATTAATAAAATATCTTCCTAAATTTGGGTCCGCATTTATGTGGCCCAAATCCAAGTCTCAACGATAGTAAAATGTGTCAAGAACCCGGATGCATTTATGTGACGTAGATCGAGGCATGTTTTAATGACGCTTTAAACATTTTTTTTAAAATGACATATAGTGGTCAATAATTTTAAAATTGTACTAGAGGTTTGAACTTGTATAACAAATCAGATTTTTTAGCCACTTATAATAGTTTAAGCGACTGTGCTAGAACCACGAAATCCGAGGGTGCCTAACACCTTCCCTTGAGTCAACAGAATTCCTTACTCAAGAATTTCTGGTTCGTAGACTCCAATAGGGCAGTCGAAAATTTCCTCGATTTGGGATTCCAAATAAACCGGTGACTTGGGACACCAAAATCCAAACCTATCCCAAATGGCGACTCTTGAATAAATAATTAATCGCATTTCAAATGATGTCACTTTAATTGGAAAAATTCTATTATACGTTTTATCCTTCGGGGTATCCGTGTAACAAAAAGGAGGTGTGACAACAACTTTTTGCCTTCCTCCGGTTTCTGTTATAGCGGAGGACTTGACAAGTAACTTTTCAAATTTCTCAAGTCTTGTTGACATGCTGGGGTCTACTCAAAGTTGTTTTTCTTCTTGGTTAATGAAAAGAAATGATGACATTTCTCTGAAGACCGAGAATGAACTTTCTCAAAGCGCCAATCTCCTGGTGAGCCTTTAATCCTCTTTTACGCTTGATAGCTGATCCGGTATGTCTTTAATGTCTTCAATTTTATTGGGGTTAACCTCAATCCCCCTTTGTGACACTAGGAGTCCTAGGAACTTGGCGTATGTGACCCCGAATGCATACTTTTCATGGTTAAGCTTCATGTTACGCTTCCTTAGCATGTAACAAGTCTCTTGCAAGTGCTTAAGATGATTATCTGCATTCAAAGTCTTAACAAGCATACCATCTATACAGACTTCCATGGGTTTTCCTATTTATTTTTCAAACATTTTGTTTATGAGTTGTTGGTACGTGGATCCGGCGTTCTTCAGCCCGAAGGGCATCATAGTTTATCTATATGTGCAAAAGTTCGTTATGAACGAAGGTCATCCGGGTTCATCTTCATTTGGTTGTACCAGGAGTAAGCATCAAGTAAACCCGTGTTTCACCGTCGCATCGATCATTTGATCAATGTTTGGCAATTGGAACGAGTCCTTTGGGCATACCTTACTCAAGTCTTTATAGTATACACACGTGCAAAATTTTATATTCTTCTTTGGAACTACTACTACATTGGCTATCTATTCCGGATGCTTTACCTCTCAGATTGAATCGATATCAAGTAGGGGAGTTACGTTTTCTTTGACGAATTTATTTGTGGCCTCGCAATAGACCAATTTTTTAGTCTTACCAGTGAGATGCTGGGATCCAAGCTCAGCTTGTGTACTACCACTTCTGGTGGGATAACTAATATATCAATGTACGACCATGCAAAACAATCGATATTAAATTTGAGAAATTCAATAAATTCATACCTTAGCTCGGGGTGCAGTCCTGTCCCCAACTGGAATTTCTTTTCTAGGAACTCTTCGAATAGTGCGACTTGCTCAAGCTCTTTCGATGTGGACTTTGTTGCATCCATCTCTTCTGGTACCTGAAGATACCTTGGCACTTGATAAGATTCTGACGCCTGCTTCCTCTTGCTGACCTTGCTTGTCTCAGGAGCGGGCACCAATTCCTGTAATTTCTATGTCGCATGTTCTTTCCTTTTGCTACCGGAGACTGAAATTAAATTTATCTCCATTGTTGCTGGTTGGTAACCTCTTATATATTTAATTCTTTTGGGAGTTGGGAATTTCAACAACTGGTGATATGTTGATGACACAACTTTCATCTTGTGCAATCATGGTCTTCCCGGGATAATGTTATAGCCCATATCACCATCAACCACCTCGAAAAAAGTCATCTTTATCATCCTTTTGGTATTCGTGGGCAGTAGGATCTCTCCTCGGGTTATTATGTTTACTAGGTTGAACCCGACGAGGCATTTTGTGGCGTGAATGATTCTTCCAACAAGTTTAGCTTGCTCTAAACCCTCCATAGTATAATATTGACAGAACCTGAATCCACCAGAAAATATTTGATTATAAAATCTATCACATTTACAGAAATTACCAATGTGTCATTGTGCGGCAATAACAATCTATCTGCGTCTTCCTCCGTGAAGATGATTTCATATTCAGCGACTTTCCAGAGTCTCTTCTTATGGGTTATTTCCACCTCGTCTTCTTAGTCGCCGAGAAGGTAACCCCATTAACCTCATTTCCCTCCAAACATTAAGTTGATCATTATATACGGTGGATCTTCTTCTACTTTTGAGGGCTCTGCATTGTCACGATTTTGACTGTAGTTATTTTTAGCTCGGTTACTTATGAATTGCCTAAGATGGCCCTTTTTTAGTGGTGTCTCAACCTCTTGGCGCAGAAGCCGCCAGTCTCCAGCTTGGTGACCATTCGTCCCATGGTATTTGCACTATAAGGTAGGATCCCTCTAGTTGGGATCGAATTTTATATGCTTTAGGATCCTTGGTTGTTTAATTTTTCTTATTGCTGACACCAACTCTATTACACTGACATTGAAGTTATCTTCTAAATGTCTGGGGTAGGAAGGATCTCGAGAACATGACATTTCCTTTTCCACTAACGACCAGTTGTTCTAGTTTCGATCAGTTCTTCTATCAGTAACGAACCTATCTACCAATCAGAAAACTCTTACACGTCCGTTGGCCCAGTAATAAGTAAATAAATGGCTCCTCAAAGATCGTCGATCTGTTTCATAGTCATCTTTTGATTTCTCTTTATTTTTCTCTTGGATATTAACCGGTGTCGGGAACCGAGCTAATCATCATCAATCCTTATCCTTGACTCGTACCAGGTTGTGAACATCCACCCGGGTTGTCGCTTGGAATTCAAGCAAGATTTATTCAAATTTTAAAAGCATCAGAACTCTTTGGATTCAAACCCTTGGTGAATGCTTCAGCAGCCCATTCATATAGAACAGCCGGAAGTAACATCCTTCCTTTTTGAACCAGGTTACAAATTCCTGCAGCAACTCAGAATCTCCTTGTGCAATCTTGAATATGTCAATCTTTCAGACTTGTACCATTCTGGCCCTGACATAGACCTTAATAAATGAATCTGCGAGCATCTCGAAAGAACCTACGAAATTCTCGGGCAAAAGCAAATACCACATCAAGTCTCCTTTCGTGAGAGTCTCTTAGAATTTCTTCTGCAACACTAACTCAATCTCGTAGGGAGCTAAATAGTTCCCTTCACCGTCGTTGAATAGGGGGTGATGTGCTCTTGTGGATTTGAAGTTCCATCATATTTCGTTTTGTTCGGAATTTAAACCACTTTGGGATCCATTTCGAGTTCGAGCTTGGTTTGTACGGAAATTAAGTATATCTTTTTGAATTTGACCCTTTCAGCACTGATGTTGCGCCCCAGATTTAGTCCATGCATGCGTTCACTTCCCTCATAACTGTAAAAGCTCATTTTTGAAGGGGTCACTCTCGGTGTTGGGACAGAAGCCGTTCCCCTCGGCCCCGTCGAAGTCTACTTGTGATGACATTAAAGGTCATCTCTTTTTTAGAAGTCAAAACTGTGATCTCGGGCGGTGAAAACCTCTTTTTGTCTCACGTCGATATGCATGCGTAGTTCGGGCGCGTTTTCGAAAAGCTTTTAAATGAAATTCAAGAAAAAGGTTGATTTTTACCTTTAAAAATTAATTGAAGTTGACTTTGATCAACATTCTTGGAAAATGGACCGGGACCCGTGATTTGATGGTCTCGCAAGGTCCATAGTAAAATGGGACTTGGGCATATGCCCAAAACTGATTTCCACGGTCCCTAGCCCAGAAAATAATTTTTTTTTATTATTTGCTGGAAAGCATATATACTTCTTTGAAATGAAATGATGCGTGTTCTTGATGATATCGGAGCCGTATGTTGATTTCATAGCCCGGTATAGGTTTAAAATAAGAATTATTCAAACCCGTGAAATTTGGTATGAATCTGAGTTAATTTAGTATAAATCGGGCCTTTAGTTGAGAATATAAAATTTCAATGTTCTTAAGTAATATAATGAATTTGAGGTTGAATTTGTAGTTGTTGATGTTATTTTAATAATTTGATCGCACGAGCAAATTCGTATGATATTTTTAGACTTGTGTGTGTTTGGTTTGGAGCCTCGAGGGCTCGGATGAGTTTTGGATAGGATACAGAGTGAATTTGGACTTAGGAAAAATTGTTTTGTTCTGGTATTGGCCTCTAATCTCGTAATTGCAAAGTCTGTTAGTATGATAATTGTGAGGGGTTGATCATAATTGTGAAATAACCCCTAGCCAACCTTGCTCGCATTTGCGAGCATTTTTTCGCAACTGCGAAGACCTTAGTAAGTCCCAATATGTTGCAAATGCGACAATTTCTTCACAACTGTGAAGAGCACACATTTTCAAAGGGTTCACAATTGCAAACCCCTGGTTGCAATTCCAACATCTACACCTAATAAGTGAGATTTTTGACGGGATTTTCTTTATTTTTTAAATTCTTTCAAACCCTAAGCTCTCTTGGGCGACTTTCCAAAGAAAGGTTCTTCCCCAAATCGTAAGTAAACAATTTCTAACTTATTTTCTTCAATCTATAACATCTTTTTACATGATTTCACTTCAAAATCAAAGGTTTTTATAGGTAATTGGGTGTTTTAGGTAGAAGTTAGGATTTTCAAATTTTGGGGATTTGGACCTTACTTTGAGGTCTGATTTCAAAACTAATTACATATTTGAGTTCGTGGGTGAATGGGTGATCGAGTTTTGGTTCGAACTTTGACTTTTAATCTAGCGAGCATGGGGTCGATTTTTGGCTTTTCAGGGAAACATTGGAAAATCTATTTTCATGCATTGGAATTTGTTTATTTAGCAGTTATTAATGTTATTAAGTATATTATGGCTAGATAGAAGCAAATTGGAAGTGGAACCGAGAGGTAAAGCGATAGTTGATGCTTAATCTTGTTCGCGGATTAAAGGTAAGAATTTGGCCTAACCTTGGCTTGAGGGGATAGGAGTTGGTCCATTTTCTATGTGTTAGTATTGATTACGATGTATAGGTGTGGTGACGAGTATCTATACGTTGGTGTCAAGCATGTATGCGAGTCTTATATCATGATTGTTGTGACTCTATTATGTATCGATCATGCTCAAATTGATGATTATTAATGTTGAACAAAGCTTATGAAAGTTTCTTGGTAATTTATTATTATTGAGTATTGGATCGAGTGGATTTCATTTTTGTAAAGTAATTGTTGAAAAGAGATTTTTTTATAGCTAAGTCCCTTGCCATGATGTTATTGTTGAGATTGTTAATTCCCTTGTCAGGATGTTATGATTGATATTGTTGATTCCCTTGCCGGGATGTATTTCTTTTATTGTTTTATTGAGGAAGAGTGTAAAGCACGAAGGATGATTCCATGCATGATATTGTGAGTGGGTGTAATGCACGAAGGGTGATGTCTTGCCGATATTATGAGTGTTAATGTACGAAGGGTGATGTCGTGCCATGATTTGAGAGTTAATGCATGAAGGGTGATGTCTTGCCGATATTGTGAGGAATAATACACAAAGGGTGATGGAGTATCGTTTCTGTTGTTTCATATGGTGAGGACGAGAGTAAAAGCATGAAGAGTGATATCGTACTCGGGTTACCGTTTCATTATTTTGTTGATGGAGATACGATGTTCATTATGATTCTTTATTGATGCTTTTTTATTGGCCTATTATTAGAACCGATATTCCCCGCAACATGCCCCCTTCCCACTTTATTCTATTGATTCATATTATTATGATTCTATTTGTATATGATTTAAATGCACAAGTATATATGATTGTTGTGTCTTAGCCTCGTCACTACTTCACCGAAGTTAGGCTCGACACTTACTCAGTACATGGGGATGACTGTACTGATACACACTCTGTACTCTTTTGTGCAGATTTTGGTATCGGTCCAATTGTGTAGCTGAGGTAGCTGCCTCCCGTCCAGGAAGACCAAGGTAGATTTTTCGGCGTCCGCAGAGCCTAAAGTACCTCTTCTTTACTTTAGCTTTCTGCTGTCTCTTTTCATTTCTGAGAATAATTGTGCTTTCTTTTCAGACAAGCATTTGTAGTAACTCGTAGATGAGTGTAAATATGTGACACCTGATTCATGGGTAGATTAGTATTGGATTATTTGATTATCTTACAACTCTTCCGCATTTATCATCTGTTTAACATTAGTTTCTTCTTATAACTATTTGGGTTTGATTGTTACTGCATAGAACCCTAATTGTTGGATTGCGTAGATTTCACGAGTAGGAACCATCACGACTCCCGGGGGTGGAAAATTCGGGTTGTGACAAATTGGTATCAGATCTGTAGGTTACTTAGGTCTTACAATTCACAAACAAGCTCGGCAGAGTCTGAGGGATCATTACAGAGACATCTGTGCTTATCCATCAAAGGCTATAGAGCTTAGGAATAGCTTTACATCTACTCTTCTCTGTCGTGCTATTTGACTTCTCAACGTTCATTAAACTTTTACTTTGTTCTTTCGCAGATAGCGAGAACACGTGCTTCTTCATCCACTTATCAGCAGCCCGAGCCCCCAATGGTAGCTCCAACGAGGGACAAAGAACGAGGTTGAGGCCATGCTAGAGGCTGAGGTAGGGGCAGGGCTCAACCTAGAGCAGCAGCACCAACGGTAGATCCTCAGTTAGAGTTTGAGGATGTGGCTCCAGACCAGACTATTCCAGCAGGCCCAGTTCAGGTCCTAGAGGGGTTCATCGCTACCCCGGTACTCCAGGATGCTCTGGTTCGTCTAGTGGGACTTATGGACAGTGTCACCCAGACGGGCTTACTTCCTGTAGCACCAGCCGTCTCTCAGTCTAGGGAGAAGCACAAACTCCAGCTACTCGCACTTTGGAGCAGATGGCTCCTCAGTTTCAAACTCCAGTAGCTCAGCCAGTTGGGGTAGTTCAGCTGGGTGTTGTGGCTCAGACCGGTGATGGAGCAGATACGTTTGCTAATGCTTTGTGAAGGTTGGAATGGTTCACCAAGCTCTTCACTACTACTTATGGTGGTACATCTTCAAGGATCCTGAGGACTATTTGGACAGCTGCACGAGGTTCTTCAAAACATGGGGATAGTGGAGACCAATGGGATCGACTTTGCTGATTTTCGTCTGTCAGGTTCCGCCAAGACTTGGTAGAGATAATATTGTTTGGCTAGACCAAATAGGTCACTGATTTGACTTGGGATCAGTTCTCTCAACTATTTTTGGAGAAGTTTCTTCCTATTACTCAGAGGGAGAGCTATCAAAGGCAGTTTGAGCGTCTCTAGTAGGGTTCTGTGACTGTCACTCAGTACGAGACCAGATTTATTGCCTTGTTCCACCGTGCTCTTATTATACTTCTCACCGAAAGAGAGAAGGTGAAGAGGTTCATTAAGGGACTCTCTCAGCCGATTTGATTGCAGATGGCTAAGGAGACAGGGATCGAGATTTATTTTCAGGATGCAGCCAATTTGGCCAGGAGAGTTGAGATGGTTCTATCATATGACAAGAGGCCTCATTATTCTAGCAGGTTCAGTGGTGCCTCATCTGGAGGCAGGGATTATTTTAGTTGGGGCCATTCTCCCAGGCCGTTTCATTCAGCACTTCAGGCTTCTCATGATGCTCCAGGTGGTTGTGGTTCTCATATGCAGTATTTTGATCAGTTGCCCTACAGTGCACCGCCAACTCTTCTCAGTGCACCTCATCTCCAGAGTTTTCAGGGTGATTACTTGGGCCGTCAGGGTTAGAATTCCCAGCAGCCAAGGGCTTGTTATACTTTTGGCGACACGAGGCATATTGCTGTATTTTACCCTCAGCATCGAGCAACTCTCAGCATCAGGGTTCCCGTTCCATGGTTCAGGTACCGAGTGTTCTACCGCTCGCTCATCCAGTTAGAGGTGGAGGTCAGGCAGCTAGAGGTGGAGGCCAACAAACAGGAGGTCGTCCTCGAGATAACGTTTAGAGTGGTAAGGCCCAGCCCCAATGCTATGTTATTACAGCCAGACATGAGGTTGAGGCCTCCTATGCAATTATCATAGGTACGATTTTGGTCTGCAGTAGATATGCTTTAGTTCTATTTGATCCGAGGTATACATATTCCTGTGTGTCATCTTATTTTTCCCCTTATCTGGTTGTGCCTCGTGATTATTTGAGTGCACCTGTATATGTGTCTACACCGATGGGTGATTCTATTGTTGTATATCAAGTCTATCGTTTGTGTGTCATTATTATTGAGGGTCTTGAGACCCATGTAGATCTTTTACTTCTTGATATGGTAGACTTCGATGTTATTTTGAGGACAGAATTTTATCCCCTTATCATGTTGTATTGGAATGTCACGCCAAGACTGTGACCTTAGCCTTGCCGGGTTTTCCTCATTTTGAGTGGAGAGGGACTCCTAGTCATTCTGTCAGTAGGGTTGTTTCTTATATAAAGTCTCGATGTATGGTTGAAAAAGGATGCTTGGGCTTATTTGGAATATATTCGTGATTCTATTATTGAGGTTCCTTCCATGTATTCTGTGCCCGTTGTTCGTGAGTTTCCAGAGGTATTTCCTTCAGACCTGCCGGGGAAACCACCCGACAAGTATATTGACTTTTGCATTAATTTGGTTCCGGGCACTCAACCCATTTCCACCCTGCTATATTTTATGGTCCCACCAAATTGAAAGAATTGAAAGAACAGTTGCAACACCTGTTTGATAAAGGCTTTATTGACATAGTGTCTCGCCTTGGGGTGCGCCAGTGCTGTTAATCAAGATGAATGAGGGAACGATGAGATTGTGCATAGACTATGGACAATTGAACAAGGTCATAATCAATAATAAATATCCATTACTGAGGATGGATGATTTGTTTGATCGGCTTTAGGGTGCCCAAGTATTTTCGAAGATTGATTTAAGATCTGGCTACCATCAGTTGAGGATTAGGGCATCTGATGTCCCTAGGACAGGTTTTCGCACTCGGTACGGGCATTATGAGTTTTTAGTGATGTCATTTCGGTTGACAAATGCCCCAGCAACTTTCATGGATTTGATGAAACGAGTGTTCAAGCCTTACTTGGAATTCCTTCATGATTGCCTTCATTGATGATAGTTTGATCTGTTCCCGCAGCCATGAGGAGCATGAGAAACACTTTTGAGTCGTTCTCCATACTCTGAGGTACAGTCTGTTGTATACTAAGTTTTCGAAATGTGAGTTTTGGTTGAGTTCAGTAGCATTTTGGGTCATGTTGTATCAGCAGAGGGAATTCAGGTGGACCTTAAGAAGATTGAGGCAGTCACGGATTATCCTAGACCTGCATCAACTACAGAGATCTGGATTTTCTTGGGTTTGGAGGGCTATTACCATCAGTTTATAGAGGGGTTTTCATCTATTGCAACCCCGATGAACAGGCTGGACCAGAAGGGTGCCCAGTTCAGGTGGTCGGACGAGTATGAAGCGAGCTTTCAGAAGCTCAAGACATTTTTGACTACAGCGGCAGTGTTGGAATTGCCTACAAGTTCAGGGCCATATACAGTATATTCTGATGCATCTCATATTGGACTTGGTATGATATTGATGCAGAACGACAAAGTTATTGTATATGTTTTGCGAACAGTTGAAGATCCACGAGAAGAATTATCTAGTTCATGATTTGGAGCTAGAATTCATTATTCACGCGCTGAAGAATTGGAGGCATTATTTATATGTCGTGTCGTGTGAGGTGTTCACGGATCATAAGAGTTTTCAATACTTGTTCAAGAAGAAGGAACTAAATTTGATGCATAGGACGTGGTTGGAGCTTTTGAAAGAATATGATGTCACCATCTTGTATCACCCAGGGAAGGCCAATATAGTGGCTGATGCTTTAAGTAGGAAGTCAACCAGTATGGGTAGCCTTGCGTAGATTCCAGTCGGTGAGAGACCGCTTGCTTTGGATTGTTAGGCTTTAGACAATCAATTCATGAGGTTGGATGTTTCTAAATTCACTCGTTCATCATTATTTAAGTGTATCCGAGATCGGCAGCATGATGATCCTCATTTGCTTGTCCTTAGTGACATAGTGCGGGATGGAGGTGCCAAGCAGGTTACAGTTGAAGATGACGGGATTTTGAGGATGCAAGGTCGTATTTGTATGCCTAA
The DNA here is from genome assembly GCA_034376525.1 of Nicotiana benthamiana. Lineage (NCBI taxonomy): Eukaryota > Viridiplantae > Streptophyta > Magnoliopsida > Solanales > Solanaceae > Nicotiana > Nicotiana benthamiana. Next base: position 69,777,135 of record CM067332.1, read on the forward strand.
TATGGATAGACTTCGTGAGTTGATTCTAGAGGAGGCTCATAGTTCCCCGTATTCGATTCATCCGGGTGCCGCTAAGATGTATCAGTACTTTCAACAACATTATTGGTGGAGGAGGATGAAGAAGGATATTGTTGCATATGTAGCTCAATGTTTGAATTGTCAGCAGGTAAAGTATGAGCATCAAAGACCTAGTGGTTTGTTCTAAAAGATTGAGATTCCTGAGTGGAAGTGGGAGCTTATCAGTATGGACTTCGTTGCTGGACTCTTACAGACTCAAAGAAGTTCGACGCATTGTGGGTTATTGTGGATAGGCTGACTAAGTCAGCGCATTTCATTCTTATGGCAGTTTCCTATTCTTCGGAGCGGTTGGCAGAGAAGTATATCTGGGAGATTATTCGTCTTCATGGTGAGCCCGTGTCTATCATTTTGGATCAAGAAACAGAGTTTACCTTGCATTTCTAGAGGGCAGTACAGCGTGAGTTGGGTACGCAGGTTGAGGTCAGTACAACAATTCATGCTTATACGGACGGATAGTCTGAGCGTACTATCCAGATTTTGGAGGATATGCTCCGAGCATATGTTATTGACTTTGGAGGTTTGTGGGATCATTTTTCCCATTAGCAGAGTTTGCCTATAACAACAGTTACTAGTCGAGCATTCAGATGGCTCCCTATAAGGCATTATATGGTACGCGGTGTCGGTTGCCGGTTGGATGGTCTGAGCCGGTAGAGGCTCGATTGTCGGGTACAAATCTGGTATATGATTCCTTGGATAAAGTTAAGCTCATTCAGGACAGGCTTCATACAACTCAGTCCAGGCAAAGAGTTACGTCGATCGCAAGGTTCGTGATGTGGCATTCAAGGTCGGAGAGCCAGTATTTCTTCGGGTATCGCCCATGAAGGGCGTGATGACATTTGGAAAGAAAGGCAAGCTAAGCCCTAGATTCATCGGTCCTTTTTAGATTCTCGATCGATTGGGTGAGGTGTCTTATAGACTTGTGTTGCCACCGAGTTTATCAGTAGTGCATCCAGTATTTCATGTGCCCATGCTTCGAAAGTATCACGACAATCCATCCCATATGTCAGACTTCAACACTGTCCAGTTGGACAAGGACTTGACCAATGAGGAGGAGCCGATATCCATTCCAAACCGACAGGTTCGTCAGTTGAGATCGAAGAATTTCCCTTCAGTTCGTGTGCAGTGGAGATATCAACTTGTTGAGGAAGCAACATGGTAGTCCGAGTCCGATATGTGAAGCCATTATCCTCATATTTCACCGTTTCGGGTACTTTTCTATGTCCGTTTGAGGATAAGTGATTATTTTAGAGGTAGAGAATGTGATGACCCTAAAGTTCATCTCTTATTTAGAAGTCAAAACTGTGTGTCGAGGCCCTGAAAACCTTTTTTTATCCCACCTCGATTTGCCTGTGCAGTCCAGGCGCATTTCTAAAAAGCTTTTATGTGAAATTTAAGAAAAAGGTTGATTTTGACCTATAAAAATTTATTAATGTTGACTTTGGTCAACATTCTTGGTGAACGGATCCAAACCCATATTTTGACGGTCCCCTAGGGTCCTTAGTAAAATACAGGACTTGGGTGTATGCCCGGAATTGAATTCCTAGGTCCCTAGACCGAGAAAAGAATTTTTAAAGAAAATTATTTGCTTGAAATTATAAAGGCTTTTTGAAATGAAATGATGTGTATTCTTGATGTTATCGTGCCCGTATGTCAGTTCTGGAGTCTGATACATGCTTAAAATAATAGTTAAGTCGAACCGATAAAATTTGATAAGAATCAGAGTTGATTTGGTATAAATTGAGCCTTTAGTTGAGAAAATGTAAATTTCAATGTTCTTAAGGAATTTAATTAATTTGAGGTTGAATTCTTAGTTGTTGATGTTATTTTGATGATTTGATAGCACGAGGAAGTTCGTATGATATTTTTAGACTTTCGTACATGTTTGGTTTGAAGTCCTGAGGGCTCGAGTTAGTTTTGGATAGGCTACAGAGTGAATTTGGACTTAGGAAAAATTGGCAAGTTTCAATTCTACTATTGGCCTTTGATCTCGCAATTCCGAGATCAGGGATCGCAATTGTAAAGTCTGTTAGTATGATAATTGCGAGGGGATGATTGCAATTGCGAAATAATCACTGGCCAGCCTTGCCTGCATTTGCGAGCATTTCTTTGCAAATGCAACAATTTCTTCGCAATTGCGAAGACATGACATTCTCAAAGGGTTCACAATTGCGAACCCCTTGTCGCAATTGCGACATCTACACCTGATAAGTATTATTTTTGACAGGGTTTTCTTTATTTTTCAAACCCCAAGCTCTCTCGGGAAATTTTCTAAAGACAGGTTCTTCCCCAAATCATAAATAAACAACTTCTAACTTATTTTCTTCAATCTATAACATATTTGAGTTCGTGGGTGAATGTGTGATCGGATTTTGGTTCGAACGTCGGGTTTTGACTAAGCGGTCCCATAGTCAATTTTTGACTTTTTTGGGGAAAATATTGAAAAATATATTTTCATGGTTTAGAATTGGTTTATTTAGGCATTTATTAATGTGATTAGTAAGTTATGGCTAGATACAAGCGGAGTGGAAGTGGAACCGAGAGGTAAAGCGGTAGTTGAGGTTTAATCTTGTCCGCAGAGTTGAGGTAAGTATTTGGCCTAACCTTAGCTTGATAGAATATTAGTTGTGGTCTATTTTTTATGTGTTAGTACTGAGTACGACTTATAGGTGTAGTGACGAGTATCTATACATTGGTGTCAAGCATGTCCATGAGTCTTATACCATGATAATTGTGACTCTATTATTTATCGATCATGCTCAACTTGATTATTGTTAGTGTTGAACAAAGCCTATGAAATTTTCTTGGTGATTGACTATTGTTAAGTATTGGCTCAACTGGAGTTTCATTTTTGTAAAGTAATTGTTGAAAATGAGATTGGTCATAGTTAAGTCCCTTGCTGGGATGTTATTGTTGATATTGTTGATTTCCTTGCCGGGATGTTATTGTTAAGATTATTGATTCCCATGTCGGGATGTTATGATTGATATTGTTGATTCCCTTGACGGGGCGTATTGTTACTATTGTTTGGGTGAGGAAGAGTGTAAAGCACGAAGGGTGATGCCATGCATGATATTGTGAGTGAGTATAATGCCCGAAGGGTGATTCCGTGCCGATATTATAGTATTAATGCATGAAGAGTGATGTCATGCCATGATTTAAGAGTTAATGCACGAAGGGTGATGCCGTGCCATAATTATGTGAGGTAATGCATGAAGGGTGATGTTGTGCTATTTCTATTATTTCAAATGGTGAGGGCGAGAATAAAAGCACAAAGGGTGATACCGTGCACGTTACCGTTTCATAATTTTGTTAATGTAGATATGATGTTCACTATGCTTCTTTATTGATGCTTCTTTATTGGCTTTTTGTTAGAACATGTTATTCCCCACAGTATGCCCCCTTCCCACTTTATTATTTTTATTTATGTTATTATGATTATGTTTGTACATGACCTAACTGCACAGGCATATATGATTGTCGTGTCCTAGCCTCGTCACTACTTCGCCGAGGTTAGGCTAGACATTTACTCAGTACATAGGGTCGCTTGAACTGATACTACACTCTGCATGCTTTTGTAAAAATTTCGGTATCGGTCCCTTTGAGTAGCTGAGGTAGCTGCCTTCGGTCCAGGGAGACCAAGGTAAATTTGCCGTCATCCGTAGAGCCTAAAGTTCCCCTTCCCTATTTTAGCTTTCTGCTATCTCTTTTCTCTTCCAAGAATAATTTTACTTTTGTTTCAGACCATTATTTGTAGTAACTCGTAGATGTTCGTGAATTTGTGATACCAGTTTCGTAGGTAGACTTGTGTTGGATTATTTGATTATGCTGAAACTCTTCCGCATTTATTATCTATTTAAATTTAGTTTCTGCTTATAACTCTTTGGATTGATTGTTACTACGTAGAACCCTAATTGTTGGCTTGCGTACCTTTTAGGAGTAGGCGCCATCACGACTTCTGAGGGTGAAAAATCTGGATCTTGACACTACCTTGCCCATTGAGATAATAATGTTGAACCTTAATTGTGTTGTTTGATTTGTGAGAGAAACGGGAAGAACTGGACCTCATCCATTTGCGTTATTGGAAGCACCTGATAATGCTTGTTTTAGTTCCTTCATAACCTTATCCTGTCATGTGAGATGATCTAATATGGTCTCATGATGATTTTGCAACATCCTTACCACTTCGACACCATGCTCTTCTTCAACATCATCAGGGGTCGCCTCTCGAACATGTCGTGGGTACTGCCTATCATTAAATGGAGTGGCCTCGTTCCCCTCACTATTGGTATCATTAATCAAATCTTTGTATCGGGGCTAATTTTCTTGAACCTCAAGGTTGTTTGTGTTGTTAACACCATTATCTGCCATTTTTTGTAATTTTGCTAAAAATAAATAATCAAACACGTTAGTAGAAGAGGCAAGGACCAACATAATTACACAACTATCTAAGCCTCACGGTGGACATCAAATTATTTACCCGTAAAATAATATATTAAATTTATACGTGGTCTATAGACAAGTGAATTAATTTGATCCTGAAATAATAGATAAATTAGATAAAATATGATATTTAGACTTGAGATTGAGATAAAATAACAAAGATGATAGTTTCAGGAACAAGGCTTCCGAGCACAACAACAATGATATCTATAAACAAGAAGATAAAATTATTTTGAGCTTTTTAATAGAGCGTAGCGTATGTATTCTAGAAATAAAAAATTCATGACTACTACAATGATAGTAGAGCTCGCTATTTATAGTTAGACCTAAGGAACAAGGTCCTAGGATCAAGCCTCTCTTTAATATCAATTATGAAGGACATTGAAGAACGTATAGTGACAGGCAATAAGTGTTATATTCCTTGTAATGGACCATGTACTGAATTCTATAAAATATTTCTCATTTAATGCTACCGAGTGACAGACATTTATTTCATCTATATAAGTATTACTCTCTCCTGTAATAGATGGGATCATCACATTCAAATTCAGTTGTCCTCTGTTTTTGGCTCCACGCATCACTTCCTTATTCGATCATTAAATATAAACATATTTTACACGTAAAATCTCATCTAGTACTAATATCTAATCACTAACAATCTAAAGTCTAATAAAAAATAATAAATTAAGGTTCTAATTTGGAACAAAGGGGACAATATATAGGATGTGGCTCGTCGTGCTTTCTGAGGTGCTTCATGTGACTCGGAATGGAAGAAAGGGGTGAAATTGCACACTTTCGTATTTTGAGCATTATTTTGAGAGAAAGAAAACGTGATTGACAAACCAATCAGCAGAGGCGACTGAAGTGCTTTCATCAAATAATACATATGTATAGAACAATGGTTTTTTTTGGTAAGCAACACTGATCATCAAACTCAATGGATCAACTAATAACTAAACAAAATATTAACCTCAAAAGTCGAAATCGTGGGTAAGTTCTATGTGCAACTCTTTAACGAAATCTTATCAACAATTTTCACCGAAGTCCATAAGCCGATCATTAGGGATGTACGTAAAATTTTTGCTAAGCGATGATAATATTTATAAAAGAATTGGAAATAAACAATATTATTTATCATATTTTTAAACCAAAGATAGTCTTAAACTATTAATTTTATTGAGTCTTACGTTAGAAGAAATTTAGAATTCAATTTTATCTTACTACCATTATTGATAATAGAGGTTATTTCAACTGTTTGCCAAAAATATATTGTTGCTGAGGTTCAAACCTCCGACCTCTAAAAGCAAAATGAAGAACTTAAGAGTGTGCCAACCAACAATTTGTGTCAAATTGTATCCTTTTTTATTTTTCTCTTAGTGATTTTCGCACAGTACTAATACGCGACATCGCTTTGTTCCACGTGCATCTTCCCTTGCTTGTCATGGGTTTTAGTTATGCATGAAAAGTAACTATTAATATTTGTATTAAGATATATTGTCTATATTATATTTCTTAACAGCCCTTTCCCGGATTACGTAACTGCCTTTAAGCCAACATTTTCTATGAACCAAAATTGATGTGATCAACTTCTTGTTTGTTCCCCATATACCAACTCCACCAATAACCAAAATGATCATTTTCTCGTGTTGAAACTAATCAACACATGGTAAATTTCAAGATAAGTTTTCTAGCAAATCTAGATATTAATCAGTCCATTTCATGCAAAAAAAGAAAAAAGATTTTTTTCTTTTTCGAAGCAAAAAGACAACATATATACTATTTAAATTGATTGCTCATTACAGTGAGTTAAGAATCGCTGTAGAGTTCATACGAAAAAATAGAAATAAGAGGTTCTAATTTCCACTCTTTGTTTGATAACGTATTCCGCAAAATGTCGCCATCGAATATAAAACTAAAAGTCTAAAACTAATTGATAAATTTTAGGTAGTCTGCATTTGCTCATTTTCTTTACTAGTTATTATAGCTACTAGCCAAGAGTATTAAATCTTATTTCCTAAAAAGTACACGACATATAGCTAATTAAAAGACAAAAATGCACCATGCATTTCTTGGTTGAGTTTAAATTAGAATTTAAGTTATTTACATTATTACGTTAAGGAATTTTTACACCTTCATGTCCACACGCGAAGTTAGAGATGTTCGCGGAGAAATTCAATAGCTTTTATTTATATAGTGTATATGTGTTAAACGATTGATTAATATGTATAAAAATCAAATTTGGATCCCAGTTATTATTAGTACGTGAAGTCACTATTTTTGAAATTCGGAACCCATAATATGGAAATTCTGGTTCCACCTCTGTTCATTGTCACCTTTAACCGTTGTTATAGATACTCTGTGTTATTTTTAAGATTATAAATCCCATTTTAAGTAGGCTTACCAATAAATATTTTTGGATGGTCCGAAAGTTTTTTAAATTGACGGTGTATAAAACTTAAACTCGTAAAAGATAAATAAATCAATATCACTTCTTCGGTTGAGACGTCGCATTCTATTTTTATAAACAGGCACAAGTCCATTGACTTATTCTGCATGCTCTTGCTCGTACCTCGATATATTAACTACTCTTCAATTCAATAGTACCCCTTGAAAACCCTCTTAATATACTTTTAATTTGCAGTGGACTAAATGAATGGCCCAACTTAGATATCTAAAAATCTTCTTTTCCTTCTTTCATTCATCCAAGGAATAGAGAAAGGGTTCAAGGTCGGGATTTATCGGCCGACGTTGAAGATAATATACCTTGATATTCTCAATTATTTTTTGATTGAACGCATCGCTACACAAATGGTGAGTGATGGTAGCAATGATCGTCCTCAATATTTACAAGATTTTCTTCTAATTAAAGATGATGACAAATTCTTTTCAAGACTTCTATCTAAGGAAAATTCAAATAAAGGTGAGTCTTCTTTTAGGTTTTATTATTATGAAGGATCTTCTTCTAGTTCAATTCCATTTCATTGGGAATCTGAACCAGGTACACCTAAACATACATTCGCAAATACTATTCTCAATCCTCCACTTACTCCTCCACCTTCATATCAATCAATTTCACACTTAAAATCTTTGGAAAAAGTTCATTCAAAACGCAAACTTTATCACTCTATTTTCTCCAAGAGAATTACTCATTCACCATCAATTATTTCTCCTACATCGTCTCGTTCGTCTTCTTTTTCCATGTCTTCGTTGCCATTGTTCGCGTATTCCAACCCAACGAACGTTCAGAGTTCGCGGGAGGGAGGTACTTCGCCAACATCTAGGCACTGCTTTGGTTCAACAATGGGGAATTCAAAGCGTTTTCGTCTTAACTACTACTACTCTATGAAAAAAGTGAAGAAATTGTTGTTGTCCTTTACTCGTATTCGTGCTTCTAGGAATATAAAATGATTGAAAATGAGCTTTACTGTCAGCAGCAGCAGAAACGGACTCAGAATTTAACCTTCGTAGATTATTATGTGTTTACTCTCTATATATATTTTTAATTTGCATATATACATGGTTCGAGGCAGAAGCGGTGAGTTCAATAGAACCTATTGCAGGTGGCTAGATATGCTACGTTTTGCCATGGTGTTCATCTTGTATATCAGAATTGGATAGTACTGAAGAATGGTGTGAATTGTAATGTTCTTTTTTCTATTTCCTATCTCTATGTTTTTGTTCAATATTCCAATTTCCAAAGAACAAATATGCCTAGATAAATTTCCCTTTTCTGTTTTATTGTTGTGATGGATACTGTCAAGATAAATTTGATACTATTTGTCTTGAATCGTTACTAGAGTGTGAATTGTCTAATTTAGTCTTACAAACTTTTCCATTAATTTGTTTATTTTCCTATTTATTCTCTCTGTTCTAAACTTTGATCAAGAAAATTCTATAGATGAGAAGTAAACTGTAAACACAGGGTTTGCAAATGTATATGAAGGTGGAAATATTATTTTGTTATCCTCCATTAAATATTTATTAGTGTCATTTTGTTTATATAATTCAACAGAAGAAGAGTTTGCTATATTATCGTATACCATTCACTCAAACAAGTTGGAAATATGTATAATGTGGGCTTAGACGTTGATATCTGTGCCTACTTCACTGCAGCTACCATGATCGTTTAATACATCGAGGAGTTGTTTGCTTACAGAGATTAGGAAAGTTACCACTGTATAAATTTGGGATTGAAGTTTTCAGTATTTAATTGTGGGTATTAGTTACCGTTTGACTCAAATTATTTGACTCAAAAGTTATTAAATACTTTTTAAGCAAATCAATTAAATGATATGAAGGGATAAATTATGGTTAAAAATAATTAATTCTAGATCCGAAATGAGTAAGAGGAATAAAAAAATATAGTCGAATATAAATATTGACGGCGATTATGACCAAATTCAATAGCATAAAGAAAGATGCATTAAATAACAAAAATATGAATAAAGGAACAGGTTCACCCGATCTTCAGTGAGACGGATCTTCTTTCTTTTTATAAAGATGAATGACAGACAAATACAATTGTGTTAACACTGATAAAGGTATTGGATCACATATCCTCTCATTTCTTTGGAGAAGTGTGTTAACACATTTTCTAGAAAGAGGGAGCGGGAGAGAAAAAGAGCCCCCATATGGGAAAGTCCTTCCCTCCTATTTATAAAGGGGGGTATCCATAGAAAATCCTACAAAAAGGTACAATTAGAGGGAATATTCAGTAGAATATTCCTTTTGAGGATCCCAAAACATACTAGTTGTTTCATCACGACCTTGGCATGTCCGACCTCAGCATTATTGATGACGGTCCGACTTCGACCTTATTGATGACGGTCTAACCTTAGCAACTCATGACAGTCTGACCTTGGCTATTGATGACGGTCTGACCTTGGCCTGTCTGACCACGACCTTATGTCTCCACGTGTTGAATTTCTCTGATATAATTTTGACCCATACAGTTAGTCCCTCCACTTATTAAGATTGTCTCTTGGTCGGGCTCGATGAGCGGACTTCATTAATCGTGGTTTGAGGAATTCGGATGGGGAGGTAGAATCGTGTGGATCGCGGCTGAGGGTTGATTGGTCGAGGCCGAAAGTTGATTCGGACGAGGCCGAAAGTTGATTCGGACAAGATCGAAGTTGTTCCGGATGAGGCCGAATGCTGTTTCGGCCGAGGTCGAAAGTTAATTCGGACATGGACGAAAGTTGATTCGAACGAGGCCGACCGTTATTTCGGTCGAGGCCGAATTCTTTTTGGTGATGGCCCTTGGCCATAAGGGTCGACCCCCTCTTTCTTGGCGACGACTCTTGGCTGTAAGGTCTATTCGGACGAGGCCGAAAGTTAATTAGGACGAACTGACTGTTATTTTGGTCGAGGCCGAATTATTTTTTGTGATAGCCCTTGACCGTTGGGGCCGAACTCCTCTTTTTGGCGATGGCCCTTGGCCATAAGGGTCGACCCCCTCTTTCTTGGCGATAGCTCTTGGTCGTAAGGTCAAGTTGGACGAGGCTGAATGTTGATTCGGACGAGGCCGAAGGTTGATTTAGACGAGGTCGAAGGTTATTTCGGTCGAGGCCGAATTCTTCTGTTTGGCGATGGCCCTTAGCCTTTGGGGTCGACCTCCTCTTTTTGGCGATGGCCCTTGGCCATAAGGGTCGAACCCCTCTTTTTTGGCGTTGGCCCTTGGCCGTAAGGTCAATTTGGACGAGGCCAAAGATTGATTCGGATGAGGCCGAATGTTATTTCGGACGAGACCAAATTCTTTTTGGCGATGGACCTATGCCGTTGGGGTCGACCTCCTCTTGTTGGCGATAGCCCTTGGCCATAAGGGTCGACCCCCTCTTTTTTGGCGACGGCTCTTAGCTGTAAGGTCGATTCGGACGAGGCCGAATTCTTTTTGCCGATGGCCCTTGACCGTTAGGGTCGACCTCCTCTTTTAGGCGATTGCCCTTGGCCATAAGGGTCGACCCCCTCTTTTTTGGCGATGGCCCTTGGCTGTAAGGTCGATTCAGACGAGGCCGAATGTTATTTTGGTCGAGGCCGAATTCTTTTTTGCGATGGCCCCCAGCGGTTAGGGTCGACCTCCTCTTTTTTGCGATGTCCCTTGGCCATAAGGGTCGACCCCCTCTTTTTTTGCGATGGCCCTTGCCGTATGGTCAATTCGGACGAGGCCGAATGTTATTCGGTCGAGACCAAATTCTTTTTGGCGATGGACCTTGTTCGTTGGGGTCGACCTCCTCTTTTTGGCGATGGCCCTAGGCCATACGGGTTGACCCCCTCTCTTTTTGCGGCGACTCTTGGCCGTAAGGTCGAGTCGGACGAGGCCGAATATTGTTTGGGTCGAGGCCGAAGGTTGATTCGGATGAGGCCAAATTCTTTTTGCCGATGGCCCTTGAACGTTGGGGTCGACCTCCTCTTTTTGGCGATTGCCCTTGTCCATAAGGGTCGACCCCCTCTTTTTTGGCGATTGCCCTTGGCTATAAGGTCGATTCAGACGAGGCCGAATGTTATTTCGGTCGAGGCCGAATTCGTTTTTGCTATGGCCCTCAGCCGTTAGGGTCGACCTCCTCTTTTTGGCGATGGCCCTTGGCCATAAGGGTCGACCCCCTCTTTTTTGGCGATGGCCCTTGGCCGTAAGGTCAATTCGGACGAGGCCAAAGATTGATTCGGACGATGCCAAACGTTATTCGGTCGAGACCAAATTCTTTTTGGCGATGGCCCTTGTTCGTTGGGGTCGACTTCCTCTTTTTGGCGATGGCCCTTGGCCATAAGGGTCGACCCCCTCTCTTTTGGCGACGGCTCTTGGCCGTAAGGTCGATTCGGACGAGGCCGAATATTGTTTGGGTCGGGCTGAAGGTTGATTCGGACGAGGCCGAATTCTTTTTGCCGATGGACCTTGACCGTTGGGGTCGAAATCCTCTTTTTGGCGATTGCCCTTGGCCATAAGGGTCGACCCCCTCTTTTTTGGCAATGGCCCTTGGCCGTAAGATCGATTCAGTAGAGGCCCAATATTATTTCGGTCGAGGCCGAATTCTTTTTTGTGACGGCCGTTGGGGTCGACCTCCTCTTTTTGGCGATGGCCCTTGGCCATAAGGGTCGAGCCCCTCATTCTTGGCAACGACTCTTAGCCGTAAGGTCAATTCGGACGAGGCCGATTGTTGATTCGGACGAGGCAGAAGGTTTATTCGGACGAGGCCGAATGTTATTTAGGTCGAGGCTAAATTCTTCTTTTTGGCGATGGCCCTTGGCTGTTAAGGTTGACCTCCTCTTTTTGGCAATAGCCCTTGGCCAAAAGGGTCGACCCCCTTTTATTTGGCGACGACCCATGGCCACAAGGTCGATTTAGACGAAGCCAAATGTTGATTTGGACAAGGTCAAAGGTTGATTCAGACGAGGCTGAAAGTTATTTTGGTCGAGGCCGAATTCTTTTTGGTGATGGCCCTTGGACGTTGGGGTCGGCCTCCTCTTTTTGGCGAAGGCCCTTGGCCGTATGGGTCGATCCCCTCTTTTTTGGCGACAACTCTTGGCTGTATGGTCGATTTCGGCGAGGCCGAATGTTGTTTCGGTCGAGGCCGAAGGTTGATTCAGACAAGGCCAAAGGTTGATTCGGACGAGGCCGAATGTTATTTCGGCGATGCCGAATTCTTTTTTGCAATGACCGTTGGGGTCGACCTCCTCTTTTTGGCGATGGCTCTTGGCTGTAGGGGTCAACCTCTTCTTTTTTGGCGGAGGCCCTTAGCCTTAAAGGGTGTTGTTTCGAATTTATTGAAATTTTAACCCGTCGTTGTTCGATCAAGGTCGAATTTTTCTTCTTTGGCGAATGATCTTAGCCTTAAAGGGTGTTATTTCGAACTTATTAAAATGTTAACCCTTCATCGTTCGATCAAGGTCGAATGTTTCTTTTTTGGCAAAGGCCATTAGCCTTAAAGTGTGTTATTTCAAACTTATCGAAATATTAACCCGTCGTCGTTCGATCAAGGTCGAATTCTTCTTTTTTGGAGAAGGCTCTTAGCCTTAAAGGGTGTTATTTTGAACTTATCGAAATGTTAACCCGTCGTCATTCGATCAAGGTCGAATTCTTCTTCTTTGGCGAAGGCCCTTAGCCTTAAATGGTGTTATTTTGAACTAATCAAAATATTAACCCGTCGTCATTCGATCAAGGTCAAATTCTTCTTCTTTGGCGAGGGCCCTGAGCCTTAAAATGTGTTCCCTGGGAAAGTCCCAATTTGCTTTACTTTGCTTGCATTGGAGAATACGACATACTTCCTGGGGGAGTCCCAGTTTGCTTAACTTTGCTTGCATTGGAGAACATGATATATTTCCTAGGGGAGTCCTAGTTTGTTTAACTTTGCTTGTATCGGAGAATATGATATATTTTCTAGGGAAGTCCCTACTTTTATTCCACTTGAAGAAGTATTTAGTTAAAACAAAATAAAAGCATTCATTACCTCAGTTTGATCATGTTTCCTTCTCTGGTAATGCTTTCAGTGGCCACATCTTCTTCCTCAAGAATCGAAGATCTTCAAGGTATGAGAAGACATTCTTTCATGATCCACGAATGTTCAAACTGGAAGGTGATTGAGAAAAATGTCACCAGTGTGGATCATAACGTTGTCGAGATCCCTGACTGTCGCCAAATTTCTTTTACTGTTCCATGCGGGTCGTCATATTCAAACTAATGCTTCACGTTGATTAGATGTTAAAGGATTCCACATTGGCTAAAGCATGAAACACTTATAGTTCATTCAGGAAAGATAAAATGGAGGAACAAGTAACACCATAACCTATCCATAACTGACCATAGTGACACGTCCCGCGTCCAGTCCGACCCAAATCCGCGCACAGATCTGTCCAGCGCCCAATGTCAGCGCCCAGCCGCCCAGCACATGCCAGTGCCAGCGCCCAGCACGCGCCCAGCGTCCCAGCAAATGCCCATGCCAGCACCCAGCGGCCCAACACTTGCCAGCGCCTGCGCCCAGTGCCCAGCACGCACCCGCGCCCAACGGCAATGTCCAGCGCCCGCGCCCAGCACGCGCGTGCCCTGTCAGCCCGCCTTGTCGGCCAACGGATGGAAAACGGCCAGCACTGCCCAACGACTATATTCGGCCAGCACGCCCCAACGGCTAGGCAGACAGCTGTGCCCCACGGACAGCCTGCCAGTAACGGTCCAGGCTGCCTCAACTGCAAGAAATGGCAACCCAAATGGCTAGTGCCCCCTTTGTGTAGCATTAGGGACTTGTATAAATAGATAGGCACTTAGACATTGTAAGGCATCCATAGATAGCCAGGCATATTTCGGCTTATCCACATATTTTCTGAACATAGCATTGTGTAGCATTCATCAAGGCAATACAAGCTCATTTTCCTTATATTCTTTCTTTGTTCACTGACCAACGTCCCTTAGTCCGATTTTAGGCAACAAGGCTTACTAGACTGCCAATTCTGCAGGCAGATTCATTCTAGTGCCGCACGACACATAGCTTGAGTTCTAAGGCCGTGACAACGTGGTATCAGAGCCGGTTCTAAGGATTAAACAATGGCCAGCGACGGCGAAATGTTTGCATCTTGCAGTGCCGAAGTCCTTTCAAACGTTACAAAAAGATCCAATAGTAGAAAGACCAAGAAGGCAGGAAAAATGGCAACAGATCTTGTCCAAAGCGATGATGCCAACCTTCTAACCACAGAAGTGAGTGATTGGGAACGAGAAGAGTTACCCACAAATACTCCAGAGTTAGAATTGGTTACCAGGGTCGAGAGTGCCCATAAAACAGCACAGTTGCTGGGCAATCGCTTCAACAAGTTCGAAGGCGCATATGAGTCCTTCAAGGAGTCTTTGCTCGAGGAAAATGATAACATCCGCAAAGACATAGACGAGCAGCAAGAAGCACAGGAAGGAGCTAAAACTTCCCTCGAAAAGCTCACTAATCTGGTAGAATCATTGAGCGCCAGATTGTATAAGCTCGAGGAAGATACACGCCAAATGAGACATGCTGTTCCAATCGTAGAGCGCGAAGTAAGGATCGACGCTCCCAAGCCACCCATCTTTAAAGGCGTCCGTGATGCCCAAGAAGTGGAGAGTTTTCTGTGGCATCTTGAAAATTATTTCAAGTTCAGTAGAATAGGCAACGACGAGTTAAAGATCCAAACAGCGGCACTCTACTTAACAAAGAACGCAATGTTGTGGTGGAGACGTATGGATCAGGACATCGGCAAAGGACTTTGCACGATCTGCACGTCGCAGCAGTTCAAAGCAGAGTTGAAAAAGATGTTCTTTTCCAGCAATGTCTTTGATGAAGGCATGCGGAGGTTGCGCGAACTGAAGCACACAGGTTCGATCAAGGCCTACATAAGGGAATTTACAACCCTTACGCTTCAGATTCCTGAGCTCACACCCAGAGACTTGTTGTTCTATTTCAAAGATGGACCAAGAGGCTAGGCTAAGACAGAGTTGGAACGACGGCAAGTATCCACTCTGAGCGAGGCAATCTCACAAGCTGAGAGTCTTACCGACTTCAAGCAGGACCGCGGCACGGTGAAGGAGATGATAAGTAACCATGCTAGTAGCGGAGCAGAATCCGAATGGGGTAGAGAAAACCGTTCTCCCAGGAAGTCACTTAGACAGGGGCTTGCAGAAAAGTCAAGTCTGCCTCACCAATTGCGCAAAGAACCAAAATGCTACATATGTGGAGGATCCTACTGGTACAAAAAATGCCCACAGTTGAAGTGCATTAGTGCCATCATTAAGGATCACCAGCAGAAAGAGGTCATGAAACGAGGTGAAAGTTCCGAGAGCTCCGCACAAGTAGGCATGATCAGACTTTGCGGCTTTACCACCATCGATAGTTCGGGTGAAACTGATGGTGCCCCAGAGCCTTGAAGTAAAAGGGTCCTGGACGATGATAAAAATGTCATGCCCGAGAGAATACCAAGGCAATTTCCACCGAGGGGAAAGGTGGATCACCAGGTCGAGATAGATTCGGTCAAGAGCAGTATGGTGGCTGACACCATAAAATTGTCCAAATGCAAGCCAACGGAAGGGATACCGAAAGGACTTGCGACTGGACAACATTGCCGGGTCAAGATAGATCCAGGCAAGAGCAGTATGTTGGCTAACACCATTAAACCATCCAAATGCAAGCCAACCGGAGGGATACCGACAGAGCTTGCGACAGATCAACATCACCGAGTCGAGATAGATTCGGGTGAAAGAAGTATGGTGGCTGACACCATAACACCATCTGGAGCACAGGTGCTGTTCCAGAAGAAGAGTAAGCCGAGGGTTTGGAGAACACCGATCGAGCTTACTACGGGTCAAAAACCGCAAACTCCCCACTCACTGCCAGCAGCATTTGAAGAGAGGAGTTTGGGTGCCCAACATTCTGCCAAAGTTGAGGAGCATTTGGATACTGCAAAATCTCACTCAGCCAAAGCGGCAAAACGGACGAAGGAAATTCCCGACCGGTCGCGACGCCCAACAGAGTACAAAGTTGGAGACTTAGTGTTGGTGACATTCACCTCAAGGCTGTTCAAGGCACTAAGGGAATTAAATCCCAATTTAGTGCGCGAGTATGAGGGACCTTTCCGGATTCTTGCCAAGGTTGGCAAAATCAATTATCGGTTAAAGCTTCCTCCAAATCTCAGGATTCGTCCGATCTTCCATACAAATGTTCTCAAACCATACTTTGGGGACAAGGAGGATCCGACAAGGTATGATGACCTATGGCAGTTTCGGGAAAAGGTAAAGGAACCCAAACAGATGCGTCGAGGTCGTCGCACAATCAGGTGGGGGAGTATGACACGTCCCGCACCGAGTTCAGACAGATGTGGTATGCACCGAGGTCGTTGCATCATCAGGCGGGGGAGCATGACACGTCCCGCGTCCACTCCGACCCAAATCCGCGCAGAGATCTGTCCAGCGCCCAATGTCAGCGCCCATCCGCCCAGCACATGCCAGTGCCAGCGCCCAGCACGCGCCCAGTGTCCCAGCGAACGCCCATGCCAGCACCCAGCAGCCCAACACTTGCCAGCGCCTGCGCCTAGTGCCCAGCACACGCCCGCGCCCAACGGCAATGTCCGGTGCCCGCGCATGCCCTGTCGGCCCGCCCTGTCGGCCAACGGATGGAAAACGGCCAGCACTGCTCAACGGCTATATTCGGCCAGCATGCCCCAACGGCTAGGCAGACAACTGTGCCCCACGGACAGCCTGCCAGTAACGGTCCAGGCTGCCCCAACTGCCAGCAATGGCAACCCAAACGGCTAGTGGCCCCTTTGTATAGCATTAGGGACTTGTATAAATAGATAGACACTTAGACATTGTAAGGCATCCATAGATAGCCAGACATATTTCGGCTTATCCACATATTTTCTGAACATAGCATTGTGTAGCATTCATCAAGGCAATACAAGCTCATTTTCCTTATATTCTTTCTTTGTTCACTGACCAACGTCCCTTAGTCCGATTTTAGGCAACAAGGCTTACTAGACTGCCAATTCCGCAGGCAGGTTCATTCTAGTGCCGCACGACACTTAGCTTGAGTTCTAAGGCCGTGACAATAGGGTGGTCTACATGGAAGGAACTATTTCATGCATCAACTAGTTGTGTGTGTATATATATATATATATATATATATATTTATTTACTTCTCCACTTCATGACTAAGTTGCTGACGTAAAGCAGGTGGGGTAGGTATTGCCTTATAACTTCCACTCATTTGCATCTTTGTTGTATTCGTCAAAGTATATCTTTGAACAAGATAAAAAAGGAAAAAACGTACATCACGCGCACGCACATCCACATAGAGACACTGTAGAGTGAATGAGTATATCTAGTGGTTTTTCCGCTTCTCAATCATAGCAACAAGAAAACAAAGTGAGAAAGAAAAATGATGTACTAGTGCCATATCTGCATGACTCCTTTATTTTCGGGCCGTAACAGGTAGAAGAATTATATACTAGTATATACCTTTTACAGCTCCCGTTGGAATTGAATTTTAGATCCAGAGGAAATTAAAATTCTAACTAGAAATTCTCCACAGATGGCGTTGAATTGTTTGACTCAAAGTTGTAAACACTTTTTAAAAAAATTAATCAAATGAGATGAAGGGTAAATTCTAGTTAAAGATATTAACTTTAGAACCGAGATGAGTAAGAGGAATAGAAAAATATAGTCGGATATAAATATTGACGGCGATTATGACCAGATTTAATGGCATAAAGAAAGATGCATTAAATAATAAAAATATGAATAAAGGAAAAGGTTCACCCGATATTCAGTGAGACAGATCTTCTTTCTTTTCATGAAGATGAATGACAGACAAATACAAGAATCTCATGATCCTTTTTGGATCTGATGAAAGTATTGGAACAAATATGTTCTCATTTCTTTAGAGAGCTGTGTTTACACATTTTCTAGAAAGAGGGAGCGGGTGATAAAGGGAGACACCCCCTGTGGGGAAGTCCTCTCCTCCTATTTATAAGGGGGATATCCATATAAAATCCTACAAAAAAGTACAATTAGAGGGAATATTTTACCAAATATTCCTTTTGAGGATCCCAAAGCAGACTAGTTGTTTTTCATCACGACCTCGACCTATCCAACCTCAGCTTTATTAATGATGATCTGACTTCGATCTTATTGATGACGTTCCAACCTTGGCTATTGATGACGATCCGACCTTGGCTTGTCTGACCACGACCTTACATCTCCGTGTGCCTAATTTCTCTAATATAATTTTGATCCATATAGCTACCATCAAGATAAAATTTGTACTGGAATCTTGAAATTATAACCAAGGTTATAATATTCATGGGATGACCTTGTGAAAATTGTAGAGAGAGAAATATTGTCAAAGAGTAAAATGTATTAATTTCCAAAGCAGAGATCATATCTGTATAAAGTCCTACCCATATACATGTGAACAACCCAACAAACTAACAATTGGCATAAGTAGCCTCCAGCTAAGCTAACCGACTCAAAGTGTGTGAAGCAAAGAAAAAGATATAAATATCCCTAACTAATACTCGGTTGAGATGTAGCACACTAGTGTACTTAGACACCTTTTAATCATTACACATGGCACATATCTATTTTTTCACGACTAGGGAATAAAAGAACTCGATCCATATTCATTTCCTAAACTCATCAAAGACCAAAACCTCAACCCATATCTTTGAGTGTATCATCCTCACTACAATGCTCATCTCTAACGTCAACACCCCCTCAAGTTGGAGGGTATAGAGATTCAACCTCCAACTTTTCCAAGATGTCATGATGCAAGAGACCGGCAAGGATTTGGTAAACATGTCGCTCAATTGCAAGCGAGTGGGAACAAAAGAACAAGAGACGAGCTCCAATTAGAACTGTTGCCAAACAAAATGGCAATCAAGCTCCTCATATTTAGTGCTTTTCATGGAAGATGTGATTTTTGACGATGTAAATAGTTGCCCGACTGTCAGAGTGAAGCGGAACAGGTAGTAAAGAGAAGAGACAAATCGGAGAGAAGACGAACCAGCCATGTCAATTCAGCCACAACTCTGCGCATAGATCTGTACTCTGCCTTGGGCGGGGACAAAGAAATTGAAGGTTGCTTCTTAGATATTCAAGAAATAGGGAAAGACCCCATAATGATGAAAAAATCACTAACGGAGTGACAAGTATCAGGACATGAACCCCAAGTCCTAGAAAGTATGAAGGTCAAAGGAAGAAGAAGAAGACATAAAATGGCCCAAGCTATGATCTTTGAGAAGATAACGGAGACAATTCTTGGTAGCACCCAAAGAGGAAATCTAAGGTCTTGCATGTACTGAGAAAGACGGTTCACAACAAAGGAGAGATCTGGACCAGTATGGGTCAGAAAATTTAATTTGCTAAGGAGACGCCGGTCAAGAAAAGGATTAGGGATAGGGTGTCATGACCTAACTCCATGTCAAGTTATGATGCGTCCAGCACCGTTACTAGACAAGTCAACAGTGAACAACGTAGTGGTTTCCGATTTATATTAAGCAATCCCAACATCCAACTTTACTTAAATTTAATTCATTTGATATATAACAGTTTTTTAAGGCAAACAAAACAGGAAGAACGAAAAGAAACCATAACTATGGGAATATAACCCAAAATCAAGATCTAGTATAATATATGTCAAGACCTAGTATCACAAGTGTGTGGGCAACTAGTAGAATATACAAGACTATCCTACTTTCCGAAATACAATAGACAGATACAAGCAAAAGAGAAACTTTGGCATGCTGCTGAATGGCTACAAATGGGGTAGCTCACCGTGTAGTCTCAGACTCTCAGTCCAAGATCAAGAATGCACACCTGGCGGATAACTAGATGCACATGTCTCATATCCTGTGCAATTAAGTACAGAAGCGTAGTAAGAGTATATAAACAGCATGTACCCAGAAAGTATCCAGTCTAACCTCGAAGAAATAGTGACAAGGGATCGAATTAGACACTTACTATAGGCTATAATAATATAATTAAAGTGTTAAACTAAATATGGATATCCTGAACAATACTGAAAGCTCAATAATAGAAAATGGAAAGTTTTTCTTTCATAAACAACTTCCATTTCAAAGCATTTGAGCATTATAAATCACGGAGAGTTCCAAATAATTAACATGCGCAATTATGCAGAAGTCGTATAGCTCGATTCAACATAATATTAAAATATGCACTACTGGACGATCGAACGGCGCGAACCATATATGCATCTATTTATTACCGAGGCGCTCGACTCGTTCCACAAATAACAAATTTATCTTCAAGAAAGCACAAATTTTTCACTGTCAATCAAGTATGCATGCCTGGCAGATAACTAGATGCACTTGTCTCACATCCTGTGCAATTAAGTACAGAAGCGTAGTATGAGCATGTAAACATGTATCCAGAAAGTATCCAGTCTAACCTCGAAGAAATAATAACGAGGGGTCAATTTAGACACTTACTATGGGCTAACAATAATATAATTAAAGTGCTAAACTAAGTATGAATATCCAGAACAGTACTGAAAGCTCAATAACATAAAATGGTAAGTTCTTCTTTCATAAATATAACTTCAGTTTCAGTCAAATCATTTAACAACTTTCATTTCAAAGCATTTGAGCATTATAAATCACGGAGAGTTCCAAATAATTAACATGCACAATTATGCCGAGGTGATATAGCCCGATCCAACATAATATTAAAATATATATTACCGGAGGATCGAACAACGCGAACCATAGATGCATCTATTTACTACCGAGGCGCTCGGCCCGATTCACAAATAACAAATTTATTTTCAAGAAAGCACAAATTTTTCAATGTCAAGCAAGTATTTCATACAAATCCTCAAGTAAGTGGGTATAACCTTCCATTATTTTATCAATTTCCAGTCTTACACCCCATATTTTCATACATGAAAGTACGCTACGAGTAAATTGATATATGATCAGAAATGAGATATTACATCCCATATTTAGTATATTGAAGTTTCATCGCAAGTTAATTGATGTAAGTTCGGGAATAAGATTTATTTTGTGATTATAAGTATTGCGCTATTTCAAATGAATGATAATTTAATTCGTGAAGGTGAGAGGGTAAGTGAATCGAAGAAAATGAATTTCATCGAAATTTGTCATGTTGGGATAAAATACGATCCGAGCTAAAATATTTGATCTTTATAAACTAGTGCTATATAAGGTACCACATGACCATGATAATAAAATGTATAAGGTGTGCTAAAAATGAATAGTATTTTAATTTAAGATAATTCTTAATTATTTGAATAATTAGATAATTATGAATTTTTAAGTGAGAGATTAATTTGTAAATTGAATTGTGTGAATAATTAAGTAAGTGAAGACTTTGGATAATTACTAGGGGATAAATTCACGTTGGTTTTTGGAATCTTGGCACCAAATTATCATCTCATAACCTTAAAGAATGTGGTGTCAATATTTAAAGAGATTTGGCATGCATAGTTATTCACCTATTCATTTAATATGCATGTCTTGAGAAAGTGAGATTTATCCATTTAATAGGTAAGACTTGAAAACATAAGGATCTCATCCATTCTTAAGAATATGATTAACTCAAATTTTGCTCTAGTAATGTGAGGCTTCATCAAGTTCAGATAAGAATTGATATGTTAGCAACGTGAATTTTTGCTACCAAATCATACGAGACTAAGTAATATTATGGTAACAGAATTTTGCGGTTTTGAAGAAGTACGGTGCAATTGTTCTCAAAAATATTACATAGATTTTTCATACTTTAATTTGTTGTTACATTATTCGTTGCAATTGACATATATTAAAGAGATTGTCAAGAGAATTGGCTCAAGTATGTTAAGGCTATCACTTCTATCTTTTAGACATAATTCATGTGATAAAAACGAAACGTGCAAATGCACAACTTTCGTGAATAACTCTATTTATAGAAATATCAAAGGCTCCAATGTTCTTGATTCCTATATATCTTATTATTTTATCGTCCGTTCATGGGTCTCAAAAAATACGCAAGTTGATAAAGTTTATTTCATGATATTAATCAGATACATAATGGTTTTATAATATTCTCAAATATTTTATTGACGTACATCTCATACATTCCATTCATTTATACATGCACATTGACCCATGACTAGATGGTGCTATATATGTGTATATATACATATCATATGTATATGGGATATGGGAAAAGATTACGGCTTTATATACGCACTAACACCTGATCAGCAGGTATACGTTAAAGATTTTACCCACAGTGGTGGAGATGATATGATGGGATGCCCTCAAAGGTTTGATAATGTTATGAGCATGTGAACCTATGTACGACATGACATCCATACGCATATGCATGACACTACAAGTATTTCATGATTTACAGAGTTATTTAGACTAACATCTCGAGTCTTTTACTCCATGTTTCTCTCATGTTTATTATTTACTGAGTTTCATTCCTTACATGCTCAGTACACTATTTGTACTGACGTTCTTTTTATCGGAGACGCTGTGTTTCATGGCCACAAGTCCCGATAGACAGTTTGAGAGTCCTCCAAGTAAGCTATCAGCTCAACGAAAGATGTTGATACGTTCCATTTTCTCTGAAGTTGCTTGTTTGGTCAGTTTGATTTAGACGGGTATTGTATGGTATGTCGGGACCCTGTCCCGACGCATGACGTTTATGTACTCTTAGAGGCTTGTAGACATATGTCGTGTACATGAAAGATTATATGTCCATGTCGACCTATGTTAAGTGTACGAGTGATCATTTTTGGTCGTATAGGCCAGTAAGTCAAATATATAAGTTTGTATTCCCTCTGATTTACTTCAGTTCATTTACCTTACGATAGACTGATACGAAAGATATGTTACGTTGGTACTCAGCTGAGTAAGGTACCGGGTACCCGTCGCGGCCCATCGATTTGGGTCGTGACATCCAGCATGACTTAAGTGATAACAATAGCAAGTGAGGACGCAAGTATTTCAAATATAGCATGATACGAGTCCTAAACTACCCAGACAATAACATAAATAGTAGTTACGTTCAGACTCTCGCCACCATGTACGTATGTTGCCCCCACAGATAATTACAAATATTTGTTTAATTTACCTATGGGGTTAATTTCCTCTTACATAATTAGAAATGAGACTTACCTCGTCTCCAAGCCTACATTCCAATTTATGTACGCGCTCAAACCTCCAAATTTTGTGTCAAACAACTCAAAGCTAGTAAAACATTACGTAAACTAATCAATTTATGCTCAAAAGTTCATAATTCCACCATTTAAGTGATTACTTAACCTAATTTGCAAGATTCCTAAAATTTATCTCCAGGTTCACATGCTCAGATTCCGAAAATTTTTAAAGAAAGTTGTTACCCATAACCTTAAGAACATAAATACATGATATTTACTAAATTCCATAATAAATTTTGTGGTTAAATATCATTTTTATCAAAAACCTAAGTTTTCACATAAACTCATGATTTTCATTAATTTATATGTTATTAATTACCCATAAACAATGTATTTAACTCACATTGTATAGAAATTACTTACCTCAAAGTGCAAAGTGAAATCCCCTCTATAAGAGCTCCAAGAATTGCCCAACATTGGAGGGAAATGAGCTAAAATAACCTAAGTCCAATTATTCAAAAGTTCTCTACCCAGGTTTGCCTTCTTCGCGATCACGGAAAAGGCCTCACAATCCCGAAGGCAAACGGTCCATGCCCACAGAAATTTACCCGTCGCGAACACAACAAGAGCCTCGCGAACGCAGAGGCTCTCTTGGCCTACCCTACGTAAGGGCTTCTTCGTGAACTCAAAGAATAAACAACGGCCACCCAGCTCAGCCTTTTCTACGCGAACGCGATGACTAGAGGACCCAGACCTTCGGGAACGCGATCCTGAGCACGCAAATGCAAAGGGCACAAGTTTCCCAACCCACAGCACCCCAAATCCTCCATTGCGAATGTGAAGGTCTCACCACGTTGGCGAAGAAGAAACCAGAAGAAGAAATCTAGTGTGTTTCAACTCAATTCCGGGTGGTCCAAAATGCAACTGAGCCTCTCGAGACCCCATCCAACTACTCCAACAAGTGTATAAACATTATACGGACTTGATCAAACTCTCAGAATGTGTAAAACAATAACAAAATCAAGAATCACACCCCAAAATCAAATTGAATCAAACTTTATACTTTAAGTTTCTAAATCGCTCCGAACACGTCGAGTCATACTTGGACTACTCGAATTGATACTTAATTTTGCGTGCAGGTCTTAAATAACATTAGGGAGCCAGTCTTTGTCTCGAAATTACATTTTGACGTTAATATCACCAAAACCTATTGTCACACCCCTTTTTTTCTCAAACCTCACTAATCCCCCCCCCCCCCCCCCTTAAAATTAATAAAACTTGAAAAGGGTTTTCTCATTTTTGAAAGTGACAAAGAATTTTTGTTCAAAGAAAGTAACTCGGAGTCGCCACCTGACTTTGATTTCGGTGTGTCAAGTCATCGTTCTTAAAAACAATAATTTTTTCCTTTAAAACACTTTAAACGAGAAGGCGTTAGGCACTCCCCAAGTCCCGTAAAAGTCACGGTTGCGTACTCGATCTAGTTGCCTATTAGAATGTTCGAATCGAGGTAAAAACACACAAAGGAAAATAGACATCCAAAAGGTTTGAGGTCGTCACTTCCTAATAAAAGAAAAATAAAGTAACATGAAATAAATCCTCCTAGTTTGTACTATGCCTCCATTGGTAATGCCACGGCCTCTATTTACATTTACTTCGGGACATACCCCTAAATGTATACAAATCTCCTGGGGCATCCCAGGACAAATTTAACTAAGGGGCGACCTCTTACCTCAAAAGAAGCTGAAATACGAACGTCTTATAAGTTTACCTACCCAAGATGATAGGCCTAAACATGCTCCTATCGGATAGTAATAAAACGAGAAGAAGTAGCTAAGAGAAAAACTAAAAAAAAAAATGCAACTCAGGGTCACGTTCTTTTAACTTATCATTTTCATGTATTTAGACCAAACCCAAGTCCTAAATAAGTAAATTAACACTAATGGACCAAGCCTTTCTCCCAATCCCCACGGTCCAACAGTCATCAGAAACATTTCAATCCAATTATTCATGCATAACATGTAAAACAGACAATCAAGCAAGCAGAACAAACACAATTCAAAGGAGGCAACAGTACGAAAAATAAGACAAATTGACGCTATCGACTTCATAAACAAACAACAACAAATCAGTGTTCAAATAAACAGAGTACCCCATCACATACTGAATAATTTTAACTCCATTTAATTAAAGCTTAAGCCATGGAAAATTTTGCCGCATTTCAGAAAAATTGACATACCAATTCAGTAGATTAACCGTAAAGATGTTGAGCTACAAGATTATATAGCTTCCAAACCTAGACATATACATTGATTTTGTCGTGTATATTTATTGTATACTGTTTGTATATCGTATATATCATGTATGTTGGGCCAGAAACTAATCTGGGCTCATTTTCCTTTTGTCTTTGTATTTGGCCCGAGTTGGCCCAGGTTGTTCATATAAGCAACTGACCCTTCTGTATAAGGGTCAGTCGGATATTTTGATATTGAAAGTTTTCTTTTGAAGCTCTCTAGAAGCTTCTCTCAACCGACTCATTTTCTTCAATCTTCATCTTGATTCTTCTATGTTTTCATGGTATCAGAGCCAGGCCCATCCCAATTATTGTTACCGATGTTGGGCCCCCATTTATGTTGTCCACGCTTCAGAGATCTGGGCATGAGGAGGGGTGTTGAGTTGTCCCACATCGGAGGGATTTGAAGTCATTGGTCTCCTTATATAGCTTGGGCAATCCTCACCTCATAAGCTAGCTTTTGGGGTTGAGTTAGGCACAAGTTAACTACACTAGTCATGAAGGAATAATGTATTTGCAAGAATTTAACAACGAAAATATTCTTTCAGAACCTACAACCTGAGATTAACATATATTTTAAGGAACATAGGTTTCTTCAACTAATCATTATGAGAAACGAAACAGTTAAAACGTGTTTAAGGAAAAGAGATGTCAAACTATGTATTCTATTTTTGAGAGCTTTAAACTACTTGATCTAAACAAATTCACGACTGCGAAGTAACACCAAGTTGAACTTAAAGAATGACCGAAACAGAATTCGCGGCGCTTAAATTCAAACTCTAAATTCCATCGCCGTCAATCAATTTTCAAACAAAGCACAAATTATTCGTCAAAAAGAAATCAACAGATGTGAACAGATTGCACGTCAATAAACCAAAGACGAATGGATCTAATTTGGAAACTTAACTATAACCTAAATGTTTCATTTTTCAACTACTCGTATCGTGCCGCAAGATGGCACATCGCATAATAAGAACTGATTGACAAATAACTCTCTCGAGCACAAATCACAACTAGAAGGTAACTCCCAACTAAATCACAACGTAACAGGCTTTTAGAAACTAATATGGATATTAGGTTATCACTCGAAAACATATTGTATGCCAATCTTCACCAAATGGAAAACAAAGCTAATAGAAGCATAAGAACCATAATGTTACTGCATTTAGCAGAAGCAGCTGAAACTGAGATTCAGCTATGTATTAAGCATTTAAAACATTGATCCTCCTACTCACATATCGCAAAACCATGAGATTAAAGCAACAAGTGTTCATGTCAGGTGCAAAACAAAACTTCGAAGTACATATTCAAATATAATCCCTTTTGAAACAACCCGTCAATAACCTACAAGTTCGTGAATTAGCCGCAGACCCCGAACACAACAGCTAGGGCTCTTATCATACTTCAATCAACAACAACAACCCAGTATAATCCCACTTATTGGGGTCTGGGAGGATAGTGTGTACGCAGACCTTACCCTTATCCTTGGATAGAGAGGCTGTTTCCAAATAGACCTCCGGCATCCTTCCCTCCAAGAACTTCCCACCTTGCTGTTGGGGAGACTCGAACTTACAACCTCTCGGTTGGAAGTGGGGGTTGCTTACCATCAGAGCAACCCCTCTTGTCCCTTGTCATACTTCAATCAATCATCAAAAAACAGAGTAAGAAAACATAACAAACCTGAATTGCAACAAATTTGATTAATTCTGCTTTGAATCAAATACAAGTGAATCTGACGATGAAAATTCAAAGAAGACAGCAGCTACAGTGTGACAAGATGCAAAAACCACGAACTCGGACTCAAACGGCCAACTTTATCTCAGCTCAATCAATCTCCATGTTGAAACCAGAATTCAAAATTATAAGAGGAGAGACGGAACATATATTTTTTTGAATTTTTGAGGCAGTGATCGAAACAAAAAAGAAAAACACGGACACTAATTTTTTTTGTATTTTCGTAAACAAAATAAGAAAACAAAGATGGAAAAATTTGAAGAAACCTAGTTTTTCTATCTCTGTCTCTCTAAAAGAACCCTAGTTTTTCAAACCCTAATTTCCTCCTTTGTTTTTTCTGCCCGAAAATTTTGTCCAAAACCTCAAATATATAGCTCTCTCTCGAAACTTCTATCCTTCTTCTCCAAGAAAGCCCAAAAACCCGAATTTACCTTCAAATTAATTTCGAAAATCCCATTTCACAAATAAAAATCAGAAAAATGGAGAATTGGACAAAAATCTTCATCCAACGATTTTTATTTCTCCAAGATTTATTCAAGGGTCTCTGATTTGTTTTATGTCGAACGAAAAGAAAGAAAAACGTGTGAATCTCATGGATATGATGAGGCTTGTACGGAGTGCATGACGTGGAAGAAGGAGAGGAGAGGAGGGACCAAAGAGTGAATGTGTCGTCGTATTATGCCTTTTCCGGTGACTTTGGTGGCGAGCAGAGAGGTGGTGCGGCTGGGTAAATTTTGTAGGATTAGGGTTGCGTAAAATGTCATAAGAGTATTTTTATATGGCTTAAATAATTAACTATAGCCATCGGATGGGAAGTAGATAAAGGGCTAGGATTAAACTAAAGCGGAAAATGGGTTAGATGGTTTAGTTGGCATTCACTGGATAATCAAAGGCCATAAGAATCTTGACACCAAAGTGCTCTTTGTTAGATGCCCTTTCCCATTTCTTCAAAGGCACATGTAGCTTTTCCAGAATAGTAGTCAAGAGGAACCCATAAGGTATGGCATGAGCTTTAGAGTCGTTGATGACTCTATCCAGTAGTTTGATAATGAATGCAGGCTAGTTAATCTGCTTTCTTCTCATAAGACACTCTAGAAGAACTAGGTCCATGTAGTTTGCATTGTGCCTTCTCTCCTGTCTGGGTAGCAAACATTTGTTAACAAACTCAAAAAACACCTTGTGTTCAGCCCTCATCTTACTTTTCTGAACAAATCGAGCTTCAGGCACATCTTCAGGAGTTGCAGAATCACAAAAGTTTCTGGTGATTTGGAGTGCATTAGGAAGAGAGTCCAGGCAAGGCCATCTTTTCCTTGTACAATCATCATATCCTACACAGGGAATGTCTAGAATCTCTCCCAATTTAGGAGCATCAAACTGTACCTTGACTCCTTTCACCAAACTAGTAACAACCACATTCACCACTATGGCATTCGCCATAAATTCAATCAACTCTTTTCTTTCCAGTTTGCCATCTAGTTGAAGAACCATGTTCTTCCACCCTTGTGCATTCAGGGCATCAACCAATCCTTTCATGTCTGGATCCTCCAGGTCTTTCGGAATTCTTTCTTTCAAGATCTTTCTCCTGCCAAAGAGGACAAATCTATCCTGTTCCTTTTCAGATTCCTCCTCCTTTTCTTCTCCACTCCATTTTTCTTCTTCTTCAATAATTTTCTTTTGTTTTCTTTGCCCGGCAGACCTAGTTCTTTTGGCCAACGAGGACTCAGCAGATATGGGTACAAAGAAAGTCTTCTTAGTCAAAGTCTTGGAACCTTTTGGTTTGGGTGATGGTACTTTTTCAGTTGTTCCTCTTTCTTGATGGACTAGGTCCATCTCCTATTCTTCTTCCTCTTCTACCTCGATACTCTCCACAACTTTCACCTTCCTTTTTCTCTCTTTTTCTTCCTGCTTTCTTCCAGTGCTTTATGCAATTGTTCCTTACTTTGTTTAACCCTTCTTCTAGTTGCTCTTGAAGGGACAGTAGACTTAGGGGATGATATTTCGCTTTTCTTAGTTGGCTTGGAAGCAGTTGGAGCTTTTACGGAAAAAGCCTTAGGGATAATCAGCATCTTTGGGATACCAAAGACACAAATCAGTAGTGTCTTTCAGATATCTTAAAATCCTCTTGATAGCTGTCAAATGTGACTCCTTTGGATTTTCCTAAAAATGAGCACAAAGCACTACACCGAAAACAATGTCAGGTCTGCTACCAGTAAGATACAAGAGTGAACCAATCATACCCCTATACAACTTTTGGTAACCGATGAACCAGGTTCATCAATATCTAGTTTAGTGGCAGTTGCAATAGGTGTATCTATTTTTTGGCGTCCTCCATTTTAAACCTTTTGATTAGTTCTTTTGTATACTTCTGCTGATGGATCATGGTCCCATGTGGGCTTTGTTTGATCTGCAAGCCTAGGAAGAAATTTAGTTCACCCATCATACTCATTTCAAACTCACTCCCCATTAGTTTAGCAAAATCGTTACTCAACTTATCAGTAGTGGCCTCAAATATTATGTCATCAACATATATTTGTACAATAAGGAGGTCTTTACCTTTTTCCCTTAGGAACAAAGTGCTATCAATTTTACCTCTTTTGTACCCATGTTCCAGTACTTTGTGGGACTATACTGGGTAGTTGTTGTTGTTGTTATTGTTGTACCCATGTTCCAGTAGGAATTTTGATAGTCGTTCATACCACGCTCTTGGGGCCTGTTTGAGCCCATATAGAGCCTTGTCCAACTTGTACACATGCTCAGGAC
The DNA here is from genome assembly GCA_034376525.1 of Nicotiana benthamiana. Taxonomy (NCBI): domain Eukaryota; kingdom Viridiplantae; phylum Streptophyta; class Magnoliopsida; order Solanales; family Solanaceae; genus Nicotiana; species Nicotiana benthamiana. Next base: position 69,807,057 of record CM067332.1, read on the forward strand.
ATTCCTTGCTTTCAAATCCTGGAGGTTGTTTTACAAATATTTCTTCCTTGAGGTAGCCATTTAGGAAGACACTTTTGACATCCCTCTGATGAAGAGTGAATTCCATATGTGTTGCAAAGGCAGTGAGAAGTCTGATTGCTTCTAGTCTTGCAACTGGAACAAATGTCTCATCATAGTCAATGCCTTCCTTTTGGCTGTAGCCTCGAACCACCAGTCTTGCCTTATTTCTTGTGACAGTTCCATCTTCACCAAGTTTGTTCCTGAAGACCCATTTGGTACCAATGACTGATCTGTCCTGGGGTCTTGGAACTAGAATCCATACTTGACTTCTTTCAAATTCATTAAGTTCCTCCTGCATAACATTAACCTAATCTGCATCCTGCAAAGCCTCAGAAACACTTTTAGGTTCAATAAGAGATGGAAAGACATCAAACGCACATAGATTCTTTAGTTGCGATATGGTTTTGACTCCAGATGTTGGATCAGTGACAATGTTCTCAATGGGATGAGAACTTTGATACTTGTGAGGTTTCACGACCAACTGGTTTCTGCTGAATGTTTCAGTTACTTGCTGAGAATAAGGTTCATGAACAAATTCCTTCAAGGGTTTTATTTTAATTCCTCTTTGATTTCTTCCTCCTGTCAGGTTGCCTTGTAAGGAAGAACATGTTCCATCACATGTTCCTCTATAGGTACTGCTTTGACTTGATCTGATGCTTCACCCAAGTCTTTGAATAGTCCAATGGCTTCATCTTCATGTTCCTGTCCTTCAGAAAAAATGTTAGTTTCATCAAACACAACATGCACACTTTCTTCTACACACAAAGTTCTTCTATTAAACACTTTATATGCTTTGCTATGTGAAGAATATCCCACTAATACTCCATCATCACTCTTGGGATCAAACTTACCTAGGGAGTTTTTTCCATTGTTGTCACATAGCACTTGCAACCAAATGCCTTAAGATGGGATGTGTTTGGTTTTCTCCCTTTAACTAACTCATAGGGAGTCTTCTCAATAAAAGGTCTAGTCATGCATCTATTAATTTTGTAAAATGCAGTATTTACAGCCTCTGCCCAGAAGCTGTGGGGTAATTTACTAGAGAAAACATGGTTCTTTCCATATCCTCAAGGGTCATGTTCTTTCTTTCAACTACTCCATTTAGCCGAGAAGTCCTAGAGGCAGAGAAATTGTGATCTATACCATTTTCATCACAATATTCAGTAAATTTTGCATTTTCAAATTTTGTTCCATGATCAGACCTAATGGATGCAAGTTGATTTCCTAATTGTTTCTGAGTTTTTCTAATAAAAGCAGTAAACATTTCAATGCCTCATCTTTAGATGTCAGAAATAGTATCCAGGTAAATCTAGATTAATCATCAACAAGCATCATCACATATTTCTTTCCTCCTCTACTCATGGTTCTCATTGGACCAGAGAGATCCATATGAACCAGTTCCAATGTCTTGGACGTACTTGCCATTTTTTGGATTTGAAGGATGACCTTACTTGCTTCTCCCTTGTACATGCCTCACAAACTTTGTGCTTCTTGAACTTAATATCAGGTAATCCTATTACCAAGTCCTTGGGGATTATTTTGTTTAGCTGATTTAGACTAGCATGGCCAAGTCTTTTGTACCACAAGAGGGGATCATGTCTAACACACTTAAACAATTGAGTTCATTTTCTGAAAGAGTTGACAAATCTACAATGTAATATTATTAACTCTTTTTCCCTGCAAAATAACCTTGTCAGTGATAAGGTTAATCACAAAACATTTGGTAGAGGTAAAAGCCACAAGGTTGCCTCTGTCACACGGCTGTGACACACTTATTAAGCTATATTTCAAACCATCAATCAGGTAGACATTCTCTATGTAGTGAGAATCACTCTTGCTTACCTTTCCAACCCTAATGATCTCACCTTTCTTTCCATTACCAAAAGAGACATTACCTCCTTTTAGGTCCTCAAGTGAAAGGAACTGGTCCTTGTCCCCAGTCATATGTTTTGAGCAGCCACTATCCATATACCATATTTGGCCCCTTGCTCTCACATGGACCTGCAAAAGGAAATTGGGGGTTAGTCTTAGGAACCCAAACTAGTTTGGGTCCCTTTCTATAAGCAAAATGATTAATTAAATTCCTTATTTCCCATCCAGGCAACTTATTCTTTTCTTTAACAAAAACTTTGTTCCTTTGACTGGCCATTTCCTTTGTATTACATTCATATTTGTAATGACCAGTCTTACTACAGTGTGTGCATATTTTATTTTCAGGAAGAGTGAGGTACTTCCTTTTTGGATCCCATTAAGGAGCTTGAGTCTCATATCCAAGTCCTCTTTTGTTACTGTTGTGATGCTCTTGCAACCAAGAGAGAGCATTTGAGGCTTTGTTCCACTTGCAAGTTCTGTCTAGTTCATGTTTTACTTTTCCTAGATCTTCTTTTAGAACATTGATGAATTCATCTTTTCTGTATAACTCATCTTTCATTTTTCCTAAACTTTCTTCTAGAGTGAGATGTGTCTGACAGCTATCTTCTTTCCTGTCCCTAATTTTAGTTTCAGATTTCCAGGCCTAAGTTCGAAGACACTATTGTCAAGTTGAAGAACCTGGTTCTTCAACTCAGTATTTTTGTTATCACTCTCATTTTCCCTAGACTCTAAACTTTTACATTTTTCTTTTAGAATCACACATTCCCTGGACAAAACTTCCTTTTCATTGTTGATTATTTCATACTCATCAATGAAGTCCATTAATAGCTCAGCAAGTTTTTCTTTAGAAAAGAATTTAATCTTGTCTTTTAGATGAATAATACTTACCTCTTGCTCATCATCTGATTCTCCGATGGCCATTAATGTTTGCTCCTCCTTAGCTTCATCTTTTGAGTCTTCATCTGAAGTTTCTCCCCAAGAAGCAACCATAGCCTTGGTTGAACCTTTGTTTCTCCTGGGTTGAACCTATTTCTTCTTTCTGTTTCTTCATTCAGCTCTTTCTTCCACTCAATTTCCTATTGAGGATAGTTGTTGATCATGTGGTCTGTCTTGCCACACTTGTAGCATCCCTCATTTCCATGTTTCTCCAAAGCTCTTGTTTTATTGAAGCTTGTACTTATTCAAGAACCTTTTCCTCTCATTAGATATCTTTTGAAATCTCTAGTAATCATAGTCATTTCATCATCTTCCAATTCTGCACCTTCAGCAATTCTGAGAGCTAAACTTCTCTCCCTTTTGGGGGTATCCATCTTCATGGTTTGTCTCCTCATTTCATAGGCAGTTAAATTTCCAATTATTTCATCCAGTCTGAGGGTGGAAATGTTCTTGGATTCCTAATGGCAGTGATTTTGCTTTCCCATGTGACTGGCAGAACTCTTGTCAGAATCTTCTCAACCTTGTCTTCCTCAAGGGTAGTCCTTCCAAGAGATTCCAGTTCATTTGTCAAAGTGGTGAATCTAGTGTACATCTCCTGAATAGTTTCTCTTTCCTTTATAGTAAAATTCTCATATTGAGAATACACAAATGTTCCTCTTGATCTTTTCACTTGAGGTGTTTCTTCATGAGCCACTTGTAGGGTGTCCCGTATTTCTTTGGCAGTTGTGCAGCTTTGGATCCTACTGTACTCATTTGGTCCTAGACCATATACAAGCCACTTCTTGGCCTTAGCATTTTTCTCCCATTTTTTCAAGTCTTCAGCTGTGCAGTCAGCCCTTATCTTTGGGACTTCAATTCCTTCAGCATTCTTCTTAGTGGTTGCTAGAGGACCATCAGTGATTATGTCCCAACATTCATATTCTTCCCCTATAATATGATCTCTCATTATGTTCTTCCACCAAGAATAGTACTGGCCATTGAAAAGTGGAGGCCTAGCAGTGGATTGCCCTTCCCAGTTCCCAGGTGGTGCACTCATTGTTGATCTTCTCCTAAGGTGTTAGCCTCTTCAAGGATAACCTGCTCGATACCAATTGATGCACCAACCATTAATTCTACACAAGAGGGGGGGTGATTTGTGTAGTACCCAATTTTTTGCGCTAGAAGAATCTGGTTATCCTAGAGAACTAACTATGACTGTTTGCGGAATTAAGAGTGCATAAAATAAAGAACATAAAGATTTTTACGTGGAAAACACATGGCTCAAAAGGTGAAAAACCACGACCTACTACTCAGTAGGATTTCCTCAAACATCCACTAAACTCAATGAGCCAAAAAAACATTTAAAAAACTATTTGTAAACCTAAGGATTAACTCTAATCCCAGTGTGGGACACAGCCTCAAATTTTGTGACACTTTCAAGTTAACTCTAACTTGAATACTCAACGTACCTAATACAATTTTCTTCTATGAAATTTGGAAAGGTACAATTTTAAATCACCTACTACAATTGAACTAGAATAAGAAAAACACAATGAAACTGATATTTCAATCTTATTCAAGTATCTGCATGCACGCATACTTGATCTCATGTAAATTGCTTGCAAAATAGTCATGCTCTTTTGCTCTCAATTTAGATCTAACTTCTTTGTATTTGTGTGTGCATGTACAAGAGAACAGTATTACTTTTATAGAGTTAGTAATCAGAGTTTAACAAAAACTTGAATTGTTGATCCTTCATCAAGTTCGAGTCCTAGAACAAATCAAACTCCAATTCCTTATCCTAGATCCAGATATAGTTCTCTTCATATAAGGAGACCACTTCCCCTTATCCCGTATGCAATCTTTTCTATCAGTTCAGAAGATATTGTTGCTCGATCTCAAAGTTTTATCTTCTTCACGTGCATCTCATGTGCATATGTTGTAACAACTATGTCTCTTAAGATGGACCTGGTCCTTCACTGAGTTCATTTGTCATTCTTCAAAACTTCAACTGAACTTGGGCCAACAGATGGGGTGTGGCTACACATGATCTTTGATAGATGATCCTTTTATCATTAAAGTAGTTTTTGGTTGTAAAACTGCCCACTGGATCAAGGACATTATCAGATCTGATCACTTATACTTGAGCATAAAAATGTCTTTCCACCATAGAAATAAAGGGCTTTAGAACAATAAAGGAAGCAAAAATAATTATCTAACGAAGAACTAATCGTCTTTGATATAGAATTAAAAACAAGAGATAGATTGTGAAACTCGACCCTTTAGAATGCCAAGAACAACAATAAGCCTAAATTTATCACCTTTCTTGAATACCTATAAGTGATCTAAGATTTTTAAAATGGTGAAACCCGATCCTTTAGAAATAATAAGCCTAAAATTATCACTTTTCTTGAATATCTAGAAATGATCTAAGATTTCGAAAATGGTTTAATCTTACCCTTGGTGCTCAATAGATAGGACCAAGTACCCCTGCTAAAGTCGTCAACTATAGTGAGGAAGTACCTAAAACCATCATGTGTTGTTGTTTTATAGGGTCCCCAAGAAATAATATGTATAAATTCAAAAATATGGGAAATAGAGGTAGTAGTAACAGATAAGGACAATTTGTGTTGTCTTGCCATAGGACAAACTGTGCAAGGAAATATATGAGGAATAAGAGTTGCTTTAGGTAAAAAGAAAATATTTTTCATACTAGAAAGAGGTATATTCCCAAGTCTTACATGCCATAATTTGTGACAAGACTCAACGAAATTAGAAACATTAGTAGGACAATTGACAATGAATTAGCAACAAGCTGAGTACAATTATTTGAAAAATTAACACTGGTTTGCTTGTGTGCAGAGAATAAGCAATAAGAAGGACCGAATAAGGAAGAGCCTATTCTTCACCCTACTAGGAACTAGAGGCCTCCTTAAGGAAAGACCTGCAATATACAAGAAGTAGTACCAAACATAAGAAGACTATTGAACTATAACAAAATTTTGCACTAAGATCAGAGTGAATTTCAAACATGACACTAAGTAAAATTTGTTTAGTATTAATTCTAGGTGAATAGAAACTTTCATGGCATGTGTGACATTGATCCAATAAGAATTAGTATATTAGCATACACTGGTTGTGACAATGGCTCAACATTGAGTAGGATAGATGCATCAAAAGTCATGTATTCTAAAGCTCCAGAATCTAAAAAAGGGTAGCCTAGTACACTAAGCTCCTGCTATGCGCGGGTGTCCGAAGAAGGGTCAGACTACAAGAGTCTATTGTACGCAGCCTTACCCTATATTTCTATAAGAGGCTATTTTCATGACTTGAACTCGTGACCTCCTTGTCACATGGAAGCAACTTACCAGTTACACCAAGGCTCCCCTTCAAAAATGTGATTTAGAAGCTCCAGAATCTAAGATCCGAAAATGTGATTTAGAAGTGGCAAGAAGTGGAAGAGAAGAAGAGTGTATACCAGCACAATTGGTTATTGCACTGGTCTCAGAACTAGAAGGCCCCGTCTGTCCAAATTTAGCCTATTGCAGTAGCTCCATTAGGTGAGCAAGTTGTTCCTCATTAATCCTTATACTTACATCAGTAGTCCGTGATGCTGTGTCTTCTTGAGTACTAGCTGCATTGGTATGTGCATGATTTTTGAAAGGCCTAGGTCAATTATTTTTGAAATTTGGGGGGGGGGGGGGGGGGTAGCCATGGACCTTATAATAGTTTTCAATGGTATGTCCTTCTTACAGTGTCCGCAAAGATTGGTATAATTGTTCCTCTTAGAATCCTTATGTTGATTTTGATTATTTTTGAGTCCCTTGTTCTGATTTTGTTGGTGATTATTAAACCTATATTGTCTTTGATTAACATTCTGCCCAGTGACATTAAAAGAACTTGAATCACTAGGATGTTCCCCATAGGTTGTATACTCATCTGCTTTTCTTCTTGTAGTAAAAGAAAGTATGCTCTATCAATATCTGGTGAAGGATTCATCATCACTATATTTCCTCTACAGATAATATATGATTCATTCAGTCTCATTAAGAATTGAACTAATTTCCATCTCTCTTGAAGTGCATTATTTTTCTCCAATACTCCACATGTACATTCCATATAATTGCACATAACCTTAGCATCAAGTAGCTCGATTTCATCTCAAATTGCTTTCATGTTATTAAAATAAGTTGCAATGTTGTTTGATCGTTGCACAAATTCAGTTACTTATGTTTACAATTTAAACAATTGTGCTAGATTCGATTGCCCATATTTTTATCTCAAGGTGTTTTCATTAATCATGTGCATATCTAGAATGGATCACACTGGATCTAATTTTTCTTGTAAGAGAATTCAACAATCAAGCAAAAATCATATTATTACAACTGGTCCAAAGTCTAAAAAAAATAGAATTTTTCTTTGATTTTGGCGAAGTTCCATCGATGAAGTCAAGTTCATTCTTCGCAGACAAGGACACTAGGAGAGATTTTCTCCATGAGCCATATACAATTCCATCAAAAGTACTGAAAATCAATACCACACCTAGTGAATTTCGAAGCATGAAGATAATACAGATAAAGATGATTGATCTTCTTCATTGTAGCAGAAGTGGAAACTCCAGGAGTTACTGGAGTAGCAACATCTTCTCCCAGAATCATGATCGTAATGAAGAATTTTTAGAAGGCGACGAAGAACTTGACTTTTTTTAGGGAAATTTTAGAAGAATCTAGAAGAAAAAGAGCATGTGCTCTGATACCATGTGAAAATTATAGTGAGAGAAATATTGTAAATGAGTAAAATGTATTAATTTTCAAAACTGAAATCATATCCGTACAAATTCCTACTTATATACACGTGAACACCAAAACTAACTAACAGCTGGCATAACTAACCTCAAGCTAAACTAACCGTCTCAAAGTGTGTGAAGCAAAGAAAAAGAAATAAATATCCCTAACTACCTAAATCTCGACTGAGATGTAATACACTTGTGTGCTTAGACACCTTCTGATCATTATACATGGCAAATATTTGTGCTTTCATAGCTAGGGCATAAAAGAACGCGATCCACATCTCCTAAACTCATCAAAGACCAAAACCTCAACTTACATCTATAAGTGTAACATCTTCACCATAATGCTTATCTCTAAATCAAGAAACTTGTCTTGAATCATAAGATCACGTAGACAACTTACTAGTAAAACACAAAACTATTTTTTTAATTTAATAGTGTACCATAGGAAACTAAATTATTTTCTTAAAGAAAAAGACAGAACGTGCACATATTATGTATAACTCTCACCAGTAATAGGAGATTATAACTATAAGTGGAGGTTCGGCCAGGACTTCAAGATTATCATTCTAATCTTTTTAAGTCACTGAAATCTAATTTGTACAATAATGTTTTAAAGACAAATATAAAGTTTGAGCCAACTCTACTAGGTTTGACCGAACATGTTCCCTACCTGTTCTCGACACTCTAGCTCTGCCCCTGAGTATAAGCTTTAGTTAGCATGCTAAATTATCATTTTCCAAGTGTTTGAAAGCAGTTAAGAGTGAGAATTAATTGGAAGATTGTGATTATGATGAGTCATTTTTTTAAGATAAAAGATAAGTATCAATGTCTAGCAGGTAAATCGAACGACACTACTGTGGAAATAGTGGTGCTATGTAAATCTTGTGAGTGCAAGTATTCAGTAAAATACCAATAGATTGCAGAAAGATATCTCTGTTTAATAAAAAAGGTGTTTTTATTCATAATATTCCAACAATGATACAAATACAATCCTTTACTCTAGAAAAAGTTGTGCTTTGAAGCTTTGACAAGGTAACATACACTAAGCCTGCATATTAAGCAAGAAACTTCAAAAGAAAAGTAAAAAATTGCAAAAAATAAAGAAGCCTCAAATTTTGCAGTTCACACGCACAAAGCAGCCCGATGCACTAAACTCCCACTATACGCAAGGTCCGAGGAAGAACCGACCACAAGAGTCTATTGTACTAGACTTACCCAGACCACACGAGAGAGTTCTCACACACACACACAAAATATGCTAATCAACATTAATTGATTCTACGGCAATTCTTCCTAATCTCTCCATTAGAACCAGTAAGTGGACGAATATCACCCATCTTAATCATAGCAGTAACAAAATCAGAGCTAAAACTGCTAGGATTGTTACTGTAGGACATCACGATCGAGTCGGCGGATCCACCATTAAAGAGTTGCTGATCAGAGTGAAGAAGACCCTTTTTGTTAACAAGATTCTTGAAATAATTGTTGTCAAATTTGTTAGGCGTTTGAAGATCAAGTGGTGCTAAGTTGTTGTCCCCTGAACCTGAACTTCTTGGGCAGTTGCTTTGTCTAGTTCGTGCAAACGATGCATCTAAATTATTAGTCTCGTTGTATATACGTGCCCTAAAAGATGTACATCTTGCTTGTCCAATTGTGTGAGCCCCTGCACAACACAAACATAACCATAGTTTATTATTAGAAAATAATATTGTATAGTTGCTCTTGAAATAATAGCTTTAAAATGTACGTTTCTGGTATAAATACACATTTATGTATATTATATACAAAAAATATACAAGCGTTTATATACTTTTTGCGACTACCAAATATAAATAATTTCAACCGCAGTCTAAAAGGATCTTTGCCTTTTAATTTTCAGAATTTTCCTCTGTTCGTTGGGGATTATTGGTGTAAGGGCTAAGCAGGGGACATTTATAGAGTGCAATTCTTTTGATTATTGTGAGTTTTAATTTGTGATTACCTGTTTTAATATAAATAGAGCTAGATTTAGTGAGTTGAGATGAACATACTTTAATATAACGTGTATGTTCCTTAGTCTAGCTTATCCATTATAAGAACTCTGTTTAAATTGAGGTACTCTATATGTAATTCCATCAATCTTTTTTTATGGATTGTGAGTATATTTTCTTTTCTACTTGATGGGGGTTGTATATTTTTTTTTATTTTTTTTTTTTGAGTGGGGTTGGTGGGGGAGGGGGTAGCTAGGATGGGAAGCTAGAAGAAATACTGGTGGAAAGGCTCGATACTATTGTTCGAAGGAGGTAGTAGGTATTCGATTAAATAGTCGAGATTTAAGCAACTTGACGAAATAGTATTTATAAAGAGTACAAGTTCTATGAACTGGTAATATAGAAAAATATCATGAGGTTACGTAAAAGGTGATCACAAGTATTTAATAAGTATTAACGGGTAACCTAGAATAATGGTAGTAAACGATATAAACTATAAGAAAGGAAAATCCAATGCACAAAACACCATGCATTCACGCAAGATCAAGAGAAGGGCCGCACTCTCAAGGGGTGTGATATAGACAGTCTACCCTAATGCAAGTATTAGTGGCTTTTTCGCAGCTCAAACCCGTGACTTATAAGTCACATAGGGACAACTTTATCGTTGTTTCAAAGCTCCCTTTCAGGATTAAAAAGATTTGTATTATTCGTGTATATAACTTAAATCCTATTAAACAAGAGGGAAATTATGGGAAAAAAGAACAAACCAGATAAAGCAACCATATCTTTAGTGGAAAGGCCAACGGCACTGAAACTTGAGATGAGTCTATTAAGGTTAGAAGAAGCAGGAGGAATGCTACTATTGGCAGCACTTTGACTTGCTGTTCTAGCGTCTCTTCTACCCAATTTCACATTCCAATTAGGACCTCCAAGCTGCATATATACATAATAAGGTCACAAAATTACTCTATATAAACTTAAAATGCAGATGTTTTTACTTGAAAAAGTCTTGATAATATAATGAAAACTTACAATAACAACAGAGTCCCGAGCAGTAACAGCCAAAATATCAGCACAAGAAACAACACCAGGACACACTTTCTCTACAGCAGTTTTGATGTTGTCAATAACTTCAAATCCTCTAGCAGAATTGACGTTTGGAGCAGCTCTCTTCTCTCCTGTAAAGCTTGATGTGTCGTCGAGGAGTAACGATCCATCGCATCCCTGAAGGGAAATAATTAAAGAAGAATTAACTTAAATAGTTGTTCATCTACCTGTTTAAGCTAAAAAATAGCCAACAGATGTATAATATATGTATAATCTGTATATCTGTATATATTACAGTCAAACCTCTTTATAACAGTATCAATACATAACGATCATTCAATATAAAAAGCCAAGTTTTTTATGAAATTAATTTTCATGCTATGTCATTACAGTCAAAAAAGTCCCGAATTAAATTAGGCTGTTATACAGAGGTTTGATTGTATATGTATAACCATGTATAATTAGTTGATAATCTATGTATACAGCTAGGAAAAGTAAACAGTGAATTCAGATGGCTATTTCTATAAAGATCCCTTAACAATTACACTGCTCGATCTGATCGAGACTGTCACATTATAAATGCATGCAGAAAAGACACAGAGTTAAAATAGATTTTTTTTAAAAAGATAGCTCCACTAAGCTTCCGTTATGCACGGGGTTTAGGGAAGGATTGGACCATAAAGGTCTAGGGTACGCAGTCTTATACTTCATTTCTGCAAGAAGTTATTTTTACGGCTCGAATCTATGACCTCCTAGTCACATGATAACAACTTTACTAGTTACAACAAGGCTACTCTTCGGTTAAAATAGCTAACAATTTAAAATATTTGAAAAGTCTTTACATAAAACATGGTCAAAAAGCACATTCTTTGACTCCCTAAATAGTATTTGTGTCACATAAAATAAAAACGGGGGAGTAATAATTATGAAAAAGGAAAAATAAAAGAAGAAATGAAGATGGTAAATTACATTGACGAAGCAATCATGGAAGAATAGACGAAGAAGAGAAGCACCCATTCTTGTTTCCTTGTTAATAGCAGATTGCACTGCTGATTCCACAGTTTGATAGAGTTTAGGACAAGATTTTGAGTAGAAACCAGTTGAAAGTTGAGCTGATGAGCATCCAATTAATAAGCTCAGAAGGATTAACAAAACTATAGCATTAATCTTTAAAGAAGCCATTAGAGAAAGCTGACTTTAATTAAAGTCCTTAATTAGATCTAAGGAAAGAAGTGTGTTGTGCACAAAATGTTGAGAAGTGTCAAGTATTTATAGAGAAGTTTTGTTGAGTAGAGAAGGTATTCTCAAGGTAATTGTTTTCGGCAGGTTACCTAACACGACGACTGAATTTTGCATGGCTTCCTACGTTTGAAAAAGTAATTAAAGAATGCATACCAATTAGGTTACTCCGTCTGTTTTGTTTTATGTATTTTAGTTTGACTGGATACCAAATTAGAAAATGTAACAAAATATATTTGGAAGTTGTGGTATTAAATTAAAGATTTGTGTAACACACAAGAAATTATTGGATCGAGGATTAAAGTGGTGGGTTAATAGTAATTGTATTTTTGTGGTTGGTTGAGAGATACTTTCTTTTAGATTGTTACTGTATCGGATAGTTATCTACCACGTCCATTATTGTTTTTTTTTAAAACTGCTATTGAAAATTGTTGCTCCTCGTCTGTTACTATTTGATGCTACTTTTTCTTCCTCTTTTTTCTTATTATCTTTTGTCTCCTCTTTCTTTCTTTCTTTCTTCTTTTTTATCCTTTTCTTTCTTGACGTCTTTTCTTGAGCCGAGTGTCTATTGAAAACAGTCTCTCTACCTCTCAAGGTAGGGGTAAGGTCTACATACACACTACCCTCCCTAGATCCCATTTATGGGATGATACTGGGTTTGTTGTTGTTATTGCTATCTTGTAATTTTAAACATATTGTGTCATTGTTGTCAGGAGCATACGCATGAATTTTTATAGGCGGTATCGAAATATATAGAAGGACGGGAATAATAACTTTAATTATTAAACTTCCTTTACAAGAAATAACCTTAGTTTATTAGCTTTGTTGAGTCTTAAGTTAGAAAAAGAGCTTGGGTTCAATTCTATTTCATCACAATTTACATAACTAACATGCCAAGAGACAATTTATGTCAATTGGTGTTGTCTTTGTTGGGGTTGAAATGTGGTAGTGTGAATGGAAAATGAGAGAAGAAGGTGAAAAGGCAACTTTGACTTTTGCACTTCGTTCCTTATTGGTTAAAGATAAATATTTTTGTTGGATATAAATATAGAAGCACTTCCTTAAGCTCTTAAAAGGAGCTAAGAGGAAGGGGCATTACGCCGTCGTCATCGCTCGCTCGACTTCGGCTATTCGGCTTCGGTCAATTGATTGACTTAATTTTTGGACCAATAAAATGAAATTTTATTTTAAATATTCTCGCGTTAAACAACTACCAGAGAGGCTGCATTTTACGAATAGCTACCTGTAGTGTGAATAGCCACTTTCACACTCTTTCAGTCCAGAAATTCGTTAGCTATAAATAGACAACCATTCCTTCAGAATTTATCATCCCGAAAATCTTCTGATTCATTTCCTTCTTCTTTCTGCATCATATGATTTGCACCATTATTTTGAGTTGATGATAACTTAGTGGTTTGAAGTGCCACTACTGCAAGTTGGAAGTTCCGTTCTATCCTGGAAAGAATTTATCCATTAACTTTGGACAACAGTGAGGGGATAAGATTCTTTAAGAATACCAAGGAATTTGTGGGCACGAGACATAATACTGCCAATTTCTGTTTATTTATTTTCCTACTTTAGTCACTTATATATTCATAATTTCTAACAATCTTTTCCTACTTATCCATTTTCACACCGTATTACTAAATATATTTAATAAAAAAATTTGAGAAAGCGTTATCACGTAAAATTATTTTGTTAAATGTGCATCTATCCCTGATTGTTGACATTAAGAATAAAATGAGAATGTTTGAAACAGAATAAAAAGAAAACTAAGATATATAATTGATACAAAGGGAGTTTATATGTTGACGATGTAAAGAATTTTTATATTATCAATGAAATTTAACTGTAATAACAAGATATAGTTTATTACACAAGTAACAATAATAAGCTTGATATAGCGAGTTACCACTTTTTGTAAGTCAACTTAATCTGTCTGTACACTATAGATTACACAGAACTACATGTTAGGTGAATTACAGATTGATTGATTTCTTGATAATTAAATGGTATAACAGTGTGACAACTACAAGGAATTAAAAAAGTTTGAATTTTTGTGAGTTAAATGTGTAAATTTTCAAAGTAGGGACCCACAAAAACACAATAATCTTATGATTTGGTAAAGACTAATTAAAGGCATGATAGAGTAAAGGTACATAGTGGACTTTTGCGACATGGTTATCACCCAAAGTATATTCATTGACTTGTGTTTTGCATGGTTTAATTAAACGAACAACTTTCAGTTAATTAGAATTATCGTATAATCCTTGATTTGGAAAACGGGAAAGCTAAAACAAGAAAAGATTGAAAACATTCTCAAAGAATTTAAGTTATAGATCAATGTATAATTTATAAATGATAACCGACTAGATATTATTTTTAACAGGTTATTTACGCAATGGAGGCCGTATGTAATCAATATCTAATAACAACAACTCAATATAATCTCACTTAGTGGGGTCTGGGGAGGGTATAGTATGTACGCAGACCTTACCCCAACCCTGGGATAAAGAGGCTATTTCCAAATAGACATCCGGTATCCTTCCCTCCAAGAACTTCCCACCTTGCTCTTGGGGAGACTCGAACTCACAACCTTTCGATTGGAAGTTGGGGTTGCTTACCATCAGAGCAACCCCTCTTGTCTATGTAATCAATATCTAATGAAGAATAAATCTCATATGTTACCTAATTAGGCCATAAACTCTATAAACCAGTCCTCCCTGCACCAATTTAGGTTAGCATATTCTCTTTTCGATCTTCTTTTAATCACTAAAGATGGCGGTAACGAAATTAAGGTAAATAACTTATTTTCTGTAATGATATATTCTGCATCAGATACGTTTCCCTACAATTAACGTTATTTATGCAACATTATGAAGTTCAAGATCCTAAATATATGTTTGATTCATGCACTAAAAGACTTAAGATTACAATTTTTGCCTAATGATACAGGTGCATTGTTCCTAGATAAAGAGCAATTATACTTTTGACTAAGCGCACAACATACTTTATGTCTAAATTCTGGGCTCTGACTAATCTATAGTTTTTTTTAAGTAGATCGAAATTACCATGAAATTGATATTCCAAAGCATTTTATTTCTTCCAAAAGGATTAGTGTCTTGTGCTTTAAGGAAGATACATAAAGTTGCAAGAAATCTTTTTCTTTTGAGATTTAGAATATATCATATACTCGTGCATTCACATTATAATATCGTGATTATACTTTCTTGAGCGGAAAGTATATTGAAAATCATCTTTTTACCTTCGGGGTAAGACTGCATGCGCACTCTCGACCATTATATTGGATTTGTTGTTGTTGTACTCATACATTCACACTGGAAGCCTCCAATTCTAAGAGACTGCATACTAAATCTGACTTGTTCCGACTAATTTTAACGAATTGATGTTACTGTTTACCCTAAAATTTGAGTAACAATTAAACTTGTAATGGGGTTTTAAGGATACATGATTTCACTTAATACCAACTGATTAATTTAGAGATAAGTGATGATTGACAAAAAAATATAGAACAAACCGATTTCCTTGAGAGTAATAAAGCAAGAAGAGTTAAAGAACAACAGTTGAAGAACAATAATTAAAGAGAATAAAGGTGATGAGCAGACAAAAGAAATATTATATTGCCTTGATTTGTATGAATGTCAGAGTGTCTACAAATGATGGGGATCCTTCATTATATACTAGAGGAATCCTAATTGAGGTACAATTCTAATTACGGAAGTAAATCTCATGATTGATACAAATAGTTGTCCTTGATTTGATCCCTTTCGAGATTTCCTCCTTGATCTCTGATCGGTTACGGATAATTTGCCTTTCTTTATTGTGTTCCGCTCGAAGCCGGTCATATTCGATCTCGATTGTAGGGGACCTCGATCTTGATGGTTGCCTCGACCTCCAAACCCGGCACCTTGTCTCTGTGTTCACATCTGATCTGTCACGGGGCTTGCCCTCGATGCAGTCCTCTGATCTCGAAATAATGAAAAAATTGGGCAAGCCCGATTTTACCTGTATACAGATAGTCCCCTTGTTTCTTAGAGTGTAATGAAAAGAAATAAATTGTTTTCATACGTGGACCAATCATGATGTCATCCTCGTGGTGTAAGTGACGGAGGCGATCGAAGAGTCGCGTCCGCACAGTTCTCAAAATCAATAATTAGCGTTAGTTGTTGGTCGGTCACTGATTCCCTTGAACCTTCATTGCAATGTTATAAATATATCATCTACATAATCTTCCCAAACTTTATTTCCAAAACCTTTCTTAACCTTCAAAGCTTTCATGCTTTCTTCAAGTTTCTCAGTTCTGCAAATTTTTCGGAATCCGTTTGACAATCATTTCCTAAAATAACAAGCTTCATCTTCTTCTTTCCCTGAACTCATATAAAAATAGCGAAACATCTAAAATCATGACCCCAAAAGGAACAAGCCTCTTCATAGCGTCCGGCCAGCAATAAAATGCAGTTGAGCCACGCATCGAAGAGTGCGTTCTTGGTTCGGGCGACCTTAATTCTGATTTTAAAGATGAGAAAACATCGTCGTTCCCTGGCTGATGCGATCCAATGTTGAGATATATATGCTCGATAACTGAGGTTGATCTCGAACAAGTGAAGAAATATTGCAACTGGGAGGGCAAAGAGGTGGCGATTCCTAGCCCTGAGGAGGACATCACTACTTGCGTGGAAGGGTTTTTAAGTATTTAGGCTTACCCTTTCCTGTTGGGTCTCGTCGATCCAGTGGTCATCGACTTCTGCCGCCAATACCAAATAACCCTAGGCCAAATCTACCCCTCTTTTTGGCATATAGTGATTTTGTTCCGACTTTTTTTGAATACGGTCGAGGGGATGACTTTCACCCTTGACCACCTCATTAGATTGTAAAGCCCCTGTATTTATCAAGGCGGATTAATAAGGCTTCAACGTCGGCCACAAAGGTGTTTTTCTCGAGTACAAATTAGCCCAAGGATCGAAGATGGATGAGTCAGTTTGTCCGAGTGAGGACCTCCGACATAATCATTGCCGAGAAAAAGCCATTCCCCAAATAATGGAACATGAAGCGTAAGTAGAACTTACTCATAGTTCTTATTTTTTGTTTTGTTTCTTTTACTTTTCTTCATCCACACCTCTTCTTAGCCATATCAATTCTTATGATACAGTGGTTCCCTGGGTGTCTGGTACAATCTAGGACCTTGAAGGTTGGGTTCGGAAGCTGTCCTCGACCTCTTCGTATTCTGAGCGTTGTTGGCGTGATTTGGAAAGGGGTCGATGGAAGCCAAGAATCACGGTAAGCTTATCTTATACGTTGTTGGTCCCCTTCTTCGAAACGTCTCTTTTCACTTGTACCTAATTTCATCTTATGCAAGTCTCAAGGATGTCGCTGAAATGAGGCCGGCCCTACCTGGAGAGGAGGTGGTCCAGAAACCGCCTAAGGATAAGAAGAGGAGAATGGTCTCGCCTTCAGATACTTCAAAGACTAAGAAGAGCAAGACTCGTAATTCGAGAACGAGTCCGTCGCTATGTCTGCTGAAATAGCCCAAAGTTACGGCATGAAAAAGATGAGCATAAAGATGGAGAGTTCAGGTTGGTGGCTCGAGAGAAAAGCGTCGAGGCCCTAAAGGCCGATGATCCGGTTATGATCAAAAAAGTTCAGCCTCGGGCTGAGGAGGCTTAAAAGATGCCTCGAGTGGAGTCCCCGAGTCAGCGGGGGCCGACGTTGCCTCCCACAAAGATGCTCAATCGGTAGACGTATCCAAAAGGGCCAGTTTTGAGGCCCTTCAAAATAAAGGGAATTCCCCAAGTGACTTTCTTGGAGCAACAGACATAGGCAATTCGCCGCTCCTCCCTGCATTATAGGCGATTTGAGAAAATCGAGGAAGCTCGGACCATGAGGACCCTCGATGCGGGAATTGTCCATGTAGGGGAGGACCTATTTTGTGGCTTCTTCATGGGGGTCGAATAGGTTCCCGATCTGGATGCATCGAGCATCTTTGAAGAGTCTTATCAACTCCTGAGTCAGGCAAATCTTAACTCCTTTTATCATTTTTATCTTTTTGTAGTTCTCTTGTCTAACTTTCCTTTCTTTCTTTATAGGCATTGACGCTTCACCAGGAAGCATTTTCTAAATCCCAAAGATGGACGTGTGTGAGGCCGATCTCAAAAGTCTTGCGGAGGAGAGAGATTCCCTCAAACTCCTTTATATGCAAAAAGAAGAGAAGATCGGGGACCTTCGACTTTGAACTTGCAATAGCTCATAAAAAGCTGACTGATCTCATCGAACAGGTAAAGTAAATTTATAGGAGCTTGACATATCAATTTGATATTGGTGACTAACACTTAGATCCTTCAGGTTCATCAGAAGACCGAGAAAATCGAACAGCTTCACGAGGAGGATGAGACAAAAGAGGTAGAGACTTTAGGGTGGAAGAAGAACATGAACCGCCTTGCCTCGGAGAAAGGTACGGCCCAAGCCCAGTTGTCTATGGTTAAACGTCAACTCCAAAGTGTGAAGGAGGAGATCCTAGCCCGAGCCAAGAAAATTGAAGATCTCGAGGCTCGGTTGGCCGCTGAGCTTGCAAAGGCTGCTTCTTTAGCAGAAAGAGTAAAGGCTAATGTGCCTATCGAGCCGATGCTAAAGTAGCTCATGCTCAGTCAAAAGATATTTCTAATGCTGCTCAAGCTTTAGTTCTTTATGTTGTCAAGCACGCCAAATTCCAATATCGGAGAGAGACTCTTGAGGAGATCCACACCCGCGGCTTTGACCTTGCTGCTGAGATCAAGAACGCAAAGGAACTAAAGGCCGAAGCTGACGCTTTGTTTTCTGATGGTGATGACTTTGGGAGCGCAAGTGGGTGCGGGAGTGGAGAATATGAATATGAAGCTCCCTGGGAAGATTAGGCACTTAGAACCTTTTTCTTCTTTTTGGTTTTTTGCATAAGACCTTGAGTAGTCTTTGTAAATACTCTCGTATACATGAAAGATCCTTTTTCTTTCCGATTTGTCTTTAATCTTTGTTTTGAAAACTTTGTTTTGTTTTCGCTTTATGATAATTCCGATATACTTTAGGCTTTGTGAGTAATTTAACTCACTTTGTTGCCTCGTGAAGATTTTTGTTGAAATCGGATTGTTATAATTTCTATAATACCTGCTCAAACTCGGAGAGGTTAAAACCTTTGGGTTTTGGTTAATCGAGGATGAGCCCTCGATCTCAATAATGTAATGTCCCTTAGGCTCTATAATCGGGCTTATAAGGCCTCAAAATAGTGGTTTTTTTTGCTTTTTTTGGCTTAAATGTTTAATTTTGTATGCCTTAGCATGAGATAAATTTGTACACATTAGGACTTATTGTTGTCAAAAACTTTGTTATGTCTTAGTGCAAGTTTGCTCGAGAGTTCGGAGAATTTAGTACCCCTTAAGGTTTTTGAGGGTTAATGCTATCGAAATCCTTTTGTAATTTTGCCGAGGGAAGCCTTTTTTAACCGGTTTTGTGAAAATGTTTGAAGGCCTATTTAATTACGGAATTTGAACATCTCCGACCCATGGTAGTTTGGTTGTAGCCTTTTACTTGATATTTGCACATTGGGCTTGTTTCTTGATTATACTTCAAACTTGTTCGAAGAATCAGTCCCCGGGTAGGGTGGTCATAGCATATAAAACTGAGGATTGCCTTTTTAAGGTCTTAAGATTAACAATTTGAGCATGTAGATTTTTTGGATGACAGTCCCCGAGTATAGGGTTAATTTCTCGAGCTTTAGTTGCGATTGGCTCTTGAGCCAATTTCCATGAAATACCATAAGTACGAAATTGTAAAGTAGAAATTTCACTAAGGCATGGAAAATTTGATAAGGAAAAAGTGCTTCTTTCAGTTTATCGTTCATGCTTACATGTTTTGTCATTAAGGCTCGTGAAATCTACATGGGCATGGCTCATTTGACCATTTACCCTTTACAAAATTTTCCTATCGAGAACTGTTAATACGAAGCATCTTCTTTGGAAACATAACATCCAAGGGTGATTCCCCCAATATTCGAGGTTGATTGTATAGAAGCCTCGAATACTTGAATCGTCCCTAGGTAGCACATACAGTTGTTGCCTCGTTAAAAACCTTGCCGGAAAAAATCCATTTAGGATAAAAATCGATCCAAGGGAAAAAGAGTGCAACACGTGCTTTAAAACCTAAGGTCTTCGTGTTGAAGAGCTTCTCGACATCTTTGATCAAACACCTGCAATAGGTTAGTATCGAACACAAATTAAAAGGGAGAAAGCCATACCTTAGCAATAATATCGTCTGAGGAGTGATACATGCCAATTGTTTGGTAATTATTCGCCCTCCATTGTGTTGAGTTTGTAAGATCCCTTTCCAATTATCACAAAGACTTGATATGGCCCTTCCTAATTTGGGTCGAGTTTCCCTTCGTTTAGGTATCGAGTATTGAGGGTGATTTTCCTTAGTACTAAGTCCCCGATTCAAAAATGGCGAAGATTGGCTCTTCGGTTGTAGTATCTTTCGATGTGATGCTATTGTGCTGCCATTCTAACGAGGATGGCTTACCATTTTCATCTAATAGTTCAAGGCTTGTTTCATAGACTTATAATTTGACTCTTCTATTGTTAATCGAAACCTGGCGCTAGGCTCCCCGACCTCGGCCGAGATTAGATCCTCGGTGCCATACACTAGGGGCATTGCCTCTGCACTAGTCTTTGGCGTCGTTCATATGCCCAAAGAACTTTGAGTAAAACCTCTTTCTATTTTCCTTTAGTGTCATTTATTAGATTCCGAATGATAGTCTTGTTTGTTGATTCGGCCTGTCTGTTTCCACTAGGATGATACGGTGTTGACAATATCCTTTTTTTGTGATCCTCCAGGAACTTCGTTACTTTTTTCTAGATAAATTATTTTCCATTGTCGCATACTATCTTGGAAGGTATCCTGAACTGGCATATGATGTGATCCTAGAAGAAGTCTATAACTTCTTTCTCTCTAAATTTTTCGAAAGCATGTGCTTCAACCCATTTAGAGAAATAGTTAGTCATAAATAAAATAAATTTGGCTTTACCTGGAGCCAATAGCAGAGTACCTACGATGTCCATTCCCCATTTCATGAATGACCACGGGGATAGGACTGAATGAAGTAGCTCTCTGGGTTGGTGGATAATCGGCGCATGCCGTTCGCATTTGTCACATTTTCGAACGAACTCCTTAGTATCTTTTTCCATACTGTCCCAGTAGTATCTTTCTCTTATGACTTTGTGAACCAATAATTCGGTGTCGGAATGGTTCCCGAGCGTGCCTTCATGGACTTCTCATAGAACAGAATCATTGTCCCCTTATCCCAAACATACCGCCAATGGTCTGTCGAACGTCCTTCTGTGTAATGTTCCATCTTCGTCCAATGTGAATCGAACAACTTTTGTTCGTAGGGAACTTAATTCTTTGGGGTCTGATGGGAGCTTTCTGTTTCTCAAGTACTAGATATATTTTTTCCTCTAATCCCAAGTTAAGCTTGTATAGTTTATCTCGGTGTGGCCTTCTTCGAGCACCGACTTTGAAAGTTGCACGACAGTCCCCAAGCTAATTCCATCAACTTCAACTAATGACCCTATGTTTGCAACAGCGTCGGCCTCACCATTTTGTTCTCGAGGTACGTGGTATAGGGTCCATTCTTTTAATCAGTGTAAGGTTACCTGCAATTTATCCAAGTACCTTTGAATTCGATCTTCTCAAACTTCAAAGGTTTTGTTGACATGGTTAACCACGAGTTGAGAATCACACTTGGCCTCGATGACCTCAGCTCCCAAACTATTAGCCAGCTCGAGACATGCAATCATGGCCTCATACTCAGCCTCAATGTTTGTCAATTAAGGATTTTGATAGATTGTCTAATCGTATTGTCTATGGGTGATTTCAAAATGACGTCTAGCCCAGACCTCTTAACATTCGAAGCACCGTCTGTCAAAAGGGTCCATAAATCCAAAGATATGATCGATTTTAGCAATAGATCACTTTTGACCTCGGGCACGAGGGCTGGCATGAAGTCAGCCACAATGTTTGCTAAAATTTGAGACTTAATGGCCGTTCAGGGTTGATATTTGATATCATACACACTGAGTTCGACGGTCTATTTGGCTAGTCAACCCGACAGTTCGGGCTTATGCAAACCATTTTGAAGTGGGAAAGTGTTTAATACACACACGGTATGACATTGAAAATACGGTTTTAGCTTCCTAGAGGTGCTTATCAGTGCAAATGCCAATTTCTCTAAGTGTGGATATATATTTTCTGCTTCTCCTAGAGTTCTACTAACATAATAAACAAGGAAGTGCATACCTTGCTCTTCTCAAACTAGGATGCTACTTACCGCGATCTTTGAACTGCTAAGTACAAGTAGAGTTTTTTGTCTGCCTTTTGAGTTTGGAGCAATGGTGGGCTTGAGAGATATCGCTTCAATTCTTCTAACGCACTTGGCATTCCTGGGTCCAGGCGAAGTTGTTCTTCATTTTGAGTAGAGAGAAGAATCTATGGCTCCGATCCGACGATCTTGATATTAATCAGCTTAAGGCATCTATCTGCCCCGTCAGCTTACACGGCTTTAACGATGTCCACGATGGTGATGTCATCGATAGCCTTGATATTTTGGGGGTTGATCTCGATTCTCCGATTTGACACCATGAAGCCAAGGAACTTTCCCGAACCGACTCCGAAAGCGCATGTCTCATGGTTGAGCTTCATGTTGTATTTTCTTAGTATCTTGACTGTTACCCGCAAATGTGTCAAATGGTATTCTACGCGCAGGGACTTAACTAGCATGTCATCAATATATACTTCCATTGACTTACCTATTTCTTCTTCGAAAATTTTATTTACTAGGCGTTGGTAGATAGCTCCTATGTTTTTTAGCTGGAAGGGCATTACATTATAACAATATATTCCATACTTGGTAATAAATGAAGTCTTTTCTTTGTCTTCCGGGTTCATTTGAATTTGATTGTACCTAGAATAGGCATCGAGAAAACCAAGGATCTCGTGGCTGGCGGTGGAACCGATCATATGATTGATGTTGGGCAGTGGAAAATAATCTTTAGGACATGCCTTGTTTAAATCCTTATAATTTATACCTATCCTAAGTTTATTACCTTTTTAGGAACTACGTCTACATTAGCTAACCATTCGGGATACTTCACTTCCCGAATGTACCCTATTTTGAGAAGTTTAGTTACCTCGTCCTTTATGAATGCGTGTTTTACCTCGAACTAGGACCTTCTCTTTCATTTTACTGGCCTGAACTTTGGGTCCAAGCTTAGTCGATGTGTTTTTATTTCCGACGGGATCTGTGTCATCTCTAAGTGGGACCAAGCAAAATAATCTATATTATCAATAAGAAACTGAATAAGGTTTTTCCTGAGTTCGGGGGTTAACCCTGTTCCCAGGTATACCTTTTGCTCGAGTAGGTCCTCAACTAATATAACCAATTCCAGCTCTTTGATCGTTGATTTGGTGGCGTTGGAATCTTCAGGAACAACAAAACTTTGAGGGGTCAAGAGATCTTCCTATTCCTCTTCCATTTCCTGCTTCTCCAGTTCGGTCGAGGTTGGTGGTGGTGATTGCTATTTGGCTTCATGTCAATCCTTGGTGCCCGATCCTTCTGATGTTGATAGCGGAAAAATCGGTATTACCTCATCAATCACAGACATTTTTTTGCAACATGTTGCTCCTGTACACCGTTTTTACGTTGTCTAATGTCAGGAATTTCATCATTTGGTGGAGAGTCGAAGTGACTGCCCTCTTGTTATCGATCCATGGCCTCCCGAGCATGGCATTGTACCTCATGTCGCCCTCAATTACGTGAAACTTAGTATCTTGGATAGTCCTTGCCACGTTCACTGGTAGGAAATCTCTTTTTGTTGTTTCACTAGCCATATTGAAACCGTTCAAGACCCGAGCTGCGGGCACTATCTTATCTTGAAGGCCGAGCTGCTCCACGAGCCTTGATCATATGATATTTGTCGATTTACGTAGATCCCTGAAACTTGCTTAACTTGAATTTTATTTAATAAGATAGAAATTACCAGGGCGTCGTTGTGAGGATGAGAAATTCCTTCATCTTCCTCATCGTTGAATGATACGATGTCTTCTACCACATAGTCTTGGGTCCATTTCTCCATAGTAATTGATACCTTAGTGAGTTTGAACACGGGCCCATGAGAATATCGACCCCTCCAACGATCATATGAATTACATGTTACAGCTCCTCCTGTTCATTTTTCATATTGGCGTTCCTTTCCCTGAAATGATTCTTGGCTCCATAACTTAGGAATTCTTGAAGGTGGCCCTCATTGAACAAACGGGCTACCTCCTCTCTCAATTGCCTGCAATCCTTGGTCCTGTGACCATATGTCCCATAGTATTTACACATCAAATTGGGGTTCCATTGGGAAGGATCGGTCTGTATGGGCCTGGGCCATCTAGTGTCTTTGATTCTTCCAATTGCTGAAAAGATGCCTAAAGCATCGACGCTGAAGTTGTACTCCAAGAATTGTGACGCTTCCTTAGGATCGATATGTTTTTTCGAAGCCACTGTTAATCATAAACCCTAGGGAATTTTGACCTCGATCATTCCTTCGATCATTGCGAAAAAATTACGTCCTGATCCATTGTTCCTACGATTTGTGTTATAAGTTTGGTATCGATCTTTGTTAGATCGGGGCTCCCTATCGATGTCTCTTCGAATCCTGACTTTGAATCTGTTTGGATAAATGGAACCGGACGAGGATCCTAACTGATCATCTTCGACTCTAATTTTGGACTGGTACCGATTATGCACATCGGCCCGGGTACCCGCTGGATATTCAATCAAATTCTGCATCAGTTGACATGATGCTACCGAACTTCGCTCGTTCAGATCCCGAGTAAAGGATTGAACAACCCAATCATTGGTAACCGGAGGTAGGTCCATGCGTTCCATTTGAAATCAAGATACAAATTCCCTTAACATTTCATTATCCTTTTGTCTCACTTTGAAGAGGTCTGACTTCCCGGTCGTGGCCTTTATTGCTCCGGCGTGAGCCTTTATGAATGAATCGGCGGGCATGGCAAAAGAATCAATAGAACTGAGCAGCAAATTGTTGTACCATATCCTTGCCCCCTTCGACAAAGTTTCTCCAAGGTTTTCAGCAAAATGGATTCAATCTCATCATTTTCTATGTTGTTTCCCTTTATCCCTCATGTGTGCGAGGTGGTGTGTTCATTAGGATTGGTGGTCCCGTTGTACTTAGAGATGTCCAGCATACGAAACTTCTTAGAAACGGGCCTCGAAGCCGCACATTGAGGAAAAGACTTTTGCACGAATTTCTTCAAATCCAAACCCCTTAGAATCGGGGGTGCCTCCGGTATTTGGTCAACTCGTGAGTTGTACATTTATACCTTTTCATCATTAGTATCTACTTTCTTTTCACCTGATTCTATCTGTTTCATAAGCTTCTCGAGCATATTCATAACGGCGGGATCAGTCCCAAATCCATTATCATTCGATTTCTCTTGTACTGGTTCGACCCTATGAACATCTTCCTGCGATGTATCGAGTTCGATTCTTCTTGGTTCCCGATTCTAGAGTTGTGCTATTGCAGCCTGCTGAGTTTGTAGAATGTTAAATATCATTCAAAGGCTAATTCTGCATCCTTCACCATTTTATGTGTTCCGATCAGTTGCTCGAGTGTCTATGCGGATACTGTTTTCAGGGTTGGCGCCTAAATCTCCACGAATGGCGACATGAGAATTGACATCAACAGGATCCACGACATGTGGTACATCGAGATTGATTGGAGGTACTCCCTTTCCCGGGGCGACTACATGCTCGTTTTCACCGCGAAGGCTAAAGTCGGTGTTAGTGTGAGTGGGTACTACTTGAGAGTTTGACATGTTGATTCCTGAAATAAAAAAAAATACTCACTACAAGTGTTATGAAGGCGAAGATATTAAGCAATCACTATCATCATTAGCCCCACGGTGGATACCAAACTGTTTACCCTAAAATTCGAGTAACAATTAAACTTGTAATGGGATCTTAAGGATACGTAATTTCACTTAATACCAATTGATTAATTTAGAGATAAGTGATGAAATTGACAAGAATATAGAACAAACTGATGTTTGGACAGTACCTCGAGCCGATAAACCCTCGAGAGTAATAAAGCAAGAACTGTATATACTAGAAGAATGTGAGAATGTCTACAAATGATGGGGATCCCCTTTTATACACTTGAGGAATCCTAATTGAGGTACAATTCTAATTACGAAAGTAAATCTCATGATAGATACAATTAATCGTCCTTGATTTGATTCATTCCGAGATTTCCGCCATGATCTCTAATCGGTTGCAGATATATCGTCTTTCCGTTATTGTGTTCCGCTTGAAGCTGGTCATATCCGATCTCGATCGTCAGGGACCTCGATATTGACAGGTGCCTCCACCTCTGAACTCGGCACCTTGTCTCTGTGTTCAGGTTTGATCCATCACTGGACTGATCCTCGATGCAGTCCTCTGATCTTGAAATAATGACAAAATCGAGCAAGTCTGATTTTACCCGTATATAATTACTTTTTGCCAAATAAAAAATTCAGATACACCTATGAATTCCTACAACAATCTTGGGTTAAAAAACATAATAACTGAGAGTTTACAACCAACTATTTAATAGCTTTCTTAATACAAAGACAAGGCCATATCAAAAATTATTTAATTCACGTGAACTCATAATTTATAAGCTAGGCTCGCTCCTGATTGGAAATTATTAAGCAAACAAAAAGTGCATAGCTGCAAGCATTACCTAAACAAAATAAATTTGACTTGTTCCGACCGAGTCTAACGAATTGGTGTTACATTTTACCGAATAAAAAATAGTTACTTTGTTGTTTGTTAATGGTCGATAAAGATAGAGATGAATTTAGAATTTAAAATTTGTAAATTAATAATAATCTTAAGTTGAAATACATAATATTTAATTTTACAAATATTTAAATATTTGAATATTTAGTAAATATTTTAATGCAAATACATTACCAGCATAAAACTTATCGGATTCACGTTACCTTATAAGTTAGGCCTGCCCCTAACCGGGGATGAAGATAACAAAAAGCTGCATGGCGCATGCATTACCTATACTTTAAAATAATTATTTTAAGAAAGGTCAGCGTTTACGGCGGCGATTTTACGTAGACAAACAAAGAGCTGAAAAGGTGAAAGGTTGATTAATCAATTAGAAAATTAATTTACTTTACCAACTTATTGTTGCAGGAATATTTACTTTTTTACGACTATGCCTAAGAGGAACTTTGAATTGACTTATCCCTCCAGTCCTCGCTATTAAAAAATTTAGTTAACTGAGCCAACTTATAGTATATTTACTTTCCTCTGGAGCTATGAAGAAGTTTGAATTGACTTAGCCTTCCTCGTTTCTTATTTTATTTGTTTATTGAAAGTTTAATCTGTTAAGATAAGCGCAAATATTTTCAGAACTAAGCTTATAGAATTACTTTATCAACTCCCATTCAATTTCGACATAAACCTTTGCCTTTTTCTTTTCTATTTTTTTTTATAAAATCTGAAAAGCAGAACGGAGATTTTTATTTTTTATTTTTATAGATTCATAAAACGGTACAATTGAATTTATACGTAATCTCCAGACAAATAAATTAATTTTATCCTTAAATAATAAGATAATTGAAGGAATATGTAAAACTTAGCCTTGATGAAGACGAGATGATAGGAAAAGAGAAGCCCCATGGGACAACAATAATAAGAGCAAAAAATGGGAAGATAAAATTGTTTAGAGCTTTGAATAGATCGTAGTACTAGTTTGCCAGGAAATTCTTCCCTGTAAAATAATAACGAAGTTCATTATTTATAGCTACGTCTAGGGAACAAGGTCCTGGGATCATGCTCTTCTTTTATATCAATTATGAGGGTCGCTAATGAAGATGTAACGGCGAGATTAAATGACAAATTCATTATAGCTGGCAGTGCACTTAATAACATGGGATATTCTCCATTAATGTCACCGGACGGAAGGTATTTATCGTCTCTTTATGAGTCTCACTCCCCACGGTGCCAAACCAATTAATTGCCCTCGATTCCACGTGTCATTTGTTTAATCAGCCACCTGGCATAGCATATTTTAATTATCCTATGGAGACAATCCATCTGCTTTCCGGTGGCATAGCTTTGTGTTATTGGGAAGTTAGTAGAAACACTCTTTTAGTGGGAATTACTATAATTTCTTTTGAAGGCTTTTGAGGATTTATTAGACGCACGCCTCTTCGTATTTAAAGTCCCAAACAAATGTCATCCTACGATTCACATAACTTTTACCGATTATCGAGATATTCATAGCTATGAATTTAGCTACCAAATTTTTTATTTATATGCATCAACCAACTCCACTTATAATGCATAACTTTCCAAACTTTTTAAAATCTTTCCTGCTGTTACTCAACATTCATGCAACTCCCTTCAAACAAAAAATCTTTTCTTTTATCCAAATTGCTTCTTCCTCCAAGAATGTTAGCTCTTCGAAGAGCAAGAGTAAAGCTGGTGAATTCTATCATTCCTAGAAGTCTTATTACAACAAAAGATTTTGAAGGAAAATTCCTCTCGGCTTTTCCTACAATTATAATAATTTTCTATAATTATAATATTTTCCACATCAAGTATATTTCCCTCCAATAATGTTATCTATGCAAGATTATGAAGTTCAAGATTCAGAATATATGTTTAATTGATGGACTAAATTAGATTTAAGTTTACAATTTTTGTCTAATGATACAGGTGCCGTGTTCCTACATAAAGAGCAATTGCTTTTTACTAAGAGACAACACAATTATGTCTAAGGTGTGGGCTCTGACTAATCTACAGGGTTTTCAAAGTAGATCGAAATTACCGTGAAATTCATAATTTTCCTAAGGTTTTTATTTTTTCCACAAGGATTATTTTCTTGTGCTAAAAGGAATACATAAACCTGCAAGAATCTTTTGCTTTTGGAAATTGAGGTATTGAATATATCATATACTCGTGCATTCACATTACAATGGCGTGATAATGATTTTTATGAGCCGAAAGTATATTAGAAGTCGTCTTTTTATCTTTAAAAGAAGACGATAAGTACGTAATTTGATCCGTACAACTTTAAAAGTTGTATTTTAAAAATAATTACTTATTTTTATTTTTTTAAAAGATTTCAATCAACTTTTAATTTTAATTTTAAAACATATGTTTAAAAACACAAAAATTAATTTATAATATTTCTTCTCTTATTATATATATATTTTTCTATTTAACTTTTTTTAATTTAAGCTTATTACTATTTTATAATGATTATATTTATAATATTTAAAAAATATCAAAAATATTTTCACTTTAATAGTTTATTCTTATCAACTAAAATCAATTAATATATTTCAATAATATTTTTGTTTTTATTTTTGTTCAACAAAAAAGAATTAAATTTGGACTATTAAAAGCTTATTTTTGTTATAAATAGAACTCTATTTAAGGTGAATGTCTATCTTATAAGAAGAGTCTTACTTCAAGGCTAAGTCTTTTATCTTCCTATAAATAGAGGGGTCTTACCCCACTGTAAATCATCCCAAAAGTATTAATAAGAATACTCCTCTCTCTCTACTTTTCTCTCTATTGTTTTTGTTCTTGTATTATTGTTCTTGTTCTTATATTATTTCATAACACGTTATCAGCACGAAGCTCTACTATCTCAAGAATCTCTTTGAGAAAATTAAGGTATTTTTTTTTCTCAAGAATCTTTTGATTTAAATTAATATGTTTGTTAAAATTGTTGCTCACAATTTGATAACGTTGAATATTAATATTGAACTCTTCTGGTTTTTGTAATGTTTGCCTGTTGAAATACGTTATGCACATAATGTTTGACATATTAACACATACATTTAGAATAAAGTTAAGGTGACAGTATTTGAACATACTCCATATCCAATTATTCCTCAATTGCTGTGCCTCACGTACATATTATATTGTGAAGCTAATTTAGCTTATTTTATTTCTTGTGTTCTGCAATAGTATTGTACTTGGAATCAGTAACCCACAGACGGCGCCATTGTGCCATGTTTGTTGTCAACCCTCAAAGTGATTTGTTCAACTGCTATGATTACTAATTGTTTGTTATGCAGAGTACTTACAATCATATATTGCGAGATCGCTGATTTATTGGTTTTCACACTTCAAATAATTGTAGACTTAAATGTTTTTTTTATACATGGCAGAAAGTTATAATTAACTATCATCAAGCAATGTGTCACAACACTATCATGCTTACAGAAACATAAGCGTGACACAAATGTTATAGCCATGAAAATAATTATTGTTATCACTAATACCAATAACCCTAAGTACATTATTATGTTATTTGGTAATACAATTAGCACATAATCATATAAACTAAAGCTAGGTTCTGCAGAACCTGTGGTTATAGCAGTAAAATTGTATTATTCTGTGTGAAAAATATATATGAGTACGAATATGTAGTGTTTATTTTTCCCAGTTGAAGTAACACCAAAGTTGTTAGATGCTATTCGTTCAAAGCATGAGATAACAAAGCTTCGCCTGTATATCAGATAATTTTTCCCAGCTTGTTGTATATCTGTGATGTAACAGTAATTTAATCTTTTAGCAGTAGTGGATTATATTCTCTATACTTTATGTTGGCATATTATACTTGCTCTAAATAGGTTGTAGTAGATCAACTTAATATGAGAATGTCGAAAATTATATAGTTATGGAAACAGATTCACAGTATAGCAACTATTGATCATATGAATCAGACACCCAGTCAAAATAACGCCTAGGACGGTGGGTGCTCCTCCTAATTTTGTTTTAATTATGAAAAGAAAGTTTGTTGCCCTTGAAATTTCAGGCAAGAACTACATGACATGGCTGTTGGATGCTGAAATCCATTTGAATGCAATGGGTCTTGGAGACACCATTAAAGACAGAAATAATGCATCCACCCAAGACTATGCTAAGGCCTTGATTTTCTTGCGCCATCACCTTGATGAAGGTTTGAAACTGTGCTAAGGCCTTGATTTTCTTGCGCCATCACCTTGATGAAGGTTTGAAACTGTGCTAAGGCCTTGATTTTCTTGCGCCATCACCTTGATGAAGGTTTGAAAATTGAATATATCACAGTCAAAGATCCACCTATCTTGTGGAATGGCTTAAAGGAGAGATATGACAACCTGAAGTTGGTCACTCTGCCACAAGCACGATATGATGAGAATCCAAAAGCAAGTAGTTCATAAACTATATGTTATCGTTGCAGTGAAAAAAGGGCACTGGGCGAAAATTTGCCGTGTACCAAGACATTTGGTTGAGCCTTGTCAAGCATCTCTAAAGAGTAAATGCCCTGAAACAAATTTTGTCTCTGACAACAATCTTGACATCACCCACTTGGATGTGGAAGACTTCTTTGAGCACCCTGAGGGGAAAATTGACCACCTAATTGGTGATGGATCTCTGATGAAGGAAGATGGGATTGTTTGATTTTATTTCACTTATTTGTAATAGTTAGTGAATAAACTAATAGTCATTAGTATCAGCTCGTATTAGTTAGTTTATGATATAATGTTAGTATTAGTTCTTTAGAATGTTTCAATATGCTTAAATTTCGAAGAAATTTTTATTTTCCAGCAAAGTTAGTCGATTAACTAATAAGTTAGTCGACTATCTAATATTTCGTATTAAAAACTGGAATTTCCGCAAGCTAAGATAGTCGACTATCTGATTTAGATAGTCGACTATCCTGATGACTGTTTACTAAGATAGTCGACTATCAACTTAGTTATTCGACTATCTAATATTTCGCATTAAAACTGGATTTTTCCGCAAAGCAAGATAGTCGACTATCCAATTTAGTTAGTCGACTATCCTAATAACTGCTTCCCAAGATAGTCGACTATCAACTAAGTTAGTCGAATAACCTCAGCAGATTTCGAAAATATCGTTTAAATATGAAACAAACGGATTGAATTTGTTTATTCTCATGTTCGTATATTTTCTTTTGTATGTCAAACCATGGAAATTAAATTGATTGAAGGCTCCTGAAGAGCAACTATAACTCTGCCTAAAGGAATAATATTTTAGAGAAAGCAATGTTCTCCTCCAAGTCTAAAAGGAACTTGTTGAGTTTTAGAGATATCATTCAAAATGGAGATCAGATTGAGACAATACATGAGTATAATCTTGAATACCTCATTTACTCATGAAAACGAGGCTGCCCACTTCGGTTTGGGGTCACGCCATTTTGCATGCAGCAATGCTAGTTCGTCGGCTGCCCACTTCGGTTTGGGGTCACGCCATTTTGCATGCAGCAATGCTAGTTCGTCTCTGACTGACGAATTGTCACAAATATTCCCCGTTGCAATTAGTTTTGGGTCATGAACCTAATATATCTCATTTAAGAATCTTTGGATGCGCAGTATATGTGCTTATAGCACCGCCATCCCGCACCAAAATGGGTCCGCAAAGAAGGTTAGCAATATATGTTGAGTTTGAATCGTCCTCCATTATTCGCTACCTCGAAACATTGACAGGGGATTTGTACACTGCACGATTTGCAGACTGTCAATTTGATGAGACACTTTTCCCAAAATTAGGGGGAGAAGTTGGTGAAACCAAACGGGAAATTTTGTGGAAAAATGCATCATTATCTCATCTTGATCCACATACCTCTATTTGTGAAAAAGAGGCGCAAAATATTATCCATTTGCAAAGAATAGCAAATCGAATGCCAGACGCATTTACAGATTTGAAAAGGATAACAAAATCACATATCCCCGCAGTGAATGTGACAACATCTGACTCACGAATACATATTCATTATCGGAAGAATATGAACATGAAGTTGGTATTGAATATACCACCCTCACCCCTAGAAGGAGGTTTGAGATGATACCACACTCACCCCTGTTTGAGATGATATATGGCATGAATGATCGTTGGTCACGTACCTATTGTACGCCAAAGTATTTTGGAAATATGACTATTAAAGGACAACGATAATGCAAGAAACATATCTTCCATATAATTTTGACCATGACCATAATGGTATAACTTTCTCTTTAAAAGAGATATTCACCGCATGGATGTTGATGAATCTGTGGTAGTACAAAATTAATTGAGAGCTTTAGAAGAGCCAATTACTATGTTGGAGAAACACAATTGAGTATTGTGCTGTAGTAAGTCTCAAAGATAATTATTCAGTTTCCAAAGTACACGCGAAAGCGATTGATTATATTGAGAATGAAAGAAAGATTTGATATCTCCTATTACTACAACTTGTAGCGGGATAATTTGTATATAAAAAGCTACCCGCTTCATTCTCCAGTTTGTACTACACAAACAAAAGAATGTCACAATAAAGTGGATATCTATTGGTATAAAAACTCATGTCATAATAAACCTGAAGTTTATTGATAAGTGCACATGTCATGGTGTAAATTTGAAGTTTACCAATATTGATAATTTATTCAGTTGGCATTCGGGTTAGCCATCTCATTTTAAGTATGATGTGCAATAATAGAGAATTCACATGGGTGAATATTAAAGAACTAGAAAGTTCTTTACGAATTCTCTTGTATCACTTGTTCTCATTAATGAACTGACCAACTAAAGAGTTCGGGTTGAAGCCCATAAATTCTGGAAATATCAAAGGTGAATATGGGCCCATTCACCTGCCATGTATACCACATATGATGCATCTATGAAATGGTTACATGCGCGATTGTTATTAACCCGCAGCCTGGTCGGTGCTTGCGAGGTAAATTGCTCAGTAATCTAACTTCGAGCATAATTTCCAGATTTTCTATTCAAGATAGTTCATCTTGATAAGTTGGTTTATATCAAAGTTGGTTTAGCAAGATAATTATTGAGTGCCTCCACTTAATAGCTAAACTGTTTCTTATGAGAACAAAGTTATGTATATCAGTTTGATATACGTTGTATACGAGAATATATTATATTCTCCCCTCACAAATGGTTCAGGGTCAGGAACAAAATAATCTCATCTTATTATTGTTAATGTGCTGTGTATATTGACATGATAATGCACAAAGATGATTTCCCAGAGTTGAGGAAAAAAGTTAGCTTTTCTAACATGAGGGGGAGACATGATAAACACTTGAGAAAAGGTTACATGAGATGAATTATCATTTGTATATATAGATCCTCGAATATCATGATATGAACCTGAAGTTCATAAAAGGGATAATTCAATTGCAACATATTGCAAAGCATGCCATGCGCATTTGCTGACCCAAAGAATGTAACTATATTCTCACTGCAAATGCTCATATTAAGTCCTAGAAGGACAAAGTCTTGGATACGCCTGAAGCGTATAGACAAATCGGTTTCAAAAGGAACTTCTTAATAAAGAAGATGAGCAAATGATCAAAGTGATCATAATAAGGAGGCAAGTGATCCAGAAGATCACATGACATAACACTTCATAAAATCTCATGAGAGATTCAGGTACCTGAATATATGAATGAAGAGATCTCCATGTTATGTCTTTATGAAAATTGACTGAAACCGATATAAAATGATTGTCGACGACATCTATGATAGCGCTAAATATCGATGAGGATCTTATGTTTGTCGAATACAAACAAAACTATTGGCCAAATGGAAGAGATACAATTCAAGAAGAATTGATTCCATATGAAAGACATTTAGTTTTAGACATGTAGTTCAAATACTTGAAAGTGTAAAGTCAAAGGTATGTGTAATCAGTTTTCGATATTTATTTGTTTAGCATGACATGAAAACTTGATATGCATATAAAGTCTATTATATGGCTTATATGACTTAACTTGAAAGATTTAAGTTGCTTGAAGCATATACAATTCTTGGTCCTGAAGTACCACATCCTAAGTGCAATTTGTGTACATATGTATATTGCTATAACTATAAACATGATGGCATCGAGAATACCCCTATGGAAGTATTGAAGAGTCATTCCACGACATTACATGAAGATGTTCATGTCTATCAAGAATGATAATTTCAAGGTACGGAATATTCATTCAAGTCAATATGGTTGATTTATTTATCAAATATCTACTAACGATTTCTTGAAGCTAGTGCACAAGATTGGAATGTGAAGGTTCGAGGATGTGAATTGATGTTCTTTTTAGGGGGAGTTAATGCGCGTTGCACTCTTTTTCCCTTACCAGGTTTTGTCCCACTGGGTTTTCCTTGCAAGGTTTTTAATGAGGCAACAAATAGGCGTATTTCTAAACATATGTATTTTTTTTTTCTTTTTCTAGAATTTTTCCCATTGGGTTTTGTTTTAGTTAAGGTTTTAACGAGGCACATTATTGAATAGACATTCAAGGGGGAGTGTTATAAATAGAACTCTATTTAAGGTGAATGTCTATCTTATAAGAAGAGTCTTACTTCAAGGCTAAGTCTTTTATCTTCCTATAAATAGAGGGGTCTTACCCCATTGTAAATCATCCCAAAAGTATTAATAAAAATACTCCTTTCTCTCTATTTTTCTCTCTATTGTTCTTGTTCTTGTATTATTGTTCTTGTTCTTATATTATTTCATAACAATTTTCGAATTTTAGCGAGCAACACAAATGCCCGTTCTTCCCGATCTTTTTTAGCCCAAACCCTTTTTCTCACCTATCAAACCCTTTCCTTAATCAGCTACTCATCTACTTTCATCCAATAGTTCATGCCAACTCTTACACCCATACAAAAAATAAAACCCTCTCCCTTCCCCCCCCCCCGACCATTCAGATTTTAGGAATCTTCTCCCGAAAGATTAGAAAAGGATACACACATAGAAATAGAGAGAGCAGCCGCCATTCTCAACGAACTCCAGCACCAGCCGTCCAAACTTTCACTGTTTCGGCCAAAACCACCCCAAAAGCCACATTCTTCACAAACCAAACTCCCAAAACGAGCAGCTCCTTCATACTCTGTCAACTGCTACAAAACTAGCCGGGTTTAAGGTCGCAGTTCGATCTTGCCGGTAAGGTCTTCGTTTAGCGGTTCCTGTTCCGGTTCCGATCAGAGATTCATTCTCGTTCGGATTTTGCAGGAAACAGTCAAACAGCTGTAAAGGTCCCTCTCTTCTACTTCTAAATAAATTTGTACTTTGGCTAGCTTTAGAGTGCTTCATGGATTTACCCGTTTAATTATGTTAATGTGAGAGGAACGAAACTACGTTGGCCACGTTAATTTTGATATTTTCAGTTTTCAATAATGTGTTAATGAAGGTTCTGTTTTGGATGAACTTTAGTACTAAAGATTTGGTAAGGTTCCGTCTTTTTTTTAAACTCTTCCCAAATTAGGAGGATCTATAGTGCTTCTACACTTCGTCTTACTGATGACTCGAACCCAAGGCCTAATGGTCGTAAGATTTCGTCTTTATTTATGTGTATGTGCCTTTAATATGTTCTTACCCTTTAATATCTATTTGGGTTATTAACATTTGGTTTTGGTTTGAAGTAGGTAAGTTGGCCTATTTTATATAATAGATAATTGTTACTATATAAACCTCGCATAGGCTGTGATGACGCCTCTTATGAAAACAAGGCCAGTCAACTAACCCAAATTTATTTTTTCAAAAATAATTTAAACATGAATAAACAGCTACAATATGACGTAATAAAATAAATTAGCGAAAGTACAACCTAACACAACCCTAATCAGGGTGTCACAAATCACGAACATTTATTGGAATGTAAATCCACTTCAAGGTCTAAAATATACAAAATCAAAATAATGAACAAAAGAGAGGAACATGGTGCTGTGAACGCTGGCAGTCACCTCCTTACTCATATAACCCTGCCTCTGATCTGCCAAAACCCGCTACCGGGTGAATAGATACCTACATCTGCACACGAGGTGCAGGGAGTAAAGTGAGTACTCCAACTCAGTGAGTAATAAAGGTAAATAACAACTGAGCGATAAGAAATCACGTATGACAAATCATTATGCTATATAGAAGCAGTGTAAACCCTTTTTAGAAAGATAGTGAAGCTATGAAATTTTTAGCGAAACACATTTGCTCAGTTTAAAACCTCTTTTAAAAATGAAAATTTTCAGCGGTTATGCAAACGAATGCAAAACAAATAGTGCAGGTAAGCATAGAATTTCCGCTCCGCGGGCACCAGACTCAGTTATAAGGAATGCCAGAATATCAGGTCTATAGTGCAAGAAGTAGCACAAAAAAACAGATGATAGCAGGCAAATAAGATAATGCAAACACATCAACCTGTATCGGTACCGCTGCGGCGTGCAGCCCGCTTCACATATCGCCGCGGCATGCAGCCCGATCTATATATCGTCGACGACGCTCACTGGGGATGTGCAGACTTCGGAAGGAGCCCCTTACGGCCCAAGCGCAATATCAAGTCATCTCGTGGCATCAAGTCTAGGCCCTTGATCTCATATCAGTATCAGTATAACAGTCATACGGCATACAACCCGATCCAAAAATATCCTCACACACAGGCCCTCGGCCTTACTAAGTCAAAAATCACATAAGCCCCTCGGGTAATAGTAAAACATGCTGCTCAGCCTAAAAATAGTATAGAAAAGATCATTTCAAGTGTCAAAGCAAAATAAACTTAAAATACATGACTGAGTTCAAGTATAGAATCGAAAGAGTGAGGAAATATCAACAACCATCCCCAAAGGGGTTCAAATAATTGGCATGAAGCCCAAATATAGCAATCAGCCCAACTTATAATGACAACAAGTAAATTTCAGTTAAATACGTAGTAAATTCATCTATTGGGACGGACCAAGTCACAATCCCCAATGGTGCTCTATCCCACGCTCGCTATCCAGCGTGCAAGTCACCTCAATATAGCACTACGATGTGTAATTCTGGGGTTTCAAACCCTCAGAATATCATTTGCAATCATTACTCACCTTAAACCGCTAAGTCTCTAGCTCGCGACGCCTTTGCACCTCAAATTAGCCTCCACGCGCGTCGAATCTATCTATAATCCGAGCGAACACATCACAATATGCTAAGGGAACATTACCTAATCGAAAAAATCG
The DNA here is from genome assembly GCA_034376525.1 of Nicotiana benthamiana. Taxonomy (NCBI): domain Eukaryota; kingdom Viridiplantae; phylum Streptophyta; class Magnoliopsida; order Solanales; family Solanaceae; genus Nicotiana; species Nicotiana benthamiana. Next base: position 69,845,062 of record CM067332.1, read on the forward strand.
AAAAATATCAAAATTCTCGAAATTAGCAAAAACCCGAACCCCGGGGCCACTTCTCGAAACTCGAAAATTTTCACATCATTAGATTTGTTATCTTCCCACGAGTTCATACATATCAAAAGTTCTCAAATCCGAGCTCCAATGACCAATCAAATCCCAATTTGAAGTTTCAAAACTCAAACCCTAGTTCTTCCCCTTTTTGCTCAACTTGCATGAATTTCTAGGTTAATCTCACATAATAATCATGTTTTTAGTTCATAGGACTTACCTCCAAGCAATCCCAGTCGAAATTCTCTTCAATTCCCGTCCAATAGCTCTCAAGGATGCTAAAAATGGTGGAAAAATAACTTAGCTCGCGGAACATAATGAATTTAAAAACCCTTATGTCAGTCCAGATTTCCTTCTATGCAATCACAGCCCCAGGCTTGTGATCGCGATGCACAAAATTTTCACCTCTAAATTTAACACTATGCAATCACAGCCAAGCCCATGCGATCGCGAAGCCTTGTTGCCCAAACCTATGTGAACGTAGACCTCTTCATGCGAACGCAGAGCTTCACCCGGTAACCCTACGCAATCGCGACCACCTTAATGCGATCTCGTTGAAAAAACTCCTGCCTTCACCAATTGCTTCTATGCAATCACGACATCACCCCCGCGATCGCAATGAACAAAATCTCAGCAACAAAATGGTTGAAAAGCCTGCAACTTTCAAATGGCAAACTTGGTTCGATTGACCATCACAAATCACCCTGAGGCCCCCAGGACCTCAACCAAAAGCAGTCACACATCCTAAAACACCATTCAAATTTGTTCCAATCATTAGAACATATCAAACAACATCAAAACCATCTAATTACATCGAATTCAAGCCTAAGTTCTTCTAAAACTTTCGAAAGACGCATTCGACCAAAAATCCGACCAAAACACCTCCGAATGACCTGAAATTTTGCACACACATCTCAAATCACCTAACGAAGCTACAAAAACTCTCAGAACTCCATTCCGACCCTCGGATCAAAATATCACCTATCAACCGGAATTCGCCAAAATACTAACTTTGCCAATTCAAGCCTCAATAAGGTATATTTCTATTTATAGTAAAGAATATTCTTGGTACAACTGTCTAACTGTCTAGTATTGAATTGTACGATCCTACTCGGAAATTTGTACCACAATTTTGGGGATGTGGCAGAAATCTAGCTCATTTTGTTGTAAATTTATAACGATACTATTTTAGGTTCGAGGATACTCAACCTTTGAACTCTTTGTACTTCTATCTCTCGAGTATTGCGTTCTGTTTTCAAACTTAAAATTGGTCCATCAGGCTCGAACTTGACCTTACCTGAACTTAAGTCTAGGATGAACCCTCAAGCCTATAAATTGGTGATATATGATTTTGACGGTATAACGCTGTATGCATTACCTAAACATTCAAATAATTATTTTAGGGAAGGTCAGCTTTTGCGGCAGCGATTTTCTTCGACAACCAAAGAGCTGAAAAAGTGAAAGATTGATTAGTCAATTAGAAAAATCAGTTTACTTTACCAACTTATTGTTATAGGAATATTTACTTTTCTACGACGATGCCTAAGAGGAACTTTAAATTGACATATCCCTCCTCGCTATTAAAAAATTAGTTAATTGAACCAATTTATTGTATATATTTACTAGAAGAAGATTGAATTGACTTAGCCCTCCTCGCTTTATTTATTTATTTATTGAACCAATTCATTTATTGGAAGAGTGAATTCTGAAATATATGTCTAGTTTAATTTATAGTACTTGTTTTACGGATATATAGTTCGAGACGGAAACTGTATTCAACATAATCTCTGAATTTGTCTCTCAAAGGTATAAGTAGACATTAGTCTTGCTGGTTCGGGGCGGTAAGGCGTGGGTTCCTTAATTTTTTTTCTTCCCCATAAAGGAAATAGGGTATTTAGCTTCTTTAGTTAAAGCTTTTTTTTGCTTAATGCTTTCCTATCTCGAGTAATTTCCCCTAGCCAAACCCGCCACCTCATGTGCCAAAGTCAAACGGTTGTTCTTCCTTCTCCGCGCACCAATAAGAGTCTCAGTTATTCGAGAAAGACTTCTTTTTATTCCAGTTTAGAAGACCGGGAAAACCTCTCTGCGAATATCTAGCCTTCTCGCGAATTCCCTTATTTAATATAGATTTAATTCATGAAAGCGGACCTTTGATTTCATTGGACCACGTAAGAATTCGTTGTCCGATTGAATCTGCTTTTTCCTGGATGCTCTATAGGTATCCCTAAGCCAAATGTGAGTTTTTCTTGTTGGATTTGCTCCCCGCCGTCGTTCAACAAGAATGCAATTCCTTGCCTCACCCTGAGATGAGAGGGAAGGTTGATTTGACTCGAATCCTGGACCGGCACGGCTACCCGCCCTTGTGTCGGGGGCTTGCATAATTTTCCTTTGCATATATGTATCGCTTTAATTCCATACCACCGGAGAAAAAACTACCGTAACTAAAAAGATTGGCGAAAGCCTGGGAATCTGAAAGCTTTTTAATCTATTTCAAGGCGGGGAAAGAGATTCCATGGTAGGAGGCACCTCGGCCATACGAGTATTTTACAGAGAGCCGACAGTGAATTCCATTAATAACTGGCCGTTTTGATCCTTTAGAACAACTCGATGAATTTAATAGATCGTTTTAGGAGGCCCCTTTGATCTATTAAGTGGAATGTTCAGCCAGGTCTGATTAGAAGTTAAAAAATGAGTGGAGCGAGGGGCTTTAGAGGGGAAAAACGAGGAGTGAGCTTTAATTGAAGTCTACGATGTGATACTAAAGTATGACCAGGGGAGATACATGCTAATTATGGGTAGGAAGCAGGAACCATTATATAAAAAATTTCGGGGGGTTACAGATCTCCTTCCCGCTTTGGAATAAGTGTGATAAACGTAGAATTTCTCGATTTGAGGATCTGACCTGCTTTTAAGAGACTGATGGAATTTTATTTTCTTCCGCTTTTTAAAATAGTAAGAGGGGAATTGAGAGGTGCTTTCTCGGGCTCGGGAATGAGTGGTGACCTCGTTAACTCGATAAAGCCATCTCGGAAAGCGATTTTTCTACTACTTGGCATTAAGAGAAGCTGGGTAGCTCCGTAATCTGTCAAGCCGTTCAATCTCTAAGGCGGGTTTCCGCTGAGAACGGAATAGCGTTCGTGTCCAAAGGTGAACACTCGGCAAGTGCAGAATAAGAGTGAGTCAAGCGAGAGATTGAAAACTGCCGCTGCATCCAATAAGCAGATAGAGTAGAAGAGAAGGCCCGGAACAAGGTTGACTGAGACTGCTAACTGCAAGAGAAGAGAGAAAGCAAGCCGAAAACTTCTCTCTTTTATGGGCTGTTTCCCTCGTATCTGACATATCCGAGTTAGCCCTCCCAAGCGGGCAAAGAGGTTTGTATAGATAGACTTTTTGGGTGCTAAGATCCAATGTCGAGAGGGAAACAGCCCAGATTGTACGCTAGCTAAAGTGAATCTTTTTTGGCATTTTTTTCTTTGCTTTGACCGCGACTTTGTTTGGTCTTCCTCTTTCCTTCGGCCTATCTTTCAAAGCTAGCAAAAAGTTCGAACCTTTGCATGAATCAAGTTCTTCGACAGGACCATCCCGACAGAGAGCTAATCATAGATCTACTATAGTCTTTTTTTTATTCTTTTATCTTATTTCCGGTGGCTAGATCATAACCTCAACAAACTTAAAAGTATATATTGGGTAAAATTTAGAGTCCACCGAAGAACTCCTCACATGCAGACACGTGGCAGTAACAATAACATAGAGGTTTGTCGGCAGTCAGTTATTAACGGATAAGGTCGTATGACGTGTTTCATATCTAACAGTTCTAGGGACGCAAGGCCGGAGGAATGAATTTAGAGACAAGACACCGATTGAAAAGAAATTATTTAAAGACAAAATATACAATTGGATTCTTAAATTTGATTTTTTTGTTATTTAGATACTTAAATATAGAGTTGTTCTTATTAGGTCCCTCAATTAAATCACATTCGTGTCAATTCAATACTTTGTAGATCATCTCAAAAAAAGTTTTATAAAATTAAACGTGTATATAATGGTTTCTTCTAACACCTTAAAATATTCCACCTTATAGAATTAACCCCCAAAACAAATTGAAACTCATTTTCAGAAAATGAAGAACCTCACCATCGGCACTGACGACTTAGTGCCCTAATAAGTCGGTTAAAATTTTCTCGGTTCAACTTTTTTGTGTTCACGCGTCTTTCGATCCCCACACATTTAATGATGTCACTACAAAGTGTCTAATTGGCACAAATATAATTTAATTGAAGGGCCTAATAGAAACAACTCTATATTTAAGTGTTCAAATAACAAGAAAATATAAATTTAAAGGTCTAATTATGTATTCTACTTTATTTAAATTAAAGGGACAACCGCCACGGAAGATCACAATAGTTATTCTCAACGTTACATAGTCATTAAGAGGCCTGGGGGTTTTATTTATCTTAAAGAGGGTGAGATTTAAGGATTTTGCCTCTCAAAATTTAGCTATAAATATAATTATAAATATAAATATTTGTACTCACTGCAAGGAATATGATCCAGAAGAATCATCGAGAACAAACTTTCCTTCTTTCATTTTTATAGTTCTATACAAAGATATTTATTTGTGCTTCGTTTTTAACTTCACCCCAATGGACTTCATTTGAAATTCAAGCTTGTTTCATTCTTTAAATATCTTTTATAATGCTATTTTTTATTTATAATTTTGCTAATCAGATTATTTTAATTCATATATCTATAAATCATATATATAAATTTAATTGTATCTTTTGAAGAGTGAACAATTATAAATAAGAGAATAATGATCTGCTAAAGGGATTTAAGATGCTTTTTGAGTCAAACGGGCAAAATTTTCTATCGGTCGGTAAACAACGTAGAAAATTCTGGCTGCATGGCATTTTCTAGCATTAACTTTCTTGTCATTGTCTATTCAATTATTTTGCTTTAATTTCGTTTTCTTTGACCCTTCTTGTACATTTCACCGCTTAATTTAGTAGATTACTAGGCAAATGAACCTTATAATATCTTACTACTTCCAAGCTAATAGCCTATTTTGTCTAAGTTGTAAAAATTTACTTATTTTTAGAATTTTTTTTCTTTTTCAAAAGTGATTTTAAAAAAAAATACATTTAGTGAGAAGTATTTTGTATTTGACTAATCAATTTAAAAAATATTTTTGAATAACAATAAGTGTTTGGCCAAGCTGTTAAAAGTACTTTTAAGGGAAATTTTATTAAAAGTACTTTTCAAAAAGTACTTTCGGAGAGAAACTATTTTTTCACTTCTCAAAACTACTACTCAAAATCATTTTTTTTTCAAGAAGTACTTTTCGCCAAGAAAAAATTTGGCCAAATAGGCTATCACACGAAGTAATAATAAGTCATTTTCCAAAGCACGCTACTTATAATGTTAAAGTTATGCCGATGAAAATGTTGCTTAAGCTTTTGACATTTATTTGCTGAAAATAATAATATTATTATTGCTAATATGCATCTTACATAGTTAACTCTACTCTCTACAGTATTTGATCGTATTGCGGTCTTTTAGATAATATAATAATACAAAAGAAGGCGGGAGACAATATTTGTCATACTAATCGTAAAGTGGACCTTAATACTGTTTTTTTCTTTTTTTTTTTTGGTAATTTGACACTCAATTTTTTTTTATGAAAGATTGATCAAATATAATATCGTATTTATCAAATATTAAAAAAGGTATTTTTTAAATTAATTATTCAAACACAAATTACTTATCATCAATTATATTTCTTTAAAAGACTATTTTGATAAAAATACTCATCAAAATTAGATTATGATTGAAATCTATATACAATATTATATTTTCTTCAAACAAATTATTAGAGCATTTGCTTAAGAAAAAAAGTTAAGTTAAAGTTAAATATTTAAGTAAGATATTAAAGTAAAACTTGAATTGATAACACTCATTTCTATTAAAAAATATATTTAGGACCTTGAGTTGTATGCCTGCTTTTTTTACTACCTCTATCTCATAATAATGATACTTTTTGTATTTCGAGAATCAAATATATTAATTTTGACCATAAATTTAGATATAAGATCTTCAAGTTTTTAAAATAAAATTTATATATATTGAAACTAAATAAAAAATGCTATAAGTTACAATAATTTGTATGAAAAGGTAGTCAATTCTAAAAAATATCATTCGTTTTGGCACAAAAAGAGTCATATTCTTTCGTTTCAGTTTAGGTGAACATTTTCTTTTTGGTATGTTTCAAAAAAAATAATTTTTTTTTAAAATATAAAAATAATTTAGCTCAAAATTTTTAATTGTACGTTTAATGAGAAATTTTTATAACTATACAACTAACCTGATGCCCTTTTTGAATTTTGTAGAACCATAAATTACAAAAAAAATTTAATTTTCTTTTACTGAGTATTTACTTAAGAAACAAAATAAAAGAAGAAACGGAGGGAAACTCAAATTTTTATTCGAAAGAGGGAAACTCAAAGAAAACGAACTCTCATCGATCAGAAGCTGAAACTCCCATTGGTTCAAAGTTGAGGAATTTGGGAATTCGAATGATTCTTTCTCCAATATTTGTATTGATTCAAGGTAATTTCATGCCTCAAATCATAGATAATTCGTAAAATTTGTGACGAGTAAGATTTTGACCTAGGTTTAAAAATTGGGGATTTCTAAAATTGCATCAGTTGCTTATGTTTTTTTTTCCCTCTTCAACAGATTTTCATTTGTCGTTTGTTACCGGCGGAAAAGTTGCATTGCTGACTAATCCCTTATCTCCCAACGACCGTCGGCCATCAGGTTAATTTTCTCTGAAATATTTCTTTTTTACTTTACTCTCAGCCTTTGCTTCTGTGAAATTTCTACGGAATTCATTTTTCTTGTTTGATCTTGTTCAAATCCTTTCCTTCCGTAAGTTAATATCTGTTTGTGGCGGTGCATAAGGTAGCGGTTTGAACCGCCGCTATATGCTTTGAAAACTAGTTCAGCTGGCCTGTTTTGTTGTAGTGAAATTATAAAATATATGTCAAATGATTGTAGGAGCAACAGTAAATAGAGGTCTCATCACACATCCTCCTAGGTATGAAAAGCCTAGTACATTAGAGAGAAAAAATTAAATAGTGGGTTCCTTCGTTTTTGTGGTTACTTCTTAAACGGTGAGGTCTTTTCTGTAGGCTGGAGCCTTTACTTTATTCTTTAATTTTGTATTAATCAACTAATTGATGTTATCAGGAGCTTGTATCGTTCACACTTGTTGCCTCTACCCATGAATTATCCAATAATTTTCATTTGGACGCCTGTCTGTAGTTGGGGAACATCTCAAGTTGTCAGATCTGTTCTAATGAACCCTTAATGCTTACATGACCGAGCGTGCATTTTCTAATTTAGATTGAGCGTGTATAGCAAAGACTTTTACAGGACACTATGGAAGTTTTGCCCGAATTTTTCCGGCCATTGTTTCCGCTTTTCTAAAGTTAACCATGATTTTTTGGCCATCCTTCTTCTTCGATTGCTGGTAAATCATTACCATGAGTTCCAACCGGTGAAAATCTTCTCAAAATGCACCACTTTGCGTTCCCATTTTGGAGGATCCAAGCCTCTCACCTATAGTTTTCCTTCGCCATCTATGTCTACTGCTTTGCATTTTGCACCACTCCTTCTCAAGACTTCGATCAGGAGTGTGGGAACTCCTATGTTGGTGGAGTTCTTTTTCTTTTTTGCTGTTTTCTTTTTCAATTTGTCCTTTTCCACCTCATCCGAAAGTGCTAAAAAATTTTGTATTTCTTTCTGGTTCTTTTATGGGGTTTAATTGGAATAATTTTGAACTCCTTAAAGTATTCAATTTCGCACCCCAAGTTTAGGTGTTCTAAATAAGAATTTTTGGCTAGTTGTGGGGGGTGGGGGGGTGGGGGGCGTCGATGTATTCTGCTTTTTGAAAAGTTTTCCTGTTTTACGACACTGGAGCAGTACTTTGACACCAGGCGGAATGAGAGGAAGGAACAATGTGAGGCAAGAAGCCATTGCTTTCGTTAATGGGTATTTAGAAAGCGATTAGGGCCAATGATAAGAAAATTAAAATTTGACCCCCGCGTATAGCCGTATACGTAAATACTCGTGTAGAGACTATTAGTATATCTATATCATAGTAATTAAGCAATAAATGATTTATGGAAGTTGATCACATAAAAACACAAATATCCTATTAAATTTTTTGGCTTTTTATTAGCATGAATGAATGATCAAATGAACATGCAAATACACTAATTTATGGAAATTTCAATAATTAGTCATCAAAGAGGGGGTCTTCTTCATGTTTCGCGCTAATTTCATTGTTTTGTTGATCACTTGATGATGTATCATAATTGGTGGAAGTATACATTAGTACACTATAAAGGTCCTCTTGTTCACTGATCATTTCTCCCATTTGTAGTTGATCGTTTTCTTGATCATGATGAGCCCATGCACGGCTATTATATTTAGTAAATCCTTCCAATTCAGTTGCCACTTCTTTCATAGTAGGTCTTTCTTCTCCATTTGTGTTAAGACATCTAATGACAAGCTCACCAATGGCATTAAGCTGCTCCAATGAGCCTTCTTTCAAAACCCTATGATGGAGAATTGGAAACAAGCGATTCTCCTTCACAGAAGCCTTGAAATATGCAGCTAAGCTCTTTTCTTTGTTGGGTAGAGTGAGGTCAATAGCTTCTCTTCCCGTTAATACTCAGCAAGAACTACACCAAAACTGTAGACATCACTCTTGTCTGACAACCCCATTTGTATGCCTTCAGGGTCTAGATAACCCAAGGTTCCTGGTATGAGTGAACTCATATCAGCCTGGTCGAAAGGTCTTAGCCTCGAAGCTCCAAAATCAGCGATCTTTGCTGTGTAGTAGTCATCTAGTAGTATATTTGCTGACTTGATGTCTCTATGTAGGATAGGTGTAGAAGCTGCATAGTGGAGATAACTAAAGGCATCAGCAGATTCAACAGCAATTCTTAAGCGATTTTGCCAAGAAAGCCAAGGCATTCCTCCGTATATGGTGGTAAAGGGTACCATGAGATATGTATTCATAGACCAATAAAGGGACTTCGGTCTCTAAGCAACAACCCAATAGTTTGACCACATTCCTATGGTTAATTTGAGTGAGTATTACAACCTCATTTATAAACTCTTCTATTTGGTTTTGCTCAAGCTGTTTAGACTTCTTGATTGCAACTATGCGTTGATCTGGTAGAATCCCTATGTAAACTATGCCATTTCCACCTACTCCAAGGATGCGATCTTTAGCAAAGTTGTTGGTGGATTTTTTAAGCTCTTCAATGGTAAACACCTTATTTAAATTCGACGACGTCTGCTGCTTTAATAGCATACCACCATTTTGCTCGAAGAACTTCTCCCGCAATTTTAAAATTTTTCTCCTTTTTATACCGAAATATATCCAAGTGACACTAACCAGTAGTGACAATAATCCAAGACCTAAACCTGCATTTGATCAATAGAGTAGAATATCAGAAAACATAGGGACATTTTTTTTGTCACTGTTTCTTGGATTGGAGAACATATTTTTCTTCTACAACAAATGGAAGACTTCATCCTCTCGTATTTATATTTAAGTAATAGGGAGAAACATAGTCTGATGAATTATGCATCAAAAGAGGGTATTTCTTTTGAGTGTGTAATAGCCTCGATCAAAGAATTTGTGATGCTTTAAGTACTGGTTGTAAAATCTCCTTAGTATAGCGATTCCGCTTTTTAAGAAGGTTTTTTCATGTAACTTTGGGTGTTCATTGTTTGTTGTGATCATTTTCGTATTATTCCCGTGTCCCTGGAGCCACTAGAAGGATGATGGATTTGCTCATTTGACAATGACTACACAAGCCAGAGAAGGCACAATTAGAAGCCAAATATCAGAAAAGATAAAGATTGGTCAGCTTTAGATGAAAAGCTGTCAGTATGCAATCAAATTGCACTTATCATCTGACATGCTCAAAAACATTTTTATGAAGATAGTTTATGTGGAACATGAATTAGATTAGAGAGTCTACACATATACTGGTTGTAAAATCTCCTTACGATAGTGATATTTTGTGCATCAACCATAGTTTTGTTTTTCTTATTTAAAAAGAATTTTTCATCTAAATCTTGGCATTCATTCTTCATTCTTTATTCTTCTCGTTTACCATGACTATTTCTGTGTTATTTCCTGCATTCTTCTGCTTATTACTGCTACTTTATGTTCATCTTTACTGGAGCCGAGGGTCTATCAGAAACAACATCTCTACCTTCACAAGGTAGGGGTAAGGTCTACATACACACTACTCTCCCTAGACCGCACTTGTGGGGCTATATTGGATTTGTTGTTGTTCCAGCATTTCCAACACAAGACTACACGGCTAGAACTACCGAAATGTGGAACTCCTAGCTAATCATTCTGCATATTAATTGTTTACGTACCAAGAGATAACTTCAAGATAGGGAGATCACGCTCCTTCTGGCAACCACGTCCCTTCTGGCCGTCTCCAAAATATCCTTTTGGACAGGAACACTGAAATCCTCCTGGAGTGTTTTTGCAAATCCCATCACAAGGATTCTTTGCGCACTCATTGATATCTGTAAGAGGAATGCTCAAATTAGTGCAATAGAAAGGCAGTTGATGTTTCTGCATAGTTTCAATGTATAAATTTGCTTATTCTGCGAGCAAGAAGAGTGTTCTTTTTCATGTTTAAATGGTGTTGTTTTTCATGTTTAAATGTACGATGTTCAGAACTCAGTGGCACGGCTAATCAGAACTCGCACCGAGAGAAAGCTCATTATGGAAGTTGTAGTGCTCTCTACCAAAGAGAATTCCATTTCAGAGTTCGAATCCAAGAACTATGGTCAAGTATAAACACGGATCTCTGCCAAAATGTCCATACTTGCCAAAAATGCTGCCAATCAGTCGGACTTCTAATAACTCCCTTCTCACTTTTTATTGAGAGTTCTACATTTCTTTTGGATGCTGATAGTGTAAGAAAAGATTTACACTGTTGGTGTATATAAGTTATAAACTCATGTAAATTAGGCAAGAACACTAACCTTGGCAGCCTGGACGAAGATAAGGATTTCCATCATATCCTTCCTCACAAATGCAGCGATAACCTCCACGTCCACTTCCAGAATCAATGCACAGACTATGTTCCTTGCATGAATAGGCTTTGGTGTTTCTAACCTCACTGCAACTTTGATTCCCTATTGCCCAATCAATCACAACAGGTACATCTTTCACTATTCTGCTTACAAAATTTGAGTCTGTTAAGTCTGATGCACCCCGAAATGTAAACTTTTCGTGCTCACCAAGGAATGCATAGCCACAAGGGTTAAAAGACCAGACCTTAGTATGGTTAAGCATGCTAGTCACTATCCCCCAAAAGGTCATCAGTCCCTTAGGTATGGCAGCTTGACAGCAACCAATCCCAGAACAAGTCCCATTGTTCACATCCACACTTATTGAACACGAAGTTATACATCCAATGCTGAAGTTACGCCCTTCATATAACGAAAGACCAGAAGCTAAAGCCAAATCATCACAGCCTACGAGAGTCAACCTGTTATCTTTATCAGATAAGGTGAAAAATGGGACTCCTGTGTCGATTCTCATAGTTTTCCGTTCAGCTAGTTCGCCATTTCGTTCATAACAGCTGCCTGTGAAGGTGTTTCTGACACGTATTTGGCTAGTTGATATGTCAAGGACCTCCATACCTCCAGTGTTGAGATAGGCAATCGGAGGATTGGATGAGGTATCACACCTGATGTCAAATTTACGGTTTATAGAGCAACCCGCACCTATACCGATCCCAAATGGGTAGGGAACAGTCATGTTTCCGCATTTCGGTTTGCAGCCAGGTTTAGTGTGGTTGGTGATGGTGGTGCTCTCTATTGACATAGTTAACAAAGGTAGAAAAAGAATTAAGGAGAGGAGAGCCATGTTTAGTACTTCAGGCCTGCAGGCTACTAGCTAGCGCTATATTTAGAAGTGATATAGCTCTTTGGTCTCATCATAGCCTACTTAGAAGAGGGGCAATATATATATATTATGGAAATCAATTTGAAATTGTTATATTAGCAAGTTGCATATTTCTTGGCATGGTAGACATTTCTTTTGAATTCAAGACCTTTAATACATTCTCTTTTTCAATTTATGTGGCGTGGTTTATTAGATATGCAGTTTAAGAAAGAAAGAAAGACATTAATAACTTATAATTTTGAACATGCTATAATATTTGTGTGATTACAAAAGTGTGATTAATGGTAAAATGAGAAGTTGGAGTTAGATTATTTTCAAATTTGGAAAGCCGTCATTTTTCTGGGTTTGAGTAAAAACGAAATGCTGCCACGGTAAAAAGAAATTGAGGGTGGAAAAAAATTGCAGAACCTAAGATCTTGAATAGGACAAATTTGTGATAGAATGAGTATTTTTGTATCTTGTTGAGGACAAAAAAATTCGACAACTTGTCCTAAACATAAACAGTACATGTCTCAATTACTAATTCCTTTGTTGAAATTAAGTAATGCAACCTTGAGAGAAGACGTGCTCAGCATGTTGGATGCTTCCAAATGGATAATAGGCCTATCAATTGGGAATGGCAAAATGGAAGGCTTAGCTTCGCCGCAAAATACTTCATATGTTCTATTTTGAAGAAGACCTTGAAGGTGGCAAATTACTCCCTACAAGTTGATATTAAAATTTCTCTTGGTCAACTTGCTTTCAAAGTCTGCGCATTTTAAGTAAGTCGAAGAAGTTGGTAAGTCATATTCATTAGAAAATATTTCAGATGTTATCATTTTGTAAAGAAAGCAATAATTCTTCTCCCACCAATTCATAATCTTATTTTACTTATCCCTTGATGGTGGTTTCAAATGTTAACATTGCTTCAAATGAGAATTATAGTTACACTAACAAAGCTACTCTAGGTTATCCCTTAACATGGTGAATTCAGGGGCGGATGTAGCCCTATAGCAACGTATTCAATTGAATTCATCATTGCCGACGCATAGAACAATTTTATGTGCAAAAATTCACTAAAATCGTAATAAATTTCAGATATAAACACATAACTTTAATTTAAGGATATAATGAGTTCAATATTAAGAACCCTAAATACTAAACCCATGAAGTTTAAATCTTGAATTTACCTCGAATCCTATTCAAACTAGAATTGGATAAGGGTGCTTTAATACTCCCGTTACATGCTGAAAGTGGTGAAACAACACTTGTACATGTATGCAATTCTGTTTCCAACTTCATGGATTTTCATATGGACACCTAATCATGTTCAAAACGAGTGTTTTAAATGCATTTGATCGTTGACCAAGTCAATATGGCATCGATATTATTGAGCTAAATGTATGTACACACGTGTATAAAGAATGTGAATTGGTAGTGACACAAGCTTGGCCAGCTTTTTTCAAATTTGACATTCAAGTTCTCTGCTACTTCGCGAAATACGCTTCAGATGAGTCTAACAGTCGTATACTTGTTGCTTCTCATCTTATTTTGATAGGAGTAGGTGCTTGCTGTCTACTAAATAAGCCTTCACTGCCTGCTATTTTGATTAAAAAATGACTAAAATAGAAAACACAAATAAGCAAAATGAACAAGTTGTCCGTTTAGCTTAAAACAGACTATTGGTCTTAGTTACCAATTTTGTTGTAGAAATATTCCAAAAGAACTTTAGAGAAGACGTGCTCTGCATAGGTAATATTTTCTGATGTTGGACAAGACTTTGAAGGTGTCAAATTCCTCCGTACAAGTTGACACTAAAAATTCTCCTGGGGCAACTTGCTTTCAAAGTCTTTGCCTAATGCCCATTAAAAATGACCATGTCATTGCAATCACGTTCAAAAAAATCGTGTATTGAGTTATAAATCTTTTATATAAGCTTTATACTTTAGTTTGCTTCTATTAAGAGAGTATTGTGTTTGTTCTTAGAAAGGATATGTGTAGACACTTAGATATACTTCGACATTGATAGTAATAACCTCCTCAGAATCGAGGATCAATATATCTTTATCTGCCTAATTGCAATCCTTTCGGACCTCAAGATGGACATCTTCAGTGATCCAGCATATATATCAATGACTCCTTACCCCAACCTTGCACCAAAAAGGGATTTTCAACCTTAAAGTTATCGGCGACCGAACAACCCGAACATTTTTAAGGGAGGTTCGACAACCAGTTCATCGGTATCCACGTCGGCAGCGAACCTCTCCGGGTCAACTACAGCGGGAGTGGTTTCGTCAATTTCGGCGGCCGATTGAAAAGAAGAAGCGACTTTTTGCGGAAGAGATTTGGAAGTTTTGGCCATTGTTATCTGGAAAAAGCTTGAAAAAGATGAAGAAGGGTGGAGAGATGAAGGGTCAAGTGCGGTGGTTTGCGTGGAAGATGAGGGTCAAGATGCGGCGCACCTATGCAATTTTTACGGAGCTATTTTGCTATTTCACGCGGGAGAAGGTATTTTTGTCTGGGTCCAAAGCTACTTAGTATAAATACATGAAAAAATATTATTTTTGTAACTTTGGACAAACTTTTGACCAAGGGAGAGTACATAGCCACCGTAGAGGCAGGGTTTCATCTTTTCTTCCATCAAATTTAGTATTTTTTATGTTTCTTTGTATGATTTGTTGTTTTGCTACTATTTCTATGTGGAGTTTAACTTCACGTTCTAGGGGTGTGGTTCATTCATGACTAATGTTATTCGAATATTGATTTTAATTTTTTTGTTTATTGTATTAGTTTATTTATTCAATTTGCTTGATCACCAATTGAATACTATTAACAAATCTAGAGATGAACTCGAAAGTGAAAATTATTGATTGCATAAAGGATTGAGTAGAGCAAGTGCTTGAACTTGGGTATCGGGGAGGAGATTCGTGGTTAGGGTAGACATATACTTAATTGCCTTGCTTGGTTGATTTACAGGAACTACAAATGCATTCTTGTATGTTCTAATTCCATAGACATATAGGCATTAGGTTAGCTTTAATAGGCGAGTAAGAACTCTGAGAGATTCTTATGAGCAATATTAACCTTGTCAACCAACAAAACTAGATAACTCAATTAGTCAATTCAATTGAAGTTTACAATATGATTGTTAGATAGCCCATCACCCTAGATCGTATTATCGCATTGATATCATAAAAATCTGTTATCCTTTTGTTCAGAGTTCACTATTTGTTTTCTTTTTATTTTAATTAGATTAGAGTCATATACTTCTAGGTTTATTTCTTATTTAGATAATTAGTATAGTCTAATTTAGTTAATTGTTTATCACAAGTCCTCATGACTTCGACATTTAACTTTTATTCACTTTGTTACTTGACGACCGCGTATACTTGCGTATGTGTTTGGCCGCAACAAGTTTTTGGCGCGATGCAATGCTAAATAAGTGGTTCACATCGTGTGAAGGAAAAAAGTGGTTCATGTCGTGCTGCGACGCTAAATCAGGAGCTCGTTGGGAGGCAACCTAGTTTTATCGCTTTCTTTTATTTTTATTTTTCTATTATATTTGCAGTGTTAGTTTATTTTGTAGGATTATAAGCATAGGAAACAAAGCAATCGGAAGAGCGCAAAAGCGAGCTAGATGGTGAGGACTAAGTGTGAGGTTCTCACACAAAGGACCATCAATGAAGAAAGTCTGAGTACCCCATGAGCCGCTATTGCTTCGGGCTTTGGCCTCTCAGAAAGTTTCTTATCCACCCTCGTTATTGTTTTGCTTTATTAACGCATTACGACACTGCACTCTTTTAAGTGTGGGATGGGAGAAATCCTTTAGATCATTAGTGGTATGTTAATTTCTTATTTTATTAGTTTCATATTTTTGTTTTTTATAGTTGTATAGTATTTTAGAGCTCCTAAGAAAAATCGAAAAAGGGTAGAAAAATCGGACTTTTGTCGATGCAGACATGTAATCTTTGATCCTCTGGAGTTCTTACTCATTTTTGGCTTTTAGATATTTAGTTTATGCCTAATATCGCTATTTTACCTAGTTTTAACTATTTTACTTTGTTTTGTCACAAAAATAATAATTACAAAAATATTTTCTTTTATTTAGGTAATTGATATTTTGTTTTGTTACCTTTAGTTTATCTATCTTTTATAAAATTCAAAAATACAAAAAAATAGTTTAACTTTGTTTTCAAGGATATTAGTGTTTTAGTGGTAATATTATTTTAATTTTGCAATGATTTTAATCTAATTATCCTATTTTTAGTATAGTCTTTGGAAAAAATAATTTTGTTTTAATTCCATTTCAGTTAAAGTCAATTATATTTTATTATCTGTGATACTTCTATTTTACCCTCGGAAAAGAAGAATGAATTTTGGGCCAATTTTATGTGTTGATAGGTCCAATTTTAGGCCTATTTTTGGAATTTTCCCTTAGCCCAAAATTCATAACCCATTAAAAACTCTTACACCCTCACTTCTTCTTCAGCTAGACACAACCAAGACAAGAAAAACCCTAGGACCTCCATACCTAGATCAGCCGCCAACCTTAAAGGAGCTGAACCTAGAGGAACCGCTGCCCTCAGCCTGCCATAACCACCCGTCGGCCAGAACTCCTATACACCAACAACACTAGATGCCTCTCCTTCACCATTTAAATTTGCCGCTCACACCCTCACCACCCAAAGACAGACTCAAGCCAAAAACCAACCAAGAAGTCAGCTGCAACGCTGCCCTCCAACACACCCCTCGTCACTCCAAACGACCACTTTTCAAAGTCATCCACTTCCCAACCTCTCAAGCAACACACTGGTCGACCTACTAGAGAACTCGTCGCTATCCACCCGTTCACCTACCCAAAAAAAACTATCACTCCCTCATCTCCATTAACCCTCCTTCAAGCCACACGAAGCCAATGACAGAATCACTCAGGAAGAAGCAACAACGTTCGACCAGAGAAGCACAAAAAACAAATCAAGAAGTCGTCCCTCTTCATCACCCAGCTCGCCGGAAAACGAGCTTTCGAGCCGCCTCCGGAACAACCATCCATCAAACCCCCTCCTCTTTTTTCTTTAGCTATCAACACCTAATCCTAGAACACAATAACAGAACCTCTTCAGCGGCCTTTCTGCTAGACCCAAAAGGACTTACAGCCGCGTCTCCCCTCATTTTCAAATACACATGAACACACAGATCCGCGAAAGACGTATGCTCGGTTGAAGCTGGATTTACAAAGGATCAACAGCGGTGCATATATGATATTTTAAGGACAAGAAATATTGGACTAGACTAATCCTTATGTAGATGTAGTGGATAAGCTCTCCGTGTTGGGATAGGCATTCGGATTTCCGCAACTATTCTAAGAGCGTGCTGAATCCAACGCAATCCTATCGTCCCCATTTCTGTTCTTTTAAGATTAGGTACACTCATAGACTAGAAAATTGGTCTAGGCTGCTAATTTTACTTTGAAAGGTTGAGCCTTGCCGAAAATAAGCATTCATCGAGGTCGTTGGATTCATTGAGGTGCCGTTTGAGGTCATTGGTGAAGTTCCGGTTCGAGATTTGGTCAATAACTCGTTTTGGGTTTGCTGCTTTGGAGACTTTCAGTCGCTGTACACGACGAAAATACGCAGCAGGAAAGGTCTAACTCTTTCCCCTATCTTTTCGTTTCTCTTAATTTTATAAACATATGATGTTTTTTTGGTGTTATTCAATAAATACTTTCATGTTTGACCATTGAATAGCCTTATTTCTGTCTTAGTGATCATGTTAAGTTTTTTTGTTTAAATTAAGTAGATAATTTGTTATATGAGCTAAAAAGCCGATATTATTGGTTGGCTTAATTATTTAATGGGTTCTGGAATGGAAACTGAACACGAAGAAAAAATTGGACCTTAAACATATAATTACTTTTATTTGATCATTTTTTTAATCATCGCTGGTATTATGTTTAGGCCGGCTGCACTTGGGTAGTCAAGTCTTAGGATTTTATTAGTTTCGAGGCGAGAGGTGATTCCCTTAGTTTAATTTATCCGGAGAATGCCCCGAAAGAGTTGTATATATTTTTATCTGGGGAATGCCCCGAAGTATTTGTATTTGGAGGCCAAAAGTAGAACTCGTAGTACTTTTATTCTTGTTCTATGTTTATTTTTATTTTATTAGGTGGGGACGATCTCAAGCGTCTTTTAATTGTTCATTTTCTTTTTTTTTTGCGTGTTTTTACCTCAATTTGAATGTTTTAAAAGCCAGCTAGATCGGGTATGCAACCGCACTAGTTATGGGACTCGGGGAATGCCTAACACCTTCTCCCCGAGTCAAATGAACCCCCTTACCTAGAACTCTGGTGAAGACTTAGTTTTGGAGTCTAAAGTGTTTAAAAAGGAAAAATCATTTTTATAAAATGGTTACCTGACACACGAAAACCAATGTCAGGTGGCGACTCTGAGTTATTTACTTTTGAACATAATTCTTTGTCACTTTCAAAATTGAAAACACTTTTGATCTTTGCAAAATCCTTTTATTTATTTAAGAGGGTTAGTGAAGTTGGTAAAAAAAGGGGTGTGACAGCTCTGGCAACTCTTCTAGAAAATACAGGTTCGAGCTAGTACTTGATTTAGTTGTTTTTTTAGGATGTTTGGTTGAGGTTTTTATGTGTTTTGTTTGCTTTATTTGATTTTTATTTTTGTTTATGTCGTATTACTATTTGCTAGTTTCTTATATGTTTATAGTTTTTTCTTTATGTGTTACTATTTTATAAATTTTCATCATTTTCATAACCCCGTATCTTCTTTCTGCAACAAGTCTTCCGAAGTACGTTTGAGCATACACGACCTTTTTGTGAGTCCCGTGTCTTTAAGGGGGGTGGCGTAGGAGCGTGGAGTGCACGAACAGCTAGAGCAACCGCCATCCACGTGCCGCCCCGAATTGCCTTGTCTAGTGAACCCTTAACTTAGGTCAGTCTTTAGGTCATGCTTATCTGCATCATATCATTTAAACCTAGCAGGGCTCTGTCCCAGGCACTGTGTCCCTTTATAAGAGGCCTATCCAAATTATGTCAAGTGGGCCCATGGCCTAAAAGGACACTCAATCATCCCTATTTGATACATGTTGCATATTTGATAATAGAAAGGTCATTTGGCGGACCAATGATGGTTGAGGGTACATAGATGAAGCAAGTAGGGCCCAGTTATATTTTTATTTCACCATTTTTCCAAAAAATGAAAAATAAATAAAATAAAAAAATCCAAACAGATTTTGTACTTTTCCCTCATTTTTCAAAAAAGAAAAAAAAACAGAAAATCCAAAAGATTTTACATTTTTCAAAAAGACAAAAAAAAAATATTTTTCCAAATTAGTATCATTTTATTAGCTTTCTCCCATATCCAATCTTCCCGAACTACGCATACTTGATTCTCGTCTTTCGGGCGGAATACATAGGCAGCCCACATAGGGTCCGGTGTTCCTAGTGAGTCTTCTTGGCTTTGCGGGGTCTTAGCCATATCTTGCATGTCTAGCCACTTTTGGCCACATCAGTCATTCTTGCAAAATGAGGTCATTTTTTGCAAAAGTGGTTCAATAACCCATGTCTTATGATCTTGAGTCCACAACTAGGTATCATATTACTTTAAGGTCCGTCCTTTTTGAGTTTGTATCTTTATCCACTTCTGGCCATATCCGTTGTTTTTGTAAAATATGTGATTTCTGCAAATTAATTTTGAGCCATGATTGTTGGGAGTTTGAATCCATATAAGCCTTAGTGAGGTATTTATATGTCTTTGAGGTCATCTTTGTTGAGTTTGCTCTAATAGCCACCCTTGGGCACGTAGGTCATTTTGCAAAAATAGTCTTAATCATACCTTGCATGTGTCCAATAGAAGGTGTCGTGGCATCACATATGTCTTGAGTTACTAACTCTATTTGATCTTATCTACTCAGGAATGTATCAATTTGCTAGAGTTTGAGCATGACAAATACTCCAGGACCATTTCGTTGCATGCACGAGCTGCTTGAGGAAACTTTTTATTTTTTTAGTCTATTTTATGCTGTTTTATTAATTATTAATCTTGTACAATCGTATCAAATCTATCAATCTAGTTAAAATAGACGAGTCTTTCATTATCGTACTATCTGTTTTGTATTTGAAAAAGCAAAAATAATTATATATGAAAATTCAAAAAGATATTTGTTTCTTAGTTTATTTTGTCCATTATTTTTCCAGAACTATGCATGATCCGATTCATTAGGGACATGATAAGTAGGCAACCTACATAGGGTTCGATCGAATTATTTTTTTGAAATAAAAAAGAGGCGAAATTGTGGATGTGAGAAGTGAGAGGAGAGAAATGAGTGTTTATGAGAAAGAAAAAAGATGACGAAAGATGAGCAAGTCAGGAAGTTCTAGAAAAGAAAGAAAAGAGAAGGTTGAAACGAACAAAATTGGGATGACGCCAAATGACCTTGTGACCCTCGAGGTCATTCTAGAACCATTAATTATTGCTAGAGGCATTGCACGCAATGTGATATTTCTATCTGGTAAATGCCATAACGCTAACATGTTGGCTTTGTTTTGCTCCTCTTTGTTACTTTCATTGTTATTATCACAGAGAGTGATTAGTTTGTGGCACTTTGGTGATTCGTCCATACAACACCAAAAAGCACAAGGCATTCACGGCTAGCGAAAAAATAGACACTAGGGTTGTACACCCACCAATGGATACTGTAGAATCATAATTGAAAGAGGAGGTCCAAAGATTGAAACAACAGATGGTAGAAATATATCAGCCTTGGATCAGGGGGAATCCTCCACCATCACTTCCCATTAACTACACTCAAAATCCTGAAACTATCCCACCATTATCACAAGCCCAGGTTCTCACTACCGCTGATATCTCCCCACAACCTTTTCACACTCCTCCCCTCAAAAGCACATCATATTCCGCTCCTTTGACCACTCGTGTTTTTGTAGCTCATCCACCAGCTACTCTTCCTCGATCCACTAGTGAGACTATGTTCAAAGTCCCCAATGTCCAACACTATGCTCCAGAACCAATATTCAAGGTCTCGGGTCCATACTCTTATGCTCCTCATTTTGAGCCTCACGGTGAGACTACAAAGCCTACTAAGACAGTGGAGCAGGATAAGATATTTAGAAAGCTGAAAGGGTCTAAAATGCAAAAGCTTAGTTTATATGATGGGCGTGGAGATCCAATAGCCCATCTGAGGGTTATTGCAGTGAAGTGAGAAGTGTTTGCTGGAAAGATAAAGTATTGATGGCATATTTCAGTCAAAGTCTGAGTGGGGAAGCTCTGAGTGGTACACCCACCAAGGCGCTAGTGAGTGGCATGCATGAGGTGATATGGTTCAAGATTTTGTTCGGCACTATCAGTACAATCTTGACATTATCCCAGACCGCTCCTCCCTATCTCTGATGGAAAAGAAACCCAAGGAATGCTTCAGGGAGTTTTGGTTGAGATGGAACGAACAAGTTGCTGAGATCAGTGCTCCGATTGATAAAAAAGATGTTGTTGAGCTCAGCCAACGGTATGATCCAGTGAGCATTCCTGCTAAATGCTTTCAGCCTCAATACTGAACCCATGAATATCCTCGTACTCCAAGTAATCCTCCCCAATGCTACTTTCCTCTAAACAATTTCCAAAGTCATACCTTACCTCCCCAGTACTCTATCCATAATGCACCACTATATGCTCTACACCCACAAAACGCACAGCGGTTTGCACCACCTCCACAAGTGTCTTACCCACCTCTACAAACATATCAAACCCCTACTTG
Source organism: Nicotiana benthamiana (assembly GCA_034376525.1). Lineage (NCBI taxonomy): Eukaryota > Viridiplantae > Streptophyta > Magnoliopsida > Solanales > Solanaceae > Nicotiana > Nicotiana benthamiana. Next base: position 69,866,894 of record CM067332.1, read on the forward strand.
AAAGAGGTTCCAACCAAGGACAGAGTACAAAATGAGAAGGCAACAGCAAAGAGAAAAGTCTTCCACTCCTATTGGAAAATCATATGCCATTTTGTTCTAAAGGCTGAGGTAATTGGACAATGTTGAAGCCGATTCAGATAAAAATGCCGAAGCTCCTTCCAAAGAATTTGATTTTTCTCAAAGATGTGCATATTTCTCTAATGCCTTAGGGCACAACATAGAAAAGTGTTGGCATTTGAAAAGAGTAGTCCAGAAGCTTATTGATGCAGGTGACATTACCGTGCAAATTCCAAATACAGCAGATAGTAGCCAAAGTCTATTGCCTCGTCATAATGAGACATATGTGGTGGGCATGATTTGTGTGAAAAAGAAGTATGAGAACACTTCTGAATCCCTTGGAGAGCCACTTACCACAAAATTTTCAGCTCTATCAATCTCAGTTTCAGAGGTTGATCTTAAGGACAAGTTGGCAAAAGGGACCCAAAATCTATTTCTAAGGTCAATGTGATGGAAATTGGTAAAGGTTATAGTAATTTTGATGTGCAGTCAGTGGGTGTCGAGCTTGTTAGTTGGAAAGACACTCATTTCATGGCTAGTCAGGGAGAAGTTTTGATGGTTTATTTTGTTATCATTTATGTTTTTCAGGTTATTTCAAGGTTGTTATCGAGATATTGTCATGTGACTCAAACCCTTCTTTTTCATATTTTGCCTAGTTCGTTTAGTTGTAGTAATTCATCTAGTGTTATCTAAGATTGTTCTAGGGTTGCAACCCATGTCTATTTTGCTTGTTTTGTTCAAACCCTTTTCACTATATGTCTAATGCAATGTCTTGTTTTCTGTTAAGATTTTGTGTAGGTCACTTTTACTTTTATAGTTCTTTTCATGCTGATTCTGGTGACATAACATGCACGCATAATTCTCAGTCTAGTCTTGGAAACTCGTCTAATTATGAAGCAATGGCACAATTTTAAATATGATAAAAGGATGCATTTGAGGAAATAAGTAATCGTTCATGCATTCTGAGAAACCTGAAGCTTGAATTGAGTGAAACTGAGGCAGTTAGTCTGGAAAATCAAGAGGTTGATAAGAGCATACAACAAGGAAATATCTCTCAAGTAATTTTGAGGTAAATTAGTTCGTGCGAAAATGCATTCTTCCACATCAATATAAGGTTGAGTCCAGTCTGCTTCGAACTGCAAGGCTCATTGATTGGGATAAAGGTATTGCCCGTTAGAAATTTCTGTTTGTGATGATGCCATCAATAGATATCGTGCATGATTTCTTTGCTTATCTTCAATTGCATGTTTGTACTTGGAATTTTTAAAGTATGGTATGACGAAGGTATTTTATACTACTACCTAAATACTTTTATCCTTTGCTACCCCTTTTGAGTCTTAATTTGTTTTGTTCAATACCCTTATTTTAAAATCAGAAGTAGAGTTAGGAACTATAAAAGAAAAAGAAAAGAGAAAAGGAAGAAAAAGAAAAGAAAAGAGAAAAAGAAGAAAAAAAAGAAGAAAAAAAAGAAAAGATAGAAAAGGAAAAGAAAAAAACTAACTTTGTGTTTGAATTATGTTTTACCTGATTCTTGTCACCACAAGATACGTAGGCAGCCTTACGGTTCAATCACACCAAATAAAATATTTCATAATCCCCGAAGTCAAGAGCGAGACAGATTTTCTTAGAAATTCCATCAAAGCAAAATGCAAAAAAAAAATCCCCATACTCCAAGAAACTGGGGCAGAGGTTTTAATTTTTCTAAAAGATCTGATTCCAAAAGTTGTAATTTTGAACCCTTTAATCTTAAATTATTTGAACGTTCATGCCACCCTTTCTTTTCAACCTTGTCCAAACGCTTACGTAATGGTCCAAAGAAAGACCTTCCGACCAATCTTTGAGGATGTCAAATAAAGTGTGTGGTGAAAGTATGATCTTCTTGCATCATGGGTAATACTTTGCTCTCAGCACAAAGAAAGAAAATGGTAAATTGAGAGAGTCTTATCGGTAAAAATCCTCATGGGCACAGTAAGACGACGGTGAGTTGAGAAAAGAGCAATATGAGAGAGGCTTGATGGTGAAAACCCTTTAGGCATTACAAGTCTACTGAGGATTGTGGATTATATGGGATAATTAGAGTGCTGAAGCGCAATTTCATAGCGAAGAGGTACACTAAGAGTTGAATATTAGACTTGCTTGAGAGATTATGCCACTTTAATTCGAAGGTGCATGTGATGGTCCTTAGAGTTGGTATCCATATCTGATAAGTTTCTACTTCATAATTTTCTTGTTAGGTAATGTCTCTTTCCCTTGTCCCTTATTCTGTTCCTATTGTTTTGTTTGAGTCTTTTCTTGAGTCTATTTGGTCAGAAAAAGTGAGAAATGACTTCACATTTGCTACCATATTTCTAATTGCACAAAACAGACTTGGCTAACACATCAAAGTGGCATAAGTTAGGGAAAAGTGGTATGCGCACTGAGATTTGGGATTAATGTGAAATGCAAAATTCGGTAAATGTCAATTCATGAGAAAAATGAAACAGATAAAGGTTATTGGGATCGAATGGATCAGGGTTTTTTTGTGATAAGGGTTGAAAGAAAATGGGTAGTCAATAACAGGCAAAGTCTTCCAAGTTAAAATCAAAGTTATCTTGGCAAGTGCAGAAGCAGCCCCCTTCAAGGTCAAGGCCACAAACTAACCACCGCATTTAAACTCAGAATTTTTCTTTGTTTGAAACATGAACAAAGCAGCCCAAACAAGTTGGTTCAAAAACAAAAACAAAAAAAATGAAGAAGAGATGAACCGACAAAGAGAAGTTTCTCAAATATTTGTCCTTACCTGTCTTGCTAGTGTGCATATAATGTTGCCACTGCTCTTCATATTTTCCTCCTAGGATAAAAAGTCCTATTCTGATGGATTTTCCCCCAATCAAAAATCTTAGTATGATGAATCTTTCTCCTAAGATAGAATACCTAGTTTGATAAATTTTCTCCTAGGATCAAAATCTTAGTCTGATGAATTTTCTCCTAGGATAGAGATCATAGTCTGATGAATTTTTCTCCTAAGATAACAAAAAGACCTAGTCTGATGAACTTTCTCCTAGGATCAAAATATTAATCTGATGAATCTTTCTCCTAAGATAGAAGACCTAGTCTGATGAATTTTCTCCTAGGATCAAAATCTTAGTCTGATGAATTTTCTCCCAAGATTAAAACCTAGTCCGATGAATTTTCTCCTAGGATCAAAATCTTAGTCTGATGAATCTGTCTCCTCCGATAAGATATCTAGTCTGGTGAATTTTCTCCTAGGATCGAGATCTTATTTTGATGAATATTTCTCCTAACATAAGAAACCTAGTCTGATGAATTTTCTCTTAGGATCAAAATCTTAGTCTGATGAATCTTTCTCCTAAGATAACAAATAAAGGTACCTAGTCAGATGAATTTTCTCCTAGGATCAACGTCTTAATCTGATGAATTTTTCTCCTAAGATAGAAGACCTAGTCTGATGAATTTTCTCATAGGATCGAAATCTTAGTCTGATGAATCTTTCGCCTAAGATAGAAAACCTAGTCTGATGAACTTTCTCCTAGGATCAAGACCATAGTTTGATGAATCTTTCTCCTAATATAGAAAACCTAATCCGATGAACTTTCTCCTAGGATCTAAATCTTAGTCTGATGATTTTTCTCCTAAGATAGAATACCTAGTCTGATAAATTTTCTTCTAGGATAGAATCTTAGTCTGATGACGTTTCTCCTAAGATAGAAAACCTACTCTCTTGAATTTTCTCCTAGGATCGAAATCTTAGTCTGATGAACCTTTCTCCTAAGATAGAAGACCTAGTCTGATGAATTTTCTAGTCAAATTTTCTTGGTTTTACTCACAGGAGACGCACATAATAGTCAAAGTCATTAGTTTTACTCTCATCATTGCATCAATAGCATAGTTGATTTACAGTTTTGCTAATAACTAACAAATCTTCCTAGTACAAACTAGGGCAGAATTTTTTTTTTGTTTTGTTATTTTGATTGCAGGCACCCCCCTGGAGAACGAGGGAAGATATTTCAGAGTTCATTTCAGAGTCATTTCAAGTTTCAAGTCAGCAGAAAGCACCCACCTGGAGAACAAGGGAAGACATCTCAGAGTTCATTTCAGAGTCATTTCAAGTTTCAAGTTAGTAGCACGCATCCACATGGAGAACAAAGGAAGTCACAAGTTAGAAGTAGTAGAAGCTCGCGGCAAGAATGCAAGTCAACAGTCCTAGGTGACCAACAGAAGTAGACTCAATCCAAAAAAAAGAAAGAAAATAAAGAAAGTGAATCCAAAATGCAGAAGCAGGAAAAAGAGGTGGATTGCAGACATGACTAAAGTCACAAGCATTGTGTGTCCGGTTTTGATTTGAAAAGCATAAGAAGATGAACTAGCACATACAACTAGTAAGCGTCAAGGTTCAAATCTAAAGTCTACAGGAATAACCATTCAAGACTCAAGATCAAGCTTTTGAAGACTTATTGATGGGAATCTTGTAACTCATAGTTAACAGTCTTAGTTAGTCTTTTTCATTTTTTTATTATGATGTAATAACAGGACCGCGGACCGGAACCTCAATGGAACGTCACCTCGACCGGCTCACTACCTCAGTATACTTTATCACCCCTTTCACTCCTGAACTACATGTGGCCTTATTCTTTTATAGCCAAGGATATATAGGAAGCTCAAATACTAGCGCTCGATCACATTTTCTTCCTTTATCTTAGTTTTTGGTCTCTCTAAATAAGGGACGGGTCAAAAAACGTGTCTAGTCGTTCTTTGTCTGAAAATACTTCGTATTCTCAGTCAAAGAAGGGCAGCTGTAGACATGTAAATTTTGACCCTCCCCGAGTTCTTACTCATTTTTAGCTTTTAGATATTTGGTTTAGGCCTAATATCGTTATTTTACATAGTTTTAACTATTTTACTTATTTTGTCACAAAAATAAAAAATACAATGATATTTTATATTATTTAGGTAATTGATATTTTATTTTATTACCTTTAGTTTATCTGTCTTTCATAAATTTCAAAAATACAAAAAATAGTTTAACTTTATTTTCAAGGATATTAGTGTTTTTGTGGTAATATTATTTTAATTTTGCGATGATTTTAATCCAATTATCCTATTTTTAGTATAGTCTTTGGAAAAATAATTTCGTTTTAATTCCATTTCAGCTAAAGTCAATTGTTAATTATATTTTATTATCTGTGATACTTTTATTTTACCCTCGGAAAAGAAGAATAAATTTTAGGCCATTTTTGTCTCTTGATAGATCCAATTTTAGGCCTATTTTTGAAATTTTCCCTTAGCCCAAATTCTAACCCATTAAAAACCCTTACACCTCTCTTCTTCTTCAACTAGACACAACCAAGACAGGAAAAACCCTAGGACCTCCATACCTAGATCAGCCGCCAACCCTAAAGGAGCTGAACCTAGAGGAGTCGCCGCCCTCAGCCTACCATAACCACCCGCCTGCCAGACCTCCTCTACACCAACAACACCAGTTGCCTCTCCCTCACCATTTAAATCTGCCACTCATACCCTCACCACCCAAAAACAGGCTCGCATAAAAACCAACCAAGAAGTCAGTCGCGACACTGCCCTCCACCACACCTCTCGTCACTTCAAACGGCCATTTTTCAAAATCATCCACATCCCAACCTCTCAACCACCATGCCGGTTGACCCACCAGAGAACTCGTCGCCATCCAGCACTTCACCTACCGAAAAAATGGTCACTCCCTCATCTCTATTAACCCTACTTCAATCCACATGAAGCCAAGATAGAATAACCCAGGAAGAAGCAACAACAGCCAACCGGAGAAACTTAAAAAAAATCAAGCAGTCGTCCCTCTTCATCACCTAGATCACCGAAAAACGAGCTGCAGAGCCGCCACCGAAACAACCATCCATCAAACCCACTCCTCTTTTTTCTTCAGCCATCAACACCTAATCCTAGAACACAATAACATACCCTCATTAGTGACTTTCTGCTGGACCCAAAAGGACTCACAGCCGCGGCTCCTCCTATTTTCAAATACACATGAACACACAGATCCGCAATCCTATCGTCCACATTTCCATTCTTTTAAGCTTAGGCATACTCATAGACTAGAAAATTCGTCTAGGTTGTTGGTTTTACTTTGAAAGGTTGAGCCTTGCCGAAAATAAGTATTCGTCGAGGTCGTTGGATTCATTGAGGTGCCATTTGAGGTCATTGGTGAAGTTCCGGTTCGAGGTTTGGTCAATAACTCGTTTTGGGTTTGCTGCTTTAGAGATTTTCAGTCGTTGTACACAACAAAAATACGCAGCAGGAAAGGTCTAATGCCTTCCCCTATCAGTTCGTTTTTCTTAATTTTATAAACATATGATATTTGTTTGGTGTGATTCAACGAATACTTTCATGTTTGACCATTGAATAGCCTCACTTCTATCTTTGTGATCATGTTAAGTTTAGTTGTTTAAATTAAGTAGATAATTTGTTATTTGAGCTTAAAGGCTGATATTATTGGTTGGCTTAACGATTTAATGTGTTATGGAATGGAAATTGAACACGAAGAATAAATTTGACCTTAAACATCTAACTACTTTTATTTAATCATTTTTTTTAAACATCGCTAGTATTATGTTTAGGCCGGCCGCACTTGGGTAGGCAAGCCTTAGGATTTTTATTAGTTTCTAGGCAAGAGATCATTCCCTCAGTTAAATTTATTCGGAGAATGCCCCAAAGGAGTTGTATATAATTTTATCCGGGGAATGCTCCGAAATATTTGTACTTGAAGGCCGAAAGTAGAACTCGTAGTACTTTTATTCTTGTTTTATATTTATTTTTATTTATTAGGTGGGGACTACCTCAAGCCTCTTTTGATTGTTTATTTTTATTTGTGTGTTTTTACCTCAATTTGAATGTTTTAAAAGCTAACTAGATCGAGAATGCGACCGTACTAGTTACGGAACTCGGGGAATGCCTAATACCTTCACCCCGAGTCAAATGAACCCCCTTACATAGAATTTTGGTGCTGACTTAATTTTGGAGTCTAAAGTGCTTAGAAAGGAAAAATTATTTTTATTAAATATTAACCTGACACTCCGAAACCAATTTTAGGTGGCGACTCTAAGTTATTTCCCTTTGAACACAATTCTTTGTCACTTTCAAAATTAAAAACTTTTTTGAGCTTTACAAAATCCTTTTATTTATTTAAGAGGGTTAGTGAAGTTGGTAAATAAAGGGGTGGGACAGTCGACAATGGATCTCCAAGATAATTTTCTTGAGGGAGTTAAGTCGAAAGAAAATGGACAAAATATTTTCTTTTGTAGGTAGTATAATAATTTCTCCTTCATTTTTTTTTGTGCCACTGTTCTTTTCCAAGGGTTTTGTTTGAACCGGATGTAGTTAGTTTTATTTTATTTAATAGTGGGAACCTTTGTGTTGTTATAGGAATTGAAGCAATATCTCTTTAATTTTTTATGCCTTGAAACAGTAAGTACTTTGGTCATGACGCTTAGGCTCAATTTTTGACTTGTGTAGTACCTTAAATTATATGATCTTAACTTTGCTTAACTACTTTAACTAGAGTGTCTTGATGAGTCCAATCCTGAGTGAGTTATGTGCCATGTGTGTGTGAGATTCGCGTGTTATTCTGTGCATCACATTAGATGTATAGAACTTTTTCCGTGTGTTTGCAAAGCGAAATACTAGTTTTGTTTAGTCTTGGAAGTGATATAGGCATTTTGTTTGTTGAACCCGTTATATTTTCTACCCGCCTCATTGTTATGTACGTATCGTAGTTAATCCTTTGAACTTGTAATCTTGTTTCTTTGGACACCACATTACAAGCCTTATTCATTTGTTTGAATTAACCATCTATTTGAACTTTTTCACCTCTCATGAGCTTTTGAATTATTATGAACTTTGTAAAAGTTAAAGTGTGGGGTAGTTGATATGGCTTTTGAGTGAACTAATGAAATAAGGAGGAATATGCACTGCTTTGAAGTAGGGAGTTAATATACTTTGATGTGAAGGTGCAGTTATAATTTGACATAAGTGTGGGATTTTAAATATTTAAGTGTATGTATTAAAGTGCTTAATGTTGGAAACACGTTCTCAATGCAATATACTAAAACGTGTGTTCTTTTGTATAGGTTTTGATGAATGACAAACGAAGCGAAAATTGATATATGAAGAAGTTCAAGAAACAAGCGCACAATTGATATACAACGAGATTCAAGCTCAAGACAAAGTTTTATAGTTTAATTGAGTCATTCTTAATTGTGATCTTGATCCTACAACTTGACTCGTAACATGGCTTCTCTCATAAAACTATTTTCCAAAATCATGCATATTTAATTTAATGTCAAATGATTTTAAATCATGCATATTTACAGTAGTCAAAATAATTTTTAGACATGCCTTAAAAATCTAGACTAAGATAATCGATTATGTACTTATGATAATCGATTGTTTTAAGCCAAGACTGCATGACAATCGATTGTGAACTAATGACAATCGATTGTGAGTAAGACAGTGAGCATCAGGTTTTTCAAACCTGCATGACAATCGATTGTGAATTAATGACAATCGATTGTAACTGAGGCAGTGTCCATCAAAGTTTTTCAAAACTCAGAATAATCGATTATGAACTAATGGTAATCGATTATGTTGAGACAGTGTCTTCCAGTGATTTTCAAATTAATTAAATAATCGATTGTTACATTGGACAATCGATTGTCAAAGAGACAGTGTCTAAAAGGTTTTTCAAAAACTGATAAGTAATCGATTATTGACTTTGTGCAATCGATTTTGAAGCTAACCGTTGTCGTAAAGTTTTCAAATACCGTCAGGTAATCGATTATTGATTCTGTATAATCGATTGTTTTGATTAAAATCCGGAAAAGATTTTTTGAACTTTATTGGGTAATCGATTATTGATTTTGTATAATCGATTGTTTTGATTAAAATCCGAAAAAGATTTTTTGAACGTTGCTGAGTAATCGATTGTTGATTCTGAACAATCGATTGTTTGTGGTAAAATCTGGAAAGGATTTTTTGAACGTTGCCAGTAATCGATTATGGATTGTAAGTAATCAATTATCAAGCGTAAAATCTGGGATTGAATTTTGATCTGACTGGCAGACAATCGATTGTTGGGGTTTGACAATCGATTGTCAGTGAGTAAAATCAACAACTCTTAATTGGCAATTAGGCAACGGTAATGCCAAGTTTTTCAACTATAAATACAGCTTCATTTCAGTGTTTTGAACACAACAACATACTACAACTGATCATTACATTGCTACAAGCTTGCATACTTTTGTTTATCATTTTATATTCAATTTCATAAAGCTTTTGAGAGCCATATTCTTGTCCAAAGTTGTTGTGATCTAGAGCTTACTTCTTTTACTCATATCTACTCATTAAGGAGTATTTTGTTTGAGTGTTTAGTGTTTTATACACTTGTAAGAGAATTGTAATTCTCTTGTTGTAAGGAACTTGTGTTTCCTTGGTTGAAGTCTTGGAGTGTTGTATCTCCGAGCAAAGGTGTTAAGGCTTGTGTCCTTAAGTTGTAAAGGTTTGTTGAGCACCCGTAAGCTTAACAAGTTAGTGGAAAATCTCGAGAGAGTCTCTCGGGGACTGGACTAGCCACGTGTTGTGGTGAACCAGAATATATCGGTGCGTTCTTTCCTTTTTGTTTATTTAACGCACTTATTTATTTCCTGCAAATTTTAATTTCCGCAAGTTTACGCTAAATTTTATTATAACGCTATTCACCCCCCCCCCCCTCTAGCGTTAAGCGCTTTATCTAACAATTGGTGTCAGAGCCCAACTCTCTGAAAACTTAACAGTTTGAGAGAACCATCCATGGCTTCTACTCGTGATTCTTTTGCAGGAATTGATGAAGGACAGTGCTCCACACGACCACCTCTATTCAACGGTACAAATTACACGTACTGGAAGGAGAGGATGAAGATCTTCGTTCAGTCCAACAGCTTTCACCTTTGGAAGGTGATAATGAAGGGAAACCAAATTCCAACAATGAAGGTGGAAAATGAATGGGTTCCCAAGTCCGAGGATGAGTATGACGTGGATGACATCCGAAAGGTTCGAAATAATGCTAAAGCAATTAATTTATTTTATTGTGCTGTTAATGCTGACGATTACAGGAAAATATCGTGTTGCACAACGGTAAAGGAGATGTGGGACAAGCTAGAAGTTACGTACGAAGGTACGGACCAGGTAAGGGAAGCAAAAATTGATTTCCTAACCCATTCTTATGAATTATTTCACATGAAGGAAGGTGAAAAGGTGGACGAAATGTTTGAGCGATTTTCAATAATCGTAAATGACCTACATGCTCTCAGAAAACATTCACGGATAGAGCTCCTGCGACAAATTCTTAGAAGTCTCACACCGGCATGGAGATCAAAGGCCGATGCAATTCAAGAATCCATTGGCATTTAAAACGTCACCATCGACGCACTAAGAGGTAACCATAAGACCTATGAATCTACTATTCTTAACCCTTTTGTTGATGATCAAAGGAGGCAAAGAATAGCTCTAAAGGCGAGCACAAGCCAACCGCAAATTGATGAGGAAGGAGATAACAAGTTTGGACTCGTTATCAAAAGATTTCAAAAGTTCATGCGCAAGGAGTATGAACGCAAGGGCAAAAAGCAAGGCGAACAAATCAAGTGGTATGAATGTGGTGAAACCGGGCACATCAAATCAAATTGCCCAAACATCAAAAAGGAGAAGAAACCTTTTAAAAAGCAACGTGCATACATTTCTTAGGAGGCGACTCCGGAGATGAGTCAAGCGAAGGAGAAGAAGACGAAGCAGCAAATCTTTGTCTTCTGGCACAAGAAGACAACAAAGATGAGGTATGTCAAATTTCGTCTAAAAACTTCTTTACTCTTGAAGAAATGCGAACTGCTTTTGATGAATTATATGCTGAGTTTATTAAGGCTTCAAAAACTGTTAAGACCGTAAAAGAAAATGCTTCTCTAAAAGAAAAAGATTTTCAAAAACAGCTTTCTTTAAAAGAAAAGGATTTAGAAAAACTGGTTTTAGAAAATGAGAAGGTGAAAGAGGAAAACAAGTTTTTTGGAAAAAGAAGTTCCGATAAGCCCGAAAGCTCTACTAGAAATTGCACTTCTTGTTTGCATCTTAAAAATGAAGTAAGTAGGCTTAAAGGCACATTAGATAAGTTTAATTCTTCGCACAAAAACTTGAATGATGTTCTTGTTAACTTGAAATCAACCAAGCATGGAATAGGCTTTAAGAATGAAGAAAAGGTTGAAGCTAAACCCCAACAACCTAAAGCTCAACCTAGGATTAACAATAGAAATGCTTATCCTAGAAACAACAACTCTAGAGCCAATATGCATGCTAGACAAAATGCTGAACATTTTAGAAGACCTAGGAATGACTTACCACCTAGAAATAGTCACCCTAGAAATGATGCATACTTTAGGCCAAATTTTGAACCCCTTAGAAGACCTAGCAATGGCCCTCAACCGAGAAACAATCACTCTAGAAATGCTGCCCATCCTAGAGCTTATAGTAGGAGAAATAATTCTCATGAAATGCGAAATAGTCATAGTGTTCAAAATAGAGTAAGAAATTTTCATCCGTCTAGTTACTATGAACCTAGAAGGATGCATAACCCAAATGTGACTTGTCATTATTGTAGACGTATTGATCATATTGCTCCTGCATGCTTTACACGTCATAGACATATTACTTAATCGCATCATTATAATATGCCTAACCCCCAAGGACTCAAGATGGCATGGGTACCTAAAGAACATTAATTTGTTTTGTAGGTGTGCTTGAAGGGATCAAGTGTACTATGGTACCTTGATAGTGGATGCTCCAAGCATATGACGGGAGATGAATCCAAATTCCTTTAATTAGAGCACAAAGAAGGAGGAAGTGTTATCTTCGGTGATAACAATAAAGGAAAGATCATCGGCATCGGCTCGGTCGGTAAGGATGAAAAATCCTCTATTAAGCATATATTACTTGTTAAAGGATTAAAGCATAATCTCTTGAGCATAAGCCAATTGTGTGACAAGGGAAATCTTGCTTTATTTGATTCAGATGAATGCTTAGTGTTCAGACGTGGTGATTTCAAAATTATCCTCCGTGGTTTTAGAGTGGATAATATTTATATGGTTGATCTTGCTAATTCCTCACCCGATTATGTTGATTGTCTAATGAGTAAAGAGGATGATACTTGGCTATGGCATCGTAGAGTAGCACATATCAATATGCATCTTTTGAACAAATTGATTTCTCAAAACTTAGTTGTTGGTCTTCCCAATTTAAAATTTGAAAATGACTCTATTTGTGACTCGTGTCAAAAGGGGAAGCAAACAAAAGCATCTTTCAAATCTAAAAACATTGTTTCAACTTCTAGACCATTGCAATTGCTTCATATGGATTTATTTGGTCCCTCTCGCATTGAAAGTCTAGGAAGAAATAGATATGCTTTTGTGATTGTTGATGATTACTCGAGATTTACTTGGACTTTATTTCTTGCCAATAAAAGTGATGCTTTTCAAAATTTTAAATATTTTCTTAAGCGTGTTCAAAATGAGAAAGAAACAACCGTCACTTCAATTAGAAGTGATCATGGGGGAGAGTTTGATCACAATCTCTTTGCGGACTTTTGTGACGAACTCGGAATCGAGCATACCTTTTCCGCTCCACGTACACCACAACAAAATGGGGTGGTGGAAAGGAAAAATAGGTGTCTCGAAGAGATGGCTAGAACCATGCTCGACGAAGCTAAGATACCCAAACATTTTTGGGCGGACGCCGTGAGTACCGCTTGCTATGTTCTAAATAGAGTAGTAATTCGGCCGATACTCATGAAAACCCCCTATGAACTTTATAAGGGTAGAAAACCAAATATTTCCCATTTTAGAGTTTTTGGTTGCAAATGTTTTGTTCATAACAATGGCAAAGACCAATTGGGTAAATTTGATGCTAAGTCGGATGAAGGTATTTTCATTGGATATTCCTCACGTAGTAAAGCATATAGGGTCTTTAATAAAAGAACCCAAATTGTGGAGGAATCCCCTCATGTTGTATTTTCCGAAAATAATGCTCGCTTGGCCAGAAGGATTCCGGTTTTGATCTTGCAGGTATCTTAGATAGCTTGAAAGACAAAATACAAGAGGAACCACCCAAGGAAAATAAAGATGAAACTGAGGAACAACCAACGGAAGAAGTGCCACAATTGGAAAAAGAAATGAATATGCCTAACGAGTGGAGGACAATCAAAGATCACCCTCTTGAACAGGTAATTGGAGACATCGGAGGAAAGGTAAGTACCCGAAACTCTCTTAAGAACACTTTAGGACACACTTCTTAAGAGCTCATGTTCTCACTTGGCAACACTAGTTTAAGTTATTACTTCTTTACAAATTACTGACTTGAGCGTCGGATACGTTTAATTCTATTTTGCAGGTATCGCCCTAAAAGATAGGGGGAATTATAAAGTTTTGGCACAGAACAATCGATTGTTCCAAGCAAATAATCGATTATTTTACTGTGCTGAAAATCGATTAGCAGTATCAGTAATCGATTGTTTATGGTTTATGTTCATTATGCAGTTTTGTTTAATAATTGATTCCTTAAATTGCATAATCGATTTCAGTCTCAGCCATTCAGCAATGCTTTTCCAAAACAATCGATTATTCCACATTTGACAATCGATTATTTCATGTCAGAAATTTAAACTCTTGTTACCGTTTGGCTCCTCAATCGATTTTTGTCAGTTCCAAGTCAGGTCATAACTCTTCAACAATCGATTATTGCATCTCAACAATCGATTGTCTAACGGTCAGTGAATTTATTTTACCGTTTCTGACTGATTTGGCTTTAAATTCTCAGCAGATCTCTTCCATAAATGATAAGCCACTCTCCCCTCTATAAATAGGCTTCATATATGTTCATATTCATTCACTCAAGCATCAATTTTAGCTTTCAAAATATCAAATTCTCTCTAATCCTTTGCAAAATCCAGCAGCTTTCATTAAAAATGTCGGGCCGTCACTCAAAACGTTCCCGTTCTGCTAGGCACGGCGCATCTGCCTCTGCTGCCCCTCCTCGTCCGAACTATCCCTATCAAGATGGTTCCGTTCTATATTTTAATTCTGACATCGAGCTTACTCGATTCTTAACCAAATTTGAAAAGCGCGACATTCTTCCACCCCGCTTTTCAACCCACAAGTATCTTGAATCATTTGGGCCTGCTGCAAATATGCTAAAAAATTCTCAACTTCTTGACTTTTTACTCCTTACCCATCCTTACATCAATACTACATTGGTTCAAGCATTTTATTCCAACCTCCATGAGGATGATGATGGTGAGCTTGTCATCAACATTAATGGCGTTCAAATTCTTCTTTCCGATGAAAATCTTCATACCATCGCCCGTCTTCCTCAAAATGGTGAAGACATTTTTCGGTACACCGGAGAGGCCGGAGCCCTTTTTGATGAAACAGCCCTCTTACACCAAATCGGTCTTACTTCTTAAGATCCAAATCTTTCTTCCCGTCGTCCTACAATTACGGGAATGGATCCCAATTATCGGTTGATTTTCTATTTCATCACCCGAGTCCTCAAGCCTCGTAAGCATAACCATACCACCATTTCCTAAGAGGACACCAAGCTCATGTATGCCATAATAACCGGAGCTAACATCAATTGGTGTCGGCTTATCAAAATTCACATGCGTGACGCTATCGGAGATGATAGGCCTCTTCCTTATGCTCTCCTCATCATGAACTTTCTTGAAGCCACCGGATTCGTCACTGGAAATGGTCCTCTCAAAAAGAGTACCAAAAAGTGGGAAATTTCGGAATCCTCCTTTCATCATGACGGTGATCATGTAGCGCCTGCTCCTCCTCCAACCCGTCGTGCTCCTCCGCCTCAAGAGCCTTCCCTCCAATTCATTTCCGACCAAATTGCTTCATTGACCTCTTCTTTCGGTCAATAAACTCACGAGATCCATGGATATTTTGACCACGTTCATTATCCATATGCGGGTCTTGTTCCATATGAAGCAGCACCGGATGATGAGGCGGAAGATGATGAATGAATAACTGTAGTTTTTAAGTTTGTTTTTATATGTTGTATTGTCTTCCCTGTTGCTGTAATTCTTTTAATAAATAAACAAGGTTTATTTCATCTTTGGCATCTTATTATTATGTTATTTTTGCTAATGGCAAAAGGGGGAAGATAACGGGTATGATGCACTCTCAAATTATAAGCTTAAATTGAGGGGGAATTCTCAAATTTGAGGGGGAACAAATTGCATACTTGTTGCATGTATATACTTGTCTTGAATCGTCATTATAAATTGCTTGTCTTGCATATCCCGCTTAATGTTTGCCATTATCAAAAAGGGGGAAATTGTTGGAAACGCGTTCTCAATGCAATATACTAAAACGTGTGTTCTTTTGTATAGGTTTTGATGAATGACAAACGAAGTGAAAATTGATATATGACGAAGTTCAAGAAACAGGCGCACAATTGATATACAACGAGATTCAAGCTCAAGACAAAGTTTTATAGTTTAATTGAGTTATTCTTAATTGTGATCTTGATCCTACAACTTGACTCGTAACATGGCTTCTCTCATAAAACTATTTTCCAAAATCATGCATATTTAATTTAATGTCAAATGATTTTAAATCATGCATATTTACAGAAGTCAAAATAATTTTTAGACATGCCTTAAAAATCTAGACTAAGATAATCGATTATGTACTTATGATAATCGATTGTTTTAAGCCAAGACTGCATGACAATCGATTGTGAACTAATGACAATCGATTGTGAGTAAGACAGTGAGCATCATGTTTTTCAAACCTGCATGACAATCGATTGTGAACTAATGACAATCGATTGTATCTGAGGCAGTGTCCATCAAAGTTTTTCAAAACTCAGAATAATCGATTATGAACTAATGGTAATCGATTATGTTGAGACAGTGTCTTCCAGTGATTTTCAAATTTATTATATAATCGATTGTTACATTGGACAATCGATTATCAAAGAGACAGTGTCTAAAATGTTTTTCAAAAATTGATAAGTAATCGATTATTGACTTTGTGCAATCGATTGTGAAGCTGACCGTTGTCGTAAAGTTTTCAAATACCATCAGATAATCGATTATTGATTCTGTATAATCGATTGTTTTGATTAAAATCCGGAAAAGATTTTTTGAACGTTATTGGGTAATCGATTATTGATTTTGTATAATCGATTTTTTTGATTAAAATCCGGAAAAGATTTTTTGAACGTTGCTGAGTAATCGATTGTTGATTCTGAACAATCGATTGTTTGTGGTAAAATCTGGAAAGGATTTTTTGAACGTTGCCAGTAATCGATTATGGATTGTAAGTAATCGATTATCAAGCGTAAAATCTGGGATTGAATTTTGATCTGACTGGCAGACAATCGATTGTTGGGGTTTGACAATCGATTGACAGTGAGTAAAATCAGCAACTCTTAATTGGCAATTAGGCAACGGTAATGCCAAGTTTTTCAACTATAAATACAGCTTCATTTCAGTGTTTTGAACACAACAACATACTACAACATACTTCATTTCAGTATAATTAAGTATTTTAGTCGCTTATTACACTCTAATTTACTGCACTTTAATTGAGTTGAGCTTTAATCGCTAGTGCTTTGCACTAAATATGCGTTTTATGCCTTGTAGGAGGGATTCCGATCGATATAGATATTATGGAATGAATTCAAGATATTCTGGAGCTTTAAAGTCTGAATAAAAGCCCAAGAATTAAGTTGGGATGTTTTCGTCTGGGCCCGGCCCTGCTTGGTGTAAATACATGAAAAAAATATTATTTTTAACTTTGGACAAACTTTTGACCGAGGGAGAGTACAGACCCGCCGTGATGGTCGGGTTTCATCTTTTCTTCCGCCAAACTTCGTATTTTTATATTTCTTTGTATGATTTGTTTTGCTACCGTGTCTGTGGAATTAAACTTCACATTCTAGGGTTGTGGTTCTTTCATGACTATTGTTATTCGAGTATTGATTTTAATTTCTTAGTTTATTATATTAGTTTATTTATTCAATCATGCACTCAATTATTTGATTGCTTGATCACCAATTGAATACAATCTACGAATCTAGAGATGAACTCGAAAGTTAAAATTCTAGATTGCACATAGGATTGAGTAGAGCAAGTTTTAGAACTTGGGCATCGAGGAACGGATTCGCGGTTAGGATAGACATATACCTAATTGCCTTGCTTGGTTGATTTACAGGAATTACAAATGTGTTCTTGTTAGTTCTAATTCCATAGACATATATGCGTTAGGCTAGCTTGAATAAGCGAGTAAGAACTTGACAGATTCTTATGAGCAATATTAACTATGTCAACCAATAAATCAGATAAATTAATTAGTCAATTCAATTGAAGAATATAATATGATTGTTAGATATAACCCTATGTCGTTTTCATCGCATTGATAACATAAAAATCTGCTAACCTTTTGTTTAGAGTTCATTATTTGTTTTCTTTTTATTTTAATTAGATTAGAGTCATGTACTTCTAGGTTTAATTCTCATTTAGATAATTAGGATAGTCTAATTTGGTTAAAAGTTAATCACAAGTATTTGTGGGTTCGACATCCGACTGTTAGTCACTTTATCACTTGATGACCACGTATACTTGCGTGTGCATTTGGTCGCAAAATTTAGCTTGAGAATAAAATGTAGCATAAATTTTGCCAGAAATTTCATGTGTTACAATGGTTGTTGAAGTATCTTTTTATAGCCAAATAAGATCTTAGGATCAAGCCTCAAAACCAACCGAAGCTATTTCTATTGGTCTTGCTTTTCACTCCCTTCATCTTCCATCTGTCATATAATTATTCAAGCATGTAATATAAACCAATTTCACCCCATGCATTTACCTACCCCTAATGATAATTAAATCAAGAAAAGTATAAGGGGATAAGAAGCGGGTCATCTGTTCACGTCATTGACCTTGTCAAAGGACCATAAACAAGTGGTTGTCAACTTAATCAAGTAATGAAACTTGCTAAGCAATCTTTACCTAAATGTACATATTAAATATACCTTCATCTGCATTTTTACATAACCAAAAAACTAGTACTATCACAATAAAAATGCAAGGTCTCAAACTCAAGATTCCCAAAACTGCAGAGTTAGAACAGCCAACATCAACTCAAATAGTTGCTTCTATTGATGATCTCTTGATTCAAATTTTATTATACCTACCTATAACATCACTTCTCTACTTCAAAACAGTATCCAAACATTGGCTTTCTCTCATTACTAATCCACAATTTTCTGTCCTTTGTCAACCCAATCCAAATCCTGCTTTAGGCCTTTTCTTGCCCTCTACTTCTGTTTTAAAACCAAAGTTTGATTATATCCATTTTAATACCCAAAATCCCACAAAGCCACCATTCAAGAAACTCAAATTCAATGAGGACCCTTCTGGCATTACTATTATCCAATCTTGTAATGGACTATTACTTTGTTGCAGTAACCGAATTCGTCAACCTATAAATTACTATGTTTACAACCCTACTACAAAACATTACACAACACTTCCAAAATCATTTCTTGGAACTGAAAATACCAAGATTCATGGTTTATGCTTAGCTTTTGACGCTATCAAGTCTCCTCACTATAAAGTAATTTGTATTCGCGATTCAGTGTCGTCTCCTCAGCATTATCAGATTGAAATTTACTCATCTGAAACAGGTCCCTGGAGATTATCAGGCGGTCTATTTATCGCTGATGTTAATTTTAGCAAAGGAGTTTATTGGAATGGATCAATTCATTGGATTAGTACTATTGGCAACTTGAATTCTTTATGTTACAATATTGATCTTGAGAGTTTAGGAGTAATGCCAATGCCACCTGTGCCCGATAGCTACGTATCAGTAACCATTAGCTATTTTGGTGAATCTTGTGATCATTTGCACCTTATACAAATTTCTAATCCACAAATCCAGTTTGATGTATATGAGATGAAAAGGGACTATTCGGAATGGTTTGTTAAGTACAAGGTTGATCTTCATCCTATTGCTACTGCTTTTCCTAAGATGACTAATACATATCTTGATCTTTTTGAAATCGATTACCACAACTTCGCGATATTGTCTCTCGTTCGAGGTAGACGAGACGAGGATGCATTTATGGTACTGGGAATTCCTGGTGATTGTAAGGCCATAAGGTACAATCTTGTAAGCAAGAGTTATGAGAAGCTATGTGATGATGAGGTTGGAGATGAACAAGTTTGTTTTCTTAGTGCAGCTAGTGCTTTTGAGTATATAGAGTCTTTGTGTTGTGTTTGAATCGAAGACAAGAGGGGTTGCTTTGATGGTAAGCAACCCCCACTTCCAACTGAGAGGTTGTGAGTTCGAGTCTCCCCAAGAGCAAGGTGGGAAGTTCTTGGAGGGAAGGATGCCGTTGTTGTTGTTGTTGTTGTTGTTGTTGTGTTGTGTTTGAATCAATTGCTATATTTTTGAAATACTATATGAAATAAGGTGTGTGATGTCTTGTTTGGAGAGAACTAGGAAACAGGATATATTAGTATATTTTAAAGCATCTTTTCTAAAGTCGGTGTAAGGTCTACGTACACTCCATCCTCGCCCAAACTCCACTTTATGATATTACAGTGGATTTATTATTGTTGTCGTTGTTGTTAAGCATCTTCTATTGTTTAAACCAGAGAGATATTTAAAAGTTCCTCTCAATCCTATTGTTGTTGATGCATGGTTTCTGTTTTCCTACCAAGAGGGAAATTTTCATGCATTTTTCTATACAGTTTGTAGATTGGAAAGTATGTTTTTCCTCCTCTTAATACAGAGGAAATCAGACATCTAATTTTCCGCATGTCTGATTAGTGGCATTTGACGGGGAGTTTTGACGTAATTGGTCAGTTATTGCCATCTGACTAGGAGGTCGGGTTCGAGCCGTGGAAACAATCTCTTGTAGAAATGTAAGGTAAGACTGTGTACACTAGACCCTTGTGGTCCGACCCTTCTCCAGACTCCACACATAACGGGACTTAGTGCACCGGATACCCTTTTTTCTAATGAGTGGCATTTCAGCTTTAAGGATGTTCAGAAATGGATCTTTGTTTTGTACATATGGAAAAATGAACCTATTAATCCTAAACTTTGGCTGAACTTTGTATCCACAAAAAAATGCTGGACATTTTGATGGTGTTACATAAGAATACAGACAAACTCAACAACTAACAATAATAACTACGCCTCAATCCTAAGAATACAAACAAACTCATCTATGAAAAAAATAAAAATGAAAAAAAATTATTGACAAGCAAGAAACTATGAACTATTTCCACTCATATTGTAGATATTTGTAGCAATTGTTACAAGGCTAGTCACAACTGCTTGAACAATCATGATTACTGCAATGATCTTATCTTTTCGCGAGGATATACCATGAACATCTCTGCCAAACAAGAAATAAATATATTAACACAAATAAAAGAACAAAAATAACTTAAAATCTCCATAGGAGTAAACACGAGTGAGAGAAAGATAGATACCTCAAGGCAATTGCACCTGGAAATATGAAAGCAAGGCAAACACCAGTAGTTGATCCCATGAACTGGAAAATGTACCATATAGACGGGATAAAAATGGCCGCGATATATGAGAAGGCTAATAAAACCAAACTAAGAGACATGAATCGTTTGTTATCAGAGGCCAAAAATGGCTTCTTAGGGAAAATGAGTTCATCTATATTGGCCCTTAAGGAGAAGTTCAAGAGAGGAAACACCAGCATTAGATGAAATGCATAGCTCAAACGAACTACATCGTTTAGCATTGAACTGAATGCTGAAGTACCAGAAGATTTGTCGAAATTTACAAGTATGTCTGGCATGATTGAATCCCCGAATAAAAGGTACCCGAAAATGCCAATTGAAAAATAGATAGCTGCACATAGTACTAATGAAATCTTGACAGCGGACGACATAGCTGCTGGTTTTCCCAGCTCTGTTCCAATGGGATGAACTGCATAACAAGTTACAATGTCACATTTATCATTCAAGTTAACACAAAACTAAACAAGAATCGAAACGAATGTAGGGTTCTTACTTCTTACCATTGAAGTGAAATGTGAATGCCGTAACAATGACAGGGACCGCAGTGAAAAGGTTGAAGAAAGATGTTTGATTATCCATCTGAGGTAACATTCTTGGACTTACTGTTTTCCCTTTTAGGATTGCTATAATTGCCATTACTGAACATATGACAACAAATACAATTGCTAGTAAAACTGCTAATGCTGAACTCAACCACAATGATTCTGCATTCACGCACCACACACAACACAAAATGTCAGCGATTCTTCACTGATTTGAATACATATATATTGACTAGGACAACAAATCTTATAAACATCCAACGGCAAAAAGGGTAGTATGTACTGACCGATACGTCGATAGAGGACTAGAGGAAGCATAATGAACAAGACAATGAAGAGGATTGCGAAATTACGGGAATTCCACCAATGAATCCCAAACCATTCTTGTAGAACACCAAGATGTTCTCCTTGTCCAGAAAGAACGTCTCCTGCTCATAGAAAATAACAGAAACTGTTACCATTGAATCAATCACTCAACTCAATTCAACTTAATTCCTAAGCATATATCTTAATTAGTTATGCATCAGACAATCACTAGAAAAACCTCCAAAACAAAGGGTAAATCCAAAATCAAGAAATTAGAGAAATTAAGTAATTCAATATGTACTCCCTCCGTCCTAGTTCATGTGACCCTCTGTCCTTTTTAGTCGGCCCTAAAACGAATGTCACTTTTTTATATTTTGTAACAAGTTAACTTCAAATTTCACATTTTACCCTTAACGAGATGATTTGCCACCGCAAATAATAATGGCTTGTTTTAGATAGCAAGTTTCAAATGCCTTTCTTTAATTCGTAAAACTTCGTGCCCAATCAAACACCATCACATAAATGGGAGCAGAGACCGTACTAATTTCGCTTTTACTTTTTGTTTTTCATCTAAAAAAGGAAAGAACCAAATAGTTTTTGGCTCTATAAGTTGATGAAAAGCCATATATACAACAACAACAAACTCAGTATGATCACACAAAGTATGTCTCGGGAAGGTGTGTATGCATACCTTACCTCTAACCAGATGCGGAGCCAAGCTTATGGGTTCAGGATTCGAATTGTTTTAAGTTATTGGGTTTCAAATTAATAATTAACGCTATTCAATAGATTTTTTAAGACAAATACAGGGTTCGAACCAAAGCTACTGGGTTCGGCCGAACCTGCTCCGACACTTTAACTCCTCTGCCGCTGCCCTACCTCATCGGGTAGATATAGGCAGTTTCAGATAGACCCTTGGCTAATAAAAAGCCAGATACGACTTGCTTAATTCACAAAAAGCATATTACACTCATTAATTAACAACAAAGCTATAGAATCAAGAAGTTAAATTTATACTTACCAATAATAATAAGGTACATAATCAAGCAACCAAGATTGGTGAACATAACAGCAATTTGCACTGCAACAGAACCAATCTTCCCAAAAGACTCGTTCATCAATGCAGCATAAGTTTTCGACTCACCCGCATACGTAAACCTCAACATGAAATCAACCGATATGTCAACCAACAAAGCAACCAACACAATCAATATAAAAGCTGGAATTACACCTAAAACTTTCAGAGTTGCTGGAACAGACATAATTCCGGCACCAATAATACTTGTGGAAACATTAAAAACTGCTCTTAAAATCAGTACTCGATTTTCTCTTGTATTAGATTTTGTCTTTGGCAATAGAGGAATGTCAGCTCCAGCTTCATTTTTTGCCGGAGCCATTTCAGAGACAATGAATGTAGGATTCTTGTTTTTGTTGTGCTTTTATGTTTCTATATTCTGGTTTTTAAAGCACTTAACAATAATTGACTAATTTTGTAAATTTACTAAAGAGGGTGGTTGGTAGGTACAAATGAATGATTAGTCATAATGAGTATAGTATGTAGGGGTAAAGTTGGAAATATGATGAGGATGATAGATTTAGTTTAGACATTTTGAGAGGTGCATATGGACGCGGCAATAGCGACCGGTTAGATAGATTAAATGTACATGGACACAAAATACGGGAGAAATGAGTCTTTTCCAATTACAGCTAATGGTGAGGAACAAAATAATTTCGACACTAAATTTGAAATAAGTTTATCTTTTGAGTTTGGTTGAAATAAAATTATGATATAATTAATAATGAAATTATTGTTTCGGAATTGAAGTGGTTTTTTATTCTTATGGAAGGATGAAATAACTAATTCCGAAATAATTAATCCTAAGATAAATTATTTATTAGAAAGATTTAACTTATATGTATTGACAAATTTTAAAATGTCATATTTTAATATGTTATAACAGATAATTTTAATCCATTATACAAACCTCTTGGTTGTCTGTGCAACTTTATCTCATTTAGAGATCTTGGTGATATTTTCAATGGCCGCTCAAGATTTTTGGCCTTTATCTGGACACCATGAGAAAATGGGGATTAATTCTTATGGACTCAACAGTTGCTATCACATGAACAATTACTTATTATTATTTTTAAATATAATAAAGCCACTCAAGGACAGTAGTGAACAAACAAATAACATGATTCGTAGGATCCAATTGCAATCACAAATGACGTGGTCAAGCATTATAATTATTACCAAACAGAAAGACTAGTTAAAACAATATTGAGCACGCCACTAGTTAATTTAGAAAAATTATAGTCCAATTAAACTTCTCCTACTAACTTCTTTTGTAAGGCTAAACTATTGTAGGAAAGTGATTTATTGAAATACACTATTAATTTGTTTGTCACCATAAATTTGGCCACTTTAGGACGATAATCAACTGAAAAATCGTGATTCATAGGATTTAATTGAGGTCACAAATCACGTCTTCAAGCAATTTGATTTTCAAACAAAAAGAATTAATCAATTTTAAGTAAGCTTCTTAAAAATAATGTAGGAAAGTGACTTTATTGGTTTATTTAAAGAGTCATTTTTATATCTGTAAAATGTAAATACAATACATATTTTTCTGAAGAGTTGAAACTTATTGAATTATCTCTTCCTTACTCCACCTTCTAGTGTTTTAGCTAACAAAACTTGATTATTTTCCTCTAATAAACAATTTTAAAAATGTCTTTAATGTATTTAATTAGAGAGATTTTAGAGTCCTATTATTGGTAGCAAGATCTTCCTCCTCCCTATATATAGAGGTGCTCTCTACCATTGTAATACACCCCTCTCAACTCAATAAGAAGAACTCTCTCTACTCTTCTCTCTATTGCTATTGTTCTTGCATAATTGTTCTTGTCTTTTGCTTTAGTTTATAACACGTTATCAGCACGAGACTCTACCGTCTCAAGTACCATTCTCGAAAATCCAAGGTATTTTCCCTCTTCCTAATTTAATTTTCGAGTATGTCTGACATTATGAAAAGAAAGTTCGTTGCCCTTGAAATTTCGGGCAAGAACTATATGACATGGGTGTTGGATGCTGAAATCCACCTAGATGCTATGGGTCTCGGAGACACCCTCAAAGATAAAGAAAAAGCATCTACCCAAGATTGTGCGAAGGCCTTGATTTTCTTGCGCCACCACCTTGACGAAGGTTTGAAGATTGAATATCTCACCGTCAAGGATCCACTCGTTTTGTGGAACGGCTTAAAGGAGAGATATGACAACCTGAAGTTGGTCACTCTGCCACAAGCACGATATGATTGGGCCCATCTGAGGCTACAGGACTTTAAGTCCGTTTCTGAATATAATTCTGCTATGTTCAGAATTACTTCTAAACTGAAGCTATGTGGAGATAACATCTCCGATTACGATATGCTTGAGAAAACGTTTACAACGTTTCATGCCTCCAATATGGTACTGCAACAACAGTACCGAGAGAAAGGCTTTACGAAGTACTCTGAACTGATTTCTCTCTTACTAGTGGCTGAGCGAAATAATGATCTGCTCATGAGAAATCACGAAAATAGACCAACTGGGTCTACACCACTGCCTGAAGCAGATATGGTGCACTCGCATTATGCCAAACATAAAAGGGACCATGATCACGGTCATAAACGGGGTCAAAGCCAAGGACGTGGACAAGGAAGAAATTCCAAAGAAGTCCGTCACCCCCCAAAGAGAGATAACCACCGAAAGCAGAAACGGGGTCCAGAAGATCCTAAGGTAAATAGTTCAGAAACTATATGTTATCGTTGCGGTGGAAATGGGCACTGGTCTAGGACTTGCCGTATACCAAGACACTTGGTTGACCTTTATCAAGCATCTCGAAAGAGAAAAGGCCCTGAAACAAATTTTGTCTATGACGACAATGAGGATATCACCCACCTGGATGTGGCAGACTTCTTTGAGCAACCCGATGGAAAAATAGACCACCTAATCGGCGATGGATCCGTGATGAAAGAAGATGGAGTTATTTGATTTTGTTCTACTTATTTGTATTAGTTAGTGAATAAACTAATAGTCATTAGCATTAGCTCGTATTAGTTAGTTCATAAAGCAATGTTAGCAGTAGTTCTTTAGAATATCTTCAATATGTTCAAATATCAATAAAACTTTTATTTTCCAGTGGGGGTAATCGACTAGCCTGAAAAACTAGTCGATTATCAACTATTTTCGCATTAAAGTTGAAAAACAATTGATCAACAATCGATTGTCTTTGGCTAACAATCGATTGTCTTGAAACAGTGTGTTCTGGAATTTTTCAAAAATAGCCAACAATCGATTGTCTTTGTCTAACAATCGATTGTCTTGAAACAGTGAGGTCTGGAATTTTTCAAAAATCACCCACAATCGATTGTCTATATCTAACAATCGATTGTCGTTAGGCAGTGTAATCGAATTTTTCAAAAATCATCCACAATCGATTGTCTATGTTTAACAATCGATTGTCTTAAACAGTGATCTGAAGTTTTTCAAAAATAACAAATAATCGATTGTGTGTGTTTAACAATCGATTGTCTATGTTCCAACAATCGATTGTGTGTTTAATAATCGATTGTCTTACGAAAAACGCTGAAATTTTCAAACTGCATAGTAATTGATTATGGACAACATATCTGATTTTGTTAGTCAACTGTAAGTAGCAGATTTTGAAAATATTATGTGACACAAAAGGATTGAACTTGTTTATTCTTATGTTCGTGTATCTCCTTTTTTGTATGTCAAACTATGGGAAAGCAAAATGGATATCTCACAAAGCGAACTTGGATCAACATCCAACTGTAAAAGTATTTGCCTAGTTGATTCATGTACTACACATACAATACTCAAAGAAAGGAAGTATTTCTCTCAACTGAATATGTGTAAGGCAAACATTACTACAATCTCTGGAAGTAGTAAATTGATTGAAGGCTCCGGAAGAGCTATTGTAACTCTGCCCAAGGGCACGATGTTAATCATAGAGAATGCAATGTTCTCCTCCAAGTCTATGAGAAACTTGTTGAGCTTTAAAGATGTACGCCGGAATGGCTACAATATTGAGACAATGGATGAAGATAATCTTGAATATCTCGTCCTCACTTCAAAGAATGTCTCCGGCCAAAAGAGGGTTATTGAGAAATTCCCGTCTTTATCTTGTGGCCTGTATTGGACAAGAATTAGTGCAATTAAGGCACATTCAACAGTAAATCTAAAGAATACTGAGTCCAATACATTTGTACTTTGGCATGATCGACTGGGTCACCCAGGATCAACCATGATGAGACGGATTATAGAAAGCTCATATGGGCATCCGTTAAAGAATTTCAAAATTCTCTCAAGTAATGAATATCCTTGCACTTCGTGTTATCAAGGCAAGCTGATTATCAGACCATCCCCAACAAAGGTTGGGACTGAGTCACCCCAGTTTCTGGAACGTATACAAGGGGACATTTGTGGACCTATTCACCCACCTAGTGGGTCGTTTAGGTATTTCATGGTCTTGATAGACGCATCCTGTAGATGGTCTCATGTGTGCCTGTTGTCATCTCGCAACCTGGCGTTTGCGAAGTTAATGGCACAAATCATTCGGCTACGAGCACACTTTCCAGATAATCCATTCAAGTCCATTAGACTGGATAATGCTGCTGAGTTTACATCCCAAGCATTTAATGATTATTGCTTATCAATCGGGATAAAAGTTGAACATTCTGTAGCCCATGTTCACACTCAGAACGGTCTTGCAGAATCGTTAATTAAGCGCTTGCAGTTGATTGCAAGGCCATTACTGATGAGAACGAGGCTGCCCACTTCAGTGTGGGGTCATGCCATATTGCATGCAGCAATGCTAATTCGTCTCAGGCCGACGAATTACCACAAGTATTCTCCGTTGCAATTGGTTTTGGGTCATGAACCCGATATATCCCATTTAAGGATATTTGGATGTGCCGTATATGTGCCTGTAGCACCGCCATCCCGCACCAAAATGGGTGCGCAAAGAAGGTAAGGAATATATGTTGGGTTTGATTCGCCCTCCATCATTCGCTACCTTGAAACATTGACAGGCGACCTGTTTACTGCACGATTTGCAGACTGTCGATTTGATGAAACACTTTTCCCAAAATTAGGGGGAGAAGTTGGTGAAACCAAACGGGAAATTTTGTGGAAAAATGAATCATTATCTCATCTTGATCCACATACCTCTACTTGCGAGAAAGAGGTACAAAAGATTATCCATTTGCAAAGAATAGCAAATCAAATGCCTGACGCATTTACGGACTTGAAGAGGATAACGAAATCCCACATTCCTGCGGAAAATGTTCCGATCCGTATTGAAGTCCCTATTGGACAATTATCTAGTGTCATATCCAATGAGTCAAATGCACGCCAGAAGCGTGGCAGACCATTAGGTTCCAAAGATCGAAATCCTAGAAAGAGGAAAAAGAACGATCTAAATGACACTATGAAAGAATCACATGAGGACGCTCATGATTTGATTAATTCCGAGATTCACGAAGAATCTATTGAGCCTGAAGCTCTTGAAAATACGGAACTACTCCCAAATCCAATTAATATTGAGGCAAATATTAATCGAGTGGATGTTGTGGTAGATAATGTCTTTGCTTATAATGTAGCATCTAACATTATGAAAGAATGTGAGGATCTCGAACCTCAATCTGTGAAAGAATGTCGAGAAAGACATGATTGGCCAAAATGGCAAGTAGCAATTCAATCTGAATTGAATTCGCTGGCAAAACGTGAAGTTTTTTTGGCCCTATAGTTGAAACACCTAATGGTGTTAAGCCCGTTGGCTACAAGTGGGTCTTTGTACGCAAACGAAATGAGAAAAATGAAGTACAAAGATACAAAGCACGACTTGTTGCACAAGGTTTTTCCCAAAGGCCTGGTGTCGATTATGAAGAGACATATTCGCCTGTAATGGATGCAATAACCTTTCATTATCTCATAAGTTTTGCTGTCCATGAGAAGCTGGACATGCACTTAATGGATGTCGTTACTTCCTATCTTTATGGCTCACTTGATAACGACATATACATGAGAGTTCCCGAAGGACTCAAGGTGCCAAATGCGCACAATTCCAAATCTCGGGAAATGTTTTCAATCAAATTGCAAAGGTCCTTGTATGGTCTAAAGCAATCAGGACGAATGTGGTATAATCGTCTAAGTGAGTACTTGTTGAAAGAAGGCTATATAAATGATGCCATTTGCCCATGTGTGTTTATAAAGAAAACAACATCGGGATTTGTTGTACTTGCCGTATATGTTGATGACAAAAACCTTATTGGAACCCCTGAAGAACTCCAAAAGGCAATTGATTATCTAAAGGATGAATTCGAGATGAAATATCTCGGTAAGACTAAACTATGTCTTGGTTTGCAAATTGAATATTTGGCAAACGGAATTTTTGTTCATCAATCTACCTATACAGAAAAGGTACTGAAACGGTTTTACATGGATGACGCACATCCGTTAAGTACACCGATGGTTGTTCGTTCACTTGAAATGAACAAAGATCCATTCTGACCTAAAGAACGGAATGAAGAGATACTTGGTCCTGAAGTACCATATCTTAGCGCAATTGGCGCATTAATGTATCTTGCAAATACTACAAGGCCGGACATTTCTTTTTCAGTTAATGTCTTAGCAAGATTTAGCTCGGCTCCTACGAGGAGACATTGGAATGGGATCAAACACATATTGCGGTACCTAAAGGGGACTACCGATTTGGGCCTATTTTATGGAAAGAATTGCAGCCCGGATCTTGTTGGTTATGCTGATGCTGGATATTTGTCTGACCCACACAAGGCTCGATCTCAAACGGGTTATGTGTTTACCTGTGGAGAAACCGCCATATCTTGGCGATCGACTAAGCAATCAATTGTGGCTACTTCATCTAATCATGCCGAGATAATTGCTATTCATGAAGCAAGTGGGGAGTGTGTGTGGTTAAGGTTGATAATACATCATATCCAAGACAAATGTGGTTTGAAATGTGATAAACTACCCACAACTTTATATGAAGATAATGCAGCATGTATAGCTCAATTGAAGGGAGGATTCATAAAGGGAGATAGAACGAAGCATATTTCACCAAAGTTATTCTTCACACATGACCTTCAGAAGAATGGTGATATCAATGTTCAACAGATTCGTTCAAGTGAAAATTTGGCTGATTTATTCACAAAGTCTCTACCAAAGTCAACCTTCAAGAAGCTAGTTCACAAGATCGGAATGCGAAGACTTAAGGACATAAATTGATGTTCTTATCAGGGGGAGTTAATGCGTGTTGCACTCTTTTTCCCTTACAAGGTTTTGTCCCACTGGGTTTTCCTTGCAAGGTTTTTAACGAGGCAACCAATAGGCGCATATTCAAACATGTGTACTCTTTCCTTACTTTAATTTTTCCCATTGGGTTTTGTTTTAAGGTTTTAACGAGGCACATCATTGAATAGACATTCAAGGGGGAGTGTTATGAAATAGAAGATTCTTACACTTCTATTTAAGGTGAATGTCTTTAATGTATTTAATTAGAGAGATTTTAGAATCCTATTATTGGTAGCAAGATCTTCCTCCTCCCTATAAATAGAGGTGCTCTCTACCATTGTAATACACCCCTCTCAACTCAATAAGAAGAACTCTCTCTACTCTTCTCTCTATTGCTATTGTTCTTGCATAATTGTTCTTGTCTTTTGCTTTAGTTTATAACAAAAAAGTATTTTAAGTTCTGTTATTTAGATTTAAAGAGTATTAAGAAAAATTTGAAAAAATATTCATACGACACGCATCAAGTATTACAGCTAAACTGTACTAGCACCAAATATTCGTTGAGAATTCGATTCTCTCTTTAATTTGAGGGTCAAATATTTTGCTTTTTTTTTAGGGATCTTTTATATATATGTTTTTTTTTTACGAATATTAGTATCTTTGTCGTGTTGGAAAAGAATTGAATGTTTCGTGACTTGTATGATAACGAAACTGCAGTTTCCTCTTCAATTTTCAAATAAGGAAATAAAGAATTGTGAATTTTGCCCTGTATTATTCTACAAATATTGAAATTTTGTATTCCATTATATTTTTTGTCTAATCTTGTTTCGCTATTAAGAAAAAATCTCATTTTTTGCTCTTCATTTTTAATGGAGATCCAATCTGAGAATAATATTAATTATTGTCAAAATTGATGGTAAAATTATCAAAGAATTTGATTATGTAAAGCATTCGCGCATCAACCTTCTTGTAATATTACCGTTTAAATTAATATAATTTCCTTCATCGACCAAAAAATGACAGGAAAAACATGAGACTTTTTCCTGCCGGCAGAGCAAGATTAGACCAAAAATGTAATAGAAGGAAAGTTTAATTTCGAATAACAGTGGGAGAAATTTGGACGTTTTCCCTAAATATATTCTTCTATTTGCTAGTTCTTTTGATTCCCCCTTCTTCTTCTTTTTTTTCAATTCAAGCAACTATATAAATTGTTAGGTAGCTTTATATATATATATATTAGGTAGCTTTATAAATTGTTTCTCAATATAAATTTGTTTATTCTTAAAATCGGATAACAAGTAAATTTATAATGTAGTATTAAGGATACGTGATTTCACCTAATACTAATTGATAAATATAAAGAGTAATAATAGTAATTAACAATAATATAAAACAAACCAGTGTTTGAACGGAATTCAGTCCTTGAGCTTGAATAACCTCGAGATAATTTGTGCAAGAGCAGTTAACTACTTTGATATTTCAGAGTGTAAGGTACTTACAAAATGATTAGGATCCTATTTATATGGTAGAGGAATCCTATATATAGTACAATTCTAATTACGGAAGTAAATCCTATGATTAGCCTAAACAACTATCTTTGATTTGATCCGTTTCGAGATTCCCTCCACGATCTTCGACAAGTCACGGATATCTCGCTTTCCTATTATTGTACTTTGCTCGAAGTCTTCCTTGTTTGGTCTCGACCGCTGCCGGCCTCTATCTCGGCAGGCACTTTGATTCTCGAACTCGGTACCTTGTCTTCGTCACTTTAATCTGCCCCGCTACGAGGCTAACCCTCGATGCAATTCTCTGTTCTCGATCAAATAGTAAAATCGAATAGGCCCGATTTTAATTGTATACAGATAATCCCCTCGTTTCTTAGAATGTAATGAGAAGAAATGAATTGAGCCTTCGATCTTGTACTTTGATATGTCATGACGTCATCACCATGAGGTAAGCATAAGTGATTGAAACATCCTGTCAGTACAGTTCCCTAAGCCATTAATGGGCGTCTTATGAATTAGTCATTTAACAAATAAGTAGTTGAAACAGATAATTACAAATAAAGTATGTTGGACATTGTATGACTCAGATAATAAGACAAAGAATTTGAACAAGTTGTGTACATATAAAAATAAAGTATTAAGAAAAGGAATTTGGGAAAGGAGGGGTCCTAGGTTGGTTAGCCTATAGGATCACCCCACGCAATATCCGATAAATACTCCTCAATGAGGGGCTACACGTGACATTAGCGCATAGTCATCATGTCCATATCTACCCTTCCTACTCATTAACGGTTTATTAAAGCGAGTGTTGTTTAACGATCTCTATTGCATGCTGTTACCCGTCCCTTCTTAATGGTCCTGGAGAAAATCAGGACCTCTACCTATAGGCAGTAATAGACATGCCCTTAAGGTTTAAAAGGAGAAAATACTATGCGACAGGTAAGAACAAATAGGACTTTAGCAAATAAGGAGGAAAAAAAGCAATTAGAGACTCAGATTTACCTCCACAAATAATGCACATAAGCAGGACGACTCACACATAAATAAGTATTATTCAATAGGATCCTAACGTTTGACATATCTAAGTGAATATCAAAACATAGAAGATAGACAGTTTATTTTATAAACTCAGAAGCAGTGGCCCTATTAGTTTGCCTACTGATTTCAAGCTTGTTAACTATTAAACAGTGAACACATAAAGAGGCAGTTTTCAATTTTATAAAAATTTGATTACCTAGGGCTTACCTAAGCGTGGGATCATGTACAAGATTTACCGGAGTTATTAAAAAACAGCTTAGAAGTTATTATACCTAAAGCATGTTATTCTAAGTGTTGCAAAGATACATCGATTATGATCGGTTTCACTTAAACAAGATAAATGTGACATTGTTTTTATATCTTTCATAACCAGTAGTTTAAACTAGGTGTCACTGAGCGAGTATGAATGAGATCCTAAATAGGATATCTAACATGCACATATATAATGCAGAATGATTTCAGGATACACCGAATTTCTAAAGCATGATTTCTAAATGCCCAGAAAGTGGAGCATGATTTTAGGATGTGTAGGAGCAACAATTTTATGTTAATGTTGTTATTTAGCCTAAAACATGATTTCTAATTGATAAAAATAATGTTAAATGAGATGCTGAAACAGTAAACCTAAGAACATGATATCTAATGCATGACATGCTTGGAATGTGTTGGTCCTAAACATGGATTCTAATGCACATATGGGAAACGTAAACCTAAGGTATAGTTTATACCCATTGATATTGATAACATATATGACTATCCTCCCTTTTTCACCAGCCAATCCTAATGTTCATTTACTATAATTATTACAAACCAATATTGAAATTAATTATATAGATAAAGAAAAATAAGAAGTTACACTATAGGGAGCCTAAAAACAGGCCCAGATTTTCAGAACCTCAAATGCGCAGATTGTTTCATAGTTTTTCTAATATCCTGGTGTGTCAGAATTCCCTAAGGATCTCAAGGGATCCCCGACAGTGCTCACACCCATATTTCACAACCATAACTGAGTAAGTGCAGTATGAAAGAGACAACTCCAATGCATTAGAGATTCGAGGGATCTCATAGGGATCCCTAAGGAGTCACACATTAGAGGGGCCAGAACTTAAGGACCTAAAAATAGTGTGAGAGTGCTTGACAAAGTTTTGAAAAGAACACACTTTCAGGGAGGCCAACATGTCGGTGCACATGCTAGCGAAAAAAGAGTGACGACAATAACAAGGATCTAAATGTTATCTATTACCATCTAGATTTTGTTACCAATGTCTTAAAATCCGACTATGAAGACAAGACTTATGTAGTTAGGCTCGCTAACAAGGATGTTTGCTCTAGACTAGCAGTATCTGGTAACAAAAATGTCCTTAAAGACATGTTGTTGGTTTATAATAGCCAAGTAAGTAATGTCCCTTTGGGAACAATGAACAATGTTATCTCTGTTGTTATGTGATATATATATAATATGATCCCTGTTAGTAAAAAAAAGACATAGTTTTGAAAAGGTTTGAATGAAAACAGTGTTGAAAGAGACTCGGTTGAAATAGTTTTATATAATAAAGAGAGTTTCTCAGTAAAATAATTTTTTGACAAGAATTGTGGAATCAAATAAATAACAGACCCATCACAGAACCAAAACAGGTTCTACAACATTCAAAGAACAACCTTCACACTGGTGTAATGGGAATTGGGAACATATAAAGCATATCTAGTGAACACATAATAGATAGAAGTGCACATAGCTACAAAATTAGAAGTATTATATGGGGAATTCATGGGATTAGAGTACAACATGAACTTCAGAATTAACACAAAACCAAGTAACTTAAGGTAATAATTATTTTGCCAAAGAAAGGTTCACACGAAAACCAATTAAACATATAATGGAACAAAGTCACATTGAGACATACTACTAGGGTGGGGCAGGGAGAGGGGAGGGGTAACATTTCATAAGCATGTTGATCCTAATGGTGGTACTACATAACATAACTAGATAGACAAGAAAGCATCTCAACTACATGTTGCACAACAAAACCATGGATAGAAACATACTAGAAACAGGGTGAACTGAAGTAGTAAAAGAAACATACTATTTTTTAAACTTGAATTGAAATTAGAACATACCAGTAAAAAAGATAGTAAACAAAAATTGGAGGATAAGAGAGAATAATAATTAGCCTTGGCTCACAACCAGCTAATTCAAGATAGTAGAAAGTAGCAAAGAAAGAAAGCAGAAAGCTTTGAGTGTGAGAGATAGTTTTTTGAACCAATGTGTTCGTGTTTTTGTTAATGAGAGAGCATATGTATATATAGTTTGAAACTAGGTAGAATAATAAGGTAAGAATCAAAGTCAAGAAGTAATTATGGAGACTCGTAATCAATCAGTATAAAATCAATGTAAGTACTCCTCAATTAAGGGAGTTAACTTCAAATAGTGATGACAAATAAGGAAAGAGATCACATAAGACTAGAACATAGCACATTAGGAAATATTTTCATGCATAGTAAGTATAGGACAAGTAATTAGGATAGGTTCAAAAGATCTAATTAAGGAAAGTACTTAATAATCGATTGGCAGCATAGTCGACCAAAAAATGAGGCAAGCAAATATCTTAGAGGTTGAAAATCAGTAAGGAAATCATCACAAGAGATTAGTGAAATGTATCAATTATATGAAATTAGAGATTCAAACAGGAATAGTACTGATTAAGGGGAGATTACCACAAGTCTCTATGCATACACGGAATAAACACATAATAGGCAAGAAGAAGAGGCAACAAATCAGAAATCCTAATGAGCACAGTATCAAAACTGCCTATAGGTACTCCATCCCACAATTCACCAAGGTTCCCTGGAAAAAGTTAATGATGGTGCCAGGCATTCTGCCAAAATAAAAATTTATTTTATGGATGACATTGCATCGACGCTTGGCAACAATAGACATGCTAGAAAAATGGGGTATACAGACAGACCAGACCTGCTCTTTATGTGACAGTGGCAACACAGAGACACATGATCATCTTTTTTTTGAATGTCCTTACTCACAAGCACTGTGGCAAGGACTACTCAGGTGGCTTAACTTCACTAGAATGTTATACAACTGGGAGTATGAAATACAATGGCTATCTGCTAGAGTAAATAGTAGGAACCAAAGGAAATCCATCCTAGGAGTGGTATTTTCCGCAATTGTATATGATATCTGGATGGAAGGGAATGAAAGAAGATTCAGAAAAACGAGCATGGAGGCTAAGATTAGAGCAAGACTGATTGCACAGCAAGTGCACATCACTGGAAGGAAGATGAACAAATGGCAGCCTACTCTACAATACTTAGATTGTTACCCAATTTGTAATTCTTGAATATAGTCGCAGTTTGTAGAATAGAAGTTAGTTTATCAGCCTTCGGGTTGTATAGTGGATATTTAATATGTTTTTGAGAGGTGTTCTATAGTCCCAAAGAAAACGCGATGTACAGTTACATTGGTTGAAATACAATTTTTCATTTTAACCAAAAAAAATAATCACACAGAATCAGGGATTCAACCACAAAAAAAGTACTCCTCTGTTCCAGTTTATGTGAACTTATTTCCTTTTTGGTGCATTCCAAAAAGAATAAACTTTTTCTAAATTTTGGTAACAATTTTGCTTAAGCTTACAACTCTACCCTTAATGAGAAGCTTTTATAATCACACAAATATTATGGGCCTTATTTGGACTTATTTAGGACTACAAATTCTAAAAGTATTCCTCTTTTCATACGTTCCGTGCCCCGTCAAATAGGTTCACATAAACTGAAACGGAGGGAGTAATAATTAAGGGAATTGGCAGAATAAACATAATATAAGTGGAAGAAGCAAAAATAAGAAACCCTAATGAACATAATAGGGTAAAATTACATTAACGCAGAACGTTCATGAGAAACAAGCACACATACGAATCAAATCATCAGAGACAGACTCAGAACCCAAGATTTGGATCAAGGAACTTAGGGTTTTAACATAATAATTCAGATAAAAGATGAAAAATATGATGTTTAAACGTAGTAAAAATCATAGAATAATATGGAAAATCAGAAGGAAAAGTCATTTTTAAAAGGGGTTAAGAAACCCTAGTTTGAAGATGAAAAGGCATTTTTGAAAAATCGGAGAGATTCTTAAGAAAACAGTAACGATAACTCAAAATATACTCAGATATGTGGTAGATCTGAAAATTCAAGAGATGAGTTAGTGTTTCAGAGAGAGAGATAACCCAGAGATAAAGAGATTCCGACTTAGAAGCCATGGATCTATCCGGAAAATATAAAGATCTTACTCGGACGGCCAAGGGTAGACTGAGAACGGCATGTAAAGTCCATGGGTCTGAGTTGAATAGCCTCTGATCCCCTTGAGGACCTCAAGGTAGCAAGGATTTGGCATGTGAGGGAGCCATCGAGGCTAGGGATAGTTTTTGAGCCACCATTGTCACTAGCGAGCCAACGATCGATGAGAGGAGCTTTGGGTTTAGCAGAGAGAGCTTGAGAGAGATGAAAGGATATAACAACTATCACA
The DNA here is from genome assembly GCA_034376525.1 of Nicotiana benthamiana. Lineage (NCBI taxonomy): Eukaryota > Viridiplantae > Streptophyta > Magnoliopsida > Solanales > Solanaceae > Nicotiana > Nicotiana benthamiana. The sequence goes on from CM067332.1 coordinate 69,903,833, forward strand.
CCTCTTTTTTTCCACGCAACCCTATTACGAGGTTGGGTTAGAAGAGTTTTTCCAATTAAAGTGATGTATTAAAAAGATATTATTTATTATTTAGAGTCGCCACTTGTAATTGAGTTTTGGTGTTCCAAGTCACCTTTTATTTGAATCCCCTTTCAAAAGGAAGGTTTGGCTCTTAATTATGGTCTACGAAACAGAAGAATGAGTAAGGAGTTCTGTTGACCGAGGGGAAGGTGTAAGGTACCCCACGAGTCCCGTAGTTCTAGCATGGTCGCTTTTATTGACTAATGTAAGGCTTAAATCAATTCTTGACTATTCTTGTATTTTATTAGTTATGGATTGCCTATTACCACTTCACTTAATTATTGTATTTTTATTAATTGTTTGGACCCAGATGCGGTACGCACACAAGGTATTTCTTTGAAGTTAGCTATTAAATCAAGGTACAAAATGTACACATAGTTATAACATAATTATTGTAAATCTAAAGGCATCAAGACGCGGAATGCGCACATGATTCTTTTATTATTTAAGCGTATCAATCCAAGGTTCGGGTATGAACACATGAGCTAATATTTAAAGTACATCTAAAGTTTTCTAGTGTTTTAGAGTATTTTATTTGTTTTGCCTCTTTTAGATTCAAGACAATTATTTCTATAACTTTATTATTATTATTATTTATTGCAACGAGTCTTAAAGTAGTTCATGACTCATCGCACCCTCACAATTATTTGTTATCTCTCTAATTATTTATTTCTCACAAATATTTTGGAATCAATAAGCAGCATACATCCAGCTTGTTTTGAAATGCACATTTAGAAGTCAAAATGAATAAAAATAATAATAAAAAATCAACAGAAGGCCTATCACAAAAACTAATAAAATTTCATAAGATACGTTAATGAAGTTATTTAAAACTTTAACACCAAATTTATCCTAAAGCTAATTCAAATGTCATTTTAACACTAGTACATAAACTTTCAAACAAATACATGAGTTGATTATCTAAAATCTGTAACGACACTAATGAAAATCTCTGACATGCATCTTTACTTAAATATAAAAGAAGAAGAAGAATAAAATGGGCAATCTGTTAGCTAGTATAGCCAATTCATTGTAAAATTTAAAGCTATAATAATTTAATATATATAAGTATATGTACCAATTTTAACTTTTTAGAAAGAAATAAGATTCAACAACCTAAATAATAGAATGAACCATGGAAAACTTTTAACAATGATATTTCAATATCCAAAATAGACCAGATTCTAATGTATCAAACAAATCAAAAACAATGTTAACGTGAAAGTCACAAACACACTTCATACATAATAATAAGAAAAAAAAACCTTACAAGAGTTCCTTCTCTTAAAATGTTTCATACAGTGCAGAATTCATTCATCTATAAATAACTTTTCAAATGCAAAACTAGAACCTTAAAATAAGTAAAAGATGAATAGATAATATAGAAGAGAACCTGTAGAGCAAAGCTTCTTCAATATATAAGAGAGGAGCCTCAGAATAATTTTACAATGACGAAAATCCAAACGACAAATAGTAGCTAGAGGAGATAGTAACCTCAAACAAGACTAAAACATTAGAGCAAAACCGGAACCCGAACGAAAATCTGGGCGTGGACTAAAATTTAAAACATCATTTATACTCCATGCTTTCTTCTTTCAATTTCTTCTAATGAAAGGGTGCAATTCATTTTTTATATTAAAGAAAAATCTGGTGTTATCTCTTAAGCTTTTCTCTTAAAAAAATTCTGTTTTCTTTCTTTTGTTCAAAGATGTCCCTTATATATCCAAATGTCTATGGGTTATAATTGATATGGAGAAGTAGGGCTGAGCGTGGGAAGTGGGGAAAGGGACGTGAGGTAGTGGGGAGTTAGAGTTCAAATAGGAGTTAATCTTTTTGGTTTGTTTATTTTGTTACCCTTTTTTATGTGTTATTCTCGTTAGTTGCCCTTTTTCTTTTTAAATAATTTATTTTAATGAATAAAAGAGAAAGTAAAATGCATAGCTAAAAATATTACTCACCTACTTTTAATCTTAAATATTATATACATGAGAAGACTAAATATTTACACTACGGTATAAATTATACTTAGTGAAAGACCATAGCTTACTTATTAAATATTATATATATATTTATGAATTTTTTTAATAGTAGTAAAACTAATATTCTAAGAATAATAGTATATTTTTTTGTGGTAGTTTTTTAATTATTTATTAATCTAAAATCTATTAAGAGTAAGATAAAGTTTTAAAATATTAAGATTAGACCTAAAAGAAATATTTACACTAAAATAGTATAGAATCTGGGTGTGGTAAAAAATTAGGTGTTCACAACATGCCACTCTTTGCTTGGAAATATGAAGAGTTTTCAGGCAAAGAAAATGAACAAGGTGACTAGTTTTTGACCGCACTGTAATTTGAAAAAGAGGAAGATTAAAGAAAAAGATGCGACCGAGCCTTGATTTTAGGCAGCCTACATATCCCGAGTTTGAAAGGAATCAGGTCACGTGTAGTTCAAGGAAAAAATAGAGTGATAGAGTATACTTAGAAGTCCACTGAGGTTCCGTCGAGGTTCTGATCTGCGGTTCCTACTATTACATCTAAATAAAAAGAAAATTACATACTCTTAAAATCTAAGTGTTACAAAATTCCTATCTAAATGCCATCTGGAGTGTTGTATTGATTCTTGACTTGCTTCTCCAATTGACTTTATACTGAAATTTGATGCTCTCGATGCAACAAACTATGAAATATTCTCGCATACTTATTTCTTGATTAGATGATAGGAAGATGGATCTTGAGATCCCATGTCTCTGTATATATTATGTCCAAGCTGGTTGTTGCTGGTATTTAGATCGAACATTTTATTTTCTCCAGCAAGAGATGGAATATTATTTTTTTGCACATCCAATCCATGTCTATACAAGCCAACACAAACAAACAAAACGAATAAAAAATTTTTGCCCCTGTTTGCACTAGGAAATTTTTGTAAGTTATTGAAAACACATGAAGTTATCTTTGCTATTTCAGAATAAAGTATTAAAAAAATATGCTCTTTTTAAATAATAGGGGATAGTTTTCCCCTACGTTAACAAGAAAGAAGGCAACCAGGGGATGTAGTACCCTGTGTTGGCAATAGGATAACGCTCGTGGCACTCTAAAATGCTTCTAGGAGATATCGTACCCTATGTTGGCAGAAAGTGGTGCAGCCAGGGGATATAGTGCCCTGTGTTGGCAATAAGACGAGGATCGTGGCACTCTGAAATGCTACTAGGGGATGTCCTACCCTATATAGAAAATAAGTGCAACCAGGGGATATAGTACCCTGTGTTGGCAATAAGATGAGGCTCGTAGCACTCTGGGATGCTACTAGGAAATGTTGTGCCCTATGCTTGCAACAAGAAGTTCAGCCAGGGGATGTAGTACCCTCTGTTGGAAATAAGATGAGGCTCGTGGCACTTTGAAATGCAACTAGGGGATGTCGTACACTATGTTGGCAGAAAGTGATGCAACCAAGGGATGTAGTACCCTGTGTTGGCAATAAGACGAGGCTCGTGGCACTCTGAAATGCTACTAAGGGAAGTCGTATCCTATGTAGAAAATAAGTGCAACTAGGGGATGTAGTACCCTGTGTTGGCAATAAAATGAGGCTCGTGGCACTCTAGGGTACTATTAGGGAAAGTTGTACCCTATGTTTGCAACAACAAGTAAGGCAACCAGGGAATGTAGTACCCTGTGTTGGAAATAAGATGAGGCTCGTGGCACTCTGGGATGCTACTAGGGAATGTTGTACCCTATGTTTGAAACAAGTAGTGCAACCATGGGATGTATTAACCTATGTTAAAAATAAGATGAGGCTTGTGGCACTCTAGAATGCAACTAAGGGATATCGTACCCTGTGTTTGCAACAAGAAGTAAGGCAACCAGGGGATGTAGTACCCCGTGTTGAAGATAGGGTATTGGTTCCCTATACTGAAACTAAAAATAAAATAATGACATGTATATTAAATAAATCAAGGATTTTGAGAACTTCATTTGGTGGTGTTCTCTTTTCACGAACTGTTTCCTAAAATTGTTCTGTTCATATTCTGATCAAAGAAATATTCGTTAGTTTTAAAATAGTGGCCGATTTGTGGCCTTGATTTCTTGGGCGACTTGACCTTGCGTCCATTACACTTGTCAGGAAAACCGACCCTGTCGATGATCGTACAAATTGCTGACTTTACTCTCTAAAGTTCTTCTTTCTTAACATCAACACCTTACTATTTTGAGCCTATCACCATTTGTGTCTATGGTGCAAGTAACCTTGTTCCCCAAAACAACTTTTGATGAATAACTTTTGTTGACCCTTGAAACATTGCTAAGTCTTTCAAGCCTTTTGCTTGATAAGGAATATCAAAGTCGGCTTTATGGCTTTGCCCATAGTTTTTATGCCTAGAACTTTTTGCTTCATATAACGGGGAAACTGTAACCAATTTTGTGGCTTTTTTCTTTGCTTTGCTTTGAGAAAATTAAACTGAAAGGGACTAACAAATAATAGCACAAAAGAAAACAAGAATGTGAACTAATAAGCATTACAACTTAATCAAGAAGCATCCCTTTCCGGTGAAGAATAAGAAAGGACTCATCTGGAGGAATATGTTGACTTCAATGAACATGACATGCGCTTTGGACTGGATGCCCGATCCGTCTAAACCATCTGATTCTCAATATCTGTTGTAAACTTCACTTAGAAACTGAGTTCTTTAACCATGCTTGTGCCAGGATTAGAAGACCTAAAATTGATCAACGATGCCCTTTGTGGGTTTTCACAATTGATCTCTCTCATTTTCCTTTTTCTCAACTCACCATCGCCTTATAGTGCGTGTGAGGGTTTTCACCATTAAGACACTCTCATTTGTTTTTCTCAACTCGCTATCGCCTTATGGTTCCCTTAAGGGTTTTCACCGATAATACTCCCTCATTGGTTTTCTCTCTTTGCAATGGTTGAAGCGTCACCCGCAGCATACCGACTTAGCATTCTCAAAAGCTTATCAGAAGGTCATAAAAGGGAAAGGTAAAAAGAACTGCTCAACTAACTTGCAACTTTTGGAACCATTTGATGGAACAACCATCGAAAACAAAATAAAAACATGCCCCCGTTTCTTTGAATATTGGAGAAATATGGATTTTTTTGGTGTGACCGAACCCCAGAGTGAGGCTACTTACGTATCCTTTTGGAATCAGGTCAGACGTAGTTCAATGAATATGAACTTGTTTTAATGATTTTTTTTATTTGATTGTTTTTTTTTAATTTTTGATTTTGAATTTTGTTCAAGTACATTAGTTCCTAAAGAGGGGAAAACAAAGAAATATAAACAAGGCTTCAAAGGGATAACTAGGGTTGGCTAGTATTTTAGGTAGCAAGAATGATAGCATTTTGTCATCCCAACCTAAGAATGCTAAGTATATATAAGAAAAATTCCCCAACAAAAGCGTGTCAGACAGTGTATCTCTTGACCGCATCTTGCATTAAACAGATATGTCTGTCACCTTTCCTTCTATATCTGCCAAGTGTAGAGCTCCTTTCGACAATACTTTCTTGACGAGGTAAGGACCTTGCCAATTTGGGGCGAATTTCCCTTTTGCTTCTTCCTAGTGTGGAAAGATGCGTTTCAAAACAAGTTGTCCTACCTCAAATTTTCTTGAGCGCACTTTCTTATTGTAAGCGCGTGCTATTCATTATTGGTATAACTGACCAAACAAAACTGGCACCTAATGATTTTCATCAGTCAAACTCAACTATTCCAATCGTGTCTTTACCCATTCAGTGTCTTCAATCGCAGATTCAACAATTATTCGGAGAGAGGGAATCTCAACTTCAGCAGGTATGACTACTTCAGTTTTATAAATTAACAAGTATGGCGTTGCGCTAACTGATGTATGAACAGTTGTCCGGTATCCCAAAAGAGCAAAAGGCAATTTCTCGTGCCATTGCCTAGACCCTTGGACCATCTTCCTAAGAATATTCTTGATGTTCTTATTTGCAGCTTCAACTACTCCATTAGGTTTAGGTCGTTAAGGAGTAGAATGGCGATGCTCAATTTTAAATTTTTCATATACCTCCTTCATCAGATGACTATTCAAATTAGCAGCATTATCTGTAATAATGGTTTTTGGAATAACGAAACGACAAATGATGTTGGAGTGAACGAAGTTCACTACTGCTTTCTTGGTAACTGCTTTTAATGTAATAGCTTCCACCCATTTGGTGAAGTAATCAATTGCAACCATTTTGAAGCTTTTGGCTCGATTGGGCCAATGACATCCATTCCAAAAGAAACAAAAGGCCAAGGAGCCAACATAGGATACAACTCTGAAGGAGGTGAGTGAATCAAATCACTATGAATCTGACAATGGTAGCACTTGCGAACAACACGAAAGCAATCTCGCTCCATAGTAAGCCAATAATATCTTGCTCGAAGGATCTTCTTTGCTAGAATATATCCATTCATGTGCAGACCACAACTCTCCCGAATGCACCTCATTCACAATCATTTCAGCTTCTTTGGCATCCACACATCTCAAATACAAATCTGAGGTTCTTTTGTATAAGATTTCCCCAGTCAAAAAGAAACCATTAGATAGTCACCTAATAGTTCTCATTTGATCCCTATTAGCATGTTCCAGAGATTCTCTTGTTTTCAAAACTGTTTAATATCACGGTACCATGGTTCGCCATCTAGTTCTGCTTCAGTTGTATTGCAATAACCATGTTTATCCCCAATTTGAATTTCTAATGGGTCAATGTGAGTATTAACCGGATATGGAAGCATTGAGGCCAGGGGTGGCCAAGGAATTAGCTAATTCATTGTGAAACCCGGAAATGTACCTGAACTCGATGGACTTGAACTTCTTGATCTTCCACACATTATGTATATGGAATGAGCTTGATGTCTCGAGTCTCCCAATCACCTTGAGCCTGCCGAATAAGCAAATGTGAATCTCCCATCTGTTAGAAAATACGCTTAACGCTAGAGGGGAGTGAATAGCGTTATAATAAAAAATAGCGTAAACTTGCGGAATTTAAAAATTGCAGGAATGAAATAAGTGCGATAAGTAAATAATAAAGAACGAACGCACCGATGTATCCTGGTTCACCACAACCCGTCGCTAGTCCAGTCCCCGAGAGACTCTCTCGAGATTTCCACTAACACTGTTAAGCTTACGGGTGCTCAACAAACTGTTACAACCTGAGAACTTGAGTCACACAAGTCTCAACAACCTTTGCTCGAAGATACAACACTTCAAGACTTCAACCAAAGGAATCACAACGTTCCTTCTTACAATACAAGGGAACAACTTTCCCTTCAAGTGTATAAAAACACTTTGCACTCAAAACAAGACTCTCCTTAAGAGTAGATATGAGTAAAATAAATACGCTCAAGAACGCAACAACTTTCGTCAACAATTTGGCTCTCAAAAACTTATGTAATGAATAGAAAATGATGAATAAGAGAGTATGCAAGCTTTAGCAATAATATTGTCAGTTGTTGTGTTTGTAAGACTGATTTGAAGATGTATTTATAGTGTCAAAACCATGCATAACCGTTGCCTAATTGCCAATTAAGAATTGCTAATTTTGTGCTATGACAATCGATTGTCTACTCAGCACAATCGATTGTTTTTCAATCGTTCCAAAAATCATTCCCAGATTTTACGCCATATAATCGATTACTGGCAACGTTCAAAAAATCATTTCCAGATTTTACATAAAACAATCGATTGTCAGAGATATACAATCGATTACTTGGCAACGTTCAAAAAATCTTTTTCAGATTTTACTTCAAACAATCGATTACTAAAATCCTATAATCGATTATCTGATGGAGTTTGAAAATATTTTGGCAACGGTCATTTACATAATCGATTATGCTATATGGACAATCGATTATTTATCAGTCTTTAAAAAATCTAAGACACTGTCTCAACACAATCGATTGTCAAGGTTCACAATCGATTATTTTGTATCTTTGAAAAATCTGATAGTCACTGCTTCAACCCAATCGATTGTCATAGGGTTCACAATCGATTATTTTGTAGCTTTGAAAAATCTTATGGACACTGCCTCAACACAATCGATTGTCATAAGGTACACAATCGATTGTCATGCAGATTTCAAAAATCTGATGGACACTGCCTTAACACAATCGATTGTCATTAGGTTCACAATCGATTGTCTCGCGGCTGCCTTAACATAATCGATTATCATAAGTACATAATCGATTATCTTTGTCCAGATTTTTGGAGGCATGTTTAAAAATCATTTTGCTGAAATAAGTATGCATGATTTAAAATCATTTTGTTCTAAATTAAATATGCATGATTTGATAAAACATGATTTTACGAGAGAAGCCAAGTCTTGAGTTAAGTTGTCGGATCAAGATCACAATTAAAGAACGACTCATGTATAACTTTGTTTAGTCTTGATCTTGTTTGTCTTGTGCTTGAACTTCGTTACTTGACATTTGCGCGCTTGTGCTTGGACCTCGTCATATGTCAATTGCGCGTCGTTTGTCATTTATCAAAACCTACAAATATGAACACACGTTTAGTTTAATGCCTTGAGAACGTGTTTCAACAATTTCCCCCTTTTTGATAATGGCAAACCTTAATCGGGATATGCATATTAGGTAATTCATAATGACGATCCAAGACAAGTAAATACATGCAATTAGTTCATGCAATTAGTTCCCCCTCAACATATGAATTCTCCCTCAATTTATGCCAATAAATATTAGTGCATAGCCCTTATTCTTCCCCCTTTTGACATTAGCAAAAACAAAATAAGTAATAACATGTTTATGAAAAAAAAAATTCAACTTCATAAAAGGGATAATAAAGCAAGTAATGTTAACATAATCGATTATTGATACTTGATAATCGATTATATAATAAAGATAAATCGATTATTTTTGAAGAGGAATCGATTATTTTTCATCAGTCTTTATAATTCCCCCTGCTTTTAGGGCGATACTTGCAAAAATACTTTAGACGCCTCCGACGCTCAAGTTAGTAATCATGTAAAAGGAAAAATGCAATGCATGACTTAGATCAATGTGGAGTCAAGAATCCCGAGTTCACTGCGAATTCGGAAGAAGAACTCTTTCTCTAAAGGTTTTGTAAAGATGTCGGCCAATTGATCTTTGGTTTCAACAAATTCAATTTCGACATCGCCTTTGAGAACGTGATCTCTTATAAAATGATGCCTAATTTCAATGTGTTTTGTTCTTGAATGAAGAACGGGGTTCTTTGTCAAGCATATGGTGCTAGTATTATCACATCTAAGAGGGATATGATCGATACTTAGGCCATAGTCCAAGAGTTGCTGTTTCATCCAAAGGATTTGAGCGCAACAACTCCCCGCGGCTACATATTCAGCCTCGGTTGTGGACAACGCAACACTTACTTGTTTCTTGCTAAACCAAGAAACTAGAGAGCTACCGAGCAAATGGCAAGTGCCACTAGTGCTTTTGCGGTCCAATTTGCATCCAGCAAAATCGGAATCGGAATAGCCAACAAGTTGGCATGAAGAACCTTTGGGGTACCATAGACCCACATTTACAGTACCAACAAGATACTTCAATATCCGTTTCACCGCAGTTAGGTGAGATTCCTTCGGACATGATTGATAACGAGCGCATAAGCACACGCTAAACATGATGTCCGGTCTACTAGCAGTAAGATAAAGGAGAGATCCAATCATACCTTGATACTTCTTGGTGTCGACTTCCTTACCTTTCTCATCTTTGTCTAGATGGTCGGATGTGCTCATGGGCGTGGCCATTGCTTTTGCATTGCTCATTTCAAATCGTTTTAGCAATTCTTTGCAATATTTAGCTTGACAAATGAAGGTTCCTTCTTTCATTTGCTTTACTTGCAGCCCCAAAAAGAAGGTCAGCTCACCCATCATAGACATCTCAAATTCGCTTGTCATTAAATCAGAAAATTCCTTGCACAAAGCATTGTTAGTAGCACCAAAAATAATATCATCCACATAGATTTGAACAAATAGAATATCATTGTTTTTATGCTTAACAAATAGAGTGGTGTCAACTTTCCCTCTAATGAATTCATTTTCCAACAGAAATTTGCTCAATCGTTCATACCAAGCTCGGGGAGCTTGTTTGAGACCATAAAGCGCCTTTTTAAGTTTGAAAACATGATTGGGAGATTTAAAAACTTCAAAGCCCGAGGGTTGTTCAATATAAACTTCTTCTTGAATAACACCATTTAGAAAAGCACTTTTTACATCCATTTGATATAAATTGAAATTCATAGAAGAGGCAAAAGCAAGCAATAAACGAATAGCTTCTAACCTTGCTACTGGTGCATATGTTTCTTCATAGTCAATTACCTCTTCTTGATTATAGCCTTTTGCTACAAGCCTAACTTTGTTTCTAGTGATTACACCATTTTCATCTAGTTTGTTTCGAAAAACCCATTTCGTACCAATTATGGTATGATTTTCGGGTCTTGGCACCAAATCCCAAACGTCATTTCGTTTGAATTGGTTAAGCTCCTCTTGCATTGCCAAGGTCCAAAATTCATCCCCAATTGCTTCGGAGATGGTTGAAGGTCCAATTTGAGAAACGAAAGCAGTATGTCCTAAGGTGTTTTTAAGAGTGTTTCGAGTACTTACCTGTTGTTCAATGTCGCCAATTACCTGTTCAAGAGGATGGTCTTTGATTGTTCTCCACGCGTTGGGCAGTTTCGTTTCTTTTTCTAGTTATGGCGCTTCCTCCGATAATTGTTCCAAAGTTTCACCTTGAATTTCCTTAGGAGTTTCCTCTTGTACTTTGTCTTGAGGACTTATTGAGTTTAAGATACCTGCAGGTTCAAAAACAGAATCCTTTCTCGCCAAGCGAGCATTATTTTCGGAAAATACAATATGAGGGGATTCCTCCACAGTTTCGGTTCTATTATTGAATACTCTATATGCTTTGCTACGTGAAGAATAACCAATAAAAATTCCTTCATCGGACTTTGCATCAAATTTTCCCAAATTATCTTTACCATTGCTATGAATAAAACATTTACAACCAAATACTCTAAGATGGGAGATATTTGGTTTCCTTCCCTTGTAGAGTTCATAGGGAGTTTTCATGAGTATTGGCCTTATGACTACTCTGTTTAAAATGTAGCATGCGGTACTCACGGCATCTGCCCAAAAATGTTTGGGAATCTTAGCCTCATCGAGCATGGTTCTAGCCATCTCTTCGAGACACCTATTTTTCCTTTCCACCACTCCATTTTGTTGTGGTGTGCGTGGAGCAGAGAAGGTGTGCTCGATACCGAGTTAGTCTCAAAAGTCCGCGAAGAGATTGTGATCGAACTCTCCCCCATGATCACTTCGTGTCCTTTTCATTTTGAACACGTTTAAATAAATATTTAAAATTATGAAAAGCTTCACTTTTATGAGCAAGAAATAGAGTCCATGTAAATCTAGAATAATCATCAACAATAACAAAAGCATAACGATTTCTACCAAGACTTTCAATGCGAGATGGTCCAAAAAGGTCCATATGAAGAAGTTGCAATGGTCTAGTAGTTGAAACAATATTTTTCGATTTAAAAGAAGCTTTTGTTTGCTTTCCTTTTTGACAAGAGTCGCAAATAGAGTCTTTTTCAAATTTCAAATTTGGAAGACCAATAACTAGATTTTGTGAAACCAATTTGTTTAAAAGATGCATGTTGATGTGAGCTACTCTACGATGCCATAACCACATATCATCTTCTTTGCTCATAAGACAATTCACATATTCAGAAGAAGAGTTTTCGAGATCAACCATATAGATGTTATCCATTCTAAAACCACGAAGGATAATTTTAAAATCGCTACGGCGAAAAACTAAGCATTCATTCGAATCAAATAAAATAAGATTTCCCTTGTCACATAATTGACTTATGCTCAAGAGATTATGTTTTAGACCTTTAACTAGCAATATATGCTTAATGGAAGAAGGTTCATCCTTACCGACCGATCCAATGCCGATATTTTTCCTTTGTTGTTATCTCCAAAAATAACGCTTCCTCCTTCCTTGTGTTCTAGTTGAAGGAACTTGGATTCGTCTCCGGTCATGTGTTTGGAGCATCCACTATCAAGGTACCAAAGTACACTTGATCCCTTCAAACATACCTACAAGACAAATTAATGAGTCTTTGGTACCCAAGCTGTTTTGGGTCCTTGAGAGTTAGGTGTAACATGCTGTTGTGCTTGACATGCATTTAAGTGTCTATGTCTAGTGAAACAAGAAGGAGCAATATGTCCAATTCGATTGCAATAATGACAAATGACATTTGGATTATGCATTCGTCTAGGTTGATAGTAATTGGACGGACGAAAATTGTTTACTCTACTTTCTACAATATGACTATTACGCATTTCATGAAAATCATTTCTCCTACTATTTGTTCTAGGATATGCAGCATTTCTAGAATAATTATTTCTAGGTTGAAAGCCGTTTCTAGGAGTCCTAAAATGTTCAAAGTTTCTGCTAGGATATGCATCATTTCTAGAATAGTTATTTCTAGGTTGAGGGCCATTTCTAGGTGTCCTAAAATGTTCAAAGTTTCTTCTAGTGTTTGGTCTAGCATGCATGTTGATTCTAGGATTGTTATTTCTAGGATGAACATTTGTTTTATTTATCCTAGGTTGAGCCTTAGGTGGTTGGGTTTGGCTTCAACTTTTTCTTTAGGCTCGTTTTTAAAACCTATCCCATGTTTGGTCGATTTCAAATTAACAAGAACCTCATTCAAATTTTTATGAGAAGAATTGAACTTATCTAAGGTGCCCTTAAGTCTTTCTACCTCACCTTTTGGATGCATGCAAGAAGTACAATTTTTACTAGAACTCTCGGGTTTGTCGGCGCTTCTCTTGCCGAAAAATTTGTTTTCTTCTTTCAACTTTTCATTTTCCAAAATCAATTTTTCCAAATCCTTTTCTTTCAAAGAGAGTTGTTTTCAAAATCTTTTTCTTTCAAAGAGGCATTCTCCTTAATGCTTTTAACAGTTTTGGAAGCTTTAATGAATTCACTATACAACTCATCAAAGGCATTTTGCATTTCCTCAAGAGAATAGAAGTTTTTGGAAGAAATTTGACATAGCTCTTCTTGATTGTTTTCGTGAGCCATGAGACAAAGATTTGCGGCTTCGTCTTCTTCTTCCTCACTTGACTCGTCTCCGGAGTCGCCTCCCCAAGATATGTATGCTCGTTGTTTCTTGAAGGGTTTCTTTTCCTTCTTGGCATTTGGGCAATTTGATTTAATATGCCCGGATTCTCCGCACCCATAGCACTTTATTTGATCTCCTTGTTGTTTGCCTTTTCGTTCATACTCTTTTCGCATGAACTTTTGAAATCTCTTAATAACGAGTCCGAACTCGTTATCTCCGTCCTCATCATTTTGAGGTTGGCTTGTGCTTGCCTTGAGGGCGATTCTTTGTTTCCTTTGATCATTAACAAGAGGGTTAAGTATAGTAGATTCATAAGTTTTAAGATTACCTCTTAATCCGTCGATGGTGACATTTGAAACGCCAATAGACTCTTGAATCGCGTCGGCCTTTGAGCGCCATTCCGGAGTGAGACTTCGGAGGATTTTTTGGACAAGTTCTTTATCCGTGAAGGTCTTCTTGAGAGCATGTAAGTCATTTACGATTTTTGAAAATCGTTCGAACATGTCATCGACCCTTTCGCGTTCCTTCATATGAAACAGTTCATATGCATGGGTTAGAAAATTAACTTTAGCCTCTCTTACCTGGTCCGTACCTTCGTACGTGATTTCCAGCATATCCCACATTTGCTTCGCCGTTGTGCAACATGATATTTTTCTGTAATCATCAGCGTTTACAGCACAATATAATAGGTTGATGGCTTTAGCATTGTTCTGCACTTTTCGGATATCATCCCCGTCGTATTCATCGTCGGATTTTGGAACCCATTCATTTTCAACCTTTTTGGTTGGAATTTGTTCTCCCTTCATTATAACCTTCCACAAATGAAAGCTATTCGATTGCACGAATATTCTCATCCTATCCTTCCAGTACGTATAATTTGTGCCATCGAATAGTGGTGGTCGGGTGGAGCATTGTCCTTCACCTTTTCCTGCAAAAGAGTCACGAGTAGAATCCATGGATTGTTTCTCTCAAACGGTTAAGTTTTTCAGAGAGTTGGGCTCTGATACCAATTGTTAGAAAATACGCTTAACGCTAGAGGGAGGGTGAATAGCGTTATAATAAAAAATAGCGTAAACTTGCGGAATTTAAAAATTGCAGGAATGAAATAAGTGCGATAAGTAAATAATAAAGAACGAACGCACCGATGTATCCTGGTTCACCACAACCCGTGGCTAGTCTAGTCCCCGAGAGACTCTCTCGAGATTTCCACTAACACCGTTAAGCTTACGGGTGCTCAACAAACCGTTACAACCTGAGAACTTGAGTCACACAAGTCTCAACAACCTTTGCTCGAAGATACAACACTTCAAGACTTCAACCAAAAGGAATCACAACGTTCCTTCTTACAATACAAGGGAACAACTTTCCCTTCAAGTGTATAAAAACACTTTGCACTCAAAACAAGACTCTCCTTAAGAGTAGATATGAGTAAAATAAATACGCTCAAGAACGCAACAACTTTCGTCAACAATTTGGCTCTCAAAAACTTATGTAATGAATAGAAAATGATGAATAAGAGAGTATGCAAGCTTTAGCAATAATATTGTCAGTTGTTGTGTTTGTAAGACTGATTTGAAGATGTATTTATAGTGTCAAAACCATGCATAACCGTTGCCTAATTGCCAATTAAGAATTGCTGATTTTGTGCTATGACAATCGATTGTCTACTCAGCACAATCGATTGTTTTTCAATCGTTCCAAAAATCATTCCCAGATTTTATGCCATATAATCGATTACTGGCAATGTTCAAAAAATTATTTCCAGATTTTACTTAAAACAATCGATTGTCAGAGATATACAATCGATTACTTGGCAACGTTCAAAAAATCTTTTTCAGATTTTACTTCAAACAATCGATTACTAAAATCCTATAATCGATTATCTGATGGAGTTTGAAAATATTTTGGCAATGGTCATTTACATAATCGATTATGCTATATGGACAATCGATTATTTATCAGTCTTTGAAAAATCTAATAGACATTGTCTCAACACAATCGATTGTCATAAGGTTCACAATCGATTATTTTATATCTTTGAAAAATCTGATAGTCACTGCTTCAACACAATCGATTGTCATAGGGTTCACAATCGATTATTTTGTAGCTTTGAAAAATCTTATGGACACTGCCTCAACACAATCGATTGTCATAAGGTACACAATCGATTGTCATGCAGATTTCAAAAATCTGATGGACACTGCCTTAACACAATCGATTGTCATTAGGTTCACAATCGATTGTCTTGCGGCTGCCTTAACATAATCGATTATCATAAGTACATAATCGATTATCTTTGTCCAGATTTTTAGAGGCATGTTAAAAAATCATTTTACTGATATAAGTATGCATGATTTAAAATCATTTTGTTCTAAATTAAATATGCATGATTTGATAAAACATGATTTTACGAGAGAAGCCAAGTCTTGAGTTAAGTTGTCGGATCAAGATCACAATTAAAGAACGACTCATGTATAACTTTGTTTAGTCTTGATCTTGTTTGTCTTGTGCTTGAACTTCGTTACTTGACATTTGCGCACTTGTGCTTGGACCTCGTCATATGTCAATTGCGCGTCGTTTGTCATTTATCAAAACCTACAAATATGAACACACGTTTAGTTTAATGCCTTGAGAACGTGTTTCAACACCATCACCAACAGTTCATGCACATTTAGGTTTATTGCCAAGTTCTGACCCATGATGCAAGCTTCATATTTTTCCATGTTGTTTGTACAGAAGAAACGAAGTCGCGCCATAGTAGGGTAATGTTTCCCAGTAGGTGATACAAGAATTGCCCCAACCCCTACGCCTTTTATATTGGCAACCCCATCAAAGTATAGTTTCCAAACTTGACAGTCATCTTGGACTGCTTTTTCAACTAAATTAAACTCTTCATCTGGGAAGTATGTGTTCAAAGATTCGTACTCATCATCCACCGGGTTTTCTGCCAGATGATTAGTCAAAGCTTGTGCCTTTATGGCAGTGCAAGTGACATAAACAATATCAAACTCTGTGAGCAAGATTTGCCACTTTGCCAATCTGCCAGTTGGCATCAGCTTCTGAAAAATGTATTTAAGGGGATCCATTCGAGATATGAGGTAAGTTGTATAGGCCAAAAGATAAGGCCTAAGCTTCTAAGCGACCCAGGTTAAAGCACAACATGTCCTTTCCAAAAGAGTGTATTTGGCTTCATAAGTGGTGAACGTTTTGCACAAATAATATATTGCTTGTTACTTTTTGCATGTGGCATCATGTTGACCCAGAACTCAACCAAAAGAATTATCCGTTACTAATAGATATAAAAATAGAGGCCTACCAAGTTCTGGCGGGACCAATAAAGGGGGATTTGACAAATATTCCTTGATCTTATCAAAAGCTTCTTGGCACTCATCTAGTCACGACCCTAGTTCACCAATCTTGAACCTGTCATGACGGCACCCAGTCTTCATAACTAGGTAAGCCTGACACACTGCGGAAATTCGACAGTCTTTGCGGAAGCAATAATTTAAAACATAAATGACGTAAGATAATGTATAGAGTGCCGCCTGGCAAATACATGTCAATTCAATATAACATAAAAACCTCCAAGACCTAGAAACCCACAGGCAACACAGGCTAAGAGTAAACATACTACAGTGCTCTAACACCCCGAAGTATCTAAGTCAAATTAGAATGCGAAAGAAAACTATAAACTACAGGTAGAATAGAGGAAGGCTCATCGGCTCTGCGGACGCGGCAGATGCACACCTCAAGCCTCCAAAGCAACTCCATATCCCTAATAGCGCGCTTGACCAGATGTACCTGGATCTGCACAACAAAAGTGTGCAGAAGAGTAGCATGAGTACACCACAGCGGTACTCAGTAAGTGCCAAGCCTAACCTCGATGGAGTAGTGACGAGGAAGGTCGAGGCCCTACTGAGAAGAACATAAGGAATAATGTAAAAATAAATAAACAGTAGGAAATAAAATAAATTCGCATAGCTAACAAGACAGTAATTAAAAACTGAGCGGCTACAAGTACAAACTACAAACACAAAGCAAATCACTCAACACTCAGGATCTCCACATGGAGTTCCGAGAATTAAACCCGCAGTCCACCTTATCAATATCCGAGGATCTCCAGGAATTGAACCCGCATTCCTTCATACCAATATCAGAGGATCTTCGGGAATTGAACCCGGAGTCCTTTATACCAATAACAGAGGATCTTCGGGAATGAACTGCAGTTTTTATATTAATATCAGAGGATCTCCCGGGAGTTGAACCCGCACTCTTTTATATCAATATCAGAGGATCTCCTGGGAATTGAACCCATAGTCCATCATGCCAGAATCAGAGGATCTCCAGGAATTTAACCCGCAGTCCTTTATATCAATATTAGAGGATCTCTCGGGAATTGAACCCGTAGTCCACATACCAATAACAGGGGGATCTCCCGGGAATTGAACCCGTAGTAACGTAAACACTTCACAACAAGTCAATATTTAACAGAAAGAAACCGAATATAGCAACAATGTAAAGGTTTAGGCCTAGCATGCTCACAAAGAGGGCTGGTATACGCAATTTAGTCAGATAGAGCAAATAAATTACTAACATGCTTTTCCTAAGCTAAGTAAGTAGAGTCACATTTTTTAACAGTTAAATACACGAAGAAACACAATCTAAATAAGTCAAGTAAGGTGAATTTTCAGCAATTAGCACAAGTACACGCCCGTCACCTCGCGCACAAGGCCCTTAAACAACAATTAATATATTCTAAGGGGAGAGGTCCCCCACACTAGGTTAGACAAGCCACTTACCTCGAATTGGTACAAAACCGCTAAGATACAATGCGCTTGCCACGAGTATCTGACTCCGAGTGGCCCAAATCTATTCAAACCAATTACATCATGTAAATAACATCAAAATTAACTAATTAAACTGTTAAAATTAAAGTTAAGGCGCGAAAATAGGTGAAATGACCAAAATGCCCCTCAAGCCAACGTCTCGTAATCGAATAATTTTCACATTTTCAGAAATATCGTACTCTCACGAGTCTAACTATATAAAAATTTTCCAAATCGGAAGTCAAATGCCCTTTCAAATCATCAAAGTTAGGTCTAAGAACTTTACCCCAATTTTCATTCAAAAATCGAAATTGAAGGTTGTATTTGAGATTAGATTAATGGGCTTTAGCCATAGAAGTGTAGAGAATCGTTACCCAGTGATTTCCTTTGAAAAGCCTTCGAAATTGCTCCCCAATCCGAGCTCCCTAACCTTGAGTTTTGGTAAAAATGGAAGGAGGGTTCGTTTTGAAATGTTTATATTCTGCCCGGTGATTTGCTCTATCCGATTGCGTGAAATGGAATGCGATCGCGTAGAAGGATCTGAAGGCTGTGAAAATGAACTATGCGAAACTATCCAAAGGAGTGTGATCGTAGAGAAGAACCAAGCGAGGATATGCGATCGCAGAAGGTTTAATGCGATCGTATTGAAGGAAAACAAGCCCAGCTCTAAGGACTCTATGCGATCGCAGGAGAGTCCATGCGATCGCATAGAAAAATTTGTCTACAACACCAACAACACAAATCTGCAACACTTTAAATTCTGAAATTGCTCCGTTGAGCATCCGAAACACACCCGAGGACCTCAACCGAACCTACGAACGCATCCTAAAACATCATTTGGACTTGTACCAATCCTTAAACCATCTAAAACAACGCCAGAAACACGAATTAAGCAATGATTTGGACTTAGAAATTTCAAAACTTAACCAAACTCACTTCCGACTCAAAACCTATCCAAAACACGTCCGAATGACCTTAGCAAGTCAATATTTAACAGAAAGAAACCGAATATAGCAACAATGTAAAGGTCTAGGCCTAGCATGCTCACAAAGAGGGCAGGTATTTGCAATTTAGTCAGATAGAGCAAATAAATTACTAACATGCTTTTCCTAAACTAACCAAGTAGAATCACATTTTTAACAGTTAAATACACAAAGAAACACAATCTAAATAAGTCAAGTAAGGTGAATTTTCAGCAATTAGCACAAGTACACGTCCGTCACCTCACGCACAAAGCCCTTAAATAACAATTAATATATCCAAAGGGGAGAGGTCCCCCACACAAGGTTAGACAAGCCACTTACCTCGAATTGGTACAAAACCGCTAAGAAACAATGCCCTTTCCACGAGTATCCGAATCCGAGTGGCCCAAATCTATTCAACCAATTACATAACGTAAATAACATCGAAAGTAACTAATTACACTGTTAAAATTAAAGTTAAGGCGCGAAAATAGGTGAAATGACCGAGATGCCCTTCAAACCAACGTTTCGGAATCAAATAATTTTCACATTTTTAGAAACTTCGTACTCTCACGAGTTTAACCATATAAAAATCTCCCAAATCGGAGGTCAAACGCCCCTTCAAATCATCAAAGTTAGGTCTAAGAACTTTACCCCAATTTTCATTCAAAAATCAAAATTTAAGGTTGGATTTGAGATTAGATTAATGGGTTTTAGTCATAGAAGAGTAGAGAATCGTTACCTAGTGATTTTCTTTGAAAAGCCTTCGAAATTTCTCCCCAATCCGAGCTCCCTAACCTTGAGTTTTGGTGAAAATGGAAGAAGGGTTCGTTTTGAAATGTTTATATTCTGCCCAATGAATTGCTCTATGCGATCGCGTGAAATGGAATGCGATCACGTAGAAGGAATTCTGAAGTCCGTGAAAATGAACTATGCGAACGCATCCAAAGGAGTGCGATCATAGAGAAGAACCAAACGGGGATATGCGAGTGCAGAAGGTTTAATGCAATCGCATTGAAGGAAAACATGCCTAGCTCTAAGGACTATATGCAATTGCAGGAGAGTCTATGCGATCGCATAGAAGGATTTGTCTGCAACACCAACAGCAGAAATCTGCAACACTTTCAGTTCCAGAATTGCTCCATTGAGCATCCGAATCACACCCGAGGCCCCCGGGACCTCAACCAAACCTACGAACACATCCCACAACATCATTTGGACTTGTATCAATCCTTAAACCACCTAAAACAACGCCGAAAACACGAATTAAGCAATGATTTGGACTTTGAAATTTCAAAACTTAGCCAAACTCGCTTCTGACTCAAAACCTATCCAAAACACGTCCGAATGACCTGAAAATTTGCAGACATATCCTAAATCACCTAACGAAGCTGCTGCAACTCTCAAAATTCCATTATGACCCTTGGATCAAAATTCACTTTCGGACCGAAACTTCAAATTTCTAACTTTCGGCATTCATAGCCTAATTGAGCTTCGGACATCCATAATACATTCCGAACACACTCCCCACCCCGAAATCACCTAAGAGAGCTAACAAAAGCATCTATTTTCCATTTTGAGGTCATCTTGACACCATTCTCATTATGAACCATTTCCATAACTTAAGCTCTCCCAAAACACTCCGAACTCCATTACCGAACATCCCGGCAAACCAAAATAGCAGAAATGAACTTAGGGGAAGCAGAAAATGGGTTAACGGGGCATAAATTCCAAAGACAACCAGCCGGGTCGTCACACATCTATCCACTTGATAGAGGCGTTCTTTTTTAACAACTTGAAAATAGGCTCACATGTGGTTGTAAGCTGCGCAATGAAACTACTGATGTAGTTAAACCTCCCGAGAAAAATCATGACTTATTCTTCGGGGGAGGCAACTCTTATATCGTCTTTATCTTGGAGAGATCTAACTCAATGCCTCTTCGACTAACTATAAAACCCAAAACCTTCCCAGAAGGAACTCCAAATGCACATCTGGATGGATTGAGTTTGAGATTGTACCTTCGTAGCCTTTCAAAGAACTTTTTCAAGTCTTGCACATGATCATCTTGTGTTCTAGAATTAATGATCTCATCATCAACATACACCTCAATCTCTTTGTGCATCATGTCATTGAATATGGTAGCCATTGACCTTATGTAAGTTGCTCCTGCATTCTTCAAACCAAATGGCATGACCCTATTACAATAAGTTCCCCATGAAGTGGTGAAGGCAGTCTTTTTTGCATCTTCGTCATCCATCAGAATTTGGTGATACCCAACATAACAATTCACAAAAGATTGAATCTCATGTTTAGCACAATTTTCCCGTCCTTCTTTGGCACTAGCACAACATTTGCTAATCATGTAGTATATCGGACGACCCTGATCACATTTTCACTTAGTTGCTCCGTGAATTCTTCTTTAATCTTATCACTCATGTCTGTCTTAAACTTCCTTTGCTTTTGTTGGATTGATGGAAAATTAGGATATGTGGAAGCTTATGAACCACTAAATCAGCACTTAAACCCAGCATTTCATCATACGACCAAGCAAATACATCTATGTACTCGAACAAAACTTGAATTATGGCATCTCTCGTCTTTTGTTCAGTATGAATAATTATTTTTGTTTCTCTGGTTTCTACAGGACTTCCAAGGTTAATCGCCTCAGTTTCATTTAAGTTAGACTTAGGCTTATTCTCAAATTGATCCAATTTCCTTTTTATTTCCTTATGAGCCTCATCTTCATCATACTCAACCTCTTGATTCATTATTCGAGATTAGACAATTGTGCATGTCATACTTTTAAAGACAACATTAACGAAACTGAAAATGATGAAAAATTAACAAAAATTAGGGAAAGGAAAAGATAGAATTCTACTATGAAACTGGAACTTCATTTCATTGAATCTGAAAAGATATAAGTGTTAACATCAAAGCAAAACAATTAAACTAAAATATATGGATTACAACCCTGAAAATAATCCAAATACAGAAAAAGCTACAAAACAGACTACCAAGACTCATTCCTGATGAGAAGAGAAGTTGCTTCCCAGTTGTTGAGCGAGGTATCTGGACCAATCAGCTGAACACTTGTACGGCTAGGGCCCTCACCAACTTGAAGCATGTTGATTCCATAGAACATCTCCTTGAGACCCTGGAAAACATCATCAATGTCATCTTGAGTAGAAAGATTTTGGACTTCTTCAAATTGTGGCTTGACAAAAGAGTAGGCAATGTGAGGGATTTGTTTTGACAATTTCCAACCATTATTTTTGCAGGGCTTGGCTCTGTTTATGTCAGCTAATGTTGGTTTATAACCCAATCCAAAGGTGTCTTTCTTCATAAAGGGAGTTCACAATTCCTTTCAGAAAGGATCCTAATCCTTTTCCTGGTTCATAGCCATTCCTCAACATCAGTGAAGCGATCATCATAGACGTGGCTGAAATATAGGGATGCATAATTGGTTTTCCTTCTTCCACTTGGTCTACCTCAATCACCTCAAATGTTTGATATCTAAGCGATTCACATCCTTCATTGGCCTCGATACATGGAATGGATGGGTCATTATAGACGGATAAGTCGTCCTCCCCATGAACAACAGTTTCTTGCCTGTCATACTCAAATTTGACCATTTGATATAGGGTGGTTGGTAAAGCTCTAGCCATATGGATCCACGGCCTTCCCAGAAGAAAATTATAAGAAGTTTTCATATCCAAAACTTGAAAGACAATGTTAAAATCAACTTAGCCAATTGTCACGGTGAGCTCGATTTTCCCAATAGTGTCTTTTTCTGAACCATCAAAAGCTCTGATGTTGAGACTATTAGTTCGAATTCCGTTAGTGTCAATATTTAGTTGTTGTAGAATAGAAAGAGGGCATAAATATACACTTGAGCCTCCGTCAATAATGGCCCTTTTTACGTAATGCCCTTCACATTTGACCATAAGATGCAAAGCTTAATTGTGTCCAGCCTTTTTCTCAGGCAAATCATCATCGCTAAAAGAAATTTTGTTCACCTCAAAGAATTTTTCGGCCATTTTTTCTAGCTGATTAACCGTTGTCTTTTCTGAGACATATGCCTCGTTCAAAGTTTTGATCAACACACGACGATGTTCTTTCTAGTGCAAAAGCAGAGATAACAATGATATCTTTCAAAATCATAGATAACAATGATATATGAGCAGGGGTTTTCCTTAGTTGGTCAATGGTTGAGTAGTCTTGCATCATACTTGTCAAACTTAGGGGTATTGAATCCGGGTGCAAATAAAAATGGGAAAGTATGCATAAACCATTGAATGAAACACTCTTATGGCCTCTCAAACCCTATATGTTTCTCGTGGTTTTCTCCAAGCTCTTCATTTTTTTGGTCATTTCCTCATGTTCCATATTCTTTTCAGGCTTTTCGATCTCAACTTGGAACATGTTCTGGAAGTGTGCTTGTATGAATCTGGAACCTTGAAAGTCAGTTCTGAAGAGTAATGTTAGGTATCATGAGCATTCAGATATGGATCATTGTTGAGCTTTTGAGCGAGAGCCGGTTGAGGATTGGTAAAAGTATGGACAATGGGTACAATGGGTGGGTCATTTCTGAGGGTTGTCGTTGGAGGACGTGGAATGGAGGTACTGGGGATAGTGGGAAGTTTAATGCTCGGACTGAAACCAGGTTGGTACAATGGGTTACTTTTTATGGAGATGGACACTTGATTTGTGACTAACACATTATGAAGATTATTCGAGGGTCCTATGGGTAGTGATGGCGGTGCCTGTCCATCCACCCAAGCTTGGTACATCTCTGCCAATTGTTGTTTCAACATTCTTACTTCTTCAACCAGTTCCGAACCTTGTTCGACCAATTTTTCATAGAGATCATCATTATCTGATTCATTCTCACTGTTGTTTTCCATTCTATTTTTTTCTTTTGATCTCATGTTGTAAGGGTGATTCGCCAGTTTAAACCACAAACCAACCACCTTTGTTTAACTTTATCTCTTTAAAGTGACAAATAACATATGTGTTAGAGTTAGGCATTTTGCAGATATTAATCACACATTGTATGTCATGTACCTAACGCCATTTTCATTTATAGAATGAGTTTGAAAGGCTTCATGTTTCATCTCGGCTTGTTGGTTTATTTCCTTTTGAAGTTACTGCTCCTTTTTTTAAATTTATTATTATTATTATTATTATTATATTTTTTTAGATTAATTATGGCTATGACGCATCTGATGGGGATTGCCTACGTATCATGATGTCGCATGAATCAGACCATTACGTAGTTCAGGAGAAATAATTTTTTCAAGAAAAGAAAATAAAACAAACTAAAATATTTTTTATTCATTTTCAATCAAATTTTTTTTATATATAGAATGAGAGAAAAGGAAATATATACAAACTGACTCTACTGACTTTAAAGACATAAGTATGACTGGAATAAAATAAAATGAAATAAAATAAACTTTGATAATAATAAATGTCTCCAAATATGAAATTGATAATGCGACAAATAAAAATGAAACTAAGAACTAATGGACGCACAAAAAATTTAATCTTCAATGGCCTTCTTGCTTAAACTGATTTCATCAATGGTTTGTATCTCTTGGCCTCCAATGTCCCTTAAAGTTTTGTACAAATTCTTAAAAACACTGCCGGCAACTGTGAAACGAGGGCATGTGCTTGTTGACCACCTTCCTCATTATTTAGACGACGATGATCATCATGAACATATGCTGCTTTTTCTGCCAATCGAAGTTTCTGATCTCTAGCTTGCCCCATATTCACGTGACAATTCTGCAACCACATCTGGGTAGTGTTGAAGGCGTGCCCTATCTGAGCCTCACGTCTCTCATATCTTCAACGCGACAGTTTAACACACCTCTATCAATCATCCATTGATGCCACTCTTCCTCAAAATCTGTGTGTTGATGACCCCTCTTCTGCCTTTTTATTTCTTTTAATTGTGCATAAAGATGACTCTTTGAGCGTATCCAGTGGGCCTTTACTGTTTCAAACTGCTCTTTCTGCTGATCAAACTCCAATCATTGCTGGTGCACATCCTCTTCAATGATACTCAAGTCTTCTTGCAACTTATGTATTTCAGTATTTTTGTTCGCCTCAACTTTTCTGACTAAACCAATGGTGTTTGCCATCTCTTCTTCCAAACGGGCTGCCTCACTTTTAGCATGCTTTAGATCTTTATCCATGATCCGCAAGGCAGATTGATAATCTTTTTGATGTTTAAACGAATATGAGAGACTCCGGCTTGCTGTTGGGCTTGTTGTTTGGCTATAATCATCTGAGCATGCTCCAATTCCTCTTTCAGCTTTTCTATAGTTCTTTGATCATTTCTCCTCCTGTTCGACCCCTCAAGCTTATCTCTAAACGATGAAGGATCATGAAACCAAGTAATATATTAAGGGATCACCTCTCCACGATCTCGATCCTCTATCATCTCTTTGAACTCCAGAACTTTACTTGCATACCAAATTTTCATAATTTCCTCTTCGTCATGAGGTTGATCTTTACCAAAATCATAACAGAACTTGCTCATATCTCGTGTTGGTGGCACCTCCTGTCGTCGTGCAAACTGGCGCATTACCCGAAGTGAAGCATAAGGCTGAACACCATCCAATCCTATGAGTACCAAATAAGAATGGCATGCATATTCGTAAATGACCTCTTTCGAGGAAAACCAATCGTTATTCCATGTGATATGTTTGGCAGTCAAAGTAAGAAGTAGTTCTTTCCAGGCGTTAATCCCTTCAGGTAAGTCACATTTGTCAATTCTTTTTTTGTGATCAAAAGTGTGGGCCATCGCTCACTAAAATTAGAGATTGTAGGATGACGATAAAAATTCTCCAAAAACCATATCTGTAGCAAAATGTTGCAGCCATCAAAGTTTTGTGCGCCCAATTTACATCCAGTTAAAGCACGAAAAATAGAAGAAAGTCTCACTGAGATCAAAGTATAATCATCCCCTTTTGAGGTCAGAGCCTCAACTACACCTGCTAACCGGATGTCAATGCGTCTTTCCCTTTCTGGAAAAACTACACGCCCCAAAAAAGCAACCATAAATGCAAACCACCGTAAATGCAAACCTTCTGTGTATCTTCCATGTTTCCTTGTCTTCCTTTGATTTCAATTTTCCCACATTCCTTTCAAAATTGAATTCTAGGCCGTACAAATTAAACAGAAATCCTAACTTAACCCACTTGCCTCCTAAACCTTCATACTGTCCGTAATTTATGTTTAAAAGTTTCAGAAACTTGCCCTCATTCACACTTTTTGGTACTATGGGCCTCCGACGACAAAGATTATGGCCCCACCCCTGGAAATGGGAGATTTCCTCCAAGGTCGGAGTCATTTCACAGTCAGTAAAATGGAACACATTGTTTTCAGGATCCCAATACGGAATCAAAGCTTCAATCACATCCCTCCTAGGCTTGATCATCATCATGTGAACCAAATGTCCCAAGTACTTCTTTATCTGGTTTCGCTCATATTCCTTAAAATCTCTCCACCAATCCCACAACAATTGTGGTATTTGATCAACAATAAAAAAATCTGGTATCCCTTCTGACTTAGACCTCTTTTCAGACTTACCTCTTTTCCCACTCATGGTGCACCTGTTTATCCAGACACAGGGTTATGTTTTAATTAAATATACTATTTACACAAAAATTCTGATTTCTCGAGTTTGAATCTATAAAAATAAAAACTAAAAACCAAACTGTGGGACTAAAAAAAGTTAAATTAGTAATAAAAAGTTTAAAGGCCCAAATGATTTTTTTTAAAACAAGTAAAAATTAATAAAAATAAAATTTCGCATTTTCGATACAGGTTTCAAGGCTATTTTGATAAAAAAGACCGGATATAAGGGAAAAACTAGTTAAAATTTGACAAAGTGACTATATTATCATTATTTGAAAAAGAAAAAAAAATAGTCCATAAAACTTTTTTTAACTCTTTTTTGTAATTTTTATTTAAAATGGGGTTGAACGTGATAAAGGTTACCTACGTATGTCACATCCAGTGAGAATCAAACTCGCATAGTTCGGTTAAAATAACATAAAAAAATATTTTGAAATTTGTAATTTCATACCAAAACCTTTCAAAATTAAAAAAAAAAGTATTTTATAAAAATTTGGAAATTTCCTCTGTCTCTATCCTCTGATTAATTCTATCCTAAAGTCGGCCAACATTTGAGTGGAGCCTACAAAATAATGTTACATATAGAACATAAATATGAACATGTTGGTCCGGAAAGTTGGTACCTGTCCTAGAAGGGCCCGGCTCCTGTGCGAGCCTCGCTAAGTCCAATGCACATGATGCAAATAACCAATAACCTGCTAGGGGTATTTGTTGCTTATGGCTTGTTCTTCTAAGTTTTCAAATCCTAAAGGAGATGATAGCTAGACCTGGCTTACCCGGGTGGACAACTCGAGCCGAGGAGCGTCAAGTGTCACCAGTAGTAGAACAACACTGGCTAGTTAACGGCTCACCCATCTAAACATGTGTGACTAAATCCTTCACCAGAAGCTGGTAGGTTAACTGGCTTTATCTCAAGACAGAAGTTTTTTTATGCTGGTAGGCAAACACAACATAACTACCTATCAGAAGACTCGGAGAGGTGTGAGAGACGATACAATTTCTTTCACAGTTCAAATATATATTGAAGTGGTAAATAAGCAACAAATAGCACATTAGGCTTCATAACATAATAATATCCAAAACATGATAAAAGTCAAACAAGAATCAATATACAAAGCTCGAATTCTTATTAATCTCCCCAGCAGGTCGCCATAACTGTCATACCTCCTTTTTTCCACGCAACCCTATTACGAGGTTGGGTTAGAAGAGTTTTTCCAATCAAAGTGACATTTTTAAAGGGGATTACTTATTATTTAGATTCGCCACATGGAATTGAGTTTTGGTGTTCCATGTCACCTTTTATTTGAATCCCCTTTCAAAAGGAAGGTTTGACTCTTAATTATGGTCTACGAAACAGAAGACTAAGTAAGGAATTCTGTTGACCGAGGGAAAGGTGCAAGGCACCCCTCGAGTCCCGTAGTTTTAGCATTGTCGCTTTTATTGACTAATGTAAGGCTTAAATCAATTCTTGACTATTCTTGTATTTTATTAGTTATAGCTTGTCTATTACTAGTTCATTTAATTATTATATTTTTATTAATGGTTTGGACCCAGATGCGGTACACATACAAGGTATTTCTTCGAAGTAAGATATTAAACCAAGGTACGAAATGTACACATAGTTATAACATAATTATTGTAAATCTAAAGACATCGATACGCGAAATACGCACATGATCCTTTTATTATTTAAGCGTATCAATCCAAGGTTCAGGTATGAACACATGAGCTAATATTTAAAAGTACAACTAAAGTTTTTCTAGTGTTTTAGAGTATTTCATTTGTTTTGTCTCCTTCAAATTCGAGACATTTATTTCTATAATTTTCTTATTATTATTTATTGCAATGAGTCTTAAATTAGTTCATGACTTATCTCGCACCCTCACAGTTATTTATTATCTCTCTAATTATTTATTCTCACAAATGTTTTGGAATCAATATGCAGCATTCATCCAGCTTGTTTTGAAATGCACATTTAGAAATCAAAAAAAAAAAAATTAAAAAAAATTAACAGAAGGCCTATCACAAAAATTAAAGAAAATTCCATAAGATACGTCAATGAAGTTATTTAAAACTTTAACACTAAATCTATCCTAAAGCTAATTCAAATATCATTTTAACACTAGTACATAAACATTCAAACAAATATATGAGTTAATTACCTAAAATCTGTAACGAGACTAATGAAAATCTCTGACATGCATTATTACTTAAAATAAAAGAAGAAGAAGAAGAATAAAATGGGCAATCTGCTAGCTGGTGTAGTCAATTCATTGTAAAATTTAAAGCTACAAAATTTAATATATATGAGTATATGTACCAATTCTAACTATTTAGAATGAAATATTCGGCAATCTAAATAATGGAATGAACCATGGAAAACTTTTAACAACGATATTTTAATATCCAAAATGGACCAAATAATATATCAAACAAATCAAAAACAACGTTCACGTGAAAGTCATAAACACACTTCATACATAATAATAAAAAGGGAAAAAAACCTTAGAAGAGTTCCTTCTCTTAAAATGTTTCAAACAGTGCAGAATTCATTCATCTCTAGATAACTTTTCAAATGCAAAACTAGAACCTTAAAATAAGTAAGAGAGGAATAGATAATATAGAAGAGAACCTGTAGAGCAAAACTTCTTCAATATATAAGAGAGGAGTCTCAGAATAGTTTTACAATGACGAAAATCCAAGCGACAAAATAGTAGCGAGAGGAGATAGTAACCCCAAACAAGACTAAAAACTTTGAGTGAAACCGGAACCCGAACAAAAATCTGGGCATTTGTAACGATCCAACCAGTCATTTTGAGCTCTAGCATGTCGTTCAACAGTCTGAGGCCATGAACAGCTTCATTTCAGGTATTATGACTTGTACGCGTAGTCAGAATTAAGTTTCAGGAAGTTCAGAGTTGATTTGGAAAGAGAATTCTCATTTCGGAAGCTTAAAGTTAAAATAATTAACTAGGATTAAAATTTCGAGTGAACGACATCAGAATCAGGATCTGAAGGTTCCAACAAGTTCGTATAATGATTTCGGACTTGGGAGTATGCCCGGATTGGGTTTTGGACGACCTGGGAGCGTTTTCGCGCCTATTGTGGAAAGTAGCATTTTGAAAGAAATTTCATAAGTTTGGGTTGAAGTGCATTTTAGTGATATCGATGTCCATTTGGGATTCTGAGTCTGGGAGCAGCTCCGTATTGTGATTCTGGAGTTGGGAGCGCGATAGGAAGTGTATTAGGAGGTCTGTAGGTCATTTTGGAGCCATTTGGCTAATAATAGTAATTTGAAGTTTTTTGAGAAGTTTGACCGGAAGTGGATTTTTTGATATCGGGTTCAGAATCCGATTCCAAAAGTTAGAGTAGGTCTGTAATATCGAATATGACTTGTGTACAAAATTTGAGGTCAATCGAACGTGATTTGATAGGTTTAAACATCGAAAATAGAAGTTGGAAAATTTCAAAGTTCATTAAGCTTGGATTGAGGATTGATTCATGATTTTAGCTTTGTTTGGTGTGATTTGAGGCTTTGAGCAAGTCCGTGTTATGTTTCTAGACTTGTGGGGGTGTTGGTTTGAAGCCCCGGGGCTCGAGTGAGATTCAAGATAGCTTCGGAGTGATTTGCTAAGAGTTAGGATTGTTGGTGCCGGTATGATCACATTTGATATTCTTGGGTCACAAATGCGACCTCGCATTCGAGAAGTCTCATTCGCATTGGCGGGGGAGAAAGTTCGCAATTGCTAAATGGGGGATGGGAATTCGGAGGCACTGATCTTCACAATTGCTAAGATTTTTGTCACAAATGCGACAAGGTCAGGGACAGGGGCAGGCTAGGCTTCGCAATTGTGAAGCTTTTGTCACAAATGAGACATCGCAATTGCGAGCCGTTATTCACAAACGTGACTTCTGTGGCTTTTTATTCGAAGCTTAGCCCATTTTCCTTATTTCCCACTTAGCCTTAGGCGATTTTCGAGAGCATTTGAGGAGGGATTCCGTCATCATCAAAGAGGTAAGTAATTTCTAAGCATTTTAAGTTAAATACATATATTATGGGTAGATTAACATGTAAAAAATAAGAAAAAATCAGGGGGTTTAGAAGAAAATCTTGAAATTTGAGATTTTTGGATTTTGACTACAATTTTGGGCATGGAATTGATAATAAATTATATATTTGAGTTCGTAAGGTCATGGATGAACATTATTTTAAAAAAGAATTGGATTCCGGGCACATGAGTCTGAGGGAGTTGTTGTTAACTTTTCGATCGAGGGTTAGGAATTGTTGTAAATTGGGTTGTAATGAATAATTGAGAATATATTAATGGGTTTATATAATTATTAGCTAGTTTTCGAGCATTTTTGCATCGAGTTGAGTCTTCGAAAGGGCGTGGGATGTCGGTTATGGAACTTAAGAGCGAGGTGAGTCTCCATGCTAACCTAAAGGGGAAATTTTTCCCATAGGTGAGTTAATTGGTTATGTGCTCCTATTTGTAGGGGCTACATATGCACAAGGTGACGAGAGTCGGTGTGTAGCTACTATTATGCTATATCCGGGTAGTCTAGAGCCCAAAAGCATGCTATAATTGAAGTAGTTGTAAACTTATTGACATTTGAATTGCTTTAATCACCTCGAGTTAGTAAATGAATTTCCACAAAAGATTAAACTTCATTTTCAAAAATCTTTAAAAGAGAATTGGCTTTTCTGTAGATAATTGTTCCTTTTTGACTACTTGATTGACCGTCTATGTGTGATTAATTTTGGAACGGGCCGAACGCCTCGGTAGATTAAGTAGATGCATCAATAGGCGCACCTCCGACCCTCGGCAAGTGCACAGTTTATTTCTGTTGGATCGGGCCGTCGCCTCGGCATAATATGCGCGTGCTTACGTTGCTGCCTTGAACTTATTTAAGTCGTTATTGCCTATTCCTAGTTTGAGAATATTTGGATAATAATAAAAAGGAAAAATAAAAAATTCCTATAAAAGAAATAATGGTTTCCTTGCTTCCTTCTATTAGATTAAAATCATGTTTATAGAAATCCCCGATTTAATATATTATTGACATCATTATTGCACCAGTAGAAAGTGTCAAAGTCGACCATGTTATCTCTACTTCTTCGAGATTAGACGGGATACTCATTGAGTACACGTTGTTTTCGTACTTATACTACACTTCTGTGCATTTTTGTGTCACATGCATATGTAACTCTAGCGATCTACTCGGCGTAGCAGCACAGATGATTCTGGGACTATGTGAGTTGCATTATTCGAGGCGGCCCGCAGCTAGTATAGTCCCTTCCAGTATATTGTATTTACTTCCTGTCCATTGTATTCCGGAGGATTGTTGTATTTTATTTCCTTATCAGTAGATGCTCATGCACCTGTGACACCGAGTTTTGAGATGGTTTTGAAATATTTTGTACTAATTGCTTATTATTTAATTTGAATAGAAGCAATTATCGTTTTATTTATGAAAAATTGAAGGAAAACCTTAGTTTTCAAGATTGTTAAAAATGAGAACTTCATCAAGTAATTTGGTAGGCTTGCCTGGCAGCAGTGTCCGGCGCCATCGCGACCTTTAGTGGATTTTGGGTCGTGACAACATCGTATCAGAGCACTAGATTCCTAGGGTCTCACAAGTCATGAGAAAGTCTAGTAGACTCTCGTGGATCAGTACAGAGATGTCTGTACTTATCCTCGGGAGGTTGAAGGACTGTTAGGAGTACTTCCCTTCTTGATTCCTTATCGTGCGACATAACTTCCCGTGAGGCTTATGCCTTTGTTTCCTTCTTACGCAATCTTATGCTACGCGAAGCGCTTGTTATAAATCAATAATGGAAGAATTGTAATGGCACTATGAATGTGGTGCGTGTGTTTCCCACTGCGGGGTTATTTGAGCTATTATCGTCGCCTTATGGAAGGATATTATATTGTTTCGGTTCAGTGGCGGTACTTCTGAGAGCTAAGGTTAGGCATTAGTTATCGTGATGCTTATGAACGATTATTCTGCAGTATTGATATGATGGTAGGGTGTTTGTCTGTCGAGGTAGTGAATGATTTGAAGGGAGGTTTACTTAGTGTCTGATGTAGAGATTTGATATTTTATTCCCGGAAAGGGGAAGAGGCAATCGGGCTGAGAGTGTTCAGGTTTGGGTTGATGAGGTAACAGGACTTGTTATTTGTGAGTGTGATGGAGTTTTTCTTCTGTGATGAGGTGCCATTGTCCTTATTGAACGTACTAAGCTCGCCGGTATTATGACCTTATACAATTCACCTTTAGGGCAAGCTATTGTTAAATAGTATTGAAAATGCGGCTATTAGATATTGCAGGGTGCAGTAGCTCAGGATTGAATTGGTGTTTCTAATATCGATGGCTCGAGAAAGATGACCTTCAAAAAGGTTTAAAATTATTAGGGATGGTGGGTACAAGTGCTATGAAGATAGATTTTATTAAGGCAACAAGTGACCAGCAAAGGATGAGAAAGACATGTGGCAAGTGACAGGTGGTGGCTAAAAACATTCTAGAAGGCCGAGTATAAGGGGCCAAGGGTCCAGTAGTCGATTAAAGGGATGCGATCTACCAAAGTGGGAGAGTGGCACAGTTGCATATGGGCATTGTGGTAGGATGACTATGCACCTTAATAAGAGTTTAGAGTGATTTTGGGGGAATTTTAGTGATTGGTGATTGGGGTCTACAGATTTATTCTGAAGTATGGGCTATTATGCGGTAGGAGACTTGGTATAACGGAAAGGATATGCTTAAAATGAAGAAAGATACAACATAAGTTTGAATGGGAAGGATGCTGCCGCACATTTAATTGATGTCCACGAGGTTGAAAGGACTCATTCAGCTAGAAGGATTAGCTCGGACTCAAGATGGGTTATTGATGTCATGGTGATTGTACCCTATGCAGCAGCATAGGAAGATGTCGGAAAGTGATTTCCATAAGTGGGTTATTCCTGTTAGCAGGTTATCCGTCACATACTTAGTGAGGCTTCTGTGAAGAATTCTAATGGTTATACAGCGAAGGATCGGTCATGCAAATGTTGTTGATGATTCAGAGTATAAAAAGGGGGTTTCCACAGTAAGATATCGAGAATTTTGGTGGTTGATCTCAATGTGAGATTAAGAATTCTGGTAAATTACAGAATTATGTAATACTGGCTTCGAGCTAAGTGGGAGAGTCCCACCACCTATGATGCGGTTGCATGGTTGATTACTTGCGGGATTTCTTATTATTAGCATATTGATAGGTTATCTCAGCTACGGGAAAAGAACGTAGGTGGTAAATTGAGCAAAGGAACTGTTAAAGGTGGGGTATCGTTGGCCTTATTGGCCCATGTTCAGATTTGGGGAAAGATTCAGTATTGTGCTTTATAAAGATGCAAATTCTGAGGGAATGATTATGTCGGGTGCTTTACCAATGGGGTATTCATATGCTAGAAGATTTATGGAATTGATTATATTCGGGGCCAAGTCACAGCGAGTGGCTCTCAATAATGGTCATAGTGAATTCAAAAGATAAAGTGTGATGCCTAATGATTTCGAGCCTATGGGTATGGTTAAGAATCAAGCTTGATAGCATCCTATGGTAAGAGGCACATAATGTTCTATGACATTTAAACTTGCGATGTAGCAATTGGGAGGTACAAAATGGTTCGTGGGATTTGAGACAGCATGGTCTCGTGATTCAGGGTCACTCGGGAAGAGTGCAGATAGAGTATGTTAAGTGTTGAATGGGGTTATCTTTGTTTCTATGGCAATCAAGGACAAATTGGAAGAAGAGGGATTGGTTAGCCATAGTCGAATTGGCATGTTGCCAGTAATGATCAGTTCTTTGAGCGTGAACAAGTTATGCAAGTGAATTATGGCGGGGCGTACGAGGCTTGTCGGCCGCCGTAGTTAGTGTTATTCAGAAAGTATTCTACTGTTGTGGCCTATTACATGGAGGTGGATCCCGGAAGGGCTATGGTAGTTTAAACCACTACTTATAGATTTGAATATTCTACGGCTATGAGAATTTACCTGTGTGTTGCTATGGCTCACTTGAAGCGAGTTAAGTGAAAAGTCTTTACATGATGAAGTGTTAGCCTAATAGTGGTTCCGAAGCTATGATGAAAAGCATATTCTATTATATGTTGGCATGTTAGGTGCAGTGAGTTGTATGGAACTTGAAGGTGAGAATCAAGGTTGCGGTTCGGTGTTGACAGGGATGTCACGAGCTCGGATGAGCAGGAAAGGAGTTTTGATGTTTAAGATAAGTTGGTATTGTCTTCAGCATCACATGATATTGGTGTTTCGTAAGGAAGGCCTTGCATCCTGGTTAAGGAATTCTTGATCGCTTTTCAGCGTTAGTGCGACTGGTGGTTTGGGTGTACGGACCTGTTATGTTTTTTGGAACGTTGTGGGAGCGTGTCCACAAGAAGATTTTATAAGTGTGACATGTAGTCAGTTGATTGATTTAAGATTAAAACCAAGTATGAGGATTGTGGTAATATCATTAATTTGAGAATTTATGCCTGTAGGGCACTCGGTTTATTGGGTTATGGACTGTGGAGGTTTGCTCCGGTTATGATGGCGGTGCTTATGTGTTTTTGGAAAATGGGTGAGTATGGACCTTTGAAAGGTTATTGTCCTAGTTTGATACGATCATGATCGACTTGAGGTTGGTGGATGGATTTAAATATGAATATAGGCTCTATGTCAGGCCAGTTGTGTTCATTTCAACAAAGCGCTCCTTAAGGAGGAGTAGTAGGGGTGTTATTTTTTCGTCAACCATTCCGGGTAATGATGTATTTCATTGTATGAGTTGTGAGATGGCTTGGTAATTTCTCATGTGTTGAGGTTCCGCGTGGAGATGATATTATATGAGCAGGATGGCTTTTGAGATTGAGATTATGTATCGCACCTTAGTTGTGCATGAGTTTTGTAGCCTATAGTAATGTATATTTCCCTCAGGGATGTTATTATGCACCTAGCGTGTTTCTGGCCGATATTTGGTATTTTTTTGTAATGAGAAATTAAGCTCGATGTATATCTCCTTATGAGAGATCTATGTGTGGATCGGGTGGCACACCGCCATGGGTATGTTGTTTGGATCGGGTTGCGCGCCGCAACAACGTGATGTTTAGTACAATTCCTTATAAATGTTTTTATGTTTTAGTATTTCCTATCTTCCGAGGAAAGCTTGTATTAGCTGTGAGCCTAAGTCCGCATGTATGGTTCGTGAGTGGGGTGTCTTTTTAGTATGTTACCCGCGTTGCATGTATGATTCGCGAGCAGGGTAATTGGATCCCCTTTTCAAAGTTTGTTTTGTTTTCCTTTTGTATCGCATTCTAATTAGTAGCATATTGGCACATGGTAGCATCATATGAGACTTTCGATCATGCCCATGATGGCTTAGTGCCTGAGCAGTTCGTACTGGGTGAGACGAGATTATTGGATTTAGGATCAGTGCAATCTGATTACGTGAAATATATTAAGGAGCAAAGATCATTATTTGGTTCAGCATGAGGTAATGTTTCTTATCAGAAGTATAGACTCAATGATTGGTTGACTCGGCAATTTATTATGAATTTTTGCATATCCCTTCCGTTGTGGAGGCATTGTAAGAGTTATAGTAAGACTTGTGTATGTCATAGGATGCAATGGGAGCATCAGGTTCGTGGAATTTTGACTAAGTTTATCAGAAAATGTTATTGTGGTCCGGTGAGTAAAGTGATAGTAGGTGTGAATTTGGCAAAGCTATGCATCCACGTTCGGGTACAACATGTAGTGATTGATATGGTGATCTTATGTTGGAAATAGGTCAGGCGTAGAACTCCGGATGTTGGAATTGGGCTCTAAGGCTTATTTGTTTGAATAAAAGGGAATATCTTCAGAATTGACAGAGCTGATGTTCTCAACTAAGTTTTGGTAGCACGGGAAGGTGCATGAGAAGTTAAATAGTGATTTCATACTACTTCCGTGTAGTTCTCAGCACGTTCGAGACCGAACGTATGTTTAAGTGGGAGAGAATGTAACGACCCGACTGGTCGTTTTAAGCTCTAGCACGTCGTTTAGCAGTCTAAGGCCATGAACAACTTCATTTCAGGTATTATGACTTGTACGCGTGGTCGGAATTAAGTTTCGGGAAGTTCAGAGTTGATTTGGAAAGATAATTCTCATTTCAGAAGCATAAAGTTAAAAGAATTAACTAGGATTGGAATTTTGAGTAACGACCTCAGAATAAGGATCTGAAGATTCCTATGATGATTTCGGACTTGGGCGTGTACCCGGATCGAATTTTGGATGACTCGGAAGCATTTTGGCGCCCATTGGGAAAGTAGCATTTTGGCGCCCATTGGGAAAGTAGCATTTTGAAAGAAATTTTATAAGTTTGGGTTGAAGTGCGTTTCATTGATATCGATGTCCGTTTGGGATTCTAAGTTTGGGAGCAGCTCAGTATTGTGATTCTGGAGTTGGGAGCGCGATCGAAAGTGAATTTGGAGGTCTGTAGGTCATTTTGGAGCCATTTGGCTAAAGATAGGAATTTGAAGGGTTTTGAGAAGTTTGATTGGAAGTGGAATTTTTTATATCGGGGTCGGAATCCGATTTCGAAAGTTGGAGTAGATCCATAATCTCGAATATGACTTGTGTGCAAAATTTGAGGTCAATCGCATGTGATTTGATAGGTTTAAACATCTAAAATAGAAGTTGGAAAATTTCAAAGTTCATTAAGCTTGGATTGGGGATTGATTCATGATTTTAGCATTGTTTGGTATGATTTGAGGCTTCCAACGAGTCCGTGTTATGTTTTTGGACTTGTTCGGGTGCTTGGTTTGAAGCCCCTAGGGCTCGAGTGAGATTCGGGATAGCTTCGGAGTGATTTGCTAAGACATAGGATTGCTGGTTATGTTATGATCGCATTTGTGATTCTTGGGTCGCAAATGCGGCCTTGCAATTGCGAAGTCTCGTTCGCATTTGCGAGCCTTGGCGGTAGGGGGAAAGTTCGCAATTGCAAAGTGGGGGATGGGAATTGCGAGGCAGTGATCTTCGCAATTGCAAAGATTTTAGTCGCAAATTCTACAAGGGCAGGGGCAGGCTAGGCTTTGCAATTGCGAAGCTTTTGTCGCAATTGCGATCCTGTAGCTGTAGTTTTTTATTTGAAACTTAGCCCATTTCCCTCATTTCCCACTTGGCCTTAGGCGATTTTTTAGAGCACTTGAGGAGGAATTACGTCATTATCAAAGAGTAAGTAATTTCCACGCATATTAAGTTAAATACATAGATTATAGGTAGAATAACATGTAAAAATTAAGGAAAAATCAAGGGGTTTATATGAAAACCTAGAAATTTGAGATTTTTGGATTTTGACCATGATTTTGGGCATGGAATTGAGAATAAATTATATATTTGAGTTCGTAAGGTCATGGGTGAACTTAATCTTCAAAAAAAATTTGGATTCTGGGCACATGGTCCTGAGGGCGTTTTCGTTAAATTTTTTATCAGGGTTAGGAATTATTGTAAATTGGGTTGTAATGAATAAGTGAGTATATATTAATGGTTTTGTATAATTATTGGCTAGATTTGGATCATTTTTGCATCGATTTGAGTCTTCGAAAGGGCGTGGGATGCCGGTTATGGAACTTCAGAGCGAGGCAAGTCTCCTTTCTAACCACATAGGTGAGTTGATTGGTTACTGCTCCTATTTGTGGGGGCTACGATGCACGAGGTGACGAGAGTCCGTGCGTAGCGATTATTATGCTATTGTCCGAGTAGTCTAGGACCCAAAAGTATGATATACTTAGATTAGTTGTAAACTTATCGGCATTTGAATTGCTTTAATCACCTCGAGTTAGTAAATGAATTTCCACAAAAGATTAAACTTCATTGTCAAAAATCTTTAAAAGAGAATTGGCTTTTCTGTGGATAATTGTTCCTTGTTGATTACTTGATTGACCGTCTATGTGTGTTTAATTTTGGAACTGGTCGAACGCCTCTACAGATTAAATAGACGCATCTATAGGCGCGTTGTCAATCCTCGGCAAGTGCACAATTTATTTATGTTGGATCGGGACGCCGCCTCGGCATAATATGCGCATTCTTGTATTGCTGCCCTGAACTTATTTAAGTCGTTATTGCCTCTTCCTGGTTTAAGAATATTTTGATAATAATAAAAAGGAAAATTCTGAAAATTCCTATAAAAGATATAATTGTTTCCTTGTTAATTCCAGACCCCACCTTGTGGGACTATACTGGGTAGTTGTTGTTGTTGTTGTTTCCTTCTATTGGATTAAAATCATGTTTATAGAAATCCACAATTTAATGAATTATTGACATCATTATTGGACCACTCAGCAAGGCTCGAAGTAGACCATTTCGTCTCTACTTCTTCAAGATTAGACAGGATACTTATTGAGTACACGTTGTTTTCGTACTCATACTACACTTCAGTGCATTTTTGTTGCGGGGGTATATGTAA
Organism: Nicotiana benthamiana; assembly: GCA_034376525.1. Classification (NCBI taxonomy): domain Eukaryota; kingdom Viridiplantae; phylum Streptophyta; class Magnoliopsida; order Solanales; family Solanaceae; genus Nicotiana; species Nicotiana benthamiana. Next base: position 69,942,964 of record CM067332.1, read on the forward strand.
CTCTAGCGACCTACTGGGCATAGCAGCACGGATGATTCTGGGACTATGTGAGCTGCATTATTTGAGGCGGCCCGCAGCTAATGTAGTCCCTTCCAGTATATTGTATTTACTTCATGTCCAGTGTATTCCCAACAGTTGTTGTATTTTATGTCCTTATCAGTAGATGCTCATGCACTTATGACACCGGGTTCTGGCTGGTTTTGAATTGAAGCAGTTATCTTTTTATTTATGAAAAATTGAAGAAAAATCTTAGTTTTTCAAGATTGTTACAAAAGAGAATTTCATTAAGTGATTTGGAAGGCTTGCCTAACAGCAGTGTCCAGTGACATCGCGATCCTTAGTGGATTTTGGATCGCAACAACGTCGACAAAAATTTAAAACATCATTTAAACTCCATGATTTCTTCTTTCAGTTTCTCCTAATGAAAGGGTGTAATTCTTTTTTTTATATAAAGAAAATCTTATGCCATTTTTTAAAGCTGAGTGTGGGAAGTGGGGAAAGAGACGCGAGGTAGTGGGGAGTAGAAATCAAATAGGAGTTAATCTTTTTGGTTTGTTTATTTTTAACCTTTTTTATGTGCTATTCTCGTTAGTTTCCCTTTCTCTTTTTAAATAAATTTTTTTAATGAATAAAAGATAAAGTAAAATGCATAGCTAAAAATATTAGTCACCTACTTTTATTCTTAAATACAATATACATAAGAAGACTAAATATTTATACTAAGGTTTAAATTATATTATGAAAAATATCATAGCTTACTTATTATATATATATATATATATATATATATATATATATATATATATATATATATGAATTTTTTAATAGTGATAAAACTGATACTCTAAGAATGTGAGTATATTTTTTTGTGGTAGTTTTTTTTATTTTTTAATATAAAATCTATTAAGAGTAAGATTAAATTTTAAAAATTAAGACTAAACCTAAAAAAATATTTACATTAAAATAGCATAGAATGTGGGTGTGGTAAAAAATTAGGTGTTCACAACAGCGGATCAGAAGAGAATGAGAGTGCGAATGAGGGTTTGGGGTAGCCTTTTATGTTAATTATAGTATGCGTGAATCTGGTCCATTGATAAAAATTGATTAACAGTCTAGATTAAACAAGAAATTAGGTCGGGGGATTGGGCCTGGGATCTTTGGTCTTATTTAATTGGTTTGGGGTCTGGTTTAATTATGCCAGAATTGATAAAAACAGGCTATTTGTTGACTAGTCAATTAAATTAATTAAAATAATTTGTAAAAATAGCTAATAATCACAAACATATATTTCATGCATAGAAAAATAAAATGAATATTTAGAATTGTAAAATACAAATGACTAAATTTTGGGTAAATATGGTATAAAATTATATGAAATTGCAATTATAGCCAAAAGATGCCAATTTGGCTAATTATGAAATAATTTGGTTTAAATAGGATCATGAATAACAATTTAAATCAAGAAATAAATTTGAAATTATTTGTAATGCCATTTTGTATATATTTATTGGAAATAAAATATTGGGTAAATTAATAAAAATATAGGAAAATTATGAAAAAATACCAATTGCTATTAATGCATGATTTTGAAGGTATATATGCAATTTTAAAATATGTTTTGGAAAAAATTGGGTATCAACAGTCATGTGGTACCTTGTATAGTACAAGTCCATAAATATTGGGTATTATGGCTCGGACCGTATTTTTATCCAAATTGTCAAACTTTGATGAAACTTATTTTCTTCGATTCACTTACCTTCTCACCTTCACGAATTTACTTATCACTTGTTTGAAATATTATGATGCTTATAATCCCAAAATAAATCTCATTCCTAAACTTACATCAATTAACTTACGATAAAACTTTAACATGCGAGAATACGGGATGTAATATCTCATTTCCCGAATTTTATCAATTTACTTATGGCATATATTCACGTACAAAAACGTGTGGTGTAATATCATTCTCCCCATTGGAACATCCGTTCCCAAATTTTGACTGTTGCACTTATCATTCTGCTAACCTGTAGCTCTTGCGAATACTTTAATACTCTTCTTGCCATTTAGGCAACTGTTCTTTGAATAAACCCAAAGGCTAAGACAATTCCTCTTTAGGTCTCTTTCTCACACTATGACTTGTGGTCAGAATCCTTGTTGCTACCTTCAATTATCCAGCCTGTACGACCTTTTCCTTGTATGTGTGCCAATCTCTAAGCCTCACTTTTGGAACATATACAGATCTTGATAAAATGTCCCTCTAGGCATTTGTAGGTATACTGAAGTTCTTTGCGTAGTACTTTGTCGAACTTACGAATATTGTTATACCTTATTTCATAGACCCGATTATCCACGCGTATGACTTTATTACATCTAGCTCGGTCATACTATACCATAACTCTTACTTCGATTTATCGTTACTAAAGTATGCTACCGAGCTCCAAGTTACTTTCGTTGCTTATCTCATAGGTATAAATCTAAGTCATTTAATGCTTCCTCATCACTTGTTCATCTTAGAATGGCGGTCTAATCTCACCTCATACTTTGTGACTTTTGTCCATCCACTGTTGATTCACTTTAATGTTGATCTATCATCTACCACCGGTAACTTGATCTCTTATGTAACACTACCGCTAGGGCTCACGTCTCATACGGGACATCTTGAGTAATTAGATTGATCCACCTAGGGGCAATACTATATTCCATAACCGTATTTTATAGCATCCCAATATAACTCACCTTACATGGGTATTTTAATCATGTATAATTCATGATATCCTGCTCAAGTCATTACTAAATAGAAGACCCAAACGCCATTCTTTATCTATTACAATCACACCCTCATTCCACTCTAGATGCTAGTAGTCTTAGATTACTTTGAGTTCATTCAGGCTATACTGAACATTCTATAACTTAGAGAAACCATTAGCCCTCTTTTTTTATGGGCTTAATCTCGAGGACTTATCCATTCTCATCACCTTCTTACTTTCTCTTTCTCATCCTTACCCCTATCATAAAACCTCATCGTTTTATTATAGTTAGCTTGAGACCTCTATGTATCTATCTATATTATTCGCAACCTTCCTTCAACTTACTTGTACCATAGATTCCCTTATATTATTCTAGAACATCAAGCGAGACATCATATCGTCTCTAACTCTTCTTTACTTTCTTGGCTAGATCTCTTGGTCCCTAGAAATCATAGGCTGGAAGATATGCCACTATCGACGTTGTTATTGATACTGAATCCCAGCGCTTCTAGCCTTCTATCCAAAGTATGGTCTATTCTCAACCTTCTGCATCTGAGTATCTCATACGTTGTTCACTTTTACCTTTCTTACCTAAAAATCTAGCATCAAATCTTCTATCCCTTTCTTGACCTCCTTTCCACATAGGTGTATTTAATATTCAAATACTTGCACCTCTGGTGTATACACAATTTGGTGAGAGCTTTATACTGACTTCTCATATGGCTGGTACTTCTTCTAACTGGCTTTCTTGTAGAGACATTATAGATTATGGTTGTTGTATTATTTCTCTGGAACCTCTGATATTAAGAGTGATTTTGCCATGTTTCCAAGTACAACTTCTATAATTTTCTAGGTCCACTAATCAGACTCCTGATTACTTCATTGATGTAACTCTTTAGTTTCCTCTTCCTTCTAATAAGCCTTTATGTAGGCTTAGACTATATTTCGATTTGTGGCTCTTGGTATTAGTTATTACCTTAGCCTTTCATGGGTGTTATGGAATATCCATGATACAATCTTCTAACAACTCAATTCTTTGTCTATGCCCTGGGCTCAATTCTTTCTTTTAACTTATACTGAAGTCCACTTCCAACCTAGAGGTTGTGATTTCGAGTCTCTCCAAAAGCAAGGTGGGAAGTTCTTGGAAGGAAGGATGTCAATGGTCTACTTGGAAACAGCCTCTCTACCCCAAGGTAGGGGTAAGGTCTGCGTACGCACTATCTTCCCCAAACCCCACTAAGTGAGATTGTACTGGATTGTTATTGTTGTTGTTGTTGTTGTTGTAACTTATACCGGAGTCTTCTATCGCTGTATGATTGTCAACACATATGCTGCAAGGATAATATTCCAAAATCTTGAGTGTATCTATGATATATTAACTCTAGGTTACTGATCGAATAATTCTTTTCGTTCCATCTCAGCTTCTTTTAAACGTATGCAATTACTTTTCCTGGTCTTTCTGCCCCTTGTTGCGTGCATACTTAACTTATCCTAGTTCCCACGCATGTCAAAATTTTTGTGCAACTCATATGGTCTCGAATATTGCCTTCGATTTTTCTCCCCATTCATTAGCCACGATAGGTGCCACTTTCTTTTGGAGTGCATACAATTTTGTTGTGAGACTACTTTTACATGACCATTTCTCCTTAGGTCACCGTTCTTTGGTTGAAGCCTTGTTCCTTATTTCCTCAACCAGTCTTCCTTTATAGTACTTGTAGAGGGGGGGAGGAGATCTTCAGACTGTTGTATAGCTGAAAGCTTATCATATCATATGCCTGATGGAATTTTTGATGTTTTTCTTCGCTTATAATTATCCGTAGTTACTTATCTCCGCACCCTTGAGCTTGTAGGTTTTGAATTATTATTTTGACTGCCTTTTAACTTCTCCAACTTCTATATGGATATATTTCAACGATCATGTTGTCATAAATGTGAGGCTGAATTCCCCATATTGGGGTTCCCTATGTTTATCTTGCATGATCTATTAATTTGTCTGTATCCTCTGGTCTAGCCATAGATAGGCTATTCCTGATTCGACTACTAACTACTTTTTGGCCCATTTCCATATCAATATTCCACGAAATGTTTCTTGGGTCATTTTCTTTGTCTTAACTTACTTCTCGCATTGGCTCCTTATTAATCAATAATATTTTAGGTAGGAACCCTTACTTCCTCTCCTTGACGTGTGTTTGTATAATGCTCTTGTATCATAGCATACCTGTAGGCTTTGAATAAGTACAATCTCATCCCTTTTTTGTTTTATTGCATTCTTCCTTTACCATACCATAATTACTAGAACCACTTAATTCTTACTTAATGGCACATCACTCCACATTCCCCCCTTTAGGGAAGTACCACTATTTAACTCTACAATAATCTACCTATATATGGTTTACCTCTTCATCATTGGTGCCTTCTCACATTATCGATGACCCTTACTCGCCTTGTAGTAATCCTTTTGTACCAAGGATAACGAAATTCCTTACTCACTAGGGTGGCACTTAGTGTAACTGGCAGACATATTCCCTTAAACTTAACTTTGCTCATATTGCTTGCTTTAGGAATGTGTCTTCCTGAATGACCATTCTCTGAATTTCTCATGAATCTTCTTCTCTTGTCTATTTTATTATTGCCGGAACAAAATCTGGAACTCTCATGATGCCGAGTATTATCCAATCACTCAGTCCCTAATTCACGTTTTGTTTATCTTATTCACCAGCCCATAATGATTTCTATTATTCTAGGGTCTAATTTTTCCTTCCGGTAGTTGCATTGGAGTCACGGACTAATTTCTCGAAGTGAGGCTATGACTTTATGGCCTATACTCTTTTTTTGTCTCAAGGCCTGTCACCTCTCTACTTTTCCTTTACTTGACTATAGACTCTGTAATACTATCATCTTTTGACCTACCGTTGTCATCCATGTATCACATCTTATTCTTAATTCTTCATTAGCTCTTTTCTTATTTCCTGCTAACCTTTCTGTCTATCACTTTATTTTGAAAACTTCAACAAGATATTCTTTTGCTTTTAGCTCCCCTTTGTTCCATCCAATAGCTCTTCGGGTTGCCTAGTATTATCTCTCTACTAGGTACATGAGTCATACTAAGATAATATTTATCCTTTCAAGGCTTCCGGCGCCTATCTTTTTAGCACTCATATCTACTATTTAAAGTGCACTATCTATGCGTTTCACAAAGAGATCTATTAGCACATTTGCAATATTCTTCGGAATTGTCAACTAATGAAAACCATCCATCCATCATTTTCGATTACTCTAACCCCCGCCGGATCCTGATATCATGTCCTTCTCTTAAACCATATCCATTAGCTCCCATATTGCATGACTAAGATTGTTGTGGCTGATTGAACGTATATCTGTTACTGTTGAAGATAACTAAAAAGGCTTATATCTCTCTTCCTGAATGGTAAATAATGATAATCTTTATTAAATAGGTACCTTGTATCCTTCTTCACCTTCCTTCTTTTACTTACTGAAACTTGTTCTAACTTCTGATTCCGTGATTCTTTCTTACCGTAAGAGTGGATAAGTATTCTTCCTTAAAGCTCCTTATTAAGAACCTTACACCTTTTAGTACACGCATGATCTGCTGAAGACCTTACATTTACTCGTCATAAGCAAGATGCAAAATCAAGTTCCTCTAACTCAATACTTCCACATCTATATCTCTTACCGATAGTCTTTCAGAATATAGGCATCATTGTATTACGAAAAAATAGAGTTTAGGAAATTGAGTTCCCATAACTGAGCTCTACCACACGATCTACAGTAAGAAGAAAGAGTGACAGTCCTAAATGCACTGTAGCCTCCTTCTTATAAGTATGGTGCACAACACACACATAAAAGAGACTCTACTAGATACGGCTTGTAGATTCCCTAGGATAGAACTGCTCTGATACCACTTTTGTTACGGCGTAAACTGATGGGCCGCGATGGGCACCCGGTACCTTACTCAACCGAGTACCAACATGATATATCTTTCATATCATTCTATCACAGGTAAATGAACTGAAGTAAAGCATGGGGAATATAAACTTATACATATGACATACTGGCCTATAAGACCAAAAATGATCACTCGTACACTAACCATAGGCCGATAAGGCCATACAATCTTTCACATACATGGCATATGTCTACAAGTCTCTATGAGTATATAAATGTCATAAAGGTCGGGACAAGGTCCCGCCATAATAATCAATACATGTCATATTCATACTGACCAAATAAGCAACTCGGGAGTACATGCAGCACCAACACCTTCCGCTGAGCTGATAGCCACTTGGAGGACTCTCATCCTATCTTTCGGGACCTACTGGCATAAACACGATGTCCCCGGGTAAAAGGGACTTCAGTATGAATAATATACTGAGTATGTAAGGCACATAACAAACATGAAAGAAATATAGAGTAAATGACTCAATCTGTAAGTCTGGTTAACTCTGTAATTCATGAAATAATTATAGTGTCATGCATATGCATATGAATGTCATGTCATTCACAGTTATATGTTTCATAACATCATCAGGCCTCTAAGGGCTTCCCATCATATCATCTCGGCCACTGTGGGTAAAATCATTAATGTATACCAGCTAATCATGTGGTGGTGCATATATAACTCCATAACCTTTCCTATATCCCATATACATATATATACATATATATACATATATATACATATATATACATATATATACATATATATATATATATATACATATATATACATATATATACATATATGCATATATAACGCCATCTGGTCATGAATCAATGTGCGTGTATAAATGCATGAGATGCATATAAAATACCTTAATAAAATCTCTCGGTACTTCATGAGACCATTATGCCTCTGATTAATATCATGAAATAAACTTTACCAATGTATGTATGTTTGAGACCCATGAATAGATGATAGAATAATATGACACATGGAAGAATAAGAATATACACATCTCTAGATTTTTATGAATAGAGTAATTTATGGAAGTGGTATATTTGCTCGTTTCGTTTGTGTCATATAGATCATGCCAAAAAGAAAGAAGGGATAGACTTAATATATCTGAGTCGGTTCTCTTGAAAATCCCTCTAATGCATGTTCATTGCAACAAAACACGTGACGACAATATTGAAGTTGGGAAAAATCTGTTGTTTGGTAAATGAAAAACGTCTTCATTCTTGTAAATTTGATCATAATATTATGCAATCTCTCTTGCTGAAGCCGTACCTTTGAAAATGAAGTGACTTCGTTTTGTGTGAACTCAAGGATCTTTCAACATAATCCTTAATCAAGAGAATCTTTCAACAGACATGGCACAAGAATGAGAGACAAGTGCCGTGTTTTAAATTTTCTTGCCCCCACCTCCTTAATAACTTAATAAAATGGAAATTTGGTCCCAAGATTTTGACATCCCACCTGGATGTTTGTCCCCCTAATATTTATCCTAATTATTCTTAGATAATTGTCCACAAATTTAATGTACAAGTTAGTTTCCCACTTAAAAATCCATAATTATCCAATTATTCATGTAATTAAGAGTTTTCTCAAATTACTTAAAATATTACTCACTTTTAGCTCACTTTTAATATACCGTATTCACCTCATTATGGGAGTAGTTGATAAATATCAGGTATTATAGTTGTGACCGTATTTTATACTAAATTGTCAAACTTTGATGAAACTCATTTTCTTCGATTCACTTACCTTCTCACCTTCACGAATTTACTTACCACTTGTTTGAAATAGTATGATTCTTATAATCACAAAATCCTTCTCACCTTCACGAATTTATTTATCACTTGTTTGAAATAGTATGATTTTATAATCACAAAATAATTCTCATTCCCAAACTTACATCGATTAACTTATGACAAACTTTAACGTACGATAATGCGAGATGTAATATCTCATTTCTCGACTTTCATCAATTTACATATGGAGTACTTACACGTACAAAAATATGGAGTGTAACATGGTGTAGCTCAGCGATAAAGAGAGGAAGAAGAAGAAAATGAATATGATGGCTCCGAGGTGGTTTCTCGATTGAAGAAAAACACCGAGGCCCCAAAGGCCACTATGTCGGTAGGGTTAAAGATATTTAGCCTCAAACCAAAGAGATCTTAGAAGAGGTCCCGAGCAAAGTCCCAGAGTCGTCAGAGGCTGAAGATCCTCCCACCAAAATGAGCAATCGGTAGGTATGCCGGAAGGGGTTGGCCCGAAGGCCTTTCAAAATGAAGAGAACGCCCCAAGTGACTTTCTTGGGGCAATAGAAATTGGCGACTCGCCGCCCCTTCCTATATTTTTTGAGGGGACAATTCATGAAGCCCAGGCCACGGGGACCCCCAATGTGGAAGGAGCCTATGGATGGGATGACCTTTTTCCGTGGTTATTTTACAGGAGTTGAAGATTCTACCAAGCTGAGTGAGGCTTCGAGTATCTTTGACGAGGCTCAACGACTTCTGAGTCGGGTAAATCTCAACTCCCCTTATCGATATCTCACTTGTATTTATTTCTTCTTGTCTAATTTTCTTTCTTCTTTCTGCATAGGCCTTGACACTCCATCGGGAGGTGTTTTCTAAATCTCGGGCAGAGCTAAGCTGATGCGAGGCCGATCTTCAAAGGCTTACAGAGGAGAGAAATGCCCTCAAACTTCTTAATGGGCAAAAGGAATAGAGATCAAGGTCCTTCAAGCTGAATTGGCCACGACTCATAAAGGGCAGACCAACCTGATTGAGCAGGTAATGAAAATCTTAGAAGCTCAATGAATTAGTTTGGGGAAGATGACCAACACTTCAATTTTATAGGTTCAGCAAAAGGCCAAAAAAATTGAACAGCTCAGTGAAGAGGTTAACATGATGAGGGCGGAGACCTTAGGTTGGAAATAAAACATGTACCCTATTTCTTAGGAGAAAGATATTGCTCGATCCCAGCTTTCATTAGTCCAAAGTCAGCTTAAAGGCATGAAGGAGGAAAACTCAGCCCAAGCCAAGAAAATAGAGGAGCTCGAAGCTCGTTTGGCCGCCGAACTTGCAACGGCTAAATCTGAGGCAAAAAAGGTAATGGCTGAAGTGGAGGCAATTGTGGCTGTCTACCAATCTGACGCTAAAGCTGCTCAAGCCCAAGCAATAGAACCTGTCAAGGTTGCTCAAAATTGAGCTTTTTGGGTCACCGAGCATGTCAAGTGGCAGTCTCGAAGAGAGACTCTTGAGGAGATTCATGCTCGTGGCTTTGACCTTGTTATCGAGATTGAAAATGCAAAAGAGCTTGAGGCTAAAGCAAAAGCATTTCTCTTTACTGATGATTATGATTCCAAGAGCCTGAATGGATCCGAGAGTGGGGGAGATCCCTAGAGAGATGATGTAACTCTCGAGGAAAATTAGGCACTTAGGATTTTCCTTTTTTGAATTTTTGTGTAGGACCCTAATTGGTCCTTGTAAATATTTTCATATGTATAAAAGATCTCTTTTCTTTCTGACTTGTGTTTATTTCATTTTCTGCCCTATGCAAATTCTGTTTTGTCTATGCCTTGTGAAAATTTTGTTCATGAGTACAAGACATAGGCTATTTGATCTTTGTAATCGAGTGAGTAATTTCTCGGACTCAAAGTAGGGGGACCCTTGGTTTTGGTTGAGTGAGGATGACTTCTCAAACTCAAAAAATAAAATGGCTCTTTGACTCTTGAATTAGGCCGACATTGACTCAAAAGAATGGCTCTTTTCCCTTTTCGGCTTAAAAAATTTTAATCAAATAAAAAAAATTTATTCCTTAGAATGAAATGAGGTTTTTTTGAGAGTTCAAACAATCTGGTACCTTTTTAGTGTTTTTGAGGGTTGATATTATCGAAACCCTTTATAATTTTGCCAAGTGTAGCCTTTTTAACCAGTTTTGTGAAAATATTAGAAGACCTATTTTATTACGAAATTCAGACCTCTCTGAGTCGCATTCGTTTAGTCGTAGCCTTTGACTTAGGATTTGCCTCTTGGACTTATTTCTCGGTCATACTTTGAACTTGTTCGAAGTGTCAGTCCCCGAGTAGTGTGGTCATGGCCTATAAAAATGATAGTTTCCTTTTTAAGGTCTTATGATCTAGAGATTTTAGTAGTTCGATTACATCGATTTTTCATATGGCAATCCCCGAGTATGGGTAAGTTGTTCGAACTTCAATGGTGATCGGCCCTTAAGCCCGTTTCCAAAACAGACCATAAGTAAGAAATTGTAAAGTATTGTGTTCTCCAAGTCATGAAATATTTGGCAAGGAAAAATACTTCTCTCATTTGATTATACATGCATACATATTTGTCTTCAGGGCTCGAGTAATCTACATGGGCACAGTTTGTTTGACCGTTTGGCCCTTACAAAGTTTTACCGACCGAGACCCTGTTGATACGAAGTACCTTCTTTGTAACAAATTTAATATTTGAGGGTGATGCCCCCCCAGTATTTGATGCCTTTTTGTAAAGAATCCCTGGATATTGTTGCATTGCCTCAAGGTAGCACAAATAATGGTTGCCTCGTTAAAAACCTCACCGAAAAAATCCACTTGAAAAAACAACCAGTCTAAGGGAAAAAGAGTGCAATGCGTGCTTTAAAACCTAAGGACCTTGTGTTGGAGAGTTCCTCGATGTCTTAAATCGGACACCTACAATTGGTTAATACAAAATACAAATGAAAATGGAGAAAGTCGTACCTTTGCAGTAATATTGTTTGAGGAGTGATATGTTCCAATTGTTTGGTAATTGATTGTCATTCATCATGCCAAGTTTGTAGGATCCTTTTTTGACGATATTGAGGACCTAATACGGTCTTTCCTAGTTCGGGCCAAGTTTTCCTCCACTTGGATCCTAAGTATTAATGGTGACCTTTCTCAGAACTAAGTCCCCAATTTTAAAGTGTCGAAGATTGGCTCTTCGGTTGTAATACCTCTCGATTCGCTATTTCTATGCAGCCATTTGAATGAGGTCAGCTTCTCGCCTTTCATCTAGAAATTTGAGGCTCGTATTCATAGCCTCATGGTTTGACTCTTCCATTGCATACCGAAACCTGAAGTTAGGCTCCCCGACTTCGACCGAGATTAGAGCTTTGGAACCATAGACTAAAGAGAACAGTGTTGCCCTCATACTGGAGTTCGACATTGTTCGATATGCCAAAAGGACCTCGGGAAATACTTCTCTCCATTTTCCTTTGGCTTCGTTCAATCTTTTGTTCAGATTTTGGATGGCGATCTTGTTTGTCGATTCGGCCAGTCCGTTCCTACTAGGATAATAGGGTGTTGACAGGATCCTCTTTATTTTATGATCTTCGAAAAACTTTGTCACCTTGCTGCCGACGAATTACTTTCCATCATTGCATACGATATTCGCAAGCATTCTGGATCGGCATATAATGTAATCCCAGATGAATTTTATAACTTCTTTTTCTCTGACTTTCTGGAAGGCATGTGCTTTAACCCATTTAGAAAAATAGTTAGTCTTAAAGTATGAATTTAGCTTTACCTGGGACCCGTGGTAGAGGGCCGACGATATCCATTTCTCATTTCATGAATGGCCACGGGGATAGGACTGAGTGAAGTTTCTCTCCGGGCTGGTGGATCATTGGTGCATACCTTTGACATTTGTTGCATCTTCGAACAAATTCTTTAGTGTATTTTTCCATATGGGCTCAATAGTATCCTGCTCTAATTACTTTGTGAACCAATGACTTGGCACCAGAATAGTTTCCTCAAGTGCCCTCGTGAATTTCTCGTAGAACGTAATCGGTGTCTCCTGGTCCCAAACATTTTGCTAACGGCCCATCGAACCTTCTCCTATACTTTGTTCCATCCTTGGCCAAAGTGAACCGTGCGGCCTTAGTGCGTAGAGTTCTTGATTATGTTCCTCATGTATTCGATGTACTTATTCCTCAACTTGTGGAGTTTATCTCGACGTGTCCTTCTTCGATTACTAACCATGAAAGTTGTATGACAGTCCCCGAGCTAAACTCATCATCTTAGATCGACGAACCCAAATTTGCAAGGGCATCGACCTCGCTATTTTGTTCTCAAGGTACGTGTTTTAGGGTCCATTCTTTAAATCAATGCAGAGACATTTGCAATTTGTCTAAGTATCTATGCATTCGATCTTCTCAAACCTTGAAAGTTCTGTTGAAATGATTTACCACAGGTTGGGAGTCTCACTTGGCCTCGATGACCTCCGCTCCAAGCTCTTAGCTAACTCGAGACCTGCAATATGGCCTCATACTCGGCATCATTGTTAGTTAATTAATAAGTTTTGATAGACTGTATAATCATATTACCTGTGGGTTTCTTCAAAATGATGCCTAGCTCGAACCCCTTCACATTCGAAGTGCCATCCATGAAGAGGATCCACACCCCGATGATGTACCTGATTTTAATAATAGTTCCTTTTCGACCTCGGGTACGAGGGCTGGCATAAGGTCAGCCATGAAATCTGTCAGGACTTGAGACTTGATGGTTGTTCAGAGTTGATACTCAATATCGTACCGAATGAACTCGACGGCCCATTTGGACAATGACCCGAAAGTTTGGGAATGTGCAAAATGTTAAAAATATGGTTTTAATTTCCTAGAGGCGCTCACTAAAGCAGGCGCTAACTTTTCTAAGTGTGGGTACTGGGTCTCGACTTCACCTATGGTTCTATTAACATAATAGACATGAAATTACGTACCTGGCTCTTCTCAAACTAATACCCCACTTATCGCTATCTCCGAGACCACTAAGACAAGTAAAGTTGATCGCCTACCTTTAGGGTGTGAAATAATGGCGGGTTTGAAATGTATCGTTGATTTCCTCTAAAGCCTGTAGACATTTTGGGGTCCATGCAACATTGCTCTTTTTCTTAAGCAGTGAGAAGAACCGGTGGCTCCTATCTGAAGACCTCGAAATAAATCGACCCAGGGTAGCTATGCGTCGTGTTACCCTTTGTACAACCTTGACATTGTTAATAACTGTGATATCTTCGATTTCCTTGATTTTATCGAGGTTGATTTAGATCCCCAAATTTGATACTGTATGATAGGTTATATGTGTATCCCTATTGTGTTTTGATGATCTATCAAACTTACTGATAAGAACCAGATAAAGAACCTGATACACAACCTCAAACACTTAAAGATTACCAAGTCACCAGTTGGAGAGACAATCAACTCTTCAGGGTCAAAGGAACAATAGATGGACCAAATAGCAACCAGTTCCCGAGGAGACTATACAAGTCAACTGCCCTAATTGTAAAGTTCCTGCCTACACACGCTACAGTGCATCACTCAACTTTATATGGAATGTCCTTTACCTAAATTGCTTACATCATTCAAGTAAGGTCACTAATGAGATATTAACATCAAGCAAAGGTAAAACAAATGACTTGCACATTCAGTAACTCAAAGAATTCTCTCATGTTTGTGTCAATCCTGCAAGTGATTCTCAAGTGCATCAAGAACGAAAAACAACCTAACCAAGAACCAGTTTCATGTATTGAAGTTATTACATTTCCTCAGTTGTGTTGTACCTTTGTTAAAGAACTCTATTTGTAATTCCTACTTATCTTAGTTAGAAGCATTGTGTAGGAAATCTTTGTAAATCCTAAACCCTTGTGTTTGTGTCTTGGCTAGAGTTAATCGATTTGTAATGTCTTTATAATAGAGTTATTACAAAGTGACTTGTAATAAAGTGTTACAAGTTAGTGAGAGATTAAGAGGTTAATTTCTAGGTTTAAAGTCTTTGTAATATAGTTATTACAAATTGGCTTGTAAAAGAGTGTTACAAGTTAGTAAGGGATTAAGAGGTCAATTCCTAGGTTACAATAGGTTGTAACCTAAAGTTTCTCAGTAGTGAAGTTTCAATCCTACAAGAATAGGTCGTGGTTTTTGATCATGTGAGCAAGGATTTTTCATATAAAGCTCCATTGTACCATTTACTTACTACAGTGTGTGTGTGTTCTGTGGGAACTAATAGAGAACCTGGTTCTTTATAGAGTTTGGTGGACCCTTAAATTCTTTCAATTGGTATCAGAACTAATTTTTTCTATCAGTTTAACACCCAAAAATGATCCTCATGGCTGCTCCGCCAAAATTTCGAAGAAGGCCGGTCTACTTACAGGCCAACAAGGTTCAATGGCCAATATTATGAATGGTGGAAGACTAGGATGCACGACTTCATCATGGCTGAGGATTCAGAGCTATAGGATGTTATCTGTGATGGACCCTTTGTTCCTACCAAGAATCTTAGCAACCCAGCTGTAGCAATTCCCAAGACGAGAAAGGAAGTCAATGACGCTGATCAAAAGGCCATAGAAAAGAATTTTTGTGCAAAGAAAATTCTTATTTGTGGCATTGGTCCTGATGAATATAATAGGATATCGGCATGCTAATTAGCAAAAGAAATTTGGGAGGCTCTTCAGACAGCTTATGAAGGGACAGCACAAGTCAAGCAATCAAATATTGACATGCTTACAACTAAATACGAGCTTTTCAGAATGCAATACAATGAGTCCATTTGGGATATGCACACTCGCTTCACATCTATCATCAATGAACTTCACTCATTGAGAGAGATCATCCCTAGGAACGAACTTGTAAGGAAAATACTTAGTGTATTACCTGGTTCATGGTAAATCAAGGTAAATGCCATTACAGATGCAAATTATCTTAAGGAGCTAACCATTGATGAACTTGTCGGCAAACTCAAGGCCTATGAAATGAAGAAGGGGGAAGACAATGAGATAAGATAGCTCAAAAGGGATAAGAACCTGGTCCTCAAGATGGAAAACAATGTTTCAGGTGGTGAGGATGCTGATATGGCCTACCTGACAAAAAGGTTTAGAAAATGGTTTGCAGAAATTAAGGCATTCCAAAACAAGGCAGCTCCAGCAAGCCAAAAGGTTATGACCTATGTTATAAGTACAACAAGTTAGGACACTTTATCAAGGTTTCCCTCTTCTCAAGCAATATCAATACAAACATAACACTGAAAAGGCAGCTAAGAGGAATTAAGTTCCTGACAAATGGTTCAAGAGAAAAGATGTTGCTGACAATGTTGTGAAACAAGCTCTTGCTACATGGGGAGATTCTTTCAGTGAATCTGAAGAAGATGATGATCAAGGTGATAGCTCCATAATGGTAGTGGAAAGTGAAACAGATGAGTACGACTCAACCTTTGCTCTT
This sequence comes from Nicotiana benthamiana, assembly GCA_034376525.1. Classification (NCBI taxonomy): domain Eukaryota; kingdom Viridiplantae; phylum Streptophyta; class Magnoliopsida; order Solanales; family Solanaceae; genus Nicotiana; species Nicotiana benthamiana. The sequence goes on from CM067332.1 coordinate 69,958,906, forward strand.
ATGGTAAAATCTGACAATGGTGATGAGGAAAACTTCTTAAATGTTCAAAGAAATCTGAAGTCTTATTCTTCGAAAAAACTTATGTCTTTGGAAAATGTTTTAATTGATGTATATCATAGTCTTATAAATGAAAAGGATGTCTTAACTATGGAACTGGGAGAAGCAAAACAATCGAGAGATGATCTAGTAATTGTGGTGGTAGACTTAGAGGAAACCATTGAGAGACTAAAGAAACACAGAGATGCCTTAATAAAAAAAGTTGCAAACATAGAACATGAGAGAAATGATCAAGTGGTTGTTGTGGTCGATCTAAAAGAGACCATTGAATGTGTTAGAAAGGAGAAAGAGGTTTTAACTGAAAGGGTTGCTAACATTGAGCATGAGAGAGTTGACCTATTAGTGGTGTTTGTAGACCTAAAGGAAATAATTGAGGAACTAAAAAGGGAAAGTAGGCCCGGGAACACTCAAAAAGGAAAAAAAGTTGTAAGTGAAGCACGCCTTAGGCTTGAAGAGTGTTAAAATCAGTGAAATCTAGTTTGTGTGTGGAACTTGAGAAAAACAAACAACTTCAGGAAGACCTAGGAAAAGTGAAGAGTGACCAAGAAAAATCACTTACATGGACCTGGTTCTCTGATGCAATCACTATTATGTATACAAAAAGTAGGGGAAATAGGTTCGGAATCGGGTTTCGAGGGGAAAAATCTCCCTACAACCCTCATAGCAAGTACGTTATTGTTCCTGACAATTGGCCTTACACTCATTGTGGCAACACTGGGAACTTTAAAGAAAATTCTAAGGTCAGAATTCTGTCTCAATAGAAAAATAAAGTTTTTGCTGAAACGTATAATGCCTGTTTGGACCAAAACGCCCTCATTCACCCCTTTCCTCATTACAAGGGAACCAATGTTGGTTGGGTTCCTAAGTCTAATCCTTGATATTCTTGTGCAGATAACAATGAAAGGGAGCAGTCAATAGTGGTACATGGATAGCGGCTACTTGAAGCACATGACTGGAAGTACAAATGATTTCCTTTCACTGAAATCTTTTAGGGAGGGAGTGTATCTTTTGAAAATAGCAAAAAGGGACACATTCTGGGAGTTGGAATGATCTGGAAGTCTCTTTCTCACTCTATTGAAAATGTGTACCACGTGAACGGGTTGAAGTATAGCTTGCTGAGTATTTCCCAAATATGTGACAAGGGGATCTTAGCTGTCTGAGTGTTGTTGATGATAATGTTGAGCTATGGCACAAAAGACCAGTTCATGCAAGTTTCATGCTACTGAACAAATTGGTCAAGAAGGACCTGTTTCGTGGTCTGCTCAAGTCAAGCCTCAAGGATCACAGGGTGTGTGATGCATGTGTAAAAGGAAAGCAAATCAAATCCTCTTTCAAGACATAAAAGGAAGTTAGAATATAAAGGCCATTTGATCTCCTCCATATGGATCTCTGTGGACCTATGAGGGTGCCAAGTAGAGGAGAAAAGAGGTACATATTATCATCGTTTTGGCTAACTACTCCAGATTTACATGGACCTTGTTCCTCAGAACTAAGGATGAGACTCCAACCGACATAGAGGAACCTGGTCCTTGAATCATAATATATGAAGTAGAAAACAGAGTTGTGGATGTTGTACATGGAACTCAAGCTGCTGTGGTGAGGAACAAAACTCATGGGACAAATCCAAAAGAACCTGGATTCCCACTTAATAAGATTCAGGTGTCTAACTAGAAGCACAAGAGCTCACACCCTCTTCAAAACATAATCACTCCTCTTGATTCAGGAGTTCTAACCAGATCAAAGAAAAGAAACTCACTTGCCTTCTCAACATTTCTCTATCAAATAGAGCCCAAGAATATCAAGGAAGCATTTAAATATGCAGATTGGATTATAGCTATGCAAGAAGAGCTCCGTCAACTTGAGAGGAACGGTGTGTGGAACCCGGTTCCATGGCCTGCTAACAGAACTGTTATAGGAAATAGGTTGGTATTCAAAAAAAACTTGATGAGTTTAGAAGCATGTTTTAAACTTGACAAGGCTTTGTATGGGTTAAAGCAGGCTCCTCGTTCTTGGTATGAAAGGTTGTCAAAATTCTTTCTAGAAAATGGCTTTAGGGGAAGGAAAATTGAAACACTCTTTTTTTTGAAGAAACGAGGAACAAACCTACTCATTGTGCATATCTATGTTGATGACATCATCTTTGGAGCAACATTTAACTCTCTATGTGAAGAATTTGCAAAACTCATGGGAAGTGAGTTAGAAATGAGTATGATGGGGAACTGAATTTCTTCTTAGATTTACAAGTGAAGCAAACTTCCAAGGGGACAATGGTAAGACAATAGAAGTACATGAAGAAGCTGCTAAAGATATTTGACATGGAGACATCAAAAATCATTGACACTCCCATCGTCAATACTACTCGTCTAGACATGGACGAACCTGGTTCCCCTATAAATCATACCATGTACAGAGATATCATATGGTCATTTCTGTAGCAGACCAGATATTGTGTGGGTATTTATGTTGGGTTTCAATCCATTCCAAAGGAATCTCATCTGAATGCTGCCAAGAGAATCCTAAGATATCTCAAATAAGATTAAGGACCTGGTTCTCTACTATCTCTCAAGAGATAACCTTGACTTAATAGGGTATGTTGATGTTGACTATACTAGGTATCTAATGGATAGGAAAAGCACTTCTGGCATGGCACCTTTTCCGGGTTCATGTCTGATTTCATGGAGTACAAGAAAACAAAACCCAACGGCCCTCTTTATTTCAAAATCTGAATATATGGCTGTTGCATCTTGTTATGCTCAACTGCTATGGATTAAATAGCAACCGAAAGATTTTGGTGTGTTCTCTGAGTGTGTGCCCTTACTATGTGACAATACTAGTGCACTCAACATGGCCAAGAATCCAGTTCAACAAAAGTGAACAAAGCATATTGATATACGACATCACTTTCTCAAAAACAATATCTAGAAAGGGAAAATATGCATCAATTTCTACAGCACAAAAGATTAAATTGCAGATATGTTCACCAAAGCCCTGAGTAGAGAGCATTTTGAAAGAAATCGCCTGGCACTGGGGTTGATAAAACCCAACTAAGTACATGGTCCCTTAATGATTGGCTATGAAAGAAATGTGCAGGTAAAATTATCTAAAAAGTGTTTTCTGGCAAAGTCTAACTCATCTCCATACTGTTACAGGTAAACACACATAACAATCATAGAGCAAACAAGAAGCTAACGCATTGCACATTGGTCAAAGGTTGAGGCTCACATTTGCAAAATCTATTAGGTAACCTAGTTCCTTTGACACAGGTTAGTAGTTTCTTTTTACTCTCATGCATAATTTTTCAAACGGCTAAAAACAGTGCCAAATCATTAGATTGTCAGTTTCCCTCCTTCCTATTTTTTGAACCTAAGCGTCTCATCTAAAGCAACCTGACTGCCCAAAATTTATACCCATTCATGACTGATTCCTCACCCCTATTAAATAACTTCTCCCACAGTCACTTTCATAACTGTTCACATCAAAGAATCCAAAATTCCTCTTTTTTTCTTCAAGCAAAAAAACTTTCTTCAACTCGCTACACTCCACCATGTCTGAAAGTCATTTACAAGAACAAGAGGCAAAATATGTTGTCAATAGCTACTGAGAGAACTCTGGTTGGAGGTTATGAGGTTGTATCTAAGTCTCAGTGGGGAAGAAAATGGTGAAGAGGTCAAAGGGTAGGGAACTGGTGCCTGCCTGTAAAACTTTGGCACCTGACAATACTACTGGGGAACCAATTGAAGGACCTGATTCCTCCACCCAAGAGGAGCCCTCTTCTTCCACTTGCGAAAAAACCCATGGTTCTCCACAAGAACCCCAGGTCAGTACTAATCTTGCTCCCTCACCTCATTTCTATGCTGAGCCATTAACAATTATGGTTCCTGAGATACGATTTTTGTCTGAGGAGGAGAAGAAGGAGATTGAAGAAGAAGATTATGATAATGTGGCTTTGGCGATCTTTATTAATGCTAGAAGTAGAAAGGAACCTCACCAGGGATCATCGTCTAAGATACCCGTAATGAGGTTATAAAAGAAGGAATAACTTGAGTCCATCCTAATGAAAAGTAATGAAAATGAAAAAGAAGAAAAGGAGATTGGTGAAAGATGGAAAGGTTGTAAATAAGAAGGTAGTGGCTCATGCACTCGTCGTGAATGTGGATGATGAGGTAGAAGAGGGACCTGGTCCCTTGGCTCGTAAGTCCTCAAAGAAGCTTATTGTTCCAAAGCACAAGAGGGAGTCATCTGTGAGTGAAAAGGAGTTGAGAATGGTTGAGGATGAAAAATCTGGTGAGAAAGAGGATGGGAAGATGGTTAAGGAGTCCTATGAAAAAGTGGCTAAGGAGTCTGTTGAGAAGATCTCTAGGAAATCTACAGAGAAAGGCAAGAGTGTAAGAAAATCAATAAAAAGGAAGGTTGATGCCAGTGAGGAACTAGGTTCCTCCAAGAAGACCAAGATTGGTGAGGGACAAAGTGATTTGTAATAAAATGTTACAAGTTAGTGAGGGACTAAGAGGTTAATTCCAAGGTTTAAATTCTTTGTAATATAGTTATTACAAAGGGCTTGTAATAAAGTGTTACAAGTTAGTGAGGAATTAAGAGGTTAATTCCTAGGTTACAATAGTTTACAATCTAAAGTTGCTCGGTAGTAAAGTTAAAATCCTACAAGAGTAGATCATGGTTTTTGATCCCGTGAGCTGGGAGTTTTCCACGTTAAACTCCATTGTGCCATTTACTTACTGCAGTATGTGTCTGTTCTGTGGGAACTAATAGAGAATGTGGTTCTCTATAGAGTATGGTAAACCCTTAAATTTTTTCACCATAAAGCCGAGGAAGTTGCCCGAGCCGACCCGAATGCACATTTCTCCGGGTTAAGATTTATGTTATACTTTCTCATTATGTCGAAGGTCTCCTGCAAATATTTCAAATGGTCCTCTACTTTCAGGGACTTAACTAGCATATCATCATTATAAACCTCCATTGAATTAACTATTTGTTTTTCGAACATTTGATTTACTAGGCATTGATAAGTAGTACTAACATATTTTAGTCCAAACGATATTACATTATAGAAATAAGTGTCGTACTTAGCGATGAACAAAGTCTTTTCTTGATCCTCCAGGTTCATCTGTATTTGATTGTACCCGGAGTAGGCATCGAGGAAACTAAAAATCTCGTGGCCGGTCGTGGAATCGACCATACGATTGATATTCGGCAAAGGAAAGGAATCTTTAGGGCATGCCTTATTTAAATCTTTATAGTCTAAGAACATTGAAGTTTGTTTCCCTTAATAGAGACTACAACTACGTTTTCCAACCTTTCGGGATATTTTACCTCCCGAATGGATCCTATATTAAAACGTTTTGTTACCTCATCATTAATGAATGCATATTTTACCTCGGACTGAGGACTTCTCTTTTGCTTCACCAAGCGAAATTTCATCTCCAAGGTTAGTCGATGCGTAGTGATCTCCGGTGGGATCCTTATCATATCTAGGTGGGACAGGGAAAAACAATCCATGTTATTTAAAAGGAATTGAATGAGTTTTTTTCCTGAGCTCGGGAGTTATCTCTGTGCCCAGGTATACCTTTCGGTCGGGTAGATACTCGATCCGTATGACTTGTTCCAGCTCTTCAATCGTTGACTTCATCCCATCAGAATTATCAAGGATTATGAAGGTTCAAGGTATCATATAATCATCTTCCTTGAAAATTTCTTGCTCCTCCGATCGGGCCGAGGCCGGCAACTATGGTTGCTATATGACTTCTTGTTTTCCCTTCGGTTCCTTTGTTGATGACATCACTGATACAGGTATTGCCCCATCGATCACAAACATTTCTTTGGTGGCAGGTTGTTCACCATACACCGTTTTGATTCCTTCTAATGTTGGGAATTTCACGACTTGGTGAAGCATCGAGGGAACTGCTCTTATATTATGAATCCAAGGCCTTCTGAGTAGTGCGTTGTACCTCATGTCACCTTCGATCACATGAACTTTGTTTCCTGAATAGTCCCGGCCACGTTTATAGGCAGAATGACTTCCCCTTTGATGGTTTCACTTGCCATGTTGAAGCCATAAGTACCCGAGCTGCGGGCACGATCTGATCTTGGAGGCCAAGTTGCTCTACGACCCTTGATCAAATAATATTTGCTGAGATACCTGGATCAATTAACATATGTTTAAATTAAATTTTATTCATAAGGATAGACATTTTCAGCCAATTTCATCACCATCTGTAAAGAAATGGGAGAGATCTCTTGTTGGAATTGCAACATTTTCAGCCATTTAGGGTCTTACTTTTATTGTGAATTGTTTTCTTTCAGTTCGCCGCAGCATATTGCATTAGGATAAATAGAAGCCACCTTACTTTTGCTATCCTACTAGATAAATAATTCAAATACCAGAAAAAATTTGTCCTCGACGGCAATAGATTACTTTATTCAATTTTGTGCAAATAAATTAAAATGTGTTAGTTGGAGAGAACTACAACAAACATATTCATTTTTCTCGTAGTTATGTGATTGGTTATTGGGAGGGAATCCAATTATTGCTATTACATACAGCTATATATATAAGTCAAGAAAAATGACGTTGGAGCATCATCTTCTAGGAACAACTTATAAGACATGAGCGTTTGACGTTTTCCTTACCCTTTCAAATTTTTACAAGCGTAATTATTCAATCACTTCTACATCCTCATCGTTGAAAGACAAGATTTCTTCTAGTAAGTAGTCTTGAGTTTGCTTTTCCCTCATAATTGTAAGTTTGGTGCATTTGAATACTAATTCTCGAGGGATATCGACCCCACCAATGATCATATGAATTACGTGTTGTGGCTCTTCCTACTCATTCTGCATGTTCAAATCTTTGGTTTTGAAGTGGTTCTTGGCCCCATCACTTAAGAACTCTCGAAGGTGACCCTTATTGAATAGACGGGCTACCTTCTCCCTCAATTGTCTACAGTCTTCAGCTCTACGACCATGAGTACCATGGTATTTGCACATTTGATTAGGATTCCTTTGAGCTGGATCGATCAGTAAGGGTCTAGGCTATCTAGAATCTTTAATCCGACCAATAGCTGATACAATACCTCATGTGTCGATGTGGAAATTGTATTCTGACAATTGAAGTGCCTCTTTGAACCTGGTATCCCTATCGAAACTACTTTTGCTCGTAAACCCCCGAAAATTCTATCCTCGAATATTCCTTCTATCATTCCTTGAGGAGTTGTTTCCAGGCCCGTTATTTCTTCGATATCCAGTGTATGGCAGGTATCTATCTCTATTCAATCTTAGTTCCTGATCGACGTCCCATTTAAATCTATCCACGGGACTATTAGGGTAAATCAAACAAATTGGGGTTCCCAGTTGATCATCTTCGACCCTAATCTTCGACTGATATCGATTGTGTACATTAGCCCAAATGGCAACTGGATATTCGATCAAATTTTACTTCGACTGTTGTGAAGCTATGGAGTTCTGAGTATTGAGACCTTGTGTAAAAGCTTGAACAACACGATCATCGATGACTGGTGGCAAATCCATTCTCTCCATTTGGAACCTAGATACGAATTCCCTGAGCATCTCGTTATCCTTCTATCTTACCTTGAAGAGATCTAATTTCCTTGTTGTAACTTTAATGGCTCCGACATGGGCTTTCAGAAAGAATCTGCGAGCATAAAAAATGAATCAACATAGTTGGGTGGTAAGATATGATACTATATCATGACACCCTTCAATAAAATTTCTCCATATTTCTTCAATAGGAAAAATTCAATTTCATCGTCTTCTAAGTCATTCCCATTTATTGTGCATGTGAAAGAAGTAACGTGCTCATTATGGTCGGTGGTCCCATTTTATTTGGTGAGTTCTAGCATATGGAATTTCTTTGGAATGGGCTTCGGAGTCGCACTTGGCGGGAAAGGTTTCAGCTTGAACTTCTTTGAATCCAAACCCTTTAGAATCGAGGGTGCCCCCGGTATTTTGTCAGCTTGTGAGTTATATGTTTCTACCTTTTTTATCATTAGCCTTAATTTCTATTCACCTGATTCGATTCGCTTAGTGAGATCTTCGAGCATCTTCATAATGGTGGAATAAGTCCCCATTTCATTAGCGTTCGATTTCTCCGGTACATGTTCGATTCTATGAATAAATTCGTGTGATGTTTCGAGCTCAATTCTACTTGGTGCTCGATTGTGATTTTGGAGTTGCGCCATCGCAACTTGTTGAGTCTACAACATTTTGAATTTCATTCGAAGGCTAATTCCTCCTTCTCCACCACTCTGTGCATTCTGATCGGCTATTCAGGCATCTCTGCGAACACTATTTCTAGGGTCGACGCCAAGATTTGTGATTAGGGCAACGTGTGAACTGACGCCGCTCGTGGCCAGCTTGAGGCACGTCAATCCATGGTGCCACTATATTATCGTTTTCTCCATGTCGTCATCGACGTGAGTAGGTACACCTTGCGAGTTAGACATGTTTATCCTGAAATCAAAAACACTCACACGAACAAGCGTAAAATAGTATGTGTTACAAGAATTAATACCAGGAAATTACTATTATCCTTAGCCCCACCATGGGCGCCAAACTGTTTATCCTCAAAATTGGATAATAATTAAACTTATAATGTGGTTTTAAGGATACGTTATTTTCCTAATACCAATTGATAAATGTAAAGAGTAATAATAGAAATTAACAGTAATATAAATCAAACCAGTGTTTTAACGGAATTCAGCCCTCGAGCTTGAATACTCTCAAGATAATTTATACAAAAGCAGTTAAAATATAACAAGCTGGTGAACAATGAACAAGAATATGAACTATAGAGAAGGCGTTATATTGTTATGATATTTCAGAGAGCAAGGTACTCACAAAATGGTTATAAACCTATTTATATAGTAGAGGAATCCTATATATGGTAAAATTCTAATTACAGAAGTAAATCCTATGATTAGCCTAAGCAAATGCCTTTGATTTGATCTGTTTCAAGGATTTCGCCATGATCTTCGACCAGTCACGGATATCTATCTTTCATTTTATTGTACTTTGCTTGAAGTCTGCCCTGTCTGGTCTTGATCGCTCCTGGTCTCGATCTCGGCAAGCACTTCGATTCTTGAACTCGGCACCTTGTCTTCGTCACATTAATCTGCCCCACTATGAGGTTTCCCTCGGTGCAACTTTCTTGTCTCGATCAAATAGTAATAATAGGCCCGATTTTAATTGTATACAAAATTAACTCTTGAAAGATTCGAATGGTTCTTTTCATCGAGCATTATAGTAGTGAATATTTGAAAATCATTCTGCATAAAAATTTCCAAATCTTTTTAGTCAAATGTTAATAGGTTATAGACAATTCTTCTAAGTTCCAAAACAAAGTAATCACATTATAAAAGCATGCCACTTAAGAATCATCTTTGTTTTGTTTTATGTGACATTAATTTTTTAGCATATTAAAAGAACTATAAAAGTAATTTTTTATATTTAAAAATAATTTAATTTTAACTTTTTTTAATTTTTGCATTAGTGATATGATTTTATGATATAAATATTTTAAATACTAAAAATTCACATGTCTTAAAAAATTTTTTGGTAGAATAGCCTCTTAGACACTTCTACTTGTACCAGTTTGACATTCCGATACTCCTACTTCATGAAGTTTCATCCGAACACTTGAACTTGTTCAAATCTTATATCTTAAATCCCTATGACCATTGTCCGAGCTTACGTGGGAGTGATATGGATGAGATGAACAGAATATGTGATACGCATTTGAGTATCATGAATTGATGGATCTAATTTAAACATAATTAAAAAGTTAATAGAAAAGAAAAGGGATAAAGTGCCGACTAATAGTACTAGAAAAATAAAAGGAAAAGGACCCATTACCATTTCAAACTCAGCCACTTACCTTTCTTTGTTCCTTTCTTCTGCCACTGTCTCCTCCTCTCTCTGTCACCTTTCTATTTCTTCGCAATAAACCAATTAAATCATATATGATAGATCTTAAATACTCATGTTTAAATTTGCCTTATGTTTGATGATCTAATAAACTTTTTGATAAGAACTAATTAGGGAATCTGACCTACTTGGGATTGCTACAAATTCCAACGGACTCCAGTAAAAGTTGAATTTCTACACATATGGGAGCTAGGAACCAAACAAGGACCTGATGCTCCTGCGGTTCCTATATAGCAGCACAAAGTTATTTGGACACAGTTGGAACTGAAGTAACTGGAGGTATTTTTTCTTCTGCACTGCACCACACTGACAACCTACTCATTCTCCAACCAAACAAAGTACTCACATCATTTCAAGTGATGTGATCAAGTTGTACCAAAGGGATTTTTATACAAAACATCACAAATAGGTTTCAGATTCATTCACTCAAGTATCAAGCAAAAACAGAAAAGATTATCCTCTCAAGCTTGAAGAACAAAGTTGAACGCTACTACAGACCAATTCCTAAATGAATTGATTATTGTTGTCCTAGTTGAGTTGTGACCTTGTTATTGCACTTACTGTATCTCTTAAATCGCTTTCTTAGAAGTATACTGAATAGGAGTCTTCTTGTAAATCCTCAAGCTCACTGAGTTTAGGTTGTGACTAGGTTTAGTTATAAAGAAAAGTCTTTTTAATTATAGAATTGCAAAGTGGCTTTGGGGTAATAGTACCACAAGCTAAAAAATGCCTTTGTAACTAGGATTGTCACAAAGTGGCTTGTGGTAAAGGTACCACAAGTTAGTTGAGTAAATCCTTTGCAATCAAGAGTATTGTAAAGTGGCTTGTAATCGGTAAGATTATAAGTTAGTGACGTTTAAAGCCTACAGGTGTAGGTCGTAATTTTTTTATCCCCTTGTGTGGGATTTTTCCACGTAAGAATCCTCTACCTTATTTAATTATTGTTTTACTAAGTACTCTCAGCAGAAACTGGTAGAGAACCAGGTACTCTAAGATTAAGTGGATCCATACGAACTAAAAATTGGTATCAGAGCAGGTTCCTTCTATCAGTTTAACACCTATGAAGGATCCTCATGATGGCTACACTAAATTTTGAAGAAAGCGAATCCATATATCACCCACCCAAGTTTGATGGAAAATATTATTGGTGGTGGAAAGCTAGAATGCATGATTTTATCATGGCTGAGGATTGCGAGCATTGGGATGTTATCTGCGATGGTCTGTTTTTCCAAATCAAAATACAAAATGAAAAATCAGTTTCAATAAAAAGGACCAGCGAAGAATACACTAAATTAGACAAAAAAGCAATAGAGAAGAATACCCGTGCCAAGAAAATCCTGGTATATTGTTTGGAACCTAAAGAGTACAACATAATCTCTACATGTGACATTATCAAGGAAATATGGGAGGTTTTTCAAATGGCTGATGAGGGAACTATACAAGTAAAACTAGAAAAATCTAACAATGATAATAGTTCTACGATGGTAGTTGAAGGCGAGGAAATTGGATCTGACTCAGCACCTGCTTTGATGGCTCAATTAGACAACGATGAAGAGAATGGGCAACGATGAGATTACCTTTAAGGATGTTCAGAGAAATCAGAAATCCTATTCTCTAAAGAAACTCATGTGCTTAGCCGATATTTTAATTACTAAGTTTTGTAGTCTTGCGGAGGATAGGGATTCCTTGTTCTTAGAATTAGAGGAATCTAACATATTAGAAAAGACTTAGTGGTTGCTATTACTGATCAAAAGAAAATCACCGAAATTCTTAGAAAAGAAAATAGTGACCTCCTAGTAGAAACTGCTGATCTAAGGGAACAGATAGTAAAGCCTTTGATTGAGTCAAAACCTGAAAGCTCTGAAAATGGAAAGAAGATAGTTAGTGAGGAATATGTTAGGCTTGAGAATAAAAGGGGAAGGCCTTGAGAAGTAGGATGAGTGCTAAAATTGAGAAAAGCGAGCTTCTCCAAGCCGATCTAGTAAAGGTAATGAATTATCTTGAAAAATCTCTAAACTGGACCTGGTCCATAGAAGCTACCACAACCTTGTTCACTAAGGACAGTGAAAAAGGGTGGGGTGCACGGTTTCCAAGGAAGAAAGATCCTTACAACTCTCACAGTAAGAGTGCTACTGCATCTGATAACTGGCCTTGTACCAAATAGGGGAACACTGGGCACTCCATGGAAGGTGTCCAGGCCAAGAATCAGTCAGTACCAAAAGATAAAGTGGTCGCTGAAGTTGTGATCACAAAAGAGGGACCAGGTTCTACTCACAAAAAGCGCACATTACCTCCATAGACTAAGAGAGCTCTTATTCATCCTTTTGGTAATTACAAGGGACCCAAACGTTTTTGGATTCCTAAAACTAACTCTTAAATTCTTGTGCAGGGGAGAAGGGAAGTGGTCAACAATGGTTCATAGATAGTGGGTGTTTGAAACATATGACTGGGAACACCACAGACTTTCTTTCACCAAAGTCATGTAGGGAGGGAGTGTATCCTTTGGAAATGGCAAAAAGGGATACATTCTTGTAGTTTAAAAAGTTGAGAAGTCACTCACTCACTCTGTTGAAAATGTGTACTATGTCAATGGACTGAAGTACAGTCTTCTGAGTGTTTCTCAAATTTGCGATAAAGGAAACAAAGTGGAGTTCTTGTCCAAAATATGCATAGTTATGGTGGACAAAAGATACAAGAACATCTATGTTATAGATTTCACATCTTTACATAGTGGTGATCTGAGTTGTCTAAAGGCGGTTGATGATGATGTCAAACTATGGAACAGAAGACTACACATACAAGCTTTTTCCTTCTGAACAAATTGATTCAAAAGGACCTGGTCCATGGTCTGCCTGTGTCATAATTCAAAACTTCAAAAATCTGTGATGCATGTGCTAGAGGAAAACATGTAAAGTTTTCTCTTAAGTCAAAAAGAGATGTGAGCCCCTCAAATCTGCTTGAGCTCATGTATATGCATCTGTGCGGACCCATGAGTGTGAAAAGTAGAAAAGGAAAGAGATACATATTCGTGATAGTGGATGATTACACCAGACTCACATGAACCTTGTTTCTCAGAACAAAAGATGAAACAGTTGAAGTATTTGTGGCAATTGTGAAGAAAATCTAGGTGAAGATGGAGTCTAGAGTTGAATTCATTAGATAAGATCATGGAATAGAGTTTGATAATACCAAGTTTGATGACTTCTATAATGAAAATGGCATCACCCACAACTTCTTAGCTCCCAGAACACCACAATAAAATGGAGTGGTAGAAAGAAAGAACAGAACTCTAGAAGAAATGGCAAAAAGACTTCCAAAGAATTTTTGGGTTGAAGCTGTCAACACTGCTTGCTATTTGGTGAATAGGTGCATGATCAGATCAATCCTGAACAAGACCCCATATGAATGGTTGAATGGAAGAAAATCCAAGTTGACTTACCTAAGAACATTTGGATACAAATACTATGTTCTCAACAATGAAAAGGATCAACTTGGTAAGTACGATGCCAAAAGTGTCGAAGGTATATTTCTTGGATACTCTTCTCAAAGCAAAACTTACAAAATATATAAAAAACGGACTCTCTGTGTGAAGAATTTGCAAAACTTATGGGGAGTGAGTTGGAAATAAGCATGCTGGGGGAATTAAAATTCTTCCTGGTCTTCAAGTAAAACAGTCTCCAAAAGGTACTTCCATCTGTCAACATAAATACATCAGGGAGTTCTGGAAGATGTTTGACATGAAAGCATTAAAGCCATTCGACTTGATATTGTTTTTAGTGTGGGATTGTGTGTGAGGTTTTAATCAAATCCCAAGGAATCTCACATGAAGGCTACCAAAAGAATATTGAGATATCTCAAAGGCACGCAAGACCTACTACTATACTATCCATCAGCTGACAATTTTAATCTGATTGGCCATGCAGATTCAGACTATGTAGGTTATCTTGTGGATAGAAAAAGCACTTCTGGAATGGCTCACCTCCTAGGATGACGCCTTATCTCTTGGGGAACAAGAAAGTAAAATTCAGTGGCTCTTTCAACAGCTGAAGCTGAATATGTAGCTGCAGTATCCTGCTGTGCTCAGCGTTTGTGGATCAAGCAGAAATTGGATGATTTCGGAGTACTCACTGAGAGTGTGACCCTCTTATGTGACAACACCAGTGCACTCAACTTGTCAAAGAACCCAGTTCAGCATAAAATAATAGAACATATTGATGTGAGGCATCACTTTCTAAAAGATAATGTGAAGAAAGGGTTGATATGCATGAAGTTCTACAACATAGAAGATAATATTGCAGATATTTTCACCAAGGCACTAAGTAGAGAACAATTTGAAAGAACAGAGTGAAGCTGGGACTGTTTAGGACATTAAGAACCTGATTCCTTTTTGGTTTGGCTCGTGTTATTAAGAAATAACTTGTTCAAAGTGTTTTTTGGCATTGTCTAACTGTTATATCCCATGTTTTTCGTACGTGAGAGTACGTCGTAAGCCAATTGATGTAAGCTCGGAAATGAGATCTTTTTCTGAAGTACATAACATAAGTTCATCATGTTATCTTCGAGGTTACAAATCTTCAAGATCACGAAAAACAAGTACCAAAAGGGTTGGAAAGCATAGACGCTAAACGAATTGAAGAAAATAAGTTTCGTCGAAAGTTAACAAGTTTGGCATGTTAAAAAATATACTTTTGGGGTGAGACTAGGATGATTAACACAATAAGGAGGTTATGCTATGAGTTAATTTAGTCATATTATAGTCATTTACTACATTTTAAAGGCAAGCAAGTTGTGGAACTACATAGAAAATCCTAGCCAAACATACTACACGAGCACAACCAAGACAGGCTGAGCACCTAGGCAAGTAGGTCAAATAAACATGCTTCTCTAAACTAGCATAAAATAATCTTGCGAATTAAAATAAATAGGTAAGCAAGAAAACTCAATTTAAATACCTCAAGTGAAAAAATGGATTTCCAACAATTTGCTGAAGTACGCGATCGTCACCTCACGTACGAGGCATTCAAATACCAAACATCACGTCCTAAGAGGAAGAAGTACCCCACACAAAGTTAGACAAGCAACTTAACTCAATCGGTTCCGGAGTCAACTTGAAATCACTCTTTTTCCACGAGTATCCGACTCCCAATGGCCCAAATCTATTTATTTCAATTACATCTTGTAAATAACATCTGAAATAACTGATTCCGCTATTAAATTTAAATCTAAGACGCAAATTTAGGTAAAATAACCAAATTTCCCCACATGTCAATGTGGTCAAAACCCGAGGTTTGAACCAAAATATAGTTAACCATTCCCCCACGAACCCGAATATATAGATTGTTTTGAAATCCGGCCTCAAATTGAGGTCCAAATCCCCAAATTTAGAAAAACCTAGGTTTTAACCCAAATCTCCAATTTCACCCATGAAAATCATTGGTTTTAACTTGAAAACATGTTAAATGATTTTAAAGATTGAAAGAAATAAGTAAAAACCAACAAACAAACGATTTGGAAGAGGTCTTGTTCTTGAAAAATTGCCCAAAGGAGTTGTGTTTTGAAAAATGGGATAAAAATATCCAAAATTCGACTAAGTATAAAAACTGTAGATTGCAGATATAGGAATTGTGAACAGGGGTTTGCAATCGCGAACTCTGCAGGTATAGGAAATGCGAGATTCTTGTTTGCATTTGCGATCCCAATGTCGCATTTGCGATAACTACAGGTCCAGGGTAGTCTTGCATTTGCAAGCTGATCATTCGCAATTGCGAAGCATGCAGGTCAGTTATAGCAACAATTTTTCCCAAGTTCAAAAATGCACTCCGACACCTATCCAAAACTTACCCCAGCCCGTGAAGCTCCATATCAAATATGCACACAACCTCAAAAACAACCTACAAAATTATCTGTGCGATCAAATTGCCAAAATAACATCATATACATCGAATTAAGCCTCAAAACTCAGGATTTCCTCCAATTTCCATAAAACATCAAATTCCCATTTTTTAAGTCCAAAACACGTCAAACGACGTCCGTTTTCAACCAAACTTTATAGAAAGTGCTTAAACCATATATAAGACTTGTACTGGGTACTAGAACCAAAATACGGGCATGATACCATAAACTTTTAATCAAATTTCACTTCCAATTTTCTTAATTATTTCTAGAAAATAGTTTCACGCAAAAATTCATTTCTCGGGCTTGGGACCTCGAAATTTGATTCCGGTCATACGCCCAAGTCCAATACTTTCCTACGGACCCTCCGGAACCGTCAAATCATGGATCCGGGTCCGTTTACCCAAAATATTGACCGAAGTCAAATTTATTCAATTTAATATTAAAATTTAGCATTTTCTCACATAATCCATATCTAAGCTTTCAGGATTCACGCCTGGACTGTGCATTCAAATCAAGACAATCCCAGATGAGGTTTTTAAGGCCTCGTAAGCACAGAAAAGGTAAGAAAACAAGTGATGACCCCCATTAGTCGTCACATCCTCCACCACTAAGACAATTGTTCGTCCTAGAACGGACAAAAGAAAGAAGTACCTGAGTCAGAAAAAAGATGGAGATAACGGCTCCGCATTTCCCGCTCGGTCTCCCAAGTCGCCTCCTCGATCGGCTGACCCCGCCCCTGAACTTTTACTGAAGCGATGTTTTTTGACCTCAACTTTTTGACCTGTCTGTCCAAAATAGCCACTGCTCCTCAACATAGGATAGATCATTGTCCAACTGGACTGAGCTGAAATCCAACACGTGCGACGGGTCGCCGTGATATTTCTGGAGCATCAAAACATGAAATACCGATGAACCCCGGCCAAACTGGGAGGTAAGGCAAGTTCATAAGCAACCTCCCCAACTCGCCTCAAAATCTCAGGAAGGACAATAAACCTCAAACTTAACTTTTCTTTCTTTCCAAACCTCATGACGCCCTTCAGAGGCAAAACCCGAAGCAAAACCCGCTCTGCGACCTTATATGAAACATCACGAACCTTCCGGTCCGCGTAACGTTTTTGTCTGGACTGGGCCGTACAGAGTCTATCCTGAATCACCTTGACCTTCTCCAATGCATCCTGAACCAACTTTGTGCCCAATAGCCTGGCTTCACCCAGCTCAAACAAACCCACCAGAGATCTACACTGCCTAACATACAAGGCCTTATATGCTGCTATCTGAATGCTGGACTGGTAGTTTTTGTTGTATGCAAACTCCGCCAATGGCAAGAACTGATTCCAAAACCCTCTAAACTCAGTCACACACGCACGAAGCATATCCTCAAAAATCTGAATAGTGCGTTGGGACTGTCCGTCCGTCTGGGGGTGAAATGCCATGCTCAACTCCACTCGAGTACCCAAATCCTGCTGAACGGTTCTCCAGAACCGTAATGTGAAGTGAGTACCTCAGTCCGAAATGATAGAAACTGGAAACCATGCAGACAAACAATCTCCCGGATATAAATCTCTGCAAACCGCTCCGATGAATAAGTAGAAGACACAGGGATAAAATGAGCAGACTTAGTCATTCGATCCACAATCACCCAAATGGCATCAAACTTCTTCGCAGTCTGAGAGAGACCAACTACAAAATCCATGGTGATCCTCTCCCATTTCCACTCCGGTATCTCTATCGCTAAAGCAACCCACCCAGTCTCTGGTGCTCATACTTTACTTGCTGACCATTAAGGCATCTAGCTACATATCCAACTATATCCTTTTTCATTCGCCTCCACCAATAGTGTCTTCTCAAGTCCTGCTGCATCTTCGCGGCACCCGGATGGATGGAATACCGCGAACTATGAGCCTCTGCCAAAATCAACTCCCGAAGACCATCAACATTGTGCACACAAACCCGGCCCTGCATCCTCAATACCTCATCATCTCTAATGGTCACCTCTCTGGCATCGTCGTGCTGAACTGTATCCCTAAGGACAAGTAATTAGGGTCATCATACGGTCGCTCCCTAATACAGATGAACAACGAAGATCGAGAAACCACACAAGCTAAAACCCGACTGGGCTCCAAGAGATCTAATCTCACAAACTGACTGGCTAAGGCCTGAACATCCATCACCATAGGTCTCTCTGAAATTGGTAAATATGCCAAACTCTCCGCCCGGCGACTCAAGGCATCCGCTACAACATTGGCCTTGCCCGGGTGATACAGAATAGTAATATCATATTCTTTCAGCAACTCCAACCACCTCCTCTAGCGCAAATTTAGATCCTTCTACTTGAACAAATGCTGCAAACTCATATGATCAGAATAAATCTCACAAGGCACACTGTACAAATAATGATGTCAAATCTTCAAGGCATGAACAATAACAGCTAACTCAAGGTCGTGGACAGGGTAGTTCTCATGTATCTTCAACTATATCGAAGCATAGGCAATCACCCTACCGTCCTGTATCAACACTGATCCAAGGCCAACCCATGAGGCATCACATAAACTGCATAAGATCCCAAACCAATAAGTAATATCAGAATAGGGGCTGTAGTCAAAGATGTCTTGAATTTCTAGAAGCTCACCTCACACTCATCTGTCCACTGAAATAAAGCACCCTTCTAGGTCTACCTAGTCATAGGGACTGCAATCGATGCAAACCTCTCCACAAAATAATGGTAATAACCCGCCAAGCCAAGGAAACTGTGAATCTATGTGTCTGAGGATGGCCTATGCCAACTCTGCACGACCTCTATCTTTCTCGGATCAACGCGAATGCCCTCACTCGAAATCACATGGCCTAATAATTCCACTGAATCCAACCAAAACTCTCATTTTGAGAACTTCACATATAACTTCTTCTTCCTCAGGGTCTAAAGCACGGTCCTCAAGTGTTGCTCATGATCTTCCCGACTCTGGGAATACACCAGAATATCATCAATAAAGACAATAACGAAAGAATCGATAATATGCCTGAACACACTGTGCATCAGATGCATAGAAGTAGCTGGGCCATTGGTCAGCCCAAATGACATAACAAGGAACTCGTAATGACCACACCGAGTCCTGAAGGCAATTTTCGGGATATCTGGCTCCCGAATCTTCAACAGATGGTAACCCGAGCGCAAGTCTAGAAAACACCTCTGCGCCATAAAGATGGTCAAACATATCATCAATACAAGGCAAAGGATAATGGTTCTTCACTGTAACCTTGTTCAACTGGCGATAATCAATACACATACGCATAAAACCATCTTTCTTCTTCACAAACAAGACATGAGCACCCCACGGTGAAATACTGGGTCAAATAAAACCCTTATCAAGCAACTCTTGTAACTGATCCTTCAACTCCTTCAACTTAGGAGGAGCCATACGATACAGAGGAATGGAAATGGGCTGAGTGCCCAACAACATATCAATGCCAAAATCAATATCTCTATCAGGCGGTAAACCCGGAAGATCAGTTGGAAACACATTGGGATAATCCAATACCACTGGGACAGAACAACAGAAGGGGTATCCACACTGACATCTCTTACATAGGCTAGATACGTTGCACACCCCTTCTCAACCATACGCTAAGCTTTAAGGAAAGAGATAACTCTACTAGGAGTGTGATCTAAAGTATCACTCCACTCAACATGCGGAATACCTAGCATATCCAGCGTCACGGTCTTGGCGTGACAATCAAGAATAGAAAAATGGGGCGACAACCAGTCCATGCCCAAGATAATGTCAAAATCAACCATACTGAGTAACAATAAATCCGCTTTGGTCTCAAAACCACGAATTGTAAACCAAACAGGACCGATAAATGCGGTCCACAATGGAGAATCTCCCGCGGGAGTAGAAACATAAACGGGTTCACTCAAAGAATCCCCAGGTACACCCAAATGCGGAGCAAAATAAGAAGACACATAAGAATAAATAGAGCCCGGATCGAACAAAACTGATGCCTCTCTATGGCAAACCAATATAATACCTATGATAACATAATCGGAGGCAACAGCCTTGGCACGAGCGGGGAGGGCGTAATATCTGGCCTGGCCTCCCCCTCGAGGGCAACCTCTACCTCCCCAACCTCCACCTCTAGCTGGCTGAATGGGTGGGGCGGCAACTAGAGCTGTGATCATGGCCTGAAAACTCTGTTGAGCATGCTGTTACTGAGAAATCTTTAGGGATGCACTCCTCCTAAGTCTAGGGCAATCCCTCACCACATGTTGGGTGTCTCCACACTCAAAAAAGGCTTTGGGAGGCGCGGTAGCTGCGACTAACTAGGGGTAGGTCTACTGGACTGACCTCTGGAAACACCGCGCGCAGGAGGTGCTTTAGAAACTAGAGGTGCATAGTAAGGCTCCTGAGGTATAGGCGGAGCTGGAGCACTGTTGGCTACTGGAAGAGGTGAATGGACGGGGTGACGCACAAAACCCCTACCATGTCAACCTCTACAGGTACCAGAGTAGTGGTCCAACTCTCGAGACCTCTGGGCCTCTATCTCCTCTCGCCCCCTAGCATGCATACTCTCGATCCTCCTAGCAATGCTCACTACCTGCTGATAAGGAATGTCCATATCCAACTCTCGAGCCATGCTAGATCTGATAGGTAGGATAAGACCCTTAATGAACCTGCGAACTCTCTTGCAGGCTGTAGCAATCAAAGTCGGTGCATGCTTGGTTAATCTGGTATAACGGATAGCATACTCCAAAACGGTCATAGCACCCTGGCACAAATGCTCAAACTATGTGCGCCATGCATCCCTGAGACTCTAGGTTACAAACTCTCTCATAAACATCTCCGAGAATTGGGTCCAAGTCAATGAAGCAGCCCCAACTCGATTGTCTATCTCATAAGTATGCCACTAATCATAAGCAGCTCCTCGAAGCTGAAAAGTAGTAAAGAAAACCCCATTGGACTCTGCTATGCATATAGTGCAAAGAATACGGTGGCTATCCTCTAGAAATCCTAAGGCATCATCTCTCGCTAATCCACTAAAAACCGGAGGATCATACTTCTTGAACCTCTCCTACCTCCACTGCTCATCCTCAGAAGCAGTTGCCCCATCCACAAGCTGAACTGCAGGCGGAGCAAGAATGATCTCTGGAGCCTGCTCAACCTTCACTCGCTGCTTAGGAGTGCGGACGATAGGAGTTTATGCTCTTCCCCCATCTTGGCATATGGTTGCGAGAAAGAGAAGCAACCATGCCTGAGTCAAGGTGGTGTACATAGACATGAACTGAGTCAACGTCACCTGAAGGGCTGGAGTAGTAGTTGTAGTAGTAGTCCTGCCAAGTGCCTGGGCTCCAGCTGGATGTGCTGGTGGTTCCACGGCGGTAGCTCGCGCAGGTGTTCTGGCTGCACCATGTGCGCGTCCTCGACCTCTAGCTAAACGGATTTGTGAGACCGCGCAAGCAGCTTTCAATGGGACCCACTTAGGTGGTGGTTGACCTACTTCAATTTATAAATGCTTTGGACGCCTATTTTGGCTCATTTTTAAACTAAACTTCGTCTACAAACTTCTCCTAACGCTCCTATACATATACCACAAGGTTTTGAAGTAATTTCAAAGTGATTACACCATATTTCAACATCACAATTTAGTTCTAGTGAAGAACAACACCTCTTTGAGGATTGGCCTATATTTGGATGAAATTCCAAGTTATTGCTGCTGTATGAGGTGAGGATAACAGCCTACTAATTGTGCATAAGCTTTCTTTTATGTTGGTTAAGTTTTTAGGATGATAAACTACAAGATAATACTTGGATTATCTTAAGTCACTTCTATGGTGATGCATTGCCATTGAGGGTTGTTGTAAGGTGAATTTAACTTGGATTTTTACTTGAAGTTATTGTAGGAAGTATGTGTATTGTGTTCTTGCATGTGCTTAAGGTTATTTTGATGTTGTTTAAGTTAAATGGATGGAGTAGACATGAACTAGCGAATAAAGTTACTAATTGAAGATAGTTAGAGTTGTGGATTGTTTTCTTTGTTATTAATATATGGTATAAGGATGGAATCACTAATGAGTGACTTCATTGTCATGTTAATGACACTGTTAAAATAAAAAGTCTATAAGGGGTGATATGGGTTATACGGATACCAACCGGAGCTTGCCGATCGCCGTGAAGTAGCTATAACTTGTTGTTGTTATATGGTGTCTTGTTATTGATATTTATTGGTTGCTGGACTTCCCTGGATTTTGTTGTTGGTATATGGTACTATATTAGGCCCTTGCTACAAGGGATATGCTTCCCGAATTTACGTAGACGAGCTACTATCTTAAGTTACAGACTTAGCCTTTGCTCAATACTGATTTTGAATCTCCTTATGCTATGATAGATCGAGTTGACTTGTTTGAAGAGTTGCTTGGAGGGTATTAAGGACTCAACATGTTAAAGATATGCTACTTACTTCTTTCTTTTGGCATGACCTAAAGTGACATGAACATAAATGGTACGCTAATTCATAACAGATCTACTCCTAGAAATTAAGGTTGTCCATGTTGTTCTTTCCTTAGAAAGTTATTCTAAACAAGTGTGTTTGATCCTTCAATCCTACTAAGGTTCATATTGATGGTAAGTATGTCCATAATGTTCTTAGGTCACTCCAAAAGGTTTAGAACTTGATTCCATGAGTCGAGCATGTATTATATACATGTATCTATTTTACTCTACCCAGCCGCGCTATAGTCGGCTGGGTACGGCACCTATTCTACAACCACTGGTCAGTTGGGTTTACCGAGCTCCACGTGTTGGGTACGATTCTACCGAGCCTTATGATGGCCGGGTACATTTTTTCTAAGTCCTCTATGAGGCCGGGTATAATATGATGATGATGATGCCCACAGAGTCAAATGTTTTTAAAATTTTGTGTATATATATATGTATTATGCATTTCATATCAGCAGTCCCCAAAGGCACTCAGATGTTAAAGCTTGTATCTCGTCTATCTCTCTTTACATTACTATTTTTGTTTATGCTTCCATGCCATACATACTCGGTACTTTATTCGTACTGACGTCCCTTTTTCCTGGGGACGCTGCGTTTCATGCCCATAGGTCTCGATAGATAGGTTGACATTCCTCCAAGTTGGCTATCTTCTCAGCGAAAGGTGTTGGTGCACTCCACTTGCTCTGGAGTTGCCTATTTGATCAGTATGCTCTGGATATGTATTGATTGGTATGGCGGGGCTCTGTCCCGACCTTTATGATTTTATGTACTCTTAGAGGCTAGTAGACAGATGTCAAGTGTATGGATACTTTTATGGCCTTGTTGGCTTATGCTTTGAGTTTACAAATGGTCATGTCGGTCTAATAGGCCCGTATGTCGCATGTATAAGTTTGCATATCATGTTGGGTCAACGTATGTTTAGCATTCCCTTATGTTTTATTCTTGTTATCTCATGAATGGTTTTCTGTATCACTTATCCATTATAGTATGATAAGAAAGAAATGTTATGTTGGTACTCGGTCGAGTAAGCAACTGCGTGCCCGTCGCGGCCCTTTGATTTGGGTCGTGACAGAAGTGGTATTAGAGCAGTTCTGTCCTAGGGAGTCTACAAGCTGTGTCTAGTAGAGTCTTGTTTATATGTGTATAGGGCACCACACTTATAAGCAGAGGCTATAGGGCATTTAGGATTGTCACTCTTTCTTCTTATTCTAGATCGTGTGATAGAGCTCCGTTGTAAGAACTCAATTTCCTAGGCTCTATCTTGCTCATGATACGACGATGCCTACATCCAGAAAGACAGTTGGTAAGAGATTGAATGTGGCTGTGGAAGATTTTATCAGAGGAACTCGATCTTGCATTATGCTTATGATACGTAATGTTGGGTCTTCATCAGATCATATGTGTACTAAGATGTGTGAGCCATTTGATAAGGAGCCCCAAGGAATGAATATTTATCCGCCCATATGTTAAAGATCAATGAGATAATTAGGAGGTGGATATAATTTTAAATAAGTGAAAGAAATAACATGAAAATAAAGTACGAGGTACCCCTCTAATGAAGATTATTAGTATTTGCAATTCAGGTAGAGAAATATAAGCATTCTGAGTTACTTTAAGCAATAATAGAGTTATATACAATTGACCACACCAATCTCAATTACGCCCTATGGGAACTGGCAAATATAGTTCAAGAGAATGATGTAATATCAGGATCAAGCTAGGGTTAAAGTAACAAATAATTGTGGATGGATTGTTATCATTAGCTAACATTTCCGAAGGATATTGCAAATGTGATAATAGTTCTCCTTATGAGACACCCCTATGGTGCAATCTAGAATAGTACATTTTGATATGAATACTAGAATGTTCATAAAATTTAGATGATCATCACAATCCTAGAAGAGATAAATATTTACCTTTGTATGGCTCCCGTCCTTAGTAAAGAGGGAATACTAGGTGACCCGAAGAGCCAATGGATGGAGCAAGGGGAGCTAAAACCGAAGAATGTTTTGTTGAATTTTTCAGAATAAAGTGATTAACAAAAATTTTAGTATGAGAATAAGAGGAGAGTAAATAAAGTATTGGGTGTGATAAATGGTATCACAGAATGATAGAGTCTACAGTCAAGTGAAGGGAAAAACAAAAGGCCATAGGCTGTGATGAAATAAAAGTGTATAAGCCATAAAGCCATATCCATATTTTGAGAAATGAGTTGGTGACTCCGACGTGATTACCAAAAGGAAAAGGTAGACCCTGGAGTAATACAAAGAAGTATGGGATAGTAAACAAGATAAAATCGAACATGAAGTAGGGATTGGGGGATTTGATAATAGTTGACATCGTGATAACAATAGAGATCACACTTTGACAATAATAGAATAGACAGCGTATGAATAACCAATAAAGGTCATTTAGGAAGGTGCTTACCTAAAGAAAACACTTTGAGCAGAGTTAATCTTAAGGGGCTAAGTGTGTCGGTTACACTAGGTCACACCTTCGTGCGTATGCAATTTAGTTATCCCTGGTACATAAGGTTACCATCATGCAATTAAGGTTCATTGATGATGTGAAAAAGACGTCAAAGATGAAGAGGTAAAACATCTATAAGTAGATCGTTGTAGTACTAAATCTTAGTACTCCCCTAAAAGGGGGAACATGGTGTGATATGGTATTAAGTAAGAGTTAAGCGGTTCGGTTAACTATGGAATGGTAAAGGAATAATATGGTAAAAAGATAAAGGGCTGATGATGCATTTATTCAATTCCTATAGATATGTTGCAATCCCTAAACATTATACAAGCACGACATCAGGGAGAGGTGGTAAAAGCTTCCGGCCAAGATGTTATTGATAAATAAGTGTGACTAGACACTTTATACATCAAGAGCTAGTGGCTAGAGGTAAGTTAAGACAAAGGATATGTCCTAAGAGAAATTATGCAGAATATATATATATATATATATATATATATATATATATATATATATATATATATATATATATATATATATATATATATATGAGAATGGACCAATGAGTACTTAGTAGTTGATTCAATATGAGCTCGGTTATGGCTAGACAAGAGGTCAAAGATAGATCAGTAGATCATGCAAGATAAATGTAGTGAACCGCGGTATAGGGAATTCACTCTCGAAGATATGAGATCGCAATTATCAAAAAAAATTAAATAGGATTTGAGGCAGTTAAAGGTACCGTTTAGGTTTTACGAAAATAAGAGAGAATTCCACTAAGGAGACAATAAAAATTTGAGCCTAAAAGTAACCCTATGAGCACAAGGGCACAGAGTTAAGTATCTAAGGATTATTATAGGCGAGTAAGAACAACAAAAATTTCCTTTGGGTGCATGATATAACAAGCTCGCAACTTTACAATACCCAGAAGGTCTCCCTAAATACTGTAACAAAAGACTAGCTGAGGAAATAAGGGAGAAGGTTTCCACCTAAGTATAGCGAGCTAAAGAGTAAATGATCTTATAACAACAGTGTCACTACAATACTGTACATACACTCCATAAGAAAGTGGCACCTATCATGGCTAATGAATGGGAAAAATGGTCATCAAAGGTGATGGTTGAGATCATATTAGGTACAGGAAATTATAGTATTTATGGGCAATAAGTCAAGCCACAACAAGTGATAGAACGACCAGGAAAAGTAATTGCTTACATTTAAGGACAATTGAGACGGCACAAAAGAAAATTTATGGTGCTAGCAAGTTAAAGGAAAGTTGTGAGTAATATGAATTGATAGGTGTAGGTCATAAGGTAAAGTATCATAGAGCAACAAGGTTTTAGGTAGATAAGGCTAAGGATAAGAAAAGACAAGTGAGAAGGTGACAAGAATAGGTGAATCATCGGGATTAAACCCATCACAACAAGAGAGTTGATAGCCTCCATAACTTATTGAAAGCACGCTACAGCCTGAATGAACTTAGAAGAGTCTAAGACTGGGTGCATATAGAAGAGATGGAATGCTGCACTGGTAGTATAATAAGGGTGTAATTGTTATAAATGATAAGAGAATAACGTTTAGGCCTTCGATTGAATAATGATTTAAAGAGAATGGATTTCATGAATTGCACGGGATCTGAATTACCCCATAAGATGAATCATGTTGGGATACGATAAAATATGGTCATTGCAGTGCAGTATCGTCCCTAATTGGATTAAGCATATCACTTAAAATGTTCCTCGATGAGACGTGAGCCTAAATGACAATGTATTACGTAGGAGGCTTCAAGTTATGAGTGGTAGAATACGATCAACATTAAGACTAGATCAACGATGGATGGATACAAGTTAAAAAGTATGAGAGGAGATTCATTTTCCATTCTTAAGATGAACAATAATGAGGAAGCATTAAAGGACTTAAATTTATACGTGTAGGATAAGCAATGAGAGGATAACTTGGAGTTGGGCAACAGCCATCGATAATAATAAAACAAAAGTAAGAGTTATGGTATAGTTTGACCTGTCTAGATGCAGCAAAGCCGTAAGGATGGATATCTGAGTCTAGGAAACAAGATATATCAATAGTCGTAAGTTCAACAAAGAACCAAGTGTAGAACTTCAGTACACCTATAGATGACTAGAGGGACGGATTTTTCATAGTTCTATATATGTTCTTAGAGTGAGGCTTAGAGATTGGCTAAAAGATGGAGGAAAAAGGGGAGAAGAGTTGCTAGGCACTCATACAAGGACACAGTCATACATACTGCATGACATAAGGTAGCAAATGTTACAGCATTGGAAGAATTCCAACCACATGTCATGGCGTGAGAAAGAGGCCTAAACGGGGGAATGCCCAAGTGTTTAGATTTATTCACAAAACAGTTGCTTAGATGGCAATATGAGCATTAAAGTATTCATACGAGTTATAGTTTATGAAACTAATAAGCACATCAGTCAACATTCGAGGACGAATGTTCAAAAGGGGGGAATGATGTTATATCCCATGTTTTCATATGTGAGAGTACGTCGTTAGCCAATTGATGTAAGCTGGGAAATGAGATACTTTCTTAACGTACATCACATAAGTTCATCATGTTATCTTGGAGGTTACAACTCTTTAAGATCATGAATAACAAGTACCAAAAGGGTTGGAAAGCTTAGACTCTAAACGAATTGAATAAAATAAGTTTCGTCAAAAGTCAACAAGTTTGGAATGTTACAAAAAATACTTTTAGGGTGATACTATGATGATTACCATAATATGGAGGTTATAATATGAGTTAATTTAGTCGTATGATAGTCACTTATTACATTTTGAAGGCAAGCAAGTTGTGGGACAAGAGTTGGCAATGGTCAACACAGTTACATTCATAATTTTGCTGAATATTAGGTAATATGTAGATGATATTTTCTCCTAATATACTTTGAATTATGGGGTGATCTACCTACCAAATTGAAGATCTATGAGTCTCGTTTCTAACGCATTAAACCGTTTGTTGATACGAAATCGGAGTAGAGAGATATTTGTATTTTTGTGAGACTGCGCAAGCAGCTTCCAACGGGACCCACGTAGGCGGTGGTTGACCTACTTCAACTTGTAAACGCTTTGGACGCCTATTTTTGCAAATTTTTAAACTAAACTTCGTCTCCAAACTTCTCCAAACCCTCCTAAACATATACCAAAAGGTTTTGAAGTGATTCTAAAGTGATTACACCATATTTCAACGTTACAACTTAGTTCTAGTGAAGAAGAACACCTCTTTGAGGATTGTTGTGGGCTGTACTTGGATGAAATTCCAAGTTGTTGCTGCTTTCTAAGGTGAGTATAACAGCCTACTAATTGGTCTTAAGCTTTCTTCTATGTTGGTTAAGCTGTTAGGATGATAAATTACAAGATAATACTTGGATTAGCTTAAATCACTTCTATAGTGTTGCATTGCCATTGAGGGTTGTTGTAAGGTGAATTTAACTTGGATTTTGACTTGAAGTTACTGTATGAGATATGTGTATTGTGTTCTTGCATGTGCTTAAAGTTATCTTCATGTTGATTAAGTTAAATGAATGGAGTAGACATGAACTAGTGAATAAAGTTACTAATTGAAGATAGTTGGAGTTGTGGATTCTTTTCTTTGTTATAAATATATGGTATAAGGATAGAATCACTGATGAGTGACCTTATTATCATGTTAATGACACTGTTAAATTAATTTAAGAAGTCTATAAGGGGTAATATGGGTTATACAGATTCCAATCGGAGCTTGGCGATCGCCGTGAAGTAGTTGTGACTTGTTGTTGTTATATGGTGTCTTGTTATTGATATTTATTGGATGCTGGACTTCCCTGGCTGTTGTTGGTTGTATATGGTGCTATATTAGGCCGTTGCTACAAGGGATATGCTTTTCGAATTTACGTAGACGAGCTACTAGCTTAAGTTACAGACTTAGCCTTTGCTCAATACTGATTTTGAATCTCCTTATGCTATGATAGATCGAGTTGACTTGTTTGAAGAGTTGCTTGGAGGGTATTAAGGACTCAACATGTTAAAGATATGGTACTTACTTCTTTCTTTTGGCATGACCTAAAGTGACATGAACATAAATGGTATGCTAATTCATAACAGATCTACTCCTAGAAATTAAGGTTGTCCATGTTGTTCTTTCCTTAGAAAGTTATTCTAAACAAGTGTGTATGATCCTTAAATCCTACTAAGGTTCATATTGATGGTAAGTATGTCCATAAAGTTCTTAGGTCACTCCATAAGGTTTAGAACTTGATTCCATGAGTCGAGCATGTATTATATATATGTATCTATTTTACTCTACCCAGCCGCGCAATAGTCGGCTAGGTACGGCACCAATTGTGTAACCACTGATCAGTTGGGTTTACTGAGCTCCACATGGTCGGGTACGATTCTACTGAGACTTATGATGGCCGGGTACATTTTTACCGAGTTCTCTATGAGGCCGGGTACGATATGATGATGATGATGCCCACAGAGGCAAATATTTTTATAAGTTTATGTATATATATGTATTATGCATTTCATTTCAGTAGTCCCCAGAGACACTCAGATGTTACAGGTTGTATCTCCTCTATCTATTTTTACGTTATTGTTCTAGTTTATGCTTCCATGCCTTACATACTCGGTACTTTATTCATACTGACGTCCCTTTTGCCCGGGGACGCTATGTTTCATGCCCGCAGGTCCTGAGACGGGTTGACATTCCTCCAAGTAGGCAATCTTCTCGGCAAAAGGTGTTGGTGCACTCCACTTGCTCCGGAGTTGCCTATTTGATCAGTATACTCTGGATATGTATTGATCGGTATGGCGGGACCCCGTCTCGACTTTTATGATTTTATGTACTCTTAGAGGTTTTTTGACAGATGTCAGGTGTATGGATACTTTTATAGCCTTTTTGGCCTATGTTTTGAGTTTACAAATGGTCATGTCGGCCTTATGGGCCCGTATAGCGCATGTATAAGTTTGCATATCATGTTGGGTCATTGTATGTTTAGCATTCCCTTATGTTCAATTCTTGTTATCTCATTATGGGTTTTATGGCTCACTTACCCATTATAGTATGATAAGAAAGATATGTTAAATTGGTACTCGGTTGAGTAAGGCACCGGGTGCCTGTCGCGGCCCTTCAGTTTGGATCGTGACACTAACTCACATAAATACCATTGCAGGTAAACACGAATAATGAGCATAGAAGCAGTAGATGCATTACATGACTGATAAAAGAGGATTATTTTGTTTAAAAAGGGGGGGACTTGAAAAAACGTGGTTCAAGAACCAGGTTCTTGCACAAAAGGCTAGTAGCTCTGTACATCTTTTATTACACGTCTTAAAAGGCACGAAAGTCAACTGTCATGTCATCAACGTTTTAGATTTTACTGTCACGTCCCTTCAATTCAAACATTCCATATCCCCCTGAAACATCACAATTCTCCACACTCAACCGCCGTTTCAAAAACTGGTGCCTATTCTTCTCCGCTCATAATTATCCTCTTTGTTTTAAAACCCCTCTCTTTTGCTCTTCTTAACCATAAGCCCTAGGTAAGATTCACCCAAAAGAAAGGGTTCATCACACCACCTCTTCCAATGGCTGAGAAAACGTCTGATCTCTCTTCCTCAACCGTTCCCACCTCTAACCCATCTATGGAACCGCCAATCTTCACTAAGTATGTATCACTTCCTAATACTCCTACTAATATCATGCCTTCCCTAGTTTTCCAACCTCTTCCCGACTTAGAAGCCATTGTCACTACTATTCTATCTGTTGTACACTATAGTCAAACCCTAAATAGCGAACAAGGTCAAACTACAGAGTTAACAAAAGGCACAGCCATTATTGCCATTGACTCCATGGTTGCGGAAGCACCGGTTGAAGAAGAAAAGACTTTGTTTGTGGTCTTCGCTGATGGGATATTGCATGAAGTTCTTTCTTAGAGACAAAAGTCACAAAGTGTGTGGATAGAAGGGGCCATTATGGATGTTAAAAGGGAAGCAACAATATACACTACTGGGGCATCACATGAGGAACCTGATTTCTCTCTGGAGGACACAGGTTAGAACCCTCATCCCCAAGAAAGTGTTGTACCTGCTTTTGATACGGTACCCCTGGAAATTAAAACACCAGAGATGTGATCCAGTGATGAGGAAGACCTGGACAACATGGCCCTAGACGCATTCAACAATAAGCGTAGGGTTTTCACTACCCCTGAGTCTAAAATTAAGCGGCCTACTGCTAGGCTTCAAGTCAAGGTGACCTATGATTCTGCACTCCAAAAGAGCAAGCAAAAGAAGAAAAAAATAAAGTTGTTAAAATATGGTGTACCTGTTAATGAGGAAGTCATTCATGTGGTGGAGATGGAAGAAGAAACGCCTTAGGAACCTGGTTCCCTTGTCAAGCAATCCTCGAAAAGAGCTGAATGTGTTTCTGTAGAGAAAGGACCTATTTCTAAGTCCAAGATGAAGGAGGCAGTGAGTGATGAGGACATTCTCGTCAAGCCAAAAGGGCAAAGTCAGTGGAGAAAAGAATAAGAAATGCAAATGGGAAATAGTTGAAGAACCTAGTTCTGGGAAGAAAGCTAGAAGTGACGTCTGCTTTGGATCTGAGCGACTAAGGCATCAAAAAGTTTTGTTGGGCCGCATGTTTGACCCAACAATCTCTGAGATGGCAAGAATGAGTTAGCTTTTAGAAATGTTGGAGTTTCAGTAATAGATACATCTGTGCTATGTTGACGCTCCTAAGGTGTATGAAGAGGAGGTCAAGAGTTTCCTCTCCGGTCTTTTTCCAATGGATACTGACCATGTGTGTGCCTTAGTAAATGGGTTGGATATTGTCTTTGACATAAAATTACTTGGGAAAATTCCGTAGGTTCCTACTGTTGAGGTGTCTACCGTGAGAGACGTTTGTCAATACAACTTCCGAAATGCAGTCGTACAGGATAATTTTATTCAGAAGGGGGGAAAAGGTTCATAAGAAAGCACTACTTCCCGTCTATCAGTGTTCTCTGAACTGGTGAACAAAGCCTTGTTGCCTCGAGCAGAAAGGAGATCTATCACTTCCAAAATTGATTTATTCTCGATGGGGCAATTGGACTATTTTATTCTTGTGAGTTCGTCTGCCATAATGATTGAGCATATGCAGAAAGTGGCTGATTTCAAGGATGGTAATCATGAGTTCCCTATGGATTCTTGCTCACGCATAGGGACTCGTAAGCAGACATTCTCATAAACAACCTTGGAAGAGTGCGAGTGTAGTGAGAAGTACGGGGGTGTATGAAGCACTTCAACTGTGTCTCAACTCATAATGCCCAAAACAGCGTAGCTGAGGAGATACGTCAACTAAAGGCCAAGAATGACATCCTGGAAGGGCAGCATGCTCGAGCGGTTCCCATGTCGAATGATGAGGTGATCCGTTTGACTTAAGAAAATGCTAACCTTAGGGCGCAAGTTGAGAACCTGAAAGCCGAACTGCCCAACGAGCAAAAGTCGAAAAATCTCCGAATAGACCTTGTTCTCCAGATACTTGTCGTTGCTTCCAAGCCTTTTCCTCCTAGTTCCCCCTAAGTTTCCCCTCAGTGACCAGTTATCTGGATGTGTTCCTTTTTCTTTGACTCTGTTGATGATTGGTGAATGTTTTTGTTGCTTTTTTGTTGTGGTTAGGATGTACTACTGGTACTGCTCCCGTGATCAAATCCAATTGCTGCCTCTTCTTTTTTTAAAAAAAAAGGGAAGGGGCAGTCAAATTATTATTAATCTCAATCCTCTTTTATTTTGTCTAATATTTACTCTTTGTGTTCTATTATGTCTTATGCTTGTGTACACGTATGTGGCATGAGTTAGCTTGGCTGGACTTCTTTGTGATCTTATTCTTTTTAATGATGCCAAAAGGGGGAAGAGATTTCACATTGGGGAACTAGATATAAATTGACAAAGATTAAGGCATCGTACTCAGAGGGAATCATAATATTTAACTAGTTCTTTTTAAACTCGTAACTTAAGGCATTGTCTCAGAAGGAACGCTTTGCCATTCTCTGATGCCTTAGTTCTGAACTTACAATTGTTTAAGTTTTTCGTCATCAAAAAGAAGGAAACTTGTTATACCTCATTTTAATACGGGTCAAATTAGAGTATAACATATTGGTAATTCAAAGGTTTAATTAATTAAAGAGTTGCCACCTAATTGGTTTAATGGTGAATTAGGACACCAATTTTAGCTAAATAATGCTTAAAGTTAATTCTGTTTTATAGTCTGCTTAACCTTAAGATCTAAGCAAAGGTTCTAATTAATCCTATAGGGAAGGTTATTAAGGCACCCTATATGATCTGCTAATTACGATTTAACCCGCCAAACTTAGGTTAATTAGTTTTAAAACTAAGTGGCGCGTCTGTGTAAAATTACTGTCCTTTAAAAAAATATATGTATACTATCGTCATGTTGTAAAGACTAAGTCGTAATAGAATTGTATAAATTCACGACTAGAAAAGAAAAATTATTTTAAAGCATCTCAAGCGATACCAAGGACTTAATTTTTAAGCTTTAGAAAAAGTTTTTTTCCAACCCTTAGATTGAAATAATTCTCATTTTTAAGGGTCGAAGTCTCCTGGTTCAAGAGAAGCCAAGATTTAAAAGAATATCTATCACAATTGTATGTAACAAAATAAATTAATTTTAAAGAGAACATAAAATATTTGAAATTACTCAAATTGTTAAATTTCACAGGTTAATTTTCTTAGAAAGACTAGGTTTTACATAATTTACAAACAACGCTCCCAACTTAACATTATTAAAGAAAAGGTCTAATAATTGGCTATTCAAAGCTTCACTTTAACAAGCCGAATTCTTTAAAAAAAAAAGTGTTGGAACGACAATATAAGGCTTACTAGAAAGAAATACGCCAATGGCAAATAGGTGAAAAAGTTACTAAAAAGCTATTAATTTTAAATTTCTTAACCTAGTCACCATTATCTATGTAATATAAGTATACTAGAGAAACTTATTAGGTCCAAAATTGTGATAAAATCCAAATACACAAGCAAATTAACAATCACAAAAATTAGATAAGATGGATTGCAAAAGAAGAAGAAAAAGAAGGACGTCATAGGCGCCCCCAAGCGTTTAGCTTGTTTTTTTGCTATCCGATGCATTCTAAGGATGTTTGAATGTGTATTGCCTCTATCTGGTGGTGATGAGACTCCGTCTTTGCGAGTCCCGAATTAAGACTCCATATGCGGGTATGGGAGTCTAGCATTAAACCTCCATTATGCTTCAAAGTGTGCATGTAAAGCAAAGAAGAAACAAAAATAGAATTAAAGGAGAAACCTTATGCTTAATGGAAAAAATAGTGAATCAAAGGTATTTACAATGGTTAATGATAAGCTATAGCTACAGCATGTTCATAGAGACGTAAACAAAAAAAACAGTTGATTAGACTGATACTAGACTTACATTTAAACTTATACTGTATAAGTTTAGCTTAAGAAGCAATGTATAAGTTATACATTGCTTCTTAAGCTAATGACTTATATCACAAAAAAATTGCTAGGCGAGATTAGCATACTGCAGTCGCTATCTTTATTCACATGAGAAGCAAGGTATTACAAATATGTTAGAATGAATCAACACAAGAAAGTAAGATTGAATAGTCTCCTCATAGACAGCGTGGCTTCTATAACGTACAAACAAATGACAGAGGATACATGAGTACCTCAACAAATATTTAACCTACTGAACTTTCAGATAAATAGAGTGTGCATTAATATTAAACTTCTCACCATGCCACCTTAATTAACTCGTTTGAATTCATAATATGAGAGATTCTAAAAAATAGTTCCACTTATAAACAACTAGTGGAATAAAGTCATCCCTCAATGGCTTCTAAACTTCAATAAAATCTAAAGTTAGGTTTTCTTTACATATGCAAGCCCCAACATCAATACTATATATCGATTAACCGAGTTGTTCACTTTCAGTTATAATGAAGAATTCTACTTATAATATTTTCATTCCTTGAACAGCTAGTTAGAAATAATATACCCCATAAAAGACACAAGTTAAATGGAACACGTAATCAAGAAATCATACAACCAAAATATTTTCACTGACCCAAACTGGAGGGCCATGACTAGCACCCGATCATACTTACCAAGCACCAACATACATTTTATCTAAGCTTCTTTATTATCTTCTAGGGTTGACGAAATCATTATAAATGGTAGACAGGGATCATGGACAACAAACTATAAATTATGATGGCATGAACATACCTAACATGGGATGACTAGACAATCAAGAAACTATGTATAAGGTACGAGCTACCACGCTAGCATGAAAGACTATACAACAAAAGCCAGTCGACAAGGCATACCAACTATACATGAGCCAACACCTGTCTATGAGCCTCTAAAAGAACATACATGCTGCAACATACCCGGAACAGGGCCCCAACATACCCATAATGACCATAACAAAAATGCATACCAAGACCACGGCAAGTCCGGAGAAGGGATCTCGCCAATTACCGCTAAACTGGACAGTCTACTGTGGTAGGGGAGCTGCACATGCCTGTCTATCAGGACCTGCAGCACGACATGCAGCGTCCACAAATAAAAGGACGTTAGTACGAATAAAGTATTGAGTATGTAAGGCAGGGAACCATAAATACAAACAGTAATGTAAGCAGGAATAGAGAATATACGACATGTAAGATCAGAGTACCCCTGAGGGCTACTAACATGAAATGCATGATAAATATGTATAGGTACATAAACTTTTAAAACATACGCCTCTGTGGGCATCATCATCCTCATATCGTACCCGGCCCTAATATGCTCGGAAAGAACGTACCCGGCCATCATAAGGCTTGGTAGAATTGTTACAACTCTTTAGTCTACAATAAGAGAGACGATACTATCGTTAACATTTAAGCGTCGTAACTATTATGTACCGACCACAACCTATTTTGTGATGAAACGGACAACACCTCCCCTATTTATATGACTTCTCACAAGTGAAAACAATCACCAAACAGACCAAACAACATCAACGTTAATCATATTGAACCTCCCAAAATAGTCTACCAACCGATAACATTACTACCAAGCCTTTCGATATATATTTCACAAGTTCTAGCTTCAATGACTTAGCCGCAACTTGGATAATATTAAATACATATAGATTAAGAGGTTCCTTACCTTTATACAGAAATTACAACTCCAATGTGACCTTAATTCTCCACGAAATATCCCTCCAATCTTGCCACAACAACAAGGAAGTGAAACTAGCAATCAATTAGTATTTTTCTGAACTAGAATCTTCAGAAGGCTTGAAATCACCTAGAGTTGATATTACGAACTTGAGGGAGTATTTACAGAACATAAACCCTTTAAAACAACCTCCCACATGAGCTGGAACAACACAAAATGAGCAACAACAAGAAGAACAAGAGACTTACTAGCGCCACGGGATTCCCGACACTTGATTTGTGTTGTTTGCCCTTTGTTTGGCTCTTGAATCTTGAGAGAACCTTGAGAAGGTGTTCCTAGGGTTCTGAGGTCTGAAAATAGTGAAAAGAAATGACTTAAAATGGGTTGGAGGCGTCCTATATTGATCCAAATGTCTTAAACCGCCTAAATGGGCCCCATAAAGAGGTGCTTGGCGCAGTCTCGCAAAAATACGAATAACTCTCTACTCCGAGATCGTATCGACGATCGGTTTAATACGTTAGAAACTAGATTAATAGATATTCAATTTTATGGTTAGATCACTCCATAATTCTAAGTAAATTGGGAGAAAGGCTTAGTAACATTTGACCTAATGTTTAACTAAAATTATGAACCTAAGTTGTGACAACTTTTGTCGACTTTTGTCTCATAACTCGTTTGATTTCAAGACTTATGATACGGATATTATATGATTCAAATACCTTAAAACACTACACTTGAGTGAATTATTCACCTATAGGTTTACCCGAAAATACGGCTGACAACATCCTTGATTCGCTTAACTTCTAATACTTGTTAACCACCCTTATACACCTTTGTATCATTTAAGACCAATAGGATTAACTTCTTATCATCATAAAGATAATCCTTTCAAGGATTTTGGCGTATCCGTATTTGGCAGAGTGGAAACGTACTCGGGAAGGAAATGATCTTTACATGGAAATGAAAGAGTCTGGAGTAATTAATGAAGAAGTCGACTACCTTATGGCATGAGCTAACATACGTGAATATGGTTTGTAACACCCTCCCCCCTTAGGCACATTTGCCCTCGAATGTAAGGGTCTATGGGGAGTCCAAATCTTTGTGGATTCCAACGGAAATTTCCGATCTATTTCCCACTATAAAATGGCCACTAGCAAAACTTGCAAGTACTTAAGCCAAATATATGGCCAGCTACACAAGACATTATGGATATTTATATCTGCATATCACCATCTTGTATTAAGGAAGAGTATTCTCAAGTTATTGCTTACCTCATAAAGTCGTTTCACCTTTCCAATGTATCTTGCGTTCCACCAGCATCCTTGTTATCATCACTCTGGAATAGGTAAGGGTATTTAGACTTCATCTCTTCTTCCGCTTCCCATGTCATTTCTACCATATTTTTGTTCCTCCACAATACTTTGACGAAAGCTACATCGTTTGTTCTCAGCTTGCGGACTTGAGAATATAATATAACCACTGGCACTTCTTCATATGATAGATCCTCTGTAGCTTGTACATCTTTGATAGGGACAACCCTATAAGGGTCTCCAATACATTTTCTCAACATAGATACATGGAATACCGGGTGGACAAATTCCAATTCCGATGGCAATTATAACTCATAAGCAACTTTCCAATTCGTTTAAGAATTTTATACGTACCGATATACCTTGGACTCAGCTTACCTTTCTTCCCAAAACGCATAACACCCTTCATTGGTGAGATCCTCAGGAAAACCCAATCACCAACCTCAAACTCCAAGTCACGACGTCGGACATCGGAATAAGACTTTTTCCTGCTTTGTGCCGTCCTCATCATTCCTTTATCACATTCACCTTCTCAATGGCTTGGTGAATCAAATTTGGCCCATATAATTCTATTTCACCGACTTCGAACCATCCAACTAGTAATCTACATCTTCACCCGTATAGTGCCTCATATGGGGCCATTTTAATACTGGAATGGTAGCTATTGTAGGAGAATTCTATGAGTGGAAGATGGTCATCCTAATTTCCCTTAAAATCTAGAACACATGCTCGTAGCATATATTCCAGTGTTGGAATGGTACGTTCAGCCTATCCGTCAATTTGCGGATGAAATGCAGTGGTGAGATTCACTTGTGTGCCTGAACCCTTCTGAAAAGACCTCCAAAAGTTAGCCGTAAATTGAGCTCCTCGGTCTAATATAATAGATACTGGCACACCATGAAGCCTAACAATCTCCTTGATATATAACTTCGCATAATCTTCAGCCATGTAATTAGTCTTAACTGGTAGAAAAAGGGCACATTTTGTAAGTCGATCAACTATTACCCAGGTGGAGTCAAACTTATGATAAGAGTGAGGTAATCGAATAACGAAGTCCATATTAATCACCTCCCATTTCCAGGTCGGAATCTCTATATTCTGAAGCAACCCACCGGGTTTCTGATGTTCTATCTTTACTTGTTCACAATTTGGACACTGGGCTACAAATTCTGCAATAGACTTTTTCATGTTATCCCACCAATACTGCTCCTTGACATCATGATACATCTTTGTCAAGCAGGGATGGATACAATATCGGGATTGATGAACTCATTCATAATCTTTTCTCGCAACCCTGCCACATTAGGCACAAATGATCGACCCTCGTATCTCAGTGCCCCATCTCCTTCGATCTCAAAAGCCGTAATATTACACTGCTAAATGCTCTTTCTCAATCGTACTAAGATAGGATCTTCATATTTCCGTGATTTTAACTCGGCTACCAAAGATGATTCGGATGTATTATGTACAGTAACACCTCCGTAATCAGAGTCTAATAATCTGATTCTCATATTGGCTAGCTGATGAAATTCTTTAGTCAACCCCCATCTACCTGCCTCAATGTGTACTAAGCTTCCCATTGACTTACGGCTGAGAGCGTCTGCCACAACATTGGCTTTACCGAATGATACAATATCTCTACGTCGTAGTCTTTCAATAACTCAAGCCACCTACGCTGCCTCAAATTCAACTATTTCTACTTAAGGATATATTGTAAACTCTTATGATTTGCGTAGATGTCAACATGGACGTTGTATAAGTAGTGTCGCCATATCTTCAAAGCATATATTACTGCAGCCAATTCCAAATCATGGGTCGGGTAATTATTTTCATGCTTCTTCAATTGTCTTAATGCATAAGCAATCACCTTCCCACGTTGCATCAATACGCACCCCAAACCTATACCTGAGGCATCACAATATACCACGTATCCTTATGTTCCTTCAGGGAGAGTGAGCCCTAGTGCTGATGTCAATCAATTCTTCAGTTCCTGAAAACCACGCTCACAAGTGTCAGACCACTGGAACTTGGTAGCTTTTTGTGTTAATTTAGTCAATGGTGCTAATATGGAGGAAACCCTTCCACAAATCGCCTATAATATCCTGCTAGCCCTAGGAAGCTGTGGACTTCTGATGGTGTTGTAGGTCTCGGACAATTCTTTACTGTATCGATCTTCTGAGTGTCGACACTAATACCCAAGTCAGATATCACATGGCCAAGGAATGTTACTAAGTTCAGCCATAATTCACATTTGGAGAGCTTAGAATATAGCTTACGAACCTGAAGCGTCTGTAATACTATCCACAAGTGGCCTGCATGTTCCGCCTCCGAACGAGAATACACCAGAATGTCATTAATGAATACAATCATGAACACATCAAGATAGGGCCTGAATACTGTATTCATGAGATCCATAAAAGCTTCTAGGGCATTTTTTAGCTCGAACAACATCACCAAGAACTTAAATGCCCATATCTCGTCCGGAAGGTCGTTCCTTAACCCTCACCTGATGATACCCTGAATGTAAGTCAATCTAAGAGAAATACTTGGCACCCTGGAGTTGGTCAAACAAGTCGTCAATTCTTGGAAGTGAATACTTGTTCTTTATAGTAAACTTATTCAACTGTCGATAGTCGATATACATCTGTAACGACCCGTCTTTCTTCCGCACGAATAGAACTGGTGCACCCCAAGGTGAAGTGCTAGGCCTAATGAAGCCCTTATCCAGCAAGTCCTTCAACTGCGCCTTCAACTCTCGCAACTCTGCCGGAGCCATTTTGTATGGAGGGATAGAGATTGGTTGAGTGTCAAGCAACACATCAATGCTAAACTCAATCTCCCTTTCAGGAGGAAGGCCTGGGAGTTCGTCTGGGAAAACATCTAGAAATTCATTGACCACGGGGATTAATTGTAGAGTAGGCGGCTTCACCTCCACATCCCTAACACGAACGAGATGATAAATGTAACCTTTTGAGATCATTTTCCTTGCCTTAAGATAGGAAATAAACCTACATTTTAGAATAACAATGTTCCCCTTCCATTCAATGACGGGTTCACCAGGAAATTGAAACCTAACATTCTTCATACGACAATCAACATTTGCATAGCATGAGGACAGGCAGTCCATTCCCATTATCACATGGAATCAACCATTTCTAACTCAAATAAATTTGCCGAGGTTTGACGACTAAAAATCATCACAGTGCAACCTCTATATACCCTTCTAGCAATCATAGAAACTCTTATTAGAGTAGATACCGCAAGGGGTTTACTTATCAATTCAGGTTCAATTCCAAACTTATTAACCACAAAGGGTGTAGCATATGATAATGTAGATCCCGAATCAATCAGCATATATACATCACAAGAAAACACAGGCAATATACCTGTAACAACATCTGGAGATCCTGAAGACCTACTAGAGCATAGGTTCGATTTTGACCACCACTTGAACTCGGCCCTGCACCTCTACCTCTACCATGACTATTGAAAACCCGTGCTGGAGGTCGAACTGATGAGAAAGAACCAAACACAGGTCTAGTCGGCTGAGCCATACCATCAACTCTCTTATTAGGACAATGCCGCATCATATAGCTAGGTAGTCCGCAAGAATAAAATGCATCAGAACCTCGATGGCACAGTCCAAAGTGGGCCTTGCCGCACTGATCACAACGTGGTATTATGGGTCTCGTGTTACTAGAATCCATGTGATGTTGCGAGCCTGATGCCCGCGAACTCTAACCTAGACCAGAATATGTAAATCGATCATATCGAGGCCTCTGAAACTGTGGAGGAGCACTAGCTACAGGTGGCACCGAACTACTCGAAGACTGGGGCCTAACATTGCCTCTGAAGTCATCAGAATACCGTGCAAATCTTACCCTCTTATGTTGGCCCCTATCCTGCTCCCTAGCTGCCCTCTGTTGGCGCTTACAATCCTCTAGGGTCTGGGCATAAGCCTGAATATGGGAAATACCCATGCCTTCCACCAAGGAGGTTGTCGTTCACTCATTTATCAGATGTGGTCCCAACGCGTTCACGAACAAATGCACCATATCACTTATCTCGGCCACCATATGGGGAGCATACCTTGATAAAGAATCAAACTGCATAATATACTCTCGCACACTCATATTACCTTGTCTAAGGTTCAAGAACTAATCATCTCTAGCTCGTTGTATCTCAACTGCAAGTAGCGACAAATAAAGGCCTCAGAAAAATCCTTCCACCTAGCTAGAGGAGCATTGAGACCTCTGGATCTCTCCCAACTTAATCCCCTGGCCGTTAAGAAGCCAACTCTACTACCTCTGTATCACTAACATGCATTACCCGCAATGTACGATGAACCTGGTCAATAGAAGTCTAGGGGTCCTCATTGGGGTCTGATCCGGTAAACATTGGAGGGTCTAAATTAATAAAATCACGAACTCTCACACTAATTGGTTTATCAGCAGCACCTGTATTCTGCCTCTAAGCCTGAGCAGCTACCAAGCTAGTCAATAACTGCAAAGCACTCTACATATCCTAGTTTGTAGTGCAAGACGAAGGAACTGGAGGTGCTGGGTGCCTCCTAATATCCTCTGGAGGAGACAGAGTAGATGAGGTATGAGACGACATCTCACTCTGAGCCTCACTTTGGCCTGCTCTAGCTTAGGGCACATGACTGGTACCCTCTCCCATATCTGTATCAAGCCGTCTAATAATTATTTGCTTCCTAGTCGAAGGCATCGATGAAAGAAAACAAGGTTAATATTAGAGACGAACACTTACGACTCAACTCTACGCACGATCTAGATTCAGGATGAAGGTAACAACCCTAAATGTCATGTAGCCTCCAGATTATAAATGTGGCGCGCTACACATCCATAATCAAGACTCTACTAGACACGGCTCAAAGACAATCCCTAGGTTAATACCAAGTTTGTCACGACCCAAACTGGAGGGCCATGACTAGCACCCAACCATACTTTTCAAGCACCAACATACATTTTATCTAATCTTCTTTATTATCTTCTAGGGTTGACGAAATTAATATAAATGGTAGACATGGATCATGGATAACAAACAATAATATATGATGGCGTGAACATACCTAACATGGGATAACCAGACAATGAAGAAACTATGTATAAGGTACGAGCTACCACGCTACCATGAACGACTATACAAAAAAAACAGCCGACAAAGCATACCAACTATACATGAGTCAA
The DNA here is from genome assembly GCA_034376525.1 of Nicotiana benthamiana. Lineage (NCBI taxonomy): Eukaryota > Viridiplantae > Streptophyta > Magnoliopsida > Solanales > Solanaceae > Nicotiana > Nicotiana benthamiana. Next base: position 70,001,509 of record CM067332.1, read on the forward strand.
CACCTAGCTATGAGCCTCTAAAGGAACATAAATGCTGCAACATAGCCGGAACAAGGCCCCGACATACCGATAATGTCCATACAAAAATGCACACCAAGACTAAGGCAAGTCCGGAGAAGGGATCTCGCCAATCACCGCTGAACTGGACATCATACTTTGGTGGGGAGCTGCACCTGCCTGTCTATCAGGACCTGCAACACGACATGCAGCGTCCACAAATAAAAGGACGTCCGTAAGAATAAAGTACTGAGTATGTAAGGCGGGGAACCATAAACACGAACAGTAATGTAAGCAGGAATAGAGAATATACAACCTGTAACATCTGAGTACCCCTGAGGGCTACTGACATGAAATGCATGATAAATATGTATACGTACATAAACTTTTAAAACATAGGCATCTGTGGGAATCATCATCCTCATATCGTACCCGGCCCTAACAGGCTCAAAATAAACGTACCCGGCCATCATAAGGCTCGGTAGAATCGTACTTGGCCACGTGAAGCTCATTAAAACCCAACTGATCAGTGGTTGCATAATAGGTGTCATATTCGAAGTAAGGTAAGGTCGGCATCCTTTGTACACGTTATTAGGACTAACTCTTCACCAAGAACCTTATAAGAATCAGGAAGTACCAACAACATTGATAACAATAAGAATAAGAGAAGCAACATTAACATCTACCATTCCATAAGAGGGGAAAGAATGTAAGTACCGCTAGATTTTAAGAGTAGAGTATCATTGGAAGCTCGTTCATTACATTATGTACAATCAGAGTCGTGCAAACGAAAGAAAGGGATTGCCTCACATACCTAGTATATACTGCCCCAATCTCAAGCTATGCAATTATCACAACTCTTTAGTCTACAATAAGAGAGACGATACTATCGTTATCATTTAAGCGTCTTCATTTTTATGTATCGACCACAACCTATTTTGTGATGAAACGGACAGCACCTCCCCTATTTATATGACTTCTCACAAGTGAAAACAATCACCAAACAGCCCAAACAACATCAATGTTAATCATATTGAACCTCCCAAAATAGTCCACCAACCGATAACATCACTACCAAGCCTTTCGATATATATTTCACAAGTTCTAGCTTCAATGACTTAGCCGCAACTTGGATAATCTTAAATACATATAGATTAAGAGATTACTTACCTTTATACAGAAAGTACAGCTCCAATGTGACCTTAATTCTCAATGAAATATCCCTCCAATCTTGCCACAACAACAAGGAAGTGAAACTAGCAATCATTTAGTATTTGTCGGAACTAGAATCACTTTAGAAGGCTTGAAATCACCTAGGGTTGATATTACGTACTTGAGAGAGTATTTACAAAACATAAACCCTTTAAAAAACCTCCCACACGAGCTGGAACAACACAAAATGAGCAAAAATAAGAAGAATAAGAGACTTACTAGCGCCACGGGATTCCCGACACTTGATTTGTGTTGTTTGCCCTTTGTTTGGGTCTTGAATCTTGAGAGAACCTTAAGTGTTCCTAGGGTTCTAATGTCTGAAAATAGTGAAAAGCAATGACTTAAAATGGGTTGGAGGCGTCCTATACAGATCCAAATGTCTTAAACCACCTAAGTGGGCCCTATAGAAAGGTGTTTGGCATAGTCTCGCGACAATGCGAATATCTCTCTACTCAGAGATCGTATCGACTATCGGTTTAATGCATTAGAAACTAGACTCATAGATCTTCAATTTGGTGGTTAGATCACTCCATAATTCTAAGTAAATTAGGAGAAAAGCTTAGTAGCATTTGACCAAATGTTTAACTAAAATTATGAAGCTAATTTGCGACAACTTTTGTGGACCTTTGTCTCATAACTCATTTGACTTCAAGACTTATAATAAGGATATTATCTGAATCAAATACCTTAAAAAACCACCACTTGAGTGAATTAATCACCTCTAGGGTTACCCGAAAATACGGCTAACAACATACTTGATTCGCTTAACTTCTAATACTTCGTTAACCACCCTTATACACCTTTGTATCATTTAAGACCAATAGGATTAATTTCTTATCATCTTAAAGATAATCCTTTCATGGATTTGTCGACTACCTTATGGCATGAGCTAACATACGTGAATATGGGTTGTAACAAATATAATAGATCTTAACTCTACAAATCATTCCTACAAGTCATTTGTTCAACTTATGGTCTCCACGACTTATTAAGGCTTAGCCAAGACTTTAAAAAAAATACTCAAAGATTGCGTAGTACATGATTTCTAGCGTATGGACAAGAACTAGAAAATCCTCTAGCATATGACTTTTGCATAAATGATGAACATAGAGAAGTAACATGACACATTTTATGACACGTTAAACTAAAAGAAAATCGAGATATCATTTTTATGATGCGAACACAACACATTTTTTATTTTAGAATTGAATGAGAAGAAGAGTCACTGACCTTTTGCAGAGCAGTAAACTGGGACGCTTGTCAAGGACTATTCCCACGAACTCGTCAACTCAAATATAATTTGGAAAGTTATGAAATTTCTACTATATTTGTTGCAAACGGAACATAATTTTTTAATAGAAATAAAAGCAACGAATTCAAGGGGGAAAAGGCGGCTGAAGTCATTAATTTTTGGGGTAAGAGAGAGGCTCTGAGCTTAAGGTCCTCGGAGGGGGGCTGAAGCTTTAGGAATATTTATTGAAAAAAATGATTAAGGCTTTTGGATTTGAAATTTGAAATCAAACATAGAGGAGAGTCACGGGTTGCTTTAGACTCCAAAGATCCGTTTGAGACCATGGCTGACCATTTCACCATTTTGGTGAAGCTATGCTCTGTGATAGGGAAAGCAAAGCAAAAGAGGAACCGGAGATGGAAAGATTTTCTAAAAAAGGGAAAATTTCACGTGAGGAAGAGACAAAATTGAGAGATTTTGTTACTTTGACCAAAATTAAAAAGGATGATTATTTTGGTCATTGGGGTTTTCTAGAGGATTCCTAGACTTGGGCTTGATGTTTTAGGTACAAGTAAAGGGGGATTGAATTTGGTAATGGTATGGGCTCATGAAGGGTTGCTAATTGGGTTTTGAGCAGTATGTCTTGGGCTACGAGCTGGCAGCCATTAACAATTTCCCTCTTCCTATTTTCTTAGGCTTCTAAATGGAATAATATTGTTATAAGTTAATTAAAGTATTTAATAGCCTTAACAAAATTATAATTTATAGCAACTTAATAAAATAATTATGAGATATCATAAAATAACTATTGCATAAAATGCCATAATATTATTATAGTAAATTTTTTATAAAGTGTGAGATGAAAGAAATATTTTTATCTCTCCTTAATAAAGAAAAGTTATATTTTTCACTAAAATGACAATAAGAATTATACTAAAAAAATAATAATAATAAGAACAACAACAACAACAATCATAATACTCTAATACTTTTACTAATATTAATAATTGTAGTAGTAACAAATTTAACAGAAGTAGTAGTAAAAGTAAAGTATGTAAATTATTAATAACTTAAAAGCTTAAGAAAATAACTGAAAGAAGGGGGACAAAATTGGATGTCAACAAAATTGATAGATCTTAAATACTCATGTTTAAGTTTGCCATATGTTTTAATGATCTAACAAACTTTCTGATAAGAACCAGTGAGGGAACCTGACCTACTTGGGATTGCTTAAAACTCTAACGGACTCCAGTAACAGTTGAATTGCTACACATACGGGAGCTAGGAACCAAACAAGGACCTAATGCTCCTGCGATTCCTATATAGCAGCACAAAGTCATTTGGAACAGCTGGAACTGAAGTGACTAGAGGTATTGTTTCTGCCGCACCATACCACACTGAGTGCCCACTCATTCTCTAACCAAACAAAGTACTCACATCATTTCAAGTGAAGTGATCAAGTTGTACCAAAGGGTCTTTTATACAAAATATCACAAATGGGTTTCAGATTCATTCACTCAAGCATCAAGCAAAAACAGAAAAGATCATCCTATCAAGCTTGAAGAACAAGGTTGAACGCTATTACGTACCAGTTCCTAAATGATTGATTATTGTTGTCCTATTTGAGTTGTAACCTTGTTACTGCACTTACTATCTCTCCTAAATCGCTTTCTTAAGCACACTGAATATGAGTCTTCTTGTAAATCCTCAAGCTTATTGAGTTTAGGTTGTGACTGGGTTTAGTCATAAAGAAAAGTCTTTGTAATTGTAGAATTATAAAGTGGTTTGGGTTGATAGCACCACAAATTAGAAAAAGCCTTTGTAACTAGGATAGTCACAAGGTGACTTGTCGCAAAGGTACCACAAGTTAGTTGAGTAAATCCTTTGTAATCGAGAGTATTGTAAAGTGGCTTGTAATAGGTAAGATTACAAGTTAGTGAAGTTTAAAGCCTACACGTGTGGGCCGTGGTTTTTTGATCTCCTTGTATGGAATTTTTCCACGTAAAAATCCTCCGCCTTTTTTAATTATTGTTTTACTAAGTACTCTCAACAGAAACGGGTAGAAAACCAAGTACTCTAAGATTAAATGGACCCATACAAAAATAATATACTACCCCATATATATCCTTATATCTAACCAAAAGAAAAAGTCTTAGAAGATATGCCAAATTCTTAATTGAATAAATATTTCTCTTTTCTAGGTTTTCCTTGTTTCATCGTCCAACTGCTCAAATTTGAGCTACTAGACAGTCTTTTTTTATGTTTATTTCAATTTGCTATCTTTCTAAAAAGAAAATCAGATGTCTACTTTGATTTTATTCCTTGACTTTATGTATTTTGGGTGAACTTTGGGATACTTTTAGTTGGATTTGATTGGTTTTGTTTTATATTCCAAAAGAAAAAAATGAATAGGTTATTCGATTTGAATTCTTACATTTTCCCGTAAGTTTGGGGTTTTTTGGATCCTCTTTGTGGGTTCTGGTTACTAGATTAAAAAAACTTTATTTCGTAATTCAAATGAATGAGGGAAAGAGTGTCAATGGCCGCAGAAAGAGTTTATCATTGCAAAGAGAATAATAATGGAAGATACAAAATGAATTCCGAAGAATTTGGAGAATTCAGGTGTTTTTGGTGATCTCCAATTGCAAGTTGTGCATCTTTCTCCGTCTCTGTTAGGATCGAGAATCCGAGTAGTGCATGATTTAGCCAAACAATATTATAATAATAATAACAAAGATAACGCCAATTGATGATAATGGTCATTAAAGCAGATAAAGTGTCACGATCCAAATTCCCAAACCCGACCATAATGGCACATCTCTTGAAAACAAGGCCAGCCAGGACAACACAAATATCTTTCTTACCAATAATTAACATTAACAAATTCAAAACACGTATAAAACAGTTATAAATGTAGAAACAACAATAATAGCAAGGGATATCATCCCGACAAAGCCCAAACTGGGGTGTCACAAGTCATGAGCTTCTACAGAGTTTGCTATAAGTCTATATAATATAATATCCCATATAATAGCTTGCAGAAAACATAAATGAGGTAAGATATGGGAGACAGGGGTTGCGGACGTCAACAGTTACCTCGTAACTCCAACTCGTTGTCTGGTCTGGAAGGAATCAGTACTCAGGTGCGGACTCTACTATGCTTGAACCTGCACACATGGTGCAGAAAGTAATGTGTACTCCGATCCAGTGAGTAATAACAATAAATAATAACCGAAGGCATGAAAATACATAAATGCACAAGGCAATTCTATACCAAACAGTAAATCACTTAAAGCAGTACAAATGTAAAGAATCAAATGAAATCTCCTTTTAAAAACAGGTAAATCAAGTAGAACAACAACTAAACAGTGAGTAGTAATCTGCCCCTCGGACCTAGTATCAATTGCTTAGCATATTATTAGCCCCTCGGGCTCACTCTCAGTCACTCAGCATAGTATCAGCCCCTCGGGCTCAATATTAGTCACTCAACATAGTATCAGCCCCTCAGGCTCACTCTTAGATCATATGGGTACCCGCGCCCACTGTGGGTGTGCAGACTCCGGAGGGGCCCCTTACGGCCCAAGCGCTATATCAACATAAGGTCCGAAAGCCTTCTTATATCACTCATAAAGCCTGAAAGCCTCCTCACATCACTCACACGGCATGAAAGCCTCCTCACATCACTTTCAAGGCCTGAAAGCCTTCTCACATCACTCACAAGGCCTGAAAGCCTTCTCATATCACTCACAAGGCCTGAAAGCCTTCTCATGTCACTCAAGCCACCTCGTGGAATATAAATATATCTCAGTCCCTCGGCCTCACTCAGTCCAAAAAACATCATAAGCCCTTCGGGCATCAATAAAATAGTGGTGCTTGGCCCAAACAACAGTGGAAATATCGTTTAAGTCTCAAAATTCAGTTAAAGTGGCTGAGATAGTAAAATAGTATAATCGACAGGACTGAGTTAAAGTAGTATATCAAATAGTGAGGAAGTAGTGTTAAAACATCCACGAAGGACTCAAGTAGTCGGTATGAAGCCCAAAATATGGCAATAAGCCCAAATCGTGTCGATAACAAACATATCTCAGTTAAACACGCGGTAAAAATATCAATCGGGACAGACCAAGTCACAATCCCCAGTAGTAAATAATCTCGCGCTCATTATGAAGCGCGTGCTTCACCTCAATATAGCACTACGTTGTGCGAATCCGGGGTTTCAAACCCTCAGATATCATTTACCACCATTACTCTCCTCAAGCCGGCCAAAATCCTAACTCGTTATGCCCTTGCCTCTCAAATCGGCCTCCTCACGCGTCAAATTTGATCAAAACCATAACGAATACATCACAATAGGCTAAGGGAATATAACCCAATCGAAAAGAATCGAGAAACATCGAAAATCACGAAATTTAGCAAAACCCAAGCCCTGGGCCCACTTCTCAAGTTCTAGAAAATTTTACATCAACAGATTTCTTATCTCTCCATGAGTCTATACATATCAAGAACTCCCAAATCCTCCCAAATCCGAGCTCAGATGACCCATCAAAACCCAACTTGAAATATCAAAACTCAAGCCCTAGTTCTTCCCCTTTTTTGATAAATTTTCATGAATTCCTAGGTTGATTCACAATTAAATCATGTTTTTAAGTCATAGAACTCACCTCCAATCAATCCCAATCGAAACCCTCATCAATTACCGTCCAAAAGCTCTCAAGGATGCTCAAAATGGAGGAAAAATAACTTATCTCGCGGAACAAAAATGGAATTTAAAACCCTTCTGCCCAGCACATTACCGCATCTGCGGTGAGCTTTTCCGCTTCTGCGTAACTACACTTAAATGCCCATGACCGCTTCTGCGGTCAAAATCTGCACCTGCGGACTTCGCGTCTGCGAAAAACTATCTGCTTCTGTAGAAATTCCTCTATGACCAATATTCTCTTCTGCGACGCGGTTTCCGCATCTGCGATCCCAATTCCGCATATGCGAAAATACCAGAACCAGAAATTTCTGCAATATCACAAGTCCAATATTCATCCCGATAGCCATTCGAAATCACCCCGAGGCCCCCAGAACCTCAACCAAAAGTGCCAACCCATTGTAAAACATCATTCAAACTTGCTCCAATCACCAAAACACCTCATACAACACCAAAACCATTAAATTACATCAGATTCAAGACTAAGTTCTTCCAAAACTTCCGAAACACGCATTTGATCAAAAACCCAACCAAAACACCTCCGAATGACCTGAAATTTTGCACACACATCCCAAATCACCTAACAAAGCTGCAACAGCTTTCGAAATTCCATTCCGACCCTCGGATCAAAATCTCACCTATCAACTGGAATTCGCCAAAACACCAACTTCGCCAATTATAGCCTAATTCTACACCAGACCTCCAAAAGCAATTTCGATCACGCTCCTAGGTCACAAATCATCCCTCGAAGCTAACCGAATCACCAAAAATCACATCCGCGCCTTCTAACTCATAAGTCAACATCCGGTTGACTTTTCTAAACTAAACATTCCTTAAAGAAACTAAGTGTCTCATTTCCTACCAAAACCTCTCCGAACCAACTCGATCACATAAAATACGGATAATAAAACATAAAAAAGCTGAAAACATGGAAAACAAAGAGGTAACTCACGTGACAACGAGTCGGGTCGTCACTTAAAAAGGACACCAATTTAATGTGGTTTGGTTAGTGTGACCTATGTCTATAAGTGAAGAGAACCATTTCACTATAACAATAAGAGTACAAAAGAGAGTATAAAATTAGAGTAAAAATTCTAATTAATCCCAAATATCCCAAGAGAATAACATCACAATATCACTCCAAGGAAGCGTTCGCACAAGTATTTCTTGACACTCAACTCTTTTACAAAATAATCTTAATAACTAAAGAAGGAGTAGAAGAAACAAGAAATGAATAATTTAAATCTTGTCGGTGTACTTCATTGAGCCAGATCGGCTCAATTTATAACCAAAGGAATTGGATTTGCTTGGTTATAACTTGGCCAGCAAATCTCAATTCTGATGGTTTCAAATTGGCCACCAAGGCCTTTTACAACAAAGCCAAAATAAGGCCACATTATTACAAATCTCCACCTTGGCCTAATTTTCGCTAATACAGTAAATTTGCTCAACCTTCTCTGAAAAGCCTCAGTGAGAAAATCATTCTTTATAAGTGCCAACCAAGTTCATAGAAAGCTTGAACTTGACAACTGGAAGAGGCTTCATAAACATGTCAGCAGGATTGTCTCTAGTGTTGATCTTCTTAACAAAGACTTTTCCTTCAGCAATGATTTCTCGGATGAAATGATATTTGATATCAATGTGCTTTGTCCTTTCATGATATATCTGATCTTTAGTCGGGTGAATGACACCTTGACAATCATAGAAAATGGTAATACCACCTTGATATGAATTGAGTTCAGCAAATAGACCCTTTAACCATAAGGCTTCTTTGATCGCTTCAGTCACTGCCATATATTCTGCTTCGACAGTAGATAAAGCTATAACATGCTATAATGTAGCTTTCCAACTGATAGTGCAACCACCAATGCAAAATACATAGCCTGTCGGTGATTTCTTTTGTCAAGATCACCTGCATAATCTGAGTCTACAAAACCAACCAAAGTGTTAGTATTTCTTTCAAAGTCCAAACATGTATTTGAAGTATCCTACAAGTATCCGAGAATCCATTTCACAACATGCCAATGTGCTTTACCAGGGCAAGCCATATATCGGCTTACCACACTCACTGCTTGCAAAATGTTCGTATATGTACAAACTATTGCATACATAATGCTGTCGACTGCGCTGGAATAGGGTACATGTGCCATATACCTCTCTTCTTCCCCTGATTGTAGGGACTGAGCAGCTGATAAGTTAAAAATGAGCAGCAAGAGGGGTACCCACTGGTTTAGCATCTTTCATGCCAAACCTCTCCAAGACTTTCTCCAGGTACTTCTTCTGGGTTAGGAATAGCCTATTGGCTACTCGATCTTTTGATCTCCATGCCAAGGATTTTCTTAGCTGCTCCCAAATCTTTCATCTCAAAATCACTTTTCAATTGACTTTTCAAATTGTAAATTTCTATCAAATCATCCGCAGCAATGAGCATGTCATCAGCATATACTAATAAGTACACAAATGAACCATTATTTAACTTCCGGAAGTAAAAATAACTATCATACATGCTCCTCGAATAACCATGACCCAACATAAAGGAATCAATACCATTGTCTTGGAGACATCTTTAATTCGTATAATGATTTCATTAACAAGCAACGTGATCTTCTTTTCCTTCAATTTCAAATCCTTCGGGTTAATGCATGCATATGTGTTCCTCAAGTTCACCATATAAGAAAGTTGGCTTAACATCAAGCTATTCTAATTTCAAAAAATACATAGCAACTAAGGCAAGTAAAACACGAATAGAGCTATGTCTAACAACAAGTGAGAAAATATTATTAAAATTAACTTCTTATACCTGACTATAGCCCTTTGTGACTAATTGTGTCTTATACCTCGCATCTTCAACCCCTGGAATGCCATTGTTTTTTAAAGACCCATTTGCAACCAACAATTCTTTTTCCTGATGGCAGCTTCACAAGAGACCAAGTACCATTCTTGTGGAGAGACTCAATTTCTTCATTCATTGCTATCAACTACTTGGTTGAGTCAGCACTAGAAACTGCTTCTGAATGTTTTTCATAGTTCTCCAATTTCTTCAGTTTCTTGTGCAACTGAAAAAGCAAATGCAACATAATCTCCAAACCTTAATGATTGTTTACTTTCTCTTCTTGGTATATTTTTGGATATAGAATACTCATCTTCTTCCAATTCAACTTCAAGAGTCTCAATTTTAGAAATTTTAGCTTCTGGCTCAACTTCAGGAGTTTCAACTGTATTTTGCTCCAAAGTTGATGAACTTGGCTCAGAAGGATTGCCAATCTCAACCTCCACATGCTTATATGTACTCTTCCCTTTATCTGTATTGTTGGAAATCATGTATATCTATGATATGTGCGCTTTGGTTGTATGAGCATGATTTTCAAGTATAGGTTTTGATGAATGACAAACAATGAAGTCAAGTGTCAAACAATGATATAATATGACAATCAATCAAATGGCGAGAAGCATACTGATGACGGAATTGCATGAACGAGCCAAAGAGTTCAAGACCGAAGACCCAAGACGTAGGTCGTTTGGTAGAACCAATGTAAGGACAACGTTTAAGTTATCTTATCCTTTGGCTCAACATTAGGTCATCATAAACATGCATAAAATATCTTATTAAATCATATTTATCATAAACATGCATCTTTGTGTTAAAACAAAATGATGTTAAAGGTTTTAAACATGTCTTTTAAATCTGGGCCTCAACAATCGATTATTTGAAATATACAATCGATTGTATTAAGACAGTGTGATCTGAAGTTTTTCAAAATAGCAAACAATCGATTGTCTACTTTTAACAATCGATTATTTTGAGACAGTGTGCAACCGAAGTTTTTAAACATCTAAACAATCGATTGTTTTTGTCATACAATCGATTATATTCATAAACAATCGATTGTCATTTTCATACAATCGATTATATTTTGACCGTTCCCATAGAATCAATTATATTTTGACCGTTCCCACAGAATCCTAAATTGATTTTTGAACGTTGAATAACAATCGATTATTTAGTCCATACAATCGACTGTTTAGCCTAAAATCCGGAATCTGTCTTTTTGAACGTTGGTCAAACAATCGATTATCTACTCCAAACAATCGATTGTTTGAGCACAGAATCAGGGATTTTATTTGTCAATTAAGCAACGGTCAGCACCACTTTTTCACCTATAAAAAGAGGTCATTTTGAGCTGATTTTAAACACACAACTCCTCCATACATTGTTATACATATTGATCATTTTCAAGCATCATTTTAGAGCTTTTGTTGAGCCATTTGATAGACAACTTTGCGTTGTTCATAGAGCTTATTGTGTATCTCTTTATCCACTCTATTGAGAGAGTATTTGTTGTAAAAGAGAGTTGTTTGAGAAGAACATATCTTCTCATTTGTCGGGTTTGCTAAGTACCCAAAGTCTTAGTGGTTGAAGTCTTGGGGTGAGGTATCCTCAAGCAAGTGAAGTCTTAAGGTGTGGTATCCTTGAGCAACTGTAACGGTTTGTTAAGCACCCGTAAGCTTGACGAAGATAGTGGAAATCTCGAGAGAGTCTCTGGGGGACTGGACTAGCCACGGGTTGTGGTGAACCAGGATACATCGGTGCGTTCGTTCCTTATTATTTACTTATTGCACTTATTTCATTCCTGCAATTTTTAAATTCCGCAAGTTTACGCTATTTTTTATTATAACGCTATTCACCCCCCCCCCCCCTCTAGCGTTAAGCGTATATTCTAACAATTGGTATCAGAGCCTAACTCTCTGAAAGCCTTAACCGGTTGAGAGAAATATATATTTTTCTGTTGAGAATATTGAACGCAGGAACGATGGATGAAGGACAGTCCACCACTTGCCATCCACTATTTGACGGAACAAACTATACATATTGGAAAGAGCGGATGAGCATCTTTCTCAAAGCAAACAAGTTTTCTTTTGTGGCAAATCATCAAAAACGGTGAACCAATGCCAACAAAGAAAGTTGGAGAGACCACGGTTCCAAAGAAGGAAGATGAATATGATGCCGAGGATATCAAGAAAGTTGAAAATAATGCAAGGGCCATCCATATATTATATTGTGTGGTGAATCCAGATGATTATCGAAAAATCTCTTGCTGCACAACCGCCAAGGAGATGTGGGATAAGCTCGAGATCATTTATGAAGGTACGCCTCAAGTCCGAGAAGCCAAAATTGATTTTCTAACACATAAATATGAAATCTTTAAAATGGAGAAGGAACCCATTGGTGTTATGTTTGAACGATTTTTAAGAATCGTCAACGATCTCCATGCTCTCGGGAAAGTTTACAAGAACAAAGATCTTGTTCGAAAAGTCCTACAGAGTCTCACTCCCGAATGGCGCTCCAAAGCCAATGCCATCCAAGAGTCGATGGAATTCACGGATATCACAATTGATGGACTAAGAGGTAACCTCGAAACTTATGATAGCACAATTCTTAATCCTTATCTTAGAAGCAATTCGAATTTCGCCTTCAAAGCCTCATCCTCTAAAAGAGAAGAGGTAAGTGATTCGGAAAGGGATGATGATAATATTTCCAATGATAAAATTAAAAATTTTTGTAAGTCTATGAAAAAAGACAAGAAAAAGAAGAAACACCATAGGCGCTTATCACGGGATTCGGACAGCTCAGGTGATGAAACCGCCGCATTGTGTCTCATGGCTAACGAAGGAGAAGAGGTAAGTACATTTAACTCTCACTCGTTTGAAGAATTACAAAATGCCTATGATGAATTGTATGGTGAATTTGTTAATGCTTCCAAAAGTATCATAGAATTGAAGAAAATACTTTCTTTGCAGAAAATACTTTCTTTGCAAGAAACAGATTTTCAGAAAACACTTTCTTTACAAGAAAAAGAGTTTGAAAAATCCTCTTCTTTGAAAGAAATAGATTTTGAAAAATTGACTAATGAAAATGATGTTCTAAAAAATAAAATTGAAGTTTTAGAAAAAGAAAATAAATTTTTGAAAAATGACATTGTTGATTTTAAAAATAAAATCAAGGAATTGAATGAAGCCTCTTCTATTGATAAATGTTCCAATTGTTCTTCTTGTAGTTCTTTAAAACTAGAGAACACAGAACTTAGGAAAGCACTAGAAACACGTAGTGTTGATAGTCCTAAAACTGAAGATATTAAAAAGGATGAAAGTAATGAGGTCGGACCATCTAGAAAGAATTCTAGGAACCTCACTAATGAGTCTAAGATTAATTGTTTTAGACCACCTAGACATGACTCTAGGAAATTCAACGTAGAACGCATTTGGCTCAACCTAGACATATGGACAATCCTAATGTTATATGTCACTATTGTAATCGGGTTGGACACATTGCACCCGTTTGTTTTGCTAAACATAGAGATTTATGTGTTAATTATGACTATTGTTATCCTAACCCCCAAGGACCCAAAAGAAGTTGGGTACAAAAAACCTATTTTTAGGTTCTTTTTGCAGGTGTGCTTGAAGACTACAATATTGTACTGGATGCACCAAGCACGAAACCTTAATGCATTAAGGGGGAACGTCGGTTAGTTATCGTATTTTGAATAAAAACGCAATGAGTTGATATGTGCAAATAATCTATATCAGTTTTGGTTGATACACGCTTTAACAAGTTTTATTTTTAAATAACAATTGGCATAGTTGAGAAAAATGATCGTTATTATTAGTATGCCATTTACTAACTTTTTATATGATCTTGTCTATAACGATTTGTATCGTCAATGGTTTAAATAACTTTTGGTATACTCTTTTTGCTAATGCCAAAAGGGGGAAGAATATGGGCGATATGCATGCTTTAATTAAGGGGGAATTATATTGAATTGAATTGATTGCATAAATTGTATGTTGAGATATAGCATCTATTTTCGACAATTCAATATGCATATCTTCCGTTGTTTGTCATTATCAAAAAGGGGAAAATTGTTGGAAATCATGTATATCTATGATATGTGCGCTTTGGTTGTATGAGCATGATTTTCAAGTATAGGTTTTGATGAATGACAAACAATGAAGTCAAGTGTCAAACAATGATATAATATGACAATCAATCAAATGGCGAGAAGCATACTGATGACGGAATTGCATGAACGAGCCAAAGAGTTCAAGACCGAAGACCCAAGACGTAGGTCGTTTGGTAGAACCAATGTAAGGACAACGTTTAAGTTATCTTATCCTTTGGCTCAACATTAGGTCATCATAAACATGCATAAAATATCTTATTAAATCATATTTATCATAAATATGCATCTTTGTGTTAAAACAAAATGATGTTAAAGGTTTTAAACATGTCTTTTAAATCTGGGCCTCAACAATCGATTATTTGAAATATACAATCGATTGTATTAAGACAGTGTGATCTGAAGTTTTTCAAAATAGCAAACAATCGATTGTCTACTTTTAACAATCGATTATTTTGAGACAGTGTGCAACCGAAGTTTTTAAACATCTAAACAATCGATTGTTTTTGTCATACAATCGATTATATTCATAAACAATCGATTGTCATTTTCATACAATCGATTATATTTTGACCGTTCCCACAGAATCAATTATATTTTGACCGTTCCCACAGAATCCTAAATTGATTTTTGAACGTTGAATAACAATCGATTATTTAGTCCATACAATCGACTGTTTAGCCTAAAATCCGGAATCTGTCTTTTTGAACGTTGGTCAAACAATCGATTATCTACTCCAAACAATCGATTGTTTGAGCACAGAATCAGGGATTTTATTTGTCAATTAAGCAACGGTCAGCACCACTTTTTCACCTATAAAAAGAGGTCATTTTGAGCTGATTTTAAACACACAACTCCTCCATACATTGTTATACATATTGATCATTTTCAAGCATCATTTTAGAGCTTTTGTTGAGCCATTTGATAGACAACTTTGTGTTGTTCATAGAGCTTATTGTGTATCTCTTTATCCACTCTATTGAAAGAGTATTTGTTGTAAAAGAGAGTTGTTTGAGAAGAACATATCTTCTCATTTGTCGGGTTTGCTAAGTACCCAAAGTCTTAGTGGTTGAAGTCTTGGGGTGAGGTATCCTCAAGCAAGTGAAGTCTTAAGGTGTGGTATCCTTGAGCAACTGTAACGGTTTGTTAAGCACCCGTAAGCTTGACGAAGATAGTGGAAATCTCGAGAGAGTCTCTCGGGGACTGGACTAGCCACAGGTTGTGGTGAACCAGGATACATCGGTGCGTTCGTTACTTATTATTTACTTATCGCACTTATTTCATTCCTGCAATTTTTAAATTCCGCAAGTTTACGCTTTTTTATTATAACGCTATTCACCCCCCCTTCTAGCGTTAAGCGTATATTCTAACATGTATTACAAGAACTAGAAGACTTTTTTTGGAATGTAACATAAAGGATTCATCAAAGGTTACATCTCTGCTAATAATGAATTTTGGTGCCATGGGATCAAGATACCATAATCAGTATCATTTCACCCCATATGCATACCCAAGGAAAATGTACTTTTTAGCCCTTGGCTCTAATTTTTCATCATTTACATGCATATATGCAGGGCAGCCAAATATCTTTAAATCAGAATAATTAGAAGGAGTACCTAGCCACATTTCCTATGGAGTCTTAAAGTTCAAGGGTGCAGAAGGAGCACAGTTGACAATATAATGAGTTGT
Organism: Nicotiana benthamiana; assembly: GCA_034376525.1. Taxonomy (NCBI): domain Eukaryota; kingdom Viridiplantae; phylum Streptophyta; class Magnoliopsida; order Solanales; family Solanaceae; genus Nicotiana; species Nicotiana benthamiana. The sequence continues at coordinate 70,017,290 of CM067332.1, forward strand.
AGAAATAATTTTTGCCCAAAAAGCATTTGTCAACCCATCATTTGAAATCATACAATATGCCCTTTCTAAAAGAGTTCTGTTCATCCTTTCTGTTACACCATTTGGCTGAAGTGTCATTCTCACAATACGATGTTGAGCAATTCCTTCATTCTTGTAGAATTCATCATTGCAAAATTCCAATCCAGTATTTGTTGTAAGCTGCTTAATCTGTTTTCCTGTTTTTCTCAATCAAAACTTTCCATTATTTGAAAGTTAAGAAAACATCACTTTTATTTTTCAAGAAATAAACCCAAACTTTTCTTGAATAATCATGTGAAAGTTAACATATACCTGGCATCACCTTTTGACAGGGTACGTTAAGGACCTCAAAGATCTGAATGAATGTAATCTAAAGTACCTTTTGTTCTATGAATTGCTGGAGATTTGAAGCTGACTCTTTTATGCTTTTCAAACATACAGTATCCACAGAACTTCATATTTTCGGTACTTTAGCCACACATCAGACCTTTTTTTGCTGAGGATGGAAAGACCCTTTTCACTCATATGCCCCAATCACATATGCCATAATTTTGTGATGTCAGAATCTGATGTTGAAACTGCAGCAACACCTGTAGCAGTAGATATCAATAGAGTATACAACGTACCAGATCTGCGTGCTTTCATGATCACAAGAGCACCGTGAGAAACTTTTAAAACTCTACCTTCACCTGTATACTTGCACCCAAGAGATTCTAGAGTGTCTAAAGAGATGAGATTTTTATTCAAGTCAGCAACATGTCTAACGCCGATGAGACTTCTCACCATACCATCGTGCATTTTGATTTGGACTTTACTTTTACCAATAACATTGTAGGAAGCATTATTGTCCATCAAGACAACTCTACCTTCAACAGATTCATATGTGATAAACAAATCCCGATTGAGACACATATGATAAGAACAATCCAAATCTAAAACTCACTCATTGTTAGATTTAAAACTGTTATTAGTTGCTAAAAGAAATAGTTCCCTCGCTCTCATCAGCAGCTAAACTTGCTTCAGCGGTATCAGTATTCTTATGCTCATTTTTCTTTTCTGTATATTTTTCTTTATTTTTCAATTTAAAGCATTCAGAAATAATGTGGGCTTTCTTATGGTAGTATTAGCACATGACATTTCTATATCTGGATTTTGACCTTGATTTAGGTCTTTCACTACATGAATCTTTTTTATTGGATCTACCTCTTACAAAAAAAGCCTTCCCCGTGGTTCCAACTAGTTTTTCCAGTAATATCTCTATCTATTTGTTCTTTTGATTTCAAAATAGATTTTATATCTTTATAAGAGATATTATCCTTTCCATAAAGATTAGTGTCTCTTATATGCTTAAACGACTGGCGTGAGGAAACAAGTAATAATGCAACCTGATCCTCATCTTTAATTTCAACATCTATGTTACTTAAATCCATAAGAAAAAAATCAAAAGTATCAAGATGTGTAAGTATAGAGGTACCTTCAGCCAGAGTTTTTGCTTTAGGTAATGCCTGTTTTCTAACGTCTTTTTCATATACAGGTTTTTTAGTTTTTCCTATATACCTTTAGCTGAGTTTTCTGCTGCAACTTCACGCGAAACCTTATTGGAGAGATTTAAAATAATACCTGCTTTTGCTTTTTTGTCTATGACGGTAAACTCCTCGCCCGTCATTTTTTCCGGCTTCTTCTCCTTTCCTTGTAGTGCCAAATCTAGGCCATCCTAAATTAAAATAGCTTTCACTTTTAATTGCTACATTCTGAAGTTTGCACTTCGGTCAAATTTTTCAATATAGGTCTTTGTTAGAGTCATTTTTGGCTATTGTAACTAACCCGGTTAGATCCGGCTCTGATACCAATTTGTAAGGATCAGGAACTCGGGTAGTGCATAATTTAGCCAAACAATGTTATAATGACAATAACAAAGAAAATATCAGTTGATAATAATGATAATTAGAGTAGATTAAGAGAACACCAATTTAACCTAAGTCCACAAGTGAGGATGAACAATTTAACTATAATAATAAGAGTACAAAAGAGAGTACAAAATTAGAGTAAAAATTCTAATTAACCAAGAGAATAACCTCACAAGATAATTCCAAAGAAAGGTTCACACAAGTGTTTTCCGACACTCAACTCTCTTATAAAATAATCTTAACTACTAAAGAGGGAGGAGAAGAAACAAGAAATGAATAATTCAAATCTTGTTGATGTACTTCAAATGAGCTAGAATCGACTCAATTTATAACCAAAGGAATTGGATTCGCTTGGATATAACTTGGCCGACGAATCTCAATTCTGATGGTTTTAAATTGGCCACCAAGGCCTCTTACAACAAGGCCAAAATAAGGTCATATTATTTAATCTCGAGTTTTGAGGGCCAAAGAGAATGATAAAAGGAGTTTTTTTTTTCATTCTTAATTTTTTTTCTGATTTTAATTTTTTAGTCAAATTTATAATTGTTGAAATCGATTATGACGTGGCAACTAACATGTACCCGATGTGTCATTCACACATGAGAGAGTGAGATACACGCAGGGCAAATGGGTTTAAAAGAGTATATTTAAACAAGTTCAAGTGTCTAGACAAAACTTCGTTAAGTAGGAGAACCGGGCTGCCAAACAGACACAAGTAAAGGTGCCAACTAGCCTATTCTGCCTTCTTTTTTTATCCCTTTAAACATCATAGTTTGTCAAATATAGTCATTCTGCCAAATTAAATTAAATGAATGGAGCAATAATATTTGGCCTTTAACACATTTGGCAAGTATAAAAAATAATTATGGGTTCGAACAGTGAAAATAATTTTTGCAGAAATACAGAGTAAAATTACATATGATAGACTTTTATGCACTGGCCCTTCTCCAAATTTCATGTATAACGGGAGCTTAGTGCATGGAACTGTCGTTATATATTAATAAAACAAAATACGATTATCAGTTATTATTTTGATGGGTGGCTATACACGGTAGATTCGAATCATTAGACTCTGGTTCTAATTCCAAGCCCAACTAAGAATATGGGCCTGACAAAAGTCAAGGCCCGTCATTTGAAAAATCAACTCGCTCACTATTCCACTCCTCATTTCTTCCTCTTTATTTCTATTTCAGGATCCTTTTCTGCTAAGCTTAAAAAAGAAAAAAAACCACCAAAAAAAGAAAAGAAAAAGAAAATGGGGGATCAGAGAGCTAGGGGAGAAGAATTCGAGAAAAAAGCAGAGAAAAAACTAAGCGGTTGGGGACTTTTCGGTTCCAAACACGATGACGCTGCTGATTTGTTCGATAAAGCTGCTAATTGTTTCAAACTCGCTAAATCATGTTAGTTTTTTTAAAGTATTTTATTACTAATAATTATCCTTTGGATCATCAACTTCAGTATTGTAGTGATTAACTTTGATTTTTCTCTTTTTAGAATTGTTTTTTTTTGGATCAATTGCTGGTGTCATTTGGAGGGAAGTTATTGGAGGGAACGATGCCGAGGTCTATTTGCGTACACACTATCCTCCGCAGACCTCACTAAGTGGGATTATACTGGATTATTGTTGTTGTTGTTGCTGGTGTCATTTGCTTTGTTTTTTAACCGATGAAATATGTTAGTTTTTTATTTTTAAATTTTCTAATTCGAGCTGATTAAGAATGCTTATTTTAGAATTTGTGAGCACTATGATGTTCTGATAATTTTTATATGAATTGTTATTCTTATGCGGATTATTGTTATGTCAAATTAATTATTTGTCACATGTGTTCAAATTAGTACTATAAAACTTTGTACTTTCCAATCTGATTTTGTTCTTAGGCTTTCATTGTTATTTTTATCCATTACCGGATACTTTATCGTTTGATTGACAGTTTAATTTAATTTTTTTATTTTTGGAGAAGAGCTTAAATTCTATACACTGGCGGTGTAAAATAGGTAACTCTATTTAATAGCATTGTTCGGTATCCTAGAATAAGTGGTAAGTAGCCTACTATAATAAGGTAAATTGCACGGATGGTATAAAAATTCATTAAACTCTCGGTGTATATAATTTCAATTCTTCAGAAAAAAAATGTCTGTTGTTTAATTCTGCTTGATTCAAAAAGCTTATGTTCATATTTGTGAAGATTGCAATTCTCGGAAGGGCAGTTCTATTACTTTCTCAATCTTTTGATGGCTGTCATATGGTTCATTTTCGGAGAATAATTTACTGGGCAGTTGTTTATCATATTTTCGATGTGCTATTAACTTTGACTGACTATTACTTGTGATAATTCATAGGCAGTTTGATGTTTGCACTGTTACCTGATTTATCTATGTGCGTTATGCAAGTCACTGAAGCGATACCCGAAAATGGAAGAAAGGATATTCTATAGTTATCTCGTATAAGATGGATATCGATATGTTTGATAGTGGAAAAACCTGAAAGAATATAATGTAAGCAAGTTCTAAGGTTTTTATAGAATCCTTAGTTGTAGAGAATTCCTAATTTGTCTTTTCGATAGTGGAACTGAACAGGCCTAAGCGAGGCAGAATGGATATAGAGGATTCATATAGTCACCCCCAACTTGGGATTGAACCATAGTATTTGTAGTTTTTTGTTGTTGTTGTTGTTGTTGTTGTAGGGTCTGTTAGAGAAGGCTTACTGTTTTCATAAAGTAGATCATCTATATGGTATGATGAAAAACTGCATATTAATCTTGGAATGTTGGTCTTTCAGGGGATCAAGCTGGAGCAGTATATGTCAAAGTAGCGAATTGTCATCTGAAGGTAAGTTTTCGATCCTCTCGCAGTGATTTCTCCATATCTGATGCCTCTCCCTTTCATTTCCTACAAAAATTAAATTCTTCAACTACTTCTTGTTCTTATCTTGTCAGTTGGATAGCAAACATGAGGCTGCTGGTGCTTATGCTAATGCTGCTCATTGCTACAAGAAGACAAATACAAGAGGTCCTGTGTTGCCTTCATGTTCTTCAGTCCAATTCTTTTATGTTTTGGAATGTCAATATCTTATGTCCTCCAAACTGATATGTGCCGACATCCTTGGACATATGTCCATTATGCATTTCAGGGCCATGTTCTATGTACTCGTCACATCGAATTCATTTTTTCGTAAATCAAGTTTCACTTTTGCTGAACTAAAGAACTCTTTATGATATCTCTTGCAGAGGCAATATCATGTCTAGAGCAGGCAGTACACATGTTTCTGGACATTGGAAGGCTAAATATGTCTGCAAGATATTACAAGGTACAGATATATTATCTGTGAGAATCCATATGTGCTGTTTGATGTTTCCGATAGCAGTGTTCTGTGCTTGGTCAAAATTCTTTTCTTGAGTAAGGTCCGTTTTGGTATATGGTATGCTTAGTCTCTTCAATTTATGTTGCAATCTAAACTTTGATATTATCAAGAATGTGGTCGAGCCCTTCTCCGAACCTAACGCATAGTGGGAGCTTAGTGCACTAGGCTGCTTTTTTAAGAAGTGATAAGTGACTGTCTAATGTAGTACATGGCTGCCCGGTTTCATTGAAATGATTCTAGGCATCATGCACAGTTAATTGGAGTGTATCTTTGGCAGCTTGATTGCATTTGAAAGATACATAATGATTTTGCTGTATCCAGGAAATTGCTGAATTGTATGAACAAGAGCAAAATTTGGAGCAGGCTATCATTTATTATGAGAAGGCTGCTGATCTTTTCCAAAGTGAGGATGTAACAACATCTGCAAATCAGTGCAAGCAGAAAATTGCACAATTCTCTGCTGAACTAGAAAAGTAAGAATCTTTTTCTGAATTAGTAATACAGTTTTTCTACAGAATGAATAATTGTGTCTAATTGCAAATTCATTGCTGCATATGGAAATATTGCCGCAGTTAAAGACAAAGAAAACTGGTTAAAAAGGTACTTAGAAACTGCAAGAGGAAATTCCTCTCAGAACAATTCCTGGGTAATCTGGATTTGATGCTAAGCCTCCCTGTATATCTTGCATTCTTATCTGTGGAATCACAATTGAATTCTATCCTAGTCTCTTGGAGTACTGGTGCAATATATCTTTTATATCGATCGAAGAAAAAGGAAAACATATAAAAGGAGTCAAAGCCAATAATTAGGAAAAGAAATCACTTCCAAACTAAGAGTAGAAATGTGTATTAAATGTCATGTTAAAAGCGCTGAGCACCTTGTAAATGTTAATAAACTAATGTTTATGTCTAATTGCTCGATATGTAAGATAACTGAAGTTTCGCATTGTAAAAGAAAACATAACATTTAGCATTTGTCACCTAGATATCAAAGAGCAATTGAGATCTTTGAGGAGATTGCACGGCATTCTGTCAACAACAACTTATTGAAGTACGGAGTTAGAGGGCATCTTCTAAATGCTGGTATTTGCCAACTTTGTAAAGGTGATGTTGTTGCAATAAACAATGCATTGGAGCGATATCAGGTACATTGTTCTTCTTGTCAAGCCTGTAAGATTTCAATTCGACGTGATATGTTCAAGTAAAGATTGCATCCTGACTTGCAGGAACTGGATCCAACATTTTCAGGGACACGCGAGTGCAAGTTGCTAGTGGTATGCCTTAGCTTGTATTAACTCAAGCATGCGAGTTCTTTTGCCTTGCTCTGTTATCCGTCTCGTTTAAACAAGTTTGCTTGCTTTATCTGTGGATATAGTAAGTATATTCCATATCAAATATGTGAATTGCCAAGAATTATCCAAAATATAAATTGTTAGCTTTAAGGTGGTTAATCTGAAACTTGAAAACAGTGTTTAATGCATACAGGGGAAATGTAGTTTGGGAATGAATTACCAGGACTCAAAACAGAGTTTCATGCGCTGGTTGACATGTGTCCGATCATCCATTACTCTTCTACGGGAGGCATAAAATTTGCACATTTATTCATTTGTCTTTTCTCTGTAAGGGTAAACCAATGTGATGGATGAAAGTGCAGATATTAACGATATTGGTATACGAGGTGTTGTGACAAATTGGACAAACATCAATGTAAAATTATTAAATTAAAGAAAACTATCAAAGACAAGAGGGGTTGCTCTGATGGTAAGCAACCCCATTTCCGACCGAGAGGTTGTGAGTTCGAGTCTCCCCAAGAGCAAGGTGAGAAGCTCTTGGAGGGAAGGATGGCGGGGGTCTTTTTGGAAACAGGCTCTCTACCCAAGGGTAGGGGTAAGGTCTGCGTACATACTACCCTCTCCAGACCCCACTAAGTGGGATTATACTGGGTTGTTGTTGTGGTTGTATCAAAGCCAGAGGAAACTGAATTGACTGTAGAAATGATTTCTTATGGACATAGGCACAATGCTTTCTAACCAAAATAGCTACTAATATGATGAACCATCAAAGCAACTGTATTTTCTCACTTGATAGCATAGTTATTGCTTTCAGAACTCAGAATCATTATATACGTCCTGAATTTGATAATATAGAATAATTTGGGAGATATCTTTTGCAATACAGGATTTGGCCGCTACTATTGACGAGGAAGATGTTGCTAAGTTCACTGGTTCTGTCAAGGAATATGATAGCATGACAAAGCTGGTACATTTTAGTTGTCTCCACTTCTTTGCCTACAAATAGAAATAGAAGTGTTTAAATGTTACCAACTGCTGATAGTTGTACATCGTGTTGTTACTTCTTTCTGGTTTTCAAATATATATATATATATATATATATATATTCCTATCTACTAACTCCCTAATAATACTTGAACATCATCATCAATTCTTGCTCTACATAGCAGAAAGGTTACTCGGAGGTTTTTCTTTTCTCTTGAATTTTGTAAGGTAATGAACTCCATTTGTGCTCCATTATGAGATTGGGGTGCAGGTTATGTAAATGACGTAGAAGTAGATGCATTTCAGGATTAATCGATGTTGCAGTTAACCTTCAGTCGTTCTCTACATATATTGGCATTGAAACTTTAATCCAGAACTGGACATGCGTAGATGACTATAATTGTTAAACTGACCACACCTTTGGCAGTTCATTTAAAACAATTCTATTTTATACTGCCATTCCCAAGCAACTAAATTAAAGAAGGAATCCTTTTGTTTATCTGGATATTTCAGAACGTATACTTTCAACTGGTAGTTCTCATATTTAAGTTATCTAAGTGAAATGGTAATTTCTTACTTGGTTCGTTCAATCAAACTTAACACATTTTTATGCTTTCTTTTCCGTTGTTCATCGCAATACTTATGCCATCTCTATCGTCATATTTCTTCGCTTAACAGGATGCTTTGAGGACAACACTTCTTCTCAGAGTGAAGGAAGCATTGAAGGCGAAGGAGCTAGAGGAAGATGACCTTACTTAAATTGATCTTCTCTGAGATTGGTTGTAAATTGTATTGCTTATGATGCCAATTTGTTTCTACTGGTTGATTGTTTCTTATCATGCTACTTAAGTGGTAAATCTCATTTTGTATTGATTGAGTATGATTATCAAATTGAGTTCGACTACCAACAAGGTTTTAGCCTGGTAGTCGGTATTGATGGATTGAGTAGAGTTCTTTGTTGATTTTCCAATAAAAAATACATAGTTTTGTCTATGTTGGTTGAGTTTGACTGCCAAATTCTGAGGCAAAGCACCTTTCAGATAGTAATATTTGTTACTGGGAGATGGGATAGATGAGAATCCGGAATCTAGAGTTAGTGGGGTCAGAATAAATCCGCTTTCTAACGTCTCTTCAAGCTTCTTCAGGTGTTGTCGAACGTTGTTTTGTTTTCACCATGGATCTGGAAGTGATTGGAGAATTAAGAACTTCTATGCAGTAGTAACTTTTTTTCTCTTATTTCTATAGTTGTATGTATAAGTTGAAGAGTAAACCTTTGTACTTCATGTTATGTTTAACGAAAATGCGTACATTACAAAAACTGTGGTCTGTATATAACGAGTAAATTCATTGTGTTTATGCATGGGTAAAGTATGTGTACACTTTACTCTCCCCATATTCCACTTGTGGGATGACAATGAGTATGTTGTTGTGTTTATGCACGGAAACAAAATCATTTTACATTATGTACATATTCAGATGAGTCTAAGGGGAGACAAGAGAACATAATATTCGAACTGTATAGCTTTTGCTTAAATTTTATATTTGTATTAGGAAATTCATTAAATTCATACTATGAGTTTGATGTCAAATTCATAATCCTTAAACTTTAAATTTTAGTTCCACTGGTGATGCATGTTTGAAAAAGGTGATATGTCGAGAAAGGTGAAATTGCTTAAGGGGCCTAGGAGTGGCAGAACTTTAAAAAAAAAAAAAAACTATGAGCAGAAGAAGGGGGAGAGGGGGGGGGGGGGGGGGGGGGGAGAGGAGGGGAGGTGAGATATTATTCCACTTATGACCAACATTTCTCTGGGGTGAAACTACTATAGCTAAGTCTTGCAACAATAGTAGATATTTGCTAAAGGATATGGTCATCAGATTCAGACGCAAAGCAGAAGCTATTTTTTTGGTTTTTATCCGGTGTTCGGTTCCCGGGATTAGGAGTTTATTCAGGTATAAGTTTGGGACTAAATTTATATGGTGTTTGGTTGTGAATATCAATTAAAACCAGGATAATATTTATATCAAAATCTTAGGATTGTCTGTCCTATATAGCAGGGGCAAGTCATAGTGCTGTTTGCGGGTTTGGTTGAACCTAATAGTTTTTATTCAAATTATTTATTTGTATTAAAAAATCTAATAAATACGTATAAATTATTAATTTAGAGTCCATTAACTTAATAATTTTATAATCTCGAATTTATAAGGTTCAAATTCTAGTCCCGCTTTCGCTATATAGGACGTAGAATTATAATGTTGAGATAAACTTATCTTGGACCAAACGAAAAGAACGTGCAAGTTTAGCTTTCCCATGAAATTCTAATGCATTGTATAATTAATAAAAATATTCAACAAACTAAAAGAATATATGATTCAAATCCATAAATAATAATTTTCGCACATCATCAGATAAATGAACTTTTCTTGGCCTTTGCACCGAGAAAAATTGACTTTAACCATATCGAAGTGATTAAAAGATAGATACGTCATACATGAAAGTTGGTCAAAAAATAATGATTACTAAAGAGGCACGAATTATAACAGATACGAGCATAGGCACGAGCAGAAACACGAGTAGACTCGACACTCGTATTTATTTAAATCCAAGAGTTAAGGAGAATGAATCTGATAGGACAAAAAAGTAAAAATACAGTACTTAATGAGCATTAAATATTGAAAACGTTAGAGAATCTGTATTAAGTTACAATGATTATGTAACGTAACACTTAATATTTTTAATTGTCTATAATGACAAAAGTAAAACGTATATCTTAGAGATTGCTATAAAAAGGAGAAAACTGGTCATTTGTAAGGACATGAAACATTATTAGAATATACTGATTTACTTTGCGTTCTTCTATTCATCTTATTATTAGCAAAGTTAATTTTCTTTATTCATTTTTTGATAATCAATAACTCGAGTTCTTCTAAAATAAAACTTTGACTGAAATTCCACTTTTTAGTTAAATAAATTGGTTCCGTTACCGGAAATCTGATAATCTATTCTTTCTTAACCTAACATTTTTTGTTGTATCAACAACCATGTCAAACGTTAATGACAACAACCAAGTAAATCAAGAAAACCAAGGAAACCCTCAACTCTAGAGGAATTCACAAGATAACCGCACCCCGATTCCTTCTCCACAAAGCTCCCCTCGACGATCTCGAGAAGGCACTCCTGATGGATCTCATTCAAATGCAAATGCTCAATTTGAAAACGAAGAAGCTATCATGAAGCTTTGCAAAATCTAATCACTCAACAGGTCAATAAAGCTCTTGAAACCTTTGCCAGTAAGTTATTTGTTGCACAACCAACACCAACTCAAATACCAACACTTTAGAAACCCTCGTTCCGGGCTTGCTAATTCAAGCAATGGTGGAATGCTCAGCGAGTCATGAGATGAAGAATCAGGTAACTTGGTTAATTCTGATTTACAAAATTTAGTATTGACATTGCAGAAACAGCTTAAGGAGCAAAGTGATCGCATAGAGTAAATACTTGGAGTACTGTCTATAATCAAAGGGATATATATGGACAAATATTCACAATAACCTTGGAAACCAAGTGCTGCTCCTCTATCAATTCCAAAGAAGTCTAAAATTTCCGATATTTCAAAATATGATGGAACAACTGATCCACGAGACCACGAAACTGCATTCACAACTGGCGTGAAAGGCAGCGACTTGACCAAACAAGAAATTGAATCAGTATTGGTCAAGAAATTCGGTGAAACACTTACTAATGGAGCATTAACATGGTATTCTCTTTTATCGGAGAACTCCATAAATTCTTTTGCTGAGCTTGCAGATTCATTTAACAAAGCACATTTGGGAGCTCAAAAAGTCGAAAAAATAATGGAGGATATTTTAAAAATCAAATAAGGGGACTCAGTGTTGCTTAAAGAGTTCGTGGACAGGTTCCAGCGTGAAAGAATGACGTTATCACGTGTACTAGATAATTGGGCAGCTATAGCCTTCACTATTAATCTGAATGAAAGAAGCTCAGAAGCCACAAGGTGACTTAAGGAAAGTCTTCGTGAATTCCCAGTGACAACATGGAATAACGTTTACAACAAGTATATCACGAAGCTAAGGATAGAAGAAGATATTATCTCACGGTCTCAAAAGGAAGAAAAGGTGAGTTCGAGACGGGTGGAAACAGAAAAAAGGTCCGGTAAAAATAGTTACGAACCATATATGGGCCCAGCGAGAAAAGATTCACGATCAAAACATGACAATTCAAGGTACGATCATAGATCAAGGAATAGAGAGTCGGGTTCATCGTCAAGATTTGGGGTCGATTGAAACACGCGAGAGACGGGGATGGTGATAGAAGCTTGAAGGCAAGATTTGGCAGTTATAATTTTAATGTAAGCACTTCTAAGCTCGTCGTTGTTTTAAGACGCATGAGTGATAAGGTACGGTGGCCAAAAAAATGAGATCAAATCCAAACAGACGCAATCCCGACCACTGGTGAGAATTTCACAATGATCATGGTTATAAAATGGCGAATTGTAGGTTACTACAAGGTGAAGTTGATCATTTATTGAAGCAAGGTTATCTGACCGAACTATTCAGTGAGAAAGGTAAGCAAGCATATATAAAGAATAGGTAGGAGCCCCTTAAACCATCTTCTTCCAAAAGGACTGTTAATGTTTTAAGCGGAGGTGAAGAAATAAATGGTCTGACACACACAACAGCCAATAAAGTTTCCAAATACACAATTACCCATGGGAAGCGGGTGCGACATATCTTGGAGGAAGAAAATATCACGTTTGATGATGCAGACGCGGATGGCATATTAACTCCACATAACGATAGTAATATCTTTATTTTTACATGATACTAATATGAAACGAGTTTTGATTGATCCATGCAGTTCCATGAACATTATTCTACTAAGAGTACTACATAAGATACAAGCTGAAGATAAATTAGCCAAAGGCGCATACTTTGTCTGGATTTGACAATTCCAGCATCGTGATGAGATGGGAGGTTACACTTCCTACATTCGCATAAGGATTTATCAGAGATTCAAAGTTTCATGTGGTAGATATGGAGATGGCTTACAATATGATTCTCGGGGGACCACGGATCCACGAGATGGATGTCGTTCCGTCAACCTTACATAAAATTATTAAATTTCTATCACCATGGGGAATATGTCAAATTCGTGGGGATCAACAGACATCCAGGAGAATCAACTTTGTAGCAAATTCAAGTACGAGAAACGAAAAAATTAGCAGTTACAGAATCCAGTTGAGGATATCACAACACAAACCTCAACTGAACAAGGACGAACAGATGTGGACTCAAGGCTCAATATCATTTAAGAACTAGAGGAAAACAAAAATATAAAAACAACGATTGAAGAATTGGAGGCTGTAGTCTTATATACAAAATGGCCTGAAAGGAAAGTTTACATAAGGGTCAATCTAAGCCAAGTTGTGAAAGGTAAGTTGATTGAATTTTTGAAAACTAACGTAGATTGTTTTGCTTGGTCCCATTATGATATGACAGGAATACCTCCGGAGGTAATGACTCACAAATTAAATAAAGACCCATCATATCCGCCTTTCAAAGAAAAGAAGAGAAAGCAAGAAACTTTCAAAAATTAGATAATTCAAGAAGAGGCTCAAAAATTACTAGATGGGTCTATCCGCGAGGTAAAGTATCCTAACTAGTTAGCCAATATTGTTGTGGTACCAAAGAACAATGGTAAATGGCGAGCTTTTGTAGATTACACAGGCCTTAACAAAGCTTTCCCTAAAGATTTGTTTCCATTACCACATATAGATCAACTAATTGATGCTACTGCAGGACATGAGTTGTTAAGCTTTGTAGATGCGTATTTAGGATACAACCAGATCAAATGGATCCTATAGATGAAGAAAAAACTTTATGTATAACAGAAAAGGGGACTTATTGTTATAAAGTAATGTTTTTTGGTCTCAAACATGCTGATGCAACATATCAAAGACTGGTGACTAAAATGTTCCAAGAACATTTAGGAAATACTATGGAGGTCTATATAGACGATAAGCTCGTTAAAACTCGGCATTCAGGGGATCATATATCGCACTTGTTAGATACATTTTAGATCTTGCAAAAATCCAATATGAAACTAAATCCGTCGTTGTTCTTAAAACCAAAGGTTGGAGAAAAAATGCTCGTCTATCTAGCTATATCAGAAGTAGCAGTGAGTGCTTTTTTAGTTCGAGAAGACCAATGTAAGCAATCTCCAATTTATTATGTTAGAAAATCGTCATTAGATGCAGAGACGCAATATCATCTATTAGAAAAGCTTGCACTTGTACTAATCATGGCATCTAGAAAGGTAAGACCTTATTTTAGTGTCATCCTATTGTCGTAGTAAATGCTTATCCATTATGCAATATATTACACAAGCATGAGTAATCAAGTAGGTTAGCTAAATGGGCCATAGAGCTAAGTGAATACGATATCACATACCAGCCCAGAACCGCGATAAAATATCATGTATTAGCAGATTTTGTAGCTAATTTTAGCCAAGGAATGCAATTAGAAGCAGAAAACGAATTACAGGTGTTTAACGGGTCTAATCCAGGAATTTGGACCTTATTTACTGATGGCTCATCAAACATGAAAGGAGCAGGTTTCGGAGTTGTTTTGGTACCAACTACGGGTTAAACCATTCGTCAAGCTATAAAGTGCCATTCTTTAACTAACAATCAGGCAGAGTATAAAGCTGTGATTTCAGGTTTGGAATTGGCACGAGAACTTGGTATTAATCAAATCGTAATCAAAAGTTATTCACAACTCGTAGTTAATCAAATTCCAGGGACTTATATAGCCAGGGAAGTACGAATGCAACAATACTTAGAAAAGGTAAGGGATTTGACTAGGCAATTTCAAACCTGAAAAGTCACGCAAATACCAAGAGATGAGAATGTGAAAGCAGATGCCCTAGCTAACCTCACGTTTGGGGCACACGTAGCGAGCAATGAAAATGCTTATGTAATTCATTTGTCTCATTCGGCATTCGATCCAGATAAGAATGCGGTAAATTTCAATAACTTAACTTTGGGATTAGAGAAATGAGATTGTCGCTTGCAGTATGGTACTGTCCCTGAAGACAAGAAAAAAGCTCACGTGCTTCGAGAAAAGGCTGCTCGATATTGCTTAAAACAAGGTAATCTTTATCGAAAAATATTCGGTGGTCCTTTAGCAAAGTGTCTCAGGCTTTCTCAAATAGAATATGCAATAAGAGAAATACAAGAGGGGAATTTTGGAAATCACGCAAGAGGCAGATTACTGGTAAGAACCATGATTAGAGGAAGTTATTATTGGCCTAAAATGGAAGAAGAAGCGGAACATTTCGTGGCTAAATGCGATAAATGTCAAAAATATGGTAATAACATGCATAGACCTACGGAGTTGTTGTATCCGGTTATTGCACCGTGACCTTTTATGAAATGGGACCGGATATCATAGGTCCACTACCAGAGGCGGGTCTAGGAATGGAAGTGTATGGGTTCCTATCGCAATTTTAAGTTAATGTATTATAATAACCGAATTAAGGAACAACTTTCAATATTCAACGTACATTTAGAAAATAACAAAACACTTAAAGATGACATATGAATATAAACATTATCATTACAATTGTACTCAACGACTAGTCATGTATTGAAAATGATCAATGATCGCATCATTAGGTACACTTTCAAATACTTCATCCTCTATATAACAAACTAAACAATCATTACAAAAATCATCACAAATTCTGCTTCGCAAGTCATTTTTAATGTACTTCATCGAAGAAAAAGCTCTTTCTACCATTGCAGTAGCGACAAGAAATATCAAACTTAACTTCACAAAAAAATAAACAAGTCTCCAAGTCTTGTGAAAATTTGTTTTAACCAATGTCTCTGAAAGATCTCCAAGTATTTTCAAGTTAGAGAATTCATTGCCCGCCTCTCGCACATAGTCAATATAGATGTCAAGCTGAAACCAAGATCCTCAAGCATAGAATCAGTAAACTCATTTTGATAGTGTGTAGAAAGTTTCATAATCCTGTCTTTATCATAATTTAAAAAAGAATTATTTAGACTCAAACTAACCATACCAAGAAGTAGATCAGTATTTACTTCACTGAAACGACTGTTAAGCTCTGAAAGTTGAAAATCAATAATAGCTTAGAAAACCTCTACACGCAAATGATAAGAATATGCAACACTTGATTTCTTACGCTTTGACTTTCCACGAGCATAATTCATATCCATTTCTGGGATCACAATACCATGCTTGACACAAAATAAATAGACGTCTTCTAACAAAGAATTTCATCTAGATTCTCTCATATCTTGCAATTGTCTCTTTGCGAAACCAACAAACTTCATTGCACTTGCAATATCTTGATCTTTATTTTTGCAAAGCCATATTTAAATCATATGTAAGTGCCAATACTTTCAACATCTAATGTAATATATACACAAAGTCATAAGATCATATGTCATCCACTAGACTTTTTTCCATTGATCTTTCATGATAATTTGAACCATCAGTTGCAAGAACTCCAAGTACATGAACAATTGATTAAAATAAAGTAATAAAATTGCATGCTGTCTTAAAATGAGAACCCCACGGAGTATCACCTGCGCTTTGAAGTCCAAGTTCTTGATTTAAACCACTTCATGTATGAACTTCACCAAGCACTAGTAGTTCCTCTAATTTTTCTGCTTGATCATCTCGAAGCATCTCCCTATGCTTGAAAGAACCCCCAACAATATTTAAAACATTTGCAAGAATATCAAAAAATTGTTCGGCCTCATAATATTTTTTTGCACCAGTTACAAGAGTCAACTGCAATTGATAAGCTAAACAATGTATGCAATATGCCGAATGAGTATCATTCATAATTAAAGTTTTAAGACCATTAATTTCTCCTTGCATGTTACTAGCTCCATCATAACCTTGTCCCCCTATTTGAGATTTACTCATTGAATGTTCCAAAAGAAAAGAACAAATTGCTTCTTTTAATGACTTTGTGGTTGTATTTTTAACATGAACAATGCTAAGGAATCGCTCTATAACTTTACCCTCTTTGTTGACATAACGCAAAACAAGCGCCATTTGTTCCTTATGAGAGACATCCTTAGACTCATCAACCAATATCCCAAAGTAATCCCCGTTCAAGTCTTCAACAATTGCCTTCAATGTTTCTTTTGCACAAGAACTCACAATGTCTTTTTGTATGTTTGGACAAATCATAATGTCATTTTTTGGAGCATTTTCTAACACAACTTTCTTTACATCATCCTTCTTATCAGCATACCACTATAAGAGATCTAAGAAGTTGTCTCTTTTTGTAGACGTTTCACGCTCATCGTGACCCCGAAAAGGCATTCCTTCTTTCAAAAGATACCTTGCAACATCAATTGAGGAATTCAAGCGAACCCGATACTCACTTTTAGTTTTCTTGGATTTCTTATCAAAAGATGTTAAAATAGATTGTGCTTGATTTTATAAATCTAGCATCATCTTGAAATACTGGTTATGAACACTACTCACTTCATCCACATGTGCGTTAAGTCTTTCTATACCTTTATTCCGAGCCCTAAAACCATCTTTTGTAAAAAAAAACACTTAACTTTTTTCTCATATTCTCCAATCTTATTTTTAAACAAGTAACAACATAAACAAAACATTGCATCTTCTTTAATACTATATTCTAACCATCTAGAATATGAAGTTTTAAACCATTCCGGATTAAAATGACGCAATTTTTCACCAAAATTTGTTTTTGGAGATTATAAAATTGCGAGGCCGACAAGGCCCTCTTTGAATGTAATGTCTTCTCACTTGGTCGCGTAGATTAGGAGGAATATTGAAATTTGTTTTCTTTCACCAGGATCAAGTTTAAGAAGATTCGAATACAATATCTTTGTGTGATAGTTGGGAAGAATTGACATTGTCATTAATCACTGGACGTGAAGGAGAGCTTAGCGAAGGAGAACTAGAAGTACAACCTGAAGACGTTGGCTTGAAAAATCTCTTGATCATATTGACTCTCACTAAAAATTCCCTACAAATCATAAGACACAAATTAACTACTACAGTCTGTACTTGGTTTCAACAGACAAAACTTTAACACCAAACACTGAAACACATACCGTATAGTATATGTAGCTACTGCCTACTGGAACAATCCACTAGAGATTTTTTTTCTTCCTATTTTTGCTTTGAGTTGTGGAATCTGGAGACAAAGCTCTTCCTTGGTAACTACCTGCAACCAAGAAAAAATATATATTCTCAATATTATTTGGAAATAGAGATGAAATTGTGTACTGATTTTCATGAAATCATAGAATATTAGAATGAGCAAAATGTAACCTCTTGTTTATTAATTAAAATGAGCAAAATCTACTTCCAAGTTTCAACAGATCGCTGACTTCCAATAGAATTAGCAAAATGCAAAGAAAGATTCCAATACAATTTTACTTCTTGCTTATTATTTTTTATTAAAAAATAAGATCTAGAACCCAACTTCATAAGTTAAATAAAAGATTAATATTTAAAAATATCCAAAAATAATAATAAAATCTAAAGTAGATGATCCCAACCCCAAATTCCAATGAATATTAATACAATACTTTATACTTTTACAAGAAGTGGTCATACCAATGGTTATAACAAGTTAAGAGATATTAATCACAAATATAATATAAGAGGAAAACATTTTTTTTAAAAAATGAAAGAGGAAGAGCACCTGCAATGGAATGATGGATCACTGACTTGTCTTTGATAGGCAACAAAAAAAAAGTTGAGATTGAAGAAGAAAGAACGACGAACTACGAAAACAGTATTTGAAACCCTAACTTTTCTCTTTAGTGTTTGATTTGGGTTTTGGGACAAAAGAGCTTTTGGGGACTTTTTGATTTGATTGTTTCTATTTAGGTTGACTTTAGCATCTATTATTATTTTTATTTTTACTTTTTAGACTATAGTGGAAGTTGTACTAACTTAACAGTGATGTTTTCTCTTACTGTTTGGAGGAACTACTGCTCAAAAAACCAAAGGATATAATATAAAAAGAAGTTACGGCCTTACTGGGACTCGGACTCGCATCAGCGAGCATGTGAAGAAGGCAACATTTGGGTTCCTAGAGTTACCATTGAACGAAGATTGCATTTTAGAACTAGGTTCCCATATAATAATTGTTATATATTAACAGATTTCGTAATACAAACATAGGGTCTACAAAAAAGCTACTGGGTTCCCGGGAATCCATACATATTACTGTAGGTCCGCCCCTGACCCTGTCCACTACCACAAGCAAAATGACCGGTAAAATTTTTGCTACTCACTGACTATTTCACTAATGGGTAGAAGTAGGAGCATTGAAACAAGTGCGGAAAAAAGAAGTTAGAGATTTCATTTGACGTAATATCATATGTCCATTCGGTGTGCCAAAGGAAATCTCGTGCGATAATGACCCTCAATTTATAGGTGCACAAATCACAGAGTTTTTTCAAAGTTAGCAGATCAAAAGGATTACATCTACACCTTACCATCCGGTGGGTAATGTCCAAGCTGAGCCAACAAACAAAGTCATTATCAACAATTTATAGAAGCGTTTAGAGGAATTCAAAGGTAATTGGCCAGGATTGCTAACTGGTGTTTTATGGGCATATCGCACAACAGAAAAAAATAAGAACGGGAGAAACACCATTCTCATTTGTTTATGGAGTTGAAGCCTTAATTTCAGTTGAGATAAGAGAGCCAAGCACTAGGTTTACACAAGCATCAAAAGAATTTAATAGTGAAGAAATGAGCATAAACCTCGATCTACTTGAAGGAAAAAGGGAAGCTGCATTTGGCAACACAAAAGCAGGTCTTGGAACGATACTACAATTGAAAAGCATGCCTAAGATACTTCAAGATTGGGGACTTTTTGATTAAAAAAGATTTTCAATCTACGAAGGAAGCTAACGCGGGAAAATTGAGCCTAGCATGGGAAGGACCCCACAGGATTCGTGGTATCGCAGGAAAAGGAGCATACGAAGTAGAAACGATGGATGGCAAGATATTACCTTCACATTGGAATACTGTTCACTTGAAGAGATACTATTTCTAAGGAATACCCACGATCAGGTATCCATACTTTAAAATTTTATTTTTTGAATTTTTAAAATTTTACTAACGATTTAGATGATAGGCTAAAAGCTATCCCGTACTAAATAATGAGTCACGACCTGCAAGGCACATGGAATTAGTTAAAATTCCCGGTCTAGGGTTACAATTATTTTGATAGAAATTGAAACAGGTTAAGCAGTCTTCATTTATAATCATACCTCCGAGTCCCGTATGTTTTTCCTTTTCAGGGAAAAGACCAAATGAGAGGAACAATCAAATGCTCGAGACTTCATACTTCAAGTCTCAAGCACTTGGAGGACTATATAATATACATAGAAATGTGTGCAAAAAAGGCAAAAAAAGATTGAGAAATAATCAAAGTTCAAGCTTGAAAAGTTCACTCATTAAACGAGTCAAGTGCAGAGCAAAGCCATAAGCCAAGGCCAAAGAAAAACCTTATCATAGTTAGGGTAAAGGCAATATACTGAAACGGATTATAAATAAAAATCTTGTGTTCATTTTCTTTTTTTTTTGAAATGTACTGAAACGTGTTATAAGTAAAAATCTTGTGTGCATTTTCTCTTTTGAAATCTGTTATAAGAAAAATAGTTACGAGAAAGTTATAGAAGTAATTTAAATACATGTAAAGTGTTATTCAAAACTTGGCAAAGTTCAAATAAAAACTTTTCATAGTTACTTCAAAAACATGTGTATTCCTATTTCTTTTTTCGTACATTAACACCACTATAAAGTTGAGACGTCTTCTTTTTTAAATGTCGAATATAAAAGGGTTCTATTTTATAAAATTCATAATTAATTCAAGTATTCATGAAGCTAAAAAAATAGAAGCATTTTTGAAAAATAAAAATGCAAGTTATTCAGTAAGTCCTTCAAACTAAAGGCAAGAATAAACAATACAGAAGTTTAAGCGACAACAGAAACTTCTTAATATTAAAGTTTAGACTAAGTATGAACTTAGTCATAAACCAAAAGTTGTTCCTACAAAGTTCCCTATACAAGGTCTCGGGACTTAATGTTTTCAACAAACCCTTAGAAAGGCTAAGGGTTACAACCACATACCATCAAAAAAAAAAACAACAACAACGGAATTCAAACAACATAAACTTTTCATTGATAAGTTGAAGGAACTGAAGCAGGGACATCAACAACAACATTCTCAACCTGACTTGAAGGAGTGGGATACCCGTATCATCTTCAATATTTTCAGAAGCTTTAGCTACGGGAGAAGAAAAATCTTGGTTCTGCTAGGTCTTCTCAGTAGTCTCTTTGATCTTGGATAACTCAGATTCCGAGGGTATCATGGCGAGAATTTAGAAACACCCAACTCACTTCAATGGCAGTTTTATCTTCAAGAATCTCGTAGTCCCTTTCCCAGTCATCATTTCATTTCTCAACTTTTCATTTTTAGCCAATGCAGATTCATAAGAAGCTTGAAGAGAAGCCTGAGAACTTTCTAAAGAACAAACCTTATAAGAAGACACCCGGAGGTCTTCTTGAGTTTGAGCCAAATTTTGCACAAGTTCACCGTCATATGCTTCTTTTTTATCTAAGAGAGCCTTCAACTCCCTGATCTCTCAATTGCCTTGAAAAGTTGCTCAAAAAAAAAGTTTCAAGATGATCATTTTCTTTACTTTCTTGACTTGAGTAAGCTTTCTCAACCGCCAACTCTAAAGTCAAAGCCCGTACCTGCTGCTCTAAGGTACTTTTACTTTCTTCTAATGTTTCTTTGTCGATCTGAAGAATTTCATACTGTTCCTTCCAATTATTCGCCTCTACTCCATAGCCATGCACTAATTACTCTGAAAGGGTAACCTTCTTCATTATCTCCGTACCGATAAGATTGACCTAAAAAGGAGAGGAAAAATGAGAACCCTGAAAATAGAAAAAGGTTAAAGTAAAGTTTGAGAAAGGGATACTGTTAGATAATACGCTTAACGCTAGAGGGGAGGTGAATAGCGTTATAATAAAAATTAGCGTAAACTTGCGGAATTTAAAAATTGCAGGAAATAAATAAGTGCGATAAGTAAATAAATTAGAACAAACGCACCGATATATCCTGGTTCACCACAACCCGTGGATAGTCCAGTCCCCGAGAGACTCTCTCGAGATTTCCACTAACTTGTTAAGCTTACGGGTGCTCAACAAACCGTTACAACTTGAGGACACAAGCCTCAACAACCTTTGCTCGGAGATACAACACTCCAAGACTTCAACCAAGGAAACACAAGTTCCTTCTTACAACACAAGGGAGTAACACTTCCCTTCAAGTGTACAAAAACACTTAGCACTCAAACAAGGCACTCCTTTAAGAGTAGATATGAGTAAAAAGAATACGCTCAAGATTGCAACAACTTTCGACAAGAGTTTGGATCTCAAAAGCTTATGTAATGAATATAAAATGATAAACAATAAAGCATGCAAGCTTTAGCAATTGTATGATAAGTTGTTGTGTGTTGTTCTTGTTAAAAGACTGAATTGAAGCTGTATTTATAGTTGAAAAACTTTGTATTACCGTTGCCTAATTGCCAATTAAGAATTGCTGATATTACTCAGTGACAATCGATTGTCAAATTACCACAATCGATTGTTTGCCAGTTCTTCCAAAAATCAATCCCAGATTTTACGCATAACAATCGATTATCTATGATCAACAATCGATTACTGGCAACGTTCAAAAAATCATTTCCAAATTTTACGTAAAACATCGATTGTCAGAAATCTACAATCGATTACTCAGCAACGTTCAAAAAATCCTTTCTAGATTTTAATTAAAATAATCGATTATAACAAATCAATAATCGATTACTCAGCAACGTTCAAAAAATCCTTTCCAGATTTTAATTAAAACAATCGATTATAGGAAATCAATAATCGATTACTTGACGGTATTTGAAAATATTTTGGCAATGGTCAGTTATACAATCGATTATACTAAGTTAACAATCGATTATATATCAGTCTTGAAAAATCAATTTAGACACTGCCTCTTGACAATCGATTGTCGTAAGTTCACAATCGATTATCTAATAACTTTGAAAAAGTCTGGAAGACACTGCCTCAACACAATCGATTGTCATATGTTCACAATCGATTATTTTGTGACTTTGAAAAATCTGATGGACACTGTCTCTTCACAATCGATTGTCATTAGCTTCACAATCGATTATTTTGTGACTTTGAAAAATCTGATGGACACTGTCTCTTCACAATCGATTGTCATTAGCTTCACAATCGATTATTTTGAGCTTTGAAAAACTTTGATGGACACTGCCTCATCACAATCGATTGTCATAAGGTTCACAATCGATTGTCATGCAGATTTGAAAAATCTGGTGCACACTGCCTTAGCACAATCGATTGTCATAAGTTCACAATCGATTGTCAAGCAGCTGACTTAAACATAATCGATTATCATAAGTACATAATCGATTATCTTAGTCCAGATTTTAGAGGCATGTTTAAAAATCATTTTGACTAAAGTAAATATGCATTATTTAAAATCATTTAGCTTTAAATTAAATATGCATGAATTGTTAAAAATATTTTTACTAGAGAAGCCAAGTCTTGAGTTTAAGTTGTCGGATCAAGATCACAATTAAATACCGACTCATATAAAACTTAATCTCGATCTTTGTCTTGTGCTTGAATATCGTTATATATCAATTTTGCGCTTGTGCTTGGACCTCGTCATATGTCAATTTGCGCACAGTTTGTCATTCATCAAAACCTACAAATATGAACACACGTTTAGTATAATGCCTTGAGAACGTGTTTCCAACAGATACCTTTAAAGAAACATGCACGATATCATTCATCAAGGTCAAGGAACTGTGACTATCAAGCTTAGCTCTTTGTATTGGACCAATCAAAGGATTTAGCCACACATTAGTTTGGCCCGATTTTTTC
Organism: Nicotiana benthamiana; assembly: GCA_034376525.1. Lineage (NCBI taxonomy): Eukaryota > Viridiplantae > Streptophyta > Magnoliopsida > Solanales > Solanaceae > Nicotiana > Nicotiana benthamiana. Next base: position 70,040,892 of record CM067332.1, read on the forward strand.
AAAAGGTTACTCTCAGCAGGAACTTCAATTGTGATTTGCCTCATAGCTTCACCTCTACTTGAGGACCCAACTTTGGGGTAAGGAATAGATAAAGGAGGAGTAGTTGAGGGAGGAACAGTAGAAGCAGCCTGGGGAGGATCAGTAACAACCACGATCGACAAAGAAGGAATCATAGGAACGGAAGAAGAAAAAGAAGCCAGGGATGCTTCATTAGAAACCGAACTTAAATTTTCACTACCAAACCCGCGACTAAAAAGCAGCTCAACAGAATCATGAGCAGCAACGAGGACATCATCAACATCATCATCAGGGATTACCACTGGGGCTTTAACTGACTCGGTAAGAGGAATAGGACGAGGGGGAGATGCTTCATCATCAGAAACGATACGTTTTCGAACTCATGGCCTTGTTACCAAGGAGCCCCAATCTTCCTCTTCTTCAGCATCATGGTCATCAGTAGCTTTTATTTTAGATGAAGAACCCAACATTATTTCTTGAGCCCTTTCCAGGGAAATACGAGAAGCTATGACCGCCTCGGCACTAACCCTTCAAGCAGAAAATCCTGATAAAAAGAAGGATTAAAATAAGTTCTAAAAACAACAATAAAAAAAAAAGAACTCTTACCATGAATTTTTACTTTCCAACCAAATAGTTGGGAAAGAGTCTTCCAAAATTTACCCTCCATTGGGGCAGTATTCAACAGCTTTCCTACCCAACCACGAAAATTGGGAATTTCATCAGCAATTTTCATGGTTGCTACAAAAGAAAAGGAAAATTAGGACAATGGTCATCAAAATTGAGGAAAAAGGGATATGAGAAAGTTATTAAAAAGAAAACTCACGTGAAAACTTCCACTTCTCAGGGGAGTGAACATTTTCTTCACCCATTAAACCAACAGTGGGGGCAGCCACAAATCGAGCGTACCAGCCGCAGTCTCTGTCATCTTCAGGACTAACCAAAACTTTCTTGCTCCTTGCCACTAAAGTAAAAATACCTTGGCGAAAGAGTCTGGGAGAGTAGAGATGAATTAAATGAGCAAAGGTGAAAGGCACACCGGTCATGTTAGCCAATGCCTTAGACATGCAACAACCCTCCACAATATGGGACCAATTTGACCTAAACAGATGTCGAAAAAATCTCCAGAATTCAAGGATAATAGGGTTAATAGCAGTTTTGAAACATATTGTGAAAATGTACGTATAAACAAAAGAAAATCCCATTAAATAGGAGGTGATTCTCTGGTTCGCATTGGAAATTATAATAGGGAAGTCATGATCCCAGCGGCAATCTCTACGAATCAAAGAAGTCAGACATTCAATGATCTAAGTTGGATAGATATCATCACGGTCCAAAGAAGACACCTGATTTCTAAGAGACTCTCTATAATTATAGAAAGATAGTTCCACAAGAACTATTTCTTCCACAGAAGGTTCACGAAGAGGTTCAGGGGGTCTTTACCTTTAAAAGAAGACATATGAGAAAGAGAACCTATGGTTTTAAAAGAAGGACTGAAACTAGATGAAGGAAGAGATTAACCCTGTATGGATGAAGACCCTAAATTGCATAATCTACCTCCTCTTCTACTCTTACTAGGGGAAAGAGAAAGATTATCAACTATGGGGACCCTCCTATGGTTAGGGTTTAACGAATACATGACAGTACGAGGAAGATAAAGAATGAGAATTGAATATTCTAAAAGTTTTACGAGGAAGATGAGAACAAGAATTAAATATTCTGAAAACTTTGAACTCTATGTGAGAAAGACAAAGATGAAAACTATGTTTATACTAGGAAACAACCGTCAAAGGAAAATGTGCAATGATGGAAAGGTCATAATGAAAACTGTCGCTTCGTAATTGGTGAAGCCGCAAAAAAGCCTTAAAAAGCGCTGCAAGTCGTAGAACCAACAAAAGGATGCCACGTGTAATAAGCATTAAATGGAAGTGACAATTGACGCGCCGATTCTATAATAGCATTAATGGCGGCAAAAATCCCTCTTTAATAAAATCCACTTCCCAAATATTCAATTGATAAATAAATGGCAAGTAAGGGGACTATCTGTATTGGAAAAATTGAGTTTAACCATATCGAAGTGATTAAAAGATGACACGTCATGACATGAAAGCTGGTCAAAGAATGATGATTAGCAAAGATGCACGAGTTGCTAAAGATACGAGCATGCACGAGTAGGCTCAACGCTCGTATTTATTTAAATCTAAGAGTTAAGGAGAATGAATCTGATAGTACAAGAAAGTATATATACATTATTTAAGGAGCATTAAATACTGAAAATATTAGAGAAACTGTATTAAGTTACAATGATTATGTAACATAACATTTAATGCTTTTAATTGTCTATAATGACAAAAGCAAAATGTATATCTTAGAGATTGCTGTAAAAAAGGAGAAGATTGATTTACTTTACTTTCTTCTATTCATCTTATTATTAGCAAAATCAATTTTATTTATTCATTTTTGATTATCAATAACCCGTGTTATTCTAAAATAAAGCTTTGATCGAAATTCCACTTTTTGGTTAAACAACCCTGTCAATACAGAAGTTAATCTACTAATCTCTAAGTCTAATAAGAGATTAAATACTTAAACTAATTTTTAAAAACTCTCTTTCAACACTCCCCACCCCAACACCACCTCCCAATCCACCCACTTGCCGCTTCGACCCTCGGCCGCCAGTGCCCCAACCAATCACCCTGCCCATCCCCGCCCACGTACCTATCCACCACGGCCCACCCACTATTCCTAATCCTTGACCTCGACCCTCTATCTTCCCCCGCCCCAAACCCCCTGGCCCCTCCCCCTAGTGGAAAAGCCATATGGTCACAAGGGTGATCAACTGACTACCCTTCCAAAAATTACATTATGTATATTGGTAAACTATTACGTTTTAAAGGTACATAACACATATTGAACACCTTTTGTCGAGAATCTTTTTTTCTCTTTCAAATTTGAATAGCCTTAGAAAAATTTCTAGCTTAGCTACTGCCTCCTCCAGTCCCACTTACGCCACCTTTATAGTATTTATCTAAGTTATATCTAAATATTTTTGATATAATATTTATTGATTACTAACTAATCACGTGGCTTCTTTTATCTTTAATTTAGTTGAGGATTTATTAAAGTTAGCCTTTCTATCCGTTCAGGATAGGGGTAAGGATGCATACATACTACCCTCACCAAGGGCATAGGTAGAGTGCGAGATGTGGGTTCAACCAAGCCAAGTAGCTTCTGTTCAAATAATATATTTGTTTTAAAAAATCTATTAAAAATATATAACTTATTAATTTAAATCCCTGTAACTTAAAAGGATTAGAATTTCGAAACCCATAAAATTTAAATAGTGACTCCGACTCCAGGTATACACTAAGTCCTCGTCGTTGTAGCTAACCACGGAAAATAAATAAGAAAATTATTTATTTTGTAAGAAAATATTTTCCTTGCACCCAAAATATTTGATCCTCTCTATATTTTAGTCTTCCAACAGCATTACATTTGCAGCCAAAGGTTATGAATATTTAACGGAGGTAGGAATTTAGTCCCTCCATTTTTTTCTTCAAACAAAATGATAATACAAATCTTTAAACCTCTCCTTCTTATTCACAATACCAACTTGAATTTCTCTGTCACTGTGGGGGTAATTAGGCCTAGCCAAGGTCGACATCATCAATGGCAACAGGGCAGACAACCCCAAAAGGGGAATTACCTGGCGGATTTGGAAATGGAAATTGTTATGCAGAAATACCTCTTCATTCTCCTGGATTATGGGGTTTACCTGATTCTCATGATTTCCTTATTTTCAATTTGCCTAGGCTTCTTTTACAATTAGCCATCATTTTTCTGCTAACTCAATCCCTCCATTTGGTCCTGAAACGGATCCGTCTGCCCCGCCTTATCTCTGAGATTTTGGTATTTTCCCATTTCCTTGTTAATCATTCTACCATTTTATTGATAATAATGTTGCATGATGTTTTTATAACAGTGGTGTCTGGGCTAGCTTGTATTTAAGAAACTGTGTTTTTGGAAAGAACCTATCTACTGTCGTTAGGTCGTTAGGTAGGGGTAAGGTCTGCGTACACTTTACCCTCGCAGACCCTACTTGTGGGATTTCACTGGGCTTGTTGTTTTTGTTGAAGAGTGAAAGAAATCACGTCGAGATTTTTTGTAATAATGTGCATGGTCCTCTCATTTCATATTAAAAAAGGGAAAAAGAAAAAACTAAAGATGGCGTTACATGTTATTTTTAAAACGATGATGTTAGAACAAGCTTGCACGCAAACACCTGACTATTTCACTAGTTATCTTGGAACCTCCCATCAGCGTAGAATTAGGAGTGGAGCTAGGTGAAGGATGTTGGAAGCGTAATAGACCAAAAGTAGTATTTTTTATTATACAAGGAGCAAAAAAATATGACTACACACAAATATTACACTTTACTAATTTTATGAAGATATACTCTCAAATATTTTTTCTTCTTTTCTTGAAGTAGTGCTGCGGCACATATAGGCTACTGACCCTTGTTTTTTTTTTTTTTTGTTACCACCACACTAGCTATCAATTCATAAAGCTATATTTATAATGCTAATTTAACCGACTCATATTTTTTCTAAAAGCTTCTAGTCATGCCTCCATTGTTGACTGCTTTTTCCATAGCCAGCACTTGGTTAAAAACTCAAATTGAGTTTTTCTTCTTTGCCGCCATAGTCATAATAATTGATGCCAACTTGCATGGCAAATTCCAACTTATCAAGTTGCCAAATTTGACTATAATTTCCACCACCTGCTTAATTTAGGAGTAAAAAAAAAAAAGACCATCCACATATTGTGTCGGTTTGATTTTTAACACTCCCCCTCAAACTGAACTTTTCATCCCGAGCTTTTCTGTGAGCATGTGAAACACGTCTGCTTTCAAAGGTTTCGTAAAAATGTCTGCAAGCTGGTCTTCAGTGCGACAGTAGACTAACTCCACTGTCTTATTCTTCACTTGTTCTCGGATAAAATGATACTTTGTATCAATATGCTTGCTTCGGCTATGCGACACTGGATTCTTCGAGAGTGATATGGCGGACTTGTTATCAACATAAATTGTGATCGGATTTTGATGTGTAAAAGACAATTCCTCCAAAATATTCTTCAACCAAATAGCTTGACAGGTACATGCTGCGGCTGCTATGTATTCTGCCTCACATGTTGAAAGAGCAACAGTTTGCTGTTTCTTTGATGACCATGAAAATGCTATCAAGCCAAGATGAAATAGATAACCGGATGTACTTTTTCGATCATCCAAGTCTCCCCCATAATCACTATCTGAGTAACCAATTAATCTTGATTTTTCCGAGTGTGTATAGAGAAGACCATGATCCACAGTGCCTTTGATGTATCTCAAAATTCTTTTGGCAGCACTCCAATGATCTTGCTTTGGCTTCTCCATGAATCTGCTAACCAGTCCAACTGCATACATGATATCTGGTCGAGAGATAGTCAAGTACCTCAAACTTCCAATGATGCTTTTGAACAAAGTTGGATCCACTGACTCGCTTGTGGAGTTAACATTTAACTTTATGCCTGGTTCTGCTGGTGTGGCTATCGGCTTGCAATCTTGCATTCTGAACTTTTTCAGAGTTTCCTCCGCATATTTCTTTTGAGACATAAATATGCCATCCTCCATTTGTTCACTTCGACTCCAAGAAAGTATGACATTTCACCTATGTCTGCCATTTCAAATTCTTTAGTCATAGCTTTCTTAAAGTCATTGAACATACCTGGATTGTTTCCTGTGAATATCATATCATCCACATATAAGCACACAATCATGATGTCACCAACTTTGTTTTTCTTCGTGTATAAGGCATGCTCGTATGGACTTTTTACGAACCCGTTCTTCTGAAAGTACTCATCAATTCTGGTATTCCATGCTCGCAGTGCTTGTTTTAATCCATACAAAGCTTTCTTTAGACGATAGACTTTGTCTTCGTGTCCTTTCTTCATATATCCAGGCGGTTACTCGATATAAACTTCCTCTTCCAGATAGCCATTCAGAAATGCTGACTTCACATCCATCTGGTAAATCTTCCACTGATTTTGTGCTGCAAGTGCGGTGAGAAGCCTTACAGTATCAATCCTTGCGACTGGAGCAAATACTTCATCATAATTAACTCCATATTTTTGCTTGTAGCCTTTGGCCACGAGTCTTGCTTTATATTTCTCCACCTTTCCTTCTTTGTTGGTCTTTGTCTTGTAGACCCATTTGACTCCAATAGGACTATGTCCTTTTGGCAAAGTCGTTAGCTCCCAAGTATCATTCCTCCTGATTGCTGCGATTTCTTCATCCATCGCCTTCTTCCATTTCATATCTTCATTTGCTTCTTCATATGTAACTGGATCACATTCTGCCATCAAACAGAATAAGGAGTAATCAAGAGTTGTCTCAATAGGTTCAGTATCTTCATAAATCTCACGAAGACTGCGTGTTTTCTTGGGAGCATCACTTGAGCTGCTGCTACTTGGTGATGCAGATGTTGAGGGAGTTGTTGCAGCTGGACTCTGTGGAGGACTTAGTCCATCACCTTCTTCATTTTGAATGCCAAAATCATCATCTTCCTCATCACGGAAGAATAATACTTCAACTTTCTTTTCTTCTTCGCTCCATCTCCAATAATCAGCTTCATCAAATTCAACCTCTCTTGAGATGATGATCTTTTTGGTGAGCGGATTATACAACCTATAAGCTTTGCTTCTTTTATCATAGCCGATAAAGATGCATTTTTCCCCTCTGTCATCAAGCTTCTTTCTCAGTTGTTCTGGAACATGGGCATATGCAATACACCCAAAGATCTTGAGATGTCCAACTCCAGGCTTTTGACCACTCCAGGCTTCATTTGGTGTCTTATACCGGACACTCTTTGTTGGACAACGATTCAGCAAGTAAACTGCACATCGAACAGCTTCAGCCCAGAAATTCCTTGGTAAATGCTTACCTTTTACCATGCTTCTTGCCATGTCGAGAATTGTGCGATTTTTTCTTTCTGCAACTCCATTTTGTTGAGGTGTGTATCTAACCGTTAACTGATGAATAATCCCATGCTCTTTAACAAAGTCTTCAAATAGGTTTGTAGTGTATTCACCTCCTCTATCTGATCTGAGTATCTTCACATAATATCCACTTTGTTTTTCCACCATCGCTTTAAACTCCTTGAATTTATCAAGAGTTTCTGATTTTTCTTTAAGGATATATACCCAACTTTTTCTACTAAAATCATCAATAAAAGTTAGATAATACCTATTTCCTCCCAGTGATGGTATATCAAATGGACCGGCTAAATCCGAGTGCACGATCTCGAGTGGTCTTCTAGCTCTTCTGGACTTTCCAACTTCAAAACTTTGTCTGTGTTGTTTCCCTTTGATGCAGGCTTCACACAAATGATCTGGTGGATTTATTTTTGGCAATCCAATCACCATATTTTCTTTTGCCAATAGCTTTAGGCCAGAATATCCAAGATGCCCATACCTCAAGTGCCAAAGCCATGCGTCATTTTTTATAGATGTCTTCATGCACTTCACTTCCCCAGATTCGATGTCGATGGTAAAGAGACGATTTCGTGTCATATCAACCTTGGAAACGATCTCTCCAATTTTGTTTCTCAAGGTTAGTGTACAATCCTTCATGACCACCTCATATCCCAGTTCACTGAGTTGGCCAAGACTGATGATGTTGCTTTTTAAAGCTGGTACATAATAAACATCAGTTATGTACTTCTTTTCTCCGTTCTTTTGAGTAATCATAACTTTGCCTTTGCCTTTAACATCGGCATGTGAATCGTCTCCAAAAGTTACACGTCCGTTGACAGATTCATCTAGATCAACGAACAATTCCTTCCGACCACACATGTGATTACTAGCACAGTTATCAAGGTACCAAATATTTCTCTTGGATCCTTGATTTCCTTTGTATGTGAGGAATATGCGAGATTCCCCATTCTCATCTTCAACAACTGCTACATGACTTCTTTCTTCTTGTTTAGGAGCCGATCTACATTCATAGGTATAGTGACCAAATTTATCACAATTATAACACTGCACCTGAGATTTAAATCTCTGTTGAGGTCCACCTCTGCCTCGGCTTCTGCCTCGAGCTCCTCGTCCTCGATTTGCTTCATGAGAATCATCATTTGATTGTCCTCTACCATATGATTGATAACCTCGTCCACATTGTCCGCGACCACCTCTGTTGCCACCTCTATGTCCTCCACGATATCCTCCACGATTGTTTGAGCTTTGTCCTGAGCTGCTGCTCGTTCCGCCTTCAGTTAAGGATAACTTGCTTTGCAAAGCTTTATCCAAACTTTCAGAATCATCATACTGCTTCATCTTTTGCTCGTGGGCTTGAAGGGAACCCACAAGTTCATCAAAGGAGATTTCTGATAAATCCTTTGATTCTTCAATAGCAGCAACTACATAGTTAAATTTGCGTGTCAGTGACCGCAAAATCTTTTCCATCACTCGAACATCATCGAGCGGTTCTTTGTTTCTCTTCATCTCGTTTGTCACCGATTTTACTCGGGTGACATACTCATCAACTGATTCAGACGATTTCATTTTTAACGTCTCAAACTCAGCTCTTAGGGTTTGCAAGCGTACCCTTCTAGCCTTCTCTGCTCCTTGAAGAGATTTTTGCAGAATCTCCCATGCCTCTTTTGATGTCTTGGCGTCAGCAATTTTTTCAAAGGTTGATTCATCAACACTTTGATGAATTGCATTCAGCGCCTTCTTATCTCTTATTCGATTTTTCCGCAATACTTCTTTTTTCTCATTTGATAAAGCTGCTTCAGCTGTTGAATCTTCTGGCATCTCATAACCAGCTTCAACAATATCCCAACAATCAATTGCTCCAAGTAACACTTGCATCTGGGTGCTCCAATTCCCATAATTTGACTTTGTCAATTTAGGAACTTGTAGCTGGAACATATTTGACATCGTGACGTTTACATGAACCTAGCTCTGATACCACTTGTTGGAAGCGTAGTAGACCAAAAGTAGTATTTTTTATTATACAAGGAGCAAAAAAATATTACAACACACAAATATTACACTTCACTAATTTTATGAAGATATACTTTCAAATATTTTTTCTTCTTTTCTTGAAGTAGTGCTGCGGCACATATAGGCTACTAACCCTTGTTTTTTTTTTTTTTGTTACCACCACACTAGCTATCAATTCATAAAGCTATATTTATAATGCTAATTTAACCGACTCATATTTTTTCTAAAAGCTTCTAGTCATGCCTCCATTGTTCACTGCTTTTTCCATAGCCAGCACTTGGTTAAAAACTCAAATTGAGTTTTCCTTCTTTGCCGCCATAGTCATAATAATTGATGCCAACTTGCATGGCAAATTCCAACTTATCAAGTTGCCAAATTTGACTATAATTTCCACCACCTGCTTAATTTAGGAGTAAAAAAAAAAAAAAGACCATCCACATATTGTGTCGGTTTGATTTTTAACAAAGGAAGGGGTTTCATTGGATTTCGTCGAAAGATTACATTGCATAAATTGGATAAAAATGATTTTTTAACTATATATAAGCTGTAGAATTTCCTTGACATAAAAGAATATTCTAGTGTAGTAGTAAAGGTGTTCAAAAGTTGCATTATGTCACAAGTTTAAGGTGCAAATGTGACATTAGACATTCTAGAACTTTTTTTGAATCCTCTTGTATAAATTCCTGGCTATGCTATTGGAATTAGTGGATAGCTCTGCTTACCAAAATTAGATAGAGGGAATTTTTTTGTGATAATGTTACATGTTCATCTCATTCAAGGTTTTCATTCATATATATAAGAGGAAAAAAATATCCAAGCACTTGAATAGAAAGTTTGAGTATATAATTCCAGGATAAAAATATGAAGAAAATTTGATGTTTTTTTAATATTAGAGTTGAGAGTATGTTACAATGTTATTCAATGATAGAAAGTGATGATTCTATAACTACAAAACTGTATTTCATTTATATTTGGTTTTAACTCCAGTTTTGATGGTATTGTTATTCACTTACAGGCAGGTATCATACTTGGTCCAACAATGCTTGGAAAAATCCCAGACTTTACAGAGACATTATTCCCACAACCAGGAGAAATTTTCATAGATTTAATGTCAAAAATTGGGTATATATTTTTTATCTTCTTAAGTGGAGTGAAGATGGACCCAAAAATGGTGTTGAGAAGTGGTTCAAGAGCGTGGACAGTAGGATTGCTTGCTGTTATTCTACCGGTAGCCTCTTTCGCGAGCTTGTATTTTGGATATTTTTCACTAGATGAAAACATGCATAGATACCGAAAACCAGCCACTCAAAGTATTTTCTTGATACAGAGTTTGATTGCATTTCCTGTGGTTGCTTCTCTCCTTGTTGACCTGAAAATCATGAATTCTGAGCTTGGTCGTCTTGCTCTTGCATCAACTTTGATCAGTGACCTATTTAGTAATCTGGGATTGACTATCTTCTCTACTCTTAGAATTGGAGTGTCGGCGGAGATCCCTATGGTTATTTTTGTCCAGTCTTTTGTTCTACTTGTTGGCATAATCTTGCTTATTGTGTTTACTGTACGACCGCTTTCACTTTGGATCATCAAAAGGACACCAGAAGGCAGGCCGGTAAATTCCGTCTACATTGTTTGTGCATCTGTCACAGTCTTGTTAGCCGTGATTCTTACGGATAATGCAGGGCTTAATTACCAATATGGTCCTTTTATTCTCGGTCTTGTTATACCGGATGGTCCACCTCTCGGATCAACATTAGTCGAGAAGTTAGAGACCGTAGTATCTGGTATGCTTGCACCCCTTCTAGTAACTTATTGTGGTATGAAAGTAAATCTGGTTGATTTGTATGATCTCACGTTTCTGTATTGGGTATGGTTTATGGTTTTCTTTTGTCTTACGGTAAAGTACGCGTCTGTTTTTCTTTCGGCATTGGCGTGCAAGGTGCCCCCAAAAGATGCTGCGGCTCTTGCCTTTATCATGAGCACACAAGGTGTTATCCAGATGTCTTTTTACTTCAACAACATTATTAATCAGGTATTTACTTATCCTTTCAGTATCTTAATATTGCTGTTGCATAAATGTTGAAGGGGTGACTTGGCGTAACTGGTAAAGTTGCCTCCATGTGACCAAGAGGTCACGGGTTCGAGCCGTGGAAACATGCTCTTGCAGAAATGAACGGTAAGGTTACATACAATAGACCGTTGTGGTCCGGCCCTTTCCTGGACCCCGCGCATAGTGGGAGCTTAATGTACCGGGCTGCCTTTTTTTGCCCTTGCATAATTGAGGTTGTGTTGCTGAGCCTGCAGTACAGCCAAATTGATTTTGAACAGGAATGTTATTAGCTTGAATACAGTTTCATTATGTGAGCAGTTTTGTACAATTTTAGCTATCTTAATCCATGAAATGCAGTTCTGTGTCAACCTAGGACAATGTTTCTTGAACAGACATTCCAGTTTAATATCTAGGTGCTATTTGCATAAAGTCAAGCACAGGGGCGGAGCCACAACCCTGTTTACGGGTTGGCAGACCCCTGTTGCTTTGGTGCAAACCATATACTTGTATTAAAAAGTTCATAAAATATATTTAAATAATTTATTCAGAACCCAGTAAACTATTTTTTTCTAGAATCCAGAACCTACAAACTCAAAATCCTAGCTCCGCCTCTTGTCAAGCATACAAGCAAGTTGTTTTAACCATTTAGTTTGAATGCAGTAGTTTGGAGCTTCTTAAGTCCATTGATGAGACGGCGTGCTTATGGCTGATTACCTTCAAATTTACGCAATGTCCCTTTTCTTTTGTGGGAGATGTTGGTTCTGTATTATTTGCATAAATTCAAGCACAGGGGCGGAGCCACAACCCTGTGTACGGGTTGGCAGAACCCTGTAGCTTTGGTGCAGACCATATACTTGTATTAAAAAATTCATCTAATATATTCAAATAATTTATTCAGAACCCAGTAAACTATTTTTTTCTATAATCCAGAACCCACAAACTCAAAATCCTAGCTCCGCCTCTTGTCAAGCATACAAGCAAGTTGTTTTAACCATTTAGTTTGAATGCAGTAGTCTGGAGCTTCGTAAGTTCATCGATGAGCAACGGCGTGCTTATGGCTGATTACCTTCAAATTTACGCAATGTCCCTTTTCTTTTGTGGGAGGTGTAGGTTCTGTATTATTGTTGACGACATTGTGTATTTATGTATTGTCAACTGGTGAAATGTTGGAATATGATGGGAATGTGCTAATAACCTTTGTCGACCAGAGTTTTAATTCTGTTTTCTTTTCCCCTTGTGTTGAAGCGCAGACATTTGATGGAGAAACCTTTTCCATGCTAACTGCATCAGTATTACTTATAGCTGCACTCTCACATTTCTGTGTTGGGTCGCTGTATGATCATACACAGATCTATGCTGGCTATCAGAAAAGAGACATCCAACATGCTTCAAGCAATTCTGAGTTGCGCTTGCTTTTATGTACTCATCGATTCGATGATGCTGTAGCTGTCCGTAAGGTCTTAGACGCTTCTTTTCCATGTAAAGAAAGTCCTTTATCTGTTTATGCACTACACTTGGTTGAACTTGCTGGTCGGGCATCCCCGGTTCTAATTGATCACCAACTCGGCCAAAAGAATGTTTCTGGCATTTCTCGGTCACAAAAGATTGTGGAAATTTTTCTATCATTTGAGCAGCAGTACCTTGGCTCTGCTAGTACTCATTGCTTTACCTCAATGTCACTGCCAAGGTTCATGCATCAGGACATTTGCTCGCTTGCATTCGACAAGTTAGCGTCGTTGATCATACTTCCGTTTCACAGGAAATGGAATCACCAGGGGAAGATTATCTTGGACAGCAGCAATATAAGGACAATCAACAACAATGTATTGGACATGGCTCCTTGTTCTGTAGGTATACTAATTGACCGTCAGAAAATCAAGCGTCTAACAAGTCAATCAAGTCAGTCAACAATGTATCATGTAGCTGTGGTTTTCATTGGAGGCAATGATGATCGTGAGGCGTTGGCTTATGCTAGACGGATGTCAAAATCGCCAGAAATTCACTTGACTGTTGTTAGATTCGTGTCATGGGACATCGACATACGTGAAAACCAGTGGGATGCTGTACTTGATGCTGAGTTATTAAAGGAGGTAAGACTTCTAGGTCAACACCAAGATAATATTGTGTATAGAGAGGAAAGAGTTAAAGATGGAGCTGAAACAGCTTTGATCATACATGCAATGGAAGAAGCCTTTGATCTTATAATGGTCGGAAGGCGCCATCGTGACGATCTGCAACAATTATTAGGACTTAATGAGTGGAATGATTTACCAGAACTTGGACCAGTTGGTGATATGCTTGCTGCTGCAGAGATAAATAGACCAGTTTCAGTATTGGTGGTGCAAAAACAAATTATTAAGAACAAATGAGAAAGTGAACCCTTTATAGAGAACAAATTGACCATAAAATATATGTAAATGGTTTCCCCAGATCAAGCAAATTATGCCTTGATGTAGATTTCTTTGTGCCATTATAGTAATACCATGTCTGTATGTAAATTAACATTTAAAATTTTCATGGCATATAACAACAGCACACATCTCTCAATCAGCTGCTCTACTTTCATAATTCCTTCGTAGCTAATTTGTCCCTAAATTGTTGTTGTAATAAAGCAAAACAACAACTCCAACAAATCTAATTTAATCTTGAGGTCTGGAACTTACCCCTATCCTATAAAGGTAGAGAAGTTGTTTACGATAAACGTTATAATAAAGTAAAACATACATTATAAAGAAAACTGGAATTAGCTACTATCTTTGTAGCTTATTAATATGTCGCTAAATCGATGTAGACAACAGAATTCTGTGATAATCTGTTACTAATCTGTTGCTAAATAGGATTAATGACGGATTTTTTTGTTTAAAATTTGTCTGTTGCTAATTCCTGTATTTTAGGTAGTGTGAGAATTTCGAACTTGACATCTAAAGAATATATTTTCTTTATTATATCATAATGTTGGTTTACAAAAGAAATACAACATTTCACTTTGTAATCTCAAATTCCTCTCTAATCCACCAGGCTAATATTAAAAGACTATAATTTGTTAGGAAAATTGACATTAGATTTGTAAATTGTTCTTGATTGCCAACCTACAGGAATGACATTACTAGCTCTAATTTGATGTTTATACTCTGAAGTTAACCTAAGTGAAAAAGGAGGTTTTTGTGTGTTTTGATTAATATGAGCACACCAAATTGCACCAAACATTTGTTGCATTGGAATCCATTTATTTGAATTTGTTGTTTTTATTTCAACTAAAGAAAGTGCACCATCTCCATTTTCTGCTTCAATTGCAACTGCAAAGAAAAATGGGTTGGATCCTTTGTCAACCTTAAACATAATATTTGTCTTGTAATTGCACGCCACCCTGAAAAATTCCCAAGTAAAAGTTAACAAAAGGAATAATACACGGGTGTTAATAAATACATATGCAATGTACAATCTTTTTGGTGTCAAATAGGTGTTTCCGAGGACATGGTTTTTGATAGAAAAGTTTTGAGGTCGAGTATCAGGATTGTAGGTTAGGAGGTAGTTGAATGTTTTATTTAGACTGATTGAGTTTTGTTTAGGACTGCTAGCGGGTTATGTCGTGCACACACTATTTTCTCCTTTTGCATAGTATTGGATTATTCCACTTATTTGTTGTCTTGATCGATTGCTGAGTATTATTTTCTGGTTTCTTTTGTTATTACAGATCTATCATGTTGTTCTTTTATGATATTATTATCTCGTTTATTGAGTTGAGAGTCTCCCGGAAATAGCCTCCCTGCTCTGGAAGAGTAAGGTCTGTGTACATTCTATCTTCCCCAGACTTCGCTAACAAAATTCTATTGAGTTGTTGTTGTATTTGAATTTTGTTGAAGGATTGACCCACTATTTATCTTGTTTTATACTTTTCTTATCTTAAAAGGTAAATCTTGCATATTTACCTAATTCTTTTTGTATAAATTAATGATCGTTGCTTCTTATTTACAATATCTACAATATAATCCTTTAAAGTTTGGTTTAGTGAGAGAACATAAACTTGTTTAAAAGTGAATTTTGTGATGTAATTTTTTGATGTTTTTGTATTTCTTTATATTGGTGAATTGCTCATATGTAAGTCAATTAATCAAACTACATTAAATTATTGTGTCACTTCAGATATATTTTCTTTTGTTATCTCAGTTATGATTGTTCAAGTTTTATTTTGTTAGGTTCTGCATAACAGCTAGTAATTTTGCTCCCCATAATCTTCTGAATAACCATGTATCATACTTAGTTATATAGAGTTATCTGTTATTATATATCAACTTAACTCGAGAAATATTAATTTTTCTTTGTTTGTTATGAATATTCACCTTTTGTAGGAAATATTGATTCTTCCAAGGTTACGCAATTTTTCACCTTGCCTAGGTTTTGCCATGGCTCCAAAAGCTGTTCCACTTAAATCAAAGCGAACTAAATCATTATTGTATGCTCCTTCAGGACACTCATCTGTTAGAGATACTCTTATTGGCTTCCTTGAGCAATGTGGACTTTGGTTGCATAACACCTAAAATAATTCCATTGAAACAAAATTGTTATACATACATTTATTCTCTAAATTCTAGTAGAATCAACTTTTTTTTTTTTTTTTTTTTTTTTGCAATTTCATTTTCTCTCATTTATCCTAGGATCGTTATATATCGGAAAGAGCATGTCTACCACCAGGGTAGGAATAAGATCTGCGTTTATACTACTCAAATTGTAAGATTATACTAAGTTGTTGTTTTTATTTCATGGGAATATTGATTTGAATAGTAGTTGATATAGAATTTATTAGACATTGTGTTTCGAATTAATTAGAGAGTGAGTTTTGAAATATTGTATATCTGATTATATATATATATATTTGTTTTTGAGTATACGCTCGCACCTGATAGCATGCACCACATCCAAAGCCATGTCGAAAAAGAACTTGATTTCCCGCAGTTATCATTGCATTGTATGGAGCTTTTGCTACACCATCTTCTAGTCCGCAAGCTCCGCCTAAGCACCAAAAACGAAACAAAAATTGTATCGTAAAGCACTGATGAAAATAAAAACACGAGATAAATAGCTCCAAACGTATCATTTATAAAAAGGATTTAACCATTGGTGTAAAATTGTTTTACAGTATAGTATATTAACCTATTGCATCCGATTATTTACTATTCTTTCTAGGTTATATTAATCACCCGCTATTATAGGAAATTTTAACTTGATATTTGTAATTGAGTACTTGTACATTGTCCTAGCATATAAACTACAATAACAACAATAATTTAGTAGAATTTTACTAGTGGGGTCTGGGAAGGGTAGAATATACGCAAACCTTACGCCGAAGGGATAAAGAAGCTGTTTTCGAGAGATCCTCGGCTCAAATATATTAATAGAAAAAAATCGATCCTGCAAGACATTACCAGTACTGCCAGCTCCGGTAGCACTTCCATACCAAGTTGCTACAGCTGATGAAAAACCACTACCACCTAAACTATTATTGAATAATTGGCTAGAACAAACAACAACAAAATCCGAGTAAAAAACAATAAAAATGCAAACAAAAATAAATGGAGGGAAATTAGAAGCCATGACCACTAACTTAATTCAGTGGTTTGCTCTTTTAATTACTAGCTAATTGCTTATGCAATGGCATAAAAATATTTCTATTTATATTACTAGCCAGCCAAAGATATTAAAATGTTGAGGTTTTCCATAGATAATGGATAATTAATATTCTTAACAACTTCAATTTTGGCATCTTGTTATAGCATTAATTCATCCAGTAGATTTTCAGAATCCAGTAACAAAAAACACTTAAATGATCTAGTGAGTCTGTTAGTAACATAAATGTCACTGGTTTCCGTATGACACGCGATCCCAACAAGTGGTATCAAATCGAGATAATAAGTTCATTTAGGGGGCTGTAGTCAGTAGTTCTATATATGAAAAATTTGACCGGAGTGCTACTCAGGTTAAAACAAACTTTGTGGTGGAGAATTGGAGATGCGACTTGTTGAAGGTTACATGAAGAAAGTGGATAAAGTTTATTTTGTTAGAAATTCAGGTCAATGAGAAGTAAAGTTAGGTGTTTGTTCTAATTTTCTTATCATATTTGATTTTCCTATTTCTTGAAGGAAGGACAACTTATTTACCGTAATTGATTTTTCCTTTTACAAAAAGGATGATATAATCCTTACATATTTATCTCTTTTAGTATATTTCTATTTTATTATCTGATTTGTCATCGTTAAAGGTTTGCTTTGCTGCTTTTCCTGATCATTTCGATACTAAAAAAAACGTAGCAATTTTATTTCTCATAATCTATGTTAAACACTGTATGTACAGCATATCAGTAGTAGTAAAATACTGAATATGATAATTTAATTTAGCATAATCCGTGTTAAATACTTAATTTAGAGCTTATCAATTTGTACCGAAATAGAAGTTTGAAAAACGTCCAATTACAACATCATAATTGACACTTAAGAAGGTACAACCATCAAAACAGTTTTATGACTAAGGGAAATCTCAACCAAAGTAGTAGTGCTTTTTTCACAAGAATTTTATGTTAAACGTACTGCATTTATTGTTCAATAGGACAGACGTGAATGCTAAGATTAAAATTACAACTTTTCTTATTGTAACTAACTACTTTAATCTTTTAGTCGTAAAATCTTGCTAACTAGTTGTGCATTGGAGGGGATATATCATAATTAGCTAATATGCCATTTATGAATT
Organism: Nicotiana benthamiana; assembly: GCA_034376525.1. Taxonomy (NCBI): domain Eukaryota; kingdom Viridiplantae; phylum Streptophyta; class Magnoliopsida; order Solanales; family Solanaceae; genus Nicotiana; species Nicotiana benthamiana. The sequence continues at coordinate 70,058,734 of CM067332.1, forward strand.
TTTTAAAATAAATACAAAATTTACATAAAAATTATTAGATTCAACCGACCCATAAGCAGAGGCTAGCATCGCCCCTGTATGCCACCTCTTACCAATATGAGCATCGAACTTTTTCTTCGGCTCCATTCTTACACAACAGTGGTGATGGAGAGAAAGCCCCGACCGGGGCATGAAAAGAATGTTAAAATAGGACGGTCTAGTCAATTTTCGGATTAGTTATTTAAAAATAGTCAACGTTTAATAAGTTAATAAAAAATAGTCACTATTTTGCTGCAACAGAGATCGGTCTAACATAATATACTGAAGTTTAGTGCACTTATATATAAACTTCTAGTTTATTATGCTGGACCGGTATACTTTGCTGGCTCCAGTATAATATACCAGAGACTGGAGCACCGGTGCTCCAAACTCCAATATATTATGCTGGACCGGTATATTATACTGAAACACCAGTAGGTTATGGAATATTTTTCCAAATTTTGAACAGTGTATTCGTTTAAATTTATCTTTACATGAAAAATGGCTAACTTTCAATTATTTATGAAATTATGACTATTTTTGAATGACCGCTTATAAATTTAACTATTTTTGAATTTTCCCGGAAAAAAACCAGGTTGATCTAGGTATATATTTGCAATTGCACCATAAAGTAAGAACGTATGTTTTTCAAGTCACAATCAAAGTCATCTAGACTAAGATGGAGACTATTTTACAGTTATTTCAGGGACATGGCTGGAGTGCACTCCTTATCAGCGAATAGGTGCAACAGTTGTTGCTCCTATATATTTAATACAGTCTTTGTCCTATTTTATTTGATACTTTTTATTTTTTAGTTAGTTCCAAAAAAATAACATCTTCTTATATTTAATAATAATTTAATTTAAAATTTTTCTTTTAACCTTTAATAAGGTGACTCAAGCCATATAAATTTCTGTGGATTAGACTACAAGTTTCAAATTTGGGATGGAGGCAGTATCTTTATGAAGTATTAATAACTTTTCTCTCACCAATTATTTGTTTATGAATCATTTGGTTATTATTATCAGGATACCAATTCCAGTAGAAAATTTAAAAATATATTTATCTTATGTTTAATTATCAATATAAGTTAAAGCCGTTATAAATTTCATACCAAAATTTGATCAATTTCATATCAAAAATATAATATCGAAATGATAATCTAGAATATACTTGGTCCAAACCAAATGATCCCCCAGGGTTGGTTCACATGAAAATTGTCATATAAGTACATACGAAGATATCGCCGGGTTGTTGAGATAAGAAAAAATACATGATATAGCCTTGTATAGCTTTGTACATTTTGTGTATATTCATTGTATATTTTGGTATATTCATGGTATATTTTGTAATTGGGCTATGATGATTGTGTATCTGAGCCCACAGACTATTATTTAACTTTGGGCCGGATCACACGACCCGACCCGTTAGTATGTAACTTGTATATAGTATAGGGGAGATATTTTCTCACCTACCCGGACTTCAGATCATTTCATTTTCTGTTTAATAAATTCTCTCTCTATTCTAGAGAGTTCTCAAACGCTCCTCCTTCTCTCCAGTTTCTCTCTCTATATTTTCCATGATTTCTCGGTCTAATCTCAATGTTTACATGGTATCAGAGCCTAGACAACGATTCGACTGTGTTTATCTATATCTCATTGTCTTGGATGAAGTCTGTTTCGAGATTTTTGGGGGTGTTTCTGAGACCTTATGGTCGATGATGATTCCGACCTAAATCGGATGCTTTTCTGAGATTTTCTTCATGATATCTGAGTATATCTTCTCCACTCGAACGTTCTGGGAGGTTTTCCGATGATTTTTGGGTGATTTTTTCGATGACCTATCGGCTTCTAGGGTTTCTGGTGGTTTAACCTAGAGTTTTACTGCTTTCCGGTGGCTCGATTCTCACTCAGTGGATGTTTTGGGTGCCTTTCCGACATCTCTGACCACACTTCCAGTAAGGATTTTGACGGTTACACCTAGGGTTTTGTACCTAGGGTTTTCTCTAATCGTTTGAAGGCCGATCTTTTCCGGTCGCGAAGAAGGAGGGTAACTCTGTCTTTATCTTGAGTATTGTATGCTTTGTGTGTGATTATCTGACTCCGTATGTGAGTATTTGGTTTTATGTGTGAATATCTGGTTTGGTTGTACTCTGTTTGTTGAAAATTTTAAGCCGGTTCACTGATTATGGCTTCTAGTACAAATACTGGTACCTCCTCCTCTGTAGACTCTTCTAGCCCCCTTTTTGTATATTCCTCTGATGTCCCTGGGGTCTCTCTTATTCCCACTCCCTTCTCGGGTAGTGGTTATGGGGGCTGGAGACGTAAGATGATTGTTGCTTTATCAGCTAAAAACAAAATTGGTTTTGTTGTGGCACATACTCCCGACCTGCCATTAATGTGGCTCAACAAAGGTTGTGGGATATGTGCAACAACATGGTGATTTCTTGGTTAACGGCTTCCCTCTCCCCTTCAATTGCTGAATCTGTGCAGTACTCTGATACTGCACAGAGCATATGGTCCCAACTCCAGGCCAGATATGGCACTGCAAACAGGACCAAAATCTTTGAATTGAAAAGAGAGTTGTCCCACACCTCTCAAGGGTCCTTAGATATAGCTTCGTATTTTAATAAGCTAAAAGGTCTGTGGGATGAACTTGATTCAATGTGTGTTAATCATGGTCAAAGATGTGTTTGTGCTACAAAAGATGGTGTAGTACATGAAAGTGATGACAATAAGGTCTTTCAGTTTTTAATGGGTCTGGATGAAGCATATATGGGGGTCAAGAGTAATCTTTTGATGATGCAGCCTCCACCTTCTCTTGACAATGTCTATAATATGGTCCTCAATGATGAGAAGCAAAGACAAGTCCATTCTTCTTCTCACTTTAATTCAGATTCTGTCTCTTTCAATGTCCATACTAATAGGCAGCCTGTTGGATTTAACAAGGCCACAGTGCCTACTCCTCCTTCTCCTTTCAGACAGAGAGTCAACTTTGATCAAGCCAGAGGACCTTTATTCTGTAGATACTGTAAAAAATCTGGACACTTAATTGATAAGTGTTTCAAGATCCATGGGTATCCACAAAGTACAAATTTTAACAAGGGGAGGAGACCTGCTGCTGCTCATCTTAGTACTGGTCTGGATTTTCCTCATTCTGAAGGACTTTTGTCTGTTCCTCAAGGAAATCCTCCTGAAAGCCATCAACCTGTTGCAAAAACAGATGGCCAGAGCTCTGTGATACCAGGGTTGAGCAGACAAGATTATGACCAGTTGATGAATTTATTACACCAGACCAAGTTAGGGGACTCCACTGCTCAAACTCCTCCTCCCATATATGCTGCTAATTTTGCTGGTACTATGTTAACTGAGAACCCTATTTCTGATTCCAAACTTTGCTTACTTACTAAAATCAACTCGGTCACCTGGATTATAGATTCAGGTGCCTCTAATCACATGACACATGATAAACAGTTACTTTTTAACATCACACCTTTAACTCTGCCATATCTTGTCACTCTTCCTAATGGCTATAAGGTGAAAGTAACATGCACAAGCTCTTTTGCATTGAGTCCTTCCATCACTCTTCACAATGTACTGCTAGTTCCTTCTTTTAAACACAACTTGATTTTTGTCCACAAGTTAGTGAAGCAGTTACATTGTATAGTCATGTTCACTGAACATTCATACTTACTACACATGATACAGGACCCTTCTCTGAGGAGGCCTCTGAATCTTGGTAGAGAAGCTGCTGGCTTATATAAACTGGCTTGGGTTCCTCCTTCTTCTTCTTCCTCTGTTAGTTGTTCCTCTACTTCTGTTTGTTCTGTATCTGCTTCTTGTAATGATGACACTTTGTCTGATAGCAAGGTTGTTGCATTGCCTTCTGTGTCTGTTTCTTGTAATGATGACATTTTGTCTGATAACAAGGCTGTTCCATTGCCTTCACATGTATATAGTTCCATCTGTAATAATGATCTTATATCTGACATGAATTACATTTGGCACTTAAGACTTGCTCATACTCCTTTTGCACATATGAAATGTATTCCGGGTTTGTCTTTTCCATTTGCTTCCAAACAACCTTTTCCATGTTCAGTCTGTCCTATGGCCAGACAGACTAGGCTTCCATTTCCTGATAGTTCCATTAAGACTTCTAGACCCTTTCAACTGATTCATGTGGACACTTGGGGACCTTATCATACTCCAACCTCTTCTGATTGTACATATTTCCTTACAATTGTTGATGATTTTTCTAGGGCAACATGGACACACTTAATGGGATCCAAAAGCAATGCTTTTTCTATGCTTAAGTCATTTCTTTCTCTGGTTAAAACCCAATTTAATGCTGTGGTTCAGACTGTTAGAAGTGACAATGCCTTAGAATTGGGATCTAGCAATGAGGGTATTTCCTTTTTTAGCAGCCAGGGGATCATACATCAAACCTCCTGCTCTCATACCCCTCAACAAAATGGTGTTGTTGAGAGGAAGCATAGAACTCTCCTTGAAACCTGTAGGGCTTTGCTTTTTCAATCTCGCATGCCTGTATATTTCTAGGGGGATTGTTTGTTGACTGTACCTACCTACTTAACAAAATACCCACCAGATTACTTCATAATAAGTCTCCTCATGAAATCTTGTATGGGAAAGTTACAACCTATACTCAGTTGAGGACATTTGGTTGCCTTGCCTATGCCACTGTCCCAATCCCTCAAAGAGACAAGTTAAAGCCAAGAGCCATTCCTTGTGTTTTCCTGGGATATCCTTTTGGCAAAAAGGGTTATAGATTATATGATCTTGCTTCAAAGAAGTATTTGGTCTCTAGGGATGTCATATTTCATGAATCATGTTTTCCTTTTAAATCTGTGTCTTCTTCTGCTCATCCTTCTGCTTCATCTTTTCCCTTTGTTCCTTTTGGAGAACATGATGTTGATTCTGATTCTCCCATACTCCTCTCTCCTCCTTCTTCTCCCACATCTGTGCAAGTGCCTTATCCTGTTTCTGTCTCTACTGATCCTGCCTTCCCTTCTTCTTTCAATCCTGACATCTCACCTCCTGTTTTGGCTTCTTCTCCTTCTGTTCCTGCTCCCAGAAAGTCTCAAAGACAGCATAATCCTCCTTCCAATCTTAAGGATTATGTCTGTCAACTACCTGCCTTCTCTGGTTCATCTTCCTCCTCTTTGGAATCTGAGCCTCTATATTACTCTCAGGCTGCATCTGTTCCAGCATGGCAAGCTGCCATGAGACAGGAGTTTGATGCTTTGGACACTAACCATACTTGGGATGTTGTCCCTCTTCCTCCTGGTAAGAAACCCATTGGTTGTAAATGGGTTTATAAAATAAAATACAAGGCTGATGGCTGTGTTGAAAGGTATAAAGCCAAACTTGTTATTAGAGGTGATACTCAGGTTGAAGGTATTGACTTCACTGACACCTTTTCCCCTGTGGTTAAAATGTGCACTGTTAAGTGTCTTATTGTGGCTGTGAAAAAACATTGGAATTTATTTTAACTTGATGTTAATAATGCTTTCTTGCATGGTGATTTGGATGAGGAGGTGTATATGAAACTTCCTCCAGGTTTAACTGTTTCTGCTCCTGCATCTGTTCCTGCCCCCTCTGCCTCTCCTGCTCCCCTTGTTTGCAAGTTAAACAAATCCCTATATGGGCTCAGACAGGCTTCCAGACAATAGTATGCCAAGTTGTCTTCTGCCCTATACTCCAGAGGCTATAGGCATTCTTTGAATGATTATTCCCTATTAATCAAAGGTACATCAGGGTCCCGCGTAATTGTTGCTGTTTATGTGGATGATATTATTATTACTGGGGATGACTGTGATGAAATTTCTGCTCTGAAACTGTTTCTGGATGATCAATTTAAAATTAAGGACCTAGGGTCCTTACATTACTTTTTAGGCATTCAGATGTCATCTGTTCCTGGTGGAATGATCCTTAATTAGCACAAATATATTTGTGATTTGCTGCAACAGTTTGACTGTGTCAATGTCTCTTCTGTTGTCTGTGCTTTGGACATTAATGCAAAATTACATGCTGATTCTGGTGACCTTTTACCTTCTCCTGATCAGTATAGGAGTCTTGTTGGTAAGCTCTTATTTCTGACCCATACTAGGCCTGACATCTGTTTTGCTATGCAACATCTGAGTCAATTCCTCAAATGCCCAAGACTCCCCCATATGACTGCTGCTCTTCATGTCTTGAGATATCTAAAGGGGTCTTCTTCTCTGGGTCTCTTTTATTCTGCTTGAAATGATTTCAATGTTATTGGTTATTCTGATTGTGACTGGGCTGCTTGCCCTGATACAAGGAGGTCTGTTACTGAGTTCTGTATCATTCTGGGTGGTTCTTTGATTAGTTGGAAATCTAAGAAACAACCAGTTGTCTCTCTGTCTTCTGCTGAGGCTGAATACAGGGCCCTAAGTAAGGTTGTTGCTGAACTGTCTTGGTTGTCTCGTTTGTTACTTGATCTTGGTGTTTCTGTCTCTCTTCCATTTTCTGTGTATTGTGACAGCCAGACAGCCATTCACATTGCCAAGTATCCTGTTTTTCATGAACGGACTAAACACATTGAAGTGGATTGTCATTTTTTGCGCGATCTGCTCCAGAATTGCCTTATTCAACTGTTCCATGTACCTACCACTCGCCAGCTCGCTGACCTTCTGACCAAGCCTTTGCCAGGCACAATACTTCATCCATTGTTGCTCAAGTTGCAGGTGGTATCCCCCTTCAACTTGAGGGGGGGTTGAGATAAGAGAAAATACATGATATAGCCTTGTATAGCCTTGTACATTTTGTGTATACTCATTGTATATTTTTGGTATATCCATGGTATATCTTGTAATTGGGCTATGATGATTGTGTATCTGAGCCCACAGGCTATTATTTAACTTTGGGCCTGATCACCCGACCCGACCCGTTAGTATGTAACTTGTATATAGTGTAAGGGAGATATTTTCTCACCTACCCGGACTTCATTTCATTTCATTTTCTGTTTAATAAATTCTCTCTCTATTCTAGAGAGTTCTCAAACGCTCCTCCTTCTCTCTAGTTTCTCTCTCTACATTTTCCATGATTTCTCGGTCTAATCTCAATATTTACAGGGGTTGGCTCAAGGGTGAGGCTATATCGTAAAATCATTGCTTTAGGCCCTCAAAACTTTGAAGCTCCAAAAATATCTGGAAAAGGATGATCCTTATGCCCCCTTATTTCTTTACGCAGACCTTAACCATCCTACCAAATTCGGACCGAACAATCTTTTCAGCGAGCATCTTTATTTTTTCCAGTCAAAAATATTTTAACGTCCATTAAATGTAAGAAGAGAAAATATAAACAATAAACTTAAACTGTAAAGCTGCGGAAAAATATTTGTTACGGGCTCCTTTAATATTCCAAAAGGTATAACAATATGGCGTCTTTATAACATGTAAAAATAGCATGGTATAGCTAGTTTTTGGATTGGTCATTAAAAAATAATCAGCATTTATCAAGTCAATGAAAAATAGCCACTATATTGCTGTAATAGAGATCGGTCCAACATAATATACTGGAGTTTGGTGCACCTGTGTATGAACTCACGCATATTATGCTGGATCAGTATACTTTGCTGGGTTCAGTATAATATACTGGAGACTGGAGCACCACTACTCCAAACTCCAGTAAATTATACTAGACCATTATACTTGCTGGAATTCCAGAATATTATGCTGGAGTTCTAGTACACTTATGCTGGAACTCCATCATATTATGCTGGTGTTCCAGCATACATATCTTGGAACTCTAGTATAATATACTGGAGTTCAAGTATACTTATGTTAGAAATCCAATATAGGTTTAAACATCATTTTTGCTCAAATTTATCTTTACATAAAAAGTGGCTAAATTTCAATTACTTTTGAAATTTGGTTATTTTGAACGAGCATTTATAAATCTGGATATTTTTGAATGTCTCCCTTGTAACATCCCTCCTCATTATGGGCTTCAATCCTTATTTCTAATGGAATTGCTACATTCCTATACCATATAGGAAATATTATTATCTTCAATATTTAAGGTTTGATATAATTACATTTAATATATCAAATTATTAATTCTATACCACAGTGTATTTTAAGGGTACAACTAATGCATCATATATCTCTCCTTAATTCAAGGTACGAAATGGGGCTTTTTTTTTGTTTTTTTTTGTTTTGCTTTCTACCTTTTAAAGAAGAGAATTGAAACATATGTTACTTGCGGATTGGTGGAAGACGTGGAATATATGTTACTTTCATTGTTCTTAATTAGCAAATTTATCTTGGTTCAATCAATCTACTGGTTTTTATTACTTATGATTTATTTCTTTTTTCTAGGTGATTTACTTTATTAGTATCTTCTAGTTTCAATGTTGTTTCTATTGGTAATAGAAGCATGCTCGTTTTGTGTTAGGGTTTCAATGAAATGTATGCGGGTATCTTGAATTTGGTATATCAACTTTCTTTAAAAGATACAAAAGATTTGTAGATGTTTTAGTCATTTTTGATTTGTGAAAACAGAAAATAATGCATCTACAACCAGAATACAAATAATCTACAATTTATCTACCAAATATCTACAAACTGGGTATATTAAATTTTAATATTTTAATTCGATTGTAGTTTAATTGGGATTTTCGACATAATTATATTTTTTGCAAAAGATTTGTAGAAGTTTTAATCGTTTTTGATTTGTGAAAACAGAAAACAAAGCATTTACAATTAGAATACAAATAATCTAAAATTTATCTATATAATATCTACAAACTGGGTACATTAAATTTTTATATTCGAATTCCCATTCAATTGTAGCATAATTGGAATTTTTGACGTAATTGGATTTTTTCAGAAAATTTGTAGAAGTTTTAGCCGTTTTTTATTTGTGAAATAAGAAAATAAAGCATCTACAATCAAAATACAAATAATCTACAATTTATCCATAATTTATCTACAATTTCTGCAATATGTCGTCGTCTTCTGCTTCTTCGAGTTTTAATCTGAAATTCAGTCAAAACCAAGTCTAATCTTCACCAAAACCCTTCAAAATTGAGATATAAACTCCAAATCATATTTCCGATGATTTTCAACAACATCCAATCCAATCAAATAATAAATTTTGAAAATCCAAATTTGAATTCAAAGCTATCAAGCTTTTTAATAGCTGTCAATGATGGATTTGCTGCTCTCTTTTCATTTGCTTTGTATTACTGAAATTTGTGATCGAGAAATAGAGAGAGACGTAAAGAGAATGTCGACGAACTGAGCTTTGTTGATGATTGTCTTTTTTTGATTTGTAGCTTAAGGAAAAATATCAAAGAACAAAGTTTTTGCAGAAAAGAGTATGTCATTTGATTTTAAATTGAATATATAAGATTTGCATTTCAAATTTGATCTGAAGGTCGCTAAATCAATTAGAATATTCTGTTCGTGATTTGTAGCGCATAACTAGGAAGAACTCAACTCCTAATAATTAGTATTTAATAAATGATATAATAATTATAGGAAAACTGTGAACATGCACATTTTTGATAATAAGATTTGATATAAGGTATAGGAAGGAAACAATCTCATTTCTAAATATATGGCTACCAACTCCTGCCTCTTTCCCACAGTTGCCGCATCTGGAGAAAAGCATCGCCAAGGTTGGGATATTTGTGGACATGCATAATTTGGAAAATTTATACAGGAAATCACATAAGGTTTTGGAATAATGCTTGGCCTCTTTCTGATCTGAAACTCAAGGACCAACTCGAGAGAAACACTTTCTCAAAAGGATTAGGTTTCATCCTATCTATCTAATTCTCAATGGTTACTGGATACCATACCTTTCGAGCCTCCTGAACCCTTACAACTCAAGCAAAAATTTACAATCTACCCCAATACTCCAAAGTTTGTGAAAAAATTATATGAGATCTTATAAATATGAGAGCTTTTTACTCTTCAAATCCTGCTACTAAGCACTCTCAACACGCACAACATGAACTGCTAAGCACTCTCAACACGCACAACATGAACTGCCTTTAGGTAGTTAAGGGGAATGTTATTCAAACGCACAGATCAATGATGATTCAAGGTTTGAATATAGCAGACTATGAGCTAAAACGGAGAAAGCTTGAAGCTTAGCTATGGCGATGGAAGAAGAAGAAGAAGAAGAATCGAGGGAAGAATACAAATGTGTCACGGCCCAAAACTTAGCCGATCGTGATGGCGCCTAACATGGTACTAGGAAAGATAACATTTTGAAATGATTCCAATATTTTTCAATGAAAAGTAAAACAACACAGGATTAAATTTATCAAACTCTCAAAAATTGATAGAAAGTCAAAAACCAATACAAAAATTCCCAACATTGGGGTGTCTTGAGTATATGAGCATCTATACATCACAAATCTGGGAGTACTGTCTATAATAGTATGAAACTAAATACATAAAGCGAAAAGATAGGGAAGGAAGAATAAGGCGTGCGAAACGCCAGGCAGCTACCTTGAAATCTCCAAAAGATCAACTGTGCAAAGGAATCAACACCCACTATGTCTAGAAACACCTTGATCTACACACATCGTGCAGGGTGTAGCGTGACTACAACCAACTCAGTAAGTAACAAGACTAAATAAAGAACTAAAAGTAGTGACGAGCTTCATAGTTATAGTTCAATTACAGTAATTTCAACATGGGAAGGTAGTCATGCTTTCAAGTTCGATAATTTAGGCAAAAAACAACTAATTCATGTCAAGTTCAAGTGAAACATAATACAATATCTCTCAGAAATTACAAGACGGTGATATATTACACCCCAAGTGCAATAGTAATAAAGTTAAATGCATCTTTTTAGAGAAACAGTCACTCAGTTCTCCCATTCATTCTAACCTCATAATCACTCATTCCTCACAGTCATTCATTCCTCTTAGCCGCTCAGTACTCAACTCAGCACTCGGCACTCACACTCAATAGATAACTGCGGTCACTGGGGTTGTCTACAGACTTCAGAGGGGATCCTTCAGCCCAAGTGCTATAACAAGCCAATTATGGCATAAGTCAATGAAATAATTTGTTGCGTGCAACCCTATCCCATATATATCCTTACAATCAGGCTCTTAGGTTCACTCAGTCATCAACCACTCCAGTCTTTTGGGCTCTCAGAAATTATGAAAATCAGCTCAAACACAAATGGTATAATATATCAACAAAGAACAATAGAGACTGAGATATGATATACAAGTAAATTTGAGACTAAGTACAAAACAACTATTTAGTAGATAATTTATCATGTACATGAACTTTGAGGTCCCTACAATACCAACACACGACCTAAGATTGATTCTAATAGGATTTGCAGGTCACTTTCTATATCACATGAATAGTTTACGGAAAACAACGGATTATTCAACTACACAGTTCCATGGAATGGACAAAGTCACAATTCCTGCGGTGCATGCCCACACGCCCATCACCTAGCAGGTGCATCACCTCCAAAACCAATTACATGGCACATAATACGTGGTTTCATACCCTTAGAACCGAATTTAGAACCGTTACTTACCTCAAGCCGTTTAAATCTCTACTCCAACACATCCTTGCCTCGCCAAACATCCCTGAATGCCTCAGATCTAGCTATGAAACATTCGACATAATTAATACGGTCTAAAGGAATAAATTCCATAAGAAAAATACTAAGTTATCAACCAAAAGCCAAAAGTCAACTCAAAAGACGGCCCCCAGTCCATGTCTCAAAACCCGATAAAATTTACAAAACCCAAAAGCCCATTCAATCACGAGTCCAACCATAACAAATTTACCAAAATCTGACACCAAATTTTTGCTCAAATCCCCAAATCAAATCTCCAAATCCCTAGCCTCAAACTCCCAAATTACACCTCAAAACCATACTATATAGGTGGGAAAATCAATGGGGAAACAAGATTATTGAATAAAAATGAGAATAAGTGACTTACCTCAACAAACCCCTAAAAACTCCTCAAAAACATTACCCAATCCCGGGCTTGAAATGTTGCAAATAAAGCAAAATCACGACCGTTGAATTTAAATGTTCTGCCCAGGGGTCCCGCCCCTGCGCTCCACTTGACTGCATCTGCGGTCTCGCTTCAGTGGATAATCCTCCGCTTCTGCAGAAATTACTGAAGTCTCCAGGGCCTGCACCTGTGATCCAGGTTCCGCTCCTACAGAAGCTCCTCTGCAGAACCAGCCTACGCCTCACCACTCTATATCTCTGGAGCCTTGCTCGCACCTGCGGGCTCGTAGATGCGGTTACCCCTTCGCACCTACATCCTACCCCAGGCCATCCCATCTCTGAACCTGCGCAACCCCAGCCGCACCTATGGTCAATCCCTCCCAGATACGATCACACCAGAAGAGTCCCGTCTATAACAGTGCACTAAGTCCCATTTTCGATCCGTTAACCACCCAAAATCACCCCGAGGCCCCAGGACTTTAACCAAACATACCAACAAGTCATAAAATATGATACAAACTTAATCAAGCCATCGGTTCTCCTCAAACAAAATAAAAAACACGACCGACATCCCAATTTAAGCCTATTGGAACTAAGAAATTCTAACTTCTACAAATAATGTCGAAACCTATCAATTCAAATATGATAGATCCCAAATTTTGCGAACAAGTAAAAAATGACACCAAGAACCTACTGCACCTCTTGAAACTCCAATTCGAGATTGGTATCCACAAAGTCTAGTCTCAATCAAACTTCAAAATTTCCACTTTGCCATTTCTAGCCTAGTTTCACTACAGACCTCCAAATCACAATCTGGACACGCTCCTAAGTCCGAAGTCACCCAATGGAGCTAACAGAACCATTAAAACTCCATTCTGGAGTCATTTACTCATATCCGGTCAACCTTTTCAACTTAAGCTTCCAATTTTGAGACTAAGTGTCTCAATTCATTTCGAAATCTCTTCTAACCTGAGCCGACTACCCAACAAGTTAGATAATAACTATAAATAACAAAATAAGCAGTAAATGGGGGAATGGGGATACAACTCTCAAATGACCGGTCAGATCATTATATCCCCCTATAAAACAAACTTTCATCCTCGAATAGGCCTAGAAATGTACAAGGAGTCTTAAATAGGTGAGGATATCTGCTCCTTATCTCCCGCTCGGTCTCTGAAGTAGCCTTCTCAATTGATGTCCTCTCCACTGCACCTTCACTGAAGCTATATCCTTTGACCTCAACTTTCGAACATTTCGATCCAAAATGGCCAGCAGCTTCACATCATAAGTCAAATTGCTAACTAACTGCACAGTGCTGAAATACAAAACACGAGACAAAATGCCGACATACTTTCGGAGTATAGAAACACGAATTACTGGGTGCAAACTAGAAAAACTAGGTGGAAAGTAAAGTTTGTAATTGATCCTCTGAAGTACCTCAAATGACCTAATATACCGAGGGCTCAACTTGCCCTTTTTTCTCAAATCTCATAGAACCTTTTATGGGCAAAACCTTGAGATGTACCTTCTCTCTAACTATGTAAGCAACACCACGAACCTTCTTATCGATGCAACTCTTATATCTAGAGTACACTATGAAAAGTCGATCCTTAATCAATTTAACCTTGTCCAAAGCATTCTGAACGTAGTAAGTACCCAATTAGCTCACCTGACTCAAACCAGTCCACCGGAGATCCACATTGTCTCCTATACAAAGACTTATACGGAGCCATCTGAATGCTTGACTAGCAGCTATTGTTGTAGGCAAACTCCACGAACGGCAGGAACTAATTCCAAGAACCCCTAAAATTGATGACATAAGCGCATAACATATCCTCCAACATATGAATAGTGCACTCGAATTGTCCATCTGTTTGAGGGTGAAATGTTGTACTCAACTCAACTTGGTACATCTTTGCGGCACCTGGATGAATGGAATATCGCAAGCTGTGGGCCTCCTCAAGAATCAACTCACATAGCCCATCCACATTAGGCACACAAATCCGACCATGCATCCTCAACACCCCATCATTCCCAATAGTAACATCTTTGGCATTAGCGTGCTGAACCGTGTCCTTAAGGACACACAAATAAGGATCATCATACTGGCACTTACTAATTCGATCATATAAGGAAGACCGAGAAATCACACAAGTTGGAACCCGACTGGGCTCCGAAACATCTAATCCCACCAGCTGGTGGCCAAGTCCTGAACATCAAAGGCAAGAGGTATCTCACCAACAAGAACAAATTCAAGGCTACCCATACTCATCGCCTTCCTTCTCAAGGCATAGACTACCACTTTGACTTCCTCGGGATGCTACGTGATAGTAATATCATAGTTCTTTAGCAGCTCCAACCATACCTATTTCCTTTAGTTTAGATCCCTTTGTTTGAACAAGTGTTGGAGACTCCGATGATCTGTAAATAACTTGCAAGACACACCATAGAGATAATGTCTCCAAATCTTCAATGCATAAATGATGGAAGCCAATTCTAGATCATGAATAGGGTAGTTCTTCTCATGGGGCTTTAATTGGCGTGAAGCATAAGCAATCACTCTATGCTCCTAAAACAATCACACCCAATACCTATCCTAGAAGCATTACAACACAATATATAAAAGTCTAAAGCTGAAGGTAAAACTAGAACTAGAGCTATATTCAAGGCAGTCTTGAGCTTCTGAAAGCGCTCTCCTCACTCATCCGACCACCTAAAAGTAGCACCCTTTTGGGTCAATTTGGTCAAGGGCGATGAAACAAATGAGAAACCCTCCACGGAGCAACAATAATAAATGGAGCCGAGAAAGATTCGGACTTTATTGCTGAGGATAGTCTGGCCAACTCTGAACCGCCTCTATTTTCTTCGAATACACTGATTCCCCTCATGGGACACCATGTTTCCCAAGAACACCACTGAACTAACCCAAAACTCACACTTGGAGAACTTTGCATAAAGTTTCTTATCCCTCAACCGCTGCAACACAATCCTCAAATATTGGGCATGCTCACCTTGGCTGTGAGAGTACACCTGGATATCATCAATAAATACTATGACAAATGAGTTGAGATAAGGCTGAAATATATTGTTCATTAGATGCACACTGCTGGGGCGATGGTTATCCAAAAAGACATCACAAGAAACTTATAATGACCATAACATGTCCTAAATGCTATCTTTCGAATATCCGAGTCCCGAATCTTCAACTGGTGATACCCAGACCTCAAGTCAATATTAGAGAACACCCTCACTATCTAAAGATGGTCAAATAGATCATCAATGCGGCAAATGATACTTGTTCTTGATTGTAACTTTCTTCAACTGCCTATAATCGATGCACATCAACATCGTACCATCCTTCTTCTTCACAAACAGACCTGTGCACCCCAAGGTGATACACTAGGCCTAATAAACCCCTTATCAAGAAGTTCCTGAAGCGGCTCCTTTAATTCCTTCAACTTAGTTGGTGCCATATGATATGGTGGAATAGAAAGGTGTTGAGTGCCATGCACCAAGTCAATACCAAAGTCAATATTCATGTCGGGCAGCATGCCCGAATGGCTGCAGGAAACACATCAAAAAAATCTCGTACCCTCGAAATAGAATCAATAGTCGGGGTATCAGCACCAACATCTCTCTCAAAGGCCAAATAAGATAAACAACCCTTCTCAACCGTCTGATGGGACTTCAAATATGAAATCACTCTGCCGGGAGCATAGTCTAGAAAGCCTCTCCACTCAATCCTTGGCAACCCGACATCACTAACGTCATAGTATTGCGTAGCAATCTAGAACAACATGACACAGAGACAACCAGTCCATATCCAAGATCACGTTGCCAATCCCCTAATAGTCACCACACACGATCGATATATCTGGTCTACAATAATAGTATCATCCACTGACATAGATACATGAACAAAGGAAACTAAGGACTCACAGGGCATGTCCAGATAATGAGCAATATACGACGATGTACACGAATAAGAGGAACCAGGGTCAAATAATACATAGGCATCCCTGTGGCATACTGAGATAATACATATGATCACTACATCTAAATCAATAACATCTGGCTTGCATGAATAGCATAGAATTGGGCCTGGTCTCCACCCGATCGGCCTCCCCCTCTAAGGAGACCTCTAGTCTCCTGGGCTCCACCCCGAGCTGGTTGGGCAATGGTGAATCAACTAATGCGAAAGTCATAGCCTAACTCCTCTGCTGGAGTGGACCTCCCGGGCGACGAGGACACTGCCTCTACATATGCCCTAACTCCCCCTACCTAAAACAACTTCCCGGTGCTGGTGTTAGGGACCTGGCATAGATGAACCCTGAACCAATAGAGCACAGGATGAACTCTAAGCTAGAGGGGCACTAAGAGACGACTGAACCTGATGAGCACCGTATGAACCATGGCTAGATGATGGACCACAGTAAACTGGAAGGGCACTAAGTGAAGACTGACCCTGATGAGCACTGAATGAACCATGGCTAGATGATGGACCAGAGTAAACTGGATGAGCCATTTAGCTAGCCTATAAGGACGACACATGTTGTGGTAGAACTGACCCCTAGAAGGAACACCACCAATACCACCCAATCCACGAGCCCTCTTGGCCTCTCTCTCCCCGTGCTCCTGAATACAAACTATCTCTATTGTCGAGTAATAAAAAGCATCTCTCGAAAGTAGCACCAGATACCCTCTTCAGAGTTATAAGCAACCGTAGATGATATGTGAGGCCATCAATGAACCTCATAATCCTCTCCCTATTAGTGGTAACCAACCAAACTGTGTGACGAGTTAACTCTGAAAATCTCATCCGTACTGGGTCACAGACATGCCCTCTTGACGAAGCTTCTCAAATTGTCTGCCCAGCTCCTCTCTTTGAGACTATGACACAAACTTCTCCAAGAAGAGAACAAAGAAATCCTGTGCCTCTCATAAGCCTTAACCATCTAAAGGCAACCTTTAAACTAAAAAGTAGTGAATGAGATCCTACTAGTCTCCAAAATACCTACCGTACGAAGAATCTGCTGGCACTTATCTAAGAAGCCCCGAGAATCCTCTGACTTAGCCCCGCTAAAGGATGGAGGTTGAAACCTCCCAAATCTCTCTAGCCTCCTCAACTCATCATCAATCATAACAGGACCCACCTGGGCTTGAGTAGCTCCAATTGGCTGGGCTGGTGGTACGCCTGGTGTCTGGAGCCTCTCTCTAGAGTACCGACGGCGGGCGTTTGAGTACCTCCCCTGGCTTGAGAAGTGGATGCTACGGCCGGAACATAGAACGACTGAGCAAGGTTGGCGCACACAGTCAGAATAAGCCAAAGACTCCTGAAGATTTGGGATCACAATGGGCATAGTTGGTGCCTGAGCCGGTCCCACTAGCTCAACTATATCTGGTTCTTGCTCCTGAGCTGGATCGACTGGAAAATCTATTGGTGCTACACTAGTTTCTATACAAGCTGCACCTCTGCCCCTATAGTGGCCCCTACCGCGACCTCAAGTTCTTGCAACCCTATCTGGTGGTATTGGTGGCTATCCATCATGTCCGATAACATGTGTCCTCACTATTTGTGAGAGAATAGAATAACAGAAGCTTAGTTACCGAAATCAACAAATTCGCATGACAAGAATACAAGATTATGAAGTTTCCTAAGGGTTTGACAACCTCTCGAAGAAAAGTATAGACGTCACTATACTAATTCGCAATACTCTACTAAAATTGCTCATGACTTGTGAGACCTATATAACCTTGGATTTGATACCAACTTGTCATGACCCAAAACTTAGCCGGTCATGACCCAAAACGTAGTCCTAGGCAAGCCGAAATTTCGAAATGATTCCAACACTTTTAAATGAAGAGTAAAACAATACAGGTTTAAATTAATAAAACTCTCAAAACTAGATAAAATATCAAAAACCAATACAGAAATTCCCAACATCGGGGCGTCATTGAGAACATGAGCGTCTATACATCACAAATCTAGGAGTATCGTCTAAAATAGTCTGAAATAAAGCGGAGAGATAAGGTCTGCGAAACATCGGGAAAGTACCTTGAAATCTGAAAATGATCAACTGCGCAAAGGAATCAACACCCACTGTGTCCAGAAACACCTAGATCTGCACACGAAATGCAGGGTGTAACATGAGTACAACCAACCTAGCAAGTAACAAGACTAAATAAAGGACTAAAAGTAGTGACGAGCTTCATAGATATAGTTCAATTACAATAATTTCAACATAGGAAGGTAGGAATGCTTCCAAGTTTGACCATTTCGGCCAAAATAGCTAATTCATGTCAAGTTCTATTGAAACAAAATACAATATCTCTCAGAAATTACAAAACGATGATATATGATAGCTAAAGTGCAACAGTAATGAGGGCAAATTCATCCTCTTCGAGCAACAGTCACTCATTCCTCTCATTCACCCCAACCTCACAATTACTCATTCCTCTCAGTCGCTTAGCACTCGCACTCAGTAGGTACATTCGCTCTCTAGGGTGTGTACAGACTCTGGAGAGGCTCCATCATCCCAAGCGCAATACCAAGCCAATAAATCATAAATAAATAGAACATGATGTTGCGTGCAACTCGATCCCATAAATATCCTCACAATCAGGCCCTCGACCTCACTCAGTCTCAACCTCTCCAGTCTCTGAGGCTCTCAAATCATGAAAATTAGCCCAAACAAAAATGATATAATGTATCAACAGTGAACAATTAATACTGAGATATAATATGCAAGTAAAATTGAGACTGATTACAAAACAACTATTTAGCAGATAATCTAACCTGTAACACAACCTCTAAGGTCCCTACAATACCAACACATAGCCTAAGCATGATTATAACATGATTTGCAGCTCAATTTCTATATCACATAAATACTTATGGATAACAACAGATTATTCAACTACTTAGTTCCATGGAATGGACCAAGTTACAATTCCTACGGTGCACGCTAACACGCCTGTCACCTAGCATGTGCGTCACCTCCAAAACCAATCACATGAAGCATAATACGGGGTTTAATACCCTCATAACCTAATTTAGAACTGTTACTTACCTCAAGTCGTTCAAATCTCTACTCCAACACACCCTTGCCTCGTGAAATAGCCTCCAAATGCCTCGAATCTAGCCACAAACAATTCAATATAATCAACACGGGCTAAAGGAATCAACTCCATAAGAAAAGCACTAATTTATCAATCAAAAGCCAAAAGTCAGCTCAAAAGTTGGCCTTAGGCCCACGTCTTGAAACCCGAAAGCCCATTCAACCACAAGTCTAACCATACCAAATTTACGAAAATCCGACATCAAAATCATTGCTCAAATCCCTAGTCAAACTCTCCAAACTGCTAGCTTTAAACTTCCAATTCACACCTCAAAACTACACAATCTAGGTGGGAAAATCAATGGAGAAACAAGATTATTGAATAAAAATGAGAAAACCCTCGAAAATCCTCTAAAAAATCACCCAATCTCGAGCTTAAAATGCTGCAAATGAAGCAAAATAACCCTTGAATTTAAATATTTTGCCTAGGGTGTTGCACCTGCATGCCACTCGCTTCAGTAGATAATCCTCTGCTTCTTCGGAAATCATTAAAGTCCCAGGGCCTGCACCTGCAGAAGCTTTTCTGCGGCCCATGATCTGCTTATGTGGAACCAGCCTATGCCTCACCACTACGCATCTATGGAGCCTTGCTCGCACCTGCAGGCTCGCAGATGCGGTTACCCCTCTGCACCTACGTCCTGCACCTGGCCAGCCCAGCTTTGCACCTATACAAACCCAGCTGCACTTGCGACATCACACCTGCGGCCAATCCCTCGCATGTGCGATCACACCAGAAGAGTCCCAGCTTTAGCGATGCACTGAGTCCCAGTTTTTATCCGTCAACCATCCGAAATCAACCTGACATCCCAAGACCTCAACCAAAAATTCCAACAAGTCCTAAAACATAATACGAACTTAGTCGAGTCCTCAATGCACCTCAAAGAACATAAAAACACGAATCTCACCCCAATTCAAGCCTATTAAATATAAGAAATTCCAACTTCTACAAACGACATTGAAACTTATAAAATCATGTCCAATTGACCCCTAATTTTGCATACAAGTCACAAATGACATGTCATGACCCGTAATTCTCACCATCGGGACCGTGATGGTGCCTAACATTTCACTTGCTAGGCAAGCCAATGTTAGAGAACTGTTAAGTCAATTTTCGTTCAATTTCAATAAAAAAATTGATTAAGCCAAAATAAATTAATGCTGAGTGCGGAATAACATACATGCCCAACATCTATTATAATTCTGATCCGGAGTCACAGCTCACACACTTCTAGCATTTCTACAAATATAGTTTAAAAGAAATACAAGTGTTTTGAATGAAAAGAAACTGACGCCAACATATCTACCTCAAGTCTCCGAATGAGAAAATCCAAGCAGCTACAACTCACGAACAGATAGGCCGGTACCAAAAATTTGCACAAGAAGTGCAGAGTGTAGTATGAGTACAACCGACCCTATGTTCTTGTAAGTGTCGAGCCTAAGCTCGACGAAGTAGTGACGAGGCTATGACAAGACACCTACATAATAAGCCTCTGCAGATAATAATATATGTACAAGATAATAGCAAATAAAATCTAAACATATACTATCGGTAGGAAGACATGCTAAGGGGATACAAGATATGAGAGATACTAGGGAAATGATCACCAGAACAGTCAATATGCCTTTAACCAGTAAAACAATTAAGCGCAATGGAGAAAATTGCACGGAAACACCCTTCGTGCTTTTTCTCTCAACCTCAAAATGAAATAATGATATTGCACGGCATCACCTTCGTGCTTTCTCACCCACAACATATATCAATAGATACAGCAAGGCATCACCCTTCGTGCATTAACTCTCATAACATAGCAAGGCATCACCCTTCGTGCATTAACACTCACTATATGGAACAGCATCACCCTTCGTGCATTAACACTCACAATATGGAACAGCATCACCCTTCGTGCATTAACACCCACATACTACACAAAATCACTCTTCATGCATTAACACTGTCCTTTACCACATAACAATAAAAAGTAGTAACAGGGATATAGGATCAACTAGTACAAGCCTTACTTCAACAACGATTCCACAATACCAATCTCAACTTTGGAATCAATACTCAATTATCACAAAAGCTCATAAACAGGGTAAGAACGATAAATTTAATAAATAACCATTCTAGGAATGGATAACATGTTCAAAATAAGTAATAATATCAATGAACAAGTCCTACCTGCGTGCTTTAACTCGACAACAGTGCATAAGTACTCATCACCTCACATATACGTTGTACCAAATATCTAAACATGTAGCAAATAGACAAACAAGTCCTAATCCCTCAATTCAGGTTATCCACAACACTTACCTCACTTTAAAGGATCAATCAAAGCTCAACCACGACTTTGGATCTCAAACAAGCACCCGAACCAATAGAATCTAGAAAATTACCAACCAAATGATTCTAATTAAGCCTTAGGAACTACTACACTTGAACTGAAGGATAGTTCTTTGACCTCAACTGACGAATATACCGGGCTAGAATATCCACTGACTCCTCCTCATAAGTCAAATCTTTTTCCAATTGGACAGAGCTGAAATCTGACACGTGAGACAGATCGCCGTGATACTTTCGAAGCATAGACACATGGATAACCGGATAAGCCGCTGATAAACTAGGTGGCAATGCGAGCTCTTGATACCTAATTTTTTTCTATATATTTTAAATATGCATAAATACCTTCAAAATATCATATATATATATATATATATATATATATATATATATATATATACACACACACACACATATATAAGCATACACAAGATTTTTATAATTTTTCCCATAATTTTAATGGTTTAAATTGATTTATTTTTCTCCTTTTATTCAATCCCTAAGAAATATTTTCCAAATTATTGTTATGAAGATTCATTAATTTAATTTCTACAATTACACCAAAATATAGCTAATATAATTTTTATAATTACATTTAGTTTTTTAAGCTAAATTGCATAATTATAATGTTAGCCCATTGTAGTGTATAATTATATTTTATATGCGTAAAATTGACCACTATATTTTAAAATTTATAACTATATATTTTAAATCATTTTTCCACATTAAATTATTTTCTAGTAATTACCTACTATTATTATAAATTAAGATAGGGAAAATTGGATTTTTAAATCATAGCCTGATTTGGCTTTCAATTTTAGCCAAATTGGACCCAATCCCTAGCCTAATTTCCTATTAAATAACTCGATCCACATTATATAAAACCCCTACCCAAAACCAGAACCCACCTACCTAGTTGAATTTTGACTGTTGATCTCCCGGATCAACGGTTCATACTCGCCCTTTCTTTTTTAATTTCTAAATGAAACCCCTAACCCGACTTATTTCCAATTTCCCGCCGCCCTCAGATGATCTCGTCTCTCTTCTCTCTCAACCTAACCCTAATCATTCTTCGACCTCCACCTCCTTTTGCGGTCATCTCCGGCGACCACCTTTCAACCCCAAACCTCTAAAGGGTCTTCCATCGCCTAGCTCATCATCTCTAAGGCCCTCAGAGGTCCTGGGCCATGCCGATTGGGATCTAGGGATCTTGTTTCTACTGTTCATGGCTTCTCCGATGCGATTTTGGGCAAAATCACACCATATATGTTACGATCTGTGAAGTTTACAACATGTTATTTCGTTTCTATTTGGGTTTCCTTTGAAACACTAATTCTCATTTAAATCTCCTAGATTTATGTTATTTTTAATGCTTTAAGTCTATTTCTTCCTATGATTTGTACTGTTCTCGAACTTCTTTCAAAAGATCCTCAACTTTAAATCGTTTTACTTCCTTAAAATTAGGGTTTCTCGGAGTTTCTTCGACACTTGTTATAACCGATTTTTTTTCTCTTTGCGATTAAACCTTTTTCCTTTCTTGTTTTACTGATCTTATGTTCCTACAATTTTTTAACTTGACTCTTTTAGAAAGACTTAATTTTAAGACCTTCTTTGCTTTGGTTCTGTGTGATAGCATGACTTTGTTAAGTTTCTGTTGGTTACCATGCATCGAATGGGTTTTCTATTGAGTCTTTCGCCTTCTTATGTCACTTTTATATGACTGTGTTCATTTTGTTTGTTCATATCATGATTCTTTTTGCCAATATGACTGGCTTGCCTGTTTGCTACGTCTGTTCGTTCTTATTTATTTATATGTTGCAATATAGAATCATGATTCTCTATTTATTTGATTATAATTTACTTAATTGATGGTTTGATTTAAGATTTTCTTTCAAAACCCTATAATTCTACTCGTCTGTTTATATTGACTGATTTTATTTCCTTATTTGCTATGGTACTTTATTCTTACTGAATCCTTTCCTTAATTGGTATATTTTGTACATAGGCTCAATCAGTTTGTCTGAACTGATTTTATTTGCTTGATTATCCCTGTTGGTATCCGTTTAAGTTGTGATTCCTTCATTAAAAGGAAGTATTTGTATTAATTGAATTCTAGTTGTTATTACTTCCATTATTGTGCTAAAACTTTTATTGTTACCTTATTTTTTGCCTATTTTCAAAACCATAAATACTCTAAGTCTTTCTTTAACACACTGACACTTGGTTTTTCAAAAACTACCTCCCTTACTAAAATTTTTTGCTTTCCCGTTCTCTTGTGCTATTTGCTACTATTAGCATGCTGCAAGCCAATGCTAATCATCTGTGCTATCTTGTGCTTTCATTCTCCTTACTTCTCTCTTCACTGGTATATCCTAGTTATAATTTAAAGCTTTAACAACAATATGCTTCTCTTATTGTTTCAGTTTCTCTTATTTCTAGTTTGCTTCTACTTGTGGTTCTGTTGTGAAACTTGTAGTTAAGTTACATTATCATCATGCTATTATGTTTCCCCTTCCTTTTTATTAATGCATTCTCTTATGTGTGTTTCAAAGCTACCTTGTCAGTTGTCTTTTACTTCTTGTGTACCTTACCATCCTATGAATCCTCAAATCCTTATCAGCCATTCTATGTGTTTGTGTTCTTCCTGACTGGTTGGTGACTATGTCAGTGTGAACTCTTTCTGAGCATGTCTAAATCATTCTTAAAACCTTTGTTGAGTTATGTAGCCAAATGTCTATGTATCCTAAATCCGCTTGACCCCTGTGTGACTACTAGTTTCATTTGATTCTATAAACTAGCTGTGTGTTATCCTATCTGTTGGTGTTTAAGCTTTGTTTACTACTCCAACCTCTTTTCAAACTATCTCTATTGATTTACTAATTTCTTTCAAATAGACTTTCAAATACAATCCTTAGTAAACCTTTGTCAACTTGTGTCCTGCACTTTCACTATTCTCTTAGTTAATAAGTTCTGCTCCCTCTAGTATGTGTGCTGCCTTGGGATCCTCTTGAGAGCCCTCTGAACTCTAGCATAGTGAGGCTAGACTTTCCACAGTGCACTGGTTTAATTCTTGGTTTCTAAGTTAAGGTGTAAGCATTGCCCGGGGTCCTTAAGACCCTTAGGGAATTTTGATGCACCTAAACTCTGATTTATCTATGGAAATGAGGCTCATGAGACCATTGGAGGGTTTGGGGAAACTTGGGCCTAATTGCAGGATCCCTATAGAATAGCTTCTTGATTTTTCATTTTACTTATGTAATTCATTCATTGACATGTAATAATTTGTAAATAGATATTTGGGTTTATTTAGTAAAAGGGTGGGTAGATGCATACTTTAAAGGGGTAATACGGGTAGAAATTCTGCTCTTAAGACCCTATTTTTGAAGTCTGACTGCTTGCGTAAGTAGAAAACATGCTCATAGGTTTACTCTTTTGAATCTGATTGCTTTTGCCTAATAGAAATCATGCCTATAGGCTTTCACTTCTAATTTCGTTTGCATCAAGTAGAAATCATGTTCCTAAGGTTCTGCATTTTGTCATGTTAGAAACCATGTTTATAGGTTCCGCACAATCATGTCTTAAATCAGTTCAAATATAGATGCCATGCCTATATGATTAGACACTGATTCAGTTCTAATGAGTATTTCCTGTATGTTGCTATAAATCGACTAATATCAGTAAGACGCCTAGATATAATGCCTATAGGGGTCTCTACTCACAATTTTATCTGTTAAATTAATTGGTCTAATAAATCAACTTCATTATGCCTAGTTCATCTTTTAAAATTGGTATATTAAGCGTCAAATATTTCCTGAAACAAGTTCTTTCAAATTTGCCTCAATCTCATTAGATGTCATGCCTATAGGTGCTAAAGGAGTCTATTCCAAAAAAACCTCTTTGTTTCTGCATTAACACAAATACAAGTATTCTGCATATAGGCAAGCCTTAGGGCGTCTTCAAAAACTGTATTTCCCTGAGGTTGTTTTTGTGTTTAACATTTTTGATTCTTACAGGCTGTTAAAAAGAGTCCCTCAGCAACTACTAGTTTATGACTTCTAGGTATAAAAGTTTGGTCTATTTCTGCATAGTCACTTAGAGATCCTGCTTTAGGAATTTGATTAATAAAGACCTTAACTGTGTTTGAGTCGTGTTCCTTGTATGTTTGTTTGAGGGGGAAATTTTGAACCTCTTAATTGCTCCCGTTATGTGTGAAAGATTTTGACTGTCGTCTTAGAGCTTTCGCCTTTCTAAACCTTAAGGGTACGTCTAGAACTACCTATAGGTAGAGGTCCTAACACCCTCTGGAACCATTAAGATAGGACGGGTAGAAGCATGCAATAGGAATCAGTGACCAAACACTCGTTTTGCATGACCAATAAGGGGATGAGAAGGGTAGACATGGGATATGATAATTATGCATTAATTTCATGTGTAGCCCCTCATCTAGGAGTGTTTACTGGACATTTCTGGGGTGATCTTATAGGACAAACAACCTAGGACCCTTCTTTATCAAATCCTCTCTTTATTTAAACTTTCGTCTTTTATGACTTGTTCAAACCTTTATCTTACTAGTTGAACTCTCCAATGTGCCTTACTACCAAATTATTTAATGCAACCATTTATGAGGACTAATTATTGAGTATAAGTTTGGTGGGGACCCACAGTTGTGGACCAAGGGGATGCCTAACACCTTTCCCTCGAGGTTACTTTGAGCCCTTACCCTAATATCTGGTAATGCAAACCAACTCAAGGGTTAATCACTCTAGGTGCTCTAACGTACCATAATCTGTTAGGTGGCGACTCTTCAACTACCCAATTTCCAAAAGGAAATAAGTCATTACACCCCGTGAATGTCGAAACCCAAACTCCGCAAAGGAAAAAGGGGGCGCGAAATCATGCCGACTCTGCTAGGGATATTTATTAGGCTCTTACCATAACAAGCTTGTCTTTACAAATTAGTCCAAGCATGCTTATCCCGTACCCTTCTCCCTTATTTGAATATCAACTATTTATTTTAAGTATTTATAATTTCTTTATTATCCTGAAAACTGACTTGTCTCTTTGTTTTCCTTTATTTGTAACTATCTTTTCAATTATTTAAATGATGTATTTATTTCTTCCTATGTGAAAATACTTGCCTACATGTTATTAACTACTGCATAAATCATGCTCCACATCATATTCCACTCATGCATATCAAATCCTATAGCAACGCTTTAATGAGTGGTTGCCCTCTTCCTATTTACCACCCATAAATTCATAAAGGCTTATTTGCGGTAAAACAAGTCAATCAGCGGTGTAGTCGATGGTGCTAGGCCTTCCCCCTCAAGTTGTCTGCTTGAGGGTACCAGTCTAAAACCCCATTAAAACCTTACTCTGTTTAAATTATGCGTGCACCATTTTCAAACCTAGTCGGATCAGTTGTGTTGTCCATATAATAATCTTTTAAGATAAGACTTATCCAAAGTCCATCGGGATTTCCACATTCCTAACAGATGCAACCAAGTTTTGTGCATTAATTTGGAGAACTAAGTATCAATAAACTGATCATAAATGTATAAATAGCCGGGTCTGGTAGAGGTAAGGCATAATTTTTTAGTTTTACAGAAAATGAGGCCTGAGGTCACCAGATTCGGTATGGTTAGCAATATCCCTCCATTATTGCTAGATTTTCAAGTGACAAGAAGCATGTGAAAAAAGTACCTGTTAACATGCCATCCTTGCTAGATATTGAACCAAACAAAAAATTGATCGAGGCTGCTACCCTATTATGGGATAGTCAATGAGCTGTGTTCCATTTCCGTGACATAGAAATGACACAGTTTTTAGAAGAGAGAGGAGGACTTGCAGGTTTGACTAGGGACAGTCCAGGGCTTGTGGTGCCGAAAAACTGTACGGGCAGGGGATTTTTGAAGATGATGGGGCTGAAAAAGAATGTCGACCTAGTGTGCCTAAAGGATTCCTACATACCTTTCAAATATCTCTACAAGAGGTATGGCCAGCAAGTCTTTTTGCACTTATCATGATGAGATCACCCTCACTTCACTGGGTCACATCTATTGTAGAGTGTTCGTGTTCATTGTATGCTTTCTAGGGCTGATAGTGTTCCCAATGAAGAAGGGAATAATCCACATTAGGTTGGCCATGGTCTCCAAAACTCTGATGGAGGGGATTAATTGACAAATATATACCATGGTCCCCATTGTCATAGCCAACATCTACAAGGCCTTGGAGCGCTGTCAGAGAGGGGCCAAGCATTTGAGGGGTTGCAACTTATTGCTGCAATTATGGTTGTTGGAGCATCTCCAAATGGGTTGCTATCGTAAAGAATTTTCGTGAAGGGCTTGGAACGACCACATTGCTTTCCAACACCCTAAGCAGATGACCTATATTCCGAACATATTTGCTCAGCCAAAAAGTGCCAATGAATGGGTGGAGTTCTTCGACAATCTGACTGAAGGACAAGTGCGGTGGATGGTTGAATGATTTCCAACAGACGAGTTTATTATCAGGTCCAGGGATGCTCCACATTTGGGGTTGATCGGGTTGAGATGGATATATCCATATGTCCCTATGCGATTTATGAGGCAAGTGGTCATAAAATAGGTTGTACCAAGGGTCGTTAAGATGAGCTACCTCTGGTCAGACTTTCAAGATGACGATGTCCCTTACAAGTGCCAAGCTCAACCTATGTGGCAGTGCAAAATCATTGTGGAGAAAAATACCATTGAAGCGGACATATACCATGCAGGGTGCGAGCCTCTATACCCGGTTTGGTTAGGGGATGATGTGAAATGGATGATGACATTAGGGACCGGTCGAGGGAACAAAATCATGGACGAGGAAGCTGAAACCTAAGTCAAGTACAACATCCTACATAAAAGGTTTCACGATTCTAAAAATGAGCATAAAAAAATACATAAGAAGAACGCGAGGTTAATTGAGGAATAGAAAGAGATGTCGGTCACTTCCAACAAGAAACTAGTATACATGGAGTGAGGAATAATGGAGCTAGACAGAAAAGTCATAAAAATGATTGAAAACTGTCAGAATATTGAAGGAGCCGAGGTAGGACATCTGGACCGAGCCTACTTGTTGGTGGTATTATACGAGCTGGGAGATCTATATGATGGAGTCCGGAAGATCGAATCTGGGGAAGGTCCTTCTGGGACCAAATAGATAAGATTTACTTGCTTTTCTTAAAATGTAATAAGGCCCAAGTGGCAGTAGTGACTTATTTTATTAGTATCGTTATGGGATTCGTCTATTTTTATATTATGAAATGAAGCATTTATTGGCATTTGAAGTTCTCAAAATTTATTTATAGCTAGTCCTACCTTGGGCACAATGAGGCTCCCAAATTAGGATACGAGTCTATATCTCACAATATGTGTTTAAATACTGCAAACATTTCC
The DNA here is from genome assembly GCA_034376525.1 of Nicotiana benthamiana. NCBI lineage: Eukaryota > Viridiplantae > Streptophyta > Magnoliopsida > Solanales > Solanaceae > Nicotiana > Nicotiana benthamiana. The sequence goes on from CM067332.1 coordinate 70,087,616, forward strand.
GGATCCTCACTAACTTGTTATCTTTTGTTATTGTTTATTTCTTATTATTATTCCCATCACCATAGGTTGATTCATCCATACTGGCCTTGTGAGCATATCATACCCGATCTAGAGGCCCTCCACATCCTCCTACAAGCAACACAAAAATCAGAGGAAAATAAAAGATGGACGACATAAGTGGAATCCGAAAGGAAAACATTGAGAATGCAGAGACTTCCGACGGACGTAGTACTCTGGCCTCGAATGACCTGGTTTTGAGACATGAACAAAAGATACTTGAACTGCAAGGAGAACTGGAGCAGGTCCGCAATTTGGAAAACTTGTAACTCACCCTCAATTTCCCTGATATCCACCAACAGAACGCAAAGAACCTAACACCTCCTCAGAACACACAAAACCAACAACTACAAAATCCTACTGCACCAAATCAATACGCAACTCTACCTCAAAATATCAATCCACTGCCAATACCAACTCCACCACAACATCATCATCAACCAAATCCAACCACCACTTACCACACTCCCCAAAATACACCACTACTCATTCCGGATCCACAAAACTCCACCAATGACCATCACTAAACCCAAGTCCCTAGCACCATCAGAGCAATCCCATATACGTGGAAACTGTACCATATTCTACCTAACCATTCCCCAGTACAATGGAACCCTCTGCAAAAGGACATTCTCATTAAGAACATGGGCGAAGAACTCAAGAAGTTAACAAGTTGAGTTCAAGGTGTTGAAGGCGATAGAGGAATAGAAGTTTTGAACTACGAAGATGTGTGCACGCAACCCGATATGGAATTGTCACAAGGGTACAAGCCTCCCAAGATTGAAATGTTTGATGGTACATATGATCCCAGGGTTCACCTAAGGACCTACTATGACAAACTTGTCGGGATTGGAATAGATGAAAATATTCGAATGAAGCTCTTTGTGATAAGCCTTACTTGGGACGCGTTATCTTGGTATATCTGCCAGAATCCCAGGAAATGGTGAAATTGGGTAAGCATGGCGTCAGATTTTATGGACTGGTTCAGGTTCAACATAGAGAAAGCCCCTGATGTATTCTACACTCAGAATCTTAAGAAGAAACCTACTGAGGGTTTTTGTGAATATGCTACTCGTTGGAGGTCGGAAGCCGCCAAGGTCAGACCTGATTTGGAAAAAGAACAAATGAATAAATTCTTCATCAGAGCACAGGATCCACAATATTGTGAGAGACTGATGGTCATCGAAAATCCCAAATTATCTGATATCATCAAGATTGGGAAAAGGATCGAGGGAGGAATCAAGTATGGGATGGTAACGAATTTTGAGGCACTGCAAGCCACAAATAAGGCACTCCAATCAGGTGGCATATCGAAGAAGAGAGAAGTTGGGGCAATAATGGTGGCCCAGGTTCCCAAAACACCTCTCACCTACCAGAAACCTTCATTTGTATACCAAGCATCACCACCTACATACAAAGTATCATAAACTACATATCAAACTTTATCACTACCTTGATTCCCAACCATCCTATTTCCAATCCTACCAACTCCCAAAATTATCCAAGACAAAGACCTAACTTCGACCGCAAGGTTGCCCAGATGCACTTCCTTGCTAAGCCCATCGACCAATTGTAAAAAAGGTTGAAGTTCACATGTTACGTCGCTCATGTTCTCGATGTGACACTAGAAAATTCATCCCAATGGATCAAACTGAACAAAACATGTGCATACTACTCATATATGGAAGGGCACATCACTGATGAGTGCCTAACATTGAAGGATAAGATCCAGACACTCAGTGAAAACAATGTCATACAAGCAAAGGAAACCGCACATAATGTCCATAATAATCCCCTCCCCGATCATAGAGGTGACGATGTACATATTATAGAAACAAATGATAAATAGGACTCTGAGGGGTTGATCAGACTTATCTGAGAAGGCGATAACTCTAAGGTTGCAGTTACACTTACTCCTATCATGGTTCAAACTCAGGCACCTATTGATATTGAGGTGACTGCATCAATTCCATTTGAGGTGGAAGTAGCTCCACCCCTAGCCACCTCCACACCATTTGAAGTAGAAGTGCCCACACCTTTTACTGTGACAGTGTCAACCACACTCCCATTCAACTCAAAAGCAATACCCTGGGATTAAGCAAAAAGGGAAGATTAAGATAGAGGAATCTGATGCCGCACAAGGAATGACCAGAACTGGAAGAGTCTACACACCTAAACACCTAGGAGGTTCAAGTAAGGATGCCACTGCTAGGAAACCTCTCACTGAGACCGGTCCGGATGATCTATGGAGGAAAGTACATGCGAAAGAGTATTATATTGTTGATCACTTGAACAAAGTCCCTGATCATATATCTATCTTGTCATTATTAAAAATTTAGAGTCACACAAGAATGCCTTAATGAAAGTAGTGAGCGAGGCTTATGTACCAAATAATATCACTGGTGGAGAAATGGTTAATATGGTGAGTCAAGTGCTGGAGAGCCATAAGATTATTTTCCACAAAAATGAGCTGCCGCACGAAAGTCTGAATCACAATCGAGCATTGCATATTATAGTATAATTTGAGGACAAGTTCATTGCCATGGACCTAGTTGATGGAGGTCCTAGTCTGAATATTTTTCCGTTAGATACCCTGAAAAGGGTGGACAAAGGTTTCCACAAAATACAGACTGGAAGCATGAATGTGAATGCTTTCGATGGGTCCCAGAGGGCCATGATCAGGAAATCAACCTTTGCTTGCAGATGGGGCCAACTTGGTTTGACGTTGAGTTTTAAGTGCTTGACATACCAGCCTCATATAATCTTTTGTTGGGTCACCCATATATCCATGCTGTTGGAGCTATGCCCTCCACACTATATCAAATTGTAAAATTCGAATGGAACCTTCAGGAGGTAATCATTCATGGAGATGGGAGTAACCCCATCTACACTAGTATAAATATCCAGGCCATCAGACATAAAAGGAGGCTACGAGGAGAAACCTATCATCTCATTGCACGTGTTAATGCCATCGAGAAGGATAAGTGGTGGAGTAATAAAATAGAAAGCATACTAGCATGATCCAGATTTGAATCCGGCAAAGGGTTGGGAAAGAACCTACAGGGTATCACCAAGCCGATACGGCTGAAAAATCACGGTACCAACTTTGGGCTCGGATACCAGTATACTTATAAAGCATATAGGGAGTGGTCTCTCCATGGGGTGGACCATATTACCCTCTTGAGCAACCGATACCACATTTGGAACAAGCTTTTCATTAGGCAGACACAATATGGGGAACTACTGCAGAAGAAGCACTAGCTGGGCTGAAGGATCTCTTCTTGGAAGATGAGGATATGGACAGCAGCGCCATAATTGAGGAAGAGAAGGAAGAAGGCCTCTCCATTCAGGGAAAAGGGAGCTGTTCTCAGAAACTGGACCGTCACGCCATCCTGAGCCCGCCGAGTCTCTGTATAGCTTGGTAGAATTTATAGCTGTTCTAGGCATTTAAATTTTTTCAGCAATTTTGTTTTAAAATAAATTCTCGACCCACTGAGCCAAACTTTTTTGAACAATTTACTCATTTTTAATCAAATGCATTTATCATTTATCATTATTCATTACTAGTTTTTATACTTTTTCCCTTCTACAGTGTTATTATAACTTTTCCTGATGAACTAGTGATTGTGATATGTAATTAGGCAACACATCATGAGAATAGTGACCTAGAGGAAGAAGATGAGATAATCGAAGAAATTGTTAGAGAAGTCGAGAATTTTGAGAACAAGCCTAAGTCCAACTTGGACGAAATAGAAGCAGTAAATTTGGGAGACGCCGAGACCGTCAAAGAGACCCGTATCAACATTCACTTGTCACCAACAAAAAAGGAAGAATGCCCATTTTCTAAAGAAATATGAGGATATCTTCACATGTTCGTATGACAATATAACCGATTTGAGCGCATCTATAGTATCTCACAGGTTGCCTACCAATCCTATGTGTTTGCTAGTCAAGCAAAAACTCAAAAATTCAAACCAGACATGAGTTTGAAAATCAAGGAGGAAGTTACCATGCATATCAAAGTCAAGGTTCTCAGGGTGGTTTAGTACCTAACATGGCTAGCAAATATTATGCCAGTTCCAGAGAAAGATAGGAAGGTCCGAGTATGTGTTGATTATCGAGATTTAAACAGAGCAAGACCCAAAGACGACTTCCCACTGCCAAATATACATATCCTGATTGATAATTGTGCCAAACATGAAGTCCAATACTTTGTAGATTCTTTGTAGGTTATCACCAAATCTGGATGGATGAAGAAGATGCCGAGAAGACAACTTTTGTTATGACTTGGGATGTATACTATTACAAAATGATGCCACTCGGCCTAAAGAATGATGGGGCTACTTACACGAGGGCCATGACAACCATCTTCAACGATATGATACACAAAGAAATAGAGATGTATGTGGACGACGTCATTATCAAATCCAAAAGGGCCGATGATCACATAAACCACTTGAGGAAATTTTTCAATAGGCTCAGGAGGTACAATTTGAAATTGAACCCCGCAAAGTGTGCATTCAGGGTTCCTGCGGGAAAGTTATTGGGATTCTTTGTCAATCGTTGAGGGATCGAGCAAGATCCTACTAAAGACAAAGCTATTCAGGAGTTACCATCACCTAAAAGCAAGAAGGATGTGATTAGCTTCCTGGTATGGCTCAACTACATTAGTCGATTCATAGCACGGTCCATAGAAATATGTGAACCTATCTTTAGGATGCTGAGGAAAGATGCTGAGACTACTTGGATTGAGAATTGGCAGAACGCTTTTGACAAGATCAAGGAATACCTGTCCACACCGCCAGTTCTGGTCCCGCCAGAACCAGGATGGCCTTTTCTACTTTATCTATCCGTGTTAGATGGAGCCTTCAGATTGTTTTAGGACAACATGATGAGACAGGAAGAAAGGAGCAAGCCATATACTACCTGAGTAAGAAATTCACACTTTATGAAGCATGGTATTCTCTTCTTGAACGCACTTGTTGTACTTTGACCTGGATAGCCAAGAAGTTGAGGCATTATTTATGTGCCTACACTACATGCCTCATATCCAGGATGGATCCTCTAAAGTACATATTTCAGAAGCCTATGCCTACTGGGAAGTTGGCTAAATCGCAGATACTATTGAGTGAGTTTGACAACGTTTATGTAACTCAAACGGCAGTCGAGGGAAAAGCATTGGCAGATCACCTTGCTGAATATCTGGTAGAAGGAGAATACAAACCCTTGAAAACGTATTTTCCCGATGAAGAAATATCATTTGTAGGAGAAGACATTACTAAAGCATATGATGGTTGGAGGATGTTCTTTTATGGAGCCAAAAATTTAAAAGGAGTAGGCATTGGAGCAATTTTGGTGTGAAAAATGGGTCAACATTATCCCGTATCTGCTAAACTTATATTTCCATGCACCAACAATATAGCAGAGTAAGAAACCTGCACACTAGGGCTCAACATGGCAGTCGACATGAACATTCACGAGTAGCTGGTAATTAGATTTGCTTGTGCACCAGGTACAAGGAGAATGGGCTACCAAGATATTGCCATATCTGCACCATGTGCAGGAATTTAAAAGGAGGTTTGCGAAGATAGAATTCCGACATGTGCCCAGAATTCAGAATGAGTTTGCCGACACATTAGCCACTTTGTCATAAATGATACAACATCCAGATAAGAACTATATTGATCCCATTCTAGTAAGGATCCATAATTAGCCAGCATATGTGCTCCTGTCAAAGAAGAACCAGATGGAAAGCCTTGGTTCCATGACATCAAGGAGTACTTATCAAAAGGAGAATACCGGAGTATGCAAATCACATTCAGAAATGCACGCTCCGGAGATTTTCAAATTACCTCTTCTAAAATGGAGGAACTTGTATAGAAGAACTCCTAATTTGGGTTTGCTAAGGTGTGTCAACGCAAAGGAAGCTTCTAAGCTAGTTGAGGATGTGCATGCTGGGATATATGGCCCGCACATAAATGGTTTTGTTCTGGCCAAGAAGATACTCAGGGCAGGTTACTTTTGGATGACCATGCAGACGGATTGTATTCAGTATGTCTGCAAAATGCTTTCAATGTAAAGTGCATGGCAACATGATAAAAGTTCTACCAAACGAGCTCAATGAAACAAGCTCACCTTATCCATTCGGCGCTTAGGAAATGGATATTATTGTACCAATTGAGCCCACTGCTTCGAACGGACATCGGTTTATCCTGATAGCCATTAATTACTTCAAAAAATGGGTAAAAGCTATATCTTGCAAGGCTGTGACCAAGAAAATTGTCGCAGATTTTGTCAAGGATCGTATTATCTACCGATTCAGAGTTCCTAGGTCCATTATTACTGACAATGCCGCCAACCTCAACAGTTAATGGAGCCGTAGAAGCCGCCAACAAGAACATTAAGAAGATACGAAGGAAATTAGTAGAGAATAACAAGCGGTGGTATGAGAAGTTACCCTTTGCTCTGTTAGGGTAGCGCACCACAGCTCGCAAGTTAACCGTGGCTACCCACTACATGCCGGTTTATGGTACCGAGGCTGTTATCCTATCTGAGGTAGAGATTCCTTCTTTAAGAGTCATACATAAAGGTGAACTCAGCAATGTGGAATGGATAAGAAGTCGCAATGAATAGTTGGCCCTTATCAATTGAAAGAGAATCAATGCAGCATGTCACAACCATTTGTATCATAACCGAATGTCCAGAGCTTTTGACAAAAGGTTCAGAACAAGATACTTCGCATTAGGGCAGCTGGTATTTAAGAAGATTTTCCCACGCCAAGATAAAGCCAAAGGGAAATTCTATCCCAACTGCAAGGTTTATTATAGGGTAGTAATAGGAGGAGCACTAATACTTGTAGGGATAGATGGAGAGATCTGGCCAAAACTAATCAATTTTGATGCAGTCAAGAGATACTATACCTAGATTATTTCACATTTTCTCTTCTGATGTAATTGAACTACACTTGACCTGCTTCCTATTTAAGAGAGAATACATAGGGAGCTCTTATGAGTTCGGTCATATCATATTATAATTTTCATTTCTCCCAAAATAAAAAACTGGGGCAGAATCTTGAGGAGGGTCCTCAAAATTCTGAAGCAAGTTCAGCCAGTGCCATCACATGCCAGGAAGTCAGTCGTCAGTCAAGAATTGGGGTAAAATTTTGAGAAAGATTATAAAAATTCCAAAGAAGATTCAGCAAGGTCCACCATCCGAAAATTCTTAATAATCATCTACAAAACTAGGACAGAATTTTGAGGAGGACCCTCAAAATTCCAACATAAGAGAGCTGCAATGCCTTTGAAATGTGCCACAATCGCTAGTTCATCAAAAGTTACTTGATATATCAATTCGCTTCCAAAATAATCCTATTTTATTGATGAATACATATTTTCAAGAATTCTATTTTTCCATAATAGTAAGGTGCTACCTAGGGGAACTCGAAGGAGGCTTACGGAGCGGAGCAAAGGAAGGCCGACAGATGAAGCAAAAACCAAAGTACCTCATGAAACTTACAATTTTTCTTTGAATGCAGGAACGTTTGACGATATAATTCGCACATAAAGAAAATTCACCATCCATTCAGCCGTTAGAAGCTGTACATATCCTAGCTAAGATATAGTCTACCCTTATCTGCTAGTTTCTCTTTGCATGAGTCTAATATCTGACTCCATATGTGCATGAGTATAATCCTTGACTCCATATTAACATGAGTTTAATCCTTGATTCCACATTTTCATGAGTCTAATATTTGACTCCACATTTGCATGAGTCTAATCCTTGACTTTATATTTGCATGAGTCTAATCTCCAACTCCACATTTGAATGAGACAAGGCCCTATCTCCAATCTTGGATGAGTCTAAGCCCTGACTCCATCTTGCATAAGGCAAACATTGCCTTCAATTTTCATGGGACTGAGCCCTGTCCCGAATCTTGCATGAGGCTAATCCCTGCCTCTATTTTGCATAAGGCTAAGTAATGCCTTCTCTTTGCATGAGTCTAATCTCTGACTCCACATTTGCATGAGGCTGATCCTTGCCTCTATACCCGCGTGAGTCTAAGCCCTAACTCCATATTTGCGTGAGTCTAAGACCTCCCTCCATTTTGCATAAGGCTAAGCACTACCTTCTCTTTGCATGAGTCTAATCTCTGACTCTATATTTTCCTGAGGTTGATCCTTGCCTCCAAACTCGCGTGATCTAAGAACTCTACGTTTTCATGAGTCTAATCCCGGACTGCATATTTGCATAAGGCTAAGCATTGCCTTCTCTCTGCATGAGTCTGAGCTCTAACTTCATATTTGCATGAGGCTGATCCTTGCCTCCCTACCTGCATGAGTCTAAGAACTGGATACATATTTGCATGAGGTTAATCCTTGCCTCCCAATTTGCATAAGGCTAATCCTTACCTACCCACTTGCATGGGACTAAGCATTGTTCCTTTTTGCACCAATCTTGCTCTATTTTCTACTACTATCTACTTTCTTTTCAATCAAGCTAAGCTTTGCGCTCTACTTCGCAAGGCTAAACCTTGTCTTGTTACATCATATTATTGCATATCATGGGTTGAAACATCGTCAATCTGTCCAAAGGCATCATAGTCCGAAGGCACCATTCTCATAGGCGAAAGACACCATGACATGGCCTGAGGGTCTCTCGAACTTGCATACCATTATTCAAAGGCGTCATGGTTCAGAGATACCATTTTCATGGCCCGAAAATACCATTTCATGGCATGTGAATCCTTCACCAAGAAATTCATGGCTCAGGACATCATGGTCCCAGGACGTCATTTTAACCATCTGAACACAACGTTCATGGTCCAAAGGGAATTTGCATCACATTTAAATTTTCGCAAATACATTTGTAGCATCTTTTATCTACAGGTAACCTACAAACAACTGCTATCCTAGCAGGAGTGATCTTACTCCAGTTCTCTCCAACCGTTCCGAGCCTTAGCTGCTCATCATAGCCGCTTCCACATCTCATGTCCGTTCTTACAATAATTTCATCTGCATACTCCGCAGGTGAATCCAGAACCACACATGGACTGATTCTTGTAAAACCATGGATATGTAGGCAACTCGGAAACCAAATTTCGGCCTATGTTTTTTGAAACATCTCATCTGGTCAAAATTGACCATCATTTCTTTACCCGAAAACTCTTTCATCCTTTTGGGGTAAAGAGGGGCAGTTGTTGATACCTAATTTTTCACATATATTTTAAATATGCTTAAATACCTTCAAAATAACATATATAATCATGCATAAGATTTTATAATTTTCCCATAACTTTAAGGGTTTAAATTGATTTATTTTTCCCCATTTATTCATAAAATCCCCGATAAATATTTTTTGAATTATTGTGCGATGATTTATTTATTTAATTTTTATACTTATGCCAAAATATAGCTAACATAATGTCAATGTTAGTCCATTTTAGTGTATAATTATATTTTATATGCGTAAAATTGGCCATTATATTTTTAAACTGTTAACTATATATTTTAAATCACTTTTGGCACATTAAATTATTTTTCATGAATTACCAATTATTATTATAAACTAAAATAGGGGAAATTGGCTATTTGAATCATAGCCAATCTTGGATTTCATTTTAGCCAAATTGGACCCAATTCCCAGCCCAATTTCCTATTAAATAACATGATCCATACACTATAAAACCCCTATGCAATCCACCTACCCGGTTAAATCTTGACCGTTGATCTCCCAAATCAATGGTCCACAGAACCCTTTCCTTTTTAATTTCTAAACGACCCCCTAGCCCTACTCATCTCCAAACCCCCTCCACTCTCAGATGCTCTCGTCTCTATTCTCTCTCAACCTAACCCCAATCATTCTTTAAGTGTCTCCTCCTTCTCCGATGGGTCTTCCAACACCTTGCTCATTATCTTCGAGGCCTTTTAGGGTCCTGGGTCATGCCGATTGGGATCTAGGGTTCCTATTTCTTTTGTTCATGGCTTCTCTGGTATGGTTTTGGAAAAAATCACACCATATATGTTACGACATGTGAAGTTTACAACGGGTTCTTTCGTTTCTATATGGGTTTTCTTTGAAATCCTTGCTCTCCTTTGAATCTCCTAGATCTGTGTTATTTTTAATGCTTTATGTTTGTTTCTTCCTATGATTTTCACTATTCTCAAACTTCTTCTGAAAGATCCTCAATTTTAAACCACTTTACTTCCTTAAAATTAGGGTTTTTTGGAGTTTCTTCTACACTTATTTTAATCGATTTTTTCTCTCTTTATGATTAAACCTCTTTCCTTGCTTGTTTTGACTGATCTTATGTTCCTACTGCTTTTTAACTTGACTTTGTTAGAAAGCCCTAATTTTAAGACCTTATTTGTGTTGGTTTTATGTGTTAGTATGACCTTGTTAAGTTTCTATTGGTTACCATGCATCGAATGGGTTTTCTACAAAGTCTTTAGCCTACATATGTCACTTTTGTATGATTGTGTTTATTCAGCTCTTGCTTCTTCTATCGATATAGCTGCCTTTGCCTATTTGCTACGTCCATTCGTTCTTCTTTATTTATATGTTGCAGTATAGAATAATGACCGTCTCTTGATTTGATCCTGATTTCCTTCATTGATGGTTTGATTGCAAAATTTTCTTTCAAAACCCTAAAATTCTACTCGTCTATTTATATTGACTAAATCCATTTTCTTATTTACTGTGGTACTTTATTCTTACCGAATCCTTTCCTTAATTGGTATATTTTGTACTTAGGCTCAATCATATGTTCTATACTCTTACTACCCATTGTATGGTAAAAAAACAATCTTTCTCAACTAATTTTCTTTCCTTGATTATCCCTGTTGGTATCTGTTTAAGCTGGGATTCCTTGATTAAAGGAAGTACTTGTATTAATTGGATTCTAATTGTGATTACTTTCATAATTGTGCTAAACCTTTATTTGTTACTTATTTTCTGCCTATTTTCAAAACTATAAATACTGTATGTCTTTCATTAACACATGAACACTTGGATTTTCAAAACTACCTCCCTTACTAAAAATCTCTGCTTTCCCGCTCTCTTGTGCTATTTGCTACTATTAGCCGGCTGCAAGCCAAGGCTAATCATCTGTGCTCTCTTATTCTTTCATTCTTCTTACTTCTCTCTTCATTGGTACGTCCTAGTTTTAATTTAAAGCTCCAACAATAGTATGCTTCTCTTCTTGTTTCAGTTTCTCTTATTTCTAGTTTACTTCTACTTGTGGTTCTGTGTGAAACTTATAGATAAGTTACATTATCAGCATGCTATTATGTTTCCCCTTCCCTTTAGATTAATGTATTTCCTTATGCGTGTTTCAAAGCTACCTTGTCAGTTTTGTTTTACTTCTTGTGTACCTTACCATCCTATGAATCCCCAAATCCTTATCACCTATTCTACATGTTTGTGTTCTTCATTAATGGTTTGTGACTATGTCAATGTCAACTCTTTGTAAGCATGTCTAAATCAGTCTTAAAATCCTTGTTGAGTTATGTAGCCAAATGTCTATGTATCCTAAACCCCCTTGACTACTGTGTGACTACTGGAATCATTTGGATTCTATAAACTAGCTGTGTGTGATCCTATCTGTTGGTGTTTAAGCTTTGTTTACTACTCCAACCTCTTTTCAAAAATTCACTGTTGCTTTACTAATTGCTTTCAAAACAGACTTTCCAATACACTCCTTAATAAACCTTTATCAACTCTTAGTCAATAAGCTCTGCCCCTTCTAGTGTGTACTGCCTTGGGATCCTCTTGAGAGCCCTCTGAACTCTGGCATACTGAGGCTCTCCTTTTCACACCGCACTATTTCAATTTTTGGTTGCTAAGTCTAGGTGTAATCATTGCCCGATGTACTTGAGACCCTTAGAGAACTTTGATGCACCTAGACATTGATTTGTCTTTGGAAATGAGGCTAATGAAACCATTAGAGGCTTTGGGGAAACTTGGGCCTAATTGCAGGTTCCCTATAGAATAGCTTCTTGATTTTCCATTTTACTTATGTAATTCATTGATTGACATGTAATAATTTGTAAATAGATATTTGGGGTTATTTAGTAAAAAGGTGGGTAGATGCATACTTTAAAAGGGTAATACGGGTATAATTCCTGCTCTTAGGACCTTCTTTTTGAAGTCTGACTGCTCGTGTAAGTAGAAAACGTGCTCATAGGTTTGCTCTTTTGAATCTGATTGCTTTTGCCTAATTGAAATCATGCCTATAGGATTTCATTTGTAATTTCGTTTGCATCAAGTAGAAATCATGTTCCTAAGGTTCTGTATTTTGTCATGTTAGAAATCATGTTTATAAATTCCAAACAATCATGTCTATAATTAGTTCAAATATATATGCCATGCCTATTAGATTCGACTCTGATTCTTTCCTAACCAGTATTCCTGTATGTTGCTGTAGATAAAATAAAATCAGTAAGACGCCTAGATATCATGCCTATAGGGGTCTCTACTCGCAATTATGTCTGATAATTTAATTGGTCTAATAAATAAACTTCATTACACCTAGTTCACCTTTTGAAACTGGTCTGTTAAGTGTCAAATATTTCTTGAAACAAGTTCTTTCAAAATTGACTCAATCTCATTAGATTTCATGCCTATGGGTATTAAAGGAGTCTATTTCGAAAAACCTGTTTGTTTCTGCATTAACCCAAATACCAGTATTCTATATATAGACAAGACTTAAGGCATCTTGAAAAAACTACATTTCCCTTAAGTTGTCTATGTCGCTTAACGTTTTTTTAATTCTAACAGGCTGTTAAAAAGTATCCCTAGGAAACTACTAGGTTATGACTTCTAGGTATTCAAGTTTGGTTTGTTTTTGCATAGTCACCTCGAAATCCTGCTTTAGAATTTTGATTAATAAAGACCTTAACTATGTTTTAGTCGTGCTGCTTGTAAGTTTGTTTGAAGAGGAAACTCTAAACCTCTTAATTGCTCCCGTTATGTGTGGAAGTCCTAAATGTTTTGACAGTCGCCTTAGAGTTTTCGCCTTTCTAAACCTTAGGGGTACGTCTAGAACTACCTATAGGTAGAGGTCCTAACTCCTTCCGGGACCATTAAGAAGGGACGGGTAGCAGCACACAATAGAAATCAGTGACCAAACACTGGCTTTTCATGACCAATAAGGGGATGGAAAGGGTAGACATAGGATATGATGACTACGTGTTAATGCCACGAATAGCCCCTCATTGAGATGTATTTACCGTACATTGCGTGGAGTGATCCTATAGGACAAACAACCTATGACTCCTCTTTATCAAATCCTCTCTTTATTTAAACTTTTGTCCTTTACAACTTGTTCAAACCTTTATCTTAATACTTGAGCTCTCCAATGTGCCTTATTAGAAACTTATTTGATTCAACCATTTATGAGGACTAATTTGTTAGTGTAAGTTTGGCCAGGACCCACAGTTGTGGACCAAGGGGGGTTCCTAACACCTTCCCATCGAGGTTACTTCGATCCCTTACTCTAATCTCTAGTAAGGGAAACCAATTCAAGAGTTAATCACTCTAGGTGCTCTGACACACCATAATCCGTTAGGTGGCGACTTTTCAACTACCCAATTCCCAAAAGGAAATGAGTTATTACATCCCTTGAATGTTGAAATCCAGACTCCACGAAGGAAAAAGGGGGTGCGACACGAGCTTGTAAGCCACCTTACTTACCCTTTGAAGAATCTTAAAATGTCCGATATACCTAGGGCTCAACTTAACCTTCTTTTCAAATCTCATCACACCCTTCATGGTGATACCCCGAGCAACACTCTCGCTCTGACCACGAATGCAACATTATGAAATCTACATTAAGCATAAATCCTCTGCCTGGACTGAGCTATGCGAAGTCAATCTTGAATAATCTTGACCTTATCCAAAGCATCATGTAGTAAATCTATGCCCAAGAACCAAGCCTCCCCCAGCCAAACTACCCGACTGGTGATCGACATTGTCTCCAATATAATGCCTCATAGGGAGCCATATGAATGGTCGACTGGTAGCTGTTGTTGTAGGCAAACTCCGAAAGTGGCAAGAACTGACCCAAGAACCTCTAAAGTCTATAATACAAGTGCAAAGCATATCCTCCAATATCTGAATGGATTTCTTGAATTGTCTGTCCGTATGAGGATGAAATGATGTGCTCGACTCAACCTGCATGCCAAAATCACGTTGTATTTCCCTCCAGAAATGCGAAGTGAACGTACCTCAATCAGAAATGATAGACACGGGCTCACCGTGAAGACGAACAATAGCCAATCACTCCGAAGAATAGGTAACTGCCACAGGAATGAAATGTGCTGACTTGGTCAGCTTGTCTATTGTGACCCAAACTGCATCAAACTTTTTCTGAGTTTGTCGAAGTCTTACAACGAAATCCATAGCGATACGCTCTTACTTCCACTCAGGAATCTCTAACTTTTGCAAACCACCAAGTCTCTGATGCTCATACTTTACTTGCTAACAATTTAGACATCGAGCACCATATGTAACTATATCCTTCTTCATCCTCTTCCACCAATAATGCTGCCACAAGTATCGATACATCTTGGCTGCTCCCGGATGAATGGAGTACAAGGAACTGTGAGCTCATCAAGAATAAACTAACGAAATTCATCTATATTTGGCACACAAACATGACTCTATATCCTCAAAACTTCATTATGTCCAACCGTAACCTACTTGGCATCACCGTGCCGCACTGTGTCCCTATGGAACGCATATAAGGGTCATCATACTACAGTTCCCTGATGCACTCAAACAATGTAGACCAAGCGACCGTACAAGATAGAACACGATAAGGCTCAGAAACATCCAACTTCATGAATTGATTGGCCAAATGAACATATAATGTAAGCGGTCTCTTACCTACTGGATGGACGCAAGGCTTCCATACTTACTGACTTTCTGTTCAGGGCATCGGCCACCATATTGGCCTTCCTGCGATGATACAAGATGGTGATATCGTAAACTTTCAATAGCTCCAACCACCTCTTCTACCTCAAATTGAGTTCCTTTTGTTTGAAGAAATATTGCAAGCTCCGATGATACATGAATACCTCACACAAGACGTCGTAAAGATAGCTCCTCCAAATCTTCAGCGCATGAATACTAGCTACTAGATCTAAGTCATGAACAGGGTAATTTTATCGTAAACCTTCAACTGCCTCGACCAATATGCAATAACCCTGCCATCCTTCATCAATACCGTACCAAGTCCAATATGAGATGATTCATAATACCTCGTATAAGATCCTGAACATGTGGGCAACACCAACACTGGCACCGTAGTCAAATCAGTCTTGAGCTTCTGAAGCTCACCACACACTCATCTGACCATCCGAACGGGGCACACTTTTGGTCCAACCTAGTAGCGGTGCTACTATAGATGAGAACCTTTTCACAAACTTCTGGTAATAACCTGCCAAACTCAAGAAACTATGGATCATTGTAGCTGAAGTGGGTCTAGGCCAGTTCTGAACTGCCTTAATCTTCTTAGGATCCATCTGAATGCCATCTGATGATACAACATGCCCAAAGAAAGTGACCGAGTCCAACTAAAACTTGCATTTTGAAAACTTAGCATATAATTGGATGTCTCTCAGAGTCTAAAGTACAATTCGAAGATGCTACTCATACTCCCGTCGACTGCGGGAGTAGATAAAGATATTATCAATAAACATAATCACAAAGGAATCCAAATAGGGGTTGAACACCAAGTTCACCAAATCTATAAATGTTGCTGGGGCATTTGTCAGCCCAAGTGACATCACTAGAAACTCATAATGCCCACACCTAGTCCGAAAAGCTATCTTAGGGACATTGGATGCACTAATCCGCAGCTGATGGTAGCCAGACCTCAAATCGATAATCTATGCATATCCTCATTGATACATCTTTCTTCTTCACAAACAACACAGGTGCACCCAAGATAGAGACACTAGGTCTAATTAAGCCCTTATTAAGCAAATCTTGCAAGTGCTCCTTCAATTCTTTCAACTCTGGTGGGGCCATACGGTATGGAAGAATAGAAAGGGATTGAGTGCCCCGAGAAAAATTAATACATAAGTCAATATCCCTATTGGGTAGTATCACCGGCAGATATACAGGAAAACCTTTAGAAATGCACAAACAACTGTCTCTGAATCCATGGAAAGAACCTCCGCACTAGAATCACAGACATAACCCAAATAATCAAGACACCCCTTCTCGACAATATGACGAGCCTTCATGTAATAGATAATCGTACAAGTAGAACAACCAAGAGTCCCTATCTACTCTAATCAAGGCAACCCCAGCAAATCTAAGGTCAGCAGCTTGGCATGATAATCCAATATAGCATGATAGGGTGACAGCCAATCCAAACCCAAGATAACATTAAAATCTACCATATCGAGAGTAGAAGATCTGCCCTAGTCTCAAGACTGCCAATGGTAACCACACACAAAAGATAAACACAATATACAACAATAACATCTCCCATATGTGTGGACACATACACATGAGAAATCAAAGCATCACGAGGCACGACCAAGTATGAAACAAAATAGGATGATATGTAGGAATAAGTAAAACAACTGAAGCATCTCTATTGCAAGCTGAAACAATACATGTGGTAATATCATCATATGACTCAACCTTAGCCCTAGCTAGAAAAGCATAGCATCAAGGTTGGGCCCCACCACTCTGAACTACATCTCTAGGACGACTTCTAGCTAGCTGGCCTCCACCTCTAGAAGCCTGACCTCCACCTCTAACGGACTGACCTCCACCTCTAGCTGGCTAATTGGGTGGTGAAGCACCCGATGCAAGAACTATGGCACAAGAACCTTGATTTTGTGAGTTGTTCGATGCCCGAGGGAAAAACCTAGCAATGTGCCTCGGATCAACACAATATAATATGACCTTGCCTGCTGTGATTGCTGACTTTGAAACAGACCTTGTCGGCCTGAGTAACTGCCTTGAAAGCTCTGGAGCAGAGGTGCAGTAATAAGAGCTGGTGGTGCACTATAGGCTGGATGGTCGGAATAAGGCATATGAGGGCCACGACCACCTGAAGCACCGTGGGATGCCTGAAGTGCTGAATGAAATGACCTGGGAGGATGGCCTCTACCAAAGTTATCCCTGCCTCAAGATGAGGCACCACCAAACCCGCCAGAATGACGAGACCTCTTGTCAGACCCCTAGTCTCCCCCTGTGCTAGAACCATCTCGACTCGCTTGGCGACATTGGCAACCGTATGAGAAGAAATCTCACTCCCAGTCTCCTTGGCCATCTGCAACTTGATAGGTTGAGCAAGTCCCTCAATAAACCTCCCACCCTCTCTCTCGCTAGGAAGCAAAAGAATAGCATGACGAGCTAGATCCACAAAATGGGTGATAAACTGAGTGACAGACACACTTCCCTGCTGGAGATGCTCGAACTGGTTGCGATAATCCTCTCTCTATGTGACAGGAAGAAACTTCTAAGGAAATATATGAGAGAACTGGTTCCAAGGATGAATGGGGAACCCATGTGGTCTGTTCAATACAAAATTCTTCCACCATCTATTGGCGTAACCCATCATCTAGAACACAACAAAATCGACCCCATTGGTATCAACTATCCCTATGTTCCACAGAAACCTCATGGAGGTCAAGATGGGTCCTCAGAAAGGGTACCACTAAAGTGAACTAGAAAAATCTTGGAAAACTTGTCCACTATCAATAAGCTCTCAAAAGACATAGCTAGTCCATTACTGGACTAGGCCACAACAACTGGTTGAACAATCCCAACTGGTTGAGCTGCTGGAGTTTGATTCTGGGGAGCCGTCTGCTCCGGAGTGTGAGTAGCGGAAGTCTATGCTCCTCCACCAGCCTGAGAGATGGCTGGTTCCATAGGGAATGTACCGATCTAAGACACATCCTCTATAAGGCCCACCAAACAGACCAAAGCGTCCTGAAACACTTGGGTGGCGATGAACCCTCAACGACTTGAGCTGGTCCAACATGAACAATATGGGCTCGAAATTCCTCATCAAACTCCACTTGAGGCTCCACAGCTGGTGTTGCTGCTCGAGCTCTGGGCTGAGCTCTGCACATGCCTCGGCCTCTAGCACGGTTTAGGCCTCAACCTCTGTCTATCGTAGGATCATCCATTGGGGTCTCTAACTACTACTCAACTGAAGATGCAACACATGTTCTCACCATATGCGAGAGAACAAGTATAGAAGAGTGCAATTAGCAATGAGAGAACAACATCACACGACAGAGAAGAATATAAGTGAAATTTGTTCCTAAAATTTATAACCTCTAGAAGATAAGTACAGATGTCTCTGTACAGATCCTCTAGACTCTACTAAGCCTGCTCGTGAATTGTAAGACCTAGGCAACCTAGTGTTATAATACCAACTTTTCACGACCTAGAATTCCCACATTCGGGACCGTGATGGAGCATGATATTTCACTTGCTATGCAAGACAACGTTAGAGAACCGTTAAGTCAATTTTCATTCAATTTCAATAAATAAAGTCCATTAAGCCAAAATGAATTAAAGTTGAGAGCGAAATAACATAAATGTCCAATATCTATTAGAATACGGATTTGGAGTCACAACTCACGAGCTTCTAGAATTTTCTACAAAAAGAATCTGAAAGAAATACAACTACTTTGAATGAAAAGAAATAGTAAAATAGGAAAAGTAGAAAGGGACTTCAAGGTCTGCGGACGCCAACAGATCTACCTCGAGTTTTCGAATGAGAAAATCTAAGCTGCTACAACTGACGAATAGCTAGGTCCAATATTAAATTTGCACAAGAAGTGCAGAGAGTATTATAAGTACAACCGACCCTTTGTACCCGTATGTGTTGAGCCTAACCTCGATGAAGTACTGACAAGGCTATGACGAGACACCTACATAATAAACCTATGTAGATAACAATATATGTACAAGATAACAACAAATAAAATCTAAACATGTACTATCGGGAGTGGGACAAGCTAAGGGAATACAAGATACAAGAGATATAACAGAAATGATAATCAGAATAGTCAATATTCCTTTAACCAGTAAAAACAATTAAGCTCAATGGAGAGAATTTCATGACATCACACTTCGTGATTTTACTCTCTACCTTATAATGATACTGCATGGCATCACCCTTCATGCTTCTACTCTCACTCACAGCATAAATCAATAGATACGGCATGCCATCACCCATAGTATATTAACTCTCATAACATGGAACAATATCACCCTTTGTGCAAACACTCACAATATGGCGCAACATCACCTTTCATGCATTAACACTCACATATAGCACGACATCACCTTTCGTTCATTAAAACTCTCCCTTAATACATAATAATGAACAAGTAATAACAGAGAGATAGGATCAACAAGTACAAGCCCTACTTCAACAACGGTTCCATAATACCAATCTCAACTTTAGAATCAATACTCAATTATCACAAAGGCCCATAAACACAGTAAACCGATCAATTTAATAAGTAACCAATCTAGGCATGGATAAAATGATCAAAGTGAGCAATAATTGTAAGGAACAAATCTCACTCGCATGCTTTAACATGAAAACTACGCATAAGTACTTGTCACTTCACGTATACGTTTACAAACAAGTCCTAATCCCTCAAGTCAAGGTTAACAATGATATTTACCTCGCTCCAAAGGATCAATTCAAAGCTCAACAACGGCGTTACCTCTCAAACAGGCCTCCGAACCAGTAGAACCTAGCAAATTACCAACCAAACAATTTAGTTAAGCCTTAGGAACTATCCACGACAGTAAATGATTCAATTTAGGTCGTTATTGAAAAAGCTAACAGAAAGCCGACTCCCCAGCCTGCTTGGTCCAAACCCAAAATTCGAATCAAAACCAAATTACCCATTCACCCACGAGCCCGATTATGTAATTTATTTTGGAAACCGACCTTACTTTGAGATCTAAATCCCTATTTTTCAAAAATCCCTAATTCTACCCAAACCCCTAATGTCCCCATAAAAACACTAGATTTTAGGTTAAAATCTTAGGAAAATTAGTGAAATATTGAAAGCAAATGGATTAGAATCACTTACCAATGATTTGGGGGAGAAGAGCCCTTTGAAAAATCACCTCTAAGTTTTTCTTGTTTTGAAAGTTTGAACAATGAACAAAACTCCCATCTAACTCCCATTTTGATCAGTTACAGATGTCACATTTGCAACTTGGAATACAAACCTCGCAAATGCTAAGGAACAATCCCAAATACGAAGTCCTCCCATCTCTACTTTCATTGCATTTGCGATGACTTGTTCGCAAATGCGAACATTGATCATCTACATTTACGATAAGATTGATCGAAAATGTGTTGCAGCCAAGCGCACACGTAAGTATACGCGGACATCATGTAATAAAGTGACTAATAGTTGGATGTCGAAGCCATGGGGACTTGTGATTAACTATTAACTAAATTAGACTATCCTAATTATCTACACAAGAATTAAATCTAGAAGTATTTGATTCTAAACTAATTAAAACAAATAAAAAAATAATGCACTTTGGACAGAGAAAGAGCATATTTTTATGATATCAATGTAATGAAAATGATCTAGGTTTATGGACTATCTAACATTTCTATTGTATTCTTCAATTGAATTGACTAACTGATTTATCGAGTTTATTGGTTGGCAAGGTTAATATTGCTCATATGAATCTGTCGAGTTCTTACTCGCCTATTCAAACTAACCTAACACCTATATGTCTATGGAGTTAGAATCAACAAGAACGTATTTATAATTCCTATAAATCAACCAAGCAAGGCAATTAGGTATATATCTATCCGAACCGCGAAGCCATTCCTCGATGCCCATGTTTAAGAACTTGCTCTACACAATCCTAATCTAGAATTTCCACTTTCAAGTTTAACTCTAGATTCGTAGATAGTATTCAATTGGTGATCAAGCAATCAAATAATTAAGTGCAAGAATTAAATAAATAAACCAATATTATAAACTAAGAAATCAAAATCAATATCCGAATAACAATAGTAATGAAAGAACCACAACCCTAGAACGTGAAGTTTAGCTCTACATAGACATGGTATCAAATCAACAAATCATACAAAGAAATATAAAAATTACTAAGTTTGGTGGAAGAAAAGATGAAACCCGATGAATTTAGTCCAACACAGCGGCTTTGTGTCAAAAGTATGTCCAACCCCCCAAAATACCATTTTTCCATGTATATATACCAAGTAGGTTTGGGACCAAAGAATTATACTTTTTTCAATATAAAAAAGGACACTTTCCCCGAATTTGACCAATGCGGTCGTGCTCATGACCACCCTAGTGGCCGCGCTAGTGCCCAGTATTATACCTGATGAGCGCGGCCTGAACGCGGCCGCGCTATTGACGCGTACTTTTCACCCTGTTATGTTTGGAATTAGGAAAAAAATAAAATATGAAAGTTATAGCCTTTGAGTTAGCTTTTCAACCATATATTGTGAAACCCAAATGGAGTTCTGATCAAAAAGTTATATCCATTTTACTAGACAGTATGCAATATACATACTCGATTCTTCGTTCGCCCTAATTATCATCCTTTAACCCCCAAACATGATCCCAGCTTAATAAATTAGGCTTTTACTCAAACGTCAAAGCTCCAAATCACTTGAATTCATTCCATAACATCTATATAGCTCGGAATCTCCTATAAGGCATAAAACACACCGTTAGTGCAAAACACTAGCAATTAAAGCAAAAACTCTACTAAAGTGAACTAAATTAGAGTGTAATAATCGACTAAAATATGTAATTATAGCCTATCATCAACACTCCACATTAAACATTGCTCATCCTCGAGTTAACAAAAAAATTTACTCTATCTATGAGCACTTAACATATTCGAATCAAACTACACCAATGATTATGGTTGGTAACAACAATTAAACTCTAGCATATGCAATCATCATACTTCCCTTTACTTATGTCATTCTTCAAAAATATTCAAACAAAGACAATATGCTCACAACAATCCTAGCCTCAAAAACCGACTCAATGTTACAATGCACTCATGGCTTGAACACCTAACATCCTAGAGAAGTCTAATAATGTTACCTATCTTTCGGGAAACCATGTGGCCTCACACCCAAAGAAAAGAAAGTAAAATCAATCCATACATTTGAATCTCATGCTCACATATATCAAAGAAAATCGCTTACCCTCACAAAAGAAGTCACATGCATGTAATTGGTACCATAGGCTTTCGCTTAATGTAAATCTTTACCAATGCAGGCTCGCTCGATCTAAAATCAATAAGGTCTTTTTCATGGTTGTAATATGGGATAAGGGATGGGTAGGATATATTTAGGAATAGTGACTAACCCTCCTAAGCACTTTAGCACACCATATAATCAACTTTAAGCGCAAATTCTTCAATCCACTTCACTTTCACAAACAATATCACCCCTGCTCCCTTCTTCTTTAAGCACTATATTAATTCATACCCACTAGTAGGAACACGACAACAATGTATTCATCTCTATTTTTTTCCTTTAGAATATTCTTTTTTTTTCAGTTTCCGCTAGTGGTGTATTATTTTAAATAAACAAGTGCACCTTTCTTCTTTTTGTTGGTTCCACTCAAAACCCCACACTTAGTTACTTCTTACTTCTTTTAGCGTTCAACTCACAATTAAAGTGCTTTAAGAAGAAAAGGGTTCAAAACAATGTCAATTAAGAATAAAAAGGGTATAAGCTTGTAATGTGGGTGCCAAACAAAAGTCGATAGACTCAAAAGGGTTGACTAGGGATAAATTTTATTTGTGGTAAGCAATTAAGCTCAAAAAGATCAAGAAAGCGTAAAATCATTTTTCAAACCGAACATCACCTAAAATTTCATTTCAACTCACATACCGGGCAAGTTCTAGACTCAAACACAATACACAGACTATACAAAAACCTCACCACACATGGCACATGACTCACTAAGGACGGTCCCATTTCGAGCCTAAAAAAAATGCAAGTATTCACGGAGCCGCAAGATATTAAGCATTAAGCACAAAGTAAACATAAGTCAAGTAAATGAGAAGTAGGAATCACAAAATATACTATCCAAGTAAGCAAGACATCATCAATAATTATTCAAAGGAATTCTCCCACCCACACTTAAAAGAGTTCAATGTCATCAATGCACAAATAAAGCAAAAATAAAAAGGGTGGAAGAGAAACTCCCTGAAAGACCAAAGGTCGAAGCACTAGCAGCTCAAGGGGTACTCAGACTTCTCCCAAGGAAGGTACTTCTTGCGGGACGTCATACTAGTTCCAACAAGCTGGCTCGTATTTGCACACTTCTAATGGCTTTTCTTATATGCTTTTAATCCTAAGCAAAAAATGCTAAAAATATATAATAATAAAATAAATAAAAATAAAAGAAAGCAGTAAAGTTGGGTTGCTTCCCAACAAGCGCCTAATTAAAAGACTCAGCACGACTTGAACCAATTTTTGTATCCACCTTGAACTTATGAATTGTAACCCTAACATGGCATCCGGTCTGTGACTATGCTCCTTTAGTAGGGCTACAAAGATAACCAGGGCAAGTAATACATTTTTCTTTCTGCACTTCTCGGCCTTCAGATGAGGAATGTAATTTTTGTTTTTTGGCACAACAAATTCAAGATTATAGGCACTCTCATCCTCACTCTTTGACTCCTTCATTCGCTCAGATGGCTCGATTACTATCTTACTATCTAAATATAGTGTAGAAAAATGATTGGAATGGGGTCTAATGCGCTCTAACTCATGAATTTACTACTATTTGCATCCCCATATTTACACACACTCAGGTCCCCCAAATTAATATTATCTACTCCCTCACATGACTCTAGAGCACTCTTCTCAATGTTGGCATACTCAAGAAACACAGGGTCTAATGATTGGTATTTTCGTTTTAGTTCCTCAATTTGGTCTAGAAGATATTTTTAGCTTCACACTACTCATTATTAAATTACCGGGCGTTACACGCATCAACCTTTGCAATCAAATCTGCATCTAACTTATGTACAACCAAGCCAAAATTATCAATTTTATGTGCAAGTTCATCTCTCTCCTTAGACCAATCATTTACCGACGTTTTTACAAGACAATGTCGTTCCTCATATTGGCTTAATCGTGAATATTCTTCCCAATACCAACCATTACTCTCATATTCAAATTCAAACCTTCCGGAGTTCAGGTCGTGACAAGCCCAAAAAGACGGGCTATAAAAGTCTTCCGTCAATTAAGCATCTTCATCAATAACCTTACCTCCAGATATTTCATCCCCAGATGTCATGCTGAGAGAATTAGAAACACACTATGAGAAAAATCAAATAGTTATAAAATTAAAAATATTTTTTTAAAAAAAAGAGAAGAAAAAAACCATGTAGAGATAAAGTAAAAGCCTAATTTAGAAAAATAATTAATTTCTAAGTCCCCGGCAACGGTGCCAAAAACTTGTTGAGGCCAAACACACAGGTAAGTATAAGCGATCGTCATGTAATAAAGTGACTAAAAGTCGGATGTCGAACTTGCGAGGACTTGTGATTAACTATTAACTAAATTAGACTATCCTAGATATATGCAAGAATTAAACCTAGAAGTATTTGATTCTAAACTAATTAAAATAAATAAAAATAAATAATAAACTTTGGACAGAGAAATAGCAGATTTTTATGACATCAATGTAACGAACTGACTAACTATTTGTATTCTTCAATTGAATTGACTAACTAATTTATCGAGTTTATTAGTTGACATGGCTAATATTGCTCATAAGAATATGTCGAGTTCTTACTCGCATATTCAAGCTAACCTAACACCTATATGTCTTTGGAGTTAGAATCAACAAGAGGGCATTTATAATTTCTGTAAATCAGCCAAGCAAGGCAATTAGGTATATGTCTATCCTAACCACGAATCCGTTCCCTGATGCCCAAGTTCAAGAACTTGCTCTATACAATCCTATATGCAATCTAGAATTTCCACTTTCGAGTTCAACTCTAGATTCGTAGATAGTATTCAATTGGTGATCAAGAAATCAAATAATTAAGTGCATGATTAAATAAATAAACCAATATTATAAACTAAGAAATCAAAATCAATATCTGAATAACAATAGTAACGAAAGAACCACAACCCTAAAACATGAAGTTTAGCTCCACATAGACATGGTAGCAAAACAATAAATCATACAAAGAAACATAAAAATTACCAAATTTGGTGGAAGAGAAGATGAAACCCGATGAATTTCGGCCAACACGACGGCTCTGTGTCAAAAGTATGTCCAACCCCCCAAAATACCGTTTTTACATGTATATATACCAAGAGGGTTGGGACCAAATAATTATACCTTCTCAAATATAAAAAATGACACTTTTCTCGAATTTGACTAGTGCGGTCGTGCTCGTGACCGCCCTAGTGGCCGCGCTAGTGACCAATATTCTACCTGATGAGCGCGGCCTGAGTACGGCCGCGCTATAACATGCCCTTTTCACCGCGCTATTAGCTTTCCAACCACATATTGTAGAGCTCAAACGAAAGTCTGAGCAAAAAGTTATATTCATTTTACTAGACAATATGTAATATGCTTACTCGATTCTTCGTTCGCTTGAACTATCATCCGTTGACCCCCTAACACGATCCCGGCTTAATTCCTTGGACTTTTACTCAGCTTCAAAGCTCAAAATCACTTGAAAACATTCCATAATATCTATATAGCTCGGAATAACTCCTACAAGGCATAAAACACACGGTTAGTATAAAACACTACCGATTAAAGCAAAAACGCAACTAAAGTGCAGTAAATTAGAGTGTAATAATCGACTAAAATATGTAATTATATCCAATCATCAAAATACGACCAAGCCTGCCCCAGCCCAATTTTGCAAATGCGAACTCTAGCCTCCCCGCAACTGTGACCTCTTAATCGCAAATGCGATCTCATGCTGATCCCAGGTATTCTTTGCAAATGCGAAGAAGTTTCTCGTAAATGTGAGCCTGTTAGGATTGGGGCATGTTTGCAAATGCGAAAACCGATCTTGAAATCGCGAGATTAGACACTATAAACCAGAAATTGCAGAACCAGCTGAATTTTCTAAGTGCAAATCACTCTGTAGCCTATCCGAAACTCACCCGAACCCTCGCGGCTGCGTACCAAACATGCACACAAGTCTAAAAATATAATACAAACTTGCTCGCGCGATTAAATCTCCAAAATAACACCTAGAACTATGAATCAGATACCAAAATCAAATGACATTTTCAAGAAATTTTAGAATTGGTATATTAACAACCGGACGTCCGAATTATGTGAAACCAACTCCGTTTCTTACCAAATTTGACAGGTAAGTCATAAATACAGAATTGGACCTATAACGGATTCGAAAACCAAAATACGTACCTGATATGAATAAAGCCAGACATTGGTCAAACATTCAAAGTCATTAAGCTTTCAAACTTTCAAATGTCAACAAAGTCCGATAACTCGGGTTAGGGACTTTTGAATTCGATTTTGGGCATACGCCCAAGTCCCAAATCACAATACAGACCCACCGGAACCGTCAAAATTTGAATCTGATTTTGTTTGCTTAAAACGTTGATTGACGTTAACTCAAATGGATTTTAAGAAACAATTTCATATTATCTCTGTTCTTATCATAGAATCTTTTTCGGAAAAATACTTGGATAGTGCTTGTAAATCGAGGAGGGTTAAGATGAGGTATTTAAGGCTTCAAAGTGCAGAATTAGGTTCTAAAATATAAGATGACCTATCAGGTTATCATATGACAGCACAAACCTACTCCAACTCCCGAAACTTTAATCCGAGCCCGATATCCACAAAGTTCATTCTCGGTCAAACTTCTAAATTTTTACATTTTGTCATTTCAAGCTTAATTCTATTATGAACCTCCAAATCACAATCCGGACACGCTCCTAAGTCCAAAATTACCCAACGGAGCTAGTAGAACCGTCAAAACTCTATTCCGGAGTCATTTACTCGTAAGTCAATATCCGGTTAATCTTTCCAATTTAAGCTTCCAACTTTAAGACTAAGTGTCTCAATTCATTTTGAAATCTCTTCGGAACCGAATCGACTGTCCCGACAAGTCACATAATAACTATAAAGTACAAAATGAGCAGTAAATAGGAGAACGGGGCTATAACTCTCAAAACGACTAGTCGGATTGTTACACAATATTATTCAAATGTAGAGATCAATCAAGATCCGGGTTTGAGTATAGTAGGCAAGGAGCTAAAACAGAAACTCGAAGCTTAGCTATGGCGATGGAAGAAGACGAAGAAGAATTGAGAGAAGGGAAGAGAGACTGTATGAGAAGATTGTAGTTTCTATTAGTATATTCCAAATGTAATTCAATCACATATATGTATTGAAATGAGCTCTAGTGAAATATTCCTTTTAACTACTTTTCAACTACCTCTAACTAACTTTTGGCTCCCTACCTGACTTTCGGAACTAACCAACTAATTGTCACTCTTCTTTTTTTTACTAAATCCAGCTCACTTATACAATTAATACATCACTAATCACAATTTTTATTACAGGAAACTCCAAACTACCACCTAAAACATAAATCATTCTTTGGCAATGCAGCCATAACAGGCTACTCACTGCCCTTTACCTTATAAAATTGACTATTTCTACTGCTCCCTAATGCAACTTCTGTACCCACTGCCCCTTTAAGGTAAACAAATAACAAGAAACTTTTCATGAAATTGAGTTCATGAACCCTAAAAAAAAGACAACAAAACTCTAGGAAGCAGCTCTCAGTTGTAAAGCAAATTGTTCAGTTTATTCGAGAAACAATAGAGGGATTTGATCAAATCCTAAGTTGCATTATTGAATCCATAAATAGAGAGTCTTAAAATAAGTCCCAATTAGTCCACAACATGCATCTAACACAAATCAGAAATGCAGTATAAGCTTAACTAATAAGTTAATTTAGTGGTTTCACAGAAATAGCAAAACGGAAGAGGAAAAAAGAAACCTTTTTGACTGAATGGGGAACGAGGAACTTTGAAAAACTTTCTTACATTACTTACTATTTAGTTTATTATTTTATAGTATTACATTCATGGCTTGTTTGAAAAGCTCTGTGTAAATAATTAGTTGTGTTTACTATTCGAGTAATTATACAGCATGATAATTATATGGTATAATAATTATAATGATCTGTTTATTTTCATGATGTAATTACAATGTAATTATGTGTCATCTTTAGTTGTACATATATAATTATATAGCCAAATAAATAATTTTCAGATTAATATGGAAATAATTATTATTGTGTGACAAACATTTATGTATATGATAAACATTTTTCCATAGAAATAATATAATAACATGAAAGAGAAGAACGAAAACTCCAATAACAAATTAATAAATACTTATGTTTTGGACCAGATGCATGTTGTTTCCGGCAATACTTAATTAGCAAAGACTTATTTGTTGATTTTTTTTTTTTTTGTTTCTTTCTATGACAGAGACTAATGTGTCAACTTTTTACTAGGACTACTATTAGTATTCGTGCGATGCACTAACATAAATATTAAATTATAATTTGAGTTAGTTGGACTATATGCAAATTACCTTAATATTCAAACCTTCAAGATAACATGTTTTTTTTTTTTTTACCAGTAACAATTCAACACCTTGAATTTAGTACTTGCAATTGATTATGTGGTCAATATTTGTTTACCCTTAAAATCGCATAACAACTGCATTTTTAAGTGGTTTTAAGGATATGTAGATTAAATCGACACAAGGTAATAAATTAAATTGCAATTAGAATAAAGTATAATAAAATAAGTTCAAACCATACAAATTAGACAGTAACAAGGAGGACGATCCTCCTTGAATATGATATACTTCCATCACAGTTGAATAAGAACTTAAAGAGAAATAACAATATATTGCTTCTCAATGATTGTTGCGTGTGCTTTACAAACAACGAGACCCCTTTTATATAGTAGGGAAATCTTACTTTAGATACCATTCTATAAAAGGTGAAAAATCTCATGATTTGCTAATTAACAGGTTTCTCATTGATACGTGCCGAGATTCCGGCCGTGATATCCAACCAGTTACGGATATTTCGGCCTTCTGTTATCCGATCTGATAATGTTTCTTCGAGCTCATTCAGTGTCAGGGTCAATCTCGGGGTCACAGACTCGATGTCCTTGAAGACGAATATTCTGACCTCATGTCCTAATTTGATTCAACCCGAGGTCGATCTTCGACTGCTCGCGTTTCAATCCCACTCTGTCATCCAATAGACGAGACTGATTTTGACCGTATAAAGACAATCTCTTCATTTTTCGGAGGGTAAACGATAAGAAATGATACGAATTCCCGATTCTCGCCTCAATACCCCACATTAGAAACGACAAAATAAGCGAAACATATCGCCAATCATGTCTTAATGGCATTAAATACTCGTTAGTTGTTGGTCAGCCACCCTAGTTTTGAATCGTCATTTGAAGATTACAAATAACCCCTCCTTCATTCGTTCAAACTTTACATCCAAACCTTTCCTATTCTTGTTCTCAAAAATCTTTGCACTTTCTAGCACTTATACCCAGATTTCTTGAGAGCTTTGTAAGAATTCTTGCTTATTTGAACCATTAAGCATTCCTTTTTAACTTTCTCTTCTTCATATTTATCTAAAAATGGCAAAAACTTCTAAGACAGTCCCTAAAAAGAAACTACTGCTTCTTCCCGATCGGCTAGCGAGGAACCAGCGGCGGGGCTTTCTGTTGTCATATTTATTCTCAATGGGTGCTTAGTGACTGCCGACTTTAAAGTTGAGAAACCTTCACCTGTTTCGAGCCGGGGCGAATAGTTATCGAGGTATATTTTCTCGATAACCAAAGATATTCTCCGTACGGTCATAAATGACTATAACTGAGCCAAAAAAGACGTGGCGGTTCCCGGGCTCGAAGCAGATATCACTTCTAGGGTGTTTTTCGGTTGTTACTAAAGGTGGGCATAAAATTCGAAAAATCAAAATTTGAACCGAATCAAATTAATTTGGTATTTCGGTATAGGATTTTCGGTATTTCAGTATTATTTAGTATAGATTTTTGGTATTTCGATACGATATTCAATATTGAGTTTTTGATATTTCATTATACCGAAATACCGAAATATTAAAATATTTTAAGTCCAAGCCCATTTCTATCTCTATTTTCCAACCTAATAAGCCTAAGCCCAACATTTCCAAACCCCCGAATTCCCTGTGTAAACTTGAATTCGGTTGCTCGTTAGATGCTGGCTTGCTGCTCGTTAGAAATCAAAATAATTTCCTTTTATTGAATTTTGTCGCTGACCCATTGTTGCAAACTTGTAATTGCTATTGTACTGATGGTTGTTCATGCTTCCTGTTAAGATGAAACCCCATAATAATTTACAAGAAGAAGAGGCAAAAATGAAGAAGATGAAAGAGATTTCGTCTTGTACAGAAATAAACAAGAAGACAGATTTCAGACATAACAAAAGGACTTCGGAGTCTTCTAGAGAAGTGTCGTTCTTTTGTCTATTTTATTTTGCACATTTGAATTTACACGTGTACACATCTCAGCCCTTGAAGCTATTTAATCTGAGCCATTGATATGGCAAGTCCAGTTGTATAGAAGAGGGTATGAGAGCACATGTTAGGGAATATTTTAGCTTTTCTATTATAGCATTAGAAAATAGGAACTAAACAAGTGTACAATATTATTTTATTTTACATTTTCTTTTTAGCTATATTACTTTTAAAAGGGGAACAAGATACTGTGATTACATCATCAGAAAATTCTACAATGTTATTCTTCAATTCTTTCATGGTATCAGAGCAATACTAATTCGATCCTTCAATCTTCCACATTTAATATTCATCCATGACTGGAGTAGAAGCTACCCTAACTATCATTGCTACTAGTTCAACAAGTCAAATGAAAACCTTGACTCTAACCATCCCTACTTTCTTCACTCTTCATATTCACCTGGGATGAGTCTCGTGAATGTGCCCTTTTATGGGACAGGTTTCCCAAATTGGAGGAGATCCATTCTCATTGCTCTTTCAGACAAGAACAAACTTGGATTCATCGATGGGATTTGTGAAGAACCTAAGCCTG
This sequence comes from Nicotiana benthamiana, assembly GCA_034376525.1. Classification (NCBI taxonomy): domain Eukaryota; kingdom Viridiplantae; phylum Streptophyta; class Magnoliopsida; order Solanales; family Solanaceae; genus Nicotiana; species Nicotiana benthamiana. The sequence goes on from CM067332.1 coordinate 70,118,835, forward strand.
ACTCAGCAGATCATCCTCTCTGGAGCAGAGCTAATGATATGGTGACTTCATGGTTGCTCAATTCTCTCTCAAAAGACATAAGAGATTGCGTCATCTATTCCAAAACAGCAAGAAATTTATGGAACAATCTAGAACATAGATTTGGCCAATAAAATGGGGAAAAACTATATCAATTGCAAAAGGAAATTTCAGCATCAGTTCAAGGAAATAACACCATCTCAAGCTATTTCACTACACTCAAGAAGCTATGGGATGAAATGGACTCTCTAAGCTCTCATGTAAATTGCTCCTGTGATTGTGCATGTGGTAGAAAGGCTAAAGTGGCTAAATTTCTAGAGGATCAAAGGATTCTCCAGTTTCTCATGGGCTCAGTGATGTATATGCTCAGGCTGGAGGAAACATTCTCATGATGAGTCCATTCCCTAGCATGGACTTTGCTTATTCATTGCTCTTACAAGATGAGAACCAGAGAGAGGCCTTTGTGACTATGGCCAGTCCTCAACTCAACTCAGATGCATCTTTATTTTATGTTTTTTGGACAAGGAAAGGGTGGACTAAGGTACAACAATCAAGGACAAAGAGGATGGAATCCTTCATCAAAATATGGAAACAATCAGCAGCAAAAGATCAAAGCTAAAAAGGCAAAATATAATCCAAATGTGAGCTGCACTTATTGCATAAGAATAGGACATGTTAGGGCAGATTGGTACAGGCTTATTAGATTTCCCATATGATATTCAGTTTACCAAATCCAATAATTATTTGCCCATATCAAAAGGGAATACAACAATGGGAGGACAGGAAAATGAAACAAACCCAAATCCTAACAATGAAAGGTTAGTAGGATCAGAATCAATCTCTTAGCACGGAACAGATTTCAGAACTAGTTAACATAATCAAACAGGCTCAAGTTTGTTATGAAGGAAATACAGGATTTGAAATCAATGCAATTGCAGTTGCTGGTACTATTTTTAAGTATTCAGGAACATGTTTGGTGGTGTTTAACACTAAAACTTGTATCCTTGATTCAGGGCCTCTGAACATATGTGTTTTGATTCAAGTTCCTTTTTAGAATTGTCTCCTCTCCTTATACCTGTACGTATTAGCTTGCCTAATTCATTCTAATTATATGTCACACACATAGAAAAGGTTTCCATTCAAAATTACATGGTTCTTGAAAAATTCCTTTATGTTCCATCTTTTAAGTATAACTTACTATCACTTCATAAGTTGTGCATCCAGTTCAAATATTCTCTTAATTTAGTGGGTGTGTTTTGCATGTCCCTTTAGTGGGGAGGGGGAAAGCTTTTGGTGAAATAATAGGAGGATTGTACCTGCTGAATCCTATTTCTATTAATGCAGAACCTATTATTTCTATTCAAAATGCAATTTCAATTCCAAAAGAAAATCATTCCAGTTCTATTTCTAGTACTGTTTCTAGTCTAAGGCCTATGTCTATGAGTGTAATTTCTGATGTAATCCAATGGCATGCTAGATTGGACCATTTACCTTTTGAAGTAATGAAATCTTTTAAGTTCATTTATTTTCCTTCCTCTTTTGATCATGTGTGTGATGTTTGTCATCAAGCTAAACAGACTAGACTACCTTTTTCCATAAGCAAAATCAAGACAAATGGGATATTTGATCTCATACACATTGATACAGGGAGTCCTTTCAAGTCTAACACTTATAATGGTTATAAATATTTTCTAACTGTTGTATATGATTATAATAAAGGGAAATGGACTTTTCTGCTAAGTTCACAATTCTAAAATCATTCTTTTCCATGAAAAAAAGATAGTTCAATGTTAAAGTAAAGAATGTGAGATATGATAATGCCTTAGAATTGGGAAGAGGAACACAACAATCTGATTTTCTACTTTCACAGAGGATTTTAAATGAAACTTCTTGTGTGGGGACACCTCAACAGAATGAAATAGTTGAGAGGAAGCAGAGGCATTTACTAGAGGTGGCAAAGGGATTGTTCTTTCAATCTAGAGTTCCCATTCAATACTATGGAGAGTGCATTCTAGCTGCAACCTACTTAATTAATAGGTTCCCTTCCAAAGCTCTTAAGGGTAAGTCTCCATATCACATATTATTTGGTAGACGATTAGTGTATGAAAATCTAAAGGTCTTTGGATGCTTGTGCTATGCTTCTATTCTAGCCCACAACAGAAGCAAATTTGATCCTAAAGCACATGCATGTGTTTTCCTGGGATATTCACCACATCAAAAAGGTTAAGAACTTCTACGATTACAGACAAAGACTGTTTTTGTGTCAAGAGATGTGAAGTTCTATGAGAATCATCTTCTTTTTGCCACCATACCTACACCACAACCTCATCAGGTATACCCTCAAACTCCACCTATCTCAGAAACCATCTTACCCGATTCCATGTCCTCATCCCTTTCATCTACTTTACCGTCTACTCCATCCTCATCTACTCCTAGCAACATTGCTTCTCCTAATACTAGCCCTATCACACTCCCTTCTTCCAGTTCATTTGATTTTCATTTTCTTTCTCCCGCTCATAACCTTCTTGGTTCCCCTTCACCTAATGATTTCAGTCCTAGAAAAATATCACATATATCTCCAAATATTTCCTCTCACACATCTTCTCCTAATGATAGTCTTACTGTGCCTATACCTCCTCCATCTATCAAAAAATCTGAAAGGATTTCTCAGCAGCCTAGATATCTAAAAGACTATGTATGCAATGGGATTTTCTGTCTTACATTACTTCCTCTTGTTTTGTCACACCCCAACCTCGGGAGGCGCGACTGGCACTCGATTGAGTAAAACCAACTGAGCAAGCCTTATCATACACTTCCTACCCTACCCCTTTATTAATAAGATAACCATGTTCCATTTTTATTTAGGCAAGGAAAGGTAGTATATTCAACAATGGTAGTTCATTCCATATTACAAGCTTAATCCGTAGTTAAAATTAGTTCCCAGAATTCCTATAAAGTTACAATTCATAGATGGCGAGAGTTTATAATTACAACATAGTTTATGAGCCCCCACAACACCCATACACGATCCGCACACACATGTACACGGAGCCTCTAATGATACAAAAGATGAGTACAACAATGACGGCAACAAGGCACCGGCTATACCTCAAAATAGAAATCCACAAAAACAAAAGATATACCATACAACCCCTTGAAGGAGGAAGGGGGCTCACCAAGACTTTGAGAAGAAGATAACCTGCTACGTACGGTCGGCAATATCCGAAATAGAGCCACCTACATTCAACAACAACAACAACAACAACCTAGTATAATCCCACTTAGTGGTGTCTGGGGAGGGTAGTGTGTATGCAGAACTTACCCCTACCCTTGGGTAGAGAGGCTGTTTCCAAATAGACACCCGACATCCTTCCCTCCAAAAACTTCCCACCTTGCTTTTGGGGAGACTCGAACTCACAACCTCTCGGTTGGAAGTGGGGGTTGCTTACCATCAGAGCAACCCCTCTTGTCTGAGCCACCTACATTCATTTAAAAAAATATAGCACCCCTGGAAAAAAGAACGTTGGTGCCATGAAATAATAGTAGTATGTAACTAAACATTATTTTACTAGAAAGAACTATCAAGCAAGAACAAAGAAATCACTAGAGTAAATTAGAGGTTTGAACCGGACACCACATCATCACATTTCGATAAACCATATAATCTTGCATAAAATTTCAATTTGGGGCATTTTCTTCATATACTCATCACTTTTCTCAACACCACCGCTATCTTGATCGGAGTCCGATAGCGACCCAATCGGCTAGGTCACCTTATTCGAGGTATATACTTCAATCACCATTTCATTCCCCTTTTTTGGATTTCAATATTCGCACATCACCACCATGTGTGCGACATGGTTTCCGATCATGGCTCGATCGGCTAGGCCGCCTTATCTAGGCGTTGTTCATTTCTCATTATTCATCTCATTTGAATCTTTATTTCACATATATCATATCCATTCCTTGGCACCCAGGGGCCACAGTAATCACATCTTTTCCATTTTAAATGTGCATCTAGCAATTTGTGATCATAGGCACACACAGAAGCAACTCAAGTGGCAAACACAAGTAGGTTTTCACATAATTAGCACGACAGAGCTTAGTCTTAATCTTGGCTTATAGCCCAGGCATGTCAACACATGATTTGTATTCTTCACACATCTCTAATTATCAAGGGTAGTTTATTACACATGTTAAGCACATTCTTCATGTTGATATATATATATATAAAATTGCAAACCAATTCATATGAAATAACAATCGGTACATCGACAGGTCCTAGTCTTACCACATTTGCATAAACGCCAAGGGAGCTCAATTTCTGATAAAAGGGTATTTTACTCAAACATACCTCAATATAGCTTTCCTTACTCTTTAACTAATTTCGGAACTCTTAGAACTTCGATCTATTGTGTAAGAATTAAAAATTGAACCGAGAATTAGCGACGAGATTGAAATTCTAGCTTGGTTCGAGCATATTGTCGAACACTAAAACTGCAGTGTGATCTTTGGCCCTTTATGAGAGGAATTCTATCATTTTATACCCCCAATGGCCTTCTTTTTAGTTTACTGCCTTCTATTATCCTATGGTGTGATATTCATGTAAAAATGCTCATAAATTACTTCACTACTGACCCTTTTATAGTTAGGTATAAAATAAGAGTTGAGATGATGGATATTACCTCTTGGGAATGAAAATTTAGGTGTCTTCACTTGATTTTCTTTAATATTTTTGCAAGATTCATGGAACAACTGATGTGAGACCCTTCCCCTCTCTAAGACCCTCTCTATCTCTCTAAAAGCATTAGATAATATGCTCAAAATGAGCTATAACACCGAATATATCGAAAGGGGATCAGGCTTAAAAATAAGAAAATTAGAACCCCGAGTCAGGTATGCGATCGCAAATAACACCAAATATACCGATAGGGGATTGGGTTTAAAAATTAGAAAATTAGATTCCCGAGTCAAGTATGTGATCACATTTTCAATCGCAAAGTAGAAATGTGGCCCCAGAATTGACCGCAAAAGTGCTCCAAAAATCTGAATCTGTTTGGGTTTGCGGCAGAAATACGGTCCGCCTACCTATTACACGGTTACATAATGCACCGCAAAACTGCCTTTTGCAAAATCCTAAGATAATTGTGCGATGACTATAAGGTACACATATCAGTTATGCGATCGCATAATCGACCGCAATTTGATCTTAATTTTAAATAACCCACTGACTCACTTTGCGGTTGAAATACGGTCCGTATACTTGATTTGCAACCGCATTCTGGACCACATAATAGCACTTTTCTGGAAAACTTTGATTCTCTATTTTTAAATGCTTAGATCAGTACAAAGGGTTCGAACCTTACAAATTCCTAACATATATATGTGAGTTGGCACTACGAGCTACTAGGTTTTGAGTACAAGTTTTCATGGGGCCTTACAGTTTCAACCATGCATCTTCTCCCACTACCCTACCCTTTGCAGCTTTGCCAATCAACAATCAAAATGTCATAAATTCAGTGTGTTCCATTTCAGAACCTCGCAGTTATTTTCAAGCTTCTCAGGAAGCAGATTGGAGAAACGCTATGGAAACATAGCTGGCAGCTCTTGATCTCAACAAAACCTGGGAGATTGTGAATTTGCCACAAGGTAAGAAAGCTTTACCTTGTAAATGGGTATACAAGGTAAAGCACAAATTAGATGGTTCCAAGAAAGGTTAAAGGCACGATTGGTAGTTAGGAGGGATATCCAAAGAGAAGGCATTGACTATTCAGAGACATTTTCACTTGTGGTTAAAATGAACACAATCAGATGTCTTTTGACTGTGGCAGTGAAGAAAGGTCGGAAGGTGTCGCAATAATGCATTTTTACTTGTGGATTTACAAGAGGAAGTCTACATGAGATTTCCTCCAAGGATATCTCCACCTACTCCTAATCAAGTTTTCCTTTTGAAGAAGTCGCTATATAGCTTGAAGCAGTCCTCTAGATAGTGGTATGCTAGATTAGAAGGTGCACTTAGCTTCAAAGGATGTTCAGCTTCTCTAAATGACTATTCTTTGTTCTTTGGACACAATGAAAGTCGCATCTCTATTTTAGCAGTTTACGTGGATGATATTCTACTTACAGAAAATGATTTTGCAGAAATCATTCATATTACTCATTTTCTTAATTCAGAGTTTAAAGTTAAAAACTTGGGGGATATCTACTATTTTTGGGGGATGGAAATTATTACAGAACCACAAGATTTCATCATCAATCAGCGGAAGTTTACCTTAGAATTGTTGGAGGAATATGGTTGTTCAGGAGCTGTTGTATCTTCACAATTGGATCCTTCCTCCAAATTGCATCTTGAATTGTTGGTAAGCCTAATTACCTCACAAACACCCGCACAAACATTTGCTTTGTTGTGCTCACTCTAAGCCAATACATGCAAAAGCCCTAAATGTTGCGTCTTTCTACTGGGCTACGTGTTTTGAGGTATTTGAATATCGATCCAGCACAAGGCATCCTTCTGTCTACAAATCCTTCTCTTGATTTGATTGCTATTTTGATGTCGACTAGGCTGCTTACAAGACTTCTCGCCGCTCTGTCAATGATTTCTTCATCACTCTATAGGGAGCTCTAACCTCATGGAAATTGAAAAAACAAGTATCGATTTCACTATCCTCCGCTGAGGCAGAATATCGCTCTATGAGGCCTGTCAGTACAGAGATAACTTGGCTAGTTCGTTTCCTCGATGATCTCTCTGCTTCTCCTACTTTGCCGATCACAGTCCACTCAGATAGTCAAGCGGCCATTTAAATTGCTCGTAATGCAATTCTCCACGAAAGAACGAAGCATGTGGAACTGGATTTCCACTTCATCTGGCAACAGTACCCCTCGGGTTTACTCACTCTCTCTTGTCTTCCCTCGAAGCTTCAGGTCGCGGATCTCTGTACACATCTCAGCCCTTGAAGCTATTTAATCTGAGCCATTGATATGGAAAATCCAGCTGTACAGAAGAGGGTATGAGGGCACATGCTAGGGAATATCTTAGTTTTTCTGTTATTGCATTAGGCAATAGGAATTGAACAAGTGTACAACATTGTTTTATTTTATATTTTCTTTTAGATAGATTACTTGTATAAAGGGAACAAGATACTGTGAATACATCATCAGAAAATTCTACAATTCTATTCTTCAATTCTTTCACTTCCATATCAAACCTTTTGGCCTTCTTGCTTAGAGTAAGTGTATTTCTAAGGCTTAGTTCATGGACTATCATTATGGACATAATTATTTAAGTTATGGATGATGAGAATTGAGAAAGGAACTTTATTTACATAAAAGAAAATACAGCAGCGCCTTACCATGGAGAAATTGCAGCTTAATATTCTTCTTTAATTGCTTGGTTCCATATATTTCACGCACAATACTAGTCTGTGAAATGTTTTATACAGAGTGCTAGCATAGCACACCTTGTCCACTGTCCACTCTCTATTTACATCATCTATTTATGTTTGTAAAACATATTCTTTTAAAAGACACGATTCCATTAATGTATCAAACCGAAACCGTACCAAAGCAAAATAAAAATACCGAATCGAAGTTCTTAAATACCGAACTAAATTACTGAATACCCACCCCTAATCAGTACAGTACGATATTTTTGACATTCCGGTTCCGTATTTTTAGTATTCAATTTCTTAAAATGCTATACCAATATCGTACCTAATTAAATTCTGTACGATTCAGTTTTTCCCCTTTCGGTTTTGATTTATTTGGTTCAGTAACTTTGGTTTATTAGGTTTGAATATAAACTAGTGCATAGAATCATAGACTATAATATTCTTAATTAAAGAACTCAAAATACAAAACTAAAAACGTTTTTTTACAAAAGTTTTGTCCAAAACCAGCAAATATCAACCCAAAGAGAGAAAACCGAACATAAAGGAATAAATTGATCATTAAAATGTCTTATACTTGCTTAGATTTAATTGATGAATTAGAGAATAAAGAAGTAAAATATTAGTTTTTTGTATTTATGATATAATTAATCATATGTTTATTGTGTAGTATAACATATATTTCGGTATTTCATTTTAAAATACCAAATACCATATCTAATGTTAATTTTATCATAAAACATAAACCAAAAACCATAATTCCAAAATATCAAATACCAACATTTTCTGTTTCGCTACGGTAATTTGGTATATACCAAATTATGTGCGGCACTAATCACTACCCACGTAAGGGATACTTGAGTGTTTACACTTATCCCTTTACGTTGGGCCCATTAGACCCGGTGATCATCCAGTTATGCAAAAGGTATGAGGTGTTCCTTGGTCATATTCACCCCTCGTTCTAGAGGATGCTTATTCTCTTCCAATTATTTGTGAGCAAGATTGACGGATTCCCATTCACCGTTGATCATCTGATGCGCCTATAATCCCTGATTCTTCGGGGAGGGGGGATTGATTAAACTTGCAGGTCGGGCTACTAATTCCCCATTCACGAGCATTGATGAAGATCGAAACCGAGGTTGGCTAGGCCGATTTTTCCGAGTGAGGACCTCGCACCCGATCCCGACCAAGAACCTGTTGTTCCCCAAAGAGTGGAAAACAACACGTAAGTAAAGTTCCTTTTTTCCTAGAATTTAATATTTTTGCTCTCTTTTTTCCCTTTTCTTACCGATGTTTGGTTGCAATGCAGCGGTTTCTTGGGTTCCAAATGTAATTCCTACACTCAAGGAGTGAGTTGAGTGCATCATCTCTAAGAAACTGTATTTCGAGAGCGCATGGAGAGAACTTTTGGAGTGCCAATGGGAGTCCCATTCTCATGGTGAGATTCCTTCCTTGATTGAACAATACTTAGGTTTCTTCTGTGATGTCTTACTCATTTTTTTTCTTGGTAGGCCTTAGAAAGGATTTTGTAGTGAGGCCTCCATCCGACAAGAGGATAGCCCCATCAAGTCCCTTGCTCTAAGTTAGGGCGAGGAGAAGAAGAGGAGAAAGCTTCCGAGTTCTCCGAACTCATAGAAGAAAAAACCGTAAAGGAGGTTGGCGTGCAAATACAAGGAAAGCACCAGCGATCAAGAGTTCCTATCGGACTTAGTCCACCGGCTGAGGGATGAGTCCAAAGAAGAATAAACTTCCAAACTAGTGGCCCGTGTGCGAGGCAACATCGTATTGCCTCAAACCAAGGTGTTTATTGAGAACCAGAGATGGGTGAGGTTGTTTTGCCCCAAGATAGGGAAGATACTACGGTTGGTGCTTATCAGGTAGAGGATAAGACCCCGAAGGATGAACTTGGGGTAATAGACCTCTCCGAGTCACCGTTATTATTTACCGACTCATTGATCCACGACAGCCAATCACTAAAAGAAAGCCCAATTGAGGGGCCCAAGGGGTGGCACACCCCTTTAACCATTTCTTTGATAATTAGATTCCTCCGCCTCAGAGGACGTCACCAGGCTATTTTACTTACTGATACCAAAGAAGAGTCCGTCTTCGGGAACCAGCGGGCCTTCTTCAAATTCGAAATTAGTGAACTGGTTTCCATCGTCGAGTGTAGATCCTGGCCTGAAAAGGTAAATTATTATGTCTATTCCGGAGGATGCTCAGGTCCCCTACACCCCTGTTGGGGTGCAAGTTATCTTCGGTGCCTAGTGACTGAAGAGGATCAAGTGAATATGAATGAGGTGGAAGCGCACTGCCTGTACAACGAAGCCCAACATACATTAAATCGGATAACTTCGAACATCCCTTGACAATTTTTCTATTATGTACTTAGATTATGTCATGAGTAATCATAACCTTTTCCTTTGTGTTTGTAGGCCTCGATGCTTCATCACAAGACATTCCTCCGATATCTAGAAGAATTAAACCATCACGAGGATGAGGTGCGGGAGCTCATTGAGAAGAGGGTTTCTTACAAGCTTCTCAATGAGCAATGTGAGGGAAAGGTCAAGGAACTTCAAGCTGAGCTGGTGATCGCCTAGAAGGAAAATGTTGACCTAGTCGAGCAGGTAAGAAAAGTCTTTGAGGTTAGCGACAATGAGTCAGATTCGGTGGCTAAAGGTCCAAACCTGAAGGTCAAATAGAAGCTTGACCAGATCGGACAGATCCGGGCTGAGGTAGATGCGGTAAAGGCTGAGGTAGAAGATTGGAAAAAGAATATGGATCGTTTGGCCTCAGAAAAGGAGACCACCCGTTCAGAACTGACCTCGGCTGAGCAGGCCAAGAAGATCGAGGAGCTCCAGTCCCAATTGAGTTTTTCCACTTCTGATCGAGAGAATCTAGTCAAGGAACTTGAAACTGTCAAGTTGGAGACCAGATTAATTAAAAGATTATGCCGAAGATATGGTGACCGTTTATAAGGGCGATGCTGAGGCGGCTCACGTTCGAGAAAAAGACATCATCGAGCATGCTAAGTGGAAATCTAGTAGGAAAGTCCTTGAAGAAATTCATGCTCGGGGTTTCGACTTATCAGCTGAGATTGAGAGTGCCAAAGAGCTCGAAGCCAAGGCCAACAAATTTTCCTATCTCGAAGACGATGAGGAGTTTGAAGACTTGGGTGAATCCGAGGGTGGCGGAGATCCCGAATGTGATGATGTTGCCCCCGACGAAGACTAGGCCACTTAGGCCTTTAGATGTTTTTATTTTTTGTATTTTTGTTGAGGGCGTGTGGCCTTTGTAAAAATTTTCATCGAGTTTTTTGTGCCTTGTAAAAAGAATTTTTTATATGAATATAAGGCTTTTTCCCTTCAACAACTATAAATTTTTCTCTTTGCCTTGTTTGCTTTTATTTGCAAGAACCTAAACGCCTTAGCATGAAATAGTTGGGTTTTCTTTAGAGATTCAAAGAAACCTTTCCTTCAACTTTATTTTGTTTTAAGGCATCGTGGGAGTTCAGTGAGACCAAAAGGATTTTTCCCAAAGTACTTATACTTTTTTTTAAGTCATAGTCTACCGATCGTAGCCTTTAGAACCGATTAAGAAATTTTAAGACCTTGTTATTTTTGCTACAAGCCTTGTATGTCTCCGAGCCATGTTTATATGGCCATAGATTTATAGTTTGGGTGTTTCCCCTCGTTAATATCGTTATCCCGAGTTATCCGGGATTGCCTAAGATGAAAGCCCCCAAGCAGGGGTGGCCTTAGCCTTTAAAATTCGGTCATAGCCGAATAGGACTTATGCCCCTGAGCTTTGATAACTCGAATCGTCCATGTTTGGTTTCGGACAGCAGTCCCCCGGTGGGAGTGATTGCTTGTACTCGGAAAAAGGTGGCCCTTAGGCTCGATACCTTTAGGAGATCGGAAGTAGGGAAATTCTTAAAAAATGCAAGAAAAACTTAAAAAGACAACTATACATATCCGCAAGGAAGAGACTTATTTTTATTCTTGTATGTCATAATTACACATGTGCACAAGCTTTGTGTCAGGGCTCAAGCAATATATGCGGGCATGATTCATTTGACTGTTTGGCCCTTACAATAAATCCTATTGATCGAGACCCTTTGGTTACGAAGTTTATTCCCTTTCTATAGTCGATATCCTAGGGTAATGTCCCCAGTATTCGAGGTTTATTATAGAGAAGCCTCAGATATTGTTAATGTGATCTTCGACATTGATTCGTTACCGGTCTTCAATTCTAAGTTAGCATGATGCATTGTTTCCTCGTTAAAAACCTTGCCGGAAAACCCATTTGGTACATAAGCGATTCAAGGGGAAAAAAGTGCAACTCATACTTTCGGGCCTAAAAATTTTGTACTACTTCTTGTCAGTTATCTGCAACTGTTAGTTAAAAATATAAGTAAAAGAAAACTAATGGGGTCGTACCTTAGCAGTAATACCTTTTCAAGTGAATTATTCCTATTACTTGGTAGTAGTTCGTCATTCATAGTTCCATGTTTGTAGAACCCATTTCCAATGATTTCGATGATATGATATGTCCTCTCCTAGTTCGGCCCCAACTTCCCCTCATTTGGGTTTTGGTTGTTCAGCACGACCTTCCTTAATACTAAGTCCCCGATATTGAAGTATCGAAGGTGGGCACTACTGTTGTAATATCTCTTGATCCATTGCTTTTGGGTAGCCAACCGAACGAGGGAGGCTTCGCACCTTTCTTCCAGTAGCTCCAGGCTCTTACTCATGGCCTCCATTTAATTCCTTTGTTTTATATCAGAATCCGATACTTGGTTCTCTGACTTCGGCCGATATTAGAGCTTCGGTGCTATAAAGCAATGAGATCGGAGTGGCCTCGGTACTAGACTTCGAGGTCGTAGGGTGCGCCCACAGGACATCGAGTAGGATTTCCTTACATTTTTCTATGGCATCGATCAATTTTTTTTTAAGGTTCTAGAGTATGGTTGTGTTGGTCCTCTCGGCTTGTTCGTTCCTACTATGGTGGTAGGGTGCTGATAGGATCCTTTTGATCTTGTTGTCTTTAAGAAATTTGGTTACTTTGCTACCGATGAATTATTTCTTTGTGTTGCACACAATCTCGTTCGGCATCCCTAACCGACATATGATGTGGTCCCAAATGGATGGCTTCCTTCTGCTTGACCTACTCGTATGCCTAGGCTTCTACCCATTTAGAAAAATAGGCAGTCATAAACAAAATGAATTGAGAATTACCGGGTGCCCATGGAACGGGGCTGACAATGTCCATTCCCCACTCATAAATGGACGTGGTGATAAAACCGAATGCAAGAGCTCCCCAAGTTGGTGAATCATCGGAGTATATTGTTGGCATCTATCACATTTTTCGTATGAATTCTTTTGCGTCCTTTTCCATGTCAATCTAGTAATATCCAGCTCTGATCACCTTTCAAACCACTGATTCGGCGCCTGAATAATTTCCACATGTGTCCTCATGAATTTCCCTTAGAACGTACTCGGTATCTCCTGGTCCTGGATATATCTGCAGGGGGCCATCAAATGTTCTTCTGAATAGGGTTCTGTCTTCGGACAAGCTAAACTGGGCTACCTTCATACGCATAGCCCTCAATTCTTTTGGATTCGCGGGTAGTCTTTCAATCTTTAGATATTCTGCATGTTTGTTTCTCCAATATCAAGTCAGGCTTGTAGATTTTATCTCGTCATGACCTTCTTCCACTGCTAATCTAATGAGTTGTACTACTGTCCCCAAATTAAGCTCATCGTCTTAGACCGATGACCCTAAGTTAGCAAGAGCATCACCCTCACTGTTTTGATCCCGCAGTATGTGTTGTAGATATAGATATATAGATTAAATTTTGTCTTAAATGTGTCAAATGACATTTTCTCACTACGCCACTTGGCTTAACCTCATGCTTCACTACCATACTTTTAATAAAATATTAATTTCTTATGTATAAAATATTCCTTTGCCTAATTTGTCAACATTAATATAACCTTATTTTTCTTGTAATTAAATATATTTTTAATTAGTATTTAATTTTTTTTAATTTCATATTTTTAGCTAATATAAAAGGAAAATAGATGATTGGATATATATATATATATATATATATATATATATATATATATATATATATATATATATATATATATATATATATATATATATATATATATATATATATATATATATATATATATATATATTAGTCTTTCAAATTTTGTGTATTTTCTCAATATGCTACTTTGCTTAACATTATGCTTCACTACCCTCCTTTTAATATAATATAGATAGATTATAAACAGTAAATAGGTTCCTCATTAGCTAAGTTTAAGTTTTAATTAGTTACCAACAAGCTATTTAGACTTAATTATTGTCACGATCCAAATCTCACGTGACATGATGGCACCCATCTAAATACTAGGCAAGTCGACAACCAAAGCAAATTACGAAATTCTTTAAGCTTGAAAACATAACAAATAAATTTAAGAGTATGATCCCATAAATACTACAAATAAAATGTGTCAATACCATACACTCCAAAAACCCGGTGTCACATGAGCATCTAAATGATAACATAGTCTGAATTATAAAAATATTGTCTAGAAATTTAAACCAGTACAATTAACTGAAAGGAATGAGAATCCTGATATGTGGATGCCAAGCAGCTACCTCGAGAATCTTCAAAACTGATAAAACTCCAGAATCAGAAACTGACGTACCCGAAAGCACCTGGATCTGCACATGAAGTGCAGAGTATAGTATGAGTACAATCAACTCAAAGTCTAACCTCTTGGCTGAAAGTAGTGACGAGCTCAACAAGTATAGTTCAATTATAGAAATAACAGTACATAAATGTAGACATGTTTTAAAATTCAACAATTAAAGTCCTAACAAAAAAATAGGCCAAGTCTGAATAATAAGAGGAATGTGACATTTCTATATCTACATGCCAATATGCATGTCATATGTGATGCAATACAATGAATGCATCGCGTACTCATACTCTCAAGTACTGAGCTTCAATGTCTAAATTCTGATTCATCACACTCAATCACTCATAACAGTACAGCACAAATCTAGCTCAGGGCAGATGCAACCCAAATATAAATACAACAATAACAATATACCTAGTATTATCCCAGACTAGGGAGGGTAGTGAGTACACAAACCTTACCCATACCATATGAGGATAGATAGGTTGTTTCCGATAGACTCTTGGCTCAGAAAAACCCAAATATAAATAATAAGCCAAATCCTAGCATGAAGCAATAACAACAGCATTCACTGTGGATGTGTATACTCCGGAGGGGCTCTTTCAGCTCAAGCACAATAAAAAGCAAATCTGGTCTGCTACGGAGTGCAGTCAGTTCCATATAATAGTAATATATATAAAGCCAATATGGCTTGATGCGGAGTGCAGCTCGATCCCATAATCCTCCGTCACAATAGGGCCCTCGGCCTCACTCAGTCATAATCTTTTCTAGTCCCTCGGGCTCTCAAATCTCATGCTAATCAGCCGAAATAATAATAACATGATGTGAAAACAAATGATAGTAGAGACTGAGATATGATATGCAAATAGATAAATATGACTGAGTATGTAATTTCAATTTAAGCAAATAATTCAACAGCAAAAATTCCATCAGTGGGTCCCAATAATACCAACATATGCCTAAGCATGATTTCAGTCCGGAGTAACAGATCAATTTCGCTAACACGTGGAATATACACGGGAAAATAACAATATATATGGTGCACGCCCATGCGTTCATCACCTAGCATGTGCATCACCTCAAGACCAATCACATAATACGAGATTCGGGGATTTATATCCTTAGAACCAAGTTTAGAAGTATTACTTACCTCAAACCGTACAACTCTCCATTCCAATAAGTCCTTGCTTCGTGAATTGGCCTCTGAACGCCTCGAATCTAGTCACAAATAATTCGATACAATCAACATGAGGTATATAAATCAATTCCATATAAAAATTCTAAATTTCATACTTAAAATCCGAAAAGTCTTCTCAAAATTCAATAATGGAACTCACATCTCGGAATCCGACAAAGTCAAAAAATACGAACGCCATTCAACCACGAGTAACATAATACCAAATTTATCCAATTCTGACATCAACTCGACCTCCAAATTCTCAATTAAAGTCTATGAAATTTTCTACAATTTTCACACTCAAATATTAATTACATGACAAAAACAATGATATATTCATGTATATTAACCAATTTTGAGTTATAATCACTTACCCCAAAAATTTCCTAGAAAATTCCTCCTAGACTCGCCTCAATCTGAGCTCCCAGAGTCTCAAAAATGACAAAAATGTCGGAACCCCTCTGTTTTGTATTCCGCCCAGTGCTTTCGCACCTGTGCTATAATTGATCGCCCCTGCAGTCCCGTTTTTGCAGATAATTTAGTACCTTTTGTGAGCTACAACTTATAGCCAATCTCCTCATCTGTGATCAGAAATGCGAGGGTGCGAGTCCGGATCTACAGAGCTTCCTTCGCACCTGTGCCCCCAATCATTTCACCCAGCTTTTCTTTTGCGCCCCTTTCTCCGACATCTTATGGCATCGCAAGTGGTGGCAAAATTTTTGCACCTACGAGCATTGCCCAACTCCACACCTGGCCGCTTCTATGATGCTTTTCACGCACATGCGCCCTTGCACCTGTGATCAAGACCTTTGCAGGTGTGAGCACACCAGAGGCAAAAATTTCAGAAGTTCTTTAAGTCCAAATTTGATCGGTTAGCCATCCGAAATACAATCGAGGGCCCCGTGACCTCAACCAATTATACAAACAAGTCCTAAAATACGATACGAATTTAGCCGAGGCCTCAAATCACATTAAACAACATAAAAAAACACAAACTACACCTCAATTCAAGCCTAATGAAAACTGACGAATTCCAACTTTTATATTCAACACCGAAACCTATCAAATCAATTTTGATTGACCTCAAATTTTTCACATAATTCATAAATGATATAACTGACTTATTAAAATATTTTGAATCAAAATTAAAGCCCGGTAGCTATAAAATCAACTTTCGGTCAAACTTCTCAATTTCTAAAACTTCTAATTTTCCAACTGTTGACATTTCAAACCAAATTCAACAATGGATTTCGAAATAAATATCCGGACACACTCCTAAGTCCAAATCACCATATGGAGGTATTAGAACCATCAAAAAGATTTCATTCTGAAGTCATTTATACATATGTCATCATCCGGTCAATTATTTCAACTTAAGCTTGTAATCTTGGAACTAAGTGTCTCAATTCATTCCGAAACATCCCCAACAAGTCACATAATCACAATTAAGCATAACATAAGCGGTAAATGGGGGAACGAGAATGTAAGACTCAAAACGATCGGCATGAGTCATTACAATTACTCATATTATAAACATGTTAATTTGACGGAAAATTAAAATGACGAAAGTAAAAAGAATATCAACTCGAGTAACTCGAAAGCAGTGCAATTTCTTCTTCCTCCATGGTTGTTACATGGTTTGCTAGTCAAATTTGATTTGAAATTTCCATTCTTTGAAACTACTTGATTGTCTGAAATTTTCCAGTTAAATTTGAACTCATTGGATTTATATTATGTATCTAGTGATCTAGAACTCTTCCCATGTATGCTTGTTAATCCTTAATACTTCTGTTTTTCGCTCTTATATTCTCATATTTTTTGTCGAAAATATAATTAAGTAAATTAATTTATGCTTTCTCTTAAGCTTTCTAATAAAATAGAGACACATATCCACATCGTATTAAAAAATTTCAACGTGCGAGACGCGAGATCAAGAGTGTATCGAAAATATAAGTAAGTACCTAAATAAAGAATAAATAAAAGTGTGATATTGCTGGCTTTTTAAATTGTTAGAGGAGATGAGCACAAAACTTTTGCAGTACTGTTTAAGTCAAGGTTCCGTTGGTCACAAATTGATTTATTCGAGGTTCAAAAGTCTTTGAGAATATGGTTCTTTCAAGTAACTCAAAGCTCAAAGTGTTCTAGTCTAGCTAAATAAACATTTATTGTGAAACCTCAATACATAAGATTTCTTGTTAAGTAACACCTTAATTAGGTAGAGTTCTTATCGAAGGCGGAGCCAGAATTTCAAGTTTATGAGTTTAGATTTTAATCGTTTGAAATTATTAAATTTAAAATTAATAATTTATATATATTTATTAGATTTTTTAAAGATAAAAATAAAATTCTAATCAAAATTACTGAATTCAGTCGAACTCGCTTTCGACACTCTAGCTTCGCTCTCGTTCTTGTAGTTTGGTACGGAACCCTCGTTCTGTTTCTCTCTTCCTCTGTAGGATAAAAAGATTAACCTATAAAATGCATAAGCCTAGATTCATTACGTTTAATAATGCTACCGAAGAATAAGAATAATCTTCAATGCAAAAGTAGTTAAAGCAGAGAAATGAAATAGGCATAATACACAACCCAAAATTTGGCCTCAACTGACAAGTACGTCTTGCAATTTTGCGTGTGCACAAGTAGGTGTTATTCAATCTATCATAAAATTTAGTAAGTAAAAATTTTGTGATTCAAGATATATTTATAGTCCATTTGGTACTATTTCTGAAAAGGTTTGTAACCTTTCAGAACAGCCAAAACTGTTGGAACAGGTGAAAAAATTTACAAGAAACAACAAACGGATTTAAAATAATCCGGGAAAAAAATAAATTGAACTGGACCGGGTCGCGGGTCATAATTTATTCCGGATTGAATCTTCGTTAAGGAATTAATTAACTAATTGAAAAGGCCGAAACCGAAGCCGAGCCGAGCAAGCGACGATGACGACGGCGCGAGGCTTCCTTCTTCTTAACTCTTTAAGAGCTAAAAGATGAGCTTCTCTATATATACATAAACATTTTCTATCCTTCTTTCAATGACGGACAAAGTGTATTAGTAAAGTGAACTAATTCAAAATTTTACTTCCCTCCATTTCTTTGCCCATCATTTTCATTTATTGTGATGATCAGGCCGATCGTTTTTAAGATTTTGCACATCGATTCCTTATTAACTGTTTATTCCGTATTTATTTCTGCTATTTTTATTTATTGGGATGTTCGGTTTTGAATTCCAGAGAGTTTTAGGATACTTAGTCACTAATTGAAAGCTTAAGTATTAGAAATTTGACCATAGTCGGAACAGTGTGAAGATGCCCTCGAAATGAAATTAGCTCTGTTGGGTGATTTCGAGTTTGGGAGAATGTTCAGATTTTGTTTTTGAGGTCCATAGCTAATTTAGGCTTGAAATGCCGAAAGTCAAATTTTGAAGTTTCCGATTCGATATTGAGATTTTGATTCGAGGGTCGGAATGAAATTCTGAAAGTTGGAGTAGCTCCTTAGTGTTGAAAGTGTCGTTCCTGTAAAATTTTAGGTCATTCGGACGATGTTTGATAGATTTTTTGATCGAAAGCATATTTTGAGAATTTTGGAGTTCTTAGGCTTGAATCTATGGTTAATTCGAGGTTTCGATGTTGGTTTAGGTATTTTAAGGATTGGTGCAAGTTTGGCCAGTATTATTAGACTTATTTGTGCTTTTGGTTGAGGTCCCGGGGGTCTCGGGATGATTTCGGATGGTTGACGGAAGGATTTGGAGTTTGGAGTTGCAAGTGAAGCTATATCTGCTGTCATAACTGCATTTGCGGTTGAGAGGCCATAAATGCGACTCTCGCAAATGCGAAAACCTGCCGTAGAAGCGGCAGATGAGAAAGGGACTAGGAACCGCATAAGCGACATAAGTACCGCACCTGCATCACTGCATATGCGGATTCTGGGTTGCAGGTGCGGTGGGGAGGTTTTAAGTGAGAATCGCTGAAGCAGATTCCCAATCAAAGAAGCGATACCGCGGATGCAATTTTTGGACCACAGATGCGAGATTGCTGGCAGAACATATAAATAGTTGTCTTCGCAAATTTGAGCTATTCTTTCACCATTTTGATCCGAGAAGTGAGCTTTTGGGGATATTTTTGAGAGAGAATTCAAGAGAGCTTCGAGGAGGTAAGATTCTTGGAACCTAAACTCGTTATTATAGTGATTTTTATCATCCTAAGCATGAAAATTTAAGAAAACCTGTGGTAAATATAGGGTTAGGGCATGATTAATTAGATACCTTTAATTAATGATTTGAGGGACCAATTGAGGTACGTTTTTTGGTACTTTTGGTATGATTGAACTCGTGAGAGTGTGAGGATTCTGGAAATATAAATTTTACCCGATTATGAGATGGGCTTGAGGAGCATTTTGGTCATTTTATCTAACTTCACGTATTAGCTTAGAATTTAGTTGTAGGATCAGTTAGTTGAAGTGTTATTTATATTGTGCAATTGGCTTGAATAGATTTGAGCCATTCGGAGTCGAGTACTCATGGCAAAGACCTGGTTTCAGGTTGATTTTGAGCTGGTTCGAGGTAAGTGACTTGCCTAACCTTGTGTGGAAGCCTCCCCCTTAGGATTTGGTATTGTAGATATTTGAAATGTCTTGTGCGTGAGGTGACGAGTGCATACTTGTGCTAATTATTGAAAATCCTATTTTTGCTAAGTAATTAAAATTGTGTTTTCTTCCCCCGTATTACTACTTGTAATTTAAGCATGTTGTTAGCTTGGGAAAATGTGACTAAGTGATTTAATTACTTTACTTGGTCAAACTGTTTACCTGAATTCTGTGCAGTATGCTAAGCTAGTAATATTTGTTTGCCTTGGTATGAAGTTGACGATTTTTGAATATTCTTCGTGTTGCTGCTATGTATTTACATTGGAACTACGAATGTGGGATTTCGGTAGATCCTCCTTGTCTGTTTATTTAGGACTACAGATGTGGGATTCCGGTAGATTCCCCTGCATAGTTATATGGAACTACGAGACTGCACCCGGTAGGTTCCCCCAGTAATATGTGTTTAAATTTGGGACTACCGAACGTGATTCCGGTAGATCTCGCATACTATGAGTTGGACTACGAGACGGTATACCGAGAGATCCATTGGATATGTATATTTGGGACTATAGAATGGTATCCTCGGAGATCCTCGATTGTTATTTTGGTGTTGAGCTGTATTTTTTTTCTGTGTTTACTTTGCCTCTGTAATAGTTGTTGCTATCCTTTATATCTTGTGTTACTTTTATTGTTGTACTTAATTATATTGTTTTATACTATACTGTCAAAATGTATATTTTATTTAACCTCAATAGAGCCCTGACCTTCCTCGTCACTACCCGATCTGGCTTAGGCTTGGCACTTATTGAGTATTGTTGTGGTGCACTCATGCCCTTTCTGCCCATATTTTACATGTGCAGATCCAGGTACTTCGACTCAGTCCTATCACCCGTGAGGCGAAGCAAGTGTTCCAGAGACTTCAAGCTATATCTGCTTTGTCCGCAGACCGAGGAGTCCCTTTCTACTCTCTCTTTTAAGTATTAGACCTTCTGTTTTTCTTTTCCTTGTTAGATATTCTGGAGTTAGACACTTATAGATATTTAAAGTCTTGTGGTTTCATGAGATTCCGAGTTTTGGGAAGTGTTATTGGTTTTGAGAAGTTGTATTGTATATGACAAGCGGCATTTTAACTACTATTTCATTCTGTTAGTTTGGTTTTTAATGATTTCTTTCGCAAGTTTTGTTTATCTTTCGTATTTTTAGGCTTACCTACTCGTAGAGACTAGGTACCGTCACGACTGTTCACAGAGGGCGAACTGGGGCCGTGACAAGTTGGTATCAAAGCTCTTGGTTCATTGGAGTCATGATTCACAAGATGCTTTATTAGAGTCTCGTTGATCGGTACAGAGACATCTGTACTTATCTACGAGACGCTATGTAACTGTTCGGAAAATTCCACTTTATTTGATTTCCCTATCATGAGATATTTTGATGTCACAATTCTAAACTCTATCTTCTATTCTCTAACAGATGGAGAGGACACGTGCTACCTGAGATGATCAGGCGCCGCGCCCCCTATTCCAGCTGGAGTCCAGGAACCTGATATGCCTATTGCTACTACCACTCCAACACTTCAAGAGACTCTAGTATAGTTTATGAGCGTGTACACCACTCTAGCTCAGGCAAGGTTGATTTCCCTTACTGCAGCCACATCTCAGGACATGGGAGTAGTACAAACTCTGGTCACCTGCACTCCTGAGCAGTGAGTACATGTCGATCAGGTCCCAGAGATTATTCATGTACAGACTGCAGTCTCACGTCAGCTCGAGGACAGGGCAGTGGCTTCCAAGGAT
The DNA here is from genome assembly GCA_034376525.1 of Nicotiana benthamiana. NCBI lineage: Eukaryota > Viridiplantae > Streptophyta > Magnoliopsida > Solanales > Solanaceae > Nicotiana > Nicotiana benthamiana. Next base: position 70,140,507 of record CM067332.1, read on the forward strand.
GAGTAGCGGAGACTTGAGAGGTTTAAGAAGTATGTTACTCCTGAATTTAGTGGGTTAGCATTAGATGATGCCTTAGGATTTCTGGAGGAGTTGTACCGTTTTCTCCATACCATGGGTATATCAGGATCGAGAGGGGTTTCCTTCAATTCTTTCCTGCTTTGAGGAGCCGCCTATGACTGGAGGTGCACCTATGAGTTAGACAGACCGGACGAGGCTGCTTTGCTGGCTTAGACCCACTTTTCAGATCTATTCCTGAGAGAGTTTGTTCCTCAAAGACTCAGACATACATGGCATGCCGAGTTTGAGAATTTATGCCAAGGTGCTATGATTGTCTCGGAGTATGCAACCCGTTACACTAGCTTGGCTAGACATGCACCAGCCTTGGTTTCTACTGTTAGCAAGAGGGTTCGCCAGTTTCTTGAGGGGCTTATTCCCAGCATCAGGTCTAGCATGACTCGCGAGTTGGAGATAGATATTTCTTATCAGCAGGTGCTGAGCATTGCTAGGAGGTTTGAGGGTATGCATACTAGGGAGAGAGAGAATAGGGGGCCCAAGAGGTCTCGAGAGTCTGGCCATTATTCTGGTGCCTCTGCCCCAGCTGCAGCTCGTCATGGTAGGGGTTATATAAGTCGCCCTGTTCATTCACCTCTTCCAACAACCAGTTGTATTCCAGCTTCTCCTAGACCTCAATAGCCTTGAGATGCACATCCGATTTCTAGTGCGCCTCCTGTGTAGGGTGCTTTCAGAGGTTAGTCCAGCAGACCTGGCCCAAGCCAGTCACAGCCACCATGTCCTCCTAGAGCTTTTTTTGAGTGTGGTGACACATTCCATATGGTGAAAGATTGACCCAGACTTGGGAGAGGTGCACCTCCGCAAACTTCTCAGCCAAAGCGTGCCTAACAGAGTTCTCAGGCTATGGTTACAACTCCAGTTACTACTCCACCTACTCAGCCAGCTAGAGGTGGAGGTCGGGGAGGTAGAGGTCACCTTAGAGGGGGAGGCCAGGTCAGATACTATGCTCTTCCTGCCCGTACCGAGGTTTTGTCCTCCAATTCTGTCATCACAGGCACTATACTAGTTTTTCACAGAGATGCACCAGTTCTATTCTATCCAAGCTCCACTTATACTTATGTGTCTTTTTATGTTGCTCTGTATTTGGGTGTACTTCAGGATACCTTGGTTTCTCCTATTTATATTTCTACTCATGTAGGAGATTCTCTTGTTATAGATCACGTTTATCGGTCGTGTTTGGTTGCTCTTAGTGGTTTTGAGACCAGAGCGGATTTATTATTGCTCATCATGGTTGATTTTGACATTATCTTGGGCATGGACTGGTTGTCGCCCCATTATGTTATGCTTGATTGTCACGCCAAAACAATGACGATGGCTATGCCAGGTATACCACGTGTTGAGTGGAGGGGTGCTTTAGATCACACTCCCAGTAGAGTTATTTCTTTCCTTAAGGCTCATCGTATGGTTGAGAAGGGGTATGATGCGTATTTAGCTTACGTGAGAGATGTCAATATTGATACCCCTTCCATTGATTTAGTCCAGTAGTACGGGATTTTTCTGATGTACTTCTAGCTGACCTTCCGGGCATGCCGCCCAATAGAGATATTGATTTTGGCATTGATCTGTTGCCAGGCACTCAGAACATTTCTATTCCTCTGTATCATATGGCTTCTCATAAGTTAAGGGCGTTGAAGGATCAGTTATAGGAATTGCTTGATAAGGGTTTTATTCTGCCCAGTGTACCACCTTGGGGTGCTCCTATCATGTTTGAGAAGAAAAATGATGGTTCTATGCGTATATGTGTTGATTTACAGTGAAGAACCGTTATCCTTTGCCTCATATTTATAATCTGTTTGACTAGCTTCAGGGTGCACTGTAGATACCCAATTGTTTTCTGTATATTTTTTATATGCAAAATACTTTCAAAATAGCATATATGTGCATATATAAGTATGTCCCGGTGTTTTATTAATTTTGTTGATTTTTAAAAGATTTTTAACCAATTTATTCCCCTATTTTATCCATAAAAAACAAATAATTATTTCCAAAATTATCATCTTGGTGATTTATTTATTGGACTCTCATATTTACTAAAATATTGATAATATAAGCTTTTCATATTTTTACAAAGTCATTTAGTATTTTTAAAGTTAAATTGTATACAATTACAACATTAGCCTCTTTTAGGATTAATTATGTTTATATTTATAAAAATTAGGTCTGGTATTTTAAATAGTTAATTATGTGCTATAAATGATTTTGGTACCTTTAATTTATTTCCAAAAATTAATTTTTTATTTTTTATAAGTCAAATAGGGAAAATTGGCTATTTAGATGTTAGCCCAATTTTATTTTGGATTATAGCCCAATTCTGACCCCAATTGAATTCAATTGAAACGATTTGAACCCCGACCCAATTCCATTTTAATCTAACCCTAACCCGTTTTCCACAACCCGCCCACTCGCCCGTTTTAATCTAGGTCGTTGATCATTCAAAGCAACGGCCAACAACCATCCTTGCCTTAATTAATCCTAAATTATCCCTAACTCTAATCATCTATATGATGCCGCCCTAAAATACTCTCTTCTACGAAAACACTCTCAACCTAATCCTAATTTTCAAAGGTCGTCCTCTCGTCTCCGGCCATCTCCGGTGATCTCTCATCGTCTCTTAAGCCTTCAATGGCTTCTCTCATGCTATGCCTTCCTTCTCTAAGGTCTTCAAGGTCATGCGGCCATGCATACATGCATCTAGGATTATCCTCCTGCCTGTTCTTGTCTATTCCATCGTGATTTCAAGTAGAATCATTCTATATTTAACACGGTCTTTGAGTTTCTGGACAGGTTTCTTCGTCTCATTATGGGTTCTTCCGAAACCGTAATTTTTTTCCTATACCTCCTATATTTGTACATGTCTAGGACTATCTGAGTTTGTTTCTCGAATGTTTACACTGTCCTTAAGGTTTTTACAAGAATCATGTGGTTTCAAGTGTTTTTCATCTTTTAAGCTAAGGTTTTCGGAACTTCTTCTAAAACCTTGTTTAAATGATTCTTTGTGTTTCAACTTATATTTCTTGCATATGTTGACTGATTCTATGAGTTTTCTACATTTTTAATTCCTTTATGTTGAAAGCCCTAATTTTAGGGGGTTCTTTGCTTGGTTTTGTGTATCAGCATGACTGGTCGGTTCTCATTTTTGATTTACTGTGATTTTTCGTGACTATCTTGCCTTGACATGTTTCTATTCAGTTTCTGAGCCTAAACTTACACTGAGTCTATGTGCTTGTGCTCATCTTGACTGTCCAAAACATGACTTTTTCTTATTGAATCAGTATTGTTTGACTCTCATGTTTGTTAGAGTTGTATGTCGACTCTTGACCATCTATGTCTTACTTTATATATATGCAAAACAATGACTCATGACCTTCTTTTTGATTGATTCTGATTTTTCTATCTCTTGGTCTAATTGGAACACTTTCCTTTAGACCTTCAATCCCTATTTTTCTACTTAATTTGATTAATTCCCTTACCTTAGCTGTATTGGTAGTTGATTCTTATTGACTATCTCCTTAATTAGGGTTTTTTTGAACCTAGCCCTAATGGTTTACTCTATTCCTAATATGTTCGAATTATTTCCTTGTCTACACACTGATTTCTTTCCTTATTTGTTACTTGTTCTTACCATTTGAATTGATTCCCTTAAGTTAAGGGAGTACTTGTACTATTTTTTGCCCCAATTGGTTCTGAGTTCCTTAATTACTATACAATTGTCTTTTTTTGCCTTATTTTACATGGTTTCGAAGTACTATGTATACCCGCTCTCTAATTAACACAAACACGAACACTTTTAGCTATGAACTCACACTTACACTCAAGCACTCTCTCTTGCTTTACTACTACTTGTGCTACTGCCTGTTTATCTAGCTGAAGCCAAGGCTGATATTTCGAAGTCCTACTACTTTTCTTTATTGCACTTTGCTTCTTTGACTGGTATTTCTAATTAAGTTTTCAGCATCAACGATAACATGTTTCTTTCCTCTTGTTTGTCCCATATTGTATTTAGTTGATTCCTATTGTTAAGCATGATGCATTCTGCCTTCCTTGTTCTGAATTAGTGCCTTTTTATCATAGTTTGAGCATCTTAAATCCCCACCCCCAATATGTTTGATGAATGTGGTTGGTATAGAGCATGGCAACATCAAACATTATTGTCCATGACGCAAACTTGGTCCTTCTGGGACCATAACCTTCATGTTTCCTCTGTTTGTTGTGTTTTTGGTTGGCTTATAGGCAGGCCAACATCTTCTATTATTGTGCATGCATAAAGCTGGCCTTTGCTAAATTATACAGGATCTTTGCAATGAATCCCCAACCCTCGGCCCCTTGCATGAAGTTACCAACTCTATGTTTTACTGGTTATTGCTTTTCTATCACCCTTTACCCTTATCCTACACTCTCTTCAGTTGTAAAACCCTTATCCTTGCACTTCCACTATCTTCCTAGAATCAAGGTCTTCCCCCTCTATGTGAGCCTTGCCTTGGGACCCAAGAGCTCCCTCTAAACTTGGACACAAAAAGGCTGGTATTTCCATACTACACCCATCTCTATTCTGGTTATGTAACTTGGGAGTGAGCACTGCCTAAGGTCCTGTTGAGGCCCTTAGGGAACTCTGACACACTCAAGTTTGAGAAAGGCTTTGGAGCAATGGCATCTTAAGGCACTTATTCCATAGCTCAGGGAGGAACCAAGAATCGAAACTTCTCTAGTTGTATTTTTGATGTATTTCAGTATTTCTAGTTTGTAATAATTTGTAACAAACATTTGTTGCTGGCTAGTGAAAAGAGTTGGGTATTTATGTATGTCAAGGGTAGAAAATAAGCTTATAAGACTATTTGTAATTTTGCATCTTCAAATTGCGTTTAGAAAATATGCTTATATGATTATTTATAATTCTACATCTTCAAACTGTATTTAGACACCATGCCTATAGAGTATTTTAATTCTGCATTTCAAACTGCATTTAAAAACCATGTCTATAGGGTATTTTAATGCTGCATCTTAGACATCATGCCTATAGAGGTTTATTTACTCTGCATGTTTAACTTCACACCTAGATAACCTGCCTATAGGACTTCATTCAAAATTCTGCACGCTTGTTACCACTCAGACATCATGCTCTAATATTTAGCGGTTGTAAATTAGTATCATGTTCAAAATCAGTACGCTAGATACCATGTTCATAGGAGTCAAAACTAGTAATAATGGATCCTATCATCTGCAACCAGTTTAATGTAAAACCAGTCTGTTTTGAATGAGTTTTTAAGTAGCTGGTTAACAAGATTTAGCAAGTAATCCTGTAAGGTTTCAAATCTTCCGCTTTGAGCTGTGACTACATTCAGAATCAGTAATAGATACCATGTTTCTAAGGTCGCACCTAAATACTTAGGCAAGCCTTAGGAAATGTAAATGAAAAAGAACTCATCTCTGTTATTTGTTTAAGTGCTAGAATCAGCAGGCAGGATCGATTCATGTTTTCTAACTGAGTCATGTAATAAGCAAGACCTGCTACAACAACGACCATCTCCTCTTCCCTGGAGTATTTTCTTAGAATCAGACCTTACTCATGTAAGTCATGTTATTGGATTGTTTTGTTTCAGGATGTATACTTGAGCCTTATGTGTTTATGTGTTTCCCCATTAATATGTAGTCTTTTATATGTTTTGTATGTCGCCTTAGATTTTTACCTTTGAAACTATAAGTCAGCCTAATATCCATCCCTATTAGGATTAGTAGTCCTAAGTGCCTTCAAGACTGATAAGAATGGGACGGATAATAACATGCAATAGTGGTCGAGACTAATCTGCACTTTAGTACCTTAAATGGGGTGGGAAAGGGTAGATATGGATATGATGACTGGTGCACTAACTCCACGTATAACCCCTCTTTTGAGGAGTAATTATCGAGTATTGCATTGATGTGATCCATATTTTTTTATAAACCTAGGACCCCCTTACTTTATTTCCCATTCTTTTTTTTAAGCATTGTAACTCTTTATTTATAATTAGCTCTTTTAATTGCTCTTTCAAACTTTGTTTACTTTCAAATCATTGTGTACTGAAATTCCCTCTTATTTGAGACTTATCTGCTTATATGTTAATTTCACCCCAAACTCATAATAACTGTTTGGTCGGGAACCCCGCTAATGGATCCTAAGGGGTGCCTAACACCTTCCCCTTAGGATAATTTCATGCTCTTACCCTATCTCTGGCTATTCAAATGGTACTTAGAATTGAACTCCATTGGTGTCCTTATGCACCTCGAATCATTAGGTGGCGACTCTTCAAAAATGCAAACTCAATTCCTAAAAGGAACTAATTGCCCTATATTAAAATGTCATAAGACCAATTTCTGTGAAGGAAAAGGCGGGCAAAACATGCACGAGTGTTCTCCAAGATTGACTTGCATTTGGGGTACCATCAGTTGAAGATTCGAGAGCCAGATATCCCGAAGAATGCTTTCAGGACTCGGTATGGTCATTACGAGTTCCTTGTTATGTTATTTAGGCTGACCAATGCCCAGTAGCCTTTATGCATTTTATGCACAGTGTATTCTGGCCATATCATTACTCATTCGTCATTGTCTTTATTGATGACATTCTGGTGTATTCCTAGAGTCAAGAAGATCATGAGCAACACCTGAGCACAGTGCTCCAGACTTTGAGGGAAAAGAAGTTATATGCAAAGTTCTCAAAATGTGAATTTTGGTTGGATTCCGTGGTATTCTAAGGCCACGTGGTATCGAGTGAGGGTATTCAGGTGGATCCGAAGAAGGTAGAGGCAGTGAAGAGTTGGCCCAGGCCATCCTCACCTACAGAGATCCGCAGTTTTCTCGGCTTGGTGGGTTACTACAATCATTTTGTAGAGGGGTTTTCATCGATTGCAGCTTTTATGACCAGACTGACCTAGAAGGGTGCTCTATTCCAATAGACGGAAGAGTTTGAGGCGAGCTTTCAGAAGCTCAAGACATCTTGGATTACAACCCAATATTGCCTACATGTTCGGGGTCTTACACTGTCTATTGTGATTCCTCGAGGATTAGCCTTAGATCGGTTTTGATTTAAGACGGTAGGGTGATTTCCTACGCGTCCAGACAACTGAAGGTGCACGAGAAGAATTGTCATGTCCATGATCTTGAGTTAGCTGCTATTGTTCACGTCTTGAAGATCTGGCACCATTATTTGTACGGTCTCCCCTGTTAGATTTATACTGATCGTCGGAGCTTATAGCACTTGTTCAAGAAAAAAGATCTAAATTTGCGCCAGAGGAGGTGGTTAGAGTTGTTGAATGACTATGATATCACTATTTTGTATCACCCAGGCAAGGCTAATATGGTGGCTGATGCTTTGAGTCGCTGGGCAGAGAGTTTTGGGAGTTTGGCTTATTTACCAATATCGTAGAGGCCTATGGAGATGGATGTTTAGGCCTTAGCCAGCCAGTTTGTAAGATTGCATTTTTCAGAGCCTAGTCGGGTTCTAACTTGCATGGTTTCTCGGTCTTCCTTATTTGATCGTATCAGGGAACGTCAGTACGATGACCCTAATTTGCTTGTCCTTAAGGACAAGGTTCAGCATGATAATCCTAGATATATGACTAATGGTGAGGACGGAGTATTCAGGATGCAGGGTCGGATATGTGTACCCAATATTGATGGGCTTCAAGAGTTGATTCTAGAGGAGGTCCGCAGTTCGCAGTATACCATCTACACGGGTGCGTCAAAGATGTACCAGGATTTGAGGCAGCCCTATTGGTAGAGGCGGATGAAGAAAGATATAGTTGGGTTTTGTATCTCGGTGCCTCAACTATCAGCAGGTGACGTATGAGCACCAGAGACTGGGTGGATTGCTTCAACAGATAGAGATTCTGGAGTGGAAGTGGGAGCGGATCACCATAGACTTCGTAGTTGGGCTTTCACGGACTTTGAGGAAGTTCAATGCTATTTGGGTGATTGTGGATCGCTTGACCAAGTCCACATACTTCATTCCTGTGTGTACTACCTATTCTTCGGAGCATCTGGCAGATTTTATATCCAGGAGATTATTCGTTTGTATGGTATTCTAGTTTCCATTATTTCATATAGAGGTACTCAGTTCACATTACGGTTCTAGAGGGTCATTCAGCATGAGTTGGGTACTCGGGTGGAGTTGAGTACAACATTCAACCCTCAGATGGACGGACAGTCCAAACGCACTATTCAGATTCTTAAGGATATGCCATGTACATGTGTAATTGATTTTGGAGGGTCGTGGGATTAGTTCTTGCTATTGGCAGAGTTTGCATACAACAATAGTCATCAGTCCAGCATTCACATGGTGCCATATGAGGCTCTATATGGTAGGCGATATAGATCTCAGTGGGTTAGTTTTGTTAGGATTTATGCCCGCCACTAGAGGGGGGTGAATAGTGCGGCACGAGAATATTGATAAATATTGCGGAATTAAAATTGCAGGAATAAAATAAATTCGGTAATTAAAATATTAAGGAAAGAACACACCGAATTTATCCTGGTTCACCACAACTTGTGGTTAGTCCAGTCCCCGAGAGACTCTCTCGAGATTCCACTAACTCCGTTAAGCTTACGGGTGCCTAACAAACCGTTACACTTGCTCGTAGATGTACACTCTACAAGACTTCAACTTGCTCGAGGATACCGCACCTCAAGACTTCACCTTGCTCGTGGATACCGCACCACAAGACTTCACACACTAAGATTGAGGGTACTTAGCAAACCCGACAATCAATGAGAAGATATAGTCTTCTCAAACACCTTTCTCTTTTACAACAAGAACTCTCTCAAAAGAGTAGATAAAGAGATACAATATTAGCTCTATGAACAATTCAAAGTTGTCTCTCAAATGGCTCAACAAAAGCTCTATAATGATGCACAAATAATATCAATATGTATATGAATAATGAGAGGTGTTGTGTGTTTCAATTCAGCTCAAAAGACCTCTATTTATAGGTGTTATAAGTTGGATGTCCGTTGCTTAATTGACAATCAATTAGGCTGATTTTATGCCAAGATAATCGATTATCAGATTTGGATAATCGATTATCAGCTTACCGTTACAAAATCGGAAGCTGATTTTATGCAGAATAATCGATTATTGGAAATGCATAATCGATTATGTTGTTACAGTGTTCAAAAACTGGCAACGGATAGTGAAATAATCGATTATTTCAATCACATAATCGAATATGTTGCCTTGCAGAATTTCCAGGGAAGCTGGAATATACCAGAATCAAAGCTGGAGTATACCAGAATCAAAGCTGGAGTATACCAGAATATACAAGAATCGAAAACTTACTTCAAAAACCATTTTGGTTAAAATGAAAACGTTCAAATCATTTTGTTTGAAGTCTTTGAAATATGTTTACGATAAATATGATTTGACAAAAAGAGTTTATGCATATTTATGATGACCTATGTTGAGCCAAAAGACGAGATAACTTTAAACGTTGCTCTTACATTGGTTCTTTCTAACGACCTACGCCTTGGGTCTTCGGTCTTGAACTTTTGAGCTCGTCTTTGGCTTTCTCATTGCAATCCATTCATCAATATGCTCCTCGGCATTCAATCTTGATTGTTTGTCATATAATAACATTGTTTGACACTTGACTTCATTGTTTGTCATTCATCGACTTCGTTGTTTGTCATTCATCAAAACCTATACCTGAAAATCATGCTAATACAACCAAAGCACATATATCATGGATTGAATGATTTTCTACAAGTTTAGGTCGGGTAAGGCTAGATTAATGGGAACAGACTTGGTTCAGGATGATTTGGAGAAGGCCAAGGTGATTCAGGATAGAATCAATACGGCCAGTCCAGACAAAAAAGTTATGCGAACCAGAAGGTTAGTGACATTTCCTATATAGTTGGAGAGCACTTTCTGCTTCGGGTTTCGCCTATGAATGGTGTTATGAGATTTGGAGACAAAGAGAAGTTGAGTCTGCAGTTTATTGGCCCTTTTGAGATATTGAGGCATGTTGGGGAGGTTGCTTATGAGCTCGTCTTACCTCTCAGCTTAGTAGGAGTGCATCCGGTATTTCATGTTTCGATGCCCCGAAGGTGTCACAGTGATCCGTCCCATGTGTTGGATTTCAGTTCAGTTCAGTTGGAGAAGGATCTATCTTATGTTGAGGATCCAGTGGCAATATTGGACAGACAGGTTAGAAAGCTGAGGTCAAAGAACATTGCATCGGCAAAGGTTCGGTGGCGAGGTCAGCTGGCTGAGAAGGCAACCTAGGAGACCGAGCAGGATATGCGTAGCCATTATCCTCATCTTTTCACTATTGTAGGTATGTCTCTACGCTCGTTCGAGGACGAAAGAATAATTAATTGTAGGAGGATGTGACGACCCGACCAGTTGTTTAAAGAATTTATTCCTCGATTCCCTATTAAATGCTTTCCTCGCATTTATTTCTTCTATTTTAATTTACCGGGATGTTCGATTTTGAGTTTTGGAGAGTTTTGGGACACTTAGTCCCTAAATGAGAGATTTAGTGTTAGAAATTTGGCGGTAGTCAAAACAGTGTAAACACGGCCTTAGAATGGAATTTCGACGCTTTAGTTAGCTCCATTGGGTGATTTCGGGCTTAGGAGCGTGTTCGAATTTTTTTGAAGGTCCGCAGCTAATTTAGACTTGAAATGTTGAATGTCGAATTTTGAAATTATCGGTTCGACAGTGAGATTTTGATCCGAGGGTCGGAATGGAATTCCAAAAGTTGGAGTAGCTTTGTAGTGTTGAATTTGTCATGTGTGCATAATTTCAGGCCATTTGGACGAGGTTTATATACTTTTTGATCGAAAGAATATTTTGAGAATTTTGGAGTTCTTAGGCTTGAATCTATGGTTAATTCGGGATTTCGATGTTGTCTTAGGTGTTTTAAGGATTGGTATAAGTTTGCGGAGTGTTATTAGACCTTTTTGTGCATTTGGTTGAGGTCTCAGGGGCCTCGGGATAATTTCAGATAGTTGACGGAAGGATTTGGAGTTAGGAGATGCAGCTGAAGCTATAACTGTTGTCATAACCACATCTACGGTTGAGAGGCCGCAGGTGCGACTCCAGCAGATGCAGAAACTAGTCACAAAAGTGGCAGATGAGGAAGGAGCCAGGAACCGAAGAAGCGGTATAAGTACCGCACCTGCGTGACCACAGATGCGAATTCTAGGTCTCTTGTGCGGCGGGGAGGTTTAAAGTGAAAACTGCAGAAGCGGTTCCCCAACCGCATAAATGGTTTCGGAGATGCGATTTTTGGACCGCAGATGCGGGATTGCTAGGCAAAAATATAAATAGTTGCCTTCGCGAATTTGAGGTATTCTTTGACCATTTTCATCCAAGAAGTAAGCTTTCGAGAAGACTTTTAAGAGGGGATTCAGGAGAGTTTCGAGGAGATAAGATTCTTGGCCTAAACTCATTATTATAGTGATTTTTATCATCTTAAGCATGAAAATTTAAGGAAAATCAGTAGCAAATTGAGGGTTAGTGCTTGATTAATTAGAGACCTTTGATTAATGATTTAATGGACCAATTGAGGTTCGATTTTGGTACATTTGGTATGACTGAACTCGCGAGAGCGTGAGGATTCTAGAAATACAAATTTTACACAATTCTGAGGCGTGGTCTAGAGGGGCGTTTTGGTTATTTTACATAATTTTGTGCATTAGCTTAGAATTTTAATTGTAGAATCAGTTACTTGAAGTGTTATTCACATTATGCAATTGAATATAATAGATTGGGGCCATTTGGAGTCGAGCACTCGTGGCAAAAACGTGGTTTCAGTTTGATTTTGAGCTAGTTTGAGGTAAGTGGCTTGCCTAAACTTATGTAGGGGACTTCCCCTTAGGATTTGGTATTGTTGATATTTGAAATGCCTTGTACTTGAGGTGACGAGCGCGTACTTGTGCTAATTGTTAAAAATTCAGTTTGTGCTAAGTAATTAAAATTGTGTTTTCTTCTCCCGTTATTACTACTTGCAATTTACGCATGTTGTTAGCTTAGGGAAGCATGTCTAAGTGATTTAATTGCCTTACTTGCTCAAACTGTTTACCTGAATTTTGTGCAGCATGCTAGGCTAGTAATACCTCTTTGCGTTGGTATGAAGTTGACGATTTAGGAATATTATTCGAGTTACTGTTTTGTATTTACATTGGGACTACGGATGTGGGATTCTAGTAGATCCCCCTTGTTTGCTTATTTGGGAGTACAGATGTGGGATTCCAGTACATCCCCCTTTTTTGTTTATTTGGGACTACGGGTGTAGGATTCCGCGAGATCCCCCTGCACAGTTATATGGAACGATGGGACTGCACTCGGTAGGTTCCCCCAATCTGGGTATTTACATTTGGGACTACGAAACCAAATTTTGGTAGATCCCCGCACACTATGAGTTAGACTATACGACAATATCCTGGGAGATCCATTGGATATGTATATTTGGACTACAGGACGGTATCCTAGGAGATCCCGAAAGTTATTTTCGTGTGGAGCCGTATTTTCTTTCTGTGTTTACTTTTCCTCTGTAATGGTTGTTGCTATCCTTTATATCATGTGTTACTATTACTGATGTACTTAATTATATTGTTGTGTACTACACTGTCGAACTGTATATTTTATTTAACCTCAGTAGGCCCCGACCTTCCTCGTCATTATTCGACCAATGTTAGACTTGGCACTTACTAAGTACAGCTGTGGTGTACTCATGCCCTTTCTGTGCAAGTTTTTCATGTGCAGATCCAGGTACTTTGACTCAGTCCTATCACCCGTGAGGCCAGGCGACTATTCCAGAGACTTCGAGGTATATTTGTCGCTTCCGCAGACCGAGGAGTCCCTTTCTACTCTCTCTTTTAAGTATTAAACCTTTTGTATTTCTTTTCCTTGTTAGATATTCTGGATTTAGACATTTGTAGATATTCAAAGAAGTGTGGCTGAATGAGATTCCAGGTTTTGTGAAGTGTTGTTAGTTTCGAGAAGTTGTATTGTATATGGCAAGCAGCATTTTAAATACTGTTTCATTCTGTTAGTTTGGTTTTTAATGATTTTTTTCGCAAGTTTTGTTTATCTTCCGCGTTTTTAGGCTTATCTAGTCTTAGAGACTAGGTATCGTCACGACAGTTCATGGAGGGTAAACTAGGGTTGTGACATTCACACCTCTTTTGTTATTAATAAGAAAACCAACAATCCCACACATGAATGGGGAATGGATGTAAAATAAAAGAATGAATAGACGTGCAAGAATTAATAATATCTAGATAAGTAGGTTTCCCTTTTGAACTTTTCGTAGTGAACTTGTATCCGATATACTTGGTAAATCGGTAGATTTGATATTTTTTAACCATCGTGATTTTTTGTATACCTAGACAACATAAGTTACATAGTCAATGCTTTACAGTCTATAATTCTCACGGTTATGTTCGTTTCAGCCATGAACACCGCCTGGTTTCGTGAGTGCTTAGAGAGACTTTCATTTCCTTTGAAGCGGCTTACACTTAACACTCACATAGGTGATTCCTAAACGTCTAATCCTGAAGACACACTATTTGGTCATATCCTGCCAGACTTAGTAAATCATTAAAAAGCTTTAAGCTTTATTGACTCATCAAAAAGCCTTAATGCTTTACATTAACTTTTAAATATTATTTTCGTTACGAGAAATGATTATGTTATTTGATAATGTTGAACCGTCATTCATAACTTTGTTTGATCTATTTGAACCTAGCTCTTAGGAACATAACTATCCTAGGCCTTAACCCCATTCCCTTTTAACATAACTTCCCAATACTCTCGCATAGTCAAGTTGTGAGTCAATTTTACCTTCATTCTTTTTAAGTGCATAACTTATGTCAATTGGAGTCTTCGCGGTTCTAAAATCCAAATACTTGAACTTGTCAAGTACTTTTTCAATGCAGTGAAACTATGATAATGCTAGACCTTGTGGAATCTTGTGAATTCTAATTCCTAAGATCATATCAGCAACTCCTAAGTCTTTCATGTCGAAATTGCTAGCCAACATGCGCTTAGAATTTATATCTGCCATACTTTTGTTCATTATCAACATGTTATCAATATATAAACAAACAATGACTTCATGACCTGGAATGTTTTTAATGTAAACATATTTGTCACACTCGTTGATTTTAAATTCACTTGCTAACATTGTTTGGTCAAATTTTACATGCTATTATTTGGGTGCTTGTATAAGTCCATAAAGCGACTTAACAAGTTTGCACTTTCTTTTCTTTACCAGGAACCATAAAATTCTCAGGTTGTTCCATGTAAATCTCTTCCTCAAATTTTCCATTTAAGAAAGCTATTTTAACATTCATTTGATAGATTTCATGACCATACACGGCCGCTAGTGCCACTAACACCTTAATAAATGTTATCTTGTTACTGGCTAGTAAATGTCAAAATAATAAAGACCTTCGTTTTATCTATAACCTTTGACAACAAGTCTTGCCTTATATTTGTCAATAGTGTCATCTGCTTTAATTTTTCGTTTAAAGATCCATTCGAACCTAAAGACTTATTTTTCGGAGGAAGATCAACCAACTCTCATGTATGGTTATCCAAAATTGATTGAATCTCACTATTGACTACCTCTTTTCAAGACGCAGAATTAGAAGATAACATAGCTGCTTTAAAAGTTTGAGGATCATTTTCAAACAAAAATGTCACAAAATCTGGTCCAAAGGAAATAAATGTTCTTTGATGTTTGCTATGCCTTGGATCTTCTATACTTGGAGTATTTTCCTTTGGTTATTTACGAGGTCATTTAGGTCTTTCACTTAACGACTCGCATTCAGTTTTATACGCATAGATGCTTTCAAATAATTCAGCATTATCTGATCCATTACAGTATTAATATGAATCTCGGGATTATTAGATTTATGAACTAAAAACCGACGTGATTTACTGTTTATAGCATATTCAATAAAAATGTAATCTAATATTTTTGGTCCGATTTTAACCTTTTTATGTAAAGGAACTTGTACATTTGCTGGACAACTCCACACTTTGAAATATTTCAAGTTGGGTTTTCTTCCTTTTCATTTTTCATATGGAATATATTGCATTTTGTTGTAGGGTACTACGTTGAGTATTCAGTTAGCTGTTAGGATAGCTTCCCCCCACAAACTCTGCGATAAACAAATTCATCATTTCCTTTAATGTCCGATTTTTCCTTTCTGAAATTCTGTTGGATTGGGGTGTGTAAGGTGCAGTAGTTTGATGGATAATTCTATATTCCAAACATATATATGCAAATGGAGATTCATAATCTCCATCACTATCATTTTTAATCATTTTGATTTTTTTATTCAGTTGATTCTCTACGTCATTCTTGTATTGCTTAAATGCTTCAATTGCTTTATCCTTACTATTAAGCAAATAAATATAACAATATTGAGTGCAATCTTCAATAAAAGTAATAAAATTCTTTTTCTGAACTCGAGATGGTGTCGCCTTCATATCACAAATATCAGTTTGAATTAAGTCTAAAGGATTTGAATTCTTTTAAATAGACTTATAAGGATGTTTTACAAACTTAGATTCAAAACATATTTGACATTTCGATTTATTACACTCGAATTTAGGCAATACTTCTAAATTAATTAACTTCTACAAGGTTTTATAATTGATATGCCCTAAGCCAAAATGCCATAAATTATTCGACACTAATAAATACGAAGAAGCAGGAATTTTTTTTATACTGTCAACAACCATGACATTGAGTTTGAAAAGGTCCTCCGTGAGGTAGCCTTTCCCAACATACATTTTATTTTTGCTTACAACAATTATATCAGAAACAAATACACATGTAAATCCATTCTTCACATGCAAAAAAGTAAAAACTAAATTCTTCCTAATTGTAGGAATATGAAGAACGTTGTTGAGCGTTAACACCTTGCCGGAAGTCATCTTCAGGAATATCTTTCCATATCCTTCAATCTTATTTGTTGCATTATTTTCCATGAAAATCGCTTTCAGTAGAGTAAGTCACAAATGCTTCTTTGACAACACAAACATGTCGAGTGGCTCCGGAGTCAATCCACCACTCTTTCGGATTACTAACTAGAATGCATTTCAAAAATATTGCACAAAGATCATCATTGTCATCATTCTTCTCCATTATGTTGGCATGTCCCTTCTTCTTATCCTTTTTTGGGAGACGACAATCAGGGGCTTTATGACCAAGTCTTCCACAATTGTCGCAGTTGCCCTTGAATTTCTTTTTTTCTTGCTCCTTAGTCTGTCCACAAGACCCTTACTCTTCTTACTTTTTGGAGAAGTCTCCTCAACGATATTAGCTCCCATGATCATTGAATTTCCACGAGACTACTTCTCAGCTATTTTTTTTGTCTTCCTCAATGTTTAGACGTACCACAAGATCTTTTTCATTTTTTTGCTCTTGTGCTTAATATAGTTCTTGAAACCTCGCCATGAATGAGGAAATTTTTGAATCTTTGCAACCACTTGAAATGCTTCATTCACGACCGGACCTTCAGCAATAAGGTCGTGAAAAATAAGTTGAAGCTCTAGAACTTAGGTTCCCACAGTTTTGTTGTCTATTAAAACTTGGCAACCATGAACTTCTTCAAGCATGCATCTTCCATCCTGTACTTCTTCACAAGTGTGTCCCGTAATTCTTTCGAAGTATTCATCGCAATGTACACATTGTAAAAAGTCATCCTCTAACGCGCTTATGATATATCATTAGCAAAGAAAATCTGTCTGCTTCCACGCCTCAACAATCATGAACTTCTCATTGTCCGTCATGTTCACAGCAAGCACTGGAGGCTCTTCACAAGTGAATTTCTACTTACCATTGTGGTAAGCCAGACGAACACCCTTTGTTGTCATCCTTTAAAGTTGGCTCTAGAAAAAAAAAATCTTTTTCCCAGCCGGAGGAACAATAGTGCGATTTAACGAAGCTATCGTCGTTTCAGCAATAGTCGTAGAAGGATTTCCGTCATCAATTGTCACTTCTCACTGCCAACAAGAGAAGAATTCAATTAATGGCAAAAGCAGAACATCAAATAATATTGTAATCAATAAAAAGTATATATGATAAATAAAAACCAAAGTTTTTATAAACCATTTCACATAAAACAATGAATTTTTTATGTTCTTCAAATTTTTTTTGAATTTCAATACTTAGATAAAGTTTTTATATCTTCACATTAGAATAGTAAAATTCAGAAGGAGTAGAAAACCACACAAATTTTAATCTCCACAAATAGAATATAAAATATAATAAAATAATTTCCTTAAGATTGTTATTCAATCGGTATTGTTGTAAAGCCAATAAAATATTAAACTTTCTTAAATAAAATCAGAAATAGAAAATTAGTAGAACCAGTTAAACGAAATAAATTTTGAAAAATAATATAGAAATAAATCGAGCCCACTGAATGCACAGTGTGTCCTTAAGGAAATTATTGCCCTCAAGTATTCGAGGTATTTGAATATTATCCTCCTAGGATAGAATGATTTACCAGTGTATTGGTACCAAAAACTCTGGTGAACGACGAACAACTCAATGGTCGTAAAACACACTGAAAAATATTGTGCAGCAGAAGAAAAAGAAAATCAGCAAATTTAGTAAGTAAAAATTCCGGGATTCAAGGCATATGTACCATTTGGAACTGTTTATGAAAAGGTTTGCACCCTTTCAGAACAACCATAGCTATTGGAATAGGTGGAAAAACTACGGGAAACAACAAATGGATTTAAAATAATCCGGTAAAAAGACGGACCGGAATGGACTGGGTCGTGGGTCATGGATTATTCTAGATTGAATTTTCTGTAAATGATTTAATTAATTAATTAATTAATTGAAAAGAATTTTGTCCAAGCCAAAGCCTAGCCGAGCGAGCGACGATAATGGTGCAAGGCTTGCTTTCTTCTTAACACACAGATTTTCTTTCCTTCTTCCAATGAGGGACAAATTGCATTAGTGATATGAACTAATTCGAAAGTTCACTTCTCTTCATTTCTTTTCCCACCATTTTTCATTCACACCAATTTTGTTATTAATAACAAAATCCAATAGTAGACACCTTAACTTATATAAAGTTGAACACATAAACACAAATGCTAACGTAGCACTGACGTGATACATAAATTTTGGAGGTATCTAAATAATTATTTTGTAAGTCGAAGTGTTTAATTCACAAAGTAAAGGCAAATTGAGGTACCGATTTATGCACACTCAAAGTTAGAGGGCATATTTGCCAGCTAAAGCCAAGTTTGGGGTTTATTTATGTATTATGGCATTGAAATAAGAAGAGAATATGAAAGTTTGCTTTAGATATATATGCGCATCATGCATGCTCACTAATGGTAGTTGGATCAGTCGTCCACCCTTAAATAAAAGTTTCGGATTCAAGTTCTAAAATAAAAGAATTTCTTTATGTCCCTTTATCTTCCAGTCGATTAGTCAGGCCAGTAAACTTTAAATACCAAATGGTTAAAAATGATTGTTCGGACGTCCTGTCTAAGCATTGTTTGTTATTATTACTTGCTCCATTCTAATTTATGTAAAATTTACTTTTTTTATCTGTTTCAAAAAGAATAAATTTTTTTATATTTAAAAATAATTTAATTTAAACTTACAGTTCAATTTTGTAATAAGAAGCCTTTATAACCACACAAATACATTAAACCTCTTTTTAACTTGTTTAAGATCATAAATTTTAAAAATAAATTAATTTCATGTTCAGTTAAACAAATTTACATAGAGTAGAACGGAGGGAATATTATTATTGATAAGGTCGAATATGGCGACTCCTAATGAGCTAAGCAATTCCAATAAAGCCAGTAATCTTTTCTCCTTCCCTCACACACATCCCTCTCTTTAATTTCTTAGGAAAAGTTTAAAGAATCATAACGTAACCTATCAAATCCAAAAACACAAAGTGAAAATATTCATAAATAGGACAACGTTCAACATCGAAATTCTAAATATAAGAAGGTATTTGATCGAATATATAATTTAAAAGAGGATTTAAAATTTATAATCTTAAACATAACATGAGATATATGCAGTTATAAAATTATATCATTAAAAGTTATATTGAAAGTCTAAGTTCAACTACGTAGACTATAAGAAAAAGTGTATCACATAAGATATAACCGACAGATAGAAGCGGATCTAATGAGTTTGTTAAGTTTTCATGCAAACCCAGTAAATTTTTTATTATGTCCTATATTATATTAAAAATTTATTAAATATCTATAAATATTTTATCGTGAACTTGATTATTATTGTAAATGTAAAATACTTTAAATTACCCTTAAATTTGGTTCAGATTATTAGAATCTTTGTCGAATTATACTTAATCTTAATTATTCCCTTCAACTTGGCATTTTGAGAGCTATTATCCCCCTAGATGCTTATGTGGCAAAAAGTATGGGTGCACTCACATGCCACGTGGATTATTCTGTCTATGCGGCATTTTTTTTAAAAATAAAATAATTTTTTTTACCTTTTTAAGAATATTACATTTTAGATAATTTTTTTCGAATATAATTTATAATAAAACTTGGATAATAGAATTACATTATTTAGGCTAAATATTTTTATTTGGCAAAAATAATAAAGTTTTAGTTAATACTTCTAAAAAACAATTGACCTGAAAATAAAGATTTATACAATTGAAATAAATAGTCAAGACATCAAAAAAATACGTAATATGAAATTAATTATTTTGGCTTAAGTTTTTATATCGCTCTAATTATGGTGCTCTAAATTTTTTTAAACAGATTTTACATATAAAGGTAAAATACATAGTTAAAATAAATAGTCATTGTATCAAAAGAAAAAATAAAAAGAGTGTACAATTGCAAGAAATTATAAGTGTAATTATATACTCTATTATTTTTTTTTTGCATACAATGACTATTTATTTCAAATATGTAATTTTTTATAAATTTTTAGACGCCTTTGTGAGCATGTGATTTTTCCCTAGATTGAATTACTCCCATAAAAGTTTAAAATTAAGATTTTTATTTATTTATTTATAAAAATTTTAGAATTTAATTGCATAGTCATGTATTTGTTTGCATTTTCTATGCATTTTCATTGATATAATTCACGAACAAAAATATAAAAATAGCACCATTGCATTTACGATTCAATTTTATATTTTTAGTTTTATTAGTTAATTAATATTACCAAAAATAAAAGAAAATAACAAAAAATAGTGATTTTACATTTTTTATTCTTAGTTTTTTATTAAATTGGGACTTGATTAATTTTAGGAAAACTAATTAGCTTAATTTTAGATTTAAAATCAGGTTCTTGCTATGTTAATTTGGTTTTAATAAATCATTTAATAATTACAATGAATAAGGAAAAAGAGAAGAATTTGAAATATGATCTTGTTTAAAAGACCAATTTCGGGCCAAGATTTAATTAAAAAAATAGCCCAAAACACTATACACCTTATCCAACCCGCCTCAATAACCCGGTCCAAACCCCCACCCCTTGAAACGATGCCGTTTAGGACCCTTTAATCACAGCCATCCATTGTCCTTGATCCAATGGAAGTGAAGCCAGGGTCCAAATCATATATAACTGCTCCAAAAACCCCAGATCATACCTCGTACCATGTCCCCCAAAAAATCATAATACACTCCGGTATAACGCCACCACTCATCCGCCATTTGCCGCTGGCCGGATATCGTCTCTGTCGGCGGCGATTCTCCAAATGACCCCAAATTTACACCATGTGTTCCTCTCCTTCTCCTCTTTCCAAATCTACACTCTGTTTCCCTCGAATCCCCACCAAATTCTTCGAATATTGAATCAAAGATCCCACCCAAAACCCTAACTCGCCTAAATTTCACAAAAATTACACCATTGATGCTCCTCCACCTCCCCTTTCAGGATCCAGGATTGGTTTCTTTCAAATCCCGCCCCAATTCGTCAAATAATCCAAACACTAGCATCGCCTCCGCCGTGCCTAGTGGTGCCATCCCCAAACCTCACCAAAATCACACACCAGTCTCTTCTCACCTCCCTCTCACAAAACCCATAATTGGTTTCCTTCGAATATCACCTAAGCTGCTGGAATTTTAAATCAAAGACAAGCAGAACCCTAGAATGTTTGAAACTAGTAATTTCTTCCTCGAATTCTCGAAGCAAAGCCCAGTACCTATTTCAAGCCCTGCATAGATAAGTTCTTCTTTTATCTTTTTATTATTTGAATTCCTTGCTTTTAAAATGAGTTTAAATCTGGTTTTCTGCAAATCAGTTCATCATGCAGTGTTCTAGGTTCATTCAATTTTATTTAAGTCTTTAATTTGATTTCATATTGATTAATTTAGTTCGATAGGTTAGCGTTTGTGCTGTTTGCTAATTCTTGTTCTTAAATTTCTTTTTCCTTTTTAGCATAATTTTCTGATGTTTTGTTGTTCTGTCATTCATCTCCAGTATTCTGTGATTTAGGGTTCAATTGGTTCTAATTACATTTTGTTCATTGGACTTGATTTCAACTGTAGAATTCTGTGTGTAGTCATTGCTTTGCATTTTTTATTTTATTTTTTCCATTCTTCATAGCGTAGTTGCAGCGCTATTTATTTGATCTTAGCTGTTAATTTACTGATTTTTGGTTAATGTAATACTAAATTTAGCCTTAGGACACTGGTTTAGTTAGAATCGATTCTGATTGAAATTTTTTGTTTGATCCTGATCATTTCAACTCCTTGATCAATTAAATAGGGTTATTTGACCAGAGTAAAAAGGGGTTGGGATTAGTTTTAACCAGGTTAGTTGTAGGACCAATTTAAGGGTAGTATAGGTACTTCAAAATAAGAATCTTGTAGTAATAGAAATTTGGAACCCACTAGAATCTTCTAGATGGGGTTTCAATCTGAAATTCAGGACTTAATTGGTATAACTTGGCCAACAAGGCATAAAATAAGGGCTAATGAGCTAAAATCTGAAAATAAAAGAAGGACTTAGGGAGTAATTGAAAAGTAAAATGGTTGCCCTAAGTTCTGCCTATAAAAAGGTAGATTACTGCCCTGTTTTACAAGTTTTGGAAAGCATAAACGAATACTGAAAAAAGCTCTGAAATTAGGAGGCACCAAAATCTCTAAAAAAACACTGTTCCATTGCTACTTTGCTTTAATCCTGGTTCATCTAAGGTTTAGAATGGATTAAAACTTGTACCCTATGGTCTGATTCATAGGTGTTGGGTTTACACTTGGTTGGAATCACCTTGAATATACTGGTTTGAGTTTCATCTATTCTGAAAGCTGGTTTTGCTTTGGTCCTTGTTGAAATATGTTTGCATTTGCTGGGATTTGATATAGGAGTTTGTTTGGGCTGTTTGTTGCTAGTTTGAAATTGATTTCGACTTTGGGATGCTATGATACTATTTCTGGTTCTAAAATTGGTTTTATTGTTGTTGTGTGTTACTACTTCCTAGCTGACCTCCATCTCTTTATTTCTCTTCAATATCCAAGTATTTATTTGGCCTCAAGTGCTATGTGAAGATTAGATCAACATGTATGAACACCTTTGAAATTAAATTATGAATGACTATTGGCTTTTACGTGATTTTTTTTGCTGTATTTTCTTCAATTTCGATACTTAGCATAGTAATGTTATTTGGACAATGCTTTAGTTGTACTAATAGGACTTTTAGACTGATTTGTAATTGGACTATTTGGATTTTTTTATTTTTGATTTTAGTTTAGTTTCATATCATGCTAGTATAGATGTTGAATTGGATTTATTTTTAGATCCGTGTCCAATGAAATCTACCAATAAATTATGCTGGTTCATGCGTTGCTTTGTTAAAAGGTGTCAATTCTAAATACAAGCTTAAAATTTAGGTTTAACATCAGTATGCAAATTGAAGCATCTACTAGTTTGCTTTGACACATATCCATCCAGTAGATGTGTTTTGATTTGGTTTAATTATTCCAAAATTGCTTAAGTACCATTAATGGGATTGTTAATAGTTTAATTGTTTAGTCGTGTATATGTTTTAGTGATTTTCAGTCGTTTAGCTGCTATGTCTACTGAATTGGTTAGACTAAATTATTTCAACCCCCAAAATATCCATGTACTGCTATAGTTTAAAATCCAAAAGAGATACCCAAATTCCAAGACCAATCACTATGTCTGAGCCAACGATAAGTTATTCAGATGAGTGAGTTAGGCCTGTCAGAGGCCCAAATATAATAGTCAGCTTCACAGCTGAAGCTTTGCACAGAAACAGTGAGACACGGGGTCTCGATTCAGGTTTCTTGACTCTATTTCATTTTTCGTTTGGGCCTGTGCAAAGGCCCATAACCGACCATCTCCTTATAAAAATTAACTGAAACTCCTCATTCTTGGGCTAATCTTGTAGCCCGATGAGCTAAGGACCGGAATTCACTTTTAAAAAAGTTGTAATTTAAATTGGGTAATCCATGTTTTGGGCCTTTCAAGTTAAATAGCAAATTTGAATTAAAGGTTTCCAATAATGAGGATCCTTTTGTTTGAGTTTGGATTTGATCTTGAGACCCAAGTTTTCTTGAATGCCTTGTCAATAAATTAAGTTCTTTTAGAGACAATCCCTAATATAGAATGGTAGTTCGTTTTAGGATGACCTTTAAAATAAATCAAGGTGCACCGCGCCAAACAAAATTCATAAATTGTGTGGCCCTCTTTAAATGCTTGTTTTAAACCACTTAGAAATTGGGACGTGCCATTTAGCAAATTTCCATGGCCTCCTGCAAAGTAACAACACGTTAGTCGCTTTAGGCGCATTCTTTAATAAATCTTCCTTCCTAAATTCAGGTGTGCATTTCATGTGACCCAAATCCAAATCCCAAAATATTGAATAAAATGTGTTTCGGATCCGGGTGCATTTCATGTAGCGTGATCAAAAAATATGTTTTAAACGACGTTCACATTCTTTAAAATTAATTAAAAGCGTTAATTGATTCCAAAATTGCACTATAGGATGACATGCTCTAAAATATGATATTAAACCAAATATGACAGTTTATGCGACCGTGCTAGAACCACAGAATTTGAGGGTGCCTAACATCTTCCCTCGGGTTAATAGAACTCCTTACTCAAGAATTTCTGGTTCGCAGACTTCATTTGGAAAGTCGAAAATTTTCTCGATTTGGGATTCAAGAAAAACAGGTGAGTTGGGACACCAAAACCCAAACCTATCCCAAGTGGCGACTCTAATCAATAAATAATCCCATTTTGAATAATGTCACTTAAAGTGGAAAACTCCCTTTTATGCCATTCGCAGGGTGTAGTGTAAAAAGGAGGTGTGCCAGCTCCGGCGACTCTACTGGGGACTGAACCCAGAATCTCTAGTTCAGGGTTCAAGAATTCGAGCTTAGAATAACTGTTATATTTGGCTTTATCTGATTTTCCTTCATGTCTCATGCTATATATGCTAAATGCTTTACCGATTTGATATTTCTTCAATTGTATATATAAAACTGCTACGAAGCCTTCCTCTCTCTGAGTCTTCAAAATCATGGAGAAGGGTGCACTTCGTGTGACTTCTCCTCTGTTTAGAGTCATATCCCATTTAGAACGAGGTTCGGATAAGTTGCTAAGCTGGCGGAGCTTCTGTATCCCCGGTACGCTCCCCCCCCCGGCTCGAGTTGTTCGCTCGGGTAATCCAGGTCTAAAATAATAAACCTAGTGCTTAAACCTAGTATAACAAAGCCTCATGCCGGATTCCTAGTAGGAACGTTTGTTTGCATCACGTGCATTTGAATTAGAGGACTCAACACAGGGTTGGGTCCGTCTAGGATAGGTGTACCCAAATTAAAAGACCATCCTGCTGCATCTATATGCTACTTGTACATTTATTTGCTCGGTTTTGCATTTTGACCCACTTGTAAATAATGTGGGAGAATGGGAAGAAAATAGCAGTATTAATATCTAAGTAAGGGTAACCATTTGATTTGAAAAACTAATATCCAAATAGTACCGAAATGTTGCCAGATTTTTGAAAATAAAAGGAAAAATTAAAAAAAGATTTTTTAACAAATATTTGGTTTTGACAAAACGTTTTGCCCGAACTACGCCAATTTGATTCCCACCGAATGTGGGATACGCAGGCAACCCCCTTCGGGTCCAACTTCCTTTTTTGAATAATATAACCCATAAAAAAACAAAACAACAAAATTTTTATTTTTTGTTTAGCCACAAATAAGTCAGGTGATGCTAGTCTTGTCTAAAATAAGTCGAATGGCCCTAAAAGGGCGCCGAAAGGCTGTTTTTGCAAGATCATCCACCTTGGGTCATTTTCAACAGTCAGCAGGCACAACCTTAAAATATTCTTCCCTGAAGTACTAAAAGATCGTATCTACGAAGTCGAAGTCTTGTTTTGAAATAAAAAATTGAGAAATTTTGAAGAAAAGAAAATGATGTGATTTTTCTCCCTTCTAGGTCAAAATAAGTCTTTAAGTAACTTTAATAAATGTGCAGGATGAGCACAGATGAAATTGAACCCTTCACAACCCTTAAAGAGATCCTCTTGAAGCTTCATATGTGGTGGGATGACTTAGGAACGGGCAGCAAAGAAATAGTGACAAGAGTCCTGGGAGGCCTCGTCGGTTTACTAAAAGTCAAGCCAAGGTTGGACATAGTTGAGGCTTTGATACCTTTCTGGGATCCCACTCGCAATGCATTCCGTTTCTCTAATTTCGAGCTTACACCGACGTTGGAAGGAATAGCTGGTTATGTGGGTTTAAATAGAAATCTCAAAAGCCGCTATCCGTTGGCACCAAGACTGGTAACTCCCCACAGGTTCCTAGACTTGTCAAGTATTAGTCGGGACGTTCGGGACGGAAATATATTGTAAGGGTATTGCACACTCCATTTCTTGTATCATTAATATAGCAACCCCCGAGGTTTTGAAGAGCTGAACACCAGCCTAACCCATGCAGGAAATAGAGACAAGTGGGAGGCAAGCGGGGCTTAGCGTACATGGTAGCTTTCTTGGGAGTTGTGGCTTGTCCCCGAAGAGATGGTCATATAGACATAGGCCTTGTAGGAATGCTGGATGTTGCAGTCAAAAAGCCAACAGTACGGTGGTTCCTCTAATTGTGTCTGAAACCTATCAAGCCCTAACGATATGACAAAAAGGGGGAAATTCTTCCAAGGATGCAATCTGTTGCTACAGTTATGGATACAAGAGCATCTCTGTCACCGGACCAGGTACATGAACTATGGTTTGACTGGGTGGAACTGTATTAAAGAATTTAAAACCCGAGTAAATGGTATTGAATTCCCTAAGGGAACCGAGGCTTGGATATCATGTTTGAGATCTTTGACCGCTGACAAAATTGAGTGGGCTTTCAGGTGGATCCCCGTTACTGAGGCTGTATACACATCAGCTGAAGTACCTTATATTCTCTTGATGGGCATCTGGAGCATCCAACCCTATTCTCCCTATAGGGTTTTGTTCCAATTAGGAAGATTTCAAACCATCCACGGTGATAAAGATTGAGTAAACAAGTCACTGAACTAGGCCCAAAATCGGCATACCCAAAAGGAAAGATTCGCCAAATATGGAATGAGTGCAGGTTTCTTGAGTCTAAAACCATAGTGCGAGATCGGGCCACAGGTAAAGTAGACTCTACGTATATGGTTTGGTTCGGCAAAAGGTTCCAGATTCCTCAAAGGCCCACAAAAAGCCACATGTCCAACAAATCATTGATGGGCTCAAGTGCAATGGGATTGGTTAGCCAAAGAGAGTGAATACAGGACCAAAATAGGAGAGTTGGAAAAGTAGGTTTGGGACCTCCAATTTTTAAGTAGCTTGCAAGCCGCAGCTGATGAAGGTGACAAGAAGAAATTGACCCAAGAAAATGAGGCTCTTAGGCCTCAGATCCGACAAATAAAAATAGTTGCTAACAATCAAGAAAGAAGCCGGGGCGATGAAAGGTTGATAAGCGGATTGAAAAGACAAGTCTCAGAGTGCCAACAAGACTTAAAAAATCCAAAGAGAGTACAGCAAAAATCTAGGCGCAGTGGGCAAAGAAAGCGGAAGATCGGGCCCAATTTGTGCGACAAATAAAGAGAAATTATGAAGGGACTATTACCAATCTAAAAAGAAAAGTGACCACTCTTGAGGACGAGGCAACTAAGCAAGCCAAAGAGGTAAAAACTGGTAAGGAACACTTCTATGACTTGATGGCTCAAATGGAGGAGGAACTACAACAGTTACAAGATCAACACCTTTGTGACTCTCAAGTTTTGAAAGCCAGGAATGACCAGCTAGGGCGGCTGCCTTAAGAAAAGGGTAGAATCAGAGAGAGGATCCTAACCATTACTCATTACATCACTAGGAAATGCCAAGCGTGCGAGAACATAACTTGCACCACTTTTTTGCGACAGTAATGATATTTGTTAAATAGATAATGAGCGACTTGGATAGGCTTCAAGGGGATCTTGCATATAAACTCGCGGCTAGACTAAACGATGTCCCGCAGGCACCAAGAGCTTTAATGTATTCATAATTTTCATAATTGAGTCTGTATTTCCTTTTCCACTAGAGTCTGTACTTTTTCTCCGCTAGAGTATGTCAAGTTGTTCGAGTCTGTATTTTCATTTGAAGAAAGATATTTGAATTTGGAGTCTGTATTTCTTTTGTTCATCATTGCTTGTTAGATGTTTTAATATGTCAGCATTGAGTCTTGGTAATCAAAGTATATGCCATCTATGAAACTCAAAAATCTCAAAATATTTTGTTTCTATTCACTTTTTTTTTACGAACTACGCTCCGTCTGATTCATGCGGGGTCATGATGCATAGGAAATCTTCATAGGATTCGAGTGTGACCCTAAAAAGAACAAAAAAAAGAAAAAAGGGGAAAAGAGAGGAAAGAAAATAAAAGAAATAAGAGTGAAAAATAAAAGAGAAAATAAGAAGATCGAGAGAGAGAGAGAGAGAGAGAGATGATGGCAAAAGCAAAAAAAACGGAAACAAGAGAGAAAATCAAGTGGGTGAGGAAAGCCGGGATGACGCATGCAATCGATGCAAATCATAAAGCCACCCATTTAACTGTATAGGTGCATCACACCCCAACATGTGATTACTTATATGTTATTATTCTCAAACTAATCGTTTGCTGATATCAGTTTCAATCTAGGTTTTATAAAAATGGTGGTTGGTTCTTGGTACACTGGCTTCACATCCCTACTTCACCAGATCAAAGGGCAGCACAGTGTCTTCAGAAATCACTTTGCCAGAAATTCCCATCATGGACGAAAGCCCAATCTCGGGCATCCTGGCATCAGAGTCTGCAACCGCCGAGGAAAACCGGCTATTGCGTCTCCGCATGATGGAGATGTGGGATTCCTGGTCAAATGGAAAAGAGCCCTCCAGTGTCATTCCCGGATTTCTTGAGCTTTTCCCAAGAATGGGGGGAACGCAATCATTCACCCCAGCATCCCACTGGGACATCCAACCATCTCAGCTCATTTTGTGGGAGCACATTCGGAGGTTCGCCTCCAGATGGCAATATCCAATGCAATCCCAAATATCTATACTACTCCACCATGCGCAGGTATAACAAGCCTTGCATTGCAAAGGCCTGCATTTGATCCTTCAACTTTCACATTCCAAACACTCACTCCCCAAATGGAGCCTCTTTAGTATCCCATCTGTACTTATTCTTAGCCACATCCATTTGAGTTCACAACGGGATAGGAAAAGATCCCGAAAACTCCGGAACAGGAAGAAATGGCAAAAAGGATGAGAAGTCTGGAGCAAGGCCTCAAAAACATCCAGGGGTTAAGTGGACAGAAAAGCATATTACACACTAGCTAGTGCATGTTCCCTCATGTGCATTTGCCCGTGGGATTCAAAAATCCAAAGTTCGAAAAGTACGATGGGCATGGTGACCCTATTTCTCACTTTAAGAAATATTGTAATCAATTGCGCGGAGCTGGAGGAAAGGAAGAATTGCTTCTAGCTTACTTTGGCGAAAGCTTGGTAGGTATCGCCTACGAATGGTATAAGGATCAGGATATTTCTCGGTGGCACATCCAGAATGATCTTGCAAGAGATTTCGTTCGATAGTTCCAATACAATATTGATATTGCTCCAGACCAAAACTCGCAGGCAAATCTAATGAACAAACCCTCAAAAGATTTTCACGAGTATGCGATCAAATGGCGGGAACAGGCGTCAAGGGTAAAACTTCCAGTGGATGAAGTAGAAATGGTCACTATATTTCTTCAAGCTCAGGAGGCTGATTATTTCCAAAATATGATGTCATCCATAGGCAAGCCATTCGCAGAGGCCATTAAAAATGGTGAGATGGTAGAGAATGGACTGAAAACAGGCAAGATTTTAAGCCAATCAGCTATTAGGGCGACCTCCCAAGCCATCCAAGGCGGGTCTGGAGGAGTGACCAAAAATAAGAAGAAAGAAGAGAAAGCCATGGTGGCTTCAGCTACAAGGAGGCACCGCGCTCCTAGACCCATGTTCTCAAATAGACCCCCCCCCCCCCCAACATTATTACCCTCATCAAGACTTGGCATATGCTCCTCCACCGTATGGGGTTTGAATGCCCAACCTTTTGTTCGGCCGCAACAACATGCCAATAGAAACCAAGCCCCATATCCCAGAAATCAGTCTCCTCTACAAAATCACAATAATCCATCCTCCACTGAATAATTTTCTGCCTCGTAAGCCACCAAGGAGGCAAACATTTACCCTAATTGGTGAGTCTTACTCTAATCTATTTCCAAAACTTGTCCAAATGGGTTTGTTACGGCCAAATCCCCAAATAAGACAAAATCCAGCATCGCCTGCTTACAGAGATGGTGTCAAATGTGCCTATCATTCAGGAGCAGAAAGGCACGATACAGATGATTGCTAGACCCTGAAAAGAGCAGTGGAAAACCTTATAGAGCATGGCAAAATAGTGCTAAGGGATGAGGATATCCCCAACGTAACTAATAATCCATTGCCATCCCACAACAATGGGCCCGTAATTGGGATGATTGTTGAAGATAAAGAATTTGATCCAGCTCTAAAAGCCATAATTGCCATCGAAGATGCAGAGAAAAAGTCAAAAAGTGCTCCAAAGCAAGATAAAGAGGAAAAGAAGAACAAAGTTACCAAGACAGAACCAGAAAAGAAAGTTGAAACAAGCACAGACGTGATGCCTCCCAAAGATGGGATTCTCTATATCCCATGAGGCTGAAAAGAGAAGCAGCAGACTTTGAGCCCTCCAAAGAGGTTTGAGCTGAATAAGGCAACCCAAATATACATACCCAAAGGGGCTTACGTGGTACGGGGGACAATTAAGTCATCGAGGCCGAAGAACCAGTGGTTATTGGACGCGTACCACAGCAGCCTATGACGGATCCTACTGCAATACCGTGGAATTATCATAAAACAATGGTTACGTACAAAGGCAAAGAGATTTCAGGGGAGCCTCAATAAACCATCCTTTTGATAAGTACTCCAACATAGAAGAGGTAAACAATGCCACTAGAAAACGCTTCCCGTCCAGGAAACCTGTAAGTCCTAAAGAGGCAGAAGCTTTATGCAAGTGCCTTGAACAAGTGTCATTGCTGTCACTACTGATGAGGTCTCCTGAACATCAAAAGGTTTTAATAAAGACCCTGAATGAAGCCTATGTGCCAGTGGAAACTTCGATGGAACAGTTAGAAAGAATGGCAGAAAGATTCTTTGCCATCAATCAAATTTCATTCAGCAAAGTTGACTTGCCCTCGGAAGGGGCCGCTCACAACAAAGCGTTGCATTTAATGGTAAAATATGAGGGATATTATGTGAAGAGGGCCATGGTAGACAGAGGCTCGGGGGTAGATATTTGCCATCTCTCTACACGCCAGCGGATGGAAATCGGGACTGGAAGGATTCATCTCAACAATGTCTGTGTGTGAGCTTTCGACGGGATTAAGAGGGACACAATTGGGGAAATTGATTTGATTCTGACTATTGGCCCAATAGATTTTGAAGTAACCTTCCAAGTGCTGGACATGGACACATCTTACAAATACCTTCTGAGGAAGCCTTAGATCCATGTAGCAGGAGTTGTACCCTCTACTCTCCATCAAATGGTGAAATTTGAGCATGATAATCAGGAAATCGTGGTCGACAGAGAGGGTGAACAATCAATCTATCGGGACCCGTCTGTCCCGTGTCTTGAAGCAAGGGAGGGCACTGAGCACATAGTGTATCAGGATTTTGAAATTGTGGTAGCCGACCAATATGAAGAAGGAAAACCATGCCCTCGGCCCTTCCTTTCCAATGCATCCATTATGGTGGCCAAAGAGATGATACAACATGGATATAAGCCGGGGAAAGGGTTAGGAAAGTCTCTACAAGGGGTGGCTGATCCAATTACCTTTCCCACCGCTGAGAACTTCTTTGGGTTAGGTTGCTACCCGACTCCAAATGATAGGAAATGGAAAAGACAAACAGCGTAAGGGCTGGGTCTTATCTCAACTGTTGCCACGTCTCTATGAAACCTTTGTCAAACCAAAGTACAGTGAAGAGGAGGAGGAGGATGAGGCCTTCACGGCTGAAGAAATTGAAGAAATATGTGGTGCTATGAGAGAACTGCTATATGAAGCCAACATGGTTCAGCCGGGAGAGGGCACAAGCACCGCTAAGGTGCAATATGTGGGACCAAGCGCTAAGCTCCAAAATTGGAAGGCTACGCCACTTCCGATCAGGTGGGAGTCCCGGTAGACTTGTCCTGCTACTTTTCTGCATCCCAAGTCATTCCAGGGTGTAACTTGGATGTTTTTCCTCAACTTCTCGTTTTTAGATTCCCAAATGTAAACCCTGTTATTTTCAAATTCCAAGAAATGAAATTAATATTTCATCGCACATTCTTCTTTATACCTTCTGATTGTGTTGTTTTCTCTTTCATTTATTCTTTTATGATCTAATAATGCGGCTATAAATAACATGACATGCTTGCGGACTTCACGCCTAGATCCAAACGCGCTGTCTAATTGCAAAATAATGAACCAAGAACCGGAATATGATGAAGAAGAGTCTTTTATAGAAATAAATCGAGAACTAGAACAATTTCAAAATAAACCTAAGCCAAAATTGAATGATACTGAGCCGGTCAACTTGGGAACCTTTGAAGAAATCCGGGAAACCAAGATAAATATCCACACATATGAAAAAACCCGTAATGCCATAAACTAACTTCTGTTTGAGTTTAAAGATGTGTTTGCCTGGTCGTATGATGACATGCCCGGACTAAGTGTTGATCTGGTAGTGCACAAATTGTCAACCTATCCTGAGTGCCTCTCGATCCAGCAAAAGCAGAGAAAATTAAAAACTGATGTCAAAATCAAAGAAGAGATCTCGAAACAATTGGGAGCAGGAGTGATCCGCGTGGTCTGGTACACCACATGGCTAGCCAACGTAGTCCCAGTACCAAAGAAAGACGGAAAAATCGAGTATGTGTAGACTACAGATATTTGAACAAGGCAAGCCCCAAAGACAACTTCCCATTGCCCAACGTCCACATCCTTGTTGATAACTGCGCCAAACATGAGATACAGTCTTTCGTGGACTGCTACGCAGGATATCACCAGGTGTTGATGGATGAAGAGTACGCAGAGAAAACTGCCTTTACCACACCTTGGGGAATGCATTGCTACAGGTTCATGCCTTTCGGACTAAAGAACGCTGGGGCAATATATATGAAAGCCATGAAATACCATCTTTAATGATTTGATCCATCAGGAAATAGAGGTGTATATGGACGACGTGATCATCAAATCTAAAACTCAGGATGATCATGTGCGGGATCTAAGTAAGTTCTTTGAACGGCTACGCCGATATAATTTGAAATTGAACCCGGCCAAATGTGCATTTGGGGTTCCGTCAGGCAAACTTCTGGGATTCATAGTCAGCCGGAGGGGTATCGAGTTAGATCCAACAAAGATAAAAGTCTATTCGAGATTTACCTCATCCGAAGACCAAAAAGGATGTAATGAGCCTGTTGGGAAGATTGAATTATATTAGTCAATTCATCGCTCACCTGACCTCTACATGTGAGCCCATATTCAAATTGCTAAAGAAAGATGCAGCGGTTAAATGGATGGATGACTGTCAAAAGGCTTTCGATAAGATTAAAGACTACTTGTCCAACCCACCAGTGTTGGTTCCACCTGAGCCAGGAAGGCCATTGTTTCTGTACCTGAATGTCTTGGAAAGTTCCTTCGGTTATGTTCTGAAGCAACACGACAACACTGGAAAGAAAGAACATGCCATATACTACTTGAATAAGAATTTCACCAGCAATAAGGCCAAGTACACTTTGTTGGAAAGAACTTGCTGCGCTCTAACTTGGGTAGCTCAGAAATTGAGGCATTACTTGCAGGCTTACACCACCTACCTCATAGCCATGATGGATCCTCTAAAGTACATATTTCAAAATCCAATGCCCATATGGAGGTTAATAAAATGGCAGATCTTGCTCACCTAGTTTGATATAGTCTATGTCACTCATACAGCAATGAAGGCCCAGGCCTTAGCGGACCATCTAGTCGAAAACCTGGTTGATGACGTGTACCAACCTCTAAAAACTTATTTCCCAGACGAGAAGGTGAACCTAGTGGAAGCAATACCTGAAGATACCGCTGCTTGGAAATTTTTCTTTAATAGAGCAGTCAATTCAAAAGGTGTAGGAATTGGAGCAGTTTTAATTTCACCTACCGGTCAACACTATCCAGCCACCGCTCGACTTTGGTTCATCTTCACGAACAATACAACTGAGTACGAAGCTTGCATCATGGGTATGAACATGGCAGCTGACAAAATGTCGAAGAGTTATTAATCATGGGGGATTTAGATTTAATCATCCGGCAAGCCCAAGGAGAATGGGAAACTCGAGATGTCAAACTCATCCCTTACCGGCAGTATGTGGAAGATCTTAGTAAGCCCTTCAAGATGGTAGTGTTCAGGTGCATCCCTCACTATCACAATGAACTAGCTGACGCACTTGCCACTTTGGCCTCGATGTTGCCCTATCCAGGAAACGCCCACATCTATCCCTAATCCAAATCATGGAAAGGCATGGGTATTGTAGTACGGCTGAGGCAGAACTAAACATCCAGCCTTGGTACCATGATATCAAGATGTTCTTAAAAAATCAAGAATACCCCGAGCAAGCTACTGCGGACCAAAAGAGAACCATTAGACGGCAAGCAAGTGGTTTCTTTTTAAGCGGTGAGGTTTTGTACATAAGGACCTCAGACCTAAGACCTCAATTTATTAAGATGTGTCAACGCCAAAAGGCTGGACGAATCATGCATGAGGTACACGCAGGAGTCAGCGGACCACACAGGAATGGGTATGTCCTAGCAAAGAAAATCATCCAAGCGGGCTATTATTGGATAACCATGGAAAGGGATTGTTCTAGCTTTGTCCAAAAATACCATCAATGTCAGGTGCACGCTGATTTGATTCATGTACCTCCCACAGAACTGCATCCCATGTCAGAACCTTAGCCATTCACAGCTTGAGGAATGGACATTATTGGGTCGATCGAGCCAAAAGCCTCAAATGAACACAAATTTATACTAGCTGCCATTGATTATTTCACAAAATTGGTCAAATCCATCATTCTTAAATCGGTGACCAAGAAAGCTGTGGTGGATTTTGTGCATTCCAATATCATTTGCCATTTTGGCATCCTAGCAACTATCATCACTGATAACGCTGCACATTGGAACAGCCGATTGATGGGAGAGATATGTGAACAATTTAAAATAACACATCGGAAATCTATATCCTACTGGCCCAAAGCCAATGGTGCTGCCGAAGCGGCAAATAAAATTATCAAGAAGATTTTGAAAAAGATGATTCAAAGCTCAAGACAATGGCATGAAAAGCTACCTTTTGCATTATTAGGGTATAGCACAACCGTGCGCATATCAATAGGAGAAATTCCCTATCTTTTGGTCTACGGAACTGAGGCAGTAATACCTACGGAGGTGGAAATCCCATCTCTCCAGATCACTGTTGAAGCTGAGAATGAAGACAATGAGTGGGTCAGAACTCGTCTAGAACAGTTGGCCATAACTGATGAAAAACGAATGGATGCGGTTTGCCACGGGCAGTTGTACCAACAAAGAATGGCCAGCGCTTATAACAAGAAAGTATGCCCCAGGAATTTTGAGGTTGGACAACTTGTATTAAGGCACATTCTTCCTCTTCATCAGGAAGCAAAAGGGAAATTTGCTCCTAATTGGAAACGCCCGTACATCATCAGAAAGATATTGCCGAAAGGAGCATTGTATCTGGGCAACATCAAAGAGGATGATCCCAAAGCAGCAGTGAATGCAGACGCACTAAAAAGGTATTATGTCTAGGCTCCCTGTAGCAGTAATTTAGTCCGGTTAGATGATGAAGGCTTTCATTACCGCTACCCAAACACTATCAATCCCTTGGTAAACCTATTTGAGTCGATTACTCTTCTTTGACCACCCTCTTTGGAACCTGGAAATGTTATTCAAAAAAAGAGAGAAGAAAAGAAAAGAAAAATGAGTGAAAAAATGAAAAACAAAACAAATATAGTTTAGGAACACTCTTGAACTACGTTTGACTTGATTCCGAAAGGATACGTAGGCAGCCTCTCTTTCTGGGGTTTAGTCACACCAAAATAAAAATCCAAAGTCCCCCAAAAAGTAAAACTGGGGCAGAGGATATAATGGCTCAGCCATGAGCCCACCAAAATGGGTCCAAAGTTCTAATTCAGTCCAATATGCTTTTTACCCAAAAACACCTTGTCCAAGTCCTTCCGATCAATTGGAAAAAGCGTGGGAGTTGAAAAACATCACGGTTGGAATCTGATGCAGCCTAATTGATAGAAATAAAATAAGAGAGTCTTATCGGTGAAAACCTACAGCACCATAAAGCGATGGTGAGTAGAGAAATTGAAAATGACAGAGTCCATTTGGTGGAAACTTGTAAAGAGCACTATCGGGCGACGGTGAGAAGAGAAATGCGAGAGGTCGAATGGCGAAAACCCGCAATGGACACCGTCGATCGAAAAGAGGACACCTCCCATTACTGAAAGAGTTCTGGAAAATTTCCCTAGTTTCGAAACACGAGTCAATGAGTTTACGAAAATTTGAGGAAGCTTGTGTGGGTCGGGAATCTAGTCCAAGAAGCATGTCATGTCCATTTGAAGCTTGCATGCATTCCCCAGATAAGTCCTTTTCTTTCCCCGAAAAGGACGCTTCTATTTAAATTCATCCTCTTGCTCTCTGTTTACTTTTTCCTTGAATCCATTTCGGTCTAACTCTGATTTCAAAACTATTACAAAAAAAGGTAGCAGGACTGGTTTACAAGGCCCTGCCCAGCAAGAGCTAAAGAAAGGTACCCAGCCTCAGCGAGTGCATTAAGCCAATCCCGAATGGCCATGATGGTTGATGCTTTCGAAGAAAGATATGGAAAAGGAAAGAATGTCCAAAAACAAAGGTCCTAAGAGTAGAATAAAGTGAAAAGCCAGAGCCCTACACGGGCGAGTTGTCATGAAATCCTGAAGGTTGAGGCCATTGGCTCGAACGAGAGGATGATCTTCAAAACCAGCGAGCAGCAGAGGCTCCCAACAGAAGTTGGGCCGGGATCAAGGAATCAAGGTTGCAGAACCAACCACTATTTCAAACTAATAATTTATCTTTGTTGAAAATTGAAACAAGTGCGATACGAGCAACCGCCAAAAGCAAGTGCAGTCAAAAGGAACATGCGCAAGTGCTGAAACAGCTTTGCAGCAAGTAATCAATACAAAAGGGAAATTTCCTCCAAGTTATTTCATGCATCTTATCAAAATAAAATGGAGGAAGAAGACAACAAAAGAAGAAACCCCAAAAAAGGATAGTGTAGAAATACCAATACCAACCTTTGGCCAATATTAGGGCTCCAATCCCTAAGTTGAGCGTTTTCCCTTTAGCGGACCTTAGGGCTCCAATCCCTGAGTTGAGAATTTTCCTTAGCCAACATTAGGGCTCCAATCCCTGAGTTGAGCATTTTTCTCTTTAGCCGACATTAGGGCTCCAATCCCTGAATTGAGCATTTTTCCTTTAGCGGACATTAGGGCTCGAATCCCTGAGTTGAGCATTTTTCCTTAGCCAACATTAGGGCTCCAATCCCTAAGTTGAGCGTTTTTCCTTAGCCAATATTAGGGCTCCAATTCCTGAGTTGGGCGTTTTTCCTTTTGGCCAACATTAGGGCTCCAATCCCTGAGTTGAGCATTTTTCCTTATCCAACATTAGGGCTTCAATCCCTAAGTTTAGTGTTTTCCTTAGCCAATATTAGGGGTCCAATCCCTGAGTTGAGCATCTTTTCCTTAGCCAACATTAGGGCTCCAACCCCTGAGTTGAGTATTTTTACCTTTAGCCGACATTAGGGCTCAAATCCCTGAGTTGAGAATTTTTTTCCTTTAGCCGACATTAGGGCTCCAATCCCTGAATTGAGTGTTTTTCCCTTTAGCCGACATTACGGCTCCATTCCCTGAGTTGAGTATTTTTTCCTTTAGCCGACATTAGGGCTCCAATCCCTGAGTTGAGCGTTTTTTCATATAGCCAATATTAGGGCTCCAATCCTTGAGTTGAGCATTTTTTTCATTTAGCCGACATTAGGGCTCCAATCCCTGAGTTAAGAGTTTTCCCTATCCAACATTAGGGCTCCCATCCTGAGTTGAGCATTATTCCCTTTAGCCGATATTTGGGCTCGAGATCCTGAGTTGAGCGTTTTTTCTTTAGCCGATATTAGGGCTCATCCCTGAGTTGAGCATTTGTTTCCTTTAGCCGACATTAGGGCTCCAATCCTTAAGTTAAGCGTTTTTTCATTAGCCAAAATTAGGGCTCCAATCCAGAGTTGAGCGTTTTTCCCTTTAGCCGACATTAAGGCTCCAATCCCTGAGTTGAGTGTTTTTTCATTTAGTCAACATTAGGGCTCCAATCCGTGAGTTGAGCGGTTTTTCTTAGCCAACATTAGGGCTCCAATCACTGAGTTGAGCGTTTCCCATTAGCCGACATTAGGGCTCCAATCCTTGAGTTGAGCATTTCTCCTTTAGCCGACATTAGGGCTCCAATCCCTGAGTTGAGTGTTTTCCTAAGCCAACATTAGGGCTCCAATCCCTGAGTTGAGCGTATTTCCCTTTGGCCAACGTTAGAGCCTCAATCACTGAATTGAGCATTTTTCTTTAGCCAACATAAGGGCTCCAATCCCTTAGTCGAGCATTTTTCCCTTAGTCAATATTAGGGCCTCAATCCTTGAGTTGAGGTTTTCGCGTTAGGAGTTTTTCCCAATTTATCCTATCATAGACAAATACAATTCTTAAAACAAAAAAAAAGAGTTTAGATTTTGTCACAATTAACTCACGAAATTTTCCTAGTGCAATACTGGGGCAAAAAATTTCGTTCGTTTGTTTATTTTTGGGCAAGTTTGACCCCCAAGCACAGGTTCCGAGACAACTGAAGGGATGAGTCTCAACCGGAATAAAAGAAAGAAGAAAAGAACGAAAGAAATTCAAATGCAGAAGCGAACATGGATGTGAGCTGATCAAAACTTGATTGAAATCACAAGCTCCGCACGACCCGCTCTGCTCAAATGTTGAACAAAGAACCGACACCTACAGCTTGCGAGTATCAAGATTCAGATTGGAGTCCATAACAAATCCAACTAGGACTTGAGATCAAGCTTCAAGAGATTTATTGGTAGGAATCTTGTAACTCATAGCTGATAGACATAGCTAGCTTAGCTTTTGATTTTCCTTTTGGTGTAATAAGGGGTCAGCAAGCAGTAGCAGCAGCATCAGCAATGAAAACACAGCTCCGGTAGTCCCAGCTACCAAACACTCCTGAACTACACTGACCTGGTTCCTCTTTGGCCGAGGATATGTAGGCAACCTCTGAAGTAGGGGGCGGTCAAGTTTTTCCAAATTACTTCTCATAGAGTGTCAAGCAGGCAAAAATCCTTCATGATTGCTCATTTATCTTTGTCTAAAAAGCCTTTGTATCTCTGACCAAAGAGGGGCAGTTATGAGCATGTGATTTTTGCCTAGCTTGAGTTACTCCTATAAAAGTCTCAAAATTAGGATTTTTCTTTATCTATTTATGAAATTTTTAGAATTTAATAACATAGTCGTGTGTTTGTTTGCATTTTCAGTGCATTTTTATTGATATAATTTACGAAAAAATATAAAAATAACACCTTTGCATTTACGATTCAATTTTATATCTTTAGTTTTATTAGTTAATTAATATTACAAAAAATAAAAGAAAATAATAAAAATAGTGATTTCCCCTTTTTTATTTTTAGTTTTCTATTAAATTGGGACTTGATTAATTTTAGGAAAACTAATTAGCTTCATTTTAGATTTAAGTCAGGTTCTTGCTATGTTAATTTGGTTTTAATAAATTATTTTGTAATTAAAATGGATAAGGAAAAAGAGAAGAATTTGAAACGTGGTCTTGTTAAAAAGACCAATTTTGGGCCAAGATTTAATTTAAAAAATAGCCCAAAACACTATACACCTGATCCAACCCGACCTCAGTAACCCGGTCCAAACCCCCACCCCTCAAAACGACGCTGTTTGGGACCCTTTAATCATAGCCAT
The DNA here is from genome assembly GCA_034376525.1 of Nicotiana benthamiana. Taxonomy (NCBI): domain Eukaryota; kingdom Viridiplantae; phylum Streptophyta; class Magnoliopsida; order Solanales; family Solanaceae; genus Nicotiana; species Nicotiana benthamiana. The sequence goes on from CM067332.1 coordinate 70,180,197, forward strand.
CCAATGCCCTTCATCCAACGGTAGTGAAGCCAGGGTCCAAATCATATATAAATGTCCCAAAGCCACCTATCCCAGACAATACCTCGTACCATATCCTCCAAAAAATCCCTAATACACTCCGATATAAAGCCACCACTCGTTCGCCGGCCGGAAATCGTCTCCGCCAGCGGCGATTCTCAAAATGACCCCAAATTTACACCTTGTGTTCCTCTCCTTCTCCTCTTTTCGAATCTACACTATGTTTCCCTTGAATCCCCGCCAAATTCTTCAAATATTGAATAAAATATCCCAACCAAAACCCTAACTTGCTAAATGTCACCAAAACTACACCATAGATGCTCCTCCACCTCCCCTTTAAGGATCCGGGCTTCGTTTCTCAAATCCCACCCCAATTAGTCAAATAATCCAAACCCTAGCACCGCCTCCGCCGTGCCCAGAGGCACCACCCCCAAACCTCACCAAAATCACATCCCAGACTCTCCTCACCTCTCTCTCACCAAACCCATAATTGGTTTCCTTCGAATATCACCTGAGCTGCTCGAATTTTAAATAAAAGATAAGCTGAACACTAGAATGTTCGAAACTGGTGATTTCTTCCTCGAATTGTCGAAGCAAAGCCCAATACCTAGATAATTTCTTCTTTTATCTTTTTTATTATTTGAATTCCTTACTTTTAAAATGAGTTTAAATCTGGTTTTCTGCAAATCAGTTGATCATGCAGTGTTCTAGGTTCATTTAATTTTATTTAAGTCTTTAATTTGATTTTTTATTGATTAATTTAGTTCGATAGGTTAGCATTTCTGCCTGTTTGTTGATTCTTGTTCCTTTTTCCTTTTTTTGCATAATTTTCTAATTTTTGTTGTTCTGTCATTCATCTCCAGTATTCCTTGATTTAGGGTTCAATTGGTTATGATTACATTTTGGTCATTGGACTTGACTTCAACTGTAGGATTCCGTGTGTAGTCATTGCTTTGCATTTTTTATTTTATTTTTGCCATTCTTCATAGTGTAGTTGCAGCTCTATTTATTTGATCTTAGTTGTTAATTTATTGATTTTGATTAGTGTAATACTAAATTTAGCCTTAGGACACTGGTTTAGTTAGAATCGATTCTGATTGAAATTATTTATTTGAAGCTGATCATTTCAGCTCCTTGATCAATTAACTAGAGTTATTTGACCAGGGTAAAAAGGGGCTGAGATTAGTCTTAACTAGGTTAGTAATTGAAAGACCAATTTAAAGGTAGTATAGGTACTTCAAAATAAGAATCTTGCAGTAACATAAATTTGGAACCCACTAGAATCTTCTAGATGGGGTTTTAATCTGAAATTCAGGACTTAATTGGTATAACTTGGCCAACAAGGCATAAAATGAAGGACTAATAAGCTAAAATCTGAAAATAAAAGGACTTAGGGTGTAATTGAAAAATAAAAGGGTTGCCCTAAGTTCTGCCTATAAAAAGCATATTTTTGCCTTGTTTTACAAGTTTTGAAAAGCATAAAAGAATACTGAAAAAGGCTCTGAAATTGGGAGGAAACAAAATCTCTAGAAAACACTGTTCCATTGCTCCTTTGCTTCAATCCTGGTTCATCTAAGGTTCAGAATGGATTAAAATTGTACCTCTAAGGTCTGATTCAGAGGTATTGCGTTTGCACTTGGTTTGAATCACCTTGAGTATACTGGTTTGGGTTTCATCTATTCTGAAAGTTGGTTTTGCTTTGGTCCTGGTTGAAATATGTTTGCCTTCTATGGGATTCGATATAGGAGTTTGTTTGGGCTGTTTGTTGCTAGTTTTAAATTGATTTCGAATTTGGGCTGCTATGATACTATTTCTGGTTCTAAAATTGGTTTTATTGCTGCTGTGTGTTACTACTGCCTAGCTGACCCCCATCTCTTTATTTCTCTTCAAACTCCAGGTATTTCTTTGGCCTCAAGTGCTATGTGAAGATTGGACCAACCTATATGAACACCTTTGAAGTTAAATGATGAATGACTATTGGCTTTTACTTGATTTTTTCGTTGTATTTTCTTCAATTTCGATACTTAGCATAGTAATGTTATTTGGACAATGCTTTAGTTGTACTAATAGGACTTTTGGACTGATTTGTAATTGGGCTATTTGGATTTTTTATGTTTTATTTTAGTTCAATGTCATTTAAAATTTGATATCATGCTAGTATAGATGAAAAATTGGATTTATTTTTAGATCCTTGTCCAATGAAATCTACCAATAAATTATACAGGTTCATGTGTTGCTTTGTTAGAAGGTTTCAAATCTAAATACAAGCTTAAAATTTAGGCTTACAATCAGTATGCAAATTGAAGCATCTACTAGTTTGCTTTGACATATACGCTATCCAGTAGATGTGTTTTGATTTGATTTAATTATTCCAAAACTGCTTAAGTACCATAAATTGGATGGTAAATGGTTTAATTGTTTAGTCGTGTACATGTTTCAGTGATTTTCAGTCGTTTAGCTGCTATGTCTGTTGAATTGGTTAGACTAAATTGTTTCAACCCCCAAAATAGCCATGTACTGCTATAGTTTAAAATCCAAAAGAGATACCCAAATTCCAAGACCAATCACTACGCCTGAGCCAACAGTAAGCTGTTCAGATGAGTGAGTTAGGCCTGTTAGAGGCCTAAATATAATAGTCAGCTTCATAAACAGTGAGACACAGGGTCTCGATTCAAGCTTCTTGACTCTATTTCATTTTTCGTTAAGGCCTGTGCAAAGCCCCATGACCGACCAGCTCCTTATAAAACTTGATTAAAATGCCTCATTCTTGAGCCAATCTTGCAGCTCGATGAGCTAAGGACCGGAATTCACTTTTGAAAAAATTGCAATTAATTTTTGTAATGCATGTTTTGGGCCTTTCAAGTCAAATTGTAATTTTGAATTAAGAGGTTTCCAATAGTGAGGATCCTTTTGCCGTGCCAAACAAAATTTATAAATTGAGTGGCCCTCTTTAAATGCTTATTTTAAAACACTTAGAAATCGAGACGTATCATTTAGCAAATTTCCATGGTCTCCCGCAAAGTAACAACGTGCTAGTCGCTTTAAGCGCGTTCTTTAATGAATCTACCTTCCTAAATTCGGGTGTGCATTTCATGTGACCCAAATCCAAATCCCAAAACGTTGAACAAAATGTGTTTCGAATCCGAGTGTATTTTATATGACGTGATCCAAAAACATATTTTAAACGATGTTCAAATTCTTTAAAATTAATTAAAAGCATTAAATGATTTCAAAATTGCACTATAGGATGACATGTTCTAAAATCATATATTAAGCCAAATATGATAGTTTAAGCGACCGTGCTAGAACCACGAAATTCGAGGATACCTAACACCTTCCGTCGGGTTAACAGAATTCCTTACTCAAGAATTTCTAGTTCGCAGACTTCATTTGGAACGTCGAAAATTTCCTCGATTTGGGATTCAAGATAAACTGGTGATTTGGGACACCAAAAGTCAAACCTATCCCAAGTGGCGACCCTGATCAATAAATAATCTCATTTCGAATAATGTCACTTAAAGTGGAAAAACTCCCTTCTACGCCCTTCGCGGGATGTAGTGTAAAGAGGAGGTGTGACAGCCTTGGCTATTTATTTCAATTATATAAATCTTTATTTTCAGGTCAAATTTTTTTTAAAAAAAGATTAACTAAATTTTTTTTTATTTTTGACCAAATAAAAATATTTAGCATAAATAATATAGTAAAATTCGAGTTTTATTATAAATTTATTCGAAAAAGATATCTAGAAAGTAATATTCTTAAAAAGGTACAAAAAATTTATTTTTCAAAAAAATGCCTATAGACAGGAAAAATTCACGTGTCAGGTGCGTGCATCCACTCTCTTTACACATCAGCATCTAGGGGGTAATGACCCTCAAAAGGCCAAGTTGAGGGGGTAATTAAGACCGAGCATAGTTTGATGATGATACTAATAATCTGAGCTAAGTTTAAGAGTGATTTAAGGTGTTTTAATATATTTACACTTATTATAAATATATTAACTTAAGACCATTATAGGAATAATCTATAAATTTTAAATCCTTGACCTGCTGATGAAATTGTACGACTATATAGACCTAGAGGAAACTTTGTTTAAGTGCTAGTATGTTTTTGAGTCAATGATCCCATCTATATATATATAATCGTGAGAATAGTAAAGCTGATATGGCAGCTTCCTTAGATGAGGATTACAATTTATCTATTTTCCTTTTTTTTGTTTGTATTTTCCCCCTATTTGTTCCCATTTATTTATAGTTTTATTTAATTATTTTCTCAAATTGTTCTTCCCAAAAATGTCCATCGGTTACAGCAATTACTACTAATAATTGCAATTTCTAAGGACGCCGTCTATGAACGGCTACAACAGTGATGGGATTTTTAGAACTGGAGTTACATATATAATTTAAGACATCATAAATTCTTAAAATTTTTAGAACTGGAGCTCTATATATATAAATAAAGGTTAATTTTGTAATTATATTTATTGAATAAGGAGGTTGATAAAATTTTTAATATATATAAACAAAGAAATTTGAAAGAGGCATATGAAATTATAAGGAGCAAGATCATTAAATAAGTTTTAATCAAGAAGAAGTCTTGAGAATCATTAGAGTATCGATTCATATGATGTAAAAAGGAGATGTTAGAGAAAGAATAAGAAGGGACGGAGGTATAATAAGAGTATTTAAGAAGGAAAGATAACATTTCAGAAGGAATGAAGGGTAAGAAAAAGTTAAGTATCGAAAAAGAGAGCGAAGAAATATAATAATGTTGGAATGAATATAAATATCAAGATGGAAAACGATAGATATGAGATAGCAAAAATAATGGATAGACAAATACAAGAAAAATAACAAAAGAGGAAAAGGGTATTTCAAAATGTCCAGGTAATAAGAATATTAAATGGGAAATCTTTTTTGCATCTTCTTTATTTGTAAAATTTAGAACAAAGTCTTTTTATTATTTTTCTCTTTATGAAAGTAAGGATATATAGAACAAATATCATTGATAAAGTTGTGAAAAGAGAGTTTTTTATTTTGCTAAAAAGAAGATTTCATTGATAATTAGGAATGAAGATACATAAGCTGATGGTGTTAACCTAAATACAACTAGAAATCTTAAGATGTGAGGATCAAAATTATGTGCGTGCAATTGGTTTTGACTTGACATGAGTGGAATTTGGAAGCGAAGAAATATAATATGAATAATTTTTAACCTATTAGTTATTAATTTTTTAAACAAATATATTTTAATATTCCTTTATTAGAAGAAAAAATTTTGTTGATAATTTAAGCGCGCGAAGCATGAACAAATACATTTATGCTACTATAATGGCTTGTTTTCGAAACGGTTATTTCCAATTCCAGAAAAAAAAAAGTTTATAACATCCTCACTACTCTTTATGGATTAATCTGCAAATAATTTTCTTGAAAGTACAAAAGGTTTTGTTTTTTTTTGTTAAGGAAAATTTCCAGAGAAACTTACAACCGCTATCCTTCATGTGCGTACTGGACAATATGTGCAATAGTACACAAATCATATAGAAAATATAAACCGCACTACACAAGTTCGATGCAATGAGTTTTAACTAAGGAGTATGCTGGTAAAGAAAATCGATCTTAGGTCTCCCATGTAGGAAACCAATCACCCAACTAATTCAGCTAGTTCTTGCGGGCGAAAATCCAAAACATATATATATATATAAAAGCTGAACCCAAAGTTGAAGGATCCATAGTACATATCCATTCCAAGTATTTCCTTGTGCAAATTGTTCAACTTGTAGCTTTATTCCATTCATAAAAGTAAATTCAATTTATACCTTTTTACATGTTATATACCTAATCCACTGACTTTTTTAGCCCCAAGAATCTTGCTTTTCATAACCTTATAGTCTATAAATACACATAAAATTGGATTATACAAATTCATAAAATTCATACACATATCCAAACTATGTCTTATACTTGCAACTTTCCTGATATTTACTCTTGGATTCAGAATTTACCACCAATTTCGAAATGGAAAACTGATTCTATTTCAATTTGTATTTCTCCTTCATGTTCATCTCAACCTTCTCTTAAACTTTCCATAACCAAAAATCTCCAATTTTGCATTATTGCAGATTATAATCTTCCTATTTCCCTATGGATATCAAAATCATTGAAAATTAAATCCAATTCAACAAAATTATTAGACGACGAACCCGTATTTAATCTTTTGATTAATTTCATTCAAGATGTACTTAAGTATGGTCCAAATAAAAACTCTTCCTCATTTCTAAAAATTCCAAAAATGGATTTTAATTCTTATTTTAAAGAAATTTTTAATTTCTCATTTCTTACTTTGTCTTTTATAATTTGTATTTATGAAGCTCCTACTGATCTTAGGGTTATATGTATTAATACACTTAAAAATCAATTTTCATGTCCACAATCTAGACAAGCATCAAAATTGCTTGTTAAAATTTTGGGATCAAATTCTGAGGAGGAATGGATGAGATCAGTAAATTTAGCAATAACTAATTGGATTGTGGAAATTCAAGAGTCTTTAAATAATTCAATAAAAACACCATGTAAATTATTTTCTTATTCATTTTCTACAGTTGGACTTTGGAAAGTTCAGTTGTATTGTCCTGTTATTGCAATGGATATTGAAACATGTAGTAGTAGTTTGTCTGATGATAATTTGAGATTTTCTCTTAATTTTCACCAGCTTGAAGGAGTGATTCAATTGAATTATAGAGTTATAATTCGAGAAAAGTGGATTGAAGTGATGGTGAATACTGACAACATCAGGTACATAATTTTTTTAAATTCTTTGAGTAAGCTTATATAGTTCACAGTTTTGTCTGTCCGACTTTTTCTGACGGTTATAAATGAAGTAATATTATAAAAAATATATATTATAATATAACATAAAATATTCGTGTCAAAGAAAATTTAACTGTTATAATGAAGTAATATTATGAAGGATGACTATAGAAGTGTCCGGCTATATTACTTTTTTGGCTAATTAAGGCATGCATTTGGTAAATATTGAAATGTTAATAAGCTTAGTATTTATAAGTTAAATCAGGTAAAAGCCATAAGTTGGTCACCCTACTTTTTCAACTTATAAATATGTGATTTAGCAAAAAATAATTATTATTTTATTCTTAATATTTTTTGTAATCGCTAAAATAACATTTTGAAGAAAAAAACCTAATTTTTCTCCAATTCATTTCCATTGTTCATCCATTTTCAAATAAGATACTTTTATATTTATATTTTATGAGCAACTCAAGAGAAGTCAAGTTATTTAACGTTAAAAAGTGCTTAATTATCAGCACTCTTTTACCAAATACATAATTGTTGTTTATTATTAGCTTTAACGCCTTTATCTAAGGGTTAAATAATTTAGTGGGTCATTACAAATTTATTTTTAGTTTTATAACTTTTGTTTTTACATGAGAGATTTATTTTTACACGTAAAAATATTAAAAAGGATATTTTCTTAATTTTAATACTTTAAATGGCCATGAAGGTCCATTTCCTCTTAATTGTGCACACATAAATACTAATTTAGAAATTAATTTCAACAATTGATGCTTAACCACTATTTTTAATAGGTTAAATCAAACACGCTTAATTTAACTTTTAGAGAAAAGGTTGTCTATTGCAAGGAATCCTGTGTTTATGCAAGGATTAGAGAAGAGTCGCATCTCAAGAGGTGTGGTGTAGACAGTTTACCCTAATGAAACAAAAAGGCAGCCCGATATACTAAGATCTCGCTATGTGTAGGATCCCTGGAAGGATCGTCTACAAGGGTCTATTGTACATAACTTTATCCTACATTTTCTACAAGAGAATATTTCCACAGCTCAAACACGTGACCTCTTGATCACATAGCAGCAACTTTAGTTGTTACGCCAAAGCTTCCTTGACCTACCCTAATGCAATCATAATTGCAAAATTTTAAGTTAAACTTCAACTTGATTTTGAATGTGTTTTCAAGCAGGTTTGATGTTGTTAGGCTGGTAAATGAATCACTAATGGAAGAAAGAGGAGCTGGAATATCAGAAAAGCATTTCCCTTCAAGAATTTCACTACAATTAACTCCAATACTTCAAACAAATGTGTTAAGCATCTCAGTAACAAAATCTTCTGATAATCCATTAAGAGAAATTGGCATGGGAAAATCCATTGAAGGTGGTTTTGATCCTCCAAATCCATACATGGGGCTAAAAGTGTCAGCTTCAGAAACAGTAACTATGAGTATGAAACCATGGAAATTTGAGCAATCTGTTAATGGAAATAGTGCAAATTTAAATTGGTTTTTACATGATAGTGGAAATGGAAAAGAAGTATTTTCAACAAAACCTTCTGTTTTTTCATTAATACAACCAAAAGCTTGGTTCAAGAATAGATATTCAAGTGTTTATAGGCCATTTACTAAACAAGGAGGGGTTATTTTTGCAAAAGATGAGTATGGGGAAAGTGTAATATGGAAAGTGGATAAAAGGGCTATGGGAAAAACAATGGAATGGGAATTGAAAGGAATAGTTTGGTTAACTTATTGGCCAAATAAACATATTACTTCTTATGCTGAGACTAGAAGATTGGAATTTCAAGAAGTGCTTCATCTCAACCTTGAGTAGTTATATATTTTAATTTGCTGTAATAATTATTAGCATGTATTTGTTTGGTGTTGCAGAGGTATGTTTGCTTTATTAATTATCAAACTATATTTTGATGAAGTTGTAATTGTTAAGATTATAATAATTCTATTATATGAAGCTTCTGTTTATTCTTTTTAGTGTTCCTCAATTTAATGAAATAAATAGATGATAACTTCGACATGCCTAAACTCTTAGAATTTTCTGCCGATTTGGGTTTTTTTATCTCATTTAACATATAATAGTAAAATAAAAGGAAAAGACTTCTCCTTATGATTATATAGAAATATTTTATACAATTATATACAAAATATATAAAAACTTTATTCGTTGTAAAAATGAATTAATATTTTTCGGAGCTCATAAGGAGATCATCTCAAAAATTTCATAAATTTGAAATATTCATAAAGAGATAAAGACATCAAATAATGTCTTCTCAAAGCCAATGTTCAAGAAACACGGTGATCCAACCCCCCGAATCACGAAAAATAATATAAATGAAGAATCAAGAAAACAAATAAAATTATACCCATAAAATATTCATGACAAAATTATTTTTCTTCATATTAGAAAAAATTATGTCTAGTATAACATGATTCAAAATAGTAACTTTTACAAAGTAAGTATTTCGAGCTGTTATTAGAGTATCAAGAGGGAGACCACGCACACCCCGCACACTCGTAGTAATTTGAATCTTACGAGTTTGAAATTCTAGTTTATTAAGTCATTAAATTTTAAATTAACAATTAATATATTCAATAATTTTTTTAAAATAATTACATAATTTGGATCAAAATTACTAGGTTTTAACCGAGGTCGTTACCTAAACTCTAGCTTTGCCCTTGTCCATATTTAGTCTATGGTCCAAGAATTGTGAGCGTGCCCACTCCACCATCCAAAGGCTCAATAAAGCCAGCATAGTTGCATATATGGCCAGTTTTTGTGGTCCATGAATGGCTAGTATATGAAATAGCAACACGATATTGAAAATTTAGAACTAGAAATGGTCCTACTGTAGTATATGGCAAAGCTTAACTTATTGAAGTCGATGGGTGCTTCTTTGTCTATGGACCGCATCTCAAGTCTCAATCAAAAGAAGTAACATAGTGTGAATGAATAGCATTTATTAACCTTTACGGTTAATTTATTCACTGAATATTTATACCGATTTAATAAATATATAATATATATGCGTTCAGAAATATGATTATTACTAAATTATATTTCATTAACGCACATTCTCATCTTCATTTATTACTTAATGATGATAAAACAATATGGATTGATGCAAACACCCGATAATGACGGATGTAGCATAGTTTTTACAATTTTAACTAAGCTTGTTATATTTAACGCAGAATATAAACATATATGTGAAAGTGAAACCATTATAATATAAATAAATATTACTAACTCATAAATCATAAATATTAAATATATAATAAATTTAAAACTAAGAACTTTAAAGATTGAGTCATTTTGTTTAAAACCGGAATTCGCCTAGACATTTCGGGACGGGATTCTTTAGCACAGAGAATTAGAATAGATGAAGAAAAGTTATCTTAAAAGTGAAAGGTCCTACTTTCCATGTAATAAAGCGACTCTTTTGTATAATATACAATGAATAAATTTAAAAATTACGTTTATTTTCTCTTCTTTTAAATTATAAGTAAAATTATAATTCTAAATTACCTAGCTCTTGTTATAAAATAGAAGTCTATTTAGAGTGAATGTCTAAGAGTTTTAGCTTGAAGCTAAGTCATTCCTCTTCCTATAAATAGAGAGGTCTTACCCCATTGTAAATCACCCCAAGTATTAATAAGAATACTTCTCTCTCTCCCTATTCTCTCTCTATATTGTCCTTATTCTTGCATTATTGTTCTTGTCTTTATATTATTTCATAACACGTTATCAGCACGAGACTCTACCGTCTCAAGAAGCTCTTTAAGAAGATTAAGCCGCCGTCAATTTCTCCGCATCGGAGCCACCATCGTCTGCATCAGTGGAGAAAAGGAAGAAAACATTGAAAATATAATTGGTATACCTTAAAGGTAAGTAATTTACTTTTCCCTTTCAAATTCTTGAAATTCTACGATTTGATTTAATATACAAACAAAGTTTGATTATAACTCTAATGGAGTTTGTAAGAAATTATAACCACATGAAGTGGTTAAATCTCTATGTCATGCCATGATTAAATTCATGTATGATTGTGGGCAAAGAATTAAAAATCCGTCCCATTGAATTTGCTCCATTCCCTTTAGAGAATGTGGAAGCAGTATATGATAAGTCTGAAAGAAGACTAAAATATTACCATGAAGGTATCAATGAATGTGGACGTGGCAAAGAATTCCGTCCAATTGAATTTGCTCCATTCCCTTTAGAGAATGTGGTAGCAGTATGTGATAAGTCTGAAAGAAGACTAATTACCGTAAAGGTATCAATGGACGTGGACATGGCAATAGACGAAGTTATAATCGTCATTATTGTGGTAATGAGAACAATAAGGATTCTCAAAATAATCTTTCACTTTATGAAAGTAATATTTGACATGAGATTGTGTAAAGCACATGATTTTGATCCATTCCCTGAAGTGAATGTGATAATTGTAATAGAGCCCGTAAGTATGAACACGCTCTTGATGTAATTTTGGTTTATGTCTGACATTATGAAAAGAAAGTTCGTTGCCCTTGAAATTTCGGGCAAGAACTATATGATATGAGTGTTGGATACTTAAATCCATTTTGGATGCTATGGGTCTTGGAAACGCCATTAAAGACAGAAATAATACATCCACCCAAAACTATGCTAAGGCCTTGATTTTCTTGCGCCATCACCTTGATGAAGGTTTGAAAATATGCTAAGGCCTTGATTTTCTTGCGCCATCACCTTGATGAAGGTTTGAAACTATGCTAAGGCCTTGATTTTCTTGCGCCATCACCTTGATGAAGGTTTGAAGATTGAATATCTCACCGTCAAAGATCCACCTATCTTGTGGAATGGCTTAAAGAAGAGATATGACAACCTGAAGTTGGTCACTCTGCCACAAGCACGATACGATAAGAACCCAAAAGCAAATAGTTTATAAACTATATATTATCATTGCGGTGAAAACGGGCACTGGTCAAAGGCTTGCCGTATACCATGACTTTTGGTTGACCTTTATCAAACATCTCGAAAGAGTAACAACTTTGACATCACCCACTTGGATGTGGCAGACTTCTTTGAGCAACCCGAGGGGAAGATAGACCACCTAATCGGTGATGGATCCGTGATGAAAGAAGATGGAGCTATTTGATTTTATTTTACTTGTTTGTATTAGTGAATGAATAAACTAATAGCCATTAGTATTAGCTCGTATTAGTTAGTTCATGATATAATGTTACTATTAGTTCTTTAAAATGTATCAATATGCTCAAATATCAATAATATTTTTACTTTCCAGTAGAGGTAATCGACTAACCTGAAAAACTAGTCGGTTATCTCATATTTCGCATAAAAACTGCAAAACAATCGATTGTCAATGATCAACAATTGATTGTCTTTAAAACAGTGTGATCTGGAATTTTACAAAACAGTCAACAATCGATTGTCTATGTTTAACAATCGATTGTCTTTAAAACAGTGTAATCTGGAATTTTTCAAAATAAGCCAACAATCGATTGTCTATATCTGACAATCGATTGTCTTAAACAGTGTGATCTGAAGTTTTTCAAAAATAATAAATAATCGATTGTGTGTGTTTAAAAATCGATGTCTATGTTCAAACAATCGATTGTGTGTGTTTAATAATCGATTGTCTTATGAAAAACGCTGAAAATTTTCAAACTGCAAAGTAATCAATTATGGATAACATATCTGATTTTGTTAGTCAACTGTTAGCAGCAGATTTTGAAAATATTATGTGACACAAACGAATTGAACTTGTTTATTCTTATGTTCGTGTATTTCTTTTGTATATCAAACCATGGGAATTAAATTGATTGAAGGCTTCGGAAGAGCAACTGTAACTCTGCCCAAAGGCATGACGTTTATCTTAGAGAATGCAATATTCTCCTCCAAGTCTAAGAAGAACTTGTTGAGTTTTAATGATATCAATCGCAATGTTCTCCTCCAAGTCTAAAAGGAACTTGTTGAGTTTTAAAGATATCATTCAAAATGGATATCATATTGAGACAATAGATGAGAATAATCTTGAATTCTTCATGAAAACGAGGCTGCCCATTTCGGTTTGGGTTCACGCTATTTTGCATGCAGCAATGCTAGTTCGTCGGCTGCCCACTTTGGTTTGGGTTCATGTCATTTTGCATGCAGCATTTTAGTTTGTCGGCTGCCCACTTCGGTTTGGGGACATGCCATTTTGCATACAGCAATGCTAGTTCGTCTCTGACTGACGAATTGACACAAATATTCTCCGTTGCAATTGGTTTTGGGTCATGGACCCAATATATCCCATTTAAGAATCTTTGGATGCGCAGTATATGTGCCTGTAGCACCGCCATCCCGCACCAAAATGGGTCTGCAAAGAAGGTTAGGAATATATGTTGAGGTTGAATCGCCCTCCATTATTCGCTACCTCGAAACATTGACAGGAGATTTGTTCACTGCACGATTTGCAGACTGTCAATTTGATGAGACACTTTTCCCAAAATTAGGGGGAGAAGTTGGTGAAACCAAACGAGAAATTTTGTGGAGAAATGCATCATTATCTCATCTTGATCCACATACCTCTATTTGTGAAAGAGGCACAAAAGATTATCCATTTGCAAAAAAAATAGCAAATCAAATGCCTGACGCATTTATAGATTTGAAAAGGATAACAAAATCACATATCCCCGAAGTGAATGTGACAACATCTGATTCACGAATACATATTCATTATTGGAAGAATATAAACATGAAATTGGTATTAAATATACCACACTCACCCCTAGAAGGAGGTTTGAGATGATATATGGCATGAATGATCGTTGGTCACGTACCTATTGTACGCCAAAGTATTTTGGAAATATGACTATTAAAGGACAACGATAATGCAAGAAATATATCTTGCATATAAGTTTGACATGACCATAATGGTATAACTTTCTCTTTAAGAAAGATATTCACCACATGGATGTTGATGAATCTGTGGTAGTACAAAATTAATTGAGAGCTCTAGAAGAGCCAATTATTACTATGTTGGAGAAACACAATTGAGTATTGTGCTGTAGTAAGTCTCAAAGAAACTTATTCAGTTTCCAAAGTACACGCGAAAGCGATTGATTATATTGAGACTATAAATAAAGGAAGGCTTTGATATCTCCTATTACTACAACTTGTAACGGGGTAATTTGCATAAGAAAAGCTACCCGCTTTGTTCTCCAGTTTGTACTACACAAACGAAAGAATGCCACAATAAAGTGGATATCTATTGGTATAAAACCCATGTTATAATAAACCTGAAGTTTATTGATAAGTGCACATGTCATGGTTTGAAGTTTACCAATATTGATAATTTGTTCAGTTAGCATTCGTATTAGCCATCTCATTTTAAGTATGATGTGCAAATTCACATAGGTGAATATCAAAGAACTAGAAAGTTCTTTACGAATTCTCTTGTATCACTTGTTCTCATTAATGAACTGACCAACTAAAGAGTTCGGGTTGAAGCCCATAAATTCTGGAAATATCAAAGGTGAATATGGGCCCATTCACCTGCCATGTATACCACATATGATGCATCTATGATATGGTTACATGCGCAATTGTTATTGACCCGCAGCCTGGCCGTGCTTGCGAGGTAAATTGCTCAGTAATCTAACTTCGAGCATAATTTCCAGATTTTCTACTCAAGATAGTTCATCTTGATAAGTTGGTTTATATCAAAGTAAGTTTAGCAAGATAATTATTGAGTGCTTCCACTTAATAGCTAAACTGTTTCTTGTGAGAACAAAGTTATATATATCAGTTTGATATACGTTGTATACGAGAGTACATTCTCCCCTCACAAGTGGTTCAGGGTCAGAAACCAAATAATTTCATCTATTATTAATGTGCCGTGTATATTGACATGATAATGCACAAAGATGATTTCCCAAAGTTGAGGAAACAAGTTAGCTTTACTAACATGAGGGGGAGACATGATAAACACTTGAGAAAAGGTTACATGGGATGAATTATCATTTGTATATGTATATCCCCGAATATCATGATATGAACCTGAAGTTCATAAAAGGATAATTCAATTGCAACATATTGCAAAGCATGCTATACGCATTTGCTGACCCAAAGAAAGCAACTAAATGGAAGAGATACAATTCAAGAAGAATTGATTCCATATGAAAGACATGTAGTTTTGAACCTATAGTTCAAATGCTTGAAAGTTTAAAGTCAAAGGTATGTATAATCAGTTTTCGATATCTTATTTGTCTAGCATGACATGGAAAACTTGATATGCATCTAAAGTCTATTATATGGCTTATATGACTTAACTTGAAAGATTTAAGTTGCTTGAAGCATATGCAATTCGTGGTCCTGAAGTACCACATCCTAAGTGCAATTTGTGTACATATGTATCTTGCTATAACTATAAGCATGATGACATTGAGAATGCATCTATGGAGATATTGAAGAGTTATTCCACGACATTATATGAAGATGTTCATATCTATCAAGAATGATGATTTCAAGGTACGGAATATTTATTCAAGTCAATATGGTTGATTTGTCAAACGTCTACCAAAGATCGTTTTGAAGATGATGCACAAGATTGGAATGCAAATGCTCAAGGATATAAATTGATGTACTCATTAGGGGGAGTCAATGCGCGTTGCACTCTTTTTCCCTTACAAGGTTTTTTCCCACTGGATTTTCCTTGCAAGGTTTTTAACGAGGCAACCAATAGGCGCATATTCAAACATGTGTACTCTTTTTCCTTTACTTTAATTTTTCCCATTGGGTTTTGGTTTTAAGGTTTTATGAGGCACATTATTGAATAGACATTCAAGGGGGAGTGTTATAAAATAGAAGTCTATTTAGAGTGAATGTCTAAGAGTTTTAGCTTGAAGCTAAGTCATTCCTCTTCCTATAAATAGAGGGGTCTTACCCCATTGTAAATCACCCCAAGTATTAATAAGAATACTTCTCTCTCTCCCTATTCTCTCTCTATATTGTCCTTATTCTTGCATTATTGTTCTTGTCTTTATATTATTTCATAACAGCTCTTTTTTTAATCCATCAAAGTCACATAGTTCAAGGCGAAATGGTGAATAGAATATTGAAAAAAGAATTCAAAGATAACCTCGGATGACCAAATGCGACTCTCCCGGACTCGAGGCAAGATTAGGTCATACGTCTTAGACTCTTAATTAGACATCCTATGCACTTTCAGGGGCACAATGGTAAATCAACTAAAATAAGGACAATGAGATAGTGATGCTACCTGTAAGGTAAATTGTTTTCGGACCCTTTCTATAACATTCCTTCTTTATAATAATATTTCACTAAAATAATTAATTTATTAATTGTATACATTTTCTATAATAGTATTTTGTTGTAACAACTAACAACTAATGATGAGGGCAAATTTTACACATTAATTTTAAGTGATTAATGGAAAAAGCTAATTCTGTAGCATTAGAAGTTTAAGTATTCAGAAAAAAGAGGAATAACGATATGAAAAAGAAGAGACGGTCTTAGATCTTATCTTAATTGTTTAAATAAAGTAGGGGCTAGGTTTATTGTGGTATTACTTTCCCCTATTCGACTATTCACTCTTCCTGAACTTGTTTGACTCGTCCGAAAATTGAGGGAAATGTTTCCAAGGTTTTCCTACAATAACCACTTAGAAGCTTTTGTGGCCGAACTTCTAAATCAGGTTATTTTGAAAAGTGTTTGTTAAAAGTTCTTTTTTAAAAAAGTATTTTTGATGACAAACGGTTTGTGTTCACCTAATTAATTTGAAAATTACTTTTGAATAGCAAATCGTGTTTGACCAAGCTTTAAAACAAATTAAAATATATTTTTCTCAAAATTACTTTTCAAAAAATATTTTTCGGAAGAAGTTATTTTTTCTGTTTCTCTAAAACTACTTATGCTTTTACTCAAAAGTATTTGTTTTTTCTTTCTAAAAACTTGATCCTTAGGAAAAAAGTACCGTTGGCCAAAAAAATGTATTTTTCAAAAAGAACTTCGCCAACACGCTATGAAAGCACTTCTTCAAACATCATACTTCAATTGTGGTACAATAGGTTGAAAATAAACTACTTTCAATAACAATTTTGTTAGTTCAGTCTTTTTGAAATATTGGATATATATTAATAGGAGCATCCAAATAGGCTGAAATTCAAGACCTACTTCTTCAAGCATTATACTTCAATTGTTGTACAATAGGTTTAAAATTACAATGACTAAAGAGGCAGTTTAATGTAAAATTCTATAATGGCTATAAGTTAAATCCTTTGGAAAAACTGGCTATAAATTAAATGGGAGCATCCAAAATAGACTGCCCGTGAAATGTTAACTATCAATAGAATTTGGGTAAAATCCAAATTTATAAGTGATAATTAAAAAATAGTCATAATTTCAAACGTAATCAAAAATTAACTTTTTTTTATGTAAAAATAAAATTGAGCAAAAATATTATTTAAAATTTGAAAATATTTCAGCAAAAATATTGACATTAGCGAAGCTAGAATTTCTTTTAAGGGTGTTCAAACTTGAAAGGAGTAAAAAAAATCCTCGAGAAATATTATTCAATACATGTTATATATCTTTAAAACTAATATTTTATCTATATACGCAGTGTAATTTCTAACGAAAGATGGTCAATTGACCACCCTTATCATAATGAAGTTTCGACCATGTATACTGGAGTTTCAATTTTTTACATGTGCACTTCCAGAATAATATACTGAGTTTTTGCAAAATATGCTAGAGTTTCAGGATAATATATTTGTTCAGTATAATATGCTGGAAGTTCATATATAGTTATTTCAATATCCAGTATATTATGCTAGAATTTTTTGTACATTGAAGTGCCAGTATAATATGTTGAAACTTCATATACAAATATATTAACTTTTAATATATTATACTAAACTTTTTCATATTATAACAAAATAAAGTAATTATTTTTAATAACTTTACAAATTCGAATTATTTTCTAATTATCAATTCGAAAATTAATTAATACGTCCTATTTTTCACACAAAACCACAGGTAAAATCCCAAAGGTAAACGCACTAATATAAGCTTAGGCAGCCTTTTAGGGCAACATAGCAGCAGCTTTGTGAATATAGTGATAGCTGACAGACAGAGTTCCCTAGAAAAAACTGAGTAGGATTCCTCCATTTTAGCACTATGTGTTCCTCTTCACGTGCTTTCCCGTAAGAACCCCTGCACCTTCTCCCCGCACTTATTGCTACATACAAAACCTTTCTTGTGGTGTGTGTACAAGATTGTCCCTATCCAACTTTTATAATAATAATATCTCGATTAGTTTGAATGCATCTCCATTAATTTTACCATTTTTTTAGTCTTTCATTATAGCGAAGTCATAAATTTTTGCACCAATGTTCAAACTTAAAAGAAATAAATAAAATTTCTGATAAGAATATTTAATATATATTATATATTTTTAAAATTTAATATTATCTAAATATATAATATAATTTTTTGACAAAGAATGAATAGTTGATCACCCTTCGAATAATATAGGTTAGCCCCTTATCTTCCATAATTTCATGGATATTTGTTACGCTATGTGTTGCAATTTAAATAATATTTTTTAATTAATTCGTTTAAAATAACATGAAAAATTTTTATAATTGAAAATAATTTAACTTAATGAAAAACTTTTATAGCCACACAAAATCATAATATCATAAAACTTTTATCGCTTAAACTTTTAGGAGTATATATTTCAAAAATATTCTTTTTTTTACTTAAATTATATCGTCTGAATTGAAATGGAAGAAATATCTTTTACTAGCACAAGCACATAAATAATTTTATACATTACTAAAGAATACGATATAGTAAATGAAACTATTTTTTTTAACTAAAAATTTCGAGTTCGAGTCATTATTATAAAAAAAGATTTTGATAAAGAATGCTTCCCCGATGTAGGTCCCTATGTAATACAAATTCAAGTATAATCATATAAATGTTAAGTATCTAGAGAGGGAAAAAAAGAAAATTTGTACACCAACATATGAATAGATGAAAAGAAATAACCAAATATTTTTACCTCTCAAAGATTTGACCTACTGCATCGACCACTAAATCACATCCATCCCTATCCAATTTTAACTGAGAGAAAGAAGTGAGGCATGTGAAGGGCAAATAAAAGAAACTATTTTTCTTCTCAGACTGTGTTCTAAAGAAATAATGTTAGTAGTCATGAAGCATCAAGATCAAGATTTTAGTAGTTTTCACCCACACCCTTTTACATTTTTCATGTTTTTATCCCAACAAGGAGCTGATGGACACAACATTTCTGAAAACAACAAGGCAAAATGGAAGACAAGGCTGTTTCCATTTCTCCAACTTTTCTTGTTTTTTCAGCTGATAATTTCAAGAACTCAGTTAGTTTTAGGCCAAGTTTGGGATGGTATAATTATCACTCAAGCAGATTATCAAGCACTTCAAGCTTTAAAACAAGAGTTAGTTGATCCAAAAGGGTACTTAAAAAGTTGGAATGACACTGGATTTGGAGCTTGTAGTGGAAGTTGGGTTGGTATTAAATGTGCTCAAGGTCAAGTTATTGTAATCAAGATTCCATTAAAAGAATTAAGTGGTAGATTAAGTGAAAAAATTGGTCAGTTTCAAGCTCTGAGAAAACTTAGTTTACATGATAATGAAATAGGTGGGGCAATTCCTATTTCTTTAGGATTTTTACCAAATTTAAGAGGTGTTCAGCTTTACAATAACAGGTTTTCTGGTTCTATTCCTTCTTCACTTGGTTTATGTCCGCTTCTTCAAACACTTGAACTTAGTAATAATTCTTTATCAGGCATAATACCAACTAGTCTTATTAATTCAACTAAGCTTTATAGGCTTAATCTAAGTTATAACTCTTTGTCTGGTGAAATCCCTCCAAGTTTTACTCAATCCAGTTCTATTATTTTTCTTGATTTACAATATAATAATCTTTCTGGTTCTATTCCAGATTCTTGGGGTGGAAATGGGAATAATATTTTTCATTTACAGTCTCTGAATCTTGATCATAATTCATTATCTGGTGGTATTCCCGTTTCTTTTAGTAAGTTGAGTGAACTTCTTGAGGTTTCAATTAATCATAATCATATTATTGGTGTTATTCCTAATGATATTGGAAGGTTGAGTAGGCTTCGGTTTCTTGATTTTTCTTATAATACTATTAATGGAAGTTTGCCCAAAAGCCTCTCTAATCTTGCCTCTCTAGTACTACTCAATTTGGAAAGTAACAATCTTGATAGTCAAATACCATTAGATATAAACAAATTGAAAAAATTATCAGTTCTTAACCTAAGAAATAATCAATTTAGTGGAGAAATACCAATGTCTATCGGTGATTTACCAAATCTTAGTTCCTTCAATGTTTCATATAACAATCTTTCTGGTCTTGTTCCCGCTCAACTTGTTCAGAAATTCAATTCGAGCGCCTTTTTGGGTAATCCTCGGCTATGTGATCATAATGCTTCAACCCCATGTCATCTAACGCCTTCTCCGATCACACGAGGTAGCAAACTAAGTGTGAAGGACATTATTCTTATGGTAGTAGGGGCTCTTATCATAATTTTGTTTCTTCTTTGTTGCATTCTCCTTTGTTGTTTGATCAAGAAAAGAGGTGCAGCCAAAGGAGGAAAAACTAGTGGTGTAAAGGGTGTTCCTCTAACAGCGGGAGAAATCGAAGCAGCAGGAGAAAATGGAGGAAAACTTGTACATTTTGGTGGACCTGTGATGTTTAGTGCAGATGATCTGCTTTGTGCTACTGCAGATATATTAGGAAAGAGCACCTATGGTACTGTCTATAAGGCAACATTAGAAAATGGAAATCAAGTTGCTGTTAGAAGATTGAGAGAAAAGATCACAAAAGGTCAGAGGGAATTTGAGAGAGAAGTCAATGTTCTTGGAAAGATAAGTCATCAAAATCTTTTGGCTCTTAGGGCTTATTACTTGGGTACAAAAGGAGAGAAACTACTTGTTTTTGACTTCATGCCTAAAGGAAGTCTAGCAACTTTTCTTCATGGCAAGTAAAAACCAATTTTCCATTTAATATTCTTTTTCTTTTATTTTTTGAGAATTGAAGGGTAACCTTGGCGTAACTGGTAAAGTTGCTGCCATGTAAACAGGAGCTCACCGGTTCGAGCCGTGGAAATAGTCTCTTGCACAAATACAGGGTAAGGCTGCCTTCAATAGACCCTTGTGGCACGGCCCTTTCTCCGGACCCCGCGCATAGCGGTAGCTTAGTGCACCGAGTTGCCCTTTATTTGTTGAGAATCGGATGGTATCTCCGTCTCATGAAAATTCCATTGATTTTGAATATTTGAGTCTGGTTTTTAAGATTGAGAATGTTGTATAGAATGATCTTATTGGTGATAGAATCTACATTGCTCGGATTCTTCGAAAATGTCTTCTGGTGTGTGTCGGATCCTCCAAAAGTAGTGTGTTTTTGGAGGATCCTACATGGGTGCGGCAACATTTTGAAGAGTCCGTGCAACATAGTATTGAATGATATAAAAAAAGAATTAGAGAATTGGTATGGAGGAGATAATATAGCTTACTGTTTTTATTGCAGCTCGTAGCCCGGATACACCAATTGATTGGCCAATGAGGATGAGAATAGCAAAAGGGACGTCAAGGGGATTGCTATACCTTCACAGTAACGCCAACATCATTCACGGGAATCTTACCTCGAGCAATGTTCTGCTTGATGAAAACTCAAATGCAAAAATTGCAGATTATGGTCTTTCGCGCCTTGTGACTGCTACTGCAAATGCAAACGTAATTGCAACAGCAGGTGCACTTGGATATCGCGCACCTGAACTTACTAAGCTTAAGAAAGCAAACGTGAAGACGGATGTCTACAGTCTTGGAGTCATTATACTGGAGCTTCTAACTGGTAAATCTCCAGGAGAGGCAATTCTCAATGGCGTGGATTTGCCAAGAAAAGTGGCGTCGACTGTGAAAGAGGAGGGAACAAGTGAAGTGTTTGATTTGGAACTAATGAGGGATGCATCTATAATTGGTGATGAAATGTTAAATACACTAAAATTGGCTTTGCACTGTGTTGATCCCTCGCCATCAGCTCGACCAGAAACTCAGCAAGTTCTCCAACAACTTGAAGAAATTCGGCCTGAAGCTGCAGCTCCCTCGGCAAGTGACTAGATAGTTTTCTTATTAAGTATTTTGAGATGTTAGTTGTCATGATTCTTTCATTCTTGAATTTCATTACTACAGTGTTAGGTCTGTTTGAAGTGTCTGCAAATACTAGTGTGCTAAATTGATTTGGAGTTTGAGCATATGCAATCCGTCTAAATTCCATCCCTTTTGTTCCTAAGAACAAATTCTGAGATTGAGTTTTCTTTCACTTCATACAGAGATAGTGAAAAATGTCTATACATTGACTTTTATTCTAGCCCATACAAGCTAGATGGCCAGGTGGAATACTTATATACAGAATTTGTTCTTAAATTTTACTGTTGATGATTTTTTGGAAACAACATCTCTCTCCAGTAGAGAGGTTGTGTAGCCTTTGGCTGCAAACGGATTCAACATTTAAATTTGATGGCGCCAAACCTTGATGTTCTTACAACTTAATTTAGAATTTTGTTTCATACAAATCTTAGTGATATTTCACAAACACTATTAGGACATGGAAATGGTGTTGGGTTTCAACTGAACCTATGGAACCCATATTGCATTTACCAGTGGCAAAGGAATAAACAAAAAATATCAGTAAATATTTTGTGCTAAGTTTGTGTCAATTGTCACAAGATAATAGTTGGTACAGTACACTCTGCATCCAATGATTTGATATTCTCAATCCAATTTGCCAGATAGTCAAATCCAATTATTTTCTGATCAGTGGCGAAACTAAAATTTTAGCTAAAAGAATTCGAATTCTAAAGCAGTAAGTGCATAAAAAAGGCAAGTTGATTCAACATTTACGATATAATAATTTTTGACCTTGTATATAGGCGAAGAAAATTCAGATAGCTCCCCCGCTTCCGACATGTTCTAGTGTCGTCAAGATATAGTTCACATAAATTGATTATAGGCCGGCAAAATAGCCCTCTGCTTGTCTCCCATATCCCTTTCGGTAAGGGTTGATGTGATCTTCTAGAATCTTCTTTTGACCTCTGAAGGGTTCTTAGAATTTTCTTCCAACCTCTGAGGTGGTCCATCAAGTCTAGGAGTATACAAAACAAATTGATAAATTGTATCAAATTGATAATCCGAGTAAACTCGAGAAAAAAAATCCGACTATGTTTTGGTGTTAGAAAAGAAAATTCCGCCATAATTGGTTTGGTTTTAACTAAAAAGAATCAAACCGAAACCAAACGAACCAAACATTACATGTATACCGAAACCAAACGAACCAAACATTACATGTATACAAGTTTTAAAAATATTTTATACATAAAAATAATTATTATAATATAATTTATAAATATAATTTAAACTCTTTAATAGTTCTCTCTTTTAATGTGTTATTTCAAGCTTGATTAAATAGTCAAATATGTTTTATAGCTTATAAAAGTTAGTAACTCAAATAAAGCCCAAAGCAAAATCAAATTAATCCTAATGCCAACAAGAAAAATTATATTCAATACTAGAAATGACAATAATATTGAATATTTATTTTTTTAGTTTTGGATTGATTTAGATAGTGGAAATGCATAACTCATTTTTAATATTATTTAGTTATGTAATTAATACTTAGTACTTATTAGTCGTATTTATTTTAACATGGCTTAATACTTTTAGATTATGTTTATTTTTATTATATTTTATTAATTAGCAATATTTATCTTATGCGATTTGTTGAGTATTTTGGTATAATCATGACTCATCTCATATTATTTTATATTATTTTATTGGGTAATATCTTATATAGTTTTATCCTACTAGGGCCTAAGAAATATTAAAGCACAAATTATAAATTTTACCAATTTTGTCGTAAAAAACCTAAGAAAATCGTGATTAGATAACCCCACTTTTGTTGGTTTGGTTTGGTTTATAAATTTAAAAATCTGAGACAATTGGTTTGATTTGGTAACTGAAAATCCGAACAAACCCGACCTATGTATATCCCTAGTCAAGTCATTTAGCCTAGGATAGTCAAAGTAAAGGCAGGGCACTCTCGTCTTTTAACTAAAAAGAGTCAAACCGAAACCAAACGAACCAAACATTGTGTAATTAATACTTAGCACTTATTAGTCGTATTTATTTTAACATGGCTTAGCACTTTTAGATTATGCTTATTTTTATTATATTTTTTTAATTAGCAATATTTATCTTATGCGATTTGTTGAGTATTTTGGTATAATCATGACTCATCTCATATTATTTTATATTATTTTATTGGGTAATATCTTATATAATTATATCCTACTAGGGCCTAAGAAATATTAGAGCACAAATTATAAATTTTATCAATTTTGTCGTAAAAAAACCTAAGAAAATCGTGATTAGATAACCCCACTTTTGTTGGTTTGGTTTGGTTTATAAATTTAAAAATCTGAGACAATTGGTTTGATTTGGTAATTGAAAATCCGAACCAACCCGGCCTATGTATATCCCTAATCAAGTCCTTTAGCCTAGGATAGTCAAAGTAAAGGCAGGGCACTCTCGTCTTTTAACTAAAAAGAGTCAAACTGAAACCAAACGAACCAAACATTATGGGTATACATGTTTTAAAAATATTTTATACATAAAATAATTATTATAATATAATTTAAACTCTTTAATATTTCTCTCTTTTAATGTATTATTTCAAGCTTGATTGAATGATCAAATATGCTTTATAGCCCATAAAAGTTAGTAACTCAACTAAAGCCCAAAGCAAAATCAAATTAATCCTAATGCTAACAAAAGAATCTACTAGAAATGACAATCATATTGAATAGTTATTCTTTTTAGTTTTGCATTGATTTAGATAGTGGAAATGCATAACTCACTTTTAATATTATTTAGTTATGTAATTAATACTTAGTACTTATTAGTTGTACTTATTTTAACATGACTTAGTACTTTTAGATTAGCTGAGGGCGGAGCTTGGAGAAGTTCTAGGGAAGCGGACGCTATGTGGTCAGAGACAGCGAACTTGGTTAGGGAGGTAGCACGGGATGTGATCGGGGTAGCCAAGGGCTATTCAGGCAGACATCAGGGTGACTGGTGGTGGAACGATGTAGTCGAAGGAAAAGTGGAGGTGAAGAAGGCGGCATTTGCTAAGTTGGCAGGGAGCACAAGCGAGGAAGAACGGAGAGCGAACATGGAAATCTACAAGGTGGCGAGGAAAGAAGCAAAGCTGGCGGTTACGGAAGCAAAAAACGAGGCGTTTGGTCGCATGTACGAGGAATTAGGGGAGAAAGGCGGGGACAGGAAGTTATTCCGGTTAGCTAAAGCAAGGGAAAGGAAGGCGCGTGATCTTGACCAGGTTAGGTGCATCAAGGGCGAGGATGGTAGAGTTCTGATAGGGGAGTCTCAAGTCAAGCAGAGGTGGCAGACGTACTTTCGAGACTTACTTAATGAGGAGGGGGATCGCAACATAGAGCTAGAGGTTTTGGGGCATTCAAACCAACATAGAGACCCTAGGTACTGCAGGCGCATTAGGGCGGAGGAGGTCATGGGGGCTTTGCGTAGGATGAGTAGGGGTCGAGCGATCGGACCTGACGAGATCTCGGTGGAGTTCTGGAAATGCATGGGTAGGTCAGGAGTGGAATGGCTCTCCGGGTTGTTCAATGCGATCTTCAGGACCAAAAGGATGCCGGAGGAGTGGAGGTGGAGTACAGTGGTGCCCTTGTACAAGAACAAAGGGGACATCCAATGCTGCAACAACTATATGGGTATCAATTTAATAAGTCACACTATGAAGGTTTGGAAGCGGGTGATCGAGGCGAGGGTGAGGGAGATGACATTTATATATGTGAACCAGTTCGGTTTCATGCCGGGTCGCTCCACTACAGAAGCTATCCACCTTGTCAGGAGGCTGGTGGAGCAGTTCAGGGATAAGAAGAAGGACTTGCACATGGTGCTTATCGACTTGAAAAAGGCGTATGACAAGGTCCCAAGGAAGATACTATGGAGGTGCTTGGAGGCGAAGAGCGTGCCGGAATCATACATCAGAGTAATCAAGGACATGCACTCATTTTGCACTCATTTTGTAGTTTTCGGTTGGAGCATAGCAAGGCAAGAAATGTCTCGTTCAGCGTGAAGGAATTTTTTTCACTTATCAAGTGTGGTAGACAACAAATGAAATGTCAAAAAGAGAAAAGGACTCTGTTCCGACTCTCAAGAAAGCAGCATATCAATGTCACAAACATGTGTATTACATATTCTTGCATTGTATAATATAGTTACATCACAATATAAAAGCTTATTCAAAACATCTTTTTGTAAGAATTAATTGAATCATTTCTACAGTAAATCATAAATTATATCTATTTACTTTTTAGTAAGCATAAACCAATTCTACCATTTATTTTAGATTTGATAGTATTCAACAAAAGCTAACGTATTGGGAGTATACTTCTACATTTTAGGGACAGGCATTTTAGACTACAGGAGACTAATATCTGGATACCTCATAAAAACTTCACAAAAACAGACTGAATCTTAAAAGAACTTGCACGAAAGCAGTCCAGACATGTGCAAATAGCAAAGTGAAAGACGGAGAGGTCAGTAAAATTTGTCCAATAAAAGAGTTAAACTAAAATATATGTGAGTCTACCTCGTGAGCTTATTTTCAGTGTCTATTTCCGGTGCATCTATGTCAGCTTTCACTAGCGGTTACAAATAGCAAGGATGAATTTAAAAAAAAAAAAGAAGAAGATTTTCAAATTCATCCATCAAAACCCTAGCTCGAGAATTTCCAATTCTTTTGTGGGTTAATTGATTTAATTCAAGAGATTTGAAAGAGAAAATAGAAAAATTCAGCATAAATCACAGGCACAAACACAACTTATAGAGAATGGATTAAAAGCTAGAAACTAAGGAGTAAAGCTGATACAGAGCAATAATCGACAAAATACTCGCAGACTGTATTACAGAGTCAAACCTTCCTCGATTCGGGATTTTAAACCGGTGACTTGGGGCACCATAAATTACCTAAGTCGAGACTCTGAAATCCTAAAATAAATAAAGCCCCTTTCGATTGTACTTTAATTGGAAAAACTCCCTTATTTACGCCCTTCGCGGGGTGTAGTGGTAAAAAGGAGGTGTGACAGCTGTGACGACTCTGCTGGCGGACCAATAAAAGTTGAAGGCAAATGAAAAGAAAAAAAAAGAAAGAAAAAGGGAGAGAGTGAAATGTAAAAAATAAAGCAAGTAAGGCTCGATAATAATTTCTGTCACATTTTTGAAAAAGAAAAAGAAAAAAAAGCATGAAAATTTCAAAAAATTTGATTTTTTTTTATCATTTTCAAAAATCAAAAATCAAAGAAAAGGGGAAAAGAAAATCCAAAAAGAGTTTACATGTTTCATCATTTTTGAAATTCTACCGTGTACATAAATGTTGCAACTTTACTATATTTATTTTTTTAGTATATCCTTTTTAAGTACTTCTAGTTTTACTCGAAATATTCGGCTAATTAAGTTGGGTCTATTTTGGGCCTCATATGTCGAGAACAAGTTTTTTTGAATTTCAGGCCAAGAAGAATTGCATGTAATAGTTAGAAATATATCGGGTATTCCAAAACGCTACACTAATGCAATAGCATCCATATATCGACGACGCATCTCTTGGTCCTCCTGTAAAACTAAGTGAAAGTATTCTATTCTTACCTACCTGTGAGCCTTCTCTCTCACCACGACGTAAAAGATCGAAAAGTCCCCCTAACACGTCCATCCTGAATAAATCTTGATTGAAAAAAGATAAATTTAATCTTTGTGTTTCAACTTTTATGCATTCATCTACAACATATTGTTGAATAATCATCCTGAATGCAAGATTATATTTTCATCATCTCTAATTTGGAGTTGATAACAATAATATTCATGACAAGAAACTGTTTCGCTTTTTCATTTGCCTTTTTGCATCACTTCAGCTTCCATGTCAAGAAATCCATTAATTGAAGTCATATTGGCTACACATGGCCATTGTTCTTATTCACAACACGAATGTATTCTGAAAGGGGTAGCTGAAGGCTTAAGTTTTTTAATACCATAATGCCAACCATTTTGACCGTAAGGAAACAGTAATGAATATTGCGATGGGTCATAACATCCGTAATAATAATTTACCAGCTGGCTTCTATAACTTTTTGTATATATTCAGATATGTGGTGTTGGGATACAATTATTAGTATCTTGTTCTACCTATATTTCTGCCACTTCTGACGTAGTTGGTAAGTTGTATATACATTGATCAAGACCAGTATCACACTTAAGTGCAATGTAGAAATCAAATAATTGTGGGACATTTATTAAGGATTTTAAAAACGTAGAATAAGGATTGATTTTTAATATTTCCATTAAACTTTTCACAGTATCCTCGTTCAATTTGTTGGAACATGCCATTCGATTGCTCACTTCGTTTTCATTATCATAAAAGTATAATTGTAGATTTTTTCCTTTTTCATTACTTGGTATTAAGTCATTTATGAAATGATACATTTGTCCCTGAACTCGAAATATATAAATACCTTTATTCCTTTTTGCCAGCTCTTTGTCATATTTTACTCCTACGTATGTGAACGCAAATATGTTATTATATGTTCTTATGTAGGTTCGAAAATGCTTTGATTCTTCAGTACTTCCTAGATATAGATTTCTTAAGTCTTGTGGTACTTGATGTGAAATAAGCTTAACAGTGCCTTTGTAACAACAGAATGCAGTGGTTCGTATTCAAATTTTGTGGCTCCGAAAAATTTGCATTTGGGAATAGACTCCAACATAACATTATCACTTGATGGTTGAACTGTTATTGACTCTTTAATATATTGTTCACGACTTGTGCTAGATGTAGATCTTGGGATACAACAAAAACAAGTGTAAATATATAATTTTAATAGTTATAAAGTCATATACGTATTTATAATTGCGTATACCATCAAGAAAGGACAATTTAACTCTCTGACCTGTTTCATATATTGAATATCCCACAAAAGGAGGATATTATTCACTTGAAATATTAGCACTCATAGAGGATGATGCGATAACAGAGCTATTAATTAGCAAGCAGGCAGGAAGTTGCCAGCCACTTGTTTCACCCTTACTTGCTCGTGCTCCTGCTCGTGCTCGCGCCAGGAGAGACTCCTTTTTATCATCTTGCACCATCATGTATAATTCGCGTCGCCTACCCTTCTTGTCAGCATATATTTTTTTGGAGCTTTCATTTTTATGATTTTTACTCGACATTTCACTCATTTATTTCCTGAAGGAGAAATGTCAAATTATATTTGCATTACTTATATATGTGTATTATAATTTTTTAAAAGAGATCAAACAAAAGCGTACAATATTGAAACATAAATGATGAGAGATTGGATAATTTACCTTCTAGTTCGACTGCTACTGAATAACAGATGTAGAAAACAATCGCAACGGATCGCAAGAACTGTAATAATAAAAAAGACAAATTGAAAAACTGCATGCCTTCACAAAACGAAAAATATGAGAATGATTATCTTCATACGAAACTTGATACAAAATAGACAATCAATTCTGGGGTTACTTTCTAGGACAAAAAAAAACCATAATTTGTACTATGTATGTTTTTTATTCTGGTAGTGCAGATTTTCTGGGAAGCACATAAAATTGTTGACAGCTACTCACCGAATCTATTGGCAAAACTCGAAAAATGGTATGAATTGTTTAGCCTTAATATTTAATTCTCATACTTTCGGCTAGATATGATACTCTATTTTCTTTTTCTTTTTCGAATCCTCCTAATAACTTCTCTATATGAATGCATCGACTTGCTTCTTTTTGATTAAGTATTCACTCTGTCTGGCAATTTGCATTAGCATATTCA
Source organism: Nicotiana benthamiana (assembly GCA_034376525.1). Classification (NCBI taxonomy): domain Eukaryota; kingdom Viridiplantae; phylum Streptophyta; class Magnoliopsida; order Solanales; family Solanaceae; genus Nicotiana; species Nicotiana benthamiana. The sequence goes on from CM067332.1 coordinate 70,210,031, forward strand.
ACTTATATGTTTATTACAATTTTTTAAAGGAACTCAAGCAAAAACTTACAATACCTAAAAATAAATCACGAGATATTACAAACTTTACCTTTCGATTTGAGTACCACTGAATACATGGATAAGCCTACGTATAAAGAAAAACTGCCTTTTAAAACTAATAATACACCAACCAAACCGTCGATAACAAATAATTCCAAACATTACTTATCCCAACATTACTAATACACTTATTCTTATATGCCCTACCAAATGGCCCCTATGAGTACAAAGGACTCCTACCATCATGAAGCAACATACGCTCTTTCAAGCGTTTAACAATTAAACAGTGACAAAATACAAAATTGCAAGAAAAGTTTTTTGTGGATTATAAGGACGGTCCAATTAGACTGTAATTAAAACTGCCTTTATAACAAAGTTAAAGTGGAGAAATTTGCGGGAACTTTAAAATAAAAATAAAAGTCAGACCTTTGGTGATTAGAATAAGGAATGGTACGGAGAAAAGAGATTTTTTGGCGTCGCTTCTCTTTTCTCTCTCGTGCCACATGCATAGTAGGCTGTAAATTAAGTAACTGAAGTTAAGTAACTGGAGTAGAGATGGACAAGTTGAAAAAGAATAGGCAAGCATAGGAGCAAACACTTTTGTGCATAGTATGAATGCATAAGTTCCTATTTTCATTTAGACCGTTTAAACTTGTGATTTGTGTATTTGAGCTAATTTTATATTATGGTATATGAAGGGCTCATATAATATGTTTTGTTCATGGAACGTCTATATTCTTAGACTTTAATCTAGTATATTTTGTATTCTTGGCAAGGTTGCTTCCATTGAGAGAAGTGTACTTCAGCTGAAGAGTTAATGGCTTGTTTACATTTCACATGGATACAGTAAATACTACTGTGAAATGTAAAATCTGTCAAAAGAGTTTTCTATTTCCAAAATCAATACCAAGTATGCTAGCTGCGGTTACATATATATATATATATTATTCTTTGCTAACAGGATTACTTGTTGATGGAGTATAACATGCTTTGAAAACAAAATGTCTAAGACTTGATTTGACCTTATGCTACAAAAAGAAAAAATTGAAGAGTGGCTTGTGCAGGAATGTGATGTTTTATCATAATTCTGTCCAGATTCCTCCTTGTGAGGTAAGGCAGTATTCTGACAAGATAGATTGTCTCGATAAAGAAGTATGGTATACATAATAGAAAAGCTTAGGTTTCAACTGTTAGCTTAAGGTCAATAAATTTCAAGTTGAGGGCCTATTGATAATTTTGTAAAATTTTCGATGCATCGTGTGTTTCAACCTGCACTAAAAATCCACGTACAATTTTTTCATTTTTCTTTCTCTTCGACTCTTATCACCTTCCATTTTCTCGAAGTTTCTACTGCAACTGGTCGAAAAACTTTTCACTAGAAAGGATTTTAAAATTTTGTTTAAAAGGCATTATGTAGAGGATGATCGACTGAAGGAGGCCTTTTCAATCAAATAGGAAATGATTCTTCCCCTTTACTCTCTCATATTTGGATGAATCTACCTAACATTTTCATCTTTTGACTGGTTATGTTTCTTTTCCTCAGATTATTGATCAACTAAAAAACCAAAAAAGTAATGATTCTGCGAATACAATGATGAAGATACTGCCTTGAGTGCTCGTCGTAACCTTCAAGGGTACGAGATAAATGGTCAGCAATTAAGAGTCGATTTTGCTCAAAATGATAAAAATGCTGACAGAAATCATGACCAGATAAGATATCTAGCTGTCCTTAGTCAATTAATTTTACGAGTACATCCTTGAAAAAAGTACTATATATTTTTCTTTCTTTAGCTGTTCTCTTTATTTCTAGCCCTTGGATTGAACAACCATTTTCAAGCTTGTTTGAGCTTCATGCTCAACCAAAATGTCCATATTATATATCAAAGGTTATTGCTTTTTATAGTACTCAGCGACTTTCTATTATAATGAAATCACTGAAATGATTAAATTTCATACAAGGTTGTGTTGGTATTTCATTAGGTTTTATTGGAGATGAACTTATTCTTTATTAGGATATCCAACATTAATATCATTGGCTTTCATCCTGGTTAATGACCATTTTAATTGGTACTTGGGCGCTTTAACCATTTCAGCTACCTCCATTTTACTTATTCTACCTACAATTTACTCATTTATTCTCTGAAGTTCAGTTCTAGAGCCATGCAGTACTCTTACGTCATCTTTTTTACATAGTTTTGTATAGAAAAGTTTTATATTATGTCCATGTTGTACAGAAAAGAACTTTTCTTGTGGATATCCATATTGGTTTCTTTATGGTTGACTATTTTCACTAAGAACCATTTACACAATAACAATAACAGCAACCTAGTATAATCTAATTTAGTGGGGTCTTAGAAGGGTAGTGTGTATGCAGAGTTTACCCCTACCCTAGGGTAGAGAGTGTTTCCAAACAGACCCCTCACATTCTTCCTTCCAAGAACTTCCCACCTTGCTCTTGGGGAGACTCGAACTCACAATCTTTTGGTTGAAAGTGGAGGTTGCTTACCATCAGAGCAACCCCTCTTATCTAAACCATTTACTAAGAACCATTTACACAATTGAAAATAAATATTTAGGTATATATTTTACTTTTTTTAAAATAAAAAAGATAATATTTTAATTCCGGTTAGGGTGGAATCCTACTGGTTTATGTCAGAGTGTTGACCAACCTATTTAAGTAATTGCTTAGGTTATGTTAAAGCTCTAGATGACTACTTTCTATCTTGAGTTATTCTTCGGGGAAAAAAACATATGACTTTTCTGGAAGGGTCTAAACTAAGAGAAATATTCTTAATCATGATGTATATACCAAAAAGCAAGCACATGATAGCTAATGTTTGGCCAAGATTAATCTATTTGAGAAAGGAGAGAAATAAAAGGTGCATTAAAGATAGCAAAACTTCAATTCAACATCTTAAATATCCTACTCTTTTTTCATTAGCAAAACTTTAGTTTTAAATCTGATATGTCCTAATATTTTTCATACTTTGGTTGTAGAATATAAATCTTTGAACATAAATAATATAGAACTAACGCTTGATTTCATTAATTTTCAAAATAGCTAGAAGGACTGTTATGCCTTTGATATGTTGTGATACTGAACAATTTGGTTGATACTGCTGAGATCTGTTGGTCTTTCTCTGATTAGTGTGTAAAAAAGGTATTAACTTGCTTATTGAGAGAGAAAAGTCTCAATTTTTTTACTTACATGTGATTAATTTATTTGAAGACCAAAGTAATTCATTGAGCTTAGGTTTGATAACCCTTAGTGTTATGATTTGTTTTCTCGTGAATTGGTTGTTCCTTCAACTAAGAGACTATAGTAGTGTCTTTTTTGCTTGTGTATATTACACATGATGTATTTTTTGGATGTGGGGTTGATTTGTAGAATGATGATGGCGATTGTATGAGGTATGCCGGATTTGGTCATTGACGTTATTATTTCTACTAATGAGTCTGGTTTTCAAATTGGAGTCTGCAGAGGTTGTTGCAGACATACCTAAAAGGATGTTGCCCAATATCTAAGAGTTGGACAAGAATTTATAGAGTAGTGCATGGGAACAACAACATTTTGATATATTTCAGTTTCATACTTCATACATAGTTTTTTTCATGGCACATGGAGACTTGGTGGTTCAGATAGTCAATTACATGTGTCATTACCAAGCCAAAAGATGTAAAATGCATTGTATAAAGAAACCTTCTAATGTCTGCGTATTTTTAGTATGAAATGAGAGTCTTTTAAATAATTGTAACTAAGACTCAAATTTCTGCGTTGATTTGGATGCTTATAGCTGAGGCTCAAATCTCTTTGAGTCATGACTCATGACTGACATACTATTCTGAAGCACCCTTGCCAAAGAAAATGAAAATTTTAATTCTAATATAAAAAAACATAAAGTACATAAATCGGATGCCAAAATACTGACGCAAATTGGAATTGAATAGAAAAAACATATAGAAATTGATAACATCAATCCCACCCAAATCTTATTTCTCCTCTTATTTCCATTGTCACTTTTGATTCAACTACAATGATAAGGAAGTACTAAAAATCAGAAAAAATGAGTGCCAATAATTCATGCCTTTCATTCCGCAAATACAAAAGCGAAAGAAAGGGTTTGATTGCATCTACCAGTTTGGGTTTCCTGTGTCCAGACATAATCGAACAGCAAAAAGAAAAAAGAAATCGAGGTAAAAAAAACCATGTAAGAGCAATAAAGCAATGAAGAAGCAAGAATACTGACATAGAATCGATGGAATAATACCATAGAACCCCTGAATTTTAACAATTTTGATGAATTTCCTTAACTTTACTCGAACCAACAAAAGCGTAAAGGTTTCATAACAAAGATCATCCTTGTTCTGAATGTGGCTATTCGTATTTAAGCAAAATCCATGTTCCACGGTTTAATAGCCATGTCTCAATTAAGCATTGAGAAAAGCCTCAAATATCCTCAAATACAATTGTAAAAACTTTAAGCCAACATGTCGAAACTACAACTTTTCTTAAATTCAAGTTTATTAGCTGGCTCCTGTCTCATAAGAAGTTTAGTCTCAAGGCGAACAACTGAAAAACCAAAAAACAAATCCAAAACTGAGCGGGTGTCAAGTTTAAAAATGCATTTTATCGCTCAATTTAACACACACCAACTATAACAACAACAACAATCCAGTATAATCCCATTTAATGGGGTCCAGGGAGAGTAGTGTGTACGCATATCTTACCCCTACCCTTGGGTAAAGAGGCTGTTTCCAAATAGACCTCTGGCATCCTTCCCTCCAAGAACTTCTCACCTTCCTCTTGGGGAGACTCGAACTCACAACCTCTCGGTTGGAAGTGGAATTGGAAGTGGGAGTTGCTTACCATCAGAGCAACCCCTCTTGTCATAGCACACACCAATTATGAGGTTGCAAAATTAAACTTCATCAACAGAGCCCAAAAGAAGAAGGGAAAAAACGATGAGGAAAATCAGCCATGACATTGCAAAATTTAGAAGGTAAGGAGAATCGAGAAAAAGCATGAAAATAAATAAAGATGTAGAGTAGACAAAAAAAAGAACAGAACCCATGAAATTTGAGTAAGCATTGTACACTATACCAAAAAAAAATCATTTTAAATTAGGCTTAATGCCCATACCAGTACTATCAACGGACAGAGATTTGAGAAGCCATTGATCTCAACAACAAAAAACTCCATGTGGGCTGAAACTAATTGAATGAGCAAAAGAAGGAGAAACAAATGCAAAACTACAAATTTGAAGTGGAAGAGGGTACAAAAGAAGTATGAACAGAACACATGAAACTTGAGTAAGCACTGTAACACTATACCCATAATTTTCTTCCTTTTAATTAGGTATGATACCCATACCAGTATCATTATTGATCTCAACAAAAAAATTACATGTCGGGTGAAACTAATTGGAAAAGCAGAAAAAGGAGAAACAAATACAAAATTACAAAACTGAAGTTGAAGATTAAGGGATTGTTTAATATATCATATGCACAGCATAAATCATGGGCAAAATTGATTAAAATCGTATTTGTAGGTAGAAGGAATTTGAGGAAGATGAAGAGAATTGGAGAAGCAATCGAGAATTTGAAAGTTTTTTTTTTATGCACAAAGAAATCGGGTGAAAACCTAATATGCTCCCTAGAACACACGTGCACTCATTCCACGTACAGTCGACGTGAAATGACTTAACTACCCCCAAGCTTTTATAAAAAAACTTTTAAGCACACAGGTCGAAACCACTAGCTTTTCTAATATATAGTAATATATTACCAAAGTTCTCATCAAATTTTTTAGTTTCCCATTTGGTCGCAGATATTTATTTTAGCATCCACTTAATTTAAAGTCGCAACAAAATATCCTACTTTAAGGGGTACAATGCTCCATACTTCGTATAATATTTTTATCAATGAAATTATGAAGGGGAACTATGGAGCAACAGTAAAGTTGTTTCTGTGTTATAGAATTTGAACCGTGAAATCAGTCACTGATAACTATATTAAGGGAAAAGCCAACCCACTTATATCGTGGCCCTTTCCGATTCTATGTGAACTCGAAATGTTTCGTGTGCCAAGCCATCAATGGAACTTTGCAAGACCTACTTCTAGAAAAGGAAAAAGACGAGTAACACGTGGGTTACATACGTACGTTTTTATTTTACTTATTTCTTTTACAAATGGTGCAAAAAGAAAAGGAAAGGGAAGAAGTGAAAGAGAGGGGGAATTGTGTTTGTTGACAGACCACCTACTTAATGACATCACTAATCAAATCAAAGTTTGGCTTTTTAGATTTCTCTAACTAATCTAATCAAAGTTTGTTTTTGTAGGTTTCTCTAACTAAAGTTGTAGTTAGAATTTAGAACCTATCAAATCAATAACATTATTACTTTAATAGACACGCCAAACATAAGAAGACTTTTGTAATCTTTAACTACATCATCGCTATAGACATAATCCTATTACTGTTCTTACAATATTTTAATTCTAATCTTTAACCACCACAGTCACTTTTTGAAGTTTTAACCATCATCCATTCAATGACCAAATAACAAACCAAGTATCTATTTGCTATATTGTGCAGATTTTCCGAAAATATCCCTAATGCGTGTTAGATTCTCCAAAATAGTATATTTTGAAGGATCCGATATGAGTGCGACAACATTTTGGAGAGTTCGTGCACCATAGTTTATTAGTGACTTATGGTGTAGGATTTTTAATTTCACCAAAGATTTTCACCTCCTCCAATGTAGGAATTTTAATTTCACCAAAGATTTTCACCTCCTCCCACTGTTTTGGAGCAACGGTAAAGTTGTTTCCGCGTGACCTATAAATCAAAGGTTCAAGCCGTGGGAGCAGTCACTAATGCTTGTCGTCTACATCACACACTTTGAGATGTAGCCCTTTCACAGATTCTGCTTGAACGCGGAATGCTTTATGCATCAGGCTGTCCATTTTGACCTCCTCCCACTATTCATGAGTACATCCCCAATAAAAAACGACAACCCAGTGCATTAAGCTCCCGCTACGCCAGGGGTCTGTGGAAGGGCCGGCTACAAGGGTCTATAGTACGTATTCTTACCCTGCATTTCTGCAAGAGAATGTTTCCACGACTCGAACCCATAACCTCTTAGTCACTTGGCAGCAACTTTACCAGTTACGCCAAGGTTCTCTTTCGGTACATCCCCAATAAAAGAACAAAAAAAGTACTACTTCTATAGTAAGCTTCTAGTCCTAATCATACATACCCTTGCTGCAATGAGGAATGAATCAGATATGCTATCTTTCTAACCTTCAAGTTTTATCAATTCTTGAAAAGAATCTTAAAAGTTTCCTTTTCTGTTAAACAGAGATGTTTTCACTAGTTTTGGGCGCATCTAACATTAGAGTATAACGAGTATAATGAGTTTTTATACCATCATGTCATCAAAAGGATATCTACAGGTAAACCTTCTTAAAATATTGAATTTGTAAATTAAACTGACAATGCATATCGCTTAAACTCTTAACTCGAAGAGCACATATTTCCTTTAGTAAGTGTGAGACAAAGATAGGTGGTAATATAATCATAACAACAAACTTCAGTTTGTTGGATATAACATCTTTGAATGTTAAGTAAAAACCATAATATTGATATTTCCTTGAAAATAAAAGATATAACTAACTCAAAGAATTATTTGCGCTATTTCTGCTGGAGTTACTAATGCTCTTTTGTTTTTGTTTTTCCTTTCCTTCACTGAGCCGGGGGTCGATTGGAAACAGCCTCTCTGCCCTTTTGGGTAGGGGTAAAGCTCGTCTACATATTACCCTCCCCAGACCCCATTTTGTGGGACTATACTGGGTAGTAGTTGTTGTTGTTGTTGTAACTCAAAGAAAAAGACTTAAAATGTAAGCATTATTCATGAAAATTTATGCTGTTAGAGATAGGCTAAGTGGTTGAACCAACACCTTCTACAGGGTGTTGAACTAAGTTTTTGAAAACATAATGTGGTCAAACTAAGATTACTTAATTCTCTCTTCTTTTCTCCCTATAAAACCATAGCCTCAACTCTACTATCTTTCACAAACAAGCATTGAATTGCATCTACTAATACTCAAAAAAGAGTTTTAAGGAAAGGAAAAAAAAATGAAGGCTTTTAATAGTATTGCTAACCCTTTGAGTTCTTTCTTCTTTCTATGCATTTTGCTTCTCTTGGCAAATGCAGCATCTGCAAAAATTCACAACCATAATTTTGTTGTAAGCTATCCAAGATTTCCCTTCGTTATTTGCTAAGGTGTCGTAAGTTTTACAAACGCTTATGATACTGACCTCTGTTTTATTGTAACAGATTCAAGCAACACCAGTGAAGAGGCTGTGCAAAACTCATAACACCATAACGGTGAACGGACAATTCCCTGGACCAACATTAGAAGTAAACAACGGGGATACTTTAGTTGTCAAAGTTGTCAATAAAGCTCGATATAATGTCACAATTCACTGGTAAATTCATGCATGCAGAACTCTGGTTAACTGATATATGTTACTCAACAAGATAGACGCGATTATGTGTAATGACATTTTCTTTGACATTTTTATACTACTTTGTTGTGTTTCAATAGGCATGGAGTAAGGCAAATGAGAACAGGATGGGCAGATGGACCAGAATTTGTCACTCAGTGTCCGATTAGACCAGGAAAGAGTTACACTTATCGGTTTACAATTCAAGGACAAGAAGGAACTCTTTGGTGGCACGCTCACAGCTCGTGGCTCAGGGCTACGGTTTATGGAGCTCTAATTATCCATCCGAAAGAAGGAGAATCATATCCATTTGCTCAGCCGAAAAGAGAGACACCAATTATGCTTGGTACTACTTCTTCCTTCTCTTCAATACCAAAAGCTTTGATCATTCCTGAAAATGAATACTAGTCATGCATTTTCTCATATATTCTGTTTCTTAGAAATTTCGTTGAAAAGATAGTTTGACGATGATGACTAGGTGAGTGGTGGGATGCAAACCCTATGGACGTTTATAAGACGAGCTACAAGAACAGGAGCAGCTCCTAATGCATCTGATGCATACACCATTAATGGTCAACCAGGTGATCTCTACAAGTGTTCCAGCCAAGGTTAGTTCTAATCTCAAATAATGGAAGCAACTTTACACATAGTATAAAGACTAAACTCCACCAATCCATGTTACACTAATGTTCGCCAAACTATGATTTGATATCGTACCTGTTCTGGACATGTTATCATAGAAATGAGTTTTTTTGCAGATACAACCATAGTCCCTGTGCACTCGGGCGAAACCAACCTCCTTCGAGTTATCAATGCTGCACTCAATCAACAACTTTTCTTTACTGTGGCCAACCACAAACTAACTGTTGTTGGAGCAGATGCCTCTTATGTTAAACCCTTCACAACATCAGTCCTTATGCTCGGGCCAGGCCAAACAACTGATGTCTTAATCACAGCTGATCAGCAACCAGCTAGATATTACATGGCAGCACGTGCCTATGCAAGCGCTCAAGGCAACCCCTTTGATAATACCACAACCACAGCAATCCTTGAGTACACGACAGCTTCTTGTTCTTCCAATTGTGTCAAGACCAGTCCAGTTTCCCCATCTTTACCACCATTTAACGACACAGCCACAGCTACAGCCTTCACAACTAAATTCAGAAGCCCAAGAAAGGTTGAGGTACCCACTGAAATCGACGAAAATCTATTCTTCACAGTCGGGCTAGGACTCAACAACTGCCCAAGAGGCGCTCGCTCCAGGAACTGTCAAGGTCCAAATGGAACTCGATTCACAGCCAGTATGAACAATGTATCATTTGTTCTACCATCCAACTTTTCCCTGCTACAAGCACATCAACAAGGCATACCTGGTGTATTCTCAACTGATTTCCCAGCAAATCCTCCTGTAAAATTTGATTATACCGGTAATGTAAGCCGATCATTATGGCAACCTACTCGAGGAACGAAGCTATACAAGTTGAAATATGGGGCAAGAGTGCAAGTTGTGTTACAAGGGACAAGTATTTTCACAGCTGAAAACCACCCAATCCATCTTCACGGATATGATTTTTACATAATTGCAGAGGGTTTCGGTAACTTTAATCCAAAAACAGATACAGCTAAATTCAACCTTGTTGATCCACCTCTCAGAAATACAGCCAGTGTACCCGTCAAAGGATGGGCCGTCATCAGATTTGTTGCAGACAATCCAGGTAACAGAATATAAAGGGAAACAAGAACTAGATACTTATTTATCTAACATTTCAAACTCTTCTCTATACAATTCGACTTACAATGTTCACATAAACAGGAGTGTGGCTAATGCATTGTCACTTGGACGTTCACATTGGCTGGGGTCTGGCAATGGCGTTCATCGTCGAAAACGGAGTTACTCAATTGGAATCATTGGAAGCTCCTCCAGTAGATCTGCCTGTCTGTTAACAACTGCAACAAGAACAACATAATACACAATCCAGAGCCCTAGAGAAATCACTTAGCCATTCTAAATTTAGTTCTTTACTTAATTTCCTATATTTGTCCTCCTTTTCCTAGAGTTACTTTGTTGGTCTTTTTTAATTGATGACTGGGACAAGATGGTGCCAAAAGTTGTAACAGAGTTCACCATCTGTCCTAGGATTAGGACAGCATTATTCCCAGATTAAAGCAGTAGTATTGTTTGGTGTGAATTAACAGAGAAGAAATATTTGAGTTTTGAACAATACTGCAATTACAAACTGCCTATTCTAAAAACTAATTTGGCAGGAACCTTTGAATCTCACACCGCCATGAATTATTACAATAATAATAACATATTCAGTGTAACTCCGCTAATGGTGTCTAGAAAAGGTAGCCATATATGCGGTAGCAAATTTTTGAGCAGACCTTACCCCTAAAAAAAATACATAATTTCGACCAAAAATACAGTAGAAGTACAACATAAGACAAAAAGGTAATCATCAGCACTAAAAATTGCTCCTTACTAACATAATTTCGACCAAGACAGATCGATCTCTCAAGAAGATATACAGAGGGTGATACCAGGAAATAGCATCAAAATTAAACAAACAAAGAAATCTTCGGGTCAGTAGATTAGCTGGGGCGGATGTAATGTACAACTATGTGGTTCACTCAAATCCAGTACGTTTGAGCTCAATTACCTTCGGTTATTAGATTGGTTTGTTTGTTATTATCCCTTCTTCATTTTTCTTCAGGAATTGAGTATTTATCCTAAGTAGTTTTTTTTGCCTTTTCAAATGCAGGAAAAGCACTCTACCCTTCCTAAATCTTTTTTTGTGAGACTATACTGAATTTTTTGATGTTATTATTAGTGTTGTTATTATTTAAAACTCTACTAAACAAAGTAGTCTCGTCAAAGATATGCTTAAGCGCTGCAACGAGGCTCACAATATGTTGATCGCTTCGTCTCTCTTATCAGGCGCTTCGTCATCAAGCTCTAAGACATACTTTTAGTTAGCAATGAAGGTAATTCTATTGATATTTCACTTTATCGTAATTCTTTATAAATTTTTTTGTCCATATATTTATTATTCATTCTCAATTTATGTATTTATTCATTAAAGTTTATGCTTTATTTGTCCTTTGTACTTAAAGTCCCAGCAGACTTAGAGTTTTTTTTTGTACTTTTTGTCTTTTTAAACACTTTATACAAACAGTTAAACAGCCTACAAAATAAGTACAACAGATGGATTTAGAACCTAGTAAACCAAATGAAATGCAGTAAAATTTTGAACTCTGAACCCATAAAATTTATATTTTGAATCAGGTGTAGTATACAGCCACGAAACAAAATGGCCGATTGATTTGAAAAAACCTAGTCAATTATTACCTTTTCTTGATTCATCAGTCAAAGAGAGTTTCGCCGACTTGTAAAATAGTACTCCGATCATCATAATTTGTGATTTGAAACCTTCAGCTTGATGACTTCCAGCCGTACTTCTAGATATTCAAACTAGCAAACTTTGACAAGCCTCCAACAAGTTGCAGCCCACAATGATTGAACAAGCCAACCATAGCCTCCATGGGAAGCTTCCTTATTCACACGAGAATTTTCACACAAAAAAAAAAACCTCACCATTTTTACTATAAATAGAGGTGCTTGCCTTCATTGTAAATCATCACAAAAATTAGAGTGTTCATCACCAAGAAGAGTGAGAACAAGAGTGATCCTAGAGAGTGATCCTCGTTTGTGAGTTTTTTGAGAGTTTTTTTTTATGAGTTTTTAAATACTCGTGTAATCTATTCTTGTGTGTAATAGAGGTTGTTTTTCTTTCAAATTTGTGTTTACCAACGCCCAATCGATCCACATACCTCAACAAGTGGTATCAGAGCCAGGTTAGAGGCGTTGGTCGAATTTTTAGGTGACGGGCCAAATTTGGATTTTCGGAGCTTTGCTCTAAATACAATTCTGACGCCATTCGATTTGTCTCGTCGAACGGAGTTCAACGCACCAAACAGCGACCTAATCGGAGTTCAACGCACCAAACAGCGACCTAATCGGAGTTCAAACGAGCCCATAAATCACGGTCAAAATTTGGTCAACTTTGCCAGAGGTTCGCCGGGAACTCACCGGAGAAGGCGACCGTCAATTGTAGCGAACCAGTCATCTCTCTGAAATTGCAGATTGGTCCCTCAACTTTCAAAAATTATAGTTTTGCCCCTATAGTGGAATTTCAGCCACGAAGTGTCAATTCCACCATTTTTGACCGTTCCGGACGCAACGCTGAACTACGTGTTTAAAGATTCAACCCCGATCGTGTTGAAAAATTATTTTGTAAGATGATAATGTCCACAGAAGAGTCAACATCATCTTTTGGAGCCATGATTACGCTTACTGCCACAAATTACACGTTATGGAGACCTCGAATGGAAGGTCTCCTAAGCTGTAAAGATTTGTTTGATCCCATAGAATTGATGGGTAAAAATCCTGATCCCGCCAAGGAGTTAGAGTGGAAGAAATCAAATTGAAAAACTATTGGTCAAATCCGTCAATGGATTGATCATAGTGTCTTCCACCATGTTGCACAAGAAACAGACACATATACCGTCTGGAAGAAGTTGGAAGACATGTACCAGGCCAAGACAGCTCGGAATAAGGCCCTATTGATGAGGCTCTTAGTCAACAGGAAGCTAAAAAATGAAACTTCAGTTGCCGAGCATACCAGTGAGTTCCAAAACCTGGTCAACCAGTTGTCGTCTGTAGAGATGCCACTTAGCGATGAAGTTCAGGCGCTGTTACTACTCAGTTCCCTTCCCGATAGTTGAGAAACGTTGGTCGTATCACTCAGCAACTCAGCCCCTAATGGAAAACTTACCATGTCAATGGTCAAGGATGCCCTATTCAGTGAAGAGGCAAGGAGAAAGGAGATGGGCACAGATGAGACCCATGCCTTTGTCACAGAGAACCGGGGGAGGCAACAAAAGAGTAGCAAAAGCAAATGGAGAGGCAGAAGCAAGAGCAGGGGCAGGTCCACTGATGGAGAAAACCCAACATATAAGTGTCATCATTGTGGAATATAGGGACATATGAAGAAGAACTGCTACAAATGGAAAGAGGAGCAAGGCCAGAGCAGTTCGCAACCGAAGAACGAGGGTGGAGAAAAGTTAGTTACTATCTCTTGTGATGTAGCTTATTGTTCAACCCAAGATGAGACATGCCTTCACGTCTCACGAGAAGACACGGAATGGGTGGTAGATACTGCAACATCCTACCACGTGACTCCATACAAGGAATACTTCACAACATACAAAGCCGGTGACTTTAGAGCTGTGAAAATGGGAAATTCCAGTTCTGCTGAGATTGTCGGAATTGGTGTTGTCCAGATAAAGACAAGTTCCGGGAGCACAATCACTTTGAAGGATGTCCGCCATGTGCCAGATCTTCGGCTAAATCTATTGTCAAGAATAGCTCTTGACAAACAGGGCTATGATAGTCACTTCAGTAAAGGCACATGGAAGTTAACAAGAGGCTCTATGACAGTCGCCCGAGGACATATTTGTGGCACGCTATACAAGACTCATGTGAAGATATGCACAGACAGCCTCAACGTTACAGAAAAAGAGGCTTCTCAAAATTTATGGCACCAGAGACTCGGCCACATGAGTGAGAAAGGGTTGTCTACCCTAATAAAAAAGGATTTCATCAATGTGGACAAAGATGTTGTACTAAATCCTTGCAATCATTGTCTGTTTGGTAAACAGCATACAGTCTCGTTTAATTCTTCTTTAATGAGAAGATCACAGTTACTCAGTCTGGTACATTCTGATGTTTGCGGTCCCTTAGAGGTTGAATCACTCGGCGGCAATCGATACTTTCTAACGTTCATTGATGATGCTTCTCGAAAGGTGTGGGTGTATTTCTTACGAACGAAGGACCAGGTGTTTGATTACTTCAAACTGTTCCATGTCATGGTAGAACGTGAGACAGGAAAGAAGTTGAAGTGTCTTCGATCCGACAATGGAGGTGAATACTCTTCCAGGAAGTTCAATGCCTATTGCAGATCATATGGCATTCGACATGAGAAGACGGTCCCACGCACCCCTCAACGCAACGGTGTAGCTGAAAGAATGAACCAAACAATCATGGAACATGTTCGGAGCACGCTCAGTATGGCTAAGCTGCCAAAGGCATTTTGGGGAGAAGCAGTCAGAGCTGCATGTTACTTGATCAACCGATCTCCATCAGTACCATTGAATTTTGAAGTTCTCTAGAAACTTTGGTCTGGAAAGGATCCATCATATTCTCACTTGAGAATATTTGGATGTTTGGCGTACGCACACGTATCCAAGGAGCTCAGGCAGAAACTAGATGCAAGGACCTCTCCATGCATATTAATAGGCTATGGAGATGACGAATTTGGATACAGACTATATCCAAAGGAGAAAAAGGTGATCAGAAGTAGGGACGTAGTGTTCCATGAAAACCAGACAACAGAAGATATTGAAAAGCCCACAATATCTCAGAAGCCAAATGTTGCTCCTCAGGTGCCAGAGGCAGCAGCAGAATCATTCATGAGAAATGAAGATACAGTGCCAGAAGATATTCCAGAAGTAGAAGACAATGAGGAAGAAGACGGTGTTTAGCAGGGGGAGCCACAATCCGCTCTGCCAGATGTTCCAGAACCATCACAAGACTTAGATGATGGTGGATTCGTAGATCTTGAACGAGGTCGGATTCCATCGAGAAGATATCAAGAATCCGAATATCTTCTACTTACTGAAGATGGAGAACCAGAGAGTTTCCATGAAGCAGTATCTCATAAGGACAAAGAAAAGTGGTTGCTCGCAATGCAGGACGAGATGGAATCTCTGCAGAAAAATCAGACTTATGAGATCGTAGAACTTCCAAAAGGGAAGAAGGCACTGAAAAATAAATGGGTGTTCAAGCTGAAGAAAGATGGCAGTAGAAAAGTGGTGAAATACAAAGCACGATTGGTAGTCAAAGGATTCCAGCAGAAGAAGGGAATCGACTTTGATGAGATTTTTCACCCGTAAACAAGATGACTTCAATCAGAGTCATACTTGGATTGGTCGCAAGTATGAACTTGGAGCTTGAACAGATGGATGTGAAGACATCGTTTCTTAATGGAGATTTAAAAGAAGAAATCTATATGCAGCAGCCCGAAGGTTTGAGGTTTCAGGAGATAACCTCGTGTGCAGGCTGAAGAAGAGTTTGTACGGTTTGAAGCAGGCACCAAGACAGTGGTACAAGAAGTTTTACTCGTGCATGGTGAGTCAAGGGTACAAGAAAACTGCCGCAGATGAATGTGTTTACATTCAGAAATTTTCAGGCGGGAATTTCGTTGCTCTTCTACTATATGTAGACGATATTCTGATCGTGGGGAAAGACGCAACGAAGATCAACTAGCTGAAGAAGGAACTCTCTAAGTCTTTTGACATGAAAGACTTAAGACCGGCTCAACAAATATTGGGAATGCAGATCACCCGAGACATGAAGAACCAGAGGTTATGGCTATCTCAGGAGAAGTATATTGAACGAGTGCTTGCACGGTTCAATATGAACAATGCCAAACCAGTTAGCATTCCATTAGCCAACTATTCAAGCTGAGCAAGAGTTCATGTCCCTCATCCAAGGAAGAGATTGGGGAGATGTCGTCAGTATCATATTCTTCAGCAGTTGGAAGTTTGATGTATGTTATGGTGTGTACGAGGCCCGATATTGCTTACGCAGTGGAAACGGTGAGTCGTTTTCTCTCCAACCCCGGGAAAGAGCATTGGGAGGCAGTAAAGTGGATTCTTGAGTATCTTAAGGGTACAATGAAATTATGTCTTTGTTACGGGGGAGCTGATCCAATCTTGGAAGGCTATACAGATGCAGATATGGCCGGAGATCTTGATAGTAGAAAATCTACTTCAGAATTCATTTATACTTTTGCAGGGGGGGCTGTTTCATGGCAGTCTAGGCTACAGAAGTGTGTTGCTTTATCCACAACCGAAACAGAATACATTGCTACCGCTGAAGCTGGAAAAGAAATATTGTGGCTAAAGCGTTATCTCCAAGAGTTTGGAATCAAACAAAAAGAGTAAAAGATACATTGTGACAGTCAGAGTGCTTTGGATTTGAGCAAGAACTCCATGTACCATTCCCATACAAAACATATTGATATTCGCTATCATTGGATACGCGAGGTGATGGATCGACAACTGTTGAGACTAGTGAAGATCCATACGAAGGAGAATCCACCTGATTAGTTAGCAAAGGTAGTGACTCGAGAAAAGCTAGAGTTATGCAGAGACATAGCAGAGATGTTTATTTCAGATACGGCTGGAGGGGGAGAATTGATGACTTCCAGCCGTACTTCTAGATGTTCAAACTAGCAAACTTTGACAAGCCTCCAACAAGTTGCAGCCCACAATGGTTGAACAAGCCAACCATAGCCTCCATGGGAAGCTTCCTTATTCACACGGGAATTTCCACACAAAAAAACCCTCACCATTTTTACTATAATAGAGGTGTTGGCCTTCATTGTAAATCATCACAAAAATTAGAGTGTTCATCACCAAGAAGAGTGAGAACAAGAGTGATCCTAGAGAGTGATCCTCGTTTGTGAGTTTTTTGAGAGTTTTTTTTATGAGTTTTGTAAATACTCGTGTAATCTATTCTTGTGAGTAATAAAGGTTATTTTTCTCTCAAATTTGTGTTTACCAACGCCCAATCGATGCACATAACCCAACACAACTTTTTTCCTCGTAAAATTTATATTCAAAAAATAATTTAATAAATTAATCATTTTTCATAAAGGCTAAAGGCACATATTTGCCTGGGGGATCATTTTTAATAAGTCGCTGCTCGCTATCCTGAGTTTTTTTCTATTTGTTGTACATACAGTAGTTAATGAAAAGTTGCTCTTAGTTTCAACATTGATCTTTTGAATTTTCAAAATGTAATTGACATTTCAAATAAAAGTTCTAGAAATAAATTTTTATAATTGAAAAAAACATATGAAAAAAGTTATGGACAAAAAGAAGTTTGTGTAACTCGTCAAATAGTAAAAAAAAAAAACAGAAAGTTGATAAAAGTAAATTTAGTATTCCCTATTTTCATTTTGTGCTAATGAATTCAGAGTTAGAACGAATATAAAATGTTTCTAAAAAGAAAAGTTAACTCACTAATAAAGATGTTACTACGCTCGGTAGATATAATTGGTAGCAACAAACACTATATCTTTTTTAGTTTTTTTATGGTGGTACTAAATTTAATTTACATCCATCTTGTTATGAAATATTAGATTATGGTGGATGTCCATAACTCCTATAGCATCCACTACTTTTATCCATTATCTCTATAACTCCCACTACTTCAATACTTATGGTTGTAACTCCCACACCTCCATGATCTCCCCCATGATCTTCCTTCATGATCTCAAAAGCTTAATGACATATTTATAGAATTCTTTTAGTATACCTCTTATGTAGTACTATAAATAGAGGATGAGAAATCATTTTGTAATACACTTGGATACATAAAAGAAATATATTCTCTTCTCTATTTCTCTCTACTTTGTTGTCTATCTTTTTGTTTATTACTTTGAGCTAAGTTTTGTAACACGTTATCAGCACGAAGCTCTACTATCTCAAGAATCTCTTTGAGAAAATTAAGGTATTTTTCTCCTCCTAATTTTGTTTTAATTATGTCTGACATTATGAAAAAGAAAGTTTGTTGCCCTTGAAATTTCGGGCAAGAACTACATGACATGGGTGTTGGATGCTGAAATCCATTTGGATGCAATGGGTCTTGGAGACGCCATTAAAGACAGAAATAATGCATCCACCCAAGACTGTGCTAAGGCCTTGATTTTCTTGCGCCATCACCTTGATGAAGATTTGAAAATTGAATATCTCACAGTCAAAGATCCACTTATCTTGTGGAATGGCTTAAAGGAGAGATATGAAAACTTAAAGTTGGTCACTCTGCCTCAAGCACGATATGATTGAGCTCATCTGAGGTTCCAAGACTTTAAGTCTGTTTCTGAATATAATTCTGCAATGTTTAGAATTACTTCTAAATTGAAACTCTGTGGAGATACTATAACTGATTATGATATGCTTGAAAAAACGTTTACAACGTTTCATGCCTCCAATATGGTTCTGCAACAACAGTACATAGAGAAATGTTTCAAAAAGTACTCTGAGCTGATTTCTCTTCTCCTTGTGGCGGAGCGAAACAATGACCTGCTCATGAGAAATCACGAAAATCGACCCACTGGGTCTACACCATTGCCTGAAGTAGATAAGGTGTATTCCCATTATGCTAAGCGTGGAAAAGGCTATGGCTTTAATTGTGGTCATGGTCGGGGTCATGGCTGTGGACGTGGACAAGGAAGAAATTTTCCTGGTGTTAGTCACCCCCCAAAGAGATATAACCACCAAAAGCGGAAATGGAATTATGAGAATCCAAAAGAAAATAATTTAGAAACTATATGTTATCATTGCGGTGGAAAAGGGCACTGGGCAAAAAATTAGCCGTGTACCAAGACATTTGGTTGAGCTTTATCAAGCATCTCTAAAGAGTAAAGGCCCTGAAACCAATTTTGTCTCTGACAATAATTTTGACATCACCCACTTCGATGTGGCAGACTTCTTTGAGCACCCTGAGGGGAAAATAGATCACTTGATCGGTGATGGATCCATGGTTAAAGAAGATTGAGCAGTTTGATATTTTTATTTTTACTTATTCGTAGTAGTTAATGAATAAACAATTATCATAGTTTACATAAGTTATCTATTATTGTGATATGGTTCAACTTTTATATTTTCTGCTTTAAGCTAGTAAAGCTAAATATCAAGCAAGCATTCGTTAAAATTATAATATGCTTGAAATAAAATTAAAAAAATATATTAAACAGAATGATCAGTTTCATTTTTGTAATCCTTTCTAATCTGGTCGGTGTTAATGTGTTAGCACATTAAAGGTGCTATTATGCTAGTAGTATTATGAACCTGAAACAGATTCACTGCCAACAGCAATTAACTCAATTAGTTGAATCATTCTAGGTGAAACATTCAGTTCAAAAGAATTCAATCAATGATCAAATATCGATATGTACCTTAAGAGTTTTATCAACTTGACAAATAATCTGTATTATGGTTTTAAAATATAAAACTTTAGATTACACATTCATCTTATGCTTTATTTGTAGCACATTAAATTTAGTAATAAAAGAAATATTTTGAAGACTCTTTATGCTACTACTAATTGTTAATACTTTGATATTAAAAGGAGAATAACTATGATAAAAGATATTTTTTTATAGATATGAGAATAAACAAATTTAAGTCTATGATTCAACATAATAAAAAAAATACTAGTATTTTTCGTATATTTCTTTTGTATGTCAAACCATGGGAAGCAAATATGGATATCTCACAAAGCAAACTTGGATCAACGTCCAATTGTAAAAATATTTGTTTAATTGATTCATGTATCACACATACGATATTCAAAGAGAAGAAATATTTCTCTCATTTAAGTATGTGTAAGGCAGATGTTACTACAATTTCTGGTAGTAGTAAATTGATTGAAGGCTCCGGAAGAGCAACTATAACTCTGCCTAAAGGAACAATATTTATCATAGAGAATGCAATGTTCTCTTCCAAGTCCAAGAGGAACTTGTTGAGTTTTAAAGATATCCATCAAAATGGATATCATATTGAGACAATAGATGAGAATAATCTTGAATACCTCATCATTACAAAGAATGTCTCTGGCCAAAAGAGGGTTATTGAGAAATTCTCATCTTTATCTTGTGGCCTGTATTGGACAAAAATTAGTGCAATTGAGGCACATTCTACAGTAAACCAGAAGGTTACTGATTCCAATACTTTTGTACTTTGGCATTATCGATTGGGACATCCTGGATCAATTATGATGAGACGGATTATAGAAAACTCATATGAGCATCCATTAAAGAATTTAAAGATTCTTTTAAATAATAAATTTTCTTGCACTTCTTGTTATCAAGGCAAGTTAATTATTAGACCATCACCAACAAAGGTTAGAACTGAGTCACCTACGTTTTTGGAACGTATACAAGGGGATATTTGTGGACCTATTCACCCACCTAGTGGGTCCTTTAGATATTTTATGGTCTTAATAGACGCATCCTCTAGATGGTCTCATGTGTGCCTATTGTCATCACGCAACCTTGCGTTTGCAAAATTAATGGCACAAATAATTCGATTACGAGCACAATTTCCTGATAATCCAATTAAGTCTATTAGACTAGATAATGCTGCTGAGTTTTCATCCCAAGCATTTAATGATTATTGCTTATCAATTGGGATAAAAGTGGAACATCCTGTAGCTCATGTTCACACTCAAAATGGTCTTGCGGAATCTTTAATTAAACGTCTGCAGTTGATTGCAAGACCATTACTCATGAAAACGAGGCTGCCCATTTCGGTTTGGGGTCACGCCATTTTGCATGCAGCAATGCTAGTTCGTCTCAGACCGACGAATTATCACAAATATTCCCCGTTGAAATTAGTTTTGGGTCATGAACCTAATATATCACATTTAAGAATTTTGGATGCGCAGTATATGTACCTGTAGCACCGCCATACCGCACCAAAATGGGTCCTCAAAGAAGGTTAGGAATATATGTTGGGTTTGAATCGCCCTCCATTATTCGCTACCTCGAAACATTGACAGGGGATTTGTTCACTGCACGATTTGCAGACTGTCGATTCGATGAGACACTTTTCCCAAAATTAGGGGAAGAAGTTGGTGAAACTAAACAGGAAATTTTGTGGAAAAATCCATCATTATCTCATCTTGATCCACATACCTCTATTTGTGAAAAAGAGGTGCAAAATATTATCCATTTGCAAAGAATAGCAAATCAAATGCCTAACGCATTCACGGACTTGAAAAGGATAACAAAATCTCACATCCCCGCAGAGAATGTTTCAATCCGTATTGATGTCCCTATTGGACAATCTTCTAGTGTCATATCTAATGAGCCGAAAGCACACCTAAAACGTGGCAGGCCATTAGGTTCCAAAGATCAAAATCCTAGAAAAAGGAAAGCAAATGATCAAAATGACACTACGAAAGAATCTCATGAGGAAATTCACGATTTAATAAATTCTGAGATTCATGAAGAATCCATTGAGCCCGAGACTCAGGAAAATAAGGAACTATCAATAAATCCAATCGATATTGAGACAAATTTTAATCGAGTGGATATAGTGGTGGATTATGTCTTTGCATATAATGTTGCATCTAGCATTATGCAAGAAAGTGAGGATCTTGAACCTCAATCTGTTGGAGAATGTCGACAAAGACTTGATTGGCCAAAATGGCAAGAAGCAATCCAATCAGAATTGAATTCACTTGCAAAACGTGAAGTTTTTGGGCCTATAGTTGAAACACCTAATGGTGTTAAGCCTGTTGGCTATAGATGGGTCTTTGTACGCAAGAGAAATGAGAAAAACAAGGTACAAAGATATAAGGCACGCCTTGTTGCACAAGGATTTTCTCAAAGGCCTGGTGTCGATTATGAAGAGACATATTCACCCGTAATGGATGCTATAACTTTCCGTTATCTCATTAGTTTTGCTGTCCTTGAAAAGCTTGACATGCATTTAATGGATGTGGCTACTGCCTATCTTTATGGCTCACTTGATAATGAGATATACATGAAAATTCCCGATGGATTCAAAATGCCAAACACTCATAATTCAAAGTCCCGGGAAATGTTTTCAATCAAATTGCAAAGATCTTTGTATGGTCTAAAGCAATCAGGACGAATGTGGTATAATCGTCTTAGTGAGTATTTATTAAAGGAAGGCTATATAAATGATGCCATTTGCCCATGTGTTTTTATAAAGAAAACAACATCGGAATTTGTTGTACTTGCCGTATATGTCGATGACATAAACCTTATTAGAACTCCCATAGAACTCCAAAAGGCAATTGATTATTTAAAGAAGGAATTCGAGATGAAAGATCTCGGAAAGACAAAATTATGTCTTGGTTTGCAAATTGAATATTTGGCAAACGGAATTTTTGTTCATCAATCTGCCTATATAGAAAAGGTATTGAAACGGTTTTACATGGATGGAGCATATCCTTTAAGTACTCCGATGGTTGTTCGATCACTTGATGTGAATAAGGATCCATTCCGACCACAAGAAAAGAATGAAGAGCTACTTGGTCCTGAAGTACCATATCTTAGTGCAATTGGCGCACTAATGTATCTTGCAAATACTACAAGGCCTGACATAACTTTTTCAGTTAATGTCTTAGCAAGATATAGCTCTGCTCCCACAAGGAGACATTGGAATGGAATCAAACATATATTGCGGTATCTAAAAGGGACTACCGATATGGGCTTATTTTATAGCAATAATTGCAGTCCTGATCTTGTTGGTTATGCTGATGCTGGATATTTATCTGACCCACACAAGGCTCGATCTCAAACAGGTTATGTGTTTATCTGTGGAGGCACTGCCATATCTTGGCGATCGACTAAGCAATCAATTGTGGCTACTTTATCTAATCATGCTGAGATAATTGCTATTCATGAAGCAAGTCGAGAGTGTGTGTGGTTGAGGTCTATAATACATCATATTCGAGACAAATGTGGTTTGAAATGTGACAAACTACCCATGATTTTGTATGAAGACAATGCAGCATGCATACCCCAATTGAAGGGAGGATTCATAAAAGGACATAGAACAAAGCATATTTCACCAAAATTATTTTCCACACATGATCTTCAAAAGAATGGTGATACCAATGTGCAACAGATTCGTTCAAGTGATAATATGGCTGATTTGTTCACAGAATCTCTACCAACGTCAACCTTCAAGAAGCTGGTACACAAGATTGGAATGCGAAGGCTCAAGGATGTGAATTGATGCTCTTTTCAGGAGGAGTTAATGCGTGTTGCACTCTTTTTCCCTTACAAGGTTTTGGCCCATTGGGTTTTCCCTGCAAGGTTTTTAACGAGGCAACAAAAATGCATTTTGTTAGATATGTGTACTCTTTTTCCTTTTCTAGAATTTTTTTTCCCATTGGGTTTTATTTTAGTTAAGGTTTTAACGAGGCACATTATCTTTGGACATTCAAGGGGGAGTGTTATGAAATATTAGATTATGGTGGATGTCCATAACTCCTATAACATCCACTACTTTTATCCATTATCTCCATAACTCCCACTACTCCAATACTTATGGTTATAACTCCCACACCTCCATGATCTCCCCCATGATCTTCCTCCATGATCTCAAAAGCTTAATGATATATTTATGAAATTCTTTTAGTATACCTCTATGTAGTACTATAAATAGAGGATGAGAAATCATTTTGTAATACACTTGGATACATAGAAGAAATATATTCTCTTCTCTATTTCTCTCTACTTTGTTGTCTATCTTTTTGTTTATTACTTTGAGCTAAGTTTTGTAACACATCTCAATTATTTGATCGTGTACTTTCTATTTTTCATTAGCATAAGTGTGGGGTCCATCCCCATCAAGAAAACAAAGGAGGAAAAAGATGCCAAAATCAATTTTGGCCAAAATTGATTTTGGTTCTCAATTTGCAATTTGCAAAACGTAAGATGTAGGAATTGTGACCAAACGCACACGCAAGTATACACGATCGTCAAGTAATAAAGTGATTAAAAGCGGGATGTCAAACCCACGAAGATTTGTAATTAACTATTAACTAAATTAGACTATCCTAATTATCAAAAAAGAATTAAACCTAAAAGTATTTGATTCAAAACTAATTAAAATAAATAAAAACAAATAATGAACTTTGAACAGAGGAAGAGCATATTTTTATCTTATCAAAATTATGAAAACGATCTGGGTTATGGGCCATCTAACAATCATATTGTATTTTTTCATTGAATTGACTAACTAATTTATCTAGTTTATTGGTTGACAGTGTTAATATTGCTCATAAGCATCTATCAAGTTCTTACTTGCCTATTCAAGCTAACCTAACGCCTATATGTCTATGAAGTTAGAATCAATAAGAACGCATTTACCAAGCAAGACAATTAGGTATATGTCTATCCTAACCTCGAATCTGTTCCCCGATGCTCAGGATCAAGAAGTTGCTCTATTCAATCCTATATGCAATCTAGAATTCCTACTTTCGAGTTCAACTCTAGATTCATAGATAGTATTCAATTGGTGATCAAGCAATCAAATAATTAAGTGCAGGATTGAATAAATAAACCAATATGATAAACTAAGAAATCAAAATCAATATTCAAATAACAATAGTCATGAAAGAACCACAATCCTAGAACGTGAAGTTTAGCTTCACATAGACATGGTAGCCAAACAACAAATCATACAAAGAAACATAAAAATTACTAAGGTTGATGGAAGAAAAGATGAAACTTGATGAATTTCGACCTCTACGGCTCTGTGCTTGTGTTTTCCTCTAAAAAACGTCCTCCTCCCTCAAAATAGGTTTTAGGATGGCTTTTATATCAATTGGAGGCATCTTGGGGTGAAAATAATCGAGTCCAAATCAGAATGGGATGCTGGCCTTGGCGCTCAAAATATTTGAATAGTGGAAACTGGGTCACATCGAGCGGCCCGCGTTGGCTGTGGCCCACAAAATTGACTTTTTGCCTTTTTGCTCCGATTTCACTCCAATTCGCGTCCTTTCGTCCCAAATTGTATTTGAATGATTCCTACACATAGAAATACCATAATTAGCACAAATCATCATATTAAACATCTCAAATCATCGAAACAAGAACAAAATGCGAGGCGATATATATCAAAATATATATATACTTTATACCGATTATCACCAGGAAACTAACTTCTGATTTGTTAAGAGTTACAACAATTCTTCCTATAAATAAAAGCCTTCAGCTTCTCATTTACACGTACCAATTTCAGAGCAAAATATATCTGGGGGTTAGAGAGCAGTAGTATTCATATGCGGTGTAGTTTGTGAGAAAAAATAGAGAGTGTGAGCGATATTTTAGTAAGGGGAAAATCTTAAAAGATGATTATTTCTTTTGATATAGTGGTCCCTTGAGTATTTTACTCGGATTACTAGGTATAAAATTCCTTATTATAGTAGTTTACTATGCTCCTCTCGGGCTCATAGTTTTTTTCCTTATTTAGAAGGGTTTTCCACATTAAAAATCGTTGTATTCTTGTTATTCTTTTTTATTCTTATTGATTGCCGTATCACGGTAGGGGCGGATTTAGCTTAGCCCAAGCGATGTCACGTGACACCGCTTCGTCAAAAATCTTTACTAATTATTTAAATATAATTAAAATAAAAAAAAACAAGAAAAACATAATCTTAAATAAGTGACACCATTAGTCACAAAGAGGCGCCTCGCTTATCTGGTCAAGCCTCAAGATTTGTAAAGGACTTGAGTTCAAACTTCTGTAACCTCATTCTATGTTTTAATACTTTTTTACTACTTGACTAGCACAATACATTTTATAAATTGAAGGATACTACATTGTAAGTTGTGTTATTTCTTTTTCTTGATTATTGTTTTAAGTATGATATTATTATAATAATTTTTTTATTTGTTCATATCTAAAATAATGATACCGCTTAGAAAAATTTATACATACGCCATTGTATCACGATACTATATTATTATTCCATTGTTATTATCGTAAAAATATTATTTTTATAAAGGATTTATTCCCAATAATAAATACCGCGTAACGGTCTACTATGATTTAGGGAGATAAGAGAATATTACCTAATATTTTCTTTTTGACTGTTGAAATTTTAACGCCTCACGATTTTACTTTTATCTTCATTGACCAGTAAATCACATTCTTAAATCACACCATGTTATATAGTCGGACACTTACAAACGTTCTAATTAGTAGAAAAAATGTGGTACTTCTAGAAAATAAAATAATAACACGTGGACTCTGAATAGGCACTATTCCTGACTTTACGAACGTAAGTACGTGTTAGAGTTTTGCCTTTTCAATTGTTGCTAAAAACAAAAGAAGAGAAAAAGAGAAGTCAAAAGATTGGGGGATAAACTTTTGACAGACCACCTACTTAAGGACATCAGCTTGTCGTTTGAGGTTTCTCTAACTAAATTTAGAATTAAGAACCAATAACAATTTTAACAGACTGATTTAACAGGCACAACAAACTGAAGAAGACTTTTGCCATCAACTTCATCTACTAGACTTCATGCATTAATTTGGTTTAGTAGTATATACTTTAATTTTACTAGGGCAGTTCGATGCATTTGCGTTTCTATACCATTCGAAAGGACCGTATCGGTGTGATATAGGTAGATTATTTTAATATAAACTAATTAATAATTAATTTAACGGCTCAAACTGTAACTTATAAATTACACAAAAATAACTTTATTATTACTTTAATGCTCCCTTTTCATATACTTTATTTTTGTTACTCTTTGATAATAATGTTGTTATACGATTAATGAAGATTTAACATCCTCCCTTCAATATCAAATACTTATCCAACTTCAAAGTTCGAAAAACTTTAGCTTGTACATAAATATAGTAGGTCCTTCCTAAATATGATAAGAATGGACATTGGGCCTAACTCAACCCTAAAAGCTAGCTTATGAGGTGAGGATTGTCCAAGCCATATAAGGAGACCAAGGACCTCAAATCCCTCTGATGTGGGACAACTCAACAAAATATTAGGGCGAAGCCTCCTTTTACAAAGGGTGGTCACTGGTCAATAATCACCCTTCACCAAAATATTATGAAAATTTCCACCGTGTAAGTAAAATACTGATTTTAGATGTATAAAATATATAATGAACACCCTTTGTCGAAATTCTTTTTAGTTCTTTATGTTGGTATTACTATGTTAAAAATAAAAAAATTAGAGAAGCGGAGAAACATTAGTTTAATAAACAAAACAAAAAAGAATAATTCCGAGCTCACAAGTTGCTTGTGTGTCTTTAAGGAATTTAATCCTCTCACTGTTGCTCAAAGTTTTGGATTAATTCCTCACAGGATAGAACGGAATAACTATTCTGCAATACTAGCAATAGAAATTACAGAATTTCAGCAAACTCAACAGACGTTGCAAATCACACTTGACTCTTATATTTATTTTTAAAATAATACAAATATAAAAGAGGGGAGAAATTTTCAGATTTTTCTTTGTATTAGAAATGATGCCAATCCTCTAAATTTATAGACAAAGGAAGAGCGTGATAGAGAAGTACAATCCAAAAGATGCTTCTTCTATTTGTCATTCACACCCTTTAAAGACACAACACTTTCTAGTATGAACACCACCAACAACAACTCAGTATAATCCCAACCCGGCATCCTTCCATCCAAGAACTTCCCACCTTGCTCTTGGGGAGACTCGAACTCACAACCTCTCGATTGGAAGTGGGGTGGCTTACCATCAAAGCAACCCCTCTTATATGAACACCATTACAAATATTTCTAACTTTATCACCGTCTAAATCCATGTGAATTCCTCTTCGTAATTTTTCATTTCACCAATAGCAATTGCAATCTAAGCGGTACAAGATTCCATTCCATCCAGGTTATCGATTGGTGAAGAATTCATTTCCATGAAAAGTCGTTCTCCTTCTACTATTTAATTCTTAAATAATCACGGTGTTCAAATTAATTTATTTGTACCTCGATTAATATTTATATGATGTCTTTTATCAGCATAAGTACTGAATAACTCAATCCATTAAAGCTAAAAGCTTGAACAGGTAAGGTGAAATATACTTGATCTTCTCCTTAACATTAATTACGAGCGCTAGTAAAGTTCATTGGGGAGTCGGTGCCCGAAACCTCGACGAATGGTGGCCCGTATACTAAGTAGCGGAATACCTCGATAAGTTCCGACCTGCACAAACGACGCAATGATCTGGGCATTGTCACCGAGAGAGGCTCAATAAAATAGACATGTTACATGCACCTACAGAGAAAGACCGTATTAAACTTCACTATTCCCCACCCTGAACATTCATATGGTAGCCAGAGTCTCCAATTAAAAACAAAAAACAAAAAAATAAACAAATATGAAGCCTTGATTTAATAAGCCTAACTATCAAATATATTTCTTTTATCTAATATTGGTAAAGATCTTGTCGTGCGACACCAACCTATGACTTCTATGCCCAATAGATTTTTACGTTTTAACTAATTCTCGATCTACAGCTATAGGTTCTTTGGATTTGAAACATAACGACATAGTCACTTCTTCTTACGACAAGAAATGTAGCTAATAGTAGATATTTGATGGCATTAGTTAATCAAAAAACAAAATAATAGTTCAAGTAAATTATTCGTATGTCGAGTACACATCTGAATCATTTCAACTTCTTTTCTTTTTTCA
Source organism: Nicotiana benthamiana (assembly GCA_034376525.1). Taxonomy (NCBI): domain Eukaryota; kingdom Viridiplantae; phylum Streptophyta; class Magnoliopsida; order Solanales; family Solanaceae; genus Nicotiana; species Nicotiana benthamiana. The sequence goes on from CM067332.1 coordinate 70,238,938, forward strand.
ACATGTATATGTATATCATTTCCTGCTTTGTTTAAGGTGATTGTTTCACCATTTTTGGTAAGCATTTAAGATTAACAAAGAGTAGAAACTCCCTTCAATTTGTGATATGGGAAAATACATGGTATGTAATCATAACAACAAACTTTGGTTTGTTGGGGAAAGCACGTCGTTAATGTTAAGCAAAAACCATAAAAATGATGTTTCCTTGAAATTGAGAATGTAACAAACTCAAAGAAAAAGACTTATAATATAAGCATTATTCATGAAAATTACTGCAGTTAGAGATAGGCTAAGTGGTTGAACCAACTGCTTTACAAAGTTGAACTAAGAGTTGCTTCAGACAACTTCTCTCCCTATAAAAGCATAGCCTCAACTCTCCAATTTTCACAAACAAACACTGGCTTGCATCAACCAATACTCGACCGCGAGTTTTAAGAAAACGAAAACAATGGAGGTCTTCAACTGCATTGCCAACCCTTTGAGTTCTTTCTTCTTTATCTGCTTTTTGCTTCTCTTGGAAAATGCAGCATCTGCGAAAACTCACCGCCATGATTTTGTTGTAAGCTATCCAAGATTTTCGTTCATTAAATTTGCTAACAGTTCATAAATGTTACAAACTCTACGATACTGATCTCTGTTTTTTCGTAACAGATTCAAGCAACACCAGTGAAGAGGCTGTGCAAGACTCACAACACCATAACGGTGAACGGACAATTCCCTGGACCAACATTAGAAGTAAACAATGGTGATACTCTGGTCGTCAAGGTTGTCAATAAAGCTCGATACAATGTCACCATTCACTGGTATGTCCATGCATGCAATGCAGAATGAATTACGCATGATTATATTTCATACTAGTAATGACTTTCATCATTTCTTATACTACTTTGTTGTGTTCCAAAAGGCATGGGGTAAGGCAAATGAGAACAGGATGGGCAGATGGACCAGAATTTATCACTCAGTGCCCAATTAGACCAGGAAAGAGTTACACTTACCGGTTTACCATTCAAGGACAGGAAGGGACTCTTTGGTGGCACGCTCATAGCTCGTGGCTCAGGGCCACTGTTTATGGAGCTCTAATTATCCATCCAAAAGGAGACTCATATCCATTTCCTAAGCCCAAAACAGAAACACCAATTCTGCTTGGTACTACTTCCTTCTCCAATTACCAGAAGCTTTAATTAATTTTTTAAATGAATACTACTATAAGAGTTATGCAATTTCTCCAATCTACCCCCTGAAACATTGATCATAACCTGTTGTCCCTAAGAAACTTCCTTGAAATGAAAGTTTGTAAATGCTGATCAGGTGAGTGGTGGGATGCAAACCCTATTGACGTTATAAGACGAGCCACAAGAACAGGAGCAGCTCCTAATGTATCTGATGCATACACCATTAATGGTCAACCAGGTGACTCTACAAGTGTTCCAGTCAAGGTTAGTTCTGATCTCCAAAATGTCTGTAAAAAAAGGACGGTCCGGTATACTAAGCTCTCGCTATGCGCAGGGTCCGAAGAAGGGGACCACAAGGGTCTATCATACGTAGCCTTACCCTGCATTTCTGCAAGATATTATTTCTACGGCTCGAACACGTGACCTCCTGGTAACATGGAAACAACTTTACCAGTTATGCTAAGGCTCCCCTTCAGACAAGAGGGGTTGCTCTGATGGTAAGCAACCCCCACTTCCAACCGAGAGGTTGTGAGTTCGAGTCTCCCCAAGAGCAAGGTGGGAAGTTCTTGGAGGGAAGGATGCCGGGGGTCTATTTGGAAACAGCCTCTCTACCCCAGGGTAGAGGTAAGGTCTGCGTACATACTACCCTCCCCAGACCCCACTGTGTGGAATTATACTGGGTTGTTGTTGTTGTTCTTGCTGCTAAGGCTCCCCTTCATCCTGAATATTTGTAACAGTTGTCAATAAAAAAAACATGCCTCGGAAATTAAGAAGACCAATATAGGTGATATCTAGATTTTTTTATATACATAGAGTCAAGAATACTCTAGAAACTCCCCCAAGAAAGTTAAAGCATTATGTTTAAATACTCAAGATGGTGTTACAATATTCTTAGAACATGAAATGATCAAGCAATTTATACACATATAAACACCAAGTTCTAATGTTTAGTAAATGACTATTTACGTGACGCGATCAGGACATGTTTTCATAGAAATCAAATTTATGCAGATACTACCATAGTCCCTGTTGACTCGGGTGAAACCAACCTCCTCCGAGTTATCAACGCTGCACTCAACCAACAACTTTTCTTTTCCATCGCCAACCATGAACTAACTGTTGTTGGAGCGGATACCTCTTATGTTAAACCCATCACAACATCAGTCCTTATGCTGGGACCAGGTCAGACAACCAATGTGCTGATCAAAGCTGATCAGCAATCAGCCAAATACTACATGGCAGCACGTGCCTATGCTAGCGCTCAAGGCGCGCCCTTTGATAATACCACAACCACTGCCATCCTTCAGTACAAGGCAGCTTCTTGTTCTTCCAATTGTGCCAAGACCAGTCCAGTGTTCCCATCTTTACCGGCATATAACGACACAGTCACTGCGACAGCCTTCACAACCAAATTTAGAAGCCCAAGAAAGGTCGAGGTGCCCAAGGAAATTGATGAAAGTCTATTCTTCACAGTCGGACTAGGACTTAATAACTGCCCAAGAGGTGCAAGCTCGAGTAATTGTCAAGGACCAAATGGAACTCGATTCACTGCCAGTATGAACAATGTTTCTTTTGTGCTACCGTCCAACTTTTCCCTGCTGCAAGCACATCATCAAGGCATACCTGGTGTCTTCTCAACAGATTTCCCAGCAAAACCACCTGTGAAATTTGATTATACCGGTAATGTAAGTCGGTCACTGTGGCAACCTATTCGAGGAACTAAGCTGTACAAGCTGAAATATGGGGCAAGAGTGCAAGTTGTATTACAGGGGACAAGTATCTTCACAGCTGAAAATCACCCAATTCATCTTCACGGATACGATTTTTACATCGTTGCAGAGGGTTTCGGTAACTTTAATCGGAAGAGAGATACAGCGAAATTCAACCTTGTTGATCCACCCCTCAGAAATACGGCAAGTGTACCCGTTAATGGGTGGGCGGTCATCAGATTTGTTGCTGACAATCCAGGTAAGAGAATGTATAGTGAAACAAATACTTATTTTCCAAAAATTCCAACTCTTTTCTGTAACATGTCACATTTCAATGATACAAACTAACAGTATTTACCTAAACAGGAGTGTGGCTAATGCATTGTCACTTGGATGTTCACATTGGCTGGGGTTTGGCCATGGCGTTCCTCGTGGAAAATGGAGTTAGTGAATTGGAATCATTAGAGGCTCCTCCAGTAGATCTGCCTGTCTGTTGACCACTGCAACAACCTACATAATACAAAATTCAGGGTCCTACAGAAATCACTTTAATTGTTCCCCGCATTTGCGGCTAGTTCTTCTATTGCTCTACTGCATTTGTCCCCCTTTTCCTAGAATTTCTTTATTGCTCTTTTGATAGATGATAAAGTCAAGATGGTGTCAAAAGTCGCAACTAATTTCACCATCTATCTTAGAATTAGATAGATGGCGAATTTCACCAACTAATTCTCCAGACACCACTTGTGGGATTATACTGGGTTGCTGTTGTTGTATCTTAGAATTAGACCAGCATATTCCCAGATTAAAGCAGTTGTGTTGTTTCGAGTGCACTTAATAGAGAAGAATTATTTGAGTTTTGAACAAAATTTGAATCTCAAACTTGTATAAAGTACAACGCAAGACTAGAAAGGTACATCAGCCATAGGAACTGCTCCTTTGAATTAATTGGACAAAAGACAGATCTTTCATGACATTAAAGCTATACGTAATGAGGATCTTTCAAGACAATAGTATTAAACAAGCAAAGAAATCTGCGGTCATTAGATATTGTAATGCAAAATGGTTGAATGATGATATGGCATCTCGACGGACCTAATCAATTATATTGCTACCTTCAAAATATTGCACTTTTTTAACTTCACCTTCAATTTTTTTCCAACATAAATTAAAAAAAATCCGAACGGCATTTTCTGGGCAAAACTTAGTTTGACCATTACTGTTTGTCAATATTGAACTTCACTATTTGAAATACTGGTGAAATATTGAAAAACTTATTTTAAGAGTATTTCAAGTAAAAAAAATTGTTCACTCACTGATCTTTATTTTATTTTTTTCAAGTAAAAATCATATTCACTTCTAGAGTTTTTTTTCAACTTCAACTTTATTGTCCAAATGCCTCCGAAACATAGATGTTATTTGAGTATGTGAACTTCGAGTAAATATTAAAATGTTATTTTAGAAGTTTTTTTTTACTTGCAAGTTTTTACCTTGCATAAACTTTTTTCCGCGAGAAGTTCATATCAAAATAAAGTTTGAACTTCCAAAAAACTTTTTCTCTTAACCTTCAGCTTCAAATGCTTTTTCTTCATTTTATCACTCTAATATTGGCCAAACCCTAACGAGAAATTAGAAATCAGGTAATAAAAAGGCGGAATACTATTATTTAGGAAGAAAAACTTTGATTAGATGGAAACTTCACAACGGTTTGAAGTCCAATAAATGTTTCTCAATATATATGTATTGATTAAGTAATCAAATGAAGAAGACAAGAGATCAACTTGAGGTAGATTGGTACCTTTATCATTACCTATTCCTCATGGAACAACTCACCAGAATCCGGCGAAGTTCCGGCGAGTTAAATGAGTCTTTTGGTGGCTGAAAAATTACTCCGGCATGTTAATTTGGGGAGAAATGAATCGAACTGGCCGGGAAATTGCAACTCACTATTGGAGTTGCTGAACTCGAATACTATAACGGTGATATTAATTCCGGTGTGTAATTTAGGAATACATTTATTTCATTTACATGAGTAGTTAATATCCGTAAATATTTTATACTAAAATTTTACTCTCTCCCGTCCACTTTTTTTTTTGTCTATTTTCACATATTTCTAGACTTTTTATCCCAAAAGTAATTTTAAAAAAAAGCCAACTTAATTTCTTCTTCATATTTAAATAAATCAAATACTATGTACAATAAGTACGGATCAAAAATAAATTAAAATTGATTGGAGGAAGTAATATTAACTATCCTATATAGGAAATGGTTAATAGTTCCAAAATTATAATTGCGGGATTATTAACCCTTAAATATTCTAGTATCAAACCAAATGGCCCTTGAGGTATTAAGAAAGTATTTGATGCAAAGGATAAGAATAATGATTTGAAGATAAGCTTTGAGATTAACTTTCTTTTATACTCGATCTGGGATATTAGCTAATTTTAATTTATACTAAAATAATAGATTAATTATCTCATATAAAAGGTGAAATATTCCATATCATAAAATATATCATCCCATAAAATATCATGAAACATACCACTATTGTACCAAAGGATCCCAACGGTCAGCAATTGGTATCAACTAAAATATCATTTCTGTTAAGAATAGAACTCTAATTAGAGTGAATGTCTATCTTATAGAAAAGTTTTACTTTGAGGCTAAATTTTTTCTCTTCCTATAAATAGAGGGGTCTTACCCCATTGTAAATCATCCCAAAAGTATCAATAAGAATACTCCTCTCCCTACTCTCTCTGTAATATTGTTCTTGTTCTTTTATTATTTTATAACACGTTATCAGCACGAAGCTCTACTATCTCAAGAATCTCTTTGAGAAAATTAAGGTGGAGGATCACATGGTTTGTTCGTTTAGATATATGTATTTTTCTTTTGCCCATGATGTTTGATCATCCTTACTCTTTGATTTATTATATTGATCCGTGCATCTTTTGGAGCCTCATTTTAGTTGTAACAGTATACACAAATAATAGTATAACTACTATGACTAATGATATGCCTACTGTCAGCATATGCATACTATTTAATGTTTTACTATACTAATATGTACATTACTGATTCTTTTATTAATTAGAATCACTCACCGCAATAGTAACCACTATTTTCTCTATGATGTTAATATTTCTTTACTTGTAATTTGTTAATTACAATAACTATTGAACTCAATTCACTATGGAGTTATTTTTTACATTAACAATTACACCGAATTATATATTGTGACTAATGTAAAGAGTTATTTTACAATTTTTAGTGACGCTTACAGTTGTGTAAATTTTATCCATTATCACAAGATGCTGTGTGTTGATGATTTTCTTACTTCACGTACTAGTTCAATACTACATGGTAACTATGTTTATAAAATGTTTCACTTTCAGTATGATATCGTAATTAACAATATAACAGTTGTGCATTTTTCACTGAATAATGTTTGTAGGCGAGATAATGACTATTCTTTTATGCGAATGCACTAACACTATTAACACTACTATGATTTTGTGATACTTGCTTATGCTTGTATTTATGCAATTCAATTACAATATTGCATATGCTGCATTTTTGTATTCCCTCCTAATTTTGTTTTAGTTATGTCTGACATTATGAAAAGAAAGTTTGTTACCCTTGAAATTTCGGGCAAGAACTACATGACATGGGTGTTGGATGCTGAAATCCATTTGGATGCAATGGGTCCTGAAGACACCATTAAAGACAGAAATAATGCATCCACCCAAGACTGTGCTAAGGCCTTGATTTTCTTGAGCCATCACCTTGATGAAGGTTTGAAAATTGAATATCTCACAGTCAAAGATCCACTTATCTTGTGGAATGACTTAAAGGAGAGATATGACAACCTGAAGTTGGTCACTCTGCCACAAGCACGATATGATTGGGCTCATCTGAGGCTCCAAGACTTTAAGTCTGTTTCTGAATATAATTCTGCAATGTTTAGAATTACTTCTAAATTGAAACTCTGTGGAGATACTATAACTGATTATGTCCCTTTTCTGATTAGAAGTAAATTTTATCTCTATTTGAAATAGCCTGTTATGAGCTTATGTTGTAGAATTATAAGCTGTGGCTCGTTTGTTCGTGGAATTATTTCTTTGGCCAAGTAGAATAGATTTTAAAATAAAATAACCCATAGGCTGTTAAGTATTCACATGAATGATTTGAGGTTTACTATATTCACATGAATGATTTGAGGTTTACTATCTATATATTTTTTTTGAAAAGGATTTTTTTTGGTTCCTTTTTGAAAAGGTAATATCTACATATTTTGCTTGAAAGGTTCTGTTAATTGGCCTATATTTTAAAGAAAAGGAATTATTCTACTAACTGAATCATGACTTGAGAGCTCTTGTTAGCTAGCATGCCTATATGAATCACTATCTTTAATTAGATATTTAAAGGAATGAATTATATATCATATTCAATATCTGAAATAGATATTCTGTTGAAGCTAAAATCGGTTCAGAGTATATGATTATAAATTTAGATTGTCGTTAACCCATGTAAGTAAAAGAAGGAAGAATTCTGTTTTAAGGGTTGTAACCTTTGAATGTTCTTTAGAAAATCATTGAACTATGTCTATAAGATAAAAATATTCTTTATGTAATTTTCATCATTTAGAATGTGTCACATATTCTGACCTTGCTACTAGGTAAAAGTATTTTACATTTACTAATCTGATACAACCTTGAAGAAAATATGAAACTTGTCTGGTTTGCTTGACTGGTTCACATGGTTGAATATTGTTTCATATCAAAGTTGTTGTGTGTAGCAAACTGTTGCTAGTTTCTAGACGTTGCAGAACCAGGAAGGCAAATATGGATATCTCACAAAGCAAACTTGGATCAACGTCCAACTGTAAAAATATTTGTTTAGTTGATTCATGTACCACACATACGATACTCAAAAAGAAGAAATATTTCTCTCATTTAAAGTATGTGTAAGGCAGATGTTACTACAATTTCTGGTAGTAGTAAATTGATTGAAGGCTTCGGAAGAGCAACTATAACTCTGCCTAAAGGAACAATATTTATCATAGAGAATGCAATGTTCTCCTCCAAGTCCAAGAGAAACTTGTTGAGTTTTAAAGATATCAGTCAAAATGGATATCATGTTGAGACAATAGATGGGAATAATCTTGAATACCTCATTTACTCATGAAAGCGAGGCTGCCCACTTCGGTTTGGGGTCACGCCATTTTGCATGCAGCAATGCTAGTTCGTCTCAGACCGACGAATTATCACAAATATTCCCCGTTGCAATTAGTTTTGGGTCATGAACCTAATATATCACATTTAAGAATTTTTGGATGCGCAGTAAATGTGCCTGTAGCACTGCCATATCGCACCAAAATGGGTCTGCAAAGAAGGTTAGGAAAATATATGTTGGGTTTGAATCGCCCTCCATTATTCGCTACCTCGAAACATTGACAGGGGATTTGTTCACTGCACGATTTGCAGACTGTAGATTCGATGAGACTCTTTTCCCAAAATTAGGAGGAGAAGTTGGTGAAACCAATCGGGAAATTTTGTGGAAAAATGCATCATTATCTCATCTTGATCCACATATCTCTATTTGTGAAAAAGAGGTGCAAAATATTATCCATTTGCAAAGAATAGCAAATCAAATACCAGACGCATTTACAGATTTGAAAAGGATAACAAAATTACATATCCCCGCAGAGAATGTGATAGCAATATGTGATAGTACCAAATTAATTGAGAACTCTGTGCAAGAGCCAATTATATTATTTTGGAGAAACGCAATTGATTACCAATAAAAGTATTGTGTTGTAGTAAGTCTTAAAGAAACTTATTCAGTTTCCAAAGTATACGTGAAAGCGGTTGATTATATTGAGACAATAAATAAAGGAAAGATTTGATATCTTCTATTACTACAACTTGTAGCGGGATAATCTATATATGAAAAGCTACCCGCTTTATTCTCCAGTTTGTACTACACAAACAAAAGAATGCCACAATAAATTGGATGTTAATTGATATAAAAATCCATATCTTAATAAACTTGTAGTTTATTGAGAATTGCACATGTCATGGTATAAACATGAACTTATCAATATTGATAATTTATTCAATTGGCATTCGGGTTAGCCATATCAATTTAAGTATGATGTGCAACAATAATAGAGAATTCACATGGGTAAATATTAAAGAACTAGAAAGTTCTTTACGAATTCTCTTGTATTACTTGTTCTCATTATATTAATTGACCAACTAAAGTTGGGGTTGAATCCCATAAATTCTGGAAATATCAAAGGTGAATATGGGCCCATTCGCCTGCCATGTATACCACATATGATGCATCTATGATATGTTACACGTGCGATTATTATTAACCTGCAGCCTGGCCGGTGCTTGCGAGGTAAAATGCTAAGTAATCTAATTTCGAGCATAATTTTCAGATTTTCTATTCAAGATAGTTCATCTTGATAAGTTGGTTTACATCATAGTTGGTTTAGCAAAATAATTTATTGAGTGCCTCCATTTAATAGGTAAATTATTGCTTATGAGAACAAAGTTATCTATATCAATTTGATATACGCTATACCCGAGAGTATATTATATTCTCCCCTCACAAGTGGTTCAGGGTCAGGAACCAAATAATTTCATCTTTTTATTATTAATGTGCTGTGTATATTAACATGATAATGCACAAAGATGATTTCCCAGAGTTGAGGAAAAAAGTTAGTTTTCCTAACATGAGGGGGAGACATGATAAACACTTGAGAAAAGGTTACATGGGATGAATTATCATTTGTATATATAGATCCTCGAATATCATAATATGAACCTAAAGTTCATAAAAGGATAATTCAATTGCAACATATTGCAAAGTATGCCATACGCGTTTGCTGACCCAAAGAAAGTAACTATATTCTCACTGCAAATGCTCATATTAAGTCCTAGAAGGACAAAGTCTTTGATACGCTTAAAGCGTATAGACAAATCGGTTTCAAAAGAGCTTCTTAATAAAGAAGATGAGCAAATGATCAAAGTGATCATAATAAGGAGGCAAGTGATCTAGAAGATCAAATGACATAACACTTCATAAAATCTCATGAGAGACTCAGGTACCTGAAATATGAATAAAGAGATCTCCATGTTATGTTTTTATGAAAATTTACTGGAACCGATATAAAATGTTCGTCGACGACATCTATGATAGCGCTAAATATCGATGAGGATCTTAAGTTTGTCGAATACAAACAAAAATATTGGCCAAATGGAAGAGATACAATTCAAGTAGAATTGATTCCATATGAAAGACATGTAATTTTGGACATGTGGTTCAAATACTTGAAAGTATAAAGTCAATGGTATGTGTAATCAGTTTTCGATATCTTATACGTCTAGCATGACATGAAAACTTGATATGCATCTAAAGTCTATTATATGGCTTATATAACTTAACTTATATGTCAATCCATGAAGGATTTCTAAACATGTGTACTCTTTTTCCTTTTCTATAATTTTTTCCCATTGGGTTTTATTTTAGTTAAGGTTTTAACGAGGCACATTATTTATTGAGTAGGCATTCAAGGGGGAGTGTTAAGAATAGAACTCTAATTAGAGTGAATGTCTATCTTATAGAAGAGTTTTACTTTGAGGCTAAGTCTTTTCTCTTCCTATAAATAGAGGGGTCTTACCCCATTGTAAATCATCCCAAAAGTATCAATAAGAATACTCCTCTCCCTACTCTCTCTGCAATATTGTTCTTGTTCTTTTATTATTTTATAACAATTTCATGTATTTGACTATATTATTAATGTATAAAATATTTAGATAGACTTTATCGTTTTGCGTCATCACCATCAATTTGAAGAATAAGGTTACAACCGTACAAGAAAAGAAGTAGAATATGGGATAGAGTAATTCCAAAATGGAACCAACTCTAACCATTACTCCAATTTTTCACTCGAAATTTATCTTCTATATTATATTATTATATTTTATTTAAATTTTATTTTCTTATTTTCATTAAACAAAATCTTTCCTTTTTTCTTTTTATATATTCATCCCATATAATTCATGTTTCTTTCTTATATAACTACTTAAAATAAAATTACTTTATACCATAAATTTTCAAATAATATAATTTATAAGCAAATATTATAGATTATACATAATGATGGATAATTTAACTAAAATTAAAATCATTGAGATACATGATAATTTAATACACATTATATGTAGTTTAAATAATATATGCAGAAAATTAATTTATCAAAATTTCACGCTAAAATTAAAATATCAAAGTTAATATTATAAAAATATTACATAAATATAATTAAGTATATATAATATGATTACTTAAAAGTATTAAATAATAAAAAATAATAGAAAAATATGACGGAGTGGATGAATAATGTCACTCTAAATTTGGAGTGACGGTATTCAGCCTCCAAATGAAGAAAAATTTGCAGTTGTATTGGAGCAAAATTTCTTCATTTTTTACTTCAAAATGGAGTTTCGAGATAAAAATGGAGGTGGGCTAGAGATGCTTTAAAAATGGTCTTTTTAAGGTTATATAATAATAAATTTAATAATAATTATATCTAACAATCAGTAGAGTTGGAGTTTGACAGGTAATAATATGTTCCTCCTAGGCCATTCATTAGTACTAGGATTATTTTTGTAATTTTTTATTTATGATTCTTTATTATATATGCGATATCTTTCATGCCCGTTATCATGTTATATTATTGATAATATTCTTTGCTACTTGATTACTTTATTTTCGTTGTTCTTGAGCTGAGGGTAATAAAAAATAATGTCTCTATATCTATGAGGTAGGCTACAACCATTTTACTTCATAGGTTGTATTTAGTAGTCAATATGATTTCTAATAAACCACGGATTTGCTTTGTTTGATTACTGCAAAAATTTTCATTTATTTGGCTTCTCGAAATATATGTCTTAGACCAAATTAAACCAGGTAAAAGGTTGCAGATGTTTCTACACTTTCTTGTCTTAGATTGCACTTGCATAGCACTTACATGTTAGTATGGGTTCAAGCCGTAAAAGCAACCATTAATATTTGGACTAGGGTCGGATGTCTGGATCACACCCCTTAGGTTGTGACCTATTCTCTGAGTGTGAACGCAAAATGCCTTAGTGCACCGAGGTGCCCTCTTGAGAAAGGCAGTTAGTAATTATTGTACTGGTTTTGTGGAAGGATAATCAAGTTTATAAGAAATTCCAAAAAATTCTTCTCTATTAATTTCAGTAGAATTACAAAATACAACTGTTGTAAGCTGGGATATTCTGGCCTTGATGGTGAATTGATTTAGGAGTATTGCCACCACCTTAATCCAGTTATCTATCAAAAAAGCAAACAGAAAATTCAAGGATATGCAAGGGTTTTTTTTTTTTTTTTGGGGGGGGGGGGGGGGGGGGGGGGGAGTTGTAGTTCAGCTAAAAGGAACTAGCTCCAAATGCGGGGAAAATTTAGACATCCTTGGTAAAACAAGTAAAATGATTTATCTAGGCTCTGAATTATGTATTATGTTGTCAACAGACGGGCAGATCTACTGGAGGAGCTTCCAATGATTCCAATTCACTAACTCCATTTTCGACGATGAATGCCATGCCCAAACCCCAGCCAATATGAACATCCAAGTGACAGTGCATTAGCCACACTCCTGTTTAAGTTAATATAGTAAGTTTGTAACATTGAAATGTGACATGGTATAAAAAGTTGAGAATCTTTTTGAGATTTAATTAAGTATTTGTTTTATTATCTATTTCTCTTACCTGGATTGTCCGCGACGAATCTGATAACTGCCCATCCTTTGACGGGTACACTGGCTGTGTTTCTGAGAGGTGGATCAACAAGGTTGAATTTAGCTGTATCTCTTTTAGGATTAAAGTTACCAAAACCCTCTGCAATTATGTAAAAATCATATCCATGAAGATGAATTGGGTGGTTTTCAGCTGTGAAGATACTTGTCCCCTGTAATACAACTTGCACTCTTGCCCCATATTTCAACTTGTACAGCTTTGTTCCTTGAATAGGTTGCCATAATGATCGGCTTACATTACCGGTGTAATCAAATTTTACAGGTGGTTTTGCTGGGAAATCAATTGAGAAAACACCAGGTATGCCTTGGTGATGTGCTTGTAGCAGAGAAAAGTTGGATGGTAGAACAAAAGATACATTGTTCATACTGGCGGTGAATCGAGTTCCATTTGGACCTTGACAGTTTCTCGAGCGAGCACCTCTTGGGCACTTGTTGAGTCCTAGCCCGACTGTGAAGAATAGATTTTCGTCGATTTCAGTGGGCACCTCGACCTTTCTTGGGCTTCTGAATTTGGTTGTGAAGGCTGTAGCAGTAGTCGTGTCATTATATGCCGGTAAAGATGGGGAAACGGGATTGGTCTTGACACAATTGGAAGAACAAGAAGCTGTCTTGTACTCAAGGATGGCTGTGGTTGTGGTGTTATCAAAGGGTGCGCCTTGCGCGCTTGCATAGGCACGTGCTGCCATGTAGTATTTGGCTGGTGGCTGATCAGCTTTAATTAGAACATCAGTAGTCTGGCCTGGTCCGAGCATAAGGACTGATGTAGTGAAGGGTTTAACATAAGAGGCATCTGCTCCAACAACGGTAAGCTTATGATTGGCCACAGCAAAGAAAAGTTGTTGATTGAGTGCAGCATTGATAACTCGGAGGAGGGTTGTTTCGCCAGCGTCCACATGGACTATGGTGGTATCTGCATTGACATGATTTCTATGAAACATGTCCTAACAGGTAAGATATGCAATTTATAGATTACTGCTAGCATAACATTGTTAGGTGGAAATTAGTCTTTATACTATGTGTTCAAATATAATTTTGAGGTTAGAACTAACCTTTACTTGAACACTTGTAGAGATCACCTGGTTGACCATTAATGGTGTATGCATCAGATACATTTGGAGCTGCTCCTGTTCTTGTTGCTCGTCTTACAACGTCCATAGGGTTTGTATCCCACCACTCACCTAATCATCATCGTCAAACTATCATTTCAATGAAATTTCTAAAAAACAGATTATATGAGAAATGCATAACAAGTATTAGTTTTCAGGAATGATCAAAGCTTTTGGTATTGAAGAGAAGGTAGAAGTAGTACCAAGCATAATTGGTGTTTCTCTTTTCGGCTTGGCAAATGGATAGGATTCTCCTTCTTTTGGATGGATAATTAAAGCTCCATAAACCGTAGCCCTGAGCCACGAGCTGTGAGCATGCCACCAAAGAGTTCCTTCCTGTCCTTGAATTGTATACCGGTAAGTGTAACTCTTTCCTGGTCTAATTGGGCATTGTGTAACAAATTCTGGTCCATCTGCCCATCCTGTTCTCATTTGCCTTACTCCATGCCTTGTGATACACAACAAAGTAGTATAAAAACGTCAAAGAAAATGTCGTTACATATAATCACGTCTATTTTATTGAGTAACATATATCAGTGCATTTAAGTTCTGCATGCATGAATTTACCAGTGAATTGTGACATTATATCGAGCTTTATTGACCACATTGACAACTAGAGTATCCCCGTTGTTTACTTCCAACGTTGGTCCAGGGAATTGTCCATTCACCGTTATGGTGTTATGAGTTTTGCACAGCCTCTTCACTGGTGTTGCTTGAATCTGTTACAACAAAACAGAGGTAGGTATCATAAGAGTTTGTAAAATCTACGAAACGTTAGCATATAATGAAGGGAAATCTTGGATAACTTACAACAAAATCATGGTAGTGAGTTTTCCCAAATGCTGCATTTGCAAAGAGAAGCAAAATGCATATAAAGAAGAAAGAACTCAAAGGGTTAGCAATGCTGTTGAAGGCCTTCATTTTTTTTCCTTTTCTTAAAACTCTTTTTGATTATTAGTAAATGCAATTCAATGCTTGTTTGTGAAAGATAGTAGAGTTGAGGCTATGCTTTTATAGGGAGAAAAGAAGAGAGAACTAAGTAGTCCAAGGTTTGACAAAACTATAGTTCAACCATGTAGAAGGTGTTGGTTCACCAACTTAGCCTATCTCTAACAGCATGAATTTTCATGAAATGCTTACATTATAAGTCTTTTTCTTTGAGTTTGTTATATTCTCAATTTTCAAGGAAACATCATTTTTTATGGTTTTTGCTTAATATTAACGATGTGCTGTTATCCAACAAACTTTGGTTTTATGATTATATATACCATGTATTCTAGCTAGTCTATCAAAAAACTGAAGGAAAATTCTGCTCTTCGTTAACAACCACAAGGAAATGAAATAATTAAATTAAAAGGGACAGTCCGGTGCACTAAGCTCCCGCTATGCGCCGGGTCTGGGGAAGAGCCGGACCACAAGGGTCTACTGTTCACAACTTTAGCCTGCATTTCTACAAGAGGTTATTTTCACGGCTTGAACCAATGACCTCCTAATCACATGGCAGCAACTTTATCAAGTTACTCCAAGGCTTCCCTCCAAAATAAAATGAATTACATAGTCTTCAAATTAGAAAACGCATAGACATATCCGTGGTTTACACCAAATAAATAAATAAATAAATGCATGACATGTGCTTTCCATATACATTTTTTTTTCGCTTTAAAGATATACTAAAAAAGGAGAATGAAGTAAAAGAGTCGCTACACAAATACTTAAACAACCCCCATAGAAAAAGTTGGAAAGATAAGAAATAAACTTGAGTTTTGCTGATTCGGACGTTTATATCAAGTCAATATGGATAGGTTTTATCTATTAAAAGTGTCTACTCGATATAAGAGTAGTTTACTTTATATATTATTTAGTAGTTTAATTAACTTATGTCATCAAATTACTCTATTAACTCAAGCTATTGTGATATATAAGAAATAACTATCTCGTAGACTATATTTCAAATTTAACGTACCAATACATGCAAACCATATTTGCATTGTTTAATTCTTAAACTTTAAAAAGAAGTGACCAAGAATTAGTTAAAACGTAAAAATCTATTTGGTCATAGAAGTCATAGGTTGGTGTCGCACGACAAGATCTTTACCAGAATTAGAACCAAGAAATAAAATTTGAAGGCTAGGCTTATTACTCCTATTAGATGCTTGGATATGTATTTGGATTTGAACGGGAACTTCGCGCAATAATAAAAAGTTGTTATAATATGGTTAGGAAGTTACGGACTTAAGCTGCAAAAATAATATCATTGTGGAATGCAAAGTAAGGTTGCATACATTGATATCTAATGTGGTCTGGATCCGACCCTTAAGTCCTCGAACCTCGTGCTGCACAGGGGGTGGAGCGAACCTCTTTTGTCGGAAATTACACTGTACATATAAGGCAAATTCGGTTTATATCTTTATATATTATATTTTGAATCCCTTAAACTCATCTCTGTTAGGTTGCAAATTTTTGTTAGGTTGTTGGTTAAATTCTTATTGGTTACAGTCTCTTTTAATTATTTAATTATTTTTTTTGTATCCTTTAGTGGAAATCTTATCTCTATCACTACTCACGCATAGCAAAAATTTAGTGTATTATACTGATTTTTTTCGTGGAACTAAAATATGCTATTAACCCAAATTGGATGAAATCCAGATGGTGAAATCAAAGATGGCAAAAAGTCTTATTCAGTTCGTTGTGTCTAATAAATTAGTTCGTTAAAGATTTGATTGGTTCTGTATTCTAACTACAAACTTAGTTAGAGAAATCTATAACGACAAGTCTTAGATTTGATAAATGATGTGATTAAGTAGGTGGTCCGTCAAAAAAAACACATTCTCTCATTCTTTGACTTCTTCCTTTCTTTTTTTCCTTTTTTTTGCACAGTTGAAAAAGGAAAAGTTCTAAAGACGTACTTACGTACGTTATGTCAGGAATTTGTGCTCATACAGAGTCAACGTGTTGAATTGTTTATTATTTTATTCTTGTGTTATAGAATTATACTTCCTGTTTAATTAAAAAGTTATTGAAACTCTTTTGAACAAATTAATTAAAGATAAAAAAATTTTTAATCAGATATAGTAAATTTCAAATCAAAGAGCTAACAACATGGTTCGCGCACACGATAAAATCGTAAATAATTTTATTGAAATTTAATATAATGTTCCCCATCAATCGATGGAAAGACCATTTTACATGCTTTCTTGGTGATTCGTAGATCTCTCTTAAGAATATTACAAGAGAGCTATTAGTTGTTTTGAGAGGAAGAAGGCGCAACCCCTCTTGCTGAAGGTTTTCCCTTGTTATATATAGTTGTAGCACCCTCACCTTTTACTGGACCCCATGTCCTCTTGCCTGCAATACGTTTTAGTCGTACCTTTGAGTGGCGCCCTTGCTAACTTGTCGGATGTTGCGAAGGAAATATGAAGTGGGCTGTATTATTTCTCGCTGCCTAATTATTCAAGTGAGACGTTGGTCAATTTGGTCACGATGATCAGATTTTCACCATACAGTTTGTCCATCCGTCTGTCGGGGTCGATTTCGGCAAACGGATCATGATTCTTGCGAGTTCGAGAGAAATCTAACTTGCGATTCTCTGTTCCTTAGTTATATTTCTTGTATTCTTAGCGGAGTGATGGCGTTTTGTCGATTCCCATGGCTCGTTGAGACAGTTTTGAAACTGAAATGTTATTTGGTATTACAACATTATTCTGTGGTCACCGCCATTGTTACACACGTTCTTGAGGGGCTGGAATGTTTCATGCCCTATCAGATTCGAGCGGCGACTCTTAGGTTTCGTGCTCGGGGGATTTGTATCTCTTATAAATAGAGGAAGCTTATCATTTGATTAACGGACTTCTTTTCCTCTTACTTGAGAGAATCTAGCATAAATACTTTCTTTTCGACATCTCGAGTTATTTCTTCCTCCCTTGTTTACTGAAAACCTTAATCCCTTCATCTTATTATTTCTTTGGCGTATTTTTTTGATAAAAATGGCACCGAATCTTCTCGCGACAATCTCTCTGCCACTAATCTGGCATCGAAAAGCACTGCTCAGGCCGCCAGAGGAGTAGATGCGGTGGAAGATGAGGAGGTTCCATCAGTAACCAAGATCTTGCCTCGCCTTGGGAGAGGGTTGGCCGACTTCAGTATTCACGTCGGGGCGGAATCGGAACCTGTTCCCTCCATTATGAGAGAGAGGGACATTGCAGAGTTGAAAGAGAGGTAGGGAATCCCCAATTATGTTGATATGTGGCCGCGGTGTGGAACGGCATAATTCACTTTGACCGCCCCAGATATTGCTTGTTCTACGCCTACCCCTTTCTAATAAGGTCAACACTTTCTCTTCCTTTGCTGGTAGTGGATTTTTGACGTTTTTACGAGGTATTCCCCGCCCAACTTTCGCTGTACTTGTACAAATTATTCTTTATACTGCTTATGTACGCGGAACTCGCCGTCCTTGAGGTCACTTTATACCACATGCTCACCATCTTTGCTCCTCGACTTATTCGAGGTTCTATGATTCACATGCGTCCTCGGGGGTCGAGGGGCCTGGTGGTGAAAATTTATGACAGGGTCGACCGTCGTTTCGACGAGAATTATTTTTATGTGCGGACTAAGCACATTGTGGCGGACCCAACGAGCTTCCCTGAAAAGTGAAATTTTGCGCGTAAGTTTCCATTTTTCTGATTGGCGGAATGGCCGACCGTTTTCTGTTATTGTACTCAATTTTATCATGTCTTTGTAGCTGAGAGATTGCCCCATTCGCCTGTCGAAGGTATTACGAATAGGTGCATGTCATTCTTCTCATACAATGGGAATTCACACATGGTCGACCTTTCACGAGAGATTCGGCGCAACCCTCATATAGGTGAGATAGTGTTTCTATATGTTATTCTTTCTCATTTTGTTTAGCTCCTTATGTGTCGTTTGTCAATGTCAGGGAGAGTGAGGAGAACCAGGGAACCTACGTTAGCTTTTCGTTAGTCGGCCACATCTACTCGCCCCATTGTGGTACCTGTCACCCGACCTTTATCGAGGGCTATTTCAGTTGAGTATGCGACCATGGGTACTCCTACGAGGACCACTTCTCAGGACGAAGTCCCGAGCGGTGTTATTCGTCTTACAGGGGAATCATCGTCTACTAGGGAAGAGGAGGGGTTGTCGAAGAGATGGGGAGTGGAGTTTGAGATTACGCCCCCAACGGTGATTCATCTATACGACTCTCCCAAGACGGGCTTTGGTAAGGGTGTTGTCGTGGCTCCCTTGGCAGAGGCGGAACTCGCCTTCAGAGTTTTTTGTGTTTATGACCAACAGTCAAAAATTCCCGCTGTTGCCGCGGTTTAATTAGAAATTCCTACTGTTGTCGGTGATCAACGACCTACCGTGGTGGAGAATCAGACTTCTGGACCGCCGTTATATTTCCGGGCGTTCCCTCATCTTTTGCGGCGGGGCATGCTTCTTCTTCAACTACAGGAAGAGGAAAAGGTGTGGTGGCCGACCACTATGAATCTTAGTCGGACTTGGACCCTGATGATGTCAGAACATTTGAAGAGGGCATTACTCACTCGGTGGTTCATGCAAGGGGCTCGTCCCGTGTTCTTTAGATCCCTTATGGTGTCAATCTCCTTGGGGAAAGTGAGGATCTGGTGCCTTAGTTTAGCCTTCTATGTTTCGAAGCCGAAAATGAGCCCTTCAATCTGTCCCTGACGTCTATTTAATGGACGAGGTGGTTACTATGGGCCTAAGGGTACGTCATATTTTACTTTCATTTTCCTTCGCCATTCCTAGGAATACTAACCTGACCCTGTTTTTGCGTTTTTCACACGTACATGGTAGAGGTGGAAAGCATTCGCAGGGCCAACATCCGCGCCGAGGTCTTTTTGAAAATGTAAGTATTGCCGCTAGCGCAGCAGATGCTGCGATATGCATGAGCGGTTGGGTACAAACCCCGATAACAGGCTCTTGGTGAGGAGCTAGACAAAAGGGATCAGGAGTTGATGCAGGCTATCCATAGAAAGAGTACGCTCGAAGAGCAACTTCGAATTAACGACGAGGAGCTCGAGTTGGTCAAGGGAGTCGCAGTAGAATATGAGCATCTACTGGAGAGATTAAGGTCGAAGCAGATGGAGATAGATCAGAACTTGATCAAGGTTGAGGCGATGAGTGTGGAATGGATGGGAAAATTGACCGCGTTGGAGAACAAAGTCGTCGGGTTAGAGAGCATTGAGACTTCTTGGTCCAAGATTTCGGCGAGGACGGAGGCCTTGGAGAATACCATTCGCTTCCTTCAATCCGAACAAGAGTCAGAGAAAGCTGACGATAGCTGTTCTTATGGAGATAAAGCTCGAGGAGTGTATTAGCGAGATTGATCAAGAAACATCGGTTCTGGGAGATCGGATTGCAGCACTGGAGGCAGAAAATGAGCGACTGTTGGTTCAGATTGACTCTTCCTCCACTTTCATCCCCCGCCATATGCACGAGCTTTGGGTCTATGCCATAGACCAGGGAGATATATATTAGAGTTTGTGGGAGGCGGGTACTTTGACTGCGGCTACCTATGGAGAATTGCGAGCAAATGCGCGGGAGGCTCGCATCAACTATGGGTATGATGTGGCGACGTTTGAAGCTAATGGGGATGTGGGTGATGGTAATGGAGGGCTTCCTGGAGACGGTGATGGTAATGGTAATGCTGACGGCGGTAATGATGCGGAATAAAGAATGTCGTTCTTTCCTGTTCTTACTTTCAGTTGTTTGTCACTTGTCGTTGTTTCTTCCCCATTTTCTTTTCATTCTTCTTCCTATTCCCCCCCCCCCCCACCATTCTTCTTCCTATGCCGTTATTTCCTGAAGGCTTTCTCTTGTTATATATAGTTGTGGCACCCTCATCATTTACTGGACCCGATGTCCTCTTGCCTGCAATACGCTTTAGTCGTATCTTTGAGCGCCGCCCTTGTTAACTCCTTGAATGTCGGGGAGGAGATATGAAGTGGGCTATATTATTTTTTGCTGCCTGATTATTCAGGCGAAACATTGATCAACTTGATCACGACAGTTAGATTTTAACCAATACACCTTCCATGTATAATTTTATATTAAATCTATGGGTTTAAGTTCTGAGTGCATGATTTAATATTTTCAGTAATTTCAATATATTTTACACATGTAAATTCAAGTCTAGACTAAAAGTTATGTATCTTGGTATTAGATCTGCCCTGCGTGGCGCTGGCCCTTCATCTGTGTGAAAGAAATAGACAAAAAAACTCAGCATACCGACTTATCAAAGTCTTTAATTCAAAGTTCAACCGGGTCAGATCATCAAGTAAAGTAGCTTCAGCCTATATGGAAGAATATTAGTAATTTATTAAGCATCATTTAACCATAAAATAATATTTTTGTTATAAATAGAACTCTAATTAGAGTGAATGTCTATCTTATAGAAGAGTTCTACTTTAAGGCTAAGTCTTTTTCTCTTCCTATAAATAGAGGGGTCTTATCCCATTGTAAATCACCCCAAAAAGTATCAATAAGAATACTCCTCTCTCTACTTTTCTCTCTATTGTTCTTGTTCTTATATTATTTCATAACACGTTATCAGCACGAGTCTCTAACCAATTGAATTTGATTTCTTCCAAAAGATATATCAAAGAACCACCAAATCAGAAAGAAGTACACCATTCAACTAGGTGAAAAGGAGCTTGTTCTCAAGGAATTGGATCTATTGAATGAAGATGCGAACGTTTACAAGTTGATAGGGCCAGTACTAGTGAAGCAGGACTTGGCTGAGGCAAGAGCCAATGTCAAAAAGCGAATTGAATACATTTCTGCTGAACTGTGAATTTCCAAGCAAAAGAGTGTAATAACGATTGCTACTGCTCCATATGAGAATTTCTATACGGAAAAAGAGAAGAGATGGTATCATCATAAAATAATGCAACGGGATGGAAACTCAAGAGATATATTTGATATCACAACATTTATTGGTATACCTTAAAGGTAAGTAATTTACTTTTCCCTTTCAAATTCTTGAAATTCTACGATTTGATTTCATATACAAACATAGACAACAAAGTTTGATTATAACTCTAATGGAGTTTGTAAGGAATTATAACCAAGTGAAGTGGTAAAAGTTCTATGTCTTGCCATGATTAAATTCATGTATGATTGTGGGCAAAGAATTGAAAATCCGTCCCATTGAATTTGCTTCATTCTCATTCCCTTTAGAGAATGTGATAGCAGTATGTGATAAGTCTGAAAGAAGACAAAATTATTACCGTGAAGGTATCAATGGATGTGGACGTGGCAATAGACGGAATTATAATCGTCATCATTGTGATAATGAGAATAATAAAGATTCTCAAAATAATCTTTCACTTTATGAAAGTAATATTTGACATGAGATTGTATATAGCACATACAGATGATTATGATCCATTCCCTGAAGTGATGTGATAATTGTAATAAAGCCCGTAAGAAGGGACACGCTCTTGATGTAATTTTGTTTTATGTCTGACATTATGAAAAGAAAGTTCGTTGCCCTTGAAATTTCGGGCAAGAACTATATGACATGGGTGTTGGATGCTGAAATCCATTTGGATGCAATGGGTCTTGGAGACGCCATTAAAGACAGAAATAATGCATCCACCCAAGACTATGCTAAGGCCTTGATTTTCTTGCGCCATCACCTTGATGAAGGTTTGAAACTGTGCTAAGGCCTTGATTTTCTTGCGCCATCACCTTGATGAAGGTTTGAAAATTGAATATATCACAGTCAAAGATCCACCTATCTTGTGGAATGGCTTAAAGGAGAGATATGACAACCTGAAGTTGGTCACTCTGCCACAAGCACGATGCGATGAGAATCCAAAAGCAAATAGTTCATAAACTATACATTATCGTTGCGGTGGAAAAGGGCACTAGGCGAAAATTTGCCGTGTACCAAGACATTTGGTTGAGCTTTATCAAGCATCTCTAAAAGGTAAATGCCCTGAAACCAATTCTGTCTCTGACGACAATTTTGACATCACCCACCTGGATGTGGCAGACTTCTTTGAGCACCCTGATGGGAAAATAGACCACTTAATCGGTGATGGATCTGTGATGAAGGAAGATGGAATTGTTTGATTTTATTTGTATTAGTTAGTGAATAAACTAATAATCATTAGTATCAGCTCGTATTAGTTAGTTTATGATATAATGTTAGTATTAGTTCTTTAGAATGTTTCAATATGCTTAAATTTCAAAGATATTTTTATTTTTCAGTAGAGTTAATCGATTAACCTAACAGTTAGTCGATTATCTAATATTTCGCATTAAAACTGCAAAACAATCGATTATATACTTGTTAACAATCGATTATATTTTTTCAAAATAGCAAATAATCGATTATGTATGTTTAACAATCGATTATATTAAGACAGTGTGATCTGAAGTTTTTTAAAATAGCAAATAATCGATTATGTATGTTTAACAATCGATTATATTAAGACAGTGTGATCTGAAGTTTTCCAAAATAGCAAATAATCGATTATGTATGTTTAACAATCGATTACATTGAGACAGTACTTAAACTGGAATTTTCAAACTGCAAAGTAATCGATTATGGAAAACATATAATCGACTACCTGATTTAGTTAGTCAACTAACCTCAGCAGATTTTGAAAATATTGTTTAAATGTGAAACAAACGGATTGAATTTGTTTATTCTCATCTTCATGTGTTTTCTTTTTATGTCAAACCATGGGAAAGCAAATATGGATATCTCACAAAGCAAACTTGGATCAAATATTTGTTTAGTTGATTCATGTACTACACATACGATACTCAAAGAAAAGAAATATTTCTCTCAACTAAGTATGTGTAAGGCAGATGTTGCTACAATCTCTGGTAGTAGTAAAATGATTGAAGGCTCCGGAAAAGCAACTATAACTCTGCCTAGAGGAACAATGTTTATCATAGAGAATGCAATGTTCTCCTCCAAGTCTAAGAGAAACTTGTTGAGTTTTAAAGATATCATTCAAAATGGATATCAGATTGAGACAATACATGAGTATAATCTTGAATTTACTCATGAAAACGAGGCTGCCCACTTCGGTTTGGGGTCACGCCATTTTGCATGCAGCAATGCTAGTTCATCTTTGACTGACGAATTATCACAAATATTCCCCGTTGCAATTAGTTTTGGGTCATGAACCTAATATATCCCACTTAAGAATTTGTGGATGTGCAGTATATGTGCCTGTAGCACCGCCATATTGCACCAAAATAGGTTTGCAAAGAAGGCTAGGAATATATGTTGAGTTTGAATCGCCCTCCATTATTCGCTACCTCGAAACATTGACAGGGGATTTGTTCACTGCACTATTTGCAGACTGTCAATTCGATGAGACACTTTTCCCAAAATTAGGGGGAGATGTTGGTGAAACCAAACGGGAAATTTTGTGGAAAAATGCATCATTATCTCATCTTGATCCACACACCTCTATTTGTGAAAAAGAGGTGCAAAATATTATCCATTTGCAAAGAATAACAAATCGAATGCCAGACGCATTGGTATTGAATATACCGCACTCACCCCTAGAAGGAGGTTTGAGATGATATATGAAAATAATGTCATTGTTATGGCATGAATGATCGTTGGTCACTTACCTATTGTACGCCAAAATATTTTGGAAATATGACTATTAGAGGACAACGATAATGCAAGAAACATATCTTGCATATAATTTTGACCATGACCATAATGGTATAACTTTCTCTTTAAAAGAGATATTCACCACATGGATGTTGATGAATCTGTGATAGTACAAAATTAATTGAGAGCTCTAGAAGAGCCAATTATTACTATGTTGGAGAAACGCAATTGATTACCAATAAGGTATTGTGTGGTAGTAAGTCTCAAAGAAACTTATTCAGTTTCCAAAGTATATGCGAAAGCGTTTGATTATATAGAGACTTTAAATAAAGGAAAGATTTGATATCTTCTATTACTACAACTTGTAGCGGGATAATTTGTATATGAAAAGCTACCCGCTTTATTCTCCAGTTTGTACTACACAAACAAAAGAATGCCACAATAAAGTGGATATTTATTGGTATAAAAACCCATACCATAATAAACTTGAAAGTTTATTGATAATTGCACACGTCATGGTGTAAATTTGAAGTTTATCAATATTGATAATTTATTCAGTTGGCATTCGGGTTAGCCATCTCATTTTAAGTATGATGCGCAGTAATAGAGAATTCACATGGGTAAATATTAAAGAAATAGAAAGTTCTTTACGAATTCTCTTATATTACTTGTTCTCATTAATTGATTGACCAACTAAAGAGTTCGGGTTGAATCCCATAAATTCTGGAAATATCAAAGGTGAATATGGGCCCATTCACCTGCCATGTATACCACATATGATGCATCTATGATATGGTTACATATGCGATTGTTATTAACCGGCAGCCTGGCCGGTGCTTGCGAGGTAAATTGCTCAGTAATATAACTTCGAGCATAATTTCCAGATTTTCTATTCAAGATAGTTCATCTTGATAAGTTGGTTTATATCATAGTTGGTTTAGCAAGATAAATATTGAGTGCCTCCACTTAATAGCTAAACTGTTTCTTATGAGAACAAAGTTATATATATCAGTTTGATATACGTTGTATACGAAAGTATATTATATTCTCCCCTCACAAGTGGTTCAGGGTCAGGAACCAAATAATTTCATCTTATTATTATTGATGTGCGGTGTATATTTTCATTAACACCATAATGCACAAAGATGGACTCTCAAAGTTGAGGAAACAAGTTAGCTTTTCTAACATGAGGGGGAGACATGATAAACACTTGAGAAAAGGTTACATGGGATGAATTATCATTTGTATATATAGATCCTCGAATATCATAATATGAACCTGAAGTTCATAAAAGGATAATTCAATTGCAAAATATTGCAAAGCATGCTATACGCATTTGCTGACCCAAAGAAAAGTAACTATATTATCACTGCAAATGCTCATATTAAGTCCTAGAAGGACAAAGTCTTTGATACGCTTAAGGCGTATAGACAAATCGGTTTCAAAATAACTTCTTAATAAAGAAGATATTGGCTAAATGGAAGAGACACAATTCAAGCAGAATTGATTCCATATGAAAGACATGTAGTTTTGGACATGTAGTTCAAATACTTGAAAGTATAAAGTCAATGGTATGTGTAATCAGTTTTCGATATCTTATTTGTTTAGCATGACATGAAAACTTGATATGCATCTAAAGTCTATTATATGGCTTATATGACTTAACTTATATGTCAATCCATGAAAGATTGAAGTTGCTTGAAGCATATATAATTCTTGGTCCTGAAGTACCACATCCTAAGTGCAACTTGTGTACATATGTATCTTGCTATAACTATAAGTATGATGGCATCGAGAATACCTCTATGGAGATATTGAAGAGTCATTCCACGACATTATATGAAGATGTTCATATCTATCAAGAATGATAATTTCAAGGTGCGGAATATTTATTATTCAAATCAATATGGCTGATTTATTTATCAAATCTCTACAAAAGATCGTTTTGAAGATGGTGCACAAGATTGGAATGCAAATGCTCAAGGATGTGAATTGATGCTCTTTTCAGTGGGAGTTAATGCGCGTTGCACTCTTTTTCCCTTACAAGGTTTTGTCCCACTGGGTTTTCCTTGCAAGGTTTTTAACGAGGCAACCAATAGGCGCATATTCAAACATGTGTACTCTTTTTCCTTTTCTTTAAATTTTTTCTCATTGGGTTTTGTTTTAGTTAAGGTTTTAACGAGGCACATTATTGAATAGACATTCAAGGGGGAGTGTTATAAATAGAACTCTAATTAGAGTGAATGTCTATCTTATAGAAGAGTTCTACTTTAAGGCTAAGTCTTTTTCTCTTCCTATAAATAGAGGGGTCTTACCCCATTGTAAATCATCCCAAAAAGTATCAATACGAATACTCATCTCTCTACTTTTCTCTCTATTGTTCTTGTTCTTATATTATTTCATAACAATTTTAACATTTTAAATATATATAAGGAACTTTTTCGTATACATACGAGGTTTTTACATTTATCTATTCAGTGTATGTAAGTTTTTATATTTACCAAAAGTAACTAAATTTTTTTAAAAAAATATATAAAACTTTATTATTAAATATGTACATAGTTTCTCATATACCTGCTATGTTCATAGTTTTCCTACAATTATTATACCATTTATTAAATACTAATTATTAGTAGCTGAATCTTCCTAATTAGGCGCGCTACAAATCTGGAACAGAATATTCTAATTGATTTCGCGACCTTCGGATCAATTTTGAAGCACAAATCCTATATCTTCGATTAAGAATTAAATTACATAGACTATTTTCTGTAAAAATTTTGTTCTTCGATATTTTTCCTTAAGCCACAAATAAAAAAATACAAAATCGTCAACAAATTCGAATCAAATTGTAGAAATCAGTTTTGTAAAAGCTTAGTTCATCGACTTTTTTCCTTAATTCACTGATCAAAAAGCGATAAAATATTCAACAAATTCAAGTCAAATTGTAGAAATCAATTTTTTCGATACTCTGTTCTTCGCCTGCTTTTTAATTAAAAAAAGCGACAAAATATGGAACAATACCTCAGCAACGACATGCAATCATGTCCAAAATCCCAATCATGCTATAATTAAATGGGAATTGGGATAGCTATGGCAGATTTAGAGATTTTTAAGTTGATGGCATTGTGCTCGATGAGGATGCAAGTTGCAGTATGTTGATTTCTACAATTGCAGAGCAATTAATGATTGATACTTCAGAAAAAATTGTAGAAATCAAATACATTATGAATGAGAATTGTCCTCCCATGGAGATTAGGTACGATACGAGGGTTCGTGTGTATATGGAGACAAAAGAGGAGAATAATAATTTAGGATCATATTCGCTATGTATAATTGTTCGCGATTTCAGTATGGAATTGAATATTACAAATGAGAACACAGCTGCAGGTGTGTGATGTTATTTTTTCTACTCAATTCTAATAATTTGTAAATGAATTATAAATTATCTACAGTTTATCTACAAATAAATGTTATACACACACACACTTATATATATATGTGTGTGTGTGTGTTTTATCTACAAGGTTTCTATATTTATTCTACATTAAAAAATTTGAAAAATTAATATAAAATACTAAATTTCATCCTTTCTACAAATTTTCTACAAACTGGTGATAACAATATTACTATTTATTTTCATGCATGTTCATTTGGAATACTAAAGTTATTTGAGATACCAACATCTCCCGTTATAGAGGAATATGAAAGTATAATAATAACATATGGTACACCAAGTTCTATTGAAGTAGGACAAGTATATCAAGACAAGAAAATAATTACAACTGCAATGAAGCACTATTCTCTCATGCACAAGTTTACATTCAAGGTTAAAAAATCTAGTGCTAGAAGGTATGAACATATGAATAGTCAAAGATTGTTGTTTTTCTAAATTTGTAGTTTATTTAAAAATATTTAGTTCTTCCATTTTCCTTATGATAATGTTTCTCAGAATTGTAGTTGAATTGTAATTACTTTGTATTTATATTGTATAATGTGATTGTTAAAGCTACAACATGTTTTTTTAAAATCTAAA
Organism: Nicotiana benthamiana; assembly: GCA_034376525.1. Taxonomy (NCBI): domain Eukaryota; kingdom Viridiplantae; phylum Streptophyta; class Magnoliopsida; order Solanales; family Solanaceae; genus Nicotiana; species Nicotiana benthamiana. The sequence goes on from CM067332.1 coordinate 70,267,426, forward strand.
ATTTAACCCATTATTTAGAATATATTTATTTTGTTGCTACTAGCTGATATGTGTTGGTGAAACTGTACATGGCACTTCAAGGCAACTAGCATAAATGATTTTACAATGTTCAAGGTCAGAAATTTCGACAAACAGCACAAATGCTCTTTAATGGACAATGCATTCATACAACGCAAACCTACTGTCATGGTAGTTGATAGCATGGCTATTCAAAATATTCTGATCCTAAGACAATTTACACCCCAAAAGACATTCAATTTGACATGTTGTCTGAACACGACGTGAATCTAACCTATATGCAAGCCCAGAGAGCAAATGTGACGACCTGGCCGGTCGTCTTAAGAATTAATGTCCCGATTCTTTATTTACTACTTTTCCTAAGTTTATTTCTATTAATTTGATTGGCGGGGATGTTCGATTTTGAGTTTGGGAGAGTTTTGGGACACTTAGTCCCTAATTGAGAGCTTAATTATTTGAAGGTTGTCCGTAGTCGGAACAATATGAAGACGACCTCGGAATGGAAATCCGATGGTTCCATTAGCTTCGCTAGGTGATTTCAAAGTGGGGAGCATGTTCGGAATGTGTTTTGGAGGTCCGTAGCTAATTGAGGCTTGAAATGCCGAAGTTTGAATTTTTGAAGTTTCCAGTTGATAGACGAGATTTTAATCCGAGGGTCGGAATAGAATTCCGAGAATTGCATAGTTACGTGATATCATTTGGGATGTGCGTGCAAAAGTTCAGGTCATTCGGACGAGATTTGGTAGACGTTTTGATCGAAAAATGTGTTTTTAGAGTTTTTGAAAGTTTTTAGGTTAAATCCGATGAAAAATAGGTGTTTTGATGTTGTTTTGAGCGTTCCGAAGGTTGGAACAAGTTTGTATGATGTTTTGGAGTTTGTTGTCATGTTTGGTTGAGGTCTCGGGGACCTCGGGTGTGTTTTGTATGGGCTACGTCATTTTTTCCCTATGTTTGAACTCTTATTCTGCTATCTGGTATTTTCTTCTATGCGATCGCATTGATTTGCCTGCGGTCGCATAGCACAAATTTGGGCAACAATATTTTCTTTCTATGCATCGCATTGATTTTCCCGCGATCACATAGCACAAAATTTGAGCAGCAATATTTTCCTTCTATGCGATCGCATTGATTTTCCAGCGATCACATAACACAAAATTTGGGCAACAATATTCCTTCTATGCGATCGCATTGATTTTCCTGCGATCACATAGCACAAATTTGGGCAGCAATATTTTTCCTTATATGCGATCGCATTGATTTTCCCGCGATCACATAGCACAAATTTGGACAGCAATATTTTCTTTATATGCAATCACATCATTTCTCCCACGATCGCAATGAAGAAAACACCTGGACAGAATGTTAAGTTCTGAAAATGGGACTTTGTCCCATATTCCATTTGTAACGATTTGGAGCTCGGGGAGAGGTGATTTTTGAGAGATTTTCAGAGAGAACAATGGGGTAAGTGTTCTTAACTTAATTTTGGTTAGATACTTGAATCTATTGCAAGTTTTGGTATTAAATTCGTGAATTTAGTTGGAAAAGTTTAGAAAACCTTCTCGGACAGATTCGAAGATTTGAGGGTCGAAATGCTATGGGATTTGGACAATTTTGGTATGGTTAGACTCGTGAGAGTGCGAGAATTCTATAAATATAAATTTTACCCGATTTCGAGACGTGGGATCTAGGGGTATTTTGGTCATTTCACATAATTTTGCATATTAGCTTAGAATAAAATTTAGAATTAGTCACGTGACGTATTATTTAGTATGTACAATTGAATTGAATATTGGACCATTTAGAGTCGGATACTCGTGGCAAAAGTGTGGTATCAGGTTGACTTGCATTTGTTCGAGGTAAGTGGTTTGTCTAACCTTGTATGTGGGACTTTCTCCTTAGGATATGATATTTGGTAATTGAATGCCCTGTACATGAGGTGACGAGCGCATACTTGAGCTAACTGTTGAAAATTCGATTTTTACTTAAATATTTAGATTGAGCTCTTTCTTACCTACTTATTTCTATTTGCAATTATAGCCTGCGCTAGTTTAGAAAAGCATACTTAGTTGATATAAATTGTCTATTTGCTTAAGTTGCCTTGTTAGTACTACGTGAAGCATGTTAGGCTAAAACTACATGTTGCCTTGTATTTCTTTCAACTTCAATGCTGAATATCTTCTTGTTGTGGCTGCGTATTTACATTGGAACTATGGATGTAGGATTCCGGTAGCTCCCCCCTTCCCCCCTTGTCTGTTTACCTTAGGACTATATTTAGATTCCCGGTAGATCCCCCTACATATTTACCTTAGGACTACGAGTTAGATTCCTGGTAGACCCCCCTGCATATTTATATTGGGACTACGGGTTCGATTCCCGATAGACCCCCTACATATTGATAGATGGACTGCGGGACGGTATCCTTGGAGATCTTTCAGATAGACACATGTGATGGACTACGGGACGATATCCTGGGAGATCCTTGGACAGTTGATGAAAAGAACTACAAGATGGTATCCTGGGAGTTCCTCATTGTTGGTACTGGTATTGAGTTGTTTACTCCGTGTTACCTTATTTTCTGTATGTTATTTTTTGCCTTGTATAACATGTCTTACTTTATAACTATACTCATTATTCATGTTTAATCCATATTGTGGCAAGATTTATTATTATGTTTATTCTCAGTAGGGTCCTGGCTTTCCTTGTCACTACCCCGATCGAGGTTAGGCTTGGCACTTATTGACTACCACTATGGTGTACTCATGCCCCTTCTGTGCATGTTTTTCATGTGCAGATCCAGGTACCTCCACCCAGGCGTGTTATTCTCGAGGCAGAGAGATCTAGCAGAGACTTCGAGGTACATCTGTCGTGTCCGCAGACTAGGAGTCTCTATCTTATTCTTGCTTTAGCAGTTAGCTTTCTTTTCGTACTGTTATTTTAGACATTCTAGAGTTAGAGCTGTGTATTACATTTTGTTAGCTTGTGTTCCGGTAAGTTTCCGAGTTTTGGGATAGTATTTTAGTAGTTGAGCTATTGTGTAGTACGTGCCAAGTGGCATTTTACTTCCACTTTCTATTTTGTTAAATTTGGGGTTTGAGTTATGATTTTCGCAAGTTATTTGTTTTTTCGCATTGTTAGGTTTACCTAGTTGTAGGGACTATGTGTCATCACGACATGTTCACGCAGGGCAAACTGGGGTCGTGACAAGTTGGTATCAGAGCTCTAGGTTCATAGGAGTCACGAAACACATGCCAGTTTATTAGAGTCTTGTTGATCGGTAGGGAGACGTCTGTACTTATCTACGAGAGGCAATGTAACTAGTAGGAAAAATTCCACTTCTGTTGATTTTCTTATCGTGCAAGGTTTTTGATACACAACTAAAATTCTGTCTTTCTATTCTCTCACAGATGGTGATGACACGTGCTACTCGAGATGATCAGGCACCCGCGCCTCCTACTACAGCTGTCATAGGCCGGGGCCGGGGTAGAGGCTGAGGACGTGCACGTGGTGCAGCCAGAGAACCTGCGTGTTCTGTCGCCGAGGTACCGCCAACAGGTCCAACCGGAGTTCAGGCACCTGACACGCCTACTACTACTACTTCTACCACTACTCCAGCTCTCCAGGAGACTTTGGCATAGTTCATAAGTATGTACATCACTTTGGCTCAGGTAGGGTTGCTTCCCCTTGTTGCAGCCACATCTCAGGATGGGGAGGAGCACAGACTCTCGCCGCCCGCACTCCTATGCAGCGAGTGCATGTTGAGCAGGTCCTAGAGGTTATGCATGCGCCGCCTACAGTACTAGATCAGCCCCAGGACAGGACAGCGGCTTCCGAGGATGAGCAACTGATGCTTGAAAGGTTCAAGAAATATAAGCCTCCTGTATTCAGCGGTCTAGCGTCGTAGGATTCGTTGGGTTTTCTTGATGATTGTTACCGTATTCTTTATACCATGGGTATTTGATGATCTAGCGGGTTTTCTTTCACCACCTTCCAGCTTCGAGGGGACGCCTATGAGTGGTGGCGTACCTATGAGTTAGATAGTCCAAATGAGGCCGCTTCACTGACTTGGACTCAGTTTTCAGATCTATTTTTGCGAGAATATGTTACCTAGAGCCTCAAGGATGCATGGCGCACAGAGTTTGAGCATTTGCGGCAGGGTGTTATGACTGTTTCAGAGTATGTTGTCCATTATACTAGCTTGGCTAGGCATCCACCGTCATTGGTTGCTACTGTTTGCAAGAATGTTCACCGGTTTATTAAGGGGCTTATTCCTAGCATCAGATCTAGCATGGCTCGTGAGTTGGAGATGGAAGTTTCTTATCAGCAGGTGATGAGCATTGCTAGGAGGATTGAGGGTATGCACTCTAGGGAAAGAGAGGAGAGGGAGGCCAAGAGGTTTCGAGAGACGGGCCACTATTCTGGTGCACGTACAGGTCGTCATGGTAGGGGCTATATGGGTCGCCCCATTCATTCAGCTCTTCCAGTAGCTAGCAGTTCTCTAGCTCCAGCTCCTCCCAGGCCTCAGGAGTCTTACTATGCACCTCCAGTTTCTAGGGCGCCTCCTGCGCGGGGTGCTCCTAGAGGTTAGTCCAGCGGACCTGACCCTAGCCCGTCCCAGCCGCCACGTCCTTGCCTATTTTGAATGTGGTGACATACGCCGTATGGTCAGGGATTGCCCGGACTTGGGAGGGGTGCATCTTCGCAGATTTCTCAGCCACAGCGTGCCCCGCAGAGTTTCCATGCTATGGTTCCAGATCCAGTTGCCACCCCACCCGCTCAAAATCTTGCTTACTCAATCATTTATAACTTGGAAAATTTCTTCATATCATTTGATGGAGTAGTAGGTCTATCTCTAAAGAAAATATTTAAAAACTTTTGTACCATAACCTTAATCACGAGATCAAAATATATATTATTTGATAATTTTCCGTGATATAAACTTTAAATAATAATTAGTACTTTATAATGATATTTCCAATAAAAAATGGATCCAGTCTTTTACAACTTATTTGGATAGTTGTTATGTATCGTATATTATTGTACTGTATCGTTCTGATGTATAAAATATTTGAATATATTATATTATTTTTCGTTATTTTATAATGTCATGTACCAACAATATAAAGAATAAACGTGCAATATTATAAAGAAAAAGTAGGATACGAAATAAAATTATTATAAAAATAGGTAGAGTAAAGGATATATAAAATGAATTTACTTTATAATAAGGAAGGGCGAGATGAAAGGGAAAAAAAGATAATGACGCGACCACACCAAATCGAGCGCTCCATAAATTGACACTTTTCATCGTTAGGTAGCGACGGATTTAACGATACAACACAATAAACTTCAAACAATAATCAAAATAAATATTATATTTAAACTAACAATACGATATAATACAACATGTAACAACCATCCAAACAAACTATTATTGCACTTTGTTTCTTTTTAGGCCACCCAGAAATTATTTATATGCAGTCGGAAAAATATGTTAAATTTATATAATTTTTATATAATATATATATATATATATATATATATATATATATATATATATATATATATATATATGTTCGATTATTGTTTTAAGAGCTTTTATGCAATATCATTTTTTCTCTTTAATTTTGCACAGCTAATAATATCTGTGACAAACAAGCCTTAACCATGTCATATAATTAGCCACTAACTTTGTCAACTTGTAATGGTTGTCTCCTGGAAGTTGGCAGCAGGTATCTGAAACCCCCAAGTGATGAAATCAGATCAATCTCGAACCAAATGGCATAATTGGAATATATTTCAACACTAAGGTCAATTATAGAAAGCAAAACAGGACTCTTCAGCACAACGAAAAGGGAAAACGAGAAGTTCGTGAACTTTCTGCTGAAACGTTTCATATCCCGCGGCAGTCAAAGAGCCACGACTTAATCAAATCACATTTACAAAAACTACATATTATAAAATAAAAAACAAAAAGCAAAACTCAATTTATAAATATGTGGTGAAGGCTATAAATACTCCTTCAGAATCCTCTCTCCCTTGATTTTCTGATTCTCGTCGTGTAAGAAACTTGTCCAAGAAAAAAAAATCACACTCAATCAAACCAAACTATTCTGATCTGTGTTCCTATTGTAGGAACTAAAAAATAAATTAATGATTCCTAAAATAATTTATGTAGATAAAAGAATATCGAAAATGGATTTATTAATACAATTTGAAAATTTTCAAATACAAAAATAATTCTTACAAACACTCCTTACACTCAAGCTATTGATCACTCAATACTTGCTTGAAAACTTGATAATAACCAAATGATTACAAGGTCTATTTATACTAGTTAACCCCTAGTGTGAACAAATAATGTGAAACAAAGAACCAAAAATCTAACACACCATGACCGGTGCCTATCCTTGGTAGGTGAAGTTTATTTTAAAATCCTATTTTAATAACTTAAACATGTATTTCAAAAGACATGGCCGGAGGTCAATTTTTTGGATAAATTATTATTTCAACAGCCTCCCTTAATTTATCAAAAATTACCTATACCAAACATTGACTTCAGATTCTCGAACAATTCTGCTCTCAGCGGTTTTGTAAGGATATCCACTATTTGATCTTCAGATCTGCAGAACTCAAGTTCGATTTCACCATCCTTAACAAGATCCCGTATGTAGTGATACTTAATTCCGATATGCTTACTCCTGCCACGAAATACCAGATTCCTGGCTAATGCGATTGCTGACCTGTTATTACACATAATTCTTGTCGGACCAATCTGCTCGTGTTTCAGCTCTCCAAGCATCCTTCGAAGCCAAACTGTTTGACAAGCCGCAGAAGTCGCTGCCACGTACTCTGCTTCTGCTGTAAAAAAAGCAACTACTTGTTGCTTCTTTGATGACCATGAAAATACTCATTTCCCAATAAAGAAAGCATAACCTGAAGTACTCTTTCGAGTCTCCACATCACCTGCCCAATCACTGTCTGTATATCCTACTAGACTGCAGTTGTCAGAGTAGGTATAGAAAATTTCACGATCATGGGTACCTTTAATATACCTCAATATCCCTTTTGCCGCTTGCAAATGTGACTGATGTGGTGTCTCCATGAATCGACTGATAATTCCCACGCCATAAACAATATCTGGCCGAGTTGAAGCCAAATAACGCAGACTTCCAACTATGCTTTTGAAATAAGTGGGATCAATCAGCTCACCGCTTCCTTCTTTCTTCATTTCCATGCGTTCAGCAATTGGAGTTCGGATTGGAGTCGCAGATTCCATCTTGAATTTCTTCAAGACATCATTGGCATATTTCTTTTGCAAAATGAAAATGCCATCTTTACATTGTTGTACTTCTATGCCCAAGAAGTAAGACATAAGCCCCATGTCCGTCATTTCGAACTGACTAATCATGGCCTCCCTGAATTCTACAAACATTGATTCACAATTGCCTGTGAAAATTAAATCATCAACATAAAGACATACAATCATCATGTCGCCATTCACTTTTGACTTGATGTATAATGTATGCTCATAAGGACACTTCTGGAATCCTGCCTGCAACATGTACGTATCAATGCGCGTATATCAAGCTCGTGGTCCATGTTTCAGTCTGTATAATGCCTTTTTCAATTTGTAGACCTGATTCTCCTGTCCTTTTCTTACAAAACCTGGTGGTTGCTCAACATAGACCTCGTCCTCAAGAAAGCCATTCAGGAAAGCTGACTTGACATCCATTTGATGGATCTTCCACCTGTTCTGAGCTGCAAGTGCTACTATCATGCGAATAGTATCCATTCTGGCCACTGGTGCAAAGACTTCATAGTAATCAATTCCAGGCTTTTGCCGATAGCCTTTGACTACCAATCTTGCTTTGAATCGGTCCACCTGACCGTCGGGTCGATACTTGGTCTTGTACACCCACTTGACACCGATAGTCTTCTTTCCGGCTGGCAAAGAAGTTAATTCCCATGTGTTATTTTTTTCAATGGAATGAATTTCTTCATTCATTGCCTTGATCCACCTTTCATTATCAGCAGCATCCTCGAACAAAACTGGATCACAATCTGTAAAAAGACAAAAATTTACCAATGTTTCATCGGTAAAGTCAGGACTGCTGTCATTGTCAACACCTTCTTCATTTCTCCTCATATCAAAATCCTTGGAACGTGGTGGCATGTTTGTTTGTCGACGAGGCCGCTCTTCTCGTTCAACTTCTTCTTCTGATTGTGACGATGGAATATCTACTGGCTCCGGAGATGGAATATCTTCTGATGGTTCTGGGGTAAGACATTTTGCTCATCTGCCTCTTCTATTTTCATCAGCATATCTCTTCCAGTGTCATCTTTTCTGCTCCAGTTCCAAGCTCCATCTTCTACGAACTGCACATCTCTGCTTATGATGACTTATCTGCTGACAGGATTATAAAGTCTATAACCCTTAGTCTCTTCGTTGCAGCCAATAAAGATGCACTTTTGACTTTTATCATCCAGCTTCTTCTTACGTTTGTCTGGTACATGTGGATCTGCAATACACCCAAATACCCTCAGCAAAGAAACATCTGGTTTGTTGCCACTCCACGCTTCTTGCGGAGTCCTCTCGACCACAGCTTTTGTCGGACACCGATTCAGCACGAACACTGCACAAGCAACAGCTTCCGCCCAAAATTCCTTTGGTAAGCCTTTCGCCTTCAACATGCTTCGTGCCATCTCAAATATCGTCCTATTCTTTCTTTCTGCCACACCATTTTGCTGCAGTGTATAACTGGCAGTTAACTGACGAAGAATTCCTTGGGACTTGCAGTAATTATGAAATTCGTTAGAGGTAAATTCACCGCCTCTATCGGATCTCAGAGTCTTCAAGCTAAAGTCGTTTTGCTTTTCAACAAAGGCTTTAAACTCTTTAAACTTTCCGAATGCTTCAGAATTTTCACGCAGAAAATAAACCCAAGTTTTTCTTGTAAAATCATCTACGAAAACAAGCATGTACTTTTTGTTTCCAAAAGATTCTACCTCAACTGGGCCACACAGATCCGTGTGTACTTGCTCCAATGGTTGCTCTGCCCGTATGGATTTCCCTGTTGGAAACGCGCCTCTGTGCTGCTTCCCAAGTAGACATCCTTCGCACGTTCGATCTGGAACATCAATCACTGGTAAACCTGTCACCATCTTGTTTTGCGCCAACAACTTCAAGCCTCTGAGGTGTAAGTGACCAAACCGAAGATGCCATAGCCAATTGTTATCCATTGCCACAGCTTGAAAATTCATTACTCCCTTCGTATTAAGAGTAAGAGCGAACATTCGGTTTTGGGTCATTTCTACGTGCGTGATTAACTTGTTGTTCTTGCTCCGGATCGTGCAGACTCCGTCTTGGAAAAGAATCTTGTGCCCCTTTTCTGAAAGCTGCTCAACGCTTAATAAGTTCCAGAAAAGCCCAGGTACGAAGAAAACATCGGCGACAGTAACATCCGTACCATCCTTTGACTGGATTTTGATGTCACCCTTACCTTTGAAACTCACCTTTGTCTTGTTGCCAAAGTTGACTTCACATATGATTCGAGAAACCGCTATCAAGAAACCAAATATCTGAGTGATTTTTATTTCGTTCTCCAGCGTTGCATGCTAGAACCATATTGTCACTTGCCTCTGCAACATGCGCATGCTGCGTTCGTCCGTGTCGGTTGCCACGCAGACATTCCCTTTTGTAATGCCCAAATTGTTGACACCGGTAACATTTGACTTTGGACTTGTCAATTTTACAAGAAGAATTATTTTTCCAATTTCCTCCACCTTGCCCGCTACCTTGTCCGCCACCGCGTCCATGACTGTTGTTGCCTTGACTGCCACCGCGATTTCCTCGGACATAGCTGCTTTCCAAAGCTTGTTCTTGGTTACTGCTACTCGCCATCTGGTTCATTCTCTGCTCATGAGAACTTAACGAACCCAACAACTGGTCTGCCGACATAGTTGTTGTATCTTGACCTTCTTCGATTGCAGCTACTATGTAGTTAAATCTTGTGCTCAAAGAGCGTAAGAGTTTTTCTACCACCCTCTGCTCGTCCAACGATTCACCGTTAGCCCGCAATTGGTTTACGACTGACTGCACATGGTCAAAGTAGCTTGCAACATTTTCCGAGTCCTTCATGCGCAAGAACTCAAAATCTGCACGGAGTGTTTGTAACCGGACCCGCTTCACTCGATCGTCACCTTTGTAGGCTTTCTGCAGAATAAACCACGCTTGGTTTGACGTCTCTGCCGCTGATATTTTTCCGAACCAGTTCATCGACAGCCTGAATAATAGCGTACAATGCCTTCTGGTCCTTTTTCCGAGTTTCAATTAAAGCGTCTTTTTCCTCCTTCTTCAACGCCTCGATCGCTTTGGCGTCTGGAACTTCGGTATAACTATTTTCCACCACTTCCTATAAAGCTTGTGATCGAAAAAATACTTTCAATTGGATAGCCCAATTGTTGTAATTTTTACCGTTGAGTTTTGGGAGTTGAAACTGAATCGAGTTATTGCCTGACATGACTCAATTTCCTTACACCTCACAAGACTCAAACTAGCTCTGATACCAAATGTAGGAACCAAAAAATAAATTAATGATTCCCAAAACAATTTATGGAGACAAAAGAATACCGAAAATGGATTTATTAATACAATTCGGAAACTCTCAAATACAAAAGTATTTCTTCCAAACACTCCTTAAACTCAAGCTATTGATCACTCAATACTTGCTTGAAAACTTGATAATAACCAAATGAATTACGAGGCCTATTTATACTAGTTAACCCCTAGTGTGAACAAATAATGTGAAACAAAGAACCAAAAATCTAACACACCATGGCCGGTGCCTATCCTTGGTAGGTGAAGTTTATTTTAAAATTCCATTTTAACAACTAAAACATGTATTTCAAAAGACATGACCGATGGTCAATTTTTTGGATAAATTATTATTTCAACACCTATTCTGTTTAATTTCCCATAAAAAGCAGAAGAAAAGTAACAAAAGCAAAGGTTTTGTGAAGCGAACGCGTTGATCGATTGTTGAGATTCTTCAAAAGAAGGTGAATTTGGTGCAGTTTTTTGATAATATTTCAAGGTAAGTTGATTTTTATCCTTTATATGTACCATTATCGTATCACAATTTGTCATCTTTTTAAATATTTTTATTCATTTTAGGATTTGATGGATTTTAGGAATACGAAGAGTAATTGGTGGGTTTTTAGTTCACGTTTTTTTTACATATTTAGATGATTTTTTAATAGATGTAGAAGGTCTGAGTTAAATTGTTTGGAATCGTATAAATTTTTCTAATTTTTGCTAAAATTTTGAGTGTTTGTGGATATTCTCAAAGAACTGATATAGGTTATAGAACTATAGTATTGCTGAATAGGGTTAAGTAAAATTGGTGTAATTTTGGACTGTTGTTTGATTTTTCATGTTGAATTAAGGCTGTATTCTGTCCCGGTTAAGGCCCGGAACAGGATCGGGACCGCGGTCCTGGCGGACCTGCCGGTCCTGCTGGGCCGGTCCTGGCGGTCCGGTCCTACCGGTCCCAAAAGACCGTGACGGGCCGGTCTTACGCGTTGAGCCGTCAGGCCCGGGACCGCTAGGCGTAGGACCGCCTGGCGGGCATGGGCCGGTCCTGGCGGGCCCAACGACTATTTTTTTAATTTTTTTTTCTTTTAATTTCAGTAACGGCTCTTTGCAAAAAGTAGCCGTTTGAAAGTTTAAAAAATAGCCATTTGGTCCCCAAACTTTAATTTAACCCCAAACTTTATATAATTACACTTTTTTTCATTTCTCAACTATAAATACCCCCTCATTCTTTCATTTTTATTCACCAATTCATCAATATCTCTCAATCTCTCTCAAGCTCTCTTTCAATCTTTCTAGAACAAGTGCTTAATTTATTGTTGAAAAATCGTGAAAAATTATGATGTTGTTGAATTGAAGTTTTCAAGTGTTCAAGTTCAACGATTTTCAATTTTCAAGAAGTTGTTCGGCAATCCGGTAAACTCGTTTCAACTCTTACGTGCTAATAATATATTTTTGTGTTTTTAGTTTGCATAATTCTAATTAGTATGGCATTTTCTTTAAAAAAAATGTTCGGTAAAGGAAAAGGTAAAACCGGTGAAAGTAGTGGCCATAAAACTACCCTTCCCCCGGCTTCCCGACCTAAAAAAGATAAGCAAGTTGAAAGTAGTAGCCAACCTAGACGTCCTAATCCGCCTCCCGTAATGCTTGATAGAGATCACCCTTGTTTTCAATTTACCGATAGTGAATTTCTACATGATGTTGCAGTAGGTGATAGATTAGATGATGAAATTTTGAATGCTTTTTATCCTAATGAACAGATCTTAGAGGAAAATGAGGATGATAATGATGATGATGAAACTCAAGCACCAGATTTAGATGATACACCTACTAGTCCTGCTCATAACTTAGGTAATGAACTGGCATACCCACCTGTACAAACTCCCACTTTTAGTAGACAACCTGCTAAGCGTCAATAAACATCATTAGTTTAGCATTTTTTTACTCAAGTATGAGAGCACGACAGGCTAAGTGTAGAACTTGTGGGAAATTACTTGTCCATAGGTATACTGGAGACCGTAACGGCACGAGTAGTTTGACTAGGCATATAAAATTACACCTTAGAGATAGGGCTAGATTTTTCCAAATTCAAGCGCAACAAGAGGAGGGGGGGGGGGGGGGGACAAGTGTAGATTCTCAAGTTAATCCTAGTACTGGTTCAAATCTAGTTCAACCAGGAATTAACACTGTCACCGGAGGTATTTTATATTACGATCCAAATAAGGATCGTGAAGAATTAGCAAATATGATTACTGTTATGTGCTTGCCTTATACTTTTGCTTCTAATCCTAATTGGGTTCACTATATTAGAAGAGTCCTACTTATAAAGGTTGGCCTCGCGCAACAGTTAAGGCCGATATTTATAAATTCAAGCATGAATATTAACAATATTTGCGCTATTTATTTACTCATATACCTAACCGTATTTCTATTACAACTGATATTGGTAGAAGTAATAATGACTGTGATTATCTAACTGTAACAAGTCAGTGGATAGATGAAGACTGGACAATGCAAAAACGCATAATTGCATATAGAATAATTAATTCACGGCACACAGGTAGGTTTATAGCTAACATTGTTTCAGATATATGTAGATATTTTTGCTTTAGTGATAAAATAATGGCAATTTCTATGGATAATGCTTCTAGTAACACTAGTGCAATAGGCATGCTAACACAAACCCTTAATCCTGCATTTAGTAATATTTTCCATGTTAGATGTATTTGTCATATTATCATTTAATTGTTGGTGATGGTATGCGAATATTAAACATAGAAATTGAAAAGATGAGAATGGCTCTTAATTGGCTATTTTATTCAAACCGTAGAACTAGACTTAGAGAATATTTTAAAAAATGTGACAAATATGGCCTTAGAGAAAGAAAGATTCCTAAACCTTGCCCGACTAGGTGGAATTACATGTACGAAAGTTTAGTAGTAGCGTATGAATATAGAAACCCAATTAATGCTACGTTTAATTCTCGGGTAGGTGGTAAGGATGATGATGAAATGCTAACTACCCAAGATTGGACTAATGTTAAAATTCTTTTAGATTTTTTAGAACATTTTCAAGTTGCTACAAATGCTTTTTCTAGGCAATATTATCCAGCTATTTCTAACTGTTTAGTAAATATTGCCGCACTAGCTGATTTGTTTGTTGAATTTAGTGAGGGTGAGGATATTTATGAACTTGCAATAAATGAAATGAAATAAAAGTTTAAAAAATATTTTTTTCCTATCCCTCCTATTTTTGGTGTAGCTGTTATGTTAAATCCAACAATGAAATTAGGAGGTTCTCACTTTTGGTATTCTAATATTTATAACATACAATATATAACATACAACACAATATACACATAATATACAATATATATTAATTATTACAACACAATATATACATAATATACAACACACTATATACATAATATACAATATATACTAATTACTACAACACATTATGTACATAACATATATCCATATATACATAACATACAATATATACTACTTACTACAACACACTATATACATAATATACAATATATACTAATTACTACAACACATTATATACATAATATATATCCATATATACATAACATACAATATATACTAATTACTACAACACAATATATACATAACATATATATCCATATATACATAACATACAATATATACTAATTACTACAACACAATATATATATAATATACAATATATACTAATTACTGCAACACAATATATACTATACTAATAACGTAGTACACCATATAAAATATATTCTACACTATACTAATGACTACTATACAAGATATTGACTTAAAAAATAATAAATAAAAAAACCGCCAGGCCCATTAGGCCCGGCCCGCCAGGCCTAGGACCGCAGTGTGCTTAGGCCCGTAACGGGCTGGTCTCTACCGTGAGGGCCGCCAGGCCCGGCACACCAAACCCGGACCGTGAAGCCTGGCCCATCCGATTCGTTTAGGCGCGAGCCCGGAACAGAATACATTATGTTGAATCTGTGAGTGTGAAAATTTTATTTTTACATCTTTCTTGGTATATCCAGATAATAGGTAGGAGCATAAACTGAAACATTCTGGGGCTACAAAGATAGTTATTAAATCGTTAGCACCGCATAAAAACATTCCCCCTAGAGTAGCTGTTAATACGAATAAGAGAAACTCTGTTATAGCCATTTCTGTACATTCAATGTACTCTACGGATAGAGGAATACATAGAGTTGAACATAATAAAATAAGAAATTGAAAATTTTCAACCGGTTTTCTTGATCGCCAAGAAAAGGTGTTTTTTTTTGTTTTTGGGGTTTTTGTAGAGGAAGGAAAATATTTTTATATTAAACGGAAGTGTTTTTACTTGCTCGCTAAGGTTTCTGCTGGTGTGTGCTTATCTTATCTATAAATGGTATCATATCTGACAATTATATTCTTTTTTGTTTACAGCAACAGAGTTATGGCTGTACTTGATCAAGCTTCAAATATGATTTCTCTACCATTGGATTATGCAAGAAAAAGGACATCAAGGAATAGAAAAGATGCACCAAAGAATGTAGCAGAAACACTAACAAAGTGGAAAGAGGTCAATGAAAAACTAGAGTCTAGCGATGATGGGAAAAAGCCGGTGCGCAAAGTTCCCACTAAAGGATCAAAGAAGGGGTGTATGAAAGGTAAAGGAGGACCCGAAAACGGGCGATGTAGATACAGAGGCGTTAGGCAGAGGACATGGGGTAAATGGGTTGCTGAGATTCGGGAACCGCATAGAGGGAGAAGGCTTTGGTTGGGTACTTTTGATACTGCAGTTGAAGCTGCTTTAGCCTATGATGAAGCTGCAAGAGCAGTGTATGGTCCTTGTGCTAGGCTTAATCTTCCGAATTACCCTTCGTCGAATGAGTCTACTAAGGATGATTCCTCGTTGCTACAATATCTCAATCTGATTCTACAACAGCCTCAAGTCTCGCTGAGACAAACATTCCTAAGATTAAATTTGAAGACCGCGAAAGTGAAGCGAGAAGTGATGGCGCTAGGAGTGTTTCTTATGAAGCTGGAACACCTTCGAGCTCAATAAAGAGGAAACTAAAGACGAGGCTAAGGGGGTGTTGGATAATAGCGAGGTTGTTGAAATTAAAGAAGAGCCTATTGCCTTTGATTACGATTCAATGAAGAGCGGACAAGATAATAATCTTGACAACTTCTGTTTTGATGATGAGATGTTTGATGTGGATGAGCTGTTAGTCGTGCTAGATTCGACTCCGCTGGATGCTCTGGCTCCCAACCATGTTTCTGGTTCTATTCCTCTTGATCAAGATCAGTATGCCCATGATCATTCGTATCGACTGCAGAGATCTTCCTATGACAACAACCAGTTCTCCAATACGCTATATCAGTTGCAAAATACAGATGGTAAGACATTTGAAGATTTGCAGCAAGCACCTATAATGGGTGATTATAATTTTGATTTCTTAAAGCCAGGACGGCAGGAAGACTTCAACTTCAGCTTGGATGACTTGGGTTTCCTTGATTTCTAATAAAATTTTGGTAGTTTGGTAATTAGTAGGCTTTGCGTGCAGGCTCAGGTTGATGTTCTGCCGCTTTGATACGTTGGATTTAGTACTCTTGGTTGATTGCTGGATTTATGAAATTGTCAACGTTTTTGAATGTTTACCATGCTACTTCTACAAAGTCCTTTTCCGGAGAAAGGATAGGGACAACTTTAGAAGATACTCCTTGTTTTTTTGTTTTTCCCTTTTTGAGGGAACTGTGGTTGTCCCTTGCCTTTCTGCCAAAACATAGCTGATTCTTGGTGAGTTTTTGGCTGCGCTTGAATCAAACAAAATTCTGCTGTACAGTTCTAACATTTAGTAGTTAGTTTGCTAACATTTGCAAAGGTGTTGGTGTTCCTATGATGATAATAAAACAGAAAATCATCTTTCTGTAACTGTCATGTACTAGTATGTTGTTGTTATTGCTTTGTGTGTGTGACGTTAGTTTCTTTTGTTAAAATGGTTAACTTTTGGGTTCTAAGGTTGAATTGTGATTTTCATTGTGCTCTTCCGTTCACTGTTCTGGCCCTGTGTGGACTCTGGCTAGTTGGCAGTACTGTATTGAGGTAGTATGTGTGATCTTTGATGTAGGTTTATCACAATTATATTGTATAGTATGAGATTATAAACAACAAAAATGAACCATATTTTTAGTACCGCGGTTTTCATATGAATCTCATGTTATCCCGTGGATGAAATTTTGTTTAATTGTTTCATCCAGAGAGTGTAATTGTTAAAAGGCATTTAGGAAACTTTGTTACCCTCCACGTTTAAGGTTTGACTTAATTACAAATTCGTATACCAAATTATTAATCGTATACCATATTTAATTGAGGGTCTAATTAATGGGCAGATTTTACTCCTTAATTAAAGGTATCCATATATCTCATGTTTCTCTCTCCCCTTAATACCTACATTTCTTTCTCCTAATTCCAGCGTCATTTTCTCCCTCACATTTTTTTCTCTTCTCCATTCCTTCTTTTCCTCAAAAAATATAAAGATAAGACCCATTGAGTATAATCAGATTTTTCGCCAAAGAGATTCAATATGAAACCTATTGTTTCGGTTATTGTAATTTATGGTAATTGTCAGATGTTGTTATGAATTTTAACAAGTACGAGATCGAGAGTAGATATGATACAGAAGACTTCCTCAATCGATTAATCAACAATTCTCAATTGTAAATTTGTGGTGTAGGCATATGAATCATCTGTAAGTGTGACAGTGTGGGTGCAATTGTAGTTTATTTGTAGTTTTTTGTAGAAATTTTGAAGATGAAGAGCAAATTTTATTGTCAACTTTTTTTTACATAAGATTATAGTTTAATTTGTAGTATAAATGTAGTAATTTTGTAGATACCCTTAAAAACAATACAACTTTATACAATACTTAAACCGATTTGCAGTTTATTTGTAATTTTTTTTTTATTGAAATTTTGTAGTCAACATTTTTTTCATCATAGAATGTAGTGTAATTGTAGTATAAATGTAACTGATTTACAATTTACTAGTAGTTTTTATTTTGTAAAAATTTTGTAGATGAAGAGAATTTTGTAGTCAACATTTTTTTTCAACATAGATTGTAGTGTAATTATAGTATAAATATAGTAATTTTGTAGATACCCTTCAAAACAATACTGCTTCATACATACATAAACTGATTTGTAGTTTATTTGTAGAAAAATTTTAGATTAAAAAAACTTTTGTTGTCAACATTTTTTTCAATATAGATTATAGTTTAATTGTAGTATAAATGTAGTAGTTTGTAGATACCATTAAACAATATTGAAAAAATATTCAATGCCAAATTTTTAGCCGCCTAATTTGGAAGGAATAATCTATTCAAATATTTATCCTAGATTTGTAAGTGCATAATTTGGAAGGAATCAATTCTTAATATTGGGTATTTAATGAATGGCATAAATTTTTCAGATTTGTAGGCACCTAATTTGGAAGGAATAAATTCTTAATTTTGAGTATTTAATGAGTGATATAAATTTTGTAGCAAAAATATAAATATGGCGTGTAATAATGAAAATATGCACATTTTTAGTAATACGGTTTCATATATCGTATAGATAGAAAAAAAAATCCCTTGTTAAAATTCCCGCACACTGAAAATGGGGCATTTGCATTTACATCGATTTTTTGGGTTATAATTTATGCTCGTTTTGTAAAAAATTATAAGTGTATTTATTTTTTTGCGTAACTTCAACATACGGGGCTGAAGTAGAAAAGACAATCATATAAAATTTTAACATTCTAGTAGATGAGACTGAAGTAGCAAGTGTGCTAAAATTTTTATTATAATTACTGAACTTAAGTATAGTAACTAATGTTTTGCTCTCTATTTGTTGAAGTTTTTGTTTGTAACTGGTGAAGTTTTTGTTTTTGTAACTGGCGAGCTTCAGTTCTAGAGCTAAAGTTTTTATTTTGTAATTGGCAAACTTCAGCTCTACAGCTGAAGTTTTTGTTTTTTAAACTGGCGAACGTCAACTTTAGAGCTGAAGTTTTAGTTTTGTAACTGACGAACATAGCTTTAGAGTAAAGTTTTTGTTTTTGTAACTGGCGAATATCTGTTCTAGAGCTGAAATTTTTGTTTTGTAACTGAGGAATTTTAACTCTAGTTTTGTAACTGTGGAACTTTAGCTGCTGAAGTTTTTGTTTTGTAACTGACAAACTTTAGCTCTAGTTTTGTAACTGTCGAGCTTCAGCTCTAGAGCTGAAGTTTTTGTTTCTAACTGGCGAACTTCAGCTAGTTTTAGTTTGTAACTGGCGAACTACAATCTTCTTTGAGTTGAAGTTTTAACTGACTTTTCATAGATTCGATGTCATTTTGGTTTGATTGGATTGCCACCTTCAAATGGTGTCCTGCCGCAATCCCTTATGCATACTAAAAGTTTGGCTATTTTTAAGAAACAGGTAAGTATGATTAAATTTATCGATGACTGTTAACATACTTATTATGTTGCCTCTAGTGCTGCTACATTGAACGCTAAACACTTCATGTATTGCCAACGAGTTGATTAGGAAGAAGATGATTAAAAGTGCAAAAGAGAATATCCAAAGAAAACCAAGCAACTCTAATATCTATGGCAACATGCAAGTTGTATTTATAGAGATAAATAGTTCTTCTATTGATGAACTAAAAAATTTCTGTTTCTACGTCTCATGTCAATTGTTGGAACATTTTACAATCGGCGATTCCAGAAAGGAGTGGCCTATCGGATTGAGGGCCGGATATAACTTTGAGGAAGAGAAAAAAGAGGAAAAAAGGATTGAAGTTATTTAAAAAGTGAATATAAGTTAAATTTTTTTAAAAAAATAAGTATAAGTTAAATGGGGTCGATCAAATAGAACGCCCGTACAATTTTTACAAAATTAATGGGATTTTGGAATCGTGCGTTCATGTCTGTTTGTTGTTTTGATCAGTATTTAGAATTTCTTCGACTAATTTAAATCTGCACCGTTTACTTCTTTTATTTGAGTTTGATTCTGTTCATATCTGGATGGCACTAGATTCGAGATGTTGTGACATGAAAATAGTGTAAAAAATCTTAACACTATCGGAATATTAATCGTCAGATAATGTGCACTCCTGCCAAGTAATCGGATATTTTGGTTTGTGCGCTTATTTATGACCAGTTTATAATTAATGGAAGACAAGGATCAATCTTAATCATAGTGTTTGACCCAAAAATATAAATTTTCGATTAAATTATTAAATTTTATATAACGAGAGGTTAACTTTAGTTAATAATAACATCTCTAGATATAAATTTGACAACATGAATAATATAAGATAAAGTCGGAGATTGAAAATAATGCACATTTAGTATTTCAAAAGGTTTGAACAATAATGGGAGTATATCTAGCAATAAATAGCAATAGAACAATAATGGGAGTATATCTATCAATAAATAGCAATAAGTGACATTTATAGATAAGAAAAATGATTCGCCCAATAACGAATGAGATAGATGATTATTCCTTTTGACAATGATGAATGACAGACAAATCCTACAATATTTAAACTATTCTTAGATCTGATGAAAAAATATGGAAAAATGTGAGCAAAGATCTTGATAAAAATGTAAAGTTTGTATCTTTACTAGAGAAAGATAATCTTCTTCTCAAAAAATGTCCTTGTCAAGTGAATATTATATGCCTTACACCATTGTCCCTTTTCTATTTATATGAGACATGTCCTAAGAAATACTAATAGCACAAGTGCAAAGAATATTTAATGAAATATTCTCCTAATTATTAAAACTAGTCGTTGTTGTTTTATCCTTTGTGCTTTCGATCGCGGTCATTGTTGGCAACCCGACCGCTAATCTCACTACTTCTTGGTCGATCTCGACCGAACCTTTCCTTAATGTCGCTCTACGCTAATTTTTTTAGGGTAGATTTTGTCCTATACAGTTAGTCCCTCCACTTATTAAGGCTGACCTCGAACGACCTTGATGAGCGGACCCTATTTGTCGTGGTCGGGAAATTTGGACGTGACAATGTGACCTTTCTTCAGCTGTAACCTTTGGGGTCACATTGATTTAGGACAACATCATGAAATCATGCGTCATTATAACACATTGTTTCGATGCCTTGTGTCATTTCCCGTGCCTCTGCTGTTTCGATACTTGCGCAAAACAATGGTTTGATTTCTTGATCCCGATGCTCGAACACCTATAAATAGGGATATGAAACCATTCGTTCATATCTTTCACTCTTATTATCAAATCTCTGTGTCTTCTTCTATGTTCTTCATATAGAGTTCTCGTCTTCTCTTTGCTACTGTATTGTGTATCTACTTTCCCCGATTCTAGTGATACCGGTTGCTCACAACCTTTCTGCACTTACAACATCTTCTAAAAGAATGGTTAACGTATACTGGTTCAGGCATGTCAATTGACCCTATCCCTTTGATAGTGCGTATGCCTCCTCATTGTGATAGTATTTCTGTTGCCATTGAAGACGAGAATTTTCCTAGGGTGGAGGAGATAATCCCTATTCGTAAAAAGTTAGGTCCGACTTTTTGAAAGCGCTTGAGGACGGCCCTAAGATCTCAGAGTCAGCGATGAAAGAGGTTGATCTCACTAAGCTTAGGGAAAAGTTTAAAATTCCTACCCAGATTGATATGATCCCAGTAGAGCGTGATGTGGTACAAATACGTTGCCCTGGGTATTGCACTTTCTATGCATTCCCTTTCTACGTCGGCTATTCTTTTCCTGTTCTCACATTGGCAGAGAAATTTTGCCCCTAACGGCGTTTGCCTGGCCCAACTTTCTCCCTATATCTACAAGCTTATCCGCATGCTTACGAAATATGTGGAGTTGGCGAGGGCGGGGTATCGCTTTGCCACCTTATGCCTCTCTTCGCCCTAGTTTACATAGGGGGAAGTTGTTTCACCTTCGTCATCAAGGAATTAAATGTTTGGTGGTGAAGATGGACGATGTGACAAATTGTCAGTTTTGGCTCAACTACTTCTTTGTCAAAACCAAGGACGTGGTGGCCAATGCGAGTGGGTTCTCTGAGGCTTGGAATTATGCCCGTAAGTATCTTTTTTCCTTTTTCCTTATCATGATTTTGTTTTTCCAATTTAGTCATGTTATGAAGTTCCAATCCTTCTTCGTGCAGCCGTGACTGCGCCCCTCATTTGGTCGGGGACATTCATGATTCGGTTAGCCAGGTTCTACCTAATATAGTGGGGATTTGTTAATGGCCGGTCTTTATCAAGAAATTCGGGGTTGCATCTTCCGTGGCCGGTGAGTTTATCTATTTTGACCTAATACTATTTTAACCTAGTGGCTGCTTATTCATTATACTATTGTGTAGGAAGTGAATCTTTTAATATTCCTTTTTCAGCCCTAGGACCTTCTAGAAGACCGAGGGCTCCTCCCTCTGCATTTCGCAATAGAACGACTGCTTTTTCGGAGTCGGCTCCCGTTGTGACAGCGGCCAGGCCTGCCCTGTAATCTGCTTCTATTCCCTCTTCTACAGTGGCTAGGTCTGCTCTATCGTTGACTACATCTGCGGCAAAAGTTACGACTTCCCTATTGCATCATCTAATAGACGAAGAAAAGGAATCATTGCCGAGCGGCCAAGGTTTGATTTCCCATAAAAGAAGGTTAGTGGACGTCAGTGATGGGACCATTCGAGCCGTAGATTCGAGAAGGGGTAATCATGAAACAACGGCCCTAATGATTGAGGATGACGAGTTTCCATTTGAGATCTCGCCATCAACTGAAGCTGTAAAGGGCGTATCCTTTCACGATGCCGAGACTGGAGCTGGAGGGCCATCTGAAAGTGTTTCGGATCCTTTACAATGAGATGATCCCTCATCCTCGCGACCGGCTGATGTTGCTGCTTTGTTGACCGAGGGGAGTGGTAAGGGTGTCGCCGAGGATGGTTATGAAATGGGCTCTGACGTCGACATAAACGAGGTAAGGATGATGGAGGAGGGGTTTACCTGACTAAAGGTGAGATTGGAGGGGTCCATGCAGATATTGCGATCCCCATGGATCGAGACTTACTAGTAAACACAGAGAATTTGGTCCCTTCACTGGGTCCACTCTGCTCCAACATGGAGGGTAAAACTCTTGAGAAACTCGATGATGCTATCCTATCAAGGTGTATAGCTGACCTGGCACTCAGGGTAAGTTTTTTTGACCTTTATTTTTCAATTTCAATGATTTATGCTTCGTTCTCACTTTCTGCTCTCTTTTATTCTTTCTTAGACTGTGGTTTAGAGATTGAGAGTTCCCGACGAGAGGCGAGGCATAACGCCATTTTCCAGAAGAAGGATCGAAAGTATTGCGAGTACCTACACAAGCACAACGAGATATGCAGATGGTTCGGTGAGAGTGGCAATTTTTAGGCTCTCTGAGCTAACATGAAGGAGAAGGGTGACGAGTTGGTAAGAGTCATCAAAAAAATGCAGTGACCTTGAGGGGGTGTTAAGGGATAAGGAAGAAGAATTTAAGGTGAACAAGGGAGTCGAGGCCCTATGTGCCGATCTTCAAGACCAGGTGGTCTTGCTACGCACAGAGCTCGAGGAGTGTCAAATCAAAGTAGACACTATGAGTGGTGCGGCCACTGAGAAGGCACCAGAGTTGGATAAGGAGGATTTGACCTGGTTGGGGACTGTAATGAAAACAGAGGCTTTGGAGATCGTGGTCTTCATTCTTCATTCTGTGTGAGAGAGTGTTTTGGAGACAGAAAGGATTATAGAGGAACGACTTGATCAACGGATAGGGGAGCTGGAAAAAAAGGCTTCAGGCCTTGGTTATCGAGTTGTTGCTCTCGAGGACGAGATGGAACAGTTATTGGGTTAGCCATCTTCTTCTCGCAATTCTACTTTTCCTGATATTCTGCGAGATTTATATGAGAAGTGGGTCCATTCCAAGTCCCAACTGGATATATTTAAAGATATAATAGGGGCGAGGAAATTTTCGAAGGCTGATTTTGAGGTTGCTCATATTATGACACGTACAACTCGGATTCGGCTATGACCCTACTATATCGGAGGCCCGTGACGAGGATGATAAGGCATTGAATGAATTCAACAAGGTGACTGCTACGAGGATAAGTATCCCGATGGCGGAGAGGCGAATGGAGATGACCTAGGCGATCAAGTGGATGGCGCTACTAGATCAGGTGACGATTAATTGTTTTTGCTTTTCCTTTGGCCACAAACCGTTGTACATTTTTTTGGGTGTCTTTTTGAGCCTTTGTAAAACAATATTCTATGTATGAAATGCAAGTTTTGTTACTTGTACCTGATTCTTTTTCTTTTGTTTGAGCTTGCATGCCTCTTTTCTTTTGTTGCTTGGTTGCCTTAGTCATAAAACTTGGTTCAAGTAGGTTGAACAAGGATGAGGGCCAAATAGGTTTCAATTCGAGTGAGATCGAGTATAATCTATACTTAGTTATGGCCAAGGTCCGAATAGGTGTTATTGAGGGCCGAATATGTGTTAATTCGAACAAGGTCGAGTATAACCTAAACTTAGTTATGGACGAGGGAGGAATAAGTATTAATTCGAACGAGATTGATATAACCTATACTTATCTATGGATGAGGGCCGAGTAGGTGTTCATTCAAACAAGTTCGAGTATTACCTATACTTATTGATGACCGAGGGCCACTTAGGTGTTAATTCAAACAAGGTCGAATATAACCTATATTTAGTTATGGTCGAGGGCCACTTAGGTGTTGAGGCGACGCTGTTTTGGCTATGCTATTAGTGAAAATATGGGTGAACTTCATGCATTTGTGCTTTGTTCATAAACTTGGAGAAATTTATAAATTTTTTGGGAACATTCTAGTCCTAGTCTATCAAGTGTTGGCTGGCACTCCAATCCAATCAATTTAGTCCCTTCATTGGTCTATCTGGAGAAGTATATTGAGGGGTTGAGCAATGAACTTGCCGTCCTGTGACTCTATTCGTTCACACTTCCACTTAGAGTTCGCCCCTCACCGCCTCGTTAAAAACATGTTTGAGAAAACTTGATTAGGTCAAAGTTGAAGTACTTAAGGTTGGTGATGTTCCAGTTGTTTGGTAGTAGTATTTATTGTTAGAAACTACGCTTTACGCTAGAGGGGGGGTGAATAGCGTATTAATAGAATTTAGCGTTTTCTTGCGGAATTTAAACTTTGCAGGAAGTAAAATAAATGCAGAAAAATAAACTTACACAAAGATGTATACTGGTTGGCCACCAACGTGGTTAGTCCAGTCCCCGAGAGACTCTCTCGAGATTTTTCACTATCTTGTTAAGCTTAAGGGTGCTCAACAAACCGTTACACACTTGAGGACACAAGCCTCAAACAGTTGCTCGGAGATCGCAATCTCAAAGACTTCACCCAAGGAAACGCAAGTTCCTTGAAACAAGAGAATCGCAATTCTCTTACAAGTATATCAAATACTTGGACACTCACTTAACTAAAGTACTCCTTATTGAGTAGATATGAGTAAAAGAATATGTTCAAGATCACAACAACTTTAAGCAATAATATGGCTCTCAAAAGCTTTATGAAATGAGTAGAAAATGAAGAACAATTGAATGAAAGGTTATAGCAATGTAATGATTAGTTTTGTGTATATTGTTGTTTCTAAAACACTGAAATGAAGCTGTATTTATAGTTGAAAAAGTTGGTTCAACCGTTGTCTAATTGCCAATTAAGAGTTGCTGAAATTACTCAGTGATAATCGATTATTAAGACCAAACAATCGATTATCTGCCAGTCAGTTTCAAAATCAATCCCAGATTTAACGCTTCACAATCGATTATACATAATCTATAATCGATTACTAGCAATATTCAAAATCAGATAATCGATTACACTAAGTTCATAATCGATTACTTTAGCAACGTTCTAAAAATCATTTCCAGATTTTAAGCAAAACATCGATTATATAAAATCAATAATCGATTACTTCAGCAACGTTCTAAAAATCATTTCCAGATTTTAAGCAGAACATTGATTATATAAAATCAATAATTGATTACTTCAGCAACGTTCTAAAAATCATTTCCAGATTTTAAGCAGAACATCGATTATCTAGAATCAATAATCGATTACCTTATGGTATTTGAAAATCATTTGACAACGGCCAGCTTCAACAATCGATTGTCCTTTGCAACAATCGATTACTTGTTATTTTCTGAAAATCATAAAACTTACTGTCTCAGTGATAATCGATTATCTAAAGACATAATCGATTACTTAATTAAATTTAAAATCACTGGAAGACATCAACTCAACACAATCGATCACCATTAGTTCATAATCGATTATTTTGAGTATTGAAAAACTTTACCTCAACAACAATCGATTGTCATTTGTTCACAATCGATTATCATGCATATTTGGAAAAACCTGATGTTCACTGTCTTACTCACAATCGATTACCATTAATTCATAATCGATTGTCATGCAGTCTTGGCTCAGAAACAATCGATTATCATAAGTACATAATCGATTATTTTAGCCCAGATTTTTGAGGCATGTTTAGAAAACATTTTGTCTAATGTAAATATGCATGATTTAAAATCTTTTTGACACAGAATTAAATATGCATGATTTTGGAAAATAGTTTTATGAGAGAGGCCATACTATGAGTCAAGTTATAGGATCGAGATTACAATTTTAGACCAACTCAATAACAATTAAAAGCTATATCTTGAACTTCAATCTTATTCGCAACCATTGTGCGCTTGTACTTGAATTCCGTCATATATCAATTTTTGCTTCGTTTGTCATTCATCAAAACCTACAAAAGAGTACACGTTTAGTATATTGCATTGAGAACGTGTTTCTAACAATTTCCCCCTTTTTGATAATGGCAAACATTAAGCGGGATATGCAATTTAGGCAAAAGATATTGACAATTCAAGACAAGTAACAATTATGCAATTTTGTTCTTGTTCCCCCTCAATTTTAGAGTTCCCCCTCAATTTTAGCTTATAAGCAATCAATGAATTAAGAGGTGGTGCATACCCGATATCCCGTTTTCTTCCCCCTTTTGCCATTAGCAAAAAAATAGTAAGGAAAGATGCAAAAAGATGAAATAAACAAGGTTTATTTATTGGAAAAAAAGAGGGTACATCAATGGGAACCAAAGAGAAAAACAGCAAAAACCACACAAAAGACAAAAAAAAAAAAAAAATTTATTCATTTCCGTCGTTGTCCGCCTCGTTATCCGGCGCTGCTTCAAAAGGAACGAGAGCTGCATATGGATAATTGACATGATCAAAGTATCCATGGATCTCATGAGTGAGTTGAGCAAGCTGGTCGGATATGGTTTGGAGAGTAGGCTCTTGGGACGAACGAGCACGACGGGGTGGACGACTTGAAGAAGGAGCTGGAGCATGATCACCATCATGATGGAAAGAATACTCCGAGATTTCCCAAATTTTGGTACTCCTTTTGAGAGGACCATTTTCCGTGACAAATCCGGATGCTTCAAGGAAGTTCATAATGAGGAGGGCATAAGGAAGAGGCATGTCATCACCGATGGCATCGAGCATATGAATTTTGATGAGCCGACACCAATTTATTTTGGCTCCGGTGACAATGGCATGCAGAAGTTTGGTATCCTCCTGGGAGATGGTGGTGTGATTGTGCCGTCTAGGCTTGAGGACTCGGGTGATGAAGTAAAGAATCAACCGGTAATTTGGATCCATTCCCGTTATGGTAGGACGGCGGGTAGAGATAGATGGATCATAGGAGGTTATACCGGCTTGGTAGAGAAGGATGGTTTCATCAAAGAGAGCCCCGGCCTTATCAATATACCGGTAAAGGTCTTCACCTTCATTTGGAAGGCGGGCAATGGTGTGGAGATTCTCTTCAGAGAGAAGAATTTGAACCCTATTAATGGAGGTGACAAGTTCGCCATCTTCATCTTTATGGAGGTTTGAGTAAAAAGCTTGAACGAGAGTTGTGTTTATGTGAGGATGAGTGAGAAGCAAGAAGTCATATAGTTGACACTCCTTTAACATATTTGCGGCAGGGGTGAAGGGCTCAAGGAGTTTACTATTTGAGAACCGAGGAGGAAGAATGGTGCGTTTCTCAAATTTTGATAAGAACCTTGTGAGTTCATTTTCAGTTTCAAAGAACAAGACGGAACCGTCTTGGTATGGAAAATTTAAAGAAGGAGGGGCGGTTGAGGCTGATGCGCCATGTTTGGATCGGGAACGTTTTGAAGATCGTCCAGACATGTTAGGAGAATGACTGCTGGAATTTGGCAAAGAAAATAGAAGAGATTTAGCTTTTGAATACTAGAGATAGTTCTTGAGTGGGTGAATGTGAGCTCTTATGATGCCTATTTATAGAGGAAAGGATTATCAAGCATTGAATGGAGACATTTGCTGAGATTTTGGTTTAGGAGCAGTCAGAAAACGATAAGAATTAAAATTACTGACCGTTAGATAATCGATTATTGAACTGAAATAATCGATTGTATTTACTGTTTGATTGAGATTTTGAATCTGACAAATCGATTCTTGAGTCAAACGGTAAAAAATTTGAATGAAATAATCGATTGTTAAATTTTGGTAATTGATTATGGAGCATTTAAGACCTGACAGGAATCGATTGAGGAGCCAAACGGTAACAAAAAATTAATATGAAGTAATCGATTGTCAATTCTTGGTAATCGATTATTTAGGGAACTAATTTGATACAGTGAACTTGGAGAATATCAGAATTTGTCAAATAATCGATTGTATGAAAAAATAATCGATTGTTGTAGAAAGCATTGCTGAATGACTGAGGCGGAAATCGATTATGCAATTTAGGAAGTAAAAAATTAAACACAGATGCATAATAGTAATAATCAGTCATAAACAATCGATTATTGATAGTGATAATCGATGTACTGCACAAAAATAATCGATTAGTGGCTTGAAATAGTCGATTATTTTGTGCTAAAACTTCATAATTCCCCCTACCTTTGGGGTGGTACCTGCAAAATAGATTTAAACGTCTCCGACGCTCAAGTTAGTAATTTATAGCGAAATTAATAAATTACACTAGTGTTAACAAGTAATGCCGTGAACTCTTAAGAATTGTGTCCTAGAGTGTTCTTAAGAGAGTTTCGGGTACTTACCTTTTCTCCAACATCGCCAATTACCTGTTCGAGAGGATGATCCTTGATCGTTCTCCACTCGTTAGGCGTATTTATTCCTTTTTCTAATTGTGGCGCTTCTTCCTTTGGTTGTTCCCCAATTTCATTTTTGTTTTCCTTTGAAGGTTCTTCTTGGATTTTATCTTTCAAGCTATCCAAGATACCTGCAAGATCAAAACCGGATTCCTTTCTCGCCAAGCGAGTATTATCTTCGGAAAACACAACATGAGGGGATTCCTCCACAATTTGGGTTCTTTTGTTAAAGATCCTATATGCTTTGCTACGTGAGGAATAACCAATGAAAATACCTTCATCCGATTTAGCATCAAACTTACCCAATTGGTCCTTCCCATTATTATGAACAAAACATTTACAACCAAAAACACGTAAATGAGAAATGTTGGGTTTTCTACCCTTATAAAGTTCATATGGGGTTTTCATGAGTATCGGCTGAATTGCTACTCTATTTAAAACATAGCAAGCGGTACTCACGGCGTCCGCCCAAAAATATTTGGGAATCTTAGCTTCGTCGAGCATGGTTCTTGCCATCTCTTCGAGACACCTATTTTTCCTTTCCACCACCCCATTTTGTTGTGGTGTTCGTGGAGCGGAAAAGGTGTGTTCGATTCCGAGTTTGTCACAAAAATCCGCAAAGAGATTGTGATCAAACTCTCCCCCATGATCACTTCTAATCGAAGTGACGGTCGATTCCTTTTCGTTTTGAACACGCTTAAGGAAATACTTGAAATTTTGAAAAGCATCACTTTTATTTGCAAGAAATAGAGTCCAAGTAAATCTAGAAAAGTCATCAACAATTACAAAAACATATTTATTTTTACCAAGACTTTCAATACGAGAGGGACCAAATAAATCCATGTGAAGTAATTGCAAAGGTCTAGACGTTGAAACAATATTCTTGGATTTAAAAGATGCTTTGGTTTGCTTCCCTTTTTGACAAGAATCGCAAATAGAATCATTTTCAAACTTTAAACTGGGAAGACCAACTACTAAGTTTTGAGAAAGAAGCTTGTTCAAAAGATGCATGTTCATGTGTGCTACTCTACGATGCCATAGCCAAGAGTTATCCTCTTTGCTTACTAAACAATCAACATATTCGGGTGAGGAGTTTGCAAGATCAACCATATAGATATTATCAATTCTAAAACCACGAAGTATGATCTTGAAATCACTACGTCTAAATACAAGACATTCATCCGAATTAAATAGAGCAAGATTTCCCTTGTAACATAATTGGCTTATGCTCAAGAGATTATGCTTCAAACCTTTCACAAGTAGTATATGTTTAATAGAGGAGTTTTCGTCCTTACCGACCGAACCAATGCCGATGATTTTTCCTTTATTGTTATCACCAAATGTGACACTTCCTCCTTCTTTGTGCTCTAGTTGAAGGAATTTGGATTCATCTCCCGTCATGTGTTTGGAGCATCCACTATCAAGGTACCATAGTACACTTGATCCCTTCAAGCACACCTACAAAACAAATTAATGTTCTTTAGGTACCCATGCCATCTTGGGTCCTTGAGGGTTAGGCATGTTATAATGATGCAATTGATTTATATGTCTATGACGAGTAAAGCAAGCGGGAGCAATATGACCAATACGTCTACAATAATGACAAGTCACGTTGGGATTATGCAATTTTCTAGGTACATAGTAACTAGATGAATGAAGGTTGCTTACTCTACTTTGAACACCATTGTTTCTCCTATTATGAGCTCTAGGAGGTTCACAAGTTTGTCTAAAATATGCATCATTTCTAGAATATCTATTTCTAGGTGGAGGGTCATTTCTTGGTCTTCTAAATTGTTCAAGGTTTGGCCTAAAATATGCATCATTTCTAGGTCTTCTAGCATTTTCACTATTTGGTCTAACATGCAAGTTATTTCTAGGATTTCTACTTCTAGGATAAGCATTTTGGTTATTAGTCCTAGGTTGAGCTCTAGGTTGTTGTGGTTTAGCACCAACCTTTTCTTCATTCTTGAATCCTATTCCATGTTTAGTTGATTGTAGATTAACAAGCACATCATTCAAGTTTTTATGCGAAGAATTAAACTTATCTAATGTGCCTTTAAGTCTAGCTACTTCATTCTTAAGAAGCACACAAGAGGAACAGTTTCTAGTAGAACCTTCAGGTTTATCAGCACTTCTTTTTCCATAAAACTTGTTTTCCTCTTTTAGCTTCTCATTTTCGAAAACCAGTTTTTCTAATTCTTTTTCTTTTAATGAAAGCTGTGTTTGAAAATCTTTTTCTTTTAGAGAAGCGCTTTCTTTAACACTTTTGACATTTTTTGAAGCTTTGATAAATTCAGCATATAGTTCATCAAAAGCATTTCTCATTTCATCAAGAGTAAAGAAATTTTGAGAAGAGATTTGACTTACCTCGTCTTTGCCGTCTTCTTGAGCCATGAGACATAAATTTGCTGCTTCATCGTCTTCTTCTTCGCTTGCTTCATCTCCGGAATCTCCTCCCCAAGAGATGTATGCACGTTGCTTTTTGAAGGGTTTCTTCTCCTTTTTGATGTTAGGGCAATTTGATTTTATGTGCCCGGTTTCTCCGCATTCATAGCATTTTAGTTGATCGCCTTGCTTTCTGTTCTTGCGTTCATACTCTTTGCGCATGAATTTTTGAAACCTTTTGATAACGAGTCCAAACTCGTTGTCACCTTCCTCATCAATTTGTGGTTGGCTAGCCTTTAGAGCAATCCTTTGCCTTCTTTGATCATCAACAAACGGGTTAAGTATAGTTGATTCATAGGTTTTGATATTACCTCTTAATGCGTCAATTGTGACATTTGTGATGCCAATGGATTCTTGGATTGCATCGGCCTTTGATCGCCATGCCGGAGTGAGACTTCTGAGGATCTTCCGGACAAGTTCTCTATCCGTAAACGTCTTTTTGAGGGCGTGTAGATCATTCACGATCATTGAGAATCGCTCAAAAATTTCGTCTACTTTCTCTCCTTCCTTCATGTGGAATAGTTCATAAGAGTGAGTTAAGAATTCAATTTTAGCTTCTCGTACCTGGTCGGTTCCTTCGTATGTCACTTCAAGCTTATCCCACATTTCTTTTGCTGTTTTGCAACATGATATCTTCCTGTAGTCGTTAGCATTAACAGCACAATATAATAAATTTATAGCTTTGGCATTATTTTGAACCTTACGAATATCCTCCGCGGTATATTCCTCTTCGGTCTTTGGAACCCATTCGTCTTCCACCTTCTTGGTTGGGATTTGGTTTCCATTGGTGAATACTTTCCACAAATGAAAGCTATTTGATTGCACAAAGATTTGCATCCTCTCCTTCCAGTATGAGTAGTTTGTGCCGTTGAATAGAGGAGGTCGTGTAGAGCATTGTCCTTCTTCAATTCCTGCAAAAGAGTCAAGAGTAGAAGCCATGGATGGTTCTCTCAAACGGTTAAGTTTTCAGAGAGTTGGGCTCTGATACCAATTGTTAGAAACTACGCTTTACGCTAGAGGGGGGGTGAATAGCGTATTAATAGAATTTAGCGTTTTCTTGCGGAATTTAAACTTTGCAGGAAGTAAAATAAATGCAGAAAAATAAACTTACACAAAGATGTATACTGGTTGGCCACCAACGTGGTTAGTCCAGTCCCCGAGAGACTCTCTCGAGATTTTTCACTATCTTGTTAAGCTTAAGGGTGCTCAACAAACCGTTACACACTTGAGGACACAAGCCTCAAACAGTTGCTCGGAGATCGCAATCTCAAAGATTTCACCCAAGGAAACGCAAGTTCCTTGAAACAAGAGAATCGCAATTCTCTTACAAGTATATCAAATACTTGGACACTCACTTAACTAAAGTACTCCTTATTGAGTAGATATGAATAAAAGAATATGTTCAAGATCACAACAACTTTAAGCAATAATATGGCTCTCAAAAGCTTTATGAAATGAGTAGAAAATGAAGAACAATTGAATGAAAGGTTATAGCAATGTAATAATCAGTTTTGTGTATATTGTTGTTTCTAAAACACTGAAATGAAGCTGTATTTATAGTTGAAAAAGTTGGTTCAACCGTTGTCTAATTGCCAATTAAGAGTTGCTGAAATTACTCAGTGATAATCGATTATTAAGACCAAACAATCGATTATCTGCCAGTCAGTTTAAAAATCAATCCCAGATTTAACGC
Organism: Nicotiana benthamiana; assembly: GCA_034376525.1. Classification (NCBI taxonomy): domain Eukaryota; kingdom Viridiplantae; phylum Streptophyta; class Magnoliopsida; order Solanales; family Solanaceae; genus Nicotiana; species Nicotiana benthamiana. Next base: position 70,300,382 of record CM067332.1, read on the forward strand.
TTCACAATCGATTATACATAATCTATAATCGATTACTGGCAATATTCAAAATCAGATAATCGATTACACTAAGTTCATAATCGATTACTTTAGCAACGTTCTAAAAATCATTTCCAGATTTTAAGCAAAACATCGATTATATAAAATCAATAATCGATTACTTCAGCAACGTTCTAAAAATCATTTCCAGATTTTAAGCAGAACATTGATTATATAAAATCAATAATTGATTACTTCAGCAACGTTCTAAAAACCATTTCCAGATTTTAAGCAGAACATCGATTATCTAGAATCAATAATCGATTACCTTATGGTATTTGAAAATCATTTGACAATGGCCAGCTTCAACAATCGATTGTCCTTTGCAACAATCGATTACTTGTTATTTTCTGAAAATCATAAAACTTACTGTCTCAGTGATAATCGATTATCTAAAGACATAATCGATTACTTAATTAAATTTAAAATCACTGGAAGACATCAACTCAACACAATCGATCACCATTAGTTCATAATCGATTATTTTGAGTATTGAAAAACTTTACCTCAACAACAATCGATTGTCATTTGTTCACAATCGATTATCATGCAGATTTGGAAAAACCTGATGTTCACTGTCTTACTCACAATCGATTACCATTAATTCATAATCGATTGTCATGCAGTCTTGGCTCAGAAACAATCGATTATCATAAGTACATAATCGATTATTTTAGCCCAGATTTTTGAGGCATGTTTAGAAAACATTTTGTCTAATGTAAATATGCATGATTTAAAATCTTTTTGACACAGAATTAAATATGCACGATTTTGGAAAATAGTTTTATGAGAGAGGCCATACTATGAGTCAAGTTATAGGATCGAGATTACAATTTTAGAACAACTCAATAACAATTAAAAGCTATATCTTGAACTTCAATCTTATTCGCAACCATTGTGCGCTTGTACTTGAATTCCGTCATATATCAATTTTTGCTTCGTTTGTCATTCATCAAAACCTACAAAAGAGTACACGTTTAGTATATTGCATTGGGAACGTGTTTCTAACATTTATTCCATTATTTCTAGTCGAAATGACTCTTTGTTTGTTGATGATGTTATTTTGAATGGGCCGTCCCAATTTGTTCCCAGTCTTGCTTGTGTTTTAGCTTTGTGCACGTAGTCGTCCTCGACTTTGAGTGGTCTGAATATTTCTATTTGTTGTAATAACGTTATGTGTGTTGTTTGGCGATCATCCTTATGTAAACCATATCCTTTCGTTATTTAGTTTCTTCGAGCTCTTGTCTTCTACTTTCGTTGTTCCCCAGATCGCTCTCATGGGAGTATCTCAGACTGAGTTCTCCGACTTCGACCATATTACAATATCATTCCTCTAGACTAATGAGAAGATGTATCTTCTGTGCTCGTCTTCGGCGTTTTTCAATAGGCCTAATGTACTTCTAGTAGCAATTCCGTCCACAGCCCCTTGGCGTCTTCGAGTTTTTTCTTCATGCTATTCAGTATTTATTTGTTGGAGGATTATGCTTGCTCGTTACCCACGAGGTGATACGGTGTTGAGAGTATTTTGATATGCCTTTTCTCAAAAAAAAAAATCGGGAAGCTTTTTCTTGTAAATTAGGGTCCGTTGTCGCAATTGATCTCTTTAGGGGTGGCCGAAACGACATACAACATTTTTCCATACGAAGGCCATCACTTCCTGTTTGCGTATTTAGGCGAATACCCCTGCTTCTAACCATTTAGAAAAATAGTCAGTTAAAACCAAAAGAAATTGTACATTACCTTGATGAAGGACCAATGAGAAGGGACTGAATGAAGGTGCTCGCTTGTTTGGTGGATCATTGGGGCATACTATTGGCACTACTCGCTTTTTTTACGAAATCTTCGGCCTCTTTTTTCATGGTTGGCCAGTAATATCCTGCCAATATGAGGCATCTGACTAAAGCTCTATTGATGAAATGAGCTCTGCAATGGCCTTCGTGGACTTCTTTAAGGTCGCGCCGCATCTGATTCGGACATGAGCATTTCACCAGGGAGCCACCATATTTCCTCTTGTATAGGTCGTTATGAATGATGTTGTACCAAGATTCTTGCATTTGAAGTTTATTGGTCACTTGTTTGTCCTCTGGGAGTACGTCATCTTGCAAATGTATAACAACACGGTTGTGCCAGTCTCAAGTCAAGTTTATGGTTATTACCTCAATTTAACTTATCAATGACTTGCGGGGGTGGAAGATATTTCTTTCCCTAGTTGTAATATATTTAGTGGCTACTGTTAATTTGACAAGGTTGTCCGACTCGCTGTTCTGTGTTTAGGGGATCTAGTCGAGCTGACATTCATCAAACTCGGGCAGCAGCTTATGGATCTCGACCTGGTATTTTTGTAACCTTTGTTCTTTGATATAGAAAGTCCCTATGACTTGGTTGACAAAGAGTTTGGAATCATAGTGTAGTATTTTAATGACCCGATCGATCGTTTTGAGATCTAGCACGTCGCTCAGCAGTTTAAGGCCATAAATAGCTTCATTTCAGGTATTATGACTTGTACTCGTGGTCGGAATGTAATTTCAGGAAGTTCGGAGTTGATTTGGAAAGAAAATTCTCATTCCGGAAGCTTTAAGTTGAAGAATTAACTAGAATTGGATTTTTGAGTAAATGACATGGGAATCGGTATTCAAAGGTTTCAAGAGGTTCGTATGATGATTTCGGACTTGGGCATATGCCTGAAACAGGATTTGGTGACCCGATAATGTTTTGGTGCCTATTGGGGAAGTCAGTATTTTGAAGAAAATTTCATAAGTTTGGGTTGATGTGCATTTCAACGTTATCGATGTCCATTTGGGATTCCGAGTCTGGTAGTAGCTCCGTTTGGTAATTCTGGAGTTGGGAGCACAATAGGAAGTGAATTTGGAGGTCTGTGGGTCATTTTTGAATCATTTGGCTAAAGATAGAAAATTGAAGGTTTTTGAGAAGTTTGACCAAAAGTGGACTTTTCGATATCGAAGTCAGAATTTGATTCCAAAAGTTAGAATATGTCCGTAATGTTGAGTATGACTTATGTGAAAAAATTGAGGTCAATCGAACATGATTTAATAGGTTTAGACATCAAATGTTGAAGTTTGAAATTCTAAAGTTCATTAAGCTTGAATTGAAGGTCGATTCATGATTTAAGCATTGTTGGATATGATCTGAGGTCTCGAGACAGTCCGTAATGTGTTTTGGGACTAGTTGGTATGATTGGTTAGGGTCAGGGCGCCTCGAGTGGGTTCAGGATGGTTAACGGATCAAATTTGGAGTTTGAAGAAGAGCTAAAGTTACTGGTTACTAGTGTAACCGCACCTGCGAGACTAGGGCCGCAGGTGCGGAGCCGCAGAAGCGGCCCTGTGGTTGCAGATGCGATATTGGTGGGGAGAGCTGGGACCGCAGATGCGATCATCTCGCCAGAGAAGCGATACCACATATGTAGAGGAGAGGACACGGAAGCGGAATAGGCTGGGAGCCCTAGACCGCAGAAGCGGCATTTGGTTCGCACCTGCGGAACTACAGAAGTGGTCAATAGACCGCAGGTGTGAAAAGGGCAGTGAGTGTTTTAAAAATCGGGATTTGGCCATCTTCTTACATTTTGATCTTGGCTTGGGCGATTCTTGAAGGGTTTCAAGAGGGGTTTTTCACCATCAACGGCAAGGTAAGCTATCCCCACCTATTTTGAGTTTAAAACATTGATTATGTACGGATTTAGCATGATATTAGTAGAAATTTGGGGTTTGAGGAGAAACCTAGAAAATTGATATTCTTGGAATTTGATAACAATTTTGGGCATGAAACTAAAAGTAAATGGTATATTTCCGTTTGTGAGTTCATGGATAAACTTAATCTTCGAAAAATTTCAGAATCCGAACACGTGGGCTTGAGGGCGTATTTGTTAACTTTTTGATCGATGTTAGGAATTGTTATAAATTGGATCATTAGGGGTAATTTAGAATATATTAATGGATTTGTATTATTATTGGCTAGAGTTGGAGCTTCGTTCATCGATTCGAGTATTCGGAAGAATGTGGAATGCCAATTATGGATCTTCGAAGCAAAGTGATCACCGTAAATTCTTCCTTTGTTTGTGCTTCTGAGGCCTTAAAAATCTCACTTTTAGTTGCCTCAATTTGCGTGCACACTCCGGGCGCATAGCCGGAAAGATTTTATGTTGAAATATGTGAATTATGTGAAACATTTGAAGTATTTTGATATTAATATTGTTAATATTGACTTCGATCAACATCCTTTCTAACTTTGTAAGAGGGAAATTTCTCTATAGGTTAAGTAATTGGTTTTTTGCTCCTATTTGTAGGGGCTACGTACGCACAAAGTGACGAGAGTCTGTGTGTAGCTACTAATATGTGTAAGTTTGGGTAGTCTAGGACCCAAAAGCATGCTGTACATAGAATATCTGTAATCTTATTGACAGTTGAATTGCTTAAACCCCATCGAATTTGTATATGAATTTCTAAAAGGATTTATCTTCACTTTCTTATATTGTTAAAGGAGAATTGACTTTTATTTTGATAAATGTTCCTCGATAAATACTTAATTGGCTGTTTGAGCATGTATTCCTATGTGTACCTGCGTCACATGTACGATTCACGAGCAGTGTGCTTTTTTATTTAAATTTGACCGTGTCACATGAATGATTAGTGAGCAGTGTATAAATGCATCTATGGTTCGTGCCGCTCGACTCTCAGCAGTGCACGTTTTACATTTATGTTGGATCGGACCGTACGATCTCGGCATGATTTGCACATGCTTGTATTGCTTGCTTTGAAACTTATTGAAGTTATTATTGGCTCTTCTCGGCTTGAGAGTATTTGTATAAATGATGAAAAGGAATTTGGAAATATCCTATAAAATAAAAAATTGCTTGCTTGTTTCATTCCATTGAACTACAATCATGTTTATAAAAATTCCCGATTTACTATATTATTGAGATAACATTATTGGACCACTAGTAAGTATCGAAGTCGACTTCTTGTGTCTACTTCATAGAAATTAGGCGAGATACTCATTGGATATACGTTATTTTCTTACTCATACTATACTTTTGTGCATTTTTGTTGCACCTGCACATGTATCCTTAGCTGCCTAATGGGCGTAGCAGCATGGTTGATTAGGTGAGTTGCACTTTCCTAGATGACCCCGCTGCCAGCAAAGTCTCTTCCATATTATTGTATTTGCTTTATGTCAAATTTGTATTCTGGACGATTGTTGTTGTAGACATGTGATTTTTGACTCTCCACAAGATTTTATATATTTTAGCATTTAAATACTTAGTTTAGGTATAATATAGTTTTTTTGGCAAGGTCTAATATAGGACTAAGATAGTTATTTCAACTAAGTTTGACTCTTTTACATTATTTTTATCATAAAATTAAAAAAATACAAAACTAGTTTTATTTTTCTTTATTTAATTAAGGTATAAGGTATTTTTAGAAGAATATTATTTTTTTACCCATTTTTATTACAATTTTAAAAATAACAAAAGTAGCTTCATATCGTAATATAGTTTGTTTTGATTAATTAGTAATGATTTTATAATTTTATAGTATATTTTTTTAAAAAAGAAAATAATATTTTTAGTCTTGTAAAACTAAAGGGCACCATTTTTAAAGATAATTTAAACCCAAATAGAGGCCCAAATGAGCAGTCCAATCCCATGACCCATCTTTTCTTCTCTTTCACTACAAACCCTAGGAAAGACCTAAATCTAGAGACTCCCCATCAGCTCCCTTCTTCTTCATAACCAAAAACAAGGAAAAAACCCTAAGGAACAACACATAATACCTAACAAAAAAACCCTAGAGACCAAGACAACAACCAGCAGCCGCCACCAATCCTAATGGAACACACATATAGTCATCGCAGCCACCAATCTTAACGCCTTCCCACTTTAGATTCTATCAAAATTCACTCTCTCAAAATTGAAAAGATACACATTCATTTAGAAATAGGAAATCCAGCAACCTCCATCCGTCAAAAAAATATTACTGATTTTTTATAATTAAGCTGCGAAAGGAGAAATATTCCGCCCTCTTCACGTTTCAATTTTTGTTTTGAAGTTGGAATTTGTTCAAAGTTTGAGTTTGAGATCGGGTTTGGCTTCAAGATTCTGGTACCTATTCGAGATCCCGTCCGGGGTTCGCGATTTTGATTTGGCTCGCGGTTCCTACTCATTGGTATTGCAGCTGCTTAAACGAATTTTTGGAGCTCAACTTTGGAATTGTTGATCTCTTCTACCGCTTTTAAATTTTTTTTGCTCCAACAGGTTCATTTCTTTCCTTTTACTTAATATGGATTATTATGAATCAAACTTTAGGAGAGCCATTAAAAGATAGCTTAAAATCAATAGTGATTTCTATGATCTCGTTTAATTCCTTAAGCGAAATTATGTTGCGTTGATTGAGCTTCCTTTAAGTTTTATTCCTTAGTAAAATTACTAGTTTGAGTGAGTTTAACTTGTATTCAAATCTTTAGTTTAATACCGCTTTCACATTAAATTTGCAATTAGTTGCTTAAGGTGTTTTTGATAAATGAAGAGAAGTGTTCTGTGCACTTCTTTTTCTTTCCGTAAGTAATGGTATGAGCATTTAAAGGTCACTTATAAGGTATTCAAAATAATCATGTGTTTTAGTGATTTAAATTAAAAAGTATTTGAAGTATTGTGCTAATTCACTGTTTGAGTCAAATATAATTCTCAATTCATCTTATAGTTGATATAATTTTCCAATTAAATGGCTAAAGTTCCTCGAACGTGGGATTTACCGTACAACTTTAAGATTTTAGCCTTTCTGTGGTTTTTTGAGAATTTCTATTGTTATAAGTAATGGGTAGAAAAGTCATAGGATTTTGTTAATCTTGAGGTGAGAGGTTATTTTTAGTTAAATTTATCCAGATAATGCCTCGAAGGATTTATATATATTATTCGTGGCATAGCCGAAAGTAAAACTCTTAGTATTTTTATTTTTATTTTTATTTTCATTTCTCTTTTCTTAAGCGGGGACGATCTCGAGCCTATTGTGTGTTTATTTTTTTCTGTATTTATTTTACCTCAATTTGACTATTTTAAATGCCAACTAGATCGAATGCACAACCATACTAGTTAAGGGACTTGGGGAGTGTCTCACACCTTCTCCTCGATTCAAATGCACCCCCTTACCCGAATCTCTGCACACCGAAACTAATATCATGTGGCGACTCTGAGTTATTTCTTTTCTAACACAATTTTGTCACTTTTTAATTAAAAAAACCTGTGATCTTTACAAATCTTTTTTATTATTTTTAAGAGGGTTAGTGGTGTTTGTAAAAAAAGGGTGTGACAACTCTGGTGAATCTGCTGGGGATATTGCAGATTCGAGCTGGTACTTGATCTTGTTGGCTTTTAGGATATTCAGTTGAGGTGTTTGTTTTTTTATTTGCTTAGTTTATCTTGTTTGTTTTTCTTACTTCCTTGTTTTGTTGGTTATTTGTTTATCGCATTTCTTTATGTGTTACTGCTTTATAAACTGTCATCATTTGCATAACCATAAATTTTTTTTCTACAACAAATTTTCAAAGTATGTTTGAGCATACACTGTGAGCCACCTGCGTCTTTAGGGGGGTGGCTGGCAGCGTGGAGTGAGCGAATAGCTAGAGCAGCCTCCATCGATCACGTACTGTCCCGAATTGCCTTGTTTAGTGAACCCCTAACTTAAGTCAGCCTTTATGTCATGTTTATCTGCATCATATCATTTAAACCTAGTAGGGCTCAGTCTCAGGCACTGTGTCCTTTTACAAGAGGCCTATCTAAATTATGTCTAGTGGGACCATGGCCCAAAAGGACATTAAATCATCCTTATTTGATACATGTTGCGTCTTTGAGGGTAGAAAGGTTATTCGACGGACCAATGATGGTTGAGGGTATATAGATGAAGCAAGTAGGCCCAGTTATATTTTTATTTCACCAGTTTTCTAAAAAATGAAAAAATCCAAAAAAAATATTTTGCATTTTTCCATCATTTTCCAAAAAAAAAAGTCAAAAAAAGATTTTGCACTTTCCTATCATTTTTCAAAAATAAAAAAGAAATAGAAAAAATAAAATCCAATTTTTTTTTACATTTTTCATTATTTTTTGAAAAAGACAAACAATAGTTTTTTCAAATTGGATGCATTTTTCTAAAAATTCTATCCCTTATCTGATCTTCCTAACTACGCGTATCTAATTCTCGTCTCTTAGGGCGGGGTACGCAGGCAGCCATATAGGATCTGGACATCCTAGTTAGTCTTGTGTTCTTGGTTTTGCGGGGTCTTAGTCAAATCTTACATGTCTTGCCACTTTTGGCCACACCAGCCATTCTTGCAAAATGGGGTTATTTTTGTAAAGTGGTTCAATTACCCATGCCTTATGATCTTGAGTCCAACACTAGGTGTCAAATTTCTTTAAGGTCTGTCCTTCTTTAGTTTGCATCTTTAGCCACTTTTAGCTACATAGGTCATTTTTGCAAAAATGGGTCGTCTCTACAAACTAATTTTGGGTCGTGATTACTGTGTATTTGAATCCATAAAAGCCTTATTGAGGTATTTTCATATATTTAAGTTCCCCTTTTTTTGAGTTTGTACTTCTAGCCACTTTAGGCCACGTAAGTTAATTTTCAGAAAAAAAGCCCAATCGTGCCATGCATGTGTCCAATATGAGGTGTTGTGGTGTCGCTTAGTGTCTTGAGTCACTAATCTATTTGGTCTTATTTTTTCTAATTCAGGTATGTGTTCATTTATCACAGCTCGAGCATGATTGATATCCCAAGACCATCGTATTTGGGAGGTTGTTTGAAGAGGCTTTTTATATTTTGAGTCTGTTTTGTTTTCTTTTGCTTTCTTGTATTGTCTAGTAGTTTTGAGTCTTCTACGTGGTGTAAAAGTTTGTCTAGTATTTTGTTATCGTACTTTCTGTGATGTATTTGAAAAACTAAAAAAAAGTTATAAATTAAAAATTCAAAAAGATTTTTATTTTTAGTTATTTGTCCATTACTTTTTCCAGAACTGCGCTTGATCTGATTTATGAGGGACATGTTACGTAGGCAACCTACATAAGGTTTGATCGAATTATTTTCTTTTGAAAAAAAAAGAAAAAAAATCAAAAAAAGAATGAAGTGTGGGACGTGAGAAATGTGAGGAAAGAAAAGAGCGATAATCCAAAAGAAAATAGGGGAAAAGAAGTGAAAAACCAAGCGGTGTTAGAAAAGAAAAGGAAGAAGGAAATGGGGCAAGAAGAGTGAAATTGGGATGATGCCATATGACCGTACCCTCGAAGTCATTCTTGAACTTTTAATTATTGCTAGCAGCATTGCACGCATTGTGATATTTTTATTTGATAAATACCGTAACGCTAACATGTTGGCTTTATTTGATACTCTTTGTTACTTTCATTGTTATCATAATAGAGGGTGGTTAGTTTGTAGCATTTTGGCGAGTCATCTGTACAACATAAGGTCAAAGAGCAAGGTAGCCATGGCTAGCAAGGAAAAAGATACTGGGGTTGTAGACCCACCAAGGGAGTTTGTGGAGTTGGAGTCTGAATTAAAAGATGAGGTCCAGAGGTTGAAACAGCAGATGGTAGAAATGTATTAGTCTTAGATCATGGGGCATCCTCCATCTTTATTCTCCACTAACTACACTGAAAACCCTGTAACGATCTCACCACTATCACAAGCCCAGATTCCCACTACCGCTGACATTTTCCCTCAACATGCATCGGGCTTTACCCCTTACCACAATTACCCTAGAACTTCCTCCCAAATTTTCCATGCTCCACCAGCCAAAACAACTACATACCCTACCCCGACATCTGATCCTATTTTTGTACCCCCTCCACAAGCTATCCTTCATAGATCCTTTAGTGAGCCCGCATTCCAAGCTTCAGATGTCCAACACTATGCTCCAAAATCAATTTTCAAGGTTTCGGGTCCATACTCTTGCGCTCCTCATTTTAAGACTCTCGGTGAAACCGCAAAGCCTACTAAGACAGTGGAGCAAGATGAGATTTTCATAAAGCTGAAAGGGTTTAAAATGCCAAAGCTTAATTTATATGATAAAATCTAGTAGCCCACAGGATCCAGTGGGCATTCCTGCTAATCGCTTTCAGCCTCAATATTGACCCCATGAATATCCTCATACTCCAAATAATTCTCCCCAATGATACTTTCCTCCACAAAATCCCCATAGTCATACCTCACTTCCCTAGTACTCTATCCACAATGCACTGCCATATGCTCCATACTCACAAAAACCGCAACGGCTTGCACCGCCTCCACAAATGTCTTACCCACCTATGCAGTCATATCAACCCTCTATCCGAAAGAGGTTCTAACCAATGCCGAAGTACAAAATGAGAAGGCAGAAGCAAAGAGAAAAGTCTTTCACTCCTATTGGAGAGTCATATGCCGGTTTGTTCCAAAGGCTGAGGCAATTGGACATGTTGAAGTCGATTCGGATAAAAATTCTAAAACGCATTCCAAAGAGTTTTCTCAAATGTGCTCATATTGCTCTAATGCCACGGGAGCGACCTAGAAAAGTGTTGGCATATGAAAAGAGCAGTCCAGAAGCTTATTGATGCAGGTGACATTATCGTGCAAAATCGAAATGCAACAGATATTAGCCAAAGCCTATTGCTTGTTCATAATGAGATACATATGGTGGCCATGATTTGTGTGAAAAAGGAACATGAGAACTCTTTTGAATCCCTTATGTGGCTTCCTACCGCAAAGTTTTCAGCGCTATCAGTCTCAGTTCCAGAGGCTGACCTGAAGGACGAGTTGTCAAAGGGGACCCAAAAGATATTTACTAAGGTCAAAGTGATGGAAATTGGTCAAGGTCCTAGTTAATTTGATTTGCAACCAGTGGCTAAGATGTCGAGTTTGGTAATTGGAAAGACGCTCCTTTCTTGGCTAGCCAGAGAGAAGTTTTGGTGGTTTATTTTGTTGTCTTTTTTGTTTGTCCGGGTGATTTCAGGGTTGTAATCCGGACATTGTCTTGTGTCTCAAACATCTCTTCTTCTTATTTCATCTAGTTCATTTAGTTGTAGTAGTTCGTCTAGTGTTATTTAGGATTATTCAAGGGTTGTAACCTATGTTTATTCTGCTTTTTTTATTCAAACCCTTTTCACCATTTTTCTAATATAATCTCTTATTTTCTGTTAGTTTTAGTCAGTTTCTGTTTAGGTAATTTTTCCTTCTATAGTCCTTTCAAGCTGACTCTAGTGACATGACACGCACGCATAATTGTCAGCATGATCCTGAAAGTTAGTCTAATCATGGAGAAATGACACAGTTTTGAACATGATAAAAAGAGGCATTTGAGGAAAAAAGTAAAGATTCATGCATTCTGAGGTAACCTGAAGTTTAAATAGAGTTAAATTGAGGCAGTAAGTCTGGGAAATCAAGAGGTTGATAAGAGCATGAAACAAGAAAATATCTCTCAAGTAGTTTGAGGTTGATCAGCCAGTGCTAAAATGCATTCTTCCACATCAAGATAAGGTTGAGTTAAATCTATTTCGAATTGGAAAGAGTCATTCATTAGGACAAAGGTATTGCCCACTGACACTTTTTATTTGTGTTGATGCCATCAATTGATGATGTATATGTGTTTCTTTTCTTATCTTCGATTGCATGTTTGTACTTGACATTCTTAAAGTTTGGTATGACGAAAGCATTTTATTCTGCTACCCAAACACTTTTATCTTCTGCTACCCTAATTTATTTTGTTTCATACCACTATTTTGGAATCAGAAGCAGAGTTACGAACTAGAAAGAAAGAAAAAAGGAAAAAAAGAAAAAAGAGAAAAAAAAAAAGAAAAGAGAAAAAGAAGAAAAAGAAAAAGAAAAGAAAAGAAAAGAAAAGAATGAAGAAAAAAGAAAAAGGAAAAAAACCAACTTTGTGTTTGAACTACATTCGACTTGATTCTTGTCACCGCAAGATACATAGGCAGCCTTATGGTTCGGTCACACCAAATAAGATATTTCATATTCCCCCGAAGTGAAGAGTGGGGCATATTTCCTTAGAAATCCCATTTAAAAAATCCAAACAAAAAGCAGAAGAAAAAAAAGTTCCCCAAATTCCAAGAAACTGGGGCAGAAGTATTAATTTTTGCCAAAAGATCTGATTCTAAAAGTTGTAATTTTGAACCCTTTTATCTTTAATTTTTTTGAGCCTTCATGCCACCCTTTCTTTCTAACCCTGTCCAAAGCCTACATTATGGTCCAAAGAAAGACCTTCCGACCAATCTTTGAGGATGTCAAATCAAGTGTGTGGGGAAAGTATGTTCTTCCTACATCATGTGTAACACCTTTTTTCTCAGTACAGAGAGAAAATAACAACATAAGAAAGTCTTATTGGTGAAAACGCTCATTGGAACCATAAGGCGATGGTGAGTTGAAAAAAGAAAAAAATGAGAGAGACTTGATGGTGAAAACCTTCAAGGCACTACAAGTCGACTGAGGATTGTGGATCAGATAGGACAGTTGAAGTACTGAAGCCCAGTTTCACAGTGAAGAGGTACGACAAGATGTTGATATTAGACTTGATTGAGAGATTATGCAACTTAATCCAAAGGTGCATGTCATGGTCGTTAGAGTTGGTATCCACATCTGATAAGTTTCTACATTGTAATTTTCTTTCCCTTGTCCCTTATTTTGTTCCTCTTGTTTTATTTAGTCCCTTCTTAAGTCTGTTTGATGAGAACAAGTGAGAAAAGACTTCAAAATTTGCTACCAGCTTCTCAATTGTACAAAACGAATTTGGCTAGCACATCAAAGTGGCATAAGTTAGGGAAAAGTGGTATGCATATTGAGTTGGTAATAATCAAATGCTTTGGGATTCATGTGAAATGCAAGAGTTCAGTAAATATCAACTCATGAGCAAAATACAACAGATAGAGGATATTGGCATAGAATGGAGCAAAGGTGTTTTCTGTGATAAGGGTTCAAAGAAAATGGGTAGTCGATAACAGGCAAGGTCTTCCAAGTTGAAATCAAAGTTATCTTGGCAAGTGCAGAAGCATCCGCTTTCAAGGTCAAGGCCACAAACTAACCACCACATTTGAACTCACAAGTTTTCGTTGTTTTAAATAGGAGCAAAGCAGTGCAAGTAAGTTGGTTCAAAAATAAGCAAAAAAGAAAAAAAAGAAAGAAAAAGAAAAAAGAAGAAGAAGAGAAGAGCCGACAATGGGAAGTTTTTCAAATCTTTTCCCTTACCTGTCTTGCTAGTGTGCATAAAATGTTGCCATGGCTCTTCACATTTTCCTCCTAGGATAAAAAGTCCTAGTCTGATGGACTTTTCCCTCCAATCAGAAATCATAGGCTGATGAATTTTCTCCTAAGATAGCAAAAAAGACCTAGGCTAATGAACTTTCTCCTAGGATCTAAATCTTAGTCTGATGAATCTTTCTCTTAAGATAGAAAACCTAGCCTGATGAATTTTCTCCTAAGATAAAAATCTTAGTTTGATGAATCTTTCTCATAAGATAGAAAACTTAGTCTGTACGATAAAAATCTTAGTTTGGTGAATCTTTTTTGTAAGATAAAAAAAAGACCTAGTCTGATGAATTTTCTCCTAGGATCAAAATCTTAGTATGATGCATCTTTCTCCTAAGATAACAAAAAAAACCTAGTCTGATGAATTTTTCTCCTAGGATCAAAATCTTAGTCTGATGAATTTTTCTCCTATGATAGAAGACTAGTTTGACGAATTTTCTCCTAGGATAGAAATCTTAGTCTAATGAATCTTTCTCCTAACATTAAAAAAAAGACCTAGTCTGATGAACTTTCTCCTAGGATCAAATGTTAGTCCGATGAATCTTTCTCCTAAGATAGAAGACCTAGTCTGATGAAGTTTCTCCTATGATCAAAATCTTAGTCTGATGAATTTTTCTTCCTAAGATAAGAAGGACCTAGTCTTATGAATTTTCTCCTAGGATCAAAATCTTAGTCTAATGAATCTTTCTCCTAAGATAACAAAAAAAGAGACCTAGTCTAATGAACTTTCTCTTAGGACCAAATCTTAGTTTGATGAATTTTTCTCCTAAGATAAGAAACCTAGTTTGATGAATTTTCTCCAAGGATTAAAATCTTAGTCTTATGAATCTTTCTCCTAAGATAACCAGAAAAAGGACCTAGTCTGATAAATTTTCTCCTAGTATCAACATCTTAGTTTGATGAATCTTTCTCCTAAGATAAGAAACCTATCTTGATGAATTTTTCTCCTAAGTTAACAAAAAAAACTAGTCTGATTGCACATCCTACTCGAGTCTTTAGTTTTACTCTCATCATTGCATCAAGAGCATAGGTAATCCACAGTTTCACTAACAACTCATAAAACTTTCTTGTGTAAACTGGGGCAGAAAATTTGATTTGTTTTGTTGTTTTGATTGCAGGCGTCCATCTAGATAACAAGGGAATACAGTTCAAGTTTTAGAAATCTGACGCCCACCTGGAGAACAAGGGAAGTCATTTCAGAATCCAATTCAATAGAAGTAGCAGAAGCTTGCGGAAAAATGCGAGTCAACATTCCAAGATGATCAACAAAAATAACCTCAATCCAGAATAATAAAAAATGAAAAACAAAAAAAAAAGAAAAGAAAAGGGAAGTGAATCCAAAATGCAGAAGCTGTGACAAGAGGTGGATTGCTTAAGACATGACATAAGTCACAAGCATGGCGTGTCCGATTTTTTATCCGAAAAGCTGAAGAAGAATGAATTAGTATCTACAACTAACAAGTGTCAACGTTCAAATCTAAAGTCTGCATGAAAAACTATTCAAGACTCAAGATCAAGCTTCCGAAGACTTATAAATAAGAATAATTTAGCTCATAGTTGACAGGCTTAGTTAGTATTTTTCCGTTTTTGATTTTGATGAATAAGAAGACCGCGGACCGGAACCTCGATAGAACGACACCTCAATCGGCTCTCCACCTCAATATACTCCATCATTATTCCTACTTCTGAACTACATGTGACATGATTTCTTTATAGGCAAAGATATGTAGGAAGCTCAATTACCAGGGCTCAGTCAGATTCACCTCTCTTTTAGTTTTTAGTCTCTCTAAATAAGCGTCGGGTCAAAAAACTCATCTCATCGTTCTTTGTCTGAAAATAATTCATATTTCCAGTCAAAGAGGGGCAGCTGTAAACAAGTGATTTTTGATCCTCCCCAAGATTTTATATATTTTAATATTCAAATACTTTGTTTAAGTGTAATATAGTTATTTAAACTAAGTTTTACTCTTTTATATTATTTTTATCATAAAATTAAAAAATACAAAAATAATTTTATTTTTCTCTATTTAATTAAGGTATTAGATATTTCTAAAATTTAATTGGAGCTCAACTTTGGAATTGTTGATCTCTTCTACCGCTTTTAAATTTTTTTTGCTTCAACAGGTTCATTTCTTTCCTTTTACTTAATATGGATTATTATGAATCAAACTTTAGGAGAGCCATTAAAAGATAGCTTAAAATCAATAGTGACTTCTATGATGTCGTTTAATTCCTTAAGCGAAATTATGTTGCGTTGATCGAGCTTCCTTTAAGTTTTATTCCTTAGTAAAATTTCTAGTTTGAGTGAATTTAACTTGTATTCAAATCTTTAGTTTCATACTGTTTTCACATAGAATTTGCAATTAGTTGCTTGAGGTGTTTTTGATAAATGAAGTAAAGTGTTCTGTGCACTTCTTTTTCTTTCCGTAAGTAATGGCATGAGCATTTAAAAGGTCTTTATAATTCACTTATAAAGGTATTCAAAATAATCACATATTTTAGTGATTTAAGTTAAAAGTATTTGAAGTATTGTGCTAATTCGTTGTTTGAGTTGAATATAATTCTCAATTCATCTTATAGTTGATATAATATTCCAATTAGATGGGTAAAATGCCTTGAACGTGGGATTTACCATACAAATTTAAGATTTTAACCTTTCAGTGGTTTTTTGAGAATTCCTATTGTTATTAGTACTTGGGTAGGCAAGTGATGGCCTATATAGGTCTATCAACCTATAGAGAACGTTGTCCTCTATGGGACTGATATGATGAAAGTAGTAAAGAATAAATGTAAAGGAGGCCAGTGGTTTTCTACTTGGAAAAATATCACACAAGGGGATCAAAAAATTATGACCTACACCAGTAGGCTTTATACTCAACTAACTTATAATCAACTTATTACAAGCTACTTTGCAAACTCCCTTTTACAAAGACTTCAAACTAACTTGTGATGAACCACCATAAGCCACTCTCTAACTCTCCTGGTTATAGAGGATTTAACTTATGACTATTCCTAGTCACAAGGTAAACTCCAAAGTTTACGGATTTGATTTGTTCCTAAAACAGTGCTTCTAAGAAAGCAAAATAGGAATTACAATGTAGAGAAATTAACAAGATTACAACTCAACTATGGACATACAAAAGATTCGATTAGAAGCTGATTCTTAGTGGAGTTGTCTTCTTGTTCTTGACACACTTAGTGACTTCAAATGCTAGACGAACTTTGTTTAGCTTGAGAGAATATCAATGAAGTGCATACATTGGTATGTCATGCACCAGGTTATTTTATCGCAAAGGATATCACAATAGATAGTGATGTCAACTCTTGGGGTACTTCTTGTCAGTGAGAAGTGACTGTTGCACTATCTGCACAACCTTTTCTGGGCAGGTGCGTTCCAGTTGGACTTTGTGCTTCTGTCAGGACACACCAATGAACCAGTTTTAGGATATGTCAATGGACCAGGTCCTAGTTGTGTTCCTCTTTTGAACAGTTGCTTGATGGACTTTCTTTTGCTACATTCCAGCTATGCACTTTGACCTGTACGTCTGTCATAGAACTCCAAGGGAGTAGGTCCCTGTTGTGTTTCTCTTTATCGTGAATGTGTACAGTCACTAACTTGTGCTTTTGTCGGAGAACCCTAAGGGACCAAGTCATTGGGTCCTTGTTGTGTTCCTCCATTTGGTCGTTCATCCATTTGCTTATGTTCAAGCTTCGACCAATTCATATGGGATGTATATCCGATAGAGCATATTCTCTATCTTGTTCATTACAACAAGTTTGTTAAATCATCAAAACATAAGAAGCATAAGATTAAGTACAACCCATCAATTTCTCCCCTTTTTGATGATGACAAACTTAAGTATAGACGACATTTATTTAGAGCAGAAATAACCGGATGAGATGCCAGAAACACACAAAGTTCCCCCTTAATCTCAGAAGTTCCAGGAAGTTCAGAAGTTCTAGGATAAGTTCCCCCTTAATCTTAGATCCCTTTAACCCCTTTAATCTATTACCAGTACCCAGACTCGCTAATATACAATCAAACCAATATATTTAATCTATCAGCAGTACCCAGACTCTCCAATATACAATTAATACTTTTTCCCCCTTTTGGCATCATTAAATAGAACAGAAAGAGCAAAGCATGTAATGAAGCATAAATAGGTCAGACACTATAAGCTCATGCCACATATGTGCATACAATATGACAGTAAAGAGAAGCCAAAGGAACATAGTATTTTACATGCAACGAAAGGGAAATTGTTTCATTATGTTTACATTGGAGTGAATAGTTCAGGAGCAGTACTAGTTAAGATCAACATACCACCATACCAAACAAAAACAAAACTAAAACAGCCACCACAGATCACTGGACAAAAAGAAACTTCACACTAAGAGGATCCTAGGAAATACTGGAGGAATGAGGCTTAAAGGAAGATGAAGTAATTATTTTGAGAACTAGGTCTAGTCTAGCCTTTGCTGTCATTTGTTCTTCAAGTAATTGATCCTGTAGGTTCTCATTTTCCTTTCTCAGTCGGGTGACTTCCTCATGTACAGAATCAGGTCCCTTAGCTACTTGGAGCTGGGTTTCCAATATGACATTTCGAGCCCTCAACCTTCTCAATTTCTCAAAAGCTACATTTTGAGTATTTATCAACTAAGACATGGTTGGGAGGCTTCCACCAACTCTTTCTATGCATTCATATTCCTCTAGAGTGGTCTTTAAGAATGACTGTTTGAGCGTGCCCATTTTGAGATTTCCTAAGGAAACTTTGTAGAATTTGAACACTTGAGTCAGAAGAAAGCCATAGCGTAACCCGTGATTTCCTCCTTTGAAATATGCCATTTTCTACATGTGATCAATCATGATGTAAGGCAAATTTATTGTTATATACTCATCAAGTGCTTCCATTAGGACCATGTCCGATCTTGTAGCAATGGACATCTCTCAGAGCGAGGTAAAAGTACTGTATTGACCAACTTGAAAAGAAGATGGTACTCAGGAAGCAACACCTTCTTAGGCACATGTTACCCTTGTTGAATAGCTTGTTCTTTCATAATGGCTCTCCAAAGTTTACTCCTTAGATACCCTTAACTTAGTTTATTCCTTCACATGGGATTCTGAGAACCCTGCCCATTTTTGAAGCTCCTAGCACAATGTCAATTCCATTTACGAGAGTACAGATGTGGTTCCTCGCAATAGTGAAAAGAGACGCATAGAACACTTGTTCTGTTTCTTCGTACACTATAGGCATTCTTTCTTCAAACAAGTGTTCTCATTGTTGAAACTCCACAATCTCTAGAATTTGACGCATCCCTGTCATTTTTGAAATAGCTAGATCAAAAGTGCGTCCCACAACACCTTTTGAGTTCTTAGTCTCTGTTGCCAGGGACCACTTTCATTGGCCATGGACCTTAATGCAGCAGGTTCCTTCACATTTTCCTCCTTTCTTTTGCTACAGCTTTCATCAGTCTTCCTTTCCAGCTAGCTATCCCCACAATATTGTCTTCAAACATAGCTGGCTCAGTCTTACTTTGTTTCGGCCTGCTCCTTTACTTCACATATGACCCTTTTTGTTTCTTAACAGTTTCACTGACTCCCTTTTCCATGGACTGTTGGGTTGTCATAGGTTGTTGTACTAAAGAACCGAGTTCTTTGGAAGCATTTTTACCTACTTGGTTTTGCTGTCCCACTCTTGATGAAATCCTTTGGATTTATTCTCCTCCTTGTTCTTGGTTTGACACTCCTTTTACTTTTCTAAAATGAAGATTCAGAGCTATCTTGCAGTAGTGACCTGATAGTAATGGACTTTGAGGAAGGCCCTAAGATTTTAGAGGGAATAGGAGGTACAGAAGTGGGTTTGTATGGATAGGGAATGGGTTCATTTGAAGGCTTTTCTAGGAACATCTCACGAGTTAGAGACTCTAGGAGTTCTGCAGTTCTTGTATTTTCTAGACGAGAGATCTCTTTTCTCTGATACTTAGAATGGAGATAAGCTTCTTCATTTGTCAAACTATCAGCAGCTATGGCCATGATGTTTTGAGCTGCTTCTTTTTCAGGTGACTCCATAAGAGTTACTGCTTCCAACATAAAAGAGTTTATGTACTGCTCAGGATCATTCTCGTAAGCTTCTAAAACCAAAGAAGTGAAACCTTCTGTATGTTCTTTGGAGAAGTCATAGGATTGACTAGACATGGGGTTCTCAAAATAGTGTGTAAGCAGGATTTAGTAGAAATGGAAAGACAGTAGGAGTAGAGAAGAGACTAGAACTGTATAAAGTGGTGGACTGCGTGAGAGGTGATGACCAGAACTTGATTTTAATGAAGGCAATGAAATAGGGACGGTGCTAGGAGTGGTAGACTGAGATGATTTTTCGATCTCCATTTGATGACTACTTTCGAGACAGGTAGCTCAAAAGCAGAGAAAGATGAAGAGTGAGTCCTAGCTGAACAATGAAAGAAAAGGTTCATGACTTATCATAGGAGGGAATAAAAGGTTTATTGAAAAGAGGATAATAATGAGTGAAGAAAGAAATAGGTATTGAATAATCCTAGAGATGGAGATAGGTTTGTGGGAAAGTGGTTTCGTACAGAGGAGATGAAAGGATTTGACGGACAAGACATGACACACAAACCTTGAAAAGGTTGCTGAGGTGGCAGCTGAATTACAAGATAATTATTACACACTTTTTTTAGAGAGGGCGTGCAAAAATTAACCTCATTACTACTAACCTATGATACAAGAACCTGATGCCGGAGCAATTTGTTGAACAGAATTTCAACAGCTCCCCCTTTTTGCATTATAACATACTTTTAGCTTTAGCTTCTATGATCGTCATGCGTGTTTACCTACAATGGTGTTGATGTGAGTCAAGCTTAGCTAGAAAAACTTTAGCTATCTTTACCTGAAGATGTTCTTATTGAGCTGCCAGAAAGGGAATTTGGTTCTTCATTAGATTTTTGTGGCATTTGTTTTCGTCTTGATTCATCAAAGATATTCTCAACTTTTAGATGTTGATGCAACTATCTGGAGTTTGATCTCTTTCCAGTCTTTTACACCTTTCTCACTTTGTCATCTTCTTGATTTTGAGACCTCAGGCATTTCCCAGAGATGGGATTGGTTCATCATATTAATCCTCATGGTTTCTTTCTTGACAGAAGGAGAGTGCCCTTTGAAAAATTCATTGAGAATCTCCTTCCATTTAGATCTGCCTTAGTTGGAGACCTTTTTGACCTTGTTTTGTGGGTTGTTTCTCAGGAGCATTTCCTCTCATATCTGTTTGCATTATGCTTTCCAAGATGATCTTTCTTGTTTTTCTAGAGTAAGGTACTTTCCTCCAATTGGTAGTTCCTGGCCAGTTTTTCTTTGAGGAAGGACTTGGTTAGGCACCTGTTCTTCAATAGAAAGCAGTGTTCATTTCTTTTAGCACCTGATGGTGAGCATTGTACTTCACAATATCCACCTTTTTCTATTCAAGTTCCAAGTAAACCCCCTCTCCCCACATTGTTTATTGAGAATGTACCATTTACTTTCTTCTCAAGGATACAGTCCTTTCCTGCAGGGCTTTCAGTGAGAAGCATTTATTGTTCATAGTCCATCACATTCTGCTACCTCTAATTACTCTCTGCACATACATATAAAGGGTTAGATTTAGGAACCCAAACTATTTTGGGTCCCTTGTTACTATAAAAAGGGTGAATGAGGGGTTTTCTGGTCCATGCAGGCACCATTCTCTTTTTGCAAGTGGTACCTGGTGCTGTGCTAGTAGTCACTCTATTCGTGAATGCTTTGTTCTTATGAGAAGACTTAAACCTAGACTGGCAATTTTATTTAAAGATCCCATTGTTTCCACAATGGGTACATAGCCAGTTGTCAGGTATAGTGACATGCTTGCTGTATGGGTTATAGAAAGTTTTCTCCCTTTGGAACCGGGTGCTTGCCTGTTCCCACTATTGTTGAGATACATGGCAGTAACAACATCTGAGGACTATGTCCATTTTAAGGGTTTCCCAAGATCATTCTTACTTTCTCCAACTCAATTTGGAGTTGTTGATTCCTCTCGAGTTCTTTGCAAAGACTAGTTTTTATGACATTTAACTCCTTTTCTAGCAAGATGTGTGACTCACTGGCCACTCCCTTCCCTTTCTCAAGATTTACAGTTATGTTCTCTATTACGTCCTTACCGATTTCCTCTAGATCCGCACATATCACGAGAATGCCATCCCTTTCCACTTCAATAGAAACGATCTTTTCTTCTAGGGTATGTTTCTTACTGCTAAGATCTTCTGTTGTTTCTTTCAGGTCGAATACTAATACCATCAAATCATCTCTTGACTGCAAGGCCTCCCAAGCTCTATGTTTAGGATCTCCTTGTCATTTACAAGACTGTAGTAAGAGTCAATTAAGACATTTGATAAAGACCTTAGTTCTTTGGAGGAGTAGGATTTCAGATTTCTCTGAACATCCCTGAAGTTTACCTCACGTCTCCATCTTTATCATCATCATCATCTGATTGAGCCATCAATGCGAATAGTGAATTGTACTTTGTTGCTTCAGTTTCCAATGTCATCATGGAACCATTTTCTGCTTCTGATTCCGTTTCGAATTCACTTGAGGAAGATCCCCAAGAGGCAAGAGCCTGCTTAACAATATTGTATGCAACTTTTCTTCGATTAAATTTTTTTCTCTAGAATTAGGTTCTCTTTTCTTGCTTTGTCAGGATTGTGCTTGTACTACTCATGTTTTGCGAGTGGATAGTTTTTGACGAAATACCCTGCATTCCACATCCGTGACAGAGATCGTTGTTCCTTGTTTTGCTTGAACTTCCCCAATTTGGTATACCACCGTTTCTTCGAACCTTTTTTTGGAATCTCTTAGTGAGATAGGCCATGTCACTATCTTCATCACTTGAATCACTCCTTTTAGCTTTTAGCACCTGTTTCTTTTCCTTATTAGGCTCCTTTCTTTCATTGTCCTTCTTTCTCTTCATCTCGTACGTTTCAACCAATTAGCTCATCCATGGTCAACGTCTGTAGATCTTTAGCTTCCTTGATGGCATATACCTTAGTTTCCCAATACCTAAGTAGAACACTTAGAATTTTTCTTACAAGCTTGTTTCTGGGAATGACATCTTCAAGAGAATGAAACTCTTCTATGATGGAGGTGAATCTGGTATACATGTCTTGTATGGATTCATCATCCTTCATCTTGAACATCTCATATTTTGTGGTGAGCATGTCAATTTGGGATTGCTTGACCTAGGTGGTTCCTTCATGTGCGGTTTGCAATGCCTCCCATATTTCTTCAGTAGTTTCATAAGCTGAGACTCTATTGTACTCATCAGGTCCTATGCCACACATCAAGATCTTCTTGGCACGGTAGTTCTTTTCTACAACTTTTCTGTCAATGTAATTATACTCTCTTCTTCTTTTAGGCACCAGTTGCTCTGTTTCTTCAATCTATTTATGGGAACATGTGGACCATCATAAATGATGTCCCACAGTTCAGAATCTTCAGCCATTATGAAGTTATGCATCCGAGTCTTCCACCATCCATAGTATTGACCATTAAATCTAGGAGGTCTATAGGTTGATTCTTCTTGTTCAAAGCTTGATGGGGTGGCCATTGAGGATTTCTCCGAGGTGTTAGCCTGATAGGAGAAACCTGCTCTGATACCAATTGATGACCTGTATGCGTCTACCAACCTATAGAGAATCTGGTCTTCCATGAGACTGATACGCAGAAACCAGTAAAGACTGAATGTAGAGGACGCTAGAGTTTTTTCTATGTGGAAAAATCTCATACAGGGGGATAAAAAAACCACGACCTATACCAGTAGGCTTTAAACTCAACTAACTTGTAATCTACCTATTACAAGCCACTTTGAAAACTCCCTTTTGCAATGACTTTAAACTAACTTGTGATGCACCACCACAAGCCACTCTCTAACTCTCCTAGTTACAGAGGATTCAACTTATGACTATTCCTAGTCACAACATAAACTCTAAAGTTTACGGATTTGGTTTGTTCCTAAAACAATGCTTCTAAGAAAGCAAAATAAGAGTTACAATGTAAAGAAATTAACAAGATTATAACTCAACTATGGACATACAAAAGACTCATTGATAATATTCAAGAGGTTGGTTGTGAGGTCACCCATTATCCTCGCTCTTTCTTCTCTGTTACCTTCCATATCAAATCTGTGCATACAAAGAAATGAGTTTTGTTCTTTTTTTTTTGTTAGAAATCGCGTTAGTTATAGATCTAGAGAAAGCAAAAAATTTAACTAGAAAATTCGCATAGATGACGCGAAATTGTTTGACCAAAAACTATAAACTTTCGATTAAACTATAAAATTTTATGTAATGAAGGATTAAACTTAGTTAACGATAATATCTATTAGATATAAAACTTGAAAACATTGATAACGTAAGATAAAGCTAGTGGGAGATTGAAAGTAATGCACATTTAATACTCCAAAAAGTGTGAGCAATAATGAAGGAATATGTAGCAATAAATAACAATGAATGGTATTTATGTAAATAAGGAGAATGATTCACCCAATAATGAATAAGATAGATGATTATTCCTCCTGACAATGATGAATGAAAGGCAAATTCTAGAATGTTTGAACTATTCTCGGATCTGATAGAAAAGTGTGCAATAATGTGAGGAAGAATCTTGATGAAAAGGTAAAGTTTGTAGTTTTGCTAGAGAGAGAGAATCTTCTTGTCAAAATATGTTCTTGTCAAGTGAATATTACACGCCTTACAGCATTTTCTCTTTTCTATTTATATGAGAAATGTCCCTAACAAACCCTAATAGTACAAGTGCAGAGAATATTCAATGAAATATTATCTTTAATATCTTATTACAAAAACTAGACGCTATTATTCTATCCTTGGTACCCGGCCTTGGTCGTTATTGGCAGCCCGACCTCTAGTCTCACTACTTCCTGGTTGATCTCGATCGACCCTTCTCTTAATATCGCTTTTGTTTAATCAAAAAATAGATATTTGGTCAAAGCTAGAATTTAGAAGAGTCGGGTTACTGATAATCGAAAAAGTATATAAATAAAGAAACTTGAGAATGATATTATCATAAAGAAAGTAAGTTAAAGTATATTCCAATAGTAGCTTGTGTCTCAATCGATTACATATCTCTCCTTTTATAGGCCCTTTTGGGAATGTACATTATGCCCAAGTCATAATAAGGATATTATGAGTAATTAATGACATTAAATGTCACGCTACATGATCATTACATTGAATGCATATATTCCTTAACAGATTCAGCATTTACCACTCTTTAGTGCCGTATTTGCACCGTTTTCTTTAACCATATTCATTCTTTCCATTGATCGGATGTGAATAGGCTCAAACAAGGACGATTGGCGATACTCTCGCCACGTGCCTCTTCCTTTCTCCTTACTCATACCTGATTTGTAATTCTCAAACCATAGCTAAATATAATTTATTGATCATCCCACTCCCTGATACGTCGTCATATATATGAATACCATTTTCCCCAATACAGATAGTCCCCTTACTTTTTATTTATTCATCGGTTTGAGTATTTGGGAAGTGAAATTCATTAAAGGAGAATATTTGTCGTCATTAATGCTCTAACAGAGTTGGCGCTTCAATTGTCACTTCCTTTTAATGCTTTAGACACGTGTCTTTCTTTCATTGGTTGCAAAATTTCGCAGCACTTTATTAGGCTTTCTTTTCGGCTTCACTGTTCACGAAGTGTCAGTATCATTATTATGGTTCTTCCATTACCATACTTTTCCTTTTTTGCTGGTACCCATTAGTATAAATATACTTCTTTTTGTGACTTGTTTCACATAAAGCGTATCATACACTCTAATCCTTTGAGACTTCTTTGCTATTTTCTACTTCACTTTAACTTTCTTTGCCATGGCTTCACCAAATCCTAACCCTAAGAGAACCCCCATTCTGGATAGCTTCCCTACATAGAAGAAGGGATAGACTCTGTAACCTTGGATTTGCTCGTGGTGGTAGTACGTCAACTACTTCTTCTACATCTGGTGTCTTTTTTGGGACTAAAGGTTCACATTCTCAGAGGAGTTCCTCCCGGAACAAAGAATCTTCTGAGCCACTTCATGAGCCTTTGGTTGAGGAAATAATCCCTTCTGAAATTTCCTTTCATCATGATAGAGAATATCTTAGGACCCAAGTTGCTTATTTAAACCGTGCCGATCCTTTCCTTACTCAAATCACAGATATTTTAGCTCACATAGTTTGTAAGGATTGTTATTGTAGTGATGATTTCCCAATCATCGTTCCTAATTCAAATCAGAGGATCACATCTTACTTAATAGGATTCTCTTCTGTTTACATATACCTTTTACTCTAGGGTTTAAACCAGCCATTGACCCAGTCATTCTAGACTTCTGTCATTTTTTCGATGTGTGTTTGGGTCAAATTGGTCCTATTGTTTGGAGGGTTGTCGCATGTTTGAGGCATCTTGCAAACATGGTGGATATTGAATTCACTTTTCCCCACCTAATTCACCTTTACTCCCCTAGCCTTTTTCGAAACGACTTATTTGGTTTAAAAGCCAGGGGTAAGAGGGTTTTAGTGAATCCCGAGGATGATAAAGACCGTATCTGGTATACCGGGTTTGTTGCTGCTCCCATTGCTGGTTTAGTGGGTGAAAATAATGTTCCCTTCCCGGAGAAGTGGAACTTTGCACGTAAGTGTTAAACCCTTATCGTGCCTTTTTATTTCTAGGCTCGCTTATTTTTAATTTTACTTCTTTTTCTTTTCAGCAACCATGGGCGTTGTAGAGTCTGTGCCCAACTTCCGTGGTTGGGTAGAAAAGTTGTTGAAAACTGCCCCAATGGAGGGTAGATCATGGAAAACCCTTTCCAACCGTTATGGTTGGAAAGTAAAGACTCATGGTAAGGACTTCTATTTCCACCTTGTTTATATTTACATATTTTTTGTTGTTCTAACTTTCATCCTTCTTTTTATTAGGATTTGCCATTCGAGGAGTTACTCCAGAGGTCGTCTAGGCATCTCGTGACTCCTTAAGTACTTGCAGTTCTTCAGCCCAAGATATATTCTTGGGCTCTGTAAAGAGGAAATCTGTTGAAGAAGATGATTCAGAGGAAGAAGACGAGGGTTCTTTGATGTCAAGACCATGAGCCAGGAAACGTAGCGTCTCTGAAGACAAGGCTGATGTCTCCCTTCACCTATCTCTTTCCGAACCTGTTATTACTCTGGTGATAATCCCTGATGATTATGTTTCTCCTTCTAATACTAGTGAGTCAATAAATCAACTTTTTATCAGTGGATTCAGTAGTGGGACTTTAGGACCTGTTCTAAACGAACCTCCTTTGTCTTCTTTTATCTCTTCCTACCTGTGATTACTTCTTTACCTTCATCAACTACTACTTCTATCCCTTCCCCCATTATTTTTGCTTCTTACACTGCTCCTCCTTCAGTAACTCCTCCACCCATTGTTCGTCGCACGGAGGTGTGCTTTTCGAGTAGGGGTTCCGCTATGAGGAGCGTAACCATTGAGGTTCCTGCCAACAAGAGTCTTTTAAGAAAGTCTGGACGAGCCTATTCTTGGATCAAACCTTTGATTGACCCTATTGAGAAGGCTAAACTTGCAAGCCATAGTAATCTGACCCTCATGAACGACATAGTACATGCCACTCTAAAGGTATTTTCTTGTCCTTTATCTTATTAAAACTTTTTGATTTTGAAATCCTGACCTTACCTCCTTTTTTTGTTTACGTAGGCTAACCTCATTGGTACTGTGCTAATGACCTGAGTCTCCCTTTTGGAGACGTTGGCTCATGACTTAGAGAACTGCTTATGATGTAGAAGAGGCTGCCCGTGATTTTCAATTGGAGGCAAACAACTGGAAGAACCAATTTGAAATTGCACAAATTGACATGGAGAATTTCGAGAAGGGGAAAAATACCTTAGAGCTAAAAGTTCAAACGTTAACCTCTGAGCTGATGATGATTAAAGTTTCCTCAAGCCAAACTGAGAAGGAAAAAGAGCACCTTGATCTTCCTTTTCAGAATTGCTGTCCAAGGCCAACGAGGAAAATAGGGCTCTAAAGACTTTGCTGGCTCGCAAGGCGATACATGCTAGGGAGCTAGCACAAAACCTTTCACGGGCACAAGAAGAACTAAAAGTTTCGATAGACTTGGTACATGCCCTAGAGAGTTCTCATACCTCCCTTCAATCATCTTATAATTCCGTCTTGGCTAAAAATGAAGAACTTAAGAATAAAGTTGCTGCTTGGGAGAGAGACTATGAACTTCTCGAAGAGTCGACCAATGTTGAGGTAAGCTGGACCTTCTTAAAGTCTCGTTGTGAAACCTTGGTGGAAATGCGCCAAGAAATGTTTACTTTGGAATCATAATTAGCGAAGGTGAATGAGGCCATTGAACGAGCACAACAACCACAAGATTTTTCATCTCCCTAGGTTGAAGTTCCTATGACTGTTGAAATTGCCACGAGTGTCACACCTTCCTCAAGCCCATCTGTGCCTCTTGTTGCCAGTCAAGCTGAGACTTTTCCTGTTGACGCTCCTACTGCTGTAATTGAAAATCTACCTTCAACTGTTGACGATGTTGTTCCAATTGAGTTTGCTGATGATCCCTCTTCTGTTCTTTCTTCTTAATGAAAGAATTTCACCTTTGTTTCAAATTTCCTTTTTGTAGGTATCTATCTGCAAAACTATGTTTAAGGTTTTTGGCTTCTTGCGATAATTTCCCTTTTCTTTTTATAATTAGACCCTTGGTTATCAGTTAAGGTTTGACTTTAGAAATAAAAGTCCCCAAGTCTTGTTATGGGGAATTTTTGCATGAACAATTCAATGACTAAGTTTATACTTAGTCTTTAGTGTTTTTAAAATATTAAGAAGTTATCATTAAACTTCTCTGTTCTATTCGTGCCTTTTATTTTCAAGGACGTAAAGAATAGTTTGCATTTTTGTTCTTTAAAAATACTTCTATTAACCTCATGACTAAATATCACGAGTTTTATAAAAGAGGGCCCTTTTATATTTTGACACTTGATGAAGAAGACGTCTCAACTTCACAATGGTGTTCATTATACGATAAAAGACATAGGAACACACATGTTTCTTTTCAATAACTTGGACAAGTTTTTATTTCCGAACCTTGACAAGTTTTGAATAATGCTTTACATGTATTTGAATTACATTTATAACTTTCTCATAACTGTTTTTCTTGTAACAGATATATATAAAAGAAGTTCATTATACGATAAAAGACATAGGAACACACATGTTTCTTTTCAATAACTTGGACAAGTTTTTATTTCCGAACCTTGACAAGTTTTGAATAATGCTTTACATGTATTTGAATTACATTTATAACTTTCTCATAACTGTTTTTCTTGTAACAGATATATATAAAAGAAGAATAATAGATACAAGGTTTTTCCTTATAACCCGTTTTAGTACATAGTCTTTACCCTAACTGTTTTTAGGTACCTTAGGTCCCTTAACTCTAAAACATTAGGAAGGGTTGAGAGATGACTCCATTGTTCTCATGGGAAAGAACACTATGATGAATGCCATGAATCTTTTACTTCCACTCCGTACTTGACTCTACTTAGGCTTTATTTTTACTCAATAATCTTGCCTTTTATATACACATGACTGTATATTCTATGTAGTCCCTCAAGTGTTTGAATGTTGAAGTATGAAGCCTCGAGCACTTGATAATTTCTTTCACCTAGTCCTTTTCCTGAAAAGGAAATACATACGGGACTCGGGGGTGCGATTATAGATGAAGACTGATTAACCCGTTTATATGTCTATCAGATTAATTGTAACCCTGGGCCAGAAATTTAAGTTTATTTCATCTTGCCGTACAGGTCGTGACTCATCATTTAGTACGAGTGAGCGTTTTGCCTATCATCTAAAATCGTTAGTAACATTTTAGCAAACCAAAAACTAAAGTTTAACATGGTGATACCTGACTGTGGGTTTTCCCTTAGAAGTAGTGTCTCTTCAAATGAACAACATCCCAATGTGAATGAAGTATCTTCTCGTCCATTATTTCCAATTCATATGCTCCTTTTCTTGCAACATCATGAACCCTGTAGGGTCCTTCACATGTTGGACTTAGTTTACCTGCATTGACTGCTTTTGGCGATAGAAAATCCTTTTTAACCATGAATCCAAATTTTAAAGTATCTCAGACGAGCTTTCCTATTGTAATATCGTTCGATCACTTGTTTTTGTGCTGCCACTCTTATTAATGCAGCTTTTCTCCTGCCTTCCAATGAGTCCAAATTGATCCGCATCTCTTCATCATTAGACTCTTGGGTTGCTTGTGAGAATCTTGTTCTTGGTTCTCCTATTTTAACCGGGATTAGTGCTTCAGCTCCATGAACCAAAGAGAAAGGTGTTTCACATGTGCTTGTTTTTGTTATTGTACGATATGCCCATAAAACCCGGGTATTACTTCAGGCCAATTACCCTTTGACTTCTCTAATCGTTTCTTTAAATTATTGATTATAACTTTGTTCGTTCATTCTTCTTGCCCATTACCCACTGGATGATATGGTGTAGATGTTATCCTTTTCATTTCCCAACTCTCAAGAAATTCTGTGACTTGAGCCCCGATAAATTGAGGGCCATTGTCGCATATGATTTCCTTTGGTACACCAAATCGGTAGATGATATTTTGCAAAATAAAATCTTTAACTTCCTTTTCACGCACATGTTTAAATGCTCCTGCCTCCACCTATTTAGTGAAATAATCCGTAAGTACGAGAAGAAATTTTACCTGTCCTTTTGCTTGAGGCAACGGTACCACTATATCCATTCCTCATTTCATAAATGGCCACGACGCAATGACTAGATGTAATAATTCTGCTGGCCTGTGCATATTGTTAACATATTTCTGGCATTTCTCGCATTTAGCCACGAAACTTGTCGCTTCTTCTTCTATGTAGGCCAATAGTAACCAGCTCTAATCAAGGTTCTCACCAGCGATCTGCCTCCTGCGTGATTCCAGTAATGCCTCTCATGTATTTCCCTCATCACATACTCCGTTTGAGAAGGTCCGAGGCATCTTGCTAAGGGACCATCAAACATTTTACGGTAAAGTTTCCCTAGTTTTAAACGGTAACGAGCATCCTTTTTTTAAGTGTATGTGCTTGTTTCTTGTCATTAGGAATGGTATTGTACTGTAAAAAGGCAACAATTTTGTTCCTCCAATTCCAAGTTAAATTATTAAAATTTACCTCATCCTTATCAGGTTCGAGAACTGAACAAAACAAGTATATAACTGAGGTGTTTGCATCATTTGCTACATCAGCTGCGGATGCGAGATTGGCTAAAGCATCTGCTTCTCCATTTTCATCCCTCAATATTTGTATGACCTTCCTAGTTTTGAATTGCCTTATCAATCCCCGTACCTTTTCCAAGTACTGTTTCATCCTTGCTTCCCTAGCCGTGTAAGTCCCCAGCATTTGATTAACCACGAGTTGTGAATCACTTTTGATCACTACTTGATTTATAGCAAGTTCCTACACCAACTCTAGACCTACAATCACAGCTTCATACTCCACTTCATTGTTAGTCATGGAATGACACTTAATAACTTGCCTAATAGTTTCACCCATAGGTGATACTAACACAATTTCTAATCCTGCGCCTTTTACATTAGATGATCCATCACCGAATAAGGTCCATGTTCCTGGATTAGCCCCATTAAGTATCTGTACTTATTTTTCTACTTCTAGTTGCATTCCTTGGCTAAAATCAGTCACAAAATCGGGTAATATCTAGAACTTTATTACTGTTCTAGGTAGGTACGTGATTTCATATTCACTCAGTCCTATGGCCCATTTGGCTAACCTTCCTAACAATTCATACTTATGAAAAATACTACATAAAGGATATACAGTTACCACAACAATGGGATGACACTGAAAATATGGTTTTAACTTTCTAAATGCCATGATTAAAGCAAGTGCTAGTTTTTTCAGTTG
Organism: Nicotiana benthamiana; assembly: GCA_034376525.1. Classification (NCBI taxonomy): domain Eukaryota; kingdom Viridiplantae; phylum Streptophyta; class Magnoliopsida; order Solanales; family Solanaceae; genus Nicotiana; species Nicotiana benthamiana. The sequence goes on from CM067332.1 coordinate 70,331,728, forward strand.
TGGATACCGTGTCTCTGCATTTAATAAAGATTTACTAACATAATAGATAGGAGATTGTTTACCGTGTTCTTCACAAACCAAAATCACACTTACCGTAACTTCTGAAATAGTAAGGTAGATAAAAAGTCTCTCCCCAGCCTTTGGTTTTGCTAACAAAGGTGGATTTGATAAGTAAGTCTTCAAATCTCTAAGTTCCTATTTACACTCTTCATCCCACTCAAAATGATCCTACTTTTTAAGGGCAGAGAAAAATTTAAAAGACTTTTCCGATGATTTAGAAATGAATCTCCCCAAAGCTGCGATTCTTCCTGTCAGTCTTTGTACTTCTTTCTTGTTTGAAAGTATATCAGGGATTTCTTCAATGGCCTTATCCTGCACAGGATTTACTTCAATACCATGGTTAGAAATAAGAAAACCTAAAAACTTACCTGATGCCACACTAAATGCACATTTTTCTGGATTCAACTTCATATTATACTTTCATAAAATTTTAAACGTGTCAGACAGGTGGCATATATGATCTTCAGAATGTTGAGACTTAACTAGCATATCATCTATATACACCTCCATGGTCTTACCTAAATGTTCTTGAAACATTTGGGTAACTAACCTCTGATACGTTGCACCTTCATTCTTAATACCAAAGGGCATTACCTTATAACAGTAAGTCCCTCTATCTGTTATGAAAAGAAGTTTTTTCCTCAGCTCCTGGATCCATCTGGATTTGATTATATCCTGAATATGAATCTAAAAAACTTAATTGCTCATGCACTGCAGTAGTATCAACTAATTGATCTATGTGTGGTAAATGGAATGAATCTTTTGGACAGGCTTTATTAAGGTCTGTGTAATCTACATAGACTCGCCACTTACCATTCTTTTTAGAAACCACAACAGTGTTAGCTAACTAATAAGGATACTTTACCTCACGAATTGAACCAACTTTCAGCAAATTTTTAACTTCTTCTTGAATCACCTTATTCTTGAAAGTTCCTTACTTTCTTTTCTTTTGCTTTATTGGAGGGTATGATGGATCTTCGTTTTAGTTTATGAGGCATGACCTCTGGTGATATTCCTGTCATGTCAGAATGGGACCAAGCAAAATAATCTGCATTAGCTTTTAAAAATTCAGTTAACTTACGCTTTACCTCTATGCTGAGATTGGTTCCTACATACACTTTCCTCTCGGGCCAGTGTATAAATAAAACCACAGCCTCTAATTCTTCTATGGTTGTTCTGATGTTCTCGTTCTCCTCTGGTTATTAGATGGTATCAGGTTTTGAATCCACATCTATTTGCTCTTGTTCAGTTGAGGTTGATACCGTGTCTCCCCCATCTAAATTCTATAATTTCTATTTGTTTTCACCCTTATCAGTCGGACCTGTAATGGAATTGATGCTTCTGGAAGTTTGTTGATCGCCTCTGATTTGGCATATACCCCAAGATGATGGAAATTTAATAACTTGATGTAATGTTGATGGAACAACATCCATGTCATGGATCCATGTCCTTCCAAGAATCATGTTGTAAGCCATTTCCATGTCTACGACTTGAAATTTGGTGTCTTTGGCAGCGCCTTCTACGAATGTAGTAAGGATTGCTTCTCATTTCATTACATCACTAGAGTTGTCAAATCCCAACAAAGTGTATGCTTTTGGAATCAATTTATCCTCAGCTTGCATCTCACGCAACACTCGTATCAAAATAATATTTATGGAACTTCCTGGATCAATCAAAACTCGTTTTACGTTAGTGTCATGTACAAGTAAAGATATTACCAGTGCATCGTTATGTGGAGTTAAGAGACCCTCAGCATATGCATCGTTAAATGTGATATTTATTTCTTCCAGTACATGTCGCAACCTCTTCCCATGAGTGATTGATATCTTGGAAGTTTTATTAGTTGCGGTATAGGAAATGCCATAGATATCTTCACACCCACTTATAACATTGACATTTCTTTTGGGCGAGGGCAGTTTTGGAGGCTCGTGTCTGTTTCATATATGCTTGTTTACCTTTTTCACTAAATAGCTCAGTGAGATACCCTTATTTTAACAAATGATCAATCTCGCGCTGCAAAAATCTACAATCTGCGGTTTTATGCCCGTGATCATTGTGAAATTCACACCAATGATCAGGGTTTTGTCTATTTGGATTTCATCTCATCTCGTTCGGCCATCATACCTTGTCTCTCATGCTTCTTAAAACAAGTACGAGCTTAGAGGTGCTTACGTTAAAATTGTAACCACAAAACCTTTATTTTAAACTTCGACCATTATCTCGTGGTCCATGTGAGTTCCGATCATCTCTGAACCTTGCTGAGGAGCCTGATTCCCTGCTTCTAGATTTATGGTCGTACCTTTGACTATCTTGCCTTGACCGTGAATCCTTTCCCGCATGTCCCATGTAAGGCTCGTACCTACTTTTCCCAGATCTTTTTTCATGCCTTGAACTTACTTTTTCTTCTGTTTATGTCGTAGAATGATATCTTCCTCAATCCTCTTCTTTGTATTGTGTCTATTGTAAACATCATTCCACGTTGTCATTAGGAATTCTCAAAGGCTTTCTTTGAGTCGTCTTTTAGTTTTTGAACTCTTCTCTTTCAAATTATTGGTGAAGGCTATTGCTGCCCAATAGTCAAGTACTCATGGCAATGTCATCCTTTCCCGTTGAACTATCTACGAACTCTCTAAGAAACTCTGAAACTCCTTTTTTGATTTTGAAGATATCCTCCATTCTTTTTTCAACTTTTTGAGATCCCGAGTGTGGTTTAGTAAATGGATCTGAAAGTTCAACAAACGAATTTATAAAATTTTCAGAATTTTCAAGTAAAAGAGAATACAATTTTAGTGCTCCTTGAGTGAGCGTTTCACCGAATTTTTTAACCAAAATTGATTCAATCTCCTGCTTGGTCAAATCGTTGCCCTTAACACCTGTTGTAAATGCTATAACATGATCTCGTGGGTCTGTTGTTTCATCATACTTTGAAATATCGGGCATCTTGAACTTCTTTGGAAATGGGAGAAGGCGGCGCTTGGCTTCCAGGGCTGTTGAGAATATTTATCCATATCTACCCCTTTGATCACGGGCAGTACCCCGGGTATTTGCTCTATGAGGTCTCTGCAATGTTAGTACTAAATTTTGTAAATTAGAATTAACCGGATTACCTGGGTCTACCTCATGTCTTTCACTGGAGGTTCTACCATTGCCCGAATTAACCATCCCGGAACGAGGACTCTCCAAAGTATTCCGATTTGGAGTAGGTATAGATGTAGCAGCATGTAATTGACTAATAAAAGCCTGTAATGCCTTGTTGACCTAAGTAGTGATAAGTTTTTGCAAAGCTTCATTCATAGTTTCAACATTTTCAAATTGAACTTAACCGTCTGTGTGAGATCCTTTAGAAGTTCCTTCACGAGATTGTCGCGGCGATTGTGAAATTGGAACTTGATTGTCATTATTTTATGGAACTCCCTGATTTTGCTGATTGATTTGATTTCCTTTAGTGTTGTCGTTGTTCTTCGACATAGTTGATTCAATACAGAAAATCAAGTTAAGATATAGTTGATTATCAGATTCTCGGTAACGGAACCAATTTATTTAACCGAAAAATAGATTTTTGGTCAAAGTTAAAATTTAGAAGAGTCGAGTTACTGATAATCAAAAAAGTATATAAAGAAAGAAACTTGAGAACGATATTATTAGAAAACAAGTAAATTAAAGTATATTCCAATAGTAACTTGTGTCTCAATCGATTACATATCTCTCCATTTATAGGCCCCTTTTGGGAATCTACGTTTTGCCTAAGTTATAATGATGCTATTATGCGTAATTAATGACATTAAATATCATGTTACATGATCATTACGTTGAATGCATGTATTCTTTAACAGATTCAACATTTAATACTCTTTAATGTCGTACTTGAACCCTTTTCTTTAACCAGATTCATTCTTTCCATTGCTTGGATGTGAATAAGTTCAAACGGGGATGGTTGCCGATACTCTCGCCCCGTGCCTCTTCCTTTCTCTCTACTCGTACCTGATTTATAATTCTCTAACTGTAGCTAAATATAATTTATTGTTCATCCCACGTGTCACGATACGCCGTCATATATATGAATACAATTTTCCCCGATACACCTTTACTCTAAATTTCGGGCAAATTTGGCCTATACACATAGGTCAGTCATTGATATTATTGTCGCCGCGGAAACAAGTTTAAAAAGGATTAGTATTTCTTTTTACACTTTAGGATTCAGTTTACAAAAGAACAAAGTTCTAGTTTGATCAGCAAAATTCATTTTCGTTCAGAAAAATTAACATAGAACTCCGAATCCTTCCACTTGGTTCATATATATATATATATATATGTGTGTAAGAGTGCAACCCAAGAAGCGTGAACTCCAGAGAAAGAAAGTCTAATGGAAGTTAATACAAGGCTTAGGATATTACATTGCTGATACATTGCTTTGGAACATCTCCATGGTGTTTTTCTTTTAGAAACACTATGCTTATTGGGGCCGAACTTCGTTGAGAGGTGTTAAATGAACTAGAATCAAGTGCAAGAAAGAAAAATAAAAGTGCAAAAACTCTCTTTTCCTTGGAAAATTGAGCAAGGAAACTGTATTGATAAAATCTCAGGAGTCATTGGTCCTGACATACCAAAGAAGGGGGGGGGGGGGGGGGGGGGGAACTAGCTTGTTTTAGCCAGTTTCAAGAATGAGAAGCTATAGGCCTTTCAGCAATTCAAATTGATTTGCAATGTGCCTGATGCCCAATTGTCTCGTCAGAAAGAAAAGGTCTTGATGAATATTGCACCAACTAATAATGGATACAAACTTTTTACGCGAGGAACTAACGGCGATGGATGAGTTCAAAGAGCTGGGGTGAAATGTGGAGCCAGAATTTGAAGCATTAGTTTATAATTTGGAAATTTTAATTTTTTTAAATTATTAAATTATTAAATTAGTAATTTATACGTATTCAATAAATTTCTTAAGATAATACATATTTTGAACCTTATTATCCCCTAAAATACATACTTTATTTCTGTGGCTAGAATTATTCATAGAGAGAGACATATAGATTTTTAAAACTGTTCATCAATAATATGTGTAAATTGAGTAGTAAGGCATCGGGTGTGTTGAACCTATGCTGTCGATACACCGCACCCCCCAGAGGACTTTTTCTTAAAAACTAACTATGAATCTAAGCGACAAATGGATAAGTCTAGTTAGAGAGGCGGATCTAAAACTTTAAGTTGATAGATTTTTATAACAATTTCAAGTTAATCAATATAGTAACTGGCCCAACGAATTAAGTTTCAAGCTAAATATTCTTATACTTTTAATAAATTTTTTGGGACACAAATATAGAGTCTATGCAAAAGTTACTGGGTTCACGGGAACTCGTAACCCTTGCTCTAGATCCGCCCCTGAATCTAATGGATCATGGCAGCAAGGCTTGCACTTAACTAATACTTCCTCTGTTCCAATTTATGTGAACTTGTTTGAATGGGTACGGAGTTTAAGAATAAATGAAGACTTTTGAAATTTGTGGTCCTAAACAAGTAATAAAGGGGAGAAATTAAAAAATAACTAGATTTACAAGTGGTCATTCAAAATTAGTCACAGTTTCAAAAGTAATCGAAATTTAGCCACTTTCCATGTAAAGATAGATCTGAACGAAAACACTATTCAAATTTCGAAAAAATACTCTAGCATAATATACCTAAGTTGCAATATATTATACTAGAAATCCAATCTAATATACTGGAGTTTCAGTATAATATACCGGTCCAACATAATATAGTGAAGATTGGAGCACCGGTGCTCCAGTCTCCAGTATATTATACTTGAGCCACCAAAGTATACCAATTTAGCATAATATGCTAAAAGTTCACAGGTGCACCGAACTCAAGTTTATTATGCTGGACCGGTCTCTGTTGCAGCAAAATATTGTCTATTTTTTAGTAACTTGACAAATGCTGACTATTTTTGAATAATCAGTCCGAAAATTGGCTAGACTGTGCTATTCCCAGAGTATTTATGTGGTTATAAAAGCTTCTCATTAAGAGTAGAATTGTAAGTTTAAGCTAAATTATTTCCAAATTTAGAAAGAGATCATTCTTTTTGAAACAGACCTGAAAGGAAATAGCTTCACATAAACTGGAACGGTGGGAGTAACACATTGAAATGCACGAGAAAACGCAAAGGCTTTTAAACTAGGCTCGATTCGCTTTTTGCGTGCGCGGAGAGAGAGAGAGAGACAGAGAGAGAGAGAGAGAGAGAGAGAGAGAGAGAGAGAGAGAGAGAGAGTCACACACACTTAGAGGCAAGTGAAAGAGAGTTTTTTTTCTAAGTATGTAAATTTTATTTCAAAAAACTTAAAAAATTTATGTTCGAATTTACACCAAAATTAGTTAATTTGATCTTCATACTGTGAAAAGGTTCAAATAAATTGAAACGGAGGGAGCATTGGACTAGAATGCATCTTCAGTGGAAGTGAAAGAATTGCTGAGCCAGTTTTCACTGATGTCATCATAAATTTGAAAGGGAATTTTACACAAATAGCTATCCATATTCATTATTTATCTTTTTTTAGCCGTATACATAGTTTATACATTAATTATATACAATTATACACATATATAATATATATACGTATATTATACCTCCTCCGGCTATTTTTAGTTTTAGAGGAATTTTCACAAACCATTGTTGTTTGGTGGTTATTAGCTAGTTATAGCTACCATTTACTATATTACTTCCTATAGCTATGTTTTCAGGCTTTTAGAGTGCATTCAATGTATTTAAGCTACTGTATTTATGAATACAGTAGTAAAACTCGGCATAAAATAGGGGATTACAGTCAGATAGATTATTGTATTCAACTGTATTCGATTATATTCACGATATGTATTTGAGAATACATTAACGTAAATAGTGCAATCCATGGTCTATTCAGCTGTTTTTAAACGAAAAGTGAATCAATTAACATAATAGACTCCTAATATAACTCAACTAACTATATTATATCACCCATAATCTGTTTTACACGCAAATAATCTGAATATATTACCCAGACGATAAATACATCAAAACCGAGCAATTGCCAAGTTTCTATCCTTCCCTTTTCTGTTGATATCGTTCGTGGGTGTTTTTATTTTCAACCAAAATTCATCAATTGTGCAAAAATAAATGAAATACATAATGCAGATATATTTGAATACATATATACATCTGAATACATAAATTATATTAATTTAAAAAGTATATGAGTACATTCATGGAATACAACGAGAGAGTAAATACAATGAAATACATGTAATACAATGAGATACATTGAAAACAATGAATACAACAAAATATCACGAGATACATTGAAATACACTTAAAAAAAGGTAACAGAATCTTTAAGTTGCTCAATCCCAAAATTCAGACGACATATTTTTCGCCGACGATTTTCTGAGAACCCATCGGATTCCGACCATGATTCTATCAGCAGCAATGAGAGAAAGAAGAAGAAAATGCGAAAGATCGCTAAAGAAGAAATTGCTAAGTTTTTCGCCGACAATTTTCCGACGACTCATCAGATTCCAACCATGATTCCATAAGCAGCGATGAGAGAAAGAACAAGAAAATAAGAAAGATCACTAAAGAAGAAATCAATAAGTTTTTGGCTATGAAAGGCATGAAAGTTGCTAAGAAGAAAAAAAACCCAGAAAATTCCTGTTGACTACTCGGAAGAATGATCGACTGAGGAACAGATAAGAGAGAATCCATGAATTTGTATTCATGGAGAAAACTGGCGTTGAGAGAGAGAGAGAGAGAGTGGAGAAAAAATTCAAAAGAATGAGATAGAAAAATAATACAAAATGTATTTTATGGCTTAAGGGTAGGAAGTGACCATAAATACATATTTAGCTATAAAAATCAAAAAGTAAATATGGAGTATAATTTTTTAAAATAATATTTATTTAAAATATGTAACAATCTTTACTATAAAAAATAATTTTTTTTAGTCTAAACGGTTGGATAAACCAACTACTATTTAGGTTAATTCTTTAATTAAAAAAGGGTCCAAAGTTGTTTCTGTTCTGGCTATTCAAGTTGGGCTAGTTCATAAATCATGGCCTTTTTGTTAGAGGCCTCAACTTTACCAACTAAATGAAATTTCTCGGGCATCTTAAAAGTGAAAATGATACCATGTAGCCATTCTACATTATTGCTATTTAAGAACTAGTTAAAGGGTGTTTGGATGAGCTTAAAAGTTGGTCAAATTAGTTTTTAAACACTTTTTAAATTTTTGGAGTGTTTGGCAAAAAAAATAGCTGCTTAAAAAAAGTAAAAAGTGCTTAAAAAAGCTAAAAACAACAAGTTGGCTGATTCCAAAATTTTCAATTTCATGTTGGTTTGACCAAAAAAATTACTCTCCTGTTCCTTATAAGTTTTTATAATACCAAAATTACCCTCAGTCAAAAGAAAACCTAAAACATCGTGTTTCTCCTATTTTCTTCACTTTGAAGACTGCCGTCTCCTTTCATCTTCATCAATCTCTGCTTCATCTTCAAATATTTTGCGCTTTTCATCAAGAAATTAAGTGGAAAATAAATTATCGTTGTAAGTTCTTGTCGATCCTTATTGTATAATTTCGTTTGAATTGAAATTTTTTACTGCTTTGATTATACATGTCATCGAGTAGTATTCACATCGCACAGTAGTCATCACCTATCAGCTTCAATCATGCCCCCTTCTTCTTGTATATTTGCCTCCAATAGAGTCATCACCTATAGAAGATTGGATTATCAGTTAGATGCAAAAAATAGTAGTACTCAATTTGAAATGCTAAGATGGTATTTTGTATGGTTTGAATATATTTTGGAGTTTTAAATAACAAAAGTAGTGTTTAGACTTCACAAATACTTAAAGATTTCTTGATAATATCTCCAAATTGTCGATAATAAATGGAGCCAATATAGTTCGATGCCTACCTGTGTGACTCTATAAAGCTTCACAACAAATATTTCAGCTGACAAGCATATATAATTACAAGTCCCAATTTTAAAACAATATTACACTTGAAGCTGCAATAATTAAAGATACTACATGTATTAGTACACCAATCAGCATTACATTTTACTATTCAACATCAATTGACCATGTTTCAAATTCAATCTCTATCCTTCTTCTATCTTTCACTGTTGAGTTTAATCTAATACAGGAAATCTTTAGGCGGGTCAAAATTCAAAAGATGGGTTGCTTACACTAATATTCTTAACCAAATCATCACTGCCTCGTTTTTCTTTGTTACTGCTGGTATTGTTAATACTTGCTTTGGATATATTGTTGCATAAGATAGTTGTAAAGTTTAGACAGGTAAGTCCCCCCCTTCCTCTCATTTCTCTTTTTTCTCTCTTCTCTCTCTTTTCTCTCTCGCCTTCTCCGACCATACAGTGCTGTCGGAGCACTGTTCCGACAACCCACGGTGGTCGGCCTTTGTCACCTCCCACACCATCGAGGCACCCAACGCCAGGCGCACACCCCTGGCAATTTCCGTCATCGGATTCTGCCTCACGCGCCACCTGTGCCCACCCACGCGCCGCCGCTGTCAGACACGCGCCGGGCACGTGTGATCATTTCCGGCCACTTTTCCGCCGGCTCCTTTTACACAGTGTTACTCCCTCACTGTTCCGACCAACCCGGTACCCCCGAAATTTTTCTCGGGCCATTTTGGTTACCTACTGTTCACTGTTCCTTTCATAGTGTTACATTTGCAGGTTTGTTACTCAATTCTATAATTTCACGTGTTCTGTTATTGCAAGTGAAAGAAATCTTAATTTCTTTCAGTTTAGAGGTTTTGAACTATTGCTTTTCGTCGGAAATTTTTCCGGCAACTCCCGCGCTTTTTGTTTCATTATTTCCGCTGCCTGTGTGGGTGTGTGTGGGTGTATTTTGTTTTCTTGGACAGGTGTCTATTCAGCCGGCGAGGATTTTCAGACAAGCCACAGCAGCCTCGGAGACTATCGTTCAGACTAGCAGCAGGACGCAATAGAACCACACGTTTTGATAAGCTTCAGGAGAAATTGGGCGCATCAAAGCATACTTTCAGGTTTATCTACCGGGAATTGGTACCTCCCGCGCCCCTTGTTTACTTTGTGTAACTTCTTACATATTTTAGCTTTCAGTTCGATTGTGGTCTATTTTGTTGTTATCTATCTTGCACCTTTTGATTATTCTGTTTTAGTTGTGTACGTGTGCCACTGTTCCCCATAGTTGGTTGGAGGGATAGTGGCCGCGGCGGGGGATGTTGGCGTAAGATCATGTCCTCGGGGGGTAGGGGTTGCTTCGGGAGTGAGTAGGGGAGCAGGGGGTGGTCATGCGGGTGGGGCGGGAGGTAAGAGGGCAGCGGACGCTCATAGATTAAGGATTGGGTCATGGAACATAGGCACGCTGACGGGTAAGTCCATAGAGTTGGCGAAGATTCTTCAGAAGAGGAGGGTAAACATAGCGTGCGTCCAGGAAACCCGGCGGAAAGGGACGAAGGCGTGGGATGTGGGCGGGTTTAAACTGTGGTATTCTGGGGTCGAGAGAGGTAAGAATGGAGTGGGCATCTTGGTGGATAGGGACCTAAGGGAGTCCGTGGTCGAGGTTAGGCGAGTGAATGATAGGTTAATGTCTATCAAGCTGGCTATTGGGGGTGGTGTTCTCAACGTCATCAGCGCTTATGCGCCGCAAGCGGGTTTGGATGAGGAGGCCAAGAGACGCTTTTGGGAGGACTTGGATGATATGGCAAGTAGTATTCCTCAATCTGAGAAGTTAATTATTGGAGGAGACTTTAATGGCCACATTGGGGCTGATGCTGGTGGCTATGATGAGGTGCATGGAGGCTTCGGATTTGGGGTTAGGTACGGAGGGGGCACCTCAACCTCGCTACTTGATTTCGCTAGGGCTTCTGAGCTTATGATTGCGAACTCGACCTTTCAGAAGAGGGAGGAGCATTTGGTTACCTTCAAGAGCTCAGCAGCGAGGACGCAGATTGATTATATTCTCATTCGAAGGAGCGATAGGGGCCTGTGCAAAGACTGCAAGGTTATTCCGGGAGAGTCTCTTTCTACTCTCCATAGACTCCTAGTGTTGGATGTCGGTCTCTGGGTGAAGAGGAAGAGGAGGGGCGCTCGGGGTCAACCGCGGATAAGATGGGGCGCCCTGTCTAAGGAAAAAGCTCAGGAGTTGGAAAGGAGGTTAGTCGAGGGCGGAGCTTGGAGGAGTTCTGGGGAAGCGGACGCTATGTGGACAGTGACGGCGAACTTGACTAGGGGGGCCGCACGGGATGTGCTCGGGGTGGCCAAAGGATATTCAGGCAGACATCAGGGTGAATGGTGGTGGAATGATATAGTCAAAGGTAAAGTGGAAGTGAAGAAGGCGGCGTTCGCTAGGTTGGCAGGGAGCTCAAGCGACGATGAACGGCGAGCGAACAGGGCGATCTACAAGGAGGCAAGGAAAGAAGCAAAGATGGCAGTCACGGAAGCTAAAAACGCGGCGTTCAGTCGCATGTACGAAGAGCTAGGGGAGAGAGGCGGGGATAAGAAGTTATTCCAGTTAGCTAAAGTGAGGGAGAGGAAGGCACGCGATCTAGACCAAGTTAGGTATATCAAGGGCGAGGATGGTAGAGTGCTGTTGGGGGAATCTCAAATCAAACAGAGGTGGCAGGAGTACTTCCGGGACTTACTTAACGAGGTGGGGGATCGTAACATAGAGCTAGGGGAGCTGGGGCATTCAGAGCGTCATAGGGACCTTGGGTACTGCAGGCGCATTAGGAAGGAGGAGGTCATGGGAGCTTTGCGTAGGATGAGTAGGGGTCGAGCGACCGGGCCGGACGAGATCCCGGTGGAGTTCTGGAAGTGCATGGGTAAGTCTGGGGGGAGTGTCTATCTAGGTTGTTCAATGCGATCTTCAGGACCAAAAGGATGCCGGATGAGTGGAGATGGAGTACAGTGGTGCCCTTGTACAAGAACAAAGGGGACATCCAGTGCTGCAACAATTATAGGAGTATCAAATTAATAAGTCACACCATGAAGGTTTGGGAGAGGGTGACTGAGATAAGGGTGAGGGGGTGACTTCTATATCTGGGAACCAGTTCGGTTTCATGCCGGGCCGCTCCTCTACAGAGGCTATCCACCTTGTCAGGCGGCTGGCGGAGCAATTCAGGGATAAGAGGAAGGATCTTCACATGGTGCTTATTGACCTGGAGAAGGCGTATGACAAGGTCCCAAGGAAGGTGCTATGGAGGTGTTTGGAGGCGAAGAGCGTGCCGGAAGCTTACATCAGAGTAATCAAAGACATGTACAATGGAGCTATGACTAGGGTTAGGACGGTGGGTGGTGAATCAGGCCATTTTCCAGTGGTTACGGGGCTCCATCAAGGATCAGCGCTGAGCCCTCTCTTGTTTGCCTTAGTGATAGCTGCTCTTACCCGTCATATTCAAGGGGATGTGCCGTGGTGTATGTTATTTGCTGATGATATAGTATTGATTGATGAGTCGAGGGCAGGAGTTATTGAAAAGTTAGAGGTATGGAGGCAGACTCTCGAGTCTAAAGGTTTCAAAATAAGCAGATCTAAGACAGAATACCTGGAGTGCAAGTTTAGCGCCGATCTGAGCGAAGTAGGCAGGGACGTGATGATTGGCTCTCAGGCCATCACCAAGAAGGACAACGTCCGTTATCTTGGGTCAGTGATTCACGGGGACGGTGAGATTGACGGGGACGTCACACACCGTATAGGAGCAGGTGGGCTAAGTGGAGGCTTGCATCAGGAGTCCTGTGTGACAGGAAAGTCCCACACAAACTTAAGAGGAAATTCTATAGAGCCGTGGTTAGACCTGCGATGCTGTATGGGGCGGAGTGCTGGCCCATGAAGAATTCGCATGTTCAGAGGATGAGGGCCGCGAAGATGAGAATGCTTAGGTGGATGTGCGGGCACACCAGGCTAGATAAGATTAAGAATGAAACTATTCGAGAGAAGGTGGGGGTGGCCCCGGTGGACGAGAAGATGCGTGAAGCGCGACTGAGGTGGTTCGGGCATGTGCGGAGAAGAAGTCCAGATGCTCCGGTGAGGAGATGCGAGCGGCTGGAGATCGTTGGCGGACGGCGTGGCAGAGGGAGGCCCAAGAAGTATTGGGGAGAGGTGATTAGGCAGGACATGGCTAGGATGCAGGTTTCCGAGGACATGACCCTTGATAGGAAAGTATGGAGGTCTAGAATCAGGGTTGTAGGATAGAGGCCCCTAGAGTTTTCCGTTTGCCCATCCCGGGGATGGGGGTGGATCAGCAGGGTTACTCATAGATGAGTTGTGTCTATTGTACGTTACTATTACTTGCTATTGCATGTTGGTATTTTGTTTCCTTTGTTCGGTTTATTATTAACGCTATTTGTGCTGGAATTTCTAATGCACTAATGCTATACTGTTTTTGATTTGTTTTTGTCTCTATTTTGTTTTACTGCAGTTTTTCACCTAACCATATGAGCCGAGGGTCGATTGGAAACAGCCTCCCTGCCCTTCTGGGTAAGGGTAAGGCTCGTTTATATATTACCCTCCCCAGACCCCACCTGGTGGGAATGTACTGGGTAGTTGTTGTTGTTGTTGTTGTTGTTGTGTGTTGGCATAGGATGGTTGTAAAATGGAAGCAACACCATTAAGACTACTTTAGTATAGAGATTTGATTTACTTTGTATAAATAATTACAACACAAACTTAACTTCCAGATGGTACAGAACATATTCTTAGTTACATAAACCAACTTATTCATTATGCAATATTCCTAATGCTTGATCTGAGTTAACATACAAAAGTACTGGTATTACCATTTTTACATATTCAGTCTTAGCTTTTTGGTTGCTCTGCTTTCTTCAGATTATTTATATTCAGTTATGCCGGACAATGCTAAGTGGGATGATGATACACATATTATATTTATTGAGTTGTGTGTGAGCAAGATGTTAGAAAAGGAAACAGACCAAACACTTATTTAAATAAAGATGGGTGGAAAAGTCTTGTTGACGAGTTCTGTAAGAAGATATGAAAAGACTATGATAAAAAAAAATCTTTGTGATTACATGAAAGAAGAATGGACACTTTTTAAGCAGTTGATGAAAGGGGAGATGGGGTTAGGATGAGATGCCACGAAAAATACGATTATGGCAGATGATGATTGGTGGGAGCGAAAAATTAGGTACATCTCTCACATTATCATATGTGTAATTTTTATTTTTGTAATTGTTAATTATCAGTTTGATTAAAGTAATTTTTATTTTCTCTTCTTACAGGAGAAAGCAAAATATAAGAAATTTAGGAACAAAGATCTTTCGCTCATATGGTTTCGCTACGATGCACTATTTGCTGATGTTGTTGCCACAGGAGAAAGAGCACGTGCAGCAAATCAAGAACAATCATCGGGCATTGGACTTAATCTCGATGAAGAAAGGATAAATGGTATTGATGATTGTGACAAAGAACACTTCACTTATCTTAATGATCAAATGAGCGATGAAAATGATGATCTACAGAATATAAATTATGTTATGTTTCCAGAGCCATCACTAAAAAGACAAAAACCAACTGATGGTGTTAGTAGCAGTAGTCAAGTAAGAAAGAGTAAGAAAAAAATATCTCCAACATTAATAAAAGAGGATATACACTCTCTCATAGAGTTTATGTCTAGCAAAAGCACTGCTACATCTCCGTTGATGAGACATCCATCGAGAAGTGTATTGGCACGTTGGGACAAATTCCTGCTATTCTAGCTGGGAGTGAAATGTATATTTTTACTGTGAATATGTTCCGTAAGAAAAAGAATCTACAGATATTTTGGGAATGCCTACTGATGAAGCTCGCAAGTGTTGTTGGAGTTAAATATCAGTTATACCTTAACAAAAATGGATAATGTATCGTTGTGGTTATGTCTTTCTATTATACCGTCTTCGAATATTGTGATTGCATGTGTAAACTTTATTATGATTTTATGTGTAAACTTTATTATGGTTTTATGCATAAACTTTATTATGGTTTGTGTATTTAGATGTTGTGATTGTATGACTAAACTTTTATTAAATTAAAGATTTTGTTTGTTCAGCTTACTATTGTTAAGCTTCAGATAAAATTTATTTTAAATTTTAAGCTTTTAGTTAGCTTCAATGTCCTCCAGTTCTTTTTAAATTCTACAACTAACCATTGGAATGAATTTGTAAAGCTTTCAGTTAACTCCTCTTTACTTATGTTTTCATTTGCAGTTAAAAAGAGAGTTCAAGTGGCATAATAGATTCTTATCCAAGTTATCCATCAGACGATAAAGATGAAGAAGAACTGGAGGAAATACAGAGGGAGCAAGATGAGAAGGAATGGACTGCTTTATGTCAAATAGCAGGTAAATTGATATTGATATACTACAAAAAATACATATGCAAGGAACCTTGTTGTACATCTAGTCACTCTGGAAATGTATTTATTCAAGAGATATTAAGAGGAAACGAGACTCGTTGTTATGAAATTTTCGATTGAGGAAGTCAGTGTTTGTTGATCTATCGAATGACTTAACTGGAAAGTATGGGCTTAAACCCATATGTGGAATGTCTATACACAAGATGTTAGGCATGTTCTTGATGACTTGTGCACATGAAGCTGGAAGTCGATTTACATGAAATCCTTCAACATTCAATAGAAACAATTCATAGACACTTTCATAGTGTTTTAAAGGTGATTTGTGAGCCTGCAAGAGATATAATTAGACCACATCAAAATTATAATGATGGTGCAGGAGCTCACTATCCATGTAATGGTCGATATCTCCATTTCTTTAGAGTAAGAAATATATTTACATAATTATATTTTATTAAATTTATCACTTAACTTTTATAAGTATTACTAACTTAAGTTAAATTTATACTTGTAAATGTATGTATGATTGTATTGGAGCATTTGATGGAACACATGTTAAAGCAAGATTACCGCAAGGTCAAGAGATACCATATATTGGACGTAAATGTTATCCGACTTAAAATATTTTTGTTGTCGTAGATTTTAATATGTGTTTTACATTTGCATGGGCTAGGTGGGAAGGAGCAGGTCACGATAGTCGTATATTTGGTGAGGCCCTTCGTAGACCAGAACTTAACTTTCCACGTTCAATTGGAAATAAGTATTATCTAGTTGATGCAGGATATCCTCACATGAAGGGATATATGGCTCCATACAAAGGAGATAATGTGAGATATCACCTAGCACAATTCCGCCGCGATGCAACAAGACAATTGCAAGAACCAAGAGGGCGAATTGAAAAATTTAACTATTTATATTCTTCTTGTAAAAATATTGTCGAGCGCACATTTGGGGTTTGGAAAGCAAGATGGTCTATTTTGCGAGACATGCCTTTCAATCACATTTGACACTCAAAGAGACATCGTACTTGCTACTACGGTCATTCATAACTATATTAGAAAGAAATGCAATATGGATGATGCATTCCAAGCAGCTGACAACGAGAGATATGTTCCAGATGTTGATCCTGATGTTGATACATCTTTGAGAGCTAATAACAATACAAATACGAAAAATGTGAAAGAGCAAAGTGATCTTGTTTGGATGGTTCGCAATTTGATTGCTAATGAAATTTGTGAAGTTTGATACTTGTAGTTATATGACTTTATTTAAACACTAATATTTATTATTTTACATTCTAATTAAGAAATATTATTTTGTACTAATTGCAGGTTGACTTTAACAAGACTATTGAAAATTTAAAACAGTTTGTTCAACTTTTTGGATAAGCAAACTATATAGCTGCAAAAAAGGGGCATTAGGAATAGGTAAGCCAAGTACTTTGGAATAGGTTAGCTATTAGTATGAACATCAAGTTTCTATCTGCAATATACGAATTATTTATTTAACAAATAAATAAATAGGGATTGAAATATCAACAGTAGAAGATAAATCAACATATAGGTATTGCAAAGAGTGTTAATTTTACCTTGTTTTGAGGCAGAGTGAGAGGTGGATTTAGCAGAGAAGCCATTGAAGAACGAAAAGTTCAACTTTGGCGATTTATGAGTATTTAGTGAGAGTCATTAGTTTTATATTTCTGGGTTTTGTTTGGCTAATGGTAAAAGATCAATTGATCAATTAGATTCTCATACAAATATATATCAAGCAAAAACTATTCTTTTTATTTTTTGACAAACAAATAAAAAAACTATCTTAAGTAATTATTTAACTTAAAATTAAATTAAAATATAATTTTTTTTTCATTACTTATGAATCAAATATATTGTAGTAATCAACTCCTTTTAAATGTTAATAGCTTTAAGGATATTTATGTCTTTTTAACAGAAAAAAGTTCTTACCAGCACTTGTTTACCACAACTTTTTTTAGGCTTCAACACTTTTATCCAAACATGTAATTGCTTATTTATAAAACAAGTTTCACCACTTAAAAGCTACTTTTTTTTTAGCTAATCCAAACGGGCTCTTAATACGTCTTAAGTTTCTATTATTCAGTTCAATCTTTTTGGGAGAAAAGTTTCTTGAATTATCATAAAGTTGAAATTTAAAATTAAAAATTTTAGAATAAAATAAGTACTGATTAATCTCTAAATAACATTCTTGAGAATCGCTATGTGTACTCTTCCTTGAATGTATTACATACCTTCGATATCACAAGTTGTAAATGACAATTGGCACCTAAACATACTAAGGATTGATTTGATTGTATTCTAACAACGAAATTCATCTGCTCTTCATTGAATTATTACATACCTTCGATATCACAGGGTCCGGATTGGGGAAAGGCCACGTCTAAAGAGAAATGATGTATATAGTCTATTTTAATGCAAGCATTAATATTTGCTTTTACGGTTTGATCCTATAATTTATAGATTATATAAAGATAGTTTTACCGCTGCTTCAAGCAGAGGCGGACTTATGCTATACCGAAAAGGTTCACCGGCACCCGTAAAGTTTAACAAAATTTTTATGTATATATATATATCTTTAAAAAATAGTGATATATTAATGGTGGATTCCCTATGTATAAAAAGCGTATTTTGATTGAATTTAAAGTGCATCCCGACTTCCAAATCATGGGTCTGCATCCGGCTTCAAGACTCTAAACTCTAAACTATTTTATGCTTAAGTATTTAAACTGACTTTTTTAATGGGATCTGGTGCATTAATACTGGTACAATCGCACTAATCTTTCATCGCTGATTTTCCCCTAATCTTTACTTCTTATAAATGTCAAGTTGTAGCTAAATAGAAGATCCCAACTTGCCCAAAAGCATGGCGGGCTTTGATTTCTCATCTCAACTTGTGTTCCCTTGACTGAATTATTGTATTTCAATTTATTTATTGTTTTGGTTTTTCCCCTATATATCCTTATTTAACATACATATTGCAATATATAATGTAAGTCAGAAGTTTCAAGAATTTAATTCATTAGGTTGTAATAATAAATTTAACCAATTTAGTACCTTAAAAGCTCAACCTTTAATTAGTAGGTAGTTTCCCTTTTGTCAAATTTTCAATTTTAAATCATATAAATGCCGAGTCATTGATGAAGAAATCTCGTGATACTTACAATGTACCGTGAACCCAACTTGTTACTATAAATTTAAAAGATTATTAATTTCCAATTGCTATTAATTTCAAGGAAAATCTAATATCATAGAAAGTTGTAGCTGGACTTT
The DNA here is from genome assembly GCA_034376525.1 of Nicotiana benthamiana. NCBI lineage: Eukaryota > Viridiplantae > Streptophyta > Magnoliopsida > Solanales > Solanaceae > Nicotiana > Nicotiana benthamiana. The sequence continues at coordinate 70,350,463 of CM067332.1, forward strand.
TGGTCTACAAATTGCATAAGCTTTATCATCATTATTTGTTTGTATACGAAAAAAATGGCAACTTGTTGGTTCAATTTGGCAATTTCTTTTAACACCAATGATACTGCAGAGCCTCCCCTCCTCTACCATCACCAATCCTCAGTAGCGAATTTAACATGTAATATATGGAGTTTACGTAAACTCAATAATTGTTGCCTAAATTATGTACATGTATTAAGAATTCCATTTAAGATATTTAAGTAGATGATCTCGTATATAAAGAAAGAGATTGTTGATATTACTAGATTAATCTATTCATTGGTAGGACATTTCATCCGATAATCGCCTTTTCTACCAAAAAGTGAACCCAACAAAACTCGGGGTTTTAAGAGTAAACCTTTGGGTTCATAGATGTATTGGTCCAGTTGAAGAATGACGATGTATTCGATTGTTATTGTATATGAACTTAAAATTGTAATAGGAGTACATGAACTTCAAATCTTATATCTGCCTTAGTCAATCAGTTGATAATTTTAAAAATAAACTATATATAAAACATTTGCTAGTACATATCTCCAACTATGTCAATTTCCTCAAGTGGAATTGCAGATGAAGCTGAAATTTTTGAATGTATATCCAAAAATGGGATGATTATCTTTTTTATAGTGGTATGACTTGCTTGAATGATTCCATAAAATGAAACAATAAATAAAAAATAATAATTTACGTATATGGTGGAAGTGATAACATACTACAAGTTGTGGTTTAGCCGATATATACGGATATAGAATTAAGACTTGAGAGGGCCATGGTATACGCCAGAAATTATACGTTAACGTGATTGTATTAAGAGTAATATTTGTTACTTCTAGTATAATCACATACATAGGAGTTAAGTTTTCAAATTTATGGGTTCGGATATTAATTGTCTTAAGTTACTGGGTTCTAAATTAATGATTTATACATTTTCAATTAATTTTTTTAAGACAAAATATAAAATTCGAACCAAAGCTGTTGCGTTCGGTCGAACCCGCGCGTGGCCCTCTAGCTCTGCCCCTGATCACATATATTTACTCTCTCTGCCCTTCCAAGGTAAGAATAAAGCTGTGTACATCAACTTGTGAAATTTTACTAGACTGTTATTATTGTTGTTATTGGTTTTAACTTCAGAAAAGCCGATATGCCCTTACATAATACAAAAGTCTATTCTTGAAGCTTCAATTTCTTTTTAGGTTAGAAATGGCTAAATAACACTAGATAACCACTTTTAAATATGTTATTTAAAATATAATTATAATATACAATATATTTAAAGATTAGTTAATTTCGCTTAAATTTTAGGACATGGCGTCCTAGAGTTAAAATCTCAAAATTCAAACTTTATGACATCGTGTCCTAAAGTTCAAAAATGTGTCTTGAAATTCGAATTTTATGTTCCGAATTTTAAATTACTATTTCAGAAATTCAGAACACTTAGTTCTAAATTTTAAATTAGTAGCTCAAACATTTAGGACACTAAGTCCTGAATTTTCATATTCAGGTTATTTAATCATGAAGTTTGGGTGAATTGGCTAATCTTTAAATATATTATAAATTGTGCATATATTTTAAATAACGGGCTTAAAAATGGCTATTGCTGCACTTCAACCTGATATTATCCGTTTTAGCACAGACACGCACAATTCCTTGAACTTTGTTCATACATGTAACAATTTCTCTTGTCCATCACCACGATGTATGTGTCTATTTCCGAGAGTCATTGTGTACAGCTCACATTATCAAAGTATTTATGATAATACAAACTAACTTTTCTTTTGTGCGTGTCTCTAAGCTCGTAAGGATAAGGAAATAAAGCCCCGCACCATCACTTAACAATCATCATACTCGTCCTATCAATCTTCGGCTCGTAAGGGTAAGGAAATAGAGATCCAAGCACCTTATATTTAAGTTTCTAATTTTTTTAATTATTAATATAAAATTTTGTTCGCACTGTCCATACTTACATTCATCAACGTTCGTTGATGAAGGATTGGCTTAGTTTTGTGAAATATTTTTGCACCCGGTACGAATCACGACACTTTACTACAAAATTTTAGAGGTGATGATGAATGACGTGAAAATTAAGACGTTGTTAGCACGTTATCCAAATGTTCTCTTGAATTTTTACGTGACGACCAAAGAGAATATTAATATTGAAAGTTGAACAAAAAGGTACTAGTTGACGTGAAAATTAAGACGTTGTTAGCACGTTATCCAAATGTTCTCTTGAATTTTTACGTGACGACCAAAGAGAATATTAATATTGAAAGTTGAACAAAAAGGTACTAGTTGCTACTCTTTCTATTTAGAAAAAAAGACTTCTACGAAGTTGATGCTTTTTCTTCAGTGAAAACAACACGAACTAATTAGCTTTTGGCCTGATAAATAAAAAGTAATTAGCGTTTATAAAGTTATTGGAAATTAATTATTATTTTGCTATAACACGAAAAGTTCTAATATAATATACTGGAGATTGGTGTATATGTATATGAACTTTTAACATATTATGTTGGAACTCCAACACATGGAAAGTTCCATTATTATATCCTGAAGATTAGTACACATGTGTATGCATTTACAGTATATTATGCTGGAACTCCAACATGCAGAGAATTTTAGCATAATATATTCGATATTGGAGTATCTGTATTTGAACTTCCAGTGTATTATGCTGGAACTCCGGTATATTATGTTGGAAGTCCAATATATTATGTTGGAACTCCAGTATATTATACTAAAATTCCAATATATTATGCTGATATATTTTTCGGATCAAAAATAATATTTAAATATTTACTAACATGGCTATCAATACAAAAGGGTAGTGAATTTCAATATTTGAAATACTAAATTTTTTTTTAGAGTATTTCGTGTGAAAATAGTAATTTTCAGTCATAAAACCTTCAACTTTAAGTGAATTAAATTTATATTCAAGCACAATTTTCTACTTTCGAATGTACTCTTTTTCAAGTTTAATAAGATATTATCCAAACCCTACTTACTTTTTTGGACGAAAACCATGTGAATTGCGAGGGGAAAAAAGGACAAAGGGGTCAAGTTGAGGAAGAGTGGGTGGATAAAATAGAGATATGAAAAAAAGGAGAAAAAAGAATCTCTCTTGGTAATTACAAATAAAGTTAAAGTTATAAGAATATTACTTAATTAAAATTAGTTTGATTTTCATATTTGGTAAATGGTTGGTAATTAAAAATAATCAATAATTTGATGGCTTAAGTTACTAAAAGATAGCCATTCTATTGTATGATAAAAGGTTTCCGTACTAAAGCTAGTTTAGTTTTTAACCCCTACTTGCATGGATTGTAAGAATATTTCAAAATTCAAAGTAAGAAAAACTTGTATGAAAAAAAAAAACAAATAAGTATGAACTATGAAGTTAACCAACTATTGCTACAGATGTACTGTTTACAACAAATTTGAAGTCAAATTTTTGACTGCACATTACATGCTCCAATATCATTGAATCATAGGTGTTAGAAGCATAGACATATCTAATATTTAAATTTTATGAGTTCAACCTATAATATTTTTAGTATTAAACTTATTGTATTTTTAAAATTCTGAATTCATATTGCTATATATTACAATAGTTTACACATAAATTTATGGTTCACGCCAAAAAATATTTGATTCATACCGAATCCTTGCTTTCGCCTTAGAAGTAAGATTTATGTCTCAATTTATTTGAATCTTTTCTGAATACGAGGGTGTAACTGTAATTTTTGGGAAGTCCGAATAAGCTTTTGGGCAGTGAGGATGCAGTTTTATTGCAGACTCCGTCCAAATAAGCTTTTAGCAACTTGATCATCCACTTGCATGGCCCTAAAGTGAGCAGTTTGCTAAACACACCAACTCTTGCTACACCTATAATTTTTGTCTTCTAATTTAAATGTTATCCTAAGATAGATCAAACTAACACAACTAGATAAAAGTTTTATAAGTATACATGACTCTTTTTTTTTTTTTGGAAAATTTTCAGAAAATTCATAACCGTTACTTTTCAGTGACCAATATCCTGCATACCACATAGAAAATATATAAAAAAATATAAATCGTATTAGATAAGTTCGATGCGATAAGTTCTGACTAAAAAAATTATTGATAAGGAGAATGGATTTCAGATCTCCCGGATGAGAAACAACTCACCTAGGAGATGAAACTCTTTTTGATACACCATATTTTAAAGTTATTGACACACCTAGTTCGTACCTTTTTAATTTTAAATCTCATCTTCTACTTCAATGAGACATGCTCTAATAGAAATCAACATTATATTTGTGCTTAATTAAAATATTTAATTAAATATTAATAGTATACCATTGTTATATTACTTAAAACCCTTTATATATATATATATATATAGACTCCATTCCATCTCTCTCAAAGCAATTAACATAGTTGAAATACGTGAGAGAGATAAACATGACTTCCACACTTCAACTCCATAGAATCAACCCTAACGCCGCCGCTACACTCGCCGGAAACTTCCACAAACAACCGGAACAACCACCCACATGGATTACCCCCCTAACCAACAGCTCTCTCCCTAACAACTTATTCCACTACCACACCCACGCAGTGGGACCCAACCAATGCTGCTCCGCCGCGGTGCAATCTATCTCCGCCCCGATCGACACTGTATGGTCGCTCGTCCGCCGCTTTGACAACCCGCAAGCTTACAAACACTTCCTCAAGAGCTGCCACATCATCGTCGGCGACGGGGAAGTCGGTTCGTTGCGTGAAGTCCACGTTATCTCCGGCCTCCCTGCAGCTTCGAGTATCGAGAGGTTAGAGATTTTAGACAACGAGAATCATGTTATGAGTGTAAGTATAGTTGGCGGCGATCACCGGCTGAATAATTACCGATCAGTCACAACGCTTCATCGGACGGCGGACGACGACGGAACGACGATAGTGGTGGAATCGTACGTTGTGGATGTTCCTCAGGGGAATACTAAGGAAGAAACATGTGTCTTTGTTGATACAATTGTACGATGCAATTTACAATCGTTAGCACAAATCGCAGAAAATTTGGAGAAAATGAAAGAGTAACTCATCGGGATTAATTAATTAAATGTTTGTACATTTCTTGGATCCTTCTTTTTTGTTGTTGTTCTTTTTCTTCTAAATTTTGATTTTAAATAGACAGTTTTTATTATTGTTGATCCCCAAGCGGATGGATTCTCTAATGTTCTTGCAACTGAACCCATTGCATACTCGCACTTCCAGATATTTATGGATTCAGAAGTTAATATTCATTAAATTTAATGATTTTCTTACGTATATATCTATATTTATTGTTGAAAATATTGAATTTGATTGACTGCGTGATAAACTTTTACATCCACCATCAGATCATGGAGATACAGAATTGTAAGTTTATAGTTCATTTAGATGCATTAGACCATGTTTTGTTTGCAGTTCAAATTAAGATGCCAATTTTTCTACTATCTTCGTTCACTTTTACTTGTCATGTTTTATTTTTCAAAAGTCAATTTAACTAATATTTAAAATTAAATTGTATTAGATTTTAATAATATTTTAATATTAAAATATAGATATTGAAAAACTATATGAAAAGTATTATTATTTGTTATTTTTCTTATACCGATATATATATTAAAATGTTGATTAAAGTGTATGTAGTTTGATTTTTGAAAAGTAAAACATGACAAGCAAAAGTGAGGGAATTTTCTTGATAATGGCTAATTCGATCAATAAATGCATTTGAAAAAAAGTGCGTAGTATTTGAATAATAGAGAGGATGTCATATTAAATTTTATCAGCAAATGGTTTGTATAAAACTTATCCATACTACTACTTGCAGTATTCTGAATAAAATTTGTTAGCCTTGGGACACTGAACCTGCTGCTAAGATGGGGACCGTCATCTTTTACGTACCCATTAACTCTTTTGTATTCACTTTTACATATACTAACAGTGTAACTAATCTTTATGTATTAATTATCAATATAATTTAATTTATTGTAACATGGTGCTGTCTATGTTATTCCTCATGCTTAGTTTTACTTAATTTTCAGTGCTAGCTATTACTTTTAGTTAAGGCGGATGTAATTTCTTACCAATGAGTTTTATTGAGCCCATAATTTTCAAAACAGAATAGAAATTTATATATAAAAAATCAATAAAATTGTATAAACAAAAAAATGATATAGGCCCATAGCCATAGCTTTAAAAAAATAATGAGATCAATGCTAAAATTTCTTAAATTTAAATCCATAAAAATTAAATCATATATTGGCCTATGCTTTTAGCTATCTTTACATGACCTGATAGTTTTTTACGTTAAAAAAACAACAGTAATAAATTCAGTATAGTCCCACAAGTGTGGTTTGAAGAGAGTTGATAGTACACAACCTTACCACTATAATAAATGTAAAAAGACTGTTTCCAATAGATTTTTGGAGTTTTTTTTTTTTTACATCAACAACAACAGATTACTCAGTATAATTCCACAAGTGGGGTCTGGAGAGAGTAGATAGTACGATGACCTTACCCCTACAGTAAATATATAAAGGTTATTTCCTGTAGACCCTCACAGTTTTTTACATTAACAACAACATACTCACTATTAGGAATGTACACAGGTCGGGTTGGTCCGAATTTTATAATTACCAAAACAAACTAATTGTGTTGGGTTATTAAATCTAAAGACCAAACCAAACCCATAAAATTTGGATTTTTCAATGTCGGTTTTTCTCGAATTTCAGGTTATTTGGGTTTTTTTTTGTAAAATTTTTCATAGCACAAAACATATAACTTTTGCTCGAAATATTTCTTTAATCTTAGTAAGATACAACTATATAAGGTATTTTTCAAGAAAATAATATAAAATATGAGATGTCATAACAGTATTCTAAAATATTCAACAATAAAGGTAATAAAATTATGTAATGTGAATATTGCTAATTATAAAAAGTAAACATAATCTAAAAGTTTAAGTCATGCTAAAATAAGTAGACTAATAAGAGAGTATTAATTAAACGCCAAAGAAAAAATAAAAATGGGTTATGCATTTTTATCCAAATTATTGTAAAACCAAAAATAAATATTCAATACATTGCCATTCGTAGTATTGAATTGAATGTCATTTGTTAGCATTCGTATTAATTTGATATTGGTTTGAGCTTTTGTTAGCATTATTTAAGTTACTAATATTAATGTCTATAAAACTTATTGGAACATTCAAAAGTTCTAAGTCAAACCTTGAAATAATACCTTAAAAGATAAAATTATGAAAAAGTTTAAGAAATATCTATAAATTACATTACGATAAATAAGTATATAAGTGTGTGTGTGTATATATATATATATATATATATATATATATATATAGTTGGTTTGGTTTCGATTTGAGTTTCTTTAGTTAAAACCAAACCAAACCAATTATGGTCAGGTTTTTTCTCCAACACCAAATTAAACCAATTATGGTCAGGTTTTTTCTCCAACACCAAACCAAATCAAACCAAACCATAGTCGGATTTTTTTTCCAGTTTGATTCGAATTATAAGGTTGGTGCAGTTTATCGATTTTCTTTGTACACTCCTATTCACTATAATCTTATAACTGAGGTTTGGGGAGAATATAGAGTACAAACTTTACCCTTACCTTTAAGAAGACATAAAGATTGTTTCCGGCAGATCCTTATCTCAGAAAAACTAAATGATTTTTTTTTAACATTATTGTTGCTACATAAAAGTTGAACTCGCTGTCTTTGATCAAAATATATCCGTACGAACAATTGTAGAGCAAATAAAAACAAAGTATGTACGATATTATATTTCATTTAAAAGGCAAAGAAAACTGATAAAGTACTAGACGTCTGCTCCAAAGTACCAACTTGCCATTCAAAATAAAGGCAAGTTGTATTTTTATTTTCTAAATCTTTTATGGGGTTTTCTGCCTCTCTTTTCTTTTATGTAATGATACTATATATTATATGTTGGAAATTTGCAAGTTGGTTTGCAAGTGGACAAAAAGGCTTTTATTGAATTTCAAAAATTAATTTGTTGGCCTACTATAGTAGTAGTCAAGCCGGCTATTTTCCCTTAGGCATTCATTTTTACTTACCAGAAACCGCCGCTGTGAAATAAATATAAAAAGAGTTTATAATGTCGTTTTACAAGTTTTTGGTAAATTCACTGTTGCTATTTAAGCAGCACTATGACTATTTGGGAGAGACTTTGAATTCTGACCTCTTGTCTTTGAGAATTAAGTAGGCGATTAGACTTTTGTACCTAATTGCTATTATGTGACTTTAGGCAGATACATAAAACCTCTGAACATTTTGGCCAATCAATCAAATTGTTGATTTGTTTCACCTTAATATCGCTACTCAAATTCAGTAATCGCGAGTTGAATAAATGATCATTTGTCAAACTTTATTTAATTAAGGTTTTTAGGGAGCAGTTTTTATGTCATTAATTCTTTCCTTTGGACTAAAAAGAGGACGAGAAGGTTCGACTTGAGTATGTAGCCCTCTCCCTCGGAACGTCATTTGGTGTCTCACAACAACAACAACAATCCAGTATAATCTCACTTAGTGGGGTCTGTGAAGTGTAGTGTGTACGCAAATCTTACCCTTACTTGGGTAGAGAGGCTGTTTCCAAATAGACCCCCAGCATCCTTCCCTCCAAGAACTTCCCACCTTGTTCTTGGGGAGACTCGAACTCACAACCTCTCGATTGTAAGTGGGAGTTGCTTAACATCAGAACAATACCTCTTGTCTTAAATATATCAAACATCTACCCAATATGCTTACCTTAACTTTTAAAGCTTCTTCAGAAACTGTTGATGGAGCACTATTAAGAGGCATGTCATTTGGCGTCTCGATGTTGAATATTATAGCGTGTTTGATCAAGTTTTTTTTGGTCAAAAGTGTTTTTTATAATACTAAAAATATTTTTTTTCTAAAGTTAAAATACTTGGCGAAACTTTTAGAAGGGAAAAAGTATCTGCTTTAATTAGAAGCAGAAGCAACTTTTGAGAAGCAAAAAATTAACTTCTTCCCAAAGACACTTTTCTGAAACATATTTTTTCGATAAATATGCTTAGAGCACTTTTAAAATTTTGATCAAATATTAATTGTTGCTCGAAAGTACTTTTCAAATTAACAAACATATATTGATTCTCATCAAAAATACTTTTTTTAATAACTTGATTTTAAAAGCTTGACCAAATATGGTATTAATCGCATCCTGGGAAGTAGAGAAGGTGTTTACCTCGAAAATACAAGTAACAATTAAACTTGATTCGTGGTATTAAAATACATGATTTAGTTCAATACCAATTAATAATCAAGAAATTTAAAATAGAAATGAAAGAAAACAAGTGAATCAAATCAATGTTACCCAGTTGCGTCGCTGCAGTGCCCTCGAGCTCAGTGACCTCGAGGTGGACTTAGAACAATAAGAACAATTTGTTGGAAATAACGCTTTACGCTAGAGGGGGGGGTGAATAGCGTTTTAAAAATATTAAGCGTTTTAGTGCGGAATTTAAAACTTTGCAGAAATTAAAACAAGTGCAGTAAAATAAACTTACACAATGATGTATCCTGGTTGGCCACAAACGTGGTTAGTCCAGTCCCCGAGAGACTCTCTCGAGATTTCCACTAAACTTGTCAAGCTTACGGGTGCTTAACAAACCGTTACAGCTGAGGACACAAGCCTCACCTAGGTGCTCGGGGATCACAATCCCAAAGACTTCAATTGCTCGGGGATACCAATCCCAAAGACTTCAATTGCTCGGGGATAACAATCCCAAAGACTTCAATTGCTCGGGGATAACAATCCCAAAGACTTCAATTGCTCGGGGATAACAATCCCAAAGACTTCAACTGCTCGGGGATAACAATCCCAAAGACTTCAACTGCTCGGGGATAACAATCCCAAAGACTTCAACTGAGGAATCACAAGTTCCTCAACAAACGAGAATCGCAATTCTCTTACAAACACAAAACAAACTCACTTTACAAAGTACTCCTCAATGAGTAGATATGAGTAGAAATAGTACGCTCAAGATCACAACAACTTAGCTCAATAGAATGGCTCTTCAAAAAGCTTTATGGATGAATGAAAATGATGATCAATGTAAGAAAGCTTTTAGCAATGAAAATACTTAAATTGTATATGTTGTTGTGTTGAAAACACTGAGTTAAGCCTGTATTTATAGGTGAAAAACTCAGTCTTACCGTTGTCTAATTGCCAATTAAGGATTGCTGAAATTACTCAGTGACAATCGATTGTCAAGACTAAACAATCGATTGTGTGCCTATCAGATCAAAAATTCAATCCCAGATTTTACGTCAACAATCGATTACTTCAAATCAATAATCGATTATTTATAACGTTAAAAAATCCTTTCCAATTTTTGGCATAAAACATCGATTATCAGGAAATCAACAATCGATTATTTTAACAACGTTCAGAAAATCTTTTCCAGATTTTACGCAAAACATCGATTGTTAAATATCAACAATCGATTACCTGAAGGTAATTTGAAAATGTATGACAACGGTTAGTTCCAACAATCGATTATCAAATAGAACAATCGATTATAAATTAATTTCAAAACTTACTGTCTCATATATAATCGATTATCAAAAGCCATAATCGATTATTAATTAATTTCAAAACTTTCTGTCTCATATATAATCGATTATCAAAAGCCATAATCGATTATTAATTAATTTCAAAACTTTCTGTCTCATATATAATCGATTATCAAAAGCCACAATCGATTATTAATTTATTTAAAAACACTGGGAGACATTTTTCTCATTCTAATCGATTACCATTAGTTCATAATCGATTTTTCTGAGTTTTGAAAACTTTGCCTCAGTTAACAATCGATTATCAAAAGTACACAGTCGATTGTTATGCAGTTTGCAAAAACCTGATGTTAACTGACTTACTCACAATCGATTATCATTAATTCACAATCGATTGTCATGCAGTCTTGGCTTAGAGATACTCGATTATCATAAGTCAGATTTTTGAGGCATGTTTGAAAAACATTTTAACAAATATAAATATGCATAGTTTAAAATCATTTGACACTTAAGTTAGATATGCATGATTTTGGAAAAATAATTTTAGTAGAGAAGCCATGTTATGAGCCAAGATTGAGGGATCAAGATCACAATTAATATTGACTCAATTATAACATTTCCAAACTTTGTCTTGAGCTTCTTGTAATGCATCCATTTTGTGCTTGTCCTTGAGCACTGCTATATATCGCTTATTGCTTTGTTTGACATTCATCAAAACCTACAAAAGAACACACGTTTAGTATATTGCATTTGAAACGTGTTTCCAACAATTTCCCCCTTTTTGATAATGGCAAACATAAGCGGGATATATGCAATAATTATTTTGATAATCCAAGACAAGAGTAAAGTATGCAATTTGATGTTCCCCCTCAATTCATGTTCCCCCTCACTTTAAGCATGAATGAAGTTGAGAGTGATATAGCATACTTCTTGATATCCCGTTTCTTCCCCCTTTTGCCATTAGCAAAAATTTACACAAGGGAAGAATATGAAAAAAATGTGAAATAAACACACGTTTATTTATTGGAAAATTAAGATAACATTACAAGGGTGAAACCAAACATAACTAACCAATCAAGAACAAACAGACCAAAAACAACAATTTCTCATCATAACAACAACAATTTCATCATTCATCACCCCCATCCCCTTCATCATCATTGGTAGGCGCTTGATATGGCACCATCTGAGCATAGGCATAATGCACGTGATCAAAGTAACCATGGACCTCACGGGTTAGTTGAGTAATTTGGTCAGAAATGGTCCGGAGGGTAGGCTCCTGAGGAGGATGAGCACGACGGGCTTGTCGATTTTGAGGAGGAGCGGGAGCATGATCACCATCATGATGAAAGGAAGACTCCGAAATTTCCCAGATTTTGGTGCTCTTTTTGAGAGGACCATTAGCAATATTGACTCCGGAAGCTTCAAGAAATTTCATTATTAAGAGGGCATAGGGGAGAGGTATGTCATCTCTGGTGGCATTGAACATATGAGATAGAATAAGCTTGCACCAATTTATTTTAACACCGGTGACAATAGCATGAAGAAATTTGGCATCCTCTTGGGAAATGGTGGTGTGATTGAGTTTACGGGGTTTGAGAACACGAGTGATGAAATAGAGAATGAAACGATAATTCGGGTCCATACCCTTTATGGTGGGACGACGGGAAGAGGACTCATCATAGGCTACTCCGGCTTGGCGGAAGAGATTAGCTTCATCAATCATGACCCCGGCATCATTTATGTACTGGTAGATGTCTTCACCATCATGCGGAATGCCGGCAATGAGGTGGAGGTTATCTTCAGAAATTAGAATGGGAATGCCGTTAACATTGGTAACAAGTTCACCCTCATCATCTTTGTGAAGGTTGGAGTAAAAAGCTTCAACCAAAGAAATGTTGTAGTAGGGGTGAGTAAGGAGTAGGAAATTGAAAAGGTTGCACTCTCTTAGCATATTTGCGGCTGGAATGAATGGTGCAACAAGAGCGTTTGTTGAAAAGCGAGGAGGGAGAATAAGGCGTTTCTCAAATTTGGTTAAGAAACGGGTGAGCTCTTCATTGGATTCAAAGAATAGAACCGATCCATCTTGATATGGATGGCGAGAAGAAGAAGCACCTTGTTTGGAACGAGCACGTTTTGAGTTGCGGCTTGACATTTGAAAGGATGTGCTAGGATTTTTCAAAGAAAACAAGAGAATTTGATGCTAGGGAGGCTTGAGTGAGTATACACGAGCATATGTGCAGCCTATATATAGAGAAGGAATGAATCTTACATTTATTGGAAATGATTTGAAGAGATTTGAAGTCTGAAACGGTAAAAATAAATTCACTGACCGTTCAACAATCGATTGTTTGAATGGAATAATCGATTGTCATTAATGAAAATGATCTGACACATCGATTACACGCCAGAACGGTAAGAAAATTTGAAAAAGATAGTCGATTATCAAACTTGGTAATCGATTGTTTTTCATATTTATGACCTGTCAGGAATCGATTATGGAGCCAAAACGGTAACATAAGTTTAAAACAGATAATCGATTATCAATATATAGTAATCGATTGTTTCACTCTCAGAGAGTTTGAATTTTGGCAAATAATCGATTGGCAGAACAAATAATCGATTGTTTGGAAGGGGGATGCTGAAATGATGAGACTTAATTCTATCAGGCAATGTAAACATTTAACAAGATTTCATGAAAAAAATTGAATCAACAAATAATCGATTATTGATACCGATAATCGATTGTAAGCATAAATAATCGATTATGATCGAATTTTTTTCTTGTATCAAGATAATTCATACTTTCCTCTTACCTTTTGGGGGATGCCTGCAAAATAGAATTAAACATCTCCGACGCTCAAGTCAGTAATCTATAAATGAAATAATAACTTTGAAACTCGTGTAGTCGGGAAAAAAAATGAACTCTTAAGAATTTTGTCCTAGGATGTTCTTAAGAGGGTTTAGGGTACTTACCTTCCCTTCGACTTTGCCAATTACCTGATTTTGAACATCCTCCGTTCATTTTGGTCTTTTGGCTCATTCTCCAATTTACGAAGCTTTTTCCACAATTTTGCCTTTTGAATTTTTCGAAAATACTTCCGATTTAAAAAAACATAAGTCGACTTTTCCGTCTCTTCCTCCTTCTTTGTGCTTTAATTGAAGGAATTTTAAATTCGTCTCTCGTCAAGTGTTTGGAGCATCCACTACACTTGATTCCTTCAAGCACACCTGCAAAACAAATCAATGCTCTTTTGGTACCCATGCCATTTTGGGTCCTTGAGGGTTATGCATTCTATAATGATATGTTTGAGTAGCATGTCTATGTCTAGTAAAGCATGTGGGAGCAATATGACCAATTCGTCTACAATAATGACATGTCACATTTGGATTATGCATGCGTCTAGGCTCATAGTAGCTAGAATAATGCACATTGTTTACTCTATTTTCATTTCTCCTAATTTGAACACCATAGTCATTTCTAGGTTGAACATTTCGGGATCTTCTAGCATGATCATTGTTGTGCCTAAAATATGCATCATGTCTATGGTGACGATTGCTAGGCGGAAGGTCATGTCTAGGTCTCCTAATATTTTGTCTAGCATGCATGTTTGTTTTAGGAAAGGCATTTTTGTTATTAATCCTAGGTTGAGCTCTAGGTGGTTGGGTTTTTGCATCAACCTCTTCTTCATTTATGAAGCCTATTCCATGCTTGGTTGATTTCAAGTTATCAAGCACCACATTCAAGTTTTTATGAGAGGAGTTGAATTTATCTAGTGTGCCTTTTAATCTACCTACTTCATTCTTAAGGTCTGCACAAGAAGCACAATTTTTTTGTAGAACTCTCGGGCTTGTCAGAACTTCTTTTCCCATAAAACTTGTTTTGTTCTAGTAGCTTCTCATTTTCCAAAACCAATTTTTCTAATTCTTTTTCTTTTAATGAAAACTGTTTTTGAAAATCTTGTTCTTTTAGAGAAGCATTTTCTCTTAAACTAGTGACGGTTTTTGTAACTTTGAGAAATTCAGCATACAATTCATCAAAGGCATTTCTCATGTCATCAAGAGTATAAAAATTTTGAGAAGAGATTTGACTTACCTCACTTTGATTTTCTTCCTGTGCCATGAGGCAGAGATTTGCCGCTTCTTCATTTTCTTCTTCACTGGATTCGTCTCCGGAATCTCCTCCCCAAGATATGTATGCTCGTTGCTTCTTGAAGGGTTTCTTCTCCTTTTTAAGATTTGGGCAGTTTGTTTTGATATGCCCTGTTTCACCACATTCATAACATTTAACTTGCTCACCTTGCTTTTTCCCTTTGCGGTCATATTCTTTTCGCATGAATTTTTGGAACTTTTTGATGATGAGTCCAAATTCGCTATCTCCATCCTCTTCAATTGGTGATTGACTTGTGCTCGCCTTTAGAGCAATCTTTTGCCTTCTTTGTTCGTCAACAACAGGGTTAAGAATAGTGGATTCATAAGTCTTAAGATTACCTCTAAGAGCGTCTATGGTGACGTTCGTGATTCCAATTGACTCTTGAATCGCATCGGCCTTTGATCGCCATGCCGGTGTTAGGCTCCTAAGGATTTTTTGAACTAGTTCTTTGTCTGTGAACGTCTTCTTGAGTGCGTGGAGATCATTCACTATTGATGAGAACCGCTCAAACATCTCGTCTACCTTTTCGCCTTCCTTCATATGGAACAATTGGTAAGCATGAGTTAAAAAATCAATTTTAGCTTCTCTTACCTGGTCAGTCCCTTCGTAAGTGACCTCAAGCTTGTCCCACATTTCTTTCGCTGTTTTGCAGCAGGAGATTTTCCTGTAATCATTAGCATTAACAGCACAGAGTAATAAATTAATAGCTTTAAAATTATTTTGGACCATTCGATTATCCTCGGCGTTGAATTCCTCTTCTGTTTTTGGCACCCATATTCCTTCCACTTGTTTGACAGGAACCTCATTTCCTTTGGTGTACACCTTCCACAAGTAAGGGCTGTTTGATCTGACGAATATCTGCATCCTTTCTTTCCAATATGAATAATTAGTCCCGTTGAACAAAGGAGGTCTTGTGGGGCACTGTCCTTCATCAATACCTGCAAAAGAGTCTAGAGTAGAAGCCATGGAAAGATTCTCTCAAACGGTTAAGTCTTTCAGAGAGTATGGCTCTGATACCAATTGTTGGAAATAACGCTTTACGCTAGAGGGGGGGGGGGTGAATAGCGTTTTAAAAATATTAAGCGTTTTAGTGCGGAATTTAAAACTTTGCAGAAATTAAAACAAGTGCAGTAAAATAAACTTACACAATGATGTATCCTGGTTGGCCACAAACGTGGTTAGTCCAGTCCCCGAGAGACTCTCTCGAGATTTCCACTAAACTTGTCAAGCTTACGGGTGCTTAACAAACCGTTACAGCTGAGGACACAAGCCTCACCTAGGTGCTCGGGGATCACAATCCCAAAGACTTCAATTGCTCGGGGATACCAATCCCAAAGACTTCAATTGCTCGGGGATAACAATCCCAAAGACTTCAATTGCTCGGGGATAACAATCCCAAAGACTTCAATTGCTCGGGGATAACAATCCCAAAGACTTCAACTGCTCGGGGATAACAATCCCAAAGACTTCAACTGCTCGGGGATAACAATCCCAAAGACTTCAACTGAGGAATCACAAGTTCCTCAACAAACGAGAATCGCAATTCTCTTACAAACACAAAACAAACTCACTTTACAAAGTACTCCTCAATGAGTAGATATGAGTAGAAATAGTACGCTCAAGATCACAACAACTTAGCTCAATAGAATGGCTCTTCAAAAAGCTTTATGGATGAATGAAAATGATGATCAATGTAAGAAAGCTTTTAGCAATGAAAATACTTAAATTGTATATGTTGTTGTGTTGAAAACACTGAGTTAAGCCTGTATTTATAGGTGAAAAACTCAGTCTTACCGTTGTCTAATTGCCAATTAAGGATTGCTGAAATTACTCAGTGACAATCGATTGTCAAGACTAAACAATCGATTGTGTGCCTATCAGATCAAAAATTCAATCCCAGATTTTACGTCAACAATCGATTACTTCAAATCAATAATCGATTATTTATAACGTTAAAAAATCCTTTCCAATTTTTGGCATAAAACATCGATTATCAGGAAATCAACAATCGATTATTTTAACAACGTTCAGAAAATCTTTTCCAGATTTTACGCAAAACATCGATTGTTAAATATCAACAATCGATTACCTGAAGGTAATTTGAAAATGTATGACAACGGTTAGTTCCAACAATCGATTATCAAATAGAACAATCGATTATAAATTAATTTCAAAACTTACTGTCTCATATATAATCGATTATCAAAAGCCATAATCGATTATTAATTAATTTCAAAACTTTCTGTCTCATATATAATCGATTATCAAAAGCCATAATCGATTATTAATTAATTTCAAAACTTTCTGTCTCATATATAATCGATTATCAAAAGCCACAATCGATTATTAATTTATTTAAAAACACTGGGAGACATTTTTCTCATTCTAATCGATTACCATTAGTTCATAATCGATTTTTCTGAGTTTTGAAAACTTTGCCTCAGTTAACAATCGATTATCAAAAGTACACAGTCGATTGTTATGCAGTTTGCAAAAACCTGATGTTAACTGACTTACTCACAATCGATTATCATTAATTCACAATTGATTGTCATGCAGTCTTGGCTTAGAGATACTCGATTATCATAAGTACATAATCGATTATCTTAGCCCAGATTTTTGAGGCATGTTTGAAAAACATTTTAACAAATATAAATATGCATAGTTTAAAATCATTTGACACTTAAGTTAGATATGCATGATTTTGGAAAAATAATTTTTAGTAGAGAAGCCATGTTATGAGCCAAGATTGAGGGATCAAGATCACAATTAATATTGACTCAATTATAACATTTCTAAACTTTGTCTTGAGCTTCTTGTAATGCATCCATTTTGTGCTTGTCCTTGAGCACTGCTATATATCGCTTATTGCTTTGTTTGACATTCATCAAAACCTACAAAAGAACACACGTTTAGTATATTTCATTTGAAACGTGTTTCCAACATAATTAAGTAAGAAAAATAAAGTAAGAATAATTGCGATAAACAGTAGATAAAAAGTAGAGACTATATTCTTTTCTCAAATGATTAGATGATCTTACAAATGATTGGGGTCCGCTTTATATAATAGGGGAACCCTAAATAAGGAATATTTCTATTTGTAGTAAGAAAAACTCTTGATACAGATGTCTAACCATCTAGTACATAATTGTACAATCCTATTCAGGGATTTGCGACATGATCTAGGGTACATGGCAGGTATCTAGCTTATTCTGTTACAAATCCATAACGGTACAATTTTGGGGTCGAGCAAACTCGGCCTCGGTATGAATCGTGCTCTGCCTTTGAACTTGGGTTTGGTCCTTCGAGCTCAAACTCGACCTTGCTTGAACTCGTGCTCAAGACAACCCCTTGAGCCTATATATTGGAGGCATACAATTTCAGCCGTATATATATAGTCCCTGTGTTTCTTAGAATAAGATGATAAGAAATGATTTGATCTTTGATGCTCCATAGCCTCGATTCCGATGCCTCGATTCTAATGTTAATCTCGTGATGTCAGCGGCTGAAAAATGACTGAAAGGTCGCATTCGTGCAGTTCTCAAAGTTATTAATTGGTGGCGACTGATGGTCGGCTATTCGGCTTCCTCAATACGCTTGAGTGTCCTCTATAAATAGGCCAACTTCACCATTTCACAAACTTTACTTATCTAATCGTTCTAAATTTCATTTGCTCCTTTAACTTCTCTAAGCTCATCCTCCTCTTTAGTTTGACTTTATTTTATCTCCTTCCTGAATTTCTACACCATAATAGCTAAAACATCAAAATTTGTTCCGCAAAAAGAAAAAGCCTCTTCATCATCACGACCAACCAAAAGTAAAATGGTAGTGCCACCACGTATCGAGGAGTGTATTCCCCCGCCGTGTAAAATAACATCCAATTTTAAAATTGAAAAGCCTATATCGACACCGAGTCGATGTGAGCCCCTGTCCCGATATAGCTGTTTGATAACCAAGGACGAGCTTGAGCAGGTAAAAGAGGACTGCAACTGTAGGAACAAAGATGTAGTGATCCCTTCCCTCATGAGGACATCACTACACATAAAGTAGGGTGCTTAAACATGTATACCTACCCATTCACATTGGACATGCAAATCTAGCTCTAGGTCCCATAGATCCAGTTATTCTCGACTTCTGCCAATGATACCAAGTGTTGCTTGGCCAGATCTACCCTTCATTCTGGCGAATCGTTCATTTGATCAGATTTTTCTCAAGCTAGGTCGAGAGGATGCCTCGACGCAGATCCTCGAAATCTCTCTTCTCCATCGTCGATGAGGACGAAAACCGAAGATGGATGAGATGGTTTATTCGAGCCAGGACCTCTGACCTGATTCCTGCAGAGAGGATCTCATTCCCCGTGGAATGGAACATTAAATGTAAACATATAGTAACTTTATGCCTTGATTCTCTTTTTCTTTCATGATTTTATCTTTTTCTCGATATAAACACTTTCCGATGGTGCAGCCGTCGCTTGGTTTCCTTTAGCGGTATCAGACCTCGAAGGTTGGGTCCGCAAACTAGCCTCTATTTCTATGTGGAGCGTTGCTGGCGCAATTTAGTCAAGGGCCGATGGGAGGAAAAAAACCACAGTGAGTTTTCTTGTTTGCTTACTTGTGTTTCTCAATGAAATACTTACTTCATCTTTATGCAGGCCTCGAAGACACTATCAAAATATGGTTGCCTTCACCTGGTGAAGAAGAGATTCCAGAAGGAGGGGGTCGTCTGCATATACCTCGAAGCCGAAGAAGAGCAAGGTTCAAAAGCCTAAGGTCGATATTGTTCCCTAACCTCCAGAAACGGCCCAATGCCTCCAGGACCAGGAAGAAGAAGATGACGACTGCCTGTTGGTAGCTCGTAAAAGAGGAATCTCTGACGGTTCGAAGGCCATTAACTGATGGTGGCAGAGTCGGTTCGATATTGAATCGAAGAAATTTCTAAGGGGACCTCGAGCAATGTCCTTGAGTCATCAGGTGGAAAACGCGTGCCCTGGGCACGCTTAGTGGATGAGCTAGAAGAGACTAACGCTGAGACTCTTAAAAGACAAGATAATATCCCAAGTGAACCGGTTGGGGTAATCAACATAGACGACTCACCGCAGGGCCCGATCTTCTCCGAGAAGGAATTCTGAGATGCCCAGGCCATGGGGACTCCCGATGTGGGAATGAGCCACTAAGGGCATGATATATTTTGAATCCCTTGCTGCGATCGAGGATGGCCCCGACCCAGATGCTTCTTTTATTTTCAATGAGGCCCGTGTGGATCTTCAAACAAGAAAGTTTTTGTCTTTTGAAATCACGCTTGGGCTTTATCCTTACTGTTTTGTGTCTAACCTATTCTTTATTGTGAAGGCCATTGTGCTCCATGAGAAAGCATTAACCAAGTTTCGAACTAAGCTTGGTCGGCATAAGGACGAGATTAAGAAGATCTCAAAAGAGAGGTACGGTCTGAAAATCTTCTATGTCAAGAAAGAGGAGTAGATTAACGATCTTCGAGATGAATTGGAAAAGGCTCGCAAAAGCATATCGAGCTTACTAAAAATGTAGTATTCCCACTGAATTTTCATTATGGATTTGCTCGATCGGTCTTCTAACATTTTTACTTTGCAGTTCCAGAAAAAGGGTGAGTTGGTGGAACATCTCCGAGAAAAGCTCAAAATGAAGGAGGTCGAGACCCAGGGGCGGAGGCAAGGCATGGACATTCTCTCCTATGAGAAAGAAACTCTTGGGGAGCTGCTGGCTTCACTCGAACACTAGTTTCAAAGTGCAAAGGAGGAGATCATAGCTCGAGGCCGCGAAATCGAGGAGCTTAAGGATAAATCCACTACTGAGTTGTCCAAGGACAAATCTGACTCTGAGGCAATTATATCTTCATACCGAGGCAACGCTGAATCAGCTAATATTAAGGCAAAAGAGCTTTGATGTGGAGGCCATTGTGCTCCATAAGAAAGCATTAACCAAGTCTCGAACTAAGCTTGGTCGGCATAAGGACGAGATTAAGAAGATCTCAGAAGAGAGGTACGGTCTGAAAATCTTCTATGTCAAGAAAGAGGAGTAGATCAACGATCTTCGAGATGAATTGGAAAAGGCTCGCAAAAGCATATCGAGCTTACCGAAAATGTAGTATTCCCATTGAATTTTCGTTATGGATTTGCTCGATCGGTCTTCTAACATTTTTACTTTGCAGTTTCAGCAAAAGGGTGAGTTGGTGGAACATCTCCAAGAAAAGCTCAAAATGAAGGAGGCCGAGACCCAGGGGCGGAGGCAAGGCACGAACATTCTCTCCTATGAGAAAGAAACTCTTGGGGAGCTGCTGGCTTCACTCGAACGCTAGTTTCAAAGTGTAAAGGAGGAGATCATAGCTCGAGGCCGTAAAATCGAGGAGCTTAAGGATAAATCCACTGTTGAGTTGGCCAAGGACAAATCTGACGCTGAGGCAATTATATCTTCATACCGAGGCAACGCTGAATCAGCTAATAGTTAGGCAAAAGAGCTCTGATGTGGCTGAGTTCAAGTTATCATGTTCACTTTACCATGCTAGGCAACCGTGTCAGAGAGAGACCATCGAGGAGGTGTATGCTCGCGGCTTCGATCTCTCAACCAATGTTGAAAAGGAAAAGACTTTGGAAGAAGAGGTTGCCTCTTTGCTTTCTAATGATGAGGATTTAGCCACTGATAGTGAGGGAGACGAAGATGAAGACACCGAATATGAGGCTCTCGAAGTTGCGACTCCCGGAGATGCAACTGCCAAAGATGCGGCCCCAGGATAGTTTTAGGTTTCTTTATTTTGTTTTTGTGTAAGGACACCTCTTGGGTATTGTAAATTGTTTTTGAAAATGTCTCTTTGGAAATATAAAAGGATCTTTTGTTTCAGTTTTGGCTTCGCGTTCAATCTCATTTTGTCTTCACTTGTAAAAAAATTTAATTTTGTAACTCAAATGATCAGCCCGAACATTGGTTTGGACTCAAAAAATTATAATAAACCCTTACGTTTTTATTGATCAATATAATACCCCTTAAGGTTCCTTAACCTAAGCTTAAATCAACTTGATACAAGCTCGGAACAATGGGACTCTTGGGTCCGAGTTGAGTGAGAATGAGGTCTTGAACTCTGTATGTTTTTGGCCCTTAGGCTGTTATATACCGGCTCTTAGGCTCTTTAAGTTAGGCCAATTCGGCCTCTAAAGTGGCTATAATTTTTCCCTCTTTTCGTCTAAAATACTTGGTAAAAATTTTGTACGCCTTAGCATGTATTTTTGTACCCGCTGGGTTTTTCAAGGGTTCGACGTAACAGAACCTCATTGGTAACTTATTTGTGTAATGATAATTGAATACCTCTTGAGGTTTTTTGTTTTCGAAGGTTGATATTATAGATACCTTTAAATTATTTAAGGGCTGACTTTATTGAAGCCCTTTATATTTTGCTTATGCCAAGGATAGCCTGATTTAGCCTATTTTTTCAAAGTGTTTGGAGGCCTTTAATTTATAGAGAAAGTCAGACGTCTCCGAGCCGCATTATTCGGCCGTAGCCTTTTTACCTGACTGTATTTAATGTGGCCATAGCGTTCGAGTATGTCACTTGGACTTGTTCCCCAATAACTTTTCAAATTTGTTCGAAGAGTTAGTCCCCGAGTATATCGGCCTTGGCCTTTATATCGATGGGCTGCCTCTTTGAGGTCTTATGAGTTTGAGTTTTTGATGACTCAAATGCATTGGCTGGCAATGACAATCCCCGAGTTTTCGGGGTATATTTGCATTTTGTCTCTTGAGTCGTTTCCTATAGGATTATACGTGTAGAGCCCGTATAATAGTAGACTTCTTTGAAACACAAAGTGTTTTTGGTATAAACAATATGCTTCTTCAATTAATTGTTACACGAGTAAATGTTTTTCCGTGGGGGCTCGACTATTTTATATGGACATGGTTCATTTGATAGTTTAGCTAATTACAAAGTTCTCCTATCTAGGCCCTCATAGGCATAAAGTATTTTCCTACAAAATATAACCTCTGAGGGTGATACCCCCAATATCCGAGGTTTATTGAAAATATTCCTAGGATAATATTGAGTTTTTTTTAGGTAGCACATAGTTGTTGCTTCGTTATAAACCTTGCTAGTAAAACCCATTTGGGAAAAAATCCGATCTACGGGAAAAAGAGTGCAACACATGCTTTAAAACCTAAGGCATTCGTGTAAAAAAGGGTGCCTTCGAGATCGTATGCCTTTGATAGTGTTACATTCCATGTTTCCGTACGTGAGACTGCGTCGTAAGCCAACTAATATAAGCTCAGAAATGAGATTATTTTTGAAAGTACATAATGTAAGTTTCATATTGTAATCTTGGAGGTTACAAGTCTTTAAGATCTTGTTGTGTACCAAAAGGGTTGGAAAGCTTAGATGCTAAACGAACAGAAGAAAATAAGTTTCGTTGAAAGTCGACAAATTTGGAATGTTATAACATGTACTTTGGGGTGAGACTAGGGTTCTTAACATGATAAAGAGGTTATTCTATTAGTTATTTTAGTCGTATGATATTAATTTTTTACATTTTGAAGGCAAGCAAGCTGTGGAACAAGAGTTGGCAAAGGTCATCACAAGTTACATTCATAAATTTTGCTGAAATTTAGGTCAAATGTAGATGAACTTTTCTCCCAATATACTTGGAATCAAGGAATTATCAATATAAAAAATTGAATATATACGAGTTTAGTTTCCAACTCATTAAACCGTTCATCCATACGACTTCGGAGTAGAGAGATATTTGTGTTTTCGCAAGATTGCGCCAAGCAGCTCTCTATGGGCCCCACATAGGCGATTTAAGACATATGGATATATATAAGATGCCTAACCCCCGTTTTAAGTCATTATTGTCAGTATATTCAGAACTTAGAACCCTATAAACAGTCTCTCAAAGTTCTCTCATGATCCAAGACCCAAACAAAGGGCAAACAACACAAATCAAGTAACGGGAATCCTGTGGCACTAGTAAGTTTCTTGTTCTTCTTGTTGTTGCTGAGTTTTGGGTGGTTTCAGCTCATATGGGAGGTTATTTTAAGTATTTTATATTATTTAAAATACTCTCTCGTATTTGTTATATCAACCCTATATTATTTCATGTCTTTCAAATGGATTACATCATATTTCAACATCAAAACCTAGTCCTAGTGAAAAACAACACCTCTTTGAGTTGTGTAGTCATTGAGGATTGTTGTGGGCTTTATTTAGATGAAATTCCAAGTTTTGTTGCTCTCTAAAGTGATTATAACAGCCTACTAATTCTGCTTAAGCTTGTTTGTATGGTGGTTTAGTTGTTAGGATGATAAACTACAAGATAATACTTGGATTAGCTTAAGTCACTTCTATGGTGTTGTATTGCCATTGAGGGTTATTGTAAGCTGATTATAACTTGGATTTCGACTTGAAGTTACTGTAGGAGGTAGATATATTGTGTTCTTTCATGTGCCTAAGGTTATATTGATGTTGGTTAAGTTAAATAAATGGAGTAGACATGAACTAGTGAATAAAGTTACTAATTGAAGGTAGTTAGAGTTGTGGGTTGTTTCCTTTGTTATAAATGTATGGTATAAGGATGGAATCATTGATGAATAACTTCATCATCATGTTAATGATACTTTTAACTTAATGTAAGAAGTCTATAAGGATTATATTGGTTATACGGATTCCAATTGGAGCTTGCCGCCTCGTCGTGAAATAGTTGTGACTTATTATTGTTATGTGGTGTCTTGTTATTAACATTTATACGTTGATGGACTTCTCTGGCTGTTGTTTTTGATATTCGGTATTGGTGGAGGCCCTTGTTACAAAGTATATGCTGCCCAAATTTAAGTAAAATGAGCTACTAGCTTAAGTTATAGACTTGGCCTTTGCTCAATAATAATTTTGAATCTCCTTATGCTATGATAGATCGAGTTGACTTTTTTGAAGAGTCACTTGGAAGGAATTAAGGACTCAACATGTTTAAGTTATGTTAAGGTATTTCCTTCTTTCTTTTGGCATGATCTGAAGAGAAATGAATACGCTACTTCATAACGGATCTACTCCTAGAAAATAAGGTTGTCCATGTTGTTATTTTCTTATAAAATTATTCTAAGCAAATGTGAATGATCCTTGAATCTTTCTAAGGTTCATATTGAGGGAATAGATGTCCATAAGCTTCTTAAGACACTCCAAAAGGTTTAGAAGGTGATTCCATGAGTCGAGCATGCATTATATATATGTATCTATTTTACTCTACCGAGCGCGCTATAGTCGGCTGCGTATGGAAACTACAGTGCAACCACTGATTAGTTGGTTTTTACCGAGCTCCACGTGGCCGGGTACAATTCTACCGAGCCTTATGATGGTCGGGCACGTTTTTACCGAGTCCTTTATGAGGTCGGGTACGATATGATGATGATGATGCCCACATAGGCAAATGTTTTAAAAGTTTATGTATATATATGTATTATGCATTTCATATAAGTAGCCCTAGAGGCACTCATATGTTACAGGTGGTTTCTCATTTATCTCTCTTGACATTACTACTCTTGTTTATGTTTTCCTGCCTTACATACTCAGTACTTTATTCATACTGACGTCCCTTTTGCTTGGGGATGCTGCGTTTCATGCCCGTAGGTCCCGATAGACAGGTTGGCGTTTCTCCAAGTAGGCTATCAGCTCAGCAAAAGGTTTTGGTGCACTCCACTTGCTCCAGAGTTGCCTATTTGATTAGTATGCTCTGGATATGTATTTATTGGTATGGCGGGTCCCTGTCCCGACCTTTATGATTTTATTTACTCTTAGAGGCTTGTAGACAAATGTCAAGTGTATGGATACACTTATGGCCTTGTTGGCCTACTTTTTGAGTTTACAAATGGTCATGTCGGCTTTGTAGGCCTGTATATCATATGTATAAGTTTGCATATCATGTTGGGTCATCATATGTTAAGCATTCCCTTATTGTTTTATTCTTGTTATCTCATGATGGTTTTTCTGGCTCAATTACCCATTATAGCATGATAAGAAAGATATGTTACATTGGTACTCGGTAGAGTAAGGCACCGGGTGCCCGTCGCGAACCTTCAATTTGGGTCATGACAGATAGCTTCGATCAGAAATTTGTGATAAGTTAGTTTTAAACTCAAACAGACAAAAGGATAAAGTCATACCATAGCAGTAGTGTCATTTGAATAATGACATATTCCAATTTTTTTAGCAGTTGTTCACCTTCCATTGTGCCAAGTTTGTAAGATCCTTTACCGAGGACTCGATACGGCCCTTCCCAATTTGGTCCTAGTTTTCCTTCATTCAGGTCTCGAGTATTGAGGGTGACTTTCTGTAGGACTATGTCCCTGATTCCAAAGTATCGAAGGTTGGTCCTTCTATTGTAGTATATTTTAATCATTTGCTTCTGTGCATCCATCTGAACAAGTGCTTCCTCTCGTTTTTCATGCAATAGCTCAAGGCTAGTGTTTATAGCCTCGTCATTTGATTCCTCCGATGCATGTCAAAACTTGATGATTGGTTCTCCAACCTCGAATGGGATTAGGACCTTAGAGCTATATACTAAAGAAAATGGGATAGCTCCCGTGATAGACTTCGATGTTGTTCGATATACCCAAAGCACCTCGTGTAGAATTTGTCTCCTTTCCCTTTTGCATCGTCTAACACTTTTTTTTTAGGTTTTGAATGATGATTTTGTTTGTTGATTCGGCTTGTCCATTTCCATTTGGGTGATATGGTGTTGATATTATCTTTTCTATTTTATGTTGCTCGAGGAATTCCGTTATCTTATTGCGGATGAATTGTTTTCCACTGTCACATACAATCTCGGCGAGTATCCCGAACTGGCATATGATGTGGTCCTAGATAAAGTCAATAACTTCCCTTTCTCTAACCTTCTCAAATGCATGTGATTCCTCCCATTTAGAAAAATAATCAGTCATGAACAAAATAAATTTAGCTTTACCTGGGGCCGTTGGTAGAGGGCCCCTATATCCATTCCCCATTTCATGAAAAGCCATAGGGATATGACCGAATGAAGCTGTTCTCAGGGTTGCTGGATCATTGGTGCAAATCGTTGGCACTTATCACATTATTAACAAATTTCTTGGTATCTTTTTCCATGTTATCCCAATGGTAACCTGCTCTGATGATTTTGCGAACTAAAAACTCGATGCAGGAATGATTCCTACAAATGCCTTCGTGGATTTCTCGAAAAACATAATCAATGTCCATTGGCCCCAAACATACCTCCAATGGCCGATTGAACTTTCTTATGTATAGTTTTCCACCCCCATCTAAGGAGACCTAGCAGCCTTGGTTCGTTGAGACCTTGAGTCTTTGTAATCTGATAGGAGCTTTCCATTTTTCAAGTAGTCGATGTATTTATTCATCCACTCCTAAATCAAACTTGTTGAATTTATCTCAGCATGACCCTCTTCAACCACATACCTCGATAGATGGACGACAGTCCCCGAGGATCCTAAATTAGCAAGTGCATCGGCTTCACTATTTTGCTCTCGAGGCACATGATTGAGGGTCCATTCCTTGAAGCAATATAATGTTACCTGTATTTTATCTAAGTATATTTGCATTCTATCTTATCGAACCTTGAGACTCTTGGTTACTTGGTTCACCACTAATAGGGAGTCGCATTTTGTCTCGATAGCCTCCGCTCCCAAACTCTTATCTAGATCGAGACTCGTAATCATGGCCTCATACTCGACTTATTTTAATTCAATTAGAAGTTTTGATAGATTGCCTAATGGTATCACCCGTGGGAGGATATAAGAGAATGCCAAGCCCGGACCTTTTCACATTTGAGGCACCGTATGTATAAAGGGTCCATACGCCTAATGATATACTTGAACTTAGCAGGAGTTCTTTCTCCACTTCGGGTATGAGGGTCGGCGTAAAATCGTCCACAAAGTCAGCTAGGATTTGAGCCTTGATGGCGATTCGGGGTTGATATTTGATAGCATACCTTATAAGCTCGATGACCCATTTGGCCAATCTGCCCTGATAGCTCAGGCTTATGCAAAAATTTTCGAAGAAGGTAAGTGGTAAATACACATATGGGATGACATTGGAAATATAGCTTTAACTTTCTAGAAGCGCTTATCAATGCAAGTGTTAATTTTTCTAAGTGAGGGTATCTAGTTTCAGCATCTCCTAGAGTTCAGCTTACATAATAAACATGGAATTTTTCTAATGTACCTTGCTCTTCTCAAACTAGTAGTATGCTTACCGCTATCTTGGACACTACCAAATATAGGTAAAGCTTTTCATCTGCCTTTGAGGTATAGAGCTGAGGTGGGCTTGGTAGATATCGCTTTAATTCTTCTAAGGATTGCTGACATTCCGAGGTCCATGCGAAATCCTTTTTTATTTTTAGCAAGGAAAAGAACCGGTGACTCAGATCTGATGACCTTGAAATAAATCGACCTAGAATAGTTGTTCGACCAGTCGATCTTTGCAAGGTCTTTACATTGTCCATGATTTTGATATACTCGATGGACTTGATTTTATTGGGGTTAATTTCGATGCCAACACCATGAAGCCAAGAAACTTACCCGAGCCGATTACGAATGCACATTTCTCCGGGTTAATCTTCATGTTGTGTTTCCTCAAGATCTTGAATGTTTTTTTTTCAAATGAGCTAAATTGTCCTCTGGGCATTAGGACTTAACAAACATGTCATCAGTGTAAACTTCCATTTTTTACCTATTTTTTCTTCGAACATTTTTTTAACTAGGCGCTGATATGTAGCTCCTGCATTTTTTAGCCCGAAGGGCACTCCCTTGGAGCAATAAGTTCCAAATTTAGTAATAAAAAGGTCTTTTCGTGGTCCTTGGGGTTCATCTGAATTGATTGTACCCGGAGTTAGCGTCGAGAAAAGTTAGGATCCCATGCCAGCCGTGGCATCGATCATATGATCGATGTTGGGCAGTGGGAAATAATCTTTCGGACATGCTTTGTTCAAGTCCTTATAGTCTACATACATTCTAAGATTGGTTTCTTTTTTAGAATCTATAACCCACTCGGGGTATTTTACCTCCCGAATATACCCTATTTTAAGAAGTTTGGTTACCTCGTCCTTTATGAATGCATGTTTCACCTCGGATTGAGGCCTTCTCTTTTGCTTTACCGGTTTGAACCTAGGGTCGGTGCTCAACCGATGTGTTATTATTTCTGGTGGGTTCCCTTCCATATCTGGATAGGACCAAGAAAAAGTATTCATATTATCGATAAGAAATTGAATGAGGTTTTTCTTGAGTTCAGGGGTTAACCCCGTACCTAGGTATACCTTCTTCTCAGGCATATGCTCGATCAGTTTACCCTATTCCAGTTCCTTGACCGTCGATTTGGTTGCGTCCGAGTCTTTGGGAATAATGGAAGTTCGAGGAGTAAGAAATCTGTTCTTCCTATCCGATTTCCTGTTTCTCTGGCTCAATCGGGACTGGGATTGGTGATTGCTATTTGGCTACTGGTTTATCTTTCATCCTTGATTTTTTTGAGGTCGATGGCGTTAGTGCTGGGGTCACTTCCTCGACTGCAAACATCTCCTTTGCAGCATATTGTTCTCCATAGACCATTTTCACTTTATGCTCTGTTGGGAATTTCATCATCTGGTGAAGGGTCAAAGGTACAACCCTTAGAATGTGGATCCATGGCCTCCCAAGAAGTGCATTGTGGCTCATGTCACCTTCGATGACATGGAATTTTATGTCCTGTATGGTCCCGGATATGTTCACTGGCAAGATTATCTCCCCCTTTGTCGTTTCGTTTGCCATATTGAAGCCATTTAGGACCTAGGAAGCAGGTATAATATGATCCATTAGGCCGAACTGCTCTACGACCCTCGATCTGATTATATTTGCTGAGCTACCTAGATCCACTAGCACGCATGTAACTTGAATTTTATTTAATAGAATAAAAATTACCAGGGCGTTGTTGTGTGGTTGAGATATTCCTTCCGCTTACTCATCATAGAATTATAGGGCATCCTCGGGCACAAATCTCCGAGTTCGTTTCTCTCTGGTGATCAAACCTGGATGCTTTTGAATATAGGTCTTTGTGGAATATTGGCACCTCCAACGATCATGTGGATCATATATTGTGGTTTCTCATGTTCATTTTTTCTTGCATCTCTCTCCCTGATGTGATTCTTAGCTCGACCACTAAGAAATTTACGAAGGTGACCCTCCTTAAACAACCGATACATTTCTTCCCTTAACTACCTGTAGTCTTCTGTTCTATGACCATGTGTACCATGATGCTTGCACATCAAGTTCGAGTTCCTTTAAGAAGGATCGATTTGAATAGGCATGGGCCACTTGGTATCCTTGATCTTTTCAATAGCTGACACAATCCCTGACGCATCTACAAAGAAATTATACTCTGACAATCGAGGTGCCTCCACGAGGTCGATGTATTTATCGAACCCATTCTTACTCATGAGTCCCCAAGAACATTGACCTCATTCATTTCTCTGATCATTCCGAGGAGTGTTATGAACCAAGCCGTTGTTCCTCCGATCGATATATGGCTGATGTCATTCTTTGTTGAATCTTGATCCCCCCTATATATCCCCCGGGGGCTTAGCCGCCAGCCTATTAGGATGAACTGAGCCCGAGGGGCTCCCAACGGATCGTCCTCGACCCTAATTTTGGACTGGTCATGGTTATGCACATATGACCACGTCACAGATAGATACTCAATCAAGTTGTACTTTTATTGTCGAGATACTATAGAACTCCATTTATTCAAACCCTGCATAAGGGCCTGCACCGCCCAGTTATCGAAGACCGGTGGTAATTCTATTTTTTTCATCTGAAATCTGGACACAAACTCCCTCAACATCTCGTTGTTCTGTTATTTTATCTTGAAGACGTATGAATTCCTCGTTGGCACCTTTATGGCCCCGGCGTGTTCTTTCAATAAGGCGTATGCTAATAGCAAATAAATCAATAGAGTTAGGGGGCAAGTTGTGGTACCAAATTATAGCTCCTTCCGGTAGTGTTTATCCAAACGTTTTCAACAAAACGGATTCGTTTTCATCTTCATTCAAGTCATTTCCTTTGATCCCACAAGTGTATGAAGTATTATGCTCATTAGGGTCAATTGTCCCATTGTATTTGGGAATATCGAGCATGCGAAAGTTCTTGCGAATGGGCATCAGAGCTACACTCAGGGGGGGGGAATGATTTTTGTATGAATTTGTTGGCATCTAAGCCTTTCAAGACAGAAGGTGCCCCCGGTATTTGATCAATACGGGAGTTATAAGTCTCCACCTTTTTGTAATTGTTTTCAATCTTCTTTTCCCCGTGCTCGATCCTCTTGGTGAGCTCTTCGAGAATTCTCATAATGGTGGGGTCAATCCCCCAGTCATTCCTGTTCGACCTCTCTGGCGCTGGTTCAATACATTAGGTATTTTCAGGTTCAATTACGCTCGGAGTCTTATTCTGACTTTGAAGTTAAGCGATGGCGATCTGCTGAGCTTGCAGCATCTCGAATATCACTTGGAAGTTGATTCCCCCATTTCCCATTCCTTGTGCTTCTTGGCTACCGGATCGAGCCTCCCTGCGAACATTCACTCCGGGGCTTGTGCCTGAATCTGCGTTTAGAGCGTTGTGTAAACTAACAACTAGTTCCACGTTTGGCACTCCCTCAAGGTTTATTGGTGCCACACCAACCTCTATACTGCTGTTTTCTTCAAGACATGTGTTGTCATGAACAAGTGTGTTTTATGAGCTAGACATGTTCCAGCCTGAGAATAAAAAATCCTCGACAAAAAAGTGTAAAAATAACGTGTGTAATAAGAACCAGTAATGAAATAATCATTATTATCTTTAGCCTCATAGTGGTTGCAAACTGTTTACCTCGAAACTACGAGTATCAATTATACTAGATCTGTGGTTTTAAAGATACGTGTTTAGTTTAGTGCCAATTAATAATCAAGAAATATGAAGTATAAATGAAAGAAACAAGTGAATCAAATCAATGTTACTTAGATGCGGTGACGTCGAGCTCAGTAACCTCGAGGTGGGATTAGAATAATAAGAACAATTAAGTAAGAAAGGTAAAGTAAGAATAATTTTGATGAAAAGTAGGCAAAAAGTAGAGAGTATACTCTTTTCTCAAATGATCTGATGATTTTACTAATGATTGGGTCCCCTTTGTATAATAGGGGAACCCGAACAAGTAATCAAATAGAAGGGAATGTATAGGAATTTCCATCTCAAGATTTAGAAGATCTAAATAAAGAATATTTCCATTTAGAGTAAGGAATATTCTTGATACAGCTGTCTAACCGCCTAGTACAGAATCGTATAATCCTATTCCGAGATTTGCGCCATGATCTAAGGGGCGTGGCAGGAATCTAGCTTATTCTGTCACAAATTCATAATGGTAAAATTTCGGGTTCGAGCACACCCGACCTCGGTAGGTATTGTGCTCTACATTCGAACTCGGATCTGGTCGTTCGAACTCGAACTCGACCTTACCTGAATTCGGGCTCAAGACGACCACTCGAGTCAATAGATCAAAGGCATACGATTTCGTCCGTATACAGAACGTTTCAAGGATTCGATTATTGTTGATTCAAGTAGTACCTTTTTTAAAAAAATCAAGTTGTACTTGAGATGGATTTAAAATTTCGTGAGAAAATTTGATCCCTATATATCATTGTTGTTAGACGGTTCAGATTAGCCTCTAATCTTACAATCACATCGATATCATCATCAATGACATGATAATATATACATTTCCTATGATTCAACTCACTTTCTCACCTTTTTATTAACTAAACGTGCGATTAGGAGCATGCATCTCGTAACCAAACTAAACTAGGACATTAGTTCTATCTATTGCGTCACTAGTATGAGTATTTGTTTTGCGTAGCAAATTAACACTCATTAAAGAGCAGATTTAAAATGACAAACTATGGTAGAAATCATGAAAGTGCATACATTTATAGTAAGAATAATCTGACAAATGTTATCATACCAATTACAAAAGCGAAATATATAATGGTCCCTTTAAATTATCTACAACGATCAAATGAATACCTCAACCGATCCCATCTCTCCTTTAAAAAAATTAGTTAAGGTGTTTACCTGTTCGTTGTGGATAACTTAAAGTCTTAAGTATAGAGAAGCTTTGCAAATAAATGCTCATTCCAAACATCTTGAATTCCAGGCACACACCAATGTATACAATCTGCATAGCTTACAGGATTTGCTCATTCTTCTGGACTTAAAGGTCCCCATCTCTCCTTGTAAATTGATGTGTGTGCATCCTTTCGTGTCATTGACAATTGAGTGATGTTGATAAATGTAATTGGCACTTTTTATTTACCAAATTCTTCGCTAAAAACTTGCATTATGCTTTTTCTATTATCTGATCCCCAGTAATTCGGTTCGTCCATCATTTTTATTTCATTATAACAGCTTCCATTTGGATCTCCTCCCCACTTTTTGCTCCTAATAACATCAAAACAATTTTCTTAGATTAGACGCGTTGGGTTATGAGTTAAGAGAGATTAGATTTTGAAATATATATCTAACTTTATCAACATTTATTTTCGCCCTTGATATATAGGGGCTCAACCTTGATGCGCTCACTAGTAGTAAAAATCGACAGGAAAAAACGACCGATGTTACATTAGTCGGTAGCTTAGGAAAACCGAAGTAGCAAAAGGTAAATCAGTCAATTAGTCAACTTTCTAAATATGCTAAACTAGTTGAAATCGATTATATGAATTCGCTATATATCCGGCTTATTTGGCATCCTCATAGTAATACTGATATTATGAATGTTTTTATAGTGAGGTCACTTACCATGCATGAGAAGGTGACATGCTGGTAAAAAAGACCCTATTTCGTTTGAGATCCATATTTCCTTTTATCCACCTCAGTAAATTCTGAATCGCCATACGATAAGCATCTTCAGTTGGTATATCTGCTATGTCTTTTATATTATCATCAAATGTACCATTCCTGCGTGAAATATAAACTTAGGTTTTAGATATCTATATAGAGCACCAGAAAAGAAAGAAAACGAAAAAGAAAAAGAAAAAAAAAGAATGTTAATATAAGAAGGAAATGTTATGTATAATTTACAGAATCTTGAATGTACGGCCTGTCATCCACCAAATATACGTATTGAACACCATTATATCCACCCCTTCCCAGTGTTGCCCATGAGTATCTATTGAATCTTTTCGAACAATTCGATCAGGTACCCTGTGTTTGCCAGGACTATCTGCATTTGATTCTAGAAGAAATGGTGCCCAGTAGAATTCAATTGTTGCATTGTAATCCTGGTTACGTTGTGAATCCAAGTTAATTAAATGTTAGTAGTGAATCCAAGTTTTACTGTTAATACTATAAGTTACATACAACAACGGCTCAGTAAAATTCTACAAGTGGGATCTGAAGAGGATGATATGTACGAATTGCATGCAATAGAATAATAGTCTCTAAATGGTGTAGTATAAGTCTTGAGTTTGAGATTTAGTGTAAAATATAATTATCCTATCTCATATCAATGAAAAGGATTTTGCAGCTTTGGCCCCTCTGTAATTGATAAATTCTGAATTCGATCTTCAATATATTCTGCTAAGCATATTTAATAATTTTCGAAGCAAATTTAACCTTCAATCAGTTAAAATATATGCTTTTGGTCGCTCTCTATATAAAAATCTGTTGTATTTAGGCTATATTTGAGTAACATTACCCTCAAATATGGAGTAACAACAAATATTTAATTAACATATTGGTGATTAAATAGTTTAACATCTAGTAATTTATTACCTTATAAAGATTCATAACCAGAGGACTAAATGTATATATTACAATTAATTGAAGGTTAAATAAAATTAACCAGTTGTAACACCGCCCAAAATAAGAATATTTTTTGATATTTGAGGGAATAAAGTGGAATTTTTTCTTTGTAATAATACGTATTGACCGGTAACCTACAATAAATGATAACTAACCAATGATAACATGTCAAACTTTATTGATACAGTGGATATAACATTAACATACCTTGGCTGTGAAAATGGTGAATGAATCAACTTTATGTAGGGCTTTGGCGTCATTTGGTATGATTTTATGAATGAGGCAGACCAAGGAAGTGAACTGGCCTCTATTTAAGGAATCACCTACAAACATCATCCTCTTTCCTCGAATAGTTTCGAGCATCAACGATGCATTGAATCTGTCGAGATAAAAAAAAGATATTTATATTCTTAGTGATCAGATAACATAAAATTTTTTTATACTGTCAATATATAACAATTATAGTGATATATAATATAGAGTAATTTTTGGGTACAAAGAAAAGGTTACACACCTAGGAATAAGACAATTATGAGGTTGCCATCTCCAATATAGGTAGTCCTTGTCTGGCCTGCCATGTTCTTGGCAAGTCTGCTGAGGAAGTAAATATGGACATTCTGATTCCTCATATAAAGGCCGACTTGACTCATCCCAAACCCATTTTCCACTAAATAAATCACACCCTTTTTCAGCTTCTCCAATTGCAAATGGCAATTTATCCTTGTTCTTCTCTAACACAACAGCAACAAAGTTAACAACTTAGGATTAGAGATACATGTACATTCCTTAAGAAAATGGAATTAACTTAATACATATTGAGGAGGGGTCAACCCTGTCTACAAAATATGTCGCATTCACACAGGGTGCAGAGAAGAGGTCATCGCTCAAGGGGTCTGATTTAGACAATCTACCCTAATGCCAGTGGCGAAGCCAGAAATTTTCTCAAGGATGTTCAAACTTGAAATAATAAGTAAAAAAATAATCCGACAAAGGGTATTCAATACATGTTATGTACCTCTAAAATATAATATTTTACCTATATAAACGTGCAATTTTCTGACAAATGATAGTCAGTTGACCACCCTTCCCAAGTGTGCCATCGCCCCTGCCTAATGCAAACATTAGTTGCTGCTTCCATGGCTCGAACCTGTGATATATAGGTCATACGAAAACAAAATGTACATGCTCCAACATTTCATCCCTTCTTAAACATATTAAGGGTGTATTAATTTTCAGGTTACTAATTCCGCATGTTATGAATTATTACCAATAGCTACATTTTAAGTGATACATTAGTGAAAGTATCTTTTACGTTATTAGTGAATATAAGTTAAACTCCAAGAAAATTAATACCAAGAAGAAAAAAGGGTGTTGATCAACTTACTCGTAGGTTTTGGAGTTGACCAAATCAAGTTGGCTAAGGATGTGACTGAGGGCGAAGATGGAAGAAGATAAGCTGAATAACTAATAAAAAATACAACCAAACTTAGTAATAAGAAGAGATAAGGATAAAAACGAGTTTTTCTGTAGAGAGGCAAAGAAGGAGGCAATTCCATAGATCTATTGAAGCTTTGTACTCTCTTCTCTCACAAATTTTTGCACTATTAGCCGTGTGTCTATGTGACAAAAATATTACAAATTTGAAGTCAAACAAAGGGTTCTTTGTAATTTTTTCCTTGGGTTTAAGTGTTAATCAGATTCACTGTCTTTCCTAATTATTCCTCATTGAATATTGATTTCCTACTCATTACGTTCTTACTAATATAGAATGCAATTTTTCCCCTTAATTTTGTTTCAATTATAGAAATACGAACATCAATAACAAATTGTGTTGTTTTGCTGTTATCATTACTTATATCTTGTATTCTATATGTAGTAAGGTAAATTGAACCTGAGATTATTTTTTTAAACTCTGTTAGTTGAAAGAGAATCAAATATTGAAGAGATGAATTTTCCATGTGTATGTTATAAAAGTTAATTTATTAAATTGATGAAACTGTAAATATAAATACTGACAACTAAAAACCAACCATTCCAATTGAGGATAGTCGAAATTTTAAGTAAACGTCCGGTGTGGCTTTTAAAGTATTCTAATGTCGTTTCAAATATGGTCACACGTCCTAACTTTCCCGCCCAATTTTTCTTTAGCCACTTCTAACTAACTCGAATAACAACCATTTTCTAACCTACTAATTAATTCAGCTAACTAGGATTATATTTATTGCGATTCAGATTTTTTATCCTTCTGAGTCGTAATAGCGCCTGCTAATGTGAGCTAAGCAAGCTAATTATGTGAACAACTTACTTTTTTACCCATTTTATATTCATTAACAATTACGAAGTAATATTATTTAAACAGCGAAATT
Organism: Nicotiana benthamiana; assembly: GCA_034376525.1. Lineage (NCBI taxonomy): Eukaryota > Viridiplantae > Streptophyta > Magnoliopsida > Solanales > Solanaceae > Nicotiana > Nicotiana benthamiana. The sequence continues at coordinate 70,387,429 of CM067332.1, forward strand.
AACATAAGCGTAAGAAAAAGCAATAATCTAGCTGAACATGAATCTAATACAACTGTTTGAGTCTCGACTGCCCAGAAGTCCAGAACTGGTGTCACGCTTTCACAGACGGTCTAAGAATACTATAAATAAAGAGTCTGGAAGAAACGAATACAACACTGTCTCTAGAATGCATGAAAGAAACGGGAATAATAAATAGAAGGAGACGCCAAGGCCTATGGATGCCTGCAGGACTACCTCGGTCGCCTGATGATCAAGAATCAGCAATCTCACTGCGGTCCGAAGTCCACAACACTGGGTTCTACACAAAAGAGTGCAGAGTATAGTATCATCACAACCGATCCCATGTTCTGGTAAATGTCTAGTCTAACCTCGGGGAAGTAGTGACGAGGCTAGGACCAAACTACCAAATAAACCTGTGAAGTTATATAATATACAGCGAAAAGTAAGTAGAAGTAAACTAATAAAGATGGGAGGGGAAAACATGCTTCAGGGAATAACATGTAAAGACAGAATATCAAGAGAATTATAAAAGAATCAAAATCCAACCACTGACAAGAATAAGGAAAAAAAGCAGATTTCATTCTCTTTTCGCATCTTATTGCAGGCGTGCAATCTGATCCCATTTCATGTATCTCGTGTAACGCGTGCCACCCTCTCCTATTTTACTTATCTTGTGGTAGGCGTATCACCCGCTCGTATTTCATTATATCTTGTGGTAGGCGTATCACTCACTCCTATTTTATTATATCTTATGTTAGGCGTACCACTCGTTCACATTTTATTTATCTTGTGGTAGACGTACCATCCGCTCCCATTTTATTTATTTTGTGGTAGGCATACCACTCGTTCCCAGTTACAAGCCAACAATAATCACAAGGAATCCTGGCAAGGGAATAACAATGATAATAACATGTGAGACACTATAAACTACAACAGAGTCATAACAATTTATAACATAAGACTCACGGGCATGCTTGACACCGACGTATAGATACTCGTCACATGCCTATACGTAGTGTTCCATAATTAACACGTAGCAAATAGACATAACTCCTAATCCCTCAAGCTAAGGTTAGACCAAACACTTACCTCGTTGCTACGAACACAACTCACGCTTCAGTTATAGCTTTACCCTTCGATTCCACCACCAATTTGTACATATCTTGTCATAAGTTACTTAATTACATTAATAAATGCTAAATGAATCAATTTGAATGCATAAAATGAATTTCCTAAAGTTTTATCCAAAAAGTAAAAAATTGTCCCCAGACACACTTGGTCAAAATCCGAGGTTCGAATCAAAATCCGATCACCCATTCTCCCACGAACTCAAATATATAATTTATTTTGAAATAGGACCTCAAATTGAGGTGCAAATACCCAATTTTTAAAAACATAGTTTCTACCCAAATACCCAATTTTCCGTATGAAAACCATTGATTTGTAGTTGAAATTATATTAAAAAAAGTTAAGAATTGAAGAAAGTTAGTTAAAACGACTTACAATTAATTTGGAGAAGAAGAAGTTCTTGAAAAATCGCCTAAGTGTGTTTATGTTTTGAGAGAATGTAAAAAATGAGTTTAACATCGCCTAAGTACGAACCCCGACCTCTGCTAAGATGGGAAATGCGAAACAGGGTTCGCACTTGTGAACCCTTCAAAAATGCTGAACTTATGCATTTGCAACTTCCGCATTTGCGATACATAGGTTGCATTTGCGATCACTGGCCAACCTGATAAGCTTCACACTTGCGAATAAAATATTGCATTTGCAACTGCATGGGCATTGTCACGACCCAAATCCCGGTCGTGATGGCGCCCGGCCGCAAGGCTAGGCAAGCCCGACCAAATAGCTGTTAGATAATACTCTTAACGCTAGAGGGGGGGGGGGGTGAATAGCGTTTTAATAAAATTAGCGTAAACTTGCGGAATTTAAAAATTGCAGGAAATAAATAAGTGCGATAAGTAAATAAATTAGAACAAACGCACCGATATATCCTGGTTCACCACAACCCGTGGCTAGTCCAGTCCCCGAGAGACTCTCTCGAGATTTCCACTAACTTGTTAAGCTTACGGGTGCTTAACAAACCGTTACAACTTGAGGACACAAGCCTCAACAACCTTTGCTCGGAGATACAACACTCCAAGACTTCAACCAAGGAAACACAAGTTCCTTCTTACAACACAAGGGACTAACACTCCCCTTCAAGTGTACAAAAAACACTTAGCACTCAAACAAGCACTCCTTTAAGAGTAGATATGAGTAAAAAGAATACGCTCAAGATCGCAACAACTTTTGACAAGAATTTGGCTCTTAAAAGCTTATGTAATGAATATAAAATGATAAGCAATAAAGTATGCAAGCTTTAGCAATTGTATGATCAGTTGTTGTATGTTGTTGTACTTAAAAGACTGAATTGAAGCTGTATTTATAGTTGAAAAACCTTGTATTACCGTTGCCTAATTGCCAATTAAGAGTTGCTGAAATTACTCAGTGACAATCGATAGTCAAGTTACCACAGTCGATTGTTTGCTAGTTCTTCCAAAAATCAATCCCAGATTTTACGCATAACAATCGATTATATAAGATCAATAATCAATTACTGGCAACGTTCAAAAAATCATTTCCAGATTTTACGTAAAACAATCGATTGTCAACAATCTACAATCGATTACTCAGCAACGTTCAAAAAATCCTTTCCAGATTTTAATTAAAACAATCGATTATAGGAAATCAATAATCGATTACCTGACGGTATTTGAAAATATTTTTGCAATGGTCAGTTATACAATCGATTATACTAAGTTAACAATCGATTATATATCAGTCTTGAAAAATCAATTTAGATACTGCCTCTTGACAATCGATTGTCATAAGTTCACAATCGATTATTTAATAACTTTGAAAAAGTCTGGAAGACACTGCCTCAACACAATCGATTGTCATAAGTTCACAGTCGATTATTTTGTGACTTTGAAAAATCTAATGGACACTGTCTCTTCACAATCGATTGTCATTAGCTTCACAATCGATTATTTTGAGCTTTGAAAAACTTTGATGGACACTGCCTCATCACAATCGATTGTCATGCAGATTTGAAAAATCTGATGCTCACTGCCTTAACACAATCGATTGTCATTAGTTCACAATCGATTGTCAAGCAGCTGACTTAAATATAATCGATTATCATAAGTACATAATCGATTATCTTAGTCCAGATTTTAGAGGCGTGTTTAAAAATAATTTTGACAAAAGTAAATATGCATTATTTAAAACCATTTTTCTCTAAATTAAATATGCATGATTTGTTAAAAGTATTTTTACGAGAGAAGCCAAGTCTTGAGTTTAAGTTGTCGGATCAAGATCACAATTAAATACCGATTCATATAAAACTTAATCTCGATCTTTGTCTTGTGCTTGAATCTTGTTATATATCAATTTCGCGCTTGTGCTTGGACCGCATCATATGTCAATTTGCGCATAGTTTGTCATTCATCAAAACCTACAAATATGAACACACGTTTAGTTTAATGCCTTGAGAATGTGTTTCCAACAATTTCCCCCTTTTTGATAATGGCAAACTTTAAGCGGGATATGCATATTAGGCAATTCATAATGACGATTCAAGACAAGTAAAGATATGCAACAAGTATATAGATATGCAATTTTGTTCCCCCTCAATATATGAATTCCCCCTCAATTTATGCCGATAAGTATTGAGTGAGAGTGCATACCCGTTATCTTCCCCCTTTTGCCATTAGCAAAAAAATATAGAATAATCAAAAAACTTTTTATTTAGAAAAACGGCAATAATAACGCAAATAATGTCAAGACAATCGATTATTGATACTGGATAATCGATTATATAAAAGAGAAATCGATTGTTCTGTGCGTCAAGCTTTATAATTCCCCCTGCCTTTAGGGCGATACCTACAAAAATACGTTAGACGTCTCCGACACTCAAGTTAGAAAACATGTGAGAGGGAAAATGCAATGCATGACTTAGATCAATGTGGAGTCAAGAATCCCGAGTTCACTACGAATTCGGAAGAAGGACTCTTTCTCTAAGGGCTTTGTAAAGATGTCGGCCAATTGATCTTTGGTTTCAACAAATTCAATTTCGACATCGCCCTTGAGAACGTGATCTCTTATAAAATGATGTCTAATTTCAATGTGTTTTGTTTGCGAATGAAGAACGGGGTTCTTCGTCAAGCATATGGCACTAGTATTATCACATCTAAGAGGGATATGATCAAGACTTAGGCCATAGTCCAAGAGTTGTTGTTTCATCCAAAGGATTTGAGCGCAACAACTCCCCGCGGCTACATATTCAGCCTCGGTTGTGGACAACGCAACACTTACTTGTTTCTTGCTAAACCAAGAAACGAGAGAGCTACCGAGCAAATGGCAAGTGCCACTTGTGCTCTTGCGGTCCAATTTGCATCCAGCAAAATCGGAGTCGGAATAGCCAACAAGTTGGCATGAAGAACCTTTGGGGTACCATAGGCCCACATTTACAGTACCAACAAGATACTTCAATATCCGTTTCACCGCAGTTAGGTGAGACTCCTTCGGACACGATTGATAACGAGCGCATAAGCACAAGCTAAACATGATGTCCGGACGACTAGCAGTAAGATAAAGGAGAGAGCCAATCATACCTCGATACTTTATGATGTCGACTTCCTTACCTTTCTCATCTTTGTCTAGGTGATCGGATGTGCTCATGGGGGTTGCCATTGCTTTTGCATTGGTCATTTCAAATCGTTTCAGCAATTCTTTGCAATATTTCTCTTGGCAAATGAACGTACCTTCTTTCATTTGCTTTACTTGTAATCCCAAAAAGAATGTTAACTCACCCATCATAGACATCTCAAATTCGCTTGTCATTAAATCGGAAAATTCCTTGCACAAAACATTGTTAGTAGCACCAAATATTATATCATCCACATAGATTTGAACTAATAAAATATCATTGTTTTTATTCTTAACAAAAAGAGTGGTGTCAACTTTCCCCCTAATGAAATCATTTTCCAATAGAAATTTACTCAATCTTTCATACCAAGCTCGGGGAGCTTGTTTTAAACCATAAAGAGCCTTTTTGAGTTTGAAAACATGATCGGGAGATTTAAAATCTTCAAAGCCGGGGGGTTGTTCAACATAAACTTCTTCTTGAATAACACCATTAAGAAAAGCACTTTTCACATCCATTTGATATAAATTGAAATTCATAGAAGAGGCAAAAGCAAGCAATAAACGAATAGCTTCTAATCTAGCTACGGGAGCATATGTTTCTTCACAGTCAATACCCTCTTCTTGATTATAGCCTTTTGCTACAAGCCTAGCTTTGTTTCTAGTGATTACACCATTTTCATCTAGTTTGTTTCGAAAAAACCATTTCGTACCAATTATGGTATGATTTTCGGGTCTTGGCACCAAATCCCAAATGTCATTCCGTTTGAATTGGTTAAGCTCCTCTTGCATTGCCAAGGTTCAAAATTCATCCCCAATTGCTTCGGAGATGGTTGCGGTTCAATTTGAGAAACAAAAGCAGTATGTCCTAAGGTGTCTTTAAGGGAGTTTCGGGTACTTACCTTTTCTCCGACGTCGCCAATTACTTGTTCGAGAGGGTGTTGTCCTCCACTCATTAGGCATTTTCGTTTCTTTCTCCAATTGTGGCGTTTCCTCCGTTGATTGTTCCAAGATTTCATCTTGAATTTCCTTAGGAGTTTCTTCTTGTACTTTGTCTTTTAAACTATTTAAAATACCTGCAAGATCAGAACAAGAATCCTCTCTCGCCAAGCGAGCATTACTTTCGGAAAACACAATATGAGGGGATTCCTCCACAGTTTGGGTTCTATTATTAAATACCCTATATGCTTTGCTATGTGAACAATACCCAATAAAAATTCCCTCATCGGATTTGACATCAAATTTTCCCAATTGATCTTTTCCATCGTTATGAATAAAAAATTTACAACCGAATGCTCTAAAATGGGAGATATTTGGTTTCCTTCCCTTGTAGAGTTCATAAGGGGTTTTCATGAGTATTGGCCATATGACTACTCTATTTAAAATGTAGCATGCGGTACTCACGGCATCCGCCCAAAAATGTTTGGGAATCTTAGCCTCTTCGAGCATGGTTCTAGCTATCTCTTCGAAACACCTATTTTTCCTTTCCACCACCCCATTTTGTTGTGGTGTTTGTGGAGCGGAAAAGGTATGCTCGATACCGAGTTCGTCACAAAAGTCCGCAAAGAGATTGTGATCAAACTCTCCCCCATGATCACTTCTAATTGAAGTGACGGTTGTTTCCTTTTCGTTTGAATACGTTTAAGAAAATATTTAAAATTCTAAAAAGCATCACTTTTATGGGCAAGGAATAAATTCCAAGTAAATCTGGAATAATCATCAACAATAACAAAGGCATAACGATTTCTACCAAGACTTTCAATGCGAGATGGTCCAAACAAATCCATGTGAAGCAATTGCAATGGTCTAGTAGTTGAAACAATGTTTTTCGATTTAAAAGATGCTTTTGTTTGCTTCCCTTTTTGACAAGAATCACAAATAGAGTCATTTTCAAATTTCAAATTTGGAAGACCAACGACTAAATTTTGTGAAACCAATTTGTTCAAAAGATGCATGTTGATGTGAGCTACTCTACGATGCCATAACCAAGAATCATTCTCTTTGCTCATTAAACAATTTACATATTCGGGTGAAGAATTTGCAAGATTAACCATATAAATGTTATCCATTCTAAAACCACGAAGGATAATTTTAAAATCGCTACGTCTAAAAACTAAGCATTCATCCGAATCAAATAAAACAAGATTTCCCTTGTCACATAATTGACTTATGCTCAAGAGATTATGTTTTAAACCTTTCACAAGTAATATATGCTTAATGGAAGAAATTTCATCCTTACCGACCGATCCGATGCCGATAATCTTTCCTTTGTTGTTATCACCAAAAATAACACTTCCCCCTTCCTTGTGTTCTAGTTGAAGGAATTTGGATTCGTCTCCCGTCATGTGCTTGGAGCATCCACTATCAAGGTACCACAGTACACTTGATCCCTTCAAACATACCTACAAAACAAATTAATGAGTTTTAGGTACCCATGCCATTTTGGGTCCTTGGGGGTTAGGCAAATCATAGTGATGTGATTGAGTGTTATGTCTATGTCGTGTAAAACAAGCAGGAGCAATATGTCCAATTCGTCTACAATAATGACAAGTCACGTTAGGATTATTCATCCTTCTAGGTTGATAGTAATTGGACGGACGAAATTCATTTGCTCTATTCTTGACAATATAGCTATTGCGCAAATCATGAAAAACATTTCTCCTACCATTTGTTCTAGGATATGCATCATTTCTAGAATAGTTGTTTCTAGGTTGGAAGTCATTTCTAGGTGTTCTAAAAGGTTCAAAACTCTTTCTAATGTTTGGCCTAGAATGTGCATTATTTCTAGCATGATTATTTCTAGGTTGCGATTGATGAAAACCATTTCTAGGTTTGTTGTATCTAGGATGAGCATTTGTTTTATTTATCCTAGGTTGAGCCTTAGGTGGTTGGGGGTTGGCTTCAACTTTCTCTTTAGGCTCGTTTCTAAAACCTATGCCATGCTTGGTCGACTTCAAATTAACAAGCACTTCATTCAAATTTTATGAGAAGAGTTAAACTTATCTAAGGTGCCCTTAAGCCTTTCTACTTCATTTTTGAGATGCATGCAAGAAGTACAATTTCTAGAACTTTCAGGCTTGTCGGCGCTTCTCTTGCCAAAAAATTTGTTTTCCTCTTTCAACTTCTCATTTTCTAAAATCAGTTTTTCCAATTCCTTTTCTTTAAGAGAGAGTTGTTTTTGAAAATCTTTTTCTTTTAAAGAAGCATTTTCTTTTATACTCTTAACAGTTTTTGAAGCTCTAATCAATTCGCTATACAACTCATCAAAAGCATTTTGCATTTCTTCAAGGGAAAAGAAATTTTTGGAAGAAATTTGACATACCTCTTCTTTGTTGTCTTCTTGTGCCATAAGACAAAGATTTGCGGCTTCGTCTTCTTCTTCCTCACTTGACTCGTCACCGGAGTCGCCTCCCCAAGATATGTATGCTCTTTGCTTCTTGAAGGGTTTCTTCTCCTTTTTAGCATTTGGGCAATTTGATTAAATGCACGGTTTCTCCGCACTCATAGCACTTTATTTGATCTCCTTGCTTTTTGCCCTTTCGTTCATACTCTTTTCGCATGAACTTTTGAAATCTCTTGATAACGAGTCCGAACTCGTTGTCTCCGTCCTCATCATTTTGAGGTTGGCTTGTGCTTGCCTTGAGAGCAATTCTTTACTTCCTTTGATCATCAACAAGAGGGTTAAGTATAGTAGATTCATAAGTTTTAAGATTACCTCTGCGTCGATGGTGACATTTGTAATGCCAATGGATTCTTGAATCGCGTCGGCCTTGGATCGCCATTCCTGAGTGAGACTTCGAAGAATTTTTCGGACAAGTTCCTTATCCGTGAAGGTCTTCTTAAGAGCATGTAAATCATTTACGATTTTTGAAAATCGTTCAAACATCTCATCGACCTTTTCGCCTTCCTTCATGTGAAACAATTCATATGCACGGGTTAGGAAATCAATTTTAGCTTCCCTTACCTAGTCCGTACCTTCGTACGTAATTTCCAGCTTGTCCCACATTTGCTTCGCCATTGTGCAACAAGATATCTTCCTGTAATCATCAGCATTTACAGCACAATATAGTAAATTAATAGCTTTAGCATTATTTTGCACCTTTCGGATATCATCCGCATCGTATTCATCTTCGGACTTTGGGACTCATTCATTTTCGACCTTCTTGGTTGGAATTTGTTCTCCATTCATTATGACCTTCCAAAGATGAAAACTATTTGATTGTACAAATATTCTCATCCTCTCCTTCCAGTATGTATAATTTGTACCATCGAATAGCGGTGGTCGAGTGGAGCATTGTCCTTCACCTATTCCTGCAAAAGAATCACGAGTAGAAGCCATGGATGTTTCTCTCAAACGGTTAAGTCTTCAGAGAGTTGGGCTCTGATACCAATTGTTAGATAATATGCTTAACGCTAGAGGGGGGGTGAATAGCGTTTTAATAAAATTAGCGTAAACTTGCGAAATTTAAAAATTGCTGGAAATAAATAAGTGCGATAAGTAAATAAATTAGAACAAACGCACCGATATATCCTGGTTCACCACAACCCATGGCTAGTCCAGTCCCCGAGAGACTCTCTCGAGATTTCCACTAACTTGTTAAGCTTATGGGTGCTTAACAAACCGTTACAACTTGAGGACACAAGCCTCAACAACCTTTGCAAAAATCAATCCCAGATTTTACGCATAACAATCGATTATATAAGATCAATAATCCATTACTGGCAACGTTCAAAAAATCCTTTCCAGGTTTTATGTAAAACAATCGATTGTCAACAATCTACAATCGATTACTCAGCAACGTTCAAAAAATCCTTTCCAGATTTTAATTAAAACAATCGATTATAGGAAATCAATAATCGATTACCTGACGGTATTTGAAAATATTTTGGCAACGGTCAGTTATACAATCGATTATACTAAGTTAACAATCGATTATATATCAATCTTGAAAAACCAATTCAGACACTGTCTCTTGACAATCGATTGTCATAAGTTCACAATCGATTATTTAATAACTTTGAAAAAGTCTGGAAGACACTGCCTCAACACAATCGATTGTCATAAGTTCACAATCGATTATTTTGTGACTTTGAAAAATCTGATGGACACTGTCTCTTCACAATCGATTGTCATTAGCTTCACAATCGATTATTTTGAGCTTTGAAAAACTTTGATGGACACTGCCTCATCACAATCGATTGTCATAAGGTTCACAATCGATTGTCATGCAGATTTGAAAAATCTGATGCTCACTGCCTTAACACAATCGATTGTCATTAGTTCACAATCGATTGTCAAGCAGCTGACTTAAACATAATCGATTATCATAAGTACATAATCGATTATCTTAGTCCAGATTTTAGAGGCGTGTTTAAAAATCATTTTGACAAAAGTAAATATGCATTATTTAAAATCATTTTTCTCTAAATTAAATATGCATGATTTGTTAAAAGTGTTTTTACGAGAGAAGCCAAGTCTTGAGTTTAAGTTGTCGGATCAAGATCACAATTAAATACCGACTCATATAAAACTTAATCTCGATCTTTGTCTTGTGCTTGAATCTTGTTATATATCAATTTCGCGCTTGTGCTTGGACCGCATCATATGTCAATTTGCGCATAGTTTGTCATTCAAAACCTACAAATATGAACACACGTTTAGTTTAATGCCTTGAGAACGTGTTTCCAACAATAGCTCCCCAAGAAACTGCATACAGCCCAAAGAGAGACAATTTAAGATAAAACAACAAACTTAGATATAAAACTCCCCAGACTTGGGGTCACGAGTTTTAGAGCATCTAACTATACTGAATACATGTCACAATGAGGGAAATACAAGTGTCAGAATAACTAGAAAATAACTAGAAGATCAGAGACATGGGTCCTGCGGACGATGGCAGCTACTTCAATACTCTGTCAAACTGAAAAACAGCAATCGCACGCGCTAATCCTTTGGAGCACCTGAATCTGCACACAAGGTGCATGGAGTAGGGGTGAGTCTACCAACTCAGCAAGTAATAACAGCAAATAAAGCTCTGAAAGCAAGAAAACCCAATAATTACACAAAACAGTGTATTGCATTATCTGCAACTGAACAACTATATATATATATATATATATGTGTGTGTGTGTGTGTGTGTGTGTGTGTGTGTGATGCAAATGCAGGGATGCGATGCAAAGCATATGATGGTACAATCCAGTACCCACTGCGACGTGCAGCCCGAGCCACCCATATCATTTATCGTCGACGCCGCTCACTAGGGGTGTACAGACTCCAGAGGGGCTCCTACAGCCCAAGCGCAATAACCAGCAATCTCGTGGCGAATAATCAAACCAGCCATCTTGTGACGAATAATCAAAGCAGCCATCTCGTGGCGAAAATCAATAACCAGGCAAGTCCATGTTACCTGACCGCTCATATCACACAATGTCCGTGTTACCACTGTTTGTAATCACCGCTGCGGCGTGCAACCCGAGCCACCCAAAATCAGTCCAGAAAATATATCATAAGCCCCTTGGGCAGCTATAAACAATGATCCTCAGCTGAAATTCATTTAAAAGATAGCATATGAGTTCTGAACATTTGACATAAGGCTGGGTTTTGAAAACAATGTTTTATAACCATGGACTGATAGTAAATGATATGCAATCATGCTAAAACAGTAATACCAACTCCCGAAGGATATCACAGGTCGGCACTAGGCCCCAAACACGGCATAAAGCCCAATAATAGTCATCACAATGTGCGTATCAATACGCCAATATAGTATAATTCTCACTTGGGATGGACCAAGTCACAATCCCTCAATAGTATCCGACCCTGCACTTATCATAGAGTGCGTGTCACGCCTCAACATTGAGTTACGATGTGAAAGTTTGGGGTTTCAAACCCTCAGAACAACATTTACTAGCATTACTTACCTCAAACCGATGAAATCTCAAGCTCGCGATGCCTTTTCCTCTCAATTCGGCCTCCTCGCACGTCGAATCAAAACAAAAACAGAGCAAATACATCACAAAAATGCCTATGGGACAATACCCAATCGAAAACAACCGAGAAATAGCAAAAATCTCGAAACTATCAAAACCCGAGCCCCGCGCCCGCTTCTCAAAAAATTACAAAATTCACATTTTCAGAATCCTCGTCACGCCACGAGTCCGTACATATCAAATTTACAAGAATTAGAGTCCATTTGACCCTTCAAATCAACACTTTAAGGTTCAATTGGGTTTCACGCCCTAACCACCATTTTTTACATTAAAGGCCTTGATTTCTAAGTGTTTAATCCATGATTTTGCACCATAATCACATATTCGAGGCATAAGAGATCATACCTGAAGACTCTCCTCGAAAATCTCTCCAAAACCTCTCTCAATCGCCTCAGCCCGAAATTCTATTGTTTTTCTCCTTTTCAAAATATTAAACCCTCTGTCATCATTAAAACAGTACGATTCTTGCTCCCGCGATATTTTTCCTCTTCTGCGGTCCTCGCTTCCGCGTCCAGTTGACCGCTTCTGCGGTTTGACAATTGTCTCAGTGGCCGCTTCTGGGGTCGATCTTCCGCTTCCGCGACTACCGCGAACGCGGTCCCTTTGGCCGCTTCTGTGGTCTCTGACTTCCTTGTGGCCGCTTCTGCGGACACCGCTCAAGTGGTCTTCCAGCCGCTTCCGCGAAAATACCAGAAGCAACAATCATTTATGATGCTTAAATACAAAATTCCTCGTTTAACCATCCGATATCACCCCAAGGCCCCCGGGACCTCAACCAAAAACACAAACATGCCCTAATACCTAATTCAAACTCGCTCGGGCTATAAAAACGCTCTTTAACATTAAAAATCGCCAAAATCATTGAATTTCATTCTAAGTTAAACATAAACTTTCCAAACTCATATCCGATGTTGAAACCAACCAAACAAGGTCCGAATGACCTGAAAATTTGCACACATACTCAAATTTGACCAACGAAGCTAATGCAACTCTTGGAATTCTATTCTGACCCTCGGATCAAATTTTCACCTATCAACCGGATTTCTCCGAAATTCTAACTTCATCAAAATAGGCTAACTTTCACTTCGGACCTCCGAATTCACTTCCGCTTTCACTCCTAATTCACAAATCATCTCCCGAAACTAGTCGAACCATCGAAAATCTTTTCGAGCCCTCTAACTCATAAGTCAATGTCCGGTTGACTTTTCCAACTTAAGCTTTTCTTAAAGAGACTATTTGTCTCATTTATATCCAATTTCAATCCAAACCACTTCAAACTTACTAGACACATATAATAACGCACGGGGAAACATATAACGGGAATAAGGGGGCTGAAATACAAAAGACGACGGGTCGGGTCGTCATATCCTCTCCAACTTAAGCAAACGCTCATCCTCGAGCGTATCCAGAGATGTAGTAGAAGCAACTTAATAACCAAATGACATTACTAGGCACATGCCTGGGATGATCCCACGTCACCTTAACTCACACAGGTACCGAAAATACAACACAGTTGAAATTTCACAATCCATCTGGCCCATTAATCGTAGAACCACACTGCCTCACCCGAAATCATACACAAGATCAGAACCTCACATCTATACTCAGAATCAATCCGAACCAACTGTAACAACCCACAACTGCAACCTCAGGTGCATTCATACAATATACCACACATTACAACACTCGGAACGATAGTCTTTATTCATGGCAGTTGCCCACAGTACTCAATATCAATAGATAACCTCTTATTTAGCTAGATTCTTATTTCAACACTTCCGCATTGTGCCAACGATAACTAAAACGCAACGAATAGTAGCAGTCCTTCAAATCAATCATTCATGAAGTCACTTCCAAGTGTACTATTACCACAACAGATTTTCGAGTCAAACCTCGATATTATCCTTCTAACCCGCTGAAATTAAATCTGCTTGTGCTCATTAATAAGCCAATGATCACCTCGGGTCTAATACACCACTTCTGGTGATCTGATACCTCAATACAGGCCTAACCCACAATTGCATAACACACGCGCTAATAAGAATCAGTCTAAACTTTCCCCAAATCAGGGCCAATGACTCAACCGGAAGAGTTATACCTCAAGTTCATCAATACCTTTAAACCAAGCTAAGACCCTGTCTCACATCATAGGGATAGAGTACCTGACTCCTACTAGAAGGGTCTTAATTCCAAGTGACCTTGCCACAACGCGTGATCCTAACTTAACTCTATTACACATGAATTACCTCGTGCTACCATGCTCAAAGTAGACAACCATGCACAGATCTTCCCGAAACTCAATCACCCATCACACTTACGGTGAAACAAGTAATATACATCATTCCGTCCTGAAAGGAAACAACCAATATGCTACCTGCCAAGCAATTCTCAATACGGATATTCCCTCGGAAGCCAGGAAGAAAGGAATACAAATCATCAGGTGGATAGCTATTCTCAGCATAAAACGATAGCGATGCGCAACCCGATCCAGATAACATACTCGTGGCGGCGTGCCACCCGAGCCACACAATATGCCTCACATAGGGAGGTACACATCGAGCCAAATTTCTCATAATAATAAAATACCAATCAGTCGTAAGCAACTGAGTGCAGAAAGATATTCATATAAGCATTGTAAGCTACAAATTCCACTTCCACTACAATACTCTTACCAGAGCCATACAATATGGTGCCCGACACCAAATAGTTACTAAAATCCACAGTCTCGCCCGGCGACATGCCCAGCCTCAAGGACGCATCTGAAAAGTCCCTCAATACTGGAATCGAAATTAATGGTAGAAACCTCTATACCGATATCCGCCTCGAATGCCCAATTATGGAACACAATCCTTCCCAGCCGACCGCTAGTATCTGGAACACAACTCTCTAGCTAGAACATAGTCCGATACACCCCGCCATGCAACTTGTGGCCTTTCCCAAGATGACTCATAGCACAATTGTTTAGAATAATTCGACACCGAGACAATCACTCTACATCCCCATAACATATCCAGAATTTAACATACTAAGCATGGAAAGATCCACTCGGCTTCCGAATTCCCAATAGCCGCTGACAGTACCAATGCAACACACACGATCCTCAATCACCGCATAGACTGCACCGGAGAACTCCCAGTCTCCGATTACTCATAGCACACGAATCACTGAACCCGATCCAAATTTCCACAATGCGAAATACCGATTACATCTCAAGTACCCAACTATTCCATGAAAGATACTCTAAAACTCCCTTGCCATCAAACAACTCAGATACCCATAGTCGGTCCCATAAGGAAATGCCGTAACACAACTGAAGTATAATTTGTGGAATTACCCTGTTCCGAAACATAAGCCATCGTCAAATCACTTCCATTTAGCAGCACCAATTCCTTGATTACCTGAAGCTACTCATTACCTAAGACATAGCAAAATCTACCATACCTTTCAGAACTAAGTCGAAATCTCGCATACGCCCATCTCGGTTCTTTACAACATACCGCATACACAATACCCTCTAAGGATAACACGAGAACTTTCATCTCCCTTCTGCGCTGCAGACATCGACGCACCTAACTAGTCTGGAACTTCCATTGATACCATTTAGGAGAAATATTATATACCCTCATGCCAATTTACATCCTTAGAAATGCATCCATTCAACCTTGTCTTAATCAATAAGAACTCTCCCAATTCCATCTGCACAACTAAACCGCCCTGACTGAATCCCTTTTAATTACAGCACGCTAAGAGAATCGTCAATACCCAAGAACATTGCCGCAAAAAATTACATGTGCTAATCCATTATCTCGAATACACAACGAGAACTAACCAATCCATTACCATGCCGAATCCAGTCTACTAACAAGCTACTTCATTTGCCTAGATTCCCACCTGATTCATCTTCAACTAGATATACTCTTTTGCTGCAGCACCACAATGTCTCAACCCAGGCTCACTACATGAGACCCGAACGCCAGAGCACACTGCTTAAGACCCATAGGCCACTGAATACTTCCTCAAACATCCTCAGAAATACCACGTTCCCAAGTACCTTACTCGAAGGACTTCCTGCGACCCTGAATTAGTTGCAATTACTTCCCAATTTCTGATACCTAGAATTCCTCTAATCAACATAAAAATACCATGAGTCTTGACACGTTCCAAAGAAAACACTGCCTTAGTCGCATACTCAACCTTAAAACACCTGAGTGATACATATCGAATCTCGAACACACCAAAAGCCATTCGCAAAAGCCATCCACTCTTATACACACTGCAAATCACTTCATTTAATGAATCGAACCACACGTGACTATCGGCACTCTGAGACTACAAGATGAGAGCTCATTCCGATACAACCGAACAGCTTCCTTCCCTTTACTTTAAGCACTCCTTATCAACAACTCAAGACTTTCTCTTATTTTTCCCGCATCAACGATGCACCATATAACATTTGGCAAACTTTTTTTTTTGCTTCACTTGTTCCACCCTCGGCCCACTCTCTGCAACCAGAACTGATTCTCTCACATGCATCAAATCGGGACTAACACAGTACATAACAGTATCACCAGCCCATCAACAGCAACCTCCCCAACTTAGCTCGAAGCCATATATATATATATATTAAAACACACAAACTCTATAGCACTCGAAACATCGTGGCGAGATTAAACTTGCTCTTTCATAAGCTTGTGGAAACACGAATCATCAGAAATTCTAAATTTTCTCCAATTCTTGTATTCATTCACACAACCGACAAGCCCACTCTTTAGGCGACAAAGTTTCTACTAAGTCTCAAATTTTTCCAGAAATTTAGGCAGAGTTTCCTTTATAATTGAGCATATCCACCTGTCAGAGAATTGCCAAAATCATCCTAACAACACGTCCACAACTCCATGTAGCATCACAATGTATAACAACAACCTTAATCTCGATACTACATGTATTATATTATCAAAATTGATACCTGAACATGCGCTGCACCTGTTCGAACCATAACATATAGAAAATACATCTTAATTACACATACGGTCTTCTAACATACACATAATGATCATACCACTTCGGAATAATCTGCGCGAGATACCCACCTGCTTGCTTCAATATAATATTTTGGTGCATCATCCACCGTCATACCTCTTCACGCAATCAATTAGTCTTCCCGAGTCTGGACTCATACCACAACACAGACACTCCCAGCTAGGAGACTTGAAAAGATTCTTCACGCCCCCATAACTCGGGCCACATCTCCATTTCACAATGAGAATCAAACATTTAATGGTTCGTCTACAACCTAGTAGACCTTCTTCAACACTTCCAAGTCATATGGACACATTACACAGCACCAATATGCACACACGTGTCTATCCAGCCGCCATCACCACAATTAGGGACAATACCAAACTTATAAGCTCATAACACTAGCTCGCTTAATCAGCACCTTGGTGCTCAAGCCATAGACAGAGATTCGGCCTCACGTCCTCTAGACTGGCCCAACATCAACTCATAGGAATCATAATTCGCCCCTCGATAGGGGAATCACCAGCCATCAAGGCACATATAATACTGGACGCTTACGGACGCATAAAATGTGAGGAAGGAATTTCAAGGGTTACTCTTTCAAACTGAATCAAGGACGCATGATAAGATTTCAAGAAAGTGGAGTGTTTCCTAAAGGTTCTGTAGCCTCCTGCTTATAAGTGCGGTTCACGACACACCCATAAACAACACTCAACTAAACCGGCTCATGACTCATGAGGCCTAGTGACCTAGGCTCTGATACCAACTTGTCACGACGTAAATCCCGATCGTGATGGCGTCCGGCCGCAAGGCTAGGCAAGACCGACCAAATAACTCCCCAAGAAACGGCATACAGCCCAAAGAGAGACAATTCAAGATAAAACAGCAAACTTAGATATAAACATCCCAAGACTTAGGGTCACGAGTTTTAGAGCCTCTAACAATATTGAATACATGTCACAATGAGGGAAAGACAAGTGTCAGAATAGCTAGAAATAAACTAGAAGATCAGAGACATGGGCCCTGCGGACGCAGACAGCTACCTCAATACTCTGTCAAACTGACAACCAGCAACCGCACGCGTTAATCCTCTGGAGCACCTAAATCTGCACACAAGGTGCAGGGAGTAGGGGTGAGTCTACCAACTCAGCGAGTAATAACAGCAAATAAAGCTCTAAAAGCAAGAAAAAATAATTACACAAAGTGATCTAAATGAGTGTATAACAGTTTCTGCAACTGAACAACTGAACAATAATATATATATATATATATATATATATATATATTATATATATATATATATACAGGGATGCGATGCAATGCATATGATGGTACAATCCAGTACCCACTGCGGCGTGCAGCCCGAGCCACCTATATCATTTATCGTCGACGGCGCTCACTGGGCGTGTGTACAGACTTCGGAGGGGGTCTATAGCCCAAGCGCAATAACCAGCCATCTCGTGGCAAAAATCAATAACTAGGCCAGTCCATGTTACCTGCCCGCTCATATCACACAATGTCCGTGCTACCACTGTTTCTAATCACCGCTTCAGCGCGCAGCCCGAGCCACCCAAAATCAATCCAGAAAATATATCATAAGCCCCTTGGGCATTTATAAATAGTGATCCTCAGCCGAAATACATTTAAAAGATAGCATATGAGTTCTAAACATTTGAAATACGGCTGGGTTTTGAAAACAATGTTTTAAAACCATGGACTGATAGTAAATGATATGCAATCATGCTAAAACAGTAATACCAACTCCCGAAGGATATCACAGGTCGGCACTAGGCCCCAAACACGACATAAAGCCCAATAATAGTCAACACACTGTGTGTATCGTACGCCAATATAGTATAATTCTCACTCGGGATGGACCACGCCACAATCCCTCAACAGTATCCGACCTCGCACTTATCATGAAGTGCATGTCACGCCTCAACATAGCGCTACGATGTGAAAGTCGAGGGTTTTAAACCCTCAGAACAGCATTTACTAGCATTACTCACCTCGAACCGATGAAATCTCAAGCTCGCAACGCCTTTGCCTCTCAATTCGGCCTCCTCGCGCGTCGAATCTAAAGAAAAACAGAGCGAATACATCACAAAAATGCCTATGGGACAATACCCAATCGAAAACAACCGAGAAATAGCCAAGATCTCGAAACTAGCAAAACCCGAGTCCCGGGCCTGCTTCTGGAAAAATTACAAAATTCACATTTTCAGAATCCTCGTCACGCTACGAGTCCATACATATCAAATTTACAAGAATCGGAGTCCATTTAACCCTTCAAATCAACACTTTAAAGTTCACTTGGGTTTCAAGCCCTAACCACCATTTTTGACATTAAATACCTTGATTTCTAAGTGTTTAATCCATGATTTTGTACCATAATCACATATTCGAGGTCTAAGAGATCATACATGATGACTCCCCTCGAAAATCTCTCCAAAACCGCTCTCAATCGCCTCATCCCGAAGTTATATTGTTCTTCTCCTTTTCAAAATATTAAACCCTCTGTTATCATTAAAACTGGATGATTTCCGCTTCCGCGATATTTTTCCGCTTCAGCGGTCCTCTCTTCCGTGTCCAGTTGACCACTTCCTCGGTCTGACCATTTCCTCAACGGCCGCTTCTTCGGTCGATCTTCTGCTTCCGCAACTACCTCGAACGCTGTCCCTTTGGCCGCTTCTGCGGTCTCTGACTTCCTTTTGGCCACTTCTGGGGCTTATTTTCTTATTCTGCAGACACCGCATAAGCGGTCTTCCAGCCGCTTCCGTGAAAATACCAGAAGAAGCAGTCATTTATGATGCTTAACTCCAAAAATTCCTCCCTTAACCATCCGGTATCACCCCAAGGCCCCCGGGACCTCAACCAATAACACAAACATGCCCTAATACCTCATTCAAACTCGCTCAGGCTATAAAAGCGCTATCTTTAACATCAAAAATCACCAAAATCATTGAATTTCATTCTAAGTTAAACTTAAACTTTCCAAACTCATATCCGATGTCGAAACCAACCAAAAGAGGTTGAATGACTTGAAAATTTGCACACATACTCATATTCGCCTAACAAAGCTAATGCAACTCTCGGAATTCAATTCCGACACTCGGATCAAATTTTCACCTATCAACCGGATTTCTCCGAAATTCTAACTTCTCCAAAATAGGCTAACTTTCACTTCGGACCTCCGAATTCACTTCCGCTTTCACTCCTAATTCACAAATCATCTCCCGAAACTAGTCGAACCATCGAAAATCTTTTCGAGCCCTCTAACTCATAAGTCAATGTCCGGTTGACTTTTCCAACTTAAGCTTTTCTTAAAGAGACTATTTGTCTCATTTATATCCAATTTCAATCCAAACCACTTCAAACTTACCAGACACATATAATAACGCACGGGGAAACATATAACGGGAATAACGAGGCTGAAATACAAGAGACGACGGGTCGGGTCGTCACAGGCATCGTATTTGCGATGAATGTCCTTGCACTTGCGAGGATGAGCTGGCCTAGGCTTCCTTCGCAATTGCGAAAAGCCACTCGCATTTGTGATATCGTATTTGCGAGCCAGGCTTCACATTTGCGAGCCAGGCTTCGCATTTGCGAGCCATTCGAAGCTTGCAAGCCTACTATGCACAACTGAAATTGTAAAAAAATTTAAGTTTAAAATGCACCCTGTAGCCTATCCAAAACTCATCCGAGCCTTCGGGGCTCCAAACAAAATATATACTCAACTATCTTACAGACTTATTCGTGAGATAAACTCACCAAAATAACATCATGAACATCAAATTATACCTAAAGATCAATAAAATTTCCAAACTTCTTTAAACGTCAATTGCATTTAAGGTCCGAATCACGTTAAATCGATTCTGTTTCTTACCAAACTTTACAAAATTATCTTAAATCATATATAAAATCTTATCGGGCGCCGGAACCAATATACAGGCCGATACCAACATGTTCTAATCAAAAATTTATTTCCAAATCCTTTAAACAATTTCAGAATATAATTTTCTTCAGACCCTCCGGGATCGTCAAATCACGAGTTCGGATCCGTTTACTCAAAATATTGACCGAAGTCAAATTAATTCATTTTTTGTCAAAATTTATCAGTTTTATAGATTTTCACATTTAGGCTTTCCCGGCTATACGTCCGGATTACGCATGCAAATCGAGGTGATGCTAAAAGAGGTTTTCAAGGCCTCGAAGAAACGCATAATTCATTTTAAAAATAAATGATAACCTTTTAGGTCATCACAATACTTATCTATTTACAATACGTTGATATTAGTATCTGATGCATATATTATTTTTGTTATATTCTTTACCGTTAGATAACATTGTGCTGAACAAATTCTTTTATGGTCTACACAAGTACACATTTGTATAAATTGTTGATTTCAGTATTTGCAGTAAAGATGTTTCCTGTTTGTTGGTATCAATTGACTTACGTGAAAAATATTTATGGAGCATCTTCATGCATTTTAATTAGTTTTATCATCTTTTTTCCAACCCAACCTAGAATTTGTAGTTACAAACTAAGGGTGGTAAGAGGGCTAGTTAGGCCCAGGCCTGGCTTAGGCTCAGGCGCACGAGCTCATATGAATAGTGGACTTAAACAGGTCTACTCGTTTAAGCTTGGGACCAGGGGGTTTGAGGCCCAAGTGGGTTGATTCATTAAAAATCCCGTTAGGATCAGGCTCGTTTGGGACCGAGATCGGGTCCTAAGTGGGCGCTTTCAATCGGTCCTAAACGGGCTTAAACGGGCCCAATGGCTACTTTTATAAAAAATCCAAATTCTTTTTAACTGTTGCAACATTTATAAAATGATCGTTGGCCTGCTAAAATAGTCGTTTGGGCTTTCTAAAGTAGCCATTTAATCCTCCCTCCCCCTCCCCCCTTCCCCCTCCCAACTTTATTTTAACCCCAAATTTTTTGATAATTATACTTTTTTCCTATTTTAAACTATAAATATTCTCCTTCCTCCCACTCTTTCATTTTTCTCATAAAATCATCAATCTCTCTCATTTCTCAAATCCAAATTGATTATTCAAGTCTTCACTCATCTCTTATTTCTCAAACTCAAATTCTTAATTCAAGTTAAATGATGTCCGGTGATTCTAAATTGAGCCCATTTATTTTGGAATACTTTAATGTGGTGGAAGAAAATGAAGTAGTTTACATAGTAAAGTGCAAGAACTGTGGTCGAGTCTACACTCATCGTCCAAAGTTGGAGGGCACAAGCTGTTTAAGGAGGTATATAAAGAGTTGTCCTGCGCGTTCTCCAGAAATTCGTATTTAAAATTTTAAGTTGATTTGAGACAATTTGTGTTATTTTAAAATTATTACACGTATTATGCTTAATGTTTTAGTTTGTTAGATTAATTTGAAGTATTATATTAAAGGAATTGAACTTTAATTTGAAGTATTAAATGTAAACTTTAATTTATAACTTTGATACCGAGTTTATCTTAATGTGTGTGTATATATAATTTACAAGAAATTGTCTTAATTAAAAACAATAAAAAAAAATAGGAAAGACCTATTTAGGCCCATTCAGGCCCGTTAGGGCCCAGGTCCGGGCCCGTCCCACTTAGCCCGAGATCATTAGTTCATTGTCCCAATCCCAATCCCGATTCGATTATATCCGAAAGCTCACATAGCCCGGAACTGTTTAAGCTCGGCCCATGAAACCCGGGCTCACATAGAACCAACCCACTTAGGACGGCTCACAAGGCTCGTCGCCTAAACCATTTGCCACCCTTACACTGGGTCATTATTATAGTCATATGTCAAAGGTGCCCCAACAAAATTATTGGCTTAAAGCCAAACTTCAGTAAGAGAAGTTAAGTATAGTGTTCTTTCATTTTCTTTCGTAATTGTCTATCATGAACTATTCTTACAAGATAAAAAGTTTTTAACTTCACATAATAATACTATTGGCTTTATCGATAATGATTAATTTAGGTAAATAAGATATTATCTATATGTATTCTTTGTATTGCCTTAGATCTTGTTGTAAAAAAATATTTGCTAATAAAGATTTTAATAATATAATTTAAACATTTCTAATATTAAAACGTAGATAATATTTCTTTCTTATTTTATAGAAAAATTTTGTACTTTTTTCTACAAATGTTAATATTTTCTTAAACAAAAATATATATTATGTATTCTACTATTAAACTTTTTAGGCCTCAAAATTTTGGGGGCTAAAGCAAATGTTTTACTGCCCCTCCTTGAACCAACCCGGTCATATGTATAAGCGTTAAAGAAAAAATATTTCTAGTAAGATGTATTATTGTGTTATGAATATTGTTAACTTTTTGTTCTTTTTGTTAGGAAAAAAAGTTGAATAATAAAAAATAACGGAGTTCTCAAATTCCCAATCCTCTTATTTTTATGATTTATCACTTAAACTATTCAGTTCTTTGCAACTATAAAATTAGACGGTCGGCCAAAATTAATTGTATTTGCTAGCCATTAAGTATATAAAACATGCATACAAAAAATATTCAATATGTCGACTTTTATTATAACGATTCGGTCGGTCGTTTCATGAGTTACCGTTTCGTTTCCCCCATTTCTGCTTCTTATTGCTTTGTTTATCGGTATTATGTGTGATCGAGTTGGTTCGTTCAGGTTCGGAAAAGTTTTGGTAAGGTTTGAGGAATTTAATCTCTTTTGAGTCAGCTTAAGTTGGAAAAGACAACCGGATGTTGACTTATATGTTAAAGGCTCGAATGTAAGTTTCGATGGTTCGGACAGCTTCGAGAGGTGACTTAGGACTTAGGAGCACGTGATCGGAATGCATTTTGGAGGTCCGGAGTAGATTTAGGCTTGAATTGTCGAAATTGAAATTTTGGCGTTTTTCGGTTGATAGGTGAGATTTTGATATAGGGGTCGGAATGATATTCCTAAAGTTTTAGTAGGTCCGTTGTGTCATTTGGGATGAGTATGCAAAATTTCAGGTCATTTGGACGTGGTTTGATAGACTTTTTGATCGAAAGCGGAATTTAGAAGATATTTGAATTCTTAGGCTTAAATCCAATTCAAATTTGGTGTTTTGATATCGTGTTGAGTGTTTCGAAGGTTGGAACAAGTTTGAATGATATTACGTGATATGTTGGCATGTTTGGTTGAGGTCCTGAAGGCCTCGGGTGAGTTTCAAGTGGTTGAACGGACCAAAATGCATAGTGAATTTGTAGATTTTTGGCTTCAGTTGTTGCAAGTTTTGCTTATTCGCTATCGCGTAGAGAGTCTCGCGATCGCGTAGAGCTTTGATGGGGGCAGTTCAGATTGTGCTTCGCGATTCGTGAGTTGGGCAAACTATGAACCGCAAACGCGTGGCTCTAGTTGCGATTGCGTAGGTGTAAGGTCATGTACATCTCATTCGCGTGGGTCTATCCGCGTTCGCGTAGAGTAAATTTAAGGTCTGGGAAGCTTGTGCTTTGCGATCGTGATGGGGGTCCCGCAATCGCGATTAAAAAAATTTAAGTGCTTAGCAGAATATTTAGAAGACCCATTTCTGCAATTTTGAACCTAAGTTCCTCCATTTTTGGGCAATTTTGAAGCTTCTTGAAGGGGATTGAAGAGGGAATCAAGGGGGAAGACTCCGAGGTAAGATTTATGGACTTAATACTCAATCCTAATGTATTTTCTATCTAATTAATGATGACTAGGGCTTGTAATTGGAGACCTAGAATTTGGGATTTGAGGGGCCATTTGTGGTGAGATTTTAATGCTTTTTATATGTATGAACTCGTGGGGGAGATAAGGAATCTGTTGATGTAAATATTACCGAATCTGAGACGTGAGATTGGGGGTCGGGTTTGGTTAATTTTGGGATTCGCATTGTATTTTAATTATTTTCGAGTGGGCTTTAGTCCTTTAGCATATTTTGATGGTTATGTATTGGTTTTGATTAGATTCGAGGAATTTGGAGGCCGATTAGTTAGGAAAAGGTGTCGCGGGCTAGAATTGTGGCTTGACTTAAGGTAAGTAACGCTTTCAACCTTGGAACTGCGAGTTCGAAACCCCGAATGATGTGTTCTATGATTGTTATGAAGGTGAGGCTATATCAAGTGACGGGCGTATGAGCATACATCGTGTGAAATGCGGCTTGGATCACTCTAGAGAGCCGCTTAGTGGTTATTTATTATTGACATATGTGTTGTGATTATATGATCTAGCTGTTGAGCTGTAAATCTTAGCATCATGTTAAGGCTTCATGCCAATACTGTTGAGACCAAGAGGTCGTTTCTTGCTATCACGCTATTAGATTCATTTTTACCTTATAGTCAGTCTTATTCATTCATATTATTACCATGCCTTAGTCTCGTTTGTTGCTATTTGATATATGTTATCATTGTTCGGGCTTGTGTTATGAAATCTTAGCCCATGTATATGATACTGGAGAGTATTGATTGAGTGAGGCCGAGGCCGAGTATTGATTGACAGTATGGGATCGGGCTATACGTCGCAGCAATGATATTGGTCATGCATTCGCTAGCATTGATATAGCGCGTGGGCTCAGAGAAGCCCCTCCGAAGTCTTTACACCCCCAGTGAGCGCAGTGGATGATTATACTGAGGAATGGATTTCCCTGGACATGGATTTATTCAAAGTACTATACCGCTAGATGGATCTTCTCCGTGAGGCTGGATTGCCTTACATCCTCGGTACTGGATGACTACGGTTAGTGATGTATATTCAGGGATGAATCTTCCCTGGATCGGACGACCTTATACAGTACCGAGTGGTTGAGTACTTGTGAGTAGAGATTGTGGAAACCTTGATCATGCTAGCTTTGCATTGGTATATTTATGAAATCTCTAAGGATTGAGCTCTTATTGATCAGTTGCTTGTATTACTGTTGAGTTTACTTGAACTGTAAGTATGTCTACATTTCTATTCCTTTTACTGTTAAATTGCCTGCTGAGGTTTGGTTCGTTACTACTTGTCAGTCTATAGGTTGGACTTGTTACTTTCTGAGTTGGTGTACTCACGTTATCCCCTACACTATATGTGCAGATCCAAGTATCTCGGGGCATGGTAGCAGCTGCTGAGTATTTTTGTGCGGACTATCACTTGGAGATCGCGAGGTAGATGCTTGGCGACCGCAGTTCCGCCTTCTCCTTCCCTATCTTCCTCTAGTTTTATTTATTTGATGTATTCAGACTATTTCAGATTTGTATTGTCAGACAGTTATGTTAGTTTGCTCATGACTACAGACATCCAAGGTCGAGGATTGTGTTTTATTCCGTTGTTTTAGACATTTCTATTATGAATGTTAAATTCTGTATTGAAAAATTTATTTTTTTCGTAAGTAAATAATTAGGTAAAAGGTGAAAAAGGAAGTAAGTGGCTCGCCTAGTTCCAAAATAAGCGTTATTATGATTGGGTCGTATTTTAGATCGTGATATTTATTTTTTGAGCAACGTCTAAAAATATGCATTTCTCTGTTTCTTTCTTTCTTTTGGAATTCTTCAGAACAGAAAAGTGCAAGTATTAAAAATTGAGGATTTGCTCTACCTTGCAAACTATGGTCAAAATAGATTTACTTTCTTTTTGCAATAAACTCACAAGGTAATCTAGTCTTTCCTTGTTAACTTTTTCCCCCAAGTCAACAAACGGATATTTTCTTGAAACTCTTTACTCCTTTACCCGTGGCAAAAGTTTTAATAATATGAATGTAATGTATCATTACAAGAGACTATCTCCACTATACTCATTTCTCTTTAGTTGTTTCTCACTTTCTATCCGACTGAGGAGGATAATTGCCTGCCTCGTTCCTTATCGCCCATAAATCAAATCTTGAATACATTATATAATATGCGCGATAGGCTTCAATCATCTGCAAAATCTTAAGAATAGAAAAACTTGACGAATAAAAGCCCATTCCAGGTATCTGGAAGCCCAGGCAAACACCAATGGAAACAATCAGCATAGCTAAAAGGATTTATTAGTTGCTCTAATGTTAATGGATTATGTTGCTTCTTGTAAATTGATGTGTGCATCTCTTCTGTAATTTGAGAGCTGTGTAATATTGAGAAATGAGATGAGCACTTTTAATTTACTAAATTCTTCACCAATCACTTGCATTATGCTTTTTCTACTATCTGATCCCCAGTAATTTGGATCATCTATCATTTTAGTTTCGTTGAAATAATTCTTATTTGGTTCACCTCTCCATTCTGTGCTCCTGCCAAATAAAGAATAATAGACACTTATTTTTCTTAGTTGGAATAGTGCAAAGTTAAATTAGAAAAAGTTGTTTTAACAAATTAAAAAGTATGCCTTAGAGTATAGTTTTCTTTTTGTTGGTCTAATCTATTTTCTTTTAGTTAAAATAAAAATGTACCATGCAACAAGGTAATATAGAGATGGGAAATTTTTATAAGGAAGAGAAGGGAGAAAAGGTTATTGTTTTACTCACTTTTCGTGAGAATGTGACATCCTAGTGAAAAAAACTCGGGTTTTTTTTGGATCCATATTCTCTTTACTCCATCTCAACATACTCTTCATTGCCATGCGATATGCATCCTCTGTGGATACCTCCACTATATTTTTTTTACGTCATCAAAAGACCCTTTCCTACAACAATAATGGATTCAGAATTTAAATATTGCAAGTTTTGAGTTGAAAGAATACGTTCTGAAAGTATTCGTGACCCTAGGGTAAAATTTGTCACGAATAAAAATCAATAAAAAAATGAATAACTCATCAAATTATAGGGCTTAGGAAATTACGAAATATTAAAACGATAGACACTCCTCCACCAAAGGTAAGTATTGAACACAATTATATCAGCCCCTTTCCAATATTTTCCATGTACGTCAATTGAACTATTTCGAATAATTCTTTTGTAGATTCTATGTTTAACTGCATCATCAACATTTGATTCCAGCAGAAATGGTGCCCAGTAGAACTCAATAGTTGCATTATAATCCTGGAAATTCAAATATTAGCTAACTAAATCAACAAAATTTGTAATGTGTAAGCTCAAAAATTGCTAGTGATGATCACCTTAATGGTAAAAACATCAAAATTGCCAACAGTTTCCATGGATTTAGCATTCTCTGGAATGAGTCCAGTGAAAAGACAAATCAAAGAATGATGTTGTCCTCTGTTTAAGGAATCGCCTACGAACAACATCCTCTTCCCCCGAAGTGTTTCCAGCAACAATGTCGCGTTGAAACTGCCATTTTAATTTAAGGTTAGCCAAGGTGTCATGAATCATAAAAAGAAAAACTAAGTATATTTTAAATGTTCAGTTCTGGACGCTATCCTGAAAATTTAAGCTGAAAAACTATAATTCAAAACGTACTGGCTAATTTCTTAAATAGTAACCTTTTAAAGTGGCTATCTAGCATCATTTCTACACTTTGTTGAGTTAGACTCAAAATCCTTTTATTCACCAAGGCTAATGATCAGTAAACAACTACATTAATGTCAAAAAAATGGAAACTCTTGAAATTCTCTAATGAATTCATAATATATTTATTGACAGTATAAAAGAATTTTTACCTCGGAAGAGAGCAACCATCTCCAATGTTGATAGTCTTTATCTGGTCTACCATTTGCTTGACAAGTCAACTGTGGCGTTATGTACGGACACTCTGATTCTTCATACAACGGCTTTTTCTCGTCCCAAACCCATTTCCCACTGAAAATATCACATTCTTCCTCTGTCTCTCCTATGGCAAATGGTAATTTTTGTTTGCTCTTCTCTGCCAAAAATTTTCATGAATATCATCGCAAAAATACTTATACATGTAATTATGCGGGAGAGATTTTTAAAAAAAAAAGTAGAAATGCAGTCAATTTTAACTGAACTTCATGCTTGTAAAACAAAAAGATGTACACAAAAATTTAGTTTGGATTTGTTTTTGATGTTCTTCTTCTTTTTGTGAGTATTTCGATCTAGTTTTAAGAAATTGCTTTGGGAATTACTATTTTTTTTTGGATATTTGCAAACAGACGTGGATTTAGGGCGAGTTCAGTGAGTTTAACCGAACCTTTTGCTTTCACCTTGAATTAAAATGTTACGTATGATAAGATTATACTCATTCTAGATTCTGAATTCAACTCTTGGAGAACTTTTTTTTGTGCTTTGATTGGTTTAATTTTTTACATTTTCATAATCATGCATGATAATTTCTAGCTTAGACAAACATGCATGATAAATTCTTCCGAAAATTAATTAAAAGTAAAATAAAAAGTGCAAATTCATTAGAATTACTCACTTATTCTTGAGGTTGAATTATGTTGTTGGCTGGAAACTCTAAGGTCAAGCTGAACAAAAACACTGCTCGTGAATTCTTCTCTGTACAAAATAACGACAAGAACAATGAAGGGTAGTAATATTAATAAAAATGGAGAAAGATGAAATTTGTTGAGAATAGAAAAGGAAAAAGGAGAAGAATTTGGAGGTGACTCTATTTCTTTTGAAGCCTTCAAATTATTTAGTGAGTTAATAAATACAGGAAAATATAGAGGCCACGTACAGAAAGAATAGAAGGAAATAAATTTATTTCCAGCTAATTGCATGTTTTATTATTTTTGGATTATTTGTATCTATTATCGTTATTAAATTCTTACTATTATTATTACATTAAGTTTGAAAAATATGTCAATGAGTCCATTCCTCTAATGGCCTATTAAATGATGAGAATTATGAATATACTACTCTAGTATTTTCAAGATGATTCATTTTTTTCTCTGAGTCGAGAGTCTATGAAAAATAACATCTTTAACATTTTAAGGTAGAGATAAGATTTGGGTACACACTATTCTTTCCAGACCATAATCGTAAGATTATTCTGGGTTGGTTGCATAGGCGGATTTTAAATTTAATTGGTTTAGAAGCTTTGAATTTTGGGAGAATTACATCCCTTGTCGCTTGGCCCAACAACCATCACAAAATGACCCATGTTTGAAGCCATTATCCAGTATAATCCATGTTGCACATAATTTAAAAATTAATTTTCACCAATTAGCCTACCCATTATTTCTTCGTTCCCATTTTTTCTTCGTTTTTCTTCTCCTTCCCATGTCAGCCTTTGCACCATAAAATTTCTCTACTATTGTTATTCTCCTTCAATCCTTTTTCGGATTTCAATGGTTAACTAAGAAGTTGAAAAATACAAGTCACCATTACAAGTGGTTCGAAGATTCAATTTCAGAAATTGAGTTTTCCGATTTGTTAGTTGTTTGGAATGAGTATTGTCTCAATTGATTGGAATCATCAAGATGAGTTCAAAACTTAAATTTCAAGTGATTTAGAGTAGATTTAGGCTATATTTGAGTTTTCAGAAATTGAGTTTTTCGATTTGTTAGTTATTTGGAATGAGTGTTGTCTCAATTGATTGGAATCATCAAGAAGAGTTCAAAACTTAAATTTCAAGTGATTTGGAGTAGCTTTAGACTATATTTGAGTTAAATTTCAGAGGATGCCCAAGGAAGAAGAAGAACACGTGAAACTCTACTAATAGGATTCATTTGTATAATTATATATATATATATATATATATATATATATATATATATATATATATATATATATATATATATATATATATATATATATATATATATATATATATATATATAATAGTGTATAAACACAACTTATACACTATTATATCCAAGGTTGATACATTATTTACAGGTATTTGGTGAATTTCTCGCATTTTCTTCTTCTTCTTCTTCTTCTTCTTCTTCTTCTTCTTCTTCTTCTTCTTCTTCTTCTTCTTCTTCTTCTTCTTCTTCTTCTTATACACCTACATACATAGTGTACCAAGGATATTTTTCACTCTGTGATTATACATCTTTATACACTTTTATACAACTATATACATACTGTACCTCTTTGTATAAAAGTGTATAAGCATGCTGATAAAACTTTTGTACGATTTTCACTTGCAATTCTTGTATAAACTAATCCAAATCTCCAACAAATAACTTCAAACTTTGTGTACAACCTACTTAGACTATTTCTAATAAGTTCAAACAATACCCACTCCAAATTTTTCACAAAATCATAATCAAAATTTAACATGATTAGCATTAAAGGAGATGAGATTTTAGGTTTCTCGCGTATGTTTTTTCGTTTTGCAATTGTGATAGGTATATATAAACCTGAGGATAAAAAAACAGAGAATTATTGGTTATGGAAGAAGGCACGAAGGAGTGTTGACTGAATGTGGAACTAAAGTTTTTTCAGTTTTGTTTGCATATATATATATATATATATATAAAGTTTCTTTTTCATTAGTTAAATTAACTATTTATGAGAAAATAAAGAGAGAACAACAATAGGGGTAGGTAGGAGTAAATGAGGTTGTTATAATTGGAGGGAATGAGAAAAAAAAAAGATCTTATTAATATTTAGCTACACATTTGTAAATTTGTAACTGGCTAAAATAGTACAAAGTCAACTTATGGAGTGCATTATTCTAATTTTGTCTTGAATTTATTATATTGTTAAAATTGCGGGTTTAAATCTAATATTTATTGCGATTTAGTAGATTTTTACATATTTATATTTATACTTTGTGTCAAAAATTGTGAGTGCCTTCCGCCACAGAATGTTTATTGTTATTATTATTATTGTTGGTATTTTCAAAATTTTCCTATTTTGAATCAGATTCATTGTCCTTAAGCTTAGATCATCTACTTTTCAAACAATATTAATAATTTTTCTTCTCATACCTGTGTAGTATGTTAATGTTACAAGAGTTTTATGCTAAAGTTATTGGAACTTCAACTCATTGAATGCTTTTCTATCATGTCCTCCCACACATAGAAAGTAATTTTGCACCATTATTTTTAGCAAATTATAGAAACTTGAAACCCAAAAATATGAATATATAGAACATGTTATGCTTCAAAATTTTGGTACAGTTATTTTTGTAGGAACCCACGTGGCATGCCGTATGTAACATTAATTATATCCTAAAGTCTGGAATATACCATACATGTGGAATTCTACATCACTCTTTGGGAAAAAAAAAATATGGATTTATAGTAAGTTTCATTAATATATGTTTTCTAGTTAGTGGCCAAGTAATATGAATGGTTAAAGGAAACTTGAGAAGATATTCATACATGTAACGCTTAGAAGAATAACTATTTCTAGTCAGACGTAATGTTATGTTACGAGTTTTTATGTAAAACAATACTATAGTACGTAGTACATATATGCGTACTGACATGGGCGGCTTTCCAATCATATCCCATGACTTCTTGGATGCGTCTTATAGCATCTTGACAAACCTCCAATGCCTAGCACCACGGACCCGTGAACTGGACCGCGCCAAGTGACAAGCACGCATGTGCCTATGTCGATCCATTGATAGCCCTCGCCAGCACCCAGCAGCAGGCAACTGCGTGCGCAAGACAAGGTTCCTGCCAATGGACCAGCTTCTGCTTTGTAGGAATCTAAGTCATTCTATTGTAAATATAAAGTAATTTTATTTCATGTATTTCCATTATGTCTCTCTAGCTTAGTTACGTCAACTCCTGTAACTTTGATTTATTTGTTTAACCATTATTAGAGGAGATTATGCAATCAAACTTTCTAGCAAGCAAATAATTATCTATACTTGTGTCTCTCCCCCTCGACACCATTTTGCTTTTCTATAACAGCGTTCATTAATGCAGTCAAGCTTACTCTCATTGTAAATTCTCTTTTATGTTCTCTTAATTTCTTTTGATATTGGTTTTTATGTACGACCCTTACAATCTTGCCTAGCATACGGAGGGGATCCCAGTTGACGGATAGTAACTACACGAACATTAGTTGCTTAGCCTTACATCGGATTTCCAAGGAATCTCAGGAAGGCACAGCGTAACAGTTGGTAACAGATCCTAGGCAACGAGGGAAGACGTTGCCTTTACCACCATTTCTCACCATGGTGAATCATGGGGATCGCATTGCGGCTCTTGAAGATACAATTGGCATATTACGACCCATCGCGAATACAGTGCTTGATCTAAAAACCAGCCTAATGCAAAGGTTGGACGACCTGAACCGAATGATGCAGCAGGCCGAAGGTGACGTTGTGAATATCAGTCGTGACTTTGACGGAAACCGGTAAACTATAGTCATAGAGGTAATCAAAATTTTTGGTAAATTTGAAGACCTCCAATAGGAGCGGACTGAGGATTTAGCCTATAAGGAACAAGAGGCAGACCAGGTGACTACCATGCAGCAAATCATAGACAACTTGAGAAGCTAGCTCAATGTTGACAATGCTGCACTACAAGGCCTACTTTGAGGAGGTGAAAACCAGATCGGCGGTGCTGTAAACCTCGCCCCTGTGCCACAAAAGCTGAGGATTTTAGAGCCAAAACCATACAATAGATCTCAGAATTTCAATAAATTGGAGAACTTCATCTTCGACATTGAACAGTACTTCGATTCCATGAGAGAGTTAAAAAAACAAAAAAGATAGAAATTGCTGCCATGTATCTTTAGGGTGATGCCAAACTCTAGTGGCAAGTGAAATACGAATCCATTAGGACTGGTGAAGATACTCTCGAGACATAGGCAGAACTAAAGGTAGTTGTATGCCAACAGTTTTTCCCCAAAAATGTTGAGTACAATGCACGAAGAAAGCTACGGGAGCTCCGCCAGACCAAAAGTCAGTGCGGCATTACGTGCGATAATTCTTTGCGTTTATGCTGAACATATGGGATATGGGGGACAAAGACAAACTCTTCACATTCCTAGAAGGTTTGAAACCTTATGCCCCTATAGAGTTGCAAATACAAAGTGTAGACACTTTACCCAAGGCGATCCAAATAGCGGAATGCTTTGGGGACTATCAAGTGGAAGCTCGGAAGGATAGGCCTCAACCGCTTGTCCATGGAGGATTCAAAGGGCCCGACCTAGCAATGGTTTCCCTAGAAGAAGTGGAGGAGATTGGACTGCAACCAAATCTTAGACTCCTTCCTCAAACAACACTAGTGCTTTGTCTCACAATAATTAATATGGGAGTAAGCCCCCTTCAAGATGTCGTCATTGCGGCGGGTAACATTAGAAAAATTAAAGCCCACAGGCACAGATGAACGTCCATCAAACTTTTGATGATGGGACAGATGATAACACAGATGATGCTAACTAGGCAGAACTAATAGGTGCCTTCAATGCACTTGTTTATTCTGTTTCTGAGGCCTTAGTGGAAACCAGTGCCGGTATCCGTAAGAAGAAAGACTCATGCCCAACCACCAAGAAAGGAAAAATAAGGTGGATGAGGGGCCTCTTTTTAACCAAGAGAAGACCTTGATGTTCATTGAGACGAAAGTTAATGGCAAGCCCATTCGGACCATGATAGACCCGGACACTATTCACAACTACTTAACCTCAACTCAAGTTGAGTGCCTTGGTCTAGTTGTGGGAGACGGCAAAGGTCTTATCAGGGATATCAACTCATCGCCTCAGCTGGTTTGTGGAATAGTCAAAGGAGTGCCAGTGAAGTCGGGTCCTTATGAAGGAAAGTTCAACTTGCGCGTGATGATCATAGATGACTTCGATCTGATAGTTGGGCTGGAATATATGAGGCAAAAAGACACCATTCATGTACCTTATGTAGATATGTTACTGATGATGAGCGCCAACGGGCCAAGCCCTGCAATATCCCTTGCACAACCATAAAGATTGTTGTAGAGAACATCTCGGCCTTATAATTGAAGAAGGGAGTCAAAAGACATGAACCTACGTTCCTGGCTACCCTCAATATTGAAGATATTAAATGCTCTTCGGGTCCCATTCTTGCACTTGTGAAGGAGATGCTATGGTAGTTTGAAGGCATCATATTACAGGACATACAAAAGCAAATCTCTCCTAAGCGTACTGTGGACCATGAGATTGAGCTGGTGCCGTGTGCAAAGCCACCTGCCTGGGTGCCTTACAGAATGTCACATCCTAAACTCATTGAGCTTCGGATACAGTTGATACAAATGCTGGACATGGGGATTATTATTCCCTCCAAGTCCCATGATGGGTCCCCTGTGCCATTCCAAAAGAAACAAGATGGAACTTACGACTCTATGTGGATTATCGGGCCCTAAACAAAATCACCAAAAAGAACAAGTATTGTATCCCACTAATGGCAGACTTGTTTGATAGACTAGGTAGTGCTACAGTGTTAACCAAAATAGACCTGAAGATACGTTGCTAGGAAGTTCGGATTGTGGAGGGAGATGAACAAAAGATGACCTTTGTGACAAGATATGGGTCGTATGACTTCCTGGTCAAGCCATTCGGCTTGAATAATTCTCCAGAAACATTTTTCAGCATGATGAACCAAGTCTTTAGAGAGAACATTGACGAATTCGTAGTGGTCTACTTGGACGATATTGTGGTATATAGAAAAATACATAAGCAACACCTGGAGCACCCGCGGAATGTCATAGCCCAATTGCGGGAGCACGAATTATATGTGAAACTATCTAAATGCTCCTTCGCCAAAAAAATAGATTGACTTCCTCGGACATGTCATTGAGGAAGGGCGGATCAAGATGTAGTAACAGAAGATTTAGGCTATCACAAATTGGAAACCACCTAAGGATATCCACACCTTGAGGGAGTTCCTTGGATTATGAAACCTTTGTTGGCGATTTGTGAAAAATTATACTCTCATTAAAATATTGTTTATAGAACTCCTAAAGAAGGTCACGCCATGGGATTGAGGTCCCATGAGAGCTTAGCCCTTCAACGCATTGAAAGTGGCTATTTGGCCTTTAATGCATTGATTTGACCAAGCTATTTGAAGAATAAGCATATGCCTCTAACTATGCTCTATGTAGATTTTTGGTACAAGAGGGGAATTAAGTGGCGTACGAGAGACAAAAATTGAAGAATATAGAATGGAGTTGTGCCGCCCACGAAAAAGAAATATTGATTGTCATCCATTATGTACGCCTTTGGAGGAACTATCTGCTGGGAACCCCATTCATGGTCAAGACAAACAACATAGCTATTAGCCATTTCACGACCCAGCTAAAGTTGAATGGCCGACAGGCTATATGGTAGGAACTCCTAGCGAAATTTCACTTCAACCTACCGTACCGAAGTGGAAAGACTGACTAAGTTGCTGATGTTCTTAATTGGAGAGCTGATCTAACATCAATATGCTTACTTGCCACCCTAAGGGGGGAGTGTAATATCCCTAATATTTTAAATGAGGACCTATGGGGTATTTAGTAAATAATTTAATTTAGAAGAAAAATAAAATAAAAAAGAAACATCAACTAACTAAATAAACAAAAAACAAATCAATTTCACCTTTTGTTTTTGAATTTCTTGAGATACTTTCCATAGTGTATGCATTGAGTACAAAAAAATGATATAAATATCAATTAAGAAGGAAGATTATGGACAATAATATTATTTGATTTTTGTAATATTAATATGATTAAGGAGATACAATAAATAGACTGTACCAATGATCTTTGTTTAGAAGATTATGGACTCGCATAAGTTAAATATAGTATGGGCAGACAAAATTTTGACGAATTGAGAATTAACGTGTGATCCCGAGGGGTGGATATTCAAATTTAGTTATGAATTAGCCCGAAAAAGGAAACTAACATAAGATCAATATGATGTGATCATAGATTGGTTGAAGGAAGCGGTACATATTGCTTGAGATGAAGAGTTTGGTATTTTGGCACGAGTACTGTGAGTAGTAATCTTACCGCAATTTGTATTTTCATAACTTGCATGATTTACACATAAATTTTAATATGAATATGTTACCGATTATTTTGAGTTGCATGTAGGACAAGTCTTTTACTCGATATGATGACGAAATAATTATTTGAGTTGATTATCGTTGTTTTAAATCTCCTTATTGTCACTGGATATGTTTTACCGTTACTTGAATTTACTGTTATCAAAATGAAATTATATGATTTGATAAGAACCGAAATTCCCTATCTTGTTTTAAAATATTTTCTACGAGTATTTACGTATTACATAGACAAGTATAAATGGGAGTAGACACCGAAGGATCCCGTAGCTAACGGCGGATTCCTTAGACTTGGTGCACCTTGTAATTACCGATTACCGTTATAGCCCTCGCTAGTGGGAAGGTAGAACTAGCATACCGTTACTGATTTCCCTCGAGTAAATACTACCGTCATATTTGACTTCTTGCATAGAAATACACAGTTATACCGATTACATGATGTGCTCATTGGAACCTCCAAAATATGAATATTGATATTATACAGTGACTACCGAGTTTATTACCAAATTGTTAATTGTATTATATTATAAGAAAACCATGATGAGACATAAAATTATTATTTCTGAAAGGGCATTTTTATGTTATTTTCTGATTGAGATACTAGCATATTTTCTGGCTTGTCCCTTAATAAAAACGGTTGTGGTTAAGTGTTATTACTCACTAAGCTAGCGACTCATTCCTTACTAAAATATTTTTACATAGACAGCAGTTGACGCAGGTGAGGATTTCATTAATTAGAGCGCATCGGTTGATAGTTCTCGGTGAGCTTCGCACTTGTTCGCGTGGACGGAGATTTTATTTATTTTCATGGTATTTTTTTGAACTCTTAAGTCGCTCCATGGTGATTCTTTTAGTGTCATGAGTATCCTTTGTTATTATAGTCCGATGTTGAGTATCATTCTTTATTGTTAAGGTTGGAAATAAATTAGTATTTCTTATTGTTAGTGGGTTGATTAGTAATGGTGGATATTCATTTTGGTTGATTGATTGGTTTTCAATTGTTTGGTATGATATTAGGATGTTTGGTTGTTGACTTGAGACAGAGAAATTTTTTAGATAGTCTAAAAATAGGGAAAACTCTGTCCGATTTTCTGGAAAATATCGATGAGGCTTACTTGGGGGCACTTGCTCCTTGGTGCCGGTCATGATCCTATATTGGGTAGTGACAAAGTTAGTATCAGAGCTTAGGCTTTACGTCTTGAGTCATGGAGTAATATTTAGTAGAGTCTTGTTCATGGGTATGTAGTCGCCTATACTTAGGCTACTGACATCAAGGAATGTTTTTCCTTCTTTCATGATTTGATCATGCTTTGAGATAACTTGAGATTGACTTTGGAATATTTCTTTCGTAGATGGCTAGGACACGCACACCCTCATCTGTTGGACGTGGTGCTACCCGCGGTGGCGGATAAGTTTGGCTTCATCAAACTAAAAGACAGACTGCTCCTCAACCGCAAGTTGGGAACATGGGTCAAATCCGAGCTGTTATGCCAGATCAAGTGCAAGAACATGAAGTTCAGAACACTCCACCACCAGTGCCAATTGTTTTACATAATGTTTCCTTACGTGCATAAGCATCGTCAAGGTTTTTGAATGTGTTAGAGGCATTGGTGCATGCTCAGGGAGGAAGTTCAGCTTCACAGGCTACTTTACTGACAGAAGCACTTGCACATACTCGGACTTTCGGGAATAAGGAAGTATCCCTACAAGAGTTTCTGAAATTGAAATCATCAAAATTCACAGGTTCAGATAATTCAACAGATCCTCAAAGTTTCTTGGATGGGACACTTAAGGCCTTATGTGCTCTTGGATGTTCTAGTGAGAGAGCTTTGGAGCTCGCAACATATAAACTAGAGGATGGCCAACACATGGTATGAAATGGGTATTGCTAGGAAGGCCAACAGGAGCACCACCACTGATATGGGATGAGTTTACTAAGTTGTTCAAGAATAATTTTCTTCCAAACAGTCTAATGCAACAATATGCTAGAGTCTTTGAGAGATTGGTTAAGACTCCACATATGGAAGTGTAAACATATAACATTTAAGTTTTATAAACTGGCTATATATGCTCCTCACTTAGTGCAAACCGAAGAAGCTCGAGTTCAGAGGTTTGTTGATGGATTGGTTAGTCGTCTATACATTGCAGTAGCCCCAAAGATGAAGACTTTATCCTACTCTAATGTATTCGACCTTTTTAGAAATATTGAAAACAAGGTACGTGGGGAGCGTGTAGCTATTGATTTACGTAAGTAGGCCAAGACAGGAAGGGCTTTCAGTGCTGGTTTTAGTGAAAATAGAAGAGCAGGAAATCAGGGACAACAACAACAGGGTTCTTAGACAGGGACATACATGTCTTCACAGTCCACATATAGACCATATAATAGATAGGGTACTAGGGGATCATCAGCATCTAGACATCGTAATTCTTGGCAGATATATGCCACGACTCCAATATGCTAGACCTATGG
This sequence comes from Nicotiana benthamiana, assembly GCA_034376525.1. Classification (NCBI taxonomy): domain Eukaryota; kingdom Viridiplantae; phylum Streptophyta; class Magnoliopsida; order Solanales; family Solanaceae; genus Nicotiana; species Nicotiana benthamiana. The sequence goes on from CM067332.1 coordinate 70,426,369, forward strand.
TAGATCACATTTGGGCCAATATTATATTCTAACAGAAGAGTGCTTTCGGTGTGGCCAGTTGGGACATCACTTGAGGGATTGCCCTCAGCCTCTGAGAAATTTCAACCAGGCTTCTATTCAGTCAGCTGCACCGGCTTAGACTACTCGTAATACTTCATGTGCTACAGGTACTGGAAATAGAGGTTGAGCTGTTGCAGGCTGTGTTATTGTGAATCAAGGACAACAGAATGCTAGTACAGATCAGGTGAGAGTTTTTGCATTTACTAGACAGGATGCTGGCATCGAATGCAGTGGTTACAGGTATTCTTTCTGTCTATTTATTTGATGCACTTGCATTGATTCATATGGGATCTACTTACTCTTATGTGTCCTCGTACTTTGCTTTGAGGTTTAGTAGATAACCTAAACTATTGAATGATCCTTTTCTAGTTGCTACTCCTATTGGAATGTCTCTATTAGCTGAATGCATATATCGTGCTTGTTAGATTTGGGTTGAGGGTAAAGATACTCTAGCTGAGCTTATTGTACTTGATATGATTGGCTTTGATATGCTGATGGAAATGGATTAGTTATCTTCTTTCTGTGCTTTAGTCGATTGTCATACAAATATAATAAAGATTGAGATACCAAATGAACCCAGTTTTATTCTAAGAGGGAGTCAGGTACCAGAGACTTGCAAAATTATATGTTTTATGAAGGCTCAACGACTTCTGAAGTAATATTGCTTGGGTCTCTTAGCTATTGTAAATGACCCAAGAAAGAAAACAGTTAGTATAGAAAATGTACCAGTAGTGAGAGAATTTTCTTATGTATTTCCTGAGGATTTACTAGGGTTGCCTCCAGTATGATAAATAGACTTTGGTGTTTATTTTCTACCTGACACACAACCTATATCGAATGGCACCACCAGAGTTGAGGGAGCTAAAGCAAAAGTTACAAGATTTGTTAGATAAGAGTTTGATTAGACATAGGTCTCATTTGTTTGCACTTAATGGATGTCTGAATCTTAATCATTCAGATTTCAGACATTAAGTACGTATATTTTTAAAGTCTAAATCTTAATTATTCAGATCTTAATCATTAAGTGTGTTTGTTTTTTTTACTTCACAATCACTTAATGGGTCTGAATACGTCTATATGATTAACATCTATAATAAAGACTTAATTTTATTAAGATGCTATCACATATTCATTATTAACTGCACCACTGCCTACCATTATCAATAACCATCATGTCACCGCCACCACTACCATACTAAACCACAACCACTACCTCCAACACCACCATACTACCACCATCCTCAATCATAGATTCCATCATTATCGATCATCACCACCCATTATGCCCACCACTCCGACCACCATCATTCTCACCCACAATCAACACTCATCCACCTCAACTACCACAACTGACCACCCATCACCATAAATAATCATAACCAGCACTGCCCATCATTATAACCTATCACCACCCACCCACCACCTTTCTTAACCACAACTACTTCCACTACCCGCCGTTATTAACTATCACCACCATCCTCAATCATAATCGCCATCACTACCAATCACTACTAGCTACATGCACGAACCACCATCATCAACCAAAACTACTATCGACCCCCGTGTCTAGTCGGCTTTCACCCGTTAGCCATCACCACTAACAACTATCATTTTTGTTAAAAACTATATATATTTTATTGATAGAACATTAGATTAGTTAGCATTTCATTTGAATTTTATGTTTATAAATTTTTAAATAAAGATAAATTTTATACATTCAGATGTAAAAACCAAATAGTCTTAATTATTTAGTATTCTGATCTTAATATACATCTTAATAAATTCGGATATGTATTCAGATTCACATGTCTTGATGTTAATACACATCTTGATATTCATATGTGTAATCAGATTCAAACGTCTTAATCTTAAAAAAATAAATGAGCCGTAGTGTATCACCGTGGGGTGCACCAGTACTGTGTGTAAAGAAGAAAGAAGGATCCAAGAAATTTGGCCTAGTATAAGTAGTTTCTTTTCCCATTTTTAGCTCATCAGCTGTAATTTTAAGCGGAGCTGTTCTCGTGAACAGTGTTCCTTTTCTATTGTCATGATCCAAACCCAGACTCGGTCGTGATGGCGTCTCTCATGGGGACAAGGCCAACCAACTAAACCCAATGCATCCTTTTAAAGCAGTTAAACAGTTCATAAGTAGTTTAAATATTATTTAATATAATAATTAGCAGAAGTACAACACGACATAGAATGCCAGCGGTCACCTCGCTAAACTCCGATAACTTTGCCTCTAATCAGCTCAAAACCTGTTACCGGGGAAACAAATACTGCATCTGCACGCGAGGTGCAGGGAGTAAAGTGAGTACTCCAACTCAGTGAGTAATAAAGGTAAATAATAACTGAGCAGTAAGAAATCACGTAAGGCAAATCATCATGTTGTATAGAAGCAGTATAAAACCCCTTGAGAAAAGCAATGAAGCTGTGAAATATTTAGAATACATCTTAACTCAGTTTAAACCTCTTTTTAAAATGACTTTTTCAACAGTTATGCAAAACAATTAGTGCAGATAAGCACAGAAATCTGCCTTTCGGGAAGAACACTCACTCAACAAATAATGCAAGGTAATCATGTAGATACCCCATGTAGAAACGCAGACAACAGATAATGGCAGAAAAATGCAACAAAGTAAACACATAGATCAATATCACATAGTAACCGTTGTAGCGTGCAGCCCGATCCATATATCGTTGCGGCATGCAGCCCGATCCATACACTGTTGCGGCGTGCAGCCCGATCTGTATATTTTGTCGATGGAGCTCAATGGAGGTGTACAGACTCCGAGATGGGCCCCTTACGGCCCAAGCACAATTATCAAGCCATCTCGTGGCATCAAATCCAGGCCCTCGGCCTCATATCAGTACCCGTATAACACTGCTGCGGCAGGCAGCCCGATCCCAAAGTATCCTCTAGACATAGGCGCTCAGCCTTACTCAGTCAGATAAAAATCATCACAAGCCCCTCGGGCATTTGTAAAATAGTAGTTCTTAGCCCAAATCATCATTTAGAAATATCATTTAAGTCTCAAAACAGAGTAAAATTGATGAGTTATAAAACAGTGGAAATTTGCATGACTGAGTTCAAGCAGTAAGTTAATACAATGAGGAAAGAGTAATAATAATCCCCGAAGGGTTCAAATAATTGTCATGATGCCCAAATATGGCAATCCGCCCAAATCATGATGATAACAAGTAAGTTTCAGTCAAATACACGGTAAAATCATCAATTGGGGCGGACAGAGTCACAATCCCCAACGGTGCTCTACCCTACGCTCACTATCCGGCGTGCAAGTCACCTCAATATAGCACTACGATGTGAAATCCAGGATTTCAAACCCTCAGAATATCATTTACAATCATTACTCGCTTCGAACTGGCGAAATATCTTGCTCGACGCCTTTTCCCCTCGAATTGGCCTCCACACGCGTCTAATCTATCAAAAATTAGAGCGAATACATCACAATATACTAAGGGAACAAAGCCCAAGTGAAAACAATCAATAAGGGGCACAAATCCCGAAATTACCAAAACCTGAGCCCTGGAACCACTTCTCGAAACTCAGAAATTTTTACATCAATGGGTTCCTTATCAATCCACGAGTCTATGCATATAAAGAACACCAAAATTGGAGTCCAAACGATCCCTCAAATCCAAATTAAGATTCCAAAATTCCAAGCCCTGGTTCTTCCTTTTTTGTTCAAGTTTCCATGAATTTCCAGCTAGATTTCACAATATAATCGAGTTTCAGAAAAAACATTCTTACCTCAAGTCATTTCCCCTTGAATCTCTCTTTAATCTCCATGGAGAAGCTCTCGAAATGATCAATCATGGAAGAAAAATGACCCAAAATCGCGGATGAAATGAAATTATATTATTTTGCCCAGCACTATTCCTTCTTCATCGCGATCGCGGCCATAGCCCCGCGATCGCGGCCATAGCCTCACGATCGTGGATAAGAAATTCTCAAAGGCTCCAAAATACACAATGAGAATGCGATATATAGCATACGAACGCGATGCTTCCTCTCTCTAAACTGCGCGAATGCGGGACACCAGATGCGAATGCGAAGGGCAATGACCCCTGACCCGGAATTCCTTCTACGCGAACGCGGAAAGACTTATGCGAACGCAAAGCTCAAATATTTAACCTTCCACGATCGCGAACCAACAAACGCGAATGCGAAGAGAAAATTTCTTGCCTTCCAAATTTCTATTACGCGAACGCAAGGCTCTTTATGTGAACGCGAAGGGTTATTTCTCTACAACACGTGAAGTGAAACTCTACAACGTTTATACTTAGAAAATGGTCAGATTGACCAGCCAAATCTCACACGAGGCCCCCGGGACCTCAACTAAAAGCACCAAAACATCCTAAAACCACATTCAAACTTGTTCCAATCATCAAAACACCTCAATCAACATTAAATTACCCAAAACGCATCGAATTCAAGCCTAAGTTTTCTAAAACCTTTTGAAATACACTTTCGATCAAAAACCCAACCAAACCACGTCCGAATGACCTGAAAGTTTGCACAGATCCCAAATAACATAACGAAGATACATCAACGCTCGAAATTCTATTCTGACTCCCGGATCAAAATCTCATCTACCAACCGGAAATTGCCAAAATCTCAACATCGCAAATTCAAGCCTAATTCTACTCCGGACCTCCAAAACCAAATTCCGATCACGCTCCTAAGTCAAAAATCACCCAACGAAGCTAACCAAATCATAAAAATTTTGATCTGAGCTCATATACAAATAAGTCAAATCCTTGGTCAAACCTTTTAAGTTCAAAGCTTTCAACTGAGATTGTTCCTTCAAATTCATTCGATATTTCCTGAAAACCAAAACCAACGATCTACACCAGTCATAATACATTACACAGGGTAGGTCATGCTCGAGAACTGGCGATCAAAGTGCAAAAGCTCAAAAATGACCGGTCGGGTCGTTACATCCTCCTCCACTTAAACACATGTTCGGCTCGAACGTACCCAGAGTTGCTCTAAAAGCCAACCAATCGCTGAATAACCTTACCATGCATATACCCAGTAGAATATAATCGACAAGCAATTCATCGAGCAACACCTAATTACTCTTCCCGCTCGAATTCCACTATGAACCACAATAGAACCGCACCATATGTGCCCACAACCAATAAATCATAACATCCCACAACACAGAAAGGCAACTCATAGACCTCTCCAGATCACTAATAATCTCAATAATGGTCGCATCAACCCATCCCTCAACACCACAATTCGGAGACAACCAAGCCGACTCAAGCTAGAACACGTATCCAAATTGGACTACCAACGCACTCTTAATTCAGGAAGTCCTGATGCTGCTCCTTCCACTACTTTAACTCTTGCCGGAGACATATGACACGGTTCCCGACACCAAACCAATACCAAAATCAACAACCTCGCCCGACGACACACCCAACCACAAGAAACATATCTGAAAAGTCTTTCACCACCGGAACTGAATCAATATGAGCAGCCTCAGCACTGGTTCCCATCACAAGAGCCAAAATAAGAAAGAAAAATGCTTCCCAGTTGTCCGTTAAGTCTTCAAGATATTAAAATATCTACAATAGAACATAATACGACGTACCTTGCCACTCAACATGTGGCATTTCTGGCATAACCCATAGCGCAATAGTCCATAATGACCCAATACGGAGACAACCAGTTTGAACCCCAATATCACATCCGAAATCTAACATACCAACAAAGAAAGATCCACCTGGACCTCCAAATCCAAGTAGTTGCTAAACAGTATCAATACACACGATCTACAATCACATCATAGCCTGAATATGAGAACTTCCGTCTCCACATCCACACGACACATGAATTACCATATTTGATCCTTATTTCGCCGTCCAAACACATGCCACGCCTTTAATACCCAATCATTCCACGATAGATACTCTAAAATTTCCCCGTGCCACTAAGCAAGCCCGAATACCACCAGTCGATCTAGCCAAAAAGTTCTACAATGCTACCGAAGTTCCATCAACTTAATCACATCGCCCCTTTTTTTAAAACATAGACTCTCATCGGATCACTTCCAATTAGAAGTACCATTTGCTTAAATATATGAGGCTACCCGCTGCCTAAGAGTTTTATGAACTCCCTTTCAGAACTGAACTGTAACCTTACACACATAAATTTCAATCATCTACAACACACCGTATATGTCATTCCATCCTAGGATAACCTGAGAACTTCATCTCCCTACCGAGCCACAGATATCTGCATACTCAATTGGTCAAGAACTTTCTATTGGTAACATCTAGAAGAAATATCACTATGCATCCCATGCCCATAGAAAATATACATCTCCAAACCACGTAAACAAAACCATCAAGAACTTTTCGAGTTCTCTTTGCACAAATCAGACCTGCCAGGACTGAATCCTTCTAACTCGACCAAGCTAAGCAAGCTATCAAAACCTAAGAGCATTGCTGTAAAATACCTGTAAGAACTCATCACCTCGAACAAAAACAAGGAACTAATCATATCTTTACTATACCGGTCCGATCTACTATCATGCTACTCCAGCTATCTAAATTTCCTTCTGATTCACCTTCAACTTGATATTCCCTCTTGTTGTAGCACCACAATTCCTCAACTCAGAATTACTACATGGAACCAAGAATAAAACTGCACTGTCTAAGGCTCATACGTCGCGAAATACTTTCTTAAACATTCCCAGAAATACCACGCTTCAGCATACTTTAATCTGAAGAACTTCCCACAAATCTAAATTTGTTACCTCTACTTTCCTGATACTATTACATAGAATCCCATAAATAACATAGAGTTACCACAAGTCTTGACGTCTTCCAATGAAAATACAGTTTCTAACCACATATACAACCTTAAGATATCCAATTGTTCCCTTTAGAATCTCGAACACATTAGAACCATTCTCGAGATTCGTTTACTCTATTTACGCTGCAATTAGCTTGATCAACTGAAATGAACCACAAAGCCTCATTAGCACTCTGACACCGCAGGATACGACCTCATTCTAATACAACCAAGCAACTTCCCGCTCTATGCACTAAGCGTTCTTTACCAACAAAAACTTAAGACATTCCGTGATTGCTTACCCTATAAAGCATAATATAACCTTTATCAAATAATTTCTTTTACTCGAGCCATCCTCGGTCTCCATTTCAGTGAGCAATAACTCAATCACCCGCACGCCTCAAACTGAAACCAACATAGAACCCAACCATGCAATCAACTACTCACAACAGACTCCCCCACTTGGCTCGGATCCATAGATCAAAATACACTCGATAACATATCACTTATACTATATTTATGCCACAATACCATAGTGAGATTAAACTCAAATATTTTGTAAGCTGGTGAAACACCGGTCATCTAGTACTTTAAATATTCTTCAAATCTTGCACTCATTCTCGTAATAGCTAAGCCCACTCAGTTAGCGACCCAAAATTCCAAATTTTTTAACACTTACGTTTCACTTGTACATGAGATCTTCTAACAATCACACAAGGGTCACATAACCCCATAACTCTTCGTAGAAGATAATCCACCTGCTTTGCTTTCAATTAACATTTCTGTATACCTTTCACCATCACAAGCATTACACAGCCGCTTGATCTTCTTAAGTCTGGACTCATACCGCAATATGAAATTAACTTCACTCTCAATTGGGAAACATGAAAAGATCCTTTATACGCCCATAACTCGGGGCTATACCTCGAATAAAGATGGAATTCTAGCACCTAATAGTTCCTCTATCCTTCAGCAGGCCTTTCTCGTCACTCCCATGTCATATAGATACATCTTGCAGTGCTAACATACTTGTCACATAGTTATCCAACCATCACTACCACTAAGGGGGACAATATCGAACATATAATTTCAAAACACTTACTCACACCATCGGCACCTCGGTGCCCATGCCATAGCAAAGATCCGGCCTCAAATCCTCTAGACTGGCCCAACAACAAACTCACAGAGATTATATCTCGCTCCTCGATCAGGAAATTACAATCCATCAAGGCACATCTGACACTAAGCGCTCATGCGAGCATACGAACGCGTGGAAAGAATTCAAATAGTTACATTTCAAGCTGAATCCAAGGACGCACGATAAGAATTCAAGAATGTGAAGTTTTCCTAAAGGTTCTGCAGCCTCTCGAGGATAAATACAGACGTCTCTGTAAAGATCCACGAGACTCTACTAAACCTGCTCATGACTCATGAGACCTAGTAACCTAGGCTCTGATACCATCTTGTCACGACCCAAACCCAAAACCGGTCGTGATGGAGCCTCTCGTGGGGATTAGGCCAGCCAGCTAAACCTAATATTTCCCTTTAAAGCAGTTGAACGGTTCATAAGAAGTTTAAATATGATTTAATCACAATAATTAGCGGAAGTACAACCCGACACAGCCCAAACAGGGGTGTCACAAGTCACGAGCATCTATTAAGATATGAATACAACTATGAAGTTTGAAATTTACAAAATAGAACTAATAAGCAAAGGAAGAAATGCGGTGCTGCGAATGCTGGCAATCACCTCGCTAAACTCCGATAACTTTGCCTCTGATCAGCTCAAAACCCGCTACTGGGGGAACAAATACATGCATCTGCACGCGAGGTGCAGGGAGTAAAGTGAGTACTCCAACTCAGTGAATAATAAAGGTAAATAATAACTGAGTGTGAACACCTAATTTTTGACCACACCCAAATTCTATACTAGTTTAGTGTAAATATTTCTGTTACGATTAATCTTAATATTTTTAAAACTTTTATCTTACTCTTAGTAGGTTTTATTTTAGAAAAAAATATAATAACAATATATTCACATTCTTAGAGTATAAGTTTTACTCCTAAAAAATCAAATTAGAATTTTAAATGTAAGCTATAGTATTTTTCTTAGTATAATTCAAACGACACCATAAATATTTAATTTTTTTATGTATATAATATTTAAGTATAAGGTAGCTAACTAATATTTTTAACTATGCATTTTACTTTCTAATTCTTCATTAATAAAGAATAAGTAAAAGTTACTAAACAAAAATAATAATAATAATAATAATAATAATAATAATAATAATAATAGTAATAACTAACGAAAAAAAAAGAAAAAAAAGGCAAAGCAAATAATAATAATAATAATAATAATAATAATATAATAAAAGGGGATAAATCTTAAAGGATTCAAACAACATTATCCTAATCACTTACCATGATTTTCTCAACTTTTTTCTCCCACTTCAACTCTAATTCTAACTCTTTAACTACCCCTACGTTCCTATTATAAAACAAATAACAAAACATAAAGAAGGAAAGAAAAAAAGAACGAACAAAGAAAACAAAAGAAAAGAGAACGACAAAAAAACTACTCAAAGAAAGAGAATAAACGTAGAAAACAAAAAGAGAAAAAAGAAAACATTGAAGAACAAAAGAAGAAACAGAAAACAAAGAAGAAAGAAACAGAAACAAAAAGAGAAAAAACGTGAAAGAAAGAAAGGAAATAGGAGTTCGGGATTTCGTTCGGGATTCCGTGTTTATGGTTCTAAAAAGGTTAGTATTATAACTTTGAAAATATGTAGATAATCTTTTGTGGTGACCTTACAAAAGGTAACACTCAATCTGTTGGTACAGTTTAAATATGATATATGAGATATATGTCTTCGCAAAGTTTGAATTTTAATTTGAGTTTCCGAATTTTGTTAGAATATATATATATATATATATATATATATATATATATATATATATATATATATATATATATATATATTTGATTCCATTAGGATAGCATATATGTTAAGACAACATCCAGAAGAAGGATCATATATGTTTTTGGTATCAGAAATATATATATAAAATAAAGGTAAAAAAAAAAGAAGAAGACTGCCTAGAACATTAACACATGGACAAGTAGAAGTATTAAAAGGAGAGATAAGCGCACTTAAAGATAAGCGCACTTAAAGAAAAAATAGATACTATAAAAGAAGAGATAACTGAACAAGTAGAAGTATTAAAAGGAGAGATAAAAATAACTGAACAAGTAGAAGTATTAAAAGGAGAGATAAGCGCACTTAAAGAAAAAATAGATACTATAAAAGAAATCGCTCTTTCATGAGTGATATACCAATAGAATTAGATCCAATATATGAAGAAGTGTTAAAATTAACAGCAAAAATTCAACCAAATCCAGAAGGACTAAGTAATTATACTCCTCAAAGTAAAGCTGATCAAATAATACTAAAGCAGAATAATACATTAATAATCTTATTATTGGAAGTTAATAGAAAACTAGATAAAATTATTAAGGAAAAAGAAATTAAGACTGAAATTCCAAAGGTAGACGATTTAATAGAACAATTAAAAAGAGTTGAAATAACACCACAAAAAGAAAAAATAAAAGTAAGAAAACCACAAAAATGGACCTTTTTCCAAGTGGGTCAAGAAGAACAAACCAAGAAAGATCAAGAGTAAGTTTTTCAGAAAATAGAATAGGAAATAACATGTTAGCTAGAATTATAACTAGAAAAAGACAAGAGGAAGATCAAAAACTAGAAGAAATAATAGATATAGATAAGGATATACAAATTTTTCAGCAAAACCAATTAAGATTATTAGATCCAAAAATATTATATAATACAGGATATTTTTCCACTAGTTCTCAATTATATAGACATTATAGAGAAGAACAATTGTCAGCTATAGGAAGTAAAGTAGAAACATTAAACTTAATCAATCCAGAATCAGTAAAACAAATAAAAAATTATAAAAGAAATTTAATGCATATGGGATTAATAGTAATTGGATTAAAAGGATTAACAAGAAAGAATTTAGGGACTAAAGTATTGATAGTAGTATATGATGATAGATGGTCAGATCAGAAGAAATCTATAATAGGTTTAACAGAAGTAGATATGACAAATAACGGAGGAATATTTTATATTAGCCCAGATTTTATGATAAATCTAGCAGAATTTGGAAAAAATATAAAAATAGGAATACAGACTAAAGGGTATGAAGAAATGAACAATGGAAATAATCTATTAATATGTGTAGGTTTTATAGGAAAAATGGCAACAAATAGCAATACAAAATTTAAAATTAAGGTAGATGATGTAGTTGAAGTAATGGGAAATAAAGGTATAAAATTATTAAAACCTATTAAAATAGACCCAGAAGAATATGCAGGATTAGAATGGAATTTAGAAGATTTTTCAAAACCAAAAATATTTAAACCAGAATCTCATTTAATGTATACAAATTCTAAAGGAGAAACATCAATTAGGTTTACTGATTATAATTACTCTACTCATAAAAATATAGGTGACGAAGATGAAAATAATGTTGAAGAAACTGAATGTATGAATGTTGAAATAATACATGAAGAATTTGAAGTAGACATAGCATTAGAAGAAGCAAGAAAATTAGTTAGAGAAAATAAAAATAAGACTTTCCAATGTAAAGGATGTAAACTAGGAAAATTAACCTTAAGGGATATAGAAGAACATTTTAAGAAATGTGAATTAAGAACAGATAATTTAGGATATAGAAAAGAATATAGGATACAAGAAAAATCAGAAAAATTCGACAAAATCTTTGAAGAAATACAAGATAGCTATGAAACAGAAACGGATTCAGTAATTAGTTTAAAAGAATTAATGGAATCAGTTAGTTCTAGCCCAAGTCCATTTCAAAGAACAACATACCAAAGTACAGTAGATACTAGTACGGGGAATGTACCTAGAAGAAGAGTATACAGGATAGACCAAGAAACAGAAATAGAAAATGTAAGACCATCAGGAAAAAGGATGCCAATAGAAGAACCTATAAGATTACAAGAAGGGGGAAATAAAGGTAAAATATTAAATATAGCAGGGGAAGATCCAAATAGTGGATTAGTAGTGTTACAAAAGAATGCTTTAATAAAATTAGAACAATTAAGTATAAGTAGTTGGTTCCATATAAAGAAGTTTTTAAATGATTATTTTTACTATTGTACTATTAGTGGAAATGCTTTTGATCAAGAATTAGGTAAAAAATTATTCAACAAATTACCAGGAGTATTAGGAAGAGAAATAGAAGAACGATGGTATAAACTAGAAGGCGTAATACAAAACCCAAATACAAAATGGTCTATTATAGGACATAAAGTACAACATATTATGGAAATACTACAAGAAAAATGTACAAACTTACAAATACAAAAACAACTAAAACAGAACAATATGAGTTTCTGTAAATCAACTGTATATACAACTCAAAGTTATGATAAAAATGAATACAAAAAGAAGAAATACAAAAAATATAAACCTCAATACAATAAAGAATACAATAGAAAAAATTATTATCTTAGAAAGTCATCAGCTAGAAAGCCCTATTTAAATAGAAATAAACATGTTAGAAAATATAGAACAGATAGAAATTATAAAAATAAACTAGAATGTTTTAATTGTGGTAGTGTTAAACATTTAGCCAACACCTGTCCAAAAAGAATTAATAATAAAACAAGAAATTCACAGTTAATAGAAGATTTTCAAGAAACTTTAATAAATGTAGACGAATATATGTCAGACAACGAGAGTATATATTCTATAGTAAGTGTAGGTATAGACGAAACTCAAATAGAAACATCAGAATCAGAAGAAGAAGAATTAATAAATGAAATAGGATTAGAGAAATTAGACTTAAAAGAAAATAACTTTGTAAATATATCAGAAGAATGTACTCATGAGTTTGAAATTAATAAAGGGTTAGATAGCAATCAGTGTTTTAAGTGTAAATGGTATCCTAGTAGAAATAAAAGAGCTAAATGTAAATTATGCTATTTAGAAGGATGTATTTTATGTATACAAAAAGATTTTGAAATAAAAATAAATAAAGAAGAAATTTATCAAGAGACAAATAATTCTCTTATAAATTTAAGAATAATTACATTAGAAAATAGAATAAATGAATTAGAAAAAAGAATACAAAAAATAGAAAAAGGGAAAGAAAAATTAGAAGATATAAGAAATGAAGAAGAAAGAGAATTGATGAGTATAGAAAATTATGATACACTAATATGTAACGAAGATAAAAAATTATCTACGATAAAAATTTTAGCAAGAATTAAAATAGAAGATTATGAAATAGAAACATTAGCTCTAGTAGACTCAGGATGCACGAGATGTATAATAAATAAAAGGATAGTTCCACCTAATTTAATAAAAACATTAGATAAGCCAGTAGCAGCCATGCAAATGGATGGAACTCATAATATTTATAAACATTATATAGATAAATCACAGATTAGTTTTGTAAATACATGTTTAGATTTTTACAAACCTAGTTATAAGGTAGATAAAATTTGGGTAAGAGACTTAAATATAAATGTCGATTTTGTGTTAGGTTTAAGTTTTATATTACATAATAATAGTAGTTGTTTACTTAGTAGAGATGGAGTAATATTCTTTAAAAATATTACACAAACACCAGTACAAACAATAGAAGCCGCAACTAGGATAAGGACAAGATTAAATGAAAATCAGATAGACTTGCAAGAAAATGAGAAAGAATGTTGTAAAGAATGTAAAGATAATAAAACATGTTGTAGGACTAAAGAAGAAACAAAAAATCTAATATTAGAAGAAAATGAAGATAAAGATATAATAGAAAAAGATTATACACTAATAGATATTGAAACAGAATTATACAATTTTAAAACAGGATTACAAAGAATAGGAATAATAAAGAACGAAAAAGATCTAGAAAATATAATAAAAATTTTAGATGAGATAGAAATAATAGGAGAAAAACCATTAAAACACTGGGAGAATAATAAAGTAATGTGTAAATTAGATATAATAAACCCAGAATATATAATTAAAACGGCTTCGATAGAAGCTACAAATGAAGACCTTAATGACTTTAAAACTCAAATTAAAGAACTTATGGATTTAGGTGTAATAAGGAGATCTATTTCTAAACATAGATCAGCAGCTTTTATGGTTAGAAATCACAGTGAAATGATAAGAGGAAAAGCGAGAATGGTAATAAATTATAAGAGACTTAATGATAACACTACAACAGATAGATATAAACTACCTGATAAAACAGAATTGATAAATAGAATACAAGGTAAAAAGATATTTAGTAAATTTGATTGTAAATCAGGATATTGGCAAGTAAAAATGCATGAAGATAGTATAGAATGGACAGCATTTACTTGTCCAGAAGGGCATTTCGAATGGTTAGTCATGCCGTTTGGATTAAAAACAGCTCCACCAATTTTTCAGAGAAAAATGGATAATATATTTGGAGAATATAAAAGATTTGTCTTAGTATATGTAGATGATATATTAGTATTTAGTAAAGATATTAAAGAACATTTAGGACATTTACAAACAGTATTTAGATTATTTGTAGATAATGGAATAATTATTAGTAAAAAGAAAATGGAATTATGTAAAAGTTATATAAACTTTTTAGGAGTAGTTTTAGGAGAAGGAAAAATTAAGTTACAACCGCATATAGCTAAAAAAGCTTTAGAAATGCCAGACAAACTAGACAATATTAAAGAATTACAAAAGTTTCTAGGAATAGTAAATTATGCAAGAAATTTTATAAAAGACTTAGGAAAAATAGCAGGACCTTTATATGCTAAGACAGGATCTACGGGGCAAAAACATTTTAATACAGAAGATATTAAATTAGTACAAAAGATTAAAGAAAAAATAAAGAATATTCCTGATTTAACTATGCCATTAGAAACTGATTATTTAATTATAGAAACAGATGGAAGTTTTGAAGGATGGGGAGCAGTTTTAAAAGCAAAACCGAATAAATATAGTGATAAAAATACAGAAAAAATATGTGCATACCAAAGTGGAAAATATAAAGAAAAAGGAAATATGAGTAGTATAGATGCAGAAATCCTAGCTGTAATATACGGATTAAATAGTTTCAGATTATACATATTAAACAAACAAGAAGTAACAATTAAAACTGATTGTGAAGCCATTGTTAAGTTCCACCAAAAGATAAATTCAAAAAATAGTAGTAGAAGAAGATGGTTGAATTTTATTGATACAATATCAATATATAATTTAGTCTTTGAACATATTAAAGGAAAAGATAATAATTTAGCAGACACTTTAAGTAGGTTAAAAATTATTGTTAATTAACAAAAATATCTTATATGTACAGAATGAGTAGACCAACAGTTTCAAAGACTGAAGACAAGGGAAAAGGCGTTCAAGCCTCACCCTCAGACAGATACTCTCAGACAGTATTAGGTAATCTTCATTTTAAGCCACAGACTATCACAGACCAAAATAATTTAGAAAGAATAAATTTTGGAAAGCATAATTTAATATTTTTCCCACCATCAAATATTTCATTTAGAGTTTTACCAGAATGTGTTATAGATAGACCCCAAAGATGCTTAATTGATAATTTATGGATAGCATATAATAAGAAAGACACTAAATATGTTATAGCTGCTCTTAACGCTTTAGGGCAATATTTTACAGACAAAAATCAAGAGAAGAAGTTTAAATACTATGTAGTTATACACGGTAAGACAAATGGTATTTTTCAAACATGGATAGAAGTATTAGACTCTATTAAAGACATACAAAAACCACTTTTTAAAGGTTTTAATGATTTCACTGAAGCTCTAGACTATGCAAGAGGAATACTAGGACCAAATTATTATATCTCCCCAGCACTTAGACAAAATCCAAAAAGACACAGACAAAATAATATGTTGTGACCACTGCTCGTCCATGACCGAAGCTTTCAGAAGATTGAACCAAAAGAATGAAAGCTTGGAGAAAGAAAAAGTTAGACTTATGGAGCATGTAAAAGTTTTAGAACAAAAGATGCAGATGTTAGCACAATCTCAGACTCAAGTTGTTTTGCAACAAGATACGAGTTTTCCATCTCAAGAAAAAATGGATGAGAAGGGTGTGCGTTCCCCAATGAATGCAGAAAAATCCACTGTATCGGATGATGATACAGCTAGTCCGGTTCAAACGGTGACCGGTAAAGACAAATCAAATCCGTTTATGGCTGTCACTTTGCCAAAAAGTGAAGACGAAGGATCATCATCAAGAAGAAGACTGCCCAGAACATTAACACATGGAGACATATTAAAGAAAAAGAGTATAAGTGTTAAAAAGAAAAAAAATGAAAAAATAGAAGATGTAATTAAACAGACATTAGAAAATTTCTTCCAGCAAAAAGAAAAACAAGACAAACATATGATTAAAAATCCTAGTCCTAGTCCCAGTCCAGAGAGATCAAGATCTAGTCCAGTAAGGTCTCAAAACTCAGGAAGAGATGATAATGAAGACAATAATAATTATCAAGATGCTCAAGATCCATACGAAGATTATGATTCAGGAATGAGTTTTGATAGCACTCCATAATTTAGACACATAAAAATAATTCGGAAATATTGAATCAAGAAGGAGACAGAAGAACAATAATGGAAGAGACAATAAGTGGGGCCAGATGTAACGGAAGAAGAACAATAATGGAGAACAATAATGGAGGAGACAATAAGTGGGGCCAGACGTGATATAAAGACAAGTACTAAAAACGTGGACGACATAAAATGAAATCTCTGCACCAGCCATGTGAAGATGGGGCCCAATGAAGTACCCTACAAGGCTAGAAGACAAAGATTTCAAAAAATTTTGAAGTCCGCATTTCAGATCCGCTCAGAAATTCAGCTATAAAAGGCAGACCATATGAGAAGAAAGATCATCGAGAAAAAACACAAAGCAAGAAATCCTCTGAAAATCTTAAGCCAACTTTCCATCCCAAAAACCATTTCTAAAACCACCTTGTAAAATATCCCCTTTATGAATACCCTAGTACTTATTCTTCTAAGCTTGTAAAATAAATAAAGTTTGTATGCTTAGGAGTTGATCGTTTTTCAATTCAGAAGTTCAGTCAAATCTTTTCGGGTTTCCCGAAAGGGAAATCCCATCTCTTGTAAACATGTAAGTTACTATGTTTATCTATGTTATGTTCTAAGATATTACCCCTATGTTTTGATTTCTTTTATGTTTTATTATGTATAGTTTTGTTATTCTGTAAATTGTTAAAAAACTACTCTTAGTATATGGTTATCTTTCCAATTTCTTAACAATTTTGATGGATTAACCTGTAAATTCCTAGGAAAAAGCTGGTTAAGATAATAGAGTGGTATGTGAACTTAACCATGGCCGGGGTGAGGTTAAAGAAAAAAGAGTTAAGAATAGATTCATGTCTATCAAAAATCGGGAAGAAGAGATGAACAGAGTAAAAAAAAAAAGAGTATAAAAGGGGTAATCTTATTACATAATTATGGATACACGGTAACATTATAAGTTTACATATAAGAGAGGGAGAGTACCGAGTAGGATTTTTACAACATAAGGTTTTAAAATAATTCTACTACGCTGTTAATGTCTGATAATCGTAATAATTATACATATCCAGAAAGTTTTGCAAGAAGTCTTGGTTTAAGTTTAGGAGAATTTATTTGGGACGTAGACACAGGATTTTATTCTATAGTAGACTACGCTATACACTTTATTTATATAACAGAAAATAGTAGATTTTGTGTAGATTTATTTAATAAGCAGTTATATCTTATAATTAGAATATTAGATATACATTTATCTAGCCTTTCACACTATTATTATAGACGATAGTATCTTAGAACATAGTATATATCTCAGAACATAGTATAATTTTCTATTCATATCTATTCATATATATATATTTTCTCTATTACTTTATTTTCCCTTTATTTTATATATATATATTTTCTGATACCAAAAATATATATATATATATATAAAATAATGGGAAAATAAAGTAATAGAGAAAATATATATATATATATATGAATAGATATGAATAGAAAATTATACTATGTTCTGAGATATATACTATGTTCTAAGATACTATCGTCTATAATAATAGTGTGAAAGGCTAGATAAAAATGAATACAATGGAAACATAGTAACTTCTGATACCAAAAATATATATATATAAAATAAAGGGAAAATAAAGTAATAGAGAAAATATATATATATATGAATAGATATGAATAGAAAATTATACTATGTTCTGAGATATATACTATGTTCTAAGATACTATCGTCTATAATAATAGTGTGAAAGGCTAGATAAAAATGAATACAATGGAAACATAGTAACTTCTGATACCAAAAACATAGCCTTTCACACTATTATTATAGACGATAGTATCTTAGAACATAGTATATATCTCAGAACATAGTATAATTTTCTATTCATATCTATTCATATATATATATTTTCTCTATTACTTTATTTTCCCTTTATTTTATATATATATATTTTTGGATATATATATATTTTTGGTATCAGAGCCAAAGGGATAGAGTGCCTTTTTTTTTTTTTTACTCTGTTCATCTCTTCTTCCCGATTTTTGATAGACATGAATCTATTCTTAACTCTTTTTTCTTTAACCTCACCCCGGCCATGGTTAAGTTCACATACCACTCTATTATCTTAACCAGCTTTTTCCTAGGAATTTACAGGTTAATCCATCAAAATTGTTAAGAAATTGGAAAGATAACCATATACTAAGAGTAGTTTTTTAACAATTTACAGAATAACAAAACTATACATAATAAAACATAAAAGAAATCAAAACATAGGGGTAATATCTTAGAACATAACATAGATAAACATAGTAACTTACATGTTTACAAGAGATGGGATTTCCCTTTCGGGAAACCCGAAAAGATTTGACTGAACTTCTGAATTGAAAAACGATCAACTCCTAAGCATACAAACTTTATTTATTTTACAAGCTTAGAAGAATAAGTACTAGGGTATTCATAAAGGGGATATTTTACAAGGTGGTTTTAGAAATGGTTTTTGGGATGGAAAGTTGGCTTAAGATTTTCCCTTTATTTTATATATATATATATTTTTGGTAACAGAAGTTAAAGGGAAAATAAAGGGAAAACATATATATATATATATTTTCTCTATTACTTTATTTTCCCTTTATTTTATATATATATATATATATATTTTTTCTATTCATATCTATTCATATATATATATTTTCTCTATTACTTTATTTTCCCTTTATTTTATATATATATATATATATATATATATTTTGTGTAGATTTATAAAAAGATTGTGTTTTTTTGGTATCAGAGCCAGAAGATTTTCGGACCACTATTTTATGAGACAACAATATATTTCTAAATATATAAGCTGTTATTATCATATAATCTATATTACTATAGAAAATATAAAAATTCATATTGAATATAAAAAGACTTTAGAACAATATCAAAATAATTTTAGTACACCAGAACTAAGTGACTTTAATAACTTTCTACTTTTTGAATTACAAAGAATTAATTTTGAAATAGAACAAGAAAGAATTTATCTTAGATCAATTAAGAATAAAATAAAATATATTCCATTAGGATAGCATATATGTTAAGACAACATCCAGTAACTAAAGTAATAAGGTGTAATTATTGGTGGTTAAGAAGAGATATAACAGCAAAGCAGGATTTAAAGAAAGAAATAAAAAAGACTAAAGCTTTATTAGCATCAATTTTAGACTTAGCTAAACAAGTAGAAGTATCGGAATTAAAATATAATAGAGAACCAAGTTATATAGTAAAGTGTCTTATTAATCCACAAACTATATCAGCTCTACAGTGGGATATACAATATCTAGAAGGTCAAATAGATTCTTATGATAGATTAATAAAATATCATAAAGAGAGAAAAGTTTGGATACCATTAGGATAAAATCATAGCTAATTTAAAACATCTAGAATATTTAGACTTAAAAATCTATCCAGAAAAGAAATATAGAATATTAAAAGATAATATAGTAATAAAGTGTAATTTTAGTAGTGGAGAGCATATATTACATACTGAAGATAAACAATATAATACTTTAATAGATTTAATAATAAATTTTGGAGAAAAAATTCAAGAAAATAATAAAAATATAATAAGAACATTAGAATTAGTAGAGGTTGGACATATTAAACAAAGAAAGACTTTAGAAAAATTAGAACAAAATTTAGACTTTATAATATCACAACAACTAGAAATAGATAGAAAAATACAATTTTTAAATAATAAATTTAATATAGAAAAAATACCTACTAAAAACGAAATAGAAAAGTTAATTAAGACTATTACAGAAAAGCCTAAAGAATTAGAAATACAAACAACTAAATTAGTAGAAAAAATAACTGAACAAGTAGAAGTATTAAAAGGAGAGATAAGCGCACTTAAAGAAAAAATAGATACTATAAAAGAAATCGCTCTTTCATGAGTGATATACCAATAGAATTAGATCCAGTATATGAAGGGAAAATAAAGTAATAGAGGGAATATATATATATATATATATATATATATATATATATATATATATATATATATATATATATATATATATATATATATATTTGTTATCTTATATTTAATACAGATGAGTAGCTTTCATTCTAATTTATGAATTGGGAGGAGTGCCTAAAGATTTCTTTTAACTTCGTTATAGTTTGTTTATTTTTCTTAGGAGTTTTATTTATATTTAGTGTAAAATAACGTGATTGACAAAATTTTGTTGGAACATGTGTTAATTTATTATTTAAGTCGCTGAAATTTTGGTTCTGTAATAGTTAAATTAAATTCATGTTCATATAGATGTGTATATCAAATTACGGCAAGTTAGTCACACATACAATATGATAGTTAATTAAGATTATTATTTTATATTAAGTTCTATTGATAAATATGGCTGGAATTTGTATTTTTTTTGTTTTGTATAAATGTCTCCAAATAATGATAAATCCAATATTATGTAGTTTTTTTAAATTATAACGCATCAATAGAAAGCTTCGTTAATTTTATCCTATCTTCTATGCTAATAGTCATTTCTTAGTTTTTTTGATCTTTCAAACCTTAAGATTTATTATAACAGTTAAAAAATAACAATAATAAAATAGATAAATAAATAGAATACTCTTAAAATGCTAGAAAAATTTTAGATGCACTTTAAAATATTAGCTCATGTGTTCATACCCGAACCTTGGATTGATATGCTTAAATAATAAAAGGATCATGTGCGCATTCCGCGTCTTGATATTTTTTTAATTTGAAATAATTATATTATAACCATGTGTGCATTTCGTACCTTGGTGTAATATTTAATTTCAAGAAAGTACCTTGTGTGCGTATCGCATATTGGTCAAAATACATAATAAAAAATATAATAAATTTAGTGAAGCGGTAATAAATAAGTCATTATAAAATACAAGAATAACTAAAAATTTATTTAAGCCTTACATTAATCAATAGAAAAGACCATGCTAGAACCACGAGACTCGAGGGGTGTCATACACCTTCCCCTCGGTCAACAGAATTTCTTACTCAGTCTTCTATTTTTGTAGACCATAAATTAAGAGTCAAACATTCCTTTTGAAAAGGTATTCAAATAAAATGTGACTTGGAACACCAAAATTCAATTCCAAGTGGCAACTCTAAATAATAAATAATCCTTTTCAAAAGTCACTTTAATTGAAAAAAATCTTCTAACTCAACCTCAACAGGGTTGTGCGGGAAAAAAGACGTGTGATAGCCGTGGCAACCTGCTGGGGAAAATTAATAAGAATTCGAGCTTTGTATATTGATTCTTATTTAGCTTTTACCATATTTTGAATATTATTGTATTTGGAAGCCTAATGTGCTATTTGTCGCTTGTTTACCGCTTTAATATTTATTTGAATTGTGATATAAATTGTATCCTCTCTTGCACCCCTCTGAGTCTTCTGATAGGTAGTTATGTTGTGTTTGTCTACCAGCATCACAAAACTTCTATATTGAGATAAGGTCAGTTAGCCTACCAGGTTCAACCCCATTTTAAATAAACAAAAAAAGGTTTTTATGGACTATTAGTTATTATTTTTTATTTTTTCAAATAATGAGAATATAGTCACTTTGTCAAAAATTTTAACCAGTTTTGCCCTTGCATCCGGTCTTTTGTCAAAATAGCCTTGAAACCTGCATCGAAAATGCGAAATGGGAGGCCAGATTTATTTTTTATTAGTTTTTTTTTTACAAAAACAAAAAAAAATTATTTGGGCCGTTTGTTTTTTAATGACTATTACTAGTTTAATCTTTTTAGTCCCACAGTTTGGTTTTTATTTTACTTTTTTTTGGAAATTTTGTTTTATTATCAAAGTTTATTCCATAGATATTTATGTCTATAGAGTCAGTAGAGTCCGTTTGTATATATTTTCTTTCCTCTCATTATAAAAAATTATAATTGAAAAATATTTTAGTTTGTCTTATTTATTTATTATTTTTCAAAAAAAGAGAAGAAATCATTTGAATTGTTATTATTTCTCCTAATCTACGTGGTAGTCTGATTCATGCGGCGTCATGATACATAGGCAATCCCCATCGGATGCGGTCATAGCCATAATTAATCAGAAAAAAATGATAAAAATTAAAATAAAATAAAATAAAAGAGCAGTAAGTTCAAAAGAAAATAAACCAACAAGCCGGTATGAAGCATGAATCCTTCCAAAGTCATTTTAGAAATGAAAATAGCTTTAGCTGCATGGCATACAATGTGTGATTAATATCTGAAAAATGCCCATCTCTAACATGTTTGTTGTTTGTTATTTCAAAAAGAGATAAGGTTAAAAAGAGGTGGTTGGTTTGTGGTTTAAACTGGCGACTCACCCTTACAACACAAGGTCAAAAGAAAAAAGTAAATGGGAAACAATAGTGAGAACGAGTCAGATAATGATGATGTCCATGGAAAATTGGTCGAACAAGGTTCGGGACTGGTTGAAGAAGTAAGAGTGTTGAAACAACAATTAGCAGATCTGTACCAAGCATGGGTGAATGGACAGGCACCGCCCTCACTACCCCTGGGGCCTTCGGATAATCTTCATAATGTGTCACTTGCAAATCAAGTGTTTATCTCCATAATGAGTAACCCATTGTACCAACCTGGATTCAGTCCGAGCATTAACCTCCCCACTATCCCCAGTACCTCCATTCCACGTCCTCCAGCCGCACCCTTCAGAAATGACCCACATACTGTACCCATTCCTCAACCGGCTCTCGCTCAAAAGCTCAACAATGATCCACAATTGAATGCTCATGATAACCAACATTACTCTCCAGAACTGATTTTCAAGGTTCCAAATTCATACAAGTATGCTCCTCAGAACATGTTCCCAGTCAAGGTCGAAAAGCTCGACAAGAATATGGAGCAAAAGGAAATGACTAGAAAAGTGAAGAGTTTGGAACAAACCATGAGAAACATACAGAGTTTGGGAGGCAACAAGAGTGTTTCGTTCAATAATTTATGTATGTTTCCCATGTTCATTTGCCACCTGGATCAAGACCCCTAAGTTTGATAAGTATGATGGTCACGGTAATCCTGTGGCCCACTTGAAGAGAATTTGCCTAAGGAAGGGGCTGGGCATAATAAAGCTGTACATCTTATGGTCAAATGTGAAGGGCATTATGTAAAAGGGGTCATGATTGACGGAGGCTCAAGTGTAGATGTATGCCCTCTTTCTATTCTACAACAACTGTACATTGACACTAACAGAATTCGAACTAGTAGTGTCAGCATCAGGGCTTTTGATGGTTCAAAAAGAGACACTATTGGGGAAATTGAACTCACCATGACAATTGGCCCGATTGATTTTAACATTGTCTTTCAGGTATTGGATATGAAAACCTCCTATAATTTTCTTCTGGGAAGGTCGTGGATCCATATGGCCAGAGCTATGCCATCCAACCTACGTCAAATGGTCAAATTCGAATATAACAGGCAAGAAATTATTGTTCATGGGGAGGACGACTCTTTCGTCTATAATGACCCGTCCATTCCAAGTATCGAGGCTAAGGAAGGATGTGAATCCCTCATATATCAAACATTTGAGGTGATTGAGGTGGACCGGGTGGAAGAAGGAAAACCAATTCTGCATCCCCATCTTTCAGCCACATCTATGATGGTAGCTTCACTGATGTTAAGGAACGGCTATGAACTAGGAAAAGGATTAGGATCATTTCAACAAGGAATTGTGAACCCCATTTCTCCCTTTTCGAAAAAAGATACCTTTGGCTTGGATTTTAAACCAACATCACCTGACATAAACAGAGCCAAGGCCCGAAAAAAGAATGGTTGGAATCTGTCAAAACCAATCCCTCACATTGCCTACTCTTTTGTCAAGCCACAATTTGAAGAAGTCCAAAATCTTTCTACTCAAGATGACATTGATGAAGTTTGCTAGAGTATCAAGGAGATGTTCTATGGAATCAACATGGTTCAAGTTGGTGAGGGCCCTAGCCGTGCAAGTGTTCAACTGATTGGCCCAGATACCTCGCTCAACAACTGGAAAGCAACTCCTCTTCCTATCAGGAAAGAGTCTTGGTAGTCTGTTTTTGTTGCTTTTTCTGTATTTGGATTATTTTTAGGGTGTAATCCATATACTTTAGTTTAATTGCTTTGCTTTGATGTTAACCCTTATATCCTTTCAAATCCAATGAAATGAAGTTCCAGTTTCATAGTAGAATTATGTCTTTTCCTTTCCCTAATTGTTGTTAATTTCTCATCATTTTCAGTTTCGTTAATGATGGCTTTAAAAACATGACATGCACGTGGAATTCATGTCCAGATCTTAAAAAGTTTTCTAATCTCAAAATAATGAATCAAGAAGTTGAGTATGATGAATATGAAGCCTTTAAGGAAATAAAAAGAGAATTGGATCAATTTGAGAATAAGCCTAAGCCTGACTTAAATGAAATTGAGGCAATTAACCTGGGAAGTCCTGAAGAAATCAGAGAAACAAAAATAAGCATTCATACTGAACAAAGGACGAGAGATGCCATAATTCAAGTTTTGCTCGAGTATAGAGATATATTTCTTAGGAAGCTGGTCCAAGGGTCTAGACAATGGCACGAGAAATTGCCTTTTGCTCTGTTGAAATACCGGACAACTGTCCGTACATCAGTTGGTGCAACACCCTACTTGGTAATTTATGGAACTGAAGCGTTCATACCTGCTGAAGTTGAGATTCCCTCCCTAGTTAGCCATTTGAACCTTGTTTATATTTCTTTGTGTTTACCCTCTTTTGGAACCAATGTACTTAAAAAAAAAAAAGAAAAAGAAAAAAAAAGGTCATCATCAAAACAAGTTCATGCCATCCCTGAACTACGTTCAACTTAATTCCGAAAGGATACGTAGGCAACATCTCTCTGAGGATCAGTCACACCAAACAAAAAATCCACATTTCCTCAATATTCAAAGAAACTGGGCCATTTTTTTTTATTTTTTTATGTTTGTTCCATCAAATGGTCCCAAAAGTAGTAATTCAGTTGAGTAAGTTCTTTTTACCTTTCCCTTTTAAGACCTTCCGATCATCTTTTGAGAATGCTAAGTTAGTAGACTGCGAGTGGCGCTTCAACCATTACAAAGAGAAAAAAAACAAATGAGAGAGTCTTATCGGTGAAAACCCTCAAGGACACTATAAGGCGATGGCGAGTTGAAAAAATAAATGAGAGAGTCTTATTGGTGAAAACCCTCACGGGCACTATGAGGCGATGGTGAGATGAGAAAAAGGCAAATGAGAGAGGTCAATTGGTGAAAACCCACAAAGGGCATCGTTGATCAATTTTAGATCTTCTTATATCCCGGCAAAAGAATGGTTAAAGAAATCAGATTAAAAGAGAAGTTTACAACAAATTTTGAGAATTAGACGGTTTAGACGGATCGGGCATCCAGTCCAAAGTGCATGTCATGTTTATTGAAGTCAGCATATTCCTCCAGATAAGTCCTTTCGTATTCTTCCCCTAAAAGGAACGCTTCTCGATTAAGTTGTAATGCTTATTATTCACCTACTTTTTTTTCTATTTTATTTTTCTTTTCTTCTTTCGTACTATTATTCATAAGTCCCTTTCAGTTTAATTTTGTCAAAGTAAAGCAAAGAAAAGGCCATAAAATTGGTTACAGTTTCCTCGTTATATGAAGCAAAAATTTCTGGGTCATAAAGAGTATGGGCACAACCATAAAGCCGTCTTTGATATTCCTTGTCAAGCAAAAGGCTTGAAGGACATAGCAATGTTCCAAGGGCAACAAAAGTTACTCATCAAAAGTTGTTATGGGGAACAAAGTTGTTTGCACCATAGACACAAATGGTGAAAGGCGCGAAATAGTCAGGTGTTGATGTTGAAAAAAAAAGATCTTTAGAAAATAAAGTCAGAATCTCCCGGCAGATTGTACGATCGTCGAAAGGGTCCTAACAAGTGCAATGGACGCAAGGTCAAGTCGCCCAAGAAGTCAAGGCCACAAACTGACCACTATATTTAAAAAACTAACGAATCTTTCTTTGTTTAGAACAGGAACAAATCCGTTTAGTGAAATAGTTCGTGGAAAGACAAACACCACCAAGTAAAGTTCTCAGATCCATGATTTCCTTCCAATATACACGTAAGCATGTTATTTTAGTTTCATTATAGGGGATCGACCATCTTCAACAAAAGGTACTACATCCTCTGGCTGCATTATTTTCTACATAGGGTACGACATCCCCTTGCAGCATTTCAGAGTGCCACGAGCCTCATTTTATTTCCAACATATGGTACTATTTCCCTTAGCTGCATTATTTTCTACATAGGGTACAACATCCCCTAATAGCATTTCAGAGTGCCACGAGCCTCATTTTATTGCCAATAAAGGGTACTACTTCCCCTGGCTGCATTACTTTTTACATACGGTACGACATCCCCTAGTAGCATTTCAGAGTGCCACGAGCCTTATTTTATTGCGACCCCCTGGCTGCATTATTTTCTACATAGGGTACAACATTCCCTAGTAGAATTTCAGTGCACGAGCCTCATTTTATTGCCAACACAGTGTACTACATCCCCTGGTTGCCTTACTTCTTGTTGCAAACATAGGGTACGACATCCCCTAGTTGCATGTTAGAGTGCCACGAGCCTCATCTTATTGCCGACACATGGTATTACATCCCTTGGTCGCATTACTTTCTACCTATATTGGGTACGACATCCCCTAGTAGATGCCACGGGCCTCATCTTATCATCAACACCTACATCCCCTGGTTGCCTCCTTCTTGTTGACACAGGGTATAATATTCCCTATTATTAGGAAAAACTTTTTCAATTCTTCATTCTGCAATAGCAATGATAGATTAATGTGTTTTCAATAACTCACAAAAATTTCCTAGCGCAAACTGGGGCAGAAACTTTTTGTTTATTTTGTTTGTTTGTGTTAGCTTGTAGGTTTTTCAGCAAAGCGCAGATTTGATGTGCAAAAACTAAGATTTCAGTTCTTTCCAGAGAAAGTGGAACGTTTGATCTCAATACCAGCCGTAACCAGCTTTGGCATAACGCATGCGGAGACATATCGTCAAGATCTTTCTTCCCGTCGTCGGATCAAGAAATAAGCATGAAAGAATATTTCATAGTATGTTGCATCGAGGGCATCAAGTTTCAATTCAAAGTCATTGGGAGAAGCAAATCAAGACTCAAGACAAACTCCAGATGGCATTTATATAGGAATTTTGTAACTCTTAGATTTCAAGAGTATGTATTTTCTTTTCATTTTGATGTAATAGTATGAACCGCGGACCGGAACCTCGACGGAACCTCAGTGGACTCTCCATCTAAGTATACTCCATCACTCTTCTTTCTACTTGAACTACACGTGACCTGATTCCCTTATAACCCGGGATATGTAGGCTGCCAAAAACCAAGGCTCGGTCACACCTTTTTCTTCTATCTTATTTTCCTTTTCAAATGTTAGTGAGGCCAAAAATCAGTCACCTTGTACATTTTTCTTTGCCTGAAAACTCTTCATGTTTCCAAGCAAAAAGGGGCATGCTGTGAACACCTAATTTTTTACCACACCCAAATTCTATACTAGTTCAGTGTAAATATTTCTTTTACGATTAATCTTAATATTTTTAAAATTTTTATCTTACTCTTAGTAGGTTTTATTTTAGAAAAAAATATAATAACTATATTTTCACATTCTTAGAGTATAAGTTTTACTCCTAAAAAATCTAATTAGAATTTTAAATGTATGCTATAGTATTTTTCTTAGTATAATTTAAACGATAATGTAAATATTTAATTTTTTTATGAATATAATATTTAAGTATAAGGTAGCTAACTAATATTTTAAACTATGCATTTTACTTTCTAATTTCTTCTTTAATAAAGAATAATGTAAAAGTTATTCAACAAAAATAACAATAATAATAACTAACGAAAGAAAAAGAAAAAAAAGGCAAAGAAAATAATAATAATAATAATAATAATAATAATAATAATAATAATAATAATAATAATATAATAAAAGGGGATAAATCTTAAAAGATTCAAACAATATTATCCTAAACACTTACCATGATCTTCTCAACTTCTTTCTCCCACTTCAACTCTAAGACTAACTCTTTACCTACCCCTACATTCCTATTATAAAACAAATAACAATACATAAAGAAAAAAAGAACGAACAAAGAAAACAAAAGAAAAGAGAACGAAAAAAAAAACTACTGAAAGAAAGAGAAAAAACGTAGAAAACAAAAAGAGAAAAAAAAACATTGAAGAACAAAAGAAGAAACAGAAAACAAAGAAGAAAGAAACAGAAAGAGAAAGAGAAAAAACGCGAAAGAAAGAAAGGAAATAGGAGTTCAGGATTTTGTTTGGAATTTCGTGTTTATGGTTCTAAAAATGTTAGTATTGCAACTTTGGAAATCTGTAGATATTCTTTTGTGGTGAAATCTTACAAAAGATAACACTCAATCTTTTTGTATAGTTTAAATATGATATATGAGATCTATGTCCTCGTAAAATTTGAATTTTAATTTGTGTTTCTAAATTTTGTTTTATATATATATATATATATATATATATATATATATATATATATATATATATATTTGTTATCTTTCTTTGTATGTAATATTTAATGCGGGTGAGCAGCTTTCATTCTAATTCATGAATTAGGAGGAGTGCCTAAAGATTTCTTTTAACTTCGTTATAGTTTGTTTATTTTTCTTAGGAGTTTTATTTATATTTAGTAAAAATAACGTGATTGACAAAATTTTATTGGAACACGTGTTAGTTTATTATTTAAGTTGCTGAAATTTTAGTTCTTTAATAGTTAAGTTAAATTCATGTTCATATAGATGTGTATATCAAATTACGGCAAGTTAGTCACACATACAATATGATAGTCAATTAAGATTATTATTTTATATTAAGTTCTATTGATAAATACGGCTGGAATTTGTATTTTTTTTTTGTTTTGTATAAATATCTCCTAATAATGATAAATCCAACATTATGTAGTTTTGTTTAAATTATAACTCATCAATAGAAAGCTTCGTTAATTTTATCCTATATTCTAGGCTAATAGTCATCTCTAATTTTTTTTACTTTCAAACGTTAAGATTTATTATAATAGTTAAAAAATAACAATAATAAAATAGATAAATAAATAGAATACTCTAAAAATGCTTGAAAAGTTTTAGATGCACTTTAAAATATTAGCCCATGTGTTCATACCCGAACCTTGGATTGATATGCTTAAATAATAAAAGGATCATGTGCGCATTCCGCGTCTTGATACCTCTTTAATTTGAAATAATTATGTTATAACCATGTGTGCATTCCGTACCTTGGTTTAATATTTAATTTCAAGGAAGTACCTTGTGTGCGTATCGCATCTTGGTCAAAATAAATAATAAAAAATATAATAAATTAAGTGAAACGGTAATAAATAAGCCATAATCAATAAAATACAAGAATAGCTAAAAATTTATTTAAGCCTTACATTAATCAATGGAAGCGACTGTGTTAGAACCACGGGACTCGAGGGGTACCTTACACCTTACCCTCGGTCAATAGAATTCCTTACCCAGTCTTCTATTTTCGTAAACCATAAAATAAGAGTTAAACCTTCTTTTTGAAAAGGGGTTCAAATAAAAGGTGACTTGGAACACCAAAACCCAATTCCAAGTGGCGACTCTAAATAATAAATAATCTCTTTTCAAAACGTCACTTTAATTGGAAAAACTCTTCTAACTCAACCTCGTAAAAGGGTTGTGCGGGAAAAAAGAGGTGTGACACTGAGCAGTAAGAAATCACGTAAGGCAAATTTCATGTTGTATAGAAGCAGTATAAAACCCCTTGAGAAAAGCAATGAAGCTATGAAATCTTTAGAAAGACATCTTAACTCAGTTTAAACCTCTTTTGAAAATGACTTTTTTAACAGTTATGAAAATGAATGCAAAACAATTTGTGCAGATAAACACAAAAATTTGCACCCTCGGGCACAACACTCACTCAACAAATAATGTCACGCAATCAGGTAGATACCTCGTGTAGTAACACAGACAACATATAATGGTAGAAAAATGCGACAAAGTAAACACATAGATCATTATCACATAGTAACCGCTGCGGCGTGCGGCCCAATCCATATATCACTGCCGTGTGCAGCCCGATGCATATATCGTTGTGGCATGCAGCTCGATCCATATATTTCGTCGACAGTGCTAACTGGGGATGTGCAGACTCCGGGAGGGGCATCTTACGGCTCAAGCGCAATTATCAAGGCATCTCATGACATTAAATTCAGGCCTTCGGCCTCATACTGGTACTAGTATAACACTGCTGCGGCACGCAGCCCGATCCCATAGTATCCTTAGAACACATGTGCTCGGCCTCACCCAGTCAGATAAAAATCATTACAAGCCCCTCGGGCATTTGTAAAATAGTAGTTCTTAGCCCAAAATCATTTAGAAATATCGTTTAAGTCTCAAAACTGAGTAAAATGGCTGAGTTGTAAAACAGTGGAAATCAGCATGACCGAGTTCAAGCAATAAGTCAAAACAGTTAGGAAACAGTAATAATAATCCCGAAGGGTTCAAATAGTTGGCACGAAGTCCAAATATGTCAATCAACCCAAATCATGACGATAACAAGTAAGTTTCAGTCAAATACATGGTAAAATAATGAATCGGGACGGACCAATTCACAATACCCAATGGTGCTCTACCCCCACGCTTACTATTCAGCTTGCAAATCACCTCAATATAGCACTACGATGTGAAATTCGGGGTTTCAAACCCTCAGAATATCATTTACAATTGTTACTCACCTCGAACCGGAAAAATATATAGCTCGTGATGCCTTTGCCCCTATAATCGCCTCCATGCGCGTCGAATCTATCCAAAATCAGATTGAACACATCACAATATGCTAAGGGAACAAAGCCCAAGCGAAAATAACCAATAACTGGCACAAATCCCGAAACTACTAAACTCGAGCCCCGGGCCCACTTATAAAAACATAGAAATTTTCACATCAACGGGTTCCTTATCACTTTACGGGTCTATGCATATAAAGAACATTAAAATCGGAGTCCAAATGACCCCTCAAATCCCAAAGTAAAATTTCAAATTTCCAAGCCCTAGTTCTTCCTTTTTGTTCAAGTTTTCATGAATTTCTAGCTAGATTTCACAATATAATCGAGTTTCAAGACCAAAATTCTTACCTCAAGTCATTTCTCCTTGAATCTCTCTTTAATCTCCACCAAGAAGCTCTCAAAATGATCAACCATGGAAGAAAATGACCCAAAACCGCGGACTAAATGAAATTATAAAACTCTGCCCAACACTGTTCCTTTTTCATCGCGATCGCGAAGAACAAATACTCAAAGTCTCCAAAATACACTATGCGAACGCGATATATACCATGCGAAAGTGATGCTTCCTCTATCCAAACTATGCGAATGCGGGACACCAGATGCGAACGCGAATGGCAATGACCCCTGACCCACAATTCCTTATACACGACTGCAGATAGACTTATGCGAACGCGAAGCTAAAATATTTAACCTTCCGCGGACGCAAAGCTCAAATATTTAACCTTCCGCAATTGCAAACCAAAAATGCAAACGCGGAGAGCAAATTTCCTGCCTTCCAAATTTCTTTTACATGAACACGAAGGGTTATTTCTCTACAACACCTGAAGTGAAAATCTGTAACTTATAAACTTAGTAAATGGTCCGATTGATCATCCAAAACTCACCCGAGGCCCCCAGGACCTCAACCTAAAGCACCAACACATCCTAAAACCATATTCAAACATGTTCCAATCATCAAAACACCTCAAACAACATCAAATTACCCAAAACGCATCGAATTTAAGCCTAAGTTTTCTAAAAACTTCCGAAATACGCTTTTGATCAAAAACCTAACTGAACCACGTCCGAATGACCTAAAATTTTTCACACACATCCCAAATGACAACTCTCGGGATTCTATTCCGACTGCCAGATCAAAATCTCACCTACTCCGGACCTCCAAAATCAAATTCCGATCACTCTCCTAAGTCACAAATCACCAACGAAGCTAACCAAATCATAAATATTTCGATCCGAGCTCATAAACAAATAAGTCAAATTCTTGGTCAAACATTTCAAGTGCAAATCTTTCAACTGAGATTGTTCCTTGAAATTCATTCCGATTTTTCCTGAAAACCAAAACCAACGATCTACAATGGGCAAGTCATGCTCGAGAACTGGAAATCAAAGTACAAAAGCTCAAAATAACTGGTCGGATCATTACAACTATTTGAAGAATTGTTAAATAGTTTTATCATTAAATCTTCAAGTTTTAGCTAGTAATTAAATATTATGGATTTTTCTTCATATGTTTCTTTGTTTTCTTCTATTATCATGAGTAGCTAGACCTATTAGCTAGGGTTGTGGCTCAACTCTAGTGTGGGTATTTTATGGTTCTTGTGTTTTAAGGCTTGAATGTCTATGTGTTTGATATTTGGACTACTTTTTGGTTTTAATGTTGAATTAATGGTTGCAAAACTAATTTGTGACTTTTTGACTTGGGTTCTTCTTGAGAGAGAGCCTAAATCTAGGAAAATTAGTTAAACAAGGAATTAGGGAGTATTCAAGAGATTGATAGCCCCAATTAAAGGGTTAAACCTAGATATAGTAATACCCGACTTGAACCTCAATTGCTTGTACAAATTATCATATCCAATTGGTCTTGAGAAAGTCAATTAGGGAAAAATCACTCAAACTACCGAGAGGTATAGAGTGAGCAGTATCGTGCAATGTTTATATCATAATCCCCACATATGATAACCTAGGCGAAAGTCACTTCCCTAGTGCCTTTTATGTATTGAGACAACCTTCAACAGTTTACTCTTAGCTTAACTTAGCTTAATTTAGTATCTTATTAGTGAAAATTTGGAAGTAATATCAAAACCAACTATGATTAGAAGTGAAATTAGGAACAAATATGCATCTCTACTTTAGATAGAAACTCAATTCTCATTTCTAGCTCTATGTGGAAATCGATCCTGACCTTATCAGGTAAAAGTTGCTTCGACCACTCACATTGCTTCTTAGTAGTGCAGGGTTGGCCTCGATCACTTTTTGGTGCCATTGATGGGGAGATAAAGGTTTTGGCTGTCTAAATAGTTTTGTGTTTTTTCTTCTTTCCTTCGGCGTTACTAATTTGTGTGTGTCACAACTTCAGGTATAAAATGGCAGAAAACGATAATGACCCTCTTGGAAATGTGATTGCAGGGGAGGAGGTAGATGATAACAGAGAGGACGAGGTGCCTCTTGTACATCAAAGAAAACGGATAGGCCACCAGGCCAATGCCAATGATAATATTTTAGACCCTCCTCCTCCTCCTCCTCCACCTCCAAGAGTGGCTCCTCGAGTGCTCCCCAACCAAGGCTATGCTAGTGCAATTGTCCCATCCCGGATCCGCGTGGGCAATTTTCAAATTATCAATTTGATGCTGACACTACTGGAGCAGCATGGGTATTTCATGGCCGCTGCCAATTAAAATGCTTACAAGTATCTCAAGGGTTTGATGAAACCTATTGGGGGAGCAAGCAAACTAATGTGTCCGAGGATGCACTTCGGTTGAGACTCTTCCCATTTTCACTTAGAGGGAAAGCATTGGAGTAGCTTGAGCGACTTCCCAACCATTCTGTCACTACTTGGGATGAGTTGGCAGATACGTTCATTGTAAAAATTTTCTCATCGGGGCACATGGCTGCATTGAGAGGTGAAATCTTATCTTTCAAGCAGGAGCCCACCAAACCATTACATAAGATATGGGAGCGATATAGAACAATGTTCAAGGAATGCCCAACAATAATATGACTGAGGCGATGATCCAACAGACTTTCTACCAGGGCATTAACACAACAAACCAATGCATAGTAAACCAACTTGCTGGGGGAAATTTTATGAGACCGACTTATGATGAGGCTTGAGACATTCTTGACGAGATGGCTGACACTTGCTCCACTTGTCAAAGTAGAGCCAATATGCCCAGGGTGACCCCACGATCACTTATTTGCATAAAGAGTTACATGATCATGGGCAGGCTATAGCAGAGCACACAATAACAATGAACCAGCTAGCAAAGGCACAATTACAACAGGTTCAAAATCCTCTCCAAGTAAATGCCATGGAGAGTGTCAACATGCAGTGAACAAAAGAAGACAAAGAGATCAGCAGAACCAGTAGAGTTTGGATCAATTTGAAAAAGATTGTGGTGAATTCCAAGATTATGGTTATGATGGACAGAATGAAGAAGTGCAATACGTTCCAACCAACAATAATGGAGACCCCAAGGCAATTGGGAAAATCAACAACAATAAGGAAATTAGGGCAATCAACAACAATAAGGAAATCGTAATTGGGGGAATAACAACCAAATTTCCAGTTGGGGCAATCAGAACAATAATCATAACAATCAGGGTAATTGGAATGGCAACAACAACAACTGGCGTGCTAACAATAATCATGGAGGTTGGAATATGGCAATCAAGGAAATCGGGGGCAAGGCTTTCAAAGGCCCCTAATGTATCAACAACCGAATAATCCACCCCCATTTCCATCCCAAGGTCCTAGTTTTTCGAACAATGATATAGGGAGAATTGAAATGATGTTTTAACAGATGACAAAAAAGAATATGGACTCTGATTCTCAGTTGGCTTACAACAATACCTTAATTAGAAACTTGGAGTTTCAATTAGGCCAAATCTCACAATCCTTGAATAATCGTCCTGGGGGGCTCTACCAAGTGATACGATAGTTAATCCGAAGGGAGGGAACAATCATGTTATGGCGGTAACTACAAGAAGTGAGAGAGAGGCGGTGATGTGGATGCCTCCTAGCAAAAGGCAATTTTGAATGATGAAGTTGAGTTGCAAGAAGATGAAGTTCCTTTGGTAGTTGAAAATGTGGTTGATGAGAATGTGAATGAAGAAGTGAGGATTGATATTCAAGATACCAAGGTGGAAACTCAGAATGACGTGAATCCGTCCAGGGAACACGTAATAGACATGCCAAGGCCACCTCCACCTTTCCTCAAGGCTGACGAAGCAAAAAAATGAGAATTAGTTCAAAAGGTTTATTGACATGATGAAGAGCTTATCCTTTAATGTGCCTTTGTTGGAGGCTCTGGAAAAAATGTCGGGCTATGCTAAATTCATGAAGGACTTGTGACAAAGAAAGATGCATGGATTGTGAAACTATAAAGATGACCCACCAAGTTAGTGCAATAGTGCATCCAAAATCCCCAAAGCTAGAGGATACCGATGCTTTCACCATTCCTTGTACCATTAGGAGTGTGGACTTTGCTAAAACTCTATGTGATTTGGGGGCAAGTATCAACTTGATGCTCTGCTCAGTTTTCAAGACTTCGGGAATTGGGCAACCGAGTCCGACTTCCATGAGATTACGAATGGCTGATATAACTATAAAGAGACCATTGGGTATTATTGATGATGCCCTTGTCCGGGTGGACAAATTTATCTTGCCAGCTGATTTTGTGATCTTGGATTGTGAGGTAGATTATGAAGTTCCTATCATATTAGGGAGATCTTTCCTTGCTACTAGGAAAGCCTTTTGATGTGGAAGTAGGGGAACTCACCTTCCGGGTGGGTGATGAGAAAGTGGTCTTTCATGTGTTCAAGTCAATGAAGCAGCCAAAGAGTTCTGAGGTGTGCTCTTTTGTGGACCTTGTCACAACAGTGATAGTTGATGATACAAGTGCAATAATCAATGTGGAGGACCCTTTAGAGGTCGTATTGTTGAATCTTGATCTCAATGATAATGAAGGCCGAGTGGAGTGTCTGAATACTTTACAAGGGATGGGCTCTTACTCTTATAAGCCTAAGAAACTATCTTTAGACCTTGAGAATAGGAAGTCTCCACAACCAAAACCTTCAATTGAGGAACCTTCGATGTTGGAGTTGAAGTTGCTACCTACACACCTCAGGTATGAGTTCTTAGGCCCTAGTGCTACTTTGCCAGTTATTCTTTCCTCTTGTCTTACTAACATGCAAGTTGATACCACATTGGCGGAGCTTCAAAATTGGAAGAAGGCAATTGGTTGGACCTTAGCTGATATTCGGAGAATAAGCCCTACATAAGTTAAGATTATTCTGGAAAATGATGCAAATCCCTCCTTTGGAACATCAAAGGAGGTTGAACGAGGCAATGTAAGAAGTTTTCAAAAAGGAGGTGATTAAGTGGTCGGATGTATGGGTTGTGTACCCCATCTCTGATAGCTCTTGGACTTCACCGGTATAATGTACACTGAAGAAGGGTCGCATGACTGTAGTTGAAAATTTGCAAAATGAGTTGATTCCTACCAGGACCGTCACTGGTTGGAGCGTATTTATAGATTACCGCAAGTTGAAGAAAGTGACCCGCAAGGATCACATTCTATTGCATTTTCTTGATCAGATGTTAGATCGACTTGTTGGGCATGCCTTCTACTATTTCTTGGATGGGTATTCGGGTTACAACCAAATCATGATTGCTCCAAAAGATCAGGAGAAGACCACACTCACTTGTCCATTTGGCATCTTTGCTTTTTCTAGGATACCTTTTGGGTTGTGTAATGCACCGGCTACATTTCAGCGGTGTATGATGGCCATTTTCACTGATATG
Organism: Nicotiana benthamiana; assembly: GCA_034376525.1. Classification (NCBI taxonomy): domain Eukaryota; kingdom Viridiplantae; phylum Streptophyta; class Magnoliopsida; order Solanales; family Solanaceae; genus Nicotiana; species Nicotiana benthamiana. The sequence goes on from CM067332.1 coordinate 70,463,551, forward strand.
GTAGAAGATATTTTGGAGGTGTTCGTGGATGACTTTAGTGTGGTGGGTGATTCATTTGAGGAATGTTTGAAAAATCTTTATTGAGTGTTGACCCATTGTGAAGAAACCAATCTTGTTCTTAATTGGGAAAAATGCCACATCATGGTGGAAGAGGGCATAGTTCTTGGGCATAAAATTTCAAAAAAAAAGCATGGTATAGAGGTGGACAAAGCAAAAATTGATGTGATTTCAAGGCTCCCTCCCCTTACCTCTGTCAAGGGAGTTAGAAGTTCTCTTGGGCATGTGGGGTTCTACTCTAGATTTATCAAAGACTTTTCGAAGGTAGTGAATCCCTGATGCAAGTTATTAGAAAAAGATGTCAAGTTTGTGTTCGATGAAAGACGTATGCAAGCCTTTGAACTTCTCAAGTACAATTTCACCACCACTCTTATTATTACCGCACCTAACTGAGGCATGCCTTTCCAGCTCATGTGTGATGCAAGCAATGTTGCGGTTGGGGCGGTTTTGGGTCAAAGAGAGAATAAAATGTTTCATCTGGTGTACTATGCGAGCAAGACAATGAATGATGCTCAAGTGAACTACACGATGATTGAGAAAGAGCTTTTAGATATTGTTTTCGCGATGGAGAAATTCTGGCCTTATTTTATAGGTGCCAAGGTCATAGTCCATACCGATCATGTCGCAGTCCGGTATTTGATGATAAATAAAGATTCAAAAGCAAGACTGATATGATGGTCTTGTTACTTCAAGAGTTTGATTTGGAGATTGTGGATTAGAAGGGTAGTGAAAACCAAGTGGCGGCCCACTTAGCTCGCTGGGAGGAGAAGGGGAGGCCTTGTGATGTCCTAGAGATCAATAATTCATTTCCCGACGAACAACTCATTTAAGTGTCGGTGAATGGTATGCCATGGTTTTTGGACGTTGCTAATTTCCTTGTGACCGATATAATCCTGTGTGAGCTCCCTTCTAACCAAAGGAATAATCTCAAACGGGATAGTTTGGATTTCTACTGGGATGAGCCGTACTTGTTCAAGATTTGCATGGATGGTGTAATCCGAAGGTGTGTCCTAGAGGAGCAATTGAGTATCTTGGTGGCTTGTCATTCCTCTCCCTATGGTGGCCATCATGGCAGGGCGAAGATGGCTTCCAAAGTTATTAGTTGTGGGTTTTATTGGCAAACTTTGTACAAAGATGCAACTGTACTTGTGAAGAGGTGTGACGAATGTCAAATAGCAGGTGGAATTTCGAAGAAAGATGAGATGCCTCTCAATATCATCCTTGAAGTTGATATTTTTGATGTATGGGGCATTGATTTTATGGGCCCGTTCGTCAGCTCGTGTGGGAACACATACATTGTTGTTGCGGTTGACTATGTTCCAAAGTGGGTAAAATCTATGGCTTTACCCAACAATGAGGCCCGGAGTGTGTTACGTTTCTTAAGAAAAGCATTTTTGCAAGGTTTGGCACTCTTTGTGCAATCATAAGTGATGGGGGATCTCATTTTTGTAATAGAGCTTTTGTCAATTTGCTTGCAATATATGGTGTCAACCACAAAGTTTCTACTCATTATCATTCTTAAGCGAGTGGCCAAGTAAAAGTCTCAAAAAGGTAAATCAAGAGTATATTGTCAAAGACAGTCAATGCAAATAGGACCGATTGGTCAAAGAAGTTGGAAGATGATTTATAGGCTTATAGGATTGCTTACAAGACTCTGGTTGGTATGTCTCTGTATCGGTTGGTGTTTGGGAAAGCTTGCTATCTACCGGTTGAGTTAGAGAACAAGGTCATGTGGGCCTTTAGGATGCTGAATCTTGAATGAAGTGTGGCAGAAAATCGTCGTGTGGAGCAGCTAAATGAACTTGATGAATTCCGGTTCCATGCCTACTCCAGTTCGTCCTTGTACAAGGACAAGATGAATTACCTTCATGATAAATACGCTCGTGGCAAGTAGTTCAAAGTGGGTGATTTGGTTTCAACTCTCGGTTATGTCTATTTCTGGGAAAGCTTAAGTCAAAATGGAGTGGACCTTTTGAAGTGGTGTTTGTGACTCTTTTTGGTGCACTTGACCTGGAGAACAAAAATGGGTTTTCAGAGTTAATGAGCACAGGGCCAAGAACTGCTTGGGCAAGATTGATGATAGCCATGTGGTGGAACTTCTTCGTCTAAAGAGATCTAACGGTAACCTGCATCGTGTCGCGACGTTAAATCTGGCGCTTCTTTGAGGCAACCCATGTGTCTTTCTTCTTGTTTTTCTTTGATTTTCTTTATAGTGTAGGATTTATTTTTGGACTGGCTGGTTTTGAGATGGTATAAGATTGTGTTGATGCAGTGCATGACCAAGTTGAAAAATAATCACTCTCTGATGTTTGCAATGCGGACCGCACTATATTTGTGCGGACACAATGGCCTTTGTGCAGGGGCAAGAAATCAATGCGGACCACAGAGTGATTTATCTAAAGTGAGGAGTCTCTGAAGTTTTCCACCGCAAATGCACTCCATTTTTTGCGGTTCGCTGTGGACCACTGCGGCTGCACTAGATTTCTTGGGTCCACAGTGGGCAACCTCCCAGTGTTTCATATTTTTGAGCACCGCGGACCGCAGTGCCATTTCGTGCGGTCCGCGGTGGGTAGGTGAGCTGGGGCCCAAGACCTTTTTCTATAAGTAGGACCTGATGCCCTCATTTCAAACTTTTAGACCTTTTACTCTCAGAAGACTAAAAAAATTACTGTTCATCACTCAAAATTGCACGAATTCAACTGCTTAGTCTCGATGAATCATCAGTGCATCTCATTTATGATAACTTTAATTACTTCTTAGTTATTTAATTTTTCTATTTTCTTTTGACTTTCATTTTCTCTTAGTTTTTCTTATTTTCTTCCCATATTTCTTTTAATTTTCTAGCATAGGTTAGTTAATCCTATTTTAATTAGGAATAATTCGTTACAACACCTAGGGAATCATTAATAGATGAACATTTGGACTAAAAAGGTGAAAACTTTGAACCCTAGGTTGGTATTGCTGCTTGGCACTCACCGCGGACCGATATGGATTTTGTGCAGTCCACGAAGCTCCTGTATGGTCCGCAAAGCTATTTTGTACAAACCGCGGTGGTGAATGTTCTGAAATTTGTCAAGTGAGGGCCGCAGCCGCAATGGATTTTGTGCTATCTGCAGTGCCTCGATGCGGTTCGCAATATATTTTTTGCGGTCTGCAGTGCATAGATTCAAAGAGTGGATAGTCTGAACCCAACCTCAGTGCGGACCTCAATGCATTTTGTGCAGTCCGTGATAGCCCCTTTTGCGGCCAAACTTAATTTTGTGCGGTCAGCATTCTGCAATTTTTTACTGTCTGCAATAATTTTTCTGCAATTCTGAATTTCATTGATTCTATCTATACTAACAAGCATAGACGGTATTCTCTTGCAGATAATGGTGAAATCATGAGGTGGAAGTGATAAACAAAAAGGCAAAGGAGAGTCCTCTGGGGGTAGGGGGCGTGGCATGATACAATTAACCCCGCAAGCCCGGCAAAACATCAAAAACACCAGGAGGCTCATCAAAGTTGTTGATAGAGCTATTGATAGAGTATGTTCCTGAATGGCTAGAGAGAAACATGCTACTAGATACATCTTCGGTCTCTCCCACCGCCCAAGCATCAGTGCATATATCTTTTGAGTCATCTGAGGGCTCAGTTGTAGGCAGTGACAATGAATACTCCACATAACCCACAACTTCATTATCCGGAGAGGGGCACGTAGAAGAAGAAGGGGAAGAAGTAGAAGGAGTGAGCCCAAGTAGGAGGAGTAGAGAGGACCAGAAATCTGGAGGCATGGCAGGACGTGTTTGTGAGTGAGGTTGCCTATCACAAGTTCAGAGAATGGTGGCCAGAGAGAAAATTAATACCCGAGCGGAAATTCATTACCCGGGACCTTTTGCCCCACAACCCTAGTGTGTTGAGGTAACCCAGAAAGAGAGATAGATGGGATTATTTCATAGGCCACGTGAAGGATATCAATGAGCACTTGGTGAAGGAGTTCTACACAAATGTTTCCCACATCAAAAAGGGCACCACAATGACCAAAGTGCAGACCTTGAAGGTGAAATTTAATGGCAAGATAATAAATGATCATTTGGGCTTCCCGGAAGAGTATGAGTCATTGTATTTGGAGAAGATGGCCTTGTGTGAGGCTGCTCGTTCCTCGTTAGCAGATTACTTGGCAATCCCAGATACCACCCCAGATTGGTTGACAGTGGGAGTGAAGATTCTGAGGAGAACGTTAAACTTTGAAGCTAAAGGGTGGGAAACATTTGTGTGTAGTAGGCTAGACCCTACCACTCATGACAACTCACTTCCCATCGACTAGGCTATATTGGTGGCATCGATCATGGTAGGGTACCCGATTAACATAAGGAATGTGATGTCTCGGGTAATTACCCGGGTGGTAAATGAAGGTGACAGATCTTATCCCTTCCCCAACTTCCTAACCATGTACCTTGAGGACTTAGCTGTGGAGAAGCAGAAATTTGATAAGAAAGTGAAGGCGAAGGTACTATTCTCCTAGTACAGCCTACAGGGTGATGACAACCCTAAAGGCAAACACTTCAAGGGAAAAGCCACTACTTCAACTGACCAGCAGTGGTAGTGGCTCCTACTCAGCCTCTTTACACCATAGTAGACATAACCCCAGGACCCCCTACTTCTTCAGCTCCAGAGATTCCATTATCCACTGCATACCCCTTGACTGCCCATCGTCTTAGCCAAACCCAAGCCAGCATCAACAACTGGATGCAGACAGTTACTTCTAAGATTTATGTATTATCTATTACGGTGGCTGCCCAATCAGCACCTCCTCCGCCACAGGTCACGCATTCCGTGCAGGATACTCTCAAGGAGTTTCTGGACAACTAGAAGAAGATCCTAAAGAACCAAAAATTGATTAAGGATGCTGTAGATTTGCATGGAAAGGCACTAAAGGAGCTTGCTAAGGAGGCAAAGAAAATGAGAAAGACTCGTGCCTCAAAGGAGCTGGTGAAGGAGCTGTAGATTCCCCGTACTGACGATGCAGTCATAAAGTTGGAGGACCCGCAGGGAGATTCCTCCAGCCAGCCCCAGATTCCGGTACAATCCCAGAACTCAGTCCAGGTCCAAGCCCAGGTCCTAGTGGAGCCACATATCATAGGGAGCCAGTCACAGGTTCCCGAGAAGACAGAGGACCTAGGGAACCAGACTCATGATCTTATGCAGACGGAGGGCCCATAGGATTCTTTTTCCTCTCTTTTTTATTTGTGCTTATTTTGGTTAGTTGGCATTAAGGACAATGCCAAATTTAATTTCAGGGGGTAGCCCTATTTGTATGACTGTATATATAACAGTATATTATGCTTTCTTTCTTTTTATCTTTAGTATGCATATAATTTTATCATTTCATTATACGTTTCATACTTTTTACTTTGGATCTGTATATAAAGTTATTTTCTTATGTATATATTCGTTCTCCCTATTGTATATTCGATTACATCTCTTCTTGTACATATTCATTTTACTTTCTGCATTTTTACTTTCTTAGCTTCTTATTTTATGTTCGTAGCTTCTTGTTTTGAGTTTTTGCATTAAGCCTTTGGTTTTCTTAATGCCACAGTTCTTCCAAGGGTGGAATTTGTGTGAACCGGGTGGCTCTTCCCGATGATGGATGGCAAGACAACCTCTTTGAGGGTTTGAGTCTGGTTTTTTTTTTTTTTGCTTTTTAGTAGTTAGTTGGTAAGGGTCGCATCGGGACTGATAATTGGATGGGATCTCCTTATATAAAGAAAGGGGCGTATAAATTGGGTGTCCTCAAGAAAATCTTCACTTGGGCCTAACACATTTGCGTTTGATCCTATGGTCAAAAACAAATCGTTGTGTATAGGATGGTGATAGTTGTGACTTTGAGAATCTTTTGTTGGCCGATAATCATCAAGTGGTTTTTGAGGACCATTGTGTTTCTCAAATCATAGCTAAGGTTGTTGTGAGCCCCTGACTTTGTGTCTTTAGCAATCCCATAACTTGTGTGGTGAGAATTTGAATTGCAAGTCCAAGTCTCGATCCATTGGTCTAGAACTTGTCCTGAATGTTCTTTTAGGCGAAATCCTAAGTGTAATTTGACTTGAGATGTGATTATAGGATCTCCTTGATCCTAATGATTTGTTGAACACTTTCATAGCCTACCAACAATAAAATCCCTAGTTAACCCTTTTGAGTCATAGACCTTTTTCTTTCAAAAACCATGATACAAGTTTTTACCCATTCTAAAATACTCTCCCTTGGCACCCAATATTTCCATATCACAAGGCAAAAGCATTGGGGGAGACACAAGGAATGCAACAAAGTGGAAAAAGGTACAAAATGAAAAAACGAAAGGCAATGAAAAAGGAAGAAAATCAAAAAGACAAAAAGAATGTTCAATATTGAAAATAATGAAAATATTCCATTAGAATAAAAAGATGAAAGGTGTAGAAAGTTGAAAAAGGAGAAAAAAATTTGAAATGAACAAAAAAGAGTGACAGCGCGTCTCTCTAACCCCTTAGAAAAAGAAGTTAAAGGACGTTAAAGAGAATATATGACAAAATGAAGCAAAAGAAGTGCTAAAGGGAAGATGGAACCTACTTAGACCAAACCTTTCCTACCCTGAACCAAAAGCCTTCACTATGTCTCCAAAAAAGCCCTGATCTTGAGTTGAATGAAGCTTACATTAGTGGTGACTCACATATGCGGAAAGCATATGGTACTTAGAGCCGAACTTGTGACTTTTCTTTGAGGGAGATGAGTGTATTTCTGGTAACCTCATTCTGAGTGCTACAATCATAAAGGTGAGGTTTGCTTAGAGAGAGTTAAGGATGTGTGAATTTGGGTTCCACAATGACCAAAGTAATAGAAATAGTTTCTTTGATGTGTGAGTCAACTCTTGATGCTCTTCTGTCGCACTAAATCCATGGTGCTTAAAAGAGTGAATGTTGTTAATGATTCATTTGAATTGAGAGAAATTGTTAGTCCCAGTTGATTCTAGATGAGGTTACTTTAGGTCAACTAAATTTTTTCAGGTTTACTCTAAAGGGGTGGGTCTATTTTGTTTGCTTGAAGACAAGCAAAAGCTTAAGTTTGGGGGAGTTGATAACTAGGGATTATGATGCGTTTTACACTCATTCTTACTTGAGTTTTGATAAGAAATGTTTACAAAATAGTCCCAAAGTCTTACATGTCGTACTAGATTGTATGGTTTGGTCAACAAGGTGACAATTTGTCAAAACCAGCTCAAAAAGGAGTGAAACATGCACAACTACCAAGAACAAGTCCAAGCAAAGTGTAACAGGACCAATGTGGCCGCACTCCATTCTGTGCGTTTCAAAAAGAGGAAGTGTAGAGGTGCTCATTTCAGACATTCAAGGAATGCGTCCGTAAAGCATTTCGTGCAGTCCGTATTGGCTTCATTATTGTCGCACTCGATATTGTGCGGTCCGCAAAGCTGGATTTCAGAGAGTTACTATTTTTGGGGATCATAGCCAATGCGGTCCGCACTCCTTTTGTACGGACCGCAATAGAAGCCACCGCGATAGCAGAGCTTTTTGTGCGGCCCGCGGTGGCCAAGTTCAGAGAGCAGAAGTTTAAGCCAAGGAGCCTCAGCGCGGCCGCACTCGACTTTGTGTGGATCGTACTACCCCCGCAGGATATTTTTATCCAGGAGATTAGGCCTAGTATAAATAGTTTCTTTTCCCATTTTTAGGTCATCAGCTGTAATTTTAAGTGGAGATGCACTCGTGAACAATGTTTCTTTACTACTTTGAATAATTTTACAATAGTTTTATTATTGAATCTTCAAGTTTTAGCTAGTAATATTACGGGTTTTTCTTCATCTATTTATTTGGACAAGAGGGGTTGCTCTTATGGTAAGCAACCTCCACTTCCAAACCAAGAGGTTGTGAGCTCGAGTCTCCCCAAGAGCAAGGTAGGAAGTTCTTGGAGGGAAGTATGCCCAGGGTCTATTTGGAAACAGCCTCTCCACCCCAGGGTAGGGGTAAGGTATGCATACACACTACCCTCCTCAAACCCCACTAAGTGGGATTATACTAGGTTGTTATTGTTTTTCATCTATTTTTTTTGTTTTCTTCTATCATCATGAGTATCTAGACCCATTAGCTAGGGTTGTGGCTCAACCCATTTGACGGTTCTTGTGTTTTAAGGATTGAATGTCTTTGAGTGTTTGATATTTGGACTAATTTATGATTTTAATATTGAATTAATGGTTGCAAAACTAATTTGTACCTTTTTGACTTGGGCTCTTCTTGAGAAAGAGAGCCTAAGTCTAGGAAAATTAGATCAATAAAGAATTGGGGCGTATTCAAGAGATTGATAGCCCAATTAAAGGGTTTAACCTAGATATAGTAATACCCAACTTGAACCTCAATTGCTTGTACAAATTATCATACCCAATTGGTCTTGAGAAAGTCAATTAGGGCAAAATCACTCAAAATATCGAGAAGTATAGAGTGAGTAGCATCGTGCAATGGTTATATCATAATACCCAAATATGACAACCTAGACTTAGACTAGAGAACCCGTCAAGTGTCCACCTAGGCGAAAGGCACATCCCTAGTACCTTTTAACTATTTAGACAACCTTTAAAGCTTACTCCTAGCTTAACTTAGCTTAATTTAGTATCTTGTTAGTATAAATTTAGAAGTAATATCAAAACCAATTATGATTAGAAGTGTAATTAGGAACAAATATGCATCTCTACTTCAGATAGAAACTCAATACATGTTTCTAGCTCTATGGAAATTGATCCCGACCTTATCGGGTAAAAGTTGCTTCGACCACTCTTGCTATTTTGAAGTAGTGCAGGGTTGGCCTCGATCAGCTACCCACTTTTCAAAGATTGACATCCATTCTGGTTATCATCAACTTAGAATCAAAGATAAAGATATTTCTTATACTTCTTTCAGAACTCGATACCAGGCAATATGAGTTTCTTGTGATGCCTTTCGGACTAACAAATGCTCCAGCCGCATTCATGGATTTAGTGAATAGGGTGTTCAAGCGTTTCTAGATAGATTTGTCAGAGTATTTATTGATGATATCCTGACATATTCTCATAGCCAAAAAGAGCACGAGAATCGTCTCACGATTATATTGCAAACATTGCAAGAACATCAGTTTTATGCTAAGTTCTTGAAGTATGAGTTCTGATTAGACTCGGTAGAATTTTTGGAGCATGTTGTATCCAAAGATGGATTGTATGGTAGATCTTAAGAAGACCAAAGTTGTGCAGAACTGTCCCAGACCTAATTTTCCTATAGAGATTCTTAGCTTTTTAGGTTTACCAGGATATTACAGGCATTTTGTGTAAGATTTCTCCAAAATAGCAGCGCCGCTGACCAAGCTAACACAAAAAAAATACAAAGTTTCAGTGGACGGAAGAATGTGAGAAGATCTTTCAAAACTCAAAACATGTTTGACAATTGCACCAGTATTAGCCTTACCATCAAGTTTTGGAGGATTTACAGTATTCTGTGATGCCTTGAGGGTGGGATTAGGATGTGTTCTCATGTAAAATGGTCATGTTATAGCTTAATCTTCGAGACAATTGAAAAAGCACGAGAAAACTATCCTACACATGATTTGGAGATGGCTGCAGTGGCATTTGCTCTAAAAATTTGGAGACATTATCTATATGGGGCAACTTGTGAGATTTATACTGACCATAAAAGTCTTAAGTATATCTTTCACCAAATGGATCTAAATCTTTGGTATCATTGTTGGATGGAACTACTCAAAGACAATGATTATTCTATTTTGTATCATCTTAGAAAAGAAAATATGGTTGCTGATGCATTGAGCAGAAACTTTATGGGGAGTTTGGCATATATAGCTCATGCAAAGTGATTTTTGGCCAAATATATTCAAAGACTAGAAGATACAGGTATCAGATTTAGTGTCGGAAATTCAAAGGCATTGTTGGCTTGTGCTCAGGCTAAGTCTTCATTAGTTGAGCGGGTTAAGTCCACCAAATATGAGGATGAGCGATTTTGCAAATACAGAGATGAGACCTTAGCTGGTAAAAGCAAGGATATGATTATTGACAGTGATGGTGTTCTTCAAATGGTTTATAAGCTATGTGTAGCAGACGTAGATGGGTTGAGGCATTCTATTCCTAAAGAAGCTCACAACACTAGATACACTATACATCCTAGATCCACAAAAATGTATCATGACCTAAAGCAATTCTATTGGTGGGAAGGTATGAAGAAAGATGTTGCTAACTTTGTTTCTAGTTGTTTGACTTGATAGCAGGTCAAGGCTGAGCATCAGTAACCTGCAAGACTACTACAACAAATTGAGATTCCATAGTGGAAATATGAAAGAATTACTATGGATTTTATCACCAGGCTACCACGAACCCTTAAAGGTTATGACTCTGTATGGTTAATTGTAGATCGACTGACAAAATCAACACACTTTTTGCCAGTAAAGACTAAATATGGTGGAGTCAGGTATACACGGATATTTATGAACAAAATTGTTCGACTTCACGGAGTTCCAGTATCCATCATCTTTGATAGAGGATCACAGTTCACTTCACGCTTTTGGAAATTTTTTCAAGAAGAATTGGGTACACAAGCGGATCTTAGTACCGCATTTCATCTATAGACAGACAGTCTGAACGTACTATTTAGATATTGAAGGATATTTTAAGAGCTTGTATTCTTGAGTTTGGAGGTAGTTGGGACACTTATCTACCTTTAGCTGAATTTGCTTACAACAATAGCTTCCAGTCCAGTATTCGAATAGCACCGTGCGAATCATTGTATAGTAGAAGATGTCGTTTTCCTATCGGATGGTTTAAAGCTAGTGAGACTATCTTATTAGGACCTGACTTAGTGCAAGAAGTTATGGACAAAGTCCAGTTGATCAGACAGAGATTGCTTACAGCTCAAAGTAGACAAATGTCTTATGCTAATAAGAGAAGAAGAGATTTAGTGTTCACAATTGAAGATAAAGTATTCATACAAGTCTCTCCTGTGAAAAGTGTGATGCGGTTTGGGAAAAGAGGCAAGCTACGCCCCAAGTTTATAGGACTGCATGAGATACCAGATCGAGTGGGAGCTATGGCCTATCATTTGGCACTTCCTCCTAAGTTGTCATTTATTCATCCAGTGTTTCATGTCTCAATGCTAAGAAAATTTATATCAGACTCATCTTAGGTACTTGAAGCACCATCTATACCGTTTGATGAGAAGTTGTCTTACAAGGAGGAGCCGATGACAATTGTTGATAGACAAGTAAGAAAGCTACGGTAAAAAAAAATTGTGTTTGTTAAATTTTTATAGAGAAATCATACCGTTGAAGAAGCAACTTGGGAGGTATGAAAGGATATGCAAGCGAAGTATCCCCATTTGATTCAGTGTATAGGTACGTACTTGAGTTAAATTCGGGGACGGAATTTCATAAGGTGGGAAGGATGTAATACCCTAATATTTTAAATGAGCACCTATGGGGTATTTAATAAATAATTTGAGTTTGAAGAAAAAGAAAAGAAAAAGGAAACAACAACTAACTAAATAAACCAAAAAACTAATCAATTTCACTTTCTTTTTTGGAATTTGCTTGAGATATTTTCCATAGTGTATGCTTTCATTGAGTACAAAAAAAAGGATTTATATATCAATTAAGAAGGAAGATCATGGACAATAATATTATAAGATTTTTGCAGTACTCATACGATTAAGGAGATACAATAAATAGACTGTATCAATGTTCTTTGTTTAGAAGATTATGGACTCGCTTAAGTTAACTGTAGTATGGGCAGACAAAATTTTGACGAATTGAGAACTAAAAGTGGGATCCTGAGGGGTGGATATTCAAATGTAGTTATGAATTAGCAAGAACAAGGGAACTAACATAAGATAAATATGATATGATCATAGATTGATTGAAGGAAGCAGTACAGATTGTTCGAGATGACGAGTTTGGTATTTTGATATTATATTGTGAGTAGTAATCTTACCACAATTTATGCTTTCATAACTTGCATGATTTACACATAATTTTTAATATGGATATGCTACCGCTTATTTTGAGTTGCATGTAAGACAAGTATTTTACTCGATATGATATTGAAATAATTATTTTACATGACTACCGTTGTTTTAAATCTTCCTGATGTCACTAGATATGGTTTACTATTACTTGAGTTTACTATTATCGAAATGAAATTACATGATTTGATAAGAACCGAAATTCCTTATATTGTTTTAAAATATTTTCTACGAGTATATATGGATTACAAAGACAAGTATATATGGGAGTAGATATTGAAGGATCTCGTAGCTAAAGACGGTTCGTTAGAGACCTGTTGTACCTTGTAATTCCCGATTACCATTATAACCCTCCCTAGTGGGAAGGTAGAACTAACATACCATTATCCACTTCCTTCGAGTAGGGACTACCCTCATATTTCACTTCTTGCGAAGAATGCCACAGTTATACTGATTACATGATCCATTCATTGAAACCTCCTAAAATATGAATATTGATATTATACAGTGGTTACCGAGCTTATTACTGAGTTGTTAATTGTATTATGCTAAAAGAAAACCATGTTGAGACTGAAAATTATTGTTTCTGAAAGGGCATTTTTATGTTATCTGTTTGAGATACTAGCATATTTTCTGACTTATCCCCCAAATAAAAACGATTATTGTTAAGTGTTATTACTTACTGAGCTAGCGACTCATTCCCCGCTAATTTATTTTTTACAAAGACAGCAGCTGACACAGGCGAGGATTTCGTTAATTAGAGCACATAGGTTGATAGTTCACGGTGAGCCTCGCACTTGTTCGCATGGGAAGAGATTTTATTTATTTTCATGGTCTTTCTTTGAACTCTTAGAGTCTCTCCATAGTTATTCTTTTAATGTCATGAGTATTATTTTGTTTTTATAGTCTAATGATGAGTATCATTCTTTATTGTTAAGGTTGGAGATAAATTAGTATATCTGGATGGAATTCCATGATACTTTGTGGGGAGGCCATCCAGGTGAAGAACGCATCATGGCATTGTTACGTCGTGCTTATTATTGGCCTCAAATGCCATATGAAATTGCTCAGTATGTGAAGACTTGCCTAGTATACCAGAAAGGCAAGTCAGACCGCTTGACACAAGTGGGACTCTTGGAGCCACTACATGTTCCAAAGAGACCTTAGGAAAGAGTGTTGCTGAATTTAATCACCGGATTGCCCAAAGTCGAAGATCTTAAAACTATCTTGATTGTGGTGGATCGGTTTTCCAAATATGCTACATTTATAGCAGTCCCAAAATATATATCAGCAGAAGATATAGCTCAACTCTTCTTCTCTCATGTTTTCAAATATTAGGGCCCGCCAAAAGACATCATTAGTGATCACGACTTTCACTTCACTAGCAACTTATGGCTTAGCTCTTCAAGTGCCTCGAGTCCAAGTAGAGCCAAAGTTTGAGTTTTCATCTGCAATCTGATATCTAGACAGAGTGGTTCAGTGGCATGCTAAAGGAATATCTCCGCCATTTTGTTACCATATCGCAGAAGAATCAGGTGAAGCTTCTAGATGATGCGCAACTAGGTTTTAATTCATAAAAGAGCTCTAGTACAAACAGGAACGCTTTTTGAAATTGTTATCGAACAACAACTACTGCTCCCACACATTGTGAATGCTCCAAACATGTCAAAGTTTTCTTGAGCTACTAGCTTCTTGAAGGAATGGAAGAGGATGAAAGCATGCCGATCAAAATTGTCGTTTTGTTGAATATCAAGTAGGATACAGAATGATGGTGAAAATCCCAAAGTGATACTTGTTTGCAGGGGTCCATGACCCTCGTCTATTGCAAAAGTACATTCAACCTTTGTCCATAGAGAAGCGCATTGGGAAAGTTGCATACCGGGTGGATACCCCAAGCTGGTGGAAGATTCATCCAGTCTTCAATGTTAGCCTTCTGAAACCTTTTCAGGAAGAATGAAGGATCTTTCACGGAGCAAACTCACAATACGCAGTATTCAAGGCCCTAATTCAACTAGGAAAAGGTGGGGTAGAAGCTATTCTCAATGATCGACTGATTCATGCTTCAAGGAATGATCACCAAGAGTTCCTGGTAAAATGGAAGGGGTGTGATTCAGAGGAGAATACTTGGGAGAGGGGAACAAATCAGAAAGCCTACAAGAGCCTGATCGAAGATTATCTTGCAAGTAAGGCACCGAGGACGTCGCCAAATCAGGTGGGAGATAATTTCATGGGCGGCTTTCTAACCATGCCTCATGACCCCTTGGACGCGTCCCATAGCGTCCTCGAAAGCCTCCCAATGACTAGCGCCATGGACAGCTCTGTGGTCTTGGCTGCGCCAAGCTAATAGTGTGGCACGCACAAACTCAGATGCTAAAGGCAAGGAGGATATGCTTCTTCTTTGTAGGAATCTAAGTCATTTCTATTGTAAATATAGAGTAGTTTTACTTCATGTACTTCCATTACGACCTCTCTAGCTTAATTATGTCAAGTTCTCCAATTTTCGTTTATTTTGCTTAAGCATTATTATGGGGAATCATGCAATTAAAATTTCTAACAATCAAATAATGCTCTATACTGGTGTCTCTCCCCCTCGATACCTTGTTGCTTTTCTGTTATAGCTTTTATTAATGCAATCAAACTTTCCTTTATTCTCAATTCTCTTTTCTATTCTCTTAATTGCTCTTGATATTGGTTTTCTCGTATGGCATTACCAATCTCGTCTACCATACGGAGGGGACCCCAATTGGCGAATAGTAATTACACCCATATCGTTGCTTAGACTTATATTGCTCTTCTAAGGAATCTCAGGAAGGTGCCACGTAACAGTACGTATGAGCCCTTAAATTAGAAAATTGCTCACCCCATTTCTCTCTTAATACCTCATAAATCCATAGGCAAGTTACATATTTGGTCGGTCAGCCAAAAATATTATATTCGCTAGCTAAATACATAAAAATAATATGTATAAAAGATATATATTTTGCTGGCTATTATTTTTTAATATAGCTATGCTGCCCCAAATCAATCATCCATCTTGAGAACATTATATACTACAACAACCTTCAATTTCAGCAAAATTAATCTCAAGGATAGAAAAGCTTGGCAAATAGAAATTCATTCCAAGTATCTGGAAGCCCAGGCAAGCACCAATGAACACAATCAGCATAGCTGGAAGGGTTTGCTAGTTGCTTTGGTGTTAATGGATTCCAATGTTTCTTGTAAATTGACGAGTGTGCGTCTTTTCTATAACTTGAGAGTTGAGTGATGTTGAGAAATGAGATGGAAACTTTTGATTTACCAAATTCTTCACTTATCACTTGCATTATGCTTTTTCTACTATCTGTTGCCCAATAATTTGGATCTTCTATCATTTTAGTCTCATTGAAACAATTCTTATTTGGTTCACCTCCCCATTCTATGCTCCTGCCAAACAAAGAATAGATACTCTTATTTTCTCAACAGAAAGTGCAAAACCCTAAATTATCAAATATTGTTTTGAACATATTAAACAAGAACCTTGGACCAACGCGACTTTTGTTTTCGTGTCATCTATAAGTTTGCGGTTTTAGCCGTAAAAACAGTCATTAATACTTATATTATGATAAATTTTCTATATCACATCCACTGGGTTCCCACATTTTCTTAGGTCCTACGTGAATGCAGGATACTTTGTGCACCAAAATATCCCATTTTTTAACATATACTATGGATCTTTATTTTTAATTTCTTCCAAACTGAGTTACATAAACTTTTGGATTAGTAATTCTTTTTAAAATAAGAAAAGTAGGTTAATTCCTCTTTATATAATAACCCAAAATTATATATGTAGACCATGACCTAACGGGTAATTCCAAATACTTTTTTCCAACTTTAAACTTTAACTATTTTTTGGGAAAAATGCATAAGTACCCCCTCACTTATAGCTAGATTTTTAACTACACACTTTATTTTTTCGGGGATTCTATTACCTTCCTAAACTATTCTAATGTAGAATTATTTTTACCCTTAAAGATTACACGGCAGCGTGTGTATATTTCACTCTTTCAAGAAGAGTGAGAAGAAAGAAAGAACGATTTCCAAATTTATTTTTTTTTTTGCTTTTTTATATGTTTAGTGAGATATATAATTTCTCACTTTTTTTTCTTTTTCCTTTTTATTTGTATTTTTCTTTTACTTCTTTTTTCACTTCTTTTCTAATGCCGGTGGATATTTACTTGACAACGAAATTGTCTAACCATTCTTCTTCCATTATTTCTGTTTTTCTTCTTTTTCTTTTTATACTTTTCACACACAAATTAGACTCTCATGAAGAACTATTCATAAGTAAAACAAAATACATTCAGATTTGGGGGAAAACTCATTATCGAAAAATATTCACACACTAGAAAAAATGAAGGTATTGAAATTTTAACTGAAAAAAGTCTTCTTCCGATCTAGCAGATACACTTATGTTCATATCATCACTCGCCTCTTAATTATAACATCCGTCATCCTTAGGCACCCACAATCACAATTATAGCACCATCCGATAATCTTCTATATTAATAGCCATTTGAAGAAGTGTAGCAGGAGAAAAAGAAAAATATGAGAGAATCTTTGTTATTTCGTTTGTTGGTAGTGACTGGAAAAGGAACAGAAAAGAAAAAGTTTTTTTTAATAATAAAATCTGATGTGTCTAGCAAGTATGGTTCACAACGAAAAATTAGTTGTGGTACTTTAAGGTGAATTTATTTGACATTAAAATAGTGTAAGGGGTAATAAAATTGTCGCAAAAATAAAGTATGTAGTTGGAAATCCGACTATAAGTAGGTACTTATATATTTTTCCTAATTTTTATTTTATTTTCAACAAACTATTATTGAAGTAACTTAGACTGTATTATGTTTTCCTTTTCCTTTGTTTACTCTTTTTCCTTTTCTTTAAACTAAAAATAGCATACCAGGAGAAGAGAATTTTCTTTTCTTTGTTGGGGGGAGAGGGTGGAGGCGGAGGGGGGAAGGTGGGGGGGAGTTGGGGGAGAGGGAGGAGGAGGGAAGATTATTGTTTTACTCAACCTTTCATGATAAGGTGACATGCTAGTGAAAAAGATCCTGGTTTTCTTTGGATTCATATTCTCTTTAATCCAGCTTAACATACTCTTCATTACCATGCGATATGCATCCTCTGTGGACACCTCGACTATATCTTTCACTTCATCATCAAAAGACCCTTGCCTGCAAACAGTAGCGAATTCAGAATTTAAATATTTAGTATAAAACTCGTAAATAAAGAACAAGAAAGTGCTTAAGAAATAAGGAAGTTACAGGACACTGAAATTGCTCAGCCACCAAAGGTAAGTATTGAACACAATTATGTCAGACCCTCTCCAATATTTCCCATGTACATCAATTGAACCATTTCGAACAACTCTTTCAACGATCCTATGTGTGATTGCTGCATCGGAATTTGATTCCAGAAGAAATGGTGCCCAGTAGAACTCAATCGTCGCATTATAATCCTGGAAATCAAATATAAGCTAAATCATATTTGTATTAAATCAAATGTGCTCATAGAATTTTAATGTGTAAGTTCAAATTTGCTACTGATGATCACCTTAATGGTGAAAATGGCGAAATTACCATCATTTTCCATGGATTTAGCATTCTCAGGAATCAGTCTATGAACAAGACAAATCATGGAAATATACTGTCCTCTATTCAAGGAATCGCCTACGAACAACATCCTCTTCCCCCGAAGTGTTTCCAACATTAATGTCGCATTGAAACTGTCATTTATGTAGTCATAACATAGTCCGTCATACATAAAAGTTCAACTTTTATATATATATATATACTGACAGTATAAAAGAATTTTACCTCGGGAGAGAGCAACTATGAGGTTGCCATCTCCAATGTTGATAGTCTTTATCTGGCCTGCCATGTTCTTGGCACGTCGACTGAGGCGTTATGTACGGACACTCTGATTCTTCGTACAAAGGCCGATTCTCGTCCCAAACCCATTTCCCACTGAACACATCACATCCTTCCTCTATCTCTCCAACGGCAAATGGTAACTTCTTGTTCTTTTCTACCAACACAATTCAAATTACACAAGTTAAAAAAGTTTAATTATATTTCTTTTTTTGAGTCTATTACTCAAATGGTCACTCAACTATTACAAATTATCTTCTAAAGTTACTTTTCTTTCGTTTCTAATAATAAAATCACCCAACTATGTCTATTCCATTCAGAAGGTCACTCAACTAGATTTTTCAAATTTTGAATTGTCAAATTCCTATTTTATCCTCTAAATTATAAACATTTATCTTTTTTTATTTTTTAAAACTTTTTAATACAATGATTTTTCCTTTTTAAATTTATATTATGGACTCATCTATAGAATAAATCGATATTATTTATATGTTAAAAAATAAAAAATATTTAAGCATATATAATGCTGAAATAACAAAATAATGAGCATAGTGAAATAATTAATTAACAATAATAATTTTAGCATTAATGATTAGAATAATTAGTAATAGTGAATATTATATGTATTCCAGGCACGACTTAACATAGCATATTTTGCCCTATACAGATAGTCCCCCTGCTTTCTGGTGACATAACTTTAAGTCGTCGTAAAGTTGATAGAAACATAAGACAATATTTCTCAACAATATATAATATATATTATAAAAATATAAATTTTAAATAATTATTTTTATATTACGTGCATGAAATATATATTTTGCAACCTTTATTTTCTTTCATTCTGAACTGTGTAAATAAATTTTTGAAAGTTTGTTGTCAATACAAAAACTATTATTATGAACAAATTACTATAATTAATATTTTTACTATGCTCATTATTTTGTTATTCCAGCATTATATATGCTTAAATAATTTTTATTTTTTTAATAAATAAATATTATTTATTTATTCTATAGGTAAGTCCATAATATAAATTAAAGAGGAAAAAAAATTATAATCGTAAAAAGTTTTAAAAAATAAAACGAAGATAAATATTTATAACTTAAAAGGTAAAATAGGTGTTTGGCAATTCAAAATTTGAAAAATCTAATTGAGTGACCTTCTGAGTGCGATAAGTATAGTTTAGCAACTTTATTGTTACAAACAAAAGAAAAGTTACTTTAGGAGATAATTTGGAATAGTTAAGTGACCATTTGAATAACTGGCTTTTTTTTTTTCTTTTCGTGAATGTTTGGTTTTTAATTTAAGAGAATTGGTTTTATAATTTATTCTTTAATCGGTTTACAAGCAGAGGCGGATAGTGTTAGTTCAACTGAACCTTCTGCTTTCAACTTAAACTATGTTACATATGCATAAACAAAACTTTCCTTTTTTTTTTTGGACAAACATGCATGATATATTCTTTCGAAAAATAAATAAATAGATAGATAAATAAAAGAAAAAGAAAAAGTGCACATTGATTGGAAGTACTCACTGATGTGTTGTTGGTAGGAAAGTCTGGGATCAAGCTGGCACAAAATGCAGCTGAATTCTTCAGTGTACATAAAAATGACAAGAACAATAAAAGGTAGTAATATTAACAGAAGAGCAGAGGAAAAAGGTGGCTTCATTTTTATTTTATTTTTCTGTTTTGTTATTGTGTTGTTAGGTAGTGAAAATCAACTACCCAGTGTTCAGTGGGGGTAGAATAAATACTAATTTATAGGTTATTTTATTTCTATATAATTGCAAAGTTAATTAATTTGGATATTGTTTGCTATTCTCGTTATTGAATTCTTATCATTATTGTTACATTAGGTTTGAAGGAAATAACCGATAATACAAACGTTACTAATCAAGATAGAGACTATTATGATTACATTAGGCTTGTCATTTCTCCAAATAGTAATTATTGTTGTGGTCAAATCGATAAGTCTAATTTAACAGTTTGATTATGCCTGTTCCTTCGAAACCAAACAATGTCGTCTTATCACTTGTATTATTGTTACTGTCCAAATCCAACTTGAAAATAGCACCGGCTAGCTAGTTTTTGAACCGGTAATAAAAAAATAGTCAGCATTTATAAAGTTATTATTTTGCTTAAACACGAAGTTTCAGCATAATATGTTGCATTGTGGAGCTCTTGCGTATAAACTTCCAACAAATTATTTTGGAACTTCAGCACATGAAAAGTTAAAGCATAATATGCTGGATTATGTGTATAAACTACCAGCATATTATATTGGAACTCCGGCACAATATGAAATTCCAATATATTATGCTAGAATCTCATATGTAAAAAATTCGAACTCCAACATATTATGCTGGAACTTTTTCAGAATTTTAAAAAAAAAAATTGTTTGGACTTTATTTTTACATGACAAAGTAGCAAACTTTCGATTATTTTTGAAATAGTAACTATTTTTCAATTATCGATTATAAATCTAGTTATTTCTGATTTTTTTTTTCCGGTATTATCCGTGTTTGCCTGACTTCCTTAGATTACTTCTAGGCTTTTCAGCTCACTAACTTTGTTGCCTTGAGCTTTAATTCCAATGGCGTCTTAATGGTTCAATTCTGAACTTATCTTTATAATTATGTAAGTTATCCGTATCTCCATTAACAATTCTTTTAAGAAATTAGCTTATAATGTTGTTGGTTAAATGTTGTAATAATTCAACCCAACGAGAATTCGCGAGGCACTCTAAAATTATTGGAAATTCAACTCATAGAATGCTTCTCTACTTATTATATCCTAACATAGAAAGTAATTTTCACCTTAATTTTGCCTCAATTATAGAAACTTAAAACCTAAAAATATGAATAGAACATGTTATGCTTCAAACTTTTTGTACAATTATTTTTGTCGGAACTCATATGACATGCTGTCTGTAGCATTTTTTATATCCTAAAGCCTGGGATTTATTGTTGAGAAAGGAATTACATAGGGGCAGTTTAGTATTTTCTTTATTGGTCTCCACCAATAAAAATAAAGAAAGTGATTAAGTTAGTTAGACATATATCTTTTATATATACACATGTAATATTCTTTGAAAAATTAATAAGAAAATAAATAGTTGAAGCTATCTTCTTTAACCTCATTCTATCTCCTTTCGCATTTCTCTCTCTCGTTCTATCTTCAACTTCTGCTTCTACATACAATTTCATAGTATCAGAGCTTAGCTAGTAATTTTTAGCGAAAGGTTCATTCCTGAATCAATTAAGTCGATTATTTACTCTGTCTTTTATTCACAATTGAATCTTGAGCTTCTTGATCAACAACGGTGATCCCGTCAAATCAAAAAAATGAGACACGTGTAAGTTAGTAGCATTCAAAATATCTCCTTTCAATTGACAGGCATTGAAAACTATTCAATTTGGTTTGGATCAATGAGGGTAACTCTGTTGGGGAGGAATAAATTGGGGTTGATAGATGGCTCATGTACCAAAAAAAAATTCCCATAACTTTTGGAATCATTGGGAAAGAGTTAATGTGATACTTCTTTCTTGGACAATGAAGGCTAGTGGATTGCTAGGTGAAATTATGTATGGTTCAAGTGCACAGGTTGTATGAAAATATTTGTTTGAAAGGTTAAACAAGGTTGATGGTGCAAAATCATTTAATCTTCACAAAGAAATTGCTACCTTATGTCAAGGAACTGCTTCTGTTACTGTCTATTTTTCAAAGTTATAGGATCTATGGGAAGAATTTGAGGCATTGATCCCATCCCTTGGTTGTGATTGTGAAAAATTGAGGTATTTTATAATACATCTGCAGAAACTGAAATTGTTTCAGTTCTTGATGGGGCTAAATGACTCATATAGTCAAGCAAAAAGTCAAATATTGTTAATGAGTTAAATGCCTATTGTGGATCAGGCATATGCTGTGATAATCAGTGATGAAAGTCAAAAAAACAGCAGCAGCTTCTGCAGGGTTATTAGGTGCAAATCCAACCAATATGTCTAATCAGTATAAAGTGGATATGTACTCATGAACAGGTAGTAATCAGAGATTCAATCAAAAAAAGAAAGAACTATAATGTTCAATGCGATTTCTGCAAACTCAAAGGCCACAGCAAAGAAAATTGTTACAAGATTGTGGGATTTCAAACTCAGAAAGAAAGGGGTAGTTGGAAGCTACAATATTCATAACTCAATGGCTGAGTTTATAACTCAAAATAATGGAGATGCAGGAAATACAAGATCTAATAATGCAGCAGCCTATAATGTTCTAAATGAGGATAATGTGCAGAACAATTGATCTACTGGGACATATTTGGTCAATTCTCTGGGTTAATAGAGGCTGGAAATCAGTCTGTATAAATAGCTAACTAAATCTACAAGATCAACTAACAAGTTATACATTCACTAAAGAACTGTATTGTAGAAAATCATTCTATCCATGATATGTGTGCTTTGGTTGTATTAGCATGATTTTCACGTATACGTTTTGATGAATGACAAACAATGAAGTCAAGTGTCAAACAACGTTATTATATGACAAACAATCAAGATTGAATGCCGAGAAGCATATTGATGAATGGATTGCATGGAAAAGCCAAAGACGAGCTCAAAAGTTCAAGACCGAAGACCCAAGGCGTAGGTCGTTAGGTAGAACCAATGTAAGAGCAACGTTTAAGTTATCTCGTCATTTGGCTAAACATAGGTCATCATAAATATGCATAAAATTATTTCATCAAATCATATTCATCATAAACATATTTCAAATACTTCAAACAAAATGATTTTAACGTTTCTATTTTAACCAAAATGGTTTTTGAAGTAAGTTTTCAATTCTGGACAGCATAAGAGAATAATCGATTATGCAAAAGTGATAATCGATTATTCTGGGAAATTCCATTTATTGGAAATTTCGCAGAGTAGGATAATCGATTATACACTTGGACATAATCGATTATCTTGTATCCGTTGCCAAAGTTTTTGAACGACAGGCAGATAATCGATTATGCAAATCCAATAATCGATTATTCTAGCACAAAATCAGCTTCCGATTTTGTAACGGTAAGCTGATAATCGATTATACAAATCTGATAATCGATTATCCATGCATAAAATCAACATAATTGATTGTCAATTAAGCAACGGACATACATCTTATAACACCTATAAATAGAGGTCTTTTGAGTTGATTTGAAAAACACACAATTCCTCTCATTATTCATATACATATTGATATTATTTGTGCATCATTTTAGAGCTTTTGTTGAGCCAATTGAGAGACATCTTTGAGTTGTTCATAGAGCTAATATTGTATCTCTTTATATACTCTTTTTAGAGAGTTCTTGTTGTAAAAGAGAAAGGTGTTTGAGAAGACCATTCTCATTGATTGTCGGGTTTGCTAAGTACCCTCAATCTTAGTGTGTGAAGTCTTGTGGTGCGGTATCCACGAGCAAGGTGAAGTCTTGAGGTGAGGTATCCTCGAGAAAGTTGAAGTCTTGTCGAGTGTACATCTACGAGCAAGTGTAACGGTTTGTTAGGCACCCGTAAGCTTAACGGAGTTAGTGGAAACTCGAGAGAGTCTCTCGGGGACTGGACTAACCACACGTTGTGGTGAACCAGTATAAATTCGGTGTGTCCTTTCCTTAATCTTTTAATTACTGCATTTACTTTACTCCTGCAATTTTAATTCCGCAATATTTATCAATATTCTCATGCCGCACTATTCACCCCCTCCCCCCCCCCCCTCTAGTGACGGGCATAAATCCTAACAAGTATGAGCAGATTCTTCAGTTGCTAAACAGCAGCAATACTGCGCAGAATTCTAGTGCAAATATAGCAAGTACATCTAAATATTTTAAAGAATAGATAATGAATATTGGGTCCACCAATCATATGGTAGCAGATCTAGATTTGTTGGATAAATACACAATAGTGCAAGCTCAGTATCCAAAAAGAGTTTGCATGCCTAATGGGGACGTAACTCAAGTTACTCACACTGGAGCCAGTACAATATCAAGTAGAAACACAATAACTAATGTGTTTTATATCCCTCAGTTCAAGTTTAATCTCCTTTCAGTATCTAAACTGACAAAAGAGTTGAGGTGCTTAGTAGCTTTCTTTCCTGATTTTTGTATTTTTCAGGAGCTCTTCACTGGGAAGGTGAAAGTGATTGGTAGAGAAAATGATGGTCAGTACATTTTAAGAAGTCAAGCAGAAGGAAAGAGTTCTAGAGAAATCACTCTAACATTTACTGAAGGTGAAACTACATATGAGATCAAGTCACCAGAAGATATAGAGTTGTGGCACCAAAAATTTGGACATGTATCAGCAAAGGTCCTTAAAAATTTACTACCTGTTAATATAGATGTTATAGTAGAAAGAATAAATAGATGTGTTGTATGCCCATGTGCAAAACAAACAAGGCAGCCATTTCCTACTAGTTGCATTAAATCTATTGATGTTTTTTATTTGATAAATGTAGATCTTTGGGGACCTTATAAAGTGTATACATTTGATGGAGACAAGTATTTCCTAATTGTAGTAGATGATTTCTCTAGAAATACATGGCTATTTTTACTCAAACTTAAGTCTAATGTATGGACTATTCTTCAAAAGTTCATAGTGTTTGTCAAGACTCAGTTCAACAAAACAATTAAGGTCATTAGAAGTGACAATAGTACTGAATTTGTCAATTCAACCTGCAGCAATCTATTTACTAATCTTGGAATAGTTCATCAAACTACTTGTGCATACACACCACAATAGAATGGTATTGCTGAAAGAAAATATAGACATCTTTTAGAAGTCACATGAGTAATTAGATTTCAAGGACATATACCTATAAAATTCTAGGGATATTGTGTTTTCGCGGCAGCTTATTTAATTAATAGAATGCCAAGTTCTATATTAAATTACATGTCACCATATGAGAAATAGTATGGAAAAAAACCTTCTCTAAAGTATATCGGAGTTCTAGGATGCCTATGCTTTACAAAGACAGTACAAGAACAAGACAAATTAATGCCAAAATCCAAGGCAGCAGCTATATATATGGGGTATGCAACTACTCAAAAAGGCTATTTACTCTATCAATGGAATAATAAAATCTTTTTTGTCAACAGAGTTTTCATCTTTAAAGAAGAATTTTTTCCATTCAAAGCACTCAGTCAGAGAGAAAGTTTAGCAATGTTCACAAACAACAGGCTTCAGTCAATACCTGATGATACTTCAAGTCAATTCAACCTTGGGAATCATAATATTTTCCAAATAGATGAAGCTGAAAAATACTAACTTTCAAATAAGTCAAGCTGAAGGCATTCACAACACAGAAGATTCCAATTAGCAAAACTTAAGCTCATCAGTTGAACCTACACAACAATACACTACTTCTGAAACTCTACAACAATGCACATCAATGGAGGTAATTACTAATAGCTCACCTTCAGATGTCACTAATCTACAACAAACCGAGTTAGTGAGAAAATCAAGTAGAGATAAGAAACCACCTCTTTGGATGAAATACTTTGTTTCCTTAAATATCCATCAAAATAAGCCTTATGCATTATCTAAGTTCATATCATATGACAATGTCTCTCCCACCTATCAGTCATTTATTGTTTCTTCATCATCTATTTCTAAACCTATAAATTATCATGAAGCAATTAAAGATCTTAGAGGGATAGAGGCTATGAAGACTAAAATTGAAGCACTACAAAATAATCATACTTGGGATATAGTTACACTGCCTAAAGGAAAATCCCCTGTAGGATGAAAATGGATTTACAAAATAAAATACAAGGCTATAGGGGAAAGAGAAAGATTCAAAGTAAGGTTGGTTGCAACATTATTTAGTCAAAAAGAAGGAATACATTATCAAGAAACTTTTTCTATAGTAGTAAAAATAAAAACTGTAAGAATTGTGTTAGCAATTGTTGTCACTAAACAGTGGTGTATACATCAAATGGATGTATATAATGTATTTATTCAATGGGACTTACATGATGAAATATTTATGGAACTGCCTCAAGGATTTACCAGTGAGGGAAAGACAAGAACAGTGTGTAGACTGAATAAATCCTAAACAACAAGGCAATGAAATGCAAAGCTCACGGAGACCTTGTTAAAAGCTCAATTCATCCAAAGTCAATATGATCATTCTTTATTTTTCAAGAAAACTTCAGAAGGTATCACTATAGTGTTAGTATATGTGGATGACATGCTCATTTCTAAAGATAATTTAAAATTAATAGAAGAAACTGAGACTGTCCTACAATAGGTATTCAAAATAAAAGATTTGGTGAAGTTAAATATTTTTAGTCATCGCATTTGCAAGGTCCAATCAAAGAATTCTAATGCATCAAAGGAAATACACATTAGAGTGGATTTCAAAAACAGGTCTGGGAGCAGCCAAGCATGCTAACTCCTATTGATTTCAATGTGAATCTAACAACAAAAGAGTATTATATATATATATATATATATATATATATATATATATATATATATATCAAAAAATTAATTGGCAAACTGCTATATTTAACAATGACTCGACCAGACAGTGCATTCAGTGTTCATACATTAAGTCAATTCCTACATAAGCCAAAAAATATCTCACATGGAAGCAGCACTCGGAATTGTGAGATGTCTGAAAGAACAACTAGGCCAAGGAATCCTATTATCTAGTAAGAACAACACTGAAATTACAGGCTACTGTGATGCAGACATGCTAGCTTGTCCTCATTCTAGGAAGTCTGTCTCTGGCTATTTGATTAAGCTTGGTGAGTCTCTAATTTCCTGGAAATCAAAGAAACAAACAACTATTTCCAGAAGTTCAGCAGAAGCAGAATATAGAAGCCTTGCATTCTGGCATTAACAGTGCTAGAATTGATCTGGCTAGTTGGTCTACTAACATAATTGGGATTCAATATCAAACAACATGTCAGTGTATACAGTGATAGCAAACCAGCAATGCAGATTGCAGCTAATACAGTCTATCATGAACGTACCAAACACATTGAAATTGGTTGTCATTTTATCAGAGAAAAAATCTTACAAGTATTAATTTCAACAAAGTATATTCCTTCTAGAGATCAACCAGCTGATATTATGACAAAAGGACTAAACAGAATCCGGCATGATTACTCAATTCCAAGCTTGGAACCTTAAACATCTTTGAAGTTCCTAGCTTGAGGGGGAGTGTTGAGAAAGGAATTACATAAGGGCAGTTTGGTATTTTCCTTATTAGTCTCCAACAATAAGAATAAAGAAAGTGGTTAGGTTAGTTAGACATATGTCCTTTGTATATACAAGCTATCTTCTTCGTCCTCATTCTATATCCTTTCTCATTTCTCTCTCTTGTTCTATCTTCATCTTCTGTTGCTACATACAATTTCATTTACCATACATGTGGAATTCTACATCTAGCCATACCTCAGCTAGGCGGTTTAGATGATATAGTTTAACAAAGTATTGTTCGAATTTATAGCTTTAATTTTGATTTAATAATCTCAAATTTGCTTCGCATAATCTCAAATTTGAATCACTAATTTTTCTTTCAATACCAATACAAACAATCTCAATCACCAATCTAGTCAAATAACATCAATTCAAAAAGGCCTATTTTATCTTCTTCAATATTTTCTAAGGGTTAACAATAGAATTTTGAGCTTTTTATTGTAAATCACCAAATATATTTGAACTGAGTATTAATTAAGCATAAATTATCAACATTCAAATAATTTTAATGATAATGGATTATTAATCTTCTACTTTCTACTACCAAATAAGAATTTCAAAATTTAAATATTGAAGAGTTTTGGTGCTTAATTAAAAAGGAACACTTTAACGCCATAAAAAAGGGGAACATTCCGCCAAGATTAGTCCGATTGGAACCATGCCGTGCAATTTTTTGCATTAACATATGTTTTCTAGTTGGGGGCCAAATAATACGAAGGAGACTTGAGAAGATCATCATACATGTAAACATAAATATTTCGGAAAAGGTCTAAATATGTTCTTGTATTATACGAAATTGAGCATATTTGTCCTTTGTTAATATTTTAGCTCATATATATTCTCACTATCACATAGTTGGTCCATATATACATTTACTATTACATAGTTGGTCCAAATATACCCCTTTCGAAACGGAATCCACCCAAAGTAATTAGCTCTTTTGTTAATTGTACTAAAATGTATTACAAACACTATTTCTTTTTATTAGTATTTTTTCCTTATTTTTCTCTTTTCTTTCTTCTTTTTTCTTTTCTTCTCTTTTTTGTTCCTTTTTCTTTCTCCTATATCAGAGTTCCTTCATCGGTGATGCCTTCTCCATTTTCGTTACCTATTTAACTTAACAAAACTCATAAATTCCTGATAATTTTATTATCACAAACCCCATAGGTTCGTCTCACCTGAAGGAAATAAAAATTATCGGAGAAATTTTTCGGTGGTGTTAATTGAGTGAAGGTAAGATATGGTTATTCAGATTTTGAAGGTCTTGTACCCTTCAGATTTGAAGCTCCAAAGTGAACAACACCCTCAATTTCCGAATAACCAAATCATACCTTCAACAAATTAACACTACTAAAAAAATTTCTCCTACAATTTTTATCTCCTTCTTTTCAAAATAACTAGAGCCTTCTTGCTTGGAAGCTTTTACTTGTGTAAGTTTGATTTTTAGGAATAAAATCAGGTGAACGAAAATGGAGAAGACATCAGTGATGGAGGAAATCAAATATAGGATAAAGAAAAAGGGGGAAAAGAGAAAAAAGAAGAAAGAAAAGAGAAAAATAAAGAAAAATAGTACTAATAAAAAGGAAGTAGTGTTTGTAATATATTTTAGTACAATTAATAAAGGGGCTAATTGATTTGGCTGGATTCCGTTTTGAAAGTGGCATATTTGGACCAATTATGTGATAGTAAAGGTATATTTCTATACAAACTATGTGACAGTAAGGGCATAATGGTCGAAAGTATTAACGAAGGGCAAATATACCTAATTTCGTATTGTATAAGGGTATATTTTGACTTTTCCGTAAATATTTTTAGTCAGACATAATGTTATGTTCAAAATTTTGTGTTTTTTTATTATTTTATGTAAAAAAAATACTATAGTACTTAATTAGTACATTTATGTGTACGTATGAGCCCTTCAATTAGATAAAGGGAAAAATAAATTAATATAGTTTCTTGTCCAATTTCTGGGCAAAATATATTGACATAAATTCTTTCCTTGTACAATAAACTGCTATAATCTAGTTGTTCCTTTTCAACAATTTTCTCCAAAATAACAAGCGGAGTTTATTCTTGAAACTCCCTTGTCTGCAGCAAGTATACTCATTTCTCTTTAATTAGTTGTTTTCGCACGCAATTCAGCTATTGAAGAGTGTAATTGCTCGCCCTGTTTCTCTCCTATACTCTATAAATCCATCTTGAGAACATTATATAACTGGATAAGCCTTTAATTTTCAATAAAATCAATCTCAAGGATAGAAAAGCTTCGCAAATAAAAGCTCATTCCAAGTATCTTGAAGTCCAGGCAAACACCAATAAACACAATCAGCGTAGCTAAACGGATCTGCTAGTTCCTCTGGTGTTAATGGACTCCATTGTTTCTTGTAAATTGTTGTATGCGCCCCTTTTTTGTAACTTGAGAGCTGTGCGATGTTGAGAAATGAGATTGGCACTTTTGATTTACTAAATTCTTTGTCAATCACTTGCATTATGCTTTTTCTACTATCTGTTCCTCAGTAATTTGGATCCTCTATCATTTTAGTCTCATTGTAACAGTTCTTATTTGGTTCTCCTCCCCATTCTATGCTCCTGCCAAACAAAGAGCAGAAACCTAAATTATCAATGTTGTTTGACCACACTAAAAAGTATAGAATTTGGTTTATTCCTTCAAATTGAGTCCCATAAATATGTGGAAAAACCACTAATGCTCATATTAGTATATACTATCTATATCACGCTCCTTGGAGTGCGACCTTTCTTAGACCTGCGTGAATGCAGGAAAACTAGGTTAACTCCATCGTGATCTAACACCCCAAAATTATATATGTAGACCAGGTAAAATCCTAACAATACTTCCAAAAAACTCTTTTCCAACGTTAAATATCAAATATTTTTGTTTTATTTTAACCAAATATTATCCAAACGTCTTTTTATATTTTTTTTCATTTTTATTATTAGAAGCAAAGATGTAAAATATACCAAGGTAAGAGAGGTAGAAAAGATTATTGTTTACTCACTTTTCATGAGAAGGTGACATGCTAGTAAAAAAGACTCGTGTTTTCTTTGGATCCATATGCTTTTTAATCCATTTCAACATACCCTTCATTGCCATTCGATATGGAAACTTCCACTATATCTTTCACTTCATCGTCAAAAGACCCTTGCCTGCATCAATTTTCATTTCGTATATGTTAGTACGTAGAATGTCAATGGCACTCACTTGTTGTTATCTTTTAGGCGACCTGATCACAGCATATTTCTTCATTGTGAGTATATAAAAGTGGTAAGTTATAAATGAAAACATGAAAGAGTAAAGGAAATTACAAAATATTAAAATGGAGGCCCTTCATCCACCAAAGATAAGTATTGAACACAATTATATCAGCTCCTTTCCAATATTTTCCATGTGCATTTATTGAACCTTTTCGAACAACTCTTTCCTCGATCCTATGTTTGACTGCATCATCAGAATTTGAAATGGTGCCCAGTAGAACTCTATAGTTGCATTGTAATCCTGGAAATTAAAATACAAACTAACTTATATTTGTTTATTAAATCAATGTACAAATTAACAGAATTGTAATGTATAAGCTCAAAATTGCTAGAGAAAATGATCACCTTAATGGTGAAAATGTCAAAATTACCAACAGTTTTCATGGATTTAGCATCGTCGGGAATGAGTCTATGGACAAGACAAACCATGGAAACAAACTGTCCTCTGTTCAAGGAATCGCCAACGAACAACATCTTCTTCCCCCGAAGAGTTTCTAGTATTAATGTTGCATTGAAACAGCGATTTCACGTTAGCAAAGGCGTCTTAATTGAAGATTATATATGTTAGTCGGATATCACATGTAGCAAAATTAAATGCAGAAGTAAGAACGGGAAGAGGAAAAGAAAATCCTACGAGTTGGATTGCTCGATTATTGTGTTTATGGAACAAATGTTGTTTGGAAAGGATGGTGACATCTTATTCCAACAAGTTCTATTTGACTAGTAACTCTAATAGACTTATAATATAATCAGTCGTACATAAAAGTTTAACTTCTATATACTGTCAAAATGTTACCTCGAAAGTGAGCAACCGTGAGGTTGCCATCTCCAATGTTGATAGTTTTTATCTGGCCGACCATGTTCTTGGCACGTCAACTGTGGTTGTATGTACGGACACTCTGGTTCTTCGTACCAAGGCCGATTCTGTCTCTCCTATTGCAAATGGTAACTTCTCTTTATTCTTCTCTGCCAACAGAATTCCAAAGAAACAGTTAATTCTGCCCCCAGTTGATACATGCAAAATCGAAACATATACTCGATGAGATTAAGTTCGTTCTATGCATTACCGGTTTAAAAAATATTTACCCAATCAGATCGGTTAGAAAAATAAATTTATATGGTTAGCATTAATCAGTAACTTGGTAAAAGTTGTACTCCCTACGTTTCAGTTTATGTATTTGACTGGACACAGAATGTAAGGAAAAATGAAACTTTTGAAATTTGTAGTCCTGAAGAAGTCAGAAAGCGGTCCAGGGTTGGTTATAAAAGCTTCTCATTGATAGAATGATAAATTTAAGCTAAAATGTTTTCAAATTTAGAAATGGGTCATTCTTTTTGGAACCAATCGAAAAGGAAATACGTTCGCATAAACTAGAACGGAGTAGTAACTAATAAATGTGTATAAAAGAGAAAGAAAAACTGTAAATTCATTAGAATTACTCACTAATATTTCTTGACATAGAATTGTGTTGTTGGCTTGAAACTCTGGAATCAAGCTGGCTAAAAATGCAGTTGAATTCTTCACTGTGCAATATAATAATAAGAACAATAAACAACAACAACAACAATAACTACCCAGTATACTCCCACCAGGTGGGGTCTGGGGAGGGTAATATGTAGACGAGCCTTACCCCTACCCGAAAGGGCAGAGAGGCTGTTTCAATCGACCCTCGGCGCATAGGATAAAAGGAAAAACATCTGTAAAATAAAAACAAAGACAAATTAACACAAAAGGATAAAAACGAACTTTTCTAAGAAAAGAAGAGGAACATGGAGAAGAAGATGGAGCTGGCTTCATTTTATTTTTTTTTTAATCCTTTGGTAGCTACACTTATTTTTCTATTTTTTATTGTTTTTAGTTAGGTAGTGAAAGTCATCTACCCATTGTTCAATGGGGTAGAATAAATACAGAAAAACAATAGGTTGTGTAAACAGAGTTGAAGGAAATTATTTTTATTTTCAGCTAATTGAATCATTAATTCCAACGTGTGCCTACATTCTTAGTATATTTTATTTACCAGTTCCGGGAAGAGATATTTATTGAATAGAAAGAATGAAACCAGTACCAGCTTATCTGAAGAGGAGCTTTAAAGTTGTCTTTGTGTGACATATTGGTCACGGGTTCGAACCGTGGAAACAGCCATTAATACTTGCATTAGGGTAGATTGTCTACGTCATTATCCCTTGCGATACGACATTTCCCATTAATTAATTCCGATAGTTTTTTTTGTTTTTCACCCGGTGTCAGTACCCAACAGGCCCCGACGCTAGATTCACATAGCATATACCTACTATTAAAAGAAAAGGTCTCTATACTAGAAACTTTTTCATGCCTATGACTCTGAACTCAAACAGTGAGGAATTCTATTCATCCCACACAACTCTTGGCTATAATTTGGATTATTAGTTGCTATTCTCGTTATTAAATTTTTACTATTATTGTTACATTAGATTTGAAGGAAATACCTGATAATAGAAAGGGTAGTAATCACTAACGAGATTATTTTTATTACATTAGGCTTGTCATTTTCCCAAAATAGTTATTTTGGTCATATTTCTTATATGCAAGAAAACTAGTGGTTGGGGTCAAATTGATAAGTGAAATTTAACAGTCTAATTATGTATGTTTCTTTGAAATAAACTAATGGCACTCGCTTTCCTGATTTAATTAACTTAAAATGATGGTCAAAAGTCTAGCAAGTTTTACTTAATTTACAGCTCAATATTTGTGGTGAAGTAATGTTTCTCTTGGATTCTAAGTTAAGGCTAGTTGTGAATGATTGGATATAGTTTTTCCACTTTTTGTTTATTTTTTGTGGTTCACACTATCAGCATAATTTAATCCGTAGCATATCGTCTATTTATTTTCTGGAAATGACTAGTTCCACTTATTACATATGAATATTTGCTTGAATTGTGTTTTAAATAATCATCGGTGTATAGAAATTAAACTCATTCGTGAGAACATGGTGTGCTCAAGAAATTAGGTAAAGTGGGTACCAATCATTACTTGTTTAAAGGGTGAAGTTGGAGAGTGATTTGAGATTTAGGTAACATTTCAACTTCATTTTAGTTGACATTTTCTTTATACGCACCCCCACCTAAGCCAATCCATCATGGAGCAGGTGACATACCAAGATTTAGGAGCTTCTATAAATATATGAATAAGAAAAACAATCATGATTATTTCACTTTCACCCCCTTTAGTTATCCTAATTGTTGGCTAATGGATTTCTTTTTTTAATAAGCGTAGTATCCGAGCCAACTTGCACGCACCCCTACTAGTTCCACAGGGTACCTGCTACCTCCCACCAGCACAAACACCGAATAATTGTAGACTAAAAGATTTTTTTAAAGATCTTTTTCCATCATAATCCGTCTGTCCCACATGCTTTTTTCGGACAAAATGTTATGGTTGTTCCACAAAGGTTTTCTCTAATACAATAACAGCTATGTATATATCTGTAGTATCCAAGCCAGATAATGAAATTGCGACAAAATGGTGAAACCCCTTCTGTCTAAGAAACTAATGGGCACAATGTTCAGATCCAAATCCTGTTCAAGATAGAAGCACCAACAGCCTACAAAGAATGCTGTTACCTGGAATAAAATGACACTGGAAAAGGAAAAAGAAGAAAAAAAACACCAGCACAAAAATGACAGCCTAGTCATAGAAATTACAAGCAATTGAGTGACATCCATGAGAAAGTGCCAAGTTGTAGGATGTCCAATTTAGTCTTACTGGGGAGGATCGCGAGGATCTGATTTTTTCCGAAGCAACAACTTGAAAGAGTCAATTGTCGATCCATGTCAAAAATTGATTTGTCTGATCATTTGAGTAGTTAAACATGTAATTGCTCAAAAATTGACAGGAGAATACGAACTCCTGTGACCATGAGAAGGTCCTCTAAATCTCCGCACCAATGATAAAAACATACTCTGCAAAAAGAGAACATAAATGTGATAATAAGTCCCAACATTCAACCAGCAAAGAACACATCCTCCGATTAAAAAAAAATATGTGCACGCCATTAAAAGAAGGCTATTCTCAATCTTATCTTTTCCTTTTTTAGTTATTGTGGTAAATCGGAGGACTATGGTATAGTGTTTCAGCAGGTCCATAAATCCACAATTCAACTCACTCTTTGAGAACTCACATTAGCCATAAACTTCAGCTTGTATGGAAATTAGGAGCAAGGAGAAAGAGTTTAGAATACGAGACATAAATCCAGCAGAGTTGTCCATCCACGAGGTAGAGAACTCACAGCTAGAGTCGACAACCACCAAACTAATGCAACTATGATCCATAGAACTCGCACATTGCGAGGTGCTATAATAAAGTTCATGGCTAACACACCCATGTTGGATGTTCTATCTCGTATTGTGACACACCTAGGTGCTATAAACAATTAAAACCAAAGCTTCCCACTGCATCCTTTTTCTCTTAGTAAGAACCACGACTGTGATTGCTCCTAGCCTATCCCCAACCTCTCCAAGAAAGAAGTTAGTCATAGAGATGTTTGGACAAGCAAAATCAGTTCTGTAAAATGTTTCACCCTTAATCCTAGCCAATAAGGAATTTTCAACAGATCAAACAACCTCGCTCTAATATAAAACACCAGCATTATTTAATACCTGTAACGTATGTGGCAAGCTCGCCCAAAACTCCAAGTTTGGAATTATCTGCATAAGTTTAAGAGAAGGAAGATGTCAGATTACAGCATTTTAACAATTAAATGTTGCTCACTAGCAAAGTGAAAATGAGTTTTAAATAAACATGCCGCACTTGGTGACTTCACTAACATCTGAGGTGGCTAAATTTTCCATAAAAACTCTTATTTTGTAAGTAAAATTGTCACCAGGTTACATTAAAAGAATTAGTAATATTCTCTTCCATTTTGCCTGAAATTCATTGTGGCTCAACTTGTGAAATTCTTTGACTGATTATGATCCAATTCAAGGCCTATTAGAATTAGAAGTAGAAGGCACTCTGGTGGGATCTCCATGGTCAGGAAGTCTTTTTCTGCCACTTTGTTAGTGATCAGGTGGCATTACTTCTTCGGCCTGAACCAAGGAACCCGTTGCTATTAATTTAAAAGATTCTTTCTCAATCCTTGAATAATTTGGAGAGAGACAAAAGATAGATAGGAAAAGCCAAAAAGGAACTTCAACAATCTTGTAAGATCTGTAACGTTCATCAATGACATGCACTCGGGTGTAGCAAACTACAATTCGAGGAAAACTGCAAGCTTACACACACAGAAGTGACAAAAAACTATACTCCCTCTTCTAGAAGTGTGTTTATGATACCTTAGTGTAGTGAAATTTCTATGTGCACATATAGAGTGCAATCTTGAATGCACTCATCGCACTCATTATAGAGTCAAGTCTTGACTGCAATTTGCAACTGTTTGTAACATCCACTTCAATGATAAACTGAAAAGACAATAGTAAATTTGGAAAGTCTAACTGGTTAAATTAAGAAGCAACAAACCTAAATCATACTCATCCTAATTTGATTAATTTGCCCCCAACACAAAATTAAGGTCACAATATTTTCCTCAGTATTCAATCGAATAACGGTGTGTCTGGTATGAAGGAAATTATTTTCCTGGAAAATAGTGGTTTTCTTGCTTATTTTCTAATGTTTATTCAGTAAGCAGAAAAAATTATTTTCTGGATTCTGGAAGTATATAATTAGGCAAACACTACGAGAGACGGAATGTGTGAGGGTGGGGGAAGGTCCAGGGTCCGTCAGGTTCGAGGTCGGGGTCTGATCCAGGTTCAAGGTCGGAGTAGGGGGGACAGGGTCAGGGGTTGGGGTTCGAGGGTGGGGAGCCCGGGACTCAAAGTGGCCAAGGGGTAGGCAGTGTGGACTGAAGTGCCGGGAGTTGCCGAGGGCGGAGGAGGTATGTCCTATATCTAAGGCCCAAGCGTCTAGGGCAGAGTGGTGTCTACGGTGAGGGGGTGCCGAGAGCGGGGGAGCTTTGGGGGGGAGGGGGGAAGGTAGGGGAGGTTTAGGGTGGCGATGGTGGGAGAGTGGATGGTCCAACAAGAGTTTTAGAAAATATTTTCCCTCTTCCTTGTAGAGAGGTCATTTTCCTAAAATTGGACGAAAATGAGTTCATAAGAAAAAATATATTTAGCCAACCAATCATCGAAAAATTGAAAAATATTTTCCTCCCTACCAACCACACCCGAAGTGTTATCATTCCTTTGCAATATGGTTTCATCTCAAAGTTCACAAATATCCACCTCTGCATCACTCAACCACCACAAATTGCATTCCCATCTACAACCACAACACATCAATATCTGCACAAGCCGAGGACCAAATGTGTAATTATACTATACTTAGAAGTCTTGTCTTGCTTATATAGAAAGATTTATCATTCTTAAAAGACTTTTCCATAAAATCAAAGGAACCCACTATTGTTATCCTTTTGCTTTGTTGCTCAACAGGTTTATTGAGGTTTATATATGGGCAGTTCCCCACTTCCAACCGAGAGGTTGTGAGTTCGAGTCTCCCCAAGAACAAGGTGGGAAGTTCTTGGAGGGAAGGATGCCGGGGGTCTATTTGGAAACCGCCTCTCTACCCCTGGATAGGAGTAAGGTCTGCCTACACACCACCCTCCCCAAACCCCACTAAGTGGGATTATACTGGGTTATTGTTGTTGTTGTTGTATATATGGGCAGTTCCCCAGGGTGGGCATCAGGATTGGTCAGATATAGTCCACCAAGAGGCTCCCGTAAATCACCAGAATGAGATCATGATGTCTTTGTAGATTTGATCATTAGATCTTCATGAATTCAATCACAAATACAAACTGAAGGAGAATATAATGATTCTAAAACTGGACCCCATATCATAGTTTCCAAAGGAGCTCTATCTTTTTTCCAGGAGATTAAATAAAAAATGGAGTACATACAGTGGAATTTGAGGATACTGGAGCTTAAGGATGGTCTGCAATTGCAACTGTCAAAAACAATAATAGCAAAACAGGAAGGAGGGATCACCAAAATCATATCCTAATCTCATGTACCAAAACGAGGTAACGAAGTAGAAATGAACATATCAGCAATTATCCTGATGTACTTGTGCTGGAATATGCTTGACAATAGAACCAGTTCAAAAATAATAGCAAAATGGCTCGAAAACCCTCACAAATACGGATACTATTGATATAACAGACAATAGTAAATCAGTTTTCCCTCCGAGCACAACGTCATCTTGAAAAATAGTAACTAATTGTGAATGCCCCACAATGATCAAGAAAAAGAATCGCTTAACAACATGGCCAGCACTCAATATAGAGGGAATGAAAAAGGTGAGCGATGCAACCTAAAAGACCTATAGCTGACTCTAGAAAACTAGTCAAGGCATATGGATAACATCCCGTCCAAGGACTACTACTTATTTTCCGAGGAAATGGGAACACTAATGTTTCTTTAAGACTACAGGTGATGTTTTCAGTCAGAATTTGACTTATGTCCCCAATTACCCAAATTCGTTTCCCCTCCACGTAAACACCTTGTTAGTAGATTGTGATCCTTTTATTTTGTCATATCTGATTTTTTAAGTAAAAAATCTGACTCCACTACTTGTTTTAGATCCCTGCTTTGCATATCATATCTGTGTATTTATATTGTTCCAACTTAGTTACTTGAGCCAATCACTTACAAAAGAGAGTAGAACTATAGTTTGGAAACAAAGGGAAAAAGGAGGAGGATAGGGCAGCAAAGAGGCCAGCCACAGTCAAGACATATTCACCAAGCAGTCTGGATAGTAACTGTGAAAAAGCACGGAAAAATATGATATATTGATGTTAAACATGATACAATGAGCCCTATATATACACATAACCTATCCTACTCCTAATACATATTGGATCTCAGGTCATCGCCAAGAGGGACAGTGTCAGATATCTTGGGTCGGTGATTCAGGGGGACGGAGAGATTGATGGGGACGTCACCCATCGTATAGGAGCGGGGTGGTCAAAGTGAAGGCTTGCATCAGGAGTCCTGTGTGACAAGAAAGTTCCACAGAAACTCAAGGGAAAATTTTATAGAGCTGTAGTGAGACCTGCAAGTTGTATGGGGCGGAGTGCTGGCCAGTGAAGAACTCTCATGTTCAGATAATGAAAGTTGCGGAGATAAGGATGCTCAGGTGGATGTGTGGCTCACCAGGTTGGATAAGATTAAGAATGAAGTTATTCGAGAGAAGGTGGGGGTGGCCCCGGTGGATGAGAAGATGCGAGAAGCGAGGCTGAGGTGGTTCGGGCATGTGCGGAGGAGAAGTCCTGATGCCCCGGTGAGGAGTTATGAGCGGCTGGCGATTGTCGGCGTTCGGCGAGGCAGAGGGAGGCCTAAGAAGTATCGGGGAGAGGTGATTAGGCATAACATGGCTAGAATGTGGGTTTCCGAGGACATGACCCTTGATAGGAAAGTCTGGAGGTCTGGTATCAGGGTTGTAGGACATGGGCTCCTAGAGTTTTTCTTACTCCTCACCCGGGGTTGGGTGAGGCTTGGCAGGGCTATCCATAGATGATTTGTGTGTTTTGGATTGAGTCTCCCTTATGGTAGTTATTTAAGGTAGTTAATGTATGATATTATTGCATGCTATTTACATATGGTTCTTATGTTTAGATAATTATTTACGATATTTCTGTTGGAGTTACTAATGCTCTTTTGTTTTGTTTTGTTTTTCCTTTCCTTCACTAAGCCGAGGGTCGATTGGAAATAGCCTCTCTGCCCTTTCGGGTAGGGGTAAGGCTCGTTTGCATATTACCCTCCCCAGACCCCACTTCGTAGGACTATACTGGATAGTTGTTCTTGTTGTTGTTGTTGTTGTTAACACTCCCCCTCAAGTTGGTGCATATAAATCATATGTACCAAGCTTGTTACATATGTAGTTAATACGAGGACCGGTGAGGGACTTGGTGAAAATCTCTGCAAGCTGATCATTTGACTTTACAAACTTTGTAGCAATATCTCCCGAGAGTATCTTTTCTCTGACAAAGTGACAGTCAATCTCAATGTGCTTAGTTCTCTCATGGAACACTGGATTTGACGCAATATGAAGAGCAGCTTGATTATCACACACAAGTCCCATCTAACTAACATCACCAAATTTCAGCTCTTTGAGCAACTGTTTGATCCAAGCTAGCTCACATGTCGCCATAGTCATTGCTCGATATTCTGCTTCTGCACTAGACCGAGCAACCACATTCTGTTTTTTGCTTTTCCAAGATACCAAATTTCCTCCTACTAAGACACAATATCCAGAAGTAGAACGTCTGTCAGAAGGCGATCCTACCCAATCAGCATCGGAGTATCCAACGATCTGCTCATGGCCTCGATCCTCAAACAATGAACCTTTACCTGGAGTTGATTTTATATACTGAAGAATGCGAACAACTGCATCCCAATGACTATCATACGGAGAACCCATAAACTGGCTCACAACACTGACAGGAAAGTAAATGTCAGGTCTTGTCATTGTAAGAAAATTTAATTTACCAACTAACCGCCTATATCTTGCAGGATCGTTAAGAGGCTCCCCCTGTCCTGGAAGAAGTTTAAAATTCGGATCCATCAGAGTGTCAACAGGACTGTCATTCGTGTCTCCTCAAGAATATCTAAGGCATACTTCCGTTGTGAGATCACAATACCTAAGCTAGACTGAGCGAGCTCAATACCCAAAAAATACTTTAGTTTGCACAGATCCTTAGTCTGAAAGTGTTGAAAGAGATGTTGCTTCAATTTAGTAATATCATCCTGGTCATTGCCGGTAATAACAATGTCGTCAACATAGACCACCAGATAAATACAGAGACTCGAATCAGAATGCCGATAGAATACAGAGTAATCAGCTTCACTCCGAGTCATGCCAAAGTCCTGGATAACAGTGCTAAACTTACCAAATCAGGCTCGAAGAGATTGCTTTAGACCATAAAGTGACCGGCGCAAGCGACATACAAGGCCACGAGACTCCCCCAGAGCAACAAACCCAGGTGGTTGCTCTATATAAACTTCATCCTCAAGGTCACCATGTAAAAACACATTTTTAATGTCCAGCTGATACAGAGGCCAATGGCGAACAGCAGCCATGGATAGAAAAAGGCGGACTGATGCTATCTTAGCCACGGGAGAGAAGGTATCACTGTAATCAAGCCCGAATATCTGAGTATATCCCTTGGCAATAAGACGAGCCTTAAGACGATCAACCTTACCATCTTGACCAACCTTGATTGCATACATTCAACGACAACCAACAGTAGATTTACCTGAAGGAAGAGGGACGAGCTCCCAAGTACCACTCGTATGTAAAGCAGACATCTCGTCAGTCATAGCATGTCGCCACCCTGGATGAGACAATGTTTCACCTGTAGACTTAGGGATGGAAACAGAGGACAAAGAAGATAGAAAAGCATAATAGGGTGATGACAAACGATGATAACTTAAACTGATATAATGGGGATTAGGATTATGGGTGGTCCGTATACCTTTCCGAAGTGCAATCGGAAGAGACAAGTCCACAGTAGGAGCAGGGTCAGGTGCAGGACGTGAATCAACCGGGCCGGATGCTGGGCGAGGATGACGATGATGTGTCAAGAGTGGAGTTTCTGTGGCAGGGAGTCTAGGAGGAGCTACACTAGACTCTCCAACGGTTGGAATGGGTAAGACTTCGGTAGCGAAAGGTGAAGGAGGAGCTACAGTAGACTCGCTAAAGGCCGGTATATGTAAAACCTCAGATATATCAAGATGGTCAGAATGGTCAGAAGAGGTAAAGAAAGGTTTAGACTCAAAAAATGTGACATCAGCTGACATAAGGTACCTACGAAGATCAGGTGAATAACAACGATAGCCCTTCTGGACACGAGAATAACCAAGGAAGACACACTTGAGAGCACGAGGAGTTAACTTATCTTTCCCAGGGGCTAAGTTATGAACGAAACAAGTGCTCCCAAAAACACGAGGAGGAACAGAGTATAAGGGTGACTGGGGAAACAATACCTCATATGGAATCTGATTCTGGATGGGAGATGAAGGCATCCGATTAACCAAATAACAAGATGTGAGAACTGCATTGCCCCAAAAGCGACTCGAAACGAGCGGTCAA
The DNA here is from genome assembly GCA_034376525.1 of Nicotiana benthamiana. Taxonomy (NCBI): domain Eukaryota; kingdom Viridiplantae; phylum Streptophyta; class Magnoliopsida; order Solanales; family Solanaceae; genus Nicotiana; species Nicotiana benthamiana. The sequence continues at coordinate 70,505,157 of CM067332.1, forward strand.
AGGAATTGATCCGTTTAGTTCTGTTCTTCTCCTAGTTTTATAGCACAACCATGTTGAGGGATCTTTCCGACGCAAAGCGCGCTGCATCTCCTGTCCAACCAAGTGAAGAATATCTTGTCCAAGCTTGCATCCTTCTTCTGCCATTGGGAATGGAACATCTCTCCACTTGTAAGTGATAGAAATTAAGGACTCTGTTGCAGGTTTTGGTTGATTAAAGAATCCTCTCAGAAGCCCATTGAGCCTTTCTCCTAGGGTTGGTTTTCTTATCTGATCCTAAATCATTCAACAACCTGAGTGTTGTAGCTCTCTTGTTCTTGGCTGCTAGACGAGGAGCTGGGTAGAGAGATAATAGATCCTCCCCCTAGGATGGTAGCTTCTATTCCTTGATTGCCCCGCAAGTTAAATAAGGGATTCTAATGCTTCTTGAAGCCAAATAAGGGCATAAACCACTATATAGAGTCTTGAGTGCCTTCCCTTCGGAAATCAACTAAGGCAACTCTGTGAACATGAGATTCAATGAGAAGTGTGCGAGCAGTCTCAACAATGTGCCTATTTTTTCTTTCTGCAACCCCATTTTGCTGAGGGGTATAAGGACAAGAGGTCTCATGAATAATTCCTTGAGAAGTCATAAACTACTGAAATTGAGAGGATAAATATTATTAGGCATTATCATTGCGAAAAGTGCGAATAGAATCACCAAATTGATTTTTAATTTCAGCACAAAAATTCTGGAATATAAAAAACAACTCAGAACGATCTTTCATTAAGAAAATCCAAGTACATCTTGAATGATCATCAATGAAACTAACAAAATAACGAAATCCCAAGGTTGAACTGACTCTACTAGGACCCCATATATCCGAATGAATTAAAGAAAAAACAGACTCTGCACGACTCTCAATACTACGAGGAAATGAGGGTCGGGTATGTTTTCCGAGCTGACATGACTCACACTCTAATGTGGATAAACTAGACAAACTAGGCACCATCTTCTGAAGCTTGGACAAGCTAGGATGTCCTAAACGACTATGAAGTAGGTCTGGAGGATCTGCAACTAGACATGCCTTGGAGGATTTTAGTGAGTTAAGGTAGTAGAGTCGTTCTGATTCAAGTCATGTTCCAATCGTCTGTCCCGTACTGCGGTCCTGCATAATAAAAGAATCATCAATAAAATATATACCGCAATGGAGGGCACGAGTCAAACGACTAACAGATGCAAGATTAAAAGGACAGCCAGGGACATAAAGAACGGAATCTAGAGTGATAGAGGGTAGGGGATTCGCTTGTCCAACTCCTTTTGCTTTAGTTTGAGACCCATTGGCTAAAGTAACGTTGGGAAGAAACTGTGAATACGCAATATTTGACAAAAGGGATTTATTACCAGAGATATGATCAGAAGCAGTTGAATCCACAACCCATTGTTCAAGATGACTAGACTGGGAAACACAAGCAAAAAAATTACCAGCAACAGAAGTATCAGTCTGAGCAACAAAGGCTACTTGTGGAGATGTCTGCTTACTTGCTCGATATTTAAGGAATTCATTATACTCCCCTTCAGATACAATCTCCGGTACCTGTAGTCTCGGTCTGAGCAACATAAGCATTTTTGGGTGGTCGGCCATGTAAAGAATAGCACACGTCACGAGTGTGACCAAGTTTATGACAATAAGAACACTTGGGTCTAGATCTTCCAAAACGACCTCCTCCTCGTCTATTCTCCACAGTATACCCGATTGTCCACTGATTGGGATACGAGGATAAATGAATCAAGTGTCTGTGATGAGCTCACTGGGTGACTTGGTGCTGCAGCAAGGCGAAGTAATCGAGAGAATAATTCATCAACTATGGGGACAGTCGGACTAGCCAAAATCTGATCGCATACTGAGTCGAGATCATTAGGAAGCCCAGCAAGAGTAAGAACTAGAAACAACTTGTGTCGTTGCTCTTGCTGCTTTGCAACGCTAGCAGAAACTGGCATCAACGTCTCAAATTCCTCCATAACTGCATGTACTTGTCCCAAGTAAGTAGACATATTTAATTCGTGTTTCTTTAAATTTGTCATCCGCGATGTGACATCATAGAAACGAGATATGTCATTAGTGTATAAAGTACGAGCCCTTTCCCAAACCAAATAACATGTCTGGAATGGACGAGACAAGGGCATCAACTTGGAATCAATAGATCGCCACAAAATACTGCATAATTGAGCGCCAATCTTCTCCCAATGTGCTTTGGCTTTTTCATCTCCTTCACTAGACTTCTTGATTAGATGATCTTGAACACCTTGACCTTTACACCACAACTCGACAGACGAAGCCCAAGCTAAGTAGTTGGAACCTCCCAATAAAGGTTCTGATGTAATCATAATACCGAAATTGCCAAAAGCCGATATTTTAGGCCCGAAAGCATCGACTCCCAAAGACATTGTGAAAACTTGCTGAAACAGATGAAGGAAATACTGTTTTTGCCGGAAAATTACTGTAGTTGCCGGAAAAAATCATTGTAGATGCCGGAAAAAATTCAAAGTGTTCGGAATTGAAAAGTAAAAATATGGATAGGCTCGGAATTCTCAGGCGAACAGGCTATCTCAAGAAAAATTTTCTACAAAACTGCCGGAAAGTGGTTCACGCGCCGGCGCATGGGCGTGACGCGCTGCCGGCGTCAGAGGATCTGGAGAAGATTGAGAGCGCATGAGGATGTGTCTGCCGGAGCTGTTCAGTGGGGTTTGGTCGCCGAACTATGACAGATCTTGTGGTAGTGTTGGATTTTGCACAATGCTGACGGGGAGAGATAACGTAAAAAAGCTTTGAAAAAGTCGCCGGAAAAATAAGGCACGGCTGACTTCTGCTTTGTATTTTGGTTCCCAGATGTATCTCACCACTAAGGCTCTGATACCATGTAAAAAAGCAGGGGAAAAATATGATGTTAAACATGATACAATGAGCCCTATATATACACATAACCTATCCTACTCCTAATACATATTGGATTAGGGTTATTTTACTACTATTTACATATTCTAACAGTAACTTTAATGTACCTATTCTGATAAACTGAAATGAACACAGAAGAGAAAAAGTGAAGCAACATACGTCTATCCCACGAATGCCCAAAGAGAAGTACCGATAGGCTGCACCACCTAGCAAGTAAACTCCAAAGAGGCATAGGATTCTGTGCAGTGTATCAATCAGTTAATCAGTGAGTAAGCAACTCCTTTATATGGTTTATGTTTTTAACAATTAATCTTACATGATCATCATGGTACCAAACCAGCCCATTCCTTGCCCGTGAGAGGATATAATCACTGCGCAGCCGGAGGGGTGATATATTTGTGTAGCCTTTCAACAAAAAAAAAGCATGAACTCCTCGTTGAAATTATCCATAAGACCCAAGTTCTTGAGAAAGTTAAGAGATGAGAAATGAAGAGGCGACTGAAGAATGCACCAAATTGTTTAATTCTCGTATGTATGCAAACTTAGCAAGAAATCTGAGCATGCAATATACTCAACAAGGACTGCTGAGCTCTAGCCCTCCAAACTAATCTTGCACTCGAGCCTAACACCAAGCCTAGAGCAGCAGCATGCCCCAAGGTGGCACTTAAGACCAAACAAGCAACCACTAACTTGGGCCTAGGACTAGTACTCAATCCTAAAGACAAGTGCTCCCTTAGAATATGCTTCTATGATCAATACCTTGCCGAGGGGTTCTCTCTTTTTTCTAGTACGTTATCATGAACTATTCTTCCCGCAGAAACTCAATGTCATTTCAAGGTTCCCATCTAGGTGCCTTCTGTCTCCAAAACTACTTGCATCCCCATTCACATGAGCAATTTTGATTTGCAGGTTCATTTTATACCATGCTGGACTAGAAGAAATTATCATAATGTGGCTATCCGCACCTTATTGCGAAAAAGCAAATCTATGTATTTCATTAACCAAGATCCTCCTTATAGAATAATGACGCCAAGTACTCCTATGAGTAACACAAAGTACTCCATAAAGAGATTGAAACATGGACATTCAGAGTACTTACGTAATCACAAGTCCCAACTAATTCAAGTGTCCGAGGAACCTGGCAAAGGAATGGAAAGGAAAATCAATGGACGAATTCCAATAAAATGTCACTAAAGAAAAGTAGAGCCCATACTCAAAGGAAACAACCCCTTACTTGAACTCCATTTGTATCACATACGATAGACACAGCAAGTGAACAGTTGAGCTTCGGTCCTCTGTAAGACATTTTAGCTGTGATGCCTTTGAGTGGATCCTTTTTATCTGCCGTATTAATAAACACAAGAAAAAGAATAAAGATTTCCAAATTTAATCTAGTAAATGTGACTCTGAAAGTAATTGCTGACTATATCTGCACGAAAAGATGCTACAAATTCATAATATGTATTGATTCTGTACCCAACAGCAAGAAGAACAAGAAATTGTTCTTCAAAAGTAATTGATAATAACTTCTTCCCTTTAAACTGAACCAAATAATACAGGAATTCTTACCAATGAGTTCAAAGATTGTGCCTGATGAATATCCAAGAGTAGTGCACACTGGATAACCTGCACTAACCATACTAAAACTATTAAAGGAAAGAGAATAAAGAATCGACTTGTGTAGAGTTAGCTAGCTTTTTTGGACGAGTTGACGTATGTGCTCATGATATGCTTTGTAAAGATCACACCATCTTGGCCTCTTATTTCTTCAAAATTTGTTAAGCGCTTTTGCAATCAAACGTTCAACTATAACAACATATAGCTCCCATACCTTTCCTTTTAGTTCCCAATATAGTTGGCACGAGATAGACATATGGAAGAGAAAGATTGTAACATATTTTTCATCTTGATTTATCCACTGGATATGGAGTACATAAAATTTCAAAAGGAAAAGCTTTGCTTTTTCATTTTTCTTCTTTTTTTCTTTTTTTTCCGATAAGGGAAAGCGTTGTTCTCCTTGGCATATCCAATTATTTAAACCATTTAAGTGGATGAAATTTAACATGTCTTAACCTACCAGTTTCCTACCATAACTTAAAAGACACTTTTGGAATGGGAGGTAAAAGGAAGACATGCAATGATGTAAACGCTGTTAATAATGTGAAAGAAGAATCCTAGATATCCATAAGTTCAGGAGTATTCACCTCCAACAGTGTTAGCCACGAGGGCACTACAACCCATTCCACAACGAGAATTACCACCACAGTCCTGCAAGCGTAAGCATGTTCGAGTTAGAGTCATCTATGTAGTGAATGGACTGACATTTCTGAAAATCACTATCAAAGTCGACAACTGAAAATAATTCCACTTCTAAAAGATAGAATATTTCTATATACGGGCTTAACAAGTCCAAGCTGTATGTGACAAAAAAAATCACTTGAAGATGCTTCACCATAGACAACAAATAAACAAACTTCATATATGTACATCTTGGGTATGAATGTTCAGTAAGTTTGAGCAGAACATAAATGTATCGTAGCATAGTTGATAGTCCTCTAAAGTCCTCAGCTAGACAGCCAAAAGTGAATTATATATTTCCAGTCGCAAATCCAAAATATTTGTCAAATAGCAAATATTCAATCTATGGTATTATGATAATAAGCAGAGTCTCTAATTTTCAAATGATTTCTACAAAATGAAGCTGTAATAATCTTAGAGAAGCTGTGATAATCTGTATCCATCAACCAGTCCTCCTGGCTCTCTCCTTGTATGTTAATAATTGTTTATTCTATGCATTTCCTAGTTTGCAGAAATTAGTCCAGTTTACACATCTGCAGCCCACATTAGTTCTGTGTTTGGCAGCTACTGCCTGCTAGAGTATTAGTTTTACAGAAAGGCTAACTCATTTTCTGTTGCACATAATGAAATAACACTCTACATTCATAGGCTAAAAAAGAGAAAAATTTGTCTCGTTAGTGCATTAACTAATTGGCAACGGAACAAAGATGAAATTCGACAATCACTTACCTTACAGTCAATACAGGTAGGAGGATCATGGTTGAAAATCATTGCATCACACAGCTGTTCCATATACAAAGAGGAAGCAAAATGAGATTTACTGAAGTATTAGCAGTTCCCCAGTTTAACAAGTAATAACATCCAAAAAATAATCATTTTTTTCTCGTCACAAGATGTAACTCCCATGTTTATTAACGATATCATAGGCCAACTACGTTAATATTCCTAAATACACATACTGAAACCCATAATGGCTCGTTCACAGATTTAATAGCAGCTACACATCATACTTCTAGTCCATAGACCTCAGACAATTAGGAGCTTATAAGATACTTCCTTTTTTCTTTCTGACAAAGGGAAGATTATAAAATATACATAATTAGATAGTCAATGGGCAAGTCTCCAAAAGTTATTGTATAATGAAAATCAAACTAAGCATGACACTGTAACCTGATGCAGCCAACCTGAAACCATAGCACAGTCCCATTTGCAGCCACCTTGTAGAACCTGAAATTATGTTGAAGTGTAGTGTACTTTAGTAAAAATATCACCCCTCAATAAACTAACAAAAGAAGAATTTCTTTAGGCTCAGTATCTATGCGACTCTATATAAGTCCATTCATTTTGCGGAGTCTCATATTGGTTGAGAGAATAGGTTGTGGTCTCCTTATATTATCTTAGGGAATCTTCTCTTCATGAGCTAGCTTTTGCGGTTGAGTTAGGCTCAAAGGTCATATCTTCACATGGTAATAGAGCTAGGCACGTCAATCTTTGTTGTTGTGTTTCGTATTATTATCCCCCATGTTATGTTATCCACGCTTCAATTTCTAGTTCCAGTCTTGGGCTGATTGAGGGAATAGGTTATGGTCTCCTTATATGGTCTTGGACAGTCCTCTCATGATCTAACTTTTGGGATTGAGTTGGGTCCAAGGGTCATATCTCCATATAATTCAACACTAATAATTTGTCTTTTAAGTAAAAGTAAAAGTTCTTACGAGCTAGAGTTCGCAAAATCACACACTTATCCTTAAACAGAAATCCAAGTCTCTAACTAAACTAAGACACTCTTGAAGAACCTAATGTAGTTATAAAAACAACTAAGCCTCAATTCCAACTAGTTGGTATATCTTATACGATACAGGTCTTTCGCTTTAATTGTGTTCCATCCTTAGCTACGAACAATCACACATACAAGAATAAAAGTTCCCCCGCATATTTTTTTATATGGTGTCTGGGTTAGCACACCTAGACTGTTTCACCAAGTACTGCTACCTCCTACCAACTCAAATACCAGGTAATTTTGTCACCAAGGCTCAGAACATACGAGAACAAATTAGCTAGTTTTTTTTTGTTTTGCCTCCGGTGAGATTTGAATATGAGATCTCATGGTTTTCCTCCCACTTCTACATTATATCATAAGATGGAAGTATCAATCTGGGATCCAACAATTATTATTTCTCATATTTCATCAAATTACTGAACTATTATTCCCATGTTTCAATATATAGCTTCCCAACTAAAATTGAAGAAATGGGCCACATGCGTTAAAGTTACAGTAACAGAAAAAGCGTGAGTTATTGAAAAATAGCGAGTAAACATAGAAATAGAAAGAGAGAAAGTACCCATCTTCACTGCGGATGCCATGAGGGAAATTACGAATTGGGGTTGTTAAGCTATAATTGTAAAGCTTATTATTCTGCTCAAAACTGAGCTGGCATGTTGCATTGACCGAAGGGAAGATGGCGGTGAAGATCAGTGGAAGAAGAAGCAGAATGGGTGAAAGGCTATTTGGGAAAATCGCAGCAATTGTCATTTCGTTTACGGGAATTTCATCAGCAAATTTTGGGTGGTAAAAATTTGCAGTAATTGAAGTTGCGGTTTCTTGATATTCTGAGAAATGAAGTTGGAATGTTGATGGTAAGCAACCCACTTCCAACCGACAGGTTAGAATTGGAGTCTCTCAGAACCAACATAGCAAGTTATGATGCAGAGTTTATTTGAAAATCGTCTTTTTAACCCATTAAATTATACTTCTCAAATCCCACTAAGCAAAATTATAATAATTTGTTGTTGTTGAAGTTCGAATCTTGATGCTGGAACTTGGCGAAAGGAAAGATAAACCATCTGGTGTGAAAATATACTCGATAGTTGTTATTGTTTGCTTTGCATGTAATGCACAATTTTGCTTATGTATGGTTTGGAATAATTAGTCTCATCCTAAAAGATTACCTAAGATATATAATAGGAAGAATTACACAATAGATCACTTGGTGGTCTTGCAGTATTTTAGCACAATTTAAAAGTTTTCAAATGTATAACCAAATATCAATAAATTTATATTCAAATTTTTTTATTTTTCAGATCTTCCGGCATGAAAGATCTTTGAGTTTCTATTCTCTTTTTTTCCTCAAGTTTATACATACCTTGAGTTTCTATTCTCTTTTTTTCCTCAAGTTTATACATACCTATCCCATTTATAAAAATACAAAAACAGACGCGGAAAACCTAAAATTTCTTTTCTTTCAATGCTAATCTTGTTAAATTTTAAATATGAGTTTGTGAGAAATTTGAAGTGGGTATTGTTTGAACTTATTAGATATAGTCTAAGTAGAGTGTATACAAGGTTTGATGTCATTTGATGAATTTTTGGACTAGTTTTGAACTAGAATTGCAAGTGAAATCGTATAAGAAATTTGTCAGAGATATTTATACACTTGTATACGACATTATACACTTTTACCCAAAGAAATACATTATGTATATAGTTGTAAGTGTATAAAGATGTATAAGCACTATAAAAAATATTTTTGTGATACCAATGTATATACCCGTAGAAGAAGAATATGCGAGAAACTTTACCAAATACATGTAAATAATGTATTATTGTGTATGAGAGTTGTTTATACACTATTATATGTTATTTATACAATTTTATACATTATTATACAAATGGATCATATCAATGGAACTTAACATGTTCTTCTTCTTTCTTAGGGATCTTCTGAAATTTAACTCAGATCTAGCTTAAATCTACTCTAAATCACTTTAAATTTGAGTTTTGGACTCCTTTAGATGATTCTAATCAATTGGGACAACACTTAATCCAAACAACTAATAAATCATAAAACGCAACTTCTGAAATCGAAGCTTTGAAACCTTTAATGGTGACTTCTATTTTCCAAGTACCTAATCAACCAATGGAACTAGAATTACACGTGGAATGAGAATAAGACTGAGACCATGTCAATACCTCCTTTCTATTTTGGTGATCAAACAACCTACCAAGTAAACATATTTAGTGTAAACACGGTTCTTTCCACTCCATTGAAGAAAGTGATCTTTATATGACTCCAAAAAACTAATTTGTTTCTGCATTTTTTTTTGATCTTCATCCAAATAGTGATTATCGACTTTGAAACTGGAGGAGTGTTGTCGTTGATGGAGAATAACAATGATGGAGAAAGTTGGGATGCAAAGTTAGGACACGAGGAGAAGGAAAACAGAAAAAAGAAAAAAAAATTAAAAGGAATAGGCTAATGAGTGAAAAGTAATTTTTACATTATATACAATTTTTTATTAAATATTGACTAAGTGATAAGGAATATAATTCTCCCTATATAATATTTGATTGTCCGTATAAGAAAAATCAAACAACTAATGCAAGTGTGTGGTTGACATTATTCAACAATATTTGCATTAAGCTATATCGTAATTTATGTACTTTTTTTATGCAGGGTAGATTATAAATATATGTGTATTAACAATGCGAGAATTAAACAATTTAAAGACAAAAATACTCTAGTAACTAATTTGTGTGTATATATAAATTATTAATCACTGCATAATAAATTTTTAATATTAATCCCCGTATAAACAATATATGTTGTATATAGTTATGGCAAAATGCTAGATTAGGAGATTGATAAGTAGGAATTTTGACTATTTATTTGCATTATTTTACTTTCTTTTAGCTCAAAATTATTTAAAGGTATTCCCAAAAACTGATGAAATGTGCTTACTTGAAAGAGTGTTCGAATATGAGTCAAAAAGATGAAAATCAACTCAATAAGGAGTAATTTTGGACAAGGACTAAAACAAAGCGAAAAGAGCAAAATGCTGACCACACAATATTGAGTACGTCCGCAGACCATGAAGAAATCTACAAATTTGGAAAGTGTGGACCGCACAATTATTGTGTGACTGCAGAAGATGAGGTTAAGAGAGGTGTGATTCAGGTACCATGAAGAAGTGCGTACTATACTATTATTGTGCGGCTGCAAAATTCAAAAGTGCGGCCACACTTAAAACGTGCTTTCCACGGAAGTCTCTCATGTCAAACTCAAAGTTCAAGATTGTGGCTGCACTTAGAAATGTGCGATCCACAGAATCTGAAGAAGTGCGGCCACAACTAAGAATTGTGCGGTTGCAGAAGTCCATCTTGTCAAACCAGTTTCAAAGTACGAACTGCACACAGATTGCGCGGCCACAGAACCTGGGCAGGGGTAATTTTGTCGATATTTTTACCTGTGTATGAATAGTCCTTTTGTCAAAATTAGGTCAAGTTGGAACACCATAAAATAAATAGTCGTTTTTCCTTTACTGCTTTGTGTAACTTTGTAATAGTGTATCATTTTAATATTGGATTTTCTTCCCTTTATCATCTATTATGAGTTTAATCTTATTTTCTTCTTTAGTTTCTTCAATTTTTTCTATGAGCAGCTAATTTTTTAGCTAGGATTGTGACACAACCTTAGTGTGGATAATAGGTGTTTAATATAGGGTTTTTTGTGATTCAGTGAGTGATATTTAGCCTAGTTCTTACTTGAATTTAAGAATTATTGATTCATGCCTAATTGACTTAGTCTCTACTTAAGAAAGAGAGATTAATCCTAGAAAAACTTGGCCAACAAGAAATTGTGGTGAACTCAAGAAATTGATAGCCCCAATTAAAGGGTTGAATCTAGAGATAGTAAAACCCGACTTGAGCATCTATCACTTGTTTTGTAAATTATCCATTTGGACTTGAGAAAGCCAAATTGGGCAAAATATTCTAACTACCAAGAGGTATCGAGTGGATAATTGCGTGTGATTGCTATATCACACCCCAACCAATCAAATTTGTCCTAAAGCCTACAATTCGTTAGGTAACCGCCTAGGTGGAAGTCACGATCCTAGATATTTTATAAACTTGAAATAGAATAACACCAAAAATATCATTCTCTAGCTTTTCATTTACAAGCCTTATTATAAAAATTAGAAGTAGAAAGAAATAACTAAACATGTGGAAGTGTATTTTGGGTAGGTCATACACTTACTCTAGATATTTACCTAATCCAATATAAGCTCTATATGGAATCGATCTCAACTCACGTTAGGTAATTATAATTGCATCGAACGCTTCACAATCCCAATTGGTGATGTGAATTTGGGAGACATCAACTTTTGGCTTCATTGTCGGGGAGCTAAAAACGGATTTAGCTATATATTTGGTCTTGTATGTGATTTGTCTTCTTTTCCTTCCCGGTTACTAATCCTTTTGTGAAACAATTGTAGGTGATACAATGGCTCTCAACAACAATGATCCTCTTGGAAACATGCCATTGGATAATGACGGGGATGATGACCAAGTTGAAGAAGTTCCTCTTGAACCTCAAGCAAATAGAAGAGGTCGACCGCCTCAAGACAAAGTTCCAGCTCTGCCCCCACCTCTTCCAAGAGCAGCAACACATGTGGTGTTGCCAAATGAAGGATACGCAAGTGCCATAGTCCCAACCTGCATTAGGGCACGAAGCTTTCAAATCACAAATGTTATACTTACATTGTTGGAACAACGAGGATTCTTCGTCGGGGCTCCGAGTCAAAATGTATACAAGCACTTGAAAGGGTTTGTTGACACTTGTTGGGGGAGTAAACAGACAAACGTCTCTGAGGATGCTTTACGATTGAGGCTATTCTTTTCTCTCTATAGGGGAAGGCTTTGGATTGGTAGAGAGGTTGTCATATCGTTCTATCCATATATGGGATGTATTGGGCGAGAAATGCATTTCCAAGTTCTTTTCTCCCGGGAATATGACAACTCTTAAGGATGAGACTCTAGATTTCAAACAAGAAATCAACGAGACTTTGCATGAGATATAGGAGAGATACCAAACAATGATCAAAGAGTGCCCCACTACTCATTTGACGGTGGCTATGATTCAACAAAATTTCAATAGGGGGATCAACACTACAAATCAATGCATGGTCAACCAACTTGTCGGTGAAAATTTCATGACAAATCCATATGGTGCAGCTTGTGAGATCTTAGACGAAATTGTGGATACCTCATCGGCATGGAAAAGTAGAGCAAATGTTCCTCAAGGTAATCCAAATGTGATTAACTTGCATAAAGAATTACATGACCATTGTCAAGCAATTGCCGAGTTGACCACCACACTAGCCAAAGCTCAACTTCAATAAGTGCAAAGTCCCAAGAAAGTAAATGCAATGGAGGGAGTTAATATGATGGTAAACAAGAGAAGGCAAAGGGGTTCTCAAGTGTAAAACCGTGTTGAAAATTATCTGCAAAATGATGGTGGATTTGATCAAGGTGGACAGTACAATAAATAAGTGGAGGAAGTACAATATATGAACAACTTCCACATGCAAAGAAACAACAATCAAGGCCTAAATCAACAACAATGGCGACCACAAGAAAATCAAGGAAATTGGAATCAAGCAATCAAGGTAGTTGGAACAATCAAAACAACCAAGGGAATTGGAACAATCAAAGAAATCAAGGAAATTGGAATGGTCAAAATAATCAAGGCAATTTGGAGTGTAAATAATCAAAGCTATTAGGGAGGTAACAAGCCAAGAGGGTGTAACTACAACAACAATTAGGGATCGGGTTTTCAAAGGCCCCTGATGTTTCAATAACCGAGCAATACGACTCCTTATCCTTCTCAAGGTCCAAGCTCTTCCAAAAATGAGATGAGACGAATTGAGAACATGTTTAAAGAAATGATGGAGAAGAATGTCAGCTCCGATGCTCAACTAGCCTCTCATAGTACTTCTATTCGTAATTTGGAAGTTCAATTGGACCAAATCTCACAAGCTTTGAACACTCATCCTAAGAGGACACTACCAAGTAATATGGTGGTAAACCTAAAGGGGGAGAACAACACGGGACATGTCATGGTCGTTACTACAAGAAGTGGAAAAGGTGGGATTGCAACCACCTCAAGCCAAAAGAAAATTGTTGATGAAGAACAATTGGTACAAGAAGATGAGATGCCAAGAAATGAAGTGCAAACAAATGATGAGGTGAGAATTGATATTGAAGACAATGCAGAGGAAACTCAAGAAGAAGTGAGCCCGTCTAGGAAGCACATTGTTGACATATCGGAACCGGTAGTGCCAAAGGATAAGGCGTCAATACTAAGGCCTCCTCATCCATACCCTTAAACGCTTTCTTAGAAAAATAGTGAGAACCAATTCAAAATGTTTATTGACATGATGAAGAGTTTGTCCATTAATGTACCATTAGTTGAGGCATTAGACCAAATTCTGGGTTATGCCAAGTTCATGAAGGATTTGGTGACAAAGAAGAGGTCGATGAATTGTGAGACTATAAAGATGACACATCAAGTGAGTGCAATTGTGCACTCAATGGATCGTAAATTGGAATATCTCAGTGCTTTCAAAAATTCCTTGTACAATTGGAAGCACCGACTCTGTTAAAGCTTTTTGTGATCTTGGGGCGAGTATCAACTTGATGCCCTATTCCGTATTAAAACTTTGGGACTTGGGCATCCAAGACCCACATCTATGAGGTAAAAATAAAGGATCGTACTATGAAGAGACCATTTGGTATTATTGATGATGTATTGGTTTATGTTGACAAGTTCAGATTTTGTGATTCTTGATTGTGAAGTGGACTATAAGGTACCTATTATTTTGGGTAGACCTTTCCTTGCTACGGGGGATGTTCTTATTGATGTGGAAGCCAGTGAGCTCACCTTCTGGGTGATTGATGAAAATGTGATCTTCCATGTGTGAAAATCTATGAGGCAACCGAATAGCGATGAAGTTTGTTCGTTCGTGGATTTGGTGACCTATGTGATTATTGATGATGTTAGTGCCACAATTAATATTGAGGATACTTTGGAGGCCATTTTTATCAACCTTGATGATGATGATGAGGAGAAGGATGGCTATGTGGAATATGTGAATGCTTTGCAAGGAATGAGGTCGTACTATTATGAACCTCAAAAGTTATCCTTAGATCTTAAAAATCGAAAAAATCCTCCAACAGAGCCTTTAATCAAGGATCCTTCCACCTAGGAGTTAAATACATTACCTCCACATCAGGTATGAATTCCTTGGCCCTTGGTCTACTCTGTGAGTTATTCTTTCCTCTTATTTGACAAACGTGCAAGTAGACTCAATATTGGTGGTGCTACAAAAGAGAAAGAAAGCTATAGAATGGACATTGGCGGATATTCGGGGCATAAGTTCAGCCTTTTGCATACACAAAATTATTTTGAAGGAGGAGGCCAAACCTTCCGTTGAACATCAAAGGAGGATAAATGAAGCAATGCAAGTGGTGGTCAAAAAGGAGATCATAAAGTGGTTGGATATCGCGGTTGTTTACCCATTTTTGATAGTTCATGGACTTATCCGGTGCTCGCTTTCTCATTCTCGGATTCTCTTAATGGTTGTACTTGGCTTATGCCTCGGCCTTTCATATATGATCTGGTTGGCTCGAATAAACCCGGGTTGACCCAGACCGTTATGATTATCCTCCAAATAACCTGAATAATAGGGATCGCAACTTGTGTGGTATCTATCTGGTTCAATAGTGTCCCCTCCCATGACGATTTTGCAATGCCACATGTGCTGAGCCTGATATCTGTAAGGGCTATTGTCATTCTGGAAGTCAGCACATAAGTGACTCATCTTGTTGACCCTTGGTATAACTTGCTTCCTTCCCGCTTGTCTTATGACCCAAAGAGGTGTGTATGGGTATGTTACTCTTAAGGAGACCAATATTAGGAAAGGTGTGTCCCCAGATGGGATGATAAATTCCTCAGTTGGGAACCACTCAAACATCCATTATACTCGGTCCTCATTCAGACTTTCGAAGAGTTCGACCCATTCTCTAGCATTTTCAGTTGGGCGAACATGTTATGCATGTAATTCATTCGCTTTGGGTGATGAAAAGCGATATGATCATCTCAGTCCCTTCGATGAGTTTCCTGTCGGTACTCGCCCTTTTGGAGATGTTCCACGAGCCAAAGTTAAAGTAGCAGATTATAACCCTCGAAGTGTTTGGATCCCTGTTGATATTTGTCCAAGGCTCAGTATATTTCTACAATAATCATTGGTACGAGACTGAATGGTTGTCCATCAATTCCTTCCATTAGAGTTTTAGTGACCATGGCTAGTCTGGTATGGATCCTCATTTTCTTCATCGGAAATACTATCATCCCCGAGAAATAGAACATGAAGACAAATGCTCTTCGGTGAATATGCCCCAATGATGTATGGGTGAACTCCTCAGAGTAGGTACGGTAAGATTTGCTATGGCCGTACCTCTTGTACAAGTAGTCAAAGGGTATGTACGACTCCTTCAAGCATGTCAAGTCTGGATTCATCTTTAGACCCATCATTTTAAGGAAACCTCTACCTTAGCAGTTTTCCGATATTAATAAACCTGGAGTTTCTCACAATATGCCAGCTAGTCCTCCTACTTTCTCGAGCAGGAGTGTCATCTTAATGTCTCTGAAGCGGAACACAGACCTATCGCAATCCCAAAATAGAGTGGTTGCTTCTATGATTTTGTTGTTGGATTGAAATTCCAAGAGAGAGGGTAGGTTCCCTAAGTATTTCCGGACGAGCGTCTAATCATTGGAGCGAAGATCCTTCCACCAACTTAGCAGTTTAGGGTAGATATTGGTGACCATGCCGAATCTAGGGATCTCGTGCCTCATGTTTCTGCAAAACAAAGGGTTAGGCCCTTACTCCACCAGACTCGAATACTAAATATCAATAATTGGCATAGAAGCATTCAGTTCTCCAGATAAATGCACAAATGTGGTAATGTCCGCTTGGGTTTTGGGGAAACCTAGTGGACTTTGAATAAGGCTATCTTAAAGAGTCATTATGCGGACAACATAACTGACTCGGCTAGGTTTGACCATGATGGATGCATAATTACACAGAGTAAGGTTTCTATGAAGTACTAGACTGGTACCCTTGAGAGGACAGCACAAGAGGGAAAGGTGCGGAACCGTCGACTACGCCATTGATCGACTAGTTTTACCACAAATATGCCTTTTCCGAATTTAGAGGGTGATACTATTGGGATAGCACAACCACTCATTACAAGCGTTGCTATGGTATTTTGTTTGGCACGAGTGGAATGTGATGTTGAAAACATGCTTATGCAATAATAAAAACAAGTTGCCACGTATTTGCATGTTCATAATTACAATAATTTTAAAACAGTAATGAAGGAATGCAATAGAAAGCAGTAAAAAGAAATAAGGGAAAGAAACAAAAGACAAGTCATCTTCGTAGCAGGAGAAGATATTAAAAGCTTAAAAAAATTAAACAAATAAAGGCATATAAGAAATGTAGAGTCACAGTAATAGCTTGAAATACTAAAAGCCTAAAAAAATTCCCCAGCAGAGTCGCCATGCTGTTGTGCCCCTTTTTTTCTCGCGAAACTGAGTTTTTCACATTTGGGAGGACAACTCATTTCCTTTTGGGAATTGGGCTTAAGAGAATTGAAGAATTGCCACCTAATGATTATAGTGCATTAGGACACTAAGGATGGTTCAGTTTGGATAACTAGAGATTGGGTAAGAGCTTGAAATTATCCTGGGGGAAGGTGTTAGGAACCACTCAGGATCCAGTAGTGTGGTTCCCGGCCAAGCTATTGTCGTGACTTAAATACAAATAACACGTAAGCAAATAAGAGTATCACATAATATGGGATTCTCACATAAAAAGGTTGAAAAATAAATGAAGTTGGAAAGCATGGGAAAGAGTTGGTTAAAAAGAAGCATTTTAAAAGATGTTAAAGAAACAAAAAGCAAATGAGGAGGTCCTAGGTTTAATAATAATATGGATCACGTCAATGCAATACTCGGTAATCACTACTCTGGTATTAACGCACCGATCATCATATCCAAGATATTAAAGCGCATATTGGTCTCATTTACCTATTATATGCTATTACCTGTCCCGGTCCTAATAATCCCGGAGATGGTTGGGATTACTAATCCTAAAGGGAGAAGACATAAGTTTATTTGTGATTTCAAAAGGTTAAAATACTAAGGCGACAGACAAAACATACAACATGTATTGAGAAAGCACATAAACAGATAGCAAGGCTCGAATAAACCTCCTTAAATCAAAGAAAAGCTAGTTGAGCATGTCTTGCACATACTGATTAGGGCCTAATTAAAAATTAATAGGATTTAAGGCAAACTGATCTGCTATATAATTCAGATAGAAAACCCGAGTCAGGACTGCCTGCTGGTTGTAGTTTTAAAAAAAAAAGGAAATGATTCAGTTTATAAGTTACCCTAAGGCTTGCCTAAATGACAGACGGGACCTATAGGCATGGTATCTATAAATTTTAGGAGCATGGACTGATTGCATATTAACTTATTTAAAGAAAAAGTAACCAGTTTTAAAAGAAATAGTACAAGTTCTGCAATGACAACACATTATTACTGCCAATTTTAACTTACAAACTAGCGGGGGGGGGGGGGGGGGGTATTAAGATTTGAATTATGACCCCTATATGCATGTTTTGTAGATGTTCGTTGACTTCAAAACACATTCATAAACACAGAAAAATGCAGAAATCCTATGGGCATAACATCTACATACTGGGTCTTATATTGAACATGACATCTGATTGCATTTTTTGGTTGTTAAGACCTATAAACACATTTTCCTAGTTAGAAATGGATATGCAAGAATCAGAAAAGACCTATAGGCATATTTTATACCTGTATGTACATTCTATAGACATGATATCTATATATAAGAGTGCAGAAATTAGAAATCCTATAGGCAGGTTATCTAAATGGTGTTAGTTATTTAAATTCTATAAATAGGCTTGCCTAGTGACGAATGTGTATGCAGGGCCTGAACTTCAAGTAAACTATGAGCATGGTATCTATATGAGAGATGCAGGACTTTCTTATAGACATAATATTTATATGAATGCACAGACCTATAGACATGGTATCTATGTAATGCAGAAGTGCAGAGACCTTATTGACGTGGTATTTATATGAATGTAGGAGTGTCTATATGCAAGTGCAGAATTCTATAAGAAAACCTATAAGCAGGAAATCTACGTGGATGCAGGAATTTATAAACCTGTAGGCAAGTTATCTATGTGAATGCAGAAACCTATAGGCAAGTTATCTACCCCTTTTTACATACAGCTACTCCCTTTCCTTTTCACTAGCCATCCCCGAGAGTTGTTTATTACATAGTTATTACAACCCAAAAAGAAAGTAAAGTATAAAATACACTCAGAAGCTAAAAGTCACAACCAAGGAAAGCTTTATTCATACTTCCTGTCTGATGTATGAAGTAAACCAACTCCAAAGATCAATGTTCCAAAGCCTTTCTCTCATTTGGATGCGTCAGAGTTCCTTAAGAGCCTCACTTGGACTCCGGACATTGCTCACACCCAAATGCATTATAGGGTTAAAATATGGTGCAGTGTGGAAAGGTCAGTCCTCAAGTGTCCACATTCAGTGGGAACTCAAGAAGGGGGCAAAACTTAAAAACTAGGAGAGAGTGTAAGTGCAGAGTTTTGAAGAGGGGAAAAGGGAAGTGGTAAAGAAGCAAGGACATGCTAGTGGGGATACCTAGTAATGAGAAATGTAGGCTCACCCCACAAGCCTGTTAAAACACATTATTTTGGGAGTCAGGATCCCCTAAGGGATCAAGTCCAAACATGAACAATAACTTGTATATTGTCATGTCTTGAACTACAAATCAAAGCACATAGAGGGAAACAAGGGTGCAGGGATTAACAACAGAAACATGTAAAAAGAAATTAACATGCTAGTTAAACATTTAACTCCACATAGACAATAAAATAGACATGGATGTAAAGGTTGTACGTAAAGACATTGGGATGATTCTTATACTAAACTAGAACATACCAGTCTTAAATAAACAAGTAAGAAGAAGGCAGTAGTCTTGTAAAACCACAGTGCAAACAAGTTGGCAGAATACTATGAGTTTAGAAGAGAATTGTGATATTGTAAGTGTGAAGTCTGAAGTATAAAAGTGTGGAATTGACTGTGTGTCTGTGTTAAAGAAGGTCATGTATTTATAGTATAGAAGGCAAGCAGAAATAAGCTAAGAGAATAGTTTGAGAATCAATTGTCAATCAATTACACAAGCTTTCCCTTTAATAAAGGGATGAAAAGTGGCTATTTAAATGATGGCCTTATTTTATTTCAATTTTACCAAAAATCAGCCACCCTAATAACCCAATTCCAATTTCAAACGGACCAGCCCAAATCCTAATATATAACCCGACCCCTAACTCGTTAATAAAACGCCCAGGTTTTCTTTTGATCCAGGCCGTTGATCATTTTGATCAACGGCCACGATTCCCCGTTACCATTTTATTTCACCCAAACCCAACCCTAATTCATTTCCCTCCGGAGACGCCGCTTTGAAACCCCTTCATTTTTCAAACCCTATCGAACCTTCTTTAACCCTATTTGTCTCCTAGCGTCTTCAACCTCAAAATCCACGGGAAACCATGGCTTCTCCAGCCATGGTAAACTTATACTCACCCCCCCTGATACTCCTGTGTGCTCGATATTTGAAGAATCGAGGCTAGACATCGAAGGTCTTCATCCAGACTTGTGCCGGCTCGAGGTTCCACAGCCATTGTCGGCTTTGCTCCGGTGTATCCTGGTCCTCTGAGCCTATCTCTAACCCTTCCGACCAAGATCAGACATTTTCAAAGCCTTTCTCATTATAGGGTTCTTCTAAAATCCTAAATATTCGAGGTTTTCTCGGATTTTTCTTAAATCTGTCATATATCTGTGCTCTAATTGAGTTTTTGAATGATTTCCTCAACTTTTCTTTCAAAAATTACTTCTTCCCAATTTAGGGTTTCTTGAAAATGTTCAAATGTTTCTACGACTCTTTGTGTGTATTCGTCTCCTCTATATTCTTATGTTTTTCCTTTTATCACGCATGTTCTTCTTCTTTGTTTTCTATATTCTGTTCTTTCTTCTACTATGTTTCTATGCTATGTTTTCACATGCTTTCTCACCGTGTTCTGCTATTTTCCTTCCACTATGACCTGATATGCTTCGCCTATTGTATCCTTCTACCATGTTCTTAAGTGTTTAATGTTTCACTTCTACTTTACCTTGTTTTAAGAGACCCATTTAAGCATGTTTTTCTCTACTATTTCTTCTACTCATTGTGTTTCAATTAGTTTTTCTTCACCCTATTTTCTTTGAACTTTATACTATGTTTGCTTGTTTTCTCATGAGTTTCTGAAAGAAATCTCTGAGCCTGTTTTGACTACTTATTTTCCTCATCTCTGTACTTGACTCGAGGTGAAAATCTTATAATTTAGGGGGTTCCTCCGAGTTTGGTCATATGATTGAACCAGGGTTCTGTTTGAGACCCCTTGACTCTTTTCAGACTGATCTCTAAGTCCACGAATTAAGTGTGAACTTCTTTGTTTGCGCACAATTCTGATTCTCCTACACTAGACTCTTGTATTGAATAGCATAACAAATTTCTTCATGTGTTAGCATGTTTGTATGCTTTTATATATGATGAATCTTTTTTCAAAAGGGTTTTCCAATTTGTGATTGATTCAGAATTCTTTTTAATAAGTCTAATTGATTGTTATTGATTTTCCTTAAGTTAAAATCTTTCCCATTTTTCTGACTTGGTTCATTCAGACAAAATCTTCAATTTTTTGATTTCTAGGATGTTAATTGAAAGCAACCCCTACTTCCAACCGAGAGGTTGTGAGTTCGAGTCTCCCCAAGAGCAAGGTGGGAAGTTCTTGGATAGAAGGATGCCGGTGGTCTATTTGGAAACAGCCTCTCTACCTAAGGGTAGGGGTAAGGTCTGCGTACACACTACCCTCCCCAGACCCCACTAAGTGGGATTATACTAGGTTGTTGTTGTTGTTGTTGTTGTAGGCTGTTAATTGATTTCCTTTCCTTATTTACACAAGCCGTGTACTATCCAGACCTTGTCCTTATATAAAACTTTATGTATTTACCTCTATTATACTAGCTTACACAAAGTGTTTGATTAATTTAGTTCTTTTATTAGTTTTACCATTTGAAAATTTTTAATTTATAAAAAATAGTAAAAATAATTTTTGAAACAAATTGAAGGTACTAATTTAATTAATAGTATATAAACATTAAATTAAAAAAATATTGGAATAAATTTTGTAATTATAAATGTTATTATATTTTAAAATAGGCTAGAATTGCAATTTGGTGCAATTTTAGTTTAAAAATACCAAATCAATTTATAAAAATATGTAAAAAAATTACCTTAGCTATATATTGGCATAAGTATAAGAATAAAATAGATTAATCACCAAAATAATAATTTGAAGAATACTTATTGGCTTTAGTATTGTTAAAATAGGGCAATAAATCGGTTAAAAAATCTTTTAAAACAATTGAAAAAATAATAAAACACTTGGATATGCTTATATATGTATATACATATTAGTTTGAAAGCATTTTGCACATAAGAAATATACATAGAAAAATTGAATATCAACAAGATCACATAGGGAGTTCTCTTCACTCTCTACCCTTCCTTATTCTAATTTTTGTTATATTCATGGGTGTGGTCTATTTTGATTAGTTTGATATGAAATTGGCATGTAATAATTTTAATACACTTTTTTCTTTTATCTTTATTTTCTTTTTCATTATCTATATAATCTTTCCCCTCTCTTTTGATGTATATATTCTATTCCCCTCGGCTTGTATATTCATTTGTCTTACTTTCAATAATTTATCATTACTTCTTTCGTTTGTTTTTCTTAGTAGTATAATGTCTTATTTACTTTAATATTTTATTTTTTGATTTGGTAGCTTCTTTTTATGTTTAAATGAGCAATAAATCTTTGGTTTTCTTGATTCCATGGTTTTTTCCAAATGTGAATTTTATGTGAATTAGATGGCTCTTCCCTATGATGATGACGTGACAACTTTCTTAAGGGATTGAGTTTGTTTTTTATGTTTAAGTAAACACAGAAGTATTAATGAATAAAAAGGGTCAAGCATGCTTTACTTTGTACCAACACATTTAACTACAACCTTATTGTTAAAAATAAGTTTATGGCAAGAAATAAATCTAATTAGTGACCTTTAGACTCTTGTGTTGATTTGAGCAATCATCGGGTGGTTTAGTTGAACTATTAGTAATTTTCAATCTTGAGTATGGTTGTTGTGGGCCCTTGACTCTATCGTCTTTAACAATCCAATTGTGTAAGAAGTGAGATTTTTGTTTCAAGTCCGTGCGAATGGTCTAGAACTTGCCCCGAATGTGTTTCTAGCCTTTCTAGGTTTTGCTTGGCTTGAGAAGTGATTGCAGACTCTCCTTGACCTGCTTGAAATTTTTCATGTCCCACCAATGTTGTTATCCCTATTCAACCCATTTGAGCCTAAGACATTTCTCATTTGATGCCACATTACAAGCATTTACCCGTTTTGTAGTGACCTTCTCTTTGCACCCTAGTTTTCCTTATTAATTTTGAGAAGTAATTGGCTAAAACATAATTTTAGGGGAGAGATGAGTTTGAAAGTGATATAATGACACAAAAAGAGAAGAAATGAAGAAAAGGATGGCAAAGAAAAAGAAAAAATGAACAAAAGAAAAATGCAAAAAAGAAAGTGAATAAAGTGAAAAGTTGAAAGGATTCAAAGAAAAACAATGATGCAAAGTATGGAGAAAACAAAGAAGGAGAAAATGACCATCATGAACTAGAAAGTGTGATATTAAGTCTCTCTAGTTCCCCCACGTAAAAAGATAACTCAAAAGGTCGGCAAAATATGATCCAAAAAAGAGAAAAATGGAGTGCTTAAGGAAAGATGAACCTATTTCTATTCTAACATTCCCTACCACTATCCAATAAGCCTTCATTACATTTTGAAAAATCCCTACATGATTTCAAGCCGAGTGAACTTATAGTCGTGGTGATTTACATGAGGAGCAAGCATATGGTACCTAGAGCCGTACTTGTGACATTCGTTTGAGAGAGATGATCGAACTTTTCACAAATACTTGAATTGAGTGCTATATTCTTAAACGAGATATGCTAATGGAGAGTAGAGGATGAGGAGTTTGGGATCCACAACAGCCTACATGAAAGAGCAAGCTCTCTTGGTGAATAAAGACAACTCTTGATACTCTAATATCACATTTGAACTATTGTACTTGAAAGCTCAAATCATTGCCTTGTTGATAATTCATAAGTGTTGTGGGTAATTATTGGTCTTAATTAATATGTGTTTGATTCACCTTAGGCTAGTTGAAATACCTCTTTTCTTGTGGAGGTTAAAATTACCTTATTTCCTTGAGGACAAGCAAAAATTTTAGTTTGGGGGAGTTGATGAGTAGAGATTTTGACTACTTATTTGCACTCTTTTACTTTCGTTTTAGCTTAAAATTTTTTAAAGATATTACCGAAAATTGATGAAATGCGCTTACTTGCAGGAGTGTTAGAATATGAGTCAAAGAGATGAAAATCAGCGCAAGAATGAGTAATTTTGGACAAAGACTAAAACAAAGCGAAAAGAGCAAAATGCGGACCGCACAATATTGAGTGCGGTCGTAGACCATGAAGAAACCTCTGACAGATTTCCTTTGCAAAGTGCAGACTGCATAATTATTGTGAGTTCGCAGAAGATGAGGTTCAGAGTGGTGTGATTCTGGGACCATGAAGAAGTGTGGACCGCACTATTATTGTGCGACTGTAGAATTCAAAAGTGCGGCCACACTAAAAAATGTGCGGTCCGTGAAAGTCTCTCATGTCAAGCTCAAAGTTCAAGAGTGCAGTCACACTTAGATATTTGCGGTCCACAAAATATGAAGAAGTGTTGCCACAACTCAAAATTGTGTGGCCGTAGAAGTCCATCCTTTTAAGACATCTTCAAGTGTGGACCACATACAGAATTGTATGGCCGCAGAACCTCTGCATGGGCAATTTTGGCTAATAATTTCAGATGTATATAAATAATTTTTTTTGTCAAAATTAGGTCAAGTTGGAACACTAGAAAATAGATAGCCATTTTTCCTTTACTGCTTTGGGTAACTTTGTAATAGTTTACCATTTTACCATTGGAATTTCTTCCCTTTATCATCTACTATGAGTTTAATCTTATTTTCTTCTTTAGTTTCTTCAATTTTCTCTGTGAGTAGCTAATTTCATAGCTAGAGTTGTGACCCAACCCTAGTGTGGGTACCTACTGGTGTTTAATTTAGGGCTTGTTTGTGATTGAGTGAGTGATATTTAGCCTAGTTCTTGCTTGAATTTAAGAATTAATTGTTGCAAACATTGATTCATGCCTAATTGACTTAATCTCTACTTGCTAAAGAAAGATTAGTTCTAGGAAAACTTGGCTTACAAGGAATTGAGGCGAAAAGAAATTGATTGCCCCAATTAAAGGGTTGAATCTAGAGATAGTAGGACCTGACTTGAGCATTTATCACTTGTTTTGTGAATTGTCCATTTGGACTTGAGAAAGCCAAATTGCGTAAAACCACTCTAACTAGTGAGAGGTATCGAGTGGGTAATGGCGTGTGATTGCTATATTACACTCTAACCAACCAAACTTTCCCTAAAGCCTACAATCTGCTAGGTAATCACCTAGGTGGAAGTCACGACCCAAGATCTTTTATAAACGTGAAAAATAACAACACCAAGAATAGCGTTCTCTAGCTTTTCATTTACAAACTTTAGCATAAAACTAAGTATAAAGAAACAACCAAACATGTGGAAGTGTATTTTGGGCACGTCATACACTTAGTCTAGATATATACCTAATCCAATATAAGCTATATGAGGAACATCCCTATTGATACCCAATTTTTTCTCACATATTTTTAAACATATATATACTTTTAAAATAGTGCATATACAATTATAAGCATGCATAATATCTTTTATAATTTTTCCAAAATTTTAAAAGCTCCAAATCGATTTATTTCTTCCTTTTTTAATATAAATATCTAATAATTATCCTTCAAATTACTTTTGTGATGATTTAGCCATCTAAATTTATTATTCATGCCAACATAGTGTTTAAATATTTTTAGTGTATTTTTTAGTAATTACATTTATATTTTTTAGGCTAAATTACACATTTTTGTAATAATATCCCATGCTAACGTATAAATACATTAATCATGCATAAAATGATCTTTTATATTTTTAAAATATTAATTAATTATTTTAAATTATTTTAATACCCAAAGATATTCTTTTGTACTCATTGATTAATCTTATAAATGATTTATTTGTTAAAAGTGGCTATTTAAAATATGGCCCTATTTTATTTCAATTTTTTATCCTAATTTAACCCAATAACCAGCCCAATTTTTTTAACTTAAACCTACCCAGCCCAAAATTTAACACCCGATCCGGCCTAATCTCATTTAATCTCGGCTATTGATTATAGAGATCAATGGTCACGATCAGGCCCTTCCTTTTTTAGTTCCAAACAAACCCCAAACCCTCTCATTTTCTCACCAATCGCCGCCTTGAAATCCCTCTCCTCTATCAAATGCTCTCAAACCTAACTCAAATCGGACCTCGTCGTCACTCATTTATAGCCATCTACGATGGCTTCTCACTACCCCCAGGCCTCTAGTAGCCTCTCTTGTACCAGTATCACCATCTCCAGGGTCCTCAAGGGACTAGGGTTAGTTTGCTTGCATCTATGGCCATTTCTTGCTTGTTTTAGGCTGTCCTGATTTGATTTCAAGTGAGATATTCCTATATCTATGGGTTTCTAGATTTGCTTCTTCATCTTTATGATTGCTCTTCTCGAAACTCTAATTTTTTTCTTCTAAACTTCTTAGATTTGTATAGATCTGAAACGGTTTAGAACTATTTCATATGGGTTTTACAATAATCGTTTGATTCTTTATAAGAATCATATGATTTTCGAATGATTTTTCATCTTTCTCTAATTAGGATTTTCAGAAGTCTCTTTTTCCAAAATATTTGGTAATTTTGAGTGATCAATCTCCTGTTTCTTATACGTTTTAACTGATTTCCTAAGGTTGCTCTAATTTTGACTCATTTATACTAAAAGTCCTAATTTTTTTTCGACTCTTTTGTTTGGCTTCTGAGTTACTTGTGTACTGCCTTTGTTCTTGCCTTGGTCCTTGTGATTTCT
Organism: Nicotiana benthamiana; assembly: GCA_034376525.1. Taxonomy (NCBI): domain Eukaryota; kingdom Viridiplantae; phylum Streptophyta; class Magnoliopsida; order Solanales; family Solanaceae; genus Nicotiana; species Nicotiana benthamiana. Next base: position 70,531,549 of record CM067332.1, read on the forward strand.
CTTCAACCATTTAGATATCTCGTGATTTTCTTATCCTAATATGCCCCTACTAAGTTATTGGTTCAACGTTTTCTACTGATTTTATATGTATATGTTCATTCTTATGATTCATGGTAAGACCATATTTTTCTCCTTAAATCGGGGTTATTTTGAATTTTAATTTACCAATTTACGTCATTTAAAATCTATGTGTTAGGCCATGATTATTCCTTCCTTGCTTTATTCTAGCACCACTAGGCAACCACTACCAACAGAAGTGATATTAAGAACTCATAACCAACATATTCATTATGAAGACTCCTCTAATTTATGTACGATGTGTGGGTGTTTTGGGCATAATATACACTACTTCCCGCAAAATAATACTCGTCCTCGTGAACACAACTTAATACATCAGTGAAAAATGGTACTACTTAAAAACCAACCCAATCCTACCCTAAGACTCCAAAAACCGCTAAACAAGCCTAAACCACTATGGCCAGAACCCATCCTAACAGTAAACAACATGCTAAAGATACCACTACCCAAACAAATGGGTCCCACGCGAAAAAACAATCAAAAAATCAATGGCCCTAAATAATAGGTTTGCGTTCATTACCAACGATTCACTAAACACTCGTCATAGCTTCTTTTCACCGCTATTACAAACGAATCACATAACACCAAATGAGGTCTCACCATATTTCACCTTTACTTCCTCAAAAAATAAAATTAATACTTCACCAATACATCCCCCAGTTAGTAAATCACAACAAATGAAACCTTTGAAAAATATAGAACAACCTAGGACTTCATCATTAAAATCTAGCCATCATCCTCCTTCGCCTATGATACGTCCATAACACAATTCGATAAGAGATATGATATGGTCGTATGCAATATAAATTACCCAATTATGAATCGAAATTGAATTTATAGAAAATTATAAGGGATGTTAGAAGTATACACTTGATGTGATTGAATGGACTAACTAAATTTGCACTTCTACAATAAGGTTTTGATTTCTACTCCTACCATTACTCTAATAATTGCAAGCTAAGGAAAATAACTAGAAATGAACGATTGTTTTTGTGTTTATCCAAATAGTATAAAAGCCTAAGGATGTGATCATGACCTAGGTATCGCCTAATAGGATAAAAGATATTAATACTTATTTTGTCGATTAGGTGTACTATATCTCAACTCTATATTGCCTCTCAATACCTTTCAGTCAGAAAGTAATTTTGCCTAATTTGGCTTTCTCAAACCTAAAATAGGTATCAAACAAAATAGTTGATCTAAGATTAAGTCGAGTTTTTACTATATCTAGTTTGAACCCTTTAATTAGGCTAATCGAAACTGAATTCCTTGTTAGCCAAGTTTTTGTAGACTAGGTCCGTCTTTCTCAAGTAGAGACTTAGTCTAAAAGGCATAAATCACTGTTTACAGCCATTAATTCTAAAATTGAAGCATGAACTAGGCTAAATAATCAACACTGAATCATAAACAAGCATTAAATTACGTACCCATAAGATTTACACACTAGGATTGAGTCACAACCCTAGTAAAAATCTAGATACTCATAGTGGGTATTGAAGAAAATAAAGAAGAAATGCAAATAAAAACCATAATCAAAGATTAAATTAATACAATATAATATTTAAACACTAAATTAATCAAAAACTTCCTAAAATGGCAAAAGGTTGTGGCCACACAATTCCATATGCGGACCATAGATTTCTTTGAGATGGCATTCTACGACCACACATTTCTGGATTATAACTGTAAGTTATCTTGTACGGTCGCATAATTCTTTTGCGGTCCGCACTTCAGCAGGGAATTAGGACTTGGTCTTTTGCACATTTTCTGAACTAGGAATTATTTGTTAGTGCACACCCTATTTTGCAGACGCGCAATTCATGTACGGTCCGTACATTTGTAAATATCCTATTGCTTTAGCTTGGATTGCGGCCGCAGAAATCCTTTTGCGAACCACACTTTTTTGGTATGCACCCTTTATCTTGTGATTCAGAATACTTATTTTTGAGCCACATTTCATCATGGGAGACCAAACTTCTAATATTCCTGTAATTTGCATAAATTTCATTAATTTAGGGAACATAAATCAATACTTTCAGACTAAAACAAAAACAAAAAGGTGCTAATAAGTTGTCAGAATTCTCACTTATAAACTCCCATAAACATAGGTCTTTGCTTGTCCTCAAGCAAATGAATTAGTTCACCTCCTAGAGTTAAAAGTGTTGACACACAATTTTGTCCCTCATTTCTTCCAAATTAATTTCTTTAAGCTTCTAATATTACTAATAATTTAAGATTAATTAATTTACCGTGATTATCCCAAAATAGATCTAATTAGTATTATTATTATTATTGTTACTGTTATTTTAATATCATTATTATAGTTTTTGCGAAAAGTATATCACTTTCATTCATTTAATCAAATAGTAGTATTTATATTAATTTTATACTTTACAATATCTTACTCTTTATTTCACAATTAATTAATAGTTATTGTGCAAAGTTAAATGCTAGCAAATTATAAGTTTTGATAAGGCGAGTCGAACAATTTAAGTAGTAATTTAAATTACATGATTGATTAAGAGATTCTAATAAGAAGTAGAAGCCCAAAGAAACACCTAAGAAGAAAGGAGGCTAGAAGCTCAAATAATACATTCTCAATCAATTAGCCTAACTCCATAAATAGCCCAAATCGTAGGTCTATTCCAACCAGCCCACTTAATCTACTCTGTGCCATGTCAGCTCCACATAGCTACCATCTTAGTGACAACTGTGCGCCAACAGTAAGAAACACACGCCAAACTCACGCGCTAGCCTACTCCTCTATCCTCGTTTACCACAGTCAAACGTTTCAGTGTTCTTTCTCTATCCTCTTTTTTCTATGACAGAGTTTTCCCTTGTCTGCGTAGTCATTTTTGGCTAGCGATTCAATTATCCTTCAGTCATGGCAGATCACTGCCCTTCCATATCTGGGTAAGAGTCTTTGTCACCAAGATCTTTAATGTTCTTCTTCAACAGAAAAGACCAAAAACTTTTGAAAATATCTGTAGGAAAATCTCCATGGCAAAGATTCAATTTCAAACGGCTATTTTGGAGACCTAAAATTCACAATCCCACCTATAAAGTTGAACCCAGCCGCTGACTTCACCCTTCCAAACCAAAAGCTGGAGCCGCCTACTTTCACCCCATATTCGAGAGGTTTTTTGACTGCCTCTCCTCCCTAAAGCACTTATGCCTTATTGTTTTTTTCTCTTTCCCAAAAATGGATATTATTTCTTTGTCTCTGTTTGGCTTCGAGCAATAGTAGAGAAATTCGAAGTTAAGGTCGCGCGGCACTATATATTCATGGGTAGCACGATGTGTGAAGGGAGAGACTTGCTAAGGGAGAAACTTGTTGAAATCGTTTGCTACAAATTCATGCCTGATAAAGTTAGAACATTCTGTTCTTTTGAAAACCAACAATTAAAATCAAAGTTGAGTAAGTTTATGTTGCTTTCTTTACCCATCAACTTATGGCATAAACTTAGGATTTCTTTATATAAAAAAGTACTAATTCTAAGAGGCTTCAACTTCTGTCTAAATGTCATGTAATATTTGAATGTGCTTTTATATCAGAAGGCATACTTGAATCAAATTCCGCTTCTAATTCTTGTTTTGTTTCTCTTTATTTTTTGTGCATATGTACAACAATAATAACAACTACCAGTATACTCCCACCAAAATTTTTTGTGCATATGTACTTGGAGCAAAATATGAAGTCTTAATGCAAGACTGTCCCATCCCCGAGCATGAAGTCATCACATCCCAACTTTGAAATAGCACCTAATAGTGAGAAAAACTAGTGAAACGCTTGGAGACGCTTATGGCGTCTTTCATTTTTTTTCCTTTATCATTTATTTATCTCAAATTTCTAGGATTATATTTTAAAAATTCGTGCTAGCATAGTTGTTTAAGTATGTAGAATCTTTACTTTTATTATTGATTTGGTACTATCTCAATCACGTAAATGTAGCGTGTAATATAAGAACTTAGCATCAGTTTTTAAAGTAACGTTTCAAAACCTTTCATCAAATTATTTTTTAATGGCCTTTAAGCTTTTGTAAACACAAGATTTTTAAGTCCAGGAGAATGATTTCTAAAGTATATATATGAAACCTATTTTCGTAAGTCCTAAATTTTGAAGAACGAGTTTACTTGTTGGGTTTGTCAAGGCATTGTGGGGTTTAAACATTCTCCAAGAAGTTAAATTCAAACTATTTATTGTTTGAGTTCCAAGTAAGTAACTTTCTTTCTCGAATGTATACAATACAATTTTGAAAAACTCATTTCTTTCTTCATAAGTACTGCACAATGTTTTTCAATTCAGTTGACAAACGTTTTTCTAATACAAACACATATTGCTACTTAATTTTTAAAATAAATTAACCTTATCTTGTTGGTTAACTGTTATTAACGGATCATATATGGTGCTTTAGCAATCTTTCCTATAGGATTAATTAGAACCCTTACCCATAATCTTTACCTTACCATGCCATAAAAATAGAGTTAACTTTAAGCATTATTTAGTTAAAATTGGTATTCTAATTCACTGTTATAATAATTGGGTGGTGACTCTCTTAATTAATAAACCTTCAAAATTATCATTATATTATACTCTAGTTTGACTCGTATTAAAATGGGGTATAACAAAGAGTTATTTCAGTGAGTCACAGGTGAGCCATCCACACATTAGTTGGGACCAACAATTACCCACATTACTCAAGCATCATCAACAAGGCGACCAGTCAAATATACATGCACATATAGTTCAACAACAACAACAACAACAACTACCCAGTATAGTCCCACAAAGTGGGGTATGTGGAGGGTAATATGTAGACGGGTCTTACCCCTACCCGAAAGGGCAGAGAGGTCGTTTCCAATCGACATATGCACATATAGTTCAAATGTGACATTTGAGCTTCAAGAATTGACTTTACTCATCAAGGATTCTTGCTTTATCATGTAGGTCATGGTGTAATCCAAACTTTTCCTCCTCTACTTTCCATTTGTCAAGCTCACTTAAGAAATTATCACTCAATATGACGATTCATGAAAGGCTCATTCATCTATTACAAGAGAATGACACAAGTATGACTTTAAGTAGATACCCACTAATGTAAGTTCAATCAGTTTGAAATCAACTAGAACTTCTTTCGGGATGTAATAATGGTTTACGGGTTAGGATAGGATATCGTATGCGTAAGTGGTTACACCTTTCCATAAGCACTCCATCTTTCATTTTTTGGCTCACAATTGCTAATTCTTAAAGGCATTTTCTTTTTATTGGAGACGCAAGAGACTTAACATCACTCTTTGTTGATCATTTCATTCATTTTATTCCTTTTTGACTTCTCAATGTTTGGGATCATTATCTCTTTTTGAACTCATCAACCCTTTTATTTATTCACGTTTTGCATTTTTTGTTCTTTTCTTTTCTTGACTTCTCTTTTCATAGAGATAGTTTCCTTTCTCTCTTTGGGCCTTGATACCTTTTTTCAAATTCCCCACCTCTCCCCAAAACTTACGTTTTAAGACATTTGTTTCACAAGAGTGTTAAAAAAAGTTCAGGTGCCAAGAGAGGTCACGACAAAATGGATATGGGCTTATTACATGGTTATCACATGAGAAAGTCTAGAGGCTCAAAGGGGTTGACTAGGGATAACGACATTGGTTGGAAATTGAAAGCTCAAATAGGCCACGGAGAGCATACAATAACTTATCAAACCAAGCAAAACTTAGGATTTCGCCTTGAAACACATTTGGGGCAAGTTCTAGACCCTTCACATTGGATACTTGGACTAGCAACAATTCATCTCACCCTTACGCAATGAGATTGTAAAGAACGATAGAGTAGAGAGACTACAATGACCACATTCAAGTTTAAAGATCACTATGTCCAATTAAACCACTCGATGATTACCAAAGTCAACTCAAGATCATAAAGTCACTAACTAGTGCTATTTTATTTTAAAACCTTGTCTCTAACCATAAGCACATAGTTAAGTATGTTGGTGCCAGTTGAAGCATGGTTGGCTCTTCGAGCATGACTTAATGAGGTCTTTTATTCATTACTACTACTCTTATTACCTAAACACAAAAACATGCTCATCACCTTAAGAAGGTTGTCACGTCATCAATCGGTTGGGACGAATCACTCGGTTCACACAATAACTACTTTGAGAAAGAATTGTGGCGTTAAGAAAATCAAAGGCTTATTATCTACAACATAAAAAGAAGTTACTTAACAAAAAAAGAACTAATATGGAAAAGATAAAGAAGCTAATAAGCAAAAATAAAGATAAAGAAGCTAATAAGAAAAACTACTAAAGATAAATCTACATAGTAAGAAAGAGATAGAAGATACTTAAATACAAATAAAAGAAAATAAAAAGTATCATCAAATTATTATAGGCCTAACGTATCAAAGTGTACCAAATTTGTCAAACAGAATCCACCCACTCCCAGAACAAATGTAAACATTGTCCTAGACTCGCCAATGTCTAGGAGACTCACAACACAGATAATGGGGAAGTGGGCATGGGCGCTGGCCTTAGAGTTGTGGTGGGCGTTATGGTATGATTAGTAGTAGGGGTTATGGAAGATGGTGAAGGCATAGTTGCGGTACTAAAGGAAGGATCAGCCAAAGTTGATGGAACATCAACTGTCTCAGAAACTACCACGGCTGGCTCATCAGACTAGCATGTGGTGGTAGAAAGTTGAACTTTTTTCATTGAGTTGCTCACATCCATAAGTGAATACCAATCAAAAAGCTTTTTATGCTTCACATTTGTGTCAAAACCCATTGGCTCTACGTACGTTTGCATCGATAAGATATTTTGTAATAGTGTTGGGATACGGGTAGAGCAAGCTATCCTACTGTGCTATCACTGAGATCTTGGCTGACATCACATCACCCATATTAATTCGGTAACCGTCCATAATAGATGCCACAAGAATTGCTTGAGGAATTGGAAGGTGAGTTTTGTACTGGCACGGATCCAACCTGCTACACACAAATGTTTGCCACCCCTTTGCCTCAAAACTCAAAGCGGTTTGCTGAATGGGAACCCAGGCGGCAATCCATGGTAGTGATAGCCCTAGTGGTGCTAGAATATCACCTAACCAAGGTCGGACTTCATCCCCTAATGCGCACTTCTCTCGATACTCCTTCGGTTCAACATCCTTGAAGCCCAAGTACGTGTTGAGTGTATGCTGATCAAACCCCACCTTGAGGTTATGTACTTTGGTCACCTTTGTCCCTTTCTTTATGTGAGCCACATTGGCATAGAATTCGTGGACATGGCATTCTTTTGCATCTACTACACTATGCGTGAACCACAACCACCCCTTTCGTGCCTTAAACTATCTCAAAATGGTTAGGTTGTACCTCTCCAAATCTTTCAACAAAAATTGTCGCTCGAGTTAGCGACCTTATTGGCCACCACACATGGAAGCTAGTGAAGGTGGCCAAGCTGACAAAATGGTCCTCCCAAACCTCTTTCTTTTTTTATCTTTTAAGGTTGACAACTGTAGCATCTCCCCCTTTGCTATTATTGGGGATATCATGAACTGGTGTATCTTGTGCCTTAAGGACTAGTGTAGCCGATGAATTTCATTATGAAAGACCAAACTTCCAATATTTTTGTAATTTATATAATTTTATTGTTTGAAAAACATAAATCAATACTTTTGAATTATAACAAAAACAAATTAATAAATAGTTAAAATCTCCACTTATGAGCCTATAACTGCTACCTACGCTGAAAACCTAGACTACACCATGCACGACCCTCCAGCACAACTACACACGCTAACACCTCCTCAACAATAACAGCTCTCCTCCACGATGCAACATCACAAATTCACATACCAATACACCACCACTACCAACAAATATAGACAATAATAATAATATAACACCATATGTGGATTCTTCACTCCTACTTCACCATAGCACTGCCACCAACACGTTCAACCACGCAAACAATACTGCTTGTACATTAGAAATCCAACCACCACAGTCTGCACATCATCATTGTCTGACTTTTATAGACAAATTTGGGATTTGCGATCCAAGATAAAATTGATTCTGGATCATGGGATCCTTTTCTATCAGATAGGAAAAATAAATTTTTTTTAAAAGATGAGATCAATTCACAAGCCCGTATTTATTAATTTTCAATATCGAAATTTCTGAATATTGCCTTTTCTTAGACCCCTGTTAAAATATAGGAATGAGACATGCACCCTACTCCCACTACTTCTTCTTTAAATACCACTCCACTTAACTCTAACATATCCCCATCACAAAGCACACAATCGCTATACAACTTCTCTGACTCAGCTACCCACCATGTATCGTTACCACTATCCCCGAAATCACCACTACTACCACCATAGGCAGCGACACTACCGCAACACCATCAACATCAGCCACTAAAACTTCCCACCAACTCAATATCACCCTGCCCATCCCCTTTAACTCCCTCCAGTGCCAGAAACACGAGTATACCACCAACCACACTACTACTACCAGCCAATCCCACTATAACTACTGCCACAACCCCACTCTCAAAATCCAATGCTCTTGGACATCACAACACTAGATTAACATACAACACTACTCCTAGATACCACAGATGCACTGATGGTGCTCATGCAGGATGACTTACACAACACAGCCTAACGTGCACAGATCATATAGTTGATTCATCAACAGTAAATCACTACCTACATCTTCAAACTTATCTGCAACAGTATCCCAATGGAAAGACAACCTCCCGCAACAACAAATTGCATGGAGTACACACCCACAACACAACTATTGGTAATGGTATGTCACCAATAACCAGCGATGGAAGTAATCCACAATCGGGTACCACCACATAAGGGAGAATAGGAGATGATGGGCATCACTTCACCACTCACACCACCGCTACCTCCACCACAAGAAGTCCCACCACAAGTAGATCAATAATAAGAAGAAGAACAAGACATGCCGAAAACATCAACGGAGACGTTGGTGTTGAACGAATTTATGATGATTCCCATGCCAGAAAACATCGAAAACAATTTTTTCTGATCTTCATACCACCAACAATGGAGAAAACTTCATTGAATATCTGCCGTAACCCCTTCTCCTTGGAGGAGAAGTATGTCATCCTCACAATACCGACCCTCAACGACAACCTTCTGCATACAGCTCTTTAAAATCCACCAGATTTGCTGATGCACTTGGAGTTGGCACTAGCTACAAGGAGGGCTCCCACTCATAATGACAACCTCATGAAGATCATGCTATGGAACTGCCGAGGAGCAAATAGTCCCGAGTTCCGCCAGAATTTAAGCTTTTTAAGAACCATGGAATGACCCTTCCATTATATGTTTAACTGAAACTAAAATTGGAAGACCATATTGCCCTACTCAATGACTACAATTTCACTGATATCATCCAAGTTGCTGAAAGGGGCTAGTCTAGCAGAATTGTGCTGCTATGGCGATCCCATGATCTTACAGTTAATCCAGTGGCTGTCACAAGTCAGGAGATCCATGCGTCTATTCAGGTACATAACTCGCGGCCTTGGTTTATTTCCTTGATATATGCTAGTACTTCTTACACCAAGAGACAAATTCTTCTGAAAAACTTAGAGGAATTCCATAAACAAATTAATAACGCATGGCTACTCTATGAAGATTTTAATGAACTTGCTCATTCCTCTGAAAAATTTGGAGGAGCACTACTAAAATAAATCGTGTTTTATCTTTTAATAAATGTCTTATTAATATCAATATGATGGACTTAGGTTTTACTAGCAGTAGATTCCCTTGGATAAATAAGACAAAATTCCACCAACCCCACTACACTACAAATACTCTAATATTTGTACGTTTGGATAAATTCTATGCAAACAATGCGTGGGTACATTTATTCTGAGATTCTTATAATAGACAACTACCTCGGACCCATTTAGTATTAGGATATATTGTGTTGTGTATTTTTTTATTATTGGTAGATAGTCTCTCATTATTGTACAGTCCTATAGTTGGTAGGATTTGATATTGTACAGTCCTATAGTTGGTAGGATTTGATATTGTACAGTCCTATAGTTGGTAGAATTTGATACCTCTCTGTACTCTATATATACCTTTGTGAGCAATACAAGAAAATCAATTCTCCCAAAACTCTCTACATAGAATCATACGTCAGTGGCTTATCGCCAAAGAAACCCTAATTCTTCCTTCCAGCGCCGCCGACCTTCTCGGTCCACCGCCTCTCTTCGGCGTCTTGCCGCGCCGCCGCTGCACTAACCGGCAGCCCTCTCTCTCTCGACGTCGATCATCACCTTCTCTCCTTTGCCTCGCGCTTCATGGCCGCTACGACATCAAACGATCTTCTCCAGCCGATTGCCATCAATGCATCGCTCAGATCCCACTCAAATTGGATTCCACTAATTACCTGGCGTGGAAATTCCAATTCCGAACCCTCCTTACGGGTTACGACCTCCTCGGTTTCTTGGACGGGTCGAAGCCGTGCCCACCAGCCACTATCGTCGACAAGGAGGTGACTTCCCCCAATCCAGCATATCCTTACTGGATTCGCCAGGACAATCTTATTCTCAGTGCCATTATCTCGTCGATCACACGGACGATCATCTCCTTTATTGCCGCTGCGAAAACCTATAAAGAGGCCTGGGACATCCTCGTGCGCACATACGGCACTGCTTCTCGTGGTCGTATCATGGCTCTCAAACAGCAGCTCCATAATCCGGTAAAATGTTCTAAATCTGTTACTGATTTTATGCACGGTATACGCGTGATTGTGGATGAATTATCTCTCCTGTGTTACTGTTGATTCTGAGGATCTTGTCATTAAGGTTCTCAATGGTCTTGATGATCCGTATATGGAGCTCTCTCATGCCATCCAAGCCCGCGAATCTCCCATCTCTTTTACTGAATTACATGACAAGCTGTTAAGCATGGAGGCTCAGATTACTGCTCGTGCACCTGCCACCTCCGCCGCATATGATTTGGCTCCGTCAGCTGTCTTCGTCGCCGGACAGCAGTCCAGCCGTAACCGCTTCGGTGGCTGCGGGCGGCCGGGGCAGCCGTGGTTCATCCTCCGGTCGCGGTGGTTACTCCAACAATGGCCAATCTCGCGGGTACAATGGGAAGTGCCAGCTCTGCAGTGAATTTGGCCACTCCGCGCGCCGCTGTCCATCCTATCCCATTTCCAGCGCCAATCATCCCCCTTACGGTGGACCACTGCCGCGGCCAGCATACGCTCTGCCATCTTATCCGGCTACTCACACAGCCCATCACTCTCCGACAATTCCCTCTACTTCTGATTGGATCCTGGACTCTGGAGCCTCTCATCACATAACCACTGATCTTGCCAACATGTCTCTTCACAGTCCTTACACTGGTTTCGATGATGTGGTTATTGGTAACGGTGAAGGTTTGAAAATTACACATACTGGACAACTTATCAGTTATTCCTCTCTTTTATTGGCTGGGGCTCTCTGTGTTCCACATATGCGTAAAAATTTGATCTCTGTTGCTCAATTATGTCGTCACAATGATGTTCATGTTATTTTTTCTGATACTGATTTTCAGGTGAATGATCGTCGCACGTGGGTAACACTCGTCAGCGGGCCACGTAGGGCCAACGCCTACTACTGGCCGGCGGCTTCCCGTCTATCGTCCTCCCTCACGGCACAAAAGCTCTCTGCGTCATTGTGGCATTCTCGGTTTGGTCATCCGTCAGCCAAAATCCAGCGTCATTTAGTGTTTTCTAGCAGTCTAGCGTCCAGTAGTGTGTCTGATTTCGCTTGTGCCTCTTGCAAGCTTCATAAGTGTCATAAGTTACCTTTTTCTGAGTCAAGTTTATCTTCTACTGCTCCGTTATAGCTTATTTTTTCTGATGTATGGACCTCTCCAATTATTTCTAATGAAGGATTTAAATATTATTTCATTTTTGTTGATCATTTTTCTAAGTATGTTTGGTTTTTTCCTTTGCGCCGTAAATCTGATGTCTTACAAACCTTCCCCACTTTTAAGTCCATTATAGAAAAATTTTCTCTTACTGGTAATGGGGGTGAATTCCTAGCTTTACGCTCTTTTCTTGCCTCCAATGGCATCTCACATCTCACTTCACCTCCTCATACACCTCAACACAATGGCTATGCTGAACGCCGACACCGTCATATTGTCGATACTGGTCTCACTCTCCTTCATTATGCCCCTGTACCTCTCATTTACTGGCCTTATGCCTTTGCCGCAACAGTCTATCTCAGTAATCGTCTTCCCAAGACAAATCTCTCGATGCTCTCCTCCTTTGAGTCTCTCTTCCATAGGCGCCCCAACTTTGCCAAACTGCGTGTCTTCGGCTGTCAATGCTTCCCTTGGCTTCGACCCTACACCTCACACAAAATGGAACCCAGATCTCGTGCCTGTGTCTTCTTCGGCTACTCTACTACTCAAAGCGTATATCTATGCTTTGATCCCTCAACGTCTAAAATCTTCGTCTCGCGTCATGTCACCTTCCATGAAGATATCTTCCCGTTCTCCAAATTGTCTGATCCCGAGTCTCCACCTGTACCCATTCCGGTCTCCCTAGACGTCCTTCCGCTGCCTCCGCCAGTACCTGTCGCCGCTCCCACTCGCGATCCTTCACCGGACGCACTGCCGGCGCTAAAGCCCGCGCCATCAGCGCCTCATACGGCACCGCCAGCGGCCCCCGCCGCCGCTACACCCACTATGCCGCCACCTTCATCCTCTCATGGTGGTCATCACATGCAAACTCGTAGCAAAAATAACATCTTTACGCCCAACAAGAAGTTTGGTATGTCTGATGTAACCTCTCCGGCTGTTACAGAACCTCAGACTTTGTCTAGTGCTATGTCTGATGAGCGCTGGCGCGCTGCTTTGTCATTGGAGTTTGATGCTCTGCTACGGAATGGCACCTGGGATCTTGTTCCGCCTGATTCTTCACAGAATGTTGTGGGCTGCAAGTGGGTTTATCGTATCAAACGAAAGCCTGACGGTACTGTGGACAAGTTCAAAGCCCGGCTTGTTGCGAAAGGCTTTCATCAGTGTCCAGGTGTAGACTTCCAGGAGACTTTCAGTCCGATTATTAAGCAGGCAACTGTGCATTTGGTTCTCAGTCTAGCTGTATCCAAGGGCTGGCCTCTTCGTCAAATGGATGTGAACAATGCCTTTCTCCACGGGAGACTTATGGAGGATGTTTATATGGCACAACCACCGGGTTTTGTTGACAAAGCCTATCCATCTTATGTTTGTAAGTTACAGAAAGCTATTTATGGTCTCAAAATGCCACCCCGGGCATGGTACAATGAGCTCCGCCAATGCCTTTTGGCTATGGGTTTCGTCAACACTACCTCTGACACTTCGCTCTTCGTCTTTCAGCATTCTGGTATTACAGCCTATTTTTTGGTATATGTTGATGATCTCATATTGACTGGTAGTGACTCTGCTTTCTTGAACCGTGTGATTGACTCTCTTGGGACTAAATTTTCTCTTAAAGACATGGGTGATCTAACCTACTTTCTTGGTGTTGAAGTTCTGCGTAGCTCCAAGGGGTGCTTTCTTTCTCAGCGTAATATGTTGTTGATCTTTTGACTTGTCACAATATGCTGGAATCCAACCCTGTTCAGACGCCAACAGCGGCGTCCACCCGCCTTCATCTGGCCGATGGCTCGGCTCTTGCAGACGCATCCGCCTATCAATAGGCCCTTGGGGGCCTCCAGTATCTCTCCTTCACTCGTCTTGATATCTCCTTTGCTGTGAATAAACTCTCACAGTTCATGCACGCTCCTACTATAACTCATTGGAATGCAGTTAAGCGCCTCTTCCGGTATCTGAATGGGACGCGTGACTTTGGAGTCTGGCTGCGTCCTTCATCTGCTATACCTCTGCATTGTTTCTCTGATGCTGATTGGGGTGGAAACTGTGATGACCGCTCCTCGACTGGTGCCTATATTGTCTTTCTGGGGCCTAATCCTATTTCCTGGAGCTCCTAAAAGCATATCCGTTGAACGATCTTCTACTGAGGCTGAATATCGTGCCATTGCTTCTGCTGCCGCTGAAGTCCGTTGGCTTCATTCCCTACTGCGCGAGCTTCATGTCCCTCTTCCGGCTGCTCCTGTCATTTACAGCGACAACATTGACGCCACTTACCTCTGTGCTAACCCTGTGTTTCATTCACGCATGAAACACATCTCCACTGATTATCACTTTGTTCGTCAATTGGTTCAGAATGGGTCTCTTCGTGTTGATCACGTATCATGTGGTTATAACATCTGGATTTTTTTCATATTGTAGTTGATGCATGGTTAAATCAAATAAATTACAGTGCTGACTTACAAACGGAATCAGTTACTTATTGGAACATAAATACCTTTGGTAATATTTTTTATAAAAAATATATTCCTATCTAGACTACAAGGTCTTCAACGTATGGACCCAACCCGAAAACATTCTTCTCATTATAAGTTAGAAAATACTCTTATTACGATTTTCAATCTAATCCTCCACTAGGAAAAGGAATACTAGAAATTAAAATCTAGGATCCAGTGGTTAAATGATGGGACACTTAACACTATTTTTTTCACCTTGCTACTGTCCAAAGGTGTAGACAAAATCGTATCTTTGGACTTCATGACGCAGTTGGTAATTTGACATTTGACGCCTCTGCCATTCATGCTTTAATAATACTTTCCCACTTCCAAAATTTGTACACAATATAACTTATCTCAAGTTACCAAGATCACTCCCACCCACACTCTCCCATTTTAACAGATGAAGATCTCGACAAACTTCAATCGCCTTTGTCTCATTTAGAAATCTTAAATGCAGTTAAACCTTTCTAACCATTAAAGGCACTAGGGCCAGATGGATTACACCTCAATTTTTTCCAAAAAATTTGAAACGAAATAAAAGATGCAGTCATATACACATGTAACCCTACCTTTTCAACCTCTACGATTCCGAAAGCCCTTAATACAACATTTATCAAACTCATTCCTAAAGTACCTCACCCTAAAACATTTTACCAATATTGTGTAGAGAGTTTTGGAGAAGTGAGTTTCTTGTATTGCTCACCAAAGTATATATAGAGTACAGAGAAATCATAACCTACCAACTATAGGATTGTACAATAATGAAGAAAAATCAAAACCTACCAACTATAGGATTGTACAATTAATGAGAGAATATTCTATCAATAATAAAAAGATACACAAAAGATATTTACAATATTTCCTAATACGCCCCCTCAAGATGGAGGGCCGGAGGACACGCCAATCTTGGACATCAGCAGAAGAAGCCGAGGACGAGATAAGTGCTTGGTGAGAGCATCAGCAAGCTGATCAGCAGAGGATACGTGAGCAACACGAAGGGACCCATTCTGGACCAATTGACGAACAAAGTGATAATCAATGGAGATGTGTTTCATGCGAGAATGAAACACAGGGTTGGCACAGAGATAAGTGGCGCCAATGTTGTCACTGTAAATGACAGGAGTAGCCGGAAGAGGGACATGAAGCCTGCGCTACAGGGAATGAAGCCAACGTACTTCAGCGGCAGCAGAAGCAATGGCACGATACTCAGCCTCAGTAGATGATCGTGCAATGGAACACTGCTTTTTGGAGCTCCATGAAATAGGATTTGGCCCTAGAAAAACAACATAGGCACCAGTTGAGGAGCGGTCATCACAGTTTTCACCCCAATCAGCATCAGAGAAACAATGCAGAGGTATAGCAGATGAAGGACGCAGCCAGACGCCAAAGTCACGCGTCCCATTCAGATACCGGAATAGGCGCTTAACTGCACCCCAATGAGTGACAGTAGGAGCATGCATGAACTGGAGAGTTTATTCACAGCAAAGGAGATATCAGGACGAGTGAAGGAGAGATACTGGAGGCCCCCAAGGGCCTGTCGATAGGCAGATGCGTTGGCAGGGGCCGAGCCGTCGGCCAGATAAAGGCGAGTTGACGCCGCTGTTGGCGTCTGAACAGGATTTAACTCCAGCATATTATGACGAGTCAAAAGATCAACAACATATTTACGCTGAGAAAGAAAACACCCCTTGGAGCTGCGTAGAACTTCAACACCAAGAAAGTAGCTAGATCACCCATGTCTTTAAGAGAAAACTGAGACCCAAGAGAGTCAATCACACGGTTCAAGAAAGCAGAATCATTACCAGTCAATATGAGATCATTAACAAACACCAAAAAATAAGTCGAAATACCAGAGTGTTGAAAGACGAAGAGCGAAGTGTCAGAGGTAGTGTTGACGAAACCCATGGTCAGAAGGCTTTGGCGGAGCGCACTATACCATGCCTGGGGTGCCTGTTTGAGACCATAAATAGCTTTCTGTAACTTACAGACATAAGATGGATAGGCTTTGTCAACAAAGCCCGGTGGTTGTGCCATATAGACATCCTCTGTAAGCCTCCCGTGGAGAAAGGCATTGTTCACATTCATTTGACGAAGAGGCCAGCCCTTGGATACAGCTATACTGAGAACCAAACGCACAGTTGCCGGCTTAACAACCGGACTGAAAGTCTCCTGGAAATCCACACTTGGACGCTGATGAAAGCCCTTCGCAACAAGCCGGGCTTTGAACTTATCCACAGTGCCGTCAGGCTTGCGTTTGATGCGATAAACCCACTTGCAACCCACAACATTCTGCGAGGAATCAGGCTGGACAAGATCCAAAGTGCCATTCCGTAGCAGAGCATCAAACTCTGATGACATAGCAGCGCGCCAGCGCTCATCTGACATAGCACTGGACAGGGTCTGAGGTTCAGTAATAGCAGGAGAGGTGACAGCAGACATACCAAGCTTCTTGTTGGGCATAAAGATGTTATTTTTGCTGCTTGTCTGCATATGATGACCACCCTGAGAGGATGCAGGTGGCGGCATAATGGGTGTAGCGGCGGCAGGGGCCGCTGGCGGTGCCGGAAGGGGCGCTGGTGGCACGGGTGGTGGCACCGGGAGTGCGTCCGGTGAAGGATCATTGGTGGGAGCAAGGGCAGGTACTGGTGGCGGCAGCGGAAGGACTTATAGGGAGACCGGAATGGGTACAGGGGGAGACTCGGGGTTAGACATTTTGGAGAACGTGAAGACATCTTCATGGAAGGTGACATGACGCGAGACGAAGATTTTAGACGTTGAGGTATCAAAACAGAGATAGGCGCTTTGAGTAGTAGAGTAGCCGAAGAGGACACAGGCACGAGATCTGGGTTCCATTTTGTGTGAGGTGTAGGGCCGAAGCCAAGGGAAGCATTGGCAGCCGAAGACACGTAATTTGGCAAGGTTGGGGCGTTTCTGGAAGAGAGACTCAAAGGAGGAGCGCATCGAGAGATTTGTCTTGGGAAGACGATTAATGAGGTAGACTGCTGTAGCAAAGGCATAAGGCCAGTAAATGAGAGGTATAGAGGCATGATGAAGGAGAGTGAGACCAGTATCGACAATATGACGGTGATGGCATTCAGCATAGCCATTCTGCTGAGGAGTATGAGGAGGTGACGTAAGATGAGAGATGCCATGAGAGGCAAGAAAAGAGCGTAAAGCGAGAAATTCACCCCCATTATCAGTATACACAGTAATGATTTTAGCAGAAAAATATTTCTCTACAATGGATTTAAAAATGGGAAAGGTTTGTGAGACATCAGATTTACGGCGTAAAGGAAAAAACCAAACATACTTAGAGAAATGATCAACAAAGATGACATAATATTTAAACCCTTCATTAGAAATAATCGGAGAGGTCCATACATCGGAGGAAATAAGCTCCAGGGGAGCAGTAGAAGACAGACTTGACTCAGAAAAAGGTAACTTATGACACTTATGAAGTTTGCAAGATACACAGGCAAGATCAGACACATTACTGGACGCTATACTGCTAGACGATACTAAATGACGCAGGGTTTTAGCTGACGGGTGACCAAACCGAGAATGCCACAATGACGCAGAGAGCTTTTGTGCCGTGAGGGCAGATGGGAGACTGGAAGCCGCCGGCCAGTATTAGGTGTTGCCCCTAAGTGGGCCGCGAACGAGTGTTGCCCACGTGCGACGATCCTTCACCAGAAAATCAGTATCAGAAAGAACAACGTTAACACTATTGCGACGACATAATTGGGCAACAGAGATCAAATTTTTACGTATATGTGGAACACAGAGAGCCCCAGGTAATAAAAGAGAGGAATGACTTTTAAGTTGTCGAGTATGAGTAATTGTCAAACCTTCACCGTTACCAATAACCACATTGCCGAAGCCAGTGTAAGGACTGTGAAGAGACATGTTGGCAAGATCAGAGGTTATGTGATGATAGGCACCAGAGTCCAGGATCCAATCGGATGCAGAGGGAATCGTCGGAGAGTGATGGGCTGTGTGAGCAGCTGGATAGGGCGGCGAAGCATAAGCTGGCCGGGGCAATGGTCCACCTTAAGGGAGCTGGTTGGCGCCGGAGACGGGATAGGATGGGCAGCGGCGCGCGGAGTGGCCAAATTCACTGCAGAGTTGGCACTTCTCTTTGTACCCGCGAGATTGACCATTGCTGGAGTAACCACTGCGACCGGAGACTGGCCCGCGGCTACCGAAATCGGTGACAGACTGGCTGCTTTCCGGCGACGAAGGCAGCCGACGGAGCCGAGTCGGATGTGACGGAGGTGGCCGGCACACGAGCAGTAATCTGAGCCTCCATGCTTAACAGCTTGTCATGTAATTCAGACAAAAAGAGATGGGAGACTCACGGGCTTGGATGGCATGAGAGAGTTCCATATACGGGCCATCAAGACCATTTAGAACCTTTATGACAAGATCCTCATAATCAACGGTAACACCCAGGAGAGATAATTCATCCACAATCACGCGAATACCGTGCATAAAGTCAGTAATAGATTTAGAACCTTTTACCGGATTGTGGAGCTGCTGTTTGAGAGGCATGATACGACCACGAGAAGCGGTGCCGTATGTGCGCGCGAGGATGTCCCAGGCCTCTTTAGAGGTTTCTGCAGCGGCAATGAAGGAGATGATCGTTGGTGTGATCGACGAGATCATGACACTGAGAATAAGGTTGTCCTGGCGAATCCAGTAAGGATATGCTGGATTGGGGGAAGTCACGTCGCTGTCGACGATAGTGGCCGGTGGGCATGGCTTCGATCCGTCCAAGAAGCCGAGGAGATCGTAACCTGTATGGAGGGTTCGAAATTGAAATTTCCACGCCAGGTAATTAGTGGAGTACAATTTGAGTGGGATTTGAGCCGATGCATTAATGGCAATCGGCTGGAGAGGCACGGTTGACGTCATGGCGGCCATGAGTGCGAGGCAAGGAGAGGAGGTGCTGAACGACGTCACGAAAAAGAGGGTTGCCAATTAGTGCAGCGGCGGCGGCGACGGGCTCCGATGAGAGGAGCTACGGCGACGGCTGGTAGTATGTATTTAGGGTTTGTTTGGCGATAAGCCACTGGCGTATGATTCCATGTAGAGAGTTTTGGAGAAATGAGTTTCTTGTATTGCTCACCAAAGTATATATAGAGTACAGAGAAATCAAAACCTACCAACTATAGGATTGTACAATAATGAAGGAAAATCAAAACCTACCAACTATAGGATTGTACAATTAATGAGAGAATATTCTACCAATAATAAAAAGATACACAAAAGATATTTACAATATTTCCTAATATATCAACCTATCAGCCTTTGTAATAACATTATATAAAATCATTACTAAACTCATCGTACGTCTTATTCGACTTCTATCGTCTAAACTCATCAACATCACTCAAAATACTTTCATTTCAGGACGTCGAGCAGTAGATAATGCAATCCTACTACAAGAAACTATTCATTCCTTTCGTAAACAGACGAGTCGAATGGGTAACATGGTGATCAAAATTGATTTAGAATTAGTTTTCGACCGCTTAGAATGGTCCTTCATAAGATTTTCACTCCAACAATTAAATTTCACACAACCATTAATAAACATAATAATGTCTTGCTTTACAACGACATCCACTTCCACTCTCCTTTGCTGTGAATAAACTCTCACAGTTCATGCACGCTCCTACTACTCATTGGAGTGCAGTTAAGCGCCTCTTCCGGTATCTGAATGGGACGCGTGACTTTGGAGTCTGGCTGTGTCCTTCATCGGCTATACCTCTGCATTGTTTCTCTGATGCTGATTGGGGTGGAAACTGTGATGACCGCTCCTCGACTGGTGCCTATGTTGTCTTTCTGGGGCCTAATCCTATTTCCTGGAGCTCCTAAAAGCATATCCGTTGCACGATCTTCTACTGAGGCTGAATATCGTGCCATTGCTTCTGCTGTCGCTGAAGTCCGTTGGCTTCATTCCCTACTGCGCGAGCTTCATGTCCCTCTTCCGGCTGCTCCTGTCATTTACAGCGACAACATTGGCGTCACTTACCTCTATGCCAATCCTGTGTTTCATTCACGCATGAAACACATCTCCATTGATTATCACTTTATTCGTCAATTGGTTCAGAATGGGTCTCTTCGTGTTGCTCACGTATCATGTGGTTATAACATCTGGATTTTTTTCGTATTGATGCATGGTTAAATCAAATAAATTACAGTGCTGACTTAGAATGTTTCACGGAATCAGTTACTTATTGGAACATAAATACCTTTGGTAATATTTTTTATAAAAAAATATATTCCTATCTGGACTACAAGGTCTTCAACGTATGGACCCAACCCGAAAAAATTCTTCTCATTATAAGTACTCTTATTACGATTTTCAATCTAATCCTCCACTAGGAAGAGGAATTCTAGAAATTAAAATCTAGGATCCAGTGGTTAAATGATGGGACACTTAACACTATTTTTTTCACCTTGCTACTGTCCAAAGGTGTAGACAAAATCGTATCTTTGGACTTCATGACGCAGTTGGTAATTTGACATTTGACGCCTCTGCCATTCATGCTTTAATAATACTTTCCCACTTCCAAAATTTGTACACAATATAACTTATCTCAAGTTACCAAAGATCACTCCCACCCAATCTCGACAAACTTCAATCGCCTTTGTCTCATTTAGAAATCTTAAATGCAGTTAAATCTTTCTAACCTTTAAAGGCACTAGGGCCAGATGGATTACACCTCATTTTTTTCCAAAAAATTTGAAACGAAATAAAAGATGCAGTCATATACACATGTAACCCTACCTTTTCAACCTCTACGATTCCGAAAACCCTTAATACAACATTTATCAAACTCATTCCTAAAGTACCTCACCCTAAAACAATTTATCAATATCGACCTATCAGTCTTTGTAATAACATTATATAAAATCATTACTAAACTCATCGTACGTCTTATTCGACTTCTATCGTCTAAACTCATCAACATCACTCAAAGTACTTTCATTTCAGGACGTCGAGCAGTAGATAATGCAATCCTACTACAAGAAACTATTCATTCCTTTCGTAAACAGACGAGTCGAATGGGTAACATGGTGATCAAAATTGATTTAGAATTAGCTTTCGACCGCTTAGAATGGTCCTTCATAAGATTTTCACTCCAACAATTAAATTTCACACAACCATTAATAAACATGATAATGTCTTGCTTTACAACGAGATCCTCTTCCACTCTTATTAATGGGAAACCAACACCCTTTTTCAAACCGTCAAGAGGTATAAGAAAAGGTGCTACTCCCTCTCCATATCTTTTTATTATATGCATGGAATCTTTCTCTCAAACTAATTGAACACCATGTTGATATCCTTAATTGGACTCCAGTTAAAATACCTCAAAATACACTACTACTCTCCTGCTTACTATTTGCCGACGACCTTATATCTCAATTTTGAGGGGTTTTGGTGAAGATTAGACTTGATTTTGGCTGAATTTCAAATTGAAATTCGAAGAAGAAGATGACGACGACATGACATACATTATATTGCAGAATTGTAGAAAAATTATATTCTGTTGTTTATTTATTTTTCTTTTATTCATTTAACTATTGTACGAAAGTTAAATAATATTGTATAAAAATTATATTTAAGTGGTATTATTGTAGTTGTATATAACTGAATAGAAATAATGTACAAAAATTGTAGATAAGTTATATAATATATAATTAGTTGTATGAAATTTATTTTTACTATGTATAAATCAGATACAAAATATACAAAAGACATATTGTATAAAATTTATAGAAAAATTGTGTTTAAGTTGTATGATATTGTAGTTGTATATATCTGGGTATAAATAATGTATGTAAGTTGTAAATAAGTTTTATAAGCCTATAACGTAAGCTTTGGGATTTTTTTCCGTTTCCTTTTAATTTAGATGATTTTAGTATTTAAAATTCATCAAATATGAATAGACCTGGATTCATCTGCTTTGAATTTTGACTTCGTCTAATTCTGTCCACAATTTTTGCTCCAATAAATCCGAGAAATACCAGAAGTGATTAGGAGCTTTGGCAATGACATGATTATGGGATTTGCTTAGAACTAAACAGCTTGTTATTTGCATGAGGCTGTAGATTCAGTTAGGAGTCTTTATTTCTCTGTTCATCTTATGTTTGCTTCCTTTTAGTATATTGCATTAGAAAAATAAGGAAAAAGAATAAGAGGAAAAAAAGGTAAAAGTTGTAACTAAATTCCTTAGTTGAAGGCACTAATAATGGATTAAGAAGGTAAAATGTATATGTTCTATAAATAAAATTTGTGTAGGTAAGGTAATTTACTTAACACGAACATTTAGGGTAATAAAGTTTTCAATAGTGTATAGGAAAGAAAAAATTCATTCGTTGGGATTTGAGATTTAGAATTTGGAATTTTGTCAAAATGTAAGTAAAATTTATGGCCAAACATGTATTTGCCAAATAAAATCTAAATTTTATTTTTAGCAAAATCTATGACCAAACGGGTCCTTAGTATCATTGAAGTTCTCGGTTAAGGAAAAAAACAAATAAAATTGACATCATTCAACTCTTTATTTTAAATTTTTTTTGAATCTAATAACCAAAACCGAACTAACGATATCATCGGTCAGTTCGGTTCGATTTGATTTTGTAGAATTTCTATTTGATTAATTCGATTTTCGGTTAGTAATTTTAATAATCAAAATTGAACCATAATAATTTCGGTTCAATTTAATTTATTTATGTTCGATTTCAAGCCATGACAAAAATAGTATAAAACAACAAAAATAAATTGTTTGTATGCAAGTGCTTCGACTGTCAATAACGAAATACATAGCTAGAAAAATTGGGTAGAACAGAAAACTATCCACTCACTCTATTTCAAATAGAGAAAGAAAAAGTGCCTAATAAAAAAAAAGGATGTGTCTTCTTGAGATCACATGCATGAAACTAAAAGATGAATAAACATCAGATCAGAGAAATCAGAACAATGTAACAAGTAGAGAGATGGTTTTATTATTAAAATTAATTCTGATGCGAATATTTTTCAGTGGGATTCCCAGAGATCTTCCCCACTTTTAAGTCAAGTGCATCTTATGGCGTTTATCTCAACGTAAGATCTACTAAAATTCTAAAAAAATAATTTCTAGGCATTTATCTCATCATTGCCTATATAAACATAGTACTATGTATATAAGTACAGCTACCATATGAAGAATATATTCCCAGTTCGTAAATTATAGGGGTGGGCATATTTCGGTCCGAATCGAACTTTTTATATTTTTGTTTCATTTATTCAGCTTGTTTGGTCGGTTTGATTTAAAATTTAAAATTTCAGTTCTTCGATCGATTTTCAGTTATTAAGTTATTGTTACGACCCAAATTTAGGATTGTGACCGGCACTTAGGAGCAAGTGTTCCCAAGTAAGCCTTATCAGTATTTTTACAAAAACTCGGGCAGAATTTCCTCTGTTTTTGGACTATCCCAAAATTTTTCCTGTCTCAATCAGCAACCAAACATTCTAATATTATATCGAACAATGGACAACTTATCAACTTAACAAAACAGAAGTCTCCATCATTACTAATCAACCCACTAGCAATCAGAAATGCTAATTATCTCCAACTTTAATATTACAGAACGATACTCAACATAAGACTAATAGCAAAATAATACTCAAGACACTAAAAGATTGACTATGGAGTGACTCTAAGAATTCAAAGAAAGACCATAGCAATTGATAAAATCTCTGCCCACGCGAACAAGTGCGAGGCTCACCAAGAATTTTCAACCTGTGTGCTCTAATTAACAAATTGCTCGCCTGTGTCAACTGCTGTCTCTGGAAAAAAAATAGCGAGGAATAAGTCACTAGCTCAGTGAGTAATAATACTTAACCACAACCGTTTTTATTTGGGGACAAGTCAGAAACATGCTAGTATCTCAAAGAAAAAATAATATAAACATGCCCTTTCAGAAATAATAAACAAATTTTTTTTTTCAGTCTTATCGCGCTTTTTTTGTAGTAAAATATAATTAACAATTCAGTAATAAGCTCGGTAACTACTGTATAATATCGATATTCATATTTATTTTGGGAGGTTTCAATACGGATCATGTAATTGGTATAACTGTGGACTTCTTCGCAAGAAGTCAAATATAACAGTAGTCCCTACTCGAGGAAAATCGGTAATAGTATGGTAGTTCTACTTTCCCACTAGCGAGGGCTATTACGGTAATCGGTAATTACAAGGTGCACCAGGTCTAACAAACCCGCCATTAGCTACGGGATCCTTCAAAGTCTACTCCCATTTATACTTGTCTCTGTATCCGTATATATTCATAGGAAAATATTTTAAAACATATAGGGCATTTTGGTTCTTATCAAATCATGTAATTTCAGTTCAATAACAGAAATTTCAAGTAATGATGGAACATATCTAGTGACAACAAGAATATTTAAAACAACGTTAATCATCTCAAATAACTATTTCGGTATTATATCGAGTAAAAGACTTGTCCCATATGCAACTCATAACATATTCATATAAAACAATTATGTGAAAATCATGCAAGTTATAAGATTACTACTCACAGTACTCGTGCAGGAATACCAAACATGTCACCTCGAACACTTTGTTCAATTTCTTCAACTACCTATTTGTAACAAAATTCAATTTATGTATTAATTTCGTAAATTACCAACATAATTGGTCCATCCCTACCACTTTTAATTAATTTTCTGTTCTCATACCTTTGAAATAAGACATTGATTCTCCGTAAGTAATTTACTAGCGCTTAATTGGATAAAACTATAGTTCTTCGTTTGTTCTTATATTTTTATTTGAATCTTTTTTATCACATAATGTTTACAAATTCTTAATATCCTTAAACTAAAATGTTTGTTATAATTATGAAATATTTATTCATCTAACAAGTATTCTTAACTGCTATACAGAATAAATTAATTTCCTTTTTTTTTGTCTTTGCCCTTAGTTAAAGAAACAATAATTGTTCATAGGCTTGATATAGAGAAAATTCGATTTTTACCTTGTTCTTCTCCAAAAAAAGAAATCCAAGGATGCCGAGAAAATCCCTTGAATCAACAATCACGATATTGGAGTTTCAATTTCAAATTAACTAATTCTAAAGTTTCCTTCTCTGGTAGAAAGAATTTTTTTTCCTTAGCTTCTGCTTCAATCCAATATATGTGCTGTGTATTTCCTTCCCCAAAATTCCTTTAGCTTTTGTGTTATTTTCCCTTACCACCCTATCACTTGGCAGATGGGTTAAGGCCCACTTCCATACTATCTCTCTCTCTCTGTCTCTCTCTCTTTTTCTTCTTTTAATTTTTATTATTATTATTATTATTATTATTATTATTATTATTATTATTATTATTATTACCAGTACACTATTATTTAAAAAATATAGGGTATTACAGTTATTTAGTTCGGTTAACAAAAAAACAAATCATTAGCATATAAGATTAGCATATAGGTTCTTTAAGTTATATATAGGCTAAGTCCATAGGTAATAAATTAATACTATTAGAAGAAAAGTGATGACGAGATGTTCAACAAATTTCTCGATATGTGAGCTAAATTCAGTTAAATCTTGTCACTTGAGAGCATAGAATTCATCGATTCTTCTATTCTTCATCTAGTATTCATAATATTTTATATCAAAAAATGATATTATAATTATTGTTATGAACGTGAGTGGCTAATTGATAAGTAAGAATTTTGACCGCTTTATTTGCTCTCTTATACTTGTGTTTTAGTTCAAAAATACATAAAGGTATTCTCAAAAACTAACGAAATATGCTTACTTGCAGGAATATTGAAAAACGAGTAAAAGAAGTCAAAATCAACTCATAAAGGAGTCAAAAGTAAACAAGAACCAAAACAGGTCAAAAAGGGCAACATACCAAACAATTTTAGTACTGTCGCAGAGGGGAGATTCAGAGAGTAGTGTTTGGGACAGCGAAAGGCCTGCGGACGGCACTGAAATTGTGCGGCCGCATGAGGTCAAATGTGGCCACATTCATTATTATGTGGTCCACATGAGTGAAGAATTAGAGAGGTGTTTCAAGTCCAAAAGCAGGGAGTGTGGGCCGCATAATTTTTGTGCGGCCGCACCCATTTATATATGGACCGCAGAAGCCCCGAAGTTCCAAGCCCAAGTTCCAATGAATGCGGACCACACGATAATTGTGTGGTCACAGAAGCTCATTGTGCGGATCACCCCAGAATTATGCAACCGCACAACCTTCACATCATCATTTTTATCAGATATTTTTAGCTTAATATAAATAAAACCTTTTATCATTTTCAGGTTAAGTTTGATTTTCAGAAAAGCACATAAGTCGTTTTCTTAACTATTTTGAGTAATTTTATACTACATTAACTTCTAAACATTAGATTTTCCTTATCTAATCAATTATTATGCATTCTACCCTAATTTCTTCTTGCGTTTCTTTATTTTTTATGAGTTGCTAAATCTTTAGCTAGGGTTGCGGTCCAACCCTAGTATGTGTACTTAATGGTATTTAATTTAGGACTTGTTTATAATTGGGTTAGTGATATTTAGTCTTGTTTATACTTGAATTCTAGAATTAATATTTGCAAATACCAATTCATGCCCATTTGACTTAGTCTTTACTTGAGAAAGAGAGACTAAGCCTAGGAAAACTTGACTAACAAGGAATTTGAGTGAAATCAAGAAATTGATAGCCCTAATTAATGGGTCAAATCTAGAGATAGTAAGACCCGACTTGAGTATATATCACTTGATTTGTGCAATACTCATTTGGACTTGAGAAAGCTAAATTGGGCAAAATCACTCAAACTATCGAGAGGTATAGAGTGGGCAGTTGCGTGTGATTGCTATATTAAGACCCCAACTAATCAAACTTACCGTAACCACTTAGGTAGAAGTCACGACCCTAGATCCTTTATTATTTGAAAAACAACCAAAGCAAAAAACATTATCTTCTAGTTTATTAATTGCAATCACTAGTTTACAGTAGAAATAGAAACAACCAACAAAAATGTAAAAGTGCAAATTAAGGCACATCATACAATTACACTAGGTGTCTGCCTAATCCCATTTCTAACTTCCTAAGAAATCGACCCCAACTTGCGTTAGGTTTTATTATTGCTTCGACCACCTTACTACCTATAATTATGGTGTGAGTTTGGGCGAGATCATTAATAACTTCATTATTATGGGGTTATGAGTCGTTCTTGACTATTGTAAATTGACGGTTAATTATTTTGCTTAACTTTATCATATTAATTTATTTATTCAATCTTGCACTTAATTATTTTATTGTGTAGCTAACAATAGCATACTATCTACGAATTTATAGTTGAACTCGAAAGTGAAAACTGTAGATTGCATATAGGATCGAATAGAGTAAATTCTTGATCCGTGCATGGAGAATAGATTCACGATTAGGGATAGGCATATTCGAGTTGTCTTACTTAGTTATTTTTGTAGGAAATATACATGCGTTCTTGTCAAGTTTGATTCTATAGACATAAAGTTTTAAGTTGGATTAAATAGGACGTGGAAGGATGAGAAGTGAAGGTGGATATGAAATCTTTGGATCTTGTGAACAAAGATTGAACAATGTATGCTTGAATAATGCAATCAGTGAACAAGATAACTTTTGTATATTTCATTTAGTCAACCTTTATAATGTATTCTTATCAAAAAGTGAAGTCCCCTTTTTGTTCTCTATCTCTTATTACTTATAAGAATATTCCCAAAAAAACTCTAAAAAGTACAATATAAGAAATATCCAAGGGAATATTCCTGAAGCTCTTTTCTAAGCCATCTTACAATTACAATTGGAACTCTGGTTACTCGTCCTCGGTAATAACCCTTACGAGATCTACCCCGTCGTTATAATATCGTGGTCGACTCCGTTCTTGGCACGACTTATTTTCAGTTACTGAGTTGCTGAATTTTGACCAATAGAGTAACAGCCAGGAAATAAAAAGCTACAAAAATGTAAACCAAATTTTCAAAACCAACGTAGGATTTGGGAACAAATTATTTTCAAAATCATTTCCAAATCAAAATAAATGTTTTTCTCTCGAGCTTTCCATCAAACTACTAATCACATCCAGCTCTCGTGCACCACTCTATCTTCTCCATCCGCGTGTCATCCATTCAATGGTTGTCACTCAACTTTTTTCAAATACATATCTAAATTTAATTTTTTTTAAATTTAATATTTGAAATTCTTAGCATTGCACCTATTATATCTTTAAAATTCTGAATTCCTATTTATTATTCATTGCATTTTTACCCTTGTTTAGATGGTTGTTTCCCGTAATTCATTAATTTGTTTCTATTGTTTTTAAAATTATATTGTATGACATTGTAAACTCGTTGTAACTTCGTTATTATATAATTGTATGAGTCAAAAATTTCCTTAAGAGATTTGACATGGACTGGTGTTATGAAAAGCAACATGGCCGAGGTCGGCTAGTGAACAGTGAGACTCATAGTCGAACAGTCAATAATGGCCGGGGTCAAGCATCAAAAAGCAATAGTAACGGGTAGTTTTATAATAGGATCTTTAGGAGAATTTTCCATTAAATATTCTATGTACTTGTACTTTTAGGGTTAACTGGGGTTGTTCCCATATAAATAGAAAAACAAGATAAGGAAAAATGTGTAATATTGATTGGATAAGAATACTTTTTGAGAAGGAGACTCTTACTCTTTAAAAAAGATACAAACTTCACATTTCTACTAAGATTCGTCCTTCCATTATTCCATATTTTTCTATCAGATCCGAGAATAGTTATGTTATTTTAGAATTTACCTATCACACATCTTTGTCAAAAGAAAAAATTATCCACCTCATTAAATATTGGATTAATCGCTCTCCTTATTTACGATAATGTCATTTATTATGTTCGTTAATATAATACAATATAAGATTATACTATGTTCCTTAATATAATATAATATAATATTATACTATACCCTAAGATACTGTACATCCAAACAGGTCATTGCTGATTTTTTAACTCATAAATATTGTATAAATTTGAAAAGAGAGAGTATATCTCTCCTTTTTCTCTTCCTACAAATTGCTATCTTTCTCTCTTTATAGTTATACCGTCATTTTCTTTCCACGAGTTTTCCATATACATCGTCATGCTTCTAAAAGTAACACCAGCTTTCGCCTTATTGAATAGCCATGGGGAAAATCTAAGTCCTATGTTATCAACTTCTTCATATGGGTCTTTTCTGAAGATTTTTTCTACAAAGAATAGAAATGGATTATTAGTTTTATGTGCTTCAAAGGGTTCGAACAGCAAGCCGTTAACAGGAGCTGTATTTGAGCCTTTTGAAGAGGTGAAGAAAGAGCTTATGCTTGTACCTTCTGCTCCTCAAGCTTCTCTTGCTAGACAAAAATACTCTGATCAATGTGAAGCTGCTCTTAATGAACAAATCAAGTGAGTTCTGCAACATCCCTAATTTTTTTGGGTGATATTTTGGCTTTTAGACAAATTATTGTTGGAAAATTTAAATTATTGTATAAGAAGCCAAACTAGTTTGGAGTTGAGGGTAGTTGTATTAAGATATAATATAATTAAGTTATTATTGGTATGCTCCTTATAACAATTTAAGTTTTTAGATGAGATGGTATTAGACAGAGGTCCCGAGTACGAACTTTAGCTCAATAAGTTCAATTATAAGTTGTTCTTGTTCTTATTGGTTTCTCATGTTTCGGAAATGTTATACTTTGGTTTTTAGCTATTTATGGTCAGTGGCAGTTTCTCCGAGAAAGGGTTTTAAAAAAACAAAATTGTAACTAGTCTAAATTGAACCTATGATGAACCCCTTTTGACTATTAAACTATACTTTTGGATAGTACTAAGGGGGTTCAAAACTTAATATATAAAAGTAAAAAATGTTATGAAATAATATAAGAACAAGAACAATAATACAAGAACAATATAGAGAGAAGTAGAGAGAGGAGTATTCTTATTGATACTTTGGGGTGATTTACAATGGGGTAAGACCCCTCTATTTATAGGAAGAGAAAAGACTTAGCCTCAAAGTTAAACTCTTCTATAAGATAGACATCCACTCTAATTAGAGTTCTATTTATAACACTCCCCCTTGAATGTCTATTCAATAATGTGCCTCGTTAAAACCTTAACTAAAACAAAACCCAATGGGGAAAAATTATAGAAAAGGAAAAAGAGTACACATGTTTGAATATGCGCCTATTGGTTGCCTCGTTAAAAACCTTGCAAGGAAAACCCATTGGGACAAAACCTTGTAAGGGAAAAAGAGTGCAACGCGCATTAACTCCCCCTGAAAAGAGCATCAATTCACATCCTTGAGCATTTGCATTCCAATATTGTGCACCATCTTCAAAACGATCTTTTGTAGAGATTTGATAAATAAATCAGCCATATTGATTTGAATAAATATTCCGCACCTTGAAATTATCATTCTTGATAGATATGAACATCTTCATATAATGTCGTGGAATGACTCTTCAATATCTCCATAGAGGTATTCTCAATGCCATCATGCTTATAGTTATAGCAAGATACATATGTACACAAGTTGCACTTAGGATGTGGTACTTCAGGACCAAGAATTGTATATGCTTCAAGCAACTTCAATCTTTCATATAAGTTAAGTCATATAAGCCATATAATAGACTTTAGATGCATATCAAGTTTTCATGTCATGCTAAACAAATAAGATATCGAAAACTTATTACACATACCATTGACTTTATACTTTCAAGTATTTGAACTACATGTCCAAAACTACATGTCTTTCATATGGAATCAATTCCGCTTGAATTGTATCTCTTCCATTTAGCCAATATTTTTGTTTGTATTCGACAAACATAAGATCCTCATCGATATTTAGCGCTATCATAGATGTCGTCGACGAACATTTTTATATCGGTTTCAGTCAACTTTCATAAAGACATAACATGGAGATCTCTTTATTCATATATTCAGGTACCTGAATCTCTCATGAGATTTTATGAAGTGTTATGTCATGTGATCTTCTAGATCACTTGCCTCCTTATTATGATCACATTGATCATTTGCTCATCTTCTTTATTAAGAAGTTCTTTTGAAACCGATTTGTCTATACGCCTTAAGCGTATCAAAGACTTTGTCCTTCTAGGACTTAATATGAGCATTTGCAGTGAGAATATAGTTACTTTCTTTGGGATCAGCAAATGCGTATAGCACGCTTTGCAATATTTTGCAATTGAATTATCCTTTTATGAACTTCAGGTTCATATTATGATATTCGAGGATCTATATATACAAATGATAATTCATCCCATGTAACATTTTCTCAAGTGTTTATCATGTCTCCCCCTCATGTTAGAAAAGCTAACTTGTTTCCTCAACTTTGAGAGTCCATCTTTGTGCATTATGGTGTTAATAAAAATATACACCGCACATCAATAATAATAAGATGAAATTATTTGGTTCCTGACCCTGAACCACTTGTGAGGGGAGAATATAATATACTCTCGTATACAACGTATATCAAACTGATATATATAACTTTGTTCTCATAAGAAATAGTTTAGCTATTAAGTGGAGGCACTCAGTAATTATCTTGCTAAACCAACTATGATATAAACCAACTTATCAAGATGAACTATCTTGAATAGAAAATCTGAAAATTATGCTCGAAGTTATACTACTGAGCAATTTACCTCGCAAGCACCGGCCAGGCTGCGGGTTAATAACAATCGCACATGTAACCATATCATAGATGCATCATATGTGGTATACATGGCAGGTGAATGGGCCCATATTCACCTTTGATATTTCCAGAATTTATGGGATTCAACCCGAACTCTTTAGTTGGTCAATCAATTAATGAGAACAAGTAATATAAGAGAATTCGTAAAGAACTTTCTAGTTCTTTAATATTTACCCATGTGAATTCTCTATTACTGCACATCATACTTAAAATGAGATGGCTAACCCGAATGCCAGCTGAATAAATTATCAATATTGATAAACTTCAAATTTACACCATGAAGTGTGCAATTATCAATAAACTTCAAGTTTATTATGGTATGGGTTTTTATACCAATAAATATCCACTTTATTGTGGCATTCTTTTGTTTGTGTAGTACAAACTGGAGAATAAAGCGGGTAGCTTTTCATATACAAATTATCCCGCTACAAGTTGTGGTAATAGAAGATATCAAATCTTTCCTTTATTTATAGTCTCAATATAATCAATCGCTTTCGCATATACTTTGGAAACTGAATAAGTTTCTTTGAGACTTACTACCACACAATACCTTATTGGTAATCAATTGCGTTTCTCCAACATAGTAATAATTGGCTCTTCTAGAGCTCTCAATTAATTTTGTACTACCACAGATTCATCAAAATCCATGTGGTGAATATCTCTTTTAAAGAGAAAGTTATACCATTATGGTCATGGTCAAAATTATATGCAAGATATGTTTCTTGCATTATCGTTGTCCTTTAATAGTCATATTTCCAAAATATTTTGGCGTACAATAGGTACGTGACCAACGCTCATTCATGTCATAATAATGACATTATTTTCATATATCATCTCAAACCTCCTTCTAGGGGTGAGTGTGGTATATTCAATACCAATGCGTCTGGCATTCGATTTGCTATTCTTTGCAAATGGATAATATTTTGCACCTCTTTTTCACAAATAGAGGTATGTGGGTCAAGATGAGATAATGATGCATTTTTCCACAAAATTTTCCGTTTGGTTTTACCAACTTCTCCCCCTAATTTTGGAAAAAGTGTCTCATCGAATTGACAGTCTGCAAATCGTGCAGTGAACAAATCCCCTGTCAATGTTTCGAGGTAGCGAATAATGGAGGGCGATTCAAACTCAACATATATTCCTAACCTTCTTTGCAAACCCATTTCGGTGCAATATGGCGGTGCTACAGGCACATATACTGCACATCCACAAATTCTTAAGTGGGATATATTAGGTTCATGACCCAAAACTAATTGCAACGGGGAATATTTGTGATAATTCGTCAGTCAGAGACGAACTAGCATTGCTGCATGCAAAATGGCGTGACCCCAAACCGAAGTGGGCAGCCTCGTTTTCATGAGTAAATGAGGTATTCAAGATTATACTCATGTATTGTCTCAATCTGATATTCATTTTGAATGATATCTTTAAAACTCAACAAGTTTCTCTTAGACTTGGAGGAGAACATTGCATTCTGTATGATAAACATTGTTCCTCTAGGCAGAGTTATAGTTGCTCTTCCGGAGCCTTCAATCAATTTACTACTACCAGAGATTGTAGTAACATCTGCTTTTACATACTTAGTTGAGAGAAATATTTCTTTTCTTTGAGTATCGTATGTGTAGTACATGAATCAACTAAACAAATATTTGATCCAAGTTTGCTTTGTGAGATATCCATATTTTCTTTCCCATGGTTTGACATACAAAAGAAAATACATGAACATGAGAATAAACAAATTCAATCCGTTTGTTTCACATTTAAACAATATTTTCAAAATCTGCTGAGGTTAGTTGACTAACTAAATCAGATAGTCGATTATATGTTTTCCATAATCGATTACTTTGCAGTTTGAAAATTTCAGTTTAAGCACTATCTCAATGTAATCGATTGTTAAACATACATAATCGATTATTTGCTATTTTGAAAAACTTCAGATCACACTATCTTAATATAATCGATTGTTAAACATACATAATCGATTATTTACTATTTTGAAAAACTTCAGATCACACTGTCTTAATATAATCGATTGTTAAACATACATAATCGATTATTTGCTATTTTGAAAAACTTCAGATCACACTGTCTTAATATAATCGATTGTTAAACATACATAATCGATTAATTGCTATTTTGAAAAACTTCAGATCACACTGTCTTAATATAATCGATTGTTAAACATACATAATTGATTATTTGACTGTCTTAATATAATCGATTGTTAAACATACATAATCGATTAATTGCTATTTTGAAAAACTTCAGATCACACTGTCTTAATATAATCGATTGTTAAACATACATAATCGATTATTTGCTATTTTGAAAAACTTCAGATCACACTGTCTTAATATAATCGATTGTTAAACATACATAATCGATTATTTGCTATTTTGAAAAACTTCAGATCACACTGTCTTAATATAATCGATTGTTAACAAGTATATAATCGATTGTTTTGCAGTTTTAATGCGAAATATTATATAATCGACTAACTGTTAGTCGATTAACTCTACTGAAAAATAAAAATATCTTTGAAATTTAAGCATATTGAAACATTCTAAAGAACTAATACTAACATTATATCATAAACTAACTAATACGAGCTGATACTAATGACTATTAGTTTATTCACTAACTAATACAAATAAAATCAAACAATTCCATCTTCCTTCATCACAGATCCATCACCGATTAAGTGGTCTATTTTCCCCTCAGGGTGCTCAAAGAAGTCTGCCACATCCAAGTGGGTGATGTCAAAATTGTCGTCAGAGACAAAATTGGTTTCAGGGCCTTTACTCTTTAGAGATGCTTGATAAAGCTCAACCAAATGTCTTGGTACACGGCAAATTTTCGCCCAGTGCCCTTTTCCACCGCAGCAATAACATATAGTTTATGAACTATTTGCTTTTGGATTCTCATCGCATCGTGCTTGTGGCAGAGTGACCAACTTTAGGTTGTCATATCTCTCCTTTAAGCCATTCCACAAGATAGGTGGATCCTTGACTGTGATATATTCAATTTTCAAACCTTCATCAAGGTGATGGCGCAAGAAAATCAAGGCCTTAGCACAGTTTCAAACCTTCATCAAGGTGATGGCGCAAGAAAATCAAGGCCTTAGCATAGTCTTGGGTGGATGCATTATTTCTGTCTTTAATGGCGTCTCCAAGACCCATTGCATCCAAATGGATTTCAGCATCCAACACCCATGTCATATAGTTCTTGCCCGAAATTTCAAGGGCAACGAACTTTCTTTTTCATAATGTCAGACATGAAACAAAATTACATCAAGAGCGTGTTCATACTTACGGGCTTTATTACAATTATCACATTCACTTCAGGGAATGGATCATAATCATCTGTATGTGCTATATACAATCTCATGTCAAATATTACTTTCATAAAGTGAAAGATTATTTTGAGAATCTTCATTATTCTCATTATCACAATGATGACGATTATAATTCCGTCTATTGCCACGTCCACATCCATTGATACCTTCATGGTAATAATTTTGTCTTCTTTCAGACTTATCACATACTGCTACCACATTCTCTAAAGGGAATGGAGCAAATTCAATTGGACGGATTTTTTAATTCTTTGCCCACAATCATACATGAATTTGATCATGGCAAGGCATAGAAATTTTACCACTTCATGTGAGTGTAATTTCTTACAAAATCCATTAGAGTTATAATCAAACTTTGTTGTCTTTGTTTGTATATGAAATCAAATCGTAGAATTTCAAGAATTTGAAAGAGAAAAGTAAAATACTTACCTTTAAGGTATACCAATAAATGTTGTGATATCAAATATACCTCTTGAGTTTCCATCCCGTTGCATTACTTTATGATGATACCATCTTTTCTATTTTTCCGTATAGAAATTCGTCAAATCGCTAGACTTTGCGTTCTCACTGCTTCGTTTATTCTCCTTTGTGTAACTTGTGAATTCTGTACAACACCTTTGGTTGCCGTGGATGCTTGACTTCTAGGTCATACCCATACTCCCAACCACATTCATCTTACTGGTGCCAACTGTCCTAATGCACTAGCTACCTCCAATTCCTGCAGTAGCCTTCAAGACCACATTTGAGGATACATGACCATTGATTCTTCGAGAAATAAGAGGTTTTTCTAATTGGTTAGAGACTCGTGCTGATAACGTGTTATGAAATAATATAAGAACAAGAACAATAATACAAGAACAATATAGAGAGAAGTAGAGAGAGGAGTATTCTTATTGATACTTTGGGGTGATTTACAATGGGGTAAGACCCCTCTATTTATAGGAAGAGAAAAGACTTAGCCTCAAAGTAAAACTCTTCTATAAGATAGACAGACATTCACTCTAATTAGAGTTCTATTTATAACAAAAAATAAATTTTACCTTATATATATAATGTAATTTTTCGGCGAAGGGAGTTCGGGTAAATCCTTCCGTCCCCCTAAATCCGCCACTATTTATGGTACTCGGTACTCCCGCCGTTTCAATTTATATGAACATATTTGATTGTACATGAAGTTTAAGAAAGAAATGAATACTTTCAAAACTTGTGGTACTAAACAAGTAATAATATTTGTGTGACTATAATTCTTTTGAAACTTATTGCATTAAATTTGTGTGCCTATAAAACATTCTTATTGAGGGTAGAATTAGGGGTTTAAGTTAAGTTATATTGAAATTTAGGAGGTAATTCTTTTTGAAACATACCAAAAAAGAAATATGTTCGCATAAACAGTACTATTTTACACCTTTTTTTTTTTGCGATTGCAGTGTGGAATACAATGTTTCATATGTTTACCATGCGATGTATGCCTATTTCGATAGAGACAATGTTGCTCTCAGGGGTCTGGCCAGGTAAAAGTTTACAACGATTTTCTCGATGTGCATTTTTTCATGATTTTGTTAAATAGTAGTGTGTTATTATGGATTATTGTTTTTTTTTCCTTAGATTTTTCAAAGAATCAAGTGAAGAGGAAAGAGACCATGCTGAGAAATTTATGGAATATCAGGTGTTTGACAGTTTGCCTCGATGAAAACTTGTTTCTTTTCTTTTTGCTTTTGGGGGTCAGGGAGTGAAAAATTAGTAGAGATGGTTTTATATGTTAATTGAATTGGTTCTAACTTTGTGTTTCGTGGTTTAGAACAAGCGTGGTGGTAAAGTGAAGCTGCAGTCAGTTTTGATGCCACTATCTGAGTTTGATCATGCTGAGAAGGGCGATGCGTTATATGGTAAGTTTTTTTCCTGTTCGCTTATGTTCCTATTGTTGTAGTCAGACTATTTTTGTCTAGGTTTCAAGTTGCTAAAACTGTTTTCTGCTTATCAGGGGGAAAATTAATTATTTGGCAGAGGCCAGCATGTGTCTTGCATAATTTACTGAGATTGGAAACAGCCTCTCTGCCCTTTCGGGTAGGGATAAGGCTCGTCTACATATTACCCTCCCCAGACCCCACCTGGTGGGAGTATACTGGGTAGTTGTTGTTGTTGTTGTTGAGTGCTTCTTTATTTTTATGGCCTCGTAAGCTCAAATGCCTAATAACTATTGTGTCCCCTTCCTTGGAATTTTGTGAATTTAGAAATATTGAAGTTCTTTTGTTGTTGCATTCTGAAAATAGGAGGTTGAGCTTTCAGTTTCTTACCACATGCTTTGTTGAATTTATTCTTTAGCGATGGAGCTTGCACTTTCTTTGGAGAAGTTGACAAATCAAAAACTTTTAAACTTGCATGCTGTGAGTTCTTCTACTACTTGTTTTGTTGTATCCTTATTCATTTGGATCAATTTTGGAATTGGCAACAATTGTGTTTGTTCCCATTACCAAATTACAAAATAAAAAACCAGAAAGAATTATTTTTTACATTGTGGCTTTAGAATATGTCAATATGTCAGTTACGTGTTTTGGCTGATGTTACCTTTAAAAACAGGTAGCCACACGAAATAATGATGTGCAGTTGGCTGATTTTGTTGAAAGCGAGTACTTACGAGAACAGGTTTGGGTTCCTGAACTTGAGAAATACTATTTGTTTAACGGAGTTCTTGAGCTTTAAATACTAAATGCATATGGAGTATCAATACTGATTTAAGAAATGTTCTTCTTATTAGGTGGAAGCAATTAAGATGATCTCAGAATATGTGGCTCAGCTGAGAAGAGTGGGCAAAGGACATGGTAGGATCGCTCTCCCTTGTGAATAGATTGTCATTAATTGCAGTTTCCATATCTGTTTATTAACTTTTCAACCTCTTCCGTTATAATTTAGGTGTCTGGCACTTTGATCAAATGCTCTTGCAGGAGGAGGAAGTTGTTGCATGATGGAGAAGATAGTCTTACTCCAACTTTCCCTGTGTGCTCTGCCCTTTTGGAGGATGTTGTTTTGGGTATATGTTTGTATTACCGTTGTCTATGATATATGGAGTGTCTTAGTAGCAGAAAGTCCCGGCGTTGTGTATATATTGACCAAATAGATTTACTTACCTGAGCTACTATTACTCTCTTTAGTGCTTGCTGGCATTTGAATCAGTTTAATCTTTCTATCATGGTTGCTAGTTGTAGCTTGAAATCCATGGTGTACCAGAGACGTCAAATGTAAAGAGAAATGATCAGTTTTGTTTCTTGAAGGATGTTTGCTCAGCTGGATGTCGCTTTGTTTTCCGTGTTTGTTTCTGTGTTTCTGCAAATTATTGCAGGAAGGAGTCCAACACTCGTTCAGGTGAGTGAAAATAGGCGATATGACAGCCCTGGGATAATGAACTAGTGATGGTCTCTTATGTGTTTGAAATTTGGATTCCCAACATTGGTATCAGCCAGTCCTGCTTCTTATAATATGATATCTCCAGTTTCTGTCTGAATTTCAGTTTGAACAATTAGTAAGCAAGCGTTACAGGTTCACCGCAATGCATGTATTACTTCCAACATGAGTATCCTAGCGATGAAATGGCGATTCTTAAAGTAAGAATCTGGCGAATCAAACCACTTTATAATTCTATAAATTAAAATTTTCTGTTTTGTTAGTCTCAACATTTGCTCAACTCTCTTCTTTCGGGCCTGATATGTGAGAGATTTTCCAACAACAATAATATATTTAGTGTAATTTTACAAGTGAGGTCTGAGAGGGTAGTATATACGCAGACTTTATCATTATCTTAAGCAGGTAAAAATGTTATTTTCGATAGTTCTTAAACAGAAAAAAGCAAAAATAATAGCAATTTAAAAAGAAATATGATAGCGGAAAACACATGAAGCTGTCAGATTTTCCAAGTAACTTTGAAATAACAACTGTTACAGAGTATAACAAAGGAAATAATTTTTTTTTTCCTCTATCTTTTTCTCTCTCTCTCTTTTTTTTTAAAAAATAAAAAAACTAAAACTATATTACATAAATTAAAAGGGGCACGAAGATTTAACTGTTCCAAATAAGAGGAGAAATTAATACATGATCCTAATTGTATCACCCGTGGACCCCATAAGTTACTGTCCGTTTTTATCTAACCGCGAATTAGAGTTGACCATAGCATATAAAATCTCGAGCCGCTTCTCGAAAAGCATGAACCTACTTAGCTTCTTCTCGAAGAAAAATCGACTATAAATAAAGCGCAACAATTACTAAAAACCGAGGGAATCACGAACAAATAGAAAGAACAAATGTTGAAAAGCTCCATTAATATTGCGCTGCTACTA
Organism: Nicotiana benthamiana; assembly: GCA_034376525.1. Classification (NCBI taxonomy): domain Eukaryota; kingdom Viridiplantae; phylum Streptophyta; class Magnoliopsida; order Solanales; family Solanaceae; genus Nicotiana; species Nicotiana benthamiana. Next base: position 70,571,493 of record CM067332.1, read on the forward strand.
CTGCTTCAAGTTCTACTAGCGATTGCCATACACACAAGCGCTGATGAATCCTTCGACGTCCGTCAACATCTATCAACTGTTTCGAGGTCTCTCTCTCTCCCTCTCAATTTGAATATTAACACTGCTAAAGAAAAATGTGATTCGATATATGCAGCAAGTATTCTAAGTTTGAGCTATGTGAATCGAAGATTTATTGGGCTGGTTTTGGCCGGGTCAAAATGTACTTAGTAAAATAAATGGGTGGGTCAATGATCGTCCAAAAGTTACTTGGGGCCTGTGTCCGGGTAAAATTTGGATCATAACCCAGCTCGTGCAATTCTTATCTGTGTATTATTTTTTTATGAATTATTTAATTACCAAATAAGATTTCTTTTTGTTTTGTTATAAATAACATATCAAACAAAAGAAAATATTTTAAAAAATATTTAGCAAAGTTACTCATGGATCAATTTGGGCTAAAAATCAGCCCAACTTTAGATGCTTTGAGATGAGTTAGGTCAAGATGAGCTCAGTTTAGTGATGGCAAAATGGATAATAAAAACATTTATTTATCCATATTATCCACTAAAAATGGGTTGGATAATAAACTTTTTAAAAATTGGTCAAATATGGATAAGAACCATATCATCCCCTTAAAAAATAGATAACCAATGTGTTTAACTTTTACATTTTCAAAGACTCAAATTTGGGCTTCCTCAAGTTTGAGAATTTAGGAATTATCCTAAAAGTGATCATATAGAATAAGCCATGGATAATATGAATATTCATATCACCGTTTAACCCGTTTTTGTATGCTTGTTAAATATAAGGTAGGTCGGATATTTTATCCATTTTTTGCATTACAAGTTTTCAACTGCGCCCATACCCGACCCGACCCACCCGTTATCCACCTTAGCTGAGTTCAACAAATGGGCGGGTGTCAGCCTAACCTTGGGCCGGTTGTATGATTTGATTGCAAATTGCCATATGAGTGTGAACTAATATAATTATGGATTTAAGTTCTATATACTGAAAGTGTAATTTCTTTTTACATTATCATTAGATTTTAACATGTGATAGCAAGTTAGTTAACATTTGTAGCTAATTACCAATTGTAAGGTATCAAGAGATTTAGCTGTAATTAACTAATAAGCAACCTGATTGTGTATTATTTTTTATATTCTTTGTGCGTAGAACTTAATAAATTCTTTCTATTTTGAAGAGGATTCAGGTTATACAGATTGTGCGGAAACTACTTACATTGTTAAGTAATTTGACTTGTTATAGCATGTTACCTATGTTCTTTTCAGGTTACTAATCAATTTTTTTATAGAGTTCCTCTAATAATCTATTAGACGACCTGATTGAGTCACATAAGTGGCATAGAATTTGAAAGAAAATAATCCATTCAACATATTCCATTGTTGAATTACCCTGTTGATTTACTTGTTTATTGGTTTCGCGTGCAGATACGATATTGTGAAGGATATATCTGACAATTCCTGTGTACCTTCCCAAATTCCAGATAAATGTACTGCCTGTTGATTTACTTGTTTATCGGTTTCGCGTGCAGATATGATATTGTGAAGGATATATCTGACAATTCCTTTGTACCTTCCCAAATTCCAGATCAATGTACTCCGATTCATTTGAATTTTGTGGTGAGTCTTTGTTTTGGTGTTTCTACTGGTCCACTTTCCTTCATGTGGTGCCAACTGCGAATTGGTTTAGAACTTTTAAGTTGTAGTTGTTGTATTTTTTTAAGAAAAGGGCGGGTTCATGTACGAAGCTTTCCGCGTGTGTGATATAAGCAACCTACTCTAATGCAAGCGTTAATGGATGATTCCACGGCTTGAATCCATCACAAAGAGACAAGTTTACCGATAATTCATAGCTTTCTTTTAGTCGTGTTATTTTCTGTTATTTGATTATCTTTTCTGACAAGAGGGGTTGCTCTGATGGTAAGCAACCCCTACTTCCAACCGAGAGGTTGTGAGTTCGAGTCTCCCCAAGAGCAAGGTGGAAAGTTCTTGGAGGGAAGGATGCCGGGGGTATATTTGGAAACAGCCTCTCTACCCAAGGGTAGGGGTAAGGTCTGCGTACATACTACCCTCCCCAGACCCCACTAAGTGGGATTATATTGGGTTGTTGTTGTTGATTATCTTTTTTGGTAACTACATGGAAGCTTTTCATTCCCTATGCTGAACAGGAAATCTGTGTTTAATAGTATTATCCTTATTGTTCCTCTGAATCTGAAAGAACTATAACAGTCATGGAAATTGTGGATATGTGTGCGTAGGGTGCATCAATACTATATCTCCTTGTCTTTATACTCTAGGCCTCAGAGTACATTTTGATATTTTCTCGACTTTATTGAATAATACAAAAGTTTTGGCTGCCATTGGAAGTTTATCCAGGTCAAGTTGGAGCAATATTTTACTTATTACTTATTTATTTTTAATAACAGTGGTGCTTGGGCTAGCTCACGGCCTTGCTCGCTCCTCGACTAATCCAGTAGGTACCTGATACCTTCCATCAACTTAGTTACTGGGAACCAAGATTTAGACAAAATGGAGAAATCACCTAGTATTTCTTTGGTTAGAATGCAAACCTTAGTTCCTAAGATTGTCACTCCAGCTCTTCAGCCAGTTGGCCATCCTATTGGGGAGTGAAGCAATCAGAAAATCTTATTTCTGTTAAGATTTGGAAGATGCTAAGTATATAATACTGAAGGGAAGTTGCAGAAGGTATCTCATAAATCTAGATTGCTAGTAAAGTCATATCTAATTCACCAAATGATTCTAGCTCAAGATAAATCCAACTTATTAGTAGCTCCTAATCTGTACGACTACTCAAAAATTTGAACAGGATTGTCCTCCATTTTTGAGTGTCCTGTATCTTGTCCTGCCATTCTGTTTCATCCTAAATGTAGGTTCAACATTCTTCTCATCCATGCCGATTACTATTTTGGAACATTATCTGCCTTCCATTTACCCTTTCGAGATTTATAGTGGAAAATACGTAGACATTATTTGCTCGTAAAACTTGAACAAATGTGAAGGGGTTCTCTTATATAAATTGATCTTGATATAAAAGGAAATATTTAATGGTCTCTCTCAGGTAATGCTATGTTCATAAGAGATAGTTCTATATTTATTTATCTTAATAGGTGACTTCTTGTTTGGTAGGCACGGCACGGCACTCATGCTCCTACCAAGAAGAGGATAAGGGAGTTAGAAGCCTTGGCTGCTCGACTGGAAGTCCTTGTACGTGATGCTAAGGAACAGAAGCAGTCTTTGGATAAAATTCCTGCTTGGTTAACAGGATGGAGCTCTCCTTGGAAGGGAAAGCATACAGGTGGAGAGTTGATCCATGAGGGCGAAGACGAGTTATATCAGCTTGGTATCAGAGTCCGAGAACAGTTTCCAGACCTGTTTAGTGATGAATACCACCCTGATATATATTCAATCAAGGCTACCCAGGTTGACAGATCAATTATTTACTTTTTAAAATCTGCAAAGGCATCATCACTTTAAGGTCAACACACTTATTATTAGAGTGGTTTTATTACGCAATGCCTCACAACGCATTGAGAATTGCACAAGTTCTTCCTTTACCCACCAAAGCACATGTTCATTTCTTCATCAAGTGATGCATCAAAGGATTCTGCTGCTTTAAGATTCTTTTTATTTGCAAGATTATAGAACTTGTTAGCATTCTTCTCTTCCTTATAACTTGTAGTCATCTGATTCTGTCCCAACTTCTTGCTAGCTCATGCGCAGCAATAACTCTTGACTGTGATAGCGACATTTATAGGTTCCTCGGGCATCAGCTAGTGCTGTGGCATTTGGCATGGGGCTGTTTAGTGGAAAAGGGAAGCTTGGGCCTGGGGCTCATCGAGCTTTTGCTGTTACAAGTGAAAGCCGTGCAAGTGATATAGTTCTGAGATTTCATGATTGTTGTCAAAGCTACAAGGTATGCTTGCACATTTTATTTGGTGGATGTCTTTAGTAGGTTAACTTCAAATTCAATTTGCAATTGGTAATTCTTTTGAGTTTTTGCTTGTATGTTGGGGCTTGATTTTATAATTGTGAGTACATTAGACCTGGAAAATAGTGCATTGAGCATCTCTTAAATACAACATATTCCAGTTTCCTTTTTCAGAATTGTTTGAACCTGAGTATCAAAGGCCCTTTTTCATGGTTGATCTTTTTTCTTCTTCTGACTTTAAAAGGAGTAGTTGATAACTGTTTCCATGATCAGTGTGTATGAATCCCAAGTCACTGTTCACTGGTTATTATGACTTCTATTGTTACTAGTAGCTCAAGTCCCAACCATCTGTACTTTAATAAACTCAATCAAATCATGCACTGAGAGCTGACATATCGCAAGATAATTTAAGTTGTTTATCACTCTGATATGCCTAGTGGCATTATTGGAATTGGCACTAAATATGGTTTGCTCGCATAAAGTGGAAGTCAACTTTTTCCAATTGAATTAACCTCTTTCCTTAACTGACAAAGTTTCCATCTCTTTATAATTAGCAGTGCATAAAATGGAAAACATTAGAAAATTTGAACTTTGATCAGACATTCATATTTCAACTAAATACCTCACTTCCTCTTATCCAATCATTATTTTGAATTTACTCCCTGCTAAACCTTATTTTTGAACGTATCACCTAACTAATTTCCAGTAGGGTCTCTTCTCTAGTTAAATGAGGCAACAGAAATGGGTTGGAAGGAGTAGTTATGAAGAATCATGGGAAACATTTTCTTTTCCTCATTACTGTGAATCCAAGAAAAGACCCTTATCCAGAATTTGAGTTGCTAGTTATCGAGAATGATAAGAACTTAAAAAGTTTATCACTAGCAGTCACTAGGAGATACTTGCCTAGAATAAAGTACAATCTTGTCTGTGTTAATAGAAAATGTGCTAAGTCCTTAGGGCATTTTACAAATTTAAAAATTGAAACAGAACCAAAAAAAAAAAAAGGAACTCCTTGCGGTATATTTATGACATAGGTGGCAAAATCCTATTTCAGCTATTCAACGAGGTATTTAGTATCAAAGGCCTTGATTATTCACTATTTTCTTGAATTGCACCTCCGGTATCCTATCTTCCCCTCCCTGCATTTTCTGCTTTTCCTGTGCCCAGTGTTTTAAAAGGCGTTTTTGGGGCGAGCCCTGAGGACGAGGCCTACCAAAAATGGCCCGAAGCGATGGTATGGGGCGAAGGTCTCAAGAGGCGTCGCGTTTGAGGCGCCTTTTCTTAGTGAGGCGTAAGCCCCAAACACTTTTTCAAATTAAAACAAAATTTGTTGAATAAGTCCTTCATATAATACCCAAATTCTCAAAAATAAGTTTGGTAATAACTCAAAAGTTTTGAAAAGGAACTGAAATATATTAAATTTAAAAGTCAAGACCTTTTTATTGATTGAAGCCCTAATTCATTGTCTTTCCTGATTCTTTATCTTGTCCGCTAGTCTGCTAATATTTTCCAAAAGCAACGAATATTCAATTTTTTTTACAAATACAAAGAAAACTCTATTCTCCTTCATGCAAGTTCAAAGTTCAAATTGCAGGCTAGTTATCCTTTTTGTTCCTCCATGCAAAAAACTTTATTTTTTTCGGCTCAAGTTACTTATGCTTCTAAGTAGCATATAATAGATTGCTTTGACTAGATTTTTGTGGGGATGGAGCACATCTATACATATTTCACATATTTATAGTTTTCTTCAATTTTTTTCGCAATTTTACCTGTTTATAAACATTTGTTGTAATTATATTATTTTATAAAATATTAAAAATTAAATACCTATGGGGCTTACGCCCCGGGCCTCGGGGCTTACGCCTCGCTGAGGCATATGTGAATTGCCTCGCCTTACGCCCACGTCAACACTGCCTGTACCTACTTGTGTTACTGCTGATTTGGTTCCTTTCTGACATATGTTACACACTAATGTTTGATTTACATGACATTTCTTTTTGGTGGCAGGATCTTAGGAAAAGTCAGAAGCCAACTGTAGAGAAGCTCAAAGAACCGATATTAGATGAAATTACTCATGAACTAGTGAGGCAATATGGGCTAATTTTACTAAACATGATGTATCTTCCTTATGGTTTCTCTGCAAACAGGTTAGTATTGCAATTATTAGTGTTCCAGTGGTGCTAAACCTTTTGCCTTTTCTTTTTTATTTGTTTTGATCTGAGAATAGTTACTTGTCTCTAATTGACAAACTCCTACAGGAAGCTTCCCTGTTGAACATCACCAATCAAGCTTGTAGTCTATTCAGGCCATCTGAGGTACTTAAGTCAATCCCTTTTTTCCATGCTTCCTCTTGGACTTAATAAGCAGCAGGGAAGGGAAGGAGGGGTTTGTAGGTTCCTAGTTTTTGCTAGTTTTAGTTCTGCTTTGTTACGTTGTAAGGAGCTTTCCTTTGTTTATCTTAGGTCATAACTGGGGAAGTTGGGACCTTAAGAGTGATTAGGCTAACTTAATTGATGTTTGATTAAAAGGTAGTCGGCCTGTGTTATAAATTGATTTATCTATTATACAATGTATCTCCAGCTCTTCATTGGGATAGGAAGTTGAAACCTTGTTGTTTCCGTCCATCCTTATTGACAAGTATCATTTTGTAGGTTTCTTTGTTGGAATGGGCCGATGATTTGGAGTCGTTCATACTGAAGGGCTATGGTAATTCACTAAATTACCGAATGGGAGTCCCACTACTTGAAGATGTAATTCAATCCATGGAACAAGCAATCAAGGCTAAAGAAGGTAACATAATTGACTTAGCATTATCTTGTCGTCTTACTTTCCCCATCCAACAAGATTTTAGAGGAAGAGATAATTGGGAAAAAGGTGGAGCCAACCCCCTAAAACTTGTGTACTCGATCCACAAGAGTGCTAGATATAGGATGTGATATCTCTTCTTATTAAAAGGAGGCCAAGGATTTCTCTCCTTATTAAAGAAAGGCCAAGTCAACTTCATTATATGTTATATTTCCCATTACCTGTTAACTTTACTAATTCTGTTCTTATTCCACGACTCTATTCCTGGGATTATTGAGCTACCCTTCAACTACTAACTAGAGGATAGTTGGATAAGGCTAGAAACTGGAGCCTTTAAAATACCAATTACCATTTTGTAGTAACTAGTACTTTCCATTATTGCTCATATTCATCTCTCTAGAAATCATTTTGCCTATACATATGAAGCTAATCCTTTAAATGATGGGAGTTTGATAAACTGGCGGGGAAGTATAGTGACACCTTTTGCTGGAAATAACATGCTAGTCCTGTACAGCTGCGTGTCAAATAGCTCAAGCAAGTACTTTGTGAAAGTGCTGCACAATGAACGTCCCATTCCTATTCCAGTAAGTTTTGTGATCACATTCTTGTGAACATCGGTGGCCTTTCTTTTGAGATCTAGATCAGCCGGCCTTCAAGGTTTTTTCCCCTTTAATTTTCATTTTCAACTCTTGGAAAAAGTTTCACTGACTGTGATGTCTAGTCTTCCAACTTGTGCCACAATTGACTCAAATTCATTCCTTTGGAGGTTTCAAAGGCTGCATTGTCAAATTTTCATGTTATATTTGTTCCCCTTTTCTGTTCTAAGCTTTTGATGCTTCGATTTCTCTTTGCTCATAGGGTTGCAATGGCTTAGATTCCTGCCCATTTGAAGTATTTAAGGTACAACTTCTACATTTCACTAGAGGATTCAATTTACTGTGACATTGGCCATCTCTTACTCATTATAATGCGTTTCTCCAGGAAAGAATTGTTGCTCCTCACTTGAAACATGACTACAATGCGCTTTCCAACGTAAACTTGGAACAAAAAGAGAAAAATTCTGCCCCCAGCAAGTTATCACAAATGTTCAGTTGGTTTTTCTCCCTAAGAAATGCTGTTACACCCGTTCAGAATGTTGAGCTATAACAACTATTGCGCCTCAATTTCAGGCACTGGGGAACTTTGATCTGTGTGTTCTATAAGCTGATTCAACCAGTAGCCAGCGCGCGTCTTGGTGATACAATCTCCAAGGGAACTGTTGTATAATCAAGTTTTTTGGTGACTGGTCTAACCATAGGGTAGCTACATGGAATGTATTCAATTACGTAGTTTATAGTTGTAGTTTTCACATCCAAAAATGTAATGCTCCATTCATCTAGGTCCTTTGATTTCCCTTTATCCTCCGAAATTGAATTACTTTGTGGATATATAGAACAAAAACAGTTTGCTGAAGTCTTAATATGGCAAGTTTTAGATACACAATTGATCTGAAGACTTACCCATGACTAACCATACAGCTGCATTAAAAACTGGTAAAAGGCTATTGGTGTGTATGTTTGGTTTGGCTTCATTTTTGAAATTATCTATTTGACACAAATTTTCTTTTTGATTATTGAAACTCTTCAAATTTTCTTCCAAATTAGACTTTGAAATTAATAATAGCATTGAATCTTATAGCGTGCTACACACATGTAATATCTTTTTTCTCTACACTTGTGATAAAAGAGAATCTTAACATTTTAAACATCTTCTAAGAAGCCAATCTATGAGACGGGCGGATGTAGCATAGAAGTTAATTGATTTATCTGAACTTCAGCTCGGATCCTATATATGTGTTAATTTTTTTATTAAATAAATATAAATAATAGATTCTGAGACCAATAAATCAAATGAGATGTGATACGAAGATAAATTAAATTTTATGAATTCGGATACGGAATTCTATCACATCACATCTAACTTATTGAACGTTCAAAATATATCTTCTGCACTTATTTAATGGAACTTTCAACGCATATACATGGTCTAAACCAATGTTACAGGGTTAAGATGAACCCATAAAATCTTCATTGACTCTTCCCCTGATGTGATAGAATTTTCAACTTAAATTTATAAAGTTTAAATCTTGCATTTGCCTCTTTACATTGCTACCTATTAAACTAATTAAAAATTATAAGTCGTCCTAAATTTGTATTTTATGATCCTAAAATGCAAAAAAAAAAAAAGGAACAATAATACCGAAGGAATGACTATTGTTCATTAGGTCATTTTTGATGGGCTCACAAATTATAGACGATTTGGAGCCCGTCGCCCGAATACATAAAGATGGCATGGAAATTATCCCATGATAAATGAAAATTGTCTTGAATTCTTATATGTGGCCGTAAAACTCAAAAAAATAAAAAAAAAAGAGGAACGATCATAAAGAATCAATGAATATTTTTCATTAGGTATTTTCTGATGGACCCACAATTTTAGGCGATTCGAAAGCTGTCGTATGAATTTATGAAGATGGTATAGATATTAGCACATGAAAAATTGGATAGTCCTAAATTCCTGTTTTATGGCCTTAAAACGCCATAAAACGAGGAACGGTCATGGCGAGCGATGACTATTATTTATTAGGTCATTTTGGATGAACCTACAAAATTTTAGGCGATTTGGAGCCCGTTTCCTGGATTCATGAAGATGGCATGGACATTAGCCCACAAAAAATTAAAATCAATATGAATTCCTATTTTACAGTCCTAAAATGCCAGAAACGAGGAATGGTCATGGCGAAGCGATGTCTATTGTTCATAAGGTCGTTTTTAATGGGCCCCTAAAATTTAGGAGATTCGAGAACGATCACCCGAATTCATGAAGATGGCGTGGACTATTGCAGACGAAAATGTGCGAATCGTCATAAGTTCCTATTTTATGGCCCTAAAACGTTAAAAAATAAGGAGCAACCATGGTGAAATGATGATAATTGTTCATTAAGTAATTTTTTATGGGCCCGCAAAATTTTAGGAGATTTGGGGCCGGTCGTTGAAATTGATGCAGATCGCGTGGGCATAAGAAAAACTAGGAATCATCCTGAATTTCTATTTTATGGCCTAAAGCACCAAAAACGAGGAACGGTCAAGGCGAACTGATGACTATTCTTCATTAGGCTGTTATTTAGGGACCCATAAAATTTTAGGGGATTCAGGAGCGCTCGTCCATATTCATGCCGATAGCACGGACTATAACACGCAAAAATCTGTAAATCGTCATGAATTCCTGCTTTATGGACCAGAAATATAAAAAAAAGAGTAACGGGTTCATTTGATCATTTTTAATGGGCCCGCAAAATTTGAGGAGATTTGGGGCCAGCCAACCGAATTCATGTAGATGACGTGGACTATAGAGCATGAAAATATGGGAATCATCTAGAATTCTTGTTTTATGGCCTTAAAACGTCAAAAAATAGGAACTTACATGGAGAAGCGATAACTATTGTTCATTAGATAGTTTTTTATAGGCCCACAAAATTTTAGGAGATTCGGGACGGGTTATCCGCATTCATGCAGATGGCGAGCACCTAAAAATTTTAGAATCATCTTAAATTCCTGTTTTATGGACCTAAAATACCAAAAAATAAGGAACATTCATGGCAAATCAATGAATGTTCTTATTAGGTCATTTTTAAGAGCCCAAAATATCTTAAGAGATTCGAGATCGGTTGCCCGAATTCATACAGATGGCGTGGACTATAGCGCATGAGAATTTGGGAATCGTCGTGAATTCTTGTTTTATGGCCCTAAAATGCAAAAGAAAAAAACTAACGGTCATGACGAAGCAGTGACTAGTATTCATTAGGTCATTTTTTATGAGTCCGTAAATCATTAGGAGATTCAGGGCATAATCTTCCGAATTCATGACGATAGGGTAGATTATAGCACACGAAAATCTAGGAATCATCCTGAATTCCTGTTAATGGCTCTAAAATGTTAAAAATGAGGAAAAGGTCATGGAGAAGCGATGACTACGGTTCATTAGGTAGTCTTTGATGGGCTCGCAAAATTTTAGGAGATTCGGGATCGGTCTCCTAAATTCATGCAGATGGCATCGACTAGAGAACACGAAAAGCTTGAAATCGCCCTGAATACCTATTTTATGGTTGTACTAAAAAGCCCAAAAAATGAGGAATGATCACAGCAAAGAGATGACTATTGTTCATTAGGTCAATTTTTATGGTCCCGTAAAATATTAGGAGATTCGGGGCATGATCTCTCGGATTCATGTAGATGGCGTGGATTATATAGCACACAAAAATCTAGGAGTCGTCCTAGATTCCTGCTTTATGTCCCTAAAATGCTAAAACGAGGAACAGTCATGGAGAAGCGATGACTATCGATCATTAGATCATTTTTGATGGGCCACACGATTTTAGGAGATTCAAGGTTAATTGCCCGAATTCATGCAGATGGCGTGGACTATAGCATAAGAAAATCTATGAATGATCTTGAATTTCTATTTTATGGCCCTAAAGCACCAAAAACGAGGAATGGTCAAGGCGAAGTGATGACTATTGTTCATTAGATCATTTTTTTGGACCCGCAATATTTTATGAGATTCAGGAGCGGTCGCCCATATTCATGCCGATGGCATGGACTATAGCACATAAATATCTGTAAATCATCACGAATTCTTGTTTTATGGCAGTAAAATATCAAAGAAAAAGTATTGGATTCATTTGGTAATTTTTAATGGGCCCAAAGAATTTAAGGAGATTTGGGGCCAGCCAACCGAATTCATGCAGATGGCATGAACTATAGCACACGAAAATCTGGGAATCATCTAGAATTCTTGTTTTATGGCCTTATAAAACCAAAAAATAGGAACTTACATGGCGAACCGATAACTATTGTTCATTAGATCATTTTTTATGAACCCCCAAAATTTTAGGATGTTCGGGACGGGTTGTCCGCATTCATGCAGATGGCGAGCACCAAAAATTTCAGAATCATCCTGAATTCCAATTTTATGGACCTAAAATGCTAAAAAAATAAGGAACAATCATGGAAATTGATGAATATTCTTATTAGGTTGTTTTTTAAGAGCCCAAAATGTCTTAAAAGATTCGAGATCGGTTGCACGTATTCATACAGATGAAGTGGACAATAACACACGAGAATCTGGGAATCGTCGTGAATTCTTATTTTATAGCCCTAAAATACCAAAAAGAACTAAGAACGGTCATGGATAAGCGATGACTAGTATTCATTAAATCATTTTTTATGGGCCCGTAAAATTTTAGGAGATTATGGATCGGTGTCCCGAATTGTGCTGATGGCGTGGACGATACCACACGAAAATCTTGAAATCGCCCTAGATCCCTATTTTATGGCACTAAAATGCCAAAAAATGAGGAACGATCACGGCGAAGCGATGAATATTATTTAATATGTCGTTTTTATGGGCCCGTGAAATATTAGGAGATTCGGGACCTGATCTCACGTATTTATGTAGATGGTGTGGACTATATAACACACGAAAATCTATGAATCGTCCTAAATTCTTGCTTTATGGCCCTAAAACGCCAAAAATGAAAAACAACCATGGAGAAGTGATGGCTATCAATCATTAGATTATTTTTGATGGGCCATAAAATTTTAGGAGATTCAAGGTTAATTGCCCGAATTCATGTAGTTGGCATGGACTAGCACACGAAAACTTACGAATCGTCTTGAATTTCTGTTTTATGGCTCTAAAGCACCAAAAAAGAGGCACGGTCAAGGCAAAGTAATGATTACTATTCATTAGGTCGTTTTTTATGGACCCATAAAATTTTAGGAGATTCAGGAGCGGTCGTCCATATTCATGCCGATGGCACAGACTATGGTACGCAAAAATCTATAAATCATCATGAATTCTTGTTTTATGGCCCTGAAATATCCAAAAAGAAGAAGAAGAGTAACGGGTTCATTTGGTCGTTTTTAATGGGCGCGTATAATTTAAGGAGATTTGGGGCCAGCTGACCGAATTCATCCAAGATAGCATGGACAATAGCGCACAAAAATCTAGAAATCATCCATAATTCTTGTTTTATGGCGTTAAAACACCAAAAAGCAGGAATGTACATGGTGAAGCGATGACTATTGTTCATTAGATCATTTTTTATGTGCCCACAAAATTTTAGGAGATTCGAGAAGGGTTGTCCGAGTTCATGCAGATGGCGAGCACATAAAAATTTCGAAATCATCTTGAATTCCTATTTTATGGACCTAAAACGACAAAAAATAAGGAATAGTCATGGAAAATCGATAACTGTTCTTATTAGGTCACTTTTTAATAGCCCAAAATATCTTAAGAGATTCGAGGTCGGTTGCCCGATTTTGTGCCGATGGCGTGGACTATAGCGCACGAAAATTTGGGAATTGCCGTGAATTCTTGTTTTACGACCCTAAAGTGCCAAAAAAAAAACTAGGAACGATCATGGTGAAGCGATGACTAGTATTCATTAGGTCATTTTTATGGACCTGTTTCTCCCGGATCATGAAGATAGGGTGGATTATAACTCACGAAATTCTGGGAATCATCCTGAATTCCTGTTTATGGCTCTAAAACGCTAAAAATGAGAAACGATCATGGAGAAGCGATGACTACGGTTCATTAGGTAGTTTTTGATAGGCTCGTAAAATTTTAGGAGATTTGGGATCAGTCTCCCGAATTCATGCAGATGGCGTGGACTATAGTACACGAAAAATTTGGAATCATCCTGAATTGCTATTCTATGGCACTAAGACGCCAAAAAATGAGAAACAGTCACAGCGAAGCAATGACTGTTATTAATTAGGTTATTTTTATGGGCCATAAAATATTAAGAGATTCGGGGTCTAATCTCTCGGATTCATGTAGATATCGTGGACTTTATATCATACGAAAATCTAGGAATCATCCTAAATTCCTGCTTTATGGCCCTAAAAAGCCCAAAATGCCAAAAACGAGGAACAGTCATGGAGAAGCGATGATTATCGATCATTAGATCTTTTTTGATGGGCCGCATGATTTTAGGAGATTCAAGGTTAATTTTCCGAATTCATGCAGATGGCGTGGACTATAGCACACAAAAATCTACGAATCACCATGAATTTCTATTTTATGGCCCTAATGCACCAAAAACGAGGATCGGTCAAGGCGAAGTGATGAATATTGTTCATTAGATCAATTTTTATGGACCCGCAATATTTTAAGAGATTCGGGAGTGGTCGCCCATATTCATGCCGATGACATGGAGTATAGCCCACAAAAATCTGTATATCGTCACAAATTCTTGTTTCATGGCCCTGAAATATCAAAAAAAAGTAACGGGTTCATTTGGTCATTTTTAATAGGCCCGAACAATTTAAGGAGATTTGGGGCCAACCAATCGAATTCATGCAGATGGCATGGATTGTAGCGCACGAAAATATGGGAATCAACCAGAAATTTTGTTTTATGGCCTTAAAACTCCAAAAAATAGGAACTCACATGGCGAATCAATTACTACTGTTCATTAGATTATTTTTTATGAGCTCACAAAATTTTAGAAGATTAAAGACGGGTTGTCCGCATTCATGCAGATGGCGAGTACCCAAAAATTTCAAAATCATCCCAAATTCTTGTTTTATGGACCTAAAATGCCTAAAAATAAGGAACAGTCATGGAAAATCGATGAATGTTCTTATTAGTTCATTTTTAATAGCCCAAAATATCCTACGAGATTCGATATCGGTTGCCCGAATTCATACATGTGGCGTGGACTATAGAACACCAGAATCTAGGAATCGTCGTGAATTCTTGTTTTATGGCTCTAAAACGCCAAAAAACTAAGAATGGTCATGGAAAAGCGATGACTAGTATTCATTAGATCATTTTTATGATCCTGTAAAATATTAGGAGATTTGGGGCATAATCTCCCGGATTCATGAAGATTGGGTGGATTATAGCACATGAAAATCTGGGAATCGTCCTGAATTCCAGTTTTAATAGCTCTAGAATGCTAAAAAATGAGGAACAGTCATAGAGAAGTGATGACTACTGTTCATTAGGTAGTTTTTGATGGGCTCTCAAACTTTTAGGAGATTCGGGATCGGTCTCCCGAATTCGTGCAGATGGAATGGACTATAGCACATAAAAATCTTGAAATCGCACTGAATCCCTATTATATGTCACAAAAACGCCAAAAAATAAGGAATGTTCATGGATAAGAGATGACTATTGTTCAATAGATAGTTTTTGATAGTCCCGTAAAATATTAGGAGATTCGGGGCCTGATCTATCATATTTATGTAGATGGCATGGACTATATATCACACGAAAATTTAGGAATCATTCTAAATTCCTGCTTTATGGCCCTAAAATGCCAAAATCGAGGAACAATCATGGAGAAGCGATGGCTATCGATCATTATATCATTTTTTATGAGCTACAAAATTTTAGGAGATTCAAGGTTAATTGCTCGAATTCATGCAGATGGCATGGAGTGTAGCACACGAAAATTTACGAATCATCTTGAATTTCTATTTTATGGCTCTAAAGCGCCAAAAAATGAGGAGTAGTCAAGGCAAAGTGATGACAATGTTCAGTAGGTCGTTTTTTATGGACCCGCAAAATTTTAGAAGATTCAGGAGCGATCGCCCGTATTCATGCCGATGGCACGGACTATAGCACGCAAAACTCTGTAAATCATCATGAATTCATGTTTTATGCCCCTGAAATATCCAAAAAAAAGAAGAGTAACGAGTTCATTTGGTCGTTTCTAATGGGCCCGCAAAACTTAAGGAGATTTGGGGCCAGTTGACCGAATTCATGCAGATATTGTGGACTATAGTGCACTAAAATCTAGGCATCGTCCATTATTCTTGTTTCGTGATGTTAAAATGCCAAAAACCAGGAACATACATGGAGAAGCGATGACTATAGTTCATTAGATCATTTTTTATGGGTCTACAAATTTTTAGGAGATTCGAGACGGGTCGTCCAAATTCATGAAGATGGCGAGTACACAAAAATTTCAAGATTGTTTTATGGACCTAAAATTACAAAAAATAAGGAATAGTCATGGAAAATCGATGACTAATCTTATTAGGTCGTTTTTAAGAGCCCAAAATATCTTAAGAGATTCGCGATCAGTTGCCCAAATTCATGCAGATGGCATGGACTATAACACACTGGAAGTTGAGAATCGTCGTGAATTCTTGTTTTACGGCCCTAAAATGCCAAAAGAAACTATGAACGTTCATGGCGAAGTGATGACTACTATTCATTAGGTTATTTTTATGGGCCCGCAAAATATTAGGAGATTCGGTACAAGATCTCCCAGATTCATAAAGATGTGGTGGATTATAGCACAGAAAATTCTAAGAATCATCTTAAATTCCTGTTTATGTCTCTAATATGCTAAAAATGGGGAACGGTCACGGAGAAGCGATGACTATGATTCATTAGGTAGTTTTGATGGGCTTGTAAAATTTTAGGAGAACTGGGATCGGTCTCCCGAATTCATGCAGATGGCGTGGACTATAGCACACAAAAAATTTGGAATCGTCCTGAATTCTTATTCTTTGGCACTAAAACGCCAAAAAAATGAGAAACAGTCACGGCAAAGCGATAACTATTGTTCGTTAGGTCATTTTTATGGGCCGTAAAATATTAGGAGATTCGGGGCCTAATCTCTCAGATTCATATAGATGGCGTGGATTACATAGCATATGGAAATCTTGGAATCGACCTAAATTCCTACTTTATGGCCCTAAAAAGCCCAAAATGCCAAAATCGAGGAACGATCATGGAGAATCGATGACTATCGATCATTAGATCATTTTTGATAGGCACAAGATTTTAGGAGATGAAAGGTTAATTTCCCGAATTCATGCAGATAGCATGGACGATAGCACACGAAAATCTACGAATTGTCTTGAATTTCTGTTTTATGGCCCTAAAATATCAAAAAACGAGGAATGGTCATGGCGAAGCGATGATTGGTGTTCATTTGTTAGTTTTTGGTAGGCCTGCAATATTTTAGGAGATTCAGGACTTGTCGCCCAAATTCATGTATATGGCGTGGAATGTAGTACAAGAAAATCTAAAAATCACTATGAATTCCTATTTTGTGGCCCTAAAACGTCAAAAAATGAGAAATGTTCGTGGTTGTCACACCCCAACCTTGGGAGGTGTGGCTGGCACCGGGTTCCGCACTGGCCTGAGCGAACCACTCTGTAACTCATTCATTTCGTTTGTAATTATCATGTGACAACATGGTCATAACTCTTAATGTACAATTGTATGTGACCAAATATTATATCAATGAACCATAGTTCATAAAACATGAACACATATGGATCGTCAAAGCCTCTGACATACTGTACATAATAAATATGTGTCTACAAAGCCACTAAGATCATTTGACATCAAATGGGACAGAGTACTGGCCTACCCATAAGTTCATAGCAAAACTCTGATACAATGACTCATAGACTCGGATGCACTCGCAGAAGCGGTCGCCACCAATTTGCCACCCCCCCCCCTGCCCGCGCCCTCGGCGACAGCCAAAATGCAGTGCTAGTGATGAAGCAAAGGTTAAAAAATGCATGACAAACACAACCTCCATAGATGCATGTTACCCGACATTCCAAAGCATATTGGGCAGGAGTTGCCCTTGTTATGCCTATGCCATGTTATTAGAGTATCAGGCTTTGATTACTCTTCAGGCTTATTGTGATGTTAGCAATCCCTGTAAGAAAGTGCAAGTAAGCTCAGCCATCTCATTTTAATTTATTAAACGATCCTTGTTGCGTAGATCATATTTTTTTTATTAAAAAATTTATTAAATATCTAATCATGAACTCAATTATTATTATATATTAATTTAAGATTATATAAAAACCCATTCAAATCATGAATCCGTCTTTGACTAAAATACTCTATTATAGTGATAGAAATAGCATGGTCGGGTTATCGGGTATAGGATGCCTTTGTATATATATGCACCAAATTCGTCTTTCTAATTTTTTTTTCTTTTCAAAATACCATACTAGTGAAATATCACCATATAATATAAAATTATTAATTACTCCCTGTCTCAATTTATTATATGGCACTGTTTGATTTGGCAAGAATTAAAAACAAACTTTTAATATTTGTGGTCTAAACTAAGTTTTATACATTTGTATGGTTATTAAAAATCACCTCATTAATTTTGTGGTTAATTTGCTGGTTTCAGGTGATATGATAGAGTTAGCCAGGATGGAGATGGAAGAAATTAAATAATAATGAACGTTTAATTCCTAGTGATGAGCTATTCCTATTTGTTTATCTCCGTTGCAACTGATCTGTTTTATCTTCGTAACAAAGTTTTTGAATTTAGTCTTTCACATGCGTTTCAAGAGGAAGTGATGTAATATTTTATTCAAGACTTTGAGCAATAACTTAGCATCCGTTTGCATTACATATGTGCTGTTATGCAGCGCCTTCCTGAAATTCTTTGGAAGGGCGACGTAAAGCTAAGCAACTGATGTCAGTATAGTTACTGTTCACCAACTAAGGACCCCTCCGTATATTAAACTAGATTGTCATTGTCGTATGGGAAAACCAATGTCAAGAGCAATTGAGAGAACATAAATGAGAATTGAAAATGAAAGAAAGCTTGATTGCATTAATGAAAGTTATTCAGAAAAATAACACGGTGTCCGAGGTGAGAGATACCAGTACAGAGAATTGTTTGCTTGCTAGAAAGTTTTGAATGCTTGATTCCCCCTAATAATGCTTTAAAAAAAATATAAACCAAAGCTACAGGACTAGACTTGGCTAAGCTAGAGAAACATAATGGAAGTACATAAAATAAAACGACTTTATATTTACAAAGAAAAAGACTTAGTTTTCTACAAGGCAGAAACATGTCCTTTGTTAACAACATTGTCTATAGCATCACGATCTCCGCGTGCGACGTTGTCTGCATGCGCGACGCTGTTGGCATCTGCCTGCGGCTGGGCGCTGGCTAGGAATATCAGTTGGGCGACTGAGGCACATGCGCGCTTGTCGTATGGCGAGGCCAAGACCATGGGTCCGTCTGTGGCGCTAGGCATTGGGGTTGCTCGGACACCACGGGGCATGCCCAAGGGGTCATGGAGCATGACTGGAAAGCCGTCTATGACATTCTCCCCCACCTGAGTTGGCGACGTCCTCGGCGCATTATTTGCTAGATAATCTTCAATTAGGCTCTTGTAGGCTTTGAGGTTTGTTCTCCTCTCCCAAGTATTCTCTTTGCATCACAGCCCTTCCATTTTACCAAGAACTCTTGGTGATCTTTCCTTAAGGCATGGATCACTCTATCATCAAGGATAGCTCAACACAGAGGTGGAGTCTTACTAATCCTTCACTGAATGCCAATCTCGTCTACTATGAGGGCTCGTCTAACTGATTATCTATATTTGCGGGCATAAATGAATCATCCCCAACAAAAGGACGTCAGTACGAATAATGTACCGAATGTGTAAGGTATGTAAGTCAGTATATAAAGGACATGGAAGAAACATGGATCTAAGACTCAACCTCTATGTCTAGATAGCTTTATAAATCATGAAATATTTATAATATCATGCATATGTGTATAAATAGGCTTGTACATACATAACATAATCAAGTCTTTGATGGCATCCCATCATATCATTTCAGTCACTATGAATAATATCATCATCGTATACCAGCTAATCAGGTGGTGATGCGTATATAACGTCGTAACCTTTTTTCACATCTCATATACATATATTACACATATATACGCGTATATAACACCATCTGGTCATGGGTCAATATAAATAAATGCAGTGCATGAGTAGTACGTCAGTAAAATCTTTTGGAGTGTCATGAAACCATTATGCCTCTGATTAATATCACGAAATAAATTTTATCAACTTACGTATTTTTTAAGACTCATGAACATATGCTAGAATAATATAACACATAGGAGAATAAGAATATACACATCTCTAACATTTCTACGAATAGAGTAATTTATAGAAGTGGTGCATTTGCTCGTTTCGCTTGTGTCGTATAGATCATGCCAAAAAGAAAAAAGTGATAACCTTACCATATCTGAGTCGGTTCTCTTGACGATCCCTCTAACACACGTCTTTTACAAAGAACACGTAACCCTCGATCGAATTGGGGAAAAATCCTTAAGATATTCTTGATACCTTAATACGTTATTTCCTATTCACTCCATACTCTACATCATCAAACAATTCCTTTCTGCCTTACTCTGTTATGTATTCCTAAAATTCTTCCAAGTCCACTATATTAAAGATTAACTGATTGTGCTAATCTTCATGTAAATGAGAAGAGCCTTAAAATGAGGGGCAAATCAGTGAGAAATCCAATACTAAGAGGATAAGTTGGTAAATACTTTCTTTCCATATTTTGAGCATAATTCTTGTCCAATGTGGTATTCTTGATAGAACTAGTAGAAAAGATTCCTTGTGTTTTTGGGTTCTAACATTATCAATGGAAGTGGATGTGTTTTCTCTTTTTTTTTGACTGATATAGCTATACAGAAGATCCAAAAATGAACCAGCTAGCTTGCAATTTGAAACAATGTGTCCCTTGCCATCAATTTGAGTAAATGATACCGAAAGTCGTTTCTTTTTACCATAATACATATGTAGCAGTAGTTTTCATGAAATAGACCATCAAACTCTTACCATTGCAAAGTAATTTACCGCAAATTCGATACTAAAAAATCAACCGACCCCTATGCTCTATTGATTAGCATTTTCTCCCTGTTTTAAATGAACCAAAATACTGTTAATCTTCTTTAAGCACTATATCCGAAAGGTTGCACCTTTTAGTCATAATTAAGTTCCTTAATATGACACATATGGTAAATGACTAATGAGACATTTGGTTGAATGGCACATGCTGCCACGTGAGGGTGGGGTGAAAATTTTTAATCTTTAATCACTTATTAGATAATTAAGTAATGTTCTGTTATTCGATAATTAACTAATTATCTGCATAATTAAGAATTGTCTTAAATTACTTAAAATTCTTCTTGTTTTTAATACACTTTATACATCATACTATCATGGTCATGTGGTACCATATAAAATAAATACATACAATATTATTTCATTCAAACATCCATGTAAAAACATATTATATTTTTTCAATATTCTAATTTTCCTAGTTTCATATAAAGAGTATAATTTTTTTGTATGCTTAATTTTTAAAATGGTAAAAAGATAACCTTCTTTTCTTGTGAGAAAATAATTTATATCTTTACAAAAAATAAAAAAAATTTGTACTATAAATTCTCAAAACGGAAAAAGATAACTTTTCTTATGATAAAATACTATATATTCTTATAATAAATAAAGCCTCATTTATAAACTCCCGCATATCATGTATATAATTTAAAACTTATCACAACCATATAAAATCGTATCTATCAACTTTTCTCGAAAATGGTTTACTTCAAAGAAAACACATATCAAACCATTATATAGTAGTTCCGAAATTCTTCAAACTTACAAGATCTTACATCCATATCTTCATGTATAACCTTATTCATTCCAACTCATATGTTATTACTTCGACGAATCCTAAGTTAAAGTACTTCAACGAATCCTAACCTTACAATTGTTCATTATCTCATTTTTAATGGGCACATAAAATTTTAAAATATTCGGGGCCAGTTGCCCGAATTAATATAGAGAATGTGGACCATATCACAAAAAAAATTAGGAATCATACTGAATTCAAGTTTTATAGCTCTAAAATGCCAAAAAAACGAGATATGGTCATGGCAAAGCGATGACTATTATATTAGGTCATTTTTTATTTCCCCCAAAAATTTAGGAGAATTCGAGGTTGATCGTCCGATTCATGCAGATGGCACATGAAAATCTTAGAATCATCCTAAATTCCTATTTAATGGCCCTAAAACGCCAATAAAACGAGGAACGGTCATATCGAATCGATGACTATTGTTCAGTAGGTCGTTTCTTATGAGCATGCACTATCATAGGAGATTTAGGGTCGGTCGCTCGAATTCATGTAGATGGCGTGGACTATAGTGCACGAAAGTTTGTGAATGGTCATGAATTTCTGTTTCATGGCCCTAAAATGTCAAAAACTAGAAACAGTCATGGAAAAATGATGATTATTGTTCATTTGGTCGTTTTAAGGGGCTGCAAAATTTTGGGAGATTCAAGGTCGATTGCCCAAATTCATGCAGATGGTGTGGACTATATTAAAAATCTGCGAATTGTCCTAAAACACCCAAAAAAACGAGAAACAGTCATGGCAGAGAGATGACTTTTGTTCATTAAGTCAGATCCTGCAAAATTTTAGGAGATTCAAGGTCGGTCGCCCGAATTCAAGTAGATGGCATGGAATATAGTACACGAAAATCTGGGAATCATCTTGAATTCCTGTTTTATGGCCCTAAAACACCAAAAAATGAGGAATGGTCATGGCTAAGCATCGCTATTATTTATAATTCATTTATTATGGGCCCGAAAAATTTTAGAAGGTGTGAACGCGCAATTAAAGGTATGGAGGTAAGGTTTAAAGTTGAGCAGGTTCAAGACAGAATACTTGGAGTGTAAGTTCAGTGGTGAGACTCAAGGAGGGGAAGGGGAGGTGAGGCTGGGCTCGCAGGTCATCCCTAGGAGAGGAAGCTTTAAGTACCTTGGGTTTACTATTTAAGGGGATTTGGAGATTGATAAAGATGTTACCTATCGTATTGGGGTGGGATGGATGAAATGGAGACTTGCTTCCAGTGTTTTGTGTGACAAAAAGGTGCCACCGAAACTTAAGGGTAAGTTCTACAAGAGTGGTGGTCAGACCAATAATGTTATATGGGACTGAGTATTGTCCAGTCAAGATTTCTCATGTCTAGAAGATGAAGGTAGCAGAGATGATGATGTTGAGATAGATGTACGGGCACACCAAGTTAGATAAGATCAGAAATGAGGTTGTTTGCAACAAGGTGGGTGTGGCCCCTATTGAGGACAAGATGCAAGAAGCGTAGCTTAGGTGGTCTGGTCATGTGAGGAGGAGGAGCACAGACGCCCCAGTGAAAAAATGAGAGAGGTTGACATGTGAGGTAAGCCAAAGAAAAGATGGGGTGAGGTGATTAGGCAAGACATGACGCAACTTCAGCCGACCGAGGAATGAACCTTGATAGGAAGGTATGGAGGTCGTGAATTAGGGTAGTAGAGTAGGTAGTCTAGAGTGTTTATAACAGTAATATTGGCACACAATCTCTCTTTCTATTGATAGTAGGTTTTATGACTAACTATCTTATTGTTTTTATTTAACTTTTATATTGTCCCTTCTTGTCTATATTTTTATTAATGTGGTGCTTATGCTTTCCTGAGTCGATGGTCTATTGGAAACAACATCTCTATCCTTATAAAGTAGGGGTAAGATCTGCGAACACACTACCCTTCCCAGATGTCACGACCCCGATTCGCCCTCTGTGAACCATTGTGACGGCACCTAGTCTCTACGACTAGGTAAGCCTAAAAAATGCGAAAAAATAAACGAAACTTGCGGAACAAATAATCAAAACCAAAATAATTGTATGGAAACAATAGTTATAATGCCGCTTGGCATATACAACGTAACATTCTCAAACCAAGTACACTATCCCAAAACTCGAAAACTCACGGGAACACAAGCCTTTGGAATATCTAACACACTAACTCCAGAATATCTAACAAGAAAGAAAATATAGAAGGGCAATGTTTAACAACTAGAATAGAAAGAGACTCCTAGGTCTGCAGATGCGGCAGATGTACCTTGAAGCCTCTAGAGCAGATGTCTCCCTCAAGGATGGTAGGCCTCAGTAGCGGTACTTGGATCTGCACATGAAAAACATGCACAGAGAGGGCATGCGTACATCACAACGGTACTCAGTAAGTACCAAATCTAACCTCGGTTGAGTAGTAACGAGGAAGGTCAGGGCCCTACTGAGGTTAAATAAAAGATATAATTTAACATTATAAAATGGAAAGCAGTAAAAGTATGTACAACAACAAAGGTAACACAGATATAGAGAACAACAACACTACAGGAACAATGTAAACACCGAAGGAGAATACAACTCAAACTCCAATAATATCAACCGAGGATCTTACAGGATATCATCCTGAAGTCCCAAATACACATATCCAATAAGTCTCTCAGGATACCGTCCCGTAATCCAGCTCATAGTACACGGGGATCTACCGGAATCCCGTTCTATAGTCCCAAATATAAATACTCAGTACTAGGGGAATCTACCAGTGCATTCCCCTAGATCCGTATAACTGTGCAAGGGGAACTACCGGAATCCCACATTCGTAGTCCTAAATATAAACAGACAAGGGAGAGCTACCGGAATCCCACATCCGTAATCCCAATGTAAATATACAATATCAACAGGACAAATGCTCAGAAAATATCAAACTTCATATTAATGCAAACAAATAGTTCAACCTAGCATGCTGCACAGACGTCAAGTAAAGCAGTTAAACAAATAAAGCAATTTAATCACTTAGGCATGCTTTTACTAAGCTAACACATGCTTAAATAGTACAAGAACTAAACAGGAAATTAAACATACTAGTAATACTTAATAAAAACCAAATTTCCAACAATTAGCACAAGTACGCACTTGTAAGCTTACGTACAAGGCATTTCAATTATCAAATATACCAAATCCTAAGGGAATAGTCCCCCACACGAGGCAAGATACTTAGCTCGAACGAGCTCAAATCAATCTGAAACCATGCTCTTTCCACGAGTACTCGATATTAAATGGCCCAAATTTATTCAATTCATTTGCATATTGTAAATAGCACTTCAAATAACTGATTCTACAATTAAATTCTAAGCTAATATGCGAAATTAGGTAAAATAACCAAAATGTCCCTCAAGCCCACGTCTCGAAATCGAGTAAAACTTATATTTTCGAAAATCCTCATACTCTCACGAGTTTATGCATAACAAGAACACTAAAATCGGAGTTCAATTGACCCCTCAAATACCCTTTTTGGTCTCTTAAACTCAAGCCCTAATTACCTATTTCTCCCAAATTTTCCACCAATAATTAGGCATTTAATCACATATAAACGAGTTGTGAAGTAAGAAATATTACCTCCAAGTAATTCCCCTGGAATAACCCTCTTCAAAAAGATTCAAAATCGCCTAACAATGGAGGAACCTAGGCTAAAATTCACAAAATAGACCTTTTAAAATATTTTGCTCAGGCATTAAATTCCTTCTTCGCGAACGCGGTCAAAGCCTCGCGTTCACGAAGCACAAAAAAGACTTTGACCAAAAACCTCTTACGTGAATGCGATAAGGCCCTCACGAATGCAATGCTTTACCTAGAAAAATCTTCGCGGACGCGATGGGTAAATTCTACATGGCCAATTTTCTTCCTACGCGAATGCGAAGCCCAATCACGAACGCATTTCACAATATCCAGTCCTTTGTGAACACGGAGCCTTCCCCGCGAACGAGAAGGCTAAAATTTCACTAACCTCCACTGACTCTTCGCGAACGCAATGGTCCACTCGCGAACGTGAAGAGTAAATATCAGCAACAGCTGAACCTGCAATTCTTCAACTTAAAATCATCCGTTGAGCATCTGCAACATACCTGAGGCCCCTGGAACCTCAACCAAACATGTCAACCAATCCAAAAACACCAGTCAAACTTGTTCCAATCTTGGGAACACTCAAAACAACATCGAAACAAATATTTCGCATCCGATTCAAGCCTAAGAACTCCAAAATCTTCTAAATTACGTTTTTGATAAAAAAAAACCAACCGAACCACATTCTAATAACCTAAAATTTTGTACACACATCCTAAATGGCTCACCGGAGCTACTGTACCTCTCGAAATTCCATTCCGACCCTCGCATCAAAATCTCACTATTGAACTAGAAACATAAAAAATTTGGTATTTCAAGCGTAAATTAGCTACGGACCTCCAAAACACAATCCAAACACGCCCCTAGGCTCAAAATCACCTACCGAAACTAACGAAACCATCGAATTTCCATTCTGAGGCCATATTCATATTGTTCCAACTACGGTCAACTTTCTAACACTTAAGCTCTCATTTAGGGACTAAGTGTCTCAAAACTCTCTAAAACTTAAAACTGAACATCCAGACAAATCAAAATAGCATAAATAAACTCGGGGGAAACAGTTAATAGGGGATCGAGGCATTATTTCTTAAGACGACCAGACAGATCGTCACACCAGACCCATGGTGTGGGGTAATACTGGTTATATTATTGTTGTTTTTGCTGTTATTGGGGACACTCGCCCGAATTCATGCAGATGACATGGACTATACAACACCAAAATCTGGGAATCGACCTGAACACCGATTTTATGGCCCTAAAATATCAAAACAAATGAGGAACAATCATGATGAAGCAATAATATTGTTCATTAGGCCATTTTTATGGGCTCGTAAAATTTTAGGAGATTCGGGGTCGCTCAACCAAATTAATGCAGTTGTCGTGGACTAGATATAGCACAACAAAAATCTAGAAATCGTCCTGCATTCATGTTTTATGGCACTAAAACACTAAAAAGGAGGAACAGTCATGGTGAAACGATAACTATTTTTCATTAGATCATCTTTTGTAGTCCCGCAAAATTTTAGAAGTTATAGGGTCGCTCGCCAGAATTCGTGCAGATGTTGTATACTATAGCACTAGAAAATCTGGGAATCGTCCTTAATTCCTGCTTTATGACCCTAAAATGCCAAAAAAGAGAAACGTTCATGGCGATGCAATGATTATTATTCATTATGTCATTTATATGGACACGTAAAATTTTCAAAGACTCGGGGTCGATCGCCCAAATTTATATAGATGACATGGACTATTGCACACAAAAATCTGAGAATCATCTTGAATTCATGTTTTATGGGCCTAATACGCTAATAAAAGAGGAACGGTCATGGAAAATCAATGACTATTGTTTATTAGATCATTTTGATGGGCCCGTAGAATTTGGGAGGTTCGAGGTCAGTTGCCCGAATTCATGCACATGGCATGGACTATAGTGCATGAAAATCTAGGAATCATCCTGAATTCATGTTTTATGACATTGAAATGCTAAAAATGAGGAACAAGCATGGGGAAGCGATGACTATTATTTATTAGATCTTTTTTTACGAGCCTATAATATTTTAGGAGATCCGGGCCCGTCGCCAAATTCATGCAGATGGCATAGACTATATCACTAGAAAATATAGGTATCTTCTTGAATTCCTGCTTTGTGGCCCAAAAATGCTAAAAATGAGGAATGGTCATGGCGAAGCGATGATTATTGTTCATTAGGTTATTTTTTATGAGCCCACAAATTTTTACTTGGGGGCAGTCGTCCGAATTCATGCAGATAGTGTGGACTATAGTACACGAAAATCATGTAATCATCCTTACTTCCTGTTTTATGGCCCTAAAATACCAAAAATCGAGGAATAGTCATGGCGAAGCAATTACTATTATTCTTAGATTATTTTTTATGGACCCATAAAATTTTTGGAGATTCGAGGCCAGTTGTCCCAATTCATGCAGATATCGTGGACTATGGCATACAAAAATCTGGAAATCGTCTTGATTCCTACTTTACGGCCCTAAACGCTAGCAAATGAGGAACATTCATGGCGAAGCAATGACTACTATTTATTAGGTCATTTTTTATGGGCCCAAATTTATGTACTGGTCATGGACTATAGCACACGAAAATCTGAAAATCGTCCTCAATTCCTATTTTATGGCCCTAAAAATCCAAATAATAAGGAACGATCATAGCGAAGTAATGACTATTATTCATTAGATCATTTTCGATGGACCTTCATGTTAGAAAATACGCTTAACGCTAGAGGGGGGGGTGAATAGCATTATAATAAAAAACAGCGTAAAATTGCGGAATTTAAAAATTGCAGGAATGAAATAAGTGCGATAAGTAAATAATAAGGAACGAACGCACCGATGTATCCTGGTTCACCACAACCCGTGGCTAGTCCAGTCCCCGAGAGACTCTCTCGAGATTTCCACTAACTTTGTCAAGCTTACGGGTGCTTTAGAAACCGTTACAGTTGCTCAAGGATACCACACCTTAAGACTTCACTTGCTTGAGGATACCTCACCCCAAGACTTCAACCACTAAGACTTTGGGTACTTAGCAAACCCGACAAATGAGAAGATATGTTCTTCTCAAACATCTCTTTTACAACAAATACTCTCTCAATAGAGTGGATAAAGAGATACACAATAAGCTCTATGAACAACACAAAGTTGTCTATCAAATGGCTCAACAAAAGCTCTAAAATGATGCTTGAAAATGATCAATATGTATAACAATGTATGGAGGAGTTGTGTATTTAAAATCAGCTCAAAAGACCTCCTTTTATAGGTGAAAAAGTGGTGCTGACCGTTGCTTAATTGACAAATAAAATCCCTGATTCTGTGCTCAAACAATCGATTGTTTGGAGTAGATAATCGATTGTTTGACCAACGTTCAAAAGACAGATTCCTGATTTTAGGCTAAACAATCGATTGTATGGACTAAATAATCGATTGTATTCAACGTTCAAAAATCAATTTAGGATTCTGTGGGAACGGTCAAAAACTAATCGATTGTATGAAAATGACAATCGATTGTTTATGAATATAATCGATTGTATGACAAAAACAATCGATTGTTTAGATGTTTAAAAACTTCGGTTGCACACTGTCTCAAAATAATCGATTGTTAAAAGTAGACAATCGATTGTTTGCTATTTTGAAAAACTTCAGATCACACTGTCTTAATACAATCGATTGTAGGATTCAAATAATCGATTGTTGAGGCCCAGATTTAAAAGACATGTTTAAAACATTCAACATCATTTTGTTTTAACACAAAGATGCATGTTTATGATAAATATGATTTAATAAAATATTTTATGCATGTTTATGATGACCTAATGTTGAGCCAAATGATAAGATAACTTAAATGTTGTCCTTACATTGGTTCTACCAAACAACCTACGTCTTGGGTCTTCGGTCTTGAACTCTTTGGCTCGTTCATGCAATTCCGTCATCAGTATGCTTCTCGCCATTTGATTGATTGTCATATTATATCGTTGTTTGACACTTGACTTCATTGTTTGTCATTCATCAAAACCTATACCTGAAAATCATGCTCATACAACCAAAGCGCACATATCATAGATATACATGATTTCCAACAATTTCCCCCTTTTTGATAATGACAAACAACGGAAGATATGCATATTGAATTCCCCCTAAATAGATGCTATATCTCAACATACAATTTATGCAACCAATTCAATTCAATATAATTCCCCCTTAGTAGAATATTTCCCCTCAATTAAAGCATGCATATCGCCCATATTCTTCCCCCTTTTGGCATTAGCAAAAAGAGTATACCAAAAGTTATTTAAACCATTGACGATACCAATCGTTATAGACAAGATCATAAAAAAAGTTAGTAAATGGCATACTAATAATAACGATCATTTTTCTCAACTATGCCAATTGTTATTTAATCTAAGAATATTCATCAAAACATGAATCAATCATTTATTATAAAACCAATTGATACTAATTGTTATTCAAAAATAAAACTTGTTAAAGCATGTATCAACCAAAACTTATATAGATTATTTGCACATATCAACTCATTGCGTTTTTATTCAAAATACGATAACTAACCGACGTTCCCCCTTAATGCATTAAGGTTTCGTGCTTGGTGCATCCACTACAATATTGTAGTCTTCAAGCACACCTGCAAAAAGAACCTAAAAATAGGTTTTTGGTACCCAACTTCTTTTGGGTCCTTGGGGGTTAGGATAACAATAGTCATAATCAACACATAAATCTCTATGTTTAGCAAAACAAACGGGTGCAATGTGTCCTACCCGATTACAATAGTGACATATAACATTAGGATTGTGCATATGTCTAGGTTGAGTCAAATGCGTTCTAGGTGATCTAAAGTTGTTACCCCTAGAAGCGTTGAATTTCCTAGTGTCATGTCTAGGTGGTCTAAAATTATTCATTTTAGACTCATTTATAAAATTCCTAGAATTGTTTCTAGGTGGTCTAAAACAATTAATCTTAGACTCATTAGTGAGGTTCCTAGAATTCTTTCTAGATGGTCCGACCTCATTACTTTCATCCTTTTTAATATCATCAATTTTAGGACTATCAACACTACGTGTTTCTAGTGCTTTCCTAAGTTCTGTGTTCTCTAGAATTAAAGAACTACAAGAAGAACAATTGGAACATTTATCAATAGAAGAGGCTTCATTCAATTCCTTGATTTTATTTTTAAAAACAACAATGTCATTTTTCAAAAATTTATTTTCTTTTTTAAAACATCAATTTTATTTTTAAGAACACCATTTTCATTATTCAACTTTTCAAAATCTATTTCTTTCAAAGAAGAGGATTTTTCAAAATATTTTTCTTGTAAAGAAAATGTTTTCTGAAAATATGTTTCTTGCAAAGAAAGTGTTTTCTGCAAAGAAAGTGTTTTCTTCAATTCTATGATAGTTTTGGAAGCATTAACAAATTCACCATACAATTCATCATAGGCATTTTGTAATTCTTCAAACGAGTGAGAGTTAGATGTACTTACCTCTTCTCCTTCGTTAGCCATAAGACACCGGGCAATTGGTTCATCACATGAGCTGTCCGCTTCCTGAGGCGTACTTTCATAAGTGTCCTCAAGCTTGTTCCACATATCTTTAGCAGTTTTGCAGTGGGAAATTTTCCGATAGTCCTCTTGATTCAAAGCGCTATACAACATAGTAATTGCCTTGGTATTGTATTCAATTACCATGACTTCCCCAACTTTAGTCGTCATTTGCTCACCATACTTGATGATTTGCCATAGATAAAAGTTGTTTGATTTGATGAAGATTCTCATCCGATCTTTCCAATATGTGTAATTGCTTCCATCAAATATTGGAGGCAAAAAGGTAAAGTGACCTTCACCTATTCCTGCAAAAACACTACTAGTAGAAGCCATAGAAGGATTCTCTCAAACTGTTAAGTCTTACAGAGAGTTAGGCTCTGATACCAATTGTTAGAAAATACGCTTAACGCTAGAGGGGGGGGGGGGTGAATAGCGTTATAATAAAAAACAGCGTAAACTTGCGGAATTTAAAAATTGCAGAAATGAAATTAGTGCGATAAGTAAATAATAAGGAACGAACGCACCGATGTATCCTGGTTCACCACAACCCGTGGCTAGTCCAGTCCCCGAGAGACTCTCTCGAGATTTCCACTAACTTTGTCAAGCTTACGGGTGCTTAACAAACCGTTACAGTTGCTCAAGGATACCACACCTTAAGACTTCACTTGCTTGAGGATACCTCACCCCAAGACTTCAACCACTAAGACTTTGGGTACTTAGCAAACCCGACAAATGAGAAGATATGTTCTTCTCAAACAACTCTCTTTTACAACAAATACTCTCTCAATAGAGTGGATAAAGAGATACACAATAAGCTCTATGAACAACACAAAGTTGTCTATCAAATGGCTCAACAAAAGCTCTAAAATGATGCTTGAAAATGATCAATATGTATAACAATGTATGGAGGAGTTGTGTAATTAAAATCAGCTCAAAAGACCTCCTTTTATAGGTGAAAAAGTGGTGCTGACTGTTGCTTAATTGACAAATAAAATCCCTGATTCTGTGCTCAAACAATCGATTGTTTGGAGTAGATAATCGATTGTTTGACCAACGTTCAAAAGACAGATTCCTGATTTTAGGCTAAACAATCGATTGTATGGACTAAATAATCGATTGTATTCAACGTTCAAAAATCAATTTAGAATTCTGTGGGAACGGTCAAAAACTAATCGATTGTATGAAAATGACAATCGATTGTTTATGAATATAATCGATTGTATGACAAAAACAATCGATTGTTTAGATGTTTAAAAAATTCGGTTGCACACTGTCTCAAAATAATCAATTGTTAAAAGTAGACAATCGATTGTTTGCTATTTTGAAAAACTTCAGATCACACTATCTTAATACAATCGATTGTAGGATTCAAATAATCGATTGTTGAGGCCCAGATTTAAAAGACATGTTTAAAACCTTCAACATCATTTTGTTTTAACACAAAGATGCATGTTTATGATAAATATGATTTAATAAAATATTTTATGCATGTTTATGATGACCTAATGTTGAGCCAAAGGATAAGATAACATAAATGTTGTCCTTACATTGGTTCTACCAAACGACCTACGTCTTGGGTCTTCGGTCTTGAACTCTTTGGCTCGTTCATGCAATTCCGTCATCAGTATGCTTCTCGCCATTTGATTGATTGTCATATTATATCGTTGTTTGACACTTGACTTCATTGTTTGTCATTCATCAAAACCTATACCTGAAAATCATGCTCATACAACCATAGCGCACATATTATAGATATACATGATTTCCAACACTTCAAAATGTTAGGAGATTCGGGGATAGTCAATCGAAGTCATGCAGATGACATATGAAAATTTAGGAATCATCCTGAATTCCTTTTTTATGGCCCTAAAATGCCAAAAATGAGGAACGGTCATGGGAAAGTGATAATTGTTGTTTACTAGGTCATTTTTTATGGTCCCGCAAAATTATAAAAGATATGGGATCGGTCGCCCAATTTCATGTAGATATCGTGGATTATATCAAACAAAAATCAGGGAATCATCCTAAATTCATGTTTTATGGACCTAAAACACCTAAATAAGGATTAATCATGGCGAAGAGATGACTAATTTTCATCAGGTCATTTTTTATGGGCCCGCAATATCTTAGGAGATTCGGGGCCGGTAGCCCGAATTCATGTAGATGGCATGGACTATACATAAAAAATCTAGGTATCGCCATGAATTCTTGTTTTATGGTCCAAAAATACCAAAAATGAGAAAATGTCATGGTGAACCGATGAATATTGTTCATTAGTTTATTTTTATGGGCTCGTAAAATTTTAGGAGATTCATGGTCACTCAACCGAATTCATATTGATGGCGGAACTATAGCACACGAAAATATGAGAATCATCCTGAATTCCTATTTTATGGCTCTAGAATGCAAAAAATTAAGGACGGTCATAGCGAAGCCATGATTATTACTCATAGGTCGTGTTTGATGGGCTCGCAAAATTTTAGAATATTTGGGGCCAATATCCCAAATCCATGCAGATGGCGTGTAGTATAGCACACAAAATTCTAAAATCGTCCTGAATTCCTATTTTGTAGTCCCAGAAGTCATAAATGAGGAATGCTCATGGAGAAAAGATGACTATTATTCTTTAGATTTTTTTATGGGCCCGTAAAATTTTGGAAGATTCGAGACCGATCGTCTGAATTCATGTAGATGGCATGGACTGTTGCACACAAAAATTTGGAAAGTGTCCTGAATTTATATTTTATGTCCCTAAAATGCCAAAATTTGGAGCATTCGTGGAGAAGCTATGACTACTACTAATTAATGGGTTCAAATTTATGCAGATGGCATGGACTATAGCACACGAAAGTTTGGGAATCGTCCTGAATTCCTATTTTTATAGCCGTAAAAACTAAAAATAAGGAACAGTCATAGAGAAGCGATAATTATTGTATTAGGTTACTATTTGTAGGAGATTCGAGACCAGTCACCCGAATTATTCTAGATGGCGTGAACTGTAGCACATGAAAATCTAGGAATCGTCCTGATATGGACCTAAATGGTGAAGCGATAACTATTGTTGATTAGGTTACTTTTTATGGGGCCATAAAATTTTAGGAGATTCGAGGCCTATCACCCGAATTCATACCGATCGCATGGACTATAGCATAAAAAAATTTGTGAACCGCCCTGAAAACTTGTTTTATGGCACCTAAAACGCCAAAAAATAAGGATCGGTCATGGTGAATCAATAACTATTTTTCATCAGCTCGTTTCTAATGGGCCCGCAAAATTTTAAGCAATCTGGTGATGGTCGCCTGAATTCATGAAAGATGGAGTTGACATTAGCACGCAAAAAATCAGAAATCATGTTGATTCCTATTTTGTAGTCCTAAAACACTAAAAAACAAGAAAGGTTTATGGAGAAGCAATGACTTTTGTTCATTAAGTTATTTCTGATAAGCTGGCAAAATTTTAGGCGATTTGGGACTGACCGTTGGAATTTATGAAGATGGAATGGGCAATAGCACAAAAAAATTGGAAATCGTGCTGAATTCGTATTTTATGGCCCAAAACCGCCAAAAATCAAGGTTTTTCCTCATAGAGAATCAATAGCTATTGTTCATCGGGCCGTTTCTTATGGCACACAAAATTTTAGGTCATTTGGTATTGGTCGCCCGATTCATGAAGATGGTAGGACAATAGCATACAAAAAATCAAAAATCAAGCTGAATTCTTGTTGTGCCGCCCTTAAACTAGGGGTGGCCATAAAATTCAAAAAATTGAATTTCAAACCAGATCGAATTAATTCGTTATTTCGATATTGATTTATTCGGTATTTTGATGTGAATTTTCCGATATTTTAGTACGGTCCTCGGTATTGCCGAAGTACCGAATCATTTGATAGATGAGTGTACTCAAACAAAACACTAAGCATGTGATAAATACGGTTTTTTACTTTTCTTGACAAAACAAAGAGTTGATTTACCAAATAGTGAAGTACCGAATCGTAGTTCCTAATACCGTACAAGTATTGAACGCCTACCCCTACCTAAAACACCAAAAAATGAAGAATGACCATGGAAAAGCATTGTCTATTATTTAGTATATCGTTTCTGATTAGCCCATAAAATTTTTGACGATTCGGGGTCAGTTGTCCGAATTCATAAAAATGGTATGGATATTAGCACATGAAAAATCGAAATCATGCATGGAGAAGCATTGTCCATTATTCATTAGGTCATTTCGCAAGGGGCCAAAATATTTTAGGCAATTCGAGGCTAGTCGCTTGAATTCATAAAAATGACGTAGATTTTAGCATAGGAAAAATCGAAAATCGTGTTGAATTCCTATTTTATGGTCTTAAACGCCAAAAAATGAGGAACTGTCAAGGAGAAACAATGACAATTGTTCATTAGTTCACTTTTTATGGGCCCATAAAATTTTAGGCGATTTTGGGTCGATTGCGTAAATTCATGAAGATGGTGTGAATATTAGCATACGAAAAATCAAAAATCATGCTTAATTCTTGTTTTATGGCCATAAAAACACCTAAAAATGAGGAACAGTCATGAAGAAGCACTGACTATTATTTATTAGGTCATTTTTTATGGGCCCACAAAATCTTAGGTGATTCAGGGTCGGTCGCACAATATAACATGGACATTAACACGAAAAATTAAAAATCGTGCTGAATTCATGTTCTATGGCTCTAAAACGGTAAGAAAAAATGAAGAACGATCATGGAGAAGTGATGATTACTTTTTATCAATAGAAAGAATAAGTTGAATGAAATTTTTTTTCTTAACTCCGTTTTTACCTTAGAGAGATATTGAATAGAAGGGGGTTTTTTGTTTCCCACCATAATTTTGAAAATGAACGTTTAAATGCTTGGCGCCAATGAGGTTTTTATTTGAGAGAAAAAATAAGACTATGTCTTCGCCATATGAATACTAAGTAATAATAGCATGGTACTTCAAATTCGATATGAGAAATTTTTATATTGTTTTTTTTCTCAAAACATTAGATTCTGTATCGAGAGAGTAGTATGAGATTAAAGGGTACTTCCGATTTTCTCTTATCTATTAGGAGTTCAGTTCAGCGTCACAAACTTTTTTGTTTTCATGCCAGAGAGTTCTTAACAATATTTATGTTATGAAAGAGTACGAAAAAAAAGATTTTTTCCTTATTTGATCGGGTTAAAAAGAAACTTTGGGATTGCTGATGTTTCTAATGGGCCCACAAAATTTTAGGCGATTCGAAGTCCGTCGCCCGAATTCGTAAAGGTGGCATGAACATTACCACACGAAAAATTTGAAATTGTCCTCCATTATGGCCCTAAAAAGCCAAAAAAAATAAGAGAAATGCTCGTGGCGAAGATTCGTAATTCTAATTCTAGGGATTCCTCTTACTCAACTTTCTGCTGTTTTTGTTTTGCATCATAGTATGAGTGGCTTGAAGTTACTGTCATTGTTTTTTGGTTTATGGGATTTTGCGTGATATCTCTATCAACAGAACCTTGATGGTTTGGAACTAAATGCTGCTAAAACTTTTGAAGAACTTTCGTATTGATAGCTTGTAAAGTTTTTACATCTACAAGTCTAAATGCTACATTGATACGCGTGTAAATAGTTTGATTTCCCCTTCACCTCCCAAGCTTGAATTACTTTGTGGATGTATGGAACAAAAAATAAAAAAAAAAATTGTTTCCAAGAGCCTTCACGAGTATAAGATTGGAGCTAGGTTGCTTTGTTTTAAATCTGTTTGCTTTTCCAATAAATATTTAAGAAAAGGCGAAACGGCTTTGAATGTTTTAATTCTGTCTAATTCTGCTCTTGTTTAGGTGGAGATTATATAGTTTTTTCAGGGTTACATGCCTGCCATTGTATGCAAGCAGGTGAGTTGGTCATTGCCTATGTGGGGTTGGTTCAAATGTAACACAAATGGATATATGATACCTACCGTTAGGTACTTAACCTAGTTGAACTTTTGTCGATGATGGTATACTGCTATAGTACCTACGGTGAAAGATAAGAGGATTTCTTATGCTCTTAGCCCTTTTTTACGTCCTGCGAGGCTGTTTTGGATTCAAAGGATCTGCAGAAGGTGGCTGAGCCAAAATTTGAGAAGAATCCTTTCCCTGCAGCATTCCTTTGGTGAAGCAAGAAATTTTAGAAGGCGCTTAACAAGTGATATGCGATGCATTAGGAGTAACTCTGCACAATTTTTTATCATAAAGCTTTATAAAAAGAGAGCAGCTGCTAGAAGACATCTGACATTGTCAAGTAGGGTGGATGACAATAACCTGCAAACAAATTCTCCACTTTGGTCAAGGGCAATTCGTCTTCTTGAGCCGAGGATCTATCAGAAATAACCATTCTACTCCCTCGGGGTACGGGTAAGGTGTACACACTATCCTCCCAAGACCCCACTTGTAGATTACTGGGTTGTTGTTTAGTACAGGGCAAACCATTTACATCTTCATGCTGATTCGCTCAAACTTCCCTTTCTAAAGACAGCACAGTGACTTATGCTCTTAGCTATTTATTCTATCTAATATCAGAATAATGCTTGTGAAAATGTTGAATTCTCTAAATAGTACATTAGAATAGTGGTAGTACAAAGAATTGAGGAACATGTATACTGTGTGAAATATGAGTAGAGAATGAGTTGCCAAAATCTCGAGTCAACCTAACCTGAAATTTGACCATTTACAAGCCGGCTACCTCATTCACATCAAGGACTATATTTAGAGAATCTCCTCCAATTCAAATCATGTGAAACTTTGGACTATCAAGTTGGAATAATAGGCGGAGTTCATTAGTATCCCCAGTATTCACAGGATGCAAATCTTTGCCAAGCTCCTCCTAGTAACAAGTTCTCTGTTGTTCTGCACAGTCGCCAGGCTTAGTGAGGCCAGACTTCTCTTCGCTCATGATGTCCGTGTCATGACTCTATTCTATGTAATGTCAGATGAATAAGTAGTAGTCTCATTATGGTGCCTCTAAAGGAGAACGTAGGACAGGCGTATATCATGAGATTCATAGCTGATGGTAATTAGCAATTTGGCTAATGAGCCATTAGCAATCATCAGCCTCATGATTTTCTCTTCAAAGAGCAATATTACCATCAGATTTAGACCTTTGGAGGCAAGGGCACTTCAGCCAGCGAAGAAATAAGATCTTCTCGTGATTGGGATCTCCTGCTCTGGAGACGTTGTTGGCTTCTGTGTGGGGACCAGAAGGAACCCGTGCTACTACTTTCAAATTGCATTTGACCCAAGCTCCCCGATGAAAAACTGTGTGCGACACTACTAGATGATGAATATAAAGAAGATTCAGTGAGCTGGATACCATTGCCACCGAAACCGTGCCCGGTGTCAAATGGTCTCTGTTGTGTATTAGCAACTGTTGGACTGAGTGGCATTTTCACTCTTCCTTCACCTGAAAGACATTGGCGTGATCTAAGAAGGATATCTGAGAAATAGTGCTAATAGTAACAGCAATATAAAAGAGAACCATAAGTCGATTTCTCAACTCATAATTATTAAGGCACAGAGATCTCAATGTAACCATGGAAAAGGTTAAATTCATTACTCCTTAAATATCAAGACGGTGTTATAAGTATGTTTGTTATCTATACGACTCAAAAACTGGTGTTACCTTCTCACTCTAATCCACAACAATTATTGATTATTCTTACCAAAAGGTAATCTTCCTGAGCCAGTACTAAGTGTAAACAGAATTGCTCCTTTAGAAGATGACAGTCTATAGCAGCAAGAAAAGATCATAAGTTAGAGGAAACTGCCTACGCCGGAGGCATAAAAAGCTCCATTCAAGTCCCACTTTGCTGAAGCCTTAATATGACAATTAGTATTAACAACTGGTATAAAGGCAATTGTTGTGTATATTTAGTGTGACTTCATTTCTGAAGCCACCATTTTTTTAAAATCAGTGAAACTATTTTATTTTATTCCAAATTAGACTTTGAAAATTAGTACTATCAGAGATGTATAATTCAAGCTAGTATAAAAAGCTTCCAATAAACAGATAAATGGGGCACAGAGGTGAACTTGATTTCAAAAGAGCTTCCTACCCATAAAAGCGATGATATTTTTGTTTTGATTTCCTTAACAAAGACAGCGATGGACATATTCTAAACTAGAATAGCACGGTACACATGATTTTCAGAAGAAATTACCTGTAATAACAGGACTCCATCGCCTGAAACTGAAAGGAGCTGGAATGTTGATTATAGATGTGGATGAAGCACTATTATTCCCAAAAAGGGGAAGATATTGCCTACGGAAGAACCTGGGCATCCACTTCCCAACACATGATAATGCACAAAGAAGAACAGCTAATGAAGCAAACAAAATAGCAAAAAGAATAATTGGGTGCATCTTCATGAGCAATAGTTTGTAACTAATAAGTTCCACCCCAGCTGAAACTGCCTTTCCAGCTTCCAACAGTGCAACACCTAGCGTCCAAGTAATACTTCCGGAACCAATGGTTACCTGACTATCAGTAATGTGCAAACCTTCTCTCAACAAAAAGACAACATATGGTGCCCTGAAGCAATACTGTTCTATGAAAGGCTGAGGTGCAACACTAGTCTTTGCGACATCCCAAGTCTTCTCACAAAATTCCTGACCCCTTTCTAATACATCATCCAGCGCAGCATCAGGGGTCAAGTTGAAAAAACGATATACCACATAAAAACCAGACATACCATAGAACTGGCCATAAGGACGAGGAAGATTTTCTGCAAGAGCACACGGCTGCAACTCACAATCAATTCCTGGATTTTTGCCAGACCATTCAGACAAATTGACAGCAACTTTTGCAAGTGAATTGCATTCTTCCCATTTTGGAGCTCCAACAAGCTGAACACGAACTCCAGGCTTTCCGCCTTTACCAGAAACTTCTCTCCCAGTGGTAGGATTACCACCTTCTTGGTATAGGGAACCACAGTGAGTGCATATATATTGCTCCTTGTAACCAGAATTCAAACACGGATGCTTGATCTCAATGTTTCCACTGGTGAGATCTTCATTACTGATCTTGGGAAGCCTCTTGAGAAGCTGAACTACAGACTTGTCAAAAGCATCATTCAGGCCATATCCTGCTAAGGAATAAGCAGTAAGATGATGATTAACCGCACCAATATTCAGCTCTAAGCTAGTTTCATCAGGGAGATTTTCCTTGCTCTCAAAAGTAACCTGCAACGATGAGCCACCTAAGTCAAGTGCACCGAATGTTCCTTTTTTAGGCTTTGCCCCCAATATACCGGTGTGGTAATTCATAGCTATCCATCCATAATAGGCTTCCTCCATGCCAGTGATAGTTTTGACCCATTCTCTCTTGCACATAAAAGGCGAACTTTTTAAAATGGACCAAGCATTGTTGAGAAGCCATTCTGAATCTGAATTTGGCAGCCTGCGGACCCCGGCCGTAGCATAAAGATAGAGATAAGTAGATTTATGCGCATGCTTGGGGATTTGCTTCACTGCCCACTTAATTAGTGGCTTGATTGCTTTTCTCAAGCCAGATGTGTTGTGCACCAATTTGTCAAATCCAGGTTCTGTCTCCATTCTGTTGTAAGCCCGTCCACTCTGTAATCTTGAGTTTCTCTGGAAACCCTCTGGCAGTGATCTCAATACAATAGGGAGATCGCTATCTTTTTTATAGTTAGGGGATGATTGATATACATAAACACGAGTCCCAGTGCTACCACAATCAAGCACAACATAAAATTTTGACTCTCCGCGGAATAAATTAAGATAAAAAAACAACATATATAGGAGAAATGCAACCAATAGCAAGCAGAGGAGAACTAAGATAACTCGCTTCCATTTCGTTCGTGCAGAATTGACTGCTGGTGACCCCTTCACCTTAGAGAAGCTTGTACCCAAATTTTCTCTCTTGAAAAGATTTAGCCGTTTTAAATTAGTTGAACCCCTCTCTATTTCAGGTTTAAGATCACCATCTTCCAGATCAAGCCGCCGATATGCAGAAAGATCTTGAAGGGATGAAGAAAGTCTCAACTTGTTCTTCTGATCTAAGTTGGAAATATTAAGCGAACCTGGCAGAGGTGGTAACCCTGATGATGGATATGGAGTGCTAGCCGTCTTTGGGTTTGAGAAACGAGCCACTGCAGCGGAAACAATTTCTGTAACTTTGTTAAGCACCATGCTTGCACTACAAATTCTAAGCAAAGTTACTCTTCACGCCAGAGTTTTCTAGTCCATTCTTGTATTGTACATGAAAAGCTTACTGACTATCATCATACAGTAGATAAGTCAGCCGCATAAGCATAGCACATGATACACCAATGGGACCTGTAAGGGAGGAGTGTCCTGCAGGGATTATCCCAGAAAGAATAATGAAATATTAAAAATGAATCAAAATCATTTGAATGCGGTGTAATGATAAGGAGAACCAGAGAGGAGCTATGGCCATAGACCTCCAGTATCTATATCATGCTTCAGTAATTAAGTTAGTATGTGTTTAATGGCACTCACACGTGAAGCAACTCAACTGAAGATGAACCAAAAAGACCTATCACATCGAAGTATATGCTCAATTACAGCATATGCACCAAGTCATTGACACAGTATTTCTATGTACGTCCCCTCGCTCAACTCTAACTATACGAGCTTCGCATAGAAAGCCTCAAGTCCAAATAAAGAAGATGAGTGGTGGTTGGTTGATAGCCAATGTAAACATAGTCAAACTACCATGAATCCTCCAAATATTTTATTCTTTTGTACACAAATAGTGTGGAATAGATATAGAGTATTCATACAGCCAGTCCCAACTAGTATGGGACTACGACTTCTTTTTTGACAGGTAAAGTTTTATACAGGACTGCGAATTAGTCGATTCAAACATCTCCTACCTTCATTATTCCTAGAATTTTGCACTAGTGTTATGAACATTTTACCCGTATGGATTTTAAAAATAAGAAGATAAACATGCCACCACGGGTAGATCAAATAAATTACACTACGGAAAATCCATGATTTGAATTCATGATGCCACTAAACCCACTGACCATCTGAGTTACTCGGTTCGAAATTTCATTTGTACATGTAGGCGCATAAAAATCGAGGAGTAAGAGAGGGCTATGTGTAAGATGAGCAGGGG
The DNA here is from genome assembly GCA_034376525.1 of Nicotiana benthamiana. Classification (NCBI taxonomy): domain Eukaryota; kingdom Viridiplantae; phylum Streptophyta; class Magnoliopsida; order Solanales; family Solanaceae; genus Nicotiana; species Nicotiana benthamiana. Next base: position 70,613,128 of record CM067332.1, read on the forward strand.
CAGAACGACGAGCTAGAGAAAATCCAGTGGAATTTTGGAAGCATGTGGGTAGGGCAGGCTTGGAGTGGCTCGCTGGATTGTTTAACGTCATTTTTAGGAAGAACTGTGAAGAAAATGCCAGAAGAATGGCAGTGGAGTATGATGATTCCATTACACAAGAACAAAGGTGATATCCAAAATTGCAATCTCAATAGGGGCATCAAGTTACTTAGTTATACTATGAAGGTTTGGGAAAGGTGGTGGAAATGGCTGGATGCACAAGTTATCCCCAAGAGGGGAAGTTACAAGTATCTTGGGTCTACGATCCAAGGGAATGGAAAGATTGACGAGGATGTCAGACATCGCATCGAAGCCGGGTGGATGAAGTGAAGGCTGGCATCTCGTGTCTTGTGTGATAATACTGTGCCACCGAAACTCAAAGGTAAGTTTTACAGTGTGGTGGCTAAACCGACTATGTTGTACGGGGCAAAGTCCATGTCAGTCAATAAGTCACATATCTAGAAGATGAAAGTAGCGGAATGAAAATGTTGAGATGGATGGGCGGCATACCATATTGGATAAGATTAGGAATGAAGATACCGCGATGAAGGTGGGAGTGGCCTGCGTGGAGAACAAGATATAAGAAGCGAGATTGAGATGGTTCAGGCATGTAAAGAAGAGAAGCACACATGCCCCAGTGAGAAGGTGTGAGAGGTTGGCTTGATGGGTAGGAGTAAAGGTAGAGGGAGACCTAAGGGGGGAGAAGATCAGGAAGGACTTGTCGCGGCTTCAGCTTACCGAGGACATAGCCCTTGATTGGAGGGTGTGGAGGTCGAGAATTAGGATAGAAGTTAGTAGGCAGTCAAGTGTATTTTTGTTCCATACCAATGGTTTTAGAGTAAGTTTGGTAGTTCCTTGTCTATTTCTAGCCGTTCATGTTGTTTCCCCATTATCCGTTACCTCAGTTTCTTAGTATTTTGTTTTTGGTACAGCTTGTTGCTATTGCTTCCTTTGTCGTTATTATCCTTCTGGTCTTCTTTGTTGATATTGCTTGTTTATACTCTTTCCTTTCAATCTTTCATGAATCGAGGGTCTATCGGAAACACCTCTCTACCTCCCAGGGTAGGAGTAAGGATTACGTACACATTACCTCCCCAGACCCCAAGTGTGAGACTTCACTAGATTGTTGTTGATGTCTACATATTTAGTAGATTTCTTAACACATACCCATGGTTTGAGCCAAAGTTACTGGGTTGGACTCAACCTAAAACTAATACTATACATTTAAACATAAACATACCACTCATCACTTTATGCTCGAGTTTCTTGTAGCATATATAAAGCACATCTACATCATTACTCAACAGAACGGAAAATTCAATCAGCAATTCAAATTCAGTGTCAATCGGTATTCATTATTTCTTAATCTTTTCGAAATAAAATATCTACATTTAAACACTACAGAAAAGTACGATAATCACAATCTTTCATTTGTAGTTAAAATGCCATTATTTTTGGGCCGAATTTGAGGATCAAAATTTCAGCATTGATTAACTAGATCTCATAAAATCATACAAATCCTAAAAATGATTCTAAAACAGTAAATAAATTCGTGAAAATGTATATGAAAAATGGTAAATTTACTTACGGATCGGTAAAAAAATCGTTTGATGGAGTAGAAAGGAGAGTGACTCGTTTGGCTGTTGCCCTCAGTTTTGAGAGATCGTGACGAAGGTTTTGAAAATGAAACAGATCTAAAAGGAGATTTGCTTTATAAATAGAACTGAAGAAATTTACCAACCAAACAGGTCTTTTCCGTGTTGAATGACTCCACCACCCTCTTCTGCCCCTTTCTGTTCTACTGAATGGGTCGTTGTTTACGCTTGTTCAAAACCTTTTTCCCAATTGTTTTAAATTAATACGGAAAATGGTGAATTTAATACTAGAATGCAGTTTTGCGAGTATATGATCGTTGATAGGAAAGTCTGGAGGTCTAGGATCAGGATTGTAGGTTAGGGGTCCTAGAGTTCTTCGTAGTTACTGTATGATATTATTGCATGCGATTGTATTTAGGTTGTTTAGATAATTATTTCCGCTATTTTTGCTATTTCTGCGGGTGATACTAATGCTCTATTTTCCTTTTTCCTATGCGCCGAGGGTCAATTGAAAACAGCCTCTCTGCCCTTTCGGGTAGGGGTAAGGCTCGTCTATATATTAACCTCCCCAGACCCCACCTGTGGGAGAATACTGGGTAGTTGTTGTTGTTGGTGGTGGTGGTGGTGAATTTTATCTAATACTATATTCGAAATTACTTTATTTAATCTTATCCCATTATTATTTTTTTGCCGGGGGGTTTGGGGGATCTTAATTTGGCATTAACTCATAAGGAGACTCTAACTTAGAAAATAATTTTAAACTATAGCCAAAAAGTTAAGGAGTAAATTTATGATTATATTTTTTCTCAAGAAATTTAGATATATGGAGTTTTACTCATTTCAGCTCCAGCTATGTTAATAGCAAAGGACAAATATGAAATCATTTGCTTATTGAATGGTATAAAAGGATAAAAAAAATTAACGATGAATAAAGTTAAGCAATTTTGAATAATACACAAATAAATTTTAGCATTTTTACTTTTTAATATATGCTAATATGTGCATATAATTTCTTATAAATTTACTGTATAAAAAATTGTTGGATTAAAAGAAAAGAGGTTATTATTAAAAATAAGATTAACTTAATGTTAGGGATATAGTAGATATGCTCTAGATCCAATATTATATTTGATGATTTGAATATATTTTTGTGAACGTCATTTGATATAAAAGATATGGCATTTGATATTCTTTTATCATTATTATTAATTATTTGATTAATTTGATAAGGTCCTTGATTAAATTTTGAGATTTGTCATCGTGATAGAGATCATGATAATGATAGCAAAGTCTCTTATAATTTAATCTATATTTGTTCTTGATCATAGGATTATTAATTTGGACATTAGTAATCCGGTTAGATCAATATTTATGTGACCGTCTTTATGGAATAAAGATTAGTTGATCCCATTAACTAAATTACATAGATAGATGATGCATATAGAGATATGATCATTAACCGACTCGTTGGATAATTCCTAATGGTTAGAATTACCATAAACTGTCAATAGGATATTCTCTTGAAGAATGTGATGTAAGATTTTCCTTTGACCTGAGATCGTCATAATAATTGACAAGTTATTTATTGTGCTTTGATACTAGACACCTATGGCACTAGGGCGATAGTTGAAAGGACATTGGGTACGATTAAATACTTGTAGAATTAGTGATTGATCAAGATGGAATTTGTCAACTCTTGGTAATGAGTTTAAGCTCCATGTTGTCATGAATTATAAACGACCAAACTAAGATCTTGGCCAGAGCAATTAAATGAAAGAAGAAAGAGTTTCTTAGGTCATTCAATGGTAGATTATATTTGACATGAATACATAGTTGGTCGCCTATTAGGATTTGACAGTTCAACCATATCCTAGGGTGATCCAGAGCTATAAGGATAGAAGGAATTGCTACATTATTCTTCTACTGGTTCTTGAGAGTAAATTGTATACTTCATGCTATCCGGTCGTTAAGGAGTGTTGTTAGACGTCATCCTTGATTAGTATATTGATGTGGTCAATTAACTATCGATTTTAGTATTGAACCTATGGGGTCGTACACTAACGAGTGTTCTGATCTTTGCTAAAGGATTAATTAAATTATTTGATAATTAAAATAAAGAATTTAATTAGTCAAATAAATTTAGTTATTAGTCCAAATGAAATATTATTATACTCTTCCCTAGCATAGAGATTATAATTAATATTGTGAATAAATTAAAATTTTCTATTTGAAATAAAAAATTAAATTATATCTCTTGGTTGAAATATATATATGGTATATAAAGTTAATATTTACATATAAAATATGTATATAAAGATTAATTGATCAATCCAATAAAGAATTTGATTGACGTGAAAATCGCCGGTTACTTCAACCCATAAGAAAGACATTGTTAGTTTTACTATAAAATATTATTTCAAGTAGTACTTAAAGTCCCAATTGGATTTGGACATTAACACAACCTTCACGTCAAAGTCCTTAGGAAGGACGTTGGCCTACAAACCCATTAAGAATGGGATTCTGATTTTCGTTAGAAAATAGTTCATGAAGTTTATATTTGGAATAAATTTTTACCCTACCAAATAGGAAAAAGGTTTAAGGTGATGCTATATAAAGGGTGATGGAACAAAAAATTTGCAATTTTTTTTTTGAGAAGAAAACCCACTTTGTGAAATTGAGAGTGCAATATAAAGCCAAGAGAGAAAATACAATTACAAGAAAAAAATTTCTTGTTCTTCTATTTTGAGTTGAGATTTTTGAGAAAAATTTCAACACAATATTTTTCAGTCAATTTGTTCACGGGTTTCATTGATCAAAGAGTTAATAGCAAAGAACGGTCTCGGTTTGGATACGCATAGAGTCTTCGCACTATCGAAGAATTTGAAACGAGACTCTCTTTACCAGGTACGTCTTAGATCCGATCTCTGACATGTAAATAAATTTTAAACACGAAAAGATCTGCCTAGGATTGTTATTATTTTCCGCTGCGTGTTACGAACACCTATACACAATCCTTCAGTGGTATCAGAGCGGTGGTTTATTGTGTCTAAAATTTATTTACGAAATATTTTAATATTATATTTGAAGTGTTCAAACCATAATACATGTGTCTTGTGCAATAGTCAAATTATTTGAATGTTGCTATTATTTTATTGTGGATAAAATATGCATCATATAACTATTGAAATAGTTCATAACTTGTATTTATATTTTTGTATTAGATACAAGGGGAATCTATAATAGGTTACATGATTCTATGGTTATTTTTAATTGTTATTAGTTCATTTTTTTTTGGTAATTAAATTTTTTTATTAATCACCAAAGATAAGTCTTTACAAAGCTATAGTCCAGCTAACACAGCTGACTATCACTTAAGTAGCTCATATCCTACTTCTATACTATGCCTCTATGTCTAATTACAGGGAAGCTGTTGAAGTTGTAAGCTAAACTCGCTAGGACTTCTAACATGACAAATGTAGGCAGTGTTTCTAAGCAATTGCCCAACAGGAGTTGAAACATTAGTAAACATCCTGGAATTCCTTTCTAGCCAGATACTATAACACATTTCTGCAATGATCAATTTAAAGTTGCGAGCTCGAACAGTCCTTCCTTTAGCCTTGGCAATAATCCATTGTATAAACTGATCCCAATTATGAAAACTAGGTTGAGTTACTCCAATCCAACTCATAACATGATGTCTCAGTATAGAGGTGAAAGGACACAAACAGAAGAGATGATCTCTGGACTCAGCACTTTGTTGACATAATATGCACAAGCTGTCAATGGTTGGACTCCACTGTCTCAATCGATCTTTGGTAGGCAACCTATCTTGCAGTATTAACCAAAGATTAAACACTGCCTTAGGCCTTGCTGGATTATGCATAGTTAAACTTCTCCAAATGACTCTTGGCAGCTGACCAATTTGATGAAGATAGAGCTTCTTGACAGACCAATCTGTTTGGGACTCTAGCTGCATTTGACTCAATGTAACAGTGGCTTCAACAATCTTCCTAACCATCCAGCTAGCTTGGTTAGGAATTTTGATGGCATGAAGCTGCTGTTGCTTAATGTAAATAGCATGAATCCATTTAACCCATAAAACATCCTTCTTGTGGGCTAAGTCCCATCCCAGCTTAGCAATAGCAGCCCTATTCCATAGCATCAAGTTCATGATATTAAGCCCTCCAGCAGATTTAGGTAAACACATTCTATCCCAAGCCACATAAGCCTTCTTTGATATATTGGCAGTACCTGTCCAAATATAAGATCTGCAGATTGCATCTAACATCTTTAATATCTTTGAAGGAATGATAAAGATTTGTGCCCAATAAGATTGTATACCAAAAGTAACTGTTTGAACTAGTTGGATTCTGCCTGCATAGGACAACTTCCTGGCAGTCCAAGAAGTTATCTTAGCAGTAACTTTATCCACCAAAGGCTGCCACTACAATAAAGACATCTTCCTTGTAGATAAAGGAATTCCCAAGTACTTAAATGGTAATTCTCCAGATGCAAAACCAAGCTGTGTCAGAATATGTTGTTGGATATCAGCAGGGACACCACCAAAATATACAGAACTTTTGCTTAGGTTAGCTTTCATACCAGATGCCTCAGTGAACTGAGTGATATATTTGAACATAGTGCTCACAGACAGATAGTCACCTTTAGCAAATAATAATAGATCATCTGCAAAACTAAGATGAGTAACACCCATTTTTTTGCAGCCAGGATGAAATGAAAAGTCAGAATTCTTTTTAAGTTCACATAGAGACCTGCTAAGATATTCCATCACTATGGTAAACAAGAATGGGGACATTGGATCACCTTGTCTCAAACCTTTGGCTGCTTGGAAAGGTTCAGTAGTTTCTCCATTAACCATGACTGTGTAGCTCACAGTTTGAACACATTCCATGATCCATCTGATAAACTTACATGGAAAATTTAGAGATTCCATCACCTGCTGTAAGAAAATCCACTCAACAGAATCATATGCTTTTTGTAAGTCAATCTTTATCATACATCTAGGAGATATATGAGCCCTTGTATAATGTTTAATCAATTCATGTGCAAGGATGACATTGTCAGCAATCCTCCTTCCAGGAATAAAGCCTGCCTGGGTCTCACATATGATACTTGCAATGCACTTCTGCAATCTATTGGCCAAAATCTTGGAGATGATTTTATACAAGACTGAACAGCAAGCTATTGGTCTAAATTCCTTAGCTGATTTTGGATTAGCAACTTTGGGAATTAAGGTAAGGGAGGCACAGTTAGCTGGTTTATACATACAACTGGTCTGAAAGAAGTTTTTGACAGCCAATGAGATCTTCTTACCAGTGATATTCCATGTCTGCTTGAAGAAAACAGCATTATATCCATCAATGCCTGGAGCTTTGTGATCACCTATAACCTTTAAGCTATCAACAATTTCTTCCACAGTAACATCAGCAATTAACTGCAACTGCTGCCTGTGAGAGAGTTTAGGACCATTTTCCATATAGGATCTGTTAATTGCTGGCAAAGAGTCAGATGATGTTCCCATCAAAGATTTGTAAAAATGCTTGACTTCCTCTCTGATTGCATCTGGATTAGTGATTCTTGTACCTCCTGCTGTAACTAGTTCTGTAATATGCTTGTATTGGTTCCTTTCTTTCATTAAAGCAGTAAAGTATTTGTTGTTTGAATCTCCTAATTGAATCCATCTAGCCCTGGATTTCTGTTGTAGTATACTCTCTTCTATCAGTGACCATTTCTCTAATTTCAATATCAGATCCTTTTCTTTAGCTTGTAACTCATCAGTATAATGCAACCCCATCTGATTTTGAATGCTTGCCAATTCCACCCTGCTATCTTCAATTCTTTGTGTAATGTTCTTAAATTCTCTAACATTTAAAGACTTAAGAACAGGTTTGAGTGTTTTGAGATTATGCCATATTTCCTTGAGAGTATCTGGACCATTTGACTTCCAGTTATTCCTGACAATGCATTGAAAATCTTTATGAGTAGCCCATACATTGTAAAATTTGAAAGGAGCTTTCCTGAGCCTACAATCTTCATAAACAGTAAGAACCATGGTATTATGATCAGATATTAAGGGAGGTCCATATACAGTTTGTACATGACTCCACTTAATCATCCATCCATAATTACCAAAAATTCTATCCAATCTACTACACACTCGATCAGAACCAGTTTGTTTATTAGACCATGTGTAAAAAGACCCTTTCCAAGGCAATTCTGATAATTCTGCAGCTTGCAAACACTGAGTGAAATCCTGAATTTCAGCCTGTGTGACCTGATTACAAGATTGCCTATCAGTAATAGACAACACAGCATTGAAGTCCCCTGCAACCAACCAAGGTTCATTTATGCCAAGAGCAAGATTCTGAAGCTGCTGCCATAATACCCTTCTTTGATCCAAAGCATTACATCCATATACTATAGTAAGTATACAAACCAGCTCCCCTGCAAGAGTAAGAACTTTACAATGAATAAATTGATCTCCCTCTTGAATACCAGTGATATTAATCTTCTGCTCATCCCATAGAATCCAGATTCTACCTCTTGAAGAGTCCCTGTAGTTAGCTAACAACTTCCAGCCAGGTAATAATGTATTAGCTATTCTCCCTGCATTTTGCTCTTTAACCTTTGTCTCTACTATACTAACAATACTAAACTTATTTTGTTTAAAATATTCCTTAGCCTCCTTTTGTTTGTATCTCTTATTTACACCTCTAATATTCCATACTAACAGCTTCATTTAGTATAACTAGGTCCTCCTTTTTCAGGAGGATTTCCAAGTTTTCCATCTGACATGCTGTGGAATCTGTTGTTCAACACCACAGGTGATAAAGGGGGAAATTAGTTATATTAAACACTGGTTGGACCTGCTTCCCATTGTCTTCCTTCACCACTCCAATATCTTCACTATGAACAGCTACTCTACTAGTGGATATCTTCCGCTCTGGGAGAGTTTGCTGGTTCATAGGTTCTTGAGCTTGATCATTATTCTCATTCACCACTTTTGGTCTCCATTGTTGAACAACTTTAGGCTTGTTGACAGGTTGAGATTTGGGCATTACTAAACAATTGTGTCCAACTTTAAGGCACTTTTCACAAAACACAGGTTTCCAGTCATATGTCACTTCTTGAAAGAATCTATTACCATTTGGATCAATGAGTTCAATCTCATTTGGTAACATTTTGGAAACATTAACCTCAATAAGCATGCGTGCAAAGGAAATCCTGGACTGTTTAGTAGTACATTCATCAGCAAATAAAGGCTTCCCAAGGACACTAGCTATCCTACTAAGGGACCTAATCCCCCAGCAAGACATGGGAAGGTTAGGAAATTTAACCCACAGAGGGATTTCATTTGGGAACTCAGCTGTGAAATCAAAATCAACAGACCATTGTTTCAAAATCATAGGTCTATTAGCAATAGTGTATGGTCCAGCACACATTACTTCTTTAGCATCATCTATGGACAGAAATTTGGCTACATAATAGCCCTCCTCATGATAGTATAATTCTGGTTCAGGAACATGAGACCAGTGCAGATTAATAAATCGTTTCATAGCATTAAACCCTGGCCCATTCCCAAATACAAAGATTACTAAAGCACTCTTCCATTTTTTCTCCTCCTCCTCCACTTCCTCCTCCTTCATCAGTTGGCCTACAGGCTTGCCATCCAGCATAACTGGTGGGATATACTCCAATGCCATACCATTCGATGAAAATCTGTTTTTCTTAAATAAATTTGCCCAAACCTTTGGTGCTTCCTTAACCTCCTTGGGTGGATCTGCCTCTAATGGTTGTTTAGGACTCTGCATGGGAGCTTCCAGAGATGGGGATGCTACCAAATGCTCTGCTTGTGTAGAACTCACCTCCGATTGTGCCAATGAAACCGTATTTGATGGTACAGTACTCAATGTAACAGTACCCAATGGAACAGTAGCAGACTTTGAGTTGTTATCACCCTTATCGTTTATTGAAGTCATGGAATCTCCAGATGCCTTCAAATCCTTAGTTATTGAAGTCATGGAATCTCCAGATGCCTTCAAATCTGTAGTATTATGAGCAACATTAGCAGAGGGATTCACTAATGTTGGGGGGTTAGTGTTCGCATAGATTGGGACTAGAACTTTCTTTGGTCTACCTCTTCCTCTTGCCATTACAATCTCAGTGTATGTTAACTTACATACACAAAGAAGACAGGGAAGAAGGCGATGGATCAGCAAGGAAGATGAAGAAATTCTAGAGAGAAGTCAGAGCTTCTCTCTCTAGTTCTAATTTTGCTATTGTATTTTATTATTGTATTCACTTTGTTATTAGTTCATGAGATGTTAATTAATAATGATATTCTAACATGAATTACTTTTTGTGATATATGTGATATATAGATTAAACATGTTAGAAGAATATTGAATTTTGTTTTTATGTCACGTGCTTGTTCATTACATAATTTTGAATTATTTTTTACATGTTATGTAAATCAGTTTAGGACCAAGCATGTAGACAACTTGAACTAAATTCACATGCTATAAAGGATTTGATCTTAATGTTATTAAAAATTGTTTCAGTAACAATTCCCTCTTACTAAAACATAAGTTCTTAAATAATAAAATATAAGATATTTTATTATAGAGCTATCCATCAAGGTAAATAATTTTACTTATTTCTTGTTTATAAGGAGCGGCCTGACTACCAGGAGACTTATAGTTCGAGAATATGTTAAAAATTTTTATTGCATTGGATGTATGGATTGAAAGCATTATTCAATTTTACACTAGACACCTGGACTATCCGGGGGAGTATAAAATTTAACAAGTTCTTTGTTATCATGATGGTTGAACTCAACTATGCAAATAGGATCGACCTGACTACCAGTGGACTATTTGACATAGAGTTATTTAAGGAAATTGTATGGGATACAATTGGTAAAAGTACCTACCTTTAAAATATGTAAAAAACAACTTTACTTCCAAGGGGCTCATACATATTGTTAAAGGATTCCTTTACTCCATTAACAGAAATAAAGATTTCGTAAACTATAATGAGGGTAAATAGTTTAGAACAATTAGTGGAAATATCATTTAGATAAAATCCATGTCTTTATGATATATGCAAATATATTCTTATATTATTGCCTTTTCTTTTCTATAGTTTAGATTTCTCAATATGTCTGCTATATCACTGAGTGTAATACTTGAGATGAACAAGTTGGTAAGACGAAACTTTGATGACTAGTATAGAAATTTGAGAATTGTTCTCATGCATGAAAAGCTTATTGATGTGATCGATAAGCCTGCCAAGGAAGTCCCAAATGAGGATGATTATGATTCTACCAAGATTTATCAGAAATACTTGGAAGAATGTCTTACTACCAAATGCATCATTCTCGCTTCTATGAGTTCTGAACTCCAGAGGAAACATCAGAATATGGATCCAACTGCAATCATTGAATATCTTAAGAAGATGGTTAATATACAGTTGGAAAGCTCTCCAGTTGGACCCCTTGTCAATCATATGACTGTTCTTACCGAAGAACATGAGAAGTTGGGGTACAAGCTTGGTAAAGAGCATTCTGAAGGTTTGATCTTGCAATCAGTATATGATGTTGAATGTTTTCGCTGTAAGAAGAAAGGGCATTGGGAGAGAAACTGCAAGAAGTATCTTGCAACTCTAAAGGGAAGAAACAAGGTGAGACATTAATGAAAAATGTTTTCAAGGTTTCTTTAGCTACTACTAATTCTTCACTGTGGGTATTAGATACTGACACTGGTTATAACATTTGTGATATGTTGCAAGGGTTCAAGATAAGTATGAGGCTAAATAAAGGAGAAGTTAATTTATAAGTTGGAAATGGTGCAAAAGTTGTGGTCGTAGCTGTAGGATCAATTTCTTTAATAATCCCTACGGGAAAAGTACTTATGTTGGATGATTGTTATTACGTTCCTAAATTTGTTTCGAACATAATTTCAGCTTCTATGTTAGACAAACGTGGTTTTCGCATTAATATAGGCAATGGTATTTGCTCTATTTATTATAGTGATAATTTATATGTGAATGGCTATCTCCAACATGACGTTTATGTCTTACCTAATGTGGATGCTAATTTGATTATGCATGTTTCAAGTCTTAAGAGGAAAAGAGATGATCATGTAAATCAAACATACCTTTGGCATTGTAGGCTTGGCCATATTGGAGAGAAAAGAATTAACAAGTTGTACAAAGAATGGTACCTTGACAAATATGATTTTGAATCATATCCAACTTGTGAATATTGTCTCAAAGGAAAAATGACCAAATCTCCATTTACTGGAAGTGGAGAAAGAGCCTCTGAATTATTGGGACTAATTCATACAGAAGTTTGTGAGCCCATGAAAATTCAAGCTAAAGGTGGATATTCTTGCTTCATCACCTTCACTGATGATATGTCAAGATATGGTTTTGTGTATCTTATAAAACACAAGTTTGAATCTTTTGAAATGTTCAAAAAGTTCCGTAGTGGAGTTGAGAAGCCGACTGGTAAAAGTATAAAAGTACTAAGTTCTGATAGAGGTGGAGAATATCTTAGTGAAGATTTTACTAGATATCTCAAAGAGAATGGGATTCTCTCACAGTGGAGACTCCAGGAACACCACAATACAATGGTGTCTCTGAAAGGAGAAATCAAACCTTATTAGATATGGTGAGATATATGGTGAGGTTCACTGATCTTCCAATAAATTTATAGCGATATACTTTGGAAGCAGCAACATACTTACTTAATAAAGTTCCACTAAGTCAGTCTCTACAATACCATATGAGATATGGAAAGGATGTAAGCCTAACCTTAAACATATTAAAGTTTGGGGTTGTCCAGCTTATGTTAAGAGACTACAGTCTGATAAACTTTACTCAAGATCTGATAAGTGTAGGTTCATTGGGTATCCCAAGGAAACAATGGGATATTATTTCTATCACCCTTCTAACCATAAAGTGTTTGTTGCCAAACGAGCAACCTTTTTGGAAAGGGAATTTCTTTTAGAAGAAAATTATAATGGAGAAATAGAACTTGATGAAGATCAAGAAACTAATGAATCAACACAATATAAAGATCATGAGACCCAAGTTGAAGAACCTTTATTGGATATTTTGAAGTTACCAAGGAAGTTGCCACCTTCAACAGTTGAAGTTCAAGAACAGGTTAATGAACCAGTTCCAAACCAAAATGAACAACAACCAAGTCCAACACAAGGTGAACATGCTGTACAAATACCTCTTCGAAGGTCTACACGAGAACGTCATGTACCAACTAGATTAAATTTAATGGTACAAGATGATGTATCAAATGAGGTTGATCATAATGATGATTACCCTAAGACCTATGAAGAGGCTATACAAAGTTCCGATAATGAGAAGTGGCAAAAGGCCATGGAATCTGAAATGGAATCCATGAAGGAAAATAAAGTATGGACTATAGTTGAACCTTCGAAGGATATAAAACCTATAGTTGTAAATGGGTTTTTAAGAAAAATATTGGAGCAGACGGAAAGGTGGAGACCTATAGATCCCTTCTTGTTGCAAAGGGATATCGTCAGAAAGAAGGAGTCGACTTAGACGAGACTTTCTCTCCCATGGCAATGCTCAAATCAATTCGGATTTTGCTTGCTGTAGCAGCATACTATGATTATGAAATATGGCAAATGGATGTGAAAACAACGTTCCTTAATAGTGAGCTAGAAGAGGATGTGTACATGACACAACCTGAAGGTTTCACTTCTTCGTCTGATCATAATAAAATTTGTAAGCTACAAAGATCCATTTATGGACTAAAGTAAGCTTCTCGAAGTTGGAATATTCGCTTTAACAAGACAATTGAAAAGTTCAATTTTGTTAGATGCGAAGAAGAACCTTGTGTGTACAAAAAGGTTAGTGGGAGCACAATTATATTCTTAGTGTTGTATGTTGATGATATATTGCTCATAGGGAATGATATACCGGCATTGCAAAGTACCAAGATTTGGCTATCTGAACAGTTCTCCATGAAAGGCTTGGGAGAAGCAGCTTATATATCAGGAATAAAGATCTATAGAGATAGATCTAGGAAGCTACTTGGACTTTCTCAGTCTTTGTACATTGATACCATCTTAAAGAGGTAATAACATGGATAATTCCAAAAGAGGCTATCTACCGATAGGCACTGGAATTACTCTCAGTAAGGAGGATTGTCCTAAAACACCTGAAGAGAGAGAATGTATGAGTAGGATCTCATACGCTAGTGCAGTGGGAGCTATCATGTATACCATGACATGTACACGTCCTGATGTGGCTTATGCACTTGGAGTGACTATCCGATATCAGGAAAATCCTGGTGAGGAACATTGGAAGGTGGTGAAGACCATTCTTGAGTACTTAAGAAGGACCAAAGACTAATTCTTCATCTATAGGGATTATGAGTTGAAACTTGAAGGATATACTGATACAAATTTCTCCTCAGATAGAGATGATAGCAAATCTATTTCTGGTTATGTATTTACCTTAAATGTTGGTGCATTGAGTTGGAAAAGTTCCAAACAAGCTACAGTAGCTGATTCAGTGACTGAAGCGGAATATATAGCAGCTAGTGAAGCTGCTAAGGAAGTTGTATAGATGAAAAAGTTCTTAGCTGAACTTCTTGTGGTTTCTTCAATAGAAGGTGCGGTTCTACTGTTGTGTGAGACAACTGGAGCCATTGCTCAAGCGAAAGAACCAAGATCACACCACAAGTCCAAACACGTTCTGTGAAGGTATCACTTGATAAGAGAGATCATTGAACGTGGAGACGTCGAGATTCAAAAGGTTGATGGAAAGGAAAATGCTGCAGACCCATTCACTAAAGCTCTTGGCGCAAAGGAGTTTGACAAGCACAAGTGGAAGTTGGGAATGAAGTACAAGAGCGATTGGGTCTAGTGCAAGTGGGAGATTGTTAGAGATATAGTAGATATGCCCTAGATCCAATATCATATTTGATGATTTGAATATATTTTTGTGAACGTCATTTGATATAAAAGATATGACATTTGATATTCTTTTATCAGTATTATTAATTGTTTGGTTAATTTGATAAGATCCTTGATTAAATTTTGATATTTGTCATTGTGATAGAGATCATGATAATGAGAGCAAAGTCTCTTATAATTTAATCTAAGTTTGTTCTTGATCATAGGATTATTAATTTGGACATTAGTAATCCGGTTTGATCAATATTTATATGATCGTCTTTATGGAATGAGGATTAGTTGATCTCATTAACTAAATTACATAGATAGATGATGCATATAGAGATATGATCATTGAACCTACTCATTAGATAATTCCTTATGGTTAGAATTACCATAAACTGTCAATAGGATATTCTCTTGAAGAATATGATGTAAGATTTTCCTTTGACCTAAGATCGTCATAGTAATTGACAAGTTATTTATTGTGCTTTGATACTAGACACCTATGGCCCTACGGCGATAGTTGAAAGGACATTGGGTACGATTAACTACTTGTAGAATTAGTGATTGATCAAGATGGAATCTGTCAACTCTTGGTAATGAGTTTAAGCTCCATGTTGTCATGATTTATAAACGACCAAACTATGATCTTGGCCAGTGCAATTAAATGAAAGAAGAAAAAAGTTTCTTAGGTCATTCAATGGTCGATTATATTTGACATGAACACATAGTTGATCGCCTATTACGATTTGACAGTTCAACCATATCCTAGAGTGATCCAGAGCTATAAGGATAGAAGGAATTGCTACATTATTCTTCTATTGGTTCTTGAGAGTAAATTGTATACTTCATGATATCCGCTCGTTAAGGTGTGTAGCTAGACACCATCCTTGATTAGTATATTGATGTGGTCAATTAACTACCGGTTTAGTATTGAACCTATGGGGTCGCACACTAATGAGTGTTATGATCTTTGCTAAAGGATTAATTAAATTATTTGATAATTAAATTAAAGAATTTAATTAGTCAAATAAATTTAGTTATTAGTCAAAATAAAATATTATTATACTCTTTGCTAGCACAGAGATTATAATTAATATTGTGAATAAATTAAATTTTTCTATTAGGAATAGAAAATTAAATTATATCTCTTGGTTGAAATATATATGTGATATATATAATTAATATTTATATATAAAATATGTATATAAATATTAATACAAATTAATTTATCAATCCAATTAAGAATTTGATTGACGTGAAGATCGCCGGTTACTTCAACCCATAAGAATGGCATTGTTAGTTTTAATATAAAATATTATTTGAAATAGTACTTAAAGTCCAAATTGGATTTGGACATTAACAGAACCTTTACGTCAACGTCCTTCCTAAGGACGTTGGCCAACAAACCCATTAACAATGGGATTCTGATTTTCGTTAGAAAATAATTCATGAAGTTTATTTTTGGAATAAATTATTATCTCAATTAAATAGGAAAAAGATTTAAGATGATGCTATATAAAGGGCGATGGAACAAAAAATTTATACAATTTTTTCTTGAGAAGAAAACTCACTTTGTGAAAGTGTGAGTGCAATATAAAGCCAAGAGAGAAAATACAATTACAAGAAAAATGTTTCTTGTTCTTCTAATTTGAGTTGAGATTTTTGAGAAAAATTTCAACACAATATTCTTCATTCAATTTGTTCACGGGTTTCACTAATCAAAGAGTTGATAGCAATGATCAATCTCAGTGTCGATACGCATAGAGTATTCGCACTATCGAAGAATTTGAAACGAGACTCTCTTTACCAGGTACGTCTTAGATCCGATCTTTGATATGTAAATAATTTTAAACACGAAAAGATCTGCCTAGGATTGTTGTTGTCTTCCGCTGCATGTTACGAACACCTACACGCAATCCTTTATTTAAATATATTGACAATAATAAAGGTTTTATACAAAAATATTGTTGTTCGAAACAAACCACTCTTCAGTCTATATGAAATAATTGTAGTATGCTTTTAATGATATAATACTAAAAATACTCTTAACATATCATCAATAAAAAGTAAAAAGATTTATTGATCAAGGAAAATCTCTTCACTGTTGTTAAGTATGTACTCTCATCTCAATTTGATTAATGGATTTGTTTGATCAAACTTTAAAAGCTAAGTCATATTTTATCAATTAATTTTCTCATACCTCACTGATGAAAATATTATAAATTTAATGTTAATTAAATTTCTCTTAATTAAAAATCTCGAGAAAAGAAAAAAGAGAAATACCAAATGTGCGTTACTCCGTGACGCGGTCACATGGGAAAGAAGAAAGGGTTAAAAGTAATAGACCAAAAATCCCGCCAGTATTTTACCGTTAGGCTATTTGAGTCAAGATAACGACGTCGTTTCTGGATGCATAAAATCCATGACATCTTTTTACAGATAAGTCATGCGTTTTGAATTGGCAGTTAGCAGTTTGTCGGTTGTCCATTGGCCACTGATGATTGGACCACCGATACATACAATGTTAGTTCTCTATCCAAGTACAAGAAAACTGGAGAATACAAAATAGTTCAAAGAAAATACCTAATTATTCATATTATTCACTAAATAATGGATTGAACGATGAACTTTTTAAAAATGGGTTAAATATGGATACGAATCATATTATTCATTTAAAAAATGAATAACCAATGGATATTATTGAATCTAATTTTTACATTTGTAAAGCTTCAAATTGTGGCTTCTTCAAGTTAGAGAGACTAAATTTTTTCCAAAAGTGACCATATACAAGAAGTCATGGATAATATGGATAACCTCTTATTTGTCGGTTAACCCATTTTTTATCCGTATTAAATATGAATCGGATTGGATAATTTATCAATTTTTTCATTACCCGCTTTCAATCCGAATAATATCTGGCCCGACCCACCCGTTTGTCACACTTAATATATAGTAATGACTTCTCAATATTAGATTTCAAAAATAAAGTGAACGTGTGATCAGCGCGGATTTAGGGGGGAAGGGGCTTAAGGGAATTCTGAACCCTCTTTACCGAAAGATATAAGGTAAAATCTGTTTTATGTATTTATATATTGTTTTTATTTCAACTTATGTGAACATATTTGATTAATCACAAAGTTTAAGAAAAAATAGAAGATTTTTGAACATGTGGTGTATGAGTCACATACATTTTGGGTGGCTATAAATCATTGCATAAAGGTAAATTATTTTTAAATATGAAAAGGGGTCATTCTTTTTGGAACAAATTAAAAAATAGATTCACATAATTGAAATGGAAAAAATATTATATTTTGAGTCCTTTGACACAATTAAGGCTGTACCATGTAACGGTTCCGAACCGGAACCGTGACCGGAACCGCGGTTCTGGCGGTTCCGCGGTTCTGGCGGTTCCGCGGTTCGAAACGGTTCCGGTTATACGGTTCCGGTTCCGCGGTTCCGTTCCGCGGTTCCTGGCCGGTTCCACCCTTTAGAACCGTGGAACCGGAACCGCCAGAACCGGAACCGGACCGGTTCAGGCGGTTCTAAACGGTTCCAAACGGTTCCGATATTAAAAATTTTTTTTTTTTTAAATTCGGACCGTTGGCGGAACCGTTTGGAACCGTTTAGAACCGCCGGAACCGGTCCGGTTCCGGTTCCGGTTCTATCCGGTTCCCAACGGCCATATTTAAAAAAAAAAATGTTTTTTTTAAATTCTGAAAATCAGAACGTTGGTATTGCAGAAATAGCCGTTTGGCATTTTTAAAATTTAGCCATTTGACCCCTCAAATTTAATTTAACCCCAAACTTTATATAATTACACAATTTCCCATTTCTCAACTATAAATACCCTCTCATTCTTTCATTTTAACTCACCAATTCATCAATCTTACTCAATCTCTCTCAAGCTCTCTTTCAATCTTTCTGTGCAAGTGCTTAATTTTTGTTGCAAATTCGTGAAACATTGTGAAGTTGTTGAATTGAAGTTTTCAAGTGTTCAATTACAACGATTGTCAATTTTCAAGAAGTTGTTCGTCAATCCGGTAAACTCGTTTCAACTCTTACGTGCTAAGAATATTTGTTGTGTGTTGATATTTTCCTTAATTATAATTAGTATGGCATTTTCATTGAAAAAAATGTTCGGAAAAGGTACATCTAAATCCGGTGAAAGTAGTAGCCAAAATCCTACCCCTCCCCCGGCTCCCAGACATAGAAAAGATAAACAAGTTCAAACTAGTAGCCAACCTAGAAATACTAATGAAAACTTAGGAATACTTGATAGTGATCACCCATGTTTTCAATTTAGCGATGTTAATTTTCTACATGATATAGCAGTCGGTGATAGAATAGATGATGATATTATGAATTTGCTTTATCCTAATGCACCAATATCAGAGGGAAATGAGGGTGATGATGATGACGAAACCCAACCTCCGGTAGATTTAGATGATACACCTACTAGTCCTGCTCCTAATGACCCAGAACACCCACCCGTACAAACTCCCACTTTTAGTAGACAACCTCGGAAACGTACAGAAACTTCATTAGTTTGGCATTTTTTTATTCAACTAAGAGATAAAGATAGGGCTAAATGCAAAACTTGTGGTAAAGAACTTGTTCATAGGTATACGGGTGATCGTAGCGGAACAGGTAGTTTAGTTAAACATATATATATACATCCTAGCGATAAGGCTAGATATTTTCAAATGAAGGCGGAACAAGAGGGGAAGTCATGTCCTGATACTACAATTAACCAAAGTACTGGTTCTAACATGGTTCAACCAGGAATAAACACTGTCACCGGAGGTATATTGTACTACGATCCTAATAAGGATCGTGAAGAATTAGCTAAAATGATTACTGTTATGTGTTTACCTTATTCTTTTGCTTCTAATCCTGCTTGGATTCAATATATTAGATGAGTATTTAATCCTACATATAAAGGTTGGCCTCGCGCCACAGTTAAGGCCGACATTTATAAATATAAGCATGAATATGAACAGTACTTGCGCTATTTATTTACTCATATAAGTAATCATGTCTATTACAACTGATATTGGTAGAAGTGGAAATGATTGTGATTATCTAACCGTGACCAGTCATTGGATAGACGAAGACTGGACCATGCAAAAACGCATTATAGCATATAGAATAATTAATTCACGGCACACAGGTAAGTTTATTGCTAGCACTGTTTATGATGTTTGCAGATATTTTTGTTTTAGTGATAGAATAATGTCAATTTCCATGGATAACGCTAGTAGCAACACAACTGCAATAGGTATTTTAACTAGAAAACTTAATCCTGCTTTTACAAATATTTTCCATGTTAGATGTATATGCCATATTTATCATTTAATTGTTGGAGATGGTATGAGAATTTTAAACATAGAAATTGAAAAAGTTAAATTCGCTCTTAATTGGCTTTTTTATTCAAACCGTAGAAGTAGACTTAGAGAATATTATAAAAAATGTGACGAAAGTGGCCTTAGAGAAAGAAAGGTTCCTAAACCTTGTCCGACTAGGTGGAACTACATGTATGAAAGCTTAGTAGTGGCGTATGAATATAGAAACCCAATAACCGCTACTTATAATTCTAGGGATTGTGAGGATGAAGATAATGATATGCTAACTAATCAAGATTGGAATAACGTTAAGATTCTTTTAGATTTTTTAGAACATTTTAGTGTGGCTACAACTGCTTTATCTGGCCAATATTATCCTACAATTTCAAACTGTTTAGTATATATTGCCGCACTTGCTAATTTATTTGCTGATTTTAACGAGGGAGGGGAAATTTATGAAAATGCAATATTTGAAATGAAAAAGAAATTTAAAAAATATTTTTTTCCAATCCCTCCTATTTTTGGCGTTGCTGCATTGTTAAACCCTACTATGAAAGCAGGAGGTCCTAACTTTTGGTATACTAGTATTTATCAATGTTTAGATCTTTCACCAGAAGAAATGGCTACACTATCTGATGCGAAAGCATCAATTACAGTGAATGCTCAAACTGTTTATAATGCTTATAAACAGGCCTTAGAGCATGCTAGGCCTAATATTCCAACTCCTACTTCGTCCACGTCACAATCGTCTAAAAGAGTTGCTGGCTTAACAGCTCTTAAATCGTGGACGGAGTTCAGGGGTACTCAAGGTGAGAATTTAGATGATATTTTTCATCTAAACGAACTTCAAGTTTATTTGTCGCAGGGGCTAGAGAATGATAATCCAGACGGATCTTTCGACCTTTTGGATTGGTGGAAGACAAGGGAAAAGCATTTTCCCGTTCTTGCAAGGATGGCTCGGGATGTTCTGTCCATTCAAGCGTCAACTGTTGCATCGGAGAGCGTATTTAGTCAAGCCAGACTATAAATAGGAGATCATAGAGCGTCGATGCGGGACAGCTTGGAAAAATCAGTGCTCTTCCGAGATTGGATCCGCTCTGAAAGAAGAAACTTTGGGCTAGCTGAATCTCAACCCGAAATAGATGAGTGCTATGAAGAAATGCTAGCAGAACTTGCTCAAGAATCATCTTCACCCGGAAGTGGTGATGAACAAGCTTCATTTTCACCACCGCCAACACAACCACCTCCAAACCTTGAAGGTTTTATGAGATTTGTTAGAAATAATACATAAATTATGATGTAACTTGTACATTGGCATGTCTTCTTTTAGTTTTTTTCATTTTAATGGTGGTATTAGTACCATGTTGTGCTCATTCCATTGGGGGAAGGAAGACTAAGAAAGATATGCCATTTTGGTCAATAAATATGCTTTTTATCATATACTTGAATATATTTGTCTCAATATTTCTTTGTCTTTACTTCTATATCAATCCTTGAATATAAAATACTTATATAACATATAATATATAACATACAACACATAATATTATTAATACTAACTACTACACAATATACATTATTTATATACAATATATACTACTTTACTACAACATATACTACTTATATACAAAATATACACTACTTATTTTGAATATATACTAATTTCCAAACACAATATATGCTATAGTAACAACATAGTACACCATATAAAAATATATTCTACAATATACTAATCACTACTATACAAGATATTTAATTAAAAAAAATAAAAAAAATAAATAAATAAAAAGGTCGGAACCGCCGGGAACCGTCTGGAACCGCCAGACCCGCGGTTCCGGAACCGCCAGAACCGGAACCGGGTGGTTCCGGAACCGTATGGTTCCGGTTCCGGCTCCGGAACCGCCTGAACCGGAACCGCCAGAACCGGGAACCGCCAGAACCGGAACCGTTTACCCAAATAGACCCAGAACCGGAACCGGATACAGCCTTAGACACAATCCAAAAGCATAGCTTAGTATGGTCAACGGGATTCAAACATTTATAACGTCGCTAGTTCAATTCACACTTTTAGCCAAGTGCATTAGGCATTTCGCATTTACCCAGGATCCGGAGAAGAGGCACGTCCAAAAGGATGTGAAGTAGACATCCTAACCTAATGTAAGCAATAGTAACTACTCATAATCCATAGTCTCTTTTATTTTTGTTAATCCTTTTTTTCTTTTTTGAATTTTCTTAACAGAAATCCTTCCTTTGCCGTTACATATGATGTTTGACTTTATAGAGCACTTAGCGATTGTAGTATTAGATGAATAGAATCTGTTGTAGAAGTGAAATTTGCTAATTTTCAGAGGGAGCAAATCCATCACTAGAGGAGGAAGAGAGGGCAAACATCAGCATGTAAGTTTCAGATCCAAATAGTAATAACAGGCGCTTTAGCTATTATTCTTGAATCTTGAGAAATGGTCAAGTGAAATAAAAATATATATAATAATCATGAATATGTATATAAAAACATAAAATTATGTATTTTTTAATTTGAGAGTAGATAAACTCTTTCTGAAAACTAACATTTAATATTTATATTGCATGTCCAAACTATTCCGCAAGTAGATTGAAGCAATACCAATAACATTTAAAATTAAAAAGTCACTTTAGGAGCAAGTCTAACCAACTTTGTGTCACTATCTGTATGCTTGATGTCATTGTCAGTGAGAAGCAAAGTTAAGATTTTAAATTTATAAATTTAAAATTGTAATCGTTTTAAATTATTAAGTTCTAAATAATATTTATATATAATTAATAAAGTTTTAAAAAATCAATATAAAATTTGACCTAAAATTATTATATTTGATCGAATCCATAACGGATATTATGGCTCCGCCCCTGTTGTCAGTGCTTGGTTTGTTTCTCACGGTGAACTTAGTGGAACAAATTGAAATGCTTTTGAAATGTTGGATGTTCATGATTTTAATTGGACCGACAATTACCTAGGCACTGTTTTACTGTCCAGAATAGCAATATAATAGATACGATCCTTTCATTCTTAACCGAAGTCCTAAATTTAAATTATGAAATTACGAAAATTCTGTTAGGAAGTACTAACTAATTTACCTTATATCATAGACGTGGAAGATGAATTTTCACTTATTCCTTTTTCTTTCATAATTTCTTCTATTATCTTTGGGAATCCTTTTTTTCTTAGCTTGATTCTGTTGTTGCTATTAGAAAAAAGTTCAGGAAAAAAGTTTGTGTGGAGGCAACAACAGATATTAGCCTTCATGCAGTGGCGGATCCAAATAGTGATTAGTGCGTTCAACTGAACTCGTTTTACAAAAAAATAATATTACGTATATGTATAAATTAGGATTAAAGTTCAGTAAATTTTGTATAAGTGTTTTTTTGAAACCCACTTATCAACTTTTATTTTACGACTAAAGTTATATATTTTAAGATTAAACCCGCTTATACAAAATTCTGGATCTATCACTGCATCATGTTATCAATTGGAAGTTTATTCTTGACAGTTCTATTTTGCAGGGTTTTTACACGTTTTTCTTTTTCATGAATATAGTTGTTTTCACTTAATTATGATCCTTGGCAATGCATTTTCTTATATTCTTGAATGGCTTGATAAGAAAAGTGATGCGATCGACGATGTTGTTGACAAACTTAAGTCTGAACTCCTAGAGTTACTACAAGTAATTTTGTGAGGCTTAGTAACTACTCCACCTTTATTCCAATGTCACGATCCGAGTTCATCCTCCATGAATATGTCGTGATGACACCTAATTTCTATTACTAGGTAAGTCTAACAATGCGGAAACTGATATAACTGGAGGAATCATTTAATTAAATTATGCAAAAACCGAAAGAAAAGCAGTATACAAGTGTCACTTGTCATATACAACCCAAAAATAAACGCGAAAGTCTACCTCTTAATCCCAAAACATGAAAACTCACAGGAACACAAACTAAAGGAAAATACTGTAAATGCTCTAATCTCCAGAATGTCTACATTAAAAGTAAGATAGAATCTAAACACTACAGGTAGAATAAGGAAGGAAACTCTTCGGCATAAGGACGCTGCAGATGTACCTCAAGTCTCCGCTAGATCTCTCCATCTCGATGATAGTGCATCTGAGATGAAGTACCTGGATCTGCACATGAAAAACATGCGTAGAAGAAGCATGAATACACCACATCGGTACTCAACAAGTGCCAAGCCTAACCACGGTTGGGTAGTGACGAGGAAGGTCAAGGCCCTACTGAGATAAATAAAATATATGATGAGATAAAGAAAAACAATATAGGTAAAATCTATAGCGAGAATCTAAACAGGATAAATAAGGGAAACAACAATAGGAAAGACGGAACAAAACAATACAAGTAACACTACTCACAACAGGAAATAATAACGGGGATCTCATGGTATCCTCATTATATCCACTAGGGATCTCTTGGTATCCTCATCATATTCACTAGGGGTCTTTTGGTATCCTCATTATATTCACTAGGGATCTCTTGGTATCCTCATCATATTCACTAGGGGTCTTTTGGTATCCTCATTATATTCACTAGGGATCTCTTGGTATCCTCATCATATTCACTAGGATCTCTTGGTATCCCGAGGATCTCTTGGTATCCTCATTATATTCACTAGGGATCTCTTGGTATCCCTAGGATCTCTTGGTATCCTCATTATATTCACTAGGGATCTCTTGGTATCATCATTATATTCACTAGGGATCTCTTGGTATCCTCATTATATTCACTAGGGATCTCTTGGTATCCTCAAATCTTACAATCTCATGTGACAGGGACACCTCCCGCACCCTCAGTCCAGAACATATCAAGTGTAGGGGGATCTCCCGGGAGGCCAACCCGTAGTCCTAATTTAAAAACACGGAATAGCAACCCAAACGTTAGGAAAGATACTAACCCAAGACAAGAGACAGAAAATACTGGCCAAACATACTGCACAATATACAAATAGGACAGTTTAACACTTAGGCAGCAAGTCAAATGAATATGCTTCTCTAATCTAGCATAGAATAAAGTCACAATTTAAAATGAACAGGTAAGCAAGAAAAATTAATTTAAATGCTTCAAGTAAAAATGGATTTTCCAACAATTTGCTCAAGTACGCACTCGTCACCTCACGTATGAGGCATTCAATTAACAAATATCATATCCTAAGGGAAAGGTCCCCCACTCAAGGTTAGACAAGCCACTTACCTCAATCAGCTCCAAAAATCAACTTAAAATCACTCTTTTGCCACGAGTATCCGACTCCAAATTGTCCAAATCTATTCATTTCAATTACATCTCGGAAGTAACATCTCAAGCAACTAATTCTACTATTTAATTTAAAGCTAAGATGCAAATTTCGATAAAATAACGAAAACGCCCCTCGGAGCAACGTGGTCAAAACCCAAGGTTCGAACTAAAATCCGGTTACCCATTCCCCCACGAATCCAATTATGTGATTAGTTTAAAAAATCGGACCTTGAATTGAGGTCCAAACCCCAATTTAGCAAAACCCTAGGTCCTACCCAATTTACCCATTAAAACCTTCGATTTGATGTTGAAGTTATGTTAAAAAGTGTTATGGAGTGAAGAAAATGAGTTATAAACCACTTACCAATCATTTTGAAAAAGAAATAATGTTTAGAAAATTGCCTCTTAGGTTTTGAGTTTTTGAAAATGAGTTATAAACGACTCACGCTGCTGACCGCGCAAAAACGGATGCGGCCGCGCTGGAGGAACTGAAGGTTGCGGGTTCTCTTAAGCTGGAAGCGTGGACCGTGCGAGGACGACCGCGGCCGCGCGCTGCGACCTACAGCTTGCACCTGACCTGCAATATCTGGTGTTTTAAGTCTAAGCCCTCCCAGAACCTACTCGAAACTCCCCCGAGCCCTCGGGGCTCCAAATTAAACATACACACCACTTCAAAAATATCCTACGGACTTGTCTATGCAATCAAATTGCCAAAATAATATCATATACATCGGATTGAGCCTCAAAATTCATGATTTCTCCCAAATTTTCTTTAGACATAAAATTTCCATTTCGGGTCCGAAACACGTCAAACGATGTTCGTTTTCAACCAAACTTTTCAAGAAGAGCTCCAATCATATATAAGACTTGTATCGGGCACCGGAACCAAAATATAGACCCAATACCCCAGTCTTCTAATCAAATCTCGTTTCTATTTTCTTTAATTATTTCCAAAAAATAATTTTACATAAAAATTCATTTCTCGGACTTGGGACCTCGGAATCCGATTCCAGGCATACGCTCAAGTCCCATATTTTCTTACGGACCCTCCGGGGCTATCAAATCACGGGTCCGGCTCCGTTTATCCAAAATATTGACCGAAGTCAAAATTGTTTAATTTAATATAAAAAATTAGCATTTTTCTCACAAAATCCATATCTAAGCTTTATGGCTATGCGACGGGTCTGCTCATGCAAATCGAGGCAACCCGAGAGGAGGTTTTAAGGCGTCGGAAGTACAGAATGGAAAATAAATAACCTATTGGGTTGTCACATCCTCCACCACTAAAACAATTGTTTGTCCTTGAACGGACAAAAGAAAGAAGTAGTTGAGTCTAGAAAAAGGTGAGGATAACGGCTCCGCATATCAGACTCGGACTCCCAGGCCGATGCCTCAGAAGGCTGACCTCTTCATTGCACACGAACATAATGAAATCTCTTGGAACTTAACTGATGAACCTTCTGGTCTAGGATAGATACCGACTCCGCATTATAGGACAAGTCCTTGTCCAACTGGATAATGCTAAAATCTAACACGTGGGCCGAATCGTCATGATACCTCCGGAGCATGGATACATGGAAAACTGGATGCACGGCTGATAAGCTAGGCGGTAATACGAGTCAATAATCACCTCTCGCACTCTATCAAGAATCTTAAACGGACCAATGTACCTAGGGTAAGCTTGCCCTTCTTCCCAAATCTCATCCCACCCTTCATCGGCGATGCTCGGAGCAACACCCGCTCCCCAACCATAAATGCTATATCTCGAACGTTGCGATCTGCATAACTCTTCTGCCTAGAGTGAGCTGAATGAAGCCTGCCCTGAATAATCTTGACCTTGTCCAAGGCCTCATGAACCAAATCTGTTACTAGAAATCGAGCCTCCCCCCGGCTCAAACCATCCAACAGGTGATCAATACCGTCTACCATATAAAGCCTCGTAAGGACCCATCTGGATGCTCGACTGGTAGATGTTGTTGTAGGCAAACTCCGCTAATGGAAATAAATGATCCCATGACCCTCCAAAATCAATCACACACGCACGGAGCATGTCCTTAAGGATCTAGATAGTGCGCTCGGACTGTTCGTCCGTCTGGGGGTGAAATGCTGTACTCAGCTCTATCCGAGTACCCAACTCCTACTGCACGACCTTCCAGAACCGCGAATTGAACTGAGTACCTCTGTCTGAAATAATAGAAATT
Source organism: Nicotiana benthamiana (assembly GCA_034376525.1). Taxonomy (NCBI): domain Eukaryota; kingdom Viridiplantae; phylum Streptophyta; class Magnoliopsida; order Solanales; family Solanaceae; genus Nicotiana; species Nicotiana benthamiana. Next base: position 70,640,553 of record CM067332.1, read on the forward strand.
GGAATGCCATGAAGATGGACGATCTCCCAGATATAGATCTACGCCAGCCGCTCCGATGAATAAGTGGTAAGAACAGGGATAAAATGAGCGGACTTGGTCAGCCGATCCATAATGACCCAAATAGCATCAAACTTCTTTAAGGTCCGTGGGAATCCCGATACAAAATCCATGGTGATGCGCTCCTACTTCCACTCCGGAATATCTGATGAAGCAACCCACCTGGCCTCTGGTGCTCATGTTTTGCCTGCTGACAATTGAGGCATCTAGCTACATATCCAACCCACCTCTACCAATAGTGTTGCCTTAAGTCCTGATACATCTTTGCGGCACCCGAATGGACGGAATATCGCGAACCATGAGACTCTGCTAAAATCAACTCCCGTAGCCCATAAACATCGGGCACACAAACACAGCCCTGCATCATCAACATCCAGTCATCTCCAATGGTCACATCTCTTGCATCACCATGCTGAACCCTTTCCTTAAGGGCAAGCAAATGGGGATCATCATACTGGCGCTCCCTAATACAATCAAATAAGGAAGACCGGGAAACCACATATGCTAGAACCCGGTTGGGCTCTGAAAGATCCAATCTCACGAACTGATTGGCTAAGGCCTGAACATCCATCGCCATAGGCCTCTCTGAAGCTGGTAAATATGCCAAACTCCCCAAACTCTCCGCTCGGTGACTCAAGACATCGGCTACCACATTGGCGTTGCCCGAGTGATACAGAATAGTGATATCATGATCTTTCAGCAACTCTAACCACCTCCTCTGGCGCAAATTTAGATCCTTCTGCTTAAACAAGTGTTGTAAACTCTGATGGTCAATATAAATCTCACAAGGAACATCGTACAAATAATGACGCCAAATCTTCAGGGCATGAACAATAGTAGCTAGCTCAAGGTCGTGGACATGGTAGTTCTTCTCATGTATCTTCAATTCTATAGACGCGTAGGTGATCACCCTGCCATCCTACATCAACACCGCTCCAAGGCCAACTCTCGAGGCATCACATAAGACAATATAAGACCTCGAACCGGTAGGTAATATCAAAATGAGGGTTGTAGTCAAAGCTGTTTTGAGCTTCTGGAAGCTCGCCTCATACTCCTCTGTCCACTGAAATGGGGCACCCTTCTGGGTCTACCTAGTCATTGGGGCTGCAATCGATGAAAACCATCCACAAAACGACGGTAATAACCCGCCAAACCAAGGAAACTAAGAATATCTGTAGTTGAGGAGGGCCTGGGCCAACTCTGCACGGCCTCTATCTTCCTCGGATCTACCCAAATGCCGTCGAAATCACGAGGCCTAAGAATGCCACTGAATCCAACCAAAACTCATATTTTAACAACTTCGCATATAACTGCTTCTCTCTCAGGATCTGAAGCACGACCCTAAGGTGTTGCTCATGATCTTCCCGACTTTGGGAATACACTAGAATATCATCAATAAGAACAACAAGAAATGAGTCGAGATATGGCCTGAATACATTGTGCATCAAATGCATAAAAGCTGCTGGAGCATTAGTCATCCCAAATGACATAACAAGGAACTCGTAATGACCATGCCGAGTCTTGAAGGCAGTCTTCGGGATATCTGGCTCCCGAATCTTTAACTGATGGTACCCTGAGCGCAAGTCAATCTTAGAAAACACATGTGCGCCCTAAAGCCGGTCAATCAGATCATCAATACGAGGCAAAGGATAATGGTTCTTCACTGTAACCTCGTTCAACTGGCGATAATCAATGCACATATGCATAGAACTATCCTTCTTTTTCACAAACAAAACAGGAGCACCCATAGTGAAACACTGGGTCTAATAATACCCTTATTAAGCAATTCCTGTAACTGGTCCATCAACTCTTTCAACTCACGAGGAGCCATACGATACGGAGGAACGGAAATGGGCTGAGTGCCCGGCAATAATTCAATGTCCCTATCAGGCAGCATGCCCAGAAGATCAGCTGGAAACACATCGGGAAACTGTCGTACCACTGGAACAAAATCAACAAAAGGGATATCCACACTGACATCTCTCATACAGGCTAAATATGTTGCACACCCCTTCTCAACCATACGCTGAGCTTTAAGAAATGAGATAACTCTACTGGGAGTGTGATCTAAGGTACCACTCCACTCAACACCCGGAATATCTGGCATAGCCAGCGTCACGGTCTTGGCGTGATAATCAAGAATAGCAAAATAGGGCGAAAACCAGTCCATGCCCAAAATAATGTCAAAATTAACCATGCCGAGTAACAATATATCCGCTCTGGTCTCAAAACCATGAATAGTAACTAAACATGATCGATAGACGCGGTCTACAACAAGAGAATCCCCCAAAACAGTAGCAACATAGACGGGGGCACTCAAAGAATCCCGAGGCACACCCAAATATGGAGCAAAGTAAGAAGATGCATAAGAATAAGTAGAGACCGGATCAAATAGAATCAATGTCTCTCTGTGACAAACTAGTATAATACTTGTGATAATAGAATCGGAGGCAATAGCCTCAGCACGAGTAGGAAGGGCATAATTCTGGCATGAACTCCCCCTCGAGGACGACCTATACCTCCCCGGCCTCCACCTCTAGCTGGTTGAGCGGGAGGGGCGACAACTGGAGCTGTGATCATGGCCTGAGAACTTTGCTGAGCATGCTGTGACTCAGAAAGCTGTGATGGTGCACTCCTCCCAAGTCTAAGGCAATCCCTCACCACACAGTGGGTGTTGCCACACTCAAAACAAGCTCTGGGATGGCGCAGTGGCTGTGACCAACTACGGCTAGGTTGTTGGACTGATCTCTGGGAACACTCCGCGCAGGAGGCGCGCTAGAAACTGGAGGTGCATAGTGAGGCTCCAGAGGTACACGCCGGAGCTGGAGCACTGCTGGCTACTGGAAGAGCTGAATGAACGGGGCAACCTGCAAAACCCCTACCATGTCGACCTGTACAAGCACCAGAGTAGTGGATCGACTCTCGAGACCTCTTGGACTCCCTCTCCCCTCGCTCCCCGGCGAGCGTACTCTCAATCCTCCTAGTAATGCTCACTACATGCTGATAAGGAATGTCCATCTCCAACTCTCAAGCCATGCTAGATCTAATGGGCGGAATGAGACCCTCGGTGAACCTGCCGAACTCTCTCGCAGACTATAGCAACCAAAGCCGGTGTATGCCTAACAAATATGGTATAACGGATGACATACTCTGAAACGGTCATAGCACCACAGCGTAAATGCTCAAACTATACACGCCATGGATCTTTGAGGCTCTGGGGAACAAACTCTCTCATAAAAATATCCGAGAACAAGGTCCAAGTTAGTGAAGCAGCCTCGACCGAACTGTCTATCTCATAAGTGCGCCACCAATCATAGGTAGCTCCCAAAAGATAGAAGGCAGTAAAGGAAACCCCGCCGGACTCTACTATGCCATAGTGCAAAGAATACAGTGACAATTCAGCTAGAAATCCCAAGGCATCATCTATCGCTAATCCAGTAAAAACTGGAGGGTCATACTTCTTGAACCTCTCCAACCTCCGCCGCTCATCCCCAGAAGCAGCTGCATCCTTGGGGTGAACTGGCGTTGTAGGCGGAATGGGAATGATCCCTAGGGCCTTCTCAACCTTCACTCACTGCTCAGGAGTACGGACGATAGGAGTTTATGCTCCTTCCCCGGTCTAGGATGTGGCTGCAGCAAGGGGAAACAACCCTGCCTGAGCCAAGGTGGTGTACATGGACATGAACTGAGCTAATGTCTCTTGAAGGGCTGGCATAGTAGTGGTAGTAGTAGGTGTTCTAGGTTCCTTGGGCTCCTGCTGGATCTGTTGGTAGTGCCTCGATAGCAGCTCATGCAGGTGCTCTGGCTGCAACACGTGCGCGTCCTCGACATCTAGCTCGGCCCCAGCTTCGGACGGCTGCGGTAGAGGGTGCAGGTGCCTGATCGTCGCGAGTAGCGCGTGTCCTCACCATCTGTGAGAGAATAGAAGATAGAAGTTTAGATTTGACGTCAAAAATATTCCAAGACAAGGAAATCAATGAAGTAAAGGTTTTTCCTAAACGGTTACATAGCCTCTCGTAGATAAGTGTAGACGTCTCCTACCGATTACCAATACTCTAATAAAGCGGCTTGTGTTCCGTGAATCCTACGAACCTAGAACTCTGATACCAACTTGTCATGACCTGAGTTCAACCTCCATGAACATGTCGTGATGGCACCTAATTCCTACAACTAGGTAAGCCTAACAATGCGGAAACTGATATAACTGGAGGAATCATTTAATTAAATTATGCAAAACTGAAGAAAAGCGGTATACAAGTGCCACTTGGCATATACAACCCAAAAATAAATGCGAAAGTTTACCTCTTAATCCCAAAACCCAGCGGGAACACAGGCTAAAAGAAAATACTGTAAATACTCTAATCTCCAGAATGTCTACATCAAAAGTATGATAGAATCTAAACACTATAGGTAGAACAAGGAAGGAAACTCTTCGATCTGCGGACGCTGCAGATATACCTCAAGTCTCCGCTAGATCTCTCCGCCTCGATGATAGTGCGTCTGAGATGAAGTACCTGGATCTACACATTAAAAACATGCGTAGAAGAGGCATGAGTACACCACAACGTTACTCAGTAAGTGCCAAACCTAACCTCGGTTGGGTAGTGAAGAGGAAGGTCAAGGCCCTACTGAGATAAATATAATATATGATGAGATGAAGAAAAAAATATAGGTAAATCTACAGCGACAATCTAAACAGGATAAATAAGGAAAACATCAATAGGAAAAATTTAACAAAATAATACAAGTAACACTACTCAGAACAGGAAATAATAACCGGGGATCTCTTGGTATCCTCATTATATCTGCTAAGGATATCTTGGTATCCTGAAGATCTCTTAGTATCCTCATCATATTCAATATGGATCTCTTGGTATCCCAAGGATCTCTTGGTATCCTCATCATATTCACTAAGTATCTCTTGGTATCCCGAGGATCTCTTGGTATCCTCATTATATTCACTAGGGATCTCTTGGTATCCCAAGGATCTCTTGGTATCCTCATCATATTCACTAGGGATCTCTTGGTATCCCGATGATCTCTTGGTATCCTCATTATATTCACTAGGGACCTCTTGGTATCCTGATTATATTCACTAGGGATCTCTTTGTATCCGAAGGATCTCTTGGAATCCTCATCGTATTCACTAGGGATCTCTTGGTATCCTCAAATCTTACAATCTCCTGTGCCAGGGATCTCTTGGTATCCCGCACCCTCAGTCCAGAACATATTGAGTGCAGGGGGATCTCCCGGGAGGCCAACCCGTAGTCCCAATTTAAAAACACACAATAGCAACCCAAACATTAGGAAAGATACTAACCCAGGACAAAAGATAGAAAATACTTCCCAAAGATACTACTTGGAATACACATAGGACAGTACACTTAGGCAGCAAGTCAAACAGCCTCTCTAATCTAGCATACAATAAACTCACAATTTATAATGAATAGGTAAGTAAGAAAATCCAATTTAAATGCTTCAAGTAAAAACGTATTCTCCAACAATTTTCTAGTACGTGCTCGTCACCTCACGTACGAGGCATTCAATTAACAAACATCATATCCTAAGGGGAAGCTCCCCCACAAGGTTAGACAAGCCACTTACCTCAATCGGCTCCAAAAATCAACTTGAAATCACTCTTTTGCAACGAGTATCTGATTCCAAATGGCCCAAATCTATTAATTTCAATTACATCTCGTAAATAACATCTCAAAAAACTAATTTTACTATTTAATTTAAAGCTAAGATGCAAATTTTGATGAAATGACCAAAATGCCCCTCGTAGCAACGTTGTCAAAATCCGAGGTTCGAACTAAAATCCGGTTACCCACTCCCCCACGAATCCAATTATGTGTTAGTTTTGAAATCGGATCTTGAATTGAGGTTCAACCCCCAATTTAGCAAAACCCTAGGTCTTACCCAATATACCCGAATTTACCCATTAAAATCTTCGATTTGATATTTAAATTATGTTAAAGGTGTTAAGGAGTGAAGAAAATAAGTTAGAAATCACTTACCAATCGTTTTGAAGAACAAGTATTGCTTAGAAAATCGCCTCTTAGGTTTTGGGTTTTTGGAAAAGTGAGAAATAACTTAAAAATCCCGTGTATTTATACTCCATGAGCCTCCAGTGCGGACCGTGAGAGGATGACTGCGGCTGCGCAACTCACACCGCATATCGCGCTAAGGCGGCCGCGGTTGCGTTGGTGGAGCTGAAACTTGATGGTCCTCTGAAGATAGTAGTGCGGACCGCGCGAGGGTGACTGCTGCCGCGCAGCTCACACCGCAGACAGCGCAAAAATGGATGCGGCCGCGCTAAAGGAATTGAAGGTTGCGGTTTCTCCAAAGCTGGCAGCGCGTACTGCGCGAGGACGACCGCAGCCGTGCGGCTCATGTCCTTAGTTGAGTTATAATTTTATAAAAGCTTTTTTTGTAATTCCTACTCAGCTTACTTAGAACCATTTTATAGAATATCCTTTGTAAATCATAAATTCTTGTGTTTATGTCTTGGTTAGAGTTAGTCGAGTTGTAAAGCCTTTGTAATAGAGTTATTACGGAGTGGCTTGTAACAAAGTTGTTATAAGTTAGTAAGGAATTAAGAGGTTAATTCCTATGTTACAATAGGTTGTAATTTAAAAATTGCTCAGTAGTGAAGTTGAAATCCTACAAAGGTAGGTCGTGGGTTTATAATCTCGTTGACCTGTGAATTTTTCAGGTAAAATTTTTCTTATCAGTTTACTTACTACTGTGTACGGACTTTTTATAAGAACTAATAGAAAATTCGGTTCTTTATATAATTTGGTGGACCCTTAAATTCTATTATTTAATTTATAATAGTAATAAACCCTTTCCTACTCTATAAACACAGGCGAAGGGGTGCTGCTCATCTTTCTTATTCAATGTAGGAGAGACGTAATTTTTAAGAGAGAGGCAAAATTGGAGAAAACAAACACTAGTTAGTTGCTGACTTTTTTCCGCTACTGAGAGTCAGAGAGTCTGTACCAAGACCTTTATGCTCTTTTTTTGTTTTCATCCGTTATTCGATAATCGTATTAACACCTCGAATAAATTTGGTTCATAACATAGGACCGATAATGAGAAAAACTGTTCCTTACTATAGGTTTTTCATTCACATAATTCTAATCTGAAATTTCTGATTAAGGTGAAAGGATTCCATTCATCCCATCGTAACCTTAATAGCTGTTGGTCAATACGCTGTTAGCTCTCTCTACCTAGCATTAAGCTAGATCTTTTTAGCATCATACATTTTTCTAAACAATAAGTAAATGAATGGGAAAAAGAAAAAAGAGAAATATCAGCTAGGTCAATTAAACAAGATAATAATGTAATAACGAAGCCAACCACAAGTGATACTTAAAAAAAACAAATAAGAAGGCATGAAATTTGCAAATTCTTAGACGACTTAGTAAACTCGGCTTTTGAGTTTTTAAAAACTATTTGTTGGAGTTATTTTCTTTTAAACACAAAGAAAGGTTAACTTGTTTTAAAGATATCCAAACTCAACTTTTCAAAAACTCGAAAACAAGTTTCTGAGAGATTTAAAAAACTTCAAAAGAAACCGGGTTTTTTATTCCAAGTCTCTGTCAAGTTTAGTCATGATTATTCTTTCCCAAAAAAAATTAGTGTTTGACCAAAAGAATGGGAATACCTTAGCGAATTTTCAGTGCAATTAAGGATACCATTTACAGGAGAAATTATTACGTTAGAGACCGCCACATGTAACATATGTTTACACAGAAATATTTAGTAACAATTGTACAGGACGGTCTATTTGATGTCTTTTTTAACTTGTAAATGTTTTATTTTCTATTTATGCTTGTATTTGTTATTTTGTTAAAAGTCATTTGAAAAAAACTTTTTTGTCCTTCTTTATTAAAAGATTACTTTCTTTTTAAATTACGCTAGTCCTCGAATGTCTTTGTCTCTCACTCCCGTTATTCGTATTTTTTGATTTGTTCTTCTACTGAAATCAAACGGTTTTTGTTGTTGTTTTGAATTTTCAATTGCTAGTCGTCGTTGTTTCCATATTACGATTTAATCATAGGTACATTGCATTAACTTTTTGAGTTTTATTTTACGATTTAATTTCTAGTTTTGGTTTTGATAAAATATTTTCTTAGTGTCTAGTTTGATAAGCGCATTAGTTTTACTTTTACAATTTTGTTTTTACGTTTTTTGAACGAGATGTTTATGTTATTAATAAAAATTCTATAAATTCTTGTGTGATTAGATGTTCAAATTTTAAAAATTTTCAGACTTAAAAAGATGATATGGTATCTTAGATAGGAGCTGAAGTTTTTTTTTTTCATGTTTTGGCATTATTTTTGAATTTGAATTTGTGTTTTATTTTTTTGTAAAAACTATAGCATGTTTTTTTGCTTAATGTTTTGTGCTTGTAACTGGTCAAGTTAGCTTTAGGAGCTGAAATTTTGGTGTTTGTAAGTGGTGAAGTCCAACTTTAGGAGCTGAAGCATTTGTGTTTGTAACTGGTGAAGTCCAGCTTTATGAGCTGAAGTTTTTGTGTTGTTACTGCTGAACTTCAGCTTTAAAGCTGAAGTTTTTGTGGTGTTACTGCTGAACTTCAGCTTTAGAGCTGAAGTTTTTGTTTTGTAACTATCGAACATCAGGTTTAGAGCTGAAGTTTTTGTATTATACTTGTCGAAGTTTTTAAATAATAACTAAAAACCTTCAGCACATATGCTGAAGTTTTTTGGTGCAATATGAATTTTTAATTTAGCTAGTGTAGGATGAAAACTTCAGTTTTTCCTGCTAAAGTTTTTAAGTAATAACTAAAAAACTTCAGCACCTATGCCGAAGTTGTTTTGGTGCAATATGAATTTTTATTTACCCAGTGAACGAGAAAAACTTTAGCTCCTACTGCTGAAGTTTTTAAGTAATAACTAAAAACTTCAGCACGTATGCCGAAGTTTTTTGTTAAAAGCCATTTGAAAAGACTATTTTGTCCTTCTTTATTAAAAGACTACTTTCTCTTTCAAGTAATATACGCTAGTCCTTTACTGTCTTTGTCTCTCTCTCTCTCTCTCTCTCTCTCTCTCTCTCTCTCTCTCTCTCTCTCTCTCTCTCTCTCTCTTCCGTTATTTGCATTTTGTGATTTGTTCTTCTTCTGAAATCAAATGGTTTTCGTTGTTGTTTTGAATTTTCAATTGCTAGTCGTTGTTGTTCCCATATTACGATTTAATACAAAGTATATTGCATTAACTTTTTCGGTTTTACTTTATGATTTAATTTCTGGTTTTGGTTTTGATAGTTATATATTTATGATAAAATATTTATTAGGGTTTAGTTTGATAAGTGCATTAGTTTTACTTTTATGATTGTGTTTTAGGTTTTTTGAACGAGATGTTTATGCTGTTGATGAAAATTCTATAAATTCTTATGTGATTAGATTTTTAAAAAAGTTTAGAATTAAAGAGATGATAATGATACCTTCGATAGGAACTGAAGTTTTTTTTCATGTTTTCTAATTATTTTTGAATTTGAATTTGTGTTTTGTTTTTTGTAAAAACTACAACATATTTTTGCTGAATGTTTCTAACTGGTGAAGTTAGCTTTAGGAGCTGAAAATTTTGTGTTATTACTGCTGAACTTCAGCTTTAGAGTTGAAGTTTTGTTTTATAACTATCGAAGTTTTTAAATAATAACTAAAAAACTTCAGCACCTATGCCAAAATTTTTTAGGTGCAATATGAATTTTTAATTTAGCCGGTGTACGAGGAAAACTTCAGCTCCTAGAGCTGAAGTTTTTGTTTTATACTTGTCGAACTTCAGCCTTCTTAGGTATTGAAATTTTAACTAATATTTTTGATAATTTCCTTATGTTATTTTTTTGTATCTTTTACTTTTATTGAACAGATGGCTCCTAAAGCACCTTAAGAACCTAATGCAGCTAAAGAAAGCAAAGCACCTAGACTACCTATAATTTCCCCAGGTCCTTATGTCCCTACTCTTTCACCTACAAGACCAAGACAAAGATATTTTGAGTTTGGAGATTTGTTTAACTCTAAGGGTTACTGAAAGGGGAACCATAATTTGAAGAATTTAATTGAAACTTTCTTGACTTCTACACAACAGAATAAGCTTAAAAATGGTACATTTAGATACATATGGCTATGGAGAATTTCAAATGCAGCATGAAGTTGGTTCATTGTCTGTGTCTTTCTCGAATATTCACGAATTATCGAGACTCCATTAGTTTCAAGATTTTTGGCCATGATGTTTCCTTCACCCTTGAAGACTTTCACATTATGTGTGGTTTGAAGATCACAACACATAATATAGAAAAACCAACTAATCGAGAGAGCAATATTCTGAAGTGCTATTTTGGTAAGTCCAAGGGTGTGAGTTTGAAGGATATTCGATGTTTTATGACTCGCAATGAAATTCCAAAGAATGTTGTGAATCATGTACATGTATGTGAGAGTGATGATGATGCAGTTAAGCTTATTGAAATTCTTATTCTAGAGTCTATTATGTTCGGGAAAAATACTAAGTCATGTGTGATGGAGGAGTATGCATCTATCGTTGAAGACGATAAGGTTTGTGCTGAATATCCTTGGGGTAATGTGGCTTATGAGATGCTCATTTATTCATTGAAATATGTATTGGACAAGCAGAACAAATCCGATGCTACAGAGTATAAACGTTGTGGATTTCTGTATCCTTTATGTGTTTGGTTCTATAAGCGCTTCCCAGATATTCAAGAGAAGTATATAAGAGAGGATGAGTACCTTGATACGTCGCAGGTCCCCAGGATGTTATGTTATATATGCGTGGGAGAGCCTAAATTTCCCGAACTTTATTTTATGTTCAGCAAACATGAAGTAAGTTACCCTTTTTTGTCGTTATGTTAATATGTTGATGTATTAGTTTTTTTCTCCTCATAATATACTTTTTTGTATTAAACAAAGATATCGTGATTTTAGGGCATTGGATACAATTCCTACAAAAGAGGAATTGAAGTCAATGCCTTTAATTGAGAAATTACCATGCAGCTAGATTCGTTCAAATGTAGTTAATGCAGTTCCTTCAACTGGTGAATCACCACGTACTCTGAGTCGATCAAAAGAAGAGACTCAAACTCCTGTCATTGGTAAATCACTACGTACTCTGAGTCGATCAAAAGAAGCGAGTCGAACTCATGTCGCTGGTGAATCACTACATAGTCGGAATCAATCAAAAGAACCGAATCCAACTTCTTTTATTAGCAAAGCATCTTGTACCCAGAGTCGGTCTACCTTTTCTACATCTGACTTTGATGATTATGAATTACTTGAGACAATATGTTCTGTATGTTTTTATCTAAAGCTTTTTAGTATTGTTTTTGTAAAAGTACAACATGTGTTTTGAGCATATGTTTTCTTCTATATCTGAATTTTTGTTGTGTATTTATTCTTGAGGTTAACGGCGGAGGTTCAAAGGCATGCAGAAAAAGAAAGAAGCATGATCGTGAACGAAGTTTTCGATAAGTGTAAAAAGGAGGAGCAATCTGCTATTGTTGATGCAGTTTTTGTAAAATGGAAGGTAAGTTAATTTATAGAGAAGTCTTTTTATTTGCGATAATGTTATTCAAATTAATTATTGTTAGTAATTTTTTTTCTAGGATTATTTCGATGAGAAGTTTGAATAATTCTTTAATATAGTCAACAAATCAAACGCAATGTATGATGACAAATTTTGATTTCAGTATGCATCGAGAATATAATAGGATGAATGAATCTTAGGAACATGCACCGGCTTTTGAAGGCGATCAACATGTTCAAGAGAAAGTTTATGATGATACATTGCATATAGCCGCAGATGATAATGCTACACATAATGAAGCGGTTTTTGAAGGCGATGGATAAGGTGCAAATGATCAAGTTGTTGGAAAAGGCAATTTGTTTGGTGATGGAGATCAAGCAACTGTTTGTAATTTAGAAGTGTAAGGGAGTGATGTGTCTAGCACTGCTGGGAAAGATGATTGGTATGTAGAATTACTAGCTATTTGCAAAGAACTTCTACGTGGTGATACACAGAAAATTATTACTACAGGTACAAAGTGTGAAGTTTACAATATTTAAATGATACCTTAGATAGGAGCTGAAGTTTTGTTTCATGTGTTTGTGTTTTTTTTAAAAAAATACAGCATATTTTTTGGTCAATGTTTTAGTTTATAATTGGTGAACTTCAGCTATATATCTGAACTTTTTATTTTTGTAACTGTCGAACTTCAACTATAGACCTGAAGTTTTTCTTTGTAACTGCCAAAGTTTTTGTTTGTTACTGGCTAACTTCCACGTTCTTTGAGTTGAAGTTTTAACTATTTTTTTAATAATATCTTGTAGTGAAATTTTCACTACAAGTATAAATTTTTTCCATGTTAAAAAACTAGTTGATCTGTTCTCCCTTTTTATGAATATGCAGAAGAAGTTGAAACTAGTCGTGCTTCAATTGACACAACTCAAAAACTCCCTGATGATGCAGACTTGAATAAAGGTATATTTGAGAAAGCCCTTCCAGAAAAAACTCAAATGCTTGTTGACATTGGTCCACAATTGAATGAAAATGGAAATGATGATATCGACAAAGGCATACAGCTTGGGAAAACCATAGCGAAGACAAACGTCAAGGTATTCTATAGATCGTGAATTTATTATATTTGATCGAAATGTTTTTGATTGATTTTTCAGAAAGACTCGATACAGCTCAAAAAGAATTTGGTGAGTTTATGCAGCTATATGAAAAAGGAGAAGTACATATATTTACACATGTTGCCTCACAAACAGGTGTGAATTGTTGGTAATATTTTATAAAATTTAGTCAGTATTATTTATTTTTTATTTTTCTTTTTTGCATGAAGATACACGATTTGTTGGAATGAAAACACCATATGTGTTGCAACACTTAGACCAGGTAGCTATTTTCTGCAATTCCATTGCAAGCAATTTTTTTGCCTAATGTGTATTTTCTATCAGTTTTATTTATTTTTATATTTTCCTTGCTTTTTCAGATCTGATCTTATGTATCAGAACTTCTTCCAAAACCTAAGAGAAGGAAGATTTTCGGTTCTCCTATGTGTGACACCAGTGATGTCCCCAACTTCAATTTATGTTCATTTTCACTTGGTAGTACACAAAAGAGTGATTTAGAAGGTAATTCTGCTGCTGTTGTTGTTTGTGAAGAGACACAAGAACTTCGTGAACAGCAGGGAGTCATCTACCACGATGGCTGTAGTTTTTCACCCTGCTGTTGAACGACAATATATAGTTGTGACAGAACAGCATGAACAACAAACAAAAGCAAAACCAGATAAAAAGGGAAAGGATCTGTATGGAGAGTATTTGGTTGAGATCTCCTTACGTAGTTCATAAAAAAACAAATGGGTGAAGATTGAAAAGTAGGAAAGAATACAAGAAGATGTCCATTCCATTATGTTAATCAAGACAGTGGATTGAGAGAAAGATTAAAGGAGTGGTTGGAGATGGATGTCAGTGAATATGATTCCAATCGATTCAAATTAGCTGGACTTGATATTCCAAAATCATTCTTTACCGAGCTTATGGATCCTGACTCTGATCTTGCGGATGAAGTAAGTGATTAAGTTTGTTTTTGTATTGGTTTTCAACTGTATTTCCCAAAATTTCATCTTATTTTCTATAGTATAGTTTTTGCATTATAATTTTAAAAACTTCAGCTTTATTCATAGTACACTGCTGTAGATTTTTAGCTTATTTGCTAAATCTTCAGCTTAACACTTCAAACTAAATATGCTTAAGTTTTTGTCATACTGTTTGTAGTTGTGTAATGTATTTTTTCTAAACTTCATAGTAGTAATTTTACATGTTATCATTTGTTGTTGTTGATTTGCAGCATATTGATGTGGGCATATATTACTTGCGCAAAAAATATTGCTATCACCTTCCACGTTATCCAAAATCAAGATGTGCAGTAACAGATTTACTCTATGATCAGTATATGACTATCCTTGATAGTATTCATCCTTCAGAATAAAAGATGAAGATAATTAACAAAAGGAAGCAAAAGAGAATGGAGGATCAAAAAAGAGCAAATCAAAGAGAAAAAGATTTCCAAACAACAGCTTGAAGAAGAAGAAGAAGAAGAAGAAGAAGAAGCGGTTATTAAGCCATTTACGGACTTTAGTTGGTATGAGGAAGAATCAACAAATGAAAAGGTGGCCAACCACGTAGAACGCCTTGACCTTTCGTGTGGTATCTCATGGGCATCTGCCAAAAAAGTATTTTTTTTCATTTTGACTTAAGCCAAGGGAGGGCCAGAAATCTACGCACTACGTTTTTGGAATTCTTGGACTTTGAAGAAAAAACTATATCGGTGTATGATTCCATGGGGCAGTGTAACGTATGATAGTGTGATTGAACATGTCAGAATTTATGCTGGGTTGATCCCACACTGTCTCAAATGCTTGAATTTTTGGGAACATAATAAATTTTATGGAGACAGTCCTGTGGAAAAATTTAAAATTAGGTGGATGAACATACCAGTACAGACTAACAAGTACGTGTTTCACATATGTTTTACCATGAATTTTGTGTTTATTTGTTTTTGTCGTTGTGTTAACTATTCTTTATTTTCTTTTTCATGTATTTTTTACAGTGTTGATTGTGGTATATTTGCTCTTAAGTTTATTGATATGCGGTTGAAGAGAGAATATATTTTCAATTTCAATCAACGTCAGACATTGATATTCAGAAAAGAATTGGCTGCCAATCTTTGGGCTCGTGAAAAGTGGAAAAAAGATAGCGGCAATGAAACTCTAGCAGAACGAGAAGGAGATGATTATGGAGATTTCGAAGAGACTTTGTGTGAGTTTTTTTTAGAAGATTGATTGAAAATAATTTGAATTTTGTGAATATACATTAATTATTTTTTTAGTTTACTTTTTTGTCTTACAAATATATTTTTTGTCTTTTATCATGAATTTTAAGTACATATTTTGTTTGAAAAAACTTAAGCATGACTTCTGCCTTTTACGCTGAAGTTTTGTTTAAAAGTGATAATAAAACTATTGAATCCATCACAAAAACTTCAGCTTATCAGGTGCTTAAATTTTTGGAAATATACTAAAAAGGTTCAGGACTTTGGACCGAAGTTTCTTGAAAAAGCTTTAAGACAAAAACTATGAAATCCAACACAAAAACTTCAGCTTATGAGGTGCTGAAGTTTTTTGAAATATACTAAATAACTTCAGCACATTGGGCCAAAGTTTTTTGAAAAAGCTGTACGACGAATATTATTGAATTCAACACAAAATGTTCAGCTTATCAGGTGCCGAAGTTTTATGAAGTATACTAAAAAACTTCAGCACATTGGGCCAAAGCTATACGACAAAACTATTTAATTCACGATGAAAAACTTTAGCTTATGATGTCCTGAAGTTAATAGAAATCAACTAAATAACTTCAGCACATGTGGCTGAAGTTTTTATAAAGATTTACGACAAAAGTATATAATTTATGATGAAAAACTTCAGCTTACGATGTGCTGAAGTTTTTAGAAATGAACTAAATAACTTCAACACATGGGTTGAAGTTTTTTGAAAGAGCTTTAGACAAAAACTTTAGCATGTTTTGGTATTTTTTTAATTTGATTCTTATCTTTTTTGTATTTTCTAGCTACTTTTGTCATTTATCACTCATATCACCTACTTTTTGTGGCCTTATTTTTCCTATATTTTTATTTCATTTACCACTTACTTGTTTTGCCAAATACTTCTCTTGTTACATCTGATTTCTCTGAACAAAAAATAGTTAACAATCTCTTCATCATTTATAGATATAAAATTGATTAGGTGCACTCTTTAACTATATTAACAATCTCTTCAGTTGAAAATTTCTTAGTCATCCATAGACTTCTATCATATTTCTTTGAATTTGTATTCAAAGAAAAAAAATGTTGGCTAAGACATGCTTATTGGGTGTAGCAGGGAGTTCGTGGGAAGGAAAGATAGTGAAGGAGAAGTCGAAATACTTCATATGTGAAAGAGAGTAGCCAGATCAAACACTCGAGCACCAGGACAATTTGATCTTTTTTCTAGTTGATAAATCTAACTTTTAGGAAAAAGAGCAAATTTCTCGGGGCTCGAGTTTTTGATGTGGCCACTCTCCGTCACATATGAAGTATTTTGACTTCTCTTTCACTATCTTTGCTTCCCACGAATTTCTAGATGCACACTAATAAGCATACCTTTGGCCAATATTTTCTTATTTTTTTCTTATGAAGGAAAATGGTAGTTGCTAAAAAAATTATAGTACTACACTTCGTCAACCTGTTTCTGACAGAAAATGCCTTGGTGGAAGACATAGTGAAGGTTCATGGAATGTGGTTAAGAAAATCAAGAAGAGCAACTAGAAAATGACTATGGAGAATACTCTATGGATTTTTTGAATAGAGAATAACTTGTAAACAATGAACTAATGTTTTATTTTTTTCCAAGTATGTAAGTGAAAATAAAATTAGGTTTTGTGAATATACATTATTTTGTGAGAATTATTCGACTTAGATTGATATGTTTGTATATTTTTCATGAATTTCAAGTGTATTTTTGTTGAAATCAAGCATGCTAAACTTGAGCATGAAGTAAACAACTTTTGCTTTTTAAGCTGAAGTGTTGGTTAAAAGTCATAATAAAAGTGTCAAGTGTAGTACAAAAATTTCAGCTTATCACTAAATACACTAAATAACTTCAGCATTCTGCATAAGTCATTTGAAAATTCTTTATGATAAAAGCTATGGAGTCCCGGACAAAAACTTCACCTTATCAAGTGATGAATGTTTTAGAAATGTACTAAATAACTTCAGCACATTGGACCGAAGCTTTTTGAAAAAGTTTTAAGACAAAAACTATGGAATCCAACACAAAAACTTTAGCTTATGAGGTGCTGAAGTTTTTGGAAATATACTAAAAAAATTCAGCATATTGAGCCGAAGTTTTTTTAAAAAGCTGTACGAAAAAAACTATTGAATCCAACACAAAAACTTCAACTTACTAGGTGCTCAAGTTTTTGGAAATATAGCAAAAAACTTCAACATATTGGGCCGAAGTTTTTTGAAAAAGATTTAAGACAAAAACTTCAACATGTTTTGGTATTTTTTTTAACTTGATACTTATATTTTTTGCATTTACTATCTGCTCTTTGTCTTTTGTTAATTTTCAGGCTGAAGTTATTTTTTTATTATAGAAAAACTATGGTCTTTATTAGGGCTGAAGTTACATTTCTTTTTGCATTTACCACCTACTTACCTTGTTTCATTCAGTTTCTCTTAACGTAAAACAGTAAAAATAGCTGAAAAGTTACTTTTACATTTATAAATATTAAATTGATTAGGTGAACTCTTTGTCTATAGTAACATAGTCCTTCATAGACTTTTATCATATTTCTTTAAATTTATATTCATCCTTAGTCTTTCAGCTTTTGTTAAAGAAAAATATCTTGTGCAAGCGGAAGTAGTAAGCATAATATGGATGAAATTATGAAGAAGTGGGAGAGTGTTAAATGTGAGTGGTACAATAACAAATCGATGGCTAATCTTATGCTTTTGTGGAATGAGATAAAGGCTGATTGAGAGAGAATCAGAGCAAAGCTCTATGCCAATGAATCATTCCAGAACATGCTTAACTTGGAAAGTAGTTGTGGATATTATTCAACCTCGTTCGACAAGGTTGTGCATCAGTTTGATAGTTTCGAGTTTCCCAGCTGGACCGACTATTCCAAGTTGCAAAACAATCTGAAGACTCTTATTCCTCTTATGGACAGAGTAATCGTCGAACAAAGTCAGCTGCTTGATGAATTTAACAAGTTGAAGATTGATCTTCTTAGATTCAGTGGTCTTTTGCACGACTACCCTATAATTATCTCAGATAGTGATGATGATGAGATATTTAGAGAAATTGAGAAGTACTGTGATGATGATGATGATGATGATAATGGTGGTAGGGGTGGTGGTGGTGGTGGTGGTGGAGATGGTGGTGATGATTGTTAGTGTTTGTAATCCTTTTTTAATGTTTTAATGGTATGCTTTTCTGTTAACCTCAACCTATAGAGCTGAAGTTTTTTTAGGTTCATTTTGTATAACTTCAGCCTAGAGAGCTGAAGTTTTGTTTGTAATTTGTGTGTTTTTCTCATCTCTTTTTATATGAATGTAATTGTAATTCTTTTTATTCTTAGATTTCTATTGCATTATCCTTGTTATGTTTTGGTATTTGCTTTATACTTCTTAGTTTCAGTACGGTACTTAGTTTTTTAAGCTCTTTTTCTATAACTTCAGCCTAGAGATGCTGCAGCTTGTTTGTACATGCGTTTTTTGTGTGTGTGTTGTACGTGTATATGTGTGTGTGTATTAGAGTGTCTGTATGTGTGTGTGTGTGTGTGTTTGTTTAAGGATATGTATTTCACATACTATAACCTGAAGTTTTTTCTCGTAAAAGTCATTATGTACTTTTGTAAAATGCAACCAAACCTATAAGTAGTCGAAGAGCTTTCTTGTTTTTATTGGTATGAAAAAAATCACATTTCAATTATGTCATACAATAAAGAAAGTGTAAATTCAGACCAAGGATTATTGAAGGTTGGAGTATTTTTTAGTGTGTATCTTGGAATATGGATGAGGTATTGGAGAAGACAAACAAGTTGTTCTGTTATGCCCAACTTATTTATATCGACTACATTTGGTAGACTTGAATGGTATTGATGATTCAGTCGCATGTATATGCCTCTTCTTTTGTCTTCTTCCTTGTAAAATCTCTACATCGGGAGGTTTTGTGATCACAGATTGTATATTTTATGGTATATCCCATGATTTTTGATCTCCTACGGTATTCACATGTCATGCATATGTTTTCAACCATATTTCCCTTGAATACCAATTTGAGCAGTAATCAGATTTCTGCAAATATCTCTTAGTAATAGCAACAATTGCATGTGGATAAGGCAATTCATCAAGTTGGAATTTCAGGCAGTCACAAGTTCTCTTCTTTAAGTCCACAATGAATTCAATTCCTTCACTATTTATTCGAAACAACATTGAGTCAAGGTTGAACACCTAACAAGGAATAAAAAAATAAGACAAACGATATTATTGTATTTTTGCTTCAAAATAAATATAATTTTTTTTAAAGGTAAGCAGTAAATCAGTGCAACAGATATAAAAAGCTGAAGTTAATAAATATACTCACAAACATTATGCAAGCCAAGTCCATCTTCTTAGTCATCTCTTCTTCTGCCCATATTGATACTTTGTGAAAATTTTCATTTGTATTTTTTCTCCATTCGTAAAACCACTCTCCCAAATTTTCTTGGATGAAATCTAACATTCTTAAAATAGGCAATTCTCTCCTTTTTAGTAAAACGAAATTCATTGATTCTACCATGTTTGTTGTTAGCATATCATAACGTTGCCGTAGGAACCACGATCAAGCCCATCTCTCGAGAGCTCTTACATTGTGACGACCCGACACGTCGTCACGTGAGTTACCGTTTTGTTTTCCCCATTTTCAGCTGCATTATGTTTCATTATACGTATCTTATGTGATCGAGTTGGTTCGGAGAGGTTTTAGTAGAAAATGAGACACTAAGTCTCTTTAAGGAAGTTTGAAAAAGTCAACCGGATGTTGGCTTAAGATATAGAGGGCTCAGATGTGATTTTCGATGGTTAGTTTTGTGTGATGATTTGTGACCTAGGAGCGTGATCGGAATTGATTTTGGAGGTCCGATGTAGAATTAGGCTTGAATTTGCGAATTTAGTATTTTGGTGAATTCCGGTTGGTAGGTGAGATTTTGATCCGATGGCTGGAATGGAATTCTGAGAGTTGTTGTAGCTTTGTTAAGTGATTTGGGATGTGTGTGTAAAATTTTAGGTCATTCGGAGATGTTTTGGTTAGGTTTTTGAACAAATGCGTGCTTCAGAAGTTTGAGAAGAACTTAGGCTTGAATCCGATGTGAATCGATGGTTTTGGTGTTGTTTAGGTGTTTTGAGGATTGGAACGAGTTTGGGTGATGCTTTAGGATGTCTTGATGCTTTTAGTTGAGGTTCCGGGGGCCTCGGGGTGATTTCGGATGGCTAACGAGGAGTTTTGGACTATGAAAAGTTGCAGAAAATGCATCAGCTGTTGCAGAGCATTTTGCTCTATGCGATCGCAAATGGGGTACTGCGATCGTACAGAAGGATTTTCAGGGGGTGTTTGGTTATTCAATGTGATCGCATAGTAAGGGTTGTGATTTAATAGTGTTAAGTGTACCTAGGGGCTTGAATGGAAATTTGTTCAACGCGAACGCGGGTTTAAGTATGCGATTGCATAGGGTCAGGAGTTGGCAAATTGCGATCGCAGGTGTCTGTATACGATCACATAGAGTTAAATTTGGAGCTGGAAATTTTGTGCATTGCGATCGCAAGCGTGGGGCTGCGATCGCATAGAGGAAAAACGGACCTAGACAGAAGGGTTTTAAAACATTTTGTTCCGCGAGGTTAAGTCATTTTCAACCATTGTGAGAGATTTTTGGGAGGAATTGAAGAGGGATTTGAAGAGGACTGATTGGAGGAAAGTCCTATGAACTAAAAACATGATTATTATGTGAAATGAACCTAGAAATTTATGAAAATTAATCAAAAGACGGAAGAACTATGGCTTGAGTTTGATATTTTAAATTGGGTTTGATGGTACATTTGAGCTTTCATTTGGCAGTTCTTTATATGCATAGACTCGTGTCAAGATAAGGAATCAATTGATGTAAAATTTTCTCTAATTCGAGAAGTGGGCCCGGGGCTCGGGTTTTGCCAATTTCGGAATTTTTGATGTTTTTCGATTGTTTTCGATTGGGTTTTATTCCCTTAGCATATTATGACGTATTCGTTGTGGTTTTGGTCAGATTCGACGTGTGAGGAGGCCGATTTGAGAGGCAAGGGCATAGCAAGCTAGAGTTTTGACTGGCTTGAGGTGAGTAATGATTATAAATGATGTCCTGAGGGTTTGAAACCCCAAATTTGCACAACGTAGTGCTATATTGAGTTGAGGTACACATTGTATGATGAGCGTGGAGTCCGTTACTACTGGGGATTTGTGACTTGGTCTACCCCGTTGATGATTTTACCGTGTTTCTGAATAAGGCTTGTTTATTATTATTATGATTTGGCTAGTCGCCATGTTTGGGGCCTTGTGCCGACTTGTAGAACCCTTAGGGGCATTCTTATGCTGATTATCACCTTACTTGTTAAAACTCATATCCTCAGTCATGTTTCTAATTGTTAAACACAATACGAACTGGTTTTGAAATGCTAATCATAAATGAAATTAATATGTGGGCTGAGATCCCTATTTTTATTAGTATGCCCGAGAGGCTGTGATTATATTGACTTAGAGGAGTTGAGAACCCAGTAGTGAGGATGTTGTATATGTTATGGACCGCGCTGCACGCCGCAGCAATATACTTATATGGATCGGGTTGCACGCCGCAGCAAATGTATGTATGCATGTATATCTCTCTCTCTCTCTCTCTCTCTCTCTATATATATATATATATATATATATATATATATATATATATATATATATATATATATATATATATATATATATATGTATCGGGCTGCGCCACAAAAATGTAGCACTTGGGCTGTAAGAGCCCCTCCGGAGTCTGCACACCCCCAGTGAGTGCAGTCGACTATTGGTATGGATTGAGCTGTGCGACACAACAATATTCGGACTGGGCTGCACGCAGCAACGGTATACTTATGTTGTTGGTTATTGTGAAAAACATATGAATCGCGTATCGAAGAAAAGTAATAAATAAGGGAACAATATGCTCGAGGAGAAGATTTTTTTACTTCATTAATACCTGTTGAGCTACTTATTCTACCTGGTTTTAAGGAATTTCACTTGACATCTTCATTATTTGCTACTTAAATGGGTTACTGTTTTGATATAGAACTGCTTAGTGCCTTTTCATAATTTCATACTGTCAGTCATTATTTATTTTTATTACTCACTGGGTCGGAGTACTCACATTACTCCCTGCACCGTGTGTGCAGATTCAGGTACCTCTAAGGTGTAGTGCGAGCTCTTCAGCAGTTCATTTTCCGCCGGAGTTATTGAGGTAGTTGCATGGAGTCCGCAGACCTAATGTTCTCCCTCTATCTTTTACATTTCTGCGGTCTAGATATATCTCTGAAGTAGACTTTTGAAACCTTGTACTTAGAGGCTCAGACTTGTGACACCGGATCTAGTGGGATATTGTTGAGATGTTTCATGATTTTTCCGCAGATTTCACACATGCTGTTTAAACTTCTATTGTTATTAAATTGGAATTTGACTCTAATAGCTAATAAAGAATTCTATATGGAAAGGTTTGTAAGTGTTTGATGGTCGGGCTTGCGTAGCATTGTGTTGGGCGCCATCACGACCGGGGTTGGGGTCATTACATCCATTATGTAATCGTATGCTTTCTTGTCAATACTTTTGAGCTGGGACATTAACTAATTAAAATCTTCACGTTTGTATGACCTTGCAGCACTTTGAAAAAGATTTATTACTGCGGCCTTTGCATGTCTTTGCTTTAATTTTTTCTCAAAGTGATAGAGGCAGATACCATGGTGAGCTTTAAGAAAAACTTTTCTAATTCCATTTGCGATCGATTGGTTTCTATCTGATAAGAAAACCAGTTCACGGCATATTTGAATTGCTTTTCTCATTTCGCCGAAGAACCAAATGCGTGCCTCATTGTTTTCTGAATCTGCTACACCAAAACATAGAGGAAAGATTTGATTGTTTGCATCCTTTGATACAACAACAAATAGAACACCATAATATTTTAACTTCAAAAACGTTGCATCTACTGCAATAACGGGTCTAAAGTAGCACCAACCATCTATTGATGCCGCAAGAGCAAAGAACATGTAAGAAAATATGTACTTTGAAACACAAAAAAATAAATCATAAGATGCGATGTTTTTCAAATAGTAATATTTGAAACTTCAGGCTGATGGTTAGTATTGTTTTGCTTACCTATTCTGCGCATCTCTTTTTATGCTTGTGAACGTTCCTGGGTTTTTGGCCACCATCATGTATAGGTATGAAGGAAGAATCTGGTAGTTCTTTTCAGGTGTTCCTTTTATGCAAGCAATAGCTTTTTTAATCGCACTCCGTGTCTTGTGATAACCAATGTCAATTCCAAATTTCTTTTCATTTTATTTTCTACAAATGCTGCTGTAACCTCTATCTTTTTGTCTCGAACATGTTATATAATTTTTTCACTTATAAAATTTGATGTAGCATGCTTCTGGTATGGTTTTCTTGCATCAACCGAGCATTCATGGATGTTATGATATTTTATCACCCTGAACATTATGGAATTTTTTATTCTGGTAGCACGTATATTCCAACCACATTTGTCCATGATGTATTTCAACTCGTGTCTCTTGGAACATGATCTAACAGCAGTGAATTCAACTTTTTGGTTTATCTCCAAGCTACAGAATAATTAAGTCATGTTTTGTTTGTTTTCAAAGATTGATCCAACTCTTATTTACTCAGGAAATGCATCGTGCCTAAGTATTTTACATGGTGGAGATTCTTTCACCTTTCTCCTTACTCTTTTTCTTGATTTCTGAGAAGCACAAGAACTTTCAGCATTTTCTTCAATTCTATCTGATGTTATCGGTATAAGCTCCATGTTTACTTCATCTTCATTGTTGCTTATCATTGCAGAAGATAACAAAAAACTTTGTTGAATCGTGTGTGGGTTATCAATTTGCATTATTAATTGTCCTTCTTCTTCTTGGGCATTGACAAACTGATGTGAATTTATTGGAGGATGGGGTAATTATTGCAACACTATATATTCTGAAGCAGCTATAATGTTAGAAGGTTGTTGCCCATTGTCTACTTCCATTATTGGATGACGTACTTCATGTTGATAGTTAGCAAATGGTTCTGAATCTATCGCATATGCAAGAGATTCATTGAGTGCCGCAGATTCTGAAGGTTGTATTTTTTCGATGACGAAATGGTAATTCTTGTACGCTGAATCAGTTGTAAGCAAATGTATACACGTACTGAGTTCTTCATCTGAAGTTACAAGCATTCCTTACTTGTATTCAGTTTGATATGAAACCATACTTTTAGTGCATATCTGGTTGAATCAATATTTGCAACTTCACTAATTTTCTTCAGGAAAGTATTGAATGATATGTTCTTATTAAGTAGAACAAGTTTTATATCACGATCCAAGTATTTGAAATCATGAGTCTAACTCCCATTGAAAGTTATAACAACGCAAACCGAACTCATCCTGCAGATTCATGTTTAGTGGCAAGTATTAGGAAAGTGAACAGAAGAATTTTTAGGTTGTTTGTGCTGAAGTTATTACAAATGAACTAAATCATTTAGGCATCTTCTGCTGAAATTTTTTTGAAAAAAGATGTATGACATAATTAATGAATCCTGCAAAGAAAATTTTAGCTTGTTAAGTACAGAAGTTTTTAGGCATAAGCTTAATAACTTCAGCATATCAGTTGGAGCTTTTTGTATGATGAGGATTCATCAATAAAGGGGAAAAAACTTCAGCTCATTAAGGCTGATGATTTTACAAATGAACTAAAAAACTTCAGCACATTGGGCTGAAGTTTTAGTAAATGAATTCAATAAACTTGAGCATGTTTCAGCATTAATTGCATAGTATACACGAGTAACCTATACTATTAAAGTAGTAATTGTATTGCGTTTGGGGGTATGTGTTAGTGCAATAATTACATTCCTATCACATTCATGCACGCTTTTTATTAGACTACCTTTAAAATTCCTCTTTGCCATTTCATATACCATGCAGAAGTTTTTTCTCCTATATAAGCATGCTATTCCTTGTGACTTTATTCATTCAAACACATATATTTTAGCAAACATAAAATACAAAAAGGAGGAAAATGGATGTTTTCATCAAGCAAGTGCTGGAAGAAATCAAGCAAGACATCATATAGGCTTTTGAGCTTAAACTGGATGAGCTCATAGAAAAATACGACAGGGAGCTGGAAAAAATTAAGAACAAGCTTGATACACTTGTGATGTACGCAAGATTTCATAATCTTGGTGATAAAGATGCTACTCCTTCTGGTACTGACGACGATAATGATGATGATGATATGGACGATTAATTTTCTTTTTATTTATGTAATTTGATTTATCTTTTTTAATGTTTTAATAAAATATTTAATTTTTGTTGTAAGTTTTTTCTGCGTTTTCAAATATTAATTCTATTCAAATTTTGTCTCCATTAGCTGAAGTTTTTACAGATTACCTAAAAAACTTCAGCACCTATGCTGAAGTTTTTGCGCAATATGAATTTTTATTTTTTGTTTTACCCAATGTAGGAGGAAAACTTCAGCTGCTCCTGCTGAAGTTTTTAAATAATAACTAAAAAATTTCAGCCTCTATGCCGAAGTTTTTTGGCCCAATATGAATTTTTAAATTATTCAATGTAGGAGAAAATCTTCAGCTGCTCCTGCTGAAGTTATTAAATAATAGTTAAAAACTTCAGCACCTATGCCGAAGTTGGCCAATATGAATTTTTAAATTATTCAGTGTAGGAGAAAAACTTCAGCTCCCCCTGCTGAAGTTTTTAAATAGCAGCTAAAACACTTCAGCAACTATGCTGAAGTTTTTTTGTGCAATATGAAATTTTAATTTATGTTTTATTTTTTTACCCAATGTACGAGGAAAACTTCTATGCCGAAGTTTTAAAACAATCATATAATGTTTTAATATTATTTCTTCTTTGTTTGTTATTTACCATCTCGTTGACAAAATAACTTCAGCTTCGAATGTTAGAATTCATCGTCAAATAGATTCAGAATGCAAATTCAGAAAATCGGTGAAGTTCGTCAAACAATTTCAATCAATCAATCAGAAAATATATAATTAAAAACTTATTTTGAATTATAGAGATGAATTTGAATACTTACAATATATTTGAATTTGTATTTGGAATTTGAATTTGAATATGGAATTTTAATGCGAGACGCGATCTCAAAAGAGACGGACTGATGGAGGAGATACGGAGGAGATCTGGAATTTGAATCTGTATATGCTTGTTACAACTTTTATGTGTTTTGAAAGGGGTATAATGGTCATATTATACCCTTATAATATGTTAGTTGGTTATCAAATTATTAATTTTTAAAAATAGGGTATACGTTAAAAGGTGACATAAAAATAGAGTACGGCTGCAAATAGCCCAAATACTTATCATTTAACTATGGTCAATTAAAAAGAAGACCCGTTCAGCTTTCTGATAATCCCAAGTAGGCCTTTGAACATAAAAATTACGGAGTATAATTTTTGAAAAAAAAAGAAAGAAGTTGAATTTGGAGTTTAGTTGAAAAATAATTTTTGGAATTTAGAATTATGTTTGAACATGCATTTCACTTGAAAAAATGTTGCAGTTTTATGAGTGGGGAAAACAAATTCTGATTTTCTTTTTGAAAAACTAATTTTCGAAAAATTTCCAAAAACTCCACAAAATTTCACGGACAAACATATTTTTGTTTTTTGTTTTTTTGAAAGAAAGAAAAAGAATTTTATGAACAAACGAGGCATAAGTTTTATATTTTTAAAATAAATTGTCACTTTCCACTCTCTTCGCCCCTTTTAGGCAGTCGTTCACTTTCTAATAAGATAGGACTACTCGCAATTTTAAGAGCTAAAGACAATTTTTAATTGCAAAATGACAGTTTATTTTTGTTCTACTTTCTAATAAACTTTGTGATGCCTTTTTTGTGGAGTTTTGACTAGAAAATGGTTTTACTTGTGGTATGTCTTATTTTTTATGAGTGTTAGAATTTGAGTTTGGGAGAATTGATTTTGAGATTATTCTAAGATAGTTTGTTTTGTTTATATTTTCACATTTTTTTAAAACCAAACAAACGTGTTTGATCAAGAAAACAAAACGATTGTAATAGAAACTAGAACTTGTTTTCTTTCTATGTTATACTAAGGTGAGGGGTCAACGGCACCCAAAAGTTTGACAAAATTTTCATGAATTTATGTATATGTATTTTTGAAGTATTGATATATTAATAGTAATATTTTATATACAAAGTAAATTTTGATTAAAAATAAAAATATACTTTCAATGTTTAAATTTTGAGTCTTTATCTGTTTACACCCGCTGCCACCCTTAGGCCTTAAGTGTAGGAGCGGTCCGATAAAATTTATGGCCTAAAGTCAAATTTTATGTTGGGGCCTTAGCTTTTAATTTCTTGTTATTAGTTATTTGAAATTTAATTTGTTTTAGTTTTTCTTAAATACAAAGTTATTATTAATTTTCTTATCATCAATAATTCCTAGTAATAAGTATTTCTAAATTGGGAATATAACTAATCCATTAATCTTTCTACATTGTTGTTCTTAGGTAAGATTTTATCAATTTTAACTTTGAAAACTTCTATCCGCCGAAGCCATGGTAATATGGGTTATAAACATTATTCCATTAGCAATTCAGATATTTTGGAGGAAAATTATATCTTTTTATTTGATTAAGTGTATCAATAAAATTGTTATCTTCTAATTGTACTATTTTTATTAATAATTTTAATTTAGAATATAAATCTAAACCATCAATATCGAATCGATTATTATGCTTTAAGGAATATTCAAGATTAACGCAATATTTTTTTTCCAAATTTCCAATATCTAGTGGTCTTAGTTTTTACTGCTAAATAAAAAACTAATAATATTTTCATATGCTTCAAATTAATCAAATCTATTTTGAGTAAAAAAATATTGTTGTCTATTTATATATAAAAGTAATCAACTTTAAAAGACAGTAAGATTTTAAAATTTCATTATCAATATTCGCATAAAATTATTACTTCTTATATATCACATGTTTCTTAAGAAATTTAGGTTTGATATTCATTTCAAGTGCAAGTTCCTTGGTAGAAATCATAGCAATTGCAAATCCTTTTCTCTATTTTGTTAACAAAAAAATTCAAATCTTTTCACTTTACATAATTCTTTTTAAATTTATACATAATTTATTAGGTGTAATGATTAATGGAGCCTTCACAATTATAAAGCCTAAAATAATTATTTGCTTGCTTTATAAAAAGTCCGCACATGCTTAAGTGAACCTAGAAAAAAACGCAAACTTCGCAACCTCTCATGAGTTCGTGTTCAGGCTAGTCTTAGACCATGGCACAACCAGTAACATATACAATAAGTTAAGGGTCTTTTTGAAAAACCAATTGGAATTAAAAAGTAAATTAAAAAGGAAAAGGAAATAGACACAAAAAGAAAACCTTATAATTACACCAACAATTCTCAGCCCGATTTAAGAATTGAAGAGTGTAATTATATTTCTTCAATTATACTCAATTATAATCGATGAACTAATTACTTAATTAAACAAATATTCCAAAATTATATAATTATACCTAAATCTAGTTATGTAATGACTATCCAAACAGACCCTAAGAAATCATCACAAGAATTTCTATGTAAATGGAAGTAATGAATATTGTTATCAATCAAACAGCAAATGCCTTTTAATTGTACTCCTCTCTGAATCAAATGCCTCGATAAATAGATAAAAGTCCTAGAAATAATGGCTAGTGGCAAAAGAACCTTGTAGTTAATGAGACTCAAGCCAAAGAAAAGTTAAAGGAACAAAAATTTGTTTAAGCACAAGTTAATTCATATTAGTGAAAGAAAAAAAGAAAAAAAGCTTAGGGTTGTCATAATAGAAAAGATAAGATTGAAAAGGAAACAACATGTGAAATACTAAGAGCCCGATTGGACATAAGAAATTTTTCTCTCTTTTTTCAAATAAAACTTGTTTTTCAAAATTAATATTTGTTCATAAAATTTTTAATTTTTCACTTGAAAATGTATTTTAAAATTTTTTGAAAATTTGAAAAACTCCAAAAAACTATTTTTCGAAATTTTCTCTCAAATCACTCACAAAACTTCAAAACAGTCAAAAATTATATTCATAACCAAACACAACTCAAAATTTCAAAAGCCACTTTTACTTGAAATAATTTTCATCATTTTTTGAAATTTTACAATTCTTATGTCCAAACACACATTGAGAGCCCGTTTGACCATAAAAATATTTTTACTTTTATTCGAAATTTTTTTACTTTTTTTCGAAATCAGTGTTTGGCCATAAAATTTTCATTTTAAAATTTTTCAACAATTTGAAAAACTCCAAAAAATTATTTTTCAACAAAAAAATTCACTCAGATCATTCACAAAATTTTAAAAAAATAACTTAAAATTATATTCATATCTAAACACAACTCTAATTGTCAAATACCATTTTCAGTTGGAAAAAAAATTATATTTTTTCATATTTCATAATTTTTTATATCCAAACGCCCACGAAGTACTATATTTTGACTTTAGAGTGCAACATCTATATTGTCTGTTTGAGCAAATAAATGCTAAACCAATTAGTAATAAGTTAATGGGGTGAATCTTAGTTGAGCATAATAAATCCTAGACCAAATAGAACGAAGCTCTTGTATAGTGAGAAAAGTTTATGAGCATTAATTAATGAACTTAATATATTATGATTGACAAAATATGTAATATCATAAATATGCAATAAATACAATAAACAACAATGGTTATTGTGTAAAGGAATTCTCACCTAATGGGTGCTTCCTTTCTCTCACGACGTGAAAAGTTAAGCAGTTGATATGAATGTGGAATCTTTGAGATTTATGGATGAAGGTTGAATAACATGTGCTTGAATAAAGTGAATAAGACAACTATTTCATATATTCTTCTTTCAACTTTACAATGTCTCTTAGTTCTAAAAAAGGCAGATCCCTTCATGGTTCACTATCTCCTCCTATTTATAAGGGACATTCCCCAAAAAATCCCTAAAAATACAAAATAAAGAATATCCAAAGAAATATTCTTCATGTCTCTTTC
Organism: Nicotiana benthamiana; assembly: GCA_034376525.1. NCBI lineage: Eukaryota > Viridiplantae > Streptophyta > Magnoliopsida > Solanales > Solanaceae > Nicotiana > Nicotiana benthamiana. The sequence continues at coordinate 70,670,592 of CM067332.1, forward strand.
TGAGTTTAAGTTAGTGTTATTATCTTATCTCCACTGCCCGCTTTTTAGTCTTCGGCCTTCATTTGAATGTCCGTCAGTCGCTGTGCCGTGATCGAACCCATCCTGTGTCTTGCTTATCTGTTACCGTGGTTACCAAATTTCGACATTATGCAATTATTCCCTCCGCTTGTTGAGGTGATAGTTCTGCACGTCCTCGATAAGATCATTCGTTTTCGTTATGGGAGAGTTTGGCTATTAAACTATTGCGAGTTGGCCAAGATCGAGAGAGCGACACGACTTGCGGAATGACTATCACTACCACACGCGCCATCATTTCGCATCTTCTCGAGACAACATATGTGTGCTTGTCTCTTTGGTTTTAGCGCCATTGCCAGTCTTCTGCTTCGATTCTCGTGCCACCCAGCCTATAAATAGGTGAGGGATTCATTTTTCAGAAATTTTTTGCCATTTCCTTGTTTGTATATACATTGTTCTCCTTTGATCATCCATCTCAATTCTTAGCTCTATTTCTGTGATTCTGTTTCCCATCTTCCCGTTCAGTCACCTTTTATCTTTTCAAGTTTACTAGCACACCCTCTATTATCGAGATGCCCCCAACCTTTCGTGCACATGATGAAGTTTCTGACGCCACTCTGTTGTCACTGGCCCCTCCTTCCAGTGGCGAGATATTGTGACTGAGGAGGGTGACAGTTCCTTCTCCCGTTCTGGTGATCTCTAAAACTGGGCCATCTTAGATAAGTGAACTCCGATCTACATACCATATTCCTCCTAATGTCGAGATGGTTCCGGCTGGGGGGCGACATCGTGGAGGTCAACAGATCGGGATATTATGCTTTTTATATGTATCCTTTCGTAATTGGTCATACCCTCCCTCTTCCTCCATTGATGAGGGAGTTCTGTCGATTTTACGAAGTCTTCCCTGCACAACTATCTCAATACTTGTATAAGATCTTTTTGGTGCTGACGAAGTATGCAGAGCTGACTGGGTGTGAGGTTGGTATTCACACCCTCTTACATTTCTTTTCCCCGAGCTTTCATATGGGTACCATGATATATCTGCGACATTGCAGGACTAGGGGGTTGGTGGTTAGAATAGATAACCGGGTGAATCGAAAGTTTTGGCACAAGTATTTTTTCATCAAAACAGAGCACTTGGTGTCAGACCCTGCTTGATTTCCAGAGTAGTGGAATCATAACTACATGTGTCGATGAGGTACGCTTGTTATCTACTTCGTTCTTTCTGATTTTTATTCACCTGTGATTTTTTTTGCAGCAGAGAGACATGCACATTTTCCCGTCGTCAGCATTGAGGATTGGGTAGCTCGTGTGCTATCTCGCATGGTGGGGATTCGAGATTGGGCCGCTTTCCTCAAAGCTTTGACCGAAGGTTCCGTCTGGTAAGTGTTACTTTTTCTCTAACCTTCGGTTGTTTTCTGTCATTTATTAATACAACCTCTTTGTTGTGGCAGGCCGACGAATTTCCAAAAAGAAGGCTCCAATCCCGGCATTTTGCCAGGCCATTACATCGGCGGGGATACAATTTACCTTAGCCGAGTTTGTCAGTGTAGGTCGTACTCAGACTGTACCAACAAGGGACCTTCCTCAAGATGTCGTTGTACGGGACAAGATCTCTTCCCGGCCTACCTACCACCTCGTAGATGAGTCTACCAACAGAGGCGAATCATCGTGAGAAATAGGAGAGGGTGGAGCTCTATAAGGTCGTCGCCACCGACGTTCAAAAGAGAAAAATTATTTCTTCGAGAGTGGCGACATTGCCTAGGTCAGGCACAAGGGCCATTTTTATGGAAGACGCTATTTTGGTGGGGAGGTCTCCTAGGGCCAAAGAGTCATTTCAAGGAGGGGGATATGTATGGTTTGTTGAAGGTGGCACGTCATTCGCTGCTGGGGGGATAGGGCGGCGCCTGTGAAGGATGATGGTTCAAGCTCGGACATCAATCTTGAATATGTACGAGCCTTCTTGGAGAGACATACCCACGTGGAAGTGGGGATGGAGGGTCCTAACCGACACGTAGTAATTCCCGTAGATTATGACCTTTTGGCGAACTCCGAGCAGGCAGTGTTGGCATTTGCCCCTTTGTGCGCTACTTCGGAGAACACGACATTTCAGGAGATGAGTGATGTGGAGCTATCGCGGGTGTATTTCCGCGATGGCTTTGCGGGTAAGTTTTTTCTCTCTTCTTTTTATTTTTGGATTTATTTTGTATGTGTAATCTACTTAAGGTAACTTTTTTTCCTCTACATGTCAGACTCTCATCATGGAGGTTGAGCGCGGTCGGAGGGATAAATAAAGGACAGCTATTTTTGGGAAGGTGGCATCTAAGTACAAATAGTATCGCACCAAGCATCGTGCATTGGCTGATGTCTTCACTCAAGATAGAAATTTTTATCTGTTTCATGATGGGCTTAAGCAGAAAGAGGAAGAGCTGGCTTAGAAGGTTGAAGAGCTGAAAGAGTGGGATAAAGAGCTGATGAAGGCCAATGGGATGTGGTGAACTTGAGGGGGCTATTAAGGCCAAGGAGGATGATTTTGAGGTGAACAAGGGGGTGATGACCAAGAACACCGACCTTCAGGCACGGGTGGCCAGCTAGACTACTGAGCTTGGTCAAAGAGAGGGGGAGGCTATTGATCTGAGGGGTGAATTGAGCGTTAAGGCTGATAAACTAGCTCGTGCTAAAAAGGGCAGGATGACTTTCGTACCTGAGGTAGCGGCTCTAGAAGATGCCCTTCGTGTTTGTAGGTCTGAGCGAGATAATGAGGTATACACGTCGATGCTCAAGGTAGCGAGGTTTGAGGAACAGATCCAAGATCTGGAGGCAGATTTGTCCGTGTTGAACGAATAGGTTGTTGCTTGGAGGAGGTGCGACGAGAGTCGCAACCTCTATGTCTCATACCTTAGTTGATCACGTTGTGCTTTGGGAGTTGTATGAGATGTGGGTCCATGCCGAGCTCAGCTTCACGTGTACAAGTTCCTGCAGTCTAATGGGAAGGTTTCTGGGGCAAACTCTAGGGTGTTCATGTTAAAGCATGTGCAGCCCGTGAAACATGTGGTTATGATCTCGGTATGCTTGGCGGGGATGATGATGACGCGAACATGCTTGTCTCCGATTCTTGGTATAACAAGGAGTATGCAGTGGGGGATGATGCATCGTAGGGCTGTTGTATTTATTTTGTTTTGCTTTGTTGTTTTAATAAGAACATATTCGAGCCCTTTCTTGGTATTCTTTCATCTGGTCGGGGAGCGCCTTGTTTTATTTTCTATTTTTCCCATTTACTTTAAGATGCCTGCGAGCGCATCCTTACCTGCATCCACAGTGGGGTAAGTGTTACCTGTTTGAGGAAGGGGCTGCTCGCTAGTAGTTGTTACGATATCTGCTTGCACGGTGTTTCCGTTCTCCCTTTGGGTAGATCTTCCGACTATTTTGTTTAGAGTAAGTGTCAGCCATTTTTCTAGTAGTTTCTTCACTGCTGGTGGTACTTCTTCAGCTGTGGATGTGGAGACTCCCCTTTCACGTGAAACCGTCATGCTTTAGTAAAGGGGGAGTGAAATGCTTCGCCTTGGCGTAGAGTTTGGTGCACATTCTCGCTGTCTCCCATGCCATCTTCGTTGATAGTGTTTAAAATGTTTGTAGTGACGCCTGTTATCACCTTCAGTCTCGCATCTCCTTTCCTGCCATTGTTAGTACAAGAAAAAGTGGAAGAGATGTGATTTTTATGATCTAGAAAGAACTATAGTTTCAACTAAAACCTCCCCACAGATGGCGCTAAATTGTTTGAGCAAATAAATGCTAAACCAATTAGTAAAAGTTAATGGGTAAATTTTAGTTGAGTTTAATAAATCCTAAACCAAATAGAACGAAGCTCTTGTATAGTGAAAAGAATTTATGAGCAGTAATTAGTGAACTTAATATACTATGATTAACAAAATATGTAATATCATAAATATGCAATAAATGCAAGAAACGATAATGGTTATAGTGTAAAGGAATTGTCACCAATGATTGTGTGATTGGGTGCTTCCTTTCTCCGACAACGTGAAAAGGTAAGCAGTTAATATGAATGTGGAATATTTGAGATTTATGAATGAAGACTTAATAACATGTGCTTGAATAAAGTGAATAAGACAACTCTTTCATATATTCTTCTTTTAACTTTACAATGTATCTCTTAGTTCTCAAAAATGCACAACCCTTTATGGTTCATTATCTCCTGCTATTTATAAGGTACATTCCCCAAAAAATTCTAAGAAGTACAACATAAAAATATTCAAAGGAATATTTTTCTTGTCTGTTTCTGAGTTTAAGCTATCACTATTATCTTATTTCTGTTGCCTGCTTTTAATCGTCGGCCTTTATTTGAACGACTGTCAGTTGCTATATCGTGATCTATCCCGTGTTATATGTTGATTATCTGTTATCGTAGTTACCAAATTTTAACCTATACATTATCCATTCAAATTCTTCCCTTTACGTTCCATCAATCAACCCCTAGTAAACTTTCCGTTCAAAATCACTGTCAAGTATTACAACTTCAAGTTAAAATAGATTTTGGACTGATAGAATCCAAATAACAGTCGGCTGTACATAGTATTTTAATTGATAATCTTTGTCAACAACAAGAAGTAAGCAGTTTGATTGTGTTTATAAGTTGCGAGATGCAGTACCATATATTAATACAATTATATAAAAGAGCATTATCAATTAAGAAGCTCGTCTAGCTCAGTTGGTAGAGCGTTGGTTCGAGCCCCATCTTTTAAAATTTCTCTACTTAAGCTCTAATGAGATTCGCAGAATATGGAAGAATAATAAATATTTGCACTCTTTTTGGTGGGGGAAAAAACAGAAGATTTGCAGATATGCACTTGGCCTTGCCCTGTCATTGGAGTACCGCATTTAATACTTACCTTTTGTGGCATATGCTAAGTAAATTTATTCACCATTTTATATATCAGAAAGGATCACATTGATCTTATCAAAGCTCACATCAAGGTCCCTAGATTCGAGGTTCCTATATAATGGAAATTATTGAAGTGTGAAGCTTATGGGACTTCTTATTTTCCAAGTCGAGAGAAATGGTATTTCATCCGGTTTAAAATAAGTGTCCAATTTGTTTTTGTATTTTGGTTGAAAATAAGTGTTTATTATATAATTAAGAAAGAATTCAATTTGTTTTTACAAAATAACCTTATATACATATTCCTACAAAAATTTCTTACTCCTCGCATTAAATGTTTAAGTAGGGGTAGTTAGGTCATAAAAGATATTTTTGTATAGAATTTGGTATTTCTTAATGCGCGTGCTAAAAATAGATTGGACACTTATTGTGAAACGGAGAGAGTAATAATATATCTAAAGATAATAAATATTCCATATCGATGATATTGATAAATATATTCACTTCATTACAAAAAAATTATTCTTAGTTTGATTTGTTACAAACTTTAATAAATAAAGGAAGGCTTTTGAGATATATGGTATTAAGTAAGTCAGACCATTTGTGTTTCGTAAAACTTTTGAAATTAGTGGTCTTAAATAGGGGTGGTAAATGAGTGTATTGGGATGAATTTGAGCGAGTCAAAATGTGTTAGGTGAATACATGAGTCATTATCTAACCCAGCCCAAATTAAGATGGGCTAAACAATGGGTCATAGCCCAATGCGTCCAACTTGATCTATGTTTTAGAACCATGCTCATCTTGCATAAAAAAGTCTTTTACCTTAAAATGTGTAAGTTGAAAAATATTTTGGGTGAAAAAAAAAAGTAAAATAGGGGAAACTAAGTAAATTTCTAGATAAGTTAGGTTGAGATCCCTTTGTTTTGAGTGAGTTTCATGGGTTGCATTTGGGCTGCTTAACGGCTCACAATAAGCTATAAAAAATAGGAATATTTACTTCCTATAGCAAAGATTGATAACTTATTTATTTTAAATAAATACTATTTTAAAAAATTATATTCCATAATTACCTTTTGATTTTTATAGCCAAATAATTTCTTGCTGCCATGGGGTCGACCTGTGAACAAGGTAAACCCAATGGGAACCAAAAAAGGGGGGTACCGCATTGGGCAGAAGACGATCCAAAAAGTGAAGGCTCACCCAGCTGAAGGAAGGAGGTGAGATAGGCAAGAGGTAGCTTGCTTCCAAGCCGGCCCGGCCGCGTGGAATTAAGAGATCTTTGCCGGTGCTGACTAGCCATAAAATAGGCTGCCCTCTCTTTCTCAAACCTCTCTCATAAAATACGATGTGCTCTCTTTCCCAACCCCCTCCCTATCTCAATACCAGTTTTCTTCATGAATACAAACTCATGGATTCTCTCTCATCAGTTCCCCCATCGATCGTTTTTCTGAGTAGTCAACAGGACTTTTTTATATCTACTCTTCAAGGATTTTGGAGGATCAATGATAAAGATGGGCAAAATTGGAGTCCTTACTAAAAAAGCATACAAAATCAGAAAATATTGTGCCCTCAGAAACTAAGAGAAACAAAAGCTTAGTCACTTTCGTATTGTTATGTTCAATGACATCTACGTCGCCATCGCTTTCGGCATCATTGGTACAACAAATTTCACATTCTTTAGCTCACTACAAACGGACCCATACCGAAAATTTCCGCTTACGACACCGCTGACATTGTTTACGACATTTGCTGGTCTGAAGTTCACGATTACCTCGTCCGCAAGAGGTGATGGTTCTGTAAAACTTTACAACCTTTCTTTACCTGCCACCGACAACCCTATTCGTGCCTTCGAGGAACATACATGTGAGGTGCGACTTTAGGGTTGTTCTTGAACAAGACGCTGGAGTTTGGAACAGAGCAACTTGAAGATTCAGTTACCTTTTTTAAGTGTATTTCAATATGTCTTGTTGTTTTTCCATGTATTTCATTGTATTCATTGTCTTTTTTTTCATTGTATTTCAGTATATCTCACTGTATTTCATTGTATTCACTATCTCGCCATATTCCATGAATATATTCATATATTTTTTAATTAATATAATTTATGTATTCAGATGTATATATGTATTCAAATGTATCTGTAGTATGTATCGTATATTTTTGCACTATAGATGACATGCTATACTTCATGTATTAAATGTATTTTTATGTATTTAACTTTATTCAATGTAATTATATAATTTTTCTAAAGACTGCTATTTTTTTGGGCTGTTTTTCGGTTGAGAATCTTTTTTATAACCGGAAATACAAATTTTGTGTATTATAATTGAGTTTGTTAAGTTATATTAGGAGTCTATTATGTTAATTGATTCACTTACCGTTTGAAAACAACTGAATAGACCATGAAATGCGTTATTTACGTTACTGTATTCACAAATGCATATCGTGAATACAGTCGAATACAATAATCTGTCCAGCTGTAATCCCCTGTTTCACGCCTTGAATACAGTCGAATACAATAATCTGTCTAGTTGTAATTCCCTATTTCACGCCTAAAAATGCTACTATATTCATGAATACAATAGCTTAAATAAATCGAATACACTCTAAAAAAAACTTGAAAACATAACTATAGGAAGTAATATAGTAATGGTAGCTACAACGAACTAATAACCACTAAAATATAGTGGTTTCTGAAAGTTTCTCTAAAAAATAATGGGTTAACTTGGGTTCAGTCCAAATAGATCAATCGCTAAAATATTTATTACGCAACCCATTAATTTCTGGCCAAATTGGATGAATTAGATGGGTTTGGGCTCAAATTATCACCCCTATTCTCAAACCTGCTACAATATTTGTGGAGCTATAATACTTCTTATTAAGAAAAGAGTGAAATGTGTCAAATCTTTTTGAAATAGATTAATAGAAAAACAATGTCAGAAACAAAAGAACTAAAGATGATAAAAAAGCTAAAGAAAAAAATTTAAAAATAATTCATATGGCAAAGAGAAAAAAATATCTATAAAATGGGGCAAGGTTGTATGGAGCATTAACAAGAGTGAAAGACAGCTGCAAGGGGAATGGGCTGGACCTGCCATGCTCCATTGCAATTACTCAATGGAAGGTTGAAAGTTGAAAAAGAAATTGAGATTTTAAGTGTTATATCAAATTATTACTATATTTTTCACATTACTATATTAAACTTGGTATGAAAGTTACTTATTATTATACATTCACTTAATATATATTGCCAGTGCACTGAACTTAGAGGCAACATGAAATTATTTGAGTTTATTTGTTTATTATAAGTGTTTTGACGCCCACTATAAGTGTTTGTGTTATAAACTAAAGCAAAAGACAAGAACAATAGAACAAGAACAATAGCAATAGAGAGAAGAGTAGAGAGAGTTCTTCTTATTGAGTTGAGGGGTGAATTACAATGGTAGAGAACACCTCTATTTATAGGGAGGAGGAAGATCTTGCTACCAATAATAGGACTCTAAAATCTCTCTAATTAAGTACATTAAAGACATTCACCTTAAATAGAAGTGTAAGAATCTTCTATTTCATAACACTCCCCCTTGAATGTCTATTCAATGATGTGCCTCATAAAACCTTAAAACCAAAACCAAATGGGAAAAATTAAAGTAAGGAAAAAGAGTACACATGTTTGAATATGCGCCTATTGGTTGCCTCGTTAAAAACCTTGCAAGGAAAACCCAGTGGGACAAAACCTTGTAAGGGAAAAAGAGTGCAACGCGCATTGACTCCCCCTAATGAGTACATCAATTTATATCCTTGAGCATTTGCATTCCAACCTTGTGCATCATCTTCAAAACGATCTTTGGTAGACGTTTGATAAGTAAATCAACCATATTGACTTGAATAAATATTCCGCACCTTGAAATCATCATTCTTGATAGATATGAACATCTTCATATAATGTCGCGGAATAGCTCTTCAATATCTCCATAGATGCATTCTCAAATCCATCATGCTTATAGTTATGGCAAGATTCATATGTACACAAATTGTACTTAGGATGCGGTACTTCAGGACCAAGAATTGCATATGCTTCAAGCAACTTAAATCTTTCAAGTTAAGTCATATAAGTCGCATAATAGACTTTAGCTGCATATCAATCTTTCATTAGTGATACTAAACAAATAAGATATCGAAAACTGACTATACATACCTTTGACTTTTATCTTTCAAGCATTTGAACTATAGGTTCAAAACTACATGTCTTTCATATGGAATCAATTCTTCTTGAATTGTATCTCTTCCATTTAGTTACTTTCTTTGGGTCAGCAAATGCGTATAGCATGCTTTGCAATATGTTGCAATTGAATTATCCCTTTTATGAACTTCAGGTTCATATCATGATATTCGGGGATATACATATACAAATGATAATTCATCCCATGTAACCTTTTCTCAAGTGTTTATCATGTCTCCCCCTCATGTTAGTAAAGCTAACATGTTTCCTCAACTTTGGAAAATCATCTTTGTGCATTATGTCAATATACACAGCACCTTAATATAAGATGAAATTATTTTGGTTCCTGACCCTGAACCACTTTTGAGGGGAGAATATACTCTTGTATACAACTTATATCAAACTGATATATACAACTTCGTTCTCATAAGGAACATTTTAGCTATTAAGTGGAAGCACTCAATAATTATCTTGCTAAACCAACTTTGATATAAACCAACTTATCAAGATTAACTGTCTTGAGTAGAGAATCTGGAAACTATGCTCGAAGTTAGATTACTGAGCGTTTTACCTCGCAAGCACGGCCAGGCTGCGGGTTAATAACAATTGCGCATGTAACCATTCCATAGATGCATCATATGTGGTATACATGGCGGGTGAATGGGCCCATATTCACCTTTGATATTTCCAGAATTTAGGGGCTTCAACCCGAACTCTTTAGTTGGTCAGTTCATTACTGAGAACAAGAACTTCTAGTTCTTTGATATTCACCTATGTGAATTTGCACATCATACTTCAAATGAGATGGCTAACACGAATGTCAACTGAATAAATTATCAATATTGGTAAACTTCAAATTTACACCATGACATGTGCACTTATCAATAAACTTCGGGTTTATTATGACATGGGTTTTATACCAATAGATATCCACTTTATTTCGTTTGTGTAGTACAAACTGGAGAACAAAGCGGGTAGCTTTTCATATACAAATTACCCCGCTACAAGTTGTAGTAATAGGAGAATCAAAGCCTTCCTTTATTTATAGTCTCAATATAATCAATCACTTTCGCGTGTACTTTGGAAACTGAATAAGTTTCTTTGAGACTTACTACAGCACAATACTCAATTGTGTTTCTCCAACATAGTAATAATTGGCTCTTCGAGAGCTCTCAATTAATTTTGTACTACCACAGACTGAGGTTCGAGATCCTCACATTCTTGCGTTCCGTATTTTCAAGAGTCTCAGGCTCAATAGATTCTTCGTGAATCTCGGAATTAATCAAATCATGAGCGTCCTCATGTGATTCTTTCATAGTGTCATTTAGATCGTTCTTTTTCCTCTTTCTAGGATTTCGATCTTTGGAACCTAATGGTCTGCCACGCTTCTGGCGTGCATTTGACTCATTGGATATGACACTAGATATTTGTCCAATAGGGACTTCAATACGGATCGGAACATTTTCCGCGTGAATGTGAGATTTCGTTATCCTCTTCAAGTCCGTAAATGCGTCAGGCATTTGATTTGCTATTCTTTGCAAATGGATAATCTTTTGTGCCTCTTTCTTTCAAATAGAGGTATGTGGATCAAGATGAGATAATGATGCATTTTTCCACAAAATTTCCCGTTTGGTTTCACCAACTTCTCCCCCTAATTTTGGGAAAAGTGTCTCATCAAATTGACAGTCTGCAAATAGTGCAGTGAAAAAATCTCCTGTCAATGTTTCGAGGTAGCGAATAATGGAGGACGCGTCAAACTCAACATATATTCCTAACCTCCTTTGCAAACCCATTTTGGTGCGGGATGGCGGTGCTACAGGCACATATACTGCGCATCCAAAGCTTCTTAAATGGGATATATTGGGTTCATGACCCAAAACCAATTGCAATGGGGAATATTTGTGTCAATTCGTCAGTCAGAGACGAACTAGCATTGCTGCATGCAACATGGCGTGACCCCAAACCGAAGTGGGCAGCCGACGAACTAGCATTGCTTCATGCAAAATGGCGTGACCCCAAACCGAAGTGGGCAGCCGACAAACTAGTATTGTTGCATTCAAAATGGCGTGAACCCAAACCGAAATGGGCAGCCTCGTTTTCATGAAGAATTCAAGATTATTCTCATCTATTGTCTCAATATGATATCCATTTTGAATGATATCTTTAAAACTCAACAAGTTCCTTTTAGACTTGGAGGAGAACACTTTGATTGATATCATTAAAACTCAACAAGTCCTTCTTAGACTTGGAGGAGAACATTGCATTCTCTATGATTAACGTCATGCCTTTGGGCAGAGTTACAATTGCTCTTCCGGAGCCTTCAATCAATTTACTACTTCCATAGATTGTAGTAATGTTTGCCTTACACAATTACTCTTCTTTTCTTTGAGTATTGTATGTGTAGTACATGAATCAACTAGGCAAATACTTTTACAATTGGACGTTGGTCCAAGTTCGCTTTGTGAGATATCCATTTTGCTTTCCCATAGTTTGACATACATAAATATAAGTATAAACAATTTCAATTCTTTTGTTTCGCGTTTAAACAGCGTTTTGGGAAGCAGTTATTTAGGATATTCGAATATTGTATTCTAATATTCGAATATAATGCCTTGCGGAAAAAATAATACTTTAATGCGAAAAATATTAGATATTCGAATATTTAAGCACATATTCTAATATCTTGCCAGATATTCGAATATAGGAATGCTGATATTCGAATATCTGGCCCAGATATTCGAATATCAGACTCTGATATTCGAATATCTGGCCTGGCGGAAAAAAGTTCGTTTTATTGCTAAATATTAGACGATCGACTAGTTTTTAGGTTAGTCGATTACCTCTACTGTACAATAAAAATATTTGAGCATATTGAAACATTCTAAAGGGCTAATACTAACATCATATCATGAATTAACTAATACGAGCTAATGCTAATGACTATTAATTTATTCATTGACTAATACAAGTAGAATCAAACAGCTCCATCTTCTTTCATCATGGTTCCATCACCGATTAGGTGGTCTATCTTTCCCTCGGGTTGCTCAAAGAAGTCTGCCACATCCAGGTGGGTGAAGTCAAAGTTGTCATCAGAGACAAAATTTGTTTCAGGGCGTTTTCTCTTTCGAGATGCTTGATAAAGGTCAACCAAGTGTCTTGGTATTCGGCAAGTCTTAGACCAGTGCCCGTTTCCACCGCAACGATAACATATAGTTTCTGAACTATTTGCCTTAGGATCTTCGGGATCCCGTTTCTGCTTTCGGTGGTTATCTCTCTTTGTGGGGTGACGGACTTCTTTGGAATTTCTTCCTTGTCCACGTCCTTGGCTTTGACCCCGTTTATGACCATGACCATGGTCCCTTTTATGTTTGGCATAATGAGAGTGCACCATATCTGCTTCAGGCAGTGGTGTAGACCCAGTTGGTCTATTTTCGTGATTTCTCATGAGCAGTTCATTATTTTGCTCAGCCACTAGTAAGAGAGAAATCAGTTCAGAGTACTTCGTAAAGCCTTTCTCTCGGTACTGTTGCTGCAGTACCATATTGGAGGCATGAAACGTTGTAAACATTTTCTCAAGCATATCGTAATCGGAGATGTTATCTCCACATAGCTTCAGTTTAGAAGTAATTCTGAACATAGCAGAATTATATTCAGAAACAGACTTAAAGTCCTGTAGCCTCAGATGGGCCCAATCATATCGTGCTTGTGGCAGAGTGACCAACTTCAGGTTGTCATATCTCTCCTTTAAGCTGTTCCACAAAACGAGTAGATCCTTGACGGTGAGATATTCAATCTTCAAACCTTCGTCAAGGTGGTGGCGCAAGAAAATCAAGGCCTTCGCACAATCTTGGGTGGATGCTTTTTCTTTATCTTTGAGGGTGTCTCCGAGACCCATAGCATCTAGGTGGATTTCAGCATCCAACACCCATGTCATATAGTTCTTGCCCGAAATTTCAAGGGCAACGAACTTTCTTTTCATAATGTCAGACATACTCGAAAATTAAATTAGGAAGAGGGAAAATACCTTGGATTTTCGAGAATGGTACTTGAGACGGTAGAGTCTCGTGCTGATAACGTGTTATAAACTAAAGCAAAAGACAAGAACAATAGAACAAGAACAATAGCAATAGAGAGAAGAGTAGAGAGAGTTCTTCTTATTGAGTTGAGAGGGGTGAATTACAATGGTAGAGAGCACCTCTATTTATAGGGAGGAGGAAGATCTTGCTACCAATAATAGGACTCTAAAATCTCTCTAATTAAGTACATTAAAGACATTCACCTTAAATAGAAGTGTAAGAATCTTCTATTTCATAACAGTTTGGATATTTTAAGACTTTTAGCTGCATATGATATAATTTTTCAGAGGGGCGTAAACTAGTTTGTTTTGTATAGCTACTCGAAAATTAATAAAACTTATTTAATTGCGAAATAAAGAACAGAACTTAGGCTAAAAATATAGAAGGAACATATAGTATAAACAAAAGGATTGTCACAATTTAATGGATGGCTGCAAAATGCCGTTGATCTCCTTAGTGCTACTCTAAGAATTATTAACGCTGAAGAGTATAGCTCCAAGAATTATTCACTTAAAGAATTCGTCAGTTTATGAAAAGGATTTAAAATATTTTAACTTCTGTAGGAGTAGACGCCCCTTGATCATCCCATTTTCTATACCGTGGTGAGAATCTTCTACTATATTTTATTAAATTATGCCTTGGGTTAAATTACTAATCATTGTTAATTGGGTTCAATTACCAGTAACTGTTATTCACAAATATAGTCACTAGATCCCAGAATCAGACATTTCTCTGTAATTCTTGACATGTATGCCTTTTTATTTATTTCTAATAAAGAACCTAGGATTCTTAGACGGGAATACCTCACTACTTCTCAAATTATTAAATCAAGTTTTTTACAACTTGGTATATGATCCGTTTTTCACTTTTTCTTTTTTCTAAATGAACGAAACGAGCAAGATTAAAGGGTTGTATATGTTGTTAAATCTGTGGTTTATGATCAGCTTGAAGCTTGATTTGGAGCTTCAATAAAGTCCTTGTAGAGAGTTCTATGAAAGAGAGGTCACGAAAGATGAAACGGAAATTTCACTTATTTTTTTAGTGTAGTACAAAGTATATACACGTGTAATACCAAAGATGCAACTAATGTTGAGCTTGCTTACTAACTAACCCTAATAACTCTACAACTAACTAACATTGCATATGAAAGTATAATTATATAAGTCTCAACACACACACACCCCTCCTCAAGTTGAAAGTATTGTAAACACTGCCAACTTGCCCAATATCGTTGAATGCTTTACTCTTGTTAGGACCGGGATGAGCACATCAGCCGACTGATTATCTGTTCTACATGATGCAGTGAAATAAGCCCTTCCTGCAACATGTTTTTGTACAAAATGAAAGTCCACCTCTTTGTTCTTAGTCCTCTCATTAAACACAAAGTTTCTAGCTATGTGTAGAGTTGATTGGCTATTACAAAAGACTTCTACATGTTTAGTAAAGGGCACAATGGGCTTTTTAAGTAATCTGCAAAGCCACACCAACTCTCCTATTATTTTTCTGAGTGTCATGTATTCTACCTCTGTTAATGATAGTGAAATAGACTCATGCTTTTTGGATTTCCAGCACACGGATTTATTTCCTAATAGAATTATGTATCCACACACTGACTTCCTTGAGTCTGGACAAGCAGCACAATCAAAGTCCCAATAAGCTTTGATGTCACAGTTTGGAATGTCACATGAAGATCCCTATGGTGGAATCACCCTTCAAGTACATGAGTAAGTGAAAAGTTGCTTTCGAGTAGGGTTTTCTTGGATCTTATATGAATTAGCTAAAGTCCTATACGCTATAAGCTATGTCCATCCTTGTGTTGGTAAGGAAGTTCAGTTTTCCAATTAGATTCCTACAATAGGTTGGATCAATTAAGGCAGTGCCCTCTTAGCTTTCAACTTTACTGTTGGATCAAGTGGTGAGGGAAAGCTACTATAATCCATACAGTTGTACTCCTTTAGCAGATCAAGCACAAACTTTCTTTGTGAGGTTATAATTCCATCAGCTTTATAGAGTATGTCCAGCCCTAGAAAGTAGCATACCATTGTCTACTTTCTTGCTTAAGACCATATAAGGACTTCTTGAGTTTGCATACAAGATTTCCACTATCTACTACTAAGCCTTGTGGCACTTTCATATATACCTCTTCATGGAGGTCCCCATAAAGAAAGGTATTATTCACATCTAACTAGAATATGTCCCAGCCTTTCTGGACTGCAACAGCTATAAGGGCCCTTACTGTTGTGATTTTTACCATATGACTGAATGTTTCTGTGTAATCAATTCTAGATTGCTGGGTATAACCCCTTAACACCAACCTAGCCTTTAACCTCTCTACGTTACCATCTGTCTTATGTTTCACTTTGTACACTCACTTACACCTTATGACTTATTTCCCAACTGGTAGTGGTACTAGCTCCCATGTGTTATTGGCATGCAATGATTCAAATTCTTGTGTCATGGCTACTTGCCAGACAGGACCCACATATGTTTCTTCATATGAAGTAGGATCTATATCACTGCAAATACCTCTCACAAGCTACTGACTATACTGGCTTAGATTCTTTGCAGGTATATGATGGTGGAAGGAAAATAAGGCATTAAGAGAAAAAGGGTGCATTGGTTTTGTCATTGATATTGTGCTGACTAATATTTGATTTCTGTTGGGGTAATTTATGGACATAGTCTTTTAAGTTTGTGGGATCTATGTGTGTTCTATGAGATTGACTTGGCTGCAAAACATGTTTAGGTGAGGTACTTCTTATAAAGTTTATTGGTAAGTTATTTGGAATAGGTAAATCTACATTGTTATGAGAGTGTGATGGGGAATATGGATCAGATGACAGATCTGCATATGTGACATTTGGAACCCCTTGATTATTTTGCTCATTAGTTTGAGTCTACTCATTGTCACTAGACACATGATCAATAAAAGGAATAGATTTGAGAATAGAGGGGAATGAAGCATTATCCTGGGACATACTGAAAGGAAAGACATTTTCATTAAACACTATCTCTAGATACATGTATTTTCTTAGTGGCTAGATTGAGCACTTTGTACCCCTTTATCCCAAAAGGATATTCAACAAAGACATGAAGTGTGGTTCTAGGTTCAA
The DNA here is from genome assembly GCA_034376525.1 of Nicotiana benthamiana. Classification (NCBI taxonomy): domain Eukaryota; kingdom Viridiplantae; phylum Streptophyta; class Magnoliopsida; order Solanales; family Solanaceae; genus Nicotiana; species Nicotiana benthamiana. The sequence goes on from CM067332.1 coordinate 70,686,912, forward strand.
ATTTTTTTTGTGGACCTTGAGTACTGTAGGGTAGCACAAGCAACCAAAACTCCTCATATGAGAGTAAGTAGGCTTTCTGTTGTATAGTAGTTCATATGGTGACTTGCCCTTGAAATGAAAAGAGAGTAATCTATTTATTATATAGGTTGCACATAGGATGCGTTCACCCTAATATCTTAGAGGTCTGAAATAAGAAGGTTTTGGCAGTTTCTAACAAGTACATATGATTGCTTTCTACTATACCATTTTGTTGTGGTGTATAGGGATATGTCTTTTGGTGGATGATCCCTTCAGAAAAAAAAACTGTCCTTTGTGTTGTTAAACTCTAGACCATTCTCTGACCTTATAGACTTGATGGTAGTGTTGAATTGGTTTTCAATCATGATACAAAGATTTTGATGACATTCAGGGCATTACTTTTGCTAATTAATAGGTAGATCCAGGTGGACCTACAATGATCATCAACCTTTGTTAGGAAAAATCTGATGTTATCATGAGTTAATTTATGGTAGGGACCCTAAAGATCAACATGAAACAATTAAAATATTTTGGTGGAATTGGTAGATTTTTCTGGGAATGGCAATCTTCCATATCTTGCAATTGGGCAGACAGAGCAGGTAAGAATTGTAAAAAAAATGTTGGAATACTGGACATTCCTTTCATCTTGGAAAAGGATATATAACGCAGTCTGTTGTGCCATAACATATTCATATCATTACTTGGAAAAATAGAAGAACTAATGATATTCACAAAGGGGAGTTGCACTTTATTATTTGGGGAACAAGTATTTACAGTTGAATGAGATGTGCAATTATCCCTAGACAATGAACTATTTACAATGGAATGATGAAGCAACGTGAATTGTGTGTGCATCATGTGGAAGAAGGAGAACTAGTAATTGAATTGTTTATTGTTGATTTTGAATAGTTGTTCCTCAGACACCTTGGGCAGAGAAGATATAGGCCATCACTAAATTTATCAATTTTCAGAGACCTCTTCATTGAAGGGGCCTGCAGAAGACATATATTATCAGTAAGGGCAACAATGTTATAAGGGGTTGAACTGGTTAATGAATGAACTGATATGAGATTATATTTGAAGGATGATATATACATGACTTTGTGCAAAATTATCTTGAGAAGCAATGTCACACTTTCAGTTTGTGTTACTTTAACCTTATACCTATTTGGATGGACTACTAATAAAATGATATGGTAGGGTGACAACATTGGCTAATAGAGATATATTGAAGGTTATGTGATTATAGGATCCTAGATCTAATATCCAACAGTCAGCCTTGTTTTTGAAGAATTCACAAAATAATTTGCCAAAATCAATAGAAGGGGTGCAGACTATTATACCTGCAAAGTTTACAACACCATTGTTAGGGTTTGTGAAGCTGGAACTCTCTCCGTCTGTCCCAATTTGAAAATGTTGCAACAAACTCAAGATCTGTCTATATTGTTCCTTAGAGAGATTGACCTGCCTGACCTCATCTACATCTTTCAATCCATCATTTCTAGCTGGAATACTTCAGAAGGGGTCCCTTGCACATTGGCTAATATTCTCCTTCCATTGTTAAACCTTGTAGCCTGATTCATGTTCTAACATGTATTTGTCATTAGTTTGCTCATAGCCATCCTCCAATTCTCTCCACAATTCAACAACATTGTTAGCCTACTCCATGTCGTCGACAATATTGTAATGACCCAAAGTTCATCACTTGTTTTAAAAGTAAATTCTACTTTTCGATGCCTCAAAAACCTCTTTCTGTCTCACCTTGATTGCGTGCACAGTCCAGGTACATAGCCGGAAAGCCTATATGTGAAAATCTATGAAAAATGATGAATTTTGACTTTAAAATAAATTAAGTTGAGTTCGGTCAATATTTTTAGGTAAACGGACTCGGACTCAAAATTTAATGGTCCTGGAGGATCCGTAAGAAAATATAAGACTTGGGCGTATGCCCGGAATCAAATTCCTAGGTCCTAAGACCGAGAAATGAATTTTTAAAGAAAAATTATTTTTTAAAATTATTTATGAGTTTTGGAAATGAAATGTGATTAAAACTTGATGGTATTGGGCCCATATTTTGGTTCTGGTATCCGCTGTATGTCTTATATGTGATTTAAGATAAGTATATGAAATTTGGTAAGAACCAAAACTGAAACGATGTGAATCAGATCGTATTTGGGAAAATGGAAATTTTGAAGTTCTTAAGAAATTTCATGATTTTGATGTTAAATTCATAGTTGTTGATGTTATTTTAGCGATTTGAATGAACAAGCGAGTCTGTATGATATTTTTAGGTTAGTGTGCATGTTAGGTTTGGAGCCGTGAGGGCTGAGGTGAGTTTTGGATAGGCCACAAGGTGAAATTGAACTTATGATCAAGTGTTGGTATCTGGTATTTTTGCCCAGGCCTCTGGTCTCGCAATTACGAGACCGGGCTTCACAATTGCGAAGTTCTCAGGCTTGGTAATTGCGACACAAGCTTCCCAAGTGAACCAAGCCTAGGCTGGCCCTTTTTGCAAATGCAAAATATTGGTGGGAATTGCAAAGTCCCTCTTTCGCAAATGCGACAGGTTCTTCGCAAATGCGAAGGTGACCGAGATTTCATTTGGTCGCAAATGCGACAAAAGCTTCGCATTTGTGAAGTAAACAGGTTTTGAAGGGGTTTGCAATTGCAAACCCTGGTTACAATTCCCATATCTGCAACTTACAATTTTATAACTTAGCCGAAAATCTTTCATTTTTCACACTCTTTCAAATCAAAACACTCTTGGACGATTTTTCAAAGACAGCTCTTCTTTCAAAGCGATTGCAAGTCAATTTTAACTCATTTTATTCAATCATTAACATGTTCTCACATGATTTAAAAATTAATGATTTTAATAGGGAAATTAGGTATTTTGGGTAGAAGCTAGGTTTTCGAAAAATTGGAGATTTGGACCTCGATTTGAGGTCCGATATAAAAATAAATTATATATTTGAGTTCGTGGGGGGAATGTGTAATCAAGTTTTTATTCGAACCTCGAGTTTTGACCATGTGGGTCCAGGAAATTTTTTTGTCTTTTTGGGTAAAACTTTGGAAAACTTATTTTCATGCATTTGAGTTGATTTATTAGCATTTATTGATATAATTAAGCAACTTGTGGCTAGATACGAGTGAATTGGTGGTGGAATCGAGGGGTAAAGCGATAATTGAGAGGTAAATTGTGTTCGTGACATCGAGGTAAGTGTTTGTCTAACCTTAGCTTGAAGGATTAGGAGTCGAGTCCTATTTGCTACGTGATAATTGTTGAGTACGACGTATAAGCATGGTGACAAGTATCTACACGTTGGTGTCAAGCATGCCCATGAGTCTTATATTGTGATGATTATGCCTTCGTTGTATTGTTCATGCTTTGCTGATGATTCCTATTGTTGAGAAAGGCCTGTGGAAGTAATTGTGGCATTTCAATATTGAGGAGCGTAGGCTCAAGTAGTAAAATGAAATGTGAAAGCATAAGAGGTTAATTGAACCCTTTTAGAGCATTGGTTCAAGTTGTAAAGTGAATTGTAAAGTAAGGTGAAAAAAAGAAAAGAATCATTATATTGACTCCCTTGTCAGGATATTGTTGTTATTTTGAGGTTGTCCCTTGTCGGGAATTATTGTTGAATTATTATTCACTTTCCAAGATTCTTATTGTAATTTCATTCATCTCCTTGCCTTATTGTTTGTGATTGTTGTTTGGGTGAGGAAGAGAATTAAAACACGGAGGGTGATGCCATGTATTGCCTTGGTAAGAGAGTATTAAAGCACGAAGGGTGATGTCGTGCTGCGTGATGTACCATTCCATGCCGATTATATTAATTATATAGTGAGGACGAGAGTAAAAACATGAAGGGTGATATCGTGTATATTTTCATTACTTGATTGCTTGGCCAGGACTAGAGTAAAAGCACGAAAGGTGATGTTGTGCATTTATTGATTACAGATTCTTTGTTGATACTTGAGATATGTTGTTTCTGTCATTTCCTGTTGTCTTTCAATTTTAAATTGATGTTTCCCCACAGCATGTTACCCTTCCCATACTTGACTGTATTTTACTGTTCTTCATTTTTTCTGTATATAGTTGAATTGCCCAGAATTATTTGGTAGTCTGGTCCTAGCCTCGTCACTACTTTGCCGAGGTTACACTAGGCACTTATCGACACATGGGGTCGTTGTGCTGATACTACACTCTGCACTATGTACAGATCCCAAAGAAACTTTTGGACCGTAGATTGGGTGGCTACCTTCAGTCCACATGGAGATCCAAAGTAGACCTGCAGGTGTCCGCAGGCCTTGGCGTTTCCCTCTATCCCTTTATTTCTGTTTCATTTCCTTAATTCAAAAATAATGTATTGTTTATTTTCAGACCTTGTATAGTAGTAAATCTTAGATCTTCTATGAAACTGCGACACCACTTATGGGTAGTTGAGGCTCAAACATTTGATTTAGATACATGTTCATATATTCTATTATTTTTCTTCCGCTTATTTTAAATTTTCCGCTGTTTTCACGTTGTTGCTTTTTAATTATTAAAGAGTATAAAATGGATAAAAAGGTAATTTGTTCAATAGTTGGTTTACCTAGCTCACATTAGTAGGCGCCCCCATGACTTCCAAGGGTGGAAAATTCGGGTCGTGACAAGTTGGTATCATAACTCTAGGTTACATTGGTCTCGCGATAAACAAACAAGCTTAGTAGAGTCTGAGGGATCGGTATAGAGATGTTTGTATTTATCCCCTAGAGGCTACAGGGTTTGGAAAATTTCACATCTATTCTTTCTTGTCGTGCGGTTTGGTTTCTCCATGCTGATTGAATTTATATTCTATTCTCTCATAGATGTCGAGAACATGCGCTTCCTTATCCACTGACCAACAACCTGAGCCCCCAGTAGCAGCTCCTACGAGGGAGATAGGGGATAAGGCTGAGGCCGTACTAGAGGCTGAGGTAGGGGCAGAGCTCAGCCTAGAGCAGCAGCACCAGCAGCGGAGCCTCAGGTTGACTTTGACGATGAGGTTCCGGCCCTAGCAGTTCTGGTGGGCCCAACTCAGGTCCCAGGGGGATTTATTTCTACCCCAGTACTCCAGGATGCTCTGGTTCGTCTAATGGGCCTTACGGAGAGTGTTATCTGGGCAAGCTTGCTTCCTGTAGTAGCAACCGTCTCTCAGGCTGGAAAAGGAGCCCATACTCCTACTACTCGCACTCCAGAGAAGATGGCTCCCCAGTTTCAGACTCCAACAGCTCAGCCAGTTGGAGCGGTTCAGCCGGGTGTAGTAGTTGAGACCAGTGATGGAGCAACTATGTCTGTCGATGCTTTGTGGAGATTGGACAAGTTCAACAAACTCTTTACTACTGCTTTCATCGGTGCATCTTCTGAGGATCCCCAGGATTATCTAGATATATGTCATGAGGTTCTCAAGAACATGGGGATAGTGGAGACCAATTGGGTCAATTTTGCTACTTTATTCTTGTCCAGATTCGCCAAGACTTGGTGGAGTGATTATTGCTTGGCTAGACCGTCTGGATCACCAGCTTTGACTTGGGAGCAATTTACTCAGCTATTTCTGGAGAAATTTCTCCCTATCACTTAGAGAGAGACCTATCAGAGGCAGTTTGGGTGTTTCCAACAGGGTTCTATGACTGTTTCTCAGTATGAGACCAGGTTCATCGACTTGGCTCGCCATGCTCTTATCATACTTCCCATCGAGAGAGAGAGAGAGAGAGAGAGAGAGAGAGGGTAAGGAGGTTTATTGAGGGGCTTATTCAGCCGATTTGACTTCGGATGGCTATGGAGAGTGCGAGTGAGATTTCTCTCCAGGAAGCGGCCAATGTGGCCAGGAGAGTGGAGATGGTTCTGTCGCAGGTCGGTGGTCGTGGTCCAGACAAGATGCCTCGTCATTCAGGCAGAATTAGTGGTGCCTCGTTTGGAGGCAGGGATTCCTATGGTAGAGTCCATCCTCCCAGGCCTTATCAGTCAACACTTCAGGTTTCTCATGGTGCTACAGGTGACCGTAGTTGTCATACGTAGTTTTATGATTAACAGTCCTACAGTGCACCACCAGCTCCTATTAGTGCATCGCCGCTTCAGAGTTTTCGGGGTGGTCATTCAGTTCGCCAAGGCCAACAGTCTCACGGCCGAGGGCTTGTTACACTTGCGGTGATATGGGACAAATTGCTAGGTTTTTCCCTCAAGCACCAAGTAGCTCTCCGCATCAGGGTTCCCGTTCCATGGTTCAGGCACCGAGTGTTCCACAGTCCGCCCAGCCAGCTAGAGGTGGGGGTAAAGGTGCTACAGGGGGAGGTGAAAATATTAGAGGTGGAGCTCAGGCCGCTAGAGGTGGAGGCTAGCCAGCAGCAGGATGTCCCAGAGATGTAATTCAAGGTGGTAGGGCCTAGCCCCGATGTTATACTCTTCCAACCAGGCCTAAGGCTGAGGCTCCCGATGCAGTTATTATAGGTACTGTTCTGGTTTGTAGCAGAGATGCTTCAGTTTTATTTGATCCAGGATCTACATACTCCTATGTGTCATCTTATTTTCCACCACATCTGGTCATGCCTAATGATTATTTGAGTGCTTATGTTTATGTGTCTACACTGGTGGGTGATTCTATTATGGTAGATCGAGTCCATCATTCTTGTATAGTTATGATTGGAAGTCTTGAGACTCGCATAGATATGCTTCTTCTGGACATGGTTGATTTTGATATCATATTGGGGATGGACTGGTTATCACCTTACCACACTATCTTGGACTGTCATGCCAAGACTGTAACCTTAGCCTTGTCGAGTTTACCTCGTTTAGAGTGGAGAGGGACTCCTAGTCATTCTACCCACAGTGTTATCTCTTATATGAAGGGTCGGCATATGGTCGAGAAAGGGTGTTTAGCCTATTTTGCCTAGGTTCGTGATTCTAGTGTTGAGGTTCCTTCTATTGAGTCTGTGCCCGTTGTTCACGAGTTTCCTGAGGTATTCCCTTCAGACCTTTCGGTTATGACACCCGATAGGGATATTGACTTCTTCATTTATTTGTCTTTGGGCACTCAGCCTATTTCTATCCCGTTGTATCATATGGCCCCGGCTGAGTTGAAAGAGTTGAAGGAGCAGTTGCAAGACTTGCTTTAGAAGGGTTTTATTAGACCTATTGTTTCACCCTGGGGTGCACTGGTGTTATTTGTTAAGAAAAAGGACGGATCTATGAGAATGTGTATTGATTACTGGCATTTGAACAAGGTTACAATCAAGAATAAGTATCCATTGCCGAGGATTGATGATTTGTTTGATCAGCCTTAGGGTGCCAATGTATTTTCGAAGATTGACTTGAGATCTGGCTAACATTAGTTGAGGATTAGGGCCTTCGATGACCCTAAGATAGCTTTCCGCACTCGGTACGGGCATTACGAGTTCTTGGTGATGTCATTCGGGTTGTCAAATGCCCCCGCATATTTTATAGATTTGATGAACTGAGTGTTCAGGCCTTACTTGGATTCGTTCGTGATAGTCTTAATTGATGATATTTTGATCTACTCCCGCAGTCGGGATGAGCACGAACATCATCTTAGAGTGGTTCTTCAGAATTTGAGGGATAGTCAGTTGTATGCAAGTTTTCGAAGTGTGAATTCTGGTTGAGTTCAGTTGCATTCCTTGGTCATGTTGTGTCAGCAGAGGGTATTCAGGTTGATCGGAAGAAGATTGAGGCAATCAAGAACTAGCCTAGACCAACAACAGCTACAGAGATCTGGAGTTTCTTGGGATTGGTAGGGTATTATCGTTGATTTGTGGAAGGGTTTTCACCTATCGCAGCCGTGATGACTTGATTGACCCAGATGGGTGACCAATTCAGGTGGACGAACGAGTGTGAGGCGAGCTTTTAGAAGCTCAAGACATCTCTGACTACATCACCAGTGTTAGTGTTACCCACAGGTTCAAGGCTATATACAGTTTATTGTGATGCATCTCGTATTAGACTTGGTGCGGTGTTGATGTAGGATGGAAATGTTATTGCCTATGCTTTGCGATAGTTGAAAATTCATGAGAAGAACTATCTGGTTCATGATTTAAAATTAGCAGCCATTATTTACGCGTTTAAGATTTGGAGGCATTATCTGTATGGCATGGCATGTGAGGTGTTCACATATCACTGGAGACTGCACTATTTGTTCAAGCAAAAGGAGTTGAAATTGAGGCAGAGAAGGTTGTTGGAGCTATTGAAAGACTACGGTATCACTATCTTATATCATCCGGGAAAGTTCAATGTGGTGGTCGATGCTTTGAGTAGGAAGTCAGCCAGTATGGTCAGTCTTGCTTATATTCCGGTTGATGAGAGGCTGCTTGCTTTGGATATTCAGGCTTTGGTCAATAAGTTCAAGAGCTTGGATGTTTCTAAGCCCAGCCATATGTTAGCTTGCACAATCGCTCGTTCTTCATTATTGGAGCGTATGCAAGATCGGCAGTATGATGATTCTTATTTGTGTGTCCTTACAGACACAGTGCAGCACGGAGGTTCCAAGAAGGTCACCTTCGGAGATGATGGAGTTTTGAGGATGCATGGTCGATTTTGTATGCCTAATGTTGATGGGCTTCAAAGAGTTGATTTTAGAGGAGGCCCATAGTTCCCGGTACTTTATTCATCCAGGCGCCTCGAAGATGTATCAAGATTTGTGGAAGCATTATTAGTGGAGAAGAATGAAGAAGGACATTGTTACATATGTGGCTTGGTGTTTGAATTATCAGCAGGTTAAGTACGAGCATCAAAATCCTGGTAGTTTGTTCCAAAAGATTGAGATTCCTAAGTGAAAGTGGGAGCGTATCACTATGGATTTGTTATTGTACTCCCACAGAATCAGAGGAAGTTCAATGCTCTGTGGGTTGTTGTTGACAAGCTTACCAAGTTAGCACATTTCATTCCTGTGGCAATTTTATATTCTTCCGAAATGTTAGTCAAGATTTATACCCGGGAGATCGTTTGCCTTCATGGTGTGCCTATGTCTATCATTTCGTATCGAGGTACGCAGTTTTCTTCACATTTCTGAAGAGCAGTTCAGCAAGAGTTGGGCACACGGGTTGAGTTGAGCACAACGTTTCATCCTCAGACGGACGGGCAGTCAGAGCGGAGCATTCAGATTTTGAAGGATACACTCCGAGCTTGTGTCATTAACTTCGGAGGCTCGTGGGATCAGTTTTTGCCTTTAGCAGAGTTTGCCTACAACAATAGCTACCAATCGAGTATCCAGATGGCTCCTTATGAGGCCTTATATGGTAGGCGATATCGATCGCCGGATGGATGATTTGAGTCGGGAGAGGCTCGGTTGTTGGGTATGGAGCTAGTACAGGATGCCTTGGACAAGGTCAGGATCATTCAGAATAGGCTTCGTATTGATCAATCTAGGCAAAAGAATTATTCCGACCGCAAGGTTTGTTATTTGGCATTCATGGTCGCTGAGCAGCTATTGCTTCGAGTGTCGCCTATGAAGGGCGTGATGAGATTTGGGAAGAAGCGCAAGATTATCCCTAGGTTCATTGGCCTGTTTGATATTCTTGATCGAGTGGGAGAGGTGGCTTACAGACTTGCATTGCTGCCGAGCTTATCAGTCGTGCATCTAGTGTTTCATGTGTCTATACTTTCGAAGTATCTAGACCGGCAGATTCGTCATTTGAGATCGAAAAGTTTTTCTTTTATTCGTGTTCAGTTGAGAGGTCAGCCGCTGAGGCATCGACCTGGGAGTCCCAGTCCGATATGCGGAGCCGTTATCCCCATCTTTTTCCCGACTCAGGTACTTCCTTCTTTTGTCTTTTCGGGGGCAAACGATTGTTTTAGAGGTAAAGAATGGTGTATTTTGACTTTAAAATAAATTAAGTTGACTTTGGTCAATATTTTTGGGTAAACAGACCCGGATCCATAATTAGACGGCTCTGAAGGGTTCGTAGGAAAATATGGGACTTGGGCATATGCCCGAAATCGAGGTCCCAAGTCCGAGAAAAGAATTTTTAAAGAAATATTGTTTTCTGAAATTATTTATGAGTTTTGGAAAAGAAATGTGATTAAAACTTGATGGTATCGGGCCCGTATTTTGATTTCGGCGCTCGGTACAGGTCTTAAATGTGATGTGATACAAGTTTGTGAAATTTGGTAAGAAACGGACTTGAAACGATGTGAATCAGATCATATTTGAGAAAATTAGAAATTTTGAAGTTCTTAAGAAATTTCATGATTTTGAAGTTACATTCATAGTTATTGCTGTTCTTTTAGTAATTTGAATGCACGAGCGAGGCTATATGATGTTCTTAGGTTGGTGTCCATGTTAGGTTTGGAGCCCCGAGGGCTCATGTGAGTTTTGGATAGGCCACATGGCAAAATTGGACTTATGATGAAGTGTTGGTATCTTGTATTTTTGCGCAAGACTCTGGTCTCACAATTGCGAGTCTAGGCTTCGCAAATGCGAAGTTCTCAGGCTTGATAGGAACCAAGCCTAGGCAGGCCCTTTTTGGAAATGTGAAACATTGGTGGGAATTGCGAAGTCCCTCTTTCGCAAATGTGGCAGGTTCTTCGCAAATGCGAAGCTGACCGAGATTTCATTTGGTCGCAAATGCGACAAAAGCTTCGCATTTGTGAAGTAAATAGGTTTTGAAGGGGTTCTCAATCGCAAACTCTGGTCGCAATTCCCATATTTGCAACCTGCAATTTTATAACTTAGCCAAAAATCTTCCATTTTTCACACTCTATCAAAATCAAAACACTCTTGGGCAATTTTTCAAAGATAACTCTCCTTCTAAATTGATTGTAAGTCAATTTTAACTTGTTTTCTTCAATCATTAATATCTTTTCACATGATTTTAACTCAAAATCAATGATTTTTATAGGGGAAATTGAGTGTTTTAGGTAAAACCAAGGTTTTTCAAAAATTGGGGATTTGGACGTCGATTTGAGGTCCGATTTTAAAACAAATTATATATTTGGGTTCGTGGGGGAATTGATAATCGGGTTTTGGTTTGAATCTCAGATTTTGATCATGTGGGCCCAGGGCGTGGGTAAGACTTTGGAAAACTTATGTTCATGCATTTGAGTTGATTCATTAGCATTTATTGATATAATTAAGTAACTTATGGCTAGATACGAGTGAATTGATGGTGGAATTGAGGGGTAAAGTGATAGTTGAGACGTGAATTGTGTTCGTTACATCGAGGTAAGTGTTTGATCTAACCTTAGATTGAGGGATTAGGAGTCGAGTCTTATTTTCTATGTGGTAATTGTTGAGTACGACGTATAGGCATGGTGACGAGTATCTATACGTTAGTGTCAAGCATGCCCATGAGTCTTATATTGTGATTATTATGTATTCGTTGTACTGTTCATTCTTTGGTGATGATTCCTATTGTTGAGCAAGGTTTGTGGAAGTAATTGAGGCATTTGAATATTGAGGAGCGTTGGCTCAAGTAGTATAATGAAATGTGAAAGTGTAAGAGGTAAATTGAACCCTTTTAGAGCATTGGCTCAAGTTGTAAATTGAATTGTGAGAAGATAAAAAAGAGAAAAGAATTACTATATTGACTCCCTTGTCAGGATATTGTTGTTGTTTTGAGGTTGTACCTTGCCAGGACTTGTTGTTGAATTATTGTTCCCTTGCTGGGATTCTTATTGTAATTTCATTCATCTCCTTGCCTTATTATTTCTGATTGTTGTTTGGGTGAGGAAGAGAGTTAAAGCACGAAGGGTGATGTCATGCCGCATGATGTACCATTTTGTACCGATTATATTGATAAAATGGTGAGGACGAGAGTAAAAGCACGAAGGGTGATGCCGTGCACATTTTCATTACTTGATTTCTTGGTGAGGACGGGAGTAAAAGCACGAAGGGTGATATCGTGCACTTATTGATTTCGGATTTTTTTTTGATATTTGAGATATGTTGTTTCTTTCATTTCCTCCTGTCTTTCTATTCTAAATTGATGTTTCCCCGGCAGCATTTTACGCCTCCCATACTTAACTGTATTTTACTGTTCTTCTTTTTCCGATGTATATAGTTGAATTTCACAGGATTATTTGGTAGTCTGGTCCTAGCCTCGACACTACTTCACCGAGGTTAGGCTAGGCATTTACCAGCACATAGGATCAGTTGTGCTGATACTATACTATGTACTATGTGCAAATCCCGGAGCATCTTTTGAACCGTAGATTGGGTAGCTACTTTCAGTCCACGTTGAGATCCAAGGTAGACCTGCAGGCACCTACAAGCCCTGGGGTCTCCCTCTATCTCTTTATTCCTGTTTCATTTCCTTAATTCAGAAATAGTGTATCGTTTATTTTTCAGACCTTGTATGTAAATCTTAGATTGTGTGTGAAACTGTGACACCAATTTTGGGTAGTTGAGGCTCAAACAGTTGATCTGGATACATGTTCAGATATTATATTGCTTTTCTTCTGCTTATTTTAAATTTTCCGCTATTTTCATATTATTGCTTTTTAATTGTTAAAGAGTATAAATGGGTAAAAAGGTAATTTGTTCAATAGTTGGCTTGCCTAGCTCACATTATTAGGTACCATCATGACTCCCGAGAGCGAAAAATCCGGATCATGACAAATGTCTTTGGAGAGTGAATTTAGAATCCAAGACAACCATATCGTTGTATCGCTCCCACTGACGAAACCTTTGAGACCGAATATTTGGTGATTTGCACTCCCCGCTTATAAATCCTAACTTGTTTTTGACGGACAAACCCCATATGACAGTGCGCTTCCAAGATCTATATCCAATTCCGCTGAAAGGAACTGAGACGAGCATTGCTCCAGGGTTGTCTGACGGATATAGATAGAGAGGATCGCTTGGATCTATTATGGTGCTCGTTGCGACAGCGACACTGGTATCACCAACGGATGCATCTTCCTGATCTAGTATAGCCATAAGTAGATGAATTTGTTGTGTCATAAAGTGGTTTCAGGTGGAATTTGAAGAATCAACTATTAATTTTGCAATTTGAACGGACTAGGGCAATTGACGATCGAAGTTGAGAACAAAGAAACTAGTAGATGAAACTAAGAGTGATGATGACAGCTAGTCGAGCATGAACTTCCTTGCTCTGATGCCATGTTAAATCTGTGATTGATGATGAACTTGAAGCTCGATCTGGAGCTTCAATGAAGTCTTTCTAGAGAGTTCCGTGAAAGAGAAACATGAATTGGGAAAGTGAAAGTTCACTCTCATTTCTCAGTGTAGTACAAAGTATATACACGTGTAATATCAAAGATACAATTAATGTTGAGCTGGCTCACTAGGTAACTCTACTAACTGTACAACTAACTAACATTATAAAAGTATGAATGAACAATTTTACAAGTCTGAACATATGTATAAATCAGAGCTTAAGCATCCATTACCTTTGAACAAATTTAGTAAATTAATATAGATAATAGTAAAAATATTCAAATAAATATTAAATGAACACTTACTGCTAATTCGAAACTAGGCAAGGTTGCTCTAGCACTCTCTTTTCCAATGCATTTTTCTCGCAAGGAACAATCACCATTTCATTCTCAACTACTCTTGTCAATATCAGTCGTAACATATCACATAATGAAGTGATTTATAGCAAAACAAATATTGACATAATTTATTTTATATCATAAATTTTAATAATTTTTTTTTCTTTTAAATTCAGTATTCAATCCAACACTATCACATAAATTAGAACGAAAAAAATACTAATACTAAAATTTAAATTTATAATTTAAAAAGTAAAGCAAAATTTAACACTAAAAAATTTATAAGTTGTTTAAATTTGAGGGGACAGTGGCGGTGCAACCAAAACAGTAGTGCGTTGGGTTCGGAGCTCTCTGCCTTACACGTACCTATGAAATCCAGCAATCCATATGATTCATTGTTTTACGGTGGAAAAAACATTCAAACAGAACCAGTAAAAGGAAATTTAAGTACATGATAATGATAGAAACAGTCACATAGTCTCCAATAGATTCTCATGTCAGTACATTTCTTTCCGCGTGGGTCCTTGCCTCTTTTGTCTTCTCCACTTTAATGATATTTCAAAACATTATTTTTTGTACTTTTTTTTATCTATAATAAACGATTAATTTCTTTTTTATTTGGTGCAAAATAAATAATTATTTATATAATTAAAAAAATCAATTTAATTTTTCAATATTACTCTCATGTATATATTCTTAAAAAGTTATTTATTACTCACATTTAAAAAGAGAAGTAAGTATTATAATAACTATACTGCAACACTTAATTAAGGATAATTTAGTCATACTAATTATTTTTGTCTAGAGTTTAATATTTTCTTAATGAGTGTGCCTAAAACAAATTGGTCCCTTATTGTAAAATACTGCATGGAGTATATTTATGCTTGTTTTGAGCCAAAAATAAATAATAGACTTATCGATGTTGAGGGATATGAGTTCATGTGAATTCATACTTCTCTTCCTAAATTAGGTATAATATTGTTATATTTCTTAATATATATATATATATATATATATATATATATATATATATATATAATGTGTGTGTGAATTCATGCTTAAAGACTCTTATGGTATAGTTGTGCATACCTCTATTATGAAGTCGGCGGTTCAAATTTCACTCTGAACGATCTTATTTTAGGTATGGAGTATAGATATATATTTAGAAATTACTAAAATTTCAAAAAAAAAATATAATTTCGAATATATAATTTAAAAGATATAATGCGTTCATGATAAGAGGCTAAAGTTAAACCCGTCAAATATATTTTAAATTCATCTCTTCACGATAGTATATTCATTCTCGAAATCCTAAATCCGCCTCTATTTATGCGTACAAAATATAGTTAAGATTACGTACACTAAATATAATTCCAGACTCATTAGTGAAATTATATGGTACATTATCAGTACTCATATCTGGTATACAAAAATATAAATTTTGTTACTTATTCTTTTCAGTAAATAAAGATAGAACTAATTTTACTCCCTCGGGTTTATTTTAGCTATCATGATTACTTAAAATAGGGAATTCCAAATACTGTTTATTTTAGAAAATCGAAATATAATTATTTATTTTTGTTTAACTTTGTTCTTAGTAGTAGTTATTCTTGAAAGTAAAAATAGTAATTACATAGCATATAAAACCTAAATTTAAAGAGTAAATGAGCATATAGTAATAGTAGTATCAAGTTTTTGACTGACTCCTTCTATTGACCCCTTTATATCTTCTTTAATTATTATCCCTCTTTTTTCCTCTGTAGATCTTCATTGCATCTCCATTTGTTTTTCCAAAAACTAAGCTCAATCCAAAAAATATGGCCATAGCCATGCAAAACCTTTTCAAAGAACGCAAAATCCCATTCTTGTTCATCTTTTTTCTTTTATTACTCTTTGTCACTTTCATCTTCATTTCCAACTCTCAAAAGTCCCCTATTTATCTTGTCACCGACATTACTCAACCCCATTTTAATCATAGTATTAATCCAACCCCATCTTCGCAAAATATCAAGAATAATAGTAATATTCTTTCAAATAATACAAAAAATGATGAGTTGGAAATGGTTAATTTTGTTTGGAAATTATGTAAGGGTTCCGTTGCAGTTGATTATATACCTTGTCTTGATAATTTGGAGGCAATAAAAGCATTAAAATCAAGAAGACACATGGAGCATAGGGAAAGACATTGTCCTAAGCCAAGTCCAAAGTGTTTGATTCCATTGCCTGATGGGTATAAATTTCCTGTTCCATGGCCTAAGAGTAGGGATATGGTGAGATTGATAGGTTTTTGGTGGTAAGATTTAATTTGTTTTCTAATTTTGTTACTTGGCTTGTGACTTCAGAAGTAAATTTAAGTTTAGTCGAAGCTGGATCTTAAAGTGGTTATAGCCACTAGATTTTTTTTGTTATAGTACTATGAGTCATAGTGTTGTAGCAGATATATTTTAATGGCATAGTACATATTGTCATAGAGATTTGAGAAGTATAATTTTGCTAAGGATTGACTGTCCTGTTACCAGTGTATTTATTTTGGTGGTTGTACACGAGCGTGCTTAGTAGTTAGTAGTGTTGGGGCTTTGATTGGCAAAAACTTTTATTTCCTTTAGTTAGTATGTTCAGATCCTTTGAGCCGAGGCCCTTCGGAAACCGCCTCTCCACCTTCATTAGGCAGTGATAAGGTCTATGTACACTTTACCCTATCCGGACTCCACTTGTGAGATTTCACTAGGCTTGTTAAGGGAGCATTGGCATAACGGATAAAGTTGCCTCGATGTGACCAGGAGGTCACTGGTTCGAGCCATGGAAACAGCCTCTTGCAGAAATGCAAAAGTAAGGCTGTGTACAATAGATGTTTGTGGTCCTGCTCTTTCCCGTCAATAGCGGGAGTTTAGCACACCGGGCTGCCCTTTAGTTAGTATATTCAGAATGAGGTGATCTTATTATATACTTTACATACATTTAATATATATTTTTGCTTATGTATATGTAATCTGAGCCTAAGACAATATATGGGTTCGATTACACTCGTAGAAACCACTCTAAATCTGCCTCTGCTTGCAAATCTCCTTAGCTGCCTTTTATTGAGAAAGAAATTGGACATTTATCTCTGCGGCAATGGCTTTGTATTTGTGTAGTGGATAACAGTCTGTAATGGATCATCAGTTGCAGAATCGTCACAAGCAATATTCTTCTTCTTTATTTTCCTATTTATTCTCCTGAAATGAAATTGTGAATGGCAGTGGCACCTATACAGCTGAGATGATTTGGGATTAAGCTATTGCCCGGATATTTTACGGGCACCATAGTTCTTAGAAATAACCATCCTACTATTCCTTGAGTGATGACATTTTTTTATATGTGCAATATCTGCTGGGCTAAAAAAGCTTTCCATATGACTCTTGGAATTATAGGTCCGAATACGGGTCATTGTAGTCCGCTTACTAGTTTCGTATTGTTCGAGTTCGACTTTAGTGAGCATTATCGGTTCAAATATGAATTGATTTCCTCTTTATTTACATGTTGCTATCCTCTTATGAAATTAATGTGTGTATCGAAAGGCATCATGTTCAATCTAGTCATGTATTTTGTTCTGCTTGTCAGAAAATAACCATGACTTAACTGTTTCGTCGTTTATATTTACTTTGGATAGATATGGTACAACAATGTTCCTCATCCTAAGCTTGTGGAATATAAGAAGGACCAGAATTGGGTGGTCAAAACTGGCGATCATCTTGTTTTTCCTGGTGGTGGAACACAGTTCAAGGATGGAGTGACGAACTACATTGAATCCATTGAGAAGGTAGTGTGCCTACTTTTACATATTTATTGTTCTTCCGTACAATAGTATATAATATATGTTTACTGCTGTTACATTGTGTTGGATTTCATTCTTGTCCTAGTTCATTGCTTTTGTCAATTGAATGAAATTATTCTGACCATACTTTTTATGTGAAATACGACCGATTGGAAGATGTCAGAAGCTTTAATGCATAATCATTTTTGATAATCTCTATGCATTGTTGTCTGCTTTGGTTTTCTTATTATTATCTTGCTGTTGTTACCGTTTCTTTTTCCATGTCTTCTTCGCTAACGTATTTCTTTTTAAACTACTGTGATTTTGCTTTCATTGAGCCGATGGTCTATTGGAAACTTCTCTACCTGCTCAAGCTAGGGCTAAGGTCTGCTTATACACTACCCTCCTCAGCCCCTACTTGTGGCATTACATTGGGTATGTTGTTGTTTCTATGCATTGTTGTGTGACCACTTCAAAGGGATAAGTTATCAGTATAAGCCATTTTCCAGTGACAAAGTTAAGAATGCGTCCACTTTAATGGACATCATATTGCATGTAGTTTGACTATCTATTCAGCATGCAACAAGTATCAGAAGAAGTATAGTACTATTTCGTTTATTCTCATGTTCTTTATCTTCGATCTTTCTTTTCTTTTTCTGATTGTTTTATTGTTTATGAAGAGGGAGGGAAGGAGGGGGGGGGGGGGGGGGGTATTTGCTTATCTTTTATTGGTTGTACAGTCAATATGCCGGAATTGGCGATGGTCTTGTGCAGCCCAATTGTGCTAATTGTATCTTAAGCTGAGATCTATCTTATTTTTTTATTCAGGCTTTGCCGGAAAGTGAATGGGGAAAGCATATAAGGGTCATTTTAGACGTTGGCTGTGGTGTTGCTAGTTTTGGTGGTTATTTGCTGGATAAAAATGTCATTACTATGTCATTTGCACCAAAGGATGAACACGAGGCTCAAATACAGTTCGCACTCGAGCGTGGGATTCCCGCTACTCTCTCAGTCATTGGAACTCAAAAGCTGCCGTTTCCCGATAATGCTTACGACATGATTCATTGTGCAAGATGCAGGGTTCATTGGGATGGAGATGGTAATCACTACTTCCAAATTACCACACACATAATTTATATTGTTTACTTGCTAATCGATTTCTAATCGCAGGAGGAAAACCATTGATGGAACTAAACAGAATTCTCAGGCCTGGAGGTTTTTTCGTGTGGTCAGCAACGCCAGTTTATCGGGACGACGAAAGGGATAAGAAAGTCTGGAAAGGTTGTTACTCATCGAAAATCTATGTGAAGGACAATAAACCATAGAGCTGCAAATGTAAATCTTCTTGAAGTGAGTTTGTTTATTCTAAGTGGCACTTTACTTTCCTTCTCGTTGCAGCTATGGTTTCACTGACTGAAGCAATATGCTGGAAAGTGGTGAAGAAGACCTTTTTTGACTCAGCTGGAGTTGGGCTAGTTATATATCAAAAGCCAGTTACATCTTCCTGTTATGATAATCGCAAAGAAAATAATCCACCCCTATGTGACCAGAACATTAGACCAAATAGTTCATGGTATGCTCAATACACCTTGAGTATCATTATATCATTATATCCTTAACTTTATCACATTGTATCGTTCCGCCTTAATCATCTTTTTTATGTCCTATGTCCAGGTATGCGCCTCTTGACAATTGTCTTGTACCACTCCCGACAAGCAGCATCGGTAATGCATATGAGTGGCCTGCACCCTGGCCCCAGAGGCTCAACAATAAACCTCAACGCCTTTCCCTAAAAACAGATGCTGAAGAGGTTTTCGACGAGGACAAAAAACACTGGGCAGCACTGGTGTCGGATGTTTACATAGGCGGCCTTGCTATAAATTGGTCGAGTGTGAGGAACGTGATGGACATGAATGCTGGTTATGGAGGGTAAGAGAGTTATATGTTGGAATCACTTTATCTTGTGTGCTTTATTTTCTGTGCTCATTATCTTGGGGCATTTTCCATGGTAATTACAGGTTTGCCTCCGCAATAATTGATCGACCCGTATGGGTAATGAATGTGATTCCCATCACTGGACCAGATACTCTCTCCATTATCTTTGATAGAGGACTGATTGGTATGTACCACGACTGGTGCGAGTCCTTCAATACCTATCCTCGGACGTATGCTCTTCTACATTCCAGCTTCCTCTTCGGAAACTTAACTCAAAGGTTTAATAATTACCTTCTCATTGCTACTATTGATCTGTTTTATTATGAATAACACAGGTATTGTTATTTCATTTCTTTTAGCTTGCCTGCTTTTCTAAGTTTCCTCATTCCACTAACAAGTATCTAGAAGCGGAGTGAGCGTTTATATTATGAGTTCAACTGAACACAATATTTTCAACACAAAATATTAAAATATAGTGAAAGGATAGCTCTGTGCCCTAAGCTCTCTCTATATGCAGGGTCCAAGGAAGGGCCAGGCCACAAGGGTCTAGTGTACGCAGCCTTATCCTGCATTTCTGCAAACAGCTGTTTTCACGGTTCGAACACGTGACCTCCTGGTCACATGGCAGCAACCAAAATTTCAACTAAAATATTAAATATTGAACTCATAATTTTGAAAGTACAACGAGTTCAGTACTAAGAACCTTAGAGGTTAAATGCATTAAGTTTAAATTCTGATTCCGCGGTCCGCAGATATCCTAAATTTTTCTCACGAGGCGATCTTTTTGGTCTTTCTCTTTCACAGATGTGACCTCGCGGAAGTAGTTGTGGAGATGGATAGAATACTGAGACCGGGCGGATTTCTTTTAGTTCAGGACACAATGCAGATGCTTAACAAGCTTAGCTCGATTCTACGTTCGCTTCATTGGTCAGTAACTCTGCATCAAGAGCAGTTTCTCGTTGGTAAGAAAGGATTTTGGCGTCCAAATGACAAAGTCAGAATATGAAACGCATAACTATTTTCCCAAGTATATTTATTTGCACCTATTTATCTCTTATTCTCTTTTTGCCTACAAAAGCAAAAGAACATACTTCTCAATTTGAAGCAAATTTTGTTGTAATGTATTTCAATAGAATTCATTCTTTCTCTCAAGGAACTATCCACATTTGAAAATGAACACTTACTAAGTCTTGAGTTGTAACTGTGTTTTTGAAACATTATATTGGAAAAATTTGGGAAAATTACAATATATAGCCGCTTTTAAAATAATATTAATTTTTTTTTGGCATGTATATACATTTATGAATACAACAATAACAACTACCCAGTATAGTCCCACACAGTGGAGTTTGAGGAGGGTAACATGTAGACGGGCCTTACCCCTACCCGAAAGGGCAGAGAGGCTGGTTTAATCGATCCTCGGCTCAGTGAAGGAAAGGAATAACAAAAACAAAAACAACAACAAAAGAGCATTAGTAGCTTCAGCAGAAATAGCGTAAATAATTATCTAAACATAAGAATCATAAATAAAACAGCATGTAATAGTATCAGACAGTAACTATCATAAATAACTACCATAAGGGAGACACAATTCAATACACAAATCATCTATGGATAGCCCTGCCAAGCCTCACCCAACCTCGGGTGAGAAGTACGAAAAACTCTGGGGGCCCCTATCCTACAACCCTGATACTAGACATCCAGGCTTTCCTATCAAGGGCCATGTCCTCAGAAACTCGCATTCTAGCCATGTCATGCCTAATCACCTCTCCCCGATACCTCTTAGGCCTTCCTCTGCCTCGTCGTGCGCCGACCATCGTCAGTCGCTCACAACTCCCCACCGTGGCATCAGGACTTCTCCTCCGTATATGCCCGAACAACCTCAGCCTCACTTCTCGCATCTTCTCATCTACCAGGGCCACCCCCACCTTCTCTCGAATAACTTCATTCTTTATCTTATCTAACCTGGTGAGCCCGCACATCCACCTGAGCATCCTCATCTCCGCAACCTTCATCCTCAGAACATGAGAGTTCTTCACTGGCTAGCATTCCGCCCCATACAACATGGCCGGTCTAACCACAGCTCTATAAAATTTCCCCTTAAGTTTCGATGGAACTTTCTTGTCACACAGGACTCCTGATGCAAGCCTCTACTTTGACCACCCCGCTCATATACGATAAGTGACGTCCCCGTCAATCTCCGTCCCCCTGAATCACCGACCCAAGATATCTGACACTGTCTCTCTTGGCGATTACTTGAGATCCAATCATCACGTCCCTGCCTACTTCGCTCGGCTCGGCACTAAACTTGCACTCCAGGTATTCTGTCTTAGATCTGCTTATTTTGAAACCCTTAGACTCGAGAGCCTGTCTCCATACCTCTAACCTCTTATTAACACCGACTCTCGTCTCGTCTATCAAGACTATGTCATCAGCAAATAGCATACACCAAGGTATATTCCCTTGAATATGTCGGGTAAGAGCATCCATCACTAAGGCAAACAAGAGAGGGCTAAGTGCCGATCCTTGATGGAGTCCCATAACCACTGGAAAATGGTCTAAGTCGCCCCACCGTCCTAACCCTAGTCTTAGCTCCATCGTACATGTCCTTAATTACTCTGATGTAGGCTTCTGGCACGCTCTTTGCCTCCAAGCACCTCCCTTGGGATCTTGTCATACGCCTTCTCCAAGTCGATAAGCACCATGTGCAGATCCTTCTTCTTATCCTTGAACTGCTCCACCAGCCTCCTGACAAGGTGGATAGCTTCTGTAGTGGAGCGACCCGGCATGAAACCGAATTGGTTCGCAGATATAGATGTCATCTCCCTCACCCTCACCTCGATCACCCGCTCCCAAATCTTCATGGTATGGCTTATTAATAAATTATGCAGTCTTTTTACACATTTTTGCGGTTAGTTTTAGCCACGGTTAAAAATTATCTATGCCCCAAAGATTTGACAGTGAAAGTTGTTTATTATTTGTTTAGCAATATGTACGGTTATATATTTTATCACTTGTGGTTTAGATAATAAAATTAAGAAAAAATAATTACATAAATAAGTGTAAGACTAAGTTTTACGTAATTTTTCGTATTATATGAACTATAGGATGAAAATTCCAAAGTAAATGCTATTTTAAAAGTATACCAAAAAGAATTTGCTTTTCTGCGGCAACTGGAATAGGAATGACGCAAACGAGCAGAATAAGATTACTTCTTGTATCAACTCATCCTTCTTTATTCTTTATTGAATAAGTCCTAACTTTATATTTTTATAAGAACTATACAAATTAAGACTAAATATTTAATTTCTTATGTTGGAAGTGTATAATTTCAACGGATATATCATTATCAAACTAATCTCCTTAACAAGGATAGCATCATAACGGAGGCCTCGGGGATTTTTTATTTTAGTAAATTGACCAATCTAATCTACCATTGACTTAATTTGCTATTGTGTCGAAGTGGTATGCACGTATAAAACTACTTGGACCTTTCTAAAGAGCCTATGCTTGTACAAACATCCGTGTAAAAATAGCACAGCCAATTTTCGGACTAGTCATTCAAAAATAGACAGCGTTTACTAAGTTAATGAAAAATATTCACTATTTTGCTGCAACAAAGAACGGTCCAGCATAATATACTGGATTTCGATGCACCTGTGTATGAACTCATTATGCTGGACCGGTATACTTTGCTGGCTCCAGTATAATATACTGAAGTACTGGAGCAACGGTGCTCCAAACTCCAGTAATATTATGCTAGACCGATATACTTACTGGAACTCCAGTATAATATACTATAATTCAAGTATACTTAAAATATACTACTGATATTGTAAATAATCTCTACATTGAACAGTACATATATAACTTAAATCCTATTAATAAACAGATTAGTGAACCCCTTTGAGTTCATCAATTATCATATCAAACTCTATATACTTCAGAAAATGGTTATCACGTTAGCAACCAATCTAGGATGAATCTTCCAACTTTAACAAACACACTTAGTAGTCTTCACGTCAGTGATACAACAAAATTAACTATATATAGGAATCATCTCAATTCCTTCAACATCACCAGAAAAATGGCAATTAAATTCCAAGTTATCCTAATCGTCTCGTCCCTCCTTCTTGCACTGGCATTACCAATGACATTCGCGTATGCTCATGTCCCGGCCAAGCCAATGGAGACTACTGTAAACGTGGTGATCGAGGGCATGGTTTACTGCCAAACTTGCGATAACTACGGATCATGGTCATTATCAGGAGCTAAGCCAATCCCAAAAGCTAAAGTTAGTGTTATATGCAAAAACTACAAGAAAAGAGTAAACTTTTACAAGGCATTTGAAACAAATGAATATGGTTATTTTTATGCAGAACTTGAAGGTTTCGAAATGGGACATTCTTATTTAGACCATCCTCTACATTCATGTCGTGTGAAATTGGTCTCATCTCCTCTTGAAACATGCAATGTTTTTAGTAACATTAACAATGGACTCAATGGAGCAAAACTCAGATTTGAAGACAAGACAATTGACAGAAGTGATTACAAAGCTGTAATTTATACTGCTGGTCCTTTGGCTTTTCGACCAACTTACTGCCCACCTAAATAATCTTAACTTATAATTTGACTTCAACCACAAAATTTTGTGTTTTGATCTTATTACAAAAATCCAATGTCTTTACGAGAGTTTGTACTATGATTTTTGTCCTTTGTACCGAACAACCTAGACTGAGATAGTGTTGTCCTGTGTACCAAACAAACTAAATTGTATGATATTCTAACTTTTTGTTATAATTTTTTATTCATAATTAATTACTGAAATGTTTCTCCACCGCGCCTTCCTTCCCCTTACCTCTATTCCAGGATATGCAACTCTATAAATCTCAATAAGTACTTGTTGCACGTACGGGCGAACTTCAACGGACGGGTTCAATTGAACTCTTAGCTTTCAATGCGGAGTAAAAATTTATGTATATAAATTACAAAAATAGTAGCTATAAACCCATAACTTCAAAAATATAATAAGTTAAATGCTAAAAACTTTGAAATTAAACCCGTAAATTTCGCCTCTGCTCGTTGGAGAGAACTAGAGATGGAAGTACTAGGATAAGATGACAAAAGTAGCCCCTTATGTTTGGGATAGGTTCAAAATGGTCCCTTAAATATAGTTTGAGCAACTTTGATCGCCGTCCATACAAAATTGACAGCAAGTATCCGTAATTCTGTATATGTGTTTCAAAATTTTATCGAACATAAATAGTTTGATGTTGAAATATATTTAAAGGATCAGCTACGTCATCTCCGTCTTTATTTTGACAGTACAATATTAATTTACTTCATAGTCTGGGAATTCACCTTTTGAATTGACGTTCGCAATTCACTATTCATCATGTACTCGAGATTTATTAAGACTATTGAATTATGTATTGTATTTATCTTTGTAATAGTGCTGAGCCAGCATCTTTAGCTTTATTTAGCTAGTATGTTAGTTAGTATTGTGATTAGTTTGTCCATAGCTTTGTATATATATTGAAGTGTTAGTAACATTCAATATAATGTTCATTTCACAGCTTAATCAACTTTCATCAGCTCCCCTTTTCTCTCTCTTTGAGCTTCTTCTAGAAGCTTCTGTATCTTCCATTGGAGGGGATCCAGAGCTCGTTTCACACCTGAAATCTCGACATGGTAACAAAAGCGGAGGTTCTATCAATGACCAAGCTTTATCTCGTTCTATTGTTTCTGATCATCGAGTAATCTAGGGTTGTATTTGTTTTCTTCATCAATCACAATTTGGGGAAAACTGAATCGGACATATGCAATGACGATTCATCGACGAATAGAAGAAATCTCAACTATACGAAGGCCGATTCAACTATTTTTCACAAAATTTCCATGGTGATTACAAATCAAACGATGAGACAACCATAATGGTGGCAACACAGACGATAATCGATGTTGGTAGCCCTCTTTATATACATCCTTCTAATAGCACAGGTTCTACACCAGTTCCGATTCCATTTGACGGAATGGGCTATCATTCTTGGAGAATGAGTGTACTCGGGAATCTTTCAGTGAAAAACAAATTAGGTTTCATCAACAAAGACAGTAAGAGACCATATGTAGCGTCTCCATATTTTCGTCAATAGGAAAGGTGCGACAATATGGTCACCTCGTGGATCTTAAACTCTTTGTCAAAAGACATGGCTGATAGTGTTGAATATTTAAACGACTTCGTTGAGCTGTTTGGAGGATCGATATGATCAGATGAACGGGGCTAAGGTATACCAAATTCAAAAAGAAATTAATGATTTGAGTCAAGAAGAGCTTGATATCACTGGCTACTACACAAAAACAAAGAAACTCTAGGAAGAATTGAACACTCTCGGTGTCTAATTGCACCTGTATGTGCACTTGTAGAGCAAAAAAATGCATAAGGCAAAACAGGATAGAAGGTTGATACAATTCTTACTGGGACTCAATGAAGTATATACGGTTGTTCGAGCAAGCATACTTATGATGAATCCATTGCCAAAAATGGCACATGCATTTGCCCTTCTAATACAAGAGGAGAAACAGAGGGAATTTAGACCAAGGAATAAACTGAATGTTGATTCCACATCATTGAGTGTCAACCTAGGAGGATTAAATTACAAGACAAACTACTCAACTGGGCCTGGAAATCAGGTTACAAATAGTAGACCTCGTTCATTCTATGACTATAGGAAATGATAAGGTAACACTAAAGACAAGTGCTATAAGCTCCATGGATACTGATCGAGCCTAGCTCTAGTCCTAAAAAGGATAAACAGTCGCTGCAAATATAATCCGGTCTAAAAGTCCGGAGTCGAATCCCACAGAGAACTAAGGTTTCACTATAATTGTTCCATATCACTCGGAAGACAAGCTCGAAAAATTATTAAGTTATAATATGAAGATTTTTATGTCTAACTAATTAACTAACAATTTAAAGGAGTAAATTAAAAACTAGGGATGCTAAGGGAAGAAAAGATTAGGATGTATAGAGTTATGATTTTTCCAATTGTTGGAATCATTCACGCTACGCCTTCGATAATTTAGCCTAGGTATTCTCTATAGATCGTGAGTACTCTAAGTGTTGAAGCTCTCTCTCGAGCAACTACCATAATTTACTAGACGTAATCTCTCGAACTACACTAGCTAGCACTAATTCACTGCTCACTATGATCGCACCAAGGTTTCGTAATCTCTAATCCCGCTTTTAAAACCTCCATATTGATCTCTCAATACATTAGGAGTGATGTTATTCAACAACTACCTATATATGTACTCTCTCGAGTAGTACACACTAAATAAATTGATGTCTATTCAATCAACAACAACAAACACTTAGTTGAACGAGTACAGAAATCCAACAGCTTAATTATATAAAAATATAACAAGAATTCATCCTACAAAAGGTTCCATCAAATCCCTAGATAACAAATTAGCTATTCATAATAGTATGCATAACCACAATACTAGAATTCATAACCAATAATATAAATAGGAAGAAAGAAGTGAAAAACTCGTAGAATAATTCTCCGTCTTGCTCCAGTGTGTTCTTGCCTCCTTAGGCCGATCCCAGTCTTCTTAGCCTCCTTAGGTTGAAAGTATGTCAAAGGTGCTCAAAATACCTTTTTTCCATGTATATACACCAAGTATGGTCGGTCCCAAACATTATAACTTCTCATACACGAAAAGGGTCACTTTGCCAGGTCAGGATGTTTGTGGCCGCGGATTCAACCGCGGATTTGGCTGTGGATTTTGGCCAATTTCTGCCTCACATCTGCGGCCAGTGGGTGGCCTTACAATTGTCGCGCATTTTTCATCCTGTTTTGTATGGAATTTGGAAGAACGTCAAAGTGGTAGTTCTTTAAATTATCTTTCCAACCATATATTGTAGAGATCAAATGGAGTTCTAAGAGAAAAGTTATGTGCATTTAACTAGATAGTGTGCTATATGCCTACTCAATTCGTCGTTTCGTTGCTCTAGCATTCGTTGATCCCCGAACACGATCACTCTTAGTTCCTCGGGATTTTACTCAGACGTCAAATATCCAAATCACCTTAATTCATTTAATAACATCTACATAGCTCGAAATCACTTCTACATGACATAAAACAAATAATTAGTGCAAAACACTAGTGATTAAAGCTCAAACTCAATTAAAGTACAATGATTTTGAGTGTAATAATCGACTAAAATATATAATTATATCCTATCATCAATACCCCAAACTTAAACTATTGCTCGTCTTCGAGAAATCAAACTATACTTTATATAGACTCAACCTTTTTAAATAATTCTCCTAACTCATCACACCAAGAATATTTAAAATAGACTAAGCACAAAAATATAACATCTTCCCCTCAAGATTTGACTTACAAGTACCATGCATTATTTATAATTCACTCACTTACTCTAACATAGAGGTCACTGACATTACCTTTCCTTCATGAATCAACTGCCCTCAAACAACAAAAGAGAGTAGTTTCACACAATAAAATTTAAGAACACTTAGGAACTAAAGATAGAAAGAATTCACTCACTCTCACAAATAACAGTCATATGCCATAAAAGATGCACCATCGGCTTGCTTGTAGTGTACTACTCTACTAATCGAGCTCATTCAGTCTAGGATCAAGTAGGACTTTATTTGGTTGTAATATATGCTGCAGCACGAGTATGATATATTTAGATATAAAAGTGACTACATCTCCCTAAGAACTTTAATACATATACTTTAATATTCAAACAACATACTTATGTAAAACCAAACTCATTCTTCAGATACATGTATATTACCCCATACTTTTTTAAGCACAGTTACATCAAGAGTCACCAATTATCAAGGAATATTTTTTCTTTTCACAGCAATACAACTATTTTTTCTTTTTCTTCTTTTTTTTCGAAAAAGTGGCTCTTACTTTTTCAAAAAAGTACACATTTCTCAGTATTTTATTAGTTCCATTCAAAATCCAAATGAACCACCTACACTTTAACTTTTACAAAGTTCATAACTATTCAAGTGCTCATAAGAGGTTTGAAGGTTCAAATATATGGCTAATTCAGACAAATGGTTAAGTTTTGTAATGTGGTTGCCAAAGAAATAGGATTACATTAACTACAAATCATAACAATTAGGCGAGTAAAATATACATATCTGGCTCAACAAAGAGACGCCTATATCACTTCCAAGACTGAACAAAACTACTATTTCGCTTTGCAAACACACAAGGCAAGTTCTAGACATCAAATGCAATGCACAGAATAATACATAAACTTCACACACACATGGCATATAACTCACCCAGGATTGGTTTCATCAAGACACTCTAGTCAAAGTAGTTAAGCAAAGTTAATCTTATACAATTTAAAGTACTTATACAAGAGTCAATAACTGAGCTTATGCATCACAACCAAAGTACTCACTATTCTCAAGGCATAACAAAGTCAAGAGGTATTGCTTCAATTCAATTCATCTCAGTTCAAACAAAATCCTTGAAAAAGAACCGCGACACAAAGAAAAACCAAGGGGGAATTGCAACACTACCTAAAATGATTTTTTTTTATCCTTTTTGTTTAGACTTAAATCCTTCAAGAAAATATTCTAATAGATCCATCGTCGGTAAAAGTCCAATATTTTCTATTTTTGTAAAAAAAAAAAATCAATTAAACTAATACAACTAAAATATCATGGAAAATCACCTAAACAATCTCCTCACCCCATACTTAAAATTGTGCATTGTCCCCAATCCATGCCATAGCTAATAAGAGGGTAAAAGAAACTCCCTGGTAGGCCAAGGCCAAAGCACTAGCAGCTTATGGGGTACTCAAACTTCTCCAGGTCTGGTCATTCGTGCGGGTACCTCACACTTAGTTCCAACCACCTAGTTTGCTATTGCATCCTACCAATAGTTTTGCTTTCCATGCTCCTAAAAAATCAAAAATGGACACTATAAAAATTATACAATAAAAAAGAAATAAAAAAGAAAGCAGTAAAGCTGGGTTGCCTCCCGACAAGCACTTGATTTAACATCGTCGCACGATGCAAATCACTTTTTGCCTCCATTTTGAACGTATGAATTGGATCCCAAGTTTTGATTCTTCTCTATGATCATGCTCCTGGTCGATACAAATTTTTGCAAGCCAAAAATTAAATGATTCTTTATGCAATTTTTTGCTTTAAATCAAGTAGTGTCATTTTGCCTAGACGACATAGGGCTCATCTACCTCTTCCTTTAACTCTTGCATTGGTTCATACAGATCAATTTTAATTTCACTATCTGAACATAATGTAGAGAAGTGTTTGGAATGATGTCCAACGTGCTCAAATACATGAACTTCAAGATTTTTAACCTCCTCAACACCAATCACACTAGAGTCAACTAAATTTATATCTTCAACGTACCTGGTTGACTCTAGTATTACTTCTTCAACATCAATATCCTCAAATTCTAGTTGGTCAGATTGTTGGTTTTCTACTCTAACCTTCTCCATTGGCACATCAATTTTAGCATCTAATCCATAATCTTCTTGGCTACTATTCATAATATTGGCTTGTTGAACATTAAATTCCTCAACTAGTTGACTCACTTGTGTCTCCATGTTGCGAATAACAACATCTTGCCTTTGTATGTACATTTGTTTCTCATTGTTTTGTTCTACAAGGCACATTAGCATATTTTTTATCTCTTTCAGGTCATTATTCATGGTTTCTTTGTTCCTATTAACTTCACAAGAAAAAGAAAAACCATTAAAGTAAGGAGTTGGGGGAAGATAAGAAATATAATCACAGCCATGAAAGTGATCATCTTGACCACAACACATATCACATGCATTGCACTCATATGATTGCGTTGATGCATATAACTCACTCTCAAAATTATTTTGATAATTTTTCCATGGGCGGTTTCCTCCAATAAGCATTAGGAAGATCAATAGTAGAATTACCAACATTGAAACTCTCAATTCCAAGATGTCATGTTTCTAAAATCATTAAGTAACACAAAATAAAAAAAAACAAATACAAATAATAAAATAAAAGTTCAAACTTGAAACCTAGAAATATGTACACCTACAGCTACACCGTTAGTTCCCCGGCAACAGTGCTAAAATTTGATCACGCCCAACTCTAGTCCTAAAAAGGATAAGCGGACACTGCAAATATAATACGGTCTGAAAATTCGGAGTCGAATCCCACATAGAACTAAGGTTTCACTGTAACTATTCAATATCACTCGAAAGACAAGCTCGAACAATTCCTAAGTTATAACATTAAATTTTTATGTCTAACTAATTAACTAACAATTTAAAGAAGTAAATTAAAAAGGGAGGATACTAAGGGTTGGAGAAAAGATTAGGAGGTCTAGAGTTATGATTTTTCCAATTGTCGGAATCCTTCCCTCTACGTCTTCAATAATTTTGCCAAAGTATTCTCTACCTATCGTGAGTACTCTGAGTGTTGTAGCTCTCTCTCGGGAAACTACCACAATTTACTAGATGTATTCTCTCAAACTACACTAGCTAGCACTAATTCACCGCACACTATGATTGCACCAAGGTTTCGTTATCTCTAATGCCGCTTTTAAACTCTCTGAATTTATCTCACACATACGTTAAGGGTAATGTTATTCAACAACTACCTAAATATGTACTCTCCCTCAAGAGGTACATACTAAATAGGCACAGTCAATCGATGGCCATTCAGTCAATAACAACAAACACGTAGTTGAACAACTAGAGAAATCCAACGGCTTAATTATATAAAAATATAGCAAGAATTCATCTTACAAAAGGTTCCATCAAAACCATAGATAACAAATTAGCTATTCATAATAGTATGCATAACTACAATACTAGAATTCATAACCAATACTCGAAATAGGAAGAAGGAAGTGAAAAACTCGTAGAAGAATTCTACGCCTTGCTCCTAGTGTGTTCTTGCCTCCTTAGGTCGAATCCCCAGTCTTCTTAGCCTCCTTAGGTTGAATCTGTGTCAAAAGTATGTCAAAGGTGCTCAAAATACTATTTTTTCATGTATATATACCAAGTAGGGTCGGTCTCAAACGATTATACCTTCTCCTACGCGAAAAGGGACACTTTTCCAGGTCAGGGCGTCCGCATCCACAGATTCAACAGTGGATTTTGGCCAGTTTCAGCCTCACATCTGCGGCCAGTGCGCGGCCGCGCACTTGTCTCGCATTTTTCACCCTGTTATGTTTGGAATTTCGAAAAAAGTAACACATGAAAGTTTTATCTCTTTGAATTATCTTACCAACCATATATTGTGGAGATCAAATGATGTTCTGAGATAAAATTTATGTGCATTTTGCAAGACAATGCACAATATGCCTACTCGATTCTTTATTTTTTTGATCTATCATTCGTTGATCCCCGATCATGATCCCGACTTAATTTCTTGGGATTTTACAAAGTCTTAAAAGATCCAAATCACTTTAATTCATTCCATAGCATCTACATATCACAAAATCACTTCTACAAGGCATAAAACACAATTAGTGCATAACACTAGCGACTAAAACTCAAACTCAATTAAAGTGCAGTGAATTGGAATGTAATAATCGACTAAAATACGTAATTATAGCTTATCATCAACACCCCATACTTAAATTATTGCTCGTCCTCAAGCAATCAAACTACACTTTATATAGACACGACCGTTTTAAACAATTCTTCTAACTCAGCACTTACATTACCTTTCCTTCATGAATCAAGTGCCCTCAATAAACAAAAAAGAGTAATTCCACACAATAAAATTCAGGAACACTTAGGAACTCAAGATATAAATAATTCACTATCTCTCTCAGAAATAACTTTCATATGCCACAAAATAAGCACCATAGGCTTTCCCGCAGTGTACTACGCTACTAATCGAGCTTATTCTGTCTAAGATTAAGTAGGACTTTATTCCCTAGTAATGTAGGCTACGGAACCAGTATTACACATTTAGATATAAGAGTGACTACAGCTCCCTAAGCACTTTAATATATATACTTTAACATTCAAACCCTATACTTATGTCAAACCAAAGTTCACATTTACATCAATATATATTACCTCATACTTCTTTAAGCACAATTACATCAAGAGTCATCACTTATCAAGGAATATTTTTTTCTTTTCACAGCAATACAACTAGTTTTTCCGTTTCTACTCTTTTTTTTTCAATTCAAGTGGCTCTTACTTATTTAAAGTAGTTCACCTTTCTCCTTATTTCATTAGTTCCACTAAAAATCCAAACCAACCACCCCAAACTTTAACTTTTACAAAGATCATAACTATTCAAGTGCTCATGAAAGGTTAGAAGGTTCAAATAGATGGTTAATTCAAAAAAATGGGTAAGGCTTGTAATGTGGTTGCCAAAGAAATAGGATTACAGGCTCAAATGGGTTAACTACAATACATAACAATTAGGTGTGTAAAATATACATATCTAGTTCAACAAAGAAACACATATATCACTTCCAAGACTGAACAAAGCTACTATTTCGCTTTGCAAACACACAAGGCACGTTCTAGATATCAAATGCAATGCATAGAATAACACACAACCTCACACACATATGAAACATAACTCAGTCATGATTGGATTTATCAAGACACTCTAGCCAAGGGTAGTTAAGCAAACTTAAGCTTCTACAATTTAAGGTACTTATACAAGAGTCAAAGACTGGGCATCACAACCAAAGTACTCACTATTCTCAAGTCATAACAAAGTCAAGAGATATTGCTTCAATTCAATTCATCTCACTTTGGCCCCTACTTCTAGAAAAATAAAACTAATTACACTCGGTTCAAATAAGACCCTTGAAAAAGAACTGCGACACAAAGAAGAGCCAGAACTCCAAGGAGAAGGTTAAAACCTAAGTATTTCACAAGAACAATATAAACAAACTGTCAGCTTGTTGCATCATATTCAGATAGGAAACACCGGAGATAATTCAGCCAGTGCAAACATGTCTAATGGAGCATCAGTAAACTTTGCAGGTATGATTGCTTGCACTTCTTCAATTGATTTTAATAATCCATCATGAAAGTGTTTTAATGCAAAATTTGGCTTATGGATATTAGATTCCGGGGCATCACACCATTTGACCTTTAATAGAACTCGCCTAAAAAATATAGTAAGCTTGCCATATCCTTTATTAGTTAAACTTCTGAATGGTTACAAAGTCAAAGTAACTGAGATTGGAAATATATTCCTAACACCTAAACTTTTCCTATATAAATTATTGTTCATTCCACTTTCAAGTTTAACGTAGTGCCTATCAGTTCCCTCGCAATACATCTCAAATGCAGAGCATCATTATCTGGCACTTCCTGTCTACTCCAGGCCCCTTCACTGAAGAGGCCTCAGGAGATTGGTAATTTATTTGATGGGCTATATTTCCTCTATTCTAAGTGTGTGAAGAAAGATAATCTCAAACAAAATTGTGATCCTCCTTGTTTTTCTGTTCACACTGATGATGTAAATAATATGCACTATTTATCCCACTCTTATAATTAATTCCCTATTGTAAATAATTCCATCTATAATAGTGATAATAAAAATAGTGTTTCTGGTTTGCTTTCTAGTTCATCTCTTAGTGATAATGCGGATCTATTATGACATTTCAGACTTGGACATGTACCCTTCAGCAAAATGAGAGGGATTCCTACTATACATGCAACCTTTTCCACTAATGTGCAACATTTGTCCTATAGACACACAATCTAGATTTCCTTTTCCCCAAAGAATAACTGATACTACTGAAATTTTTTAAATACTCTGTGTGGATTTGTGGGGTCTCTATCATGTGACCACACACAATAATTTCAAGTACTTTCTAACTCGGGTAGATGACTACAGTAGGTCCATTTGGACACATCTCTTAAGCTGCAAGAGCAATGCCTTGCAAATTATAAAGGCTTTTGTAAGCATGGTGGAGAACCAATTCAAAACAACCATTAAATGTTTAAAGTCTGATAATGGTTTAGAGTTCAATAGCAATGAGGAAACCTCTTTCTTTCAATCCAAAGGAATAAATCACCAAAAAGACATGCCATTACATACCACAACAGAACGGAGTGGTGGAAAAAAAATATAAATATCTCCTTGAAATAACCAACACACTACTTTTTCAATCCAAATTGCCATTGAGATATTGAGGAGAGTGTATACTTACAACTGCATTCCTCATCAACATGCTTCCAACTACTCCTCTAAAGAACAAATGCCCATTTGAGCTCCTATATAAAAAGAAGTCCAATTACTCTTACTCGAGGAGTTTTAAGTGTCTATGCTACCCCACTATATCAAAACCTCAGAGAAAACTTTAACCAAGAAATACCTTACATGTGTTTGTAGGATATCCTTTTGGCACAAAGGGGTACAAGATGCTAAGTCTGGCCACTAAGAAAATACACATTTCCAGAGATGTTTCCTTCTATGAGTCAATCTTTCTCTCAATACTACTACAACTAGCATTCTAACCTATTTTTCCTAATGCACCATTCACTGATAATCCACCTAGCCACACTGATACTTATATATCCCACAACATCATTGATCAGGAAAACATCAACTCCCCAATTCCTGATCCATCATCTGCTACCTTCTCACTTGTATCTTCTTCATATGAGCCACAGGTTCTAGTAGAACAACTACAGGACATGGTTTCACCCCAACAATCACTAGAAAAACCACTAGGTTTTAGAAGATCTAATAAGGA
Source organism: Nicotiana benthamiana (assembly GCA_034376525.1). Taxonomy (NCBI): domain Eukaryota; kingdom Viridiplantae; phylum Streptophyta; class Magnoliopsida; order Solanales; family Solanaceae; genus Nicotiana; species Nicotiana benthamiana. The sequence goes on from CM067332.1 coordinate 70,721,906, forward strand.
ATACAAACTCCTTCACAACTGAATGCTTATGATTGCAAGATACCGAACCTGAAATTTAACACTAACTTCTCCCTACTGCTATGTTCTCCCATAACAATCACATTATTTCTGATGCCCTACATCCTAACAGTCAGCATATTATAGAGAACATTTGCAATGATAGAGAACCAACTTCATATAAAGAAATTGTTGTATATCCTGCCTGACAGAATGCCATGACGCAGGAGTTTGAAGCTTTATATGCTAATAACACATGGGGCTTAGTCCCCTTACCAAAGGGAAAGCAAGTTATTGGGTGTAGATGGGTGTATAAGAATTCAAACATAAAGCAGATGATAGAGTAGAAAGATACAAAACAAGGTTAGTTGTTAACGGGTACACTTAACAGGCTGGTGTAGACTATGTAGAGACCTTCTCTCGAGTGGTCAAGATGACCATTTTCAGGTCCCTCATTACCATAGCAACAAAGAAAAAATAGCAAATCTCACAACTAGATATAAACAATGTATTTCTTTATGGAGATTTATATGAGGAGGTGTATATGCAAGCTCCTCCATGTCTTGAAGTGCACTCTCCAGTGTTGGTTGCAAGCTGAACAAGTACCTTTATGGACTAAAATAGACAAGTAGACAATAACATAACAAGTTGACTGAAATCCTATATTCAAGAGGGTATACACACTATGCATCACTACTCTTTATTCTACATAAAACAGAACTCTTCTATTATTTTTGTAGAAGTATATGCAGATGATGTGTTGCTCATAGGGACTGACTCTGAAGAAATTAACCAGCTTAAGGCCTTCCTACATGACAAGTTCAAAATTAAATATTTAGGACAATTACGTTACTTCCTAGGACTGGAAATCCTCTACAAGCCAGATGGCATTATCATTTCACAAAGAAAGTTTGTTTTGGACCTGTTGAAAGAATATGAATGTCTTCACTCTCCAACTTTGACTTCTCCCCTTGACTCTACAATCAAATTAAAAGCAAAATAGGGAACCCTATTATCTGATCCTACTTTATACAGAAAGTTGATTGGAAAATTAAACTTTCTTACTAACACTAGATTAGACATAGCATATTGAGTTCAATATCTCAGCCAGTTTATGCAAGATCCTAAGGAGCCCCACTTACAAGCAGCCTATCACATGCTAAGGTACTTGAAAAAGATCTCACTCTGGGTCTGTATTTTAGTAATGAGGATGATCTTTCACTAGAGCCTATTGTGACTCTGATTGTGCAGCCTGTCCTGATTTTAAAAGATCAGTATTTGGTTATATTGTGTTCCTAAGGGGAAGCCCTATAGTTGGAAATCCCTGAAACAAGATACCATATCTCTTTCCTCAGCAGAGGCAAAATACAGAGCTCTTAGAAAAGTTGTTGATGAACTTGTTTGGCTATCCAGGTTGCTTGAAGAATTTACTGTGCCAGTTGATTTGTTGGTACGTGTACATTGTGATAGCCTTTCTGCTTTCTACATTGCTAGAAATCCTGTGTTCCGTGAAATGACTAAGCACATTAAAATGGATTGCCACTTTGTGCGTACCAAACTTTAGGAGAGGCTCATTTCTTTGCATCACATTGGTACAGGCCAGTAGCTTGCAGATATGCTTAATAAAGCCCTCACTGGGATCAAACATTGTTCTATACTTGGCAGGTTGGGTGCGATTTCCTCACATCCAACTTGAGGGGGGTATTAAGTCTATTGAATTGTATTATATTTATCTTTGTAATATTGCTGAGTCAGCATCTTAAGCTTTAGTTAGCTAGTAACATTAGTTAGTTAGTGTTAGTATTGTGATTAGTTAGTCAATAGCATTATGTATATATTGAGCAGTGTTAGTTACATTTAATCAACTTTCAGCAGCTCCCCTTTCTATCTCTCTTCTCAAGCTTCTAGAAGCTTCTGTATCCTCCATTGGAGATGCTATTACTATCTAAACTTTAACTACTTTCTTGGCTTCAATCTTTTTTATCTTGTTGCTATTTCTACTTGTTAACATTACTTTTTTCCTCAGTTCTCCAATCGAGGATTTGTCAAAAACCTCTGACCTGTAATGGTAAGGATAAGATTATGTATATCTTACCTTTCCCCAATTTTACTTGTGAATGATGACTGGGCTTTTTGTTGTTATGCATGTACTCGAGAGACTCACTCATTTTCCTTAATGGGAAATCTACAATTGTTTATGGAGTACTATCAGCTGTTGTTCGTGCTCCTGTATGTCAATTGCCTGCTAGAATTAATGAATCATCCTGTCAGCGCTTTGGAAGTTTCACTAGTGGCTACTGAAATACTAGAAGTGGCAATTTAGGAAATTCAGGGACTATTATGTGGTAAGCGGAAGAGGAAATGAATAATTTTGGAGGGAAGTGGTGACTACATCTAATCTAACAACATTTTCTACGTCAAGGTAATTTTTTCTTTTTTCTCCAAATTCTTATGTTCCGTTTTTCTTAGGAACCATTCAGTCGCAAAGTAGACCATCTTTCTTTTTTTTCTTTTTCTAAATAAAGATTTTGTACTTTTCTCCACAAACTCCAATATCGTATAAACGAAAATAAAATCTTAAAACTCAATATCAATCAAAAGTTGATGGAGCCTGAAAATTCAGGGCCTAAAGCAAATGCCTTACTTGCCTCACCTTTTAGAGGTCCCTTGAAACAGATGATTTTCAGGTCATTTTCTCCATAAAATATTGGATGGTACATGACACAACTATAGTACAAAATGAGATAGACTTATCCAAACTAGGAAAGAATGAAAGCATTAAAAGTAAATAAGTGCTCATTTACAGCGGCTGGGTGTAACATACAAAAAACATTCAACAACAATTTATCCAAAGAATACCCGGTAAATTACAACATTTGGGAACTGAAGAACCATAGCTGACCCCAGAAATCTAGTAAAGGTAATACAGCGCATCTTTACATGGTTGTGAAGAACACAAAATATCCTCAATTTGTTGCCTAACTGCAAAAAATGCCTCTTCTAAAAAGAATATTACAAGGAGATATCAACACACTAACACACAACAGAAACAATTATTTCATCTATCCTCCACTTGTGCACTTCAGCAACTAACTGCAAGGTAATGGATAAAAATCTAAGGAAGAGTAAATAAAAGAAACCAAAAACAGTCCAGATAGTATCCTCTTTGTGAAGTTTGTTTACACCACTGTGGTAACACCACCAGATTAATAGGAACCCATGGGTGGCATGCCAAATGGAGGCATGGGAGGCATTCCCATTCCACCCATTGGAGGTGGTTGGGGTGGAGCGAAACCTCCACCCATACCAGCACCTCCCATACCCGGCGGAGCAGGCAAAGCCAGAGGCAGCAGCTGTGCATACATATTCTGCACCAAAAGAATGAATAGGATTAGCAAGGCAACTTTGAGACTGTAATAGCACAAAAGAAACGGTTAATTTAACACAGGCATGCATGTGATGTGGCACTTATCAAAACATTATTAAAATACTGTGCAACTTCAGCCAACTCCAGGCTAAAAGCAAGGAAAATGTGCAAATAGTTGACATCATAGACAAGTCAATAACTACCTGCTGCTTAATAACGTCCTTTTCTTCACTCTCTTTGGCTTTTGCTTCCTTTTGAGCCTCAATCTTATCTTTTATCAGCTCATCTACCTTGCCAGTGTATTCACGGATAAACTGTGCCAGAGAGAGAGAGAGACCCGAGTTAAAATGCGGATGCAGATAACAGCAGACTACCGGTTAATATAAAAACTGAGGCAGACAGCAAAACTATGATGGCAATAAAACGAGAACAGAAGGTACAAATTAGAGAGCTATGAAAAACATGAAAAATTTCAGGTACTTCCCCTCAAACATAATGACAAGGTAAAAGAGGAAGAACACAGCACAATAACAGAGGTTAATGAAAAAAAATTATCATGTTCTAGTTACTGATCAAAAAATTATTATCTTCAAAAGAAATGCAGAGGCAGATCAACGGTTTAGGACATAGACTTGTCAAAACAGTGACAAATACTATTAATATGGTTACCGGAGGAAAGGACACAACAAATGCAGATACAGCTCTCACTAAAAGTAGATAAGCAAACAAATGCACAACCGAACAAACAGACAGATCTGGGGAGGGTTTCAGAGAGTACCTGTAATAGATATGGGAACGCGAAGTCAATCATATTATTCATCCATGCTAGCTCAAGGGCAACATCTGGGCGAATCAAATCATAACAAACAAATAGGCATGATGCAAAGCATTCTTTCTTTCCCTGCAAAAGCACAAAAAAGAATTAAGAAGAGTGAATTAGATATCTAGATCTTCTATATTACAGGTTAGATGAGCATTAACCAATGCACAATTATTGCAATCCAAGTTACCCTACTCCTGGAATAGCAATATCGTTTCCAAGAAAAATACGATACATTCTCCCTTAATTTTCCCAAATGAAAATACGAGAACTCTGCGATGTGATCCTCAGAAAGCATAAATACATAGAGGAGGGTTGCAGTAAGTCTACAGCAAATGTGAATAAAGTCTAGTTGGATCCATATTGCCGATTCCAACTAGTTTAATATTAGGCATAATTGATTCCAAGCTAGACTCATTAACCAAGTTAGCTATAGATTAGCAATAAAATTTCCAAATAACAAATGATCAAGCACTCCATGGGTACCAGAATATTTATTCCCACAACCACATCAAACCTTATGCAAGAATTCATTGTTTATAAACACTTACTACACACTGATGTGTTATTACATGCCAATGCAAGAATTATTTTTTTTCAATTCTTTGTGGACTCTTTTCATCTCTTCCCTCCTGTTTCTTAACTAGTCGGGAAAGCTTAGCCCGTGTTGACACAATTATATTTTACAACAACAACAACCCAGTATAATCCCACTTAGTGGAGTCTGGGGAGGGTAGTATGTACGACAAAACTCTCATATTAGTTTTTGAAATTGCCAAAACTCTTTTTAGTTTTTTAAATATAAATATAAATATATAAATATATATATATATGGAGAGTACCAGTAGAACCTCTACTTTTTTCAGAAGACAAAATTCTTGATTATCAAAATCGGGTCCAAACAGAGCTAAACAGATACCAAGGATTCATGTGACTTAGTCCAATTATTTTGGGGTTGAGGCGTAGTTGGTAGTGGTTGGGGGAAGATGTGGAGGACATGCATGGGTGAATCTTGAAATCCTAACAACTGGTACCTGTTCAATGAAGTAAGCAAGCAACTCCTCAGCAAGTTCACGATCCCCGGATTGCGAGGCTGTTTCCATAGCGTCTTTGTAAAGATTATCTTTCTTCGACAGAGCAATGGATTGTTTCCACCGACCAGCCTTTTTATATATAGAAGCAGCAACACGCCTCATCTCAAGAAGTTCATGTTTCTCTATCTGCTCAAGTGGAACACAAAAGTGGAATTATTATCAGGCATATGCTAAATACTGAGAAAGACAATTTAGTGCAACCAGCCATCACCTTCTGTGCAAGCCCAATCTGATCAAAGTTATCATGCAATTCAATTGATTCACGTAGTCTGTCGTAATCTTCTTCCTCAACATATATCTCGTTAAGGGAATCATTCACAGCAGAAACATTGTTGCTTTGTACGGCAATCATATACGGCTTCACTAGGCGAAGGTGACCCGCCTGGTATCAATCATACGAAAAGAAAAGAAAGGATTAATAAGAATATATACCAAGAGTGTAATCCAAACAATCCTAATAAGTAAAGGGTTTCAATGATAAGTCAGACCTTTCTCATTATATCCACTACACGTGTATGGTCCAACCTAAGTGCTAGAACATTTAAAAGATCATTGATGAGATCGGGATGCTCTTGCAAATAGAAGTGGACGGCCTTGTAATAAAGCTCCACATTAGCAACTTTCACAACAATATCTTTGAACTGCATATGATCCCAAGCATCTGGAGAATGATTCATAACAGTAGTGGCAGCGTTATCAAATTCATCATATTGGATATACAAATATGTGAGTTCCTTCCAATGTTGCTGCTCATCACAGGCACGAATAAGCTTAGGAATGTTAAGACGGGTGGAGAATAATTTAATGTGTTCCATGAGCTTCTCATAACGGTATCTGGCGTAAAGAACACCAAGTTCTGTGAAGATACCCATATGGGCACGCTCCAAACCGAGCCCACTCTCCATAAGAGAGATTAATTCATTGAAGCATCCTCTGTTTTGGTAGTATTCACTCACTTCCTCCAAATCATCTACCTGCAAAATCAAAAACAGACACCGCCTATCACCAGTAATCCAGAAGATCTCCTTCACAATTTAAATGAGTAAGTTCATCAAAAATACTGACAAGCACAATAAAAGAAGAATGCAAAAGGTACCTGAACTATAATGTTAAGCCCACAAATTTGAGCTAAGCGGAACTCCTCAGCATCAACACAAGCGAAACAAACTTCTTTCCAAGTCTTTGCACTGTTTGCTTTACGTGCTGCATCGACAGCACCTTGGAATTGATTCAACTTTAGAAGGGTGCTTGCCAACTTAGCCCAGTTTGAAATAAAAGCAAATATGATCTTTGCAGCCTCATATAAGGCTCCGTCATACAAGCGATCACCAACATTTGGTAGGTTAGCTACATTTGGCATCAGAATAAATTCTTCGATGTCACCCAATCGATCAATCTTCGCATAAGCATAAATGAGTTCACTATCAACCTTGGGCTCCTTAGTCTTTTGCCTTACCATCAGCAGATACTTCACTAAGTCATGATAAACATCTGCACCCTCTGCAGCATGAATGACATCCAAGAAATGGGTGACATCATCTGCACGAATAAATGATTCAATAGCATCACTCACTAATCCCTCTCTGAGTTGAGCTTTAGCCACCTGGCTCCAAACAGCATCTTCTTCAACTCGGAACGCGAACTCCACAGCTCGATTTATATCGCGGATGTTGTCAAGCAGAACATTGACTGCTTGAACATACAAGTTGAACTTCTTGAAGATTGCAAAAGCTTCTTCATACAGTTGGGCTTCAACAGCAACCTCCCCGACCGCAGGACCATCAAAATTATCAAGTCTATTGATATAGTCCATAACTCTAGATGGATCAGCTTTAATGGCTGTCAAGATAAGCAAATTCTGCAGATTAAAGTTCCCACTAAATGCCGAGTTTTGGAGCACAATCTTTTCAAGAAGCTCAATCAGTTCATGGGGAAGATCAGCAGTCATGAAAGCTTTAACAGCTGCAGATACTTGTTCTGGACTCTTGCTTTCAGGCAGAGCAGTGGACACAACTTGATCTATAAGCTGCCTTCTAAACTCGTTCTCAGGTGTAAGAACTTTCTCCCAAAGATCACCATCCATCCTCTCAACAACATACCTAAAACATTATAATAATATGGTTTGTTCATCTTCAAAAATCTAATAAACCAACAGTCGGAGACTAACAAAAACAAACCTGGCTTGCAGTTTGAACAAAGAGTTCTTATTTGTTACATTAATAAGTTCTTCATCACATTGACCTCTCCTATAGGCAACAACAGCAAGGGTCGGATCTCGCTTCTCACAATATTTACCCACAACACGTGAGTCATAATATGGGTTGGTCGTGAGGAAATGCTCCGGGTTGTTATTGCTATCTATGATGATCTTACCAAGAGCATTGTGTACATGAACATCTTGGCTTCCTTCACTGACAAGATGCTCCAGAAACTGTGTAAGCAGTCGGAGCCGGTTCCTGACAACCAACAGGATAAGCTTAATACAGAGATTTAACATGACAATCATAAAATTATTGTGACAGGGTTAAACATAAACCTTTTTTCACATTCAGCCACAAGGGGATCAACAGGAAGCAGAGAACGAACAGAAAGGATCAAGCCTTTAATAAAATCTTCAGGACACTCGTCATCTAGAAGCTGTCCCACAACTAAAGGAGCATTTCCTGGATTGACCTGTTCCATAGAGGACGAAAACTTGTAATTCACATGTTAGGAAACACTTCAATTAAGCAAGCACTACACAGAAGAAGTCATACCAACCTTTTGAACATAACCCTCAATATATCGTAGCATATTGTTAGTGTACAGGTAGTGTGTGAGATCAGGAACAAAACCAAAGCGGTCGCAAACATTAATCAGAGGTCGGGCATCAGGAAGTTTGGCTTCCATCAAGAAATTCTTTGTCTTTTCGGGGTCATAGAAGTTAGATTCTCTAGTAACGCGCTCAACCTCCTTGATTTGTCCAGTCCTGGCAGCTGCCTCAATATACTTAAAGTGGATATCAGGATCCTCACTGCACAAGGCCCAAAAAATCATTTATTGACTAACACTTAAAAATAGCCCATCCAAAATGTCCTGTCACATCAGTACACACCTGGAACTCAGATACGATCCCAAGAAGAAGTATAACCCATCATAAGACTTGAATTGCTCAAAAAGCTTAATGCAGGCATCAATACCCAACTGATCACAATACTCTTTAGCAACCTGATATTAACGCAAGCATAATCAGGTATGCTGTTACGAGTACGTCACAATTCCCAAAGAACAATAATGCATCATTGGTGCATATTTCTAGCAGACACTTCATAAATAATATATGATAACACCATATGAATACCTGAACTATTATTTGAAGGTTGCCTTTGATATTGATCACCAGAAGGTCCTTCATGCACTCAAGCGCCCATTCTTGTGAGAGAGTCCCAAAGAACTCAACCAGAGCCTGAAACAAACAATATAGCTAAATAGACACCCAACAATCATCAAGAGGGAGTCAATACGATCACTGGAGCATACCAACCTGAGGCTCAATAGCATGTGTATTAACAATAACACGCTTGATATCAGGTAGTTCAGAGTAGTGCTGCAGAAACATACAAAATCAGCCAACTTGCTAGTCATATCATAGGGGAAGTTAAAAGTCAAAAATGTTGAAAACCAGTCAACCTGCAATGCCCGAATGTAAAGACCAGCTTTTTCACAAAGTTGACCAATTCGTGGTCGGTCATAATGACTGAACATTCCATTGGCTAATATAGCATCAGCCACATTTGGGAAAGTCACAAGATTGATTTCCAAGACCTGTATAGAAGAACGTTACAACCTGAGTGAAATGTATGAGCAGAAAGATGTCTCTTTAATGAGAAGCGAGAGAAACCTTAGTCTGCAGAAAACTATGCTCTGGAAGGTCAGGTTTCAGAACATCCAACAAAAATGCTGTAGCCTCTCGGATCAGGTTCCTCTGATGTCAAAAAAGAAAGAGAGAATCATCATCAGGGGGGAATATTACACCTCATAAAAATTGTAAAAGGCTTCTAAAAAGCAATCAGTGCATTAAACATCATTAAACAGTAAATTAACCTGAAGAAATAGGTCAGTAATTGTATTGTAATCAACAGGACAACCTCCCTCCATTTGGGACATCATGAGCGCAAAATTAACAGCACCCTGCGCATAAAGACAAAAACTTATTTGACTTCATCCTCAACTAAGCACCATGTCCCATTACTGTGTTTTCATTTAGTTTAAAAAAGAAGATGCAACGTTTATGATGTAAGAACAATATCTCGTAAGTGATAGCATTGAATATGAGATACACCCTCAAAGAAAAAAAAAATGCGAAATTTTGCACCATGTCAAAGACAATTTGATATTGAAACGATGAATTAATCCCGTTAAATTGACTACATGAAGACTGGAGAAAGGCGACCTGATAAACATATGACTTGTAAAACCATTCCCAGCATACCTGAGGATCAGATCGAAGAATTGTTTGAAGAAGGAACAGATAGTCAGGTGTATATCCAACCTGTATCAAGAAAAACCAATGAGTTATCGAATCTCTGAATGTTCTTATATAAGAAGGATATGACACAGTCTAAAACTGGATTAAAGCTCAGACAAATAAAAAGTAGTCAGTAGTGACCACAGCAAAAGATGCATCACTAACTTGTTTCGAGTATATCAGAATCTTGTCAAACTCCCGGCGCTCAGCGAAAGCAGCAACAACTTTTGGTGTTGCTCTTGCTTTGATGTATATCTTCAAGGCAAGGTCATTATCAACAGTCTACAACAAAACAGCTTACTGCGGTCAGTACCTTAAACAACGGACTACTTGCAGAAAAAGAAACCAACTGAAAGTAGTAGACAACAGAAAAAATGTCAATCGATGTCAAGTCCTGTAATTAACCTTCACAAGGTCACCAAGTTCCTCACTACACTCTAGCTTATCCTCGGCCAACCAGTTCTCCAAGAGGTTCTTCTTATTCTGATTGACAACAAGTCGTGAAAGTTCCAAAGACTCAAAAGCATTGAGCTTCCCTCTTGTCAAAAGTGTACCAAAGTACTGCAACAGAGGAGGTGTTTGCCCTGCTTGAACGGGCACACTCTGCAAATAAGATAACATAACACATTACTTTTCACAAGATAAGCAACTAAGACAAATATTAAATTGATTTTGGGACTCTCGGCGACCTTGAAGAGCAATAAATCCAATAGGGAACACGATGACTAGGTAACACAGCCAATACCTGAAATTTAGCTACAGTATCCGGCGTACGGAGTATGCCTTGTGGGGATTCTGCAGCAAGCTCAGCAGCCTCTTTGTACTTGGTTTGAGCAAACAACTCTTGGAAGCGCTGGACAACCTGATGCAATACAAAATTAATAAGATATGAGATCATTGTAAATAGCAGACAGCAACAAACTTTCAACATGCTGAATCCATCAGAACCACTGCTTAAATTTACCAATTACTAACCACACCAATCAAAGTAAGAGAGTTCAGGTAATGTAAAGTCATTAGCCTTGTCAAATATTGTTCTAGAAGATGATATCAATACAACCAATTAACTAAGTCCACATTTGATCTAGAAAAAGGAGATGGATGTTGAAGAGCAAAAAACATGATTTGTAGCACATACTAGTTAGAAGTATGAAAAGTTTTCAGAGGCAAGAGATCCCATCATTTGATACTCCAATCTCCATCCAATCAAGAAATCAATTCAAAAGATAGTGCCTTTCGAAACAGGATGTTAACTTACCAAATTCTCAGCACCAGGAAGGTTTCCTTTTTTGGCAAGATTGACAGCAAGCTCAAGATTATTCAACTGCAACAAAATTTATATTTATGTCTTTCACGGTCATAGATTACCAAATTTTACAGTATTGGAAATGCATCTACAGAAATATACACGACACCAGAAAGATACGAAAGCATACGTACTTGGCCACTGACAAAAGGAACAATTGTTGCTTCATTCACTGTGGCTAGCAACACTTGGCCTCGTCTGTTGATGGCGTAAAAACCACCAATAGATGAAGCTTCTGAAGTCAGAAAAATAGGATCTGGGCTGATCCTATTTCTGTACACTGCGGTAGCTGTTTCCAAGTCATAGACAAACAGAAGCCCGAGCTTTGTGATGACATAAATTAAACCATACTTATGAGATATCTGCAGAGGTAACAGAGGAACTGTGTTACAAGAAGCTGAATTCTTTTAGTATAAAAAGAAAAGACAAAGCACAGATAACAGACAGGGAGAAAACAAACCTGCATGGCAACTGGGAAATCATCAGCAAAATCTGGAGGAAAGAAAAGATCTGCCTGTTTCTTTGAAAAAGAGGGTTTCCCTGCAAATTTTCAACTCATTAGAAAAACGACCAGTCATATCGGATTTTTCTCTGCAGAAAGCCAGTAAAACAATGTTCAACTTAAACTAATCATGAAAAGAGAAAGGAAAAAAAAGAAAGCACTCACCTGGCTGAGCGCCTAGCTCAATGACATGCAATTTTGATGTAACCTGTCCAGCATTTGAGGTCTTCGATGCAAAAGAAATTAGTATGGAATCCTTATCATTTCCAGGTACCTGATTAAAGCATACAACACTCAGGGCAGGAAAACGTGGAAGCAAGACCACCAGTCAAATTGGAAATGGGGAAATTGTTTGGAGGAGCTTTTCTTACTCTTAATGAAGCAAATGATGCAGCATGAGCCTCAAGAGCTTGACTACGTTGTTGATCCACCGAAAACAATTGCATATTCCCTTTGACCAGTTGGGGCCTCTAACAGTACCAACCAAAATGGAAAGCCAAATGATAATAGTAAATCTTCACTGAATATTAAAATTATGAGAAATCACCAGAACAAGAACAAATAATCATGATTAAACATATCTATAACAAAGTTCAAACGGCCACATATTATTGAGCTTAAAGTTCTTTTGGTCCATTTTTGGTAGTGGAAACAACCTTGTTAATACCCAAATCCCTGCCCTATTGTCAAAAGGATTTTCAAAACTAAAGATGGTCATTTTAACTTGCTGCAACTGAAAACATCCAACGGTCCAGCAATAAATCTCTTGCATTGCCCCCACTCCCACTCCCCCCAAAAATAGAGATGAAGAAAACTCTTGCAGCATGATAGTTGAATGTGGCCAAATTGGCCATTATGTATGTTACAACAAATGGAGGGGCGATGATGCAACGCACACATGTAAGAATCGCATAAATTACCAAAAGGTAAGAAGCCAATCAACCCTACATGACTTTTCCCAGTTTCCCCCTTTCCTACGACATCAATGAATATGTTGGTGCGAGAAGCAAAATCTGGTACAAAAAGTATACATCAAAACTAAGATTTCCATTAGCGACATAGCATAACAATAGTACACACCTCAGGTGAACCAGGGGCAATACCGATCAAAACCAACCATTTCTCTGAAGGATCACATCGATAGTTGATAATTTGGTTGTTAGATAGATTGGCTGTTCTATCGAACATCTTTAATGGCTCAGAATCACCTGTACAAAGAGAATCAGGGATTCTTAAGGGCAGACAGTCAACCATTAAAAAATTGTGAAAACAGTAATAAGTGAAAAAAACATAGCTTCTCCAGGCAAACAGGAGGAAGAAAAGCCAGCAATGTTCAGAGCGAAGACAAAAGAACAAAAAGAAAACCTTACCTTCAATTGGCCAATGGTACACAGAGGATTGTGTGACAAGACCTAACATCTTTGGCGTAATCCACTTCCAGAAAACAACCTGAACATACAACAGATTTAAAGTTATAAATAATGCACATTAAAAGATCAGATGTCAAGAACTGCTGCAGCTAAAAGAATCTAGTAAACAAATCAAATAAAAGAGCTATTACCTGCTCGGGCATCTGATGTGATTTAATTTTCTGCTTTGCCTCAATATTGAAAATTTGCAAGTGATCTTGAGTAGTTCCTGGGACTTGAGCTTCAAGAGGAAAGAGGAGAGACGATTGCTTTGTCAGCAAACATAAAGGACAAAACAAGAAATCAGCAACGGCAGAGCAGTCCTTTCACCATTTCCCTAAAAGTGAAGAATGATGACTTGCGCATACTACTGGCAGTCTCATTTACCAAGGTGATATCCACCTCAAATCCTCCTTAAGAAGGAAATCACTAACACAACAAAATCAATCCTAATCAACTTTAATGTATCCTTTTTTTAATTCTATATGTACCTCAATGTGTTCCTTATTTATTAATTTGATAATCAAAAGTCATTTGCTGTCATTCCTGTCGTCCTTAAGGAGTTGCAAGTTCTTTTGCATATAAAGATGATGAATAAGAAGGAAGGAAATCTTTTTCACTAGAAAATCTGAATAAGCCAACAAACCTAACAAGTCAGCAAATAATAAATAGCACTAGCATGTCTAAAATTGTCACCGCAACTTTATATGAAACAATAACTTGAGCTAATAATACAACCATAAAAATTCTTAGCAAATATCAAATACCTTTTAGAGCCAAAATTCTGGAATTAGGATTCATAAGAGCAGAGTCTGCAGTAATTGGACGCCTCAATGGCTGCATAGGCATGTTCATATCAATAATCACCACACTATTTTGCGGTGCAGTCTCCCGAACACATATATACTTATCTGATTCCATGGTAACATTGGTGAACGTGATGAACTGCGGATTAACCCCTATACTTTGCAACTGCAACACCGAGAGCACAAGAAAAATTCAATCCATATTTTATATCTGGGAATGAACTAATATCATAGTTCTAAGCCACACTCCACACGCGTTAAATTGTCAAAAAAACTTATTAGAACACAACTAATTTAATATTTGAATTAAAAAACAAAGGCTTAACGCCTAGCTCGCAGTCCATCAACGAACTATCACAGTAATAAGCCACATCTCACATGTGATAAGAAGCCAAAGCACTAAAAAGAATACGAAATCCAATCCAGCTATATAACTCATAAAGAAACTTAAAATCTCAGTCAAAATTGATATCCTTACGTGGGTCACAGATCTGGTAGTGTATGATATCAAAGTTCGAAGCCACATTTCAGATGTGCCAAGTTGTCAAAAACACTACTAAGAATACGAAGAGATTATAAGTTCGTAAAGAAACTTAAGTTCTTTGTTTTGGATGGCAGTGGTGGCAATGCTAGCTTGCACGCACCTCAACTACTTCAACGATATCGGGTTATTCTGCCCCCCAAAAACTAGGCAGATGGAAGGAAATCCCCCAAGTGGTCTTTTGCCTCCGCCGAGATTCGAATGTAAAAGCTGTTTGGCCGGGCTTCTAGTAGGCCAAAAGTACTTTTTTTGCCAGAAAAGCACTTTTTCGAAAATTTAAGGTGTTTGGCCAATACACTACTTTTGATTAGCAGCATGGGAAGAAGCTACGAATTCTACCCTATTGGTGGAAGCAGAAGCATATTACCCTCCCCAGACCCCACCTGATGGGAGTATACTGGGTAGTTGTTGTTGTTGGTGGTGGTGGTGGTGGTGGAGGCAGAAGCAGAAAATTAATTTTTTCAAGACAAAAATATGTTCACCATAGAATCCCTCATTAATTTAACTTCTTCCTTTTTTCTTTTTGTATCTATCATCCCTTTCTTCTCTTTTTTATTTCAACCATACTTCTTTTACCTTCCCCTATTCCTCATTGGAACAGTCACTCTATTATAAATAAATCTTTCTTTTACATTTAGATAGTGGATTATGGAGTAAATTTTTAATGTATACTGAATTAATGATGTATTTTGATATATTTAATTCATCATTTAAACAATAAATAATAATACTAGATACCCAATATTATTATTCTGGATAACTATATTGTTTAAAATCTTTAATATATTTTATATTTTAACTGAATAAAAATAAAAACTAGTTAAATTATTTTATAATAAATATGTTTTACATAATATTGATTGTAAAGAAAACTTTTAATGTCCTTTTCTGTAATTTGATGTTAAAAAGTACCTTTTGAAAAGATTGACTAAACACAATTTGCTTATCAAATATTGCAAAAAACACCTCTCAAATGAATTAGCCAAACACAACTTGGTTTCTCCAAAGATACTTTTTCGAAAATCACTTTTGAACAAACATACTTTTCAAAATTAGCAGTTGTTTTTAGCAGCTTGGCCAAATGGGCTCTAAGACACTCATGGTTTTCCTCCCACTACATTGACCACTAGGGCTTGGGTGCACAGAAACTTAAGTTCTTAATACAAAATAATATCATAACCTGTAGCCAGTAATGAATAATGTCACAATTCAAAGCCACATTTCACATGTACTAAGCAGCCAGAATAACAAATAAGAACATGAAATCCAATCCAGATTCTAAATTCATATAGAAAATGTAGTTCTCAATTCCCGATAATATCATAACCTAAGTCACAGATCAGGGAATAAACTAAAATCACAGTTCTAAGCCACATTTTGTACGTCCTATGTTTCCAGAAACACCAGTAAGAAAACAAAATTCCAGACATTAAATTCAAATAGAACTTAAGTTCTCAAATCAAGAGAATATTATAACCTAGGCGCAGATCTGGTAATGAACTAAGCCACATTTCTCACGCACTAGGTTGCCAGAAACACTAACAAGAATAAGAAATTTCAGTCATATATTTAATTTTGCATATACTCTTGCTCTCTAGATGCAAAACAATACCATAACCTAGGTTGCAGATCTGTAATGAAGTAGTTTCGCACCGCATTTCACACATACTATGTTCACAGAAAAAGTTACATGAAATACAGTCCAGATTTAAAAATCACGTAGAAACTTAAGTTCTCAGTCCAAAAAGATATCATAACCTGGCTCACACATCTGGTAATGACTTATCACAGTTCTAAGCCACATTTCACACATGATATATTGCATAAAACACTAATAAAGATATGAAATTCTAGCCAGATTTTAGATAGACATAAAAACTTAAGTTCTCAATCCAAAATGATATTCTAACATAGGTCACAGATCTGGTAATGAAGTAATATCACAATTCAAAGACACAATTCACACATGCTTAGCTACCAAATTACTAATAAGAATACAAATTCAATCCAGATTTTAAATTCACATAGACATAACTGAGGTCACAGATCTTGTAATGAACTAATATCACAGTTCTAAGCCACATTTCAGACATATTAAAATACCTAATTCAATCTAGATTTAAAATTCAAATATAAACTAAAGTTATCAATCCAAAATAATATCATAACCAAGGCCTCAGATCTCGCAACAAAATAATCACAGTTCTAAGCTACATTTAGCTTGTACCAAGTTGCAAGAACTACTAATAAGAATACTAAATTCAATCTGGATTTTAAATTCACTATAGAAACATAAAGTTCTCAATCCAAAATAATATCATAACCTAGGATTCAGATCTGGCAATGAACTAATATCAAATTTCTGAGCTACATTTCTGACGTA
Organism: Nicotiana benthamiana; assembly: GCA_034376525.1. Lineage (NCBI taxonomy): Eukaryota > Viridiplantae > Streptophyta > Magnoliopsida > Solanales > Solanaceae > Nicotiana > Nicotiana benthamiana. The sequence continues at coordinate 70,738,638 of CM067332.1, forward strand.
TTAAAATACAAATTTAAATCCAGATTCTAGTATCAGATAGAAACTAAAGTTCAAATATTTAAGACAATATCATAGCCTAGGGTTTCAGATCTTCAATCAAACTCAAATCACAGTACTAAGCAACAATTCACACGTGAAACACTAGTAAGAGTAGGAAAATCAATCAATTTTAAACTGCCAATATGAAATTGCAATAAATCGTTGGGAAAAAAAGTTAAACATGAATAATAGTCTACCGTTAGGGCTTCTTTCATAGTGATCGGAGCATTAGCGGCCGCCATGACGGCGAGATCTGCAGGGGATTGCGAATGGAGTATCTCCGATGAAGAAGAAACCCTCGGAATCCTCTGAGAGGAAAGAGATCTAGAGAGAGAAAGGGGTTCTTTTGAAGAGAGAGAAGGAGTGGGGAAGTGATAATATACGACGATGGTGAAAATGGAGTTTTGATTTTGGAAAAAATAATGAATAGGTAAAGATGTTTAATTTGAATTCTCTAGTGTGCGTCCATGTCGAAAAAGAAAATATTGAGATTAAAGTTAACTTTTTTTTAAAAGATTAAAGTTAATGAAATGGGATAATGGGATCTAAAAGAACGAATTAAAGGAAAATGCTTACTACTACTTAAGTAGGATAATGGGATTTAAAAGAACGAATTAAAGGAAAATGCTTACTACTACTTAAACTTACATTTATCAAACTAAGGCAAATTTTTAAGGATTTATCTTATATCAATGAGCAAATAATTTATTGTACATAGTGTAGTTGACATGTTGTATTAAATTATTTATATTATTTTTTATATTACTAATTTTATTATTATAAATAGTTAGTTATCCTTATAGTTACTAATATTTATGGCTTTGTTTTTAGAACAAGTTTTTTATTTTTTTAAACTTTATGTTCAGTCAAATAATACTATATAAATTAGGATGAAGGAAATATGTTGTACATACATTTACTTACAGTTTGATAGTGCAAAACGTCACTATATTAATTAGGACGGCCGAGTTGCCTAAGGCGTTAGTCTCAAGTTCTAGTCTTCGAAAGAGGATGTGGTTTCAAATTCCATTTATAACAAACGTTTGTTGTTTTTTCCCATTCATATACAATTCCATTGTTTTTTTCTACTTTCTAATAATAGTTACATTATCTTATCATTCACAAAATTTATGCACTTAACAAGTTTCTTTTCTTTTTTCAAAATTATATATTCTACGTAATACTATAAATAAAAGACGAAGTGATATTGTACATACTTGAAATAAATAAGAATATCTCATCTCTTTTCCTCTATAGCTTTTTTTATTATTTTATATTATTATTTTGAGTTAAATTTGTTAAAACGTTATCAACACAAATTGCTGTATTCTTCTTATATTTTCTATAAGAGATGAAAGACTTCCATGAGAGCTACAACCTTGAATCAATTTAGTTGAGCAAACGGAAACTTTGGCATTTCCATATGCCATATCAGTATTCAGTTTGTATGGGGAATTTTCAGATTATACATGAATTCCGTATTTAACTCGTGTTAAAATTTGAATTTGGTGTAATTTTTGCAATGCATGACAATATCGTTTCATCTGTGCAGGAAGCAAAAGGTTTTGTTCGAATTGAAAAATGATGTCATATTGTCTCTAATATTCAGTTTGAATGGGGTGTTTTCAGGTTATACATAAATTTCGTATTTAACTCGTGTTAAATTTTGGATCTGGTGTAATTTTTGTAATACATGACAATATCGTTTCATCTGTGCAGGAAACAAAAAGTTTTTTTCAAAATGAAAAATGATGTCATCTCTCTAACTACACTTGTCTTATTCATTATTGAAAACATGACACATGCTTTTGTTTATTTACATTACGTGCAGGGTTCAACAAAGCAGTATGAAGGCACTTTTGCAGTTTTCCAAAAGAGGAAGAAGCCTCCACTCGTTTTAAGGGAATACGGCCATGAGTACTTTGGATAGGTACCGGAAGATCAATATTTTTTCGGTTAAGGGTCAAATATATTCTTGTATTATTAAAAATAGGTCATATTTATTTTCCATTTGAATTTTTTATCAAATATGTCCCCACCGTTATACATTAGGGTCATATATATCCCTCATCCGTTAAAACACTCTCCCATATATTTAAATTACGGTTAAGGGTCAAATATATTCTTATACTATTAAAAATAGACCATATTTATCCTCCGTTTGAATTTTTTATCAAATATGTCCCCACCGTTATATTTTTATCAAAACACTCTCCCATATATTTTTAGTAGCACGTGTCATCTTATGATAGGACTAGACGACCCGCCCCACTCCTTTAATTAAACCCGCCCCGACCCAATGAAATTTAGTCTTCTTCTCCGTTCAATCCCTTCAATATGCTTATGCTTCTGCAAAATGCATGCTTCTTTGCTATTTGGTGAAAAAGTTTTTTGATGGTGCCTTAAAAAGTAGGGAGTGATAACAATCCTGTGCCACAAATATGAGATGGACCGAAAAAAAGAAGAAATTGAGTATGTTATTTACTAAATGGGTAGTTTTGTGTCTGGTTCATTGCATAACTTATGTAGTACAACACCATATTGATTTCTAAACTCTTATCCATTTGAATGCTTATCGGATACTAGTACTACTATTGCTATTCTATTTTTTTCCTTTATAATTCATGTACTTGCAGCTATACGATATGCGAGAAATTTAGTAAGTCTAGAAGCCAAAAATTTCACAGACCGCAACTCTACATGAAGATGCCAATTTGGAAAAAGAAAAGTACAAAAGAAAAGAAAGCTAGCACAGAAATATAGTTTCACACTTTCATCTGCAGCTTCATGGATTGAGAGTAAGATTCACCAGATATCATTAGAAGAATATTATATTTTCAAAGCTACTAGTTGCTGCTAAAGACTGTATCGATTAAAATTCAAATCATTTGAAATTGTTTTATCTATTTGTGGAAGTGATAATATTTATAAAGTTTTGAATGTGAATCTTATTGTACTTTGGCCTATCATGTTCATTGGTTAAGGGAAAGTCACATAACATACCATTTATTGAAAGACGAGGGTTTATGTCCCAACACACTATGTTGATGAAAAGATATTGGATTCGAGTTTCAATGCAGTAAGGTCTAACATGCTTTTATATGGATAAAGCATTGGGTTTGAGTCGCACCATATTGGTGATATAATTATGACTAAATAAAAATAAAGTATTTTTTATGAAAAAGTATGAAGCTTGTCCCGTTGATTTGATTCATTCTTGAAGTGAATGAGTAGCTAGTGTTGCATAATAAGTCTAAATAAGATAAGTGGCTGACCAATGAACTTGGGTGTGCCAAAAACCAAAATAATATATTCATCATTATGGTAAATGTAACAAAAAAGAGAATAATAAGGGTTCTCAAAATAATCCTTCAAAGGGGAAGGAATTGTGTATCAATATAGTATGTAAATATGAGATGCGCTCAGACGATTATAGTTCATTTTTGAAAGAATGCGACTTGTGACAAGCATTGCAAATGCAGACTCATTCCTGAAAGTGAATGTGAAAATATACATGTGATATAAATTATGCATAGGAATGGGCTTATGCATGGTTATATAAATACCACAACTCAACTCTAAGGGAAGTTTGAGAAAAATAAAGATAATGAATATTACAGTATAGTTACATAAATATGTCATTGGTCGCATACATGTGATATGGCAAAAATATATTATCATGCTTTATAAAAAGTTTTTAAAGACAAACTAAAACAAGAAATGGTTTTGCTTATGATGATTTTGACTATGACAATTATTATGATATGATTTTTTCGTGATGGAGACATTCACCATATAGATGGTGAGAAAAAGGTGTTGTACTACAAAATCAATTAAGAGCTCCGAAAGAGCTAATTTATTACTACTCGAATAAATAAAATTGTTCATGACATTAATATCGTAGTAAGTCTCAAAAGAAACTTTATTAGTTTTAAGTATAATAGCCGAAGTGGTTGGCATTTTGAGACTATAAATGAAAGAAAGATGGAGTATTTTCATATTGTTATAATTACATCGGTTAAATATGAAAAGTTACCTGACTTTTCTTCTTTGTGTACTACACATGTATAAGCATGATGATAGAATCACATGCCATAGTAAATTAGATATTTACTAAAATAAGTATCACTTGTCATGACCGACCGGCCATCCCTGTTTAATTATGAAGCAAAAAATTGATTGAGAATTCACATTAGCATATATTGAAGAAATAGAAGGTTCTTCAAGAATTCTCTTGTGCTGCTTATTCTTATGATATACCAGTTAAGGTTGGGATTGAATCCCTTGATTTCTGGAACGAATAGAAGGTGATATATGTATGGGTCCAGTCACCTGTCATGTGGATCGTTTACTATTATATGATTTTAAAAAATGCATCTATTATATGGTCGCATGTGCATTCATTGTCAACTTGCCATGTGAATTTTGCAAGGTTGATTGCTCAGATTATTAGAGCATAGTTCCAGAATAAAAATTACGACAATTTATCTTGATAATGCTGGTTTAAATTCAAGTTGGTTTAGCAGAAACTATATGCCTCAATTGAGCAAAATCATTAGTTATGAGAATAAAACTCCCAAATTGAAATTTGGTATGAGGTATATTTTTTAACATATAGCAACACTTGTACACATGTAGCCCTATTATGATAAATTCACCATATCACAATTGGTTCAGAGCCAGGAACCAATAGTTTCCATATAGAATTATGGATATTTTATATGATTTAATCATCATACCACAATGCACAAAAAATAGGTACCCAAAGAAGGTCGGAATATGTGTTTGTGATTCCAATATTAGGGGGAGAAAATGGGCAACAATGTTTCTGCTGTGAATGATTCCCTTAACGAGATATATGTTGAGGAAGAAGATTACGACAGACTACGTGAATCAATTGAATTGCATGATAACTTTGATCAGATTGGGCTTGCACAGAAGGTGATGGCTGGTTGCACTAAATTGTCTTTCTCAGTATTTAGCATATGCCTGATAATAATTCCACTTTTGTGTTCCACTTGAGCAGATAGAGAAACATGAACTTCTTGAGATGAGGCGTGTTGCTGCTTCTATATATAAAAAGGCTGGTCGGTGGAAACAATCCATTGCTCTGTCGAAGAAAGATAATCTTTACAAAGACGCTATGGAAACAGCTTAATTGCGTATAATGAGAATCTTTGAAGCACATAAATCCTTGACGGATTTAAACTGCTCTGAAGTATATAAAGGTTCCCGAAAATTTTGTTAAATAAAGCTTCAACCATCCATGTATGATATATGTGATTTGTTTTTGTGTATATTACAATTAGTATACTATATATCTCGCTAGAATCATGGGTATAACAATCTGCTAGCAAGATATAGTTTTACTCCTATATAAAGATATTGGAATACTATTAGTATTATATTGCAAAAGGAATCATTGATACAAATTTGTTTACTCTAACAAATACTGTCAAGATTTTATTGGTTATGCAAATGCAGGCATTTTTTGAAGTTCGTTCTTCAAATAATCTATCTGTATCAACTGATAAAGCAAGTGACTCAACACACAATAGACGTGTGACATTTTCTTGAAGAGAAGAATCCAATAATAGTGAAGGCGATGATATTTGCTTGTATCAATTGAAAGAAGGATAAATTGAAGGAGACAGAATAAATCTTATATTTCATCAATGTTCTTTGTCAAACACAATCTTCAACAGAATGATGAAATAGATTTTCAAGAAATTCATTCAAGTGATAATTTGGTGGAATAATTCACCCCGACATTGTCTCAAGATAAGAGAAGTTGTTATACAAGCTTCGAATTTTTCGTCTCCGAGAAATAAAGTGATGTTTTCATCAGGGGGAAGCAAATATGCATAGTACTCTTTTTCCATGGTTTTATTCCACTAAGTTTTCCTTGCGCAATGTTTTTAATGAGGCAACAAGTAATGCATATTATAAGATATATGTACTCTTTTTTCTTCACTAAGATTTTTTTCCTACAATAATTTTTCTTGGTAAGGTTTTAACGAGACATATTATCCATGGACATCCAACAGGGAGTGTTAGAAGTAATTATTTATTGGTGGATGTCTATAACTCATAAAAGAGTAATACCCATTAATTTTTTCCATTATCTCCATAACTCCACTACTCCGATACTTATGAATTTATGATTGTAAATGTCATACCTCCATAACCTCCTCATGATCTTCCTCCATAATCTAAAATATTTAATGTAATGTTTATGATATTCTTTTGTATACCTCTATGTAATACTATAAATAGAGGATGAAATGATATTGTACAGGCTTGAAATACTTGGAAGATATAAGAATCTCTCCTTTCTCTCTCTATATCTTGTTTTTTCTTATTTTATATTATTATTTTGAGCTAAGCCTCTTAACACAATTTTATTTATAGTAAAAACAATCTCGTGGTTTTTCTCATTTATGTTTATTTTTCATTTTTCTCTTCTATTTTTCGTTATATTGTTTTATTGTTAGTAAAATTTGCAGATTTAACTAGCTTTATTTTCCTTTTCTTTTTAACATTCAATTGGTCTCCTTTGGCTTAGGGTTCAATTAAAAAATCTCATGAACGAGATTCCAGCAAATTTAATTGGAGTTAGGTGTTGTTTTCCATACTGTTTATTTTCCTGGAGTTTTGCTTTTCGTACCTAATTATATAGTGAACCTTTTACTTCTCATAAATATTGAACTTTGTCACGATACCATTTTTCATAAGGACGTCTTGGAAATAAACTCATATTCAAAATGAGACACGGTTAGTTTAATCGTTAATAAAATAAAGCAAAAATATATTAGCCAGAGGCGTATCTATGTGAAGTAGCATAGTGTATATGAACTCATACTCCTCTTTCTATACTATGTGTAGTGATGTTACATTTTTTTAAAATATTTAAATACATGTGGGAACCAAAGCTCAAAAAGTCCTATAGTGCAATGATTATTTACAAATAAAATCGTACGATTGAATTTATACGTAATTTTTAGACAAGTGAATTAATTCGATCCTAAAATAATAAAATAATTAAAGAAAAATACAATATTTAACCTTGAAATGAAGATAAAATAGCAGAAACAATGATTTTGGGAGCAAGGTTTCTGGGCACAACATCGATCAAATCAAGTAATAAGAAGATAAAAAATATAGAGCTTTGGATTGATTACAGTATAAGTTTGTCAGAAAGTTCGTGTCGCTTATAATAATAACAGAGCTCACTATTTAGAGTTGCACCTAGGGAACAAAGTCCAAGGATCATGCCCTTCTTGAATGTCAATTAGAGGGTCATTGAAGAAGGTGTAATTGTGAACATAAATAACGAACTCTATAGCGGGCAGTGCACCAAATGCTGTAGAATATTTTTCATTAAATGCTACCGGGAGGAGGGTATTTATTATATCTTTATGGGAGTTATTCTTTCTGATGAAATATAGGATAATGCATTTAGTTTTATATGTCCCCCATCTTAGGTTCTACGTATCACTCTCTTATGTGACTACTTGGCGAGCATATATTTACCCTATAAATATAGTCCTCCTACTTTTCGATGAAATAATTGTGCCACCAAAAAGTTGGTAGAAATATTCTTTTTAGCGGAAATTACTTTGATTCCCTCTAAAAACACTTATGACGGTTGATTCGACGCACGTCTCTCCGTATTTAAAGCTCTGAACACGTGTTACCCCACGATTCAGCATAACTTTTGCCGATTATTAAGGTAATTATGGTCGCAAACTCAGCCGCCTAAACCTTTACTTATACGTATCAACTTCATTCATTCATATTCCATAATTCTCCAAACTCTCTCATATTTCCTTCATTCAACTGGTATTATGTTCTTCAATTTTTCTTTAACTCTCTTCAAATGAAAAATATTTTCCTTCTTCCATAATATGTAATGGCTTCTTCTTCAGAGAACACCAGTTCCTCAAAGAACAAGAACAAAACCGAGGACGTTGCTCCTTCAACAGTGAACACTATCATCCCTAGAAGTCTTGCTACAAAGAAAGACTTCGAAAAGAAATTTTATTATGTTAACTCCCGTAGATGGGCCTTTAGCAGATATGCTTCTTCCATCCGCCCTTCCACCCGCCCTTCCACCATTCCCACTATAATTCGCCAGGACCTAGACATTATCACTCCCAACCTGGAGGAGTGGGTAACCTTACTCAAGAAGGGTTTTACGTACTTCTATATGTATCCATTCACTTTGTGGACATTCTCTCCGAATTGAGAGATTGAATCCGTCATTGAGGAATTTTTCCTCCGCTATAAAGTGTGTTTGGCATAGGCGAGTCCCTCAATGTGGAGGAAAATCGCTTGCCTTCTATGCATGTGTGAGGAAACAGTGGAGGAGTTAACTTTAGCTCATGTGATGAACCTTCATTTCCTAAGATCTTCCGTGGGGGATGATCAACTTAAGTAAGTGGGGACATAATGCATTGCTATCTAGTATGGATGATGATAACGATCGTGGGTGGATACAATAGTTTGTTTCAATTACTACTAGTGACATCATCTCGGCCGCAACTCCTTCCTTCCTGAAAATGTAGAACCGTACTCGTAAGTATAAAGTCTGTTTCTTTCCTTTCATTTCCTAGTCATTTTTAACTTTTCTTTCTTTTCCTACCTCAACGACTCGGTGGGTTCCCCTTAGGGTTGATGGCTTCAGAAAATTTAAGATGTTAATACACTGGAAACCCTCTCATGGAAAGAGATGTCCCTGAAATATGGGTGGAAGGCCAAAAATCATGGTAAGTTTAACTCATCATGTCCTTACCCTTTTCTTATGAGAAAATTATCTAATTTTTCTCTCTTACTAAAATATAGGTCTGCCCCAAGGCTTAGTTGGCGTCCCTGAAGAGGACATTTTGGCTTACCCTGCTGATGAATCAAGGTTGTTGTTGAAAGTTTTTTCATAGGCATGCATCTCCGAGCCTGCTTCTGGTGCAAGTGTTTCTTCTTGGAGTCTCCGGCCAAAGAACAGTCAACCAAAAAAAAGGCATTCCTCCCCGATCTGGGAAAAAATAAAAGGGCGAAGACTGCTGCCTCCAAGTCATCTTTAAAAGTTGTTGGTGACAAGCCCTCCGCCCGAGCCAGTCATTGATACTGTGATGATTGATGAAGAGGAAGAAGCTACCGAGAATGCAACTTCTCTTTATAGAAGATGATGATCATCCTCAACTCAAGAGACCACTCAATCTCTTGAGTTAGTTACCCCTGTCGAGGATGACGTCTCGATGCTCTAGGGGAAATTTGAAATGGCAGAAAAGATGACTCACACTTTCGGATTCCAATCGCTTATCATGGTACTTTAGGGATGAGTATCGGGTCCTTTTCATCTTCAATTGATGAGAACCCAACAACCAGTACTGCATTTTTCGCAACTACTCCTCACCATTCATCACCATCAACTTCATCTACATCATCACCGGTACTAGCAACTACTACATCATCTTCACCTTCACCAACTCTTCTACCACCAATTGCTACATCGTTTCCTCCAGTCGCATCTGCCAGAGAAGAGGGTGTTTTACTCCCTGAGTCCCTAGTTCATGGGAATTTGGGGCAGAACTCTGCTCCCTCCTGAGAGGATCCGCAAAGGCGGAGGAACGTTACTTTCACGATGTCTACCGGATGCAACTTGTTATCCCAGATGGTGGATCTAGCTAGTTATTTGAAGCCTTTGGCTTCATAGAAAGATTGGAAAAAATACAGGCTTTCTCGGAAGAATGCTTGTTGAACAACGCCATGCACAACATCACAGCGGTACATTCTTGACTTCCTTTGTTGTTTCTTTTATTTTTGCCCAAAAGTATCCTGAGTTTGCCTTCCTTTGTTTGTAGGCCAATTTCCTTGCTTCCAAAATATCGCAACGTATTTTCATTCAGTATACAGATGATTAGCTTGAGGACAGATGTACTTAAATGCGAGAAAGGAGATTTTGGACAAATAAAAACGAGTTGCTTCCTACCCAACGTGCCTCCCTCACCAACTTACTTACTGTCCTGCTTTCTTGAGCTACTCGATTAAATAGGTGACAAGTAGGTGCATCACCTACTTTGAGCTTGTGGATCAAACTAAAAGGGAATGGAAAGGGATAGGGATGGACAAGTCTAGTGGCAGCCCAAAACCCATTAGTGGGGCCATATAAACATAGATATATCTCAATTTCACTTAGAAGAACACTTCATCCTCCCTCTCGCTCTATTGCAACGTGAAGGAGCTCCAAAATATCATCCCAAGATCTGTCTCAAAGTTATCATAGGGTTCAAGACCAAATCCACAAGTTGCCAATGTGATTTCTCTCTTGGAAGATCAAGATCACCTAATTATCTCGCTACTTGTTATTTGGGGTAAAGAGCTTACTTGAGCTTGAAGTAAAGGTTAGTTGGATAAGTATTCTTGCTGCCAAGGTAGGGATTAACTTCTCTTATATGTATTTAAGATCATATATGTATATCTAGTTGATTTGTTAAAGAAAACTTGTGAAGTAGGTTGAACTTCATGTTAAAGTGTTGTAGTTGCTAGACTATTTTGGAGTTGAATTCTTGATTCTTTATGGCTGGTAATCAATCGAAATAACTTAAGAACACTATTGTTATTGTGGTTGATGTGTTTGTAAAAAGAGAAGGCTTGGAAATTGCAAGTTACAACTTGGTTATTGGGTGAGATGGTATGGACTGTTTGATGATGTATTGTAACGAATATGTTTTGGTGATATATATATATATATATATATATATATATATATATATATATATATATATATATATATATATATATATATATATATGTTTGTTGACATTCTGGACATGTTGATCTTGTTGTTTGACTTGAGGAAAATGAAAAAAAATAAGGGAAGGTGTTGTCCAAAATTTCGTAGACGAGCTAGTCGCACATTTGTGTTGAGTTCTAACTTCCGTAAGCTTAACAATGGTTCCTCATTATTTATTTTAGATTGAATTACTAATGGGTTGAACCAATGTTGTGTGGTTTAAGTAAACTACAAAGTTCTGTTAAGGTTATCCCTTCTTTCCTTTTGGCATGATTCATATGATACAAACGAAACGAAAAAACGTACAACTTTCATCAATACCTCTATTCGTAGAAGCATTATAGGTGCATATGCTTTTGATTCCCCATATTTCTTATTATTATATCTTCTGTTCAAGGGTCTTAGAAAAATACATAGTATATAAAGGTACCCAAAGGCATATTAATTGTCACGTCCCCAGTTTACCTTCAATGAATATGTCGTGATAGCACTTAGTTCCTACAACTAGGTAAGCCTAACAATGCGGAAATTAATATACCTGGCAAAAACATTTAATTAAATTAAGCAAAACTAGAAGAAAAACGGTATATAAGTTCCACTTGGCTTATACAACTCAAATATAAATGCAGAAGTCTACAACTCAATCCCAAAACCCGAAAACTCACGGGAAACACAGGCTAAAGGAAAATACTGTAAATGCTCTAATCTCCAGAATGTCTACATCAAAAGTATGATAGAATCTAAACACTACATATAGAATAAGGAAGGAAACTCTCGGTCTGCGGACGCTGCAGATATACCTCGAGTCTCCGTTAGAACTCTCTGCCTCAATGATAGTGCGCCTGAGATGAAGTACGTGGATCTGCACATGAAAATCATGCACAGAAGAGGCATGAGTACACCACAATGGTACTCAGTAAGTGCCAAGCCTAACCTCGGTTGGGTAGTGACGAGGAAGGTCAAGGCCCTACTGAAATAAATATAATATATGATAAGATAAAGAAAAACAGTATAGATTAAGTCTACAGTGAGAATCTAAATAGGATAAATAAGGGAAACAACAATAGGAAACAAAACAAATACATAAAAGGAACATTACTCACAATAGGAGATAATAGCTGGGGATCTCTTGGTATCTTCACCACATAAACTAAGGATCTCTTGGTATCCCGAGGATCTCTTGGAATCCTTATTATATTTACTAGGGATCTCTTGGTATCTCGAGGATCTCTTGGTATCCTCATTATATTCACAAGGGATCTCTTGGTATCCCGAGGATCTCTTGGTATCCTCATTATATTCACTAGGGATCTCTCGGTATCCCGAGGATCTCTTGGTATCCTCATTATATTCACTAGGGATCTCTTGGTATCCCGAGGATCTCTAGATATCCTCATCATATTCACTAGGGATCTCTTGGTATCCCGAGGGTCTCTTGGTATCCTCATCATATTCACTAGCGATCTCTTGGTATCCCGAGGATCTCTTGGTATCCTCAAATATTACAATCTCATGTGCCAGGGATCTCTTGGTATCCCGCACCCTCAATCTAGAACATATCAAGTGCAGGGGGTATCTCGGAAGTCCAACCCGTAGTCCCAAAATTTAAAAACACACAATAGCAACCCAAAAATTAGGAAAGATACTAACTCAGGACAAGAAATAGAAAATACTAGCCAAACATACTACGCAGAGTACAAATAAGACAGTTTAAACATGTAGGCAAGCAAGTCAAATGAACATGCTTCTCTAAACTAGCATAGAATAAATTCACAATTTAAAATGAACAGGTAAGCAAGAAAGTCAATTTAAATACTTCAAGTAAAAACGGATATTTCAACAATTTGCTCAAGTACGCACTCGTCACCTCACGTACAAGACATTCAATTAACAAACATCATATCCTAAGGGAAGGTCCCTCACATAAGGTTAGACAAGCTATTTACCTCAATCGGCTCCAAAATCAACTTGAAATCACTCTTTTGCCACGAGTATCCGACTCAAATGGCCTAAATCTGTTCATTTCAATTACATCTCGTAAATAACATCTCAAGTAACTAATTCTACTATTTAATTTACAGCTAAGACGCAAATTTAGGTAAAATAACTAAAATTCCCCTCGGGCCAACGTGGTCAAAACCTGAGGTTCGAACTAAAATTCGGTTATCCATTCCCCCACGAATCCAATTATCTGATTAGTTTTGAAATCGGACCTCGAATTAAGGTCCAACCCCCAATTATGGCAAAACCCTAGGTCCTACCCAATATACCCAATTTTCCCCATAAAAATATTCGGTTTGACGTTGAAATTATTTTAAAAGGTGTTAAGGAGTGAAGAAAATGAGTTAGAAATCACTGACCAATCGTTTTGAAGGAGAAGAATTGCTTAGAAAATCGCCTCTTATGTATTGGGTTTTTGAAAAGTGAGAAATAACTGAAAATCCAGTGTATTTATACTTCCTGATGTGCCCAGCACAGACCGCGCAAAAAGGACTACGGCTGAGCTGGTGGAACTGAAGGTGGCTGGCTCTCTAAAGCTTGTAGCGCGGACGGCGCGAGCACGATCACGGTCGTGCGGCTCATACCGCGGACCGTGCTAAGGCAGTCGTGACCGCGTTGGTGGAACTGAAGGCTGCTGGCTCTCTGAAGCTTACAGCGGGACCGCGCGAGGATGACCACGGCTGTGAGGACCGTGCTAAGGCGGCCACGGGCACACTGGAACCTGCGGCTTTTCCCTGACCTGCAATATCTGGTGTTTTTAAGTCTAAAACCTCCCGGAACCTACTCGAAACTCACCCGAGCCCTCGAGGCTCCAAACCAAACATGCACACAACCTCAAAAAAAATTATGGACTTGTCCGTGCGATCAAATTGCCAAAATAATATCATATACATCGGATCGAACCTCAAAATATATGATTTTTTCCAATTATTTCATAAGACATAAAATTCCCTTTTCGGGTCCGAAACACGTCAAACGACGTCCGTTCTCAACCAAACTTTACAGAAAGTGCTTCAATCATATATAAGACTTGTACCGGGTACCAGAACCAAAATACGGGCATGATACCTTAGTCTTCTAATCAAATTTCGTTTCTATTTTCCTTAATTATTTCCAAAAAACAATTTCACATAAAAAATCATTTCTCGGACTTGGGACCGCATAATTCGATTCTAGGCATACGCTCAAGTCCCATATTTTCCCACAGATCCTCTGAGACTATCGAATCATGAGTCCGGATCCGCTTACCAAAAACGTTGACCGAAGTTAAATTTATTCAATTTAGTATCAAAATGTAGCATTTTTCACACAAATTCATATTTAAGTTTTTTCAGTTACACGCTCGGACTGCGCACGCAAATTGAGGAAACCCGATAGGAGGTTTTAAGGCCTCGAGAGTACAGAACAAAAAATAAAGAAGTGATGACCCCATTGGGTCATCATATCCTCCACTACTAACACAATCGTTCGTCCTCGAACGGACAAAAGAAAGAAGTACTTGAGTCAGGAAAAAGGTGAGAATAACGGCTCCGCATATGAGACTCGAACTCCCAGGTCAATGCCTCAGGAGGCTAACCTCTCCATTGAATATAAACAGAAGGAAATCTCTTGGACCTCAACTGACAAACCTGCCGGTCTAGAATTGCTATCGGCTCCTCCTTATAGGACAAGTCCTTATCCAACTGGACAGTGCTGAAATCTAACACATGGGCTGGATCACTATGATACCTCCGGAGCACAGGTACATGGAAAACTGGATGCACGAATGATAACTAGGCGGTAATGCGAGTCTATAAGCCACATTTCCCACTCTATCAAGAATCTCAAACGGACCAATGTACCTAGGTCTAAGCTTTCCCTTCTTCCCAAATGTCATCACGCCCTCATCGGCGATACTCGGAGCAATACCCGCTCCCCAACCATAAATGCTACATCTCAAACCTGCTGATCTGCATAACTCTTCTGCCTAGAGTGAGCTGAACGAAGCCTGTCCTGAATGATCTTGACCTTGTCAAGGCCTCCTGAACCAAATCTGTACCTAGCAACCGAGCCCCCCAGCTCAGACCATCTAACCGGTGATCGACACCGTCTACCATATAAAGCCTTGTAAGGATCCATCTAGGGGTGGGCATCGGTCGGTTCGTTTCGGTTTTGGAAAATATCTATTTTGCCTATCGATTGTCGGTTTACAAATATCATGACCCGATAACCAAACCGATAAGATATTAGTTATCGGCTTATCGATTATTGATCATTATCGGTTCGGTTATCGGTTTACCCGATAAGATAAAACTAAAATTAAACGTGTTGAACGCTAAATATTAAAAGTGTTGAACACTGAAAATTAGAAGTGCTATTATGTTGCAGAAAGCACAAATATGAACACTGGAAATGCTACTGCAGAAACGATACACAGGCAGTGTTCAACACTGGAATTTAAAAGAAAACAGAGGTAAAAATCAGAAGCAAATAGAGGCAAAAATCAGAAGCAAACAGAAACAAACAGAGGCAAAAATCAGAAGCAAACAGATGCAAATAGAAGCAAACAGAGGCAAAAATCTTGAGCAAACAGAACAACTAACAAGGCGCAAATAGAAAAATCTTGAGACAAAACTTACATGATGCGAATGACGAGTGAGGGAGTGAGTCGTCGTGACTGGAGGAGAACTGGTGAGGCTCAGGCACTGGCGTGGCGTATGGCGGAGAACTGGTGGTGAGCTTGAGGGGCTATGGCGAAACAGAATGAGAGTCAGAGAGACATAAATGACTGAGGGAAGGGAATTAGTAAAATAAAACCTTAGTATATACTTAAGGGTAGGTTAGTAAATTACTTTATTCTTATTAGGTTATTGGTTTTTACCCAATAACAAAAATGCAAACCGAGACTGAACCGATAACCCAATAAAAATTTTTTTACCCCGTTACCGAACCGTTAACCCAATAACCCAATACCGATAACCCAATAAGAAATTAATGGTTCGGGTTATCAGTTTTACACGATATATGCCCACCCTAGATCCATTTGGATGCTCGACTGATAGCTGTTGTTGTAGGCAAACTTCGCTAATGGCAATAATTGATCCCAAGACCCTCTAAAATCAATCACGCACGCACGGAGCATGTCCTCAAGGATCTGGATAGTGCTCTCAAACTGTCCATCCATCTGGGGGTGAAATGTTGCACTCAACTCAACCCGAGTACCCAACGCCTACTGCACGGCCTTCCAGAACCACGATGTAAACTTAGTACCTCTGTCTGAAATAATTGAAACTGAAATTCCATGAAGACGGACGATCTCGCGGATATAAATCTCCCCCAGCCGCTCTGATGAATAAGTGGTACACACAGGAATGAAGTAAGCAGACTTAGTCAGCCGATCCACAATAACCCAAATGGCATCAAACTTCTTCAAGGTCCGTGGGAGTCCAGATACAAAATCCATGGTGTTGCGATCCCATTTCCACTCCGGGATCTCTATCTGATGGAGCAACCCACCCGGTCTTTGGTGCTCATACTTCACCCATTGACAGTTGAGGCATATAGCTACATATCCAACTATATCCTTCTTCATCTTCCTCCACAAATAGTGCTGCCTCAAGTCCCGATACATCTTCACGGCACCCGGATGGATGGAATATCGCGAACTATGGGCCTCTACTGAATCAACTTCCGTAGCCCATCAACATTGGGCATACAAACACGGCCCTGCATCCTCAACACCCCGTCATCTCCAATGGTCACATCTCTGGCATCACCACACTGAATCCTTTCCTTAAGGGCAAGCAAATAAGGGCCATCATACTGCCGTCCCCTAATACGATCAAATAAGGAAGACTAGGAAACCACACAAGCTAGAACCCGACTGGGCTTCGAAAGATCCAGTAACATGAACTGGCTGGCTAAGGCCTCAACATCCATCGCCATAGGCCTCTCTGAAGTTGGTAAATATGCCAAACTCCCCAAAATCTCCACCCAGTGACTCAAGGCATCCGTTACCACATTGGCCTTGCCCGGGTGATACAGAATAGTGATATCATAATCTTTCAGCAACTCTAACCACCTCCTTGTTGGAAACACGTTCTCAAGGCATTATACTAAACGTGTGTTCATATTTGTAGGTTTTGATGAATGACAAGCTATGCGCAAATTGACATATGACGAGGTCCAAGCACAAGCGCAAAATTGATATATAACGAGATTCAAGCACAAGACAAAGATCGAGATTAAGTTTTATATGAGTCGGTATTTAATTGTGATCTTGATCCAACAACTTAAACTCAAGACCTGGCTTCTCTCGTAAAAACATTTTTAACAAATCATGCATATTTAATTTAGAGCAAAATGATTTTAAATAATGCATATTTACTTTAGTCAAAATGATATTTAAACATGCCTCTAAAATCTGGACTAAGATAATCGATTATGTACTTATGATAATCGATTATGTTTAAGTCAGCTGCTTGACAATCGATTGTGAAGTTATGACAATCGATTGTGTTAAGGCAGTGAGCATCAGATTTTTCAAATCTGCATGACAATCGATTGTGAACCTTATGACAATCGATTGTGATGAGGCAGTGTCCATCAAAGTTTTTCAAAGCTCAAAATAATCGATTGTGAAGCTAATGACAATCGATTGTGAAGAGACAGTGTCCATCAGATTTTTCAAAGTCACAAAATAATCGATTGTGAACTTATGACAATCGATTGTGTTCAGGCAGTGTCTTCCAAACTTTTTCAAAGTTATTAAATAATCGATTATGAACTTATAACAATCGATTGTCAAGAGGCAGTGTCTGAATTGATTTTTCAAGACCGATATATAATCGGTTGTTAACTTAATATAATC
Source organism: Nicotiana benthamiana (assembly GCA_034376525.1). Classification (NCBI taxonomy): domain Eukaryota; kingdom Viridiplantae; phylum Streptophyta; class Magnoliopsida; order Solanales; family Solanaceae; genus Nicotiana; species Nicotiana benthamiana. Next base: position 70,756,319 of record CM067332.1, read on the forward strand.
GATTGTATAACTGACCGTTGCCAAAATGTTTTCAAATATCGTCAGGTAATCGATTATTGATTTCCTATAATCGATTGTTTTAATTAAAATCTGGAAAGGATTTTTTGAACGTTGCTGAGTAATCGATTATTGATTTCCTATAATCGATTGTTTTAAGTTAAATCCGGAAATGATTTTTTGAACGTTGCTGAGTAATCGATTGTAGATTTCTGACAATCGATTGTTTTACGTAAAATCTGGAAATGATTTTTTGAACGTTGCCAGTAATCGATTATTGATCTTAGATAATCGATTGTTAAGCGTAAAATCTGGGATTGATTTTTGGAAGAACTGGCAAACAATCGATTGTGGTAATTTGACAATCGATTGTCACAGAGTAAAATCAGCAATTCTTAATTGGCAATTAGGCAACGGTAATACAAAGTTTTTCAACTATAAATACAGCTTCAATTCAGTCTTTTAAGAACAACAACACACAACAACTGATCATACAATTGCTAAAGCTTGCATACTTTATTGCTTATCATTTTATATTCATTACATAAGCTTTTGAGAGCCAATTTCTTGTCGAAAGTTGTTGCGATCTTGAGCGTATTCTTTTTACTCATATCTACTCTTAAAGGAGTGTCTTGTTTGAGTGCTAAGTGTTTTTGTACACTTGAAGGGAAGTTTTAGTCCCTTGTGTTGTAAGAAGGAACTTGTGTTTCCTTGGTTGAAGTCTTGGAGTGTTGTATCTCCGAGCAAAGGTTGTTGAGGCTTGTGTCCTCAAGTTGTAACGGTTTGTTGAGCACCCATAAGCTTAACAAGTTAGTGGAAATCTTGAGAGAGTCTCTCGGGGACTGGACTAGCCACGGGTTGTGGTGAACCAGGATACATCGGTGCGTTTGTTCTAATTTATTTACTTATCGCACTTATTTATTTCCTGCAATTTTTAAATTCCGCAAGTTTACGCTAATTTTTATTATAACGCTATTCACCCCCCCCCTCTAGCGTTAAGCGTATTATCTAACACTCCTCTAGCACAAATTTAGATCCTTTTGCTTGAACAAGTGTTGTAAATTGCGACGGTCAGTATAAATCTCACAAGGTACACCGTACAAATAATGATGCTAGATATTTAAGGCATGAACAATAGCAGCTAACTCAAGGCCGTGGAAAAGGTAGTTCTTCTCATGTATCTTCAACTGTCTGGACGCATAGGCAATCACCCTACCATCCTACATCAATATTGCTCCAATTCCAACTCTCGAGGCATCACAGTAGACAGTATAAGACCCCAAACCGGTAAGCAATATCAAAATTAGGGATATAGTCAAAGCTGTCTTGAGCTTCTGAAAGCTCGCCTCACGCTCATCTTTCCATTGAAATGGGGCACCCTTCTCGGTCAATCTAGTCATAAGGGCCGCAATCGAGGAAAACCCCTCCACGAAATGAAGGTAGTAGCCCGCTAAACCAAGGAAACTGCGAATCTCTATAGTTGAGGAAGGCCTGGGCCAACTCTGCACAACATCTATCTTCCTCGGATCTACCTGAATGCCCTCGCTCGAAATCATGTGGCCTAAGAATGCTACTGAATCCAACCAAAACTCACATTTTGAGAACTTCCAATATAACTTCTTCTCTCTCAGGATCTGAAGCACAATCCTCATATGCTGCTCATGATCTTCTCGACTCCAGGAATACACTAAAATATCATCAATAAAAACAATAACAAATGAGTCAAGATATGACTTGAATACACTGTGTATCAAATGCATAAAAGCATCTGGCGCATTGGTCAACCCAAATGACATAACAACGAACTTGTAATGATCATACCGAGTCCTGAAGACAGTTTTCGGGATATTTGGCTCTCGAATCTTTAACTGATGGTACCTTGAGCGCAAGTAAATCTTAGAAAACACTCGTGCGCCCTGAATCTGGTCAAACATATCATCAATACGAGGCAAAGGATAATGGTTCTTCACTGTAACCTTGTTCAACTGGCAATAATCAATGCACATACGCATAGAACCATCCTTGTTCTTCACAAACAACACAGGAGCACCCCACGATGAAACACTAGGTCGAATAAAACCCTTATCAAGCAATTCCTGCAACTGATCCTTCAACTCAGGGGGAGCCATACGTTACGAAGGAATGGAAATGGGTTGAGTTCCTGGCAACAGGTCAATGCCAAAATCAATATCTATATCGGGTGACATGCCTGGAAGATCAGCTGGAAACACATCAGGATAATCCCGTACTACTGGAACTGAATCGACAGAAGGGGTATCCACACTGATATCTCTCACACATGCTAAATACAATGTACACCCCTTCTCAACCATATGATGAGCTTTAAGAAAAGAGATAACTCTACTAGGAGTGTGATCTAAAGTACCACTCCACTCAACACGCGGAATACCTGACATAGTCACCTCACCAGCCTTGGCGTGAAAATCAAGAATAGCAAAAAGAGGCGACAACCAGTTCATGCCTAAAATAATGTCAAAAATCAACCATACCGAGTAACAACAAATCCACTCTGGTATCAAAACCACGAATAGTAACTAAACATGATCGATAGATGTGGTCCACAATAAGAGAATCTCCCACATAAGTAGAAACATAGACGGGGGCACTTAAATAATCCCGAGGTATACCCAAATGCGGAGCAAAGTAAGAACACACATATGAATAAGTAGAGCCCGGATCGAATAGAACCGATTCCTTTCTGTGACAAACCAGTATAATACCTGTGATAACATAATCAGAGGCAACATCCTCGGCACGAGCACGAAGGGCATAATATCTGGCCTAACCTCCCCCTAGAGGGCGACCTCTACCTCCCCAGCCTCTACCTATAGCTAGCTGAGCGGGTGGGGCGGAAACTGGAGCTGTGATCATGGCCTGAGAACTCTGCTGAGCACGCTGCGACTGAGAAGGTTGCGGGGGTGCACTCCTCCCAAGTCTAGGCAATACCTCACCACATGGCGGGTGTCACCACACTTAAAATAAGCTTTGTGAAGGTGCGGTGACTGTGACTAACTAGGGCTAGATCTGCTGGACTGACCTCCGGACACACCTTGTGTAGGAAGCGCGCTAGAAACTGGAGGTGTATATTAAGGCTCCTGAGGTATAGGCGGATCTGGAGCACTGCAGGCTTCTGGAAGAGCTACCCACAAAACCCCTACCATGTCGACATGTACGGGCACCAGAGTAATGGCCCGACTCTCAAGACCTCTTAGCCTCCCTCTCCCGTCGCTCCTTGGAGAGCACACTCTCGATCCTCCTAGTAATTCTCACTACCTGCTGATAAAAAATATCCATCTCCAACTCTCGAGCCATGCTAGAGCTGATGGGTGGGATAAGACCCTCGATGAACCTATGAACTCTCTAGCAGACTGCAGCAACCAAAGTCGTGCATGCCTGGCTAATTTGGTATAACGAACAGCATACTCCAAAACGGTCATTACACCCTGGAGCAAATGCTCAAACTCTTGCGCGCCATGCGTCCCTAAGGCTCTAGGGGACAAACTCTCTCATCAACATATCCGAGAACTGGGTCTAAGCCAGTGAAACAGCCTCGACTGGACTGTCTATCTCATAAGTGAGCCACCAATCATAGGCGGCTCCTCGAAGCTGAAGTCAGTAAAGGAAACCCTGTTGAACTCTGCTATGCCCATAGTGCGAAGAATGCGGTGGCACTCCTCTAGAAATCCCAAGGCATCATCTGTTGCTAGTCCACTGAAAATCGGAGGATCATACTTCTTGAACCTCTCCAACCTACGCTACTCATCCTCATAAGCAGCTGCCCCATCAACAGGCTGAACTGGCACTGCATGCGGAACATGAATGATCTCTGGAGCCTGCTCAACCTGCACTTTCTGCTCAAGAGTGCGGATGATGGGAGTCTATGCTCCTCCCCCGACTAGGATGTGGCCGCAGCAAGGGGAAGGAACCATGTCTGAGCCAAGGTGGTGTACATAGACATAAACGAGCCAACGTCTCCTCAAGGGCTGGAGTAGTAGTGACAGTAGTAATTATGCCACGTGCCTGGGCTCCGGTTGGACCTGCGGGTGGTACTTTGGCGGCAGCTCGCGCAGGTGCTCTGGCTGCACCATGTGCGCGTCCTCGACCTCTACCTTGGCCCCAGCCTCTAATGGCTGCAGTAGGTGGCACAGGTGCCTGATCATCCCAATTAGTGTGTCTCCTCACCATCTATGAGAGAATGGAAGGCAGAAGTTTAAAATTTTGGGATGTCAAAAATATCGCACGACAAGGAAATCGAATGAAGTGGAAATTTTCCTCACAGTTACATAGCCTCTAGTAAATAAGTACAGACGTCTCCGTACCAATCAGCGAGACTCTAATAAACCGGCCCGTGTCCCGTGACTCCTATGAACCTACATCTCTGATACCAACTTGTCATGACCCCAGTTCACCCTCCATGAACATGTCGTGATGGCACCTAGTTCTTATAACTAGGTAAGCCTAACAATGCGGATATTAATATAACTGGCGAAAACATTAAATTAAATTAAGCAAAACTAGAAGAAAAATGGTAAATAAGTGCCACTCAGCTTATACAACTCCAAAATAAATGCGGAAGTCTACAACTCAATCCCAAAACCCGAAAAATCATGGAAATTACAGGCTAAAGGAAAATACTGTGGATGTTCTAACCTCCAAAATGTCTACATCAAAAGTATGATAGAATCTAAACACTATAGATAAAATAAGGAAGGAAACTCTTCGGTCTGTGGACGTTGCAGATATACCTCGAGTCTCCGCTATATCTCCTCGTCTCGATGACATTGCGCCTAAGATGAAGTACCTGGATCTGCACATGAAAAACATGCACATAAGAGGCATGAGTACACCACAATGGTACTTAGTAAGTGCCAAGTCTAACCTCGGTTGGGTAGTGACGAGGAAGGTCAAGGCCCTACTGAGATAAATATAATATATGATAAGATAAAGAAAAATAGTATAGATAAAATCTACAGCAAGAATCTAAACAGGATAAATAAGGGAAACAACAATAGGAAACAAAACAAAGCAATATAAGTAACACTACTCATAATAGGAAATAATAGCCGGGGATCGCTTGGTATCCTCACCACATACACTAGGGATATCTTGGTATCCTCATTATATTCACTATGGATCTCTTGGTACCGAGTATCTCTTGGTATCCTCATCATATTCACTAGGGATCTCTTGGTATCCCGAGGATCTCTTGGTATCTTCATCATATTCACTAGGGATCTCTTGGTATCATGAGGATCTCTTGGTATCCTCATCATATTCACTAGCGATCTCTTGGTATCCCGAGGATCTCTTGGTATCCTCAAATCTTACAATCTCATGTGCCATGAATCTCTTGGTATCCCGCACCCTCAGTCCAGAAAATATCAAGTGCAGGGGGATCTCCCGGGAGGCCAATACGTAGTCCCAATTTAAAAACACACAATAGAAACCCAAACATCAGGAAAGATACTAACTCAGGACAAGAAATAGAAATACCATCCAAACATACTACACGAAGTACAAATAAGACAATTGAAACACGTAGGCAAGCAAGTCAAATGAACATGCTTCTCTAAACTAGCATAGAATAAATTCACAATTTAAAATGAACAGGTAAGCAAGAAAACTCAATTTTAATACTTCAAGTAAAAACGAATTTTCCAATAATTTTTGTTAAGTATGAGCTTGTCACCTCACGTACAAGGCATTCAATTAACAAACATCATATCCTAAGGGGAAGGTCTACCAGACAAGGTTAGGCAAGCCATTTACTTCAATCGGCTCCAAAACCAACTTGAAATCACTCTTTTGCCACGAGTATCTAACTCCAAATGGCCAAAATCTATTCATTTTAATTATATCTCGTAAATAACATTTCAAGCAACTAATTCTACTATAAAATTTACAGCTAAGACATAAATTTAGGTAAAACGACCAAAAATCCCCTTAGGCCAGCATGGTCAAAACACGAGGTTCGAACTAAAATCCGGTTACATATTCGCTCACGAATCCAATTATGTGATTAGTTTTGAAATCTGACCTCGAATTGAGGTCCAACCCCCAATTTTGGCAAAACCCGAGATCCTACCCAATATGTCAAAATTTCCCCGTTAAAATCTTCGATTTGACGTTGAAATTATGTTAAAGGTGTAAGGAGTGAAGAAAATGAGCTAGAAATCACTTACCAATCGTTTTGAAGGAGAAGATTTGCTTAGAAAATCGCCTTTTATGTTTTGGATTTTTGAAAAGTGAGAAATAACTGAAAATTTTGTGTATTTATACTTACTGACGAGCCCAACACGGATCGCGCAAAAAAGGACCATAGCCGCGCTGGTGAAATTGAAGGCGGTTGGCTCTCTAAAGCTTGCAACGTGGATTGCACGAGGACGATCGCAGCCACGCGGCTCACACCGCGGACCGTGCTAAGGCGACCGCGACCGTGCTGGTGGAACTGAAGGCTGCCAGCTCTCTGAAGATTGCAGCACAGACTGCACGAGGATGACAACAGCTGCGCGCCTTACACCACGGACCGTGCTAAGGCGGCCGTGGATGAGCTGCAACCTGTAGCTTTTCCCTGACCTGCAGTACTTGGTGTTTTCAAGTCTAAGACCTCATGGAACCTACTCGAAACTTACCCGAGCCCTCGGAGCTCCAAACCAAACATTCACACAACCTCAAAAATATCCTACGGACTTGTCCGTGTGATCAAATCACCAAAATAACATCATATACATCAGACCGAGCCTCAAAAACTCGTGATTTCTTCCAAATTTTTCATATGACATAAAATTCTCATTTCGGGTTCAAAACATGTCAAACGACTTCCGTTCTCATCCAAACTTCACAGAAAGTGCTTCAATCATATATAAGACCTGTACCGGGCATCAGAACTAAAATACGGGCCATACCCTAGTCTTCTAATCAAATTTTGTTTCAATTTTTCTTAATTATTTTCAGAAAATAATTTCACATAAAAATTCATTTCTCAGACTTGGGACCGCGGAATACGATTCCAGGAATACTCTCAAGTCCCATATTTTCCCACGGTCCAGGACCATCGAATCATGGATCCGGGTTCGTTTACCATAAACGTTGACCGAATTCAAATTTATTCAATTTAGTATCAAAATTTAGCATTTTTCACACAAATTCATATTTAAGTTTTTTCCGGTTATGCGCCTGGACTCTGCATGCAAATCGAGGCAACCCGAGAGGAGGTTTTAAGACCTCAAAAGTACATAATGGAAAATAAATAAGTGATGACCCCATTGGGTCGTCACATTGATCTTTTGACATTCCGAGAGATCTTATTGACTTACTTCTTATGCATTGCATTCATTTATGCATGTATATTGATCCATGATCAGATGGCGTTATATATGTGTATATATGATATATATATATATATATATATATATATATATATATATATATATATATAGTGTATGGGAAAAAGTTACAGCGTTAAATACGCACCACCTCCTAATTAGTTGGCATATTTTGATGATTTCGCTCACAGTGGCCGAGATGATATGATGGGATACCTCAAAGGCTTGATGATGTTATGTACGCATACACATATGCATGGTATGGCATTTATATACACATGCATGACATTATAAATGTTTCATGATTCACATAGCTATTCAGACTTATAGGTTGAGCCTTTTACTCCATGTTTCTTTCATGTCTATTACATACTGCTTTCCATGCCCTACATACTCGGTACTTTATTTGTATTGACGTCCCTTTTGCCCGGAGATGCTGTCATTCATGCCTGTAGGTTCCGATAGAGAGGTCGCCAGCCCTCCAAGTAGGCTACCAGCTTGCCGGAGGTGTTGGTGCACTCCATTTGCTCTAAAGTTGCCTATTTGGTCATTAAGATTAAAACATGTATTGATTGGTATGGCAGGGACATGTCTTAACCTTTATGACATTTATGTACTCTTAAAGGCTTGTAGACAGATGTCATGTATATGGATACTTGTATGGCCTTGTCAGACTATGTTTTGAGTTTACAGATGATCATGTTGGTTGTATAGGCATGTATGTATAAGCTTGTATACCATGTTGCGTCATCCTATATCGGGTAGTCCTTTATGTGTATTCTGGTTATCTCATGACGAATTTCCAATTCATTGGCCCATGATAGTATGATAAGAAGGATACGTTATATTGGTACTCAGTTGAGTTAAGCACACGGGTGCTCGTCACGGTCCTTCGATTTGGGTAGTGACACCTTTAGATGGGATCAAACCTCATCGGTTTCGGGAATCACGCTTCTTTGTTGTTTCTCATAGCTGATACCAACTCCATTATAGTGACATTGAAATTGTATTTTGCTAGTCAAAGACAGGAGAGATCTCGCTTAATTAACATTTCTTTGTCCTGCAATGATCTGTTGTTCTGACGCGACCTATGTTTTCTATTGGTAGTGAACCTGTCTGCCGAGCGAGAATTGTTTCCGCATCCTTTGGCCTGTTCTTTGGGCACAAAGTGGCTCCTTATATGCTGTATATCTATTTTGAAATCTTCTTTTAAATTCTCCCTATTCTTCTCCCGACTATTTGCTTATGTCGGGAAGCCAACCTGATATTCTTTAATCCTTATCTTAGATTCGTATCGGTTGTGAACATCTGCCTAAGTTGTTTCTTGGAATTCAAGAAGACTTTCCTTCAGTTTCCAGGAAGCATACGGACTTCTCAAATTCAAACACGTGGTGAATGCTTCAGCTCCCATTTATCTGGAACAGTTAGGAGCAACATCTTCTCCTTCTAGAACTGGGTAATGGACTCTCGCAGCAACTCAGATTCTCCTTTTGCAATTTTGAATATGTCGGCCTTTCAAGCTTGCACCTCTCTAACCCCGGCACGAGACTTAATAAGAGAATCAACGAGAATATCAAAGGAATCAATGGAATTCCTGGGTAACAACAAATACTATGTTAAGGCTTCCCTCGTAAGAGCCTCTTAAAATTTCTTTGGCAAAACAGATTCAATCTCGTGAGGAGCTAAATCATTCCCCTTTATCGACATTGTAGAAGTTGTAATATGCTCCTGATGGTCTGAAATTCCATCCTACTTTGGCATGCCGGGCATTCAAATTGCTTCGGGATCAATTCAGGTGTCGCGTTTGGTTTGTACGGAAACTTGGTATACTTTTTGAGTCCAGACCTTTTAGCACCAATGGTGCGCCTAGGATTTCGTCCATGCGGGCATTTACTTCTCTCATAAATTGTAAGAGTTCATTCTTTAAGGGATCATTTTCATTGTTGGGTGCGGATTCGCTCCCCCAGCTCCATCGGAACCAACCTCATCCCTCGGGGTGTTGTTTGTCGAGCCTCTGCATTGTTTGATTTGCGGGAGTGTTGGAAGGAAACAGACCTCGCCTATTCGCGTTATTGGAAGTCTACGATAGCGTTTATTTCAACTACGTCATAACCTTATCCTGTCATGTGCGATGGCCTATAATGATTGCTAGTTGATCTTGTAGGACCTCACCGCATCAATAACACGCTCTTCTTCCGTATCATCAGGAGTTGCCTCCCAAACATGCTGTGGAAATCGTATGTCGTGGACCGGCGAGGCCTCGTTCGCTCACAATGGGTGTCACTGACTAAATCCTCATGATCAGGCCGGTCTCCTTGAATATAAGGATTATGCATGTTATTAACGCCATTGTCTGCCATCTTTTGTGATTTTTTGCTAGGAAAATAATCAGAGCACGTTAGTAAAAGAGACAAGGATCAACTTGATTACACGTAGGCCTTTCGTTAGGTGCCAAACTTCTTACTCGTAAAGTGGTACAATTTAATTTATACGTGATTTCTTGACAAGTGAATTAATTCGATCATGAATAATAAAATAATTGAAGAAAAAGACACTTTGAAATGAAGATAGAATAGCATAAACAGTGATTCTAGAAGCAAGTCTTCCGGGAACAACATCGATCAAATAAAGTAATAAGAAGATTAAAATACATGGAGCTTGGGACTGATTATAGTATAAGTTTGACAGAAAAACCGTGACGTCTAAAATGATAACATAGCTCACTATTTAGAGTTTCACCGAGGAAACAAGGTCTTAGGATCATGCCCTTCTTTAATGTCAAGTATGGGGCAATCGAAGAAGGTGCAACGACGAGCATAACTGACAAATTCTTGTGACGAACATTTTATTAAATGTTCTGAAATATTCTTCATTAAATCTCAACGGGAGGAGGGTATTTATTGCATCATTATGGGCGTTATTCTTTCTGGTGACATAAGGAATAATTGCCTTCGGGTTTAGCTGTCCCTCGCCTTAGGTTCCACGTATCGCTCTCTTATGTAACTACTTGGTGTAGACATGTGATTTTTGACCCTCCCCAAGATTTTTTATATTTTAGCATGTAAATATTTAATTTAGGCATAATATAGCTATTTTAAGTAATTTTTACTCTTTTACTTTATTTTATTACAAGAAAAATAAAAATTACAAAATTGTTCCATTAATGTTTTACAGTCATTTTTAATCTTGAAAAAATTACCAAAAAATAGTTTATTTTAATGGTCAATCTTATTTTAATAGTAAATTTACTTAAGTAGGATTAATTAATAAATAAGATCGTACTTTTTGTCTTGTTCGCGAAAAAGAATAAATTCAGGCTCAAACGATCCATTTTAATCCTAGTTTCGAACCTAACCTATAATTTTTAAGCCCATAATTTCTAGGTCCATACCTATAATCTAATCCCTACCCCTATATACTAGTACTTAATCAATAAAGATAGACACACACCTAGAACCCCATCTCCATGAAATCTGCCGCAGACCCCATAATAGTTGCCCATTTTTCTTAAAAATGGGAACACCACCAAAGGGAAATCTAGAGTCTTAGAATCTCTCCCACTGTCCACTCTTCTTCTTCGATCAACACACATAAAAAACAAGTAAAAGAAGGCAGTCGTTTCCCCTCTTAGAAGGGATCTGATTTGTAAAAGAGTGTAACTCAATTTCTATAAAAATTTCCCTCACTTCTTAAATATCTCTCTCTCTCCCCCTTCAGACGGTGATGGCAGAAGCTCTTCATTAGAGAAGCCCGTCATGTCACTTCGTCGGAGATTTTGATGACGATGGGAGCTTTCAGATCTTGCTGGCGGGCTAACACCGGCGACGCCACTACCCAACTCCATTAAAACCAATAGTATACCAGCTTCCTTCACCACCAAGAATTCAGTCGAATAACCTCCAAAACATCACCATTTGAGTCCGAAATCTAGCTAAAAAAAGCAAAAAAGTAGCAGCTCCAAAAGCTGAGTTCGGGGTCGGCATCGAACTTCTTTGTTTGGATCTCTGTCGTGGTCCTATAGACCAATCATTGGGACTTTTTGTTGGGTCATATACTATTAATCATGTATTTGGATATAGTATATTCTAATAATTATTATGGTTAAAAGTCTAAGTGGGAGATTGTTGGGATATATACTATTAACCATGTGTTTAGTTTAGATATAATATTTATTATGAAATAATTGTTTATTCAATTTTAATAAAGTTTTAGATATATCATATAATAGTTTGTGTCATTTGCTTATATAGTAGATGATTTAGTGTATAGAGTTTAGCTCATACACGGAAGATTAAATCATCGATTCTTATAATTATAAAGTTTGAGTTCACAATCTAGGGATGGAATTGGACAAACTATCGGGAGTGATTGTAGCACAAGATTAAATATAATTTATCTTGATTATGGGAATGGTTTAATTCCAGCTTCTTGTGCTAGTATATTTTGTATGTATTGAACGGACCAGGTAGAGATAAGTATTTTATACTGACTTAATAAAATAAACTCTCTAGACATTAAATGTACTTATACTCTAAATCTTGATATAATTATTATTAGCTGTGTATATTATTATTGTTTTGATTTATTAAAAGGCGAGATTCTTTCGTAGGTCAATATGCCTGGTAAATTGAATAATAATTATGTACATTGGCGAAGTAATAGTTAGTTGATGAAACACATGTCTCGGTTTAGAGATTGATGATACACTTTTATGAAAGCTTATAAGTTTTCATGTGTAAACCCGGCCGGTGGATTTTGTATCTACACATGAAATAAGTTAAGCGAAAGTCTAAAGGAAATAATCAATAAATTAAATCATCAGTAATTTAATTTAATTGATTCGTATCTGAATCTTAACATGGGGAGTTAAATAAGATTTAATGGATGAATTTCGAAATTGAATAAGGAGTGCAATTATGAATTTTTAGTGGAATAATTCGTAATTAATTATGGTGATATTAATTTCGAAAATTATAAATTAGTTCCATAATTGGAAGCCTTCTTAATTAAATTATGTGGTCCCTACTGTGCCTAAAATAATAGGAAATAAATGAATCCTTTTTCTGGTGGAAAAGAAAGCTCAACTGGTTTTGGAAAAGGGTCTCAACCCTTAAAACTTGTGCTATAAATACATAAGGTTTCCCACCTAAAAAAAAGATATGGTGGCTGAAATTTTCAGCCAAGTTTTCCTAAAAATTTCGCCCACACGAAATTGCTATTTCCGGTATTATTTGGGTAACACAGTAGAAGACCGTGGAACGTTCGAGAATCACGATTATACGGGTGATGGAGATTCCATTGAGAAGTTATGGAACTGAAGGCTCACGTGGTAAAAGAGATATGTTCACACTTCAAGCGGTAACCTGTGAAATCTCGTTTCTGCTAGTTGTCTAGATTACATATGATTTTGATACTGGGATTGCTTCCGCTGCTTATTATAATCCATCAACTGGTATCAGATCCCACTCACATCTAATTAGATAACTAAGTTTTTTCATGAAGAAGATGGTGTTTATGTGCGTTTTCTGAATTACATATATATGTGATTTTCTGAAAAACTGTACTGTTGTTTTGTGAATTAACTATACAGAATTTTGGATTATTCTTGTAATCATGAGATATCTGTTTTCTTATTGATATTTGATTGAGATTATCTAAATTTTTTGGGGTAAACCCTAGAAAAACGCAAAACATGTTTTAGACCGAATAGCCGATATTTTCGGAGGTCAGCGTACTTGACAGACTCCGATTGAGCAGAAATTTAGTGGTCCATCGGAAACGACATGGTGAGAAAAACTCACTGCTTTTAGCAGTGAGACATGGTATTTTTCGGCGTTTTGAGGTCGTTTGGACTGTGTTTTGTACGTTTCTCTATTTTCTGAAAAAATATTTCTTAATAATTTTAATTTCTTTTTAATTCAATGGTGGTAGGGCTGACTCCCCATGGTCCCCATGATTAAATACTAGTCATATAAAAGGTTTACACATTGACTATTATCAAATATACGTGTTGTTGTATTAAATTTAATAATAAATGTGTATGATTTTAATTGACTAGTTCTTACAAGGTATAATTGATAGTGATGCTATAATTATTTTTTAAGAAAGTAAAAGTCTCTATTTGATATCCTGGATGACAAATGATTGGATCGTTTGGCATATTTGTGCATAAAATTAAAAAAAATCTCAAATTTAAGTTTATGTTTTCATGCCTTATGTGATTCCTAGTTTGGATTTTCGATAAAGAATTTTGTTTTCTGATTGGAGGTTCTGATTAAGTGAAATATGACGGTATTTTGTATAAGTTTTATATTGTTGGTATGACTTTTAAGCTATAGTCTACCATAAAATAATTTTATGAGCTAAATATATAGTCACTTGTAAATTGAGAATTTTATGAGTAATAAATAGTTGCCGCTGAAGTTGTTTGTTTATTTGAACTCATGGAAAATTCTTAGTGAATTTGTACATGTGAAATTTTATCTATTTATGGATTGAGCATTATGATTAATAAGTAGGATCCACAAAATGGTCTATATCTTTGAGTCATTGAAATATGTTTAATATACCATGTGACAATTATCCTTGAGAAATCTACATTAATGGTGGAGGTTCTTAACTAGAAAAAGAGTTTTATCTTTGGGTACTAGTGAAACTAACTTCACCCATGAGAAGAAATATTGGGTTTTCACCGAACTGGAGAAAATATTATACCTCGGGTTCTTATGTGTTTAATAAAAGGATAATTTATTATAAAAGGAGATATTATATATCCTAGAAATAGGAAAAACATAATATATGCCTTGAGCTCATAGTGTAATTTTAAGGAGAATGAAAATCAATATCATATTTATTTTAATTCATGAGACTACTTAAAACGGTTATTCTCCGAGTTTGGTTACAAGCTGGTGGTCATGAATTTGACGGACTCCGATTGACCTGAAACTTGGTGGGTTCATCGAAAACGATCTATTGAGAAAAACTCACTTTATGCAGTGAATAATGTTATTTTTTGGCATTTTGAGGTCGTTTAGATGATTTTCAAGCAGTTTAATAAATTGAATTTGTTATAAATATGAAAAATTATTCTTTATATATAGGATATATTTGTGTTAAATCTGAAACATGTGATTTAACTTGATATGATATATATGAAGAATGCAAATCACATGAATTTAATCCTAACTACGCCAGAAATAATTTATTCGAATTTGGTCGAGTTTTGGCGATCATGAATTTCACGATCTCCAAATGACCGGAAACGGTCATTTAAGAAGAACTCACTGTTATGCAGTGAATAGCATCGTATTTTGACGATTCGGGACCGTTTAGATGAGTTTTTTGGAGGTTTGACGGATTAAAATGTGATTTACATATGAAAAGTCATTCTTTCTATCATTTTATTTATGTCTAATCTGGAATATGATAACACATGTTGATTTGACATGAATTGATATATGATAAAAAACAATACATGTCATATTTTAAATTCTTAGAAAATGCTTTAAATGATAATTTTCCAAATTTGGTTGCAACTTTTGGAGATTGTGACTTTAACAATCTCCGATAGATATGAAGTTTGGTAGATTTATCAGAAACAATTCAATGAACAATAATCACTGCTATGCAGTGTAAAATATTAATTTTAGTATTTTAAGACTATTTAAATGGGGTATGAGCATTTTTTTAAAATTGTGGAACTTAATACCTAGAGAAAAATTTGTGGTTGTGATAAAATGGTGATAGGAATTAAACCCTATGGCCTTCATTATTTTATTTATAGTGAGATAGTAAATTTACGCGTTGATATTAGGTCTTCCTTCATCAGATAAACTTATTATGAACTCACTCGATATAGTTACTAGTTATTGATAACCTATGTTAGCTCTCCATCTGAGTTTAAGGGTTAAATGAATCTTGTATCTAAAATACAATCATGATTAAATGGTGATAGAATTATATTTCTATGGTCTTTCACTATTAATTTCAAGTGAGTAATAAATTTACACATTGGCTTAGGTCTTCCTCCATATCGAATAAATATTATAAGCCCACTAGGTGAAATACTAGTAATTGATATCGTGTACTTACTCTCCATCCGAGTATACATGTTGGATCAATGAAATTAGAACTATTAAAAAAAATGTTCACCTGACTTAAATTAACAGTATACTCTCCATCTGAGTTGAGTCTGTTTTAATTATTATAGTGAATAATCTGGCATTGCATATGTGTGTGCATGAATAGTTCTTTTCCCATCGAAATTGCTATTCAAGATGCATGACATATATGTGTAGTGTGTTTGAAATTTTTTAAAAAGTTATATACAATTGACTGGAAATAATAGTATGCTCTCCATCTGAGTTGGTTCTATTTATTTTTGGATTGTATAATTCTTGCATTATAGAATATACTTTGCATGAATGATTCTTTTCACATCGAAATTTATTATTCTAGATGCATGTAGGTATATAAATATTGAATGCAGTCTGAATTTTACTATTCAGTGTTTTGACTTATTATGATCTATTTAATGTTTTTTATCTGAACTCCACAATGATTTTATGCAACTGATCGTATTACTTGTTAAAAATTCTTTTTAGTGATAAAGCATTAATTTTAAGAATGCAATATATGTACTTTTGTTAGAAGGAATTTAATTCCGGTTTCTGGGCAAAATAAGAGATGAATATTTGCTTTATTTTTTGAATAACTCTTGAGTTATTGAGCTTAATAAATATTTTATCTCTTGTGGTACATGAATGCATGACCTTGTTATTTTATATTGATATTTTTCCTGAACAGAACAATATTATTCTACCTCATAAGAGAATATATTCTTCAAAATTGAGTAAAACTTATATGTGCACTTTTGTCTAAGTCATATTAATCTGGATAGGATTTCAAGTTGGTCAAGGATGGACCTTAAGGTTCATTGAAAGTAGAGGCACTACCAACTTGTGGATCCTATTTGGAAGGAAATTTGACTAAAAGATGTTTCCTTTTAAAAGGAAATAAAACTAGCGATAAGTTAGAATGAATCCTTTCTGATTTGTATTGTTAAATGAACATACTCGTAAGAGATAGCTTTTGAGTATTTTGTGACGTCCATAAATGATTACTCAAAATATTAATATATTTATTTGATGCACTGTAAGTCCTAATGAATTAAGTAATTCAAGATTTTAATACTTGAAACGGAGAAGCATCAAAGAAATATATTAAGTTACTACAATTTGATTGTAGTGCAGAGCACATCTCTAAAAAGTTCTTTGTTATATATCAAAATAAGGGATTACATCTCGATTGACTACACTATAAACTCCATAATAGAGTGGTGTGGTAGAAAGACGAAATAAGTCTCTTTTGGATATGGATAGACTAATGGCATGTTATTCATATTTACCTTATTTGTTTTTGAAATATTTTCTGGAAACTGCAAATTACATTCTGAATTTAGTTCTTTCTAAGCTAGTACCTGGGACATCTATAGAACTGTAGACTGAATGTAATCTTGGTATGTGGCATGTTCAGATATAGGATAGTCCCACATATGTGCTGAAAGGGAAAGCAGATATGTAAGTTGGAACTAAGAATGGATAGGTGCATGTTTATCGAATATCCAAGAAAAGGAATGAAGCTTTATTTTATTGTCCTAAAGAAAATAAGACAATTGTTAAAACAATTGCATTTTTCTAGATAAGGACCGTTTAATAAAATATGTTCCTAGAAGTAAACTATTTTACAGGAACTGGACAAATTAATAACTAGATTTTCAAGAACATCAAAACTCACACGTCAGAATTGACGTTCCATTTCATTTAAATAGTGGGAGAACGTTAATAGACATGATATGACTTTATCGAGTAGGAGAAGTTTGAACATTGAACACTACAGTAAGAAGTTACTAATATTTCAATGTCGTGAGGTAATGAAGGTAATATTAGTAGTACTTCATCGTAGTGGGAGAAAGCTAAATAAAATCATAGCTCAGTGTACATTCTTGGGATAGTTTCGGTAACAGGATCCCTGAAGAGTTTAATACCAAACTAGATAGTTACGACAAAGCACTACTGGACAAATATTAGATGAGATATAACTTGGCAAGATTCTTTAACAAAACCTTATTTGGTGAAGACTTTTAATAGTCATGTAAAAGAATGCTTGAGAAAGTTGTAGATGCATGGTTATGAGCCTAAGTGGGAGATTATTGGGGCATATACTATTAACCATGCATTTGGGTATAGTATATTCTAATAATTATTATGGTTAAAAGTCTAAGTGGGAGATGGTTTAGAAATAATATTTATTATGAAATAATTGTTTATTCAGTTTTGATAAAGTTTTAAATAGATCATATAATAGTTTGTATCTTATATAGTAGATGATTTAGTGTATAGAGTTTAGCTTATACACGAAAGATTAAATCATCGGTTCTTATAAGTATAAAGTTTGAGTTCACAATCTAATGATGGAATTGGACAAACCATCAGGAATGATTGTAGTAGAAGATTAAATATAATTTATCCTGATTATGGGAATGGTTTAATTTCAGCTTCTTGTGCTAGTATATTTTGTATGTATTGAACGGACCAGGTAGAGATAACTATTTTATATTGTCTTAATAAAATAAACTCTCTAGCCATTAAATGTACTTATACTCTTAATCTTGATATAATTATTATTAGCTGTGTATAGTATTATTGTTTTGATTTATTAAAATGCGCGATTCTTTCGTGGGTCAATATGCCTGGTAAATTGGATAATAATAATGTACATTGGCGAAGTAATAGTTAATTGATGGAATTCATGTCTCGGTTTAGAGATCGATGATACACCTTTATGAAAGCTTATAAGTTTTCAGGTGTAAATCAGGCCGGTGAATTATATATCCGACACATGAAATAAGTTAAGCGAAAGTCTAAAGGAAATAATCAATAAATTAAATCGTCAGTAATTTAATTTAATTGATTCGCAATCGAATATTAACATGGGGAGCTAAATAATATTTAATAAGGAGTGCAACTATGAATTTTTAGTGGAATAATTCGTAATTAATTGTGGTAGATATTAATTTCAAAAATTATAAAGTAATTCCATAATTGGAAGCCTTGTTAATTAAATTATGTGGTCCATACTGTGCCTAAATAATAGGAAATAAATGAATCATTTTTCTGGTGGAAAAGAAAACTCAACAGTTTTGGAAAAGGGTCTTAACCCTTAAAACTTGTGCTATAAATACAAAAGGTTTTCAAACTAGAAAAAAAAGAGATGGTGGCTGAAATTTTCAGCCAAGTTTTCCTAGAAATTTCGCCCATACAAAATTGCTATTTCCGGTATTATTTAGGTAACACAATAAAAGACCGTGGAACGTTCGAGGATCACCATTGTACGGGTGATGGAGATTCCATTGAGAAGTTATGGAACTGAAGGCTCACGTGGTAGAAGAGATATGTTCACGCTTCAAAAAATAACCCGTGAAATCTCGTTTATGCTAATTATCTAGATTACATGTGATTTTAATACTTAAATTGCTTCCGCCGCTTATTATAATCCATCACTTTTCCTATCGTTGCTTTTCTCTGATTGTTGAGTTTTTTTGCTGGGAGATTCCACATTGAACTTGTTTGTTTGAAAAGAATTTTCGCAAAGAAGGTGCGTTTCTTATTTCTTTTACTTTGTTTGAAATACTTTTGGGGTCATAAGCAAAGGGATTGTAGGGAATTAATTTAAACAATAAAATGGGCTTTGATGGGTGCACCTTTTTTTTGTTGGTTTTGGATCGTTAGCCGCATTATGGCCTTGGCATGTTTGGGCCAAAAAATAATTCTACCAGCTCGACCTAATTTCATATATGGATAGAATAGTGAGAACTTAGTAAAATGTAAATAATTCGAAGTAACTAGTTAATAAATTATCATGATCATGGGTACCATTTTTGTAACGTGGTCATGATACCCAATTTCTAAATTTGAGGGTATATTTTATGTGACCCGATTATAACAATTTCGAATAATAAAATCTTTTGAAATAATTTGAGGTGTGCCAAGCCAAATAAAGCCCCTTAGACCAAGGCCCTCACGAAACTAGTTAGCTTTTATAGAAAATTTGAGGTATGTCATATTCATTAATTAACTCATGGCTCTAATATAATTATGTAGTAACTCTTTAAAAATCGATGTGTGCCATCAATTGAATTTTCTATGGTCCTCACAAACTTGAAGTGCATAGTTGCTTTAGGCGCGTAATTTAAATTAATTTTCTTAAACTCGGGTGTGTATTTCATGTAACCCAAGTCCAAATCTCAGCAACGTTAAATAAAATGTGTCGTGGATCGCAGGTGCATTTCATGTGGCATGGTTCAAGACATGCTTTAGATAACGTTGAATTTTCCTAAAATTAGTTAAAAGCGGTTAACAAGATAAAAATGTATCCTAGGCTACAACATGTATTAAAGTAAGATAATAGGCCAATTATAATAGTTTAAGTGACCGTGCTAGAACCACGGAATCTAGGGATGCCTAACACCTTTACTCGGGTTAACAGAATTCCTTATACAGAATTTCTGGTCCGCAGATTTCAAATTGAAAGTCAAAATTTTCTCGGTTTGGAATTTAAAATAAACCGATGATTTGGGATACCAAATAAACTATCCCAATTGGCGACTCTAAATTGAATAATTAATCCGATTTCGAATAATGTCACCTAAATTGGAAAAGCTTCCTTATACTATTTCAAGGTGGTAAAAAAGAAGGTGTGACAGCTCTGACGACACCACTGGGGATCCAAACGTAGAACTTTGGTTCTGGGTTTAAGAAGTTGAGCTTAGAATAGCTGTTGTTGGCTTTATTTATTATCTGATTCTTGTACATGTTTGAACCTAATTTGCTAAATGCCATTTTTATCGCTTTAATATTGCATGAACTGTATATAAACTGCTACGAAACCTTTCTTCTCTCTAAATCTTCTAAATCATATGGGGAGTGTGCACTTCGTGTGACTTCTCTTCCGTTTAGAGTCTTATCTAATTTTGGAATGAGGTTCGGACAAATTGCAAAGACGGTGAAGCTTCTGTACTCCCAGTACGTTGCCCCCCCCCCCCCCCCCCGGCTCGAGCTGTGCACTCGGTAAACAAGATCTAGAACAATACACCCAGATTTTAAACCTATAACAAAACTTCATGCCGGATCCCAAGTATGAACATTTATTTGCATCACGTGCATTTGACTTTGGAGACTCAACGCAAGGGTTGGGTTTGTCTAGAACAGGTGTACCCAAAATGACAAGACCATCCTGATGGATCCTACTTGCTAATTGGCATTTATTTACTTCGGATTTGCATGTTGACCGGCTTATGAATAATAGGAGAAGAGTTGGGAAAAAGAAATGTCAATATGATGCTTGTTTTTTAAAAATCAATGTCCAAAAAATACACCAAAACTCTGCCGAAATTTTGAAAAAAAAAAGAACAAAGAAAATTTTGTTTTTAAAAAATAGTAGCCTTTGTTTTTATTTTGTCAAATATGGCAAACTACGCGGATCTAATTCTCATCAGATGTGAGATGCATAGTCAAATCTCATCGGTTCTAATCCACTATTTTCAAAACAATCCAAAAATATTTTACTTTTGTTCATTCTTTAGAAAGCCTTTCTTTTAGACCCCAATTTTTTTTTAAAAAAAATATACAAAAATATTTTCTTTTAATTTATTCCAAAAATCGAAAAATATGTTCATTCTTCTTTCAAAAATTGAAAAGAAAATTCAAAATTCAAAAATATTTTCTTTAGAAGCATCTCCTTCATAAAGTCGATATAAAATTCTAAAAAAATATTTTCTTTTTTCTTTAGAAGTTTTTCTTTAGAAATCTTTCTTTGCAAAAATGTTGAAGAAAAAACAAAATCCAAAAATATTCTCTTTCTTCGTTATAAGTCTTTCTTTCCAAAAATATAAATAAAAATTCGAACTTCAAAAAGAAAAAAGTTAGTTTATTTACTTTATTTATGATCTTCCCGAACTACGCAAGATCTGATTCATGTTCTCATATGATACATAGGAAACCCACATCAAGTTCGATCATCCATTGAAAAGAAAAATGAAAAAAAGAATGAAAAAAAGAAGAAAAAACAGAAATAATGAAAAAACAAAAGTGAAAAAATATTGATAATAATAAGGACTTACTTAGTCCATTCTAACGTGTCGTTTATTTTGAATTGTGAAGAAAGTTTGAGGTGGTCGGTTTGTGGTTTGCAGACAGCACAAGATCCAAAGGAAAATGATAACTACATCGAAGCTGTTACAAGTGCTCAAGAGACTCAGGGTGAGAGGGTTCGACAAGAGTCAACTGTGTTTGAGGAAAATAGAATACTCAAACAGCAAATGACCAAAATGTGTCAAGCATGAGCCAATGGCCTAGGACAGCCTTGTCATGAGTCACAATTTGCTGCCCAGCAAGAGTAATACCACTTTCCTGAGTACCACTCTTGTTTGATATTCATGCGAACATTGAGAAGCCTGCCCGAAAAATGGCACAAGAGGAAATAACCCAAGACTGGAAAGATTAGAACAACAATTGAAAAACATGCAAGGGTTGGTAGGTCAGAAGAGTATTGCCTTCAAGGATCTATGTTTGTTCCCCAATCTCCACTTGCCACGTGGTTTCAAGACTCCCTAATTTGAAAAGTATGATGGACATGGAGACTCCATAGCCCACCTGAAAAGGTATTGCAATAAACTAAAAGGTGCGGGATGAAAGGAAAAATTATTGATGGCTTATTTTAGGGTAAGCATTATGGGAGCAGCCTCCGAATAGTTTATGGATCAAAATACCTTTCACTGGCATGTCTGGGATGACATGGCACATGGCTTTGTTAAACAGTTCCAATACATTATTGACATCGCACCCGACCGCAATTCCATTTCAAACCTAAAGAGAAAGCCAACTAAATTTTTTAAGGAATATGCCATTAAATGGAGAGAGCAAACAACTAGAGTTAAACCACCCATGGATGACCACGAGCTAATCATTGTCTTCCCTCAGGTTCAAGAGCCAGATTATTTTACAAACATGATGTCCGCAGTGGGTAAATTCTTCTCGAAAGCAATCACAATAGGGGAAATGGTTGAGAGTGGTCTTAAGATAGGCAGAATTATAAGTCAAACAGTTCTCAAAGCCGCAACTCAGACTGTCTAGATTGAATCTGATAATTTTAGTGACATGAATGAGAAGGATGAAGAAATCATGATGACATTGGGCCGAGAAGAGGTACTAGGATAACATCTTGAATGTATGACAAGCCTCGTCTATTTTCCGATAACTCCCTTGAGCATTACTACCCCCTAGAACCCACAATACTTTATCTCTCCACGTCGATATATTGTCCAACCACCAAAACACCCTAGAAGGCGAGCTCTAGCACCGCAAAATCTCTACCAGCCTCTATAAAATTTTTAAGTGCCCTATAACCCACATCCAAGCTAGGGGTAAGAAGGGAACAAAGGCTGAAAGATAATGTTACACCAATAGGAGAGTCCTATGTAAGCTTGTTTGAGAGATTAAAGCAGTATGATATGATTGCACCTACTCCTACAAATCACGCGGAACCCGGTGCAAGAATCTTTGACCCTTCTAAAAGGTGTGAATTCCATTCTAATGCCTAGGGACACAATGTTGAGAGCTGTCGGGATTTGAAAAAAGAAATAGAAAGGATTATCCAGGAAAAACTGATTGTGATCTAAGACAGTGATACCCTGAATATCATGTAGAATCCTTTATTTGCACATGATGATGCACATTTTGTGGCGATGATGCCTGGTGACATGGAGTATGGGAATCCTCTTGGGAACTTGCTGACTGAAATTGGAGAAGCCATGGTGATTCTGATGAGAAAATTTGTGGCTAAATGTCGAGCTTAGCAATTGAAAAGTCATTATCTCTTTACAAGGAAGAAATCTTGGTAGTTTGTTTTGATTATCTAGGTTATTTCAAGGTTGTGATCAGATTTTATTTGTTTTATTGAGTCAAATATTCTATCCCTCTATTTTGTTTACATGAATCATGTCTGTCTTTTTTGTTTCTATTTTCATTATCTGGACTATTTTTGAGTTGTAACTTGGATTTTAGGTTGTTTGTTTAGTTGTTAAACCCTTCCATCCTTATTCAATAAATATAGTTTGTCCTTTCGTGTCATTCTATGCTTAGTTTCGTCCCTGCTAGTATTAGTGATATGACATGCCTTCAGACTTTTGGCCAGATCTTAGAAAATTGATTGTGAGCATGTGATTTTTGCCCTGTTAAGTCGACTTCGACATGAATCTAAAGGTTTAGGATTTTCCTTTTTATATTTGTTTTAGGATTTAATTGCGTGTGTCAGTGTGTTTTCATTAATGCATGCTTAAAATCATTTAGGATTTAATTTCATGTTTTTGCTAGAATTGTTAATTAGCGTTATTTTTACAAATAGAAAATTCAAAAAAAAATATAAGTAGTATTTCTGGCGTTTTAATCATTTTGTTTAATTTTAATTTGTTGTATTTTATTGTTTATGTTTCATAAATAGATAATTATTAGGTTAATTAGGAATATCAAAATGTAATTAGGAATTAAATAAAGCAAAAAGAGAAGAAAACAAAACAAAAAATATATATATGAATAAGCACCCAGGCTGGCCACACTTGGGCCAGACCTGGGTGGACCAAATCCCTTACCTTGTAAAAATATCAAATACCCCAGCCCAAACATTAGTCTCCGACCCAGTCCATCAAGGGTACCAAAAACGATACCGTTTTTGGAGCCACTCATCTCGACCGTTGATCAATAAATCATCCAACGACCCAAAAGCCTTGCCCAAAATCATATAAATATGTCCAAACGTCTCTACAAATTCAGGGACAAAGTGTCACCTTTCTCGTACAAAACATCGCCGGTGTATCACCTCCCCGTCTCCTCCATATGACCACCTTTGACCACCCATAAACCACCCTAACGATGCCACTGGAAATCGCCTTACGGCCGCGGCCAGTCACCAAACCACCCTAAATTTACACCATCGGCCACCACGACCCCTTCTTTCCTGTCTTGTGGTTGGCTTCCTTCGAACAACTCTCCATCGTCTCGAATATTAAAAATAAAACCCGCTGGAACCACCGTCTCCGGCGATCCAACACCAAACCAACTCAAAGTTGTTAGATAAAGCGCTTAACGCTAGAGGGGGGGGGGGTGAATAACGTTATAATAAAATTTAGCGTAAACTTGCGGAAATTAAAATTTGCAGGAAATAAATAAGTGCGTTAAATAAACAAAAAGGAAAGAACGCACCGATAAATTCTGGTTCACCACAACACGTGGCTAGTCCAGTCCCCGAGAGACTCTCTCGAGATTTTCCACTAACTTGTTAAGCTTACGGGTGCTCAACAAACCTTTACAACTTAAGGACACAAGCCTAAACACCTTTGCTCGGAGATACAACACTCCAAGACTTCAACCAAGGAAACACAAGTTCCTTACAACAAGAGAATTACAATTCTCTTACAAGTGTATAAAACACTAAACACTCAAACAAAATACTCCTTAATGAGTAGATATAAGTAAAAGAAGTAAGCTCTAGATCACAACAACTTAGGACAAGAATATGGCTCTCAAAAGCTTTATGAAATTGAATATAAAATGATAAACAAAAGTATGCAAGCTTATAGCAATGTAATGATCAGTTGTAGTATGTTGTTGTGTTTAAAACACTGAAATGAAGCTGTATTTATAGTTGAAAAACTTGGCATTACCGTTGCCTAATTGCCAATTAAGAGTTGCTGATTTTACTCACTGACAATCGATTGTCAAACCCCAACAATCGATTGTCTGCCAGTCAGATCAAAATTCAATCCCAGATTTTACGCTTGATAATCGATTACTTACAGTCCATAATCGATTACTGGCAACGTTCAAAAAATTCTTTCCAGATTTTACCACAAACAATCGATTGTCCAGAATCAACAATCGATTACTCAGCAACGTTCAAAAAATCTTTTCCGGATTTTAATCAAAACAATCGATTATACAAAATCAATAATCGATTACCCAATAACGTTCAAAAAATCTTTTCCGGATTTTAATCAAAACAATCGATTATACAGAATCAATAATCGATTACCTGACGGTATTTGAAAACTTTACGACAACGGTCAGCTTCACAATCGATTGCACAAAGTCAACAATCGATTACTTATCAGTTTTTGAAAAACATTTTAGACACTGTCTCTTTGACAATTGATTGTCCAATGTAACAATCGATTATTTAATAAATTTGAAAATCACTGGAAGACACTGTCTCTTTGACAATCGATTGTCCAATGTAACAATCGATTATTTAATAAATTTGAAAATCACTGGAAGACACTGTCTCAACATAATCGATTACCATTAGTTCATAATCGATTATTCTGAGTTTTGAAGAACTTTGATGGACACTGCCTCAGTTACAATCGATTGTCATTAGTTCACAATCGATTGTCATGCAGGTTTGAAAAACCTGATGCTCACTGTCTTACTCACGATCGATTGTCATTAGTTCACAATCGATTGTCATGCAGTCTTGGCTTAACACAATCGATTATCATAAGTACATAATCGATTATCTTAGTCCATATTTTTAAGGCATGTCTAAAAATTATTTTGACTACTGTAAATATGCATGATTTAAAATCATTTGACATTAAATTAAATATGCATGATTTTGGAAAATAGTTTTATGAGAGAAGCCATGTTACGAGTCAAGTTGTAGGATCAAGATCACAATTAAGAATGACTCAATTAGACTATAAAACTTTGTCTTGAGCTTGAATCTCGTTGTATATCAATTGTGCGCTTGTTTCTTGAACTTCGTCATATATCAATTTTCGCTTCGTTTGTCATTCATCAAAACCTATACAAATGAACACACGTTTTAGTATATTGCATTGAGAACGTGTTTCCAACAAAAGTTACACCCTTGGACCATCTCTCCCCCTCTTTCCAACCATCCATACCATGCTCTTAGAATCCAAATGAAACGACTCAAATATTGAATCTAAGTCTACCCTATATACTGAAACCCACCAGAACTTGTTCGAACTCGTCTTCGATGACCCCTTCTATCCCTCTCCATAACCCTACCACCCACAGCCCTCAAACACAACTAACCACAAGAAAAAATCAGATCTGAGACCTCACTTGGTCTCAGAATCACAAAACTCCCCCTTCTGAATCATTGGCCCTCTCCGATACTCAAGGCAAAATGCCTTATAGGTTTAAAACCTCCCAAAAGAGGTCATAACCTCATTGGAATGGAAATTTCGAGTTAGAACTGCTAAGTATTCTATGTTTTAATTTCTGTCGTTGCTTGTATATATTCAATTGCTTTGTTTCGTTTAAATTTTCGTCGCTTTGTTTCTTTATAATTTTAGTTGTTTTCAACGATCTCATCCTGAAGTATGATAAGTAGTCTTCTTTGCTTGTTATATTCTACGATTTCTTGGGTATCACTAGTTTGAATTCATCTTCTATAATGGTTTGATATCATGCTCATCCCTGCTTTTCAGTTATTTCACCTCTGAAATAGTGAGTGGTTTGTGATTCCTGACTCTTCAGTAGTTTCACCTCTGAAATTTTACATGGTTGTTGATCCTTGTCTCTTGATTGTGTATTTGTTTCACCTCTAAGATTCTGAATGGCTTTATTAGATGCTTATCTTTGTTATATCATGATTCTGAGTAGGTGTCTTCTTTTAAGAATTTCACATCAGTCATATTTCTTTCCTAGTAATGGTGATCTTCAGTATTTACACATGTTAGGATAAGTTGTTTTTCTGAATATTGTAACTACTGATATTAGCTTTATTTTAATTTCTTAGTTTTTACTTCTAAGTTTTCTGCTAAGTGTTATAGTTTGGCCATTGTTCCTGCATAGTCGATTGGGTTTCTGATTGTTTTGTTCATCTTGAATGTTCATATAGTCCTGAAGTTATGGCAATTGTTACTGAATAGTCCACATTAAGATTGATTCTTAAACTCTTCAATTAAGCATGTAGTCTAGACTATGAATTTTGTCCACAACTTGAATGCAATTGACCAGGGTCAGATTTGACCAAACCAAATGGAGACCAAGGGTAAAAACCTTAGGTTAGTCAATTAGGAAAAGGGACATGGGTATACAGGGTATTTGAACCTAAAAGAATCCTGTAAAAACCCCTAGAATATTCTAGTGAGGGACTTAAGCATAATTTCTGCCTCAAAAACTTGAGGCACAAGTCAGAAAACTAAAGACTATTTAGGTAAAATTGAAGATTGGGTAAGGGACTAAAAGGAAAACAAGGAAATGGGTGTTGCCTTAAGGCTTCAACTATAAAAATGGGCAATCTGAACATTTGAGGGATCCTTTTTTTATATTTTCGAGAAAAAGTTTTCTATAAAGCTTTGTAGTGGTTAGAATATAAAATACATATCAGTTTTTCTTCTATACTACTCCGAAATAACTAGTGTTGTTCTATTCCTGTTAAATTTTGCTTGTCTCGAAAGTCTTCCTCAATTTCTAGGTGTTTACTGGTCGATTGGCTGCTGTGTGCTTGCTAGTTGCTTCAATGTTACTCATAGGCTTCCTTTCTTGCTAAATTCCAGGTACACATCTTCACTCGGAAGCTGAGAGCCAATGCATGTGTAACTTAAGTGTTTAGTTGATAATGAAGGCAGTAACGTGTTGTTTTTAATTCCTCGCAAGGACTGTTGTTTATTCCATTAGCATCTCTAGTATTGTAACTAACATTGATATGTATAACTATGGACTATGTTGAGGTTATTTTTATATTCGTTTAAATTTCAGTATATCTTAGAGTTAATCTCGCCGTATTTGTTTAATATTTATACTTGAAGTTATGGTATGGTTTTAACAGCTGAATTTGTATACTCTGACTGATGAGTATCCTAACTTGTTTTATTCAAACTGAAGACTGAAATCTGATACAAAATCATTCTCAGTATCTTCCTTGTAAAAAATATTATTGATACATTTCATAGTGGTCATGTATATAGTTTTTAATAATTAAGGCACAATTGAAAGAAGAATTGTTGTGACTTACTTACGATGGACTCATTCATCCAAATGTCCCTGGGCCCAATTAGAAGGCCCAGCAGCTGCCAGTTGTGATATAGCACTACAAGTTCCTGGGGTGATTGAAAATGGAGCCTAAAGCAGCCACGAGCGAGGCCCAAAAATACAAGTATTGACTCTTTTTTTTAATATATTACCCATGTATAAACGACTAGGATATTCTAGATATACGAATTATTGAAAACTTAAAAGCTTTAGGACGTCCTTATAAAATAAAGCAAACCTTGTTAATTAAATCAAACACCACACGAGGCTCCTTAATTCAATAAAACACTTACAAAATTGGAAGTGCCGATTAGCAAATTTCACGGCCTCCCACGAATTTCAAAAGACGTAGTTGCTATAGACGCGAACTTAATAAAAATACTTTCCTAAATTTGGGTGCACATTTATGTGACCCAAATCCAAATCTCAATGAGTTAGAATATGTCTAAATTGCGTGCACATTTATGTGACGTGATTTGGGATGTGTTTTAATGACATTGTAAATTTCCTAAAAATGTATGTTAAAAGCGGTTAATAATTTAAAATTGTATCATAGATTGAACATGTATAACAAATCAAATTTTAGCAACTTATAATAGTTTAAGCGACCGTGCTAGAACCACAGGACCCGGGGGTGTCTAACACCTTCCCTCGGGTCAACAGTATTCCTTACTCAAAATTTCTGGTCCGCAGACTCCAACTGGGCAGTCGAAATTTCCTCGATTTGGGATTTTAAATAAACCGGTGACTTGGGACACAAAAACCAAATCTATCCCAAGTGGCGAATCTTAAATAAATAAATAATCCCATTTCGAATAATGTCACTTTAATTGGAAAAACTCCATTATACGTGTTATCCTTCGGGGTAGCCGTGTAAGTAAAAAGGAGGTGTGACATTGATTTAATCTGGAATTGGATAAAAAAAATACTTTTGAGGATGAATAAAGAGTTAAAATAATTTTGGCCTCAATAAGATTTGTCAGGTAAGGTTTAGCGAGGTTTTGTTATATGGGTAACAAGACCGATGCTATTGTCCCCCTTATTTTACTTTTCCTAATTGTTGTATTTTATTTTCTTTTATTAATATAAAACTAACCCTAGGCGCTTGCCTAGCGGAGCCAAAAAAAAAGAGTTCAAATACTTTGGAATTAAAGTCGAGTAAAATTCACCTTCAAATCTTTATGAAGATCGAGCTTGAGGATGTTAATCAATTGAAGTTTATTAGAAAGTTTGACATAAAAGGATGAAAAATGTCTTGTGAAAACGACACACCATGAAGACAGACATGTTCGTCAATGTTGTGATCGCGAAAAATACTATAATTGGCATTCTCGAGCCTGGGAGGCCCTTTTTCTGCTATCCATATACTTTATACCTTTTGTTACCCCTTTTGAGCCTGTGTTAGTTCCTTTGACCACCCTCTTTTGGAATCAAGTTTAGAGTCAAGAGTAAAAAAAATGATAAAAAATAAGAAAAATAAAAGAGAAGTCCATGTCCTAAGAGTACAAACAGGGGGATTTCTTAGAAAGTTCAAGTGAAAAAAAATGAAGAAGAAAAGAACTGTCAAAGGTCCATGCCCCCGAAAAACAGAAGCTGGGGCAACTTGTTTTGAAAAAAGAAAAGAAAAAAAAAAAACAGAAAGAAAAATGAAAAAAATTAGTTAGGTCAGATGTTTGAACTACGTTAGACCTGATTCCTTTAAAATGATATGTAAGCAGCCTCACGGTTTGGTTCAACCAAATAAGAATTTAGAAAAATCCAAAAAAATGTCTCCTGTATCTAAAATTAGGGCAGATATTTTATTTTACTTTTGAAAGAGTCGATTCCAAGAGTTATAAGTCTACAACCCCCTTTACTTTGAGTTTATTTTGAGCCTTCATAATGTCCTTTCTCTCTAACCTTATCTAAAATTCTTCCAAATAAAAACCTCCTGATATGCCTTCAAGAATGCCAAGAGAAATATGCAATGAGCAACGATTGTCATATGACATAGGACATTGTCAAGTTGCTCACACAAGAAAATAAAAAAAAGAGAAATAAAAAGAATAAGAAAAATGAGAATCTTACTAGTAAAAACCGTCACGGGCACTGTAAGGCAACGATAAGTAGAGATAAATAAACGAAGGAGACTTATTAGTAAAAACCCCGCGAGGCACCACTAGTCCGAGAGTGAGTCACGAAGTTGATGCAAAGGATTGGTGAACAAGTCCGACTTCAAAGGTCATAAGAATGGTAAAAGGGAAGATTAAATTAGTTGGATAGGTTTGGCCGCTAAGTCAAAATGCATGTATTGATCATTAAGGCTAGCTAGCGGAAAATTAAAAAAAATGAAAAAGAAAAAGAAAAAAAAACTATCCCCCTGTCCTTCTCGACCATGACATTTCTTGTTAATACTTGTTTCTTTGTATCATTGTGCCCTTCACTCTGTGTCAGTCCTTGTCAAACAAGTAAGAAAATATTTCAAAATATGCTACCAACTTTTCATTTGCACAAAGTAAATTTGGCCAACACACTCAGTTGTTACTTTTAGCATGCCTTGATGATTCATGCAAATGATCCCCCCCCCCCCCCCCCCAAAGGCTCTTGTCAGCCTACTTGCACAAGCAAAGATAACTGGTGATTCTCTCTGACAGACAAGTTGCTCAAAAAGCAGGAAGTCATTCAAGATATCGGTAAATGTCACCTAAGAAAGAGCTCCGGTTAGGATAAGGTTGATTGAGCCATAAATAAAAATGGTACTGGGTGTGAAACAGTTAGGGTTGATGCAGAGCAAAAGTCTCTTGAAACCGACTCAAGCTGATTGAAGTAAAAGCCAAGCCGCTCAAGACTCAAGGCCACAAACCGACCACCACTTTCAAAACTTACCAATTTTTTTTTATTTGCAACAGGAACAATGCAGTGCAAGGAATGTGGTTAAAAAAAACAAAAAAAGGAGAAAAAAAAAAGAAAAACAAGAAGAAAAAAGAAAAAGAGAAGAACCTACAAAGGGAGGTTTCTCAAATCTTTGTCTTTATTTGTCTAGCTACTGTGCATTAAATCTTGCCATTGATCTTCACATTTTTTCTTCCTTGGATAAAAGGCCTAGTCTGATGGATTTTACTTCCAATATAAATCTTAGTCTGATGAATCTTTCTCCTAGGATAAACATCCTAGTCTGATGAATCTTTCTCCTAGGATAAACATCTTAGTCTGATGAATCTTTCTCCTAAGATAGAAGACCTAGTCTGATGAACTTTCTTCTAGGATAGAAATTTTAGTCCGATCTTTCTCCTAAGATAAAAAAAGGAGGACCTAGTCTGATGAATTTTCTCATAGGATCAAAATTTTAGTCCGATGATTCTTTCTCCTAAGATAGAAGACCTAGTATGATGAACTTTCTTCTAGGATAGAAATCTTAGTCTAATGAACCTTTCTCCTAAGATAACAAAATAGGACCTAGTCTGATGAATTTTTTCCTAGGATCGAAATCTTAGTCTGATGAATCTTTCTCCTAAGATAGAAGACCTAGTCTGGTGAACATTCTCCTAGGATAGAAGTGTTAGTCTGATGAATTTTTCTCCTAAGATAACGAAAATGGACCTAGTCTGATGAACTTTCTCCTAAGATCAAAATCTTAGTCTGATAAATTTTTCGCCTAAGATAGGAGACCTAGTCTGATGAATTTTATCCTAGGATCAAATTCTTAGTATGATGAATCTTTCTCCTAAGATAACAAAAGAGGACCTAGTTTGATGAATTTTCTCCTAGGATTGAAATCTTAGTCTGATGAATCTTTCTCATAAGATAGAGGACCTAGTCTGATGAAATTTCTCCTAGGATAAAAATCTTAGTCTGATGAATATTTCTCCTAAGATAACCAAAGAAAAAAAGAGACCCAATCTAATGAATTCTCTCGTTGGATAGATGTTTTAATCTGATGAATTTTTCTCTTAAGATAGAAAACCTAGTCTGATGAACATTCTCCTAGTATCAAAATCTTAGTTTGATGAATTTTTCTCTTAAGATAGAAAACCCAGTCTGATGAACTTTCTCCTATGATCAAAATCTTAGTTTGAAGAATTTTTCTCTTAAGATAGAAAACCAAGTCTGATGAACTTTCTCCTATGATCCAAATTTTAGTCTGATGAATTTTTTTCTAAGATAGAAGACCTAGTCTGATGAACTTTCTCCTAGGATAGAAATCTTAGTCTGGTGAATTTTTATCTTAGATAACCAAAGAAATAAAAGACCCAGTAAGATGAACTTTCTCCTAGGATCAAAATCTTAGTTTGGTGAATCTTTCTTCTAAAATAGGAAACCTAGTGTGACGAATTTTCTTCTAGGATAATTTGAAAAAGAAAAAGAAAAAAATGATGTCTCGAAAACAAAGGTCATTTGTTCATGCCTTTGAAAAAAAACGTTTGAGAAATTTGTTTAAAAGAATTATTTTTTTTAAAAAAAGTGTTGATTTTTCTAAAAAAAGAAAGACGAAAAAAATCCTTCTTGGTTCATTTTAGCATAGGTACACAATTCAACAGTCTCAATTTTCCAACATAGGGCTCTAATCCCTAATTTAGATTTTTAGACATAGGAACTCCATTCCCTAGTCGCCTTTTGCCAACATAGGGATCCAATCCCTAATTGAGATTTTTAGACATAGGGCCTTCATTCCTGAGTCGTCTTTACCAACATATGGCTCCAATACCTAGTTGAGATTTTAGACATATGACCTCCATTATCTAATCGCCTTTTGCCAATATAGGGCTCCAATCCCTAGTTGAGATTTTAAACATATGGCCTCTATTCCCTAGTCGCTTTTTCCTCATAAAGACACACAATCCTTATTTTGTCGCTTTAAAAAAAAGATTTTTGTTACAAATAACTCACGAAAATTTTCTAGTAAAAACTGGGGACAAAAAAACTGGTTTATTTGTTTGTTTTAGTGTCTGAGTAGGTTTAATCTCGAGGAACATGGTTCGAGATGACCAAAAGAATGAGTTTCAATTCAAAAAAAAGAAAAGAAGAGAAAATAACAAAAAGAAGTGAATTCAGAGTGCCGAAGCAGAAAAAGACACAGACTGCCCATGATATGACTGAAATCACATGCTTCGTATGTCCCGCCTTGATCCAAAGTTGAAGAAAGAACCAGCGGTTACAGCTGACAAGCATCAAGATTCAGATCAGAGTCTGCAGTAAGAGCCAACCAAGACTCAAGATCAAATTTCAAAAGATCTATAGATAGGGATCTTGTAGCTCGTAGCTGATAGGCTTAGTTAGTCTTTTTAATTTTGATTTTGATGTAATAGTGGGACCGCGAATCGAAACTTCGGCAGCACCTCGCTTGGCTATCAACTTCTGTACTGCATCATCTCATTCACTTCTAAACTACACGTGGACTGATTCCTTTATAACCAAGGATATGTAGGCAGCCCAAATACCAGGGCTCGGTCACATTCTCCTCTCTCTTAGCTTTCGATCTCTCTAAGTAAGGGTCGGGTCAAAAACCTGTCTAGTCGTTGTTTGTCTGAAAACTCTTCGCGTTTTCAGTCAAAGAAGGACAGCTGTAGATATGTGATTTTTGACTCTCCCCAAGATTTTTATATTTTAGCATATAAATATTTAATTTAGGCCTGATATAACTATTTTAAATAATTTTTACTCTTTTACTTTATTTTATTACAAGAAAAATGAAAATTACAAAAATAGTTCCATTAATATTTTGTAGTAATTTTTAATCTTGAAAAAATACCAAAAAAACAGTTTATTTCAATGATCAATCTTATTTTAATAATTATTTTACTTAAATAGAATTAATTAATAAATGAGATCGTATTTTTAGTCTCGTTCGCAGGGAAAAAATAA
This sequence comes from Nicotiana benthamiana, assembly GCA_034376525.1. Lineage (NCBI taxonomy): Eukaryota > Viridiplantae > Streptophyta > Magnoliopsida > Solanales > Solanaceae > Nicotiana > Nicotiana benthamiana. The sequence goes on from CM067332.1 coordinate 70,790,622, forward strand.
ATTCGAATTCAAACAACTCATTTTAAGCCTAATTTTTGGATCTAACGTATAATTTCTAAACACGTAATTTCTAGGCTCGTACCACTAACCTAATTCTCACTCTATATAATAGTACCTAAAACCCATCTCCATGAAATCTGTCGCAGACCCCACAACAGTTGCCCATTCTTCTTCAAAAATGAAAAACACCACCAAAAAGAAATCTAGAGTCCTAGAACCTCTCTCACCATTCACTCTTCTTCTTCGATCAACACACATAAAAAAACAAACAAAATAAGGCAAATGTTTTCCCTCCCAGAAGGGATCTGATTTGCAAAAGAACGTAACTCCATTTCTATAAAAAGCTCCCTTACTACTCAAATCTCTCTCTCTCTCTCTCTCCTTCAGACGGTGATGGCAGAAGCTCTTCATTAGAGATGCCCGTCGTGTCGACTTCGCTGGAGATGTTGATGACGATGGGAGCTTTCAGATCTTGCTGGCGGGCTAACACCGGCGACGCCACTACCGAACTCCATTAAAACCAACAGTATAGCAGCTTCCTTCACCACCAAAAATTCAGCCGAACAACCTCCAAAACATCAACCGAAATCCAGCTAAAAATAGCAAAAAGCAGCACCTCCAAAAGCTGAGTTCGGGGTCGGCGTCGAACTTCTTTGTTTGGATCTCCGTCGTGGTCCTGTGTACCAGTCATTGGGTCTTTTCCCATCGTTGCTTTCCTCTGATTGTTGAGTTTTTCTGTTGCTGGGAGATTCCACATTAATTCAACTTGTTTGTCTGAAAAGAATTTTTTCAAAGAAGGTTCGTTTCTTATTTCTTTTACTTTGTTTGCATAGTTTCGTGCTTGTAAATATTGGTATGTCATCATTATGTGGGTTGATTTTGTCATGAGTCTAAAATGTGATTTATACATTTGCTGATATCAAATTGACGTCAATAAGATGACCTGTTAATGTATCTACTTTGATATTAACTTATATATGTTGTTGAAATACTTTTGGGGTCATAAGCAAAGGGATTGTAGGGAATTAATTTGAAAAATACAATGGGCTTTGATAGGTGCACCTATTCTTTGTTGGTTTTGGATCGTAGACGCATTATGGCCTTAGCAAGTTTGGGCCAAAAATAATTCTACCAGCTCGGCCTAATTTCATAAATGGATAGAATAGTGAGAACTTATTAAAATATGAATTATTCGAAGTAACTTGTTAATGTTAATAATAGAATTTTATTTACAGTGAATGTCTATTTTGTAGAGAGTTTTACTTTGAAACTAAGTCATTTTTCCTTCTATAAACAGAGTGGTCTTACCCCATTGTAAATCACCCCAAAATTCAATAAGAATTTTCTCTCTCTCTTTCTCTGAATATTGCTCTTTTCTTTTATTGTTTTATAACACATTATCAGCACGAGACTCTACCGTCTCAAGAAGTTCGTTGCCCTTGAAATGTCGGGCAAGAACTATATGACATGAATGTTGGATGCTGAAATCCATTTAGATGCAATGGGTCTTGGAGACGCCATTAAAGACAGAAATACAGCATCCATCCAAGACTGTGCTAAGGCCTTGATTTTCTTGCGCCATCACCTTGATGAAGGGTTGAAAATTGAATATCTCACAGTCAAAGATCCACTTATTTTGTGGAATGGCTTGAAAGAAAGATATGACAACTTAAAGTTGGTCACTCTGCCACAAGCACGATATGATTGGGCTCATCTGAGGCTCCAAGACTTTAAGTCTGTTTCTGAATATAATTCTGCGATGTTCAGAATTAATTCTAAATTGAAACTTTGTGGAGATACTATCACTCATTATGATATGCTTGAAAAAACGTTTACAACGTTTCTTGCCTCCAATATGGTTCTACAACAGCAGTATAGAGAGAAAGGTTTCAATAAGTACTCTGAGTTGATTTCTCTTCTCCTTGTGGCTGAGCGAAATAATGACTTGCTAATGAGAAATCATGAAAATCGACCCACTGGGTCTACACCATTGTCTGAAGTGGATGAGGTGTATTCCCATTATGCTAAGCATGGAAAAGGCCATGAACTAATCGTGGTCATGGTCGTGGTCGTGGTCGTGGTCATGGCCGTGGGTGAACAAGGAAGAAATTTTTCTGGTATCAATCACCCCCCAAAGAAATGTAACCACCAAAGGCGGAAAGGGAAAGATGAGAAGCCAAAAGCAAATAGTTCAGAAACTGAATGCTATCGTTGCGGTGGAAAAGGCACTGGGCAAATATTGCCGTGTACCAAGATATTTGGTTAAGCTTTATCAAGCATCTCTAAAGAATAAAGGTCCTGAAGCCAATTTTGTCTCTGACAATAATTTTGATATCACCCACTTGGATGTGGCAGACTTCTTTGAGCACCCTGATGGAAAACTAGATCACTTGATTGGTGATGGATCTGTGATTAAAGAAGATTGAGTAGTTTAATTTTTATTTTTTTCCTATTCTTAGTAGCTAGTGAATAAACATCATGTAACCATAATTCTTTACATGAGTAATAGTTATTAGTAATATTTATTTTATAAAATAGTGTTAGTTCATTTTGATTAAATATAAAATAGTGATTAGTATCAATAGGATTATTTATTTTATGAGATAATGTTAAATTTGCTTGGTTTTCCAGGATATTTAAGTGATTCTTTTGACATTAACTGTATGAGAGGATGAAAACTTAAAACAATGTGTAGCTTGTCTATTTCTTTTACGCATACGTATTTGACTAAAATATGGCAACATGTACAACTGTCTTAAATGTATCTCTTTCATTAAAATAACAGTTGTTGTCACTACCATCCAATTTTTTTTTATATTTACTAGTAGTACCAAATTAAATTGTTTCTGTTCTTCATCCAAAAGGAGTATACTTAAATGCTAGTATTATATTATTCTACTTAAAATAGAAAATTAGTACCTATAACAATTCGATAGCAGTTCGAAAATATATGCTACACTTTTAATATTTGTGTTCAAGCAAATTGTCTCGAAGCATAGTTTATTTCGCTGAAAATACTAATATTTACTCATATATTTCTTTTGTATGTCAAATCATGGGAAGCAAATATGGATATCTCACAAAACAAACTTGGATAAAAATTTTATTGTAAAAATATTTGTTTAATTGATTCATGTACCACACATACAATATTCAAAGAGAAGAAATATTTCTCTCATTTAAGTATGTGTAAGGCAGATGTTCCTACAATTTCTGGTAGAAGTAAATTAATTGAATGCTCTGGAAGAGCTACTATAACTCTGCCTAAGGGAGCAATATTTATCATAGAAAATGCAATGTTCTCCTCCAAGTCCAAGAGGAACTTGTTGAGTTTTAAAGATATCCGTCGAAATGGATATCATATTGAGACAATAGATGAGAATAATCTTGAATATCTCATTATTAACAAGAATGTCTCTGGCCAAAAAGGGTTATTGAGAAGTTCCCATCTTTATCTTGTGGCCTATATTGGACAAGAATTAGTGCAATTGAGGCACATTCTACCGTAAACCAAAAGGTTACTGATTCCAATACTTTCGTATTTTGGCATGATCGATTGGGACATCCTGGATCAATTATGATGAGACGAATTATAGAAAACTCAAATGGACATCCATTAAAGAATTTAAAGATTCTTTTAAATAATGAATTTTCTTGCACTTCTTGTTATCAAGGCAAGTTAATTATTACCATCACCAACAAAGGTTGGAATTGAGTCACCTGCGTTTTTGGAACGTATACAAGGGGACATTTGTGGACCTATTCACCCACATAGTGGGTCGTTTAGACATTTTATGGTCTTAATAGACGCATCTTCTAGATGGTCTCATGTGTGCCTATTGTCATCTCGCAACCTTGCGTTTGCAAAATTAATGGCACAAATAATTCGATTACGGAAACAATTTCCAGATAATCCAATTAAGTCTATTAGACTAGATAATGCTGCTGAGTTTTCATCCCAAGCATTTAATGATTATTGCTTATCAATTGGGATAAAAGTGGAACATCCTGTAGCTCATGTTCACACTCAAAATGGTCTTGCAGAGTCTTTAATTAAGCGTCTGCAATTGATAGCAAGACCCTTACTCATGAAAATGAGGTTGCCCACTTCGGTTTGGGGTCACGCCATTTTGCATGCAGCAATGCTAGTTCGTCTCAGACCGACAAATTATCACAAATATTCCCCATTGCAATTAGTTTTGGGTCATGAACCTAATATATCCCATTTAAGAATTTTTGGATGCGTAGCATATGTGCCTGTACCACCGCCATATCGCACCAAAATGGGTCCGCAAAGAAGGTTAGGAATATATGTTGGGTTTGAATCACCCTCCATTATTCGCTACCTCGAAACATTGACAGGGGATTTGTTCACTGCACGATTTGCAGACTGTCGATTCGATGAGACACTTTTTCCAAAATTAGGGGGAGAAGTTGGTGAAACCAAACGGGAAATTTTGTGGAAAAATCCATCACTATCTCATCTTGATCCACGTGCCTCTATTTGTGATAAAGAGGTGCAAAAGATTATCCATTTGCAAAGAATAACAAATCAAATGCTAGACGCATTTACGGACTTGAAAAGGATAACAAAATCACATATCTCCGCAGAGAATGTTCCAATCCGTATTGGTGTCCCTATTGGACAATCTTCTGGTGTCATAGCTAATGAGTCGAAAGCACGCCTAAAACGTGGCAGACCATTAGGTTCTAAAGATCGAAATCCTAGAAAAAGGAAAGCAAATGATCAAAATGACACTACGAAAGAATCTCATGAGGAAATTCACGATTTAATAAATTCTGAGATTCATAAAGAATCCATTGAGCCCGAGACTCAAGAAAATAAGGAACTATCAATAAATCCAATCGATATTGAGACAAATTTTAATCGAGTGGATATAGTGGTGGATTATGTCTTTGCATATAATGTTGCATCTAGCATTATGCAAGAAAGTAAGGATCTTGAATCTCAATATGTTGGAGAATGTCGACAAAGACTTGGTTGGCCAAAATGGCAAGAAGCAATCCAACCAGAATTGAGTTCACTTGCAAAACGTGAAGTTTTTGGGCCTATAGTTCAAACACCTAATGGTGTTAAGCCTGTTGGCTATAAATGGGTCTTTGTACGCAAGAGAAATGAGAAAAACGAGGTACAAAGATATAAGGCACGCCTTGTTGCACAAGGATTTTCACAAAGGCCTGGTGTCGATTGAAGAGACATATTCACATGTTATGGATGCTATAATTTTTCGTTATCTCATTAGTTATGTTGTCCTTGAAAAGCTTGACATGCATTTAATGGATGTGGTTACCGCCTACCTTTATGGCTCACTTGATAATGATATACATGAAAATTCCTGATGGATTCAAAATGCCGAACACACATAATTTAAAGTCCTGGAAAATGTTTTCAATCAAATTTCAAAGATCTTTGTATGGTCTAAAGCAATCAAGACGAATGTGGTATAATCGTCTTAGTGAGTATTTATTAAAGGAAGGCTATATAAATGATGCCATTTGCCCATGTGTTTTTATAAAGAAAACAACACCGGAATTTGTTGTACTTGCCGTATATGTTGATGACATAAACCTTATTGGAACTCCCATAGAACTCCAAAAGATAATTGATTATTTAAAGAAGGAATTCGAGATGAAAGATCTCGGAAAGACAAAATTATGTCTTGGTTTGCAAATTGAACATTTGGCAAACGGAATTTTTGTTCATCAATCTGCCTATATAGAAAAGGTATTGAAACGGTTTTACATGGATGGAGCATATCCTTTAAGTACTCTGATGGTTGTTCAATCACTTGATGTGAATAAGGATCCATTCCGACCTCAAGAAAGAATGAAGAGCTACTTGGTCCTGAAGTACCATATCTTAGTGCAATTGGCGCACTAATGTATCTTGCAAATACTACAAGGCATGACATAACTTTTTCCGTTAATGTCTTTGCAAGATATAACTCTGATCATACAAGGAGACATTGGAATAGAATCAAACATATATTGCGGTATCTAAAGGGGACTACCGATATGGGCTTATTTTTTGGCAATAATTGCAGTCTTGATCTTGTTAGTTATGCTGATGCTGGGTATTTATCTGATCCACACCAGACTTGATCTCAAACAGGTTATGTGTTTATCTGTGGAGGCATTGCCATATCTTGGCGATAGACTAAGCAATCAATTGTGGCTACTTCATCTAATCATGCTGAGATATATGCTATTCATGAAGCAAGTCGAGAGTGTGTGTGGTTGAGGTCTATAATACATCATTCGAGACAAATGTGGTTTGAAATGTGACAAACTACCCACGATTTTGTATGAAGACAATGCAACATGCATAGCTCAATTGAAGGGAGGATTCATAAAAAGAGATAGGACAAAGCATATTTCACCAAAGTTATTTTTCACACATGATCCTCAAAAGAATGGTGATATCAATGTACAACAGATTCGTTCAAGTGATAATATGGATGATTTGTTCACAAAATCTCTACCGACGTCAACCTTCAAGAAGCTAGTGCACAAGATTGGGATGCGAAGGCTCAAGGATGTGAATTGATGCTCTCTTCAGGGGGAGTTAATGCGCGTCGCACTCTTTTTTCCATACAAGATTTTGTCCCACTGGGTTCTCCTTGCAAGGTTTTTAACGAGGCAACCAATAGGCGCATTTCTAAATATGTGTACTCTTTTTCCTTTTCTAGAATTTTTTTCCCACAGGGTTTAATTTTAGTTAAGGTTTTAACGAGGCACATTATTTATTGAGTAGACATTCAAGGGGGAGTGTTAAGAATAGAATTCTATTTAGAGTGAATGTCTATCTTGTAGAGAGTTTTACTTTGAGGCTAAGTCATTTTTCCTCCTATAAATAGAGGGGTCTTACCCCATTGTAAATCACCCCAAAATTCAATAAGAATTTTCTCTCTTTCTTTCTCTGCAATATTGCTCTTGTTCTTTTATTATTTTATAGCAGTTAATAAATTATTGTGATCATGGGTATAATTTCCGTGACATGGTCATGATACCTAATTTTCAAATTTGAGGGTGCATTTCATGTGATCCGATTATAAAAATTTCGAATAATAAAACCCTTTGAGATAATTTGAGGCGTGATATGCCAAATGAAACCCCTTAGCCCATGGCCCTCACAAAACTAGTTAGTTTTTATAGAAAATTTGAGGTGTGCTATTTTCACTAAATAACCCATAGCCCTCATATAATTATGTACTAACTCTTTAAAAATCGAGGTGTGCCATCAATTGATTTTTTCATGGCCCTTGCATACTTGAAAGTGTATAGTTGCTTTAGGCGCGTAATTTAAATTAATTTTCTTAAACTCGGGTGTGTATTTCATGTACCCGAATCCAAATCTCAACAACGTTAAATAAAATATGTCGTGGACCGCGGGTGCATTTCATGTGGCGTGGTTCAAGACGTGTTTTAGATAACGTTGAATTTTTTCAAAATTAATTAAAAGCGGTTAACAAGTTAAAAATATACCATAGGCTAAAACATATATTAACATAAGATAATAGCCCAATTATAATAGTTTAAGCGACCATACTAGAACCATAGAATCCGGGGGTGCCTAACACCTTCCTTCGGATTAACAGAATTACTTATTAAGAATTTCTGGTTCGCAGACTTCATAAGGAAAATTGAAATTTCTTCGATTTGTGATTTAAAATAAACTGGTGACTTGGGACACCAAATAAATTATCCAAAGTGGCAACTCTGAATTGAATAATTAATCTCATTTCAAATAATGTTACCTAAATTGGAAAAAATTTCTTATACCTTTTCGGGATGGTAAAAAAGGAGGCGTGACACTTAGCATATCATATTTTATCCTATACAATAATTATTAGGTGTATGAAACTAAGGTTTCAAGCCTCACATTTGTAGGCATGTCTAGTATCTCCGTTTGTGTTTTAATTAATTATTTCTTCTTATTTTCTGTTTAGTTTATTGATTCAAAATCCCTAAATCTAACAATTCATGTTCTCCTTTTGTTATTCGCAAAATCTTATATAAGTAAAACCAAATATCTATGTTAAAACTTGTAGCAGTGGATGATGTAGCTAACAGTCAACAAGTACAATGGTTCCCTTACTTTTTATTTGGAGTATAAGTAAGTATATTCAAAATTAGTGAAATTATATAATTTCGAAAGGGTAATGGATTCATGATAAGAATCAAAAGATGCGTAAGAATTTTGAATTCACCTCATCATAATAGTTTATCCATATTTTTGAAACCTTGAATCTGCCCCTAGTCTTAGCAATCAGCAATTTACACTAATGTTGATGGCCTAAAAAAGCTTTTAACAAACATGTTTTCTTTTTATACTACAGTAAATTACATATGGCACTAATAACTTTCCTGTTAAGCTTAATTAAGACTGAAAATCTCAAATGATTTAGCATGTGAACTTCCATTTTCGCAAGTGACCAAAATCTGAACACCAGCAAGTTCATCGTTCAAGCAGATTCTTCCTAATATTGGTTTATTAAACAAATTGACTTAGTTGAATGATCATTGCACTTATATCATGAGAGGATCCTCTCATTGCTGCCAAATCAATAAGCTTTTTGCAAGCATATAGTCGTTGTATGTTATCAACACCTATGCATAAAAATCGGACTACCTCTACTGCCTCCTGATTAGTAACCTGAAAAAGTATTCAAAGAAAACTTAGCATCCCAATTTTCCAATTTCTTTACACAATATAAACTTGAGTATTTGGATTTATTCACCGCTTAAAAAATACAGGGACCGAGCCAAGATTTGAAACTTATCGGAATTATAGTTTTCCTAAGCTACTGTGTACTAAATTAATAATTTGTATAAAATTCAATAAATTTCTTAAGACAAATACGATATTTGGACTAATGTTACTTGGTTCAGCAGATCAGTCCGCGACTGAAAGGCTAGCTCCGCTCCTAAAATGATACACTCTTGTACGACCATTCGTATAACAAATTTTTTTTCACAAATTACCTTTTCCCAAAGTCCATCAGAGGCAAGGATCAAGAATTCGCATTGTGGTTCAAGAGTCAATATTTTTGTCTCTGGTTCAGCTATTACCCATCTCTTAAGATGAGAATCTCCTATTCCTCTTGACACAGCTAGAGATCCTTGAATTCTCCACACACCTCGGCAACAATCTACATAACCACCCTGCAAATTAAAATTTTCAAAAAAAACGTAAGTACAAAACATAGATTGGTTTCTACTTTCGAATGATTTCTCTTTACAACATTTCCACATCAATGTGCTTGAAAAATAGTCACTGTTTCTTACCAGGCTTTGAATTCTTTCCATTTCATCTTGCCTAGATGGCCGGTGATCAACTGTGAGCGCCTCTGCTACGCCTCCTCTGCTTATTACAGCGCGACAATCACCGGCATTTGAGACAATAAGTTGTCCATTTTGTATCAGTGCTGTAACACAACAACTCCCACCATTTGTATTCAGCTTTAGGAAATCTGTATCTGTAGTGAGGTAACCCTCTTTAACTGCCTCTTCAACTCTGTCTTCACTCCTTATAGCTACTTCATTTATAATGTTACTGCCCAAATTCTTTGCTGCAAATTCCGCAGCTTTTGCTCCTCCATGTCCATCAAATACACCAAAAAATGCCTGAAATAAGGGTAAAATATCACTCAATATAAAACTCTTAAATTTTGAACTCCAAATAAAGCAGTACTCCCCGTCCCAATTTATGTGATGGAGTTAGGATTTCAAGAGTCAAACGAATTTTTTTTTAACTTGATTTTTCATATGCCTTTTAGATATTTTGAATTGTCATTTATTTCTTTCCAAATATATAAATTTTGTTCAAAAACAATTAAACATTTTATGTTTAAATTCACAACAAAATTAGGAAGCTTGACTCCAAAAATACGAGATCCTACACATAAATTGGGATAGAGCGAGTAAGAGATAGACAAATATTTCTAGTAAAAAAGTAGTATACCTGTTTAGAGCCGTCCTTAGCATAATCAACTACGGCCGAATACCGATCTTCCATGTCGCCTCTTTTTTTCCCTCTCTTACAATAGACAGAGTACCCTTCTCCTTCAACTTCCACTTCATCTAATCTACTGGTCTCTTCCCTCGGCGTTTGACCAACGTGTTCCAAACTCAACGAGGCAATCGGAATCGTAATCCTCGCCGGCCTTTTCCTCTTCAAAATCGTCGACGGCGGTGATGAAGACGTGGAACACACCGCCGCCTCCTTCTCCGCCTCTTCTCTGAGATTTCTATTGTAAGTCAACGGCGATAGAGGTGATTTTGGTGATGGAGATAATAAAGATGACGATGCACAAAACGAATTGCGATTTGCTGGTGATGATAGAGATGATGGTTTACAGTAAAATGGCGAAAGTAGTTTTGGTGTTTGTTGTGATGGTGAGAAGATTGGAGAGGTTGTTAATGCTATTGCACAAGGCATTTTTGCTTTCTTTCCTTAATTTTCGCTTTCATTTTGATTTGCAAATTATAGTTTGTTTGGTACGTAAATTTGGGTGCAGCGGGATATTTATATTGACGTTACTTTGCTACGTTGGTTCTTGTTTGAAAGAATAAGTCGCCAACGCGCCATGCAAGTGGCGGTGGAAAACGAAGACAAAACTTGTTCTTAAACATGACATTATTGTGGGCGTTTGGACATAACAATTACTATAAAGTTTCAACAAAAACGTTAATTTCTCCGTTTCAATTTATGTAAACATATTTGATTGGCACGAAGTTTAAAATAAAAAAAATAATTTTTGACTTTATGGTATAAAATAAGGTACATATATTTTGTGTGGCTATAATCATTGCATAAATGTGAATTGTTTCCAATTAAGGAAAGTGGTCATTCTTTTTGGCACGGACTAAAAAAGAAAATAGGTTCACATAAGTTGAAGCGGAGGATTAACTTCTTTTTAAAGTGAAAATGATATTTGAAAATTAGAGATGTGTTTGAACATGAATAAAATTTTGGATTGTTAATTTTTGTGAATGATCAGATTGAAAATTTTGAGAAAATAACTTTTTGAATTATTTCAAATTTTTAAAAAATTCCAAAATTCATCTTCAAATAAAAATTAAAAGTTTTATGTGTAACGACCCGACCGGTCGTTTTGAGTTTTTGTACTTCGATCGCCAGCTCTCGGGCATGACTAGCCCCTTGTAATGTATTATGACTAATGTATATCATTGGTTTTGGTTTTCAGAAAAATTTGGAATGAATTTGAAAGAACATTTTCAGTTGAAAGCTTTGAATTTGAAAGGTTTGACCAAGAGTTGACTTATTTGTATATGAGTTCGGATCAGAATTTTTATGATTTGGTTAGCTTCGTTGGGTGATTTATGATTTAAGAGCGCGATCGGAATACATTTTAGAAGTACGTGGAAAGATTTGGCTTGAATTGGCAAAGTTAACATTTTATCGAATTTCGGTTGATAGGTGAGATTTTGATATAAAGGTCGGAATGGAATTCCGAGAGTACAGTAGCTTCGTTATGTCATTTGAGGCGTGTGTGCAAAATTTCAGGTTATTCGGACGTCGTTTGGTCGGGTTTACTTAGGCTTGAATTCGATGAGTTTTGAGTAATTCGATATTATTTGAAGTATTTTGATGATTGGAACAAGTTTGAATAATGTTATGAATTATGTTGGTATGTTTGGTTGAGGTCCTGAGGGCCTCAGATGAGTTTCAGGTGGTCAATTGGACCATTTCATGCTTTGAGGACTTTAAAAAAATTGCAGGCTCCAATTCTGGCATTTTTGTTCATCGTGATTGTAGTGGTTCTCTCGCGATCGCATAGAGGCTTTGGCAGGAACATTTCAATCGTGCTTCACTTTCGCACAGATAGAGATGCAATTACATAGTATGTGGAATTAGTTGATCGCGAACGTGTAGGGATGGTCGCGTTCGCATAGAGTAAAGTGGACCTGGCGTTTTAATTGGAAATTATGTATCGCGAACGCGGAGGGTAGTTCGCGATTGCATAGAGTGATTCTACAGCGCATCGCGTTCGCATTGGTTATGTCGCGTTCGCATACAGTTAAAAATCTGGGGGTTGAGCATTTGTGCCTCGCGATCCCGAAGGTCTTCTCGCGATCTCATAGAAGAAAATATCCCTGGGCAGACTGTTTTTAAAATCATCTTGTTCGCGAATGTGGGTCTATTTTCACCCATGGCTGCTCGTTTTTTTGGAGATTTTGAAGGAAATTAAAGAGGGATTCAAGGGGAATCAACTTGAGGTAAGAATCTTGGTCTTAAAACTCTATTATATTGTGAAATCCACCTAGAAATTCATGGAAAATAAGCCTAAATTGAAGAACTAGGGCATGAGAAATTGGACTTTTGAATTGGCATTTAAAGGATCATTTGAGGTCGGATTCGAGAACTTTTGATATTTATGAACTCACGGGGAGATGAAGGATCTAATGATGTGAAAATTTCTGAGTTTCGAGAAGTGGTCCTGGGGCTCGAGTTTTGCGAATTTCGAGAATTTTAATATTTTTAATTATTTTCGCTTGGGCCTTGTTCCCGTAGCATATTGTGACGTATTCGTTATGATTTTGGATAGATTCGACGCGCGTGGATGCCGATTTGAGGGGCAAAGGCATCGCGAGCTAGAGATTTTTTCGGTTCGAGGTAAGTAATGATTATAAATACTGGCCTGGGGGTTTGAAGCCCTAGATTACACATTGTTGTGTTGCTTTGAGGTGACTTACACGCTAGATGACGAGTGCGAGGTAGAGTACTGCTGGGGATTGTAAACTAGTCTATCCCGAATGAGTACTTTAATGCGTACCTGATAGTTAATTATTTGATGTTATTACATTTTGGGTTGTATGCCGTGTTTGAGGCCTTGTGCCGACTTGTTGAGACCCTTAGGGGCATTTTTACTATCTATCCTCACTCTATTCATTTGAAAGCATATCCTCAGTCCCGTTTTACCTGTTTATTACTCAAATTTGGCTTTATCACTATATTCTTAAAAATGTGGAAACTGTTTTGTGCGAAGTTCCCTGTTTTACTGCGATAGACTGAGTGTCTGATGGTGAGATTGATGACTGAGAGTTTGATGGTGAGGTTAATCACTCATAGAGGTCGAGGGCCTCGTTGTGAGGATTATATATCTATGGATCGGATTGCACGCCACAACAATATATATGTTTATGGATCGGGTTGCACGCTACAACGATACTTATACGGATTGGGCTGCATGCCGCAGTGATACTTATATAGATCGGGCTGCACGCTGCAACGATATGTTAGATAAGGTTGCACGCTGCAACGATATAGCGCTTGGGCTGTAGGAGCCTCTCCTGGAGTCTGCACACCCCCAACGAGCGCAGTCGATGAAATATATGGATCGGGCTACACCCCGAAGCGATATACGGATCGGGCTACACCCCGCAGCGATATACGGATCGGGCTACACGCTGCATCGATTAATATATGGTACCTGTTGAGCGTGAATGCTGAGTGTGAGTATTGATTGGTAAGAGATGAGTTACGAGTGACAGAGAGGCTAGCCCGAGGGGCGATAAATATATACATGCACATGAGTGATACTTTGCCTGAAATGCTTGTTTATGAACTTATTGATTCCACTCCTCTTTAAAGTGAGCTGCTATCGAATATGTTGATTTATTGACTGCTTTCACTTATTTTTATATATTGAGCCTCTGTCGAAATGTTGAACAAATGTTTTAAAGCAACTTTTACGCAAACTGGGGTTTATGAGATGTATAAAATTTAATCACTGATTTGGCATTGGTTATTTCTACAGAGATTTTCAAGTTACGAGGTGTTCATGATTATGGTTTTGCCCGAGGGGCTGTTTTATGAACTATGCTTAGCCCAAGAGGCCGATTATGGCTTTAATCTCGATTATTATATTACATGGTATTGAACCCCTGCCGAAACTGTTGGAAAGTATTTCAAAATGATTCTTTTTAAAAAAATGATAGATCTTAAAAAGGGAAGACTGACTCGTATTATGATTTGAAAACCTGTTATGTTTATTAAGCCTAACGCGAATGTGGATTCATCGTTTCATACTGCTCGTTCTTTATTTACTCTTATTACTTACTAGGTTGGATTCATTGTTTCATACTGCTCAGTCTTTATTTATTCTTATTACTTACCGGGTTGGAGTACTCACATTACTCCATGCACCCCGTATGCAGATTCAGGTATATCGGAACCCAGTAGCAGGTGTGGATTGCTCAGACGCGGAGTCATCAGAGTTAGCAAAGTGGTTGCAGGACATTTGCAGTTACTGTATTTACTACATTTTTAGAATTTTGTTGTATTCAGACCTTGATAGTTGCTAATGACTAGTGACACCCCGATGTTGGGCTTGTATAGAAATTTCGCACTGTTTCCTTCAGATTTATATTATGAAATATTGCTCTAACTAAAGGTTTAAAAATGACTCTTTATGATTAAAGGGTTAATGTGAGTGTTGTGTCGGTTGGCCTTGTCTTTACGAGAGGCGCCATCACGATCGGGCCGGTTTGGGATCGTGACAAGTTAGTATTAGAGCCAGGTTATTCGTGTGTTTTATGGACTTGGAGACTGTAAGTTCTCATATACAATTTAGCTCGTAGTTGTGAATAGCAAATATGGGTAAGTTAGTTAGATGTTAGTATGTGCTATGATTTAGTCATTGTGAACCTTCGAAGGATTATTTATCTGTTGTGAGTAACTAGAGTTGATATGTGGTCCATTGGTAGACCTATATGGATATGTGTTCGGCATCGAGATGGTTTGTGGACTTCGAGTGGCTGTTGGTGAAGGATGTATTGATTCCGTTATTTTGAGCTATTAGCAGTTAGGGGAACCTATGAATTACCTTTCAGTGTTGTGAGACGTTATGATCTATTGGTTATAGGCACCTATGGTGCGGTTCTATCGGAATTCATAATGGAAGTTGAGGGGAAGAGTAATTGGGAGTTGCTCGGTGAATGGCGTATCATATGTTCTTGCGGGTGAGATTCGTGTGTCCTATTCTATGATGTGAGACGGGCTTTCAGCCTTGTGTTGTGGTGGTACTAGTGATCTTGAGTTACAGCTCTTTCATTTGAGTCATTTCCATGATTTGATCATGTTTAGATTATTGCTTATTGGTGCGCGGGCTGCACAAGTTGTGGCTTTAGCCTGTATTGATATATCATGTCAGTATAGTAACTTTGTTGGATTAGATGAGATTATTGGGGTCCTTAATGAATACAAACGGATTCGATTTCAGCATATTGATGGATCAATATCGAGGTTCGGTTCATAAATTTGCTATGGTCCTTGCCAAAGGAGAAGTAGCCATATGGATGGCTGATCTGAGAAATGGTTATGATTTACCACGCGTTTCATTTATCATTGGCAGTATATGAAAGTGTTGGAATGAGACTTAAGTTGTTAAGAGGTTTTCTATCGGTATTCGGCTGTTAGGTGCAACTGTTGTGATTATAAGTTATTGCCGCGAGTGTTTGAGTATACGGTAAATCAGTTGATTGTGCCTGAGATAGTATATATGGTTTGTTACAGCTTGTTTGGGACTTATTCACAGTATAAATGTGAGGTTTTGAAAGCATTGGGGATTTTAGAAGCAGAAATGTGGTTCTATAGTTTATGGACTAGGATAGATTGTGGAATTTTAGTTATATTGTGTTATTGGACCTATATGAGATAGGGTGACATGGGGTCACCCCGGGTATATGCATGGTAAGGTTATTCAGCGATTGATTAGCTTTTAGAACAACTCTGGGTATGTTCGAGGACGAACGTGTGTTTAAGTGTGAGAAGATATGACGACCAGATCGGTCGTTTTGAGCTTTTGTACTTCGATTGCCAGTTCTCGGGCACGACTTGCCCCGTATAATATATTATGGCTGATATAGATTGTTGGTTTTGGTTTCAGGAAAATTTGGAATGAATTTGAAAGAACAGTCTCAGTTGAAAGCTTTGAATTTGAATGGTTTGACCAAGAGTTGACTTATTTGTATATGATCTCGGTTTGGAATTTTTACGATCTAGTTTGCTTCATTGGGTGATTTATGACTTAGGAGCGTGATTGGAATGCATTTTGGAAGTGTGTGGAAGGATTTGGCTTGAATTGGCAAAGTCAGCATTTTGGCGAATTCCGATTGATAGGTAATATTTTGATATTGAGGTCAGAATAGAAAAGCAAGAGTTGCAGTAACTTCATTATGTCATTTGGGGTGTGTGCGCAAAATTTCAGGTTATTCGGATATCGTTTGGTTAAGTTTTTGATCAAAAATGTATTTCATAAGTTTTTGGAAACTTAGGCATGGATTCGATGAGTTTTGAGTAATTCTATGTTGTTTGAGGTGTTTGGATGATTGGAAGAAGTTTGAATAATGGTATGGATTATGTTGGTATATTTGGTTGAGGTCCCGAGAGCCTCGGGTGAGTTTCGGGTGGTCAATCGGACCATTTCATGCTTTGAGGACTTCAGAAAAATTGCAGGTACCAGTTGTGGCATTTTTGTTCATCGCTATTGTTGTGGTTCTCTCGCGATCGCATAGAGGCTTTGGAGGGAGCAGTTCAATCGTGCTTCGCCTTCACACAGATAGAGATTCAATCGCATAGTATATGGAATTAGTTGATCACGAACGCGTAGGGCTGGTCGCGTTCGCATAGAGTAAAGTGGACCTGGGGTTTTAATTGGAAATTGTTTATCGCGAACGCGGAGGGTCGTCCGCGATTGCAAAGATTGATTCTACAGTGCATTGCGTTCGCATTAGTTATGTCGGTTTCGCATAGAGTTAAATCTGGGGGTTGAGCATTTGTGCTTCGCGATCGTGAAGGTCTTCCCGCGATCTCATAGAAGAAAAAATCCCTGGGCAGAATGTTTTGAAAATCATCTTGTTCGCGAATATGGGTCTATATTCACCCATGGCTGCTCGTTTTTTTGCAGATTTTGAAGGAAATTAAAGAGACATTCAAGAGGAATCGACTTGTGGTAAAAGTCTTGTTCTTAAAACTCGATTATATTGTGAAATCCACCTAGAAATTCATGGAAACTAAGCCTAAATTGAAGAACTAGGTCTTGAGAAATTGGAATTTTGAATTGGGATTTAAAGGACCATTTGAGGTGGGATTTGAGAACTTTTAATATGTATGAACTCGTGGGGAGATGAAGGATCTAATAATGTGAAAATTTTTGAGTTTCGAGAAATGGGTCTGGGGCTCGGGTTTTGTTAATTTCGAGATTTTTGATATTTTTCGATTGTTTTCGCTTGGGCCTTGTTCCCTTAACATATTGAGACGTGTTCATTCTGATTTTGGATATATTCAACGTGCGTGGAGGCTGATTTAAGGGGCAAAGGCGTCATAAGCTAGAGATTTTGCTGGTTCGAGGTAAGTAATGACTGTAAATACTGCTATGAGGATTTGAGACCCCGGATTACACATCGTTGTGTTACCTTGAGGTGACTCACATGCTAGATGACGAGCGTGAAGTAGAGCATCGCAGGAGACTATGACCTAGTCCATCCCGAACGAGCACTTTAATGTGTACCTGATAGTTAATTGTTTGATGTTATTATATTTTGGGTTGTATGCCGTGTTTGGGGCCTTGTGCCGCCTTGTTAAGACCCTTAGAGGCATTTTTACTATCTATCCTCACTCTATTCATCTGAAAATATATCCTCAGTTATGTTTTACATGTTTATTACCAAATTTGGTTTTATTACTATATTCTTAAGAATGTGAAAACTGTTTTGGGCCAAGTTCCCTGTTTTACTGAGATAGTTCGAAGGTCTGATGGTGAGATTGATCACTGAGATAGATTGAGAGTCTGATGGTGAGGTTAATGACTTAGAGAGGCCGAGGGCCTAGTGTGATGATTATATATCTATGGATCGGACTGTACGCCGCAGCAATATATATATATATATATATACACACACACACACACAAACACACACACACACACACACACACACACACACACACATATATATATATATATATATATATATATATATATATATATATATATATATATATATACATATATATATACACACACAGAGATCGGGTTGCACGCCACAACGATATGTTGGATCGGCTTGTACGCCACGGTGATATAGCCGCTTGGGGTTGTAGGAGCCCCCCCGGAGTTTGCGCGCTCCTAGTGAGCGCCGTCGATGAAATATATGGACCGGGATGCACGACGCATCGATATACGGATCGGGCTACACGCCACAACGGTTACTATGTGGTACCTACTGAGCGTGAATGCTGAGTGTGAATATTGATTGATAAGAGATGAGTCACGAGTGACAGAGAGGCTAGCCCAAGGGCCGATAGATATATACATGCACATGAGTGATACTTTGCCTGAAAGGCCTATTTACGGACTTATTGATTCCACTCTCCTTTAAAATGAGCTTCTACCGAATATGTTGATTTATTGACTGTTTTCACTCATTTTAATATATTGAGCCTATGTCGAAATGTCGAACAAATATTTTAAAGAAACGTTTATGTAAACTGCGATTTATGAGATGTTTAGAATTTAATCACTGATTTGGCATTGTTTATTTCCACTGAGATTTTTAAGTTACGAGGTGTTCATGATTACGGCTTTGCCCGAGGGTCTATTTTATGAACTATGCTTAGCCTAAGGGGCCGATTATGTCTTTAATCTTGATTATTATTTTAAATGGTATTGAACCTCTATTGAAACTGATGGAGAGCATTTCAAACTGATTTTTTTAAAAAAAAACTGGATCTTAAAAAGGGAAGATTGACTCGTATTATGATTTAAAAGCATGTTGTATTTATTAAGCCTAATGTGAATGTGGATTCATCGTTTCATACTGCTCAGTCTTTATTTACTTTTATTACTTATTAGGTTGGATTCATTGTTTCATACTGCTCAGTCTTTATTTCTCTTATTACTTACTGGGTTAGAGTACTTACGTTATTCTCTGCACCCCGTGTGCAGATTCAGGTATATCGGAACTTGGTAGGGAGTGTGGATTGCTCAGACGCGCAGTCATCAGCGTTAGCAAGGTGACTGCATGATGTTCGCAACATCGTTTCTTTCCCCTCATTGCAGTTACTGTATTTACTACTTTTTTAGACTTTTATTGTATTCAGACCTTGATAGTTGCTCATGACTAGTGACACCCTGATGTTGGACTTGTATAGAAATTCTGCATTGTTTCCTTCAGATTTATATTATGAAATATTGCTCTAATTAAAGGTTTAAAAATGACACTTAATGATTGAATGGTTAATGTGAGTGTTGTGTCGGCTGGCCTTATCTTCACGAGAATCACCATCACGACTGGGCCGGTTTGGGGTTGTGACATTATGGCCAAATACTGATTTCGAAAAAAATAAAAAAAATTCAAAAAGAAAGTAAAAAAATTCTTTTGTCGAAACAGTTTCTTTTGGTAATATTACTTATTCATTTTTTATTTTATATGATCCATTTGATTGTTCATAAAATTTAATAAAAATAGAATTTTTTTAAATTGTGATTTTAATATGACATGAGATTTATGTGGTTATAAATTCATATGATTAAGGTAAATTATTTCTAAAAAAAGAGGAAAGATGTCATTTGTAGTACAACTTAAAAAGAAAATAATATCATATAAATTAAAATCGAGGGAATACTAAAATTGTAAAAACATTCACTAGTAAACCTTGTCATACTATTGAACACACCCTCAATAATTTGTGCTAGCTTTTGTTTTGGCGCTTAAGATAAAAATAACAAAGAAATGTAAAGGACAAAATATAAAAATGGTCGGTAGATTGGC
This sequence comes from Nicotiana benthamiana, assembly GCA_034376525.1. NCBI lineage: Eukaryota > Viridiplantae > Streptophyta > Magnoliopsida > Solanales > Solanaceae > Nicotiana > Nicotiana benthamiana. Next base: position 70,810,440 of record CM067332.1, read on the forward strand.
TTAAAATATAAGGAATATGAATTATATTAAAGGTAGCTAAGTGCACAAAGATTCCCTCATTCATGTAGGATTCGAGGAAATACCACACCTCAAGGGGTGTTATAGACAGTGTACCATAGTATAAGCATTGGTGACTGTTTCCATGCGGTGACGGAACCACATGCATCAAAGTGGTGTCAATCGATATCCCTTTGCCGAAAAATTATAATGTATAAATATGTTAAAAAACTTTTTATGTACATATACTATGTGTTGAACCTCCTTAATTTCATGTACATTTAATTTTTCATATTTTAACACCCTTTAGTAAAAATTCAATTCCATTATTATTTTTATGGTTTTAACCTGTAATATATAAATTATACAAAAATAATTTTATCATTGCTCAAGGCTCCTCTTCATAGGTGAATTATATTACATGAATATTTAATGTACTTAGCCATATTTTATCATTTTGAATTAGCTGCTCATATTTTTTACCCAGATACATTTAAAAGTATTAAAGATAGATATATAAAATAAGAAAAATAAAAGGCGTTTATTAGACTTTATGTGACTAGATCTGGTCAGTGAAGTCATTTTTTGGATGGGTATGATGGTGGTCAAGTTAGGAGTTGCAAAAAATAATCATCTAAGGAGGAAAAATTCTTTTTTCTTTTCTTTCGCTTGAGCTAATTAGTTCAGTAATAAAGTTTCAAATATGTGGGGCTTCTACATGCAATAACAAATTAAATACTTTGTCCAATCATGAACTCTTCTGCTATATAGATAGATTCAAAATCTTCATTTTAATTTTAACGACAAATTCTTTTGCTCTTAACTGAGGAAATAGTCTCAGCTGCCACTACTTTGTCTTTCTATTCTTTTTCTTTTATTTACTTTTTCTTGGGGTTTTGTTTTTTTTGTGTTTCGGGATGATCACCACTTCATCGAAAAAAAATTCACAATAGTACATATTAACAATAAATAAAAATTAATATATGGGATCTAAAATGTAAAAAATAATATCGTCCGTTGTTATAATAATTTATTTATTTTTTTACTTAATCAACCGGTACCATCCCAATCTCACACAAATAACTATTGGATTGAAAAGAATTATTAAACTGAGTACAAGCAATATGACCAAGTTAAGTTAAGATCCAAGTTAAGTAATAGGCATTAAAATGATTCTATTACAAGGGACAATGGTATGTGATTTGGGGTCATACTAATACTATTGAGAAAAATACCTGAACCCTTTGTTTCCCAATTTTGAGTCTAGCTTGTTATCCCTTTTATTGGTTCTATTCTATCTTACCTAACTTTTGCATTTTGTATTTTCATTATTGTAGTTTTACTTCTTTGAGTTGTAACTACCATCAATATAATTTGTATTGTGGAGTTGTTACATTACTTATTTAAATATTGATACCCGCTTATGAATTTTTTTTATGTACGCCTGATAGAGGAGGATGAGATTCAAGAAGGATTGGCCATGGCCATGCATTATATATATGTGCATTCGAATTGGTTTATCGATAAATCAAATCGATTATTTATATCGGTTATTGAATTTGGTTTATCGATTTCGATTTCAGAATTTTCCTTATCGAATTACGATTTTAATTTTATCCTCTTCGGCTATCAATTTATCGATAAACCGATAAAATATACTAAAAAATAAATATACCCTTATTCTATAATGCCATTTCTTTTATCCTAAGTCCCTAACCCTATTATTTCCTCCACCAGTCTTCGGTGCCACTTTTACCTTTGTATAAACAAAAGAAACCTCCAGCTAGAGTTACTAACTTGGAAACCGAGCTTGCTCAACTCCAAGATGAGTTGAAGAAGGCAAAGGATCAGCTCACTTCATTCGAGTCCTTAAAAAGGAGGGCTCAAATATAGGCAGAGGAGGCTAAGAATCAGCTCGCAGCAATGTCCGAGAAGCTCGATGAGTCCGAGAAACAACTAGTTGAGCTCTCAGATTCTAAGGATGCTCGAATCCTGGAACTTCGTAAGATATCACAAGATCGAGCATGGAAATCTGAACTCGAGGCTGTCCAGAAGCAGCACGAAATACGAACTGCAAACCTAGCAGAGAAAGTGAACTCCGACAAACTCCAGCGTACTTCAGCGACTTCAATAGTACGTTTCTCCCCCTTTGTCTTCGTGTCTTTGACATAATTTTTATGTTATAAATCATGTTCGTCTTATTTTAGTTTCTTTTTGTCCATATTAGTTAGGCGTTTATAGTGATATACTTTCCGTGGAATCTCGCAAATTTTCTTATTGGTGTAATCGATAAGCCCCAAAAATTGATAAATCGAAATCGAAAAAATCGAAACCTTGCTGAAACGATAACGATAAGCATATGTTCAAATCGATAATCATTAACTAATTATCGATAAGGGTCAAAATCGAATCGATAAATCGAATGCACACCCCTATATACATTCTAATGAAGCATTATATTTAGGAAATACTTCACATAAGAACAACTGAGTTCCCTGCTTTTCAATTTTATAGCCCATATTTCAATTTAGAATCAATTAGCCAAAAAATAATAGGCTAAGATTCAATATCCAACTCCAATATGTTCTAGAAATTACTATTTAACTTTTAAAAAAGATTGCTCAAGCTTATAAGTTAATTTTTGAATCAGTAACTGTGACTCAAATATTAGTTCAACAAACCAAATCCATTTAGATGGTGAAAAATAAATTTTTAACAAGCTTAAACATTTGGGTTTAAATTTCGATTTGATTTTGTGAGAAATTTAAAGTAGGTGTTATTTAGACTTGGAGAAATAATAGAGGTTGTATATAAAATTTGAAGTCATTTAATGAAGATTTAGACTGGTTTTGAACAAGAATTGCAACTGAAAATTGTGGATGAAGTTTGTCTATAGAAGCTCGTATAAAGATGTATAAAAGTGTATAATAGCGTATAAGATGTGTTTATACACTCATATACAGTATTATACAAGATTATACACAATTATAAAAAAACTAACTTCGTCTTCTTCATTGCGTCTTTTCCAAAATTTAACTCAAATCATGCTCAAATCACTTTAAATTTAAATTTTGAACTCATTTTGATATTTTCAATCAATTGGAACAATACGCAATCCAAACAACTAACAAACTAAAAAATTACATTTTCCAAAGCAAAGGTTTAAATGACTTTCAATGGTGGACTTTTACTCTTTAATTTTCTTACATTGCAACCAGGTGACACAAGATAAGAAGCAGCAATGGCTAGACAACCCTCTGAAGCATATGTAGAAGATATGAGAAGAAAAGATAGTGAAAGCTATGGATGTGAGACCACTATTTAACTCCATAATTTTAGAAGCAATAGTTATAAGAACACAAGTTTTGAATTTGCTAGTGCTTTCAAAATAGATACAATATATGCTAGGTCGGATAAAACTTAAAAATACGTGCCATCTTAAGAAGTAATTCTTTATATATACACACAAATATAATTGTCCTCACCAATGAGGGACAAAGTTCAAGACAAAAGCTCATTTCATTCAAATTTTTTCATTTCCCTCTATTTTATTTTCCATCATTTTCAATTCAGACCCTTAGACTCCCAATGCTTAAAGTCTTTTAAGCCCAATGCTTTCCAATGCTTTAAAATCCAACACTAAGTTCCTAACCCTATTATTTGTCTGCCCAAACTTCAGTGCCACTTTTACCTTTGTATAAACAAAAGAAACCTCCAGCTAGAGTTACTGACTTGGAAACCGAGCTTGCTCAACTCCAAGATGAGTTGAAGAGGCAAAGGATCAGCTCACTTCATTTGAGTCCTTAAAAATGAGGGCTCAAATAGCGGCAGAGGAGGCTAAGAATTAGCTTGGAGCAATGTCAGTGAAGCTCGAGAAGTCCGAGAAACAACTAGTTAGAGCTCTCAGATTTTGAGGATGCTCGAATCCTGGAACTTCGTAAGATCTCACAATATCGAGCATGGCAATCTGAACTCGAGTCTGTTCAGAAGCAGCACGAGTACGAACTGCAAACCCCGCATAGAAAATGAACTCCGGCGAACTCCAATGTACTCTGGCGTACTCCGCCGAATTCAATAGTACGTTTCTCCTCCCTCTCTCTATGTGCCTTTGATATAGTTTTTATGTTATAAATGGTGTTTATCTTATTTTAGCTTTTTTTTATCCATATTAATTAGGCATGTTTATAGCGATATACTTTCCGTGAAATCTCACAAATTTTCTTATTAGTGTAATCTGTAACCAAATTAATAAGCCCCAGATATCAATAAATCAAAATAAAAAAATCGAAACCTTACTAAACGATAACGATAAGCATACTTACAAATCGATAATTGATAAGTAATTATAGATAAGAGCCAAAATCGAATCGATAAATCGAATACACATCCCTATATACTTTCTAATGAAGCATTATATTTAGGGAAAATTTCACATAATAACAACTGAGTTCCCTATTTTTTAATTTTATAATTTACAATAAACTAGCCAAAAAATAAAAGGCTAAGATTCAACATCCAACTTCAATAGTTTCGATAAATTACTATTTAATTTTTTAAAAAGATTGCTCAAGATTATAAGTTAATTTTTGAATCGGAAATTGTGACTCAAATATTAGTTCAATAAACCAAATTCATTTGCATGGTGAAAATTAAATTTTTAACAAGCTTAAACACGTGGGTTTAAATTTCGATTTTGATGTTGTGAGAAATTTGGAGTAGATGTTATTTAGACTTGTTAGAAATAATATAAGGAGGCTGTATATAAAATTTGAAGCCATTTAATGGAGATTTGGACTGATTTTGAATAAGAATTGCAACGGAAAATCGTGGAAGAAGTTCGTCTACAGACGCTTGTACAAAGGCGTATAAAAGTGTGTTTATACACAATTATGCAAATAACTGACATCATCTTCTGCATTGCGTCTTTACTAAAATGTAACTCAAATCTTGTCCAAATCTACTCCAAATCACTTCAAATTTAATTTTGAACTCCTTTTGATATTTTCAATCAATTGGAACAACACCCAATTCAAACAACTAACAACTTCTTTTTTTTCGGGATACTGCTCCACTCGTAGAGCGAATGATCATAAGTCAAACCGAATATGAGGAGGAAAGTGAGATCATTGTCCGATCTTTATCGTCGAATCCCAAATATGCATCTTCTAGTGTTTCAGCCGATCCCCAATCTCCCAGTATCAATATTTTGGCTGTTTAAGCCGGTACAGGTACAGAAGTGGCTACAACGGAGCAGCTTACTCCTGAGATGGATTTACCGATTGAACTAGATTTACTAGAAGCTATCGCTTCGGGTCGAAGCACTAATAGAAAAGGACCGGAAAACGCGGCGGCATAGGAACCACGGGACCCCCTACTAGTAAAGGGAAAATGGAAGTGAGCTCCTGCGCACCAGCTGAAAAGGCCCTTTCCCTTTTTGATAATATATGGTAAGCTTTATAGCTCCAACCTAGTCAAGGGGCTTTGATGCCCTTTGTATAGGTTGGGTTGCTGGATACGGGATCCTCGTAGTAGGCTGGATCTAACCAACTACTCTCTCTTATTAAACAACCTATATCCTCCACACATAATCATCATTTGATAGATTATCCAACCCCGATCAATCTTAGTTATTGGTGGGGGTTCGGTTCGTTAGATGGTATTTGTTTAGTCATTCAGATAGTGACTGGCATTTTTTAGCTATGCATTACACACGATGACTTAAGTAATTTCTTATTATAAGATCTTCACCATGGATGATAGGATTCCTCCCGGAAGCAAAGGCAGGATCAAAGCCTATTGATTCACCAGTTTGCTAACCTACTTGTTGGCTACCCACACTCTGTAACTCAAAAAATCATATTTTCAAAAGTAAAGCTTTGAATGTCCTTCAATAGTGGATTTCTACTCTTTAATTTTCTTACATTACAATCAAGTTACATTTGATAAGAAGCCACAATGGGGAACGACCCTTTGAAGCATATATAGAAGATGTGAGAAGAAGAGAGAGTGAAAGCAATGATTGTGAAACCACTTATTTAACTCCATAGCTTTTAGAAGCAATAGTTATAAGAACACAAGTTTTGAATTTGCTAGTGCTTTCAAAATATATGCAATATGGGCTAGGTTGGGTAAAACTTAAAACATGTTCTATTTTTTGTTGTAGTGTGAAGTCATATGTATTTTCTTGTAATTTTTTCTTATATTTACTAAGTAGTCTTAGGAATTTGCCTTTCTTTATTCTCCAAACTGAAGATCGATCACATATTCATGTATTGCTATCAAGTAGTAATTAACTAAGTTGCTTGCTTCCTTGTTGGTTGATGATAGATTATAATTATGTATTTTCGTCGCTTATTATATTTTAATGTACTGTACTTTAATTGAATTTGAGCTTTAATCGCTAGTATTTTGTACTAATTATGTATTTTATTCCTTACAGGAGTGATTCCGAGCTATGTAGATATTATGAGATGAGTTCAAGTGTTTTGGAGCTTTGAAGTATGGGTAAAAGCCCAAGGTATCAAGCTGGGATTGTGTTCGTGGATTAACAAATGATAGTTAAGAACGAAACGAAGAATCAAGCTGGCATACGTCGCATTGTCTAGTAAAATGCACATAACATTTCACTCATAACTCCGTTTGGGCCCCACAATATATTTTTGGAGCTATCTGAAAAGGCTAAAACTCTATAGTTTTCATTTTTGTGAATTCCCACTACTGCACCGCACAGTGCGCCTTGGCATGCGCCACATTTGTGAAATTTTCCAATAGTCTGTCAGAAAACAGCTCTCTGAACTTTCCCACTGCATCGCCGCATAGTTCACCGTAGCGTGCACGGTAGTGCAAATTTTACAGAGCCAGAGTCCTATTTCATGCAGGAAAAAGGTGTTTCTTCTGGGCTATCCTTATTTGGAATAAATACATGTAAAAATGCTATTTTAAGGATGAGGGACAAACTTTTTACACAATTTAGATCTAAGGAGGCTTAGGAGACCGGTGATTCGACCTAAGGAGGCAAGAACACACTAGGAGCACGGTAGAAAATTCTTCTACCAGTTTTTCACTTCCTTCTTCCTATTTTCATTATTGGTTATTAATTCTAGTATTGTAGTTATGCATACTATTATGAATAGCTAATTTGTTATATAGGGTTTTGATGGAACCTATTGAAGGATAATTTTCTTGTTACATTAATATAGATTTGCCATAGTATTTTCTCTATTTATTCAACTATATTATTATTGTGGTTAGTTGAAGAGCTCTCAATCGATTATGTTTATTTAGTGTGTATTACTCGGGGAGAGAGTGTATATTTAGGTAGTTGTTGAACAACATCACTCCTAATGTATATGAGGGATCAATACGAAAGGTTTAAAGCTGCGATTAGGGATAACGAAACCTTGGGTACGATCTGAGTGAGCCGTACTTAATGTCAGCTAGCGTAATTCGGGGGAACATATCTAATAAATTGTGGCAACTAATCGGGAGAGAATTGCGATAGTCAGAACGCTCATGATCGATAGAGAATACTTAGGTGAATTTATAGGATTCCAACAATAGGGGAAATAATAACTCTAGACCTCCTTAATTTTCTCTCCAATCGTTAACCTTGTTAATTGATAGTTTTACTTCTTTCTAGTATTTGTGAGTTAATTAGATAAAAATAAACATTATAATCTTTATAATTAGGAAATTGTTTGGACTTGTCTTCTTGGTGATAGTGAACAATTGTAGCTAAGCCTTAATAATTTTCTCTGGGATTCAACTCAAGACTTGTAAATTAAATTATATTTGCAATGATCACTTAATTCTTTTATAAGACATAATTAACGTGATCATTGATATATATGTTTCAATAATTATTTTGAACTCTTAATATTGAAGTCTTGACTCTTTTCGCTAATGAGGCAATTTCTTTCGAGTAAAAACTGAATTTGCTGATACTGTATCATATTGATCTTGGTGTGCTATATATTTCTTTATTTATCTACTTTTATTGTGAACACTTCTATAACTAATAACTTCAATACAAGTACGTATACTTAATGGTTTTCCCCCCTGAATTACCATTCCAGTCGAAAGATATTATGTATTTAATTGGAGGAAGAAGTGATATCACAATGCCTTTAATTATGCCTAAGAAGCTCAAAGATTGTTTATTTTTAGAGTAAACTAAGACAAGATGAGAAAACAAAAGGATAGAAACGAAAAGAAGGGGAAATGACGTGATAATTTGGTAGAGATTCCAACATGCACATGGTTTGTTACAATTATGATTAAGCGTCAGATATATACATATGCATGGCTGACCGACCAATATATATATCAATTAAAGTTTTTTAATCATAATTTTTAATTGGGAAGAACAGGGACGTGCTGGTTTCTACATCGTGTGAGCATTTTCTATATCGATAGAAATGAATTTAGACCTACCATGTGATTTGTGGCTTCAACCTTCTGAAAATTTATTGTTTGGAAAAATTTCAAGCCAGTATTATTAATTATAATTTCAGTCTAAGATTCTCATTACTAGAGCTTACACAATGTTCCTATAGTTTTATATTTACGTGTATTGACTATCTATTATGTAATTTGTCCAATATGACCATGCTGAACTGAGTAGTAATCTATGGCTCCTACTCAATGTTGTGTTGTATTTGCGTGTGGGGAATATATATATATATATATATATATATATATATATATATATATATATATATATATATATATATATATATATATATATATATATATATTCAACTTTTTTTTTCCTGTTATTTTAGTAAAAGATTTTACAATTGGGAAAAAAAATTCATCATAATTTGGATATATGTGTTAATCATAATACACTCAACACATTTGTTTATTCAGCTTTTCTTTTCCTTTTCGAGATCTCTTCTTCTTAACATTAACCATAACCTCCTTTTTCTTGCCCTCTGCCTTTTCTATAATACAATCGTGTTTCTCTATTATTAGAGGGAGAGTCAGAATTTGACATTATTGGATTTGAGGTTTTAGTCATTTTTATGTTATTGAGTTCTGAAGAAATTCATCCTAGCTTCACACCATATCATATGCAATTGAGAGAGGGAGAAGTTGAGAGAAAAGAGTTCGATAGAGAAGAAGAAGAGAGGAAAATGTCAATGTTCTATTGAGCTAATACACATGAGGGTCGTTTATATTGTTGGTTTGCTTAGTGATTGACAAGTGTCTCACTAATCGGTTAACCAACTCTCATTATACTATATACGTATATACTTATACACACATACACCTCTTCTAATGTATACAACTCCCCCTCAAGCTGGAGGATAAAGAGGATCAAACACTCCATGCTTGGATAAAAGGAATTGATGTTGTGCAGAACCAAGACCTTTTGTCATCAGATTAGCTAGCTGTAAAGTTGTAGGGATGTATTAAGGACTAAGCAACCCTATCTTGATCTTTTCACGAACAAAATAACAATCAATCTCGATATGTTTGGTTCACTTGTGGAATATTGGATTGACAGCTATTTGTAAAGCTGCCTTGCTATCACTATATCAACTTTTAACTCCTTAAGCAATCCTAGAACCCAGGTGATCTCTGCAACAGTTGCTGCAAGACTACGGTATTCTGCCTCTGCTGAACTCCTGCTAACTGTAGGTTGTTTCTTTGGCTTCCACGAGAGCAATGAATCCCCAAGTTTGACAATATAACCATTTACTGATCTCTTGTATTTAGACATCCTGCCCAATCAGAGTTACAATATACAGAAAGATGTCTTATGGGAGAGTTATGTGGAAGAATACCAAGTCCTGGAGTACCTTTAACATATCTAACCACTCGTAGAGCTTCATCCCGATGAGACAGTTTGGGATGCTGCATAAACTGACTCAGTACTTGGACTACAAAAAACAAGTCTGGCCTAGTAACTGCTAGGTAGAGAAGCTTTCCAATAAGTCTTTGGTAACTACCTGCATCCTGTAACTTCGTATCATCAGTGTGTCCAACATATGTGTCATAATCAATGGTTCTTAACTTTTGATTGAGCTTAACAGGCGTGTTGATAGGTTTGGCAGCTGCAAGTCCAACATCTGATATTAATTGCAGTGCATATTTCCTTTGAGTGAGAAGCATCCCTTTGTTGGATCTTAGAACTACAATCCCAAGGAAATACCTAAGCTCTCATAGATCTTTTACCTTGAATGAACTATGTAGTGGCTGCTTAGATGCCTTCATAACAACATAATTGCTTCCAATGATGAGCAAGTTATCTACATGGACTATGATAATGACAATATCTGAACCTACTCTTTTAGTGAACAATGAGTGATCATGAGGACATTGTATATAATCAACTGCTAAAAGTACCTCAGTCAGTTTAATGTTCTATTGCCTTGATGCCTGCTTTAACCCATACAAAGATTTCAGCAGCCTGCACACCTTATGCTCCCTCTTCTTGTGAAACCTTTGAGGCAAGAACATGTAGACTTCTTCATAAAGATCACCATGTAGAAAAGTATTGTTAACATCCATTTGGAATAGGTTCCACCCCTTTGAATCAGCCAGACTAATGTTGGTCCTGATAGTGACCATTTCTGTAACAGGAGAAAATGTCTCATGATAATCCAATCCTTCTTGCGGTGTGTACCCCTTTGCTACTAACCTTGCTTTGAACCTTTCTACCTCCCCATTTGCCTTATATTTCATCTTGAACACCTATTTTGAGCCTATAGCTTTCTTCCATGGAGGAAGATCTACCACTTCCCAGGTTTCATTATCTTCAAGTGCTTTAAGTTCTTCTTCCATTGCCTCCACCTAAGCCTTATCAAGGAAAACTTCTTTGAAGGATATAGGTTAAGTAAGTTCTGAGAAGGATCTTAAAAAGGATTTGTTGTTCAGAGAGATGAGCATAGGTGATGAAATTTGATATAAAGTATGGTGTATCCTTGGTTGACTTGATTATATTCACATAGTCTTTGAGCGAAATAGAAGGTTTGGAAGATCTAGACTTTCTAGTAAATTTTGCAGGCAAAGCATGAACTAGGTGTAGTGACTCTTCAACTAGTGTTTCCTCTGAGGGAACTACTGATTCCTCTGGTAATGAAGGAATTACATCTGGTGCCTGTAAGGCTGGTAATGAAAAAGGTTCTACTGGTGAGTCTGGTACTTCTTGTTCAGTTTGAATCTCAGCAGGAGCAAGAGTTTCAGCAACAGTACTATGGTCAAATATTGGAGTTGTTTCTTCAAAACTAACTCCCATTAGCTCACAAGGGAACAAATCTTCATTTGCATCTATGACTTCCTTAAATGGAAAGAGATGTTCTCAGAATGTGACATCTCTACTCACTATCACCTTTTTGGAGTCTAGGTCATACAACCTATACCCCTTTTGAGTCTCTGAGTATCCTACAAGAGTACATTTTCTTGCCCTGCTGTAAATTTATCCCTTATAGGTAGGTTACTTGCAAAACATAACAACCAAAAACTCTTAATGATCCGGCTTTGCAGGTTTGTTGTGCAACATATCATAAGGACATTTCTTCTTCAAGATCTTAGTAGGCAACTTGTTAGTCAAATACATAGCAGTTTTGATGTTGTCACCCCAGAATCTAATTGGTCCTGCACTTTGAAACTTCAGGGCCCTTGCAACTTGCAGAATGTATTTGTGTTTTTTTTTTCACAGTTCCATTTTCCTGTGGTGTGTAAGGAAAACTGCTTTGGTGTATGATTCCAAGAAAAGCTAATAGTTCATCACATTGAGATTTAAGAAATTCATTACCATTCTGTCTGAGTACCTTGATTCTAATATCAAATTATTTCTTATCATTGTAACAAAGTTTCTTATTACAATAGCTACTTCACATTTGGACTGAATCAAGCATACCCAAGTATACCTACTATAGTCATCCACAATGGTGACAAAGTAATGCTTTCTATCATGTGTAGGAACTCTGTGAGGTCCCCAAACATCTATATGAACTAACTGAAAACAACTAGTAGATTTACTACTGCTAATAGGAAACTTCAACCTACATTGCTTAGCCAAGGACAAACATCACAATTTTGTTGAGTCTGAGAATCAACTTTATTCCTATGAGTTGGTATATTCTCCATTGTCTTTACTGAAGCATGGCCTAGTATGAGGTGCCAAAGCTCAATGTTATCTCCTTGTTGCACAAAGAATCCTGCAACTGCTAGTGTTATGTTCTCCTTTAGCAGATATAACCCATTGTGCTTTTTATCAATCCTCATCACCCTGCCATTGTAAAGATCCTGAAATATACAGAAATCAGGGAAATAAGTGAAACAAAACCACAAATCTTTTGTGAGTTTAGATACCAACAATAGATTAAATTTGAAATATGGCATATACAACACATTCTTTGCTGTCTTATTTTCTAATATAGTAGTACTTCATGTGTGAGTGATTTTTGATTTGTTTCCTTTATGTCCGTTAGAACATCCTTGTAGTAAGTAACATGATAGGTAGCTCCTGAACCGTTTACCCAATTACACTTATCTGCATTAGACAATAGAGAAATTATACCTGTCATGTTTGCAGAACACTCCCCTGCATTAGACTTTGACAACAGATTCACCAACTGATTGTACTGCTCCTCTGTGAAGAATTGCCCTGGTGCTTGCATTTTTGGCAATGCCTTATCTTCCTTTACAATAGCAGTTGTGTTTGCATTTGCATTGTTGCATATGCTTTCCCTCATACTGTCTGATTAGTCTGATTCTTCCTTTTACTTTTGAATCAGGAGGATATCCAATTATCTTAAAAAATTTCTCCTTCTGATGTCCTCTATACCCACAATAATCACATATTAACCCAGGCTTTCTAGGCCTAAAATCTTGACCTTTCCCTGCTAACATTGTGAGTGGATCTATATGAGTATCTGTCATACCTAAGGTTCTTTTACTCTCCTCTTGAGTAACTATAGCATAAGCCTCAATAATAGACACAACTGGCCTTTTTGCAAACACATTACTATGTATATTGCTATAACTTTCATTTAATCCCATAAGAAATTGTAATAGCCTTATGTTTCTCAGATAATCAACTGAAGGTCTAGATTCCTCACAATCACAAGAACAAATAGGAGCTAGCACATCAAGTTCATCCCATAAATCTTTTATTTTCGTGTAATAGCTAGTGACAGAATCTATACCTCGTCTAAGAGTAGCAATTGCACTCCACAGATGATAAATCCTGGTGAGATTAGATCTATAAAACCTCTCCTGGAAATTGCTCCAAACCTTCTTTGCATTTGACGCGTATACAATACTCGGCATTAATTCACTCGATATTGTGCTCCCAATCCATGATAATACAATAGCATTGCATTTTTCCCATTGCTCTGCTAATTCTCCTTCGTAACTGCTTTTCACACAAGTACCGTCTATAAAATCAAGCTTACTCTTTACTCCCAATGCTAATTTCATCGCTCTGATCCAAAGGTCATACTTCTCTGGCCCTGTGAGCTTGAGCGGTATCAATACAAGTCCAGGAGCGTCTCCATCTTGTAGAAATAGCGGATGATTGTGCTCAAGTGAAGCAACATCATTTCTGGCCATGGATGCTCAAAGGAGCTTAGATCTGAACTATTTTGTTACTAATTTCTGATTGCGATTGGATCTAGGCTGTAGATCCTAAGATCGGTGCTCTGATACCATGAAGAAATTCATCCTAGATTCATACCAAATCACATGCAATTGAGAGAGGGATAAGTTGAGAGAGAAGAGTTTGATAGAGAAGAAGAAGAAGAGAGGAAAATGTCACTATTTTATTGAGCTAATACACATGAGGGTCATTTATATTGTTGGTTTGGTTAGTGGTTGACAATTGTCTCACTAACCACTTGACCAACTCTCATTATACTATACACATATACACATCTTCTAATGTATACAGCTATGTACTCAATAAGTTCCAAAATAAGAATTTGTACCTATTCAATGAATTCTTTAAAACAAATATAAAGTTTGGACTAAAAGTGCTGGGTTTGGTTGAAATCGTTGTAGAAGCTCTAGCTCCGTCCCTGTTGGCACATGCTCATGTTGTCCAGCCGAAGGCCCAATGGCCTAATCCTATTCTCTGTTTCCCTTCCTATTCGAAATTGGATTCAGTGTTTATTCCTATTTTGAGTGGGTATTGACTTCAAGAGAAAGCATCACTCATGATCTATAAATAGGACAACCTTGCTGAATTATTCTATGTTCATTGATACAAGTCTTTGAAAGACTTAAGCACATAAAAGTGATTTAAAGAGAGCTTTCATCAAGAGAGAAGAAAGGTATTTGTTTTGCTGCAGATTTTTTTCCGACCAGCCAAATTTAAAATGCATTTTTCAGTTCATTAACCGTTGGATCGGGCTACAATTTTGACTGCATATTCTTAGCATTTTTATCTTGGATTTGAACGGTGAAGATCGGATGTGGTGGCTAGTAGCATCTGATTTTGAGCATCTAACTGGAGCTTCGTTTTTGTGGATTGTACTCTTTCTTCAATTGATTAGTTGTTGTTCTTGTTGCTATTGTTGCTACGTGTTTGGCCCTTTTTGTGTAGCCAAATTAGAGACTTTTGTAACCCTCTTATTATTATAGTGGAGCTTTTTTGGATCTTTGTGATAGCGTAGTTTTTACCTTCGATTTAAAGGGTTTTCCACGTTAAAATTTGATTTTTTTATCATCTTTATTTTCGGGTTTGCCTCTTCCTCGACATAACAAGTGGTACTAAAGGAGGTTCAAGACAGGTTCATTTTGACGTGTTCAGTTCTAGCTGCAATATATTTGACGATAATCGTGATTTTTGTCTGAGAAATTTGAACGGTGCGCTATGCATGTTGAGACAAACTTTGTGGTGGAGATATGGAGATGCAGCCTGTTAAATGCTATGTGGAGAAGGTAGATGAAGTTTATTTTGTCAGAAAATTCAGGCCGAGGGGAAGAATTGTTAGATGTTTGTCATAATTTTCTTACCATATTTGATTTTTCTACTTATCCCGGTTGTTACGGAATGGAAGAAAATATGAGCAAGATAGTATGTTTAAATGGGAGAAATTATAATGCTTGGAGAAGCAAGATGAAAGAATTATTATTCGTGAAGAAGATGCACCTACCTGTTTTTGCAGCTCATAAACCTGAGCGTATCTGGTGAAGTTTGGGATTTTGAGCACCAACAAGTATGTGGATATATATGCCAATGGGTTGAAGATAATATTCGCAACCATATTGTGAACGAGACACGTGCGAGATCATTGTGGGAAAAGTTAGAGACTCTTTATAATTCAAAAACTAGGAACAACAAGTTGTTCCTGCTAAACCAATTGGTGACCTTTAAATACAAGGAAGGAAGGCCTATCCTTGATTACATATATGATTTTCAATGCGTCCTTGATCTACTATCTGGAATGTGAGTTAATTTTGATGATGAGATACAGGGACATCGGCTTCTTAATACTCTGCCAGACTCTTGGGAAACTCTTCATGTTTCTTTGATAAATTCAGCTCCTGAAGGTAAGGTGACCATGTAATATGCCATGAGTGGTGTGTTGAATGAAGAAGTAAAGAGAAAATCTCAGGGTTCGTCCTCAAAAGCAGATATCTTGGTAATAGAAGACAGGGGGAGAGATAGAACAAGAGGCCCAGTGGAATAGAGGTAAAGTAGAAGTACGTCAAGGTCCAAATATCATAATATTACATGCAACCACTATGGCAAGAAATGACATATCAAAACGTTTTGCCGCAAGTTAGTCCGAGACACTAAAGAAGGAAAGAAAGTTGAAAATAATGAGAACAATATTGCTGCTATTGTTAGAGATGACCTTCTTTTTGTTTATGATAAAAATATCATCAATTTGGTATCCCGTGAGATGAGCTGGATAGTATATTCTGGAGCTACCTCACATGTCAAAGATTTTTTCTCATTTTATACTCCTATTGATTCTTGAGTGTTAAAGATGCGCAATACTAGTGAAGTTAATGTGTTTGGTGTTGGAACAATTTGTTTGAAAACTAATAATGGTTCAACGTTAGTTCTTCAAGATGTCAAGCATGCTCCAAACTTTCCTTTCAATTTGATCCCCGCAGGAAGATTAGACGATGAATGATACTATGATGCCCTCTTTAATGGCCAATAAAATCTCACATAGGGATCATTAGTAGTGGCTCGAGGAGTAAAGTCTAGTATATTGTATGTGACACAAGGCTCTATTATTAATGACTCTATAAATCTAGTGAAAAGTGATACTTTGTCAGAATTGTGGCATCGAAGATTGAGTCATATGAGTGAAAAGAGCATTATGTGTTTGGCTAAGAAAGATTTGCTTTCTTGAGTGAAACAAATAAAGCTGAAAAGGTGTATCCATTATTTAGCTGGCAAACAGAAAAGGGTTTCCTTTTATAGTCATACCCTTCTAGAAAGCCCGAATTATTGGAGTCAGTACACTCTGATTTGTGTGGTCCTTTTAAAGTAAAGTCAAAAGGTGGTGCACTTTACTTTCTGACCTTCATTGATGATCATTCACGTAAGGTTTGGGTGTATCCTTTGAAATCTAAAGATCAAGCACTTCGCATATTTAAGGAATTTCAGGCCTTAGCTGAGAGACATACAAGAAAGAAATTAAAATGTATTCGCACTGATAATGGTGGTGAATATTGTGGTCCCTTTGATAACTATTGCAAGGAACAAGGAAATCGTCATCAGAAAACTCCACCCAAGACGCCTCAAATGAGTAGTTTGATAGATAGGATGAATAGAACTCTAGTTGAAAGAGTCAGATGCTTCTTTTTAGAGGCTAAACTTCCAAATACATTTTGGCCGGAAGCACTTAACACTGTTGCCTATGTTATCAATTTGTCTCATGCTTTTCCTTTGGATGGTGATGTCCTATATAGAGTTTGGTTTGCCAAAGATGTTTCTTATGATCACCTGAGAGTTTTTGGGTGTAAAGCTTGTGTGCATATTCCTAAAGATGTGAGATTGAAACTGGATGTCAAAACTAAGCAGTGCATCTTTATCGGTTATGGTCAAGTTGAGTTTGGGTATCGCATTTATGATTCAGTTGACAATAAACTTATTAGAAGTCGTGATGCGATATTCTTTGAAGACCAAACTATTGAAGATATTGACAAAGCTGAGAAGTTAGATTATAAGAGTAATGAGAGCTTAGTTGATATTGATCCAATTTCAATTGTAAGGTACCTATTGCACATGAAGGAACCCAAGACAATGATAGAGATAGTGATCAATATCAAAATAATCATAATAGTGTAGACGTTATGGATGCTCCAGTTGATGAAGTTGTGGTTGATCAGCAACCAATTCCTGCACATGTAACTATTTTGAATGCTCCTGCAATATCTCTTAGAAGATCTACAAGGAAGATCCTTCTGATGAGTATGTACTTCTGACTGACATGGGAGAACCTGATGCAGCCATGCAAGATATTCACAAAGATCAGTGGATCGAAGTGATGGAAGATAAGATGAAGTCACTCCATGAGAATGACACATATGAGTTAGTGAAATTGCCGAAAGGTAAGTAAGTTTAATCTAACAAATTGATATTCAGAATAAAGCAAGATAACCATATTTCTGCTCCTAGATACAAGGCGAGGTTAGTTGTTAAAGGTTTTAGCTAGAAGAAGGGAGTTGACTTTGATAAAAATTTCTCCCATATTATGAAGATGTCTTCTATTCGTGTGGTTCTAGGCTTAGCTGCAAGTCCAGATTTAGAGGTCGAACAGATGGATGTGGAGACGGATTTTCTTCATGGTGATTTAGATTAGGAGATGTATATGGAGCAGCCTGAGGACTTTGTAGTTAAGCTTGCAGATAAGCATGTGTTTTACAGAAAATTGGCAGGCATGAAGCCTGTCGATAGTTCCTCTACTTGAAGATATATTTGGCTCCCTGGGTGGAGGGGAAGTTTGTTGGGCACATGCCCATGTTGTCCAGCCAAAGGCCCAATGGCCTAATCCTATTCTCTTTTGGTCTCCATTTCTATTCGGAATTGGATTCAATGTTTATTCCTATTTTGAGTGGGTTTTTGCTTTATGAGAAAGCTCCACTCATGATCTATAAATACGACAACCTTGGAGAATTATTCTATGCTCATTGATACAAGTCTTGAAAAACTTAAGCACATAAGAGTGGTTTAGAGAGAGCTTTCATCAAGAGAGAAGAGAGAAGAGAGAAGAGAGAAGAAAAGTATTTGTTTTGCTGTAGATTTTTATTCCGACCAACCAACTTTAAATTATGTTTTATCGATTGTTCAACCGTTGTATCATACTGAAATTTTTACTAGGTGTTCGTAATATCTTTGTCTTGTATTTGAACAATGAAGATCGAATTTGGAAAGCTCGTAGCATATGATTTTGAGCCTCGAACAACAACTTCATTTTTGTAGATTATACTCTTTCTTCAACTGATTAGTTATTGCTCTTGTTGCAATTGTTGCTCCGTTTTTGACCTAGTTGTGTAGCCAATTTAGAGAACTTTGTAACTGTCTTATTGTTATGGTGGAGCTTTTTTGAATCTTTATGATATCATAATTTTTACCTTCGATATGAAGAGTTTTTCACATTAAAATTTTATGTTATTTATCTTTTTTATTTTTAAATTTGCCTTTTTCTCGACATAATAGTCTTTACTGTCATTTCAATTGATGTAAAAGTTGTATTTTTATTGGTATCACCAATAATTGCTTCTTGTGTTAGCTTCCAAATCAAGACAACCATTTAATCTCCGAAAATTAATCAGCTATATCTTGCTTTCGGGGAAGACGACTTCTGATCGATGTTTCTGTGCTCTGAATTTCCCTTCTTATCTCGGTGGACTGGGAAATATTTAAATTGGTCAACTTCTGAAAATATTTTCTTTGATATCCTCGTTAGTAATAAGGGTGTCAAATGACGAATTAAAATAAATTTATTTATAAATAGGTAAGCTACTAGCCTGCTCAAAGGTTACTTTGATTATGATGGATTGAGGAGGCGGAAACCAATGACCTTAACACATATTAATGACAGTCAAATTTCTCTATAATAATATTTATATATAAAATAATTATTAATTACTATAAAAATTAAGATTTTTAGATCCGTTTTAATGTTATATTATAATATATATTTACTATAATAATATTTTACTATATCAGTAAAAAAATATTGTAATAATTAAAATTGCTATAAAAAATTTATTATATATAAAAATTTAAGGTTTAGAAATTTAGAAAGACAAGAATCAAAAGGGTGCAGTAATCGTCTTCATCCAATTTATACTTTGGTATTTTGTGGTCTCTATCCTAAGACTGCACAGTGGTCCGGGCCTGATCCTGAACCGGCCTAGGATCGCGGTACCAACGGGCCTAGCAGTCCTAACGGACCGGTTCTGGTGGGCCTGGACTCTAATGGTGCAAAAGTTCGTGGTGGGCCGGTTCAGGATATAAGGGCCGAGCCCGGGACCGCCCAGGCGGGCCTGGGCCGGTTCAACCGGGCCCAGTGGGCCTAAACGGGCTCCAACAGTCCTTTTTTTAAAAAAATAATTCTTTAAAAATGGCCAACAATCAGATTTTAAAAATCTAGCCGCTGGCCTTCAAAATTGATCCGTTGGCCAATTTAGAAAATAGGCATTTGGTCCCCAAATTTTATTTTAATCCCAAACTTTATATAATTACACTTTTTTCCAATTCTCAATTATAAATACCCCTCATTCTTTCATTTTTACTCACTAATTCATCAATCTCTCTCAATCTCTGTCAAGCTCTCTCAATCTCTCTCAATCTATATCTAATTTCTCTTCTACAATTGCTTACTTTATTTTTGCAATTTCGTGAAAATTGTGAAGTTGGTGAATGAAAGTAGTCAAGTGTTCAACGATTTGCAATTTTCAAGAAGTTCGGTAATTCAGTAAACTCGTTCCAACTCTTAAGTTTTAATAATATAATTTTGTGTGTTTTAGTTTGCATAATTGTAATTAATATGGTATTTATTTTGAAAAAAATATTTGGTTGTAAGGAAAAAGCTAAAATTGGTGAAAGTAGTCGCCAACCTACTACCCTTCCCCCGGCTCCCCGACCTTCTTCATTTACCTGTCCTGCTGCTCCTATTATTCTTGATAGTGATAACCCTTGTTTTTATTTTTTCGATAGTCAATTTTTCCATAATGTTACACCAGGTGAACAATTAAATGAAGAAGTTATGAATACTCTTTATCCTAATGAAACTATTTTAGAAAATGATGAGGAAAATGAGGATATAAATGAAACCGAACCGGATTTAGATGATACACCTACTAGTCCTGTTAATAACCCAACTGATGCCCCGCCTGACCCACCTGTAGAAACCCCTAAATTTAATAGACAACCTTCTAAACACCTCGAAACATCAATTGTTTGGCATTTTTTTTACTCAAGTAAGAGAACAAAGTAAGGCTAAGTGAAATAATAGAGATGTTATGAAATAATATAAGAACAAGAACAATAATACAAGAACAAGAACAATAGAGAGAAAAGTAGAGAGAGGAGTATTCTTATTGATACTTTGGGATGGTTTACAATGGAATAGAACCCCTTTATTTATTGGGAGGTGGTGACTTAATCACCAAGAAGTAAACCCTAGAATCTCTCTAAATATGGACATTCACCTAAAATAGAATATTTTATAACACTCCCCTTGAATGTCTATTCAATAATGTGCCTCGTTAAAACCTTAACTAAGACAAAACCCAATGGGAAAAAATTAAAGAAAAGGAAAAAGAGTACACATGTTTGAATATGAGCCTGTTGGTTGCCTCGTTAAAAACCTTGCAAGGAAAACCCATTGGGAAAAAACCTTGTAAGGGAAAAAGAGTGCAACGCGCATTAACTCCCCCTGAAAAGAGCATCAATTCATATCCTTGAGTCTTCGCATTCCGATCTTGTGAACCAGCTTCTTGAAGGTTGACGTTGGTAGAGATTTTGTCAACAAATCAGCCATATTATCGCTTGAACGATTCTGTTGCACATTGATATCACCATTCTTTTGAAGATCATGTGTGAAAAATAACTTTGGTGAAATATGCTTTGTTCTATCTCCTTTTATGAATCCTCCCTTCAATTGAGCTATACATGCTGCATTGTCTTCATACAAAGTCGTGGGTAGTTTGTTACACTTCAAACCACATTTGTCTTGTATTATAGACCTCAACCACACACACTCCCGACTTGCTTCATGAATAGCGATTATCTCGGCATGATTAGATGAAGTAGCCACAATTGATTGCTTAGTCGATCGCCAAGATATGGCGGTGCCTCCATAGGTAAACACATAACCCGTTTGAGATCGAGCCTTGTGTGGGTCGGATAAATTCCAGCATCAACATAACCAACAAGATCAGGACTGCAATTATTGCTATAAAATAAGCCCATATCGGTAGTCACTTTTAGGTACCGCAATATATGTTTGATCCCATTCCAATGTCTCCTTGTGGGAGCCGAGCTATACCTTGCTAAGACATTAACTGAAAAGGTTATGTCAGGCCTTGTAGTATTTGCAAGATACATTAGTGCGCCAATTGCACTAAGATATGGTACTTCAGGACCAAGTAGCTCTTCATTCCTTTCTTGCGGTCGGAATGGATCTTTATTCACATCAAGTGATCGAACAACCATCGGAGTACTTAAAGGATATGCTCCATCCATGTAAAACCGTTTCAGTACCTTTTCTATATAGGTAGATTGATGAACAAAAATTTCGTTTGCCAAATATTCAATTTGCAAACCAAGACATAATTTTGTTTTCCGAGATCTTTCATCTCGAATTCATTCTTTAAATAATCAATTGCCTTTTGGAGTTCTATGGGGGTTCCAATAAGGTTTATGTCATCGACATATACGGCAAGTACAACAATTCCGATGTTGTTTTCTTTATAAAAACACACGGGCAAATGGCATCATTTATATAGCCTTCTTTTAATAAATACTCACTAAGACGATTATACCACATTCGTCTTGATTGCTTTAGACCATACAAGGATCTTTGCAATTTGATTGAAAACATTTCCCGGGACTTTGAATTATGAGCGTTTGGCATTTTGAGTCCATCGGGAATTTTCATGTATATCTCATTATCCAGTGAGCCATAAAGATAGACAGTAACCACATCCATTAAATGCATGTCAAGCTTTTCAAGGACAGCAAAACTAATGAGATAACGAAAAGTTATGGCATCCATTACAGGCGAATATGTCTCTTCATAATCGACACCAGGCCTTTGAGAAAATCCTTGTGCAACAAGGCGTGCCTTATATATTTGTACCTCGTTTTTCTCATTTCTCTTGCGTACAAAAACCCATTTATAGCCAACAGGCTTAACACCATTAGGTGTTTCAACTATAGGGCCAAAAACTTCACGTTTTGCCAGTGAATTCAATTCTGATTGGATTGCTTCTTGCCATTTTGGCCAATCATGTCTTTTTGGACATTCTCCAACAGATTGAGGTTCAAGATCCTCACTTTCTTGCATAATGCTAGATGTGACATTAAAAGCAAAGACATAATCCACCACTATATCCACTCGATTAAAGTTTGCCTCAATATCGATTGGATTTATTGATAGTTCCTTATTTTCTTGAGTCTCAGGCTCAATGGATTCTTCATGAATCTCAGAATTTATCAAATCATGAATTTCCTCATGAGATTCTTTCGTAGTGTCATTTTGATCGTTTGCTTTCCTCTTTTTAGGATTTCGATCTTTGGAACCTAATGGCCTGCCACGCTTCAGGCGTGCATTCGACTCATTGGATATGACACTAGATGATTGTCCAACAGGGACATCAATACGGATTGGAACATTCTCTGAGGGGATGTGGGATTTTGTTATCCTTTTCAAGTCCGTAAATGCGTCAGGCATTTGATTTGCTATTCTTTGCAAATGGATAATCTTTTGCACCTCTTTTTTGTTAGATAATACGCTTAACGCTAGAGGGGGGGGGGGGGTGAATAGCGTTATAATAAAATTTAGCGTAAACTTGCGGAAATTAAAATTTGCAAGAAGTAAATAAGTGCGATAAATAATAACATACACACAGATATATCCTGGTTCACCACAACGTGTGGCTAGTCCAGTCCCCGAGAGACTCTCTCGAGATTTTCCACTAACGTGTCAAGCTTCCGGGTGCTTAACAAACCTTTACAACTTGAGGACGCAAGCCTCAACACCTTTGCTCGGAGTTACAACACTCCAAGACTTCAACCAAGGAAACACAAGTTCCTTACAACAAGAGAATTACAATTCTCTTACAAGTGTATACAACACTAAAACACTCAAACAAAATACTCCTTAATGAGTAGATATGAATAAAAGAAGTAAGCTCTGGATCACAACAACTTTGGACAAGAATATGGCTCTCAAAAGCTTTATGAAATTGAATATAAAATGATAAACAAAAGTATGCAAGCTTATAGCAATGTAATGATCAGTTGTAGTATGTTGTTGTGTTTAAAACACTGAAATGAAGCTGTATTTATAGTTGAAAAACTTGGCATTACCGTTGCCTAGTTGCCAATTAAGAGTTGCTGATTTTACTCACTGACAATCGATTGTCAAACCCCAACAATCGATTGTCTGCCAGTCAGATCAAAATTCAATCCCAGATTTTACGCTTGATAATCGATTACTTACAATCCATAATCGATTACTGGCAACGTTCAAAAAATCCTTTCCAGATTTTACCACAAACAATCGATTGTCCAGAATCAACAATCGATTACTCAGCAACGTTCAAAAAATCTTTTCCGGATTTTAATCAAAACAATCGATTATTCCAAATCAATAATCGATTACCCAATAACGTTCAAAAGTTCTTTTCCGGATTTAATCACAACAATCGATTATACAGAATCAATAATCGATTACCTGACGGTATTTGAAAACTTTACGACAACGGTCAGCTTCACAATCGATTGCACAAAGTCAACAATCGATTACTTATCAGTTTTTGAAAATCATTTTAGACACTGCCTCTTGACAATCGATTGTTATATACTCACAATCGATTACTTATTATTTTTGAAAAAGTCTGGAAGTCACTGCCTCAACACAATCGATTGTCATAAGTTCACAATCGATTATTTTGTGACTTTGAAAAATCTGAAGGACACTGTCTCTTCACAATCGATTGTCATTAGCTTCACAATCGATTATTCTGAGTTTTGAAAAACTTTGATGGACACTGCCTCAGCACAATCGATTGTCATAAGGTTCACAATCGATTGTCATACAGGTTTGAAAAAACCTGATGTTCACTGCCTTAACACAATCGATTGTCATTAGTTCACAATCGATTGTCATGCAGTCTTGGCTTAAAACAATCGATTATCATTAGTACATAATCGATTATCTTAGTCCAGTTTTCAGAGGCATTTAAAAATCATTTTGACTAATGAAAATATGCATGATTTAAAATCATTTAGCATTAAATTAAATATTCATGATTTTGGAAAATAGTTTTATGAGAGAATCCATGTTACGAGTCAAGTTGTAGGATCAAGATCACAATTAAGAATGACTCAATTAAACTATAAAACTTTGTCTTGAGCTTGAATCTTGATGTATATCAATTGTGCGCTTGTTTCTTGAACTTCGTCATATATCAATTTTCGCTTCGTTTGTCATTCATCAAAACCTATACAAAAGAACACACGTTTTAGTATATTGCATTGAGAACGCGTTTCCAACATTTTTCACAAATAGAGGTATGTGGATCAAGATGAGATAATGAAGCATTTTTCCACAAAATTTCCCGTTTGGTTTCACCAACTTCTCCCCCTAATTTTGGGAAAAGTGTCTCATCAAATTGACAGTCTGCAAATCGTGCAGTGAACAAATCCCCGGTCAATTTTTCGAAGTAGCGAATAATGGAGGGCGATTCAAACCCAACATATATTCCTAACCTTCTTTGCGGACCCATTTTGGTGCGGTATGGCGGTGCTATAGGGACATATACTGCGCATCCAAAGATTCTTAAATAGGATATATTGGGTTCATGACCCAAAACCAATTGCAACGGGGAATATTTGTGATAATTGGTCGGTCTGAGATGAATTAGCATTGCTGCATGCAAAATGGCGTGACCCCATACCGAAGTGGGCAGCCTCGTTTTCATGAGTAATGGTCTTGCAATCAACTGCAGGCGTTTAATTAAAGATGCTGCAAGACCGTTTTGAGTGTGAACATGAGCTACAGAATGTTCCACTTTTATCCCAATTGATAAGCAATAATCATTAAATGCTTGGGATGAAAACTCAGCAGCATTATCCAGTCTAATAGACTTGATTGGATTATCAGGAAATTGTGCTCGTAGTCGAATTATTTGTGCCATTAGTTTTGCAAACGCAAGTTGCGTGATGACAATAGGCACACATGAGACCATCTACAGGATGCGTCTATTAAGACCATAAAATATCTAAAGGACCCACTAGGTGGGTGAATAGGTCCACAAATGTCCCCTTGTATAGGTTCCAAAAACGTAGGTGACTCAGTCCCAACCTTTGTTGGTGATGGTCTAATAATTAACTTGCCTTGATAACAAGAAGTGCAAGAAAATTCATTATTTAAAAGAATCTTGAAATTCTTTAACGGATGCCCATATGAGCTTTCTATAATCCGTCTCATCATGATTGATCCAGGGTGTCCCAATCGATCATGCCAAAGTACAAAAGTATTGGAATAAGTAACCTTTTGGTTTACTGTTGAATGTGCCTCAATTGCACTAATTTTTGTCCAATACAGGCCACAAGATAAAGACGGGAATTTCTCAATAACCCTCTTTTGGCCAGAGACATTCTTTGTAATGATGAGATATTCAACATTACTCTCATCTATTGTCTCAATATGATAGCCATTCCGGCTTATATCTTTAAAACTCAACAAGTTTCTCTTAGACTTGGAGGAGAACATTGCATTCTCTATGATAAACATTGTTCCTCTAGGCAGAGTTATAGTTGCTCTTCCGGAGCCTTCAATCAATTTACTGCTACCAGAGATTGTAGTAACATCTGTCTTACACATACTTAGTTGAGAGAAATATTTCTTTTCTTTGAGTATCGTATGTGTAGCACATGAATCAACTAAACAAATATTTTTACAGTTGGACGTTGATCCAAGCTTGCTTTGTAAGATATCCATATTTGCTTTCCCATGGTTTGACATACAAAAGAAATACACGAACATGAGAATAAACAAATTCAATCCGTTTGTTTCACATTTAAACAATATTTTCAAAATCTGCTGAGGTTAGTCGATTAACTTAGTTGATAGTCGACTATCTTGGGAAGCAGTCATTAGGTTAGTCGACTAACTAAATCAGATAGTCGACTATCTTGCCTTGCGGAAAAGTCCAGTTTTAATGCGAAATATTAGTTAGTCGACTAACTAAGTTGATAGTCAACTAGCTTAGTAAACAGTCATCAGGTTAGTCGACTAACTAAATCAGATAGTCGACTAACTTAGCTTGCGGAAAAGTCCAGTTTTAATGCGAAATATTAGATAATCGACTAACTGTTAGGTTAATCGATTAACTCTACTGGAAAATAAAAATATCTTTGAAATTTAAGCATATTGAAACATTCTAAAGAACTAATACTAACATTATATCATAAACTAACTAATACGAGCTGATACTAATGACTATTAGTTTATTCACTAACTAATACAAATAAGTAAAATAAAATCAAACAATTCCA
Source organism: Nicotiana benthamiana (assembly GCA_034376525.1). NCBI lineage: Eukaryota > Viridiplantae > Streptophyta > Magnoliopsida > Solanales > Solanaceae > Nicotiana > Nicotiana benthamiana. The sequence continues at coordinate 70,837,153 of CM067332.1, forward strand.
TCTTCCTTCATCACAGATCCATCACCGATTAAGTGGTCTATTTTCCCCTCGGGTTGCTCAAAGGAGTCTGCCACATCCAGGTGGGTGATGTCAAAATTATCGTCAGAGACAAAATTTTTTTCAGGGCCTTTATTCTTTAGAGATGCTTGATAAAGATCAACCAAATGTCTTGGTACACGGCAAGCTTTTGACCAGTGCCCTTTTCCACCGCAACGATAACATATAGTTTCTGAACTATTTGCCTTTGGATCCTCATAATCCCGTTTCTGCTTTTGGTGGTTATATCTCTTTGGGGGGCGACGGACATCAGGGAAATTTCTTCCTTGTCTACGTCCACGGCCATGACCCCGATTACGACCACGACCATGATTAAAGCCATAGCCTTTTCCATGCTTGGCATAATGAGAATACACCTTATCTGCTTCAGGCAATGGTGTAGACCCAGTGGGTCGATTTTCGTGATTTCTCATGAGCAGGTCATTGTTTCGCTCAGCCACAAGGAGAAGAGAAATCAGCTCAGAGTATTTTTTGAAACCTTTCTCTCTGTACTGTTGTTGCAGTACCATATTGGAGGCATGAAATGTTGTAAACGTTTTTTCAAGCATATCATAATCAGAGATATTATCTCCACAGAGTTTCAATTTAGAAGTAATTCTGAACATTGCAGAATTATATTCAGAAACAGACTTAAAGTCTTGGAGCTTCAGGTGAGCCTAATCATATCGTGCTTGTGGCAAAGTGACCAACTTGAGGTTGTCATATCTCTCCTTTAAGCCTTTCCACAAGATGAGTGGATCTTTGACTGTGAGATATTCAATTTTCAAACCTTCATCAAGGTGATGGCTCAAGAAAATCAAGGCCTTAGCACAGTCTTGGGTGGATGCTTTATCTCTGTCTTTAATGGCGTCTCCAAGACCCATAGCATCTAAGTGGATTTCAGAATCCAACACCCATGTCATATAGTTCTTGCCCGAAATTTCAAGGGCAACGAACTTTCTTTTCATAATATCAGACATAATTAAAACCAAATTCGGAAAAAGGGAAATACCTTAATTTTCTCAAGAGGATTCTTGAGACGGTAGAGTCTCGTGCTGATAACGTGTTATGAAATAATATAAGAACAAGAACAATAATACAAGAACAAGAACAATAGAGAGAAAAGTAGAGAGAGGAGTATTCTTATTGATACTTTGGGATGGTTTACAATGGAATAGAACCCCTTTATTTATAGGGAGGTGGTGACTTAACCACCAAGAAGTAAACCCTAGAATCTCTCTAAATATGGACATTCTTCTAAAATAGAATATTTTATAACAAGAGATTTATTATGCCATGAATTAATCATATAGGGAAAGGAATGCTCTTCCTTCTCTCTACTTTCTCTCTCTAGATTTGTGATTTTCTAGAGCAAGGGCAGCCATGGCTGCTGAAAGCTCTCCCCAGCCTTTGGTTGTGGGAGAGTTAATACAAAACAATACTATAACAATTCCAAACCAAAAAGAAAAGTCCATAATCCAAAACAATAAACTTTCATATGCTGCAAGTTTAGTTCATCCCATTTCAATTTTTTCGAACCAAACAAAACTAAAACAAGTTGAAGTTATACATGGAGTAACAACTATTCAATTTACAAAGGAAGAACGGCTAGATTATCAAAAGAGGAGGGACTTCATCAAGCAATTATGGTGAACTATCTTCAAACAAGATGGAGTTATCAACCTTGAGGATCCCACTGCGAAGAATCCTTGGAATTAAAGGACAAGCTTTGATCGGGCAACTTGCACCAAGACATATTCTTATCAAGATGGATCAATTTGACGATTTTCGTACATCACTTGCGAGGTCAGAATACTTTAATCACAATGGAAGGGAGCACCAAATTAGAGTATTTACATGGTATATTGATTTTAATGTAATGGAGGAGACGACAAAGGCTGTTGTATGGATATCGATGCCAAACTTACCTCCGGAGTTGTTTGCCAATAAAGCATTATCATCAATAGCTTCTGCTGCTGGTATGCCCATATCAATTGATAAAGCGACTCATATTAAATCTCATCGTAGTATAGCAAGGGTCAAGGTGATCCTTGATTTAAAGGATAAGTTGCCTGAGAAGGTAGTCTTGCAGTTTGTCGACAAACAGATGGGCAAAATCAATGAATTTTGTCAGGAGTTAGTTTATGACAATCCTCCATTTTATTGCTTCCACTGTAAGCATCAAGGACATGATGAAAATAACAACAACAACAACAACAACAACAACTACCCAGTGTATTCCCACCAGGTGGGGTCTGGGGAGGGTAATATGTAGACGAGCCTTACCCCTACCCGAAAGGGCAGAGAGGCGACAAGATGAAAATACATGTCGAAAATTGAAAGGGAGGACAGTAGATAATATTCAACAAGAAAAACAAAATGTCATGCAAGGAAAAGAAGAAACAGCTACGAAAGATGAATGTGAGGTTGAAAACTTACAAAGAAATTCAATAGATCATTTGAATGATAAGAAAAAACAAAGATCAATGGTGGAAATCGAAAGAAATATTGGCGACAGAGATGAAAAAACATTGGTCAATGGAGTGAGCCATTTGGATCATGTAAATACAGAAAAATCATATGTTACAGCTGGAAAGGAATCCCATAATATTGGTGTGGGCTCACATGGACAAGATGGGTACAATAACAATGTCAATGCTTCTGCTATAATGGAGAAAATTGTGGTCAAGAAGGACAAACATGCGGGCCATAGGTTGGCTTTTGTGGAGAAACAAATTGCTGGAAAATTTGAACAAAAGGTAGCCCATGCGGGCCATGTCTTGAATGGAAAGAAAGATGATAAAGTTTGGAAACAAAGAAAAACGGTTAATGTGGAGAAAAAAGATAACAAGGTGGCGAGACATCCAAGTCAGTTGAATAAGCATCATGATGCCAACACTTTTAAGCACATGGACGTGGGCCATATATGTTTGGTGACTGGCGAAAACTTGGAGCAAATTGAGGACCATGTGAAAGCAAAAGAAGCCGAAATTATGGATCAAATTGCTGGCCATGTGACTAACGAAAATATTGAGCAAATTGCGGGCCATATGAAAGCAAAAGCTGCCGAAAATATGGAGCAAAACTTAGACAATTTCGTGGGCCATGGGAAAGCAATAACTTTGTCTAATGCTACAGCTAATTCACAGTTCTGTAACTCACACATTGCTGCTCAACTTCATCCGCATGTTGTGTTACAAGATGCTACTGCTACTCGTGCAGGAATCGAGCAAACTACTGTTTGTGATGATCATGTTCAAACCAGTGCAATCATTTCAGCAGAAGAAAGAAAACTATTGCATTATAAGGAAAAGGTTGTGTCTTGAGCTTGTGACAAACAAGGTTATGAAAGTAATATAGAACTGAGCACACCGAAGGAAGTAGGATCCTGTAGTAACCTTAATGTCACAGATAATCTCGTCAAGTCTGGGCATAAACCAATAAGACAGATCAGTAAAACAGATTTGTTATCTCATGACAGACAACTACTGGATGCAATGCTAACCGCACGTCCTTTTGAAATTTTGAGTCGTGATCTTGTAGCGCTAACCGTGGAAATAGGAGCAGGAATGAGGTTCACATACAACAACAAATCAAGCCAAGCGATGTTAAATCACAAGATGAAGAAAATTTGGATGCACAAGGTGTTTTACACATGCCAAATCAACGGACAACAGAAGAAGGTGAAGTAATTGAAGTGCTGCCACAACACCTCGAAACAGTCCCAATTAATGTTGCAGAGGAACAAAAGTCACATACAAAGAAAAATAGCATGGACGACAATGTTAGGCGACCTCCAATGAGAAATGCCAAGCTTAAGCAGGCCGCCCTAACTACATCAACAAAGTCCAAACAATCTAAAAAGAAATCATGAATTTTCAATTCTTCTTGAAGAATTGGGACGATGTTGATAAAGAATTAAAAATTGAAGAAATTACAAGGATCGACAAAAAGGGACATCATTTTAACTCGTTCATCATTTTAATCTGCCACTTTGTTAGTATCTTCATTTGTAATCTCATCACAGAGTATGTTATAAACTCTGTGATGATCATAAAATATTTGGTCCTATCAAGTTCGTATTTTTTGTATTCCTGTTAATATGTGAGGTTGTCAAGTCTCAATAGGATTTAGTACGGTATGTTTATCCTGGTATGTGTTATATGGGTAACAATACTGGTGCTAGTGCCCCCTTATTTATACTTTTCCTAATTGTTGTATTTTTCTTTTTTGCAATTAATAAAAAGCTAGCCCTAGGCACTTGCCTAGTGGATTAGCAAAAAAAAAAGTAAGGGTAAGTGTAAAACTTATGGGAAATTGTTAGCGCATAAATATATTGGAGACCGTAGCGGTACGGTAGTTTGGCTAGGCACATAAAAATACACCTAGAGATAAAACTAAATATTTACAAATGAAAGCGCAACAGGGGACAAGTGTAGATACTGCAGTTAACCCTAGTACTGGTTCAAATCTAGTTTAACTAGGAATTAACATTGTCACCGATGGTATTTTATATTACGATCCTAATAAAGATCGTGAAGAATTAGCAAAGATGGTTATCGTTATGTGCTTACCCTTTAGTTTTCCTTCTAACCCTCATTTTGTGCAATATATTAGAAGAATTTTTAATCCTGCTTACAAAGGTTGGCCTCGCGCAATAGTTAAGAGCGATATTTACAAATATAAACATGAATATAAACAATATTTGCGCTATTTATTTACTTATATAACTAATCAGATTTCTATTACTACTAATATTGGTAGAAGTAATAATGACTGTGATTATCTAACTGTTACAAGTCATTGGATAGATGAGGAGCGGATAATGCAAAAACGCATTATTGCTTATAGAATAATTACTTCACATTATACAGGTAAGTTTATTGCTAATACTGTTACAAATATTTGTAGATATTTTTGCATTAGAGATAAAATAATGACAATTTCTATGGATAATGCTTCTAGTAACACTAGTGCTATAGGCATACTTACAACAACACACCTGCATTTAGTAATTATTTTCATGTGATGTATTTGTCATATTTATTATTTAATTGTTGGTGATGGTATGAGAATTTTAAATTTAGAAATTAAAATGGTTAGAATGACTCTTAGTTGGCTTTTATATTCAAACCATAGAAGTTGAGTTAAAGAGTACTTTAAAAAATGTGATGAATATGGCCATAGAGAAAGAAAGGTTCCTAAACCTTATCCGACTAGATGGAATTATATGCACGAAAGTTTAGTCGTTGTATATGAATATAGAAACTCAATTAATGCAACGTTTAATTCTCGTATTGGTGGTGAGGAGTATGATGAAATCCTTATAAATCAAGATTGGACGAATGTTAAAATTCTTATAGATTTTTTAGAACATTTTCAAATTGCTACTAAAGCAATTTCTGGGCAATATTATCCTATTATTTCAAAATTTAGTTTATATTGCAGCACTATGATTTGTTTGTTGAATTTTCAGAGGGTGGGAAAATTTATTAACTTGCTATAAATACAATGAAAGAAAAGTTTATAAATATTTTTTCCTTATACCCCGATTTATGGTGTTGCTTCAATGTTAAACCCTACAATGAAATTAGGAGGTCCTCACTTTTGGTACTCAAATATTTATAGGAGTTTAGATCTTTTAGATGAGGAATTTGCAACATTAGGAGATGCAAAAGCCTCAATTAAAATAAATGGCTCAAACAATTTATAATTCTTTTCAACTTGCCTTAGATCATGCTAGGCCAAATGTTCCAACCCAACTTCGTCTAGTATACAATCGCCTAAAAGGGCTGCGGGCCTAAAAGCACTAAAATCTTGGACGAAGTTCAGGGGTTCTCCAAGGTGATAATTTTGATGAGACTTCACATCTAAATGAGCTTCAAGTTTATTTGTCGCAGAGACTTGAAAAGGAGAATCCAAACGGCAGCTTTGAGCTTTTGGAATGGTGGAAGGCAAGGAAAAAATATTTTCATGTTCTTGCAAGGATGACTCGGGATATTTTATCTATTCAAGCTTCGACAGTTGTATCAGAGAGCGCTTTTAGTCAAGCAAGACTTCAAATAAGTGATCATAGAGCATCTATGAGGGAGAGTGTCAAAAAAATCAATACTATTCAGAGATTGGATCCGCGCGGAAAAAAATTTTGGACTTGCAGAATCACAATCGGAGATAGACGAAACTTATGAAGAAATGATAGCAGAACTTGCGGAGGATGCCGCTTCGCCCGGAAACGGTAATGAACAAGCTTCTTTTCCGCCACCACCAACGGAACCTCCTCCGAACCTTGAAGGATTTATGAGAATTGTTAGAGATACAATGTAGATTATGGTGTAACATGTGGCACTTCTTTATTTTTTTTCCTTTTAATGGTGGTATTAGAACCTTGTTGTGCTCATTCCATTGGGGAAAAGAAAACTAAGAAAGATATGTCATTTTTGGTAATAAAAATAATAAGACATTCTCTTGAATATCTCTTTGCAATATTTTTTGGTCTTTAACTTGCAATTCTTTATAAGATATAATATATACATAACATACTCTCTACATATATATATATATATTGCTATATATACGTAATTTATGTGAGGATATATACTTTACAAGAAAGTGTCTTAGATAAAAAAATTTAAAAAGAAAAGCTCGGAACGAAAAAATTCGTTAGGCCTGTTTAGGCCCACGAACTCGACCTATTTAACCAGCGACCATGTGAGCTTAGTACTATCATGTGCTGGTTCTACTTATTTAAATTGTAAAGATCGAAACCGTTTAACCCGAAACCGTCCAAAACCAACCCGTTTAAAATTCGGGACCGCCAGGAGCGATTCGTTAGGCCCATTAGGCCGGGGCCAGTGCCATAAAGCGGTCTTACTCTGTCGAGATAAGAAAACTCTATGATTTAGCCAAGCTTATCTCCGTGACAGCGTGGAAGCACATTGTCACCTTATAGCCACGTGTCATTCCAATTGCTGACGACTTAAGCAAATTCTCCACACACTGCCATGTCAATATCCACGTGTCAATTTGGATATACATAGTAATCCTCTCTTAAGCTCCCTGTATAAATGAACAGCGAAAGATCATTAATCACTTGAAGAACTAAATTGGTAATTGAATCTTTGCTTTATTTTTTGTGGGCGAACAAAAAGCAAAAAAGAAAAAAATGGCAACAGAGCAGGAAAGAGCAGAACTAGACCGAAAGGCAAGGGAAGGAGAGACAGTGGTTCCAGGTGGAACTGGCGGAAAAAGTCTCGAGGCCCAGGAACACCTTGCCGAGGGTATAATTCTTGTTCCTCTATAGTCACTTTACGTATGTGGATAGAGTTTCGTATAACTGATGGAGTAATTGAATTCGGTATATTTTGGACGGACGAACTACATATATATGTTGTAGAATTTGCTAAAATTTTAAGAAATACATCCCGTTTCAATTTGTTTAAATGTTTTTAATTTTGTTTTAATTTATGTATTTTTTTTATTTTTTGAGATTTAAACTTTTAAATTTTAATATGATAGGGAGGAGCAGAGGAGGGCAGACGAGGAAGGAGCAGATTGGAGAGGAAGGGTACCAAGAGATGGGACGCAAGGGAGGCTTCAGCTCGAGCGGCGCCTCGGGTGGAGAGCGCGCCCAGGAGGAAGGCGTCCCAATTGACGAGTCCAAATACAAAACCAAGACCTGAGAATTTGAAGTTGACGGTGATAATAGACTTGAATGTATTCTAACTTTGGTTAATATATAAAGGGGTGTTGTTCTAGCTTGTTTCGTTTGCAGTGTACTAAGTATGTAGCTGCAAGTTTCACCTAGTTTGTTATTTTCTTACATCTGCTATCGAGTAAGAAAATGTTATCATGTGTTTTAGCTATGACGGAGTTGATATCCAATTATTTAGGAGTTTGTATGGTGATTTCCCGGAATTTAAACCCCATTTGCTAAATTTTTAAGATCCATTAAAATTATGATTTTAGATTTCTCATTTAATGTAATTTAATAAATTTTGTGTATAAATGTGTACGTGGATATTATTGGATTCACAGGAATCTAGTATGATGCTACTCTTAAGTCATCCTTGCTTAGCTCTTGAATGGCGGTCAAGGTGTGGGAAGTATGCTCATGGTTAGTGTTTGTCGGACGTTACCATTGAATTTATAATTTAGTTTATAAATAAAATGTAAGAATTAGTGTTGAAATCGATATAGAATAACAAATAGTTTGATTTCGGGATTAAAGCTTTTTTAAAGGTAATAATAAGATTTTTAATAGACGAAAAATAAAATGTTATTGAGTTTAGAATAACGTGTAGTATAAGTTAGAAAATTTGTGTTTTTTTAGTGATCGTTAAAGTCATTATTTATAGTTGTACTTAGAGAATGAGGATAGATTTTCTATGTCCCCTTTCAGTGGAGAATCCGTTCTCCGGTTGTCGTTCTGCTGTGTCTGGCTCGTCCCCTAAGCACCTTTGGAAGGTAGGGAGTGACAACGTACACGCTTTCCTTTATTTCATAGGGCCTTCTCATCAGTAGCAGGGTTTGGTGGCCCGAAATTGATTTGGCTTCGCCAAAAAGCCTCATCTCTAAAAGCCCGGCTCGCGAGGCGTCCCTCTCGCAGTAAGGTTCCAACCCTCGCTTCGCTCTTGTGACATGCTATGTTTTCCCTCTCTATTCCCAAGTAAAGGGTGAGTTCCACGCGTCAGTTTTTGGATCGCGGTCTCACACACTAATCCCTACAGATGCCCGTAGTAGGCCAGCTGCCCTACCTAAACCAATCATTATATCGGTCCCTAGGCCCCATTACTGGAAAGGCTCTCATTATTTGTAGTTGTACTTAGAGAATGAGGTCAAAGATTCTCTTAAATGATCATTATGCCGACGTATAATGGCAGATTATGAATATCAAAATTTTTGTATTTACTATTAAAGAATATTTTAAATTGAATGTTATTGGGTGATACGCCTTCTTTAATTTTTATTAGCAATATTTTCTTTGAGGTCTTTTCGGTTTCAATCGAAGTTTGCTATTCTCGATCGTGATTTTCACTTTGCTTTATTTTTCATCTGTTTTTTATTTTACGTGTAACTATATTATTTGAATATTTAATACGTATTGATCTTATTATACAAGGATAATAACAACTCGATTGATTGTTTTTTGAGCAATTGTATTTTGTTTCGTAGTTTGCGAGCATGAGTAATTCCGTATGTAGTATTATGACTTATGTGAGCGTCTATTTTAATTTTCAGGTTATTTAGAATTGATTTGGAAGAATGATTCTCAATTAGAAAATTTTAAATTGGAAGAGTTGATCAAATTTGACTTTTTAGTATTTGACTTCGGATTGAAGTTTTGATGATTTCATTAAACTCCGTTGGATGTTTTGGATTTAGTAGCGTGTTCGAATTATGATTGGAGGTCAGCAGTTGAATTTGACTTGAAATGAAAAAAGCTGAATTAAAGTTTGATCCGGAGTGAACTTTTTGATATCAGATTGTGGTTCCGAAAATTGGGATAGCTTTATTATGCCATTTGGGATTTCTGTACAAATTTTGGTTCAGTTGTGATTGCTTTGCTATGTTTCGGCACGAGTTATAGAAATTGAAAATTCATTTAAGTTTGATTTGAGATGCGAATAGTCGTTTCGATGTTGTTATGTGTGATTTTAGGTCATGTATAGGTCTGTATTATGTTACTAGACTTGTTGGTATATTCAGACGTGGTCTCGAGGGGTTCGGATGAATTTCGGACGAGGTTTACACCATTACTCATTCTTATTTGGTTGCTGGTAGCTGTAGTGTGAGTCACTACAAAAAATTTGGAATTAGCTACGAAAGTAATTGCTAAAATGCTTGTAGCTAGTAGAATTTCTTGATAATTCGTTGCTAATCCGTCGCTTAATAATATTAGCGACAAATTTTTCTATTTAGCTGTAAAATTTATCCATTAGTGGATGTTGTGCACCTGCGATTGAATTCGCGTAGGTGCGATAGTCACATAAGCGATAATGCAGTCGCAGAAGCGGGATGAGAGCTGGTGAGGAGGCCCCCAGGAGCAGAGAATATGGCATATATGCGGATGCACACATGCTTTTGGGGGGAAGCGTAGGTACGAGGGTCTTCGCAGAAGCAGAGTTTAATGTTGTAGGTGTGTTGGTTGCTGGGCAAGGCTATTTTGTAGAAGCGAAGTTTTTCCGCAAGAGCGAAGGCCGCCGATGCGACCACTTGATCGCAAAAGCGAAAATTTTTGGAGAGAAGCTATAAATTGAGGCTTTGGTTCTTTTATCATATTTTGAGATGTGAGACTCGGATTGAGGTGATTTTTGGAAAAAGTTTCATCACAAGGATTGGGGTAAGTATTCTACACTTGGTATTGATGTTATTCCATGAATCTATCTTCATTTTTGGCAGTTAGTTGATGAATTTTAAAGAAAAATTGGGGGTTTTAGCTTAAAGTTTCATAATATGAATTTTTGAATTTTGAACACCGATTTGGAGTCGAATTTGAGTGAAATTAGTTGGTTGGACTCGTAATTGAGTGGGTTATCGGATTTTATGAGTTCTATCGGGTTCTGAGGCGTAGGTCTAAGTAGGACTTTTTGGCTGATTTTGGGCTTTAGATCCAAGATTTGACCTTTTTCGATTGTGATAGGCTCCTTTAGCATTGTTTGATGCATTTAAGTTGTTTTTGGTTAATGCATAATTCCATTATTGATGCATAAAATGATCTTTTATATTTTTAAAATATTAAATAACTATTTTAAATTATTTTAGTACACGAAAACATTTTTCCTAACTCATTTATTATTTTTATATATTAAAAGTGGATATTTAAAATCTAGCCTATTTTTATTTCAATTTTAGTCCTATTTCAATTCAATACCAGCCCAATTTCAATTTAAATTTATCCATCCCAAATCCTAATACCCGATCTGACCCCAAAACCCTTTCAGTCTGAGCCGTTGATCATAGAGATCAACAACCACAAACAGCCCTTACCTAAAATAAACAAACGACCCCCCAAACCCTCTCATTTCCTCACCGTCCGCCGCTCTGAAATCCCTCTTCTCTCTGAAATTCTCTCAAACCTAACCCTAATCACCACTCATCTATGACTATCTTGGAGGCTTCTCAGCACTCCCAGGCCTCTAATGGCCTTCGTCGTATTGGTATTGCCATCTCCAGGGTCCTGAAGGGACCAAGGTTAGTTTACTGGCATCTACGACCCTTTCTCTCCTTTTTTAAGTTGTCCTGGTTTGATTCTGAGTGAGATATTCCTATATCTATAGTTTCAAGGTTTGATTCTTCAGCTCTGTGATTGTTCTTCTCGAAACCTTAATTTCTTTCTTCTGAGCCTCTTAGATATGTATAGATATGAAATGGGTTGGACCTATTTCATATGAGTTTTAGAAGAATCGTTTTGGTTTTTACAAGAATTGTGTGATTTTCGAATGATTTTTCATTTTTTTTTCTAAACTAGGGTTTCCAGAAATTTCTTTTCCAAAATGTTTGATGATTTTTGAGTGTTTGATTTTTTGCTTCTTATACATTTTGACTGATTTTGTAAGTTTGCTACAACCTTAACTCGCTTGTACTGAGAGCCTTAATTTTTTCGACATTCTTCGTTTGGTTTCTGAATACTGACTTGTTCTTGCTTTGGTTCTTGTGATTTCTCTTTAGCCATTTGAATATCTCGTGGTTTTCTTATCCTAATATGGCTCTACTGAGTTTCTTAGTTCAACTTTATACTGATTATATATGTTTGTGTTCATTCTGACTATTCATGTTAAGATCTATATCTTTCTCCTTGAATCAATGTAGTCTTCTTGATTTAACAATTTGTTTCATCAAAATTGTGTGTCGAATCAGACTATTCATTTATTCCCTTATTTTATCTGCTAAACTTGCCGACTCTTTACATGATTTTCTCTTTGATTGAACTCTTGATTATTCTAAAGTCCTTATTTCTTGGTTTGATTTGAGCACTTTTCCTTAACGAAACTTTTGATTCTTACCTCTCTACTCGGCTTAATTGAACTGCTTACCTTAATTGATTTTTCCTTCCCTTATTTGTAATTTTGCTGATTCTTACTGATTGTTTCCATAATTAAAACCCTTGTGCATTCACCCCTAATTACCTACTCTGCACTCGATTTCCTTCCTTAACTATTTGTCCTGCTTTTACCATTGATTATCCGTTGATTAAAGGGAACACTTACTGATTTTATATGTGATTGATTCCCTCAATTTCTCAAATTGCCACTTAATTGATCCCTTATCTTATTTGGCTAAGATTTTTATTACTATATAAACTCCATCTTATTCTCTCTTCTAAACGACAAACATTCGTTCACAAAATCATACTTACACTCTAAAGCTCTCTTTTTCTTCTCTGCTACTTGTGATATCACTGGTCTAGCCGGCTGACAGCCAAGGCCAGATATTGAAACTACATCTGCTTTATATTCTGCACTTTTTTCTTCAGCTGGTATGTCTCTAGTTAAATTTTGAAATCCAAACCCGATGTGTTTCATTCCTACACTAATTCATCAGCTATGAATTCAACTTGTATTCCTGCTTACTTCTTGGCCTAGCATGTCTAAACTCTTTCCTGTTAAATATATGATTAACATATCTACTCTTCACCTAGTTATTTGATACTTAACCAGTCTCTTTGTGAATATGGTCAATCCCCTTATTATGTGATCATATTGACTATTTGATGTATGTGATTGACCTTGCCTTTATGTTTAATCATGTTCAAGACATGTCATGCTTTCTTTATTACAACCGTGATCTATGTCTTAACTATTTACTGTCCATGACTAGCCTTCTAGGTCTCTAAGACCCTAAGTGTTTTATGTAGTTTGTTGACTATATGTTTCCTCTATACCCTATCCATGTACCCTAAATGTGACTATTCTGTGCCCCAATCCCTTTATCCCCATGTGAGATCTGTTTGTTTAGTGTTTTTGAATCGGATGTTTTATGACCAATTGATTGTCTGCTGTTTTCAAAAAAGTTTTGGTACTCTTCTCAAACTGTCTTTTACCACCAAACTATTTCCTGTTTCAGAAAACCTTTTCACTCATAAAGTCATCTCTATACTATTTCAAAAAAAAAAAATTCAAAATTATGTCGAGCGCTCTCGCTTTACTCTTAGAATACTATGTTCTGCCACTCTGATATGTGTATTACCTTGAGATCCTTGAGATCTCTCTGAATTGTGGCTTGTCAGAGTTGGCATTTCTACACTGCACCTCCCTATAGATTAATTTTCTATTTATGTAAATTTGTCATTTAATTCATTGGTTTGTAATATTTATTGGAAACAAATAGTGGGGCGATTAGTGAACAAGGAAGGGTAGTTATATATATATATATATATATATATATATATATATATATATATATATATATATATATATATATATATATATATTGGGTATATTGGGTAGATACTATGCCTATAGGATCCATGTTGATTCAAATGTGTTTGTTATGTTTGCCTTATTTCCACACAATTAGAAACCATTCCTATAGGATCTAAAAATGGCTTTAATAATAGAGATGATGTCTATAAGGTTAAAATTAGCTCTATAGATACCGTGCCTATAGGGTTTCACTTTGGTTAAATGAATACTGTTTGTTTTGCCTTAGGCTTAATTAGAAGTCGTGCCTATAAACCTCAAACAGTTCGTTGAGTTCAATTCATGTTATATATTCTGAAATGGTTTAATTAACTAAATCAATCCATATCTTTAAAAGTTTTCAAATGTTTCCTCAATTAACGCCGCTAGAAAGCATGTCAATAGGATCTCAAGTTGTCTGTTTTCACTATTTTTCTATATTCCTAATCAATATAGTTATCATGCTCTTAGGATTTCACTATTATGCGCTTACGCAAGCCTATATGTGGATTAAAATCCTGCAACTATAAAATTGCGCTTTGTTATTTAAGACTGCTCACCTTCACATGTCTAAAATTAGTAGGCAAGCTGAATACGTCTTTGACACTTCAGTCCTAATTCAATGTTGTATACTTTCTGCTTACCTAGATATCATGTTCTAAGATTTTTTTTATTAAATACTTGAAACTGTTGTTTGTGATGTGCACTCACTTGCTATGTTTGTGGAGGTAAATATGAGCCTTTAATTGTTCTTCTTCTTTTTAAAAAAAAAATGCAGTCATAATTGTTTTGATTGTCTTTTAGACTTTTCTCCATTAAATACCTTAGGATGTTTTAGAACTACCTAAAAGTAGAGGTCCTAAAATACCTCCAGGGCCACGAGGAAGGGACGGGTAGTGTACACATAGGACATTTTTCAAGGTTACTAGAACGCGTTAGGCTATGACCAAGGGGGGAATTGGGTAGTAAGGATATGATGATTACGTGCTAATATCACGTGTAGCCCCTCGTTGAGAGAGTGATTACCAGGCATTGTGTGTGTATGATCTTGTAGGTTTACAAACCTAGGACCCCTTTTTTCAATTCCCGTTGTTTGAATAAATTTTACTTTTCTCTATATATGTGCCATTTGTTCAAGTCTTTTCCCTTTGTTTCGTTACTTAAATCATACATGTGCTTAAAATGCCAAAACATGTCTTTATTTGTAAGTATGTGTTAAAACTGTTTATTTGTTAAAGGACTAATTCACATAAGTATAAGTTCGGCCGGAACCCACCATTGTGGACCGAGAGGGGCGCCTAACACCTTTCCCTCAAAGTTATTTCGAGCCTTACTCTAAATCTTTGGTAATGCAAACTAGTCTAAGAGTTAATCGCTTTAGGTGACCTAACGCACCATAATCCTTTAGGTGGCGACTCTTCAAATACCCAAATTCCAAAAAGAAATGAGTTATTAACCCCATGCATGTCGGAACTCGAACTTTCTCCGCGTAAAAAAAAAGGGGGACGCGACAGCATGGCGACTCTGCTGGGGATTCTTAGGCTCTTACAATAATGAACTTATCCTTTGTGAATTAGTCCAAGCATGCCTTATCCCATACCCTTTCACTTATTTGCATTTAATTATTTATTTTCAAGCATTTATGATTCCTTTTCCAGAAACTGATGTGCCTCTTTGTTTTCTTTTTCCGTAACTGTCTTTCAATTATGTAAATACTGTATTTTTTTCCTATGTGCAAATACCTGATAACATGCTATTTATTGTTGCATAAATATGCTCCACATAATATTCCACTCGTTCGTATTAAATCCTATAGCAATGCTTGATGAGTGGTTGGGATCTTCCTATTTATTACCCTTAAATTCGGAAAGGCTTATTTGCGGTAAACCTAGTCGATCAATGGTGCAGTTGACGGTTCCGTGCCTTTTCCCTTCAAGTTGTTCTCTTGAGGGTACCATTCTAGACTCCCCATAGTAACCTTACTCTGATTGAAATTGTGCATCCATCATGGTAAAACCTAGTAGGATTAATATGTTGTCCACATAATAATCCTTTAAGATGAGCCTTATCCAAAAGTCCACTAGGTTTTCCATAATCCTAATAGACACAATCACGTTCTGTGCATTTATTTGGAGAGCTAAATGCCAATATGCTAATCATAAGTGTATAAGTAGTCGAGTTTTGTGGGGGAGAAGGCCTAACTTTTTTTCATTTTGCAGAAAATGAGGCATGAGGTCCCCAGATTCGGTATGGTTAGCAGCATTCCACCATTGCTACTAGACTGGTGGAGGACCTTTCCTCAAGTGACAAGAAACATGTAAGAAAGCATTTGGGAAACTTTCCTTCTACTAGACATTCATCCAAACAAGAGGTTGATCGAGGCTGCCACTTTGTTCTAGGACACTGAAAGGGCTGTGTTCCATTTCAGCAACATAATGACTCCACTCCTAGAGGAAATTGGGGGACTTGCGGGGTTGACTTAGGATATCCCAGGATTGTTGTTACCGGAGAACCATACTAGTAAGGGGTTCCTAAAGATGATGAGGTTGAAGAAAAATGTTGACTTGGGATGCCTGGAGAAATCCTGCATACCTTTCAAATACTTGTAGGTATGTCCATAGCATATCCTTCCGTACCTTCCATGTCGAGCTTTATATAGCTTTTCTGGGACACATCCACCACAGAGTGTTTGTGTTTATTGCATGCTTCTTGGGCTTGATTGTATTCCCAATGAAAAGGAAAAGAATCCATACTAGGTTGGTCATGGTCGCCAAGACTGTGATGGAAGGGATCAATGGACAAACATATACTATGGTCCCATGATCATAGTCGACATCTATATGGCTCTAGAGTGCTTCCAAAAAGGGATCAAGCATTTCGAGGGTTGTAACCTGTTGGTGCAGTTGTAGTTATTAGAATATCTTCAAAAGGGTCATTATCACCAAGAATTTTTGCGAAGGGCTTAAAACTACCATATTGCCTTCCATCACCCCAAGCGGATGATTTATATTTTGGACATGTTTGCTCCACCGAAAAGTGCCAAGCAGTGGGTAGAGTTCTTCGAAAATTTGACCAAAGAACAGGTACAATGGATGTTTAAATGGTTCTCAACAGACAAATTCATAATCAGATCTAGGGACGCTCCATACTTGGTGCTGATTGGGTTGAGAGGGATATACCCTTATGTCCCTATCCGAGTTTTGAGACATGCAGATAGGAAGCAGGTTGTACCAATGATTGCTAAAATGAGCCATTTCAGAGCTGTTGTTTAGAATGACGATGTTCCTTACAAGTTCCAAGCTCAGTACATGTGGCACTGCAAGATCATTGTGGAAACAAACACCATTGAGCCACATAGGTATCATGCAGGGTGTGAACCTCTCTACCCAGCATGGTTAGAAGACAATCTGAAAAGGATAGTGAGGCCAGGAGCCGGTCGAGGGAATGGGATCATAGATGAAGAAGCTGAAGCTCAACTCAAATACAACAGGATGCGCAAGAGGGTCCAGAACTCTGAGAATGAGCATGGGGAGATACACGAGAGAAATATGAGGTTGATTGACGAATCTAAATAAATAGCTATCGCTTCCAATAGAAAGTTGGAGTATCTAGAGCGAGGATTGGTGGAGCTAGAGGGAAAAGTCATAAAGAGGATTGAGGATTGCTAGAATGCTAAAGGAAGTGAAGGAGGACATCTGGCCAGAGCCTACCTGCTGCTGGGTCTGCACGAGCTGGGGAACCTGTATGATAGAGTCAAGAAGATGGAATCTGGGGAAGGTCCTTCTGGGACCAAGTAGGCTAGATTTATTTACTTTCCTAAAATGTAATAAGGCCAAGTGCCAATAGTGGCTTACTTTTCTGTTGTGTTAGTGTCGTTTTAGGATTCGTCTATTTTCATATTATGAAATGAAGCATTTACTGGCATCTAAAGTCCTCCAAATCTATTTGTCACTATGCCTACCTCGGGCACAATTATGCACTTAAATTAGGACACGGATTTGCATTCCCGCAATACGTGTTTAAATACTGCAAATATATCAGAATGCCAACGTACTTTTCTACATTTCAGTTTTTTTTCGTTATTCTTTATTCCCATCCTCTAAGGTTGGTTCGCTCATACTGGCATCATCAGCATATCACACTAGATCTAGAGGCCTCCACTACCTCATACTCCAAGCAATACAAAAGGCAAAGGAAAAGAAAAAATGGACGACTTAAGTAGTATCCGAAAGGAGAATATTGAGCACTCAAAAACTTCAGATGGATGGAGTACTCCTGTACCAAATGATTTAGTCTTGAGACTGGAACAAAAGATATTGGAGTTACAAGGAGAACTTGAGAAGGTTCGAAACTTGGCAACTGAATGTCCCTAACATTAACCAACAGAAGACAAACAGCCTAACACCTCCCAAAAACACACAAAACCAACATCCACAAAATCCTTCCGCACCAAATCAATGTGCAACACCACCCCAAAATGTCAATCCTTTACCAATACCAACTCACCATCAACCAATTCTGAACCCACCAACCACCACTTACCACACACCACAACCCATTCCCAATTCCCAAAACTCCACCAATGACCATCATTACATCCAAGTCCCTGGAACCCATCAAAGCAGCCCTATATATGTGGAAACTGTACCTCACTCTACCCAACAATTCTTCTATACATTGGAATCTTCCAAGAAGGACCTGCTCATTAAAAACATGGTTGAAGGACTCAAGAAGTTGAAAAGTCGAGTTTAGGGTGTCGAAGTCGGCAAGGGAATAGAAGGTTTAAAATATGAAGACCTATGCATACAACCAGACGTAGAACTACCAGAAGGAAACAAACCTCCCAAGTTTGAGATGTTTGACGGCACGGGTGATCCCATGGTTCATCTGATGACCTATTGTGACAAGCTTGTTGGGATCGAGAAAGGCGAGAAGATCCAGATGAAGTTCTGTATGAGGAGTCTTACTGGAGATGCTTTGTCCTAGTACATCAGCCAGGATCCGAATAAATGGTTCAATTGGGTGAGTATGGCATCAGATTTCATAGACAATTCATGTTTAATACAGATAATGCATCAGATGTTTTCTACATAAAAAATCTTAAGAAGAAACCTACAGAGACTTTTCGCGAGTATGTTACTCATTGGAGGCAAAAGATAGGCCATCTTTGGACGAGGAACAAATGAACAAATTCTTCGTCAGAGCATAAGATCCACAATATTATGAAAGAGTGATGGTTATTGAGAAATATAAATTCTCTGATATCATCAAGCTTGGGGAAAGAATCGAGGAAGGCATTAGAAGCGGGATGGTAACGAATTTTGAGGCATTACATGCCAGAAGTAAAGCATTACAGTCAGGCGATATATCAAAGAAAAGAGATGCTGGGGCAGTAATGGTGGCTCAGGACCCAAAATCTCCATTTACCCATCAAACACCTCCGCCCACATACCAAGCATTACCACCCATATATCAACCCTCATCTCCCAGATATTCCAAACCAGCCACTGCCTACCATACCTATAATACACCACCATTGCTGAACCCATCGACCAGTTGTATGAGAGGTTGAAGGCCGTGGGTTACATCAATCCTTTTCCCACTGTGGCATTAGAAAATCCATCCCAGTGGGTCAATCCAAATAAAACTTGTGTGTATCGTTCTGGTATGAAGGGACACACAACTGATGAGTGCCAGATACTGAAAGATAAGATCCAGGCGCAGATTGACAATAAGGCCGTACAGGCGAAGGAAGACATACCCAATATCCGCAATAACCCCCTCCCCGATCAAAGAGGTGGTGTGTACATGTGATAGAAACAAATGAAGAATGGGACCCTGAAGGGTCGATTGGGCTTATTCGGGAGGGCTATGAATATAAACCCTCGGTCACACTTACTCCTATTGGTACAGACTCAGTCACCAATCGAGGTTGAGGTAGCTGCATCAGTTCCATTGAGGTAGAGGTGGATCCACCTGCGGCTACCCTCGCTTTAGTTGAAGTAGAAATTGTCACACTTTTCATAGTGACAATATCAAGCACACCTCCCTTCAACTCAAAAGTAATACCCTAGGATTACGTTGCCTAAGCTCGGCAAAAAGGGAAGGCAAAGGTTGAGGAATCCGATGTTGCACAAGGAATGACTAGAACTGAAAGAGTCTATTCACCTGAACACTTAGGCGGACCAAAAAAGGATGCCGCTACCCGGAAACCTGTATTGAAACAGGCTAGATGGCCTATAGAGGAAAGTAAAAGCGAAGGAGTATTTCATTATTAACCATTTGAACAGAACCCTAGCTCAGATATCCATCCTATCACTGCTGCAAAATTCAGAGGCATTTAAGAACACTTTATTGGAAGTGCTGAGTGAAGCTTATGTACCGAACAATATCACCGGTGGAGAAATGGCCAATATAGTAGGGTAGGTACTGGAAATTCATAAGAGATCTTCCACAAAGATGAGCTACCACCTGAGGGGTTGAATAAAAATCAAGCATGGCATATCATAGTGGAATTTGAAGACAACTCACTGCCAGGGTCTTGGTTGACGAAGGCTCAAGCCTCAATTTTTGTCCGTTAGACACTCTGAAATGGTTGGGAAAAGGTTTCATGAAATACGGGTAGGAAGCATGAACATGAAAGCTTTCGATGGGTCTCAAAGGGCTATAATCAAGGAAATTAACCTTTGCTTGCAGATGGGGCCAACTTGGTTCGACCGTCGAGTTTCAGGTGCTCGACATACCGACCTCATATAATCTTCCGTTATGCCGACCATTGATCCATGGTGCTAGGGCTGTGGCACCCACACTACATCAAACCGTGAAGTTTGAGTTGAATCGTTAGGAGGTGATCATTCATAGAGATGGAAGTAACCCCATTTACAATAGTCAAACCATCCCGGTCATTGGACATGGAAGAAGGCTAGAAGGGGAAACCTATCATCACATTGAACGTGTCAATACCTAAGAGAAAGATAAATAGTTGAGCACTAAAATATAAAGCATACTGGCATGGTCTGGGTATGAATCCGGCAAAGGGCTTGGAAAACTATCTAGGGTATCACTAAACCGATATGGCTGAAGGGTCATGGTACTACCATTGGGCTAGACTAATAGTACACATGGCAAGAGTAATGATTGGTTGCCTCTATGGTGCAGACCATATTACCCTCTCGAGTAACTAGTGCCACGCCTAGATCAAGCTTTTCACTAAGCCGACAAAATATAGGGAACCGCAGAAGAGGAAGTATTAGCTGGGCTTAAGAATTTGTTCTTGGAGGACGAAGACATGGACTGCAGTGCCATAATAAAGGAAGATGGGGAGGAGGAGGAAGAAGGCCTTATTCTTCAGACTATGAAGAAGGGAGCTGTTCTCAGGAACTGGACCGCCATGCCATCATGAGCCTACGGAGTCCTTAGGTTGCTTGGCAGATTCTATTTTACAGCCATTCTAGGCATTTAAGATTTTTAATAACTTTGTTTTAAGATTTACTTGTTTCAAAATAAATGCTCGATTCATCGAGCCTTACATGTCTGGATGTTTTTCAGTTTTAATTAAATGTATTTGTTCAATATTATTCATTACCATTTTCTACACTCCTCCTTTCTACAATTTTATTATTACTTTTCCTTATGAATCGGTGTCTGTGATATGTAACGAGGCAACACAACATGAGATTAGTAATTCAGATGAATAAGATGAGATACTTGAGGAAGTCGTTAAGGAAGTTGAAAAATTTGAGAATAAGCCTAAGTCTAGTTTGGACGATATCGAAGCAATAAAATTGGGGGACGCCCAGGCCGTCAAGGAGACTCACATCAATATTCACTTGTCACAAGCAGAGAAGGAATAGTACATCTGTTTCCTAAAAGAGTTTGAAGACATTTTCACATGGACATATGATGACATGACCGGTTTGAGCACGTCCATAGTGGCTCACAAGTTGCCTAATAATCCCATGTGTCTGCTAGTGAAGCAGAAACTCAGAAAGTTCAAACCAGACATGAGCTTGAAAATCAATGGGGAAGTTACCAAGCATATCAAACACAAAGTTCTCAAGGTGGTTGAGTACCCAACCTTGTTAGCTGATGTTGTGCCAGTTCTGAAGAAGGATGTGAAAGTCGGGCTATGTGTTGACTATCAGGGTTTAAAAAAAGCAAGCCTCATGGAGGACTTTCCACTACCAAACATACATATTCTGATTGAAAACTGCACTAAGCATGAACTCCAATCCTTTGTAGATTACTTTGCAGGTTATCACCAGATCTGGATGGATGAAGAAGATGCGGAGAGAATAACTTTTATCACACCTTGGGGTATACTGCTAAAAGATGATGCCATTTGGTATAAAGAATGTTAGGCTACTTATGAGAGCCATGAAAACCATCTTCAAGAGGGACACAGATCACATAGAAGACTTGAGAAAATTCTTTGACAAGCTAAGGAGGTACAGATTAAAACTGAACCCCGCAAAGTATGCATTTGGGGTTCCTGAAGGAAAGTTATTGGGATTCATTTTCAGTCATCGAGGGATCGAGCTAGATCCATCTATATTCAAAGCTATTCAGGAGTTACGGCCACCTAGGAACAAAAAGGACGTGATGAGCTTCTTGGGACGTCTCAAAAATATCAGTCATTTCATAGCACAGTCCACAGTCATAATGTCAACTCATCTTCAAAATGTTGAGAAAAGATGCCGAGACAAGCTAGACTGAGAATTGTTAGAAAGCTTTTGACAAGATCAAGGAGTACCTATCCACACCACCAGTTCTGGTCCTACTAGATTCGGGACAGCCTTGAGACTGGAACAAAAGATATTGGAGTTACAAGGAGAACTTGAGAAGGTTTGCAACTTGGAAAACGCTTCACTCACCCTGAATGTCCCTGACATTAACCAACAGAAAACAAAGAACCTAACACCTCCCCAGAACACACAAAACCAATATCCAAAAAATCCTCCCGCACCAAATCAATACGTAACTCAACCCCAAAATCTCAATACTTTACCAATACCAACTCCGCCACAACATCACCATCAACCAATTCAGTACCCACCAACCACCACATACCACATTGCCCAAAGCGAACCACAACCCATTCCCGATCCCCAAAACTCCACCAATAACCATCATTACACCCAAGTCCCTGGAATCTATCAAAGCAACCTTATATATGTGGAATTTGTATCTCACTCAATCCAACAAATCTACTATACACCGGAATCCTCTGAGAAGGACCTGCTCATGAAAAACATGGCTGAAGAACTCAAGAAGTTGACAAGTCGAGTTCAGATGTGTAAGGCGGCAATGGAATAAAAGGTTTGAACTATGAAGACCTATGCATACAGCTAGATGTAGAACTACCGGAGGGATACAAGCCTCCCAAGTTCGAGATGTTTGATACGGGTGATCCCAGGGTTCTTATGAGGACCTATTGTGACAAGCTTGTTGGGGTCGAGAAAGATGAGAAGATCCGGATGAAACTCTTTATGAGGAGTCTTAGTGGAGATGCTTTGTCCTAGTACATCAGCCAGGGTCCCAAGAAATGGTCCAGTTTGGTGAGTACGGTATCAGATTTCATGGACCGGTTCAGGTTCAAAACAGATAATGCACCAGATGTTTTCTACATCCAAAATCTTAAGAAAAACCTACCAAGGCATTCCACGAGTATGCTACTCGTTAGAGGCTAAGGTTAGGCCATCTTAGGACGAGGAACAAATGAACAAATTCTTCATCAGAGCACAAGATCCACAATATTATGAAAGATTGATGGTTTTTGAGAAATATAAATTCTCTAATTTCATCAAGCTTGGGGAAAGAATGGAGGAAGGCATAAAAAAAGGGATGGTAACAAATTTTGAGGCATTACATGCCACAAATAAAGCATTACAATCAGGCGGCATATCAAAGAAAAGAGACGTTGGGACAATAATGGTGGCTCAGGACCCAAAATCTCCACTTTCCTATCAAACACCTCAACCCACATGTAAAATACCTCCACCCACAAACCAAGCATCACCACCCACATATCAACCCTCATCTCCCAGATATTCTCAACCAACCATTGCCTATAAGTACCTATAATTCCCAACTATCCCAATTCCAATCACCTCTAACTCGCCAAAACTTTCCAATACCACGACTAAATTTTGACCGCAAGCTACCCAGATAGTATACCACCATTGCTGAACCCATCGACCAGTTGTATGAGAGGTAGCCATGGGTGCATCACTCCTGTTCCCACCGTGGCATCAGAAAATCCATCCCAATGGGTCAATACTAACAAAACTTGTGTGTACCATTCCAGTATATAGGGACACCCACTGATGAGTGTCGGACATAAAAAGTTAAGATCCAAGCGCTAATTGACAATAAGGTCATACTGGTGAAGGAAGATACACCCAATATCCGCAACAACCACTCCCTAATAACAGAGGTAGTGGGGTACATGTGATAGAAACAAATGAAGAATGGGACCCTGAAAGGTCGATTGGGCTTATTTAGGAGGGCGATGAATTTAAACCATCAGTCACACTTACTCCAATTGTAGTATAGACTCAATCACCAATCGAGGTTGAGGTAGCTGCATCAGTTCCATTTGAGGTAAAGGTGGCCCTACCTGCGGCCACCCTCGCTTTATTTGAAGTAGAAGTGGTCACATTTTTCACAGTGACAGTATCAAGCATACCTGCCTTCGACTCAAAAGCAATACCCTAGGATTACGTTGCCTAAGCTCGGCAAAAAGGGATGTCAAAGGTTGAGGAATCCGATGCTGCACAAGGAATGACTAGAACTAAAAGAGTCTATACACCTGAACATTTGGGCAGACCAAAATAGGATGCCGCTATCAGTCAGCCTGTCATTGAAACATGACTAGATGACCTGTAGAGGAAAGTAAAAGCTATGGAGTATTTCATTATTAACCATCTGAACAGAACCCTAGATCAGATATCCATCCTGTCACTGTTGCAAAATTCAGAGGCATATAAGAACACTTTAATGAAAGTGCTGAGTGAAGCTTTCTTACCGAACAACATCACTGGTGGAGAAATGGCCAATATAGTAGGGCAGGTACTGGAAAGTCATAAAATATCTTCCAAAAATATGATCTACCTCCTGAGGGGTTAAATAAAAATCAAGAATTGCATATCATAGTGCAATTTGAAAACAAATTCATTGCCAGGGTCTTGGTTGACGGAGGCTCAAGCCTCAATATTTGTCCGTTAGACACTCTGAAAAGGTTGGGAAAAGGTTTTCATGAAATTCGGGTAGGAAGCATGAACATGAAAGCTTTCAATAGGTCTCAAAGGGCTACAATCAGGGGAATTAACCTTTGCTTGCAGATGGGTCCAACTTGGTTCGACGTCGAGTTTCAGGTGCTCGACATACCAACCTCATATAATCTTCTGTTAGGCCGATCATGGATCCATGGCACTGGGGATGTGGCATCCACACTACATCAAATCGTGAAGTTCGAGTGGAATCGTTAGGAGGTGATCATTCACGAAGATGGGAGTAACCCCATTTACAATAGTCAAACCATCCCGGCCATTGGACATAGAAGAAGTCTAGGAGGGGAAACCTATCATTTCATTGAACGTGTCAATACCAAAGAGAAAGATAAATAGTGGAGAACCAAAATATAAAGCATACTGGCATGGTCTGGGTATGAACCCGGCAAAGGGCTTGGGAAACTATCCAGGGTATCACTAAATTGATATGGCTGAAGGGTCATGGTACTACATTTGAGCTAGAATAATAGCACACATGGAAGGAGTAATGATTGGTTGCCTCCATGGCACAGACCATATTACCCTCTCGAGCAACTAGTGCCACGCCTAGATCAAGCTTTTCACCAAGCTGACATAATATAGGGAACCGCATAAGAGGAAGCATTAGCTGGGCTTATGAATTTGTTCTTAGAGGACGAAGAAATGGACTGCAGTGCCATAATTAAGGAAGAGGGGGAGGAGGAGGAGGAGGAAGAAGGCCTTATTATTCAGACTATGAAGAAGGGAGATGTTCTCAGGAACTGGACCGCCATACCATCTTGAGCCTGCGGAGTCCTTGGGTAGCTTGGCAGATTCTATTTTATAGCCATTCTAGGCAGGTAAGATTTTTAATAACTTTGTTTTAAGATTTACTTTTTTCGAAATAAATGCCGATTCATCGAGCCTTACTTGTCTGGATGTTTTTCAGTTTTAATCAAATGTATTTGTTCTGTATTATTCATTACCATTTTCTACGCTCCTCCTTTCTACAATTTTATTATTACTTTTCCTGATGAATCGGTGTCTGTAATATGTAACGAGGCAACACAACATGAGATTAGTAATTCAGATGAAAAAGATGAGATACTTGAGGAAGTCGTTAAGGAAGTTGAAAACTTTGAGAATAAGCCTAAGTCCAGTTTGGACGAAGCCGAAGCAATAAAACTGGGGGACACCCAAGCCGTCAAGGAGACTCGCATCAACATTCACTTGTCACCAACAGAGAAGAAAGAGTACATCTGTTTCCTAAAAGAGTGTGAAGACATTTTCACATGGCCATATGATGACATGACCGGTTCGAGCACGTCCATTGTGGCTCACAAGTTGCCTACTAAACCCATGTGTCCGCTAGTGAAGCAGAAACTCAGAAAGTTCAAACCAGATATGAGCTTGAAAATTAATGAGGAAGTTACCAAGCATATCAAAGCCAAAGTTCTAAGGGTGGTTGAGTATCCGACCTGGTTAGCTAATGTTGTGCCAGTTTTGAAAAATGATGGGAAATTCAGGGTATGTGTTGACTATGGGGATTTAAAAAGAGCAAGTCCCAAAGAGGACTTTCCACTGCCAAATATACATATTTTGATCGAAAATTGTGCCAAGCATGAACTTCAATCCTTTGTAGATTTCTTCGCGGGTTATCACCGGATCTTGATGGATGAAGAAGACGTAGAGAAAACAACTTATATCACCCCTTGGGGGGTATACTGCTACAAGATAATGCCATTTGGTCTAAAGAATGTTGGGGCTACTTACATGAGAGCCATGACAACCATCTTCCATGATATGATACACAAAAAGATAGAGGTATATGTGGAAGACGTCATTATTAAATCCAAGAGGGCCACAGATCACATAGAAGACTTGAGAAAATTCTTTGATAGGCTAAGGAGGTACAACTTAAAACATAAACCCGAAAAGTGTGCATTCGGGGTTCATGCAGGAAAGTTATTGGGATTCATTGTCAGTCGTCGAGGGATCGAGCTAGATATATCTAAAGTCAAAGCTATTCAGGATTTACTGCCACCTAGGAGCAAAAAGGACGTGATGAGCTTCCTGGGATGTCTCAGTTGCTTTATAGCATAGTCCACAGTCATATGTGAACTCATATTCAAGATGTTGAGAAACGATGGCGAGACAAGTTGGACCGAGGATTGTTAGAAAATTTTGATAAGATCAAGGAGTACCTGTCCACACCACCAGTTCTGGTCTTGCTAGAGCCGGGACGGCCTTTGCTGCCCTCTATCTGTAATGGATGGAGCCTTCACATGTGTTCGAGAACAACATGATAAGACGGGGAGAAAGGAGCAAGCCATATATTACTTGAGTAAGTAGTTCACCCCTTATGAAGCACGGTACTCTCTGCTGGAATGCGCTTGTTGTGCTTTGACCTGGACCGCTCAAAATTTGAGGCATTACTTCTGTGCCTACACTACATAACTCATATCCAGGATGGACCCTTTGAAGTACATATTTCAAAAACCCATGCCAACTAGGAAGTTAGTTAAGTGACAGATACTGTTGAGTGAGTTTGATATTGTCTACGTAACTCAAAATTTAGTCAAAGGACAAGCATTGACAGATCATCTTGCTAAAAATCATGTGGGAGGAGAAGACAAACCCTTGAAAACGTATTTTCCTGATGAAGAAGTGTCATTCATAGAAGAAGACATTACCGAAGCATACGAAGGTTGGAGGATGTTCATTGCCGGAGCTGCAAATTTAAAAGGTGTAGGCATTGCATCTGTTTTGGTATCAGAAACAAGTCAACATTATCCCATATCTTCCAAACCTAGATTTCCCTGCACAAAACTTGATGAATTTTTACGTGATTTTATCTTTAATTGAATCCTTGATTATTTTGAAGTCCTTATTTCTAGGTTTGATTTGAGCACTTTTCCTTAACGAAACTTTTGATTCTTACCTCTCTACTCGTTTTAATTGAACTGCATACCTTAATTAATTTTTCCTTGCCTTATTTATTATTTTACTGACTCTTACTGATTGTTTCCTTAATTAAAAACCCTTGTGCATTCACCCCTAATTACTTACTCAATACTCGATTTCCTTCCTTAAGTATTTGTCCTGCTTTTACCATTGATTATCCCTTGTTTTAGGAAAGATTTTCAGATTTTACATGTGATTGATTCCCGGAATTTCTCAAATTGCAACTTAATTGATCTCTTACCTTATTTTACTAATCTTTTGATTACTATATATACTCCATCCTATTCTCACTTCTAACAACGAACATTAGTTCACAAAAGCACACTTAAACTCTAAAGCTCTCTTTTTCTCCTCTACTACTTGTGATATTCACTGGTCTAGCCGGTTGAAAGCCAAGGCAAGATATTGGAACTACATCTACTTTATATTCTGCACTCTTTTCTTCAACTGGTATGTCTCTAGTTAAATTTTGAAATCCAAACCTTATGTGTTTCTTTCCTGCACTAATTCATCACCTATGAATTCAACTTGTATTCATGCTTACTTTTTTGCCTAGCATGTCTGAACTCTATCCTATTCAATCTATGATTGACATATCTACACTTCACCTATTTATTTGATACTTAACCAGTCTATTAGTAAATAGGTGGTCAATCCCCTAATTATGTGATCATGTTGACTATTTGATGTGTGTGATTGACCCTGCCTGTATGTTTAATCCTGCTCAAGACATGTCAGGCTTTTTGTATTACAACTGTGATCTATGTATTAAACTATCCATGACTAGCCTGCTAAGTCTCTAAACCCTAAGTGTTTTATGCAGTTTGTTGACTATATGTTTCCTCTATACCCTATCCATGTACCCCAATATGACTCTTTTGTGCCCCATTTCCTTTTATCCCCATGTGAGATCTGTTTGTTGAGTGTTTTTGAATCAGGATGTTTTATGACCAATTGATTGTCTGCTATTTCAAAAGAGCTTTGGTACTATTCTCAAACTATCTTTTACCACCAAACTATTTCCTGTTTTAGAAAAACGTTTCACTCCTAAAGTCATCTCTATTCTATATTTTTAAAAAAAAATTCAAAACTGTGTCAAGCACTCTCACTTTACTCTTAGATTACTAAATTCTGCCACTCTCATTTGTGTACTCCCTTGAGATCCTTGAGATCTCTCTGAACTGTGGCTTGTTAGAGCTGGCCTTTCTACATTGCACCTAAATCAGTTATTATTTGAGAAAAGGTCTAGGTGTGAGCAGTGTCCGGGATCCTTGAGATCCTTAGAGAACTCTGACACACCTTGACACGAATTTGGCTATTAACTTTGGGAATTTGAGGCTATTGGACGCTTGGAAGTAATTCGGGCCTACTGCAGGCTCCTTATAGATTAATTTTCTATTTATGTAAATTTTTCATTTAATTCATCGATCTGTAATATTTATTGTAAACAAACAGTAGGGTGACTAGTGAAAAGGTGAGGGTAGTTATATATATTGGGTAAATACCATACCTATAGGGTCTATGTTGATTCAAATGTATTTGTTATGTTTTATTTATTTCCACACAATTAGAAACCATGCCTATAGGATCTACAAAAGGCTTTAATAATAGAGATCATGTCTATAGGGTTAAAATAAGCTCTATAGATACCATGCCTATAGGGTTTCACTTTGGTTAAATAAATGTTGTTTGTTTTGTCTTAGGCTTAATTAGAAGTCATGCCAATAAAACTCAAAAAAATTCAGTGAGTTCAATTCGTGTTTATATATTCTGAAATGGTTTAATTAACTAAATCGGTCCGCTTCTTTAAAAGTTTTCAAACGTTGGCTCAAATAACGCCGCTAGAAAGCATGTCCATAGGATCTCAAGTTGTCCATTTTCTAATTATATTAATGCATTCTTGATCAATGTAGATATCATGCTCTTAGGATATCACAATTATGCACTTAGGGAAGCCGATAGGGCGATTAAAATCCTGCAACTATAAGAACTGCGCTTTGTTATTTAAGACCACTCGCATTTACAGGTCTAAAATAAGTAATATGTCTTTGACACTTCACTCCTAATTCAATGTTGTATTCTTTTTGCTCACCTAGATATCATGTTTTAATGTTTTTTCAATTAAATACTTGAAACTGTTGTTTGAGACGTGCACTCTCTTGCTATGTTTGTGGAGGTAAATATGAGCCTTTAATTGTTCTTTTTTTAAATACTGTCCTAATTATTTTGATTGACGTTTAGACTTTTCTCCTTTAAATATTTTAGGATGGTCTAGAACTACCTAAAAGTAGAGGTCCTAAAAGACCTCCAGGGCTATGAAGAAGGTATGAGTAGTGCACGCTTAGGATATTTTTCAAGTTTATTAGAACACTTTCGGCTATGACCAAGGGGGGAATTGAGTAGTAAGGATATGATGACTACGCGCTAATGTCACGTGTAGCCCCTCGTTGAGGAGTGATTACTAAGCATTGTGTGGGTATGAATCTGTAGGCTAACCAACCTAGTACCCCTCTTTCCAATTCCCGTAGATTAAAATAAATTTTATTTTCCTCTATATATGTGCCACATATTCAAGTCGTTTCCCTTTGTTTCATTACTTAAATCATACATGTGCATAAAAATGCCTAAACATGCTTTTATTTGAAAGAATCTAGTATTGAGGATTTTAGCAAAAGGCTCGACATTGTATGAAAACAAAGGTGTAAACTCAATTTAGGCTCAAAGTTAGTCTGACAAAGTTAGGGGTTTTGAAATGAAACTCTAGTTCAAGCAGACCATAAAGCAAGGATGAAAGGGCAGGTAATCAAATCCAAATCATATTCAGAAGTTTCAGAAAAAGGACATGCTTTTCCAACAAAGAACTTGTGAAGAATATGATAGCAAAGTAACATGCAATCACATTAGAAGGATTCAAAGAACATAATGGTAAATACTGATACGAACAGTAGAAAAAACATGTTTTGAAATGCAGTAGAAGAACACAAGAACACCGGAAGAGAATAGAAGAAGAGCATATAGGAAAATACAGTAAGATAAACATGCAAGAGCATGATAAAAGAAAAGCACAAGAACATAGTAGAAGAACAGGATATAGAAAACACAGTAGAGGAACATAAGAACACAGTATGGTCATACGAGACCACACTATAGGAGAACATAGTAAGAGAATCATATAAGAACATGATACAAGAATACAGTAGAGACAAATACACATAGATGACAAAGAAAAATCATAAAAACATTTGAACATTTCAGAAACCCTAGATCGAAAAGAAGCGGTTTTGAAAGTAATTTTTGAAAGCAAAGCTAGGGAAATTGTTTGAAAACTCAAATAGAGCATAGATACACAACAAATCTAGAAAGGTTGAAGAAAACCTTGAAGGGTTACAGAAGAAAGGCTTTAAAAAGGTCAACGATCAGAGTCGGAGAAGTTAGGATGAGGCTTAGAAGACCAGGATACGACGGAGCAAAGCCGGCGATGGCCGTAAAACCTCAAGCTGGCAAAGGTCTGGGTGTTCGAGGTATGGCCTTGAAGCTTCGAGTATCAAGCAAATAGGAGGAATAAAAGGTGAGTATAAGGCTCCCAGGGCCAGAGAAGCCATGGTTTCCGGTGGGTTTTGAGGTGGAAGTGATTAGAGGCGGCTAGGGTTCGAGAGAATTTGAGAGAGGGGAGGGATTTCAAGGTGGAGTCTCTGAGGGAAATGACTTAGGGTTGGTGGGATTGGAAAATTAAAAAAAGGCAAGTGGAATTGTGGCCGTTGATCAATATGATCGAGGGCCAGGATCAAAAGATAGAGACGGGTGGGTTGGATAAACGGGTCAGGGGCGGTTAAATTGAAATTGGACGGGTGGTTTTGAATTTGAATTGGGTTACTAGGGTGGTCAATTTTGGCTGCAATTGAAATAAAATAGGACTAGTATTTAAATAGTCACTTTTCTGTTTTTATTTTGTAATAAAATAGTAAAATAATTTCTGAAAATAAATAAAAGGTACTAAATTAATTAATAATTTCTAAAAATTAAATTAAACATACTGGAATCAATTTTGTAATTATAAACATTATTAAATCTTAAAATAGGCTAAAAATACATTTTAGGACAATTTAGCTTTAAAAATACCAAATCAATTTATAAAAATGTGCAAAAATTACCTTAGATATATATTGGCATAAATATCAGGACAAAATAAATTAATTACCAAAATACAAATTTAAGGAACAATTATTAGCTTTTGTATTGCTAAAATAGGATAATAAATAGGTTTTAAAATCTTTTTAAAAATAAAAAAAAAATAAAACACTTGGACATGCTTTTATATATATATATATATATATATATATATATATATATATATATACTATTTTGAAAGTATTTTGCATATAAAAAATATACAGAAAAAACTTGGGTATCAACATAGGTTTCTAAAAAGACTCTATTTTTATCAATAATTGCATATTTTTGAAAAAACACTATTTTTGTATTAGTCAGGTGTTAGCTAGGGAAACTTGAAAGGGTCTCTAGAATGGAGCAAAGCAAGGCCAATGGATAGAAGTACGAACCAACCTCCCATCACAAAACTTACAATTTTTTTAACGCATGCATATTTGACGTAACAATAGCATTCACAAACATGTATACAGAAAGAGAATTCACTATGGATCCGGCCATCAGACACTAAGTATGCCTCCAGCTAAGAAAGATACTACTTTTATTTGCTACTCACTCTTTGCATAGGACTAAGCTTTGTCCCGCATACCTGCATGAGGATAGTTGTTACCTCCCCATTTGCATGAGGCTAATCCTTGCCTCCCTATCTGCATGAGGCTAATCTCGGACTCCTATTTGCATAAGCTAATCCTCGCATCCCCATCTGCATGAGGCTAATCCTTGCCTCCTATCTACATGAGACTAATCCTGGCCTCCCTATCTGCATGAGGCTAATCCCTACTTCTCATTTGCATGAGGCTAATACCTGCCACCCCATCTGCATGAAGCTATTCCTTGCCTCCCCATCTACATGAGGCTAATCCTTGCCTCCTATCTGCATGAGGCTAATCCCTACCTCCTCATCTGCATGAAGCTAATCCTTGTCTCCATATTTGCATGAGGCCAATCCTTGCCGCCATATTTGCATGAGGCTAATCCCTATCTCCACATCCCCATGGGACTAAGCATTGCCTTTTTTTGCATAAATATTGCTCTATTTTTAGTACTATCTATTTGTTTTTCAGTCGGGCAAAGCTTTGCCTTTCATTTCACAAGACTAATCCTTGTCTTTGTAGCATCATACTATTGCATATCATGGGTTGAAATATCGCCAACCTATCCAAAAGCTTCATAGTCTAAAAGGCATCATCCTCGTAGCTGGAAGACACCATGTCATGACCTGAGGATCTCTCAAATTTGCACATCATTATTCAAAGGCATTATAGTTCGAAGGCACCATCTTCATTGATTGAGAACACCATTTCATGGCCCTCGAATCCCTCACTCAACAATTCATGGTCCGGGATATCATAGTCCGAGTACGTCATCGTTAACTGTCTAAAGACAACCTTCATGGTCCAAAGGGAATCTGCATCTTACTTAATTTTTCACACAAATACATGTAGTGACATCTCTTTATCTGCAGGTGACCAACAAGCAACCACTATCCTAGCAGGAGCGACCTCTCTATAGTTCTTTCAAACTATCTAAAACTTAACCGGCACCATAACCATTCTTGCATCTCGTGTCCAATATTGCAATGACTTCATAGGTATATTCCGCTATCCAGAACTGCAGATGGACTGATTCCTGTAAAGGGATATATAGGAAACTCAAGAGCGGAGTCTAACCTCTGTCTTTCAAAACATCCCGAGCGGTCAAAATTGGCTATCATTTCTTCACCCCAAAATTCTTTCATCATTCCCGGGTAAAGATGGGCAGCTGTTGATACCCACTTTCTCCTCATATATTTTTAATACATATTTATACTTTCAAAAATACACAGATGCATTTATAAGCATGAATAAACATTTTAGAATTTTTTTATAATTTTTAAAAGCTCCAAATTAATTAATTTCTTCTCTTTTATTTGTAAAGTATCCAATAATTATCCTCCAAATTACTTTTGTGATGATTTAGCAATCTAAATTATTTATTTATGATAACATAGTGTTTAAATATTTATCGTACATTTTTTATAATTATACTTATATTTTAGGCTAAATTGCACCTCTTTGCAATAATAGCCTATTTTAATGCATAATTATGTAATCGATGCATAAAATAGTATTTTATATTTTTAAAATGTTCAATAACTATTTTAAATTATTTTCATACACGTTAATACTTTTTTGAACTCATTTATTATTTTTATAAATTAAAAGTAGCTATTTAAAATCTGGCCTATTTTATTTCAATTTTAGTCCTATTTCAACCCAATTTCAAATTGTATTTACCCATCCCAAACCCTAATACCTGATCCGGCCCCAAAACGCGTTCAATCTCGGCCGTTGATCATAGAGATCAACTGCCACAAACATCCCTTACCTAAAATAAACCAAACGACCCCCAAACCCTCTCATTTCCTCATTGTTTGCCGCCCTAAAATCCCTCTCCTCTCTCAAATTTCTATGATGTATACTTTATGCTCATCTAGATATCATGTTCTAAGGTTTTGTTAATTAAATACTTGAAACTGTTGTTTGAGATGTGCAATCTCTTGCCATGTTTGTGGAGGTAAATATGAGCCTTTAGTTCTTCTTTTTTTTTAAAATGCAGTCCTAATTATTTTGATTCTCTTTTAGATTTTTCTCCTTTAAATATCTTAGGATGGTCTAGAACTACCTAAAAGTAGAGGTCCTAAATTACCTCCAGGGCCATGAGGAAGGGACGGGTAGTGCACACATAGGACATTTTTCAAGGTTACTAGAATACTTTAGGCTATGACCAAAGGGAAATTGGGTAGTAAGGATATGATGACTACGTGCTAAAGTCACGTGTCGCCCCTCGTTGATGAGTGATTATCGGGCATTGTGTGGGTATGATCCTTTAGGCTAACCAACCTAGGACCTCTCTTTCCAATTCCCGTTGTTTAAATAAATTTTACTTTTCTCTATATATGTGCCACTTGTTCAAGTCTTTTCCCTTTGTTTCATTACTTAAATCATACATGTGCTTAAAAATGCCAAAACATGCCTTTATATTCATGTATGTGTTCAAACTATTTATTTGTTAAAAGGACTAATTCACATAAGTAAAAGTTAGGTCGGGACACACCATTATGGACTGAGATGGGTTCCTAACACTTTTCCCTAAGTTATTTCGAGCCCATACCCTAAATCTCTGGCAATGTAAACTAGTTTAACAGTTAATCGCTCTAGGCGCCCTAACGCACCATAATCAGTTAGGTGGCAACTCTTCAAATACCCAAATCCTAAAAGAAAATAAGTTATTAACCCCATGCACGTCGGAACCTGGACTTTCTTCGTGGAGGAAAAAGGGGGCGCGATAGAGGTATGAAATTCCGAATTACGTGTTATGTATTTGGTGTTGATGTGATGCACATACTAGTTGACAGGCGTGTGGGCGTGCACCGTGTGAATAGTGACTCCATTATTTGTGTTGTACTGTGTATTTACCTGATCTTGTTTGTAACCTTGAAATCTCTATGTATTTGAGCTTTTGAGTTGTGATACATGTTAGAGACTAGGCTATATGATTATCCTGTTGGGATCCACTGAGGCTATTTTTGTTGTTGAGCTATCTGCTTTCATTGCTTTACCTACTCAGTCATACACATTCACATGAATATCATGTGTTATGTCTTTGTTATGATTTATTGATACATCATATCACTATTTTGGGCTAGTTTCATGGCATTGTGAGCCCGAGATACTAGTGAGATTGATGACTGAGGGATGCCAAGGTACTGAGCGAGAGTGAGATAGTGGGATCGGGTTGCATGCCGCAACAT
Source organism: Nicotiana benthamiana (assembly GCA_034376525.1). NCBI lineage: Eukaryota > Viridiplantae > Streptophyta > Magnoliopsida > Solanales > Solanaceae > Nicotiana > Nicotiana benthamiana. The sequence goes on from CM067332.1 coordinate 70,872,759, forward strand.
GTTATATTAATTACATTATATGGGATCGGGCTGCACGCCGCAATGATATAGTGCTTGGGCTAAATGAGCCCTTTCGGAGTCTACACACACCCCTAGTGAACGCAATTGATTATATATATATATCTATATGGATCTTTTTCATGCCACAACGAGCATTATGGCTATATATGTATATGGATTAGGTTGCACATTGCAACAAGCCTTATGAATATATATATATATATCCTAAAAATACTACACTTCTTGAAATAATACATGACTAAAAAACAAAATTTTTAATCAATACTAAAAAACAAAACTCTTAATCAAGACTATAAAACAAAATCATTAATCAAAACTAAAAAACAAAACTAAAAAACAAAAACATTGGAAAATGTTAGCCTAAATACTACATTTGTCTTGATACTTGTTTGCAAGACTTATACGAAAGTTTAGTCTTCACTTTTCTTGTCTTCAATTTGCTTGTCTTCTTCTTCTTTTTCTTTTGCCATAGTTGGTGGAAGATAAACCTTGGGAATGTCTTCTTTTTGATTGCAATATTTGCAATGGTGTAGGTTGAATAAATCCTTTAGTTGTTGACATAGTAGATATTTTGTTTTTTCTGTCAGCTGCTTTGGATATGTTCTTAATGCATTAGTTGTTGGTGTAGCTTCACAATTTGCCAGGGTAGTGATCCATCTTGGTAGTTCTTCTATGTCTTTTGTTGTCTTGGCATTTGAGTAGATAATTGTGCTATTTTTGCTGTTGTAGATCCACTTTCCTCCTTCTTCATAGCTGCTTATTAGCTCTTGAATAATGACTTTGGTCATAATAGCTCTTTTGTTTTGTAGAAATTCTACTATTTCCTGAATGGTTAAATCAGGTTGTTCCATAGGTTCTTCACACATAATTGTTCTTGTTAGTCCTAGCTTCACTGCTGTGATAGAATGATATATTTCTTGTGGTGTAACTTCGCAGGGTGCCGAATAGATCCTAATAAATATTAAGTCTGCTTTAGTAATTCCCAAGTATTTTTTTACTACTTGGTATAGTTCTGGTATATATTGTAGGTTATCTCCATCTTGTGTATACACTGCATGCAATAGTCCATAGTTATACATGGTTTGTACTAATTTTGGATCTGATTTATTTAGGGCAATTAATTTATTATATCCTTTCAGAGGTTTAGTTTGCCATCCAATTAAATTTTCTGGGTTAAAGTCTGGTGATTGTATATTTTTATTTAGGTAATTGGCAACTTGTATAAACTGGTTGAGGTAATTGTATATCCGTTGTACAAATTGGTTTTGTGTAGGTTTTTTGGTAATTTTGCTGTAGGTATTTGTTTGGGGTTTTGGTAGTTGGTAAATAAAGTCTGTCCTTTTTGGAGTAGGTTGTTCTGGTCTAAGTTGGATATTGAAAGGTTTAAGTTTTTTGGCCTGGTGGGTAGTAATTTCTATTCCTTTTCCTTTATCTTTTTTGTCATATTTTTCTTGGCTAATTGTTATTTCTTTAAATTCTTGCAGGTCTATTTCTTCTTTTTTGCTATCTTCCATTTGACTAATTCTGCTTTCCAGCTTTTCAATATTTTTTTTCCATACCTTGTAATTTTTGTAATATGTCTTGCAATAGCTTTTGTACTATTTCCCCTTGTTCAGGTTGTACCTGTCAATCATAATAAAATGCTTCTTTATAAGCTCATAGCTATTCCTGTATCATATGTCTAGATAAAAAATCTGCAATAAAATTGTCTTTAGTACTGATTAGTTCAATATCAAAATTAAATAAAGATATTTGACATACTATATTTCTAATATTTCTGGTAGTAATTGATTGATTTTTTAAATCCTTTGTTAACCAAAATTTTACTTGGGTATTATCTGTTCTTAATATAAAATGTGTATGTGCTATATATATTTCATAGTATAATAACGCTTTTAATACGCTCAATAATTCCTTTCTATTTATTTCCCATTTTGTCTCATTTTCTTTGAAAGTTCCTGAGTTGAATGATGTAATATGTTGTGTGTTATTTTCCATATTTACATATGTTAACATACTTCCAAAAGCATAATCCGATGCATCTGTATAGATTATCCATTTATTTTTTCATTTATTTCTGGGATTTGTAATTTGGGTAATTTCTTACAATATTCCTTTACTTTCTTCAGGTTTTCTTTATCCTCTATAGTCCATTCAAATACTGTTGTTTTTGTTTTTAATTTCTTTTGTAGTGGTACTAATTTTTCACTTAAATGAGGTACATAATTTCTAATTTGATTTACTAATCCTAAAAAACTTTGTAACTGTTTCTTTTCTTTCAATTCTTCCATGTGTTCTGCAATCTTTTTTAATATATGTTCTTGCATCTCTACACCATTTCTATCTATCTTTATCCCTAAAAATTCTATTTTATTCCTTAATATTTCTGCTTTCTTTTCACTTAGAGCTATTCCTGCATCTTTTATTATTTTCTTAAATCTTTTTAATAAATCTATATGATCTTCCTTCGTTTTAGTGAATAATAATATGTCATCTATATATACAATAATTCCATCTATATTTCCAAGATATGTATCCATAAATTTTTGAAAATATCCTGGGGAATTTTTAAATCCAAAGGGTAATACATTCCATTCATAAAATCCATTGGGTATTGAGAAGGCTGTTAAATGTCTATATTCTTCTATTATTTTAATATGATAGAATCCTGATTTACAATCAAATTTACTGAACCATTCATAACCTTTTACTTTATTTAATATTACTGCTTTATTTGGTATTGGATAATTTAATGTTTCTGTCTTTTTATTTAAGTCTTTATAGTCTATTACCATTCTAGATTTTCCTCTTTTTTGTTCACTGTGTTTCATTACTATGAATGCTGGACTACTATGTTTAGATTCACTCGATCTAATAAAATTTCCTTTTAATAATTCTGTTATATGTAATTTAAATTGAACCATATCTTCTTCAGTATATTTCATAGGTTTTTTATAGACTAAATCATCCTCTTTTAGTAATCTAATTGGTATTTGGGTTTTGTGTTTTTGCCAAAATTTTAATGGGTCTTCACTAAATACTTCTTTAAATTCGTTAGTTAATTCTTCTTCAATACTAATCTCACTTATTTGTAATTTATTATTTTTACTTTTACAAGGTAGTGATTGTTTAATTTTACTATCTCCTTTAATCCAAGGTATTAGTTCACTTTGTTTTTCCAAGGTTCTTTTAGCTATTATTTTTTGCTTGCAAGGGGTAGTTAATAATAAATAATTTCTTGTGATTGTAAAGGGTTCATAATTTTTTAAGAATTTTTTATAACCTAATATTATATCATGAAATATTTCCTCACATGGGTATAATTCATTTAGTACTAGTTCTTTATCCCATATTTGTATTGTTATATTTGTAGCTTTGTGTCGGACTAGATTTCCTTCTTGGTTAAATCCAGCAATTATAATTGGATTTTTTAATTCCTTCCAATATTCTTCTGGTAATACTTTTCTTCTACATATATTAGTTCCAGCTCCTGTATCTATATATGCTGTATAATATCTACTGTTATATCCTTCACATTTTACTTTAATTAAGATATGTATTTCTTCATGACTCATATACTTTCTTTTATTATATTTATAGCATTAATTGTTTCTCTTTTTATATTAATTGTTATTGTATTAACTGTTATTTCTAATTCTGATTCTGTTAGATTCCATGGTTCTACCATATTTAACCATTTAATTCCTAGTATAATTTCTGGTTCATTATCCATTATTTCTAGATTTATGTTGAATAATAATCCTTCTATTTCTATTGGGCTATTTATTTTTCCCATACTTGTTACTTCTTGTTGTGTAATGAAATTAGTATATGTATGATTACTTTCTTCTATTTTGTCAATCTCACTTATTAGTTGTTTAGCTATATAATTTTCTCCTGCATTAGTAGCAACTAAGATTGGTACTAGTATTCTTATTCCATTTCTTATTATTCTTCCTTTTATATAATATTGGTTTTCGTAATATTGATCCGATATATTTTTCCTAATTCTAGGTATTATGTTTAGATTCCTTCTACTCATACTTCTATTAAGAAGATTTCTTCGTTGCTCTAAATTATAAGTAACTAATTCTAAGTCTTGGTTTTGGTTAGGTAGTATATATAATTGTTCTTTCCTAGGGATTTCTTTTAGGATAGGTTCAAAGATTTTACTTATATGTGTTAATCCTTTTCTTTTATTTTTATTTATTCCTGGTTTATTACTTAGTACGTATAATTGTTTTGCTTTGATAGTTAGTACTTTACTTCCTGGTAGCATTTCTATTCCATTAATTTTCCAATAAATCGTTAATGCTTTGTCTATATTTTGTTCCGTCATGCTTATATTAAAATCAGGTTTAAATAAAAATTTAGCTTTTTGGTATATTAGATTTCCGGTTAGTTGTGTTAATATAGATTGTTCTATAGGATGAGTTATTCTATCATCTGCTAAATATATTTCTATTGGTGTATCTATACCTTCTTTAAAATGTGCATATAACATAATCTGTATTCCTCCAAAATAGCAATATCTTAAATTATGTTTATTTTTAATACTTTTAGTTTCTTCTTCAATTAGATGTTTAGATACTAAAGGTATCATTGTTTTTCCATTTAAATGTTTTATGTCTAATACAAATTCCTTTTTAGTGATTATATAATAATTCTGTTTTTTAATTTTTAATGTTTCATTCCAAAATTGATTTTTAAAAACTAAGTCTGGTGTAAGGTCTAATTCTTCTTTCCTAATTTTCTCATAAATTTTTTCATCAAATATTATCTGTTGTTTCTCATAATCTATGTCTTGTGTATAGTTTATTATTATATCTTTGTCACTTGTTTCTCCTATTTTAGTCTGACTCATTTTCTTCTTCACTTGTTATATTTGATTCGATTATTTCATCTTCACTAGAAAAGTTATCCGTATCTATTTCTTGCTTAACTATATCTACATCTATAAATTCATCATTATCTAACTGAATTTCTTTTATTTGTTTTTGTCTAGGTTCTTTGCATTCTGTGGATATGTGTCCTATTTTTCCACAATTATAACATTTACATTTTTTAGGATTCCTTTTGAAATAATTTCTATATTTTCTTTTATTTATATATCTTCGTTTTTTGTTATTATTTGTAAAATTCCTTAAATTGTAATTTCTTCTAATGTATTTCTTATTTCTTTTCTTGTAGTGTTTTCTTATTTGTCTAGGGTATTTTTTACTACATCCGTATTTACTTGGTTTATCTTTTGCACAACATAATTGTATATCTGATTTTAATAAATTTCTAAGATTTGTTGCTTGAGTACATCTATCATTTATCCAATTTCTTACATATTTTATCCTAGTTCCTAAGGTGTCTATTGATTTAGCTTCTATTTTATAATCTTTAAATGCTAATAAATTATTTGGATATGGTAATTTATGTAGGAATAAGTCTAAGATCATAGGTTTCTCATTATTATTAAATCTTCCTTTATGAAAATAATTACTAAATTCACATACATATTCTTCATAGTAGCATAAATCACAAATAACTAAATTTAATAGATTATTTCTTGCTTTTTCTATATTTTTACAAATCATTGAATTTTCTGCTCCTGGCGTGCTAAATTCGGCTGTAATTGATATTACAAATTTTTGAAGTATTTTACTCACATCTGTTGTAGGCTGTGCATTAGCATCTGTAGCTGCATGTAATGCTTTTATCATTTCTTCTCCTAAATTTTCATACTATTCTTTAACATTTCCTACTAAGGTGGTTACAATATATTGTCCTACTTTATCTACGGGTAATTTTGTTTCTAAAATTGTTCTCTCTGTTTTTGCTGACCATTTTTGTATTTCTTTAGTTATATCTTCAGAGCAGTCTAAGTCTAAAAAAGAGTTAGTATTTTCTCCTGTAGATGTTTTTACCATTTCTGCTATTCCTCTTATTAATCTTGATCCCCATATTTTATCGTTCCTATGTTGTTTTGAATAATCTGTTTTTTCATAATAACTTCTTTTTTTATAGTCTTTATCTCTTCCTGTTACGACATTTGTATAAAATCCTTTTCTATTTTCTAGGCCATCTGGTTTAGTCATATTTATATGATTTGTTATTATATCTTCATCTTTAATTGTATCTTTTAAATTATTAGTTTCTATATATAATTTATTTGTTTTCTTTATCAAGTCAGTATATGTATCCGAAGTGCTATCTTCGTATATATTAATATCCGAATCATTTTCCATTTTATTTATTACTTCTACTAATTTCTTATCAGTTTTTTCTTCTTCTGAACTTATATTTGTTGTTGTATCTGAATCTAATCTATTTCTAGATATTTCAGGGTCAGAGTTTATTGTTTGTTTTTTCTTTTTAAATACATGTTTTTCTAATTTTTGTATTCTTTTATCCATTTTATCTAATTTTTCAAAAATATCTTCCATGGTCACCTTTTTCTTTCTCATATTTTTTCTTTTAGTGATTTCATAACTGGTTGTACTACTATCACTATTATTATTATATGATTCGTTATTATTTTCTTCATTATTTTCTCTGGTTAATCTTACTATTTGTTCTAAAGGTGATTCTATAATATTATCTTGTTTTTGCATAAGTCTATAATTATCATTTAGCTTAATAAATATTCTATTCAAATTTGACATTTCTTTTATTTTGTTATTTTCCATATATGTAATTTTTACATATTCTCCTCTTTTCATAATTCTTCTTTTATTTCTTCAGTAGTTAATGGTACTTTAATTGGCATCCATCCTAATCCTGGTATATTAACATAGCCAGTTTTATTTATAGGTTCTTTTTCTTTTTTATTATTTTCTTGTAATATTCTTAATTTTATATTTTTAATTTGTGTTTCTATATTTTCTATCCTTTTTCTTATTTCTTTTATCTGTTCTAATGTTACTTTATTTGATTCTAAAATATTATTATTTATTATTTCTATTTTATTATTTATGGCTTCCATTTTAACCATCACTTAGGTAGTCTTCAGTAGATACTGAGGTAGTAGTGTCATCTCTATGTTCCATATTTTCTATAATGTTATATAATATTTCTATATGTTCTTCTACTAATTTATCTTCACCTTTTTCATCCATAGTTAATTTTTCTAGAGTATATTTATAAATAATATCAATGAAAAATTTTATATCTTTTTCTTCTACTGTATGATTTCTAAAATATTTATGGAATATTTCTTTAATCTTATGTTCTTTATTTTTATCCTGTAGGTTTATGAAAGTAAATATACTTTAAAAGGGAAGGGGACGGAATAACAGTGGGCTAAAGGTACAATATCAGTAGCAGTAAGTAAAGCAGGTAAGGATCCCAAGCCAATTTAAGCACCACAACACCGCAAAACGGCCACCTGCCTGGAGCGGATAAAGTGCACGGCTAAATCCACTTTAGCTTTAAATACTTGCTGTTATTAAACCTTTAAACATGTGTTATGCCGAACTCCCGGTGTTCCAGGATCATTATCATTTTAGTATTATTACTACTTTCCTAAAATCTTGCCAAAGAAAATTTAGCTAGTCATAGTATTACGTACCTTATTTTGCTCCATTATTTCCTTAGTTGATGCTAGATTTTTGCAAGGATAAGAGTATGTGAGAGAGAGTGTTTTTCAAAGAGGGAGAATTTTATTATACAAGAGTAAGAAGAGCTGATAACTTCTCTCTAAATTACAAACCTTTACATATATAGGCAAGGAATGAATACTACACTATCAAGACAAAAGAAACTCTTCCTAATAAGACTAAAATCTATCCTAAAAATACTACACTTCTTGAAATAATACATGACTAAAAAACAAAACTTTTAATCAATACTAAAAAACAAAACTCTTAATCAAGACTATAAAACAAAATCATTAATCAAAACTAAAAAACAAAACTAAAAAACAAAAACATTGGAAAATGTTAGCCTAAATACTACATTTGTCTTGATACTTGTTTGCAAGACTTATACGAAAGTTTAGTCTTCACTTTTATTGTCTTCAATTTGCTTGTCTTCTTCTTCTTTTTCTTTTGCCATAGTTGGTGGAAGATAAACCTTGGGAATGTCTTCTTTTTGATTGCAATATTTGCAATGGTGTAGGTTGAATAAATCCTTTAGTTGTTGACATAGTAGATATTTTGTTTTTTCTGTCAGCTGCTTTGGATATATTCTTAATGTATTAGTTGTTGGTGTAGCTTCCCAATTTGCCAGGGTAGTGATCCATCTTGGTAGTTCTTCTATGTCTTTTGTTGTCTTGGCATTTGAGTAGATAATTGTGTTATTTTTGCTGTTGTAGATCCACTTTCCTCCTTCTTCATAGCTGCTTATTAGCTCTTGAATAATGACTTTGGTCATAATAGCTCTTTTGTTTTGTAGAAATTCTACTATTTCCTGAATGGTTAAATCAGGTTGTTCCATAGGTTCTTCACACATAATTGTTCTTGTTAGTCCTAGCTTCACTGCTGTGATAGAATGATATATTTCTTGTGGTGTAACTTCGCAGGGTGCCGAATAGATCCTAATAAATATTAAGTCTGCTTTAGTAATTCCCAAGTATTTTTTTACTACTTGGTATAGTTCTGGTATATATTGTAGGTTATCTCCATCTTGTGTATACACTGCATGCAATAGTCCATAGTTATACATGGTTTGTACTAATTTTGGATCTGATTTATTTAGGGCAATTAATTTATTATATCCTTTCAGAGGTTTAGTTTGCCATCCAATTAAATTTTCTGGGTTAAAGTCTGGTGATTGTATATTTTTATTTAGGTAATTGGCAACTTGTATAAACTGGTTGAGGTAATTGTATATCCGTTGTACAAATTGGTTTTGTGTAGGTTTTTTGGTAATTTTGCTGTAGGTATTTGTTTGGGGTTTTGGTAGTTGGTAAATAAAGTCTGTCCTTTTTGGAGTAGGTTGTTCTGGTCTAAGTTGGATATTGAAAGGTTTAAGTTTTTTGGCCTGGTGGGTAGTAATTTCTATTCCTTTTCCTTTATCTTTTTTGTCATATTTTTCTTGGCTAATTGTTATTTCTTTAAATTCTTGCAGGTCTATTTCTTCTTTTTTGCTATCTTCCATTTGACTAATTCTGCTTTCCAGCTTTTCAATATTTTTTTTCCATACCTTGTAATTTTTGTAATATGTCTTGCAATAGCTTTTGTACTATTTCCCCTTGTTCAGGTTGTACCTGTCAATCATAATAAAATGCTTCTTTATAAGCTCATAGCTATTCCTGTATCATATGTCTAGATAAAAAATCTGCAATAAAATTGTCTTTAGTACTGATTAGTTCAATATCAAAATTAAATAAAGATATTTGACATACTATATTTCTAATATTTCTGGTAGTAATTGATTGATTTTTTAAATCCTTTGTTAACCAAAATTTTACTTGGGTATTATCTGTTCTTAATATAAAATGTGTATGTGCTATATATATTTCATAGTATAATAACGCTTTTAATACGCTCAATAATTCCTTTCTATTTATTTCCCATTTTGTCTCATTTTCTTTGAAAGTTCCTGAGTTGAATGATGTAATATGTTGTGTGTTATTTTCCATATTTACATATGTTAACATACTTCCAAAAGCATAATCCGATGCATCTGTATAGATTATCCATTTATTTTTTCATTTATTTCTGGGATTTGTAATTTGGGTAATTTCTTACAATATTCCTTTACTTTCTTCAGGTTTTCTTTATCCTCTATAGTCCATTCAAATACTGTTGTTTTTGTTTTTAATTTCTTTTGTAGTGGTACTAATTTTTCACTTAAATGAGGTACATAATTTCTAATTTGATTTACTAATCCTAAAAAACTTTGTAACTGTTTCTTTTCTTTCAATTCTTCCATGTGTTCTGCAATCTTTTTTAATATATGTTCTTGCATCTCTACACCATTTCTATCTATCTTTATCCCTAAAAATTCTATTTTATTCCTTAATATTTCTGCTTTCTTTTCACTTAGAGCTATTCCTGCATCTTTTATTATTTTCTTAAATCTTTTTAATAAATCTATACGATCTTCCTTCGTTTTAGTGAATAATAATATGTCATCTATATATACAATAATTCCATCTATATTTCCAAGATATGTATCCATAAATTTTTGAAAATATCCTGGGGAATTTTTAAATCCAAAGGGTAATACATTCCATTCATAAAATCCATTGGGTATTGAGAAGGCTGTTAAATGTCTATATTCTTCTATTATTTTAATATGATAGAATCCTGATTTACAATCAAATTTACTGAACCATTCATAACCTTTTACTTTATTTAATATTACTGCTTTATTTGGTATTGGATAATTTAATGTTTCTGTCTTTTTATTTAAGTCTTTATAGTCTATTACCATTCTAGATTTTCCTCTTTTTTGTTCACTGTGTTTCATTACTATGAATGCTGGACTACTATGTTTAGATTCACTCGATCTAATAAAATTTCCTTTTAATAATTCTGTTATATGTAATTTAAATTGAACCATATCTTCTTCAGTATATTTCATAGGTTTTTTATAGACTAAATCATCCTCTTTTAGTAATCTAATTGGTATTTGGGTTTTGTGTTTTTGCCAAAATTTTAATGGGTCTTCACTAAATACTTCTTTAAATTCGTTAGTTAATTCTTCTTCAATACTAATCTCACTTATTTGTAATTTATTATTTTTACTTTTACAAGGTAGTGATTGTTTAATTTTACTATCTCCTTTAATCCAAGGTATTAGTTCACTTTGTTTTTCCAAGGTTCTTTTAGCTATTATTTTTTGCTTGCAAGGGGTAGTTAATAATAAATAATTTCTTGTGATTGTAAAGGGTTCATAATTTTTTAAGAATTTTTTATAACCTAATATTATATCATGAAATATTTCCTCACATGGGTATAATTCATTTAGTACTAGTTCTTTATCCCATATTTGTATTGTTATATTTGTAGCTTTGTGTCGGACTAGATTTCCTTCTTGGTTAAATCCAGCAATTATAATTGGATTTTTTAATTCCTTCCAATATTCTTCTGGTAATACTTTTCTTCTACATATATTAGTTCCAGCTCCTGTATCTATATATGCTGTATAATATCTACTGTTATATCCTTCACATTTTACTTTAATTAAGATATGTATTTCTTCATGACTCATATACTTTCTTTTATTATATTTATAGCATTAATTGTTTCTCTTTTTATATTAATTGTTATTGTATTAACTGTTATTTCTAATTCTGATTCTGTTAGATTCCATGGTTCTACCATATTTAACCATTTAATTCCTAGTATAATTTCTGGTTCATTATCCATTATTTCTAGATTTATGTTGAATAATAATCCTTCTATTTCTATTGGGCTATTTATTTTTCCCATACTTGTTACTTCTTGTTGTGTAATGAAATTAGTATATGTATGATTACTTTCTTCTATTTTGTCAATCTCACTTATTAGTTGTTTAGCTATATAATTTTCTCCTGCATTAGTAGCAACTAAGATTGGTACTAGTATTCTTATTCCATTTCTTATTATTCTTCCTTTTATATAATATTGGTTTTCGTAATATTGATCCGATATATTTTTCCTAATTCTAGGTATTATGTTTAGATTCCTTCTACTCATACTTCTATTAAGAAGATTTCTTCGTTGCTCTAAATTATAAGTAACTAATTCTAAGTCTTGGTTTTGGTTAGGTAGTATATATAATTGTTCTTTCCTAGGGATTTCTTTTAGGATAGGTTCAAAGATTTTACTTATATGTGTTAATCCTTTTCTTTTATTTTTATTTATTCCTGGTTTATTACTTAGTACGTATAATTGTTTTGCTTTGATAGTTAGTACTTTACTTCCTGGTAGCATTTCTATTCCATTAATTTTCCAATAAATCGTTAATGCTTTGTCTATATTTTGTTCCGTCATGCTTATATTAAAATCAGGTTTAAATAAAAATTTAGCTTTTTGGTATATTAGATTTCCGGTTAGTTGTGTTAATATAGATTGTTCTATAGGATGAGTTATTCTATCATCTGCTAAATATATTTCTATTGGTGTATCTATACCTTCTTTAAAATGTGCATATAACATAATCTGTATTCCTCCAAAATAGCAATATCTTAAATTATGTTTATTTTTAATACTTTTAGTTTCTTCTTCAATTAGATGTTTAGATACTAAAGGTATCATTGTTTTTCCATTTAAATGTTTTATGTCTAATACAAATTCCTTTTTAGTGATTATATAATAATTCTGTTTTTTAATTTTTAATGTTTCATTCCAAAATTGATTTTTAAAAACTAAGTCTGGTGTAAGGTCTAATTCTTCTTTCCTAATTTTCTCATAAATTTTTTCATCAAATATTATCTGTTGTTTCTCATAATCTATGTCTTGTGTATAGTTTATTATTATATCTTTGTCACTTGTTTCTCCTATTTTAGTCTGACTCATTTTCTTCTTCACTTGTTATATTTGATTCGATTATTTCATCTTCACTAGAAAAGTTATCCGTATCTATTTCTTGCTTAACTATATCTACATCTATAAATTCATCATTATCTAACTGAATTTCTTTTATTTGTTTTTGTCTAGGTTCTTTGCATTCTGTGGATATGTGTCCTATTTTTCCACAATTATAACATTTACATTTTTTAGGATTCCTTTTGAAATAATTTCTATATTTTCTTTTATTTATATATCTTCGTTTTTTGTTATTATTTGTAAAATTCCTTAAATTGTAATTTCTTCTAATGTATTTCTTATTTCTTTTCTTGTAGTGTTTTCTTATTTGTCTAGGGTATTTTTTACTACATCCGTATTTACTTGGTTTATCTTTTGCACAACATAATTGTATATCTGATTTTAATAAATTTCTAAGATTTGTTGCTTGAGTACATCTATCATTTATCCAATTTCTTACATATTTTATCCTAGTTCCTAAGGTGTCTATTGATTTAGCTTCTATTTTATAATCTTTAAATGCTAATAAATTATTTGGATATGGTAATTTATGTAGGAATAAGTCTAAGATCATAGGTTTCTCATTATTATTAAATCTTCCTTTATGAAAATAATTACTAAATTCACATACATATTCTTCATAGTAGCATAAATCACAAATAACTAAATTTAATAGATTATTTCTTGCTTTTTCTATATTTTTACAAATCATTGAATTTTCTGCTCCTGGCGTGCTAAATTCGGCTGTAATTGATATTACAAATTTTTGAAGTATTTTACTCACATCTGTTGTAGGCTGTGCATTAGCATCTGTAGCTGCATGTAATGCTTTTATCATTTCTTCTCCTAAATTTTCATACTATTCTTTAACATTTCCTACTAAGGTGGTTACAATATATTGTCCTACTTTATCTACGGGTAATTTTGTTTCTAAAATTGTTTTCTCTGTTTTTGCTGACCATTTTTGTATTTCTTTAGTTATATCTTCAGAGCAGTCTAAGTCTAAAAAAGAGTTAGTATTTTCTCCTGTAGATGTTTTTACCATTTCTGCTATTCCTCTTATTAATCTTGATCCCCATATTTTATCGTTCCTATGTTGTTTTGAATAATCTGTTTTTTCATAATAACTTCTTTTTTTATAGTCTTTATCTCTTCCTGTTACGACATTTGTATAAAATCCTTTTCTATTTTCTAGGCCATCTGGTTTAGTCATATTTATATGATTTGTTATTATATCTTCATCTTTAATTGTATCTTTTAAATTATTAGTTTCTATATATAATTTATTTGTTTTCTTTATCAAGTCAGTATATGTATCCGAAGTGCTATATTCGTATATATTAATATCCGAATCATTTTCCATTTTATTTATTACTTCTACTAATTTCTTATCAGTTTTTTCTTCTTCTGAACTTATATTTGTTGTTGTATCTGAATCTAATCTATTTCTAGATATTTCAGGGTCAGAGTTTATTGTTTGTTTTTTCTTTTTAAATACATGTTTTTCTAATTTTTGTATTCTTTTATCCATTTTATCTAATTTTTCAAAAATATCTTCCATGGTCACCTTTTTCTTTCTCATATTTTTTCTTTTAGTGATTTCATAACTGGTTGTACTACTATCACTATTATTATTATATGATTCGTTATTATTTTCTTCATTATTTTCTCTGGTTAATCTTACTATTTGTTCTAAAGGTGATTCTATAATATTATCTTGTTTTTGCATAAGTCTATAATTATCATTTAGCTTAATAAATATTCTATTCAAATTTGACATTTCTTTTATTTTGTTATTTTCCATATATGTAATTTTTACATATTCTCCTCTTTTCATAATTCTTCTTTTATTTCTTCAGTAGTTAATGGTACTTTAATTGGCATCCATCCTAATCCTGGTATATTAACATAGCCAGTTTTATTTATAGGTTCTTTTTCTTTTTTATTATTTTCTTGTAATATTCTTAATTTTATATTTTTAATTTGTGTTTCTATATTTTCTATCCTTTTTCTTATTTCTTTTATCTGTTCTAATGTTACTTTATTTGATTCTAAAATATTATTATTTATTATTTCTATTTTATTATTTATGGCTTCCATTTTAACCATCACTTAGGTAGTCTTCAGTAGATACTGAGGTAGTAGTGTCATCTCTATGTTCCATATTTTCTATAATGTTATATAATATTTCTATATGTTCTTCTACTAATTTATCTTCACCTTTTTCATCCATAGTTAATTTTTCTAGAGTATATTTATAAATAATATCAATGAAAAATTTTATATCTTTTTCTTCTACTGTATGATTTCTAAAATATTTATGGAATATTTCTTTAATCTTATGTTCTTTATTTTTATCCTGTAGGTTTATGAAAGTAAATATACTTTAAAAGGGAAGGGGACGGAATAACAGTGGGCTAAAGGTACAATATCAGTAGCAGTAAGTAAAGCAGGTAAGGATCCCAAGCCAATTTAAGCACCACAACACCGCAAAACGGCCACCTGCCTGGAGCGGATAAAGTGCACGGCTAAATCCACTTTAGCTTTAAATACTTGCTGTTATTAAACCTTTAAACATGTGTTATGCCGAACTCCCGGTGTTCCAGGATCATTATCATTTTAGTATTATTACTACTTTCCTAAAATCTTGCCAAAGAAAATTTAGCTAGTCATAGTATTACGTACCTTATTTTGCTCCATTATTTCCTTAGTTGATGCTAGATTTTTGCAAGGATAAGAGTATGTGAGAGAGAGTGTTTTTCAAAGAGGGAGAATTTTATTATACAAGAGTAAGAAGAGCTGATAACTTCTCTCTAAATTACAAACCTTTACATATATAGGCAAGGAATGAATACTACACTATCAAGACAAAAGAAACTCTTCCTAATAAGACTAAAATCTATCCTAAAAATACTACACTTCTTGAAATAATACATGACTAAAAAACAAAACTTTTAATCAATACTAAAAAACAAAACTCTTAATCAAGACTATAAAACAAAATCATTAATCAAAACTAAAAAACAAAACTAAAAAACAAAAACATTGGAAAATGTTAGCCTAAATACTACATTTGTCTTGATACTTGTTTGCAAGACTTATACGAAAGTTTAGTCTTCACTTTTCTTGTCTTCAATTTGCTTGTCTTCTTCTTCTTTTTCTTTTGCCATAGTTGGTGGAAGATAAACCTTGGGAATGTCTTCTTTTTGATTGCAATATTTGCAATGGTGTAGGTTGAATAAATCCTTTAGTTGTTGACATAGTAGATATTTTGTTTTTTCTGTCAGCTGCTTTGGATATGTTCTTAATGCATTAGTTGTTGGTGTAGCTTCCCAATTTGCCAGGGTAGTGATCCATCTTGGTAGTTCTTCTATGTCTTTTGTTGTCTTGGCATTTGAGTAGATAATTGTGTTATTTTTGCTGTTGTAGATCCACTTTCCTCCTTCTTCATAGCTGCTTATTAGCTCTTGAATAATGACTTTGGTCATAATAGCTCTTTTGTTTTGTAGAAATTCTACTATTTCCTGAATGGTTAAATCAGGTTGTTCCATAGGTTCTTCACACATAATTGTTCTTGTTAGTCCTAGCTTCACTGCTGTGATAGAATGATATATTTCTTGTGGTGTAACTTCGCAGGGTGCCGAATAGATCCTAATAAATATTAAGTCTGCTTTAGTAATTCCCAAGTATTTTTTTACTACTTGGTATAGTTCTGGTATATATTGTAGGTTATCTCCATCTTGTGTATACACTGCATGCAATAGTCCATAGTTATACATGGTTTGTACTAATTTTGGATCTGATTTATTTAGGGCAATTAATTTATTATATCCTTTCAGAGGTTTAGTTTGCCATCCAATTAAATTTTCTGGGTTAAAGTCTGGTGATTGTATATTTTTATTTAGGTAATTGGCAACTTGTATAAACTGGTTGAGGTAATTGTATATCCGTTGTACAAATTGGTTTTGTGTAGGTTTTTTGGTAATTTTGCTGTAGGTATTTGTTTGGGGTTTTGGTAGTTGGTAAATAAAGTCTGTCCTTTTTGGAGTAGGTTGTTCTGGTCTAAGTTGGATATTGAAAGGTTTAAGTTTTTTGGCCTGGTGGGTAGTAATTTCTATTCCTTTTCCTTTATCTTTTTTGTCATATTTTTCTTGGCTAATTGTTATTTCTTTAAATTCTTGCAGGTCTATTTCTTCTTTTTTGCTATCTTCCATTTGACTAATTCTGCTTTCCAGCTTTTCAATATTTTTTTTCCATACCTTGTAATTTTTGTAATATGTCTTGCAATAGCTTTTGTACTATTTCCCCTTGTTCAGGTTGTACCTGTCAATCATAATAAAATGCTTCTTTATAAGCTCATAGCTATTCCTGTATCATATGTCTAGATAAAAAATCTGCAATAAAATTGTCTTTAGTACTGATTAGTTCAATATCAAAATTAAATAAAGATATTTGACATACTATATTTCTAATATTTCTGGTAGTAATTGATTGATTTTTTAAATCCTTTGTTAACCAAAATTTTACTTGGGTATTATCTGTTCTTAATATAAAATGTGTATGTGCTATATATATTTCATAGTATAATAACGCTTTTAATACGCTCAATAATTCCTTTCTATTTATTTCCCATTTTGTCTCATTTTCTTTGAAAGTTCCTGAGTTGAATGATGTAATATGTTGTGTGTTATTTTCCATATTTACATATGTTAACATACTTCCAAAAGCATAATTCGATGCATCTGTATAGATTATCCATTTTATTTTTTCATTTATTTCTGGGATTTGTAATTTGGGTAATTTCTTACAATATTCCTTTACTTTCTTCAGGTTTTCTTTATCCTCTATAGTCCATTCAAATACTGTTGTTTTTGTTTTTAATTTCTTTTGTAGTGGTACTAATTTTTCACTTAAATGAGGTACATAATTTCTAATTTGATTTACTAATCCTAAAAAACTTTGTAACTGTTTCTTTTCTTTCAATTCTTCCATGTGTTCTGCAATCTTTTTTAATATATGTTCTTGCATCTCTACACCATTTCTATCTATCTTTATCCCTAAAAATTCTATTTTATTCCTTAATATTTCTGCTTTCTTTTCACTTAGAGCTATTCCTGCATCTTTTATTATTTTCTTAAATCTTTTTAATAAATTTATATGATCTTCCTTCGTTTTAGTGAATAATAATATGTCATCTATATATACAATAATTCCATCTATATTTCCAAGATATGTATCCATAAATTTTTGAAAATATCCTGGGGAATTTTTAAATCCAAAGGGTAATACATTCCATTCATAAAATCCATTGGGTATTGAGAAGGCTGTTAAATGTCTATATTTTTCTATTATTTTAATGTGATAGAATCCTAATTTACAATCAAATTTACTGAACCATTCATAACCTTTTACTTTATTTAATATTACTGCTTTATTTGGTATTGGATAATTTAATGTTTCTGTCTTTTTATTTAAGTCTTTATAGTCTATTACCATTCTAGATTTTCCTCTTTTTTGTTCACTGTGTTTCATTACTATGAATGCTGGACTACTATGTTTAGATTCACTCGATCTAATAAAATTTCCTTTTCTGTTATATGTAATTTAAATTGAACCATATCTTCTTCAGTATATTTCATAGGTTTTTTATAGACTAAATCATCCTTTTTTAGTAATCTAATTGGTATTTGGGTTTTGTGTTTTTGCCAAAATTTTAATGGGTCTTCACTAAATACTTCTTTAAATTCGTTAGTTAATTCTTCTTCAATACTAATCTCACTTATTTGTAATTTATTATTTTTACTTTTACAAGGTAGTGATTGTTTAATTTTACTATCTCCTTTAATCCAAGGTATTAGTTCACTTTGTTTTTCCAAGGTTCTTTTAGCTATTATTTTTTGCTTGCAAGGGGTAGTTAATAATAAATAATTTCTTGTGATTGTAAAGGGTTCATAATTTTTTAAGAATTTTTTATAACCTAATATTATATCATGAAATATTTCCTCACATGGGTATAATTCATTTAGTACTAGTTCTTTATCCCATATTTGTATTGTTATATTTGTAGCTTTGTGTCGGACTAGATTTTCTTCTTGGTTAAATCCAGCAATTATAATTGGATTTTTTAATTCCTTCCAATATTCTTCTGGTAATACTTTTCTTCTACATATATTAGTTCCAGCTCCTGTATCTATATATGCTGTATAATATCTACTGTTGTATCCTTCACATTTTACTTTAATATCAACATGGTTAACCCTCCATATCATTAGATATTTGACTGGTACATCATTGTTGAGTGAAGGAACCCTAAAACTCGAATTCAAGGGGATTGAACATCAAGAAGGTAATATCTTCACCCTCTAATGATTGTAGACTACAAGTTCATGAGAAATAAGTTGAAGAGTTTGATAGAAAAGCATGAACAATTATACGATTGGCTTGTTGGTTGTTGATTATTGTGACGACCCGACCCGTCGTCACGTTAGTAACCGCCCCATTTTCCCCATTTTCTGTTTCTTTATGCTTCATCATCAGTTTCGTGTATGATCGAGTTGGTTTGGATGGATTTTTGAAGGAAATGTGACACTTAATCTCTTTAAGGAAAGCTTAGTCTGGAAAAATCAACTGGATGTTGACCTATAGCTTAGAAGGTTTGTGTGTGAATTCCGATGATTTGGTTAGCTCCATGGGATGACTTGTGACTTAGGAGTGTGATCGGAAGTAATTTAGGAGGTCTGGTGTAGAATTACGCTTGAATTGGTGAAGTAGTATTTTGGCGAATTCTGGTTGGTTGGTGAGATTTTGATCCAAGGGCCGGAATAAAATTTCGAGAGTTGTTGTAGCTTTGTTAGGTGATTTGGGATGTGCATGTAAAACTTTAGATCATTCGGAGGTCATTTGGTTGGGTTATTGATCGAATGCGTGTTTCGGAAGTTTTTGAAGAACTTAGGCTGAATCCGATGTAATTTGATGGTTTTGGTGTTATTTGTGGTGTTTTGATGATTGGAGAAAGTTCAAAATGATGTTTTAGGATAGGCTGGCACTTTTGGTTGAGGTCCCGAGGGCCTCGGGCCTCGGGTGAGTTTCAGATGGCTAAATGGGAAGTTTCAGACTTGGAAATGCAGCAGCAGTTGCAAGCCTCGCAAATACGAGAAGAGGGTTCGCATTTGCGATCTCACATTTGCGAATGAGTCTTCGCATTTGTGAAAAGTATGGCCTGAGGCAGGGTTCGCATTTGCAATAGTTTGATCGCAATTGCGACCTTGGCAGGGTTCGCATTTGCGAGCAATGAGTTGCATTTGCAACCTTGGCAGGGTCCGCATTTGCGAGCGAGATGTCGCATTTGCGACCTTGGAAGGAGAGGCTCGGTTCGCAATTCCGAAGGTTTTGTTGCATTTGCGACGTTCGCATTTGCAAACCAGGTGTCGCAAATGCGACATCTGAGGTCTGTGTCCAGTTATAAAAAATTTGAACTTAGCCTGTTTCCCTCACTTCTCACTTGGGTTTGGGTGGTATTTGAGAGCTTTTGGACGGAGATTGAAGAGGGTTTCTACTGGGATTGATTGGAGGTGAGTTCTATGAACTAAATAGATGATTTAATTGTAGAATCAACCTAGAAATTCATGTAAACTTAGAAAAGGGGGAAGAACTATGGCTTGAGTTTTGGTATCGCAAATTGGGATTTGAGGGGTCATTTGGACTCCGATTTTGGTGTTCTTTATATGTGTGGACTCATGGAGAGATAAGGAACCCATTGGTATAAGAATTTCTGAGTTTCGAAAGTGAGCCAGGGGCTCGGGTTTTGCCAATTTCGGGAATTTTTGATATTTTCGACTATTTCCAATCGAGTACTGTTCCTTTAGCCTATTGTGACATATTTGTTGTGGTTTTGGTCAGATTCGACGCATGAGGAGGAAGATTTGAAAGGCAAGGGTATAGCAAGCTAGGATTTTGGCGGGTTTGAGGTGAGTAATAGATGTAAATGATGTCTTGAGGGTTTGAAACCCCGGATTTGCACATCGTAGTGCTATATTGAGGTGACTTGCACGCCGAATAGAGAGCATGCCGTATAGCACCGTTGGGGTATGTCCCGATAGATGAACATAATGTGTATTTAACTAAAATTTAATTATTATTATTATATTTATTATTATTATTATTTGAGCTGATCGTTATGATTGGGCTTCGTGCCAATTGATTGAATCCTTCAGGGATTGCTATTACTGGTTTCTTACCATTTTTACGTATTATTGAACTTAGTCCTGGCATTTAATACAATTCTTTTTCAAACTCAGCCATTTTTTATCAAACTTGAAACTTAAACAATATTTCTAATGAAGTTTGGGCTGAATATTTATATATTATTGTGCCCGAGGGGCTTATGTGATTCTGAACTGAGCATGGGATTGGGCTGCGCACCGTAGTAGTATTATATTGATATTGATATGAGACCGAGGTCCTAGTTGATGCCACGAGATGGCTTATATTGCGCTTGGGCCGTAAGGGGCCCCTCTCGGAGTCTGCACACCCTCAGTGAGCGCCATCGACGATAAATAAAGGGAGTGGGCTGCACGCCGCAGCGGGTACTAGAGATTACCGAACTTTGTGTTGCATTTTATATTTTCATGTCATTTACTTACTTATCTGTTGTAGCATTTCCATAATTGTTGTTATTGGTTTACTAATTAAATACTATCTGATTCAGGTTACTATTTTTATAGAATTACTTTGTGCCTATCCAGGATTTCTTATTCTGAACCTTTATTTATATTTATTACTCACTGGGTCGGAGTACTCACATTACTCCATGCACCTTGCGTGTAGATCAGGTACATCTGAGGCTGAGTGAGGATTTCTCTACCGAGCAGCTTATTACAGAGTATCAAGTTAGCTGCATGACGTCCGCAGTACTGATCTTCCTTCTACCTTATTTACTTTATTTTCACATTTCTTTAGAACGATATGTAGTAGATTGATACTCAGGTATTAGAGGCTCAAACTTGTGACACCGGGTTCTTCAGGCTGTGTAGTAGTATTGGTATTTGGGTTTTCCGCATGTTTTAACTCAATTTCAGGTTTTCAGTATGATCAATTAGTAATTTATCTTTGTAGATTAATTCGTGAGCTGTATAAAATGGTTAAGGTTATTAAATTGGTCGGGTTTGCCTAACAGTGTGTTGGGCGCCATCACGACCGAGGTTGGGGTCGTGACAATTATTAGTTAAGGGTGTTGTTTATCTTATGGGTGAAGAAGAATGATATTGATTATAAGAAATTTGAGATTTTAGAATTCATCTAGGATCAAGAGAATGGCATGTTGAGTGTAGAAACACCATTAATAAGGGCTATGAAGCTTTATTCCACCAAGTGTTTGAGAAAATGCCTAAGTAACCAAAATATGAGTATTATTGCTAATATGGAATCCCTTTGACTTGCATTGATATAGATTAAAGTAGAAAGGGTTGACGAATATTATATTACGCTCAAGTTCAAGAATTTAAGGTATGTGAGGATAACTCTATGTTTGGGAATGTTAATGATTCTCCCTACACTATGTTTGTTTACCACGTTACTAATTGCCTAAGAAATATAGTTAAGCCTAGTTCCTTGAATAGTTGCAAATTTTTTATTCTCTAGCTTCATAGCTCGTTTATGACTTTCATTATAAACGTTGTGAAATCAGTGTGTAATCAATATAGATTTGGGTTTGATTCCCATGAGTATCATTGTAGAGTACTCAGTATGTTATAAATAGTTGAAGTTTTATTTTTCATAATCAGTTCATGAAAACATGTCTAAGTCTAGCTCTATTCAACATTCAAGTATTATGTAACTCAGTATGGTTTAGCATTTCAGCATCATTTATTTAAGTATGATCCTCAGTTTTTGAATGTTGAACACCTGTATTTGAGCATGGGGTTGTTGGTTATATGCTTTATGCGTACTTGTGCCTGAGGCCATAGTTTATGTTTTATGCATGTTTGGGCTTGAGGTCGTAGTTATATATATGTATATTTGGGCCTGAGGCCTTAGCTTGTGCATATATATATTGGTCCCGAGGCCATAAATTATTTAGATAAATAGGTTGTTCATCATTCAGAAGAGGGAGTATTCATATCTTTACTTTCCTTATTTAGTCCAATTATTAGTTATCAATTATGAATTATCATTTCAGTTTTAGTTTAAATAGTTATCATTTCAGTTATCAATTATCAGTCCTCAGTTATCAGCTTAGTTTTAGTTTTAGCATCTATGATTCTTTCTTTTAGTTTCTTTACATACTAGTATAATTCAAATGTACTGACGTCCCTTTTTCCCAGGGCCTGCATCTCATGATGCAGGTAATGATTTATAGGTTGACGATTCTGAGTGCTAGGATTCTCGTACCAACTAATTGGTGAGCCCCAGTTCTTTCGTGGCATTACATTACTTTACAGTCTCTCAGTTTTTATAAACAGTAAGTGTTCTCAGTACTTCACTAGTGGCTTCATAGACTAAATTAACAGCTAGACAGAGTCGCATGCTTTTCATATTAAGCCATGTTGGCTACAAATATATTTCAGAATTGTATTAGTATTTCGCACTATGATTTATACCATCCAGACTTTCAGTATATTAGCCTTCGTTAGTTTATCTTCCGCATTCAGTATGCTATGATATCACATGTTGATTCAGCCAACCAGTTGGTTC
This sequence comes from Nicotiana benthamiana, assembly GCA_034376525.1. NCBI lineage: Eukaryota > Viridiplantae > Streptophyta > Magnoliopsida > Solanales > Solanaceae > Nicotiana > Nicotiana benthamiana. The sequence continues at coordinate 70,895,918 of CM067332.1, forward strand.
GCTTAGTCATATGTAGTCATGCACTGGGTACCATGTTACGTCTAGGCCCAGCTTCGGGGCGTGACAAATCTTGGTATCAGAGCACTAGGTTCAAGAGTGTTAGGGAGTCTATGAAGTCGTGTCCACTGGAGTTTACTTTATATGTATATGTTGACCACTCATATAAATTGTTAACTACCAAGACATCCAAGATTGTTTCATTTCTTTCTACTCTAGATTGTTCCATGAAGCTTAGAGCAATAAACCTTCTCTTCCTATCAAATTCCAAACGTATTCGATGCCCAAGCGGCGCGCAGGAGAAACCTAAGGTTTGAGAGAGGATAATTTTCCATTGGGGTATAATTATGGAGTACATGTTGGTAAATATGAGACTTGAAAGTATGTTAAAAGTGGGATAAAATGGATAGTAGTACTGATTAGAGCATAACCTTATCAGAAAGTACAAAACAGTTATCATGTCTTATAGTTATCCGTTTACCTCAGTTACCAGTTATATAGTCTTTCAGTTAGTAAGTTTATGGTTATTCAATATGCCAGTATTCAGTTATGTGTTTACCAAATATCTAATTTTCAATGTATCAAAATTTCAAGTGACTTGTGAGTATACATGATGCATATAGGTGCTCAAAGAAAATGTAAGTAACAAATTATAGCGAAATCTTCGCATGTTTTTAGGTCCGGATTAGCACCTCAGACTCACTGTATGGTGCATGAAGTAATTTATCAGATGTGTATGGTAGTGTATCCATACGTCATACCCACGGTAGTAATATGTTAAGAATTCAACCATAGTGGGCATAAAATTGATCACTATAGTTTGGACAGAAAAGAGCCTCAGGGAAACATAGCTAAGAATAATATGATGTAAGGAATGAGAACCAAGGCTAGTCGATATTGAATTTCAGGGAATGATTTTAAGTTGTTCAATACAAATTTATTAAAATCAGAACTAGCAAGTACTGCGTTAGTAAGTTAATATAAGATGGAGCTATTATCGTGAGATAAAAGATATGGCAGTTCTCTTTTAGGTTATGTGACTAAGTGATTACCTCTGATGTTTATAGTATGATATGATTTTGTAATGTATAGAAAGTTTGGGGTTATATATTCTAATTTTGTTTAAGACAGATAAAATTTCCTTGAGTGTGATCCATGTACATAGTTAAAAAAGAATGATAGTGGGTGGCAAAAGAATATGGTCAGATGATAAGAAAAGTTAGAAATAACCTTATGCCTTACATTAATTATCCAAAGTAGAACAAGAAAACGCGATTCTAGTAGGTGGTTAGTAAAAGAATAGTAAGTAAGTCTTGAGTTGATATAGTGAATTAGCAATTTCAGCAGAGCTAGTAGAGGTACAATTTGATTCATTTAGCCAGATTAACTCTAGTGAGTTGGATGACAGTTTGAAATACCAAACGTGTGTTAGAACTGAAAGAGTTTAAGTTAAATCTGAAGTATAGTGATAGTGGGGAAAAAATAAGCTAGCAGTAAGAGAGCAAACTACAAAAGAATAGCCTTTAAGAGTTATCGAAAAGGGGTCTTCCCAAGACTGATAGTGTGAGCATAGCAAATCATTAAGATTATGTATTACTCGTGAATACATTAGCTTCCCATTTATGTAGGTAACATAGTTTTCCTAGTAAGAAGGATTTCTCAGAAGTTAGTTGGAAGATGAGTCATCATTGACGTAGAGTGCAAAGAATTGCATAAAACAAGGAAAGTTATTTGGATCCCAATAAAAAAAAGGAAGGATCCGCAAGTATAAGACTTTTGGTTTAAGGCGTGATGTGAAAACCATCAAAAAGTACAGATGGATATTTGAAACTTGAATAGTTGGCATGGTATATGAAAAAGAAAATGAGTTTGGTAATGAGGAATAATTGTATAATTACAATAGGGATTATGTTTAGCATGCGCAAGAAACACAATGTGAGTAGAATGATCACTGAGCTTAGTTATTGATGATAAAGTGATCACAGAAAAACTATAAAATCATACCTATTTATGTGTTATGAGGATAGTGCCATTGCACGAGACTCTAAAATTTAGAGTACATGTCAAAAACTTAGTTCACAATAATACTATAAGCATTTTCAGGAAGTTCTTAAGAAGATAAAGTGTGGGAAGTATAACTCATGATTGAGGTAGATAAGAGAACTCGGGTGAAAGAAGTTTACCAGCAAAGATAGGAGTTCGACTTTGGACTCCGAAGATAACGAAGTTTTTGTCTAGAACAGGACTTGTTCCCCCTTAGTAGCCAAAGAGAAGGAGAAAAATTTGATGATCCCTACATGTTGCAGTTGAAAGAGGAGATTCACAAGTATAAGATGATGGCTTTGAAATTAGGAGAGATGATGGTACTTTGAGGTACCAAGACATATTGTGTGTTCCAGACATAGATGGACTTAAAGAGGGAAGATCATGTTAGAAGCCCATAATTCTAGGTATTCTTACCATCCAATTTCCCCAAATATGCATCATGACCAAGGAGATTTATTGGTTGAATGGCATGAAAAAGAACATCACAAACTTTATGGCCAATTGTCTGAATTGTCAGGAAGTGAAAGTCGAGCAGTAGAAAGTCTAGTGTTTTATCATAGAATACATATATTTTGAGTGGAGATGGTAAATCTGAAATATATAACAGGATTATATTGCTCATTTTTAAAGCATGATTTGATTGGATGGTTGTAAATTGACTTACCAAGTCAGCACACTTCTTTCTAGTAAAAACTATAGATTCGGCAGAAGATTATACCAAGTTATAGTGAGTGGATGACATTTTAAAATACCAAACGTGTGTTAGAACCCAAAGAGTTTAAGTTTAATTTGAAGTACAATTATAGTAAGAAAAACAATCAGCTAGCAGTAAGAGAGCAAACTATAAAAAATAGCCTTTGAGAGTTATTGAAAATTGGTCTTCCCAAGATTGATTGTGTGAGCATAGTAAATCATTAAGATTGTGTATGATAGTTGTGAATACATTAGCTTCCCATTTATGTAGGTAATATAGTTTTCCTAGTAAGAAGGATTTCTGAGAAGTTAGTTGGAAGATTATACCAAGTTATACATTCAAGAAATTGTCTGATTGCATGGGAATCCGTGGTCCATCATTTTAGACTGTGGTGCTAAGTTTACAATTAACTTTTAGATGTCATTTCAGAAAGGATCAGACATACGTTTTCCATCCTCAGAAAGATTGACAGACATAGTGCATTATTCAAACACTTGAGGATATCCTTGGTTTTTAAAGGCAGTTGGGATGATCACATACCTCTCATTAAGTTTTCTAATAATAACATCTACCATTCTTGTTAGAAATAACGCTCTACGCTAGAGGGGGGGTGAATAGCGTATTAATCAAATTTGGCGTTTTCTTGCGGAATTTAAACTTTGCAGGAAATAAACAAATACAGTAAAAAATAAATTACACCACGATATATACTGGTTGGCCACACTTTGTGGTTAGTCCAGTCCCCGAGAGACTCTCTCGAGATTTCCACTATCAACCTTGTCAAGCTTAAGGTGCCCAACAAACCTTTACACTTGAGACTTGAATCACACAAATCTCAAACACTTGCTCAGAGGTTCCTCACCTCAAAGACTTCAACTTGCTCGGAGGTTCCTCACCTCAAAGACTTCAACTTGCTCGGAGGTTCCTCACCTCAAAGACTTCAACTTGCTCGGAGGTTCCTCACCTCAAAGACTTCAACTTGCTCGGAGGTTCCTCACCTCAAAGACTTCAACTTGTTAAGCTTCCGGGTGCCTAACGAACCTTTACAACTTGAGAACTTGATACAACACAAGCCTCAACCAACCCGCTTAAGGAAACCTATCCCTAAGACTTTACAAGAAGAAATATAACACTCCTTCTTACTACAAGTGTTTAACAAGAACACTCTTTTACTCACTTTACAAGAACTCTCTCAAAGAGTGGATTATGAGTACAAAATATATGGCTCAAGAACACAACAACTCAATCAATAATCTTGGCTCTCAAAAACAATGTAAGATATGAAATTTGAATCACAAGAATGTAATGTATGCTTTGTAATTTTTCTGCAGTGTTGTTGTGTGTAAAAGCGATTTTCAGAGAGTGTTTTATAGAGAGAATGGAGCAATAGACCGTTGCTTTTAGTTCCAGAAAACGCTCCTGAAAATCTGCCTGACAATCGATTGTCGATATTACACAATCGATTGTTGGAGCAAAATTTCAACAGACAAATTCCTTAAAATCCGTTTGAAAAGATTTCTGTTGAATTTTTAAGAAAGACAATCGATTGTTAACATTTGACAATCGATTGTTGTTCAAATATTCAAAATATTTCTGGCAACTTTTTGACTAAAAGATTGTGTAATGATTACACCATAAATGTCGAAATAAAGCCGTTAAGAAAAATCTTTTGGAAATTCCAGCATGCACAATCGATTGTTAAATAGTGACAATCGATTGTTGCTTCAAAAATGATTTCAGACGAACTCTCTGTCTCAAGACAAGTTTTTTGAGACTTAAAAGTATAAAACTTGACAATCGATTGTTCAACAGTGACAATCGATTGTTGTTTCGAAAATGATTTCAAACAAACTCTCTGTCTCAAGGCAACATTTTTGAGACTAAGTATAAAACTTGACAATCGATTGTTCAACAGTGACAATCGATTGTTGTTTCGAAAATGATTTCAAACAACCTCTCTGTCTCAAGGAAACATTTTTGAGACTAAGTATAAACTTTGACAATCGATTGTTGGTCATAGACAATCGATTGTTAAACCCAATTTTCACAAGACGAGTTTAAAAATCATTTTGACAAATATGCAACTTATTTCTTTGAAACCTAATGATGCATGATTTTATAAAAATCATTTTGACAAATATGCAACTTATTTCTTTGAAACCTAATGATGCATGATTTTATAAAAATCATTTTGGGTGAGATCCAATATTAGAAATAAGTCGTTGAGTCAAGATTACAATTTAGAATGACTCAACTATGATTGCATTGCTATTCTTGAACGCGTACTGTCCATCTTGTACTTGGACTGTTATTGTTCCATCACCGATGCTTGTCTCAATGTTTGGCATTTATCAAAACCTACATGAATCAACACACGTTAGTTCGAGAACGTGTTTCTTACAATTTCCCCCTTTTTGATAATGGCAAACATGTATCGGGATATGCATAATGATAACAGTTCAAGATAATTCGATATGCATCATAGACATGTTCATGTTGCATAAGATATTCCCCCTCAAATGATGATTCCCCCTAAATGTATGCAGTTATATCAAAGTGCATGGGAAATATATTATGCATGCATAGCCCGTTTATCTTCCCCCTTTTGACATTAACAAAAAAGGGCTAGTTCAACAAACGTCAACATAATCGAATATTGATACGGGATAATCGAGTAGTTGCACTGGAAAGAAAAAAATTCCCCCTAAATATAAGATTCCCCCTGAATTTATGCAACACATATATTCAAGGACTTTGCATAAATATGAACATGCATATAATATTCAAAGAAGGCATGTAAGTATGCATAAACTCTAGTCTTGCATATAGCCTTTCTTTTCTTCCTTTTGAAAAAAGTATGTACTCCCCCCTTTAAAATATCAAATAATTCATATAATGGAAATAGGAGAGATATTTCAAATGAAAATCAACTTTCATTAAATAGATAAAATATTACATAGGCCACTAAATAAATAAAAATACAAGAAAATATTTAATCCTCGTTATCATCATCTTCGTCCATGTTTTGCGGCGGTGCCTCAAATGGGACAAGATTGCCATATTGATAGTTGATATGGTCAAAATATCCTAGGACATAGCGGGACAAAGTGTCAACTTTTGTTTCAATACGGGTAAGATGATTTACTATCTCCGCATTTGGATCTTGATTTTGAGGCGGATTTTGAGGAGGATTTTGAGGAGGTTGATTATCATGATCGCCACCACTGTGAAATGAAGACTCGGAAATTTCCCAATGTTTGGTCCGATTTTGAAGTGGACCATTTTCTGTGATAATTCCGACGGATTCAAGAAATTTCATGACAAGGAGAGCATAAGGAAGATGCTTGTCCTCGGCAGAAGCAGCACGCATGTGAAGCTTGATTAACTTACAATAGTTTAATCGCGCTCCGGAGGCAATTGCATGCATGAGTTTGCAGTCTTCTTTGGAAATAGTGGTGTGACTGCTTCTTCTTGGCTTGAGAACTCGGGTGACGAAATAACATATCAACCGATAATTTGGATCCAAACCCGTGATTGTAGGACGACGGTTAGAATTTTGTGGATCATAGTTAACAAGACCAGCTTGACGAAGAAAGGAGGTTTCGTCAAATAATTCTCCTTCTATTCCAACATATTGAGAAATGTCTACTCCATCATTTGGGAGATAGGCAATGGTGTTTAGAGATTCATCTGAAATGATAATTTTAACACCATTTACAAAGGTGACAGGATCACCTTGATCGTTCTGGCGGAGATTTGAATAGAATGCCCGAACAAGTGTAGTATTTATAAAGTCAAAAGAAAGGAGAAGGAAGTTTAGAAGATTGCATTGCTGAAGAAAGTGTACAGCAAGACTGAAATTTTCAAGATACCTCATTGTGGAAAAACGAGGAGGAAGAATATCCCGTTTTTCGAATCTTGTAACAAAGCGATTTAGTGTAGCTTCGCTTCTGAAGAATAACACATCTCCATCTTGGTATGGAAACAGTCCGGGAGTAGGAGGAGCAGAGGCAGAGGCACCTTGCTTAGAAGCTCTAGTTTTTCTTGGCATTTTGATTGAAAGGGACTTGAGAAGACTAAAAATTAGCAAGGAGAGCTTTTGATAGAATTTAAAGACTTAGACTTGATTTTGTTGTGATATGAATGAAGAATACATCTTTATTTATAGAGTGGGAGAAGACATGGTATTCATGGCTGAATTGAAGACTCAAAAACGGTCAGATTTTAAGAAGACCGCTGGAGACAATCGATTGTTTGCTGGAGACAATCGATTGTTGAACAGATATGCCCGTTGGAATTCCGAAAAAAAACTGACAATCAATTAAAGGGGTGTCAGCAGAGCAGAACGGTAAGAATTTTTGAAGTAATACCGTCTGACAATCGATTGTTTATACATGACAATCGATTGTTGAGTGTTTGACAGTTTCTGAAAAGCTGGCAATCGATTAAAGAGAGCTGCAGGACTCGGAACGATAAGAATTTTTGAATTAATACCGTTGGACAATCGATTGTGTGATAGAGACAATCGATTGTGTCAAGATTGACACAGATACTGAGAATTTGGCTTGAAACAGAATGTTTTTGAAATTTCAGAAAATCACTGACAATCGATTGTGTAACTTGACAATCGATTGTGTACTGGGCAAAAATGGTCTAAGTCCTGAAAATTGATTTTGGAAGTATGGTAATCAATTTTGAATATATTATAATCAATTTTGGAATTATGACAATTGATTATGAATGAAACAACGTCATCAACACATGGTGGAAGATAATGATTCTTCGGATGAAAACGTTTTTATGAAAATAGATTTTCCATCATGAATACATATAATCAACACCAATTGTTATAAATACCAATTTAGAAAATCAAAACTCAATACAATTTATGCACTTAATCAATTATGCAATTTATCAAAATAACATTCATATCAATACTTGTGACATATAATACCAATTCAACTAGCTAAAGGGTAGAGTAAGGAACGATCATACCCGGTTTGTCTTGATGTCATCCTCCATCGTTGACATCTCAATTTGCTAGAAATTGAATTGAATGCTTCATGCGAGCACATTTGCATTTCCAACATTTAATCAAGTGAAGCCATTTCCGATATATATATATAAACAATTTATCACCATAATAACAATTCAAAAACCAAACAGATATTTGTTAAGAGAATATCATCAATAAAATTTATGCAATCAATTCTTTCAAAGCACAAGTTCCCTCTTAAGTAAGACAAAATGGAATGTAATGACATTCCTCTTACTTGTAACAAATTGCCTAAAACATTTCTTCTTTTGATAAGAAGATTGTATTAAGGCTAATTCCTTTTACCATATTCACAAAAGAATAGGAAGGATATTGAGGAATATACAATATGACGATTTCTATAAATTTATCAATTATATCGACCAAAAAAATCTATTGTTATTTTGAAAGGCATTTGTCAAAACATATATTGCATGCTGTTTCAAATAGATAGTCAAATCATGAATCAACCATCTTATCACCTGTTTAAGCAAAACACATCAATTTGACATTTTACAGGAAATACCGATTGTTACAAAAGCAATGAAAAATCCATTTGACGGAGAGCATAACAAATGCATCAAATGTTATTTTATTAACAGTGATACACAAGGTTATTTTCAGCAATCCATATTGCAACAAATGTCAAATATTTCAATTAAGCGCATTTGCAATAATGAGAACCAAAACAAAGCATGATTCAAGGAGAATTGATACGAATGGTTTAACAAAGACATATCAACACATACAATTGGGCATGATAAAGATGAAAGCCTAGTTTTTTTAAAAAATTTAAGAATGTTTATGCCTATTTGGAACTGACAAGATGATAAATGACAACTGTCAAGTTTAGAATTCAGAATGGTAACACATCTAGAGATTTTTACTGACTGACACTCGATTGTTAAAAAGGGACAATCGATTGTTGAACTACTTGACACTTAGTCTCTGAAAAATTTGCAAGAGACAGAAAGTTCTCGAAAACTTAGAAAAACACTGACAATCGATTGTGCCTGTGAACAATCGATTGTGGACTAAGCCAAAAAGGTTTTAAGTCCTGAAAAACGATTATGAGAGTATGCTAATATAAAAAGCATATATATTTTAAAAGCACTTTGCTGCTTGAAAAGATTACCAAGATATAATTCAATTAAACATGATTCTAGTAGGTACTCATTCAATGCAAGAATCAACATTTGTCAAAACATGGATCAAGCATTTAATAGATGATGCTAGTAACCAAAGATAGATTTTCAGCATGTTAATCAACAAGTATAGTCAACAGGAAATCTCACAAATTGATTCTTACAATTAACGCATGTCAACGTTTTTAAGGGTGAGAATCAAATTAACAACTTATAAGTTAATAACATCAGCTGCCATATAACAACAAATCTGTCAACATTAATAACTTGCACATATTCGGTTTTATCAAAAAGGAATAGCTAACCGAAATTCCTCTCGATGCCTTTGGGTGTCGTGCTTGGCGCATCTACTACAATTTTGTAGTCTTCAAGCACACCTGCAAGAATACCTACGGAGAGGTTTTTGGTACCCATATCTTTTTGGGTCCTTTGGGGTTAGGCAAATAATAATTATAACCAAAAGATAAATCCCTATGTTTAGCAAAACACACGGATGCAATGTGACCTATCCGATTGCAATAATGGCATACTACGTTCGGATTGTGCCAATGCCTAGGTTGCGCCAAATACATTCTAGGTGATCTAGAGTCATTCCTAGAAACGTTGAAAATTCTAGTGTCATTTCTAGGTTGTCTAACGTAGTTCGTTCTAGGCTTATCAGCAATGGTCCTAGTATTGTTTCTAGGCGATGTAAAGTGATTAACTCTAGGTTCATTATTCCAATTTCTAGAGTTGTATCTAGGTGATCTAAAGGCGTTAGTTCTAGCCTTATTTTCGTACATCCTAGCGTAATGTCTAGGTGGTCTAAAGGAATTTGTCCTAGACTCATTTACACCCCTAGAATTATTTCTAGGTGGAGCAGTAAAATTTCTAATGTGATTTTTGCTTTTATGCCGTTGATTATTCTTAGACGTTTCCTTTTCTTCAACAGTCTTAGGAATGTTTACACTAAGTGATTCTAAAGTTTTCCTAAGTTCTGCGTTTTCTAACTTCAAAGAGTCGCGGGAAGCACAAGTAGAGCATTTATCAATATAAGAAGCTTCATGCATAGTCTTAATGACTTGTCTAAGTTCTACACTATCATTTTGCAAAAACTGATTTTCTTTTACAAGATTCTCGTTATCACGAGTCAATTTTTCAAAATCTTTTTGTTTCAAAGAAAGTTGATTTTTGAAATCTTTTTCTTTCAATAAGAGACGTTCTTCAAAATCCTTTTCTTTTAAAGAGAGATTTTTCTGAAAATCTAATTCTTTCTGGGAAAGTGATTTCTTCAAATCTCTAATCATTTTGACAGCATTACCATATTCACCATACAAATCTTCATATGCATTTTGTAATTCTTTGAACGAGTGAGAATTAGAGATACTTACCTCTTCTTCGTCGTCTCCTTTGTCGGCCATTAGACATCGGGTAGTTGGTTTCTCATTTGAGCAGTCTCCTTCTGTTTGAGGCGTGCTTTCATATATTTCCTCAAGTTTATCCCATACTTCTTTTGCAGTTTTGCAGTGGGAGACTTTTTGATGATTTTCCTGATTCAAGGCACTATACAACATATTTATAGCATTAGTATTATATTCCTTTACCTTGGCTTTCCCGACTTGTGTTGTCATTTGACCGCCAAGTTTGATGATTTGCCACAGATAAAAGTCGTTGGCGATGACAAAGATTTTCATCCGATCTTTCCAACATAAGTAGTTGTTTCCATCAAATATTGGAGGCACTGTGTGGCAATTGCCTTCACCGATTCCTGCAAAAGAATCATGAGTAGAAGCCATGGATGGTTCTCTCAAACTGTTAAGTTTTTCAGAGAGTATGGCTCTGATACCAATTGTTAGAAATAACGCTCTACGCTAGAGGGGGGGTGAATAGCGTATTAATCAAATTTGGCGTTTTCTTGCGGAATTTAAACTTTGCAGGAAATAAACAAATACAGTAAAAAATAAATTACACCACGATATATACTGGTTGGCCACACTTTGTGGTTAGTCCAGTCCCCGAGAGACTCTCTCGAGATTTCCACTAACAACCTTGTCAAGCTTAAGGTTCCCAACAAACCTTTACACTTGAGACTTGAATCACACAAATCTCAAACACTTGCTCGGAGGTTCCTCACCTCAAAGACTTCAACTTGCTCGGAGGTTCCTCACCTCAAAGACTTCAACTTGCTCGGAGGTTCCTCACCTCAAAGACTTCAACTTGTTAAGCTTCCGGGTGCCTAACGAACCTTTACAACTTGAGAACTTGATACAACACAAGCCTCAACCAACCCGCTTAAGGAAACCTATCCCTAAGACTTTACAAGAAGAAATATAACACTCCTTCTTACTACAAGTGTTTAACAAGAACACTCTTTTACTCACTTTACAAGAACTCTCTCAAAGAGTGGATTATGAGTACAAAATATATGGCTCAAGAACACAACAACTCAATCAATAATCTTGGCTCTCAAAAACAATGTAAGATATGAAATTTGAATCACAAGAATGTAATGTATGCTTTGTAATTTTTCTGCAGTGTTGTTGTGTGTAAAAGTGATTTTCAGAGAGTGTTTTATAGAGAGAATGGAGCAATAGACCGTTGCTTTTAGTTCCAGAAAACGCTCCTGAAAATCTGCCTGACAATCGATTGTCGATATTACACAATCGATTGTTGGAGCAAAATTTCAACAGACAAATTCCTTAAAATTCGTTTAAAAAGATTTCTGTTGAATTTTTAAGAAAGACAATCGATTGTTAACATTTGACAATCGATTGTTGTTCAAATATTCAAAATATTTCTGGCAACTTTTTGACTAAAAGATTGTGTAATGATTACACCATAAATGTCGAAATAAAGCCGTTAAGAAAAATCTTTTGGAAATTCCAACATGCACAATCGATTGTTAAATAGTGACAATCGATTGTTGCTTCAAAAATGATTTCAGACGAACTCTCTGTCTCAAGACAAGTTTTTTGAGACTTAAAGTATAAAACTTGACAATCGATTGTTCAACAGTGACAATCGATTGTTGTTTCAAAAATGATTTCAAACAAACTGTCTCAAGGCAACATTTTTTAGACTTAAAGTATAAAACTTGACAATCGATTGTTCAACAGTGACAATCGATTGTTGTTTCGAAAATGATTTCAAACAACCTCTCTGTCTCAAGGCAACATTTTTGAGACTAAGTATAAACTTTGACAATCGATTGTTGGTCATAGACAATCGATTGTTAAACCCAATTTTCACAAGACGAGTTTAAAAATCATTTTGACAAATATGCAACTTATTTCTTTGAAACCTAATGATGCATGATTTTATAAAAATCATTTTGACAAATATGCAACTTATTTCTTTGAAACCTATGATGCATGATTTTATAAAAATCATTTTGGGTGAGAGCCAATATTAGAAATAAGTCGTTGAGTCAAGATTACAATTTAGAACGACTCAACTATGATTGCATTGCTATTCTTGAACGCGTACTGTCCATCTTGTACTTGGACTGTTATTGTTCCATCACCGATGCTTGTCTCAATGTTTGGCATTTATCAAAACCTACATGAATCAACACACGTTAGTTCGAGAACGTGTTTCTTACAATTCTAGTATCAATATAGCACCGCACGATACTCTATATGGGTGAACGTGTAGATCATCGATTGGCCAGTTCAAAGTTGGTGAAGAACAGTTATTGGGATTAAATTTGGTCTATCATACTATGGAGAAAGTTAAGTTGATTCAATAGCGTTTCAAGATGGATCGGAGCTGCCAAAAGTCCTATTCGAACATGCAATATAGTGACCTAGAGTTTCAAGTTGATGATTGGATGTTTCTCTCTGAAAGGCGTTATAAGATTTGGGAAGAAGGGGAAGCATAGTCCCTGCTATATTAGGCCATATAGAATCTTGCGAAGGATTGGTCAATTAGCTTATGTGTTGGCATTGCCACCAGAACTAGTGGTGGTACATCCAGTATTTCGCGTGTCATGTGATAACATTCAAGTTTCCAGAACTCAGATACTCATGTCAGTTCAGTACCTAGATACTCATGCTAGTTCAGTACTTAGATATTCATGTCAGCTTAGTACTCAAATGTTGATATAAGTTTAGTACTCATATACTGATGTTAGTTCAATACTCAATTATTCGTCCCAGCTCAATATTCATATATCCATGTTAGTTCAGTATTCACGTATCCATGGCAGACCAATATTCAGTCAATGCAGTAGTCATTTAGTTCAATATCTCAACAGTTTACTAATCATGTATTCATTTAGTTTAATGTGCAAGTGTTAATGAAAGTTCATGTTTCCACCAAACCTGTTTAAAGCCTGGAGTTCGCAGAAGTTACAGTCAGGACAATCATTAGAGGACAAATTATCCCAAGGAAGAGATAATGTACCCCGTAAATTTGTTGAATCATTATATGGATTGATCATCAAGACAGTGGAATATCAAGTTGTCTAATGCATTGCTCAATGTTGGATGTTCTCAAAGTGCCTATGATCATTCCCTGTTCACAAAAAGGGGAAATGACTGGCACAAAGTGATAATTCTTGTGTATGTCAATGATATACTAATCATAAGAAGCAACGGTGATCTGGTAAATGAGGCAAAGGGTACATTGCATAAGTAAAAATGAAAGACCTGGGTGAACTTAGGTATTTCCTAGGAATAGAGATGATGAGGTGTGACAAAAGAATACTACTTAACCAAAGAAAATATGCTCTTGAACTTATTTCAGAAGCTGGCCTAAGTGGAGAAAAGCCAGCAAGTTCACCTCTAGAACAAAACTTAAAGCTGACTACAACAGACTATGACAGACATATACATCAGACATGTGATGATGAACTGGAGGATATTGGAAACTATCAGAAATTGATTGGGAAGCTGATTTACTTAACAATAACTAGATCGGATATATGTTATGTTGTGTAGTTATTGAGTCAATTCATGCAACATCCAAAAATAATCTCACTTAGATGGTGCTATGAGGATTGTAAGGTACATAAATAAATCACCTAGGACGGGAGTTTTTCTCGAAAAAGGGAGAGTTACACAAATAACTGCATATTGTGATTATGATTGGGCAGCATGTTCAAATACAAGAAGGTCTATAACTAGTTATGTAATTAAATTAGGGAGTCTTTGGCATCTTGGAAGTCAAAAAGCAGCAAACAGTTAGCAGAAGTTCTTCAGAAGCGGAATATAGAAGTATGACTGCTGAGATAGTCTGGTTAGTTAGGTTGATGAAAGAATTGAACAAAGAGGTAGAAGAACCTGTGAAGTTATTATGTGATAGCAAGGCAGCAGGTAACAGCAAATCCTATCTACCATGAAAGGACTAAACATATTGAAATTGATTTCCATTTTTAAGGGAGAAGATAAAGGGAGGTTTGATAGCAACTGAGTATGTTTCCACCAAAGATCAGATTGTAGATGTAATGACTAAGGCTCTACGTGTGGCACAACATCATCTTTTGGTATCCAAGCTAGGAGTGTTAGATATATTCCACCCTCCAGCTTGAGGGGGAGTATTGAGTTTATAAGAGTAGTGTGGACCAAAATATAATTGTATAAACTTTAGGGAATTAAAGTTGTTAGTTAGTCAAGAGGTGCACATGTGTCGGTTATAACAATGCACCTCCTCTAAATCTCTATATTCTTTCATTCTAACTAACCTAGAAAGAAATGAAGTTTCTCTGCTCCTTCTCTCTAGAGTATAAGCTCATATTGATCATTGCATGTATTAGATTTAGCTCAGATTCACAGTAATTCGACATTTTATCACAGATGGGCAGACCTACCCTGGGTAGGGTCATTGGCCTCTGGTGTGTGTGTGTGTGTGTGTATATATATATATATATATTGATTCACACCCTAAGATTCAAATTTTAGGTAGCTGCATTGGTGGATTTGGGGAATACAACTTGACTTCTAGTGCACTGACTGAGTTTGAATCTAACTCTAGTATTTGTTCAAAATTTTATTTGACAGTGATTCTTCCGACATTTTAAATCTTAGGTTCGCCTCTGATTTTAGGATGCTCTTTTCCTATATATAATACTCCGTATAAGGCCAACTATTTAGAAGGGCATATATGTAACCTTATTTCTTGAATATTTGTGATACGAATAGATTGGACTGATCATTTATAAATATATAAAACAAAACTACAAAAGACTAAGTTTTACCCTACCTAGCCTACATTGTACATATTTTGAAAGCACTTGCAAATTCAAAATCTTTGTTTTTACAATCATTGCTTCTAAAAGCTATGGAGTTAATTCTTTGTTCTCACAATTATTGCTTTCACTCTCTCTTCTTCTCACATTTTCTACATATGCTTCAAAGGGTTGTGTATTTTCTTATTCTATTGTGTTACCTGCTTGCAATGAAAGAAGATTTAAGAGTAGAAGTCCACCATCGAAGACCATTCAAAGCTTTGCTTTTGAAAATGAGTTTTTTTTGAATTTGCTAGTTGTTTGGATTGAGTATTGTTCCAATTGATTGAAAATATCAAAAGGAGTTCAAAATTTAAAACTGAAGTGATTTGGAGTAGATTTGAGCAAGATTTGAGTTATATTTCAGAAAAGACGCAAGGAAGAAGACGAAGTCAGTTTTTTGTATAATTATGTATAATATTGTATATGAGTGTAGAAACATACCTTATACACTTTTATATATATTTATACAAGCATCTATAGACGAACTTCTTCCACGATTTTCAGTTGCAATTCTTATTCAAAACCAATCCAAATCTCCATTAAATGATTCCAAATTTTATATACAACCTCCTTATATTATTTCTAACAAGTCTAAATAACATCCATTCTAAATTTCTCACAAATCAAATTCAGAATTGAAACCCACATATTTAAGCTTGTTAAAAATCTAATTTTCACCACCCAAATGAATTTGGTTTGTTGAATTAATATTTGAGTCATAATTACTGATTCGAAAATTAATTTAAAAGCTTGAGGAATCTTTTTTAAGAATTAAATAGTAATTTCTAGTTGGATATTGAATCTTAACCTCTTATTTATCGGCTAGTTGGTTGTAAACTGAAATATGGGCTATAAAATTGAAAAGTATAGAGTCCACTTATTCTAATGTAAAATTTTTCCTATATCTTATTCTAGGCATAGGACATGACATTAAAATAAAAAAATAATATAATTAATCAATATAAAAATATTTATTCAGTTAATCGGGCTAAAACTCCAACTAATGGTGCTGTATTAGCTGTAGCTGCTTCAGCTTGCTGAAAATTACTTCTGGAATCATTATAGTTATCACTAAGATCAGGTCCTCCAACTATTGCCCCATCTAAAACATTTGGATTTGCTGCATTTTTATTAAACCATAAATTGAAACCTTCATTGCAACTCACTGTAGCCCTGTCTTTCTTAATTGACACAATTGATGCTCCTCTGTGATGAATCTTTTGTGGGTAATTTGTCCCAAACCCTACCATGTAACTCATTTTTTTCGGGTTTTCGCCAAGTATATAATCCACCTGATCATATGATAAAAGTTAGAAAATTCTTAGTAAAGAATATGTTATGTACTTATGTTGGTTCTTTTTTTATCTTTTGGCTATTATTAATAAGGTTATAGAAATATATTACATGGGATGTATCTGATACGATAATACAACAAAAATTATTTTTCAAGAAAATAGTTCTCATGAGAAAGTTATTTAAAGGGCAGTTCGATGCACAAAATATCTCGTATTCATATAGAATTTACGGAAAGACAACCTACCTAATGTAAGTATTAGTGACTGTTTTATGAGAAAGTTATTCGATTATTAGAAAACATATCCAAAGAGAACATTTTTTATTAAAAGAGGAAAAACAAATTTTCTCACTTATGGACGGGATTCATTTTCCTCACATCATCTTAACTCTTAACTTCAGATTATTTAATCTAACTAATACTTAGACATTATTACTAATCTTTAATACTCGAAAGAAATAATCAAAAATATATTATTCCATTTGCTATGTTATTAATTATTAGTAATATATTTTCTTTTAGAAATTATTTTTTTGCTCACTAATAAACACTAAAAGATATTCCTAAGGATATCTTTTTCAAACTATTTCCCAAAAAAATATGTTTTCATGAGAAATGATTTCCGTCATGCCAAACACATACTGTAAAGCCATTGTACGTACCATGTGTTTTAATACTTGTACCTTGGGTAATAGATTTATGTACATATATACCTGAGATTTGACGAACGTGATTAGGTTCGAAAATTCCACTGTACCAGTAGCACATTGGAGAGAATTTTTAGTGGCAAATAGTGCATCTGCATAACTAGTTATGACAAATGTTGCAGCTGTAACATATTGAAGATTATTCCAAGGTTGCCACCATAGAAGTCCTCCATTAGTCTTCTTTATGTTATTCTTCCCTTTTTGTATGCAGTTGCATATAAATTCCTCAGCATTTTTCTTGTATTCATTCAATGAACTTTCATTCCCTGGAAATTTCTTCTCCTGCAGATTCTGTTCGTACCACGAATAGTGAAATCAAACGTCGATTATTTTGGAAAGAATTTAACTTTTATACACTGACAAAATAAAAGATATGTTATAGTTGATTACCTTGGCGATCAGGACTTGTGCGCCTACATACTTGTCATCCCAAGAAAACATGGATCTAGTACCTCCTGAACTAGTGGCTTGACCATTGATGTAATCTAGGTATGTTTTGTCTTGGGTAGCTTTTAGCAACCAAGTAGCAGCCCACAAGAGTTCATCCTGTGATAATGAGAAACAGAGTAAAATAAAAAGTTTAAAGTTAAATTATTTTTTAAAATTTAAAAGTATATTATATATCACTTTTTTTTGGATAGGCCAAAGGAAAATGTATCACATATACTGAGACAGAGGAGTAGCAAAGATACGTACAATAATAAAAATTTAATATTAATAAATATATATATATATATATATATATATACAAAAATTATATAACTTTTATATATTTTTCAAATGCGGAATATAAATAATTTTTAACATAGCCTAAAGTAATAATACCCCTATAATATAGCTTAAGTATCTAAAAGAAAAGATTGCGAAAAGGTATAATATGCATTAATTTTACCTCATAGCCGGTGCTACCGTAGAATTGGCCTGCCACTGAAATGCTAGTTTGGTACTGGCCTTGGAACTTTTTAGCAAAATCAAATAACTGCAAAGTAATAATGCATATAATCGATCCATATTATTTGACTCGCACTTGGGTCATACTAATATATTCACACAACAATCACTCAGTTTTAATTTATATAGTAAAAGTTTTATTATTTATCTATCATATTAAGTTCTCAAAAATTTAATTTTCACTATCCAGAAAATCTATGGTGGCGCTTAGATTAGAAAATTGTTTCATTTGGTTTGGTTTTTGATTTTGAAACAATTTTGAGAATTGTTTTTTATAAGTTTGTTTTTCGAAAAACAAAACAGCGGCAAAATCCAAAAATTATGCTGAGTTGTTTTTAATCAAAAACGGTAAAACCGTTGTCTTGTTATTATTTTTACCTAATCAGATTCCATAATCATAAATAAACTACCGAAAAGCAATCCTCTTTTTTGGATCAAAATCTGGAAGACAAAATACCCTTTATTCAGATTACTTAGGCTAAAAATTTAAATGGTCATTAATCTGTCATAACAAGTTAAATTTAAAACTTATAATGTAATTTTTTTGTACATTCCACAGCCAATATTTATACCATATGAATAAAATTTACCACGATTAAGCATAAAATACATGCTAGTATTAATTAAGAGATTAAGTGAAAATTTACATATAGAGGACACATGTCGAGTTACCATAAGTTTGACGTAAAATACAGGATGCGATAAGTATTCCTATAAGAATTCTTAATTAATGCTGCAGTATATAATTATAAACCATTTCTCAATTTTTCCGTGTCATTTTTTCACAGCGATTATGTAATCTTATATGTATCGTTCCAATTTTACCGGATGTTCCAGAAGGAATATAATTAATGTTACAATTAAACCTTTCTATAATCGCATCTTAATATAACAACGTTTCATTATAAAAGTCAAATTTTCCGGGAATCAGTTTTTATGTTATGATATAATATATGTTTGTTATATCGGCACTTCACTATAGCAACCAAAAAATATTGGAACAAACAAGACTGTTATAAAAAAATTTGACTTAACTTAAATCCAAATACTAGTAATTAAGAACTTAATTGTCACACCTCTTTTGCATGGACGAGAAGTTGAGAAGAATAACTCGAATCCGACTTATCAAAAGCAATGGCGGCAGCAGCAAAAGCAGCAGCAGTTTCACCAACAAGATCAGAACCAGGATGTTGTTCATCAACTTTGTACGAATTCCTCGGCGTTGTCATATCTTCTGGTCTTTCCCAACATTGATGATCAGAATTGCCGTCTCCAACTTCACCATATAAAACATGAGGCTGTGTATGTGCTTTCATGAAATAATCAGTTCCCCATTTGATTGCAGTTAGAGCATTTGTTAGTTCTTTCTTGGCTTCTAGTTTTTCTCCGAATTCGACTACGCTCCATGCTAGCATTGTTACTGTAAATGCCATTGGAAATCCAAATTTGACATTGTCTCCAGCATCATAATATCCTCCTCTTAAGTCAATCTAATTGCCAAAAAAATGAAAGTATAAGACCTTGAATGGCAACCATTGATAGGTATAGTCTCCAGTGGAGAACATGGGCGTTTAAATTTGAAATAAAGAAAAAATCTTTGATAAAGAGTGTCCAATATATGTTATATACCATTAAAATCTAATATTTTACCTATATATATAATGTAATTTTTCAAAGTTGATCACCCTTAGGGTTATGTACCTTTGCCCCTGCTAGTCTCAACTAAAATTTACTCCATTAATTTTAATTTAAATGACACATTTCAGTTATCGAGCATTTGACTGGATTACTTCGCACTCAGTATTCTGAAATTAAAATTTGGATATTCAAAAACAATACAAAAAGCAATATAAATTGTAAATTTTCTTATCTCAATATGATAAAAAAAATATTCTAAAATGTTGGTACTTTTGTGACGACTACGAGGGCTGCCACTATCTCTATTACTTTTTGGCCACCTTTTCGAGTTATCACAAAAACCTTTACTTTTTTGGAGACTAAAAAAATCAATAAAAAAATACCTCGTTTCTTTTGACGGATTGCAATAATAATATATACATAAATATTTCAAACTCGCTGAAATTCTAGATTGGCTCAGTTTGTACCAGGCGAATAGCATATCCTATATATATATATATATATATATATATATATATATATATATCTCCCAACAAAACAAAATGAAAAAGGTTTTAGAGAGCTTGATATATACATACCCCTGCATCTTTGCCATCGTTAAGTGCTGAATCTCCACGCCATTGAACACGTTGGTTAGGAGGCAATTTTCCTGATCTTTGAGCTTCAAAATACAATAAAGATTTTGTAAGTGCTGTTCCATAATCAATTGAAGCTGCATTTCCAAATAAAATCACAAGGCAAAATCCAATCACAAAATTATGACATGTTGAAGACATGATTATAAATTTAAAAGAGAAAGTTTTGGATTAATTTAATTTCGTTGGAATTGGTTTGTAAGGTTTCCCTTATATGGTTTGAGCTGGCTCTTGCATGACAAGCTTTTAAATATGGAGAGTACATATATTTAACAGCTCAACTCAGTTGGAGCATTTACTATAAATTTTTGTAAATCAAATTTGACATTATTAAGAAAATCTAAAATTATAAGATATATATTATTGTTTGTCCTTTTTTAACTTTAGAAAGTAATTGATGTAAGAATGTAGAGGATTTAGGCTAACACAATTTCTTGATAGTTTACCATTAATTCGTTGTTAAACAGAATTAGCGACAAAATTTTTATATAGCTACAAAAAATTTGGCAGTTGTTAATTCATGTTTTCTTAATAATGATTCAAGCACTAACAATTTAAAAAAATTTATTGCGCTCGCGATTTATTTAAATGTGTTATAAAATATAAAGAACAAGAACAATATTGCAGAGAAAGAGATAGAAAATTCTTATTGAATTTTGGGGGTGATTTACAATGGGGTAAGACCCCTCTATTTATAGGAGGAAAAATGACTTAGCCTCAAAGTAAAACTCTTTACAAGATAGACATTCACTCTAATTAGAATTCTATTCTTAACACTCCCCCTTGAATATCTACTCAATAAATAATGTGCCTCGTTAAAACCTGAACTAAAATAAAAACCAGTGGGAAAAAATTCTAGATTAGGAAAAAGAGTACACATATTTAGATATACGCCTATTGGTTGCCTCGTTAAAAACCTTGCAAGGAAAACCCAGTGGGACAAAACCTTGTAAGGGAAAAAGAGTGCAACGCGCATTAACTCCCCCTGAAAAGAGTATCAATTCACATCCTTTAACCTTCGCATTCCAATCTTGTGCGCCATCTTCAAGAGAACGTTGGTAGAGATTTGATAAATAAATCAACCATATTGACTTGAATGGATATTCCGCACCTTGAAATCATCATTCTTGATAGATATATCACATCTTCATATAATATCGTGGAATGACTCTTCAATATCTTCATAGAGGTATTCTCAATGCCATCATGCTCGTAGCGATAAGAATTTAATGCATGATGCGTAGGTTACTAATACTACTACTGCCTCGTTAGTACCTCAATGTCCTATTGGAGTGTTGAAAGCAGAAGTATGCTTGAGCTATAAAAATGGTGATGACAGTACAGTTTGAAAAGCAAGCGACCATAAATAGGTCCGTTACTGCGCGAGGTTTGAATCTCTTCATTGATATTGACATAGTTAACCGTAATTTGTCTGCCAAGTTGGTCTCACTTTGCATGTACTAAGACCGTGTTCGTTGAATATTGTCATGTATTGAAGTGCTTAGAATGAACCAACAAGGATCAATATTATCACGTGGCATTTGTATCCGTACCAAAATTACAGTTCAAAGATCTTTCTATGAACTAAGCACGTGATTTCTTTGCTATGTGTCTGTATTGGTTTTGTTTTACTTAATTCGCAAGAGCTGGGATAACTAACAAGTCATCTGCTTTATAGTTATAGCAAAATATACATGTACATAAATTACATTTAGAATGTGGTATTTCAGGACCAAGAATTGTATATGCTTCAAGCAACTTAAATCTTTCAAATTAAGTCATATAATCCATATAATAGACTTTAGATGCATATCAAGTTTTTATGTCATGCTAGACATATAAGATATCGAAAACTGATTGTACATACCATTGACTTATATATTTAAGTATTTGAACTACATGTCCAAAACTAAATGTCTTTAATATGGAATCAATTTTACTTGAATTGTATCTCTTCCATTTGGCTAATACTTTTGTGTCTATATTCGATAGACTTAAGATCATCATCTAAACTTAGCGCTATGATAGATGTCGTCGACAAACATGTTATATCAGTTCCAATAAATTTTCATAAAGATATAACATATAGATCTTTTCATTCATATATTCAGGTACCTGAATCTCTCATGAGATTTTATGAAGTGTTATGTCATGTGACCTTCTAGATCACTTGCCTCCTTTATTATGATCACTTTGATCATTCGCTCATCTTCTTTATCAAGAAGTTCTATTTGAAACTGATTTGCCTATACGCTTTAAGCGTACCATAGATTTTGTCCTTCTAGGACTTAATATGAGCATTTGCAATGAGAATATAGTTACTTTATTTGGGTCAGCAAATGCGTATGGCATGCTTTGCAATATGTTGCAACTGAATTATCTTTTTATGAACTTCAAGTTCATATTATCCTATTCGAGGATCTAGATATACAAATGATAATTCATTCTACATGATGTTTTCTCAACTGTTTATCATGTCTCCCCCTCATGTTAGAAAAACTAACTTGTTTCCTCAACTTTGAGAATCCATCTTTGTGCATTCTGGTGTTAATGAAAATATACACCGTACGTCAATAATAATAAGATGGAGTTATTTGGTTCCTGACCCTGAACCACTTGTGAGGGGAGAATACTTTCGTATATAACATATATCAAACGGATATAGATAACTATGTTCTCATAAGAAATAGTTTTAGCTATTAAGTGGAGACACTCAATAAATTATCTTGCTAAACCAGATATGATATAAACCAACTTATCAAGATAATCTATCTTGGACAGAAAATCTGGAAATTATGCTCTAAGTTAAATTATTGAGCAAATTACCTCGCAAACACCAAGTTGCGGGTTAATAATAATCGTACATGTAACCATCTCATAGATGCATCTTATATGGTATACATGGCAGATGAATGGGTCCATATTCACCTTTGATATTTCCAGCATTCATGGGATTCAATCCCAATTTTAATTGGTCTATTAATTAATGAGAACAAGTAATATAAGAGAATTCGTAAAGAACTTTGTAGTTCTTTAATATTTACCCATATAGATTCTCGTTTATTTTTGCACATCACACTTTAAATTGATATGGCTAAAATGATTATGCCAACTCAATAAATTATCAATATTGATAAGTTCATGTTTACACCATGACATGTGCATTTCTCAATAAACTCCATGTTTATTATGATATGGGTTTTTATATCAATAAACATCCACTTTATTGTGGTATTCTTTTGTTTGTGTAGAACAAACTGGAGAATAAAGCGGGTAGCTTTTCACATACAGATTATCCCGCTACAAGTTGTAGTAATAGAAGATATCAAATCTTTCCTTTATTTATAGTCTCAATATAATCAATCGCTTTCGCATATATTTTGGAAACTGAATAAGTTTCTTTGAGACTTACTACAACACAATACCTTATTGGTAATCAATTGCATTTCTCCAAAATAATATAATTGGCTCTTGCACAGTTCTCAATTAATTTGGTACTACCACATATTCATCAATATCCATATGGTGAATATCTCTTTCAAAGAGAAAGTCATACCATTATGGCCATGGTCAAAATTATATGCAAGATATGTTTCTTGCATTAGTATTGTCCTTTAATAATCACATTAGCAAAATATTTTGGCGTACAATATGTACGTGATCAATGGTCATTCATGCCATAATAATGACATTATTTTCTTATATCATCTCAAACCTCCTTCTAGAGGCGAGTGTGGTATATTCACTACCACTAGCACGTTCATATTCTTCCAAGAATGAATATGTATTCATAAATCAGATGTTGTCACATTCCCATCATGAATGGACCATAATCATCTATATGTGCTATATAAAATCTCATGTCAAATAAATGACAGATATTACTTTCACAGAGTGAATGATTATTTTGAGAATCCTTATTGTTCTCAATATCACAATAATGACGATTATAATTTCGTCTATTTTCACGTCCACATCCATTGATACCTTCACGGCAATAATTTTGTCTTCTTTCAGACTTATCACATACTGCTATCACATTTTCTATAGGGAATGAGAATGGAGCAAATTCAATGGGACGGATTTTTAATTCTTTGCGCACAATCATACATGAATTTGATCATGGCAAGACATAGAAATTTTACCACTTTAGGTGGGTGTAATTTCTTACAAACTCCATTAGAGTTATTAATCAAACTTTGTTGTCTTTGCTTGTATATAAAATCAAATTATAGAATTTCAAGAACTTAAAAGAGAAAAATAAAGTAAAACACTTACCTTAAATCCAGAATTTAATTATGAAGGAAGTTCATAGAACAATTGACAATCATTCTGCTCAATCCCAAAATTTTTACTCATTGGTTAGAGTCTCGTGCAGTAAAAGAGTCCGGGTCGAGACGGCCACTTGCCCTATTTGCAAAACACTGCTGCCAAGAGCCAACTTCAATTCTTAAACAATTTCTTATTTAGTTCAGAATCAAGGTTCCCGTGAAGTATTTTTCTTCTTTCTCAAGTTGCAAATACTCCACAATGCAGTAAAGGATCTGATGGAATCTTTTTGAGTTCTTCGTGGGACTAGCACGGACAAAATCGACAGATTTTGGGGTGAAAGAGTTGGGTTTTCTAGTGAACAAGGGTTTTAGTGGAAAAAAGAAATCGACTGACCCTGACTTGTGAGGACACAAGAAATCGACGGGCCCATTAGCTTAATTGGTTTGAGTCGTGCTGATAATGTGTTATAAAATATAAAGAACAAGAACAATATTGCAGAGAAAGAGAGAGAAAATTCTTATTGAATTTTGGGGGTGATTACAATGGGGTAAGACCCCTCTATTTATAGGAGGAAAAATGTCTTAGCCTCAAAGTAAAACTCTTTACAAGATAGACATTCACTCTAATTAGAATTCTATTCTTAACAAAATGAAAGTTATTCTGTTTATTATTTATAGGAGGAGCATAACGATCAATGCAACTATGAGTTATTTTCTTATTCCCTTCTTGGTTATGAATTATTACTATATATTTTAAGTTCTAATATTTGACGTTGTTCTTCGAATTTTATAAAAGATACATGATACTATTATATTTATTTTGGAGTATAAATCTCAAACGAATAAGAATTTTAAAAATTACTTTTACAAATTATAATTAACATTATATCCAAAAATAAACTTAATTATGATTAAGTGATAAGAAATTACACAAATAAATAACATGTGCCAAGTATTTAGTAGTTTGGCGTAAATATCATCCGTCAAAAAGTTTTTCCTACTATATAATCTAATTTTAGGGGAAAAGAGAAAAGACAAGAAAATCTAGCTACACGCTTATAGGTTTTTAAAAAGTTTAAAAAATAAACAGATTTTGATTGCGTAGATGGATTACCTTATGATACTTTTTTTTTTGTTGGGAAATTTGATGAAGTTTTAGGTCCAGCATAAATGCTTTCCAAAGTGTTTTCCGGAAAATAATGTTATTAAAATAATTATTTTTGCATTTTGGAAAATCATTTACGAAAACTTTTCTAGACAACACCACTAGTAAAATTGCAGCCCATGAACCTATAAAACAAACCATGCATATGGCTCAAAGTTTTCACCATTTGAGATGTTTGAGTCACCATACGTTTTATTTTAAATTAGGTTTGGTTTCAGACTTTTATTTTAATTTTTCAACATGTATTCGATACTGGTCTACCAAACATATAAACAGAAAAGGCCATATATATCTTTGTACTATCAGAAAAGGTCTAAATGTATCCCTTATTATATTTTGAGTTTAAATATACTTCTGTTGTTATACTATTAGTTCAAATATACCTTATTTTCGTTAAGTTCGCCCAAAGTAGCCATCTAATCCAATGTGACACTGGCATTTGATGAGGTGGATAACACATGGTTTGCCACCTCAACGCCCCTAACCCATTTTACTCCTCCCTTCTATTTTTTCTCCATCACTAAAATTTTTTTCTCCTCCACCAGTATCGTTACCATAAAAAATATTCTATGTCAAATTTTAGTCTTTTATATATGGATTAGGGCCACTGAGGTGGCATCCATGTGACATCCACCTCATAAAATATTAGTGCCACGTATGATTGGATGTCCACCTTTGATTAATTTAACAGAAGAAGGGTATACTTGAACCAATAGTATTACGGCAAGGGTATATTGGACCCAAAGTATAACGAACGCTATATTTAAATATTTTTTATAATATAAACGCATATTTGGCCCTTTTTCGAAATATAATCTTGATTCAAATAATTAAACTTATATGAACAAAGGTTAATCCTAGTCAATAATAATATCCTTAGATCTTAATATTAGAAACAATAGTTTATAAGCGTTTATGTTGATAGGCGATGACACCACGAGATAAACTGTCACGATCCTAAAATAGACCCAGTCGTGGTGGCGCCTATCGTGAAACTACGCAAGCTGACACAAATCCCAAAAACCAACCAAAACAATTATAATAAAGTCATTTAAAGTCATTAATAAGCTAAAATCCCAAAAGGTAAGATAGAATAGAACAGTGCGGAAACAAAACATAGCTCGATATCGGGATGTCACCAGTAATGAACAACTATAACACGGCTAGGAATAGGATAAAGACAACATACTCTGATAGAAATGCTAATACAAGAATAAATGAGATGGGAAGGAGAAGCACTGGGCTGCGAACAACGAGCAGCTACCTAGTCAACTCCGAGGATCGGCTGGTAAGCAATATCATTACTTGCTATCGCGACCCAAAGCTCCGGGATCTGCACACAAGGTTCATAGAGTAATGTGAGTATGACAACTCAATAAGTAATAAAAGTAAAGGTAGCTGAGCAGTAAGAAAACACGCAAACTACCGTATAATGCTACGGCAAAACAGTATAAATCCAGAACAATGCAGTAAAACAATAAAACCCGTAAAAATATCTCAGTTCAGTAAAATTCTTTTAAAACAACTTTCAATAGTTTCAAACGAGTGATGAAAATGGAGTATAAAAGTATAGAAACGTAAAGTATCCCCTCGGGAAAAACATGTATCATAACAGCCCCTCGGACAAAATATCAATAGAACCAGACCCTCGGGCTATCTCCGAATCACTCGTATCAGCCCCTCGGGAAATAACATGAAACAACAACAGCCCCTCAGGAAATAACATGAAACAACAACAGACCATCGGGCAATATCAGATATCACACTAGGTACTCGCACTTACTAGGGGTGTACATACTCTGGAAGGGGCTCCTTACAGCCCACGCGTTATATCAAGCCATCTCGTGGCATAATCAAATAGGCCCTTGGTCTCATACAATCACAAGCCACCTCGTGGCATAAGAAATCAAGCCGTCAACCTCTCATAGATCACAAATCAATACCACATACTGCGGTGCGCAGCCGGATCCCATAACATCCTCATAACATAGTCCATCAGCCTCACTTAGTCAAAAACCTCTCAAACCACTCGGGCTGACAGTAAAACAAGTGCTCGGCTAGAAATATCATTTTTTTTAAATCAAGAGGAATGAATAAAATCGAGTATGAAAATAGTAAGAACATAGCAAGACTGAGTGCAAATATCAAACCAAAAACAGTGAGGAAGTGAGTAGTCAAAGCCCCTAAGGGTCCAAACAATCGGCGCAAGGCCTAGACATGGTATTTAGCCCCAAACACAATAATACTTTCCAAGATATAACAATATCAACTAGTTTCCAACTAAATACATGACTTAATAGTCGTACAGGACGGACCATGTCACAATCCCCAGCGGTGCACAATCCCACGCTCGTTAACTAGCATGTGTGACACCTCAAAATAGCACAACAACGTAAAATATAGGGTTTTATTCCCCCATAACAACATTTACAATCATTACTTACCTCAATACCGTCCAAACTCTAGCTCGTGATACCCTTGCCTCACGAATCAGCCTCAACTCGCGTCGAATCTACCCAATATTAGTATCATTACATAAGAATATGCTATGGGAGCGAATCCCATGCGAAAATAATCAAATGACATCAAGAAACTCGAAAATGGCCAAACCCGACCCCAGGGCCCACGTCTCGGAATCTGACAAAATTAACAATAATTGAATCCTTATCCTTTACTAGTTTATGCATACCAAGTTTCCCAAAATCCAACCAAAAATGACCCCTCAAATACCTAACTTTAGGTCTCCAATTAAAAGCCCTAGTTCTTCAATTTCAACCACTAATTTTCCATAAATTACAAGCCTAATACGTGAAAAAACACCATCAAAACGAGTTTTATGTTAAAAAATCTTACCTCAATGAAGTTCCCTTGGATTCCCTATTCAAAATCTCCAAAAAAGCTCCAAAATCGAAGATATTAAATCGCGTTAAGGCATAAAA
Source organism: Nicotiana benthamiana (assembly GCA_034376525.1). Lineage (NCBI taxonomy): Eukaryota > Viridiplantae > Streptophyta > Magnoliopsida > Solanales > Solanaceae > Nicotiana > Nicotiana benthamiana. The sequence continues at coordinate 70,924,643 of CM067332.1, forward strand.
TCGCGGAATGGTCTCATTACTTATTGCATGCTATTACCCGTCCCCATTCTATCAGCCCCGGAGGTATTAGGGACTACTAGTCCTAAAGGGGAGGGAGAACTGTCTTTTAGAATCTTAAAAGGACAAAGGTCTAAGGCGATATTTAAAACATATACAACAAGTATGGGGAAGCACATAACAGACAAGGCTCAAACAAACCCCCTTAAAACATAAAAAAACACATAGTTTTAGCATGTCTTTCAGATACTGATTAGGTCTTTAATTAAACTTAAACATTAAGGCGTGGATGAATTATCACATATTTTCATATAAGAATTCCAAATTAGGCTTGCCTGCTGGTTGTAATTATTGAAGATTAATTACCTGATGGTTTGCCTAGGTGCCACATATAGGCATGATATCTAGCAATGCAAAGTATACTGATTTTAGAGAAAGCTTCTCATTATAACAACAACAACAACTACCCAGTATACTCCCACCAGGTGGGGTCTGGGAGGGTAATATGTAGACAAGCCTTACCCCTACCCGAAAGGGCAGAAAAGCTTCTCATTATAGACAAACACAAACTCTGCAGGTGTTGAGTATCTATATTACTGATTTTAGACTTGATTCAGATTCAGTTGATTTTCCTTATAGACATACTTTCTAGGCGTGATTGATTTTGAAGCGTTTATAGAAGTGTGAGATTCTTATATGCATAGTATCTATAATGTAGATTTTTGTTATTTTAAACCTATAAATCGTTTGCCTTATGATGGATGTAAATGCAGAATTGAAAATGTCCAATAGATAGGTTATCTATATGATGCAAGAATGTAGAAACCTATAGTCATGGTATCTATATGAATGCAGAACCTTAAGGACATGGTATCTATATATGCATAAATGCAAGACTATAAGCAGGATTTCTAAATGGCATGCATAAGTGCAGAACTATAGATAGGATGAAATCCATAAGTGAAGGACTATAAGCATGATTTCCATATGACATGCACAAATGAAGAACTATAGACAGGATTTCTATATGACATGCATATATGAAGAACTATAGATAGGATTTTTATGACATGCATAGATGAAAAGTGAGATGAGATTGCAAGAATAAAATCCTAAGAATATGATATCTACCCCAAAATGCATACATGAGTGACCCTCCCCTTTTCACTAAACCCCCCCATAAGTTATTACAAATTATTACAGACCAGAATGAATTAAGAAAAATAAAATTACATCAGAAATTAAAGATTCTAACAGAGGAGAGCCTAATTCATACCCCGGGTCTGAGATATGAAATAAACCAACTCCAAAGATCTGATATCCAAAGCCTTTCTCATTTTTTGGGTGTGTCAAAGTTCCTAGGAGCTTCATAAACTCTAGGCAATGCTTACACACAAAATAAGTTGCAGAATTGAATTAAAGTGCAGTGTGAAAGGGCCAGCCCTCAAATGTCCAAGTTCAGAGGGAACTCAAGGTCCCAAAGCAAGGATCATATGAGAGAGGCACAACTTAGATACTAGGAATGAGTGTAAGTGCAATAGAGGGGATTCTGGGAAGGCACTTTCAAAGAGTAAAAGAATAGTTTGCAATCAATCGCATAAAGTCTCCCTTTAGTTAAGGGATTCTGATTTCAAACGGGTAGAAGACAATTAAGGAAAGAACTTTGATTAAAATGTTTTCCAAAGTAACACAATAAGGTAAATACACATGAGTTATTTAAGGTAAAGTTCAGCGGTACACGGTTTGTGAAAAATAAGGAAAGGGGATCAATCAAACAACTAATTAAATCACAATCACAGGCTTTGTTCGAATGAACCAAGTCAGGAAAAGGTAGAGAAGGTTCAATTAAATAAAAATAAGTAACAATTAACCATGCCTTATTAAAAGGATTTCAAAATAAATCAATTAGTCGTCAAAAACCCTTTTTGCAAGAAGAAATTATCATATATAAAGTACACAGATAAACAAGAAGGAGTTGTCATGCTAATTAGAAAAGACATGCATAGAAAGGTTCAGAATCATAAGCAAAGAGTTTCAAATTCAGTTCATAGTACTTAGAATGAGTCTGATAGTCTGGGGTTCTAAAGTATAACCCTAATCAAACTTGCCAAAGAAAATCCCAAATCCTACGGTTTCAAATCGAATCAGACATAGAGATGAGAAGGCAAGCCATTAAAATAGACTCAAAGGTCTACTTTAGAGCCTCATGAGAAGCAAAGCATATATGATAGTAGGTTTGAAACAACAAAGAAAGAAAGCTGATTTAAGAGCATAAAAGAGTGTGTTTTAGAAAAGTCTGAATTTAAGTAAGTTCAGAAGAAAAGAGGTGGTGTAAACGTAAGCAGTAGCAGATGAAACATGCTTAGCAAAATTCGGACAAAGTCCAGTAAAGCAAACAAAAATTAAAGAACTCAACAGGAAACACATACGATAGAAATCATGTAGGAAAATATAGAAGAGATAATCACGTGAGCCTGGTGTAGAGGCACAGTAAAATACAGATGTATAGAAGAATCCTATATCATAGAAAGAAAAACAGAAGAGCAAACACATGTGTGATAGAAAAAGAAAACATACGAGCATAACACAGACAAACACACATATAGAAAAGAACAGAAAGAATCAGAAAGATATTTTGAAAACCTTTCAGAAACCCTAAATCGAAAACAAACGATTTTGAAAAGAGAATATGGGGAAAACACTTTAAAAGTCGTGTAAATCACAGATACATCATAGATCTAAGAAAACAATAGAGAAAAACTCGAGTAACTTAGGGTTTAAAATGAGAAAGACTTGGAAGAAAGCCTGATCTTGAGCTGGAGAGGTAGAATCAAGCCCTCTAATGCTTGAATATGCTGGAACACACGCCGGAGAGGCCATAGAACCATAGATTTAAGAAGGTATAGAGGAGAACCATCAAGGTCAAACCTTAAAGCTTTGAACAAACATGGTAAAATGGTGGAGGGGGTGAGTATAGACCATTCATGGCCTGAGAAGCCATGGTTTCCGGTGGAAGTACGGTGAAAAAGAGTCGGAGACAGTTAGTGTTCCGAAGAACCTTCGAGAGAATTTGGGAGTGGAGAGTATTCAAGGATGGCAAATAAACAAAATGGGGGGGTTAGGGTATGGTTTGGGGAATTAAAATAGAAAGGGGTGATCATGGCCGTTGATCAAAATGATCAACGGCCTGGATTGAAGGAAAATTCGGGTGGGTTAATAAATGCGTTAAAGGGTTGGGTAAAGATAAAATTAGGCCGGTCCAAGTGTGGTTGGTATTGGGTCAATTAGGGTTAAAATTGAAATGTTAGTAGGCTATAATTGAAATGAAATGGGGCTAAATGTTTATAGCCAATTTTTCCTTTATATTTATAATAAATAGTAAAGATGATTTTTAAAAGTAAATTAAAAGTACTGAGCCAGTAACTAATATATAAATACTAATTTAAAAATTTTGGAACCCATTTTTATAGTTAAAAATGCTATCAAACTTAAAATAGGCTAGAATTACAATTATATGCAATTTAGCTTTTAAAATACCAAATAAATTTATAAAATTATACAAAAATTACCTTAAATATGTTTTGGCATAAAGGTGGGAATAAAATAAATTATTCAATAAAATTGATATTTTTTAGGAATAGGTACTGATTTTATATTATTAAAATGGACAATAAATTGATTTAAAAAATTGGAAAAAAAATACTAAAATCCTTAGGCATGCTTATATATGCATACATATGTTATTTAAAAAGTATTGTGTATATAAAATTACATAGAAAAAAATTAGGTATCAAGAGCTGTCCCGTTTTACCCAGGAAGGATGGAAGAGTTGTCAGATAAAGATATGATGGTCAATTTTGACCGAAGGAAATGGTTTGAAGAGATTGAACATGCTCTAGCCTATGAGCTGCCTACAGATCCCTGGTCTTACAGGAATCAGACCGTTTGTAGTTCGGGATCCATCGGCGGAACATGCCGATAGAGGTCTTTTCAAGAACGGACAAGATATTCTGGTTGGGGTGGTGGTTATGAGCTTAGTAGGGCTGCAGAAACTGGAGCGAGATCCCTCCTGCTGGGATGGCTGTTGCTCGCAGGTTTACCTGTAAATAAATAATAGGAGCGCATACATTGTGCATAAATTTAATCGTGATGCAAGTTCCCGTTGGACCATGAATGTTGTCTTTGGACGATTAGGATGACGTTCTTGGACCACGATGTCCTGGTCCATGAAGCATATAATAGAGGATTCGCATGCTATGAAATGATGTTCTCGGGCTGTGAGAATGATGCATCCGAACCATGATGCCTCCGAACCATGATGCCTTTGGATAATGCTATGCAGAAATAAAAGTGAGATCCTCGACCCATGGCATGGCGTTCTCGGGCTATGAAGATGGTGCCTCCGAACAATGACGTCTTTGGATAATTTGGCAATATTTCAGCCCATGAAATGCAAAAGTTGGTGATCTTTCAACCGATGCAAGATAAAAAGTGTCGGTATTTTAGTCATGCGAAAATAAAGTGGCGATATTTCAGCCATGCAGGATTTAAATGAAATGGCAATATTTCAGCCATGCAAGGAATATAAATAAAATGGTGATCTTTCAACCGATATAGGACTTAAATAAAGTGGTGATATTTTAGCCATGCAAAAAATATAAATAAAATGGTGATCTTTCAACCGTTGTAGGATTTAAATAAAAGGGCGATATTTCAACCATGCAAGAAATGTAAATAAACTGGTGATATTTTAGCCGTGCAGGATTTAAATGAAGTGGCGATATTTTATCCGTGCAAGAAATGTAAATAAAATGGCGATCTTTTAGCCGATGTAGGATTTAAATGAAGTGGCGATATTTCAGCCATGCAAAAAATGAAAATAAAGTGGAGATCTTTCAGCCGGTGTAGGATTTAAATGAAACGGAGATATTTCAACCATGCAAAAAATGTAAATAAAGTGGCGATCTTTCAGCCAATGTAGGAGTTAAATGAAGCGGCGATATTTCAACAGTGCAAGAAATGTAAATAAAATGGTGATGTTTTTGCCGATGTAGGATTTAAATAAAGTGGTGATGTTTTAGCCGTGCAAATAGAGGTAAAGCTTAACCTCGGATGGCAGAATAGTAGCCTTATGAAATGCGAGAAATGCAAATGGAGGTAGAGCTTAACCTTGGAAGGCAGAATAGTAGCCTTATGCTAGAAGGAAATGCAAATGGAGGTAGAGCTTAATCTCGAAAGGCACAATAGTAGCCTTATGCAATGCAGGAAATGCAAATGGAGGTAGAGCTCAACCTCGGAAGGCAGAATAGTAGCCTTATGCAATGCAGGAAATGCAAATGGAGCTAGAGCTTAACATCGGAAGGCAGAATAGTAGCCTTATGCAAAAGATGAGAGATGACCAGTAAAGAAAAAATTCTTAGCTGATGGCTGATAGCTGGTTGCTGCTTCTGATATTGTGACTGCTGAGGATATTGTATGCAGATAGCGGTTGTAGAGCGAGAATTTCGAGAGTTGTATTCCCAGAACAGTATGAGTGTATAATTTGCAACTTGGGTTTCTGCATTCAAAGAAAAATCATGAGTTTTGTAAGGGGCAAAGGTTAGTTCCGTGTCCTTGCTGACTTTGCTTGACTGGCTCGGCTCTGATTTGGTGATATTGTGGGTATCATTGGAGTAGCATTGCTAAAAAAAGCAATTTCGATAATAAACATGCTTGAGGTTGTTAAAGATATGACATATGTATATATTTAAGAAATAGTTTTCAGAGAACCAACGACTGTGACATGGTTCAAGACATTGCAGCCTCTCCTACTGTGGAATGTTGAGGGTCTCCCTCAAAATCCGCCCCAGTTTACTTGGTTGCTGCTTCTGATGGCTGCTTGCGATGATTAGCTGAAGTTACTTCGAAATTTTGAGAGTCATCCTCAAAATTTTGCCACAGTTTCCAATTGCGGGGCGAGATGAAAATTTTATTAAATTGTGACCGAACCCATAATGCTGCCTATGTATCCCTTCTTAAACGAGAATCAGGTCAGACGTAGTTCAAATTATAACATATAAGGAAAGCATAAAGGTTACACATAGTATCGTTTGACTGCATCTGAATTGATTGGCTTTGGCCATACTTCTTTGTTTATTTCTACAAGTGTGAGGGCTCATCCTGTTAGAACCCGGTGAACTATGTATAGGCATTGCCAGTTAGGAGAGAACTTCCCTTTGGCTTCATCTTGATGTGGAAAAATCTTCTTTAACACCAGCTTCTCTGGTGTGAACCGTCTTGGTCTTACTCTTTTGTTCAAAGCTCTGAACATTCAGTTCTGGAAAAGCTGACCATGGCAAACTACATTCATTCTCTTCCCATCTACGAGAGCTAGCTGCTCATAACGACCCTTTACCCATTCTGCATCATCGATCTCTGCTTCCGAGGGAATTTCTACTTCGATAGGAATGACTGGTTTTGTTCCATAAACCAACATATAGGGAGTTGCACCAGTTGATGTGCGGACTGTGGTGAAATACCCCAATAAAGCAAATGATAGCTTCTCATGCCACTCCTTATGCTTTTTTACCATCTTCCTCAGTGTTTTCTTGATGTTCTTGTTGGCAGCTTCCATGGCTCCGTTCATTTGAGGCCTGTAAGTTGTAGAAATATTGCGTTTGATCTTGAAGGTTTTTCATATAGCTTTCATCAAATCACTGTTGAGGTTGGAGCCATTGTCAGTAATGATTGATTCTGGAATCCCAAATCGGCAAACGATACGGTCACGAACAAAGTCTGCCGTGACTTTCTTAGTCACTGCTTTGTAAGATGCTTCTTTAGCCCATTTGGTGAAATAGTCAATTGTTACCAGGACAACCTGTGCCCGTTTGATGTGGTAGGTTCGATTGGTCCAATAACATCCATTCCCCAAGCGGCGAACGGTCAAGGTGAGCTTGTTGCATTGAGCTCATTTGGAGGCACCTTTATCATGTCTGCATGAATATGACTGCGGTGGCACTTTCGGACATACTGGATGCGGTCCATCTCCATAGTCATCCAAAAATAACCAGCTCGTAGTATCTTCTTGGCTAACTCGAAACCATTCATATGTGGACCATAGGTCCCGGCATGAACTTCCTCTAGCAGTTTAGACGCTTCCCTCGCATCAACACAGCTTAGCAAACCCAAATTGGGAGTCCTCTTATACTCGATTCCTCTATTGTGAAAGAAATTATAGGACAATCTTCGAAGTGTGTGCTTATGAGTAGCATTTGCAAGCTCTAGATATTCTCCTTCGGCTAAAATTTCCTTGATGTCGTGAAACCAACGCTTTCCATCTGCTTCTTCCTCGGCATGAGTACATTAAGTTGGCTGATCATGAATCTTCACTGTAATAGGGTCTATAAAGTTCTTATCTGGATGCTGAATCGTAGATAATAGGGTGTCTAGTGCGTCAGCAAACTCATTTTGGACTCTAGGAACATGCCGGAATTCTGTCTTTGTGAATCTCTTCCTCAACTCCTATATATGATGCAGGCATGGGATTATCTTGGAGTTCTTGGTTGCTCATTCTTCTCGGACCTGATGTATAAGTAAGACTGAATCTCCAATCACAGCAACTCTTGGACGTTCATGTCAATGGCCATCTTGAGCCCTAAGATGCAAGCTTCGTACTCGGCCATATTGTTGGTGCATGGGAACTTGAGCTTGGCAGATACCAGATGATGCTAAACGGTTACTGATACTAGGACTGCTCCTACGCCAACTTCTTTGAAATTTGATGCTCCGTCGAAAAATATCCTCCAACCATCATAGGATTCTACAATGTCTTCTCCTACAAATGATTCCTCCTCATCAGGAAAATACGTCTTTAACGGTTCGTATTCTCCGTCTATAGGATTTTTTACAAGGTGATCTGCTAATGCTTGTCCTTTGATTGCTTTCTGAGTCACACAGACAATGTTAAATTCACTCAGCATGATTTGCCACTTGGCTAGCTTGCCAGTGGGCATGGGCTTCTGAAATATGTACTTTAATGGGTCCATTCTTCATATGAGATACATAGTGTAAGCACAGAAATGGTGCCTTAGCTTCTGAGCTACCTAAGTTAGAGCACAACAGGTACGTTCCAACAAAGAATACCGGGCCTCGTACGGGATGAACTTCTTGTTGAGATGATAGATGACCTCCTCTTTTCTCCCTGTTTCATCATGCTGCCCCAGAACATAACCAAACGTTCCATCTAGCACCACAAGGTAGAGTAACTGGGTTCTACCTGGCTCAGACGGAACCAAAACTGGCGGTCATCAGTCCATTTGGTAGCTTCTGAGCTACCCAAGTTTGATTCTGTCGAAGCCATTTTGGCAGTCATCAGTCCATTTGGTAGCTTCGTCCTTCTGAAACATCTTTAAAATTGGCTCACAGATGACAGTAGACTGTGCTATGAACCGACTAATATAGTTAAGTCTCCCTAAGAGACTCATTACTTCTTTCTTATTCTTTGGCGGTGACAATTCTTGAATAGTTTTGACCTTTGGTGGATCCAATTCTATCCCTTGGTGACTTACAATTAACCCAAGCAATTACCTAGTTGGAACCCTGAATGCACATTTTGTAGGATTCAATTTCAGGTTGTATCTTCTCAGTCTATTGAAGAATTTCCTTAAATCTTCCATGTGATCAGCGGCTTTTCTGGACTTAATGACGACGTCGTCTACATACACTTCGATCTCCTTATGTATCATGTCATGAAAAATGGTGATCATGGACCTCATGTAGGTGGACCCTACATTCTTTAACCCAAATGGCATCATCTTATAGCAATACATCCCCCACGATGTAGTGAAAGCTGTTTTCTCATAATCCTCTTTATCTATCCATATCTGGTGGTACCCAGCAAAAAATTCAAAGAATGATTGCAGCTCATGCTTAGTACAATTGTCAATCAAGATGTGTATATTCGGCAAGGGGAAGTCATATTTTGGACTAGCCCGGTTGAGATCCCTGTAGTCGACGCAGACTCTGACCTTCCCATCCTTCTTCGATACTGGCACAATATTGGCTAACCATGTCGGATACTCTACTACCATGAGAACCTTAGCTTAAACCTTCTTGGTGACCTCTTTTTTGATTTTCAAACTCATATCTGGCTTGAATTTTCTGAGCTTCTGTTTTACTGGAGGATAGGCCAGATCAGTCAGCAATTTATAAGCCACAATGGATGTGCTTAGACCAGTCATGTCATCTTATGACCAGGAAAATGTGTCTTCATACTCTCTTAAAAACTATGTATATTCTTTCTTTTCTGACGGTGACAAATGAATGTTGATTTGTGTTTCTTTGATGTTTACTACATATTCTTTCTTTTCTAACGGTGACAAATGAATGTTGATTTGTGTTTCTTTGATGTTTACTGCATCTCCCACGATGACAATCTCAGTCTCGTTCAAGTTGGACTTAGGTTTATTCTCAAAATGCTCAACTTCTTTAACAATTTGTTCCGGTATATCATCTTCCTCTAAATCCATGTCCGTTTGTTGCATTGTCTCATTGCATGTTACAGTCATTGGTTCGTCAAGATAAGTAATAGTAATGCTGTATGAGTAAAATAATGGAAAATAATATGCAGAGAATTTATAAGAAACTAAAATACTTTAATAAATTCCATAAATGTTTTGAATTGGAGCTTTTTCTTGCCAAAAAATGTGAAAGGAAAATAAAATAGTGCATGGTGCTTTGTTCAGCCTTGCTTCCCGAGGCACGCTGGGCTTTGGTGGTTCTTACAGTCCAGTTGTTGAGGCGTGCTCCTCTGTTTACAGCATGAATGGAAGGGCATTCCTTCCCTCCTCCTCAAAAATAACACAGCATTCCATATCATTATCCTCCAAGAACAAGTTCCTCATTGGTGCTAATGCTTCCTCTTCTTCTGACCCATAGATGATTTCGACCAATTGGAAAGTCTACTCCAGACGGGGTATCGGCTGCTCCAATGGATAGTAAGGACCGCACTAGGGTGGCAACCATTCCTTGAATTCTTTCCAGGTATACTCATATCCCAATCCGAAGGTGGTGCCATGCTTCTTGAGCTTGATGGGCTTAAACATTCCCTGGAGATTCTTGCCAAGCGCCTTGCCAGGTTCATACCCGCTCTAGTTCAGTATGCTTTCAATTTTGTTGTCCCACCATTTATCTTTGTCGACGACGTTGGCTCGCTCGATGTAGTGGTAAGTTTCCCCACCTATATTTATTCTTCCTCCAGTTTCTGGAATGGTCTGGCGGCTATATATAGGATTGCTACCGTCACTATGAGTGATCACCTCCCAGTGATTCTACTCAAGCTTCATTGCTTGATGTAGTGTTGATGTCACGGCCCCTGCGGCATGAATTCATGGTCTTCCCAAGAATAAATTGTAAGATTCCGGCACGTCTATTACTTGAAAATCAACATCAAACCAAGTAGGGCCCTTTTGCAAATATAAGCTAATTTCCCTAATAGTGGACCTTTGAGAACCGTTGAAAGCCTTGACGTTGATGGCCCCATCCTTGATCTCATGCATCCCCTTTCCCAATGTTCTGAGTGTTACCAGCGGAAAAATGTTGAGACTGCATCCCCAATCGACCATGATCCGGGTGATAAAATAATATTCACACTGCACAGTTATATGCAATGCCTTGTTGTGACCCAATCCTTCTGGTGGTAGCTCATCTTCGTGGAAGGTGATTTTGTGACTCTCCAATACCTGACCTACCATGTTTGCCATTTCTCCTCCGGTGATGTTGCTCCGTACATATGCCTCACTCAGCACCTTCAACAAAGCATTTTTGTGTGCATCAGAACTTTGTAGCAAAGTGATGATAGAAATTTGTGCCGGTGTTTTATTCAGTTGATCAATACTTGAGTATTCCTTTGCTTGTATATTTCTTTAGAGATTGTCGGGCCCCATTTCAGTGATGGCTTGTCGACCAGAGTTTTGCTTACTTGACTCAGCCAAATGTTCTAGGGTATTAACCCTGTCGGTTCTTGTCATACCATATGCTGCAACTGCTTCCCCGAACTTGCCTTTCCCCTTCCTTCTTGCCTCAGTTGTGTAGTCCCATGGTATGGCTTTTGTGTGGAATGGTGTTACGACTGTCATTGCTACTGGAATAGGCACCCTTGCTTTGGCAGGTAATATAGCAACTTCAAATGGCTCAGACGCCTTTGGGGACCCAAACTCGACCTCAGTTGGTGTTGGTGTCTTTGTAGAGGCTGGTGTTTCAAACTCAAGTGGTATGGACATGTTCACCTCGGCATCCTCATAAGGCTGAATTTGAACTACAGCTGGATTAAAGGGTAATTGTTGGTTTCTTCAGATCGTTCCTTCTGTGATCAAACCGTTTGATCCTTTGGGATAGGAATACCTACACCTTTGTGGTCTGGTAGAGGATTGTTGCAGCCATTCGGAACTGGCTCCTTGGCCACGATGATCTTGTTGTCAATCAGAGCTTGGATCTTATCCTTCAGGGAGCGGTATTCCTCGATGGTGTGCCCTTTCATGCCAGAATGGAATACACAGGTTTTATTCATGTTGACCCATTGGGAGGGTTTTCAAGGGTTATGGTAGGGATATGGGTGACATAACCAGTAGCTTTGAGTCTTTCATGTAGCTGGTCGATTGGTTCGGCAATGGCGGTATACTATTTGGGAGGTCTGTGGTCAAAATTTGGTCGAGGTCTAGAAATGTTTTGGTGAGTGGAAGGTGACTGATAGTGGGATGGTTGAGTGTTGTAAGCTTGGTAGACGTGTGCGGGTTGGGAATATCTGGGTGAAACAGGTTGGTATGTAGGAGGTGGAGGTGATTAATAGGTAGGTGGTGGAGTTTGGTAGGGAAGTGCAGGTGTTTGGAAATTTGGAGTGGGTTGATATGTAAGTGGAGATATCAGGTAGGTTTGGTATTTGACAGGTGATTTGGTTCTCTGTTCAACCATTATGGAACTTTCGTCCCTCTTCTTGGATGAACCACGGGACTGCAGAGCTTTGTTGGTGGCTTGAAAAGCTTCAAAGTTAGTAACCATACAACTCTTGATGCCTTCTTCAATCCTTTCTCATATCTTGATGATGTCAGAAAATTTATGGTTCTCGATCAGCATCAATCTTTCGTAATATTGCGGATCCTAAGCCCGAACGAAAAATTTGTTTATCTATACTTCCCCCAAAGGAGGTTGAACCTTAGCAGCCGCTGATCTCCAATGAGTGGCATACTCGCGGAGCATTTCTGTGGGTTTCTTCTTCAAATTCTGAATATAAAACACGTCTGGTGCATTTTCCATGTTGAACCTGAACCAATAAAGTTGGACGCCATACTAACCCAGTTTGACCACTTCTTTGGGTCTTGGATAATGTACCAAGATAGAGAATCTCCTTTCAGGATCCTCATGAAAAGCTTCATGCGGATCTTCTCATCTTTTCCTACTCCGACCAGCTTGTCGCAATATGTCCTGAAGTGAACCCTGGGATCTCTTTTGCTATAAAAAATTTCGAACTTGGGAGGTTTGTACCCCTCGGGCAGTTCGACATCGGGCTGTATGCATAAATCTTCATAGTTTAGCCCCTCAATTCCTTAACTACCTTCGACGCCTTGGATCTTGGTGGTCAGCTTCTTAAGTTCTTCAGCTAAATTTTTTATGAGCAAGTCATTGTCATCAGACTCGGGTGTACTTGAGATGGGTTGAGTAGGATAAGGCACAGTTTCCACATAGATGGGGGTGTTGTGTTGGTTGTGGCAGTGGTCATTTGTGGAGTTCAATGGTTTCGGGATGAGCAACGGAGTGTTGTTAAGAGTGCGGCAAGTATTAATGGTGGTGAGAAGCGAGATGGTTTGGGAAATTTTGTGGAGTTATGAGATTCTGAGTAGCTTCTAGGGTGGCAAGGGAAAATGATAGACTTTCCAAATTCCGGAATTGATCAAGCTCTTCTTGGCATTTCAATAACTTTTGTTCTATTTGAGAAGCATTCTCCTTGGGGACCATGGCACTATGAGTGATATCTACCCATTCAGCTGAGTTTTCTGAATCTTCCATTCTTCTTTTGTCTTTGTGCCCGACAAGTCTGGGAGGAGGAGTAGGTGGAGGACCCCTGGATCTATTAAAATATGCCGATGTTTCCAGAGTTCACGAACTAACCTTTGGGGAGGGGAATAAACAAAAGTAAAAAACAAAGGTAACAAGTTAGTAAGGATTATAAGAAAAGATGTTGCAACATTTAAACACGTGTGCAAGAAATATAAAGCGTGTCCCAATTTTGGGGACATCGTTGTGCCCGAGGTAGGCCTAGCGAGAAATAAATTTGGAGAATTTAGAATGCTAAATGCCTCATTTTATTGATAAGAAAATAAGACGAATCCCAAAATGACACTAAATAACATGGAATAAAATGTCACTAGTGGCCATAGGCCTTATTACATTCCAAAAAAAAAATAAAAAAACTCCTATCTATTTGGTCGCAGGAGGACCTTCCCTGGATTCAGCAGTGTTGGCTCCCTCGTACAGCTCTTCTAGCTCGCGCAGTCTTGGCAGTAAGTAGGCTCTGGCTAGATGTCCGCCTTTATTTCCTTCAACAACTCGGCAATCTTCGACCCTCTTCAGAAACTTCTTTTCCAGTTCTACTATGCCTCGCTCCAAGCGGATCAGTCGTTTGTTGGCACTGACAGCCATATCCTTCTATTCTCCAAATAGGTTTTGATTGGCTTCTTGTATTTCACGGTGCTCATTTTCACATTCTCGCATCCACTTCCACAGTTGGTTGCATTTTACTTGTGCTTCAGTCTTTTCATCAATGATCTTGTGACCTCGAACAAACCCGGGTTGTTCTAAATCGTTGTGATTGTCTTCCAGCCAGCCTAAATAGTATGGGGTACAACCAGCATGGTAGCGATCTGGTTCGATGGTGTCTTTTCCTAAGACCATTTTGCAATGCCACATATGTTGAGCCTGGAACCTTTATTGACTATCGTCATCCTAGAAGTCGGCTCGAAAGTGACTTATCTTGTTGACCCTTGGTATGACCTGCTTCCTGTCTCATAACCCGAATAGGGACATATGGGTAGGTCCATATCAAACCGGTCAGTATCAAAAGTGGTGTATCCCTAGATTGAATGATGAATTCTTCATTAGGGAACCACTAGAACATCCATTGCACTCGGTCCTCAGTAAGATCGTCAAAGAGTTCCATCCGTTCTCTAGCATTCTACTTGGGCGAACATGTTAGGCATGTAATTCATTCATTTTGGGGGATAAAAGGCGATATGATCGCCCTAGTCTCTATGATGGATTTCCTGCCGGTACTCACCCTTTTGTACGTGTTCCATGAGCCATCGAAATACTTGGATCCCTATTGACACCTTTCTAGGGCTAGGTATATTTCCGCAACTATCGTTGGCGCAAGACTGAATGGCTGCCCATTAATTCCTTCCATTAAGGTTTTAGTGACCATGGCTAGCATGGTATGGATTACTGTTTTCTTCATTGGAAATACTTTCATCCCCAAGAAACAGAACATGAAGACAAATACCCTTCGATAGTTGTGCCCCAATGAGGTGAGGGCAAACTCGTCAGGTAAGTACGGTAAGATTTGTTGTGACCGTACCTTTCATACAAATAGTCGAAGGGAATGTATGACTCCTTCAAACATGTCAAGTCGGGATTCTTTTTAGACCCATTATTTTGAGAAAACCCCTGTCCTTGCGATTTTCTGGCATTAGCAAACCTGGAGTTTCCCATGGTATCCCAGCTAGTCCTCTTATTGCCTCAAGAAAATGTGTCATCTCAATTTCTCCAAAGTGAAATACCAACCTATCACAATCCCAAATAGAGTTGCATCTTCTATGATTTTGTTGTTAGGTTGAATTTCTAGGAGAGAAGGCATGTTTCCTAGATGTTTCCTGACAATAGCCTGATCGCTGGAATGAAGATCTCCCCACCAACTCAGCAATTTGGGGTAGATGTTGGTGACCATGCCAAATCTGGGGACTTCGTGCCTCATTTTCTGTAAAACAAAAGTGTTATGCTCTTACCCCGTCAGACTCGACTTTTTAATATCAACAATTAGCATAGAAAGCATTTAGTTCTCCAAATAAATGCACATAATGTGATAAGGTCCATTTGGGTTTCAGGGAAACCCAGTGGACTTTGGACAAGGCTATCTCAAAGAGTCATTATGCGGACAACATAACTGACTCGGTTAGATTTGACCATGATGCATGCATAATTTAAAGAGAAATGATTTCTATGGGGTATTAGATTGGTACCCTTGAGTGGACAACTCAAAAGGAAAGGCATGGAACCGTTGACTACATAGTTCATCGACTAGTTTTATCGCAAATACGCCTTTGCCAAATTTAAGGGATAATAATATAAGAAGGTTGCAACCACTCATTATAAGCGTTGCTATGGTATTTTATTTTGCACGAGTGGAATATGATGTTGAATATGCAGTTACAAGAACTAAAGAAGTTGTCATGTATTTGCACATTCATAAAGTAATAATTACAATAGTTCCTCATAACTTACAGCAACATTGAAGGAAAGAGATAAAGAAAGCATTAAGAGAAATAAAAAAAAAGGAAACAAAGAGCCAAGTCAGTTTTGTAGTAAAAGAAAGAATAAATACTTAAAAACAAGTAAAGACATGTAAAGAAGCATAAAGTCACAAATATCATGAAATAGTAAAAGCCTTAAAGAAATCCCCAACAGAGTCGCCAGGCTATCGATGCCCCCTTTTTCTCGCGAAATCGGGTTTATGACAATTGGGCGGACAACTCTTTTCCTTTTGAGAATTGGATTTTCAATTAAGAAGAATCGCCACCTAATGATTAAAGTGCATTAGGACACTAAGAAGAAATTTAACTAAAAAGAAGGACCAGAGAATGGGTAAGGGCTTGAAATTCCACGCAGGTGTGTCCGCACCCTCCTGAGTGGACGAGAAAGAAAGGATTTCTCGGAGCAACCCCCAAGTTCCAGAACCAGGAGTCAACTTTCCCATATGAGCATTCGGTACATGTATCTGTCCGTGGAAGAGTGAAAGGGTCACCACTACTAAGGATCCCCCTAATCTTAGATAGGTCATCTGAGGGTTCGCCGTGGTTCATTACTGTATCTCGAGGGGAAGGTGTTAGGCACCCCTCAAGATCCACTAGTGTGGTTCCCGGCCATGCTACAATGGGACTTTGAATACAAACAACAAATAAACAAACAAGCATTGTAAATACTAGGTACTTTCACATAATGGATGCAAATAAAAGAAGTATAAAAGGTTTAAAGAGTGCTGAAATTTGGAAGAAGGTAGTTTTATAATTAAAGAAAAAATACACAAGTAAAGGGGAAGGGGACAAATAATTGATGCAAGTAATTTTTAAAATAATAAAGTGAAAGAGGGGGGAGTTCGGAGGGAAAAATACTTAAAGCCAGATGATTAAAAGAGAGATTTGCATAATAGGTGCAAGTAATTGAAGTGAAAGAAGTTGAAGAAACTGAAAACTAAACAACTTTAAAATTCTGGAAAAAGGAAAGTGAATAAGTAAAGAGGAAAGGGTGTCCTAGGTTTATAAATAACATGGATCACCCCAAACAATACCCGGTAACCATTTACGCACGTGGTGTTATCGCGTAATCATCATAGCCATGCCTGCCCTTACCCATCCCATTAAGGTATTAAATCGCGGAATAGTCTCGTTACTTATTACATGCTATTACCCGTCCCGATTCTATTAGCCCCGAAGGTATTAGGGGCTACTAGTCCTAAAGAGGAGGGAGAATTAGCTTTTAGAGTTTAAAAAGGACAAAAGTCAAAGGCGACATTTAGAATATACACGACAAGTATGGGGAAGCACATAACAGACAAGGCTTAAACAAACCTCCTTAAAACATAAAGAAACACATCATGTCTTTCATATACTGATTAGGTCTTTAATTAAACTTGAACCTTAAGGCGTGGCTGATTTATCACATATTTTCAAATAAAAAGTCCAAATTAGGCCTGCCTACTGGTTGTAATTTTTAAAGACCGGTGAAGTTAATTAATTACCTGATGGTTTGCCTAAAGTGAGACATATAGGCATGATATCTAGCAATATAAAGTATACTAATTTTAGAGAAAGCTTGTGATTATAGAAAATCACAAACTCTACAGGTGTTGTGTATATTACTGATTTTAGGCTTGATTTAGATTCACTTGATTATCCTTATAGACATACTTTCTAGGCATGATTGATCTTGAAGAGTTTATAGAAGTGCCAGAGTTCTATAGGCATGGTATCTACGATGCAGATTTTTGTTATTTTAAACCTATAAATCATTTGCCTAATGATAGATGTAAATGCAGAACTGAAAATGTCCTATAGACAGGTTATCTATATGATGTAAGAATGCAGAAACCTATAGTCATGGTGTCTATATAAACGTAGAACCTTAAGGACATGGTATCCATATATGAACAAATGCAAAACTATAAACATGATTTCTATATGGCATGCATAAGTGCAGAACTATAGACATGATGAAATGCATAAGTGAAGGACTATAAGCAGGATTTTTATATGACATGCACAGATGAAGAACTATAGACAGAATTTCTATATGACATGCATAGTTGAAGAACAATAGACAGGATTTCTATATGACATGCATAGATAAAGAGCGGGATGAGATTGCAGGAATAAAATCCTAAGAACATGATGTCTAGCCCCACATGCATACATGAGTGACCCTCCCATTTTCACTAAAACCCCCATAAGTTATTATAAATTATTACAGACCCGAATGAAATAAGAAAAAAAATTAGATTAGAAATTAAAGATTCCAACCAAGGAGAGCCCAATTCAGACCCAGGTCTGAAATATGAAATAAACCAACTCCAAAGATCTGATTTCCAAAGCCTTTCTCATTTTTTGGTTGCATCAGAGTTCCCAGGAGCTTCATGAACTCCAGGCAGTGCTTACGCCCAAAATAAGTTGCACAATTGTATTAAAGTGCAGTGTGGAAGGGCCAGCCCTCAAATGTCCAAGTTCAGAGGGAACTCAAGGTCCCAAAGCAAGACTCATATGAGAAAGGCAGAACTTCGAAACTAGGAATGAGTGTAAGTGCAATAAAGGGGATTCTGGGAAGGCACTGGCAGGCTGGTGGTCACGCCCAACAATTAGAGTGATGGCACACCCCTGACTAGCCTGTTAGCTAAATTTTGGGAGTTAGGACCCATTGAGGATCAAGTTCAGACCTGAGCAGTAATTTGGATACTGCCAGGCCATGAATCTTAACTTAAACACATAGAAGGAAGTAGCGTATGGGGAATTTACGACAAACAGCAGATGTAGACAGAAGAATATGCATAGTCAATATTGAACATAAACAACAAAGTAAACAAGAATGCTGAAACTATAAAGTACATACATAGGGGTGAAGCTGAAAAGTTAGATTAGAATATACCAGTTTCAGGGAAACAAACAAGTAGAATAGTAGTCTTCAAAAAAAAAAAGAAGTTGCAGGCGAACGGTCCAAAGGATCTCAGAAGAGAGCAGAATGTTGCAATAGTATTCAAATTGCATGTGAATAATGTGTGCTCGAGTATTGAACTCAAAAAAGTACTGAATTGTAAGTGTGAGAGTAATGTAAGTTGAAGGTGTTGAACTGAAGGTTCAAGGTGGTCTAAGTGCAGAAGGGTAGTGCCCCTTTTATAGTATTGAAAACAAGTAAAAAAAGGTAAGAGAATAGTTTGCAATGAATCACGTAAAGTCTCCCTTTAGTTAAGGGATTTTGATTTCAAACAGTTAGAAGACAATTAAGGAAAGAAATTTGATTAAAATGTTTTCCAAAGTAACACAAAAGGGTAAATATACATGAGTTATTTAAGGCAAAGTTCAGTGCTACACGATTTGTGAAAAATAAGGAAAGGGGATCAATCAAACAACCAGTGAAATCAAAATCATAGGCTTTGTTCGAATGAACCAAGTCAGAAAAAGGTAAAGAAGGTTCAATTAAAGAAAAAATAAGTAACAATTAGTCAGGCCTTATTAAAAGGATTTCGAAATCAATCAATTAGTCGGCAAAAACCATTTTTGCAAGAAAAAATTCTCATATATAAAGTACACAGATAAAAAAGAAGGAGTTTTCATGCTAATTAGAAAACACAGGCATAGAAATGTTTAGAATCATAAGAAAAGAGTTTCAAATTCAGTTCATAGTACTTAGAATGAGTCTGATAGTCTAGGGTTCTAAAGTAGAACCTTAATCAAACTTGCCAAACAAACCCCCAAATCCTAGGGTTTCAAATCGAATTAGACATAGATATGAGAAGGCAAGCCATTGAAATAGACTCAAAGGTCTGCTTCAGAGCCTCATGAAAAACAAAACAAATATGATAGCAGATTTGAAACAACAAAGAAAGAAAGCTGATTTAAGAACATAAAAGAGCATATTTTAGAAAAGTCAGAACTTAAGCAAGTCCAGAAAAAAAGAGGTGGTGTAAAATTAAGCAGCAGTAGATGAAACATGCTTAGCAAAATTCGGACGAAGTCCAGTAAAGCAAAAAAAATAAAAAAACTCAGCAGGAAACACATACGATAGAAATCATGTAGGAAAACATAGCAGAGATAATTACAGTAAAATACAAATGTATAGAATAATCATGTATATTAGAAAGAAAAACAGAAGAGCAAATACATGTATGATAGAAAAGAAAACATACGAGCATAACACAGACAAACACACATAAAGAAAAGAACAAAAAGAATCAGAAAGATATTTTGAAAACCTTTCAGAAACCTTAAATCGAAAACAAACGATTTTGAAAAGAAAATATGGGGAAAACACTTTAAAAGTCAAGTAAATCACAGATGCAAAATAGATCTAAGAAAACAACAGAGAAAAACCTCGAATAGCTTAGGGTTTCGGAGAAACCCTAGAAATGAGAAAGGCTTGGAAAAAAGGCCGATCTTGAGTCAAAGAGGTAGAATCAAGCCCTCTAATGCTTGAATATGCCGGAGCACAAGCCGGAGAGGCTATAGAACCATAGATTTAAGAGGGTCTGGAGGAGAACCACCAAGGTTAGACCTCAAATCTTCGAACAAACATTGTCTAATGGTGGAGGGGGTGAGTATAGACCATTCATGGCCTAAGAAGCCATGAATTCCGGTGGAAGTACGATGGAAAAAGGTCGGAGATGGTTAGGGTTCCGAAGAACCTTCAAGAGAATTTGAAAGTGGAGAGTATTTAAAGGCGACGGACTAAACAAAACAGGGGATTAGGGTATGGTTTGGGGAATTAAAATGGAAAGGGGTGATCCTGGCCGTTGATCAAAATGATCAACGACCTGGATTGAAAGAAAATATGGGCCGGTTAATAAATGTGTTAAAGGGTTGGGTAAAGATAGAATTGGGTCGGTCCAAGTGGAGTTGGGATTGGGTCAATTAGGGTTAAAATTTAAATGTACTGTAGGTTATAATTGAAATAAAATGGGGCTAAATGTTAAATAGCCAGTTTAACTTTTTTATTTATAAAGAATAGTTAAAATGATCTTAAAAGTAAATTAAAAGTATTGAGCCAGTAAATAATATGTAAATATTAATTCAAAAATACTGGAACCCATTTTTATAGTTAAAAATGCTATTAAACTTAAAATATGCTAGAATTGCAACTATATACAATTAACTTTTAAAATACCAGATAAATTTATAAAAATATACAAAAATCTTAACTATATTTTGGTATAAAGGCGAGAATAAAATAAATTATTCAACATAATTGATATTTTTTGGGAATAATTATTGATTTTGTATTGTTAAAATGGACAATAAATTGAGTTAAAAAAAACCCTTACAAAATTAGGAAAAATACTAAAATCCTTAGGCATGCTTATATATATGCATACATATATTATTTATAAAATATTTTTGTATAAAATATATAGGAAAAAATTAGGTATCAACAACCTCTGTAAGGGGTAAGCCAAACGCTGAATGTCTCAAACATCACTTGTATGAAATTTTTTTAAACATGATAAATTCAATCTTCGTGCTATATGTGAAAAATGTAAGCAAGTATTTGCATACACAACAAGTGATAGGACTGGTGGTTTAAGTAAACACTTAATAAGGGATCACAAATCTTTATGGATACAAGCTAACATAGAAGTTGAAAAAATTATAGATCTTACCATCAGTACTGACACTTCTAGTGGATCTGATTCTAATCAAATTTAACAACAACTTGACCTTGCTTCTGGTCATTTTTACGCAAATATAACAAAGATAGAGATCATGAGAACTAAGCAAAAATGGTGGTTGTCTGTGGCTTGCCTTTTACTTTCCCTTCTCACCTTGCTTTTGTGCATTATATACAAGAAACTTATAACCTTGCTTTTCAAGGCTTTCCTAATACCACGGTTAGTAAATGATGTTCTTAAATTTCAAACCGAATATCTTCAGTATATTCTTTGTGTACTTTTTCACTTAGATTGTAAAGTGTCTATCACATCTAATATAAGTCGTAGTTCGAATAGTTGTGATTATATAACTATAACATATCATTTGGTTGATCATCACTACAACTTGCAAAAACGTATTATTGGTTATAAATCTATTGATTCAAAATACACTGGAGCATATATTGCACTACTGTTCTACAAATACTTGATTTTTATAATAAAGTTTTAGCTATCACCTTAGATAATGTTTCTTCTAACACAACTGCAGCAAATAACTTAAAATATAGAGTTTGTCTAATTAATCCAATAATTTTTCATATTAGATGTGCATGTCATATTTTTAACTTGGTTGTAAAAGATGGTCTTAATTCATTTTCTGATGCTTGTAGTAAAATACAACATGCTTGTGGCTATATTATTCGTACTCATAAACAAAGTATAATTCGTGAATTTGTTTAATAATGTGCTAGTGCTAACCTTCCATTTAGAAAAGTTCCAAAAGATATTTGTACTAGGTGGAATTCTACTTATGAAATGCTTAGAGTTGCTTATAATTATCGGGTGCCTATCCAAAAGGTATTTAATATGCATAATGCTCAATGATCAAATTGTTGATTCTGATTGGGACGAGATCAGAGAGCTTACTAAATTTTTAGAAAAATTTTGTTATGCTTCAAAATAATTTTTTGGTATATATTATCCTACTGTTACACAAATATTATGGTATATTTGTGGAACTTCTGTTGTATTTGGTAAATATAAAATATATTCAACTTATGCACCGGCCATTAAAGAAATAATTTTAAAATTTAAAATGTATTTTTTTCCTATTCCCGAAGTTTATTTAATTTCTACTCTACTCAACCCATCTTTAAAACTAAGAGGTGCAAAGGGACTTGTTCGTAAAATTTATGAGAATTTAGAAATTCAAGAAAATGAAAAACCATCTCTCGAAAACTGCCAAGCTAGCATATATTCTTATGCTAGATTAATGTTTGATAAATATAAATCTATAGATACGACTGGTTGTAAAACTGCTTCTTCTACTTCTAAGCCTAGAGCACAAGTTTTATGGGAACATATGATGATATAACAGATTTTGATTCCTCTATTGATGATGAACTTGATTCTTATCTTAATCAAGGATTGAAAATATTAAAGACGAAGAAGGCAAGGAACAACTTTTGTCATGGTGGAGGGAGCGTGGCAAGGTTTTTCCTATACTTTTAATTATGGCCACAGATATCCTGGCTATCCAAGCATCATCAGTAGTATCAGAGAGTGCTTTTAGCGCGGTAAGATTTCAAATTGGAGATCATAGACATTCATTGGCGGAGGACGGTCTAGAGATTTCCGTGTTATTCATAGATTGGATTAATTCAAAAAGAAGAAATCTTTGTTTTGAAAAATTAACCACCAGGGAAGAAGAAGAATATAATAAGATACTAACCACTGGGAGCGACGACGGCAAGGAGCTCATGGAACATCAATCAACATTGTCAATTCCAGCAGAATGTCCGAGAGATATTATTGATTAGTTACAAAGAAGCTATATAAGAGCTTACAAATATTAGTATGATAATTTAGAATTGGATACTGCGAGGCCTAATTCAAATAGAACCCTTCCTAGCTGCGTAGATTAGGTGCTATTCAAAAGAATTATATTTGTATTTGAGATTTGAAAGTTCTATTAATAAAATAAAATGCTCTAAGCGTTGAATTTTATTTTTGAATTGTCTTAATTACTTAATAGTTAATACTTTGAAGTTATATTAAATAAATTATAACTCTATTATAAATTTCTAATTACTAGAATATTTTATTACAAGTCTTTTATTTTAATATTTATAATTCTTTACTTAGTTCTAATTTTCATTTTAACATAGTAACATTTAAGTCTATTAAATAATTATTCAAAAATCTAACCGTTGCAAACTTTAAAAATATAGTAATTTTCAAAAAAAATTAAGACTTTTTTTATTAAAAAATACACTTAAGGCTCACGAACTTGTCCCGTTCCATCCCGTTCCGTGATGTGCCGTCCCGTCCCGTCCCATCCTGTTTGTTAGCGGGACGGGTTTGTCCCCTTCCATCACCGTCCCGCTTAAATATCATCCCGTCCCGTTAATTTGGTCCCCTCCCGTCCCGTTGGACAGCCATACTTGTAACTACTGCAATATCTACTCTTAGAAAACGAAAAATAAAAAAAAATAAAAGAAGAATATAGACAAAGAAAAAATGACATGATACATACAATTTGCATTTATTATTTATTTCCTTTAGACAATTTCATTGTACAGTTTGGTTCGTCCTAAGTTTTCCACCAATTTGCAGACTCTCCACCACTCTTGTAAGCAGAATGAAAAGGCTCAAAAGAGGAAAAATTATACTGATCACCATATCAAAATCAAAGCGAGGAATGACCGCCAAAACTTATAGCCTAGTGGTATCTGTAGAAGTCTCTCACACAATAAGTGTGTGTTCGCATCACATTACTCATTTCCCCTTCCTCTTTTCCTTCATCTGCAAAATATCAAGAACGGGACATTATACGCGTATATAGAAACTCATTCCAAGTGTCAGGTAATCCTGGGAGACACCAATGTATACAATCAGCATAAATGGCTGGATCAGCTTGCTGCTCGGGGGTAAGCATTTTGCCCTGTCGAATGGTGTAGAGTGAAGTGTGCGCGTCTTTCCTATATTCTGATAGAGATGTGATATTCATGAAGTATACTGGAACGACTTTCATCGATTGAGTTACATTTGTTGCTATTGCAAATAGCTTCTTATCAGTCCCAACATTTAATGGCTTTGTCATGTTCAGTACTGGTGTTGTCTCTTTCGCGCATTTTATCCCATTCGGATTGTTCCAGTCCATACTCCTGTTTTATACATTTCCATATAACCATTAGTTAGCTTGTAAAGTTCATAGATTTTATGTATATACAATGACACTATAAGAAATTTTGACACAACCAGTGTATTCTAACTCATTGTAGCAAGTAACATGTCTTATTTTTCAGGTTACTGATATCTCATTTTATGGACGGTTGGATATATATATATATATATATATATATATATATATATATATGGGAGAGAACAACTAGCACATAAGAACAAAGGGATCATTACTTGATATGCATAGGCGACATGCTCATGAAAAAGACTTGTGTACGATTAGGATCCACGTTGTTTTCGATCCATTGAGACCATGTTGTCAACACTCGTCGATAAACTATTGTCCTCTCAATCTCATCGTATTCTGTCGATCCTTCATCAAATGATCCACGTCTATACAAAAAAAGTGAGTTAGAAATGTAAATGATGAGTATTGCAGATAAGAAAATGAAGTTGGTTTTATCTTTCTGCTAAAGATGTTTACTTACAGAACTTTCATTTTGCCACCACCCATCCACCAAACATAAGTATTGAAGATGAGATAATCCACATTTTTCCAGTTATTTCCATGTTTTTCAATTGATTCAGGCATAATGAATCGGGTCGAAACGCTGTGCAGTGCTGGATCATCTGAATTTGACTCCACAAGATATGGAGCCCAGTAAAATTCCAACGTGGCATTATACTCCTGCAATATTTACCTCAAAAGTTAAAAAGGGCAGCCCGGTGCACTAAACTATCACTATGTACGAGGCTCGGGAAGGGCTGGACCGCAAGGTCTATTGTACGCAATTTTACCCTGCATTTCTATAAGAGATTGTTCCACGGCTCAAACCTGTGACCTCCTAAGTTAAATAGAAAAAATATATTGACATACTCTAAGCTAAACATTTTAGGGTGGTGACATTAGTTCAATTACTAAAGGAAACTTGCAACAGAGGCAAATAATTTCTTAATATTAGGTGAAAATAGTCTTATAACAATCAATCAATACATGTTCTTACTTAAATTAAGGTTATCCAATTAAGTGAAGGTTAATCATTATTTTGACATATCCAATTAGGAGTAATTTATAAAGTATCAATAGTCTCTTATCAAAACATAATTCATTTTGTTGCAGAAAGTATGTGAATATATCCCGAGGCGAAAACCAAAATTTAAAATTTATAGGTTCGGGATTATGGTCCCTTTTTTTAATTGATTTTAAATTAGTAATTTATTCACATTCAATAAATTTCTTTAGGCAAATACAAAATGGAGAAAAGCATCTAGGTTCACCGAACCCATATGTGAAGAAATAGCTTCGCCCCTGAATATCTCTCTTCGTATACTCTTTCTAATGGGCCTACTCGCACGAATCCATTAGTCTAGCTAGTGAGATTCGAGTATCAGATGATTAAACGTCAAAAAATTATGCTTGTAGCAGTTTATGTTATCATTCAAACAGAGGAAAAGAGAACTGTAGATATATATACCTCAATCTTGAAAATATTCAAAGAGCCAATCTTTTTAAATTTTGTCCAGCTGAAAGGAACTCCTGACTGAAGCAAACAAATCATAGATTCCCATTGGTTCCTATTCAGTGAATCTCCTACAAACATTAATCTCTTGTTCCTCAGCTTTTCAAGTAACAATCTTGGTTTAAACCTGAAAATTTAATGATAAAAATATGGTATTCCGAAAAAAAAAACAGAGAACACAGAGAAGAAGGCCATAAAAATTTAATCTTTTTGAAGGGGAGCCTTAAAAATTTAATCTTTTTTTTGATCTTTTAAGGTCAAATTGGCTCTGTATGAACCTATAGGTCACGTGTTGACGCCGTGGAATCCGCCACTGATATTTGTATCAGAATAGGGTACTTATACGTCACCCTCTCGGGGTGCAGTCTTTCCTCGGACCCTGCGTGAACGCGGGATGCTTTATGCATCAAGCTGCCCTTTTTTTTAAAATTCAAGAATACAACAACAAACCCAGTAGAATTCACAAGTAAGGTATGGGGAAGATAGTGTGTATGAAACTCAGCCCTATTCTAGGAGGTTGAGAGGATGTTTCGAAAAGACTTTCGGTTCGAAATGATGAATAGAAAACAATCAAATATTAACAATAAAGGCCAGAAAAATGATACAAACAATGTAAGAACCCAAAAAAATAGATGGAATTAAACAATAGCAATAACAACAAGCAGTAACCACCACAAGATACTAAAAAACCGAAGCGAAAGATAGTAAAAATAACCACAATACTAGCAATCTAAGAACACCAACAATATACTAACAGACTAGCTCTAGACAACTCGGTACGGTAGAATTCAAGAATGATTTTTTTACTTACTTGGGTAAAGAAATGATTTTTTAACTTACTTGGGTAAAGAACAATCTCTGGGTTGCCACCTCCAATTCTGATACAAAGAATCTTTTCTTCCATTTTTCATGCACGTAACCTGTTGTGTAAGAAACTTGCATTCATATTCTTTATAAACTGGATGAGTAACATTATCATAAACCCATTTCCCTTTAAAAAGATCACATTTTTCAGGTGGCAATTCAATTTTCTCCTCTTCCATTTCAATCTTCATATCATCACTTGACTTCAAGATTGTGGAATTTTCTTGAACCCCATTTTCTTGAATTTTATTAGGTCTTGAGAATTGGAATTGAGCAATGGACTTAACATCCTCACTGTACATGAAAAGCCCAAAAATGAATAAAGAGAAAATTACTATACATATTGGCAGATTGTTGAATTTTCTGCCATTGTTGCAGCTAAATTGTTTCATGTTGAATAAGTTGGAGGAAAAGAGTTGCATTTTCAATGAGTTGGAGTGAGTGCATGAGAATAAGTTGACAAAAAAAATCTGCAGGTAAGAATAGGAATTATAGGGAAAGAAAAGAGTGAAAGAAATATATCATATGGAGTATTAATATTTTTTCTGTTATAAATTTTGTTTTTTAATGAGATTTGGTGAAATGGGATTTTCTGCTAGAAATTGATTTGAGTATTGGTCATTGGATGCATGTCTTTCTCACCTTCTATCTGTTTATTACTACTTTGTTCCTCCACTTCTAGAAAAATAACTATTTTTTAGAAAATAATAATTACGGTAGGTTTTGTTGAGCTAAAAGACTACTTAGCATCTAAGCCTAAACACATACATTGATGAGTACTGTATTTTTATTGTATCTTTATTGTATATTATATGTATACTGTACATTGGGCTGCCACTTTACTTTTGGGCCTGTTTTAGCCCATTTCATTTTTTTAAGACTGACCCAATGTGTTAGGGTCAGTCATATTCATTATATTGCCTTCTAGAGGCTTCCAGTAAGATACAGAAAAACACGGAACTCATTTTGTTCCAGAGAGTTCTAAAAGACGAAGTTTCTCTCTTTTCTCTCCATCTCCGATTCTCCATGTTTTCATGGTATCAAAGCATGGTTCTTCTTCTCAGACGTCTCCTCTCTGTTCTTCGTTCTTCCGGTCCAGCATTATTGAGTTATCAGCGGTGATTCTGGATTTTTTTTGCGATTTGTTGGTGGAATCGGAGATGTTTTCAGTCTTGTCATATGGATTGTTGTTGCTTTCTCAAACGCGGTGTTTAGGGTAAATTTTCGACACCTTTCGCGGTTGATTCCGATGGTTTCAGAAGCGTTGGATTTGCACTGAATAAAGCTAGGGTTTTCTCTGAGCATTTGAAGATCATTCTTCTCTGGTAGCGTAGAAGTCGGGTAACCCTCTTCTCACTTTCGTTCAGAACTTGCATGTGTTTTTGGTGGAAAATCTGGTGTATCGAGTAGTTCACAAAAATTAAATCAATTTCTCTACATCACTGTTAGTTTGTTTCTCATGATAAATATGAATCCTAATAATGCTTCACCCATTGACCATACAATCCCTTTCTTCGTTTACTCTTCTGATGTTCCTGGTGTTTCACTTGTTCATCCTCCCTTTTCGGGTAGTGGTTATGGGGGTTGAAAGAGGAAGATGATAGTCGCCTTGTCTGCTAAGAATAAAATTGGTCTTGTTGATGGTACCTGTCCCCGTCCAGCTACTAACCTGGCTGAACAAAAGTTATGGGACAGATGCAATAATATGGTAATCTCTTGGTTGACTGCATCTTTGTCTCCTCAGATAGCTGAGAGTGTGCAATATTCTTAGACTGCACAGAGTATATGGGCACAACTCGAAACCAGATATGGTACAGCTAATAGAACCAAAATTTTTGAACTTAAAAGAAAACTCTCTCACACTTCTCAAGGACCCTAGATATAGCATCATATTTTAACAAACTCAAAGGGTTGTGTGATGAGTTAGGAGCAGTATGTACAAATCATAGCCAAAGATGTATCTGTGCTGCCAAAACTGGCATCATACATGAGGATGAGGAGAATAAGGTGTTTCAATTCCTCATGGTCCTTAATGAGATATATATGGGGGTAAGGAGCAACTTGCTGGTGATGCAGCCTCCCCCTACCCTCGACAGTATCTATAACATTCTCATCAATGATGAAAAACAAAGACAAGTTCGGTCTATTTCCCAGTTCAATCTTGATTGTATGTCCTTCATTGTCAACACAAACAAAAATTCTACACCTTCTTTTGGAATGAGTCAAGTTGCAGTGCCCAACTCTTCTCCTCTCAGACAGTATACCCAAAGAGTTACTTTTGACCAATCCAGAGGACCTCTATTCTGTAGATATTGCAAGAAGTCTGGGCACTTATTTGATAAGTGTTACAAACTTCATGGTTTTCCACAAAGCACCAGGCTTAACAAAGGGAAGAGAACTGTTGTTGCCCATGTAACCACTGGTGCTGATTTCGCCTCCTTCACCTCTTTTGATGGATACACATCTAATGTTCCTGGAAATTCCATTGAGGGTAACTCTTATGTCCCAAATGTGGATAGACAAGGATCTGTAATCCCTGGCTTGAGCAGACAACATTATGATCAACTAATGACTCTGCTGCAACAGATTAAGTTGGGGGACTCTACTGCTCAGACCCATCCTCCTACGTGTGCTGCCAATTTTACTGGTACTATGCTAACTGAGAGTCTTGTTTCTGATTCCAAACTTTGTCTGCTTACTCATATTGCTTCTGTTTCCTGGATAATAGATTCATGGGCTTCTGATCATATGAAATCTAATAAAAGCTTACTTGTTAATATCACACCCTTAACTGTACCTTATCTTGTAACCCTTCCTAATGGATACAAAGTGAAAGTGACTTCCACAGGCTCTTTTGCATTAACTCCATCCATTACTCTTCATAATGTACTGTTTGTTCCCTCTTTCACATTTAATTTATGTCCACAAACTAGTAAAACAGCTGCACTGTATTGTCTTGTTTACTGCAACTTGTTGTTTCCTTCACATGTTACAGGCCCCTTCTCTGAAGATGCCTCTGGATCTTGGTAAAGAGGAGACTGGTCTGTACAAGTTTGCTTGGGTGCCTCCTTCACCTTCTTCTATTAATTGTTGCTCCCCTGCTTCTGTATGCTCCGTTTCTGATTCTTGTACTCATGTTTGTTCTTCTAGCCATAAGACTGTTGATTTGTCTTCAAATGTAAATAGTTCCATTTGTAATAATAATACTGATGCAAATGACATGAATTACATTTGGCATTTAATACTGGCTCACATCCCATTTACAAACGTGAAACACATTCCTGCTTTGTCTTTTTCTTTTGCTTCCAAACAACCATTTCCTTGTTCTATTTGTCCTATGGCTAGGCAAACCAGACTTCCTTTCCCTGACAGTTCAATCAGTACATGTAGACCTTTCCAACTAATTCATGTAGATACTTGGGGCCCTTATCACACACCCACCTCATCTGACTCAAGGTACTTTCTTACTATAGTTGATGATTTTTCCAGAGCAACCTGGACACATTTACTGGGGTCTAAAAGCAATGCTTTCAGCCTCATTAAGTCCTTTCTGTGTATGGTTAAGACTCAATTTAATGCTACTGTACAAATTATAATAAGTGATAATGCTTTGGAATTAGGGTCTAGTCTTGATGGTATTTCTTTCTTCAACCAACAGGGCATTATTCATCAAACTACATGTCCCCACACTCCTCAACAAAATGGTGTTGTTGAAAGAAAACATAGGACCATTCTTGAAGCCTGTAGAGTTTTACTTTTTCAATCCAACTTACCCATCCATTTTTGGGAGGACTGTTTATTGACTGCTACCTACTTGCTTAATAGGATACCATCCAGAACCCTTCACAACAAATCACCTTATGAAATATTGTATGGGAAGGCTCCTCTTATTCACATTTGAGGGCATTTCGCTGCCTTGCCTATGCTACTGTCCCAATCCCACAGAGGGATAAACTGAAGCCTAGAGCTATTTCTTGTATTTTTCTGGGATATCCTTTTGCCAAAAAGGGTTACAGGTTGTATGACCTAACTACTAAAAAGTGTTTTGTGTCCAGGGATGTTATATTTCATGAAACTTGTTTTCCCTTTGCAACTGCTTCTGATCTTCCCTATGGTCCTTCTGTTTTTCCTTCTCCTTCTGTCCCTTCCCCTGAGCATCCCTATTCTGAGATTGATCTATCTGTTCCCATTTGCTCTCCTCTCACTTCTCCTTCTGCACCTTTTCCTTCTGCTTCCAGTTATGTTCCCTCTTCTTTTTCTCCCTCACTACTTTCTGATCCTAACCATCCTGCTTCCAGTCCTCCTTTCAATCCTGATACTTCTCCTCCTGCTATTTCTTCCTCTACTGCACCTACTGCCCACAGAAGATCTGGAAAACACAATCCTCCCTCTTATCTCAATGATTATGTTTGTCACTTACCTTCTTTTTCTGGCTCTTCCTCCTCTTCTTCTCCTTTGGAATCTGAACCTCTCTATTATTCTCAAGCTGCATCAGTCCCAGTATGGCAGGATGCCATGAGAAAGGAGTTTGAGGCTTTGGATGCCAACCACGCTTGGGATATTGTTCCCCTTCCTCCTGGTAAGAAGCCCATAGGCTGCAAATGGGTTTATAAAGTTAAATATCTGGCTGATGGTAGTGTTGAAAGATACAAGGCTCGGCTTGTTATTAGGGGTGACACTCAAATTGAAGGAGTTGATTTCACAGAAACTTTTTCCCCTGTGGTCAAAATATCTACTGTTAAGTGCTTAATTGATGTGGCTGTTAAGAATCATTGGAGTCTCTTTCAACTTGATGTCAACAATGCCTTCTTGCATGGTGACCTTGATAAGGAGGTGTATATGAAGCTTCCTCCATGTTTGTGTGTTTCTGCCTCTTCTGATCCCTCTGTTTCTGCACCCATTGTGTGCAAATTGAAAATAACCCTTTATGGATTGAGGCAGGCTTCCAGGCAGTGGTATGCCAAATTGTCTCATGCTCTATACTCCAGAGGCTATACCCATTCTATGAATGATTACTCTTTATTTGTCAAGGGCCAGCCTGGGTGTGTTGTGGTTCTGGCAGTGTATGTGGATGACATTATTATCATTGGAGATGATGTTGCTGAACTTTCTGCCCTCAACACTTCCTGGATGACCAGTTTAGGATCAAAGACCTTGGGTCTTTGCATTATTTTTTGGGAATTGAGGTGTCTACTGTTGCTGGTGGAGTTCTTCTTAATCAGCACAAGTTTGTATCTGATTTGCTGCATTAATTTGACTGTGTAGATGTCTCTCCTGTGGTATGTCCTTTGGACCTTAATACCAAGTTACATGCTGATTCTGGGGCTATTTTCTCCTCTCCTGACCAGTACAGGAGCTTGGTTGGCAAGCTCATCTTCTTGGCACATACCAGACCTCACATATGTTTTGTTGTTCAACATCTGAGTCAGTTTTTGAAGTCTCCCAGAGTCCCTCACATGTCTGCTGCCCTGCATGCTCTTAGATATCTTAAGGGCACTATGGATTTGGGGCTCTTCTATTCTGACACTCCTGATTTTTCAGTTCATGCCTTTTCAGACAATGATTGGGCAGCTTACCCTGGCACTCGCAGATCTGTTACTGGTTTCTATGTGCTTTTGGGTGGCAGCCTGGTCAGTTGGAAGTCCAAGAAACAGCCAGTGGTCTCTTTATCCTCTGTTGAGGCAGAATACAGGGCACTTAGTAAGGTGGTTGGTGAATTATCTTGGATTTCTCGATTGCTCACTGACCTTGGTGTTTCTATTTCCTTTCCTTTCTCTGTTTTTTGTGATAACCAGGCTGCTCTACATATCGCTAAGAATCCAGTTTTTCATGAGTGGACCAAGCATATTGAGGTCGACTGTCATTTTGTTCATACCAAGCTCACTGATGGACTGATCTCTCTCTCTCATGTCTCCACTTCTCACCAGTTGGCTGATGTTCTCACCAAATCTTTGCATGGCACTGTTCATCATCGTCTTTTGACCAAGTTGAAGGTGGTCTCCCCCTCCAACTTGAGGGGGGGTATTGAGCTAAAAGACTACTTAGCATCTAAGCCTAAATCATACATTGATGAGTGCTATATTTTTATTGTATCTTTATTATATATTGTATGTATACTGTACATTCGGCTGCCACTTTACTTTTGGGCCTCTTTTAGCCCATTCCATTTTTGTAAGACTGACCCAATGTGTTAGGGTCAGTCATATTCATTATATTGCCTTCTAGAGGCTTCCGGTAAGATACAGAAAAACACGGAACTCATTTTGTTCCAGAGAGTTCTAAAAAATGAAGTTTTTCTCTCTTCTCTCTCATCTCCGATTCTCCATGTTTTCAGGTTTAAGTTGTACGCGTTTCGATTATTTTATTGGTACACAATAACATATGTTATCTTCGATCAGTATAGTACTGGTAATAACTTGATGAAAAAAAGATTGCTAGTAGTAACAATTTTGTTTATATTAGAATTTTAATCCTGGCCCCTCATGTTTTTTTTACTCATTTTATGATCGTTAAGCTACACTCGTTCTTGGTCAAATTAAAATATATTCTCTACTGTTTCACCCTTGAATGATCGCATGCGTTCAGTTGTAATTTAACAGACAAGAAATTTTTTTAACTTAGGATCGTTATGGTTACTATTGTCGTTCACTGAAGCTACAGTTATCAGTCCGTCATCAGGTTACCAACTTCATTAACCTTCCGGTACTGAGCAGGCTTCAGGGCCCCGTATGATCTTATGATTTTGCAGACGCTTATATTTTGATAAACATGAGTGCGCGAAAACTAACTAGTTAGACCTCCTTATAACTAATAGTTTACTGTAATAATTTCTTTTAGGAATCTTTTTATGTTATGTTATAATATATATTTTTTATAATAATATTTTATTATATCAGTAAAAAAATATCAAAACAAATAAAACTATTATTGAGAGTTCTAATCGTACTCCAGTTAGTGGAAGGAAACCACAAGAGTGATCTCAAAGGGTGCTTTGTTTGCTCATTTATAGGGCTGTTTTCAATCCTGTTTTATAATAGCCCTAAATAGGAAATGGAAAATTACAGGAAACGTGTTATTTTTTCTGTCTTTTTTTCAGCTGCTAATTTCTTTAACTCCGAGAAGTCTAAATTTAAAAAATTTTGGGTTCGAGTCTTAGGTGTGAAATTGGCTTTGCGAATGAGTGCATTATCCCTCCAACATGAGATTTTTATGCGAATTTAAATTTAATCGAACTCCAATACAAATACCGAACATATGATCAAAAACCAAAAAGAAATTGATTTATGGAGTTGACATTTAATTTTTTTGTCTCGTATTTTCTACTTTTATAATGAGTTTAAGTTATATATAAACAACACAAATACTATTTTATATAATTAGGTTAATTAAAAGATTATTATGGGTAACTATTTAATAAACATTGATTGATAATCTAAAATAAATGAAAAGGAATTTGCTATAGGTGGTCAACTTACATAGATAATTTATAACTAAAATCTTTTTATAATTTATGAATCAGTTGATCTACAACGAAATTTAATACTAGAATAATACTCAGTTATACGTATAAATTAGTGTTATATATATTTACCTAAAGCATGTGTCGTTATGTCAGCTAACTAATCTTCCATTTCATTTGAAATAAGTACGTACTCTAGCACGAATTTTAACATTTAATTCCTCACGCTTATTTAATTAATAATGAAAAATGAAGAAATTAAATAACAAAATGCGAGGTAATTAATGAGTAAAACTTAGCAAATAATTGGTTGTTTTGCCAATAAATTGATTAAATGCGTTTGCCAACAAAATTAGAGGGCTAATGCAAGTGCATGGGCATTATTAATATATTCCTAATTATACCGTATTAATATTTTGGTAAATTGACAATAAAATGAGTTTTTCTTGTCACCAACAATTCGACGTGGGGGTGGTTGGGGAGTACGTAGTTGATATCACGATTAAGGTTATTAATTAAATAATAAATTAAGGTAAGGGTCAAACAAGTATGGGAAATAATGGATAGCTTTATTTTTCAGAAAAGTAAAGGGTAAGGATTAAGAAAGCCATTTTCCTTCTTGTACTCCAACAATTTTAATCTAATGTTTATCCCTACATTCTTGCTCTCTACTTAAAAAAAATATAGAAATTAGCGATAAATAAATCCTATAGCTAAATTTTTTTTTATCTCTAATCCTATTCAATGACTAATTAGTGATAGATCATAGATTATTAAAAAGGAATTATTAGCTAAAAATATTTAGCAATAAATTAGCGACAAAATTCATAGCTAATTTCAGTTTTTCTCATAATGGCTTCGTATATCACTTATGCAGAGTTTGTATATATGATGAATAACCCCTTATATTCCTTCCTTTCCCGGTTAAGACAAATTTCAAGTCTTGCATTTTTATTTTAAAATAAGAGAAAGAATAACACGAGGAAAAGAAAAAGAAGACGAAAGTAGAATACTTTAGCCTTGTTAAGGAAGCTGTATTGGGATTAATTGTAGTTTAAGGATTACAATTTCACCATATTCTCTACTCATATAACCTTTTTTTTAATACAATTTTTACGAATCCATCTTCAAATCCAAAGAACAAATAGAAAAAGATAAAAGTTATCGCTAATCCTATTCAATGACGAATATTTGAAAATGTATAGTGAGAACACAATATCACTTAACGGTGCATGTGTAAGTGATAACTGTGTGTACAAGGCATATGTCTTGCATTTATTAATTTAAATTTAAATATTATAAGTAAGTTCTTTTCTAGTTTTGGGAATATAATGTAGAGAGTTTTGGGAGAATTAATTTTCTCGTATTGCTCACAAGTATATATAGACTACAGAGAGGTATCAAATCCTACCAACAATAGGACTGTACAATAATGAAAGAAATCAAATTCTACCTGTACAATAATGAAAGAATATTTTACTAATAATAAAAAGATACACACAATATATTCTAATACGCCCCCTCAAGATGGAGGGCCGGAGGACACGCCAATCTTGGACATCAGCAGAAGAAGTCGAGGACGAGATAAGTGCTTGGTGGGAGCATCAGCAAGCTGATCAGCAGAGGATACGTGAGCAACACGAAGAGACCCATTCTGAACCAATTGACGAACAAAGTGATAATCAATGGAGATGTGTTTCATGCGCGAATGAAACACAGAGTTGGCACAGAGGTAAGCGGCGCCAATGTTGTCGCTGTAAATGACAGGAGCAGCCGAAAGAGGGACATGAAGCTCGCGCAGCAGTGAATGAAGCCAACGGACTTCAGCGGCACCAGAAGCAATGGCACGATATTCAGCCTCAGTAGAAGATCGTGCAACGGAACGCTGCTTTTTGGAGCTCCAGGAAATAGGATTAGGCCCCAGAAAGACAACATAGGCACCAGTTGAGGAGCGGTCATCACAGTTTCCACCCCAATCAGCATTAGAGAAACAATGCAGAGGTATAGCAGATGAAGGACGCAGCCAGACTCCGAGGTCACGCGTCCCATTCAGATACCAGAAGAGGCGCTTAACTGCACCCCAATGAGTGACAGTAGGAGCGTGCATGAACTGTGAGAGTTTATTCACAGCAAAGGAGATATCAGGACAAGTGAAGGAGAGATACTGGAGGCCCCCAAGGGCCGGGCGATAGACGGATGCGTCGGCAGGAGCCGAGCCATCGGCCAGGTGAATGCGGGTTGACGCCGCTGTTGGCGTCTGAACAGGGTTGGATTCCAGCATATTATGACGAGTCAAAAGATCAACAACATATTTACACTGAGAAATAAAACACCCCTTGGAGCTACGCAGAACTTCAACACCAAGAAATAGCTTAGATCACCCATGTCTTTAAGAGAAATTGAGTCCCAAGAGAGTCAATCACACGGTTCAAGAAAGCAGAATCATTACCAGTCAATATGAGATCATCAACATATACCAAAAAATAGGTCGTAATACCAGAATGCTGAAAAACGAAGAGCGAAGTGTCCAGAGGTAGTGTTGACGAAACCCATGGTCAGAAGGCATTGGCGGAGCGCACTGTACCATGCCCGGGGTGCCTGTTTGAGACCATAAATAGCTTTCTGTAACTTACAGACATAAGATGGATAGGCTTTGACAACAAAACCCGGTGGTTGTGCCATATAAACATCCTCTGTAAGCCTCTCGTGGAGAAAGGCATTGTTCACATCCATTTGACGAAGAGGCCAGCCCTTGGATACAGCTAGACTAAGAACCAAACGCACAGTTGCCGGGTTAATAACCAAGTCTCCTGGAAGTCTACACCTGGACGCTGATGAAAGCCCTTCGCAACAAGATGGGCTTTGAACATATCCACAGTACCGTCAGGCTTTCGTTTGATACAATAAACCCACTTGCAACCCACAATATTCTGTGAAGAATCAGGCGGAACAAGATCCCAGGTGCCATTTCGTAGCAGAGCATCAAACTATGATGACATAGCAGCGCGCCAGCGCTCATCAGACATAGCACTAGACACAGTTTGAGGTTCAGTAACAGCTGGAGAGGTGACAGCAAACATACCAAACTTCTTGTTGGGCGTAAAGATGTTATTTTTGCTGCGAGTTTGCATATGATGACCAACCTGAGAGGATGTAGGTGGCGGCATAATGGGTGTAGCGGCGGCAGGGGCCGCTGGCGGTGCCGGAAGAGGCGCTGGTGACACGGGCAGTGGTGCCGGCAGTGCGTCCGGTGAAGGATCGCTAGTGGGAGTGGCAGCAGGTACTGGTGGCGGCAGCGGAAGGACTTCTAGGGAGACCGGAATGGGTATAGGGGGAGACTCGGGGTTACACAATTTGGAGAATGGGAAGAAATCTTCATGGAAGGTGACATGACGCGAGACGAAGATTTTAGACGTTGAGGGATCAAAGCATAGATAGGCGCTTTAAGTAGTATAGTAGCCGAAGAGGACACAGGCACGAGATCTGGGTTCCATTTTGTGTGAGGTGTAGGGCCGAAGCAAGGGAAGCATTGACAGCCGAAGACACGTAGTTTGGCAAGGTTGGGCACTTATGGAAGAGAGACTCAAAGGAGGAGAGCATCGAGAGATTTGTCTTGGGAAGACGATTAATGATATAGACCGTTGTGGCAAAGGCATAAGGCCAGTAAATG
Organism: Nicotiana benthamiana; assembly: GCA_034376525.1. NCBI lineage: Eukaryota > Viridiplantae > Streptophyta > Magnoliopsida > Solanales > Solanaceae > Nicotiana > Nicotiana benthamiana. Next base: position 70,962,487 of record CM067332.1, read on the forward strand.
AGAGGGACAGAGGCATAATGAAGGAGGTTGAGACCAGTATCGACAATATGACGATGACGGCGTTCAACATAGCCGTTGTGTTGAGGTGTATGAGGAGGTGAAGTGAGATGTGAGATGCCATGAGAGGCAAGAAAAGAGCGTAAAGCTAGGAATTCACCCCCATTATCAGTATACAGAGTAATAATTTTAGTAGAGAAGTATTTTTCGACAATGGACCTATAAGTGGGGAAGGTTTGTAGGACATCAGATTTACGGCGTAAAGGGAAAAACCAAGTACTTAGAAAAATGATCAACAAAAATGACATAATATTTAAATCCTTCATTAGAAATAATTGGAGAGGTCCATACATCAGAAAAAATAAGCTCCAGCGGAGCAGTAGAAGATAAACTTGACTCAGAGAAAGTTAACTTATGACACTTATGAAGCTTGCAAGAGACACAAGCAAAATCAGACACACTACCGGACGCTATACTGCTAGAAGACACTAAATGACGTAGAATTTTAGCTGACGGATGACCAAATCGAGAATGCCACAATGACGCAGGGAGCTTTTGTGCCGTGAGGGCGGACAGTAGACGGGAAGCCGCCGGCCAGTAGTAGGAGTCGTTCCTACGTGGGCCGCTGACGAGTGTTGCCCACGTGCGACGATCCTTCACCTGAAAATCAGTATCAGAAAAAATAACATTAACATCATTATGACGACATAATTGAGCAACAGAGATCAAATTTTTACGAATATGTGGAACACAGAGAGCCCCAGGCAATAAAAGAGATGAATAACTGAAAAGTTGGCCAGTATGTGTAATTTTTAAACCTTCACCGTTACCAATAACCACATCATCAAAACCAGTGTAGGGACTTTGAAGAGACATGTTGGCAAGATCATTGGTTATGTGATGAGTGGCACCAGAGTCTAGGATCCAATCAGATGGAGAGTGATGGGCTGTTTGAGCAGCCGGATAAGATGACGCAGCGTATGTTGGTCGCGGCTGTGGTCCACCGTAAGGGGGCTGATTTGCGCCGGAAATAGGATAGGACAGACAGCGGCGTGCGGAGTGGCCAAATTCACTGCAGAGCTGGCACTTCCCATTGTACCCGCGAGATTGGCCATTGTTGGAGTAACCACCGCGGCCGGAGGATAGACCACGGCTGCCACGGCCGCGGCCACCGAAGCGGTTACGATCGGACTTCTTTCCGGCGACGAAGGCAGCCGACGGAGCCAAATCAGATGCGGCGGAGGTGGCCGGCGCACGGGCAGTAATCTGAGCCTCCATGCTTAACAGCTTGTCATGTAATTCAGCAAAAGAGATTGGACATTCACGGGCTTGGATAACATGAGAGAGCTTCATATACGGATCATCAAGACCATTTAGAACCTTAATGACAAGATCCTCAGAATCAACAGTAACACCTAGGAGAGATAATTCATCCACAATCACGCAAATACCGTGCAGAAAATCAGTAGCAGATTTAGAACCTTTTACCGGATTATGGAGCTGCTGTTTGAGAGCAATGATACGACCGCGAGAAGCAGTGTCATGTGTGCGCGCGAGGATGTCCCAGGCCTCTTTAGAGGTTTCCGCAGCGGCAATAAAGGAGATGATCGTCGGTGTGATCGACGAGATGATGCACTAAGAATAAGATTGTCCTGGCAAATCCAGTAAGGATATGCTGGATTGGGGGAAGTTACCTCCTTGTCGACGATAGTGGCTGGTGGGCACGGCTTCGATCCGTCCAAGAAGCCGAGGAGTTTGTAACCCGTAAGAAGCCTTCGGAATTGGAATTTCCACGCCAGGTAATTAGTGGAATCCAATTTAAGTGGGATCTGAGCAGATGCATTTATGGCAATCGGCGGGAGAAGATCGTTGGATGTCGTAGCAGCCATGAAGCGCGAGGCAGATGAGGCGCTGATCAACGTCGAGAGAGGGCTATCGGTTAGTGCAGCGGTGGCGCGGAAAGACGCCGGAGAGAGGCGGTGGACCGAGAAGGGCGGCAGCGGCGGGCTGCCGATTAGTGCAGCGACGGCAGCGGCGCGGGGAGGAATTAGGGTTTCTTTGGCGATAAGCCACTGGCGTATGATATCATGTAGAGAGTTTTGGGAGAATTAATTTTCTCGTATTGCTCACAAGTATATATAGAGTATATAGAGGTATCAAATCCTACCAACTATAGGACTGTACAATAATGAAAGAAATCAAATTCTACAAACTATAGGACTGTACAATAATGAAAGAATATTCTACTAATAATAAAAAGATACACACAATATGTTCTAATATATAAGACATTTGTCTTCCATTTATTAATTTATTGTTAATTTATAATACTAATATTTGCTTTTTGTCGATAGAGGGTTGCTCTGATGGTAAGCAACTCCGTTTCCAACTAAGAGGTTGTGAGTTCGAATATTCCCAAGAGCAAGGTGGGAAGTTCTTTGAGGGAAGGATACCGATGGTCTATTTGGAAACAACATTTCTACCTCAGGGCAGGGATAAAATATACGTATACACTATCTCTTCAGGTCTCACTAAGTGAGATTATACTGAGTTATATTGATGGTTGTCGTCTATATTAATAAAATGAAAAACAAATTATCTAAACCTTGGGGTCCCTCGCTAATACAAATATTTTTGAATTACTTTTACAATATCGATGAATTTCTGCCAGTATTATAAATATATAAGATTATATATTTAATACATAATAATCAAGTTTAAAGTAAGACACCCCAGCTCCTGGAGTAACCAAAGAGCTTGAGCCATTAACGTTTGGTAACCTTTTGCCTCCGACATTGCAATCGATGGATCCTAAACATGCAAGTACTGTTGTGAATGAAGAGTTGACGCCAGGAAACAAAGATGTTGATCTAGTGAGGAGATTGCAGTTCTCCGATGTAGTTGAATCTAAAGTTTCATCCCAACTATTGCTGAAGTTGTTCGAGAGAATCGGAATGCTCAAATGGGTAAATCTCTTTCGTTTGTACCTCCAACTGACAGAGATGGGAAAAAGGTTGTTAAAATCAGCAAGGATGATCTAAAACCACAAACAGACTACTGGAAGAACTCGTTAATTGGGTACATCATTGATGATAATCCTACTGAAAAATCTATGGAGAACTTTGTTATGCATGTATGGAACTTTGTGTCTAAACCTCAAATCTTAGTTCACTTTGAAGGGTATTGTATCTTTCGATTCATAAACAAAGAGGATAGGGACTTGGTTCTACAATCTGGCCCATATTCATTTAGGAATAAGCCTATGGTGTTGAAGCCCTGGGAAATTGATTTTTCATTTCAGAGTGATATTCTGAGCACCATACCTATTTGGATTCGCTTCCCTGGACTGCCAGTGGGATATTGGTCTGTAGAGGTTTTGAGTAAACTTGCTAGTGCAGTTGGCAAGCCATTGTACACCGACAAGTTTACAGCCCATTTTGAGAAAATCGCCTTTGCTCGTGTACTAGTGGAGGTAGATGCTTCTCAACCCTTACCTGACCAGATTGAAATTGATACTCCTTATGGGCCTAAGATACAAATCATTAAGTATGATTGGAAGCCTACCTTCTGTAACCATTGCTTAAAATTTGGACATGATTCCACTGAATGTTGGTACAATACAAACAATGAGGATGAGAGGAGTCTGGAGATACAGGGGAGGATTAGGAGACAAAGAAAACAAGTGGGAAAGCAGACTAGAGTCATCAAGCAGCAATGGCTTGTTAAAAAGCCTTCTGTTGTTACTGCACCCCAAGAAGCTTTGTGTAAACAGCCAGAATCCTCTGTGTTGCCCGATCCACTGGAGAATGGTTCCACATGCACAGTTCCTGCACAACAGCATTCACAGGCACTAGCTACAGATCAGCAAGGGACTGAATTAGCATAAAATGTGAGGAATGTCCACAGTGTAATCATGGGTGAGAGCTGCAATAAAGGGAAGGCTATTATAGATGTATTAGATGCTGGTAGGAAAGGCCAGCAGATTGATCCAGGACCTTCTCATAATCCTTTTGTTACATGATCATTGTTACATGGAACATTAGAGGGCTAAACAAAGCCCATAAGCAGAAAGAGTTGAAACCTTTCTTACTGTAAATAAAGTAGATGTACTGGGTTGTCTTGAAACTAGAGTAAAGGAGCAGAAAGATAAAAAGATTCAAGGAAAGATTGCAAAGGGATGGAAGGTTTACTGCAACTACTCAGAGGCAGTGAATCGGAGAATTTGGCTGCTATGAAAACCACACATTCAGGTGAACATATCCTGTGTGACTGACCAGTTTGTACAGTGTTACTTAGAGGATCCTCATAGCCAAGTCAGAACTCACTTTAGTATTGTATATGCTCAAAACACTGCTAACCTTAGAGAGCAGTTGTGGAGTGATCTAAGGAGAATTTCAATACCTAGCCAAGGTACTTGGTTACTAAGTGGTGATTTCAATACAGTTTTAAGCTCTGAAGACATAATTGGTTCTACTGTTACTGAAACTAAAGTCAAGGGGTTCAAGACTTTCATTTCTGATATGCAGCTTACTCCACTTAGAAGGAAAGGATGGAACTATACCTGGAATAATAAGCAAAGTACCCCTACCAGGGTCTACAACAAAATTGATTGGGCTCTGGGCAATTTCCAATGGTTACAACAGTATGGGCATCTTGAAGCTGAATTCTTGAATCCCTCAGTTTCAGACCACACTCCTGTTCTTATTAAGTTTGGCAATCAGAAACTCTTGCATCCTAAGCCTTTCAGGTTATATCTTGCAGTCATGGATATTCCACAGTTTCATGATATAGTACAATCTGTATGGAGTCAGGACCATGAGGGCAACTCTATGCAACGAGTTTGGACTAAGTTGAAAACCTTGAAGCAACATTTAAAAGAGGCAAATGGTCATTTGGCATCTTACAAGCAGAAACTTATTCAGGCCAGGGAATCACTTGATATCATTCAATCCCAACTGAAAACAAATCCTCTTTCACAATCTTTGTTCCTTGAGGAAAGATCAACATTGGCAGAAATAGAAAAATGGAGTTGTGTGGAGGAACAAATCATGAGGCAGAAGTCAAAGGCTTGCTGGATTGACTGTGGAGATGCCAACACAAGATACTTCTTTGCCTAGTGGAAGATTAGAAATTGTCAGAACACCATCACCTCAGTCTATACTGATACAGGAGTGACACTTTCTGATCCTGTAATTGTAGAACAGGAATTCATTACAGTATTCCAATCTCTGATGGGAGTATGTGCTGATGAACTTCCTTGTGTTGACATTGCTGTTATTAAGGAGGGTAAATGCATGTCCCTAGCTTAGCAGAGAAGGTTAATTCAGGAGATTACAATGGAAGAAGTTACTAATGCCCTTAAAGAAATGCCTAAAGATAAAGCTCCGGGTGTGGATGGTTATCCAGTGGAACTCTTTACAAAGAACTAGGAGATAGTCAAATATGACATATTAACTGCTATAAAGGAGTTCTTCACCTCTTTCAATATGCCTCATATGATTAACACTACTGCTATTGCTCTTGTTCCAAAGGTCAACTCTCCTACAACTGTCAAAGACTATTGACCTATAGCATGCTGTACCACCTTGTATAAACTCATTTCCAAAATCATTACTACAAGATTGAAGGCTGTGATCAGTGACTTAGTTGGGCTAGCTCAGTCTGCATTTATTGAGGGTAGGAGTATTGTTGACAACATCCTGCTTAGCCAGGAGATCTTCAAAGGATACTCTAGGAAGGGTGTCTCTCCTAGATGTGTATTGAAGGTAGACTTGAGGAAGGCATATGACACGCTCGAATGGTCATTCCTGAAGCTGATTCTTATTGCTTATGGGTTCCCTGCCAAGTTTATAAACTGGATAATGGCTTGTATCACCTCTGTCTCCTTCTCCTTAGTTATGAATGGTGGTCTTACTAAGCCATTCAATGCTAAGAGAGGAATTAGACAAGGTGATCCAATGTCTCTTTATCTCTTTGTATTGGCTATGGAGTATTTGAGTAGGATTCTGGGGCAACTACACATAAATGGTGACTTCAATTTTCATCCCAAATGCAGGAAGCTTAATTGTACACATGTTTGCTTTGCTGATGATCTTTTACTGTTTTGTCGAGCTGACACTGTTTCCATCCAGATTATGCACCAGGCTTTCCTTAAATTTTCTGATGCTTCTGGGCTGGTAGCTAATGCTAGCAAAAGTGCTATCTACCTAGCAGGAGTGCAGCAGGATTTCAGACAAGAAATGACAGAGACTTTGGGGTTCATAGAAGGCCATCTTCCTTTCAAATACTTGGGTGTACCTCTGGATTCCAAAAAGCTCTCTATTCATCATTTTCTGCCCCTCATTGAAAAGATTACAGCCAGAATTACTTGCTGGTCAGCTAAATTGCTATCATATGCTGGGAGATGTCAGCTGATCAAATCTGTTATCTTTGGCATTCAGGCTTATTGGTCTCAGGTATTCATTCTGCCAAAAAAGCACTAAAATCCATTGACACAATCTGTCGAACCTTCTTGTGGACAGGTAATGCCAACTTATCAAAGAGAGCTTTAGTAGCCTGGGACAGAATTTGCAGACCTTTCAATGCTGGTGGTCTAAACATATTGAACATGAATGTATGGAACAAAGCAATCATCACTAAACTGCTTTGGGACTTAGCCAGGAAGAAGAAGTGTCTATGGGTTAAATGGATTCATTGCTACTACATAAAAAGGGATGACATAGCCACTGTGCCCATACCGAGGCAAGCTGCCGGGGTTATTAGAAAGATCATGGACTGCAGGAATGATCTCATGGAGATTCAATAGCTACAAGGCACACTTAATGACATACTTAAGGCAGTGTGCTGCTTGGACAAGTTCCAAATCCAGAAACTGTATCTCGCCATGCTTCCTAACTTCGATAGGGTTGCTTGGAAGAATCTGCTCTTGACTTCAAATGTCCAACCTCGACACAAATTTACTGCATGGTTGGCTGCACAGAGAAGGCTTCCCACTGTGGACAGATTAGAGAAATATGGCATTCAAGTTCCTCCACTGTGTGTATTTTGCAAGCAGCAGAATGAAACATTCCAGCACCTCTTCTTCGAATGCTGCATTACTAGGAGTCTTTGGTCCAGAATGTGCTGCTGGCTGGGTATTCACAGACAAATTCTTGATTGGGACAATGAGTTGGAATGAATTTGTAGTAAAGCTCGTAGTCGTGCATGGCACAATGCAATTACTGCAGCTAGTTTTACAACAACCACTGCTTTAATATGGAGGGAGAGGAACAACATTCGATTTAAGAGTTCAGTATATGATGAAGATCGACTAACCAGAGAAATTGCTCTGCTCATTCACATACGAGGAAGGCACAGTAGAAGCTGGCAGATTGGGCTACGACAACTCAATAATTTTCCTTAGTATAGCCCTTAGTTCTCCCTATACTAAATGATTTTGCGCTTCTTTTGGTGAATATGTTAGTATAGTGTATGCAAATAAAATGAGTAGTTGGTAGTCCAAACAACTACTATAGGGACACTTTGTAAATTTGTTTTGCTATATATAAATATAAGGTTTAACTGAAAAAAAATAAAATGAATTCGGTAAAAAAAAAAACCTTCTATTAGGTGGACCATATATCTATGCCACTGGAGTCGTGTCATCCACACTACATCAAGTCGTGAAGTTTGAATGGAATCGCCAGGAGGTACTCATTCACGGAGATGGAAGTAACCCCCTTTACACTAGTCAAACCATCTCGGCCATTGGACATAGAAGAAGGCTAGGAGGGAAACCTATCATCATATTGAACGGGTCAACGCCATCGAGAAGGATAAATGGTGGAGTGTTAAAATAGAAAGCATATTGGCATGGTCTAGATATGAACCCAGCAAAGGATTGGAAAGAACCTTCAAGGTATCACTAACCCGATACAACTAAAATATTATGGTACAACCTTCGGACTCGGATACCAGTACACATAGCAAGAGTATAGGATATGGTTGCCTCTATGGCGTGGACCGTATTACCCTCTTAAGCAGCTAGTGCCATATTTAGAACAAGCTTTTCACCAGGCTGATACGATATGGGGGACTGTAGAAGAAGAAACACTAGCTGGGTTGAGAATTTGTTCTTGGAGGATGAGGACATGGATTGTAGTATTTTAATTGAGGAGGAAGAGGAAGAAGGTCTCGCTATTCAGACCGTGAAGAAGGGAGTTGTTCTCAGAAATTGGACTGTCAGACCATCCCGAGCCCGTCGAGTCCCTGGGTAGCTTGGCAAAATTTACTTCTATAGACATTCTAGACATTTAAGTTTTCCTGTAATTTTGTTTTATGCTTTACTTGTTTATTAATGCTCGATTCATCAAGATGTACATTTTCTGGATGATTTTTAAATTTTAATCAAATGCATTTGCTCTTTATTATTCACTAAAAAAAAATCTTGAATTTTTCTGAATTGATATGGTTGTCGGTTAAGTTTATTTTTTATAATATTTTTATCTTTCCTGTAGCTATTATTTAGAAAAGTTACCGTTACTTTTAATTTCCTATATTGAAAACCAAGTAAAGTGCATTTCATAAATAAAATTTAAATATCTTACTTTTCGTATATAGTGTTATTAAAGGTTAGATATGAGTTCGAATCACTTTAAGAGCAAGGTAGGTAATTTTTGGAAGGAAGAATGTCGATGGTAAATTTGGAAACGGCTTCTATACTCTAAGGTAGATATAATGTCTGCATATACACTACTCTTTCCAAACCTCCCTTATAAAATTATACTATATTATCGTTGTTGTTGTTGTTGTTATTGTTTGTGATGGCTTATGGCAGGCACACCTTGTTAGGCAACACTTTTAAGGACCGTTTTTGAAATTAACGTTTGACCATAACATTTTCAATCTTCACTTGAAAATAAATTTCAGAATTTTTTAAAAATTTCAAAAAATTATTTTTCAAAATTTTCATTTTAAATCACTCACAAAAATTTAAAAAATAATCCAAATTTATATTTTTATCCAAAATAACTTTCAAATATCATTTGTACTTGAACATCCTTTCCACTTTTTTTTGAATTTTATAAAATTCTTTTGTCCAATCGCCCACTTAAAAAGCAAGTCTCAATTTGCTAAGACATGCGTCTCTTCTCTCATGCACTCTATCTTGAAGAGAGAGTGTTTAATAGTTATAACGAATATATTTGTACCTTTATTTTAAACAAATAATCATATTTATCTTCTATTTTTTTTATTTATCGTCCATTTGAGTAATCAAATATATATATCCTCACCTGTTACGAAATTCGGACCACCAATAAAATAGAAACGTGGAAGGCTAATAAATTCTGATATTTTTATCTTTTTATATAGTATACTATTAATTTATATACTTCTTTTAGAGAAGTTATCACTGAATTATATTTTCATATATATATATATATATATATATATATATATATATATATATAAAAGACAACCTTTCATATTTTCCGTCCCTATCTCTCTTTCTCTTTCCCATGCCTAATAGTTTATTCAATCAATGATTCTTTCAGAAATTGTCCGCCACACTGTCCCACAGTCTACTGACGCCGCCTTTCCTCCGCCCGTTCCAACTTCAGGCTCTTCAGGTTCTTTTCATTAAAAAACTATTTTACACTTCTCATCCGATGAATAGCAATCTACTTTCTTCTCTTTTGTCTTTTTAAAATTTTTTGGGGGATTTTTCGTGTTTATTTTATCATGTTCTTACAGCTAGGAATATTTTGCAAAATGAAGGACAGCAAATTGAAAATCTATCTATTTTGGATTCCTGTATTTATATGACTAACGGAAATGATATGGGAAGGAAGGATTTGCAAGTGTAGAACCTAGATAAATTCAAAGTTAGATTGTTTAATTTTGAGGTCTTCACATAAGGAAGATAGAAGAAAAAGAAGAAAAATAGGCAAGCTTGAAACTGGATAGTAAATATGCTAGCGAGTGTCTCTGTGTGTGTGTGTGTGTGTGTGTGAGAGAGAGAGAGAGAGAGAGAGAGAGAGAGAGAGAGAGAGAGAGAGAGAGAGAGAGAGAGAGAGAGAGAGAGAGAGAAAGAGAGAGGGGGGGGGGGGGGTTAGGCCTTAGGGCTTAGGGTGGTGGATAATTCAACTGATGAAGAGGAAGAAAGAGCTCTTGACACCTAATGAGCCCGGTAATGGTTTTGGGTAAACGAATCGGGTATTTTAAAATGTCTAATGACCGTCCACGTGTCTATTGTAGGTATCAGGTCTGGGTCTTTTAATGGATGAGGAGTAATTTTGTTCAAAAGTGTAATGGTATATGGCAAGGGTATATATATTCGAACACTCAAATGGAGGGAAGATATAAACAATTATTGAAAGTAAAGCCGAAAATGTTACACATTTCTGATGGAATACGAGATACGAGATCATACAAAAAGTTCATTTGATATTGCAATTTCCTTTTGGAAAATCGAAAGTTAGTATTGGTTTCAATGTTGTGAATGGAAGTTATTTTACTTTTGAAAAGAATTTTGGTAGTTACAAACTGTGGGCAATTTTAACTATTAAGATATTTCTGCAGTTAATTAATCTGCTCGTGCGATATGCCGTATCTGGTTCGTGAGCATCTATTCATTGGCAACATAGGCGATGCAGCAGAAGTTCTTGAGCATGGTAGTGATGAAATTACGCATATCTTGTCCGTCCTTAGCTCAGCTTCAATATCCTTTTTCTCAGAATGGCGTTCTGGGCTTTCAATACCAGCCAAAGAGATTCGGAAGGAATATGTTGGGGATTCAGGAATTGCCGACGCTATAACTGATGAGAATAAGAACTCATCATCACCTAAGAAACTCCTCTACTCGTTAGAGTATGCAGGGAAAGATTTAACGTTTGTAAGGATGGCTGCGCCTTTGAGAGACATGGAGAATGAGAATTTCCTGGATTCTTTGGATGCTTGTTTGGATTTTATCGAACAAAGCAGAAAGGAGGGGTCTGTGTTGGTGCATTGCTTTGCTGGTGTATCAAGAAGGTATAACTTCTACACGGCTCGTTGTTTGGGTCAATTATATCCCAATTTCTGGATGCTGTAAATTAGATGGGGCGATCTTTCAAGTCCCGATGGACCTCCACCCAGTAAATTGATCGGGTTTGAAGAATAGTGTCAATCTTTGACTTGACCAAAGTTAATCAGAGATATAATGTGGATATTACAAAACCATTTACAAGTGTGGAAGTACATATCAGAAAAGTGAAAAGCTCTAACAAAGTATTTTATTTTATAAGAAGCTGTAGCTTCTTTTCAGTCCTCATGAAAAAGCAAGATATTCAGTTTTTCTCCAACATAATTGTGGATTAAACCGCTTAATATGGATGCTTACTGATTCTTGATGCTCTAAAGTCTCAATCAATAAGAAATGCTCAGTGCTTTTTTCTTTTCCCTTGCTGATATTATACATGATCTTCACTTTGACTTCTAACACCAATGCACCATCTCTTTTTTTATCCCAATTCCCTTATCAGGATCCCGCTGTTATTAGATATACGAAAGAACTTTTTTAAGTTGCCTTTGCTGACCTAGCAAATCTACTCACCGGATAAAGTGGTACAATACCTCATGAAATGAAAGTATGTCAAAAGATTCAACGAAAAAGATGTGTCAGATGTGAACCTACTACCTTTTACTACATCGAACAGTTCGTGAGCTATACATACCTATTGTAGAGGATTCAAATTCATACAATGGCTTCTTTTGCTTTTCTTCATGAATCACACAAGTTAATTTACTGCTTAAGCTCACTACAGTTAAGCTACAAAAATGAAAACAATGCGTCAAGGGTTAGTACTTACTAGTTTAAGCATTTACATGCATCATGACCGGACCTTACCCTCCAGTTCTTTCCTTCTTTTGTTAAGATAAACCGTTAGTTGTCAAGTTTTGGAAAATGAGATAGGGTTATCAATAACTTGCCAAACTAGTAAAATACGAATTGAGTTTTGCTGTGATGTAAAGATGCAAATGGTTTGATAAGGTTACCATTAAGAGATAACATGCTGCTTTCAATGTTGAAACAGTAACTTTAGTAATAAGCTGCTGAATCGGACTATTACATTGTACAATATATATTTTCTTTTTCTTTTTGGTTGTGGATTATGTTACTTCTTGGTCTATATATCCCTGTGACTAGCATAAAAATGGGGTCTAAAAATGATGATCCTTGCTTGGCAAGGACGAAATTGGTCAAAACTTAATATTGCAAAGCTCCGCTGCCATGTCTATCAAATTGACTAATAGTTGTTTTTCCCTTTCCCGCCAATATGATCAATCACCAGCATAAATTGGCAAGTTTCTTGCTAGAGTTATTATTTGGCTTCATTATAAACTCTGGTTATGTCCCTGTGAATTGTTTGTAATATATTTGTTCTGAACAAAGCTAAATGGAAATTCGGTGATGAGGAGATGGACCCCTGCTCATTTCATTTTCAGTTAAATTGTGTTTGATTGCCTAATGTTTCACATACTTTTCCCTCTCTTAGTTTTATAGCGCAATTCCATATGTATCACAGTACTTTTGTGTCTGTATTAAGGAATGGTAATTAAATTATCTCCAATAATATTTGTTTCTACTGCTGTGGTTATTCTCCACTTGAATGTAAGGATGAAGTGAGACGCTTCTCTGTATATGGCTCTCTTGTGGAGGCCAATCAGCCTACATTCTTCTTGATACATATTCTACCAATTTCCTGCTAGTTTTTACCAATTACACCCTCGTTTGCTCTTTTGGTTGCAGTGCAGCCATCATTGCAGCTTACCTGATGAAAACTGAACAACTATCTCAAGAAGGTTAGATTTTATTCTGTTTCTACATGTGGACATTCACTATTGAATACTTATTTTTTCCGCTTATTGAGAGCATATATCAGCATAGAAAATTTAGTGGTTTCCTTTTGAGCTGCCTGCAAAATTACGCAATTTGCTAAGAATTAGAGATTATTCTTCTGCTTTTACCTATCTTGTGGTCTTCAAGCTTGACCTTTTTCTCTTATTATTGTTGGAAATTTCTTCCATCTCGTTTCTGCAGATGCAATTGAATCTTTACGTCAAAGTTGTGAATTTATCTGCCCAAATGATGGTTTCCTAGATCAGGTGCAATAGGCAGTAAGAAGTGATTTGTAATCAATGGTTTATGATGATTACTGAAATTAGTTTCCTGCTTTGCCCACTACCTGACTGGATTCTTAGTGATTTTTTTTTCTTTTATCTGCAGTTGAAAATGTATGAAGAAATGGGTTTCAAAGTTGATAAAGCTAGCCCCATTTACAAACGCTTCCACCTAAAAGTCCTAGGTCCACTTTCTCACTTTTCATTGCTTATGTTGAGATTATTATTCTTATTTCTTTACTAAATTGCTAAAAGAAGAAAATTGAGAAAATCCTGCATATGCAAAGGTACATGGAGTAGCTTTATGTCAAAATGATCCATCCAATAATCTAATACAAATCTAGAATAGCTAATTGACTGAAGAATATGGGAAATGTACAATATTTTGATGAGGACTTTCAAATCCCTGGGAAGCCTCGATATTGCTTTTTATCATATGAAGTGTCTTTAGGATTTGCAATGATGGACTAATCTAACAATCCGTGCTACCAAATTATATATGTTTTTTTTAGATGATAGCAGTATGCTATACAAAAGAACAAAGGCTGTGCATGCCATAATTATATAGGGAAAAACCCAAATTTACATCAATGTATCTATCTTGTTACAAAGACCTAAGAAAATGTATTATAGCTTCTGAGTCCTCTATGTTAGACCAAAAACTGCAAAAGCAGTAGGCAATTCATTTTAATCTTCTGAATTGAGTTAGCAGGGTCTTCAAAACATCTTGAATTCCTCTTATTCCAAAGAGTCCACCATATGCATGCAGGAATCCTACCCCATCTATTCTTATCACTTACAGATTCAAGAACGAAGTAACAAATTCATTCTTATTGCTTCTCTTAGCAGCTAATAGACTTATTTTCGTTTTTATTTGTTGTTTAGTGCTACTTGATTCAACAGAGAACTCATGAAAGGAGGCGCATGCCTTAGTGCTTTGCCTTACACTGAAGCGTGACTTAAGCGAAACGAAGCGCCCTCCTTGAGCTTTTCTGAGCTTCAGGGCTTAAGCGCGCCTTAAATGAGCCATTTGGCCTTTGACAAAACTGCTTAGATTGTTTGTGATGTCTTTATGTAGATCTCTGAAAGCTCCGTTCTGTAGCTGTAACATTATGATGATTGAATGTGCTAAAAGGTTTATTAGATAGACTTAAAGTTAGGGGTGCGCATTCGAATCGGTTTATCGGTAAATCGAATCGATTATTTGTTATCGGTTTATTGATTTATCGATTTCGATTTCCTTATCGAGTTATTGATTTAGATTTCGATTTTGTCCTTTTCGGTTATCGGTTTATCGATAAACCGATAAGATAAAAAAAAATTACCTAATTTTTTTTACCCTTATTATGTAATACCCTTTCCTTTATTCTAAGTCCCTAACCCTATTATTTCATCTACTACATTTGAGAAATGATCATATTTAAAGCTCAAGGAATGAAGTTCAAAATTAATAGAAAATAGAATTAGCCGTGATGATGTATCTTATGTTTTTTTTTAGGTATTTATGTTTCTTATGTTTAGATAATTATTTACGCTATTTCTGCGGGAGTTACTAATGCTCTATTGTTTTTGTTTTTGTTTTTGTTTTTGTTTTTGTTTTTGTCTTTGTTTTTGTTTTACTGCTGTTTTTCCTTTTATCCTATGCGCCGAGGGTCGATTGGAAACAGCCTCTCTGCCCTTTCGGGTAGGGGTAAGGCTCGTCTACATATTACCCTCCCCAGACCCCACCTGGTGGGAGTATACTGGGTAGTTGTTGTTGTTGTTGATGTATTTTTTTTATACCATTGAAGTGTTGGTGGCATACATTTGATCCCTTACTTTAGTTTCGTTACATGTGCTTGTTAACACAATTTTTATGTTGTAAACAGTGTTCGTCTTATTTTAGCTTCTTTTGTGCATATTAGTTAGGCGTGTTTATAGCGATATACTTCCTGTGGAATCTCGCAATTTTTCTTATTGGTGTAATCGATAACCGAATCAATAAGCCTAAAAAATCGATAAATCGAAATCGAAAATATCAAAATCTTATTGAAACGATAACAATAAGCATATGTAAAAATCGATGATCGGTAAGTAATTTTCAATGAGGGTCAAAATCGAATCGATAAATCGAATGCACACCCTTACTTAAAGTCATGGAGAGAAGTCGTCGAGAGTTAGCTCAAAAAGAAACATAAGGGCAATAAATATCCATAAAGGTAATATCAAGTGGGGGTCGATTGAAAACAGCCTCTCTGCCCTTTCGGGTAGGGGTAAGGCTTGTCTACATATTACCCTCCCCAGACCCCACCTGGTGGGAGTATACTGGGTAGTTGTTGTTGTTGTAAAGGTAATATCAAGTATTTGTATGTCAGAGTGCAAATTTATGAAATCTCAATAGTTTTAGAGAACCCCCTAACTAGCCTTAATAGCATATTATGTAAATAATGGAACAAAATTGTCCAAATAGAGTGGAGTAGACATAAATGATTTGTACTGCCAATCCCAACTAGTTTGACATTGTGGTATAGTTGATTGACAAGATTTGGCATGTGAAAAAGTACCCCGATGTTCTTAAGGGTATCCCTCTTTAGAAACATTTCTGTTTTCTCCTAGTTTAATATATGCCGATTTCATTTTTCAAAATTTGCTGCAGTTTTATCTATCAGTAAATCACCGTCTACGAGTTTTTATCCGAAACCTTTTAGCTTGTTTGTGTTCAAGGGAATAGAACTTGATTAAGGCTCTTCATCTTTTTATGGATCGATTTCTTGAATTAATTGGTAAAATTATTACTATCTTGTATCATTGCTTCAGCTGATTAGAAACTTTATGCCAGATTCATTGTTGTGGAGGATTGAAGGAAAGTCAATAGCATCTTATTTGGATTTCTAGATTATAAAATTTTATTAATCAAACTACTTGTGAAACTAAGCTGCTGTGTTAGTAGGCTACATATTGAGAAACTTGACCAGAACCATGATAATAAATACATTATATTGCCCTGTCTGATAAAGATGCGCATGAAATAAACCTTCCACCATCAACAGTGTAAACTATGGGAGGGCAATTGCAACATCTTGATCTTTGCAAAATGTATGTTGCCTAACAAAATTGTATTTTATATTTCCACACTTGAAATAAAAAGATCTTCTTTTTTTGTATCAGGTGATAGTTATAATCGTGGAGAAAGAATAGATACCTCTAAGTTTGGGGCGGATCCAGGCTCGGCAACGGAAAACATTCCCTCAGATGTGGATGTGTCCTTGACTAAGGAAACAGCTCCTGCCCGAGTTTACCGTTGCAAGAAATGCCGGAGAGTTGTGGCGCTGCAGGGGAATGTTGTAGATCATGTTCCCGGGGAGGGTGAGACAGCATTTCAGTGGCATAAAAGGAGAAGTGGCAATCCTTTTAACAAACCTGACGACGAGTGTTCATCTGTCTTTGTTGAGCCTTTAAAATGGATGAGAACAGGTACTGCATGCTAGTTCACCCCTTTATTTCTAGGATGACATTACCTAGATATGGTCGACTCAGTTCATGGAACAGGAATTAAATGCAATATGTAAAATAACCCAGAACGGATGGGATTAATTCTGCTCATACTGTTAATATGTCTAAGAAACGTCGACTTAGATACTCTTTCTTTTTTTTTTTGAAAAAATAAATAAATATTATACTCTGTCCTGGCCCCTGGGTCATGGAGGTCTTAAAGCTAGACACATATGAGCACACATTTGATATGATGAAATCCTGTTCATTAACTTTATAATGAGCACACATTTGATATGATGAAATCCTGTTCATTAACTTTATGGGCGTTATATTAGTAGTTGGTAATCTTCTATATGCAAGACTTTTGTCCATAGGACACTAGGGTAACAACTTGGATCCTGAGTTTCTCATCCTTCTATTTTGCCCCTGTGAATTATTTGTTTTATGCATGGTTCAACATGAGAACAGTTGCTGGTTCTTATTTGACAGATTATATTGCTTACAGACTCCCTCTTTCTTGGTCATATATTTGTTGTACAATGTTGGATATCTGCATTGCACCTTTTTCTGATCTGCCTCAAAAATGTCGCCTGCAGTTGAAGAAGGTGCCTTGGAGGGCAAGCTTTTATGTGCGCATTGTGAAGCTCGGTTGGGTTACTTTAATTGGTCAGGTATTCAGTGCAGTTGCGGAAGCTGGATTACCCCTGCTTTTCAACTCCATAAAAGCCGAGTGGATATCAGCAGCATGTGAATCTTTACAAAGAAAGAAGATTCTGGCATGGAAATACTAATACATTGGGAACTTATCATACATTAAAACCAAATGATCTTGCTTATACAGTTTTGAGAACATCTACAAAGATAAATACTAGGGAACCAATCCCTCTTACCTGCTCTTTCATATAAAATTACTTGGAGACCTGGGACTTGGCTGCACCTCTTATTATAGGCTATACATTCATAAGCTGTATAATCAAAGTATACTGAGTGAATGCACTTTCTGTCCAATGAAAGATTTATCTGCACAGGTATATAAAAGTTGTCTATCTATTCGTCAAAAGCTTTTAAGATTCCAAAATTAAAGTACATGTACCGTCCCAGGCAATTTTTTTAAAAGTGAATTATTCAGATTCAATATAATAGACCTTTGTGGTCCGGCCTTGTGCATCATAGCGGGAGCTTATTGCATTAGGCTGCTCTTAATCAGGGTTGGAGAGTGAAGGGAGTCTTGGTATAACTGGTAAAGTTGTTGTCACGTGACCAGAAGGTCACAGGTTCGAGCGGTAGAAATAGTCTCTTGCAAAAATGTAGGGTAAGTGAATTCTTACCCTACAATAGATCCTTGTGGTCCGGTCCTTCTTTGAACCCATGTATAGCGGAGTTTAGTGCATTAGACTGTCCTTTAATTAGTGCTGTAAGTATTATTGCAGGGAAATGATTCAATTTGAAAATGAATTCTTCTTCAGAACGTGCCT
Organism: Nicotiana benthamiana; assembly: GCA_034376525.1. Lineage (NCBI taxonomy): Eukaryota > Viridiplantae > Streptophyta > Magnoliopsida > Solanales > Solanaceae > Nicotiana > Nicotiana benthamiana. The sequence continues at coordinate 70,980,573 of CM067332.1, forward strand.
TATTACTTATAAACTGCATGCAAATTTATTTCTTTTTCCTTTTCTTTGTTTAATATTTCAAAATAAATACTCCTTTCATTTCATATTATATGAGCTGTTTTTTTTTAATAATAAATGAGCTACTTTTTTTTTAGTCTGTTCCAAAATAAACGACACATTTCTAAATTTGAAAATAATTCAACTTTAAACTCTTTATTTTACTTATTTTGCCCTTAATGAAAAGCTTTTATATCCACAAAAATAGTATGGTCCTACAAGCTTTTTACCCTTTAAATTTTTAAGATCACAAACTTTTTTCTTTGTCAAACTAGCTCAAACAATATGAAATGAAAAAAGTAAATTATAATTCCTGCTAACCGAATAAATATTGCGAGTCTCCGCACCTAAAAGTGTTTCCACGCCCTGTCACATCAGTGTTCTGGGGTGAAGGCTTTCAATAATTGTGGGTTTAGTTGTCGTGGCCTTTGTTTCCCTTTCCCTTCCTCAGGGGCGAAAGAGAATTCATTTGAAATTATATTGTGCATGTAAGGTCAATTATTTTTTGTGTATACTATTAGATATTAAATTTTCTTGACTTTTTTACATGGTTATTTTTTTTAAAAAGATCTTGATAATTATTCTGCCTCCGCCATTGTCCTTGTTGATCGCTATGTACTAGAAATTAAGTCAATAATAACTCACTGACTTTAAATTCTGTATTTACCTTAGTTACCGACGATGAGAGCTCTAAATTTAAAAATAGTTCTTGTGTCACCAGAAAAACTTAAAGAATGTCAATTAGGCACAAGTACTTATTGAAGTATTTAACTATAAATTTTACGAGTACAAGGAGAAGCAATGTAGTTAGAATATATGAGCTGTATTTCCCACCTGAAGAAAATGACATCTTCTTCACCAAACCAATTTTGAGAAACTTACACTCAACTCCTCCCAACTTAGGGAATTCCAACTTTCACCCATACACTTGCATTTATTATTTCATTACGTACCTGTAAAGTTTGTACACTTTGAAACCGACGTCATTTTTACATTTTAGCAAACCAAGGACCCCCAAAATAGAACGAAACTGTGTTTCAAAAAAAAATTAGTGTTAAAGATTTCAATTTAATTCATAAGTCAATACTCCTAAATAGAACTCAACGTGCAAATATAGTAAAAACGCAGTTCAGTAATTGAGAATTTTTTTATATTTGTAGTATTTTGCCGACATGGCCTAAATAGAGTGACTCATTAGTTAAAAGAAGATTTGATTAGATTTCAATAGGAGCTGCAAACTGTCTAACAAAAAAAATGAATAAATTATTCGATCCGACCCATATTTAGTTCAGATAAGAAAAGGTTAACAAGCGAATAATATAGGTAACCATATTATATATGATTTCTTCAATATGATTACTTTTGGGAGAATTACTAGTCTTTCAAACTTGAGGAACTCCCAATTTGAGATTTTACAAATGTAAAATTCAAACATATTAGTTAGTTATATTAATTATCTATTTCTAAATGGATAATATGGTTCTTATCCATATTTGATTCGTTTTTTAAAAAAATTATTATTCAACCCATTTTTTAATAGATAATATGAGTGATTAATTATTTTTTTAACCATATTTCCACCGCTAGACCAATGAGCGTAGAGTATCAATGTACCATCACTCCTTTGTAACAATGTGTCCAACATATACATTTCACGATTTAATTTATATGCTGACAGTGTAAGAACTTTTATGTTAATAATATAGTTTTTACTTATTATAGTAGGTTATTTGCCTTATTTTCCAGGTTATTAGTACACTTATTATAAAAGAATTGCATATGGTTATCTTTTAACTTATATAAAAGCTAAACTCTAATTTTTTAAACTTTTGAAGTTCTTGTCAGAGTCGAAAATAAATACTATATTATGAGAAATCCATCCAAAATATGGTTTGATCCATCCTTTGAGTTAATTCCTTCTGTTTGATCCAAATCTTTGAAAAATAGAGTCCATTATTATATTTTTCCCAAAATTAGATTGAACAGATTATCCTCCAACTGGATCCTCCTGTCATTGACCTAAATGCCAACTTAATTTCTCTGCAAAGTCCACCGCCCAAATTAAGAATTTTCCTTTCTTTAATTTTGTACATCTTTTTAATTGTATGCATGCATGTGCAAATAGACAATACAACAACAATATTTTATCATTTAAAAAATATTAAAATTTTGTATTAGATGATTAATTTGTTTAGTTCCTCATTTCTTTTGATGTTTCAAGCTACAAAGTCAAAGGTAGTTAAGTATGAGGCATCTTCGATTTTCACTAAAATTTAAGCTTATGTTCAGGTTCTATATTGATACTCCCTATTCATTAATGTCGAATTCAGAATTTAAATTTTATGAATTCGAGTTTTATAACAACGACCTCAAATGCTATATTCTTAACACATAAATATAATTTGGGTCGAAACTACTAAGTTCAATCAACTTCATAATTAAATGTCACTGCTATTAATTTGTGATATAAGATGTGCCAATGCCATTTGCACCAAAAAATAATAATAATATTGTAAATACATCTAGTCCTATGATTTAATATGAAAAAAAAAAATTACAAAACTAAATTTTTATTTTGGTTATGTACTGAAACAATGACACGTTAATTCCTATAAATTTCCACATATGATGCTTCTTTAAGGAGAACTCCACAAAATATAACGTTATACTGTGTTCTTCAATTAGTTTAATTCCTTAATATTGATGTCCTTTCTATAATTTCTTAGTTCGTGGATTATATCAAAATTAATTTTTACTCCACACGTATGATGCCTTTTTATATAACAACTACCCAGTATATTCCCACCAAGTGGGGTCTGGGGAGATATGATGCCTTTTTATGCTTGCGTTAATTTGAGCCGAGAATCTGCCTTCATAGGGCAAGGTTGCGTATGCATTATCCTTTTTAGTTTCTAGATTTACTTGTGAGATTATACGGAGTATGTTATGTTATTGTTGTTGCTCTATCGATTGGGTTCTTGTATGATTATATACTTTTAAGACGATTTCTTAATTTTGGTTGCTTAGAGTTGCAATGAACTGTTTCATCTTCCAGTTATAATTTGATAATCTTGCTAGATGTGATTTCTTAAAAAATATTTGTTAATAATGAAAAAAATGCTAACATACCTAAAAATGATATCTAATGGTTACAATAACATCTTGCATGTCTTATTTTAATACAATCAAAGACCTGTCTTTTTAGCTATTTCCTAGTTCCAATTAATCCGGATATGCATCGTGTAAAATTTATTAAAGGGGCAGCGTTTCCTATTAAGTTAAAAGTGTTGAGCTACAAGATTATCTAGCTTCTAAGCCTAAACATAAATGTAGACATTGATATTGGGTTGTATATTTATCGTATATTCATTGTATACTTTGTATATTGTAGGCTTAGTTAGTTGTTTGGGCCACAGCAAAATCTGGGCCCATTTTTTACACTTGGGCCGTCTGACCCGACCCAAGTATCATGTGTATATGTATATATGTAAAGACTCAGATATTTTAGGGGAATGCAATTCATTTTTCTCTCTCGGATATTCCAGAGAGTTCTCAACTTCTCTCGTTTCTCTCTCTCTCTTTCACTGTATCTCTCATCAGTTTTTCACCTTCAATCTGTATGTTTTCATGGTATCAGAGCGGGATGATCCTCGGATTCTTCTCCATTACTTGTTATCGATCGTATCGAAAGTTCTATTGAAGGTTTTTCTCTGGATATTTGTGAGAGATTCTGTTTACCGAGAGATCGATGTGTATTGAACAGATAATCGGAACTTTTACTGCTATTTGATGGTTCGATCTTCACTCACTTGATGTTTTGGGTGATTTTCCGACATCCCTGACCTTATTGCGGTAACTTTCCAAATTCTAGGGTTTCTGGTGTTCGGACCTAGGGTTTTACTGCTATCCGATGGATCGATCCTCACTTGGTGGATGTTTTGGGTGATTTTTCGACGTCCCTGACCCTATTCCGGTAAGTTTCCAGACCCTACGATTTTCGGTGGTCGGACCTAGGGTTTTATCTGGCGATTGAAGGCCGTTCTTCTCCGGTCGCGAAGAAGGAGGGTAACTCTATCCTTTTTCTAAGTGTTATATATTTTGCATGTGAGTTCTGATTCAACTTTAGCCTGTTTACCGAGACTGTTTTTGATTTCAAACTGGTTATTGTTCATGACTTCTAATATGAATGTTAATACCTCCTCAGTGGACTCTACCAGCCCTCTTTTTGTTTACTCCTCTGATGTTCCTGGAGTTTCTCTTATGTCCACTCCCTTCTCGGGCAGTGGTTATGGGGGTTGGAGGAGGAAAATGATTGTCTCGCTGTCTGCTAATAATAAAATTGGCTTTGTTGATGGCACATGTCCCCAGCCAGTCACTAATGTAGCTGAGCAAAGGTTATGGGACAGATGTAATAATATGGTAATCTCCTGGTTAACTGCCTCCCTGACCCCTCATATTGCTGAAAGTGTGCAGTATTCTGATACTGCACAGAGTATATGGTCACAGCTTGAGACCATATATGGCACTGCCAATAGGAATAAATTTTTGAACTAAAAAGAGAGCTTTCTCACACTTCTCAAGGGTCTCTAGATGTAGCCTCATATTTTAACAAACTTAAAGGACTGTGGGATGATTAGGAACAATGTATACAAATCATGGGCAAAGATGTGTTTGTGCTGCCAAAAATGGCATAATATAGGAAGATGATGAGAATAAGGTGTTTCAGTTTCTCATGGGCCTTAATGAAGCATACATGGGGGTAAGGAGTAACTTACTGATGATGCAGCCTGCTCCTACCCTTGACAGTGTTTATAATATAGTCCTTAATGATGAGAAACAGAGACAAGTCCAGTCCATTTCTCAGTTCAGTCCAGACTCTATGTCTTTCAATGCAAACACAAATAAACATCCAGTTGGGTTCAATCAGGCCACAGTGCCTAGTTCTTCTGCTTTTAGACAAAGAGTTAACTTTGACTCAACTAGAGAACCATTATTCTGCAGATACTGCAAGAAATCTGGGCACTTAATTGATAAGTGTACAAGATTCATGGGTATCCTCAAAATATCAAATATAACAAGGGAAGAAGACCTGATGCTGCTCATATTTCCACTGGTGTGGATATGCCTTCTTCTGAAGGAAATTTGTCTGTTCCTCATGGGAATCCTCTTGCCAGCCATCACCTTGTTACAAACATAGATGGCTAGAGTTCTGTGATACCACGGTTGAGCAGACAACAATATGACCAATTGATGAGCTTGTTACAACAGACTCAGTTAGGGGATTCCACTGCTCAGACTCCTCCTCCCATGTATGCTGCTAATTTTGCTGGTAATATTCTAACTGAGAGCCCTGTTTCTGATTCCAAGCTTTGCATGCTTACTCATATTAATTCTGCCACCTGGATAATAGACTAATGGGCATCTAATCATATGACATATGATAAAAGTTTACTTTTTAACATCACACCTTTAACTGTGCCCTATCTTGTAACTCTTCCTAATGGATATAAAGTGAAAGTGACATGCACAGGATCTTTTGCATTAACTCCATCCATCACCCTTCACAATGTCTTGTTAGTTCCTTCTTTTAAACACAACTTGATTTCTGTCCACAAGTTAGTGAAACAGCTGCATTGCATAGTTTTGTTCACTGCAACTTCCTGCTTCCTCCACATGTACAGGACCCTTCTCTGAGGAAGCCTCTGGATCTTGGTAAAGAGGAGGCTGGTCTATACAAGCTTGCTTGGGTTCCAGCTTCCCCTTCTTCCTCTACTGGTTGTTCATCTACTTTTGTATGCTCTATGTCTGACTCTTGTAATCATGACAATTCTTCCTCTACTGGTTGCCATAAAGTTGTTGCTTTACCTTCAAATGTAAATAGTTCCATCGGTAATAATGTTGTTACAACTGACATGAATTACATTTGGCATTTGAGACTAGCTCATACTTCATTTGCAAACATGAAACACATTTCTGGATTGTCTTTTCCATTTGCTTCTAAGCATCCTTTCCCTTGTTTTGTCTGTCCTATGGCTAAACAGACTAGACTTACCTTTCATGATAGCACAATAAGTACTTCTAGACCTTTCCAATTGATTCATATGGATACTTGGGGCCCCTATCACACTCCTACTTCTTCTTGTTCTAGATATTTTCTTACAATAGTTGATGATTTCTCTAGGGCAACCTGGACACACTTACTGGGGTCTAAAAGCAATGCTTTCTGCCTGCTTAAATCATTTCTGTGTATGGTTAAACCCAGTTTAATGCTGTGATTCAAACTGTTAGAAGTGACAATGCTTTGGAGTCCCCAAAGGGTATAGGAACATAAACACAACAGCCAAAATCAAAGCTCTCTATGAAGTATTCATCATTCTACACCGTCGAAAATCAACGTCAACTCAAAATGAACTATCCACTATACAACAAAATCGCAATTATTATCTCTATCATACTTATTTGTACAAGGCGTTTAAAATAAGCTGATTATAATATAATATTTTTATATAAATATTCAATGCAAATAAAATTTTATTCTTATTAACTGTTTGAGATTGAAGGAGAGTCTTAACGTAATTGGTAAAGTTATTGCGATGTAACCAGAAGATTACGGATTCGAGTCTTAAAAATAATCTTTTACAAAAATACAACATAAGGCTGCACGTGATCCGATATTTTCCGAAATCTTATACATAATAAAAATTTAATATATCGAACTGCCCTTGACAGCATGATACTACAAATTGAATTAAAGCATTAATGAGTAACAAACAAGACGGCCAGTTTGGGAAGTAGTCATCAGAGATGGAAAAATATTATGCTATATATCCCTCCGGATATTATTATATCGCTTTGTTAATGATTTTATAATGTTAGTATCATTAAATGAAATCTACTTAGTTTTATACAATATTCAGTATATTTTTAGTTAATTTTATTTTTGATAAAAACATATAATAGTATATCTCCTGTTTTAACCACTTTCTAATTAGAAGAATCTATTGTGTTTTTACATTTCTCTTCCGGTGTGACTCGAACCTAAGACTTAACAATCATGAATAAAGATGCTTTTACTAACTGAGCAAGCCTCACTTATTTAATAATCTATCTCTTAAATGTTATTTTTGACAGTTTGGAAATACATATGACAATTTAATTTTAAATCCAGGGAATTTTTCGTGTCATTTAATAGGTGAAAAGGGTATTATTTATCAAACTCTAAAGATTAATGGGATTAAATGAAGTTTACTCTATCACTCTATATTCTACAAACAATATGGACCCACAAATCAAAAGGAAAAGATATTTGCCAACCAGCAATATTAATGGTTCTTATACCTTTAAACTTCTTTTCAAATATATTTAAGAGAGGATATTTCTCTTATAAAATGAAAGCAACTAAGTGAAATATGAACAAGAAATATAAGCAACTTAGTAAAACATGAACAAGAAATATAAGCAACTTAGTGAAACATGAACAAGAAATATAGATAGAGAGAAGGAAGAGATTTTCTTCTTTAATTGTGTGTCATTTCCTATCTATTACAAGGCCTTTATATAGGCAACAAAAGTGAAGAAAATATGTCATGGAAGATGTCATTGAACATACAAAGTATGTCATTGAATATGTCATTAAGCATTTCAAATGAAGATTATGGAAAATGAATAGACATCCAACATATTATGATATTATCATAATACTCCCCCTTTGGATGTCCATAGATAATGTGCCTCATTAAAACCTTAACTAAAATAAAACCCAATGGAAAAAAAATTCTAAAAAGGAAAAAGAGTACACATATCTAACAATATGTATTTTTGTTACCTAAAAACCTTGCAAGGAAAACCCAGTGCGACAAAACCTTGTAAGGAAAAAAGAGTGCAACACGCATTAACCCCCCCTGAAAAGAGCATCAATTCACATCCTTGAGCTTCACATTCAAATCTTGTGCACCATCTTCAAGAGATTGTTGGTAGAGATTTGATAAATAAATCAGTCATATTAATTATAATGAATATTTGCACCTTGAAATCATAACTCGTAATAATATATAATGTCTTCACAAATATCGTGGTATGGCTCTTCAATATCTCCATAAATGTATCATCGCTATCACATTACCATGCTTATAGTTATAGCAAGATACATTTGTGCATAAATTGCACTGAGGAAGTGGTACCTCAAGATCAAGAATTGTAGATGCTTCAAGCAACATAAATTCTTTATGGATTGTCATATAAGTTAAGTCATATAAGCCATATTATAGACTTTAGATGCATATCAAGTTTTCATGTCATGCTAGACATATAAGATATCGAAAACTGATTACACATACCATTGACTTTATACTTCAAGTATTCGAACTACATGTTCATAACTACATGTCTTTCATATGGAATCAATTCTACTTGAATTGTATCTCTTCCATTTGGCCAATATTTTTGTTTATATTTGACAAACTTAAGATCCTCATCGATATTTAGCGCTAAATTGATGTCGTCGACGAACATTTTATATCGGTTCCAATAAATTTTCATAAAGACATAACATATAGATCTCTTCATTCATATATTCAGGTACCTGAATCTCTCATGAGATTTTATGAAGTGTTATGTCATGTGACCTTCTAGATCACTTACCTCCTTTATTATGATCACTTTGATCATTTTCTCATCTTCTTTATCAAGAAGTTTATTTGAAACCGATTTGTCTATACGCTTTAAGCGTACCAAAGACTTTGTCCTTTTAGGACTTAATATGAGCATTTGCAATGAGAATATAGTTACTTTCTTTGGGGTCAGCAAATGCGTATGGCATGCTTTGCAATATGTTGCAATTCAATTATCTTTTTATGAACTTCAAGTTCATATTATGATATTCGAGGATCTATATATACAAATGATAATCCGTTCCATGTAACTTTTTCTCAAGTGTTTATCATGTCTCCCCCTCATGTTAGAAAAACTAACTTGTTTCCTCAACTCTCGGAATCCATCTTTGTGCATTATTATGTTAATATACACTGCACATCAATAATAATAAGATGAAATTATTTGGTTCCTGACCCTAAACCACTTGTGAGGGGAGAATATAATATACTCTCGTATATAACGTATATCAAATTGATATAGATAACTTTGTTCTCATAAGCAATAGGTTAGCTATTAAGTGGAGGCACTCAATAAATTATTTTGCTAAACCAACTATGATGTAAACCAACTTATCAAGATGAACTATCTTGAATAGAAAATCTGGAAATTATGCTCGAAATTAGATTACTGAGCAAGTTACCTTGCAAGCACCGGCTAAGTTGCAGGTTAATAATAATCGCACATGTAACCATATCATAGATGCATCTTATGTGGTATACATGGCAGGTGAATGTGCCCATATTCACCTTTGATATTTCCAGAATTTATGGGATTCAACCCCAACTTTAGTTGGTCAATTAATTAATGAGAACAAGTAATACAAGAGAATTCATAAAGAACTTTCTAATTCTTTAATATTTACCCATGTGAACTCTCTATTATTATTGCACATCATACTTAAATTGATATGGCTAACCCGAATGCCAACTGAATAAATTATCAATATTGATAAAATTTAGGTTTACATCATGACATGTGCAATTACCGATAAACTCTAAGTTTATTATGATATTGGTTTTTATATCAATAAACATCCACTTTATTGTGACATTATTTTGTTTGTATAGTACAAATTGGAGAATAAAGCGGGTAGCTTTTCACATATCTATTATCCCGCTACAAGTTGTAGTAATAGAAGATATCAAATCTTTCCTTTATTTATAGTCTCAATATAATCAATCGCTTTCGCGTATACTTTGGAAACTGAATACGTTTCTTTGAGACTTACTACAATACAATACCTTATTGGTAATCAATTGTTTTTCTCCAAAATAATATAATTGGCTCTTTAAGAGTTTTCAATTAATTTGGTACTATCACATATTAATCAATATCCATATAGTGAATATTTCTTTTAATGAGAAAGTTGTACCATTATGGTCATGTCAAAATTATATGCAAGATATGTTTCTTGCATTATTATTGTCCTTTAATAATCACATTGCCAAAATATTTTGCCGTACAATATGTACGTGACCAATGACCATTCATGCCATAATAATGACATTATTTTCTTATATCATCTCAACCCTCCTTCTAGAGGTGAGTGTAGTATATTCAATACCAATAGCATGTTCATATTGTTCTAATAATGAATATGTATTCATAAATCAGATGTTGTCACATTCACACGCATAATCATCTATATGTGCTATATAAAATCTCATGTCAAATCGATGATAGATATTACTTTCACAGAGTGAATGATTATTTTGAGAATCCTTATTATTCTCATTATCACAATGATAACGATTATAATTTCGTCTATTGTCACGTCCACTTCCATTGATACCTTCACGGTAATAATTTTGTCTTCTTTCAGACTTATCACATACTGCTATCATATTTTCTGCAGGGATATGTAATTTTATTATCCTTTTCAAATCCGTAAATGCATCTGTCATTTGATTTGCTATTCTTTGCAAATGAATAATCTTTTGCACCTCTTTTTTACAAATAGAGGCACGTGGATCAAGATGAGATAATGATGGATTTTTCCACAAAATTTCCCGTTTGGTTTCACCAACTTCTCCCCCTAATTTTGGGAAAAGTGTCTCATCGAATCGACAGTCTGCAAATCGTGCAGTGAACAAATCCCCTGTCAATGTTTCGAGGTAGAGAATAATGAAGGGCGATTCAAACCCAACATATATTCCTAACCTTCTTTGCGGACCCATTTTGGTGCGATATGGCGGTGCTACAGGCACATATACTGTGCATCCAAAAATTCTTAAATGGGATATAATATGTCTATGACCCAAAACTAATTGCGACGGGGAATATTTGTGATAATTTGTCGAACTAGCATTGCTGCATGCAAAATGGCGTGACCTCAAACCGAAGTGGGCAGCCTCGTTTTCATGAGTAACGGTCTTGCTATCAACTGCAGACGTTTAATTAAAGACTCTCCAAGACCATTTTGAGTGTGAACATGAGCTACAGGATGTTCCACTTTTATCCCAAATAATCATTAAATGCTTGGGATGAAAACTCAGCAGTATTATCTAGTCTAATAGACTTAATTGAATTATCGGGAAATTGTGTCCGTAATCGGATTATTTGTGGCATTAATTTTGCAAACACAAGGTTGCAAGATGACAATAGGCACACATGAGACCATCTAGAATATGCGTCTATTAAGACCATAAAATATCTAAATGACCCACTAAGTGGGTAAATATATCCACAAATGTCCCCTTGTATACGTTCCAAAAACGCAGGTGACTCAATTCCAACCTTTGTTGGTGATGGTCTAATAATTAACTTGCATTGATAATAAGAAGTGCAAGAAAATTCATTATTTAAAAGAATCTTTAAATTCTTTAATGGATGCCCATTTGAGTTTTCTATAATCCGTCTCATCATAATTAATCCAGGATGTCCCAATCGATCATGCCAAAGTACGAAAGTACTGGAATCAATAACCTTTTGGTTTACGGTAGAATGTGCATCAATTGCATTAATTCTTGTCCAATACAGGCCATAAGATAAAGATGGGAACTTCTCAATAACTCTCTTTTGGCCAGAGACATTCTTTGTAATGATGAGATATTGAAGATTATTCTCATCTATTGTCTCAATATGATATCCATTTTTTCTGATATCTTTAAAACTCAACAAGTTCCTCTTAGACTTGGAGGAGAACATTGCATTCTCTATGATAAATATTGTTCCTTTACAATTGAATTTTGATCCAAGTTTGTTTTGTGAGATATCCATACTTAATCTTGTATGTCTAATTAGTGCATGCATCATTAAATTATTCAAGTTAATTAGCATGATTTAAAGTGTACTAAATACGTGTAGGACAATACCAACTAATATGAATACACTTATTGCACTAAGATCTTTATCAAGCAATTTTAGTAATAATTTGGCTAAGTGATTTGACATGCTACATAACTAGTATTGTTACTTTTCTAGATTTGACCATATAAAGGAATTATATGTGCACCTAAAGAATATAAAAATTTTAATATCGTAAAATCTATACCTACATAGTATCTCCATGTGTACTAATATTCTTTATGTAGGCTTGTCAAAATAAATAGTTAAATGTAGCTAGTGTAGTATATCATGTTATACTGCACAATAATGTATAATCACACATTATGTTAGTGTACCCAAGTACTTAAGCATGTAACTAGATATACTTGAATTCAATAAGAAAATAGACTTGAAAACAAAAACAATTTCAAGTAACCTCATTATTACTAACATGTTTTATTTCTACACAGAAGAAGATAAATAATCAATAAAAGCTTCTTGGATTTAGTCAAAGTAGGATGTAATATTTTAATGATGCAAACACTATTTATATTCATATTTTGGATATGTACTACTGTCAAGAAAATATTATTGTTATCTAAGTCTATTGTTGATTACTTCTATTTATATTCTAATAATGCAAATCAATTAAGAAGTAGTTCACTAATCATTACATCTTTATTCATAAATAAAGAGATCATGGTGAAGTATGAGTATCTTTCTCTTTCTATTTTTGTTTTTAAACATAATTGAGAAAAACTAAGTATCCAACAAAACATATCATTATTCTTACAAAAGAGAGAAACATGTAGTACCTGATAATTTTAAATCAGAGTCGAGAACTTTAAAAGAGGATAACTTACCGTGATGGTTAGAGACTCGTGCTGATAACGTGTTATAAAATGAAAGCAAACATGAACAAGAAATATAAGCAACTTAGTGAAACATGAACAAGAAATATAAGCAACTTAGTGAAACATGAACGAGAAAAATAGATAGAGAGAAGGAAGAGATTTTCTTCTTCAATTGTGTGTCATTTCCTATCTATTACAAGGCCTTTATATAGGCATATAAATTGAAGAAAATATGTCATGGAAGATGTCATTGAACATATAAAATATGTCATTGAATATGTCACTAAGCATTTGAGATGAAGATTATGGAAAATGAGTAGACATCCAACATATTATGATATTTATCATAATAATTTCATATATGTTATATACTTTTAAGATTTATTATTTTATTTATATATATAATATATTTTTTTTTCTTTTAATAAGCCTTGTGACACATTTTTAGTTGAGCCTTAATGCAGATATCGTACACCTAAAAAATTATTTTTTATTTTTATTTTTAAAATTGGACACATTGAATTTTGTCTAACCCGCAAATTCATGGTTGGATTTGCCAGTGTATGTGGCATCTATTGATACCCTAAAAAGTGACATACTATCTAATAAAAGAAAAATGCTTTATTTGCTGAGTTGAATATGTCATACTACTTTGAATAACATAGGCAATAAGGGAATCAAAATTCATATTTATTCCCCAGGTGTCAATTGATGGTTAAAAGGAAAAAGAAAAAGAAAGAATAGACATACCACTTAATTTAATCATTCATGTTACCAGGAGATAATTAAACAAATGACCCTGAAAAATCCTGAGTTACTCTTAACAAAAATAAAGAAAAGCTAAAAGATGATATTGCGATGCTATTACTGAGAGGATTACAAACATTCACTAACTCTTCTGGGCTAACAACAAATGCAGGGAAGTCAAAAAAATATTTGAAGTGAATGTGGAAGCAAAAGAAATGGAGGATTTATGTGAAATGACAGGTAGTAAGCAATAGAAGCGGAGTTGAGCTGTAACGGGGTAGTTGTGCCCCGTTTCAGAAATGAGTATTGCTCCTATCCCGACGCATTTCATGTTGGCGGCCCCATCGAAGAATAATTTCCATCCTGGCTTCTTGCCCTGTTCCATTTCATCAATATGCCAAGAAATAAAGAGTATCTTATCCAAGACGGTCAATGCTAATAGACCGATTAGTCGAAAAACTTGGATGACGCTCTATGGGCGTATTAGACGGCTTATAAGACTCCAATTGGTATGTCTCCATACCGGTTAGTATTTAGGAAAGCTTGCCATCTTCCGGTTGAATTAGAGCACAAGGCGCACAAAATATTTCGTATTTATGCAAGACCCGGAAAAGGGTTGTATCCCAAGATGTGTGATGAGATAGCTTACTCTAATATAAGCATTAGTGACTGCTTCCACGGTTCAAATCCCGCATTCACGCAAGATTCGGAAAAGAGCTAGCACCCCTCTTGGAGTGTGATATAGACAGCATAACCTAATGCAACCATTAGTGGCCGCTTCAACAGATTAAACCTATGACATATATATCACTTAGAGACAACTTCATCGATGTTCCAAAATTTCATTTATGAAAATAAAGAATAAGCTAATAGACAATAAATCTTCTGAAAACATGGAATTGCATTCCTTGACTTGAACAACAAAAAGACTATCAAAAATATCAACACTACTTCCCAACTAGTAACTAGAAAAAATTAATTAATTTATTTGGCAAATCACTGCCTCCATTGTTGACTATAGTTCTATTAGCTAAAAGCCATGGCCTATCTAAGGTATAGCAAAAGTACTATTAGTTATGATCAGCCTAACTTTGAAATCACACACTCAATTCTTCACCAAAGGAATTCAAGAAAACATGTAGAGGCTCAATATGAGTAGCAACTGAAAAGATATATTGAAATACAACTTCAACTCATTGAAGAATATATAGAACAAAATCCCAAAGGAATCTTATTGTAAAAAATATAAGAACATGAAAAAATTACATTTGAGTTAATAACAAATGCTTCTTTCTTGAATCACTTAAATTGTTGAAACAATGTGATAGTCATCCTTCCTACTCATTTCTTTCCCCATGGAACAAGGGTTTTCTTGCTGTTATCTTGAAACTAATGGCTAAAATATATCCAATATATCGATAAGAATTCGAAAAGAATTAACTTTGGAGCAACTGCATGGCAGAGAATTAGGTTATGCCACTATCCGCTCCTGGTCTATGTACATTTGTTCCAGCCATGGTGGAATGGTGTCGCGAACACTGCCGCGCTTCTGCTCTGAGCTATATAGCCCGGTACCAGTGGAGGACACATCTTTCACCAAGGAATGAACCCACGAGACGTCTGGCTCATTGACTTGAGATGGTGCGATAGGTGATCTTGTTGGAGCAGCATTTCCACCGCGGAAACCAAAAGATTGAGATCTTTTGAGCTTGTTCGTGTCCTCGCTATTGAAGCCCCACTCCAGTTTCCCGGTCGGGGAGCCCCAATCCGACATATTAGATGACATCAAAGGTGGTGAATTAGCAACGCCATTGGGGCCAGAACGATGGCCAATTCCACTACGGTCAATAAAACTCTGGCTGCGCTGCTTTGTGAAAGCAGCAGACCTTGAGTTCATGACAGCTGCAGCCACTGCTGCTGAAGAGTCGAATCCATACGTCGAGGGATTTCTCAGGGGAGATGATGATTGAGACATGTTAGAATAGCTTGCTTGAAATTGGTTCATGTTCTGCCGCATCTGAAGCCCAGTTGGAGATTGCAGCTGGGAGGTGTTATTTGCCACCTTAGGTGAGAGACCTTGCATATGAGAAACCGATGGAGAATACAACTGAGAACTGGTGTTTGATGTCATTCTTGGAGATAGGCCCTGCAATTGGGACAACAATTGAGAATCCATTGATCCAAAAACATCATCAAGATTAGTAGGCTTCAAATCCCCCATCCTGTTATCGTTCTTCCAATTGGATGGGGAAGAGAGACCAGCCATTTCATCGATCAATTGCTGCCTGAGTTGCTGCTGCGTGCGGATGCTTTCCAAGCCAAGCATTTCCATGTCCAAGTCCAAGTCTCGGGCGTTTAGAGATGTCTTTAGCCTACTACCAGGAAGCTGTAGTGCAGGCGGGGTGAGATTCACCTTGCCCTGCCACATGTTTCCGCCCATTGGAGACGAACACGTAGCAGCAGGAGACATAGGAGGTGTTGAAGTAGTAGTAGTAGTAGGCAGCATCATGGAAGACGAACCGAGCGCCAGAGGACTCAATGTTGACATGTCCATAGAACTGACTGGAGTAGCCTTTGGGGAAGGAATAGCTGAACCAGTGGATGCATACAACGGACGCAGCTCTTCATGCTTGTGAGCAAAGAAGCAAACTTTCCTCGAGCACCCGGTCTCGTCCTTGCAGAGGCGGGTTCTATATTGGGCAGGATGAAGCCATGACTCAAATACACCATGAGCATACTCACAAGAATCACCTTTGGCACAAGCACCTTTCTTGAACTCAGGACACGGGACACAAGTATAGTTAAACTTTCTTGGGTCCCGTCTCCTCGCGTTCTCCCCTGGATGAACAAAAGGGCATTCAGTCCAGTCATGAGAATAAGCCCTAAAGCAAGGCTTAACCTTGAAACAATACATCCTGAAATCATCACTTCCATAAATCCCATCGTTTATATCCGGTAAGGAAGTATCGATAGGGTATTCCTTTTTCTCGCTTCCTTCTTTCGTCGTTTGAATCACTGCTTTTCCTTCTTCTTCCTCCAGCTCAGCCAAGCTACCATTCAACAACAACTCGAGCGATTTCCTTTTCGAATTCCTCAAACACTTAGGATAAGAAGCAATCACATCATGTGGCCTGTTTCCACTTGAATCACAAGCATTAACATCCGCCGAAGCATCAATCAAGATCTTAACGACCTCGATTGTCAATTCAGATCCACCAGCAGCAGCACAGTGAAGAGCAGTTGCACCATCAGATCCACAAGCTCTGTTGACATCAACTTTCCCAGTTCCAATAATAAACCTCAAAACCCCAATACTTCCATACATAGAAGCAATCATTAAAGGAGTTCTCTCCTCAAACCCCATCTTTTTCGAACCGTAATTTCTACCATACCAAAAGCTTAACTCATCAATCCCACAACCTTTTTCCACTTCACATATGAATCCAGCAAGATCATCTGAAGCTGACAATTCAAGCAATTTAGAGCAATTTTTACTAGCCCCGCCTTTCTTATCCATGTTTAAATCAAAAGGACAAACTTTACTCTTTGAACCACTGCACATCAATTCCTGCAAGTCATAAAAAAAAACTTCCTACATTTAGATTTGGTACTAAATCATTTCACATTTAAAATCTTAAATTCCAAAAATAACAAACTGTACATACCTAAACAATTATGAATCAAAATATAACTTTTCAAGTAATTAAGATTGTTCTAGATTTAGATTTTCTATTAAACAAAAACCCATATAAAATCATAAATTTAACAAACCATACATCTAGAGAAATACTAAATCAAGAATGTAATTTTTTTATTAATTCAATCAACCCATCAATTATTCTAAAGTAAAACCTTCAAAACAAGAAACCTCATGTGAATTAGTTTAAAGTTTCAACTAGATCAAGAAAGTACATACAACCAAGTCAATAAAAATTGGAACTTTACCATATTTTTACAAAAGACTTCACACCCATCATCAGTATACACATAAAAGAACCAAAACCCATACTAGAAAATTCTAAATAAAAAAAAAGAGAGCAATAAATAGTGAAAATAAATAGTACCTTGGAGATGGATAAAGTTTGTTTGTTGTAGAAAGTTGAAGAAATAAAAGGGGGTATTGAATTAGTTGAAAGAATGAGTTGTTATGTTTGAGTTTTTTGTGTGAAGAGAAGACTGAATGGGTTGAGAGGTATATATGAGTCAGAGGAGAAGAGAGGAAGGAAGGAGGAAAGTGAGACTTTTCTTCTTTCTTGGTGTGTTCTTTTTTAATTTTCTTCATTGGTTTATTGGTCAAAGTCAAAACTTCAAATATGGTCCACTATAATACATACCACTTGTGTGTCTTACTGGTTTCCACCTAAATTCAAATGCAAATTTAGATGAAATTCAAATGGAAAAGCAAATGCTAATGAAAATGAAATGCAAAATGATAAAGGATTAATAATAGTAGTATAGTGCTAGCCAACCAATAAGGGTTGTGGTGAAATAGTAAGTATTCTTTTATTTTTAATCAGATATTTTGAATTTGAATCCCTAAGTATGAAGTTATTTTTATTAGAGAACGTTTTACTCTCAATATGAAATTTCTGCTATGCAAACGCAAATTTAATCGGGGCTCAATATAGTAACACCGGATAGAAAATAAAAAAAAGTATAGTGCTAGGCATAGTATGGTAATTTTGGTTCAATATTGTATATGTGGTAAGAAATTTATTAATGTTATAAATAGAACTCTATTTAAGGTGAATGTCTATATTTAGAGAGATTCTAGGGTTTACTACTTGGTGGCTAAGTCACCACCTCCCTATAAATATAGGGCTTCTATTCCATTGTAATCCATCCCAAGTATCAATAAGAATACTCCTCTCCCTATTCTCTCTATATTGTTCTTGTCTTTTATTTCATAACACGTTATCAGCACGAGTCTCTAACCAATTGAAATCTTCGATTATTTTAACTTTTGTTTGTGTAGGGTTTTTGCTTCATAGCCGATTCGGCTCTCTCAACTCAATCGCCGCCTTTTTCTAACTTCTATACGGAAAAATAGAAGAGATGGTATCATCATAAAGTAATGCAACGGGATGGAAACTCAAGAGGTATATTTGATATCACAACATTTATTGGTATACCTTAAAGGTAAGTAATTTACTTTTCCCTTTCAAATTCTTAAAATTCTACGATTTGATTTTATATACAAACAAAGACAACAAAGTTTGATTATAACTCTAATGGAGTTCGTAAGAAATTACACTCACATGAAGTGGTAAAATTTCTATGCCTTGCCATGATCAAATTCATGTATGATTGTGGGCAAAGAATTAAAATTCCATCCCATTGAATTTGCTCCATTCCCTTTAGAGAATGTGGTAGCAGTATGTGATAAGTCTGAAAGAAGACAAAATTATTACCATGATGGTATCAATGAATGTGGACGTGGCAATAGACGGAATTATAATCGTCATTATGATTCATTCCCTGAAGTGAATGTGATAATTGTAATAAAGCCTGTAAGTATGAACACACTCTTGATGTAATTGTGTCTTATGTATGACATTATGAAAAGAAAGTTCGTCGCCCTTGAAATTTCGGGCAAGAACTATATGGCATGGGTGTTGGATGCTGAAATCCACTTAGATGCTATGGGTCTTGGAGACGCCATTAAAGACAGAAATAATGCATCCACCCAAGACTATGCTAAGGCCTTGATTTTCTTGCGCCATCGCGTTGATGAAGGTTTGAAACTGTGCTAAGGCCTTGATTTTCTTGCGTCATCGCCTTGATGAAGGTTTGAAACTGTGCTAAGGCCTTGATTTTCTTGCGCCATCGCCTTGATGAAGGTTTGAAACTGTGCTAAGGCCTTGATTTACTTGCGCCATCACCTTGATGAAGGTTTGAAAATTGAATATATCACAGTCAAAGATCCACCTATCTTGTGGAATGGCTTAAAGGAGAGATATGACAACCTGAAGTTGGTCACTCTGCCACAAGCACGATACGATGAGAATCCAAAAGCAAATAGTTCATAAACTATATGTTATCGTTGCGGTGGAAAAGGGCACTAGGCGAAAATTTGCCGTGTACCAAGACATTTGGTTGAGCCTTGTCAAGCATCTCTAAAGAGTAAATGCCCTGAAACAAATTTTGTCTCTGACGACAATTTTGACATCACCCACTTGAATGTGGCAGACTTCTTTGAGCACCCTGAGGGGAAAATAGACCACCTAATCGATGATGGATCTGTAATGAAAGAAGATGGAATTGTTTGATTTTATTTCACTTATTTGTAATAGTTAGTGAATAAACTAATAGTCATTAGTATCAGCTCGTATTAGTTAGTTTATGATATAATGTTAGTATTAGTTCTTTAGAATGTTTCAATATGCTCAGATTTCAATAATATTTTTATTTTCCAGTAAAGGTAATCGAATAACCTAACAGTTAATCGATTATCTAATATTTCGCATTAAAACTGCAAAATAATCGATTGTGTATGTTTAACAATCGATTGTGTATGTTCAACAATCGATTGTCTATGTTTAACAATCGATTGTCTTAAGACAGTGTGCTCTGGAATTTTTCAAAATAGCCAACAATCGATTGTCTAAATTTAACAATCGATTGTCTTAAGACAGTGTGCTCTGGAATTTTTCAAAATAGCCAACAATCGATTGTCTATATTTAACAATCGATTGTCTTAAGACAGTGTGCTATGGAATTTTTCAAAATAGCCAACAATCGATTGTCTATATTTAACAATCGATTGTCTTAAGACAGTGTGATCTGGAATTTTTTCAAAATAGCAAATAATCGATTGTCTATGTTTAACAATCGATTGTCGTAAGACAGTGTGATCTGAAGTTTTTCAAAATAGTCAACAATCGATTGTCTATGTTTAACAATCGATTGTCATAAGACTGTGATCTGAAATTTTTCAACAATCGATTGTCTATATTTAACAATCGATTGTTTTAAGACAGTGTGATCTGAAGTTTTTCAAAATAGCAAATAATCGATTGTGTCTGTTTAACAATCGATTGTCAATGTTCAACAATCGATTGTGAGTGTTTAACAATCGATTGTTTTAAGAAAATGCTTAAACTGAAATTTTCAAACTGCAAAGTAATCGATTATGGAAAACATATAATCGACTATCTGATTTAGTTAGTCGAATAACCTCAGCAGATTTCGAAAATATTTTTTAAGTATGAAACAAACGGACTGAATTTGTTTATTCTCATGTTCGTATATTTTCTTTTGTATGGCAAACTATGGGAATTAAATTGATTGAAGGCTCCTGAAGAGCAACTATAACTCTGCCTAAAGGAACGATATTTTAGAGAATGCAATGTTCTCCTCCAAGTCTAAGAAGAACTTGTTGAGTTTTAATGATATCAGTCAAAATGTTCTCCTCCAAGTCTAAAAGGAACTTGTTGAGTTTTCAAGATATCATTCAAAATGGATATCAGATTGAGACAATACATGAGTATAATCTTGAATACCTCATTTACTCATGAAAACGAGGCTGCCACTTCGGTTTGGGGTCACGCCATTTTGCATGCAGCAATGCTAGTTCGTCTCTGACTGACAAATTGTCACAAATATTCCCCGTTGCAATTGGTTTTGGGTCATGAACCTAATATATCCCATTTAAGAATCTTTGGATGCGCAGTATATGTGCCTATAGCACCGCCATCCCGCACCAAAATGGGTCCGCAAAGAAGGTTAGGAATATATGTTGAGTTTGAATCGCCCTCCATTAATTCGCTACCTCGAAACATTGACAGGGGATTTGTACACTGCACGATTTGCAGACTGTCAATTTGATGAGACACTTTTCCCAAAATTAGGGGGAGAAGTTGGTGAAACCAAACGGGAAATTTTGTGGAAAAATGCATCATTATCTCATCTTGATCCACATACCTCTATTTGTGAAAGAGAGGTACAAAAGATTATCCATTTGCAAAGAATAGCAAATCAAACTGACGCATTTACGGACTTGAAAAGGATAACGAAATCCCATATCCCCGCGGAAAATGTCCCATCCGTATTGATGTCCCTGTTGGACAATCATCTAGTGTCATATCCAATGAGTCAAATGCACGCCTGATGCGTGGCAGGCCATTAGGTTCCAAAAATCGAAATCCTAGAAAGAGGAAAGCAAATGATCAAAATGACACTACGAAAGAATCTCATGAGGAAATTCATGATTTAACAAATTCTGAGATTCATGAAGAATCCATTGAGCCCGAGGCTCTGGAAAATACGGAACTATCCATAAATCCAATCAATATTGAGGCAAATATTAATCGAGTGGATATAGTGGTGGATAATGTCTTTGCTTATAATGTCGCATCTAGCATTATGCAAGAATGTGAGGATCTCGAACCTCAATCTGTTGAAGAATGTCGAAAAAGACATGATTGGCCAAAATGGCAAGAATCAATTCAATCAGAATTGAATTCGCTGGCAAAACGTGAAGTTTTTGGCCCTATAGTTGAAACACCTAATGGTGTTAAGCCTGTTGGCTATATATATGGCATGAATGATCGTTGGTCACGTACCTATTGTACGCCAAAGTATTTTGGAAATATGACTATTAAAGGACAATGATAATGCAAAAAACATATCTTGCATATAAGTTTGACATGACCATAATGGTATTTCTCTTTAAGAAAGATATTTACCACATGTATGTTGATGAATCTGTGGTAGTACAAAATTAATTGAGAGCTCTAGAAGAGCCAATTATTACTATGTTGGAGAAACACAATTGAGTATTGTGATGTAGTAAGTCTCAAAGAAACTTATTTAGTTTCCAAAGTACACGCGAAAGCGATTGATTATATTGAGACTATAAATAAAGGAAGGATTTGATATCTCCTATTACTACAACTTGTAGCGGGGTAATATGTATATGAAATGCTACCCGCTTTGTTCTCCAGTTTGTACTACACAAACGAAAGAATGCCATAATAAAGTGGATATCTATTGGTATAAAAACCCATGTCATAATAAACCTGAAGTTTATTGATAAGTGCACATGTCATGGTGTAAATTTGAAGTTTACCAATATTGATAATTTATTCAGTTGGCATTCGGGTTAGCCATCTCATTTTAAGTATGATGTGCAATAATAGAGAATTCACATGGGTGAATATTAAAGAACTAGAAAGTTCTTTACGAATTCTCTTGTATCACTTGTTCTCATTAATGAACTGACCAACTAAAGAGTTCGGGTTGAAGCCCATAAATTCTGGGAATATCAAAGGTGAATATGGGCCCATTCACCTGCCATGTATACCACATATGATGCATCTATGATATGGTTACATGCGCAATTGTTATTAACCCGCAGCCTGGCCGGTGCTTGCGAGGTAAATTGCTCAGTAATATAACTTCGAGCATAATTTCCAGATTTTCTATTCAAGATAGTTCATCTTGATAAGTTGGTTTATATCAAAGTTGGTTTAGCAAGATAATTATTGAGTGCCTCCACTTAATAGCTAAACTGTTTCTTATGAGAACAAAGTTATATATATCAGTTTGATATACGTTGTATACGAGAGTATATTCTCCCCTCACAAGTGGTTCAGGGTCAGGAACCAAATAATTTCATCTTATTATTAATGTGCTGTGTATATTGACATGATAATGCACAAAGATGATTTCTCAAATTTGAGGAAACAAGTTAGCTTTTCTAACATGAGGGGGAGACATGATAAACACTTGAGAAAAGGTTACATGGGATGAATTATCATTTGTATATGTAAATCCCCGAATATCATGATATGAACCTGAAGTTCATAAAATGGATAATTCAATTGCAACATATTGCAAAGCATGCTATACGCATTTGCTGGCCCAAAGAATGTAACTATATTCTCACTACAAATGCTCATATTAAGTCCCAGAAGGACAAAGCCTTGGATACGCTTGAAGTGTATAGACAAATACTTGATTCCATATGAAAGACATGTAGATTTGGACATATAGTTCAAATACTTGAAAGTATAAAGTCAAAGATTTAAGTCGCTTGAAGCATATGCAATTCTTGGTCCTGAAGTACCACATCCTAAGTACAATTTGTGTACATATGTATCTTGCTATAACTATAAGCATGATAGCATCGAGAGTACATCTATGGAGATATTGAAGAGTCATTCCACCACATTATATGAAGATGTTCATATCTATCAAGAATGATGATTTCAAGGTGCGGAATATTTATTCAAGTCAATATGGTTGATTTATTTATCAAACATCTACCAAAGATCGTTTTGAAGATGGTGCACAAGATTGGAATGCAAATGCTCAAAGATATAAATTGATGTTCTTATCAGGGGGAGTTAATGCGCGTTGCACTCTTTTTCCCTTACAAGGTTTTGTCCCAACTGGTAGGCGCATATTCAAACATGTGTACTCTTTTTCCTTCTCTTTAATTTTTCCCATTGGGTTTTGGTTTTAAGGTTTTAACGAGGCACATTGTTGAATAGACATTCAAGGGGGAGTGTTATAAATAGAACTCTATTTAAGGTGAATGTCTATATTTAGAGAGATTCTAGGGTTTACTACTTGGTGGCTAAGTCACCACCTCCCTATAAATATAGGGCTTCTATTCCATTGTAATCCATCTCAAGTATCAATAAGAATACTCCTCTCCCTATTCTCTCTATATTGTTCTTGTCTTTTATATTATTTCATAACAATTAACATTTATTTTATGTGGTAATATTTTTCTTTTTGAACCGTTGGTTTCTAATTTTAAAACTTGTAATAAGATGATTTATAGCCAAAATAATTAATTAGAACTTATTTTAAATTATAAATTGCAATCTTTTATTTCTTTCTTAAACTCAATGGGTTTTGTGTTATTGTTCTCATTTTCTTTATCGAATAGAAATAAGGTCAATATACACATAACTCTTCTCAAATTTTATTTATGAAATTATGTTATATTTATTATTATTATTATAGTTGATGGCAGATTCCATGTTTATTAGCATTTTGTTACATAAAACCGAACTGAAAAGATATACTAGAAGTACATCTCTTAAATTTTGGACATGATAACTGAATTGGTCAAGTTGGTTAAGTGAGATTTCGATCATAAACTTAGTCGGCGTTTGGACATAAGAATTGTAAAATTTTTAAAAAAATTAAAAAAATTTAAGTATAAATAATATTTAAAATTTAGAGTTGTATTTTTACATAAAAATATATGTTGGACTGTTTTTAAACTTTAATGAGTGACCTGAATGAAAAATTTTAAAAAATAAACTTTTGGAGTTTTTTAAATTTTCGAAAATTTTAAAATTCTTCAAGTAAAAATTAATAATTTTATGGCCAAACACTGATTTAGAAAAAAATTAATTTTTTTGAAAAAAGTGAAAATTTTGAAAATAAATACTTATTATTGCATACATTTAATATTTGATTATAGCTAAATAATAAATATTTTTATTTCAATTTATATATATTAAAATAAGTTATTTGTCTTGATATAAACAACAATGTGATAAAATTTACCACCTATCATTAGCTACTGAGTTTTTGACTAAGATTGAAGTTTTGAGAATTTACCAAAAAGAAAAAGAAAAAAGAAAAAAGAAAAAAAATTAAGCGCGTCTTAAGTGGGACCCAAATACACGTCAGAGCTCCAATATCATTAGACCGCCTCAACGGGTTTGTCCTGTCACGTGTGGGTATTTCTTTCTGAAGTGTTTTCTGAGAAATGCAGACGCGCCCCGCGACTCAGCGACTGCTCTCATTGTTTTCTTTTCTCAATTCCTTACATCTGTTTTCCACTTTTGTCATACTTGGTCCTATATGGCCCAATCGATTTGACTCAAATGTCACAACTTAAAGGGCATTTACATCTATATTCAAATTTCGTAATTTTTAATTTATATTCGTTTTGTAAATAAAAAAATAAGTAAATTCCCTTTTTTGCATTATTTCAAATATATATATTTGAAGTAGCAAAGTCAATTATGCAAACTTCAGTTTGTGCATGATAAACTTCAGTTAAATAAAACTACAGTATATTATGAATGAAAATTTATTTTGTAATTGATGAAGCTGAAGTTTGTTTTGTAATTGCTGAATCATTCTAGGAGTTGAAGTTTATTTTGTAATTGTATTTGTTGAACTTCAGCATTGCAGGAGCTGAGGTTTATTTTTTATTTGCTGAATTTAATATTCTAGGAGCTGAAGTTTTTGTTTATATTTGCTGAATTTTAATATTCTTAGGAGCGTTTACAAAATTAAATTACAGCAACTGAAACTAATTTCAATTGTTTATCTGATATTGCCATGTCCGAAAGTGGGCAAGATAAGAATATGCATATTTACATTATATCAACATATATTTTGTCCTTAAAGTAGTATTATATATCAAATTGGCACTATAGTATTCTTACAAGTTTGCAAGAAATGAACAATAACTTTTTAGGAGTCATAAAAGAATGATCATTGTCACCCGAAGAAGAAAGAAAAAGAAGAAAATAAAGTAGGGTCGGAGAAATAGGCCTAAAGTTGTTTAGAATGTAGATACAACTAAAATAATAACAACCCAATATTTTAGTAAATACAACTAAAATATTTTTAAAAAATAAGTATAAATTAAATGAAAGCGATCAAATAAGACGCTCGTGAAATTTTTACCAATTTTTAAAATGCTATATTTTTACGTTAAATTAAGAGATTATCTTATCTGAAATAAGAATTGAGAGTATTGCTCCCTTAATTTCTTGCAAAAATGAGGGCGTCATTTGGATATACATGATTGAAAGAGGAGGCTACTCCAATATTGAGGGTTCTTACGAGCACAAGTAAAATCAGAATTTTAAGTTTAAGATTTTATGCTAGTATTTCACTATAAATTTGATTAAAATTTGAAAAAGAGATTTTGAGGTCTTGTAGAAAAATAACTTTTAAAAATTAAAGTTGTGTTAGAATATGTATTTTATTTGAAAAAAAAGCTAAAGTTTTGTCATGAAAGACAATTCACCCAAAAACTATCCCAAAACCAGTTTTCAGAAACTTGAAAATTCTTGAAATCTTTCCCCCAAAACATGATCATATTTCACAAAAGAAAAAAAAATTACTTTTTTTTGACTAATTAAAGCCAAAATATATGGCCAAACGAAAGCTTATTTTAAGTTACTAAATTCTAAATTAGTAATAATTCATATATATTCAATATATTTCTTAAGTCGAATACCTGATTTGAACTAAAACTATTGATTCAGCCGAATCTGTACCTTCTAAGGTCCTTCCGCCCCTAGCAACAAAATAAAAAGTAAGAAATTATTTGTATTCGAGATTTATATCCAATCAAAATAATCAACACTCCTATAAGTTATAACAAAAGCGATAATATATACATTTAATTGGTTAAATGATTAAAACCCTATACAAACATTTAATTTACGTTCATTATTTTGGTGTAAATACCGGGCAAAATAAATATTTATGTATGTAGAATAGTTTGCTTTGACTCTGTTGTAAGGAATCTCGCTAGATTGTATTATGTAAATTTAGAACAACTATTAATTTACTCGTTGTAAGAACGAGCTCCTATTTATATATAAGAAAGTTTGAATTCAGTGACTTTGTATTTAAGTTCGAAAAGATCCATTTTAGACCAATTGGAAGGGTTTAGAAGAGTCAAAACTCCGAAGATAAGTGTCAAAGAGTTGTTAACACATGAGACTGGGCAATCAAATTGTGTCTTTTATGATCGAGGCTTGTGTAGCAGGTAAAATTATGTGTCCCCATTTTGTAGGTTCGAGGAACAGAGGACTCGAATCGAGAAATAAATTCAGTATGGACCAGATTCGAGTTTGAGGTTAGAACACATGGCTCGAAGATTGAAGTGCACGATGAGTATCGTTGTGTGACCAATCTTGAGATGGTGCCGTTATAGGTTTCTAACAGAAAGAGCAAGATTTTCTCCACTGTATTGGGAAAAAATTGTATTTAAGGAAACGTGTCAAGACACGTAAACTGATTGAGTGGTAAAAGAATGACAACTAGCTAAGAGGCACGAGTTATAACAGGCACGAGCAAATGATAGGAGAAGAGGTACGGGTAGTTATTCAAACAACTCAGCATGCATACCTATTAAAGTCATTTATATCTAAGGGTCCAAAGGAATGAATCCGACAATAGAAAAGAGTACATTTGCGGCATTTAATGGACATTAAATATGAAATACGTTAGGAAAATTGTATTGAATGTATATGTAAAGTAGCATTCAATATCTTTAATTACTCATAATAGCCTCATTATGATTCGGGCAAAACGTATATCTTTAAGACACCTATAAAAGGGAGACATCTGATCACTTGAGGACGCGAAATCATTAGAATATGTCTTGGTTTTCTTTCTTTTCTCTTAAAATACTCTTTCGCTACTTAAATTATTTCCTTTTATACATTCTTTTGATTATCAGTAACCCGTATTCTTCTAAATTCTAACTTTGACTAAAACCTCATTTTTTGGTTAAACAAATTGGTTCCGTTACCGGAAACCTGATAATCTATTTTTTCTTGCTTAAACTTCTCTTGTTGGTCAGCTATGTCAAACGACAATGCCAACACTCGAGGAAACCTAGAAAACCAATAAAATCAGGGAGATCCACAAGATACTAGCACTTTGATTCCTACTCCACAAGGCTCTCCCCAACAATCTCGTGAGAGAACTCCTGATGGGTCTCAAATAAATGAACATGCTCAATTTGATAATGCTGAAACCGTTGTTAACGGGTTACCTATTGCAACCCCTGCACCAACTCCCAATAATAACACTTTGAAAAACCCTCGTTCTGGACTTGTCAACTCAGGAATCGGAGGGACTCCCAGTGAATTACAAGAGAGGGAACCATGTAATGTGGTTAATTCTGATTTAAAAAACTTAGTACTAACCTTGCAGAGACAACTCAAGGAGCAAAATGAGCGCATAGAGCAAATACCTAGGGTTCCACCTGTAATCAAAGTAGTAGATATGAATCGATATTCGCAACAACCCTGGAAGCCAAGTGCTGCTCCTCTTCCAATTCCAAAAGAGTTCAAAATTCCTGACATTCCAAAATATGATGGAACATTAGACCCACGAGACCAAGTGACTGCATTTACGACGGGTTTAAAAGGCAATGACTTGACTAAGCAGGAGATTGAATCTGTATTAGTTAAGAAATTTGGCGAAACACTCACTAAAGGAGCGCTCACATGGTACTCTCTTCTACCTGAAAATTCTATAAATTCTTTTGCTGAGCTTGCAGATTTTTTATCAAAGCACACTCTGGAGCTCAAAAGGTGGAAAAAAGAATGGAAGATATTTTCAAAATTAAGCAAGGAGACTCAGAGTTGCTTAGAGAATTCGTGAACAGATTTCAGCATGAAAGAATGACATTGCCACGTGTACCTGACAACTGGGAAGCTATAGCTTTCGCAAGCAATTTAAATGAAAAAAAGTTCGGAAGCCACGGGAGACTCAAAGAAAATCTTCGAGAATTCCCAGCTACAACGTGGAATAATATTTATCACACGTATAGCATGAAGCTGAGGATTGATGAAGATACTGTTCCACGATTTCAAAAAGAAGAAAAGGTAAGTTCAAGACGTGCGGAGACGGAAAAAAGATCCGGTAAAAATAGATACGAGCCTTACATGGGACCTGCGGGAAGAGACTCATGATCAAAACAAGACAATCAGAGGTACGATCACAGATCAAGGAATAGAGAGTCGGGCTCAAGATTCAGGAATGATTGAAACACTCATGAGCTACGAGATGATGATACAAATTTAAAAGCATGACTCGACGGCTATAACTTCAACGTCAGAACCTCCAAGCTCGTGGTTGTTTTGAGAAGCATGGGAGATAAGCTTCGATGGCCAAAGGAAATGAGATTGAATCAGAACAAGCGCAACCCTGATCATTGGCGCGACTTACATAATGACCACGGGCATAAAACAACCGACTACTAATTTTTATAAAGTGAAGTTGATCATCTATTAAAACAAGGATACCTCACGGAGTTGTTCAGCGAGAAAGGCAAGAAAGCTTACATGAAAAATAGGCAGGAGCCTCTAAAACCACCGTTCCCCAAAAGGGATGTCAATGTTATTAGTGGAGGTGAAGATATTAATGGTATATCATACACGGCCGCTAACAAGATTTCAAAAATAACAATCACTCAAGGGAAACTGGTGCGACACGCCTTAGAAGAAGAAAACATTATATTCAACGATGCAGATGCAGATGGCATGTTAATACCTCATAATGATGCACTGGTATTATCTTTAATTGTGTATGATACTAATGTAAAATGAGTTTTGATTGATTCCGGTAGCTCGATAAACATTATTTTGCTAAGAGTATCTAAGAGTATTGCGTGAAATGCAAGCGAACGACAAAATAATACCAAAGGCCCACACTCTATATATATTTGATAATTCCAGTGTAGTCACGAAAGGGGAGGTAACACTCAACACATTTGCTGAAGGTGTCATCAAAGATACAAAGTTCCAGGTGGTAGATATGGAGATGGCTTACAACATGATTCTTAGGAGGCCATGGATCCACAAAATGGATGCAGTACCTTCAACTTTTCATCAGGTTATTAAATTTCCATCGCCATGGGGAATCTTTCAAATTCATGGAGATCAACATACATCTAGGGTGATCCACTCCATTGCAGATACAAGCACGAGAAATGAAGGTAAATAACAACCACAGAAGGCAGTAGAGGTCACCACAACACAAAACCTCAACTGAGCGAGGGCAAACATATATAGATTCAAGACCTGATACTATTCAAGAACCAGAGGAAAATAATAATATCAAAACCACAACAGAAGAATTAGAGCATGTCGTGTTATTTGCTCGATGGTCTGATAGGAAAGTTTACGTTGGAGCTAATCTTAGCCAAGGAATGAGAGGTACGTTAGTTGAATTTTTGAAAACTAACGTGGACTTCTTTGCTTGGTCCCACTCTGACATGACAGAAGTTCCACAGGAGGTAATGACTCATACATTAAATAAAGATCCCTCATACCCTCCAGTCAAACAAAAGAAAAGAAAGCAAAGAGCTTTTAAGAATCAGGTGATTCAAGATGAAGTCCAAAAATTGCTGAAAATTGGTTCTATTCGGGAGGTAAAGTATCCCAACTAGTTATCTAATACTGTTGTGGTTCCAAAGAAGAACGGTAAGTGGCAAGTTTGTGTAGATTATACTGATCTTAATAAAGCTTGCCTTAAAGACTCTTTTCCACTAACATAGATCAATTGATTAATGCGACTGCAGGTCATGAGCTATTAAGCTTTTTAGATGCATATTCAGATTATAATCAGATTAAAATGGATCCATAAGATGAGGAGAAAACTCCATTAATAACAAACATGGGGACTAATTGTTATAAGGTAATGCCCTTTGGTCTAAAAAATGCTGATGTAACATATCAAAGGTTAGTTACCAAAATGTTTCAAGAACATTTCGAAAAAACCATGGAAGTATATATAGATGATATTCTTGTTAAAACTCAGTATTCAAAGGATCACATATCTCATTTATCTGATACATATTCAACTTTGCGCAAATATAATATAAAGTTAAACCCCGAGAAATGTGCATTTGGTGTTGCATCAGGTAAGTTTTTGGGTTTCTTATTTCTAACCGTGGTATTGAAGTAAATCCTACATAGATTAAGGCCATTGAGAAAATCCGTGATATAATTCCAAACAAGAAAGAAGTTCAAAGGTTAACAGGGAGAATTGCAGCTTTGGGGAGATTTATTTCTAAGTCATCAGAGAAATGCTTTAAATTCTTCTAGGCCCTTAAAAAGCAGGATCATTTTGAATGGAGTGAAGAATGTCAACAGGCACTCAGGAACTTGAAAACGTATTTGTCAAATCCACCCTTACTGGCAAAACCAAAGGCAGGGGAAAGGCTATTTATTTACCTTGTCGTTTCGAAAGTAGCGGTAAGTGTTGTATTGGTCCGAGAGGAGCAAGGTAAATAATCCCATATCTATTATGTCAGTAAATCTTTGTTAGATGCGGAGACGTGGTATCCTCAGTTAGAAAAACTTGCACTTGCATTAATCATCACATCTAGGAAGTTAAGACCTTATTTTAGTGACATCCTGTTGTTGTAGTAATAGCTTACCCTTTACGAAATATATTACATAAACATGAGTTATCAGGTAGATTTTCTAAGTGGGCTATAGAGTTAAGTGAATACGAAATCACCTATCAACCTGGGACTTCTATAAAATCACAAGTATAAGCTGGTTTCACGGCTGATTTTAGCCAAGGTATGCAATTAGAAGCAGAAAAAGAATTACAGGTGTTCAATGGAGTTAACCCAGGAACTTGGACTTTATTCACTGATGGTTCATCTAACGTAAAATGTGCAGGTTTAGGAATTATTTTGGTACCACCTACAGGTGAAACCATTCGGCAAGCTATTAAATGTAACTTCATGACTAACAATGAAGCGGTGTATAAGGCTATGATTGCAGGTCTAGAGTTGGCACAGGAACTTGGCATAAATCATATTATAATCAAGAGTGATTCACAACTCGTGGTTAATCAAATGTTGGGGACTTATATAGTCAGGGAAGCGAGGATGCGTCAGTACCTAGAAAAGGTACAGGAATTGTTACTTTTTTGCAGAATGGCCCTGTGCTAGATGATAAGAAGAAAGCTCATGCTCTTCCAAAAAAGGCTACTCGTTATTGCTTAAAGCAAGGTAATTTATATCGCAAAATGTTCGGAGGACCTTTATCAAGATGTCTCGGACTTTCTCAAACAGAGTATGTAATGAGAGAGATTCATGAAGGGCATTGTGGGAATCACGCAGGAGGAAGATCATTGGTAAGAACCCTTATTAGAGCAGGATATTATTGGCCTAAAATGGAATAAGAAGTAGAAGATTTCGTGGCTAAATACGATAAATGCCAAAAGTACGGCAAGACTATGCATAGAACCGCGGAATTATTAAATTCAGTAATTGCACCATGGCTATTTATGAAATGGGGAATGGATATTGTTAGTCCATTATCACAAGCAAAAGGACAGGTAAAATTTTTGCTCATACTTACTGATTGCTTTACTAAATGGGTAGAAGCATGTGCATTTAAACAGGTACAAGAAAAGGAAGTCAAGGATTTCATTTGGAAGAATATCATATGCCGATTCGGTGTACCAAAGGAGATTGTGTGTGATAATGGCCCTCAATTTATAAGAGCTCAAATTACTGAATTTTTTCAAAGTTGGCAAATTAAGAGGATTACATCAACACCTTATCACCCATTGGGTAATGGGCAAGCAGAATCAACGAACAAGGTTATTATCAACAATCTAAAGAAGCGATTAGAGGAATCAAAATATAGCTGGCCTGAAATGTTTGTTGGAGTTTTATGGGCATATCGTACAACTGCAAAAACAAGCACGGGAGAAACACCATTTTTTTAGTTTATGGGGTTGAGGCTCTGATTCTAGTTGAGATAGGAGAGCCAAGTACACGGTTCACACAGGTAACACAAGAATCTAATGACGACGAAATGCGAGTCAATCTTGACTAACTCGAATGGAGAAGGGAAGCTGCATTAATAAGAATGGCAACACAGAAACAAGTCATAAAACAATATTACAATTGAAAAGCACGCCTCATATTCTTCAAAGTTGGGGACTTCGTGCTTTGAAAAGTTTTTCAATCTTCAAAGACAGCTAATACGGGTAAATTAAGTCCAACATGGGAAGGACCCTATAGAGTTCGGAATATAGCAAGAAAGGGAGCATATGAACTGGAGACAATGGATGGCAAAATACTTCCTTCACATTGGAATGCTATTCATATGAAGAGATATATTTCTAAGGAATATTTACGGTCAGGTATTGTTATATTGAATTAAAAGTTTAAATTGCTAAGAGTTTACTAACTATTTTAGATGATAGGCAAAAAGTTAATCCGTACTAAATGATGAGTCACAGCCTGTAAGGCACACAGAATAACCTAAAATTCCTGGAGCAGGGTTACAATTATTCTGATAGAAATTCAAACGGGTTAATCAATCTTCATCTATAATCGCAACTTCGAGTCTCGTATATTTTTCCTTTTCTGGAAAATGACCAAATGAGAGAAATAATCAAGTGCTCAAGGCGTCATACTTAACACTTAAACACTTGGGGACTACATAGTATACACAAGTATGTGCAAAGAAGGCAAAGAAGATCGAAGGAAAATCAAGCCTGAAAAAGTGCAGAGTAAAAGTCACACGAAGTCACGAGCCATAGCTAAAGATAACCTTACTATAGTTAGGGTAAATCTATGTACTAAAGCAGTTATAAAGAAAAACCTTGCATTTATTGTTCTGGAATGGGTTATAAAAAAAAACCTCGTTTTTATTATTTTTTCATAAAAATCTATTACAAGAAAAATAGTTACGAGAAAGTTATAGATGTACCTTAAATACATGTAAAGTATTATTCAAAACTTGTTAACTTATCAAAGTTATTTCAAAGAAACATGTGTGTTCCTATTTCTTCTATTGTATAATAACACCATTATAAAGTTGAGATGTCTTCTTCATTAAGTGTCGATATATAAAAGGGCCCTCTTTTATAAAAGTCGCGTTTAAGTTAATTAGTCATGAGATTCACAAAAGCATTTTTATAGGACAAAAATGAAAAATTATTCTGTAAGTCCTTAAAAAGAAAAAGGCAAGAGTAAACATAACAGAAGTTTGAAATACTAGCATGAAGAACTTCTTAAAAAAAACTTAAGACCAAATACAAAACTTAGTCATAAAGCTATGAAATTGTTTATACAGATTGCCCCATAAAAGACTTGGGGACTTGCGTTCCAAAATCAACCCTCAAATGAATCCAAGGGTTTTTAACATTACTTTCCAAAGTATAAAAAGAAGGAATTTAAGACAATATAAATTTTTCACTAAGAAGATGAGAGAATTGAAGAAGATGCATCAACGGTAGTAGGCTTAACTTGGACATGAGCATCAGCAGGTGCGGTTTCAACTTGGCTTGCAATAGTAGGTTCGATTGGGCTCGAAGAAGATGTGATACCCGTGTGAGCTTCAACTACGGGAGCTTCAGTCAGGGGAGAAGAAAAGTCATGTATGTTGAGCTTGTTCAATGGTTTCATTAACAATAGCTGCTTTAGACTCTAGGTTGAAGCTTTCTTGACCAGCTTCAATTAGGTATCACAATGTGAATTCAAAAAAGCCCAACTTACCTCAACATCAAATTTTTCTTCAAGGATCTCATAATCCTTTTCCTAGGCGGCAACCTCATTCCTGAGCTCTTCATTTTTGGCCAAGGCAGAATTATAAGAAGCTTGAAGTGAAGCATGAGAGCTCTCTAAAGCACGAACTTTATCAGAAGAGACTTGAAGATCTTCTTGTGCTTGAGTTAAGTTTTGTACGAGCTCTTCAGCATAAACTTCTTTTTGATTCAACAGAGCCTTCAACGCCATGTTCTCCTCGCTAGCCTTAGATAGATGTTCTGAAAATGAGGCTTCAAGGTGTTCTTTTTCCTGTTCTTCTTGGATCAAAGAAGCCTTGATAATCGCTAGCTCCGAAGTTAATGCTTGTACCCACTGCTCTAAGTTATTTCTGCTCTCTAGTAAATCTTCCATGTTAATTTGAGCACTGTAAAATTGTTCTTTCCAATTGATGGCTTCCAACTGCAAATCACGTGCAGCCTTCTCTGAATCACATGCTATCTTCTCCAAGAGAGAGATTATGTTCATTAGCTCTGTTCTGATAAGGTTCGCCTAAGAAAAAAAGGAAGGAAATAAGAATCTCAAAGATAGAAACTTTTACAAAGTAAAGAAGAGAAAGAAGAAAAAACCTTCAAAGTGGCATGCACTATGTCATTCATCAGAGTCAGGCAACTATGGCTCTCTAGTTTTGCTTTCTCGATTGGGCCTATTAAAGGCTCAAGACAAAGGTCTGTTTGACCTGACTTTCTCAAGAGGCTGACGTCAGTAGGAACTTCAATAGTTACGTTCCTCATAGCAGCACTTCTACTCGAAGAGCCCACCCTCGTATGGTGAACGATGGGTAGGGGAGTTGTCAAAGGAGCAACAAAGGAAGGAGTAAAAACAGTAGAGGGAGGAATAGAAACATTTGGGGCAGGTAAGGAAAGAATCACAGACACGGGAGTTGAAAATGAAGATATGGAAGTTCATCTAGAACATGCCCTAAATTTTCACTATCAAAACCACTGATAAAAAGTTGATCAATAGACTCACGAGTATCATGAGGAGTGACATAAGGAACAATGATCGAAGTATCAACAGGAAGACGAGGTGAGACTTCAGCTTCGTCATCAGAGATGATATGTCTTTTAGCTCATGGTCTCATCACCAGGGAGCCTCCTTCATCCTCTTCTTTGGAGTCTTCTTCTTCAGGAACTTTTCTTTTTGCAGAAGAGGAACTCAGAACTATTTCTCGGGCTAGGGAGGTACGGGTACCCCAAGAGTTACGAGAGGCCGCAATTGCTTCAGTAGTAACTCCTTGAATAGCAAATCCTGATAAAAAGAAGGATAAAACTTAGAACAATAAAGGAAAATATTTATATACATGAAAGATAAAATAGAAACTCTTACCATGAGTATTTACTTTCCAACCATAATGGTTGGAAAGGTTTTTCCAGGACCTACCCTTCATTGGAGCGGTCTTCAGTAACTTCTCTACCCAAACACGTAAGTTGGGCACATCCGCTAAAACTCCCATGGTTGCTAAGAAAAGAAAAGAGGCGAAATTAGAGAAATTAATAAACTTGAAGGAAAAAGGCACGAGAAGGATATAAAACTTACGTGCAAAATTCCACTTCTCAGGGAAGCGAATGTTATCTTCACCCACTAAGTCGGCAGTGGGGGCAGCAACAAACCGAGCATACCAACCATGGTCCTTGTCATCTTCAGGGCTCACTAGAGGTAATGGGTAAAAACGCCAATACGGAAAAGCCTAGGGGAGTATAGGTGAATTGAGTGAGGGAAAGTAAGGACAACATATACTATGTTGGAGAGGTGCCTCAAACAGGCAACAACCCTCCATACAATTGTACCAATTTAACCCAAGCAGACACTGAAAAAATGGCAAAAATCTAGAATGACCGGGTCAATGGCTGGTTTGAACCCTAGAGTAAAAGGGTATGTATAAACAAAAGAGAATCCAATCATGTAAGAAGTGATCCTCTAATTTGGATTAGGAATTATAATGGGAATATCATTGCTCTAGTGACAATCTTTACAAACTATAGTTGCTAAAGTTTCTGTAATTTGAGTAGAGAAAGCATCGACACCATCTGAAGTGGCAACTTGGTTCCTAAGAGATTCCCTATCATGGTAAAAAGATAGTTTTGTTGGAACTATCTCTTTAACCAAAGGCTCACGTAAGGGCTCAGAGGGTTCTTTGTTTCTAGACGAAGATCTTTGAGAAATCGAACCTCTAGTTCTAGAAGAGGGACTAGAACTAGGAGAAGGCATAAATGTGCTACCACCGCAAACGAACCCTAAGCTACAGAGTCTAGCACCTCTTTTATGCCTAATGGAGGCATTGGGGAAGTTATCTAAACTATGAGTTCTCCTAGGGTTGGGGTTTGGTGAAGTCATGGCGAAGAAGATTGAAGTGAGGAAGAAGTGAATAGAGAATTGAAGAATTGAAGTGTTCAATAAGTTTTATGTGGTAAAAGACAAGGAAAGAAGTTATATTTATATTGATGGGTAACGGCCAAAAGGAAAAAGTACGATGATGAAAGGACCATAATAATGATAACTGACACTTCGAGAATAGTGGAGCCGTAGGAAAAGCCTTGAAAAGGGCTGCAAAACTGCAAAACCAATGGAAAAACAACACGTGCATGGAGCATCAAATGGAAGCGACAGTTGAACCGTCCGTTTTTTCATATCATTTATGGTGACAAAAATTCTCTTTTAAAGAAATCCACTTTCCAAGTATTCAACTGATTAATAAATGGAAAGGTGGAGGACTATCTGTATTTGGAAAAATTGTATTTAAGAAAACGTGTCAAGACATACAGACTGATTGAGTGGTCAGAGAATGACAGCTAGCTAAGAGGCACGAGTTGCAACATGCACGAGCAAATAACAGGAGAAGAGGCATGGGTAGTCATTCAAATAACTCAACACCCCTACCTATTGAAGTCATTTATATCTAAGGTTCCAAATAATGAATCTGACAATGGAAAAGAATGCAGATGTGGATTTAATGGACATTAAATATGAAATACGGTAGGGAATTTGTATTGAATGTAATGATTATGTAACGTAGTATTCAATATCTTTAATTACTCATAATTGCCTCATTATGATTCGGGCAAAACGTATATCTTTAGGACACCTATAAAAAGAAGACATTTGATCAATTGAGAACATGAAATCATTGGAATATATCTTGGTTTACTTGCTTTTCTCTTAAAATACTCTTTCACTACTTAAATTATTTCCTTTTATACATTCTTTTGATTATCAGTATCTCATGTTCTTCTAAATTTTAACTTTGACTAAAATTCCATTATTTGGTTAAACAAGCCACGTCCCCCAGATCATGGCATAAATTCTGGAGTAGATTTGTACGGGTTAGTACAAATCTACAGTAGGCGGTTATACAGCTGTCCTAATAAGATTTTTTACTGTAAATAAGAATGTACATTATTTAGGGTTCCCTATTATATAAAAGGGATCTCAATCATTTGTGGCCATAATCAATCATTGGTAACAGAATATACTCTCTTACATTATTGCTCATTGCTCATGAGAATTGTTTTTTAAGTTTATTGTTCTTGCTTTATGTTCTTGACCTATCTCGAGACCACCTTCGCTCAAGGTCGAGACTGGCTTGCACACTGGTTTGATTTTACTTATTTCTTTTATTTATACGTTAGATTTCTTGGTTATTAATTAGTATTAAACTAAATCACATATCTTTAAAGCCTTAAATAAGTTTAATTGTTACTCGTATTTTCAAGGTCAACGGTTTGATATCCACACACAAGTTTAGGGGTGGCATTAGATGAAGATGGAACATTGTACAAGAGGACGTTTGATGGATCATTGGTGGTATGTTTAGGGCTAA
This sequence comes from Nicotiana benthamiana, assembly GCA_034376525.1. Taxonomy (NCBI): domain Eukaryota; kingdom Viridiplantae; phylum Streptophyta; class Magnoliopsida; order Solanales; family Solanaceae; genus Nicotiana; species Nicotiana benthamiana. The sequence continues at coordinate 71,019,259 of CM067332.1, forward strand.
GGGACACCGATTATGTTCTACGATAAATCCATGAAGGTATTTATGGGAATCACTCCAACACCGAGTCTTTGATTCGCAAAATTATTAGATCAGGGTATTATTAGGATAGCATGGAAAAAGATACTTAGGAGTTTGTTAAAAAGTGTGATAAGTGCTAGCGGTTTGCACTGACGATTCACCAGCCTGGAGAGCAACTTCACTCAGTCCAATCCATGTGGCCTTTTATGAAATGGGTAATGGACATCATTGGCCTTCTACCAACGGTCCCAAGTAAAGTTTTTGTTTATGACTGATTATTGTTCTGAGTAGATGGAAGCACATGTCTTCGAGAAGGTCATAGAAAAGGAAGTTATTGACCTTATCTGGGATCACATTGTGCGTTGATTCAGGATACATGTAGAAATCATATGTGACATCGAGAAGCAATTCGTCGGCAACAGGGTAACAAAGTTCCTCGAAGCACACAAAATAAAGAGGATCTTATCAACACCGTACCTCCCAAGCGGGAATGGACAGGCTGAGTCAACGAACAAAACTATCATTCAAAACATAAAGAAGAGGTTGGACGATGCAAGATGAAAGTAGATAGAAGTTCTACCCGAGGTTCTTTGGGTGTATCGAACAACTTCAAAGTCCAGCACGGGGGCGACCCCGTTCTCATAAGTATACGGCTCTAGGGCCTTGATTTCAGTCGACATCGGTGAACCCGACGCTAGATTTTGACATGCATCGGAGGAGTCAATTCACAAGGCTATGAATACTAGCTTCAATCTACTAGATGAAAAACGAGAAGCTGCACTTGTTCGGATGGTGGAGCAGAAACAAAGAATTGAGAGATAGTATAATAGAAGGACTAACATTCGACACTTCAGACTCAATACTCGAGACATGAATGAAGGAAAACTAGTTCCGAATTTGGAAGGACCATACCAAGTCATCGGAGTAGTCAGTAAAGGATCTTACAAACTTGACACGATGGGAGGTGAAAAATTGCCGAATAATTGAAATATATCACTACTCAAATGATATTACTGCTAAGGTATGATCTCGTCCCTTTTTCCATTTGAATTTAAAACTAACTTACTGCAGGCGTTCGATCGAAGGCGTGGCGGGTAACTTTCTACACGAATGCCATAGGTTTTAAATCATGCAAGCACTTTTTTCCCTTAGATCGGATTTTGTCCCAAATGGGGTTTTCCTATTACGATCCAAAACCACGTGACCGGAACCCGACACACTACCCGACCTGAGCGAACCAAACCATGTGATGCACCCAAATCATATGCATGAAAACCAATTTAACTGTGGAAGCTCCTTGAAAATCTTATATATTTTCAAGTTTAATTATAAAATATTTTCCCATTATAAAATTAAATATGACGCTCTTTTATGATAATAACAATGAGACTAAGTAAAATATATTTTCATGAATGTCGTGTACAATTTCATTACTACAACCTTTCATAACTATCTATGGAGCCTCTATACCAAAGAATAGAACCAACGAATAGATAATTCCAACAAAATAAAATAAGGATGAATATGATAGCTACCACGAAATAATAGTTGTGATTTGTAATACCTCAGAAAGAGAGTCATCCTAGTCTGACTGTATATCACGTATCATACATCATCCTGAAATATATAAAGTAAGCAGGGCCCTGGAGGGGGAGCCCTAAGGGCTGTACACCACACCGGTACTCAGTAAGTGTCATAGACTCTCTCTAACTTAAATTCTTGAGAAAATATTTATAAAAAATAATGCACCAATAACTATAAGAAATTTTATCAATTCGTGACCCTTGTTATTTTAAATAACAAGCAAGTGAAATATTACCCATAATATAAAGTTTTAAAACATTTACGTCAATCCAAGATTTTGGGTAAATTGTGCAAATCTTTACATATGCTTTAAGTCATCGAAATCGCTTTTGGCTCCTTAGACCTAAACATAAGAAATCATCCTTACTTTTCATTGGGAGTATTATACCATCACCGACATAAGAAAGTCAATTAGGTTATGTACCTTGCGACAAGTATCATATACTATACTTGCTCAGGTCGTCTCATCGTAGTGCTGTAGGAATAGACTCCTCCGTGCTAATAATATCACAAAATAATACTCTCTCAAGGGAGAGCACTCTGTCGTAGTCTATACCTCAAAATGGTCATCTACGCCTACATCGGCACGTGTAGTTTCATGACAACGAACATAATATATCCGAAATCAATCTCGTTGAACACAAATAACTCCCAAAACACTTGATACTTCAAAAATAGATTCACAGCATAGTAGATTCAAAGGATCTATGTTTGTCAAATAATAGAATTTATAGAAAATCTAAATCATTTGAACAAAAATTATATAAACAACCTTTTACATGCTAAAGCCTTTAGCAATTTACCATCAATCTTTAAAAGATACCACAAGAGCTATTCTGCACATCGATTTCCAAAAGAAATACTTTCCATGAAAACTTATCTTTAGCACTCAAATATGTATACTCTTGTTAATACATAAGTTTTGATAGAAACTTATAACATTTACATCGAGTGTCATTTGCCAACGACAACAACAACCCAGTATAATCCCACTTAGTGGGGTCTGGCGAGGGTAGTGTGTCCACAGACCTTACCCCTACCCTTGGATAGAGAGGCTGTTTCCAAATAGACCCCCGGCATCCTTCCCTCCAAGAACTTCCCACCTTGCTCTTGGGGAGAGTCGAACTCACAACCTCTCGGTTGGAAGTGGGGGTTGCTTACCATCAGAGCAACCCCTCTTGTCACCTTGTCATTTGCCAAGAAGATTTAAAATAAAATTTTATAAAACGGCATGGCACTACATATGCAACATAGTATTTTAGTACATAGAGATATCCGTACTTGTTTGTCTCCACAAATACGAAAGCACATTTGCAAATAACTTAAGTATTAACTTGAAACATGTTTATAGAGAAAGTCCCTCAAGAAGAGAAAGTATTAATTAGCTTACTTTGCTTTCGCATTATTAACATTCACAAGCTTTCAACCCTCTTCCATCATTCAATGTTGATAAAAAAAATTTCAACATCACAAACAAGTAGATATCTACAATTAGACATCCTAATTACATCAAAATATGACTTAAGATATTAATCAATATCCATATATGGCTCATAAAGTACCTACAAGCTTCCAACAACTCAAATCGCCAAATAGATTTACAAGCTAGACCATTCAACTTAATCCTTATATTTAATACCCATTTGAAGTTATTAATGATACTACATCAATTGTCCAATGCCACCAAGTCACTATTCATCATCTTCCATAATCAAAACTTGCATAATATACAATTCGGATGATTACTTAATCGATCACTTCCTCTTTTGCTAACAAATAATTCCATAGGTTCATTGTATCCAATCAATTTCATCGCCAAAATTCACCATTCATCTTCTCTCTTATTTTCTCAAAAGTACTATTCTTACCATGAACTAGAGTGTTACAATCCAATCTTTCAACCAATAAAACTTGTAACAAATACTTCGAATACTTCTAACTACTCTTAATAAACGATTTTGAAGCATTGCAATTAACTCTACTAGATCAATCTTGAAAAATTACAACTTTAGTGAATTTTGTGTTCTTGAGGATTTGGTGATGAAATATAGAATTTGGATGTTAAAATGATGTTAGAACTCATGTATATTGAGTAAGATCAACTCAAAACATCATTAACAACTTACCTCAGTCGATTGGACTTGATTTGAGCTTAAAATGGCCTCTTCACCTCAAGAACCCTAACCCCCAAATACTCAAAATACTCACATCCCTCGACCTTGTATTTATATGCCTGGATTTCTGGGTTTTGGACGCGGACTCGGATGCTTCGCATCCCCAGTTCACCCCTCTTCGATGCTTGGATGCGGACCTGGAGGTTATGGCAGCACTTCACTGCCAGCCCCTCTTTTCGGACGCGGCCTCGAATGTTTCGCATTTGCACACTCCTCTGCCAACCTTTGGTAATATGTTCATAACTTCTTGTAGGAATGTACAAATGACAAATGGTTTAAAGCGTTAGAAACTATACTCAAAGAACTTTCATTTGATAGGTTTTCCAACACAATAACTCTTTATACATATGTAGATATACTTGTCCAAATTTCCGGCTTGTGCATACTCATTTGGAACTTTAGTCTACCATGTAATTTCTAACTTGACTTGGACTTACGGCTATCCTTAGACCCCACATCGCTTATAATATACCTCGTACTCTTATTATCATATCAATTTATATCCATCATATTAATAGTCCCCGTCTGCATACAAAATAATGTAATTAGCACTTATCAACTTTCTTAATAGCACTTAAGTACTTCGAAATTTTCCAGGGTGCTACATTTCTAGCGAGGTTTTTAACGAGGCAACAATTATGTGAAACCTAAGGAGAATTCAACAATATCTAAGGCTTCTTTTCAATCAACCTCGAATACTTGGGGGGCAGCACCCTCAGAGGTTATATTTTTATGGAAAATACTTCATGCCAAAGAGGGCCTCAATAGGAAAACTTTACAATGGGCCAAATGGTCAGATGAACCGTGTCCATATAGAATAATCGAGCCCCGATAGCAAAACATGTACACATGTATCAAATTATTCAAAGAAGTATTCTTTCTATATCAAAACACTTTGTGTGTCAAAGAAGTCTACTATTATATGCTTGTATTTTTGTGAGAAATGACCCAAGTGCCAAAACGCAAATACACCTCGAATACTCGGGGACTGTCATCGACAGTCAACACATTTGAATATATAAAACTCAAATTTATAAGTCCTCAAAAGGCATCCATCAACGCAAAGGCCAATGACATCATACTCGGGGACTAACCTTTTGGACAAGTTTGAAAGATTATCGGGAAACAAGTCTAAGAGATGCCCCCGAAGGCGATGGCCATATTGTAGAATACAGTCACATAAAAAGGCTATGGCCAAAATAATGCGGTTCAGAGAAGTTTGGCTTCTGCCATTAGTTAAACGAATTCTAATACTTTAAAAAAATCTGTTAAATAAGGCTACCCTTGGCAAAGCAAATAAATAAGGGCTTCAATAACATCAACCCCTTGAATAGTTTAAAGGCTCCAATAATATCAGCCTTCAAAAAAGCCTCAGGAGGTATTAAATTATCGTAAAAAATAGATTACAAATGGCGTTCCGATCAATTGAACCCTCGAAAAACCCAATGGGTGCAAAAACACATGCTAAGGCATAAAGAAATTTCACTAAGTCTTTTAGCCGAAAAGAGGGAAAAATTATAGCCGCCATAGAGGTTGAATTGGACCAACTTAAAGAGCCTAAGGGCCGATAAAAAAGAGCTTAAATGCTAATAAAAAGAGCCTAAAGTCCGATATAAAAGAACCTAAGGGCCGATTTGGTAGGCCTATTAGGTCAATACACTTAGAGTTCGAGACCTCGCTCTCATTCAATTCGAACCCAAGGGTTCGATTACCCTAAATCTAAACAAGTAATGGTTTGATTATGGATCGGGACTCACCATTACCCGGTATGAGACTATTAAGGTTTATTCCCAAAAGATCGAACTTCTTCGAGCTCGACCATGGCAATTTCGAAGAAAACATCTAAGATAAAATCTCTAACACACATTTAAAGATGATGAAGTCATTGCAAGAATTTTACAAGGCAAGAAATATCAAAATTCTTCTTTTATATATGTTGGAAAAGATATATACAAGGGACCGATAAAAGGTCTTACAAAAAAGAATGATACAATAAGAAAGGAAAATCCTATCTATGCTTAGGGCTGGTCTCTCCTTCAGGAGCATCTTCCCCTTCGAGCCCTACTTCATCATCAGACCCACTCTGGTTGCCTTCATCATCATCATCGTTAGAGGCAGAGACAAATATCTTCGCATTAGATTCGAGTGCTTTTGCTTGGGCTATCTCCTTAGTGAGGTCGAAACCTCGAGCATGCATCTCTTCAAGGGTTTCCCTCCGGGATTGACACTTGGCCAAATTGCTGACCTGTTTCTCTCAGTTGAAGGCTTCCCTCAGTTCCATTTCAGAAGCCTCACTATCTTTTAGATACACATCAATAGTCTTATCATTTGTGGCCTTTTCCCTCTCGATCTCGGCCCTATCTTCAGCAACCTCAGCCCTGATTGCGGCAAGTTTGGCCTTGAGCTCATTCATCTTCATAGCCTGGGCAAGATGTAGCATTGGTTAAAAATTTAACCTCAGACCAAATTTTTTACTTTGACTCCCCGAAGCTGAGTCTTATCCAAGGCCAGGTTGGCTAGGGCAACCTATTTCTCACCAGCAAGCTGGTCCATATTTTCCTTCCGCTTGTTGTAGTGGTCCTTAACTCGATAGACCTCCCCTCGAAGCTGCCTGAACATGTCTAATTTTTAATGCAGCTAATACATTGAAGTGTTAGCCTCACAGTTGGGTCAACTAGACCATACTCTTGAAAAATGAGGGTTACCTGCTTGTCTAGCTCGGCCTCATTTTGACGATCTTTGGCCAAATTTGCTCGTAAGCCCTTGAGTTCCTCTTCCTTTTTACTGTAAAGGAGCCATAGGGCCTTACCTTAATTCGGGAATCACTTGAGCTCAACCTCACATTGGCTCAACTTGGCTCTAAGCTTAGAAATGGCCTACACAGAAAAAAGGAGATATCAGTTAATGTAGAAGGAGAAGAAAAAGAAAAAGAATTGCAACGATAAGAGTTAGTGCTTACCCGAGAGAAGGAACGACGAGCCTCTTCAAAGAGGGTAGATGCGTCATTGAGGTCCGCGACATCATCAACCCCAGTAAAACAAAGCGTCATTAAGGTCCGCGACATCATCGACCCCAGCAAAACAACCTTGAAAAGCGTCTTCTTCGAGGACCCTGCTCGGATCGGGCATTTATAGAGCTTGACCGTCCTTTATTGATTCCTTATAATAAGATGTATAGGAGGGGAATGAACTATTGTCATGGCCCCGATCTTGCGCTTGGGACGCTCTGATTAGCCTCGAGTTTCTCAGTACTTTCCCCCTTCGATGTACTTGTTGAAGTAGGCAACTCGTGTTAAGGCGCATTCTCCCCTATTATCAGGAAGCCAAACAAAATTCGCTCCTAATTGAAAAGGCATCAGAAAGATATTGCCAAGAGAGGCGTTATACTTGGGAGATGTTGCAAGAAATGATCCCAAAGCAGTTGTGAATGCGGATGCAGTGAAAAAGGTACTATGTTTAGGCTTTCTCCAGCGATAACATTGCCTGATTGGGATGACGAAGGCTTTTATTCTCGCTACCCAAACACTATCAACCTTTTGCAAACTCGTTGAGCCGATTACTCTTCTTTGATTACCCTATTTGGAACCCGAAAGTGTCATTGAAAAAGAAAAGAAAAAAAAGAAAAAAAAATAAAAAACAGAGGAAAAAAATGAAAGAAAAAAAAATGATGAAGAAAAGCATAAAAAAAAACAAAGCAAAACAAAAGAAAAAAAACAAAAATGTTTTCTTGAACTACGTTCGACTTGATTCCGAAAGGATACGTAGGCAACCTCTCTCTGGGGTTCAATCACAACACAATAAAAATCCAATTTTCCCCAAAAAGCAAAAATCAGGCAGATGATGTAATAGTTCGACGATGATCCCGCCTGAAAGGTTCCTAAGTGTAATTCGATTCAATTATTTCTACATAAACCTTGTCCAAGTCTTTCCGATCAATCAGCAAAAGGTTTCGAAATTGAAGAACACAGTTTCTTGAATCCGATACAATCAAAATGAGAGAAATAAAATTAGAGAGTCTTATTGGTAAAACCCTACGAGCACTGTAAGGCGATGGTGAGCAGAGATTTGAAAATGAGAGAGACTGGTTAGTGAAAACTCGTAAAGAGCACTATTTGACAACGGTGAGAAGAGAAATGAGAGATGTCGATTGGCGAATACTCTAAAAAGGAACCCTAGATCCATAAGAAGATACCCTTCACCACCATTGGAATCCTGGCAAGGTTTCTCGATTTTGAAATGTGGGTCACCATGAGTTTATGAGAAGTCGGGGAAGTTGTGCGGATCGTACATCCAGTCTAAAAAGCATGTCATGTCTATTGAAGTATGCATGCACCCTAGGTAAGTCCTTCCTTCCTCCCCGATAAGGACACTTCTCTTTAAATTCATCTTTTTACCATGTTTACTTTTCCTTTAGTCCCTTTTTGGTCTAGCTCTGTTGCCGAAAGTAATACAAAGAAAAAGTGGCAAGATTGGTTTTACAGGTTTCTGCTTAACAAAAGTCAAGCCGAAGAAAAGTACATAGCCTCAGCGAGTGCATCAAGTCGATCCCGATTGGCCATGTTGGTTGATGCACTAAAATCAAAGCTATGGAAAATGAAAAGAAAGCCAAAGGCAAATGACCTAAAGGTGGAATAAAGTGGAAGGATCAAAGCCCCACACGAGCGAGCCGTCATGAGATCTTGAAAAGTTGAGTTCCTCGGTTTGAAAGAGGGATCAATCTTCTAGAAAACCAGCAAGCAGCAGAGGTTCTCACCAAAGGGTCGGGCTGATATCAAGTGATCGAGACAATCAAGACCACAAAACCAACCACCGTTTCAAATGAAAAATTGTACATTTTTTGAAAAATTGAAATAGATACAACCCAAAGAAACTGTGCGAAAGCAGGTGCAACCAAAAGAAAAGTTGTACAAAAGCTAGAAATAGCTACGCAGTAACAATCAATCCAAAAAGGAAGTTTTACTCCAAAATTATTTCCTGCATGTTATTGAAATAAAATGAAATGAAAATGAAAAAAGAAAGAAAAATCCAAAACAAAAATGATAGCTTAGGATTCCCAAACCTCAGTCCTTTATATTTTTATCAACATTAGGGCTTCATTTTCTGAGTGGAGTTTTTAGACATAGGGCCTGCACTAGTCGCCTTTTCACCAACATTAGGGCTCCAATCCCTGAGTTGAAGTTTTAGACATAGGGTCTCCATTCCATAGTCTCATTTTCACCAATATCAGGGCTCCAATCCCTGATTTTAGTTTTCAGACATAGGGCCTCCATTCCCTAGTCGCTTTTTCACCAACATTAGGGCTCCAATCCCTGAGTTGAGATTTTTAGACATAGGGCCTCCATTCCCTAGTTACATTTTCACCAATATTAGGACTCCAATCCCGGAGTTGAGTTTTTAGACATAGGGCCTCCATTCCCGAGTCGCCTTTTACCAACATTAATGCTCTAATCCCTGAGTTGAGTTTTCAGACATAGGGCCTCCATTCCATAGTGGCATTTTTACCAACATTAGGGCTCCAATCCCTTAGTTGAGATTTTAGACATAGGGCCTTAATTCCCTAGTTGCCTTTTTACCAACATTAGGGCTCAAATCCCTGAGTTGAGATTTTTAGACATAGGGCCTCCATTTGTTGGTCGCCTTTCACCAACACTGGGGCACCAATCCCTAAGTTGATATTTTAGATATAGGGCTCCATTCCCTAATCTTTCCCTTATAAACAGACACAATTCTTATTTTATTCAAGAAAAGAAAGAGAGAGAATAAATTTAGACTTTTGTCACAAATAACTCCCAAAATTTTCCTAGTGAAAACTGGAATAGAAAAATTTCGTTCGTTCGTTTGTTTTGGCATCTGAGCATGTTTGACCTTGAGGCACAAGATCCGAGATAGCCGAAAGAATGAGCTTCAGTCCAGAATAAAGAAAAGAAGAAAAAGAACAAAGAAGTTAATTCAAAGTGCTGAAGCGGACAGGGATACAGATTGCTCATGATATGATCGAAGTCACAAGATTCACATGTCCCACCTTGATCCAATGCTGAAGAAAGAACCGACGCCTGCAGCTTGGTGAGCATCAAAATTTAGATCGAAGTCCACAACAAGAACCATCTAAGACTCAAGATCAAGCTCCAAAAGATTTATAGACAGGAATCTTGTAACTCGTAGCTGATAGACTTATCTAGCTTAACTTTTGATTTTCCATTTTGGTGTAATAAGGAGATCAGCAAGTAGTAGCAGCAACAATAACAGTGAAATTACAGCTTCCCGATAGTCTCAGCTACCAAAACTTCCAGAACTACAATGATCTGATTCCTTTATAACCAAGAATATATAGTCAACCTCTAAAGCAACGTTCGGTCAGTCGCTTTTCATAAATGCTTCTCATGGAGTGTCAAGCGGGCAAAAATCCCTCATATTTGCTCATATTATCTCTGCTCAAAAACCCTTCGTGTCACCGAGCAAACAGGGGGCAGCTGTGAGCACGTACATTTGGCTCGCATGAATTACTCCTACAGGATTCCCAAATTGATAATTTTTCTTTTAGTTACTTGGTTTTGGAGAATTATTGCATAATTTTCTTGTTTTTGCATTTATGTGTGCATATTTAATTTTTATTTAATGCATAAAAATACAAAAAAAAAAAAATATGTTCCATTTGCATTTAGGATCCAATTTTATATTTTTAGGATAATTAGTTAATTAATATTATAAAATGAAAACAAAATCACAAAATAGTTTATTTTTGCACTTTTAATTTTTTGTTTCCAAATTTTTATAATTTCCCTTTAAACTAGATTTTTATTACTTGTGATAATTATTAATTAGTATTGCCTAGGCCAATTTATTTTTTTAAAATTAATTTAGGTTTTTACTTTTTCAATTTTTAGTTTTTAATTTTAAAGAAAGGAAATTTTGAAATTAAAAGGTGTGAAAAGATTTATAATAAGAAAAACAAAATTTTGGGCCAACCCATCATTTAACCCATCCAAACCCTCCAAAACCTGCATGTTAACCCGGTCTAGTGTCCCGTATAACCAAACGATCCCGTTTTGTACATGTTTATTCTCGATCGTTGGATTCCACCAATCCAATGGTCCGAAACTAGGGATATATTTAATATAAATATGTCCAAAATCCCCTCACACCCACCAGTCATCTCTCACACACCCTTCAAAGAACCCAAATAACGCCACCCACAAACCACCGCCCGCTGGAAATCACCCACGGCGGTGGCTGACAGCCAATCACCACCAAATTAACACCAAATAATCCCCTCGACTCCCTCTTTCCAAATCTCCACTCATTTCACCTCAAATCCGTCTAGAACTGCTCGAATATTAGATCGAAACTTGAAACTCTAGCATCACCCTTATTTTCTCTAGTGGCGATACCACCACCAATCGACCGCAAACTAACACCAAAGAACCCCCAAACCTTCCTCGTCTGAAATCCATCACTCTTTTCCTTTGAATTACCCTGGAACGTCTCGAATGTTGAATCAGAACTGCACCCTAAAATCTCAAGTCTTCCAAATCGTTGGTTTCTTTGAAGTTTTAGGTTCATCCTGAGGGTATTAGTGTGTTTTAATGAAAAACACACGATTAGCCTCAGATTGAGCCAAGAATTTGAGGGGGTCAAAGGTCTATCACCACCTGTCATGGTTCAAAGCACCTTTTTAGGTATTTTTCTTTTCTTTTATTACCTTTTCTTCAATTTTTCTTCCCTTCTCTATTTTTTTGTTTCATCTCCTTTTCTCGAATCTTTTTTAGTTGTTCTGCTATCATTTGCTTGTGCATGAGTAATTCAGAGGTTTTTCCTTAATTATTTAATCCGTTTATTTGATTTAATAGCTTAGTTAATTCCCTTTAGTTGTTATAATTAAGCAGTAATTTAGTTTAGATTTTATTTGTGAAAAGTTGCTTCAGTACTTGTGATTATTCCATCTTTCAGAGGCTTATAGAATTTGGTGGGTCTAGTTTGCGATTTAGGCTTTTAAGTTGTTGTCGACCCATTTTGCAAAATACAACCCGTTTAATTTGGTCTATATTATTGGGTCAAATTGACCGATATGATTTGCTGAAGTAAATTTCAAAGGTTTTAAGGGTAGTCTAGGAAGTTTAACTAGGAGAATCTATCAATAACTGCCTAGGAAGCTTATTAGAAGCTGAAAAACAGGCTTACTTGGCCAAGTCATTAATAATTTATGGACAAAGTAGCAAAAATAAAAATTGTAAAAGGTCTAAAGGGCAAAACTTAACCTATTTCTGCTGCCCTAATAACTTGCCTATAAAGGCATTGCTAATAAGAGTTGAATTCAAATTTTTCGAGATTTTTCTAAAAAATATTTTAGAAGAGATTTTGAGGAGAGATTTTAGACTTCAGATTTCAGAGGAGGAATTTAGAGATTTTAGATGAGAAAAATAGAGAAAGACTCTAAAAAAAAATAAAAAAATAACTAGAGACTTCAAAAATCATTGTTCCATTGGGTTTTCTGCTATGATTTCTAAAGCTTTTAATTTCTGAAAAAACTTATAATCTTCCTTGGGTTAAAGATGGATTGAATTCGAGTCATAAAACTCTGGTTTGAAGTTTGCTGGGTCATTTGCTCAGTTGAAATTGGTTTATTCCTTATTACTTCACATTATTTTGGGTTTGAGCTGGTTTTGTTGAAGCTGCATTCTGCTACTGTTGCATTGCTGATCCTTCACTTCTTTTCCTTTGCAATTTCCAGGTATTCCTTCAAAACTATGATGGAAACGGAGCCTACTTGAGCTACGTGTAAACATTTGTTGACCTAGTTGGAATTAAATGAAAACATTAGTAGTTAATGTTTGATTATGCCATGTTCATTCATTTATGTCTAGTTTGTTTTGGATATTTCATTCCTGGACATATATATTTAGTTTTTAAATACTAGATTTAGGCTGTTGTGAGTATGTTCGAGTCAAGTGTACTAGTCAGCATTAATTATGGACTGGGACTACTAGTTTAACTGATTAAAATGGTTTGGTTTGGATATGGATTTCATGGTTTTGGCAAGCATGAGGATCTATGTGTTCTCAGTTTCTTCCACACTGCTGATCGAACCTTTTGTGAACTCAATGAGATTTGTGTATCAGCTTGTATTTTCTGTGATATTCCCTTTTAGGTAAAAAAGCATGTACGCCTCATGAATATGAACTCAAGTTGCTAACTAAAATAGGTGGTGAATGATTCTCATCATGCTTTGTCGGAAATTTGCAGCATTTCTCCCTTAGATATATAGACTTTATTCCATGAATTGATTAATGTTGTGGTTTTAGATTCTGAATACTATTGTAGTAGGATATGGACAAAAGATTAAGGAAGATCATTGCTTAATCATTTAGGATTAGTATCAACCTTGTCCTCTCGTAGTGGTGATTTCATTCGGCCTAATTTTTTCGCTTGTCATAGGCCTGTTCTCGAGCCCAAAGCTTATTGTCGCTGATGATAGTTAATCCCATAGAAGGGATTTTTACATATACATACCACATAGCAAACTTTATTACCACCCATGTTTAAGGTTTGTGTTTATTACATTTAAGTATACCACCTTTCAATTTATATACCAAAATTCTATTTAAGGTTTAATTATCAACTTATTAATTATAGGCTTGAATAGTGGAACTGAAAATCTTTTCAGATTTTATTGTACACATTTCTTCTTTCTCTTACAAACAAAACCCACGATTTTCTCCCATTTTTTAATTACCCTCCCCCCACATTTTTTTTACCAAAACCGATTTCCCTCTCTCTCTGCTTGAATTTCATCCGCTATTGTCGAAGCTTGAACAGTTTCAGATCGAGAAGTTCTTCTCAATCCACCATACTTTCAGTCCATAAAATTGTATCAAAGCCAGAACGGCTCTACAAAACCGATTTCTCTCTCTCTCTCTGCTTTGAAGTCGGATAACATGTCAGTTTGTATGTCCTTTGGCGTGTAAACAGTCTTAGGATCACAATACTTTGGAACGACAATGCTACCAACTACTGTTGCAGTACATTTGCGCTGTATGAATGTTTCGTCCATTCGGCATCATGTGTGTTGTCGGCTAAACTTCTTATCTTGAACAATAAAGAATCATGAATTGACGTTGCCTTGAAATGCCATTTGCAGTTCTCAGCTACACATACAAGCCAGTAGCTACGAAAAAATTCAATTTTCAGACATATTTATTGAAAACTACAATTAACTACACACTGACTACAATTAACTACAAACTGACTACAATTAACTACAAACTGACTACAAGTAACTACAAACTGACTACAATTAAATACAAACTGACTACAAGTAACTACAAACTGACTACAATTAACTACAAATAATAAACTACAAACTGACTATAAATAACTACAAACTGACAACAATTAAATACAAAATGACTACAAGTATCTACAAACGGACTAAAATTAACTACAAACTGACTACATTTTAACTACAATTTGTATAAACAAACCTAGCTTCAATAATCTGGAATCTAGAAGAACTACAATTTGATTGACTATCACACTGTAAATTCTGATTTTTCGGTATTTGATATAGAAGAATGAGAGATTTTCGAAACTGAAATCTGGAAGAACTATCACGCAGATAGATTTGCGCTGGGATTAGATCTTTTAAGGTTTTAAAAAGATCATTTAATTAAGACAGAATCAAATATTAATTGGGAAGCTTAAAATCTGGCGCTATTTTAGGCTATAAAATCAGCGAGATATGGTTTGGTAATTAAGACAGAATCAAATATTAATTGGAAAACTTAAAATCTGGCGCTATTTTAGGCTGTAAAATCAGCCAGATATGGTTTGGTACATTTATGGTAACGAAAACATGAAATATGCGGGTAATAACCAAACAAGGCACAATAATGGTAATAAGGTTTGCTATATGGCATATTTAGGTAAAAATCCCTTAACAGAATTGGTCCAACTCCTGAAATCCTAATGCCCTTCCCCTTTTCTCTAATAGGGGCGTACTTTGGCTTTAAATCATGTCAGTTCAATTGTCCATGATAATTAATTGGAGATGTTCCATGTTAGACAATGAAAATAGTTTATGGCCTTCAAATACTTAGTTTAAACTTCTTTTTAAAAATTGGAATTGAGGTGCACCAGGTAAAATAAAATTTCAAATGCGCGGCCCTCATTTAATTATTTCTTTTATAATACTAAAATGCATTGCAATTCAAACTTATAAAATTCTTCCAACAATGCTAACTCCCACAATTGATGCCAAAACTTACCAGGTCTTCTAAAACCCTATACGGACATACAGACAAGTCTAAAATCATCATACTTCTAGAACCATCGAATCTCAATTTCGGGGTCGTTTACTTAAAAATCCAATCTTAGTCAATTCTTTCAATTTAAAGCTTCCGAAATGAGAATTCTCTTTCCAAATCGACTCTGAACTTCCCGAAATTCAACTCCGACCCCGCGTACAAGTCGTAATATCTAAAGTAAAGCTGCTCATGACTTCAAATCATTTGAAACCATAATCAACCATTGGCAACATAATATACTCTTTTACTTTCTTGCTCATGGCTCACTAGAATTATCCTTTAAGTTTGTTATTCTTATTTTATTATTCTTGACCTACCTCAAGGCCACCTTTGCTCGAGGTCGAGACTGACTTGCACATTGGTTTGATTTTACTTGCTTCTTTCATTTATACATTAGATTTCTTGGTTATTAATTAGTATTGAACTATATCATATAGCTTTAAAACCATAAACAAGTTTAATTGTTAATCGTATTTCGAGGTAAACAACTTAATATCTATTCACAAGTCTAGGGGTGGGAAACTGGTGGGTTGACTCGGATATGAATGGGTCGAAAATGGATAATTCAAAAAACGGATAAATCTTTCGACCCAATCCATATTTAATACACAAAAAATGAGTTATTTGGCGGATAATATGGTTATCCATATTAATAACCATATCCATGACTTACTATATATGATCACTCTTGGGAGAATTCCTAGTCTCCCAACCTTGAGGAGTCTCCAATTTGAGGCTTCACAAATGTAAAAGTTAAGCCCATTAGTTATCCATTGGTTATCCATTTTTTAAGTGGATAATATGGTTCTCATCCATATTCATCTACCCGTTTTTAAAATGTTCATTATTCAACCCATTTTTTAATGAATAATATGGGTGAATAACTTTTTTCTTTTAACCATTTTGCCACCTCTACACACAACCATTCTTCAAATAATGTGTCAATGCTTGTTCAACACTTGCATCTCATCCGACCCTATTAATCTCAGCAATTTTTTTGGTTGTATATGTTAAAACGATTATATATTTTACTTGGAAACCTTAAGATCAAAAGTTTGAAGAGGGTATTGGTTGAGTATTCTGATCATGTGCCCGTTATCTTTCCATCAACTTCAAATCTTCGATTCGCCTCTGCTTACATGCCCTTTGTCATGGGTTGCTCTCCATACACGCTCCATTACCCCTGGGGCGACCTAGCAAGCCTCTTAATGCCAAGCGCCATGGTTGGCCCCATGGTCTTGGCTGCGCCAAGTGACAAGCGCCCATGCGCCTTTGTCGCCCCACCGATGCATCTCGCCAGCGCCCAGCGGCTGGCCAATGACAACAACGCCTCGCACACTGACAATGATGCGCGCACAGATCCTGATGCTTGGCCGGCGCCTAGCGGCAGGTCCATTCCAGCAGCGCCTCGCGCACAGACCCTGATGCCAAGCTCCAGCGCCCAGCCTCAGGCAAACACAACAAGTGTCGCGCGCCCACAGCACCGCGCGCGCAGACCCTGACCCGCAAGACAAAGTTGTTGCCATCAGATTTGTTTCTACATTGTAATAAACTAAGTCTTCTTTCATTGTAATTCTAGGCTAGTTTTACTTCATTTTCATTCAGTGTGCTTTTACAACTTTTTTAGGGCCAGTCATGTAATCTTGGTTTTTATTTTTTAGTATAGGGGGATCAAGCAATCAAACATTTTCAAGCAAGTATTTTCTGTACTGGTGTCTCTCCCCCACGACACTGAATCTTTTGTAATCAACATTTAGTCATCAATAAGATAATCATCATCATTCAAAACTTAATTCTCTCTCAGCTTTCGCAATTGCTTGTGACATTGGTTTTCCCGCACGGCACTGACAATCTAGTCTAGCGTGCGGCGGGGAACTCATTGGCGGACATCAACCGTACTAACATCGGTTGCTTAGCCTTACGTTGCCCTTCTAAAAAATTTTAGGGAGGCGCCGCGTAACACTTTATGTGCATGAACATTACATGTTCAAAGCACTCTATCTATGTCTTGTGAGTACGCTGTACGTAGTCTTATTAATCGACAGCCCATTACGGTAGATAAAATGAGTACTTATATAAACATCTATATTTTGGAGGAAGACTAATACTAGGTTATCGTTATCTTTCCTTATTTATTAATTTGTGTCAACAATGTATTGATAGAACACCAATATTATCAACTGGTTGACTCACATGCATGCATTGTCTTTATTCATTTAAAGGAATTCAAAAAAAAAAAACAAAAACAGGAAAGACCTAGGCTCCCTTGTGTACTCTAGCTAGGAGATTCAACAATTTATGTTCTCTCTTGGTTTTTTGGTGATTCATGAACGCACCGTACTAAATATCATAGTCACAACCGCAAGGGATTATTTAGTTGGGAAATTTATCTTCGGATTAGTTATTCAGAGATTGGTTATTTCACTTTATTATAGGGATAAAAATCATTATAAATCCGAGGATAATTAATCTGGTGATTGGTTATACTATAATTTTATTTCAAACAAACACTACTAGAATTCCAAAAAAAAAAGCGACCAAACTTTAGCGACAAAAGTTGGTCTGTAGAAAAAAGCAACCAAAACGGGTCGCTAAACTAGGGAAAATAATAAAATAAATAGTTGAAACAAAATAGCGACCAAGGTTGGTCGCTATTTGGTTGCTAAATTAGTCAAAATGTTGACTGGACTGGTCAGACTTGTTTGATCAAAAGTTTACCTAGACTAGCGACCAATGTTGGTCGCTAAAGTGGGACCCACCTACAAAATTTTAATAAATAGATTATTATTTTAAAAAAAGTATAAATATAAATATATATAATATAAAGTTGGCAACCAACGTTGGTCGCTAAATAAAGGATAGGTAGTTAGCGACCAACTTTGGTTGCTTAAGTGTGACCCAGTTATACAATTTTAATAATTGTATTATTAAAAAAATATTCTATAAAATATAATTAAATCTGATTTAAATTTAGCGACTAACATTAGTCGCTAAATTAAATTCATGAATAAATAGCGACCAAAGTTGATCTCTATTCAGGTCAATAATATATATATATATATATATATATATATACACTTACGCTATATTATGCACTGAGTATAAGTGTATTAGGTAATACTATAGCGAATATATACTTACGCTATACTATGCACTAAGTATAAGTGTATTAGGTAATATTATATCGAATATAGCTTTTATATATATATATATATATATATATATATATATATATATATATATATATATATATATATATATATATATATATATACATACATAGAGAGAGAGAACTTAAGGAATTTAAATCCTAAATTTATACTACATATGTACATATTTTAAAATGAATTAAGAGTAATATAATTTTTTTAGAAATAGCGACCAACTTCGGTCGCTATTTTGATCGAACTGTCAAAATATAGCGACTAACATTGGTCGCTATTTCTAAAAATTCAAAACTGATTTGCTACCAAAATAGCGACCAAAGTTGGTCGCTATTTTTAATTCCAATACTGTCAAAACCGGGAAACCCCTCCCATTCTTTCAACAAAATTTCTCCAAAATCTCTCTTTTCTCTCTCACACTCAACCCCTCCCCCCCCCCCCCTTCCGACTCCCAACACCAGAGGCCCCACCGATGCCACCAACGACCATCGCCTAGTTGTCACTGCGCCGTCGTTGCTGCCGCTGCTCTCCTTCTCCACCTCGTAAAAATTCTAGGATAGAATTTCAATTTATATCTTTTGTGTATACATATAATGTTTTGTTTTTTAGCTATGAATTAGTTTCAATTGATTATTTAACATTGTATTTTATAGAAATCTAGGGTTTAGGTTGTATTTAACATTATTTAACATTTTATAGAAATCTAGGGTTTAGGGTATGGTTTGAATTTTTAGGATATAATCTTAACTTTTAGTTTATGTTTAAACTTGTAGGATATAAATTTAATCTTATAGGTATGAGTTGAATTTTTAGGATATAAATTGAACTTTTTAGGATATGAGTTGAACCTTTAGGATATGAATTGAACTTTTAGTTTATGTTTAAACTCGTAGGATATGAATATAACTTTTAGTTTTTTGGTTTTGTTCTTGTGCATTGTACTTGTAGGATATAAATTGAAATTTTAGGATATGAGTTGAACTTTTAGGATATGACTTAAACTTTTGTGGATATGAATTGAAGCTTTAGGATATGAGTTGAACCTTTAGGGTATGAATTGAACTTTTAGTTTATGTTTAAACTCGTAGGATACGAATATAACTTTTAGTTTTTAGGTTTTGTTCTTGTGCATTGAACTTGTAGGATATAAATTGAAATTTTAGGTATGAGTTGAACTTTTAGGATATAAATTGAGCCGTTTAAAATATGAGTTGAACCTTTAGAATATGAGTTGAACCTTTAGGATATGAGTTGATCTTTTAGGATGTGAATGAACTTTTGTGGATATGAATTGAAATTTTGGTTTATATTTTAAAATTTTAGATTGTGGGAGGATTTTGTAGAAGAGGCTGATGATGTTATTAGACATGCAATGGAACTTTCATCAAGAATAACTAAGACACGGTGTCTGGTGTTAGATAATACGCTTAACGCTAGAGGGGGGGGGGGGTGAATAGCGTTATAATAAAAATTAGCGTAAACTTGAGGAATTTAAAATTTGCAGGAAATAAATAAGTGCGATAAATAAGAAAGAACACACCGAAGTATTCTGGTTCACCACAACCCGTGGCTAGTCCAGTCCCCGAGAGACTCTCTCGAGATTTCCACTAACTTGTCAAGCTTCCGGGTGCTTAACAAACCTTTACAACTTGAGGACACAAGCCTCAACACCTTTGCTCGGAGATACAACACTCCAAGACTTCAACCAAAGGAAACACAAGTTCCTTCACAACTTGAGGACACAAGCCTCAACTACCTTTGCTCGGAGATACAACACTCCAAGACTTCAACCAAGGAAACACAAGTTCCTTCTTATAACAAGAGAATAACAATTCTCTTCAAGTGTACAAAACACTAAGCACTCAAACAAGACACTCCTTAATGAGTAGATATGAGTAAAAGAATACGCTCAAGATCGCAACAACTTTTGACAAGAGTTTGGCTCTCAAAAACTTATGTAATGAATATAAAATGATAAGCAATAGAGCATGCAAGCTTATAGCAATTATATGATCAGTTGTTGTGTGTTGTTATGTTTAAAACACTGAAATAAAGCTGTATTTATAGTTGAAAAACTTGGCATTACCGTTGCCTAATTGCGAATTAAGAGTTGCTAATTTTACTTAATGACAATCGATTGTCAAGAAGACACAATCGATTGTTTGCCAATCGTTCCAGAAATAAATCCCAGATTTTACGCGTAACAATCGATTATCCAAGATCAACAATCGATTATTAGCAACGTTCAAAAAATCATTTCCAGATTTTACGTAAAACAATCGATTATTCAGCAACGTTCAAAAAATCCTTTTCAGATTTTAATTTCAACAATCGATTGTACAAATTCAACAATCGATTACCTGACGGTATTTGAAAACATTTTGGCAACGGTTAATTATACAATCGATTATACTAAGTTAACAATCGATTATATATCAGCCTTGAAAAATCAATTTAGACACTGCCTCGTGACAATCGATTGTTATATACTCACAATCGATTATTTAATAACTTTGAAAAAGTCTGGAAGACACTGTCTCAACACAATCGATTGTCATATGTTCACAATCGATTATTTTGTGACTTTGAAAAATCTGATGGACACTGTCTCTTCACAATCGATTGTCATTAACTTCACAATCGATTATTTTGAGCGTTGAAAAACTTTGATGGACACTGCCTCATCACAATCGATTGTCATTAACTTCACAATCGATTATTTTGAGCGTTGAAAAACTTTGATGGACACTGCCTCATCACAATCGATTGTCATAAGGTTCACAATCGATTGTCATGGAGATTTGAAAAATCTGATGCTCACTGCCTTAACACAATCGATTGTCATTAGTTCACAATCGATTGTCATGCAGTCTTGGCTTAACATAATCGATTATCATAAGTACATAATCGATTATCTTAGTCCAGATTTTAGAGGCATGTTTAAAAATCATTTTGACTAAAGTAAATATGCATGATTTAAAGTCATTTAGCATTAAATTAAATATGCATGATTTTGTAAAAATAATTTTACGAGAGAAGCCATGTCATGAGTCAAGTTGTTGGATCAAGATCACAATTAAGAACGACTCATGCAAAACTATAAAACTTGGTCTTGTGCTTGAATCTCGTTATAATCATCAATTGTGCGCTTGTACTTGAGCTTCGTCATATGTCAATTTGCGCTTGTTTGTCATTCATCAAAACCTACACATATGAACACACGTTTTAGTATAATGCTTTGAGAACGTGTTTCCAACAATTTCCCCCTTTTTGATAATGGCAAACTTTAAGCGGGATATGCAAATAAACAATTCATAATGACGAATTAAGACAAGTAAATATGTGCAACAAGTATGCAAAATTAGTTCCCCCTCAATATATGAATTCCCCCTCAATTTAAGCTAATAGGAATTGAGAGTGCATACCCGTTATCTTCCCCCTTTTGCCATTAGCAAAAATAATATAAGAAGATGCCAAAGATGTAAATAAAACTTGTTTATTTATTGGAAAGAGAAAACAATTACATAAGGAGGGGACAATAAAATATATCACAATAGAACAAAAAAAAAACAAAGAAATCACTCATCATCATTTCCCGCCCATCATCCGGCACTGCTTCGAAGGGAACAAGACCCGCATATGGATAATGAACATGGTCAAAATATCCATGGATCTCATGAGTCAATTGACCAACAGAGGTGGTCAAGGAAGCAATTTGGTCGGAAATGGATTGGAGAGTGGGCTCTTGAGGCGGACGAGTTTGACGGGTTGGAGGAGGAGCAGGCGCTGCATCACCGTCATGATGAAAGGAGGATTCTGAAATTTCCCACTTCTTGGTACTCTTTTTGAGAGGACCGTTGGAAGTGATGAATCCGGAGGCTTCAAGAAAATTCATGATGAGGAGAGCATAAGGAAGAGGCCTATCATCTCTGATAGCGTCACGCATGTGAATCTTGACGAACCGACACCAATTGATGTTAGCTCCGGTTATTATGGCATGCATGAGCTTGGTGTCCTCTTGGGAAATGGTAGTATGGTTATGCTTACGAGGCTTGAGGACTCGGGTGATGAAATAGAAAATCAACCGATAATTGGGATCCATTCTCGTAATTGTAGGACGACGGGAAGAAAGATTTGGATCATAAGAAGTAAGTCCGGTTTGTTGTAGGAGGACTGTTTCATCAAAAAGGGCTCCGGCCTCTCCGATGTACCGAAAAATGTCTTTACCATTATGAGAGAGACGGGAAATGGTATGAAGGTTTTCATCGGAAAGTGTTAGATAATACGCTTAACGCTAGAGGGGGGGGGGGTGAATAGCGTTATAATAAAAATTAGCGTAAACTTGCGGAATTTAAAAACTTGCAGGAAAAATAAGTGCGGAAATTAAATGCAATAAAGAACAAACGCACCGATGTATTCTGGTTCTCCACAACAAGTGGTTAGTCCAGTCCCCGAGAGACTCTCTCGAGATTTTCCACTAACTTGTCAAGCTTACGGGTGCTCAACAAACCTTTACAACTTAAGGACACAAGCCTTAACACCTTTGCTCGGAGATACATTACTCCAAGACTTCACTGTTAAGCTTACGGGTGCCTAACCAACCTTTACAACTTAAGGACACAAGCCTTAACACCTTTGCTCGGAGATACAACACTCCAAGACTTCACTGTTAAGCTTACGGGTGCCTAACCAACCTTTACAATCTGAGGACACAAGCCTCAACAATCTTTCTCGGAGATACAACACTCCAAGACTTCGACCAAGGACACACAAGTTCCTTACAACAAGAGAATCACAATTCTCTTCAAGTGTACAAAACACTAAACACTCAAACAATACACTCCTTTATGAGTAGATATGAGTAAAAGAAGTAAGCTCAAGATCACAACAACTATGGACAAGACTTTGGCTCTCAAAAGCTTTATGAAATAAATATAAAATGATAAACAATAGTATGCAAGCTTATAGCAATAGTATGATCAATTGTTGTGTTTAAAACACTGAAATGAAGTTGTATTTATAGTTGAAAAACTTGGCATTACCGTTGCCTAATTGCCAATTAAGAGTTGCAGATTTTACTAAGTGACAATCGATTGTCAAAGAGCCACAATCGATTGTCTGCCAGTCATTCCAAAATTCAATCCCAGATTTTACGCTTGACAATCGATTATTTAGAATCCATAATCGATTACTGGCAACGTTCAAAAAATCCTTTCCAGATTTTACCAAAAACAATCGATTGTCCAGAATCAACAATCGATTACTCAGCAACGTTCAAAAAATCTTTTCAAGAGTTTAATTAAAACAATCGATTATACAAAATCAATAATCGATTACCTGATGGTATTTGAAAACTTTACGACAACGGTCAGCTTCACAATCGATTGTACAAAGTTAACAATCGATTATTTATTAGTTTTTGAAAAACATTTTAGACACTGCCTCTTGACAATCGATTCCACAAAGATAACAATCGATTATTTAATAACTTTGAAAAGTCTGGAAGACACTGTCTCAAAACAATCGATTATCATATGTTCATAATCGATTATTTTATGACTTTGAAAAATCTGAAGAACACTGTCTCTTCACAATCGATTGTCATTAGCTTCACAATCGATTATTCTGAGTTTTGAAAAACTTTGATGGACACTGCCTCATCACAATCGATTGTCATAAGGTTCACAATCGATTGTCATGCAGATTTGAAAAATGTGATGCTCACTGCCTTAACACAATCGATTGTCATTAGTTCACAATCGATTGTCATGCAGTCTTGGCTTAACATAATCGATTATCATAAGTACATAATCGATTATCTTATTCCAGATTTTAGAGGCATGTTTAAAAATCATTTTGACTAAAGTAAATATGCACGATTTAAAATCATTTAGCATTAAATTAAATATGCATGATTTTGTAAAAATAATTTTACGAGAGAAGCCATGTCATGAGTCAAGTTGTCGGATCAAGATCACAATTAAGAACGACTCATGCAAAACTATAAAACTTGGTCTTGTGCTTGAATCTCGTTATATACATCAATTGTGCGCTTGTACTTGAGCTTCGTCATATGTCAATTTGCGCTTGTTTGTCATTCATCAAAACCTACACATAAGAACACACGTTTTAGTATAAAGCCTTGAGAACGTGTTTCCAACAATTTTCCCCTTTTTGATAATGGCAAACTTTAAGCGGGATATGCAAATTAAACAATTTATAATGAAGATTCAAGACAAGTATATATGCATCAACAAGTATGCAATTTGTTCCCCCTCAATATATGAATTCCCCCTCAATTTAAGCTTATAAATATTGAGAGTGCATACCCGTTATCTTCCCCCTTTTGCCATTAGCAAAAATAATATAAGAAGATGCCAAAGATGTAAATAAAACTTGTTTATTTATTGGAAAGAGAAAACAATTACATAAGGAGGGGACAATAAAACATATCACAATAGAACAAAAACAAACAAAGAAATCATTCATCATCATTTCCCGCCTCATCATCCGGCACTGCTTCGAAGGGAACAAGACCCGCATATGGATAATGAACATGGTCAAAATATCCATGGATCTCATGAGTCAATTGACCAACAGAGGTGGTCAAGGAGCAATTTGGTCGGAAATGGATTGGAGAGTGGGCTCTTGAGGCGGACGAGTTCGACGGGTTGGAGGAGGAGCAGGCGCTTCATGATCACCGTCATGATGAAAGGAGGATTCTGAAATTTCCCACTTCTTGGTACTCTTTTTGAGAGGACCGTTGGAAGTGATGAATCCGGAGGCTTCAAGAAAATTCATGATGAGGAGAGCATAAGGAAGAGGCCTATCATCTCCGATAGCGTCACGCATGTGAATCTTGACGAACCGACACCAATTGATGTTTGCTCCGGTTATTATGGCATGCATGAGCTTGGTGTCCTCTTGGGAAATGGTGGTATGGTTATGCTTACGAGGCTTGAGGACTCGGGTGATGAAATAGAAAATCAACCGATAATTGGGATCCATTCCCGTAATTGTAGGACGACGGGAAGAAAGATTTGGATCATAAGAAGTAAGTCCGGTTTGATGTAGGAGGACTGTTTCATCAAAAAGGGCTCCGGCCTCTCCGATGTACCGAAAAATGTCTTCACCATTATGAGGAAGACGGGCAATGGTATGAAGGTTTTCATCGGAAAGAAGAATTTGAACACCATTTATATTTGTCACAAGCTCACAGTCATCATCCTCATGAAGGTTGGAGTAAAATGCTTGAATCAATGTAGTATTGATGTAAGGATGGGTAAGAAGTAAGAAGTCAAGAAGTTGACAATTTTTGAGCATATTTGCAGCAGGGCCATAAGATTCAAAATACTTGTTGGTTGAAAAGCGGGGAGGAAGAATGTCGCGCTTTTCAAATTTTGTTAAAAATCGAGTAAGCTCGATGTCAGAATTAAAATATAGAACGGAACCATCTTGATAGGGATAGTTTGGAGCAGTAGAGGAGGATGCACCATGCCTAGCAGAACGGGAACGTTTGGAGTGACGGCCCGACATTTTTACTAAGTATTGCTGGAATTTGCAAGAGACTTGAAATAGTTTTGATAGTTTGAGAGCTAAAATTGATGCTTGAGTGAATAAAAATGAACATATAGGAAGCCTATTTATAGAGGGGAGAAAGGCATTTCATTAATGGAAGAATTCTGCTGAAAATTGAAAGCTAAAACGGTCAGAAACGGTAAAGAATAAATTGCACTGACCGTTTGACAATCGATTGTTGTAATGAGATAATCGATTGTCATTAAGATTTGACTGAATCTCGGAACTGACACAAATCGATTGCAGAACCAAACGGTAAAAAAAATTTTGAATTACTGACATGAAATAATCGATTGTCAAAATATGGTAATCGATTGTTATGTTACAGTGAGCACAGAAATTTTCTGATTTTGAGAATAATCGATTATATTTTGAAACAATCGATTGTTTTGGAAAAGCATTGCTGAATGGCTGAGACGGAAATCGATTTTGCAGTTAAAGAATCAATTATTTAACAAAACTGCATAATAAACATAAACCATAAACAATCGATTAGTGATACTGCTAATCGATTTTCTGCACTGTAAGATAATCGATTATTTGCTTGGAACAATCGATTGTTCTGTGCCAAAACGTAATAATTCCCCCTACCTTTAGGGTGATACCTGCAAAATAGAATTAAACGTCTCCGACGCTCAAGTCAGTAATTAAAATATAAATGCAACCTAAAATATATGCATTTAGATCAACGTTTACCCGCATTCAATACTTCATTTGGACATGATTTATATTTAGCACAACATTAAACGCTAAATATTTTATCAAGTCTACTAGCAATAAGGTAAAGTGAGGAACGATCATACCTGTGTAGTTCTTGGTATTGCTCGTCTTACCTTTCACATTTCTGTCAAGATGGTCATCTAAATTCATTGAAGTGACCATTGGTTTGGTGTTGCTCTTTTCGAATTGATTTGGCAACTCCTTGCGACATTTAGATGGACAAATGAAAGTTCCCTCTTTCATTTGCTTAATTTGCAGCTCCAAGAAGAAATTAAGCTTGTCTATCAATGATATCTCAAATGCGATTTACAGATTCCTTGCATGACACTTATTAGTTGCTCCAAAGTAATACAAATATTTTCTAAGATATCATTTTCCACAAGATTTGGAATGCAAGATATTAGTGGCATGAGAGTTTAAAGAAAATAACATTGCCAATATAGAGAGTTGTTTTGAAATTCTATCATCAAAAAGATAGTAAACTTCATGCAATCTATTTCCCCTTAATCAGAAATTTATCAAGACATACCAACAAGACATAGATATACCAATTGTTATAAAACAATGATAAACCCATTTGTTGGATGACATATCAAGTGTACCAAAACTTATTTTATTAACAGTGATACAAATTGTTATTTTTAGTAAAGCATATTACAAACGAGTGTTGACTGTTAACAGATCAACCATACATCGAATTTTGAAGAACATACCAACCATTATCCAGACCAAAGGATGTGTTCATCAAGAGACAATTTTTAACAGAAGGATTTTTGTCAATTGTTAGAAACATGAGACATCTCAATTATTTTTCAAAACTGAGGATAGCATTCATCAAAAACATGAGTGAAAACTTTTTGAAGAATATGTTAATAGATAATACACACCACACAGTATACTAACAGTTATTTAAACCACAAATAGCAATTATCAAATCATGAATGAAATGATTTTATTAAGCTAACTGTTAATACATATCAACAGTTTTGATCTTTTAAAAGCAGATAACTAACAAGTAAACTAATTGACACCAATTGTCATTTAACAACACGTTTTCAACATATGAATCAACAAAGCTAATTGATATTGATTGTTGACAAGGATATCTCAATTGTTAACGCACATCAACTATTACGACTAAGCTTATCAAAGATTCAACAATAGGGGAACCAAATTAACAACAAATAAGTTAATATTGGTTGCTAGCACATATCAACAATTCGGTTTTTGTCAAAAAGGATAACTAACCGAAATTTCCTCTTGATGCAATGAGGTGTCGTGCTCGGTGCATCTACTACAATACTGTAGCCTTTCAAGCGCACCTGCAAAACAGATTAATGATCTTTTGGTACCCATGCCATTTTGGGTCCTTGGGGGTTAGGCATATCATAATGATGCGATTGAGTGATATGTCTATGTCGTGTAAAACATGCAGGAGCAATATGACCAATACGTCTACAATAATGACAAGTCACGTTGGGGTTATGCATCCTTCTAGGTTCATAGTAACTTGACGGACGAAAATGGTTTACTCTATTTTCAGCATTATGACTATTGCGCGCTTTATGAACATCATTTCTCCTACTATGAACAGCATTTCTAGAATAATTATTTCTACGTTGGAAATCATTTCTAGGTGCTCTAAAGGTTTCAAAACTCCTTCTACTATTTGGCCTATAATATGCATCATTTCTAGGGTAGTTATTTCTAGGTGGTCTAAAATGTTCAACATTTAGTCTAGCATGCATATTGGTTCTAGGATTGCTATTTCTAGGATAAGCATTTTTATTATTAGTCCTAGGTTGAGCCTTAGGTTGTTGGGGTTTAGCTTCAACCTTTTCTTTAGGCTCATTCGTAAACCCTATGCCATGCTTGGTTGACTTCAAATTATCAAGAACATCATTCAAATTTTTGTGCGAAGAATTAAACTTATCTAATGTGCCTTTAAGCCTTTCTACTTCATTTTTGAGATGCAAGCAAGAAGTACACTTTCTAATAGAGCTTTCGGGCTTATCGGCGCTTCTTTTTCCGAAAAACTTGTTTTCTTCTTTCAACTTCTCATTTTCTAAAACCAGTTTTTCAAAATCTTTTTCTTTTAGAGAGAGTTGTTTTTGAAAATCTTTTTCTTGCAACGACAGAGTTTTCTGCAAATCTTTAATAGTCTTGGAAGCATCAACAAACTCACTATGTAATTTATTATAAGCATTTTGCATTTCTTCAAGCGAGTGAGAGTTGGACGTACTTACCTCTTCTTCTTCGTTAGCCATGAGACATTGGCCAGTTGATTCATCATATGAGCTGTCCGCTTTTTGAGGCATGCTTTCATACATTTCCTCCAGCTTATCCCACATCTCTTTGGCGGTTTTGTAGTGGGAAATTTTCTGATAGTCTTCCTGATTCAAGGCGCTATACAACATATTTATTGCATTAGTGTTGTATTCACTTACATTGGCTTTCCCAACTTTTGTTGTCATTTGATCACCATGCTTGATGATTTGCCATAGATAAAAGTTGTTGGCTGTGATGAAAATTCTCATCCGATCTTTCCAATATAAGTAATTATTTCCATCAAATATTGGGGGCAACATGTTAAAATCACCTTCACCTATTCCTGCAAAAGAGTCACGAGTAGAAGCCATGGATGGTTCTCTCAAACAGGTAAGTCTTCAGAGAGTTGGGCTCTGATACCAATTGTTAGATAATACGCTTAACGCTAGAGGGGGGATGAATAGCGTTATAATAAAAATTAGCGTAAACTTGCGGAATTTAAAAACTTGCAGGAAAAATAAGTGCGGAAATTAAATGCAATAAAGAACAAACGTACCGATGTATTCTGGTTCACCACAACAAGTGGCTAGTCCAGTCCCCGAGAGACTCTCTCGAGATTTTCCACTAACTTGTCAAGCTTACGGGTGCTCAACAAACCTTTACAACATAAGGACACAAGCCTTAACACCTTTGCTCGGAGATACAACACTCCAAGACTTCACTGTTAAGCTTACGGGTGCCTAACCAACCTTTACAACTTAAGGACACAAGCCTTAACACCTTTGCTCGGAGATACAACACTCCAAGACTTCACTGTTAAGCTTACGGGTGCCTAACCAACCTTTACAATCTGAGGACACAAGCCTCAACAATCTTGCTCGGAGATACAACACTCCAAGACTTCGACCAAGGAAACACAAGTTCCTTACAACAAGAGAATCACAATTCTCTTCAAGTGTACAAAACACTAAACACTTAAACAATACACTCCTTTATGAGTAGATATGAGTAAAAGAAGTAAGCTCAAGATCACAACAACTATGGACAAGACTTTGGCTCTCAAAAGCTTTATGAAATGAATATAAAATGATAAACAAATAGTATGCAAGCTTATAGCAATAGTATGGTCGGTTGTTGTGTTTAAAACACTGAAATGAAGTTGTATTTATAGTTGAAAAACTTGGCATTACCGTTGCCTAATTGCCAATTAAGAGTTGCTGATTTTACTGAGTGACAATCGATTGTCAAAGAGCCACAATCGATTGTCTGCCAGTCATTCCAAAATTCAATCCCAGATTTTACGCTTGACAATCGATTATTTAGAATCCATAATCGATTACTGGCAACGTTCAAAAAATCCTTTCCAGATTTTACCAAAACAATCGATTGTCCAGAATCAACAATCGATTACTCAGCAACGTTCAAAAAATCTTTGCAAGATTTTAATTAAAACAATCGATTATACAAAATCAATAATCGATTACCTGACGGTATTTGAAAACTTTACGACAACGGTCAGCTTCACAATCGATTGTACAAAGTTAACAATCGATTATTTATTAGTTTTTGAAAAACATTTTAGACACTGCCTCTTGACAATCGATTGCACAAAGATAACAATCGATTATTTAATAACTTTGAAAAGTCTGGAAGACACTGTCTCAAAACAATCGATTATCATATGTTCATAATCGATTATTTTATGACTTTGAAAAATCTGAAGAACACTGTCTCTTCACAATCGATTGTCATTAGCTTCACAATCGATTATTCTGAGTTTTGAAAAACTTTGATGGACACTGCCTCATCACAATCGATTGTCATAAGGTTCACAATCGATTGTCATGCAGATTTGAAAAATGTGATGCTCACTGCCTTAACACAATCGATTGTCATTAGTTCACAATCGATTGTCATGCAGTCTTGGCTTAACATAATCGATTATCATAAGTACATAATCGATTATCCTAGTCCAGATTATAGAGGCATGTTTAAAAATTATTTTGACTAAAGTAAATATTCATGATTTAAAATCATTTAGCATTAAATAAATATGCATGATTTTGTAAAATAGTTTTACGAGAGAAGCCATGTCATGAGTCAAGTTGTCGGATCAAGATCACAATTAAGAACGACTCATTTAAACTATAAAACTTTGTCTTGTGCTTGAATCTCGTTATCCACCAATTGTGCGCTTATACTTGAACTTCGTCATATATCAATTTGCGCTTGTTTGTCATTCATCAAAACCTACACATAAGAACACACGTTTTAGTATAAAGCCTTGAGAACGTGTTTCCAACAGAAAGAAGAATTTGAACACCATTTATATTTGTCACAAGCTCACCGTCATCATCCTCATGAAGGTTGGAGTAAAATGCTTGAATCAATGTAGTATTGATGTAAGGATGGGTAAGAAGTAAGAAGTCAAGAAGTTGACAATTTTTGAGCATATTTGCAGTAGGGCCATAAGATTCAAGATACTTGTTGGTTGAAAAGCGGGGAGGAAGAATGTCGCGCTTTTTAAATTTTGTTGAAAATCGAGTAAGCTCGATGTCAGAATTAAAGTATAGAACGGAAACATCTTGATAAGGATAGTTTGGAGCAGCAGAGGAGGATGCACCATGCCTAGCAGAACGGGAACGTTTGGAGTGACGGCCCGACATTTTCACTGAGTATTGCTGGAATTTGCAAGAGACTTGAAAGAATTTTGATAGTTTGAGAGCTAAAGTTGATGCTTGAGTGAATAAAAATGAACATATATGGAGCCTATTTATAGAGGGGAGAAAGGCATTTCATTAATGGAAGAATCTGCAGAAAATTGAAAGCTGAAACAGTCAGAAACGGTAAAAATAAATCTTACTGACCGTTTAGGCAATCGATTGTTGGAATGAGAGAATCGATTGTCATTAAGATTTGACTGAATCTCGGAACTGACACAAATCGATTGCAGGAATCTTCAGAAGCCAAACGGTAACAAATTTTTGAAATACTGACAGAAAATAATCGATTGTCAAATATGGTAATCGATTGTTATGTTACAGCGAGTACAGAAATTTTCTGACTAGGAAAATAATCGATTATATTTTGAAACAATCGATTGTTTTAGGAAAGCAGTATTGAATGGCTGAGACGGTAATCGATTATACAGTTAAAAAATCGATTAATAAACAAAACTGCATAATAAGCATAAACCATAAATAATCGATTAGTGATACTTGCTAATCGATTTTCTGCACAGTAAAATAATCGATTATTTGCTGTAACAATCGATTGTTCTATGCCATTTCTTTATAATTCCCCCTACCTTTAGGGCGATACCTGCAAAATAAAATTAGACGTCTCCGACGCTTGAGTCAGTAATTTGTAAAATATAAATGCAACCTAAAATGTATGCATTTAGATCAACGTTTGACCGAATTTGATACTTCATTAGGACATGATTTATATTTAGCACATCAAATAACCGCTAAATATTTTATCAAGTCTACTAGCAATAAGGTAAAGTGAGGAACGATCATACCTTTGTAATTCTTGGTATTGCTCTTCTTATCTTTCACATTTCTGTCAAGATGGTCATATAAATTCATTGAAATGACCATTGCTTTGGTGTTGCTCTTTTCAAATTGATTCAGCAACTCCTTGCCACATTTAGTTTGACAAATGAAAGTTCCCTCTTTCATTTACTTAACTTGTAGCTCCAAGAATAATTTAAGCTTGTCTACCATTGACATCTCAAATGCGATTTACAGATTCCTTGCATAACACTCATTAGTTGCTCCAAAATAATAAAAATATTTTCTGAAATACAATATCATTTTCAACATATTTTGGAATGCAAAATATTAATGGCATAAAAGTTATCAACATAGTTTGAAAAAAAAAATAACATTGCCAACATAGAAAGTTATTTTGAAGTACAACAATAATGTCATCAGGATAATATCATCAATAAAATTCATGCAATCTATTTCTCCTTAATGAGAAATTCCCCCTCAAATGAGGCAAACTAGAATGTAAAGGCATTCCCCTTTACTAACTTGCCTAAACACTTCCTCCTCTTTCGACGTTTTCAAAAGGTCAAGATAAGATAGGGAAGACAACGAGGAGTATGCAATATGAGGATTGCGAGAAATTTATCAAGACCTACCAACAAAACATAGATATATCAATTGTTATAAAATGATAAAATCATTTGTTGGAAAATATAACAAATGTATCAAATATTATTTTATTGAAACCGTAAATCAAATTTTTAACAATATGCCAACCATTATTCAGACCAAAAGATATAATTATCAAATATTATGTTATTGAACCCACAAATAACAATTATCAAATCATAAATGAAATGTTTTTATTAGAAGCAGGCTAACAGTTAAAACATACCAACTATTATTAATTGTTGCACAAACATTTCAAAGTTTATTTTTATCAAGAGGATACTAATTGTTAACACTTATCAACAATTAGAATCTTTATCAAAAGATAACTAACAAGGATCAATAAAAAATAATTGACACCAATTGTTATTTAACAACAAGTTTTCAACATATGAATCAACAAAGCTAATTGCTAGTTTTTGCAAACCATAGTAAAAAATTGTTGTTTATTAAAACATGAGTGAAGAGCAAATATATATCAATAAACGTATCACATACTGGTTTGTATCAATAATTATGATTTTATCAACCAAGTAGCATGAATTGGTCGAACCATTAGTGATACCATGTTGTTTGAACTAAAGGCTATCAAGACATTAATTTACAAAAATAATTAATATCGAATGTTAACCAGGATGTATCAATCATTCACATGTAACGAAAATATGGTAACTAACCGTCATTTCCCTTTTGATGCCATACGGTATTGTGCTTGGTGCATCTACTACAATATTGTAGTTTTTCAAGCACACCTGCAAAACAGATTAATGATCTTTTGGTACCCATGCCATTTTGGGTCCTTGAGGGTTAGGCATATCATAATGATGCGATTGTGTGATATGTCTATGTCGTGTAAAACATGCAGGAGCAATGTGACCAATTCGTCTACAATAATGACAAGTCACGTTGGGATTATGCATCCTTCTAGGTTCATAGTAATTAGACGGACGAAAATTGTTCACTCTATTTTCGACACTATGGCTATTGCGCATTTCATGGAAGTCATTTCTCCTACTATTATGGGCAGCATTTCTAGAATAATTGTTTCTAGGTTGAGGGCCATTTCTAGGTGTTCTAAAAGGTTCAAACTTCCTTCTAGTGTGTGGCCTAGAATATGCATCATTTCTAGAGTGGTTATTTCTAGGTGGAAAGTCATTGCTAGGTCTCCTAAAATGTTCAGCATTCCTTCTAGCATTTGGTCTAGCATGCATGTTGGTTCTAGTATTGCTATTTCTAGGATGAGCATTTGTTTTATTAATCCTAGGTTGAGCCTTAGGTGGTTGGGGTTTGGTTTCAACCTTTTCTTTAGGCTCATTCTTAAAACCTATGCCATGCTTGGTTGACTTCAAATTAACAAGAACTTCATTCAAATTTTTATGAGAGGAATTAAACTTATCTGAGGTGCCCTTTAGCCTTTCTACTTCATTTTTGAGATGCATGCAAGACGTACAATTTCTAGTAGAACTTTCGGGCTTGTCGGCGCTTCTCTTACCGAAGAACTTGTTTTCCTCTTTCAACTTCTCATTTTCTAAAAACAGTTTTTCAAAATCCTTTTCTTTCAATGAGAGTCGTTTTTGAAAATCTGTTTCTCGCAACAAAAGAGTTTTCTGCAAATCTTTAATAGTCTTGGAAGCATTAACAAACTCACTATATAATTTATTATAAGCACTTTGCACATCTTCAAGTGAGTGAGAGTTATACGTACTTACCTCTTCTTCTTCGTTTGCCATGAGACATTGGCCAGTCGATTCATCACCTGAGCTGTCCGCTTTTTGAGGTGTGCTTTCATACATTTCCTCAAGCTTATCCCACATCTCATTGTCGGTTTTGTAGTGGGAAATTTTCTGATAGTCTTCCTGATTCAAGGCGCTATACAACATATTTATTGCATTAGTGTTGTATTCACTTACCTTGGCTTTTCCAACTTTTGTTGTCATTTGATTTCCATGCTTGATTATTTGCCATAGATAGAAGTTTTTGGCTGTGATGTCTCATCCGATCTTTCCAATATGAGTAATTGTTTCCATCAAATATTGGAGGCAACGCGTTGGAATGACCTTCACTTATTCCTGCAAAAGAGTCACGAGTAGAAGCCATGGAAGTTTCTCTCAAACTGTTAAGTCTTCAGAGAGTTGGGCTCTGATACCAACTGTTAGATAATACGCTTAACGCTAGGGGGGGGGTGAATTGCGTTATAATAAAAATTAGCGTAAACTTGCGGAATTTAAAATTTGCAGGAAATAAATAAGTGCGATAAATAAGAAAGAACACACCGAAGTATTCTGGTTCACCACAACCCGTGGCTAGTCCAGTCCCCGAGAGACTCTCTCGAGATTTCCACTAACTTGTCAAGCTTCCGGGTGCTTAACAAACCTTTACAACTTGAGGACACAAGCCTCAACACCTTTGCTCAGAGATACAACACTCCAAGACTTCAACTAAAGGAAACACAAGTTCCTTCACAACTTGAGGACACAAGCCTCAACTACCTTTGCTCGGAGATACAACACTCCAAGACTTCAACCAAGGAAACACAAGTTCCTTCTTACAACAAGAGAATAACAATTCTCTTCAAGTGTACAAAACACTAAGCACTCAAACAAGACACTCCTTAATGAGTAGATATGAGTAAAAGAATACGCTCAAGATCGCAACAACTTTCGACAAAAGTTTGGCTCACAAAAACTTATGTAATGAATATAAAATGATAAGCAATAGAGCATGCAAGCTTATAGAAATTATATGATCAGTTGTTGTGTGTTGTTGTGTTTAAAATACTGAAATGAAGCTGTATTTATAGTTGAAAAACTTGGCATTACCGTTGCCTAATTGCCAATTAAGAGTTGCTAATTTTACTGAATGACAATCGATTGTCAAGAAGCCACAATCGATTATTTGCCAATCGTTCCAGAAATCAATCCCAGATTTTACGCGTAACAATCGATTATCCAAGATCAACAATCGATTATTAGCAACGTTCAAAAAAACATTTCCAGATTTTACGTAAAACAATCGATTATACAAAATCAATAATCGATTATTCAGCAACGTTCAAAAAATCCTTTTCAGATTTTAATTTCATCAATCGATTGTACAAAATCAACAATCGATTACCTGACGATATTTGAAAACATTTTGGCAATGGTTAGTTATACAATCGATTATACTAAGTTAACAATCGATTATATATCAGCCTTGAAAAATCAATTTAGACACTGCCTCGTGACAATCGATTGATATATACTCACAATCGATTATTTAATAACTTTAAAAAAGTTTGGAAGACACTGTCTCAACACAATCGATTGTCATATGTTCACAATCGATTATTTTGTGACTTTGAAAAATCTGATGGACACTGTCTCTTCACAATCGATTGTCATTAACTTCACAATCGATTCTTTTGAGCGTTGAAAAACTTTGATGGACACTGCCTCATCACAATCGATTGTCATTAACTTCACAATCGATTATTTTGAGCGTTGAAAAACTTTGATGGACACTGCCTCATGACAATCGATTGTCATAAGGTTCACAATCGATTGTCATGCAGATTTGAAAATTCTGATGCTCACTGCCTTAACACAATCGATTGTCATTAGTTCACAATCGATTGTCATGCAGTCTTGGCTTAACATAATCGATTATCTTAGTCCAGATTTTAGAGGCATGTTTAAAAATCATTTTGACTAAAGTAAATATGCATGATTTAATGTCATTTAGCATTAAATTAAATATGCATGATTTTGTAAAAATAATTTTACGAGAGAAGCCATGTCATGAGTCAAGTTGTCGGATCAAGATCACAATTAAGAACGACTCATGCAAAACTATAAAACTTAGTCTTGTGCTTGAATCTCGTTATATACATCAATTGTGCGCTTGTACTTGAGTTTCGTCATATGTCAATTTACGCTTGTTTGTCATTCATCAAAACCTACACATATGAACATACGTTTTAGTATAATGCTTTGAGAACGTGTTTCCAACATCTGGCAGGGTGTGCCTTTAATTGTTCTTCTCATTAGCGGCAATGATGATGAGAAGGCAATGGCATGTGTTTCAAATAGTGATTGTGTAGGTAGAAATTTAATATTTCCTAAGTAGATTAAAGAAGAGCTTATATAGGAATTATGTACTTCATTTTCCATGATGAAAATAAGTTTGATTGAGAGCGACAAGGTTGATGAAGATGGAATATTTTCCATTGGTCGTGGCAGCTCCCATAAAACGGGGATCATAAGACTCTATGATGACAAAGATTATAGGAAGTTTTATTCTCAACTTTATTTCAAGTCTGATCTGTACAGGTTTAATGTGATATTGATGATATTTTTTGGATTCAGACAATGATTTGACCAACAAAAGTATCAAAATGCTCTTAAAAGAACTAAAGGTAAAATGTTTTGCATCCTTCTCTACCAAGAAAAAAACGTTTTACCTTTAATTCTTTTTAAGAGCATTTCCATACTTTTGTCGTTCAAATCATTTTCTGAATCCGAAGAAATATCACTAATATCATATTAAGCTTGTACATATTAGACTTGGAAGAAAGTTGAGAACAAAACTTCCTATAATCTTTGCCATCATAGAGTCTTATGATCCCTGTTTTATGGGAACTGCCACGACCAATGGAAAACATTCCATATTCATCAACCTTGTCACTATCAATCAAACTTCTTTTCCGCTTGGAAAGTGAAGTAGAGAATTCCTCTATAACCTCTTTTATCTACTTAGGAAATGTTAAATCCTACCTACACCATCACTATTTTGAAACACATGTCGTTGCCTTCTCATTACCATTGTAGCTAATGAGATGAACAATTGATCAAAGACACACCCTGTTAGGTACTGTATCCAAGTTATTCTCTGTATCTAAGTTCTTCCCGAGTAATAGTACCACAAGGATAATCACCAAAGCCACCAGACAGCTTTATGATGCCAATGAAGCAAGATGAGCTATTCAATGAAACTCGTATTGTAAAGAAGAAGAAAGAGATTGATTCAGAAAGGAGGGTCGAGCCTCGACTATATACATGTAAGTTTTTTTACTTTTCATTAAGTATTTTGATTTACTTTTATATAAATTTTGAAATACTAATTCAATATAATTTTTCATATAGGTTCGCTTCACATCTAACGTGTGGGGAATTCATACGCAGTCAACCACCAAATGAATCGGGCAAGGCAATCTAACTTTCGGACGAGGATACTGAAGAACATTCCTTGAGTACTTTATATACTCTGAACTAGACAAAAAACTTAGTTCTATTGTGTTAGTTCTTTTTAGTTCGAATGAGCTTCTAATAAGCGTTAACTTAGTTTTGTTAGCTTAATGTGTTAGTTCTATTAAACTTTATTCTTTGTTGCTTTTAATTGTTGTTGTTGTTAGCATAAAATGCTTGTTTAGGATGTTTGGTAAGCTCGCAGGTGGCGTAGCTGCCAAAACAGGCAGTTCCTGCCAAAAATATACCAAGAAAAGCGACCAACTTTGGTCTCTATTTGGTCGCTTTTATTTTAAACAAATAATTTTCTGGGCTAGCGACCAACCTTGGTTGCTATTTAACCAGATTTTCAAAAGAAGCGACCAAAGTTGGTCACTTATCTTTAAAAAATAAATTAAATTCTTGAATTTAGCGACCAATTTTGGTCTCTATTGTCCAAATTTTAAAATATAATATTTGGATTAGAGGCTAAAGTTGGTCGCTTCTTAATGATTAATAATAAATAAAAAGAATATTTTATATTTAAAGACCAACTTTGGTCGCTAAATTTATATTATTAAATTATTAAAGCGATCAAAGTTGGTCACTATAGTCAAAACCCGGAATAATTGGCCCTTTTAGTTTAGAGACCAAAGTTGGTCGCTAACTTTGGTCCCCAAATAAAAGGGACCATCAATATAACTACCAGGCGTTTTTGGCTATAAGCGACCAACTTTGGTCGCTTTTTGTGGTCATTTTTTCCGGATTTTTAATAGTGAAACATGTGATAAATTCATCTCAAATTTAATTTCGAGATTAATTATCCCTCCTCGTAACGAGCACTAATAGTTTGGAGAAGTAATGATTAGGGTAACTAAGAAAATTGAGCTTGAATGCAAATAAGTTAAGAGTTACTGTTAGAAAATATTATTGGGTCAGATTCACTCATAAGGAATGCTAGATGACTCATAACCCTATTAATTAGTAATCCTTTTAAATCCTACTTACAACTTATAAATAGGGATATTAATGATTCGGCCCCGCCAGTTATTTTACTAAATTTGTACTATACCAATTTTTCGGTTATTCAATTATATATAACCACATGTCAAAATTCTCTTACAGGATAAGAGAGAAATCACGAGTGGAGTTTTTCTTCCTTCTTCCATCTAATTACGGACGTCCTTCATTCAATTTTACATTCATGGTAAAAAATTAAATACCGTGTGGTGTCATTTCCGACATTATTTTTCAAAATCTACCATTTACCGCAATATTTTGATACAAAAATTTTAAATTTTAATTCTGCCTTGAATAAATAAAGAACTCGGCATACTCTTAACTCTCGCCGGAAAATCAAGAACCCGAAAATATCTCAGGCCAAAATTCTCTATCCAACAAAGGGTTTTTTTCCTTTGAAACTTTTCTTCTCTTTACCTATCAAACAAATAGTAATCCCTTTAATTCTGTTAATAGAAATATAGATTTTCTCTTCAAGTTTCAGCTGGGAAATCTTTTAAAAGGGGTACCCTTTTTCTTTTACCCATCAAACAAATAATAATCCCTTTTGTAAAATTAAACATATTATAGCTTAGTTTCATATTTTTTCTCCCTTGATTTCTCTGGTTTTTTGAAAGAAAATAGGGTTGATATTTTCCCGATATAAAAAATTTGCGGATTCGGGATTTCTTGTTCAATCTTAAATTCTTTGAACCAATTTTTTGTTGATTTAATTAATATTTTTTGAGTAAGGAGTTGTATCTGAATTTGGGGATTTAGAGTTAGGGTTTTCATAAAAAAATTACAATTCATACTTTTACCTAAAAAAAGAACTCTTTCTAAATAATTCTACCCGTTTATATTATTAACCCATTAAGAATATATATATATATATATATATATATATATATATATATATAAAATTAATTTTTATTTATATATATTAAATATAAAAAAACTAAAACCCTTGAAAATGATTAACAATCGGTGAAGTAAGAGCCTAAGTGATCTTGCAGACAACTGTTTAGTTATTTACCATAACATTCTATGAAGTCAATTTCAGATCTAATTAAATGCCTGCCAAAAGATGTGAGAAATTAGACAATATTTCAGATCAAACTAAAATAGCATAAAAATTCAATGGCAACTACCTTTTTCTTCTTTCTATTCTCAATTTTCAATGATCGATGAAAAAAATTATTTGTGTAAAAATGGTATAAAGGCCATGCGATTCATTTGCGAATTGGAGAATCACAGATCAACATTTCCACAGAGTAACCAATCTTGCTCGCTGAGATGCTGCATTTTATATTCTGCCCCTTAAAAATAACAAAGTTTCAGGGATCACCAAATTGACAGTGTTTACAAAATACTCTGAGTTTCTATAAATTATTATGGTAAAGATAAAGATAATTCGCAGGAAAAATAAATAGAAGAATAGGTAGTGTATGTTAGGCCGATAAATCGCCCGATAAAAGCTAAACTGATACCAATCCGCGTGATATCTTATTGGGTGGCTAACAGATTAATACATTTAAAAACCGATAATTGCTAAGAGTAAAAAGCCGCCCAATCTGCCCGATAGGCAGCCTTACAAGCAGTAAAGTAGCAGCTGTAAGCCAGGTTCCGTTGCATTAGGAGTATACCAAGTTAGGAGTTCCAAGTTCTATTCACAGGAGTTGGTACCTTCCGGCTCTTGTTTCTTTGTCCCTTGTGTTAATTACTTTATTAGCGTAGTATTTTGTACTAGTCTAGTCAGTTTTAGTGGGCTTCTAGTTACTATTTGCTCCCTTTGTTCTTTTGTGTGGTGTTTTTTTTTTCGTTTAATTTTCAGACATTCGTAGGTCTAGAGAATGTGGTTTGTAATGGCAGAGTAGGGTCATGTCCTCGGGAAGATCGAATAGTGGGGAGGGGGTAAGGCAAAGGCCAAGGGGTGGTACGGGGCCCAAAAGGGGTAAAGGGAGAAAGGTAGCCTGTAGGTTGAGAGTTGGATCGTGGAATATAGAGACATTGATGGGTAAGTCTATAGAGCTGGAGAAGATTCTCCAGAAGAGGAGGGTCAATATAGTGTGTGTGCGGGAGAATAGGTGGGTAGGATCAAAGGCGATGAATGTAGACGAGTATAAATTGTGGTTCTCCGGAGTCATGAAGGGCAAGAACGAAGTGGGCATTTTGGTGGACAGGGAGCTCAGAGAGTCGGGTAGAGGTAAGACGGTTGAATGCCAAATTGATGGCGATTAAGGTAGTAGTTGGAGGGAGAACTCTGAATGTCATTAGCACTTACGCGCCGCAAACGATCTTGGACAAGGAGGTTAAAAGGCGCTTCTAGGATGTGCTGGATGAGGTGGTGCAGGCTATTCTGCCAACGGAGAAGCTATTCATAGAAGGGGATTTCAATGGTCATATAGGGTCATCTGCTGGTTGCTATAGTGAGGTGCACAGTGGCTTCAACTTTGGAAATAGGAACAGGGGTGGTGCCTTACTATTGGATTTCGCTAGAGCTTTTGAGATGGTGATCGTGAACTCTATGTTTCCGAAGAGGGAGGAACATTTGGTTACTTTTCGGAGTATGGTGGCTAAGACTCAAATTGACTATCTCCTCCTCAAGAGGTGTGATAGGGGTTTGTGCGAGGATTGTGAGGTGATCCCAAGTGAGAACCTCGCAACTTAACATAGGCTCCTAGTGATAGACGTCGATATTTTAATGAAGAGGAAGAAGAGGTTTGTACGGGGTCCGTCAAGGATCAGGTGGGAAGCTTTATGTAAGGTTAATGTGCAAGAATTTGAGGGGTGGATGAAAAATATGTGTTCCTGGAAGAGTGGTGGAGATGCTAGTGCTATGTGGACGGTGACGGCGAACTGTATAAGAGAGGTAACAAGAGATATGTTGGGAGTTTTGAAAGGCTATTATGGCGGGCACTAAGGTGACTTGTGGTGGAATGACGTGGTCCAAAGTAAAGTAGAAGCCAATAAAGCGACGTACATTAAGTTAGTAGAGAGCATCGACGAGGATCAAAGGAGAGCGAACAAAGAAAGGTATAAGGGGGCTTGGAAGGAGGCAAAAGTAGTGGTCATAGAGGCTGAGACCACTGCTTTTGGTTAGGTTTATAAGGATCTGGAGGGCAGG
Organism: Nicotiana benthamiana; assembly: GCA_034376525.1. NCBI lineage: Eukaryota > Viridiplantae > Streptophyta > Magnoliopsida > Solanales > Solanaceae > Nicotiana > Nicotiana benthamiana. The sequence goes on from CM067332.1 coordinate 71,061,557, forward strand.
GGTGGGGATACAAAGTTACTCCGATTGGCCAAAGCGAGAGAGAAGAAGGCTCGCAATCTGGATCAAGTAAAGTGTATCAAAGATGAGGACGGTCGAGTATTGGTGGAAGAGGCCTAGATTAGGCAAAGATGGCAGTCATACTTTTGTAAACTTCTGAATGAAGAGGGGGGTAGAAACATCGTGTTTGGGAAATTAGGGCTCTTCGAGAGTTACCGAGACTTTATGTATTGTAGGTGCATTAAGGTTGAGGAGGTCGTGGGTTCGATAGGTAAGATGAGTCGGTGAAAATCGATCGGACCTAAAGAGATTCTAGTAGATTTTTGGAGATATGCGGGCAGGGCAAGCTTGGAGTGGCTAACTGGGTTGGTTGATATTATCTTCAAGACAAAGAGGATGCCTGATGAGTTGCGGTTGAGTACAATGGTTCCGGTGTACAAGAACAAAAGGGGATATCCAAATTTGTAACAACTATAGGGGTATCAAGTTACTAAGTCATACCATGAAAGTCTGGGAGAGGGTGGTGGAAATGAGTATTTAGGAGGGTGGTGTCTATATCGAAAAACTAGTTCGGGTTCATGCCGGGCCGTTCTACTACGGAAGCTATCCACCTTATCCTAAGGTTGGTGTAACTATACATGGATAGGAAGAGGGATTTTCATATGGTGTTTATGGACCTAGAGAAGGCATATGACAAGGTCCATGGGGACGTCCTTTGGAGGTGTCTGGAGGTGAAAGGTGTGTCGGTGGCTTACATTAGTACGATAAAGGATATGTATGATAGAGCTATGACTTGGGTTAGGACTGTGAGAGGTGACTCAGAGCCTTTTACGGTGGTTATGGGATTACGCCAAGGATCTGCTCTCAGCCCATTCTTATTTTATCTAGCAATGGACGTACTGACACACTATATGTAAGGATAGGTGCCATGGTATATGTTGTTCGCTAATGATATAGTTCTGAGACGTGAGGCGTCGTTAATGGGCGACTCGAAGTATGGGAGTTGACTCTAGAGTCTAAAGGTTTCAAGTTGAGTAGGACTAAGACAGAATATGTGGAATGTAAGTTCAGCAACGTGATGGGGGAAGCGGATGTGAAAGTTAGGCTTGATTCACAGGTCATCACCAAGAGAGAAAGTTTCAAGTACTTAGGGTCAATTATCCAGGGAGATGGGGAGATCGATGGGGATGTTACACACCATATATGAGTGGGGTGGATGACATAGAGGTTAGCGTTTGGAGTCCTGTGTGACAAGAATATGTCACTGAAACTCAAAGGTAAGTTCTATAAAGCGGTGGTTAGACCGGCCATGTTATATGGAGTTGAGTGTTGGCCAGTCAAGGATTCACATATCCAGAAGATAAAAGTAGCGAAAATGAGGATGTTGAGATGGATGTGTTGACACACTAGATTGGATAAGATTCGGAATGAAGATATTCTAGAGAGGGTGGGCGTGGCTCCCGTGGACGACAAGATGCGGGAATGCGGCTCAGATGGTTTAGAAACGTGTGGAGGAGAAGCCTAGATGCATTGGTTAAGAGGTGTGAGTGGTTGACTTTGGTAGGTACGGGAAGAGGTAGAGGGCGGCCTGGGAAGTACTTGGACGAGGTAATCAGGCAGAACATGGCGCGACTTCAGACTTTTGAGGACGTGGCTCTTGATAGAAACATGTGGAGGTCGAGCATTGGGGTGGTAGGCTAGGGGAAGTCGAGAGTTCTTCCCTCTTTTGTACCGGTTAATTTGTTAGAGTTTTGTTAGCGGTCTTTGTTGTATTCACATTGGTGTTTTGCCTTTGTGTTATTGTCATTTCACTTATTTGTTATGGTTATTTTCTTTCTGGTATCTTTTATTGTTACATGTCTTTTCTCTTATTTCTTTTCTGATATTATTGCTTTTCTTGTTAAGCTGAGAGTCTCGTGGAAACAGCCTCTCTGCCCTTCTTGAGGTAAAGGTAAGGTCTGTGTACACTCTACTCTCCCCAAATCCCACTAGTGGGATTGTACTGGGTAGGTTGTTGTTGTTGTTTCTATTATATATACAAAAATTAAACTTTTTGAAACCGTTCCAATCACGCCGATTTTTCCTTGGTATCAGCTCAGTTCGGTTAATTTTCAATATTTTTTTAAATATCATGTAAAATTCATCAATAGAAATAGAATGCAATAACATACATTATTTTACGGACATAGAAAACCCTCTAGATATTTTTATTGTTTAAAGGGTGATGAATTAAACAAAAAAGAAATATGGCTAGAGTATAGATTAGTGTTTTCAAAAGCACGCTTAAGCCCTGAAGCGATGCTCAAAGCATGTTGAGAGTTTTGCCTCGCTTTGTAGGTGCTTTAGTATCGCATCAAGGCTCTAAGGCATACTATTCCTTGCCAATAATGTAATCATGAAAAGGCGATATTAAATAATTATATTTTACTTTATCGTAATTGTTTTTAATTTCTTTTGTCCATATATTTATTATTCACGCTGATAATTATTAATTTTGGACTACATATACATATTTTTACTTTTTCTCCATTTTCGCCTTTTTCATTAATGTCCGCGCTTTAATTAAGCTTTTAGCCCCAACGAACCTTAGAGCTTTTTTGCACTTTTCACCTTTGATAATATTGGTATAGATCCATCAACTATTCTATAACAACGCAAAAGAAACCAAGCAAAAATAAAGAAAATATAAATCACACGAGTGAAAGGAAACATATTCAATGCATTGTAGTTTGCTACCCATAATCACTAGACTACATTGTGTCTTGTTAAATATACTTGTAATAATTTAGTTTAAGTAGAAGTAGCATAATAGGATTTAGAAATTAGTATTTTGAGCTTAAATTACTTATTGGCAATGCCCAAAGAAAATTTTAATGCATTATTATTTTAAACTTACTAGACAAATATATTATAAAATAAAAAACTTAACCTAATTGTCGGTGTGGTTATAGATTTATACAAAAATTTTACAGTTTCTTAAAAAGAAACCTAAAAATCAATTTGGTACGGTATGTTTCGATTAATTTAGTTAGTTTTTCAATATCCATTGATACCCCTACTAATAAATACATCCTTATATGAGTAGAAAAAAAAAAGGGGGTTCCTCCTAAAGTTTCTTACAATAAATACTATGAGAAATATTCTCAGATTAGTAGGCTCTGTGTTACAGGGCCAATTTTCGCAATATTGACACTGCACGGAAGTAGCTAAACACACAGCCACTCAGCCTTAATTTTTCGCACACACAACCTGTCATTTAAAATTATTCAGATTTTAGCCAAACTTAACAACACATAGAATTATTATTCTCTCAAATTACAAAAAGGACTCACGCTAGGAAAGACTCACAATTATGCTACTTGCCTTGTCCAAACAAAATACATATAAAAAGGGGACTAATTATGGCAGTTTTACAAAGGGACAATTGGGGCAGTTAAGACATTGTGCCATGCACATGACAGACCTCCAAACAAGGATAACCAATATGTTTGAATTAAAATTCAAACCCTTCCCACAAAATTGGACTTGTATTAAGCCTTAAAGTCAATTGTACATGTGCTTTGCACATTTCTTCAACTTCCAAAGCACATGTCTTGCACACTTCTTTCATCACATGCCTTGTACACCTGCCTTCCAGCTTTTTCCCATGCTAAATCTACTGCCTTGCCTTGTTTTGGACCATGCCTCCCCCATAAATTCATAGCCACGCCTTGCCATGAACTTAGTCGTCCCACTGATCCACGCATGCCTTTGTCAAGTGCCATGCCTTTGTTGCCATTGCCGATACCCATGAACCAAGGTTTCCTAACCAACACTCAAGGTACCTTGCCTAGACAACTTGTCTAAGTCCATCACCAACTTAGACACACACCTAGCTTTGAACATTGCTTGTCAATACTTCTGCAAATCCATGTCAAGGGGCAATGTACAAGCCCTTGACATGAATTCTACCCGACCTTCGTCAAGTCTCATTTGTTGGAAACACGTTCTCAAGGCATTATACTAAACGTGTGTTTATATGTGTAGGTTTTGATGAATGACAAACGATGCGCAAATTGATATATGACGAAGTTCAAGTACAAGCGCACAATTGATATACAACGAGATTCAAGCTCAAGACCAAGTTTCATAGTTTTACATGAGTCGTTCTTAACTGTGATCTTGATCCGACAACTTGACTCATGACATGGCTTCTCTCGTAAAATTATTTTTACAAAATCATGCATATTTAATTTAATGCTAAATGATTTTAAATCATGCATATTTACTTTAGTCAAAATGATTTTTAAACATGCCTCTAAAATATGGACTAAGATAATCGATTATGTACTTATGATAATCGATTATGTGAAGCCAAGACTGCATGACAATCGATTGTGAACTAATGACAATCGATTGTGTTAAGGCAGTGAGCATCAGATTTTTCAAATCTGCATGACAATCGATTGTGAACCTTATGACAATCGATTGTGATGAGGCAGTGTCCATCAAAGTTTTTCAGCGCTCAAAAATAATCGATTGTGAAGTTAATGACAATCGATTGTGATGAGGCAGTGTCCATAAAAGTTTTTCAACGCTCAAAATAATCGATTGTGAAGTTAATGACAATCGATTGTGAAGAGACAGTGTCCATCAGATTTATCAAAGTCACAAAATAATCGGTTGTGAACATATGACAATCGATTGTGTTGAGGTAGTGGCTTCCAGACTTTTTCAAAGTTATTAAATAATCGATTGTGAGTATATAACATTCGATTGTCACGAGGCAGTGTCTAAATTGATTTTTCAAGACTGATAAATAATCGATTGTTAACATTGCACAATCGATTGTGAAGCTGACTGTTGTCATAAAATTTTCAAATACCGTCAGGTAATCGATTATTGATTTTGTATAATCGATTGTTGAAATTAAAATCTGGAAAGGATTTTTTGAACGTTGCAGAATAATCGATTATTGATTTTGTACAACCGATTGTTTTACGTAAAATCTGGAAATGATTTTTTGAACGTTGCCAATAATCGATTGTTGATCTTGGATAATCGATTGTTAAGCGTAAAATTTGTGATTGATTTTTGGAACGATTGGCAAACAATCGATTGTGGCTTCTTGACAATCGATTGTCACACAGTAAAATCAGCAACTCTTTATTGGAAATTAGGCAACGGTAATGCCAAGTTTTTCAACTATAAATACAGCTTCATTTCAGTGTTTTGAACACAACAACACAGAACAACTGATCATATAATTGCTATAAGCTTGCATACTCTATTGCTTATCACTTTATATTCATTACATAAGTTTTTGAGAGCCAAACTCTTGTCGAAAGTTGTTGCGATCTTGAGCGTATTCTTTTACTCATATCTACTCATTAAGGAGTGTCTTGTTTGAGTGCTTAGTGTTTTGTACACTTGAAGAGAATTGTTATTCTCTTGTTGTAAGAAGGAACTTGTGTTTCCTTGGTTGAAGTCTTGGAGTGTTGTATCTCCGAGCAAAGGTAGTTGAGGCTTGTGTCCTCAAGTTGTGAAGGAACTTGAGTTTCCTTTGGTTGAAGTCTTGGAGTGTTGTATCTCCGAGCAAAGGTGTTGAGGCTTGTGTCCTCAAGTTGTAAAGGTTTGTTAAGCACCCGGAAGCTTGACAAGTTAGTGGAAATCTCGAGAGAGTCTCTCGGGGACTGGACTAGCCACGGGTTGTGGTGAACCAGAATACTTCGGTGTGTTCCTTCTTATTTATTGCACTTATTTATTTCCTGCAAATTTTAAATTCCGCAAGTTTACGCTAATTTTAATCATAACGCTATTAACCCCTCCCCCCCCTCTAGCGTTAAGCGTATTATCTAACAATTGGTATCAGAGCCCAACTCTCTGAAGACTTAACAGTTTGAGAGAAACTTCCATGGCTTCTACTCGTGACTCTTTTGCAGGAATAGATAAAGGACAATGCTCTACCTGACCACCACTATTCAACGGTACAAACTATACGTACTGGAAGGAGAGGATGAAAATCTTCGTTCAAGCAAACAATTTTCATCTTTGGAAGGTGATAACAAAGGGAAATCAAATTCCAACCAAAAAGGTTGAAAACGAATGGGTTCCCAAGTCCGAAGAAGAATATGACGCGGATGATATCCGAAAGGTGCAAAATAATGCTAATGCAATTAATTTATTATTTTGTGCTGTGAATGCTGACGATTACAGGAAAATATCGTGTTGCACAATGGCGAAGGAAATGTGGGACAAGCTGGAAATTACGTACAAAGGTACGGACCAGGTAAGGGAAGCCAAAATTGATTTCCTAACCCATGCTTATGAATTATTTCACATGAAGGAAGGTGAAAAGGTAGATGAAATGTTTGAACGATTTTCAATAATCGTAAATGACCTACATGCTCTCAAGAAGACTTTCACGATAGGGAACTTGTCCGAAAAATTCTTAGAAGTCTCACTCCGGCATGGCGATCAAAGGCCGACGCGATTCAAGAGTCCATTGGCGTCTCAAATGTTACCATCGACGCATTAAGAGGTAATCTTAAGACTTATGAATCTACTATACTTAACCCTCTTGTTGATGATCAAAGGAGGCAAAGAATCGCTCTAAAGGCAAGCACAAGCCAACCGCAAATTGATGAGGACGGAGACAACGAGTTTGGACTCGTTATCAAAAGATTTCAAAAGTTCATGCGAAAAGAGTATGAACTAAAGGGAAAAAGCAAGGAGAACAAATAAAGTGCTATGAATGCGGAGAAACCGGGCACAAATCAAATCAAATTGCCCAAACATCAAAAAGGAAAAGAAACCTTTCAAAAAGCAACGTGCATATATATCTTGGGGAGGAGACTCTGGAGATGAGTCAAGCGAAGGAGAAGAAGAGGAAAGCGCAAATCTTTATCTTATGGCACAAGAAGACAACCAAGATGAGGTATGTCAAATCTCTTCTAAAAATTTCTTTTCCCTTGAAGAAATGCAAAATGCTTTTGATGAGTTATATAGTGAATTTATTAAAGCTTCAAAAACTGTTAAAAGCATAAAAGAAAATGCTTCTTCAAAAGAAAAAGATTTTCAAAAACAACTCTCATTGAAAGAAAAGGATTTGGAAAAACTGGTTTTAGAAAAATGAAAAGTTGAAAGAGGAAAACAAGTTTTTCGGAAAAAGAAGCGCCGACAAGCCCGAAAGCTCTATTAGAAATTGTACTTCTTGCATGCATCTCAAAAATGAAGTAGAAAGGCTTAAGGGCACCTTAGATAAGTTTAATTCTTCTCACAAAAATTTGAATGAGGTCCTTGTTAATTTGAAGTCAACCAAGCATGGCATAGGTTTTAAGAATGAGCCTAAAGAAAAGGTTAGAGCCAAACCCCAACCACCTAAGGCTCAACCTAGGATTAATAAAACAAATGCTCATCCTAGAAATAACAACCCTAGAACCAATATGCATGCTAGACCAAATGTTGAACACTTTAGAAGACCTAGAAATGACTTACCACCTAGAAATAACTACTCTAGAAATGATGCATATTCTAGGCCACACACTAGAAGGAAGTTTGAACCTTTTAAAACACCTAGAAATGGCCCTCAATCTAGAAACAATTATTCTAGAAATGCTGCTCATAATAGTAGGAGAAATGACTTTCATGAAATGCGCAATAGCCATAGTGTCGAAAATAGAGTGAACAATTTTCGTCCATCTAATTACTATGAACCTAGAAGGATGCATAATCCCAACGTGACTTGTCATTATTGTAGACGAATTGGTCATATTGCTCCTGCATGTTTTGCACGACATAGACATATCACTCAATCGCATCATTATGATATGCCTAACCCTCAAGGACCCAAAATGGCATGGGTACCTAAAACTCATTAATTTGTTTTGTAGGTGTGTTTGAAGGGATCAAGTGTACTATAATACCCTGATAGTGGATGCTCCAAGCACATGACGGGAGACGAATCCAAATTCCTTCAACTAGAACACAAAGAAGGAGGAAGTGTTATTTTTGGTGACAACAATAAAGGAAAGATTATCGGCATCGGATCGGTCGGTAAGGATGAAAATTCTTCTATTAAGCATATATTACTTGTTAAAGGTTTAAAGCATAATCTCTTGAGCATAAGTCAATTATGTGACAAGGGAAATCTTGCCTTATTTGATTCGGATGAATGCTTAGTATTTAGACGTAGTGATTTCAAAATTATCCTTCGTGGTTTTAGAGTGGATAATATTTATATGGTTGATCTTGCTAATTCCTCACCTGAATATGTGGATTGCCTTATGAGCAAAGAGGATGATACTTGGCTATGGCATCGTAGAGTAGCACATATAAACATGCATCTTTTGAACAAATTGATTTCACAAAACTTAGTTATTGGTCTTCCCAATTTGAAATTTGAAAATGACTCTATTTGTGATTCTTGTCAAAAAGGGAAGCAAACAAAAGCATCTTTCAAATCGAAAAATGTTGTTTCAACTACTAGACCATTGCAATTGCTTCACATGGATTTATTTGGACCATCTCGCATTGAAAGTCTAGGAAGAAATCGTTATGCTTTTGTTATTGTTGATGATTATTCCAGATTTACTTGGACTTTATTTCTTGCCCATAAAAGTGATGCTTTTCAGAATTTTAAATATTTCCTTAAACGTGTTCAAAACGAAAAGGAAACAACCGTCACTTCAATTAGAAGTGATCATGGGGGAGAGTTTGATCACAATCTCTTTGCGGACTTTTGTGACGAACTCGGTATCGAGCATACCTTTTCCGCTCCACGAACACCACAACAAAATGGGGTGGTGGAAAGGAAAAATAGGTGTCTCGAAGAGATGGCTAGAACCATGCTCGAAGAGGCTAAGATTCCCAAACATTTTTGGGCGGATGTCGTGAGTACCGCATGCTACATCTTAAATAGAGTAGTCATAAGGCCAATACTCATGAAGACCCCTTATGAACTCTACAAGGGAAGGAAACCAAATATCTCCCATTTTAGAGTATTCGGTTATAAAGTTTTTATTCATAACAATGGAAAAGATCAATTGGGAAAATTTGATGCTAAGTCCGATGAGGGAATTTTCATTGGTTATTCTTCACGTAGCAAAGCATATAGGGTTTTTAATAAAAGAACCGAAACTGTGGAGGAATCCCCTCATGCTGTGTTTTCCGAAAATAATGCTCGCTTGGCGAGGAAGGATTCCGGTTTTGATCTTGCAGGTATTTTAGATAGCTTGAAAGACAAAATACAAGAGGAAACGCCTAAGGAAAATCAAGACGAAATTTTGGAACAACCAACGGAGGAAGCGCCACAATTGGAGAAAGAAACTAAAATGCCTAACGAATGGAGGACAATCAAAGATCACCCTCTCGAACAGGTAATTGGCAACGTCGGAGAAAAGGTAAGTACTCGAAACTTCCTTAAGAACACCTTAGGACATACTACCTTTGTTTCTCAAATTGAACCAACAACCATCTCCGAAGCAATTGGGGATGAATTTTGGACCTTGACAATGCAAGAGGAGCTTAACCAATTCAAACGGAATGACGTTTGGGATTTGGTGCCAAGACCCGAAAATTATACCATAATTGGTACGAAATGGGTTTTCCGAAACAAGCTAGATGAAAATGGTGTAATCACTAGAAACAAAGCTAGGCTTGTAGCAAAAGGCTATAATCAAGAAGAGGGTATTGACTATGAAGAAACATATGCTCCCGTAGCTAGATTAGAAGCTATTCGTCTATTGCTCGCATTTGTCTCTTCTATGAATTTCAATTTATATCAAATGGATGTGAAAAGTGCTTTTCTAAATGGTTTTATTCAAGAAGAAGTTTATGTTGAACAACCCCCCGGTTTTGAAGATTTTAAATCTCCCGATCATGTTTTCAAACTCAAAAAGGCTCTTTATGGTTTAAAACAAGCTCCCCGAGCTTGGTATGAAAGATTGAGTAAATTTCTATTGGAAAATGATTTCATTAGGGGGAAAGTTAACACCACCCTTTTTGTTAAGCATAAAAACAATGATATTTTATTAGTTCAAATATATGTGGATGATATCATATTTGGTGCTACTAACAATGTCTTATGCAAGGAATTTTCCGATTTAATGACAAGCGAATTTGAGATGTCTTCTTTTTGGGATTACAAGTAAAGCAAATGAAAGAAGGTACGTTCATTTGCCAAGCCAAATATTGCAAAGAATTGCTGAAATGATTTGAAATGAACAATGCAAAAGCAATGGCGACTCCCATGAGCACATCCGATCATCTAGACAAAGATGAGAAAGGTAAGGAAATCGACACTAAGAAGTATCGAGGTATGATTGGCTCTCTTCTTTATCTTACTGCTAGTCGTCCGGACATCATGTTTAGCGTGTGCTTATGTGCCCGTTATCAATCGTGTCCGAAGGAGTCTCACCTTACTGCGGTAAAACGGATTTTGAAGTACCTTGTTGGTATTACAAATGTGGGTCTATGGTACCCCAAAGGTTCTTCATGCCAACTCGTTGGCTATTCCGACTCCGATTTTGCTGGATGCAAATTGGACCGCAAGAGCACTAGTGGCACTTGCCATTTGCTCGGTAGCTCTCTCGTTTCTTGGTTTAGCAAGAAACAAGTAAGTGTTGCGTTGTCCACAACCGAGGCTGAATATGTAGCCGCGGGGAGTTGTTGCGCTCAAATCCTATGGATGAAACAACAACTCTTGGACTATGGCCTAAGTCTTGATCATATCCCTCTTAGATGTGATAATACTAGTGCCATATGCTTGACGAAGAACCCCGTTCTTCATTCGCGAACAAAACACATTGAAATTAGACATCATTTTATAAGAGATCACGTTCTCAAGAGCGATATCGAAATCGAATTTGTTGAAACCAAAGATCAATTGGCCGACATCTTTACAAAGCCCTTAGAGAAAGAGTCCTTCTTCCGAATTCGTAGTAAACTCGGGATTCTTGACTCCACGTTGATCTAAGTCATGCATTGCATTTTTTTTCATGATTTCTAACTTGAGCGTCGGAGACGTCTAACGAATTTTTGCAGGTATCGCCCTCAAGGTAGGGGGAATTATAAAGCATGACGCGCAATAATCGAGTCTTCTTCAGAAAAATCGGTTTCTATCGTCTAATAATCTATTATCTCGTATCATAATCGATTGTACTGCTATTATTTGAGTTATTGTACTTTCTTTAAGTAATCACGCTTTATTTTCAATAAATAAACAAGTTTTTTTCAATCCTTGCCATCTTATTAAATTTTTTTTTGCTAATGGCAAAAGGGGGAAGATAACGGGTATGCACTCTCAATACTTATCGGCATAAATTGAGGGGGAACAAATTGCATATCCATATACTTGTTGCATATCTTTTCTTGTCTTGAATCGTCATTATGAATTGCTTAATATGCATATCCCGCTTAAAGTTTGCCATTATCAAAAGGGGGGAAATTGTTGAAAACACGTTCTCAAGGCATTATACTAAACGTGTGTTTATATGTGTAGGTTTTGATGAATGACAAACGATGCGCAAATTGATATATGACGAAGTTCAAGTACAAGCGCACAATTGAGATACAACGAGATTCAAGCTCAAGACCAACTTTCATAGTTTTACATAAGTCGTTCTTAACTGTGATCTTGATCCGACAACTTGACTCATGACATGGCTTCTCTCGTAAAATTATTTTTACAAAATCATGCATATTTAATTTAATGCTAAATGATTTTAAATCATGCATATTTACTTTAGTCAAAATAATTTTTAAACATGCCTCTAAAATATGGACTAGATAATCGATTATGTACTTATGATAATCGATTATGTTAAGCCAAGACTGCATGACAATCGATTGTGAACTAATGACAATCGATTGTGATAAGGCAGTGAGCATCAGATTTTTCAAATCTGCATGACAATCGATTGTGAACCTTATGACAATCGATTGTGATAAGGCAGTGTCCATCAAAGTTTTTCAACGCTCAAAAATAATCGATTGTGAAGTTAATGACAATCGATTGTGATGAGGCAGTGTCCATCAAAGTTTTTCAACGCTCAAAATAATCGATTGTGAAGTTAATGACAATCGATTGTGAAGAGACAGTGTCCATCAGATTTTTCAAAGTCACAAAATAATCGATTGTGAACATATGACAATTGTGTTGAGGCAGTGTCTTCCAGACTTTTTCAAAGTTATTGAATAATCGATTGTGAGTATATAGCAATTGATTGTCACGAGGCAGTGTCTAAATTGATTTTTCAAGACTGATAAATAATCGATTGTTAACATTGCACAATCGATTGTGAAGCTGACCGTTGTCGTAAAGTTTTCAAATACCGTCAGGTAATCGATTATTGATTTTGTATAATCGATTGTTGAAATTAAAATCTGGAAAGGACTTTTTGAACGTTGCTGAATAATCGATTATTGATTTTGTATAATCGATTGTTGAAATTAAAATCTGGAAAGGATTTTTTGAACGTTGCTGAATAATCGATTATTGATTTTGTACAATCGATTGTTTTACGTAAAATCTGGAAATGATTTTTTGAACGTTGCCAATAATCGATTGTTGATCTTGGATAATCGATTGTTAAGCGTAAAATCTGGGATTGATTTTTGGAACGATTGGCAAACAATCGATTGTGGCTTCTTGACAATCGATTGTCACACAGTAAAATTAGTAACTCTTAATTGGCAATTAGGCAACGGTAATGCCAAGTTTTTCAACTATAAATACAGCTTCATTTCTGTGTTTTGAACACAACAACACACAACAACTGATCATATAATTGCTATAAGCTTGCATACTCTATTGTTTATCACTTTATATTCATTACATAAGTTTTTGAGAGCCAAACTCTTGTCGAAAGTTGTTGCGATCTTGAGCGTATTCTTTTACTCATATTTACTCATTAAGGAGTGTCTTGTTTGAGTGCTTAGTGTTTTGTACACTTGAAGAGAATTGTTATTCTCTTGTTGTAAGAAGGAACTTGTGTTTCCTTGGTTGAAGTCTTGGAGTGTTGTATCTCCGAGCAAAGGTAGTTGAGGCTTGTGTCCTCAAGTTGTGAAGGAACTTGTGTTTCCTTTGGTTGAAGTCTTGGAGTGTTGTATCTCCGAGCAAAGGTGTTGAGGCTTGTGTCCTCAAGTTGTAAAGGTTTGTTAAGCACCCGGAAGCTTGACAAGTTAGTGGAAATCTCGAGAGAGTCTCTCGGGGACTGGACTAGCCACGGGTTGTGGTGAACCAGAATACTTCGGTGTGTTCCTTCTTATTTATCGCACTTATTTATTTCCTGCAAATTTTAAATTCCGCAAGTTTACGCTAATTTTTATCATAACGCTATTCATCCCCCCCCCCCTCTAGCGTTAAGCGTATTATCTAACATCATTGTTAGGGGCTAACAAACCACCCCCACCGGTTGAACTCGACGCCCTCGTCGAGGCTTATCCCAAGTAGTCCTCAATTTGATCTTCAAACTGCCACAATGAATTTCCCTTCTCCCAAGTTGCATCTCTCTCGGGATTGCCTTTCCATTGAATTAAAAATTCGGTCCGCCTATTCTTTTTGTGCATCCCAAGTACTCGGTGATTCAATATCTTTTCAATCTCGTCCTCAATCTGATTGCGCATTTCAGGAGGAGCTTTATGCCAATCCGGATCTTCAAGATCTTCCACATACGGCTTCAAATAACTCACATGGAAAGAAGGGTGTATTTTTATTCTTTCCGGCAGCTTCAAACGGTATGCAACTTCACCTACGTCTTAGATGACTTCAAATAGACCATCATACCTTAAAACTAGTGCTCTATGCCTTACCCTGCTATCAATATTTTTCTAGATTTGAGGAGTAAGCTTCAACAACACTTTGTCGCCCCCTTTGAACTCTAACGCACGCCTGTTCCGATCAGCATATTTTTTCATGTGTTTCTGAGCCACTTTCAAACTGTCTGCTATTTCATCCATCATAATTTGCCTATGAAAAATGATAAGTAGTTGGACATTTCCCACCAGTCTTCTGTTGCACCATCTTCGGTGGTATCCTTGGTTGCTTTCCCAAAACGATCACAAATGGACTCTTTTCTGTGGCTGAAGATTTGTGCAAGTTGTAGGAGAACTGTGCAAAATAACAAATCAGTCCAATTCCGTTGACTCGCAGTCATAAAATGCCTCAAATACTCTTCTAGTAAATGGTTGATTCTCTCGGTTTGGCCATCAGTTTTAGGATGGTTCGCCGTTGAGAATTGTAAGTTTGTGCCCAGCAAATTGAACAAGTAAGTCCAGAATCGGCATGTGAACCTTGCATCCCAATCACTAATAACATCCTCTGCCATACCAAAATTCTTCACCATATTTTTGAAGATTAACTCTGCAACAAGTTTAGAGGGACATTCCGTTAGAGCAGCAATAAAAACATCATATTTTGAGAACCTGTCGACCACTACCATAATCGAAGACAAACCATTAACTTTAGGAAACCCACTAATAAAATCCATTGAAACGGATTGCCATGATTCTTCAAGAATTGCAGAGGTTGCATAAAACTCGCTTCTTTCTTCCGTTCAGTTTTATCAGGTTGGCACACAAGACATCTTTTCACGTAAGCTTCCACATCTTGTTCCATATTTGGCCAGAAATAATATCGTGACAACAACGTCATTATCCTCTCAATACCCTCATGACCAGCCCACATTGTACCATGTGTTTCCTTCAGCAATTACGACGCAGTCCGTCACCAATTGGTACAACGATTCTCCCCCCTATGAAATGGAGACGATCGTCCTCAATCCAGTATATCCCCACAGTACCTTCCTTCATACGATCCATTGTTTTTATATACAATGGATCTCTCACAGAAGATAACTTGAATTTATCAAGAAAATCTATCTCAAGTCATGTAATCGAATAAATAGCAGCAAAGACTTCCTTCCGGCTCAATGCATCTGCGACCTGGTTGTGCTTTCCCAATTTATGCTCCCACATAAAATCATATTCTGCTAAAAATTCCTGCCAACGTGCTTGCTTTGGACTCAACTTTTTCTATGTCTTGAAGAAAGTATTTTCCACATTATTCGTCCTTACGACGAATTTTTCTTCTAACAAGTAAACACGCCGTATTTGTAAGCAATGAATAACAACAACCATCTCCTTTTCGTGAGCTAAATATCTCTCCTCTGCTTCATTCAACGTCCTGCTTTCAAAGGCCACAGGATGACCTTCTTGAACCAGCATGTCTCCAATAGCTTTGTCGGAAGCATCGGTATGGACTTCAAAGGGTAACTCAAAATCTGCAAGACGCAAGATAGGTTCCGAGGAAATGGCTTCTTTAAGTACATTAAATGCAGCACTGCATTTTTCTGACAAATCCCACCTAACGTTCTTCTTTAACAAGTCCGTCAAAAGAGCAACTTTCTTTGAGTAACCGATAATGAATTTCCGATAATAGTTAGCCAACCTTAGGAAAGATCTCAATTCTTTCAAAGAATTAGGCGTCTTCCACTCCACAATGACCTGCACCTTGTTCAAGTCCATCCACACTTGATTCTAGCTCACCAAGTGCCCAAGAAATTTGATCTCCTGTTTAGCAAATTCACACTTCTCCATTTTCACATACAACTTGTACTCCCTTAAACGAAACATCACTTTGATCAAGTGTGACTGGTGCTCGTCTAGGGTCTGACTATAGATAACAATGTTGTCTAAGTAGATAAAAACAAAGTCATCCAAGTACTCATACAGCACATCATTCATCAGGTTGCAAAAAGTAGCAGGGATATTTATCAATCCGAATGGCATAACAAGGAATTCATATAAGCCTTACCTCGTAACACAAGTAGGTTTAGACTCATCACCTTCAACTATCCGTACCTGCCAATAACCAGACCGTAAATCAAGCTTCGTGAACCAGCAATCCTTGCCTAATCTATCCATCAAGTCTTCCATCAATGGAACCAGATATTTGTTATTCACAGTCACTTTGTTCAACGCCCGATAATCAACACACATCAGAAGCGTCCCATCTTGTTTCTTTTGAAATAAAACAGGTGCACCAAATGGAGATTTTGATGGCTGAATCAGTCCCCCATCAAGCAACTCTTTCAATTGTTTTCAAAATTTAGCCAACTCTTTTGGCGCCATATGATAAGGAGGTTGAGCAGGAGGCATAGCATCAACTCTATCTCGTGATCAATAGCCCTCCGTGGTGGCAAATTTTTAGGCAACTCCGGTGGCATCACATCGGCAAAGTCACTCCAAATTTGAGCAACACGATCCGACACTTCAACCTTTACATCAGGCTTCACCTCAACCATAGCAACAAGGAAAGTATCATCTTCCCTTTTTAATCCTTTCTCGACCATCACGGCAGAAATTAATGAAGCCTTCCGTTGAGTTTCTTCTTTCCCATAAGGATGAACAACCTTCACAAAACCAGGAGCCATTTCATTCATGATCATAACTCCGTCCAAGTGAGGCAATGGAACAAAGTGATGTTTCCACAGAAAATCAATTTCGAGGATTATTTCAAACTCCTATAAGGGAATCACCATCAAATTAACTTTCTCTTTCCAGTTCCCAACAGACATAGGAACATCATAAGCCATACCCATAATGGCTTGTGCTTTGGCATTCACTATTTTCATGTAAGAGGGACATTTAGTAACACTCAATCCGTTCTAATGCACCAAACTGGCAGAAACAAAGGTGTGCATAGCGCCGGTATCTACCATTGCTATCACGCCCTTGTTCCCAATTTTCATTTCGATGTGCATTAGTAAAGAATGAGGGTTAGTCTCGTTGCTTATAGCATTAACCAACGAGACAACATTCAAAAATTGCAAAGGATTCACTAAGGCAACAACAATTTCCTGACCTTCTCCATCCTGATTATTTAATGTAGCAAGCAAAGCATTAACCCGTTCCCGATTTGGACAGTTTTTGGCAAGATGAGGTCCTCCACACGTCCAACAATCGTCGCCTCTTTTTGTTTGCAATGCCTTTGTTTCTAGCAGGTCCATCAACAGCCTTGCCCTTTTCCACCACTTCTTTTCGAACTTCCTTCCTCCATTCCCCTTTTTTCTCCACCTTTTTCTTAGGTTTTGAAGTAGAAGGAATTTTTAGAAAGAATACGGGTACTGCAATAATCCACCAAAGAATCTGCTGCAACAATTGGGAGATCTTTCACGTTCTATCTCCTAAGTTTGTTCTGCACCCATGCTTGCATTCCAGAAATAAAGTTATGCAATTTATCATCCTCCAACATGTTTTGAGTATCCAGCATTAAGGAAGTAAATTCCTTAATATAATCACGAATAGATCCTGTTAGCCACAAATGTTTCAAGTGATCCCTAGCAAGCCAAGATGCATTGCTAGGTAAGAACTGGTCCTTTATTTCTTTCCGTAGTTTCTCCGTGTATCAATCTTGGGTATGCCCACACTTTCATCATCAGCCATGCGAGTTCTCCACCACAATTTAGCATCTTCTGTTAGGTACATGCTTATATTTGTGACTTTCTCCTCGTTTGGAACTTTGGCATCAACAAAGTATTTATCCATATCCCATAGAAAGTTCTCTAGTTATTTTGCACTACGTGCTCCACCAAACACCTTAGGATCAGGGATCTTCACTTTAGAACGTTCTTCATTGACTTGGCCTGGAGTAGCCAACATCCTTCGAAGAACAGTAATTTCCGTGTTCAAAGTTTCGATCTCTTTCTTCAGATTTTCAACTTGAACATTCATAGCCTCACAAGTTTGTTGGACACTATCTCGAAAGTGATCCACGCCATCCTTCAAATGGTAGATCTCAGTAATTAGATCTGCCAAGTCTAAAGGATCATCCACCACACCGATCAGCGCCTCCAACCGATGCACATGATCACGTAAGTCTTAAGTAGACCCACCATCCATGGTCAAAAATCACGACCAAGCTCTGATACCAGTTTTTACAGGGCCAATTTTCACAATTCTGACACTGCACGGTAGTAGCTAAAGACAAAGCCACTCAGGCTTAATTTTTCGCACACATAGCCTGACACTTAGAATTATTCAGACTTTAGCTAAACTTAACAACACACAGAATTATGGGTAAAATACCCAAACTTTATTATTCTCGCAAAATACAAAAAGGACTCACGTTAGGAAAGGCTCGTAGTTATGCTACTTGCCTTGTCCAAACGAAATACACATATAAAAAGGGACTGCCTGTGGCAGTTTTACAAAGGGGCAGTTGGGGCAGTTAAGACATTGTGTCATGCACATGACAGACCTACAAACAAGGATAACCAATATGTTTGAATTAAAATTCAAACCTTTCCCACGAAATTGGACTTGTCTTCAGCCTTAGAGTCAACTGTACATGTGCTTTGCACATGTCTTCAACTTCCAAAGCACATGCCTTGCACACTTGCCTTCCAACTTTTGCCCATGCTAAGTCTACTGCCTTGCCTTGTTTTGGACCATGCCTCGCCCATAAATTTATAGTCATGCCTTGCCATGAACGTAGTCATCCCACTAATCCACACATGCCTTTGTCAACTGCCATGCCTTCGTTGCCATTGTTGATGCCCATGAACCAAGGTTGCCTTACCAACATCCAAGGTACCTTGCCTAGCCTACTTGTCTAAGTCCATCACCAACTTAGACATACACCTAGCTTTGAACATTGCTTGTCAACACTTCACAAATCCGTGTCCGAGGCAATGTACAAGCCCTTGACAGGAATTCTGCCCGACCTTCGTCAAGTCTCATTGTTAGGGGCTAACACCGTGGATAAAGGGAGTTCATCCATCTTATGCGAATTCCTGAAAACCGGTGACACAAGTTGTGGGTACTGTAGATAATTAGCCTCTGCTAAAGTTTGATTTTCCTATTTCACGAAGGAAAGGACAACATATTTATTATAATTGGATTTTTTTTCCTACAAGAAAAATATAATTCTTTCATATTTGGCTAGTTCCTTTTATTGTAGGAAAATATTTGGAGTTCTATAAATTGAAGATCCGTCTTTCTCATTCAGCAACATCCATAATGTAGCCATAAAGGGTGTGAGAGTCGTATTTAGGGGGAAAATTTTATTGGACAAGTGTTAGTGTGTCACTTGTGTTTGCCTCTTTGTGAGGTTGCTCTCTTTTTATATAGTGGATTGCTCATCTTCGCTGTGGACGGAGGTCAGTTGACCGAACCACGTTAAATGTTTGTGTCTCTTTTGGTATATTTCTCTTTTGATGCACGATTTATTGTCGTTCAATTGTTATTTTACTAGCTTCCGCATAACACCTAACTTTTTTTCGATCCTAACATAAGTCTCCTAAACTAATATCTACTGTTAACTACTTCAATTACCATAATATCCAATTCTATAAGGATATTAACTTTAACCTAAAATTTAAGGTATCATTGTCGCTAAAGTTTGGGATGAATAAGATTATTCTATCCTTAACTAAAGCCTAATAACTTTGAGGTTCGAGCCTTAAGACAGAAAAAATATTCTGATAAAGATTGTTTTTTCTTTTAAGATATACGATGTGAATCTGGATTAATAAGAGCCCAGAACAACTATATAACACATATTAAGTAGGAAACCAAAAAGGTTAATATTGAAAGTTATATATTCCAATAACTAACTAATCACCAAAGAATGTGGTGCAGTGAATGAGACTGCTATTCTCTTAACTAGAAGTCTTGAGCTCAAACCCTGAGTATGAAAAAATCTTTGGTATGGAGCGTTTCTCCCGAATGGAGTCTCATACGGCGCGAATTCAAATATAATCAAACTCTAATACGGATACCGAACAACCAAAAGGAAAAAGGTAACAACTACGTGTTAGCAATAAACAACTGGGCTGTGGGTGGGCTTTATGCGCGTGGGGTTGGACAACACCTTGTACCGGGAATAACCAGGTAAAATAACCCAAGATGAGTTGACAAGTCTCAACACTATGCGCCTAAGAGTTGAGAGTTGAGACTACAAAGCAGCTTTGCAATGTTTCCTTTATATTGGCACTGTCCCAGTAAGTAGGGGCGGCGCTAGCATACGAAGGTATGGATTTGATCAAATCCAGCAATTTTAATTCAAAATTTATATTTATTTTAAAATTTAATTAAATATATATTTTATTTATTTTAATTTATGTAAATATATTTCTTTTTTAGTTTGTATTAAAAAGACTAACTTATTTTTTTATTTAAAAATAATTTATCTTTATACAATAATTTATAGCCACACAAAATATACATTAAAATTATAGTAGGCGAATGTTTCTGTAACTGCTTAGAAGTTCTGTAGTTGCTGAGAGTTTTGAGGCTTCATGCCTAACTCTAGAGCTTTTTGTTGCTTAGATACATGTACATAATTCCTTTGGTGAAATAAAAATTTATATATATATATATATACACGTGTGTGTGCGCGCGCGCTTTATTACATCACAAGTTAAAAAAAAATTTCTTTTTTCCTTACCTAGTCATATGAGTCCACCTAAATTAAAATAAAATAAATATAAATTATTAATTTAAAACTCGCTTACTTAAAAATAATAAAATCCCCAACCTAAGCTTCCAATCCTAATTTCGCATCTGCAATTGTTTACCTAAGTTGGAGCACATAGACTTACACCAAATGTTGTAATTTTAACCTGAATTCTCATTTTGTTATTTCTAATACCTCAATCACTAGGTCATCACCCTTGGGAACAAAAACCAATAGGATAAAGGGGCAAGCTTTTGAATTAAATTAGGCAGTAAGTAGCTTTCATATGAACCAATTTTTGTTAAAAAGAAAAACCAAACTAAAAGCCGCAAGTATAATATCACAATTCACGTGTTACAGAGGTAAACCTAAACATTAGTTTATAAATTTATTTGACTTAATTCTGATTTTTCCTCAACGGCATATGAACCATATTTTATCAGTAAAACAATGAAGACAATAAATGCAAGGTCAGTATAAACTTAACTTCATTTAGTTCTAAAATCAAGAAGACAAACATTGTTTTATCCATAGACTTCTACTTGTTCATAATGGATCTGATACACACCTTAAGAAATGATAAATAAAACATATAATAATAATAATAATAATAATAATAATAATAATAATAATAATAATAATAATAATAATAATAACAACAACAACTTGAGGTTGCTACTTGGCTTAAGGAAAGAGTTTTTTCCGAACAAAGTTGGTATTTGAAAATAGCTCTCTGCGCAAGATAAGCAAGGAAGCTAACTTGCGCCTTCAGCCATGGCGAGACGACGATGAAAACCACCAGCGACAAATATGATACCGGAGGAGGATAGTATAGAGACGCCTGCTGTTGACACGTCTGCTCGATGGTTAACAGGGATGGGTTCAGCGCCAACAATTTTTCACAACCCTAGCAGGAATGAAAATTTCGGAATGCAGATAATGCCGGAAAATGGAGTACAACAGCGATTACAACCAGTTACGTTTGGAAGTTTTTTACCACTGAAATTCCAACATATTAGTGAGGGAATCGACGAAGGCGAGGGTGAAATTCTGGGGACGGACAATGCCGATACACAACAAGTTCATCGACGACTCCAATTTTCTGCACAAGCAAAGCAAGTTCAAAAATCTGTCAGACTTCTGAAGATTCTAATGCAGTAAAAGATAAAAGGGACACCATGCAACATAATCGAAGCCCTCAAAAACCGTTGTGTTATGTACCACATGCTATGCGTGATGATACATTTGTGGTACAAATTGAAGACGAGGATACAAAGGAACAAGAAGCATACTGGAGCAGTGCATTGATTGGTTTTGTGCTTGGAGAAGACCCGTCCGAGCGAGCAATGGACAACTTCATCACAAATGTTTGGGATTTTGTTACAAAACCTCAAGTGTTGCATCATGAGGAAGGTTCTTATATATTCAGATTTGATAATAGTGAAGACGGGGACCTTGTTCTTCAGGCAGGTCCACACACTTTCCATAACAAGCCATTTGTGTTAAAACAGTGGAGAATGGATTTCAAGTATGAACCAGGCAGTGTGAGTATAATTCCTTTGTGGATTACCTTCCCTGGCTTTGCATTGGGATTTTAGTCCACCGAAGCCCTCAGTAAACTAGCTAGTGTGGTTGGGAAGCCTATGTACACTGATAGAATCACTGCTGAATTGGAGAAGATATCTTATGCAAGAGTACTGGTGAAACAGACATATCTCAACCCTTGCCAGATAGTTTAGAGTTACATACTAAGAGGGGAGTTATCACACAACAGATTGAGTACAAATGGAGGCCAAAATACTGATGTGAGTGTGTAAGATTTGGCCATAACACTGATGATTGCTGGTATAAAAAGAAGCAAGGAAGTGAAGAGGTAACACAGAACCATTCAAGGCAGCAGGGGAAAAGAAGCAAGTGCAAAGTGAGAACTGGAAATGGATACCAAAAGCCAAGCAGAATGGAGAGGTGGTTAAAACTGCTATGATAGTGGAGGAAAGCAAACATACTGACATTGCTGGAAGCAGGGTGATAGATAAGGGGTTGGCAAAAGGGAAAAGTGTACAACAATATGCTGGAGCCTCAATGAACATGACCAACAGTTTCTCTTTGTTACAGATAAGTGATGACCTAGGGGACGCTGGCCCATCCAGCTTCACCACTACATGATTTTCAGCACATGGAATATTAGGGGCCTTAACAAGGCCCATAAAAAGAAGGAGCTGAAACTCTTTCTGAAAAAGCATAAAGTAGACTGTATGGGATGCATAGAAACTAGAGTGAAGGAAGCAAAGGTACAAAGGATTATCACAAAACTGGGAAATGATTGGAGATATAGTGGGAATTACAATGAGCATCCAAATGGGAGAATCTGGCTATTATGGAATTTAAATGTTGAGATACAGATATTGAAGACTGATGAACAATTTATACATTGTGAGGTTAGAGAAAGAAGTATAAATTTCAGAACACTGATAACAGTAGTGTATGCAAATAATGAGATGAACAAGAGACATCAACTATGGGCCAAACTGTTGACCTTAGGAGCAACTATTCAGGAGAGCTGGCTACTCAGTGGAGATTTAAACAATGTTCTCCACATTGATGAAGGATAGGTGCTCCAGTTATGCAACAGGAGATTCAAGGTTTCCAAGACACACTCATTGCTCTTCAACTCACTCAGTTGAAGAGTTTGGGTTGTTTTTATACATGGTGTAATAAAGAAAAACCAGAGACAAGAGTCTATAGCAGGATTGATTGGGCTTTTGGAAATGTGAACTGGATACAGGAATACAGTCACATTGAAGCTGATACGTTGACCCCGGGAGTATCAGACCATTCCCCTATTCTTTTACTGTGCAATTATGAGGAACAAAGAAGGAACATTCATCCTAAGTCATTCTAATTGTATACATCTATCATGGATCATGCTGATTTCCCTAGCATTGTGGAAAGGGTATGGAATCAAAGCCAGCATGGAGGAAAAAATGCATAGAGTATGGAATAAATTAAAGGCCCTAAAAGTGGGGTTAAAGGATTTGAATACCTATATGGCAAAGTATAGGATACACCTCAATGAGGCAAGGCAGAAGCTGGAAGCCATACAGAATCAGATACAGATCAATTGTATGGACTAAGGTCTGATTGATCAAGAAAGGATGATGCTTATGGAAGTAGTGGGGGAAGACATCCCAATTGAATTTTTTATAAGGCATTGGCATGTAGTGGGGGAAGACATCTTTGTAGCTGTGAGGGAATTCTTTCTCACTGGGAAGTTGCATAAAGGAGTTAGCAGCACTGCACTAACTCTAATTCCTAAAGTGAAAATCCAAGCAAAGTGAAGGATTATAGACTCATTGCCTGTTGTACAACTCTGTACAAAATCATCACTAAGATCCTTACAGCTAGGCTGAAAGCAGTTATTGACTATCTGGTTGGAAAATCACAGTCAGCATTCATAGAGGGTCGTATCATCACTGATAACATTTTATTTACACAAGAACTGTTCAAAGGCTACTCCAGGAAGGGCATTTCACCTAGATGTGTTCTTAAAGTAGATTTAAAGAAGGCCTATGACACAGTTGAGTGGTGCTTCCTAGAAAGACTTATGCAGAACTTGGGCTTTCATTATAAATTCATTGGGTGGGTAATGGAGTGCATATCCTCTGTTACCTACTCTCTCAACATCAATGGTGGACTCACTGCTCCATTTAATGGAAGAAGAGGCATAAGGCAAGGTGAACCTATGTCTCTATATATTTTTGTTCTGGCCATGGAGTATCTACAAAGAGAATTTGTGTAAATGATGATGAGGAAAGAGTTCAAATTCCATTATAGATGTAAGAAGCTGGGTATAGCACATGTTTGCTTTGCGGATGATCTTTTTATGTTCAGTAAAGCAGACATTCAGTCTGTAATCTTACTGAAGCAGGCTTTCCAGAACTTCTCCAAAGCTTCTTGACTTCTAGAAAATGCTGACAAAAGTGATGTGCACATAGCAGGGGTAACAAACTGGCAGAAGGAGATGATCTTGCAGGCATTAGGTTTCCCTGAAGGAAAGCTTCAATTTAAATATTTGGGGATGCCTCTAGATTCAAAGAAATTGACCATTGCTCAATGTTGGCCATTAGTTGAGAAAATCACACAGAAAATAAACTGCTGGTCATCAAGGCTGCTCTCCTATGCTGGTCGACTTCAGCTGATTAAATCAGTACTGTTCGGTGTTCAAGCCTATTGGTCCCAAATATTTTTACTGCCTAAAGAAGTTCTGAGGATGACTGAAGCAATATGCAGATCATACCTTTGGACAGGTTCAGCTACAGTGTCAAGGAAAGCTCTGGTTGCCTGGGAAACACTCTGTATGCCATACAGTGCAGGGGGATTAAATATGTTGAACCTGATTAAGTGGAATAAGGATGTTGTTGTAAAGCACCTCTGGGCACTGACCAAGAAGAAGGATAGTCTGTGGATAAAATGAGTGCATACATTCTATATTAAAAATTGCTGTATTGATGACATGCCGGTGCCTAGATCTGCTGCTTGGGCAATAAGGAAAATATTTGAGTCGAGAGAGTTGATAAATGACATTTCAACTCTTCACGGAAATCTGGACAGTCGACTCCTTCAGCTTCAAAAGGGTGATTCATTCAGCATCAAGAAGTTATACAGACACCAACACCCTCAATACCTTAAAGTCCAATGGAAGACCATCATACTGCAGAGTCAATTACACCCCAGGTACAAATTTATTTTGTGGCTGGCTCTGCATAAGAGATTGGCAACTGTGGACAGACTCCAGGAACTCAATATCCTGGTTCCACAGGAATGTATTTTCTGTGGAATGTCTCGTGAGACTTTTGATCATCTGTACTTTGACTGCTTGAAGACTATAGCACTTTGGAGGCGGCTCCTAAACTGGTTGGGCTATAAGCCACCCATTTCTGACTAGAAGGAGGAATGTGACTAGGTCAGTAAGTTGGCAAGAAGTAGAACTGGAGTAGCAGAAATCACTGCCTGTCTGTTTAGGATCCTGGTGACAGTGATATAGAGAGAGCGTAATAAAATGAGATTCCAAGGAGGTAATATGCTGAGCGATAATGTTTGTAAGGAAATAGATGTCCATCTCCACTCAAGAGGAGCTTCAACTCATAAATGGAGGGCTGCTCTACAAAGCTTAAACCATTACCCCTAGGCTGCTCTTGGGACAGAATTGTCACATTTACTATCAAATAGTGATATTGCAAATCTTATTAGATTGATAATAGGTGTAGTGACTGTATAGCATGTGAGTATAGATGGTAGCATCTATGTTTGTACGTGTACAATTTTTTGACTGAATGGAATAAAAAATCTGTTTATCAAAAAAAAAAAATAATAATAATAATAATAACAACATTTTAAGAAGTCTTGAAAACTAATTTTGGAAATTAATAGCTAATAATAAAGACAAGACAAAAAATTAATTTTTTCTTGATTTTGCTAAAATTGATAAGTAAAAATAAAGATTTTGTAGTATAATTGATAAGTAAAAATGAACGAAAAGAGTATTAGAGAATTTCCTTAGGTCCTGCATAATTTTATTTTTATCACAGAGAGTCGGCGTATACTAAGTAGAGAATAAGTTGGACATTTTAGCTATGTTATCTTATAAAAAAAATATCACAACCAAAAAAGAATTCTCACACGTTTTCAATACTCACTTTTATAATTTTTTTTCCATTGCGACATTCCTATTTCCTTCCCTTGTTCCTTTTTATATGCATTCTAAGCTTTCTCATATGTGGTTATTCTATAATTGTTTAATTAGGGTCAAACGAGAATTATATCCTACGACAATGCTAAATATTAATTAAATATTTAATTAAATTATATTTTTATATAAAAAAATTGGAAGAATATGTGGAACCAACATAAGCCAACCCATGGTTCTTATTGCTTACCTGAGTTATTTTCTCGAAACAAAAATTATATGAATAGTGAACTGGTTAACTGACCAAATTACATGTAATGATTATTTTCCACCTAAGATGAGCTGTTGACTCTATCAAACCAATTTGTAGGCATTCAAGTATTACTGGATTTATCTATAAAATAATTTGTATTATTACTATATTCAAGACAAATTAATTCAAATAAGTATTATAGACTAATATAATTGTATTAATTATTTATGTTCAATATATATAAATTTTATTGATAGTTCATACACCAACATAACCAATTTAATTGGTTATAATTGATGAGCCCACTGTAATAAGTTTACCGTCTAGTTGATGTCATCTTATTCTAAATATTTAAATTCGTGCCATGTGTCAAATAATATAACATATTATGTTAAATGAACGAATCAATAGAATTATAGCACGTGTCAAATGATATAATATACCAAATAAATAAAAAGGTTAATGAAATGCACTGTCACCGCTTAAACAATATTTATACTTCTTCTATTTCTTGATGATAATCTAGAAAATTGAGGAAATAACATAACTGTTATGAGCAATATTATAGAGAAAGAGAGAGAGAAAATTCTTATTGAATTTTGGGATGATTTACAATGGGGTAAGACCCCTTTATTTATAGGAGGAAAAATGACTTAACCTCAAAGTAAAACTCTCTACAAGATAGACATTCACTCTAAATAGAATTCTATTCTTAACACTCCCCCTTGAATGTCTACTCAATAAATAATGTGCCTCGTTAAAACCTTAACTAAAACAAAACTCAGTGGGAAAAAATTCTAGAAAAAGAAAAATAGTACACATGTTTAGAAATGCGCCTATTGGTTGCCTCGTTAAAAACATTGTAAGGAAAACCCAGTGGGACAAAACCTTATAAGGAAAAAATGTGCAACGTGCGTTAACTTCCCCTAATGAGAGCATCAATTCACATCCTTGAGCCTTCGCATTCCAATCTTGTGCACCATCTTCAAGAGATCGTTGGTAGAGATTTGATAAATAAATCAGCCATATTAACTATAATGAATATTTGCACCTTGAAATCATAACTCGTGATAGATATGTAATGTCTTCACAAATATCGTGGAATGGCTCTTCAATATCTCCATAAAGGTATCCTCGCTATCACATTATCATGCTTATAGTTATAGCAAGATACATTTGTGCATAAATTGCACTGAGGAAGTGGTACCTCAATATCAAATTCTTGTATATGCTTCAAGCAACTTAAATCCTTCATGGATTGTCATATAAGCCATATAATAGACTTTAGATTCATATCAGGTTTTCATGTCATGCTAGACATATAAGATATCGAAAACTGATTGCACATACCATTGACTTTATACTTTCAAGTGTTTGAACAACATATACAAAATCATATGTCTTTCATATGAGACCAATTCTATTCGAATTGCATCTCTTCTATTTGGCCAATATTTTTATCTGTATTCGACAAACTTAAGATCCTCATCGATATTTTTAGCGTTATCATAGATGTCGTCGACGAACATTTTATATCGGTTCCAATAAATTTTCATAAAGACATAACATAGAGATCTCTTCATTCATATATTCAGGTACCTGAATCTCTCATGAGATTTTATGAAGTGTTATGTCATGTGACCTTCTAGATCACTTGCCTAATTTATTATTATCACTTTGATCATTTGCTCATCTTCTTTATCAAGAAGTTCAATTCGAAACTGATTTATCTGTACGCTTTAAGCGTACCATAGATTTTGTCATTTTAGGACTTAATATGAGCATTTGCAATGAGAATATAGTTACTTTCTTTGGGTCAACAAATGCGTATGACATGCTTTTCAATATACTCCAAATGAATTATCCGTTTATGAACTTCAAGTTCATATTATCCTATTTGAGGATCTAGATATAAAAATGATAATCCGTTCGACGTAACTTTTTTTGCAATTGTTTATCATATCTCCCCCCTCATGTTAGAAAAACTAACTTGTTTTCTCAACTTTGAGAATCCATCTTTGTGCATTCTAGTGTTAATGAAAATATACACCGCACATCAATAATAATAAGATGAAATTATTTGGTTCCTGACCCTGAACCATTTGTGAGGGGAGAATGCAATATACTTTCGTATATAACATATCAAATTGATATATATAACTTTGTTCTCATAGGAAACAGTTTAGCTATTAAGTGGAGGCACTCATAAATTATTTTTCTAAATCAACTTATCAAGATGAACTTCTTGAATAGAAAATCTAAAAATTATGCTCTAAATTGAATTATTGAGCAAGTTACCTCGCGAAACACCAGTTGTGGGTTAATAATAATCGCACATGTAACCATCTCATAGATGCATCTTATGTGGTATACATGGCAGATGAATGAGCTCATATTCACCTTTGATATTTCCAGCATTCATGGGATTCAATCCCAATTTTAATTGGTCTATCAATTAACGAGAACAAGCAACCTAAGAGAATTCGTAAAGATCTTTCTAGTTCTTTAATATTTACCCATATAGATTCTCGTTTATTTTTGCACATCATACTTGAACTAATATGACTAAACCAGCTATGCCAACTGGATATCAATAAACTCCAAGTTTAATATGATATGAGTTTTATGTCAATAAAGTTCTACATTATTGTGATATTCTTTTATTTGTGTAGTACAAACTGGAGAATAAAGCGGGTAGCTTTTCGCATACATATTATTCCGCTACAAGTTGTAGTAATAGAAGATATAAAATCTTTCCTTTATTTATAGTATCAATACAGTCAACCGCTTTCGCATATACTTTGGAAGCTGAACAAGTTTCTTTGTGACTTACTACAACACAATACCTTATTGGTAATCAATTGTGTTTCTCCAAAATAGTAATAATTGGATCTTCCAGAGCTCTCAATTAATTTTGTACTACCACAAATTCATCAACATCCATGTTATAAATATCTCTCTTAAAGAGAAAGTTATACCAGTATGGTCATGATCAAAATTATATGCAGGATGTATTTCTTGTATTATTGTTGTTCTTTAATAATCACATTGCCAAAATATTTAGGCGTCCGATAGGTACGGGACCAATGATCATTCATGCCATAATAATGATATTATTTATTTTTTTCATCTCAAACCCCATTCTAGAGGTGAGTGTGGTACATTCAATATCAATAGCATGTTCATATTCTTCCAAAAATGAACATGTCTTTATAAATCAGATGTTGTCACATTCCCATCATGAATGGACCATAATCATCTATATGTGCTATATAAAATCTCATGTCAAATTGATAACAGATATTACTTTCACAGAGTGAATGATTATTTTAAGAATCCTTATTGTTCTCATTACCACAATAATGACGATTATAATTTCGTCTATTGCCACGTCCACATCCATTGATACCTTCACGAAAATAATTTTGTCTTCTTTCAGACTTATCACATACTGCTATCACATTCTCTAAAGGGAAATGAAAATTGAGCAAATTCAATGGGACGAGTTTTCAATTCTTTGCCCACAATCATACATGATTTTGAACATGGCAAGACATAGAAATTTTACCACTTTAGGTGGGTGTAATTTCTTACAAACTCCATTAGAGTTATAATCAAACTTTATTGTCTTTGCTTGTATATAAAATCAAATTATAGAATTTCAAGAACTTAAAAGAGAAAAATAAAGTAAAATACTTACCTTAAATTCAGAATTTAATCATGAAGGAAGTTCACAGAACAATTGACAATCATTATGCTCAATCCCAAAATTTTTACTCAATTGGTTAGAGTCGTGTGCTGATAACGTGATATAAAACAATAAAAGAACAAGAGCAATATTGCAGAAAGAGAGAGAAAATTTTTATTGAATTTTTGGATGATTTACAATGGGGTAAGACGCCTCTATTTATAGGAGGAAAAATGACTTAACCTCAAAGTAAAACTCTCTACAAGATAGTCATTCACTCTAAATAGAATTCTATTCTTAACAATAATAATTATTATTAAAACTAGACCTGATAGTTCAGAAGAATAATGAAGATATTACAAACTCTGAAATGATGGTTAATGGACTCACTATCGTTTGAAATAACACTAGGTAGCCACTACAAAAAGATTGTTATTTAGGAATTAATTAATGCGTTTTGAATTTAAGTTTTGCAGTTTAAATTTTCAAAATTAAAATATTTTAAATCGTCTTGAAGTTAAGGTTTTCAGTTTAAAAATTTAGGATAAAATAAATACTGACTAATTTTTAAATAATATCTATGAAAATAATTATTTGTGCACTTACCGCATTAAACTCATATCCGCGTTGCATAAAAGTTTATAAATTTACGTTGGAACATACTTTTCTGATAGATATCTGGTTCATTTGATTAAGAATGAGATATACAGGGTATACTAAAAAACGTTATTTTTTAATATAATATGAAGGCATGAAGCATCAAATGAAATGTATGTTACTTCTTTTAAAACCTCCAACATTTGGATTCCATTTTACAGGCATACTTTGAGCGAGATGAGTTTCATTTGGGATTCCTAAAACCATACAAAATACAACATTATATAACAGAAGGAATCTAATTAGGTTCTGTTTGAAAATGTTTTAAAATGTGGCATTTGATTTGGAGATATTTTGAAGATTAAGTAGAAAATTCAAGTTACCATCTATGAGCAAGTGTGTTAACACCAAATTATGAGAGGCATTTGTATCTATACTCGCTTTTATATCACGTTTTAATTTATGTTTACTTTGCAAAAAAGAAAAATTGCAAACGTATCCACTTTTTTTGCATATCTTAGCATACGGAGCTGAAGTAGCAAATTCAATCACGCAAAACTTCAGCATTCTAGTAGTCGGGCCTGAAGTTCAGTTCTAAAGCTGAAGTTTTATTTTGTAACTGGCGAACTTCAGCTCTAGAGCTAAAGTTTTTGTTTGTAAATGGCGAACTTCAGTTCTAGAGCTGAAGTTTTTATTTTTGTAACTGGTGAACGTCAGCTCTAGAGATGAAGTTTTTACTGAAGAAGCTTTTGTTTTGTATCATGGGACAATCCTGAACATCTCAATCTTTTATTTGATTAAAAAAAATAAGCTACTTATTTTGACTCACCTGTAGCAGCGACAAGGAGAAGACAGAAGAGAAGGGCAACGAAGGTTGTGCAGTTAGCCATACCTAGCTTGTTTTTCTTTTGGATTTCTTGGTGAGAAAACACAACAACAATGGTGATATTTATAGCATGGTATATGTTCAACTTTATTAACTTAATTCATTTTTTGACCAATTCAAGCATTTACATCATTATTATGTACTTGAGAAAGTAAAAAAAAACAAGTCTAGGTGATTCCTTCGATTCCCTATAAGATTATGAATTGGACGATGAGGACAAAGAAAGAAAGAAAAAAAGAAAGAAAGAAAGAAAGAAAGAAAGAAAGAAGAAGAAGAAGAAGAAGAAGAAGACGAAGGAGGAGAGGAAGGAGAAGAAAGGAGTTGAAGTTATTTAAAAAGAGGGTACAAATTAAAAGTATAAAAAAATGGGTATAGGTTAAATGGGGGCGATTAAATAGGGCGCCCCGTGGATTTTTTACAAATTAAGAGGTTTTAAGATTGAGTTGGACTCTCAGTTGGGCCTCGATTCGTCAGATGCATGATACATTTTGGGATATTTATATAAGAGAAATTTTCATAAAGCACTATCTTTTAGTGGTAGTTAGCTATTACAGATAATATTTGATATGTTATGGATTGTAGATACGTTTTCTGTTATTATAAGATGTATTTAATGTATTTAAGCTTCTGTATTCATGAATACAGTAGCATTTCTAGGCGTTAAAAAGGGGATTACAACTATACAAATTTTTGTATTCGAATATATTCAACTGTATTCATGGAGTGAAATATGGGATTACAGCTGGATAAATTATTGTATTTAACTGTATTCACGTCGTTAAACGGGCATTACACTATTTTTAAACGTAAAGTAAAGCAATTAACATAATAGACTTCTAATATAACTCAACAAACTCAATTACAATATATAAGTTTTGTATTTTCAGTTATAAAAAAGATTCTCAACCAAAAAATACCCCAATATAGCAATCTTCAGAGAAATTATATAGTACATCTAAATACATAAATTATATTAATTAAAAAAGATATACAAACACATTTATGGCATATAGCGAGACAGTGAATACAATGAAATACATAGAATACACTTGTAACGATCTGATCGGTCATTTTTGGAATTTACTCCCGTTCCCCTATTAACTACTTTTCCCAAGTTCATTTCTACTATTTTTAATTTGTCAAGATATTTGATTTTGAGTTTCGGAGAGTTTTGGGCACTTGGTCCCTAAATAAGAGCTTAAGTGTTGGAAAGTTTCCTATAGTCGGAATGGATAGGCTTGTAATGCCGAAGTTTGAATTTTGGAGTTTCCGATCCGTTAGTGAGATTTTGATCCGATGGTCGGAATGGAATTCCAAGAGTTGTAATAGGTACAAAATTTCAGGTCATTCGGACGTGGCTTGGTTGGGTTTTTTATCAAAAGCGTGTTTTAGAAGTTTTTAGAAAATTTAAGCTTGAATTCGATTTGAATTGGTGGATTTGATGTTGTTTGAGGTAATTTATGGATTGGAACAAGTTTGAATGAGGTTTTAGGATGTGTTGGTGTATTTGGTTGAGGTCCCCGGGGCCTCGGGTGAGTTTCGAATGGTCAATCAGACAACTTTTGAGTTTGAAAAGTTGCAGAAAATTGATCTCAGCAGTTGCAGCAACTCATCTCTTTGCATTCGCATAAGGGTACTCGCATTTGTGAAGAGTAATCGGAGGAAGGTGTGAAATTGACCTTCGCGTTCACAAGGCAGGCCACATATTTGCAAAGGGGGTGCCTTGGTGCATGGCGTTCGCGAGGGGTACTGTTGCGTTCGTATAGAAGGAATTGAGTAAGTGGATTAGAAGTGAAATTGTGCTATGCGTTCGCAGGTGTGCTGTCGCGTTCGCGATGGGTCGCCCATGAAAATCATCACGTTCGTGGGTCCTATGTCATGATCGCGTAGAAGGGAAATCTGGTAAATATAAGTTGTGCACCGCGAATGCGAAAGGTTGACCGAATTCGCAAAGAAGGAGGAGTCAAACCTGGGCAGAATGCTTTAAAACATTTCATCCGCGAGTTTGTGGCTCATTTACTCCATTGTTGATCTTGTTGATCTTTTTGAGAGATATTTGATGTGGTTTGAAATAGGATTCAAGGGGAATCACTTGGAAGTAATATTTTTGACTTCATAACTCGTTTTTATGTGGTTTAATACCTGATTAATGGTGAAAAATTTGGAGAAAAAGGGTTAATTAGGGCTTGAGTTTAAGAGGCCTTTAAATGAGGATTTGAGGGCTAATTTGGACTCTGATTTTTGTGTTCATATTATTTATAGACTCGTGTGAGCGTGAGGATTCTAAAAATACAATTTTTGCCTGATTCCAAGGAGTTGGCATGAGAGGCATTTTGGTCATTTTACATAATTCCGTGTATTATCTTAGAATTTAATTATACAATCAATTATTTGAAGTTTTATTTACATTATGAAGTTGAATTAAATATTCGGGCTATTTGGAGCCGAGTACTTGTGGAAAGAACATGGTTTCTAGTTAATTTTGAGTCGGTTCGAGGTAAGTATCTTATCTAACCTTGTGTGAGGGACTTCCTCATAGGATTTGAGTCTTCTCTGCTGATTGTATTCCGTGTACATGGGGTGACGAGTGCATTCTCGAATTTATTTGTGGAAAGATTGGCCTTTTTAGATTCTTAGGTCCTTATATTCACCTAGCATGAAATTATTCTTGATATGATTGAATTTTCTATTACTAGTTCTACCTCTACATGTTTTACATAGAATTAATTTGGCTTAAGGTTTATTCTTATTGCCTAATTGACTCTTACCTTACTTAATTGAAGATCTTTACCTCCTCCATTGCCGTGTTATCTTTCATAACTGCTTGTTTGCATTGGAAATCATTATTCTCTCTCAGGTAATTATTTAGTCTTAATTGACATTGTCGTATCTCCTTCGTAACCTGCCCAATCTTAAAAGAAGAATAGACATTCTATGTGCAACTGATATTTTCTTACCGCCCCCAGTGAACGAAAGATTCTTGAGTTAATTCACTTGTTGTGCTCTTGTATATATTGTATTTGTTGCAGTTGTACTTGGGGTGTTGATGCACAAGGTTTCTGCCGTGCGGTTATTGATATTGTGAGACACGAGGTTTCTGTCTTGCGGTTATTGATATTGTGAGGCACGAGGTTTTCCATGTGATTATTGATATTGTGAGGCACGAGGTATCTACCATGTGGTTATTAATGTTGTGATGCACAATATTTCTGCCATGCGGTTATTGATATTGTGATGCACGAGGTTTCTGTCGTGCAATTTTTGTTGAGGGGTTGCACAAGGTATTTTCCGTTCTACTGTTGCTATTAATATATTGCACATGCAGTGTAATAAGGAGGGATATATTTATATGCTTATATGTAGGTTGCACATGTGGTGAAATAAGGTGGGGGACATTATGGTGCACGTGTGGCGAAATAAGGTGGTACTTATTATGTTATTAATTGCATACGTGGCGGAATAAGGTGGGTAGGGATTTATTGTGAAGATTTGTGACGACCTGTGGTGGCATTTCTATCTTCGTTTAATATTTTGATTGTGGCTTGCTTTCCTGTATGAGCTTTATCTTGAGGCTGTGGTGAGGGAACATTTTGCGTGCTGCTCGCTCTTTTTCTTACCTTTATTAGCTGGTAAAAAACTGTTTAAAGCACTCGCACAAGCATACACATAGTTGAAAAACTCCTATTGGAGGTGAAATCCTCCTGATTTTGCTAAGTATAGAGGTACGTTCTCGTTTAATTATTTTATATGTGAGAGTGGGCCTATTTAGCCAGTTAGTTGCCAATATGGTCGTAAGGTTGATGGAGGCACATGATACCAAGTGTAGATTTCGGATGCTGAGACTTGTGACTTGTGATTTGACCAAGAGATAGGAGTTGCTAAAAAAATTATAATACTAAATTTCGTCAACCTGTGTCTGATAGAAAACGCTTTGGTGGAATTAAATTTGCTGAAATAGAGTGTGACTGTCTTATAGCTCATGGTGTTGCATCGAATTTTTTGAATAGAGAATAACATGTAAAAAAAATTCCTCTTTTTCAAGGATGTAAGTGAAAATAAAATTAGATTTTGTGAATATACATTATTTTTGTGTGTTTTATGTGATGTTTTTTAAATTATTTTTCTATTCGCACTAATTAGTTTTTTAGTTGACTTGTATTGATTCAAATAAGCTAAACTTCGCATTAATTCTTTTTTATGTTTTTATGCTGTGCTTTTTGTTTACTTTAGCATATTCATCAATGAATATCCTGAAGTTATAAAGTTTATTTTCTATAACTTCAACTTAGAGATGCTGAAAATTTTGTTTATACATCCCTTTCTTGTGTGTGCTGTTGCGTATGTGTATATGTGTGAGTGTGTGTGTCTGTTTGTTTGTGTTAAGGATATGTATTTCACATACTGTAACCTAAAGTTTTTCTCACAAAGTCATTGCGTACTTTTTAAAAATGCAACCATACATGTAAGCCTGCGCAACAAAAATGAGTGATTTGTACTTTAGCAGTATATAAAATTGTCCAAGAGCTTCTTTTTTTATTACTATAAAATAAATCACATTTCAAGTCATACAATACTGAAAGTCTAAATTTGGACAAAGGATTATTGAAGGTTGGAGTATTTTTCAGTATGTTTCTTTGAATATGGATGATGTGCTGGAGAAGACAACCAAGTTGTTTTGTTATGCCCAACTTATTTACATTGACTGAATTTGGTAGACTTGAATGATACTGATTCAGTCACATGTATATGTCTCTTTTATCTTCTTCCTCGTAAAATCTCTACATCGGGAGGTTTTGTGATTTTAGATTGTACATTTTGTGGTATATCCCATGATTTTTGATCTCCTACGATATTCACACGTCCTTCATATACTTTTATCCATGTTTCTTTTGAATACCAATTTGAGCAATAATCATATTTCTGCAAATATCTCTTATTAATAATAGCAATTGCATGTGGACATGGCAATTCATCAAGTTGGAACTCCAGCCAGTCACATGTTCTCTTCTTTAAGTCCACAATGAATTCGATTCCTTCACTATTTATTTTGAAAAACATTGAATCAAGGTTGAATACCTAACAATGAATAAAAGATTAAGCCAAACTATATTAGTGTATTGTTGCTTAATAAAGAAAAAGTATGAAAATTTTTAAATTTAAGCTGTAAACTATTGTAACATATATAAAAAGCTGAAATAAATAAATATACTCACAAATATTTTACAAGCGAAGTCCATCTTCTTAGTCATCTCTTCTTCTGCCCATATTGATACCATGTGAAAAAATTTCATTTACCTTTTTTCTCCATTCATAAAACCACTCTCCCAACTTTTTTTTGGATGAAATCTAACATTCTTAAGATATGCATTTCTCTCATTTTTAGTAAAACGAAGTTCATTGATTCTACTATGTATGTTGTTAGCCCATCATAACGTCGTCGTGAGAACTACGATCGAGCCCATCTCTCTGGAGGCTCTTCCATTATGTAATTGTATGTTTTCATGTCAATACTTTTGAGTTGGGACATTATCTGATTAAAATCTTCACGTTTGTATGACCTTGCAGCAATTTGTAAAAGATTTATTACCATGGCTTTTGCATGTCTTTGCTTTAAATTTTTCTCAAAGTGATAGAGGCAGATGCCATGGTGAGCTTCAGGAAAAACCTTTATAATCCCATTTGCAATCGATTCGTTTCTTTCTAACAAGAAAACCAATTCACGACAGACTTGAATTGCTTTTTTCATTTTCCCGAAGAACTAATGTATGCCTTATTATTTTTTGATTCTGCTATACTAAACATAGATAAAAGATTTGATTGTTTGCATCCTTTGATACAATAACAAATAGAACACCACGATATTTGGACTTTAAAAACATTGCGTCTACTACAATAACAGGTCTATAGTAGGACCAACCAGTTACTGATGCCACAGGAGCAAAGAACATGTAAGTAAATCTGTGAAGTGAAACACAAAAAAAAAGAAAATCACAAAGTGTGAAAGTTTTCAAATAACATTTGAAGCTTGAGGCTAATAGTTAGTATTATGTTGCTTACCTATTCTGCCCATCTCTTTTTATGTTTGTGTACGTTACTAGTTTTTGCACACCATCATGTGTAGGTATGAAGGAAGAATCTGATAGTTCTCTTCAGGTGTTCCCCTTATGCATGCAACAACTTTTTGAATAGCACGCCATGCCTTGTGATAACCAATGTTAATTCCAAATTTCTTTTTTATTTCATTTTCTACAAAAGCTAGTGTAACCTCTATCTTTTTGTCTCGAACATGTTCTATAATTTGTTCACTTATAAAATTTGATGCAACATGCTTCTGATTCGATTTCTTGCATCAACGGAGCATTCATGGATATTATGATATTTTATCACCCTAAATAGTGTGAATTTTTTTTATTCTGGTAGCGCGTACGTTCCAACCACATTTGTCCACGATGCATTTCAGCTCGTATCTCTTTGAACATGATCTAACAGTAGTGAATTCAACTTTCTGGTTTATCTCCAAGAAAAATTTAGTCATGTTTTGTTTGTTCTCAAAAATTGATCCAACTCTTACTTCCTCAAGCAGCGCATTGTTCCTAAGTATTTTACATGATAGATATTCTTTCAGCTTTCTCCGCACTCTTTTTCTTGATTTCTGAGAAGCACAAGAAATTCCAACAATTTCTTTAATTCTATCTGATGTTATCGGTATAAGTTCCATGTTTACTTCATCTTTGTTGTTGCTTATTATTGCAGAAAGTAACAAAAAGATTTCTTGAATTGTGTGTTGGTTGTCAATTTGCATTATTAGCTATCCTTCTTCTTCTTGGTCATTGATAAACTAGTATGAATTTATTGAAGGAGGGGCTAATTGTTGCATCGTTATATATTCTAAAGCAGCTATAATGTTAGAAGGTTGTTGCTCGTTGTCTACCTCCATTATTAGTTTTCCTACTTCATGTTGATAATCAATAAAATGTTCTGAATCTATCGCATATGCAAGAGATTGGTTGAATGCTGCAGATTCTGAAGGTTGTATTTTTTCAATGACGAAATGGCAATTCTTGTAGGCTGAATCAGTTGTAAGAAAATGTACACAGGTTCTGAGTTTTTCATCTGAAGTTACAAGCATTCCTTTGCTTGTATTTATTTTGATATCAAACCATACTTTTAGTACATATCTGGTTGAATCAATTTTTGCTACTTCACTAATTTTCTCCAGAAAAGTAGTGAATGATATATGCTTATTAAGTAGAACAAGTTTTGTATCATGAGCTAAGTATTTGAAATCAGGAGTTCACCTCCCATTGAAATTTATAACCATACAAATTAGACTCATCCTGCATACTGTAGTTTTGGTTAAATGTCATAACAAAAGTGTCAAATGCTTCAGCTTATCACTAAATACACTAAATAACTTCGGCAATTGCTGTAATAGTTATTTGGAAAAAGGTTTACGACAAATACTATCGAGTCCAGGACAAAAACTTCAGCTTATAAAATGCTGAAGTTTTCAGAAATGAACTAAATAACTTCAGTACATTGAGCTGAAGTTATTTGAAAAAGCTATATGACAAAAACTATTGAGTCCAGGAGAAAAATTTCAGCTTATCAAGTGCTGAAGTTTTTAGAAATGAACTAAATAACTTCAGCATATTGAGCTGAAGTTATTTGAAAATGAATTCAACAATCTTGAGCATGTTTCAACATTAGTTGCATAGTATACAAGAGTAAACATAACAAACACAATTATATTGCGTTGGGAGTATGTGTTAGTGTAATGATTACATTCCTATCACATTCATGCACGCTTTTCTCTATACAATGTTTAAAATTCCATTTTGCCTTTTCATATACCATGCAGAAGTTTTTTCCCTATAAAAGCATGCTATAATTTGTCAGTTTATTCACTCAAACACATATATTTTAGCAGGCATAAAATACAAAAAGGAAAAAAATAGATGTTGTCATCAGGCAAATAGTGAAAGAAATCAAGCAAGAAATTATAGAGGCCTTTGAGGTGAAACTAGATGAGCTCATAAACAAGTACGACAGGGAGTTGGAAGAAACAATAACAAGCTTGATAAAGTTGTGATGTATGCAAGATTTGA
Source organism: Nicotiana benthamiana (assembly GCA_034376525.1). Classification (NCBI taxonomy): domain Eukaryota; kingdom Viridiplantae; phylum Streptophyta; class Magnoliopsida; order Solanales; family Solanaceae; genus Nicotiana; species Nicotiana benthamiana. The sequence goes on from CM067332.1 coordinate 71,101,209, forward strand.
TAATCTTGCGGATGAAAATGCTCGTCCATCTGGTAGTGACGACGACGACGACTATGATGATGATATGGATGATTAATTTTTCTTTTTGTTATTTATGTTATTTTGTTATTTAATTTATCATTTTGTTATGTTTAATGAAATATTCAGTTTTGTTCTAAGTTCTTTTGTCCGTCCTTTTAATATTAATTCTATTCAAAATCGAAAAATAGCAGAGGAAATAATTAACTTCAGCTCTTCTTGCTTAAGTATTTAAAGATTAACTGAAAAATTCAGCACGTATGCTGAAGTTTTTTTGTGCAATATATAATTTTTTAATTTATGTTTTTTTTACCCAGTGTAGAAGTAAAACTTTAGCTCTTCCCGCTAAAGTTTTTAAATATTAACTACAAAACTTCAACACCTATGCTGAAGTTTTTTGTGCACTATATAGTTTTAATTTATATTTTTTTTACCTAGTATAGGAGGAAAACTTCAGCTCATCTTGCTGAAATTTTAAAAGATTACGTAAAAATCTTCAGTAACTAGTGCTTAATTTTTGCAATATGAAATTTTAATTTATGTTTAATATTTAACCAGTGTAGATGGAAAACTTAAGCTCGTTTTACTGATTTTTTTAAATATTAACTAAATAACTTTAGCTTGTTTAGCAAATAAACAATAATAATACTTATATATCTAATTTTGCTTAATTTTTTAGGTGTGATCTAAATAACTTCAGCTTGTTTAGCAAATAAATAAAAAATTTCAGCATATTTGTCGTATAAGAATGTTACAATTGAACGTCAAACAGATTTAGAATGCAAATTTAGCATATCAGTGAAGTTCGTCAAACAACTTCAATCAATCAAAATTGGATGAATTAAATACTAACAATGAATTTTGTAATTTTGAATTTGGAATTTGAATATGGTTCAAATCTAGTTTGTAATACTCGATCGCAGGAAATACGGAGTGGTGTAGGAGATGCGGCTTTGGAATCGAATCTAGGTATGCTTGATGCATCTTTTATATATTTTGAAAGGGAGTATAATGGTCATATTATTACGATTGTTTTTGTTAGTTGGTTACGAAATAAATAATTATTAAAATTTAAAGTATATGTTAAAAGCTAGTATAATTATAGGGTACGGCGACAAATTGTTCGGCTACCTGGTGTCATTTTTACCTTTTTGTTAGGCCTATCCAGAGATGCCTAATGGGCCATTCAGATGGTTCAGCGTTAGGCCCGTGATTTCAACACAAACAATCACTCAAATTCAATTCAGTCGAATTACACATTTGACATTTCTTAGCATTCCTTATTAATCTTGAGAATCCTGTGAACGTAAATTGGGTAAGATTGAACATTATTTCAATAACAGTACTAAATTAGAGTTCTCGCGACAAGTATACTATATTAAGTTTTTTGGTCTACTTCGAAAACTTAACTTTAATATAAATAACGTACCTTAATTGTTAGGGATTCCGGAAATATGAAATGATAAGTTTATAAACTTTCTTCTAAATTTAGAAGACACAACTTTCCTACTTATGATTTCTGAATTCATTATTCGAAAGTATATATTAATAGCCACTCGGAAGAAAAAGCATAACTTTAGCTCAGATTTACCTATATACTCCTTTCGTCTCAATTTATATGACAAAATTCAAATTTTAAGAGTCAAATAGATTATTTTTAATTGTAATTTTTATATATCTTTTAGCTATTTTAAAATTGTTAATAATTATAACTTATAGTGCTTTTTACATAATTTTTAGATATATAATTTTTATTTCAAATAATTTAATCAAAAATTTAACTCTCGAAATTCGAGTTGCCCCATGTAGTAGAATACTAATTTAAATTAGTGTTATGTGCCCATTTAAAGAAAGAAATTCTATGAAAAATTTTCATTCTCAAAATTGAAACCTAACACATTTAATTATGTATAAAGGATTTCGTGATACATAATTTAAAAATATCTATTACACCATAGTCTCTTTTTCAATCTCAAAATATAGTTTAAAGTGGAGACTATTGTCGAGGCACAACCTTGACCGCACCTCCAGCTTGACTCACAAATCCTTTTTCTTCTGTCAATAATTATTATCTCCAAGTTTCAAAATAATCTTAATCCTTGTAATAATACACTCAGCAGCCATGTTAAAAGTAATCAGTTGAAACAAACATATGAGCTTTTTGAATTCTCCATTAATTGATCTGCCATTTTTGACTTCCACCTGGTGTGTGAACGATAATACGGTGTGCACCCTTCGCCGGACTTTGTACTGATTAACCATGCCGGAGCTGGTTCAAGCTACACAAGTCTACACACCGAGGACTATACAGCTCTGGAAATCGCTACTGAGTTGGCTAGCTTTCTTCTTCCAGATCTTTCTTCAGATCCTCAAAGGCAATAGCTCTCTTCTCTCTTCCTCTCCGCAGTTCAAGCCGCTGCCTGACGTTGAGCTTCTAGAAGAGGAGGAAGAGGCGCCGCCGCCGTCATCTGTCGCTCTCTCGACTCTGCAAATCACTAACGGAAGTGTACCGATTAGTCTCCCGGAGGAACTTTCACAGAGGCTCACGGTAATGTCTCGTAATAAGCTTTGTGGGAGACATTAATATTTACTGATGTTGTTGACATTATTGTTTAGCGGTAGAAATTGGATTTTGGTGTAGTGTTTGCCTTTGGATCGGTATTACTAAAGGCTCGAATATTTTGCTGTATAACGGAAATATTTCTAGCAAAAAGCTCTGTAATTTTGATGCAACAAACTGTGCATCATTAATACAACCTTAGGTTATTAATTATGGTATAGGGTACAGGTTCATCTGTACCAGTAATTTTGGCTCTAACTCTATATATGTGTTGATTCACTAGATAAGTAGAAGTAATAGATTTCGAACCCAGTAAATGAAGTGTACGAACACACTAGTTTTGGCTCAAACTCTGTATATGTGTTAAATAATTCACTAAATAAGTCGAAATAATAGATTTCAAACACAATAAATCAAATGGAAGAATTTCAAACCCGAACCATAAAGTTCAAACCTTGGATTTGCTTTTGACAACACTATACGTTATATAGTTTGGACGAGATAGAATGCGAAGTAGTAATACATGTATTAGCAATACCAGGAAAAACTAATTCTTGACTTTGGTATTGCAATCTCTGCATACTGATCCTTATGTTGCTAACGTTGCATAATACACATTATTATTCACTGCATAACAATTCATGTACTGTGAATTTTGTTTAACTTATGGACGGACCAGTCGACCTATATGATTTATGTTATTGTTGAACTGCTTATCATTCCATTCAGATGAACATGACTGATAGTTTTTTGGTCTACAGTTTGATGGCGAAGTATTAATCTCTTTCATTATTAATGTGAAATGAGTCAGATATCACTCTTGCTTGTATTGGTCGCTCATGAGTGAATCAGAGTTATTGATGCTAACAGTTGAACACTTATCAGAAATCTAGTAGGTTCGCACTTGAGCATTAACTTGTATAATTAAAGTCATGTTCTATGGCGGACTGCTAGTCAGCAGTGGAAGGGGTTAAATTCATACTAAATACGAAGTAAGAGGAGTTGTTGTAAAACTAGACAATTTCCGTAATTTTAGTTTCTTATTCTGGGTTGAGGATCAGATTTTTCTCAGGAAACCGGGCTGAATTTAATGGGAACCGATTTTGGATATGCTGGTATACTTTATCCTTTTTAGTTGAATACTTATGAGGTGTCGCTATAAGCTTTAAGGAAATATTGATTAAAAGTTGGACGATTGCAGCATTATGGAAGCAAGTTTCAAATTTGCTGATATCTAATATTGGAGAAAGGCTAAATGCAAAGTAGACATGAAGAATTTTAAGAAGCATTGTGTAGGTCAATGTTCTGTTTCTGTAGGTCAAAGCTCCAGTTCAATTAACACTGACCTAACTAATGGATGCTTGTGCATGACCTTCTTATTTGTGTTTGGGTGAGCTTGCACATGCCTCTTCTATTTCACCAGGTGCATACTACCTCCCACTAGTACAATTACCGGCAACTTTGATCACCAAGACTTATGCAGATTAGAAAGAAATGGCCTAGTTTTTTTAGTCTCTGTGGGGATTTGAACCCTGGTCTTGCATGGTTCACCCTCTTCAACGATCGCTAAGCCACACCCTTGGTTGCTGATGTAAGCTAGTTAAGTAGTGTGCAAAAGCATGTGCAGATTGGTACCGGAGATCACAAGTCTACTTTGCAAATTTAGTATAAGCATATAACATGTAAAGTTAGCTTCCAGTCTGAATAGTGAAGGTATTTAAGGAAAGCCAACTTGGTAGAAGGAGGAAGTTTTAATGCAGGAAACTATAACGAGGATATGAAGAGTGCAATAGCTGAGATAGATAAAAGGGGCAGGTACAGTTCCTGAGAAGCATTAATTTGCCAGAAAGTAATGTTGTTATTTACAGCATGCATTTTTAGTTAGTAAGGTGATTCCTATTTTTGGTGGTGTCACAGTATTCTTTTGCGTTTCTTCTCATCTCTTCTTTCTTTACTTCTTGGGAAGGTGGCGTAATAGATAAGGTTATGCCATTAGCACATCCTTAGCCTGCAAGTGAGATCCCTAGGGGAAATGGCTTGACAAGCGAGTCGAAACACCATGTGAGTCTGATGAGCTTTTTGTTAGTCTTTGATAAATGCTTGAGTCAGCAAAAGTGCTAATTTAGCAAGTTTGAATGGTGTTATATATGTGTGACGAGCACTTTATTGGTATTAAGCAGGGGCGGATCCAACACAATGATACCGGTTCAATTGAACTTATAACTTTTGATCCGGATTATAAATTTATATGTACAAAATCCACTAAAATTAGAATTTTATAAGATATGAATCCATAACTTTAAAACTATAGTGGGTTCATTGCTAAAAACCTTAAAGGTTGAACCCATAGAGTTTAAATCCTGGATCCACAATAGTAATAGGTAGTGCTCTTCCGACTACCTTTCACTCCTTAGCTAGAATGTTTGTAGAACTGGATAACCTGTGCTTCCTGGAACAAGATTTAACTGCTGACTGTCAATGGTGTTGATCTATCTTTTAATAGATATTTATTAAAAAGATTACCTTCTGTTATGTTTTTCTTATGTTCTTAGATGCTGGATGCAGGTGGTTCTTGACTTGGATGATACTTTAGTTTGTGCATATGAGACATCAAGTATGCCGACAATCATGTGTACCCAGGCAACAGAGGCTGGGTTGAAGTGGTTTGAGCTCGAGTGCGTATCTTCAGACAAGGTAAACTTTCTAGTTCCTACTATTTGATATAATCTTCTGGCTAGTTTCTTGAGAATTCTATTCTAATTCCTTTGGAGGTTTTAGGAATATGATGGCAAACCTAAGATCAACTATGTCACAGTTTTTGAACGTCCCGGATTACACGAGTTTTTAAAACAACTTAGCAAATTTGCTAATATGGTCTTGTTTACTGCTGGACTTGAAGGTTAACTTATTACTTTCTGGTTGATTTAGTTATCTTCCTTCTCCATTGGCGTCGTCATCCAAAATTGTTGAATTTGTAATTGTTATGTGCATACAGGATATGCAAGACCCCTTGTTGATAAAATTGATCCTGAGAATTGGTTTAACCATAGACTTTATCGGCCTTCAACTATTAGCACGTAAGTATAGATACTGGTTTTGTCTTTTACTGATTTTTGTCTTTTCCTTTCCCTATTGAATAACCATGATCGAAATTCTTATCTGGCATCATTTGACATGTTGAATATGAGGCTAATCTAATTTATTTTAGAGAAATATCAAGAGTAAAGAAACACTATCTGAAAGTAAATGGTATAATAGGAATAGAAATCTGATGCCATTAGAAGGAAAATTGGATAGACAATATATCTTGTGTTGCCTTTCATCTTGATTAGTAAAAGCTATAGATCTACCTTATGGCATGTCAGCCTTTGAGACAACAGTTGTATTTTATATGCGTATAGTGGTGCTAATTAGTGTTGACGCACTTGTCCCGAGCATTGATCTTGAAAATGTTGTACATCCTATCTTTAATCACTAGCCAAACTTTATATGGTGGTTTCTAAGTGTAAGAGTTGAAGAAAATTGTTACTTTTCTCAAAAACGATAGTGTAAGAGTGGAAGAAGTCTTGATTGTTGGGGGAGGGAGGGAGAAGTGAAAGTAATGCTGCCTCATCAATAGTAAATGCCACAGGCTCCATTTGAAGACATTCACTGTCCTTAGATTGCTAAAGCTGAAGGGATGAATTGATCGAAAGCTTATGCTGAACCTGCTTTTTATTAGTCATCAAAACAATTGCTCCCTCCATCCTAATTTATGTGATGGTGTTTGATTGGGCATTGAGTTTGAGAAAGAAGGAAGTCTTTTGAAACTTGTGGTGTAAAATGAGCAATAGATATTCGTGTGGCTAATAGATTATCTTATTAACTAAAATGGGCATTTTAAAGTTAAATTGTTGGTAAATATAGAATGGTGTCACTCTTTTCTGGTCTAACTAAAAAGGAAATGGTCTAACTAAAAAGGAAAAAGTGTCACATAAATTGAATGGAGGGTGTAATTACTTTATGCATGATCTCACAAAATTTGACTAATCTTTGTCAAAATAGACTTGTCTTTCTGTATCCTGTTTATTACATTGCAGAACAAATGTACCATCAAAAGAAATGATAAATTAATCAATGACATGATAATAAGAGGGGTCCGAGGAGAAAAGGTATGAAAATAGAAGAGGCAGTGGCTTTATGGACTTGGCTTAATAGCATTGCTAGAAGATCTTTTTTGCACTTGCTGATATCTGTAGAGAATCTGTTGTGCATCTGTTTTATCTACTCCAATCGGTAGCAGGTGAAGATTTCATTCTGAATGACTTGGTACTGAGAATGATCAACTTTTACTTTCTAACTGATTACGAGGACATCCCCTAGCTGCTTTATTCATTTGTCCTGAAAAATCAGTGCAAAGTACTAGAGTAGCTCTTCGTCATTCATCTTTTTCTAAACATTAGCACAAACTACTACCAGTAGCTCGCAATAGCGTTTAAAATTTTCAGTAACTCTTAGATCATGCTTTCATGAGATGAAGCAGACCAGATGATGGAAGTTACAGTTTGTTGCAGGCCTGAACGTAGAGTAGGGAGTTTGTTTCTAGCAAAACTTTTTAAGTGACACCAAGCACAACCTCCTTGAAGAATCATTTTTTCAAATTCTGTCATGCTAACTAAGCTCTTTATATTAATCCTGGATTAAGTTCTTAGGTACCTATTCTTTTCAATTTTAGTGCTTCAACTCTATGAATTTGATCTTCAAGCATATGTTACCAATTGACGATTATCTTTTTATTTCAACCCCCAATTTCATATATTATATCTCTGGAGCATGTATAACATTTAAGCAAATCTAATCCTTGACTTTGTCTGAAGTATGACGGATTGACGACTGACCTGTTTCTAAGTGTTTCCTTAATCCGAGTAACTTGTTCAAGTGTGTGACCATCTCATTATAAAGCTGAAGCTACAAGAGAAAGCACTTTTAGATACTTAATTATGTCTTTAACACGCTCCCCCACTTATATGCCTGATTTTTTTATGGTCTGAGCACGTAAATTCGTTTTGATAATGAGTGGCGATGAGACTCGAACCTAAGACTTTGCCCGCTCTGATATCATATTAAAATATAGAAGAAACTTCTTTAACAATGTATAGGAGGTGCTTTTTATATGGCCCCAGGACTTTGGTCCTGTGGTAGATGATGTGTGGGTTAGGCGCACGTTACGTGTTCGAAGCCTGTCGATAACAAAAGCCTGGTATTTAAGTAGATAAGGGTTAAGAGCGGCCCATCATACACTGAGTTTCGAAATTGGTCCTTGGAGATTTCTTGGCTATCGAAAATAATATAAAGATGTAAAGATGTGCTTCTGATATGGGAGTCTTAGGCTATATAATATGCTGAAATAAGCAATCCCCGTGTTGATAAGGTAATGAAATATTTTATCATTAACTAAAAAATATCCCAAGGTATGCTATAGAATATTCTATATGATTTTCTTTTTTAAATATAATGTGAATCTAGAAGTATATGAATGTAGACACATATTCACTTGATACTAAATATAGCTCATCTCTTGCGTTGGCTGGTTGCTTTTCTATTAGCATCCTTAGGTGCAGTAAAGATTCATAAGTAGTTGTTAATGGAGTAGAGTTACCAAATTCTGGGTACCTCTTTGTCAAAACTTTGTTAAATCTGTAATAGTCCAACCTTGGTACTCTGGATCGTGTTATACATGGTGACTAGCTTATGAATGTTATAAGCTGTTCGATCATAAATTTTGTTGGGCCTCACATTTGAAGAAACACTTTTGTTAAGTTAAGACTTTCAAGTTCACGTCTCAATTTGTGAAAATGTTTTATGGTCAATACCACTAACTTGCTTATATGGGATCATGGGTTTGTTCTTTCGTCCTTGTGAATGCTGCTTTTTGGTGGTGCCACCTACAACAGCTTAAACAGTTTAAAGCCACTGGTACCTACAACAGCTTAAACAGTTTAAAGCCACTGGTACCTACAACAGCTTAAACAGTTTAAAGCCACTGGTACCTACAACAGCTTAAACAGTTTAAAGCCACTGGTACCTATTTAAAAAAGAATAGTTTAAGCCACAGTTGTTTCTATATAATATAACTATGGTAAGTTTGACACTATATGCGCATCACAGGGAATTCCGGGAACATGTGAAGGACTTGTCATCCATATCAAAGGATCTAAGCCGGATTGTCATTGTTGATAACAACCCATTCAGTTTCTTGTTACAGCCTTTAAATGGGATTCCGTGCATTCCATTTTCTCCTGGACAACCCCATGACGAGCAGGTATAAGAAATGAACGAAAAAAAAAATTAAAAATAAAAATAAAAGAGCTACTTTATTGCCACAAGTTTTGATTTGGCTTTCATTTTCTACATTAGCTTTTGGAAGTGATCCTTCCACTTCTCAAGCATCTCTCTGAGCAGAAGGATGTAAGGCCTGTGCTCCACGAAAGGTTTCAAATGCCAGAATGGTTTCAAAACCATGGAATTCCCGCTTATTGATTTATGGAGTGACAAATATATGATGATCTCAGCAAGTGAAATTATTGATATTCAGGGAGACACCTATACTCTAATATGTTGTACAAGGTTAGTACTTCTTCGCCGGAAGAACGAATTTTTGTATTGCTTATTTGTGCAGAGGAGTAACCATCTACAAAGTCCCAACTTCCTCATGTCTCACTTGATGTTCTCCACTCCTCATTGCACACATATCTATTACTGTGGAAATCTTTTAAATTCTTGTGTAACATGTTTATAGCATCAGCTATTGGAAGATATTTGATCGCCTATAATATTATACCTTCACCAAAATTTATGTATAGATTTGATATTAGATACTCTGATCAGTAATGAGAAGTGTTAATTCGTTTAAACAGTCTCAGTTCTCTGGCTGTTTTATGGTCATCTATAGCACTATTCTGACCCTTGCCTTGCATCACAAATCAATGCATCACTGTTATGATTTTTTAACTTCTATAATCCGCTGGTCTACAGTATTTTATCTGGCGATCCCTCGGGGATCTAACAACTAAAAAAGCATAGATTCTTCTTTAGCTTTTATCAAGAGTGTTATCTTAAGAAATCCAAAGGACTAAACGAAAGGATGGACAAGGCTACAAACATGTCCGAGACTCTGGGCTTCTGTGTATTGAAGCTGGTTGAAGGCAGGCCATGTGTTCTTGAAGCTTGAGGTACAAAACAAATACTATTGACCATATGCTAATTTGTAAAATCACAGTCAACACTATTGTATTTATTAATACAGTAGCAAAAATGAGCGTGAATTAGGGAAATCCAGCTAATCAATTGTTGTATTCGAGTGTATTCGACTGTATTCGTGGAATGAAACATGAGATTAAAACTAGATAGATTATTGTATTCGATTGTATTCACGGCGCTAAATAGGGGATTACACTGTTTTTAAAATGGAAAGTGAATTAATTAACATAATAGACTCCTTAACTCAACAAACTCAATTATAACATACAAAAATTGTATTTTTAGTTATAAAAAAATTTTCAATCGAAAAATACCAAAAAACATAGTAATCTTTAGAGAAATTATAATATATGCATGACATATAGCGAGATAGTGAATACAATGAAATACATAAAATACAGCGGGATACATTAAAATATAATGAAAAAAAGATAGTGAATACAATGAAATACAATGAGATACATCGAATTACAATGAAAAAAGATAATGAATACAATAAAATACATGAAAATACATTGAAATATATTAATTGAAAATTAAGTTGCTCAGCCTCAAACTCCTTCGTCTTTGTTCAAGAACAAACTTTAATTTTCGATGAATCCGCCGTAGCAACGTTTGAAGGTCCTATTTTTTTGTGGCTAAAGTGACGGTAAGTTTCTCATTTATTGCCTCAACAACATCCTTATAGGCAAGAGTATTTGGGTAAGCAACATTCTCTCTAAATCAGGAACGTTAATCTGTCCAAGGAAATTCATGATCACCAAATGAAGAACTAAATTGCAGAAAACAAAATCTGCATAAGTACGTTCTAGTGGCAAATCTTTGAATTCATTTTTTTCTTTTTTTACTTGGATTCGGAGACAAACAACAAGGCCTGCTATGCCAATACAAGAGAGTAACCAAAGAGAAAAGAGCTCAATGGGAAGATCCTTGAAATTCCATGGTACCTACCTCAAAACACCCGATCGTTACAACATAATCCAGAATTTTCGAAATTGATTCATTGCTTAACGACGCTAAAGACCCATAATTGAGTTTTGATGGATTGCCAATGGATTTTTGCCTGGGGAAAACTCGATCAGGAAGCCTGAGATCCTCTGAAATTTGATGGTCGAAATCAACATCTCTATAGTGGGTTTTGCACAAATCCGGTGGAAGGAGGAGGAGATCGAAAATTTTAATGGGATCGGGGAAGAGAATGAGGTGTATCAAAGTAGAGAGAGAAAGAAAATAGTGCAACAGAGTAGCGTATTTAATGACTTAGGACTAGAAGGTAACCAAAATTAAATACTTTATTATAAACTTTAAAATGTATTTATAGAATATAATTTTTTAAAATGATATTTATTTAAAATAAATAACAAAGTAAAAAAGTTTGGTTACCTCTATGATATTTTTTACATTGTGATCTATTCCTTTTGTATGGCCATGTTGAAATTATGACTTGTCTTGACTTGAACTTGTTAGGATTATGATTCCTACTAAAAACAACAACCTTCATATCGAATAATTCGGATATATAAACTACATGAGCGGAAGCTAACCTGAATCCATATGTGGAATTTGATGAACCTCCTTTTGATGATTGTCCTTGAGTTGTTGTGAACTCCTTTAGCCTTCCTTCAAGTTTTCTTGAAGTATGATTGTCACCACAAGAATGAATCCACAAGATTTAACAATATGAGAATTGTTACACAATAACAATAATATGATAATGATCAAATTTGGCTTATGGTTTTCCACCCTATTTGCAAGACAATGGACAATATGGTTCTTGATTCAATAGGAAGAAGAAGAACTTGTCTTGCACTAGAATGGGAACCATAACCCCCCACTTTATAACTCTAGGAGTTACATAACCCAAGAGACAAGAGTTACAAGAGTTATGTCTTGCAAGAGTTACATAACTCAAGAGTCACAAGCATGTAACCATGGTTACATATGTAACCTTAGTTAGTCCATCATAAACTAAGGTTACCCTTTTGGGTATCTACACATTAGTCCTACACTTTAGTATGACAACACATTGGCCCCCTTAACATAATGTCCATAAGACCACATAATTAGGCCAAACCAAAAGATAGCACATAACATATAACTATCCATATATTGTTCATATGTGTGTAGATATAAGTCCATATATCTAGATATAAATCCATATATCTTACAATCTCCCACTTGGACGAGATATACAAACATATGTACAAACCTTAATATTATATGTTACAAACCTTAGGTGCACAAAATTGCTATCACAATAAAATTGTCATGAACAATCCGGTCCATCAATCATACCAACATAGGACCTAAGAGCTCGTCGTGACTCATTCGTAACTAGAACCAATCATAGATCACGTATATCAATATAACCAACGACATGGATCAAGTGTAGGTATGTAGCATGGAAATAACATAAAGTGTGGTCAATAGAATGTCTATTTCCAACTGGTTCTCTTTATTGAGATCATACTTAAACTGTAAGAGTACAAAGACTTTAAAACTGAATATCTGCGCAGATATAACTGAATTACTGAATTTCTGAATATAATGAACAATACATAAATGTGCAATACAAACTCCCACTAAAATACATAATCCTTATCTGATTTGACACCCATACAAGCAATATGCTCAAGAAATACTTTTGGTGTCAATCCCTTAGTGAGCGGATCCGCAAGTATGGAGTTTGTACTTATGTACTTAATGCACAATTGTCCATTTTGTACTCTTTATTTAACAACCCGAAATTTGACGTCCTTATGTTTCGCTTTCGTCAAAATACTGTTGTTATTAACATATGCAACCATGGTTACATATGTTATTAGCATAAATGGCAAAATTGGAGTCGGTATACCTGATGATCTCAAACTGGTCCGAACTCCAATATGTAAGCATGTAATCCTTTGTTCAATGTATGTTCCTCATGACCCTTTTGGCTGCCTACCAATGGTCCATACCCGGATTGCTTAGATATCTGCCTAACATCCCAACAATGTATGCTATATCAGGTCGTGTACATACCTGAGCATACATCAGACTACCTACCGCCGAAGCATGAGGCGTCTTCTACATTTCCAAAAATTTCATAATTATTATTTGGGCACTATTTGAGACTAAACTTGTCTCCCTTAGTAACAGGGGTGTTGCCTGGTTTACAATCCTGCATGCCAAATCTTTTCAGAACCTTATCGATATAGCCCTTTTGTGATAGACCGAGAACACCTTTGGAGCGATCTCTTAGAATCTGAATTCCTAATACAAAAGAAGCTTCACCAAGATCTTTCATTTCAAATTTCTTTGAAAGAAATTTCTTAGTTTCAAGTAATAATGCTATATCGTTACAGGCAAGCAGTATGTCATCGACATATAAAACCAGAAAAATATACTTACTCCCACTGAACTTATGGTATATACAGTCATCAGCAATATTCGGTTCAAAACCAAAAGATGTAATGACTGCATGAAACTTATAATACCATTGACGAGAAGCTTGCTTGAGCCCATAGATGGATTTCTTTAATTTGCAAACCTTCTTCTCTGATTCATCCGAAACAAAGCTTTCAGGTTGCACCTATTAAATTGTTTCCTCAATGTCACCATTGAGAAAAGCAGTCTTAACATCCATTTGATGAAGTTCAAGATCAAAATGTGCTACTAATGCCATTATAGTCCTGAAAGAGTCTTTCGATGAAACTGGAGAGAAAGTCTCTTTATAATCAATGCCTTCTTTCTGAGTGTAGCCTTTTGCGACAAGACGAGCTTTGTACTTAATAACATTGCCCCCTGAATCCCTTTTGGTTTTAAAAATCCATTTACAACCAATAGGTTTCGTACCTTCGGGCAATGTAACAAGCTCCCAAACGTCATTATCGCTCATAGACTTCATCTCATCATTCATCGCATCAATCCAGTTTTGAGAGTTAGAACACTAGAACACTTAATAACTTGACGGAAGTTGATTGGATCATCTTCCTCAAGTCCAATATCACTTTCTTGTTCTTGGAGAAATACATAATAATCATCCGAAATTGCATTTCTCCTCTCTCTAGTGGATCTCCTTAATGGCATTTCAGTTATTTGAGGGTGTTGAGTTTGATTTTCATTAGTTATATCAGGTTCCTGATGGGGGAGATTTTCGAGATTGTCTTGAACCAGAGTTGCATCAACAACTTGAGGGAAAGACACATGTTCTTCCTCAAAGACAAAATCTCTAACAACTTTATTTATCTCCCCACCCCCCAAACTCAATATCCTCAAAGAAACCTAGCATTTCCCGTCTCAAAAATAGTTCGTGATGTGGGATCATAAAACTTAAAACCCCTGGATTTTCAGAGTATCCAACAAAATAGCTACTAACCGTCTTAGCGTCCAGTTTCTTTTCATTCGGCCTATAAGGCCTTGCCTCAGCTGGACAACCCCAAATGTGAAAATGCCGAATACCGGGTTTATGCCCAGTCCAAAGTTCATATGGGGTTTTTATTGTAGCTGCAGTTGGAACTCTATTAAGAATATAAGCTACGGTTTTAATATGGATTGGGACTTTTCATGAATAAGATATAGGTACCCATAACGAGAGTAATTGTCTATGAATGTGATAAAGTATTGTTGACCATTCCGATAAGGAGTAGGAAATGGCCCACAAATATCCGTATGTATCAATTCTAAGACGTCCGAAGCTCTCTTAACACCTAATCTAGTCTTGTTTGTTTGTTTTCCCTTGATACACTCAACACAAATTTCCGAATTTGAGGTATCAAGAGAATCAAGAATTCCATCTGACATGAGTTTCTGAATTCTTTGAATGGATATGTGACCCAAACGTTTATGCCTGAGTGAAATAGAATTCTCATTAGTTAATTTTCTTTTAGTACCACTTAAACTTGTATGCAAAGTTTCTTTATTTGAAGTTATTGTATCAACCAAATATAAGCTATCAAATGTTGATAAAACACCAGTACCAATAAGATTTGAATTCCGAAAGAGACTAACTTTATTATCCCCAAATGTACATTTACAACCGGATATGTCCAATTGGGGAACTGAAATTAAGTTCCGTCTAAAAGACGGTACAATAAAAGTCTTATCCAAATCTAAATGAAAACCGGTCTTAAACAACAGCCTAAATTTGCCAATAGCTTCAACTGGCACCTTCTTGTCGTCACCCACATAGATGTTTCTTTCACCATCATTTGGTTTTCGGCAGTTCAGGCAACCCTGCATAGATATCCTTATGTGAGCAGCATAACCTACCCACCAATTATCCTTAGGTACCGAAATTATATTAACTCCAGAACAAACTTTCTTCACATGATTAGTTCCCTTACAGAGAAAGCAACCTAATTCAGTAATTTCAACCTTAGGTTCCTTATGTTGCTTAATCTTGGGCTTTACAACCGCAACTTCCTTATTTTTCCTCTTCTTAGTTTCCCTAGAAGAGGATGCTAAATGAGCACTTTCAGTCGTATCTTTCTTAATCCTTTCCTCTTCTTGCACACAGTGTGAAATGAGCTCATTTAGAGTCCATTTCTTGTTCAGGCAATTATAACTGACCTTAAACTGATTAAAGTGTGCAGGAAGAGATATCAAAACAAAGTACACAAGCAGTTCCTCAGGTAAATCCAGCTTGAGTGACTTTAGTTTCGAAGCAAGATGAGACATTTCCAAAATGTACTCCCTAATGTTTCCCTTGCCCTTATACCTCATAGAAACAAGTTTACTCAATAGTGCACTTGTTTCCGCCTTTTCGTTTTGCATAAAACGCTGTTCGAGGTTTTCAAGGAAAACTTTGGCATTAGGTTCATCATTCATAGTGCCCCTGAATGATTCTGGATTTGCACGCTTCATGATCATTAGACTCATGCGATTCGAGCGTTCCCACTTCTCCATCGCTCTCTTTTCATTGGGAGAGGATGAATCCTCAAGAGGAGTAGGTTGCTCGGTCCGAAGTGCTAAGTCAAGATCCATGCAACCGAGAACGATCATTACATTCTCTTTCCATTCCTTAAAATTTGTGCCGTTAAGCACAGGGATGCTATGATATTGGCAGAGATCGTAGAAGCAGAAGAATTTACTCAAAATAGAACAAAAGGATTACTAAATACATGCTTACAAAACTTGAACTTTAACTTTATAGATTCAAAATTAGGCATTTCCCATTACAAGATACCTAGCACAACATTGTTTTTAGTCTTTGGACAGAAAACAACTTGTAAGTGGTACTCTTGGTGTAGTGATCAAACATAGACAATAAACTCCTGTCAAATATTAAACCTTCCTTTGGGCCGACTTAATATTCACATGGAAAACCAAATAATCGTCTCATATTTACCACCACAAGCATGTTCGAATTCCTGCCAAATAACACCTTCCTTTGGGCCGATGTTAAACGCATGGAAGACTAACATCCACAGTCATCTTATATTTTAAAATTAATCAATCTACACAATAGAGGTTACTTTGGCAACATAATGCTTCAATTGAATAACTAAAATATTAGATGCGATAAACTTTAGTTCCTTAAGCCATTTTATGAATCTCAACTTAATGTATTACAAGTTTTGATGTGTAACACTTGAATATTAATCGTTGTTTACTGAATCGGACAATTCTATAAATTATAAGAATTGATGGACTTTAAAACAATTAACATTCACTGAAACTTAAGAGAGTTGAAACGTTTTTAACCTTACTGGACCAACACAATCGATTGTCAAAACCAGACAATCGATTGTTTGGTTTTCTGAAAAAAATTGTTACTGGACCATCCACAATCGATTGTCAAAGCCAAACAATCGATTGTTTGGTTTTATGAAAAATTTCAGTTACTGGAAAAGTTTCAACTCACTGGACCTTGAACAATCGATTGTCAGAAGCTGACAATCGATTATCAGAACCGGACAATCGATTGTCAGAACCTGACAATCGATTGTCTGGTGTTCCAAAAAACTGCCAGAATACTAAAAGTCACAGACAATGGATTGTGTAAGGCAACAATTCATTGTCTGAAGGCAGTGACCAAAATTTTTTCTGAATAACACATGATTTTCAACATGAATCTTAAACATAAAAAACATGTTGTTAACCTACTAAAATCATGCTATTTACAATGTTTTAACATCATATTAAAACATCAAATCAAAACATAACATTCATAAGATCATGATATTTCATGGTAGAATTTCATAAACAAAATTCTTATAAAACTAAAACATGAATCCAAATATAACATGATTCTTATGAACATCCAAATTATCCAAAATGAAGGGTGGCTCTGATACCAATTGTTAGGATTATGATTCCTACTAAAAACAACAACCTTCATATCGAATAATTCGGATATATAAACTACATGAGCGGAAGCTAACCTGAATCCATATGTGAAATTTGATGAACCTCCTTTTGATGATTGTCCTTGAGTTGTTGTGAACTCCTTTAGCCTTCCTTCAAGTTTTCTTGAAGTATGATTGTCACCACAAGAATGAATCCACAAGATTTAACAATATGAGAATTGTTACACAATAACAATAATATGATAATGATCAAATTTGGCTTATGGTTTTCCACCCTATTTGCAAGACAATGGACAATATGGTTCTTGATTCAATGGGAAGAAGAAGAACTTGTCTTGCACTAGAATGGGAACCATAACCCCCCACTTTATAACTCTAGGAGTTACATAACCCAAGAGACAAGAGTTACAAGAGTTATGTCTTGCAAGAGTTACATAACTCAAGAGTCACAAGCATGTAACCATGGTTACATATGTAACCTTAGTTAGCCCATCATAAACTAAGGTTACCCTTTTGGGTATCTACACATTAGTCCTACACTTTAGTATGACAACACATTGGCCCCCTTAACATAATGTCCATAAGACCACATAATTAGGCCAAACCAAAAGATAGCACATAACATATAACTATCCATATATTGTTCATATGTGTGTAGATATAAGTCCATATATCTAGATATAAATCTATATATCTTACAGAACTTCCGTAAAACACATCATTTTTAGCTCGCGTCATTTCTTCCAACAGCCATTAATTTATCGGATTATAAAACTGAAACCTTTTTTCTCCCGCCTACTCTCATAAGATGTTGATAGGGATGACAAATGGGGCGGGGCAGAGCGGGGCGGTGTGGGGCCGAGTTTAAGGCTATATGGGCATGGGCAAAGCTACGTTGGGTTAAAGGTGGTCAATTGATCACTCTTCGTCGAACAATTACATTATGTGTATAAGTAAAATATTAGTTTTTGAAGGTATATAATATATATTGAACATCCTTTGTTAAGGAATTTTTTCATCTTCAAGTTTGAATACCATTGGAAAAATTTCTGACATTACCTGTGGGTTTAAAGCTATGCGGTGCGGGGCAGGTTGAGATTTTAGCATAGCATCAGATTCATTGCCTTGCTTTCAGGTTTCCTTTCAGGTGCTCTAGCAGAGTAGCATATACTTTAACGATGAAGCTTCTTGTCTAATGAAAAGGCTGATTATATACACGAGCACTTAGTATGAAAGATTTTGAAAAAGGATGGGATGATATAGAATGGGCACAACGGAATAAAATAAACTTATTTCATTTTAAGTATTGAAAGGTGTATATTTAGTTCCAAATCGAAGTTTCACCATTTTATCACAAAATATAAGTGGTAAAATCAAGTTTTACTGTTAACTTTGAATAGGCAGCCAGCTTGTTTTCAGCAAAAAGAATTATACCGAGCTCAAGCCTGAAGGATCAAGAATGCTTATTCTGATCACAAAACACCAATAGGATCGCAAACAATCAAAATTTGTAGCTTTAGGATTGTCTTTTTCCTATAACGTAGCATTCCAAATAAGTTCACATAACAACAACAATAACTACCCAGTATAATCCCACAAAGTGGGGTCTGGGGAGGGTAATATGTAGACGGGCCTTACCCCTACCCAAAAGGACAGAGAGGCTGTTTCCAATCGACCCTCGGTTCAGTGGAGGAAAGGAACAACAAAAACAAAAATAACAACAAAAGAACATTAGTAGCTTCAGCAGAAATAGCGCAAAAAATTATCTAAACATAAGAACCATAAATAAAATAGCATACAATAATATCAGACAGTAACTACCATAAATAATTACCATAAGGGAGACACAATCTAATACACAAATCATCTATGGATAGTGCTGCCAAGCCTCACCCAACCCCGGGTGAGGAGTACGAAAACTCTAGGGGCCCTTATCCTACAACCCTGATACTAGACCTCTAAACTTTCCTATCAAGTGCCATGTCCTCAAAAACCCGCATTCTAGCCATGTCATACCTAATTACCTCTCCCCAATACCTCTTAGACCTCCCTCTGCCTCGCCGTGCGCCGACCATCGCCAGCCGCTCACAACTCTTCACGGGGGCATCAGGACTTCTCCTCCGTACATGCTCGAACTACCTCAGTCTCGCTTCTCGCATCTTCTCATCCACCGGGACCACCCCCACCTTATCTCGAATAACTTCATTCTTAATCTTATCTAAATAAATTCACATATAAATTATTAATTTAAAGCTCAATCATCACTTAAATATATTAGAATTTAAATTTCATAAACTTTAAATTCTAACTTTGCTTCTTGAGTAAGCTTTGGAATTAAATCAGTCAGTAACTATCATTGAATCAATTTCGTTATCAGAAGAAGAAACAAACTAAAAGGCACAAATATGTCATCTCAACTCACATGTTACCGAGGTAAACCTAGACAATAGTTTATAAATTTGTTGACTGAATTCTGATTTTTTCTCAAAGGCATACGAACCTATTTTATCAGTAAAATAATAAAGACAATAAATGCAAGGTCAGTATAAAGCTAACTTAATTTTCTTCTTCTTCATTAAATAGATATTAGTATTATTTAGTTAAAGAAAAATCAGAGTGATCATAAGCATTACATACTCCACGTAGAGTTAATACACTAAAATCTTTTTAAACTATCAAGTTTTTGTCAGTTTTCTTACTTAAATTATTCGGTATTCCTGAAATTACCGAACTATATTTTCCTTTATATTAAAACCCCTCATTACATTGTAAGAGGTGCGTCTAGTACACGCTCTTAATTATCTAAATTATATGCCATGCAACATTACACGTTGCTATTTAATTTAACTTAAATTCGACTTAAACTATCACTTTTGTCAGTTACGTAAGGAAAATTGAATTCCCAATGACCTCTTGAGACAAAGAGATAACTAAACAAGTACAAACACAGCCATTGATACATGCCATAATTATATGTGAATAGTTTGGATATCCCTCAAACTAAGGAGTTGATATGGCGCTTCCTAGGGAATTTGCATATTATTTCTTAAACTCTGTACCGAATCAATAATATCTCATCTAAATTAAAATAAAAAGAGTATAAGTTTTTGTTTTGAAACAAAGAAAGTAATATCAATAAATAACTCAGTAGCTACATGTGAAGACGAAAGCGGAATGATCCTTTACATAGCGTCAATAGCCACTCTCTACCCATCGTGTGCCAAATAGTCTTTTTTTTATAACTCTTTGTTAAATTACCAGATACCTGATGTATAAAATATCTTGCCTTAATGTAAGATCCAGGGAAGGACCGCACTCTTAAGTGATCATTTGATACGCGAGATAAAGTGAAATAAGGTGGCATTAAGTGTATGATTATCTTTATACCGTTAATTAATATAAATTTAATCCCACCTTATCCTATCAAACGTGAAATTATTTTATCCTACATCTCCATGTGAGATAAATTAGTCCAAAGATTATAATCCCAGGATAATTTAGTTTGCGAACCAAATGACCCCTACGGATGTGATGTGGATCCTCTACTGCTATACAGGCATTAGGCTATTTCTACGTCTCGAACTCATGATCTATAGATCATACGAAAATAACTTTACCGTTGCTCTAAAAATCCCTCTAGTATATCAGCTAGTGATGTTCCAAACGTCAATACCACACAAGAAGTGGGGGGGGGGGGGGGAGGGGAGTAATTTGTGTGGTACCCAATTTTCAATCTAGAAGAACCTGATTCTTCTAGGTGTTCTAACTACTACTAGTTGCGAAATTAAAAGTACAAAAAATAAAGAACACAGAGTTTTTTACGTGAAAAATACCTGGCTCAAAAGGTAAAAAAATCACGACCTACTACTCAGTAGGATTTTTCCAAACTTCCACTAAAATCACTGAGCCAAAACAACATTTACAGAACTCTTTGTAAACCTAAGGATTAACTCTAATCCCGTTGTAGCAATCAGCCTGTATCTGTTGTGACAACTTCAAGTTAACTCTGACTTGAACACTCTAGGTACTTAATACAATTGCTTCTGTGAAAGCTAAAAGGTACAATATGAAAATGCATACTACAATTGAACTAGAAATAAAGAAAGACACATAAAACTCTTTATGGAGCTGGTTCTTCAATCTGATTCATGTAGATTCAAGAATGCTGACTCAAATCTCACATAAATTGCTTGCAAAATTGCCTCGATTTTTTGCTCTCAATTTAGTTTCACTTTTATGTTTGTGCAATACCTGTAAAAAAGAACAATCACTGTTATATAATGAGTTAGTAATTAGAGTTTGATTGAGACTTCAATTGCTGATCTTCCATCGAAGGCGAGTCCTTGAATAATACAAAATCCAACCCTATCCTTTATTCGGATTGTGTCCTCTTCCCTTAAGGATAATTTCTCTCCTCATCCAGTATGCAACTTTTTTTATTAGTTCAGGAGATATTGCTGCTTGATTACTGAGACTTATCTCCTTCACATGTATCTCACATTTCTAGGTTGATAAATATTGTGCCTCACTTGATAGAACTGATCCATGACTGAGTTCATTTGTCATTCTTCAAAACCTCATCTGAATTTGGGCCAACAAATTCCCCCTTTTTGATGATGACAAGCTATGTGCTTTTATGGATAAAAAATTCTGTAAGAACTCAGCTTGACCATACTTAGAATTTTAACTTATCATCAAGGACCAGATTTAATTAGGTTATAAATATCACATTATTTAGAATAACAATTAAAGCACAATATCTCTTTCCCCTTTTGGCATCATCGAAAAGTTGCATACATTGTGAATCCCAGATATTAGTAATTACTCATGGCCACCTGGGCAACTGCAAGTGAAAACATGGATTAAATCATCAATAATCAACAAACACATTCAGACTATTAAGAGCAAAATCTTCATAGAACAAGAGAAGCAGCAGTTGTCATTGATAAGATATGTTTCCACCAACAAACCATAAAAAGAAAGAAAAACTTCCAAAATATGAGCAAAAAATAGAAAAAGTCCCTAATCTGGGTCACTGGGGGTACTGGGCTAGTTCAGAAGACAATAATGGAGAACCTAAGACTTGGAGGAACTAGAGGGATGGGTTTGGAGAAGATTGAGCATATTCTAAAGCATCCCATAATTTTTCTCCTTTTCTTTTCCTAGCTTAACTCTAAGGCCATCTTTTTCAGTTTCCAATCTGAAACTCGAGCGTGAAGCCTAGCAATTTCAACATCCTTAGTTCCACACTCTTGAACCAAAGCCCTAACCTTGCAATTCACAGGTGTCTTCAGAGATGAACCAGGTTCAACTAGGATGGCATTTACAGGATAGTCACAAGTCAATAAGGTCTTAACACCAAAATGCTCCTTGCTTGATGCCATCTCCCATTTCTTCAAAGGCACCATTAGCCTGTCCAGCACAATAGTCAATATGAACCCATGTAAAGTTGCATATGTTGGATCCATTAATGACCCTGTCTACTAATTTGACAATGAAATTAGGCCAATTTATCTACATTCCTCTTACAAGGCACTCCATAAGAACTTGGTCCATGTAGTTGGAAGTATGTCTCCTCTCCTGTATGGGCAGTAGGCACTTGTTAACAAATTCAAACAAGACCTTGTGCTCAGGTCTCATCTTAATTTTCCGCACAAACCTGGCTTCAGGTACATCTTCCGCTATTGCAGCATCACAAAAATTCCTATTGATTTGAAGAGTAGTAGGGAGAGAATCTAGACATAGCCACCTTTGCCTTGTATAATCATCATACCCTTCACTAGGTATGTCCAGAATCTCACCCAGTTTGATTGTATCAAACTTCACTTTTACTCCCTTCAACAGGCTGGAGACTACCCCATTTTTCACAGTGGCATTGGCCATAAACTCAATTAATTCACTCCTAGCCAGCCTCTCATCCATCTTAAGGACCAATTCCTTCCAACTCTGTGCAGCCAGGGCATCCACCAATCTTCTCATACCTGGCTTATCTAGAACTCTCAATTGGCTTCCTTTCAAAAATTTTTTTCTGCCAAACATGGCAAACCTGTCTTGTTCCTTTTCAGATTCCTCTTCTTCTTCTTCTTCTTCTTCTTCTTCACCACTTATCCCTTCATCTTCTTCAACAATTTTCTTTTGTTAACCCTTCACAGTAGACCTAGTTCTTTTGGCTAAAGAAGATTCAGCAGGTACATGTACAAAGGAAGACTTCTTCGAAGAACTCTTGGAACTTTTTGGTTTGGGTGTTGGAACCTCTTCAGTTGTTTCTCTTTCTTGATGGACCAGTTCCATCTCCTCTTCTTCTTCTTCTGCAACCTCAGAACTTTCTACAATCTTCGCTTTTCCCTTCTCCTTCTTCTTCTTCCTATTTTTTTCCAAGGTTTTCTATAACCCTGCTTCACTTTATTTGACCCTATTTCTAGTAGATCTCCCCTTAGGCACTGAAGTGACAATAGGTTTTGGGGATTAAGTTTTGCTTTTTTTGGTTGGCTTGGAAGCAGTTGGAGCCTTTTGTGAAGAAGCCTTGCGTTTCTTTGGATCATAGCTTGCCACAACCTTTTTCAGAAGATCAACCAGAGTTTTCTCAGCTGATGAAACAGGTTCTTCTTGTTGCTTGCTTAGATGAACAAGCGCCTCAGCCGCTTCCCCAGAACCACTTCCCCCTGACTTGAATCCACTCTCTTCAACACTCCCATATATAGCAATAAACTTTTCTTTCCCAATACCCCTCTCATTACCACTTGCTCCCTCTCTCTCTTTTCCTTTCTTTTTTACCTCCACTCCTGCTTGATTCAGCCACCTTTACATCTTTAATAGGACCAACTAGAACAAACCTATTTTCAGTGCTGTTATCCACAATAGAAAATACTACACAAGACCTTACCTCACTAGGAGTTTCTTTAATTTTCTCAGCATCAGAAGACCCATGTTTTTCACCTTCACTAGCAGAAATAAAATCTTCAGACTTAGAGCTGGAGTAAGATTCATGTACATGGCTTTCTTTCTTTTGGCTAGCCTTCAATTTCTCATTTAGAACTTTTATTAGGGCTCTGGATGCTATAGTTTTTCTAGCCAGCATTTTCTGCCTATGAACCCTAGGTTTTAGGGGTTCAATAGGAGGAGTAGATGAGGGTGTGTTTGAGGGAGATGCCGGTGGAGGAGTACCAAGATTATCTTGGGGGTAAGACATGGTTCTTAGACTATGGAAAATTTTTGGGAATTTCTAAAAAGATAGAGGATTTGGGATTTCTGAAGTAGAAAAAGGCGATCAGAACTAGAGAAGTACTTTAACGGTTATGGACTAATGAAGAAAAGTTGTGGTATGTATTTAAAGATAATTATAACTAAATGTAGCAACAACAACTTTTACAGGGGTCAATTAGAAGTCTAATCAAGATATAATTACGATCTCTTAGTGATTATTAGGCATTGCTAGATTTTAGGCAAAATATCCCGGATTTTAGAGTTCTAGGAGAATGAAACTGGCTCAATGCTCAATGGATAAATTTCTTGGAGTTTGAAGAATGTAGGCCTTCTGCTCATGATTGGAAAATTAATCTTTCTAGTTGTGCTGAGTATAGAAAACATACCTGAGCTTTCATACGAACACATACTAATGAACCAGGTTCTTCATATAAAACTCTCTTGAACATGCCTCAAATGCCAAAATAGAAGAAACTTTGTAAGAGATTAGTGAATCATATATACACACATGTCACATGAGTATACTAATTAACGTATGAAATCGAGTATGAATTGATCAAGATATTTACACAAAGTTAGAGCTCCTAACCACACATATAATTGTTTTTAGTTGTTTGTTCATTGTGCATTCTGAACTGGACCTATTAGGTGATCTTAATCATCCCTAATTCCAACATGTTCCTCTCAAAGTTTTTTTTACTAAGTGCTTTAGTAAAATTATCAGCTATTTGTTTATCAGTAGTACATAATTCTATTGAAATCAATCTTTTCTCATAGTTATCTCTTAAGAAGTGGTGTCTAACATCTATGTGCTTAGTCCTTTTATAATGAACAGGGTTCTTTGCCATACTTATAGCACTAGTGTTATCACAGAATATTGGAATACATCCCACTTCAATTCCAAAATCTACCGGCTATTGTTTGATCCATAGTAATTGAGAACAACAAGAAGCAACATCAACATACTCAGTATTAGCAGTAGATAGGGCCACAAAATTTTTCTTTTTGGTAGCCCATGATACAAGGCATGAACCAAGGATGTGTGCCATACCTGAGGTGTTTTTCCTCTCTACTAAGAAACCTGCATAATCATCATCAACATATCCTACAAGATCAAAATTACTACCTTTAGGATACCAAAGGCACATATTTGTGGTGCCTTTCAGATATCTCAGTATCCTCTTGACAACAGTCAAGTGGGACTCTCTTAGATTTGCTTGAAAATGAGCACAAAGCCCTACACTGAAAACAATGTCAGGTCTGCTTGCAGTAAGATACAAGAGCGAACCAATCATACCCCTATACAACTTTTGGTTAACAGATGAACCAGGTTCATCAACATCTAATTTAGTAGCGTTGCAATGGGTATGTCTATTTCCTTTGATTCTTCCATTTTAAACTTTTTGATTAGTTCCTTTTCATACTTATGCAAGTGGATCATGGTTCCATTTTGGACTTTGTTTGATTTGTAAGCCTAAGAAGAAGTTAAGCTTACCCATCATGCTCATTTCAATCTCAATCCCCATTAATCTTGCAAAGTCCTTACTTAGCTTATCAGTAGTGTCCCCAAAGATTATGTCATCAACATATATTTGTACAACAAGGAGATCCTTACCCTTTTCCTTTAAGAATAAGGTACTATCAATTTTACCTTTCTTGTAGCCATGCTCCAGCAGGAATTTTGACAATCATTCATACCATGCTCTTGGAGCCTGCTTGATTCCGTAGAACGCCTTGTCTAACTTGTACACATGCTCAGGATATTCCTTGCTCTCAAACCCTGGTGGTTGTTTCACAAACACTTCTTCTTTCAAGTAACTATTTAGGAAGGCTCTTTTGACATCCATTTGATGCAGAGTGAATTCCGTGTGTGTTGCAAAAGCAATAAGAAGTTTGATTGCCTCTAGTCTTGCAACAGGAGCAAAAGTCTCATCATAATCTATGCCTTCCTCTTGGCTGTAACCTTGGACCACCAGTTTTGCCTTGTTTCTTGTAACTGTTCCATCTTCAGCAAGTTTGTTTCTGAAGACCCATTTTGTACCAATGACTGATCTGTCCTTGGGTCTTGGAACCAGATGCCAAACTTGACTTCTTTCAAACTGATTGAGTTCATCTTGCATAAGAATTACCCATTTTGTATCCTGCAAAGCCTCAACAACATTTTTAGGTTCAATAAGAGACACAAAGGCATCAAAAGCACACAGATTCTTTAATTGTCATCTAGTTTTAACTCCAGATGTTGGATCAGTGATAATTTTCTCAATGGGAAGAGAACTTTGATACTTGTGATATGATAAAACCAACTGGTTTCTGCTAGATATTTCTCCCATGTTCTGTTGCTGAGGAATATGGTCATGAATATGTTCCTTAAGGGATTTATTTCAATTCCCCTTTGATTAGTTCCCCCTGTCAGGTTGCCCTGGATGGAAGAACCTGTTCCATCCCCTATTCCTTATGTTGGTGCTACTTTGACCTGAGCTGAGGCTTCAGTTAAATCCTTAACCAATCCAATGGCTTCATCTTCAGGTTCCTGTCTCTCAGAAGGAATGTTAGTTTCATCAAATACTATATGTATACTTTCTTCTACACACATAATTCTTTTATTAAATACTTTATATGCTTTGCTATGTGAAGAATACCCCAAGAATGCTCCCTCATCACTTATGGGATCAAACTTGCGTAGGGAGTCATTTCCATTATTGTGCACATAACACTTGCAACCAAATGCCCTAAGATGGGATATGTTTGGTTTTCTCCCTTTAAGTAACTCATAGGGAGTTTTCTCTATCATAGGTCTAGTCATGCAACTATTGATTATGAAACATGTAGTGTTTACAACCTTTGCCCAGAAGCTGTAGGGCAATTTACTAGAAAGTAGCATAGTTCTAGCCATGTCCTTAAGAGTCATATTCTTCCTTTCAACTACTCCATTTTTTGAGGAGTCCTAGGGGCAGAGAAATTATGATCTATATCATTTTCATAACAGAATTCAGCAAACTTGGAATTTTCAAATTCAGTTCCATGGTCAGACCTAATGGATGCTAGTTGATTTCCTAATTGTTTATGATTTTTCTAACAAATGCAGTAAATATGTCAAATGCTTCGTCTTTGGAAGTTAGAAATAGAACCCAGGTAAATCTAGAGTAATCATCAACAAGCACCATTATATATTTCTTTCCACCTCTGCTCATGGTTCTCACTGGACCACATAGATCCATATGGAGCAGTTCCAACGACTTGGTTGTACTTACCATTTTCTTGCTTTTGAAGGGTGATCTTACCTGCTTCCCCATGCACATGCCTCACAAACTTTGCCTTCCTTGAACTTGATATTAGGTAATCCTATCACCAAGTCCTTAGAGACTAATTTGTTTAGCTGATTTAGACTTGCAGGACCAAGTCTTTCGTGCCATAGGAGGGGATCATTATCCAGCACACTTAGACAAGTTAGTTTATTTTCTAAGAGAGTGGATAAATCTACAATGTAAATACCGTTAACTCCCTTTCCATGCAAAACAATCTTGTTTGTGGTAAGGCTAATCACAACGCATTTGGTGGAGGTAAAAGCCACAAGGTTTCCTCTGTCACACAGTTGTGACACACTAATCATGCTATATTTCAAGCCATCTATTAAGTAGAATTCTCAATGGAGTGAGAGTCTATCTTACCTACCTTTCCAACCCCAATAATCTCACATTTCTTCCCATTCCCAAAGGATTACATTGCTTCCTTTTAAGTCCTCAAGTGAAAGGAACTGGTCCTTGCTCCTAATCATATGTTTTGAGCAGCCACTATCCATATACCATATTTGGCTACTTCCTTTCACTTGGACCTGCAAAAAGAAATCAGGGGTTAGTCTTAGGAACCCAAACAAGTTTGGGTCCCTTTCTATAGGCAAAAGGATGAATCGGATTCCTTCTTTCCCACCTAGGCAGCTTACTTTTTTCTTGAACAAAGGCTTGTTCTTTCGATTGGCCTTTTATTTAGGATTACACTCACTCTTGTAATGGCCAATATTTCCACAATGTGTGCAGATTTTATTTTCAGGAAGTGTGAGGTACTTGCTTTTAGGGTCCCACTTTGGTGCTTGAGTCCCACAGCCAAGTCCTCTTTTGTTGTTACTGTGATGCTCCTGCAGCTAGTAGAGTGCATCAGAAGCCTTGTTCCACTTGCAAGTTCTATCTAGTTCATGTTTCACCTTTCTTAGATCTTCCTTTAGGACTTTGATTAATTCATCTTTCTTATATAATTCGTCTTTTATTTTTCCCAAATTTTCTTCTAGAGTGAGATATGTGTGATCAGCTTTCTTCTTTCTTGTTCCTAGTTTCAGTTTTAAGTTTTCAGACCTAAGTTCTAGGACACTATTATCAAGTTCAAGAACCTGGTTCTTCAACTCAACATTTGTGTTATCACTCTTATTAGCCCTATATTCTAGACTCTTGAATTTTTCTTTTAGGATCACACATTCCATAGACAAAACTTCCTTCTCATTATTAATTATCTTAGACTCATCAATGAAGTCTAGTAATAGATCAGCCAACCTTTATATAGACAAAACTTTAATCTTGTCTTTGAGATGAAGAATACTTACCTCTTGTTCATCATCCGATTCTCAAATGGCCATCAGTGCTTGCTCTTCTTCAGCTTCATCTTCTGAGTCTTCATCTGAGGTTTCTCCCCAAGCAGCAACCATAGCCTTGGTTGAACCTTTGCTCCTTTTTGGTTGAACCTGTTCCTTCTTCATGTTCCTTCATTCAACCCTCTCTTTCTTCCACTCAATTTCCCATTGAGGGTAGTTCTTGATCATGTAACCAGGCTTACCACACTTGTAGCAACCCTCATTGGTCTGTTTCTCATGAGCTCTTGACTTGTTGAAGGTTGTATTTATTGAAGAACCCTTTCCTCTCATTAGGTACATTTTGAAATCTCTAGTTATCATAGCCATCTCACCATCTTCCAGAGCTGAACCTTTAGTTAATTCTGAGAGCTAAAGTTTCTTTTCTTCTTGGGTGTATCCATCTTCATGGTTTGTTTTCTCATCTAATAAGTAGTATGATTTTCAATTAGTTCATCCAGTCTGAGAGTAGCAATATTTTAGATTCCTGAATGGCAGTGATTTTTATTTTCCATATGACTGGCAGAACCCTTTTCAGAATTTTCTCAACCTTGTCTTCTTCAAGAATGACCCTTCCAAGAGAGTTAAGTTTATTTGTTAGTGTAGTGAACCTAGTATATATCTTTTGGATAGTTTCTCCTTCCTTTATAGTAAACTTCTCATATTGCTCCTATTGATCTTTTCACTTGAGGTGTTCCTTAATGGGCCACTTGAAAAGTGTCCCATATCTCCTTAGCAGTAGTACATATTTAGATCCTACTGTACTCATTAGGACCTAGTCCACACACAAGCCATTTCTTGGCCTTAGAATTTTTCTCCCACTTTTTCAAGTCTTCAGTAGTGAAGTCAGCTCTTGTCTTTGGTACTTCCATTCCTTCCTCATTATTCTTTGTAATTGCCAAGGGGCCATCGGTGACTATGCCCAAGAGTTCATAGTCCTCTCCAATGATATGATCTCTCATCCTGTTTTTCCACCAAGAATAGTACAAGTGGAGGTATGGCAGTGGATTGCCCTTCCCAGTTCCTAGATGGTGCACTCATGTTGATCTTTTCCTAGGGTGTTAGCCTCTTCAAGGATAAGCTACTCTGATACAATTTGATTTTCCAAACGTCAATGCCACACAAGAGAGGGGGAGGAGGTGTGATTTATGTCCTACCCAATTTTCGATCTAGAGGTGTTCTAACTACTACTGTTTGCGGAATTAAAAGTACAAAAAATAAAGAACATGGAGATTTTTATATGAAAAACACCCGGCTCAAAAGGTGAAAAAACTACGACCAATTACTCAGTAGAATTTTCCCAAACTTCCAGTAAAATCACTGAGCCAAAACAGCACTTACAAATCTCTTTGTAAATCTAAGGATTAACTCTAATCCCGTTGTAGAAATCAACCTCTAACTGTTGCGACAACTTCAAATTAACTCTAGCTTGAACACTCTAGGTACCTAATACAATTGCTTCTATGAAAGTTGAAAGGTACATTATAAAAACATACACTACAATTTAACTAGAAATAAAGAAAGACACATAAAACTCTTTATGGAGCCGATTCTTCAATCTGGTTCATGTAGCTTCAGGAATTCACACTCAAATCTCACATAAATTATTTGCAAAATTGCCTCGCTTTTCACTCTCAATTTAGTTTCACTTCTGCTTTTGTGCAATACCTGTAAAAGAGGACAATCACTGTTTTTTGATGAGTTAGTAATCGGAGTTTGATTGAGACTCAATTGTTGATCTTCCATCGAAGTTGAGACCTTGAATAATACAAACTCCAACCTATCCATTATCCGGATTGTGTCCTCTTTCCTTTAGGATACTTTCTCTCCTCATCCGGTATGCAACCTTTTCGATTAGTTCAGGAGATATTGCTGCGTGATCACTGGGACTTATCTCCTTCACGTGTACCTTATATTTTTAGATTGATAAATACTGTGCCTCACATGACGGACCTAGTCGATGACTGCGTTCATTTATCATTCTTAACATATAGATTTATGTTCATCAATTCATCAAGTACAGTAGGATATCATGCACTTTGATGTGTTTTTCAAGCTGTGTTGGCCACCTAAACCTGTTATGCATACACATCGATCTCTCGTCCTGAAGTGCCTTTCTATTGCCCAAAAACAGGTAAGCGGAACATTTTGTGGTAGAGGTGGTGGTCGGATGATCTGGGGAGGTTCATTTTGGCCGTTTCATTTTTTTTTACAAGATTCTTCAATAAAACTCGTGGTCTAAAGCCAAATTTTAATAAGGGCCTTATTTTTTCTTCTTCTTTGTCTAAGGTATAGTTATCTTGAAAAATATAGTATTAATATTACATTAGTTTCATTTTTCTTTCTTTTTTATTCGTAGTGTAATTATCTTATAAAATATAATATCAATATTCATCTAAGGTTCTGATTTTCCGTATTTTCATAGTCCTTTCTGTGATGTTCGTGTCACGACCCCAGTTCACGCTCCGTGAACATGTCGTGAGGGCACCTAGTCCCTACAACTAGGTAAGCCTAACAAATGGGGAAAACAACTAACTTGTAGAAATTTTAACTCAAACCAAGGTTTATCAAAATAGAAAGCGAATGTAGAATGTCACTCGGCACATACAACACAATACCTCAACTACTACAATACTATCCAAAACCCAAAAACTCACGAGAACAAAAGCTAACAAAATGTAATACGCAACTCTAACTCCAGAATGTCTAAAACAATAATACGAAAGGAAAGCTAACTATTAAAGCTAGAATAAGATAGAGACTCCTGGTTTGTGGATGCGGCAGATGTACCTCGAAGTCTCTGCTAGATCTCTCTGCCTCGAGAATAATACGCCCGGTGGAGGTACCTGGATCTGCACATGAAAAACATTCGCAGAAGGGGCATGAGTACACCACAGCGGTACTCAATAAATGCCAAGCCTAACCTCGCTCGAGTTGTGACGAGGAAGGTCAGGGCCCTACCGAGAATAAAAATAATAATAAATCTTTTAACAATATGAAATAAGCAGGATTAATGAGTACAACTATGAAGTAAGACAGGTTATACAAGGCAACAAATAATACATAGAAAATAAGGTAATACGGAGTAAACATCTCAATACAAGTACCAACAACGAGGATCTCCCAGGATACCGTCCTGTAGTCTATCATATGTGTATATCTGAAGGATCTCCCGAGATACGGTCCCGTAGTCCAACTATCAATGCGCGGGGATTTACCGGAATCCGAGCCGTAGTCCTAAAGTTAATGTGCAGGGGGATCTACTGGGAATCTAACCCGTAGTAGCAAAGATGTAAGGGGATCTACCAGGAATCTAACCCGTAGTCCCAAAGTAAACAAACAAGGGGGAAGCTACCAGAATCCCACATCCGTAGTTCCAATGTAAATACGCAGTCACAACAAGAAAACATCAGAATTGGAGTGAAAAAATTCAAGATAACATGTAGTTCTAGTATAACATGCTTCACGTAACACAGCCAAAGCAACATAGGCAAATAAGCAATTTAGATCAACTAAACATGCCTTTTCTAAACTAACACAGATTATATTTGCAAGTAGGACAACGTAGGTGAGGAAGAAACTCAGCCAAAATATTCAAATGAAAAACTGAAATTTTAACAATTAGCTCAAGTACATGCTCGCCACCTCATGTACAAGGCATTCAATTACCAAGTATCATATCCTAGGGGAAAGGTCCCCTACACAAGGTTAGATAAGCCACTTACCTCGAACCAGCTCCAAAATCAACTCTAAATCACACTTTTGCCATGAGTATCTGACTCCAAATGACCCAAATCTATTCAATTCAATTACATATCATAAATAACATCTCAAAGTACTAATTCTACTATTTAATTCAAACGTAAGATGCAAAATTAGGTAAATTGACAAAAATTCCCCGTAGGTTAGTGTCTCAGAATTGGATGAAACTTATATTTTTGGAAACCTCATACTCTCACGAGTCTTAGACATTTTTAAGGACATGTACGGTTGTCGTAAGAATTAATGCCCCGATCCCCTAATAACTTCTTTCCCCAAGTTTATTTCTACTTATTTGATTTGCCGAGACGTACGATTTAGAGTTCCGGAGAGTTTTGGAACACTTAGTCTCTACATGATAGCTTAAGTGTTGGAAAGTTTTTCATAGTTAGAATCATGTGAAGATAGACTCAGAATGGAAAATCGATGGTTCCATTAGCTTCGTTAGGTGATTTCAGGGTTAGGAGTGTGTTCAGAATGTGTTTTGGAGGTCTATAGCTAATTTAGGCTGAAATGCCAAAATTTGAATTTTTAAAGTTTCCGGTTGGCAGGTGAGATTCTCATCCGATGGTCAGAATAGAATTCTGAGAGTTGCTGTAGCTTCTTTATGTGATTTCAGACCAATGTGCAAAATTTTAGGTCATTCGGAGGTGGTTTGGTTGGGTTTTTGATCAAAATCATGTTTCAGAAGTTTTTAGAAAACTTAGGTTTGATTTCGATGTGAATTGATGAATTTGGTATTGTTTAAGGTGTTTGAGACTTGAACAAGTTTGAATGAGGTTTTAGGATGTGTTGGCACTTTTGGTTAAGGTTCCGGGGGCCTCGGGGTGATTTCGGATGGCTAAAGGGAAGTTTGAGACTTTGAAGATTGTAGAAAATTGCAGCAGCAGTTGCAGGTGTAATTTGACCTTCGTGATTGCGAGCCTGGGGCGGCGATCACATAGAAGGATTTTTGCAAGCCAGGTTAATGATCTTCACATTCGCGTCATTGGGTTAGCGACCACGGAAGGTTAGTTAGTGGTGCTTCGCGTTCGCATAGAAGAGTTTGCGATCACATATTAGTAATTGAGGGTCCAGTGTTATTACTCTTCACGCTCGCGTGTATGGTCACGCGTACGCATAGCTTTACGAGTGGAACCTTCGCGTTTGTGGAGCCCTTGTGGCATTCGCATAGTGTAGTTTGGAAACTTGGAATTTTTTCCCTTCTTGATCATGAGTCCTTGGCTGCTATCGCGATGAAAGAATTACAGGACTGGGTAGTGAGGTTCTTAAACATTTCATCCGCAAGTTATACTATTTCCGCATTGTTAGGCGTACCTAGTTGTAGGGCCTAGGTGCTAACATGACATGTTCATGAAGGTGGAACTGGGGTCGTGACAAGTTGGTATCAAAGCTCTAGGTTCATAGGAGTCACAGAACAAAGCCGATTCATTAATGTCTCGCTCATCGGTACTGAGACGTCTGTACTTATCTATGAAAGGCTATGTAACTGTTAGGAAAATTCCACTTTATTTGATTTCCTTGTCATGCAAGATTTTTGATATCACAACTAAAACTCTACCTTTCTATTCTCTCACAGATAGTGAGGACACGTGCTACTCACTGTAGCCATTAGAGGCTAGGGCCGGGGTAGAGGTCGAGGACGCACATGTGGTGCAGCCAGAGCACCTGCGCAATATGCCGCTGAGGTACCACCAGTAAGTCCAGCCGGAGTCTAGGCACATGACACGCCTACTACAACTATTGCTACCACTACTCCAGCTCTCTAGGAGACTCTGGATCAGTTCATGAGCATGTACACCACCTTGGCTCAGCAGGGTTTCTTCCCCTTGTTGCAGCCACATCCCAGTCCGGGGGAGGAGCATAGACTCCCGCTGCCCGCACTCCTGAGCAGCGAGTGCATGTTGAGCATGTCCCAAAAGTTATACCTGTGCCGCCTGCAGTACTAGATCAGCCCCGGGATAGGGCAGCGGCTTCCGAGGATGAGCAACTGAGGCTTGAAAGGTTTAAAAAGTACAAGCCTCCTGTATTCAGTGGTGTCGCATCGGGGGATGGTTTGGATTTTCTTGATGAGTGTTACCGTATTCTCCGTACCATGGGTATTTCAGGATCCAACGGGGTTTCTTTCACCACCTTCTAGCTTCAAGGAGCCGTCTATGAGTGGTGGCACACCTATGAGTTAGATAGTCCATATGAGGCTACTTCACTGACTTGGACTCAGTTTTCAGATATGTTTTTGTGAGAGTATGTTCCTTAGAGTCTTAGGGACGCATGGCGTGTAGAGTTTGAGCATTTGCGCTAGGGTACTATGACTGTTTTAGAGTATGTTGTCCGTTACACCAGTTTGTCTAGGCATGCACAAGCCTTGGTTGCTACTATTTGCGAGAGGGTTCGCCGGTTTATTGAGGGGCTTATTCCTAGCATCCGATCTAGCATGGCTTGTGAGTTGGAGATGGATGTTTCTTATCAGTAGGCAGTGAACATTTCTAGGAGGATTGAGAGTATACATGCTAGGGAGAGAGAGGAGAGAGAGGCCAAGAGGTCTCGAGAGTCAGGCCACTATTCTGGTGCACGTACAGATCGTCATGGTAGAGGCTATATGGGTCACCCTGTTCATTCAGCTTTTTTAGAAGCTAGTATTGCTCCAGCTCCAACTCCTCCTAGGCCTCATGAGCCCTATTATGCACCTCCAGTTTCTAGCATGCCTCATAGCCACCATGTCCTTCCAGGGCTTGTTTTGAGTGTGGTGACACGCGCCACGTGGTGAGGGATTGCCCTAGACTTGGGAGGAGTGCGCCCCCACAGACTTCCCAGCCACAATGTGCCCCGCAGAGTTTCCAGGCTATGGTTACAACTCCAGTTTCCACCCCACCCGCTCAGCCAGCTAGAGGTGGAGGCCGGGGAGGTAGAGTTCACCCAAGAAAGGGAGGCCAGACAGCTACTATGCCCTTCACACTCGTGCCAAGTCTGTTGTCTCCGATTCTGTCATTACATGCATTATATTGGTGTGCCACAGAGATGCATCGGTTCTATTCGATCCAGACTCTACTTACTCTTATGTGTACTCTTATTTTGCTCCGCATTTGGGTGTATCTCGGGATTCTTTGAGTTTCCCTATTTATGTTTCTACTCCTATGGGGGATTCACTTGTTGTGGATTGCGTTTATCGGTCATGTTTGGTTATTATTCGTGGTTTTGAGACCAAAGCAGACTTATTGCTACTCAACATGGTTGATTTTGATATTATTTTTGGCGTGGACTGGTTTTCGCCCCATTTTGCTATTCTTGATTGTCAAACCAAAATCATGAATCTGGCTATGCTAGGTGTACCGCGTGTTGAGTGGAGTGGTACTTTAGATCACACTCCCAGCTGAGTTATCTCTTTTCTTAAAGCTCAGCGTATGGTTGAGAAGGCGTGTGCCACTTATTTAGCTTATGTGAGAGATGTCAGTGTTGATACCCCTTCTGTTGATCCAGTCCTAGTTGTGCGGGATTATCCCGATGTATTTCCAAGTAATCTTCTAGGCATTCCACCTGATAGTTACATTGATTTTTGGCATTGATTTGTTGCTGGACAGTCAGTTCATTTCTATCCCTCCATATCGTATGGCTCCTCTTGAGTTGAAGGAGTTGAAGGATCAGTTATAGGATTTTCTTGATAAGGGATTATTCGGCTTAGTGTTTCACCTTAGGGGTGCTCCTGCCTTGTTTGTGAAAAAGGATGGTTCTATGCGTATGTGTATTGATTATCGCCAGTTAAACAAGGTCACAATGAAGAACTGTTATCATTTGCCTCGTATCGATGATCTGTTTAACCAGCTTCAGGGCGCACGAGTATTTTCTAAAATTGATTTGCACTCAGGTTACCATCAGTTGAAGATTCATGAGCCAGATATCTCAAAGATTGCTTTCAAGACTCGGTACAGTCATTACGAGTTTCTTGTTGTGTTATTTGGGCTGACCAATGCCCCAACAATCTTCATGTATTTGATGCATAGTGTATTTCAGCTATATATCGATTCTTTTGTCATTGTCTTTATTGATGACATTCTGATGTATTCCCGGAGTGGGGAAGATCATGATCAGCATATGAGAACAGTGCTCGAGACTTTGAGAGAGAAGAAGTTATATGAAAAGTTCTCAACATGTGAGTTTTTGGTTGGATTCAGTGGCGTTCTTAGGCCACGTAGTATCTGGTGAGGGAATTCAGGTAGATCTGAAGAAGGTAGAGGCTGTGCAGAGTTGGCCCAGCCCGTCCTCAGCTATAGAGATTCATAGTTTCCTTGGCTTGGAAGGCTACTACCATCATTTTGTGGAGGGGTATTCATCGATTGTAGCCCCTATGACTAGATTGACCAAGAAGGGTGCTCCATTTCAGTAGACAGAGGAGGCGAGCTTTCAAAAGCTCAAGACATCTTTGACTATAGCTCCATTTTTGGTATTTCCTTCAGGTTCAGGGTCTTATACCATCTATTGTGATGCCTCGAGAGTTGGCCTTGGAGAAATATTGATGCAGGACGGTAGGGTGATTGCGTACACGTCCATACAATTGAAGATACACGAGAAGAATTATCTTGTCCATGATCTTGAGTTAGCTGCCATTGTTCACGCCTTGAAGATTTGGCACCATTATCTATATGGTGTGCCTTTTGAGATTTATATTGATCATAGGAGTTTGCAGCATTTGTTCAAGTAAAAGGATCTAAATTTGCGTCAGTGGAGGTGGTTGGAGTTGCTGAAGGACTATGGTATCACTATTTTATATCACTTGGGAAAGGCCAATATAGTGGCTGATGCCTTGAGTCATCGGGCGGAGAGTTTAGGAAGTTTGGCATATTTACCAGTATCGGAGAGGCCAATGGCGATGGATGTTCAGGACTTAGCCAGCCAGTTTGTGAGATTTGATCTTTCAGAGCCCAGTCGGGTTCTAGCTTGCATGGTTTCTCGGCTTCATTATTTGATCGTATCAGCGAGTGGCAGTATGATGACCCCCATTTACTTGTCCTTAAGGACAGGGTTTAGCATGGTGATACCAGAGATGTGACCGTTGGCGAGGACGGAGAATTGAGGATGTAGGGTCTGGGTTGTGTACCCAATATCGATGGGCTACGAGAGCTGATTCTAGATGAGGCTCACAGTTCGTTGTATTCCATCCTCCTGGTGCCACGAAGATGTATCAGGATTTGAGGCGGTGCTACTGATGGAGGCGGATGAAGAAGGATATAGTTAGATACATAGCTAGATGCCTCAACTGTCATCAGGTGAAGTACGAGCACCTGAGACTGGGTAGGTTGCTTCAGCATATAGAGATTCCAGAGTGAAAGTTGGAGCGGATCACTATTGACTTTATTGTTGGATTCCCACGGACCTTGAAGAAGTTTGATGCTATCTGGGTTATTGTGGATCGACTGACCAAGTCCACTCATATAATTTCTGTGTGTACCACTTATTCTTCGGAGAAGTTGGCAGAGATTTATATCCGGAAGATTGTCCGCTTGCATAGTATTCTAGTTTCTATTATTTCAGACAGAGGTACTCAGTTCACATCACGATTCTGGAGGGCTGTTCAGCAGGAATTGGGTACTGGGGTGGAGTTGAGCACAACATTTCACCCCTAGACGGATAGACAATCCAAACGCACCATTCAGATTCTTGAGGATATGCTCTGCGCGTGTGTGATTGAGTTTGGAGGGTCTTGGGATCAGTTCTTTCCATTGGAGGAGTTTTCTCACAAACAACAACTATCAGTCCATCATTCAGATGGCATCGTATGAGCCTTGTATGGTAGGCGGTGTAGATATTCGGTAGGTTATTTCGAGCCAGGCGAAGCCAGACTATTGGGTACAGATTTGGTTCAGGATGCTTTGGAGAAGGTTAAGGTAATTCAGGATAGACTTCGTACAACCTAGTCCAGACAGAAGAGCTAAGCGGACTGGAAGGTTCGTGATGTTTCCTTTATGGTTAGCGAGTCGGTTCTGCTCCTAGTTTTGCCTATGAAGGGCGTTATGAGATTTGGGAAGAAAGGGAAGTTGAGTCCGAGGTTCATTGGCCCTTTTGAGATATTGAGACATGTTGGGGAGGTTGCTTACGAGCTTGCCTTACCTCCCAGCCTGACAGGGGTTCATCCGGTATTTCATGTTTCGATGCTCCGGAGATATCACAGTGATCCATAGCACGTGTTGGACTTCACTTCAATCCAGGTGGACAAGGACCTATCTTACATTAAGGAGCCAGCTGTTATATTGGATAGATAGATCAAGAAGTTGAGGTCAAAGAACATTTCTTCAGTAAAGATTCAGTGGCGGGTTCAGCCGGTCGAGGAGGCGACCTGGGAGACCGAGCATGATATGTGCAACAAGTTACCCTCAGCTTTTCACTACTTCAGGTATGTCTTTATGCTCGTTCGAGGATGAACGAATGTTTATGTGTAGGAGTATGTGACGACCCGGCCAGTCATCTTAAGAATTAATGCTCTGATACCATGCTAACTGCTTTCCCCAAGTTTATTTCTGCTTATTTGATTTGCTGGGATGTTCGGTTTTGAGTTTTGGAGAGTTTTGGGACACTTAGTCCCTAAATGAGAGCTTAAGTGTTGGAAAGTTATCCATAGTCAAAGCAGTGTGAAGATGCCTCAAAATAGAAAACTGATGGTTCCGTTTGCTCTGTTAGGTGATTTCGAGGTTAGGAGCGTGTTTGGAATGTGTTTCGGAGGTCTGTAGCTAATTTAGCCTGAAATGCCGAAATTTGAATTTTTGAAGTTTCTGGTTCATAGGTTTGATTCTGATCTGAGGGTCGGAATGGAATTCCGAGAGTTGGTGTAGCTTCATTATGTGATTTGGGATCTGTGTGCAAAATTTCAGGTCATTCGTAGGTAGTTTGGTTGGGTTTTGGTAGTTTTTAGAAAACTTAGGCTTGAATTCGATGCAAATTGATGGATTTGGTGTTGTTTAAGGTGTTTTGATGATTGGAACAAGTTTGAATGAGGTTTTAGGATGTGTTGGCACTTTTGGTTGAGGTCCCAGGAGCCTCGGGGTGATTTCGGATGGCTAACGGGAAGTTTGAGACTTTAAAGATTGCAGAAAATTGCAGCAACAGTTGTAGGTGTAATTTGGTCTTTGCGATCGCGTGCCTCAGGCCGCGATCACATAGAAGGATTTGGCAGGCCAAGTCAATGTTCTTCGTGTTCATATTATTGGGTTCGCAATCAAAGAAGGTTAGTTAATGGTGCTTCGCATTCACATAGAAGAGTTTGCGATCGCGTATTAGTAATTGAGGGTTCAGTGTTATTACTCTTCACGTTCGTGTGTATGGTCACACGTTCGCATAGCTTTGTGAGTGGAAGCTTCACGATTGCCCCTGTCGCATTCATATAGTGTAGTTTTGGAAACTTAAAACTTTTGCCCTTCCAGATCGCAAGGCCTTGGCCGAGATCACGATGAAGGAATTACAGGACTGGGCAGTGAGGTCTTTAAACATTTCATCCGCAAGTTATAATGTTTCCGCATTGTTAGGCTTACATAATTGTGGGGACTAGGTGCTGTCACGACATGTTCACGGAGGGCGAACTGGGGTCGTGACAGTTTTCTATAAATTTGCCTAAGTCTTCTCTATCGATCATAAGCACTCTGATTGATGTAACTCTCTCCTGAGTAATTACAACGATATACTAGACATATTCTCCCGAATTACACTAGCTAAATTTAAGCACAACTCACTAAGATCGCAACCAAGGTTAACTATCCCTAATCCCATCTATAAACCCTTTGTACTAATCCTTCTTATATGTTAGGAGTGATGACATTCATAAAATACCTAAATATGTACTCTCTCCCGAGTAATGCACACTAAATAGGAAGAACAAATAGAGATAGTAGTATGGCAAATCTATATTAACATAACGAGAAAATCATCATTCAACAGGTTCTATCAAAATCCTAGATTATTAGTTTAGCTACTCATACTCATAGTACGAATATCCAAAGTAATTTGCATAATTAAATTACATAGTAAGGATAAAGAGATGTCGAAATCAATGAATCCAACTCCAAAGTAGTGTTCCACGAGCTATTCTTGCCTCCGGTTGCAAAAGTCCTTCAAAGTGGCATTTTTGGGTCTATGTATATGTTTGGACAATCCCTAAACGTGTAGGTTAACTTCTAGTCAAAGTGGAAAACACTTAAAACCTTCAAAACTTGGACTGGACATAGCCTTAGTCTTGGCGTCGCCTGGATAGCGCCAGCCTAGGCCTGACTTTAAGCTGGCTTCACTTGGATAAAGCCAGCTAAGGCCTGGCTTTAAGCTAGCCTCGCATGGATAAAGCCTGGTTAGGCTAGCTTTAAGCTGGCCTCACCTGGATAAAGCCTGGTTAGGCTGGCTTTAAGATGGCTTCACCTGAATAAAGCCCGATCTAGCTGGGTTTTGCCCTGCTTCTCCTTTTTTCCCTTCTCCGGCGTACTTTCGACATTTAAGCATCCCTTTAGCTCTACTTTTATTTCTAATATACCTACACATAAAATAGCCTCTATTACGCTCAAACAAGATGTATTTTAATATTAAAGCATGTAAAACACAAAATATATAATGTGCGAAAATCATAAATTATTGCCACACATTAATACCCCACACTTGAACATTTGGTTGTCCTCAAGCAATCAAGTTACACTTATGGACACAACCTATGAAGATTCCCTTCACTTATTATACCATGAATCTTTAAAATGGTTAAGCACAAAGGCGTGACATCCTCACCTCAATAATCGATTTAAAAATACCATACATTATTCACAATTCACTTGCTTACTCTAATATGGAGGTCAATAACATTACCTTTCCTTTATGAATCATTTGCCTTCACCTAATCAAAGAGCATAGTTCCATACATCATGAATTTTAATAACGTAAGAACTCAAGATAGGAAAAATTCACTCGCTCTCAGAAATAACATTCATATGCCCCAAATGACGTACCATAAGCTTGCCCTTAGTGTAATACTTCACTAATCGAGTTTATTCAGTCTAAGATCAATTAGGACTTTCATTGGTTGTAATGTAGGTTGCGGGTCAGATATGATACATTTGGATATAAGTGACTACACCTCCCTTAAGCACTTTAATACAAAATACTTCAATCTTCAATCCCTTATTTATGTCAAACCAAGATTCCTCTTTAACTTTACTATATTTTACCCCTACTTCTTTAAGCACCACTACTCAAAAGCAACCACCATCTGGACTTTTATATATATATATATATATATATATATATATATATATATATATATATATATATATACTTGTTTCTTTCTTTTTTTTCTATCCAAATGGCTTTTATTGACACATTTTTTTCCATCCGATGCACCTTTCTCCTGATTTTATTATTCCACTCAAAAGCCAACCCACCACCCCACACTTTAACTTTTTCATAATTCATCACAATTCAAGTGCTTACGATAGGTGACAAGGTTCAAATATACGGTTGATTCAAACGAAAAGGGTACGATCTGTAATGTGGTTACCAAAGAAAACAAGATTATAGGCTCAAAGGGGTTAATTACGATACATAACATTTAAGTGGATACTTCATATAAATCTGGCTTAACAAACAACTGCATATATCACTTCTAAGACTGAACAAGA
This sequence comes from Nicotiana benthamiana, assembly GCA_034376525.1. Classification (NCBI taxonomy): domain Eukaryota; kingdom Viridiplantae; phylum Streptophyta; class Magnoliopsida; order Solanales; family Solanaceae; genus Nicotiana; species Nicotiana benthamiana. The sequence goes on from CM067332.1 coordinate 71,143,527, forward strand.
CTATTATTTCACTTTGCACACATACGGGGCAAGTTCAGACATCAAATGCAATGCACAGAATACATGCAAACCTCACACAGACATGGCACATAACTCATTCAGAATTGATTCTATCATGACACTCCAGTCAAAGCATTTAAGACAATTTAAGAATCCACGACTTAAGGTATTTATCCTAGAGTTAAAAATTGATCCTAAACATCTCAACCAGAGTACTGACTATTCTCAAGGCATCACCAAGCTCAGAGATATTGCTGCAATTATGTGCTTCGCTACCTGATTCCTACTCCTAACAATTAAAACTACCTATACCCGATTAACAAAATTCTTGAAAAAGAACCGCAACACAAAGAAAAACTAATGAGAAATTGCTACACCACCTAAAAAAATCTTTTTGGTATTTTCTTTAGACTTGTCCAGAAAAAAAGTAAGCAAAACATTTTGTGGCGGGGTGGTGGTAGTGGGAGGACCTGGGGAGGTTCATTCTGGCCGTCTTAATTTTATTTGCAAGATTTCTCAATAAAATTTATGGCCTAACGCCAAATTTTAATAAGGGCCTTAATTGTTTTTCTTTTTTGTCTATGATATAGTTATCTTGCAAGATATAGTATTAATATTACATTAGTTTCGTTTTTCTTTTTTTTTATCTACTACTAAAAAATTATATTTTAGCGACGGACAAATTCTGTAGCTAAACAAAAAAATTCGTCGTTGATCTCATTTAGCAATGGATTAGTGATGGATTATTAAGGAATTCTTCTAGCCATTATCATTTTAGCAACAGATTAGCGACAACATTCATAGCTAATTCCAATTTATTTTTGTAGTGACAACGAAGGAAAAAAGCGGCTGCGGAGGATCCACCGTTGAGGCGGCCACAATTACTCTGACATCAGAATTGAGGTTCCGAGAAGGTATTTTGGATGCAGACAGGGACCGCTGACCACGATAAAATAACGCGGCAATGGAACACTTATGCGGCTACGATGATAATTCTGCTGAGGGCGAAATAGAGATTTAGAGGCCTGAAAATTTGAGCTCAAATTAGAAACGTGGCCCGCGAACATTTTACCCGACCGTGATTGAAGCCAACTCTGAGGTGGTCATTTTTACGCTCCAATGGAATCAAGTCCAGATCAAGCACAAAAGAGAAAAAACAAGGTCCACGCCTTCTTTTGCACGATCATGAAAATCCAAGCACTGGGGAACTCAGTATTGCGCTAACAGTAGAGCCTTCATAGGGGTACTTTTTTCCAGTAATTTCAACTGTGTATAAATAGATCTTCACATTTTTAGGTCATCTTTTGCTTTGAGGGGCTCGTGAACAACCCTAATTTACAACTTAGAGTAAGTTTAGAGCAGCTTTAGCTATTACTTTTGGATTTTTTTCTTATAATCAACTTTTACGGCTTATATTTCATCTTCATCTTTGATTTCTACCTTTATTATGAGTAGCTAAACCCATTAGGTAGGGTTATAACCCAACTCTTGTGTGGATATTTAATGGGTCTTCTATTTAAGGTCTTAATTGTTTTATAGGTTAGTGATTTTTAGGTTAATTCATGCTTTAATTGTAAAGTTGGTGGTTGCAAACATGGATTCATGGCTTTATGAATTAGAATCTTCTTGATAAAGAGGGACTAAGTCTAGGAAATTCAGGCTAACAAGGAATTAGGGTGCATTCAAGAGATTGATAGCCCCAATTAAAGGGTTAAACTTAGAGATAGTAATAACCGACTTGCGCCAATTTTGCTTGCATTGCTTGAACACCCAATTAGGCTTGAGAAAGGCAATTAGGGCAAAGTCACTCAAATTACCTAAAGGTATAGAGTGAGTAGCTATGTGCAAAGGTTATTTCACAACCCCAAATATAGTAGTTTGTCCTAAATTTTATATCCCAATAGATACTCGCCTAGGTGTAAGTCATTTCCCTAGTACTTTTTATCACTTGAGAAAACTTTACAAAAATATTATACTTAGTTATTTTCAGCAATCAATAGCATTAAAAGTAGAATAGTAACAAATCCAAACATAGTTATAAGTGGAATTAAAAGCAACACGCATAGCTAGATTAAATAGAAACCCAACTTCCAATCAATATTAACTCCCTGTGAAAATCGATCTCGACCTTTCGGGTAAAAGCTGCATTGACCACTCCTTGACAATATATCGTGGTGCAGGTTTGGAGCCAATCTTGGGGAAAAGTATGAACAAGATATTTCATTCGATGTACTATGCATATGCAAGCAAAACTATGAATGAAGCCAGGTCAATTATACAATGACGGAGAAAGAGTTGCTAGAAATTGTGTTTGCAATGGAGAAGTTTAGGCCTTCTCTCATGAGTTCTAAAGTGATTGTTCATACTGATCACGCGAAACTTTGTTACTTGATGACCAAAAAGGACTTTAAAGCTAGATTGATGAGATGGATTTTGTTGCTTCAAGAATTTGACCTAAAAATTATTGATCAGAAAGGAAGTAAAAATCAAGTGGCGGACCGCTTGTCCCGCTTGGAGGAGGAGGGGATACCCAAAGATGGTATCGAAATTAATGATGCATTCCAGGATGAACAACTCCTCTTAGTGTCTTTGAATAATATGCGTTGGTTTTCCAATGTGGCTAATTTTCTCGTGACCACCATTGTCCCGTATGAGTTCTCTTCTAACCAAGGGAAAAATCTTAAATAAGATAGCTTGGGTTATTACTGGTACGAGCCTTATCTATTTAAGATTTGTAATGATGGTGTGATCCGGGGATGTGTTCCGTAAGAGGAGCAAATGAGTATTCTTTATGCTTGCCATTCCTCATCCTACAATGGTCATCATGGTGGGGCGAGAACTACTTCAAAGGTTCTTAGCTTTGGGTTTTATTGGCCTACTCTATATAAAGATTCTAGTGAGCTTGTCAAGAATGTGATGCGTGTCAAAGAGCTGGTGGAATTTCCAAGAAGGATGAAATGCCTCTCACCACCATTCTTGAGGTTAGCATTTTCGACTTGTGAGGCATAGACTTTATGGGGCCTTTTGTGAGTTTGCATGGCAACACTTACATTTTGGTAGCCGTTGATTATGTTTAAAAATGGGTAGAGTCCGTGGCTTTGCCCAACAACGAAGCCCGGAATGTGGTAGAGTTTCTCAAGAAAAATATCTTCACACGGTTTGGCACTCCTCGAGAGATCATCAGTGATGGGGGTTCTCATTTCTGCAATAGAGCATTTGACATGGTGTCAATCACAAGGTGACAAACCCGTATCATCCTTAGACTAGTGGATAAGTTGAGGTCCCCAACAGGGAGATAAAGAGCATATTGTCAAAACTGTCAATTGAAATAGAACTGATTGGTCAAGAAAACTGGATGATGCTTTGTGGACTTACATGACTTCTTATAAGACTCCAAATATTATGTCTGCGTACCGGTTGGTATTTGGGAAAGCGTGCCATCTTCCGGTTGAGATATAACATAAGGCCATGTGGGCTTTGAAGCAATTAAACCTTGAGTGGGATGTTGCAGCAAATCTCCGAGTAAAGCAACTCAATGAACTTGATGAGTTTGGGTTTCATGCTTATTCTAGCTCGTCCGTGTATAAGGACAAGATGAAGTACTTACATGACAAATATGCTTGGAGTAGTGACTTGGTTCTCTTATTCAACTCTCAGTTACGACTGTTTTCGAGAAAGCTCAAGTCAAAATAGAGTGGCCCTTTTGAAGTGGTACATGTGACTCCATTTGGTGCTCTTGATTTAAAAAATGGTGAAGTTTTCAGAGTTAATGGCACTGAGACAAACAGTATTTGGGAAAATTTGATGACATCCATGTGGTGTCCTTGATTTCAAATAAGGATGGTAACATGCATTGTACCACGACGTTAAATCAGGCGCTTCTTGGGAGGTAACCCATGTGTTTTTCATTTTCTTATTCGTGTAGGATTTGTTCTGGAGTAATTGGTCGTGAGATTTGTGTAGGAAGTTTTGATGAAGTGCAGGACTAACACTGGAAAAATTTGACTAAGTGTGCATTTGGACCGCTGACTGTGCTTATAATTTCGCGTCGACGGAAGCTTTTCCACGGGGGCGTAATTTGGTAGCAGACACAGTCTTAAAAATTCCTTAATGTGACCTCTCTAAAGTTTCAACCATGTCATGCCCCAAGCCTGGGGGCGAGACTGGCACTTGGTGCCTCACCTATCCTTGTGTACCACTTGCGACTAAGAGACTCTGAACATGTAATGTCGTACTTTGGCCTTTGGCCACATTGCAAGACAACTGCGAATGCTGACTAAATATCAATATAAAGCCGGGCAGACAAGGCCGTCATAATTATTGCAGCTGACAAACCAACCAAATATACATATACGGTTTACTAGTCCAACATATTGCACTAACTGACATGATATATCTACAATCTGCTACTGGTTGATATACTGTGATCGGAATATCCCCCTACATACTCATACCATATATAAATCTATAAACAAGATGTACATAAATCTCTAGACCCGGCAACTTCTAAAAGCATGGAGCTTGTCGATCTAGCTGAACTAGGGAAACACTTAATGATGGGGTCTACCCGCCTGTCTATCTGAACCTGCACACATGAAATACAACGCTCCCACAAAAGGAACGTCCGTACGAAATAATGTACCGAGTATGTAAGGCAAATACTGAATGCTGAAACTGAACTGATAATATAATAACTGCAAGCAACTGGAAGTCAAAGATAATCTGAAGATATGCTTACCTGCTAATACTGACTCAACTCTCTCAATATAGTAAGTAAAATATTTGAATGACCCTATAAGGATCAGTATGCATAAATATAACTGCTCTACCGTAGTAGGCTCGCTCATAGGCGCTCGGCCAAACTAGGCTCTGTATCTTGACCAATTGGGCTTGCTCATAGGCGCTCGGCCACAACAGGCTCGGTATATAACTTACCATCTGATCAGAGGTTACCCAATAGGGGCCTGCCCATTGATTATAACTCGATGGTTATGAAAATATTGTAATACTATATATAGACTCTCTGCTCTCCTTCCTAGAAGAAGGAAATACTCAATTTAATATGATGTACTAATAAGGAGAATATTGTAACTTACAAAACTAGGAAAATATACATTATTTCGGGATATGAATTTTTCTTTTTCCTCGTTATCAAAATCGTGTAATTATGAGATCATTCCAAAATGAAGGAAAGGCTTAACCTTAACAAGCCTGGATTAGTAAAGAAAAATCCGTATGATATTCTTGGAAAAGTTTGCACCGTACTCCCTTAGTTCGCAAAATCTCACATTGCTAATTGTACTAAGAAACCTCGTTGGATTTTGGTTGAGAAATCACGTTATGATACTTGTTAGATGACTAAGAAAGTGAAATCCCAGGTCTAAGAAAGTCACAAATGCATGTCTGGTCGTAGAATTCTACAGATAGCGATTCAATTTTGTTGTCCCCATTCACGCTGTGTAAGAGCTAAATGGTTTGTTTTTCGTGGTCAGCGGTGAAAATTCCACTGTCAGCAGGCTGCTTTACGTGGCCGTGCTTCCTTTTCTGTGTACAATGGATTCTAAGTTTAGAGAATTTCAAAATTGGGTCGTCGTGCTTGTTTTTCTGCGGACAGCGGTGTAGCTTTCACGGCCGTGCCCAAAATTCCGCTCTCAATGGCACTTCATATTCTAAGATTGGGTAGTCTCATTTCCAACTTTTTGTGGACGCGGTTCTTTTTTTGTGGTAGGCGATTGCCTTTCCGTGGCTACGCCTCTTTCTCTGCAATCTATGGATCCTGATTCTAAGAGGCAGTAATGCCAGTCCTTTACTATGATTTATTTCCATATGCAATGTTTTAGCTTCAACTGCAATGCTTAACCATATGATTGATACATTGTTCTGATGTTGTTTCACGGCTTATTCTTTGCAGACAATAGTGCAATCTAGAAGTGCCATTGATACACAAAAATGAGGGCCAAATCCTCATGAGGTAGGGGAAGAGGAGGACAAGAAAGGACCAAATTACCACTAGCAATCCAGAAATCGACGAGGAAATTGGGGGAAACAATCAAAGCTGCGGACAAAGCTACATCACATTCTGAGGGTAGTGAATATGTCCTTTCCTAGGAAGGGTCAGAAAGAGACTTAGTGCCAACACACATTCCCACAGACTTCTATGGGAGATTTCTGTTGAGAGACAAGCTTACACCCCCAACTTCCTTTGCTTCTTCTGAGTTATCTAATGGCTTTGAGGAAAGTAGTGATCTTAGGCATCAACCTCTCCTCCAGCTTCTCCACCTAGACATGACCCTATTGATGTAGATGCTAAGATCCCTAACGACATAAGGAGTGGTGACGCCGATACATGAGGGTTGGAAACAACAATGAACCCAGTGGTATGACTAGAAAGATTTATGAGTGAAAAAGCTTACTACAAGTTTCGAGAATGGTGTCCTTAGAGGTCACTTATACATGAGATGGTATTCATTGAGCAGGATTTGCTACCTCACAACCCAAATGTCAAGAGGTAATTCAATGAGAGAGTGGGGTGGCAGTTTTTCACCAATAACTTACTGGATGCCAATGAACACTTGGTCAAGGAGTTTTACACCAATGTCGCCCACATAAAAAATGGAACATTTTTTTTGCCAAAGTTTGAAACAAGAAATTAAGTTTGATGGCAAGACTTTGAACGATTATGCCGGGTTCAATGATGAGGATGAGTCCTTGTATTTGGAGAAGGTGGCTATGGATGAGTTAGCCCGCCCATGGCTGGCATCAATGATCTCTCTCCCGGGGACTACTCCAGCTTGGCTAACACCTGGTGTCCCAATCTATAGGAACATTTTAAGCTTCGAGGCAAAAGGTCGGGAAACAACATCGGCCATGCAATGGCAGTGACCACAAGGAGTGGTAGAGTTGGTGAAGCAAGTACCTTTAAGCAAAATGAAGTTGTGAGATGATAAGGTTGAAGTGCAAAATTATAATATTTCAATAGCTGATGAGCAAGTTAGAGAAGAGAATTTGGATGTTGAGGTGAGAACTGATATTCATGACAATGAGGTGGAGACTCAAAATGACGTGAACCCGTCTAGGGAACATGTGATAGACATACCGGAAACAGTAATGCCTAAAGCCAAGGCTCCTTTGCCAAGGCCTCCTCCACCTTACCCTCAAAGACTTGTAAAGCAGAAGAATGAAAACCAATTAAAGAAGTTTATTGAGATGATGAAAAGTTTGTCGATCAATGTGCCCTTGGTGAAAGCTCTTAAGCAAATGCCGGGATATGCCAAGTTTATCAAAGACTTGGGACTAAAAATAGATCTATGGATTGTGAGACCATCAAATGACTCAAAAGTAAGTGTAATTGTGCATTAGATTGCTCTAATCCTAGCGCTTTCACCATTCCAAATATCACTGGGAGTGCGGATTTCGCAAAGGCCTTGTGTGATTTGGGAGCAAATATAAATTTGATGCCTTACCCCGTATTCAAAATTTTGGGTATTGGTCAATTGAGAGCTACTTCAGTGAGATTGCAAATGGCGGATAGAAAAATGAAGAGGCCGCTTGATATTATTGATGATGTTCTTGTATGGGTTGAGAAGTTTATTTTGCCTACTGATTTTGTGATTCTCGACTAAAAATTCGACTATGAGGTGCCAATAATATTGGGAAGGCCTTTCCTAGCAGCAGGGAAGGCGTTGGTTGATGTGGAAGCATGGGAGCTCACCTTCTTGGTGGGTGGCGAAAAAGTTATCTTCCATGTGTGCTAATCAATGAGGCAGTCAAATAGTATTGAGGTTTGTTCTTTTGTAGATCTGGTGACGAAGGTGATAGTTGATGACATGAGTTCTATGATCAATGTGGAGGATCCTTTGGTAGCTCTATTGTTGAACCATGATGTGACCGAGGATCAAGGCTTGGTAGAGTATGTTAATAACTTGCAAAGAATGGGTTCTTACTCCTATGAGCCCCGTAAACTCTTCGTGGATCTTAAGAACAGAAACACTCAACCAATAAAGCCCACAATTTAGGAACCTCCCATATTGGAGTTGAAGCCTTTGCCTCCACACCTCAAGTAAGATTTCTTAGGCCCTTGTTTAACATTACTGTTATTCTTTCTTCTTGCCTTACTAACAAGAAGGTAGATGACACCTTTGAGGTGGTTCAAAGAAAAAAGAGGGCAATTGGATGGGCTTTAGCTGATATTTGGGGGATAATCCCCGCCTTTTGCATGCACAATATTATACTTGAGGATGATGCCAAAACTTCCATTGGAACATCAAAGGAGGTTGAACGAGGCTATGCAAGAGGTCCTCAAGAAGGAAGTTATCAAATGGCTAGATGCAGAGGTTGTGTACCCCATCTCAGATAGTTCACGGGCTTTACCAGTACAATATGTGCTAAAAGGGGGTATGTCTATGGTCATACATGAGCAAAATGAGTTGATCCCCACTAGGATTGTCACCGGATGGAGGGTATGCATGGACTACCGGAAGCTGAACAAAGTAACCCGCAAAGATCATTTTCCATTGCCTCTTCTTAACAAATGCTGGATAGACTTGCTTAGCGTTCTTGGATGGGTACCCGGGCTACAACCAAATCATGATTGTACCAGAGGACCAGGAGAAAATCACATTCACATGTCCGTATGGCACCTTTGTATTTTTACATATAATATTTGGTTTGTATAATACACCAGCTACCTTTCAGCGATGTATAATGGCTATATTTATAGACATGGTGGAGGACTTTTTGGAAGTTTTCATGGATGATTTTAGTGTTGTGGGTGACTCTTTTGAAGAATGTTTGGGTAATCTTGACAAATTATTGACCCAATGTGAAAAGACAAATCTAGTGCTTAATTGGGAAAAGTGCCACTTTATGGTCAATGAGGGCATTGTCCTAGGCCATAAGATCTAAAAGAATGGTATCAAAGTGGACAAAGCAAAGGTTGAAGTGATTTAAAAGTTCCCTCCTCCTACTTCCGTCAAAGGAGTAAGGAGCTTTTTTGGGCATGCGTGGTTCTACCGAAGGTTCATCAAGGACTTCTCAATGGTGGTGAACTCCTCGTGCAAATTGTTGGAAAAGGATGCAAAGTTTGTATTTAATGATGAGTACATGAAAGCTTTTGATATTCTCAAGTATTTATTGACTACCAATCCCATCATCACTCGACCCAATTGGAGCTTGCCATTTGAGCTCATGTGTAATGCTAGTGACGTTACGGTTGGAGCGGTCTTGGGGCAAATGGTGAACAAGATTTTTCATTTGGTTTACTATGCAAGCTAAACTATGAATGATGCCCAAGTTAATTATACAGTGACAGAGAAAGCGTTGCTAGCAATTATATTTGCAATGGAGAAGTGTAGGCCTTATCTCATAAGGTGCCAAAGTGATTGTTCATACTGATCACGCGACACTTTATTACTTAATGACAAAAAAGGACTCTAAAGCTAGATTGATGAGATAGGTTTTGTTGCTTCAAGAATTTGACCCAGAGATTGTTGATCCGAGAGGAAGTGAAAATCAAGTGGCAGCTCAATTGTCCCACTTGGAGGAGGAGGAGGGACCCAAAAATGCTCGAATTTAATGATGCATTATCGGGTGAAACAACTCTAAGTGTCTTTGAATAGTATGCCTTGATTCGCCGATATGGTCAGTTTTCTTGTTATCGGCGTTGTCCCGTTCACGTTATTTTGAGTCTCCACCTCATTCTCATGAATATCAATTCTCACCTTAGAATCCAAATTCTCTTCACTCACTGTCTCATCAACTATTAGAACATCATCATTTTGCACTTCAATCTCATCACTCATAAATTCCTTTTGCTTGGAGGTACTTGCTTCACCACCTCTACCGCTCCTTGTGGTCACCGCCATTGCATGGTGGGTGTCGTTCCCACCCTTGCGATTTACTACCCTGTCACTAGGTAGTGGCTCCTTAGGGCGAGTGTTCAAAGATTGTGAAATCTGGCCAAGTTGGACATTCAAGTTCTGGATGGAAGTATTATGGGATGCCAATTGCGCATCAAAATTGACATTTTTCTTCATCATTTGCTCAAACATCAACTGAATACTCCCAATCTCATTATTTGACGAGCTAGAACCTTGGGACGTAAAGGAGGTGAGTTGTTTGGTTGTTGATAAATCAGAAACCATTGAAAGCTCGATCCTTATTCCCTTGATTACCATTATTTCAACCCCCTTGGTTGTTGTTTCCTCCCCAATTGCTATTGTTATATTCACCCTAGTTGCCTGGTTGTTCTGGTTGCCCTAATTCTGATTGTTGTTCCCTCGGTTGCTATTTTCTTGTTGGTTTTGATTCCCCTAATTTTCTTGGGATATCACTGCTGTTGTTGATTCGAAGCATTGCCTCATTGTCCTTGATAGTTGTGCACATACTGAACTTCTTCATTTGATCGTCATACCCATCATCTTGGTTGAAACCATTGCTACCTTGCTCATATTGATCCGGATTTCCTTGACTTTGTTGACCTCTTTATTGCCTCTTGTTGACCAATATGTTTACTCCCTCCATGGAGTTCACTTGCCTTGGCTGTTGAACTTGTTGAAATTAAGTTTTTGCCAATTGGTTCATTATTGTAGTCAAATATGCTATTGCTTCACTGTGGTCATGGAGCTCTTTGTGCAGGTGAATGACATTGGGATCACCTTGTGGCACATTAGCTTGACTTTGCCATGCCAAGGAAGTATCTGCCATCTCATCCAGAATATCACACGCCTCAGCATAAGGTGTGTTCATAAGTTTTCCCCTGCTAGCTGGTTGACTATATACTGATTAGTGGTGTTGATGCCACGGTAGAATGTTTGTTGGATCATTGCTTTGGTCATGTCGTTGTTCGGACATTCTTTCACCATCGTCCAATACCTTTCCCAGATCTCATGAAGTGGTTCATTAGTCTCGTGTTTGAAGGCCAGGATATCATCTCTCAAGGTCGTCATATGCCACAACGAGAAAAACTTGGCTATAAACTTGTCGGCCAACTCATCTCACATAGTGATGGAATGATTGTGGATTCTTTCGAGTTAATCCAAACTATGGTTTATTTTCATGTGCAATGTTTTAGCTTCAACTGCAATGCTTAACCATATGATTGATACATTGTTCTGACGTTGTTTCATGGCTTGTTCTTTGTAGACAATGGTGCGATCTAGAGGTGCCTGTAGTGTAGTCATCCTGTAAAATGTAATATTAATATTCATATTTGTAAGAAAATTCAAGTTAATAAGATATTAGCCACATATTTATAACTTATTATTTTGGATGTTATTGTAAAAAATATTATTTATCAATATGAAAATTTGAGTAACTTAATTCAAAGTTCTAATCTTTTGTTAAAAAATAAAAACCTTTCTTTCCATTTTTAAACGAATTTTGTACTTTTTTCTCTCTTTTTTCTATAAACTTTAATATTGTCTAAGCGCAAATAAAATAATAAATTCATTACTAAAAATATTTTTGGGACCCCAAAATTTAGGAGGCCGAAAGCACAAGCTTTACTAGCCTACCCTTGAGCCATCTCTTGCCATTGAGAAGACTGAAATCAGAAATATTGTATGTTCTGAGTTGTGCGTCCGTCGACCTTACCCATTCCCATATTTATCGGCTTATACAAGTGGTCCTCCCGAACCCCCCCTCCCCCACACCCCACACCCTACACCTAATTATAGAAATATTGAAGAAGTTTTTTCACTAATTTTATTTTATTCTACTACGTCGTAGCAACATCTATAGAATTGGGCATGTGCGAATGATGTGCCTCTTTCTTTTCTTTCTCCTCTTTTCTATAAATCGTACTACTAACATATCTATTTAGTGCAGTTAACCACAAGCTAAAATTCTATTTATGTGGTTATGTCACCTATAAATAAGTTGTGGATGTAAATATTTTTGTTACTAAAATCATCTTATTAATTCTTTTCTTAAAATATAAAAAGATACTATTCTCTTTCAGAATAAATTAATAAAACATATCACATTGGACATAGGAAGTACTTGTTTGTATGACATGTTTATCTCTTACTCTTTTACATTGCACTTCAAAAAATTTAGACGTTTGAATAATAATTTATCATTCTCGAATTGAGATTTCAAAAGTAGTTGGTGAATTTTGCCCCCCTCTCTCTATATATATTATATGGTATTTTATTAATGTTGATAGCATTCTTAAAATGAAACGGGTCAAACAGAGCATAACAGATATTATTGATGGTAAAAATATACGGCATTTTATACCAATATCGAGATAGTACAGAAACGCGATCGTAATCAAATGGGGATCTCGCTTAGAAAAATTATATTGTATTTAGATATTGGAGAGTTGTTCCTGTCTGTATGCACTTTCATTTTTGCATTTAATAGGTGTTTGCATATTAAAAAAAGCGAGATTTAAAAAATTTGAAGTTAAATTGGGAATACATATTTTAAAATTGAAGTTGTATTTGAATATGCGTTTAAGTTAAATAAGATATTATAATTTTGTGAAAAAAGAAATATTATTTGCTTTGCTACTATTTGGCCATAAGTTTTTTTCACCTTTTTTCAAAAATATATTGAAAAATATTGTTTGGTTATAAAAAGTGACCAATTTTTGGACAGTTTTTGAAGATGAATTTTTCAGGTTTTAAAAATTGATTTATTACACTAGTATTCAATTTCTTTTTGAAGTTTTTACTCACCAAACTTTAATCCTTTTTAAAGTAAATTATACGTCTAAAACATAATTCTAACTTTCAAAATTAAATTTTTCTCTCATCTTCAAAAATTTATTTTTATTCAAGTTTCAACCAAATCTATGTCTAACTTTCATATTAATATTGTGCCCACTTGTTCCATATTTTTCTTCTTTTTTCTCCTTTTCTCTTTCTTTCTTTTATTTTTTATTTCATTTCACCCTTTTATTTTTATCTCTCTTCTTTCTATCTTTTTTTTTTCTTTTTTTTTCTCCCTTTCTACTTCCATTCAAATCTTTTTCTCTTTATTTATTTTTTTCTCCATAATCTAATTTTATTACTTTTTGCTCATTTTTCCATTTTTTACAATAAACAATGGTAATTGATATAGTAAATCTTTATTTACTATTTCTTTCTTTTTTATATGTAATTCGCTGTTACGATCCAAAATTCATTAAAGGTAATGATGGCATCGAGCATCACTTTCAGGCAAGCCAACACCAAATAGTTAATTTAGTTCTCATTTTAATATTTTTGAAATTATAGTTTTCCTTCGGTTAAATAGTAGAAGTTGAAAATTTCAGAGTAAATAATAATAATTTTTACAATCTTAATACTAAATACCTCATAATCATCCCAAAATTCGGTATCATAACCATTTAATATGGATCTTAAAGGAAGCCTTAAAAACCATCCCTTTAGATTAATTGAACCCTTACTTAGAATTTATAGGTTAAGTAGACTATTAACAAAGTTATACTTGTTAGTATTTATGCCGTTCACTAGAGGGGGGGGGGGTGAATAGTGAGTCACGAGAATATTGAAATATTGCGGAGTTTAAAATTGCAGGAATAAGTAAATACGGTAATTGAAATAATCAAGAAAGAACACACCGTATTTTATCCTGGTTCACCATAACCCGTGGCTAGTCCAGTCCCCGAGAGACTCTCTCGAGATTCCACTATCTCCGTCAAGCTTACGGGTGCTTAACAAACCGTTACAGTTGCTCAAGGATACCGCACCTTAAGACTTCACTTGCTTGAGGATACCTCACCCCAGACTTCAACCACTAAGACTTTGGGTACTTAGCAAACCCGACAAATGAGAAGATATGTTCTTCTCAAACAACTCTCTTTTACACAAGCACTCTCTCAAAAGAGTAGATAAAGAGATACAATTTTAGCTCTATGAACAACACAAAGTTGTCTATCAAATGGCTCAACAAAAGCTCTAAAAAGATGCTTGAAAATGATCAATATGTATATCAATGTATGGAGGAGTTGTGTGTTTAAAAACAGCTCAAAAGACCTCATTTTATAGGTAAAAAATGGTGCTGACCGTTGCTTAATTGACAAATAAAATCCCTGAATTTTTGCTCATACAATCGATTGTCTGACCTACACAATCGATTGTTTGAGGACCGTTCAAAAGACAGACTCCTGATTTTAAGGGAAACAATCGATTGTAAAACCTGTATAATCGATTGTTCTTCAACGTTGAAAAATCAATTTAGGATTCTGTGGGAACGGTCTGAATATAATCGATTGTATAAAAACCATAATCGATTATTCTGATTATAATCGTTTGTTAAAATCATATAACCGATTATTTAGCTGATTGAAAAATTCAGTTTAAGCACTGTCTCGATACAATCGATTGTTAGAAGTCTATAATCGATTGTTTGCTATTTTGAAAAACTTCAGATCACACTGTCTTAATACAATCGATTGTTAAAACTGTATAATCGATTGTTTGCTATTTTGAAAAACACAATCGATTGTAAGGAGCATATAATCAATTGTTTAGGTCCAGATTTAAAAGACATGTTTAAAAACCATTTTGACTAAAATACAAATCATTTTGGTTTAACACAAAGATGCATGTTTATGATAAATAAGATTTAATAAAATGTTTTATGCATTTTTATGATGACCTAATGTTGAGCCAAAAGACGAGATAACTTAAGCGTTGTTCTTACATTAGTTCTACAAAACGACCTACGTCTTGGGTCTTCGGTCTTGAACTCTTTGGCTCGACTTTGGCTTGTTCATGCAATTTCGTCATCAGTATGCTTCTCGCCATTTGATTGTTTGTCATATTATATCGTTGTTTGATGCTTGACTTCATTGTTTGTCATTCATCAAAACCTATACCTGAAAATCATGCTCATACAATCAAAGCGCACATATCATAGATAGAGTGATTTTCTACAATTTCCCCCTTTTTGATAATGTCAAACAACGGAAGATATGCATATTGTATTCCCCCTAAATTCATGCTATATCTCAACATACAATTTATGCAACCAATTCAATATAATCAATTCAATATAATTCCCCCTTAATTAAATATTTCCCCTCAATTAAGGCATGCATATCGCCTATATTCTTCCCCCTTTTGGCATTAGCAAAAAGACTATACCAAAAATTATTTAAACCATTGACGATACCAATCGTTATAAACAAGATCATATCAAATGTTAGAAAATGGCATACTAATAATAACGGTCATTTTTCTCAACTATGCCAATTGTTATTTTAAACTAAGAATATTCATCAAAACATGAATCAATCATTTATTTTAAAACTAATTGATACTAATTGTTATTCAAAAAGAACTTACTAAGACATGCATCAAACAAAAATAATATTGATTATTAGCACATATCAACTATTACGTTTGTATTCAAAATATGATAACTAACCGACGTTCCCCCTTAATGCATTAAGGTTTCGTGCTTGGTGCATCCACTACAATATTGTAGCCTTCAAGCACACCTGCAAAAGTACCTAACAACAGGTTTTTGGTACCCAACTTCTTTTGGGTCCTTGGGGGTTAGGATAATAACAATTATAATCAACACATGAATCTCTATGTTTTACAAAACATACGGGAGCAATGTGTCCTACCCGGTTACAATAATGACATATAACATTAGGATTGTGCATATGTCTAGGTTGAGCCAAGTGCGTTCTAGGTGATCTAAATTTGTTATTCCTAGAAGCGTTGAAATTCCTAGAGTCATTTCTAGGTGGTCTAAAATTATTCACTCTAGACTCATTTACAAAGATCCTAGAGTTGTTTCTAGGTGGTCTAAAACAATTAATCTTAGACTCACTAGTGAGGTTCCTAGAATTCTTTCTAGATTGACCAACCTCATTACTTTCATCCTTTTTAACAACTTCAATTTTAGGACTAACAACACTACATTTTTCTAGTGCGTTCCTAAGTTCTATGTTCTCTATTTTTAAAGAACTACAAGAAGAACAATTTGAGCATTTATCAATAGAAGAGGCTTCATTCAATTCTTTGATCTTATTTTTAAAATCAACAATGTCATTTTCCAAAAATTTATTTTCTTTTTCTAAAACTTCAATTTTATTTTTAAGAACACCATTTTCATTAGTCAATTTTCCAAAATCTATTTCTTTCAAAGAAGAGGATTTTTCAAAATCTTTTTCTTGTAAAGAAAGTGTTTTCTGAAGATCTGTTTCTTGCAAAGAAAGTGTTTTCTGCAAAGAGAGTGTTTTCTTCAAATCTTTTATCATTTTGGAAGCATTAACAAATTCACCATACAATTCATCATAGGCATTTTGTAATTCTTCAAACGAGTGAGAGTTAGATGTACTTACCTCTTCTTCTTTGTTTGCCATGAGACACAATACGGCAGTTTCATCGCCTGAGCTGTCCGAATCCCGTGATACGCGCCTATGGTGTTTCTTCTTTTTCTTGTCCTTCTTTATAGACTTACAAGACTTTTCAATTATATCATTTGAAATATTATCATCATCCCTTTCCGAATCACTTACCTCTTCTCGTTTAGAGGATGAGGCTTTGAAGGCAAAATTTGAATTGCTTCTAAGATAAGGATTAAGAATTGTGCTATCATAAGTTTCGAGGTTACCTCTTAGTCCATCAATTGTGATATCCGTGAATTCCATCGACTCTTGGATTGCATTGACTTTGGAACGCCATTCGGGAGTGAGACTCCGTAGGACTTTTCGAACAAGATCTTTGTTCGTGTAAACTTTCCCGAGAGCATGGAGATCGTTGACGATTCTTAAAAATCGTTCAAACATAATACCAATGGGTTCCTTCTCCATTTTAAAGATTTCATATTTATGTGTTAGAAAATCAATTTTGGATTCTCGGACTTGAGGCGTACCTTCATAAATGATCTCGAGTTTATCCCACATCTCCTTGGCGGTTGTGCAGCAAGAGATTTTTTGATAGTCATCCGGATTCACCACACAGTATAATACATAGATGGCCCTTGCATTATTTTCAACTTTCTTGATGTCCTCGGCATCATATTCATCTTCCTTCTTTGGAACCGTGGTTTCTCCAACTTTCTTTGTCGGCATTGGTTCACCGTTTTTGATGATTTGCCACAAACGAAAACTGTTTGCTTTGAGGAAGATACTCATCCGCTCTTTCCAATATGTATAGTTTGTTCCGTCAAATAGTGGAGGGAAAGTGGGGGATTGTCCTTCGCTCATTATTCCTGCGTTCAATATTCTATACAAAAAATATATATAGCTCTCAACCCGTTAAGGCTTTCAGAGAGTTAGGCTCTGATACCAATTGTTAGTATTTATGCCGTTCACTAGAGGGGGGGGTGAATAGTGAGGCACGAGAATATTGAAATATTGCGGAATTTAAAATTGCAGGAATAAGTAAATACGGTAATTGAAATAATCAAGAAAGAACACACCGTATTTTATCCTGGTTCACCACAACCCGTGGCTAGTCCAGTCCCCGAGAGACCCTCTCGAGATTCCACTATCTTCGTTAAGCTTACGGGTGCTTAACAAACTGTTACAGTTGCTCAAGGATACCGAACCTTAAGACTTCACTTGCTTGAGGATACCTCACCCCAAGACTTCAACCACTAAGACTTTGGGTACTTAGCAAACCCGACAAATGAGAAGATATGTTCTTCCCAAACAACTCTCTTTTACACAAGCACTCTCTCAAAAGAGTAGATAAAGATATACAATTTTAGCTCTATGAACAACACAAAGTTGTCTATCAAATGGCTCAACAAAAGCTCTAAAAAGATGCTTGAAAATGATCAATATGTATATCAATGTATGGAGGAGTTGTGTGTTTAAAAACAGCTCAAAAGACCTCATTTTATAGGTGAAAAATGGTGCTGACCGTTGCTTAATTGACAAATAAAATCCCTGAATTTTTGCTCATACAATCGATTGTCTGACCTACACAATCGATTGTTTGAGGACCGTTCAAAAGACAGACTCCAGATTTTGAGGGAAACAATCGATTGTAAAACCTGTATAATCGATTATTCTTCAACGTTCAAAAATCAATTTAGGATTCTGTGGGAACGGTCTGAATATAATCGATTGTATAAAAACCATAATCAGTTATTCTGATTATAATCGTTTGTTAAAAACATATAATCGATTATTTAGCTGATTGAAAAATTCAGTTTAAGTACTGTCTCAATACAATCGATTGTTAGAAGTATATAATCGATTGTTTGCTATTTTGAAAAACTTCAGATCACACTGTCTTAATACAATCGATTGTTAAAACTGTATAATCGATTGTTTGCTATTTTGAAAAACACAATCGATTGTAAGGAGCATATAATCGATTGTTTAGGTCCAGATTTAAAAGACATGTTTAAAAATCATTTTGACTAAAATACAAATCATTTTGGTTTAACACAAAGATGCATGTTTATGATAAATAAGATTTAATAAAATATTTTATGCATGTTTATGATGACCTAATGTTGAGCCAAAATACGAGATAACTTAAGCGTTGTTCTTACATTTGTTCTACCAAACGACCTATGTCTTGGGTCTTCGGTCTTGAACTCTTTGGCTCGACTTTGGCTTGTTCATGCAATTTCGTCATCAGTATGCTTCTCGCCATTTGATTGTTTGTCATATTATATCGTTGTTTGATGCTTGACTTCATTGTTTGTCATTCATCAAAACCTATACTTGAAAATCATGCTCATACAACCAAAGCGCACATATCATAGATAGAGTGATTTTCTACAATACTTTATTAATAAATTACTTAATTTTAGGTGTCCTAATTCAGCATAATTAATTAGGTGGTGACTCTTTAACTATAATCAAATCACAAAATTGCCTATACGGTGTACACCTTATTATAACCAGTTTAAAACAGGGTATAACACTATCGAAGCAAACGGGCCGATCCCATAAGAGTAAAATACATAATCCGGCCGAGGCGAATGATCTGATCCCTTAAGAATAAGAAGCTTAAATGAGTCCTTGACTCACTTACAAATAAACGTGTGAGTTATAATTTCTTTAACAAAACCTTTTAGTAAACACACACACACACATATATATATCGCAAAGTCTCTATAATAGCCCGTCTAGTCTGAAGTAGTAGAATGTAAAACAGAGAAATTTAATAGGTGAGAGGCTGCTCAAATAGTACAATTATAGCATGATGTGAGTCTAAGCCTACCCGGACAATAACATGAATATAATTGTGAATGGGCTTTTGTGACTTAGCACGTACGTAGCCTCCACAACAATTAGCACATATCAATATTTACAAAACCTAGGGGTAATTTCCACTTTACAGAATTAGACAAGAGACTTGCCTTGCTCTGAAGGTCCATAACCGGCTCCAACATCGCTCTAACACCACAAACCGGTGTCTGTCGCTCCAAAACTATTCAAGAAATGTGCAAACAACAAAATATAGTCTAATATTCATAATAAATCAATTTATAACAACTCCCAACTCTACTTGAAAAATCAATAAAGTCAACTCGTGAGCCCACGTGCCCGTATTTCAAAAACTATTAAAACTAAATATTACCCCTAACTCGTATGGTCTATATTCAGAAATTCATCCAATTTCGCCCATAAATTGACCCTCAAATCAAGAATTTACCATTATTAAACTTTAGGACTCAAAATTTCAAATTTTATAATCCAAACACGGATAATAATAGAAACCAACATAAATAATCATGGAGACACATCAAAATAAAGGTCAGATATTTACCCCTCATTAAGATGAGAACAACACCGTAAAAATCACCTCAAACGGAGCTCTACAACTCAAAATATGCCCAAAATACTAAAATTCTCGATTTAAAATACTGTCCACGCGATTTTTCTTCATCGCCTTGCGGGAGACCTTCGCGATCGCAAAGAGAAATTTATTTGCGTTGACCGGTCAACGCAAAAATCCTTCTTTGCATTTGCGGAACATCTATCGCATTCACGAATAACAAATCTTCGCACCAAAAACCTGCAATTTTTGTCCGATATAGAAATGGACATAAATCTCTCATACGACATCAAAATTTGACGATTTTTATTGCTATGGCTCCGTAATTACGATACAGATCTAATGGTTCAATACAATCACAAATAAATGGCCGTTTGCTCAATATATTTCCCTTTATTCCCAAATAACTGATGCTGAAACATCAAATAAGAGCGCGACACAACCCAAACACCTCTGAAACACTCCTGAGGCCCTCAAGACCCCGTCCAACCACATAAACCAATCCCATATCATAACACAGACCTGCTCGAGGCCATAAAACACATCAAACAATATCAAAATCATAAATCTCACCCCAATTCAAGCTTCACGAACTTTAGAACTTCAAGCTTCTACATTTGATGCCGAAACTCATCAAAGCACACCTGATTGACCTCTAATTTTGTACACAAGTCGCATTTGATCTTACAGACCTATTTCAACTTATGAATTCAGACTCCGAACCTAGTATCAGAAAGTCTATTTCCGATCAAATTTCTAAAAAACCTTCAAATTTCTAACTTTCGCCAAACCACTCCAAAATGACATGCGGACCTCTAAATCCACTTCCGTACGCGTTTCCAATACTAGAATCACCGTATCGAGATAGTACCAGAATCAGAGTCTCAAATGGATATCGATAAAATTGAAATTCACTTCAACCCAAATTTATGAAATTCTTCCAAAATGCTACTTCCACATAGGCATCAAAACACTCCCGGGTCATCCAAAACCAGATCGAAATATACGACCAAGTCCAAAATCATACGAACGTGTTGGAACCTTCAAATACCTATTCCGAGATCGTTTGCTCAAACATCCAACCTTAATCGATTCTTCCAACTTAAAGCTTTTGGAATGAGAATATTCTTTCCTAACTAACTCTGAACTTTTGAAATTCCAATTCCAACCACGCATACAAGTTATAATACTCGAAGTGAAGTTGCTTATGGGCTCAAACTGCCGAACGACGTGCTAGAGCTCAAAACGACCGATCGGGTCGTTATATTCTCTCCCACTTCAATATACGTTCGTCCTCGAACATGCTAAAAAATTCTCTAGAGTTGTATGAAATTACTGTTTAACACCGCGTGCACCTACCTATGCTACGACAACTCAGTTGGGACATTAGCTCGAGCTAATTTGAAGATATTCCTTTTGCTCAGCCAAACAGACTTTAGAGTCCAATTCCAACATCCAGAATTCTCTACCAGGCTTGCTTTCATCATATGAACACTGTATCAGTCACTACACGCTTTACCAAAACATGATTATACACCATTGTCGAATCCACACCATGCATCCACATGACCTTAAGGGCATCATATAATAATGATTGCCGAAATTTCATGAATCTGATGCTTAAAATGCACCTCATGACATATATAAGTCCTATTTCAACTCTAAAAAATATTGCTACGATAGAAAAGATCTGTAAAAACTCATAACCACCTACCGAATCACAATTTGTGGGGTCTCTCCCCCTGAAGAGGACTGTTACCTCATTCTGTACCAAAAATCAATATTTACTCTTTAATGTGCCTTATATAAATTTGATCGCACTGATCCCAGGTCCAATAATATCTTCTCATCTAGTATAAGCTTTTCAGGCAATAAGCCACCTCAATTGCTATCAAAAGTCTCATATGATGCCACCATGTGCCAATAAGCTACAAATTCGAACGTGATGCATAAGAAAAATTAACTCTGGAACGAACTATTCCTAAGTCCATAATCATCATACGAACCTGCTGAAACCTTCGAATCCCTTTTTCGATATCATTTACTCAAAAATCCAATACTAGTTAATTCTATCAGCATAAAGCTTCTGAAATGAGAATTCTTTTTCCAAATCAACTCTGAACTTCCTGAAATTCAATTCCGACCACTCATACAAGTCATAATACCTTGAATGAAGCTGTTCATGGCTTCAAACTGCTGAACGGCACACTAGAGCTCAAAACGACCGATTAGGTCGTTACAATATCAGTTTATTGTTCCAATTTTTTCATGTTGTGAGTTAGATGAACAATTGATTGGGTCAATCTAAGTTAGTAATTATGATAATAGTTTTATTGTCCGCTCTTATATAAAATGAGACTCAACTAGCTTATCTTAAACTATAGTATTTGGTCTTATCTTAATATTATCGTATTTGATTTTATTATAATTCTATTGTATTTAGTTATATATGCCTGTGTAGGGTTTGTACAAAGGACCTTTTGCAACATTTAGTAGCTTATAATATTAAGATAAGAAATATAGTTTTGTACTTTTGGGATGACATCCTCTAATAATCCTCTTAGATTCAAGAGATTTTATATTTTAGTGGATATATAAGTGAATAGAGCTGAAGTAAGATATCCTCTCTATATTTCTTTTCAAGAATTCAAAAGGAAGTAACAAGAAAAAAGTTATCATAGGGGACAAATGCTTGAATATATATTGAGACTTGATATACAATTTAAATATATTTTTAACTCATAATTTTTTAACGATTGAGTTCATCAGAAGGGTGGTAGGACTTCATCACAATATCAAAAAGATACTTATATAATTGCAATTATTCTTAAAAAAATATTGATTTAGCTAAATAAGATCAATATTTATTATTTTAAAAAATTAGTTTATAAACTCAAACACATTATAAATATTAAAAAATTTTGTATTTATTAAAATAGAATATACGCGCATCGCGCATATTAGAAGACAAGTAATTATAAAATGAAAGTGGAATCAATATAGGTAAAAACGGGTAAATCTTCTTTATAGGTAGTATGCCTTACTTCCTCATTTTTTTATTATGATTTTGTCTGATATTATTTAAATACTATTTTGAATTACAAATAGTTTAACTTATAATTATATTTTAATTTCACGTATGTTATGAAATAGAAGATTCTTACACTTCTATTTAAGGTGAATGTCTTTAATGTATTTAATTAGAGAGATTTTAGAGTTCTATTAGTGGTAGCTAAATCTTCCTCTCCCCTATAAATAGAGGTGCCCCTTACCATTGTAAATCATCCCTTGAGACCCCTCTCAACTCAATAAGAAGAACTCTCTCTACTCTTCTCTCTATTGCTATTGTTCTTGTTCTATTGTTCTTGTCTTTTGCTTTAGTTTATAACACGTTATCAGCACGAGACTCTACCGTCTCAAGTATCATTCTCGAAAATCCAAGGTATTTTCCCTCTTCCTAATTTAATTTTCGAGTATGTCTGACATTATGAAAAGAAAGTTCGTTGCCCTTGAAATTTCGGGCAAGAATTATATGACATGGGTGTTGGATGCTGAAATCCACTTAGATGCTATGGGTCTCGGAGACACCATCAAAGATAAAGAAAAAGCATCAACCCAAGATTGTGCGAAGGCCTTGATTTTCTTGCGCCACCACCTTGACGAAGGTTTGAAGATTGAATATCTCACCGTCAAGGATCCACTCGTTTTGTGGAACAGCTTAAAGGAGAGATATGACAACCTGAAGTTGGTCACTCTGCCACAAGCACGATATGATTGGGCCCATCTGAGGCTACATGACTTTAAGTCCGTTTCTGAATATAATTCTGCTATGTTCAGAATTACTTCTAAACTGAAGCTATGTGGAGATAACATCTCCGATTACGATATGCTTGAGAAAACGTTTACAACGTTTCATGCCTCCAATATGGTACTGCAGCAACAGTACCGAGAGAAAGGCTTTACGAAGTACTCTGAACTGATTTCTCTCTTACTAGTGGCTGAGCGAAATAATGATCTGCTCATGAGAAATCACGAAAATAGACCAACTGGGTCTACACCACTGCCTGAAGCAGATATGGTGCACTCGCATTATGCCAAACATAAAAAGGACCATGATCACGGTCATAAACGGGGTCAAAGCCAAGGACGTGGACAAGGAAGAAATTCCAAAGAAGTCCGTCACCCCCCAAAGAGAGATAACCACCGAAAGCAGAAACGGGGTCCAGAAGATCCTAAGGCAAATAGTTCAGAAACTATATGTTATCGTTGCGGTGGAAATGGGCACTGGTCTCGGACTTGCCGTATACCAAGACACTTGGTTGACCTTTATCAAGCATCTCGAAAGAGAAAAGGCCCTGAAACAAATTTTGTCTATGACGACAATGAGGATATCACCCACCTGGATGTGGCAGACTTCTTTGAGCAACCCGAGGGAAAGATAGACCACCTAATCGGTGATGGAACCATGATGAAAGAAGATGGAGCTGTTTGATTCTACTTGTATTAGTCAATGAATAAATTAATAGTCATTAGCATTAGCTCGTATTAGTTAATTCATGATATGATGTTAGTATTAGCCCTTTAGAATGTTTCAATATGCTCAAATATTTTTATTGTACAGTAGAGGTAATCGACTAACCTAAAAACTAGTCGATCGTCTAATATTTAGCAATAAAACGAACTTTTTTCCGCCAGGCCAGATATTCGAATATCAGAGTCTGATATTCGAATATCTGGGCCAGATATTCGAATATCAGAATTCCTATATTCGAATATCTGGCAAGATATTAGAATATGTGCTTAAATATTCGAATATCTAATATTTTTCGCATTAAAGTATTATTTTTTCCGCAAGGCATTATATTCGAATATTAGAATACAATATTCGAATATCCTAAATAACTGCTTCCCAAAACGCTGTTTAAACGCGAAACAAAAGAATTGAAGTTGTTTATACTTATATTTATGTATTTCTTTTGTATGTTTAACTATGGGATAGCAAATATGGAGATCTCACAATGCGAACTTGGACCAACGTCCAAGTGTAAAAGTATTTGCCTAGTTGATTCATGTACTACACATACAATACTCAAAGAAAAGAAGAGTAATTGTGTAAGGCAAACATTACTACAATCTATGGAAGTAGTAAATTGATTGAAAGCTCCGGAAGAGCAATTGTAACTCTGCCCAAAGGCATGACGTTAATCATAGAGAATGCAATGTTCTCCTCCAAGTCTAAAGAAGAACTTGTTGAGTTTTAATGATATCAATCAAAATGTTCTCCTCCAAGTCTAAGAAGAACTTGTTGAGTTTTAAGGATATCATTCAAAATGGATATCAGATTGAGACAATAGATGAGAATAATCTTGAATTCTTCATGAAAACGAGGCTGCCCATTTCGGTTTGGGTTCACGCCATTTTGAATGCAACAATGCTAGTTTGTCGGCTGCCCGATTCGACTTGGGTTCACGCCATTTTGCATGCAACAATACTAGTTTGTCGGTTGCCCACTTCGGTTGGGGTCACGCCATTTTGCATGAAGCAATGCTAGTTCGTCGGCTGCCCACTTCGGTTTGGGGTCACGCCATGTTGCATGCAGCAATGCTAGTTCGTCTCTGACTGACAAATTGACACAAATATTTCCCATTGCAATTGGTTTTGGGTCATGAACCCAATATATCCCATTTAAGAAGCTTTGGATGCGCAGTATAGGTGCCTGTAGCACCGCCATCCCGCACCAAAATGGGTTTGCAAAGAAGGTTAGGAATATATGTTGAGTATGAATCGTCCTCCATTATTCGCTACCTCGAAACATTGACAGGAGTTTTGTTCACTGCACTATTTGCAGACTGTCAATTTGATGAGACACTTTTCCCAAAATTAGGGGGAGAAGTCGGTGAAACCAAATGGGAAATTTTGTGGAAAAATGTATCATTATCTCATCTTGATCCACATACCTCTATTTGAAAGAAAGAGGTACAAAAGATTATCCGTTTGCAAAGAATAGCAAATCAAATGCATGACGCATTTACGGACTTGAAGAGGATAACGAAATGCCACATTCACGCGGAAAATGTTCCGATCCGTATTGAAGTCCCTATTGGACAAATATCTAGTGTCATATCCAATGAGTCAAATGCACGCCAGAAGCGTGGCAGACCATTAGGTTCCAAAGATCGAAATCCTAGAAAGAGGAAAAAGAACGATCTAAATGACACTATGAAAGAATCACATGAGGACGCTCATGATTTGATTAATTCCGAGATTCACGAAGAATCTATTGAGCCTGAGACTCTTGAAAATACGGAATGCAAGAATGTGAGGATCTCGAACCTCAGTCTGTGGTAGTACAAAATTAATTGAGAGCTCTCGAAGAGCCAATTATTACTATGTTGGAGAAACACAATTGAGTATTGTGCTGTAGTAAGTCTCAAAGAAACTTATTCAGTTTCCAAAGTACACGCGAAAGCGATTGATTATATTGAGACTATAAATAAAGGAAGGCTTTGATTCTCCTATTACTACAACTTGTAGCGGGGTAATTTGTATATGAAAAGCTACCCGCTTTGTTCTCCAGTTTGTACTACACAAACGAAAGAATGCCACAATAAAGTGGATATCTATTGGTATAAAACCCATGTCATAATAAACCCGAAGTTTATTGATAAGTGCACATGTCATGGTGTAAATTTGAAGTTTACCAATATTGATAATTTATTCAGTTGGCATTCATGTTAGCCATCTCATTTTAAGTATGATGTGCAAATTCACATAGGTGAATATTAAAGAACTAGAAAGTTCTTTACGAATACTCTTGTATCACTTGTTCTCATTAATGAACGGACCAACTAAAGAGTTCGGGTTGAAGCCCATAAATTCTGGAAATATGAAAGGTGAGTATGGGCCCATTCACCTGCCATGTATACCACATATGATGCATCTATGATATGGTTACATGCACCATTGTTATTAACCCGCAGCCTGGCAGTGCTTGCGAGGTAAATCGCTCAGTAATCTAACTTCGAGCATAGTTTCCAGATTCTCTACTCAAGACAGTTCATCTTGATAAGTTGGTTTATATTAAAGTTGGTTTAGCAAGATAATTATTGAGTGCTGCCACTTAATAGCTAAACTGTTTCTTATGAGAACTAAGTTATATATATATCAGTTTAATATAAGTCGTATACGAGAGTATATTCTCCCCTCACAAGTGGTTCAGGGTCAGGAACCAAATAATTTCATCTTATTATTAAGGTGCTGTGTATATTGACATAATGCACAAAGATGATTTTCCAAAGTTGAGGAAACATGTTAGCTTTACTAACATGAGGGGGAGACATGATAAACACTTGAGAAAGTGTTACATGGGATGAATTTTCATTTGTATATGTATATCCCCGAATATCATGATGTGAACCTGTAGTTCATAAAAGGGAAATGCAATTGCAACATATTGCAAAGCATGCTATACGCATTTGCTGACTCAAAGAAAGCAACTAAATGGAAGAGATACAATTCAAGAAGAATTGATTCCATATGAAAGACATGTAGCTTTGAACCTGTAGTTCATATGCTTGAAACTATAAAGTCAAAGGTATGTATAATCAATTTTCGATATCTTATTTGCTTAGCATGACATGAAAATTTGATATGCAGCTAAAGTCTATTATGTGACTTACATGACTTAACTTGAAAGATTTAAGTTGCTTGAAGCATATGCAATTCGTGGTCCTGAAGTGCCACATCCTAAGTGCAATTTGTGTACATATGTATCTTGCTATAACTATAAGCATGATGGCATTGAGAATGCATCTATGGAGATATTGAAGAGTTATTCCACGACATTATATGAAGATGTTCATATCTATCAAGAATGATGATTTCAAGGTGCGGAATATTTATTCAAGTCAATATGGTTGATTTATCAAATCTCTACCAAAGATCGTTTTGAAGATGATGCACAAGATTGGAATGCAAATGCTCAAGGATATAAATCGATGTACTCATTAGGGGGAGTCAATGCGCGTTGCACTCTTTTTCCCTTACAAGGTTTTGTCCCACTGGGTTTTCCTTGCAAGGTTTTTAACGAGGCAACCAATAGGCGCATATTCAAACATGTGTACTCTTTTTCCTTACTTTAATTTTTCCCATTGGGTTTTGGTTTTAAGGTTTTATGAGGCACATCATTGAATAGACATTCAAGGGGGAGTGTTATGAAATAGAAGATTCTTACACTTATATTTAAGGTGAATGTCTTTAATGTATTTAATTAGAGAGATTTTAGAGTTCTATTAGTGGTAGCTAAATCTTCCTCTCCCCTATAAATAGAGGTGCCCCCTACCATTGTAAATCATCCCTTGAGACCCCTCTCAACTCAATAAGAAGAACTCTCTTTACTCTTCTCTCTATTGCTATTGTTCTTGTTCTATTGTTCTTGTCTTTTGCTTTAGTTTATAACAACGTATTAGTTTTAAAGAATTTTTGGAATTGAGCCTACGTTTTAATTTCACGAATCCCAAATATATCCTTGTACAATATTTGGATAGATGATCTCGTCTAAGTTACTCCTCTATTTGAGATTATAAAATATTAATTACAATAATATTACCCAATAAAGAGTTAGTATCGAATCAACAGGGAGGTGATATGGGAATTAGAGGTATATATTTGTATAGTGCATGTGAAGTATGGGTATCTACGGGCCGGGTCAGCCCATTTTCGAACCGGCCTAGACCGGTTAAAATTGGAACCAATTCGAACCAATACAAAGGGGCTGGGTTGAGCTAGGTTAAAGGGGTTAGGGGTTTGGTCCATCCACATTTTGTCAATCATCTACCAGTCAATCCGGTCAACATAAATTATTGTCAACCAGTTAACCGGCCTGGCCCAGCTCGATTTAAAAACAATTTTCATTTTTATTTTTATTTATTTTTTAAGATTTTAGAGTCTAAGGCTATGCAAACCTTTGAATTTATTCTTTTTCGTTAATTTACTTGTTGTTAAATGTAAACCTTTTAATTTGTAAGTTTTAATTTTAAAATAAACGTAGAACTTACAATTATAAGTGCAATTTTTTCCCCCTTTTTATTGCAATATTTATATTTTTTTTTTATATTAATATCAATTACAATAGTTATACAAAACACAAAAATTAAAAATAATTTTTTACAAAAAAAATACTATCCCGGCCCAGCCCGGCTCATTGTACCCGTAACCCTTACAGTTTATTTTTTATCCAGATGAACCCGAACACGTTAAACCCGGTAAACCCCAACCTGTAACCGGCTCGGACCACAACCCGTACGGTTACTAATTTTTTCTACCCAGCCCGGCCCGGCCCCACCCGTTAGACACCCATAACGTGAAGTATCTAGATTGCACTTCTACAAATATGATTTTATTTTTTCTTCTAAAATTATGCTAAGGATTGCAATTCTAAAGATATGAAACTAGAGAATATTATTTTTGGATGTTTTTCAAATTATGTAAAAGGCCCAGGACTATGATCTTCACCTAGGTGTTTGCCTAATGGGTTATAAATTTTAAAGCTTGTTTCGTTGGTCGGGGTGTATTATAACTATATACACTCAAGTTGTAACGATATGACCGGCCATTGTGAGCTCTAGCGCGCCGTTTGGCAGTTTTAGGCCATGAGTAACTTCACTTTAGGCATTATGACTTGCACGCATGGTCGAAATTGAATTTCAGGAAGTTCAGAGTTGATTTGGAAAGAACATTGTCATTTTGGAAGCTTTAAGTTAAAGGAATTGACTAAGATTTGAGTTTTGACTAAACGACATAGGAATCGGAATTTGAAGGTTCTAATAGGTTCATATGATAATTTTGGACTTGGGCTGCCCTCTTTCACTAACAAATATAATATTGATTTTTTTTCATTTTGAAAAAATATTTTTCTCTTTTTTAAAATCTACCTAGCACACCCCTCCCCGCCCCCCTCTTTTTTTTTTTTAAAATAAAGGATCAAATCTGCTCTTAAACTATATGAAATGGGACATTTATATCCTTCCTAAATAAATATTGAAAGAAGAGGAAGAAAAAAGAGAAAGAAAATGAAAGGGAAAAAAAAGAAGAAAAAACATAGAATCCTCCAAGATTTACGGAGAGGCTCTGGCTGTAAAGAGAACATGTAAGACAAGGATGGCTTTACCATTAATAGAGTTTTAACATTTTATGTAACCAATTAGTTTTCTAAAATAAAAATAAATGCAAAAGATCGCAACTCGAGTATCTGAGTAAGAGCTTTCAGCACTCTTTGAGTTTTATCGTAGATCACAAGGTAGTTGTACGGTGTTTGCAACCCTACTTTCCTCCCTCCTATCTTAGTATTGTGTCCTTTAGACTTATTTTGTATTATTCAGGTAGCGTTTTGGTTGTATTTAAAGGGTCATGATTAGTGATTCCTGATTTGAGCTGTGTTAGTGTATTTCATTTTGTCTTCCGCATAATAATGTTGGTTTATATATTGCTTATGAAAGTTTTGAGACTTAATCGATTTTAGAAAATGATTTTTATAAAAGAAATTCGATGTGGCA
Source organism: Nicotiana benthamiana (assembly GCA_034376525.1). Lineage (NCBI taxonomy): Eukaryota > Viridiplantae > Streptophyta > Magnoliopsida > Solanales > Solanaceae > Nicotiana > Nicotiana benthamiana. Next base: position 71,173,792 of record CM067332.1, read on the forward strand.
AGTGTTGGATTGGCTTGTCTAGTACTATGATAGGCACCATCGCGACGGGGGTATTTGAGATCGTGACATTTAACTATTTTTAGGTTAATGATGCAAAAATAAAATTATCACTATGAAATTTGAGAAACTGCTAGTCTTTTTTTAAATAAAAATAATTATAGGAGGCTAGAGACAGGTTTCCGTAGTTCAAGGGTAGTTTGATCATTTCCAGAAGAAAAGGGGGAAGGGTGAAAAGGGGATTGGGGTGTGCCAAGTGGATTTTAAAAAGACGGGAAGAAATTCGGAAATTGCACCGTTAGCAAAGGAGGGCTGCAATGACCGCTTTAGGTCACGCAGGGACACAAATGATGCCAACATTTATCGGAGGTCAAACTATCCTATTTTGAATAGTCGAGGGTGGTTTTGAACCTTTTCCGCTTAAAAAAGGACGCAAACTTGTAATAAACATAAACTTAAAGGGGCAAGCTGTGCAGGTCTCTTCCAACACCCACGTGCTCCCGCAAAAAAGGTGTCGGCAACTAGGACTCTAAGGGTGTGTTTGGTATAATGGAAAATGTTTTCAGTGAAAAATATTTTTTTGGATAACAAGTAGTAATCTTAATTATTTTTCGGTGTTTGGTATGCAAATTAAGGAAAATGATTTTTCAAGAGTATTTCATAAATAATTTAGATATAATAAATATGAAGCCATAAACTTTCCGACCAAAAATCTTCCGGACCCACAAATTTCATAAACTTTCAAACCACTAAACTTTCAAAGTCGCGGAATTTCAAACGAGTAAACTTTATAATTTTTAAACCGGTAAACTTCCAAACACATAAACCTTCGAACTCATAATTTTGGACTTGTAAAATTTTAAGCCTTTAAACCAATAAATAATAAAATTAAAAGTGAAAAATATATTTAAAATTTTTTTTCCCAAGGGGAGTGTGGGTAGGGGTGGGTGGCGGGGCAGGAGGGGGCAGTAAAACAAAAAAATAGAAATTTAAATTTCAAAAAAAGTCAAGTTTTTTTGTGCGGGGAAGGGGGTGAGGTGGGGGTGGGGGCGGTGCAGAAAAATAAAAAAATAGAAATTTGAAATTATAAAAAAAATTAAGGTAATTTTTTTTTGGGCGGGGGGAGATGGAGGGATAGTAAGGTGAGTGATAACGGAAAAATTGAAATTTAGAAAAATATAAAATTTTATAGAGGTGGTGGTGTGAGTTGGTGAGGGAGGGAAATGTTCAGAATGAGTTTTGAAAAATATTTCAGAAAAATATTTTCCAAAATATTTAAGCCAACTAAAAAAAAAAAAAATATTTTCCATCCCACCAAATACACCCTGAATGTACCTTGGATTTTCTTTACTTATAGGAAACATATAGGACGGCTCGTTGGCATCGATAGATTTCCTCCCATATGCCATGGCGTAAGAGATGCGTGATTGGTCGCAACTTCAACACGATCTGCTAGTTCTCATTGGTAGACGTTTCAATTTGACTGAAGACTACTTAAATTTTGGCACCGACTGTAAATCCTAGCACTCCGCAGCCACCAAAAATAATTTTAATAGTGAATTGCCTAAAGTTCCATGGCTGATGTTACCAGAAGAGGAGGAGGAGGATAAAAGCGACAGTTGCTGTCGAAAATTCTTCAGCCTCTATAATGGTATGATTTTGAAGAAGAGGATTCCTAAAGCTAGCGGAAAACGATGTCTGGAGTCTATGGGATGGCTTATCACAGTTGGTAAAGACGAGGGTGAAGCTAGTTTACTACATTCTTTCTCCGGTGTTCAGTTCGAATTACCACATCAAAATACCACACAAGATATTTATGAAGACGAGATTGGTTATCCGTTTACTTTTTTTCGCAAGACAGTTTTATCAGCTAGTCCTTATACCATCCGATTTTGTTCTCATGGTCATTGAGGGAGGCATGAGTACTTAACCAAAAATTAGATTTTGTCAAAGTAAAAATTTAAAAGAATACGTGTTACTGATAATCAAAAAAAGAATATAAAAAAAATTTGCGAATAATATGATCAAAAAGTAAGTAAATCAAAGTATATTCTAATAGTATTTCATGTCCTTATAATTGTTTGTTCCTTTTATGAGCCTTACATTTGTCATAATAAGGCTATTATGGGCAATTAATAACTTTAAATGCTACGTTACGCAAACATATACATTAAATACATATTCTCTAACGTTTCTAGTATTTAATACTCATTAAATATTGTATCGGGACTCTTATTTGCTACCAGATTCATTCCTTTGATTCTTCACTATCTTTGAGCTTTAAATGCCTTGAATACGTACGAGCGTTGAATTGCCTGTATGACTACTCGTGCCTATTCTATTTGCCTTGCTCGTATTTGTTGTTGCTCGTACCTCTTAACCTTAATTCTTTTACTGTTTGACCAGTCTACCTGTCATGCCACGTCATCTCCAATATGCAAACTAATGTTTTCCCAACACAGCTGGTCCCCCCACTTTCCATTTATTCGTCAGTTGAATATTTGGGAAGTGGATTTCATTAAAGGAGAATTTTCATCGCCATTAATGCTATGATAAGATTGACGCTTCAATGGTTACTTCTATTTAATGCTCTTCACGCGTGTCAACTCCTTATCAATTCTGTAGTTTGCACCCCTTTTCAAGGCCTTTTTTACAGCTCCACTATTCACGAAGTACCGTTACCATTATTATGACCCTTCCAATACCGCACTTTCGCTTTTGACGGTTGTCCATCAACATAAATATAATTTTACGTTTTACTTTTTACCATATAACACTTTTTCGAACAATTGAATTGTGCAAACCTCTGTTCACTTCTTCTTCCTCCTCATCATGTCTTCTTCGAACCCTAACCCTATGAGAGTTCCTATTTTAGATAACTTTCCCAATGCCCCTGTTAGACATAAAAGGGGTGGTAGACTTTGTAGCTTAGGATCCTCTCGTGGTAGTGGTTCTGCCATGTCTTCTCCTAGCCATGGACCTTCTTCTAGACCTAGAGGTTCTTTTACCCAAAAATCATCTTCTAGGGGCAAGGAACCCTCTAAACTATTACAAGAGCCTTTGGTAGAAGAAATAGTCTCGAATGATTTATCTTTTCATCATGACAGACAATCATTTCAAAGCCAAGTTTCTAGTCAGGATCGTGCCGACGCATACCCCACTTTGATTACAGAGATTTTAGCTCCTATAGTCCGCAAATATTGCCACTGGACAGACGATTTTTCCATTGTAATACCCAATCCAAATCAAAGAATTACTTCCTATATGACTGAACTCTCGTTTGTTTACACATACCCTTTACTCTTGGGTTTAAACTAGCTATTGATCTAGTAATCCTTAATTTCTGTTGTTTCTTCAAAGTCTGTTTAGCACAGATTTACCCGCTGGTATGGAGGGATGTTGCTTGTTTAAGACATCTGGCCAATTTGGCGGAGGTTAATTTCACTTCCCCTTACCTAATTCATCTCTATGCCCCTAGACTTTTTCACAATGGCTTTTTTACCCTAGTAGCTAGGAGTAAGAGGGTTTTGATGAGCCCAGAAGACCATAGAGATCGTAGCTGGTATGCCCCGTTTGTTGTTACCCCCACATTTGGTTTAGTGGGTGAAGAAAATGTTCCCTTTTTTGATAAGTGGAACTTTGCACGTAAGTGATCCTTTTTCGTGTCTTTTGTTTCGAGTTTATCAATTTCTTGAACTCTTTTTTTAGCAACCATGGGAGTTGTGAAGAACGTTCCCAATTTTCGTAGTTGGGTAGATAAATTGTTGAAGATAGCACATATGAAGGCTAGGTCATGGAAATATATTTCCAATCATTATGGTTGGAAAGTAAAGACTCATGGTAAGAATTTTTGTCTTTCTCGTATGTAAATTCTTTTCCCTTTATTGCCCTAACTTTCATCCTTCTCTTTGTCAGGATTTGCTATTCAAGGTGTTACTGCTGATGCAGTTGCGGCCTCTCGTTCCTCACCAGGAACTCGAATTTCCTTAGAAAGAGCTCAGGATATACTCTTGAAAAGAAAAACTATTGAAGAGGATGACTCCAAGGAAGAAGAGGACGGTGATTCCTTGATGATAAGGCCAAGAGTTAGGAGACATATCATCTCTAACGAAGCTGAAGTTTCTCCTGATCATTCACCTACTGGGCCTATCCATCTTGTGTCTGATGACGACGTTGCTACCTCTCGTGAAACTCGTGACTCTATTAACCAGCTTTTATTTAGTGGTTCCGAGAGTGGTGAGTTTGGGACTGTTTTGGATGAACTTCCCCTGTCTACCTCTTCAACTCCCATATCTTCAATTTTTCCTACTCCAGCCGTGCCTTTGATCCCTTCCTTACCTGCTCCACCTGCTTCTGTACCTTCCTCTACTATTTTTACTTCATCTACCACTCCTCCTTCTATTTTTCATCATATAGAAGTGGGTTCTACAAGTATAAGTGTTGCTATGAGGAGCGTGACTATTGAATTTCCTGCTAACAACAGCCTTTTGAGGAAATCTGGTCAGGCAGATGTTTGGCTTGAGCCTTTATTTGGCCCAATTGAGAAAGAAAAAATGAATAGTCGTAGTTGTCTGACTTTGATGAACGACATAGTTTATGCTACCTTGAAGGTATTTCCTTCTTTCTTTACATTGAAATTTTTTTTCTCTAGAATTCGTATTTTCCTCCCTTATCATTTTCGGGCCAATCTCATTGGTACAGAGATGATGAGCAGAGTTTCTTTATTAGAGAAGGTAGCACGTGACTCTGAAAAGAATGTTCTTGATTCAGAGAGGGTAGCTCATAGCTCTCAGTTGGAAGCAGCTAATTAGAAGGAACAATTTGATATTGCTCAAATTACTATAGAAGATTTGCAAGAGAACAAGAATAACCTGGAACAGCAGATAAGAGCATTATCTTCAAAGCTTGCGGTTGTCAAGGCTTCTTCAAGTCAAGTAGAGAAAGAAAGAGAGCGTCTAGAGTCCTCTTTGTCAGAGCAATTGTCTAAAGCAAGTGAAGAGAATAGAGAGTTGAAAGCTCCTTTAAGTCAAAAAGAAGTTTATGCTAGAGAGCTGATGCAGAGTTTGACTCAGACACAAGAAGATCTGCGAACTTCTGATGGTAAGGTGCATGCCTTAGAAAGATCTCATGCTTTTCTCAAAGACACTTACAACTTAGCCTTGTCTAAAAATGAAGAACTCAATAATGAAATTATAAGCTTCTTGAAGATAAGGATGTCGTCGATGTAAGCTGGGATTTTCTGAACTCTCGATGTGATGCTTTAGTCGAAGCTAGCCAAGAAACTTTAATCTATAGTTAGAGTTAGATAAGGTTATGGAGACCATTTAAGACTTCACTTCACCCGCGATTGAAGTTCCCGAAGCTGAAGCTCTCGGAGTTGAAGCTCTCATGAATGAACCTCTTGTGATTCAAACTTCCTTGGTTGAAACTCTCGTATTTGAAGTCCCCATGAACGCTGAAATTGCCTTGGGTACCGCACCTTCTTCAAGCTCAACCGTGTCTGTTGTTGCAAGCCAGGGTGAAACTTCGCCTGTTGATGCACCAATTGTTGCAACTGAAGATCAACCTGCCTCTGTTGACGGTGTTGTTCTAGTTGAGCCTGACGGTGATCCTTCCTCAGTTCTTTCTTTTTGGTGAAAAGATTTATATTTTCTTTAAATTCCCTTTTTGCCGGTACCTATTGGAAAAACTGTGTTTAAAGTTCTTGTATTCTTTTGAAAATTTTTGGTAATGAAACCCTTGGTTATTATAAGTCCCCAAGTCATGTCATGGGGCATTTTGTATAAACAGTTTGATGACTAAGTTTATACTTAGTCTTTAGGTTTAAATATTAAGAAGTTTTTGTTATCATTAAACTTCCGTCTGTTCTAGTCTTGCCTTTTGTTTTCAAGGACTTAAAGAAAAGTTTGCATTTTTGTTCTTTGAAAATGCTTATGTTAATCTCATGACTAAATAACATGAGTTTCATAAAAGAGGCCCCTTTTATATTTCGACACTTAATGAAGAAGACGTCTCAACTTCATAATGGTGTTTATAAAGAAATAGGAACACACATGTTTCTTTGAATTAACTTGACAAGTTTTTGTCTTTTGAACTTTGACAAGTTTTAAATAATACTTTACATGTATTTGAATTACATCTATAACTTTCTCGTAACTGTTTTTCTTGTAACCGATTTTTAATAAGCACGAGGTTTTGTTTCTACAACCCGTTTCATTTCAAAATGACAAATGATAGGTTTTTCCTTATAACCTGCTTTAGTACATAGCTTTATCCTAACAATAGTAAGGTTTTATTTTACCCTTGGCTCGTGACTTCGTGACTTTTACTCTACACTTGACCACGTGACTTGTTCAGGCTTGATTTTTCTTCAATCTTCTTTGCCTTCTTTATACGTACTCGTATATATTATGTAGTCCCCCAAGTGTTTGAGTGATTAAATATGAAGCCTCGAACACTTGATTATTTCCCTCTTTTGGTCCTTTTCTTGAAAATGAAAAACTCGCGGGACTCAGAGGTACGATTTTAGATGAAGACTGACTAACCCATTTGTGTTTCTATCAGAATAATTGTAACCATAGGCCAGGAATTTTAGTTTATTCCGTATTCACTACAGGTCGTGACTCATCATTTAGTGCGGGTTAGATTTTTGCCTAGCATCTAAAATCATTAGTAAAATTTTAACAATTCAAAAAATAAATTTTGAAAGATGTATACCTGATCATGGGTATTCCTTAGAAATAATATCTTTTCAAGTGAACTGCGTTCCAATGTGTTGGTAGCTTTTTACCATCAATTGTTTCGAGTTCATATGCTCATTTGCCAGCAATACCACAAATTCTGTAGGGTCCTTCCCATGTTGGACTTAATTTCTTGTACTAACTACCTTTGTGGATTGAAAAATTTATTTGAGCAAAAAGTCCCCTATTTTGAAAAATCCTATTATAGTATCGCTGTATGACTTGCTTTTGTGCTGCCATTCTCACCAACGCAGCTTCCCTTCTTCCTTCAAATAGATCGAGACTCATACACATTTCTTCATTATTAGATTCTTCAGTAGCGTGTGTAAACCTTGTACTTGGATTCCTTATCTCAACTGGAATTAAAGCCTCAACACCATAAACTAATGAAAAAGGTGTTTCTCCCGTACTTGTTTTTGTTGTTGTGTGATATGCCCACAAAACACCAGGCATTACTTCCGGCAATTGCCTTTTGACTTTTCCAAACGTTTCTTTAAGTTATTAATAATAACCTTGTTTTTTTTACTCTGCTTTCCCTTTACCTACTGGATGATAAAGAGTGGACGTAATCCTTTTAATCTGCCAACTTTGAAAAAATTCTGTGATTTGTGCCCCTATAAATTAAGGACCATTGTCGCATACAATCTCCTTGGGTACTCTGAATCGACAAATGATATTGCGGAAGATGAAATATCTGAACTTCTTTTCTTGTACCTGATTGAAGGCTCCTGCCTCTACCCATTTAGTGAAATAATTAGTAAGTACTAGCAGAAATTTGTAGTAATGGCCACTGGTCTATGCAAATTGTTCCCATACTACTGACATTTGTCACATGTGGCCACGAAATTTCCTACTTCTTCTTCCATTTTAGGCCAATAATAGCCTTCCCCAATCAAGGTTCTTACCAGTGATATTCCTCCGGCGAGATTTCCACAATGCCCCTCTTGTATTTCCCTCATTACATATTCTGTTTAAGAGGGTCCAAGGCATCTTGCTAAATGGCCACCGAACATTTTTCAATACAAATTACCTTGATATAGGCAGTAACGAGCAACTTTTTTCCGAAGTGCACAGGTTTTTTTCTTGTCATCAAGAACGGTTCCATACTGTAAAAAAGCAACAATCTCGTTTCTCCAATCCCAATTTAATTATTAAAATTTAACTTATTTTTATCACAATCGAGAGCTGAATGAAATAGTTGAATAACCGAGGAATACGTATCACTTCTCACATCAACTGCAGATGCGAGATTAGCTAAAGCGTCTACTTCATGATTCTCATCTCTTGGTACCTACATAATTTTCCATGTTTGAAATTGCTTTATTAGTTCTCGCACCTTCTCCAGATATTGATGCATTCTGGTTTTCCTGGCTGTATAAGTCCCCAACATCTGGTTAATTACGAGCTGCGAATCACTATTTATTATGATCTGATTTATGCCCAATTCTCGAGCTAATTCTAAACCTGCAATCACAACTTCATACTTTGCCTCATTGTTATTTATTGAATGACATTTTATTGATTGTCATTTTATTTCACCTGTAGGTGGTACTAAAACAATCCTAAACCCGCTCATTTCACGTTAGATGAACCATCAGCAAATAAAATCCAAATTTCTGGATTAGCCCCATTAAGTATCTATACTTTTTTTCCTGCTTCTGGTTGCATCCCTTGGCTAAAATCAGCCACGAAATCAGCTAATACTTGTGATTTAATAGCATTTCCAGGTTGGTATGTGATTTCATATTCACTTAACTCTATAGCCCATCTAGTCAACCTACCTGATAATTCTTTCTTATGTAATACATTTCGTAAAGGATATGCGATAACTACATCAATTGGATGACATTGAAAATAAGGTCTCAATTTCCTAGATGTCATGATTAAGGCAAGAGCTAGCTTTCCTAACTGAGGATACCTTGTCTCCGCATCTAATAGAGATTTACTAACATAATAGATATGGGATTATTTACCTTGTTCTTCTCGAACCAAAACAACACTTACCGCTACCTCTGAAAAAACAAGGTAGATGAGTAGTCTTTCCCCAGCCTTTGGTTTTGCGAGCAAAGGTGGATTTGACAAGTATTCTTTCAAACCTCTAAGTGCATGTTGACATTCTTCATTCCTTTCGAAATGATGTTGCTTTCTAAGAGCTGAGAAGAATCTAAAACATTTCTCTGATGACTTGGATAAATCTTCCCAAGGCTGGAATCATCCCTGTTAATTTTTGAACTTCTTTCTTACTTGAAATTACGGGGATTTCTTCTATGGCCTTAATCATTGTAGGATTTACTTCAATACCACGATTAGAAACAAGAAAACCCAAAATCTTACCTGATGCAACGCCAAATGCACAGTTTCGGGATTTAATTTCATATTAAATTTTCAAAAAATCTTAAACGTTTCAAACAGATGCGATATATAATCTATGGTATATTGTGTTTTAACGAGCATATCATTTATGTAAGCCTCCATAGTCTTTCCCAAATGTTCTTGAAACATTTTGGTAACTAAACTTTTATACGTTGCTCATGTATTCTTTAAACCAAAAGGCATTACCTTATAGCAGTAAGTCCCCTGTCTGTTATGAATGATATTTTCTCTTCATCATCTGGTTCTATTTTAATCTGATTATGACATGAATATGCATCTAAAAACTCAACAATTCGTGCCTAGCAGTAGCATCAATTAGTTGATCTACATGAGGTAAGGGAAAAGAATCTTTAGGACAAGCTTTATTGAGATTTATATAATCTACACAAACTCGCCATTTACCATTATTTTTTGGTACCACGATAGTGTTAGCTAACCATTCAGGATACCTTACCTCACTTATAGACCAATTTTTTAATAATTCTCACCTCATCCTGAATCACCGGAATTTTGAAAGCGCCTTGTTTCTTTTCTTCGGTTTGACAGGTGGGTGAGATGGATCTTCATTCAACTTGTGAGTCATTACCTCCGGTGTTATACATGTCATATCAAAATTGGACCAAGAAAAATAATCTGCGTTAGCTTTTAAAAATTCAATCAACTTACGTTTCATCTCCAGGCTAAGATTGGCTCATATGTACGCTCTTCTTTCTGGCCAGTGTGCCACTTCCTCCAATTCCTCTATTGTAGTTTCGATGTTTTCATTTTCTTCTAGTTCTTGAATAAAATTAAGTCTTGAATCCATATTTATTTTCCCTGAATCAGCTGAGGTTGATGTTATGTTCTCCCCAACTGAATTTTGTAATTGCTATTTCTCTTTACCTTTCCCATTAGAACTTTCCACGGAGTTGATGTTCCTGGATGTTTGTTGGTCTCCACTAATTTGACATATTACTCATGGTGCTGGAAATTTAATGACTTGATGTAATATCTATGGAACAACATCATGTCTTAGATCCACGGCCTACCGAGAATTATATTGTAAGCCATTTCCATTTCTACTACTTAAAATTTTGTATCCTTGACAACACCTTCCGCAAATGTAGTGAGCATTACATACCCTTTTGTTAGGACACTAGAATTGTCGAAACCTGATAAAGTATGAGCTTTTGGCACCAAACTTGATTTTTCTTGCATTTCTCGTTACACTCGAAACAAAATAATGTTACAGAACTACCTGGATCAATTAAAACTCATTTGATGTTAGTATCATGTACGAGTAAAGATATTACCAGTGCGTCGTTATGTGGAATTAATAAACCCTCAGTATCTGTATCATCAAACGTGATGTTTTCTTCCTCTAACACGTGCCGCAACCGTTTCCCGTGGGTGATTGTAACTTTTGAAATTTTATTAGCTACGTTATATGACACAACATTGATGTCTTCGCCCACATTTATAACGTTAAGTGTTCTTCTGGGAGAAGGTAGTTTTGGTGGCTCCTATCTGTTTTTCATATATGCTTGTTTTCCTTTCTGACTGAATAACTGAGTGAGATACCCTTGCTTTAACAAATGATTAACTTCTCCCTGCAAAAATCTGCAATCTGCTGTTTTATGTCCATGATCGTTGTGAAATTTGCACCAATGATCAGAGTTTCGCCTGTTCGGATTTGATCTCATCTCTTTCGGCCATTGTACCTTATCTCCCATGATTCTTAAATAGCTACGAGTTCATAGGTGCTTACGTTGAAATTGTAACCACCAAATCTTTCCTTTAGACTTCCATCATCGTCTCATGTCCCACGTGTGTTCGGATCGTTCCAAAATCTTGAAGTCGAACATGATTCTCTATTCCTCGATCTATGATCGTACCTATGGCTGTCTTGTTTTGATAGTGAGTCTCTTCTTGCGGGTCCCATATATGGCTCGTACCTATATTTACCAGATCTTTCTTCATTTTCTATGTGCCTTGAACTTATTTTTTCTTCTTTTTATGTCTTAATATAATATCCTCTTCAATCCTCATCTTTGTACTGTATCTGTTGTAGATGTCATTCCATATTCTTGCTGGGAATTCTCGAAGGCTTTCCTTGAGTCGTCTTGTAGCTTGTGAACACTTCTCATTTAAATTGCTGGTGAAGGCTATGGCTTCCCAATTGTCAGGTACTCGTGGCAATGTCATTCTTTCCCGTTGAAATCTGTCCACGAATTCTCTAAGCAACTCTGAATCCCCTTGCTTGATTTGAAGATGTCTTCCATTCTCTTTTCCACTTTTGATTTCCCGAGTGTGCGTTGATAAATGAATCTACAAGCTTAGCAAAGAATTTATTGAATTTTCAGGTAAAAGAGAATACCATGTTAGTACTCCTTGAGTGTCGTTTCCCGAATTTTTAAACCAAGAGTGATTCAATCTCCTGCTTGGCCAAATCATTGCCCTTGACACATGTTGTAAATGCAATAACGTGAACATGTGGGTCTGTTGTTCCATCTGATTTTGGAATATCAGGCATTTTAAACTTCTTTAGAATTGGGAGAGGGGTGGCACTTGGCTTCCAAGGCTATTGAGAATACTTATTCATATCTACCCCCTTGATCACGGATGGTACCCTGGGTATTTGCTCTATGCGGTCACTTTGCTCATTGAAGTGTTTCTGCAACGTCAGTACTAGATTTTGTAAATCAGAATTAACTGGATTACTTGGGTCTCCCAGCGACCAAACTGAATCAATTATAACATATTAATTGATATAAGGCGTGACGTTTTGTTTTTAATATATATACATGCATCTGAGTAGATTATAAGTTGATGAATTAATGTACAAGTGTATCAATACCTAAAAGAACCCGACCCCGTGTTCCGAGTGCTTCATGTTCTTATATATATATATATATATATATACACACACACGCTTTGTTGTATTGCTTAACTGCAGATATAACATATTAGAGTATATTTTAGTATATTCATATATATATATATATATATATATATATATATATATAGACGCACACACGCTTTGTTGTATTGCTTAACTGCATATATAACATATTAGAGTATATTTTAGTATATTCATTCCTTGTATTGCAAAAGTGTTAACGACTTACATTTATATTATTTATATACTAAATACAAAAGTAATTTTTAATTTTGACGAATATTGACCTAAAAAGAGACCAATTTTGGTCGCAACTTTTCCATAAATTATATTTAGCAACTAAAGTTGGTCGCAAATTATTCAAAAATTAAATTTAAGGATTAAAGTTGGTCGCTAAATTTAAATCGGATTTATTTATATTTTATTTAATATTTAAAATAATAATATAATTATTAAACGTTAGAACCGGGTCCTAGATTAGCGACCAAAGTTGGTATCTATTTTAGTAAGCGACCAACTTTGGTGGCTAAATGTGAATTATATTTATTTATATTTTAATTAATTTTTTTAAATAATAATATAGTTATTAAAATTTTATCACTAGGTCCCGTATTAGCGACTAAAGTTGATCTCTATCTGCTTATCCTTTAATGAACGACCAACTTTGGTCGCTAATTTTAAATAATATTTATTTATATTTATAATTATTAAAATTTTATAAGTTGGCCCCCTTTAGCGGCCAACGTTGGTCGCTAATCTCAATATTTCTTTGACCAAGCAAGTCTGACCAGTCCGGTCAATATTTTGATGAAATTATCGACCAAAAAACGATCAACCTTGGTTGGTAATGTATTTAAAATAATAATTTTATTATTTTAAGTCCAATTTAATGACCAATTTTGGTCGCCAAAGTTTAGTCCTCTTTTTCGGAATTCTAGTAGTGAAATTTAAAATAACTATTCCTATATTCGGTTTGATTTTAGTTTTTAAATTAAAACCATAACTAAACCAAATTTGATCGATTTTTAAATTTCAAAACCAAAACCAAACCAAAAAGTATCATACCTTTTGGTCGGTTTGGTTTGATTTTAGATTTGTTACGGGCTTTTGGATTTTGATGAACATTCCTAGTATTAATAGCTTATATTATGTGTGGAAATTTGTCATAATTGTAGAGAGCTTTCAAAGAATGTATAATAAAATATCTTCCTTTCATATTGAATCAGAGCTTCTACGATCTTGGGGGAGAATCAAGTAGCTTCCGCTACCGATGGGCGGCGCTAGGCAATGTGTGCCGCGCGTCTGGAAAAAAATATGTTGGAAAAATTATAGATAGTTGTCGACAAAATTAGGTTATTGGATGAAAAGTTTCATAATAGTTTCAAGAAGAAAAATAAGTTTAAAGAGGTGAAACATATATGGCACAGGATGAAGAAACTCTTCTCTAAAAGTTGGAGTGGTTTAAAAAATGTTGGAAGCTGATTTTGTGTTTCAACAAAATTAATTGTTGGTGACAAAGTGCATCAACGGTTCGTGATGAAGTACATCAACAGTTGGTGACAAAGTGCATCAATGTGAGTTGGTGACATGTGTTTCAACGAAATTGGGTGTTAGTGACAAAGTGCATCAATGGTTGGTGATAAAGTGCATCAACGTAAGTTGAAGTCAGGTGATTCAACAAATTTGGGTGTTGATGACAGGGGCCTTGCATCTTTGTTGGATGCAGGTGGTTCCTCAACAGTTGGAGTTGGTTCTTGATAGCAGCATACCCTCCACTTAGCGGATTTTGGTAAGCCTTACTACACTGGGCCTCGTATATGGTCTTATTTTCTTGTACACTATTTGAGGTATAGCCGGGTCTTATCACCGGCATTTTCATATTGTAATATGTTCATTTAGAGGCTCCATATACATATTATGGATTGTGTTTGATTTGAAAAATAGCTAACTAAGAATGTTGTAGTTTTTGGACATGTTTCCACTATTAAACTATGAACTTGTAATCTTTTGGTAAATATCAATAAAGCTCCTACAAGTAATGAAACCTGGTACTTAACAATTTATCCACTCACGTCTTTATCTTGATTTTAATTTTCAAATTATTCATGAATAAGGTCGGGTAGAAGGCATCAAATAAGCTTGTTTGGCTGGAGTATCTCGGTTGAGCGTCAGTCGCGCTCCCTATAATTGGGGCTCTACTGAATGACATATCATTAGATTATGCTAGAGGAATACTAGAACTAAATTATTATGTCGTCATTATATAGAGAGAGAACAACAACAACAACCCAGTATAATCCTACAAGTAGGATCTGGGGAGGGTAATATGTACCCAGACCTTACCCCTACCCCGAAGGGCAGAGAAGCTGTTTCCAGGAGACCCTAGGCTCAAGAAAGAAATAAAAAATGATATATTAGTACTATCAATAGACTCGTACCAAAATAACATAAAATAATAAAATAACATCAATATAAGAAATATAGAAAATACAAAAAAGATAGAAGATATACTAGTATCCAACAGATAAAGCCCTGCATCAGTAGCTGGTCAGTAGCATCCTATGACTAACGGCTAACTAACTAGTCTCACTCTAATGCGCTGTAGAAATATCCATAACTTTCCCCTAACCTACAACCTTAATGCTCGACCTCCATAATTAGCTGTCATGGGCCATGTCCTCAGTAATCCTAAGTCGCGTCATGTCCTGCCTGATCACCTCTCCCAAATACTTCTTAGGTCTCCCTTTATCTCTCCTGGTGCCCACCATAACCAGCCGCTCACACCTTCTCACCGGTGCATCAACGCTCGTCCTTTGAATGTGTCCGAAACATATAAGAATAATTTATAAATTATCCGTCACTATGTCGTCAAATCATTTTTATTTTTTATTTAGAAAATGAATTGTCTAAAATCAAGTGTCGTACTTATATAATACATGATGGTGTTATACTAAATTGTGCGAATCACTTTTAAGAAAAAATTTAGACTATTATTTATTAGAGAGGTGAGCTTTTACATTAAATTTGCAAGAGGACTGGAGAAATATTGGACTAGAGAGATGAACTTTTACATTTAAAATTACCAAGCCAAATTTTAAATAATCATAAAACATTTACTAGATTAAGATCATAAACTTTAAAATCCTTTTTGAAAGGTTTACGTAATCCACGAGGTACAAAGGTTTAGAGTTAATGCTTTTTTTAGTAATTAAATTTCTTTATTACCAAGTAGTAATATTTATAGTTCTTTTGTAGCTTGTTCTGGACAATAGTCTCAGTCTAAGCTACTGCTTCCTTTTTTGCTTCCTATCCTTGTCTATACATTTTCTACACAATGGGATATGAATTCAATTCCTGCAGTTATTTCCCGAAGCATTTTTTCATAGAACCGATGTCATGAATGTTTTGCACTAAGCTTTTTGTGATTGCTTATGCATTGCTTTCAACACCTTTGAAGATTCTTGAATTCCTTTCTTGGCAGATGTAGTATATACTTCCCATCAGTGTCATTCTATATATTTCAGCCTTTGCACTTTTTCCACCACAATGTGGTCTGCCCATGCTAGTTCATAGTTCCAGTCCATCACTGATCTACTTATCTGCATCCACATGGGCATTGCAGCCCTAATTTTCATTGAGAATGGACACATGAAGAATATGTGGTCAATGCTCTCTGCTTCAACTTTGCATAGTGGACATGTCTCATCTTGAATACATCCCAAGCTTTCAGTCTATCTCTAGTTTGGAGTCTTCTATGAGCTGCCAAGTAACCCATAAAGATCCACTTTGGTAAACCTGCATTATTCCAGATAATCCTACTCCATGTCACTTTGTTATATTGCCCTCTTTTCTTTAAGTACATCTCTTTAGTTCTAAAATCTAACATTCTGATTATATATTCTTCTGAATAGCCATCTTTTTCATAATATTTCTTGGCTTTGAAAATTTTGTGCGCTACCCATGAAGCTTGCTTAAGTATCATCCCCCAACCAGGCTTGCACTTCTTATAGTAAATATGAATCCATTATACCCATAGTTTGTCTATCTTCTTGCATAGGTTCCATAAAAGCTTGCACATTGAAACCTTATTCCACATGCCTATGTCCATTAGGTTCAGACTACCAGCTGCCTTTGGGAGACACATCTTGTCACATGCTATTAGATCCTTCCTTGTATTCTCCACATTGCATGTCCATAAGAACTTTCTGCATATGTTTTCAATCATCTGTATAATCTTTAGGAAGCAGGAAGATTTAGGACCAGTATATTTGTATTGAGAATAGTACACTTTTGATAAGTTGTACACTTCCTGCATATGTTAGAAATTTTGCAGTCCATGCTTTTATTCTTCATACTATCTTTTCAAGTAGGGGTTGATACTGCATCACTGTCATCCTCTTAGTGCTCAAAGGTACTCCTAGATATTTCACTGGTAGTGAACCTTTTGTAAATCCCAGCATATTTAGATCTCATGTTCAGTGTCTTCTCTTATCCCTCCAAAATATAAAGAGCGTTTTCTGTATTAGCATTTAAGCTTGAGGTTTTTGAGAACTCTAGAAAGCATTGACATAGCATCTTCATAGAGCCATAGTCCCCTCTGCAGAACAACAAAGGTCTTCAGCAAAACTGGGCTGGATTATGTTCAATTTAGCACATTTTGGGTCGAAGGTTAAATTTGATCTCCTTCTTAGAGTCTTCAGTAGTCTTGTGAGGTACTCCATAGCCAGGACAAATAGATAGGGGGACAATGGGTCACCTTGTTTCAGTCCTCTCTTTTCTTTGAAAGGTAGTGAGTGTTTTCCATTGATAACTATAGAATATGAAACACTTCTCATACACGTCATGATCCAATCTATAAATGTTCCTGGCAGTTGAATGCTTCTTAAGACTTTTTCCATGTAATCCCATTCAATTGAGTCATATGCTTTTCTCATATCCACTTTTAACATGCACCTTGGAGATATGCCCTTTCTGTTGTACCCTTTGACAAGTTCATGGATCATCAATATGTTATCATTGATCAATCTTCCTGGAACAAAAGCTGATTGATTTTCATCTACTATTTCCTTCATAATTCCCTGCAGCCTGTTAGTTAGGATCTTGGATATAATCTTGTACAGTATGGTGCAGCAGGAAATTGGTCTGAACTCAGTCACCCTAGTTGGGTTAGGAACTTTAGGAATTAGTGTCACCGTGGTGCAGTTGATTGGTTGCTATAGCTTTCCTTATGAGAAGAACTTCATCACTGCTTCACTGATTCCTTCTCCAATCACCCTCCAAGCCTTTTTGAAGAATAATGCACTAAACCCATCACATCCTGGTGCCTTATTGTCATTTATTCCCATCATTGCTCTATGGACCTCCTCTTTTGTTACATCTGCTATCAGCTGTTTCTGATGTTGCCTGTTAACTAGTGTTCCTTCTCTCATTATTGATGTGTTTTTTGTTGGCAACTTTTCTATTGTTGCTCCTAGTAGTTTTTTGTAGAACCCCATTATCTCTTCCTCCATATCCTACTTTATTTGTGTCATTGTACCATTATTTTTTAGCAGTTTCTGTATTCTATTTTAGTAGTTACCGCTTTCCATACTACCATAGAAGTATGCATTGTTTCCATCACCTAGTTTCAGCCACTGTATTCATATTTTTGTTTGAGCATGCTTTCTTCCAACCTTAGCCATTTCTCCAATTGTAGTTTTTCCTCCTTTTCAGCTGCTACCATATTGTTTGGTTAGCCTGGATTTCTTATCTGTTCCTGCAGTATGCATAGTTGTTCTCTACTTTTGGAAATATTTCCTCCTATAGCATCGTATTCATCTGCATTTAGCTTCTTCATTGCTTCCTTTACCCTTTTCAGTTTCTCCCAGATACCTTTCATATTATTCATTTCTCCTCCTTCTATCCAAGCCTTGTTCACTATCTCCAGAAATTCCTTGTGATCAACAAGATGATTCAGAAATTTGAAAAGTTCGGGACCTACTTCTTCTTTATCTGTGAAAGTGATGTTTAAAGGTGAATGGTCTGAGTACCCTGGATCTATTACCCATACCTCTAGGTGAGGCATAGTTAACATCCATTTGTCATTAACTAAAGCCATGTCAATCCTACCATAAGTATGCCCATTTGTCCAGGTAAATTGTCTTCTAGTTGTCATTTACTTCTATTTCTTGCACTATGTTACCTATTGGTCTGTCATCATTACTCCTTATAGAATTGAAATCTCACATGATTAAACATGCCTCCTGAATGTTATTCTTTATATGCATTACGTCCATCCTCCACACTATGTAATCCATATACTGCAGTAAATTCAAATTTCATATTCATGTCTTTGATCAATACCTCAGCAGGAATAAGTTGTTCTGTTTTTTCCTTGATCACATATACTATTATCTTCCTGTCCCATACTATCCATATTCTTCCTTTACTACTAAATTCATAGTTTGCTACCCATTCCCAGTCTGCGACAATTCTCTTCATTTTGATTAGACTTCTGTTCTTTCACCTTATGTTCTAGAATTGCCATTATACTAACCTTATTGCTTATTGTGAACTTCCTAACCTCTTTTTTGTCTTGGGATCTTATTAAGACCCCTTATGTTCCATGTGACTAGCCTCATATAGGAATGAACAGAGGCTGTGTGCATCCATCCCCCTCACCTAATCATCCTTCCCACTTGTGCCTTCTCCCCATTGTTTTGGGTTCATTATCCGCAAGCCAGACTCAGCTAGTATGTTGAAACTATTTAAAATGTCTATTGCCTCTTCTCCCCTTTTCTCCTTATTTCTACTTATGGACTTCCATGTTGCCTTTTGCCACACCTCTTCCTTATGGCACTCTCTCCTACTGCTTATAGCATTATTTATCCCATCACTTTTAGTATTTTGTTCCCTCTGCTCATGAACTGTTATTTGTTGTTCATTTTTTATTATTGGTTTTCATCATAGGATGCCACTCTTGTCTCTTCTTGTGTTGTTTTATCTTGGCATTTTGTACTTGTTTCTCTCCGCATGTATGCCCTATTTGTCTGCACCTTTGACAAAATTATGGCACCCGTTCATAGTCCACCCTTTGGCTAAATTCCTTCCCTGTTAAATCAACTACTTTAATCAACTTTGGCATTTCCTTTGTGATGTCCATCTCAATCAGCACTCATGCATATGTAATTATGTCCTGTTGAGTGGTGCAAGCATCTACATACATTATAGTCCCAAGCCCACTACTTATTCTGCTTAAGGTTTTCATTCCCCAACAATTCAAAGGCAGATTTGGAAATTTCACCCACATAGGCATAGTTTGCAACACTTCATTACCAAAATCGAAGTATTCTATCCATGGTTTTACTATTATAGGTTTGTTCCCCAGAGGCCTAGAAAACATTACTTCATCTCTATCTTCCACTTAACTGAATCTCACTATGAGATAACCTTCGTTATGAAAATATACCTTAGGTTTAGCTGTGAAATTCCATTCCGAAGCAATAAATCTTTCCATCGCGCCAATTGTTGGAGTAGTTCCAACAACATAGAGAATTAGGGCTCTCCTCCCCCTCATTGGCTCCTCTTCCATCTCTTCTTCACATAACTCCACCGTAACTTCTCCTTTTTTGATGGTCGGTGCAATAAAGCTTAAGGTACATACCCTTTGCCGCCAGTTTGTATCCCGCAAATAATTTCGCCCAATTCTTCTTATGTTGCTCTGTTGTTGCAGTCTGATTGTTAATTTCCTCTGATTTCCTTCCGTTCTGCTACTTCTCATCTCCTATTTCACCAGATTTCCTCATGTTTCCATCAATTAATTGAAGTGGGCAATGATTTGCTTGCATGGCATTTTTTCCTTGATTTGAGCCTTGTTCCTATGCTTGTGATGTACGCTTAACCATTTCCTTCTCATTCCTCGTTGTAGAACTTGTTGCATGTGGAGTTTTTTTTAGCTTCTTTCATGGTCGTCAATAGCGGCCACTGTTCCATTGGTGTTATGCCGATAGTTCTCACTTCTGATCCTTGGGCATCTTGTTCCTGTAATTTACCAGCAACCTTATTACTCGCCGCTTGTATTTACGTCGTGATTTTCCTGGGTCCGCCTCTCCCCATTGTTACCAGGCGCACATTAACCAGTTCACACTAACATATGCTAATAAATATGTCTTAGAGTTAACACCTTTGTGTAACCCGAATTCAGAATTTATAACAACAACAAAGAAATCAGGCTTTTGCCCTCTAACCCAGCTTTCAAAGAAAACTATCTCGAACAGCTGCTTTCAAGCATCAAGAATTGATGATGCCCCCTTAATACATCAACTGGACCACTGTAAATGGAACGGGCTGGAAAGAAACAACAATAGCAACTCCTTCTAAAACCCTAGGGAAATAGGAGATAAAAAGACTATTCAGTACAGTGAGGAGAGTCTATTTGATAGTAGGAGTAATAGGAGCCCTACTTAAGGCTTTTACAGTATAGTAAAAATATATGATATTCGAGAAGAATGGGGAAGCAAGGGAAGGAGAAGCTGTTGTGAATGAATCGGGTACAGTCTTACCCTTACCCTAAGAAAGTAAAGAGACTATTTCTGGTAAACCCTCAACTCAGGGTGTTAAACGAGTGGGTCGGGTCGGGCTAGATTGGAATTTTTGGACACGTACGGGATATGGTCGGCCGGCTACGAGTTGGAGCTTACTGGATATAACATATTCAGGTTCATCTGGATAAAAATTGAACCTTACGGGTTACGAGTTGAGGGGGCCAGGCCGAGCCGGATTTAGTGTATTTTTTAATTATTATTTTTTTGTGTTTTGTATTTAAAGAATACAAGGAAGATGAAAAAAAAATTGCACTTATAAATTGTAAATGCTACATGTATTTCAAAATTACAAAATTAAAGTTTGCATTTAAAAAGTAAATTAACAAAAAAATAGTAAAACTAAATTTTCATACATAGTAAACTAATAATACTTCAAATTAATTTAATAAACTAAAACATTAAGCATAAATACGTCTAATAATTTTAAAATAACACAAATTGTCTTAAAATCTTAAATACGAATTTTCGGGGGACGCTCAAGACAATATTTTATATGCCTCCTTAAACTGCCTGTGCCAAACTCTGAACGAAGATTTAAGACTTGACTATAGTTCTTGCACTTTACTTTCTGACCTTCTTCATTTTCTTCTACCACCTCAATGTGTTGCCAAACATATGAGTGCACTCTAGAAGTACGAGACATGATTTAACTTGAATTGAGATGAGAGAATATTAGAATTGCGAATTGAGAGATGAGTGAAAAAATGAGGAAGAGGGGGAGGGGGGGTATTTATAGTTTTTGAAAGAGGGGTTAATTTTTTTAAAAAAAATCTAAATTGGACTAAACTGTGCCATTCACTCGTTGGGCAACGGTCATTTTTTGAAATGGACCGTTGCCAACGGTCAGATCTGGCCCATATAAAAAAAAATTTACCGTTATACTGGTTCGGTCCGGGCCGGTTAACCGGTTCATGATCAATGTTCACTTAACGAGTTGAAAAGATCTGGGTAACCGCTATTTCAAACTTAAACGGAACAACTCGCGCAACCCCTAATCCAGCCCAACCCAGCCCCCTATGTATCGGATTGGTCCGGTTCCGTCTTTAATCGATTTGGGCTGGTCTGGAACCAGGCTGACCCGACCCGTTTAACACCCTTACCCTCAATTAAATGAAAGACGATTTTAGAATTTATAAATAGATTTAAATTGGCAATGTCAAGTTGCCAAAGAGAACAAAATGAAGAAGATCATTTCCCACCAGATAGTAGATGCAATATCTCTTTGATTAGTGTAACAGATATTTGAGTCACAAAAATACGAGTGATGGTCATTAATCTCACCCATACCCCCTTAGATCAGCCTATCTATACAAATATCAGCCACATGGAACTGCTTATCTGCAACCTACCCCCACAAACCCCCCCGCCAAAAAAAAAAAAAAGGAAGTTAGAGGCTGAAACTAACTCAACTATAGCAAGAACTTTAGGACAAACAACCTCTATATCTTCTTTCTTTTTCTTCTTTGCTGATTTTTTTTTGCTCTCCATAATTTAATAATAATAATGGAGACTAGTGTCACATGCTGTGCAAGAACAGCAGCTCTCCTCCCAAATGTTTCTTCTCAACATTCAACTTCACTTGCTGCTCCATGGTCTATTTCCCCTTCATTCAGCTCCAGGGTATGTCTTAATTTTCATTTACTCCTCTATTTTTATTGTTATTATTGGAGTTAACAGTATAAAAGAATTTTTACAAAATCATGTCACCTAAAAGATAAATATAGGTAAAAATTCATAGCGGAATTAGTGACCTGAAAAATTAGGTAAATTACATGCTACAATAGATTAAATATATTAATGGTCTAAAAATTCTATATACTGTTACTATATAAGGTAAATCCTTACCATAGAAACGACGAAACTAGAGAAAACACGACCTTGAATATCATAACAAGTTCTATACAAAGTATTTCGCATATATTTTGTTGAAGAAAATTTAAACATAAACTGATATGCTGTAACTACAATAACAATAACAACAAAGACCCAATGTAATTTCACTATTGGGGTATTGGGAAAGCAAAAAGAGACAATATATCAATAGATAAAGCCTGGCAATAAGAGGAATGAAATAGTAATGTGAATCCAGCATTAACCACTAGCAGTCTAATACAAAATTTTAACAGACTAGCCTCACTCTGGTGCGCCATAGAAATATGCACAATTGCCTCCTAACCTATGACCTTAATACTCGACCTCCACAACTTCCATGTCCTCGGTTATCTGAAGCCTCGCCATATCCTCCCTGCTCACCAAACCGATATGCTATAACTACAACAACAACAACAACAACCCAGTATAATCCAACTTAGTGGGGTCTGAGGAGGGTAGTGTGTTTGCAGACCATACCCCTATCCTTGGGTAAAGAGATTGTTTCCAAACAGACCCCCGACATACTTCCCTCCAAGAACTTCCCACCTTGCTCTTGGGGAGACTCGAACTTACAATCTCTGGCTATGCTATAACTATTGGCACAAAATTCTTGCAGAGTTTGAAATCAAGCTCATTATTTGGGGAATCGTTCCGCATTACGCCAAAAGCATCGCTTAATGTTTCAAGGACCAAAAACTCTTCCCTGGTGACTAAATGTGAGATCGGTGATAGTCTGGTAAGTTTGATCATGTTTGTTAATTGTTATGCATGAAATTGATGGTAATAACTAGCGAATTGGTCTATTTTTATAGGAAGAATTTCTTACAAAATCAACCTCAGATAAGGGGTTGATTAGGCTGATGATGTGCATGGGAGAAGCAATTAGAACAATTGCCTTTAAAGTCAGAACAGCTTCTTGTGGCGGAACTGCTTGTGTCAATTCTTTTGGAGATGAACAACTTGCAGTCGATATGCTTGCCGACAAGCTTCTCTTTGAGGTAGGACAACATCAAATAAAAGAACTATTCTACATACATAGGAAACAAGAATTTTAAACAAAAAAATTTATAAAAAAAAAAAATCAAGAACGCCATGTTTGAACCTATGACCAAAAACAATTTTTGAACCACCTGTGCCACTATATTTGAAGTTTTCCTCTTGTCAAGGGGATTCAACTATTTGCATATATACAAGAATTCGATTTATGCAGTATAAATTTTCGATAAAGGGGATTCGATTGAAACCTTTTCAGTACATGTAGCTCCGCCCCTGATGACAGAAGTAGCTTATACTACTTGATAAGCAAATCCTCTATTTCATGAAAGGATTTAATCAAGAATTTAAAAGTTTGTTTTTGATTGTAAACTGATCCTCTACAATGTGAGTAATTCTGATCTAGTTTGAAAAAAAATTGTCCTTTTGATTTTTAATATTTAGGCCTTGAGTTATTCACACTTTTGCAAATATGCTTGTTCTGAGGAAGTTCCTGAGCTCCAAGACATGGGTGGCCCTGTTGAAGGTTGGCAAAATATATAATTTGGAATTACTTAATTTTCCATAATAACCATTAGGTTATAAATGACACTGACGATTCCATTTGTGTCAAAATGAAAACAGGAGGATTTAGCGTTGCTTTTGATCCACTTGACGGATCCAGCATTGTGGACACAAACTTCACAGTAGGAACCATCTTTGGCGTTTGGCCCGGGGATAAGCTAACCAGGATCACAGGAAGAGATCAAGTAGCAGCAGCGATGGGGATATATGGACCGCGAACTACATATGTTCTCGCTCTTAAAGATGTTCCCGGGACCCATGAATTCCTCCTCCTTGACGAAGGTTTGAACATGAATAACTCGTAGAGTAATATGAATCTGAATATTCAACCTGTAAAAACTTAAGGCAACAGGTGAAGTGACCAACGTTTCTTTTATTCGTAGGAAAATGGCAACATGTCAAGGATACAACAGAAATTGGAGAAGGAAAAATGTTTTCCCCTGGAAATTTGAGAGCCACATTTGACAATCCTGATTATGCTAAGGTTTGACAAATCTTTTCATTTTTTGTTTCCAATTACTGATATCAGATTCATCTTTGTACAAACAGTCTTTCCTATACCTTTTATTTTGTTATTCCATTTTTCATTTTTTTTGCTTTTATCTAGATTTTTGCATTCTTAGACTCAAAGGCAGATCCTGAATTTGAAGTTTATGGTTCTTATCTTAATTTCAAATTAATATACAATAATAACTGGGTTTATAGTTAAATATTGATAAATACTGGGTTCCAGGGAACCCATATACTATACTCTAGATTTACCACTGTTCTTAGTTGCACACTTATATATGAAATTCCGCGTTCTGACTCTTGATTCTTGATGGCAGCTGATAGATTACTATGTCAAAGAGAAATACACCTTGAGATACACTGGAGGAATGGTTCCTGATGTAAACCAGGTATTTTACTTGTGTACCTATAGTCTAAAATGCCATTTCGAATTTCGTAATTCATTCTTGAATTTTATGCAGATAATTGTCAAGGAGAAAGGTATCTTCACAAATGTGATATCTCCAACTACCAAGGCCAAACTGAGATTGCTCTTTGAAGTGGCACCATTAGGATTCTTGATTGAGAAAGCTGGCGGTTACAGTAGCGATGGGAAACAGTCGGTTCTTGATAGAGTGGTTGCTAATCTTGATGATCGGACTCAAGTTGCTTATGGTTCAAAGAATGAAATTATCCGCTTTGAAGAAACACTGTACGGTTCATCTAGGCTTAAGTCTGCTGAGGCAGTTGGTGCTGCTGCTTGAGGTTTGCGTGCAATCCTGTCATAAAGTTGTTGGTGGGGATGTTATAATTCCATTAGAGTACAAAGGGAGATAGGTTAAGATCACAAGGCCAAATTTGTGGTGGAAATGGGAATCAAACAGTTTCCTTTTCTCTGTATCTTTTACCTGGTAACTCTTTGTTTCACTGGATCGGCGTCCAAATCTCCTAAAATGCTGGATTTTCAACATAAAAGAAGGAAAAGACAAAATGCATCATGTAATCTTTTTATTCCTAACTTTGTGCAGCAAAACATTACAACAACAACAATCCAATATAATCCGCAGACCTTACTCCTACCCTTGAGTAGAGAGGCTGTTTCCAAATAGAAATCCGGCATCCTTCCCTCCAAGAACTTCCCATCTTGCTCTTGGGGAGACTCGAACTCACAACCTCTCGGTTGGAAATGGAAATTGCTTAGCATCAGAGCAACCCCTCTTGTGCAGCAAAACATTGCTTGGAGTTAATCTTTTAATATAAACTTCTATTTAATCAAGTAACATTTGCATTTATCAATGAGAGCAAAACCATAGGATTCAACAACAAAAGCAAACTCAGTGAGTTCCCACAAGTGGGGTTTGGGGAGGGTTATGTATGCACACCTTATCCCTATCCTGGAAGGAATGAGAGGTTGTTTCCGATGCACCCTCGACTTGAGAGTCACTTAAACGAAAAAGCATACGACGAAAAGCACCAGATTAGACATATCACTAGGCTGCTAATAAATTTCAAATTCAGCAGTTAATGTTCCTCTTTCGATGTAGATCCTCTACCTCTTTACAAGAACTACTCTTTGGCCTAAAAACTAGTGTATTAACTTTTTTGAATGTTAACTGTAGTCTGGACAAATCCAAATGCTGAAATCGTCCTAGATTCACTGGTTACTTTGCTTGTTTCCACGCCTCGAGAGAGGGAAAAAAGAACGAGAAAAGGAACAGAATTTTTATTGCAAATACAAATCACAATTATAATACAAGTTAAAAAAGATAAACCAGGGAGACTAACGCGCCAGGTAGGGGTCGAACCTACGACTTTCTGCTTAGGAAACAGACGCTCTATCCACTGAGCTACAGGCGCTAATGTTGACTTTGTTATTTGATAAATGTATATGTTTATTTCCGGCAATTCATTTATACTGCAGTGTCTTTTCTCCGTCAAGTTAATTGGACGAAAAAAGGCTATGAAAATTGAATAAGAAACTTTCCTTTGTTTCAAATAACCCTTACCGAAAGTATAATTTCTATGAAGATACGGATCCAAAATTTAAGGTTTGTGGATTTAACTTTTAAAATTTTAACATTAAACCCATTATATAGGTTCATATCTATTATTTATTATTATTTTAAAGATTTTTTATATATAAATTTATAGGGGAATTACCAATTATATCCATTTATAAGTAGCTAATTACAAAAATTGGTCAATTGATAAAATATTACTAATATTAGCCAATTAGCTACTTGTAGCAAAACAAAATATTAAATTTTTGCTTTGTTTTGAGTGAGTGTTATTAGAATAGATTGGCACAACTTAAGGAGCTTGAATATCAGTTTTGGGATGATTTGGTGAAGTTTTGAGGTGGTTTGAATTGAATATTTGAAGTAAAAGCTAAACATGAAAAAAAAAATGGTGTGTATCACACTGTGTATCATTTTTGTATCACACATGTATCAATTGTGTATCACATGTAATCCATATATACTTGTTGTGAGATACATGCTTGATACATGTGCCGCAGATGACTTTTTCGAACTCGATTTAATTATGAATTTTGATACAAAATCGGTTCAAATCACCTCCAATCTTCCTCAATTTTTGTATATTGAATTATCTATATATTTTCAATGAATTTCATCCATACCCATTGAAAAAATTCCCTTTTTGTTTAGATTTTTAGAATATTATATAGATTTTTGTATTTCACCACCTTATTTGCTAGCTCGTCTATGAAATATCCTTCCCATCTTGTACCTAATGTTGCTATTAACACTTAAAAATATAGAAGGTGATTTTTGAATGTGATTATTTGATAGAAATAACCCTGTTATTTAGTTTTTCAATTTATTTAAGATATTTATGTAAGTTTTCTAAATTTATATTACACGTCAAAAGTACTATGTTTTAATTAACCTTATATCCTTATGTTGTATCAGCCCATGCTTCTAAGCCCGGGTGAATACTAGCAACCGTGCCGATATTTTTAGAGAACTTTCTAACTTAAGTATTATGAAACAAGCCTACATTTCATATTGTAATTTTATTATGAGATATTTTTTTATATTATATATGAAATCTTATTATTAAAAATATGGATACTTTATAATTTGTCTGGCCTGTCTACATTTTTCTGTATTTATTATACAAATTATTAAATACTCATTAATAGTAGTTGAATCTTCCTAATTTGTGGAGCTACAATTCAGGAACTATATATTCTATAAAGATTTTTTTGTAAAATCACATCAAATCGTATCACAATATTTTCGTCGATATCAAAATCTCAATTCTTCGCTGAGATCCTTTATCTTCAAATTTTAATCAAATTCTATTCTTCGATATTCTCAAAGTCGTTACAAATCAAAATCTTAGTTTGTCGAAATCAAAATCTCAATTTCATACTGTAGAAATAAGTTCTACAAAACTCTATTCTTCGTCTTTTTTTTTTTCTTAATCCAAAATATCAAAAAAGTGACCAAAAATTTAGCAATACATCAGCAACGACACGCAATCATGTCCAAAATCTCAATCATGCTACATTTTAATGGGAACTGGGATACCTATGCCAGATCTAGAGATTTTCAAGTTGATGACATTGTGCTCGATGAGGATGCAAGTTACAGTATGTTGATTTCTACAATTACAGAGCAATTAATGATTGATACTTCGGAAAAAATTGTAGAAATCAAATACATTGTGAATGACAATAGTCCTCCAATAAAAATTAGGAACAATATGGGTGTTAGTGAGTATATGGAGACAAAAAAGGAGAATAAATACGTAGGATTGTATCTGTTACTCACAAGTGTACAAGATTTTAATATGGAATTGGCTATTACAAATGAGAACACAAGTACATGTTTGTTATGTTTCAAATTATATGAAAGTCTGATTTTATGATAATATCTATAAAATTCCTACATTTATCTATAAATAAACTACAAATCAGTTTTAGATATATAAAATAATTTTGTTTTCATGCTTATCAACAAAACTACTATATTCATAATACAATGCAGCTACAATCCATGTATTAAAAAATGACTACAAAAGTTTCTATTTATCTACAATTAGTCTACAAAGATTCTACAAAATTGTAATGACACTGTTTATCTTTATTTTAATGCAGGTTCGACTGGGACAATACAGTTACAGGATATGCCAGCCTCTCCCATCATAGAAGAATATCAAAGTGAAATAATAACGGAAGATACACAAAGTGTTATCGAAGCAGGACAAGTGTATCAAGACAAGCAAACAATTGCAACTGCAATGAGGAACTATTCTGTCATGCACAAGTTTCAATTCAGGGTTAAAAGATATAACCATAGAAGGTAGATATATATTAATGGTGAAAATATCATTATCAACACTATTTTCCTTTTAATATGTAGATGAAAAGTAGTTATATTGTATAGTATTTTCCTTGTGATATGTAGATGAAGCTTGCTTGAATGAATCAATTGCTTGATAACCTGTATTATACATGTATTTTTTGTAGCTACTGGCTTATATGCATTGCAGAAAACTGTAATTAGCACTTCAAGACAACATCAATTAATGATTCTGCAATGTTCAAGATCAGGAGTTTCAACTGAAAACACACATGAAGCTTAATGGACGATACATTCATACAGCCCAAACGAACTGCACTTGTAGTTGGTAGCATGGTCATGCCAAAGTGTTGTGATCCTAAGATAGTTTACACACCAAAGTACATACAAACTGACATGTTGTCCCAACATGGAGTGAACCTAAGCTACATGCAAGCATGAAGGGCAAAGGAAAAGGCTTTACAGTTATTGAGAGGTCATCCGGCTGACTTCTACAATAAATTACTAAAATATTTTTATACTCTGGAGAAGACGTATCCTGGTTGAGTCAACGGATGTATGCTTCTTAATGCATCTGTTGCTCTTTATATATCAATAAGTAGTTGGGAATATTGTAGACCAGTAGTAGTGGTTGATGGGACATTCTTAAAGACATACCACAGGGGGATTATGATTATAGCAAGCACAATGGATGCAACAGGTAATTATAGTTGTAGGCAGTTTATAAATTATAGATACTTTGTAGATATATTGTTATTTATATGTATTTGTATTTTTATATGTATTTTCAAAGCTTCCAGTTAATTACTTTTTTACTAATAATGTAGGTACAATATTGTCTTTGGCATATGCTGTGGTTGATTCGGAAAATGACGCATCGTGGAAGTAACTTTTTGAGCAATTCAAGCAAGCATATGGTGAAAGAACTTCAATGTGTGTTTTTTCAGATAGGAATGAGAGTATCCTGAAGGCAACTAATTGTCTATCCGGACATGCCACACTACTCTTGCGTGTGGCATATTCAGACAAATATAAGGGCAAAGTTCAAGAAGGGTCATCTATAATTAAATGAATTGTTCTTTGTTACAGTAGGGTCATACACTCTGGATGAATTTAATGAAAGAATGTCGAAGATTGAAGAGATAGACCCGTATGTTAAATCATACCTCTAGCATATTGTTTATCATAGATGGTCAAGAGTACATGCAACGGTGAATAGAACTTAGACTGTGACATCAAACATTGCCGAGTCGTTGAATGCTGTAACCACAGAGGCAAGAGAGCTGCCAATATTTGACAAGAGAAGTTATTGAAGGCAAATGGTACTTTCATATACCTTGGATACAAATTCAACAAATAATTGGAGAAAAACAATATATTATCTCAGAAACTTATGGTAAGATATGTTTATTTGGTGCAGAAAAATAATTATTTAATTTGTAGATAAATTATAGTTAATTTGTAGATTGTAGATAGTTTGTAGATACAATTGTATATACATTGTAGATAAATTATAGATAATGTATTCTTATGATTGTACATATTTTTCTTACTGTTTGTTATGTAATTGTAGGTGAGGGTTTCAACAGATGATATCCATATCGTGATAGATGGTGTGAAGCGGTACATTATGTATCTTGAAAGCAAGAATTGTAGTTGTAGCCAGTTGCAACATGATTAACTCCCATGTTCGCATGCTTTGGTAGCTCTAAGGCACATGAATGAAACTTATGAAAACTACTGCTCTCCGTATTACACAAGGGAGAGCCTGCTACGTACATATGAAATACCAGTAAATCCACTTTCTGATGAAAGCAAATGAAATGTGCCATAACATATATCTGATGCAATAGTAAAATCACCTATGGGAGAGAAAGAGCATTCAGGAAGACCTCAAAAGGAAAGATACAAAACATATGATGAATTAAAGTCAAAGAAGTACAAGGTGTCATGCGGCAACTATGGATGTGAAGGGCGTAACAAAAGATCTTGCAAGAATGCAACAAAAAAAAGAAATAAATATCATATAGTTAGAATACTATTTCAAAATAATTGTTAGCGTGTTCAAGCAAACAGAATTCTATGTGTAACGCTTTAAGTTTTGAAAGCTCATAATGTAGTTAACTTCAATTTGTTTCTGTATTTATTAACATGTTTTTCTTTATTATGTCAATCGTCTACAATGAAAAATCGTATGCAATTATATAAAGATATATATGAGAATTTATAAATTTCTAGTTATTTGGTTCTCAATTTATGCAATGTAGATATATTGTAAATAAAATGTCGATATATTGTAAATAAAATATAGATATATTGTAGTTTATATGCATTACCTGTTCAATTCCTTTTTTCAATTTACTGATCTTCTCATCAATAGACTCCTTGTCCTCTTTACCAACTGTTTGTTTGAGTTCCAAGGTAATCAATTCTGTTTGTTCACCTTCTTGAAATCTGGGAGGATCAGCATTGGGAACCTCAGATGTTTGTTTACCTTCTTGAAGTTTGTACTCAATTTTGTCAGGCAAAATCAGCACTGCAATCTCTGCTCCAGATTCAACTATGTTGATAAACCGAATGAGGAAAAATAAATTTGTTTTATTATGGTACAGAAAATGTAGAATACTTGTAGATATTTTGAAGTTAAATGTATATTTGTAATAAAAGAAAATATATATTTATCCACTCAGGCTTTATCACTACTCTTCAAAGGCAACTAACCAAATCTGATCCGTAGTTGCTGACCATCTTAATATGTAAGGTATTGAGTTAGAATACCCCGTAGCTAGATCGGTGCTGAAAGTAGAGAAACACTCATAAAGCTATACTTGCAATGCTAGTGAGCATCCCCGTATGGGATAAGAATGTACATACGGATTTATTCTGTACCTAACAGATTCTATCAACTGGGTGAAAGATTTAATACCACATGGGTATGACTCATACTATGGTTTTTTTTTGAATGTTTCTTCATTTTTAGATTTTTTCGAAACAGGAAAGACATTTAATTTCTTTCCTGATCGAAGATTAGAGACCTCTTCTACAAAGTCGCCGTCTACAGAAATCTCTTTTCCTTTTCGTTTGACTTGTTTGACTGGTGTAGAAGTTTCTCCAACATCTACATCGTATTTTTGTTTGATTCTCATCTCGGCTCTGATTTGTCGGGGGAGAGGAACTATGTGTAATCTCTGCAATTACATGTGGAGATTTGCTTTGCTTTTTGGGTGAATTTGGGGATAAAACATCCAAATCAAAGGAGGGTACATCAGCTATTGCTGATTTTTAGGAGATTTTTTCGAAGCTTTGGTGTTCTTCATTGATGAATTCAACTGGAGCAAAATGGGGAACCAAGTTGTTTGAAGGGTTTCTTCAAATTTTTGTGATTTTAGAGGGAGAACGTGCAAGTTTCAGAATATTAAAATAGAGAAGAAAAACGGGGGTATGGGTAAAAAGAACGTGGGTACGTGGTTGACGGATTTGGAGAGAGAAAGTAAGGGAGGAGTGTAGATACTTGAATTAAACGAAAATTCTTTAATTAAGGAGTAAAAAATATCTCATTAATTAAATCCTTAATTAATTATGGTATAAAAATAGTTATTTGGTATACTAAGTGTAATTAAGTCAATCCTTAAACATTAAGGTAAAAGGTTTCCTATGTGATATAAAAATGTAAAAATTCCTTGTATTATTTACATGTTACAATATGGATTATAATGTTTTGTTTCTCCTTTATGAAAACCTTTATATTATTCTTAAAATATAAAATTTCTCAAATATTCATTCAATATTTTTTTTAAAATATTACTTTTAACGGTTAAATTATTGAAGTAATATTAAGTGGATGCATAAAACGAGCTTTCCCCATGAAATATTTGCGTCATAAAGTTTGAAAAATCGAAGAAATTTATAGCATATAGAATTATTTCAAGGAGGAAACCCCCTTTAATTTTATGTACCAAAAGTAGTCTATTCCTTTTCTTTAAATTCTTTTTATGTTGTTAACATTTTCGGTCTACATTAAAAGTCTTGTCTAGATATATATGGTGTCGTGTTTGATATAGAATCTTGTACAAAATTGAATATCCTTTTCAAGATTAAGACTTTGCCCTTAAATAACTAGACTTAATTTGTATACACTTTATGCGTGTAATTTAACATGTTATATTAGATTATTTTATTTTTCAATTATCATATAAAGTTCGCTATGAATAAATTATATGTTACAAATTAGTAAGTTAACTCGATGGTACAAAAAATATTATACACTACTAGTAATAAAATATATTTTTGAAAACGAATCCTTCAATTCGTTCAACTCTTCTAAGATTGGCTATAGTGCGATAGCAGTGGAGATAAAACTTTTTCTACAAGCCGTAAAAGAAGTGCTGCCGCATATAGAAGTAACATAGGGGAAAAAAAAATACAAATAATAATAAATTTTTATAAGTAGAGTCTAGGAGACTAATATATATACAAAGAGTCTGTTTTCGATAAATCTTCGATAGAAGAAAAAATGAAAAAAAGAAAAGCAGTAACAACAAATAGTAATAACAAAAAACGATAAGAAATAGCTTGATTTTGCAATTGGTAATTGAAAAATAGCGACAATTTCAAAAGTAATTGAAATTTAATCACTTTTCATGCAAAGATAAAATCTAAAAAAAAATACTCTTAAAAATTCGAAAAAATTGCAGCAAAATATACTGAGTTTTTTTTTTACATATAAGATTCCAACGAAATGTGTTGGAATATCAATATAATATGCACGAATTTATACACAGGAACTTCATAATCCAGCATATTATATTAAGATTTTCCATATTTCAGCTAGAGTATTTTTGCCCATATTTTATAATCTCCGCATATTATATTAAGACTTTCCATGTTTCAGCTAGAGTATTTTTACCCATATTTTATAATCTCCGCATAAAATAATGGTTATTTTTTAATGACTTTACAAATACTATTTTTTTTCAAGTACCAATCTGAAAACAGGTTATTCTATATTATTTTAGCATAATAACAACGAGATATTAAAAAATTGAAGCAAAAAATTAGAAACATAGGAAGAAACTGAGAGGTTTATTTCTGTAGTGCTTTTCACTGACATAAAAGTAATTTTGATTGGTAAACCACAACTTTAGTAGCAGTACACTAAACCTTAAAACCAACAAATAGAGTAATAGTTTAGAGACATGCAACATGTATTATAAAAATTATTTATCCAATCAGTAATGACAACACAGTATCCCCTAATCGATGTATCCTTTTTAAATAATCATATATTTTGCTCCACTCTTCTCCTCTTCCTTAGATTATATACAACTACCAAACTTACAACCAACAACAACAGCCCATTATAATCCCATTTAATAAGGTCTGAGGAGGGTAGTGTGTACGCACACCTTACCCCTACCCTTGGGTAGAGAGGCTGTTTTCAAATAGACCCCCAGCATTCTTCCCTTCAAGAACTTCTCACCTTGCTCTTGGGGAGACTCGAACTCACAACGTCTCGGTCAGAAGTGGGGATTGCTTACCATGAGAGCAACCCCTCTTGTCACCAAACTTACAATCACGGACCAAAAAATTCAAGTATCATTTCCACTGTCTCTCCTACTTGGTAGTTGGTATTACTCATTTTCTTATTTTTCAAACTCATGTATCAGTTATTTTCTATTTTGTCTTGCTTTTGAACTAAAAAGATAGGAAATTAAAATTTAAAATTATAGATTTCTTTTTCCTTTTTTATGGTGATATTGAGTTTAGTTTGTTAGGATCATACTGTTGTGTATATGGTCTTAATTCATAGCATTTTTTCCCTTTTTTGGTGGTGATGCATTGCTTTTACTCTTCATTTCTTAAATATTTTCTTGCTACTGTGGCCAATATTTGGGATCATTGTTTGATTTGTGCTAATTGTGCTTAATTTGCAATTTCTTGTTTCTTGTTACTGAAACTTGGGAGTGTGTAGGGGTTTATGTTTATGTTGTAAAGTTGGCTGCCTTTTGCTAATTTTCCAAGATACTTTTGATTCAAGAAGTTGGTTATTTCTTTAATTGAGGAAAGAGGTATACTTGTTCCAAGTAAACTTGGGAATGTCTTTTTTTGAAGGGAGCCTTGGCGTTAAAGTTATTGCCATATGATCAGGAGGTTACGTGTTCAAGTCATGGAAACAGCCTCCTGTAGAAATGCATGGTAAGACAACATACAATAGACCCTTGTAGTTCGACCTTTCCTCAGACGCCGTTAATAGCGGGAACTTATTGCATCAGTCTACCCTTTTGTGTATCACGAATTTTTCATCTATTACCAAAACACTGATTATCAGATGTTTGTTGCACTTACTAGTTGGGAAATGACAGGATTATGATACTCTTTTAAGGTCCAAGAGAATTGAGGATTTCTTGCATTGGCTTGTGACTCTTGAGTTGGGAATATGGAAACTTTATTTCCTACTACTTTTATGCCAAATTCAAATTGGATGATGCAACAGAGCAAAAGCACAGGATGAACTAAGGAAGAGAACAAGAAATTTGAAAGTGCACTTGCAATATTCGACGAAAAAACTCCGAATAGATGGTCAATGGTAGCAGCTATGATTCCTGGGAAATCAGCACTTGATGTGATGATGCAGTACAAAGAATTAGTTGCAGATGTTAGTGACATTGAACCTGGATTGGTCCCAACTCCGCGGCATTTTGCTTCTTCTTTTACGTTAGACTTCGTTGATCATCGCAAGATTCATACGTATAGAAAGAGAGGCAAGTCGTGTGATCAAGAAAGAAAAGAAAGGTGTACCATGGACAGAGGAAGAGCATAGGTGCGTGCATTTCCTTTATAATTTACCTTTATAGTGTGTTTGGAGTTATGTTGCTTGAATCCTTCGAAAATGCTATCAAGTGCATGCTGGATCATCGAGAAGTAATGCATTTTTGGAAGATCAAACTTGGATGCAGGAGCATTTTTTAAGAATTCGATCAGCATAAATTTGGATCTTGATGCAACAAAATCTATCAAATAAAAAACGAAATGTAAAGAAGCAAACATACGAAGAAGTAAAGGGGAATTGACATCTATTACATATACAAAGGGCAGCCCGGTGCACTAAGCTCTCGATATGTGCGGTTTTCCAAAAAGGGCCGGACAACGAGGGTCTATTGTACGCAGCCTTACCCTCAATTTCTATTACATATACATTAAGAATAATTTTGACGTAGTGGCTGAACCATGAATCTCAATTAGGGGGTAAAAAATAATAAAAAATAAATATACGAAGAAGTTAAGGGGATTCGACATATATACAGATACATAAAATTATTTTCGACCTAACTCGTGCATGGTGGATAACCAAATCCTAATTGAAATGAAATTTTTAGAATAAATTGTAATTTGTTAGCGAAGGGAGTTTGGATGAACCACGTCGGCCTCTTGGCTCCGCCCATGGTTCCAGGGACCTAATTAATACTAGTGATTAGCATACAACATTTCGATATTCCCTCTGTCTTGCTCTAAATTTGATTGGTTTTATGTTAATAATAATGTTCTAATTGCATTACACTATTGTAGAAGATTTCTAATGGGGCTTGAGAAGTATGGCAAAGGAGACTGGAGAAACATATCAAGGAATTTTGTGATCTCTAAAACTCCAACACAAGTAGCTAGTCATGCTCAGAAATTATACCTAAGGCAACTTTCAGGAGGGAAAGACAAGAAGAGACCGAGCATCCACGATATCACCACCGTTCATCTCACATACAACGAGTTGCTCAACAACAATAACAACAAATCAATGTGTGAAACGACGTATAGTATGTTCCCATTGCAGAAATCAACGAGCACACGAGATGTACTAATCGGTTGCTGGGACGATTCAAATGATGAAGCCCTCATGACTTATGGTTCGTTGTATGACAGCTTGGTACGATACAAATTGAGCTTAAAGAAAGAAGTGAGGTTTCATATAGTCGATCTCAACTTGTTTGGGACTGAAGCATATATAGTAATCGTTGTGGTTTGGTCAAAACCCTCGATCAATTGTCTATTGGGGGATGTTGAACTGACATTGCTAGTTGTATTTTGCAGCACCATTGTTGATCTAGTGAGGTTGAAAAGAAAATGTCAATATTGGATTTTGTTTGGATCTCGGTGTAAATGTAAATCAAGTTTTAGTCTGGTATATGCCTAGTTTGTGTGTTGTGATTTCAGACTATACACATGTAAATATTCAATCATTTTTCTTGAATGTATCTTCTCTTTCATCTGATCACAATTACAAGATGTGTCTCCTGCATGAACATTATTATCTTTTTATTTTCAGAAGTTACTCTATACAGCGGTGGAAGCAAAATTTTCACGAAGTGGATTTAAAATATTAAAAAAAAAGTAAACATGCGAAGAAACTAAGGGATTCAACATCTAATATATATATATATATATATATATATATAATTTTTTTAACCTTATATACACAATATAATTTTCAGACGAAGAAAGCTTGCGAAACCCCCTTTTAACTCCGCCCCGACTCCATAGAATTACATAGAGAACTGGCAGATGATTATTAGGGCCAAGAAGTAAATAGTAGTGCCATTTTTACATTAGTGCTTTCTTTTACACAAAGGAGAAAAAGGGCAACCCCTTGCCTTGTATGTGCATGTAATGCATTAAGCATTTTTTTTATAAGAATTTAACTTTTATAAGCTAACTGCCTATATATACTATAAAGTTAAGATGATCTACAATAGAGTAGTTATAATAATCCTAATTTGAAACCCTAAAATCACGTTATTATAGCAGGGGCGAAGTTATATTCTCATAAATCGAAAAATTACACTAGGTAAAATATTAGATTTTAGAGTTATATAATAATTATTGAACACACCCTTTATCGGAGAATTTTTTTCCCTCCTTTAAGTTTGAATATGTTCGGAGAAATCTTTTGTTTGGACACTGTATTATAGTTTTAACATATATATAAGTTAAATACTATTATTTTTCTAAATAAGTAGAGCACTACGTACAAGATATTAGACAAGAGTCATGTCTCTAGAACCTGCGGCAGAAGTTAGCCAATTCAGGCTGTGTCACTTAGCACTATTTCAACATCTTATTGGGAGGTTGTTAGTACTTTTCTTGTTCTTCTCTTCTTTATCATTCCTTTTGGACAAGAAAATATCTGCAATTTGGCCAAGTTGACTGATTTTTATATCTTCCTTCTTGCCTTTTCCAGGATGCAGCTACTACTGCTGACTCTGCATTCCACTTATTTCAGAATCCTTGCTATCTCGCATAAAAGTATATCCATTGTGAGAATAATTTTGTTAATATTTTCAATTCATCCTCTTTTTTCATAGTGCTGCATTATGAACTTACTCCCCTATTCCTCTTTGTTTGACATAGATTGATCCATCACGGAATTTAAAAAAGAAATGAACACAATCAAATATTTCGATAATAGTAGTGTTTGTTTTAATATTTTTTGGACGTTATAGTGAAGTATTGTTATACAAGACATATATAACAACATAACATAAAAAATTAGTTCCGAAAAAAAAAACTTGACTTTTATAGTGAATTACTTATATAAGGATGCTATTATGGAAAAGTTAGGCTATATCTTTAAAATTTGTAGTCTTACTCTTGCTGAAATATTTAAATGACAAAAACACTTTTGGAACTTGTGATTGTATACATGTCATGTTATATGTACAATTATAAAAGTCTCTTTATATACTATTAATGTAATTATTAAAGGCCTTTGCATTTCCTTTTATCATGTTTATGTTGCGATAAAAGATCTCACTCTAAACAAGAGAGGATTGTTCAGATACTTAACACCCTCCACCTACAACCTCAGGATCATAAGGTTCGAGTCACAAAGGAGTTGTAATTCCAACAAAGGTTGATCAACGAGAAATCAAACAAACAAAAAAAGATTTCACCCTCACATATTATGCTACAACGGAAGGTTTATCTACCTCAAGACGAACTTCTTTATTTTGAATGCCAAAAGGAGTCCCTTATGGTCTATCCATTTCAATTTGTATGAGTACGAAATATAAGGAAACAAACATATTTCTAAACTTATAGTTAGAAACGCGGATTAATATTTGTGTATATTACTATAAGATCTTTAAAAAGAGTGGTCTATAAACATGCAATAATAGTTGTGTAGCACTAAAAACTCTTTATTATTAATAAAAGGAAACGTTAAATTAAATAGTTTTCAAATTTAGAAATGTTAGAATAAACTAAAAAAAAAATAGGATTATATAAATTAAAACGGAAAATATAACACTTTTGATAATAATGGTCAAGAGGATGTTTAAGAAGCTTATTCTCAACACAAGATCAAAACCCGACTTAACTTGGATCAATTAATGGCAGCTAACTTTAATTGGGATGAGTTTAATGAATAACCTACTCAAGAAAATGTTGATGGGATTTTGAACTAAAATTAATTTGAACTCTGGTAGATGCTTGGGGTTTCTTGTTGATACAAGATGTAACATGATATAAAGTGTATATACAATGTATATTTAATGTATTTTGGTATACAATTAATTGGGCAGTGATGAAATGTCTGGATTGGGCCTCTCTGAGCCCAATCCTTGAGAGTCATATCTGAGCCCGTCTCAGAGACCCGAGCCCCATGATCTTTGGGTCATTGACCCGACCCGTTGTACTAACTATATATATTGGGGTCACAGATATTTGTGACCCCCGGATTTCATTTGTGTAATTTTGTTCCTCGGTTTAATAAACTCTCTCTCTGACCTTCGAGAGACTTCTCACCTACTCCTCCTTCTCTCTACTTTCTCTCTCTATAATTTCCATGATTCATCGATTTAATCTTGATGTTAACATAGTATCAGAGCCTCGACGACGATCCGATCATGTTTCTATGTGTTTCGTGGTCCTGGATGAAGTCCGTTTCGAGGTTTTTGGGGGTGATTTCTGAGACCGATTCGTCGATGATGATTTCAGTCTATCGGAGACCTTTCTGAGTGTCTCTTCATGATATCCAAGTGTGTTTTCCTCTCCTGAACACTCTGTAAAGTCTTTGTGATGATTTTGGTTGGTTGATTTTGGGTGACATATCGACTTCTAGGGTTTATGACGGTTTAACCTGAGGTTTTACCGTATTCCGGTGGCTCGATTATCACTTTGTGGACGCTTTGGGTGTATTTCCGATGTTCCTGACCAGATCTCCGGTAAAGTTTATTTTTTCAAAAGCTATACCTAGGGTTTGATACCTAGGGTTTCTCTGTTGTTTGAAGGCCGATCTTCTTCGGTCGCGAAGAAGGAGGGTAACTCTGTCCCTATCCTCAATTTTATATGTGATTACTTGACTCTGTAATTGTGAGCATCTGGTGGTATCTGTGACTACTTGACCTAACTGTAGTTTGTTTGTTGGTTACTGTGTTTGTATACTTGTTTTGGTAGTATCCTGTTTGTTGAAAAGTTATCCTTTTTAAGCCGGTTCATTATGGCTTCTAGCACAAGCACTACTACTTCTACTGCTGTAGATTCCTCTAGTCCCCTTTTTTCTGTACTCGTCTGATGTCCCTGGGGTACCACTTGTTCCCATTCCCTTCTCGGGTAGTGGTTATGGGGGCTGGAGACGCAAAGTGCTTGTTGCCTTGTCGGCTAAAATAAAATCAGTTTTGTTGATGGCACATACGCCCGACCTGCCACCAATGTGGCTCAACAAAGGTTGTGGGATAGGTGCAACAGTATGGTGATTTCTTGGTTGATTGCTTCTCTTTCCCCTTCTATTGCTGAATCTGTGCAGTACGCTGACACTGCACAGAGCATATGGTCTCAACTTAAGACCAGATATGGGACTGCAAATAGGTCCAAAATATATGAACTGAAAAGAGAGCTGTCCCACACCTCTCAAGGGTCCTCCGATATAGCTTCCTATTTCAACAAACTGAAAAGTGTGTGGGATGAACTTGATTTTATGTAGTGTTAATCATGGTCTGAGATGTGCATGTGCTGTAAAAGATGGTATAATTCAGGAATGTGATGATAATAAGGTGTTTCAGTTTTTGATGGGTTTGAATGAGGTGTATATGGGAGTCAGGAGTAATATCTTGATGATGCAGCCCCCTCCTTCCCTTGACAGTGTATATAATATTGTCCTCAATGATGAGATGCAGAGGCAAGTTCAGTCTTCCTCTCAATTTGATCCTACCTCTGTCTCTTTCAATGTGCATACCAACAGGCAGCCTGTTGGATTTAACAAGGCCTCAGTGCATGCTGCACCTCCTCCTTTTAGACAGAGAGTCAGTTTTGATCAAACCAGGGGACCTTTGTTTTGTCGATACTGTAAAAAGTCTGGACACTTAATTGATAAGTGTTTCAAGCTACATGGGTATCCACAAAGTCCCACATTTAACAAGGGAAGGAGTCCTGCTGCTGCCCATCTGAGTACTGGTCTGGATTCTCCTATTTCTGATGGATTGTTGTCTCTTCCTCAAAGGAATCCTACTGCTAACCATCAGTCTGCTACAAACTTAGATGGTCAAAGCTCTGTGATTCCAGGGTTGAGCAAACATGATTATGACCAGCTGATGAACTTGTTACACCAGCCCAAGCTGCGAGAATCCACTGCTCAAACTCCTTCTCCCATATATGCTGCAAACTTTGTTGGTACTTTGTTGACTGAGAATCCTGTTTCTGATTCCAAACTTTGCCTGCTTACTCACATTAATTCTGTCACCTGGATAATAGTTTCAGGTGCCTCTAATCATATGACTCATGATAAGAATCTACTCTTTAATATTATTCCTCTAACTCTGCCTTACCTTGTTACTCTTCCAAATGGTTATAAAGTGAAGGTAACTTGTACTGGCTCCTTTGCCTTGACTCCCTTCATTACTCTTCACAATGTGCTGCTTGTCCCCTCTTTTATACACAACTTGATTTCTATTCACAAGTTAGTAAAGCAGTTACAATGTATAGTTATGTTCACTGAACATTCCTGCTTTCTACACATGATACATGACCCTTCTCTGAGGAGGCCACTGGATCTTGGTAGACAAGCTGCTGGCCTGTACAAACTAGCTTGGTTTCCTCCTTCCCCTTCTCCCTCTGTTAAATGCTTTTCTAATTCTGTTTGTCCTGTTTCTGTTTCTTGTAGTGGTACTGATAACCAAGTTGTTGACTTGCCCTCTGTGTCCTCTTGTAATGATGATACTTTATCTGATCACAAGACTATTTCTATGCATTCTCATGTAAATAGTTCCACTTGTAATAATGATCTTACTTCTGATATGAATTACACTTGGCACTTAAGACTTGCACACATTCCTTTTGCCAGCATGAGATGCATTTCTGGTCTGCCTTTTCATTTTGCTTCTAAACAATCCTTTCCTTGTACTGTCTGTCCTATGGCCAGACAAACCAGGCTACCTTTCCCTGATAGTTCAATCAGAACCTCTAAACCTTTCCAACTGATTCATGTGGACACTTGGGGACCTTACCATACTTCAACCTCATCTGGTTGCAAATACTTCCTTACCATTGTTGATGATTTTTCACGGGCAACCTGGACACACTTATTGGGATCCAAAAGTAATGCCTTTTCTATGCTTAAGTCCTTTCTTGCCATGGTCAGAACCCATTTTAATGCTGTGGTTCAGACTGTTAGAAGTGATAATGCTTTAGAGTTGGGCTCTAGCAATGAGGGCATTTCTTTCTTTAGTAGTCAGGGGATCATCCATCAAACCTCTTGTCCTCACACCCCTCAACAAAATGGTGTAGTTGAGAGAAAACATAGAACTCTTCTTGAGGCTTGTAGAGCTTTGCTCTTTCAATCTGGCTTGCCAGTATCCTTCTGAGGGGATTGCTTATTGACTGCCACTTACCTACTTAATAGGATACCAACCAGATTACTAAATAACAAGTCTCCTCATGAGATCTTGTATGGCCATATTCCTTCCTATGCTCACTTGAGGGTTTTTGGTTGCCTGGCCTATGCCACTGTTCCCATTCCTCAAAGGGACAAATTGAAGCCAAGGGCTATTCCTTGTGTTTTTCTAGGTTATCCTTTTGGAAAAAAGGGTTATAGGCTTTATGATTATACTTCCAAGAAGTATTTGGTCTCCAGGGATGTTCTATTTCATGAATCAGTCTTTCCCTTC
Organism: Nicotiana benthamiana; assembly: GCA_034376525.1. Lineage (NCBI taxonomy): Eukaryota > Viridiplantae > Streptophyta > Magnoliopsida > Solanales > Solanaceae > Nicotiana > Nicotiana benthamiana. The sequence goes on from CM067332.1 coordinate 71,216,761, forward strand.
AAACATGCCTCTCTCTTTGCTCCTCCCTCTGCTCCTACTTTTCCATTTCTTCCGTCTGGAGAACATGATGATATCTCTGATTCTCCCATTCCACACTCTCCTCCCTCTTCTAACCCACCTGTCCAGATACCTTCCTCTGCCCCACTCAGTACTGATGTTACCCTTCCTGGTTTGGACCCTCCTCCTTCTGTCCCAGCTCCCAGAAAGTCTAATAGACACCATAATCCTCCTTCCTATCTTAAAGATTATGTGTGTCAACTCCCTGCCTTCTCTGGCTCATCTTCCTCCCCTTTGGAATTTGAGCCTCTATTCTATTCTCAGGCAGCATCTGTTCCAGCTTGGCAGGCTGCCATGAGACAGGAGTTTGAAGCTTTGGACATAAACCATACTTGGGATGTTGTTCCTCTTCCTCCTGGTAAGAAACCCATTGGTTGCAAACGGGTTTACAAAATTAAATATAAGGCAGATGGCAGTGTTGAAAGGTATAAGACCAGGTTGGTCATAAGGGATGACACTCAGGTTGATGGGGTTTGACTTTACTGAAACTTTTTCCCCAGTGATAAAAATGACTTCTGTCAAGTGTCTTATTGCTGTGGCTGTCAAGAACCACTGGCCCCTTTTTCAATTGGATGTGAATAATGCTTTTCTTCATGGTGATTTGGATGAGGATGTTTATATGAAACTCCTTCCTGGTTTGACTGTCTCTGTTGATTCTGGTTCTCCTTCTTCTACTTCTCCTCCTCTGGCCTGCAAACTCAAAAAGTCTTTGTATGGGCTGAGGCAAGCCTCCAGGCAGTGGTATGCCAAACTGTCTTCTGCCCTTTATTCCAGAGGTTATACTCACTTTCTCAATGACTACTCTCTGTTTCTCAAGGGTAAACCTGGTTCTTTTGTGGTGGTTGCTGTATATGTGGATGATATCATTATAACTGGGGATGATAGTTAACTGGGGATGACGGTGATGAACTGACTGCTCTGAAACTCTTTCTGGATGCTCAGTTTAAAATCAAGGATTTAAGGTCCTTGCATTATTTTTTGGGTCTTGAAGTGTCTGCTGTCCCTGGTGGGATGCACCTCAATCAGAACAAGTATATCTCTGATTTGCTGCACCAGTTTGACTGTGTCAATGTGTCCTCTGTTGTGTCCCCTTTGGACATCAATGTCAAACTTCATGCTGATTCTGGTGACCTCTTGCCCTCTCCTGATCAGTACAGGAGCCTAGTTGGCAAGATGCTCTTCTTGACTCACACCAAACCTGACATCTGTTATGCAGTCCAGCACCTGAGTCAATTTCTCAAATCCCCCAGACTTCCCCATATGACTGATGCCCTGCATGTTCTACGATATCTCAAAGGCACTCCCTCCTTGGGTTTATTCTATTCTGATCATGCTGATTTTTCTATTGCTGGATATTCTGATAGTGACTGGGCTGCCTGCCCCGATATTAGGCGCTCTGTCACTGAATTTTGTGTGCTCTTGGGTGGTTGTTTGATCAATTGGAAATCGAAGAAACAGCCTGTTGTTTCTCTTTCCTCTGCTGAGGCTGAATACCGAGCCTTAAGCAAAGTTGTTTATGAGCTAACTTGGCTCTGTCGCTTATTGGGTGATCTTGGGGTCCCTGTTTCCACTCCTGTCTCTGTTTATTGTGATAGTATGGCTGCTGTTCATATTGCTAACAATCCTGTTTTCCATGAACGCACAAAACATATCGAGGTGGATTGCCATTTTGTTCGAGACTTGCTGCTCTCTGGTTTCTTGCGGTTGCTTCATGTGCCCACTTCTCGTCAGCTGGCTGATTTACTCACCAAGCCTCTGCCGGGTACTATGCCGGCTCCGCTGCTTACCAAGTTGCAGGTGGTTCCCCCCTCCAACTTGAGGGGGGGTGTTGGGATACAAGATGTAACATGATGTAAAGTGTATACACAATGTATATTTAATGTATTTTGGTATACAATTAATTGGGCAGTGATGAAACGTCTGGATTGGGCCTCTCTAAGCCCAATCCTTGAGAGTCATATCTGAGCCCGTCTCAGAGACCCGAGCCCCATGGTCTTTGGGTCATTGACCCGACCCGTTGTACTAACTATATATATTGGGGTCACGGATATTTGTGACCCCCGGATTTCATTTGTGTAATTTTGTTCCTCGGTTTAATAAACTCTCTCTCTGACCTTCGAGAGACTTCTCACCTACTCCTCCTTCTCTCTACTTTCTCTCTATAATTTCCATGATTCATCGGTTTAATCTTGATGTTAACATTTCTTTAGCTTCCTAAATCTTAGTTTTTATATTTGAGAACTATATTTATTCCATCCTAACATGTTGCGCTTCGCCAATCAAATTAAGATAATAAACATTTATCAATTAAGTGGAGATCAGTTATATGAATAATCACTGTTTATGTGATTCTATTCAATTAAATTAAAATGATTATACGCGTAATGACTTACTGGTCACTTAGACTTGTAGGGCTTTTGAGAGTCGATAAATGAATTATAGATTTTTCCATTTGAACACTCAAACTTATAATTTCCTTAACTAATAAACACATTTGACTATTGACCATGCCCATGTGGCTGTGACATATGACGTGGGCAGTCACGAAGAAAATGCGTGTAAATGTAATAATTTGATTATAAAATAAATTTATCAATAGGGAAAAAAATTTAAAAAATTAAATAGAAAAGGAAATTACATCCACGACTGTGACAAAAATAGCGGCGCAACGGTGAAGTTAGAACATAACGTATCAACGAGGGGCTTCTCGGAGGAATAATTGGAGGTACGTTTTAGAAGTCTTGGCGAGGTGTCTATTTTTCCGAACCCCCTGAACTTCTAAAGCACGATGCTGCAAATTGACGCCGTCCGATTAAATATCATCACCAGAATTTCCTTTGGGAATTACACTGGAAATGGTGGAGTTTGATTTTTTGTAGCTCTTGCATTCGAGGTCCATCATATTACCAAGCAAATTGGGAAATTGGTGCCTTTTGTCATCAAATATGAGGTTTTCGAAGCTTTCTAGAACCATAAATTCCTGTTGTTGTTTTTTTGAAATTCTAAAATTAAATTTATTTGTTTAGTCTAACCATGAGCATAGGGTATTGTGAATTTGATTTAGAAATAAGAGAGAAAAAGAAAATTGAAGAAAAAGAGAAAGAAGAAAAATAAAAATAAGGAAAGAAATGGAGGTGGTTAAACGGAGAAGGGAGATGTGGGTGAACGAATTAATAGTTGCAGGTCTTTTCTCTCTTTCTTTTTTCTTTTTTTAATTTGCAACTTCTTTTTGCTTATTTAGTATTTAAAGGTAGGATCCACAAATAACACATGTCAAGTAATAAATAGTCTAGTATATAACACGGGGTACATGTCAGCGTAATTGATATACATATACTACTGGATGTATTTATTAGTACTTATTCAGTCTGGTTCGAGTGTCCAAATGAAAAAATTAAAATTCATGTGTCGACTCTCAAAAGCTCTATAAGTCTAAGTGTCCAGGAAGTCATTTCGTCATGATTATATAATAACTTATTTTAAAAGAGTTAATGCCCTAAAACCCCCTTAAACTATCATATTTTTGTCAGTTTCCTACTTAAATTATTCGATGTCCCCAAAACTCTCCTGAACTATAATGCCGCTCCTATCAAAAACCTTCGTTGCTGACATGGCATAACAAGTGTAGATATTCGCTAAAGAGCATGTGGTAGCTGAAAAAACCATCAAAATGACCCACATAACAACAAATAATGGTTAATTAGCATAACCCTATTTCAAATTTATTTTTTAATAAATATTTTTCTTATTTCAGATATATCTATCTTTCTTCCTCAATTTTTCACCATTATTCCTTATTTTTTCACCATTCTTCTTTGTTTTTCACGTTTTTCTTCATTTTTAAACCTTTTTTCTTCAGTTTTTCATATGGGTTCCTCTTAAAAAATTTCTCCCTCTCTTGTTTCCTCTAAAATTATTTATTCTCTTTCTTGTTTTTGTCTTCTTTCATGTTTTACACATATTGTTGAAAGAATACCAATTTAACTCTTCTTATTAAACTCAACACCTTTTAAAGAATAAAGTTGAATCTCTTAAGCCTTCTTTATCTAATATAAAATTAGAGATTGTAATTATTGGGAGATTCATTTTATATTTGAAATCCACCGAAAACTCTCATTTGTTGAAGCGGAGCATAGTGCGCTTTAGGCGCTGAGCGAGAAAGGTCTCTTCTTTTCTTTCGGTTTATTCACTGATCTGAAACTTAGCACTTGTTTTCTTATTGATTTCCGGAGCTTTATTTTGTGTAATTTTTTTATGTAATATAAAATGCTTTTAAAAAAAATACAACACTATATGCCTTTATTTATATTTTAATTGTGGTACAAAATTAATATAAATAAGGACTTATCAATTGGAGTCTAGCATAAAGCACAATGACAATTAAACCTAAAATTAACATAGTACATTAGATATTACTTTAGCCAAAATTCCTAGAATCGAGCAATCATTCGCTACATCATGAACAAACTATATAAGAACTTTTACAAACCAAAAATTAATATAATTAGACAGACGTACCTTTAAAATTTCAATATGGGATTTTAATATATAGGGAAATATAGTTTAGGGGAATTTTGGGGATACCAGATAGTTTAAGTAGGTAATTGATTAAAAAAAATAGTTTAGGCGGGTTTTTGATCGAGTTAAATAGTCATATGTAGTGCTATATAGCACTTCTTTTTAGATAATTAGGAGCACATACTAGATGCACCTCTAAGAATGCAAGGGATTTTTAATATAAAGTATAATATAGTTCTGGAAAATTTTAAAAATACCAAATAATTAAAATAGAAAATTGACAAAAATTTAATAGCTTAAGGGAACTTTAAAGAATGGCTCATTTTAAAACAACATAAATGCGGAACTACGCCAAAATATTTGTGCCACTCTTTTCACCAAATTTGATCGAAACTTTTGAGTGGATTGCCCCTTGGGTGGAAAAAAGTCCGTTACTTTGATTCATCTTCATTACTTTGTTTCTTTTCGGCTTTACTTTTGATTTCCTTCTCCTACAAGGAAATATACAAAAAGTAATTGGAAAAGATACCTTTTTTCAGCTACTCTATACTTGGGGATAAATTGCGAAGATAGAAACTTTTGTAAGAGTGTTTAAACTTGGAAAAGCAAAAGAATACAACAACAACAATAATAACTATCCAGTGTAGTCCCATAAAGTGAGATTTGTGGAGGGTAATATGTAGACGGATCTTACCCCTACCCGAAAGGGCAGAGAGGCTGTTTCCAATCGATCCTCGGCTCAGTGAAGGAAAGCAACAACAAAAACAAAAACAACAACAAAAGAACATTAGTAGCTTCAGCAGAAATAACGTAAATAATTATCTAAGCATACGAACCATAAATAAAAAAGCATGCAATAATATCAGACAGTAATTACCATAAGGGAGACACAATCTAATACACAAATCATAGCCTTGCCAAGCCTCACCCAACCCCGGGTAAGGAGTACGAAAAACATTAGGGGCCCTTATTCTACAACCCTGATACTAGACCTCCAGACTTTCCTATCAAGAGTCATGTCCTCCGAAACCTACATTCTAGCCATTTCATGCCTAATCACATCTCCCCAATACCTCTTAGGCCTCCCTCTGCCTCGCCGTGCGCTGAAAAAGTAAAAGAATAATTCTGTGAAAGAAATATGCATTACTCTTCTTTTCTCTGCTGAGTTCATTTAACAGAGAAGCTATAGTTCAATAGTATCTGTATCTATCAAAAGACTTGATGAGCTTTTTTATGAGTGAGTTTGTAGGTGTCTTTAAGTCAAGTGTAAAAAGTTACCTTCAAAAAGCTCGATTAATGTTGGTTTATTGAGGAATTTTTGTTCCGTAAACTCGACTGCTATTGAAACCTAATCAAAAGATGTTTAGAATATGTTATACACCTCTACTTGGACCCACATTATTATGCTTCAAGATTGTTGCAATATTTTTATACGAATTATTATTTACTTCACATATAAATTTTGATGTTTATCTGTTAAAATACTGTTAGTTGTGATGTTTCAATCTAGTTGTGTGACATATGGTAATAATGGAGAAAGATACTGAACTTAAATTTTATGCCTATTAGGATCTTGAACAAAATAATCTTACACATAATTGTTAAAGAAAATATATCTTAGCGGAAGTCATTATCGCGAAGCGAAAATATTAATTGGAATTGATTTCTTGCCCCTTGCCCTAACTTTTGTTACTGCCTCCTTAGTAATGAAAAAAGAAAGAATAGAATATGATAACCTTGATAGTGGGAATGGACCAATTTATAGAGGTTCTAAATTAATCGGTTATGTCGATCAAGTAACCAATTGGATGGGCGAGATTTATCATTACTTAAATATTAATTACAGGTTTTATTATATTGGAACATATACATAATAGGAAAAACCTGAAAAAAATTCACTTGGCTTAATAATAACATAATATTAATATCTAATATAAGAATATTAGTTGCGCATAAGCAAATCTCTTCTATAATGTTCATCATACATATCATAATACGACAAATCGATAAAGGTGAGTTATATCGGTTATACATATAATTTTGTTTACATACTCCCTTCCATATATTACAATATTAGCAACTCATCTTACCAGGTCCATAAGGTATAAAATATTATGATCCACAATAATGTCTCGTTGAGACAAATCTTGTAATATCCCAAAAAATAATAATGTGTACATCATTATGAGAAACATAAAATAATTAATGTACACCAGAAATACATGAATGAGCTCAGAGTGAGTGTCAAAGTGTCATAAATACAATCAAGACCTATTCTATGTACAAATTATTTAAATAACTTTGGTTGTAAATCTTTCGTTAATGGATCTGCAATCATGAGATGAGTTCTAATATGCTCAAGTGATATTTTTTAATTCTGAACTTTCTCCTTGACAGTAAAGTACTTTAATTCTATATGATACCCTATATTTTTAACAAGGACATATTGGCCATTTAACAAATCAAAAAACAAAAAAACAAAAAGATTAACAAAAAACTAGGATAACTAAAACGAGAGGGCCAAATCAGCCCATGAGAATTAACCTAGCAGAGGTAAGAGTTCTGCAAACATAAGGAGTCAAAAACAAAAAGAAATTTCGGAGAGGAGTGCTTCGCACTAAGTAGTAGAAATGAACCGCATAGGCTCTGATAGTATTTTCCATAGTTTGAGGCCAACTTTGGGAATTTCTTGGTTCAAGTAATTCTCCATCCACTATTGATCTTTCTTCCGTGAAGAAGAACAAGGTAATTTGATATTCTACTTACATTAGATAATTTGTTTCAAATTCTCTTCCTTATTTCTCAATGTATAATCTATCCTTTATTGGTTGGTTAGTTAATTATAGGTGGACATAAGAAAAGGGAATAAAATGGCTTATGGAATTTCTATTGACAAGGTACTTGTAGTAGAGTTTTTGTATTCATGAATTTCCGAGAAATTATCAAATTTTGCACCAAAGAATATTCCTTCTTTTTTTTCAAATAAGAAAGTCAAACCTTCTGCCTTAGTGGTGGTAGTATCATCAATATAAGGACAAAAATAGAAATAGGTTATCTCTCTTTTTATTCTCGTACTCTACATTATGTATTTCTTTTTAAAAAATAATATGTGTATGTGTGTGTGAGCGATCAGACTCCAATGAATTGGCTTATGATATTGATATCACGTAATTATAGAATGATTTAAGGAATTTGTACAAATTGCTCGAGATGAAGCATTTGGTATTACGGCACGAGTACTGTGAGTAGTAATCTTACCGAATTTGTATTATCATAACTTGAATGATTTACACATGATTTTTATTATGAATATGATATCGATTATTTTGAGTTGCATGTTGGACAAATCTTTTACTTGACATGATACTGAAATAGTTATTTGAGATGATTATCGTTATTTTAAATATTCTTGTTGTCACTAGATATGTTCTACCGTTACTTGAAGTTACTGTTATTCAAATGAAATTGCATGATTTGATAAGAACCAAAATGTCTTATGTTGTTTTATAATATTTTTCTATGAGTATATACGGTTACAGAGACAAGTATAAATGGGAGTAGACTTTGAAGGATCCCGTAGCTAACGGCGGGTTCGTTAGACCTGGCGCACCTTGTATTACCGATTATAGAGTACATTTATAGCCCTCACTAGTGGGAAGGTAGAACTAGCTTACTGTTGGACAATACGCTTTACGCTAGAGGGGGGGGGGGGGGGTGAATAGCGTTTTAAAAATATTAAGCATTTTAGTGCGGAATTTAAAAACTTTGCAGAAATTAAAACAAGTGCAGTAGAATAAACTTACACAATGATGTATCCTGGTTGGCCACAAACGTGGTTAGTCCAGTCCCCGAGAGACTCTCTCGAGATTTCCACTAAACTTGTCAAGCTTACGGGTGCTTAACAAACCGTTACAGCTGAGGACACAAGCCTTACCTAGTTGCTCGGGGATCACAATCCCAAAGACTTCAATTGCTCGGGGATACCAATCCCAAAGACTTCAATTGCTCGGGGATAACAATCCCAAAGACTTCAACTGCTCGGGGATAACAATCCCAAAGACTTCAACTGCTCGGGGATAACAATCCCAAAGACTTCAACTGCTCGGGGATAACAATCCCAAAGACTTCAACTGCTCGGGGATAACAATCCCAAAGACTTCAACTGCTCGGGGATAACAATCCCAAAGACTTCAACTGCTCGGGGATAACAATCCCAAAGACTTCAACCGAGGAATCACAAGTTCATCAACAAACGAGAATCGCAATTCTCTTACAAACACAAAACACACTCACTTTACAAAGCACTCCTTAATGAGTGGATATGAGTAGAAATAGTACGCTCAAGATCACAACAACTTAGCTCAATAGAATGGCTCTTCAAAAAGCTTTATGGATGAATGGAAAATGATGATCAATGTAAGAAAGCTTTTAGCAATGAAAATACTCAAAGTGTATATGTTGTTGTTGTGAAAACACTGAGTTGAAGCTGTATTTATAGGTGAAAAACTCAGTCTTACCGTTGTCTAATTGCCAATTAAGGATTGCTGAAATTGCTCAGTGACAATCGATTGTCAAGACTAAACAATCGATTGTTTGCCTATCAGATTAAAAATTCAGTCCCAGATTTTACGTCAACAATCGATTACTTCAAATCAATAATCGATTATTTATAACGTTAAGAAATCCTTTCCAATTTTTGGCATAAAACATCGATTGTCCGGAAATCAACAATCGATTATTTTAACAACGTTCAGAAAATCTTTTCCAGATTTTAAGCAAAACATCGATTGTTAAATATCAACAATCGATTACCTGAAGGTAATTGAAAATATATGACAACGGTCAGCTTCAACAATCGATTATCAAATGGAATAATCGATTATTAATTAATTTCAAAACTCTCTGTCTCATATATAATCGATTATCAAAAGCCACAATCGATTATCATTTTATTTAAAATCACTGGGAGACATTTTTCTCATTCTAATCGATTACCATTAGTTCATAATCGATTTTTATGAGTTTTGAAAACTTTGCCTCAGTTAACAATCGATTATCATAAGTACACAATCGATTGTTATGCAGTTTGCAAAAACCTGATGTTAACTGACTTACTCACAATCGATTATCATTAATTCACAATCGATTGTCATGCAGTCTTGGCTTAGAGATACTCGATTATCATAAGTACATAATCGATTATCTTAGCCCAGATTTTTGAGGCATGCTTGGAAAACATTTTAACAAATGTAAATATGCATAGTTTAAAATCATTTGACACTTAATTTAAATATGCATGATTTTGGAAAAATAATTTTAGTAGAGAAGCCATGTTATGAGCCAAGTTGAGGAATCAAGATCACAATTAATATTGACTCAATTATAACATTTCTAAACTTTGTCTTGAGCTTCTTGTAATGCATCCATTTTGTGCTTGTCCTTGAGTACTGCTATATATCGCTTTTTGCTTTGTTTGACATTCATCAAAACCTACAAAAGAACACACGTTTAGTATATTGCATTTGAAACGTGTTTCCAACAATTTCCCCCTTTTTGATAATGGCAAACATAAGCGGGATATATGCAATAATTATTTTGATAATCCAAGACAAGTGTAAAGTATGCAATTTGATGTTCCCCCTCAATTCATGTTCCCCCTCACTTTAAGCATGAATGAAGTTGAGAGTGATATAGCATACTTCTTGATATCCCGTTTCTTCCCCCTTTTGCCATTAGCAAAAATATATACAAGAGAAGAATATGCAAAAAAATATGAAATAAACAAAAGTTTATTTATTGGAAAATAACATTACATGGGTGGAGCCAAACACAATAAAACGAACAACAACTAACCAACCAAGGAAAAACAAATCAAAAACAACAATTTCACATCATCAAAAACAACAATTTCATCATTCATCACCCCCATCCCCTTCATCATCATTGGGAGGCGCTTGATATGGCACCACCTGAGCATAGGCATAATGCACGTGATCAAAGTAACCATGGACCTCACGGGTTAATTGAGTAATTTGGTCAGAGATAGTCCGGAGGGTAGGCTCCTGAGGAGGATGAGCACGACGGGCTTGTCGATTTTGAGGAGGAGCGGGAGCATGATCACCATCATGATGAAAGGAAGACTCCGAAATTTCCCAGATTTTGGTGCTCTTTTTGAGAGGACCATTAGCAATATTGACCCCGGAAGCTTCAAGAAATTTCATTATTAAGAGGGCATAGGGGAGAGGTATGTCATCTCTGGTGGCATTGAACATATGAGATTGAATAAGCTTGCACCAATTGATTTTAACACCGGTGATAATGGCATGAAGAAATTTGGCATCCTCTTGGGAAATGGTGGTGTGATTGAGTTTACGGGGTTTGAGAACACGAGTGATGAAATAGAGAATGAAACAATAATTCGGGTCCATACCCTTTATGGTGGGACGACGGGAAGAAGACTCATCATAGGCGACTCCGGCTTGGCGGAAGAGATTAGCTTCATCAATCATGTCCCCGGCATCATTTATGTACTGGTAGATGTCTTCACCATCATGCGGAATGCCGGCAATGAGGTGGAGGTTATCTTCAGAAATTAGAATGGAAATGCCGTTAACATTGGTAACGAGTTCACCCTCATCATCTTTGTGAAGGTTGGAGTAAAAAGCTTCAACCAAAGTAATGTTGTAGTAGGGGTGAGTAAGGAGTAGGAAATTGAAAAGTTGGCACTCTCTTAGCATATTCGCGGCTGGAATGAATGGTGCAACAAGAGCGTTTGTTGAAAAGCGAGGAGGGAGAATAAGGCGTTTCTCAAATTTGGTTAAGAAACGGGTGAGCTCTTCATCGGATTCAAAGAATAGAACCGATCCATCTTGATATGGATGGCGAGAAGAAGAAGCACCTTGTTTGGAACGAGCACGTTTGGAGTTGCGGCTTGACATTTTTGAAAAAGATGTGCTAGGATTTTTCAAGGATAACAAGATAATTTGATGCTTGGGAGGCTTGAGTGAGTATACAAGAGCATATGTGCAGCCTATATATAGAGAAGGAATGAATCTTACACTTATTTGAAAAGATTTGAAGAGATTTGAAGAGCTTTGAAGTCTGAAACGGTAAAAATAAATTCACTGACCGTTCAATAATCGATTGTTTGAATAGAATAATCGATTGTCATTAATGAAAATGATCTGACACATCGATTACACGCTAGAACGGTAAAAAAAATTTGAAAAAGATAGTCGATTGTCAAACTTGGTAATCGATTGTTTTTCATATTTATGACCTGACAGGAATCGATTGTAGAGCCAAAACGGTAACATAAGTTTAAAACAGATAATCGATTGTCAATATATAGTAATCGATTATTTCACTCACAGAGAGTTTGGATTTTGGCAAATAATCGATTGGCAGAACAAATAATCGATTGTTTGGAAGGGGGATGCTAAAATGATGAGACTTAATTCTATCAAGCAATGTAAACATTCAACAAGATTTCATGACAAAAAAAATTGAATCAACAAATAATCGATTATTGATACTGATAATCGATTGTAAGCATAAATAATCGATTATGATCGATTTTTCTTGTATCAAGACAATTTATACTTTCCTCTTACCTTTTGGGGGATACCTGCAAAATAGAATTAAACATCTCCGACGCTCAAGTCAGTAATCTATAAATGAAATAATAACTTTGAAACTAGTGTAGTCGGGTGAAAAACGTGAACTCTTAAGAATTTTGTCCTAGGATGTTCTTAAGAGGGTTTAGGGTACTTACCTTCCCTTCGACTTTGCCAATTACCTGATTTTGAACATCCTCCGTTCATTTTGGTCTTTTGGCTCATTCTTCAATTTAAGAAGCTTCTTCCACAATTTTGCCTTTGTCTTCCTTGTATTTTGTCTTTTAAATTTTTCGAAAATACTTCCGATTTTGAAAAAAAATGCCTAAATCGACTTTTCCGTCTCTTCCTCCTTCTTTGTGCTTTAATTTAAGGAATTTTGAATTCGTCTCCCGTCAAGTGTTTGGAGTATCCACTACACTTGATTCCTTCAAGCACACCTGCAAAACAAATCAATGCTCTTTTGGTACCCATGCCATTTTGGGTCCTTGAGGGTTATGCATACTATAATGATATGTTTGAGTAGCATGTCTATGTCTAGTAAAGCATGCAGGAGCAATATGCCCAATTCGTCTACAATAATGACATGTCACATTTGGATTATGCATGCGTCTAGGCTCATAGTAGCTAGAATAATGCACATTGTTTGCTCTATTTTCATTTCTCCTAATTTGAGCACCATAATCATTTCTAGGTTGAACATTTCGGGATCTTCTAGCATGATCACTGTTGTGCCTAAAATATGCATCATGTCTATGGTGACGATTGCTAGGCGGAAGGTCATGTCTAGGTCTCCTAATATTTTGTCTAGCATGCATGTTTGTTTTAGGAAAGGCATTTTTGTTATTAATCCTAGATTGAGCTCTAGGTGGTTGGGTTTTTGCATCAACCTCTTCTTCATTTATGAAGCCTATTCCATGCTTGGTTGATTTCAAGTTATCAAGCACCGCATTCAAGTTTTTATGAGAGGAGTTGAATTTATCTAGTGTGCCTTTTAATCTACCTACTTCATTCTTAAGGTCTACACAAGAAGCACAATTTTTTGTAGAACTCTCGGGCTTGTCAGAACTTCTTTTCCCATAAAACTTGTTTTGTTCTAGTAGCTTCTCATTTTCCAAAACCAATTTTTCTAATTCTTTTTCTTTTAATGAAAACTGTTTTTGAAAATCTTGTTCTTTTAGAGAAGCACTTTCTCTTAAACTAGTGACGGTTTTTGTAACTTTGAGAAATTCAGCATACAATTAGTCAAAGGCATTTCTCATGTCATCAAGAGTATAAAAATTTTGAGAAGAGATTTGACTTACCTCACTTTGATTTTCTTCCTGTGCCATGAGGCAGAGATTTGCCGCTTCTTCATTTTCTTCGTCTCCGGAATCTCCTCCCCAAGATATGTATGCTCGTTGCTTCTTGAAGGGTTTCTTCTCCTTTTTAAGGTTTGGGCAGTTTGTTTTGATATGCCCTGTTTCACCACATTCATAACATTTAACTTGCTCACCTTGCTTTTTCCCTTTGCGGTCATATTCTTTTCGCATGAATTTTTGGAACTTTTTGATGATGAGTCCGAATTCGCTATCTCCATCCTCTTCAATTGGTGATTGACTTGTGCTCGCCTTTAGAGCAATCTTTTGCCTTCTTTGTTCATCAATAACAGGGTTAAGAATAGTGGATTCATAAGTCTTAAGATTACCTCTAAGAGCGTCTATGGTGACGTTCGTGATTCCAATTGACTCTTGAATCGCATCGGCCTTTGATCGCCATGCCGGTGTTAGACTCCTAAGGATTTTTCGAACTAGTTCTTTGTCTGTGAACGTCTTCTTGAGCGCGTGGAGATCATTCACTATTGATGAGAACCGCTCAAACATCTCGTCTACCTTTTCGCCTTCCTTCATATGGAACAATTCGTAAGCATGAGTTAAAAAGTCAATTTTAGCTTCTCTTACCTGGTCAGTCCCTTCGTAAGTGACCTCAAGCTTGTCCCACATTTCTTTCGCTGTTTTGCAGCAGGAGATTTTCCTGTAATCATTAGCATTAACAGCACAAAGTAATAAATTAATATCTTTAAAATTATTTTGGACCATTCGATTATCCTCGGCGTTGAATTCCTCTTCTGATTTTGGCACCCATTCTCCTTCCACCTTTTTGACAGGAACCTCATTTCCTTTGGTGTACACCTTCCACAAGTAAGGGCTGTTTGATCTGACGAATATCTGCATCCTTTCTTTCCAATATGAATAATTAGTCCCGTTAAACAAAGGAGGTCTTGTGGGGCACTGTCCTTCATCTATACCTGCAAAAGAGTCTAGAGTAGAAGCCATGGAAAGATTCTCTCAAACGGTTAAGTCTTTCAGAGAGTATGGCTTTGATACCAATTGTTGGACAATACGCTTTACGCTAGAGGGGGGGGGGGTGAATAGCGTTTTAAAAATATTAAGCGTTTTAGTGCGGAATTTAAAAACTTTGCAGAAATTAAAACAAGTGCAGTAGAATAAACTTACACAATGATGTATCCTGGTTGGCCACAAACGTGGTTAGTCCAGTCCCCGAGAGACTCTCTCGAGATTTCCACTAAAGTTGTCAAGCTTACGGGTGCTTAACAAACCGTTACAGCTGAGGACACAAGCCTCACCTAGTTGCTCGGGGATCACAATCCCAAAGACTTCAATTGCTCGGGGATACCAATCCCAAAGACTTCAATTGCTCGGGGATAACAATCCCAAAGACTTCAACTGCTCGGGGATAACAATCCCAAAGACTTCAACTGCTCGGGGATAACAATCCCAAAGACTTCAACTGCTCGGGGATAACAATCCCAAAGACTTCAACTGCTCGGGGATAACAATCCCAAAGACTTCAACTGCTCGGGGATAACAATCCCAAAGACTTCAACCGAGGAATCACAAGTTCCTCAACAAACGAGAATCGCAATTCTCTTACAAACACAAAACACACTCACTTTACAAAGCACTCCTTAATGAGTGGATATGAGTAGAAATAGTACGCTCAAGATCACAACAACTTAGCTCAATAGAATGGCTCTTCAAAAAGCTTTATGGATGAATGGAAAATGATGATCAATGTAAGAAAGCTTTTAGCAATGAAAATACTCAAAGTGTATATGTTGTTGTTGTGAAAACACTGAGTTGAAGCTGTATTTATAGGTGAAAAACTCAGTCTTACCGTTGTCTAATTGCCAATTAAGGATTGCTGAAATTGCTCAGTGACAATCGATTGTCAAGACTAAACAATCGATTGTTTGCCTATCAGATTAAAAATTCAGTCCCAGATTTTACGTCAACAATCGATTACTTCAAATCAATAATCGATTATTTATAACGTTAAGAAATCCTTTCCAATTTTTGGCATAAAACATCGATTGTCCGGAAATCAACAATCGATTATTTTAACAACGTTCAGAAAATCTTTTCCAGATTTTAAGCAAAACATCGATTGTTAAATATCAACAATCGATTACCTGAAGGTAATTGAAAATATATGACAACGGTCAGCTTCAACAATCGATTATCAAATGGAATAATCGATTATTAATTAATTTCAAAACTCTCTGTCTCATATATAATCGATTATCAAAAGCCACAATCGATTATCATTTTATTTAAAATCACTGGGAGACATTTTTCTCATTCTAATCGATTACCATTAGTTCATAATCGATTTTTATGAGTTTTGAAAACTTTGCCTCAGTTAACAATCGATTATCATAAGTACACAATCGATTGTTATGCAGTTTGCAAAAACCTGATGTTAACTGACTTACTCACAATCGATTATCATTAATTCACAATCAATTGTCATGCAGTCTTGGCTTAGAGATACTCGATTATCATAAGTACATAATCGATTATCTTAGCCCAGATTTTTGAGGCATGCTTGGAAAACATTTTAACAAATGTAAATATGCATAGTTTAAAATCATTTGACACTTAATTTAAATATGCATGATTTTGGAAAAATAATTTTAGTAGAGAAGCCATGTTATGAGCCAAGTTGAGGAATCAAGATCACAATTAATATTGACTCAATTATAACATTTCTAAACTTTGTCTTGAGCTTCTTGTAATGCATCCATTTTGTGCTTGTCCTTGAGTACTGCTATATATCGCTTTTTGCTTTGTTTGACATTCATCAAAACCTACAAAAGAACACACGTTTAGTATATTGCATTTGAAACGTGTTTCCAACACTTACCGTTACCGATTTCCCTCGAGTAGGGACTACCGTTATATTTGACTTCTTATGAAGAAGCCCACAGTTATACCGATTAGATGATTCGTATTAAAACCTCCCAAAAAATTTGAATATTGGTATTATATAGTGGTTACCGAGCTTATTCCTGAATTATTAATTATATTATACTACAAGAAAAGCATGATTAAGCTGAAAAGTATTTATTATTTCTAAAAGGGCATTTTTATGTTGTTTTCTGTTTGATATGCTGGCATGTTTTTTTTTTGCTTGTCCCCAAATTAAAAACGGCTGTGGTTAAGTGTTATTACTCACTGAGCTAGCGACTCATTCCCTGCTAATTTTGTTTTACAGAGACAGATGTTGACGCAGGCGAGGATTTCATTAGTTAGCGTGCATAAGTTGAGAATTCTTGGTGAGCCTCGCACTTGTTTGCGTGGGCGGAGATTTTTATCAATTGTTATGGTATCTTCTTGAATTCTTAGCGTCGCTCCATTGTCGTTCTTTTAGTGTCATGAGTATTTCTATTTGTTAATATGTTGATTAGTAATGGTGGAGACTTATTTTGGCTAACTGGTAAGTTGTCAATTCCCAGTTGAATTGTTATTAGGTTGTTTGGTTGTAATTTGAGATAGAAAAATTTTGGGATGGTCCAAAAAAGGGAAAACTATGTCCGATTTTCTGTGAAATTAACGATGAGGCTTACTTGGGAGCACTTGCTCCTGAGGCGCTGGTCACAATCCTAAATTGGGTCGTGACATTCTATATGTTTTGCACTTTGGAGTACTTATAGTTGTTGGAGAAGAATACTGCTGTAGAATGATCACGGTAAATTTTTGGCAGCTTCGTAATGGTGTCGACAACTCCAATTTCCGATAAAGAAAATTTCTGTCACGATCCAGTTTCACCTCAGCTCGTGATGACACCCAACACCATTGTCAGGCAAGCCAACGCAGAAGTATTAGTGAATTCTTGTTTTACTTTACTAAAACCATTATAACAACTGCTTAATTTGAATTTAAAACATGTGATAATTAGCAATATACAATAATAGTTATATAACCGAAAAGAATAGTCTACTAATATATGTGTCCAGACTTGGTGTCACAAGTATGTGGGCAACTAGTATAATACACAAAAGAATAATACTATCCTACTGTCTGAAATAGAGTAGACAACCAAAAGTAAAGAAAAGACTCCATTGGGTTACTGAACGGCATGGAATCTCAGCCGGATCAAGGGTATTCACCAGCCTGGTAACCTGATGTACCTGCCTCAGGTCTTGTACAATAAGTATAGAAGACTAGTATGAGTATATAAACAATATGTACCCAGTAAGTATAATGTCTAATCTCGAAGAAATAGAGACGAGAGGTTGACTTGACATTTACTAGGGTCAAATAATATGATAAGTGATATACTAAGTATGGATAGCACAAATGGTTAACAAAATTACAGCATGAGGCTATAGGTCCTTCCCTAGATGATATCACAGTTAGCCATTTACATTTCAGGGCATATAACAGAGTTCCGATCACAGCAATATACCAAGCAATAAGCATACGCAAGTAGTGTCGAGGTCGTACGGCCCAATCCAACACAAAAATTAAGTGTGCATTGGCGGAGGGTCGAACGACATGAACCATAAATACATCTATTACCTCATCGCGAATTATACATGGGACACGGTCAAATGTATTTAAACACAACAACAGGTAAACAAGAATACATATAAGGAGAGCAATTACTCACAAAAATATAAACTTCTCTTTAAAAGGGCTAGGAAAATGATGTTCTTCTTATTAGATTCATTTACCACATTCAACATGATTTAAGAAATCCCAAAATTTATCATAGATTTACGAGAAAACCACATAAAACATGCTTTTGTATCCGAAACTACTCGGACTTAAGCATAATAGTGGCTATGCACGGACTCTCATCACCTAGTACGTATGTAGCCCCCATATTTAGTGGAAAATTATTCAATTATTACACCTATGGGGACAATTTCCTCTTACAAGTATAGATAGGAGATTCACCTCGCTCCAAAGCATACTTCCAATATCAAGAACGTGCTCAAACCCTCAAATTTGGAGCCACACGATCCGAAACTAATTAAACAAAGTAAGTACTAGTCAATAGAGGCTCAAGAGTACATATTTTAATTACTAAAGTAATTTCTCAACCATAAACAACAATTTCCAAAAATCCGACCCAGGCTCACATTCCCGGATTCTGAAACTTTTCGAAGAAAGTTGTTCTCTATAACCTAAGGATCAATAATATGTAATTTCTACTTCATTCCTTAACAAATTTCATTGTAAGTTTTATCAAAACCCTAGGTTTTGTTCTAATCCCTTGATTTTTCCTAATATTTGTGTGTTAATCTACCCAAAACTCAAGTATTAAACTTAAAAATAAGGGGGGTGAACTTACCTCAAGGTTCTAGGTGAAAATCTTCTCTTAAGAGCTCCAAAACCGCCCAATAAATGAGTGCAAAATGGGCAAAAATGGCTGGAGTCCATATTAAATGAAGCTCACTGCTTTTGTGATTTTCGCATCTACGGTCCTGAGCCGCACTTGCATCGACTGCATCTACGGAAAGGAGCCCGCTTCTGCGGAATCTCAACTGGGCTGCTGGATCGCATATGCGAGATGCAAGCCGCTTTTGCGGCTCCACTTCTGCCAAAAAATAACTGCTTCTGTGGCTTTGTGCCTGGCCGCATCTGTGAGGGGTTGACCGCTTCTGTGGTCTCGCACCTGCGGCTGACCAACCACAGGTGGGGTTATGACAAATAGTTGGAGTTTCAGCCATTCCCAAAATTTCCAACTTCACTTGAGCCTCACCCGATTGACGCTCGGGGTCTCCTGGCCCCGTCTGAACATAGCTACAAGTTTGACATCATGAAACAGACTCGCTCAAACCATCGGAACGCCCAAACAACGTTAAATCTAATAATTACCCTCAAAACCAATTGAATCAAACTTGTGAACTTCAAGTTCTTAAATTCACTTCTAACATGACAAAACGTACTTAAACTACTCGGATTGACACCAAATTTTTCGAGCAAGTCTTAAATATTATATTGGACCTATACCAGGCTCCAAAACTAACAACGTGCCCGATACCGATATGTTCAAGCATTATTCAGTTTCATTAAATCCTTAGAATTTCTACTTTAACAATTTCTAACAAAAATTGACTACTCAGGCTAAGGACCTCTAAATTTGATTGTGGGCTTACGCCTAGGTCCCATATTTTCCTACGGACCCTCTGGGATAGTCAAAAGTAAGTACAGGTCTTTTTGCAAGAAATGTTGAGCAAAGTCAAACTTAGTCTTTTTAGAAATCTTAGGGAATCAGGTGTGCTTATTATAACTAAAACTCTTCCGAATCCTGAACCAACTATCTCTGCAGGTCGTAAGTTAGTTAAGGAAAGTGTGGAAAATTTTATTTAGGGGGACGGGATTCTAACAAGAAAAATGACCAGTTGGGTCGTTACAGTTTCGAAGCCATAATGCATGAATTGTGGCTACAAAACATACCACAAATTACGCTTCTATCGTGGATGTAGCAATGATATACTATTTGGTACTCTGCCACGATATTTCCCCTACAGCTAATAGGAATATATAACTGACCGGGGCCAACCATGTACTACTACAAAAGTAGAAAAAAAGCACGAAAGGTCGAAGCAGCTTTTACCCGAGAAGATGGGATCGATTTCCACAGGGAGCTAGGTATTGGAGTTGAATTTCTATCTAAATCGGAGTTGCATATTTGTTCCTAATTGTACTTCCAAAAAATGTTTATTTGATTTTTACTTCTATTACTAACTAGGATGCTAAATTAGACTAAGTAAAGATAAGATTAAACTATTGAGAGTTGTTCAAATAGATAAAAGGTGCTAGGGTAGTAACTGTTGATACCCAATTTATTTTCTACGTATTTTTACATATAAATACTTTCGAAATAGCATATATAAGTATGACCAAGTGTTTTAGCATTTTTTCCTAATTTTAAAGGATTTTTTAAAATTAATTTATTGTCCATTTTAGCAGTACAAAAATTAATACTTATTGCCAAAATTATCATTTTTGGTGAATAATTTATTTTATCCCCATGTTTATGCTAAAACATAGCTAAGGCAATTTATATATATTTTTTACAAATTATTTAGGTTTTTAAAAGAAAAATTACATATAATTGCAATTTTAGCCTATTTTAAGATCTAATAGCATTTTATAATTATAAAATTAGTTTTAATATTTTAAAATTAATGTTTATATATTATTAAGTGACTATGTTCCTTTAGTTTATTTTCGAAGTCATTTTTGATATTTTTATAAAATAAAAAGTAAAAAACTAGCTATTTCAAATCTAGCCCCATTACATTTCAATTATAGCCAAATTGCTCTCCCCCCCCCAATTGACCCAACTTTGAATCCCAAATGGACAAGCCCAATTCCATCTTACCCAGCCCCTTAACCCAATTCAAATGACCCAACCCGGTTCACCACTAACGCTCTTAAATCTAGGTCGTTGATCTGAACTATTCTTCCTTCCATGATTAAACACAATTGACTACCCTAATCCCCTTATTTCATTCAAATTTCCACCTCTGAATACCCTCCCTCTCTCAAACTCTCAGTCGTCTTCTACCATTTTCAACATCAATCTCACCGGAATCCATGGCCTCTCATGCCATGGACGGCCTATAGTCCCCTTCCTTCGCTCTTAAACGTTTGGTGTTCGAAGTTTTGAGGTCTGGCCTCGATGGTGTCCGATTCAGATCTTCACCGATTTAAGGTTCCATGGCCTATCTGGCCTTGCTCCGGCGTATTCAAAGCATTTTAAGCCTATTTCTGACATTTCCTACCAAGATCAGACCTTTTCAAGCATGTCTCGTTTTAGGGTTCTTTTGAAACCCGAACTACTCTAGGTTTTCTCTGATTTTCTTAGATTTGTTATATATATGTGCGCTACTAGAGTTTTAAACGTTTTTTCCAATTTTTCTTTCAAAAGTTACTTCTCTTCGATTTAGGGTTTCTGAAAAATTAAAAATGTTTCTCCGACTTTTATTTTCCATTTCTATGTGTATATCTATGTACTTCTACTGCTTTCTTAGGTTTTTTCTACTATATATGTTTTTCTGTGCCTTTTCTTTCTACTGTGTTTCTACACCATGCTCGCATGTTCATCATGTTGTGTTTTTCCGATATGTCTTGTTGATATACTTTTCCCGTAGTTTTTGTTCTCCTACTGTATGTTTCCCTACTGAGTTCTTAAGTTCTTTGTTTGCCATTTACTGGACCTTTATTTGAGTTCCCTTTAACATGTTTCTTCTAGTGTTTTCTTAAATGCTACACTATCTCTTTTCTCTTCTGAACCCTGTTTAAGTCCCAGCTTTTTCTTAAACATGTGCCTCCTACTCTCGCTATGCTTCGAATGAGTTTATTCACTCTGTTGTTTCAAACCTACTATTATATTTGTTTGTTTCCTCATAAGTCTCTGAAAAAGATCTTTGAGCATGTTTCAATTACTTGTCTCATTGTCTCTGTATCTGATTCAAAATGGAAATACTAGGATTTAGGGGTTTTTCCTTGTGCTTGGACCAGGGTTCTATTTTGGAACTCTTGCAGACTCATTCTGAGTCTATGAGCTGAGTTTGAATCTCTTTGTTTACGACTCTGAACTTTTATATTCTTCTACTGATTAGCACAATAGTTTTTCGTGCTTAAGATTCAGAATCCTTTTTCTTAGATTTAATTTATTAGTACTGATTTTCCTTAAGTCAAGATCTTTCCCATCTTCCTGACCTTGTTGATTCACATGAAATCTTCAATTTTTGATTTTACTGGTTGTTGATTGATTGTCTTTCCTTATTTGCACAAACTGTGTGCTATCAGACTTCTTCCATAAATAAATCTCTGTGTATTTACCCTTCTTGTGTTGCTTTGGAAAAGTGTTTGATCAACCTCTTTCCTTAACTATTTTGCCCATTTGAAATCAGAATCCCTTAACTAAAGGGAAACTTGTGTAATTGATTGACAACTGATTTTTTAAATTATTATCCTACCTTATTCTGCTTGCCTTCTACACTATAAAAAGGACACAACTTCTTTCTCACCAACACACCTTGAATTTGACTCTTTTCAGACACTTTCAATTACACAACTCTCAATTAAACACTTTTACACACATAATCTCGTAGCTCTCTTCTAAAATCTTCTGATTATTTGCTTGCTATTTGGATTTACAAGACTACTACTTTCTTTTCTTGTTTCCCTGAAACTGGTATGTTCTAATTTAGTTTTCAGCCTCATCCTAATCTGTTTATGTTAAAACTTCTGCAATCCCGTCTACTTTGCTATCTATGCTCAGTGTTAAATATGTATGATGTTCTCTTTGCATCTGTTTCTGATGTGCATCTATGTACCCTTATTCCCTTCCATGTGTTTGAGTTAAAGTTTAGAACATGGCAACATCCAAGTAGTTGCTCATGTCTGGACTTGATCCTATAATAGATTCTAACTCCCAAACAATATGGCTAACATGCTGGTTGGGGTGTGCCAGAACATCTAATTGCTGGGTATGACCACCAGCCTATCTCTGCTTCCCCCAGAATTCCCTCTTTGCACTTACACTCTCTCCTAGCTTCTAAGTTCTGTCCCCTCCTATGAGTGTTGCTTTGGGACCTTAAGTTCCCTCTGAACTTAGACATTCAAGGGCTGGCTCTTCTGCATTGCAGTATGATTCAATTCTATAATACATTTGGGCGTGAGCACTGTGCGGAGTCCATTTCGAACTCTTAGGAACTCTAACACATCCCAAATAAGATAAAGGCTTTGGAATATGATCTTTGGAGATTGGTTTATTTCATGTTTCAGACAGGAAGTCTGAATCATGCTCTCCTTGGTTGTAATTTTAGTTCTCTAATGTAATTTTACTTTTCTTATTTATTCTGGGCTGTAATAATAACTTGTAATAACTATTGGGGCTATTAGTGAAAATAGGGGGTCAATCATTCATGCAAAGGGGTAGATATCAAGTTCATAGGAATATTTACACTTCTATACTCATGTATCATGTTCTTAGCTTGTGCTTTTGCATCTCACAGAGGGACCATGTCCGTAGGCTTTTGCATTTTTGCATCTCGTGTAGGGACCATGTCTATAGGCTTTTGCATTTTTCGTATCTCATATAGGGACCATGTCTATAGGCCTCTGTACTTCTACATTATATAGAGACCATGTCTATAAGTCATTTCTGAAATGCTGCATATCATATAGATGATATGCCTATAGGACTTCCTGAATTTTTCATTTACATCTATCACTAGGAAAACATGTTCATAGGTTTAAATAATAAACAGCATGCTAGATATTGTTCCTATAGGACTTCCTGAATTTTTGCATCTACATCTATCACTAGGTAAACCTGTGCTTAGGCTTAACTAACAAACAACATTCTGGATACCATACCTATTGGATTTCTGCACTCTTATTTAGGTGTTTAAAATCAACAATGCCTAGAAAGCATGCCTATAGGAGCAACCAACAAAATCAGAATCATTCATTCGCTTATAAGTCTAAAATCAGCATTAACCATAACGACTACAGAATTTATATTCCTGTAACTGACAATTTCTTCTTTTTCTGAAACTAATAGATAGCATGCCTATAGTTTTTCATTTGACATTTAGACAAGCCATAAGGTAACTTGTACATTGAATCAGATTCCATCAATTCAAACCACCAGGCAGGCTTGACTCGGGTTTTTTATCTGAAAATGTAATAGATCAGTCTGCCACAACCTATAAGTTTAATTAAGACCATAACCATCACGTGGGAGACATACTAAACAATCTGTCTTTAAGATGAGGAAGCCTATTTGAGCCTTTAATTGTTATGTGTTTCCCATATCTTCTCTACATGTTTTTGATTGTCACATTAGAGTTTTATCCTTTTAAAATCACAAAAAGCCCAAATCTCCTTTCCTTTTAGGACTAGTAGTCCCAAATGCCTCTGGGCCTGATAGGATTGGGAATGGGTAATAGAATGCAATAAGTAAAACGAGACCATTTTGCATTTAATACCTTAACGTGGTGGGAAAGAGTAGATATGGATATGATGACCACATAAATAACACCATGTGTATAAACGATTACCGGGTGCTGTATGGTGTGATCCATATTTTTTATAAACCTAGGACCCTCCCCCCTCCCCTTCCTTTACTTGTTTGTTTTATTCAAAATTTCAAAAGCTATTTTTTCTCAAATCCCAGCTTCTTTGACTATTATTAACTTTCAATTTACTTGCAGCAATCATGTGAAATTTCTTCTCTTTCTTTTACCCGTTTATTCTGAGTTTCAAAAATTGCTTTTCATCTCAAATTTCAGCTTCTTTAACTTCGTTTTAACTTCAAATTACTTGCAATAATTAAGTGAAAACCCCCTCTCATATTTGTAACTCTTATTTGTCTACTTGTTATTTAAACATAAAGTCACAAATATAGTATGGCCGGGAACTAGACTAGTGGATCTTGAGGGGTGCCTAACACGTTTCCCTTGGGATAATTCAAGCCCTTACCCAATCATCTGAATTTCCAAATCAAAGTTCTTCTTATTTTCCTAATGCACTTAATCATTAGGTGGCGACTCTTTAAACCCAATTCCCAAAAGGAAACGAGTTGTCCTCCCATATGTCATAGTCCCAATTTCGCGAGAAAAAAGGGCGTGACAACGACTTTCTCCTAGGTGGCTAATTGATGAATTCTCGAGTCTAAGGTTAGATTGTCATATTTAAAGAGTATGATATAACCGTTGCACGATTCTACTCTCTATACCTCTCGGTTGTTCGAGTGATTTTGCCCGAATTGACTTTCTTAAGACCAATTGGGTATTCAAATTTGTGCAAGCAATTGAGGTTCAAGTTAAGTATTACTATCTCTAGGTTTAACCCTTTAATTGGGGATATCAATCATTTGAATATGCCCTAATTCCTTGTTGGACCAATTTCATGGACTTAGGCTCTCTTTCTCAAGAAAAGCCCAAGTCTACTAGGCATAAACTAGTGTTTGCAACTACTAATTCAACATTAAAACCCTAAATTAGCCCAAATACCAAACACATATAGACAGTCAAGCATCAAAACACAAGGCTTGTCAATTACCCACACTAGGGTTGAGCCATAGCCCTAGCTGATGAATCTAGCTACTCATAATTGTAGAAGAGAATAAAAACAATAGATGAAGAAAAGCCCATAATATTTAATTAAAAGATAAAACTTGAAGATTCAATGATGAAACTAAGCTAAAATTACTCAAAATGGTAAAAGAGAAGTGTTCACGAGCACAGCACTATCCCAAAATCTATCTGATGACCTAAAAATGGGAAAAGAAACTATTTATACGAGGCTGAAAATTCTGGATAAAAATACCCCTACGGAGCTATGCGGACCGTAGAAAATTGTGTGCGGCCGCACTAAGGCTCTTGGCTGACTAATCTGCTCTCTAACGTTGGCCATCGCAGAAGGCACAAAATGCATCGCGGTCACGGTGACTTCTATTGTGGTCAGCACAAAATGGACCGCGGACCGTAGAGCATCATCCTCCAACTTGGCAACTCTCTAATATTGGGCTCTACGGACCGAAAAGAATTGAGTGCAGCCGCAATAACATTAATGAGGTGCGCACAATATACTTTGCGGCCATATTGCTTGGCTGCCTGAAATGCCTACTTTCTGAAATTCATCTTTGCGGACCGCATAGAATGTTGTGCGGCCACACTAGTCCTATTTTACTGAGCTTGGCCCTGGTCTTGGTATTTGTGCATGTTTCCCTCCTTTTTGAGCTGGTTTTTGATAAATTGTCACCTTGTTGATCAAACCCCTCAATCAAGTACAACATGTGATCCTTTGGGACTATTTTGTACACATTTCTAATCAAAACTTAAGCAAGAAGGAGTGTAAAGTGCATCACAATCCCTAGTTATCAACTCCCCCAAACTTAAGCTTTTGCTTGTCCTCAAGCAAACAAAATAAGACCTATCCCTTAAGAGTCATCCAAGAAAATTCAGAACCTAAAGTGGCCTCATCTAGCATCAATTGGGACTAAAAATGGCCCTTAATTCAAATGAATCATTGACAACATTCACTCTTTTAAACACCATGGATTTAGTGTGACACAAGAGCATCAAGAGTTGACTCAACACATCAAAGAAACTTTTTCTATTACTTTGGTGATTGTGGAACCCAAACTCACACATCCTTAACTCTCCCTAAGCAAACCTCATCTTTAGGATAGTGGCACTCAGAACAAGGTTAATGGAAATAAACTCATCTCTCTCAAGGAAAAGTCACAAGTTTAGCTGTCACGGCCCAAATCCCAAACCCGATCATGATGGCGCCTCTCGTGACACAAGGCCAGCCGGAACAATTCAACAACTCTTTTCACAATTTAGTAAACATTTAATGAAACCAAACGCATGTAAATTATTCATAATGAGGAAAATAACGATAATAATAAGACAACCAACCCGATACAACCCAAACCGAGGTGTCACAAGTCATGAGCTTCTACAGAGTTTACTATAAGTCTAGAGAATATAATATCCAATACAATAGACTGAACAAAACATAAATGAGGTAAGATAGGGGAGAAAAGGGGTTGTGGACGTCAAAGCTACCCCGTAACTCCAACTTGCTTCCTGGTATGGAAGGAATTAGTGCTCATGTGCGGACTCTGCTATGCCTGAATCTGCACATATGGTGCAGGGAGTAATGTGTGTACTCCGACCCAGTGAGTAATATTAATAGATAATAACCAAAGGCATGAAAACACATAACAGCACAATGCAATTCTATATCGGGCAGTAAAACTCTTAATGCACCAAAATTCGCAAAGAGTAAAATGAAACCTCATTTTTAAGGACAAGTAATTAAGGTAAGACAGCAAATAGGTAGTAAATAGTAAAATTGCCCCTCGGGCCCAGTATCAATCGCTCAGTACAGTAACAGCCCCTCGGGCTCAATCTCAATCACCCAGCATAGTACCAGCCCCTCGAGTTCACTCTCATATCACATGGGTGCCGGCGCTCACTGTGGTGTGCAGACTACGGAGGGGCCCCTTACCGCCCAAGCGCTATATCAACATAAGGCCTGAAAGCCTTCTCACATCACACTCGAGGCCTGAAAGCCTCCTAGCATAACACTCGAGGCCTGAAAGCCTCCTCACATCACACTCGAGGCCTGAAAGCCTCCTAGCATAACACTCGAGGCCTGAAAGCCTCCTCATATAACACTCGAGGCCTGAAAGTCTCCTCATATAACACTCGAGGCCTGAAAGCCTCCTCACATAAAACTCGAGGCCTGAAAGCATCCTCACATAAAACTCGAGGCCTGAAAGCCTCCTCACATAGTGCTCAAGGACTGAAAGCCTCATGCAGCCAAAAACACCATACGCCCTTCGGGCATCAATAAAACAATAGTTCTCACCCCAAACGACAGTGAAATATCATTAAAGTCTCAAAATTTCAATTAAAGCGGTTGAGTTTGTAAAACAGTATTAATCAACAAGACTGAGTTCAAATAGTATATCAAATAGTGAGAAAACAATGATAAAAATCCACGAAAGACTCAAGTAATCGGCAAGAAGCCCAAAATATGACAATATGCCCGATTTCATGTTGATAATAAACACATCTCAGTAAAATATGCAGTAAGAATATCAATCGGGATAGACCAGGTCGCTATCCCCAGTAGTAAACAACCTCGCGCTCGTCACTAAGCGCGTGTTTCACTTCAATATAGCATTGTGTTGTGAAAATCCGGGGTTTCAAACCCTCGGGACATCATTTACTACCATTACTCACCTCAAGCCGGCCAAAATCCTAGCTCGCTATGCCCTTGCCTCTCAAATCGACCTCTTCGCGTGTCGAATAAGATCAAAACCACAACGAAAATGTCACAATATACAAATGGAACAATACCCAATCGAAAACAATCGAAAATAGCCAAAATCTCGAAAATAACAAAACTCGAGCCCCGGGCCCACTTCTCGAATTCTAGAAAATTTTACATTAATGGATTCCTTATCTCTCCATGAGTTCATACATATCAAAATCACAAGAATCGGAGTTCAATTGACTCTCTCAAATCTCCATTCTTGCCCTAACCTCAATTTTTAATCCTTGATTCCTTAGTTTTTCAGCTTTAATTCATGTAATAACACCTTAGAATTATGTTCTAGGCTCATAAATCCTTACCTCAATGAAGTCTCTTGATTCCCCTCTTCAAAATCGCTCAAAAAACCACCAAGTCCGAAGTGAAAAATGACTAACTCTTCAAAAATTCGCGAAGAAGAACTTAAATGCTTCTGCACAGCCCTTTACGCATCTGCGATCAAAGTACCGTTTCTGCGGAAAACCTTTCGCTTCTATGGCCATTCACTCAGGCCAAGACCGCTTATGTGATCACAAATCCACATCTGCGGCTTCTGCATCAGCGACTACAATTCGCTTCTGCAAAATCTAGGACTCTCGAGCCAATCTCGCACCTGTGATTTATTGTCCGCATCTACGGGACCTCTTCTGTGGTACCAAATCCGCATAAGCGAACATACCAGAAGCAGCAGTAAATTTCCAATTTCACAAGTCCAAAACTTTCCGTTAACCATCCGGAGTCACCCTGAGGCCCCAGGACCTCAACCTAAAATGCCAACTCATCCTAAAATATGATTCGAACTTGCTCCAATCATCAAAACACCACCAACAACACCAAAACCATCAAATTATATCAGATTCAAGCCTAAGTTCTTCTAAAACTTCTGAAACACGTATTTGATCAAAAACCCGACCAAAACACCTTCGAATGACCTAAATTTTTGCACACACATCCGAAATCACCTAAATAAGCTACAGCAACTCTCAGAATTCCATTCTGACCCTCGGATCAAATCTCACTTATCAACCGGAATTTTCTAAAATGCCAACTTCGTCAATTCTAGCCTAATTCTACACTGGACCTCCAAAGTCAATTCCGATCACGCTCCTAATCACAAATCATACCCCTAAGCTAACCGAATCACCAGAAATCACATCCGAACCCTCCGACTCATATGTCAACATCCGGTTGACTTTTCCAAACTAAACCTTCCTTAAAGAGACTAAGTGTCTCATTTCCTACCAAAAACCTCTCCATACCAACTCGACCACATAAGATATGGATAATGAAGCATAAAGAAGCTGAATATGAGGAAAACAAAGTGGTAACTCACGTGATGACGGGTCGGGTCGTCATATCCTCCCTAACTAAAACAAACGCTCTTCCTCGAGTGGGTCAAGAAACATACCTGAAGTCTCAAACAGGTGAGGGTATCTGTTCCGCATCTCCTGCTCGGTCTCCCAAGTAGCCTCCTTCATGGGCCGACCTCTCCACTACACTTTTGCCGAAGCTATACCCTTCGATCTCAACTTTTGAACCTAATGAACCAAAATAGCCACCTCATCCACATCATTAGTCAAATCATCATCCAATTGAACCGTGCTGAAATCCAATATATGGACCGGGTCCCCAACATACTTTCGGAACATAGAAATATAAAGTATCGGATGTGCGCCCGACAAGATGGATGGCATGGAAAGCTCATAAGCCACATCTCCAATACTGCTAAGTATCTCAAAAGGCCCAATAAATCGCAGACTCGAATTTCCTTTCTTTCCAAACCTCATAACATCCATTATGGGTGAAACCTTCAGCAAGACCTTCTCACCAACCATATAGGACAGATCTCGAACCTTCCGGTCCACATCTGTCGTGATTGAGCTATACGAAGTCTCTCCTGAATCAGCTTCACCTTCTCTAAAGCATTCTGCACCAACTATATCCCCGATAGCCTAGCCTCGCCGGGCTCAAACCAACCAACTGGAGATCTGCACCGCCTCCATACAACGCCTCATACGGAGCCATTTGAATGCTCGAGTGATAACTGTTGTTGTAGGCAAACTCTGCAAGCGGTATAAACTCATCCCAAGAACCTCCAAAATCAATAACACAGGCTCGCAATATGTCCTCCAATATCTGAATAGTACGCTCAGACTGCTCGTCCGTTTGAGGATTGAAATGATGTGCTCAACTCTACCTGCATACCCAACTCTTGCTAAAATGTCCTTCAGAACTGAGAGGTAAACTGAGTACCTCTATCTGAGATAATAGACAGTGGAACACCATGCAATCGAACAATCTCCCCGTTAAAGATCCCTGCCATCCGCTCCGAAGAATAGGTAGTACATACCGGAATGAAGTGCGCGGACTTGGTCAGCTGATCCACAATCACCTAAATCGAATCGAACTTTGACCACTCACGAAATCCATAGTGACTCTCTCCCACTTCGACTCGGGAATAATAATCCAGTGAAGTACGCCACCCGATATCCGATGCTCATATTTCACTTGCTGACAGTTGAGACAGCGAGCAACAAACCCTACAATATCTTTCTTCATTCTCCTCCACCAATAGTGCTACCTCAAATCCCCATACATCTTCGTGGCACCCGGATGAATGGAATACCACGAGCTATGGACCTCCTCCGGCATTAACTCCTGAAGCCCATCCACATTCGGCACATAAATCCGGCCATGCATCCTCAACACACCATCCTCATCAATGGTCACGTCTCTGGAATCATCATGCTGAAATCTATCCTTAAGGGCAAGCAAATGCGGATCATCATACTAGCGCTCTCTGATGCGATCATATAAGGAAGACCGAGAAACCACACAAGCCAATTCCCGACTAGGCTCCGAAATATCTAGTCACACCAACCGATTGGCCAAGGCCTGAACATCAACTGCAAAGGGCCTCTCCCCAACTGGAATATACGTCAAACTACCCATACTAACTACATTTCGGCTCATGCCATCAACCACTACATTGGCCTTCCCTGGGTGATACAAAATGATAAAATAATAATTCTTGAGTAACTCTAGTCACCTTTGCTACCTCAAACTAAGATCCTTTTGCTTGAACAAATGTTGAAGACTGCAATGATTGGTGAATACCTCACAAGATACACCATACAAGTAATGCCTCCAAATCTTCAGAGCATGAACTATAGCAGCCAACTCCAAATCATGAACAGGGTAGTTCTTCTCGTGGGGCTTCAACTGACAAGAAGCATAAGCAATCACTCTACCCTCATACATCAATACACATCTGATCCCAACTCTCGAAGCATCACAATATACAGTATAAGAACCTGAAGCTGGTGGCAAGACCAATACTGGAGCCATGGTCAAAGCTGTCTTGAGCTTCTCAAAGCTCTCCTCGCACTTGTCCGACCATAAAAGTGGAGCACCCTTCTGATTCAACTTGTTCAAGGGCGATGCAATAGAGGAAAATCCCTGAACAAACCAGCGATAATAACCTTCCAAACCAAGGAAACTACGAATCTACATGGCTGAGGTTGGTCTAGGCCAACTCTAAACTGCCTCTATCTTCCTCGGGTTGACCTGAATACCCTTGCTGGACGCTACGTGTCCCAAGAAAGCCACTGAACATAGCCAAAACTCACACTTGGAGAACTTTGCATAAAGCTTCTCCTCCCTCAATCTCTGCGTTACAACTCGCAAATTTTGCGCGTGCTCTTCCTGACTACGCGAGTATACCAGAATATCATCAATGAAAACAATAATGAACGAATCCATATAAGGCCGAAGTACAACGTTCATCAAATGCATGAACGTTGCTGGGGCATTAGTCAGCAAAAAAGACATAACAAGAAACTCATAGTGCCCATATCTAGTCCTGAAAGCAGTCTTAATAATATCTGAATCCCTGATCTTCAACTGGTGATAGCCCGAACGGAGATCAATCTTAGAGAATACCCTCGCTCCATGAAACTGGTCAAACAAATCATCAATGCGAGGCAAGGGATACTTGTTCTTCACTGTTACTTTGTACAATTTCCTGTTGTCAATGCACATTCTCATAGTGCCATCCTTCTTCTTTACAAACAAAATCGGTGCACCCCACGGTGACACACTAGGCCGAATGAACCCCTTATCTAGGAGTTCCTGAAGTTTATCCTTTAATTCTTCCAAATCCGCTGGTGCCATGCGATATGGCAGAATGGAAATGGGCTGAGTGCCCGACACCAGGTCAATTCCAAAATCAATATCCTTGTCTGGTGGCATGCCCGGCAGGTCTGCAAGAAATATATCAGAAAACTCCCTCACAACTGGAACAAAATCAATGCTAGGAGTCTCGGCTCCAACATCCCTCACGAATGCCAAATACGAAAGGCAACCCTTCCCAACCATACGCTGGGCCTTTCAGAATGAAATCACTCTACTAGGAACATAATCAGTCACACCACGCCACTCGATCCTGGGTACACCCGGTATAGCCAACGTGACTATCTTAGCATGACGGTCTAGAATAGCATGACACGGAGACAACCAGTCCATGCCCAAAATAACATCAAAATCCACCATGCTCAATAAAAATAGATCAACTCGGGTCTCCTGACCCCAATAGTGACTAAACATGACCGGTACACATGGTATACAACAATAGTATCGCCCACTGGGGTAGATATATGAACAGGTAAAGCAAGACACCATCGGGACGTACTCAATTGATGTGAAAAATATAAGGACACATAAGAATAGGTGAAACCGGGATCAAATAAGATTGAGGCATCTATGTGGAATACTGAAATAATACCTGTAATGACAGCATCTAAAGCAATGGCATCTGTCTTGCCCTGAAGATCATAAAAATGAGCCTGACCACCGCCTGATCGACCTCCCCCTCTAGGGAGACCCCTGGCTGTCTAACCCTCACCCCTAGCTGGTGGGGCGGGTGCTGAAGAAATTGGACCAGAAGACGAGGGCTGACACTTCTGCTGAGATGCGCTAGCAGTACGTTGAGGGCACTGCCTCCACATATGCCCGAACTCTCCACGCTCATAATAACTCTCAGGTTTTGGAGAATGGGACTGAAGGGAACCCCTCACGCCGAAGTGACTAGTTGATGCACTCAGCCTGGAAGAACTGTGAGCAGACGGAGCATAAGATGAACTCTGCGATGGAAGAGCGCTGAGTGAAGGCTGATACTGCTGAGAACATTGATAACCACGACCTGAAGATGCCCCACGATACTCGAGTCAGGCCGACTAAGCGGGCCTGAAAGAAAGACCCCTACCATGCTAGATCTAGCCCCTCGAAGGAGCACCACTGTAACTGCTAGAACCTCGATGCCCCTTGGCCTCTCTCTCCTCTCGATCCTGATGGCGAACCGCCTCAATCTCTTGAGCTATATCAACCACCTCCTCGAATGAAGCACCCAACACTCTATTTAGTTATGAGAACACGGAGATGGTAGTTAAAGCCATCAACAAATCTCCTGACACGCCCGCGATCAGTCGGAACCATCCAAACGGCATGACGAGCCAACTCTGAACCTCATCTCATACTAAGACACAATCATATCTCCCTACCGTAGCCACTCAAACTGCTTGTGTATCTCCTCTATGCGGGATTGTGGTACATACTTCTCCAAAAAGAGAGTGGAGAACTCCTGCCAAGTCAAAGGTGTTGCACCAACGGGCCTACGCCTCTAATACGCCTCCCACCAAGTGAAGGAAACTCCAGCCAACTGAAAGGTGGTAAATGCCACACTACTAGACTCAAGAATCCCTGCGGTACAGAGCATCCACTGACACCTATCAAGAAAAACCTGGGCATCCTCGCCCTCAGCACCATTGAATGTCGGAGATTGGAGTCTACCAAACCTCTCGAGGAGACACTGCTTATCCTCAGGCATAGCTGGAACCCTGAACTCCTGCAATAGTGCGACTAGATGAGCTGGAAGTGCTTATGGGGTTTGCAAGCCCTGCACTACCTGCACAGGTGTGCGAGCAGTGGGGGTCTGATTGCTTCCCCCAGGCTGCGAAGTAGCTGCAACTGTGGTGATTGAATCTGCCTGATCCAGGCCGGTGCAAACTATCAATATCTGAGCCAAGGTCTCCTGAAGACCGGAATCACCATGGGCACAGCTGGTGCCTGATTCTGAGTTGGGGCAACTGGAGGATCCACAGGTGCTGCCCCAGCTGCTCTGCCCCTACCATGACCTTGATCGCGTATACGGTCTCTGGTGGCCTCAATGGGTGGTAGTGATGGTCGTCCGCCCCATCTCGTAGCTCGTGTCCTCACCATCTGTGACAGAATGGAATAAAGAGAAGCTTAGCACTCGTATCAACAAGTTCGCACGATAAGAAATTCAAAAATGTGAAGGTTTTCTAAAAGTTCTGCAGCCTCCCGAGGATAAGTACATATGTCTCTGTACCGATCCACAAGACTCTACTAAACCAGCTCCTGACTCGCGACACCTAGTAACTTAGGCTCTGATACCAACTTGTCACAACTCAAATCCCAAACCCAGCCGTGATGGCGCCTCTCATGAAGACAAGGCCAGCCAGAATAACGCAACACCTCTTTTCACAATTTAATTAACATTTAATGAACCTAAATGCGTGTAAATCATTCATATTGCGAAAATAGCAATAATAATAAGACAACCAACCTGACACAGCCCAAACCGGGGTGTCACAAGTCATGTGCTTCTACAGAGTTTACAGTAAGTCTATAGAATATAATATTCGAAACAATAGACTGAAGAAAACATAAATGAGGTAAGATAGAGGAGACAAGGGGCTGCGGATGTCAACAACTACCTCGTAACTCCAACTCGATGCCTGGTATGGAAGGAATTAGTGCTCAGGTGTGGACTCTGCTATGCCTAAATCTGCACACATGGTGCAGGGAGTAATATGAGCACTCCGACCCAGTGAATAATAATAATAATAAATAATAACTGAAGGCATGCAAAAACATAATAGCACAATGCAATTCTATATCAAGCATTAAAACTCTTAATGCAGCAAAATCTGTAAAAAGTCAAATGAAACCCCATTTTTAAAGACAGGTATAATCAGGTAAGACCGCAATTAGGTAGTAAATAGTAAATTGCCCCTCGAGCCCAGTATCAACCGCTCAGTACAGTAACAGCCCCTCGGGCTCAATCTCAGTCACTTAACATAGTACCAGCCCCTCAGGCCCACCTCATATCATATGGTTACCGGCGCTCACTGTGGATGTGCATACTCCGGAGGGCCCCCTTACGGCCAAGTGCTATAGCAACATAAGGCTTGAAAGCCTTCTCACATCACACTCGAGGTGTGAAAGCCTCCTCACATAAAACTCGAGGCCTGAAATCCTGCTCACATAACACTCGAGGCCTGAAAGCCTCCTCACATCACGCTCAAGGCCCGAAAGCCTCACTCAGTCCAGAAACACCATAAGCCCCTCGAGCATCAATAAAATAATAGTTATCAGCCCAAACAATAGTGAAATATCATTAAAGTCTCAAAATTTCAATCAAAGTGGTTGAGTTTGTAAAAAAGTATTAATCAACAGGACTGAGTTCAAACAGTATATCAAATAGTGAGGAAGCAGTGATAAAAATCACAAAGGACACAAGTGATCGGCAAGAAGCCCAAAATATGGCAATAAGCCCAAATCATGTTGATAACAATCACATCACATTAAAATATGCGTAAAAATATCAATCGGGGTGGACAAAGTCGCAATATCCAGTAGTAAACAACCTAGCGCTCGTCATTAAGCACGTGTTTCACCTCAGTATAGCACTTCGTTGTGCAAATCCGGGGTTTCAAATCCTTAGTACATCATTTACTATCATGACTCACCTCAAGCCGGCCAAAATCCAAGCTCGCTATGCCCTTGCCTCTCAAATTGACCTCCTCACGCTTCGAATCTGATAAACACCATAACGTACGTCACAATATGCCAATAGAACAATACACAATCGAAAAATAGCAAAAATCTTGAAATTAGCAAAACCCGAGTCCCGGGCTCATTTCTCAAATTCTAGATAATTTTACATCAACGGTTTCCTTATCTCGCCACGAGTTCATACATATCAAAATCAATAGAAATAGAGTTCAATTGGCCTCTCAAATCCCCATTCTTAACTCTCTTACGTTCAAGCCCTGACCTCCACATTTAATCCTTGATTCCTTTGTTTTTCAGCTTTAATTCATGTGATAACACCTTAGAATTATAATCTAGGCTCAGAAATCCTTACCTCAATGAAGTCCCTTGATTCCCCTCTTCAAAATCGCTAATAAACCACCTAGTCCGAAGTGAAAAATGACTAACTCTTCAAAAATTCGTGAATAAGAACTTAAATGCTTCTTCCCAGCCCTTTTCGCATATGCGATCAAAGTACCACACCTGCAGTTTTCGCTTCTGAGGCCATTCACTCAGGCTAAGAGCGCTTCTGCTATCGCAAATCCACATTTGTGGTTTCCGCATCTGCGACTACAATTCGCTTTTGTGGAAACTAGGACTCTCGAGCCAATCTCGCACCTTCGATCTATTATCCGCATCTGCGGTACCAAATCTGCAGAAGTGAATATACCAGAAGCAACAACAAATTTCAATTTCACAAGTGCAAAACTTCCCGTTAACCATCGAGAATCACCCCAAGGCCCCCGAGACCTCAACCAAAAGTGACAACCCATCCTAAAACATCATTCGAACTCGCTCCAATCCCCAAAACACCACCAACAACACCAAAACCATCAAATTACATCGGATTCAAGCCTAAGTTCTTCTAAAACTTCTGAAACACGCATTTGATAAAAAAAAACCCGACCAAAACACCTCCGAATGACCTTAAATTTTGCGCACACATACCAAATCACCTAATAAAGCTACAACAACTCTCGAAATTCCATTCCGACCCTCGGATCAAAATCTCACATATCGACCGGAATTCGCCAAAATACCAACTTTGCCAATTCAAGCCTAATTCTACACTGGACCTCCAAATCCAATTCCAATCACGCTCCTAAATCACAAATCATCCCCCGAAACTAACTGAATCAGCGAAAATCACATCTAATCCCTCCAACTCATAAGTCAACATTTGGTTGACTTTTCCATACCAAACCTTCCTTATAGAGACTTCTCATTTCCTACCAAAACCTCTCCAAACCAACTTGATCACGTAAGATACAAATAATGAAGCATAAAAAAGCTAAAAACGGGGAAAACAAAGTGGTAACTTACGTGACGATGGGTCGAGTTGTCACAGCGGCTCTAAGTACCATATGCTTGCCACTTAAGTGAGTCACCACTAATGAAAGTTTCATTCTACTCAAGATCATATAGGGCTTTTGTAGAGACATAGTGAAAGCTTTTGGTTCAGGGTAGGGAATGTATGGTCTAAGTAGGTTCCATCTTCCCTTTAGCACTTCTTTTTGCTTCATTTTGGCATGCATTCACTTGAATTTTCAAGTAATTTCACTTCTTTATAAGGGGTTAAAGAGAAACACCGTTACTCTTTCTTGTTAATTTCAAGGTTTTTCTCTTTTCTCAACTTTCCACATCTTTCATTCTTTGATTTTATTAAATCCCTTCATTATTTTCTACATTGAACATTCCCTTTTGTCTTTTTGATTTTCTCTCTTTTTTATTGCCTTTCCTTTTCTTCATTTTGCACCTTTTACTGTTGCAATCCTCGTCTCTCTCCCAAACTTAACTTTTGCCATGTGCTAAGGAAAGATTGGGTGCCAAGAGAGGGTATCTTTAGAACGGGTAAAGGCATGTATCATGGTTCTTGAATGAAAAAGATATAAGGCTCAAAAGGACTGACTAGGGATTTTATCTTTGGTAGGCTATGGAAGTTTTAAAGATATCATTTGGATAAATCAGAGCCTATAGTCATGTCTCAAGTCAAATTACACTTAGAATTTCGCCTAGACAAATATTCAAGGAAAGTTTTAGACCAATGGCTCGGGAATTAGATATGCACTAAAAATTCTCACCACACAAGCTATGTAATTGCTAAAGAGATAGAGTCGGGGGCCCACAAGAACCTAAAATAAGATTTGAGCACACAATAGGCCCAAAAAACCATTTGATGATTGTCAGCCAACACAATAGTCTCAAGGTCATAACTTTTACCATCCTATGCACAACGATTTGTTTTTTACCATGGGATCAAAGGCAAATGTGTTTTGCCCAAGTGAAGCTTTGCTTGAGGCACCCTTATCAACTAACTACTAAAAAGCAAAAAGAAAACAGACTCAAACCCTTAAAAAGGTTTTCAAGCCATCCATCATCGGGAAGAGCTACTCGATTTGTACAAATTTCACCTTTGGAAAGAACCATGGCATTAAGAAAACCAAAGGCTTATTACAAAAACTCAAAACAAGAAGCTATGAACATAAAATAAGAAGTTAAGAAAAGGATAAATGTGGAAAGTAGAATGAATACATACAAAAGGGGATTTAATCGAATATACAATAGGGGAGATGAATATATACAATAGAATGTAACTTTTATATAAAAACCTAGGGTAAAAAGTATGAAAAATATAATAAAATGCTGAAATTATATAAATACCAAAGATTAAAAAAAATAAATCATAAAATATGTCATATGTATAGTCACCCAAATCCATATAGGCTTTACCCTCTCAAATGAAAGCTTGCATTATCCTTAATACCAACTAAGCAAAATAAGCACTAAAATAGAGGAAAGAGGAAAAAGAAACTCCATATGGGAAGTCCGTTTACATGGAGTCCTGAGTCTGGGTCCCTGGATCCTCTATATGCTCGGGAACCTGAGACTAGCTCCCTGTGATCTGTGGCTCTGCTTGTGGGACCTGGGTCTGGACCTAGATTGGCTCTTGGGGCTGGATGAATCCTCCGGGAGGTTCACCAATTGAATGACTACATCGTCAGACTATGGGATCACCTTCTTCCTCTTAGAATGCCTCTCGGACTACTGTGGCTGGGGATGGACTGTTGGTGTTGGGTTATGTAGTATCAAACCTAAAGGCATGTGATCCGCCTTCAATCTCTCATCCTTGACCTATAACTCCTTCACCGACTCTTTGGAAGCCCGAGTCTTCCTCATCTTCTTAGCCTCCCTAGCAAGCTCCTTGAGAGCCTTTCCATGTG
Source organism: Nicotiana benthamiana (assembly GCA_034376525.1). NCBI lineage: Eukaryota > Viridiplantae > Streptophyta > Magnoliopsida > Solanales > Solanaceae > Nicotiana > Nicotiana benthamiana. The sequence goes on from CM067332.1 coordinate 71,256,214, forward strand.
AATCAATAGCATCCGAAAGCACTCTCTGGTTCTCAAGGATCTTCTTCTGGTTTCCTATAAGCTCCTTCAGAGTGTCCTTAATGGATTGTGGGACCTGTGGAGGGGGAGGTGCTGACTGAGCTGAAGCTGTAGTAGATAGTATAGACAACTTACAAGAAGTTTTCTGCATCCAGTTGTTGATGCTGGTGAGGGCCCGGCTCAAATAGTGGGCAGTCAATAGGTAGGCAGTGGTGGAGGGTATGTTTGGAACTTAGAAGTGGATAGACCTGGGCCCATGTCTACTGAGGTGGAAAGAGCCTGAGTAGGAGCCACTACCACTACTGGATCTTTCATACTGGCCAGTTGAAGTAGTAGCTTTGCCCTTAAAGTGCTTGCCCTCAGTGTTGTCATCACTCTGCAGGCTGTACCAAGAGAACGGAGCCTTCAGCTTCGTTTTCATATCAAACTTCCGCTTCTCCACAGATAAGTCCTCCGGGTACATGGTCAGGAAGTTGGGGAAAGGATAGTTTTTGTTACCTTTATTTACCACCCGTGTGATAACCCAGGACATCACATTCCCGGTGTTAATCGGGTACCCCACCATGATGGATGCTACCAATATAGCCCGGTCAAGAGGGAGTGAGTTGTCGTGGGTGGTGGGGTCTAGCCTGCTACACACAAATGTCTCCCACCCCTTAGCCAAAAAGTTTAATGCTCTCCTCAATATATTAACTCCCGTAGTCAACCACTCAGGGGTGGTACTTGGGATTGCCAAGTACTTTGCCAACCATGGACGAGATTCATCCCCCAGTGCCATCTTCTCCAAGTAGCCCAAGTAATAATTTATGGTCTTTCCATCAAATTTTACCTTCAAGTTCTGCACTTTGGTAACAGTGGTACCCTTTTCTATATGGGCCACATTTGTGTAGAATTCCTTCACCACGCTCACTGGCCTCCTCCATATTCACTATGAAATACTCCCATCCAGCTCTCTCTCTGAACTGCCTCAATATATTGAGGTTGTGAGGCTCGAGGTCATTTATGATGAATTTGCTCTAAGGTATTAGCTTCCTTGCAGGCCACCACTCTCTGAACTTGTGGTAGGAAACCTCATTCACAAACCAGTCCTCGCATGACTCCGGTTATCTAGTCCTATCTACCCCACATACTTGGGGCTCACCCCCTTCTACTATTTCTCTTTCTTTTGCCACGGGAATCTATTCAGATTGTGAAGTTGTATGAGAGGTGGAATACTCATTGCCACTGCCTACATCTGAGCCCTCAGATGACTCAGAAGGTGCCTGCACTGATGCTTGGGCAGTGGGAAAAGCTGGAGGTGTATCTCTCAAACTGTTCCTCTCCGTCCAATCAGGAACATATTCTGGCACGGAGTCTGATGAATCCTTGGACTTTATGTTTATCACTTTCACCTCTTGATTTTACCATTGTCTACAAACAACAATCAGTCTTTCTTTGCTAGTATCAATATGAAATTTGAAGCTGCAAAAGAAAGTATGTTGCAGACAGTTTCGCTATTGAAGAGTGTGGACCATACAAAATGCAGTGCGGCCACAAAGAGGCCATTGCAGACCGCATATAGTCCATTGCGGTCCACACCAAGGTGGGGTTAAAACAACCCACTCTCTGAATCTAAGAACAGTGGACCGCACAAAATGCCAAAATGATCCGCATTGAGGCACCGCAGACTGCATAAGATCCAATGCGATCGTGGTCCTAAAATGTTCAGCTTTCAGAACTTTGCCATTGCGAAATGCACAAAATACCATTGTGGACCGCACAAGGGCACCGCGGACCGCACAAAATCCATCGCGGTCCACCCTGAATGCCCAGCAGCAATACCAACCTAGGGTTCATGTTTTAATCAATTTTAGCCTAATGTTTCACCTATTGATGAGTCCCTAAGTGTTGGTTCAATTTTTTAACTACCTAGTCCTACTTTAAACAAAAATTAATTAACCTAAGCTACAAAACTGAAACAAATACAGACATAGAGAGAAGAAGAACTAAGAAAAATAAAAATTCAAAGAAAATAAATAAATTAAACAACTAAGAAGTAGTTAATGTCACTAGAGATGAGATGAAATGCTGCGTAATGAACTTAAGCAGTTAATTTTGTGCAGATGAGAGAGATGAACAGTAATTCTTTCATGCTCTGAGCATAGAAGGATCGAAAAGTTCAAAAGAAGGGCCTTGGGTCTTATTTATAGAAAAAGGTCCTGGGGCCCAGCTTATCTACCCACCGTGGACCGCACAAAGTGGCACCGCGTTCTGCAGTGCTCGAAACGTAAGGCACTGACAAATTAACCACTGCACACCGCAAAAAAAGTAATGTGGCTGCAGTGGACCACCGCGGACCGCACAAAATACATTGTGGCCGCGGTGGTAAACTTCAGAGAACCCCAACTTTTTTCAAATCAGCAGTGTGGACCGCATTGATTTCTTGCCCCCGCACAAATGTCTTTACGGCCGCACAAAAAGAGGGTGGTCCATATTGACAACTTCAGAGAGTGGTCATTTTCCAACTTTTTTCTGCACTACATCAACATAATCCTACAGCATCTCACAACCAGTCAATCCAAAAATAATTCCTACACTCCAATGAAAATAACAGAAAAACAAGAATAAAAGCAAATGGATTGCCTCCCAAAAGCGCCTGATTTAACATCGTGGCACGACGTAGGTTACCATCAAATCATTTGAGATGAAAAAGTGCCACCATGTGGTTATCATCAATCTTGCCTAACTAGTGTTTGACCTTGTGCCCATTCACCCTGAAAACCTCACCATTTTTTTTCTTCATGTCAAGTGCACCAAACGGAGTCACAAACACTACTTCAAAAGGTCCACGCTATTTTGACTTAAGATTTCCCAGAAATAGACGTAACTGAGAGTTGAACAAAAGAACCAAATCATTCTTTTTTGAACTCTTTGCCACGAGAACATTTATCATGGAGGTACTTCATCTTGTCCTTGTACAAGGACGAACTAGAGTAGGCATGGAATCAAAATTCATCAAGTTCATTAAGATGCTCCACACGAAGATTGGCTGCCACATCCATTCAAGATTCAACTTCCTCAAAGCCCACATGTCTTTGTGCTCTAACTCAATCAGTAGATGGCAATCTTTCCTAAACACCAACTGGTACGTATACATACCAATCGGAGTCTTGTAAGCAGCCGTATAAGCCCATAGAGCATCATCCAACTTCTTTGAGGAAATGGTCCTATTTGCATTGATCGTATTTGATAATATACTCATAATTTTCCTATTTGAGACTTCAACTTGGCCACTCACTTGAGGATGATAAGCAGTAGAAGCTTTGTAGTTGACACCATACTTTGCAAGGAAAGTGTCAAAAGCTCTATTAATAAAAATGAGCCCCCCCAACCAATCACATATGATTGCACGTGGAGTGCCAAACATTATAAAAATTCTCTTCTTGAGAAATGAAACAACACTCCTGGCTTCATTATTAGGTAAAGTCACGGCTTCAACCCACTTTGAAACATAGTCAGCCGCTACAAAAATGTATATGTTCCCACAAGAGCTAATAAATATGACCATAAAATCAATGCCCCATACATTAAAAATATCAACTTCAAGGATGGTATTGAGAGGCATCTCATCTTTTTTCGAAATTCCCCCCTCTTTGACATTCGCCACACCTCTTCACAAGTTCACTTGCATCTTTGTACAAAGTTGGCCAATAAAATCCAAACTAAGAACTTTGGAAGTCGTCCTCACCCCACCATGATGGCCACCACAGGGAGAGGAATTATAGTCTCCAAGATGCTCAATTTCTTTGTCCACCTCGATACTATGTATTGAAATATTATGCCCAAGAACTATGCCCTCTTCCAACATGAAGTGACATTTATCCGAATAAAGAACAAGATTGGTTTCTTCACGCGGGCCAACACTCTATCCAAATTTTCAAACATGCATCAAATGAATCACCCACAACACTAAAGTCGTCCAGGAACACCATCCAAATATCTTCCACCATATCAGTGAAAATGGCCATAATACACCGCTAAAATGTAGCTAGTGTATTACACCACCCAAAAAGCATCCTAGAAAAGGTAAAGGTACCATATGGACAAGTGAATGTGGTCTTCTCCTGATCTTTTGGAGAAATCAAGATTTGGTTGTATCCAGAATAACCATCCAAGAAACAGTAGAAGGCACGCCCAGCAAGTAGGTCTAACATTCGATCAAGAAAAGGCAATGGAATGTTATCCTTGTGGGTCACTTTGTTCAACTTGTGGTAGTCGATGCATACCCTCCAACCGGTGACTGTACAGGTAGGAATCAACTCATTTTGTAAATTTGCAACCACGGTCATGCCACCTTTCTTCGGTACACATTGCACCAACAAAGTCTAAGAACTATCAAAAATGGGGTGCACATCCCCGGCATCCAACGACTTGATCACCTCTTATTTGACAACTTCTTGATTGTTTCATTCAACTTCCTTTAATGTTCCATGAGGGCTTTGCATCATCTTCCAGAATAATCTTATGCATCCAAAAGATACGGCTTATTACCCAAATATCAACTAAGGTCCATCCAATTGCCTTTTTCCGCTTTTAAAGCACTGCCAATGTGGTATCAACCTGCACGTTACTAAGACAAGAGGAAAGAATAACTGGAAAAGTAGCAATAAGGCCTAAATACTCATACCTAAGGTGTGGAGGCAATGGCTTCAACTCCAACACCATAGGTTCCTCAATTGAAGGCTTAGTTAGAAGAGTATTTCTATCTTAAATATCCAAACAGAGTTTCCTGGTCTCATAAGAATAAGATCCCATTCCATGTAGCATTCACACACTCCACTCGGCCCTCATCATCATTGTCATCAAGATTCAACAATGCGGCCTCTATAGGGTCCTCCACATTGATCACTGCACTAGTATCATCAACTATCAGCATCGTGACAAGATCCACAAAAGAGCATACCTCAGAACTGTTGGGCTGCTTTATTGACTTTCACACACGAAATACCACTTTCTCATCGCCCACTCAGAAGGTAAGATCCATTCTTCCAATTAACTAAGGCATTCCTCGTAGAAAGAAAATGTCTCCCCAATATGATCGAAACTTCATAATCTACCTCACAATCCAAGATCACAAAATCAGCTGGCAAAATAAATTTGTCCAACCGGACAAAAACATTATCAATAATACCCAATGGTCTCTTTATAGTTCTATCTGCCATTTGTAATCTCATGGAAGTCGGCCTCGGTGTCCCAATACCCAAAGTCTTAAAAACTGAGTAGGGCATCAAGTTGATACTTGCCCCCAAATCACATAGAGCTTTAGAAAAGTACACACTCCTAATGGTACAAGGAATGGTGAAATCATTGGGATCTTCTAGCTTCGGGGCCATTGAGTGTACAATTGCACTAACTTGGTGCGTCATCTTTATAGTTTCACAATCCATTGACCGTTTCTTTGTCACCAAGTCTTTCATGAATTTAGCATAGCCCGACATTTGTTCAAGAGCCTCCATCAAAGGCACATTAATGGATAAGTTTTTCATCATGTCAATGAACTTTTTAAACTAATTCTCATTTCTCTTCTTCGCGAGCCTTTGAGGATAAGGTGGAGGAGGCATTGGCAAAGGAGCCTTGGCTTTAGGAACAACCAACTCTGGCATGTCTATTATGAGTTCCCTAGACTGATTCATCTCATTATGAGCTTCCACCTCGGCATCTTGAATATCAAATTCTCACATCTCTATTCACATTCTCAACAATCACATTTTCAACCACCAAAGGAACTTCATCTTCTTGCAACTCAACTTCGTCACTCAAAATTTGATTTTGTTTGGAGGCATTCACCTCAATGCCTCGTCCACTCCTTGTAGTTACTGACATCACATGATTGTTCCCACCCTTTGGGTTGAATACCATATTACTTTGTAGATCCCCCTTAGGGCGAGTATTCAAGGATTGGGAGATTTGGCCTAATTGAACCTCCAAATCTAATTGAAGTATTGTGGGAAGACAATTGAGCATCGGAATTGGTAGTCTTTTTTATCATCTGTTCGAACATCATTTCAATTCTCCCCATGTCATTGTTGGAAGAACTAGGCCCTTGTGATGGAAATGGGGGTAGATTGTTCGTTTGTGATATATTGGGGACTTTTGAAAGCCTTTACCCTAGTTTTCTTGATTTCTATTGTTCCAACCTCCTTGATTATTGTTACCACCCCTGTTGTTGTTGTTTCCACTCCAATTACCGTGATTGTTTTGATTATTGCCCTAATTGCTCCAATTGGAATTTTGGTTTTTGTTTCCCCAATTACCATTGCCTTGTTTCTGTTGACTGTCCCAATTGCCTTGGGGTTTCCATTACTGTTCGTTGGAAGAATTGCCCATTTGGCCTTGATAATTATTCACGTATTGCATCTCTTCATTCTGCCCATCATAACCATCATCTTGGATCCACCACAATCATTACCATTGATCCAAACTCCCTTGGTTCTGTTGACCTCTTTGTCTTATTTTGTTTACTAGCATGTTGACACCCTCCATATCATTTAGTTGGCGAGGATTTTGAACTTGTTGCAACTGTACCTTTACTAGTTGGTTGATTGTAGTTGTCAACTCAGCTATAGCCTCCCCATGATCATGTGACTCTTTATGTAAATGAGTGACCGTGGGGTCACCCTAATGCACATTGGCTCTACTTTTCCAAGCGGATGAAGTGTCAGCCATCTCGTCAAGAATGTCACAAGCCTCATCATAGATCAATTTCATAAAAATTTCCCCCAGCAAGTTGATTCACTGTGCATTGGTTTGTTGTGTTAATGCCTTGGTAGAAAGTCTGTTGGATCATCACCTCGGTATTATCATTGTTGGGGAATTCTTTCACCATTGTTCTATATCGCTCCCAAATCTCATGTAGTGGTTCAGTGGGCTCCTGTTTTAAAGCTAAGATTTCATCCCTCAATGCTGTTATGCCCTGGTGAGAAAACATTTGCTATGAACTTATCCGCCAACTCATCCCAAGTAGTGATGGAATGGTTGGAAAGTCGCTCAAGCCAATCCAATGCCTTCCCTCTAAGTGAGAAATGGAAGAGTCTCAACCAAAGTGCACCCTCGAACCCATTAGTTTGCTTATTCCCCTAACAGGTTTCCACAAAACCCTTGAGATGTTTGTAAGCATTTTGATTGGCAGCGCTCGTAAAATACCCATGATGCTTCAACAATGTCAACTGAACATTGGTTATTTGAAAATTGCCTGCTCGGATCTAGGGTGGGACAATTGCACTTGCATAGTCTTGGTCTGGAAGCTCTAGTTAAGCCACTCTTGGACGTGGCGGGGGAGGGTCTGGGATATTAGCATTAGCATTGGCTTGGCAGCCTCTCTGTTGTTCTTGAGGTACAAGAGGCACCTCATCCTCTCCATTGTCATCTACCTTCTCCCTTGTTATCACATTTCCAAGAGGGTCATTGTTGTTAGCTGCCATTTTTATACCTGAAGTTGTGACACACACAAATTAGTAACGCAAAAGGAAAGAAGAAGAATACACAAAACTATTTAGACAGATAGCCAAAACTGTTAGCTCCCCGGCAACGGCTCCAGAAAGTGATCGGGGCCAACCCTATACTACTACAAAAGTAGCAAGAGAGGTCAAAGCAGCTTTTACCCCGGAAGGTCGGGATCGATTTCCACAGGGAGGTAGATATTGGAGTTGAGTTTCTTTCTAAATTGGAGTTGCTTATTTGTTCCTAATTGCACTTCTAAAAATTGTTGGTTTTGATTTTTATTTCTAATTTTATACTACTATGATGCTAAATTAGGCTAAGTAAAGCTAAGACCAAACTATTGAGAGTTGTTTAAATAGATGAAAGGCACCTGCGTAGTGACTTTATCCTAGGTGGCTAATTGATAGGTTCTTGAGTCTAAGGCTAGATTTTCATATTTGGGTAGTATGATATAACCATTGCACGATTCTACTCACTATATACCTCTCGGTAGTTCGAGTGGTTTTTCCCGAATTCACTTTCTCAAGACCAATTGGGTATGCATATTTATGCAAGCAATTGAGGTTCAAGTTGGGTTTTACTATCTCTAGGTTTAACCATTTAATTGGGGCTATCAATCTCTTGAATCGCCCCAATTCCTTGTTAGACAAATTTCATGGATTTAAGCTCTTTTTCTCAAGAAAAGCCAAAGTCTACTAGGCATAAACTAGTATTTGCAACCACTAATTCAATATTAAAACCCTAAATTAGGCCCAACACCAAACACCTATAGACAATCAATCATCAAAAAGTCAAGACTCGTCAATTATATACACTAGGGTTGAGCGACAACACTAGTTAATGGGTCTAGCTACTCATAATTGTAGAAGAAACAAAGAAATAGATGAAGAAAAGCCCATAATATTTAATTACTAGATAAAACTTGAAGATTCAATGATGAAACTAAGCTAAAATTACTCAAAATGGTAAAAGAGAAGTGTTCACAAGCACAGTTCTATCCCAAAATCTATCTGATGACCTAAAAATGGGAAAAGAAACTATTTATAATAGGCTTGAAATTCTAGACAAAAAATACCCCTACTAGGCTAGTGCGGACCGCACAAAATTGAGTGTGGCCGCACTAAGGCTCTTGGCTAATTAATCTGCTCTATGAAGTTAGCCATCACGGACCATACAAAATGTACCGCGGCCACAGTGGCTTCTATTGCGGTCCACACAAAATGGACCGCGGACCACACTGGGCATCATCCTCCATCTTGGCACCTCTCTGACCTTGGGATCTGCGGACAAAATAAAATTGAGTGCAGCTGCAATAACATCAATGCGGTCCGCACAAAATACTTTGCGGCTACATTGCTTGGCTGCCTGAAAAGCCTACTCTCTGAACTTCATCTTTGAGGACCGCACAGAATGGTGTGCGGCCACACTAGTCCTATTTTATTGAGATTGGCCTTGGTCTTGGTACTTGTTCATGTTTCACTCATTTTTGAGCTGGCTTTTAACACATTCTCACCTTGTTGATTAAACCCTGCAATCAAGTACAACAAGTGAGTCTTTGGGACTATTTTGTACACATTTCTAATCAAAACTTAAGCAAGAAGGAGTATAAAATGCATCATAATCCCTAGTTATCAATAACCAAACATGGACTTTCTAGTGTTAATACATCCAACGAAATCTGAATCCAAGTATCCAACAACTTCCAAATGCTTGGATCTCCTATACATGAGCATGTAATCATTCATTCCTTTCAGGTACATCAAGACTTTCTTTGTAGCTTTCCAGTGATCACTTCATGGGTTACTCTTATATCTCCTTAGCATTTTGATCACAAAACTAATATCCGGTCTTGAGCAAGTTTGAGGATACATCAGACTACCAACAATAGAAGAGTAAGGAATTGATTCCATTTCTTTTCGTTCTATATCATTCTTAAGGAATTGCATGAGACTAAATTTGTCCCCTTTTTGAATTGAGACAATCCTACTGAACAATTATTAGAGAACTCTTTCTATGTAACCTTTCTGAGACAATCCCAATAGTCTTTGTGATCTATCACTGAACATTTCTATTCCAATAACATAGGATGCCTAACCCATATCTGTCATTTCAAAATTCTTAGAGAGAAGATCTTTAGTGGCGAAGCAATTATTATTGTTCATTAGGTCATTTTATAATGGGCTCGCAAAATTTTTGGAGATTCGTGGTTGGTTGTATGAATTGATACAGATGGTGTGGACTATTGCTAAAGAAAATATTTTTAAAAATTGCCTTGAATTCCTATTTTATTGCTCAAAATGCCAACAAATTAGGAACAAAGTGAGAAAATGACGCCTATCATTTATTAGGTCATACTTGATGAGCCTGCAAAATTTTAGAAGATTCAGGACCGGTCCTCTGAATTCTTGTAGATGGTGTAGAGTATATCACAAGAAAATCTTAGAATCATCTCGAATTTCTATTTTATGGTCCTAAAATCCCAAAAAAGCGGAACGACTATGGCAAAGCGATGAATATTGTTTTTTAGGCATTTTTGATGGGCCTATAAAATTTTAGAAGATTTGGAGCCCGTCGCCTGAATTCATGCAGATGCATGGACGATATCACACGAGAATCTGAGAATCGTCCTTAATTCCTATTTTATGGCCCTAAAATGCCAAAAAATGAAGAAAGGCCATGGAAAATTGATGATTATTGTTCATTAGGTTATTTTTTATGGGCTCATAAAATTTTAGCAAATTCGGGGTCAGTCATTCGAATTCATGTAAATGGTGTAGACTATAGCACACGAAAATTTGAGAATCGTCCAAAATTCCTATTTTATGGCTCTAAAACTCCAAAACAAGGAACAATCATGGTGAAAAGATGACTATTGTTCATTAGGACTTTTTTATGGGCCCCCAAAATTTTAGGATAATCGAAGCAGCCCGAGTTCATGTAGATGGCATGGACTATAACACAAAAAAATCCCCGAGTCATTCTGAATTCCTGTTTTATGGCCCTAAAACACCAATATGAGGAACGATCATAGAGAAGCGATAACTATTGTTTATTAGGTCATATTAAATGTGGCTGCAAAATTTTAAGAGATTTGGGATCGGTCGCCCGAATTCATGCAGATGGTGTGGACTAGCATGCAAAAATCTAACAATCATCTTGAATTCCTATTTTATGGCCCTAAAACACTAAAAATGAGGAACGCGCATGGCAATGTGATCATTATTCTTTATTAGATTGTTTTTTATGGGCCCGAAAAAATATTTAGAGATTCAGGACCGATCGCCCCAATTCTGTATATGGCATGGACTAGCACATGAAAATGTGGGAATTCTCTTAAATTCCTATTTTATGGCACTAATATGCCAAAAAAGGAGAAATGGTCATGGCAAAGCGCTCAATAGTATTCGTTAGATAGCTTTTAATAAGATCACAAAATATTAGGAGTTCCAACACACGAAAATCTAGGAATCATCCGAAATTCATGTTTTATGGCCCTAAAATACAAAAAATAAGGAACAATCATGACGAAGTAATGACTATTAATCATTAGGTATTTTTTATTGGGCCATAAAAATTTTTGGAGATTCGACGATGATCGTCTGAATTGATGCAAATAGTGGAATAGCAGACAAAAATATAGAAATTGTCTAGAATTTATATTTTATGTCCCTAAAATGCCAAAAACGGCGAACTCTCATTGCAATGTGAATAATTATTATTCATTAGGTCATTTTTTATGGGCCCCAAAATTTTAGGATATTCTGGGCCGATCACTGAATTCATGCAGATGGCGTGGATAGCACATAAAATTTGGGAATTCTCCTACATTCATTTTTATGGCCATAAAATACCAAAAACTGACGAACAGACATGGTGATGCAATAAATAGTGTTGATTAGGTTATTTTTTATAGTCTTGCATGATTTTAGGATATTCAAGGCCAATCACCCCAATTGATGCAGATGGCATGGACTATAGCACGCGAAAATCTGGTAATCATCCTAAGTTTCTATTTTATGTCTAAAATGCCAAAAACAAGGAACGTTCATTGCAAAGCGATGATTATTTTTCATTAGGTCAATTTTTATGTGCCCAAAATATTAGGATATTTGTGCTGGTCTCCTAAATTCATGCAGGTGGCATGAACTATAACACATGAATTTTAGGGAATCATCCTAAATTCCTATTTTATGGTCCTAAAATGCAAAAAGAAAAAAAAAGACTAGGAACGGTCATGGAGTATCGATGATTATTTTCATTAGGTCATTTTCTTGGGCCAGCAAAATTTTAGGAGATTCGAGGTCGGTCATCTGAATTTATGCAGATAGTCTGGACTATAGCACACGAAGATTAATGAATCATCCTGAATTCCTATTTTATGACCCTAAACGCCAAAAGCAAGGAACGTTCATGGAAAAGAGATAAACATTATTCATTAGGTCATTTTTATGGGCCCATAAATTTTAGGAGATTCGGAGCCAGTTTCCTGAATTAATGCAGATGGCGTGGACGGTAACACAAAAAAATCTGAGAATCATCCTGAATTTCTATTTTATGGCCCTAAAATGGTAATAATGAGAAAAAATAATTGAGAAGCGATTACTATTATCCATTAGGTTATTTTGGTGGGCCCGCAAAATTTTAGGATATTCGTAGTCGATCGCCCGATATCATGCAGATACCGTGAACTACATCATACAAAGATCTAGAAATCGTCATAAATTTCTGTTTTATTCCCTATAACGCCAAAAAATAAGAACGTATGGTGAAGCGATGACTATTATTCATTAGTACGTATTCGCTGCCCCTGTAAAGTTTTAGAAGAGTTGGGGTCGGTCGCCCGAATTTATATATATGACGTGGACTATAGCACACAAAAATCTGAGAATTATCCTGAATTCATATTTTTATGGATCTAACATAAAAAATAAGGATCATTCATAGCAAAGGGATGACTATTGTTTATTATGTAATTTTTTATGGGCCCAAAAATTAAGGAAATTCGAGAACAGTCACACCAAAATTTGTGAATCGCCCTAAATTCCTATTTTACGGCCCTGAACTGCTAAAAATGAGGAGCGGTCATGGGAAATCGTTAACTATTATTCATTAAGTCGCGTTTATGGGTGTACAAATTTTAGGAGATTTAGGACTGATTGCCAGAATTCATGCATGTGGCGTTGATTATAGCACACTCAAATATGAGATTCATCATGAATTCTTGTTTTGTGGCCCAAAAACCCCAAAAAATAATGAATGGTCATGGCAAAGATATGACTATTGTTCATTAGGTCATTTTTATGGGTCTGAAAAATATAAGAGATTTGGAGTCGCTCGTCCAAATTCATGTAGATGGCATGGACTATAGCACACGAAAATCTGGGAATTGTCATGAATTCCTATTTTATGGCTCTAAAATGCCAAAAAAGAGAGGAACGGCCATGGTAAAGCAATGACTATTGTTAATTAGGTCATTTTTATGGGCCTGTAAAATTTTAGGAGATTTGGGATCGGTCACCCGAATCCATGTAGATGGCGAAGACTATAACACACGAAAATTTGCGAACCATCTTGAATTCCTGTTTTATGGCCTTAAAATGCCAAAAAGTGAAGCAATGACTGTTGTTCATTAGGTCAATTTTTATGAGCCTGCAAAAATTTTGGAGACTTGAGGTGGGTTGCCAGAATTCTTGCAGATGGGCTATAGCATACGGAAGTTTGGGAATCGTTTGGAATTTATGTTTTATGGCCCTAAAACGCCAAAAAATGAGGAACGACCTTGGGAAAGAGATAACCATTGTTTATTAGGTCGTTTTTTTGGTTCTACAAAATAATATAAAGCCAGTCGCTCGAATTCATGTAGATGGTGTGGACTACAGCACACAAAATATCTAAGAACACCCTGAATTCACGTTTTATGGCCCTAAAATGTCAAAAAGAGGAACGGTGATGGTGAAGCAATAACTATTGTTCATTAAGTCATTTCTCATGGGCCCACAAAGTTTTAGAGATTCAGGGCTGGTCATCCAAATTCATGCAGATGGTGTGCACTATAGCACACAAAAATCAAGGCATCATCTAGAAATTTTATTTTGTGACCCTAAAAAGCCAAAAAATAAGGAACGGATATGGGGAAGTGATAACTATTGTTCATTAGGTAGCTTTTGTGGGCTCGTAAAATTTTGGAGACTTGGGACTGGTCTCCCGGATTCATGGTGATGACATGGACTATAGGACACGAAAGTTTGGGAATCATCTGGAATTCATGTTTTATGGACCTAAAATGCCAAAAGAATGAGGAACAACCTTGGCGAACTGTTAACTATTGTTCATTAGGACATTTTTCTTGGTCCGCTAAAATTTAAGAGATTAGAAGTTGGTTGTCGTATTCATGTAGATTGCCTAGACTATAGCACACAAAAAAATCTGGGAATCGTCCTAAATTCACATTTTATGACCCTAAAACGTCAAAAAGAGGAAAGTTCATGGCAAAGAGATGACTATTGTTCATTAGGTCATTTTTTATGAGCCCATAAATTTATAAGATTCAAGTTGATCTCCTGAATTCATACAGATAGTGTGGACTATAGCATACGAAAGTCTGAGAATCACCTTGAATTCCTATTATAGAGCCATAAATGCCAAAAAGAGGAACGGACATGGCGAAGCGATGACTATTGTTCATTAGGTTATTTTTTAAGGGCTAGCAATTTTTGAGATTTAAGCATATCGCCCAAATTCATACCGACCGCATGTACTATAGCATACGAAAATTTAGGAACCATCCTGAATCTCATCTTATGGCCCTAAAATGTCAAAAAATTCATGAACGGTCATGGAGAAGGGATAAATATTGAATTAGGGAATTTTTTGATGGGTCCTCAAAATTGAGGTGATTCATGGTTGGTCGCTCGAATTCATGCAGATGGCGTGGACTATAGCACATGAAAATATAGGAATTGTCCCGGATTCCTATTTTATGGCTCTGAAACGCCAAAAATTAAAGAATGATCATGGCGAATCAATGAATATTGTTCATTAGGTTATTTTTATGAGCCAACAAAATATTACGAGATTCAGGGTCGATCGCCCGAATTCATGCAGATAACAAGGACTATAGTATACGAAATTCTAGGAATCATCCTAAATTCCTATTTTATAGCCCTAAAACTCCAAAAAAGTGGAACGCTCATGGCGAATCGATGACTATTTAGGTCTTTTTTAATGGTCCCGCAAAATTTTAGAAGATTCAGGACTGGACGCCCAAATTCATGCAATTGGCATGGACTATAACAAATGAAATTTTGGGAATCATCATGAATTCTTGTTTTACTGCCCTAAAAAGCCAAGAATGGGGAATGGTCATGGAAAAGTGAGGAATATTGTTCATTTGATCATTTTTATATGCCAACAAGTTTTGAGGAGATTCGAGGTCGGGCGCTCGAGTTCATGCTGATCGTGTGGACTATAGCACACGAAAATCTTAAAATCGTCTTGAACTCCTGTTTTATGGACATAAAATGCCAAAAATAATGAACGCTTCGGCAAAACGATGACTATGTTCATTAGGTCATTCTTTTAGGGCTCACAAAATTTAAGGAAATTTGGGGTCGCCCGTTCGAATTCAACCAATTGGCATAGATTATAACGTACGAAAATCTAGGAATTATCCTAAGTTCTTGTTTTATGGTCGTAAAACACCAAAACAAATGTGGAACGTTTATGGCGAAGTGATGACGGTTGTTCATTAGGTCATTTTTATGTGCCCGTACAATTTTTAGAGATTGGGGACCAGTTGCCTGAGTTCATAAAGATTGTGTGGACTATAGCACCCGAAAATCTGGGAATCGTCCCGAATTCCTCTTTTGTGGACCTAAAGCACCAAAAAATAAGGAATGTTCGAGGCAATGCGATGACCATTAGGTCATTTTTATGGGCCCGCAAAATTCAAGGAGATTCGGGACTGTTCGCCCTAATTTTTGCAGATGACGTGGACTATAGCACATAAAAATATAGGAATCGTCTGAATTCCTTTTTTATGGCCCTAAAGTGCCAAAAAAAAAGAATGTCCATGGAAAAGTAATTACTATTGTTCATCAGGTTGCTATTTATGGGCTCGCGGAGCTCTACCAACTGAGCTATATCCCCTAAGGCTGTATTGTGGCGCGGGACCGCGGTCCTGGCGGGCCTGGCGGTCCTGCTGGGCTGTCCTGGTGGTCTGGTCTGTACCGGTCCCAAAAAACCGTGACAGGCCGGTCCTTTTCGTTGAACCATCAGGCCCGGGACTGCCTGGCGGGCCCAACGGCTATTTTTTTAAAAAAAATCAGTAACTACTCTTTGCAAAAAGTAGCCGTTTAGAACTTTGAAAAATACCCATTTTGCTCCCAAACTTTATATAATTATACTTTTTTCCATTTCTCAACTATAAATACCCCATCATTCTTTCGTTTTTATTCACCAATTCATCAATATCTCTCAATCTCTCTCAAGCTCTCTTTCAATCTTTCTAGTACAAGTGCTTAATTTGTTGTTGAAAATTCATGAAAAATTGTGAAGTTGTTGAATTGAAGTTTTCAAGTGTTCAACGATTTTCAATTTTCAAGAAGTTGTTCGACAATCTGGTAAACTCGTTTTAACTCTTACGTGCTAATAATATATTTTTGTGTTGTTTAGTTTGCATAATTCTAATTAGTATGGCATTTTTTTTGAAAAAAATATTCGGTAAAGGAAAAGGTAAAACCGGTGAAAGTAGTGGCCATAATACTACCCTTCCCCCGGCTCCCCGACCTACAAAAGATAAGCAAGTTGAAAGTAGTTGCCAGCCTAGACGTCCTAATCCGCCTCCCGTAATGCTTGATAGTGATCACCCTTGTTTTCAATTTACCGATAGTGAATTTCTACATGATGTTGCAGTAGATGATAGATTAGATGATGAAATTATGAATGCTCTTTATCCTAATGAACCTATCTTAGAGGAAAATGAGGATGATAATTATGATGATGAAACCCAAGCACCAGATTTAGATGATACACCTAGTAGTTCTGCTCATAACTCAGGTAATGAACCGGCACACCCACCTGTAGAAACTCCCACTTTTAGTAGACAA
Source organism: Nicotiana benthamiana (assembly GCA_034376525.1). Classification (NCBI taxonomy): domain Eukaryota; kingdom Viridiplantae; phylum Streptophyta; class Magnoliopsida; order Solanales; family Solanaceae; genus Nicotiana; species Nicotiana benthamiana. Next base: position 71,272,818 of record CM067332.1, read on the forward strand.
CCTGCTAAGCGTCAAGAAACATCATTAGTTTGGCATTTTTTTTACTCAAGTAAGAGAACACAACAAGGCTAAGTGTAAAACTTGTGGGAAATTACTTGTTCATAAATTTACTGGAGACCGTAGCGGCACGGGTAGTTTGACTAGGCACATAAAATTACACCCTAGAGATAGGACTAGATTTTTCCAAATGCAAACGCAACAAGAGGGGGGGACAAGTTTAGATTCTCAAGTTAACCTTAGTACATGTTCAAATCTAGTTCAACCAGGAATTAACACTGTCACCGGAGGTATTTTATATTACGATCCAAATAAGGATCGTGAAGAATTAGCAAAAATGATTACTGTTATGTGCTTGCCTTACACTTTTGCTTCTAATCCTAAGTGGGTTCATTATATTAGAAGAGCTTTTAATCCTACTTATAAAGGTTGGCCTCGCGCAACAGTTAAGGCCGATATTTATAAATACAAGCATAAATATGAACAATATTTGCGCTATTTATTTACTCATATACCTAATTGTATTTCTATTACAACTGATATTGGTAGAGGTAATAATGATTGTGATTATCTAACTGTTACAAGTCATTGGATAGATGAGGACTGGACTATGCAAAAGCGCATAATTGCATATAGAATAATTAATTCACGTCACACAGGTAGGTTTATAGCTAACACTGTTTCAGATATATGTAGATATTTTTGCTTTAGTGATAAGATAATGGCAATTTCTATGGATAATGCTTCTAGTAACACTAGTGCAATAGGCATGCTAACACAAACCCTTAATCCTGCATTTAGTAATATTTTCCATGTTAGATGTATTTTTCATATTTATCATTTAATATTTATTGGTGATGGTATGCCAATATTAAACATAGAAATTGAAAAGGTGAGAATGACTCTTAATTGGCTATTTTATCAAACCGTAGAACTAGACTTAGAGAATATTTTAAAAAATGTGACGAATATGGCCTTGGAGAAAGAAAGGTTCCTAAACCTTGCCCGACTAGGTGCAATTACACGTACGAAAGTTTAGTAGTAGCATATGAATATAGAAACCCAATTAATGCAACGTTTATTTCTCGGGTAGGTGGTGAGGATGATGATGAAATGCTAACTACCCAAGATTGGACTAATGTTCAAATTCTTTTAGATTTTTTAGAACATTTTCAAGTTGCTACGAATACATTTTCTGGGCAATATTATCCGACCATTTCTAACTATTTAGTTTATATTGCCGCACTAGCTGATTTGCTTGTTGAATTTAGCGAGGGTGGGGATATTTATGAACTTGCAATAAATAAAATGAAACAGAAGTTTAAAAAATATTTTATTTCCTATCCCTCCTATTTTTGGTGTAGCTGCTATGTTAAATCCAACAATAAAATTAGGAGGTCTTCATTTTTTGTATTCTAATATTTATAAAGATTTAGATCTTTCAGAAGACGAAATTGCTACACTTGTTGATGCAAAAGCATCAATTAAAGTTACTGCTCAAACTGTTTATAATGCTTATAAACATGCGTTAGAGCATGCTAGGTCAAATATTCCAACCCTACTTCGTCTACATCACAATTGTCTAAAAGAGCTGCTGGCTTAACAGCTCTTAAATCGTGGACGGAGTTCCGGGGTTCTCAAGGTGATAATTTTGATGAAATTTCCCATCTAAATGAGCTTCAAGTTTACTTGTCACAGGGACTAGAAAAGGAGAATCCAGACGGCTCTTTCGATCTTTTGGAATGATGGAAGTCAAGGGAAAAGCATTTTCCCGTTCTTGCAAGGATGGCTGGGGATGTTTTGTCAATTCAAGCTTCAACTGTTGCATCGGAGAGCGCTTTCAGTCAAGCAAGACTACAAATCGGTGATCACAGAGCGTCGATGCGGGAGAGCTTGGAAAAATCGGTGCTTTTTAGAGATTGGATCCGCGCGGAAAGAAGAAACTTTGGCATAGCAGAATCACAACCGGCAATAGATGAGGCATATGAAGAAATAATAGCAGAACTTTCTTAGGAATCGGCTTCACCCGAAAGTGGTGATGAACAAGCTTCATTTCCACCACCGCCAACACAACCTCCTCCCAACCTTGACGGATTTATGAGATTTGTTAGAGATACAACGTAAATTATGATGTAACTTGTACATTGGCACGTCTTCTTTTAGTTTTTTTTTGTTTTAATGGTCGTATTAGTACCTTGTTGTGCTCATTCCATTGGGGGAAGGAAGACTAAGAAAGATATGCCATTTTGGTCAATAAATATGCTCTTTATCATATCCTTGAATATCTTTTTTCTCAATATTTCTTTGTATTTACTTCAATATCAATCCTTGAATATTTATATAACATACAATATATAACATACAACACAATATACTAATTACAACAACACAATATATACTAATTATTACAACACACTATATACATAATATACAGCACACTATATACATAATATACAATATATACTACTTACTACAACACACTATATACATAATATACAGTATATATTAATTACTACAACACAGTATATACATAACATATATCCATATATATGTTACATACAATATATACTACTTACTACAACACACTATATACAACACACTATATACATAATATACAATATATACTAATTACTATAACACATTATATACATAACACATATCCATATATACATAACATACAATATATACTTATTACTACAACACAATATATACATAACGTATATATCCATATATACATAATATACAATATACTAATTACTACAACACAATATATACATAATATACAATATATACTAATTACTACAACACAATATATACTATAGTAATAACTTAGTACACCATATAAAATATATTCTACACTATACTAATGACTACTATACAAGATATTGACTTAAAAAATTAAAAAAAAAACCCTCGTCAGGCCCTTTAGGACCGCCAGGCCCGCTAGGCCCAGGACCACAGTGGGCTTAGGCCCGTAACGGGCCGGTTTCTACCGTGAGGACCGCCAGGCCCGGGATCGCCCGGGACCGCAAAACCCGGCCCGTCAGGCCCGTTTAGGCCCGGGCCAGAATACAGCATTAATATCCCCTCGAGCCAAGTGGAGCATACATGAAGTAGTCAGATGCTTCTTCTATTATTTTCCCTAGCACAGTTGGGTCATCCTGGACTTGAACCATAGACCTAAATTTTAGGAGATTCGGGGCTAGTCGCCCAAATTCATGCAGATGGCAGGACTAAAGCATACAAAAATCTAAGAATCGTCTCGAATTCCTGTTTTATGGCCCTAATGCCAAAAAAACGAGAATCGGTCAAAGCAAAGCAATTACTATTGTTCATAAGCATATTGTTTTTTAGCTTTCAAAATTTTAGGAGATTTTGGTCCAGTTTCCAGGATTCATACATATGGCGCGGACTATAGCACACAACAATCCGAAAATCGTCCTGAATTCGTGTTTTACAGCCTTAAAACACCAAAAGTTGAGGAAAAATCATGGTGAAGCAATGTCTATTATTCATTGTATTATTTCTTATGGGCTCGCAAAATTTTAGGAGATTAGGGGTTGGTCGTTCAAATTCATGCAGATGGCGTGGACTAAAGTACACAAAATCTGGGAATCGTCCTGAATTCATGGCCTTAAAACATCAAAAAATGAGGAGCAATTATGGTGAAGTAATGACTATTGTTCATTAGGTCATCTTTTATGGGCCAATAATGTTTAAGAGATTCGGAGCAGGTTGCTCGAATTCATGCAGATGAAATGGACTATAGCCCACAAAAAATCTGAGAATCATTCTGAATTCCCGTTTATAACCCTAACATACCAAAAAAAATGAGGAACGGTCATGGTGAAGAAATGAGTATTATTCATTAGTTCATTTTTATGGGCTCGGAAAATTTTAAGAGATTCTGGGTCGGTCGCCCGAATTCATGCATATCGAGTGGACTATAGGACACGAAATTCTGGAAATCAACCTGAATTCTTGTTTTATGATCTTAAGATGCCAAAAAATGAGGAACGATCATGGAATATCAATTATTATTATTAGCTAGGTCATTTTTTATGGGCCCGCAAATTTAGGAGATTCAGAGCCGGTAGCATGAATTCATGCATATGGTGTGGAATACAATATACAAAAATTAAGAAATCGTTCTGAATTCCTGTTTAATGGCCCTCAACAACAAAACAAAGAGGAATGTCCATGGCAAAGCAATAAATAATGTTCATTAAGTGGTTTTTTATGGGCCGTAAATTTTTAGAAAATTAGGGGTCTGACACCCGAATTCATGCAGATCACGAAGGTTATAGCACACGGAAATCTGGAAATCGTCCTGAATTCCTATTGTGCTCTAAAATGAAAAAAAATAATCATGGAGATGAAATGAGTATAGCTCATTTGGTCTTTTTAATGGGCCCACATTATTTGGAAAACTCTGGGAATGTCGCTTGAATTCCTATTTTATAGCCCTAAAAACCAAAAAATGGGGAAATGTCATGGTAAAGCAATGACTATTGTTCATATGGTCATTTTTATGGGCTCGCAAAATTCTAGAAGATAAGAGGCCGATCACGTGAATTCATACAGACTGCGTGGACTATAGCACACCCAAATCTCGAAATCATTCTAAATTCCTATTTTATAGCCCTAAACACCAAAAAAAGAGGAATGTTCATGACGAACCGACTATAATTGTTCACTATGTAGTGTTTTATGGGCTCGTAAAATTTTAGGAGAATCGAAGTTGGTTGCTCGAATTTATAAAGATGGCGAGGACCATAGCACACGAAATGTTTGGACACGCCATGAATTAGTGTTTTATAGCCCTAAAAGTCCAAAAAATAATGAACAGTCATGGCGAAGTAATTACTATTTTTCAATAGGTCATATTTAATGGGCTCACAAAAGTTGAGGAGAATCGGGGCCGGTTTCCCAAATTCAAGTAGATAGAAAGGACTACAGCACACGAAATTCCGGGAATTGTTCTAAATTCTTGTTTTATGGCCCTAAAAGTCAAAAAGGAGAAATGGTCATGTTTAAGTGATGACTATTGTTAATTAGGTCATTTTTAATAGGCTCGCAAAATTTTTGGAGAATCGGCGTCGGTTTCCCAAATTCATGTGGATGGTGTGGACTTTAGCACAGGAAAACTCTGAAATCATCATGAATACCTATTTAATCACCATAAAAGTCTATAAAATGGGGAACGGTCATGGCGAAGCGATGACTATTGTTCATTCAATCATTGTTTATGGGCTCGCACAATTTTAGGAGATTCGGGTCGGTCGCGTGAATTCATGCCTACATTGTAGCACATGAAAATCTGGAAAACATTCTAAATTCCTATTTTATGACCCTAAAACGCCCAAAAACGAGGAACGTTCATGGAAAAGCGATGACTATTATTAGTTAGGTCATTTTTTATGAGTCCGCAAAACTTTAGGAGATTCACGGCCTGTTTCCCGAATTCATGCATGTGGCATGGACTATAGCACACGAAAATCTAGAAATCATCATGAATTCATGTTTAATGGTCCTAAAAACCAAAAAATAAGGAACGGACATGGAGAATAAATGACTATTAATCTTGTTTAATGGTCCTAAACGCCCAAAAAATAAGGAATGGTCATGGAGAATAAATGACTATTATTTATTAGGTTATTTTTATGGGCCCACAAAATTTTAGGAGATTCGAGATCGGTCGCTTGAATTCATGACGATAGCGTGAACTATAGCACATGAAAATCTAAGAATCGTCCTGAATTCCTCTTTTATGGTCCTAAAATGCCCAAAAAAAAAAGAACAATCATGGCGAAGGAATGACTATTGTTAAACAGATCGTTTTTTATGGGCCCAAAAACTTTTAGGAGATTCGGGGCCGGTTTTCCGAATGTATGCATATGGCTTGGACTATAGCCCGCAAAAATATAGGAATCGTCTTGAATTCTTGTTTTATGGCCCTAAGACGCCAAAAAAATGAAATGGTCAAAGCAAGGTTCTATAACTATTGTACATTATGTCATTTTTTAGCTTGCAAACTTTTAAGAGATTTAGGGCCGGTTTCACGAATTTGACTGCATGGAAAATTGCACATAAAATTTTGAATCGTCCTTTATGCCAATTTTATGGACCTAAAACGCCAAAAAACGAGGAACGGCCATGGACAAGCGAACACCATTGTACATTAGGTAATTTTTTATGGGCTCAAAAAGTTGTTGGAGATTTGGAGCCAGTCGCTCGAATTCCTGCAGATGGCGTGGACTATATAGCACACGAAAATCAGGGAATCGTCCGAAATTCCAATTTGATGACCCTAAAATGCCAAATAAGAGGAACGGCTATGGCCAAGCGAAGACCATGTTAATTAGATCATTCTTTATGGGCTCAAAAATTTGTAAGAGATTCGAAGTCGGTCGCCCAATTCAAGCAGATGGCGTGGACTATAGCACATGAAAATCTGGGAATCATCCTGAAATATTTCTTCATAGCCATAAAACACCAAAAAATGAGGACATGCATGTCAAAGCGATGAATATTATTCATTAGGTCATTATTGATGGGCCCGCAAAGTATTAGGAGATAAGGGGCCAATCGCCTGAATTTATGCAAACGTCATGGACTATGAAAAACCAAAATCTAGGAATCATCCGGAATTCTTATTTTATAGTCCTAAAATGTGAAAAACGAGTAAATATCATATCGAAGTTTACAATTGTTCACTAGGTTATTTTTTATGGGCTCGCAAAATTTTAGGAGATTCAGGCTAGTCGTCCAAATTCATACAGATGGTGTGGATTATAGCACATGAAAATCTGCAAATCGTCATGAAATCCTATTTTATAGCTCGAAAATGCCAAAAACATTAGGAACGGTTATGGAGAAATTATCACTTTGTTAATTAAGTAGTTTTTGACGGCAAGTTCAATCTTAGGAGATCCAGGATTGGTCGCTCGAATTCATACAGCTGGCATGGACTATTGCATACAAAATTCGAGAATCGCCTTGAATTCATGTTTGTTGGCCCTAAAACGCCGCAAAATGAGTAATGGTCATGGCAAAGTTAATATTGTTGTTCATTAGGTCGTTTATTGTATGCCCGAGAATTTTAGGAGATTCGCAGCCGACCGCCCGAATTCATAGAGATGGTGTAGAATATAGCACAAGAAAATCTAGGAATTGTCCTAAATTCTGGTTTATGGTCATAAAAAGTCAAAAAACGAGGAATGATTATGGCCAAGTGATGACTATTGTTCATTACGTCATCTTTTATGGGCCCGGAAAATTGTAGGAGATTCAGTCAGTCACCCCAATTCATACAAATGGCGTGGACTATAACATACAAAAATCTGAGAATTATCCTGAATTCCTGTTTTATGACCCTATAATGCCTAAAAACGAGGAACATTCATGGCGAAGCAATGATTATTGATCCTTAGATTATTTTTATGGGACTGCAAAATTTTAGGATATTTGAGGCCATTCGCGAAAATTTATACAAATGGCATGGACTATAGCACATGAAACTCTCATAATCGTAATGAATTCCTATTTTATGGACCTAAAACTCCAAAAAACAAGGAAAGGTCATTGTTAAATGATGACAATTATTTATAAGGTCATTTTCTATGGGCGCTCAAAATTATTCAGAGCTGGTCACCCGAATTCATGTAAATGGCATGGACTATAGCATATGAAAATCTAGGAATTGTCCAGAATTTTTGTTTTAAAATACTCCTAAAACACCAAAAATGAGAAACAATCAAGGCGAAGCGATAACTATTGTTCATTAGATCATTGTTATGTGGCCGCAAAATTTTAGGAGATTCAGGGATGGTCGCTTGAATTCATACAGATAGTGTGGACTATAGCACACGAATATCTAGGAATCAACCTGAATTCCTATTTTGTAGCCCTAAAATGTAAAACATAAGAAATGGTCATGGCAAAGAGATGACTATTGTTCATTAGGTCATTTTTATGGGCCTGTAAACTTATAGAGAATTCGGGATTTGTCGCCAGAATTCATGCACATGACGTGGACTACAGCATACGAAAATCTTGAAATCGTCCTGAAATCCTATTTTATGGCCCTAAACACAAAAAATAGAAATGGTCATGGCGAAGCGATAACTATTTTTTATTAGCTCATTTTTTATGGGCCGCAAAATTTTAGAATTTTTAGGGCCGGTCGTCCGAATTCATGCAGATGGCTTAAATTATAGCATACAAAAATCTGGGAATCCACTTGACTTCCAGTTTTATGGCCCTAAAATATCAAAAAATGAGGAACGGTCTTAGCGAAGAGATGAATATTGTCCATTAGGTCGTTTTTGATGGACCTGTAAAATATTAGGAGATTCGGAGTCGGTCACCCTAATGCATACAGATGGTGTGGACTATAACATATAAAAATTTGGTAATCTTCCTAAATTCATGTCTTATGGCCCTAAACTGCCAAAAGACGAGGAACATTTATTGCAAAGAGATCACCATTGATTACTAGGTCAGTTTTTATGGGCTCGTAAGATTTTAAGAGATTCGGGGCTGGTCGTTGAATTCATGCAAATGGTGTGGACAATAGCACATGAAAATCTAGAAATCATCCTGGATTCCTGTTTTATGCTCCTAAAATGCCAAAAAAAAATAATTATCATGGCAAAACGATGATTATCATTCATAGGTCATTTCCGATGAACCCACAAAATTACTGTTTCATGGCTCTAAAACGCCAAAAAATGAGGAACAGTCCTGGCGAAGCAATGAATATTATTCATTAGGTTATTTCTGATAGGCCCATAAAATTTTATGCGACTCAGAATCCATCGGCATTCATAAAGATGGCATGGATATTAGCATACGTAAAATTTAAAATCCTCCGAGTTTCTGTTTTATGGCCCTAAGATATCAAAAAATGAGAAACGGTCAAGGTGAAACTATAACTATTGTTCATTAAGATTTTTCTGATGGGCCCAAGAAACTTAGATGATTTAGAGTCTATCGCCCGAATTCATAAAGATGACATGGACATTAGCACACGAATAATAGAAAATAATTCAGAATACCTATTTTATGGCCCTAAAACGGCGAAAACGAGGACCAGTCATGGAAAAGCGATGATTATTGTTGATTACATCATTTTTAATGGGCTGACAATATTATAGGTAATTCGGAGCCCATCGTCTCATAAAAATAGCATGGACATTAGCACACGAAAAAATAAAAATCTTCTGCAATTCCTATTTTATGGCCCTAAAATACCAAAAAATAAGGAACAGTCATTGCAAAGAAATGAATAATGTTTATTAGATCATTTTATGGACCCATAAAATTTTAGGTGGTTTGGAACTCATCGCCCGAATTCATAAGATGACGTGGATATTTGCACATGAAAAATTAAAAATCATCCTGAATTTATGTTTTATGCTCCTAAAATGCCAAAAGAAAATGGTCAAGGCAAAGCTATGAATATTGTTCATCAGGTTGTTTTGGTAGGCCCATAAATTTAGGTGATTCATAGACTGTCGCCCGAATTCATAAAGATAGTATAGACACTAGCACACAAAAAGTAAAAGATTATCCTGTATTCCTAGTTTATGGCCCTAAAACGCTAAAAATGAGGAATTGTTTCTTCTCGTAGGCATCGTTGTCTTCTTGAATTATAAAGTCTAAAGTTTCTTGTCTTCCAATATTTAGCAGGTCTTCATTTCCTTCATCATCGCAAACATTATTTCTAACACTTGTTCTATAAAAGCCTTGAAAAGCAAGATTATATGTTTCTTACATGTAACGCTTAAACCCGGACTAGTTAGGATTTGTTTCAAAACAAGGACCCCTCCTTAGCATTACCCTAAGTCAATCTAGTACACACTATTTTTATCAGTTTAAAAGACCTTTTTTAATAAAAAATAATAATTAATATTACAACAGATAGCAACACAAGTATAACAAAAATAAATGCAATACATGTGTGCTAGAACGTTAATTTAATTAGAGATAGAGAAGTAGAGAGATATGAGAGTTTTGTGTGAAAATCTATAAAATGAAATGAGGTATTTATAGTTTTAAAATAGGGTCAAAGTGTATTTGAACAAATCTAGAGGTTAAAACATAAATTAAGGGGTAGGTGTGTTAGGGGGATAGTGAGGGAACATCAGCCATTTTTTGTTGTTGCCACCGGCTATTTTAAAAAAAAATAATTGTTGGCTAACCGAACGGCCACATTTTTATAATGAAAAAAAAAAACTTAAGGGGTACCTTAAGGGTACCAATCGGACCGGTACTACCAATAATTTTTCGGTTATCTTTTACCCAAATCTCCCACCCTTACCCCCAATCAGGATCGGTACTGTGCAGTTCTGGTAACAGTTCGGGTATTACCCTCCCCTTATATAGCCCTAGTCGTTTTTACTGAGCCCACAAAATTTAGGTGATTCGAATATCTCCCGAATTTATGAAGATGTCATAGACATTAGTACAAGAAAATCGTTTTGCGGCCCTAAAACGCTAAATGAGGAATAATCCTGACAAAGCATTGACTATTTTCAATTAATACATGCTAATTTTGTATAAAAAAAATTACGAAATTCGAATGACCTTAAATTTCAGTGATCCGTGGGAAATGGCCTAGAGACAAATTCTCATTGCTTCATTATCAATTTCGGGTTCATTTTATAAAATTTTAGGGCTATGCAATACCAATTTGTAATTATATTCATTTTTCGAGTGTGTTAACACATACTGAATTTACAAAATATCCTTGACGAACTCCAATTAGCTTGAATTTTTGTAGGTTCATAGGAAATGGCCGAGTGACTAATACTTATTGCTTCCTTATGACTTTCGGGTTCATGTTATGGCATTTCGTGGCCATGCAACACGAATTTATAATTATATCTAAATTTTCAAATGCATTAGTACATGTTGGTTCGGTAAAATTTTAAGACGCACTCCAATTGATCGTAAATTTTGTAGGTCCATATGAAATAGCCTAGTAACTAATACTCATTATTTCGCCATGACTTTCGAGTTTACTTTTTGGTATTTTGGTGGTATGCAACACAAATTTTTATTATATTCACTTTTTCATATGTATTAGTATTTGCTGATTTTGTAGAAGTTTTTGACAGATTTTGATTGGCCTTAAATTTCAAAGGTCCATAGGAACCGGCCCAACAGTTAATACTCATTGGTTTTTGTGTTCATTTTTACGATTTGTAATGATATTTATTCTTTTGTGTATTAGCGCATGCTAAATTTTTTTGACGGACTCTGATTGACCTGAAGTTTCATTGATTCATAGGAAACAACCTAGTGATCAATGCTCATTTCTTCGTCATGATTTCAGGTTCATTTTTCAGCGTTTCGTGGTTATGCAATACAAATTTATGAATATATTCATTTTTCGTGTGTATTAGTTCATTCTAATTTACAAAACTTTTTAACGAACTCGGCCTGAAATTTTGTCGATCCATAGAAAACGACCGAGTGACTAATACTCATTGCTTTACCATGACTTTCGAGTTGATTCATGGCATTTCGTGATCATCCAAGATCTCTTTTGACAGATTCCTATTAGCTTGACAATTCGTAAATCCAAAGGAAACGTCTATTAACCAATATCTATTGCATTGCCATCACTTTTCAATTAATTTTTTGCTGTTTCGTAGTAATGTTGTATGAATTTGTGACTATATCTATTTTTCGTGTGTATTACTATATGTTGATTTAGTAGAATTTTTCTGACGAGCTCTGATTGGCTTGAATTTTTGTAGGTTCATAGAAAATGACCTTGTGATCAATACACATTGGTTCTCTATGACTTTTGGGTTCATTTTATGGCGTTTCCCGATTATGCAATACGAATTTGTGATTATATCCATTTTTCTCTATGTATTAGTACATGCTAATTTTTTAGAACTTTTTTTGACGTACTCTGAATGGTCTGAAATTATGTAGGTTCATATGAAACGGCCTAGTGACTATTATTCATTGTTTTTCCAAGATTTCAGATTTATTTTTTGGCATTTTGTGGTCAAGCAGCTCGAATTTGTGATTATATTTACTTTTGTGTGTTGGCTTAAATTTTGTAGTCCATAGAAAACGGCCTAATTACTAATTTATTTATTTGTCATGATTTTCAAGTTCATTTTATGGCGTTTCATGGTCATACAACAAGAATTTGTGATTATATGCACTTTTTCGTGTCTATTACTACATGCTGACTTTGTAGAATTTTTTTGACGAACTCCATTTAGCATGAAGTTTAGTAGGTCCATAGAAAATGGCCTAGTGGCCAAACCCATTCCTTCGCCACGACTTCAAGTATATTTTTTTATGTTTTGATGTAATACAATGCGAATTTGTGATTATATATACTTTTTCGTATATATAAGTATATGCTGATTTTGTACATTTTTTCCAGATTTCAATTAGCCTAATTTTTATAGGCCCATAAAAAACATCCTAGTGACTAATACTCATTGTTTTGCCATCACTCCGTTGGCCTGAAATTTGTTTGCGCACAACTAAGTTTTGGGTATCTTTTCCTTACACTTACTTTGTTAATAAGAATGGTTATTGCGACAATCTCTCTACTCTAAGATTGCATATACATTACTCTTCCTAAACCTCACTCGGGATTGTTGTTGTACATTAGATATAGCGGAAATTCGTCTTCCTCACTCGGGGATTGAGTGGGGAATTACTTTTGTAATTTTTATCCCTAGGTGCACCTTATCAGCTACTCCCTCCATTCCAATTTATATGAATCTATTTGGCTGGACACAAAATTTTGAAAAAAAATAAGACTTTGAAATTTATGTTCCTAAACGAGTTTCTCATTAAGGATAGAATTACAAGTTTAAACTAAATTGTTTCTAAATTTAAAAAGGGTTCATTCTTTTATGGAACGGACCAAAAATAAAATAGGTTAACATAAACTAGAATGGATAAAGTATATCTTTTACCCTGTTTGTCCTTGCTTTTCGAAAGCAAAAAGCACTTCTTGTCAGAATCTTTTCAAAGTTGAGGTGTTTGCCAAGCTTTTGAAAAAAAATATTTTTTTTTTGAATAGAAACAAAAGCATTTTGAAAAAGGAAAAAAAAGATAACTTTCTTCCTAACAGCACTTTTGAGAAAAAATACACTTAAAAGTACTTTTTAAAAACTTGGCCAAACACTAATTGCTTATCAAAAATATTTTTCAAATTAATTAGTCAAATACAAATTGCTTCTCACCAGAAGTAATTTTTACAAAAATCACTTCTCAAAATAAGCTGATTTTTGAACAAACAAGCTATTGGCGTTGTAGCAATAAAATCTAACTTACCATTTCTCAAAAAAAAAAAAAGGAGACGCTTATTAACCTAAAGCACAGAACAAGATGAGGTCATGGATTAGGAAGGTAGGTCACCAACTGTTAAATTACAGATTCCGAGGAAAGCAAACTTATTACAGAGGATTGCATGTCTAAAAGAAAATATCAAAATCAATGTGGAAAAATGAAACTCTCATCAAGAAAAAAGGGGAAGAAGAATTAAAAGGAAAAGAAGATGCATACATATGGACAAGACACCTAGTAGGAAGCAAATAAATATATTCCAGAATGACTCAAGGACAAGTTATATTTACAAACCTATTCAGCGGGAAGGAAATTTCGGTCCAAAGGCCTGACTGTGTCTGGAAAATCGGTTCTTTGCCCAGCAAGAGAATAGTAGGCAAGTATATGGGCTGGATGCTCAGCAACTACAGTTTCTCCATTATTTCCCTCAGTGGCAACAACTCGTCTTGCAGGAATTAACTCAATGTTCCAGAATGGCCGAGCCATCGCCAAGAGATCCCGACCAGCTGAAGATGCCCTGTATCCTTGTACCCACAAGTATCTTAATGATTTTAGCTGCATGGCAGCCAAAGCTAATGCACGTTCACTAAAACAGCAGCCTCTCACTTCTAGCTTTTGCAGGTTAGGACATCCTTTAGAGAACTCTAGAAGGCCTTCATCGGATTCCCCAACGTATCCCAGAAGCATCCATCTCACATTTGGGCTGTATCGCCCGACATAACTAAGACCTACATCAGTAAGGCCCCCAGGCCGGACATAGAGGGCAAACCTTCTAAGCTTATAGCAACCTCTTAGTAAAGCACGGACACCATTATCAAGTGGTAGATCTGTTATTCTCTCTTCTCTGTCGAGCAAAACCAGCCGAAAATCACACAGATTTTTCAAATATGTGCCAATATTTTCAAAAGCTTCATTAGTGATATCTGACACATAAACAGCCATGTATTCTAGTTCAAGGCATCCCTTCGCCAAATCAGTCAATCCTCTGTGAGTAACTGCACCTTGTTCATCTTCCATCTCCTGATCATCAGCTCCTCGCTCAATCCTGAGATGCTTTAACCTCTTACAGTACTGGCCAAGCACTTCCAATCCTCTATCCCCAACAACATTCCTTGTCTGTTTTAAAAATGATAACAGAAAGAAAACTGAATTAAGTCATAAACTTCAGCAAAAAACTTTTCTCACATCTACTATTTTTCTTTTCCTCTCTAAATGTTGGAGTTGTATCTTTCAGATGCAGAAACAAAAAAATGCAACTATAAATAAATGATCTCCACAGCATCAGTCACTTCCACATGTTAAAGTGTCAACCTACGCTCATCGGTAGATAGCAAATTGTGTAAGATTCACGAATACAGCTGGCCAAGCATAAAAGTTACACGAGTCCATAGCAAAATTTGTAACCAAATAGTTTTTTTTAATTCATTAAATGCTCAATTTCTGATATCAAAGTTTTGCAATCAACCAAAGCAACTTGAGTGTTGGTGTCAAGTGTAAATAGCTATTGGCATAAAGAAAAGAGGGTGAAAAGCTTCTGAGAGTCTGAGACCTAACCTCGAGAATTTCCAAGTTGGGGCACCTTTGCAGTAAGAAACAATGGGCTGCTGTGTCAAGAAGTGCATAAAGAAGATCCAATTTTGTCAGACGAGAAGCAATAGGAAAGAGAATGGGCATCTCATATTTCCCCAAGTACGTCAAGCCCAATTGGCACAATCTTGGAGGGGAAACAACTGCAGCATATTTTTCCAATTGCTCGTTATAGCCATTTTCGGCAACAGGTTCTGGCTGGTCATTAAATGAGCCACCACCAAACTCCTCCAATGCAACAGCAGCTCTAAAGAAGCCAAGAAGATTGGCAAGTTCGCACTCGCTAATTTTCATTGAGACAAGAGATTTACAATTTCTTGCTATCAATTCAAGATCTTCAGCTCTAACTTGCACAAGATCCGTCATGTAAAAATTCAAATTCTCAAGAACAGTGTTGTTCACCGCTAGTTCATGTACCCATTCTCCGTCATTCTCAACTATAGAACTCTCTTCCAGAAACAAAGTTCTTAAGTTCCTGCAGGGCACAGACTACATGACAACCCACAGAGACAAAATAGGCAAAAGAATTTAATCGATTACTCATTTAGAGTAACACTTCCCAAAAGATTTCTTTGAGCAATACAAGAAAATGTCAAGTTGTGCAAGCTATTCAAAAATGTGTTTAAAGGGAACAATCAATTTTAGAAGCATTGACTTTATAGAAAAGTTTCTCATCATGTGAGTTCTATATAAGAGATTGTTTAGTGTATCCACTTCAACGAAAATCAAGTTCAATTATCAAAAACAACTGTCTATCAAGCTAAACGATAATATCAGTCCATCACACATTACAACAGTGGTGACGGGCCCGCTAGTCATGTTAGGACAACTAACCAAGGAAACCTACAGCTTCACCAAAATAACAAGGCTCTCCGCATATGTTGAGATCACTTGATCTTTCCACAAGACAAAAAAAGTCAACTTGTTTCGCATTCATCTGCTTCACCTATCATCAAGATCTGCAACGTCTGCCCTGGCCAGTAGTCTCCAACGTCTTATTCTAATGACCAGTTGTCTCCACCTTACAGGCTGACACCAACACAACACTTGGGCATGTCTATACCTTTAGAGCGCAACAAGCTTAGTACCCCTAGTATCCTACTTTAGGTGGGCAAAGTTGACCCTAATGGTCAATCACAAATTTATAGATTGATATGTTGACCACAATAGATTGTAAGTTAGAAACCAATAGTAGGTACATATAAACTAAAACAGAAAGGGTCGCCTCGGGGCTTTGGTCTAGTCAAAAGAGTGTCTCACACGATATGTGGTTAGGTGCATCTTACAGGTTGGAACTTTGCTCTAGACAAAAGCTTGAGATTTAAGTGGAGAAATGTTGAGGGGCGAAGCACAATCCACTGAGTTTCAAACTTTATGCCACTAATCTAAGGAATTTCTCGGTTATAAAAAAAAAAACAAAAACAAAAAGGGTATCAAATGATTAAGTTTTAGTTCCACATGAATAATTACATAGAATATTTGATAGTTGATTGAGAGTGATATTATTCCAATCAAGTTCAATAGATGATTAGTTTATGAAAAAGGCTGCATGATCAAGTGGGTCAAATCTAGACAGCTTACCTATTTTCTCAGATATGCGCTCATACTTTTATTGAAACAGCTGCTCAGACAGACCAGCGAAATAAGTATCTCTCATACCCTAATCCTCAAAATCTATAAGATCTCGGACACTCTCATCATTTTTTATGCTTACTCAACAAAGATTCAATTGCTGCTTCTGTTCACAATTTTAGGAATCAGATATCCGTGAACCGTGGAGCCCATCACCTAAAAATTTGACTCTACACCTCAAAGCAACATACTTTAGTTGCCCAAGTGAAGACAGATTCTAACCAGAATATTGACTCCAAGAGGGGAAAAACCGAAAGAAAAAAAGAAATAGCACTTAGTTGCTCTTGCTCCACTATGCAGATCAATAGCCTTTTCGAGCATTTTGTTTAATACCAATCCCTGAATTTCTGTTATGCTGCCAAACCAAATCCGAAACACCATCCATGTATTTGCATGCTTTCCAGTGTGTTTGGCACAGTATAATATACTTTTCCGGAAAGTGTTTTTTCAGTGTTTGGCACCTTGAACAACTGTTTTCTTAAAATACTCCCATAAAGGGGAAACTAACTTCACTTTTAGTCTCAATATATATTGCTCTTCATCTCTAATTCTCCGAAAAAGCATTCAACGTGGAAGCACTTGCAAGTATTAGGTTATTAAATAATAGCAAATGTTTTTCCATTAAAAGGAGAAAGATGACTTCCATCACTCCAAGCTTTTTTTTCCTTTAAGATAATTCAATTTTCAAAATGCATATCATTTATCTCAATCAATACCAACAGATTGCTCAAACCTTTACTCAAGAATGTATGCTATACCTTGTACAATTATCATATATCACCAACTTTTATCCAACTAAATTCAACAAAAAACACTTGGCATAGATGATTCTTCATGGAAAACATTTTAATCCCCATCAAAATCACCCTAAGCTGTGTCCAACTATCTTAATTATTAAAATATGTATATGGAACGAACAGTAAGTTTGTGTAACGAGGACCTTAGGTCTAACTCAATCCTAAAAGAAAGTTTATTGTGTGCGGATTGTCCAAGGCCATATAAGGAACAACAACTCATACCATACTCTCAACTGATGTGGGAATCTAACATTCGCCCTCAAGCACACCTGGGACTGGACATTTGGAGCATGGAGTGGACAATATAAAATGCGGGCATAACATTGAGTAAACCCAGAAGACGGATGAGTTTGGCTTTGATACCATAAAAAGAGAACATTGAGCGTAACTCGAATGCAAAAGCTAGTTCATGAGGTAAGGATGATCCAAAGCTATATAAATAGGCCACGCCCTCAACCGATGTAAGACTCTTAACAGTTTTGCTGTTCCATTTCACATTACTAGACAGTACCTTATATTGTCCTCATTCGTTGTAAGCTTGCACATACTTAACCAATTTAAACTCCATTTGAGTTATTCTACCAATATGAAATCCTAAAGAAATAAAAAGGAAGCTCCTTTTATTTTCGATCCTTTTATATTTTCCTAATCTACCAGTTCTCTTGCACCTCCATGGAAACTTAACTTTCAAAAAAGAATAAAAATAATAAAAGCTGCATCTTAATCCCAAGCCAGTTAAAGTCAGCTATATGAATCCTCACTAACTATGTCGCTTCACTTAGACCCGTAGCAATCCAAAACTTGAAGAATACAATATCAAAATGAAAGTTCAATAAAATTGCCAATAGCCTTAACAACTCAACCTCCAGAAAAAATCAAAATGACAATAGAAACGAACAAAAATGACAACAATTTAGAACATTAATCGTAGAGCATTCCATACCAATGAAGTCTCAAAAACTATTACATTTTATAAAAATTATGCGCAATAGTAACAAGGAAAAGAAACTACAAAAAGGAGAAAAGAATTCAAGACACATCTCTAAGAAATACGTGATAGCTTCTTCTTTTTCCCCTTTTTCGAATAACAGTAGCGTTTGGACCAGCTCATGCACAACCTACTACAGCTCACTAGTAAGCTGCCAGCTAAATACAGCAAATAAGCTTATACTGAGTGCAATTCCTTTTGGGATCTTCAATGAGAAATACTGGATAAATTCATGTAACAACAGCTAACTAAAGCAAATAACTTACACGAAACTCAAAATCGAATTCAAATTTAACAAAATTATACCTGCATGAACGACAAATATGCAGAAGACCATCGGTAGAGAATCCAGAACACTTATCCAGCTTCAAAACCTGAAGCACTTTACCCCGATTCATCGCGACCAATTCTAGATCCGAATCCCTAACAATCATTCTCCGAAAATGAAGCGCCTTCAATTTACTAAACGACTCAGTAATTTCCACTACCCAAGGTGTAACATACCCTCCCCAATCCTCGGGTATCAAATTAAACATAGCCGCGCGTGGTTTTCCTTTAAGCTCAAGCGATTCGAGGTGCGGGAACCTTCTAGAAAGTTGCTCCGGTTTCGCCGTATAGCACAAAGCCATAGTTATGTGTTTTCGCGTTATCGCATCGATCTGCCACCATCTCTTGCACACCGTCGACACCGCGTCCCGGTCACGCGATTCGGTTATGTACGGTATCACGCACTCCCATACGGTGTTGTCATTCGTGTAACTCCCCGTTGGTAATCGCGTGGAGCTACGCTCCTCCATCGTCTCAGACACTTTTACTTAAAAATAGTTCTCAAAATATTACGAATAGATTTAATATTTTGAAGAAGCTAAGAAATGAGGATTGCTTCATGACTAAAAGTAGAAATAAAACAAAGAGATAGTGTTGCTGTGGGGATCCACTAAGATTCAGCCCTTTGTTCTATGATTTGTAACAAAAAAACTGAGATAAGAAGAAGAGGGAGAGGAGATCAGACGGCGGAGAAATTAGAGAGACCCTAGGGAATTTCTCATTATAGAGTAGTCCAACTCATAATTTCTTTATGTGGCTCAAGCGTAAGATTTGCAGGAGCTATGGAAAAAGACAAAAAAATACTATACGAGTAAAACATTGAATACCCAGAGATACAGTGTATATAGCTTACAGGTTGTTTGGAATATTGTGTGTTCTATTTGTATTATATTGACAAGTTTTATTTTGTGTATACGTTCCTTTTTATTTTATAAATTTGTGAATTCTAATCTTATATTTTTGGGCTATAAAAAATTGAAATTCACAAATTTATAAAATAAAAAAATATTATACAACTAATATCAATTGTATAAGACATAAAACAAAATTTTTTGTATTATTATATTGTTATACTTTAAATCTCATAGTATTTTCTTTATCTAACATATTTTTTTGGTGTAACACCATCCATTATCCTATTTTCTCTTTATCATATTTAAAGTTGGTAAAAATATAGCTATAACAATATTTACAACCCAGCATATCTAAAACAGTATCGCTATATAACGTTATTCATTATATAAAGGTCAAAATTTTTATAATACAATATTCATTATCATATATGCTATTTAAAGATTAGTCACTATTTATGTTGTCCTAAAATTTTAAGCTAAAGATTTTAACTTCAGGACAATTTATGATATTTTTGTCCCGAAAATTTAAACTGAAATCATAAGGCACGGGTTAATTTTTTAATTGCAGTCCTTAAAGTGGTTACCAAGTACTCCCTCCGGTCCAAAATAAGTGATTTTTTGAAATTTTTCTTGTGGTCCAAAATAAATAATTTTTTCAGATTTCAAGAATGAATTAATTATTTTTTTCCTACAATGTCCTTGAAGTAAATAGTGTTGGAACATGTATTAGGAGTGTTTACGTAAGATAGTAAAGGTTAATATGGTCAACTTAATGCAAAAAGATAGATTTCTTAATATGTATGAAAACATCCAAAAAATCACTTACTTTAGACCAGAGGGAGTATCTTTTTTACGTATTTTGTGGAACCAAATTTCCTGCTATGTTATAATATATATTCTCTATAACAGCAAAAAGAATAAGAACAAATGAGGTTTGTCTAATTAGTGTGTATGTGTTGGTGCATAAAATATCTCGCATTCACGTAGGGTTGAAGAATGATCGCTTCCTAACAAGATATGATGTCAGCAGCCTACTTGATACAAGTATTAATGATTGATTCCTAAGACATTTATTTATTATATACATATATATTTTACTTAACAATTATTAGATGATTTGCATTCTCATTTTAATTTTTATGAAGATATATGTATTCTTCATACAAGTCGTTAAAGTTCGAGAACTAAAGTGATAATTCTGAACATTAATATTCATATCTCAACAAAATTGACAATAGATAATTTATTCATTTTTCTTATAACACAATAAAAGAAGAATAACATCGTTGCAAAGAAAAATAGGAATAGAAAATTCTTATTGATTTTAAGATGATTTACAATAATGACGATAATAATTTCGTCTATTATCACATCCATTTTCACTGATATCTTCACGATAATAATATCGTCTTCTTTCAGACACATCATATATTAATATCACATTCTCTTAAGGGAATAAGAATGGAGCAAATTCAATGGAATGAATTTTCACTTCTTGTGCTCACGATCATACATGACTTTGATCATGACAAGATATAGAAATTTTATCACTTCGAGTGATTATAACTTCTTACTAACTCCATTAGAGTTATAATCAAAATTTATTTTCTTTGCTTGTATTTAAAATCAAAGTGTAGAATAGAAGATAAAAATACGGTAAAATACTTACCTTAAATCTAGAACTTAATCATGAATGACAATTATTATGCTCTATCCCAAAGTTTCTACTCGATTAGTTAAAGTCTCATGCTTATAACGTATGATGAAACAATAAAAGTAGAAGAACAACATTACAGAGAAAGAGAGAGGAAATTCTTATTGAATTTAGGATAATTTACAATGGGGTAAGACCCCTTTATTTATAGGAAAAAAATAACTTAGCCACAGAATAAAATTCTCTGCAAAATAAATATTCATTCCGAATAAAATTCTATTGGTAACAATTTTTTTTTGTTTAAATGTAAAATTACTTATTATATGTACTAGTGGAAGGTTACCTAATGAGGTAAGCATTTTGTTCCTTAATGTGTAATTACTAAAATAATATTAGTAAAAGACAGCACCGTTTTGAGGTATTCCCGAATTCTTTTATAGGAAGTGTTTTATCCACATAGAGATCATTTGATTACCAAGATTAGAATAATACTCCGATATATAATTTGTTTTAATTGGATATATTTCTCCATATAAGCAATAGAGGGGAGATTTTAAACCACAATTCTTATATTATTACATACCAATTGAACATGGCACTCTAATATCTAAATTACTAGTCATTGGAGAAATACCTTAAAGACCAAAATATCCTTGGTTATCTCTTTTTTCTTATTTACTTCAAAAATTAGGTTAAATTGTTAGCAAGATTTTATTCAAACTTAGTATTTTGTTATACATATATTTTTTATCATACATTGTATGTATATATGATAGTAGCTTATATTACGTGATGTAGATGCTATTTATGCTCTAAATTAATCATACTTTATTGATGTTTTAAGGGCTAAATGATAACAAAATGCTCTAATTAAGGTTTTTATGTTTTGCAGGAATTACACCCGAGTTAGGAGGAGCATGTAGAGTGTTTTGGGGTCAAATATGTAAATACAAGGTCAATCGAGAAGAGTCCAGATGAAAACGAGCAAGAAAAGGTGAAGAAAAATTGTGCAACAGTCCACCGAGACCCCAGTAGGGCCGCAGCTGGAACACATTGAAAGAAAGGCAAAAAAACATAAAGTTTAAAATGACTGTACCGCGGTTGGCCCACGACCATGGTTGATCTAGAGAAGGCCAAGAAAGTTTAAGAGCTAAAGTGTAAAGCGTGGGGAACTTATCCTAACCCTATATAAACTCAACCAAGTCAAGGTTAAGCTTGTTTTTAGACTCACTTGGAGACAAGAACAAGTGTGAAAGATCAAGACACCATTAGAGTTTTTCATTCCTCTTCTTATTATTATTATTTTGTGAATTATGAATGATTTTATGGCTTTATCTTATTTTACCATGAGTAGTTAAACATTTAATCTAGGGTTGATGGAACCAATTATTAGATGAAGTTTTGACTCAGTTTTGTTATAATCTAGTCTGATTTATTATATGATTGTTCAACTATATTTTGTATGGTGATTAATTAAATGGGTACTTGATTAATCGTGCCTAAGCGCCTTGTGTTGCTTGAGAAAGAATACTAGGTTAGATTGTTGTTGAACACCACTACTTTTGGGTAATTAAAGAGACTCATTACTTGAATTTAAAAATGGGATTAGAAATAACAAAATTTTGGTGGGATAATTCAGAGCAGTACAAATTATCAGCTAGAGTAGTTCGAGAGAATGCTCCAATAAATTATCGTAGTTGATCGAGAAATAATTGCGGTAGTCCATAGCTCATAATCATCATAAAGTATTACGGCGAGATTATAGCAAAAGAGTTAAGAATTGATCTAGCAATTGGGAAAATCAATACCCTAGATCTTTTTACCATTAAATTATCTTTAATGTGGAATATTGTTAGTTATAATATCATTTTACTTTATTTAAACAAATTCTAAAATTTATTAATAAAAATCTTTCATCCGAAAATTGTTTGAGCTTGTACTAGCATCATTAGGAGTTGAATAAATAGGTTAGTTCCCTGAGGATTCAACTCCGGACTTATAAATCGGATAATATTTGCAACGACTATTTTGTATTTTAAAAGGTATAATTGAGCGTGATCAATATACCATTTTCAATCCAATAATCAAATATTAGTATTAAAAAAATAAGCATCTTGTATCCCCGTAGAGTCGGAGAAAGAATCCTTCCTATGAGGTGTAATATAGACAGTTTATCTTAATGTAACGACCCGACCAATCGCTTTGAGCTTTTGCACTTCGATCGCTAATTCTTGGGCATGACTTGCCCCGTGTGATGTATTATGACTTATGTAAGCCGCTGGCTTTGGTTTTCAGGGTAATCGAAATGAATTTGGAAGAAAACAATTCTCAGTTGAACTTCAAATTTGAAATGTTTGACCAAGGATTTGAGTTATTTTTATATGAGATTAGATCAGAATTTTGATGATTTGGTTAGCTTCATTAGGTGATTTATGATTTGGGAGCGTGATCGGAATTGGTTTGGAGGTCCGTTGTAAAATCAGGCTTGAATTGGCGAAGATAGTATTTTGGCGAATTCCGGTTGATAGGTGAGATTTTGATCCGAAGGTTAGAATGGAATTCCGAGAGTTGATGTAGCTTCATTATGTCATTTTTGATGTGTGTGCAAAATTTCAGGTCATTCAGACGTGGTTTGATCGGGTTTTTGATCGAAAGTGTATTTCGGAAGTTTTTGAAAACTTAGTCTTGAATTCGATGAGTTTTGAGTAATTTGATGTTGTTTGAGGTATTTTGATGATTGAAACAAGCTTGAATGATGTTACGGATTATGTTGGTATGTTTGGTTGAGGTCCCGACGGCCTCGGGTGAGTTTCGGGTGATCAATCGAACCATTTTATGTTGGAAAAATTGCAGAAAATTGCAGGTTTTGGCTCCAGTTCTACTGCAGATGTTTCCTTTTCGCGATCGCATGAGGAGGCTAACGATCGTGTAGTGTTATTTCAGGGGAATCCAGGTTTTCTCTTCGCGTTCGCATAGATCGGGTCGCGATCGTGTAGGTTTGCGTTGTTGTCAATCGCGGCTGTGTGTCATCGTTCGCGATCGCGTAGTAGGGAGATTCTGAGCATCTCGTTCGCGTGAGGGAGTACGCGATCGCGTTGTGTAATTGTGGTTTGTGCTTCGCAATCGCGAGGGCTTTTCTGTCATCGTGATTAAGTAAAAATTGAGTGTTGGGCAGAATATTTTAAAAGCCCATTTTCGCGAATTGGAGGCGAAGTTCCTCCATTGTTGATCGATTTTGGAGCTTGGGAGAGCTAATGGAATAGGGATTCAAGGAGAATCACCTGGAGATAATATTTTTGAACTCAATATTCGCTTTTATTGTGAAATCCACTTAGAAATTCTTGGAAACTAAGCCTAAAATTGAAGAACTAGGGCTTGATAAAATGGACTTTTGATTTGAGATTTGAAGGACCATTTGAGGTCGGATTTGAGAACTTTTGATATGTATGAACTTGTGAGGAGATAAGGAATCTAATTACGTAAAAATTTCTGAATTTTGAAAAGTGGGCTCGTGGCTCGAGTTTTGGTAATTTCGGGATTTGTGCCCGTTATTGATTGTTTTTCTTTGGGTTTGTTCCCTTAGCGTATTGTGATGTATTCACTCTGATTTTTGATAGATTCGACGTGCGTGGAGGCTGACTTGAGGGGTAAAGGCATCGCGAGCTAGAGATTTTTTCCGTTCGAGGTGAGTAATGATTGTAAATGATATTCTGAAGGTTTGAAACGCTAGGTTTGCACATCGTAGTGCTATATTGAGGTGATACATGCGTTTGATGATGAGCATGGGGTCGTTACTATTGGGGATTGTAACTTGATCCATCTCGATTGATGATTTTACCATATATTTGATTGAAACTTATTTGTTATCATCATGATTTGGGCTGATTGCCATATTTGGGCTTCCCCCAGTTATTTGAATCCTTTGGGGATTTTTATCACTATTTCCTCACTGTTTCGACTTATTGCTTGAACTCAGTCCTGTTAATATCTACTGTTTTACAAACTCAGCCACTTTTACTCAAATATGAAACTTAAATGACATTTCTAAATGATGTTTTGGGCTGAGAACTACTATTTTACTAATGCCCTAGGGCTTGTGATGATTTTCGGACTGAGTGAGGCCGAGGGTCATATGTGAGGATATGCTGAGTGAAATGAGGCCGAGGTCCTGGGATACATTTATATGCCACGAGATGGCTTGAGTGATGTGAGGCCGAATGCCGAGTAATGATGCCACGAGGTGGCTTGATATATCGCTTGGGCCGTAAGGGGCCTATTCGGAGTCTGCACACCCACAGTGAGCGCGAGTATCCATTATTCTGAGAGTGAGCCCGAGGGGCTGATACGAGTAATTGTGAGATAGCCCGAGGGGGTGATACTATTCTAAGAGTGAGCCCGAGGGGCTGATATGAGTTATTGTGAGGTAGCCCTCGGGGTTGATACTATTTTGAGAGTGAGCCCGAAGGGCTGATACGAGTGATTGTGAGGTAACTTGAGGGGCTGGTACTGTTTTGAGATATTGCCCGAGGGACGAACCTTTATGTGTTCATCTTTCATATATACTTGTCATTTTACCTGATATACTATGGTATTTGAGTCCGAGGGGCGGATTTTCTGTGTTTATCGGCACTAACTGTTTTGCATTCAATTGCGTAGCTGTTGAAAAAGTCATATTCAAAAGAGGTTTAAACTGGCAAAGATATTTCTAAATATTTCACAGCTTCGCTACTTTTTTCTCAAAGGGTTTTACACTGCTTCTATACAGCATGTTGGTTTGCTTTACATGATTTCTTGTTACTCAGTTGTTATCTACCTTTATTACTCACTGAGTTTGAGTACTCACTTTACTCACTACACCATGCGTGCAGATGCAGGTATTCATACACCCGGTAGTGGATTTTTATTGATCAGAGGCAGAGTTATCGGAGTTTAGCAAGGTGACTGCAGCATTTGCAGCACCGCTTTTCTCCCTTTTGTTCATCATTCCGGTTTTATATATTTCAGATCTTGTAGTTATATTTACACTCCAATATATGCTCGTGAATCGTGATATCCTGGTTTGGGTTGTATTTGGGTTATACTTCTGGATTGTTATGGTACTATGTGTTGTTTAGAAATTATTAAATTATGTTTTAACCTGCTTTATTATTGTTTAGTCATTTGACTTCGAATGGGAATATGTTGGTTGGCCTTGTCTTCACGATAGGAATTATTACAATCGAATATAGATTTAGAATCGTAACATTTAAATAAATAATTATTCCATCACGTAAACTCGCAACCTATGAATTACACGAAAACCGATGTTCTAAGACTTCCCTTCGGGGAGTACTACTTCAATACTCCAACACGTGCATTATAGTTCAGGCATGACTAATTTATACGAATGAAATGACTCCTTAGTAAATGTACCAAATCTGGACCAATAGGTAAACACCTTTAAAAATTCCTTAAAAAAAATATGCAGCGAGTTGACCCTGATGTAAACAATTATTATTACCAAAATAAACATAGAAAATTTGATGGTGGAGGTGGGAGAGAGACGAAAAAGAAGCGAATATAACTAAATGCATATGTCACCATGGATGGCTTAGAAATTTGATCAATTTTGTTTGCCAGGTCATTTTTCCAGTAATAGAGACTTATGGTGTTTTTTTGGTAATTAAAGGTTATATTAATCACCAAAGAGTTTTCAGTACAAAACCATAGTGCAGCTACTACACAGCTGACTATCATATCTAGATTATATATCAACTATCGCTATACCTATCCCTCTATTTTACAGAAGATATTGCTGAAGCTATAACCTAATTTTGGGGGTTCCTCTAATATTACAAGTATATGTCATGGTCCTAAGTAGCTTATCACTGCTATTGAAGACATTCTCAAAGATCCTCGCATTTCTCTCTAACCACAGAGCATAGAACAATTCTGCTACAACCATTTTGAATATGTGAGCCCGACTCGATTTCCTTTAGCTTTAGCAACAGTCCATTGAACAAACTGTTCCCAATTTAGCAAACTGGGATGATATTCCCTAATCCAAGACAGTGTTTGGTGCCTTAGTTGAGTAGCAAAGGGACAGCTATGGAAGAGGTGGTCTCTGGTCTCCGGAGCTTGCTGGCACAGAACACATATGCTATCCACATTCATACCCCAATGTAGCAGCCTATCCTTGGTTGGTAATCTATCCTGAAGTACCAGCCATAAATTGAAAATAGCCTTAGGCCTAGCATAGTTTTGAGTAGTTAAGTTCTTCCATGTAACTCTAGGGAGTTGAACAATCTGAAGCAGATATAGTAGTCTAATGAGCATACTGGTCTGTGCAAACTTTGATATTGCTGCAGTAGTCCACTTGCTGCAATTATCTTTCGGACCATCCAACTAGCTTGTTTGGGCATAGACATGGTCTCCAGCTGCTGCTGCTTTATATACACAGTGTGAATCCATCTGACCCACAGAGTATCTTTCTTGTGAGCCAGATCCCAGCATAGCTTAGCAATAGCTGCTTTATTCCACAGCATGAGGTTTGTGAGGTTCAGCCCACCAGCTGACTTTGGCAGGAACATTTTGTCCCAGGCAATATATGCTTTCTTAGAGATACCTACTGAACCAGACCATATAAAACTTCTACAAACTACTTCAATAAGCTTTAGGATTTTTGAAGTATGAGGAAGAGTTGAGCCTAGTAGGCTTGTATACCAAAGACCACTAATTGGACCAATTGGATTCTTCCAGCATTGACAATTTCCTGGCAGTCCATGATGTGATCCTAGCAGTGATCCTATCTACCAGTGGCTGCCACTGAATCAAAGCCATCTTCTTAGTAGATAAAGGTATGCCCAGATATTTGAAAGGCAAATCTCCATATACATAGCCTAGATGGTCAGTAATTTATTGCTGGACTTCAGTATGTACCCCTCCAAAGTAAACTGAACTTTTGGTCAGATTAGCTTTCAGCCCAGATGCTTCAGTGAATTGAGAGAAGTACTTGAACATGGTAATTACAGATTGCTTTTCACCCTTAGCAAACAACAGTAGATCATCAGCAAAACTGATATGAGTGATGCGTAGTTTTTTACAGCCTGGATGGAATATAAAATCATGTTCTTTCTTCAATTCAGCCAGAGATCTGCTTGAGTACTGCATTACTATAGCAAATAGAAATGGGGAGATTGGATCACCTTGTCTAAGGCCTTTTGCAGCTTTAAAAGGTTCAGTTGTTTCCCTATTAATCATCACTGTATAGCTGACTGTTTGGACACATTCCATAATCCAGCTTGTGAATCTGACTGGAAATCCCATTGCCTCCATTACCTGTTGCAAGTAAATCCACTCGACAGAATCATATGCCTTCTGCAGGTCAATTTTGATCACGCATCTAGGAGTTACATGAGATCTGGAATAACTTTTGATTAATTCATGGGCCAGTATAACATTATCTGCAATCTTTCTGCCTGGGATGAATCCTTCTTGGGCTTCACAGATGATGCTAGCCATGATTTTCTGCATTATGTTGGCTAATATCTTGGAAATCAGTTTGTATAACACTGAGAAGCAAGCTATTGGTCTGTATTCTTTGACTGTTGTTGGATTAGGAACTTTAGGAATCAGAGTGAGGGAGGCACAGTTGACTGGTTTGTACATCCTGGTAGTCTGGAAGAAATCCTTGACTGCACCAATTATCTGTTTACCGGTGATGCTCCAAGACTGCTTGAAGAACATTGCATTATACCCATCAATTCCCGGGGCTTTGTCATCACCAATTTCCTTTAGACTGTCCAGAATCTCAGATTCAGTGATTTCAGCAACTAGATCTTTCTTCTGTTGATGTGTTAGCGTAGGACCATTGTTCATATACAGTCGATTTATATCTGGAAGAGAGACAGCTACTGTACCCATTAAGGACTTATGAAAATCATTGACCTCCCTTTTAATAGCATCTGGATTGGTAATCTTGGACCCCCCCTACTGTAACTAGTTCAGTAATACTCTTGTGTTGATTCCTTTCCTTCAAGACAGCAGGGAAATATTTGTTATTTGAATCCCCCAGCTGGATCAATTTTGCCCTGGACTTCTGTTGTAGCATACTTTCTTCAATCAAAGACCACTTTTCCAACTTCAGTACTGTTTCCTTCTCTTTAAGTTGCAATTCATCAGTATAAGCCAGTGCCATCTGGTTTTGGATGTCCTTCAATTCCTGTCTACTACAATCAATTCTCTGAGTAATGTTCTTAAAATCTCTAGTGTTTAAAGATTTTAAGGCTGCTTTAAGTGACTTGAGATTGATCCACACATCTTTCATAGAACACTGAGTATTATTGTGCCAGTTCTCCTTGACCAGCTGATGAAAGCCTACATGATTGGCCCATGCATTAAAAAATATGAAAGGAGTCTTCCTTTGCCTAATAACTTCAGCTAGTGTAATCACCATAGGGTTATGATCAGAGATTAAGTGATAGTCATATACAGTTTGCACATGACTCCAGTTAATCATCCATTCATAATTGCCAAAGATTCTGTCCAGTCTGCTACATACTCTGTCCCTGCCTGTTTGCTTGTTTGTCCAGGTGAAATACTCTCCCTGTCAGGGAAGTTCAGAAAGTCCAGCCTGCTGTGTACATTGAGTGAAATCTAGGATCTCAGCTTGCTTCACTTGGTTACAAGATTGCCTGTCATTTGCATACAGGACAGCATTGAAATCACCTGCCACCAGCCAAGGGTCTGTAATAGCAACAGAATAGTCCTGTAGGTTTTTCCACAATTATCTCCTCTTGTCCATCCCATTAAAACCATACACCATAATGAGATAGCAGATTGCATCTCCAGCAATGTTCCTGACTCTACAGTGAATCAATTGTGCCTCCTCCTGAATACCAGTGACCCTAATCATTTGAATGTCCCATAGAATCCAATTTCTACCATTTATGGGGCCCTGATAATTTGTTAGCATACCCCAACCAGGCACCAACAGCTTAGCAATCCTATCCGCATTTTTCTCTTTAACCTTGTCTCTACCAGACCAATAAGGCTAAAATTATTGCTCCTAATATATTCCCTAGCTTCCTTCTGTTTATACCTTTTATTTACACCCCTAATGTTTCAGATTAACCACTTCATTGGTAATTACTAGGTCCCCCTTCATCTGGAGGAATCTAAGCCCTACTAATAGACATTGCTTCAAAACGATTACTCACCACAATAGGAGATAGAGAAGGAAAGTTTGTAGGTTAAATTCTGGAGATTGTGCCTGTTTCCCTTTATCTTCCTGGTTGTTCCATTCTGTTACCATTGGAGGAGGACCATGAGGCTCTCTCTGAGTTACACTGCTCTGTCTTGTCTCAGTTTGCTGTAGGGGGGCCTCCTGATGTTTCTGAACATTCTGGTTTGGAGCTTT
This sequence comes from Nicotiana benthamiana, assembly GCA_034376525.1. Classification (NCBI taxonomy): domain Eukaryota; kingdom Viridiplantae; phylum Streptophyta; class Magnoliopsida; order Solanales; family Solanaceae; genus Nicotiana; species Nicotiana benthamiana. The sequence continues at coordinate 71,303,386 of CM067332.1, forward strand.
AGTTCTCCATTGCTGAATCACTTTGGGTTTTTTCACTAGGGGAGGCTGGATAGGTTTGGGATTCACCACACAGTTGTGTCCAACCATAAGACACTTAGCACAGTATGATGGTTTCCAATCATAGTCCACTTCTTGCAGAAACTTCTTTCCATTTGGATCCATTACTCATATATCACTAGGCAACTCTTTTGAAACATTCACCTCTATGAGCATACGGGCATAGGAAATTCTGGACTGTTTGGTCGTACACTCATCAGCAAAAATGGGCTTCCCCAGCATACTAGCTATCCTACTCAAGGATCTCACTCCCCAACATGACATAGGGAGTTTAGGAAATTTGACCCAAAGTGGAATTTCAGCAGGAAATTCGGCAGTGAAATCAAAATCAGCCGCCCATTGTTTGAGGATCATGGGCCTATTTGCTATGGAGTAGGGACCTGCACATAGAACTTCTCTGGCATCATCAATTGTTCGGAACTTCACTATATAGTATCCCTCCTCATGATTAAAGAGTTCTGGTTCAGGTACATGCGACCAATGTATACTGATGAATCTTTTCATCGCGTTATATCCCGGTCCATCCCCTAAAATATAAACAATTAGGGTACATTTCCATTTGTTTTCTTCCACCTCCACCTCTTCTTTGTTCAACTGACCTACTGGCTGCCCGTCAATCATCACCGGTGGAATATACTCTAATGTCATACCGTTAGAAGCAAATCGATTCTTCTGAAATAGATTTTCCCAGTTCCCTTTTGGTACCTCGGTGAAACCCCCTCCACTGGTTTACTTATATCGGTCACTGGTTGAGCTTGAAGTGGTTTCGTCTTCTGCATGTGGTCAATTTCACCAGTCACCTGCTTCAACGGAGTTATCGATGCTTCAATACAGTTTCGATTCTCCATAGCCACATTAGGTTGCTGAGGAATCGAAGGCTCCTCACCCTCGCCTGACAAATCAACTGACTGATCCGATGCTCATGTGGAAGATTGTTTATCCGTAACTGGTTGATTTATAGTTGAGATGATTCTGTCAATTGCTGAAATCGGAATTTTTCTAGGACGACCCCTACCTCGCCCCCTCCCTCTCGCCATGGAAACGAAGCTCGGCGTACGTTAACTAACGTGCGCCGAGAGGAAAAACGGAGAAGAGAGAGAAATTTTTGAAGGGCTAAAGGTTATTAGACTTATGGTGTTTAAAACTAGGGATTATTAAAATTATACTTTGTCTAGAATACATGGTACCTACACTCATTTTCAAAACAAAAAAAAATTACATAAATAGGTGATACAATCGGACTTTTCAATAATAATATTTCTATATAACAATTATTTATTATAAAAATTAAGTTTTCATTGAAATTTATCTTTTAAGTTATGTTTATTACTCTACAATAACTTTTTATTTATAAAGCAACAATTATATTTATAACAGAATACTCTTGTAAAATTACTCATCTATAACAACTATATAGAATTTCTAAGATCTAATAATAATTCTAAAAATTTACGCACAATCTTAACCATTGAACAAAGTTTTCATCTTTTATAATACTACACAAGATTTGAAGATTTGCATATTATCTTTCTATTTGACAAATGACAAGAAATATTTAGATGGATGATTCAATTATTAAGCTCTTAGAATACTTTAAATGAAAAACTATCAATTATCTTTTTGCTGTGAATTTGAACATAAATCTTCATCAAGTAATGTATTATATCATTACTAAGTGAATGAAATCTATAAATCAAGCTATAATTATAAAGTTCTTCCGTCAAATCTCGGAAGAATCTATTTTTTAAATAGCTTTAAATGTGTATCTTAAACTTTAAATCTTTGTGTGTTTAGTTATAAATTTATTAATAATATATTAGCTTTCTTTAATATTTAATTAGTGAATATATACATCTTTTGAAATTTTAAATTTAAATAGTTTTTTATTTTTATACATAACATTAAAAAGGAAAAATAATTAATATTTGAATATTTTTTTGTCTATGACAGTTAAAAAATATTTAAATATCAAATGCCATTATAGGTGTATAACAGTCGTTTTCTATAAAAGCTAAAATATATCGGAACAAATGATATTGCTATAAAGAGGTTTGAGTGTATATCATAAAGCACTAACCTTTCAAAATTATCTGATCAAGGACCCGTGCACAAGGGTTACTCTTATCAACTAATAATAATTTATAAAAGCCAAAACACAATCCCATTATCTATTTAAAAAGTCATTAAACTAATTACCTAACTAATTTTTTTCTCTCTATGTTTTCCACCTTCAATTATAAAAGGCAGCCCGATATATAAAGTACTTTATATTCACGCAGAATACCGAGAAAGATTATACTTCAAGGAATATAATATAAATAACATATTTTAATACATATATTAATAATTGATTTTACGGCTCAAACGACCTATATGCCATACGGAAACATTTTGTCGTTGCTAATGTTCCCCTTCAACTATGTGTATTAGAAGTACAGCTTGCTTGAGATTGTTTACTAAATTTAATAGTAGAAGTTTTTAGACAATTAATTTGGCTAGCGACTATCAACAGAACGAGAAGGATGCAGCACTGGTTGCCATTATTGTGTGTACTTGCCCAGGTAGTGTGATTGTCTTAAATTGATGCAATTGTAAATGGGCGTTTGGACATAAAAATTGTAAAATTACAAAAAGAGTGAAATTATTTTTTAAATAAAATTGGTATTTGAAAATTATAATTGTGTTTGAATATGAATATAATTTTGATTGTGTATGAATTTTTGTGAGTAATCTGCATGAAAATTTAAAAAAAATAACATTTTAAAGTTTTTTAAATTTTTGAAAAATTCCAAAAGAGATCTTCAAGTAAAAATTAAATATTTTGCGGTGAAACACCAATTTAGAAAAAATAGGAAATTTTTCGAAAAAATAAGAAAATTCTTATGTTCAAACGGGGTCGTAGTATTTCCACTTCTTGAGTTCTGTTGGTCCAAAAATCAGTTACTTTGTAGTCAAGTTTTCATCTTCCTCGTTTACTCATCTTTCCTGATTTTCATTCCTCTTAGGTTTTGGGCAATATCAAGAATTGAACCTCTTCTTTCATATTAATCAAAGGAAAATACACACATATGCAAACATTACAAGAACTTTGAATATTTGACATCTGGTATAATTACTATTTGTATATGATGATTTAAATATATTAAAATACATCATTCAATATTAATTAAAAATTCATTTTAGAAGTAGCAAAAGAGACGATAGGAACAAAAAAAAGGAAAGGAGAAGAGGGTTGTATGAGGAATAAACGGGTTAAATTGATAAGGAATAATTGGTTAAATGTACATTTTTGGTGTGAATACTTTCATGATTAGCTTCTTTACTATAGTAAAATAAAACAGCTCCTACAATTGTTCAAAGTACCTTCTTCTTCTTCTTTTTTTGCCGAACACCTCAAATCTGAAATTATAGGCGGCTCAAGGGTAAGGCACACAAATAATGGCTTAGGGCTCACAAATTTTGAGGATTCCACTTTCTCTTGATAGTAATTTTAATATTTTTATATAAAAAATTGAGTATTTTAATGTTAAAAAGTAATTAACTTAATACAAAAAGAAAAAAAAATTAATTTGTAACTAGCGCTAATAGTTGAGATTTTAATAATTTAAAGGGTATAAAAAGATCCTTCATTTTTTCTTTATTTAGTTGGTAAAATTTGAATTTTTATTTAAAGCGTATAAAGATATCTTTTATTTTTGACAAGAGTGGATTGCTCTAGTGATGAACACCCTCCACTTCCAATAAGTTCGAGTTACCCCAAGAGCAAGGTGGGGAGTTCTTGGAGGGTGGGAGCCGATGTTAAAGGAAATATTACAAGTAGAAGATAATACTCTAATCCGTATACGCAATACTAACAAGAATTAATTTTCGTTAAATACCTATATTCCTCATAAAATAGTATTCCTATAACAATTTTGCATTAGAATCACTTATGATAGGAGAATCTAAATGGATCGGATTAGCTATATTATCATTTGAAAAGTTAAAAAATTAGATTTCAAACAAATTTATTTAGTTAACAAATTAGGGCCCCTCATCGAGATTTTGCTTTAGGCCAACAATGATGTTGGGCTGCCCCTATCTAAAATATATAAAAAATTATCTTTATACTAAAAGTACTTTTAGTTTTCAAGAACCTTGGTCAAACCGGTTAAAATTTCAACTAAGCATACTCCTAGAACCACTAAGCTTTTATCGATACAAAGAAAATATGTGTGTATACGATTAAAACCGGCCTACTTGATTGTGCTATTTGATCGAGACCAGAGAACTGTATTGAGGGTTAGCCTTGTAATGGACCAGATCGGAGCACGAAGACAAGGTAGCAAGTCCAGGAATGGAGGTGCATGTCGAGATCGAGGTCAGCAATGATCGAGACCAAATATGACGGACTTCGAGAAAAGCGCAATAACAAAAATGTGAGATATCCGTGACTAACCGAAGATTATAGCGTAAATCTCGGAACAGATCAAATCAAGGGCGATTATCTAGTTAATCATGTGATTTACTTCCGTAGTTAGAATTGTACCATAAATAGGATTCCTCTACTATATAAAGGTGGATCTAACCATCTTGTACATATCTTACATTCTCGCATATTAAAGCAATATAATATTCTCTCTTTAATTTAGAATTCTCTTGTTTATCAGCTTGCTGCGCTTTAACTGTTCTAGCACAACTAGCTAGAGGGTATTCAAGCTTGAGGGCTCTGTTCAAATACTAGTTCATATTATATTATTGTTATTTTCCATCATTACTCTTTGCATTTATCAACTGGTATTAGGTAAAATCATATACCCTTAAAACCACATTATAAGTTTAATTGTTATCCAATTTTTAGGGTAAATAGTTTGATGCCCACCTTGGAGCTGAGGATAATAATGATTGCTTAATATTAATCCTTATAACGCACTTTGATTTTATGCTTGTTCTCGTAAGTGTCTTTGACTTTAGGAATCAACATGTCAAACTCTCAATCAGTACACACTCATACAGACATCAGCCTTGGTCTTCATGGCGAGAACGAGCACATAATCACCCCGGAAAATGGGGTACCCCCAATCAATCCTGGTAGACCACATGCCATAGATCCAGTTGATGTTAATGTTGGAAACACGTTCTCAAACTAACGTGTGTTGATTCATGTAGGTTTTGATAAATGCCAAACATTGAGGCAAGCATCGGTGATGGAACAATAACAGTCCAAGTACAAGATGGATAGTACGCGTTCAAGAATAGAAGATGAAGTCCACTGTTGAGTAGGTCTTAATTTGTAATCTTGACTCAACGACTTATTTCTAATATTGGCTCTCACCTAAAATGATTTTCATAAAATCATGCATCATAAGTTTTTAAAGAAATAAGTTGCATATTTGCCAAAATGATTTTTAAACTCGTTTTGAGAAAATTGGGTTTAACAATCGATTGTCTTGAAGAAACAATCGATTGTCAAGTTCTATACTTAGTTTTTAAAATGTTGTCTTGAGACAGAAACTTCGTTTGAAATCATTTTTGAAGCAACAATCGATTGTCACTGTTCAACAATCGATTGTCAGATTTTATACTTAGTCTCAAATTTTTGGACAACTTACAGAATGTTTTCAAAATCTTCAAAAATGAAGAACAATCGATTGTCACTATTTAACAATCGATTGTGCTCAGTGATATTTCCAAACGGACTTCTTCCAACGGCTTTATCTATTTATGGTATAATCTTTACTCAATCTTTTAGTCAAAAAGTTGCCAGAAATATTTTGGATATTTGAACAACAATCGATTGTCTAAAGTTAACAATCGATTGTCATTCTTTTTAAATTCAACAGAAATCTTTTTAACCAGATTTTAAGGAATCTGTCTGTTGAAATTTTGCTCCAACAATCGATTGTGTAATATCAACAATCGATTGTCAGGCAGATTTTCAGGAGCGTTTTCTGGAACTAAAAGCAACGGTCTATTGCTCCATTTTCTCTATAAAACACTCTCTGAAAATCATTTTTAAAACACAACAACACTGCAGAAAAATTACAAAGCATACATTACATTCTTGTGATTCAAATTTCATATATTACATTGTGTTTTTGAGAGCCAAGATTATTGATTAAGTTGTTGTGTTCTTGAGCCATATATTTTGTACTCATAATCCACTCTTTAAGAGAGTTCTTGTAAAGTGAGTAAAAGAGTGTTCTTGTTAAACACTTGTAGTAAGAAGAAGTGTTATATTTCTTCTTGTAAAGTCTTAGGGATAGGTTTCCTTAAGCGGGTTGGTTGAGGCTTGTATTGTATCAAGTTCTCAAGTTGTAAAGGTTCGTTAGGCACCCGGAAGCTTAACAAGTGAAGTCTTTGGGATTGTATCCCCGAGCAAGTGAAGTCTTTGGGATTGTATCCCCGAGCAAGTGAAGTCTTTGGGATTGTATCCCCGAGCAATTGAAGTCTTTGAGGTGAGGAACCTCCGAGCAAATTGAAGTCTTTGAGGTGAGGAACCTCCGAGCAAATTGAAGTCTTTGAGGTGAGGAACCTCCGAGCAAATTGAAGTCTTTGAGGTGAGGAACCTCCGAGCAAATTGAAGTCTTTGAGGTGAGGAACCTCCGAGCAAATTGAAGTCTTTGAGGTGAGGAGCCTCCGAGCAAGTGTTTGAGATTTGTGTGATTCAAGTCTCAAGTGTAAAGGTTTGTTGGGCACCTTAAGCTTGACAAGGTTGTTAGTGGAAATCTCGAGAGAGTCTCTCGGGGACTGGACTAACCACAAAGTGTGGCCAACCAGTATATATCGTGGTGTAATTTATTTTTACTGCATTTGTTTATTTCCTGCAAAGTTTAAATTCCGCAAGAAAACGCTTAATTTTATTAATACGCTATTCACCCCCCCCCCTCTAGCGTAGAGCGTTATTTCTAACAATTGGTATCAGAGCCATACTCTCTGAAAAACTTAACAGTTTGAGAGAACCATCCATGGCTTCTACTCATGATTCTTTTGCAGGAATCGGTGAAGGAAACTGCTACACCATGCCTCCAATATTTGATGGAAACAACGAAGAAGAGGTAAGTATCTCTAACTCTCACTCGTTCGAAGAATTACAAAATGCATATGAAGACTTGTATGGTGAATTTTGTAATGCTGTCAAAATGATTAGAGATTTGAAGAAATCACTTTCCCAGCAAGAATTAGATTTTCAGAAAAATCTCTCTTTAAAAGAAAAGGATTTTGAAGAACGTCTCTTATTGAAAGAAAAAGATTTCAAAAATCAACTTTCTTTAAATCAAAAAGATTTTGAAAATCTGTCTCTTGATAACGAGAATCTTGTAAAAGAAAATCAGTTTTTGCAAAATGATAGTGTAGAACTTAGACAAGTCATTAAGACTATGCATGAAGCTTCTTATGTTGATAAATGCTCTACTTGTACTTCCTGCGATTCTTTGAAGTTAGAAAACGCAGAACTTAGGAAAACTTTAGAATCACGAAGTATAGATGTCCCTAAGGTTATTGAAGAAAAGGAAACGTCGAAGAGAAATCAACGGCATAAAAGCAGAAATCCCATTAGAAATTTTACTGCTCCACCTAGAAATAATTCTAGGGCTGTAAATGAGTCTAGAACAAATTCTTTTAGACCACCTAGACATTATGCTAGAATGTATGAAAATAAGGGTAGAACTAATATCTTTAGACAACCTAGATCCGAATCTAGGATTCTTGCAAACAAGCCTACAAATAGTAATTTTCGGCAACCAAGAAATAACTCTAGGAACGAGCTTAGACCACCTAGACATGACACTAGGTCCTTCAACAAGTCTAGCACTAATAACTTTAGACCATCTAGATATTATACTAGAAATGGGAACAATATGTCTAGTGTAAATCTTGTTCATTCGCCTAGAACTTTGTTGGCTCAACCTAGGCATCAACACAACCCGAACGTAGTATGTCATTACTGCAATCGTATAGGTCATATTGCACCTATGTGTTTTACAAAGCATAGAGATTCTTCATATTATTATAATTATTATTTGCCTAACCCCAAAGGACCCAAAAAGATATGGGTACCAAAAACCTCTCCGTAGGTATTTTTGCAGGTGTGCTTGAAGACTACAAAATTGTAGTAGATGCGCCAAGCACGACACCCAAAAGGCATCGAGAGGAATTTCGGTTAGCTATTTTTTTATAAAACTGAATATGTGCAAATTATTAATGTTGACAGTTTTGTTGATATATGGCAGCTGGTGTTATTAACATATAAGTTGTCAACTTGATTCTCACCCTGAAAAACGTTGACATGCGTTAATTGTAAGAATCAATTTGTGAAATTTCTTGTTGACTATACTTGTTGATTGACATGCTGAAAATTCATTTTTGATTACTAGTATCAACTATTTAAATGCTTGATCCATGCTTTGACAAATGTTGATTTGTGCATTGAATGAGTACCCACTAAATCATGTTTAGTTGAATTATGTCTTGACAATTTTTTTTAAACAGCAAAGTGTTTTAAATCATGTTTTAATATATGGTTTGATAAATGCCTTTAGCATACTCTCATAATCGATTTTCAGAACTTAAAACCTTTTTGGTCTAGTCCACAATCGATTGTTCACAGGCACAATCGATTGTTCGTGTTTTTCTGAGTTTTCAAAAACTCTCTGCTTCTTGCAGATTTTTCAGGAACTAAGTGTCAAATAGTTCAACAATCGATTGTCCCCTTTCAACAATCGATTGTCAATCGGTAAAAATCTCAAAGATTTGTTACCATTCTGAATTCTGAACTCAACAGCTATCATTTAGCATCGTGTCAGTTCAAAATAGGCATAAACGCTCTTGAAATTTTTTAAAGGCTAGGCTTTCATTTTTATCATGCCCAATTGTATGTGTTGATATGTCTTTGTTAACCATCCGTATCAATTCTCCTTGAATCATGCTTTGTTTTGGTTCTCATTATTGCAAATGCGCTTAATGGAAATATTTGACATTTGTTGCAATATGGATTGCTGAAAATAACCTTGTGTATCACTGTTAATAAAATAACATTTGATGCATTTGTTATGCTCTCCGTCAAATGGATTTTTCATTGCTTGTGTAACAATCGGTATTTCCTGTAAAATGTCAAATTGATGTGTTTTGCTTAAACAGGTGATAAGATGGTTGATTCATGATTTGACTATCTATTTGAAACAGCATGCGATATATGTTTTGACAAATGCCTTTCAAAATAACAATAGTTTTTTTTTGATAAAATTGATAAATTTATAGAAGTCGTCATATTTTATATTCCTCAATATCCTTCCTATTCTTTTGTGAATATGGTAAAAGGAATTAGCCTTAATACAATCTTCTTATCAAAAGAAGAAATGTTTTAGGCAATTTGTTACAAGTAAGAGGGAACTTGTGCTTTGAAAGAATTGATTGCATAAATTTTATTGATGATATTTTCTTAACAAATATCTGTTTGGTTTTTGAATTGTTATTATGGTGATAAATTGTTTATATATATATATCGGAAATGGCTTCACTTGATTAAATGTTGGAAATGCAAATGTGCTCGCTTGAAGCATTCAATTCAATTTCTAGCAAATTGAGATGTCAACGATGGAGGATGACATCAAGACAAACCGGGTATGATCGTTCCTTACTCTACCCTTTAGCTAGTTGAATTGGTATTATATGTCACAAGTATTGATATGAATGTTATTTTGATAAATTGCATAATTGATTAAGTGCATAAATTGTATTGAGTTTTGATTTTCTAAATTGGTATTTATAACAATTGGTGTTGATTATATGTATCCATGATGGAAAATCTATTTTCATAAAAACGTTTTCATCCGAAGAATCATTATCTTCCTCCATGTGTTGATGACGTTGTTTCATTCATAATCAATTGTCATAATTCCAAAATTGATTATAATATATTCAAAATTGATTACCATACTTCCAAAATCAATTTTCAGGACTTAGACCATTTTTTTTTGCCCAGTACACAATCGATTGTCAAATTCAACAATCGATTGTCAGTGATTTTCTGAAATTTCAAAAACATTCTGTTTCAAGCCAATTTCTCAGAATCTAAGTGTCAAACTTGACACAATCGATTGTCAGACGGTATTAATTCAAAAAATTCTTACCGTTCTGCTCTGCTGACCCCCTTTAATCGATTGTCAGTTTCCTTTTCAGAATTCCAACGGGCATATCTGCTCAACAATCGATTGTCTCCAGCAAACAATCGATTGTCTCCAGCGGTCTTCTTAAAATCTGACCGTTTTTGAGTCTTCAATTCAGCCATGAATACCATATCTTCTCCCACTCTATAAATAGAGATGTATTCTTCATTCTTATCACAACAAAATCAAGTCTAAGTCTTCAAATTCTATCAAAAGCTCTCCTTGCAAATTCTTTGTCTTCTCAAGTCTCTTTCAATCAAAATGCCAAGAAAATCTAGAGCTTCTAAGCAAGATGCCTCTGCCTCTGCTCCTCCTACTCCCAGACTGTTTCCATACCAAGATGGAGATGTGTTATTCTTCAGAAGCGAAGCTTCACTAAGTCGCTTTGTTACAAGATTCGAAAAACGGGATATTCTTCCTCCTCGTTTTTCCACAATGAGGTATCTTGAAAATTTTAGTCTTGCTATACACTTTCTTCAGCAATGCAATCTTCTAAACTTCCTTCTCCTTTCTTTTGACTTTATAAATGCTACACTCGTTCGGGCATTCTATTCAAATCTCCGCCAGAACGATCAAGGTGATCTTGTCACCTTTGTAAATGGTGTTAAAATTATCATTTCTGATGAATCCCTAAACACCATTGCCTATCTCCCAAATGATGGAGAAGACATTTCTCAATATGTTGGAATAGAAGGAGAATTATTTGACGAAACCTCCTTTCTTCGTCAAGCTGGTCTTGTTAACTATGATCCACGTCTCACTTCTCGTCGTCCTACGATCACGGGAATGGATCCGAACTATCGGTTGATATTCTATTTCATCACCCGAGTTCTCAAGCCCCGAAAAAGCAGTCACACCACTATCTCCCAAGAAGATTGTAAACTCATGCATGCCATTTCTTCCGGAGCTCGATTAAATTATTGTAAATTAATCAAGCTTCACATGTGTGATGCTCTCGCCGAAGACAAACATCTTCCATATGCACTTCTTGTCATGCATTTTCTTGAATCCGCCGGCATTATCACGGCAAATGGTCCACTTAAAAATCGGACCAAACACTGGGAAATTTCTGAATCTTCATTTCACAGTGGTGGCGATCATGATAATCAACCTCCTCAAAATCCTCCACAAAATCCGCCTCAAAATCAAGATCCAAATGCGGAGATAGTAAATCATCTTACCCGTATTGAAACAAAAGTTGACACTTTGTCCCGCTATGTCCTAGGATATTTTGACCATATCAACTATCAATATGGCAATCTTGTCCCATTTGAGGCACCGCCGCAAAACATGGACGAAGATGATGATAACGAGGATTAAATATTTTCTTGTATTTTTTCATTAAATGGCCTATGTAATATTTTATCTATTTAATGAAAAGTTGATTTTCTCTGCAATATCTCTCCTATTTCCATTATGCATACTTACATGCTTTCTCTGAATGTGCTGCATAAATTCAGGGGGAATCTTATATTTAGGGGGAATTTCTTTCCAGTGCAAACTATTCGATTATCCCGTATAATAATCGATTATGTTGACATTTGTTGAACTAGCATGCTATTATTAGACTTGTTATCTAGCCACTTTTTTGTTAATGTCAAAAGGGGGAAAATAAACGGGCTATGCATGCATAATATATTCTTATGAAACATGAACATGTCTATGATGCATATTGAATTATCTTGAACTGTTATTATTATGCATATCCCGATACATGTTTGCCATTATCAAAAAGGGGGAAATTGTTGGAAACACGTTCTCAAACTAACGTGTGTTGATTCATGTAGGTTTTGATAAATGCCAAACATTGAGGCAAGCATCGGTGATGGAACAATAACAGTCCAAGTACAAGATGGATAGTACGCGTTCAAGAATAGAAGATGAAATCCACTGTTGAGTAGGTCTTAATTTGTAATCTTGACTCAACGACTTATTTCTAATATTGGCTCTCACCTAAAATGATTTTCATAAAATCATGCATCATAAGTTTTTAAAGAAATAAGTTGCATATTTGCCAAAATGATTTTTAAACTCGTTTTGAGAAAATTGGGTTTAACAATCGATTGTCTTGAAGAAACAATCGATTGTCAAGTTCTATACTTAGTTTTTAAAATGTTGTCTTAAGACAGAAACTTCGTTTGAAATCATTTTTGAAGCAACAATCGATTGTCACTGTTCAACAATCGATTGTCAGATTTTATACTTAGTCTCAAATTTTTGGACAACTTACAGAATGTTTTCAAAATCTTCAAAAATGAAGAACAATCGATTGTCACTATTTAACAATCGATTGTGCTCAGTGATATTTCCAAACGGACTTCTTCCAACGGCTTTATCTATTTATGGTATAATCTTTACTCAATCTTTTAGTCAAAAAGTTGCCAGAAATATTTTGGATATTTGAACAACAATCGATTGTCTAGAGTTAACAATCGATTGTCATTCTTTTTAAATTCAACAGAAATCTTTTTAACCAGATTTTAAGGAATCTGTCTGTTGAAATTTTGCTCCAACAATCGATTGTGTAATATCAACAATCGATTGTCAGGCAGATTTTCAGGAGCGTTTTCTGGAACTAAAAGCAACGGTCTATTGCTCCATTTTCTCTATAAAACACTCTCTGAAAATCATTTTTAAAACACAACAACACTGCAGAAAAATTACAAAGCATACATTACATTCTTGTGATTCAAATTTCATATCTTACATTGTGTTTTTGAGAGCCAAGATTATTGATTAAGTTGTTGTGTTCTTGAGCCATATATTTTGTACTCATAATCCACTCTTTAAGAGAGTTCTTGTAAAGTGAGTAAAAGAGTGTTCTTGTTAAACACTTGTAGTAAGAAGAAGTGTTATATTTCTTCTTGTAAAGTCTTAGGGATAGGTTTCCTTAAGCGGGTTGGTTGAGGCTTGTATTGTATCAAGTTCTCAAGTTGTAAAGGTTCGTTAGGCACCCGGAAGCTTAACAAGTGAAGTCTTTGGGATTATATCCCCGAGCAAGTGAAGTCTTTGGGATTGTATCCCCGAGCAAGTGAAGTCTTTGGGATTGTATCCCCGAGCAATTGAAGTCTTTGAGGTGAGGAACCTCCGAGCAAATTGAAGTCTTTGAGGTGAGGAACCTCCGAGCAAATTGAAGTCTTTGAGGTGAGGAACCTCCGAGCAAATTGAAGTCTTTGAGGTGAGGAACCTCCGAGCAAATTGAAGTCTTTGAGGTGAGGAGCCTCCGAGCAAGTGTTTGAGATTTGTGTGATTCAAGTCTCAAGTGTAAAGGTTTGTTGGGCACCTTAAGCTTGACAAGGTTGTTAGTGGAAATCTCGAGAGAGTCTCTCGGGGACTGGACTAACCACAAAGTGTGGCCAACCAGTATATATCGTGGTGTAATTTATTTTTACTGCATTTGTTTATTTCCTGCAAAGTTTAAATTCCGCAAGAAAACGCTTAATTTTATTAATACGCTATTCACCCCCCCCCCCCTCTAGCGTAGAGCGTTATTTCTAACAGTTAATTCTTGTGTTGCGGTTCATGAAACTTTAGGCGCCGACCTTAAAAATAGTATCTGCAGAGACGCCTGAGCAGCCGATCGAACACATAAAGTGGCGAAGAAGGTTGGATTAGACATCGAATGATATTTGAAATGTTGCAGACTCAGCAAGCTGCAATAGCACAGCTCCAAAATAAGAATCAAACACTAAGCAGAATTGAACTCGATACATCACATGAAGGTATTTACAAGGTCGAGCCTATACTGGAGAAATCGAATGCTAATGGATCAGGAACTGATTCCACCAGCATGAACATGCTCGAGGAGATCAGTTAAATGGATCGAATTAGGAGAAAAGGAAATTGAGGCTGATGATAAAAAGGTAGAAACATACAACTCACGGATTGGTCAAATACCGAGGGCATCCCTATTTTAAAAGGGTTTAGATTCGAAGAAGTTTGTATAGAAGTCTTTCCACCAAGTGTGGCTCCAAAGCTCATACCGAAGAAGTTCTGCATGCCCCTAGCACAATGGAACCACTTATCCTAATGAGCATACGTGCGCAAAAGGATTTGACTTAGAAGATGATCAAATTGAATAAGTTTGGCTGAAATAGTTTGGAGAAACTTTATCGAAGGGGGCAATGATATGGTAACACAATTTGCCGCCCAATTCTATCGATTCCTTCGCCATGCTTGCTGATTCATTCGTAAAGGCACATGCTGGAGCGATAAAGGTCGCCACTAGAAAGTCGAACCTCTTCAAAGTGAGACAAAAGGACAATAAAATTCTAAGGGAATTCGTATCTTGGGTCCAGATGGAATGCATGGACCTACCCCTAGTCACCGATGATTGGGTTGTCCAAGCCTTCAGTCAAGGTTTGAACGAGCGAAGTTCGATAGCATCACGACAACTTAAACAGAATTCGATTGAATATACAGTTGTGACCTGGGACGATGTACATAATCGATACCAATCAAAGATCAGAGTCGAGGATGATCAGTTAGGAGGTCCTTCTAACTCCGTTTACCCAAATAGATATGAAGGCAGGATTCAAAGAGATATCGAAAGAGAGCCCTGATCAAACAGAGATGCGCATATCGTAGAAATAATAGACTAGTACGTAATCCCACTCGAAATGATCGAGGTCCGAATTCCCTAGGGCTTATGAGTCAAAGTGGATTCAATAAACATGTCGAGCCTAAAGAAGCTCCACAGTTATCGAAATACAACTTCAGCGTCGATGCTTTGGGTATTGTGTCAGCCATTAGACAAAACAAGGATACTAGGTGGCCCAGACCCCTACAGACTGATCCATCTCAAAGGAATCCTAATATGTGAAAGTACCATGGAACTCGTGTTCAAAAAATCGAAAACTGCAGGAAGTGAAGGGATGAGGTAGCTCGTTTATTCAACGAGGGTTACCTTCGAGAGTTCTTAATTGACGGAGCTAAAAATCAGTTTAGAGACAGGGATGCAAATAGGAAAAACAAATAGGAAGAACCGAAACACGCAATTCATATGATCGTTGATAGGGTCGATATTCCTCAAGGCCCGATATTTAAATGCACCAAAGTGGCAATCACAAGGGAGAAGCATACCCGGGACTACTTACTAGAGAATACCGTATCTTTCAATGATGAGGATGTAGAAGGGATCGAACAGCCTCACAACGACGCACCGCTAATATATATCCTTATGAATAAAATTCAAGTGAAATGTGTGTTGGTTTATCCAGCCGGCAAATATTATTCGATCGAGGGTCGTAGAGCAACTCAGCCTCCAGGATCAAATTGTTCCTGCAGCTCGAGTGCTCAACTGTTTCAACATGGAAAGTGAAACTTCCAAAGTGGAAATCATGTTTCAAGTGAATGTGGCTGGAAATATCCAGGAAATAAATTTCCATATAATCAAAGGTGACATGAGATACAACGCACTGCTCGGAAGGCCTTAGATTCATAACATGAGGGCAGTACATTCGACGCTCGATCAAGTATTGAAATTCCCAACATCGGAAGGAATAAAAGTGTTGTACGGTGAATAACTTGCATCCAAATAGATTTTTGCAATAGACGAAGCAGTACCAGTATCACTCTCTCGTCAACGAAGGGATCAGAGTCATAGGAAGAACAAGAAATCAAATAGCAATCACGGGCACCAGCCTCGGCTCCATCAGAGGAGCAGGAAATCTTCGAGGATGAAGATTATATGATACCTCGAATCTTTATAAACCCCAATAATTTTGATGCAACAAAGTCAACGGTCGAGGATCTGGAGAAACTTATATTGATCGAACATCTTCCTGATCGAAAGGTATACCTGGGCACATGGTTAACTCTTGAACTTAGGAAAAAACTTGTTCAATTCCTTTTAAATAACATGGATTGCTTTGCTTGGTCCCATATAGATATGATAGGGATTCCACTAGAGATCACGACACATCGATTGAGCATATACCCAAAGTTCAGACCGGTAAAAAAAATAGAAGGCCCCAATCTGAGGTAAAACATGTATTCATCAAGGACAAGGTAACTATGTTGGGAACACGTTCTCAAGGCTTTATACTAAAACATGTGTTCTTATGTGTAGGTTTTGATGGATGACAAACAAGCGCAAATTGATATATGACGAAGTTCAAGTACAAGCGCACAATTGGTGGATAACGAGATTCAAGCACAAGACAAAGTTTTATAGTTTAAATGAGTCGTTCTTAATTGTGATCTTGATCCGACAACTTGACTCATGACATGGCTTCTCTCGTAAAATTATTTTTACAAAATCATGCGTATTTAATTTAATGCTAATTGATTTTAATTCATGCATATTTACTTCAGTCAAAATGATTTTTAAACGTGCCTCTAAAATCTGGACTAAGATAATCGATTATGTACTTATGATAATCGACTATGTTAAGCAAAGACTACATGACAATCGATTGTGAACTAATGATAATCGATTGTGTTAAGGTAGTGAGCATCACGTTTTTCAAACCTGCATGACAATCGATTGTGAACCTTATGACAATCGATTGTGATGAGGCAGTGTACATCAAAGTTTTTCAAGACTCAGAATAATCGATTGTGAAGCTAATGACAATCGATTGTGAAGAGACAGTGTCCATCAGATTTTTCAAAGTCACAAAATAATCGATTGTGAACATATGACAATCGATTGTGTTGAGGCAGTGTCTTCCAGACTTTTTCAAAGTTATTAAATAATCGATTGTGAGTATATAACAATCGATTGTCTCGAGGCAGTGTCTAAAATGATTTTCAAAGTCTGATAAATAATCGATTGTTAACATTGCACAATCGATTGTGAAGCTGATCGTTGTCGTAACATTTTCAAATACCGTCAGGTAATCGATTGTTGATTTTGTACAATCGATTGTTGAAATTAAAATCTGGAAAAGATTTTTTGAACATTGCTGAGTAATCGATTGTTGATTTTATACAATCGATTATTGAAATTAAAATCTGGAAAAGATTTTTTGAATGTTGCTGAATAATCGATTATTGATTCTGTATAATCGATTGTTTTACGTAAAATCTGGAAATGATTTTTTGAACGTTGCCAATAATCGATTGTTGATCTTGGATAATCGATTGTTAAGCGTAAAATCTGGGATTGATTTCTGGAACGATTGGCAAACAATCGATTGTGGCTTCTTGACAATCGATTGTCACTCAGTAAAATCAGCAACTCTTAATTGACAATTAGACAACGGTAATGCCAAGTTTTTCAACTATAAATACAGCTTCATTTCAGTGTTTTAAAGACAACAACACACAACAACTGATCATACTATTGCTATAGGCTTGCATACTATTGTTTATCATTTTATATTCATTTCATAAAGCTTTTTAGAGCCAAAGTCTTGTCCATAGTTGTTGTGATCTTGAGCTTACTTCTTTTACTCATATCTACTCATAAAGGAGTGTATTGTTTGAGTGTTTAGTGTTTTGTACACTTGAAGAGAATTGTGATTCTCTTGTTGTAAGGAACTTGTGTTTCCTTGGTCGAAGTTTTGGAGTGTTGTATCTCCGAGCAAGATTGTTGAGGCTTGTGTCCTCAGATTGTAAAGGTTGGTTAGGCACCCGTAAGCTTAACAGTGAAGTCTTGGAGTGTTGTATCTCCGAGCAAAGGTGTTAAGGCTTGTGTCCTTAAGTTGTAAAGGTTGGTTAGGCACCCGTAAGCTTAACAGTGAAGTCTTGGAGTGTTGTATCTCCGAGCAAAGGTGTTAAGGCTTGTGTCCTTAAGTTGTAAAGGTTTGTTGAGCACCCGTAAGCTTGACAAGTTAGTGGAAAATCTCGAGAGAGTCTCTCGGGGACTGGACTAGCCACTTGTTGTGGTGAATGAACCAGAATACATCGGTGCGTTTGTTCTTTATTGCATTTAATTTCCGCACTTATTTTTCCTGCAAGTTTTTAAATTTCGCAAGTTTACGCTAATTTTTACTATAACGCTATTCACCCCCCCTCTAGCGTTAAGCGTATTATCTAACAATTGTATCAGAGCCCAACTCTCTGAAGACTTAACAGTTTGAGAGAACCATCCATGGCTTCTACTCGTGACTCTTTTGCAGGAATTGATGAAGGACAATGCTCCACACGACCACCTCTATTCAACGGTACAAACTATACGTACTGGAAGGAGAGGATGAAAATCTTCGTTCAAGCAAACAATTTTCTTCTTTGGAAGGTGATAACAAAGGGAAATCAAATTCCAACCAAAAAGGTTGAAAACGAATGGGTTCCCAAGTCCGAAGAAGAATATGACGCGGATGATATCCGAAAGGTGCAAAATAATGCTAATGCAATTAATTTACTATATTGTGCTATAAATGCTGACGATTACAGGAAAATATCGTGTTGCACAACGGCTAAGGAAATGTGGGACAAGCTGGAAACTACGTACGAAGGTACGGACCAGGTAAGGGAAGCCAAAATTGATTTCCTAACTCATGCTTATGAATTATTTCACATGAAGGAAGGTGAAAAGCTGGATGAAATGTTTGAATGATTTTCAATAATCGTGAATGATCTACATGCTCTCAAGAAGACATTCACGGATAGAGAACTTGTTCGAAAAATTCTTAGAAGTCTCACTCCGGTATGGCGATCAAAGGCCGACGCAATCCAAGAATCCATTGGCGTCTCAAATGTCACCATCGACGCATTAAGAGGTAACCTTAAGACTTATGAGTCTACTATACTTAACCCTCTTGTTGATGATCAATGGAGGCAAAGAATAGCGCTTAAGGCAAGAACAAGCCAACCTCAAGTTGATGAGGACGGAGACAACGAGTTTGGACTCGTTATCAAAAGATTTCAAAAGTTCATGCGAAAGGAGTATGAACGAAAGGGCAAAAAGCAAGGCGAGCAAATAAAGTGCTATGAATGCGGTGAAACCGGGCACATCAAATCAAATTGCCCAAACATCAAAAAGGAGAAGAAACCTTTTAAAAAGCAACGTGCATACATTTCTTGGGGAGGAGACTCCGGAGATGAGTCAAGCGAAGAAGAAGAAGACGAAGCCGCAAACCTTTGTCTTATGGCGCAAGAACACAAGCAAGATGAGGTATGTCAAATCTCTTCTAAAAACTTCTTTACTCTTGAAGAAATGCGAACTGCTTTTGATGAGCTATATACTGAATTTATTAAGGCTTCAAAAACTGTCAAGAGCATAAAAGAAAATGCTTCTCTAAAAGAAAAAGATTTTCAAAAACAGCTTTCTTTGAAAGAAAAGGATTTAGAAAAACTGGTTTTAGAAAATGAGAAGCTGAAAGAGGAAAACAAGTTTTTCGGAAAAAGAAGCGCCGACAAGCCCGAAAGTTCTATTAAAAATTGTTCTTCTTGCATGCATCTCGAAAATGAGGTAGATAGACTTAAAGGTACCTTAGATAAGTTTAATTCTTCCCACAAAAATTTGAATAAGGTCCTTGTTAATTTGAAATCAACCAAGCATGGCATAGGCTTTAAGAATGAGCCTAAAGAAAAGGTTGACGCCAAACCCCAACCACCTAAGGCTCAACCTAGGATTAATAAAACAAATGCTTATCGCAGAAATAGCAATCCTAGAACAAATATGCATGCTAGACCAAATGTTGAACATTTTAGAAGACCTAGAAATTACTTACCACCTAGAAATGACTACCCTAGAAATGATGCATATTCTAGGACAAACACTAGAAGGAGTTTTGAACCTTTTAGAACATCTAGACATGACCATTACTCTAGAAATGCTGCTCATTTTAGAACTAATAGTAGGAGAAATGGTTCTCATGAAATGCGCAATAGTCATAATGAAAATAGAGTAATTCATTTTCGTCCATCAAGTTACTATGAACCTAGAAGGATGCATAACCCCAACGTGACTTGTCATTATTGTAGACATATTGGTCACATTGCTCCTGCATGTTTTACACGACATAGACATATCACTCAATCGCATCATTATGATATGCCTAACCTCCAAGGACCCAAAATGGCATGGGTACCAAAAGATCATTAATCTGTTTTGCAGGTGTGCTTGAAAGGCTACAGTATTGTAGCAGATGCACCGAGCACGACACCTCATTGCATCAAGAGGAAATTTCGGTTAGTTATCCTTTTTGACAAAAACCGAATTGTTGATATGTGCTATCAACCAATATTAACTTATTTGTTGTTAATTTGGTTCCCTTATTGTTGAATCTTTGATAAGCTTAGTCGTAATAGTTGATGTGCGTTAACAATTGAGATATTCTTGTCAACAATCAATATCAATTAGCTTTGTTGATTCATATGTTGAAAACGTGTTGTTAAATGACAATTGGTGTCAATTAGTTTACTTGTTAGCTATCTGCTTTTAAAAGATCAAAACTGTTGATATGTATTAACAGTTAGCTTGATAAAATCATTTCATTCATGATTTGATAATTGCTATCTGTGGTTTAAATAACTGTTAGTATACCGTGTGGTATGTATTATATATTAGCATATTCTTCAAAAAGTTTTCACTCACGTTTTTGATGAATGCTATCATCAGCTTTGAAAAATAATTGAGATGTCTCATGTTTCTAACAATTGACAAAAATTCTTCTGTTGAAAATCATCTCTTGATGAACACATCCTTTGGTCTGGATAATGGTTGGTATGTTCTTCAAAATTCGATGTATGGTTGATCTGTTAACAGTCAACACTCGTTTGTAATATGCTTTACTAAAAATAACAATTTGTATCATTGTTAATAAAATAACTTTTGGTACACTTGTTATGTCATCCAACAAATGGGTTTATCATTGTTTTATAACAATTGGTATATCTATGTCTTGTTGGTATGTCTTGATAAATTTCTGATTAAGGGGAAATAGATTGCATGAAGTTTACTATCTTTTTGATGACAGAATTTCAAAACAACTCTCTATATTGGCAATGTTATTTTCTTTAAACTCTCATGCCACTAACATCTTGCATTCCAAATCTTGTGGAAAATGATATCTTAGAAAATATTTGTATTTCTTTGGAGCAACTAATAAGTGTCATGCAAGGAATCTGTAAATGGCATTTGAGATATCATTGATAGACAAGCTTAATTTCTTCTTGGAGCTGCAAATTAAGCAAATGAAAGAGGAAACTTTCATTTGTCCATCAAAATGTCGCAAGGAGTTGCCAAATCAATTCGAAAAGAGCAGCACCAAATCAATGGTCATTTCAATGAATTTAGATGTCCATCTTGACAGAAATGTGAAAGGTAAGACGAGCAATACCAAGAACTACACAGGTATGATCGTTCCTCACTTTACCTTATTGCTAGTAGACTTGATAAAATATTTAGCGTTAAATGTTGTGCTAAATATAAATCATGTCCAAATGAAGTATTGAATGCGGGTAAACATTGATCTAAATGCATACATTTTAGGTTGCATTTATATTTTAATTACTGACTTGAGCGTCTGAGACGTTTAATTCTATTTTGCAGGTATCACCCTAAAGGTAGGGGGAATTATTAAGTTTTGGCACAGAACAATCGATTGTTCCTAGCAAATAATCGATTATTTTACTGTGCAGAAAATCGATTAGCAAGTATCACTAATCGATTATTTATGGTTTATGCTTATTATGCAATGTTGTTTAATAATCGATTTTTTAACTGTATAATCGATTACCGTCTCAGCCATTCAGTACTGCTTTCCTAAAACAATCGATTGTTTCAAAATATAATCGATTATTTTCCTAGTCAGAAAATTTCTGTACTCACTGTAACATAACAATCGATTACCATATTTGACAATCGATTATTTTCTGTCCGTATTTCAAAAATTTGTTACCGTTTGGCTTTTGAAGATTCATGCAATCGATTTGTGTCAGTTCCGAGATTCAGTCAAATCTTAATGACAATCGATTATTTCATTCCAACAATCGATTGTCTAACGGTCAGTGAAATTTATTTATACCGTTTCTGACTGTTTCAGCTTTCAATTTTCTGAAGATTCTTCCATTAATGAAATGCCTTTCTCCCCTCTATAAATAGGCTCCACATATGTTCATTTTTATTCACTCAAGCATCAACTTTAGCTATCAAACTATCAAAATTCTTTCAAGTCTCTTGCATATTCCAGCAATACTCAGTGAAAATGTCGGGCCGTCACTCCAAACGTTCCCGTTCTGCTAGGCATGGTGCATCCTCCTCTGCTGCTCCAAACTATACCTACCAAGATGGTTCCGTTCTATATTTTAATTCTGACATCGAGCTTACTCGATTTTTAACAAAATTTGAAAAGCGCGACATTCTTCCTCCTCGTTTTTCAACCAACAAGTATCTTGAATCTTATGGCCCTGCTGCAAATATGCTCAAAAATTGTCAACTTCTTGACTTCTTACTTCTTACCCATCCTTACATCAATACTACATTGATTCAAGCATTTTACTCCAACCTTCATGAGGATGATGACGGTGAGCTTGTGACAAATATAAATGGTGTTCAAATTCTTCTTTCCGATGAAAACTTTCATACCATTGCCCGTCTTTCTCATAATGGTGAAGAAATTTCTCGGTACATCGGAGAGGCCGGAGCCCTTTTTGATGAAACAGCCCTCCTACATCAAACCGGACTTACTTCTTATGATCCAAATCTTTCTTCCCGTCGTCCTACAATTACGGGAATGGATCCCAATTATCGGTTGATTTTCTATTTCATCACCCGAGTCCTCAAGCCTCGTAAGCATAACCATACTACCATTTCCCAAGAGGACACCAAGCTCATGCATGCCATAATAACCAGAGCTAAAATCAATTGGTGTCGGTTCGTCAAGATTCACATGCGTGACGCTATCGGAGATGATAGGCCTCTTCCTTATGCTCTCCTCATCATGAATTTTCTTGAAGCCTCCGGATTCATCACTTCCAACGGTCCTCTCAAAAAGAGTACCAAAAAGTGGGAAATTTCAGAATCCTCCTTTCATCATGACGGTGATCATGCAGCGCCTGCTCCTCCTCCAACCCGTCGAACTCGTCCGCCTCAAGAGCCCACTCTCCAATCCATTTCCGACCAAATTGCTTCCTTGACCACCTCTGTTGGTCAATTGACTCATGAGATCCATGGATATTTTGACCATGTTCATTATCCATATGCGGGTCTTGTTCCCTTCGAAGCAGTGCAGGATGATGAGGCGGGAAATGATGATGAATGATTTTTTTTTGTGATATATTTTATTGTCCCCTCCTTATGTAATTGTTTTTTCTTTCCAATAAATAAACAAGTTTTATTTACATCTTTGGCATCTTCTTATATTATATTTGCTAATGGCAAAAGGGGGAAGATAATGGGTATGCACTCTCAATATTTATAAGCTTAAATTGAGG
Organism: Nicotiana benthamiana; assembly: GCA_034376525.1. Lineage (NCBI taxonomy): Eukaryota > Viridiplantae > Streptophyta > Magnoliopsida > Solanales > Solanaceae > Nicotiana > Nicotiana benthamiana. The sequence goes on from CM067332.1 coordinate 71,326,914, forward strand.
GGGAATTCATATATTGAGGGGGAACTAATCGCATACTTATTGCATATCTTTACTTGTCTTGAATAGTCATTATAAATTGGTTAAGTTGCATATCCCGCTTAAAGTTTGCCATTATCAAAAAGGGGGAAATTGTTGGGAACACGTTCTCAAGGCTTTATACTAAAACGTGTGTTCTTATGTGTAGGTTTTGATGAATGACAAACAAGCGCAAATTGATATATGACGAAGTTCAAGTACAAGCGCACAATTGGTGGATAACGAGATTCAAGCACAAGACAAAGTTTTATAGTTTAAATGAGTCGTTCTTAATTGTGATCTTGATTCGACAACTTGACTCATGACATGGCTTCTCTCGTAAAATTATTTTTACAAAATCATGCATATTTAATTTAATGCTAAATGATTTTAAATCATGCATATTTACTTCGGTCAAAATGATTTTTAAACATGCCTCTAAAATCTGGACTAAGATAATCGATTATGTACTTATGATAATCGATTATGTTAAGCCAAGACTGCATGACAATCGATTGTGAACTAATGATAATCGATTGTGTTAAGGCAGTGAGCATAAGGTTTTTCAAACCTACATGACAATCGATTGTGAACCTTATGACAATCGACTGTGATGAGGCAGTGTACATCAAAATTTTTCAAAACTCAGAATAATCGATTGTGAAGCTAATTACAATCGATTGTGAAGAGACAGTGTCCATCAGATTTTTCAAAGTCACAAAATAATCGATTGTGAACATATGACAATCGATTGTGTTGAGGCAGTGTCTTCCAGACTTTTTCAAAGTTATTAAATAATCGATTGTGAGTATATAACAATCGATTGTCACGAGGCAATGTCTAAAATGATTTTCAAAGTCTGATAAATAATCGATTGTTAACATTGCACAATCAATTGTGAAGCTGACCGTTGTCGTAACATTTTCAAATACCGTCAGGTAATCGATTGTTGATTTTGTACAATCAATTGTTGAAATTAAAATCTGGAAAAGATTTTTTGAACATTGCTGAGTAATCGATTGTTGATTTTATACAATCGATTGTTGAAATTAAAATCTAGAAAAGATTTTTTGAACGTTGCTGAATAATCGATTATTGATTCTGTATAATCGATTGTTTACGTAAAATCTGGAAATGATTTTTTGAACGTTGTCAATAATCAATTGTTGATCTTGGATAATCGATTGTTAAGCGTAAAATCTGGGATTGATTTCTGGAACGATTGGCAAACAATCGATTGTGGCTTCTTGACAATCGATTGTCACTCAGTAAAATCAGCAACTCTTAATTGACAATTAGACAACGGTAATGCCAAGTTTTTCAACTATAAATACAGCTTCATTTCAGTGTTTTAAGGACAACAACACACAACAACTGATCATACTATTGTATAAGCTTGCATGCTATTGTTTATCATTTTATATTCATTTCATAAAGCTTTTGAGAGCCAAAGTCTTGTCCATAGTTGTTGTGATCTTGAGCTTACTTCTTTTACTCATATCTACTCATAAAGGAGTGTATTGTTTGAGTGTTTAGTGTTTTGTACACTTGAAGAGAATATTGATTCTCTTGTTGTAAGGAACTTGTGTTTCCTTGGTCGAAGTCTTGGAGTGTTGTATCTCCGAGCAAGATTGTTGAGGCTTGTGTCCTCAGATTGTAAAGGTTGGTTAGGCACCCGTAAGCTTAACAGTGAAGTCTTGGAGTGTTGTATCTCCGAGCAAAGGTGTTAAGGCTTGTGTCCTTAAGTTGTAAAGGTTGGTTAGGCACCCCTAAGCTTAACAGTGAAGTCTTGGAGTGTTGTATCTCCGAGCAAAGGTGTTAAGGCTTGTGTCCTTAAGTTGTAAAGGTTTGTTGAGCACCCGTAAGCTTGACAAGTTAGTGGAAAATCTCGAGAGAGTCTCTCGGGGACTGGACTAGCCACTTGTTGTGGTGAACCAGAATACATCGGTGCGTTTGTTCTTTATTGCATTTAATTTCCGCACTTATTTTTCCTGCAAGTTTTTAAATTCCGCAAGTTTACGCTAATTTTTATTATAACGCTATTCACCCCCCCCCTCTAGCGTTAAGCGTATTATCTAACAAACTAAACTTCTCAAAATAGGATCCATCCGGGAAGTAAAATATCCCGAATGATTAGCAGACGTAGTAGTAGTCCCCAAGAAGTGGAACAAACTTAGAATGTACATATACAAAAATTTAAGCAAAACATATCCCAAAGACTCTTTTCCTCTGCCGAACATCGATCGCATAATCGATGCCATGCCCGGTCACGAGATCCTTAGCTTTCTAGATGCCTATTCTGGGTACAATCAAATCCAAATTAGCCTAGAGGATTAGGAAAAGACTTCCTTCATCACTAAGTATGTCACCTATTGTTATAAAGTAATGACGTTTCGGCTAAACAAATGTTGGTTCTACTTACTAATGCCCAGTGTATCGAATGTCTAAAGAACTAATAGGTAAATCAGTGGAGTTATATATAGACGACATGATTTTTAAATCCCTACGCGTGTAGGACCGTTTGACACATTTGCAGGAAACTCTCAACATAGTGAGAAAATACAACATGAAGTTCAATCATGAGAAATGCGCATTCGGGGTCAGTTCAGGCAAGTTCCTTGGCTTTATGGTGTTAATCGGGGGATTGAGATCAACCCAAATTAAATAAAGGCGATCGAAGATATTATAGTCATGGACAAAATTAAGGTTGTACAAAGATTGACAAGGCGGATAGCCGCCTTAGGCCGGTTCATCTCGAGGTCTTCATATCGAAGTCACAAGTTCTTATCACTTCTCAAAAAGAAGAACAATTTTGCTTGGACCCCGGAATGCCAACAGGAGTTGGAAGAGTTAAAGCGATATCTTTCGAGCCCACCATTGCTTTATACTCTGAAAGCGGACGAGTAGCTCTTCTTATATTTAGTAGTCTCGGAGGTCGCAGTAAGTGGTGTCCTAGTTTGAGAAGAGCAAGGTACGTATGTTAACAATGTTAGTCAAACTCTAAGTGAAGTCGAGACACGATACCTACAGTTAGAAAAATTAGCGCTTTGTCTAATAAGCGCCTCTAGGAAATTAAAACCATATTTTCAGTGTCACCCAATTTGTGTAGTGACCACTTACCCTCTTTGTAATGTTCTGCACAAGCCCGAACTCTCTGGCCAATTAGCTAAATTGACCGTCAAAATCAGTGGATATGATATCGAGTATCAACCCTAAACAACCATCAAGTCAGAATTTTTAGTAGACTTCATGGCAGAATTCATGCCAGCCCTCGTACTAGAGGTCGAAAATGAATTTTTGTTAAAAGAGGGTATGTCTTCGGGGGTGTGGACCCTTTTCACAGATGGTGCTTCAAATATGAAGGTGTGCGGTCTAGGAAACATTTTGAAGTCGCCCACAACCAATACAACTAGACAATCTATCAAAAACCCCAACTTTACTAACAATAAGGCCGAGTATAAGGCCATGATTGTAGGTCTCGAGCTGGATAAAAGCTTGGGAGCGTAGGTCATCGAGGCCAAGTGTGATTCCTTACTTGTGGTTAACCAAGTCAACAAGATGTTCGAGGTTTGAGAGGATCGAATGCAGAGGTACTTGGAAAACTGCAAGTAAGCCTACAACAGTTTAAAGAATAGACCCTACACCATGGACCTCGAGAGCAGAACAGTGAGGCAGATGCCCTTGCAAATTTGGGGTCATCAGTCGAAGACGTTAAAATTATCTCGGGGACTTTCGTACAACTTTCAAAGTCAGTAGTCGAAGAAGGTCATGGCAAATAAACTCCACAAGCCTAACTTGGGATTGGAGGAAGAAATATATCGAGTATCTAAAGGACGGGAAGCTTCCATCGGCCCTAAGGAATTGAGGACTCTGCGACGAAAGCTGCACAATTCACGTTGGCCGAAGATGGAACACTGTACAAGAGGATGTTCGATGGGCCATTGGAAATATATTTAGGTCCGAGAGACACTGACTATGTCCTACAAGAAATTCACGAGGGTACTTGTGGGAACCATTCCGGTGCCAAATCACTGGTTCACAAACTCATCAGAGTAGGATACTACGGGGTAAATACGGAAAAATATACTAAAGAGTTTGTTCAAAAATGCGACAAATGCCAAAGATATGCACCTATGATCCACCAGCATAGGAAGCAACTTCATTCAGTAGTATCCCCATGGATGTTCATGAAATGGGGAATAGGTATCGTCGGCCCTGTGCCATTGGTCCTAGGTAAAGCTAAGTTCATTTTATTTATGACTGAATATTTCTCTAAGTGGGTTGAAATACAGGCTTTTGAAAAAGCTAGAGAAAAATAAGTCATAGACTTCATTTGGGATCACATCATATGTTGATTCAGGATACCCTACGAGATCATATGCGACAATGGAAAACAATTCATCGGCAGCAAAATAACAAAGTTCCTCTAAGATCACAAAATAAAAAAGGATTGTATCAATGCCATATCATCCTAGTGGGAACGGGCATGTTGAATCGACAAATAAGACCATCATTTAGAATCTAACGAAAAGGTTTAAAGATGCTAAGTAAAAATGGAGAGAGATTTTGCCCGAAGTATTTTGGGTGTATTCAACAATGACAAAATCCAGTACGGGGGAAAAACCTTTCTCCTTAGTATATGGTGCCGAAGCTCTGATCCCGGTTGAGGTAGGAGAACCTAGAGTCAGGTCTCGATGCAAAGCGGCAAAGTCAAATCACGATACAAGCCTTGAGTTGCTAGATGAAAAATGGGAAGTCGCCCTTGCTCGAATGGCCACCCCGAAATAGCGAATCGAAAGATATTACAATCGAAGGGCCAATCTTCAATACTTCAAAATTGGGGACTTAGTTTCGAGAAAAGTCACCATCAACACTCGAGACACAAGTGAAGGAAAGTTCAATCCAAACTGGGAGAGACCGTATCAAGTCCTCGACATGTCGGCAAATGATCTTACAAACTTGGCATGATAACGATGAAGAATGCCAAATAATTGGAACATATCCCGCTGCAAACAAAATTATTGCTAAGGTATGACCTTTTCCTTATTAATTTAGACTAACTTATTGCAGGTGTTCGATCGAAGGCATCGAAGTTCTCTCCAAAAACGAAGTCCTTAAATCTGAAAGCACCATTGCACTCTTTTTCCCTTTGATCGATTTTTATCCCAAATGGGTTTTTTCGGTAAGGTTTTTAACGAGACAATCATTTTTTGTTATAACCAAGAGTAATTCAATAGTATCCGAGGCTTCTTTACAATAAACCTCAAATATTAGGGGGCATCACCCTTGGATGTTAAGTTTTCAAGGAAAATACTTCGTGTCAATATTTTCAAGGAAAATACTTCATCTTAACAAGGTCTAGATAGGTAAATTTTGTAAAGGGCCAAACGGTAGAATGAACCGTGACCATGTAGATTACTCGAACCTAATGGCCAGACATGTACTCATGAATGATCTATTGAAAGAAGTATTTTCTTCTTGCCAGATGTTTCATGCCTTAGTGAAATTTCTACTTTACAATTTTATACTTATGAACTATTGCAGAAATCGGCTCAAGTGCCAATCGCAACCAAAGCTCGAACAATCAACCTCATACTTACAGACTATCGTCCAAAAGTCGACATGCTTGAATTATTAAACTTCGAGACCATAAGATAAGGCAACCCTTAATTTTTTTGGCCAAGGCTGCCCTACTGGGGGACTGATACTTCCAACAAGTTCGAAGTATAATTGGGAAATAATCCCAAGAGGCAAATCCTAGGGCTATGGCCAAACTAATATGGTTCAAAGACATCCGAATTTTGTAATGAAAATAGGCCTTTCAATACTTTTATAAACTAGTTAGAAAGGCTACCCTCAGCAAGATAACTTAGCACTAAATAAAATTTTGCTAAGGCACAAAAGATCAAAGAGTTTAGATAACATTAAACACCGAAGAAACCCAACTGGTGCAGACTTGCTTCGTGCTAAGGCATGATAAATGTTTATACGATTAAACTTTTTAAGCCGAAAAGGGAAAAAGCCACTCTTTAGAGGTCATATGGCCCAATTCAAGAGCCTAAGGGCCATTATATTTTTGTGTTTGAGAATCCACCCTCACTCAACTAAAAACCAAAGGGTTTTTCTACTTCGAGTTCGAGCAAGTACTCACTTGATTATATGAACTGTATTAGTCTGATTTCGATCAAAATGCCTGAGTTTCGGATTCACAAATAAAATTTTCATAAGGCAAAGTCAAGAAAGAAAGGAAGCATTTTATATATACATGAAATATTTACATGGATTGGTCTGGATCCTACTCAAAAAATTCAAAAAGAAAGAGGGGGAAAATCATAAATGCCTAATTTCCTTCAGGAGCTGTATCTTCATCATCATAATCCCCTCCACTCTCGGTTCCACTCGAGCTCCCAGAATCATCATCATTAGAAGATAGCAACACTTTGGCTTTGACCTCGAGTACTTTCACATTCTCGATCAACGACTGGATCAAAGCCATGAGCATGAATATCCTCGAGAATATCTCTTCGAGACTGATACATGGCATGCTCAACTCCCCAATATGATTGAGTCTAGGCGGCGTCAGCCACTTCTTTTGCTCGAACTTGAGCAACTTCAGCATCAGCCCGATAGACAACCACTATTGCCTTCGCTTGAGCCTTTACCTTTTCTACTTCAGACGTGGCCTTTGGATGTTCGGCAGCCAATCGATCCTCAAGCTCTTCAATTTTCTTGGCTCGGGCCTAGCTTTTTTCCTTCATGCTTTGGATTTGGCGTTCGGCCTATGACAGTTGGGCTTGGGCAGTATCTTTCTCCGAGGCAAGGTGATCCATCTTTTGCTTCTACCCTAACGTCTTCGCCTTCATCATCTTGGCTTCTTTATGATGTTTCTCGATCTTTTCAGACTTCTACTGAACCTGCAGGATCAACATATTAGTCGTCGTTCCCAAAATGATATATTGAGCATCTATAATTTTACATTACTTGCTCAATCAGGTCAGTCTGCTCTTTATGAACTGTTGCCAATTTAGCTCGGAGATCCTTGATCTCCTTTTCATTTTGCCTACTGAGAAGTTTGAGGGAATCTCTCTCCTCCGTGAGCTTTTAAGGTCGGCCTCGCACCAGCTCAGCTCTGATCGGGATTTAGGAAATGCTTCTTGATGAAGTGTCAAAGCCTACGAAGAAAGATAGGAAGCCAGGAAAGAAAAATAAATGCAAGTGTAATATTGACGAAGGGAACTGAAACTTACCCAGCATAGAAGTCACTGAGCCTCAACAAAGAGACTCGATGCATCGCCTGGGTCGGTAACATCTTTGAACCCTTAATGCAACCACGTAATAGGTCCTCCCTTACGTGGGTCATTCCCACGTAGGGGGTCTCCATAGCCCGGGCCTCCTGAATTTGCCCCTAGAAAAATGTGGGGAGGGGCGATGAATCACCAATATCTATTTTCCCAACAAAGACACTTGGAGCGTTCTCTCCATTTTGAAGAGTCTCATGACTGGTCCCTTCAGGCACATCCCCCGGTTATTCATCAGAGCGGGAGGCATCTTCAGCCTCCGATGACTTGGGGACTCTGATCGGTCCATCTTCCAATATCTCCTCGGTCCGTGGATGAACCTTATCGATTGTTACCGATTCAGCAGCCTTTGAGGCCTCGAAACTTCTCTTTCGAGTCACTAGATCGAAGTCAGCATCTTCATCTTCATCTTTCCCGGCTTCCTCCCTTATTCATTGAGCTACGTCGGCACACAAGCTGGTGGTGTCTTTCTTCGACCTGCTAGCCTTTCTCTTCTAGGGCTTCAGAGTACCGGAGGGTGAAACCCTTTTTCTTTTATTTTCTTTTTTCGGTTTTAGGACCAGAGTGAAACCTCCTCCTTCACGAATGGGAGGACTCATGACAACATCTTTCTCGAGGCCTACATGAAAGGAAGTAAAATAAGTATAAGAGGGAAACATTCTAAGGCCATCAGATATGCAAAGAAAAAGTCTTATCGTGATTTTTGGCCTCCCATCGGCCCCTTGCTAAATCACTCCGTGAGAGCTCAGCGTACGAGGAGGTTGAAGCTAGGGTTCGAACTTAGCTCTCGAGGTTCGGAATTGTACCGGGCATCCAAGCTACCGCTACAACATGAAAAAGAATGTTGATGAGAAGAAATAAATGGAACGAAACAATGAACAAATTCCAAAGGAAGAATTGAAATTTCATTTCATATTCCACTTCTCGGAAAATAGCATCTTCTCGAGCGAAATTAGGTCAGAAGTTTTCACTCGGATGAGTCGACCCATCCACCCTCGATCCTTATCCTCGTCAATGCTCAAGAACAACACCTTGGTAGCCCGACACTGAAGCTCTATTAGTCAACCTCGAAAAAGACGGGGCTTGTATAGTCTGATGAGGTGGTCGATGGTGAAAGGTGTCCCTTCCTTTTTGCTCGCAAAAACCAAAATAGAAGGACAATCCTCTAGAAGGAAGGGTGGATCTGACCTAGGATTATTTGGTACTTGTGGCAGAAGTTGAGGATCACAGGGTCGATAGGACCTAGCGTGAAAGGGTAAGTTTAAATACTGAGAAGTCCATTCACGTGGGTAGTGATATCTTCCTCTGGGGTTGCGATCACTACCTCTTTCTTATCCCAATTGCAATCTTTCTTGACCTACTCAAGGTCACTCTCAGTTATCGAGCACATGTATCTCGACATTAGTTCACACCGGCTATGGACAGAGGAAGTTTTCTCGACTTTGAAGTCGGAAGTAAGATCATACCCCCCACCCCGGGAACACACTCCTCAGGGTGCGGGTCCACCAGCGTTTTATTGCCGCCGGTCGTGACGAAGAAGCTTTTTCTTTCTGAGGAATGATTTTTGATGTTTTTGCCATATTTGCAAGTTGAAAGAAGGAAGAAGAGGGCAAGGTTTGGTGTTTTGAGGAAGGTTTGGTAACGAAGTTTAGGAGATTGTGCAGAACGGGAATGCTTAATAGCTGTGAAAAGCTTTGAAGATTTACAGATGGACTTGAAGAACTCAAAAGGATTTTGAAGATTAGTACAAAGAAAAAATCTACCTAAAGTTTGAGGAAGAGAGAATAAGACCTATTTAAGGATTGACTGCGACGGTTCAAAGGTACTGGTGGCTGACTGTTTACTGACACTCATCAATGATTTTGGGAACTGTATCGATGGACGTTTCAGTCGCTTTCGTCACTTACGTCATGAGGATGACATCATGATATGTCGAGGTACAAAATCGAAGGCTCAATTCGGTTTCTTCTCATTACATTCCAAGAAATAAGGGGACTATCTATACGTTTAAAATCGGGCCTACTCGATTGTGCTATTTGATAGAGACCAGAGAACTGCATCGAGGGTTAGCCTCGCAATGGATTAGATGGAAGCACGAAGACGAGGTAGCGAGTCCAAGGATCGAGGTCAGCAGTTATCGAGACCAAATATGACGGACTTGGAGCAAAGCGCAATAACAGAAAGGCGAGAAATCCATGATTGACCAAAAATCAGGGCGTAAATCTCGGAACAGATCAAATCATGGGCGATTATCTAGTTAATCATGGGATTTACTTTCGTAGTTAGAATTATATCGTTAATAAGATTTCTTACTATGTAAAGGGGGGTCTAATCATATTGTACACATATTACATTCTCGCATATCAAAGCAATACAATATTCTCTCTTTAATGTACAATTCTCTTGTTTATCAGCTTGTTGCATTTTAAATGTTCTAGCACAACTAGCTCGAGAGTATTCAAGCTCGAGGGCTCCGTTCAAACACTGGTTCGCCTTATATTAATGTTAATTTCCATCATTACTCTTTGTTTTTATCAATTGGTATTAGGTGGAATCACGTATCTTTAAGACCATATTATAATTTAATTGTTATTTAATTTTTAAGGTAAACAATATATCGGAGAAGCAATTAAATAAAATAAAAGAAATACCTTCGAGTTCTTAAATGTGTAAATTAAGAGAATACGATACCCCTATATCAAGTGGTCTTTAAAAGCTCATTAGCGAGTGCGGTTCTAAAATATTAATTAAGATTTTACTCCTCCTTAGTACTGACTATTGTTGAGTATCGGTGATGTCCTAACCTAAATAAATTGGTTTTAATGCCTTAACTAATACGAGTCTAACTACACGCTATTTTTTTCAATTTGTTTTGGTAGAGGGTGAACCTATAACGAAAAATATGAGTGGTCCGTGACTAGGGAATTAAACAAGAAGAATTTTTTGGCTAGTTGTCTTAATTCAAGACGTGGACCTACCTATTGCATAGGGGTAACTACGGAAAAAATATATATTTTATACTCCTTCCATTCACTTTTAAAAAATAGAAGCAACGTGAAATTGTAACTACTAATAGCTTGTTTAGCTAAATTTCTCTAATTCTAAAAGTATTTTTTTTAAACAAGTAATTTTTTTAAAAGTTAATGTGTTTGACCAAGTTTTTGGAAGAAAAAAAAGTGCTTTTTAGAAGAAGTAAAAGTAATTTAGGAGAAGCAGAAAAAAGTAGTTTCTCTCTCTTTTTTAATAACCAAGTTCGAGAAAAATACACTTAGAAATATTTTTTAAAAATTTGATCAAACATTAATTGTTGCTCAGAAGTGCTTTTTAAATTAATTAGTCAAACACAAACTGCTTGTGACGACCCAAAGGGGTCATCACCTATTTCTAATTGAAATTTATGTCTTTGAGGCCTTCAAAACCTCATTTAGAATTGCCTCGATTTGCGACGCATAGCCAAAAAGCTTAAATGTGAAATTTTACGAAAAATGCTAAATTTTGGTATTAAAATGAATGGGTTTGACTTCGGTCAATATTTCATATAAACGGGCCCGGACTCATATTGATGGTACCGGAGGGTCCGTAGAAAAATATGGGACTTGAGCATATGCTCGAAATCGAATTCCGAGGCCCCAAGCCCGAGATATGAATTTTAAGTGAAATTGCTTTCTGAAAATGTTTCAAGAGAATTGAAGTGAAATCTAATTTGAAAGTAATGGTATCGGGCCCGTATTTTGGTTCTGGCGCCCGGTACAAGTCTCATATAGATATTTGAATCACTCATATAATGTTTGGTTAAAACGGATGTCGGTTGACGCGATCCGAACACTAATTGGGAAATTTATGCTTAAACGGGGTTTTGAGAAATTTCATTGATCTCGAGGTTCAATTCGATGTTCATGATGTTATATTGGTGATTTGATCACAAGAATATGTTCGTAGAATGTTTTGAGGTTGTGTATATATTTGGTCTAGAGCTTTGGGCTCGGATAAGTTTGGAGTAGGTTCCGAGATGCCTTAGGCTTAAAAAGATCAGATGTTGCAGGTTCAGAAATTTTGACAGGTCTCTGAACCCTCTTGCGCGGTCCGCGAGAAATGGCGTGCGGCCGCGGAGGGGCCATCGCAGCCGCGGTCGCCTTTAAGCGGTCCGTAGTGGGTGTTGTGCAGTCGCGATCGGCTTGGTGTGGTCCGCACCGGGCAATGATCTGCGAGTCTTCAGGAAGCCTGTGCAACCGCGGTCCTTTATGCGCGGTCCGTACAGGGAACTTCAGAGGGGTATAAATACACATGAATTTCAGCTATTTTATATTTTTCAAAACCCAAAAACATAAGAGACAATTTTTCAACCAAGTCTTCTTCTCCAAAATGATTGGTAAGTGATTTGTAATTCATTTTCTCCACTCCTTAACATCTTTTAACATGATTTCAACATTAAATCAAAGATTTTTATGGGGAAATTGGGTATTTTAGGTAGAACCTAGATTTTCTGAAAATTGAGGAGCTGGACCTTAATTTGAGGTCCGATTTTAAAATAAATTATATATTTAGATTTTGGGGGAATGGGTGACCGGATTTTGGTCTGAACCCCGTGTTTCGACCACGTGGGCCCGGAGGCGTTTTGACCTTTTGGGGTAAAATCTTGTAAAATTTATTTTCATGTATTGGGGTTGATTAGTTTAGCATTTATTAATGTGATTAAGTAACTTATGACTAGATTCGAATTGGCGGTGGAATCAAGAGGTAAAGCTATAATTGAGACTTGAGTGGTATTAAAGGCATCGAGGTAAGTGTTCGGTCTAACCTTGGCTTGAGGAATTAGCAGTTAAGTCTTATATGCTAATCACTCTTTGTTGAGTACGACGTATAGGCATGGTGACTAGTATCTATACGTCGGTGTCAAGCATGACCATGAGTGCAAAATTGGAAGTTGTTGTATTCTCAAATGACATCACGTATGCCTTAACTAATAATCTACTGTGTCGAGCAAAGATTTATTTATCCTCGTAGATCCTATTTATGATTGAGCATCTTCATTAATCAAACTGAGTTAAGGTTGGTTATAGCTAATTCTCCCTTGCCGGGATGATTGTTTCCATATTGGTGTTCCCTTGCCGGGAAGTTATTATGTTACTTTATTCCCTTGCTGGGAAGTTATTATGTTACTTTATTCCTTTACATGGACTTCTTGTGATGATGTGATAACATGAAATGGGATCGGGTGGTACTCCTACCACAAGTGATATTGTAAAAGGAGGGGGTGGTACGCGTACCATAAGATTTGATGAAATAGGAGCGAGTGATACGCCTACCACAAGATTTGATGAAATAGGAGCGCGTGGTACGCATATCACAAGTGATATTGAAATGAGGGTGGGTGGTACGCCTACACAAGTGATATTGAAATAGGAGCGGGTCGTACGCCTACCACAAGTGATAGTGAAATAGGAGCGGGTGGTATGCCTACCACAAGTCATATTAAAATGGGAGCGGGTGGTACGCCTACCGCAAGTGACATTGAAATGGGAGCGAGTGGTACGCCTACCCCGAGTCATGATGAAATTGGAGCGGGTGGTAGCCTACCACGCAATATGAGAAATAGAATCGAGTTGCACGCCTGAAACGAGATGAGCATTGAAAGTGAAAGTTATTTTTATCTATTCTTATCCGTGTAAATAGCTTAATAGTTGATTTCGTTATTATTTCTTGAGGATTCTGTTTACTTTGCTATCCCCGAAGTATGTTTCCCCTCCCCAGTTTTCCCTATTTATTTCCTGTTATTCCTTTCGCTATATGTTATATAACTGCACATGTTTATCTGGAGTTTGGTTCTAGCCTCATCACTACCTCGCCAAGGTTAGGCCAGACACTTACCAACATATGGGGCTGGTTGTGCTGATGCTACACTCTGAACTTATGTGTACATACTAGAGTAGCGTGTGAGAAGCAGTACTAGACCGAGAGCCAGCCTTTCGTCCATTGAGATATCGAGGTAGCATTGCAAAAGTCCGCATCACGGAGTCTCCTCTATCTTGCTTTCCATTTTGTTATTTCATGTATTCCGAGACAAACAATGTTGTCTTTCTTTCAAACAGTTGTATTTAATACTCTTAGTAGTTCGTGGGTAACATGACACCAGAGTTTGGGCCCGGAGTCTCCTACGCAAATAACAACTCTTATTGTTCAGTTTATTTAATTTAAGTCTTCCGCTTTATGTTCATGTTTCCGCTGTTATTAACTAATATGATACGTGTTGTTAAAATTAATAAAAAAAGAATTTAAAATAAAAGTGCTGGAAGTTTATGAAAGTGGCTTGCCTAGCTTCTACGAGTAGGCGCTATCACGACTCCCGAAGGTGAGATTTCCGGGTTGTGATACTACTTCTCACCAAAATTACTTTAAGAAAAATACTTTTTAAAAAAACTACTTCTCAAAATAAGTTAATTTTTGCAGCTTAGCCAAATAGGCTATAAGCTACAACCAAAACCCCCTATATTGTATTGACCAAAATCTGACTTCGGCTTACTGATTTTCAGTATCCGATCTAGTACTCTGATCAATCACATTTTATGAATTTGACAATCGATTAATTCTTTTGTACTTCCTCCGTTTATTTTTACTTGTCCACTATGAATTTAGAACGCCCCTTAAAAATAATAAATGAAGTGTATTATTTTATTATGATACCCATATTAATTTATGCATATTTTAAATGGATTTGAGGAAATAATTTGAAATGAGTAATTAATATTGTGTGTTGATGATGGGCTATCATTATATATTTTAGTTGATTATTACACTCAAATTTACTGCACTTTAATTGTGTTTGAGCTTTAATAGCTAGTGTCTTGCACTAATTGTGTGTCTTATGCCTTGTAGGAGGGATTCCGAACTATATAGATATAATAGAATGAATTCAAGTGATTTGAAGCTTTGAAGTCAGAGTAAAAGCCCAAGGAATTAAGCCGGGATCGTATTTGAGGATCAACGGATAATAGAGCAACAAAATGAAGAATCAAGTAGGCATGTTGCGCACTGTCTAGGAAAATACACATAACTTTTCGACCAGAATTTCATTTGGGATCCACAATATATAGTTGGAAAGTTAACTCAAAGGTCTACAACTTTTACGTTTTTCCACATTCCAAGCGAAATAGGATAAAAAATACGGTCGAAACCGCGACTGCGGACCTGAAGCGAGCTGAGGCAGTATACTTGCCAAATACTGCATAGCATGGTTGACCATGACCGCGGCCGTCCAGACTTAAAAAATTATCCTTTTTCGCGTAGGAGAATGTATAATTATTTGGGCCCGATCTTACTTGATATATATACATGGAAAACAATATTTTTGAGGGAAAGAGATTGATTTTGGACACAGGTTCAGACCTAAGGAAGTAGAGACACGACAAGAGCAAGGCGGAGAACTCTTCTACGATTTTTTCCTTCCTCTTCCTATTTTTTCAGTGTTGGTTATGACATTTAGTATTGTAGTCATACTATTATGAATAGCAAATTTGTTAGTTAGGATTTTGATGGAACATTTTGTAGGATAAATTCTTTTTATGTTTTTATATAATTAAGCCGTTGGATTTCTCTACTTGTTCAACTACATGTTTATTATTGTTGATTGAATGTCCATCGATTTACTGTGCCTATTTATTATGTGTTGTTTAAGAAAGGATGCATATTTAGATGGTTGTTGAACAACGTCACTCCTAACGTATGTGAGAAATCAATACAGTTGGTTTAAAGGTAGGTCTAGAAATAATGCATTGACGTGGTCATAATAAGCGATTAGATAAAGCCAACTAGCGTAGTTCGAGAGAATATGTCTAGTAAATTGTTGTAGTTGCTCGAGAAAGAATTACGGCACCTAAAGTGCTCATTCTCAGTAGAGAATACATAAGCAAAATTGCATAGCGGGAAGGATTCCAACAATTGGGAAAATCATTACTCTAGACTTTCTTAATCTTGTCTCCGATCTTTAGTATCTTTGTTGCTAATTTATTATTTTAATTTGTTGGTTAATTAGTTAGGTGTAAAAATCTAAATATTATAACTTAGAAATTATTCAAACTTGTCTTCGTTGCGATATTCAACAATTATAGAAAAACCTTAGTTCTTTGTGGATTCGACTCCGGACTTTTAGACCGGATTATGTTTACAGTGATTACTTATTTTTTTTAGGATTAGAGTTGTGCATAATTATGAGTATAACAGGAAAATTAAATTGTTTTTTCTTAATACACTAAATATAATAAGTAAAAGTAAAAATTTATTTTTATAATACTGGACGAGTAAAAGTCAACGAATAGTGTAAAAAGTTTCTATATACACGAACAAGAACTGCATAAAAAGATACTACTTTTATACAATCTAATTATTTATAATTAATATCATTTTTAAAGGCTTGGCTCTTATTCAAATGAAAACGATGTTATTCCCCAAAATCGTAATAGTGGCGTATACAACAAGATAAATTAATGGCTGTATTAGTTTAGATGGGCCATTTTCAACTAATTACAGTACTAAATACAAGTCTGCATTTGGCGTCTCTAAAATGCATTATTAGTCATTTATAAAATCTAAGCTATTTTCTGATATCCTATATGCTATAAAGCAACCTCTTCTTGTTTACAGCTATATGTACATTATTATAGGTAAACTAATTAAAGACTCCAGACAAGAGGGGCTTGCTCTGATGGTAAGCAACCCCCACTTCCAATCGAGAGGTTGTGAGTTCGAGTCTCCCCAAGAGTAAGGTGGGTAGTTCTTGGAGGGAAGGATGCCGGGGGTCTATTTGGAAACAGCCTCTCTACCCCAGGGTAGGGGTAAGGTCTGCGTACATACTATCCTTCCCTGATAACTAGGCTTCACTTGATAACTAGGAGTAAGGTCTGCGTACATACTATCCTTTCCAGACCCCACAAAGTGGGATTATACTGGATTACACTTTTTTTAATTAAAGACTCCACTTGACAACAACCTTTCTTTATGCAACGCATTTTCATGACCAGAATAAAAAAGATATTCTTCATTTGAGAAAAATAGAATTAATGGCGTACAGATTTCAGATTAATCTAGGAGTAGGGTGTGGTCTAGATATTTTTCTTCCGGTATTAAAGCTCTTTATTTTGGGGCGTATATGATTACTAGGCTTCACCAGGGAGATATGTATGAAAAATTACTAATTTAATCTTTAGCCCGAATATAAGTGAATGTGAGGGGAGGGGGGGTTCATATCTATTCAGGAACGACTTAATAAATTTGGGGGCCTAAAACATAAACTTTAACTATAGGTCTTAATATATATATATATATATATATATATATATATATATATATATATAAAATCTTTTTTGAAGTCATTTTTTTCTTTTTGAGATGCAAAATTATAAAGTACGAATAAGCTCTACTACCCTCCTCAGTGGGATTATACTGGGTTGTTGTTGTTGTTGTTGTGTATTTTGAGAATCAAATTATATTTTCTTAAATAATAAATTAGTATTTAAAATGTGTAAGTTGAAAAATATTTGGGTGGATTGTGGGTAGATGTGGATGGTCGGTGCAAGGCCAGAAATTGGAACAGCCCTCTTTCTCCACTCGAGTCTGACGTTCAGCAGCTTTCATCGTTGACGAACACCTGCGCTAATAAGACAAAGAAATGGAGAGTCTATGCCTTGAATGAATCAGTAACAACGGATTAGTATCGGAAAGTCCTCTTAATTCAACTGGAAAAGGTTTATCAGTAGCGGAAGTAACTGAAAAATAGTAGAATAATCCACTCCAGCTGAGCTATAAAGATCCCTCTCCTGCCTCAGGATTGGAATCATAAACTCCAAATTCTTCGGCTGTTCCAGGAGCTGCAGAAAGGGATGCTTTAGCTGTTGAGGACCCCAAATTCCCTTTCCCTTTAGGATTAGTAGTCACAAATACCTCCGGGACTGATAGGATTGGGACGGGTACTAGCATGCAGTAAGTAACGATACGTTCCGCGCTCTAATACCTTAACGGAGTGGGAAGGGTAGAATATGGATATGATGACGGTGTGGGCGGCTTGGTAAGCAAGCTATCTTCAGCATCGGTAAAATCCCTATCAATAATAGGCCGGAATGGTGGGGAAGGAGGCCCGCCCTACTTCAGTGGAAAGGGGGGAATCGCCGTTTCACAGCCGCTCCTCTACAAAGAAAAAACAAAAAAAAAATTACAAAAAAAAAGGTAGAAAGAAATTTTTTGAGGGGGGTTGCACGGGGGGAGGAGGGTGCAGAAAAACGTAAAAATAGAAAATTAAAAAATATAAAAAAGTAAAAAGATTTGAGGGAATTTGCATGGGGGGTTGGTGATGCAGAAAAACAAAAAATACAAAAAAAAAGTAAATTTCTAGATAAATTGGGTTGGGATCCCTTTGTTTTGGATGAGCTTCCGAATGTATTTGGGCAACTTAATGAGTTAGAATAAGCTATAAAAAATAGGGTCATTATTATGCCATATAGTAAACTATATTACCCTAAATATTCATGTATAGTAAATTACCTTACCTACATATTTGTTTACAAAATATATTCATTCCACCTTAAAAGACTTCTAATCCATTATTAGTGCCTTCATCTAAGGGATTTAGTTACACCATTAGCAGTATCGCGGCCAACCTTATTGATGGCCATGAAAATATCGAGAACAATACCAAGGGTACCAAAGACAAGAAGGGAAAAGACAAGAGCGATCTCTTTCATCGGTCCGCGATTGCTATCGATGTGAGAACCGTCCATCATCGTATCCTCATCTGAAATCAAGAAAGTATGATCTACGTACGCTATTTTTCTGAAACAATTGAAAGGATACTATTTTTTTAAAAGGGTTTGTTGTAGCTGTTGATGGATTGATTCTATTAGCTATATACAGTATGCTATGCTTGATGAAGAAGAAGAGAAGGGCAAATGGGAAGACCTTTTCAGCAGGAGGGAGTTTATTTTTAGGAATAGATAGCGTGATGATGCGGTGAAACATAGAAAGAATATAAAGTTTGGTCCGCGAGCAAACATGGACATTTTCGTTTTCAATTTTTTTTAGGCGAACATGGATTTCCATTTTTCTCCCCCAAAAAGTTTCTTCTTCAGAGATCGGGGGAAGGTAAAACAAGAAAACCAAGATTGTGGAAGATAATTAGGGTTGCTTTTGGTGTTTACAACAAATTGAACCTCCAAAATAACTCTGCTAAACCAATACTTGCTGAGGATGACAGATACCTAGCTGGAGATAAGAAATTAAATTATCTACAATTTATCTACAACTTACATACATTATTTATACTCAGTTATATACAACTACAATATCATATAACTTAAACACAAATTTTATATACATTTTATACAATATGTCTTTTGTATATTTTGTATCTGATTTATACATAGTAAAAATAAATTTCATACCACTAATTATATGTTATACAACTTATTTAAAACTTTCACACATTATTTCTACCCAGTTAAATAAAACGACAATAGCATATAGCTTAAATACAAAAGTTTATATAATATGTCTTTTGTATATTTTGTATCTGATTTATACATAGTAAAAATAAATTTCATACAACTAATTATATATTATACAACTTATCTGTAATTTTCGTACATCATTTCTATTCAATTATATACAGCTACAATATAATATTACTTAAATATAATTTTTATACAAAATTGTTCAACTTTTAGAAAATAGATAAATGAATAAAAGTAAAATAAATAAATAACAGAATATACTTTTTTCTACAATTTCTGAAATATAATGTATGCCATGTCGTTTTCTTCTTATTCTTCTTCTTCTTCTTCTTCTTCTTCTTCTTCTTCTTCTTCTTCTTCTTCTTCTTCTTCTTCTTCTTCTTCTTCTTCTTCTTCTTCTTCTTCTTATTCTTCGACTTTCAGTTTGAAATTCAGTCAAAACCAAGACTAATATTCACCAAAATCCATCAAAATTGAGCTATAATATCCAAACCATATTTTCATTATTTGCAACAACATTCAATCCAAACAAATAATGATTTTTTAAAATCCAAATTGAATTCAAAGCTTCAAAGCTTTTTAATGGCTGTCAATGATGAAATTGTTGTTGTATTTTCCTTTGCTTTATATTACTAAAATTTGGGATTGAGAGATAGCGAGAGACGTAGAGAGAATTCTCAATTCTTTGCAACAAATCCAATCCAGACAAACAATATCTTTTGAAAATCCAAATTTAAATTCAAAGCTTCAAAGATTTTTAATGATTGTCAATGGTGGAGAGGTTACAGATTTTCATTGATTTTAGAAGAAGAAATAGTGGGTGATTGAAGAGGAAATCATGGGGTGTAGTTTGATATGTAGGTGAGGGGATGAGATTTGAAGAGAGAAACTTGGGGGGAGTGGGAATATACGGTAAAGTTAAATTAGAAGGCTAACTAATACCATCCAAACCCCTAAAATGTACATAAATGATAATTAGGTATATAAAAGGTAATTATATTAAAAGTTAAGCATAGAAGGTAATATAGTTTACTATATGGCATAAGAATGTAAAAATCCCTAAAAAATAATGAGTTAACTGGGCTCAACCTAAATAAACCTATGAGCTAAAATATTTGTAATCCAACCCATTAATCTTTGAGCGGGTTGGATGAGTTTGTGCTCAAATTACCACCCTTGCCTAGATATTATGTCTTTATTGAGATGTGTAATTAACCCTAATCAGTTTAGGCCGCACTCTCAAATTCATACTAATCACTGGTTCTTTTTTTTTTTTAAGGGAAAAGATAATTATATTAATATTAATATATACAGTAGCAAGTACTGTGGTACAAGACCCATAGAGTTGCCATTAGTACATAGTTGTGCCATACCATCTAGGGCATTGTTATTATCTAGAGATGCTAGAGTGCTATACGCTGTCATACTACACGAAACAAACATAGTTGTAACCCTCCCGGTCCTTACAATTTGCAAAGGTAGGTGGTGATACAAAATAAAGAGTTATATTATAACTAGGGTACTTTAGAGCTTCCTTGGACATCTTGTGTGCCACCATGTTACCTTCACGGAAGTTTTGATTCATTATGATCTTCCCCTGCTGTATTGCTTTCCCCATTAAAGACCTGCATTCATAAATTAAATCACTGTAAGTAGGATAACCTTCTTCTAGAAAACAAATCACCTCTGTGGCATTTGTCTCCAGTTCACAAGGGATGATCTTCTCCTTGATAATCATTTGAAGTGCCTGCCGAAGAGCTAGCATTTCTGCCTATATAGGTGATATTGTTGGACACTTCTTGTAGTAACCCACTATCAACTGTCCTTTGTTGTTGCATATGATTCCACTGATTCCTCCATACAGGCAGTCCTTGTTGGAGACACCATCAAAGTTGAGCTTGTACCAGTGGATGCCATTTTACCTTAACATTTATAGGAATATTACTAATAGTGGGCTTGGATGTGAGCAAGTGATATTTTAGTGTTTGTTGAAAGATATTCGTACTATTAATGAAAAGTTTGGTGTTATTAACATTGTTTTCATATCTGTTTTTCCAAATAGCCAAATTTCAAATGGGAAAACATCATTCCATGTGATGAACTTATTTCAATGTTGGCATTTTTTTACGTAGGAAGTCGACCCAGTGTTCGTTAGTCATTGGGTTAGTACAATACATCCCTATTGATCTCCAAAAAAGTTGTTTCCACATTGCATTCCCAAAAAATATGAAGTATGGTCTCATCCCTATTTTTGCAAATTGGACGGATTGTGTCTATGTTAATACCAAATTTCTCTAGGTACTCCCTAGGAGGTAGGTGTGAATGGTAGCATTTCTACTTGAAGAATTTGATTTTCTTAGGGCATTTCATGCCCGATATCCAAGCAAGATCTTTACTAACTTGAGAATGCGTGTTAATTAGATTGTAACATGAAAAAATTGTAAATATCCCACAAGAATTCATACTCCATATAAGGTTGCTTGTGTATGTGGTGGTTGTGGTTAAAGAATGGATACTATTAATGATATTTTGTGGAATTTCAAAAGAGATATGAGATAGATCCCATCCATTATTATTTTGGATGAACTTAGCTCTCAAATTAATCTCGTCATTTTTTAGGGGCCCTATTAAATTAACCCTAAGGTTGCCATGATTAGGGATTCAGTTGGTGTCCCATATGGACATGTTAGGGTGATTGCTCACTGGTCATCTTATACCTTGTTGACAAAGGTTCCAACCCTTTAATAGGCTTTTCAAGTATTGGATCCAACCTTAGTAGACTTAGTACGGTCGTATAGGCTAGTGAGAACTCGTGCCCAAAGAGAGAATGAGTCATTAAGAATTCTCCAAGCAACGTTAGTTAGGAGTGATAAATTCTTAGACTTGGCTTTTTTGATACTTAGTTCTCCCATGTCCTTAGGCAGCGTAACCACATTCCATCCTAATAAGTGTATTTTTCTTTTTTCAGTAGTAGTACCCCAGAGGAAATCTTTATGGAACTTATCGATTTCCTTTAGTGTCCTACTAGAAAGTATTTAGAGCTGCATTCAGTGATTTGGTATTGTGCTCAGAGTAGATTTTAAGAGGGTACATCATCCTGCCGTGATGAGCCACTTTGCATTCCAAATATTCAACCTAGCTCGCGTTTTATCTATTAAAGGCAGAAAATCTTGTGCCTAGGTTGGTTTTTGAGCATTGAGAAACCTAGGCATGTGCCAAAATCCTTACTAATTTTCATGTCAAAAAACGTAGTTGTCCAATTGGTATTACTATTAGTGCAAGATTTTGATAGTAACAATTTTGATTTATCCTTATTAATATTAAGACCAGATAATTGACAAAAAAACTCCATAATATTTGACATAGTAGTGATAGTTTTATTATTAGCACGACCCCTTAAGGTTAAGTCTTCTGCAAAGAACAAGTGGGAAAAGGGGAGACTTTTTTTTTATTCAGGAGAATTGGATCCTAATTTAGGGTATCCATTTGGTGCTCAATATTTTTGGACAACATATCCATGCATAAGATGAATAGATATGGTGACATTGGGTCCCCCTCTCTAATACCCCTCGTGGGGTAAAATTCTTCCGTTTTACTCCCATTAACTAAGATATAGATAGTACTTGTTGGTATATGGTTAAGAATTAGGGTTGTTATATTCGGAGGGAAGTTGTGAAATTTTAAAGTTCTGTATACGAATGACCACTCTAATTTGTTGAAAGTCTTTTCCAGGTTAACTTTTAAATGCAATTTTGCTTTTCCCGTCCGGCTATTAAAATGTTTTAATATTTCTTGAATAATTATAACATTATCAGTGGCTCGTCTATTTTTACAAAACTACTTTGTTGATGATCACTAAAGATGTTTTAGAAATGGCTTAATGCGGTTAGTAATTACCTTAATAACCACTTTATACAAAGAGTTACAAAGACTAATTGGCCTAAAGTTTTGAATCTTGTTTGCGTTATTGAATTTAAAGATCAAACATACATCGGTTTTGTTAATGTCATGGGGCATAACCCTTGAGTTAAAAAATTTCTGGCATAACTTAATGATGTTTCTTCCAAGTATTGACCAAAATCTTTGGAAGAGAAAGGGTATAGACCATCCGGTCTCGGAGCCTTGTATCGTTTAAATTAAAAAATAACTCTCCTAATCTCGTGGTTTTTAGTTGTCTATTAAGGCTTGACAGGTCTACTTTGTTGTATCTAGTGTTACCCAATCTAAAGTCTCTCCAATTTGTGTGTTCATGAGATGTGGTGAATATTTTTTGGAAATGATTGGATACATTCTCCATAAGAGGTTTTCTATCCAATTTCCACAGTTATCTTTAAAAAAGACAATATTGTTTCTCCTTTTCCGATTAGTTGCTTGAATATGAAAATACTTTGTATTAACATCTCCTTCATTTAACCAATTAATCTTATATCGCAATTTTCAACAATCCTCCTCTAGTTTGAGATTTGAGTTATAATATTCTATAAGTTTTACCTCTAGGTCCCTAGACGATTACAAATTACTATCCTTAGTTGTGTAATTAGAAAGATAGGTTGCTCGAGTATAGATAGTCAAGATAATATAGGAATACTTGTATCAGTGTAGTAGCTAGTCCAAACTACTACCTAGCTCTATGATGTACATATTTTTTTTTGAGATCAATGAAACTAACAATTATCAAAAAAAAAAAAATTGGCTATTTTGGTAATTAGGAGGGTTTTGAATACGAGTTATACGCATTAATAGCTTTCTTTTCTTAGCAAAGATATTCTCAAAGGTAGCTTGTTTCTATTCCAAAATCCTATTTTGAAAATGTTCAATCCCCTTAATAATGTCCCTATTTTCCTAACTTTCTTTTATAATTCTTGGGAAGTCCGGGTGCGAGCATCAAAATGTTTCCAGCCTAAAAGGCCTTGCATGGGTATTATTAATACTATTGTTAAGATTAACCAATATAGGATTGTGGTCAGAGTGAATTTTAGGAAGATGAGTAACCGTTACATTATTACATTCTTGTAACCAATCAGAGTTGGAGTAAACCCTATCTAACCTTTCCATTATGATACCCCCTTTCTCATACGATGGTTTGACCACTTCTTCAAAGTCCATGGGAGTCCAACTACAAAGTCCATGGTAATATGCTCTCACTTTCACTCCAAAATCTCTATCTGCTGAAACAACCCACCCGGACTCTAGTGATCGTACATAACCTGCTGACAGTTGAGGTATCTAGCTACAAATCCAACTATAACTTTCTTTATCCGCCTCCACCAATAGTGTTGCCTTAAATCCTTATACATCTTCGCGGCACCTGGATGAATGGAGTACCGCAAACTATAGGCTCCTATAGAATCAACTCTCGAAGACCATCAACATTGGGTACACATAACCGACCTTACATCCTTAATACTCCACCCTCGTCAATGGTCACATCTCTGGCATCACCATGCTGAACCTTGTCCTTAAGGACAAGCAAATAAGGGTCATCATACTGTCACTCTCTGATACGATCAAATAAGGATAACCGAGAAACTACACAAGCTAGAACCCGACTGGGCTCCGAAAGGTCCAATCTCACAAACTGGCTAGCTAAGGCCTGAACATCCATTGCCATAGGCCTCTCTGATGATGGTAGATATGCCAAACTCCTCAAACTCTCCGTCCGACAACTCAAGGCATCAGCCACTACATTGGCCTTGCCCGGGTGATATAAAATAGTGACGTCATAATCCTTCAACAACTCTAACCACCTCCGCTGGCACAAATTTAGATCCTTTTGCTTGAACAAATGCTGCAAGCTCTGATGATCAGAATAAATCTCACAAGAAACCCCGTATAAATAATTGCATCAAATCTTCAGTGCATGAACAATGGCAGCTAACTCGAGATCATGGACATGATAATTCTTCTTATGCATCTTCAACTGTATGGACGAGTAGGTAGTCACCCTACCGTCCTACATTAACACTGCTCCAAGGCCAAACCTAGAGGCATCACAATAGACTATATAAGCCCCGAACAAGTAGGCAATATCAAAACTGGGGCTGTAGTTAAAGCTGTTTTGAGTTTCTAAAAGCTCGCTTCACACTCTTCTGTCCACTGAAATGGAGCACCCTTTTGGGTCAATCTAGTCATAAGGGCTGCAATCAATGAAAATCCCTCCATAAAACGATGGTAGTAGCCCGCCAAGCCAAGGAAACTATGAATCTATGTAGCTGAAGATGGACTGGGCCAACTCTGCATAGTCTCTACCTTATTCGGATCCACCCGAATGACCTCACTCGATACCACATGGCCTAAGAATGCCACTTAATCCAACCAAAACTCACATTTTGAGAACTTTGCATATAACTTCTTCTTCTCTTAGAGTCTGAAGCATTGTCCTCAGATGCTGCTCATGATCTTCTCGACTCCGGGTAAACACCAAAATGTCATCAATAAAGACAATGACAAAAGAGTCGATATATGACCAATGTCTCTATCAGGAAGCATGCCCAGAAGATCAGCTGGAAACACATGGGGATAATCCCGTACCACTAGGACTGAATCAACAGAAGGGGTATCAACACTGACATCTCTCACATAAGCTAAATACGTGGCACACCCCTTCTCAACCATACGTTGAACTTTAATAAAAGATATAACTCTACTGGGAGTGTGATCTAAAGTACCACTCTACTCAACATGCGGTACACCTAGCATAGCCAGCATCATGGTCTTGGTGCGGCAAGAATAGCATAATAGGGCGACAACCAGTCCATGCCCAAAATAATATTAAAGTCAACCATGCTAAGTAGCAATAAGTCTGCTCTGGTCTCAAAATCACGAATAGTAACAAAACATGACTAGTAAACGTGGTGCACAATAAGAGAATCTCCCACAAGAGTAGAAACATAAACAGGGGAACTCAAAGAATCCCTAGGTACACCCAAATGTGGAGTAAAGTAAGAAGACACATAAGAGTAAGTAGAGCCTGGATCGAATAGAACCAATGCATATTTGTGGCAAACTACTATAATACTTGTGATGACAAAATCAGAGGCAACAACCTCGGTACGGGCAGGCATGGCATAGTACATAGCCTGGCCTCCTACTCTAGGGCGACCTCTACCTCCCCGAACTCCGCCTTTAGCTGGCTGAGCATGTGGGGTAGCAACTGGAGCTGGAACCATGGACTGAGGACTCTGTGGGGCACGATGTCACTGAGAAGTCTGTGGAGGTGCACTCCTCCAAAGTCTAGGGAAATCCCTCACCACGTGGCGTGTGTCAGCACACTTAAAACAAGCTCTAGGGGGACGTGGAGGCTGTGACTGGCTAGGGCCAGATCTGCTGGACTGACCTCTGAAAGCACCCCGCGCAGGAGGCGAACTAGAAATTAGAGGTGTAATAAGGCTCATAGGGCCTAGGAGGAGCTAAAGCAGTGCTGGCTGCTAGAAGAGCTGAATGAACTAGGAGAATTATATGACCCCTACTATGACGACCTACAGTTGGGGTACGGGCACATGAATAATGGCCTGACTCTCGAGACCTCTTGACCTTCCTCTCCTCTCTTTCCCTATCATGCATACCCTCAATCCTCCTAGCAATGCTCACCACCTACTGATAAGAAATATCCATCTCCAACCCACGAGCCATACTAGATCTGTTGCTGGGAATAAGCCCCTCAATAAACCAACGAACCCTCTCGCAAACAGTAGCAACAAAGGCTGGTGCATACCTAGCCAAACTGGTGTAACATACAGCATACTCTGAAATAGTCATAGAACCCTAGTGCAAATTCTCAAACTCTGTGCGCCATGTATCCCTAAGGCCCTGAAGAACATACTCTCTCAGAAACAGATCTGAAAACTGAGCCCAAGTCAATGAAGCAGCCTCATCTGGATTGTCTAACTCATAGGTGTGACACCACTCTTAGGCAGCCCCTCGAAGCTGGAAGGTAATGAAAGAAACCCCGCTAGATCCTGAAATACCCATGGTACGGAGAAAGCAGTAACACTCATCAAGAAAACCCAAAGCATCCTCCGATGCTAGACCACTGAATATAGGAGGCTTGTACTTCTTGAACCTCTCAAGCCTCAGTTGCTCATCCTAGGAAGCTGCTACCTTGTCCTTGGGCTGAACGGGAACTGCAGGCAGTACAAGAATAATCTCAGGGACCTTCTCAACATGCAGCTGCTCAAGAGTGCGGCGACGGGAGTCTGTGCTCCACCCCCGGCTGGGATGTGCCTGCAGCAAGGGGAAGCAACCTTGTCTGAGCCAAAGTGGTGTACATGCTCATGAAATATGCCAGAGTCTCCGGAGGAGCTAGAGTGGTAGTGGCAGTAGTAGGCGTGTCAGGTGCCTGGACTCCGGATGGAACTGTTGTTGGTACCTCGACGGTAGCTCGTGCAGGTGTTCTGGCTGCACCATATACGCGTCCTTGACCCCTACCCCTTCCCTGGCCTCTGACGGTTGTAGTAGGGGGTGCAGGTGACTGATCATCTCGAGTAGCACATGTCTTCACCATCTGCGAGAGAATAGATAGACAGAAGTTTAGTTGTGATATCAAAAATATCTCGCCCGACAAGAAAATCAAATGAAGTAGAACTTTCCTAGCAGTTACATAGCCTCTCGTAGATAAGTACATATGTCTCTGTAACGATCAGTGAGACTCTAATAAACTGGCATGTGTTCCATGACTCCTATAAACCTAGAGTTCTGATACCATCTTGTCATGACCCCATTTCTCCCTCCGTGAACTGTCGTGACGGCACCTAGTCACTACAACTAGGTAAGCCTAACAAGTGCGGAAAAATAATTGAGACTTACAGAATTATAACTTAGAACCAAATTTAGCAAAATGAAAGCGGAATATGAAATTCTACTCGGCATATATAGCACAATAACTCAAATTTATACAACACTATCCCAATTCCCGGAAACTCATGGGAACACAAGCTAGAAGAAAATATAGTAAAGTTCTCTAGTCTTCAGAGTGTCAAAATCAACAGTACGACATAAGGGCTAACACTATAAGATAGAATAAAGATGGAGACTCTTCGGTCTGCGAATCCTGCAGATGTACCTCGAAGTCTCCAAAAGCTCTCCCTACCTCAAGGATGGTAAGCCTGTGCAAAAGTACCTGGATCCGCACATGAAAAACATGCGCAAAAAGGGCATGAGTACACCACTCCGGTACTTAGTAAGTGCCAAGCCTAACCTCAGTTGAGTAGTGACGAGGAAGGCCAGGGCCCTACTGAGGTAAATAATAATAATGACAGGATAAGATAGACCATATAATTGAGAATCTACAGCAAGAGTCTATACAGGATAACAAGAGTACAATAAAAGAAAAATAGAGATAAAGGCAGAACACAAGGAAATACCGCTCCCAACAAGAATCATAACAGGGGATCTCTTAGTATCCCGAGGATCTCTTGGTATCCTCAATGTATACACTGGGGATCTCTTGGTATCCTCAATATAAATGCCAGGGATCTCTTAATATCCCGAGGATCTCATGGTATCCTCAATATAAATTTCAGGAATCTTGGTGTCCCGAAGATCTCTTGGTATCCTCAATATAAATGCCAAGGATCTCTTGATATCCCGATGATCTCTTGGTATCCTCAATATAAATGCCAGGGATCTCTTAGTATTGTATCCTCAATATAAATGTCAGGGATCTCTTGGTATCCCGTACCTCAATCCAAATCATAATTCCATACAGGGGATTTCCCTGAATGCCGTTCCGTAGTCCCAATTTAAAATACACAACAGCGACACAAGAATATTAAATTAAATGCTAATTTCGTATAAGTAAACAGTCAATTCTAGCCTAACATGCTGCACGTTTAAGGCAATTTAAGCAAATATGCAATTTAAGTCAACTAAACATGCTCTTCTAACTAATAACTGGCTAAGTCTGCAAATACAGTAAAGCATGAAAATAAACATGCAAAGGAATACTTTAAGAAAAATCAAATTTTTCAACAGTTTGCACATGTACGCGCTAGTCACCTCACGCACAAGGCGTTTCAGTTACCAAGTACACCAATCATAAGGGGAAGGCCCCCCACACAAGGTTAGACAAGCCACTTATCTCAAACCGGCTCAAAATAATCTAGAAATAAAGCCTTCGCCACGAGTATCCGACTCCAAATGACCCAAATCTATTCAATTCAATTACATATCGTAAATAACATCTCAAGAAACTGATTCTATGATTTAATTAAAAGCTAAGACGCGAAATTAGATAAAATGACCAAATGCCCCACATGCCATCGTCACAGAATCGAGTGAAATTAATATTTTCAGAAACCTCATACTCTGACGAGCCCAACCATATATAGTCTGATGTCAAAAAACCACTCAAAACTCAATAATTTGATATATGAAGTTTTATCAATTTTTCATTCAATATCCGAAATTAAAGGAGGAATTCACGCTAGATTAGTAGGTTACAAGCAAAAAGGAGTTTAGAATCTTTACCCAATCGATATCTCTGAAAATCTCTCAAAATCTCGCTCAAATTCAAACTCTCAAGCTTATAAAAATGGCTAAACCCTCATTTTGAAATGTTATATCTGCCCAAATATTCAAAGCATCGCGAACGCGAAAGAAGTCTCGCGTTCGCAAAGAAGAAAAATGAAGGTTGCTCAAATGTGCTTCGCAAACGCGGAAGCAAGCTCGCCACCGCGGAAGAGAAAAATATTGTGGCCTAGAAATTTCCCTTCGCGAACGCGTGAACCAGTATGCGAACACGAAGGGTGAACTTGCAAAGCTATTCGAACGCGAGTGAAGGCACGCGAACGCGATGAAGAAAAATAGCCACAGCCCTTAGCGCCAAATAATATTACGCGAACGCGAGGGCTTTGATGCAAATGCGAAGAGGGAAAAATGCATAGCTTCGCAAATGCCGGAGGTTTAACGCGAACGCAAAGAGTAACGGGTCCCCCTCCAAGATTACTCTTCGTGAACGCGATTGAGGAGACACGAACGCGATGAAGGATATCAGTTGACAGATTTTCTGCAATTTTCCAAGTTCTAAAAAATGACCATTTGAGCATCCGAAGCACACCCGAGGCCCTCCGGACCTCAACCAAACCTACAAACATATCCATAACATCATTCAAACTCGTTCCAACCTTCGGTACGCCAAAAACAACATCAAAACACCTACTTTTCATCGAATTCAAGCTTAAAATTTTCAAAAACTCTAAAAATATATTTTCGATCAAAAAGTCTATCAACACTATAAGAAAGTGAGGATATGACGATATTTATTTAGAGATATTTGAAATAAGTGTCGAAAAACAGTGAAATTCATGTCATTTTTTAAAAAATATCGTAAAAACTATGACGCTTGATACAAAACGACACAGTAATAATGACATTTAATACTAAGTGTCATTAAAATATGACATTTGGTACAAATGTCATAGTAACAACGATGTTAATGAAAAAATATCGTCAAAATTACAACATTTGATACAAAATATCATGAAAATAATGATTTTATATTAAAATTTCTGAAAAAATGACATTTGATACAAAATATCGTAAAAACAACAACATTCATGAAGAAATGTCATAAAAACTAGAACATTTGAGACTAAATATTGTGAAAAAATAACATTCGATATAAGATGTCAATAAAACAATGACAATTGATACAAATACATAAAAAAAAAAATGTTTGATATAAAATATATAAAAGCACGATGTTTTGAACAAAATATCGTAGAAGTTATGACATTTCATACCAATGTCGAAAAGAAAAATGAGTTTTACTTTAAATATTATGTTAACAGTCGATCTTTACGAACATGTACATCTAATGTTGAAATTTTTTTGTATTTATTAATTGTTAAATAATTCTTCATATATAATCAAAACATCATTATTTATATTATTATATTTTATATTGTGATATTTATCTTCTAGATAGACGATTTATGTAGTTGTCGATTAATGTCTTAAAAATCTTTCTGGGACTTGTTCAAGACTCACTCTTGGGTGAGACACTTGCTGTGACGGCTCATGTTTGAGGCTTAGTTTTTTGAGACATATGCTCCAAATGTCTAATTGTGCATTCTAAACACGTCTATTCTCAGTGTTCGTGAGTTAATAAGTGAATCATATGAAACACGCCTATTCTCAATGTTCGAGAGTTAATAAGTAAATCATATGTTAAATTTTCTTATTAGTAATTGAACCTCAAAATAATTTAACAAATGAATGATAAATTTTTTATTCATATATATAATATGAAAATTGAGATTAACTACAATATCAAGTCATACTATTGCATATTTACTATTTGAGTGAGAACATCATGAAGGTAAAATGTTTCTTCTAAAAATGAACAGTCGAAATTTATGTCTTTACTTGCTATTGCTCTTTATTTCTTACCTTCATGTCTCCTAAAATTATGAGACTTTTATTCTTTTACTATAGTTGTACTTATTTATGAAGAGTAATATTTTAAATTATAGTACTTATAAAATTTATTGATTATTTACTTTTTGAGAGGTAATTTGATGTGTATTTTGTTAATACTTTTCAAAGAAATTAATAGTTTAATTAATTGAAAGTTTAAACATTATAGTTGATCTGTATCTCTTAATAAATTTAATACTATTGTATTATTGATACTTATAAAAATATTCTAACTATTTTATTTTCTGTGAGTTTCTGTAATCTTTTTTAATTTTTAATGTACTCTCTATATTATTTATTATGTTATTTTTATAATGTAAAGATTCCCCTATTAAGTAAATCCTTTTTAAAATAATGTTGTCGCTTCAAAAAAAAAAATATGACTAAAATTTCAATGTTCCATAAAAAATATTATTGCTACTACTTAGATGTTGAATTTCAAGATAAAAATATAAAATTAAACTATATGTAGAAGCAAGAAAATTTATATTTATAATTAACCACAATTGCCAACTAACGGTCCGTAGATTAGCCGTTTCTAGGGCTCCTTTGTTAGAAGCGCCTTCAAATTGGCTCAATCCAATTTTATTCAAATTTCATCTTTGTCTCTGAAAATATTGCCCCACTACTTAGATCATTGCACCCACGATTACAGTGATACACATATCAGTTTTTTTTGTTTTTCGTAATTGTTGGGATTTTGTTAAATAGAATACAAGGAACATATATTTTTATAGGAAACTTTAACTTGTTAGGGTCTGAAACATAGTTGACTAATCGACGGATGAAAGAAAATTTATTTTGGGTAGATCTTTAATTTATTTTTTCTTTGCCGTATTTTAAATATAAGATTGTTGTGTTCTGAAAATTCTCACTAGATTTGTTCTTTCCTAATTATTTATGTTCCTTGAGTTTGCTTGCAAATTATGTTTCTACTTAAACTACTATATGGAAAGAATGGTGCTATTTGAAAAAGAATAGATTCACATGATATCAGTTATAGTTCAATATAAAAGAGTCCTAAATTTTGTTCAACCAAATATCACTTTGATTCTAGTTTTTTGGAAATTTTATTCACTCAAGATGTTGGTGTTCTATAGGTTGATTTTGCTTATTAATAGCAAGAAATGACATTTTAGCTCCATTAAATCATAAAAATTAGAGGCTTGTGCCTGATATGAGCTCATATTATTTTGTGTGTGTGTTATATTGATAATATCAGCTGGGACTAAATAGAAAGAAAAGAAGGATGAGGGAAAAAGAAGCGGCCATAAGCCATATGGAACAATAATAAGCTCTTAGCTAAACATCCAGACAGGGTAGATTTTCTCACTGACACTTTTAAAGGTTAAAAGTAAATATTGTAAATTTCTTACTGACATTTGCTTAAATATCATAAAATAAATGTCGCAAATTTCTTACCGATATTTATTTAAATGTAGTAAACTACATATCATAAATTTTCTATCGATATTTACCTAAATATCGAAAACTTAACGACATTGAAATTTATGACATTTGATGCAAATGTAAAATAAATGTCGATAAATGGATTTGTGACATTTAAGAAGCTTAACATGACATTTAATAAATATCGCCGTATCCTCACTTTCTTGTAATGCAAACCTTGTCCGAATGACCTGAAATTTTTATATACATATCCCAAATGACATGCGGAACTACTGCAACTTCTGAAATTCCATTTTGACCCTCGGATCAAAATTTCACTATCGGAACGGAAATTTCAAAAATTCAAACTACGGCATTTCAAGCCTAAATTAGCTACGGACCTCCAAAATACATTCCGAACATGCTCCCGACCCGAAATTACCTAACGAAGCTAACGGAACCATCAGATTGCAATTCCGAGGCCGTCTTCATACTGTTCCGATTACGGACAACTTTCCAACACTTAAGTTCTCATTTAGGGATTAAATATCCCAAAACGCTCTGAAACTCAAAATCGAACATCCAGGCAAATCAAATTAGCAGAAATAAACTTGGAGAAGGCAGTAAATAGGGGATCGAGGCGTTAATTCTTAAGACGACCGGCCGGGTCGTCACACTGGATTGTTAATTTTACTGCTTTATCATGGGATAACTTATTGTAAGATTACTATTCCACCATCTAACAGTTATAAACTATCCTATTATTATTTTTATTCTTGAGATAACTTTTTCCAGAATTAATAACCAAACAAAAAATAAGACAAAATTAAATTTTTATTCCATAATTATTTATACTTATGCATTCTACCAAACGATCTCTAAAAGAGTATACGATAATTTAAACGACATTTTTGGTACATACAATAAGTGGACAACATTGTACTAAATTAAAAGTCTGAAAATCAACAGCCGCAACACTTGTGATAGTGAAATAAACAAAGTAAAAAAGTGAATATCGTTAATTTGGCTAAACAGCTGGGGGATAGCATCCAACCAAATATTCTACCAAATAGTTCATGGGACATGTATGTAGTTGAAACTTTACAACAGTAATATTTATGCTGCTATTGCCTTGAGATTTCTGTACTTTTAAAAGATAATTAGCTAGTATTTGAGCATAGATTTAATTGAAATTTGAGAAAAGAATTTTTAAAGTTGTATTAAAAATAATTTTTAAAAATTAATGTTGTGTTTGGATATACATTTTATTTGGAAAAAAAATTAAAATTTTATGAGTGAAAAAAAAAATTCGTCCAAAAATTACCGTAAATCAGTTTTTAAGAACTTAAAAAAATTATTATTTTTTTCAAAAACTGGTCATATTCCACTAACAAACAATATCTCCAAAAAAATTTGTAAAAAAGTAACCACCATCTATGGTCAAACGAGTGCTTAGTTGTGCAGACATCTATCGAGACCCAAGTTTTTTTAAAGAAGAAAACTCTCGAATTTGTAATTAAGAAAAATGTTTATTTTGTGGATTTTAAAATTTTGGAATCTTTCTTCGAATATTCTCGCTAGAGATTACTAGTTTTAATATCTGCACGATGCGCGGTATTAATTATATTAAATTTTGATTTGGATTATTTAAATTATGTGCAAATAATCTTAAAATTAAATCGTTCATATGAAAGTTATAAATAATTATTAGATATTAATTAAGGAGCAGGACATGAAACCATTTCTCATATCTCATAGTGAATAATATTTTTTTTTGAATAAACAGATTTCTATTTCATTCCGTCAAAAAAGTATACGTACAAAACATAGATGCTGACCATCTATTCTCATATGCTATACAAATCACTACACTATTACAACTCTAAATAGACATATCACTCTTTGATAATACGCATGATATAATCTATCTCAAGAAAACGTCTATCTCATTTGAAGTCTAGGGGAAATGATCTAAACTTTGTAGGACAGTCCTCCATTTTTGACTTGAAACCCCTCTGGAATAGAGATGGACTACAATTTCCTTACAGACGGTATCGCTCATCAACTTGCCTCCCTGGAATCTCATTTTATTCCGTTCCCTCCATATCGTTGGCACCAGGATCCCAAAGAGACAAGCAGTGATTTCTGCTAACCCATTTCTACTCTTCGCCAGCTTACTAACCCATTCACATTCCTCCTTCCAGTCTGCAATGGATCGCTTATATCCCAACCAGCTAAGGAGTCGATACCAAATTTCCTTGGTCCTTAAGCAATCAAAGAAAAGATGCTCAAAGGTCTCTCGATGCAAACCACAGAAAATACAATCTTGTGGAACCAAATATTTAGCATCTGAAGTCTTTCCACAGTTGCAAGTCGCTTATGCAAAGCCAACCACAGTATAAATTTGTATCTGGGATGTAGTTGAGGCTGCAATATGATGGACTTCCAGTGGACTTTGTTGTACTGAGGTAGAAGTTGTCTGTATAGCTTTTTGATGCTAAAAGACTCTCCCTGTTGAACCTGCCTCAATGTGTTGTCCAGATTTCCACTGAGTGTTGTAATGCCTTTGATCAACTTCCTCGACTCAAAAATTTTCCTAATTGCCAGGCAGCAGCCCCAGGCACCGGCATGTCTTCAAAACAGTAGTTCTTAATATAGAAGGTGTGAACTCATTTTATCCATAGGCTATCCTTCTTCTTAGTCAATGCCCATAGATGCTTAACCACAGCAGCCTTATTCTAGTTAGATAGGTCCAAAACATTCAGTCCCCCTGCACGCATACACAGGTATCCCAGGCAATCAGAGCCTTCCTTGAATCTGTGGCAGAACCTGTCCACAGATATGATCTGCAAATAGCTTCAGTCATCTTCAAAAATTTTTTAGCCAGTAAGAAAATCTGGGACCAGTAAGCTTGAATACCAAATAGAACAGATTTAATCAGTTGAAGCCGACCACCATATGATAGTAGCCTTGACGACCAGCAGCTTGTTTTCTGTTTAATTTTCTCCACCAGTGGCCAGCATTGAGAAATGGACAGCTTTTTTGAATCCAAAGGCATCCCCAAATATTTGAAAGGGAGCCTGCCTTCAAAATACCCCAGCACCTGTAGTATCTCCTGTTTCTGCCAGTTGGTTACCCCTGCTAAGTACACTGCACTTTTATCAACATTTGCTTGAAGACCAGAGACCTTTGAGAATTCCTGGAGAGTCTGTTTCAGTAAGCTGACAGACCGGACATCTGCCTTACAGAACAAAAGAAGATCATCCGCGAAGCAAACATGTGCTACACCCAACCTCTTGCATTTAGGATGGAACTTAAACTCTTTCCTCATCATCATTTGCACAAGTTGTCTATGTAAATACTCCACGGCCAGAACAAAGAGGTATGGAGACATCGGGTCGCCTTGTCGCAGACCTCTTTTCCCTTTAAATGGAGTAGTGAGGCCACCATTAAAATTGAGAGAATAGGTAACAGAGGATATACATTCCATAACCCACCCGATAAATTTATGAGGGAAACCCAGGTCCTGCAGCAATCTGTTAAGGAAAACCCATTCTACTGAGTCGTAAGCCTTCTTTAAATCCACATTCAGCACACATCTAGGAGAAATGCCCTTCCTGGAATAGCCTTTGATCAGTTCTTGTGTGAATAAGATGTTATCAATAATACTCCGACCCTCAATGAATGGTGACTGTGATCTACCTACCAGATGGTCAATAACCACTTCAACCTAGCTGTAATAATCTTTGTGATGATCTTGTATAGAGTTGTACAGCAGGCAATGGGCCTGTAGTCCTTGACTTTGGTTGGATTCTGGACTTTGGGAATTAGAGTTAGTGCAGTGCTGCTAACTCCAGTATGTAGCTTCCCAGTAGTAAAGATCTCTCACAGCTTCACATATGTCATCTCCCACTACATGCCACTGCCTTATAAAAAATTCAACTGGGAAGCCATCCACCCCTGGTGCCTTGTCATGTGGCATGTCTTTTATTGCCTTTAATATTTCATCCCTTGTAACTAGCTGCACTAGATCATCCTTCTGTTGCAAATTAAGACAAAGGCCCTGTGAATTACTTTAGTGTTTAGACATTGGCTTATACTATTGTTTCCCCCCAGTAGTAACTTGAAACATGTGACAAACTCTTCTCCCACCTTCCTGGGATCAGATAACTTAACCCCCTCTTCAGTATATATAGAGTTGATAGTAATAAAGATTGTCCTCATCTTTAGTTGAGCATGAAAATATTTCGTGATGGAATCTCCAAAGGCAATCCAGTGAGCTCTGGATTTCTGTTGTAAGATCTGCTCCTCTATATTGCTCCACTTCTCCACCTCCATTAGTAGCAACCTCTCCTGGTCAATCAGCCATTTGTCCATACAATTGGATTGCAAATGATTCTGTATGGTTTCTAGCTTCTGCCTTGCCTCACTGAGATGTAACCTATACTTTTCCATATAGGTATTCAGCTCCTTTAACCCCACCTTTAGGTCCTTCAACTTATTCCATATTCTATGCATTTGCCCTCCCTGCTGATGCTGAGTCCATGCCCTTTCCACAATTCCAGGGAAATCAGTATGGTCCATAACATATGTATACAGCTTGAAAGGTTTAGGATGATTGTTCCTTCTTCGTTCCTCAGGGTTACACAGTAATAGGATAGGGTAATGATATGAAACTCCCGGGGTCAACACATCTGCTTCACTGTGACAGTTTGCCTGCATCCAGTGCACATTCCCAAAGACCCAATCAATTCTGCTATACACTCTTGTCTTTGGTTTTTGTTTATTGCACCACGTATAAAAACAGCCCAAACTCTTCAACTGAGAGAGTTGAAGAGCATTGAGAGTGTCTTGGAAACCTTGAATCTCCTGCTGCATAACTAGAGCACCTATTCTGCCATCCGTGTGTAGTACATTATTGAAATCTCCACTGAGAAGCCAGCTGCCCTGAATAGTAGCCCCTAAGATCAACAGTTTGGCCCACAATTGCTGTCTCTTGCTCAATTCATTATTTGCATATACAACTGTTAGCAGTGTTCTGAAGGTGGAACCCATTTCTTTAACCTCACAGTGAATAAATTGTTCATCAATCTTCAATACCTTCATCTCCACTTTTGAATTCCACAGTATCCAGATTCTCCTATTGGAATGCTCACTGTAGTTTCCAGTATGTCTCCAATCATTTCCCAGTTTTGTAACAATATGTTTCACCTTTGCTTCCTTCAATCTAGTTTCCATACATTCCATACAATCTACTTTATGTTTTTTCAGAAAGAGTCTCAGCTCCTTCTGTTTATGGGCCTTATTTAGACCCCTAATGTTCCATGTGCAGACTATCATGATTTGGTGAAGCTGGATGGGCCAGCATCCCCTGGATCATCACCTATATGTAGCAAAGAGAAACTGTTGGTTGTGTTCAATGATGCACCATTACATTGTTGTACATTCTTTCCTTTTACCAATCTTCTGTCAATCACCCTACTACCAGCATTTTCAGTCTGCTTACGTTCCTCCACTGTTCTATTAGTTTTAGCCACCACATTATCCTTCTTTGTTTTTGGTATCCATTGCCATGTCTCACTTTGCATTTTCTGCTTTACCCCTACTGCCTTATAGTAGTTCTGTGCAACCTCTTCATTACCCTGCTTCTTTTTATACCAGCAGTCTTCAGTGCTATGACCAAATCTGACACAGTCACTTCAGTATTTTGGCCTCCATTCGTATTCAATCTGTTGTATGATAACACCCCTCTTTGTATGTAACTCAAGACTATCAGGCAATGGTTGGGCAATATCTGTTTCCACCAGCACTCTTGCAAAAGAAATCCTCTCCAGTTCAGCAGTGCTTCTATCGGTGTACATAGGTTTCCCAACTACACTTTCTAGTTTACCGAGTGCTTCGTGGACCAAAATTTTCAGTGGCAATCCAGGGAAAGTGACCCATAGAGGGACTACACTAGCATTACCTGGTTCATACTTGAAGTCCATACTCCATTGTTGTAACACCAATGGTTTATTATGAAAGATGTATGGACCAGCCTGAAGAACAAGGTCTCTATCTTCCTTGGTATCAAATCTGAAAATATAATATCCTTCGTCATGATGCAGCATTTGAGGTTTTGGAATAAAATCCCAAATATTTGTAATGAAATTGTCCATAGCTCGCTCATACGGATCTTCTCCTAGTACAAACCCAATCAATGCACTGCTCCGGTAGGTCTCCTGTTCCTTCATATTATCGTCATCAATTTGAACCACAATCGTACCATCTCGCATTGCAGGTGGTACATAGATTAGAGATTTCCCTTTTTGAGGGCTTCGATTATGTTGCATGGTGACTCTGTTACCATTTTCAGCCACAGGGACATCAGATGTCTGACCAATCTGAGCTTGCTTTGCTTGAGCGGAGAATTGGAGTCGTCGATGAGCTGTATCACCACATTCCAACCCCAGCATTTCACCCTCGCCTTCAATAATTTCCTCAGTGATAGGTTGGAATTTCAACGGTAGAAAACTGCCAAACGTTACTGGTATCCTCTGCTGGACACCATTTTCAGGCGTTATTTGCATCCCGGGTTTTCCAGTTTCGCTAGGGTTGTGGAAGATTGTCGGCGCCGAACCCATTCCGGTTAACCACTGAGTAGGCTTATTCACAGCTGGTGTTTCTATTCTCTTACCTCTGGTATCAACTTTGGCACCGATTGTTTCTTCCGTCCTCTCGCCATGGCTGGAGGCGCAGGTTAGCGTCCTGCTTATTCTGCGCCGAGAGCTTTTTTAGAGAGCTTTACAGTTTTTCTTTTGTTCTTCCATAGTGAATAACTTGTTTTCTTTCTTTTTTCATACTGTAATAACCCAATCCCTTGGTGTTGGTACTTGTATTTTATTTTACGGTTAATATTAAAAAATACTTAACATATAATATTGTGATGTGTCTTATTTGAGCGTATTAAATAATAATATTTTAGAAATTCTTATTACCACTTTATTTTTCATCTCAAATTGAAATAGGTCTTATCCTTCTACATTTTTAGACATAATTTTTCTTTTTTTTGTTCTTTGCTTATAGTTATTGCAATATTTATTACTTAATATTGTTATAGTGAATATTTATTAGCTTATAAATTAACTTAGTGTATTACTTATTACCCTAATAATAATTATCAATAAATGTAAACTTTTATTCTTAAAATTTAATATATTTATACCATCATCCACTTACTCAGAACTCTTTCATCATTCAAATCTATCAATAATATTTCTTACTATTATTTAATAATTAATTTATATTTTTTTAAATAAATTTACAATATAATTATCATTGCACTATCTCTATTTTCCTCTTTATACATTTTCTTCCCTATTAAAAAAAATTAATTAGCTTTTATACAAATATTTGACCCAAACCCAAAATAATATCACATCTTATTCTAAAATATTACTTTGAATTAGTGTAAAACTTAATAAATAACTTCCTTTATGATGTTTCAAACCTATTTGATTTTCGTATAATTATATTTGTATTATGTGCAATTGAATTTCTTTCTCTTTTAGTTCAAGATACAAATTTAACTTTTAATTTTTATTAATAAAATTACCTACATGAGATATTTATTTAATATGTTTAAATATTTAATTTGGTATCAAAATTTGTTTTTCTTTATCTAGCAAGACTTCAATTTTGTGATAATGTCCATATTTTAAGTGTTATTATCATAATTTTAAGAACTTTCTAATCTCAAGTTTAAATATTTTTTAAATATATTTTTTTAAAATTTTAGTTATTATTCTTATTTCTTCTATTATGTCATCTAATATGTAATATTATCACATTTTTTAATTTACACTTTATTTAATATTCTTAGCCACTGCTATTTTTTAAAATAATATAGATAGATATATTTTTATATTAAATTAAATGTTTTTTAATCTATTTTTTGAAATTTGTAACTTATTTAAATTTATTAATAATATTTTTGAGTTTGTATATTTGCATTGTTTTATTTTTTTAAGTAATTCTTAGCGTAAATATCCTCACATGATCTCTAATTTATTCATTTTATTTATTATTTAGAATTTTAACTATAGACTTTAGTTATGTAGCTTTATTCACATGCATACTATTTCTTAATATACTTAAGCAACATTTTATCATCTCAAATTTAAATAAGTTTTATCTTCTTTTTTTTTGTACGATGAAAATTTTATTTTTTTTCTCTATTTGTTCCTCAATTTTTCTATTATATTATTCAATACATAATATTCTAAAAGGAAAATATATATGAAATGGAAGAAAAGGGATCATGTGGTTTTTTTTTGGTAATTAATCTTGTTGTATTAATCACCAAAAGGTATTTATTTACAAAACCATAGTCGGCTATACACAGCTGACTATCATCAAAAGAGACCTAGCTAACATCTACATTTACTATACCTATATTTCTAGTTACAGAAGAGAA
Source organism: Nicotiana benthamiana (assembly GCA_034376525.1). Lineage (NCBI taxonomy): Eukaryota > Viridiplantae > Streptophyta > Magnoliopsida > Solanales > Solanaceae > Nicotiana > Nicotiana benthamiana. The sequence goes on from CM067332.1 coordinate 71,367,983, forward strand.
TGCGGAAGTTGTAGGCTAACTTTAGGGGGACTCCTAACATGACATGTATATGCAATATTTCTAAGCAATTGTCCACTGGAACAGGAGATGTTCTTGAACAACCTTGAATTCCTCTCTAACCAAATGTTATAAAGCATTTCAGCAAAGACCAGTTTGATGATTTGAGCTCGACTAGTCTTCCCTTTAGTTTTGGCTATGATCAACTGAATGTATTGCTCCCAATTTTGATAATTGGCCTGAGTTACTCAAATCCATTGCAATGTTTGGTGTCTCAGCAAGGTAGAGAATGGGCAGGAGAAGAAAAGATGATCTCTAGTCTCCTTGACTTGTTGACATAATGCACATGTGTTGTCCACATTGAGTTTCCACCGTTCCAATCTATCCTTAGTAGGCAGCCTATCCTGTAATATCAGCCAAAAGTTGAAGACTGCCTTGGGTCTAGCATAGTTTTGGATAGTTAGATTTTTCCACCCTACTCTAGGTAATTGTCCTATCTGCTGTAGGTATAACTTCTTTATAGAACAAGCTGATTAGTGCATCAGTTGGGAATGCTGCAATGTAACAGTAGCATCAATGATCTTCCTGACCATCCAACTGGCTTGGTTAGGAATGATTAAGGACTGTAATTGTTGTTGTTTTATGTACACAGAATGAATCCATTTTACCCATAGTACATCTTTCTTGTGGGCCAAATCCCACCCAAGCTTGGTGATTGCAGCTCTGTTCCATATTAGCAGGTTCATAACATTTAATCCCCCAGCAGACTTAGGTAGACATACCTTATCCCAGGCTATATATGATTTCTTTGATATGTTGGCTGATCATGTCCAGACAAATGATCTACAGACTGCATCCAGCATCTTTAGGATTTTTGAAGGGATAAGGAAAAGCTGAGCCCAGTAAGCTTGTATGCCAAAAATGACTGACTGCACCAGCTGTACTCTCCCTGCATAGGACAGTTTCCTAGCAGTCCAGGATGTGATCCTGACAGTTACCTTATCCACCAATGGTTGCCATTGTAGCAAGGACATTTTCTTGGTAGCTAGAGGAACTCCCAAATACTTGAAAGGTAGCTCCCCATATACATAGCCAAGGTGATTGACAATGTGTTGTTGTACAGCAGGGGAAACACCACCAAAGTAGACAAAACTTTTACTCAGATTAGCTGTCATACCAGAAGCCTAAGTGAATCCACAAAAGTATTTGAACATGGTTGTTACAGCCTTCAGGTCTCCCTTGACAAATAACAGAGGGTCATCTACAAAGCTAAGATGAGTAATATTTAATCTTTTGCAGCCAGGGTGGAATAAGAAGCCTGGATCCTTCTTTAGTTCCACAAGGGCTCCGCTAAGGTATTCCATCACTACAGCAAATAGGAAGGGGGAGACTGTAGAAAATCATTCTATCCATGATATGTGCGCTTTGGTTGTACTAGCATGATTTTCAGGTATAGGTTTTGATGAATAACAAACAATGAAGTCAACTTGTTAAACAATGTTATTGTATGACAAACAATGAACATACATTAGCAAAAAATCAAGATTGAATGCCGAGAAGCATATTGATGAATGGATTGCATGGAAAAGCCAAGACGAGCTCAAAAGTTCAAGACCGAAGACCCAAGGCATAGGTCGTTAGGTAGAACCAATGTAAGAGCAACGTTTAAGTTATCTCGTCTTTTGGCTCAACATAGGTCATCATAAATATGCATAAAATCATTTTATCAAATCATATTTATCATAAACATATTTCAAATACTTCAAACAAAATGATTTTAACGTTTTCATTTTAACCAAAATGGTTTTTGAAGTAAGTTGTGAATAATCGATTATGCAAAAGTGATAATCGATTATTCTGGGAAATTCCATTTATTGGAAATTTCCGCAAGAGTCAATAATCGATTATCCTCAAGAGCATAATCGATTATTCTCTATCCGTTGCCAATTTTTGAACACTGTAACAACATAATCGATTATGCATATCACAATAATCGATTATCCTGCATAAAATCAGCTTCCGATTTTGTAACGGTAAGCTGATAATCGATTATCCAAATCTGATAATCGATTATCTTGGCATAAAATCAGCATAATTGATTGCCAATTAAGAAACGGACATACTACTTCTACCACCTATAAATAGAGGTCTTTTGAGCTGAATTGAAACACACAACACCTCTCATTATTCATATACATATTGATATTATTTGTGCATCATTATAGAGCTTTTGTTGAGCCATTTGAGAGACAACTTTGAGTTGTTCATAGAGCTTATATCGTATCTCTTTATCTACTCTTATTAGAGAGTTCTTGTTGTAAAAGAGAAAGGTGTTTGAGAAGACCATATCTTCTCATTGATTGTCGGGTTTGCTAAGTACCCTCAATCTTAGTGTGTGAAGTCTTGTGGTGCGGTATCCACGAGCAAGGTGAAGTCTTGAGGTGAGGTATCCTCGAGCAAGTTGAAGTCTTGTAGAGTGTACATCTACGAGCAAGTGTAACGGTTTGTTAGGCACCCGTAAGCTTAACGGAGTTAGTGGAATCTCGAGAGAGTCTCTCAGGGACTGGACTAACCACTCGTTGTGGTGAACCAGGATAAATTCGGTGTGTTCTTTCCTTACTATTTTAATTACCGCATTTACTTTACTCCTGCAATTTTAATTCCGCAATATTTATCAATATTCGCGTGCCGCACTATTCACCCCCCCTCTAGTGACGGGCATAAATCCTAACAATTGGTATCAGAGCCTAACTCTCTGAAAGCCTTAACCGGTTGAGAGAACGATATATATTTTTGTTGAGAATATTGAACGAAGGAATGATGAGCAAAGGACACTCCACCTATAGGCCTCCACTATTTGACGGAACAAATTACACATATTGGAAAGAGCGGATGAGAATCTTCATCCAATCAAATAACTTTCGCTTGTGGCAAATCATCAAGAACGGTGAACAAATGCCAACAAAGAAAGTTGGGGAAACCACGGTTCCAAAGGAGGAAGATGAATATGATGCCGAGGACGTAAAGAAAGTTGAAAATAACACAAAGGCCGTCAACTTATTATATTGTGCGGTGAATCCGGATGACTATCGGAAGATTTCTTGTTGCACAACCGCCAAGGAGATGTGGGATAAACTCGAGATCACTTATGAAGGTACGCCTCAAGTCCGAGAATCTAAAGTTGATTTTCTAACACATGAATATGAACTCTTTAGAATGAGGGAGAATGAAAGCATTAATATTATGTTCGAACGGTTCTCAATAATCATCAACGATCTCCATGCTCTCGGAAAAGTATACTCGAACAAAGATCTAGTTCGAAAAATCCTACGGAGTCTCACTCCCGAATGGCGTTCCAAAGCCAATGCCATCCAAGAGTCGATAAGAATCACGGATGTCACAATTGATGGACTAAGAGGTAACCTCGAAACTTATGAAAGCACAATTCTTAATCCCTATCTTAGAAGTAAAAGTTCGAATATTGCCTTCAAAGCGTCATCTTCTAAAAGAGTAGAGGTAAGTGATTCGGAAAGCGTTATTTCCAATGATATAATTGAAAAGTTTTATAATCTTATGAAAAAGGAAATAAAGAAGGAAGAACCAAGTCCTTCATGCCAAAATTGTGGAAAACTTGGCCACACCAAATCACATTGTCCAAAACCCAAGGACAAGGAAAAGAAGAAACACCATAGGCGCGTGACATGGAATTCGGACAGCTCAGGCGATGAAACTGCCGCACTATGCCTCATGGCCAACGAGGAAGAAGAGGTAAGTAATTCTAACTCTTATTCTTATGAAGAATTACAAGAAGCTTTTCAAGAATTATATGATGATTTGAAAAAGTCTTCAAAAATCTCCAAAGAGGCCAAGGCTAAAATTAAAGTATTAGAAGAGAAAACTAATTTTTGAAAAATGACAATATTGATCTTAGAAATAAAATTAAGGAGATGAATGAAGCCTCCTCAATTGATCAAAGTTCCAATTGTTCTTCTTGTAGTTCTTTAAAAATAGAGAACATAGAACTTAGGAACACACTAGAAAAACGTAGTATTGATGATCCTAAAATAATTGAAGAAATTAAGAAGAATATTAGAAAGGATGATAGAAATGAAGTTAGACCACCTAGAAATAATTCTAGGAACTTCACTAATGAGTCTAAAATTAATCATTTTAGACCACCTAGAAACAACTCTAGGAATTTTGGTAATGAGTCTAAAATGAATCATTTTAGACCACCTCGAAATAACTCTAGGAATCGCAATACGTCTAGGAATAACGACTTTAGATCACCTAGAATGTTTTTGGCTCAACCAAGACATATGCACAACCCGAATGTTATATGTCATTATTGCAACCGGGTAGGACACATAGCACCCGTATGTTTTGCAAAACATAGAGATTTATCTTTTGACTATGATTATTATTTGCCTAACCCCCAAGGACCCAAAAGTTCCTGGGTACCGAAAACTTATTTTTAGGTACGTTTGCAGGTGTGCTTGAAGACTACAATATCGTAGTAGATGCACCAAGCACGAAACCTTATTGCATCGAGGGGGAATTTCGTTTAGTTATCATATTTTTGATAAAAACATAATAGTTGATATGTGTTAACAATTGATATTAGTTATTTTTGTTGATTCATGTTTTGATAACTTTTATTTTGAATAACAATTGGTATCAATTATTCTTGTTAAAAATAATGATTGATTCATGTTTTGATGAATATTTTTTGGTTTGAATAACAGTTGATATATTCTTGAAAAATAAATGATTCATGGTTTTAATACAACTATTGGTTTGTTAAAAATTAACTGTTGATATGTTCTTAAGTAATATGATTTGCGAAAAATAACCGTTATTATGGTTGTTATGTTTTTACTAACATTTGGTATTATTTCATGTTGGTATGATTTTTTCAATATCGCCAATGTATATTCCTCATTGTATTTCCTATTTTATTCTTGACACTAACAATTGATATACCCAAAAGGGGAAGTGTCAAAAGGGGAAAGTAGCCTTTGTATACTCTTCTTTTTGCTAATGCCAAAAGGGGGAAGAAATTAGGCAATATGCATCAAATAAGGGGGAATGAATCTACGTTATAGTATGCCTTATTTGGGGGGAATTATCATTAATGGGAATAGTTTGCATGAATTGTATGTTGAGATATAGCATGAATTTAGGGGGAATCCGATATGCATATCTCCTATTGTTTGTCATTATCAAAAAGGGGGAAATTGTAGAAAATCATTCTATCCATGATATGTGCGCTTTGGTTGTACTAGCATGATTTTCAGGTATAGGTTTTGATAAATGACAAACAATGAAGTCAACTTGTTAAACAATGTTATTGTATGACAAACAATGAAGATGCATTAGCAAACAATCAAGATTGAATGCCGAGAAGCATATTGATGAATGGATTGCATGGAAAAGCCAAGACGAGCTCAAAAGTTCAAGACCGAAGACCCAAGGCATAGGTCGTTTGGTAGAACCAATGTAAGAGCAACGTTTAAGTTATCTCGTCTTTTGACTCAACATAGGTCATCATAAATATGCATAAAATCATTTTATCAAATCATATTTATCATAAACATATTTCAAATACTTCAAACAAAATGATTTTAACGTTTTCATTTTAACCAAAATGGTTTTTGAAGTAAGTTGTGAATAATCAATTATGCAAAAGTGATAATCGATTATTCTGGGAAATTCCATTTATTGGAAATTTCCGCAAGAGTCAATAATCGATTATCCTCAAGAGCATAATCGATTATTCTCTATCCGTTGCCAGTTTTTGAACACTGTAACAACATAATTGATTATGCATATCACAATAATCGATTATCCTGCATAAAATCAGCTTCCGATTTTGTAACGGTAAGCTGATAATCGATTATCCAAATCTGATAATCGATTATCTTGGCATAAAATCAGCATAATTGATTGCCAATTAAGCAACGGACATACTACTTCTACCACCTATAAATAGAGGTCTTTTGAGCTGAATTGAAACACACAACACCTCTCATTATTCATATACATATTGATATTATTTGTGCATCATTATAGAGCTTTTGTTGAGCCATTTGAGAGACAACTTTGAGTTGTTCATAGAGCTTATTTTGTATCTCTTTATCTACTCTTATTAGAGAGTTCTTGTTGTAAAAGAGAAAGGTGTTTGAGAAGACCATATCTTCTCATTGATTGTCGGGTTTGCTAAGTACCCTCAATCTTAGTGTGTGAAGTCTTGTGGTGCGGTATCCACGAGCAAGGTGAAGTCTTGAGGTGAGGTATCCTCGAGCAAGTTGAAGTCTTGTAGAGTGTACATCTACGAGCAAGTGTAACGGTTTGTTAGGCACCCGTAAGCTTAACGGAGTTAGTGGAATCTCGAGAGAGTCTCTCGGGGACTGGACTAACCACTCGTTGTGGTGAACCAGGATAAATTCGGTGTGTTCTTTCCTTACTATTTTAATTACCGCATTTACTTTACTCCTACAATTTTAATTCCGCAATATTTATCAATATTCTCGTGCCGCACTATTCACCCCCCCCCCTAGTGACGGGCATAAATCTTAACAGAGACTGGGTCACCTTGCCTCAAACCTTTAGCTGCTTGGAAGAGTTCAGTAGTTTCCCCATTCACCATGATTGTATAGATCACTGTTTGGACACATTCCATAATCCACCTCATAAACCTGCCTAGGAAATTTAAGGATTCCATCACTTGTTGCAAGAAGATCCAATTCAACAGAATCATATACCTTCTGTAAGTCTATTTTAATCATGCATCTAGGGGACACATGGGCTCTTGCATAGTGTTTGATCAGCTCATGTGCTAAGATAACATTATCAGCAATCCTCCTTCCTGGAATGAAACCTGCCTGGGAATCACAAATGATACTGGCCATGCATTTCTGTAATCTGTTGGCCAATATCTTAGATATTATTTTATATAAAACTGAACAACAAGCAATTGGACGAAATTCCTTGACTGACTGTGGGTTAGCATCTTTAGGTATCAGTGTAAGGGAGGCACAATTAACTGGTTTGTACATTCTGCCAGAGTGAAAGAAATCCAGAACTGCCCTGGTGATCCGGGTGCCAGTGAGCCACCAAGTCTGTTTAAAAAAAGTAGCATTGTAACCATCAATATCTGGTGCTTTGTGATCACCAATGGCTTTTAGGCTATCTAGAATCTCATAAGTAGATATATCAGCAGCTAGCTGCTGCTGCTGGCTATGAGTGAGCTTTGGACCATTATCCATGTATGACCTATTAATTGCTGGTAAAGAGGCAGCAGATGACCCCATCAAAGACTTATAGAAGTTCTTGATCTCATCCCTAATGTCATCTGGATTGGTAAGTCTGGTACCTCCTGCTGTAACCAGTTCAGATATGCTTTTGTACTGGTTTCTTTCTTTTAGCACAGCATTGAAATACTTATTATTTGAGTCTCCCAGTTGTATCCATTTGGCTCTTGACTTCTGTTGTAGGATACTCTCTTCAATCATTGACCACTTCTCCAGCTTCAATACCAGTTCCTTTTCTTTAGGCTGCAAGTCATCAGTATAGTGCATACTCATCTGGTTCTGGATGACCTTTAGTTCCTCCCTGCTAGATTCAATTTTTTGTGTAATGTTCGTAAATTCTCTAACATTTAGAGATTTTAGAACAGGTTTGAGTGCCTTGAGATTGTTCCATATCACCTTAAGAGTGCCCTGGCCAGTATTCCTCCAATTTGCCTTCATGATGTGTTGGAAATCCTTGTGATTAGCCCATGAATTATAGAATCTGAAGGGTGCCTTCCTGACAATATTATCTTCCTTCATAGTAAGCACCATTGGATTATGATCAGAGATTAGAGGGGGGTCATACACAGTTTGTACATGACTCCATTTAATCATCCAGTCATAATTACCAAATATTCTATCCAATCTACTACAAACTCTATCATTGCCAGTTTGTTTGTTGGTCCATGTGAAGAAATCCCCTTTCCAAGGAAGCTCTGATAATTCACCCAGTTAAATACATTGAGTGAAGTCCAGAGTTTCAGCTTGTTTGACTTGATTACATGATTGTCTGTCATTGACAGACATCACAGCATTGAAATCACCTGCAACCAACCAAGGATCAGTAATACCAGTAGCAAGGTTTTGTATGTGTTGCCACATTGTTCTTCTTTGGTCCAAACCATTGAAACCATACACCACAGTGAGGAGGCAAATCAGTTCCCCTACAGGAGTGTGAACACTGCAATGAAGGAATTGGGCATCTTCCTGAATACGTGTGACAGCAATCTTCTGAGGATCCCATAGAATCCAGATTCTACCCCTTGGAGAATCTCTATAGTTAGCTAGCATACTACAACCTGGAACCACCAGATTAGCAATTCTCCCTGCATTGTTCTCTTTTACCTTTGTTTCTACCAGACAAACAAGACTAAATTTATTGTCTAAAACATTCTTTAGCTTCCTTCTGTTTATATCTCTTATTGACACCTCTAATATTCCAAACTAACAGCTTCATTGGGTATGACTAGGACCCCCTTCATCAGGGGGATGTCCTGGTCTACTAGCTGACACAACTTGAAATCTATTACTCAACACCACAGGGGATAATGGGGGGAAGTTTGCAAGATTGAAAACTGGAGATTGCACCTGCTTGCCCTTATCCACCAGAGTGAAACCTTCTGTACTATTTAAAGGATCTGCATCCTTAGGGGGTACTGTAGTCTGCTTTGGTACTAGCTGTTGATTGGAATTCCCCTCAGGCTGTATCCCATTCTGACTTGGCTTAACTCTCTATTCCTGAACAACTCTGGGCTTAGGTTGAGGAGGTTTGGGAATAGCCAAACAATTGTGTCCTACCACAAGGCACTTCTCACAATATGTTGGTTTTCAGTCATATGTCACTTCCTGCACAAATTTCTTACCATTAGGGTCAATGAGCTCAATCTCACTTGGCAGCTCCTTGGATACATTAACCTCAATGAGCATGCGTGCAAAGGAAATCCTAGTCTGTTTAGTAGTGTATTCATCAGCAAAAATAGGTTTGCCAAGGACACTGGCAATCCTACTTAATGACCTACTACCCCAACATGACATAGGAAGTCTAGGGAACTATACCCACAGAGGGATGTCATTAGGGAAAGCAGCAGTGAAATCAAAGTCAGCAGTCCATTGCTTTAATACCACAGGTCTGTTAGCAATGGAATATGGACCAGCGCATATGACCTCTTTAGCATCTCCCATGATTCGAAACTTAGCTACATAGTAACCCTCCTCGTGGTAGTACAACTCTGGCTCTTGCACATGAGACCAGTGAAGGTTGGTGAAACGCTTCATAGCATTGTAGCCTGGTCCAGCCCCCAAAACAAAAATCACTAGGGCACATTTCCATTTCTGCTCTTCCTCTTCCACCTCCTCTTTCTGTAATTGGCCTACAGGTCTACCATCCAGCATAGTAGGTGGAATATACTCCAATGTCATACCATTTGAGGAAAATCTATTTTTTTGGAAGAGATTTGCCCATCCTTTGGTCACTTCAGTGGTCACCTTCTCTGTTTCTGATACAGGTGGTTGTTCTGGTTTCTGCATGTGGTCATTACCTCCATCACCTTGTACCGTCTGAGGTTGGGGAAGCTCTGTAACTTCTACTTGTTCAGAAACCTCATCCGATTGCATCAATGGAACAGTAATCAATGGAACAGTAGCAGAAATTGCTCCTTCTTCACTGGAAACACTTGGTGGGTGATTTATTGTTGAGATGATGCGATCTATTGTTGTAATCGGTAGTTTACGAGGTCTACCCCTACCGCGACCTCTTCCTCTCGCCATGAAAATCAGCTCGGCGTACGTTAACTAACGTGCGCCGAGACAGGCAGAGAAGACGAAGCAATGGAACAGTAAGGTAGAGAGAAGGGAGAGCTTCTCTCTCTAAGATAGTTTTTTGTTATTGTTATTGCACATAGGGATCATGTGGTTAGTAATTCTAAAATAAAAATTCTTATTTTTAGAAAGTGTTGGAATCTATTTACAATGAAAATAAAAGTCAATATTTGTTGATTCATACCTTTAAGTTAAATTTGATCAATTTTTTTTAATAATAAACTTCATTTCATTTAATATCAAAACCATTTACAAATAGAGTAGCTGCTGACCAGCTACTTTTTTCAATCAGTCTATAGGGATTCACTCCCATAATTCATATATACATCAATATCTAAGGGTAGCAATCCAGTCTACGCAAATCATCCTTCCAGTGTTTAAAAGAATTTCCTTGTATATGTATGTGGATTGCTATTTCTTTGCATGTATCATTTATCTATTCTTGCGCCTTGGAATCTAATCTTGTTCCTCTCTCGCCATAGACAGCATACTAGCATCCCAAAAATACTGGTGGTTACTTCAGCACGCCCATTTCTCCTTTTAGCAATGTTGTTGATCCATTTTACTTCACTGTTCCGATCACTTATGGCCCTCTGGTAACCCAGCCAAACTAGCAGTCTATTCCATAGTTCCCAAGCTGCCGGGCAAGTAAAAAAGAGATGGTCAAATGATTCGTCTACTAGCTTGCACAGTACACATTGTTGTGGAATCTGTATCCCAAAATTTATTAGCCTCTCCACTGTTGCCGGTCTTCTGTGCAAAGCTAGCCAGACAATAAATTTGATCAAATTTGTTTTGTCTTAATTCTTATTAGATTTTTATTACATTATTTAATACTTCATATTATTATAGATCATGTGGTTAGTAATTCTAAAATAAAAATTCTTACTTTTAGAAAGTTTTGAAATCTATTTACAATGAAAATAAAAGTCAATATTAGTTGATTTATTCATTTAAGTTAAATTTGATCAAATTTGTTTTGCCTTAATTCTTATTAGATTTTGTAAATATTTTTAATTTTTGTCCGAGTGGTTAAGATTTGTTCTTCTTAAGTTTAATTTATCTAATCATATAAGAAATATTTATTTATGTATAAAATATCCATTTGCCCGATTTGTCAATATTAACATGACTTTATTATTCTTGTTATTAAATATATTTTATCGATTATTTAACTTTTTACATTGTATATAATTTATATATTTTATGTAAGATCTTATTTTGTTGCTTGAATTTTTTTTAATGTTTAAAGTCAATAAATCTTTAATATCTTAAGTAAATTTTTCTTGTGGGGTTAATTATTCAATACTACTTTCTTAATCTCAAGTTTAAATATTTTTTATCTTTAATATATTTTTTAAAATTTTAATTATTATTCTTATTTCTTCTATTATGTCATCTAATATGTAATATTATCATATTTTTATTAACTTTACACATTATTTAATATTCTTATCCACTACTATTTTTTAATATAATATAGATAGATATATATATTTTTATATTATATTAAATATTTTTTTAAAACTAGTGTTTGAAATTTTTAACTTATTTTAATTTATTAATAATATTTTTGAGTTTGTATATTTGCATTGTTTTATTTTTTTAAGTAATTCTTAGTATAAATATCTTCACATGATCTTTAATTTATTTATATTATTTATTATTTAAATTTTTTTTATCTATAGACTTTAGTTATGTGGCTTTATGCACATGCATACTATTTCTTAATATACTTAAGAAAAGGGATCATGTGGTTAGTAATTCTAAAATAGAAATTCTTATTTTTAGAAAGTGCTGGAATCTATTTACTATGAAAATAAAAGTCAATATTAGTTGGTTCATACCTTTAAGTTACATTTGATCAAATTTGTTTTGTCTTAATTCTTATTAGAATTTTTATTATATTATTTAATACTTAATATTATTATAGATCATGTGGTTAGTAATTCTAAATAAAAATTCTTACTTTTAGAAAGTTTTGGAATATATTTACATTGAAAATAAAAGTCAATATTAGTTGATTTATAAATTTAAGTTAAATTTGATCAAATTTGTTTTGCCTATTCTTATTATATTTTGTAAATATTTTTAAATTTTGTTCGAGTGGTTAAGATTTGTTCTTCTTAAGTTAAATTTATCTAATCATATAAGAAATATTTATTTATGTATAAAATATCCATTTAACCGATTTGTCAATATTAATATGTCTTTATTATTCTTGTTATTAAATATATTTTATCGATTATTTAATTTTTTACATTGCGTATAATTTATATTTTATGTAAGATCTTATTTTGTTGCTTGAATTTTTTTAATATTTAAAGTCAATAAATCTTTAATATCTTAAGTAAATTTTTATTTTATTTTATATTTTAATTTACTCCAAAATATAGATAGTCCTATGTTATCTCAGTTTACGTCTTTCTATATTTTTTATTTTCTTCTACTATTATTTTTAAATTAACTTTTTACCTCCATATTTCTAGCTAATATAGAAGAAAATCTATGTGTAGATCATTATATGATCTTAATATAGTAGACATGGATATAAATATACAAATAAATATAAATATAGATAATAGATTAAATTTATCTATGATCTATCTAAATTATGTATAAGATTTATTCAACTATTTTCATTAATTATGTTTCTATTTATACTTTGTAATTATAAATAATGTCTTAAAATTGCCAAGTAGCTTCATTTTTGACATGTATGTAGTTGAAACTTTACAACAGTAATATTTATGCTGCTGTTGCCTTGAGATTTCTGTACTTTTAAAAGATAATTAGCTAGCATTTGAGCATAGATTTTATTGAAATTTGAGAATTGTTTATAAAGTTGTATTAAAAATAAATTTTAGAAGTTGATGTTGTGTTTGGATATATATTTTATTTGAAAAAAAATTAAAATTTTGTGAGTGAAAAAAAAAATCGTCCAAAAATTACCGTAAATCAGTTCTAAAGAGCTTTAAAAAATTATTATTTTTTTCAAAAACTGATCATATTCCACTAACAAACAATATCTCCAAAAAAATTTGAAAAAAAATAACCACCATCTATGGTCAAACGAGTGCTTAGTAGTGCAGACATCTATCGAGACCCAAGTTTTTTTTAAAGAAGAAAACTCACGAATTTGTAATTAAGAAAAATGCTTATTTTGTGGATTTTAAAATCTTGGAATATTTCTTTGAATATTCTCGCTAGAGATTATAGATAAAATAATTGAATAGAGGAAAAAAAATAGGAAATTGGAAGATATCCTAAAAGGAAAATGACTGGAACAAAAGGAAATAAAAAACAAAGAATAAGGGGAGTCGGATAAAGGTCGAGATAAATTTGACCTTAAATTTTATACAGGAGAAACTATTTCAAAAAAGGTTTATCAGCTATAGTATCTTTGTTTAGTTTGCGAGTACGTGTGATAAAATCGAATATTTAACCTTGTTTAAAAATAATTCAGCATAGAAATATAATAATGTTTTTAACCTAGCGGGTGCCACACCACCCAACTATTAACAGTGGAGTTGTCTCTAATTATGCACCATCTCATTTGAAGACTTACAACAACAACAACAACAACAACTACCCAGTATACTCCCATCAGGTGGGGTCTGGGGAGGGTAATATGTAGGCAGTCTTACCCCTACCCAAAAGGGCAGAGAGGCTGCTTCCATGCGACCCTCGGCGCATAGGACAGAATGAAAAGCTGCATTGGAAAACAAAGACAAAATTAGTAACCAAGGCAAGACAAAACAAAATAACAAAACAAAGCATAAGTAATCCTGCAGAAATAACGTAAATGGTTATGTAAACATGAGGAACATAAATACCGTCGCAACCAAGAGGGGACCTAGGCTAAAACACTAGACATCGATGGGTAACCCTACTATCCCACACCCAACCCCGGGTGAGGCGAACGAAGGACTCTAAGAGCCCCTATCCTGCAACCCTGATTCTAGACCTCCAGACTCCCCTATCGAGGGTCATGTCCTCGGTAACCTGCATTTTAGTCATGTCCTGCCTAATCACCTCTCCCCAATGCTTCTTAGGCCTCCCTCTACCCCGCCGACCACCAGCAATCTCCAGCCGCTCGCAGCTCCTCACCGGGGCATCGGGACCCCTCCTCCGTACATGCCCGAACCACCTCAGCCTCGCTTCCCGCATCTTCTCGTCCACTGGGGCCACCTCTACCTTCTGTCGAATAACTTCATTCCTAATCTTATCCAGCCTGGTGTGCCCACACATCCACCTAAGCATCCTCATCTCAACAACCTTCATTCTCTGGACATGGGAGTTCTTCACGGGCCAGCACTCTGCCCCGTACAACATCGCAGGTCTAACCACGGCTCTGTAGAATTTCCCTTTGAGTTTGTGTGGGATTTTCTTGTCACACAGGACCCCAGAAGCAAGCCTCCACTTCGACCACCCTGCTCCTAACCGATGGGTGACGTCCCCGTCAATCTCTCCGTCCCCCTGAATCACAGACCCAAGATATCGGACACTGTCCCTCTTGGCGATGGCCTGAGAACCAAGCATCACATCCCTGCCCACCCCACTCGGCTCGTCACTGAACTTGCACTCCAGATATTCTGTCTTAGATCTGCTTATCTTGAAACCTTTAGACTCGAGGGTCTGTCTCCATACCTCTAACTTCTCACTAACACCGGCCCTCGTCTCGTCTATCAATATTATATCATCAGCAAAGAGCATACACCAGGGCACATCCCCCTGGATATGACGGGTTAGAGCATCTATCACTAAGGCGAACAACATGGGACTCAGCGCCGATCCTTGATGGAGCCCCATTACCACAGGAAAATGGTCTGAATCGCCACCCACCGTCCTCACCCTAGTCTTAGCCCCATCGTACATGTCCTTGATAACATTTGAAGACTTAAAACGATACAAAAATTATTTACTTAATTATGTTTCTAATAGAACTGAAAAGAACATGCTTGGACTAATATTTATAGCGATTCTAGGTAATGATTATATATGTTGCAATATTGATCATTGTTTAAGATAATTAAGTTAAATTTGAATTGTAGTTTTGAACCTTTGGTTAATAAATTACATGTTTTAACTAGATCCTCATATGAGAAAAATCGCCCTTTTCGACCCTTCTCTTTCCTTTTTTTTTTTTAGTGTAACGCATAAGAAAAAGGAAGTTAGAAAAAAATGTAGGTAATGGTGCATTAAGGGTCGTTTGGATAGGAAACAAGTTATTATGATTAATTATTTCGTGATTAGTTATTTTGGGATTCGTTATTTTACCCTCCCAAAAAGTACTAAAAATTACTACAATACCGGGATAATTAATCCCGAATTAGTTATACCATGCTTTTATCCTAATCAAATATATGGTAAATTCATCTCAAATTTTATATCGGGATTAATTATCCCTATCGCTCATACTAAACTGTGTTGCTCAAAATCTGACTTAGGAAATTCGGCATGAAAAGGTGACCAAGTGTGATAGTTGTGTCTCATCATGGTCGACTAGGCCGAAGTCGACCAGGGCTTGACAATATGGAGCCGACGAGTAAGCTCATGTCATGACCCTAAAACTGATACGATCGTGATGTTGTGAAACTAGGCCAGCCGACACAATTGCCAAGTCGAACCATTTTTGTATAAAAGACATTTTTATTAACAAAGAACTCATGATATAAGTCTAAATAATAAGTATGGAAAACATAACGCAAGCCCGACATTAGGGTGTCATTAGTCATGAACATTTATTACCACTGTCTGACAACAAGAGACTAACATGTCAGAAAAAATAAATGAATACAACTAAGAAAGAAAAAGGAGGGAGATACGCATGGCTGCGATCGCCAAACAGAAAAAGGAATACTGACTAGTATAGCTTTGGAACTTTCAAAATGAATATTTGATATTTCCTCTGCTGTACTTTTTTAGGATTTTTGGGAATATCAGTATAAATAGTAGAAGAGAGAAGGCAAAAGGAAGGGAACATTCATTCTGATAAGAACTCTTATGAAACGTTGACTCTAACAATACAAAATATTACCTTTCCGCAGTGATTCGATTTGTTGCTTATTCCACCTTTTTTGTATCAGATCCGAGAAAAACTCATATATTCTCATATTTATTTGTCTTACATTATTGTCAGAGTGAAGAATCATCCATCCCATTCAATTTTTGGGTGAATCATTCTCTCTATTCATATTTATTGCCATTTTATATATTTATTGCATATCATTATCCCTCTATTCATTTTTTATAGCATCATTTAATATCGTTGGTGATAAGCTGGTTCGAACTTATTCGGTATTATTTATACAAGCAGGCGTTAGATCTAGACTTATTATATTTAACTAGGATTTACCCATCACCTTTTTTATTTAATTAGTTTAACAAAAGGTTTTATACTTTTTGGTCAAACACAAACAAGCTCTAAACGAGGAACTTGAGACATAGTTGAGAATATGTTAACATTCATGAAAGAGCTCGATTTAAAGAAATCGTCAATGGGGCTTTGGAATTTTAGAATGTTCGTTCAGAGAGAAAGACGAGAAAAAGAGAAGTAACTGAATCGAGCCAATTGAACTTTTGGCCTTTGCTTCTATTTCTACGTCTGTGTTCTCATTACAAAAGTAATTAACCATACACTTACAAAAGGAAATTAAGCAATTTATACAATTACAGCTAGCTACAATATAAATAAGTTGTAATTAGCCACTTAATTCTTATGCTCTTGTTTTGGGCCCAAGTATGGCTGCCAATCAGATAGCTCAACACCCTATCTCAAGTTGGAGAGGGATAACACCTTCAACTTGAAAAAGAAAGAGTGATGAAGAACACCAGACAGTGGCTTGGTGAGAATGTTAGCAAGTTGATTAGAAGTATAGACATAAGACAATTGAATTAACCCTTCATGCAACTTGGTGCGGATGAAATAAGAATCCACCTCTATATGCATGGTGCACTCACAGAAGACTGGGTTCTTGGCTATATGAATAGCAGTTGCATTGTCACAAAGGACAGAAATAGGAGAAACAATAGGCACATATATATCATGAAGCAACCTGGATAGCCAAGTCAACTCAGCGACTATTTTAATACGCGATATTCAACCTAGTCGATGACAGTGAAACCACTGACTATTTTTTTGATTTCCAACCAATGATATTGTCCCCTAAAATATGCTAATGTCATGCCTCCTTTTCCTCGCGGAGTTCAGGATTCGACATTTATTGGGAACAACTCATTTTCTTTTGCGAATTGGGTATAGAATTTGAAGATTCGCCACCTAATGGATTTAAGGTGCGGTAGGGCACTTAAAGCAAGTAACTCATAAAATCAGTTTGCGTTACCAGAGATTGGGTAAGGCTCGAAATAACCTTGAGGGAAAGGAGTTAGAAACCCCTCGAAGTCCACAACGGTAGGTCCCGTCTAAACCCAAATTAGGTGAATTATACTTATAAATAGATAAAGCAAAATAGACAAATGGATTGCTTCTGTACAATGCTTGGTAATCCTCCCCAATTTGGGGTGCTACATATAGTATTAGGGCACATGTCATCATATCCTTTTATCGATGTCCCCTTTTTCTCGCGTAATCAGGTTTATGACATTTGGGCAAACAACTCTTTTCCTTTTGGGAATTGGGTGTGCAATTTAGAAGAGTCGCCACCTAATGATTAAAATGCATCAGGACACTAAGAAGAAATTGAACGCAAAAAATAGAAGGACCAGAGAATGGGTAATGGCTTAAATTTATCTCGAGGGGAAAGTGTTCGGAACCTCTTAAGATCCACTAGTGTGCTTTCCGTCCATGCTACAATTGTGACTTTGAATACAAATAACAAATAAACAAGCAAGCATTTTAAATACTAGGTACTTTCACATAATGGATGCAAATAAAAGAAGTATAAGAGGTTTAAGGAGTGCTGAAATTTGGAAGAAAGTAGTTTTATAATTAAAGAAAAGATATACAAGTAAGGGGGAAGGGTCAAATAATTGATGCAAGTAATTTAAAAAAAGGGAAGTGAAAGAGGCGGAAGTTGGGAGGGAACAATACTAAAAACCAGACGATTAAAAGAGAGATTGCATACTAGGTGCAAGTAATTGAAGTGAAAGAAGTTGAAGAAACTGAAAACTAAACATCTTTAAAATTATGGAAAAAGGAAAGTGAATAAGTAAGAGGAAAGGGGATCCTAGATTTATAAATAACATGGATCACCCACACATCACCCGATAATCATTTATATACGTGGTGTTATCGCGTGGTCATCATATCCATGTCTACCCTTACCCACCCCGTTAAGGTATTAAATTGTGGAATAGTCTCATTACTTATCTATTACCCGTCCCCATCCTATCAGCCCCAGATCTATTAGGGACTACTAGTCCTAAAGGGGAGGGAGAATTGGCTTTTAAAGTTTAAAAAGGACAAAAGTCTAAGGCGACATTCAAAACATACACGACAAGTGTGGGGAAACACATAATAGACAAACAAACCTCCTTAAAACATAAAGAAACACATAGTTTTAGCATGTCTTTCAGATACTGATTAGGTCTTTAATTAAACTTAAACGTTAAGGCGTGGCTGATTTATCTCATATTTTTAGATATGAAGTCCAAATTAGGCATGCCTACTGGTTGTAATTATTAAAGACTAGTGTAGTTAATTAATTACCTGATGATTTGCCTAGGTGAGACATAAAGGCATGATATCTAGCAATGCAAAGTATAATGATTTTAGAGAAAGCTTCTGATTATAGACAAACACAAACTCTATAGGCGTTGAGTATCTGCATTACTGATTTTAGGCTTGAATCAGATTCAGTTGATTATCCTTATAGACATACTTTCTGGGCGTGATTGATTTTGAAGTGTTTATAGAAGTGCGAGAGTCATATAGGCATGGTATCTATAATGCTGATTTTTGTTATTTTAAACCTATAAATTGTTTGCCTAATGATGGATGTAAATGTAGAATTGAAAAGGTCCTGAGACATGTTATCTATATGATGCAAGAATGCAGAAACCTATAGTCATGATATCTATGTGAATGCAGAACCTTAAGGACATAGTATCTATATATGCATAAATGCAGAATTATAAGCAAGATTTCTATATGGCATGCATAGATGAAGAACTATAGACCAGATTTCTATATGAAATGCATAGATGAAGAACTATAGACATGATTTCTATATGACATGCATAGATGAAAAAGCAAGATGAGATTGCAGGAATAAAATCTTAAGAACATGATGTCTACCCCACATGAATACATGAGTGACCCTCCTTTTTTACTAAACCCCCCATAAGTTATTACAAATTATTATAGATCCAAACGAATTAAGAAAAAAATAAAATTACATAAGAAATTAAAGATTCCAACTAAGGAGAGCCTAATTCAGACCCCAGGTCTGAGATATGAAATAAACCAACTACAAAGATCTGATTTCCAAGGCCTTTCTCATTTTTTGGGTGTGTCAGTGTTCTCGGGAGCTTCATGAACTCCAGGCAGTGCTTACACCCAAAATAAGTTGCAGAATTGAATTAAAGTGCAGTGTGGAAGGGCCAGCCCTCAAATGTCTAAGTTCAGAGGGAACTCAAGGTCCCAAAGCAAGGCTCATAGGAGGGGGAAAACTTAGAAGCTAGGAGTGAGTGTAAGTGTCTGGGAAGGCCCTGGCAGGCTGGTGGTCATACCCAGCAATTAGGAGTGTTGGCACACCCCTAACTAGCCTGTTAGCAAAATTTTGGGAGTTAGGACCCATTGAGGATCAAGTTCAGACCTGAGCATTAATTTGGATACTGCCAGGCCAGGAATCTTCAATCAAACACATAGAAGGGAGTAGGTGTATGGGGAATTCACAACAAATAGCAGATGTAGAGAGAAGAACATTCATAGTCAATATTGAACATAAACAACAAAGTAAACAAGAATGCTGAAACTATAAAGTACACACATAGGGATGAAGCTGAAAAGTTAAATTAGAACATACAAGTTTTAGGGAAACAAGCAAGTAGAACAATAGTCTTGAAAAAAAAACAAGTTGCAGGCAAACAGTCCAAAGGATCTCAGAAGAGAGCAGAATGTTGCAAGAGCAAATTGCAAGTGAATAATGTGTGCTCGAGTATTGAACTCAAAGAAGTACTAAGTTGTAAGTGTGTAAGTTGAAGGTGTTGAGCTGAAGGTTCTAGGTGGTCTAAGTGCAGAAAGATAGTGCCCCTTTTATAGTGCAGAAAACAAGTAAGAAAAGGTAAGGGAATAAGTTGCAATCAATCACATAAAATCTCCCTTTAGTTAAGGTATTCTGATTTCAAACGGGTAGAAGACAATTAAGGAAAGAAATTTGACTAAAATCTTTTCCAAAGTAACACAAGAAGGGTAAATACACAGGAGTTATTTAAGGCAAAGTTCAGTGGTACACAGTTTGTGAAAAATAAGGAAAGGTAATTAATCAAACAGCTAGTGAAATCAAAATCACAGGCTTTGTTTGAATGAACCAAGTTAGCAAAAAAGAAGAAGGTTCAATTAAAGAAAAATCAGTAACAATTAGTTAGGCCTTATTAAAAGGATTTCAAAATCAATCAATTAGTCGGCAGAAAGCCTTTTTGCAAGAACAAATTCTCATATATAAAGTATACAGATAAACAAGAAGGGGTTGTCATGCTAATTAGAAAAGACAGCATAGAAAGGTTCAGAATCATAAGCAAAGAGTTTCAAATTTAGTTCATAGTACTTAGAATGAGTCTGATAGTCCGGGGTTCCAAAGTAGAACCCTAATCAAACTTAAAGAAACCCCCAAATCCTAGGGTTTCAAATCGAATCAGACATGGAGATGAGAAGGCAAGCCATAGAAACAGACTCAGAGGTCTCTTTTAGAGACTCGTGAGAAACCAGCATCCATGATAGCAGGTTTGAAAGCATAAAGAACATGTTCGAGAAAAGCTCAGAATTTAAGCAAGTTCAAAATAGAGAAGAAGTGATATAAACTCAAGAAGCAGTAAAAGAAGCATATTTAGAACTCAGACAGAAGTTCAACAAAGGCAAACAAACTTAAGAACCTAGTAAGAGCACATACAGTAGAATATAGCTAAGAACAGACAGAAGATCATAATAAAGATTGACATGCGAGCCTAGTCTAAAGGCACAGTATGATACAAAGTACAGTAGAAAGAAAAGTAGAAGAACAACACATGTGTGGTAGAAAAGAAAACACACGAACATAATATAGACAAACACACATAAAGAAAAGAATCATAAAGACGTTTTTGATAACCTTTCAGAAATCCTAAATCGATGAGAAGCCATTTTGAAAGAAACAATTGGGAAAAACATTTTACACATCTAGTAGAACACAAAATATCGTAGATCTAATAAAATAATCAAAAAAAACCTCGAATAGCTTAGGGTTCTGGAGAAACCCTAGAAATGAGAAAGGCTTAGAAGACAGCCCGATCTTGAGTTGGAGAGGTAGAACCAGGCCCTCTAATGCTTGAATATGCCGGAGCACAGGCCGGAGAGGTCATTGAACCATATATTTAAGAAGGTCTGGAGGAGAACCATCGAGGTCAAACCTCAAAATAGTGGAGGAGGGTGAGTATAGACCATTCATGGCCTGAGAAGCCATAGATTCCGGTGGAAGTACGATTGAAAAGGGTCGGAGATGGTTAGGGTTCCGAAGGACCTTCGAGAGAATTTGGGAGTGGAGAGTATTCAAGGGCGGCGGACTAAACAACATGGGGGATTATGGTATGTTTTGGGAATTAAAATGGAAAAGAATGATCCTGATCGTTGATCAAAATGATCAACGGTCTGGATTGGAAAAAATTCGGGCGGGTTAATAAATGGGTTAAAGGGTTGGGTAAAGATAGAATTGGGCCGATCCAAGTGGGTTTGGGATTGGGTCAATTAGGGTTTAAATTGAAATGTACAGTAGGCTCTAAAATAGGGCTAAATGCTAAATAGCCAGTTTTCCCTTTTTATTTATAAAAAATAGTAAAGATGACTTTAAAAGCAATTAAAAGTACTGAGTCACTAAATATAAATAAATATTAATTTAAAAATGCTGAAACCAATTTTTATAGTTAAAAATGCTATTAAACTTAAAATAGGGTAGAATTGCTAGTATTTGTAATTTAGCTTTTAAAATATCAGATGAATTTATCAAAATACACAAAAATCACCATAACTATTTTTTGGTATAAAGCTGGGAATAAAATAAATTATTTAACAAAATTGATATTTTTTGGCATAATTACTGATTTTGTTCTGTTAAAATGGACAATAGATTGATTTAAAAAATCTTTAAAAATTGGGAAAAATACTAAAATCCTTAGGCATGCTTATATATGCATACATATGTTATTCATAAAGTATTTTGTATATAAAAATACATAGAAAAAATTGGGTATCAACAGCTGCCACTCTTCACCCAGGAAGGATTAAAGAGTCGTTGGGTAAAGATATTATGGCCAATTTTGACTGAACAGAATGATATGAAGTGATTCACTATGCTCTGGCTTCTGAGCTACCTATATATCCCTGGTCTTATAGGAATTCAGCCATTTGTAGTTCGGGATCCATCAGTGGAACATGCCAATGGAGATCTTTTCAAGAACAGACGGGATATTCTGGTTGGGGTGGTGGTTATGAGCTTAATAGGGTTGCAGAAACCGGAGCAGGATTACTCCTGCAGGGATGGCCATTACTCTTCGATCTACATGCAAATAAATAATACGTGTGCATATATTGTGCATAAATTTAAACGTGATGCAAGTTCCTGTTTGACCATGAATGTTGTCTTTGGACGATTAGGATGACGTCCTGGGACCATGATGTCCTGGACTGTGAAGCATATAATAGAGGATTCACAGGCTATGAAATGATGTTCTCGGGGTTATAAGAATGATGCCTCCGAACCATGATGTCTTTAATAATGCTATGCAGAAATAAAAGTGGGTTCCTCAGTCTGTGACATGGCGTTCTCGGGCTAGGATTTAAATATAGTGGCGATATTTCAGCCGTGCAAGAAATGTAAATAAAATGACAATCTTTCAGCCGATGTAAGATTTAAATTAAATGGCGATATTCAACCATGCAAGAAATATAAATAAAATGGCGATCTTTCAGCCAATGCTGGATTAAAATGAAGTGGAGATATTTCATCTGTGCAAGAAATATAAATAAAATGGCAATATTTCAGCCGATGTAGGAGTTAAATGAAGTGGTGATATTTCAGCCGTGCAAAAAATGTAAATAAGATTGCAATCTTTCATCCGATGTAGGATTTAAATGAAGTGGTGATATTTCAGCCATGCAAATGGAGGTAGAGCTTAACCTCGGAAGGTAGAATAGTAGCCTTATGCAATGCAGTAAATGCAAATGGAGGTAGAGCTTAACCTTGGAAGGCAGAATAGTAGCCTTATGCAATACAGGAAATGGAAATGGAGGTAGAGCTTAACCTCGGAAGGTAGAATAGTAGCCTTATGAAATGCAAGAAATGCAAATGTATGCAGATCTTAACCTCAGAAGGTAGAATAGTAGCCTTATGCAATGCAGGAAATGTAAATGAGGTAGAGCTTAACCTTGGAAGGCAGAATAGTAGCCTTATGCAATGCAGGAAATGCAAATTTTGAGGTAGAGCTTAACCTCGGAAGGCAGAATGTAGCCTTATGCAATGCAGGAAATGCAAATGGGGGTAGATCTTAACCTCGGAAGGTAGAATAGTAGCCTTATGCAATGTAGGAAATGCAAATGGAGGTAGAGCTTAACCTCAGAAGGCAAAATAGTAGCCTTATGCAATGCAGGAAATGCAAATGGAGGTAGAGCTTAACCTCTAAAGGCAGAATGATAGCCTTATGCAATGCAGGAAATGTTAATGGAGGTAGAGCTTAACCTCGAAAGGCAAGAGAGTAGCCATATCCAAAAGATGAGAGATGAACAGTAAAGAAAAAATTCTTAGATGATGGCTGATAGCTGGTTGTTGATTGTGATTTTGTGGATGCTGGGGATATTGTATGCGGATAGCGGTTGCGAAGCGAGAATTCCCAGAGTTGTATTCCCAAAATAGTATGAGTTTATAATTTGCGGCTGGGTTCCTGCATCAAAAGAAAATTCGTGAGTTTTATAAGAGGGAAAGGTTAGTTCCGTGTCCCTGCTGACTTTGCTTGACCTGCTCGGCTCTGATTTGATGATATTGTGGGTATCCTTGGGGTAGCGTTGCTAAACAAAGCAATTCTGATAATAAAAATGCATGAGTTTGTTAAAGATATGACATATTTAAGAATTAGTTTTTAGATGAACCAACGACTGTGATGTGGTTCAGGACATTACAACCTCTCTAGTGTTGAATTTGAGGGTCCTCCTCAAAATTCTACCCCAGTTTATTAGGTTGCTGCTTCTAACGGCTGCTTGCGATGATCGGCTGAGGTTACTTCAGAATTTTGATGGTCCTTCTCAAAATTCTACCCTAGTTACCAATTGCGGGGGAAATGAAAATTTTATTGAATTGTGACCAAACCCATAAGACTTTCTACGTATCCCCTCTTAAACAAGAATCTGGTCAGAGGTAGTTCAAATTACGTAAGGAAATCACAAATGGTTACACATAGTATCCCTTGACTGCATCTGAATTTATCAGCTTTGGCCAAAATTCTCCGTCCATTTCTGTAAGTATGACGGCTCCTCCTGTTAGAACCCGTTGAATCATGTATGGGCCTCGCCAGTTAGGAGAGAACTTCCCTTTGGCTTCATCTTGATGTGGAAAAATCTTTTTTAATACCAGCTGCCCTGGTGTGAAGCGTCTTGGTCTGACTCTCTTGTTGAAAGCTCGGGATATTCTGTTCTGGTAAAGCTGACCGTGGAAAACTGCATTCATTCTCTTCCCATCTATGAGAGTTATCCACTCGTAACGACTCTTTACCCATTCTGCATCATCGATCTCTGCTTCATATATGACCCTTAGGAATAGAATTTCTACTTCGGCGGGAATGACCGCTTCTGTTCCATAAACCAACATATAGGGAGTTGCACCAGTTGATGTGCGGACTATGGTGAGATACCCAAATAAAGCAAATGATATCCTCTCATGCCACTGCTTATGCTTTTCTACCATCTTCCTCGGTATCTTCATGATGTTCTTGTTGGAAGGTTTTACGGCTCCATTCATTTGAGGCTTGTAAGTTGTAGCATTCTTGTATTTGATCTTGAAGTTTTCACACATAGCTTTCATGAAATCACTATTGAGGTTGGAGCCATTGACAGTAATGATTGATTCTGGAATCCCAAATCGGCAAACGATACGGTTACAAACGAAGTCTGCCACGACTTTCTTGGTCACTGCTTTGTAAGATGCTGCTTCAACCTATTTGGTGAAACAGTCAATTGCTACTAGGACAAACTTTGCCCATTTGATGCAGTAGGTTCGATTGGTCTAGTAACATCCATTCCCCAGGCGGCGAACAGCCAGGGTAAGCTTGTTGTTTTGAGCTCATTTGGAGGCACCTTTATCATGTCTGCATGGATCTGACAACAGTGGTACTTTCGGACATCTGGATGTAGTCGTCTCCATAGTCATCCAAAAATAACCAGCTCGGAGTATCTTCTTGGCTATGATGAAACCGTTCATATGTGGACCACAGGTCCCGGCATGAACTTCCTCTAGTAGTTTAGACGCTTCCCTCGCATCAAGACACCTTAGCAAACCCAAATACGAAGTCCTACTATACAAAATTCCTCCATTGTGAAAGAAATTGTTGGACAATCTTCAGAGTGTGCACTTCTGAGTAGCATTTACAACCTCTAGATATTCTCCTTTGGCTAAAAGTTCCTTGACGTCGTGAAACCAAGTCTTTCCATCCGCTTCTTCCTCACATGAGCACAGTAAGTTGGTTGATCATGAATCTTCACTGGAATAGGATCTATAACGTTCTTATCTGGATGTTGAATCATAGATGATAGGGTGGACAGTGCATCAGCAAACTCATTCTGGACTTAAGGAACATATCAGAATTCTATCTTCGTGAACCTCTTCCTCAACTCCTGTACATGATGCAGGTACAAGAGTATCTTGGAGTTCTTAGTTGCCCATTCTTTTCGGACCTGATGTATAAGTAAGTCTGAATCTGCAATCACTAATATATCTTGGATGTTCATGTCGATGGCCATCTTGAGCCCTAAGATACAAGTTTCTTACTCGGTCATATTGTTGGTGCAGGGGAACCTAAGCTTGGTGGATATCAGATGATGGTGACCGGTTGTGATACTAGGACTGCTCCTATGGCAACTCTTTTGAAATTTGCTGCTCTGTCAAAAAACATCCTCCAACTATCATAGGATTCTGCAATGTCTTCTCCTACAAATGACACCTCTTCATGTTTACTGCATCTCCCAGGTTGACAATCCCAGTCTCATCTAAGTTGGACTTAGGTTTATTCTCAAAATTCTCAACTTCTTTAACAATTTCTTTCGGTATATCATCTTCCTCTGAATCTATGTCCGTTTGTTGCATTGTCTTGTTGCATGTCACAATCATTGGTTCATCAAGATAATTAATAGTAATGTTGTATGAGTAAAGTAATGGAAACTAATAAGCGGAGAATTCATAAGAAACTGAAATATTTTGATAAATTCCATAAATATTTTGAACATTGGACCTCTTTCTTGCGAAAATTATGCGAAAGGAAAATAAACTAGCAAAATAAAATAGTGCGCGGTGCTTTGTTCAGACTTGCTAGCCCGAGGTACGCTGGGCTCAGGTGGTTTTAACGGTCTAGTTGTTGAGGCGTGCTCCTCTGTTTATAGCCTATATGAAAGGGCCTTCCTCCTCCTCCTCCTCCTCCTTAAAAATGGCACAGCAGTCCATATCATCATCCTCTAAGAACAAGCCTCATTGCTGCTAATGCTTCCTCTTCTTATGACCCATAATTGATTTTGGCCCGTTAGAAAGTCTGCTCCAGATGGGTTATCAGCTTCTCCAAGGGATAGTAAGGACCGCGCTAGGGTGGAAACCATTCCTTGAATTCTTTCCAGGTATACTCATATCCCAATCCAAAAGTGGTGCCATGCTTCTTGAGCTCGATGGGCTTAGCGATTCCCTGGAGATTCTTGCCAAGTTCATACCCGCTCCAATTCAGTATAATTTCAATTTTATTGCCCCACCATTTATCTTTATCAATGGCATTAACTCGCTCGATATGGTGGTAAGTTTTCCCACATATCTTCCTTATTCTTCCAATTGGTGGAATGGTCTAGCGGCTATATATGGGATTGCAACCGTCACTATGAATGATCACCTCCTGGTGATTCCACTCAAATTTCACTGCCTAATGTAGTGTTGATGCCACTGCCTCTGCGACATGAATCCATGGTCTTCCAACAATAAATTGTAAGATGCTGGCACGTCTATTACTTGAAAATCAACATCAGAGCAAGTAGGACCCATCTGTAAACACAGGCTAATCTCCCCAATAGTGGACCTTTGAGAACCGTCAAAAGCCTTAACAATATGCAGCCCTTTTCCTAATGAAACTGGACCACCAATCGACTAGGATCCTGGTAATAAATAATCTCTGCACTGTACAATGATATGCAATGCCTTATTGTGACTCAATCCTTCCGGTGGTAGCTCATCCTAGTGGAAAGTGATTTTGTGACTCTCCAACACTTGACCTACCATGTTCACCATTTCTCCTCCAGTGATGTTTCTTGGTACATATTCCTCACTCAGCACCTTCAACAAGGCATTTTTGTGTGTATCGGAACTCTATAGCAAAGCCAGGAGAGATATCGGGGCTGGTGTTCTATTCAACTGGTCAATGATCGAGTATTCCTTAGCTTGAATTTTTCTCCAGAGATCATCGAGCCCAGTTTCAATGATGGCTTGTCGAGCAGAGGTCTGCTTACTCGACTCAGCCAAGTGTTCCAGGGTATAAACCCTGCCGGTTCTTGTTATACCATGAGCCGCAAATGCTTCCCTGAACTTGTCTTTCCCCTTCCTTCTTGCCTCGGGTGTGTAGTCCCATGGTATGGCTTTTGTGTGGAATGGTGTTACGACTGTCATTGCTACAAGAAATGGCACCCTCACTTTAGGAGGTAATATAGCAACCTCAAACGATACAGATGCCTTCGGGGACCCAAACTCGACCTTAATCGGTGTTGGCGTCTTTGCGAAGGATAGTGTTCCAAGATCAAGTGGTATGGACATGTTCACCTCGGAGTCTTCAGAAGGATGAATCTGGACCACAATCGGGTTAAGCGTGACTGTTGGTTTCTTTGGCTCGTCACCTTCTATTATCAACCCGTTCGATCCTTTAGGTTCCCCATCATCTTCTATCTTGATCATGTGAATTTCTCCACCCGTATAGTCAAGCAGAAGGTTGTTGCCGACATTCGGAGCAGGCTCTTTAGCCACAATAATCTTGTTATCGATCAGTGTCTGGATCTTAATCTTTCAGGGAGCGGCACTCATTAATGGTATGCCCCTTCATGCCAGAATGGTACGCACAGGATTTTTTCGGGTTGACCCATTGGGAAAGGTTTTTAGGAGTTATAGCAGGGATGGAGGTGACATAACCATCAGCTTTGAGCCTTTCATATAGCTGGTCAATAGTTTCAGCAATGGATGTATACTGTTTGGGAGGTCTACGGTCAAAATTTGGTCAAGGTATAGGAAAAGTTTGGCGAGTAGGAGGTGATTGATAGTGAAATAGTTGAGTGTTGTAAGCTTGGTGGACATGTGGGGGTTGGGAATATCTGGGTGAAACATGCTAGTATGTAGGAAGCGGAGGCGATTGATAGATAAGTGGTGGAGTTTGGTAGGAAGGTGCGGGTGTTTGGAAATTTGGAGTGGATTGATATGTAAGTGGAAATTTGGTTCTCTGTGCAACCATTACGGCAGTTACATCCCTCTTCTTGGATGCATCGAAAGACTGTAGAGCCTTGTTGGTTGCTTGCAAAGCTTCTAAGTTAGTGACCATACAATTTTTGATACCTTCCTCGATCCTCTCCCCTAGCTTGATGATGTCAGAAAATTTCTAGCTTTCAATCAACATCAATCTTTCGTAGTATTGTGGGTCTTGAGCCCAGACGAAAAACCTGTTCATTTGTTCCTCTTCTAAAGCCGATCTGACCTTAGAAGCTTCTGATCTCCACCGAGCGGCATACTCAAGGAACGTTTCTGTGGGTTTCTTTTTTAAATTCTGAATGTAACACACGTTCGGTGCATGTTCCATGTTGAACCTGAACCTATCCATGAAGTCGGATGCCATACTAACCTAGTTTGACAACTTCTTTGGGTCTTGGGTAATGTACTAAGACAGAGAATCTCCTTTCAGGCTCCTCATGAAAAGCTTCAAGCGGATCTTCTCATCTTTTCCTACCCCGACCAGCTTGTCGCAGTGTGTCCTCAAGTGAACCCTGGGATCCCCTATGCCATCAAACATTTTGAACTTGGGAGGTTTGTACCCCTTGGGCAGTTCGACATCGGGTTGCATGCATTTATCTTCATAGTTTAGCCCCTCAATTCCTTTACTATCTTCAATGCCTTGGATCCTGGTGGTCGGCTTCTTAAGTTCTTTAGCCAAATTTCTGATGAGCGAGTCTTTGTTATCGGACTCGGATGTGCTTGAAATGGGTTCTGTAGGATGAGGCACAGTTTCCACATAGATGGGGGGTATTGTGTTGGTTGTGGAAGTGGTCATTTGTGGAGTTTATTGGTTCCGGGATGAGCATTAGAGTGTTGTTGGGAGTGTGGAAAGTATTGCAATAGTGGTGAGAAGCAAGATGGTTTGGGACATTTTGTGGAGGTATGGTATTCTGAGTAACTTCTGGGGTGGCACGAGAAAATGATAGGCTTGACAAATTCCGAACTTGATCAAGCTCTTCTCGGAATTTCAGTAACGTCTGTTCTATTTGAGAAGCATTCTCCTTGAGGACCACGACACAACGAGTGATCTCTACCTGTTAGACTGAGTTGTTTGAATCTTCCATTGTTCTTTTTTTTGTGCCTGACAGGACTGGGAGGAGGAGTAGGCGGAGGGCCCCTAGATCTTGTAAAATATGTTGATGTTGCCAAAGTTCACGAACTAATCTTCAGGGAGGTGAATAAACAAAAGTAAAATAAAAAAGGTAACAAGTTAGTAAGGATTATGAGAAGAGAATGTTGCAATATTTAAACACATAGTGCAAGAATATAAATTGTGTCCTAATTTGGGAGCCTCATTGTGCCCGAGGTAAGCCTAGAGGCAAGTTGATTTGGAAAACTTATAATACTAAATGCCTCATTTTATTGATAAATAAAGACGAATCCCAAAACAACACTAAAATAGCAGAAAAAATAAAATATCACTAATGGCCAGTGGCCTTATTACAAGCAAAGAAAAGACTCCTAACTACTTGGTCCCAGAAGGACCTTCCCCAGACTCGGCATCTTTAGCTCCATCTAACAGCTTCGCCAACTCACGAAGTCCCAGTAGCAAGTAAGCTCTAGCCAGCTGTCCACCTTCATTTCCCTCAGCATTCTGGCAGTCCTCGATCCTTTTGATGAATTTCCCTTCTAGCTCCAGTAAACCCCGCTGCAAGTATCCCAGTTGCTTTTTGGCACCGACAACCATGTCTTTCCACTCTTTAATCATCTTTTGGTGGGCTTCTTGTATTTCACGGTGCTCACTTTTACATTCCCAACTCTTCTTGCACAGTTGGTTGTCCTTGACCTGTGCTTCAGCTTTTTTGTCGAGGATCCTGTGACCTCGAACAAACCCGGGTTGACCTAACCCATTATGATCATCTTCCAACCAGCTTGGACAGTATGGAGTGTAACCAGCATGGTACCTGTCTG
Organism: Nicotiana benthamiana; assembly: GCA_034376525.1. NCBI lineage: Eukaryota > Viridiplantae > Streptophyta > Magnoliopsida > Solanales > Solanaceae > Nicotiana > Nicotiana benthamiana. Next base: position 71,398,698 of record CM067332.1, read on the forward strand.
GTTCAATAGAATCCTTTACCGGGACGAATTTGCAGTGCCACATATGCTGAGCTTGGAACTTGTATGGACTATCGTCATCTTGAAAGTCGCACCTAAAGTGACTCAACCCATCGACCCTTGGTATAACATGCTTCCTATCTACCTATCTCATAACCCTGATAGGGACATATAGATAGGTACCTCTCAAACTGATCAATATCAGAAATGGCGCATCTCTAGATCGAATGATGAATTCTTCAGTAGGGAATCACTCGAGCATCCATTGCATATGGTCCTCAGTAAGATCGACAAAGAGTTTGATTCATTCTCTAGCATTTCCTGGTTGGGCGAACATGTTGGGCATGTAATTCATTCGTTTTGGGTGATGAAAGGCGATATTATCGTCGTCCCAGTCTCTATGATGGATTTCCTGTCGGTATTCACCCTTTTGGAGGTGTTCCATGAGCCATAATTGGAGTAGAAAATTACAACCCTCGAAATGCTTGGCTCCATGTTGATACCTTTCTTGGTCTTGGTATATTTCTGCAACTATCATTGGCGCAAGACTAAATGGTTGCCCGTTAATTCCTTCCATTAAGGTATTGGTGACCACGGCTATCCTCGTATGGATTCTTGTTTTCTTCCTTGGAAACACTATCATCCCCAAGAAACAAAACATGAAGACAAAGACCCTTCGATGCATGTGCCCTAATGGTTTAAAGCCGAATTCATCCGAATAAGTACGGTAAGATTTGATGTGACCATACCTTTCATACAAATAGTCAAAGGGAATGTATGACTCCTTCAAACATGTCAAGTCAGGATTCTTCTTTAGACCCATCATTTTGAGAAAACCCCTACCCTTGCGATTTTCCAGAATTTGCAAACCCGGAGTTTCCCATGGTATCCCAGCTAGTCCTCTTACTTCCTCAAGCAAAGGTGTCATCTCAGTGTCTCCAAAGCGAAACACCGACCTACCACAATCCCAAAATAGAGTTGCAACTTCTATGATTTTGTTGATAGGTTGAAATTCTAGGAGAGAATGCAGGTTCCCTATATGCTTCCTGACAAGATCTTGATCGTTGGAATAAAGATCTCCCCACCAACTCGGCAATTTGGGGTGCATGTTGGTGACCATGCCGAATCTGGGGATTTCATGCCTCATTTTCTGCAAAACAAAAGTGTTGGGCCCTTACCCCCGCCAGACTCGACTATTTAATATTCCAATTAGCATAGCAAGCATTTAGTTCTCCAAATAAATGCACAGAACGTGATAAGGTCCATTTGGGTTTCAAAGAAACCTAGTGGACTTTAGACAAGGCTATTTTAAAGAGTCATTATGCGGACAATAGAAGTGACTCGGCTAGGTTTGACCATGATGCATGCATAATTTAAAGAGAATGGTATCTATGGGGTATTATAATGGTAACCTTGAGTGTACAACTCAAGAGGGAAAGGTACGGAACTGTCGAGTACACCATTGATCAACTGGTTTTACCGAAAATACGCCTTTGCCAAATTTAGGGGGTAATGATATCGGAAGGGCGCAACCACTCATTACAAGCGTTGCTATGGTATTTTGTTTGGCATGATTTGAATATAATGGTGAACATGAAATACAGTAATTGAACAAATTGTCACGTATTTGCATGTTCATAAAGTAATAATTACAATTGTTCCTCATAATCTACAACAGCATTGAAGGAAAGCAATAAAGGAAGGCATTAAGAGAAATAAAGAAAAGGAAACAAAGAGCCAAGTCAGTTTGGCAGCAGAAGAAAGAATAAATACTTAAAAACAAGTAAAAACATGTAAAGAAGCATAAAGTCACAAATAGTATGAAATGGTAAAAGCCATGAAGAAATCCCCAGCAGAGTCGTCATGCTGTCGATATCCTCTTTTTTTCTCGCAAAATCGAGTTTATGACATTAGGATGAATAACTTTTTTTCCTTTTGGGAATTGCATTTTTAATTTAGAAGAGTTGACATCTAATGATTAAAGTGCATTAGGGCACTAAGAAGATATTTAACTAAAAAAAGGACCAGATAATGGGTAAGGGCTTGAAATTATCTCGAAGGGAAGGCGTTAGGCACCCCTCAAGATCCACTAGTGTGGTTCCCGGCCATGCTACAATTCTGACTTTGAATACAAACAACAAATAAACAAGCAAGAATTGTAAATACTAGGTACTTTCACATAATGGATGCAAATAAAAGAAGTATAAGAGGTTTAAAGAGTGCTGAAATTTGGAAGAAAGTAGTTTTGTAATTAAAGAAAAGATACACAAGTAAAGGGGAAGGGGTCAAATAATTGATGCAAGTAATTTTAAAAAAAAAAGGAAGTGAAAGAGGCAGACGTTGGGAGGGAACAATACTGAAAACCAGACGATTAAAAGAGAGATTTGCATAATAGGTGTAAGTAACTGAAGTGAAAGAAGTTGAAGAAACTGAAACTAAACAGCTTTAAATTTTTGAAAAAAGGAAACTGAATAAGTAAAGAGGAAAGGGGGTCTTAGATTTATAAAAAACATGGATCACTGCACACAACACCCGGTAATCATTTATACACGTGGTGTTATCGCGTGGTCATCATATCCATGTCTACCCTTACCCACCCCGTAAAGGTATTAAATTGCAGGATGGTCTCGTTACTTATTGCATGCTATTACCCGTCCCCATCCTATCAGTCCCGGAGGTATTAGGGACTACTAGTCCTACAAAGGAGGGAAAATTGGCTTTTAGAGTTTAAAAAGGAAAAAAGTCTAAAGCGATATTCAAAACATACACGAAAAGTGGTGAAACACATAACAGACAAGGCTCAAACAAACCTCCTTAAAACATAAAGAAACACATAGGTTTAGCATGTATTTCAGATACTGATAAGATCTTTAATTAAACTTAAATGTTCAGGCATGGCTGATTTATCACATATTTTCAGAAAAGAAGTCCATATTAGGCATGCCTGCTAGTTGTAATTATTAAAGAGTGGTGTAGTTAGTTAATTACCTGATGGTTTGCCTAGGTGAGACATATAGGCATGATATCTAGCAATGCAAAGTACAATGATTTTAGCGAAAACTTCTTATTATACACAAACACAAACTCTACATGCGTGGAGTATTTATATTAATGATTTTAGGCTTCATTCAGATTCAGTTGATTATCTTTATAGACATACTTTCTAGGCGTGATTGATTTTGAAGCGCTAATAGAAGTGCGAGAGTCCTATAGGCATGGTATCTATAATGCTGATTTTTGTTATTTTAAACCTATAAATTGTTTGCCTAATGATGGATGTAAATGCATAATTGAAAAGGTCCTATAGATAGGTTATCTATATGATGCAAGAGTGCATAAACCTATAGCCATGATATCTATATGAACGCAGAAACTTAAGTACATAGTATCTGTATATGCATAAACGCAGAATTATAAGCAGGATTTCTATATGGCATGCATAGATGAAGAACTATAAACAGGATTTCTATATGAGATGCATAGATGAAGAACTATAGACAGGATTGCTATATAACATGCATAGATGAAAAAGCAGGATGAGACGGTAGGAAAAAAATATTAAAAACTTGATGTCTAGCGCATATGTATGCATGAGTGACTCTCCCCTTTTCACTAAAACCCCCATAAGTTATTATAAATTATTACAGACCCGAATGAATTAAGAAAAATAAAATTACACAAAAAATTAAAGATTTCAACCAAGGAGAGCCTAATTCAGACTCCAGGTTTGAGATATGAAATAAACCAACTCCAAATATCTGATTTCCAAAGCCTTTATTATTTTTTGGGTGCATTTGAGTTCCTAGGAGCTTCATAAACTCCAAGCAGTGCTTCCCAAAATAAGTTGCAGAATTGAATTAAAGTGCAGTGTGGAAGGGCCAGCTCTCAAATGTCTAAGTTCAAAGGGAACTCAAGGTCCTAAAGTAAGGCTCATAGGATGGGGACAGAACTTAGAAACTAGGAATGAGTGTAAGTGCAATAGAGGGGATTCTGGGAAGGCCTTAGAAGGCTGGTGGACATGCCCAGCAATTAGGAGTGCTGTTACACCCCTGACTAGCCTGTTAGCAAATTTTGGGAGTTAGGACCCATTGAGGATCAGGTTCAGACCTGAGCAGTAATTTGGATACTGCCAGGCAATGAATCTTAACTCGAACACATAGAAGGGAGTAGCGGTATGGGGAATTCACAACAAACAGCAGATGCAGAGAGAAGAACATGCATAGTCAATATTGAACATAAACAACAAAGTAAACAAAAATGCTGAAACTATAAAGTACACACATAGGGATGAAGCTGAAACGTTAAATTAGAACACACCAGTTTCAGGAAACAAGCAAGTAGAACAATAGTCTTGAAAAAAAAACAAGCTGCAGGCAAACAGTCCAAAGGATCTCAGAATAGAGCAGAATGTTGCAAGAGTATTCAAATTGCAAGTGAATAATGTGTGCTCGAGTATTGAACTCAAAGAAGTACTAAATTGTAAGTGTGTAAGTTGAAGGTGTTGAACTGACGGTTCAAGGTGGTCTAACTGCAGAAAGATAGTGCCCTTTTTATAGTGCAGAAAACAAGTAAGAAAAGGTAAGGGAATAAGTTGCAATCAATCACATAAAGTCTCTCTTTAGTTAAGAGATTCTGATTTCAAACTGGTAGAAGATAATTAAGGAAAGAAATTTGATTAAATTCATTTCCAAAGTAACACAAGAAGGTAGGAGTTATTTAAGGCAAAGTTCAGTGGTACACGGTTTATGAAAAATAAGAAAAGGGAATCAATCAAACAGCCAGTGAAATCAAAATCACAGGCGTTGTTTGAATAAATCAAGTCATGAAAAGGTAAAGAAGGTTCAATTAAAGAAAAAATCAGTAACAATTAGTCAAGCCTTATTAAAAGGATTTCGAAATCAATCAATTAGTCAGCAAAAAGCCTTTTTGCAAGAAGAAATTCTCATATATAAAGTACACAGATAAACAAGAAGGAGTTGTCATGCTAATTAGAAAAGACAGACATAGAAAGGTTCAAAATCATAAGCAAAGAGTTTCAAATTTAGTTTATAGTACTTAGAATGAATCTGATACTCCGGGGTTCCAAAGTAGAACCATAATCAAACTTGCCAAAGAAATCCCCAAATCCTAGGATTTCGAATCAAATTCGACATGGAGATGAGAAGGCAAACCATTGAAATAGACTCAAGAGACTCATGAGAAACCAATAGACATGATACCAGGTTTGAAAGCATAAAGAACATGTTCGAGAAAAACTCAAATTTAAGCAAGTTCAAAATGGAGAAGAAGTGATATAAACTCAAGAAACAGTAAATGGAGCATATTTTAACACAAAATAGAAGTTCAGCAAAGGCAAACTTAATAACTTAGTAAGAACACATGCAGTAGAATATAGCTAAGAACAAATAGAAGATCATAACAAAGATTGACATGCGAGCCTAGTTTAAAGGCACAATATAATACAAAGTATAGTAGAAAGAGAAGCAGAATAACAACACATGCGTGGTAGAAAAGAAAACACACGAACATAATATAGACAAAGACATATAAAGAAAAGAATCAGAAAGATGTTTTTTAAAACCTTTCAGAAACCCTAAATCAATGAGAAGCCATTTGAAAGAAAAGATTGGGAAAAATACTTTACACATCCAGTAGAACACAAATATATCGTAGATCTAAGAAAACAAACAGAGAAAAACCTCGAATTGCTTAGGGGTTGGGGAGAAGCCCTAATAATGAGAAAGGCTTGAAAGACAGCTCGATCTTGAGTCAGAGAGGTAGAATCAGGCCCTCTAATGCTTGAATATGCGGGAACGCAGGCCAGAGAGGTCATAGAACCATAGATTTAAGAAGGTCTGGAGAAGAACCATCAATTTTAGACCTCAAATCTTCGAACAAACATGGTCCAATGGTGGGGGGTTGAGTATAGACCATTTATGGCCTAATATCCACGGATTCCGGTGGAAATACGGTTGAAAAAGGTCAGAGACGGTTAGGGTTCCGAAGAACCTTCGAGAGAATTTTGGAGTGGAGAGTATTCAAGGGTGGAGGACTAAACAAAATGGGTGATTAGGGTATGGTTTGGGGAATTAAGGCAGTTGGTCAAAATGATCAACAACCTCGATTGAAAGAAAACCCGAGCAAGTTAATAAATATGTTAAAGGGTAGGGTAAATATAGAATTGGGCCGGTCCAAGTAGGGTTGGGATTGGGTCAATTAGGGTTAAAATTGAAATGTACAGTAGGTTATAATTGAAATGAAATTGGGCTAAATGCTAAATAGCCAATTTTTCCATTTTATTTATAAAGAATAGTAAAGATGATTTTAAAAGCAAATTAAAAGTTCTGAGCCAGTAAATAATATATAAATATTAATTTAAAATTTTTGGAACCCATTTTTATAGTTAAAATGCTATTAAACTTAAAATAGGCTAGAATTGCAAGTATATGCAATTTAGCTTTTAAAATACCCGATAAATTTATACAAATGTACAAAAATCACCTTAAATATGTTTTGGTACACATGTAGGAAAAAAATAAATTATTCAAAAAATTGATATTTTTTTATAATAATTACTGATTTTGTACAGTTAAAATGGATAATAGATTGATTTAAAAAATATTTTAAAATTAGAAAAAATACTAAAATTCTTAGGCATGCTTATAGATGCATATATATGTTATTTAAAAATTATTTTGTATATAAAAACACATAGAAAAAAATTGGGTATCAACACCTTTACTACCCAATTACCCTCCCCTTAGTGGTTATATAAGCGATTCTAACTAAACGTATTACATGCATGCATTACCCATCCCTTCCTTATGGCTCTTGAGGCATTTAAAACCTCTAATTAAGGCATTTCTATACTCTCCTAAAGTTCTTAAAAGGAGAAAAATCTAAGCGACAAGCAAAAACAAATAGAACATTCACATAAAGGGGGGCAATTAAAGGCTCACTTTTACCTCCTCACACAAGCAGACAATAGCACATCTCAAACAACAAGATTTCAGATTTTTCAAAGGATCTTAGAGCAGGATATCTAGGTGAGAATGACAAAATAGAATATACGCAACATTGTGTTAAAGCGAGGCAATAGAGACTTAATTAGTTCGCCTACTGATTTTGGGCCTTGCTGAATCTGGACAATTCACAAATAACACAAGCATAATTTTACAGTTTGCAGGATTTTAGACGCCCTATAGGCTTGCCTAGGCGTGTATTAGTGATGTCCTATAAACATGGTATCTAGTCATTAATTAGAAGTGCAATAAATCAATAAACAATGTTAAGTAGGTAGTTCGGTTCATTAGATCCTATAGGCATGCTTTCTAGGTGTAGGGACTGATTTTAGACTTATAGTTACAGACATGTTATCTAATTGCGAGAACTGATTCAAACATTGTTGGGATACATAAATTGATTTTGATCTTACATGCATGGGGTCTAAATAAATGAACGTCGCAACAAACTATAGGCACGATATCTAGACGCAGGACTGATTTTAAATCCTATAGGCATGGTATCTAGAATGTAGGCAGGGTATTTGAATGCATATAAGGTAACAAACAGCGCATCATACTTACAGGAAAGGTATCTAGAATGCAAGATTGATTTTAAACCTCATAGGCATGGTATCTATCCTTTCTCAACAAAATATATATATAGGAATCCATCCCAGTTTACTAATATCTCTAATATATGTTTACAAAGTAATTATTATTACAAACCAACATCAATAATAAATTACAGAAGTAAAACTGAAACAACTATAGGGAGCCTGAACAGGCTCAAACAATAAACCTAGGAGATCAGGCCTTCAACCAGATATGCAGTATCCCAATAACTCATAATGCATCCAATAGTATCCTGGTGTGTCAAAGTTCCCAAGGGCCTCAGGGACATTGGGTATTGCTCATACCAGAAAATTTTCAAAGAAATCGTTTTGTGAGTAAGTTTGGAAATCCATCCCCAGTGTGTCAAAGTTCAGAGGAGTCTCATGGACTCCTAGGAAATGCTCACACTAGAGGGGCAGGACCCTACGTGTCCTAAGAATAAGAGTTGAAAATAGGAGATAGTTTTTTTAAGAAAATGATTTTGGATCCTCGGGAAGTAAAGAGCAAACAAGGTCATTCAATTCTAGTGACTCAAACAAAGGTCCCAACAATCAAACAATTTATAGAAACATGATTACTTTGAGCTTCAACTTGGTTTATTAGGTGTCACTAGGTAAGCAAACACTAAACAAAGACATAGCATGCTAGGATCAATCATACAGTCACATACAAAGGGGTAACAAGGATTGGAAGCAATGTTGGTCAGAAGTCTATGTGTGGTGAAAATTTAAAATAAAGATAGAAAGAACATGCAGTGGGGAAGTAAACAGACATAGATCTAGTTTAGATATGAGGAAGTAGGCAGACTTGTTGAAAGCAGAAGTACACAAGTTTAGAGAAAACAAGAGTAAAAAGGTTGAAAGTAGGACACACATAGGATTAATCAAATAGAAGTAGGCATGTTATTGCAGTAAACACATAGGTTGAACAGAAGTAGACCTACTATTGCAATAAACACATAGGTTTGATTAAATAGAAGAAAGTTATGCTGACCATAAGAAAACACATTGGTCAAATTGGATAGCAGGAAGCATATAGTCTAATCGAATAGCAGTAAACATGCTGATTAGGAACAATAAACATGAAGCACATGGATCTAGTAAAGATACGCAGGCTGATAACAAAGAACATACTATATAATAACATGAAAGAAAACATGTTGAGAATAGAAAGTACACAAGTTAAATCATATAGAGGTTTGAATGATAGAAAATAGAGGCATACCAGTTAAGAATTTAGAACAGGAGAGTGAAGCAAACAAGGTCCAAAGGTCTAGCTCTGGCTTCCAGCCGGCTAGACAGTGTAACAACAAAGAGTAGAAGATTGTGATAGAGGAAGAGAGCAAGAACTTTTTTATATTTTCTATGTCTTTGTATGTGTTGAAATATGTCTATGTGTCTTGAACTATGTTCGTCTATGTTAAAGAAAAGAATGAAACTTATATAGCATTGATCAGAATAAACAAACAAGGCAAGGAAAATTAACGGCATATAAATAAAGTATGTAAATCAATTAACTTATCAATTCGGTCTTAACCTAATTAATTAACATAAATCGGGGAGAATCTTATATGAAATCAATTTGCAAGCATGATCTGAGTTAAATAAGGTAATGAATAAGTCTAATGATCATAGATTAGACTAATTAGTCTAAATAAGGCAAGTAGTACCAATTAAAAATTATAAATAAGAAAAATAGGTAAAATCACGTAGAAGTACTAATTTTAACAGGAAAATATAATTCGAACCCTAAGTAAAATCAGTCAATCCATTTTGATTGACAGAGATAAACAATATCGGGAAACATTGAAGCAAACAATGAGGCAAATAAACGAACAAAGGACTAGAAATAGAAGTAAAGATAACCAGCTTCAAACACTTAGAAACTTTTAGAAAAGTTTCTTGTAGAAACAAGAAGAAGTGGAACCCTAGTTTTAGGGAACTTCTGGATCGATTAACAGTAGGGAAAGCAGAAAGCCCATAGAGAAAAATATTGTAGAAACTCGAAACTACTTTTGATAAATAGCAAATAGTAAAGAAACAAAAACCCTAACGTGGAGGAACATAAAAATTAGTCGATGATAAAGAGAACAGAAAATTTTTAAAGAAAGATAGCGTCTAAACTCGAAAACATTTAAGATATGCAAGGATTTGGATAGATTGAAGTGTAAGAGATGAAGGTTTTGAGAAAGTGACAGAGACAAAAGAAAATCTGGTTTAGACCCGGAGATTCGAGCCATAAGCACACATAATAGTACTCACAAACAGAGATGGCCATAAGACATGCATGTGAGTCAGATTTCGACGAAGTTGGTTGAGTCTCTTTGAGGTTCTCTCATAAATTGACGAAGTCGAACAACTAGAAAATTGTAACAGTCTGGTATGGGCCTCAAATCACCAGGGAACCTCATGGAACAGGTAAGAATCAAAAGGATCGGAGAAAAGAGAGGAGCTGAGGGACTCAAGGGCTGCAGGGAGTAAAAAATGAGGAGGTTTTGGGGGTAGTTTGGGTTAAAAGGGGAAAGAAGGTGTGGCCCGTTGATCTTAGAGATTAACGGCCAGGATTAGAAAGGGTATGGGTCGAGTTGGATTTAACTGGGTTAGGTTTGATTTGAATTGGGCTTAGGTTTAATTAAACTGGATTTGGGGGATCTAATTTTGGGTATAAATTAGGGGATATTTGTTAATACCCATTTTACTAAATAAAATAATATTTAAAATAGGTAATTAAATGATAAAAAATGATTTTCCTACATGAAGGTGATTTAAAATAATTTCTTCGTATTATAAAATATTAAAAAAACTATTTTTCGTATAGATAACGTAGTTATGCATATGTAGGGGCTATTTTTGCAAAATATGCAATTATAAATAAAAATGCAATTGAAATATTTTAACACTCATATGAACAATGATGATTAATTTAGATGATTAAATCATCATAAAATAATATCAAGGATAGTTTTTAATATTTATGTAATTAAGAAATGCAGAAATAAATGAATTTAGGGCCTTTAAGAATTGTAGAAAATTTATAAAAATACTTGTGTATGTTTGTAAATGCGTGTACAACATTTTAAAAGTGTATATGCATCATATTTTAAAATATATGATGGAAAAATTAGGTATCAACAGCAAAAATCAGTGACTGATCTACGTATGTAAAGGTAGGCATCAATCATTGTTAGAGTAAGCCTGGATGGAGAAATACGAAGAAGTACAGTAGAACAAACCAAGATCAAGGGTAACTTTGAGATACCTTAACATATGAAGAGTAACATACATATAAGGAACTCTGGGAGCTTTCAAAAAGTGACTGAGATATTATACGCCAAATCAAATGTGTGGCCTAGTATGGGTTAAAAATAACAATTTCCCAACAAGGCTTCTAAACTTATCAGGTTGAGGAAGTAAGTCACCAACATTGGCATGTAATTTTTGATTCAGCTCTAATAGAGATATAACATGAGAAACATCCAAATAGTTGTATTCTTGCAACAAATCATGAATAAACTTCTTTTGATTCAATAGAGCACAAAAAATGGGAAGTGACTTCAATACCCAAGAAATAGTGGAGAGACACTAAATTTTTTATTCTGAATTCACTATCTAAGAATTGCTTTAAAGCGTGGATCTCATCTAATGCTTCACCTGTGAGGATTATGTCATCCACACAGACTGCTAACACCACTAGATTACTAGGATTGCCTTTGATAAATAATGAATAATCATCATGGAATGAGAGTAACCTTTGGAATAGAGAGATTGAGACAGCTTGGCATACCATTGCCTAGAAGATTAATCCATAGAGTGATTTATCGAGCTTACAACCAAAGAGGAAGAAGAATCAGATGAAGCAGAAGAAATTGTAAGGCCAGGAGGCAACTTCATATAAACATCCTTATCTGAAATACCATGAAAAAATGCATTATTAACATCAAATTGAAATAATGGCCAATGTCTTTTGACAACTACATCAATAAGACACTTAAGAGTTGATATCTTAATAACATCGGAAAAGGTTTAGTTAAAATATACAGCTTCTATCTTTGTATCACCCCTGATGACCAACCTAGCTTTATATCTTTCAACACTACCATTTTCCCTATTCTTGATTTTATACACCCACTTGTAACCTATGGGTTTCTTACCCGGAGGAATTTCCACAATGACCCAAGTATGAGTTTCCTATAGGGCTTGAAACTCTTTCCTCATGACATCTTGCCATGCTGGAACAAATGCAACCTGAAAATACTGATATGGTACAAAAAATCTACCTACGCAACATTCGAACATAAAGAAGAAGAAGAAGAAGAAGTACGAAACTATAGAACATAATCTTTTAAATGAGTGGGAAGATTATGAACCCTAGTAGACTTTCTAAGGTTGGGTATGGGTGAAGTAGAAATGACACGAGTAGAGGGAAAAACATAAGGATTGAATGGCTTATGAGAGGTGGGGAGAGGAGCAGCAGAAATAGTAGGAGAATCAGGAGAAGCAACATAAGGGTGGGGAGAAACAGAAGAGTGGGGAGAAGGAGCAGGATGAACAACAGATGGAATGGAACCTTGTGTAAAATCATCATCCATAACAGGACTACTGATTGGGATTTGGTGCGGAACATAATTAGGGAAAGGAAAATCAAAGGCAAAGGGAAACAAGTTCTCATGAAAAGTGAAATCCCTTGATACAAAACACTATTTGGATTGTAAATTGTATAATCTGTAGCCTTTCTTGGCAAAAGGATAACTAAAATATACACAAGGTATTGCCCTAGGTTTAAGTTTGTCCCTTTGAGGTATTGGGACAGTTTCTTAACAAAGACAACCAAAAGTTTTTAGATTTGAATAATGTGGGGTTTTGTTATAGAGGATTTCATAGGGTGACTTTTTCAATAGTAATCTGGAAGGGAGTCTATTAATGATATATGTTGTTGTTAAAAGATAGTCATCCAGAAATTAAAAGAAAGTGTTGATTAAAAAAATAGAGCTCTACATGCTTCAAGTGGGGTTATATATTTTCTTTCTACCACACCATTTTGTTGAGGTGTGTGTGGACAAGTAGTTTGATGAGTAATAATTTTCTGTGAAAAAAAAAAAGAAAAAAAGAAATGGCATCATGACTAGATCCTAGTTCAAGTGCATTACCGGATCTATTGTTTTGTAGAGTCTCATAAAATTGAGTCTTAACCATTGCAGCAAATGCATTCAAAGGAGAAAAATCATTACTCTTGGATATCATCAGATGAGTTCAATTACTCCTAGAGAAATCATCAATAATTATGAGAAAACACCTAGAACCAGAATAGGTGGGAGTATGATAAAGTTCTCAAGTATCAACTTGAATCTATTTGAAAAGTTTAGAAGTATGAATGGATCTATCAGGAAATGACAGTCTAGTCTGCCTTGCCATAAGAAAAATATCACAAGGAAAAAATTGAACATATGATATAACAGGTGAAATTTCATAAATACATTTTATTTTAGCAAAAAGAACACGTGAAAGTTTGTTATGCCACATACAATCCATGTCATTTATAGCAATTTTATTACATGTGGAAGAAATGATTAGCAGAGAGAATAGAACTAGAAGTGTAAAAAGGTGACGAGCTACTATTGTAAGCAGAAGGAAGAATACTCAAAGACTAAGAAGGGTTTTCCTAAATGAACTTGTATAGACGGTTGTCCAGTTTACCAAGATGCAGAGGCTTCTTCAGAGAAGGGCCTTGTAGAACACATGAAATTCTGGTAAATTTAACTATACAATCAAATTGTTCAGTAAGTCTGTGCACATAAATTAGGTTATGTTTGAAAGAAGAAAGATATAGTACATTTTGTGAGACAATAGAATCAACTAGTACAAAAGACCTTGTGCAGGTAACTTTGACCGTGTAACCATTTGGAAGGGAAACCAGAAAAGAAATTGGTAGTGGTATGATGTTAATAAGGAAATTTTTATTTGATGTCATATGGTCAGAGGCACTAGAATCAACTATCCAAGTTAAGGAATCATATTGAGTCGTCAAGGAAAATTAAAACTATATGTTATATTTTTAGGCAAGTATGTACTAGTAAATTAGCAGAAGCCACAATGTTGAGTGAAGATCCAGAATTAGAGATATGAGCTTGATGAAGTAAATAAATGAGTTAATTATGTTGTTGCTTGGTTAGACCATGCACCCCAGATCCCTGATCATGTTGATTAACACAAGGTTGTGTGGGCTGAGCAGCAGGAACACATTAAGGATAAGGAAGATCAGGATTTTCAACAATATTAGCTGCTCCATTTCTTCTTTTTTTGAACTTGAAATTGGAAGAAAACCCCTTAAGTTTGTAACAATTTCCATCCATATGCCTAGGTTTCTTGCATTACTTGCAGAAAATAACAATTCTAGACTGATCAAACTTCACCCTCTGATGAAAGTGTTTTTGTTGGGCTTGAGGATTGAATTGCTTTTGCTAAAAGTGAGGTTGAATGGATTTATAGAAAGAGGAATTCACATTGAAGGACACTGACTCAGCTTGAAAGAAGGATTTGGGTTCACTTATCTCTGCGTTTCATTTTGGAGAAGAATATTATACACACAGTCAAGAGAGGGCAGGGGTTGCATCATCAACAGATTGCTCCTAATCCGTACATACACCTCATTCAGACCTATGAGAAATTGATAGACTTCGTCCTCCTTTTTCTCCCTTTGAAAACCTTCTTTTGTAGCACAAACGCATGAATTTGCATGAGTGGTGCACATAACCCCCAGTTCATCCAAGATCTTTTTGAGCTTATTGAAATAAGAGGTAATGTGAAGAGATCCTTGGTAAGTGGATGCAAGTTGTCTTTTTAATTCGAATACTTTGGTCCTATTTGCATCCCCATATATATTATTAAGTTGTTTCCATATACTTTCAGCGGTCTTTGAATATTGTACACTTTAAGTAATATCATATGACAAGGAGTGAGTTAACCATGAAATGACCATATTACTACAATGATCTAATTTCCTATATTGAGGAGAATCTTCGGGAGGTTTGATAAATGACCCATCAATGAATCATATTTTGTTTCTAGCAGACAAGGAGACTATCATGTTATGTTTCCATCCTCCAAATCCAACCCCGAGAATGGTACAGTGAGGGAAATACCGGGAACATAGGAAGATGAAAGTAACAAAGGAGAAGAAGGATCAATAGAAGTACACACAGAAATAGATGCACTGGGTTCAGAACTAACCATATTAAATAACAAATTCAGAAAAAATCACATATTTACTATATTCTCAAATGGAAATTAGCAAGATAGAAGAGATACCGAACTTCTTCGCAACCTGAAGAAGCAAAGGCCTTGAGAAGATGATAGATGATTAACTCTTCAAAATCAGCTGAAAAAAACAAATCCAAAACCCTAGGTCGCACAAAAACCCGAGATATGATACATGCACGCTGGATCCTCAACTTCTTTGACAAACAGATGCCTCAAATAGAGAATACCTTCAGTTCCATTGGTGAATATTCCAAAAACAACAAAAAAAAATCACATTCCAACAATTTTCACCAAAAAGACCTAAATCGGAGACTTTGGTCGAACACCAAAACTTGATGAAATTGAACACGATTAGTATCGGTCAATAGAGGACGAAGAGGAGTTGAGTATTCTCTGCTCTGATACTATGTTAATATTCATGAAAGAGCTCGATTTGAAGAAATCGTTAATGGATCTTTAGAATTCTAGACTGTTCGTTTGGACAGAAAGACGAGAAAGAAAGAAATAAAATGAGTTGAGCCAATTGAACGTTTGGCCTCTACTTCTATTTATACTTTAATGTTCTCATTACAAAAGTAGCTAATTATACACATATAAAAGAAAATTAAGCAACTTATACAATTATAACTGGCGACACTATAAATAAGTTGTGTTGGGTAACTTAATTCTTATGCTCTTGTTTTGGGCTCAAGAGTGACTGCCCATCAGTATCCCAATAGAATATAAGCACATAACCAGAGATTTTTTATATCTCCAGAGCTAAATAACACAAATTAAAAAGCCACAGAAAAAAAAGCCATTTTAAATTTATCAATAGTAAACATGTCATGATCAGTCAAGAACTAGTTAACATGAACAAAAATATGTTCTTAATTAGCATTCTAATTATTGAAGAAATACAAATATATCATCAGTTACATTTAATTAGTCCATCTTATGAGATAGTAATATAATAATAGTAATATTCTCCTATTGTTTCCTGTTGCTTCTCGATTTTATGATCAGTGTGACATCCGGTAGCTCTACTTTGAAGGCCCGAAGTATGGATCGAGGTCATAACATCGAGAGTTCTTTATACCCGACCTCGGGATAGCATAAGTTGATGGTTATCATAAACAAGCGGGAGGTTCTGTAGGCATGCGGACAAAACCGACAGCACCTCCAAGAATAGTACCAATCTGTACCAGACTGTTAAGTGGATGAACCAGGTCTTTATAATAATTATACATATACCATGTTGGGATTCTCCCCTTATAAAAGAGAACCCTTATCATTTTATAGACAACATTTAATACAAGAACAAGAACATTCTTTGCTCTCTAACGTAAACACATTCTTCTTTGATTTTATTGCTCACATTTGTTACACTACTTGAATTTATTATGTTTCATTATTTATACTTCATTTATTGTTCGTGACTGATCATAAAAGGCTCTTATCAAAGCATTAGAATCATTTGTCCTTCATCGGATGTCCACAGCTTAGCACCTAGCTCAACCTCAAGGCCTCATTTAACCCGGCTCGAGCCCTGATTATCAGCCACTCGGTTTGCTTAAACATACTACCTTCAAGTTATTATCTTATTTTCTAGTCTCAGACTTAGCATCTACTACCTAACAAATTAGCATAAAAATAAATCACATATTTTTAGAACCACAAAATCAAATCTAATTATAATTACCACTTTCAAGGTAAATGGTTTTGGCGCCCGCCGTGAGGCTAAAAATAATAATGATTGTTTTCTTGTAGGTTTACTACATAACACAAGTTATTTTTCACACTTTTTCTTGTCCAAGAATATTTGATTCCAGGTCAAAATGTCTAACTCAGTATGCGCACATAAAAACAACGGTCTTGAGTACTATGGAGAGAAACGCGTAGTTGTTCCAAATATTGGTGTACCACCACAAAACCCTG
The DNA here is from genome assembly GCA_034376525.1 of Nicotiana benthamiana. Lineage (NCBI taxonomy): Eukaryota > Viridiplantae > Streptophyta > Magnoliopsida > Solanales > Solanaceae > Nicotiana > Nicotiana benthamiana. Next base: position 71,415,484 of record CM067332.1, read on the forward strand.
AGAATACACCAGAATCAATTTCCGTGGGCATGGGCTCACGCAATTTCCAACATGTTGGTATCGGCTCCCACATTAATGGGAGTACACGCCAAGAAAATCAACTAGGAACACGGGGAAATCCCGCCCCGAAAGAAAGAAATACAAATAGGAGAAACAGAGAAGAAAAACCTCACCACATTGTTCATACGATCTTTGGGGGAACCGACATTCCCCAAGGACCTGTGACTAAATGGATCAAGGTTTCCACTGCAACGGGAAGGCTGATTCGAGGCTATAGTCCGAGGACATCCTCGCATTCAGCGTTTGAGACCTTGTCTCGACCACATAATGATGCGCTCGTAATTTTATTTGGCTTGAATAACATTTGAATTAAACGTGTACTTGTAGACTCAAGTAGCTCGGCCAACGTAATCAGGTCGAAAGTGGTAGAACAGTTGGAGCTCCTCGATTAAATTGTACCTACCTCCCGAATCCTCAATAGCTTCAACATGGCCGATGAAGTAACGACGCGAGAGATCACCCTCCCGGTCAACATATCCGGTGTAGTTTAAGATGCTAACTTCCTTATTAGTGGAGGTGATATGAGGTACAACGCATTGCTTGGTAGGCCGTGGATACACAACATGAGGGTAGTACCGTCAACTTTATATCAGATGATGAAGTTTCAGATAAAGGACGGTATAAAGATAGTATACAGAGAACAACATGCGACAAAGGAAATGTTTGCAGTCCACTAGGAGGCATCAAATCCTATACACTGTACATCACAAGAGCCGGGAGGTAAACAGACCCCAGAGAAAGATGAAGAAGATTTTCTCGCTCCCTGAACCTTCGTCTCCCCCGAACAGACGGATGCAACAAAGTCGACTATTGAAGAACTAGAGCAAGTTGTTTTGATCAAACATCTCCCTGATCGGAAGGTATACCTAGGAACAGGATTAACCCCTGAACTTGGGAAAAACCTCATTCAATTCCTTATTAATAACATCGATTGCTTTGGTTGGTCCCTTTTAATTATGATACGGATTCCACCGGAAATAACCACCTATCGACTAAGTGTTAACCCCAGATTCAAACCAATGAAACAGAAATGAGACCCCAATCCAAAATAAAACATGCATTCATCAAAGACGAGGTAACAAAACTCCTCAAAATAGGGTCTATTATGGAGGTAAAATATTCCGAATGGCTGGCCAGTGTGGTGGTGGTTCCCAAAAAGGGAAATAAATTAAGAATGAGTGTAGACTATATAGACTTAAATAAAGCATGCCCCAAGGATTCATTTCTGTTGCCTAACATCGACATCCTGATTGATGTCATGGCCGGTCATGAGACCCTCACCTTTTTCGACACCTACTCGAGGTATAACCAAATTCAGATGAACCCCGAGGATAGGGAAAAGAGTTTTTTATCACGAAGTACGATACATACTGTTATAGTGTAATGACATTCAGGCTAAAAAACATATGATCCAAGTACCAACGCCTAGATAATAAGATATTCAAACATCAAATAGGCAAATCCATGGAAGGTTATATTGATCACATGTTAGTTAAGCCCCTGCGCGCAGAGGACCATTTGACTCATTTGCATGAAACTCAATCCCGAGAAATGTGCCTTCGAAGTGGGCTCGGGTAAATTCTTAGGCTTCATGCTGTCAAACAGGGTGATCGAGATCAACCCCGACAAAATTAAAGCCATCAAAGAAATCACGGCGGAAAACAATGTGAAGGTCGTGCAGCCGCTGACCAGGCGGTTAGCAGCCTTGGGTAACTTCATAATAAGGTCCCCGGACCCGAGTCATCATTTCATCTCCTTAATTAAAAAGAACAAAACTTCAAATGGACTCCGGAATGTCAACGTGCCTTAGAGGAGTTGAAGAATATCTGACGAGCCCCCCTTTACTCCACATCCCAAAGGAGGATAAGACGATGTACTTATACCTAGCCTTATCTGAGATAGCGGTAAGTGGTGTGCTAGTTCGAGAAGAACAAGGTACGCAATTCCCTATTTATTATGTAAGTCGGACCCTGGGAGATGCCGAAACCAGATATCCGCATCTAGAAAAATTAGTTCTTGAATTAATAACTGCATCACGAAAACTGAAATCTTACTTTCAATGCCATTATATTTGTGTTTTAACAACATACCCTCTTCGAAGCATATTGCATAAGCCCGAATTAACGGGTCGACTAGCCAAATTGGCAATCGAACTCAAGGGATATGATATTGAGTATCAACCCCGAATGGCTATCAAGTCCCAAATCCTGGCAGATTTTGTGCTGACTTTTCACCCTCCCTCGTGCTCGGGTAGAGAAAAAACTTTTACTAAAAATATGTACATCTTCTGGGATATGCATCATGTTCACTGACGGCGCCTTGAACGTACAAAGTTCTAGGCTCGGCATAGTTCTAAAACTGCCTATGGGTGGCATAATCAAACAATATATAAGCAATGTAAGGTTGACTAACAACAAAGCCGAATATGTAGCTATGATTGCAAGTCTTGAATTAGACAAAGGCCTAGGAGCTGAAGTCATCGAAGCAAAATGTGATTTCCTCCTTGTAGAAAATCAGGCAAATGGAAGTTTTGATGTTCAAGAAGATATGATGCAAAGATACTTAGACAAAATTCAAGTCACATTGCATCGCTTCAAAGAATGGACTTTGATCCACATACCTTGGGAGCAGAATAGTAAGGCTGATGCCCACGCAAACCTGGGATCATGCGTCGAGGAGGATGATATACGCCCCGGGGTTGTTGTTCAGCTATCGGAATTAGTGATCGATGAAGGTCATGCCGAGATTGAATCCACTAGCCAGACGTGGGATTGAAGAAATAAACATATCGATTATTTGGAAAGTGGGAAATTACCTGCAGACCCAAAAGAGCCGAGGGCCCTGTGAACCAATGCATCCCAATTCTCGCTCGACGAAAACAAAACTCTATACAGAAGAATATTTGATGGGCCTCTAGCATTATGTCTGGGCCAGGAGACACAGATTATGTACTCCGAGAGTTCCACGAGAAAACCTGCAGAATTACTCTGGTGCCGATTCCCTAGTCCGAAAAGTGATTAGAGCAGGCTACTATTAGGACAACATGGAAAAGGATACAAAAGAATTCGTCTGTAAGTGTGACAAATGCCAGAGATTTTTCCCAATGATTCACCACCCCCGTGAACAGCTACATTCAGTCTTGTCGTCGTGGTTGTTCATGAAGTGGGGAATGGATATCGTCGTACCTCTACCAACAACACCAGGTAAAGCTAGATTTATTTTCTCTTTCTTGTTTTTTTCTTTTTTTTATTTTCGTCTTTCTGAGCCAAGGGTCTATCGAAAATGGCCTCTCTGCCCTACCAGGGCAGGCGTAAGGTCTATGTACATATTACCCTCCCTAGACCCCACTATGTGGGATTTTACTGGGTAGTTGTTGTTGTTATTGTACTTTTCAAAAAGGGTGGAAGCCCATGCCTTCGAGAAAATAAGAGAAAACGAAGTCATCAACTTCATTTGGGACCATATCATCTGCTGATTTAGGATTCCTTCCGAGATATCATGTGATAAGGGGAAGCAGTTCATTGGAAGCAAAGCAACACAATTCCTCGAGGATCACAAGATTTAAAGAATCATGTCGACACCCTACAACTTATGTGCAAATGATCAGGCAAATTCCACTAACAAGACCATCATTCAAAACTTAAAAAGGAAGTTGGAAAATGCAAAGGGAAAATGGAGAGAAATACTACCCGAACGACTCTAAAATCAAGCACAGGAGAAACGCCTTTCTCTATGGTATATGGTGTCGAGGATTTGATACCGGTCAAGGTCATAGAGCCAAGTGCCAAATTATAACACACCACCAAGAGCTCAAATAACGAGTCCATAACTACATCTCTTGAACTATTAGATGAAAAGCAAGAAGCTTCACTGGTCCGAATGGCCGCCTAAAGACAAAGGATCAAAAGGTACTATAACAGGAAAAAAAGTCTTCGACATCTTGGAGTCGAGGACCTAGCCCTAAGGAAAGTCACCTTAAACACTCAAAACCCTACTGAAGGAAAGCTAGGACAAAATTAGGAAGGATCATATCGCGTCCTCGGAGTGATCGGTAAAGGGTCCTACAAGCTCGGTACAATGGAAGCCGAACAACGTCCAGGAAATTGGAACATATCAATACTCAAATGCTACTACTGCTAAGGTGTTCGATATAAAACAGTAAAACACCCCTGATTTGATGACCTTGGGTTTTAAAGCATGTATTGCACTCCTTTTCTTCGATCAGATTTTATCCGAAGAAGGGTTTTACCGGCAAGGTTTTTAACAAGGCAACATCTATATGCTACCTAAAGAGAACTTAACGAGTATTTAAGGCTTCTCTTCTATCAACCTCAAATACTAGGGGGCATCCCCTCAGGAGATCGCCTCCTCGGAAAAGCCAAGATAAGTCATGGGCCTCGATAGGAAAATGATATATCGATCCAAACGGTTGAATGAACCATGTCCATATAGAAGAAACAAACCCTTGACAAAAAAAAACATGTGTACTTGTGACAAGTAATCAAAGAATATTTTTTCCTCCATCAAAACACTTTACGCTTCAAAAGAAATCTGCTATTTTTATAAAAAATGGATCCAGAGCCAGAAAATTCACGAAACACTCGGAGACTGACTTTAAAAGCTTGAAGCCATATGACCTCCAAGTCAGAAACTTTGAACTCATCATCCCTCAATAAGGCAGCACCAAGTTTTCAGAAAAGGCTCCAGAACCAAGGAACTTTTCGATGTCTCGGGAACTGTTATCGACTGTCAACCATCGATTTATCAAAAACCAGAGGATATATGACCTTATGCGGGAAACCTCGAGCTAATAAGACATTCATAAGGCTATACCAAATCTGTAAGACCTCAAGCAAGGCATGATTTATACTTGTACCAAGTAACTAAATCAGTAAGATCTCAAGTAAGGCATTTTAAAATTTATAAGACCTTACGAAAGGAATAATCCCAATCTTAAAGTTAAGGCTATATATTTGAACTTGTAACACCCCTAAAAAGGCATACCCTCGATATAAACGCTGAAACTACTTCACTCGGGGACTGAAAGGCTATGGCCAAACACAAAAGGCTACGGTCCCAAGGCTCCGGCCAAACTCACACAACTCGGGGACGCTTGACCATCGCGATAAAATCACAGGCCTTCAAATTACTTCGAAAGTACTTTGAAAATAACCAATTAATCAGGCTAGCCTTAACTTTAGAAAAAGATCTTCGATCATATCAGCTGCAAAGAAAAGGCTTCGAAAGTATTCAACCATCAAGGAAAACCTCCTGAGGTGCTCATCAATCGATGCATAACGGCGCACAATTGAGGTTTTTATCGAACCTACGAAGAGTCGAGAGAACTCAAAAACTTCAAAAAGTCTTTAACCAGGGAAGAATAAAGTTTATACTAGAGGTCGTACTGACCCAAATGCGTAAGAGCCATTATCGTCAGCCCATGTTGAAGGTCGTACAGACCCAATGGGTAAGAGCCATTGTCGCCAGCCTTTATTGAAGGTCGTATCGACCCAACGGGTAAGAGCCATTATCGCCATCCCATATAAAAGGTCGTACTGGCCCAACGTCTAAGAGCCAATATCGATAACTCATATCAAAAGGTCGTACCGACCCAACGTGTAAGAGCCTAAGGGCCAGCTTAAAATTCAAAACGTAAGGGTCGATGAGCTCGAGTAGAAGTCCGACTTGAAGACTGAGCATGAAGCAGTCAACTAAAAAGTGTCTAAAGGAAAATACGTAAGAGCATAAGCACCAGTCTATATGACAGGTCGCACCGACCAAATACGCAAAAGCTCAAAAGCCTGCTCAAATAGCCTCAAGGCTGATATGGTAGACCTAAAGGTCAATAAACTCAAGTTGAAAGGTTCACAAAGGTGCATTTACAAGGTCTATGTTTGAATCCTTCACAAAGGCAAAAAGAAAATAAAACCCTAATCTACCACTGGGGCTACGCCTTCGACGTCCCATCGGAAGTTGTACTTTCAATAGCACCAGCCATGACCCCCGAGTTCTCAACGGCCTATTCCCTTTCGGGGATCTTGCCTCCTTCTTCATCATCTATCGAGTCGCTCACCTTCAAAATAAAGCAGGGTCATCGCCTCCTCTTCTAGGATATTTACCCTTTTGATCTCGGCAAACAAATTGATGCCTCCCGCATATATATCCTCGAGGGCATGTCTTCGAGATTCTAATTGGGCATGCTCCACAGCTAGGGTTAATCGTAGCTCGGCCTCCTCAGACACCTTCCTATCCTGAGAATTTGCAGTAGCGTCATCATCTTTGTATGAGGATACGAACTCCTCAACTTTAGCCCTAACCTTAGATAACACAGAAACCAACTCAGTATGAAGATCCCTGTACCTATTACTCTGCGCCCTTGCATCATAAAGTTGATGTCCGACTGAGGCCACTTCCCTCTGAAGAGTATCTCTCTTAATGACTATCTCACTGCCATGCCATTTGATTTCAAGAATTTCAGAATCCCTGGCTTGGAGTTCCTCCCTCATTAGGGCATCTTTCTTCTCAAGCTGCAAAGATCGACCCGAGGGTGTTAAAACACTAAAGTCGGCTAAATATATAGAAAAAAAATAACATGAGCTATATAACCTTCTTAGTAAGATGAGTCATTTCTTAGGACGCTGCCTCCAAACAATCCTGAAGGCCATAAAGTTCTTCCTCCCTCTTGGTTGAAAGAGCTCTGAGCTCATCAGCTTCCAAGGTGGGCTTCCTGTGCTCACCCTCATAATGAGTCAGCTCGTTTGAAACATGGCAAAGGTTTGATTATGAAGCACATTGGCCTGAAACGATGAAGGAAGGTTAGCAAGACAAAAATCAGGCACCAAGCAGAATTTTACGAAAAGATTACCTGCTCGCAGAGCTTTTCGATCTCACCGAAAATAAGCAAGACGTTAAGCTCAGGCTTTTTCTCGGCACAACAACAATCCTGTTAAACACGTTCTTATACGACGGGCAACCTCGTGTCAAAATACTCTTTATATTGGGTATCATACATCTCCCTCGAAGGAAAAGCCGCATCAGCGGAGGAAGTTAGTTAATAGAGAGATGTATCCAAAAAGAGCAAGAGAAAATTTAACTAACATAATCTACTTACATTTCTGTTCCACCTTTCGGGGAACGGCATCATCTCCACTAGATTTAGATCCAAAGTTCTAAGTCAGACGAAACGGCTCATCTACTCTCCGTTCCTATCCTCATTGGTACAAGCAAAAAAGGCTCTCGAGGTCCGATAGTGGAGCTTAATCAGTCCCCAACGGAACTGTACATTCTGATCAGGTGATCGAGGTTGAAGGGCATCCCCTTGATCATATTTGCGTAATATCTGGTCATGTAAACAAAGTGCCAGAATAACGGGTGAATTGGCAAAGAGTTACTCGATATCATTTGCATAAGCCGAGGATCATGGGGTCTATTAAAGGCGATGATGGCTCCACCAGGCAAAGGATAAATGGGTAAGTATACACACTAAGGAAGCCGGCCTTGTATGTCGTAATGTCCTCCTCCCAGGAAGGAATCCCCATTAGCATCGCGTCCCCCCATTGGCAGTCGGTCTTTACCTTTTCGATGTCCGCTATTAGACTAATATATCGAGACACAATTTCCCATCGCCCCCGCTTTGAATAAGGTTTTTGGTCTTAAAATCGGAGGTCGTCTCAAAGGTTCCTGGAACGCATTCCCCAGCGTAAGGGGGCAATGTTGCTTTGCCCTTAGACGAGCTCGAAAAAAAGGAAGGCACGTCTTTTTGAGGGACATGGGAGTTATCACCATTCTTATTAGAAGATTCAGATGAGAAATGAAAATTGCGTTTCTGAAGAGAATAAGAGAAAAGTAGAAAGAACTCTTTTGAGGGCTTGATGATGCAAAAGGGAAATAAGGGACAAAAAAGAAGTATTTATAGAAGCCTAATGTGTATGTTAGAGTGGACCAAAGGGTAGCCAACCACTGTAATTAACTCAAAAGCTTTTAAGGGTTATGTAGACGCGACCTTGTAGATACCCTATTTGTCACGTCAATCGCTTGGCAGGGCGTAATTACCGTCATGATGGAAGTATCAAGAAGGCAAGAATTTGAGATCATTTCTTATCATTTTACTCTAAGAAACATGGAAACTATTTGTACACGGCTAAAATTGAAAAGTCCGATTTTACAATTAGTGTGACATCCGGTAGCTCTACTTTGAAGGCCCGTAGTATGACTCGAGGTCATGACATCGAGGGTTCTTTATGCCCGACCTCGGAGCAGCATAAGTTGATGGTTATCTGAATAAGCATGAGGTTCCCTAAGCACGCGAAGAAAACTAAAAGCACCTGCAAGAATAGTACCAGTCTGCACCAGATTGTTAAGTGGTTGTACCGGCTAAATTTCTTTATAATAATTACACATATACCATGTTCGGATTCTCACCTCCTATATAAAGAGGAAACCTTATCATTTTATAAACAACATTCAATACAAGAAAAAGAACATTATTTGCTCTCTAACTTAAACACTTCCCTTGATTTTATTGCTCACATTTTGTAGCAGTACTTGCATTTATTATGTTTCATTAATTGTTCTTCATTTATTGCTCGTGATTGATCATAAAAGGCTCTTATCAAAGCTCTTAGAATCGTTTGTGCTTCATCGGTTGTCCACAGCTTAGCACCTAGCTCGACCTCAAGGCCCCGTTTAACCCAGCTTGAGGCCCCGATTCTCAACCACTCGGTTTGCTTAAACATATTACCTTCAAGTTCGTATCTTATTTTCTAGTCTCACACTTAGCATCAACTGCCTAACAATTAGCATAAAATAAATCAAGCATTTTTATAACCATAAAATCAAATCTAATTGTAATTACCACTTTCAAGGTAAATAGCTTCATATTCTTTATTTAATTATTTTTTTTTAAACTTGTCAAGAGATGTTTTCTTTAGCCGAGGATCTATCAGAAACAATCTCTTAATTTCTTTGAGGTAGGAGTAAGATTTGCGCATATATTACCTTCCCAAAATTTCACACTGTGAAAATATATTGGATACATTGTTGTTGTCGTTGTTGTTTCTTTTGTTGGCTAATTAATTTAATTTCTGGTTTAGTTGCTTATCCTAGGGTTCTTTGACTATGTTCTTCTTGTATATAGGGGATATGAGACTAAGAGTAAAGACAGAAGAGATTTGGATGCTTAATATTGGTTCTCCAATTAGGATTTCTTTTATATTATCTTTATCTTTTTCCCTTTCTCTTTTCTTTTATAATTATTGGAGAATTATTCTCAGGCATTTTGTATTGGTTGCTTTATATTATGAAAAGAATATTTATTTGATTGCTTTGATTTCTGAGGCTTCAGATTTGAGAATTTCCTTTACTGTTAATATTCCAGTAAGCATGATTATTATGCATCTGTGGGTCTCATAAATGGCTTCTTTAATCTGGATTATTCGAATCTTGGATTTTTTTTAATGTATATTATATAAATGTCTATCTAATTTGATGCAAAACTATGAGCTAACATCTTTAATAATTTATAAATTATGTGCTTTCTATTAGCTTGGACTTGAAGCCATAAATAGCTGAAAAGAAAAGTATATAAAGAAAAAAGTAGTAAATATATATTTATTTATTTGGTAATTTTCCATAAGATAATTAAAAGTACTGATATTACATAAAAGTAGTATGATATTTAATCAATTGAAGAGCTTTGTTGCTATATTTCATTTTCATCTTAAATGGTTATGTTATGGTTAGGAATTTTTTCCTATCTATACCATATATGAAACCTTATTATTAAAAATGTACATATTTTCATTATTACCCACCATGTTTATATTTTTGCTACAAAATTTATATCATTCATTAAATACCAATATTAAGAATTGATTCTTTCCAAATTAGGCACCTACAAATCTGAAAAATTTATACCATTCATTAAATACTCAATATTAAGAATTGATTCCTTCCAAATTAGGGGCCTACAAATCTGGGATAAATATTTGAATAGCTTATTCCTTCCAAATTAGGCGGCTATAAATTTGGGCCTAAATATTTTTTCAATATTGTTTTAATGGTATCTACAAATTACTACATTTGTACTACAATTAAACTGCAATCTATATTAAAAAAAATGTTGACTACAAAAATTTTTCCTAATCTACAAATTTTCTACAATTAAACTACAAATTAATTTACGTATGTATAAAGTAGTATTATTTTGAAGGGTATCTACAAAATTACTACATTTATACTACTATTAAACTACAATCTATGTTGACTACAAAATTTTCTCTTCATCTACAAAATTTCTACAAAAAAAACTACAAATAAACTGTAAATCGGTTACATTTATACTACAATTACACTACAATCTATGTTGAAAAAAATGTTGAGTACAAAAATATTACAAAAAAAAACTACAAATAAACTGCAAATCGGTTTAAGTGAAAAAAAAGTTGACAACAAAATTTGCTCTTTATCTACAATATTTCTACAAAAACTACAAATAAACTACAATTGCACCTACACTGTCACACTTACAGAAGATTCATATGGCTATCCCACAAATATACAATTGAGAATTGTTGATTGATCGATTGAGGAAGTCTTCTGTATCATATATCTACTCTCGATCTCGTACTTGTTAAAATTCATAACAATATCTGATAATTACCAGAAATTAAATAACCAAAACAATAGATTTTATATTGAATCTCTTTGGCTAAAAATATGATTATACTCAATGAGTCTCATCTTTGTATTTTTTGAGAAGGAGAAGGAATGGAGAAGAGAAAAAAATGTGAGGGAGAAAATGACGCTGGGATTAGGAGAAAGAAATGTATGAATTAAGGGGAGAGAGAAACATGGGATATATGGATACCTTTAATTAAGGAGTAAAATCTGCCCATTAATTAGACCCTTAATTAAGTATGGTATAGGATTGGTAATTTGGTATACGGGTAATTAAATCAAACCTTAAACATGGAGGGTAAAAAGGTTTCTTATATGGTATAAAAATGTAAAAATCTCTTATGGTTATTAAATTTTTTTCTTACAATAAAAAGAAAATTTCTTAGGTTAATACTTCATCAGTTCTATTTATTTGACATAATTTCCTTATTAATTCAGTTCTAAAAGAATGAGATATTTTTATATTTTCTTGATCATTGAAACTTTTATTAATATACTAATGTTATGACATATTCAATGTCATAAGTTTCAAAAATTTTATAGCAATACGAATATTATGACACATATAATATGGCAAATTTTAAACCTTTCTTTTATAATTCTATGTCAAGGTAAACTATGACAAATAAATGATCATCACGTCAATTTGCTTTTGCAATATGAAAAGGTGGCCCTTCTTCCCCTTTCCTTCCTTTCCTTGGTGGAGGTTCTATCTGAGAATAAGATCTTTAATTTAAATAACAAAAAATATTACAAATAAACAAATCATATACTTTCTCAGGAGGGGTTCAAATTCTATTCAGGGATTTCAAAGTCAACAAGTTCACTATTTATATTGGCAAATTATATATATATATATATATATATATATATATATATATATATATATATATATAAACACACACGTATGTGTATAATCATTGAATTTTATTAATATGAGAAACATCTTTAGAGTAATGTTGAAAAAAATTCGAACGGAGAATTTATCAGAAATAGTTTTTTTTTTCTCGCGAGATAGAGATAAAGCTTGCGTACATTCATTTTCTCCGGACTTCACTTTTAAGATTTCATTGGGTATGTTGTTTAAAGAAAAACTGAAATTTATTGCTTTTTCTTCTTTAATTTTTTTTTAAGTGAAAATTCTTGCCCATGGGTATATGCATATGATGAGATGGTCCAACAATTTCATAAATGCTACCATTTTGAATGCTTTTATCTTTCATCGTTGTTATTATTTTTTTGGTTTTTATTTACTTGTATTAATATATTATTTCTTCTTTCTTCTCGTTTTTTTCATCTTTTTTAGTCGAAGGTTTTTTTGTAAAAAGTCTATTTAGTTTTTTGAGATAGAAATAAGATCGGTATATATTATTTTTTTCAAATCGTACTTATAAAATTTTACTGAATAATTATTTTTGTTGTGGTTGGTTATCTTTTCCTTATTGATTGGAACGAAAAGACAAAACATCAAATGCTTGTTCCCTTTTGCTTGAAGTTGGACGAGGAGGGGCACTTTGTGTTGTTGACGTGGACTTGGCACTAAGGACTTTTGATATATAAAATATAATTAGATCAAAGTATGTTTGTTTGTATTCACAACTGTATCTTATTTGTTCGTCTTATTTTTGTAGATATCAATTTCTTTTCTTCTTTTTTTTGCCCTTTTTACGAGGCATAGGCTAGTGGATATAGAGGTAAAAAGAGGAAGCAAGAAGATGTGGTCGTTTTTGGTGAGATTAAAATCGTACACAATTTGAACGAAAAATGACATTATAAGTTGGGAGTTTTATATAATTTGTCCGCTTGATTCATTGTTTATTTTTCCTAACCGATATATATAAATTATACACTAAATATATATACTTATACATATATTATATATGTATTAATATATATTATGCATTTATCGTCTAATTTTAGTTTAAGCAGGCAATCAGTTATTTAGGTTTATTCTTCTTATAAAATAAAATTTCTTGATGATAAGCTGTGTGTTCCTCAATTATTGTTCGTCTTCCAACATTTTTATACAATATTTTCATACAAAGTCAATACGTAGAATTTCTTGCTACCCATACAACGTTAGTAATGAAACATTCTATCTCAAAACATTTTGTTGATATCAATAAATAACAAAATGAACTTTGTCTTGTACTTGGCTTGCGTTGGAAAATTTGATACCCAATAAACGCTTCCAAAGTTCCAAATACCTCCAAAAAAAATTTGCAAATTTTATGTCTTTCATTCGATATGCCAAATATGTATGTGACTGCCACACACAGGATTTGTGTGGTAGAAGAAGAGATGGGGAATTCATGTGGGTATGTCAGCAACAAAAATGGAAAGGCCCAATCATTGATTGGACAGTACGATTACCCATTGATAAAATGTCAAGGTGGCATTATTATATTATAATTCTGAATTTTCTCTCAAGTAAAATATTGATGTAAAGCGAATCTGGTCGACAAAAAAAAAAAATAAAGGTGTTATAAAATAATAAAAGAATAAGAACAATATTGCAGAAAGACAGAGTGAAAAAAAAATTTTATTGAATTTTGGGGTGATTTACAATGGGGTAATACCCCTCTATTTATAGGAGGAAAAATCACATAGCCTCAAAGTAAAATTATCTACAAGATAAACATTCACTCTAATTAGAATTATATTCTTAACACTCCCCCTTGAATGTCTACTCAATAAGTAATGTGTCTCATTAAAACATTAACTAAAATAAAACCCAATGGGAGAAAAAATTCTAGAAAAGGAAAAAGAGTATACATATTTAGAAATGCGCCTATTAGTTGCCTCGGTAAAAACCTTGCAAGGAAAACCCAGTGGGACAAAACCTTGTAAGGGAAAAAGAGTGCAACGCGCATTAACTACCCCTGAAGAGAGCATCAATTCACATCCTTTAGCCTTCGCATCCCAATCTTGAGCACCGTCTTCAAGAGATCGTTGGTAGAGATTTGATAAATAAATCAGCTATATTAACTATAATGAATATTTGCACCTTGAAATCATAACACGTGATAGATATATAATGTCTTCACAAATATCGTGGAATGGCTTGATAGATATATAATGTCTTCACAAACATCGTGGAATGGCTATTCAACATCTCCATAAAGGTACCCTTGCTATCACATTATCATGCTTATAGTATAGCAAGGTACATTTGTGCATAAATTGCACTGAGGAAGTGGTACCTCAAGATCAAGAATTGTAGATGCTTCAAGCAACTTAAATCCTTCATGGATTGTCATATAAGTTAAGTCATATAAGCCATATTATAGACTTTAGATGCATATCAAGTTTTCATGTCATGCTAGACAAATAAGATATCGAAAACTGATTACACATACCATTGACTTTATACTTTCAAGTACTTGAACTACATGTCCAAAACTACATGTCTTTCATATGGAATCAATTCTACTTGAATTGTATCTCTTCCATTTGGCCAATACTTTTTTATCTATGTTCTATACACTTAAGATATTCATCTATACTTAGCACTATGATAGATGTCGTCAACGAACATGTATATTGGTTCCAATAAAGACATAACATAGAGATCTTCATTCATATATTCAGATACCTGAATCTCTCATGAGATTTTATGAAGTGTTATGTCATGTGACCTTCTAGATCACTTGCCTCCTTTATTATGACCACTTTGATCATTTGCTCATCTTCTTTATCAAGAAGTTCTATTTGAAAACGATTTGTCTATACGCTTTAAGCGTACCATAGACTTTGTCCTTCTAGGACTTAATATGAGCATTTGCAATGAGAATATAGTTACTTTCTTTGGGTCAGCAAATGCTTATGGCATGCTTTGCAATATATTGCAAATGAATTATCCTTTTATGAACTTCAAGTTCATATTATTCTATTCGAGGATCTATATATATATAAATAATAATTCATTCCGTGTAACTTTTTTCTCAAATGTTGTACCTTGTCTCCCCCTCATCTTAGAAAAACTAACTTGCTTCCTCAACTTTGGAAATCCATCTTTTTGCATTATGGTATTAATGAAAATATACACCGCACATCAATAACAATAAGATAAAATTATTGGGTTCCTAACCCTGAATCATTTGTGAGGGGAAAATGCAATATACTTTCGTATATAACACATATCAAATTGATATATCTTACTTTGTTCTCATAAGAAATAGTTGAGCTATTAAGTGGAAGCACTCAATAAATTATTTTGCTAAACCAACTATGATGTGAAGCAACTTATCAAGATGAACTATCTTGAATAGAAAATCTAGAAATTATGCTCTAAATTCAATTCCAATTTTAGTTGATTTATTAATTAATGAGAACAAGCATATAAGAGAATTCGTAAATAACTTTCTAGTTCTTTCAATATTTACCCATGTGAATTCTCTATTATTTTTGCACATCATACTTAAATTGATATGGCTAAGCCAATTACGCCAACTGAGTAAATTGTCATATTGATAAACTTCAGATTTACACCATGACATGTGCAATTATCAATAAAATCCAAGTTTATTATGATATGAATTTTATATCAATAAACATCCACTTTATTGTGGCATTCTTTTGTTTGTGTAGTACAAACAGGAGAATAAAGCGGGTAGCTTTTCATATACAGATTATCCCGCTACAAGTTGTAGTAATAGAAGATATCAAATTTTTCCTTTATTTATTGTCTCAATATAATCAACCGCTTTCGCATATACTTTGGAAACTGAATAAATTTTTTGAGACTTACTACAACGCAATACCTTATTGGTAATCAATTGTGTTTCTCCAAAATAGTACAATTGGCTCTTGCAGAGTTCTCAATTAATTTGGTACTACCACATATTCATGAACATCCATATGGTGAATATCTCTTTTAAAGAGAAAGTTATACCATTATGGTCATGGTCAAAATTATATGCAAGATATGTTTCTTGCATTATTGTTCTCCTTTAATAATCACATTTTCAAAATATTTTGGCGTACAATAGGTACGTGATCAATGACCATTCATGCCATAATAATGACATTATTTTCTTATATCATCTCAAACCTCCTTCTAGAGGCGATTGTAGTATATTCACTACCACTAGCACGTTCATATTCTTCCAAGAAAAAATATGCATTCATAAATTAGATGTCATCACACTCACATCATGAATGGACCATAATCATCTATATGTGCTATATAACATCTCATGTCAAATCGATGAGAGATATTACTTTCGCAAAGTGAAGGATTTTTTTTTTTTTGAGAATCCTTATTATTCTCATTTTCACAATGATGAAGATTATAATTTCGTCTATTGCCACGTCCACAGCCATTGATACCTTCACGGTAATAATTTTGTCTTCTTTCAGACATATCACATACTGCGATCACATTCTCTTAAGGGAATGAGAATGGAGCAAATTCAATGGGACGGGTTTTAAATTCTTTGCCCACAATCATACATGAATTTGATCATGGAAAGGCATAGAAATTTTACCACTTCATGTGGTGTAATTTCTTACAAACTCCATTAGAGTTATAATCAAACTTTGTTGTTTTTGCTTGTATATAAAATCAAATTATAGAATTTCAAGAATTTGAAAGAGAAAAGCAAAATACTTACCTTAAATTCATAATTAATCTTGAAGGAAGTTTGTAGAACGATTAACAATCATTATGCTCAATATTATGTAAAAATTGTGCATCGTGCATGTATCCAAAGCCATGGTTTTGAAGATTTGCGTGAGCCCCTCTTATGGAGATAAGCGTAATATTCTTCATGAACGTCCTCCTAAATTTAAGACTGACATTCCAAGCCGTAATTCGGACCTCGATGAACAAACGATGACCTCAACGAAAACGGGAAACTCGAACCAAGACTGTCAACGTAAGGTTGACGGGCTGGAGATGGGCAGTGAGCTTGGTCGTTCGGAGGCAGCGGTGGCGGGATGGTTTCAGGCAGTGAGGTTGGTCGTTTGGAGGCAGCAGGTGGCGGGGTGAGGGAGATGACGACGAGACTGGCGAAGGGCTGTCCGCTAGACGACGGGCTGACTGGTGGCCGACGAGACAGCAGCTGGGTGTGAGGAGCAGAAGCGAAGCAGCGACAATGGCTGTTGCTGCTGGTTGGCGACGCAGGTCGTGGGAGATTGGTCGTGAAAGGTGGTCGACTGGTTTGGGGCTGGTTGTCGACAGAAATGGCGGGTGGATCACTTGGGCTGTTCACTGGTTGGTTTGGTCGTTGGTGGGAGCTGGTGCGATGATGGTTATGGCGGATCGTGTTGATAGCGTGTTATAAAATAATAAAAGAATAAGAGCAATATTGCAGAGAAAGAGAGAGAAAATTCTTATTGAATTTTGGGGTGATTTACAATGGGGTAATACCCCTCTATTTATAGGAGGAAAAATGACTTAGCTTCAAAGTAAAATTCTCTACAAGATAGACATTCACTCTAATTAGAATTCTACTCTTAACAAAAGGTACATTAATTTTCTTCCTACCCCCACCACAGCCAGGTTTTCGCTACTTATTACATACCAGTCTTGTCTGTTTTTACTCTGATATTTTCTAGGTTTTCTCCTAGTGTTGTTTCAGATTTCTTAATTTTCTATAATTGTCATCTATTACATTGTGGGCTTTGATATTGCACTTCCTTAAAATTTAATTTTTCGTATAATGCTGACATTTTTCAATGCTGTAGTACAATGGAGTAACTAGAAATACTAAAAAAGTATTAATGTTGTTTTGGCTGCCACCTTAAAAAAAGCATGCACAAAATATCCCGCATTCATGCAGGATCCAAGAAAGGTTCACAACCCGAGCATTATATAAACAATTTACTATAATACAAGCATTATTGGCTACTTCCACAGCTCAAGCCGATTACCTACAAGTTATACAAAAATCACTTTACCTTTGCTTCAAGGCTCGTTATACCAAAATAGTGATTCTCAAACAACAACAACAACAACAACAACTACCCAGTATACTCCCACCAGGTGGGGTCTGGGGAGGGTAATATGTAGACGAGCCTTACCCCTACCCGAAAGGGCAGAGAGGCTGTTTCTAATCGACCTTCGGCGCATAGGAAAAAGGGAAATCAGCTGTAAAACAAAAACAAAAACAATAACAATAGAGCATTAGTATCACCCGCAGAAATAGCAGAAATAGCGGAAATAATTATCTAAACATAAGGAACCTAAATACAATCGCATGCAATAATATCATACAGTAACTACGAAGAACTCTAGGAGCCCCTAACCTACAACCCTGATCCTAGACCTCCAGACTCTCTAATCAACGGTCATATCCTCGGAAACCTGCATTCTAGTCATGTCCTGCCTAATCACCTCTCCCCAATGCTTCTTAGGCCTCCATCTGCCTCGCCGACCGCCAACAATCTCCAGCCGCTCGCAGCTCCTCACCGGGGCATCGGGACCCCTCCTCCGAACATGCCCGAACCACCTCAGCCTCGCTTCTCGCATCTTCTCATCTACCGGGGCCACCTCTACCTTCTCTCGAATAACTTCGTTCCTAATCTTATCTAGTCTGGTGTGCCAGCACATCCACCTAAGCATCCTCATCTCCGCGACCTTCATTCTCTGAACATGAGAGTTCTTCACGGGCCAGCACTCCGCCCCATACAGCATCGCAGGTCTAACCACGGCTCTATAGAATTTCCCCTTGAGTTTGCGAGGAACTTTCTTGTCGCACAGGACCCCTGATGCAAGCCTCCACTTCGACCACCCCGCTCCTATGCGATGGGTGACGTCCCTGTCAATTTCTCCGTCCCCCTGAATCACCGACCCAAGATATCAGACACTGTCCCTCTTGGCGATGGCCTGGGAATCAATCATCACGTCCCTGCCTACCTCACTCGGCTCGGCGCCAAACTTGCACTCCAGGTATTCTGTCTTAGGACTGCTTATTTTGAAACCTTTAGACTCGAGAGTCTGTCTCCATACCTCTAGCCTTTCACTAACACCGACCCTCGTCTCGTCTATCAATACTATATCATCAGCAAAAAGCATACACCAAGGCACATCCTTTTGAATATGACGAGTCAGAGCATCCATCACTAAGGCAAACAAGAGGGGGCTCAGCGCCGATCCTTGGTGGAGCCCCATAACCACAGAAAAATGGTCTGATTCGCCACTCACCGTCCTAACCCTAGTCTTAGAACCATCGTACATGTCCTTGATTACTCTGATATAGGCTTCCGGCACGCTCTTCGCCTCCAAGCACCTCCAAAGCACCTCCCTTGGGACCTTATCATACGCCTTCTCCAAGTCGATGAGCACCATATGCAGGTCCTTCTTCTTATCCCTGAATTTCTCCGCCAGCCGCCTGACTAGGTGGATAGCCTCTGTGGTGGAACGGCCCGACATGAAACCGATTTGGTTCCCTGATATAGATGCCACCTCCCTCACCCGCGCCTCAATCACCCTCTCCCAAACCTTCATCGTGTGACTTATTAATTTGATTCCCCTATAGTTGTTGCAGCACTGGATGTCCCCTTTGTTCTTGTACAAGGGCACCACTGTACTCCACCTCCGCTCATTCGGCATCCTTTTGGTCCTGAAGATCGCATTGAACAACCTAGAGAGCCACTCCCCTCCTGACTTACCCATGCACTTCCAGAACTCCACCGGGATTTCGTCAGGCCCGGTCGCTCGACCCCTACTCATCCTACGCAAAGCCCCCATGACCTCCTCCACCCTAATACGCCTGCAGTACCCAAGGTCTCTATGTTGCTCTGAATGACCCAACTTCTCTAGCTCAATGATACGATCTCCCTCCTCGTTAAGTAGGTCCCGAAAATACGCCTGCCACCTATGCTTGATTTGAGATTCCCCCATCAGAACTCTACCATCCTCGCCCTTGATACACCTAACTTGGTCTAGATCACGTGCCTTCCTTTCCCTCGCTTTAGCCAACCGGAATAACTTCTTATCCCCGCCTCTCTCCCCTAGTT
This sequence comes from Nicotiana benthamiana, assembly GCA_034376525.1. Classification (NCBI taxonomy): domain Eukaryota; kingdom Viridiplantae; phylum Streptophyta; class Magnoliopsida; order Solanales; family Solanaceae; genus Nicotiana; species Nicotiana benthamiana. The sequence continues at coordinate 71,435,185 of CM067332.1, forward strand.
CCTCATACATGCGACCGAACGTCGCGTTTTTAGCTTCCGTGACTGCCATTTTAGCTTCTTTTCTCGCCTCCTTGTAGATCACCCTGTTCGCTCTCCGTTCCTCCTCGCTTGTGCTCCCTGCCAACCTAGCGAACGCCGCCTTCTTCACCTCCACTTTTCCATTGACTACATCGTTCCACCACCAATCACCCTGATGCCTGCCTGAATATCCCTTGGCTACCCCGAGCACATCCCGTGCTACCCCCCTAACCAAGTTCGCCGTCACTGTCCACATAGCGTCCGCTTCCCCAAAACTTCTCCAAGCTCCGCCCTGAACTAACCTCCTTTCCAACTCCTGTGCATTCTCCTTAGTCAAAGCACCCCACCTAATCCGCGGTTGACCCCGAGCGCCCCTCCTCCTCCTCTTCACCCAGAGACCGACATCCATCACTAGGAGTCTATGAAGAGTTGAAAGAGACTCTTCCGGAATAACCTTGCAGTCCTTGCACAAACCCCTATCGCTCCTTCTGATGAGGATGTAATCAATCTGAGTCCTCGCCACCGAACTCTTGAAGGTGACCAAATGCTCCTCCCTTTTCCGGAATGTCGAGTTCGCAATCAGGAGCTCGGAAGCCCTGGCGAAATCTAGCAGCGAAGTGCCTCCTCCGTTCCTGACCCCAAAGCCGAAGCCACCGTGCACCTCATCATAGCCACCGCATCAGCCCCAATATGACCATTAAAGTCCCCTCCAATAACTAACTTCTCGGATTGGGGAATACTACCCACCAGATCGTCCAAGTCCTCCCAAAAGCGCCTCTTAGCCTCCTCGTCTAAGCCCGCCTGCGGCGCGTAAGCGCTGATGACGTTGAGGACGCAACCCCCAATAACCAGCTTAATAGACATTATCCTGTCATTCACTCGCCTAACCTCGACCACGGACTCCCTTAGGTCCCTATCCATCAAGATACCCACTCCATTCTTACCCCTCACGACCCCAGAATACCACAGCTTAAACCCATCTACATTCCTCGCCTTCGACCCTTTCCACCTAGTCTCCTAGACACACGCTATGTTAACCCTCTTCTTCTGAAGAACCTTCGCCAACTCTATGGACTTACCCGTCAGAGTGCCTATGTTCCATGACCCAATCCTTAATCTATGAGCGTCCGCTACCCTCTTCCCACCCTTACCTCCCACCCTGCCCGTAGGACCACCCCCTGCTCCCCTACTCACTCCCGCTACCACCCCCACCCCCCGAGGACATGACCTTACGCTATCATCCCCCGCCGCGGCCACTATCCCTCCCACCGACTATGGGTACAGTGGCACACACACACGCACTACGTCGAAAGACGCAAAAAGGTGCAAACTAGGTAACAACAGAATAGACCACAGTCGAAATGCTAGCTGAAATATGTAAAAAGGTGCACAAAGTAAACAAGAGAGCGGGAGGTACCAACTCCCGATGGAAAAACCTGAAAGTCAGCTTCGATGCGCCCAAGTTTTCCTGAAGCTTAGCAGAACGTGTAGATCTATTGCGTTCTGCCGCGAGTCTGAACGAGAGTCGCCGGGAGTATTGCGTCTTGCCGAAAATCCACGCCTGTAAAATAGGCACCTGTCCAAGAAAACAGAACACACCCACAAAAAGCAGAGGAGAGAATAGAGAGAAAAGAAAAGAAAAGAAAAGAGCAGGAGTTGCCGGAAGAATTTCCGGCGAAAAGCAAGAATTCCAGACCTCTAAACAGCAGCAAGATCTGCTGTGGGTGAATAAGCAGTGGGGAGAAGAAGATGTGGTGGCTAAGTGAAGAGTAGAGAATGAAACTGACCAGGGGAAAATTCCGGGAGGACAGAGTGGTCGGAATTGTGGGGGAAAAAACTGTCCAAAAGAAGCCGGGGTAAAAAGTGACCGGAGGTACACTCACGCGCGCGGCGCGTGGATGGCAGCGGCGGCGCGTGGGTGTGCAGTGGCGGCGCGTGGAGCAGATTCCGGCGACGGAATTTGCAGGGGGTGTGCGCCTGACGTTGTGTGTCTCGATGGTGTGGGAGATGACAAAGAAAGACCACCGTAAGAGGCCACTGCTGCCGGAACAGAGAGAGAGAGAGACAGAGAGGGAGGTACTTACCTGATGGTTACCTGGTGGTTCCGGCAACTCGCCAGAAGGTGGTGGTGGTGTTAGCCTGAGAGAGAGAGAGTTCGAAGAGAGAGAGAGAGGGGGGGAAGAGAGAGAAAGAGCCGTTCAGCTTACTCAAAGTAAAATAGTGATTCTCAAAATAATGGAGAATTGTATTAAGAGAAAGAAAGACATTAAAGGGGATCAGCGTAGAACCTAAAATGATAGTATACATAGATAGTCATTTAAAGGTTATACTTGTGCTTCCCTCCTTTTATTTTTTTCTCATCACATGGTGAGATTGGTAAGGTGGAGGGGGAAAAGGGATAATTTGAATGGAAAGACTTGGATTTATTACATTTGACATAACAAAGCTACACAAAATATTCACAGTTTTTTGCAACATAACATGAAGCACAAGAAACCAAACTAGAGAAATCTGTTCATCATTTCTTTCTTTCCTCTTCGAAATCAATATAACCTTCATCAAGTATGGTTCCAGAGTAGAGTCCCCTGCTTCCATTAACCAGCATATTTTGTGTCTCTTCACAACGAGAAAGCACAGGCGGCAGTAGATCAATCAGCTGTGGGCTGGGCTGATTGGAGTTATTAATGAGCAATCGAAGTGTCTCTCTGGCACTTTTCTCAGCCACTGAATCTGTTTCTGGAAGTAAGGGATTCAATAAATTTGGGTGCAATTGTGGAATAGTGCCTGAGATAGCAGGACCTGCACTGACCAAGTAACCTTGTCCAGAAGAGCAAACGTCGATAACTGGAATATGGACAATAGGATCGCATACAAAAGGTGCGAAGGAAGATATTTGCTGTGATGTTGCCAATGATAATGGCAACCTGAATACTGGCTCGGACGAAAGAGTAGGGAAATCGAAACTGGATAGATCAGTGACAAGAGGTGGCTTTGGTGTCGAAATACTAGATGGACATGTAGGTGTTATTGAAGGGAGTAGTGGCACTGACAATGAGTCTGTAGATAAGATAGGCAAGTTTGGAGTTCCAACTGAATACTGCAGAGTGGATACAGCAGGAGGGCACCAACAATAATAAGGAGAGAGAACTGTTGAATCCAGAGAATGGATAGTAGCTGTAGGGTCTCGGAAAGGAGGGCAAGTAACAAGTGGCTCCAAAACATTTGAAGGACCAGTTTCTCTTCCAAGCTTGTCTTCTTCAACACAATTAGAATTAGGTGTATCTGTGCTACTTGTTCCTGCAATCTGGCAATCTACAAAAGAAAGATATCCATCTTTAAAAGCACTAGATACAGGACTAAGGCTACTCATCAGGCTGGTATTTGACCCTAGGCCACTGAAGTGCTGAGATCCCAGAGGTTTCTGAGATACAACTGATATCTGGGCATTAAGACCAGGTTCAGAGGAATTAACAGAGTCATCTGCTGAAGGATCTTTTGACAGAATGGAACTTGCTCGAGGATTTGTGGCAGCTGAACCTAGGAGATAAGCTCGAAGATGAATGGCAAAACAGTCCAGCCGTGATTCATCAATTCCAGTTAATTCAACCAAGGAAGGTTTCTTCTTAAGCAAATCCCTCATCTAAGCAAACCACAATTGTTAATCATATTAGCCCTCTACTTATTCAATATAAAGCCACAAATATTCAGGAGTTGATTGCAGTAAACATAAAAGTATATCTACCTTTCTCCGCAACTCATCTCCAAGGAGCTTAGACTTCTCTGAACACCAAAAATAGGAAGTCTCACAGTGAGGGATATTTATAAGAAAAGAGCGTCCAGACTGGTCTGGAACAATATCCCTAATTTCTACGGCAGCGCAATCAGATTCACTATCAAATGTCCGAACTCTCACTGTTCTACCATCATCCCCAATGAATGAGATGCTCAACTCAGATGTTGGCAAAATTGCAAGGTTTAAGTTTCCCCTGTTGCAACAGCACAAGAGAAAAAGAAATGCCTAGGTGCAGTTAGACATCAACATATTACATACCAAATCAAATGTAACCAAATTCAGCACGCACTTATCACTTGAGAATCCTACACTTAATGCACTTGCTAACACCCAAAAACAGGAAATGGCATTATGAGCTCCTCAAAAGAAAACTCTCTAAAAAGGATATAAAAATTAAGGCAGCGAGACAATCCCTCATCTCAAACTTTGATATCTTTCCTTATTTCCACAAGAGCATTCTTACTGACAAGTTAGCCTCCGAAACAAGGGCAACATCCTGGTGCAAAATTGTGCATCATTCCCGACATATTTAATCCTTTAGGTGGATGCCCGACACATTTTTATGACAAGTAGTAATTAAACCAGCTAGTGTAACACATAGGTAACGTGACCTTGAGAAACAAAGGTGCACTTAATACACAAAGGAGTACGTATTTACTACAAGGAAACAGGAAAATCACATGGGCACACCAAGAGAAGATAGTTTTTTTCTCGGGGTATGCCGGTTGGGGCGGGGGGTTGGTTGGGTGGGGGAGTGATGGACACTCCTCCATTCATGTATATTACTCAGCTTCAATGAAGCGTGAAAGCCTAAAGAAACTAACTATAGAAAATCTCTTTACTAACTGAATGTTATCAGAGAACACAATGACAAATTTAAAGAGAAAAGTAGAAATGTAAAAGCACTATGCGGTATGGATAGGAAATGACATAATAGCATGTGACAAGGAAACGAAAAAACTGAACAATTTTGACAGTTCTAGTTCAGACAGAAACACAGCCAAATCATTAAAAAGAAAACATCAAGGGAAAACACGACACACGTCTAGATAATTCAGAGTAAGTAATCAAATCATGTAATATAGAAGCATGAAACTACCTTGACTTCTTCTTAATTCAGAGATCATAATAGTATACGCCCAATTTACCTACAAGTCAAAAGATATTTCATGTGGAAGCATGAACATTTGTTACCAGTAATAAACAACACAACATCTTGGCAACTTGTAATCATGATTAACATGTGTATGTACAGGTTAAACTGGATTGCACTATATAGTATCCAATAAGCAGAGAGAGATGTTGCTACTTCATTGTTTAAATAATCAGAAGAGAACAATACGAGAATACTAGAACGCAGCACTAAGCCTCATATGCAGCAATATGACAGAAGTGATAGAGAACATAATGCTTAATAATGGATCAGCGGAGAAATAGTTCTAACAGTCAGAAGGGATCTATTACAATAAAGTATTCCAAAAAAAAAACTTATTTTCCATCTCCATTAAGGCAAAACAATTTATAGATAAGTAATACTTTCATTTTAGATTTGACTTTCAACTAATCTATGTTTAAAATAAGTAACTGAAAACTATTTAAAAAATAAGCAAAAATATTGGGCATGCTACAATTTCTAGCATATAAGAATATACAAACAAACCAGCTATTCATTTCACTATATATAACAATGACATGAAAAGTTGAAGTTATCCGCCTTGGAAACTTCAAAAGGAGTCTAAATGGCATTTAGACTTTAGAATTACTTCTTCTATTACAGCTAACACTTCTAGTTTACTGTTAAAATGAAAATATTAGATATATTATAAAGAATAGGAAGGGGCATTTACAAGTACCAGAAATAGTAGTGCTCATTCGGTTACTGAAAATGTAATAGTAGAAGATGTGAATCCACAAGTAGTAGATAATAGCTAAGATCATCAATACTGTATTTCTCTGTGTACCATGAGAGTAGCAAGAGATAAGTGAACTTAATATTGTTCAGCAAGCATTTTGCGCTAGTGCTTAAAGTACAAATAATTACAAACTTTTATTTTCTTCAGAATCCTGACCGGATGGGGTTGTTAGCACGCCACTGAATTATGAATTTTGCTAAGACCATGATGCTTGATAAAGATACCAATCTTAGCTTTGAGTAATACATCAATCTTAGCTTGCCAGAGACAAGATTATGAATATATTAATAGCAAAAGTAACTAGCTGCAACTAAATCCATCAACTTTCCTACAATGGAGAAGGAAGAGAGGATAAAAAGAGCACAATCTAAGTCTACCAGTCAAATCACGAAGGAGGTGATTTACCTAAAGTAGTCAGTCATTAGAATGTCACAAGAACTACCAAGTAAATATAAAAAAATAAAAAATAAAAAATGCTGGACCTAAATAAACCCCAACATCGAAACCAATGTAGTAACGATAATAAGAAAGACTAGGGTATAGCTGTTTAAATCCCCGGTCGAAATCATCCAACATAAAATTGTATAAGACCTTAGTGATTAACCCAGCGTGTGGGATCCCTACTTCCGTAATAGAACAATTAATTCCATTTTGGTCATAAACTGGTATCTTTAAAAAGGATGAAACTAAGGATATTACGTAGCTATTGACTAGTGCTACCTCCGGTGAAAGGAATGAAGATCTTGCATATAGGCAACCGACTGACGTATACAAACAGAAAAAATAAGCAACTAAAAAAGCGAGTGGGTTGACGAATCGTTGCTTTACACAAATAGCTAATATTACTTGAGTTGTAAGTAAAAAAAAGGCTAACCAGCTTTTGTCCAGGAAGCACAACAAAAGAATAGTAATAGGCAGAAGCAGTGGTAAGAAGGCCCATCTGTACATGCATAAAAGCAAATTTTTTAGCCACTACCTTGTAGTGGTCGGGCGCAAGAGTGTCCCGTGCTTCTTGATCTTCCCAACACGCATTGAAACGAGTGGAATGCACAAGCACCTGGCAAGCATTCCAACTTCTGATGGTTCAAAATTCTGTCAAAGAACAAAAATTACGATCACATTCGATTTTTATTCCAAATATAACATAGCATCAAATAAAGTCACAATCAAAATTAACACAATGACCTAAAACGAGCTCCAAGCAGATTTAATTGAACTTCATTAAGTAAGAAAAAAGCTGAAGAAACACATACTCTCTCTGTCCCAATTTATGTGGCACACTTTTCTATTTAGTCTATTCAAAATGATGACACCTTTTTTAATTTACAAATAATTTAACTTTAAGATTCCCATTTATTATTATTTTACCTTGACGAGATGATTGTGCAACCACACCAACGACTATAACTTGTTTCAAACTACAAATTTCAGAAGTGTCTTCTTTCTTTTTTTTAACTCCCTGCCAGTCAAACAAAACCGCATAATCCAGGAAAAGAGAGTACTCCCTCAGGCCCAAATTAGTTGTCATATTTCACTTCTCAAAAGTCAAACTCTCTGAATTTTTATTAAAATTTCTTTTCAACATTTCACATGAAAAAAATTGCTACTTAGTAAGTACTTTTTTGTATAGTAGTTTTATATATCTAAATTTTAGTTTAAGATATTGAGTTAATCTAACGGCAAGCTACATATTTGGCCACTCGGCTAAAAATAATTACAACCGCTAGGTGATATACATATATTATACAGCTAATTTTTTTGGACGAACGGCTATTCAAGTTAATTCTCTTAATATTCTCTAATCCAATTTAGCTTCAAAGGTTAGTCAAATTGACTCTTGAAAACGAAACATGAATAATTTGGGATAGAGAGTATTAATTTGGGAGAATTTGAAACGTACTTGACTAAGATAAGCCAGTAATCGATCTTCAGCAGCACCGGTAGAAACATTTAGCTTCATCAAAGGCTTTAACCTTTCATCGACTCGACAAGCTCCCATCACCTGCAAATCCAGAGCCAAAAGCCACTGAAGAACGTCGGTTTCTACTGATGTGCACGCGCTGCCGGACGAAACGCCGTCGTACGAAACATTATCCTCCGATGACGAGGATGACGTGTCGTCGAATTCCTCCACGCGATTTGAATTTTCTACCTCATCAATCTCCAGATTGTTCATAGATTGTTGTTTCTCTGAATGATGATCCATTTTAAATTTCAATTAATTAAGGTTAAATTTGTTCGAAAGTCAGCTCCTTGTCCAAAAAAAAATCGAAGGAGATTGAGAGAAAATAACGCAATCCACACGTCGAATAGCTGCAAATAGGAAACAAGAGGAGTTGAGTTCCTTTAAATAAGATCGGAACGCCTAACGGATTTCAGATGTGGTAATGAAATGTGATTTAGGGCTGAACGGGAATCCGGGCAATTATGGTACGAGATTTTTAGTATATATACCATATAGCAAATCTTATTACCACCGATATTTAAGGTTTGTATTTATTACATTTAAGTATATCATCTTTCAATTTATGTACCAAAATTTTATTTAAGATTTAATTATCAACTTATTAATTATAGGCTTTATTTGTGGAACTGAAAATCTTTTTAGATTTTATTATACACGTTTCTTCTCTCTCTTACAAACAAAACCCACAATTTTCTTCCCTTTTTAAATTACCCTCCCCCCACATTTTTTTACCAAAATCGATTTCTCTCTCTCTCTGCTTGAATTTCATCCGCCATTGTCGAAGCTTGAACAGTTTCAGATCGAGAAGTTCTTCTCAATCCACCATACTTTCAGTCCATAAAATTGTATCAAAGCCAGAAACCCTCTACAAAACCGATTTCTCTCTCGCTCTGCTTTGAAGTCGGATAACATGTCAGTTTGTATGTCCTTTGGCATGTAAACAGTCTTAGGATCACAATACTTTGGAACGACAATGCTACCAACTACTGTTGCAGTACATTTGCGCATTATGAATGTTTCGTCCATTCGGCAGCATGTGTGTTGTCGGCTAAAACTTCTTATCTTGAACAATGAAGAATCATGAATTGACGTTGCCTTGAAATGCCATTTGCAGTTCTCAGCTACACATACAAGCCAGTAGCTACAAAAAAATCCAATTTTCAGACATATTTATTAAAAACTACAATTAACTACAAATTGACTACAATTAACTACAAACTGACTATAAGTAACTACAAATTGACTACAATTAAATACAAACTGACTACAAGTAACTACAAACGGACTACAATTAACTACAAACAATTAACTACAAACTGACTACAAGTAACTACAAACTGACTACAACTAAATACAAATTGACTACAAGTAACTACAAACGGACTATAATTAACTACAAACTGACTACAATTTAACTACAATTTGTATAAACAAACCTAGCTTCAATAATCTGAAATCTGGAAGAACTACAATTTGATTGACTATCACGCTGTAAATTCTGATTTTCGGTATTTGATGTAGAAGAATGAGAGATTTTCGAAACTGAAATCTGGAAGAACTACAATTTGATTGACAATCACACTGTAAATTCTGATTTTTGGTATTTGATGTAGAAGAATGAGAGATTTTCGAAACTGATGGCTACGTATGAGAGATTCACGCAGAGAGATTTGCGCTGGGATTAGATCTTTTAAGGTTTTAAAAAGATCATTTAATTAAGACAGAATCAAATATTAATTGGGAAGCTTAAAATCTGGCGCTATTTTAGGCTATAAACTCAGCCAGATATGGTTTGGTACATTTTTTGAAACGAAAACATGGAATATGCGGGTAATAACAAAACAAGGCACAATAATGGTAATAAGGTTTGCTATATGGCATATTTAGGTAAAAATCCCTTATGGTATTGCGTAGGGCCAAGCTGACTCTTATTGGGCCTATATTGTTTATTGCGTAAAAATAGTACGGTATAGCTAATTTTCGGATTGGTCATTCAAAAATAATCAGTATTAACTAAATTAATGAAAAATAACTATTACTTTGTTGTAATAGAGATCGATCCAGCATAATCTACTGGAGTTCGATGCGCATGTGTATGAACTCCAACATATTATGCTGGACCGGTATACTTTGTTGGCTTCAGTATAATATATTAGAGACTGGAGCACAAGTGCTCCAAACTCTAGTATATTATACTAGACCATTAGACTTGCTGGAACTCCGATATATCATGATGGAGTTCTAGTGTACTTATCTAGAACTCCATCATATTATGTTGGAGTTCCAATATACGTGTCCTGTAACTCCAGTATAATATGTTGGAGTTCAGGTATACTTATGCTGGAACTCAGCATGATATACTGGAGTATTTTTCGAGTTTTGAAAAGTATTTTTGCTCAGATTTATCTTTACATAAAAAGTGATTAAATTTCGATTACTTTTAAAGTATTGCGCAATTTTTTAACGACCATATGTAAATCTAACTATTTTTGAATTTCTCCCGCTTATTATGGGACCGTGTGCGCCGCCTAAGGCGGTGATAGTGAAAGCGCCACCTCAGCATTGCGATAAGACAAAAGCTAGTTTAATTAAGGAGTTTTGACATTGTTACCCACAAAAATAAAATTATTTATTCTTGTCTATCCATTTTTTTCCACCCCGTTAACTAATTATGTTTCTTACCGATAGTAGATTTTGTGGGAAAATTTTTCTTTATTATCCTATTCTTTTTTATTTTTATGCTTCTTTTCTTTTCTTTTTTCTTTCTTTTTCTTTTCTCTTTTTCTTTTATCTTGGTTTCTTCTATTTTTTTCTTTTTTTCTTTTTAATTTCATTTAACTTCTCTTTTTTATATTCTTTTTCTCTTCATAATTTAATTTCATTTACTGTTTTCACTATTTTTATTATTATTTTTTATATTATTACTAAAGTAACATTAAATTGTATACCAATTAAATATAGTTAATATAACAAAAAAACTACAATTATACACAAAGATCTTAAAAAATTAATTCAATTATTAAACTGAAATAATATCAATTGTCAATAAAGATTTCAAAAAACTCTAAAAGGAACTAATTCTAAGAGTATATTATTATATTATAAATCACTATAATTTTATTTTTTATTTTCTTGCATTTTTAGTTTGCCCCTCGCCTTGGGTAAAAGCTTAAAGCAAATTAAAAGGGAAAAGGCAAGTGAATTTACGTGTAATAAGTATACTATTATAGTATATGTATACTATTATAGCATACTATTACAGTCTATTGCGTATTATTACAATATACTATAGTAATATATTGTATACTATAATAGTATACTGTTGCAATATAACTATATACTCCTATAGTATATTGTATACTATAGTGGTATACTATTAGGTAACTGCGTTCTTTTTCGATTATTACAATATACTGTTGCAGTATATTGTAAACTATAATAGTATACTGTTGCAGTATAGCTATATACTCTTACATTATATTGTATACAGTAACAATATACTATAGTTGTGTTCTTCTTCGATTTTTAACTGAAATTTCGATGTCAATCACCTCAAATTAGCTCCAAATGCTATCAAATTTCAGTATGAACTTTCAGAAGGTACTATAAGCGATGTTTAACAACATTCACTATGAATATGGTTAAGGTAATAAATAATAATTGCAATTTGTATAACTTTCTAACTTTTCGTTAGTCAATTTACAGTAGTAGATAATCCTAACTGACTCATAAATGAGTTTATTTCTAACAGTTCACAAGACCATACACAGACATAAAAGTTGCACTTCAACTAAATTTAATACTTTAGTTCGACCTTAAGCATAAACTTAGTGGGCATTTGGACATAAAAATCGTAAAATTTCAACAACAAAAAATGAAAACGTATTTAAAAATTAAAAATATATTTGGACATGAATATATTTTAGTTGTGTTTGATTGTAAATGGTTCGAGTGAGAACTTTTAACAACTGTTTTTTGAAATTTTTTAAATTTTTAAAAAATTATAAAATTTATATTCAAGTGAAAAATAAAAATTTTATAGCCAACCATTAATTTTGAAAAAAGTAAAAAAATTTGAGGAATAGTAAAAAAAATTCATGGCCTAACGGAATCTTTAACTTTCATTCCGTGATTTGCCAAAAGTGAACAAAATTGGAAAAAGAAAAAGAAGAAGAAGAAAAATATAGGGTGTTGACCCCTAGATAAACTTGTCAACCGGGCCGGGTTGATCCGGGACAGGCCCGGACCGGTACAACCCGGGACCGGACCGGTAGGAGGCCGGGCCGGGCTGGGTTCAAAGGGGGTAGGGGGTTGGTCCGTTAACAATATTTTTATTCGGAACCGGACCGGACCGGCCCGGTACGGTGAACAGTACCGTGAACCGTTACAGCCCGGATCGGACCGGCCCGGTTCAACGGTATCTTTTTTTTTAAATTTTGAATTGATGGGGCCCACATTTCCGTTGGCAACGGCTACAGATCTGTTGGCCAACGGATTTCTTGCAAAAATGGCCATTTTTTATTTTTTTGTATTTATTAAATTACAATATTAACCCTTCTTAAAATCTATAAATACCCCTCATCTCTTCTTCATTTCTTCACTCAAAAATCTTATCTCAATCGCAATTCTCAAATTATCAATCTATCTCTTCCCTTCAATTTGCAAGATTAAATATTTTATTTGTTACTCTTTTCCCGAATTTAATTTATCGCAATTTGTCATTCGGAATTTGAAGCTTGAAGTTCAAAATTGAAATACTTGCTTGAAGTTTGTTCGTGGTAACACCGGATTGCATAATCAATTGCTCAATTTATTGTCAAATTCGGTGCACTCCCTCCAACTCTTTCTCTTATTTAATATTTTAATTGCATATTTGATTTTAGCTTATATTTTAATTTTTATAATACGTTTAATGCTGCTAAAAGAGCGTGTAGAAAAGTTACTGGTAGGGGTGGAAGTAAAAAAAGAGGTAGTCCTGTAGCTTCTGGTAGTAATAGTAATGACCCATCTGTAAAAAAATGATTACTTTGGGTTGTTTACCTTTTTCTTTTGCTTCTTCATCGTATCTTATTACGTATATTCAAAGGATTTACAATCCTTTATTTAAAGGTGTCCCTAGAAGTACTTGTAGAGCAGATATCTTTAGACTTCATGGACAATATCAAACATACATACGTTATTTGTTTAGTCACCTTCCTTCTAGAGTATGTCTAACTTCTGATATTGGTCATGCTGTTAATGAAAATGATTATTTGACAATTACATGCCATTGGATAGATGATAATACTTGTATGCAAAAACGTATTATCGCTTTTAAATATGATGAAGATCAGAGTCATACTGCTACGTTTATAAGTAGTACAATTGTTGACGTTGTTGAATTTTATAATCTAAACCAAAAAGTTTTGTGTAGTCTTTTGATAATGCTTCAAACAATAATGCTGCAGTTTCAATTTTAAAATTACATTTGCAACCACCTCTTGACGATATTTTTCATGTAAGGTGTGCATGTCATATTTATAATTTAATTGTTAAAAGTGGCCTTGATTTATTTCCAGTTGAGATTACTCATGTTAGAAGAGCAGTTGATGTTATTCAGGGAAATAATAGACAATCTAGAATAAAAGAATTTAAAACAAAGTGTATGCAGTATAACCTTACACCTAGATTCATGCCAGACGAAGTTGTTACTAGATGGAATTATACATATATATTTTTAAAATGTTGCTACAAATATAGATTTCCTATAACTGAAGTTGCTAATGCACATTGTACTGATCCTACGCGTATGTTAACAAGTGATACTTGGGATGTCATTAATGATGTTGTTATATTTTTACATAAATTTTATACTGCTACTGTTGTGTTTTCTGGCGCATATTACCCAACTGTTACTACCGCTTTAGTACATATAGCTGAAATTTCTTTGCTACTATATGAATTTAAGAAGAAAGAAAAATATATGGATGTTATTGTAAGTATGCAAGCGAAATTCAAAAAATATTTCTTTCCAATTCCTCCAGTTTACTTAATTGGTGCAGTTTTAAATCATTCTATTAAAATGTCTGATTGCCACCAATTAATGAATATACTTATATGGAGATTGGAGAATCTGAAACTCCAAATTTATATGATTCTATGAACAAACTAAATGAATATTTGCAACAACTATATAATTATTATGCAAATGAATGTGATAATACTGCTCGTGCTTCTGACAATGTTAATCCCGCTATGCAATGTAGCAGTTCTTCTAATGTGGATGATGAAGGCTTTGATAGTTTTAATATTTTTTCTACATTTTCTAACACTCAAACCAGTAGCAGGAATATTGATGAGCTTCAATTCTACTTGCAGAAGCAAAAGGAACCTCGCACAAAGGACTTTTCACCGTTGGGATGGTGGCATGAAAATGCAAAGCAATTTTCTGTTATTTTCGCTAAGGCTCGTGACGTGCTGAATGTGCCAATTTCTACCGTTGCATCGGAGAGTGCATTTAGCCAAGCAAGACAACAACTTGGAGACACCCGCCACTTATTGGGAAGCAATGCTTTGGAAGTTTTAGTATGTTTAAGAGATTGGATTAGATCGGAACGAAGAAATCAAGGAAAGGAAGATGTTGATAGCCCAGAAGACGAAGAAATTGGAGATATATTAACCCATGGAAACCCATCGGAATTTAACTCCCCAGAAGAAGGTCAATCAGTTCATATTGATTATGATGAACTTGCTAAGGCGATGCAAAACATCTGAAATTACTACTTCACTAGTTTACTTGGTAGAAAAATGTAAACATTTTATTTTCTACTTATTAATTTGAAATTGAGAAATAAAAAAGCACTTGCAATAAGTGCAAATTTTTCCCATCTTACTTGTATTTATGATTTCATTCAATGATTACAAAGTATTAACATAATTATAACTTAATAGTTATACTTAATTTAAAAAAAAGTTGAAAATATACTAAACCCTGCCCGGCCCGGCCCCTTTCAACCCGTAACTCGTATGGTTCAATTTTAACACGAACCAACCCGGCCCCTTAAGAACCCGGTACTATTCGGCCCGGCCCGGCCCGGCCCGGAACCCGGACAGATCGGACAAAATCCGACCCGGCCCGCACCGGTTGACCCATTAGCCACCTTTACCCCTAGACGATAGAAGAAAGAAAGATGGTTGGCAAGGAAAAACCGGGTAAATATTTTTATACCTATGGATAAGAGTAATAAATAATTTGGGCATAAGCATTAAATAGTAAATAATTTACGATTAATGGGTATAAAATGAAATTTTCTCTTTAAAATTAAGTAATACCCTATATTTAATTAAAGTTAAGAAGCGAGGAACCTCGATTTATAGCTTTTCTTGATATGGCATATACATAAATACCATAATCAGATGTTGACTAGTTGGCGAATTAGATGGAACTTATGATAGTTTGGTTTTAAATTTAATAGATTGATTCATTGAGCGCATTCTTAAATTATTATTATTTTAAGTTGTAATATTGTAAGCAAATTTTATTTTTACCCCGTAAAAATAGAGATTATTTTCGAGATACCATCGAATAAAAGAATTATCAAACACATCACGTTCGAACAAAAAGACCGGATAAAATATTGCGAAGTCATAACTTCATTTTCCTAGTTTCCCCCAACAAATTACACTTCCACCGATGGTCATTCTCATTCACAAAAAGGATTATACTCCTACCTAATCCTGACCAAGTTTGGACCTCATGAGAAGCAAAGTGAAAAGCTTTTAGATGCACTAAGCACTGCCAAAAGTGAAGTATATACAATACCAATAACCCAGTATAATCCTTTAGTAGGGTCCGGAGAAGGTAGTATGTACGTTGACCTTACCCCTACCCTGAGGTAGAGAGGCTGTTTCCAAATAGACCCCGGCAGCCTTCCCTCCAAGAATTTCCCACATTGTTCTTGGAGAGATTCGAACTCACAACCTCTCGGTTGGAAATAGGGATTGCTTACCATCAGAGCAACCCCTCTTGTCTCCAAAAGTAAAGTATATAACTTAAGGAAATCGGATCACCAATAGACTAATAAATAACACGTTCTACTAGGTCATTCTAAGTCCAAACAATTTTGAAATAGTAATTAGAAATACAACAACATTTCACCTTTGATACAGAAGGAAGATTGACGGCATTAACTAGTATGCCTTGACCAAAACGGATTTAAGGTCTACTAAGATATTGCCATTCTATGCCACGAAGACACAGCATATGACCCGATATCTGTAATGGTGAAGGTAGCATATATCCAATTGAATAATTGAGATGCTCAGCTGGTTAGAACATCACTGTTATAAAATCATCTTTATCTTTGTTATTACAAAGTAACACGTCCTGCTTAGACTTCAACGAGGAAAACCAACTTCTAATGAGGCTTTAATCTGATAGAAGTAGCAGAACTACCTGTTAATAACCATCTAGCACCCCGGACAAGTTCCTCCTTGACCATGAATAGAACAGCAGCAGCAAGAACACTTTGTATAATTTTTGTGCCCATCCCCTTGCAGAATCCATGAAAGCCTTCATAGCGCAAAATCTTCACAATAGCATCAAGTGTGCCTATATTGCATAGAGCGACTTTTTACTTTTTGATTTTTATTTTTATTTTTTATTTTTGGAAAAAGAAAGAAGCCCAAAAAGCTATATGGAATAAAACCTAATATATGTCATATTGAGTTTCAGAAAATTGCCGACTATAAATCCACCATCAGATTGCCAACAAAGTTTCAGTCAAGATAATCTAGATAAAAATAATCCAAATTCCAAATGACTCCAGGTCGTACTTTTGTCATTTTTATTTTGAATGTAGGTTAACATATTGCTGTAAATAGAATTACTGCATTTAGCTGTCTGATTTCACCAATGTAGAGAAACTCAAATATAGAAAATATGCTGACCTTTAAAATGATACCTAGTATAGGAACACGGTAACTCAAGTCCACTGACCTTTATAGTGATGTCTTTTATCCCCACCAACATCCTGCTTTGCCTGAAGTCGTGACTGCAAGACAGAAAGCACTTAAAGTCAAACAACTGCTGGATAGTGGTCCAAACTCTGCATAGAACTAAATTGGACCCTATTGCCGCCAAACTGGATTTCAACTGTTCCGATCGGCAGTTGCAATGAAAGTTAAAACTAAGAATGTAGTAATTCACTATGTTGCTCGGACTCTCCGAAAATGTCTGTGGGTGTGTGTCGGATCCTTCAAAAATAGTGCATTTTTGGAGGATCCGATACGGGTGTGGCGCCATTTTGGAGGGTCCGCGACACATAGGTAATTGATGTTGTATGAATACTCTGCGGAAGTCAATATAGCTAAAAGCATATAGTGAAACCATTTCGAATTATGCTAGCTGAAACTATTAACGGGGCCAAATGAAGCTGAATGGAAGAGGACAGTGAACAAAGTTTAAAGGCAAAGAATTCATTTGTCCATGCGCCATAAGGTATGTTGTTTGACAGTTGGTTGACTAATTTACCCCAAAGGTGAAATGGAGTGTAGAAAAACAGAAGATGACGATGAGTATGAGTCAACTTTTAGGGGGCTGCTATTTGCATCAAATATTTGCACATTAATCCAACAGATTTGAAAATTTTGATGAGAAGGGTGGAAACGAACTTTCTTCATACTGAACTTGTATACCTTGATAACCAGAAGAGGATACGTTACAACTGTAGCTCCAAGTTTTGCTACAGCTCCCAGTAGAAATATCTAGCAAAGATATAAACATATGAGGTCCAACAGTTAAGACACATCAAAAGCTAAAAATTCTAAAATGATAATACAAGTCCAGAATACAATTTAGAGGAATAAGAGAAAGGGACAAAAGTTTACCTCCAAAGCAGTGACATCATTGGCACCTTTGTTGCTAGAGGCACGTTGTTTCCTGATCTTCTTTAGTAAGGTTTCATATAGCATAAATTGTATGGAAGGATTGCTTACCTGTATTTAGCAATGAGAAGGATCAGGAACTATCATTTAGTACGTACTATGTACTAGAGTAAGTTCTCACATACCATAAATAGTGTTGGAAAAACACCATTCCAGAAACCCCAAACTCCAGCTTCACCATAGACTTCTTGAATCTGAAATATAGAAATGTTACCTATTAGAAAATTACAGGAATAGGCTGCACAGTTGATACCATGACTGTGAAGCATGACCAAAAAGTCCCTAATTACTAAATGGCAAAATATGTTTATGCTTCAGTCCAGTCGGCGTCAAAGAGGACTACGTGAGTACCATCATAGGTTCACACATGTTCTGCATAGAAGCTGCAGAGACATTTTCTGTTTCTGATTTTACAAAAAAGTTGAACAAAAAATTATGAATCTTTTCAGAAACCATCATTTCCCACAATGCTATTATGCTCCAGTATTAAGTAATGAAAGAAAATTAAGCATCAACTAATCCATATTGCCAGTTAAAACTTACAACATAGAAGAAATATGTTTTTAAAAAAAGAATCTTTAGAGAGATATATGTTGAAGCCGTGCACCGGCTTTCATCACGAGAACAGATACTGACAAGTAAAGTTCTCATGGTTTCTCCAACTAGATTAAGCTCCAAGCTTTGCAAATTAAGTTCAGCGCATCATAAATCACATCTTTTAATAAGTATATCTATGTACATACAGTGTGGCTTGTCCCATATGGCGGAGGTTCAACCACAGCAGAGATTGCATCCTGTGATGTTACAGGTTTGGTGTGGTTATCTTTATCTTTTCTTGTATGAATCTGCACAACAGTTGTGAGAAATAAATGTAAGAAAATCAAGTATGCGACAAATTAAATTAGTGAGAAATTTTTCACGAAGAAAACCAGTAGATAGGCAATTAGTGATACTTTTGAAGCGAAGCTTTTTTACTTCAAACCATGGCAATCAATAATACATTTAAAGCGAATCATTCTGACATCAAGCTAACCACAGTATCAACTGAGTACTATACCATCCATAACTCAGATGCTCCTTCTACTTATGAATCCCTGTAGATCACAAAATGATCAATACATGAGTAAGCTTCCAAACTGACGTTTCCATCTTTGGAAGCAGCAAACGCACAGGAAAATGTCAGTAAGTGAATTCAAAGCACCATTCTACTTCACTCACAATATTCAACAACACAATCAATCTTGGACCAATGTCGTCCCTTCCAAATGACAGATATCCAACCTCAACATGTATAAGAGTACTGTACTTGCAACACCAACTATTCTATCTCAACGCCTACATGGAATGAGCAAAGGAATTTCCCCAGCTTGGTCAAAGCATACAGTTTGAAGAGCAAGTTTTCTTTGTAATCAACATGAGCTAGGTAACTAATTATACAGATCTCTTAATTCTACGTTTAATAGACAAATGGTACTACAGCATTAAGGTTGAACTGCAGCTCTCCAACAACAACACTGCTATCTCAAACTAGTTGGAGTCGCCTACAAATCCTCTATCAGTTCTGCTCTACCTGGGCTTGTCAATCCCAATACTCGATGATTTATCTGTATTTATTTTGCATAGGAGTCTTCTCATCTCAAATTAATCAGTCTGATGTTTGTTTCCCTAAACAAAGACATATATCCACATAACTTAAAAGACTTTGGTTTGTGTACATTCATAACCAGTACTTTACTTGCAATAGTTCCACTTTGTAAGATAAAAATTTGATCTCAATCTCACATACATATTTGACATAATGCGGAGAAGCAACAGCATTACAGCGGCAGAATCAATGATGATGTTTTGGTCTCCTGAAAAGAGAAGCAACTTTATGTTGCAACTAACACATGTCAGCTTTGCACATTCTGTGCAGTGTGCTCTTTTACAATCCACGTTTACCAGCCAGGCTACTGTAAAGGTTGCTAATCAGGTTGCTAATCGCACCCTTTAATGTTTCATACTGACATATTTATTCGGCGTTGAATTAATGAGTCCTAGCAGAAATCCATTACAAAGATCAGCATACTCTGCATATTCCTGCCGAAAACCAAACTTCTAATTACCCTTCTGAATATCTATTTCATAGATAGTAAGCAACACTGTTCTCATTCTTGACCTGTAAATGGCACCACATCCTGAAATCCTCTATTTCTGGTGGTTTTAGTTAATTATCTTAAAGTTAGTCCCTTTCCTCAGATTACAAAAACTATAACATCTTTCTACTTCTTCCCTTGCTTGAATATATCCCTCAACATAATCCCATCAAAAATGAATTTAAATAGAGCTCATTCTCCGACCCCGCGAGCCTTTGTCTTATGCAGTTACAAACCTCTAGTCACTCGAAAAAAGAAATAAATTGTAGCCCTACATCTGTATTGCACTTCCGACAATTCCAATTTCCACATGAGATAAGTTAGAGCAAAAACTCATAGAAGAAAGTGTTAAACTGGTAGAAACAAATCTTAAAAGAAAAAGATCTTATTCCACAACATAAAGGATGCAAGAATCAAAGATCAACTACCAACACCAATAAAACTTTTTGCTGTGCTAAGCTCACCAAAAAATTAAGTAAATGCACCGATTTCATAACCATTCTCATAGGAGGTAAGGAGAAACCCAGAGTATTTTACCTGCATGCGTGTAACAACCACCCATATGGGATTAGTCAGCAGCACGTTAACACACCTGTAACATGGAAAAGTTAAAACACTCATGAGTAAAAAAGAAAAACTACAAAATCTCAAATGACATTTTAGCCAGATAATTTTATTCTTCACGATGGTGCTTTACAAGTTTTGGTTAGATAAAATAAGAATATCCATATTATCAAGACGGAATTCAAATTTTTTTTTTTTTTTGATGAGGGTATTGTGGCAGAATGCTGTTGATACCTGCACTATAAATATAAAGTTTTAGCCAAGCCACCAAAAGTAGCATCCAACAGAAAAGAAAAATACCCAGATAAAGCAGCCACCAGTAATGAAGAGAACATTCCCACTGATCCATCACCAATTCCTTTTTTCTTACGTTCAAGTGCATCAGTTTCTGCTCTATTCCTGAATATTTGGTAGAAATAATAATAAACACCCTGTATCAAGAAAATGACGGAGACGTAAGATATCATAATTTTTACTGCCAACAACAAAGAAAAAAGAATAAGGAAATATAATTAGTGAAGTTTCTAGTATGAGGATGATTAAGATTTGTTAATTGATTACTAAAATTTTGTCTCGCCATTTGTCAAAGGGAATAAGAAGATCATTAAGGCAAACATACTCACTTATGCAATGTGCTCTTGGACCAATAAATATGGGTTACCCATACTATACAAATGAAATCTTGATCGATAGACCAGATGCTGAATCACCAGACTATGAATGAACAGAAGATTGGGTGGGGAAGGGATCAATTTTAAAAAAAACATCAATTATATATCGAAAACTTAATTGAGCCGTGAGCCATCCAAAAGGGCAAAAACATAAACATCTAACAAACATACAGAAGCTTTGAAGATCGAGTTCCGTGCATTTCTGAACTATTAGCCAATCAAACCAAAAATGCAGTGCAACTATTATCATAATACTTAAACGGCGAGGTAAACTAGACGTGATCCTTAGCATCTTCAGCTCTGTCCATGATCAATGTTTAACGAGACAAACATCAGTTTCTTATATAACATGAGGCCTATAAATCGTAAGTTAGAAACAAAGTTATCCTCTCCTTGTTCAGGAATTAAAGACAATTTGGTGAGTTTCATGTTTCCACATCAATCTTCACTAGTTCTTGTGACATAAGCAGGGAGTTTTTGACCCACTTGGTCAATTAACTATCACCCTAAATTTAGGTTAATCCTTTACAATCTGTTAGCATACTTAATCTTTTAAGTATGACCAAATCTAACCCACCATAAAAAAAAGAAGTGTGACCACATCTAGCATCATCTCCATACAAAAGAGCTGTCAAAGCGAGATCACTTTACCACTTGCTGTCCATTTGACCAGCCTATTAAATGGGAAAATGTAACAGCACATTATCGACTTGCTTTCCCCAAATAAGAAAACCTAAAGAGTTGCTCGATCCAAGGAGAAGGTATAGCGAACTACTACTCTAATACTCTTCAATGCAAAGCCATAGAGAGACGAATTTGACACAACTAGTGACGCGCAGAGAAGAGGCAAAGCTTGACGCAATCAACAGAATAAGATAAAGATCTTCAAAACAAAGTCACAGAGAGACTCAACAAGGATAACAGATTGAGAGGGCAAATATTTATTTTCCTTTTTCCGGTCCAGTCGCATATTTTGATCGGATTATTGAGCAAGTGACTGTTCTTGTATCTGAAGAACAAAAGAACTTCAAGTGCAGTTAGTAGGTTACATTGCCAAATTGATAATTTGATACTAATGGAAGAAAAGTTGGCAAAGATAAAGGAAAGTATAAGACAGTGAAAGCTCAAATGGCTCAAACAGAAAGCTAGACTGGAGTTGATTTCTTATTGTTGTATGTGCTGCAATTCGAGAGAAGGTGGGGGTGGCTCCGGTGGATGACAAGATAAGAGAAGCGAGGCTGAGGTGGTTCGGGCATGTGCGGAGGAGGAGTCCTGATGCCCCGGTGAGGAGTTGTGAATAGCTGGCGATGATCGGCGTCCGGTGAGGCCCGGTGAGGCAGAGGGAGGCCTAAGAGGTATTGAGGAGAGGTGATTAGGCATGGCATGGCTAGAATGCGGGTTTCCGAGGACATGGCCCTTGATAGGAAAGTCTGGAGGTCTAGTATCAGGGTTGTAGGATAGGGGCCCCTAGAGTTTTTCGTTCTACTCACCCGGGGTTGGGTGAGGCCTGGCAGGGCTATCTATAGATGCAGGGCTATCCATAGATGATTTGTGTTTTGGATTGTGTCTCCCTTATGGTAGTTATTTATGGTAGTTACTGTATGATATTATTGCATGCTATTTTATTTACGGTTCTTATGTTTAGATAATTATTTACGCTATTTCTGCTGGACTTACTAATGCTCTTTTGTTTTTGTTTTTGTTTTTGTTTTTCTTTTCCTTCACTGAGCCGAGGGTCGATTGGAAACAGCCTCTCTGCCCTTTCGGGTAGGGGTAAGGCTCGTCTACATATTACCCTCCCCATACCCCACTTTGTGGGAATATACTGGGTAGTTGTTGTTGTTGTGCTGCAATTATGTACGTACATTATGGATTTCAAAGTGGAAACACAAAGCATGAGTTAATGCAATTTCCAAAGACGTAGTTGGTTTGATCTACTGTACAAATTGCTGTCTGGCGAGCTATGTTGCTCGAACTCTCCGAAAATGTCAGTGGGTGTGTGTCGGATCCTTCAAAAATAGTGCAGTTTTGGAGGATCCGACACGGGTGTGGCGCCATTTTGGAGGGCCCGCTCAACATATCTGGCGAGTGAGATAATATTGTTACAGACAGTTTTATTAATTGTAGGATTTAGTTTGCAGAAAATAAGCACTTGATATACTCTTTTGAGAAACAAAGTTATGATTAGACAGTACAACAACAATAACTTTGCCTCAGTTCCAAACAAGTTGGGGAGGCAATATCTTAAACAGTTAGTAATATGATTGCTTAGCCGTACTATGCTTTTTTAATTTATAATTGGAATATAACAAAGATATGGAATGACCACCACTATAAAACAAATAAAAGAAACACCATTATGTGCTCTTCCTATGCCAATTAGCCATAATGCCGAAAAACAAACCACAAAAAAACTAGAAACACAGAGGAAAACTGAGGATGATCAACTACTCTTGCTTCTTGCCAACACTTCCATTACGCACTTTTGTTTTTGACTTCAATCCTTCTTGACAATCCTAGAGATTTCACAATAACGGATAGAGGGAGCGATAGCTAAAGCTTGGTGCCAAATAAGCATTGATTTGCCTCCTAATTGCAGAAAAATTTCCTCCTAATTGTATAAGCTTCGATGTGTTTCATTCCATAATGGGCCAGTCACATAATCGTCAAAATGGGAAATCCAGTCAGCTTTGCCGGTTGTTAATGGGGACCAAAAATGTTAAATTTGATCATATTCAAGGATTAAGAAATGTAAGAGGTGTTCTGTCCAACTTAACTAGCACCGAAGAATGTTAGAGGTATGATACGAAGGACCACCGTAAGTTTTGGAAACTATTGCTGGATATTCTCCAGCAAAAGCCATAGTATCGCTATAATGGGAGGTTTAAGAAAAGATGTACCAATTACCAAAATAATATTTTTGTTAGGTACACATCTATTTGTGCTATTCCACCTATGAAGTTCTTGATGATGGTTGTACTTCCAAATTTTCGTAGAAGCCAATATTTAAGGACGAAATATGTGAAAAACTCATAAGCAGGATAAGGACAAATAACTACATGCAGATAACGTATCACATCAAGATTGCATGATTGGCACATCTTTCGAGAGACAAGGGACCACATATCACCCAGATTTATTTTCCCAATACCTAAACACAAGGCTGCCTTCTGCCAATATAAGTTTACCTACAATTACGACTTGAATTACAAATCAATGGAAGTAATTTTACAAATTCATAATCAATTGTTACTTAGCCTACTCCAATTCACAAACTAATAATAGTATTTCCTCAGTAATATGCTATTTTACTGTGACCAATTCCTCGTCCGACTTAGTAATATGATCTTAACCAAAAATCAATTATCATTCTACACTACTCCCATCTCTTTTTAGTTCACAATAAGTTCTCAGCATCCACTCAAACTTAAAGCTTAGTCATTTCTCTTTCCCTAATTTTTCGGAAAAAACAAAGCAGATACAATTACTAACACAACATTTTGAACCGCAGCAAATGTCAAATTCAATATTCAACTAGATTGGAACTGACAGTTGTTAACTTTTTCTTTTTTGGTCGCAAATATCTACAACACACTAGCTCCGAGTAGGTCCATTTCGTTCCCGAACCCGAGACCGATTCGTGTAGCAGGCAAAGGTGGTATTCATAGTTGATGTCTGATGAGCAAGCACACGCAACAAACCACGGGATATTCTAATCAAAGATACTTTACAGGATAAGTACGCACAAGGCGCACATTAGCATAAAGCAAAAAAAAAAAAAAAAAAAAAAAAGAAACCTCACCTGCGACGCAGCTGTACCAATTAGCGACGGGGCTAAGCCACCGTATAGTCCATTCCATCCTTCTTGCCTTACAACCTGCAGATCAAGTAATCAAAACAAAGAAATAAAAACTGAAAAATAAAAGGCAAATACCTGGCAAATTTGTTCGATACTTCCAATCATTTGCTTCATTTTCTTAGAATTTCTATCTATTTGCTGCCGAGTATTTACCTGACATAGCACAAGTCAAACAAGAAAAAAGCTGCACTAATTCTATTTTTGTACATTAAAAATAAACCTAGAAAAAAAGAAGAAATATACTAATAGAGAGTAGTAATACTGTTTGTAGAGGATAGGTGATGAGCTGAGCGATGATGCCACCACCGGCGCCGGCGAGGCCACTGATCAAAGCGTCCGACATAACTATTTACACTAAAATCGGAAAAGCAAAAAAACAGTTTTTGGGCATAAGAAGTGCAAACTTATTTACGATTTAATAGCAAAGAGATTGTTTTTGGGAAAAAAGGTAGTAATTGGAAGAATGAAAAAACGTGCAAGTAATGGAATATCTTTGACTTTGGAAGTACCGGGAAATGGTAAGTGAAATGAGAAATAACATGCGAATGGAGTGGACTAATCGCTATCAGTGTGATGAGTTCGGTTTTATTATGTTTCTCTACCCGAAATTCAAAAATAGTTAAATTTATAACCAATCGTTTAAAAATAGCTCAATTTTAAAATTAATTAAAATTTTAATTATTATTTATATAAAAATAAATTTGAACGAAAATATTGTTCAAAATTCAAATAATATTTTACTATATTATGCTAAAATTTCGGCATAATTATACTTGAATTCTAGAATATTATACTGGAGTTCCAGCATAAGTACACTAGAACTACAGCATAATATATTGAAGTTCTAGCAAGTATACTGGTCCAGTATAATATACTGGAGCCAGCAAAGTATACCGGTCCAGCATAATATTCTAGAGTTCATACACAAGTGCACCGAACTCCAGTATATTATGTTGGACCGGTCTCTATTGCAGCAAAATAGTGGCTATTTTTTATTGATTTGGTAAACGCTGACTATTTTTTGTTGACTATTCCAAAACCTGACTATACCGTGCTATTTTTATGTTCAAGATAAAAAGGGAGAAATTCAAAAATAAGTAAGATTTACATATGGTTGTACAAAAAATAGCTTAGTTTTAAAAGTAATCGAATTTTGATCAATTTTCATGTAAAGATAAATTTGAACGAAAATACTATTCAAAATCTGAAAAAATACTCCAACATAATACCGGTCTAGCATAATATACTGGAGTTAGGAATACCGATGCTCCTCAGTATATTATACTGGAGCTAGCAAAGTATATCGATCCAGCATAATACGTTAAAAGATCATATACATGTGCACCGAACTCCAGTATTGTGAGAATACACGGGAGAAAATATGATTGATATTATTCTCTTATGTAAAACATGATACAATGAGTCATATATATATATATATATATATATATATATATATATATATATATATATATATATATATATATATATATATATATATATATATATATATATATATATATACACACACACACACATAACATGTCCTACTCCTAATATATATGGGATTAGGGTTATTTACTCCTATTTACATAACTATTCTAGCACTTCCCATCAAGCTGGTGCATATAAATCATATGTACCGAGCTTGTTACATATGTATTTAATACGATGACCAATGAGGGACTTGGTTAAAATATCCGCAAGCTGATTATTCGACTTCACAAACTTTGTTGTAATACTCGAGAGTATCTTTTCTCTGACAAGTGACAATCAATATCAATGTGTTTAATTCTCTCACGGAACACTAGATTTGACGCAATATGAAGAGCAGCTTGATTATCACACACAAGTCACATCTGACTAATCTCGCCAAATTTCAACTTCTTGAGCAGCTGTGATCTAAATTAGCTCACATGTCGCCAAAGTCATCGCTTGATATTCTGCTTCTGCACTAGACCGAGCAACCATATTATGTTTCTTGCTCTTCCAGGACACCAAAACTCCTCCTTCTAAAATACAATATCCAGAGGTAAAACGGCTATCAAAAGGTGATCCTGCCCAATCATCATCTGAGTATCCAACGATCTGCTCCTGGCCTCGATCCTCAAACAATAAATCTTTGCTTGGAGCTGATTTTATAGAACAAAGAATGTGAACAACTGCATCCCAATGAATATCAAGAATCCATAAACTGACTCACAACACTCACAGAAAAGAAAATGTCAGGTCTTGTCACTGTAAAGTAATTTCATTTACCAACCTATCGTCTCTATCTTGTAGGATCTCTAAGAGGCTCCCCCAGTCCTAGCAGAAGTTTAGAATTCGGATCCATAGGAGTGTCAACAAGTCTACAACCTGTCATTCTTGTCTCCTCAAGAATATCTATGGCATACTTTCTTTGTGAGACCATAATACCTGAGCTAGACTGAGCAACCTCAATACCCAGAAAATACTTTAGTTTGCCCAGATCCTTAGTCTGAAAGTATTGAAAGAGATGTTGCTTCAATTCAGTAATACCATCCTAGTCATTGCCGATAATAACAATGTCGTCAACATAGACCACCAGATAAATACAGAGACTCGAAGCAGAATGCCAATAGAATACAGAGTGATCAGATTCACTCCAAATCATACCAAATTCCTAGATAATTATGTTGAACTTACCAAACCAGGCTCGAGGAGACTGCTTTAGACCATAAAGTGACCGGCGCAAGCGATATACAAGGCCACGAGACTCCCTCTGTGCAAGAAACCCAGGTAGTTGCTCTATATAAACTTCATCCTCAAGGTCACCATGTAAAAAAACATTCTTAATGTCCAGCTGATAGAGAGGCCAATGGCGAACATCGGTCATAGATAGAAAAAAGCGGACTAATGTTATCGTAGCCACGGGAGAGAAGATATCATTGTAATCGAGCCTAAATATCTGAGTATATCGCTTGACAACAAGATGAGCCTTAAGATGATCAACCTTACCATCAAGACCAACCTTGACTACATATACCTAATGACAATCAACAGTATATTTACATGAAGGAAGAGGGACGAGCTCCCAAGTACCACTCGTATATAAAGCAGACATCTCGTCCATCATAGCCTGTCACCATCCTGGATGAGACAATGCTTCACCCGTAGACTTAGGGATGGAAACAGAGGACAAAGAAGATAGGAAAACATAATATGGTGATGACAAACGATGATAACTCAAACCGACATAATGAGGATTAGGATTAAGGGTGATACATATACCTTTCTGAAGTACAATCGGTGTACTAGGAAGAGACAAGTCCACAGTAGGAGTAGGGTCAGATGCATGACGTGAATCAGTTGGTCCTGATGCTGGGTGCGGACGGCGATGATACGTTAAGAGTGGCGTTCATGTGGTAGGGAGTTTAGGAGGAGCTGCGTTAGAATCCCCAACGGTTGAAATGGTTGACTTCTGTAGCGCAAGGTGAAGGAGGAGCTATAGTAGACTCGGGTAAGACTCATGTGGAGGAAGGTGAATGAGGAGCTAGAGTAGACTCCATAAAACTCGGTATAGGTAAGACCTCATATATATCAAGGCGGTCAGAATGGTCAGAAGAGGTAAAGAAAGGTTTAGACTCAAAAAATGTGATGTTAGAGGACATAAAGTACCTACAAAGATCAGGTGAGTAACAACGATATCCCTTATGAACACGAGAATAATCAAGGAAGACATACTTGAGAGCACGAGGAAACTAACTTATCTTTCCCAAGGGCTAAGTATCATCTAAACAAGTGCTCCCAAAAATACTAGGGGGAACAGAGTATAAGGGTGATTAATGAAACAATACTGCATACGGTATCTGATTCTGGATAGGAGAGGAAGGCATACAATTAACTAAATAACAAGCTATAAGAATTGCACGCCCTAAAAACGTAACGGAACATGAGATTCAATGAGAAGTGTGCGTACAGTATCAATGATGTGCCTATTCTTTCTCTCTGCAATCCCATTTTGCTGAAGGACATAAGGACAAGAGGTCCGATGAATAATTCCTTGAAAGTCATAAACTACTGAAATTTAGAGGATAAATTCTAAGGCATTATCACTGCAAAAAGTGCTAATAGAATCACCAAATTGATTTTTAATTTCAGCACAAAA
Organism: Nicotiana benthamiana; assembly: GCA_034376525.1. Classification (NCBI taxonomy): domain Eukaryota; kingdom Viridiplantae; phylum Streptophyta; class Magnoliopsida; order Solanales; family Solanaceae; genus Nicotiana; species Nicotiana benthamiana. The sequence goes on from CM067332.1 coordinate 71,464,157, forward strand.
ATTCTTGAATATAGAAAACAACCCATAATGATCTTTCATTAAGAAAATCCAAGTACATCTTGAATGATCATCAATGAAACTAACAAAATAATGAAATCCCAAGGTTGAACTGACTCTACTAGGATCCCATATATGAAAATGAACTAAAGAGAAAACAGACTCCGCATGACTCTCAATATTACAAGGAAATGAGGCTCGGGTATGTTTCCCGAGCTGACATGTCTCACACTCTAATGTAGATAAAATAGAGAAACTAGACACCATCTTCTGAAGCTTGGATAAGCTTGGATGTCCTAAACGTCTGTGAACTAGGTCCGGAAGATTTGTAACTAGACCTGCCTTGGAGGAATTGAGTGAGTTAAGGTAGTAAAGGTCTTCTGATTCAAGTCCTGTTCCAATCGCCTGCCCCGTACTGCGGTCATGCATGGTAAAGGAATCATCAATAAAATATATACCACAATGGAGGGCACGAGTCAAATGACTAACATATGCAAGATTAAATGGACAATCAAAGACATAGAAAAAGGAATCTATAGTGATAGCGGGTAGGGGATTCGCTTGTCCAACTCATTTTGCTTTGGTTTGAGACCCTTTTGGCTAAAGTAACAATGGGAAGAGACTGTGAATATGAAGTATTTGACAAAAGTGATTTATTACCAGAGATATGATTAGAAGCGACTGAGTCCACAACTCATTGTCCAAGAGTACTAGACTAGGATACACAAGTAAAAGAATTACCAGCAACAGAAGTATCAGTCTGAGCAACAGAGGCTACTTGTGGAGATGTCTGCTTGCTTGCTCTATACTGAAGCAACTCATTATACTTTCCTTCTGACAAAGAAAATACCCTGGTTACCTGTAGTCTCAGTCCGAGCAACATAAGCATTTTTGGGTGGGCGACCATGTAAAGAATAACACACGTCACGAGTGTGTCCAAGTTTATGACAATAAGAGCACTTGGGTCTAGATCTTCCGAAACGACCTCCTCATCGTCTATTCTCCATAGAATGAGATGCCTGATTGTCCATTGACTGGGATACGAGGACAGATGAATCAAGTGTCTGTGATGAACTCACTGGGAGACTTTGATGCTGCAGCAATGCGAAGTAATCAAGACAATGATTCATCAATTGTGGGGATATTCGGACTAGCCAAAATCTGGTCACATACTAAATCAAGGTCATTAGGGAGTCAAGCGAGTGTAAGAACTAGAATTATTTTCTGTCATTGCTCTTGTTGCTTTTCAATACTAGCAGAAACTGGCATCAACATCTCAAATTCTTCCGTGACTGCCTGTACTTGTCCCAAGTAAATAGACATATCCAAGTTATGTTTCTTCAAGCTTGTCATTCGCGATATTACATCATAGAAACGAGATATGTCATTAGTGTATAAATTATGAGCCTTTTCCCAAACTAAATAACATGTATGGAATGAACGAAACAAGGGCATCAGCTTGGAATCAATAGATCGTCACAGGTACTACATAACTGAGCATTGGCCCTATGCGACAGTGTTTTGACCTTTTCATCACCTTCGCTAGCCTTTATTGTTAAATGATCTTGAATTCAGTGACCTTTACACCACAACTCGACAGACGAAGCCCAAACTAAGCAGTTTGAACCTCCCATTAAAGGTTCTGAGGTAATCATAACACCTGAACTACCAGAACTCGTATTTTTAGACCCGAATGCATTGATTCCCAAAGACATCGTTGGATTATCATCAAGTAACAGAAAGAATCAACTGACAACTCGTCAAAACAGATGAAAAAACACTATTTTGCCGGAAAATTACTGTCACTGTCGGAAAAAATTAGTGTAGTCGCCGGTAAAACTCAAAGTTGTCGGAACTAAAAAATATAATTATGGATAAGCTCGGAATGGTAGGGAGATCAGGCTGTCATGAAGGAGTTCTCTGAAAAATGGACGGAACAGGCTCTACGCACTGGCGCTTGGAGTAGATCTCGCCGAAGGTTGACTTGTTCTGGGCGGCGCGTGAGGCGGTGTATGATGGAGGTGGTTGCTGAGGTTTGGTCGCCAGAGGTTGGGGGACCTTGTGGTGGTTTTGGTTTTTGTAAAACACCGATGGAATTGATTTTGACGAAAAATAGCCATAAAAAGTCACCGGAATTGAAGCACGGCGATGGGTGGGTTTTTTTCCCGGATGTTTTCTCACTGTCGCTCTGATACCATGTGTGAATGCATAGAGGAAAATATGATTAATATTGTTCTCTTATGTAAAACACGATACAATAAGCCATATGTGTGTGTGTGTGTGTATATATATATATATACACACACACACACATATGCACATAACATGTCCTATTCCTAATACATATGAGACTAGGGTTATTTACTTTTATTTACATATCTACTCTAACAAGTATATTATGCTGGACCGGTCTCTATTGCAGCAAAATAGTGGCTATTTTTCATTGATTTGGTAAATGCTGGCTATTTTTGAATGATCCGTCCGAAAACTAGTTAGACCGTGTTATTTTTACGACATAATTGTCATGTTGGTGCTCAGGAGTTTGAGAAAAAATAATTTGATTGAACTTGGAAAAATAGTTTTTTGAAGTTCTGTTAAAATAATATTTTTTGGAAGTTTAATATGTGTTTAAAAATTTATTTTATTTGAAAAATAAAAATTTGAAACTTTGTGAGTGCAAGAATTTTTTTTACTATAAAAAAAAACAGACTTACAACTGATAGTTAGAAAGTAACTACAATTTCAAAAACAATTAAAATTTAATTACTTTCCATACAAATATATAATTTGAGCTTAAACACACTAAAAATTTAGGAAATATTCTAACATAATATGTTAAAGTTCGAATATTTTACATATGAGCTTCCAACATAATGTGATGGAATTTTATAATGTGCTAGAGTTTCAATAAAATATATGGGAAGTTTATATGTATAAGCTCCATAATCCAACATATTATGTTAAAACTTTCAGTGTACTAGAGTTCCAACATAAAATGCCGGGAGGTTATACGCATGAGCTCCATAATCCTACATATTGCTGGAACTTTCCTTGTTTCAGTAAAAAAAGTGGCTATTTTTTAATGATTTTGCAAACGCTGACTATTTTTCTAATATCATTCCAAAAACTGACTAGCACGTGCTAGTTTTTACAAAAATTATCCTAAACCATATTTAGGAACTAAAAAAAAGAATTCAATTTTTTTAAATGAATATATTTTTTGAATAAATAATATTTTTAAAAAAATTCAAAATCTACGGCCAAACAGGAGCGTCATTAGTGCTATATCCCAAATTATTTCTATGTCCGACTCTGCTCTCTGGAGGATTTGCATCTGTACCCGCTTTTTGGGCCACGCTTTAACTGTGTTTGCTTTGCAATAAAGTGCAAGCATACTCACTTTTTCGTGTAACTTCAGTATACAGGGCTGAAGTAGCAAAGGCAATCACGTAAAACTTCACCATTCTAGTAGACGAGCCTGAAGTAGCAAGTGTGATGAAGTTTTTGTTTGTAATTGTTGAGCTTAAGCATAGTAGTTGATATTTTATTATCTATTTGCTGAAGTTTTTGTTTGTAATTGCTGAACTTAAGCATAACAACTGAAGTTTTATTCTCTATTTGCTGAAATTTTGTTTGTAATTGCTGAACTTAAGCATAGTAGCTGAAGTTTTATTCTCTATTTGCTAAAGTTTTTATTTGTAATTACACTAAATAAGCTGAAGTTTCTTATCTTGGATTCATTACTTTGTCATTAAAAAATTTTCAAAAACTTTAGCAGATGATGATGAAGTTATTTAGTTCATTTATAAAACTTCAGCACTAAATAAGCTGAAGGTATTTTGTCATGTATAAGTTTTTTCAAAAACTTCAGCAAAAGATGTTGAAGTTATTTAGTTCATTTGTAAAAGCTTCAGCACTAAAAGCTGAAGTTTTTTTGTCCTGGATTCATTAGTTTTGTCAGAAAACTTTTAAAAAAATTTTAGCACAAGATGCTGAAGTTATTTAGTTCATTTCTAAAAACTTCAGCACTATATAAACTGAAGTTTTTGAAAAAGTTTTCTAACTTACTAGATAAATAATCGGACTACTAACAATATCTAAATCATAAATTTTGAAAATAATAAATGTGAAAAGAACAAAATTATCATTGTCTACTAACTTACATACGTGGAAATATTCACAAATTATTATCTACTAACTTACGTAATTATTTATAATTTATTTTTAAGTAAATTAATATGTAAAAAATCATTCTATCCATGATATGTGCGCTTTGGTTGTACTAGCATGATTTTCAGGTATAGGTTTTGATGAATGACAATCAATGAAGTCAACTTGTTAAACAATGTTATTGTATGACAAACAATGAAGATGCATTAGCAAACAATCAAGATTGAATGCCGAGAAGCATATTGATGAATGGATTGCATGGAAAAGCCAAGACGAGCTCAAAAGTTCAAGACCGAAGACCCAAGGCATAGGTCGCTAGGTAGAAAATATTCCAGCTTTGCTGGAAACTCCGCAAGGCAATATAATCGATTATGTGATTGGAATAATCGATTTTTTCACTATCCGTTGCCTTCCCAACGTTCCGTTTTATGAACGTTGAGAAAATCGATTATGCAAAGTGGATAATCGATTATCTTGCATAAAATCAGCATAATTGATTGTCAATTAAGCAACGGACATACAACTTCTAACACCTATAAATAGAGGTCTTTTGAGCTGATTTTAAACACACAACACCTCTCATTATTCATATACATATTGACATCATTTGTGCATCATTATAGAGCTTTTGTTGAGCCATTTGAGAGACAACTTTGAGTTGTTCATAGAGCTTATTTTGTATCTCTTTATCTACTTTTATTAGAGAGTTCTTGTTGTAAAAGAGAAAGGTGTTTGAGAAGATCATATCTTCTCATTGATTGTCGGGTTTGCTAAGTACCCTCAATCTTAGTGTGTGAAGTCTTGTGGTGCGGTATCCACGAGCAAGGTGAAGTCTTGAGGTGCGGTATCCTCGAGCAAGTTGAAGTCTTGTAGAGTGTATATCTACGAGCAAGTGACAATTCTTAATCCCTATCTTAGAAGTAAAAGTTCGAATATTGCCTTCAAAGCCTCATCCTCTAAAAGAGAAAAGGTAAGTGATTCAGATAGCGATGATGATATTATTTCCAATGATATAATTGAAAAGTTTTATAAGCTTATGAAAAAGGAAATAAGGAAGGAAGAACCAAGTCCTTCATGCCATCAGTGTGGAAAACTTGGCCACACCGAGTCACATTCTCCAAAACCCAAGGACAAGAAAAAGAAGAAACACCAAAGGCGCGTGACATGGGATTCGGACAGCTCAGGCGATGAAACTGCCGCATTATGCCTCATGGCCAACGAGGAAGAAGAGGTAAGTAATTCTAACTCTTATTCTTTTGAAGAATTACAAGAAGCTTTTCATGACTTATATGGTGAATTGAAAAAGACTTCAAAAATCTCCAAAGAGGCCAAGGCTAAAATTAAAGTTTTAGAAGAGAAAAATAATTTTTTTGAAAATGACAATATTGATCTTAGTAATAAAATTAAGGAGATGAATGAAGCCTCTTCAATTGATCAAAGTTCAAATTGTTCTTCTTGTAAATCTTTGAAAATAGAGAACATAGAACTTAGGAACACACTAGAAAAACATAGTGTTGATAATCCTAAAATAATTGAAGTAATTAAAAAGGATGATAGAAATGAAGTTAAACCACCTAGAAATAATTCTAGGAACTTCACTAATGAGCCTAAAATTAATTATTTTAGACCACCTAGAAAAAACTCTAGGAATTTTGTTAATGAGTCTAGAATGAATAATTTTAGACCACCTAGAAATGACTCTAGGAATTTCAATGCTTCTAGGAATAACGACTTTAGATCACCTAGAACGTTTTTGGCTCAACCAAGACATATGCACAACCCGAATGTTATATGTCATTATTGCAACCGGATAGGACACATAGCACCCGTATGTTTTGCAAAACATAGAGATTTACCTTTTGACTATGATTATTATTTGCCTAACCCCCAAGGACCCAAAAGTGCCTGGGTACCGAAAACCTATTTTTAGGTACGTTTGCAGGTGTGCTTGAAGACTACAATATCGTAGTAGATGCACCAAGCACGAAACCTTATTGCATCGAGGGGAAATTTCGGTTAGTTATCATATTTTTGATAGAAACATAATAGTTGATATGTGTTAACAATTAATATATCTTTGTTAACAATTGATATTAATTATTTTTGTTGATTCATGTTTTGATAACTTTTATCTTGAATAACAATTGGTATCAATTATTTTTGTTAAAAATAATGATTGATTCATATTTTGATGAATATTTTTTTTGGTTTGAATAACAGTTGATATATTCTTGAAAAATAAATGATTCATGTTTTTAATACAACTATTGGTTTGTTAAAAATTAACTGTTGATATGTTCTTAAGTAATATGATTTGCGAAAAATAACCGTTATTATGGTTGTTATGTTTTTAATAACATTTGGTATTATTTCATGTTGGTATGATTTTTTAAATATCGTCAATGTATATTCCTCATTGTATTTCCTATTTTATTCTTGACACTAACAATTGATATACCCAAAAGGGGGAAGTGTCAAAAGGGGAAAGTAACCTTTGTATACTCTTCTTTTTGCTAATGCCAAAAGGGGGAAGAAATTAGGCGATATGCATCAAATAAGGGGGAGCTTTGCTGGAAATTCCGCAAGGCAACATAATCGATTATGTGATTGGAATAATCGATTATTTAACTATCCGTTGCCTTCCCAACGTTCCGTTTTATGAACGTTGAGAAAATCGATTATGCAAAGTGGATAATCGATTATCTTGCATAAAATCAGCATAATTGATTGTCAATTAAGCAACGGACATACAACTTCTAACACCTATAAATAGAGGTCTTTTGAGCTGATTTTAAACACACAACACCTCTCATTATTCATATACATATTGATATCATTTGTGCATCATTATAGAGCTTTTGTTGAGCCATTTGAGAGACAACTTTGAGTTGTTCATAGAGCTTATTTTGTATCTCTTTATCTACTCTTATTAGAGAGTTCTTGTTGTAAAAGAGAAAGGTGTTTGAGAAGATCATATCTTCTCATTGATTGTCGGGTTTGCTAAGTACCCTCAATCTTAGTGTGTGAAGTCTTGTGGTGCGGTATCCACGAGCAAGGTGAAGTCTTGAGGTGCGGTATCCTCGAGCAAGTTGAAGTCTTGTAGAGTGTATATCTACGAGCAAGTGTAACGGTTTGTTAGGCACCCGTAAGCTTAACGGAGTTAGTGGAATCTCGAGAGAGTCTCTCGGGGACTGGACTAACCACAAGTTGTGGTGAACCAGGATAAATTCGGTGTGTTCTTTCCTTACTATTTTAATTACCGAATTTATGTTATTCATGCAATTTTAATTCCGCAATATTTATCAATATTCTCGTGCCGCACTATTCACCCCCCCCCCCCTCTAGTGACGGGCATAAATCCTAACATAATAAACATATTTATGACAATCATCACATGAACTGGAGTTTTATAGCAACACCAACAACGACAAAAGAAAGAAAGAAGAAGAAGAAGACGAAGGAGGAGAAGGAGGAGGAGAAAAGAGACTGAAATTGTTTAAAAAGTAGGTACAAATTAAAATCATTTTAAAAAATAGGTATAAGTTAAATGGAACGATCAAATAAGGTGCTCAATGCAATTTTTACCTGCTCTCCCAATTGCAAATAACTTAACTACAAGTGTTCATAAAAATCTGAAAAACCTTATCAAACCGAAAACCAAACCAAACCGACTAAAAGAACCGATACTTTTTGGTTTAGTTTGGTTTTGGTTATAAATTAAAAAACCGATCAAATTTGGTTAGGTTTTGATTTTAATCAGAAAAAACGAAAAAATCGAACCAAACCGACTATAAAATTAGCTATTTCAAATTTATTATATATATATGTGTGTGTGTGTGTGTGTGTGTGTGTGTGTGTGTGTGTGTTTGTGTGTGTGTGTGCGTGTGTGCGTGTCTGTGCGTGTGTGTATTGTTATACAAAGTTTCAAAAAATTTATGATAAATATTAATAATTTACACTTTTAGTATAGTTTTTTACCTTTACATTCTAGTTTGATTGCTATTTTTCTTTTGTTAAGTGTAAGAATTTATTTTCTGTTAAAAATAATATATTTTAAATTGAGTCCTTAAATTATTTATCACTATTTGATTACATTATCATTAATATATTTTGGTAAATAATAGATTTCTCAAAGAACAAATGATTTGATAGCGTTACATTGAGAATGTGATCGCATGAATATGTGTTTGATAATGTATATCTTATATTTAAGAAAAACTGACAAATAACCGAAAAATCGAAAAATTAACAAAACTCAAAATAAATCGAATCGAGGAAAAATCGATTTAATTAGTTTAATTTGGTTCTAATATTTAAAAAATTAACTTACTTAATTTAAGTTCTTTTTAGATAAAAATCGATTCAAACAAAACCATAAACTCCTAAACTTAGACACAAAAGGTTTGGATGCTTATACATGGATCATAATTGTTTACAAAATACGTTGGGCTTCCTTGTTTCATTGCACTGTGTGAGTTTCATTTGGAAGTACAAAATTGAGTGATAACCCGCAGCCCATTCTATTTGGGCATTCCTTTCCATTCCTCGTGGAAATGACATCAGTAGCCACTTTTAAAATGTTATTTAAATATATTTATAGTTTATAGTATATTTAGAAATTAATTAATTTTGCTCAAATTTCAGGATATAATGTTCTAGAATTTAAATTTTAAAGTTTAAATTTCAAAATATCGTGTTCTAAAGTTCGAAATTATGTTTAGAAGTTCGAAATGTATGTCTTGAATTTTAAATTAGTAATTCATAAATTCAGAACTAAGAATTAGCAGTCTAAAATTGAGGACGAGTTTTGAGTTTCTAAATTCAAAATACATAGTCCAAAAATTTAGATAAATTAACTAATCTTTAGATATATTATAAATTATAGATATATTTTAAATATCAGATTTAAGAGTGGTGTCGCCCTATGGCTCAAATTAACAGAAGCGCTAATAGCTCGACTAATCAAAGAACCTGACAAAAGCGTGACTTCATTAACTATTATAATAGAACTCTTCATGGTTGCTCTTGCACTGTCATTCACGTGGAAGCTGGAAATACCCAAGTACTTTGTCAACTTAATTTGTTAATAATTAATAATGGGACTAATCATCAAGTGAGCCCACAAAGTCAACCTCTAACTAAGTTTTAGTAGTAATTAAGGGGGTTTGTGGTTTGATTTGGATTGTATTTCTTCTAAAAAGAAGTTAAATCGAGTAAGTCGGTTTTTCAAATATTAGAACCAAACTAAACCAATTAAGTCGGTTTTTTTTTTCAATTTGGTTTGTGTCGGATTTTATCAAGTTTTCAATTTTTTCGGTTTTCTGTTTCATAAATATAAGACGCACACTGCTAAACACATATTTTAAAGATCATATTTTTAACGTAACACTATCAAATTAATTGCTTGCTGTGAAATATATTATTTACCAAGATATATTGATGATAATTGAATCAAATAGTGAAGAATAATTTAAGGACTCAATTTAAAATATATTATTTTTAACGCGAAATGTATTCTTACACTTAACAAAAGAAAACTACCAATCAAACTAGAATGTGGAGGTAAAGAACTATACTAAAAGTGCAAACGATTAACATTTACAATTAAATTTTTGAAACTTTGTATAAAAATATACATATATAGAGGTGTAATAATAAATTTGAAATAGTTATTTCTATAGTCTGTTTGGTTCGATTTTTGTCGGTTTTTTCTGATTAAAATCAAACTCAAACTGAATTTAATTGATTTTTAAAATTCAAAACCAAAACCAAATTAAAAAATATCATTATTTTTTGATCAATTTGATTTTATTTCAATTTAATTCGATTTTTAGATTTTTATAAACACCCTAGTAATAATTGTAATAGTTTATTAGTTTAATGAAAATGTGCTGCCATATTGTATTTGGTTGACATCCAAATGTTACTTGGATTTAAAAAATTGCATACGCCGACGAATCCAAAATGACGGCTTTGAGGATCATTCTGCGCATTAATGAACCGACCTTTTTCAGTGAATAATCTAATACACAAGCGAAGCTCAAATGTACTTTAATTACTAGCTGAATTAATTAATTAATTACTCCATTCGACCAAACTTTAATTGATTTTTTAGTTATTTTCATATATATATATATATATATATATATATATATATATATATATATATATATATATATAAAATTTATATTAAGAATTTCAGCTTCTAGTATTAATTAATAATATAACTTTTTTACCGATTTCATTCACTTTTACTTGATCAGTATTTTAAAATAGATTTTTTCTTTTACTTATCTAACATATCAAGACATGACAACTTTCTTTTTTCTTGTCATACCACAATATTAATTATCCATTTCGAATTATTTTTTCAAATTCATTAAAAATATGTATTAATTAATATAAGTATCATGGTAAAATTTATACTTTATTTATTATTTTTTAAAGGTTGTGCAAAGTTTATAATGGATAAGTAAAAATAAACAGAGGGAGGTATACTAACCTTACTTTGTCTATTAAAAGTATAATACACACTCCTAGATTCTTTATTCTAAGAACAATCTTTGACAAAAAGAAGTTAATTTTTTTTATATTTGAAAAAATTAAATATTAAAAATTACAAAAAAAACATATTAAAAAATTATTAAAAATAAACCGAATGGAATAACAATATATGATTGTTTAACTATTCAATTATCAATATCAACGTCTTGTTATTTATAGTTGGTCACGTGCCAGCCAGTCATCATATAATTGAACCAGCAGTCCCAATCAAATGAGTAATCAAAATGAATATGTGAGTCAACTCCCCAAAATATCAAATTTGCAATGATAAAGAAAATATCATGGAAATTAGAAGACAGCCAACAAAAATCAAATCAAGAATCTCCATCTCATCAAATTCATGAATCCAATCTCATAATATGGCAATCCCAAACCTATATAAAGCCCCTCTTACTACTACAACTCTCACTTCAACCTCAGCTCTCACATCTTTCTTCATTCCAAGTGAAACTACAGCTGAGTACAAAGCTACTGCTAATTAACAATGCCTTGCTCCACCATGTCAAAAGCTTCTGGAGTTGTAACTTTGGTCAAGAAATGTACCATTTTTCCCTCTCAAAAATCATCTATTCCTGACCTCAAACTCTCTGTTTCTGACCTTCCTATGCTCTCTGTTCACTATATTCAAAAAGGTTGTCTCTTTACTCGTCCTTCTTTTTCCATCACTCACCTCATTTCCCTTCTCAAGCTCAGTCTTTCTCAAACTCTCACTCACTTCCCTCCTTTGGCTGGTCGTTTATTGACTGACCAAGATGGTTACGTCTACATTTCTTGCAACGATGCTGGTGTTGATTTTGTACATGCCTTTGCCACTCACATTTTCATTCGCGACGTCATTGGCTCCATTGATGTACCTGACCAAGTTAAGGAATTCTTCCCTTTTGATCGCACAGTGAGTTATCAAGGGCATTTTAAGCCTCTTCTTGCTGTCCAAGTAACGGAATTAGCTGGCGGTGTCTTTATTGGCTGCGCCGTCAACCACTCCGTCACTGATGGCACGTCATTTTGGAACTTCATCAATACCTTTGCTGAGGTGAGTAGAGGGGTGAAAAGGTTTACCAGGCAGCCGAATTTCACCCGTAATTCAATTTTGATCTCACATGCAGTGTTAAAACTCCCAGCTAACGGATCCAAAGTCACCTTTGACGCTGACGCTCCATTGAGAGAGAGGATATTCAGTTTCAGCAGGGAATCAATTCAAAGGCTCAAAGCAAAGACGAACAATCAGAAATGGAATTTTGGCGTAGAAATTAACATTATTGAATTAATGGCAAAACAGAGCAACGATCCCTTGATAATGAGAACAGAAAAGGTAGCTGTAAATTCAACGGCTGAGATTTCATCATTTCAATCGCTTTGCGCATTGCTATGGCGAGCAGTGACACGTGCGAGAAAGTTCCCAGCTTCTAAAATGACGACATTTCGAATGGCTGTAAACTGCCGTCACCGTCTACACCCGAAACTCGATCCGTTATATTTCGGCAACGCAATTCAGAGCATTCCAACATACACATCAGCTGGAGACGTTTTATCACACGATCTGCGTTGGTGTGCGGAACAACTGAACAAAAACGTGAAGGCACACGATAATGTTATGGTGACGAAGTTTATAGAGGATTGGGAGAAGGATCCACGGTTTTTTCCGTTAGGGAATTTCGACGGAGCTATGCTAACAATGGGGAGTTCGCCGAGATTCCCAATGTACGACAATGATTTCGGGTGGGGCAGACCCGTTGCTATTCGGAGCGGGCGTGCGAACAAGTTTGACGGGAAGATATCGGCGTTTCCGGGGAGAGAAGGAGGAGGAAGCGTAGATTTAGAGGTGGTTTTGTCACCGGAAACAATGGATGGCCTTGAGTTGGATGCAGAGTTCATGCAATATGTTTCTGGGTATTGACCGTTGCAATTCTTGTGTTTTCTTCTGTGTTTGGGTTGTTTGATTCATTTTAATTTTATTTAACATGTTTCATATTTAAATGAAATTGTCAATTCATCACTTTGCCCAACAAAGCACGTGGATTGCGGTGAAAGTAATATTAGCTCCATTTCAATTCATGGTGTTTGATGGATAAATAATGAAAGAATCAAAACAATAAAAATAGTAACTACCTAGTAAAATTTCACATAATGAAGTTTGAGAAGGGTAATATGTAAGCAGACCTTATCTCTGCCTCGATAGGACATAGAGGCTGTTTTCTATAGACCCTCGGCTCAGAAAGACGAAAATAAAGTAAAAAAAACAAGAGGAGAGAATTCATTTGTAACTCTAGTGGAAACCGTAATAGTAACAGAAACATAAAAATCGAAAGCAAATGACATGCAATAACAGTAAACATAATCTAAGGCCCGAGGCTCAGACTAATAACAAGAATAGTGTGGGTCCAACATAAGCTGCAAGCCATCTAAGACCAACCCTAATCCAACCCGCCTCATCCTCGAAATGAAGTAAGGAAAGCTTTACTACCCATATCCTACAACCCTAATTCTTGACTTCCAGGCCTTCCTATAAAGGGCCGTGTCCTCGGAAATGTGCAGTCGTGACATGTCCTGCCTGATCACCTCTCCCCAATATTTCTTAGATCTCTCTCTACCTCTTCTCGAACCCACCACGGCCAACCGCTCTCACCTCCTCACTGGTGCATCGAGGCTTCTACTTTGCACGTATCCGAACCATCTGAGCCTCGCTTCCCGCATCTTGTCATCCATAGCGGAGACGCCCACCTTCTTCCGAATATCTTCATTCCTAATCTTGTCTATCCTAGTATGCCCGCACATCCACCTCAGCATCCATATATCTGCTACTTTTATCCTCTGGATATGGGAGTTTTTAATCGGCCAACACTCTGCCCGATATAACATGGCCGGTCTAACTACAGCTCTATAAAACCTACCTTTGAGTATCAGTGGCACTTTCTTTGTCACACAAGACTCTAGATGCAACCCTCCATTTCATCCCGCCTGCCCCTATGCGGTGAGTAACATCCTCGTCGATTTCTCTGTCCTCCTGAATCATCGACCCAAGGTACTTGAAGCTATCTCTCTTGGGGATGACATGTGGAGCCTCACGTCCCCGCCTACACCCCTCGACTCAGAGCTAAACTTGCATTCCAGGCACTCAGTCTTAGACCTGCTCAATTTGAAACTCTTAGACTCGAGAGTCTGTCTCCAAACCTCCAATCTCTCGTTAACACCAGTCCTTCGTCTTGTCAATTAGAACTACGTCATGAGCAAATAATATACACCATGACACCTCCCCTTGAATATGGTGTGTCAAAGCATCCATCACCAAGGCAAATAGGAACGGGCTAAGCACCGAGCCTTAGTATAATCCCATAACAACCGAAAAATGCTCCGAGTCGCCTCCCACCGTCTCCATCATACATGTCCTTGATTGCTCGTATGTAGGCTACAGGCACGCCTTTCGCCTCAAGACATCTCCAGAGCATCTCCCTAGGGACCTCATCATACGCTTTCTCCAAGTCAATAAACACCATGTGCAGATCTTTCTTCTTATCCCCGAGCTGTTCCACTAACCTCCTAATAAGGTGGATAGCTTCCGTAGTGGAGCGGCCCGGCATGAACACAAACTGATTGTGGGATATAGACGTCGTCTTCCTCACCCTCATCTCCACCACCCTCTCCCATACTTTCATGGTATGGCTAAGTAACTTGATACCCCTATAATTGTTACAGCACTGGATATCTCCTTTGTTTTTGTACACTGGTACCACTGTACTCGACCTCCATTCCTACAACATCCTCTTCGTCCTAAAAATTACATTGAACAACCTAGTCAGCCATTTCAATCCTGCTCTACCCACACACTTCTAAAACTCAACTGGAATTTCATATGGCCCGGTCGCTCTACCCCTACTCATCTTACGCAACTCCCCCACGGCCTCCTCCACCTTAATGCACCTGCAATATCTAAAATCTCGGAGACTCTCCGAATGCCCCAAGTCCCCTACCGCTATTTCCCGGTCCCCCTCCTCATTCAGGAGGCCATAAAAGTACGTATGCCATCTCTGCTTAATCTGGGACTCTCCCGTCAATACTCTACCACCCTCTTCTTTGATGCACCTTACTTGGTCCAAATCCTGGGCCTTCCTCTCCCTCGCTTAAGCCAGCCGAAACAACTTCCTTTCCCCTCTTTTCTCCCCTAATTCCTCGTATAGGCGGCTAAACGCTACATTCTTAGCCTCCGTGACCGCCAACTTTTCCTCCTTCCTAGCCACTTTGTACCTCTCTCTACTCGCACTCCTCTCATCCTCACTTATGCTCCCTGCTAACTTCACGTACGTTATCTTATTCGCCTCCACTTTAGCTTGGACCGTGTCATTCCACCACCAGTCTCCTTGGTACCTGTCAGAAAAACCCTTAGATACACCTAGCACCATGAAAGAATTAAAGCTTTTTGAAAGAAAAATGGTCTAAGCAAACTATAAAAATATATGTACTTATAAATAATCACATTAATAGATTGTTTGGTACAACGGATAAGTATAATAATTTCGAAATAGAATTTGAGTATATTTATCTCATATTTGATTATACGTAGGTATTAGTTAATCACATAATAAGTTTTACACCAAAATTGTGAGACTAAATATCCCATATAAGGTAAAATATGCTAAACGAAGGGTAAAATATGAAAATTTCAAGTTAAATGCACGCACTTAATATATAATAGAATAGTAATTTTTTGGCACTCACTTCTAAAAAAAAAAAAAAGAAGGCCAGGTAAGTAATGATAGAAGGAGTATGTAATTAGCTAAGTACTTAGGGAGTAGTTATTTTATATATGTCCATATGGTCGTGGATTGATTAGAATATTATATTGAGCGTTGGTACTACCAATAAATGTTTCTCAATTCTTAATCCCATTTTGGAGCAAAGTTGATTAGTTTATCTTTTCTGTAGTAGATTGAGTTATGTTTCAGAATTATCTCTGCAGTCTCTTACATGTTAGTTTTCCATTCTAATAATATGAATTAGCAGAAAGGGTTTTGACATAAAATAATGAAATTTTCATTAAAAAAAAAATTACGATAGCTCATGAACTGTCATTCACGTGTAAACTGGAAAAGCATTAGTGTCCATGCTCTTTGTCACATTTGTATTAAGAAAAATTAAATTTACATATTAAATCGATGAAAAGATGATGTATTATGACACTTATACTAATTAAAGAGTTATGGCTGATAAAGAGATACAAATTGTAATAAATACAAGCAGAGGCAAAGGAAAAAGGCACGATCGGTTAATCAAAAGACTCAGCACCCGTATCTACTTAAGTCGTTTCGGTTCAAAAATCAAGGGAAATGAATATGATAATACATGAGAGTATAGATACAGTATCTAATGAGCATTAAACACAAAAGTTGTTAGAAAATTTGTATTAAATATAATAATTGTGTAACGTAGCATTTAATGTCTTTAATTGCCATAATAGCCTTATTATGACGAAGGCAAAACACATATATCCCAAATAGTTATAAAAGGGAGATAACTGATCAATTTGAGGGATACGAAATATCATCTGAATACACTTGTTTACTATTTCATTATTGGCAAAATTATTCTTTTTTATTTATTTGATTATCAGTAACCCGAGTTCTTCTACATGATAATCACACCCCGATCCCTTCTCCACAAAGTCCTTCTTGATGGTCTCGAGAAGGCACTTTTGATAGATCTCACGCGAATGGAAACACTCGATTTAAAAATGTTGAAGCTATCGATGAAGCTTTGCAAAAATTAATTGCTGCACAGGTTAATAAAGCTATTAAAGCTTTTGTTAGTCAATTACCTGCTACACCACTCACACCCCCTTCAAATCACAATACATTAGAAAATCCTCGTTATGGGCTTGTTAATTCAAGAAGTGGTGGGACCCCCAGTGAATCACAAGAAGGAATACCAGGTAATTTAGTCAATTCAGATTTATAAAATTTAGGTACATTGCATAAACAGCTCAAGGAGCAAAGTGACTGCATGAGCAAATACCTGGGGTACTGTCTGTAATCAAAGGGATAGACGCGGATATATATTCACAACAACCCTGAAGCGAAGTGCTACTTCCCTCCCTATTCCAAAGAAATTCAAAATGCCTGATATTCAAAAATACAATGGAACAACTTATCCACGAGACCATGTGACTGCATTCACAACAAGCGTTAAAGGCAATTACTTGACTAAACAGGAGATTGAATCAGTATTAGTCAAGAAATTCAGTGAAACACTCATTAAGGGTGCATTAATATGGTATTCTCTTCTATAAATTCTTTTGCTGAGCTTGCAGATTCTTTTATTAAAGCACACTCGGGAGCTCAGAAAGTCGAAAAAAGAATGGAGGATATTTTCAAAATCAAGCAAAGGGACTCATAATTTCTCAGAGAGTTCGTTGACAGGTTCCAGCGTGAAAGAATGACATTACTGCGTGTACCTGATGTGATCACATGATTTTTGACCGGTCGAAACAAGCTCCTATATGAATCTTAAAGTTTAGGATTTTTCTTCTAAATGTTAAGATTTAAATTTTTAGGATCTGACTGCGTGTACCAAAGGTTTGATCATAATTTTCCAAATAAAACAAAAACAGCACAAAGACACTCAAATAGCTAAAAACTTATCACTAAGAAGTTGGAGGCACTGAAGCAGGCGCATCAACAGTTGCGGGCTCAACTTGGCTTACAACAACAGGCTCGACTGGGCTTGAAGAGGTTGGGATACCCGTATCAATTTCAACATCCACGGAAGCTTTGATCACATGAGAAGGAAAATCTTGGGGTTGCTAAGTTTTCTCATTAGGTTCATTGATTTTATCTAACTCAGATTCCAAGTTGAAGTTCTCCTGGCTAGCTTCAATTAGGGTATCACGACGAGAATTCAAAAACGCCCAACTCACATCAATAGCAGACTTATCCTCAAGGATCTCATAATCCCTTTCCCAATCAGCAATTTCATTCTTCAACTTCTCATTTTCGGCCAAGGCAAATGTGTAAGAGTTTGAAGAGAGGCATGGGAGCTTTCTAAGTCACATACCTTATCAGAAGAAACTCGAAGGTCTTCTTGTACTTGAGTCAAATTCTGCACGAGCTCCCAAGCGTAAGCTTCTTTTTTACTCAAGAGAGCCTTCAACTCTCTGATTTCTTCACTAGCCTTGAATAGCTGTTCTAAGAATGAGGTTATAAGGTGAGTTTTTTCTTTATCTTCTTGGATTGAGGAAGCCTTGTCAACCACCAGCTCCGAAGTCAAAACCCGTACCTTCTGCTCCAAGGTACTCTTACTCTCTTCTAAATATTCCACATCAATTGCAATATTTCATAGTGTTCCCTCCAATTGCACGCCTCTAACTGAGAATCGCACACTAATTGCTCTGAGAGGGTAATCCTCCTCATCAACTCTGTACCGATGGGATTGGTCTAAAAAAAGGAAGAAAGAAAAGGAAAGGAAATGAGAATCTTAAAAGTAGAAAAATGACAAAGTAGAAATTTTAAAAGAAAAGGGAGAATACCTTTAAGGAATCATGCACAATGTCATTCATCAGTGTCAATGAACTATGGCTCTCTAGCTTAGCTTTTTCAATTGGCCCAATTAAAGGTTCCAGCCATACATCCGTTTGACCTGATTTCCTTTAGAGACTTCTATCAACAGGGACTTCAATGACTACCCGCCTCATAGCAGCAATCCTATTTGAGGAGCCAATTTCAACATGGTGAATGATTAAAGGAGGAATTGTCGAAGGAGGGATAGAAGAAGTGGTAAAAATTGTCTGGGGAGGAACATAAACAACTGAGACTGACAAAGGAGTTACAAACACGGGTATAGAAAAAGAAGCCAAGGGTGTTTCATCTAAAACATGGACTAAGACTTCTCTACCCAAATCGCTAATAAAGAGCTGTTCAATAGAGTCATGAGCAGCCGCGGGAGAAACGTCATCATCGGGAATCACTACCAGGGTCTCAATAGACTAGGTAAGAGGAATAGAACGACGGTTGATGCCTCTGCTTCATCATTAGAAATGATGCGCCTTCGAACTTGTGGCCTTGTTACCACAGATCCTCCGTCTTCCTCTTCTTCAGAGTCTTGATCATCAAAGACTTTTCTTTTTGGTGAAGAACTCAAGATTATTTCTTGAGCCCTTTCCAAATATGAGAAGCCGTGACTACCTCGGTAGTAACTCTTCGAATAGCAAATCCTGATTAAAAGAAGGATTGAAATCAGTGCAGTAAAAAAAAGCTATGAAATAAAATAAAAAAAGTTCTTACCATGAGTTTTTACTTTTCAACCAAATCGGTTAGAAAGGGTCTTCCAAGACCTACCATCCATTGGTACAATCTTCAGTAACTTGTCTACTCAATCACGAAAATTGGTAATATCTTGCACAACTCCCATGTTTGCAAAAAAAGAAAGGCAAAGTTAGAAAACCTAACAAATCTGAAGAAAAAGGTACGAGAAAGTTAGAAGACTTACATTCAAATTTCACTTCTCAAGGAAGGGAACATTCTCATCACCCACTAAACCAACAATAGGGGCAGCAACAAATCTGACATACCAACCACTGTCTTTATCATCTTCAGGGCTCACCAAAACTCTATTGCTCCTGGCTACTAGTGTAAAAACACCATTGCGAAAGAGTCTAGGGGAATAAAGGTGAATCAAATATGGGAAAGTCAAAGGAACATTGGTTGTGTTGGTCAAATGCCTCAAACAGGAAACAACCTTCCATATGATTGAGCCAATTTGACCCAAGAAAACATCAAAGAAACGACAAAACTCAAGAATGACAGGATCAATAGCTGGTTTAAACCCTAAGGTGAAAGGGTATGTATAGATAAAAGAAAGCCAGGTCATGTAAGAAGTGATTCTTTAATTTGGATTAGGGATAATGATAGGAAAGTCATTACTCCAATGGTGGTCCCTACGAACAACATAAATCAAATCTTCTATAATTTGAGTGGGGTAGATATCAGCACGATCTAAAGCAGAAACTTGATTCCTAAGAGATTCTCTGTTATGATAAAAAGATAGTTCTGTAGGAACTATCTCCTCTACTGTAGGCTCACGAAGAGGTTCAGAAGGTTATTTACCTCTAGAAGAAGATCTTTGTGAAAGCGACCCTCTAGTTCTAGAAGAAGGGATAGAGTTATGTGAGGGGATAGAAGAACCACGCGCAGATCCTAAACTACGAAGTCTACCTCCTCTTCTGCTCCTACTCGGGGAGTTAGGGAAGGTGTCAACTATGGGAACTCTTCTAAGTTTAGGGTTTGATGAAGACATGATAAAGAAGGATGAGACTATGAAGAAGCAAATATGGATTTAAGAAATTGAATATTCAGTAAACTTTATGAGGTAAAGGCAAAGAAATAAGTTATATTTATACTGATAAGCAACCCCCAAAGGAAAAAGTGGAACGGTGGAAGTACCATAATAATGATAACTGACACTTCGTGAATAATGGAGCCGTGAAAAAGCCTTAAAAGGGCTGCAAAACTACAGAACTAATGAAAAAGTGACACGTGTGAAGAGCACTAAATGGGAGTGTCATTGAAATGTCAATTTTGTCATAGCATTAATGGTGACAGAAATTATCGTTTTAATGAAATCCACTTCCCAAATATTCTACTGATGAATAAATAGCAAGTGAAAGGATTATCTGTATTGGGAAAAATTGAGTTTATATATTAAAGTGATATAAAGATGACGTGTCATGACACTAGACTTGTCAAAGAGTTATGGCCGGTAAAGAGGCACGAATTGTAACAGATACGAGCGAAGGCAAAGGAAAAGGCATGAGCGGTTAATCAAAGGGCTCAGCGCCCATACCTACTTAAGTCGTCTCGATTCAAGAATCAAGGGAAATAAATCTGACAATATATGAGAGTACATATACAATATCTAATGGGCATTAAACACTAGAAATGTTAGAAAATTTGTATTAAAATATAATGATTGTGTAACATAGAATTTAATGTCTTTAATTGCCCATAATAGGCTTATTATGACGAAGGCAAAATGCATATCTCCCAAATAGCTATAAAAAGGAGATAATTGATTAATTGGAGGGACACAAAATATCATCTGAATACACTTGTTTACTATTTTATTATTGGCAAAATTATTCTTCTTTATTTATTTAATTATCAGTAACTCGAGTTCTTATAAAATCATCGCTTTAATCGAATATTTTTTTTTGGTTAAATAACATTTGTCGTGATATCTGAGAATTTTAATGATTAAAAAACAAAATAAACATGTGAAAATGAGCCTGGATGAAACTACGTGTAATGGACAGTACTATAGGAATCTATTCATAGCTAATGATGGTAATTGATTTTACTCTATTTTTTTAGGAGTTTGATCTTGCACTCATTTGTTACTATATCAGTTAGCGCAAACAGGCGGATCAAATCGGATATAATTCGAGTAAAAAGTGGGTAATAAAAAAAGGATCAATTATTCGAGCCGATTCATATTTAATACGAATGAAAAAATAGGTTAACCGGCGGATAATATGAGTTACCTATATTATCTATGACTTCTTGTATATGATCACTTTTGGGAGAATTCTTAGTCTCCCTAACTTGAGGAACTCCCAATTTGAAGCTTTACAAATGTAAAAGTTACCCATTGATTATCCATTTTCTAAATTGATACTATGGTTCTTATCCATATTTGACTCGTTTTAAAAAATTCATTATCCAACTCATTTTTAATGGATAATATGGCTAATTAACTATTTTTTTGAACTATTTTATCACTCCTACAATCAGCCAAGTAGAAATATTCTCGGTGAGGATTAACCCGTTTGGACTTCTCCAACTAGGGAGACTTTTTTAGTTGATTAAGTGAACATAGGTGGAAATATACTGAATAAGTGAATATAGGTACTTTAGGTTAGTAATATAGCTGTCCAAAACAAACAAGGAACAAATTAGACTCTTGTCCGCAGAAGGGGAAAAAAGTCGCCACAAATAGTTGTTAGGTCGCTGCTTCTACTAGCGGCTATTGCGAAACCTTTAGTAATGGCGAGATAGTCGCCACAAATACTATTATACTTTCAGTGACAACTCTAGTTGCATAAACCTAGTGATGGGGAAATACTAAGTTTTGGCGATGACTCGTTTTCTCTCGGTGCACTTTAACTATCGTGCGTTGATCAGAGGGAAGGTGTTCCATCTCAGAAGGATCTAATGGCTCAGGAAACACTTGGAAAACACCATCAATAACGCGGGCAAAAAGCTCAGAGTAGTCAATTGGTTCATAACACTCAATCGTCAGGAGCCCTAGAGAAAAAGAATGGCAATAAAACAGTAATTTTGGTAGGAGAAACAAAGAAGACAACCAAACTGAAAGCTATTTAGCAATGGACAGAGATAGTAAAGTCAGGAAATAAGCAGCATAGTCCATCTAGAAGTGATAACAAGTCATGGGCCGATCAAATTGGAGGAGGAGCTCGATGCCGGAAAAACAGAGTTTGATTTGGAAGAATTTTAACATCTCAAAATTGTACAATTCAGGCTGCAAACTAGAGTACGTATCTGTTAAAGCTAGTTAATGATTAAAGCTAGCTAAGTTGGTGTGAATGAGAAATGGAGGGAAGAAGACAATAGAAGGAAAATGAAGTTTCAAAGCAAAGTTCCTTTGAAAAGGAGCTTTATACCACATTGGTGGTAGAAAGGGAAAGTTATGTGCTTATATTAGAAAGCACTTCTTTTAGCTCTTAAAGGGTTAAGAAGAGGGACTCCCCTCGCGCCGTCGTCGTCGCTCGGCTCGGCTCCGGCTTAGGTTTGGGTTTGGGTTTGGGTTTGGGTTTGGTCAAATGATTTGATTGATAATCTTTTTGGACCAAATTTATTTAAAATTCAATCTTCATTTTCTGAAATTATTTTTAATTCCCGCGGGAAAAATATTAATTTGTTAACTGTAAACTTCCCAACGTTCTTATTTTTCAGAAAAAGGCATGGCCTTTCCCGAATAGGCACCAAGCCTTTCCGAACAGTCACAATTCGAGGCTATATAAACTGAGGCAATGCCTCATTTTCGAGTACTGGAAAAAAAAAAATATTCGTGCATTAAAAAATTCTGCATTCTTTTCTGCAAACTGAAACATATCGAGTCATAGTGTGATTTCGTTCCCGAATTTGAGTTCGTCGAAGTCGTAGGCGTTTGAGGTACCGCCACTCCTACGACAGGTATATCCGTTATATCCTGGGAGGAAATAATCCACAACCTCGGGTACAGTGAGGGGGTTAAATTCCTTAAGGACACACAGTGAATTCTGTGGTCTCGGATTTCTTTATTTCTGTGATTATTTTTTTTTTGTCTCTTCTTCTTACTGGTTTCCAGTTTCTCGTTGCTTTGAACACGGACAATCGATAACAAGCTTAAGGAATTTAAGTTATTATTTCCGTGTTCATCTGCTGTTGATTAAAACGTTACAGAACGATACAACAGTACAGAAAAAACTATACTACATACAGTTTTTCCTAACATAAAATTGTGACTGTCCAGAAAATAAAAGAAACTTGTAATTTTGTTGTTTGCATGTAACGAACTTGTATGTTGTTTGGAGACTAAATCTTCGGATTTTCTACTCCGGTTGAGATTAAAGTTTTCAGAACTTTCTACTCATTTGGGTACTTGATTTGAAGATATAAAAACTTCATCAAGTAACTACATACAGTTTATTACATTCTATTTGAAGTTTGTTTTAATTCTGTTTGTGTAAATTTGATTCGGTTTGAAGAAATAAAATCTTCACCGATTATTAAAGTGTTCTGTTATTTCCTACGACAGAAATGGGAGACCAAACTCCAAATTTGAATGCTACTGCTACTGTTACTGCCACACCAGCCCCCGTGGTTGGTTTTACGAGCAATGCTGCGTCCTCCAGTCGTACTGCACCAGCACCGGCTCCGGCAGAGAAGCCCGGAAAATTCACCGGGATTGATTTCAAACGATGGCAACAAAAGATGTTCTTCTATCTAACTACTTTAAGCCTTCAAAAGTTTATTAAGGAGGATATTCCGGTTCCGCCGGAATCAACACCTGAAAATGAACGATTTGTTGTAATTGAGGCGTGGAAGCACTCAGATTTTTTGTGCAAGAATTACATTCTTAGCGGACTGGAGGATGATCTTTACAACGTCTATAGTAATGTGGGAACATCAAAAGAACTATGGGATGCGTTGGAAAAGAAATATAAAACAGAAGATGCTGGCTTAAAGAAGTTTATCGCTGCCAAGTTTTTGGACTACAAAATGGTAGATGGCAAGTCTGTTGTCACTCAAGTTCAAGAGTTGCAGGTTATCATCCATGATCTCCTCGCTGAAGGTATAAATTTAATTAATGCCTTTGTCAAAAGTATTCAGTGCCCCGTCACTTACATGTTGTTTGTTGTAGGTTTGGTGATTAGTGGGGCGTTTCAAGTTGCGGCAGTGATAGAGAAGTTGCCTCCTTCATGGAAGGACTTCAAAAATTACTTGAAACATAAGCGAAAGGAGATGACATTGGAAGATCTCATCGTCCGGTTGAGAATCGAGGAAGATAACAAGGCAGCGGAGAAAAAGGCAAATGGGAGATCAACCATAGGGGGAGCACATATAGTTGAAACTGCCCCAACTAATATGAAAAAGAGGAAAAAGGCATCGGGACCAAGGAACTATCCCAACAAGAAGAAATTCAAGGGAAACTGCCATAATTGTGGAAAAATCGGACACAAAGCTGCAGACTGTCGTGCTCCGAAAAAGGAAAAGAAGAAGGGTCAGGCTAATATGGTTGAAACAAACGAGGAGGTTGATGACTTGTGCGCTATGTTGTCCGAGTGCAACCTAGTGGGAAGTCCGAAAGAGTGGTGGATTGACTCTGGCGCCACTCGCCACATTTGTGCTGTTAGAGAAGCCTTTGCTTCATATGCTCCCGCCGGGCCCGACGAAACAATATATATGGGAAATTCTGCAACGGCCAAGATTGAAGGTTATGGAAAGATACTGCTGAAGATGACCTCTGGCAAGGTGGTGACTCTCAACAACGTCTGTCATGTTCCTGAAATTAGGAAAAATCTTGTATCTACCGGACTTCTAGTGAAGAACGGCTTTAAATGTGTTTATGTTTCTGACAAGGTTGTAATAAGTAAGAACGAAATGTACATAGGAAAAGGCTACCTCACAGAGGGCCTTTTCAAACTGAATGTAATGGTTGTTGCTAATAATAATAAAGTTTCTGCTTCGTCTTACTTGCTTGAGTCAAATGATTTATGGCATTCACGTTTAGGACATGTCAATTATAGAACCTTGCGAAAAATGATTAGTTTGGAAGTATTGCCTAAGTTTGAATGCAATCAATCAAAATGTCAAATCTGTGTTGAATCTAAGTATGCTAAACATCCTTATAAGTCAGTTGAAAGGAATTCAAGTCCTTTAGACTTAATCCATACAGATATTTGTGACATGAAGTCAATTCCATCTCGCGGTGGAAAGAAGTATTTCATAACTTTTATTGACGATAGTACGCGGTATTGCTACGTTTATTTACTTAATAGTAAAGATGAAGCAATTGAAGCGTTCAGGCAATACAAAACTGAAGTTGAGACTCAACTTAACAAAAAGATTAAAATGATAAGGAGTGATAGGGGCGGTGAATATGAATCTCCTTTTGAACAAATATGTTTGGAATATGGCATTATTCATCAAACAACTACTCCTTACTCGCCACAATCAAACGGAATTGCGGAAAGAAAAAATAGAACACTGAAAGAAATGATGAATGCCCTGTTAATAAGTTCTGGTTTACCCCAGAACTTGTGGGGGGAAGCCATTCTAACAGCTAGCCGAATACTCAATCGAGTGCCCCATAGCAAAACAAAATCTATTCCATACGAAAAGTGGAAAGGAAGGAAGCCCAATTTGGAATACTTCAAAGTGTGGGGGTGTTTGGCCAAGGTGCAAGTTCCTAAACCCAAAAGGGTAAAAATAGGACCTAAAACCGTTGATTGTGTTTTCATAGGATATGCCACAAATAGTAAGGCATATAGATTTCTGGTTCACAAATCAGAAAATCCCGACATTCAGGTGAATACGGTAATTGAATCAGATAATGCTGACTTCTTTGAAACCATATATCCGTATAAAAAGGAATGTGCGTCGTCTAGCAAAGAATCTAAACGACCTCGGGAAGAAATAAAGGAAAACATTCCTGATGAGGAAAATCCAAGACATAGCAAACGTCAAAGGACCACTACTTCCTTTGGACCAGAATTTTTAACATTTTTGTTGGAAAATGAGCCTCGAACGTTCAACGAAGCTACGTCTTCATCGGAAGCTCAATTTTGGAAAGAGGCAATCAATAGTGAGATAGAATCCATATTGAACAACCATACTTGGGAATTGGTTGATCTTCCTCCAGGGAATAAACCTTTAGGTTCCAAATGGATTTTCAAGCGGAAAATGAAAGCTGATGGCACTATTGAAAAATATAAGGCAAGACTAGTTGTTAAAGGGTTTAGACAACGAGAAGGTCTTGATTACTTTGATACATACTCGCCGGTAACGAGGATTACATTTATTCGGGTGTTAGTAGCATTAGCCGCCGTGTACGGTCTTGAAATCCATCAAATGGATGTGAAAACAGCCTTCTTAAATGGAGAGTTGGAGGAAGAAATTTACATGGAACAACCCGAAGGGTTTGTAGTTCCAGGGAAAGAGAAGAAGGTATGTAGACTTGTTAAGTCTCTTTATGGACTAAAACAAGCACCAAAACAGTGGCATGCAAAATTTGACCATACGATGCTGTCAAATGGATTCAAGATAAATGAATGTGATAAATGTGTCTACATTAAGAACACTCCTAACCACGTCGTCATTGTTTGTTTATACGTGGATGATATGTTAATAATGAGTAACAACATTGCTAACATAAATGCTACTAAGCGCATGCTTGCTAGTAAGTTTGATATGAAAGACTTAGGAGTTGCCGATTTAATTCTGGGAATTAAAATCCATAAGACTCCTCAAGGTCTAGCATTGTCTCAATCTCATTATATTGAAAAAGTACTTGAAAAGTTCAAGTATTTGGACTTTAAAGTTGCAAAGACGCCAATTGATATGAACCTTGCTCTTGCAAAGAATAAAGGTGAAAGTCATTCTCAATTGGATTATGCCAGAGTGTTGGGAAGTTTGATGTATATTATGAACTGTACGCGACCTGATATTGCGTGTGCTATAAGTAAACTAAGTCGCTACACGAGTAATCCCGACCAAAATCATTGGCTGGCAATGAAACGAGTTTTGGGGTATTTGAAACATACTCAAAACTTTGTTTTGCATTATAACAGGTATCCTGCAGTTATTGAAGGATACAGTGATGCAAATTGGATCACCGATTCAACTGAAACTAAATCCACAAGTGGATACGTTTTTACTATAGGTGGAGGAGCAGTGTCTTGGAAGTCATCCAAACAGACATGTATCGCCCGCTCTACAATGGAATCTGAGTTCATAGCTCTAGACAAAGCCGGTGAAGAAGCTGAATGGCTCCGGAATTTCTTAGAAGATATTCCATTTTGGCCCAAACCGTTGGCTCCTATATGCATACATTGCGATAGCCAAGCGGCAATAGGAAGAGCCGGGAGCGTTATGTACAACGGAAAGTCTCGTCACATACGACGAAGACATAATACCGTTAGACAACTACTCTCTAGTGGAATTATCACAATTGACTATGTTAAGTCAAGAGATAATGTGTCGGATCCACTAACTAAAGGCCTAACTAGAGAAGTGGTTGAAAGATTATCGAGGGGAATGGGACTATGGCCGAGGACAAGTCATCGTGGCGGTAACTCTACCTAGAAGACATGAGATCCCAAGATCTAGGTTCAAAGAGATCAAACAAAGTCATTGATGACGGTTCAACATTGTCACAATAACTTTTTGGTCCATTCTCGTGATGAGACAATGTTCAGTACCAGGATAAAGCATTAAGGCTTTTTAATGGTTTCTAAGTTTGATACGGGGTATATCAAATAGTGTATCTACGGGATGACACATTTAGGAATCACCTATGTAAGTGTGAAGTGTAAGCCGCTTCAAGAAGAACTCTGTAAGGCCAGCTCTCTACGCACTTATGAACCAGAAAGTGTTCATGGCTGAAACGAACAAAACAATGAGAACCAAAAACGGTTAAAGGGTTAATTGTGTGACATGTGGTTGTCTAGGTATACACCAAAGCTCGACGGTTCAAAGATATCAAATCTACCGATTGACCGAGTATATCCGACATATGCTCACTACGGAAAGTTCAAAGAGAAATCTACTTATCCAGATGCAATTAATCCTTGCTTACGAATCACACAGTTTTTTTTGTCATGCATGTTTTTCATCATATAGCCATTCCCCATTCATGTGGGGGATTGTTAAAGCTAGTTAATGATTAAAGCTAGCTAAGTTGGTGTGAATGAGAAATGGAGGGAAGAAGACAATAGAAGGAAAATGAAGTTTCAAAGCAAAGTTCCTTTGAAAAGGAGCTTTGTACCACATTGGTGGTAGAAAGGGAAAGTTATGTGCTTATATTAGAAAGCACTTCTTCTAGCTCTTAAAGGGTTAAGAAGAGGGACTCCCCTCGCGCCGTCGTCGTCGCTCGGCTCGGCTTCGGCTTTGGTTTAGGATTTGGATTTGGTCAAATGATCTGATTGATTGATAATCTTTTTGGACCAAATTTATTTAAAATTCAATCTTCATTTTCTGAAATTATTTTTAATTCCCGCGGGAAAAATATTAATTTGTTAACTGTAAACTTCCCAACGTTCTTATTTTTCAGAAAAAGGCATGGCCTTTCCCGAACAGGCACCAAGCCTTTCCGAACAGTCACAATTCGAGGCTATATAAACTGAGGCAATGCCTCATTTTCGAGTACTGGAAAAAAAAAAATATTCGTGCATTAAAAAATTCTGCATTCTTTTCTGCAAACTGAAACATATCGAGTCATAGTGTGATTTCGTTCCCGAATTTGAGTTCGTCGAAGTCGTAGGCGTTTGAGGTACCGCCACTCCTACGACAGGTATATCCGTTATATCCTGGGAGGAAATAATCCACAACCTCGGGTACAGTGAGGGGGTTAAATTCCTTAAGGACACACAGTGAATTCTGTGGTCTCGGATTTCTTCATTTCTGTGATTATTTTTTTTTTTTGTCTCTTCTTCTTACTGGTTTCCAGTTTCTCGTTGCTTTGAACACGGACAATCGATAACAGTATCTCCCAAATTGCAAGGTAAATCACCTATTGTAGACATTAAATAAGAGGATACATCGTCGGAGATTGAATATTGGAGTAATGCAGTGGTATATTTTGGGTGCTCACCCCCCATTCCCCATGCTTAATGGTTACATACAGAGGATATGGGCAAAGCATGGGATAAATAAAATCTCATGCTAAAGAATAGGGTTGGATTGTAAGATTCGGTAAGCAACTCAAGGTGGAATTTATCATTTTAACAATAAGCACTTTATTGTCAGAGCATGGTGCCCGAAAATGGAGTTTACCTGAGAAGAATTACACACGGTACCAATCTGGATAAGGTTACCTGGATTTGACTTCACTGGAGTCCAAAAACCTACGTAAGATAGGAAGTTTGGATCAAAAACCATTGATGGTGGATCGAAACACATAGAAGAAAATATGACTTAATTTTGCTCGACTCATGGTAGAGGTGGAAATGAATATAGATTTGCGAGATTGTATATTATTCAAGAATGAGAAGGGTTTAGTTGTGGAAGAAAAGCGTCGTATGACTGGAAGCCAACTTTATGTAAATATTGCAAAAAGTATGGCCTCTCAGAGAAAGAATATAGGAAGAAGAAAGGACAAAAAAACTACAGTGCAAGAGGAAAATCTAGTACAAGCAAAAAAAGAAGCTAGCAAACAGAATACTAAGCCTCCCGCAATTCAACCAAGTGAGAAATAACAGGTTCAACAAGTTCACCGGAGTATTGGGACAAAGCAAAAGGAAACCTTATCATAATTAAAGTAACAAGTTCGACAGAGTATTGGGACAAGACAACAAGTTCAACCAAGTGGAAACCTTCCTACTGTGAAGAATGTTAAATGATTGGCCATAACTGTTCAGTCCAAATAAAGCAGAACACAAACCAGCCTAATCAAGTGAGGAAGAGCAAGGTAGTTCAAGAATGGAGAACTTAGGTCCCAGTCCAAACTGTGCCAATACAAAAAGAGATAATAGTACAACAGAGTGTGCCAAACGAAGTCCCTACAGAGATCAATGTACCTCAAAATCTGATGACTGAGAAAGAAAAGCAGGAAGAGAAAGGGAAGAAAGCTCAGAGTCCAGAATTAAACTTCATTAATTTCCCACCATTGTCTCCCATTACTGTTAGTAATAGATTTGAGGCAGTCTCTGGTAGTAAGCATGAGGTTCCACCTGGGGAAAAGGGGGAACAAGTTTTCATCAATGAGGTGGTTATTGTGGAATATAAGAGGTGTAAATAAAAGATACAAGCAAAAAGAAGTTAGGGAGTATATTAGGAGAAATAAAATCAGTCTTGTTTGATTGGTAGAAACTAAGGTGAAACAAATAAATGCCAGTAGAATTGCTAATCTGCTGGCTCCTGTACGGGATACTCTAACAAATTACGACAATGCTGGAAATAGAAGAGTGTGGATACTATGAGATACAACCATGTTTGAAGTTGTTGGTATTCAGGAGGAAGGTCAATTGATACATAGCAAGGTTAGCAGCAGAAAAGGAGATATTACTTGCTACCTCACTGTGGTGTATGGGTATAATGGAATGGAACAAAGAAGGTCTCTATGGAGTAGTCTACAGGAACTTTCATGAGATATAACACATGCATGTGTAGTTGCTGGGGACTTCAATGCTATTTTATATGACAAGGATAGACAATCTTGTAACCCTGTTAGGTACTCTGAAATTCAAGAATTTAGTCAATGCATTCAACAAGCTGGACTGTCAGAATGACCTTGGAAGGGTGAGTACTATACCTGGACAAACAAGCAGACTGGAGTAGATAGAGTATGTAGCAGATTGGATAGAGTATTTGGAAATTATGAGTGGATGATCAAGTGGAGCCAAGTGGAAACTATATATGATCAACCGCTAATTTTTGATCACAATCCCATGATAGTGACATTGGCATCTTCTTCCTGGAAAGGCAAGATACCTTTCAAATTTTTCAGTATATGGACTGAACATGAGGAGTTTCACCAGATTGTGGCCAATGTTTGGCATTATGACAACCCAGGATCTATGAAAACAGTATGGTCCAAGCTCAAAGCATTGAAAGTTCCTTTAAAGACCATAAATGTTAAGGAATTCAAGACTATTACTCAGAGGATAGAACATAGCAGACAAGAACTGAAAGAAGTACCAGAGCAAATGACAAAGGCATATTCTGATGAGTTGCAGCAGAAATAGAAAAAGATAGTTTTGAATCTGGAAAAGTGGTCACTAATTGAAGAAAGTGTATTACAACAGAAGGCTAGAGCAAAATGGATACAACTTGGAGATTCTAATACCAAGTGCAGTCCTGAAAGAAAGAACTCAGAATAAACAGATCAGAGAACTCACAAATGTAATGGGAGTCAAAGTCAATACATCTGCAGATATAAAAAAGGAGATCACTGGTTTCTATAAGACACTTATGTGATCATCAGCTTCATCTCTTCCAGCAATAAACAGAATGTATATGACAAATGGTCCAGTCCTAACACAGCAGCAAAGAAGGGAATTATGTGTGGATATCACTGATCGTGAAATTGTGGAGAGTCTAAAAGCAATTGGAGATGATAAAGCCCCAGGAATAGATGGTTACAATGCTGTGTTTTTCAAAAAGTCTTGGAACACTATTAGTAGGCAAGTTATAAGTGCCATCAAGGATTTTTTCATAACAACCAAGATGTACAAGCCTATACTGTGCCACTATCACTCTAATTCCTAAAGTATCCAAACCAATTACAGGTAAAGAGTATAGGCCAATTTCTTGCTGCTCAGTCCTCTACAAAATGATATCAAAAATCCTGGCCAATAGACTGCAAAAAGTCATGCCCATCATCATCAGTGAAGCTCAAGTAGGTTTTATCTCAGGTAGAAAGATAGCCGATAATGTCATCTTCGCACATGAGTTAGTCAAAAGCTATACCAGAGCCCATGTGACACCTAGATGCATGATTAAGACTGATCTCCAAAAAGCCTATGACTCAGTTGAGTGGATTTTTCTACAATAGGTTGTGGAGGGGATTGGCTTCCCAAGTAGATTTACTAACTGGATTATGGAATGCATCAAAACAGTGAGCTTTTTAGTACTGGTCAATGGAGAGGCAACAGAACCTTTTGAAGCTTCTAGAGGACTTAGGCAAGGGGATCCAATTTCCCCCTTCCTATTTGCACTTGTCATGGAGTACTTGAGTAGATCATGTAATGAACTAAAGAAATATCCAACTTTCTAGTTCCATCCTAGATGCAAAAAGTTAGGAATTACTCACATGTGCTTTGCTGATGACTTGCTACTGTTTGCTAAAGAAGAACTTGCCTCTATCATATCCATATCCAAATGTTTCACAATTTTCTGAAGCCTTAGGCCTGCAGGCAAACCTGAGCAAGAGTTCAGTATACTTTGGTGGTGTTACACTGGAAGTGCAGACACAGATTATAGACCACCTTGATTTTGTTCATGGTGAACTACCATTCAAATATCTAGGTATTCCTCTTTCCACCAAGAAGATTGCCTTGATCCAGTGGCAGCCTTTAGTGGAGAGGATTACTGCTAAGATCTCTTCATGGAATGCCAAGAAATTATCTTACACTGGGAGGATCCAACTAGTCCAATCTGTTCTATTTGGCATTCAAGCATACTGAGCCCAACTTTTCATTATTCCTGTTAATGTCCTTAAGATGATTGAAGAAATATGTAGAAGCTTTGTTTGGTATGGATTGAACTCCATTACTAAGAAAGCCTATGTCTCTTGGGACAGAATGTGCACTCCCAAATCAGCAGGAGGAATGAACCTTATTAATCTTATGCTCTGGAATAAAGCTGCAATTGCAAAGACTTGCTGGGATCTAGCCCACAAAAAGGATAAACTGTAGATTAGGTGGATAACTGTTTACTATATAAAACATAATCTGATAGAAGACATGCCAATCCCTGCACAGGCAAGCTGGATGGTTAGGAAAGTTATAGCCTCTGGAGATGTTCTGCAGAAATTTCAAAACTGGAGGAGACAAGAATGCTCCATTAGACAGCTATATCATTTGCAGTTAGGAGACCTGCCGAGAGTACCATGGAAGAATCTGATCATCCAGAATTATGCTAGACCAAAAGCTATCTTCAATCTGTTGCTGGTTCTACAGGGCAGATTACCAACCAAAGACAGATTAGCAAGCTGGGGACTGAGTGTTGATCAGCAATGTGTTCTGTGCCAGAACCACATAGAGACCAGAGATCATCTTGTGCTATCATGTCCATTTTCATCTGAACTTTGGGAGCAAGTAATGTAGTGGCTCCATGAGAGCCATCCCCAGTCATGTACTTGGGACCAAAAACTCCAATGGTTCATAAGTAAAGCTAAAGGGAAATCTTGTCGAGCCAATATCTTCAAAATGGTAATTGCTGAAGTTACATATGCTGTCTGGATGGAAAGGAACTCAAGGATTTTTAACA
Organism: Nicotiana benthamiana; assembly: GCA_034376525.1. Classification (NCBI taxonomy): domain Eukaryota; kingdom Viridiplantae; phylum Streptophyta; class Magnoliopsida; order Solanales; family Solanaceae; genus Nicotiana; species Nicotiana benthamiana. The sequence goes on from CM067332.1 coordinate 71,497,582, forward strand.
AAATTTTTCATAAACTGTGCAGTTTTGATGAGGGAGATAGCGTACATTTGTAATGTTAGGGGTACCCCTAAAATTAGAAAACAGTTGCAGCATTTCAAGCTTTAGTATCATCAGGAGATAGGTTTGGTTATATGTAGTTACTTGATGAATTAGAGTAGATAGTCAGCTGAGTATAAACTAGACTATGGTACTGTAATGCAGATACGTTGGTAATTAATAAAAACTTTAATTACAAAAAAAAAACATTTTAAAAGTGGCTACTGATGTCATTTCCACGAGGAATTGAAAGGAATGGCCCAAATTGAATGGGATGCGGCTTATCCTCAATTTTGTACTTCCAAATGAAACTCACACAGTGCAATGAAACAAGGAAGCCCGACGTATTTTGTAAACAATATGATCCATGTATAAGCATCCAAACCTCTAGGGGTTTATGGTTTTGTTTGAATCGGTTTTTATCTAAAAAGAACTTAAATTAAGTAAGTTAATTTTTAAGTATTAGAACTAAATTAAACTAATTAAATCGATTTTTCCTCGATTCGATTTATGTTGAGTTTTGTTAGTTTTTCGATTTTTCGGTTATTTGTCGGTTTTTCTTAAATATAATATATACATTACCAAAAACATATTCCTACAATCACATTCTCAATGTAACTCTATCAAATCATTTGTCCTTTGATAAATCTATTATTTACCAAAATATATTGATGATAATTTAATCAAATAATGATAAATAATTTAAGGACTCAATTTAAAATATATTATTTTTAACACAAAATAAATTCTTACACTTAACAAAAGAAAAATACCAATCAAACTAGAATGTAAAGGTAAAAAACTATACTAAAAGTGTAAACTATTAATATTTATCATAATTTTTTTGAAACTTTGTATAAAAATACACACACACACACACACACACACACACACATATATATATATATATATATATATATATATATATATATATATATATATATATATATATATATATATATATATATATATATATATATATATATATATATATATAAAATTTGAAATAGCTAATTTTATAGTCGGTTTGGTTCGATTTTTTCGGTTTTTTCTGATTAAAATTAAAACCAAACCAAATTTGATCGGTTTTTAAATTCAAAACCAAAACCAAACTAAACCAAAAAATATGGGTTCTTTTAGTCGGTTTGGTTTGGTTTTCGGTTTGATAAGGTTTTTCAGATTTTTATGAACACCTGTAGTCAAATTATTTGCAATAGGGAGAGCAGGTAAAAATTGCATTGAGCACCTTATTTGGTCGTCCCATTTAACTTGTACATATTTTTTAAAATGGTTTTAATTCTTACCTACTTTTTGATCAATTTCAGTGCCTTTTCTCCTCCTCCTTCTCCTCCTTCGTCTTCTTCTTCTTTCTTTCTTTATTTTGTTGTTGTTGTTGCTGCTATAAAACTCCAGTTCAAACGACCCGAAAATGTTACGAAGAAATATCAGTCCACAACCCTACATCTATATGGTGTTTCTCCACACACTTCCTCCTTCAAAACTCCACCAAACAGTAGTAAACCATGCAGCCCAACAACAACACAAAGCAGTCCACAAAACAATCCGCTACAAGTGAATAACTCGAACTCACGATTTCCGATCACCATCCCGTGAGTTCTTAAATGTATAGAACAAATTACCTTGAGTTTACAGAAGAAAAAATGTATGAAATAGTGCAGTAAACTTACATTAATCGTTGGATAACTCAGCCTTTTCCGTTGGTTCTTCAAACTCTTGATTTTATACTCAATTAGAACGTGAAAGAGAGGATTATTATTATAATTATTATTTTAATGTAATGCATATTATAATTATTATTTTAATGTAATGCATATTAAATATATATTTTCTTAGCAATGGAGCTAGAAATTTATATAAGAGGATTAAAAAATGAGATTTTTACATTCCTACATACTATATCAAACTATATTATCCTCCCTACTCAAGTTTTACTATAATTATATTTTATATATCCAATTACGATTTATGTATATTTTAAGGGAATTAATGATAATAATTAGTGTTCTAAATTACTCTAACATAACTTTCAGTGCCACACGTTTCTCTCTCCACATTGCCCCCCTCCCCGTATCTTGCACTAACCCGCGATTCCATCATTAACAACTATTAAAAAGCTTTGAAGCTAGTAGAGAGTATAGATAAGGGGCAGAAGAGTGCCAACGAGGGAGGGTACAAAAAGGCTAGGAGAAAGGCTAAGTTGGCGGTTACGACAGCTAAGGCCACGACATTTAGTCGTTTATACGGAAAAATTAAGATTAAAGGCGAGGACAAAAATTGTATAGGCTAGCAAAGGAGAGGGAGCAGAAGGCCCTCGATCTGGACCAAGTGGGATGCATAAAAGACGAGAGGAAGAGTTTTATTGAAGGGGGAACAGATCCGACAGAGATGGCAGACGTATTTACATAAACTCTTGAACAAGGAGGGAGATAGGGGCATCGCATTAGGGGAGTTGGAGTACTCGGAGCGGCAACGATATTTTGGGTACTGTAGGCGCAAATGAGTGGGGGAGGTGAACAGGCTATGATTAAGATGAGTAGGGATAGAGCGACTGGGCCGGACAAGATCCCAATGAAATTCTGGAAGTATGTGGGCAATTAGGGGCTTGGAATGGCTTGCTAGGTTCTTTAACGTCATTTTTAGGACGGAGAAGAATCTTGAAGAGTAGAGGCAGAATACGATAATTCCGTTGTACAAAAACAAGGGGATGTCCAAAATTGCAACAACTATAGGGGTTATATAGTAATGAAAAAATCCATTGAAAAACAACCTAATTTTTTTTTATTTCGGAATGAGCTTATGAGCTATATAACTTGGAGTATTTTTCAATCCTATTACATGAAAAATTCAGATTGAACTTGCGAGCTAAGAAATTAATAAACTCTATTCTCTTAGCTCATAAATTATAATTTCTTAGCTCACAAGTTCAATCCGAATTTTTCATATAAGAGTATTAAAAAACACCACAAGTTATCTTAGCTCACAAGTTTAATCTGAAATTAAAAAAAAAGGGTGTTTTTTAATCCCCTTATATGAATTTCTAGCTTCGTCACAAAGAAAATATAACTTAATTATATTTAATATGCATTACATTAAATAAAAATCATAAAGATAAGGTAATTTTAATTGATTATGATTATTTATTATAATTTTAATAAACTCTAATTACAATTTATAATAGATATTATATAATTTACGTTATAGTTAAAACCATAAAAAAATCATATAATAAAAAAGTAGCGATTGAGGAGGAAATTGCATATTCAAGGGCAAAAAAAGTATTGTGTAGGATAAATTGGGAATAATTATTATTATTCGAAGTTGGGGGGGGGGGGGGGGATTTTAATTTTTAACATAAAGTTGGGGAGGATAAATGATTTTCACCCAAATTCATCACTAGCAGTAAAAATAAATATTTTAAAACTAAATTACTTTCAAATATTAAACGGAAATGGGCCAAATGTGCCCCTGAAATATAAGAATTGCTACAACAATGTCCTCTGTCCACCCATTTGAATAAAAATACCCCTACCATTATTTATTTGGCTCAATGTTACCCTTATTACTAACAAAAAATTTCGGAGTGTAGAAATGTAATTAATATCCACCGGTAACTGTTCCATTGGCCTAACTTAAACTTCAACCAAGTATAGTTAAACTTACCAGGGGCAGATCTGGGGTGGGGGGGGCGAAACCACCTTAACACAATCCAAAATGTTGTTTAGTGGTCAAGGGAGTTCAAAGCTTCATAAGGTCATAGGTTCAATTCCTATTCGCTACAAAAAGATTTTTTCGATCCCCTCGTAAAAATTCTGCCTCTGTCACTACATGTAACTTCTTTGAATATTGACCCGCTCCAATTTTAAAACCCATCTTTTCAGCTGTTATTAGTACATCATATAGACACAGTATGTATGAAAACTCTAGTAAAAAGAAATTTTCAAAATTTTTGTTACTAATACGAATAATGTTAAGCAAAAAAATAATGGTAAAATTTTTTTTATTCAGATAAATGGATGGAGAATATTTTTATACTAATTCCAATTTGATTCTTTTTATAAAAGATATTATTTTTTTCTAAACGGGCTAAAAAAAATAGTGGTATGTGAGGAGATATAGAAAGATGTTATGAAATAATATAAAGACAAGAACAATAATGCAAGAACAAGAGCAATAGAGAGAATAGAGAGAGAGAAGTATTCTTATTGATACTTAGAGATTGTTAGGGATGTATTACAATGGTAGAAGACCCCTTTATTTATAGGGAGTGGGATGATTTAGCTACCAATAATAGGACTCTAGAATCTCTCTAATTAAAGACATTCACCTTAAATAGAAGTGTAAAATCTCTCTATTTATAACACTCCCCCTTGAATGTCTATTCAATGATGTGCCTCGTTAAAATCTTAAAACAAAACCCAATGGGAAAAATTAAAGTAAGGAAAAAGAGTACACATGTTTGAATATGCGCCTATTGGTTGCCTCGTTAAAAACCTCGCAAGGAAAACCCGGTGGGACAAAACCTTGTAAGGGAAAAAGAGTGCAACGTGCATTAACTCCCCCTGATAAGAACATCAATTTATGTCCTTAAGTCTTCGCATCCCGATCTTGTGAACTAGCTTCTTGAAGGTTGACTTTGGTAGAGATTTTGTGAACAAATCAACCATATTGTCGCTTGAACTAATCTGTTGAACATTGATATCACCATTCTTTTGAAGATCATGTGTGAAGAATAACTTTGGTGAAATATGCTTCGTTCTATCTCCTTTTATGAATCCTCCCTTCAATTGAGCTATACATGCTGCATTGTCTTCATACAAAGTTGTGGGTAGTTTATCACACTTCAAACCACATTTGTCTTGGATATGATGGATTATAGACCTCAACCACACACACTCCCGACTTGCTTCATGAATAGCAATTATCTCGGCATGATTAGAAGAAGTAGCCACAATTGATTGCTTAGTCGATCGCCAAGATATGGCGGTTTCTCCACAGGTATACACATAACCCGTTTGAGATCGAGCCTTGTGTGGGTCGGACAAATATCCAGCATCAGCATAACCAACAAGATCCGGGCTGCAATTCTTGCCATAAAATAAGCCCATATCGGTAGTTCCCTTTAGGTACCGCAATATGTGTTTGATCCCATTCCAATGTCTTCTCGTAGGAGCCGAGCTAAATCTTGCTAAGACATTAACTGAAAATGATATGTCAGGCCTTGTATTATTTGCGAGATACATTAGTGCGCCAATTGCGCTAAGATATGGTACTTCAGGACCAAGTAGCTCTTCATTCCTTTCTTGTGGTCGGAATGGATCTTTGTTCACATCAAGTGATCGAACAACCATCGGTGTACTTAAAGGATGTGCTTCATCCATGTAAAACCGTTTCAGTACATTTTCTGTATAGGTAGATTGATGAACAAAAATTCCGTTTGCCAAATATTCAATTTGCAAACCAAGACATAGTTTAGTCTTTCCGAGATCTTTCATCTCGAATTCATCCTTTAGATAATCAATTGCCTTTTGGAGTTCTATAGGGGTTCCAATAAGGTTTATGTCATCGACATATACGGCAAGTACAACAAATTCCGATGTTGTTTTCTTTATAAAAACACACGGGCAAATGGCGTCATTTATATAGCCTTTGTTTAACAAGTACTCACTAAGACGATTATACCACATTCGTCCAGATTGCTTTAGACCATACAAGGATCTTTGCAATTTAATTGAGAACATTTCCCGAGATTTTGAATTATGCGCGTTTGGCATCTTGAGTCCATCGGGAATTTTCATGTATATCTCATTATCAAGTGAGCCATAAAGATAGGCAGTAACCACATCCATTAAGTGCATGTCGAGCTTTTCATGGACATCAAAACTTATGAGATAACGAAAGGTTATCGCATCCATTACAGGCGAATATGTCTCTTCATAATCGACACCAGGCCTTTGAGAAAAACCTTGTGCAACAAGGCGTGCCTTATATCTTTGTACCTCGTTTTTCTCATTTCTTTTGCGTACAAAGACCCATTTATAGCCGACAGGCTTAACACCATTAGGTGTTTCAACTGTAGGGCCAAAAACTTCACGTTTTGCCAGCGAATTCAATTCTGATTGAATTGCTTCTTGCCACTTTGGCCAATCCTGTCTTTTTCGACATTCTTCAACAGATTGAGGTTCGAGATCCTCACATTCTTGCATAATGCTAGATGCGACATTATAAGCAAAGGCATTATCCACCACAATATCCACTCGATTAATATTTGCCTCAATATTAATTGGATTTAGGGATAGTTCCGTATTTTCCAGAGTCTCGGGCTCAATGGATTCTTCATGAATCTCAGAATTTGTTAAATCATGAATTTCCTCATGAGATTCTTTCGTGGTGTCATTTTGATCATTCTTTTTCCTCTTTCTAGGATTTCGATCTTTGGAACCTAATGGTCTGCCACGCTTCAGGTGTGCATTCGACTCATTGGTTATGACACTAGATGATTGTCCAACAGGGACATCAATACGGATTGGAACATTTTCCGCGGGAATGTGGGATTTCGTTATCCTCTTCAAGTCCGTAAATGCGTCAGGCATTTGATTTGCTATTCTTTGCAAATGGATAATCTTTTGTACCTCTCTTTCACAAATAGAGGTATGTGGATCAAGATGAGATAATGACGCATTTTTCCACCAAATTTCCCGTTTGGTTTCACCAACTTCTCCCCCTAATTTTGGGAAAAGTGTCTCATCGAATCGACAGTCTGCAAATCGTGCAGTAAACACGTCGCCTGTCAATGTTTCGAGGTAGCGAATGATGGAGGGCGATTCAAACCCAACATGTATTCCTAACCTTCTTTGCGGACCCATTTTGGTGCGGGATGGTGGTGCTATAGGCACATATACTGCGCATCCAAAAATTCTTAAATGGGATATATTGGGTTCATGACCCAAAACCAATTGCAACGGGGAATACTTGTGGTAATTCGTCGGTCTGAGACGAATTAGCATTGCTGCATGTAAGATGGCGTGACCCCATACCGAAGTGGGCAGCCTCGTTCTCATAAGTAATGGCCTTGCAATCAACTGCATGCGTTTAATTAACGATTCTGCAAGACCGTTTTGAGTGTGAACATGAGCTACAGAATGTTCAACTTTTATCCCGATTGATAAGCAATAATCATTAAATGCTTGGGATGTAAACTCAGCAGCATTATCTAGTCTAATGGACTTGATTGGATTATCTGGAAATTGTGCTCGTAGTCGAATTATTTGTGCCATTAATTTCGCAAACGCAAGGTTGCGTGATGACAACAGGCACACATGAGACCATCTACAGGATGCGTCTATCAAGACCATGAAATACCTAAACGACCCACTAGGTGGGTGAATAGGTCCACAAATGTCCCCTTGTATACGTTCCAGAAACGTGGGTGACTCAGTCCCAACCTTTGTTGGTGATGGCCTGATAATCAACTTGCCTTGATAACACGAAGTGCAAGGATATTCATTATTCGAAAGAATTTTGAAATTCTTTAACGGATGCCCATATGAGCTTTCTATAATCCGTCTCATCATGACCGATCCTGGATGTCCCAATCGATCATGCCAAAGTACAAAGGTATTGGAATCAGTAACCCTTTGGTTTACTGTTGAATGTGCCTCAATTGCACTAATTCTTGTCCAATACAGGCCACAAGATAAAGACGGGAATTTCTCAATAACCCTCTTTTGGCCGGAGACATTCTTTGTGATGACGAGATATTCAAGATTATCTTCATCCATTGTCTCAATATGATAGCCATTCCGGCGTACATCTTTAAAACTCAACAAGTTTCTCTTAGACTTGGAGGAGAACATTGCATTCTCTATGATTAAAGTCGTGCCTTTGGGCAGAGTTACAATTGCTCTTCCGGAGCCTTCAATCAATTTACTACTTCCAGAGATTGTAGTAACGTTTGCCTTACACATATTTAGTTGAGAGAAATATTTCTTTTCTTTGAGTATTGTGTGTGTAGTACATGAATCAACTAGGCAAATACTTTTACAGTTGGACGTTGATCCAAGTTCGCTTTGTGAGATATCCATATTTGCTATCCCATAGTTTGACATACAAAAGAGATACACGAAACATAAGAATAAACAAGTTCAATTCGTTTGTGTCACATAATATTTTCAAAATCTGCTGCTAACAGTTGACTAACAAAATCAGATATGTTATCCATAATCGATTACTATGCAGCTTGAAAATTTTCAGTTTAAGCATTTTTCACACACAATCGATTGTTTAACATTGACAATGGATTGTTGATTAATTTTGAAAAATTCCGGATCACACTGTCTAACGACAATCGATTGTTAGACATAGACAATCGATTGTGGATGATTTTTGAAAAATTCCAGATTACACTGTCTAACGACAATCGATTGTTAGACATAGACAATCGATTGTGGATGATTTTTGAAAAATTCCAGATTACACTGTCTAACGACAATCGATTGTTAGACATAGACAATCGATTGTGGATGATTTTTGAAAAATTCCAGATTACACTGTCTAACGACAATCGATTGTTAGACATAGACAATCGATTGTGGATGATTTTTGAAAAATTCCAGATTACACTGTCTAACGACAATCGATTGTTAGACATAAACAATCGATTGTCGATCAATTGTTTTTCAGCTTTAATGCGAAAATATTAGATAATCGACTAGTTTTTCAGGCTAGTCGATTACCCCTACTGGAAAATAAAAATATTATTGATATTTGAGCATATTGAAGACATTCTAAAGAACTACTGCTAACATTGCATCATGAACTAACTAATACGAGCTAATACTAATGACTATTAGTTTATTCACTAACTAATACAAATAAGTAGAACAAAATCAAATAACTCCATCTTCTTTCATCACGGACCCATCACCGATTAGGTGGTCTATTTTCCCCTCGGGTTGCTCAAAGAAGTCTGCCACATCCAGGTGGGTGATGTCCAAGTTGTCGTTATAGACAAAATTTGTTTCAGGGCCTTTACTCTTTCGAGATGCTTGATAAAGGTCAACCAAGTGTCTTGGTATACGGCAAGTCTTTGACCAGTGCCCTTTCCCACCGCAACGATAACATATAGTTTCTGAACCATTTGCCTTAGGATCTTCATGATCCCGTTTCTGCTTTCGGCGGTTATCTCTCCTTGGGGGTTGACAGACTTCATTGGAATTTCTTCCTTGTCTACGTCCCTGGCTATGACCCCGTTTACGACCATGACCATGGCCCTTTTCATGTTTGGCATAATGAGAGTGCACCTTATCTGCTTCAGGCAGTGGTGTAGACCCAGTGGGTCGATTTTCGTGATTTCTCATGAGCAGGTCATTATTTCGCTCAGCCACTAGTAGAAGAGAAATCAGTTCAGAGTACTTTGTAAAGCCTTTCTCTCTGTACTGTTGTTGCAGTATCATATTAAAGGCATGAAACGTTGTAAACGTTTTCTCAAGCATATCATAATCGGAGATTTTATCTCCGCATAGCTTCAATTTAGAAGTAATTCTGAACATTGCAGAATTATATTCAGAAACGGACTTAAAGTCTTGGAGCCTCAGATGAGCCCAATCATATCGTGCTTGTGGCAGAGTGACCAACTTCAGGTTGTCATATCTCTCCTTTAAGCCGTTCCACAAGATGAGTGGATCCTTGACGGTGAGATATTCAATCTTCAAACCTTCATCAAGGTGATGGCGCAAGAAAATCAAGGCCTTCGCACAGTCTTGGGTGGATGCTTTTTCTCTATCTTTAATGGTGTCTCCGAGACCCATAGCATCTAAGTGGATTTCAGCATCCAACACCCATGTCATATAGTTCTTGCCCGAAATTTTAAGGGCAACGAACTTTCTTTTCGTAATGTCAGACATAATTGAAAATTAAATTAGGAAGAGGGAAATACCTTAGATTTTTCGAGAATGGTTCTTGAGACGGTAGAGTCTCGTGTTGATAACGTGTTATGAAATAATATAAAGACAAGAACAATAATGCAAGAACAAGAGCAATAGAGAGAATAGAGAGAGAGAAGTATTCTTATTGATACTTAGAGATTGTTAGGGATGTATTACAATGGTAGAAGACCCCTTTATTTATAGGGAGTGAGATTTAGCTACTAATAATAGGACTCTAGACTCTCTAATTAAAGACATTCACCTTAAATAGAAGTGTAAAATCTCTCTATTTATAACAAAAGAGACAATGAGACAAATCTCTAATAATAATCCATAATTAAGCGCCGTTTTTTAGCGTTCTGTATGTGACCTATCATTCCTGTTGAGATTAGAAAACTCAGTTTAAATCTCCTCACTCCTAAAATACGTAACATTAATCAGAATATTTTTGCATATCCAAACTGTCCCCAATCCCACTTTTTAATTAATAAATCCCACTATTAATTTAATACTTGACCTTAACTTCTAAATTAGTTTGCTCACTGAAAAAGCCGGCCTATTGATGCCAAGATGATCCTTAAAACCATCCTTTTGATTGGTCGGTGTATTCTATTATTTTAAACCAAATACATAATACAGTAGTATCTCATAATACTATATGATGTACTGTATTATTTAATGATTTGACTCTATTTTCTACTTGAATCTATGCTGTCTTCTCATTATTTAGTAGCAACAAATTAAATTAACAAAAATATTGACCTTACTGGCTTTCCAGCTTCCACGTGAACGATAACTTAGGAAAATAGTGGTGACAAAATAGATAAAAGAAAATAGTTATCCATTCGTAATAAAATGGGTTGGATAGCTATCCACTTATACTATTCATTAAATGAGTTGGATAATAAACTTTTTAAAAACGGATAAAATATTGATAAGAATCATATAATTCACTTTAAAAATAGGTAACCAATGGATAACTAATAGGTTTAATTTTAACATTTGTAAAGCCTCGTATTGGGGGTTCATCAAGTTTCGGAGATAAGAAATTCTCAAGAAAATGGTCATTGATGATATGCTATAATTGCGTATTTTAATCGATTATTACCTTCCAATTTATTAAGAATATAGTATTGTGTATTATATTTATTCTTGTAATGGTGTGAGTCAGCACCTTTAGCTAGTGACTAGCATTGCAATATGTTAGGTGTATATATATTGAACAGTTGGACATACTAGCAATTAATGATCATATTTTCAGTTTAACCGACTTTAACACATCTTTAGCAGCTCTTCTTCTTCTTCTTCTCTCTTCAAGAAGCTTTTGTGTCCTCCATTGGAGGTGATTCAGAGCTCTCCTCGCTCATAATCTCGACATGGTATCAGAGCAGAGGTACGATCAACGACCATGCTTCATCTCTCTGTATTATTTTTGATCATCAAAGTGATCTAAGGTTTCGTTTGCCTTTCTTCATCAATCATAATTTGGGTAAAACTTATCGGACACATGTAGTGACGATTCGCCGACGGATAGAAGAGATCTCAACTATACGAAGATTGGTTCTACTATTTTTCACGAATCTCTCACAAAACTTCCATAGCGGTTACATATTAGACTGATGAGACAACCACAGTGCAGGAGCGATACAGACGACAATCGATGCTGGTAGCCCTCTTTACATACACCCTTCCGATAGCCCGGGCTCCACTTTGGTTCCGATTCTTTTTTGATGGAATCGGATATTGTTCTTGTAGGAAGAGTCTGCTCAGAGCTCTTTCAGTAAAGAATGTGTTAGGTTTCATTAATGAGGATAATAGGAAACCTGATGTACCGTCTCCACTCTTTCGTCAATGGGAAAGTTACGATAATATGGCCACCTCGTGGATCTTAAATTCTTTGTCAAAAGACATAGCTGACACTGTTGACTATGTAAATGATTCTGTTGAATTATGAAAGGAGCTTGAGGATCGATATGATCAGACGAACGAGTATACGCTGTACTAAACTAAATAAGAAATAAATGATTTGAGTCGGGGCGTGCTTGATATCATCGGATACTAGACGAAGATGAAGAAACTCTGGAAAGAATTGAGCAGTCTCAGTGTCAAAGATCATTGCAACTGTGTATGTACTTGTGGAGCGAAAGAGAACATGCATAAGGCAGAACATGATAGGAGGTTGATACAGTTCTTAATGGGGCTCTACAAAGTGTATATGGTTGTTCGAGGAAGCATACTTATGATGAGTCTCTTGCCAAACATGGCACATACATTTGCTCTCCTAATACAAGAGGAGAAATAGAGAGAATTTAGGCCAAGGAACCAACTGAATATCGATTCCACAACACTAAATGTCAACTTAGGAGGAAAAAACTTCAAGACAAACTATTCGCCCGGGGCTGGAAATCAAGTTAACTACTATGTTAGAACTGGAAATCAAGCTGCAAACAATAGACCTCGACCATTTTGTGATTATTGAAAACAACAAGGTTTCACTAAGGACAAGTGCTACAAGCTCCATAGATATCCCCAACATTTTAATCAAGGACCACAATAACAATACGGACAAGGTACACAAGGGAACAACAATATCACAAGGTTCAACAAGGGAAGAATGTCATGAAAAATGCAGTCACAAATGTAGAAGGAGAAAAGCTGGAGCTTCAAGGAGAAAGTCAAAGTCAGAATGTCAGTTTTACAAAGGAGCAGTATGGACAAATTGTTAGCTTGCTGCAACACTTTCAGACAGGAAACATTGAAGAGAGTTCAGCTGGTGCAAACATGATTAGTAAAGCATCAATGGGTTTTGCAGGTATGATTGCTTGCACTTCTTCAATTGATTTTGATAATCCATCATGCAAGGGTTTTAGTGCAAAGGCTGACTTATGGATATTAGATTTCAGGGCATCACACCATATGACTTTTAATAAAACTCACTTGCAAAACATAATAAGCATGTCATATCCTCTATTGGTCAATCTTCCAAATGGTTACAAAGTCAAAGTAACTGAAATTGCAAATGTATTCCTAACACCTGAAATTGTCCTATATAGAGCCTTGTTCATTCCATCTTTCAAATTTAACCTAGTGTACGTTAGTTCCTTAACAGTTCATCTGAAATGCATTGCATCATTCTCAGACACTTCTGTCTACTGCATGTCCCTTCACTGAAGAAGTCTATAGAGATTGGTAAGTTGTTGGATGGATTGTACTTACTGTGTTCCAAGTGCCAAAAGAAATGCAGTCTCAAACAGAGCTGTGATTCTTCTAGCCTTTCTATTCACACTGATGATGTAAATACTGTGTACTATCTATCTAACTCTTATAATTCACTTCAAACTGTAAATAGTTCCATCTGCAATAACAAAAATAAAGACAATGATTTTGGTTTGTTTTCTGATTCATCTCCTGCTGTTAATGTAGATGTGATGCGGCATTTCAAACTTAGTCATGTACCTTTAGTAAAATGAGAGGTATTCCTACTATACCTGCAACATTTTCTATTAAATAACCTTTCATATGCAACATTTGCCCCATGGCCAGACAATCTAGACTCTCTTTTCCCCAAAGAACAACTGAAACTACTGAAATCTTTGAAGTACTTCATGTGGATTTGTTGGGACCCTATCATGTGGCCACACACAATAATTTCAAAATACTGTCTAACTCTGATAGATGACTATAGTAGGTCCACTTAGATACACCTCCTAAGCTGCAGAAGCAATGCCCTACAAATAATAAAGGCTTTTGCAACCATGGCAGAAAATCAATTCAAAACAACTGTCAAATGTATAAGATCTGATAATGTTTTAGAGTTCACCATCAATGAAGCAACCTCTTTCTTTCAATCTAAAGGAATTAACCACCAAAGACGTGTCCTTACATACCACCATAGAATGGGTTGGTGGAAAGGAAATGTAAATATCTCCTTGAAGTAGCGAGAGCACTGCTTTTTCAATCCAAATTACCATTGAAATATTGGGGAGATTGTATTCTTACAACAATAAACCTAATTAACAAACTTCCAACTGTTCTCCTAAAGAATAAATGCCCTTTTGAACTTTTTTACAGAAGAAAGCTCAATTGCTCTCATTTGAGGAGTTTTGGGTGTCTGTGTTACCTTAATATGCCAAAGCCTCTCAGAGATAAACTTGAACCAATAACTACTCCACATGTATTTGTAGAATATCCCTTTGGCACAAAGGGGTACAAGGTGCTAAGTCTGGTCACTAAGAAAATACACATTTCCAAAGATGTTTCTTTTTATGAGTTAGTCTTTCCCTTCACTCTTTAACTCTACTATATCTGACATTCCATCTGTTCTTCCTAATGCACCATTTGTTGAGAATCCACCTAATCACACTAATGCTCATATGTCTCACAGTATCTGTAACAACACTACTAATCAGGAAGACACCAATTCTTCAAGCCTTAATACACCACCTGTTGCTCCCTCACCTGTAACTTCTGTACATGAACCATAAGTTCCAGTAGAACAATTGCAAGACATGTTCTTACCCCCAACAGTCTCTAGCAGAACCACTAGATTTTAGAAGACCCAATAGGGAACATAAACTACATTCACATATGAATGACTATGCCTACAAAATACCAAATCTGAAATCCAACACTAACTTCTCCCTACTTGCCATGTTCTCCCATAAAAATCAAATTATTTCTGATGCCTTACATCTTGACAGTCAACATATTATAGAGTACATTTGCAATGATGGAGAACCAACTTCATATGAATAAGCTGTTGTATATCCTGCCTGACAAAATTCCATGACATAGGAATTTGAAGCTTTATATGCTAATAAGACATGGGACATGGTGCCCTTACCTAAGGGAAAATAGACTATTGGGTGTAGATAGGTGTACAAAGTCAAGCATAGAGCAGATGGTAGTGTAGAAAGGTACAAAGCAAAGTTAGTTGTTAAAGGATACACCCAACAGGCTGGTACAAACTATACATAGACTTTCTCCCCATTGGTCAAAGAAGAAATGGCAAATCTCACAACTAGATGTGAATAATGCATTTCTCCAAGGAGATTTGCATTAGGAGGTCTATATGCAGACTCCTCCATGCCTTGGAGTGCATTCTCCAGAGTTAGTGTGCAAGCTGAATAAGACCTTTTATGGGCTAAAGCAGGCCAGTAGACAAATAGTATGATAAGCTAACTGAGGTCCTATATTGCAGAGGGTATTCACACTCCATGAATGACTATTTTTTACTCTACAGAAAGCAGAACTCCTCCATTATCTTTATAGCATTGTATGTAGATGATGTGTTGCTCACAGGGAGTGATTCTGAAGAAATTGATCAATTTAAGGCCTTCTTACATGACAGATTCAGAATCAAAGATTTAGGACAATTCCATTACTTCCTGGGGCTGGAAGTTCTCTATAAACCAGATTGCATCATCATTTCACAAAAAAAGTTTGTTTTGGACTTAATAAAGGACTAAGAATGTCTTCACTTTCCATCCTTGTATTCTCCCCTTGATTCCACAGTAAAACTGAAATCCAAAAAGGGAACACCATTGTCTGACCCCATTTCTACAAAAAACTAATTGGCAAATTGAACTTTCTTAGTAATACTAGACTACAAATAGCATATGGAGTCCAACATCTCAGTCAGTTTGTGCAAGATCATAAGGAGCCCCACTTAAAGGCGGGTTTATCACAAGCTAGATACTTGAAGAAAGAACCCACTCTAGGCCTATATTTCAGCAATAAGGATGATCTTTCACTAGCTGCCTATTGTGATTCTGATTGGGCACCCTACCCTGACTCTAGAATATCAGTATCTGGGTATGTTGTGTTTCTGGGAGGAAGTCCCATTAGTTGGAAATCCAAGAAACAAGAAACCAGATCTCTTTCTTCAGCAGAGGCAGAATATAGAGCTCTTAGAGTTGTTGGTGAACTTGTTTGGTTGTCCAGGCTGCTTGAAGAACTTATCGTGTCAGTTAATTTGCCAATACATGCGCACTGTGATAGTCTTTCTATTCTACACATTTCCAGAAACCTTGTGTTCCATGAAAGGACTAAGCATATTGAGTTCGATTACCATTTTGTGTGTACCAAACTTCAGGAGGGGCTCATTTTACTATGTCACATTGGTACATGCCATCAACTTGCAGATGTGCTCACTAAAGCTCGTACTGGGATCAAATATTGTTCTGTACTTGGCAAGTTCAGTGTGATTTCCTCACATCCAACTTGGGGGGGGGGGAGTATTAAGAATATTGTATTGAATTAGTAATGTATATTATATTTATTCTTGAAATGGTATTGAGTCAGCACCATTAGCTAGTGACTAGCATTGCAATAGGTTAATTGTATATATATTAAACAGTGTAGGACATATTAGCAATTAATAATCATTTTTTCAGTTTAACCGACTTTAACAAATCTTTAGCAACTATTCTTCTTGTCTCTCTTCGAGAAGATTCTGTGTCCTCCATTGGAAGTGATTCAGAGCTCTCCTCACTCGTTATCTCGACACAATTTATTGCACTTCAGTTGAGTTTGAGCTTTAATTGCTAGTGTTTTGCACTAATTGTATATTGTATGCCTTCTAGGAGTGATTTCGAGCTATGTAGATGATATGGAATAAATTCAAGTGATTTAGAGCTTTGAAGTTTGAGTAAAAGCCCAAGTAATTAAGCTGGAATCGTGTTCGGGTATCAACGGATGATAGTTAAGAACGAACGAAGAGTCGAGTAGGCATATTACATACTGTCTAGTAAAATGCATATAAAGTTTTTTTTCAGAACTCCATTTGAGCTCCACAATATATGATTGGAAAGCCAACTCAAAGGCCTACAAATTTTATGTCTTACGTTTTCCCAAATTCCAAACGTAACAGGGTGAAAAATGCGCGACATGTAGGGCTGCTTATCGGGCAGATTGAACGGTTAAATTTATTAATCTGCTAGCCATCTGATAAGATATCAGGCAGATTGATATCGATTTACCTCTTACCGGGTAGTTATCGAGCGGATTTATCGGCCTAATTCAACCTATATTGTACATTATAGAAAAATGGCAGTAGAATGGGAGATAGTAGCAAGATAACTTTCTTGGGGCATTTGCGGTAATTTAAGGGCATAAATTCGAAGGTAGATGGTATCATTAACAAGATTTAAGACTTCATGTTAGCTAAGACAATACAATTTATCCATACAAATAAGATGGTTCTTTTCTATTTGTTGTGGAAGCTTGTTGTTTCCCCATAATCACGAGCATATACTAAAATAATATAATTTAATGTTAAAGTATAGACCACAAGTTCAGATAAAATTTTCTATTTGTGAATTCATAATTCCAAATTAATAAGCAATTGAAAAATATAATATTACGCAGTGCACAAAAGAATATATCGGAATGTCAAAAAAACATCTTCATGCAGTTCATACTTTTTACACTCCGACCTTTATCTAAACCTCCTGGAATAGTATTACAGAAGGGTCAAGGGTATATATATATATATATATATATATATATATATATATATATATATATATATATATATATATATATATATATATATAATATTCTTAATGGGTTAGCGGATTATCCGTTAAGAAAATTGAATAATCCGACCCCAAACCTATAACCGTTAGTATCTTTATGCAGCGACCGCTTATTCTGTTTAGGACTAGATTAGACGTGATCAATCATATTCAAAAAATCATGGATAATAACCCTTTTTTATCCTTATTAAATATGGATTGAGTTGGATAATTTTATTTGTTTTTGCATCACCCGTTTTCGGTCCGTCCCATATCCGATCAGCCCCACCCTTTTATCACCCCTACATGCGAACAATTGTGAAGACTTTAATTGTTAAAAGGTCACAGTTTTTGTTAGGACTATGCAATTAATCTAACTCTACTACTAATGTTGGCAACATACATATTCCCTTAGGATGTTAAAAATGCATAATTTTTAATGTACACTAAATCAGCTGAACTATGTACATTTTACCTAGTGAAGTTCCTTCTTGTATTAGGGACCCTTTTCATCCTTCTCAGAAAATAAAATACAATTTCTGCAGAAAATATGACATGAGCTTTAATATATCAAGGGTATATGTCACAGTAAATGCGTCACTCATACTTCATTTTATGGGATTTCCTAAGGTAAATTAGAAATTTTGGAAGATTTCTTGTGATAAAAACATAGCATTCAGGTTGTATTGTTACATACAATATGGTTTCTATGAGGATTACTTGAGATTATAAATCCGAAATAAAGATATCAATAGGCACCTAAGAGTGTGATCTAGTGGTCAATAAAGTAGGTGAAAATTATGAGCTAAATATTAGATGATTTCTTCGCATCTATCAAAATTTTGGTCATAGAGTTGCTTTGTAAATGTTGTTGGTTGGTGAGAGGTGACAAATATCCAGTGGAATTAGTTAATATATGCGCAAGCTCATCGAAACACCACGATTATCAACACAAGCTGACCTAATGCGTATGTCAAGTACTAGGAGTCTCTCGCACTAATTTCCACATCTAATTTCAGTGTAATTTCAATATGCTTTCTTTTTATTTGTAAATTCTTCTGTAAGTTCCGGCTTAATCAAGAAATCAAATTTGAAGCAATTAAGATCAACGATAAGTAGGAGAGAATGACAAATTTGTCACCTAATAAAGATAGTTTTATTGTGGGAATTGTAAACTAAGCTAAATTTAAGAAAATTTTGCATATTAAACGTACTACTTTTTGTTTGACAAAGAAAATTTCGATCCTGCTCCTGTCAAAGGTACTGTCCATTTTCTGTGACTAACTAGATTCTAAAGATAAATACAGCCATCCAACAAACTGGAAAAGTTATTTCCAGCTTAATTCCTTGAAAGACCGTTACAAAATGCTGGAAACTTACTGCATATTCTAATGTGTATGTCAAGTACCAGGAGTCTCTCGCACTACAAGTTATCCGTCTAGTTCTAATACAACCCCCCCACCCCCCAGGATTGACCTCACCCGGACAAAAATCTGGCGTTGCATTACAAGAGCACGAAATGATAATCAATCACAGGATCTGAGCAGCAGTGTTTAACTTTTCTGCAAAGCTGAGTTGAGTTCTCGTGAGGCTTGCCAAATACAACAAAAGCAATTGGTCCTACAAGTAAAGATTAAATCAGGGTGCGAAAACGGACCGAATATTAAGCTTCATTATCATGATAACCAGGCTGCAAGCATATTTTAGGACGCTACTAACAAAATTGTTAGGTACGCGTGCTATGGAGATTTTGCTTGTTTTCTTATAATCTTGTTGTTGTTACTCCGTTGCTACTGCTTTTTTTTTTTTACCTTTCCTTTGAGCCAGGGGTCTATCCAAAACCGTCTCTCTACCCTCCTTAGACCTCACTTGTGGGATTATACTGGATTTTTTATTGTTGCATGCCATGGAAATCACCAAAAAGGGGAAGGGAAGCAACGGCATAAACATAGAAAGGGGAAAATGCTACCTGAAGACCATCATTCACAAGCTTATCAAAGGCTTGGGGTGAGAGTTTAGGAATGGCAGCCACGGTATCAGCTATGAATCTTCCGGTTCTGTTATCCTGGGGTAGACGTCCTTCCTACAAAGGCAGACCAATATCAGAACTTAAAGATGAAAAACACAGAAACTTGCAAAATTCAATTATGGAAAAGTTCATGTTACCACAACATCATCAACATATTTGTAGACATCATCAATAAGAGCAAGTAATCGCTGCATTGATGCTTCCATTCCTTCAAGATCATTGGGAAGTTTGTCTACGGTTGTTTTCTTGAGCTTATCAACTGCATCAATGGGCACAAGAATGTCCTGGTAAGAATAGTCATCACGAATAGGAAACAAAAACTATTGCTCTAACCAACAACAACAACAATAAACCCAGTAAATTCCCGTAGGTGGGGTTTCAACTATTGCTCTAACCAAAAAGAATATATAACCATACTCTACTTTTCGACTCAAAAACATTAACATATGGCTACTTTTTGCACCATAGCCTTAAGAAAATTAGCTACTTTTTTACGCGAAAAGTACCTGACGAACTACTATTGTTATGAGAAATTTTCACCAACAGTTCTCAATTACATATCACCCAACCCCTCTTCCATCCTAAGCTGACCAATGCACATGGACATAGCTAAGTCAATGTGCAGTAAAATCGGGCCTATCCTATTTACTTATTACGGAAGGTAGGTAGATACATACATCCAATCCTTTCAACTTCAACCATGCGTAGATCCAATGGAATTTCCTGAAATTGCGCAGCAAGTGGCTGATCTCCCAGAGATAAATGCACAGAGACAAAGCCTTTTATAGAAGCTTCCCCATTTTGAAATCCAGTATCAACAGTCAAATGTATAGGATTTGAAGTTTCTCTAGAATAAAACTCTTGGATCAAAGCACTACCACCGGAGACTCCAAAACCAGTAGAAAACCTGGAAAGTTTAAGCACAAGTATTCACAATTGCGTCAGCTAGTAACCCATGTATTTGAATGTTGAATATTACTCAAAATTGGAGGTCCATA
This sequence comes from Nicotiana benthamiana, assembly GCA_034376525.1. Classification (NCBI taxonomy): domain Eukaryota; kingdom Viridiplantae; phylum Streptophyta; class Magnoliopsida; order Solanales; family Solanaceae; genus Nicotiana; species Nicotiana benthamiana. The sequence continues at coordinate 71,518,106 of CM067332.1, forward strand.
AGTAACCAACCAAAATATAGGGTGGATGAAGTGGGATGTTCAAGGAAAAAGAACCTGGAAAAGTAGAAAAGATGCTCCACGTTTTATAATATTAAAAGGAGGTACAAAGTATTGTATCTTGACAAATGCAGCCGCCAGTTCATGTTTTGTACATGCAAAATATTAGTAGATGGTACTACTAAGCTATGAGGGCTCATATCAGTTTATACTATTAATGAAACATTTGATACAAAGAATGCTGCCGATTAAATCAAATGATCTCTTTATTTCATGCTTTGCATTCTCTTACAATGTCATCCATCTGTTTAACAACTCTCAAGCACTCTATACAGTAAAATTAGTGGTGTTAAACGGGTCGGGTTGGACCGGTTCTGGACCAGCCCAGATCGGTAGAACCCGGAACCGGCCCGGACCGATAATAGAGGGCTGGGCTGGGTAGGGGTTTGGGGGGTTAGCTCGGTTAGTTGACCCAAACGGGTAACCGAAACCGGTTGAACCCGGTAGAGTGAATAGTTCCTCTTACCGGGTTAACCGGCCCTGTTCAAGCGGTAACATTTTTTTTATTTTTTAATTTTTTTGAACTGGTGGGCCCCACGTACCGTTGGCAACGGTCATTGCACAAATAGCCTATTTTTTTAAAACCCTTTTTCAATTTAAAAAACTAAACCTTCTCTAAAACTATAAATAGCCCTCCCCCTCTTCTTCATTTCTTCACTCAATACTCATTTCTCAATCTCAATTTCTCTCATTCTCCAATTTGCAAGACTTCAAGTCTTCAATTCATTATTTCATCTTCTAATTTTATTTGGCTCTCTTTTCTTGAATATAATTTATCGTGTTTTATCATTTGGAATTCAAGTTACAATTGAAGTTCAAATTTGAAATTCTTGTTTGACGTTTGTTCGTGGTAACATCGGAATTGCGTAATCAAGTGCTCAATTCATTGTCGAATTCGGTGCACTCCCTCCAACTCTTTCTCTTATTTACTATTTTAATTGCATATTTAATTTTAGCTTATACTTTAATTTTTACAATATGTTTAGTGCTGCTAAAAGAGCGTGTAAAAGATTTACTGGTAGGAGAAATAAAAAAAGAGGTAGTCCTTCAGCATCTGGTAGTAATAGTAATAACCTATTATCATTTACACATGTTTCTGAAACATCGCCTAATGATAACATAGATATAGATTATGAACAATTACAAGAAGATTTTGGAATAGAAGATAATGAAATAGGAATGGAAGATGAGATACCAGCTACAACTACTAGTGCTGGAGCTGGTAGTGTTGGAATTGCTACAAGGGTGGGGGTCGTGGCACTAGGAGTAGATCACCTGTGGCTCCGATTACTAATCGTAGAAAAAGAAGTAAGGTTTGAAATTTTTTTAAATAATAGAGGGTACTGGTAGAGTTAAATGCAAAATTTGTAACGGTGATTCTAAATATTTGACTGGAGGAAATTTAGGGGGGACTGGGACGCTTAGTACACATATGAGAATTGAGCATCCCACAGAATGAGGTGCTGATGGTGATGGAAATCAAACAACTCTTAACCCCACTACTGGAGGTCTATTGAAATATGATAAAATGAAGGATCGTGAGGAGTTGGCAAAAATGAATGCTTTGGGTTGTCTACCTTTTTCTTTTGCTTCTTCATCATATCTTATTATGTATATTCAAAGGATTTACAATCCTTTAGTTAAAGGTATCCCTAGAAGTACTTATAGAGCTGATATCTTTAGACTTCATGGACAATATCAAACATAGATACGTTATTTGTTTAGCCACCTTCTTTGTAGAGTTTCTCTAACTTCTGATATTGGACATGGTGTTAAGGAAAATGATTATTTGACAATTACATGTCATTGGATAAATGATACTATATATATGCAAAAACGTATTATCGCTTTTAGATATGATAAAGATCAGAGTCATACTACAGCGCTTATAAGTAGTACTATTTGTGAAGTTGTTGAATTTATAATCTAAAGCAAAAAGTATTGTGTATGTCTTTTGAAAATGCTTCTAACAATAATGTCGCAATTTCAATACTAAAACTGCATTTGCAACCACCTCTTGATGACATTTTTCATGTTAGGTGTGCATGTCATGTTTATAATTTAATTGTTAAAAGGGGCCTTGATTTATTTTCAACTGAGATTACTCATGTTAGAAGAGCAGTTGGTGTTATTTAAGGAAATAATAGACAATCTAGAATAAAGGAATTTAAGAATAAGCGTGTCCAGTATAACCTTAAACCCAGATTCATGCCAGACGAAATTCTTACTAGATGGAATTATACATATATATTTTTAAAATGTTGCTACAAATATAGATTCCCAATAGCTGAAGTTGCTATGCGCATTGTACTGATCCAAACCGTATGTTAACAACTAGTACTTGGGAGGTTACTAATGATGTTAAATTTTACATAAATTTTATATGTTGAGTTTTCTAGAGCATATTACCCTACTGTTACTATGGCATTAGCACATATAGCTGAAATTTCTTTTCTACTCTTTGAATTTAAGAAAAAAGAAAAATATAAGGATGTTGTTGAAAAAATGCAAGCAAAATTCAAAAAATATTTCTTTCCAATTCCTCCGATTTACTTAATTGGTGCTGTTTTAAATCCTTCTATTAAGATGTCAGATTGTCACCAATTAATAAATGCTTTATATACTTATATGGAGATTGGACCAACTGAAACCCCATATTTATCTGTTTCTATGAACAAGCTAAATGATTATTTACAACAATTATATAATTATTATGCAAATGTAATTGATGATGCTGATCGTGCTAAAGGAAATGTTAATCCCACTACGCACTGTACCACTTCTGCTACTGTTGATGATGAAAAAGGCCTTTATAGTTTTGGTATTTTTTCTACATTTTTTAACACTCAAACCAGTAGCAGGAACATTGATGAACTTCAATTCTACTTGCAGAAGCAAAAAGAGCCTCGCATAAAGGAATTTTCACCATTGGGATGGTGGCATGAGAATGGAAAGCAATTTTCTGTTCTTTTTGCTATGGCTGGGGACGTGCTGAATGTGCCAATTTCTACTGTTGCATCGGAGAGTGCATTTAGCCAAGCAAGACAACAAATTAGAGACACCCGTCACTCATTGGGAACTAATGCTTTGGAAGTTTTAGTATGTTTCGAAGATTGGAGATTATCGGAACGAATAAATCAAGGACGTGAAGATGTTGATAGCCCAGAAGACGAGTATCTCCTTAACCCAGCCGAATTTAACACTCTAGAAGAAGGTCAATCAGTTCATATTGATTATGAAGAACTTGCAAGGGCAATGCAAAACCTTTGAATTTACTTGTTGTTAAAAATGCAAACCTTTTAATTTGTAAGTTTGAAACTTTGAATTATGAAATAAATGTAGCACTTGCAATAAGTGCAATTTTTTCCCATCTTGCTTGTATTCTTTACGTTAATACTTTGTATTAATATAACTTACAATAGTTATAAAAAATTCCAAAAAAAAAAATTAAAAATACACTAAACCAAGCCCGACCCCCTTAACCCGTAACCCGTACGGTTCAACTTTTATCCGGATGAGCCCGAACCCGTTAAGAACCAATCCGGAACCGGCCTGGACCGTAACCCGTACGGGTCCAAAAATAAAGGCCCGCCCCGCCCGCTTAACACCCATAAGTAAAATGCATTACCCGTCAAAACATAAAAAGGCACAAGCATATGGAGAATTACCATCCAACAATCACTTCCTTTGGATTCACCTTCTGATGAGATGACAACATGTTATGATGGTAATCAATATCCAGTGCAACCTTTAAAAAGAGAGTATAACCAAAAATTCAGTAAAAATAATAAAATAAAAACACAATTACGACAAGGTATACATCACAAATGGGGATATCTTCTTAGAACCATGAAGCTAAGAGCACCATTAAGAGAAAGAAAAAACAATTTGGCACAACAAAACGTATTGAAAACATTTTTTTGTAAAATGTATCAGCTCTAGGATTAAATGATCGCTTGGCTCGTAAATTTACTATAAAGTTACTGAAATTTGCTCATTTTCTTCATGTCATTGCAACAAAAGAGCATCCAACAGAGAGATTCTCGGGACTCTTTTCAGCAAAATTTATCTAAAAAGGAATAAATTTGGTAAAAAAAAATTAAAAAGGGACAAAAATTAACAGAGTCAGTAATTATGAGAAGCAAAACCTGATCTTGAGATTCGCTGTGAGGAACAACATAGGAATTGCGAATATCAACAGTGCCGTCAGGCAATACAGAGCCGAGAAGAGTACCAATGACACGCTCGGCTTGGTCCGGTCGTCTTACGTAGCAATCGCAAATGTTGAAAATGACCAAAGGCTGAACCCTAGCTGATAAGCTTGCTGAAGATGATGAAAATTGCAACACCGTTTGATCGCTGGACGCCATTTTGATCAGCTGTTCTTCGAATGTGAGCGAACAAAAATTGAAGAACTGGGCGAAAGTGCTAGGGCTTTGCTTGAGTCGAAACTCGTAAGTGAGAGGAGACTGAGTGGGCTTTGTTTGGGCCGGGAGCTTTTTTCTCTGAACTAAAATCGGGTGATGTGCACAAATAGCCGTTTTTAGGACCCACCCTTATTTAAGGTAGGCCTAAGAAATATGCGAGAAGTGATTAAACATGATATGATATTACTTTAACTCACTAAATATATGACTTTTGATAGAAGGGCGTGAAGGCCAATGATTAATATAGAAGGTTAGTGGGTAGTTTTTAGTGTTCACTGATAGTCTTAGTTGCATGAATGTTTCCTCATATTCTTAGATTTTTATTACGTTATGTGGTTTTGTTCGCCTCGGGTATTGTATCCATCGCTATTATTTGGTACGACTTATCTTTTATCTCTCCCTTTTTCTTGTCTCTTCCTTCTTTCTTTCTTTCTTGCTTTCCTTTTCTTCTTCTTGCCCTTCCTGAGCCGAGGGTCTATTGAAAACATTCTCTCTAAGTGCATTAGATAGGAGTAACGTCTTTGTACGCACTACCCTTTGCAGACCCTACCTGTTGGGATCATACTGGGTTTGTTGTTGTTATATTTAAAGAATAGCAAACATTTACAGAATTACTAAAGTTTAGGTGTCTTGAAATCAATTTCTAACCATCGAGTCTAAAGTTTCGAGCTTCAGACCCAACTGGTTTAAATCTGAAGTTTGAATGCAGTGCAACTCGACTTTGGCAGAACTTAGCTTTAGACTCGAATTTTTTGAAATTTTAATTTTAATAGTTTAAAATGATACTGCGTAAAATCTATCCCAACCTATGACCATTTTACCAACTACATACTTTTTTCTTTTCGAGAATTCTATTACCCTCTCGGATTTATTTTTACCATAATTTATTTAATATTATATGCTCAATTAAATCTGACCGTGACTACACCTCTTTCAAGCACATGAGGACTAATTTTAAAAGGCCTGTTTGATATTCAATCGCCACGGGTTATACCAAATAAGCCATAAAAAGGGTTCCCAACGTTAAACTCAACTATTTTATTTGAACCCACTATCTTATCACTCTTTCTAAACTTAAAGGCTATCTATCATTATTGAAGAAATTTTGCTGCTATTGAAATTGAGGTGAGTTTCAATCAATAGAGTATAAATTACTAATCTTTAGTCGATTCGATTTCATAATCTTTATGTTATGGTTTGAAATTTATTCCCAGTTGTTATATTTTAGGAATTAGGGTTATGAAATGGAAAATACAAACTTGAATAGACTTTGTATAGACGATGAAGACCCAATGCTCAATGTTGAAGTGTGATGCAAACATGGTATTTTGTTGCAAATGTAGACTTCTTGATTGAAGCGTAATCTTGGGCACAGATTTTGGTCTTTCTCCTACTATGGTGTATGTGTTTATTTCTAACCCATCTATTGTGGTTGATTATCTTTGTGTATTGTCATTAAATTAATTCCAATTTACAAAATTTTCAGGCCATGAGTTGCAAGTTTTCTCAATGAAGGGACGGTGAAGTTGACGAAAGATTGAAGTTTATTTTTCCAAGATTGTTCGACAAAATTAAAGAGATGAAGAAGATTTGGCGCATTATAAAGCCTCAAGACGCAGTTGGTTAAGCTTGAAAGTCTAAAAATGCCAACATTAAATGGTTGTGACTGAAGATGAAAAAGATAAGGGGGCAAGAGAAAATGAAAAGGACCTGGTATTGGCTTAATAGGAAGTTCAATTTGTGTATTGTGATTTTTCTTTGTTGTTATGTGTTGATTATTGCCTAGTCCAAGTAGGCAACTTGGAGAGTGATCAAATGAAGCTGCAATAGCAGCTTTGCTGCAATAGTAGTTATTTTGTGAGTTGGTAATTATTTAGAAGTGTTTGGTTAAGGTTATAACAACTCTCTTTTGTTGTCATTGTGGTATGTAACTTCATTTTAGTATATTCTATGTGGAATTTAATTATGTATGAATTTCTCACTTGCCATGATCGATTCTCAGATTCTTTCAACTTCTATATGTAAGTCACACTGAGGTTTTATGTAAATGGCAAGACACCACTGAATTTCATAGAACTATAGCTGCCACATTTCATAAATACCATCAAAATCAGTCAACAAAACATCAAATGTACTAAGGCAACATTTAAAAACTAATACATTATCATTATAAAAGGATAAAAACTGCAGATTCCAGTCAACAAAACCAACCAAATGCCTGGCTTAGAATATATATTGTCTACTTGTAGTCAACCAAAAACATCAAATAATTGTAGGTGAAGTAGATTGAAGTAAAAAAAACTAAATCTATTGGGATGTGCAGAACTACTATTCCGGCTTAGGTTGTTTGAACCACCTTTCTTTGTTTGAATTTTATGTTTCCCTCTAATCTCTTGAAGCCTTCTTATTTTGATTGATGGTTTCCCCTTCCATTTCAACCCACTACCTGGTTTGAAACCAATGTCACCAGTTACATCAGCTGATCTTGTTATCGTTGTTGGTCCAGTGGACTCTATTCTAGTACTTGGCTTAGCTACTATTTGACTACTTGGCATGCCAGGCTATGGAGAAAGAATAACTAAATAAGTTATCACAAATATACAAAACAGATTGAATATCACAAAGAAGATACACTTACATCCAAAGTTTTGAAGTCATTTTCAGATTGAAATACACCCATTCTCATCCCTCTTATCCTTTTAAATTGTTTTGTAATTTACACACCCTTTCCCCTTCTTCTATTTAGTGTAGCACTAGAGGCATTAGGCGCAACAGATACATTAGGTGCTGATGATGTATTAGGTGCAAAACATTCAAACCAATTGGCTAGTGAATGATAAGTAGTAGAGGTATTAGGTTCTGATGGAGTTGCTTTCCAAGACCCTCTTCTTCTCTTGCCTCTACTAACTGCAACTATTACATTCCTAGATCCTCCTTTTTACCTACCTCTACTAGCTGTAACAAATATTATATTAGATGCAACATATGTTGTATTGTTTGACTTGCCTCTTCCCTTCCTATACTAGCTACTGCTGTAGGTGCAGTTGATGTAACAACAAATGTTACAGAACTTGAACATTCAGCAGTAGTAGAGGCATTATGTTTTCTTGGTTTTCCTCTCCTTTTTTTCGAAACAGTTTCAGCTTTAATAATTCTTGGTTTATAATAAATAATAAACAGTAAGATATATTATTTGAATTAAAATAAACAGGATACAATTAGTTATATTATATTACCTTTGGTCTACCTTTATTTCCTCATGAACTTGCTGCTTCTGCATCAGTAGAAGTAACATTTGATGGTGCAACAACAATTTCTGGACCTGATGGATCTGTAGTACTCTTTTGACACCCCTTCTTGTTGTGACCAACACCCTTGCAGATGCACACCTCATGAAAATTCCAGTTTTAAGCAACTTTCTACATTTTTTGGTTTTAGCTACCTCTTTTCTTCTAATATTTTTAGGTCTGTCAGGCATACTTTTCACCACTGGTGGTGCAACATGAGGGTTAGTAGATGCATGCCACATTTTCATATTATTGACTGGTTGAAAGAAGTGAGAATTAGTCATCAAATACGTCTCCTTCATGTAACAGTTAACAACATAGTCAGCTAGTCCATACCCTTTATAGTACATTGCAGCTATGGCACGTGGACATGTGATCCCCTTCAATATCCAAGCCCTATAACTACAAGTAGTATTTCTTATGCAAACAGTATGTTGATTTGTTCCCTCCTTAACCTGATATCATGTATCTCCATTAAAAAAAAATTGTACACCTCGTTGACTTTTCAATATTTTCCTCTAAGACCTTTAATGTCATTGGATAAATATTGCAGGACCAAGTATTTGCAAATTTTCTTAACTTAGCTATTTTAGTCAGCATCTTGACTCTTATTTCATCAAGCATGGTAATAATGATCTTGTGCCTTGCAGCTAGGATCCATGCATTAAAACTTTCAGCCATATAATTATCTACTGCGTCACACTTGACTTTAACATTAATATACACCTTACACTAAGTCTCTTTGTTATAGTACAAAAGATCATCAACTATGTTTTACCGAGCATACTGAGTGCTTTAAGGTTTTTCTTGAGTTCAGCCTCATATGTATTTCTAGCACACTTCCAGAAAAGCATCCTCCTCTGAATCCCTCTCCAATTCTTTGACCAATTTGCAAGGATGTGTCTAGCACATATCCTGTGCTCACACGATGGAATAATATCTAGAATTTTCACTAGAAGTCCCTACAAAAAAGGATATTAGTTAGTAAATAAAAGTCACAAAATATAAACATACCATACATGAATACAAATAAACAATAAACAATAAATTCAGACAATCCCCAACAATAAAATTATTATGTCGATAATATGTCACGACCCAAAAACTGAATCGGTCATGATGACACCTATCGTGATACTAGGCCAGCCAACTATTACATATTCACTTTGTTTTCCAATTTAAAGACTTAAGAAAAGTTATGTTTTAAACAGAAATCCAATAAGATTAAAATAGAAATCAAATCCAGCAGGAAGAAATACATGTCCGACCTTGGGTGTCACTTAGTCATGAGCCAAAAACTACTACAACTTTTTTGGATAACACGACCAACACGATCTGGGAATATCCAAAGCAAATAAACTAAAGGAAGATAGGGAAGGAGAAGGCAAACTACGGTCGCTAAGTAGCTACCTCGCAATCTCTATAGAAAGTCTCCAACTGGTAAGACCAGCAACCACTACCGTGCCCCGAGATACCTGAATCTGCACACAATAGGGAGAGTAACATGAGTACACCAACTCAGTAAGTAACAAGTCCAAACTATGGACTGATGGTAGTGATGAACCAAACCTCAACAGGTAGCATCATATGATTATACAGAAAAGTAGATATGCTTACAGTTCAAGTAAATTCTCAATAGTGTGCAAACACAGTACGACAAAATAGAGTATAAAACTCAGGAACCTTTAAGTGTCACTGCACGGATAGCATAATCAATGTTACATATAATATTTCCACTTATAGTACTCAAACACTTGGTACTGTATATGTCCCACTCGGCGTAGGGAAGATCCATCCCATAATGTATATACATCATAGACTATAAGTCACCTAGTACCGAGTAGACATGCCAATCCAGCCTCATGCAGAAGATCCATCTCCATACCAATACTTTAGACAAAATACATGTCTAAGGAAGATCCATCCCTCAATATCATCAGCTGCGTTCACTATGGGTGTAAAGACTCTGGAGGGACTTCTTTGATCCCAAGAGCTATATCAACGTTAGCAAAGGCATGATCAATATCTCGCTGCATCGTACATCCTGATCCCATGTTGTCAATCAATATCAGGCTCTCGGCCTCACTCAATCAATACTCTCCAGTCTCACACACAGAGGCTAAAAATATCATGAAACAAGCCCGAACAATGATATGGAATGTCAAATAGCAATAATCGAGACTGAGGAATTATATAATATGTATGAACAAGACTGAGTATAGAGTATAAATCAAGCTAATGGCATGACACCAAGAAACAACCTCTCGGGTCTCAACAGTGTTGGCATGAAGCCTTAACAAGATAATTAGCATGATTTGCAGCTTATTAACTTAATCACATAATTACGACACAAATATCAGTATAGAAGAGTCACTGAGCGGTTCCTTGGAATGATCCAGGCCGAATTTCTCACAGTGCATGCTTACATGCCCGTTACTTGGCATTGAATCACCTCAATAGTAATCATAGAACACACAGTTTGTGGTTTTGAACACTCAGAACCAAGGTTGGAAGCATTACTTACCTCAAGCCAAGCCAAACTCTAGCTCGCGATGCCCTTGCCTCTTGATTCAGCCTCCAAAAGCCCCGAATCTAACCAAAGTTAGTATATAACCATCAAAATATGCTAAGGGAACAAAGTCCATTCGAAAATAATCAAATTACATCAAAATCCCGAAATTGGTCAAAACCCAACCCCCGGGACTACGTCTTGGATTTTGATAAAAATCACAAACTAGAATACTTACACGCTCACGAGTTTATACATACCAAGAATACCATAATCCGACCACCAATGACCCCTCAAATCCCTAGATTAAGGTCTCCAATTTCCAAGCCCTAACTCCCCAATTTTAGGTTTCAAATCCCCCAAATTTCATGTTTAATTAGGAAAAAATCACAATAGGATCAAGTCTTAAGTCCATAAATCCTACCTCCAAGAAGTTCTCTTGAATTCCCTCTTCAATCTCCCTAAAAAATCTCCAAAACTGACGCAAAATGGTGAAATATGGCCAAAAATCGTGAAAATGACCTTTTAAACATTCTGCCCAGCAATTTAAGTTCCTTCTTCACGAACGCGATCAAAACCTCTCGTTCGCAAAGCACAAAAATTTCATTGACGAAAAATCCTCTTACGCGAATGCCTCCTTGTGAACGTGAAGCATTAAGCTCATGGGATCCCAGCTACCCTAAATACTCTAGGCGAACGTGGGACCTTATTCGTGTTCGCGATGCTTACTCAACCTTATCATACCTCCTTTTTCCTACTACACCCCACGAAGGGCGTAGATAAGAGGGCTTTTTCCAATTAAAGGAAAATCGAAATGGGATTTATTTATTTTAAGAACCAGAGTCGCCACTTGGGATAATTAATGGTGTCCCAAGTCACTGGTTTAAATCCCGAATCGAGGAAAGTTTGATTCTGTATACAGTTTGCGAGCCAAAAATCCGTGTATGGAATTCTGTTAACCCGGGAGAAGGTGTTAGGCATTCTCGAGTTCTGTGGTTCTAGCACGGTCGCTCAACTATTATACACGGCTTAATTATCTGATTTAATGCAATTATGAACCTATGTGCAAATTTTCTTTTCTTAACCGCTTTTATTTAATTTCAATAAGATTACAACATTATCAAAATACGTCTCGAACCACGTCACATAAATGCACCCGTGGCTTTTGACATATTTTAACATCGTTGGGATTTGGATTTGGGTCATATAAATGCGCACCCGTAACTAGGAAGATACATTATTTAGCTAACACGCCTAAAACCATTTCGCGTTTTTAAATTTGCAGGAGGCCATGGGAATTCACTAAATGACACGTCTTGATTTCTAAGGATCTTAATAGAAAGAGGACCACATATTTGTGAATTTTATTTGGCGCGACACACTTCAATTTATTTTAAACTTGAAGGTCTCCAAGTTAATTCATGAGGGCTATGAGTTATCCAATTAATGCTCATTTCAAATAACTAAAGACTAATTAATTAAGTGCTAAATACAGCTAGTAGGCAAACGAGGATCAACAATAACAAGATAAATCCCCAAGTCCATGCACAAGTGCATTTGGGCCTAAAGGTGAGCCCAAATATTAGGATTTTGAGGCTGAGGGTGTGGGATTCCACATCGAGCCCCCATGTCCATTTAATTAATAACCAAAATATGCAATCAACCAAATGCATCCAAATTCTAACAACAAGCTAGAACATATAAAAACAGTCTTCAAAATTATCTTTAACTATTCAATGGACAATCGTATGAGATTTTGCCAATGACAAGATTTCGAGAATAACTTCAAATTCAGTTTGAGGATTATACCACGTGTAACCTCAGTTTTTAAGGCCTCAAATTAAGCTGAAATAATGAGGTTGGAAATTTAAATTCCCTGAAGTTTCATACAGTATCAATGTGATCACCTAACATTCAACATCAACGACTGGTTTCAAAACTGGCCTGAACATTATTACAAATACAACCCTTAAATGACTCTAAATATAGACTCAAGTTTACAAGCATAAGGTAAATCACCTGGAATAAACAGACTACGCCTCAAGCTATACATGAGTGAGCTTGGAGACGTCATGCCTGAGGAGACTAGATCTAACGTCGATACTCCGTACTAGCAAACACATAGATAGATCTCAACTGCACTCAACCAAATGCACTCACAACTGAATTTATATAAGGAAATAATGCAAACAAATAGCTTAGAAAATGACTAAACACCATGAACTCCAAAAATTTTCATTTCTTCATTTTATCTCCACTCGAGCTCAGATTACATAGTTTAGGAAACATGTATCTGGGAAATGAAGAACAGAGGTTAAATGCTAGCCACGAACAGAGATCAGCAACATGGAAACAATTAGTGAATCGGCTTTAAAAACCCAGGAACAAAGCTCGATCAATCTACTAGAATATCACACTTGAATGCAACCCAAAAAACTCTAAAACCAAGCCTTAAAACCAGGTTCAATCCTTCTTTTAACCTTTGATAAACCCAATGATTGTTTCAGAATTAAGAGTTTTAGAAACTAGCAAAGAATAATGGAACATTACAATTTTTGAAACTTTTATGGACCAATAAAATTCTGCAGGTTTTATATTTAATTGGTTCTCTAATTTTTCAGAATTTTCTTGCTATGCCCGGAAACACGAAGAGTTTTTGTGCAAGGATAAGTGAGCGGATGTGAACAATTTTTGCCCATTAGAATACTCCGTGAGAAGGCTTTTTGAAAATCTTGACCGCACCCTGCTTCGGAGGTTGCCTACATATCCTCGGCTAAAGAGGAATCGTGGCAATGTAGTTCAGGAGTGTTTGGTAGCTCGGACTACTGAAGCTATGATCTCACTGTTGCTGCTTCTGCTACTGCTTGCTAGACCCCCTTATTACATCATGTAAAAATAAAAAGAAGCTAGACTAAGCTATGAACTATGGATTATAAAAGAACCTATCTATGTCTTCAAACTTGTTCTCGATCTTTGTTGCCTTGTATATCTCTTTCTCCGTCTTGATGCTTGATTGTTGGACTTGAATTATATTCCATTGTTCTCCAGGCGGGCGTTTGATTGCAAAATTGAAACTTGAAATGTATTCCCTTGTTCTCTAGGTGGACGCCTAATTACCAAAACTTGAAACTTGAAATGTATTTCCTTATTATCCACGTGGGCGCTGATTACTAAAACTCGAAACTTGAAATGTATTCCCTTGTTCTCCAAGCGGGCGCCTGATTACCAAAGCTTGAAACTTGAAATGTATTCCCTTGTTCTCCAGGTGGGCGCCTGATTACCAAAGTTTGAAACTTGAAATGTATTCCCTTGTTCTTCAGGTGGGCGCCTGATTACCAAATCTTGAAATTTGAAATGTATTTCCTTTTTACCAAAGATTGAAATTTGAAATGCATTCCCTTGTTCTCCAGGTGGGCGCCTGATTACCAAAGCTTGAAACTTGAAATGTATTCCCTTGTTCTCCAGGTGGGCGCATGATTATCAAAGCTTGAAATTTGAAATGTATTCCCTTGTTCTCCAGGTGGGCGCCTGATTACCAAAGCTTGAAACTTGAAATGTATTCCCTTGTTCTCCAGGTGGGCGCCTGATTACCAAAGCTTGAACTTTGAAATGTATTCCATTATTCTCCAGGTGGACGCCTGATTACCGAAACATGAAACTTGAAATGTATTCCCTTATTCTACAGGTGGGCGCCTGATTACCAAAGCTTGAAACTTGAAATGTATTCCCTTGTTATCCAAGTGGGCGCCTGATTACCAAAGCTTGAAACTTGAAATGTATTCCCTTGTTATCCAAGTGGGCGCCTGATTACCAAAGCTTGAAACTTGAAATGTATTCCTTTATTCTTTAGGTCGGCGCCTGATTACCAAAACTCAAAACTTGAAATGTATTCCCTTGTTCTCCAGGTGGGCACCTGATTACCAAAAGTCGAAACTTGAAATATATTCCATGAGACTATTGCCTTTGTACTTGATTACAACAAAACAAACAACACAAAAGAAATTTTTCCTGCCCCAGTTTGGTGCTAGGTGCATTTGTGAGTGTTAATCAAATCTCGTTACCAAATATCTCTAAAATTTGAAAGCTAAATTCTCTTATCCAGGATGGAATCTAAGTTATATCTGTTGGGTACCCGTAACTAAAGCTACATCCCATTATCTGGGAGGATCCTGACAACTCTTAATTGAGACCAATTTTAAATTCAAATCATGTCTGCCGAAGACTAGATTTAGAGCTACATCCCATTATCCATGAGGGTTCTGAAAATTGCAAATTAAATGCCAATTTAAACTCTTGGTTGTCTCTACTGGGGATTGCTAATTAAAGTTACACCTCGTTATTCAGGGGATCGCCAATTAAAGTTCATGGTCATACCTGCTAGGTGCTTGCTTTTTCAATGGAAGACTTTCTCCAAGACCTCCGGAATTTCTGCCCCTGTTTTAATCAAAGAAAACCTCGTCAGTTTAAAACGTGGAGGTTGGTTTGTGGTCTTTAACTTTGAAGGTTATTGATTCTTCACTTCCCATGATGATAATTTCCATTCGAAGACCTTGCTCGTTCCTTGACTTTTCACTTCCTTTGCCACCCTTAATACAGAAAATACTTCTTGTCCATTCAACCCAATACCTTCTAGCTGTTGCATTGCTCCTGAACTAAAATTTGTCAACCTTTGTGTCTCATATGACCCTAAAGTATGTCAATTTCCACCCGATCAGTGTGTATGATGTTCTTTCTTGACTTAAACCGCTGGTCATGTCCTTGAGGTCTACGACTCCCTCATTTTCCATGACAACTTTGGTTTCTGTTTGAAAGGTCTTGCTTGTCATTGGTTAATCACCTTTTTGTCAATCTTATCACAGAAGATACCTTTGGTCTGTCCGTCCTAATCCTTCACCTATTGCCTTGTTCATGAATTGATATATACCAAGCCTTGGCATTTCCCAAGGATCCCAAAACCTGTTGATTGTTGACAACTCGGTGTGCCTGTAGTTCTTTCCTGACTTATGATGCTTTGATGTTCCCCCATATCCCATTTTGTGCAATTGGAAAGCTAGTGGCAAATATTAAAGTCATTTCTCACTTGTTTTGATCCAACAGACTCAAGAAGAGGAAGTAAATAAGATAAAATGAATGATGATTCCTAACAAAGTAGAAACCTATAGGATGTGGATACTAATTTTAATGACCATGGCATGCACCTACGGTCTATCTTGTGAAGCAAATCTAATGTTCTGCTCCTGTTATACCATGAAACCGGGCGTTGATACTCTGTTGTCAGTCATCTTTCACAATCTCCATCTGGTGATTTTCCATCTGATTCTCAATCCTTATTCGACTTGTGGTTCTCGTAGGGTTTTCACCATCAAACCTCTCTCATTTTGCTCTTTCTATCAACTCATCGTCGCCTTATGGTGCCCGTGAGGGTTTTCACTGATAAGACTCTCTCATTTTTCATTTCTTTCCTACTTGGCCCGGGGCGTTGCCTCTTATACGAATCTTCACTTAGCATTTCCTGAAGACTGATCAGAAGGCCTTAATGCATACTTTTGGATAGGGTTAGAAAGAAAGGGTATTAGGGCTCAAAATAGTCCAAATTGGTTCAAAGTTACAACTTTCGAAATCTGATTTCCTGTAACAACCACAACTTCTGCCCCAGTTTCTTGCTTGGGGACCTTTGGATTTTTATTTTAATGTGACCGAACCGTGAGGTTGCCTACGTATTCTTAAAAAGGAATCAGGTCAACCGTAGTTCATCCAAATTCCTTTTTTTTTGTTTTGTTTTCCTCCTTTCCATTTTCTCTTTCCTTTATTTCGTTTCTTCCTTCTTCTTTTGTTGTGTTTTTCTTTCTTTTTCTCTTATCTTTTTTTTTTCTTCTCTTTTTTTCCTTTTCTTTCTTTTCCTACTTATCTTCTCTTTTCTTCTTTCTTTCTTTTCTCTTTCTTATCCTTCTTCTTTCTTCTCTTTTCTTCTTTTTTTTTTCTTTCTTTTCGATTCTTTCCTATTCATTTCCTTTCACTGATTTCTCACACTTACTTTTTTGACTTTTGTTACTAGTTGCGAAAGAGGGGCATGAAAGAAAACAATTAAAGCTCAAAAGGGTCAATAAAGAATAAAGTGTTTAGATAGCAGAATAAAATGCCTTCGTCATTCAAACCTTCAAAATATGCCAAGTAAAAATAACCCAATTAAATAGACTACAGAAAACTCTTCATAACATCTTCTGATTGTACTCTACTTCTATTAATTAAAAACACCATTTGACAATACCCTCACTCTCATTACCACGAACGCCCCCTGCCAATTTGGGGCAAACTTGTCATTAGTTTTCAATTCGATGAAGCATGATGTATTTCAATAGTGTTTCTCTATGTTCTACTTGTCCCAGTTTAACACAATTTAGTCTTGTAGCGATCTCAAAATTATCTGCCCCAGTTCCACACAGATTGGGCTTCAAATGATCTCAAAATTGTGTACTTGTTTTCTTCAAAGTTGTGTCATCGCTTTATGAGTAATCTTTTAAGACCAGACTGTTAGAAACTACGCTTAACGCTAGAGGGGGGGTGAATAGCGTTTTAATGAAATTTAGCGTTTTCTTGCGGAATTTAAATTTTACAGGAAGTAAATAAGTGCAATAAAAATAACTTACACAAGGATATATCCTGGTTGGCCACAACAGTGGTTAGTCCAATCCCCGAGAGACTCTCTCGAGATTTTCTACTAACTTGTTAAGCTTACGGGTGCTTAACAAACCTTTACAGTTGCTCGGAGATACAATCTCAAAGACTTCACTTGCTCGGAGGTTCCTCACCTCAAAGACTTCACTTGCTCGGGGATACAATCCCAAAGACTTCACTTGCTCGGGGATACAATCCCAAAGACTTCACTTGCTCGGGGATACAATCCCAAAGACTTCAACAGAGGAAGCACAAGTTCCTCAACACAAGAGAATCAAAATTCTCTTACAAGTATTTGAAATACTTGAACACTCACTTAACAAAGGTACTCCTTGATGAGTAGATATGAGTAAAATAATACGCTCAAGATCACAACAACTTTGAACAATAATATGGCTCTCAAAAGCTTTATGAAATGAGTAGAAAATGATGAACAATTGAATGATAGCTTAAAGCAATGTAATGATCAGTTAGTGTATGTTGTTGTATTTAAAACACTGAGTTGAAGCTGTATTTATAGGTGCAAAACTTGGTCTTACCGTTGTCTAATTGCCAATTAAGAATTGCTGAATTTACTCAGTGACAATCGATTGTCAAGACCAAACAATCGATTATCTGCCAGTCAGATCAAAAATCAATCCCAGATTTTACGCTTAATAATCGATTACTTTGAGGTATTTGAAAATCATTTGACAACGGTCAGCTTCAACAATCGATTGTCCCTTGCAACAATCGATTACTTGTCATTTTCTGAAAATCTCAAATCACACTGTTTCAAGCCAAAGTTTTTGCGACTAAGTATAAACTTTGACAATCGATTGTTGGACATAGACAATCGATTGTTAAACCCAGTTAACTCAACATAATCGATTACTATTAGTTACTAATCGATTACTTAAGTAATTTTAAAATCACTGGGAGACATCAACTCAACATAATCGATTACCATTAGTTCATAATCGATTATTCTGAGTATTGGAAAACTTTACCTCATCAATAATCGATTGTCATTAGTTCGCAATCGATTATCTTGCAGATTTGGAAAAACCTGATGTTAACTGTCTTATTCACAATCGATTATCATTAGTTCATAATCGATTGTTATGCAGTCTTGGCTTATAAACAATCGATTATCATAAGTACATAATCGATTATTCTTAGCCCAGATTTCTGAGGTATGTTTAGAAAACATTTTGTCTAATGTAAATATGCATCATTTGAAATCATTTGATACAGAAATAAGTATGCATGATTTTGGAAAATAGTTTTATGAGAGAAGCCATGTTATGGAGTCAAGTTATAGGATCAAGATCACATTTAAGAATAACTCAATAATAACAATTAAAAACAACGTCTTGGGCTTCAATCTCAACATTTGTGCTCTTGTACTTGAACTCCGTCATATATCAATTTGTGCTTTGTTTGTCATTCATCAAAACCTACAAAAGAATACACGTTTAGTATATCGCATTGAGAACGTGTTTCCAACAATTTCCCCCTTTTTGATAATGGCAAACATTAAGCGGGATATGCAATTTTGACAAATAATATTGACGATTCAAGACAAGTAACAAGTATGCATATTTGTTCTTGTTCCCCCTCAATTTAAGAATTCCCCCTCAATTTAAGCTTATAAGCAATTAAGCAATGTAGAGGTGGTGCATAGGTGGTGCATACCCGTTATCCCGTTATCTTCCCCCTTTTGCCATTAGCAAAAAAATAGTAAGGAAAGATACACAAAGACGAAATAAAACAAGGTTTATTTATTGAAAATTAAAGGGGTACAACAGAGGGACATCCAACAATACAATTAAAAACAGAAAAAAAACAATACAATATCAATTATCTCCGTCATGATCCGCCTCGTCATCCGGCGCAGCTTCAAAGGGAACGAGACCCGCATAGGGATAATGGACATGGTCAAAATAACCATGGATCTCGTGTGTCAACTGAGAGAGTTGGTCGGATATAGTTTGGAGAGTGGGCTCTTGAGATGGACGAGCACGACGGGCAGGACGGGTAGGAGGAGGAGCTGGAGCATGATCACCATCATGATGGAAGGATGATTCCGAGATTTCCCAGATTTTGGTACTCCTTTTGAGAGGACCATTTTCAGTGACAAATCCGGATGCTTCAAGAAAATTCATGATGAGGAGAGAATAAGGAAGGGGCATGTTATCGGCGACGGCATCGAGCATTGTGCATTTTAATGAGACGACACCAATTGATCTTGGCTCCAGTGACAATGGCATGTAAGAGCTTGGAGTCCTCTTGGGATATGGTGGTATGATTGTGCCTACGAGGTCTTAGGACACGGGTGATGAAGTAGAGGAGAAATCGATAATTTGGGTCCATGCCCGAGATGGTAGGACGACGAGAAGAAGCTTGATCATAAGAGATTCCGGCTTGGCGGAAAAGAATGGATTCATCAAAGAGAGAGCCGGCCTCATCAATATACCGGATAAGATCTTCACCATCGTTTGGAATGCGGGCGATGGTGTGAAGGTTCTCGTCAGAGAGGAGAATGTGAATGTCATTGATGGAGGTGACCACCTCACCATCTTTATCTTTGTGAAGATTTGAATAGAATGCTTCAACTAAAGTTGTGTTAATATGAGGATGGGTAAGGAGCAAGAAATCATAGAGTTGACACTCTTTGAGCATGTTGGCGGCAGGGGCGAAAGGTTCAAGGAGCTTGCTTGTTGAGAAGCGAGGAGGAAGAATAAATCGCTTCTCAAACTTGGAGAGAAACCTAGAAAGTTCAGCTTGAGTTTCGAAGAACAAAACGGACCCGTCTTCATATGGGAAGTTTAGAGGAGGAGGGACTGTTGAGGCTGAGGCACCTTGCCTGGAACGAGAACGTTTGGAGGAGCGTCCAGACATATTGGAAAATTTTTACTGCTGAATTTTTGAGACTAAGATGCAAGGAATTGACCTTTGATTTTTAGAAATGGTGCTTGAGTGAGTGAGAATGATCCTATATGAGGGCTATTTATAGGAGAAGGAGTGATCAGCCATTTACTAAAGATACCTGCTGAAAATTGAAAGTTGGAACAGTCAAAAACGGTAAGAAATAAATTTACTGACCGTTAGATAATCGATTATTTGGTAGAGATAATCGATTGTATTTACTGTTGGATTGAATTTTGAAACTGACAAATCGATTTAAGAGACAAACGGTAAAAAAATTTGAACAAGAAATAATCGATTGTCAATTTTGGTAATCGATTATTATTGAAATATGGTTGATACAGAGAACTCGGAGAATTTCTGAATATGACAACTAATCGATTATAGGAAGAAATAATCGATTGTCTGGAAAAGTATTGCTGAATGACGGAGACGGAAATCGATTATGCAATATAAGGAGTTAACAAATTAAACACATTTGCATAATAAAACTAATCAGTCGAAACAATCGATTATTGATACTGATAATCGATGCACTGCACAGTAGATAATCGATTATTTTCTTGGGATAATCGATTGCGGTGTGCTAAGACTTCATAATTTATCTTACCTTTGGGGAAGTACCTGCAAAATGGAATTAAACGTCTCCGACGCTCAAGTCAGTAATTTATAGTGACGTGAATAAATTACACTAGTGTTATCAAGTGATATCGTGAACTCTTAAGAATTGTGTCCTAGAGTGTTCTTAAGAGAGTTTCGGGTACTTACCTTTCCTCCGACGTCGCCAATTACCTGATCAAGAGGGTGATCTTTGATCGTCCTCCATTCATTTTGTTCTTTTGTTTCACTCCCCAAATGTGGAGCTTCTTCCGTTGATTGTTCCACAATTTCATCATTGATTTCCTTTGATGCCTTTTCTTGTATTTTGTTTTTCAAATTGCTTAAAATATCAACCGATCTGAATATGATTGTTTCCAAATATGACGCTTCCTCCTTCTTTGTGCTCTAGTTGAAGGGATTTGGATTCATCTCCCGTCATGTGTTTGGAGCATCCACTATCAAGGTACCATAGTACGCTTGATCCCTTCAAGCACACCTACAAAACAAATTAATTTTCTTTGGGTACCCATGCCATCTTGGGTCCTTAAGGGTTAGGCATATTGTAATAATATGTTTGAGTAGCATGTCTATGACGAGTAAAACATGCCGGAGCAATATGACCAATGCGTCTACAATAATGACATGTCACATTCGGATTATGCATTCGTCTAGGTTCATAGTAGCTAGATGAATGAAGGTTGCTTACCTTATTTTGAACGCTATCATTTCTCCTACTTTGATCTCTAGGATGGGTAGTGTTTCTAGAGTGATGATATCTAGGTTGAGGACCATTTTGGGGTCTTCTAGGAGGTTCACAATTTTGCCTAAAATATGCATCATGTCTATGGTGACTATTTCTAGGCGGAGGGTCATTTCTTGGTCTAGCATGCAAATTTGTTCTAGGATAGCTATTTCTAGGATACACATTTTTGTTGTTGTTCCTAGGTTGAGCTCTAGGTTTTTGAGGTTTAGCATCAACCTTTTCTTCATTTTTAAAACCTATTCCGTGCTTAGTTGATTTTAGGTTATCAAGAACAACATTCAAGTTTTTATGCGAGGAATTAAACTTATCTAGTGTGCCTTTAAGTCTACCTACTTCATTCTTAAGGTTCACACAAGAAACACAACCTTTAGTAGAACTTTCAGGTTTGTCGGCACTTCTCTTTCCATAAAACTTGTTTTGTTCGTGTAGCTTCTCATTTTCCAAAACCAGTTTTTCTAATTCCTTTTCTTTTAAAGAAATCTGTTTTTGAAAATCCGTTTCTTTTAGAGAAGCGTTTTCTCTTAAGCTAGTGACAGTTTTTGAAGCCTTTAAAAATTCAGTATATAACTCATCAAAAGCATTACGCATTTCATCAAGTGAAAAGTTTTCAGACGAAATTTGACGTACCTCATTTTGGTTGTCTTCTTGTGCCATGAGACAAAGGTTTGCAGCTTCGTTGTTTTCTTCTTCACTTGATTCATCTCCGGTGTCGCCTCCCCACGAGATATATGCCCGTTGCTTTTTAAAGGATTTCTTCTCCTTTTTGATGTTTGGGCAATTTGTTTTGATGTGTCCAGTTTCTCCACATTCATAGCATTTTATTTGCTCACCTTGTTTTTTCCCTTTGCGCTCATATTCCTTGCGCATAAACTTTTGGAATCTTTTAATGACTAGTCCAAACTCGTTGTCTTCTTCCTCTTCAATCTTTGGTTGGCTTGTGCTTGCTTTTAGAGCAATATTTTGCCTTCTTTGATCATCAACAAACGGGTTAAGAATAGTAGATTCATAGGTTTTAAGATTACCTCTTAGTGCGTCGATGGTGACGTTTGAGACTCCAATTGATTCTTGGATAGCATCGGCTTTGGATCGCCATGCCGGTGTGAGGCTTCTAAGAACTTTTCGAACAAGTTCTCTATCCATGAACGTCTTCTTGAGGACGTGTAGATCATTTACTATTGTTGAAAAGCGCTCAAACATCTCATCTACTTTTTCTCCTTCCTTCATATGAAACAATTCGTAAGCATGAGTAAGAAAATCAACTTTTGCTTCTCTTACCTGGTCAGTCCCTTCGTAAGTGACTTCTAATTTGTCCCACATTTCTTTTGCTGTTTTGCAACATGAAAGTTTCCTGTAATCGTTAGCGTTAATAGCACAATACAATAAATTTACAGCTTTATAATTATTTTGAATCATTCTATTGTCCTCTGTGGTGTACTCCTCTTCGGATTTGGGAATCCATTCGCCTTCCACTTTCTTGACTGGAATTTCATTTCCCTTTGTGTACACCTTCCAAAGGTAGGGACAATTTGACCGAATGAAGATTTCCATCCTCTCCTTCCAGTATGAGTAATTTGTGCCATTGAATAGAGGAGGTCGTGTAGGGCATTGTCCTTCTTCAATTCCTGCAAAAGAATCTAGAGTAGAAGCCATGGATGGTTCTCTCAAACTGTTAAGTTTTTCAGAGAGTTGGGCTCTGATACCAATTGTTAGAAACTACGCTTAATGCTAGAGGGGGGGTGAATAGCGTTTTAATGAAATTTAGCGTTTTCTTGCGGAATTTAAATTTTACAGGAAGTAAATAAGTGCAATAAAAATAACTTACACAAGGATATATCCTGGTTGGCCACAACAGTGGTTAGTCCAGTCCCCGAGAGACGCTCTCGAGATTTTCTACTAACTTGTTAAGCTTACGAGTGCTTAACAAACCTTTACAGTTGCTCGGAGATACAATCTCAAAGACTTCACTTGCTCGGAGGTTCCTCATCTCAAAGACTTCACTTGCTCGGGGATACAATCCCAAAGACTTCACTTGCTCGGGGATACAATCCCAAAGACTTCACTTGCTCGGGGATACAATCCCAAAGACTTCACTTGCTCGGGGATACAATCCCAAAGACTTCAACAGAGGAAGCACAAGTTCCTCAATACAAGAGAATCAAAATTCTCTTACAAGTATTTGAAATACTTGAACACTCACTTAACAAAGGTACTCCTTGATGAGTAGATATGAGTAAAATAATACGCTCAAGATCACAACAACTTTGAACAATAATATGGCTCTCAAAAGCTTTATGAAATGAGTAGAAAATGATGAACAATTGAATGATAGCTTAAAGCAATGTAATGATCAGTTAGTGTATGTTGTTGTATTTAAAACACTGAGTTGAAGCTGTATTTATAGGTGCAAAACTTGGTCTTACCGTTGTCTAATTGCCAATTAAGAATTGCTGAATTTACTCAGTGACAATCGATTGTCAAGACCAAACAATCGATTATCTGCCAGTCAGATCAAAAATCAATCCCAGATTTTACGCTTAATAATCGATTACTTTGAGGTATTTGAAAATCATTTGACAACGGTCAGCTTCAACAATCGATTGTCCCTTGCAACAATCGATTACTTGTCATTTTCTGAAAATCTCAAATCACACTGTTTCAAGCCAAAGTTTTTGCGACTAAGTATAAACTTTGACAATCGATTGTTGGACATAGACAATCGATTGTTAAACCCAGTTAACTCAACATAATCGATTACTATTAGTTACTAATCGATTACTTAAGTAATTTTAAAATCACTGGGAGACATCAACTCAACATAATCGATTACCATTAGTTCATAATCGATTATTCTGAGTATTGGAAAACTTTACCTCATCAATAATCGATTGTCATTAGTTCACAATCGATTATCTTGCAGATTTGGAAAAACCTGATGTTCTGTCTTATTCACAATCGATTATCATTAGTTCATAATCGATTGTTATGCAGTCTTGGCTTATAAACAATCGATTATCATAAGTACATAATCGATTATTCTTAGCCCAGATTTCTGAGGTATGTTTAGAAAACATTTTGTCTAATGTAAATATGCATCATTTGAAATCATTTGATACAGAAATAAGTATGCATGATTTTGGAAAATAGTTTTATGAGAGAAGCCATGTTATGGAGTCAAGTTATAGGATCAAGATCACATTTAAGAATAACTCAATAATAACAATTAAAAACAACGTCTTGGGCTTCAATCTCAACATTTGTGCTCTTGTACTTGAACTCCGTCATATATCAATTTGTGCTTTGTTTGTCATTCATCAAAACCTACAAAAGAATACACGTTTAGTATATCGCATTGAGAACGTGTTTCCAACAGACCTGGGGTTATGCATGCATGTCATGTCACTAAAGTCAATAGGAAAAGGACTATAAAAGAAAAGAAGACAATACAAAAATGACTTGAAATTGCAGAAAACAGAAAATTGCATTAGACAGACGGTGAAAAGGTTTGGACAACAAACAAGAAAACTAAATTGTAGTTACAAACCTAGAACAAACCTAAACAACACTACTACGGTTAAACAAACTAGGCGAAATTAAAAGGATAAAGGGTTTGAGTCATAAGACAATATCCGGATTATAACCCTGCAATAACCTGGGCAACAAAAATGACAACAAAATGGACCAAAAAAAACTTCACTTTGGCTGATCAAGAAATGGAGTGCCTTCCCAATTACCAAGCATGGCATTTAGCCACTGAGTTTTGCATCAATATTTACAAGCCTATTACTAGCTTTAACCACCAAGTTCCTGAGAGGATTCACACGCTCTCTGTCACTGTCGTTGACCACAACTACCCCTTCTTGAATCATTCTTTCTATTTCCTTTTTCGAAGAATGACAATCCTCAATGCTATGTCCCTGGACATTAGAGTGGTACATGCATCCAACAGCAGGATCAAAACATTTTGCATATGGGTCTAGGGTATAACCAAGGAGCGGCTTAATCAGGCCGGCATGCTTTAACTTTTTCGAGCAAGCTTGTATAGGATTCTCTGATGGGGAAAGCATTTTCTTTTTTCAATAGTCTTTTTCATTTATATTATGGCCTTGGTTGAAATCTTTTACGGGTAGGTGGTTGACATGCCTGAGGGGGCGGGTAAGACATTTGGGGAAGTGGTGCGGGTCATCGCGGGCCTTATGGGTGTAGAGCATATGGTGGTGCATTACGGACAGGGTACTGGGAAAGTGGTGCATGACTTTGAGGGTTCTGTGGAGAAAAATAACATTGGGGAGGGTCATGTGGTGCACAAGGATATTCATGGGGCCGTTGCGGACGCTGAAAGCAATTAGCAAGAACGACCACTGGACCCTGTCGTCGGCGAGGCTCAACAACATATTTTCTATCCCGAATAACTTGTTCATTCCACTTGAGCCAAATATCCCTAAACCTTTCCTTGGGTTTCTTTTCCATATGAGATGGGGAGAATCGGCCTAGGACTATGCCTATATCGTGTTTAATGTGTCGCACAAAATCTTGCGCCATGTCGTCCTATGTATGCCACTTACCGACATCTTGACGATTATGCCATTCCAAAGCTGCCACAGTCAAGATCTTGCTGAAATATACTATCCACAAGTCATCTTTCTCTCCAATACTTCTTATTTCATTGCAATAAACCTTCAAATGGGATACCGGATCTCCACACCCATCATACAAGTTAAACTTTGGCACTTTTAATCTTGCGGGCAGACAAATACCAGGGAACACTGACAGTTCTTTATAATTTATGCTACCCTGGTCTCTTGTCCCTTGCATGTTCTTTGATGAGTGTTTTGTACTTTTCAGCTTCCCAGATATCATCCGGCCATTCCTTTCCTGTAACCTTTTTATTTTCAGCATGAAGCTTATCCTGAGGGTTCTCCTTGTAGGAAACCTTTGAGGGGTAATATTGGGAATCATGAGGTTTGAGTGGGTATTCATTGCGATGAGTGATGGAACTACTGGGGTGATTGGAAAGGGCCAGAGTTTGGGTAAAAGGAGTATCTAAGAAGCCAGGTGGTGGGGGGGCGGTGCCTTCCCGGTCGTCCAGGCATGATACATGTTCGTCATGTGTTGTCTTAACATCTGCACCTCTTCAACCAACCCATTATCCCGTTCAACCAACTACTTTTGGGCACCGGTATCAACCAACTCAGTTTTGATTTTGTCTGCCATTGTCTTTGACTTTATGTTGTAAAGAAGAGTTACCACTTCAGAAACTGCAAACCAACTACCCTTCTGCTAAGAACACAACAAAATGAAGCCATCACATTAGAGTTAGGACATTTAACATAAGATTATTTCACTTTATGTGCGATGCACCTAGCCATAGTTATCAGTTTCTACTATGCACTAAATTCGCTGCTTGCTTTATCCCGGCTTTTATACTAGGATAATTTTTTTTTCTCTCTTGTTATTTTTATTTTCTTCTTCCCTTCTCTCTTACTCAACTTGTTTTGCCTACCCCTTTTATTTCCTTATTCTCTCCTTCATTTTACTATTGTTTTTCTCATTTTCTCTTCCCCATTTTTCTTTCTTCTTTGTTATTTTGGTGATGGTCGAATCCTATGGGGATTGCCTACGTATCATGACGCCGTATGAATAAGAATGAGCATAGTTCTGGCGAATAAATACAGAAAATATTTAGGAAGTTTTCCAATTTTCGTAAGTAAAGCACTTGATTACAACTTATTAAAAGACATCAATAAACTCGAACTCAACTGAAAACAATAGACTCTGACTTAAAATGAAAACAACTGGCTCGACAACCTACTACAAACTTAAATAAAAGAAAATACAGACTCTCAAATGGACCAACAGATTTGAAAATCATAAATACATTAAAGCCTCTAATGCTCATGGGGCATGCGGGACATCATCCGGTCTCGCCATAGGCTTGTGTGCTAAATCCCCTTGGAGGTGGTGGAGGTCTTTCCTCACTTGACGGACAAAGGTCATGGCGGTGGCAAGGAACATAGGTCTTGTCAGATCTTAACAATGGATGCACTTTACGGCGATCTAGTCAGTGATCATTTGTACCCTCTCTCTTATAGCACCCTTTTCTTGCAATAATCACCCAATCCGCTGGGCTCTAGCCTCCAAAGTTTGTTCAGCTACATGATTCTGTTCTTGGAATTGTTGCAAATCCCTCTCCAACTGTGCTATTGTTGTGTAACAATGCTCTCTTTCATCTTTGCAGCCTTTCGCTTGCTTGACCATTTTGTTTTCAACCATGATGACCGTCTTCTTTAACCCCGCAACCTCGTTGTTCTACCTTTCTTTTAATTGTTCAATCATGCATGCTCATTCCTCTGCATTTTTGGCCAATTGTTTCTGAGCCCCGGACAGCTCACCCTCCACTTTGTTTAGGTCAAAACCATATTCTCCTACTTTTCGCCTCAAATTGTCTACGAGCTTTTCATCCTTCGCACTTCTGGCAAGATTTTCTGCGGCTATTTTCATTTTCTGAATTTGGGCTCGCAAAGTTTCATTTCTTTGGCTAGTCTTTCTTTTCCCCCTCGTCTACCGCGCTTGAAACCCATTTTCGAATTGAAGGTCCTTGACTTGCTTTTCCAATTTCCCTATTGTTTCCCTGTATTCCTTTTCTTTAGCCAGCCAATTTCATTGTTCTTGTGACGCCTCAGCAAATTCCTAGAGATGTGGCCTCTTAGCCGGCCTTCCGAACTCCATTTCCCTTTTGTACCAAGCAAGGTACCCTGGTGCAACCTCGCCTTTGGATAAGTCTCGTACTCGCGTGTCCACCGTCAAGTACTAACATTCGCTCCAAGTTTGATGGACTGATGCTTCGGGAAACTGACCATTTGGACCAATCTCGACAACATGGTGACTAATGTCTTCATCATTGGGAATCATTTGGCACCTCCCTAACTGTCTTAGCACTCTTGTATGGAGTATAAGGTTGGGTACTCGGGAGATCCATAAGAAGGAAATAAGCCCCAGTAACTGGCATATATATAATTTTATCAATAGGGAGCCACCCGAATGTCCACTCTATTTGACTTGCACTCATGACACGGAGATATGATACCCATTCCGTAACCCCTTCTGATAACCTGGACACATCAATTCTGGTATAAAATTTCTCTATGTTGCTCTTTCCTGATGACCCATAACTCATGAATTGAGGTTGACTGCACAATTGTTCAACCATCCATATCTGTAACAACAAATTGCATCCTTCGAAGAAATCTCCCCCGGCTTTACAGGCTGCGAGAGCACGAAAAATTTCAGATAATACCATGGGTGCGAGGGTGCTCTTGGCCTGAGCGATCAAAGTGCTGACAACCCGTGCTATCTGGATGTCAATATTTCCGTCCTTCCTAGGAAACACCAAAAGGCCTACGAAGAATACCATAAATACAAAACACAGGTGTGCCTCCTGCTTGAGTCAAATTTTCCTTGCTACAAATTTTATTCTCTGGGTCATTAAACCCCCCTATATGCCCATATATTTGGTATATAAACTGTGGAGTACAAAAACCGGCTGACAGATCTGGATTGTGTACCCCTATGCTTATTTTTAATGAGTCCAAGAATTTGTGTACAATGACGTCCCTTGGCGCAATCAAATACTGGTGTCTTAGAGGAATTTTGGGAACCCCGATATATCCGATTATTTCTTCCAGGGTCGGAGTGAGTTCAAAGTCCGGAAAATGAAATACGTTGTGGGCCGGGACCCAGAATGTAACTAATGCTTTTATGATGTCCCCCATAGGATTAATTTTCAACAACCCGGTGAGTCCTCCCAAGTGCGTGTTGACCTTGTTTTGACCCGATTCACCTAGATCATTCTACCACATATGTACCTCCAAAGGGATCTTGTTCATGACTAAGATTGGCAAATTTCGACTCGTGCTCATTCTGCACATTTATTAGGGTGATTAAGACAAAATCATGACTTATTGGACTCAAAAACAAAATTTAATTTTTTCAAATTTTCATTTCAAAAATAAAATCCCGGCCTTGCAAATACGACCTTTCAGCACTTCCGGGGATGTTTTTAAGGATGCGCCTTCTATCGGCCAAAACTTAGAAACTAACCCAAGGTGGTTGTTCTTGCAAAAGCAGCCTTCCGGCGCCCTTTTTAGGGACACTAGGCTAATTTTGACAAGAAATGCTTTATTTACTAATCAGAAACAAAATTTGGTTCTTTTTGGCTATTTTCGTAAAAATGAAGTTGGACCCGATGGGGTTGCCTACGCATCTCACGCCATGTAAGAATCAAACTAGCATAGTTCGAGCAATTTTTATAGAATTAAAAACCAACTTCTATTTTTCTTTTTTTTTCGAAAAATAAAAATCTTTTTCTTTTTCTCTTTATTTTTTAACAGGCTCCTTTTGGGTTTTTTTTTGTTTTGTTTTTTTCTCAAAATTTTGGCAACATTTCAGTATCGATTTTTGACACGGATAAATTCCTCTCTCACCTCTCACATTGTCAAACCTTCCTCTCTCTTGCTTTTTCTTTTTCTTTTTTTTTCTTCTTTTTGTCTAACTCCGGCCGACATGCAAATCCGGAATGAATGCACAAGCAGCACGCAAACTGCATCAGGATGGTCCAAGATTTTGGGTGCACCTGTCATAGACGGACCCAACCCCTATGTTGAGCCCCCTAAGTCAAATGCATGATGCAAATAAGTGCTCATACTAGGGACCTGGCATGAGTTTAAGTTATTCTAGGTTCAAACCCTTGGTACAGGGTCTAGACCGTGTACCCGAGCAGAAAACTCGAGTCGAGGAGGGGGCTACGTACCGGGAACCAAAAGGCCATCCTTCTTTGTAACACCCCCGAGCCTCTTTCTCATTTGAAAGTATGACGCTAACAGAATAAGGAGTCTCGACCAAGGAGCACATCCCCGAAGATTAGAAGAGAAGGGTTTCACGGAAATTTATATACAATCCAAATAATATTAAAGCGGTAAAAATAATATTTAACACATTCGGCACAATTATGCAATAAAATCAGATAATAATAAAGCCAGATACAATAATTATTTAAAGCTCGAATTCTTGAAGCTTGAACCATAGATTCTGGGTTCAATGCCCAGCAGAGTCGCCAGAGCTGTCACACCTCCTTTTTTCTACTACACCCCGCGAAGGGCGTAGACAAGGGAGTTTTTTTTCCAGTTAAAGGACAATCAAAACGGGATTTATTTATTTTACCAATCAGAGTCGCCACTTGGGATAATTAATGGTGTCCAAGTCAACAATTTAAATCCCGACCGAGGAAAGTTTGACCCTGTATACAGTCTGCGAGCAAGAAATCCGGGTAAGGAATTATGTTGAACCCGGAGAAGGTGTTAGGCATTCCCGAGTTCCGTGGTTCTAGCACGGTCGCTCAAATGTTATATTCCGCTTACTTATTTGATTTTAATGCAATTATGAACCTATGTGCAAATTTTTATTTCTTAACAGCTTTTATTTAACTTTAAGAAGATTGAAACTTTATCAAAATACGTCTCAAACCACATCACATAAATGCACCTGTGGCTTTTTACATATTTTAACATCGTTGGATTTGGATTTGGGTCACATAAATGCGCACCCGTAATTAGGAAGATACATTATTTAACTAACACGCCTAAAACCATTTCGTGTTATTAAATTTGCGGGAGGCCATGTGAATTCACTATGTCCCGATTTCTAAGGATTCTTAGAGAAAATAGAAAGAGGGCCACACATTTGTGAATTTTTTTTGGTGCGGCACACTTTAATTTATTCTAAACTTGAAGATCTCCAAGTTAATTCATGAGGGCTATGAGTTATCCAATTAAGGCTCATTTCAAATAACTAAATACTAATGAACTAAGTGCTAAATAAAGCTAGTAGGCAAACGAGGATCAACAAGGACGAGATAAATCCCCAAGTCCATGCACAAGTGCACTTGGGCCTAAAGGTGAGCCTAAATTTCAGGATTTTAAGGCTGAGGGCGTGGGATTCCACATCGAGCCCCCATGTCCGTTTAATTAATAACCAAAATATACAATCAACCAAACGCATCCAAATTCTAACAATAAGTTAGCACATATACAAGCAGTCTTCGAAATTATCTTTAACTATTCCAATGGACGATCGTATGAGATTTTGCCAATGACAAGATTTCAAGAATAACTAGAAATTCAATTTGAGTATTATACCACGTGTAACCTCAATTTTTATATGGCCTCAAATTAAGCTGAAATAATGAGATTGGAAAATTTAATTCCTCGAAGTTTCATAAAGTATCAGTGTGATCACCAAACATTTAACATCAACGACTGGTTTCAAAATTGGCCTAAACATTATTCCAAATACAGTCCTTAAAGACTATGAATACAGACTCGAGTTTACAAGCATAAGGTAAACCACCTGGAATAAACAGACTACGCCTCAAGATATATATGAGTGAGCTTGGAGACGTCATGTCTGAGGAGACTAGATCTAACGTAGATACTCTATTCTAGCAAACACATAGATAGATCTCAACTGCACTCAACCAAGTGCACTCACAACTGAATTTATATAAGGAAATAATGCAAACAAATAGGTTAAAAAGGGACTAAACACCATGAACTCCAAAAAATTTCATTCCTTCATTTCATCTCCACTCGAGCCTCAGATTACATAGTTGAGGAAATATGTACCTGGGAAATGAAGAACACAGGTTAAATGCTAGCCACGAACAGAGATCAGCAATGGGGAAACAGTTAGTGAATCAGCTTTAAAAACCCATGAAGAAAGCTCGATCAATCTACTAGAATATCACACTTGAATGCAACCCAGAAAACTCTAAAACCAAGCTTTAAAATCAGGTTTAATCAATATTTTGACCTTTGATATACCCAACAATTTAGAATTGAGAGTTTTAGAAACTAACAAAGAACAATGGAACATCACAATTTGTGAAACTTTTATGGACCAATAAAATTCTGCAGGTTTTATATTTAATTGGTTCTCTAATTTTTCAGAATTTTCTTGCTTAGACCCCAAAACCTTGCCTTGAAAGGCAAGGTTATAATGCCTTTATAGGCAAGGAGTAGGGCAACCCTTATTTTTTTTAATTTCATTTTAAGTCCTTCATTTTTTAGTTTGTTGACCAAGTTTTAGCATCAAAATTATCAGAAAGCCCCTGCTAGAGGCTTCCTATTTCAGTTATTAAAAGATGCCCTTAGCCAAATACCCAAACTACCCTCATGTGTCCTACTAGTTACATTCTATCCCTTCCTATGAATCTCTTTAGACTGATAGACTAAATTCTGAAGCTTTAAACAAGCAAATGAAATTCCAAATGGATCAAATTATGAAAGTTCGTAAAACAAATGTAGAAAATCAAAAATAGAAAACCAAATTGATATATGAACCAAGCATGCAACATTAACCTCAGGACTTATCTTGAATGCAAACTAATTCAAACTCAAGACTAAACATAAAATCCAATCACAAAAAGACTTGATTTAACTCAGGAACATAATACTGATGCATTCTTGATTAAAACTTAGGAAATTAGACAAAATAAAACTACTACAACCCTAATTAACTTAACTAAACTATTCAACAAAATAAAACTGATATAACCCTAATTAAACATAAACTCAAGATTTTCAACAAAATAACCAAATTACTTAGAGAACTTAGATTATCAATGCATTCGACCAACTTTGGGCTTATTGAGAACAAATAATCACGAACCCGTGGAGAGGGGGATGGTAAGGGCTATAGGGTGTGGGTTTTGGAAGATTTAGTGGTGGTGAGGTTTTGGCCGAGATTTTGATTCAATAATCGAGACGATCGGCATAGATTCGAGGGAAACTACGTGGGTATGGATGATGAGGAGGTCATTTGGTGTTAATTTGGGACCTGTTGGGTGGCGGCGCCGCCGTGGACGATGGAGGAATCAAATCTTCCAGGCGATAGGATGAAATTCGAGGGAAGGGGGTTGTAGAATTGGATAGA
Organism: Nicotiana benthamiana; assembly: GCA_034376525.1. Taxonomy (NCBI): domain Eukaryota; kingdom Viridiplantae; phylum Streptophyta; class Magnoliopsida; order Solanales; family Solanaceae; genus Nicotiana; species Nicotiana benthamiana. Next base: position 71,551,319 of record CM067332.1, read on the forward strand.
GGATGGTGAGGGAAATCCATGGTGTTAATTTGATGGTGCTTGGGGTTTTGCCGTCGCCGGCGGCGATTTCCTGCCGGTGACGCACGGTGGTCAGCGGTGGCTCTAGGGTTTGATGAGAGAAGGGTTAGGGACGGGGGTCTTTGGGGGTGGGGTGGGATTTGGACACTTATATACCTATGAACAATTAGTTCTCAGCCGTTGGATCTCGAATCCTTGACGACTGAGATTAGGTCTAATGAAACGACGTCGTTTGGTTGGGGTGGGGGCTGGATCGGGTTGGACGGGTTCTTTAGGCTGAAATTTGGCCCAATTATTTTACTCTTCTTCTTTACTTGATTATTAAATTTTCAGATTTCTTTTACCTTTTTTTATTTTCTAAAAATCTAAATTGAGTTAAAAATCCCAATTAATCCTAAAAATGCTACTTAATCCTACATATTCATTGTCATAAATAGATAAAATAAAATTAAAAGCAAAATTACCTAAAAATTAAAAATTAAAATTAAAAGAGCAAACTAAACCATTTTTGATTTTTCCTTTTTATAAAATGATTAAATTACTGAATAATTCTTAAAATGTGAAATTAACTCCTACATGCACATGCAATATATTTTTTTCTATTTTTCACTCATCAAAATGCACAAACAAAATACAAACAATTAACGAAAAATATCACAAAATCCACAAAATTGCAAACAAATAACAAAAATTATATTGTTTAAATTTATAGGAGTAATTCGTGTAGGGCAAATATCACATGCTCACAAACCTCAACCTTCGCGAATATGGGACCAACATCGCAACGCGAAGGGAAACTAGACAACCTCACTCAGCATCTCTTCGCAAACGCGAGGGTCCTTTTACTAACGCGAAGAGCAAAACTCTGCAACACAGAACTGAAGAAATCTACAACTTTCAAAATAAGGATTTGATCTGTTTAACCACCCGAAACTCACCCGGGGCCTGCAGGACCTCAAACAAATATGAAAATACATCCCATAACATCATTCAAACTTTTTTCAACCTTTGAAACTCTCAAAAAGATATCCAAACATCAAATCATCATCAGATTCAAACCTAAGAAATTCCAAAACTTCCAAATTTCGCTTTCGATTAAAAAGTCTATCAAACCTTATCCAAATGACCTAAAATTTTGCACACACATCGCAAATGACACAACAGACCTATTCCAACTTTCGTAATCCCATTCTGAACCCTATATCAAAATCTCCCCCATCAACCAAAAAATGCTAAAATTTTAATTTCGCCAATTGAAGTCTAACTCTACTCTGGACCTCCAAACCACATTCTGATCACGCTTCTAATTCCCAAATCACCTCCTGAAGCTATCTGAATCATTGAAACCAAATTCTGATATCGTTTGTTCACAAGTCAACTTCCAGTTCACGTTTTCGAATAAAGACCAACTTAAGAGACTAAGTATCTTAAACCTTCCCAAAATCATTCCGGATTCGGAATGACTAACCCGATATCATATAACACAGATGAACAAAACATAAAGAATCAAAAATGAGAAAAATAGAGCAGTAACTCATGAAACGACCGGTAAGGTGGTTACATTATAGGGGAGCACTAAAAAACTTACCACCAAGAACACATCAGCGTAAACACGAAAAATCAAAATATAAGTATCATAATCGACATGCAAACCCCTTAGTTTCAAAATCAAAATCTCATAAATTTGTACAATGGCCGATTAAAAAATCCTAAACTACTAAAAAATCAATTAAAAACGATAAAGAACTAACCTTTTGTCTAGGATTATGACAAATAAATAACTAATGGTTCTGCACTGACCTTGGTTGTAACACCATAGCATCAAATTAAACCCCAGATTGTAATGCCCTACTAAAATTGAAGAAACAAACCACAATAACAGAGACAACATACTTTTTTACATTTTATTAAAGCTGATTTTTTAATAGAATAAAGGAAAAAATTATGATTTGAGTGATTTTATGTAAAGAATCAAAGAAGGGGATTGCGAATTTGGTTTGGACTGCTGAGAATAGGAGAGTATGAAAGAAAAAATAAAATAGGGTTAGGTTTAATTAATTAATGGGTTTAATTTAGTTTAGAATAATAGGGATCTGATAGAATAAAAGGGAATTGGGTGGGACCCATTAGAGCGTGTACACACTGATAGTCTTATAAATGGGGGTCGGATTAAATTGATCATATAATGTTAAATAAATTATGGTAAATATAAGTTCGGGAGAGGGGGGGAGAGGGTAATAGGACCCCCGAGAAGAAAAGGTGTGTATTTGGTAAAATGTTCATAGGTTGGGGTGAATATTATGCACTATCTATAGTTTAAACTTTAAACCACTTCAAAATTTAGTTTAGGGTAATAAGAACCCTGCATAGTTAAAGTTCATAATGAGTAATTTTTAAAAGTTTGGCTAAATAGTAATTGTTGCTTTAAAAATATTTTTAAAATCAAGTAACCAAATACAAATTGCGCCTCACCAAAAATATATTTTTTTAAAAAATATTTCTCAAAGTAAGCTAAGTTTATCTCTAATTTGCCATTGATTTTGGCTTCATTTTTCAAAAATAAAAAAATAAAAAATATATTTTTTTTTAATGAAATATGATTATGTTCTGGAAAAAAAATTCAAAAAAATTTCAAGCTCCCAATAATCGGACAATTTCTGGGTGAAAATTTTCATCCACTAACAGAACTTCTAACTTTTCTTCAAATAAAATGCATGTACAAATACAACCTCAACTATTAAAAATTATTTTTTAACCCAACTTTAAAAACTCCTTTTTCAAGTTTCAATTCAAATTCACGGGCGAAGGTACGCTTCGGTAAGAGTGTGGAAAAGTAGCTAGTCAGCGGCTACTGGACAAATCTGTATTATTCTGATCTATTGATGAAATGAAAATTAATTTTATAAAAAAAAGAAGACAATTGTGAGCATGTGATTTTTACCCTATATGAATTACTCCCATAAATTCAAAACAAAATAATTTCATTTGTTTATTTGTAATTTTAATTTTTCGTTGCATTATTCTGTTAATTGTTTGCATTTTGTGCATTTTTAAATAATAAAAATACAAAAATACATGAGGCATGCGCACTTAGGAGTAATTTTGCATTTTAAGAAATTAATTACTAATTAGAAAAGAAAATTAAAAAATGGTTTAATGTGCACTTAAGATTAATTTTAGGTAATTTTGTTTTTCCTTTTAATCTTTTATGTATTAATAATTATTGTATGGCTAATTAGGGTTTTATAGATTAATTATGATTTTTTTTTTAAAATAGTTTTGGAATTGAATAATAAAAAAGAGAGAAAGTGAAGCCTGAAAATTCAAATATATATGTTCATTTGGGCCATTCTTGATATGAAACCCAGACCTAAATCCCTAGTCCACCCGTCCAGCAACCCGATCCAGTCCCAAGGGCGCCAAACAACGTCGTTTGGTTCCCTTTCATCTCAGCCCTTCATTGCAGATCATCCAACGACCCTAAAACTATCTCCCAAACCAAATAAAAGTGTCCGAACACCGTGTGATAACATTAGAGACAAACATTTCATCCTCGTAACGCCACTAGTGAGCCAGCCTAACACCACCTTCCGCCGCCGGCAGGAAATCACCGCCGGTGGCGGCGTATCCCCAATGCTGCCTAGATTTACACCATAGAAGCATCTCGCTCTCCTCTTCCCAATCCCATGAAGATCATCCCTCGAATCACCGGCGATATGCTCGAATATCTGATCAAAATATGGCAGCTCCGCCGTCTATGACGGCGACCGGTGGCAAACCACCCCCAAATCAACACCAATAAACCTCCTCACCACCCTTACCCTAATCTTGCAAGTGATTACCCTCAAACATAGCCACAACTCACCAAATATTCGCCTGAAGATGGCAGCTCCGCCATGTACGGCGGTGGCTGCTATCCAATACCGTCAAATACCACCCTATCAACACCCTAAAACCCCTTTTGCCTCCCTTATGTCTAATATGTCACTGGTATCCTTAAAAACCACTAAGGACTACACATCTCCTAAATCTAGGGTCCCTGAGGTCAAAATCTCGAACGAATTTTTGGGGTTCTATCCGAAGTTGTGACTAGATTCCATCTCAAGGAATTTTCAATTACCTTCTGTATTCTGTTTCATTTCTTTTTGTTCTCCTCCTCATCTTCTTTTCTTTTGATTCGGACTGCGAGTCTCGAATTAAAATTCCTTTCGTCTTGTTAAATCAATTGCATAGGTCTCACTCTTTGTGTGCTTGTTTCAAGTTGATTAGTTTAGGTCCGGAACTGTTTTAATTATTGCTTAGTTTAATTGCGACAAGTATATAAGTAAGTCCCCATTTGTAGGATTAGTCTAAATGACATTAGAAATGCTGGTTGTGTTATCCATGTTTATGTTTGTTTAATTGCTAGCAGGTTTTCTGCATGTTTGTTTATCTTGATCTAATTAAATCTTGTAGTGTTGAACTAGGGCTGTTATGATGTTTTGGAGGTCCTTATGGGTAATTCAAGGATTTTAGTTTAGGTGGGAATCAATTCTGGTAAATGGAAGCCTCTAGAAGATAGGAAAACGTGAGCATGAATTTATAAGCTTTGTAAGGTTAAGGGGTAAAAACAGGGGTACTGGGAGGGTAATTTGGTTGTTTAGGTATTTGAAATCTTTAATAGGAAGCTTCTCGTAGGGGGTTTTAGGTGATTTCTGGACTTTTAAGTGGCTAACTTTGGAACCAAGCCATAAAAGAAGGGGCTAGCAAGCTAAAAACAAAGAACAAATGAGGACCAAAAGGAAAACTTTAGATTTTGAAGGTGGCCTTAATTTTTTGCATATAAAGGCAATAGTATTGCCTTTTTGATAGGGGCTAGATCGTTAAGAATATTTATACAACCAATAAAATTTTACTGTTAGATTGATCTATTATTGATCTTCTAAAGAGCTTCCCATTCTGATAAACCTTCGAGCTATTTTGCACCATTTGATTTGAGTTGGTTATATGATGATTTGAAGTCATTTTCTGGACTCCTTTTACTTCATTTCTTCGAGTTAAAAATTATCTTGTTATTTATCTTCAACTTCATCTGAGATTGTTTGGATTGGCTGTGTTGCTGTTACTCTACTGTGTATTTGCTTAACCGCCATCCTCACTTTCTTTCCATTTTCCAAGTATATTTTGGCCCTATGGATATCATACAAGTGTAACATGAAGTTGTGATTCTGGAATGCAAGTGATTAATGGCTTTGAATTTCCTTCCCTTTGTCTCATTTTAGCTGATAAATTTTATTTAGGTTATAGTTGTGCACCCCATTTACATGATGTTAAACTAGGAATTTCATTGTTTTAGTTTATTCCTGTAGTTGACCATTGTAATGTAATAAATAGATTTTCAATCTTACATTTAGATCTAGTGTGAATTCTGAAGTATTTAGTGAGTTGCAGGTTAGCCTTTAATTATGATGCATCCCAGGCAAAGGTTGTTTGTTTAGTTTATTAAAACATCCGTGTGGTGATAGTCTATTTAGTCGTTAATGTGGTCTTCATGTTCATACGATTTGTGTGTGCTCGTAGCTGACTCAAATGACTTTGTCCGAGTTGGTGTTAGTATGTCAATATTTAACAAATATAAATCCATTTATAATTTCAATTAAGGTTGGACTGATTTTTAGCAGACACAAGGATCCGCCCTTGCTTTTTCTAACGTACCATATCTCTAAAGAAGGTTGTGCTTACAGCCAAATTAGGCCCCTATTTAGGCCACATATTAGGACATTAATTAACTTGTTAATAATTAGTGGGTAGGGTTTGGTATACTCGAACCAAGGATCCTTTCCCAGTAAAGAAGATGGCCTCGACCGATTTTGGACCTAAGTTCTAGGTCCACAGGTCTTTGAAAACCAATGTTCGTTGATTTATAATGTTGAGTTTTTAGAATAGAGACGAGTCTCAATAGGTAGAACCTATTGAAATAACAATTGCATGGCACTTGTTTTAGCCTTAAATTGATCCTTAGATTCCGAGGCGTGCCATTTAGTAAATTCCATGGCACTCACAAATTGCGAATGCGAAGTTACTTTTAACGCGTGAGTTTAATAATTTACCTTTCCTAATTGCAGGTGCACATTTATGTGACCCAAATCTAAATCCCAACGAAGTTGGAATATGTCAAAATCCATGGGTGCATTTATGTGACGTGGTTCGAGATATGTTTCAATGACGTTGCAATTTTCTTTTAAAATGATAATAAAAGTGGATAAGAGATTAAAAAATTCACTTAGGTTCAAAATTGTATAAAATTAAATAATGTAAGCCAAATATAACAGTTAAGCGACCGTGCTAGAATCATGGAACTCGGGAATGCCTAACACCTTCTCCCGGGTTAATAGAATTCCTTACTCGGATTTATGGTTCGTAGACTGTAAACATAGTCATTCTTTTCCTCGATTTGGGATTCTAAACCGGTGACTCGGGACACCATAAATCTCCCAAGTGGAGACTCTGAAATTCTCTTAAATAAATAAATCTCGTTTCGATTGTCCTTTAATTGGAAAACTCCCTTATCTGCGCCCTTCGTCGGGTTGTAGATCGCCAAAAAGGTGGTGTGACATCTCTGGCGACTCTGCTGGGGACTTGAACCCAAATCTCTTGTTCGAAGTTCAAGAATTCGAGCTTAGCATAACCGTTGCATTTAGCTTTGTTTATTATTTGATTTTTACATGTTGGATTAATGTGCAAAATGATGCTTTTACTTCTTTGATATTATCTGAATTGTACATATAAAACTGTTACGAAACCCTTCTCTCTTTATCTTCGGGGATGTGCTCGCCAGTCGAGACTCCCTATTTTGTAAGAGTCATGCCTTAAAATAAGAAAGAGGCTCGGACAAGTTACAATGCTGGACGATCTTGCAGGTCCCCGGTACGTAGCCCCCTCCTCGACTCGAGTTGTCCGCTCGGGTACACAGTCTAGAACAAATACCCAGGTGTTGAGCTTAGTATAACTTGACCTCATGCTGGATCCCTAGTAGGAATGTTTATCTTCATCATGCATGCGACCTAAGAGACTCAACACAGGGGTTGGGTTTGTCTAGGGCAGGTGACCCGAAATGCAAAGACCATCCTGATACATATTAGGTGCCATTTGGGCTTAGTCATTGTGGATTTGCATGCTGACCGGCTTGTGAATAAGGGAAAAAATGAAGAAAATAAGTGGTATTATAGCTGACTGAGATAAATCATTTGTCTTGTAAAACCAATGCTCAAGTAGCGCCGAAATGTTGTTGGATTTTGTTTGGAAAAGAAAGAGGGAAAAAGGAAAAACAAAAGAAAAAGAGGCTTTTCAACAAAGTTTTTGGTTTTGACAAGTTGTTTTGCCCGAACTACGCCGGTTTTATTCTCCCGAGTGTGGGATACGTAGGCAACCCCCATCGGGTCCAACCTACCTTGTGCAAAAATGCCTTAAATAATTTTCAAATTTTCATTTGCCATCCTGAATAAATCTGGTGACGCTGTTATTGTCAAAATAGCCAAATGCTGCCAAAGGGGATACCGGAGGGCTAATTTTTCACAAACAGCCACCTTTGGGTCTATATTGTATTTTTGGCCGGCTAGCGGTCATAGCCTTGAAAGCTTTCTCCGAAAGTGTTAAAAAGCCGTGTTCGCAAAACTGGGGTTATGGTTTTAGAAAATAAATTTCAAAGGAATATTCTTTTTGATTTTGAAGTCAAATAGGAATAAATTTACACGTCACTAATTCACCTTAATAAATGTGCAGGATGAGCACAATACAAACCGGACCTTTTTAATTTGTAAGCCGAATCCCTTTGGTGTTGCGGTTGTGGTGGAATGATTTAGGCAGGGAGGGACAAGACGAGATAAAGAAGTATTTGGGGGCCCTCCTCGAGTTATTGGAAATTTTTCCCCGAGGAGACATCATAAGAGCATTCGTTACATTCTAGGACCTAACACACAATGTGTTTCACTTCTCAAACTTTGAACTCACTCCAACGTTGGAAGAAATAGCGGGATATATCGGAAATGGGGAGCTTCCTTTGAGACACAAGTATCTGGTTGATCCAAGAGTGATAATGGTGCATAAATTCTTAGATACCTTGAAGATAAGCAGAGTGGTACATGATTCGAACTTGGCGGCATGGTTCTGCACTTTTTCATTCATCTATTCCACATATGGTCACATATGGGGATTCAACAATTCAGAGAACAAAGTCTGCAGTAAGGGAAACCGTGTCAAATGGGAAGAACACAGACGCTTTGCTTTTATGGTGGTTTTTCTGGGGATTCTGATATTTCCAAGAAAGGATGGGAACATTGACATAAAGATAGTAGGGGTTGCCATCACTCTACGCACGCAAGTGCACACTCGCGCCCATGATAGTAGTCGAGATCTTTCGTGTTCTCACAGCTTGCAAGGCTGGAAAAGATTTCCTTGAGGGGTGTAATCTATTATTGCAAATGTGGATGACGAAGCATCTATGCCACCGCCCTTCATTCATGAGTTATGGGTCCACCGAGAAAACTTGCATTGAGGAGTTTCACACAAGAACTGAAAAGCTCAGCTTACTCGAAGGTGCAACAAAATGGACTTCTTACCTCCAGTCCCTCACTGCCAGTCAAATAGAATGGTCATTAGGATGGTTGTCCGTGGATGACATCGTGTGCATGCCGGCAACAGAACCACATTTTCTCTTGATGGGTCTTAGGAGTATCCAGCCCTATGCCCCGCATTAGATCTTGAGACAACTCAGAAGATGCCAGATGATGCCGAAAGACGAAGATCTTAACATCCGGGTAGTTGAGATTGGGCCTGATGGTCAGTTCCCCGAAGCAATGGTCCGCAAGATTTGGAATAAATGCGAATACCTGGCAGCCAGCACTTGCGTACAGGATCGAGCCAGAGGCGAAGTGTCACTGGGATACCTTGCCTGGTACAGGAGAGAAATTGAGTTTGAGAGACCGCCCAAAAGGCCCCACCTCCAGGAGTTCATTGAAACGTCACAGGAACAATGGGACTGGCTAGCCAAGGAAAATGAGTACAAGGACACCATAGGAAGATTGGGAAGTCAAGTCTGAGAACTATAATTTGAAAATGGGTTCAAGCCACAGCAGATGAGGGAGAAAAGAAAAGATTAACCAAAGAAAATGAGACGCTGCGAGCCCAAATCCAGAATATGAAAGCAGCTGCAGAAAATCCTCCCAGGAGCTTAAAGGATGAAAAACGCATAGATAATTTGAGGCAAAAGTAACCGAATATGGGTTCGACCTGAATAAGGCGGAAGGTGAGCTATCCAGGGTTCAGAGGCAATTAGCTAAAGGTGCGGAGGAACGAGGCCGCATCATTCAGCAATTAAAGGAAAAACATGATGATGAAGTTTCTAGGTTAAAACGGAGGATCATCATGGTTGAGGGCAGGGTAGCCAAGCAAGTCGAGGATCTCAAAACCGAGAGAGAACATTGTTATGCAGCGATAGCAAGGTTGGAGATGGATTTGAGGCAATTCCAGGAACTGAACCAGGTAGCCGAGCGAACTTTATAGGTGAGAGCTGAACAAATTTGGTGTTTGTTGCAAGAAAAGGGTGTTATTAGGGAAAGAGTACAGGCAATCTCAGACTACATCACCACAAGGTGCAACCATTGCGAGGATATGACAAAATCCATGTTCTTTGCCACCGCCGTGACTTTTGTCCAACAAGTGATGGAAGACCTCCACCACCTCCAAGGGAGTCTAGCACGTAAGCTAGCGGCAAGGCGGAACGATACCCCGCGAGGCCCAGTAGCACTTGAGGCATTAATGTACTCCTAAAGATTGCACTATTAATTTATTAGTTTTTAAAGTCTATTAGTTTAACCGAGCCTGTATTTTCTTTATGCATAGTTGGTTGTCGTTCGAGTCTGTAGTTTGTTTATCAGCATTTGTTTAATGTTTCACCTTTCGAGTCGTTGTAATTAAAGTCTGTTGTTATAGAAATTTTCCCAAATATGTTATGCTCCGCTTTTATTTGCAAGAACTACGCTCAGTCTGATTTATGCGAGGACATGATACGTAGGTAATCTACATAGGATTCGACCATAATTTTATAAAATTGGAAATTGAATAAATATGGGAGAGGAAGAGAATAAGGCTAAAACAAAAGGGAGCGTCGTAAATAAAAGTCGGGATGACACAAGAAACCAATGCACATAGGGACCAATTGTCGTTTATATGCATAGATACCCAATATGTGGCCACTTATGTGTCAAGAACCTAACCACTAACGGGTTTTTGGTGTTGTGATTTCCAGTTCCAAATTAGACAGGTGACTAGTACTCGTGGCATTTTGGCAACTCACTCGTACAACACGCGGTCGAAAAGCAAACAAATCATGGCCAACCAAAAAGCTGATGTCAACATTATTGACCCCTCGATGGAGGCAGAGGAATTGGACGTTAATGCAATAATGGAGGAAATGTATAAGCTTAAACACCAAATGGCCGAGATGTACCAAGCATGGACAAGAGGATAGCCGCCCCCGACCTATCCTTCCAACCAACCTTCATCCCGCCACTGGACCAAGCACTTGACCAGTCCGTCACTAATCCGCCTCCAAGTTTTCCTATATACTCACAGCATCAGAGTGGTACCTCTCAGCCACCGGCCCCAGTACCCAAAGTCACTACTCACCCTCCCCCGCCAATCGCTCTTATCTATGTGGCACCTCCGCCTTACACTACATAGGTCGTCCAGTGAACCATTGCTTAAAGCTTATGACCCTCAATACTATCCCCCGGAACCTACCTACAAAGCCCATGAGCCTTACTCCTATGCTCCTCGTCCTGAAATCCCAATGGGAGCTGAAAAGTCGATCAAAAGTTATGAGCAGCAAGAAATACATAGAAAGGTCCGGAGTCTGGAACAATCATTCAGGGACATGCGGGGATTAGGTGGCCAGGTGAGCGTGGCATTCAAGGATCTTTGCTTGTTCCCAGATGTACAGTTGGCTCTAGGTTTCAAAATGCCTATATTTGACTTATATGATGGTCACGGCAATCCAGTCACACATTTGAGAGGGTTTTGCAGTAAAATGAGGGGAGCAGGGGGAAAAGATGAATTGCTAATGGCGTACTTTAGCCAGCGTTTGAGTGGATAGGCATTGGAGTAGTATACTCGACAAGATCCAATCGGTGGTATACTTGGGATGACTTAGCGCAAGCATTTGCATGTCACTTTCAATATAATCTCGAGATTGTCCTGGATCGTCTCTCTCTAACAAAGCTGGAGAAGAAACACAACGAAAGTTTCAGGGAGTACGGTTTTGGTGGAGGGAACAAGCAGAAAGAGTAGATCCTCCCATGAAGGAGAGTAAGATGGTTGACTATTTTCTGCAAGCTCTGGAACCTACCTACTTTGGGCATTTGGTATCAGCGGTAGGGAAGTCTTTCAACGAAGTGGTCAAGATGGGAAGTATGGTTGAGGAAGGCCTCAAATCCAATAAATCATGAGCTACTCTGCAATTAAGGCAACTACTTAAGCCATCCAGGGTGGAGCTGGGGGAGCTTTTGGGAAAAAGAAGAAGGAGAAAGTAGCGACAGTGAAGTCAGGAACTTGGTTCGGGCCTCGGGCACCATCTCATTACGACCAGTCCCGTACTCACCACCAGACATACCCACACACTCCATATGGACCGCCACAGCATTACTTTCCACTACCAGAACATCGCTTCGCGGTCCATCACTCGCAAGCATATACCCAACCTCCCGCTCACGCACAATGGCGTGTGCCACCCCCTCAAAACACTTACCCAAATCCACAAAATCAATACCCGCCTCCAAGAGCTTACTAACAAACCCGGAGGCCCGCCTTCCGAGGCAATCCGGCCCTAAGAAATGAGAGGGTGCAGAAAAAGAAGACTTTCACGCTGCTGGGAGAATCTTACACTAGCCTATTCCACAGGTTGCGACAACTGGACATGTTGAGACCAATTGAGCCGAAACTGCCAAACCCTCCTCCAAGTGTGTGAGGCACGAGGCTTAACTCGATTAGGAAGGTACTTTTACCCAGAAGAGTTGAGAAAGGGTAGAATCTCTAAATATAACCCTGAACCAGTGAAGAAAGCTATATCAAAAGAAGACGCAGAATAATTGTTGAAGAAAATGAAAATGCAGGACTACTCCATCATAGAACAGTTGAGGAAGACACCAACTTATATCTCTTTGTTATCCCTACTAATCCACTTAGATGAGCACCGCCGGGCATTGATGAAAATTTTGAATGAAGCTCATGTCACAGATAAGATAATGGTGAACCATTTGGAAAAGATTGCAAACAAGATATTCGAGGTAAACGGAGTCACATTTTCTGACGACAAGTTGCTTATGGAGGGCACTGAGCACAACCGGGCTCTTTATCTGACTGTGAAGTGTGAAGATGTCATGGTCACTCGATTTTTGGTCGACAACGGGTCCAGTGCAAACATTTGTTCACTATCCACGTTGGCCAAGCTTAAGGTGGAAAATAAAAGGGTCCGCAAGAATAACATCTGTGTTCGAGGCTTCGATGGCGGAGGTAAGACATCTTAGGGGATATAATGCTGGAAGTAACCATAGGGCCCGTCCAGTTCATTATGGAATTCCAAGTGCTGGATGTATCGGTCTCCTATAATCTGTTGTTGGGCAGGCCCTAGATTCATGCAGCCAAAGTAGTGCCATCTATACTGCACCATATGGTCAAAGTTGAATGGGACAGGCAAGAGATTGTCGTGCATGGAGAAGATAATTAGTGTACCCTAGGTGACATGATCGTGCCTTTCATCGAATTTGAGGACAACAAAGGGCCATGGGTTTACCATGTGTTTAATACGGTGTCAGTGCATAAGATCTCAAAAGGTGACGTTGTTGCGACCCCAAAGATAACAACCGCAACCATCATGGTAGCTTCGAAAATGTTAAGAAATGGTTTTATACCCGTCAAAGGGTTGGGAGTTTCTCTGCAAGGCATTGCGTAACCAGTGTCCCTTCCCAAGAATCTAGACACTTTTGGCTTAGGGTTCAAACCCACAGCCGAAGACATACGGAAAGCCAGGAAGCTGAGACAGAAAGCCTGGGTCCTCCCAAAACCTATCCCAAGCTTATCCAAGTCATTTGTCAAATCTAATAATGGCCCCTGACCCAAGATTTACGGCCCGCTGATCGATGTGGACAAAGATATTGATAAGGTGTTAGAAAGGATGTTCAGTGAGGTGAATATGGTCGAGGGGGAAGAAGGATCGAGTGGGGCAGACGTACAGTTTGTGGGAGCACTCAAAAAAATCAATAACTAGGAAGCCACTCCTCTTACCACTCAGAGGGAATCATGGTAGTCAGCTTTGATTTTCCTTTCAGTCTAGTTTGTATTAGCGTCAAGTTCAACTCAGTCGTTATTTCCGTCCATTTGGATGTGCAAACTCTGTTATCTTTGATTCTAATGAAATGCAATGTCCCTTTCAGCAGTGCTGATAGTTTCCATTTCTCTTTACTTTTTTTTCTTTTCTCTTTTGTACAGTTATTTTTATGCTGGTTCCAGTGATCTGACATGCATAAGGACTCCTCGACCCAATCTTAAAAACCGATCTAGTCCAGAAATAATAATTCAGGTAATAGAACACGAGGATGAACCAGGGTATGATGAGAAGGAGGACTAGATGAGGTTAGTAAAGAGATGACCCAATTCGAAGAGAAACCCAAACCAAACCTGAATGATACAGAGGCAATCAATCTAGTAATTACAAATAATATCAGAGAAACAAAATAAGTGTCCATCTGGAGCCACAACTTAGGGAAGAAATAATCGAGTATTTCTGGAGTACAAAGATGTCGTTGCATGGTCTTACAACGACATGACCGGATTGAGCACTGATTTGGTAGTCCACAAGTTACCTACTGACCCAACTTGCCCGCCCGTTGAGGAAATTCAAAACTGATGTGAGTGTGAAAATCAAAGAAGAAGTGACCAAGTAGTTTGAGGAAAAAGTCATTCGCGTCACATGATATCCCACCTGGTTAGCTAATGTTGTGCCTGTGCCGAAAAAGGACAAAAAAACCAAGGTGTGTGTCGATTATCGCGACCTCAACAAAGCAAGTCCAAAAGATAAATTTCCCTTATCTAACATCCATATAGTGATTGACAACTGTGCGAAGCATGAGATCGGGTCATTCGTGGATTGTTATGCCGGGTACCACCAGATTTTAATGGATGAAGAAGATGTGGAGAAAAAGGCATTCATCACCCCGTGGGAGACGTAATATTATAGAGTCATGCCTTTTAGTTTGAAAAACGTGGGGGCCACATACATGAGGGCTGTGACAACCATATTCCGATATGATACATAAGGAAATTGAGGTCTATGTGGATGATGTAATAATCAAGTCTAGAAAGCAGGTTGATCATGCCAAAGACCTTAGGAAATTCTTCCAGAGGCTCTGCAGCTATGACCTCAAACTCAACCCAGCAAAATGTCATTCGGAGTCCCCTCGGGAAAGTTGTTAGGGTTCATAGTCAGCCGCCGAGGCATCGAGCTAGACTCATCAAAAATCAAAGTTATACATGAGTTGCCGCCACTCAGAAACAAAACAGAAGTAGTGAGTTTATTGGGAAGATTGAATTACATTAGTCGATTTATCGCCCAGCTCACAACCATCTGCGAGCCCATCTTTAAGCTGTTGAAGAAGGATGCTGCGATAAAATGGACGGGAGAGTGCCAGGAAGCTTTTGATAAGATAAATGGATATTTTTCAAACCTACAAGTATTGGTCCAGCCGGAACCAGGGAGGCCTTTGATCTTATATTTGACAGTCCTGGACAACTCATTTGGGTGCGTGTTGGGCCAGCACGAAGTTATTGGGAGAAAAAAGCAGGCCATATACTACCTCAATAAGAAATTTACGGCCTATAAGGTTAAGTATACATATCTTGAAAGGACATGCTGCGCCCTGACGTGGGTAGCCCAAGAGTTGAAACATTATCTGTCGTCATATACCACTTATCTCGGCTCACGACTAGACCCATTGAAATACATTTTTCAGCAGCCCATGCCCACAGGGAGGCTCGCAGAGTAGAAAATCTTTCTCACTAAATTCGACATTGTTTATACGACCAGGAGTGCTATGAAGGCACAGGCATTGGCAGACCATTTGGCAGAGAATCCCATAGATGAAGAATATGAGCCCTTGAACACATATTTCCCAGACGAGGAAGTGATGCACATCAATGAAATGGAACGGGATGAGTAGTCGGGATGGAAATTGTTCTTTGATGGGGCTGCCAACATGAAAGGCGTCGGGATAGAAGCAGTACTCATTTCGAAAGAAGGGCATCATTACCCAGTCACAGCTCAACTCCACTTCTATTGCACCAACAATATGGCTGAATATGAGGCATGCATTTTGGGTTTGAGATTAGCAACAGACATGGGTGTCCAGGAAATCTTGGTCTTGGGAGACTTAGACCTTCTGGTACACCAGATTCAAGGGGAGTGGGAGACAAGAGATTTAAAACTCATACCTTACCGGAAATGCTTGCATGATCTTTGTCAACGATTCCGGTCAGTAGAGTTCAGGCACATTCCTAGAATTCACAATAAGGTCGCCGATGCCCTGGCTACCTTGGCGTCAATGTTACATCACCCGGAAAAGGCGTACGTTAACCCGATACATATCCGGGTCCATGACCAAAATGCTTACTACAACATGGTGGAAGAGGAGTTTGACGGCAAGCCTTGGTTCCATGACATCGAGGAATATATCAGGAAAGGTGTGTACACGATGCAAGCCACGAGTGACCAGAAGAGAATAGTCTGTCGTTTGTCCAGTGGGTTCTTCTTCAGTGGAGGGATATTATACAAAATAACGCCAAATCTTGGTTTGCTAAGATGCGTAGATGCTGGGCAGGAGACAACCACCATGAATGAGGTGCATGCTGGCATTTGCGGGCCGCAAATGAGCGGATATGTTTTGGTAAAGAAGATTATCTGGGCAGGGTATTATTGGCTTACCATGGAGCGGGATTGTATCATCTTTGTACGCAAGTGCTACCAGTGTCAGGTATACGAAGACCTAATTCACTCTCCTCCATCTGAATTGCATACGATGTTGGCACCATGGCCCTTCGTTGCTTGGGGCATAGACGTCATCAGGACCATCGGGCCTGCAGCTTCTAATCGACCCAGATTTATCCTGGTTGCTATCGACTATTTCACCAAATGGGTTGAAGCCAAAACCTTCAAGGCAGTGACCAAGAAGGCTGTGGTCGATTTTGTGCACACAAATATTATTTGTCGGTTTGGGATCCCCCAAAAACTCATCACCGATAATGGGGCAAACCTCAATAGTCACCTAACGAGGGAAGTATGCCAGCAGTTCAAGATTGCACATTGAAACTCTACCCCGTACCAACCCAAGGAAAGCGGAGCGGTTGAGGCAAACAATAAGAACATAAAAGAAGATCTTTCATAAAATGGTGGAAGGATCTAGGCAGTGGCATGAGAAGCTGCCTTTTGCATTTTTAGGTTATCGCACCAATGTCTGCACTTCAGTGGGGGCCACTCCATACCTATTGGTATATGGCATGAAGGCGGTAATCCCGGTCGATATTGAAATCCCCTCTCTTAGAATTGTGGCCGAAGTAGGAATCAACGACGAAGAATGGGTCAAAGCTCGACTGGAACAATTGAGTCTGATTGACGAGAAAAGACTGGCGGCGGTCTATCACGGCCAGTTGTATCAACCAAGAATGGCCAGGGCATATAATAAGAAATTGCGTCCCAGAAAGTTCGAAGTAGGTCAACTGGTACTAAAGCGCATCCACCCTCTCCAGGGCGAGGCAAAGGGCAAGTTCGCTCCAAACTGGCAGGGGCCATTCATAGTATCAAGAGTGTTGTCCAATAGTGCATTGTATCTGACAGATACGGAAGGGAAATATGCGGAAATAGCTATCAATGTGGATGCTGTCAAAAGATATTCTGTATGATTTTCCTTTGAACATTGTTTATATTTGACATCTATTTGTACTTGGCAAATTGTAAAGATTGAAATGACGAAGGCATTTTGTTCTGCTACCTAAACACTTTATCCTTTGCTAACCCTATTGAGCTTTATTTATTTTCTTTCATACCCCTCTTTTGGAATTGATAACAAAGTCAGGAAAGCAAGTGTGAGAAGGAAATGAAAGGAAAGGAACGGAAAGTTTGAAAATAAAAGAAAAGAAAAAGAAAAGGAAAAAAAACAAAACAAAAGAAAAAAAAATAAGAAAAGGAAAAAGAAATGAGAAAAAATAAAAGAGAAAAGATAAAAGAAAAGAGGAAAAAGAAAAGACAAAAGGAAAAAAAGAAAAAGAAAACAAAACAAAGGAAAAAGGAAAAGAAAAACAGAAAAAGGGAGAAAAAAAACAACAACAACAAAAATAAGGAATCTCATGAACTACGTTTGACCTGATTCTTTTTAAAAGGATACGCAGGCAGCCTCACGGGTCGGTCTCATTAAAATAAAAATCCAGAAGTCCCCAAGCAAGAAACCGGGGCAGAAGTTGTGGTCTTTGTAAGAATTTGATTCCGAAAGTTGTAATTCTCAACCCATTTGAGTTACTTTGAGCCTTTAATACCCTTTCTTTCTAACCCTATTAGAAAGACTTTCTGGTCAGGCTTCAAAAGATGCCAAGTTGAGCAAGTAAAGAGGATTCTTGACAGGGACAACATGCCGAGCCAGACGAGAGAGATAATATAATGAGAGAGTCTTATTGGTGAAACCCCTTACCGGCACCATAAGGCGTCGAGAGGATGAGAGAAAATAAAAAGAGAGATTCTTATCGTTGAAAACCTTCACAGGCACCGTGAGGCGAAGGTAAGATAAAGAAAAACTCAGAAAGGGGCTATTGAGGGATGAACACTGCAGGGCAAGACAAGTTAGGGTTTGGTTAAAAGGATTGGTTCGGAAAGGTCACAACGACAAAAGCATGGCAGTGGAAGGTCGGTCATCGAAATGGATTGGGTCGACTAAGCAGAATCGCATGTCATGATCATGAAAACCAGTTGTTCCTCTTCAGATAAGTCTTCTTTATTTTCTTTTCGATAGTCAGCAAATCTGGAATTCTTTACACTAAATACCATTCGGAGTCTTTGAATTTCATTTTCTTTCAAGTCTAAAACTTTTGTTTAAGCCGACGAAAGGAACGTCAAAGCCGATAATCAAACTCCCAAAGGAACAAGGGGTATGCCTCCCAAAGGCGTAACAAAGATAACAAGTGAGGAACGACAAAGGGAAGGATTCATAAAAATTGTAATTGATGGAAGAGACAAGAATCGGCAAAGTGAAGGAGTACCACACAGAAAAGGGTATGCAAATGAAACCACAAAGATTCTGGGGTCAGCCGAGCGTCATACACCTATTGGGCTATCTCAAATGGAACGTAAGGTTGGCACAACACAAAAATGGGAAAGGTCACAAGGCCGCAAGGTTTGACTAAGCATAATGCATTAGCCGTTAGAGAAGAACATAAGGAATTCCGGGGAAGGTTACAAAGGTCAAGGGACAACCGAACATCATAAACAAACCGGGTGATCTCAGGAAAAGGGCGTAAGCATTTTGGCAAAGGCTCGGAAATGTAACACCAAGGTGAGAAACAAAACAAACCCACAAGGGTTGGGGGGTCAGCCAAGCGTAATACATTGACTCGGCAATCTTGAGAAAGGTGCAAGGATTTTGAAAAAGGGGCTAGAAATGTAACACAATCATGGGGAGCAAAGTAAAGCTATAAAAGTTCAAGGGGTCAGCCAACCAACTCAGGCAACTCATCATCAACATGGAAATTTGAACACAACAGAACATGACAGCGAGGAGGTTGCTTCCAACAAGAATGCCGCGAGCCAACCACCATTTTTCAAACTGACAAGTTTTCTTTGACTGATACAGGGGAAGAAAATTCTAGAACAACCTAAGGACGGGGGGCGTCCATAAGAGAAGGCCGGCACGCAGGAGGTACGATCAAAGCCTCATAACCCACCTGGAAGTGGGATTTAGTTAAAGTTCAAAAGGGACATGTTCTGCCATAAATACCCTCCTTAGTAAAGAGCACAACAGGACAAGCTTTAGTTAGCAAAATCTAGTAGAAACAACCAAGGGTTAAAATAGGCGTGAAAGTTGAGATGGAACATAGTTTAAAACTTAAAAAGGGGCGAGTAACATAGGCAAGCACCAGCACCTCCCCAGTAAGATTCGTAGAAACAACCAGAAATAAGAACTGGCATTTAGGTTGGAACCCTCAGGACCCTCCTGGAGAATGGGACTCATTTCAAGGTTAGGAGTAATCATGAATAACAAATAGCACAGAAACGACTTGTATGTCAAGGTAGGATTCAGTCAGAGCTGTCAGGACCCTCCTGGAAAATGAGACTTAGCTTAGAACACAAACAGTTGGGTGGCAGGGTCAAACCCAAATACTTCCCCAACCATAGTCAATAAGAGTCATCAGGACCCTCCTGAAAAATGGGACTTAGAGCCAAAATCTCCCCAGCCAGAGTCAACAAGATTCGATAAGAGTAATCGGGACCCTCTTGAAAATGGGAATTGGAGCAAATAATCCCCCAGCTATAGTCAGTAAAAGTCGAGAAAAGTCATCAGGACCCTCCTGAAAAATGGGATTCAGAGGGAAAATTTTAAATTTCCCCAGCTGAGTCAGCAAGAGTCATCAGGACCCTCCTGAAGATGGGACTTAAATTATATTCTTCCTCAGCAAGAGTCAACAAGAATCGGCAGGACCCCCCTGGATAGTGGGATGTAGCCCTAAATTCTAACCCCCAGCTGCCACCTTATTGTCATTAAATTAAGAGTTGTCAGGACCCGCCTAGAAAATGGGAGGTAGTTTTAATCACTAGTCACCAGCAGATCCCCAACAGATATAACTCATAGCAATATATAGTGGAAAATAATACCTTTTCAGAAACACAGCATAGTCTTGAAATTGTCAGCAGTTGAGAATTGTCAGGACCAGTTTTAGCAGTCAGACGCCCACCTGTAGAACAAAGAAATATTTTTAAAATTTCAAGTTTTGTAATCAAGCGGCTACCTGTAGAACAAGGGAATATTTTCAAGATTTAAAGTTTTGGTAATCAGGCGCCCACCTGTAGAATAAGGGAATATTTTTCAAAATTTCAAGTTTTATAATCAGGCGCCCACCTGTAGAACAAGAGAATATTTTTCAAGATTTCAAGTTTTGGTAATCAGGCGTCCCGTGTAGAATAAGGGAATACTTTCAAAATTTCAAGTTTTGTAATCAGCAGCCCACCTGTAGAACAAGGGAATATTTTTCAAATTTTCAAGTTTTGTAATCAGGCGCCCACCTGTAGAACAAGGGAATATTTTTCAAGATTTCAAGTTTTGGTAATCTAGCACCCACCTGTAGAATAAGGGAATTCTTTTAAAAATTTCAAGTTTTGTAATCAGTCGCCCACCTGTAGAACAAGGGAATATTTTTCAAAGTTTTAAGTTTTTGAAATCAGGCGTCCATCTGTAGAACAAGGGAATAGTTTTCAAAGTTTTAAGTTTTTGTAATCAGGCGCCCACCTGTAGAACAAGGGAATATCTTTCAAATTGCAAGTTCAAGTAGTCAGGCGCCCACTTGTAGAACGAGGGAATGCTTTCAACGGAGTACATCTTAAGACAAGCAATTTAGCATCAAACATAGAAGAAGAGAAAACAAGACGCCAACAAGGCAACAAGGAGTTTACAGGGAGAAATACCAGACAACAAGGCAACAAGAAGTTCCACGGGAAGAAATACAAAGTAACAAAAGCAACAAGGATTCAGAGCAAGTCAGAAGATATAGATAGGTTCCCTTGTAATCCATAGTTCGTAGCTTAGTCTAGCTTCTTTATTTTTCACAATGGTGTAATAAGGGGGTTTAGAAGTAGCAACAACAACAACAATAAAATCACAGCCTTGGTAGTCCCAGCTACCAAACATTCCTGAACTACACTGACCTGATTCCTCTTCAGCCAAGGCTATGTAGGCAATCTCTAAAGCAGGGTGCTGTCAAACATTTCAAAAATGCTTCTCACGGAGGGTTCAAACGGGAAAAATCGATCATGTCCGCTCACTTATCTTTGCACGAAAACTCTTCGTGTTTCCGCGCAAAGAGGGGCAACTGTGAGCATGTGTTTTTTGCCCTATACAAATTACTCCCATAAATTAAAAACAAAATAATTTCATTTGTTTATTTGCAATTTTGACTTTTCGTGGCATTATTTTGTTGATAATTTGTGTTTTGTGCATTTTTAAATAATAAAAATACAAAAAATACATGAGGCATGTGGACTTAGGAGTAATTTTGCATTTTAAGAAATTAACTAGTAACTGGAAAATGAAATTCAAAAATAGTTTAATGTGCACTTAATATTAATTTAGGTAATTTTGTTTTTCCTTTTAATATTTTATGTGTTAATAGTTATTGTATGGCTAATTAGGGTTTTACAAATTAATTAGGAATTTTTTTAAAAATAATTTTGGAATTGAATAATAAAAGAGAGAAAGGGAAGCCTGAAAATTCAAATATATATGTTCATTTGGGCCATTCTTAATATAAAACCAAGAACCAAATGCCCAGTCCACCTGTCCACCAACCCGGTCCAGCCCCAGGGGTGCCAAACGACGTTGTTTGGTTCCCTTTCATCTCAGCCCTTCTTTGCAGATCATCCAACGTCCCTAAAACTATCTCCCAAACCAAATAAAAGTGTCTGAACACCATGTGATAACATTAGAGACAAATATTTCATCCTCGTAATGCCACCAATCAGCCACCCTAACACCACCGTCCGCCGCCGGCCGGAAATCGCCACTGCCGGCGGTATAACCCCAATGCCGCCTAAATTTACACCATAGAATCATCTCACTATCCTGTTCCTAATCTCATGAAGATCATCCCTTGAATCACCGCCGATATGCTCGAATATCCGATCAAAATATGGCAGCTCCTCCGTCTATGACGACGACCGATGGCAAACCACCCCCAAATCAACACTAATAAACCTCCTCACCACCATTACTCTACCTTGCAAGTGATTGCCCTCAAACATAGCCACAACTCGTCAAATATTCGCCTGAAGATGGTAGCTCCGCCATGCACGGCGGTGGCTTCCATCCAATACCGTCAAACACCACCCTATCAACACCCGATAACCCCTTTTGCCTCCCTCATTTCTAATATATAGTTGGTCTACTTCAAAGCCACCCAGGACTACACATCTCCTAAATCTAGGGTCCTTGAGGTCAAAATCTCGAATGGATATTTAGGATTCTATCCCAAGTTGTGACTACATTCCATCTCAAGGCATTTTAAATTAGGTAAACCTTTTTGTATTCTATTTCATTTCTTGTCGTTCTCCTCCTCATCTTCTTTTCTTTTGATTCAGACTGCGAGTCTCGAATTAAAATTCCTTTCGTCTTGTTAAATCAATTGCATAGGTCTCACTCTTTGTGTGCTTGTTTCAAGTTGATTAGTTTTGGTCTAGAACTGTTTTAATTATTGCTTAGTTTAATTTCGACAAGTATATAAGTAAATCCCCATTTGTAGGATTAGTCTAAATGACAATGGAAATACTGGTTGTGTTATCCATGATTATGTTCGTTTAATTGCTAGCAGGTTTTCTGCATGTTTGTTTATCTTGATCCAATTGAATCTTGTAGTGTTGAACTAGGGCTGTTCTGATGTTTTAGAGGTCCTTAGGGGTAATTCAAGGATTTTAGTTTAGGTGGGAATCAATTCTGATAAAGCCTATAGAAGATAGGAAAACGTGAGCATGAATTTTTAGAAGCTTTGTAAGTTTAAGGGGTAAAAATAGGGGTACTGGGAGGGTAATTTGGGTGTCTAGGTTTATGGAATCTTTAATAGGAAGCTTCTAGTAGGGGGTTTTAGGTGATTTCTGTACTTTTAAGTAGCTAACTTGGGCAACAAGCCATAAAAGAAGGGGCTAGCAAGCTAAAAACAAAGAATAAAGGAGGACCAAAAGGAAATCTTTTTATTTTGAAGGGGGCCCTAATTGTTTGCATATAAAGGAAACAGTATTGCCTTTTTGAAAAAGGGCTGGATCGTTAAGAATATATACACAACCAATAAAATTTTACCTTTAGGTTGATCTATCATTGATCTTCTAAAGAGCTTCCCATTCTGATAAACCCTCGAGCTATTTTGCACCATTTGATTTGAGTTGGTTATATAATGATTTGAAGTCATTTCCTGGGCTCCTTTTACTTCATTTCTTCGAGTTAAAAATCATCTTGTTATTTATCTTCAAATGTCTGGGATCTGAGATTGTTTGGATTGGCTGTGTTGATGTTACTCTGATGTGTATTTGCTGAACCGCCATCCTCACTTTCTTTCCATTTTCCAGGTATATTTTGGCCCTATGGATATCATACAAGTGTAACATGAAGTTGTGATTTTGGAATGAAAATGACTAATGGCGTTTAATTTCCTTCCCTTTGTCTCATTTTAGCTGATAAATTTTATTTAGGTTATAGTTGTGCACCCCACTTACATGATGTTTAACAAGGAATTTTATTGTTTTAGTTTATTCCTGTAGTCAGCCATTGTAATGTAATAAACAGACTTCCAATATTACATTTAGATCTGGTGTGAATTTTGAAGTATTTAGTGAGTTGCAGGTTATCCTTTAATTATGATGCATCCCAGGCAAAGGTTGATTGTTTAGTTTATTAAAACACCCGTGTGGTGATAGTCTATTTAGTCGTTAATGTAGTCATCATGTTCATACGATTTGCGTGTGCTCGTAGCTGACTCAAATGACTTTCTCCGAGTTGGTGTTAGTATGTCAATATTTAACAAATATAAATCCATTTATAATTTCAATGAAGGTTAGACTGATTTTCAGCAGACACAAGGATCCGCCCTTGCTTTGCTAACGTACCATATCTCTAAAGCATGCTGTTCTTACAGCCAAATTAGGCCCCTGTTTAGGACCAAGATTAGGACATTAATTAACTTGTTAACAATTAGTGGGCAGGCTTTGGTATACTCGAACCAAGGATCCTTCCCCAGTAACAAATATGACCTCGACTGATTTTGGACCTAATTTCTAGGTCCACAGGTCTTTGAAAACCAACGTTCGTTGATTTGTAATGTTGAGTTTTTAGAATAGAGACGATTCTCGATAGTTAGCACCTAATGAAATAACAATTCCATGGAGCTTGATTTAGCCTTAAATTGATCCTTAACCGAGGCGTGCCATTTAGTAAATTCCATGGTGCCCACGCAAATTGCGAATGCGAAGTTACTTTAGGCGCGTGAGTTTAATAATTTACCTTTCCTAGATGCGGGTGCACATTTATATGACCCAAATCTAAATCCCAATGAAGTTGGAATATGTCAAAATCCATGGTTGCATTTATGTGACGTGGTTCGAGACATGTTTCAACGATGTTGCAATTTTCTTTTAAAATGATAATAAAAGTGTATAAAAGATTAAAGAATGCACTTAGGTTCAAAATTGTATAAAATTAGATAATGTAAGCCAAATATAACAGCTAAGCAACCGTGCTAGAACCACGGAACTCGGGAATGCCTAACACCTTCTCCCGGGTTAAAAGAATTCCTTACTCGGATTTCTGGTTGGTGAACTGTAAACAGAGTCATTCTTTTCCTCTATTCGGGATACTAAACCGGTAACTTGGGACACCATAAATCTCCCAAGTGGCGACTCTGAAATTCTCTTAAATAAATGAATCCCATTTTGATTGTTCTTTAATTGAAAAAACTCCCTTATCTACGCCCTTCGCCGGGTTGTAGATCGCCAAAAAGGAGGTGTGACAACAATGTTTGTAGATACTCCCCAATCAACTTTTCTAGAGAGGTCTTTCATATAGAATATTACATACCTCTTTTTTCTCTCTCTACATCTACTTATATTGGACATATCTTTACCTACTAAAAGTACAAGTGCAAAGAATATTCTGTAGAATATTCCTTTAAAATATCTTATTAGTAAACTAGTCATTTTTTGGCCGATCTAAATGTTTTACCTCGACCTTGGCTGCTCGACTCGCCAATTTCTTAAGCATAACCTCAGCCCAATCGGCTCTTAATTGTACTCTCTTAGGCGAGGTTCACTTGATCAGATTTTGACCTATATAGTTAGTTCCTCTGCCCGTCAAGGTTGTCTTTGGATGAGCTTGATGGGCGAACTTTGCTAGTTGCCATTTTGAGGAATCTGAGCATGTCGGCAGAGGAGTGACCCCTTTATGGCGAGCTGGTGACATGGCATTTTAAGAGCCTGCATTTTACTGTTACGTCAGTTCGAATGATGTCATTTTACCATGCGTCATTATGGCGCATATTTTTGATACACTATGTCATTTTCCGCGCCCCTACCATTTCGAAAAATCAATGCGGCTGTGTTTGGCTTTCTCGATCAGGGTGCCAATATTCTTATAAATAGGGATGTGGGTTCCTTATTTGAACTGCTGCATTTCTTGAGCATTTGGAAACCCAAGCCTCTCCTTCTTCTTTAATTTTCCTATGCTTGTATTTTCTCCCTTCCTTTAGTGTTTTCCGCCATAGTCATCTCTCTCACCTTTGTATTTCCTTTTCATATTTGTAATTAGAAAGATGGTGATCAGACTTCAAGAACCCACCTAATAGTGATCCTGAGCCCGTCATTCCTGAGATGGATGCGCCGGCGCTCGTTGCATTTAGGGCTAAATGGAGAATTCTGGCCCACGTCAAACTTGTCCCTGCTGATAGCGATGTAGTGCAGTTTGTCCTAGGGTATTGTGCATTTTACGAATACTCGTTCGTTGTTGGCTATACACTTTCTCTTCCTTCCTTGGCGGAGGATATTTGCCATTATTATGGTGTGTGCCCAGCTCAGCAATCCCCGTACATATACACAATTTTCCTTATGCTTATCAAGTACGCGGAGCTGGCCAACCGTGATATTTCTCTCCTCTATCTGCTTCACCTCTTTTCCCCAAGTTTTCATAGGGGTATGATGATACACCTCTGCCACCGTAGTACCAAAATACTGGTGGTGAAGATGGATGATAAAACCAATCACCTTTTTTGGGCCAATTTCTTCTATGTGAGGATGGATCACGTGGTATCGAACACCAACAGTTACGTAAGGAGTGGAACTTCGCTCATAGGTATTTCTCTTAAATGGATGTTGTTTGTTTTTAGTGATCTGATTGTTCATCCCCCTTTTTTGTAGCCAAGAAGTATCCCCCTTCGCTGGTCGCTGACATTCGTGACTGGTGAGCCATATTTTGCCCCATAGGGTGGGGATTCGTGAGTGTTTGCCGTTTAATGAGAGGTTTGGGCGTAGACTCTCGACTAGTGAGTCATCTCGCGATGAGCCTAGTAATTTTGGCATTTTGACCTTCGTACCATTCTTTATTTCCTTCCATTGTCACTTGTATTTATTTGCTGGTAGGTTGGGGGATTCGAGAAGGGCGAGTGCTCCTACTCCTGCCTTTCTCCAGTCAATTACTTCGATCAGGCCTATACTTGTTGTGGCCGCAACCGAGCCCGGTCAGACTGTTATTGCCTCTCGGATCCGATTTTGCGTGGATCTAATAGCCAAGCTATTGCCCTACTATTGGAGATTCTACTCTCTTTAGTGTTTCATTTGGTGGATGAGACATCTCAGGGCGAAGATGAAGAGGAAAAGGATAAAGGTTGACGGCAGAGTGATTGAGAATGATGACGTTGCGGGGGGTATGTTCGAGTTGACGTCGGCTGAACCGAGGGAAAGGGCGTACGACTTTGGGTGCAGAGACCGTGCCTTCTTCTAAAATGGAGGTCATCTCTGCGGAAAAAAGGGAACGACCAAATGTGGCTGCGATTATTCCGAAGAGTGATCCATCAATGTTAGAGCCGGCCAGCGTTCCTTCTTTGGTTAAGTAGTGGGCGAAAAGAGTAGTCATGGATGATTACTAATCAGGCTCCGATGTCGATTCCGGGGAAGTGAGAATATTCAGAGAAGGGATTACTTGGGTGGAGGTAAGAATAGATGGATCCTCTCGCTCGGCCTTAATCCCTTTGGATTACAACATATTTGAGGATACAGTAAGCATGGTCCCTTCCTTTGCCCCTCTTTGCTCTTCCGCCAAAAACAGGACATTTCAGGTGCACCGAGATTTTGACATGTCACTGGGTATATCTAGGATGGCTCTGAGGGTGAGTTTATTTCATCATTTATGCAATTTGCATCTTTTCCTCTTGCTATCTTTACTAATTTTTGGTCATTCTTATTCTTTTCTTTTATTTAGACTTTCATTTTGGAAATCGAGAGTTCCCGCCGAGAAAATAAGCTCTAGGTTGTTTTTCAGAGATAGTTTCGAAATATGTTTGTTATCATGACAAGTACCATGAGATGCGTTCAGGTTTTAGAGCAGGCGACAACATCCAATATCTTAGGGAGGAGTTGGACCCGAAGGATGGTGATCTTTTGCGAACTATTGGCACATGCAGCGAGCTCGAGGGGTTTCTTAGGGCCAAGGACGATGAGCTCGAAGTAAGAAAAGGTGTTGTGGCCGAGTGCGTCAATGTTCAGGCGTATGTGGCATTACTGAAAATCGAGCTCGAGCAAAGCTCGATTAGACTTTCCGCCCTAAGTGGTGAATTGACTAGAAAGCGACAGAGTTGGAGGGGATCGAGGAGGCCTAGGTAGCAGCTTTGGCAAAGGCAGTGGCATTAGAAGACTATATCCGCGTGCTTAGGTCTGAGCATGCAACTGATGCAGAGACGGTTTCGCTAAGGGACGCACGACTTGCTGAGCAAACTGGTTAGCTCGAGAAAGATGTATTGAGCCTAAGTGAGCAAGTTGCCACTCTTGAGACTGAGAAGGCACAGTTGTTGGTTCCACCTTCTTCCTCTAATGCTTACGCTTTCCTAGACACTCCTTGTGATTTATACGAGACATGGATCCATGTTGAGGTTAAGTTGGACATATATAGGAACTTGATGACGGCGTGGAAAGTTCCTGAGGCCGACATTAAAGATGCCGGTGTTAAAGCATGTGATGCCAGGCTTGCCTGCGGTTATGACCCCGCCACGCCAGGGAACAACGATGATGAAGAGGACTTGGACGGGCTTGCATATGATGCTTGGTACGTTGATGAGTATGCTGATGGCGCAGGTGATTGTGGAGATGGTGTTGTTGGGCCGGGCGGTGAAGGTGGCGATGGCGTAGGTGGAGACGATGTAGTGTGATACTTGTGTACTTAGTTTTTATTCTTTTCTTTATTTTTTTTTCTTCTCTTTTTTTGTGGGGGCGTCTTCTAGCCTTTGTAAGATTCTTTATTTTTTTGGAATGAAATGACTGACTTTTTGCTGTATGTTCTTGGATCTTTTTGCTTTTCTTAGAATGTTTTTCCTTTGTAAGGTTTTTGACTCTTAGTTGATTCGAACGAGGTCGAATGTTAATTAATCCGAGCAAAGTCGGACGTTAGTTAATTCAAACGAGGTCGGATGCTAATAAATTTGAACAAAGTCATATGTTAAATAATTTGAACGAAGAATGTGAGTTGATTTGAGCGAGGTTGAATCTTGACCCTTAGTCGATTTGAACGAGGTCGAATGTTAATTAATTCTAGCGAACTCGAATGCTAGTTGATTCGAACAAGGTTAAGTGTTAACAAATTCGAACAAAGTGGATTATGAGTCGAAATATTGACTCTTAAGTGATTCAAATGAGGTCGAATGTGAGTCGATTCGAGCGAGGTCAAATGTTGACTCTTAAATGATTTGAAAAAGGTCAAATGTGAGTCGATTCGAGCGAGGCTGAAATGTTGACTCTTAAGTGATTCGAACAAGGTCGAATGTGAGTCGATTCGAGCAAGGTTGAATGTTGACTCTTAAGTTATTAGAACGAGGTCGATTGCGAGTTGATTTGAGTGAGGTCGAATATTAACTCTTAGTTTGGTGTAATGTATGAACTTGGTAGAGATGAAAAACTGGTACGTTTGTGTATTTTTCTTTGTTTATACATTCATTGGAGAAGTTTACATGTTTTTGCTCTATTCATGCATACAATGGGAAGTTCCATACATTGGAGAAGTTCCTTCATTGTTCGACCTGGAAAAATAGTTGAGAGGTTGACGATGAACATATACTTGACTTTGATATGTTCTCATCATTTCCTTATTAACAACCTCCCGAAGAAAACCCAATTGGGACAAAACTCGGGTACGGGAAAAAATGTACGACTCGGAAGACGTCTATCATTAGAAGTTAAAGTATTTGAGGTGCGCGATGTTCCAATTGTTTGGTATTAGTTTTCCCTCCATTGTTTCTAGCTGTAATGACCCTTTACTTACCACCTCCGTGATTTTGTATGGGTCATCCCGGTTGGTTTCCAATTTGCCTTCTCGTGGGTCTTTGCTTGCTTGTGTTTTCGCTTTGAGTACATAGTCCCCGACTTTGAGTGGCATGATCTTGGATTTTTTGTTGTAGTACCGCTCTGCCTGTTATTTTTGAGCTATCACTCTAATGCAGGCCATGTCTCTCCTCTCTTTGGCCTCGTCGAGGTCTTTCCTTTTGCTTTCATAGTTGCTTGGACTGCTCTTGCTTGAGTACCTTAGGCGTGGTTCACCGACTTCGACCAGTATTACTGCATCAGTCCCATAGACAAGTGAATATGGTGTTTCTCTTGTGCTTGTTTCCGACATAGTGCGGTATGCCCATAGCACTACCAGCAGTAGTTCCGACCACAGTCTCTTGGTGTTCTCGAGCTTCTGTTTCATGATGTTCAATATTGTTTTATTGGAGAATTTCGCCCGGCCATTTCCTGCGGGGTGATAGGGTGTGGAGAGTATTCTTTTGATGTGCTATTTTTCTAAGAACTCAATAGTCGTTTTTCTAGTGAATTGGGGATCGTTATCGCAACTGATTTCTTTGGGGATGCCGTAGTGGCATGTGATGTTTCTCCATATGGATGTGATTACTTCTCGCTCGCATATTTGGGAGAATACACCTATTTCTACCCACTTGGAGAAATAGTTAGCTAAAATCAAAAAAAATTGTACATTACCTCGTCCCACTGGGAGGGGTCCGACGATGTCCATTCCCCATTTGGTGAAAGGACAGGGCGAGGTGACTGAATGAAGATGCTCACCCACTTGGTGAACCATGGGGGTGTATTTTTGGCATTTCTCGCACCTTTTGACAAAGTCGGCATCCTCCTTTGTGCCAATAGTAGCATGATCGTATGAGGCATCTAACGAGAGCTCGGTTGCCGGTGTGAGCTCCGTAGTGGCCTTCGTTACTTTTCGAGGATGCGTCGCGTTTGTTTTGGTCCTAAGCACTTTGCTAGAGGACCACCAAACGTTCTTTTGTACAAGTCGTTATTAATGATGTTGTACCCGTTCGCCTGCATTTGAAGCTTCTTGGCCTTTTTTTATCGGGTGGGAGCACTCCGTCCTGCAAGTATGAGATAATATGATTTCTCCAGTCCCAAGTTAGGTTTTTATATCATACCTCCATTTCTACGTAGCCCATTCTGGAAAACGGCTACCGCAATTCCTTCAGATACATTCGGAAGGGTCATTCTTACATGATTAAACTGGGCACGAAAGTCCCTGAGCCACAGGTGATTGCTTAATGGAAAATGTGTCGTTCACCCTTGCCTCTGCTTTTTTGGACCCGACATAGGCGGTGACGAATTTGTCTGCCATTTCCTCAAACGTTTATAAGGAGCGTGCAAGTAACTCTGAGTACCAAGTCAAGGCTCCGCCGCTTAAGGTCTCTCCAAACTTCTTCAGTAATATGGATGATACTTGCTCTTTTGCGAGGTCATTGCCTTTTACTGCGGGTCCATCATACCGTCGATATTTTTATGTATGGTGGAATTTTGAAGGTCTTTTGTATGGCATGAGGTGCAGCCTCGTCGCTGTATTGTTGCTCAACAAACCGACATGCGCCTCTTATTGGCAGACGTTTTGAGGCACATAGTATTTTGTCTACTCTTTCTTGGTGCTTTTTCATTTGGATACAGAGCATTTTGTTCACATTCTCTATCTCGTCTATTTTTCTCAATATGACTATGAGGGTTTCATTACCTGCATCACTGATACTGTGAGTAATACCTGATGTGGGGAGAGTGCACTGTACGTTCTTCAGTTGCCGATGCAACACAAGCTCTTGTATCTTTCCTATTCGACCTCCGAACGGGCTTGTCGAGGAAGCCGGTTAGCGTATTTGTGAACCATGCCTCAATTAACTTTTTCACTACTGGTGGTGCCTCTTCTGTCGTGGATGTAAAGGCGCCCTTTCCGTGCGTGGTTGTAATGCTGTCGGGAGGTGGAGGCGAGTTGTTTCGCTCGGGAGAGGTATTTGGTATTGTGTCTTCACCCTCAGCTTCGTCTACTTCGTTAATGGTGTTGAGGAGATTGGCGGTGACATCGACTATCACCTTTCTCTTTTCCTCTCTATTGCCTGCCATGTCAGATTTGTGCAAACAAGGAACTACATGATTTTGCAAAGTTTTATACTTCTTTTTAGATCTAGAAGAAACTAAAACGTTAACTAGAAAATCTTCACAGACGGCGCCAAATTGTTTGGCCAAAAAGTATTGAGACTTTTTGTTAAACTATTTAAATAAAATGATAATGGACAAATTCTAGTTAACTATAATAAATCCTAGATCGGAGGTTAAGAGATGTCAATAATGTAAAAACAAAATTCAAAGCTATTAAATAACAAATGGTGTTTGATGATATTGTTATAGATAAATGAGGGAATAATGTCAAGCAATAAATATGATAAATGACAATTAATGTGAATAGAGAGAATGATTCACCTAAATATTCGATGAGGTGGATGATTCTCTCTCTGGCAATGATGTAAAGCAATCAAACTTGAGAATATAGGAAACTTTCTCAGATCTGATGTGAAAAAGTTTGGGACCAACAACAAATCGAATCTTTTACAAAGGCGATGTTTGTAGTTACTCCCCAATCAACTTTTATAGAGAGGTATTTCATATACAATATTACATAGATATTTCATATACAATATTACATACCTCTTTTTTTTCTCTCTCTCCTTTTACTTATATGGGATATATCCTTTACCTATTAAAAGTACAAGTGTAGAGAATATTCTGTAGAACATTCCTTTAAAACATCTTATTACTAAACAATCTAAATATTCGACCTCGATCTTGGCTGCTCGGCTCGCCAATGTTACTTCTTAAGCATGACCTCGGTCCAATCGGCTCTTAATTGTCCTCTCTTAGGTTTGATCAGATTTTAACCCATATAATAACATATATTAAATACTTTTTATTAAAATTTATTTTATTACTTTCAAATTTGAATACACTTGAGTAAATTTTTGCTTTCGACATTGATCAAATTTATATGCCATGAATCTTGAACATTAGATAACGTTAGCTAGATCGGTCCCAACGTTAGATGAATCTTGAACAATTGAGCTGGGATAGTAGGTTGAACGTCCCACGCGCCAAAATATGGAACCACATTTGCACCTATGGATAAAAAATTGGTTAATAAAATAGCTTTTGTCAAAAGTTATAAGTCAAATATTATTACTTTATACCAATATTAGTAAATCTTAAATACCCAACACATAATTGGAACAGATGAGTGGTGACCCAGCGGCCAACGGTGAAGGATGTCAAAATGCCATAAATTCTTTTGAAAAAGAAAAAACTTTCCCCACCGCTCAGCAGGCGCAACTCGCCATAACCTCTCAAGTCTCGCCGTCGCCGGACGATGTGAAGCTGGGTTTGATTCTCCGGCAGTCTCCGTTGAGGTTCGATTTCTGTTCTCTTTAAGGAGAGAGTATCGGTTCATCTTGCATTTCGTAGAGAACCTCATAGTAATGTATAGATTCAATTTGATGGCTACTTATTGAAATTCCTCTTTTTTCCCTTTACTTGTTCGCCACAAAAAAAGAGGAAGTGCCTTTACTGTTGTAATTACTGTCATAGCCCCGGGCCTTAGTTATTGTTATTGCTTGCCATCTCTTCTATATTTTTATGCTTCTGTTACTATTTCTATGATTTGTGCCACTTTACTGATGAATTATCTTTTCTTGTTTTATTTCCGTCTTCCTGAGCCGAGGGTTTATCAGAATCAAGCTCTCTGGTCCATCGGGTTAGGGGTAAGGCATGCACACACACTATTTTCCCCGCACTCCACTTTTGTGGGATTTTACTGGGTCCGTTGCTATTGTTGTTGCACTTGGAGCCATTGGCTTTTCAATCGCAGCTCAACTCTACTTCTTTACTGCTCTAAATATCCACCATTGTTATAATTAAGCTGGTAATTAATTAACAACTAACCCAGGAAGTACACCTATCTGAAGTCTTACGAGTTTGATTTGTGGGTGAAATGTGCTTTTACTTTCTTTTTCCTTTTGGTTATCGAATGGTATCCTATAAATCAGTTAATTGATAAATGTTGATGGTTCAATAAGAAACTGGTTTACTTGTTAGAGAAAAGGAATTGAGAGCTTGATAAACATTATGCAATTTTTAAGTTATTTCAGTTTGAAGTTTCAATGAACTTGGAGAAACATTATCATAAAGTTCCAAAAACAAGTTCGCAATTGCCACTGCATCCATTGAAAGAGCCTTTTTTACTATGAAGTTATCAAGAATGCCCTGCACAATCGAATGGATAAATAAATTTTTAGACGGTTGTGTAGTGATTTATGTAAAAAGAAAACCATTTAATGCTATTTCCAATAAGTCTATCATAAATATATTCCAGGAGATAAAACTTAGTTGAGTATACTTGTAAAATATATTTGAATGCTTTCACTAGTAGATTTTCCTTTGTTGATTTATATTGTTAGTTCTATTACAAGTGTTTTACGACTTAGCAAAATATTACGTAGTTTGATTTAAAATTATCAGTGCACCCATTCATCGGAGAAATTTTGTATTTACTTCCTCAAAGTTTGAACCACTTTAGCGATGACTTCGCCACTGTTTGCACCTGCTACTATCAGATATCAATTGCTTCAATGGAGTGTGCTCTTGCATGTTCTGCTTCAGCGACAATTGCACTAGTCCGCTGCCGCCAAATGCGATGGGGAAAGACACATTCACCTAGGTTACCCATGATTTGGAGCAGTTCCTGGCGTTCTGGTAGCTCAAAGAGGAATGGATCACTGCGCACTGTTGCCTTGAGTGCCACCACAGGATTTGGAAGTACCATGGAAGCTCCTGCTGCAGCTGATGCTCCACGTCTTAATTATATTTGGCCTGATAACAAGCGACCAAGGGTCTGCATAGTAGGTGGTGGATTTGGAGGTCTTTATACAGCATTGAGGTTAGAATCACTTGTTTGGCCTGAGGGCAAGAAACCACAGGTAGTCCTCATAGACCAGTCAGAACGTTTCGTTTTTAAGCCAATGTTGTATGAACTTCTCTCTGGAGAAGTTGAGACATGGGAAATTGCTCCACTGTTCTCAGACTTGCTTGCCAATACAGATGTGCGGTTCCTCAAAGACAAGGTAAAATGCCTATATCCATGTGACCATTTAGGAACTAATGCACCTACAGCAGGGACTGTTCATCTCGAAAGCGATCTCCTAATAGAATATGACTGGTTGGTCCTTGCTATAGGAGCTGAGGCCAAACTTGATATCGTACCAGGTGCCGCAGACTATGCCCTGCCATTTTATACCCTAGAGGATGCTCTTAGGGTTGATAAAAAGCTAAGGGAATTAGAGCGAAAGAAATTTGGTAAGGACTCTGCAATACGAGTAGCAGTGGTTGGATGTGGTTATGGCGGAGTTGAGTTAGCTGCCACGATATCAGAAAGGTTGCAAGAAAAGGGAATTGTACAAGCAATTAATGTTGAAAAGACAGTCTTACCAAATGCGCCAACAGGAAATAGGGAAGCAGCACTAAAAGTACTCTTGTCCAGGAAAGTTCAACTTGTACTTGGTTATTTTGTCCGATGCATAAAAAAAGAACTCGAGTCTCAGACCTCTCATACTGAATCTAAAAGCATGGACTCACCAGCTGATTGTTCTGAGACCTTAATACTTGAACTGCAGCCTGCTGAAAGGGGCTTAGAGGGTCAGATCATAACGGCAGATATAGTTTTATGGACTATTGGATCTAAGCCACTACTTCCTGAGTTGGAACCTAGTGATAAACCTTACGACATTCCTTTGAATGCTAGGGGACAAGCAGAAACTGATGAAACTCTTCGTGTCAAGGGTCATCCTCGTATATTTGCTGTTGGTGACTCTTCTGCGTTAAGAGACGAAAATGGGAAGGTGCTACCAGCTACTGCACAGGTTGCTTTCCAGCAAGCAGATTTTGCTGGTTGGAATTTGTGGGCCGCAATTAATGACCGTCCACTGTTGCCTTTTAGGTATCAAAATTTAGGTGAGATGATGACTCTTGGCAGGCATGACGCTGCTGTTTCACCAAGCTTCACCGATGGACTGACCTTGGAAGGTTTTGTTGGTCATACTGCAAGAAAAATAGCCTATTTGATCAGATTACCAACTGATCAGCACCGCGTGAAAGTAGGAATGAGTTGGTTACTGAAGTCCACAGTGGATTCTGTTGCAACAGTACAGACAATGCTTGCTAAAGCTCAATCAGGATCTTAGATCAATTGGTTCCCGACTAGGATCACAACTTTAGAAATTCTGTATAGTGTTGTTGATAAAACTTTTTTAAGTTGAACGGGCAATCTAATCAAGATGTTAAATTATGTAGTTACTTGGTGAAATTATTTAGTACCGAAAAAATCGATCATAAATTTAATATATTTTCTTCTGTTACCGTGAGTGAGCTTAAAGAAAGACGTGATAGATTCATATTGCCATAGCCTACCCTAATATACTGGCCTGAGGCATAATTATTGTTGTTTAGTTGTTTACTGTTGGTACTATGAAAAGTCGCAATCATCTCTACATGAATTACAATAGTTCTTTGGTTAGTTTGAAAAAAAGAAAGAAAAAAAAGAACTCGAGCAACTGTGTTAAGTTTTTTACTGCATAGAAAACAATTGTGTCCTGTAGTAGTAGCAAGTTTGTAAGTTAGGGGTTAGAAAAGGTAAGCCATATATAACACCAACAATTTAGTATAATTTCACAAGTGGGGTATGAAGAGGATAGTATGTATTCAAATCTTATCTCTACCTTGTGGAGTAGGAAGGATATTTCCGATAGACCCTCGGCACAAAAGGATGCAAAGTAACAATATAAAGGTAAGCCATATAAAAAGATAAAAATACGATACTATTGTTATAAACTTCACAAGATTGATAAGTTACAAAAACTTGAAAATATAACTATATATAGATTTCAACAAATTGATACAAAATGGCAAACTCCTAGCCATAGGCTTCAATTATGCACTTCCAATCTAACTTTAGGGGACTGAGAATCAGTCTTTTGATCCTCCTCTCACATTCGTTCGAGCTAC
Organism: Nicotiana benthamiana; assembly: GCA_034376525.1. NCBI lineage: Eukaryota > Viridiplantae > Streptophyta > Magnoliopsida > Solanales > Solanaceae > Nicotiana > Nicotiana benthamiana. The sequence goes on from CM067332.1 coordinate 71,587,776, forward strand.
TTCTATCCTCGAGCATACTCTCTTCTTTTGAATTAAGCTTCTGATTTAGTTGGTGCAGACGCTGAAGGATCAGCTGACACTAAATAGGAAAGGTTTTCGATCGAAGCTCTCGAACCTGTTCCGAAGTCACTTTAGGATTTGGTTTTCGATCCGGTTGATGTTCTGACATACCAAATCGAGGTGGCTCTAAACTCAGGGTTGCCTACCTTTCTAGTTATAGAGAGAGGAGAGGGGCTTCGAAGCCTTAATTCAAGCTAGCATCCTATTTAATAAAGATTCTTCCTCTAGTCGAATAGAGTATTAGTCCGCTCCATTATATTCCCCATTATTTCACTTTCTCGCTCTTCGAAATATAATATGAATATGCATCATCAACTGGAGAAGAAAGATGAAGATTCCGCTGAATATGTCGAGTTAGAGCACGGATTTAAGTTGTTCTCTTACAGTTCCTCCACCGAACTATAGTATAGAAGGAATGGAATAGTCGTGACGCGGTCCTGTCGCCAAGCAGAACTTTTTTTTTTGATTTGCAACGGGTGTCCGAGTCTCTAAGAGCCCCAATTAATCACGGGGGTGCTCAAGCCCTCGGCAAGGAATTTCCCGCAAGTGCACCACGGTTAATTCAGGTTTTATCCAGTCCAATGACCCTAAAAAATTGTTTGCACCCAATTAGTTTCAAAATTGCAACCTTGAAAGGGAGCAGACCCAAGGCTCAAGTCAATTGTCACCAGGCCAACCCCTGAGGGTTATCTAACTTGAACTTTTTCTTTCTTTTGTTTCCCGAAGAGTTTAATTGCTATACAGTATCAATGTAAAATAATATTTACACTATCAGATTATCTAAAAGATAACTATTGATGGTTACACAATCAGGTCATTTAGAAGATAACTAGTGATGTTTATACGATCGGGTCATTTAAAGATAACTATGTGCGAACATTTAAGGATCTCTCTCCTCTCTCTTTCCTCTATCTCCACTACCCAGCCCTCGCCCCCTACCCCCCACCCCTACCAACCCTAACTCCGGCGACCCCCCTTCTCCGGCGAACCCCCAGTAAGGTACCTCTCTCCTCTCTCCTCTCTCCACACATTCTCTTCTCTATTCCCCCATCTCTCACACCCCTACCCCACCCCTTTTTTGGTGACTTTCAGGCAACCCCTCCCCCTTTCCCGAGCTAGGTAGCCCCCCTCGTTTTTCTTAAGGTACAAACCGCGGCGGACAAGAAGAGCTTACGGCATTTGAACGCGAAGAGAAAAGAACCACCGGACGAATCAAAGCATACTTCTAGGTTTTTCCATCAGGAGTTGGTACCTCCCGACCTCCTTTTTTACTCTGTACACCCTTTTACGTATTCTATCTAAGCACCCTGTGTGTAGTTTACTTTGTCGATTCCTAGCTTGCATCCTTTTGATTACGCCGCTGTAGTACGTGGGTGCATCACTGTTTTCCGTAATCAGTTGGGGATAGTGTCCGCGGCGGGAGATGGTAGAGTAAGGTCATGTCCTCGGGGGGCGGGGGCGGGGGCAGGGGCGAGCAGGGGGGCTGGGAGCGGTTCTGCGGGTAGGGCCAGAAGCAAGGGTGGGAAGAGGGTAGCGGACGCTCATAGATTAAGGATCGGGTCGTGGAACATAGGCACTCTGACGGGTAAGTCCATTGAGTTGGTGAAGGTTCTTCAGAAGAGGAGGGTTAACATAGCCTGTGTCCAGGAGACTAGGTGGAAAGGGTCGAAGGTGAGGAATTCAGACGGGTTTGAGTTGTGGTATTCTGGGTCGTGAGAGGTAAGAATGGAGTGGGCATCTTGGTTGATAGGGATCTAAGGGAGTCCGTGGTCGAGGTTAGGCGAGTGAATGATAGGTTAATGTCTATTAAGTTGGTTATTGGGGGTTGCGTCCTCAACGTCATCAGCGCTTACGCGCCGCAATCGGGCTTAGACGAGGAGGTTAAGAGGCGTTTTTGGGAGGAATTGGATGATATGGTGAGTAGTATTCCCCAATATGAGAAGTTAGTTATTGGAGGGGACTTTAATGGTCATATTGGGGCTGATGCTGGTGGTTATGGTGAGGTGCATGGTGGCTTCGGCTTTGGGGTTAGGAACGGAGGAGGCACGCCACTGCTTGATTTCGCCAGGGCTTCCGAGATTTTGATTGTGAACTCGACATTTCAGAAGAGGGAGGAGCATTTGGTCACCTTCAAGAGTTCGGCGGCGAGGACTCAGATTGATTACCTCCTCCTCAAAAGGAGAGATAGAGGTATGTGCAAGGACTGCAAGGTTATTCCGGGAGAGTCCCTTTTGACTCTTCATAGACTCCTACTGATGGATGTCGGTCTCTGGGTGAAGAGGAAGAGGAGGGGTGCTCGGGAACAACCGCAGATTAGATGGGGTGTTTTGAATAAGGAGAAAGCACAAGAGTTGGAGAGGAGGTTAGCTGAGGGCGGAGCTTGGAGAAGTTCTGGGGAAGCGGATGCTATGTGGTCAGAGATGGCGAACTTGGTTAGGGAGGTAGCACGGGATGTGCTCGGGGTAGCAAAGGGCTATTCATGAAGACATCAGGGTGACTGGTGGTGGAACGATGTAGTCCAAGGAAAGGTGGAGGTGAAGAAGGCGGCGTTTGCTAAGATGGAAGGGAGCACAAGCGAGGAAGAACAGAGAGCGAACAGGGAGATCTACAAGGAGGCGAGGAAAGAAGCAAAGATGGCGGTTATGGAAGCCAAAAACGTGGCGTTTGGTCGCATGTACGAGGAATTAGGGGAGAAAGGCGGGGACAGGAAGTTATTCCGGTTAGCTAAAGAAAGGGAAAGGAAGGCGCGTGATCTTGACCAAGTTAGGTGCATCAAGGGCGAGGATGTTAGAGTTTTGATGGGGGAGTCTCAAGTCAAGCAGAGGTGTCAGGCATACTTTCGAGGCTTACTTAATGATGTGGGGGATCGTAACATAGAGCTAGGGGAGTTGGGGAATTCAGAGCAACATAGAGACCTTGGGTACTGCAGGCGCATTAGGGTGGAGGAGGTAATGGGGGCTTTGCGTAGGATGAGTAGGGGTCGAGCGACTGGGCCTGACGAGATCCCGGTAGAGTTCTGGAAATGCATGGGTAGGTCAGGAGTGAAGTTGCATTCCAGGTTGTTCAATGCGATCTTCAGGACCAAAAAGATGCCGGAGGAGTGGAGGTGGAGTACAGTGGTGCCCGTGTACAAGAACAAAGGTGACATCTAGTGCTGCAACAACTATAGGGGTATCAAATTTATAAGTCATACCATGAAGGTCTGGGAGCGGGTGATCGAGGCGAGGGTGAGGGAGATGACATCTATATCTGTGAACCAATTCGGTTTTATGCCGGGTCGCTCCACTACAGAAGCTATCCACCTTGTCAGGAGGCTGGTGGAGCAGTTCAGGGATAAGAAGAAGGACCTGCACATGGTGCTTATCGACTTGGAGAAAGCGTATGACAAGGTCCCAAGGGAGGTGCTATGGAGGTGCTTGGAGGCGAAGAGCGTGCCAGAAGCCTACATCAGAGTCATTAGGGGCATGTACGATGGAGCTAAGACTAGGGTTAGGATGGTGGGTAGCGACTCAGACCATTTTCCAGTGGTTATGAGGCTCCATCAAGGATCGCGCTTAGCCCTATCTTGTTTCCCTTGGTGATGGATGCTCTTACCCGACATATTCAAGGGGATGTGCCTTGATGTATGCTATTTGCTGATGACATAGTCTTGATAGACGAGACGAGGGTCGGTGTAAATGAGAGGTTAGAGGTATGGAGACAGGCTCTCGAGTCTAAGGGTTTCAAAATAAGCAGATCTAAAACAGAATACCTGGAGTGCAAGTTTAGCGCCGAGCCGAGCGAAGTAGGCAGGGACGTGATGATTGGATTTCAGGTCATCACCAAGAGGGACAGTGTCAGATATCTTGGGTCGGTGATTCAGGGGGACGGAGAGATTGACGGGGACGTCACTCATCGTATGGAGCGGGGTGGTCAAAGTGGAGTCTTGCATCAGGAGTCTTGTGTGACAAGAAAGTTCCACAGAAACTCAAGGGGAAATTTTATAGAGCTGTGGTTAGACCGGCCATGTTGTATGGGGCGGAGTGCTGGCGAGTGAAGAACTCTCATGTTCAGAGGATGAAGGTTGCGGAGATGAGGATGCTCAGGTGGTTGTGCGAGCTCACCAGGTTAGATAAGATTAAGAATGAAGTTATTCAAGAGAAGGTGGGGGTGGCCCTGGTGATGAGAAGATGCGAGAAGCGAGGCTGAGGTGGTTCGGGCATGTACGGAGGAGAAGTCCTGATGCCCCGGTGAGGAGTTGTGAGCGGTTGGCGATGGTCGGCGCACGGCGAGGCAGAGGCAGAGGGAGGCCTAAGAGGTATTGGGGAGAGGTGATTAGGTATGACATGGCTAGAATGCGGGTTTCTGAGGACATGGCCCTTGATAGAAAAGTTTGGAGGTCTAGTATCAGGGTTGTAGGATAGGGGCCCATAGAGTTTTTCGTACTCACCCGGGGTTGGGTGAGGCTTGGCAGAGCTATCCATAGACGATTTGTGTATTGGATTGTTTCTCCCTTATGGTAGTTATTTATGGTAGTTACTGTCTGATATTTTTGCATGCTATTTTATTTATGGTTCTTATGTTTAAATAATTATTTGCGTTATTTCTGCTGAAGCTACTAATGCTCTTTTGTTATTTTTTTTTTTTTGTTGTTCCTTTCCTCCACTGAGCCGAGGGTCGATTGGAAACAGCCTCTCTGCCCTTTTGGGTAGGGGTAAGGCCCATCTACATATTACCCTCCCCAGACCCCACTTTGTGGCACTATATTGGGCAGTTGTTGTATATGCGAACAGTTCCGGCCAAATTACTATATTCAATCTTGACACTGAGACTCAACTATAACCAATGTGACACAACTTTACAAAATCTATTATTTTGTGCTTAAACTTCTTCACTCATTTTGTCATTGAAGGAAGTTTTACTTGGAAGGAAACAGGTCTCTTCACCACCAGTGCTCCACAAGAAATTGGCATATGTAGATGCATAATAAGGATTTCTAGGCTCGGCTGCCACAGCCTGTTGGTATCTCTCTTCTGCTTCCCATAAGTTCTTCCCAACTGTCCGCAAGAAGTTCGCGTACTGACTTAGGACCTCTGCATCCGGTGGTTCCACTAGGACTGCGCGTTTGAAACACTCTTCAGCCCTGTTACAAGAAACAAGCCACTATCTTAAGATCGTATAAACAATCAAACATTCCATAATTCCAAACTAGTTGGAGTCAGAATCCTCTATAGCAATTTCCCTCTACTTAGCTCATTTAGTTCAATTTTAATGTCCAAAAGCATATCTCAAGCCAAGTCTAATAGTAGCAGTCCAGAGCTGTCAATCTGAACTACTCACTCCTATCAACACAATATCGTGTTGTTTCAACAAAAGGGCAGCCCGATGCACTAAGCTTGCGCTATGCGCGAGGTTCAAATAAGGGCCAGACCATGAATAATTCCCGAAGATACTCAACTTATCTTTTCAAAATGTGTTCTTTATCATCTTAGCATCAGTAAATTATAATCTAAGGAATAGGCTTCAGATAATAAGTATGAGCAGCAGTGTCCAAACAATAATAATGTATGAGAACAGGCAAACTCAATAACCTAGTTTTATCTAGTATTGGCATACACTTGTAATCTTGTTGAGAGATTGCACAGATCAAACAACAAACTTTTGACAATTTTAACACATTGTAGTGGTTTGCTTTTAGATATGAAGAAATCTTCAACATATTATAAAAAGGATAGCCTAGTGCACGAAGTATCACGCGTTCACATAGGGTACAGAGAAGGGCCGCAGTCAAGGGGTGTAAATGTGTAATATAGGTGGCCTACACTGATGCAATCATCGATGGCTGATTCTACGGCTCGAACCCGTGACATGTAGGTCACACAGAGACAGCTTTATCGTTTGCACATGTGGTAACTTTACCCTAAGCCCTAAACACATGAACTAAACTTTACAATTTCCACGTGGAGACAACTTTACCGTTTGATTGATATAGTAAACCTATAGGAAATGGCACAACCAAATCATAGGAATGAATAATGCTTGTCCATTTTAGCAATGTAGTAGAGCTAGCATATCTTCCTCTCCAATTGTTTAACATTACTCGAAACATAGTTCACAGTTCTAGATCACTAAATGAAATAGGACAACAAAATCCACAGGGTGTAATATTGCCTGCTACATCATATAACTGGAGAGAAATATGAAGAAATTTACCTAATAGAATCTCCAGCAATAACTTGCAGAAACTGTGCATAATTGCATAGTAGAAGCGTGTTATAAGGATCGTTAGATAGCGCCATTTGATAAAGAAGATCTGTCTTAAAATACTAAACACTGTTATCTTGTTCAATCTCCACTGACAACGACGAAAAAAATCTTAACATGACTTCATGATCAAGCCCAACATCCCTTAAACCTCTCATATCTAACGATTCATTCTCTATCGTGTTCCACAATTCTATCTCTTCGTCGCTTCTCAGTTCTTGATCTTCAACTTTTGATACTTCTAGAGGAATATGGGGATGTTTCAAGAGTGTCGGGGAATTACTCAAATCCCTTGTTTCTATTGTACTGACATGATCATAGGCTGTTTCCATTTGTGGCATTGCAATAGCAACATTATGAGATGTAGAGTATACACTAAAATTGGCTAAAAGGATCATAACATAGATCATTAACGCAGGCGTACGACAAAATACTTGTCGAAAAAGCCAAATAAGTGATGCATATATTTCTCTCTGTACTTCACCAATGATCATCTCAAAATCTTCATTGCACACTGATTCTCTCATGTGCAATGCATAAGTTTGCAACTCCACAATTATGAATACCAATGAGGAAAATGCTTTTCTCGCCGAGCAAAAACTGTACTGTTTTACGAGTAAACATTGGTGTTTCTTTTTTATCATTCTAAGTGATAAAGGAAGTTCAAAACTTTTAGCTTTTTGTTCAATACTTGACCATAAAATAGCCTCTTTTTCTGGCCAATATGGTGGTTCTGGTTTAATATCAAGCATGTCTGGCTCTAGGGACTCAAATTCTGATTGCAAAAATGACCTTTTTTCCCCATATTTACTCTTATATGAACATCCCTCAGAATTTTCTTCTCCAAAATCTGCACATAACCTTGAACTACAACATGGTTGTATACTACTAGTATGACTTTTACAGGAATTTTTGTCTAAGTATTGATACCTCGAGAATTTTCTTGATCTTACAGAAGTAGCCAAGTTTACATTTTTAGCACCCCATTTTGCTGAATAAGAAGATGGTAAACAGAACAGAGAAGTGGATGAATTACAACATGGCTGTATACCACTATGACTTTTACAGAAATTTTTGTCTAAGTATTGATACCTCAACAATCTTCTTGATCTTACAGAAATAATCAAGTTTACATTTTTAGCACCTCATTTTGCTGAAAAAGAAGAAGGTAAACAGAAAAGAGAAGTGGCTAAATGAGTAGATAATGGTTGAAACATAAAATTTTGAGGACTTTGCACACTAAGAGAAGGAATTTGGAGTTTCATAATTAGCTATTTTCTGGTCATAAAGAAGAGATAAAACAACAACCTAGTATAATCTCACTTAGTGGGGTCTGGGGAGAGTAGTATGTACGCAGACCTTACCTCAACCCTGGGGTAGAGAAACTATTTCCAAATAGACCCCCGTCATCCTTCCCTCCAAGAACTTCCCACCTTGCTCTTGAAGAGATGCAATGGAAATGAGAAGAAAATAGGCAAAAGAAGTGGTCAAATGAGAAAACAGAAAGTCCGTGTGGAAAAGGGTACTTTCAAAAATCATTTGAAGAAAATATGTTAGTGGTGTAAGATATATGGACTTATATCTACACACATATAAACAATATATGGATAAATTATATGTTATGTGCTATCTTTTGGTTTGGCCTAATTTTGTGGTCTTATGGACATTATGTTAAGGGGGCCAATGTATTGTCATATAAAGTGTAGGACTAATGTGTAGATACCCAAAATGGTAACCTTAGTTAATGATGGGCTAACTAAGGTTACATATATGCAACCATGGTTACATGCTTGTGACTCTTGAATTATGTAACTCTTGTGACTCTTGGGTTATGTAACTCTTTTGTTATAAAGTGGGGGTTATGGTTCCCACATTATTGCAAGACATAATCTCTTCTTCCTCCCATTGAATCAAGAGAAACTCCATTGTTGTCTTGCAAATTCTTGTGGAAAACCATACACCAACTTTGGTTATTGTCATATTATTATTGTTGTGAAACCATTCACATATTCAAGTCTTGTAAGGAATTCTTGTGGAGACATAAACTTCAAGACAATCTTGAAGGAAGGATCAAGGAGCAATCTTCATAATGACCTTTGGACAATCATCAAAGGAGGTTCAACGATTTCCACTCATGGATTCAGGTTAGTTTCCGCTCATGTAGTTGTAATTCTGAATTGTTCAATATGAAGGTTATTGTATTTAGTTGGAATCATAATCCTAACAATTGGTATCAGAGCCACCTTCATATTTGGATAATTTGGAAGTTCATAAGATTCATGTTATATAAAGTTCATGTTCAAGTTTTGTTAGAATTTTATTTATGAAATTCAAGTACCATGAAATAGCATGTTTTTTATGAATGTTGTGTTGTGATGAAATTTGATGTTTTAATATCATGTTATCTTTACCTGAATTAAAACATTGTATTTTACATGATTTTGGTTGGTAAACAACATGTTTTCATGTTTAAGATTCTTGTTGAAAATTATGTTTTGTTCAGAAAATTTCGCAACAAACAGTGGCAAAAGTTAATCGATTAACTTTTAAGATAATCGATTAACTCAATTTTTCAGAAATATTTTGGAAATTTACGCAAGCCTTGTTAATCGATTAACTTTTATGTTAATCGATTCACCTGGTCCAGAATAATTGATTATCGTAAAAGTTAATCGATTAACCTGGTCCAGTAAGTTTGAAACGTTTTTTATAATACCAGAATAATCGATTATCTTAAAAGTTAATCGATTAACCTGGTCCAGTAAGTTTGAAACGTTTTTTTTAATACCAGAATAATCGATTATCTTAAAAGTTAATCGATTAACCTAGTCCAGTAAAGTTTGAAATTTTTTTTTTACCAGAATAATCGATTATCTATTTAAAATAATCGATTATCCTGGACCAGTAAGGTTGAAACGTTTCAAGTTTTTTTTTTAAGTTTCAGATTTTAATTGAATATTAATAATATGTCAATTAATATTAAGTTTTTTTTATTAATGTATTATACATTAATAATTAAGTTTTGAATATTAATTGTTTTAGTCCATCAATTTTCATTTTTGAAATTGTCCTCTCAAGCCTATAACAATTAATATTCAGATGTTGCATGTCAAAAACATGTAACATATTAAGTTAAGATTCATAATATGGCTTAAGGAACTAAAGTTTTTAGCATCTAATATTTTAAATTAGTCAATTGAAGCATTAAGTTGGCAAAGTAACCTCTATTGTGTAGATTGATTAATCTTGAAATATAAGATGACTGTGGATGTTAGTCTTCCATGCGTTTAACACCGGCCCAAAGGAAGGTTGTTATTTGGCAGGAATTCGAACATGCTTGTGGTGATAAATATGAGACAATTATTTGGTTTTCCATGTGAATATTAAGTCGGCCCAAAGGAAGGCTTGATATTTGACAGGAGTTTATTGTCTATATTTGATCACTACACCAAGAGTACCACTTACAAGTTGTTTTTCTGTCCAAAGACTAAAATCAATGTTGTGCTAGGTATCTTGTAATGGGATATGCCTATTTTGAATCTAGAAAGCATTTCAGTTAAAGTTCAAGTTATTGTAAGCATGTATTAAGTAATCCTTTTGTTCTATTTTCAGTTAATTCTTCTGCTGCTTCTATATCTGCCAACATCAATAGCATCATGTGCTTAACGGCACAAACTTTAAGGAATGAAAAGAGAACATCATGATAGTTCTCGGTTGCATGGATCTTGACCTTGTACTTCGGATTGAGCAACCTGCTTTTCTTGAGGATACATCCTCTCCTGATGAAAGGAGGGAGATGGAGAAGTGGGAACGCTCGAAGTTGAAAATCAACTAAGCAAAAGAATTAAATCCGTTAGATCTGACCGTTGTGGTGAGTACTATGGTCGATATTATGGTTCAGGTGAACAACGTCCAGGGCCATTTGCTAAATTCCTAGATGAGTGTGGGATCGTCCCTCAGTATACTATGCCAGGAAGTCCTACGATGAATGGTGTAGCTGAGAGACGAAATCGGACCCTTAAGGATATGGTAAGAAGTATGATTTGTCGTACTACTTTACCAGACTCACTCTGGGGTGAAGCATTAAAAACCGCAGCTTATATTCTTAATAGAGTTCCAACTAAAGCTACAATCAAAACCCCATATGAACTTTGGACTGGGCATAAACCCAGTATTCGGCATTTACATATTTGGGGTTGTCCAGCTGAGGCAAGGCCTTATAGGCCGAATGAAAAAAAACTGGATGCTAAGACGGTTAGTAGCTATTTTGTTGGATACTCTGAAAGATCCAGGGGTTTTAAGTTTTATAATCCCACTTCTAGAACTATTTTTGAGACGGGTAATGCTAGGTTTTTGAGGATATTGAGTATGGGGGGTGGGGAGATAAAGTTGTTAGAGATTTTGTCTTCGAGGAAGAACATGTGTCTTTCCCTCAAGTTGTTGATCTTGGTCAGGGTGTTCTCATTCCTGACACGGCTTATACAACTCCAGTTCAAGACAATCTCGAAAATCTCCCAAATCAGGATCCTGAAATTACTAATGAAAATCAAACTCAACAACCTCAAGAAACTGAAATGCCATTAAGGAGATCCACTAGAGAGAGGAGAAATGCAATTCCGGATGATTATGTTGTATTTCTCCAAGAACAAGAAAGTGATATTGGACTTGAGGAAGATGATCCAATCAACTTCCATCAAGTCATTAAGGGTTCTAACTCTCAAAAGTGGATTGATGCCATGAATGATGAGATGAAGTCTATGAGCGATAATGACGTTTGGGAGCTTGTTACATTGCCCGAAGGTATTAAACCTATTGGTTGTAAATGGATTTTTTAAACCAAAAGGGATTCAGAGGGCAATGTTATTAAGTATAAAGCTCGTCTTGTCGCAAAAGGCTACACTCAAAAGGAAGGCATTGATTATAAAGAGACTTTCTCTCCAGTTTCATCGAAAGACTCTTTCAGGACTATAATGGCATTAGTAGCACATTTTGATCTTGAGCTTCAACAGATGGATGTTAAGACAGCATTTCTCAATGGTGACATTGAGGAAACAATTTATATGGTGCAACCTGAAAACTTTGTTTCGGATGAATCAGAGAAAAGGGTTTGCAAATTAAAGAAATCCATCTATGGGCTCAAGCAAGCTTCTCGTCAATGGTATTATAAGTTTCATGCAGTCATTACATCTTTTGGTTTTGAACCGAATATTGCTGATGACTGTATATATCATAAGTTCAGTGTGAGTAAGTATATTTTTCTGGTTTTATATGTCGATGACATACTGCTTGCCTGTAATGATATAGCATTATTGCATGAAACTAAGAAATTTCTTTCAAAGAAATTTGAAATGAAAGATCTTGGTGAAGCTTCTTTTGTATTAGGAATTCAGATCCAACGAGATCGCTCCAAAGGTGTTCTCGGTCTGTCACAAAAGGGCTATATCGATAAGGTTCTTAAAAGATTTGGCATGCAGGATTGTAAACCAGGAAACACCCCTGTTGCTAAGGGAGACAAGTTTAGTCTCAAACAGTGCCCAAATAATAATTATGAAATTTCGGAAATGCAGAAGACGCCTTATGCTTCGGCGGTAGGTAGTCTGATGTATGCTCAGGTATGTACACGACCTAATATAGCATACATTGTTGGGATGTTAGGTAGATATCTAAGCAATCCGGGAATGGACCATTGGAAGGCAGCCAAAAGGGTCATGAGGTACTTACAGAGAACAAAGGATTACATGCTTACATACCGAAAATCGGACCAGCTTGAGATCATTGGGTATATCGATTCCGATTTTGCTGGATGTCAGGATAGTTTGAAGTCCACTTCATGCTATATTTACATGCTTGGGGGCGGTGCTATCTCTTGGAGAAGCATCAAGAAAACTCTTACAGCCACTTCCACCATGGAAGTGGAGTTTATGGCATGTTATGAAGCATCCAATGAGGCATTATGGCTGCGGAATTTTGTTGGTGGACTGCGAATTGTTGATAGCATCAAAAGGCCACTTAGGCTATTATGCGATAACAGATCGGCAGTCCTTTATGCTAATAACAATAGTAGTTTGACGAAAGCAAAATATATGGACGTCAAATTTCGGGTTGTTAAAGAAAGAGTACAAAATGGACAATTGTGCATTGAGTACATTAGTACAAACTCCATGCTTGCGGATCCGCTCACTAAGGGATTGACACCAAAAGTATTTCATGAGCATATTGCTTGTATGGGTGTCAAATCAGATAAGGATTATGTATTTTAGTGGGAGTTTGTATTGTACATTTATGTATTGTCCATTATATTCAGAAATTCAGTAATTCAGTTATATCTGCGCAGATATTCAGTTTTAAAGTTTTTTGTACTCTTACAGTTTATGATTGATCTCAATAAAGAGAACCAGTTGGAAATAGACATTCTATTGACCACACTTTATGTTATTTCCATGCTACATACCTACACTTGATCCATGTCGTTGGTTATGTTGATATATGTGATCTATGTTGGTCTAGTTACGAATGAGTAACGAAGAGCACTTAGTTCCTATGTTGGTATGATTGATGGACCGGATTGTTCATGATAATTTTATTGTGATAGCAATTTTGAGCTCCTAAGGTTATTTTGTAACATATAATGCTAAGGTTTGTACATATGTATGTGTATCTCGTCCAAGTGGGAGATTGTAAGATATATGGACTTATATCTACATACATATAAACAATATATGGATAAATTATATGTTATGTGCTATCTTTTGGTTTGGCCTAATTTTGTGGTCTTATGGACATTATGTTAAGGGGACCAATGTATTGTCATATAAAGTGTAGGACTAATGTGTAGATACCCAAAAGGGTAACCTTAGTTAATGATGGGCTAACTAAGGTTACATATATGTAACCATGGTTACATGCTTGTGACTCTTGAATTATGTAACTCTTGTGACTCTTGGGTTATGTAACTCTTTTGTTATAAAGTGGGGGTTATGGTTCCCACATTATTGCAAGACATAATTTCTTCTTCCTCCCATTGAATCAAGAGAAACTCCATTGTTGTCTTGCAAATTCTTGTGGAAAACCATACACCAACTTTGGTTATTGTCATATTATTATTGTTGTGAAACCATTCACATATTCAAGTCTTGTAAGGAATTCTTGTGGAGACATAAACTTCAAGACAATCTTGAAGGAAGGATCAAGGAGCAATCTTCATAAGGACCTTTGGACAATCATCGAAGGAGGTTCAACGATTTCCACTCATAGATTCAGGTTAGCTTCCGCTCATGTAGTTGTAATTCTGAATTGTTCAATATAAAGGTTATTGTATTTAGTTGGAATCATAATCCTAACAAGTGGAACTGTTATTTGAATCTAAATTCTAAAGTAGATCTTGAATTAAAGTCAAAATAGACTCTACAAGTTGCTGTGGTTGCGTTAGATTCAATCCAACCTGTGAAATACAACTGAAAAAAAAGGAAGCAAATTACTATTATGGCTAATCCAATTCAAACTAGAATACCAATTCCCAATAAAATGTCTAGCTTTATAACAATAACGACTATTTTTATGGTTTAATGCACGACTAAATTTTTAACATGACTAACATACATGAAATTTTAGCCAAGGATCTATTAAAAAGATCTTTTTCGTCTTCTATGAGGAGATAAGGCATGTATATACGCTAACAAAAAAAAGAACAAGGATGCAATATTTATCAAAGAAAGTAATAATAGATAAAAACTTATTTGCACAAGATATTTACACTTAATTATATTAACTTCTTACGGTTAAATAATTTAACAAAGTAAAAATATACAATAATTAACTATGTTTAAATTGAAAAAGGTGTATATATAAAAATGTATCATCTATCTGTTAGTCTGATGTAAACAGCCGGTATATCAAGTTTTACCCAGTAATTATTTCTCTTAATTCCATGATTTTCATATAAAGAACCAATATACATGCTACAGAGTTGAAACCAAACACAGAAGAGAAAAATGATTACAGAAATAGCCTCAACTAAACAGAGAAATATATAATTCCAGTTGTTTGTCTTACCAGATTCTTTGCGCAAAGACTAAGAAGGAATATCTGAAGGGAAACCGTATTATACAGAGCTAGAAGAAAACTCTCGTCTTTCTGTAATAGGCTAATCTTAGACTCTCTTTGAAGTTGGTGGAAGTATAAATATTTAGTAATTTAGTATTGATAAAGAAGGTTATTCATTTTCTTATTTACATGTGTATTATTATTATCTAATTTGTTGGTTATATATAAGATATTTTCTATCCGTGCTGCTATGCCATGTCGAGCAATTTTTGACTTGGAGAATAAATTTATAGTTAAATTTTAAAAAAAATATGAGAAAATGTAAATATAAATCTTATAATCTAAAAGCGATAAATTTTAATATTAAATATTCATTTCGTTTACTTTTACTTGACATGTATATTAGAAATAAATTTTTATTTTTACTTGTCACTTTAGGCATATTACGAGAAAATAATTTTTTTTCCTATTATGCCCACAGTATTTATTGCTCATTTCAAATTATTTTTTCAAAATATAATAAAACATGCATCAATTAATATAGGTATCATAATAAATTATGCACTTTATTTATTATTTGAAAAATTACCAGTCATGTCCATTCATAAGTAGATCATTATAAAAATTGAACAATTGATAGCGCAACTTCGCGCAGCTGGTACACCCTTGCAATATTAGCCAAATTAGCCAAATTAATTATTTGTAGCAAAAAAATAATACTCCCTTCGGTCCAAAATAAATGATTTTTTGGCATTTTTCTTGTGGCCCAAAATAAATGATTTTTTCAGATTTCAAGAATGAATGAATTATTTTTTTCTTGCATTGTCCTTGGAGTAAATAGTGTTGGAATATGTGTTAGGAATATTTATATGAGATAGTAAATATTAATATAATTAATTTTATTACTAATTAATATTAAAAGATAAATTTTTTAATTTGTGTAAAAATATCCAAAAATTTACTTATTTTGAATAACAGAGATTATTGAGCTATGGCCAACGCTGCTGCTCTGGTAGTGGTGGCTGCGACATAAATCTCGTATTGTTTTCGCATAAAAAAATCCACCATCTTTATGCTCTGTCCCATCACCATATTCTTCCAAATTTCCTTTGCTTCTTCCTCTGCACTTTATTAGTCTCTGTTGCATCTAGCTAGTATACTGTCATTCATCTTCACTTCATCAATAGCTTCCTTTAGTAGCCTCTCGCGTGTCTCCACGTCTACTGAGTTTGATAATTCAGTTCGAAAATAACTATCAAATTCCAGTACGCCAATTACTTTGTTTTGAGTAGGTATTATTAAAAAAGTTTAGGTACAACTTAAAAAATTTTAATTTTAGTTTTGGGATAATTTGATAAATTTTTGAGGTGGTTGAAATTGAAAATTCGAAATAAAAGCTGAATATAAAAAAAATAATATGTCTATCACAGTGTGCATTATTTGTGTATTATATTTGTATTAATTGTATATCACATATATATCTATGTATACCTGTGTGTGAGATACATGCGTTATACTTGTTTTATATACATGTCGCATAAGACTTTTTTTTTTAACTCGATTTAATTATGAATATGATACACAACTGGTCCAAATCACCTCCAATCTTCCTCAAATTTTGTGTATTGACTTATCTATATATTTTTAATGAATTTCAACTATACCAACTGAAAATTTTTTTGTTTAGATTTTTGAAATATTGTACAAAGTTTTGTATTTCCATCACCTTATTTGCTACTCCGTTTATAAAACTTTCTTTCCATTTTGTATTTAATATTGATAATCATGCTTAAAAATATAGAAGGTCATTTTTGCATGTGATTCTTTGAAAGAAAGAATTTTGTATTTAATTTTTGAATTTTTGTTGGTTAGTTTTAATGAGTCTATAGTTAATAACTAGAAGTTGATAAATTAAAATTGATTTGAAATATTTATATAAATTTTTCTTATTATTTCTAAAGCCATCAAAATGAATGTGACCCGTGAAGCCATCCTAACCCACGGTATTTAAGTAGGGTTAGACAAAAAAATTTGAACTAACTAAAAATGTGCCAAGTAAAAATACAAATAGTACAAAATTAATTTTATTAAATTTAAATTTTAAATCAACCTTTATTACAACTAGTAATTGTACAAATTTCAAATGCCCTTTAAAACAAAATAATGCACATCTAGATTTACTTAAATAAAATAATTCTTCCTTTTGTATTCGGTGTGGCAGTATTAGATACTCGTTTTAGCACAATATAAGTTTTATTAAAAGAGGAAACACTCCTTATAAAATTTTCTCCATTCTCATCCTTCTCGCTCCCATCAGTCGGCTGTTGGAAATAGGCTGACTAGCTCGATACGCGCTTGTTGACATAACCGTCTTAGGAATTTCAATATTTTAATAAAGTGGAGGCGAACTAATCAATAAGAAAGAGATGATACTCAAACGAATATATTGTAAGATCGAACTGCACTTATGCAGCAAAATTGAATAATGAATTTTAGAAAAATTTCACATCACGCCTAATTTTAGTTTTAAAAAAGATAAGCGGTCACTATAAATATAATTCGATCTAAAAGTTCGAAGTTAAATTCCACAAAAAATTAAGGTTTAGTTGTATCTGTTTAATATCACTAAGAAGACAAGATTGAACAATTTTCTAAATTATAAAGATTGAGATTTATAATTCTAACTAATTAACTAGAAAATACTAGAAAATAGTAAAATTATCAACTAAGACTAAGGATTGGAGACTAAATAAGGAGGTTTAGAGTTATGATTTTCCCAATTGTCGGAATCCTTCTAGCTATGTTCCCTACATTTTTTGCTAATGTATTCTCTACTGACCATGAGCACTTTACATATCCTAATTCTCTCTCGAGAAACTATAACAATTTACTAGACATATTCTCTCGAACTACGATAGTTGGCTTTATCTAACCGCTCATTATGACAACGTCAAGGCTTTATTATTTTTAAACCTACCTTTAAACCCAATATATTAATTTCGTACATGCGTTAGGAGTTACATTTGTGAGCACATGATTTTTAACCTAGATGAATTACTCCCATAATTTCAAACAAAATAATTTCTCTTCATTATTTTAAATTATTTTTAATTTTGTTGATTTTTGTGATATTTTTTGTTGATTATTTGTATTTTTGTGTGCATTTTTTAATTCATAAAAAAATAAAAAAATATTGCATGAACAATTAGGATTTAAGTCTATATTTTTAGATTAAAGCTTTCACAAAAATATAAAAAAATTCATAAAGAAACTGTAATTTGTTTTGTTTAATTAATTTTAGTTTTAAAATTAAAAACAAAAGAAAAGAAAAGAGAAGAGAAGGATAATGAAGATTTGATCTAAAAAGAGGAAAAAAGAAGGGGCAAAATCAGGCCAACAAAGTTTTGGGCCAATTTTAATTAAACACTAGCCCAAAACACACCTCAATCCAGCCCACAACCCACCCAAAACCCGTCCTACTCCACCCCAGCCCAAAACCTGGTCCCCCTTACTACCCAAACGACCCCGTTTTGGGGTTAAGGCAATCTGGGCTGTCGAGGATTTTTGATCCTACGGCTCAGAACTATGGGTACCCTTAATATATAAGTGGCTGAACCGCCCTACACTACAAGTCCGTCTCTATCACCCCACTCTCATCAGAGACGACCTCCACCGGCTCCTCCTTAGACCGCCGCCGGAAATCGCCCAACGGTGGCGAAGATCACCCAAAAGCCTCCAAATTAACACCACTCTACCTTCTCAACTTCCTCTTTTCAAATATGGGCCTAGCTTGTCTCGAGTTGTGGCTGGATTCCTTCTCAAGTCATTTTCAATTAGGTAAGACTTTCTTTATCCTGTTTCATTTTTTGTCATTCTCCTCCTCATCTTCTCTTCCTTTTATTCCGACTCTAAGTTTTGAATTAAAGTCTCATTCGTCTTGTTAAGTCAATTGCATAGGTTTCATTCTTTGTGTGTTTGTCTCAAGCTGATTAGTTTAGGTCCAGAACTGTTTTAGTTATTGTTTAGTATAATTGCAACAAGTATATAATCGAGTCTCCATTTGTATGATTAGTTTAAATGATAATAGAAATACTGGTTGTGTTATTCATGTTATGTTTGTTTAATTGCTAGCAGGTTTTCTGCATTTTTATCTTGATCCATTTGAATCTCTTAGTGTTTGATTAGGATTGTTGTGACATTTTAGAGGACCTTAGGGGGAGTCAATTGTTAACCTGAAAATTGTATGGGTCTCAAAGGGATAGCTGAAGTTTGCAATAACTGATTGGGGCTGGGGGGTAATTTAAGTAGTTTAAATAGGAATGAATCTTGCATAACAGAAATGGAAATTTCTAGGGAAGGGTTATAGGGTATTTTAGCCCTTTTGATGGGTAAAAACTTGGGTAAGAAGTTGAAGAATTAGGGGTTACTTAAGCTAAAACAAAATTAAAAAGGGACTAAGGGTGCAAAGTTAGTTCACCAGGGCTGACTTATATTGAGTCTATATAATGCACTATTATTGCCTTTGAATGCAAGAAGGAGAGAGCTAAAAGATCAGAAAAATCAAAGGCGGCTAAACCTTGGAAACTTACTGTTCCATTGAATTTTCTAAGGAGTATTTGAGTTTTCCAAGTTCTAAAATCAAATCATTAGCTCACCTGAGGTTGCAAATGGCTTAAATTCCTTTGTGATTTTAGTAGTCGAAGTTTCAGAGATCCTGGGGGTTATTTCGAGTTTATTTTGGGTCATTCAAGCTTGGTTGGTGCTTAATAGTGTTGCTTGCTTGAAACTACTTCATGGACTGTTTGATACCATTTCCTGGGTTTAAAATTTATTTTAAGCTGCTGCTGACTGTTGTTTACTATTGCTGACTCTTCCCTCCTCTTACACTTCCTTATATCTCTAGGTACACATCCTGAATCCACTTCGTTTTAGCTCTCAAGTTGGAAGTGAAATGAAAATGATGCGTGATCTCTCTTGTTGATTCTTTTAATGAGTTATTGTATTTCAAGTGGTTTCATGACTTAGCTAGATCTTCATTGCAATTAATTGTGGATTATGAACTGTGACATGTTCCTATTTGTTTATTTCAGTTCTAGTAATTTAGATAGGTTTTACAAGCCAATATTAATTTGAATATACAAATGGGGTTGGGATTCATCAATGCTTACCCCTGTTATTATGTGTGAATTTTTTTACTCCAAACGTTCATTACCAGGTTTTCAAATTCTAGTTTAACTTCCATGTGAATCTGAAGTTAAATCACAGAATGATTGGGTGGCTTATTCTAGTTTTGTTTTCTGTTGATTTAATAGGTGCTGGAAATAATAAAATCATAGTCATGTACATTTTCTTAAATATGTATATCACTGTTTGATTATCTACTATTTGCAAAATAAAGTCTAAAGGAAGTTAGTCTGTGGGGTTGGACCAACGTTAATTGATGTCAAAGTTTTAAATTAGGAAATTACATCTTTTGCTCTCACATTCATGCATTAGTACTGATTTTGTTTGGGTTCGTTTTTATTATTTGGACCATAAAGATTGGGCCTAAATTGGGCCCAACCATTTATTAATAAACCCAAGTGTTACCAGCCTTCTGAACCAGTTCATTTTGTGGATCATTAGGGACTTGATCTTGAGTCCCCATTTCTAGCTCGCCTCCAAATTGGGCTTGTGCTGAGGCCCAAACTTTAAGCAGTTTGTATGAACAAAGCTAAAATAATGTTCCCTTTCCATGGGCTGATTTTGAGCCCAACACACTGGAACCTCTGATTCATTATCAGATTTGATAATTTTTAAATTGAATTATAGACTTTGGGCAGGCAAACTTGAGATAAAGGGTTTTCAATAATGGAAGTCCCCTTTTTTGAGTTTGGACTTGATCTTGAGGCCCAAATTTTCTTGAAGGCTTTGGTAGTAGTTAATTAATAATATTAATTAATTATTTTTAGAGAAAATCCTTAATAGATAATGATAGTTCATATTTAGGATGTCCTTTTAAAAAATAAATTGAGGTGCGCTATGCCAAACAAAATTCACAAACTGCGTGGCCCTCTTTAATTATACCTTTTAAAATTCCCAGAATACGGGACATGCCATTTAGCGAATTTTCATGGCCTCCCGCAAAGTTAACAACGCATTGGTTGCTTTTAGGCGCGTTATTTAATAACTCTACCTTTCCTAAACTCGGGTGCACATTTTTGTGACCCAAATCCAAATCTCAACGATGTTAAAATAAGTCAAAAGTCACAGTTGCATTTATGTGACGTGTTCGAGATGTGTTGTAATAAAGTTGCATTTTTCTTTAAATATAATAATAAAAGCGGCTAAAAGTCAAAATTGGCACATAGGTATAAAATGCATAAAATCATATAATAAAGCCGAATGTAACAGTTGAGCGGTCGTGCTAAAACCAAGGAATTCGGGAGTACCTAACACCTTCTCCGGGTTAACAGAATTCCTTACCCGATTTTCTGGCTCTCAGACTGTATACAGAGTCAAACCTTTCTTGATTCGAGATTTAAACCAGTGACTTGGGACACCATTAATTATCCCAAGTGGCGACTCTATTTAATTAAAATGAATCTCGTTTTGATTGTCACTTAAATTGGAAAAAACTCCCTTTATTATACCCCTTTCGGGGGGGGGGGGGGGTGTAGTAGAAAAATAAGGTGTGACAACTCTAGCGACTCTGCTGGGAAGGAACCCAAAATCTCTGGTTCAGGATTCAAGAATTTGAGTTTTAAATAATTGTTGTATCCCTTTTTATTGTTATTTAATTTTATTGCATAATTGTGCACGATGTGTTAAATGTTGTTTTACCGCTTTAATATTATTTGGATTGTATATAAATTGCCGCGAAATCCTTCTCTTCTCATCTCCGGGGATGTGCTCGATGGTCGAGATTCCCTATTGTGTTAGTGTCACGCCTTAAAATAAGAAAGAGGCTCGGACAAGTTACAAAATCGGTGACCTTTTGGTTCCGGTACGTAGCCCCCTCCTCAACTCGAGCTGTCCGCTCGGCACAATCTAGAATATATACCCAGGTTTTAAACATAGAATAGCTTAACCTCATGCCGGATCCCTAGTAGGATTGCTTCTTCACATTATGTATTTGACTTAGGGGACTAATCACAGGGGTTGGGTCCCTGTAGTACTGGTGCACCCAAAATAATGGACCATCCGGATGCATTTTGCGTGCTACTTGTGCATTTATTTTGGATTTTGCATGCCGAGCGGCTCATAAATATTGGGGAAAAGTTGAGAAAAGAGAAACAGTAATATGAGGGTAAAGAGAGTTAATCACCTGTTTTGAAAAAATCAATATCAAAATACTGTCGAAACTCTATTGAATTTTTTCAAAAAAACAGGGAAAAAATGCAAAAAGAGTCTGTTTTATTTGCCCAAGAAAAAGAGAAAAAGTCTTGGGTGTGAGACACGTAGACAACCCCCATCGGACCCAACTTCATTTTTAATTAGAATAGCCAAAAAGAATCAGGTTTTGTTTGTGATTAATAAATAAACCGTTTTTTGTCAAAATTAGCCGCGTCCCCCTAAAAGGGCGCCGGAAGGCTATTTTTGCAAGAACAACCGCCTTGGATTATTTTCAACTCCTGACCGGTAACAGGCACAACCTTAAAATCTTCCTTCGAAAGTGCTGAAAGGCCGTATTTGCAAGGCCAGGATTTAATTTGTGAAATAAAAATTTGAAAAAATCAACTTTGTTTTTGAGTCCAATAAATCTTGATTTTTGCTTAATCACCCTAAGGCTGTATTCTGTCCCGGTTCAGGCCCGGGACCGGACCGGGACCGCGATCCTGAGGGGCCTGCCGATCCTGCTGGGCCAGTCCTGGCGGTCCGGTCCTACCGGTCCCAAAAGACCGTGACCGGCCGGTCTTACGCGTTGAACCGTCAGGCCCGGGACCGCCTGGCGGGCCTGGGCCGGTCCTGGCGGGCTCAATGGTTATTTTTTTTTAATTTTTTTTTTTGAAAATTCAGTAACGGCTCTTTGCCAAAAGTAGCCGTTTGGAACTTTGAAAAATAGCCATTTGGCCCCAAAACTTTAATTTAACCCTAAACTTTATATAATTACACTTTATTCCATTTCTCAACTATAAATACCCCCTCATTCTTTCATTTTTATTCACCAATTCATCAATATCTCTCAATCTCTCTCAATCTCTCTTTCAATCTTTCTAGTACAAGTGCTTAATTTATTGTTGAAAAATCGTGAAAAATTGTGAAGTTGTTGAATTGAAGTTTTCAAGTGTTCAAGTTCAACGATTTTCAATTTTCAAGAAGTTGTTCGGCAATCCGGTAAACTCGTTTCAACTTTTACGTGCTAATAATATATTTTTGTGTTTTTTAGTTTGCATAATTCTAATTAGTATGGCATTTTCTTTGAAAAAAATGTTCGGTAAAGGAAAAGGTAAAATCGGTGAAAGTAGTGGCCATAATGCTACCCTTCCCCCTGCTCCCGACCTAAAAAAGATAAGCAAGTTAAAAGTAGTCGCCAACCTAGACGTCCTAATCCGCCTCCCGTAATGCTTGATAGTGATCACCCTTGTTTTTAATTTACCGATAGTGAATTTCTATATGATGTTGCAGTAGGTGATAGATTAGATGATGAAATTATGAATGCTCTTTATCCTAATGAACCTATCTTAGAGGAAAGTGAGGATGATAATGATGATGATGAAACCCAAGCACCAGATTTAGATGATACACCTACTAGTCCTGCTCATAACTCAGGTAATGAACCGGCACACCCACCTGTACAAACTCCCACTTTTAGTAGACAACCTGCTAAACGTCAATAAACATTATTAGTTTGGCATTTTTTTACTCAAGTAAGAGAGCACGACAAGGCTAAGTGTAAAACTTGTGGGAAATTACTTGTTCATAGGTTTACTGGACACCGTAGCGGCACAAGTAGTTTGACGAAGGACATAAAATTACACCCTAGAGATAGGGCTAGATTTTTCCAAATGCAAGCGCAACAAGAGGGGGGGGGGGGAGGGAGTGTAGATTCTCAAGTTAACACTAGTACTGGTTCAAATCTAGTTCAACCAGGAATTAACAATGTCACCGGAGGTATTTTATATTACGATCCAAATAAGGATCGTGAAGAATTAGCAAAAATGATTACTGTTATGTGCTTGCCTTATACTTTTGCTTCTAATCCTAATTGGGTTCATTATATTAGAAGAGTCTTTAATCGTACTTATAAAGGTTGGATTTGCGTAACAGTTAAGGCCGATATTTATAAATTCAAGCATGAATATGAACAATATTTGCGCTATTTATTTACTCATATACCTAATCGTATTTCTATTACAACTGATATTGGTAGAAGTAATAATGACTGTGATTATCTAACTGTTACAAGTCATTGGGTAGATGAAGACTGGACTATGCAAAAACGCATAATTGCATACAGAATAATTAATTCACGGCACACGGGTAGGTTTATAGCTAACACTGTTTCAGATATATGTAAATATTTTTTCTTTAGTGATTAATTAATGGCAATTTCTATGGATAATGCTTCTAGTAACACTAGTGCAATAGGTATGCTAACACAAACCCTTAATCCTGCATTTAGTAATATTTTCCATGTTAGATGTATTTGCATTTAGTACCACTAGTGCAATAGATGAAATTGCTACACTTGCTGATGCGAAAGCATCAACTAAAATTAATGCTCAAACTGTTCATAATGCTTATAAACATGCGTTAGAGCATGCTAGGCCAAATATTCCAACCCGTACTTCGTCTACATCACAATCGTCTAAAAGAGCTGTTGGTTTAACAGCTCTTAAATCGTGGACAGAGTTCCGGGGTTCTCAAGGTGATAATTTTGATGAAATTTTCCATCTAAATGAGCTTCAAGTTTACTTGTCACAGGGACTAGAAAAGGAGAATCCAGACGGTTCTTTCGATCTTTTGGAATGGTGGAAGTCAAGGGAAAAGCATTTTCCCGCTCTTGCAAGGATGGCTTGGGATGTTTTGTCAATTCAAGCTTCAACAGTTGCATCGGAGAGCCTTTTCAGTTAAGCAAGACTACAAATCGGTGATCACAGAGCGTCGATGCGGGAGAGCTTGGAAAAATCAGTGCTTTTTAGAGATTGGATCCGTGCGGAAAGAAGAAACTTTGGCATAGCAGAATCACAACCGGCAATAGATGAGGCATATGAAGAAATGATAGCAGAACTTCCTGAGGAATCGGCTTCATCCGGAAGTGGTGATGAACAAGCTTCATTTCCACCACCGCCAACACAACCTCCTCCCAACCTTGACGGATATATGAGATTTGTTAGAGATACAACGTAACTTATGATGTAACTTGTATATTGGCATGTCTTCTTTTAGTTTTTTTTCCTTTTAATGGTGGTATTAGTACCTTGTTGTGCTCATTCCATTGGGGGAAGGAAGACTAAGAAAGATATGCCATTTTGGTCAATAAATATGCTCGTTATCATATCCTTGAATATCTTTTTTCTCAATATTTCTTTGTCTTTACTTCTATATCAATCCTTGAATATTTATATAACATACAATATATAACATACAACACAATATACTAATTACACCAACACAATATATACATTATATACAATATATACTAATTATTACAACACAATATATACATAATATACAGTATATACTAATTACTACAACACATTATATACATAACATATATCCATATATACATAACATACAATATATACTCCTTGCTACAACACACTATATACATAATATACAATATATACTAATTACTACAACACATTATATACATAACATATATCTATATATACATAACATACAATATATACTAATTACTACAACACACTATATACATAATATACAATATATACTAATTACTACAACACATTATATACATTACATATATCCATATATACATAACATACAATATACTAATTAGTACAACACAATATATACATAATATGCAATATATACTACTTGCTACAACACACTATATACTATACTAAATACTTAGTACACCATATAAAATATATTCTACACTATACTAATGACTACTATACAAGATATTGACTTTAAACCCCCCCCCCCCCGCCAGGCCCGTACCGCAGTGGGCTTAGGCCCGTAATGGGCCGCTCTCTACCGTGAGGACCGTGAGGACCGCCAGGCCCGGGCCGCGAAGCCCGACCCGTTTAGGCCCGGGCCCGGGACAGAATACAACCTTAAATCACCCTAATAAATTTCCCGAAAGAGCGCGTATCAAAATTTGCCAATAATGGTCATGAACAAAATCCCTTTGGAGCTCCACATGTGGTGGAACTATTCGGGTGAAGCGGGGCAAAACAGGGTCAACACGCACTTGGGAGGACTTACCAGTTTTGTTGAAAATTATTCCTAGAGGAGATATCATAAAGGCATTGGTTACATTCTGGGACCCTCCCCTCAACATATTTTATTTCCCGAATTTTGGACTCACTCCGACCCTAGAGGAAATAACTGGATATATTGGGGTTCCTACGATTCCTTTGAGGCATCAGTATTTGATTGCACGAAGGGCCATCGCTGTACCCCACAGTTTATATATCAGATGTATGGGCACATAGGGGGATTTAGTGACCCAGAAAATAATATTTGTAGTTAAGGAAATCAACTTAAATGGGAGGAACACCGGTGCTTCGCATTCATGGTACTCTTCTTGGGCCTTTTGTTGTTTCCGCGGAAGGACCAGAATATTGACATACGGATAACAGGGGTTGTCAGCATTTTAACCACTCAAGCCAAGAGTACCCTCTCTGCCATGATATTATCCGAAATCTTTTGTGCTCTTACCGCTTGTAAGGTCGATGGAGATTTCTTTGAATGATGTAACATGTTGTTACAAATATGGATGATTGAACACTTGTGCCATCAGCCTCAATTCATGAGATACGGGTCGTCAACAAAAAGCTGCATAGATGAATTCTACAACAAGGTCGATGGGCTTAGATTACCTGAGGGTGCTACAGAATGGGTATCACGTCTCCGTGCCATAAATGCAAACCAAATAGAGTGGACGTTCGGGTGGCTCCTCATGGATGAAGTCATATATATGCCAGGCACCGGACCTTATTTCCTTCTGATGGGTCTCTGGAGTATCCAACCTTATGCTCCATACTGAGTGTTTATAAAATTAGGGAGGTTCCAAAATGATTCCCAGGGATGAGGAAATCAGTTGCCATTTGGTCAAAATTAGTCCCAATGGTCAGTTTCCTGAAGCAGCAGTCTGTCAAATTTGGAGATAATGTCGGTTCTTGACAGAGGACACTCAGGTACGCGACTCATCTAAAGGAGATATTGCACCAGGGTACCTTGCTCGGTATAAGAAAGAAATAGAGCTCGGGAGGCCGGCTAAGAGACCACATCTCCAAGAATTCGCTGAGGCGTCACAAGAATAATGGAACTGGTTAGCCAAGAAAAAATGAATACAGGGCCACGATAGGGAAACTGGAAAAGCAAGTCAGAGACCTTCAATTTTAAAATGGTTTGCAAGCTGCTGCAGACGAGGGGGAAAAGAAAAGACTAGCCAAAGAAAATGAAGCGTTGTGAGACCAAATTCAGAAAATGAAAACAGCCGCGGAGAATCCCACCAGGAGCGCGAAGGATGAAAGGCTCATAGACAATTTGAGGCAAAAATTAGCAAAATATGGGTTTGACTTGAAAAAAGCAGAAGGTGAGCTGTCCAGGGTCCAAAAATAGTTGGCCAATAATGCGGAGGAACGAGCCCGCATGATTGAACAATTAAAGGAGAGGCATGACGACGAGGTTGTTGGGTTGAAAAGGAAGGTTGTCATGGTTGAAAACAAAGTGACTAAATAGATCAGGGACTTAAAGGCTGAGAGAGAACATTGTTATGCAGCAATAGCACAACTGGAGAAAGATTTTCGACAATTCCAAGAACTGAACCAGGTAGCCGAATGAACTTTGGAGGCGAGGCCCAACAAATTGGGCGATTGTTGCAAGAAGAGGGCGCTATAAGAGAGAGACACAAGATGATCGCTGACTACATCACCACAAAGTGCAGCCACTTCGAGGATATGATAAGATCTATGTTCTTTGCCACTGACATGCCCTTTGTTCGTCAAGTAAGCCTGTGGTGAGACCGAATGATGTCCCCCGGGCTCCAGGAGCATTAGAGTCTTTTATGTATTCATGATTGTTCAAATCTGTTGGTCTGTTTCAGAGTCTGTATTCTCTTTTATTCAGTGTTCGTAATAGGTTGTCGGGTCAGCTATTTTCATTTTAAGTCAGAGTCTGTTGTTTCCAGATGAGTCGGAGTCTGTTAATTTCCTTTTAGTAGTTGTAATCTAATGTTTTAATTTGTGAAAATTTAAAATTCCAACAAAAATAATAATATGTCCTGTCTTTATTTTCCAGAATCACGCTCGATCTGATTCATGCGGGGTCACGATACGCAGGTAATCTTCATAGGATTCGACTATAACCAAATAAAGAAAAGGAAAAAAGGGGAGGAACATGAGAAAAACAATGGTAAAATATATAAACGAGAGATGTAGGCAAAACAAATCGAAAGGACAGAAGAAGAAAAAAAAAGGAAAAAGGAAAAAAGGAAAAAAGGAAAAAAGGAAAAAAAAAAGAAAAAAAGAGGGAAAAGAAAGATGACATAGGATAAGAGCCGGGATGACGCAAGCAATCACGTATGTGCATCAAAGAAACAGATAACTGCTTAGGTGCATTCATCCCCAAACATGTGGCCACCTATGTGTTGAAACTTAACCACTAACCAGTGTTAGTGTTGTCTTTCCATTCTCAGACAAATGGTTAGTTCTTGCGGCATTCTGTTAACCTACTCCTACAACACGCGGTCTAAGAGCAAGCAGATCATGGAAAGAAACCGATGTCAGCATCATTGACCCCTCGAAAGAGTTAGAGGAATTGGACGTTAATGCAATGAAGGAGGAAATTTACAAACTGAAACACCAAATGGCCGAGATGTATCAGGCATGAGTGAGAGGGCAGCCACCACCAACCTATCATGCTAATCCAACTTTCATCCCACCACTAGCCCAATCACACAACTATTCTACCACTGATCCACCCCTAAGTTTCCCTGTCTACCTGCAATACCAGGGTACGACCTCTCAAGCACCCCCAGCTCATTTCCCAAAGTTGTTCCTCACCCCCTTCCACCAATTGCTCCCATTTATTTGGCACCTCCTCCCCCCACACTCCACAGATCATCCAGTGAGCCTTTGCTTCAAGTTCACGACAATCAGTACTACCCACCAGAACCCGCTTATAAAGCCCATGAACCTTACTCCTATGCTTCCTGTTTTGAAATCTCGGCGGAGGTTGTCCCAAACCTTCTGTCTTTGACAAAACTGGAAAAGAAACACAATGAGAGCTTCAGAGAATACGGATTCCATTGAAGGGAACATGCAGCAAGGGTCGAACCCCCAAATGAAGGAGAGTGAGATGGAAGATTATTTCTTGCAAGCTTTGTAGTCTACATATTTTGGTCATCTGGTGTCGGCAGTGGGTAGATCCTTTAATGAGGTAGTTAAAATAGAAAGTATGGTCGAGGAAGGACTCAAATCCAACAAGATCATGAGTTATTCTGCAATCAAAGCAACCACTCAGGCTATCCAAAGTGGGATTGGGGGAATATTTGGAAAGAGGAAGAAGGAAGAAGTAGCGACATTTGAGTAGGGACTTGGTTCAGGCCTCGGGCTCCATCCCATTACAGCCAACCTCGTCCTCACCACCAAACATACCCACAGACTCCATATGGCCCACCACAACATTACTACCCACCTCTGGAACCCCGCTTCTCAGTCCATCATGCACAAGCATATACCCAACCTCCTGCCCACGCACAATGGCGTGCTCCAGCTCCACTAAATAACTACCCTCCAAGAGCCTACCAACAACCCCTCAGACCAGCTTTCTGGGCCAACCAAGCTCTAAAAACTGAGAGAGTGTAGAAGAATAAAACTTTCACGCCATTGGGAGAATCATATACTAGCTTGTTCCACTTATTGAAGTGCAAGCTCCGGAAGCACCCAACATAAACCAAAACTCGTTGCAGGCTCATCATGAAACAAATATGATTGAGATAGTGGACAAGGGAGGAGAGCCTAAAAAGCCCTCACAAACTGTAATGATGATCAAATTTAGTGAAGTCAAGCCAATTGAGAATGGGAGTGGTGAGAAGTCACTGATCAAGATGAAGGAACTAGATAGTAAACCTATTGTGGTGGTTTAGGGGGAGCCATTAAGCATGGTTGCACTGAAGCAGGAAAAGGCAAAAGTGGTAGTGCACGGGGCAGCTAAAGGAAACGTCATAGTTGTGGAAGGTGCTCGCATAGAGCCTCTCATTGTAAAATCAATAATCCAGCCGCCAATCATCAACAAGAAAGTCATTCCTTGGAGATATAAACAAGCAATAGTGATATACGAAGGGAAGGAAGTTAGAAAAGAAGTTTGTGAAGCCCGGGGTTTGACCCGGTCAGGGAGATACTTTGCCCCTGAGGAGTTAAGGAAAGAAGGATCCCCAAGGATAACCCAGAATGGGTGAAGAAAGTTGTATCAGAAGAATAGGCAGAAGAATTCCTAAAGAAAATATACAGGACTACTCCATCATAGAGCAACTGAGGAAAACACCAGCTCAGATCTCCTTACTCTCGTTGTTAATCCATTCAGATGAACACTGCCAGGCATTGATGAAAATTTTGAACGAAGCCCATGTTCCTAATAAGATAACAGTGAATCACTTGGAGAAGAATACAAACAAGATATTCGAGGTAAGTCAGGTCACTTTCTCTGACGATGAGTTACCCATGGAGGGCACCGAGCATATTAGGGCTCTTTACTTAACTGTGAAGTATGAAGATGCTGTGGTCACCGGGTTCTAGTTGACAATGGGTCTAGCGTGAATATTTGCCTGCTCTCCACATTAAACAAGCTGAAAGTGGACGATGAAAGGATCCAAAAGAATAAAATTTATGTTCGAGGGTGGCGGAGGCAAAGACTCGGTGGGGATATAGTGCTGGAGATGACAATAGGTCCTATTGAGTTCATCATGGAGTTTCAAGTGTTGGATGTGGTAGTTTCTTATAATCTGTTACTGGGGAGACCCTGGATTCACTTCGCTAAGGCAGTGCCGTCTACCTTGCACTAGATGGTGAATTTTGAATGGGACCGACAAGAAATAGTGGTGCACGGTGAAGACCATCTGCATGCTCACACTGATGCTATCGTGCCCATCATTGAAGCAGATGATGATAAAGGGCCTTAGGTGTATCAAGTTTGTGATTCGGTAACAGTGGAGAAGGTCGCAGAAGGGGAGCATGTTCCAACACCAAGGTTAGCTACTGCAGCGGTTATGGTGGAGGTTGAAGTACTACAGAATGGGTTTGTTCCTGGAAAAGGTATGGGGGCCTCACTTCAGGGTATCATACAACTGGTGTCTCTTCCCACAAACCTAGAGACTTTTGGTTTGGGGTTCAAGCCTACAAGTGCATATATAAAGAGAGCCAAAAGTTGAGAAAGAAAGCATGGGCCCTCTCTAAGCCACTGCCTTGCCTCTACAAATTATTTGTGAAACCTAATGCCAATAAGTGTTTGACAACAACGAGTGCCAATGCCGCGGTTGACCCTGACAAAGAGTTACTCGAGAAGTTTGAAAAGTTGTTTGAAAATGTGAACATAGTGGAGACCGGGGAAGGATCAAGCAAGGAAGATGTGCAGTTTATGGGACCCCGAGCAAAAATCAACAACTGGGAAGCTACTCCTCTTCCACTCGGAGGGAATCTTGGTAGTCGGCTTTGATTTTTCTTTCAGTTTAATCTGGATTATTTCCAGGGTTGTAATTCAGATGTTATGTTTAGTCCGTTTGGATGTGTAAACCCTGTTATCTTTCCAATTTTAATGAAATGCAGTTTCCCTTTTCCTTAGTGCTAATAGCTTTCATTTTTCTTTGCTTTTATTTTCTCTTTTGTACAGTTATTTTTATGCTGGCTCAAATGATCTGACATGCATAAGGACTCTTCAGCCCAGTCTTAATATTTGATCTAATTCAAAAGTAATAATTCAAAAAAATAGACCATGAGGATGAGTCGGAGTATGATGAGGAAAGAGCATTGGATGAAATTAGTAAAGAGTTTAGCCATTTTGAGGAGAAACCCAAGCCAAACCTGAGCGATACAGAGGCACTTGATTTAGGGGACCCAAATAACATTAGAGAAACCAAAATAAGTGTCCATCTGGAGCCACAACTTAGGGGAGAAATAATTGAAGTGTTGTTTGAATACAAAGATGTTTTTGCATGGTCTTACAATGATATGCCCAGTTTGAGCAATGACTTGGTAGTTCACAAATTGCCCACCGACCCAGCCTGCCCTCCTGTCAAACAAAAGTTGAAGAAGCTTAAAATTGATGTGAGCATGAAAATCAAAGAGGAAATGACCAAGCAGTTTGAGGCAAAAATTATCCGAGTCACACGATATCCCACCTGGTTAGCCAATGTTGTACCTGTGCCAAAGAAGGATGGTAAAACTAGGGTGTGTGTCAATTATCATGACCTCAATAAAGAAAGTCCAAAAGACAACTTCCCACTTCCAAACATCCACATACTGATTGACAACTGTGCAAAACATGATATAGGGTCGTTCATGGATTGTTACGCAGGTTACCACCAAATTTTGATGGATGAGGAGGATGTGGAGGAAAAAGCATCCATCACACCGTGGGGGACATATTGCTATAGGGTCATGCCCTTTGGTTTGAAGAACGCTGGGGCAACATATATGAGGGCAATGATAATTATCTTCCACGATATGATACATAAGGAGATTGAGGTCTATGTGGATGATGTAATTGTGAAATCCAGAAAGAAATCCAACCATGTCAGAGATCTAAGGAAATTCTTCCGGAGGCTTCGCAGGTATAATCTCAAGCTCAACCCAACGAATATGCATTTGGGGTCCCTCGGGGAAGTTGCTAGGGTTTATAGTCAGCTGCCAAGGCATTGATCTAGATCAATCGAAGATCAAGGCCATATAGGAACTGTCGCCTCCACAGAACAAAACAGAGCTGATGATTCTGTAAGGGAAATTAAATTACATCAGTCGATTCATAGCTCACCTCACGACAACCTGACGAGCCCATCTTTAAATTGTTGATAAAGGACAGTGCAGTTGGAGGGAAGGGAGAGTGCCAGGAGGCTTTTGATAAAGTAAAGGAATATTTGTCGAATCATCCGGTATTGGTCCCGCCGGAACCAGGAAGGCCCTTGATCTTATATTTGACAATCTTGGACAACTTATTCGGATGCGTGTTGGTTCAGCACGATGTCACCGGGAGAAAAGAGCAGGCCATATACTACCTCAGCAAGAAATTTACAGCATACGAGGTCAACTATACTCATCTTGAAAGGACGTGTTGTGCCCTGACTTGAGTAGCCCAGAAGTTGAAACATTACTTGTCATCATATACCACCTCATCTCACGTCTGGACCTGTTGAAGTATATTTTTCAGAAGCACATGCCCACAGGGGGGCTTGCAAAATGGCAAATATTGCTCACTGAGTTCGACATTGTCTATGTGACTAGGACTGTAATAAAAGCACAGGCATTGGCTGACCATTTAGCCGTGAATCCAATAGATGAAGAATATGAACCTATAAAGACATACTTGCCAGACGAGAAAGTAATGCATATTGATGAAATAGAACACGGTGAGAAGCCGGGATGGAAATTATTTTTTGATGGGGCCGCCAACATGAATGGAATCTGGATAGGAGCAGTACTCATTTCTGAAACAGGGCACCATTACCCAGTTACAGCTCCGCTCCACTTCTATTGCACCAACAATATGGTAAAATATGAGGCATGTATTTTGGGTTTGAGGTTAGCGACAGACATGGATGCTCAGGAAGTCTTTGTCTTGGGAGACTCGGACCTTCTAGTACACAAAATTCAAGGGAGTGGGAAACAAGAAATTTAAATCTCATACTATACCGGCAATTCTTGCATGATCTTTGTCAACGATTTTGGTCAATAGAGTTCAGGCATATCCCTAGAATTCACAATGAGGTTGTTGATGCCCTGGCTACTCTGGAATCAATATTACATCATCCGGATAAGGTTTATGTTGACCCAATACATATCCAGGTTCATAATCAGCATGCTTATTGTAATATGGTGGAAGAAGAACTTGACACTAAACCATGGTTTCACGACATCAAAGAATATATCAGGATGGGTGTGTATCCAGTACAGGCCATAAGTGACCAGAAGAGAACAATCCGTCGTCTATCAAGCGGGTGTTTCCTCAGTGGAGAGGTGCTATACAAAATAACATCGAATCTTGGGTTGTTAAGGTGCGTAGATGCTGGGCAGGCTACAACCATCATGAATGAGGTGCATGCTGGAGTCTGTGGGACACACATGAGCGGATACCCCTTTCTTTCTAACCTTATCCAAAAGCCTACATTACAGCCCAAAGAAAGACCTTCTGATCAGTCTTTAAGAAATGCCGAGGCAAGCAAGAACAGGCGGGCCATACCCCGAGACAATACTCTAGCTCAAGCAAGAAAACAATAAAAATGAGAGAGTCTTATTAGTGAAAACCCTTACAGGCACCGTAAGGTGACGAGAGCTGAGAGAAATAAAAATGAGAGAGTCTTATCGTGAAGG
Organism: Nicotiana benthamiana; assembly: GCA_034376525.1. Classification (NCBI taxonomy): domain Eukaryota; kingdom Viridiplantae; phylum Streptophyta; class Magnoliopsida; order Solanales; family Solanaceae; genus Nicotiana; species Nicotiana benthamiana. The sequence continues at coordinate 71,621,819 of CM067332.1, forward strand.
CCTCACGAGCACCACAAGGCGAAGTCAAGGCAAGAAGCAACAACTGGGAAAAAGGCTGTTGGTGTAAATCCATTCAGAACACTGTAAGTCAAGCAAAGTTAGGGTTTGGTTAAAGCAATTGGGTTAAAAATGGGCACAACAACAAAGCACGACACCTGAAGGCCGATCATCGGGACAGACTGAGTCGATTAAGCCGAATTGCATGTCATGATCATGAAAAACTAGTTTTTCCTTCTCAGATAAGTTTCTTTTCTTTTCCCCTCAATAGTCGCCAAATTTGGAATTCTTTAACCCATAAACAGTTTTGAGTAATTGCATTTCATTTTCTTTCGCGTCTCCGAAGTAATTTTCTTTAAGCAAACATGAGAGAAATTTCGAAGCTTACTACCAGCTCCAAAATGGCAAAGCACGTGTCGGTCAAAAATGTAACAAAGGTAGCAAAAGATGAAACAACAAAGGGAAGGATCCACGAAAGTTTTGTTAGTAAACTGACTCAGCAATCTCAGGAAAGATGTAAGAGTTTTGGCAAGAGGGTCAAAAGCGCACCATAAAGACGGGGAGGCAGAGTAAAGCCATAAGGGCTTAGGGGTCAGCCGAGCATAAGGCTGCATTCTGGGTCGGGCCCGGGCCTAAACAAGCCGGTCCTGGTGGTCCCGAGCTTTAGGCGGGCAGGTCCTGGGCAGTCCCGGGCCAAAGGTCCTGGCCTTCATGGTCCCAACGGGTGGGACCGGCCCATGGTGATCCTAAGCCCACATGATCCCGGGCTAAATGGGTCGGGCCCATGGGCCTAAACGGGCCTAACGGGCTTTTTTCATTCTGGGCTATTTTTTTAAATTTTTTTATCTAAGGCACTTTCTTGTAAACTATATATATACTAGTATAAATTGCTTATATATAGCCATATAAATATATATAATATATACTCTACGTTATATATATATATATATATATATATATATATATATATTAGGGTTATTATATGTATATATTATTATATATTGCCTTATATATATTTATATATATTATATACGGGTGTGTTATGTATAGAATATATGTTAGAATATTATATATATATATATATATGTGTGTGTGTGTGTGTGTGTGTGTGTGCGCGCGTGTGTGTGTGTGATAGTATATATTTTTTATATAGTATATAATGTATGTTATGTATGTATATATACATATATATATATATATATATATATGTGTGTGTGTGTGTGTGTGTGTGTGTGCGCGCGTGTGTGTGTGTGTGTGTGTGTGTGTGCGCGCGTGTGTGTGTGTGATAGTATATATTGTTTATATAGTATATAATGTATGTTATGTATGTATATATATATATATATATATATAGTATATTAGTATATATAGTATATTATGTATATATATTATAGCCTATAAAGAATTGCAAGTTAAAGACAAAAAAAATATTACAAAGAGATATTCAAGGGAATGTCTTATAATTTCTATTACCAAAAATGACATATCTTTCTTAATCTTCCCCCCCCCCCCCCCAACCCCAATGGAATGAGCACAATAATGTGCTAATACCACCATTAAAAGGAAAAAAAACTAAAAAATATGTGCCAAAGTACAAGTTACACCATAATCTATATTGTATCTCTCACAAATCTCATAAATCCTTCAAGGTACGGAGGAGGTTCCGTTGGTGGTGGCGGAAAAGAAGCTTGTTCATCACCGCTTCCGGGCGAAGCAGCATCCTCCGCAAGTTCCACTATCATTTCTTCATAAGCTTCGTCTATCTCCGATTGTGATTCTACAAGTTCAAAGTTTTTTCTTTCTGCGCATATCCAATCTCTAAATAGTACTGATTTTTCCAAGCTCTCCCTCATAGATGCTCTATGATCACCTATTTGAAGTCTTGTTTGGCTGAAAATGCTCTCTGATGCAACTGTTGAAGCGTGAATAAAATATCCCAAGCATCCTTGAGAACCCCTGAACTCCGTCCAAGATTTAAGTGTTTTTAGGCCCGCGGCCCTTTTAGACGATTGTGTATTAGACGAAGTAGGGGTTGGAACATTTGGCCTAGCATAATCTAAGGCAAGTTGATAAGCATTATAAATTATTTGAGCATTTATTTTAATTGAGGCTTTTGCATCTCCTAGTGTGGCAAATTCCTCATCTGAAAGATCAAAACTCTTATAAATATTTGAGTACCAAAAGTGAGGACCTCCCAATTTTATTGTAGGGTTTAACATTGCAGCAACACCATAACTAGGGGGATAGGGAAAAAATATTTTTTAAAATTTTCTTCCATTGTATTTATAACAAGTTGCTAAATTTCCCCACCCTCCGAAAATTCAATAAACAAATCACATAGTGCTGCAATATAAACTAAACAGTTTGAAATAGTAGGATACTATTGTCCAGAAAATGCATTAGTAGTAATTTGAAAATGTTCAAAAAAAATCTATTGGAATTTTAACATTCGTCCAATCTTGATTTGTAAGGATTTCATCATCATCCTCACTACCAACACGAGCATTAAACATTGCATTAATTGGGTTTCTATATTCATATGCAATGACTAAAATTTCGTACATATAATTCCATCTAGTCGGACAAGGTTTATGAACCTTTCTTTCTCTAAAGCCATATTCATCGCATTTTTTAAAATACTCTTTAAGTCTACTTCTACGATTTGAATAAAAAGGCCAATTAAGAGCCGTTCTAACCTTTTCAATTTCTAAATTTAAAATTCTCATACCATGACCAACAATTAAGTGGTAAATATGACAAATACATCTCACATGGAAATAATTACTAAATGCAGGATTCAGTGGTGTTGTAAGTATGCCTATAGCACTAGTGTTACTAGAAGCATTATCTATAGAAACTGTCATTATTTTATCTCTAATGCTAAAATATCTACAAATATATGTAACAGTGTTAGCAATAAACTTACATGTGTGACATGAATTAATTATTCTATAAGCAATAATGCGTTTTTCATTATCCACTCCTCATCTATCCAATGACTTGTAACAGTTAGATAATCCCAATCATTATTACTTCTACCAATATCATTAGTAATAGAAATCCGATTAGTTATATGAGTAACTAAATAGCGCAAATATTGTTCATATTCATGTTTATATTTGTAAATATCACTCTAAACTGTTGCGCGATGCCAATTTTTGTAAGTAGAATTAAAAAGTCTTCTAATAGATTGCACAAAATAAGGGTTAGAATGAAAACTAAAGGGTAAGCACATAACGGTAACCATCTTTGCTATTTCTTCACGGTCTTTATTAAGATCGTAATATAAAATATCACCGGTCACATTGTTAATTCCTGATTGAACTAGATTTGAACCAATACTAGTGTTAACAGCAGTATCTACACTTGTCCCCCCTCTTGCTGCGCTTTCATTTGTAAATATTTAGCTTTATCTCTAGGGTGTGTTTTTATGTGCATAGCCAAACTACCCGTACCGCTACAGTCTCCAGTATATTTATGCTCTAGCAATTTCCCACAAGTTCTACACTTAGCTATACTTCCTTCTCTTACTTGAGTAAAAAAATGCCAAATAATTGATGTTTCGGGGCGTTTAGAAGGTTGGTTATTAAAAGTAGGGGTTTCTACATGTGGGTCGAGTGGGGCATTAGTTGGGTTATTAATAGGACTAGTAGGTATATCATCTAAATCCGGCTGGGTTTCATCGACATCCTCATTTTCCTTATCATTTTCTAAGATAGTTTCATTAGGATAAAGAGCATTCATAACTTCTTCATTTAGTTGTTCACCTGGTGCAACATTATGGCAAAATTGACTATTGAAAAATTGAAAACAAGGGTTATCACTATCAAGAATAATAGGAGCAGCATGATGAAGAAGGTCGGGGAGCCAGGGGAAGGGTAGTAGGTTGGTGACTACTTTCACCAATTTTAGCTTTTCCCTTACCACCAAATATTTTTTTTCAAAGAGAATGCCATATTAATTACAATTATGTAAACTAAAACACACAAAAATATATTCTTATAACTTAAGATTTGGAACGAGTTTACCGAATTGCCGAACAACTTCTTGAATATTGCAAACTGTTGAAGACTTGAATACTTCAATTCACCAACTTCACAATTTTTCACGAAATTGCAACAATAAAGTAAGCAATTATAGAAGAGAAATTAGATATAGATTGAGAGAGATTGAGAGAGCTTGAGAGAGATTGCTGAATTAGTGAGTACAAATGAAAGAATGGGGAGGGTATTTATAGTTGAGAATTGGAAAAAAGTATAATTATATAAAGTTTGGGGCGCAAATAGCTATTTTTTGAAGTGGCCAATGGATCAATTTTGAAGACCAAACGGCTAGATTTTAAAAATCTGACTGTTGGTCATTTTTTAAACAATTGTTTTTAAAACAATTACCATTGGAGCCCGTTTAGGCCCGCCTGGGTGGTCCCGGTCATAACAGCCCCGGGCTCACGGGCCTTTTGTCTTGAACCAGCCCACCACAGGCTTTTGCACCACTAGAGCCCAGGCCCACCAAAACGGGCTCGTTAGGCCCGGGCCAGGCTTGGACCACAATACAACATTAGCGGAGCATAGCACACTGACCGGGTAATCTCAGAAAGGATGCAAGGACTCTGGCGAAAAATTCAGAAGCGCAACATAAAGATAGAAAGGCCACAAGGATTAGCCAAGCATAGTAAACTGACTCAGCAACCTCAGTAAAAGATGTAAGAATTCTAGCTAGAGGGCCAGAAGTGCAACACAAAGATGAGGGAGCAGAGTAATGCCACAAGGTTTCAGGGGTCAGCAGAGCATAGTACATTGACTTGGTAATCTCAGGAAAGATGTAAGATTTCTGGCAAAAGGGCGAGGAGTGTAACACAATAGCGAGGGAGAAAAGTAAGGCCATAAGGGTTCGGGGGTCAGCCAAGCAACTCAGGCAATGCATCATCTGTGCAGAAAATTAAACACAACAAAACATGACAGTGGGGAGGTTGCTTCCAACAAGAATGCCGCAATCTAACCACCACTTTTCAAACTAATAAGTTTTTTTTGATTGACACAGGGGCAAAAAAAATTCCCGAAGATCCTAAGGGAGGCCATCCACAGGGGAAGGCAGACACATGACAGGTATGATCAAAAATCTCAGAGCCCACCTGAAAAGTGGGACCAAGTTAAAACTCAAAAAGGAACATAATGCGACATAAATATTCTTCCTATCAAGAGTCGTCAGGGCTCGCCTGAATAATGGGACGAAACTTCAGTTAGCAATCCCCAGCAGAGACAACTGAGAGTTAAAAGGGGAATGCAAGTCGAAATTCTCAAGACCCTCATGGAAATGGGACTCAGTTTAAAACTCAAACAGGCGCGGGTAACATGGGCAAGCACAAACACCTTCCCCAGAAAGAGTCGTCGGGACCCTCCTGAATAATGGTCCCCAGCAGAAAAACCCAGAAGTTAGAATTGGCATTTAAAATGGAACCCTCAAAGAAAATTGGACTTATTTAAAGGTTAGAGATTATCATAGATAGCAAATGGCATAAAATGACTTGCATGCTGAAATAGGATTCAGTTAAGAGTTGTCAGGATCCTCCTAAAATGGGACTTAGCCTAAAACACAAACAAACATGGGTAGCATGGGCAGACACAAATATTTCCCCAACAAGAGTCGTCAGGACCCGCTTGAACAATTGGATGTAGCTCTTAATGCTAATCCCCAACAAACACATTTGGCCATCTAATTAAGAGTTATCAGGACCTTTCCGAATAATGGGAAGTAGCTTCAATCACCGCCCCCCAGTAGATCCCCAGCAGATATAACTCGGATAACAAGACATAGTGGAAAATAATATCTTTTGATAACACAGCCTCATTTTAAAGTTATCATGGGATCTGATTAACACTCACAAATGCATCCAGCACCAAATTGGGATAGAAAAATTTTCTCTTATTTTGTTTGTTGTGTTGTGATCAGATACACAGGCAGCAGTCTCAGGGACTATTTTTCAAGTTTCTAATTTAGTAATCAGGCGCCCACCTGGAGAACAAGTAAATATTTTTCAAGTTTCGAGTTTGGTAATCGGGTGTGCACCTGGAGAACAAGGGAATATTTTTCAAGTTTCAAGTCTTGGTAACCAGGCGCCCACCTGCAGAACAAGGGAATACTTTTCAAGTTTCAAGTTTTGGTAATCAGGCGGCCACCTGGAGAACAAAGGAATATTTTTCAAGTTGCAAGTTTTGGTAATCAGGCGGCCACATAGAGAACAAGGAAATATTTTTCAAGTTGCAAGTTTTGGCAATCAGCCGTCCATCTAGAAAACAAGGGAATATTTTTCAAGTTGCAAGTTTTGGTAATCAGGCGTTCACTTGGAGAACAAGGGAATAATTTTCAAGTTGCAAGTTTTAGTAATCAGACGCCCACCTGGAGAACAAGGGAATACTTTTCAAGTTTCGAGTTTGGTAATCAGGCGCCCACCTGGAGAACAAGGGAATATTTTTCAAGTTGCAAGTTTTAGTAATCAGGCGCCCACCTGTATAACAAGGGAATATTATTCAAGTTTTGAGTTTGGTAATCAGGTGCCCATCTGGAGAACAAGGGAATATTTTTCAAGTTTCAAGTCTTGGTAATCAGGCGCCCACCTGGAGAACAAGGGAATATTTTTCAAGTTTCAAGTCTTGGTAATCAGGCGCCCACTTGCAGAACAAGGGAATACTATTCAAGTTTCAAGTTTTGATAATCAAGCGTCCACTTGGAGAACAAGGGAATATTTTTCAAGTTGCAAGTTTTGGTAATCAGGCGTCCACCTGGAGAATAAGGGAATATTTTTGATGTTGCAAGTTTTGGTAATCAGGCGCCCACCTGGAGAATAAAGGAACATTTTTCAAGTTGCAAGTTTTGGTAATCAGGCGCCCACCTGGAGAATAAAGGAATATTTTTCAAGTTGCAAGTTTTGGTAATCAGGCGCCCACCTGGAGAACAAGGGAATATTTTTTAAAGTTTCAGATCTCGGTAATCAGGTGCCCACCTGCAAAACGAGGGAATACATTTCAAATTTAAAATTTGATAACCAGGCGCCCACCTGCAAATTAAGGGAATACAATTCAAGACTAACAATTTGGCATCCACATGGTAAAAGAGGAAGTACAAGTCAACAAGGCAACAACAGGAAGATGCACAAGGCAACACAACGACAAAGATCAAGAGCAAGTTTGAAAATGTAGATAGGTTCTTTTGTAATCTATAGTTCATAGATTAGTCTAGTTTCTTTTATTTTCACAAGGTGTAATATGGGGGTCTAGAAGCAGTAGCAGCAGCAACAGTGAGATCACAACTTCGGTAGTCCCAGCTACCAAACACTCCTGAACTACACTGACCCCATTCCTCTTTAGCCGAGGATATTTAGGCAACCTATGAAGCAGGGTGTGGTCAAACTCTTCAAAAATGCATCACACAGAGTATTCAAACGGGCAAAAATCGTTCGTATTTGCTCACTTATCTTTGCACGAAAACTCCTCGGGTTTCCGAGCAAAGAGGGGCAGCTGTGAGCACATGATTTTTTGCCCTAGATGAATTAATCCCATAATTTCAAATAAAATAATTTCTCTTCATTATTTTAATTATTTTTAGTTTTGTTGATTTTTGTGTCATTTTTTGTTAATTGTCTGCATTTTTATGGACATTTTTCAAATCATAAAAAAAATCCAAAAATATTGCAGAGCATTTAGAAATTGTGATTTGTTTTGTTTAATTAATTGTGAGGTTTAAATTTTAGTATTAAAATTAAAAAAATAAAAGAAAAGAAAAGAGAAGGATAAATAAAAAATTTGAACTAAAAAGAGAGAAAAAGGGGGCAAAATCAGGCCAGCCAAGCTTTGGGCCAATTTTAATTAAACACTAGCCCAAAACACACCTCAATCTAGCCCACAACCCACCCAAAACATGTCCTTCTCCGCCCCAGCCCAAAACCTGGTCCCCCTAACCACCCAAACGACCCCGTTTTGGGTTAAGGAAATTTGGGCCATCGAGGATCTTTGATCCTACGGCTCAGAACTATGGGTACACTTAATATATAAGTGTCTGAATCGCCCTACCCCCCCCCCCCCCAAAGCCCGTCTCTCTCACCCCACTCTCATCAGAGACGACCTCCACCGGCTCCGCCCTAGACTGCCGTCGAAAATCGCCCCACGGTGGTGATCACCCAAAAGCCTCCAAATTAACACCACTCCACCTCCTCAATTTCCTCTTTCAAAGTCTGGGTTTGGTTTCTCTCAAATCTCCGTCAATCACCTAAAATCTTCGATTGAATAGCCGGCTGCTCCGCCGTGCACGGCGGCAACGACTCAAACCACCCCCCAATGGCAACCAAAATCACACCCTAAATTCCTCTCCATCTCCCCATCCCTAATCCATAACCCATTTCCTTCGAATAAACTCATAGCTCTTCGAATCTGGGTTCAAAGTCGTGAACCCTGGCGCTGCCCAAAATTCCTCCGGTGGCAGCACCACCACCAAATCACTATAAAATCAGACCTTGTGGCTACTTTATTTCCCTAATCCAACATCCACCCTCAAATCCTCTCAAAGGCCTCCAAAACCGGTCGAATTTTAAGATCTAGGGTTCCTGAGGTCAAAATTGCGAACGGATTTTTAGGGTTTTGTCTTGAGTTGTGGATGGATTTCATCTCAAGTAATTTTCAATTAGGTACGACTTTATTTATCCTGTTTCATTTCTTTTTATTATCCTCCTCATCTTCTCTTCCTTTGATTCCGACTCTGAGTTTCGAATTAAAGTCCCGTTCTTCTTGTTAAGTCAATTGCATATGTTTCGTTCTTTGTGTGTTTGTCTCAAGCTGATTAGTTTAGGTCCAGAACCATTTTATTGTTTAGTTTAATTGCGACAAGTATATAATTGAGTCTCCGTTTGTATGATTAGTTTAAATGATATTGGAAATACTGGTTGTGTTATTCATGTTATGTTTGTTTAATTGCTAGCAGGTTTTCTGTATTTTTGTTTTATCTTGATATATTTTAATCTCTTAGTGTTTGATTAGGATTGCTTTGACATTTTAGAGGACCTTAGGGGGATTCAATTGTTAACCTGAAAATTGTATGGGTCTCAAAGGGATAGCTGAAGTTTGAAATAACTGATTGGGGATGGGGGTAATTTAGATAGTTTAAATAGAAAGGAATCTTTCATAACAGAAATAGACGTTTCTAGGGAAGGGTTATAGGGTATTTTGACCTTTTGATGGGTAAAAACTTGGGTAAGAAGTTGAAAATTAGGGGTTACTTAAGCTAAAAACAAAACTAAAAAGGGTCTAAGGGTGCAAAATTTGTTCTGCAGGGCTGCCCTATGGTTGAGTCTATATAATGCACTATTCTTGCCTTTGAAGGCAAGAAGGAGAGAGCTAAAAGATCAGAAAAATCAAAGCCGGCTAGACTTGGGAAAACTTACTTTTCCATTGAATTTTCTAGGGAGTATTTGAGTTTTCAAAGTTCTAAAATCAAATCATTAGCTCACCTGAAGTTGCAAATGGCTTAAGTTCCTTTGTGATTTTAGTAGTAGAAGTTTCAGAGATCCTGGGGGTTATTTCAAGTTTATTTTGGGTCATTCAAGCTTGGTTGGTGCTTAATAGTGTTGCATGCTTGAAACTACTTCCTGGACTGCTTGATACTATTTTCTGGGTTTTACATTGATCTTAAGCTGCTGGTGACTGTTATTTACTGTTGCTGACGCTTCCCTCTTCTTACATTTCCTTACATCTCCAGGTATACATCCTGAATACACTTCGATGTAGCTCTCAAGTTGGAAATAAAATAAAAATGATGTGTGATTTCTCTTGTTGATTTTTTAATGAGTTATTGTATTTCAAGTGGTTTCATGACTTAGCTAGATCTTCATTATAATTAATTGTGAACTCTGACATGTTCCTATTTGTTTATTTCAGTTTTAGTAATTTAGATAGGTTTTACAAGCCAATATTAGTTTGAATGTAGAAATGGGTTTGGGATTCATCAATGCTTACCCCTGTTATTATGTGTGAATTTTTTTACTCCAAGTGTTCATTACCAGGTTTTCAAATTCTAGTTTAAGTTTCATGTGAATCTGAAGTTAAATCACAGAATTATTAGGTGGCTTTTACTAGTTTTGTTTTCTGTTGATTTAATAGGTACTGGATATAATAAAATCAAAGTCATGTACATTTTCTTAAATATGTATATCACTGTTTGATTATCAATCATTTGCAAAGTAAAGTCTAAAGGAAGTTAGTCTGTAGGTTTGGACCAATGTTAATTGATCTCAATGTTTTAAATTAGGAAATTACATCGTTTGCTCTCACATTCATCATTAGTACTGATTTCGTTCAGTTTGTTTTTATTATTTGGACCATGAAGATTGGGCCTAACGTTGGGCCCAGTCATTTATTAATAAACCTAAGTGTTACCAGCCTTCTGAACCGGTTCATTTTGTGGATCATTAGGGACTTGATCTTGAGTCCCCATTTCTATCTCGCCTCCAAATTGGGCTTGTGCTGAGGCCCAAACGCTAAGCAACTTGTATGAACAAAACTGAAATAATGTTCCCTTTCCATGGGTTGGTTTTGAGCCCAACACGTTGGAACCTCTGATTCATTATCGGATCTGATGATTTTAAAATTGAATTATAGACTTTGGGCTGGCAGACTTGAGTTAAGGGGTTTTCAGTAATGGAAGTCCCCTTGTTTGAGTTTGGACTTGATCTTGAGGTCCAAATTTTCTTGAAGGCTTTGATAATAGTTAATTAATAATGTTAACTGATTAAGTCTTTTTAGAGACAATCCTTAATAGATAATGATAGTTCATATTTAGGATGTCCTTTTAAAAAATAAATTGAGGTGCGCTGTACCAAACAAAATTCACAAACTGTGTGGCCCTCTTTAATTATATCTTTTAAAATTCTTAGAACACGGACGTGCCATTTTGCGAATTTTCATAGCCTCTCGCAAAGTTAACAATGCGTTGGTTGCTTTTAGGCGCGTTATTTAGTAATTATACTTTTCCTAAACTCGGGTGCACATTTATGTGATCCAAATTCAAATCTCAACGATGTTAAGATATTATAAAAGCCACGGTATATTTATATGACGTGGTTCAAGATGTGTTTTAATAACATTGTAATTTTCTTTAAAAATAATAATAAAAGCGGCTAAAAGTCAAGATTGGCACATAGGTACAAAATGCATAAAATCAGATAATAAAGCCAAATATAACAGTTGAGCACCGTAATAGAACCATAAAATTCGGGAGTGCCTAACACCTTCTCCCGGGTTAACAGAATTTCTTACCCGAATTTCTGGCTCGCAGATTGTATATAGAGTCAAATCTTCCTCCATTCGGGATTTAAACCGATGACTTGAGATACTATTAATTATCCCAAGTGGCAACTCTAATTTAATTAAAATGAATCTCGTTTCTATTGTCACTTAATTGGAAAAAACTCCCTTTATTATAGTAGAAAAAGGAGGTGTGACAGCTCTGGCGACTCTACTGGGGAAGGAACCCAGAATCTCTGGTTCAGGGTTACTCTAGTGGGGAAGGAACCCAAAATCTCTGGTTCAGGGTTCAAGAATTCGAGCTTTAAATAATTATTGTATCTGATTTTATTATTATCTGATTTTATTGCATAATTGTGCCCGATGTGTTAAATGTTATTTTACCGCTTTAATATTATTTGGACTGTATATAAATTGCCGGGGAACCCTTCTGATCTCATCTTCGGGGATGTGCTCGCTGGTTGAGACTCCCTATTCTGTTAGTGTCATACCTTAAAATAAGAAAGAGGCTCGGACAAGTTACAAAGCCGGATGATCTTTTGGTTCCGGTACGTAGCCCCCTCCTTAACTCGAGCTGTCTGCTTGGAACAGTCTAGAACATATACCCAGGTTTTAAACATAGAATAACTTAACCTCATGTCGGATCCCTAGTAGGAACGCTTCTTGCATCATGCATTTGACTTAGGGGACTCAACACAGGGGTTGGGTCCGTCTAGGACAGGTGCACCAAAAATAATTGATCATCCTGATGCATTTTGGGTGCTACTTGTGCATTTATTCCGGATATTGCATGATGACCCGCTCATGAATATTGGGGAAAAGTTGAGAAAAGAGAAATAGCAGTATGAGGGTAAAGAGAGTTAATCGCCTGTTTTGAAAAAATCAATGTCCAAATATTGTTGAGACTCTGCCGAATTCTTTTTTTTTTAAAAAGGGAAAAAACAAAAAAAAAAAAACAAAAAGAGTGTTTTATTTGCCTAAGAAAAAGAGAAAAAATCTTATTTTCAAAATAGTTTGTTATTTATGAAATGAAAAAAGAAGAAAACGAGACTTGTTTTCAAAAGTAATTTTATTTGCCCGAACTACGCTAATTTGATTCTCACAGGGTGTCGGATACGTAGGCAACCCCTATCGGGCCCAACTTCATTTTTTATGAGAATAGCCAAAAAGAATCAGGTTTTGCTTGTGATTAATAAATAAAACCGTTTTTGTCAAAATTAGCCGCGTGTCCCTAAAAGGGCGTCGGGATGTTGTGTTTGCAAGAACAGCCGCCTTGGATTATTTTCAATTCTTGACCGGTAGCAGGCACAACCTTAAAATCGTCCTCCGGAAGTGCTGAAAGGCCGTACTTGCAAGGCCGGGATTTAATTTGTGAAATTAAAATTCGAAAAATCAACTTTGTTTTTGAGTCAAATAAATCTTGATTTTTGCTTAATCACCCTAATAAATATGCAGAATGAACATGAATCAAAATTTGCCAATAACGGTCATGAATAAAATCCCTTTGGAGCTACACATGTGGTGGAATGATCTGGGTGAAGCGGGGCAAAACAGGGTCAACACGCACTTGGGAAGACTTACCAGTTTGTTAAAAATTAATCCCAGAGGAGACATCATATACGCTTTGGTTACATTTTGGGACCTTGCCCACAACGTATTTCATTTTCCAGATTTTGAACTCATTCCGACACTGGAAGAAATAGCTGGATATATTGGGATTCTTACGATTCTTCTGAGGCATCAGTATTTGATTGCACCAAGGGCCATCGCCGTACACCTCAAGAGCCTAGTTAAGCAGTGACCATTAGTTTTAGATTGCGGCATAATTGATTGGATGAAGTTTTCAAACTAGTTAAGTAGTGACCTTTAGTTTGAGACTGAGACATAATTGATTGGTTGAAATTTGTAAACTTGTTTATTTCAATATTTTGATGTCCATTTTAAACTGATATTAGCTCTTTGCGCATCTGTGAGTTACCAATATTTAAGGTCGATTAGTTTACTTGGTGAACTGATATTTCTAGTTTAATTGGATGTTCTATGTTAAATGTTCCTTTCTTTCAAATTATGTATTGAAAGATAACACTGTTTTGAGAAAAAGAGAACAAAAGAAAATAAGAGCTCCAATTCTACAACCCAAGAGTTCGAGTTTGGTGAAGAAGTGATTGCAAAGGCACTGAGCTAAAACTGGGTTACTTAAAAGAAAACAAGAACAACAACATAGACGTATAATCTCACAAGTGAGCTCTTGGAAAGGGTAAGGAGTACACAGACCTTGCCCCTACCTTGCAAAGGTAGAGAAGTTGTTTCCGATAAAAACCCTTGGCTCGGTGAAAGCAGTTACTCAAAAGAAGGCAGTGAACTAAGACAGGCAACACGCAACAGTTTGATGCTAAATATAGTTATAATGAACATGAAAGGAGGATTCTCTGATGATCTTTTGTTTCTTTTAGCAATATGTCCTTCATAGGGAATCATTTGTTTTGCTAGAAAGTCCGTCTTCACTATTATCTGATTTTCGAAGGACGGTGGAATTAGGCTTTATCCAATGTAAGAGCTTACTTCTTTTGCCCTCTAGTCTTCTCTTAAAAGGAGGAATGCCCCAAGCACCACGTTGTGCTATGGGATCCTCCCTCCATACTGTATATTCGATACAAGCTCATGGTGAAGTTAGAGTTGTTCGATAATGCAGTTCCCACATGGGAAAGACCTCCCATAAAGATTAAATTTCTCTCTTCTTTTTTCTGAACTGAAGTTTCTTTACTTCACGATGGGTGGGGATCGACTATTTAGGTTCATTTAACCAAGGGCTTAGCAAATCTCTCTCTGTTGTATGCCAATCAAAGTCAAACAGTTGCCAGAAAGGGAGAAGGTTGTGTGACTGATATTCATATGCAATCACCTACTCTCCGGCACCATGATTATGTGCAGTCAAATAACCAGGCAACCAGTAAATGAACATAGCTTTCTAACTGCCACAGCGTGCAGGACACAAAAGATAAGTAAAAAGTAAACTGAGTGCACTGATTGCTGGATAAGTAAAAATGAAAAAATGTGTAAAAAGAGAACCACACACTCATTGTCCATCAGCGCAACGTCAAAACAATAACTGTTATAAAAATATATGTACACAAACACACAACAGAAATACCTCATCGTCCAAACACTTATTGGTTAAAGCTTCACCCTAAATCTCTCATATTTAACTATCCAATATCAACCAGTTTTGGGTTAGAGCTCACTTTAGGTTAAAAAACTGGCTTCTCGGTTTCGTTGGAAAAAGGACAATACCCAAACAAAATTTCAAACTTAGTTTTTGGGTTTTGAAAGACTTCTGACAAACTTCTCAAACCAAACATGGCCGTCAAGCATTTCCTTGTCGTATATGGATTCATTATTTGGTCGTGTTCTCTAGAATGTATTGCATATGATCTAGACTTATCCTTTAAGAAAAGGGTTTCAAGGCCGATGTAGACATGTTCTCTTACAAAGTTAAGGTAAGTTAAATGTAGAATATTCAGATTTCAGAAGGCAAACCGCTTCTTAGCCAAAGAGCATGAGCATTAAAATGTAAGCAACAATAAACCGACCACTCCTTATTACTTTATTGGGTAAGCAAGCTCATTTTAGTGCATGTTTACATAATAAAATGCCGAAAAATGTCAAAGGTGCAGCCAATAAGTATATTGATTCTAAGATCGACAGTCCATCTCTGGCAGCAGAACTATGCCAATGTTGGATATGGTATATATTGGTTGACGAAAATGCTGAATTTGATGTACATAAGATAAAGGACACATTAGAAAACAACTTCTTGAAAACCATTAATGTAGAGATCTACTGCTTTCTTTTTTCTAACGAAACTAAATCAAAATGCCGAAATTATCAGCAGAAAGTTGGTGGAAAAGAAATTCTATTTTTCTGAAGGAGAGAACAAGTTTCTTCTGAACTCTAGCGAGCATTGACATTGAGAAACGCTATTAGCTTATCAGTATGTGGTATTGGACTGGATTAGCTCTTAGATTCCACTGATTAGTTTAAGTTTTACCAAACAACACTTAAAACTACTAAATATCCTGAAATTCCTAACTTGGCAAGTGCTCAGATCTAGCAACACATCTTTAGATGTTCAAGAGGCTCCCGTCTAGCATACTTTATCCTGAAAATCCCCTGTTCTTTAACTTCATGTGAGAAAGTAAATAGAGATTATTACGGCCATGTCACGCAGAATTTTGTAGTATAATGAGACACTAATGTTAATAGAACTCAGGATTTTCCGTTTTTCTTTTATAAAGAACTTCAAAGCTTTAATTTTTTTATTTTTATTTTATTTGCACCGGGTGTCCGGGTCTCTAAGAGACCCAACTAATCCCGGGGGTGCACAGGCCCTCTGCAAGGAGTTTCCCGCAAGTGCACCACGGTTAATTCAGGTTTTACCGGTCCATAAAACTTCAGAGCTTTAATGATAATAAATAGAGGGAAAACTACCTAAAAATCATCTCAGCAATATAATGCAACTTCGATTGAATGTAAGACAAGCTTTCTTTTGGTTTCCTGAAGTCATAACCAGCCAACCTGCCCAAGTGCACAACTGAGATATTATGGACGGGGAGAGAAAAGCAGCAATCGGACTATCAACAGAAAGGACCGCGTCAAGAAAAAGGCTTATGGAACATGAGAATGAGGCCACGGAAGTGTAAGAATCGGTTAAGCCTCACCGACAAAAGAATATGGATCCATTGAAGCAAGACCATTCTAAACGAGCTCTATAAAATTATCCAAATAAATATATCATCACAGAGCTGAATTAGCAAATGCTACCCTTGGAAGTTAAGGTATCTTTGACTCAACCAAGACCTCCAAAATTTGGTAGGATTTATTGTTAAGAAGATGGACAAGACCGGTTGCTCTGACGGTAAGCAACCCCCACTTCCAACCGAGAGGTTGTGAGTTCGAGTCTCCCCAAGAGCAAGGTGGGAAGTTCTTGGAGGGAAGGATGCCGGGGGTCTATTTGGAAATAGCCTCTCTACCCAAGGGTAGGGGTAAGGTCTGCGTACACACTACCCTCCCCAGACCCCACTAAGAGGGATTATACTGGGTTGTTGTTATTGTTAAGAAGATGCATTTATACAAAGCTGAAATCCATGAAACAGGAAAAAAAAATGAAGGTGTAACTCAACCAAGACTACCACGATTTGACTTGCGTGAAATAGGAACAAAAAGATGCATTTATACAAGTTGAAATCCACAAAAGAGAAAAACGGAAGAGTAACTAATGAGGGAAGTGTCCCCAGGGCTTTGGTCTAGAGGTAAGAGCATAGTGTGTAATTTGTGGGTTAAGCATATGTCTCGGGTTCAAACCTGCCCCAGACAAAAGACTGGTATTTAAGTGGAGAAAAGCAGACGGCCCATTGTCCGCCAAATTTCAGACTATGCACCACTATCTCTTGGAGATTTCTCGGTAATAAATAAAAGCCTAACGACAGAAGGCCGTCTCAAATGCTATAACTCATGCAGGAGACTGCTAAGAGATAAATGATTGTGGAACATGTTGGGAGGTTGACGGAATATCAACAGACAAAAAAAGCATTTTGGAGTAGCCCATGGAATGCAAAAACAAGTACAGGTTGAGAGCAGGGGGGATATAGGGGGGCGGAAGGGTGTTCACTTGAATCCCCTTCGCCGAAAAATTATACTTTATATGTAAGACAAAATCTATTTTTTAGCTCTATATATTACGTTTTGAATCCCCTTGACACAACCCAAAAGCATAGCTTAGTGATCAAAGGGGTCTAAAACTTTTGTAAGGTCATTGATTCTATTTATACTAGCTACAACCTTTTGAACTTTTTTCTTTTCTGAACCCCCTTGGGGCAATCTTGCCTCCCCCACTGGTTGAGAGGAAAAGAAAAATTTCATGTTACAGTAGCAAGTCCCAGAATTCCTATTCGAGAAAAAAAAATGTTACTTGTTTGTTTCCACCTTCACACTAATTTGATGCCAAAAAGCTCATTCCTTGATGATTTCAAACATTCCTCTATTACTGAACTTTAAATCGCGAGTATTGAAGGTTAGCTGATCTCATCTCCATTTACTTCAAATATTATTTTAATTGCATTTATTCAATCATAATTGTCAACAGTAGGTTCTAATCAGTTAATCAGCAGTACTAACAAGTAATAATTCAAAGCCTTAACTAATCACGATATTTGAAAAAGTAATTATACATTTCAATTCAGCAAAATACAGCAAATATAGTCATTCACACTTTATAACAATGAGTCAAACAAAGTACTTACAGCTTCAAATGCGAAAACTATATATAATATTCACACTACACAGTAACACAGACAAGTCAAACAAAATAGTTATTTCCGAAAAAAAAAAAGGATACACGTACCAAAATTAGGTTGTGGCAATATTAATTATTTCTGGCTATCATAGTCGAGAATTTCATCATGAGTAACAGACCTAGAGTGCTGCACTATGCACCGTCCGATTGAATTGATCCAATCCTCCTTCTCCTTTTCCGAATCAGCAATAAAATACATAGTATCAGCGCGAGTAGAAAGCTCAAAAGCGAACTGTTTGTTTAAAACATCTTCGGCTCCTTTAACTGTGAGGCAATCAGCCACTGGAATTACCCCACGTGGTTTCGACCCGCCCGTGATGCTCCCTTCCTTGAACCAGAAGAGCTTTCCTTGTTTCAACACGAACCACCGGCGACGCCATGTTTTTATGTACTCACCTTGTTTAGTGAGCCAGCCGGTTCGTTCTGGGTTCAACCAGAACTCGACTCCGTCGTAGTCGTCGTTCGATTGAGTCGTGCTTCCCATTACTGCTCGCCATACACTGGCCATAGGTGATGAGAGAGAAAGAGGAGAGAGAAGGCAGAGAAAGTGTGAACACTAAACAGGTGGTTGCTTGTTCAATTCCAATTTAAATACTACTATCATATTTTTAATTTATGCCCTTTTGAGTAATAGTGCCTCTCCGTCCGTGCAAGGCGTTTACATGAACCCCATTTTCTGGTGGGTATTTGTTGCCCTTTTTAGTAATAGTGTAATACTGTAATACTATTTCGGTACAAATAATAAAATTTAATAAAAGGAGTCCAATGCATTAAAGTTTTGCTACCCACTATTTTAGGAAAATAACACTTTATAGTCTATCTTAAAATAATAGTCTATATATAAGTAAGTAACAATAAAATATTAGTAAATCAATAGTTACCCTATTTGATTAAAAACATTAGTATAATAAAATCGAAAGTAAATAGATTAAAAATAAATATCTCTTGAATTAAAAGAATGATGTTAAATATTTAAGACTCTCTTGGAAAGAGTCATGATATTTTATTGAACTTTGTATGTTTGAACTTCTGACAACTGCATTTACACCACCAATAAGTGCTACTCTGTATATAGTGTAATGAGATAATGGGACCATAATCATTTCCTCCAATGTGGAATAAAACATTGATAACACCATATCTCTGCAAAATTTATGTCCTCATTTAGTACCTTGTAGACTTTGTTTGATATTCTGCAACCAGAAATTAGAATGAGGTACATCCCCTTGTTTGGACCTCAGTTTCGTTTGGTAAAGGTGTATAAAAATAGTGGTAAATAAGGTATATTAATAACGCAATATTAGTGATGTATGAGTTAGTAATACAAGTAATTATACAGAGATTATTTCTTATTCATTGTTTGCTGTGGTGTACTACAAAGGAAAATTTTCATATAAGAACAATTGAGTTTCCTATTTTTTAATTTTATAGCTCATATTTCAATCTACAACCAACTAGCCCAAAAATAATAGGTTAAGATTCAACATCCAACTCCAATATTTCCTCGAAATTATTATTTAATTTTTAAAAAAATTGCTCAAGTTTTTAAGTTAATTCTTGAATCAGTAACTGTGACTCAAATAATAATTCAAAAACCAAATTCATTTGGGTGGTAAAAAATGAATTTTTTAACAAGCTTAAATATGCGAGTTTAAATTTCAAATTTGATTTTGCGAGAAATTTGGAGCGGATGTTATTTAGACTTTGTTAGAAATAGGATAAGGATGTTGTATATAAAATAGGAAGTCATTTAATAGAGATTAATTGGTTTTCAACAAGAATTGCAACTGAAATCGTGGAAGAAGCTCGTCTACATACGCTTGTATAAATGTGCATAAAGTGTATAAAATGTGTTTATGCACTCTTATACACTATTATACAAGATTATACAAAAAACTAACTTTGTCTTCTCCCTTGCATCTTTTCTAAAATTTAACTCAAATATTGCTCAAATCTACTCCAAATCACTTCAAATTTAAATTTTGAACTCCTTTTGATATTTTCAATCAATTGGAACAACACCCTATCAAAACAACTAACAAACTCAAAAAATCTTATTTTTGAAAGCAAAACTTTGAGTGGATTTCAATTGTGGACTTCTACTCTTCAATTTTCTTACATTGCAACCAGGTGACACAGGGGGAAAGCAGAAAAAAACGGCCCCTTGAAGCATATGTAGGAGAGGTGAGAAGAAGAGAGAATGAAAGAAGTGGTTGTGAGAATACAGATTTAACTCCATAGCTTTTAGTAGCAATGGTTGTAAGAACACAAATTTTGAATTCGTCAGTGCTTTCAAAATATGTACAATATGGACTAGGTCGGATAAAACTTAAAAATATGGACCTTTTTTGTTATGGTGTGAAGTCACTTGTATTTTCTTGTAAGTATTTTTATTAAAAATTAAAATACTTGCATAATTTTTAGAAAATTAGTTGATTACAAAAATATCCTCCATACTCTTTATCTTTAAGGGACTAAGGACAATCTTATCTTTAACCATGCTAAGGCATGCATTAATAGTCTTGGTATAGCTAATATCATGGTTTGCTATGTACTCCCTCCGGCCCAAAATAAGTGATTTTTTGGTCTTTTTCTATTGGTAAAAAATAAGTGATCTTTTAAGATTTCAAAAATGAATTAATTATTTTTTCCTACATTGTCATTGGAATAAATAGTGTTGGAATATGTGTTAAGAATATTTATGTGGGCTCTAAAGGTTAATATAGTCAATTCCATTGCTAATTAATGCTAAAAGATTGATTTCTTAATTTGTGTGAAAAACATCCAAAAAATCACTTATTTTGGATCAGAAGGAGTATTAGTTATACCTAGGATAATACCAAATAGGTTGTTTAACTAATACTTGCATTTAGGAGTGTACATAGGCCGGGTCGGTTCGGATTTTACAATTACCAAACCAAACCAATTGTTTCGGGTTATTAAATCTAAATACCAAACCAAACCAATAAAACTCGGATTTTTCGCTCTCGGATTTTCGGGGTTTCTCGGGTTATTCGGGTTATTCGGGTTTTTTCTAATTTTTTCCCAATAAAATCTTCATAGAAAAAATATATAAATTATGCTCAAAATATTTCTTTAATCCTAGTAATATACAACTATAGAAAGTATTTTTCAAGAAAATAATACAAAATATGAGATGTGTCGTGGCATTATCCTAAAATATTCAATAACAAAGACAATAAAATTATGTAATATCAATATTGCTAATTAAAAAGCCATAATAAAAATAAACATAATCTAAAAGTACTAAGTCATGCTAAAATAAGTAGACTAATAAGGGAATATTAATTACATGACTAAACGCTAAAGAAAAAATAAAAATAGGTTGTGCATTTTTATCTAAATTATTGCAAAACAAAAATAGATATTCAATACATTTCCTGTTCATAGTGTTGAATTGAATATCTTTTGTTAGCATTAATATTGATTTGATTTTGGTTTTAATTTGACTTTTATTGGCATTATTTAATTTACTAATGTTAATGGCTATAAAACTTATTGGTTCCAAGTCCAACCTTGAAATAATACATTAAAAGATAAAATTATGATTTTTTTAAGAAATATTATATTTATATATTAAATATACCTAAAATTTCTATATATGTAATGTCGGGTTGGTTTGGTTTCGGTTTGACTTTCTTTAGTTAAAACCAAACCAAACCAATTATGGTCGGATTTTTTTTTCAACACCAAACCAAATCAAACCAAACCATGGTCGGGTTCTTTTTCTCGGTTTGACTCGGATTGGTGCGGTTTGTCGGTTTCATTTGTACACCCCTACTTGCATTACTAATATATAGGTTGAAAAAGTGTCTCAAACAAGGAATAAGTAATATCAAAAGCTAATGCATCCTACCAAACAACCCCTTAATCGTGTCCCCCACAAATTAAGAACTTGAAAGTGGAACGAAAATAATGCGGAAAATCGGTTCAAGCACAACACAACTAAAGAGAGAAAGGCTGGCTTCAAATAATATAAACTAACTAACCGTGCATCAATCTTTACATAATGAGTGAACCATATGCCTCAGTCCTTCCCAGGAAACAATCATAATTCAGGTACCAAAACCCTCATCTGGCACTGGATCGAAACTATAATCTCTTTTATCCCACATCAGGGAAGGGCAATCATCACCTTCCATGCATACTGGCAGGAGACCGAACACCTTTATCGCTGCTAATAGCGTCATCAACTTCACTCCCATCAACACACACTGCATTGTTACTGAGACTCACTTCAGAACTAGCATTACTGCTCGTATGAAGTGGGGAGTCGGATACACTCACTGTCCTTCTTCTGTTAGGTCCTGATCTCACACTGTACATAGAGGATGCTGGAATATTAGTCATTGATGGACGCAGATTACCTGGGATGCTTCGCCTTATATCCTGTTAGAGAGGAATGTCGTCAATTAAGCAAAACCATGAAGTATAAGTAGAACAAGAAGGCTGACAAGGTGGGAGCTTCTTAGAGCTCTGGAAAAACCAAGAGCATCTTTAAAAAGTTTAAGAAGGCGATAGATGCTTTCAAACTAGAGAAACTTATCTCAAAAAAGAAGTCTTCAATCTGAAGAGCACTATGTTGCATTAATACAGAAATGACAATTTCTAGAGATGCTGTGTGGATAACATTCATGACCATCATCCAGCTTATCCAAGTGAATTAAGTGTCCAATCTTTTTGCAAAAGCAGCATGAAATGAAAAGAATATACATACCATATGCCTCATAGCCATATCCAAGGATTTCTTTGACAATGTCCTTCCAAAACCCGAGCTGTCAGGTGATGAAGAGTTTGCAGATAAGTTACTACAGGGAGAATATTTGTTATCCTGCTTTGCAGGGGGAGCCAGCTTCCGCATATTTACTACCCTTTCAACCATCTTAGTTCCAATCAGACCAGGGCTTACATTATCATTAGCTTTAGCATGTAATCGACTCATAGCTGGAATTGGAACAGAGCTTCCACTGCTACGCACAACACCATTAGGAGGACGTCCTCTGGCTGGAGAGCAAGATTGTCGTCTAATCCTTCCATTTGTAACTGGCTCAATCGATGAAGATCTAACATTTGGTGCTCCAGGTCTACCCCTTGTAGCTGAAATTGGCCTGTCAGATAGTGATGTCCGTAAATTGGGTGGAGCATCAAGGGAGAACCCTGGAATATCTGAAGGCTTCCATGGTCTGGGTTTTACCGTTGGAGAACTAGCACGTACGGCTCCAGGATTTCTTGCCGCAGTGGTAGCTGTGGAAACTGAAGACGGAGATTTAACAGGAGGAGCAGTAGCATTAGCTGTACTTGACACTGAATTAGGGCGCCGAGTTGGAGTTGCTGCCCTTGATGTGGACTTTGATCCAGGAACAGAGGCCCTGGTTGTGGGCGTTGAGGAGGCTCTGGTTGTTGGCATTGAGGACCTTGCACTAGACCTGGCAGTAGGTGTTGAAGATCTTGGAGGAACTGTGGATTTAGCAGAAGGCAAGGTGACACGAGAAGTTGGGGTTGAAGACCTTGATGGCCAAGATGCAGTTGTGGTAGACACTGTTCTGGAGGTTGTAGTGGATGTCATTGCTTTTGATGCTGTAGTAGATGTGCGTCTAGATGCTGATGTCAAAGCAGATATTGCGCTTAATATGGGTCGTCCTGTTGGAGTTGAAGGTCTTGATCCACCTGATGAAGATGGTCTTCGAAGACCTGAACTTGAAGCATTTAATCCATGAGTGGAAGCAGGCTGTCGAGATGCTAAAATGCTTCTACCAGAGGGCTCAGGCTGGGGATTTGCTAACTGCATCCACAATAACAAGTTGCACCGTAAAATCAGTCCATGGTTCCCAACAATTAGTTAAGACTGTCTAGCCAGAGGTTCTGACATTCCATCTGAAATTCCTAATTTTTACATGGGCAGGTGGTACGCAAAATTCTGTATCTGTTCACAATCACATCTTAGGAGAACTCGCAATTTGTTATTAAAGGGTGACCGGCTAACTATCCAACAACTATGCACTCACTAGAATTTAGTACATCTGCAAAAGGTGGTGATACTTTTGAGAGATTGGGCAATAGTAATTCCACATGCTCACAAGGAACTTCTGTAAGAAAATGCAAATTAGTACATTATATATTGCTCTGACAAAACTCCAGAGTTAAGACAAATTGTGAAATAACAACAAAAATTTTCATTGCTAATAGCATTTGACTAAACAATGGAGCCACCAGGTATGCATGTGTTTTGAACTAAAAGACCTGCAAGGTTGATTCTACCTAGTTATAGAAATTTCCCTTTTATTATGCTTCCTGCACCTCTCTACATCCCCTATACTGGATAGACATGAAGCGAAATAATGTTGAAGTCATTACGATAACATTTCATGTACAGTATTAAGTATATATCATATAAAAGACTCATCCTAATTACAGAAAATGCATTATTTCAGCAAATCATGGGGTAAGAAAAGTTTAGTATGTTCTTACTCTAGATTTTAATGCAGTTGGGCGAGCTTTAGCTGTTCCCAGCTGACTCATCATTGATTTTTCTGATTCCATCTCAAGTGAGGGAAAAAGAGGAGTACTGGGAGGTGTTAGAAGCCTGAAACACAAAAACATTGTCTCAGAATAAAGAATTAAACATTAGATAAAAGACATAAGCAAAAATTCTTTTGATACTGAATGATTGTATAAGTGTGGCAAAAGATCTTCCAATATCAGAGGTCTGGAGGTACCTTTTCTCTTCTAATTTTGAGCCTTTTAGCAAGTGGGTTAATAACACCTACTCGTTTACTTGTTTGCATCAATATTTCGATGTATGGAATTTATTAGTTTTATTAGTTGAACTTCGAAATATAACTAAGACTTTATATACTATTACATGTTGCCAAGCTGTTCATGGTGTTTCAATGAACATTGATCATTGAACGCTCCTTCTGTCCCGAATAGTTTGGCATATATATTACCTCTGAAGAAATGCAAGTACACAGGAATAACTAAACTGCAGAGCTGTGACATAGCATGATTGGAGGCTGTGATGTTAATAGTAGGACTTGATGCTTATGATAGTAAGTGTATTTAATTGTTAGTTACGTGTTAATATGCAGATGTTTGTTATTAGTACATTTTGTAATAGCATAAGAATTGCTAATTTGAAGCAATTAGATTTCTCTCCCACTTGCTGGGTTTTACTTAATCTAACTTAGCTGAGCTCCTCCTTTAGGAACGCGAATCACCAACTAATGGTTCGAGATGGAAAGGCCAACCAATTGCACCGTCACTCCTCAAT
This sequence comes from Nicotiana benthamiana, assembly GCA_034376525.1. NCBI lineage: Eukaryota > Viridiplantae > Streptophyta > Magnoliopsida > Solanales > Solanaceae > Nicotiana > Nicotiana benthamiana. Next base: position 71,646,747 of record CM067332.1, read on the forward strand.
ACAACTAAAATTATAATTGCTTATCCACTTCTATTTGCCCCCTCATTTTCTGATTTTCAAAGCCTTTTGTTTTGGTGTACTACACTACTACAAAGGTTGCTTTTGATACGGAGGCATTATGTCTGCTCAAATATCAGCAATCCTATCTATCGAAGATAATTTGAGCAAAACTGTGCATGTTGCAAGCGCTATCACCAGATGATCCAAAAAAGGTAGCAATAAAAAGATACAATGTAGTTGACATCATGATGCAGACATTTCACTGGATAGAGAAACTTATGACAGTATAACCGAACCAGCAAAATATTATAATTAAGCGAATAAGCAGAGTTTCCATCAGCAGATGCTCGAGAAGCTCGAAAAATCTAAAGAAATTACCATTCATAGTCATTTTTATCATTCTCAGCATTGAGGAAATCATCAGCACCATTCTTCCTAACAGTTGTGGCTGATCCAATATTAAATAAAGGTGAACCGCCTGCATTTGATCCTATAAGAAACAAAGTATTGCAATAAGTAACACTTATGAGCTTAGCTTATGCAGCAGTATTTAACAGAAATCCCAAATTCACTGCAATTTACATATTATACTATTGTTATGGTTCTACAGTACCCAAATATATCAAACATTTTTTAATAAACATAAATCATCTTATTACAGCAGAGAATAGACAAAATAATAACGAAATTCAACCATAATCTCAAACAGATACAAATATTGTTCCATTTTATACGACATTCTTTCTTTTTTTAGCATGTCCCAAAAATAAAGACATATATGTTTAAAAATAATTAAACCTTAAATTTTCCATTTTACCTTGATGATATAGTAATTTATAACCACACAAATATTTATATTATAAACCACAAATTTTAAAAGTCTTTATTTTTTAACTTGTCCTCGATCAAACATTCTCGCATAAATTGAGACAGAGGAAGTAACTAAAAGAAAAAATTCTCACCGAGCTGAGCATCAAACTCGTCGCCGTTTTGAAAAAGAAGAAGATCATTTCTATCCTTTTCCCTTCTTCGCATTTCGAGAAACAAAGCTAATTCCTCTTCCTTCTCCTTCATTACTGAATTCCTGAAACTCCTCATTTGCTGTTGTAACTGCCTCATTGCCGATTCCTCTGCCCTAAAACTTCCATTCATTGCCAAAATAAATTACAGAAAAATATAAAACAAGTTCTGCTCTGTTTTGTACAGACAGCTTAATAGAGAAAAAAATGTGAGCTCAAAATTGGAGAGAGAAAATCTAAGGGGATGAACTGAAGATGATCGGAGAGAGGAAATTTGAGTGGCAGGGAATGTTATTTAGGGGAAGAGTGAGGGATAAAAAGGGAATAATAAAATAATTGAGAGGGGAAGTCATGAGTGTGGGGCATGTTAAATGCAACTAACACAGCTGATGCTTTCTTCACTTGAAGGGTACGTTATCAGAATTCCAATGGTAGCTCTTCCACTAATTTGTAATTACAAAAATAACCCCATTTCTTTTTCGATTTTAGTTAATTTTGATTATATTTTTGACATTTCATCTTGTCCTTTTGTGAGGGAAAAAGACGTTATGGTGGTTAGTTGTCTTTATAAAAGTTCTAATTTTGCATTTTAGAGGGTGGAAAACTGACAATTCTATTCAAAACAAAAAAAAAAAGAAGGAAATTCGCAATACTTATAAAACTGCTATAGCAACAAAACATTTAAAGCCTTAAATCCACCTTTATATATTTTTTAAATTAATATGATATATTTTCCGTAATATAAAATGGTTTCGTGATGTAGTTGGTTGTTGTTTACCTAATGTTAATTTTTTATAAAATATTTAGTTATTTTACGTGTTAAATAATTACTAGATAAATTGGGAATTTACTGTAAATTTAAATTCTTTAAAAGATAGTATCATAACAAAATTAGTTTGTCTAATAGTAGGTATTATTTCCTTACATTTTCTTTTGATATATAAATCTCTAATACGATGAAAGTTTGAGGAAAAGACCCATATAGTCCCTTATGTATAGGGCTTGAAATATTTTTGTCCTTTATCGTTGCTACTGACAAAAATAGCCTCTTATGTTGAAAAAAGTGCACACTTATTTTAAATAGACGAAAATGTTAAAATGGAACGGAATATCAGTCTGCATCGATCAAGGTCGATGTAGGGACCTCATTGAAGTTCAAAATACATGGTCAGTAAGCTTTTGATGCCCTTTTACGGCAATGACGGGTGTTTGACTCCATTTTCGCAGTCGATTGAGGTAGAAGTCATCAATATCGACACCAGAGATAATCAAGATAAACTTAATGGCGGTCTTTCTGTTAACCCTTTGATATCAAAGATTATACTATTTCTCAATGGCCTTCCACCAAGCCATCGAAAGATTTATTTCAGCTGAAGTTGAAGAAGATAAAGAGATGATAAAATAAGAGAAAATAGCTCTTTAGAATAACTTGAATTTTGCATCTATAGCAAATAAGATTAATAGCGTTATTGATAGATTGAGCTTCTGTGGTACATGAAAAGCTTATTTTGCTAGTGGTTAACTAGAGCAACAAGCTTTCTTGAAGCAAAATGCACGTTGATGAATAGTAAATTTTTGAAATGAAATAGGTCTTTCTCAACTATGAGAAAGAGACTTTTTCTTCTTTTTGCTACTCTTTTGGACTATAATAGTAAGTTCAAGATTTGATGGAGTGTTCTGCTAGTTGCGATGGAATAGAAGAGAAGATCATTAATGAATTATTCTTCCTCTCCTCTGTTGTGAATAATGATTATCTAGTACTTGTTGAATAAATGGATGAAAATATAAGATTCTTTAAGTGAATGTAAATGTACTTTGAATATGGGAAAGGATTTAGCATGAAGAAATTAGTGTTATTCTACTATTCATTTAAGTGTCGTGAAAATGCATCTTTATTCTTATTTTACATGTCTCGTGTGAGTTATTGAAAAAGAGATATGGATTTCTTTGTTTTGTTTATTTTTTTAAATTATAAAAGCGTTAAAATTGAGGATCTTTTCGTTAGGCTTAGGTTTTTTTCTAGACCCGAATCAAATATGTTCACCTCTTTCAAATATTAAAAACTATCTATATTCAATCGCATAAATAAAGAGCAAAAATATATCAAACTTTATATATAAGGGACTATATGGGTCTTTTCCTCATGAAAGTTTCCTATCAAACATTGCCAAAACTGATATGATTATTAATGCCGACTAATATTTAAAAATGTACAAGCAGTAGTATTTTTCTTGGGCAGATTTACATTATACTCTTGTTTTTATTTTGAAATATTTGGAAATCTTATCTAACTTTTCCGTGGAACTATATATGGTCAATTGGGTATTTGAAGCGTACGGCATAGGTATAGTACCATAGTAAAGTAGTTGGGTAAGTACCTAATAAATTTAAAAATTCTTTAAGCATTATCCAGTCCGTGCCTTTATTTTGTTTTTCAGATTTGTCGTAGAATATAAGTTAACCTAAGTTTTGGGTAATTTAAGGCGAGCTTCATAAGTACATATTGGTCCCAAACGTAGTCATCACATCAAACGACTAATCGTGTATTTGGCCAAACTTCTAAAATTAAATTATTTTAAAAAGTATTTTAAAAAAAATATTTTTGTCAAAATTACTTTTTGTGAGAAATACTTTGTGTTTGATTAATTAATTTAAAAAACATTTAGAGAAGCTTGGCCAAACAAACTATAAATAATAAAGAAAAACTCAAGAATGAGTATTGGCCGGATTCAGTCGAATCCGCACCTAATAAGCTGACAGGGACGGAGCTACATTCACATAAGGGCCGTTTGGTTGGATACAATTTACATCGGTATAAGTTATATCGGTATAAGTTATATTGAGATAAGTTATGCTGTGATTAGTTATGCTGTGATTGTTGTTTATTCATTGTTCGGTATGTTGTATTAAGATGACAATTGTATAATTTCCAAGAAGAAGGTATAAGTCATACTGGTGCTAATTATCCCACCTTCTATAAGATATAAGTTACCTCAATGTTAAAATTAACACCAGAATAACATAAACATGGTTTGCTAACCAAACGGAGAATTAAGGTGGTATTAAATTTTTATATCACCCTTATACCTTCTTATACCTCCTACCAAAAGACCTCTTAAGGGTGTCAATTGACAACCCTTCATTGAATATTACACGGTATATATAGGTAACTATTAAAGTTTAGAGTGAACAGAGGTAACAGTTCAAGTTTGAATACACTTAGAAAAATTTCTGACTTCGCCATTGTGCGGACTTAGGGCATAACACGTAACAAGAAGATGGAACAGTTCATTACAAAGCAAAGTCGGGTTTTTCACACATTCAATAAATTCTAAAGTAAATTATAAAGGGTGTGTTTGGTATAACGGAAAATATTTTCCAAGAAAATATTTTCTTGAAAAATAAATATTAATCTTATCCATTTTCGGTATTTGGTACGCAAATTAAGGAAAATGACTTCTCATGAGTATTCATAAATAATTTAGATATATAAATATGAAGCCATAAACTTTCTTATCAACAACCTTCTGGACCCACAAATTTCATAAACTTTTGAACCGCTAAACTTTCAAAACCGCGGAAATTTCAAATGCGTAAACTTTATAATTTCTAAACCCGTAAACTTCCAAACACATAAACCTCCGAACTCGAAATTTTAAAACTTGTAAAATTTTAAGCCTTTAAACCGATAAATGCTAAAATTAAAACTAAAAAACATATTTAGATTTTTTTTCTGGGGGAGGGTGAGGGTAGGGGTGGGTGGAGGGGCTGGGGAGGGAGCAGAAAAAGAAAAAAATAATAGAAATTTCAAATTACAAAAGAAAAATTAAGGTAAAAAAAATATTTTTTTTGGGGGGGGGGGGGGGGGGGAGGGGGGAGAGATGGCGGGGATGGAGGGATAGTAAGACGAGTGGTAGGTTTCTCTTTTTCCTCAGGGAAAAGGATATCCCTTTGCCATTTCCTTGCGCTAGCTATCCACTCCTCCTCTCTTCACTCCCCTCCTTTTATCCTTCCTTTCTTTCATAAGGCAAGGCCTTTAGGAAGAGATATTGATAATTATCCCAAGGAGGCTTACTACTCAGCTGATAGATCAGGTGAGCCAGCCATGATGGAAAAACTCAAATTTGAAAAAAAAAAATTCTGTCTATAAAAAATGAAATTTGAACACACTTTGTCTATAATTTTTTTTCACTATGTTCTAGTTTGAAAACCCTTAGAAAAATTTCTGACTTCGCCATTATGCAGACTTAGGGCATAACACGTAACAAGAAGATGGAACAGTTCATTACAAAGCGAAGTCGGGTTTTTTACACATTCAATGAATTCTAAAATAAATTATAAAGGGTGTGTTTGGTATAATGAAAAATATTTTACAAGAAATTATTTTCTTGAAAAACAAATAGTAATCTTATTCAATTTTCGGCATTTGGTACGCAAATTAAGGAAAGTGACTTCTCAAGAATATTCATAAATAATTTAGATATAATAAATATGAAGCCATAAACTTTCAGATCAACAACCTTCCGGATCCACAAATTTCATAAACTTTCGAACCGCTAAACTTTCAGAACCGCGGGAATTTCAAATGCGTAAACTTTATAATTCTAAACCAGTAAACTTCCAAACACATAAACCTCCGAACTCGTAATCTTAAAACTTGTAAAATTTTAAGCCTTTAAACCGATAAATAATAAAATTAAAATGAAAAAAATATTTAGAATATTTTTTTCTGGGGGACGTGGGGAGGGTAGGGGGTGGGTGGCGGGGGAGCAGAAAAAAGAAAAAAAATAGAAATTTGAAGTTACAAAAGAAAAGTTAAGGTAAAGAAAAATATTTTTGAGGGAGGGAGGGCGGGGATGGAGGGATAGTAAGATGGGTGGTAATGGAAAAACTAAAATTTGAAATAAAAATAAAACTTTTTTTTGTAAAGGATGGTGAGAATGAGGAAGGTTGAGAAGGAGCTTTGGAAAATATTTTCTATTGGCAAGGAAAATATTTTCCTCCAATTAGAGGAAAATGAATTGACAAGGAATATATATTTTTCAAAATATTTAAGCCAATCAAAAATAAAAAAAACTAGAAAATTTTTTTTGAAAATATTTTTTTCGTACGACACACACCCAAAGTCTTATCATATTTCCTATAACCTAGTGAACAGACCCGTCTCTTTCTTCTCTGCTGAATCAAAAAGGCAACAGTTGGAATGTGGAGGAGAGAAGTTTAAAAAAATAAATAAAACAATATTTGGCTTCGCCCGTACTCGAACCGGAGACCTTCAGTGTGTTAGACTGACGTGATAACCAACTACACCACGAAACCATCTTATGAATATAGTTTGCTGAGTAATTTATTTATCCCTGTATCTCACTCTACTAACAATAATAACTTAAAAGGCGTAATTACCTTTGTGACCTAGTGACATGTAAATTTAAAATTAGATGCAGAATCTCATTTTTCACTTTAATACTACGAGCATCACTTTATTATTTTGAATTTCTCTTATATTTTCATAATCCCATAATCATTTTGTCGTACATAACAATGACCGGATAATTAGCAAATACTGATTTTGACTAGGAGTGGCAAAATGATTCAAATAAAACTGTTAATCACCCATATTATTACTAAAAGTAGATTGGATAATGAACTTTTTAAAAACGGGTTAAATATGGATAAAAATCATATTATTCATTTAGAAAATGGATAATCAATGAGTACTAATGTATAATCAATGAGTCTAACTTTTACTTTTGTAAATTCTCAAATTGGGGTTCCTCAAGTTAGGAGATAAAAAATTCTCCCAAGTGATCATATACAAGAAGTCATACATAATGTGGGTACCCTATATTATCCGTCTTAACCCGTTTTTTATCCATATTAAATATAAATCGTATCGGATAATTAATTCATTTTTTTATTATTCATTTTTGACCAAAACCATATCCGACTTAACTCGCCCATTTGCCACCTAATTCTAACCATTCAACATTTTTCACCAGTAAAATGCCACGTTAAGTTTAAATGAAATGGTAAGAGGTGGAATACCTATATCTGAAAATTCCTTTATCGGATACCTATGTAATTATCCTAAGAAAGGACGATTAGAGTCGGTTAGAAAGTCATCCTACAAATGAAAATGGTGTAATTATTAGGACAATAATTATGTAATTTAGTAATTATATAATTGTGTATTTACGACGACATGTTTTATCATAATATAATTACAAGTTTACTGTTCGGTTGTATAAGTATAATTACAATGTTAGATTAAATTTTAAATTAAGTAATTATCAAAACTTAAAAGTTAATATAATAAATATATGATTATAAATGTTTATAATAAATGATATTATATTTTGTATTTAAGATGTATATTAGTTTAGTAATCATATATTTATAATTAATATTGTATATATATATATAATTTAATTATATATATATATATATATATATATATATATATATATATATATAAAATATACGGAAAAGGGTCAAAACTACCCCTAGACAATTGGAGTTGGTACAATAATGCCCTCTGTCCACCTATTTTGAAAAAATTGCACTCATCGTTATCTTTATGGCTTAAGAATGCCCTTACGACTAAATAATAATTAATTTTCATGTGCCATAACGATAAAAGGTCAAAACTTCCCCTAGACTATTGAAGTTGGTACAATAATACCTCTATCTATAAAAATCTCCCTCCCCCCCAGAGTCTAGGGAGATTATTGTACCAACTCCAATAGTCTAGGGGCAGTTTTGACCTTTTTTCGTTATGACACATGGAAATTAATTAATTTTTTTATCTAACATGGCCGTTAGTCGTAAGACATTCTTGAGCCAAAAAGATAACGGTGAGGGCAATTTTTTCAAAATAGGTGGACGGAGGGTATTATTGTACCAACTCCAATTGTCTAGGGGTAGTTTTGACTCTTTTCCGTATAATTAATAATATTTAGTATAGATACTTACAAAAATAAAAAATATATATTTTGTAAACATTATAGAATTCATGTTTGATCAAATAAATAAATATTTGTAAATGTAATATTATAACATTATTCAAATATTTGACAAAATTAATCTATCAATTCTAAGTAAAAAAAAAAGAACAACATAGAATGTGAGCCAACACTACTAAAACAAGTAAATTCGAACCATGAATATAACACAATTTTAAAATATAAAAACAAATAAAATATTTTAACATGTGTCAAATTCTAACATAATAATAGTAAGTTCTAGTGCAACTTGATAATTAGGAAACATGATAAGTTCATAACTATATTCAACAATGAAATTTCACTTTATTGCATCACGCATTATATGTCAAGTTTGTTAATAACTTATTATTTCAAATATTAGAAGGTGTAGTTTAAAAAAATAGAATAATAAAATAAATAAAAAATATATACAGCAAGTAATTACATGAAATCACGAGAAGTAATAAAAAAATAAAAAATAAATAATGTACAAAAAATTATAGTTTAAAATTTCAAAAGAAGTTAAAAAGTAAAAATAAAATTAAAAATTAAAATAATAGAAATAAAAAGTTATAAGGAAATTAAATTAAAATAAAAACAAAAAAAAACTAAAAATAATTTTGTAATTACACAATATAATTATTATAGTTCTCACCTTTCCCCTGAGAATTGGAGAGTGTAATTATATTCTTTTAATTATATCTAATTTTATATTATCCTAAGTAGTAATTTTGGCTAAATAAATATTTCAAATTGTGTGATTATATCCAATTACGCTTAAATCCATTTTAAGGTGCTTCCGAAACAAGCTCTTACTGAACATATTGTGTATGTGTGTGTGTTTTTCTTAAATAATTTTACCTTTTCCGCTGGGTGGGTGGTGGGGTGTGGGGATTTTGGAAGCTTATCATTTTGCAGGTATTTATTAGACTAATAAAATACTAGTAGATCTTTTTTGTCACATTCATCGGCTTTTCAAATGATTTATTTTGGACATATTCACTTTGGACTTATTAGACGTGATTAGATATTAGCTTATTCAATTTAATCACTACATTTAATCCAGAGCTTTGTCTCTTCACATAACTCATAATGTTCAATCTTTTTTAATCCAAAAGATAAACAAATCATTATATGATAATATAGTTTTCTTTAATTTGAAAGTGTTAACCGTATAATTCAGTGGCAAACCTACAGTAGTTTTTGCTGCTATATATATTAAAAATTTATCTCTTATGGTAAAGGTTAACATCTTATTTATTTTAAATAAATATTATTTTTAAAATTATATTTTATAGATACTTTTTACTGTTTATAATAAAATATCTATTTTTTTTTGGTAATTAAAGTTTTTTCGTTAATATCTATTTATAATAAGAAACTATCTGAAAGCCCCTATGGTTTGCTGCTTCCAAACCTGGTTGTCAGGACTTGGATGAAATCTGTTCTATTTTCAGGCAACCCCACAAATACCGACTGTCTGAAAGCTAACATAATAACTACACTTACTGTCCTAACTTTCTACCTTCTACTATATTCTAAGGTGTTGCAATTGTTGCCTAATTCTAGGGGTGCCTCTAACATTACAGTTGTACACTATGTCTCTCAGTAGAGCAGTATTACATCGAAAAGTCTTGTTGAATACTCTTGCATTCCTTTCTAGCCAGATAGCATATGCAACTTCAGCTGTGACCATTTTAAAAATGGCTGCACGACATGTTCGTCCCTTGCTTTGGTAATCAACCATTGTACTTTCTGGTTCCAACTGATACTAGGTAGGTATTGTTCCTGTAGCCAATTCATTCTCTTCCCCATAGATCCACAGTGACCGGGCATTCCGTGAGCAGATGATCTCTTGTTTCAGGTTGGATTTGGCATAGAGTCCATTGTTGATCAATACCCAATCCTCAGCTATGTAGTCTATCCTTTGTTGGTAGTCTGTCCTGTAGGAATAGCCACAGGTTGAACACTGCTTTTGATCTGGCTTGGTTTTGTATGATTAAGTTCTTCCATGGGACTGTTGGCACTTCTTGCAACTGTGACTGGTACAACTGTTTAGTAGTGCATTTCTGATGTTTCCAGTTCTGGATCCTTTGTAGAGTGTCCCTGGATTGGATGATCTTCTTAACCATCCAGCTGGCTTGGGTAGGGATTGGCATGGATTCTATTGGTCTGTCTTTGATATAATACACTGTGATCCACCTTATCCCCATCTTATCCTTCTTATGTGCTATGTCCCAGCAGGTCTTTGCAATGGCAGCCTTGTTCCATAATTTGAGGTTGGTTAGGTTCATTCCACCTACTGACTTTGGAGTGCACATTTTGTCCCAGGAGATGTATGCTTTCTTAGTTACAGTATTCATCCAGGACCAAATGAAACTCCTGCAAATGCTTTCAATCATTTTAAGAACTTTCACTGGGAAGATAAACACCTGAGCCCAGTAAGCTTGAATTCCAAAGATGACAGATTGCACTAGTTGAAGTCTCCCAGAGTATGACAGTGTTCTAGCAGTCCAAAAAGTGATCCTAGCTGTAATTTTCTCCACTAAAGGTTGCCACTATAGTAGAGTATCTTGGTGCTCAGTGGTACTCCCAGATACTTGAAAGGCAGTTGGCCTTGTTCATAGCCAAGATGGTCAAGGATCTGCTTCTGTACAGGTATTGGTACTCATCCAAAATAGACTGAGCTCTTGTTCAAGTTGGCCTTGAGACCTGAGGCTGCAGAGAATTGGGAGAAGCAGTTGGATAATGCCTTGAAAGATTGGAGGTCTCTCTTGGTAAACAGCAACAAGTCATCTGCAAAGCACATATGTGTAATACCCAGTTTTTTACATCTGGGGTGGAATTGATATGCTGGATCAACTTGTAATACAGTGCATGACCTGCTTAAATACTCCATGACCAAGGCATATAGGAATGGGGAAATGGGGTCCCCTTGCCTCAATCCTCTGGCAGCAGCAAATGGAACAGTAGGCTCTCCATTAACTAAAACAGAGTAGCTCACTGTTGATATACACTCCATAATCCATTTGGTGAAAGTGCTAGGGAATCCAGTCTGTTCCATGACTTGCTGTATGAACACCCATTCCACTGAATCATATGCTTTCTGGAGATCTATCTTAATAATGCATCTGGGGGAGACATGCTTCTTAGTATAGCTTTTAACAAGCTCATGAGCTAGGATGATGTTATCCTGAATTTTCCTACCCGGAATGAACCCTGCCTAAGCTTCATTGATGAGGCTTGCCATCACCTTCTGCAGCCTATTAGCCAGTACTTTGGAGATGAGTTTGTATAGGACAGTACAGTAAGAAATAGGTCTATACTCTTCGATTTAAGTTGGTTTGGACAGTTTAGGGATGAGGGTAATAGTTGCACAATTGATTGGTCTGCACATCTTTGCTGAGTTGAAGAACTGCTTAATGGCAGTAGGGACTTGGTTACCAATGATGTTCCAGCTCTTTTTGAAGAAAACAGCATTGTATCCATCTATTCCTGGTGCTTTCTCATCTCCAATAGCTTTGAGACTCTCTGTTATTTCTATTTCAGTAACTGGAGCACACAGTTCATGTCTTTGCTGTTGTGTCAGTTTTGGGCCATTGGACATGTACAATTGGTTGATAGCAGGTAGTTTTGGTTCAGCAGTGCCCATCAATGCTTTGTAGAATCCCAGGATTTCCTCTTTAATTTCTGTTGGTGCAGTCAGCTTGATTCCCTGTGCATTGGCAGTCTCATTAATCTGCTTCTGCTGACTTCTGTCCTTCATTACTGCAGTAAAGTACTTGGTGTTGGAGTCCCCAAGTTGTATCCACTTTGCTCTTGCCTTCTGTTGTAGGACACTCTCCTCAATCAGTGACCATTTTTCCAGTTGCAATATCAGTTCCTTCTCCTTCTGTTGTAGTGCATCATTGTAGGCTTGACTCAATTGGGTTTGTAGGATTCCCTATTCCTGTCGACTCTGCTCAATTCTAAGTGCAATTGTCTTGAACTCCTTATTATTCAGTGTCTTCAAAGGAGTCTTCAGGGCTTTGAGTTTGTCCCATATTGTTCTCATGGTATCTGTCTTCCCATCCTGCCATACTGTTGTCACAATGTGTTGGAAATCTTTGTGTTCAGCCCATACATTAAAGAATTTGAAGTTCCTCTTCCCTTGCCAGGAGGATGCTTTCAGTGTTAGTATCATTGGGTTATGGTCTAAAATTAATGGTACATCATAATCAGTGACCACCTGGTTCCAGTTGATCCTCCATTCGTAATTGCCAAACACTCTATCAAGCCTGATGCATACTCTGTCCACACCAGTTTGCTTATTGGTCCATGTGTAGTAGTCACCTCTCCTGGGTAACTCTGTCAGTCCAGTAAGTTGTAGGCAATTGTTGAAATCCACAGTTTCTGGTAATCTGACTGACTTGCAAGATTGTCTATCTCTGTCACACAAGACTGCATTGAAATCCCCAGCAACAACCCATGGTTCTTTGATTCCTGTTGCCAAATTTTGTAAGCTGCTCCATAAAGTTCTTCTCTGCTCCAGTCCATTAAATCCATAAACCACAGTGAGGAAACATTTCAAGTCCCCTGTTCTGCTGGAAACCCTGCTGTGGATCAACTGGCTTTCCTCCAGAACACTAGTGACTGTGAAAATTTTTGGATTCCATAGGATCCATACTCTGCCTTTTTCCCCTGAGACATAGTTAGTTAAGACACCTCAACCTGGTGCTAATAGATTAGCAATTCTATTAGCATGTGCTTGATTAACTTTTGTTTCTACTAGTCCTACTAGGTTAATGTTGTGTTTCCTAATGTATTCCCTAAATTCTTTCTGCTTGTACCTCTTATTTACACCCCTTATGTTCCACACTAACCACTTCATTAATAAGATGTTGATGTAGTGTTCCCAACCTCCCCCGGAGGTTCATGTTTACTACTAGATACTGCTGCAAATCTGTTACTCACAGTAATGGGCGACAGAGGGGGGAAATTGATACTGTTGAGTGCTGGGCTCTGAGGTTGCTTTCCCTTGTCATTGCTCTTATCACCCCTCTGGTTCTGTCTTGACATGGATTCCTGCTGAGGTCCACTAGGCTCCCTTGTTGGGGACTGCCTTTGTAATGGCATAACAGGTCCCTTGGTTCTCCACTCCTGGACTGGCTTGGGCTTCCACACTTATGTAGGCTGTTTAGGTAACTGTTTTTGTAGACTTGCACAATTGTGTCCTATTGTTTGACATTTCTCACAGAATGAAGGCTTCCATTCATACTCCACATCTTGAATAAAACTCTTCCCATTTGGATCCATAACCGTTACTTCTGTAGGTAGTGCTTTGGTCACAGTCACCTCAATGAGCATTCTGGCATAGGATATCCTTGTCTGTTTTGTAGTATATTCATCAGCAAAGATTGGCTTGCCTAGTACACTAGCTATTCTGCTGAGAGATCTCATACCCCAGCATGACATTGGTAGTTTTGGGAATTTAACCCACAGTGGTGTTTCAGTCGGAAACTCTTCTGAAAAATCAAACTCTGGTGTCCATTGTTTGAGAATCATCGGCCTATTGGCTATTGAGTAAGGGCCAGCACAGAGTACCTCTTTGGCATCAGCCACTGTCTTGAATTTTACAGTGTAATATCCCCCATCATGGTAGAACAAATTTGGTTCGGGAACATGGGACCAGTGATGGTTTATGAATCTTCTCATTGCGTTGAATCCAGGACCATCTCAGAATGTATACCACTAAGTCACACATCCACTTGGCTTCCTCCTCTTCCACCTCTGCTCGTTCCAGTTGTACTATGGGCTTTCCTTCAACTAAAGTTGGGGCTATGTAGTCGAGTGCCATACCATGAGTCGCAAAGCGATTTTTCTGAAATAGTGTTGACCAGGCCTTCTTAGGTTCTTCTGCTTTATTTTTGGCAATCTCTGGTTGTTCTTCAGTTGGTATTTCGGGTTGCATGGTCGTCTCTGTCACGGGACCTGCTTCGACTGTAGTCGGAGAGGTTGGAGTACCCTCAACCTCTGGTGTCATTGGTGTTTCTGTAATCATTCTTTATGGAACATCTGATTGTTCTGTGACTATCTCCGTCGGTGGCAACGCCACTTCCATGGAGTCTAGGGTTTCCTCCGAGCTCAATTTATGCGCCTCCTTCACGGTATTCTTCTCTATAATCAGTTGATTGAGCTTGTCAAAGGTATCAATTGGGATTTTATGTGGTCTTCCCCTTCCTCTGCTCCTGCCTTTCGCCATCGACACACGCTCGGTGTACGTTATGCTAACGTGCGCCGAGAGAGATGAGAGAGACGAGATTATCACGTTGACCAACAATATAAAATATCTAATTTTGGTACCTCCTACTCTTAAGCCTCTAAATATGCTATTCAGTTACACTATTTTTCTCTCTCTAATTTGATACATATCATTCTCTCTTTCAAATAATACTGGATTCATTAACCGACCACCGCTTTACTTAGCTGGGATTTGGAACCTCCTCCTCTCCGGCGAAATCCAGTTGTACAGCTCTCTCTATCTCCCCCTTTCATCTCCTAAATTTTCCGTCAAATTTGAACTTGGTTATCTTAATTTCCAAATTTGAAAATGGAGAAAAATGATTTCTTAACCCCAAAGGCAATTATGAATCGAATCAAAGCTAAGGGCTTACAACCACTTTTGAAAATAAGGCAATAGGGAGAAAGGTCAAAGACTTAAAGTATATCAGCTAAAGGAATCAGTAATACAACTTTGCTTCGGAGAGAGAAAACGTTGAAGCCAATATAATTCACATGTTTAGGAAGAAAGGGGGTTGAGTGCAACAAAATTTATTTGTCAAGTTGGAATCTTCTTTATTGATTCTTGAATTTTATGGTAAGTCTCCATGTTGGTCTTTTTTTTTTCTTTTTTCTGAATTCTTCTGTTTAATAGTTTTACAGGATTCGTGGGAACAGTAAGATTTATGGTTTTTGCTCGATGGCGGATTCGTCGAAAATTAGAGTTTGTTCTTAAACAAAGACGATGGATTTTGGGGCCGAGCAACTTGATTTTCTGTTAATCTATTTTAATGTATTTTCAACGTATCACGCTATATTTTCATGTATTTTATTATATTCATGTCTTTTTTGTCACTGTAATTCAATGTATCTCGTTGTATTCCATGTATTTTATTGTATTCACTGTCATTTTTTCTCATTGTATTTTAATGTATCCCGCTGTATTCTATATATTTCATTGTATTCACTGTCTCGCTATATGCTATGAATGTATTCATGTCTTTTTAATTAATATAATTTATGTATTAAGATGTATTATATAATTTCTTTAGAGATTGCTATATTTTGGGGTATTTTTTGGTTGAGAATCTTTTTTATATCTCAAAATATAAACTTGTGTGTTATAATTGAGTTTGTTGAGTTATATTAGGAGTTTATTATGTTAATTGATTCACTTTCCGTTTTAAAAACAGTGTAATCCCCTATTTCACGCCGTGAATACAGTCGAATATAATAATTCGTCCAGCTGTAATTCCATGTTTCACTCCATGACTACATTCAAATATACTTGAATACAACAATTAATTAGTTGGACTTCCCTGATTCATGCTTATTTTTGCTAATGTATTCATGAATACGATAACTTAAATACATCAAATACATCTTATAATCACAGAAAATGTATCTATAATCCATAATATAGCAAATGATATCTATAGATGGATAATTACTACTAAAATATAGTTCTTTATGAAAATTTCTCATATATGTTCAACAACAACAACAACAACCCAGTAAAATCCCACTAGTGTGGTCTGGGGAAGCTATTCTGTACGTAGACCATACCCCTACCCCGAGGGAGTAGAGAGATTATTTCGAAAGACCCTCGATTCATTGGCGATCCTGCCTATCAATAATGGCAACTGGTTCCTCCTCATAACTCAGGCTCTCATCCAACTGAATAGTGCTGAAGTCTAACACATGGGACTAGTCGGCGTGATATCTCTGAAGAATAGACACGTGAAAAACTAGGTGAACACCTAATAAACTGGGGGATAAAGCAAGCTCGTAAGCAACCTCCCTAACTCGCCTCAACACCTCAAATAGGCCAATAAACCTTTGGCTCAGCTTGCCTTTCTTCCCGAACTCATAACACCCTTCATTGGCAAGACTTTCAAGAGGACTTTCTCGCCAACCATAAATGATACATCCCGCGCCTTCTAATCCACGTAATTTTTTTGTCTGGACTAAGATGTGTGAAGCCTCTCCTGAATCAGCTTTACCTTGTCCAAGGCATCTTGCACCAAATATGTATCGTATAACTTAGCCTCACCAGGCTCAAACTACCCGATAGGAGAACGACACCGCCGACTGTATAAATCCTCAAATGGAGCCATCTTAATGCTGGATTGATAGCTGTTGTTGTAACAAAACTCTGCCAAAGGCAACAACTAATCCCACTGTCCTTCAAGATCAATCACACATGCTTTGAGCATGTTCTCTAAATCTGAACTGTCTGCTCCGATTGCCTGTCAGTTTGAGTATGAAATGTTGTGCTAAGCTCTACATGGGTCCCGAACTCATTCTGAGTGGCTCTCCAGAAATGGAAAGTGAACTGAGGTCCTTTATCTAATACGACAGAAACGAGCACACCGTGCAACCTAACTATATCTTGAATGTAAATCCGGGCCAATCTCTCTAAAGTGTAAGTAGTCACAACGGGAATAAAGTGCACCAACTTGGTCAGCCTGTCAACAATGGCCCATATTGCATCGAACTACCGCAAGGTCCGCGACAATCTAACTACAAAGTGCATAGTAATGCGCTCCCACTTTTAGAGTAGTATAGGTATCTACTGAAATAGTACACTCAGCCTCTGGTGCTCATACTTAACCTACTGGCAATTCAAACACTTACATACATACTCCACTATGTCTTTCTTCATTCTCTGCCACTAATAATGCTGCTTCAAGTCACGATACATCTTCATCGCACCCAATGAACGGAATACCACAAAATGTATGCCTTTTGTAGTATCCTCTCCCTCAGACCATCAACATTACTTATAGACGACCCTAGAGTCGCAAAACACCATCCTCGCCAATAGAATCCTCCTTGACACTACCCTGAAGCACTTGTTGACACCCAATTTTCTCTATGTATTTTTAATATGCAAAATACTTTCAAAATAGCATATGTATGCATATATAATGTATGTCCAAATGTTTTATTATTTTTTCGTAATTTTTAAAGGTTATTAAATCAATTTATTCCATTATTTTTATCCATAAAAATCTAATACTTGTTTCCAAAATTATCATTTTGGTAATTCACTTATTGATTTTCATATTTATGCTAATGTATAGATAAGGTAATTTTGAATATTTTTACAAAATTTATTTGGTATTTTTTAAAAAGCTAAATTGCGTAATTGCAATATTGGCCTCTTTTAGGATTTAATTACGTTTAAATTTACAAAAGTTAAGTACAATATTTTAAATAGTTAACTATATGTTATAAATCATTTTAGTTCTTTCAATTTATTTTCCAAAATTAATTTGCTATTTTTATAAAATAAATAGGGAAAAATGACTATTTTGGAATCTAACCAAACTTCATTTCAACTATAGCCCAAAAAATTGATCCCAATTTGAACCCAATTTCCCCTGGCCCAATTCCTCTTAAATCCGACTCCTTACCCATTTTAATAACCCAAGCCGGTCTCCCACCTACCCCGTTCAATATGGATCGTTGATCATTTAGATCAACGGTCCCTATTTCCCCTTCCTAAATAAACCAAACGACTCCCTAAAACCCTCTCATTCGAACCCTCATCTCTCTCTCTCTCTCTCTCTCTCTCTCTCTCTCTCTCTCTCTCTATATCCCTGGTTCTCGCTAGAATCTTTCCCTTTCCCCACCTCTCAGATGAACTACCTTCTCCGACCATCCTTGCATGAATCCATGGTAGTCTCA
Source organism: Nicotiana benthamiana (assembly GCA_034376525.1). NCBI lineage: Eukaryota > Viridiplantae > Streptophyta > Magnoliopsida > Solanales > Solanaceae > Nicotiana > Nicotiana benthamiana. Next base: position 71,664,700 of record CM067332.1, read on the forward strand.
CTACCTACTAGCCTTATGGTTCCCTCTTGATCACGTGTCATCATTTTGAGGCTCTCAAGTGAACAAGAGGCGGTTCACTCGCCTCCCATGGCTTCCTGTGCCATTTATGGCCATCCATGGTCATTTGAGAAGGATCTATGACTTTTCCGGCTAGATTTGTAACCTTTCAAGGCATCTGTCACATTTTCTGGGTTTTTTGAAACCCTAACCTTTAAGATCTTTTGATTTTCCTCCAGATCTACTTTAGACCTGTACTTGCTATGGATGTTTTAAGTATTTTCTCGAAAGTCTTTTGACTTTCTTTCAAAATGACCCTTCATCTTCTCCGATTAGGGTTTTCCTTTAAGTTTTCTTTTCAAACATCTTAGATTTTAACTTGTTTGTGATTTTGCTAAGTTTTTCTTATGTTTTTCTCTTATTTGTTTCAGCATACTAAAACCCTAGTTCTTTTGTTCGAGTTCTGAAACTATTTGCTAGTACTTATTTGATTCATTTGTTTATCATCTTTTAGAATCGATTATTGTTGAAAACCCTAGGTCTTCTTGGTCTAAAATTGATTGTTTGAGTACTTGAATCGATTGAAAGCTTTTGTTTTAGACTTTCATTTTCTTTTTGTGACTTATCTAATTTTACTATTTCTCAACTCGACTAGGGTTGAAACCTTAACTTTTTAAAAAAAAAGGGTTTCCTCACCTGCTATTGTGAAACATTTGCACGCTTCTGATGCACTGTTTTCTTCCCTGTTGATTCAATGTAACTCGAACTACCCGATTAATATGCTTTGAATGTTTGCTACTAAATCCTAGCTTATTTCTTCCACTACTGCATGTTTGTGATTATATCTTTTGTCAATTTGTTTGGCCACGCATGTCTGATGACCCTGTTCACTTTATTTATATACTAAAGCCTCTTCTTTGATTGATCTTGGTCTTGTGACTGATTTCTAAAGTTTCCATTCTTATGAGCCCTGATTTCACTCGCCTGTTCAAAATCGATTGATTTTTTCTCATAATTGTAATATTTACCTTGCTGAATCTATTTAAAAAATAAGCATATTTCTGTACTTAGACTCGATTGCTTACTTAATATTTTTACTACCCTTTTATGGAAATAGTCAGTATCTCTCTACACTGATTTCTTTCCTTATTTGAATCTGTTACTGCCTATGAAACAATGATTCCTTAAGTAAAGGGAGTCACTTGAGTAATTGATTCTGACTGGAGATTGTTTCTATATTTGTACTAAAACTTTATTTATTACCTTCCTTCACTCGTTTTCAAAAAGCTATAAATACCCTGCACCCATCTTCTTTCAAATACAAGAACACAAGGAATAAAACACCTGAGTTCAGAACACACACTTCACGCAAAACTCTCTTCTTTTTTCTCTGTTACTACTTGTATTGCTGCCTTATCTAGCCGGCTGAAAGCCAAGGCTAGGCTGTGGGAAATTCGCTTACTTTTCTATCTGCATTTTCTTCTTTACTGGTATGTTCTAATTGATTTTCCAACATCAACAACAACATGTTTCTTTACTATTTCCTTCACTCTTGCCTGTTTCCCGATTGTGTTTAATCAAGTTCCATTATTAAGCATGTTGTAATCTGCCCCTTCTCTTTTGAATTTATGTTTTCTTATGTATGAACTCTGCCAGTCACTTATTATGACTTACGAATCCCAAACCCCATATCTCCTATGTGTTTGTATTCCTCGGTTGGTTTGGGGCATGTGAGCATTAGATATTGCTGTACATAACCCAAACCTAATCCCCCCTGGGGTCATAACCTCCATATCCCCTCTATGTGTTGTATTCTCTGGCAAGTTCATACCAGCATCATCTACTGCTATGTATGCCCAAACATGAACCCTTTCTAAGGTCATATGCTCCATGCAATGAATTCCCAATCCCCTGACCCCTTTGTATCAAAATGCTGATTCTGTGTAGTGCTAACTTTACTACTACTATTTTACAATCACCCGTACCCCTCTCTATTCTCCACTCAGTTTTAAACCTCTCTTCCTGCACTTCCATTATATTCTTAGACTTAGGTTCTGCCCCTCTTTTGTGAGCCTTTCCTTGGGACCCATGAGCTCCCTCTAAACTTGGACACACAAGAGCTGACCCTTCCATGCTGCACTCATCTCTATCTGATTCTGCAAACTTGGGTATAAGCATCGCTCGAGGTCCCTTTGAGACCCTTAGGGAACTTTGACACACCTAGGTTTTGGAAATGCTTTGAAACAAATGACATTTAAGGTGGTTTTTTCCCTAACTCAGACAAGAAGTCAAGAATCAGGCCTCCTCTGGTTGTAAATTTTTTTCTTTTACATTCTTTTTGATGTAATTCAACAATTGGTCCATAATAATTTTGTAATAAACATTTTGGGTTGGTTAGTGAAAAAAAGGCGGGGTAATTGTGAATGCTTAACTATTTTAAGGGTAGAGAACATGCCTATATGATATGTTTTCTGCTTGATTTACTCAGGATTTAGAGAACATGCTCATAGGACTTGATTTTCTGTACGATTAATTCGACATTTAGATAATATGCCTATAGGACTCATTTTAGTCTGCATGTTTAACTCTGCATTTAGAGAACCTGTCTATATGACCTGTTTTAAATTCTGCATTTAAATAATATGCCTATAGGATTTGTCTTCAATTCTGCATATTTGTTACCACACTTAGACACCAAGCTCTTAGGATCTAAATGATTATAATCCGGCATCATGTCCAATAGGCTAAAATCAGTACCCTTTCATAGAAATGATGCATATAGGAATTTCAAGCAAATCCTGCCTACTTCATTTCACGTTCAACTAGATATTAGGTCTATAGAAATTAAAATCAGCATTAATAGATGCCAATGTCAATAGAATCTGAAACCAGTCTAGTCTAAAATCATTTCAATTCATATGGTTCTGAATTAGTTAAAACAACTCCCTCTTCCTATTAATACAGTTTAGAAAGCATGTTTATGGGATCTCAAATCGTTTATTTTAGAATTGCTGCTGCTTTACCACATTCTGAATCAGTAATAGATACCGTGTTTATATGGTCTCATCCAAACACTTAGGCAAGCCTTAGGTGATAACAACAAGTAAAACTGAATTCACCTTCGTTAGCTGGTATGCTACAACCATCAGGTAGGCCTGATTCAGACTTCTTATTTGAGTTACATAATAAACTGGTATTAAAATTCCCTTTAACACTTTAGATCCAGACCCTGATTGTGTTTGGGTCATGCTATTTATGTGCTTTGCTTGAGGAGGTATACACGAGCCTTTTAGTTGGTTACGTGCTTCCCCTTAATGTGCAGTCCTATGTGATTTTATATGTCTCCGTTGCTTTTTCACCTTTTGAAACCTGAAAAGTCAGCCTAATATCCCTCCTTTTTTGGAATAGTAGTCCTAAGTTCCTCTGGGACTGATAGGAATGGGATGGATAATAGTATGTAATAGTGTGGAGACCAATATGCGCTTTAGTACCTTAATAGGGTGGGAAGGGTATATATGTATATGATGACAGGTGCGCTAATACAACGTGTATCCCCTCTTTTGAAGAGTGATTACCGGGTATTGCATTGATATAATTCATATTACAAATAAACCCAGGACCTCTCCATCCTCTTTCTTTTCCTTTAAATATTTATGGAATTGTAACTTTTTTTCAAAATTAGCCTTTTAGTGATTGCTCTTTAAAACTGTGTGTATTAATATCCCCTCTTATTTGAGCATTATTTGTTTATTTGTTAATTGCACAAATTCACAAAGAACTATCTAGATGGGAACCACACTAGCGGATCCTGAGGGGTGCATATCACCTTCCCCTTCGGATAATTTCATACCCTTACCCTATCACCAGTTATCAAACAAACTTAGAAATGAACCTTATAGGTGTACTAATGCACCTTAAATTATTAGGTGGAGAATCCTCAAGTGCAAAACCCATTTCCCAAAATGAATGAGTTGTCCTATACCCAAAATGTCATCAATCCAATTTTTTTATGCGAAGTGGGAAAAAAGGAGTGCGATAGCATGGAGACCCTGGTGGGGGATATTAGACTTTTATCATTTTAGATTGTTCTTGTAAATTTATACCTTCCCTTTATGTGCAATTACTTGTTTAAATTTCTTTAAGCGTTTATCTCTTTTCAAAGGCAAAATTGACTTATCTTCTTCGTTTCCTTCCGTTATTATTGCTTTGAATTATAAAATTGTTGTATTTACTACTTTCTTAACATGCAAGTACGTGCCAAAATGCTTTAATTATTGCATAATCATGCTCAACATCATACTCCACTCGTGCCAAACAAATACCATAGCAACGCTAATAATGAGTGGTTGCGCTCTTCCTATATTATTACCCCCTAAATTTGGAAAGGCATATTTGCGGTAAACCAGTCGATCAACGGTGCAGTCGATGGTTCAGTGCCTTCTCCCTTGATTTTTCCGCTCAATGGTACCGATCTAAGACCCATGGAAACCTTATTTTATTCAAACTGTGCATGCATCATAGTCAAACCTAGTCGGGTTAGTTATGTTGTCCACATAATGATCCTTTAAGATAGCCTTGTCCAAAGTCCACTAGGTTTCCCTAAACCTAAATAGACACCACCACGTTCTGTGCATTTATTTGGAGAACTAAATTCTTCATGTAATTGTTGATATTAAATAGTTGAGTCTGGTGGAGATAAGGGTCTAACCCTTTTGTTTTGCAGAAAGTGAGGCACGAGGTCCCCAATTTTGGTATAATTAGCATGTCCCCACTCTTTGTGACGACCCGACCGGTCGTCTTAAGAATTAATGCCTCGATCCCCTATTAACTGCTTCCCCCAAGTTTATTTCTGCTATTTTTGATTTGCCCGGATGTTTGATTTTAAGTTTCAAAGAGTTTTGGGACACTTAATCACTAAATGAGAGCTTAAGTGTTGGAAAGTTGACGGTAGTCAAAATAGTGTGAAGTCGACCTCAGAATATAAAGTCAATGGTTCTGTTAACTTCGTTGAGTGATATGGGGGTTAGGAGCATGTTTGGATTGTGTTTTGGAGGTCTATAGCTAATTTAGGCTTGAAATGCCGAAAGTTGATTTTTTGAAGTTTCCAGTTCGATAGTGAGATTTTTTATGCGAGGGTCAGAACGGAGTTCTGGGAGTTTCAGTAGCTCCATCGTGTCACTTATGATGTGTGTACAAAATTTCAGGTCGTTCAGAGGTGGTTTGGTTGAGTTTTTTATCGAAAGCGTATTTTTGAGAATTTTGGAGTTCCTAGGCTTAAATCCTTGATTAATACAAGGTTTTGATGTTGTTTTGGGTGTTTTAGGGATGGGTACAATTTTGAATGAGGTATTAGGTGATGTTTATGCTTTTTTTTGGTCCCAGGGGCCTCTTGATGATTTCAGATGGTTGATGGGAGGATTTTTTAAGTTAAGAGATTGTTGGTTTAGTTGGTACCTGTCATAACTGCACATGTGGTTTGGGTTCTGCAGGTGCAAAGCCGCAGAAGCAATGTAGAGGACCCCTGAAGCGGATTCTTTCCTTGCCTTCAGGTATCGCAGATGCGGAAGTTAGACCACAGAAGCGGTTTCGCATCTGCGATAAAGTACTCGCAGATGCGGTTGCTTGTCCCTTAAAGGAAAGTCATAGATGCGATAGTTGTTCTCCAGAAGCGGGACCGTAGATGCGGTCCAGGGCCAAAAATGAGGAAGTCATTGGGCAGAGCATATAAATGGTTGCTCTTGCAAAATTTAGCTATTCTTCCATCATTTTCATCCGGGTTTGAAGCTTTTGAGGGGGATTTTTGAGGAATCCAAAGGGAAATCACTTGGAGTTAATGTCCTTAACTTCATAACTCATTTTATGTGATTAAATAACTAATTAATGGTTAAAAATTTAGGGATAATGGGTAATTAGAGCTTAAGTTTAAGAGACCTTTAGTTGAGTGATTTTGCTATGTATAGACTCATAAGAGTACGAAGCTTCTGAAAATGTAAATTTCACCTAAATTCGAGTGTGAGCCTAAGGGGCATTTTGGTTATTTTACATAATTTTGCATATTAGCTTAGACTTTAATTGTAGAACAGTTACATGAGGTGTTATTTATACTACGCAATTGAATTGAATAGATTTGGGCCATTTGGAGGCGGATACTCATGGCAAAGATGTGGTGTCAGGTTATTTTTGAGCTGGTTCGAGATAAGTGGCTTGTCAAGCCTTGTGTGGGGGGCCTTCCCCTTATGATATGATATTTGATAATTAAAATGCCTTGTACTTGAGGTGACGGTCATGCACTTTAGCTAATTGTTGAAAGCCCGATTTTACTTTAAGCATGTAAACTGAGTTCTTTTCCTTCCTGTTTTATTCTACCTTCAAACTTAGCATGTTATTAGCTAGAAAAATATACTTAGTTGACTTAATTGCCTATTTATTTAACTACCTTAATTGCACCACGCGAAGCATGTTGGACAAGAATTTAATTGTTTACTAGTGTGAAGTGGGCATTTAATTTAACATTCTTGTGTTGCTACTATGTATTTTAATTTGAGACTACCGGACGGCATCCCGGGAGATCCCTTATACGAAATTATGATCTGGACTGAGGCGAGGGATACCAAGAGATCCTTTGCACGTATATTGAGGATACCGAGAGATCCTCGGGATACTGAGAGATCCCTTGCATATATTGAGGATACCAAGAGCTCCTCGGGATACCAAGAGATCCCTAACATAGATTGAGGATACCAAGAGATCCCCGGTTATTATCCTTGTTGTGAGTGGTATTTCCTTGTGAATTGGCTTTATATTCTATTTCTGTTATTGTACTTTTATTATCTTGTATAGACTCTCACTGTTATATTGTTTATCTTATGCTGTCATTTCATTAGTAATTAACCTCAGTAAGGCCTTGACCTTCCTCGTCACTACCGACTGAGGTTAGGCTTGGCACTTACTGAGTACCGCTGTGGTGTACTCATGCCTCTTCTGCGCATGTTTTTCATGTGCAAGTCCAGGTACCGCTGATCAAGCCTACCATCCTTGAGGGAGGTGACTACTTAGAGACTCCAAGGTATATCTGCCGCGTCCGCAGACCAAGGAGTCCCTTTCTATTCCTGCTTTTGTATTTAGCCCTTCTGTACTTTTTTGTTTGTTAGACATTCCAGAGTTAGTAACATTTATCGTAGCTTGTGATTCGTGAGGTTCCGGGTCTTGGATTTAGATGTTGCTTTTGAGATTATATACATATGGTGTATGCCGAGGGGTACATTTAACACTATTATTTCTTTATTTCTATATTTAGATCATTTTATTTCCGCAACTTTGGTTATCTTTTTGCAATTTAGGCTTACTTAGTCGTAGAGACTAGGTGCCATCACGACGGTTTACAGAGGGTGAACCGGGGTTATGACAAGTTGGTATTAGAGCTCTAGGTTCATAGGAGTCAGAGAGCACAAGCCAATTTATTAGAGTCTCGCTGATCGGTATGGAGACGTCTGTACTTATCTACGAGAGGCTATGCAACTGTTAGGACACATGCTACTCGAGATGATCAAGCACTCGTGCCCCCTAGTGTAACCGTCAGAGGCTAGGGCCGGTACAGAGGCCAAGGATGCGCACGTGGTGTAGCTAGAGCACCTATGCAAGCTGCTGCCGAGGTACCATCAATAGTTCCAGCCAGAGTCCAGGAACCTGACACGCCTACTTCTGCTACTAGTACTCCATCTCTTCAGGAGACTTTGGCACGATTCATGAGAATGTACACCACTTTGGCTTAGGTAGGATTGTTTTCCTTTACTGCAACCAAATCCCAGGCTGGGGGAAGAACACCGACTCTCATCGCCCACATTCCTGAGCAGCGAGTGCATGTTAATCAGGACTCTAAGATTATTCCTGTACCGCCTACAGTACCAGTTCAGCCTGAGGAAAGGACCGGGATTTTCAAGGATGAGCAACTGAGGCTTTAGAGGTTCAAGAAGTACAAGCCTCTTGTATTCAGTAGTCTAGCATCGGAGCATGCTATGGGATCTTTTTGATGAGTGTTACCACATTCTCCGTACCATGGGCATCTTCGGATCTAGCGGGGTTTTTTTCACTACCTTCTAGCTTCGAGGGGCCGCCTATGACTGGTGGCGTACCTATGAGTTCGATAGTCTAGATGAGGCTGATTCACTGACATGGGCTCAATTTTAAGATATGTTCCTAAGGGAGTATGGTCCTTAGAGCCTCTGGGACGCATGGCGCGCAGAGTTTGAGCATTTGCACCAGGGTGCTATGACCGTTTCAGAGTATGATGTCCGTTACACCAGTTTGGCTAGGCATGCACTAGCCTTGGTTTCTATTGTACGCGAGAGGGTTCACCAGTTTATTAAGGGCCTTATTCCCAACATCAGATCTAATATGGCTTGTGAGTTAGAGATCGATATTTTTTATCAGCAGGTGGTGAGCATTGCTAGGAGGATTAAGGCTATGCATTCTAGGGAGAGAGAGGAGAGGGAGGCCAAGAGGTCTTGAGAGTCAGACCATTATTCTGGTGCCCATACCCCAGCTGCCGGTCTTCATGGTAGGGGTTATATGAGTTTCTCTGTTCGTTTAGCTCTTGCAACAGCCACTAGTGCTCCAGTTCTTCCTAGATCTTAGGAGCCTATTATGCACCTCTAGTTTCTAGCGTGCCTCCTGCGCGGGGTGATTTTAGAGGTCAGTCCAATAGACCTGGCTCTAGCCAGTCACAACTACCACGTCCTCCCAGAGCTTATTTTGAGTGAGGTAACAAACACCACGTGGTGAGGGATTGCCCTAGACTTGAGAGGGGTGCACCTCCACAAACTTCTCAGCTACAGCGTGCCCCACCGAATTCTAAGGCTATGATTACAGCTCTAGGTGCTTACCCACCTGTTCAGCCAGCTAGAGGTAGAGGTCGGGGAGGTAGAGGTCGCCCTCAAGGGGGAGGCCAGGCCAGATACTATGCTCTTCCTGCTCATACGGAGGTTGGTTCCTCCGATTCTGTCATCACAGGTATTATATTGGTTTACCAGATGCATCGGTTCTACTCGATCCAGGATCTACTTACTCTTATTTGTCTTCTTATTTTTCTCTGTATTTGGGTGTACCTTGGTATTATTTAAGTTCCCCTGTTTATGTTTCTACTTCTGTAGGAGATTCACTTGTTGTGGACCACGTTCATCAGTCATGTTTGGTTACTCTCCGTGGTTTTGAGACCAGAGCCGATTTGTTGTTACTCAACATGGTTGATTTTGATATTATCTTGGGCATGGACTGGTTGTCACCCCATTATCCTATTTTTTATTGTCACGCCAAAACCGTATCGCTGGCTCAGCTAGGTGTACCGCGTGTTGAGTGGAGGGGTACCTTAGATCACACTCCCAGTAGAGTTATTTATTTCCTTAAGGCTTAACCTATGGTTGAGAAGGGGTTGACACGTATTTAGCGTATGTGAGAGATATTCGTATTGATACCCATTCTGTTGATTCTGTCCCAATAGTGCGGGATTATCCCAATGTGCTTCCAGCTGATCTTCTAGGCATGCTGCCTGATAGAGATATTGATGTTTGCATGAATTTTTTGCCAGGCACTTAGCCCATTTCTATTCCTCTGTATCGTATGGCTCCACCTGAGTTGAATGATTTGAATGATCAGTTGTAGAAATTGCTTGATAAGGGTTTTATTTGACCCAGTGTTTCACCTTAGGGTGCTCCTGTCTTGTTTGTGAATAAAAAAGATGTTTCTATGCGTATGTGTATTGATTATCGTCAGTTGAACAAGGTTACAGTGAAGAGCCGTTATCCTTTTCCTCGTATTAATGATCTGTTTGACCAGCTTTAAGGTGCACAGGTGTTTTCTAAGATTGATTTGCACTCAGGTTACCACCAGTTGAAGATTCGTGAGCTAGATATCTCAAAAACTGCTTTCAGGAGCCGGTATGGTTATTATGAGTTCCTTGTTATGTCATTTGGGCTGACCAATGCCCAACAACTTTTATGCATTTGATGCACAGTGTATTCCGACCATATCTTATCTCTTTTGTCATTGTCTTTATTGATGAAAATCTGGTATATTCTCGGAGTCGGGAAGATCATGAGCAACACCTAAGGACAGTGCTTTAGACTCTGAGGGAAAAGAAATTATATGCAAAGTTTTCAAAATGTGAGTTTTGGTTGGATCCCGTGGCATTCTTAGGCCACGTGGTATCGAGTGAGGGTATTTGGGTAGATCCGAAGAAGGTAGAGGTAGTGCAGAGTTGGCCTAGGCTATCCTCAACTACATAGATCTGCCGTTTCCTTGGGTTGGCAGGTTACTACCATTGTTTTCTGGAGGGTTTTTCATTGATTGCAGCCCTTATGACTAGACTAACCCAGAAGGGTGCTCCGTTCAAGTGTACAGAAGATTATAAAGCGAGCTTTTAGAAGCTTAAGACAACTTTGACTACGGCCTCGGCTTGGATATTTCCTGCAGGTTCGGGGTCTTATTCTGTCTATTGTGATGCATCGAGAGTTGGCCTTGGAGCAGTGTTGATGTAGGATGGTAGGGTGATTTCCTACGCATCCAGACAATTGAAGAAACATGAGAAGAATTATCCTGTCTATCGTCTTGAGTTAGCTACCGCTGTTCACGCCCTGAAGATTTGGCGCCATTATCTATACGGTATGCCTTGTGAGATTTTTACTGATCATCAGAGCTTACTGCATTTGTTCAAGCAAAAGGATCTAAATTTGCGCCAGATGAGGTGGTTAGAGTTGCTAAAAAGGGTTATGACATTACTATTCTATATATCCCATGCAAGGTCAATATGGTGGCCATGAGTCGCCGGGCAGAGAGTTTGGGGAGTTTAGCTTATTTACCAGCATCAGAGAGGCCTATGGCGATGGATGTTCAGGCCTTAGCCAATTAGTTTGTGAAATTGGATCTTTCGGAGCTTAGTTGGGTTCTAGCTTGCGTGGTTTATCAGTCTTCCTTATTTGATCGTATCAGGGAGCGACAATATGATAACCTTCATTTGCTTGTCCTTAAGGATAAGGTTCAACATGGTGATGCCAAAGATTTGACCATTAGCGAGGACGGAGTATTGAGGATGCAGGGTCGGGTTTGTGTACCCAATGTTGATGGGCTTCTGGAGCTGAATCTAGAGAAGGCCCACAGTTCACGGTATTTTATTCATCCGGGTGCCATGAAATGTATATGGACATGAGGCATCACTATGGTGTAGGCGGATGAAGAAGGATATAGTTAGGTTTGTAGATCGATGCCTCAACTGTCAGCAGGTGAAGTGTGAGTACCAGAGACCGGGTAAATTTCTCTAGCAGATAGAGATTCTGGAGTGGAAGTGGAAGCGAATCACCATGGACTTCGTATCTGGGCTCCCTTGGAATTTGAAGAAGTTGGATGCCATCTGGGTTATATCCGGGAGTGGAAGTGGGAGCGAATCACCATGGACCAAGTCTTCTCATTTCATTCCTGTATGTACTACTTATTCTTTGGAGCGGTTGGCGAAGATTTATATCCGGGAGATCATTCGTCTGTATGGTATTCCAGTTTCTATCATTTTGGATAGAGGTACTCAGTTCACATCATGGTTCTAGAGGGCCTTTCAGCATGAGTTGGGTACTCGGGTAGATTTGAGTACAACATTTCACCCTCAGACGGACGGACAGTTTGAGCGCACAATTCAGATTCTTGAGGATTTGCTCCGTGCGTGTGTGATCGAGTTTGCAGGATCTTGGGATCAGTACTTTCCATTGGCGGAGTCTGCTTACAATAACAGTTATCAGTCCAGCATTAAGATGGCATCATATGAGGCTTTATATGGTAGGCGATGTAGATCTTCGGTGGGTTGGTTCGAGCCGGGTGACGCTAAATCATTGGGCACAGACTTAGTTCAGGATGCTTTGGAGAGGGTCAAGGTGATTCAAGATAGACTCCGTACAGCCTAGTCCATACACAAGAGTTATGCGGACCGGAAGGTTCGTGATGTTTCCTATATGGTTGGAGAGCGAGTTCTGCTTTGGGTTTCGCCTATGAAGGGCGTTAAGAGATGTGGAAAGAAAGGGAAGTTGAGTTTGAAGTTTATTGGCACTTTTGAGATATTGAGGTGAGTTGGAGAGGTTACTTATGAGCTTTCCTTACCTCCCAGCATGGCAGGAGTTCATCCAATATTTCATGTTTCGATGCTCCAGAGGTATCACGGTGATCTGTATCACGTGTTGGATTTCAGCTTAATACAATTGGACAAGGATCTATCTTATGTTGAGGAGCCAATGGAAATATTACACAGCCGGGTTAGAAAGCTGAGGTCAAAGAACATTGCATCAGTGAAAGTTCAGTGGTAGAGTCAGCCGGTCGAGGAGGCGACATGGGAGACCGAGCAAGATATGCACAACCATTACCCTCATCTTTTCACTACTTCAGGTATCTCTATGCTTGTTTGAGGATGAAAGAATGTTTAAGTGTATGAGTATGTGATGACTCGTCCGGTCGTCTTAAGAATTAATGCCCCGATAAAAGCCTTATCCTGTTCAAACTGTGCATGCACCATAGTCAAACCTAGTCGGGTCAGTTATGTTGTCCACATAATGATCCTTTAAGATGCCCTTATCCAAAGTCCACTAGGTTTCCCTAAACCCAAACGGACACCACTATGTTCGATGCATTTATTTGGAGAACTAAATGCTTCATGCTAATTGTTGATATTAAATAGTCGAGTCTGGTGGGGTAAGGGTCTAACAATTTTGTTTTGCAGAAAGTGAGGCACGAGGTCCCCAATTTCATTATGATTAGCACGCCCCCAAACTTTGTGACGACCCGGCCGGTCATCTTAAGAATTAATGCCTCGATCCCCTATTAACTGCTTCTCGCAAGTTTATTTATGCAATTTTTGATTTGCCGGGATGTTCGGTTACACAGTCCATAAATGAGAGATTAAGTGTTAGAAAGTTGACCATAGTTGAAACAATGTAAAGACGGCCTCAGAATGAAAATATGATGGTTCTGTTAGCTTCGTTGGGTGATTTCGGGGTTAGGATCGTGTTTGGATTGTATTTTGGAGGTTCGTAGCTAATTTAGGCTTGAAATACGGAAAATTGAATTTTGAAATTTCCGGTTCGATAGTGAGATTTTTTATCCGAGGGTCAGAACGGATTCCGAGAGTTTCAATAACTTTTTCGTGTCATTTGGGATGTGTGTGCGAAATTTCAGGTCATTCGGAGGTGGTTTGGTTGTGTTTTTTATCGAAAGCATATTTTTGAGAATTTTGGAGTTCCTAGGCTTAAATCCTTGATTAATCCGAGGATTTGATGTTGTTTTGGGTGTTTTAGGGATGGGTACTGTTTTGAATGAGGTATTAGGTGATGTTTGTGATTTTGGTTGAGGTCTCGGGGGCCTTTGGGTTATTTCAGATGGTTGATGGGGGGATTTTTGAAGTTAAGAGATTGCTGATTCAGCTGGTACCTATCATAATTGCAGCTGCGGTTTGGGTTCCGCATGTGTGGAGCCACGAAAACGGTGTAGAGGACCCCAGAAGAATATTCTTGCCTTGCCTTCAGGTACCTCATATGCGGAAGTTAGACCGCACAAGCGGATTTGTATCTGCAATAAGGTACTCGTAGATGCGGTTGCTGGTCACTTAATAGAATGTTGCAGATGCAACACTTCTTCCGCAGAAGCGGGACCGAAAATGCGGTCCCAAGGCCGCAAATGCGGAAGACGCTGGGCAGAGTATATAAATAGTTTCCCTTCCACCATTTTCATCCGGGTTTGAAGCTTTTGAGAGGGATTTTTAAGGAAACCATAGGGAAATCGTTTGGAAGTAACGTCCTTGACTTCATAACTCGTTTTCATGTGATTACATACCTAATTAATGGTGAGAAATTTGGGGATAATGGGTAATTTGGGCTTAAGTTTAAGAGACCTTTAATTGAGGAATTTAAGGGTCATCTAGACTCCGATTTTAGTGTTCTTATTATCTATAGACTGGTGAGAGTATGAGGCTTCAGAAAAAGCAAATTTCACCCGAATCCAAGACATGGGATTGAGGGGCATTTTGGTCATTTTATATAATCTCGCATATTAGCTTAGACTATAATTATATAATCGGTTACTTGAGGTGTTATATACGCTTCGCAATTGAATTGAATACATTTGAGCCATTTGGAGTCGGATACTCGTGGCAAAGACGTAGTGTCGGGTATATTTTGAGTTGGTTCGAGGTAAGTGGTTGTCTAACCTTATGTGGGGGACCTTCCCCTTAGGATATGATATTTGATAATTAAAATACCTTGTACTTGAGGTGACGATCAAATACTTTAGCTAATTGTTGAAAGCCCAATTTTACTTTAAGCATGTAAACTTAGTTCTTTTCCTTCCTGTTTTATTCTACATTCAAACTTAGCATGTTATTAGCTAGAAAAGTATGTTTAGTTGACTTAATTGCCTATTTATTTAACTACCTTAATTGCACCACGCGAATCATGTTAGACAAGAATTTAAATATTTACTAGTAGGAAGTGGGCATTTAATTTAACATTCTTGTGTTGCTGCTGTGTATTTTAATTTGAGTCTACTGGACGGCATCCCGGGAGATCCCTTATACGAAATTATGATCTGGACTGAGGTGCGGGATACCAAGAGATCCTTTGCACGTATATTGAGGATACTGAGAGATCCTCGGGATACTAAGAGATCCCTGGCATATATTAAGGATACCAAGAGCTCCTCGGGATACCAAGAGATCCCTAACATAGATTGAGGATACCAAGAGATCCTCGGGATACCAAGAGATCCCTAGTGCATATATTGAGGATACCAAGAGATTCTCGGGATAACAAGAGATCCCCGGTTGTTATCCTTGTTATGAGTGGTATTTCCTTATGATATGCCTTTATTTTTTGTTTCCATTAGTGTACTCTTATTATCCTATATAGACTCTTAATGTAGATTCTCAATTATATTGTTTATCTTATCCTGTCATTTCATTAGTTATTAACCTCAGTAGGGCCCTGACCTTCCTCGTCACTACATGATCGAGGTTAGGCTTGGCACCTAGTGAGTACAGCTGTGGTGTATTCATGCCTCTCATGTGCAGATCCAGGTACTGCTGATTAGGCCTACCATCCTTGAGTGAGTCGACTGCTTAGAGACTCCAAGGTATATCTGCCACGTCCGCAGGCCAAGGAGTCCCATTCTATTCCTGCTTTGGTATTTAGCCCTTCTGTACTTTTTTGTTTGTTAGACATTCCATAGTTAGAGTTATGTAGCATTTATCGTATGTTGTGATTCATGGGGTTCTGTGTCTTGGATTTAGATGTTGGTTTTGAGATTATATACATATGGTGTATGCCGAGGGGTACATTTAACACTATTATTTCTTTATTTCTATTTAGATTGTTTTATTTCTGCAAGTTTTGTTATCTTTTCGCAATTTAGGCTTACCTAGTCGTAGAGACTTGGTGTCGTCACGATGGTTCACGAAGGGTGAACGGACACTCTTGTTAGACTGGTGTAGGAGTCTTCCATCAAATAAACAAATCAATGAGTGGAAATAAAGGCCGCCTAAGCTAGCAGAATGTTGGAATATATGGAATACAGTCTACTGGAATTGGAAGGAAAAGTGGGGAAAAGGGTCAGTGACTGCCAGAACGCCGAGGGAAACGAAGGAGAAAACCTGGCGAAGGCGTTTTTACTGGTGATCCTATGCGAACTAGAGGATTTGATCAACGAGAGCATTCAACCTGGGGAAAGTCCTTCTGGGGCCAAGTATATAGGAGTTTTTCTCTTCGCTTTATATAATGTAATAAGGCCAATGGCCATTAGTGGTTTTCATTTCCTATTTATTTAGTGTCAATTTGGGATTCGTCTATTTTTATCAATAAATGAGGCATTTAGCATCCTAAGTTCTGCAAATAAACTTGTCCCCAAAACTTGTTTCATTGCCATCCGATGTATTTGATTGGGATTACTTGTAAACCGACTCGGTTTGCTAATAGCACATGCTATATCTTGTCTCGTACAATTCATGATATACATCAAGCTTTCTAATACTATAATCTAGTTGTGAGTCACTTTTATCTTCATTCTTTGAAGTGCATAACTCACGTCAATTGGAGTCTTGGCAATCTTGAAATCTAAATACTTGAACTTATCAAGTACGCTTTCAATGTAGTGAGACTCTGATAATGCTAGACCTTGTGGACTCTTGTGAATTATGATTCCTAAGATTACGTCAGTAGCTCCTAAGTCTTTCATGTCAAAACTGCTAGCCAATATGCACTTAGAAGAATTTATATCTTTCATATTTTTGCTGATTATCAACATGTCATCAACACATAAACAAATAGTGAGTTCATGACCTGGAGTGTTTTTAATATAAACACATTTGCCACACTCGTTGATTATAAACCCACTCGCCAATATTGTTTGATCAAATTTGGCATTCTATTGTTTTGGTGCTTATTTAAGTCCATAAAGTGGCTTAACTAGTTTGCACACTTTCATTTCTTTACCCGGAACCACAAAACCCTTACATTATTTCATGTAAATCTCTTCCTCCAATTCTCTATTTATAAAAGCTGTTTTAACATCCACTTGATCAATTTCAAGACCATACACGAGCACCAGTGCCACTAATACCCTAATAAATGTTATCCTTGTTACTGATGAGTAAGTCTCAAAGTAATCAAGGCGTTCCTTTTATCTATATCCTTTGACAACAAGTCTTACCTTATATTTCTAAATAGTACCATTAGCTTTCATTTTCCATTTAAGAATCCATTTTGAACCTAAAGTTCTCCAAATCAACTGGGAATTCTAGAAGTTGTATTAGCTCCATGTGTCATTCGTGACGTGTATGCACAATTTCAGATCATTCAAACGTGGTTTAGTTGGGGTTTTGATCAAAAGTGTAATTCGGAAGATTTGGGAACCCTTAGGCTTGAATTCGATGAAAATTTAGTGCTTTAATGTTATTTTGAGCATTTCGAAGGCTGGAACGAGTTAGAATAAGGTATTGGTTATGTTCGTGCTTTTGGTTGAGGTCCCTAGAGCCTCAGGGTGATTTCAGATGGTTTGCGGGGAGTTTGAGACTTTGTTGCAGCTGCTGAACTTTTGCTGCTTCTGGTATTTCTGCACTTGCGGATTGGGGACCGCAGGTGCGATGCCGCATGTGCAGGTGATTAGCCGCACAACAAAAAGGGGGCTTGATGAGTAGTGACCACAGAACCGGCTAGGATAACCGCATCTACGACATAGGTATGGGACCACAGAGGCAAAGTAAGGGGAGTTAAGTGATTCTTGTAGTAGCGGAGGAAGAATCGCAAATGCGGTATCGTAGAAGTGGATATTGGCCGCAGAGCAAAAAAATTGTGGCCTTCGCGATGTTTAGCTATTTTTCACCATTTCTACCTTGGCTTTGAAGCGTTTTGGACGAATTGAAAAAGGGATTTTAAGGGAACGTCATTAAGGTAAGGAATTTGGATTTAATACTCGTTTCTATGCTATTATTTCACGGATATGAGTTAGAAATTTTGGAAATTAAGGGGTAAAATTGGGGAAAACTAGGGCTTGGAAACTTAGACCTTTGCTTGAGAATTTTTTGGACCATTTGAGGTTAGATTTTGATGTTCTTGATATAAGTAGACTCGTGAGTGGATGAAGATTCTATTGAATGTTATTTTTATCGGATTTCGAGATGTGGGCTCGGGAGTCGGGTTTGAGCAATATCGGGATTTTGATGTAACTTGGATATTTTTGAGTGTGCTTCATTCCCTTAACATATTTTAATGATTATGTACTAATTGTGGCTAGATTTGGAGCATCTGGAGGTCAATTCGTGCGGGCAAAGGCATCGCGAGCTAGAGTTTTTACCGGATCAAGGTGAGTAATGATTGTAAATGGTTTCCTGGGGGTATGAAACCCCGAATTGTACATTGTTGTTCTATATTGAGGTGACAAACATGCTAGATGATGAGCGTGGGGTCGTGCTTTGTTGAGGATTGTGACTTAGTCCATCCTGAATGACTATTTTGCTGCGTATTTGATTGAAAACTATTTTCTATCGTCATGTTTGGGCTGAATGCCATATTTGGACCTCGTGCCAATTATTTGAACCCTTCGAAGATTTTTATTGATATTTCCTCACTGTTTTGACTTTGAACTTGTACTCAGTCCTGCTATATTATATTAGTTTCAAAACTTAGCCATGTTTACTCTGCTTTAACACTTGAAATGATATTCTAAATAATATTTTGGGCTGAGTATCATGTTTTATTGTTACCCGAGTGGCTTATGTGATTATTGACTGGGTAAGGCCGAGGGCATGTCTTGTGAGGATAATTTTGGGTCGGGCTGTACGCTGCAGCGATAATACACTGACTTTGGTTATAAGGCTGAGGGCCTGAAATATGTACGCCACGAGGTGGCTTGTTGTTATGAGGCCGAGGGCCTGAGATATTTACGCCACGAGGTGGATTTTTGATATAAGGCCGATAGCCTAGAGATGATGCCACGAGATGGCTTGATATTGCTCTTGGGCTGTAAAGGGCCCCTCCAGGAGTCTGCACACCCCTAGTGAGCGCGGGTATCCATTATGATGTGAGATATAGCCAGAGAGGCTGGTATTATTCTAAGAAATTGTCCGAGGGGTGGATTTGTTGACACTGTGCCCGAGGGGAGAACCTTTCTTATTTGCGTATCATTTACTTGATTTTGATGTCATTTGTTTGTTCCCGAAGGGCGGATTTTCTATGCTTATCTATTCTAAGTGCTTTGCATTTAATTGCTTAGCTGTTAAAAAGTCATTTTTAAAGAAGCTTAAACTGAGGTAAGGTGCTTAAAGAGATTCACAGCTTCCTTTCTTTCTTACTGGTTTTGTACTACTCTATACAACATGTTGATGTACTTTACGTGTTTTTCTTACTGCTCAGCTTTCATTTACCTTTATTACTCACTTAGTTGGAGTACTCACTTTACTACCTGCACCTTGTGTACGAATTCAGGTATTTCTGCACCCGGTAGCGGGTATTAGCTGAGCAAAGATAGAGTCATTTGAGTTTAGCGAGGTAGCTGCCCGACATCAGCAACACTGGTTTACTCCCTCTTTATGACATTAGACTATATTTAGTATATTTCTAGAATCCCGTTGTATTTTAAACCTTTGTAGGTGCTCATGACCGGTGACACCCCTATGTCAGGCTGTATCTATTTTTGCACTGTTCATTTAAATTTACATTATGCAATATCTGATTAGTTAAAAGGGCTTAAATTGATCTATTAGAATTATTGATATGTGTTTGGGGATTGTGTCGGCTGGCCTTGTCTTCACGAGAGGCGCCATCATGACCGGGTTCGGTTTTGGGGTTGTGTCGTTTATGTGACACGCTTAGGACATGCTTTATATTCCTGCACTATGTGTTTACATATGGCAACATTTTTTTGATCCTCACTAACTTGGTTACCTTTTTTTTATTTTTTTTATTTTGTTATTCCCCTCCCAAAGGTTAGTTCGTGTACTCTGGCGATGTCATCTAATTCTACGAGATCCAAGGGCCCTCCACCCACTCCTGCTCTAAGTCCCGATAAGAACAAGAACAAAGGCAAAATGGAAGTTTTGAACATCAAAAAAGAGAACACAATAGCAAAGGCATTTGATGTCCATGGTATTCGGGTTCCCAATGAAAATATGTCACGACTTGAGCAGAAATTGTTGAAATTTCAAGAAGATCTTGATCAGGTTCGGAATCATATCACCTATCCTTCTCCCTCAGCACCCCAGACACCATCTTCCTTAACGGCAAACTCTCACACCTCCACAAAAGCAACCAAATCATCCTACTATTCCAACGAAGAACCAACGCAACACTTGTCACACTCCAAACAACAATCCATTACTCATTACTGAACCACAAAATTATGCAAATGACCATTTCCACGCCCACACACCCGGCCACCACAATAATCCCATATACCTGGAGAACATTCCACTCTCCACCCAACCTATATCATGCACACCCGAGTCTGATGAAAAGGATCTACTCATCAGAAACCTGGCTGAAGAGCTTATGAAATTAACCAGCTGAATCCAAGGCGTGGAAGGAAGTAAAGATATCGAAGGGTTGAAATGAATCTCTCTACATAAAACCTAATGTCGAACTACCAGAGGGGTACAAACCTCGCAAGTTAGAGATGTTTAACGGTACAGGTGATCTAAGGGTCCATCTGAGAACATATTGTGACAAGCTGGTCGGGGTAGGAAAGGACAAAAGGATCCGCATGAAACTATTCATGAGGAGTCTGAAAGGAGATGCACTATCCTGGTACATTAGCCAAGATCCTAAAAATTGGTCGAGCTGGGTAGGTATAACCTCTGATTTCATGGACAGGTCCAGGTTTAACACAAAAAATACGTCGGATGTGTTCTATATTCAGAATCTAAAATAGAAGCCTACAGAAACGTTTCGCGAGTATGCTACTCGTTGGAGGTCTCAAGCTGCTAAGGTTAGACCTGCCTTAGAGAAGGAGCAGATGAACAAAATATTTTTTTTTATAAGGACCTGAAGTATTATGAACGACTAATGATAATTGAAAATCATAAGTTTTTTGACATTATCAAGCTATGGGAACGAATTGAAGAAGGTATCAAAAGCGATATGGTTACAAACTTCGAGGACTTATAAGCCACGAATAAGGCCTTGCAGTCTGGTGGTGTGTCTAAAAAGAGGGACATAGGGGCCCTGATGGTTACACAAAGGACCAAGTCTTCTCTCAAATACCAAACCTACCCAATACCTCCACTCACATATCAGCCAGCCCCAAACTACCAAGCTCCACCACCAACTTATCAGTCACCTTCACCTTCCACATATCATCATACCTCGCCCAAATATTCCCAGCCTGCACATGTCTAAACATAATGCTCAACCATCTCATTACCAATCATACCCTGCACACCAAAATTTCCATAGGCCCCAACCTAATTTTGGTCGAAGGCCTCCAAAGCAATACACAACCATCACCAAACCCATTGATTAGCTATACGAGAGACTTAAAACTGCCAGTTATGTCACCCCTATCCCTGCTACAACCCTTGAGAATCCTTCTCAGTGGGTTAACCCAAACAAATCTTGTGCATACCACTCCGGCATGAAGGGACACACCATCGACTAATGTCTCTTTTTACAGACAAGATACAGTCCCTAATTGATAACAAGTAGTAAAGGAAGCTGCTTCGAACCTCTGCAATAACCCTCTACCATACCATAAAGGCGGGGCATTCATATGATTGAAGTAGAGGATGATTTGGATCCCGAGGGATCCTTCAGGTTGATCACGGAAGCCGATGATCCAAAGAAGCCAACAATTACTCTCAATCCCACCATAATGCAGATCCAATCATCTGGTGGCACTGAGGTAGATGTGTCTATCGCTCTGGAGTTTGAAGTAGCGCCATCAACAAAAGCACCAGAACCATTGAAGTTATATTTTTACCACCCAAAGAACATGTCCCATTCGAAGTAAAGGTAGCCACATCGATTCCAGTGTCAATGGCCACCATGCCATCATTCCATACAAAAGCATACCTTGGGATAATACAGCCGACGCTAGGAGAAAAGGCAAAGTCGTGTTCGAAGAGACTGTTGCAGCACGGGGTATGATAAGAACTAGAAAAATCTATAACCCGAAACACTCTAACTAAGTCGAGCGAGCACGATTCCAACTAGCCATTCATCATTAAAACAGGTCGAGATGACCTTTGGAGGAAGATACATGCCAAGGAGTATTCGCTCATCGACCAGATAAATAAAAGACCAGCACATATATCCATTCTCTTATTGTTGCAGAATTCCAAGACACACAAAAACGTTCTACTGAAGGTGCTAAGTGAAGCGTATGTGCCAAGTAATATCACCGACGGGGAGATGGATAATGTGGTGGGACAAGTATTAGAAAGCCATGAAATTACCTTCCATGAGGACAAGTTGCCGCCTGAAGGGTTGGGTTCTTAACGATGGAGGTTCCAGCCTTAATATATGTCTCTTGATAACACTCAAGAAGTTGGGTAAAAGGCTACATTAGATAAAAGAAGGAGAAATGAATGTGAAAGCTTTGACGGATCTCAGAGGTCCACCATTAGTAAGATTAACCTGTGTCTACAGATGGGAACGATCTGGTTTGAGTTCGACTTTTAAGTGATAGATGTTCCAGTATCCTACAACCTGCTGCTAGGGAGACCCTAGATTCATGATGTAGGAGCTATAGCTTCAACACTGTCAGGCCGTAAAGTTTGATCGGAATCACCAGGAAGTGATCATTCATGGTGACGGCAACAATCCTATATACAGTCGCCAGACCATTCCGGCGATAGGGGGAAGAAGAAACCTAGGTGGAGAGACCTAACACTAGATCGAGCGGGTCAATGCTGTCGACAAAGATAAATGTTGGGATAGTAAGATCGAAATTATACTAAATTGGAGTGGGTAGAACCTGGCAAGGGGATCGGCAAGAACCTCAAAGGAATTTCTAAACCCATAAAACTCATGAAACATAGCACTACTTTCAGTCTGGGATATCAGTACACCTGGGAGGAATTTAACAAGTGGTCGCCACCATGGTGCGACCCTTACTACATGTCACACCCCCTTTTGGCTACTACAATCCGGTGAAGGGTGTAGATAAGGGAGTTTTTTCAGATTAAAAGACAATCGAAACGAGATTTGATTATTTAAGAGATTTCAGATTCGCCACTTGGGAGATTTATGGAGTACCAAGTCACCGTTTAGAATCTCGAATTGAGAAAAGAATGATTGTGTTTAACAGTCTGTGAACCAGAAATTTAGGTAAGGAGTTTTGTTAACCCGGGAGAAAGTGTTAGGCATTCCCAAGTTACGTGGTTCTAGCACAGTCGCTCAACTTTTATATTTGACTTAAATTATCCGACTTTATACAATTATGAGCCAATGTGCATATTGAATCTTTTGTAGCTCTTATTATTATTCAGTAAAAGAAGATTGCAAAGTCGTTAAAACATGCCTCGAACCACGTCACAAAAATGCACCCGTGGTCTTTGACATATTTTAACTTCTTTGGAATTTGGATTTGGGTCACATAAATGCGTACCCGAATTTAGGAAGGTAAGATTATTTAAGAACGCACCTAAAGCAGCTAACGTGTTATTAATTTTGTGGGAGGCCGTGAAAATTCGCTAAGCGGCATGTCCAAAAGTCTAAGGACAAAGACATTAATTAAATGAGGGTTGTGCACGTAAGACTTTTGTTTGGCACGACACACCTCAAACGTGAACAAAAGTCTAATTGACAACCTAAGGGAAATTGGGATTTTTTTTAACCGACTAAAAACTCCTTCAGACTTGGGCTAGCGATGAGCCCAATCCTTGATGGGATAAAGCGATCCAAGATAATACAAAGTTTCTACGAATATGATATGATGCAACCTTCTTGATGCTACTCAGCTAAATTAATGAGCTACTTGATTGAACCAATATTCAATTCTTGAACCTTTAATGACTTGAAAGGAGAACAAGTAACATGCCTCTTGATTTGCCTAGCATATTTCTAGATGAACATACAATCTGACTCGCCAATCCAGGTTTAATTTCCTAATTAACATGTTCCAGTAAAACATTAAACTCAACAAACATCGAATGAATCATGCAAAAACATCTCTAAAGACAGCCTTGAAATAGAACTTAAAAAGAAATTAATGACTTCATGAACTATTTTCAAGGAATGCAACATCATTTGGAATGGAACATTAAAAATATTCAGATTCCATTTGACAATTCTTATCTCCTAAATGCTCCAACGAATTCCCACATAAGAAGCTTTTGAAAACAAGTTCCAAATCATATACTACTGAGCAACATTATGACCTATATTTAGTGTCGCATGTATCCAAATCTACAACTGGGAAACCAAAACTAAACAGTCCGACCAATTAAAGTACAAAAACAAAGTCATATATTACAAAATCCAAAATGTTTTCGAAGCATTTATACATTCCTGTATTTCAGTTCACACTTATTAAAACGAAAGAAGTGCAGATACAACTATATTGAAGCACAACAGGGATTAGATTGAATCGCATAAATATTAGAAAAATACAAAGAGAAACTAGGATTCATCATAGCTTCAACTTGCATTACATGAGTTCATGGTTGTACTTCATATGATGACGAATCCAAAGCATACCTGGGTATGGAAAAATAAAGCAGGAGAAAAGAGAGAGTCAGCAACAGTGGTAGATATACTTCGCCAATCATCACAGCTATTTGACCTCTTTAGACCATTTTAACCATAAAAACCAAAGAGCTTGACGTTTCCTACACATAAACCAACAATGATAATCAAAGAAGAGACCCAAGGCAAATTTTCAAACAAAAATGCATAAAATTGCCATTGTTCTAAGTTTAGCTTGATTTAACTCCCAGAAATCTATGAAACAATAGTGTTTTTTTAGCTTGTATATTTGGAGTTTTCAGCTCTTCAGTCCTTAGTTGTATCACTCTCAGATTTTCAGTAAGCTCCTAAAATCTTCCTGCATTGAAAGGCAAGAATAGTGTCCTTTTATATGCCAACTATTAGGGCAAACTTCAGATTTTTAAGTTGCCTTTTACTCCTCTAATTTTATGCCTTACTTGCCAAGTTAAGTTACCATAATTCTGAAATTCCCACTAAGGCCCCTACTATAAACTTCTTATTTTTGTTACTGAAGATTTCCCTAATCAAATACCTAGACTACCCTTCAATACCCATATTTTTTACCCCTCCCAGGCCCTCATACTCATTCTGATGCACAACTTTGGTTTGGGCTGCCTAGACCAAGATCTCAGAACATATCTAAACTAAACAAAGCCCAAAAGATATGGCAAATGTAATTCCAGCATAAATGATTTTAACATGCAGCCTTGAATTATGTCTTAGCTCAAATGTTGGTTTGGGAATGATTTGCGGTGGCGCCGCCGTGGGTGGCGGTGGAGGATACTACTAATTTGCTGATTTGATGTGCTGGGGGTAAGATTTGAAAAAGATAGAAGTCAGATTTGTAAATAGGAGGAGTAGGAGGAGGAGGTTTTGTGGCATATTTTTGGGAGTGTTTGGACGCCAGCCACCGCCGTGGGCGATTTTCGTCGGGCGGCTAGCGATGGCTTAGGGCAAAGGCTATGCTTTTGTTATTTTGGACGCATGAACAAAGTACAAAGTTTCAGACATTTTAATTGACTTGGGAGGTAGTTCAAGAGCCGTTGATGATCTTCAGTGGAGGGCCAGTTTTTGATTGGGATTTAGAACTCTGGACGTCGTCGTTTGGTTGTTGCAATTAAAGACTGGTTCGGACCCTGGTTGGGGAGGGTTTTAGCCGGGTCATGCGCATGGGCCTGGGCGGTGTGTGGACTAGGAAAGGAGCTTTTGTGGCCTGGAATTAATAGGGTTAGCCCCAAATTCTTAGTTAATCAAGTTTAATGTTCTTTCTCCTTTGATTTTTTTTTATTTTTTTGATTTCCAAAATTAGACTAAAAATTCTATAAAAAATGGTAGTTAATCCTAAGTAGTAATTATCATAATAATTAAAGCACAACTAAAATGAAAGCAATCACCTAAAAATCAAAACTAGAATTAAATTGCCACCTGGACTAGTTTTGAATTTTCTTTTTCATAAAATGAACCAATCACTTAATAATGCTTACAAATACAAAATTACTCCTAAATGCACATGCCACATGTATTTTTATATCTTTCATTAATTAAAATACACAAACAAAATACAAACAATTAAAAACAATTGCCACAAAAATCAACAAAATAAATAAATAATTGAAAATAGTGAAAAGAAATTATTTTTGTTGGAAATATGGGAGTGATTCATATAGTCCAAAAATCATGTGCTCACAGCTACCCTCTTTGCTCGGAAAAGACGAAGAGTTTTCGTGCAAAGATAAGTGAGCAAATACGAGAAATTTTTGCCCGTTTGAATACTCCGTGTGAAGCATTTTTGAAAAGTTTGAGCGCACCCTGCTTCCAAGATTTCCTACACATCCTTGGCTAAAAAGGAATCAAGTCAGTGTAGTTTGGGAGTGTTTGGTAGCTGGGACTACCAAAGCTGTGATCTCATTGTTGTTGTTGTTGCTGCTACTGCTGCTAGACCCCCTTATTACACCTTGTGAAAATAAAAAGAATCTAGACTAAGCTACGAACTACGAGTTACAAAACAACATATCTATCTTCCGACTTGCTCTTGATCTTTTTTGCCTTGCTGCCTTGTGTTTCTTCCTGTAAACTCCTCGTTGCCTTGTTGACTGATACTCCTCCCTGTGAACTCCTTGTTGACTTCTTGTTTTCTCTTTCCTGTGTCTGACGCGGAATCGCTGGACTTGAAATGTATTCCCTTGTCTGTAGGTGGTCGCCTAATTATCAAACTTAAAACTTGTAAAATATTCCCTTGTTCTGACAGGTGGGTGCCTGATTACCAAAACCTGAATCTCTGAAAAATATTCCCTTGTTCTAACAGGTGGGCGCCTGATTACCAAAACTTGAATCTTTGAAAAATATTCCCTTGTTCTGACAGCTGGGCGCCTGATTACCAAAACATGAGACTTGAAAAATATTCCATTGTCCTAACAGGTGGGCGCCTGATTACCAAAACATAAGACTTGAAAAATATTCCCTTGCTCTAACAGGTGGGCGCCTGATTACCAAAACATGAGACTTGAAAAATATTCCCTTGTTCTAATAGGTGGGTGCCTGATTACAAAAACTTGAATCTTTGAAAAATATTCCCTTGTTCTGACAGGTGGACGCCTGATTACCAAAACTTGAATCTTGAAAAATATTCCCTTGTTCTAACAGGTGGGGGCCCGATTACTAAAACTTGAAGCTTGAAAAATATTCCCTTGTTCTAACAGTTGGGCGCCTGATTACTAAATCTTGAAGCTTGAAAAATTTTCCCTTGTTCTGACAAATGGGCGCCTGATTACCGAATTTGAAACTTGAAAAATATTCCTTTGTTCTGACAGGTGAGCGCTTGATTACCAAAACTTGAAACTTGAAAAATATTCCTTTGTTTAGACAGGTGGGGCTCCTGATTACCGAAATTTTAATCTTGAAAAATATTCCCTTGTTCTGACAGGTGGGCGCCTGATTACCGAAACTTGAATCTTGAAAATAATTCCCTTGTTCTGGCAGGTGGGCGCCTGATTACCATAACTTGAATATTGAAAAATATTTCCTTGTTCTAACAAGTGGGCGCCTGATTACTAAAACTTGAAGCTTAAAAAATATTCCCTTGTTCTAACAGGTGGGCGCTTGATTACTAAAACATGAATCTTGAAAAATATTCCCTTGTTCTAACAGGTGGGTGCCTGATTACTAAAACTTGAAGCTTGAAAAATATTCCCTTGTTCTAACAGGTGGGCTCCTGATTACTAATACTTGAAGCTTGAAAAATATTCACTTGTTCTGATAAGTGGCGCCTGATACCGAAATTTGAAACTTGAAAAATATTCCCTTGTTCTGACAGATGGGTGATTGATTACCAAAATTTGAAACTTGAAAAATTTTCCCTTGTTCTAACATGTAGGCGCCTGATTACCAAAACTTATATCTTTCAAAAATATTCCCTTGTTCTAACAAGTGGGCGCCGGATTACCAAAACTTGAATCTTTGAGAAATATTCCCTTGTTCTGGCAGGGTGGCGCCTGATTGCCAAAACTTGATACTTGAAAAATATTTCCTTGTTCTGACAGGTGGGCGCTTGATTACCAAAACTTGAATCTTGAAAAATATTCCCTTGTTCTAACAGGTGAGCGCCTGATTACTAAAACTTGAAGCTTGAAAAATATTCCCTTGTTCTGATAGGTGGGCGCCAGATTACCAAAACTTGAAACTTGAAAAATATTCCCTAAGACTGCTGCTTGCGTGTCTGATCACAACAAAATAAACAAAACACAAGAAATTCTTCCTGTCCCAGTTTGGTGCTGGGCGGATCTGTGAGTGTTACTCAAATCCAATTACCAAATATCTCTAAATCTAGCTGAGTCCCACTATCTAGAAGGGTCCTCACATCTCTTGACTGATGACAACTTTAAGATTATGTTATGTTTCTCAAAAGGTATTTTTTTCCAGTATTTCTTGTTATGAGTTATATCTGCTGCGGATCTGCTGGTGACTGGTGATTAAAACTACTCTCTATTATCCAGGCGGGTCCTGACAACTCTTAGTTAGATAACAAAATGTGTCTACTGGGGGTTAGTATTTAAAGCTATGTCCCATTATCCAGGGGGGGTCCTGGCAACTCCTACGATTACATCCCATTATCCAGGGGGTCCTGACAACTTTTGTTGACTCTTTTTGGGGAAATATTTGAGCCCGCCCATGTTACCCGATTGTTTGTGTTTTGGGCTAAGTCCCATTTTTCAGGAGGGTCCTGACAACTCTTAAGTGAATCCTACTTCAACATGAAAGTCATTTTATGACCTTTGTTATCCATGATTACCCCTAACCTTTAAATGAATCCCCTTTTCCAGGAGGGTCCTGAGGGTTCCAACTTAAATGCCAATTCTAATTTTTGTTTGTTTCTGCTAGTGATTATTGTCCAGGAGGTTTTCTGCGACTCTTACTGGGGAAGGTGTTGCTTGCCCATGTTACCCGCACATGTCTGAGTTTTAAATTGCGTTCTATCTCAACTTCCATGTCTCTTTTAACCTTCAGTTGTTCCTGTTGGGGTTTGCTAGTTAAAGTTTGTACCCATGTGATCTTTGCTGGGGAGTATACTTATGACAGGCTATGCCCCTTTTGAGTTTTAACTAAGTCCCACTTCCAAGTGGTTTGTGAGATTTCGATCATACCTGCCATGTGTCTGCCTTCTTCTGCGGATGGCCCTCCCCTTCGGGCTCTTCTGGAATCTTTCTGCCCTTGTGTCAATCAAAGAGAACTTGTCAGTTTGAAAAATGGTGGTTATCTTGCGGCATTCTTGTTGAAAACGGCCTCCCCACTATCGTGTTCCGTTGTGTTCCATTTTCCATGTCGATGATGAGTTGCTTGAGCTGCTCAACTGACCTCTCAAACCTTTACGGCTTTACTTTGCTCCCCATCATTGTGTTACATTTCTATCCCTTTTACCGGAATCCTTGCACCTTTCTTGAGATCGCCAGTTCGGTGTATTATGCTTGGCTGGCTCTCTGACCTCTGTACCTTCAGCCTACTGCTCATATTTGTGTTGCATTTCTGACCCTTTACTGAAATTCTTATATTTCCAGATATTACCCGGTCGGTTTACAATGTTTGGCTGACCCTTGACTTTTATGTCTTTACTTTGCTCCCCACCTTGTGTTGCATTTCCGACCCTTTTCCAGAATTCTTTCATCCTTTCCTGAGATAAACCGAACAGTTTGTTATGCTCGGTTGACCCAAAACCTTTGTGGTTTTACTTTGCATTCCTATCATTGTGTGGTGTTCCTTCACTTCTCCAACTCTTGTCTATTTCATCAGTTTTATCATTGAAGCTCTTGTAAATCCCCCCCCTTGCTGTTTCAAACTTTAGCTGCCTTTACGTTTTGGGGGGTCATGCGCTTTGTCCCTTTTGGAGCTGATAATAGGCTTTGAAATTTCTCCCGTTTGTTTAACCAAAAGACTTCAGAGACTCGAAAGGAAATGAAATGCAATGACTTAGAATTGTATTCAGGGTAAAGAATTCCAGATGCACTCACTGTTGAAAGGAAGAGAAAGGAAACTTATCTGAGGAGGAGCAGCTAGTTTCTCACGATCATGACATGCACTTTGGCCTAGTCGATCCACTCTGTCCTGATGACCGGCCTTCTGTTGCCATGCTTTAGCTGTCGTGACCATTTCTAACCCAATTCCTTCAACCAAACCCTTGCTTTGCTTGCCTTACAGTATTCTGCACTGATTTTCCCCAATAGCCCCTTTTTGATTGTTGCTTCTTGCCTTGTCTTCACCTCATGGTGCCCGTGAGGGTTTTCACCAATGAGACTCTCTCATTTTATTTCTCTCAACTCGCATCTCCTTACAGTGCCCGTGAGGGTTTTCACCAATAAGACTCTCTCATTTTATTATTTTCTGCAGGAACTAGAGTGTCGTCCTGAGGTATGGTCCACTTCTCTTTCCTTGCCCCGACATTTCTTACAGATCGATCAGAAGGTCTTTCTTTGGACTGTAATGTAGGCTTTGGATAGGGTTAGAAAGAGGGGATGTGAAAGGCACTAAAACCGTTTTTATAGGTTAAAAATTTACAACTTTCGGAATCCAGACCAACGCAATTTCTGCCCCAGTTTCTTTCTTGGGGCCTTTGGATTTTTTTTGAATACGACCGAGCCGTGCGG
Organism: Nicotiana benthamiana; assembly: GCA_034376525.1. Taxonomy (NCBI): domain Eukaryota; kingdom Viridiplantae; phylum Streptophyta; class Magnoliopsida; order Solanales; family Solanaceae; genus Nicotiana; species Nicotiana benthamiana. The sequence goes on from CM067332.1 coordinate 71,695,043, forward strand.
CTACCTACGTATCCTAAAAAAGAATCAGATCAAACGTAGTTTCTTTTGATTCCTTACGTTTACCGCTGTTTGATTTCATTTTCCTCTTCTCTTTCTGCTACTTTTCCCTTTTTCTTCTTTCTTTTTTTTTCTTTTCCTTTCTTTTCTTTTCTTTTTCTCTTTTTTTTCCTTGCTTTCTCTCTTTTTCTTTTCCTTTGATTTTCTTTTCTTTCTTCTTTTCTTCTTCTTTTTCTTTTATTTTGCTTTACTTTCTCTTTTCTTTATTGTCTGTTTGCCGCCTTTTATAATTGTAATTCTGACTCTCGCTATTGATTCCAAAAGAGGGGATATGAAAATAAAAATAACTGAAGCTCAAAGGAGTTAACAAAGGGTAAAGTGTTTAGGTAGCTGAATAAAATGCCTTCATCATTTCAATCTATAAAACATGCCAAGTACAAACAAACGCCAAGCTATAAACAAAGATCCGAATAAAGGAAAATTATACATAATATCTTTTGATGGCATCTGAATTGATAGCTATTTCTACAGATTTTCTTTCCACGTCTGTCAGATACAATGCTCCATTAGACAGCACTCTTTACAAGACAAACGGTCCTTGCCAATTCGGAGCGAATTTGCCCTTTTGCCTCGCCCTGGTGAGTGTGGATGCATTTCAACACCAATTGACCTACTTCAAACTTTCTAGGATGCACTTTATTATTATATGCCCTGGTCATCCTCTGTTGATACAACTAGGTGTGACATACCGCTGCCAATCTTTTCTCGTCAATCAAACTCAATTGCTCCAAACGAGTTTTTTCTTCGTCATCGATTCCCGCTTTAGCCACAATCCAAAGGGAGGGAATTTCGAATTTAGCTGGGATTACTGATTCTGTGCCATGTACCAACAAATATAGGGTTGACCCTACCGAGGTGCGAACGGTAGTGCGATAGCCTAACAATGCAAAAGGTAACCTCTCATGCCACTGCCTGGACCCTTCCGCCATTTTATGAAGGATCTTCTGTATGTTCTTATTGGCTGGCTCGACTGCTCCGTTCGCCTTGGGGCGGTACGGGGTGGAATTTTGATGTGTGATCTTGAACTGCTCACATACTTCTCTCATTAAGTGACTGTTGAGATTTTCCCCAGTGTCGGTGATGACAATCTTGGGGATTCCGAACCGACAAATGATATTTGCATGCACAAAGTTGACTATGACTTTCTTAGTCACTGCCTCGAAGGTTTTGGCTTGAGCCCATTTGGTGAAATAGTCAATAGCAACCCGGATAAATCTGTGTCCATTAGAAGCTGCTGGTTCGATGGGCCCAATGATGTCCATGCCCCAAGCAACGAAAGGCCATGGTGCAGACATCGTATGCAATTCAGACGGCGGGGTGTGAATTAATACTCCATGCACTTGACATTGATGACATTTGCGCTAGAAGCTGATACAATCCTGATCCATGGTGAGCCAATAATATCCTGCCTTGAGAATCTTCTTTGCCAAGACATATCCGCTCATGTGTGGTCCGCAGATGCCAGCGTGTACCTCATTCATGATGGCTGAGAGCCCAACATCTACGCATCTTAACAAACCGAGATCCGGCATCCTTTTGTATAATATTCCTCCACTGAAAATGAACCCACTTGACAAATGACAGATTATTCTCTTCTGGTCACTCATGGCTTGTATCGGTACACACCTATCCTGATATATTATTTGATGTCGTGGAACCAAGGCTCACCGTTAAGCTCTTCTTCCACCATATTGCAATAAGCATGTTGATCATGGAATCGGATATGTATCGGGTCAACATAATCCTTGTCCGGTTGATATAACATTAACGCCAAAGTAGCCAAAGCATCAACAACCTCATTGCAAATTCTGGGGATGTGCTTGAACTCTATTGACCGGAATTGTTGACAAAGATCATGCAAGCATTGCCGATATGGTATGAGATTTAAGTCTCTTGTTTCCCACTCCCCTTGAATTTGGTGTACCAGAAGGTCTGAGTCTCCTAAGAACAAGACTTCCTGGACACCCATGTCTGCTGCTAATCTCAGCCCCAGAATACATGCCTCATATTCTGCCATGTTGTTGGTGCAATAAAAGCGTAGTTGAGCTCTAACTGGGTAGTGATGAACTTCTTCCAAAAAGAGCACTGCTCTTATCCGGACGCCTTTCATGTTGGCAGCCCCATCGAAGAACAATTTCCATCCGACTTCTAACCCCGTTCTGTTTCATCAATATGCATACACTTTCTCGTCCGGGAAGTATGTTTTCGAGGGCTAATATTATTCATCTATCGGATTCTCAGATAAATTATCCGCCAATGCTTGTGCTTTCATAGCAGTCCTAGTCACGTAGATAATGTCAAACTCAGTGAGCAAGATTTGCCATTTCACGAGCCTTCCTGTGGGCATGGACTTTTGAAAAATGTACTTCAATGGGTCCAGGTGTGAGATGAGATAAGTGGTATATGATTACAAGTAATGCTTTAACTTCTGGGCTACCCACGTAAGGTGTAGCATGTCCTTTCAAGATGAGTATTCTTAACCTCGTAGGCTGTAAATTTCTTGCTGAGGTAGTATATGGCCTACTATTTTCTCCCGGTGACGTCGTGCTGACCCAACACACATCTAAATGAGTTGTCCAAGACTGTCAAATATAAGATCAAGGAGCCTTCCTGGTTTTGGCAGGACCAATACCGATGGGTTCGACAAATATTCCTTTATCTTATCAAAATCCTCTTGGCACTCTCCCGTCCATTTCACCACAACATCCTTTTTCAATAGCTTAAAGATGGGCTCGCAGATGGTTGTGAGCTGAGCAATGATATGTAATTCAATCTTTCAAATAGACTCTTCATTTCTGTTTTATTCCTCGGTGGCGGTAGCTCCTGTATAGCTCTAATCTTTGACGGGTCTAGTTTGATGCCTCGTTGGTTGACTATGAACCCTAGAAACTTCCCTGAAGGGACCCCAAATGCGCATTTTGCCAGATTGAGTTTGAGGTCATACCTACGGAGCCTTTGGAATAATTTCCTCAGGTCTTTGACATGATCGGATTACTTTCTTGACTTCACTATCACGTCATCCTCATAGACCTCATTTTCCTTATGTATCATGTCATGAAAAATGGTTGTCATGGCCCTCATGTATGTAGCCCCGGCGTTCTTTAAACCAAAAGGCATGACCCTATAGCAATATATTCCTCACGGTGTGATAAATGCCATTTTCTCCGCAACTTCTTCATCCATTAAGATCTGGTGGTAGCCTGCGTAACAATCCACGAACGACCCGATCTCATGCTTTGCACAATTGTCAATTAATATGTGAATGTTAGGAAGGGAAAAGTTGTCCTTCGGACTTGCTTTGTCGAGGTCACGCTAATCGACACGCATTCTGGTATTACCATCCTTCTTTGGTACGGGCACAACATTAGCTAACCAGGTGGGATATCGTGTAACTCATATAGCTTTTGCCTCAAATTGCTTGGTTACTTCCTCTTTTATTTTCACGCTCACATCAGTTTTGAACTTTCTCAACTTTTGTTTGAAGGGAGGACAGGCTGGGTCAGTGGGCAATTTTTGAACCACTAGGTTAGTGCTCAATCCGGGCATATCATCGTAGGACCATGTAAAGACATCTTTGTACTCAATCAGTACTTCAATTATTTTTTTCTTAAGTTTTGATTCCAGATGGACACTGATTTTTGTTTCTCTAACATTAGCCTCCTAAATTGACCGCCTCTGTATCGCTCAGGTTTGGTTTGGGTTTGCCATCAAATTGGCTCAACTCTTTACTAATCTCATCCCAAGCCCCTTCCTAGTCGTATTCGGCTTATCCTCATGCTCTATTTCCTGAATTATTATTTTTGAACTAGACCGATTCTTATGACTGGGCCAAGGAGTCCTTATGCATGTCAGATCATTGGAACCATCATAAAAATAACTGTACAAAAGAGAAAGAAAGAGAAGTAAAGAAAAATGGGGACCATCGGCATTATTGGAAGGGAAATTTCATTTCATTAGAATCAAAGATAACAGAGTTTACACATCCAAACGGACGGAAATGACAACTGAATTAACAACTTTGAAGTTAATTAAAACTAGACTGGAAGAAAAATCAAAGCCGACTACCACAACTCCCTTCGGGTGGAAAGAGGAGTTGCTTCCTAGTTATTGAATTTTGTGCATGCTCCCACAAACTGCACATCTTCTCTGCTTGATCCTTCTCCTGCCTCGATCATATTTACCTCATTGAACAACATTTCTAACCCCTTCTCTAGATCCCCATCCGCGTCGATCAGCGATCTGGGAATCTTTGGCACTGGACACTTGCTGGTACTAGGCTTGACAAATGATTTGGACAACCTTGGGATGGGCTTTGGGAGAGCCCAAGCCCTCTGCTTTAGCTTCCTAGCTTGCCTTATGTCTGGAGCTGTAGGCTTGAAGCCTAGACCAAAAGTGTCCAGATTTTTGGGGAGAGACACTGGTTGAACAATGCCTTCTAAAACAGCACACAACCCCTTACCGGGCGTGAAACCATTCTTTAACATTTCTGAAGTCACCATGACTGACGCAGCTGCTATCCTTGGAGTCATGACAACCTCACCTTCTGGGATCTTCTCAATTGACGCCGTATCGAATACCTGGTAGACGCAGGGCCCTTCGTTGTCTTCAGATTCAATAAAAGGTACGATAGCATCACCTGAAACACACTGGTTATCTTTACCGTGAACCAAAATCTCTTGCATGTCCCATTCAAATTTGACCATCTGGTGCAAAGTAGATGGCACCGCCTTGGCTTCGTGAATCCAAGGGCTACCCAACAACAGGTTATAGGAAACTACCATGTCCAACACTTGAAATTCCATGGTAAACTCAACGAGCCCTATTATCACTTCCAACACTATATCCCCCACTGAGTCTTTGCCTCTGCCATCGAAACCTCGAACACAAATGTTATTCTTGTAGACCCTTTCATTCTTTACCTTTAGCTTGGTCAATGTAGAGAGTGGACAAGTGTTTGCACTGGACCCGTTGTCGACCAGAACCCGCGTGACCACAACATCTTCACATTTTACAGTCAAATAAAGGGCCCGATTATGCTCAGTGCCCTCCATGGGCAGTTCATTGTCAGATAAGGTAACCCGATTTACCTAAAATATCTTATTTTCTATATTTTCCAAATGATTCACTGTTATCTTGTCACGGACATGGGTTTCATTCAAAATCTTCATCAGCGCCCGGCGGTGTTCATCTGAATAGATTAGTAAGGAAAATAAGGAGATCTGAGCTGGTGTCTTCCTCAACTACTCTATGATGGAGTAGTCCTGCATTTTCATTTTCTTCAGGAATTCTTTTACCTCTTCTTCCGATACAGCTTTCTTCACTGATTCTGGGTTATCTTCAGAGATCCTGCTTTTCCTCAACTCTTCAGGGGCGAAGTATCTTCCTGACCGAGTTAAACCTCGGGCCTCGCAACCTTCTTCCCTAACTTCCTTTCCTTTATACATCAATATTGCCTATTCATATCTCCAAAGAACTGCTCTGATGCTGACAACGGGTGGCTGGATTACTGGTTTTACAATGACGGGCTCTATGCGAACACCTTTCACAACCACGACAGGTTCTCTAGCTACCCCGTGTACTGTCACTTTTGCCTGTTCCTGTTTTGGTGCAACCGTGCATGATGGGCTCCCCTAAACTATGAAAGGTTTTCTGCTTCTCCCTTTTTCCTCGATCATTGACTTCTCACTGCTCACATTCTCAGTTGGCTTAACTTCACTGGATTTGATCGTCATTACTATTTGTAAGGGCCTTTTGGAATCTCCCCCTTTCTCTACGGTCTCAATCATGTTGGTCTCTTGATGGGCAGGCAGCGGGTTTTGGTTAATATTGGGTGCCTCTGGAATTTTCACTTCAATCTGGTGGGACTCAATAAGTTCCTGGATAGCATTCGTTAAATCCCAACATTTTTTGATATCATGCCCTGGTGCACCGGAATAGTACTCACAATTGTCGCTCCCTATGGAATAGACTAGTGTATGATTCTCCCAATGGAGTGAAAGTCTTCTTCTTTTGCACCCTTTCATTTCTCAAGACTGGATTGGCTCGGAAAGCGGGTTTCCGGGGTTGTTGGTAGGCTCTTGGAGGTGGGTAGTGATTTTGTGGAGTTGGGTAGGTAATTTGTAGGGCTGGCGCACGCCATTGTGCGTGGGCGGGAGGTTAGGTATACGTTTGTGCGTGATGGACTGAGCAGCGAGGTTCTAATGGTGGATAGTAATGTTGCGGTGAGCTGTATGGAGGGTGTGGGTATGTTTGGTGGTGAGGACGAGGTTGGGTGTAATGAGATGAAGCCCGAGGCCTGAACTTAGTTCCCGACTCCACTCTTGCTACTTCCTCCTTCATCTTCTTTCCAAATGCTCCCCCAGCTCCGTCCTCGATGGCCTGAATGGTTGCCTTGATTGCAGAGTAGCTCATGATATTATTGGATTTGAGGCCTTCCTAGACCATACTTCCCATCTTGACTACTTCATTGAAGGATTTACCTACTGCTGACACCAAATTCCCAAAATAGGTAGGTTCTAGAGCTTGTAGAAAATAGTCAACCATCTCACTCTCTTTCATGGGAGGATCAACTCTGGCTGTTTTTTCTCTCGACCGGACACCATATTCCCTAAAGTTCTCGTTGTGTTTCTTCTCCAATTTTGTCAGAGATAGATGATCCGTGACAATCTCGAGATTATACTGAAAATGGGAAGAAAACGCTTGTGCCAGGTCATCCCAAGTATACAACCAATTTTGATCCTGCTGAGTGTACCACTCCAGCGTTGACCCGCTTAAACTTTGGCTGAAGTATGCTATTAGCAATTCATCTTTTCCCCCTGCTCCCCTCATTTTGCTTCAAAACCCCCTTAGATGCATGACCGGAACGCCATGTCCATCATGTAAGTCAAATTTAGGCATCTTGAAACCTGGAGGCCACTGTACATCTGGAAATAGACAAAGGTCCTTGAATGCAACGCTCACCTGGCCACCTAACCCCCGCATGTCCGTGAATGATTGTTCTAAACTTCTGAGCTTTCTCAGCACCTCCCCCTGCTCAAGATTTTTGATAACTTTTCAGCTCCTGCCGGGATTTCGACACGGGGAGAATAAGAGTAAGGCTCATGGGCTTTGTAAGCAGGTTCTAGCGAATAGTATTGATGGTTGTAATCTTGAAGCAAGGGTTCACTTGATGATCTATAGAGTGCAGGAGGAGGAGGTGCCACATAGATGGGAGCAATTGGTTGGGGGGAGGGGGTGAGGAGCGACTTTGGATAGTGGAGCTGGTGGTGGTTGAGAAGTCGTACCCTGGTGTTGCGAGTAGATAGGAAAACTTGAGGGTGGGTCGGTTGTGGACTAGTCAGGAGCTTGGGCCAGTAGCGGGATGAAGGTTGGATTAGCAGGATAGGTTGGGGGTGGCTCTCCTCTTGCCCATGCCTAGTATATCTCAGCCATTTGGTGATTTAGTGTACATTTCCTCTTTCATGGCATTAACGTCCAATTCCTCTACTTCTTTCTAGGGTCAATAATGCTGACATCGGTTTCCTAATTGGCCATGACTTGCTTGTTCTTAGACCGTTTATTGTAGGAGTGAGTTTCCAGAATGCCACAAGTACTAACCACCTGTCTAATCTGGAATTACAAAATGCCAAAAACTTGTTAATAGTTAGGTTCTTTCATGCAAGCGGCCACATATTGGGTGTAAATGCACCTAAATAATGATTGGTTACAACATGCATCGGTTGCTTGCATCTTCCCGGCTTTCATTTTCTTTGTTTGCAAAGCCCCCCTCTTTTTGACTTTATTTTCTCCCTCTCCTATTTTTTTTCTTGTTTATTTTGCTTGTATCTCCTCTACCTTTCATTTCTCTTTTACTTTTCTTTATTCGGTAATGGTCGAATACTATGTAGATTGCTACGTATCATGACCCCGCATGAATCAGACCGAGCGTAGTTCTTGAAAAAATAAAAAAGTGAGGAAAGAATAAAACATTTTGGCGTTCTCAATTTCCACAATAGCAAACTTTGGTTACAAAGACTCGAAAAACTGACATATTTAAACAAGAAACTACCAGACTCTGATGAAAGACGAATTACAGACTCGAAGAACAACAAACCTTGCGTAAAGAAAATACAGACTCCCAGACGAACTGACAGACTTTAAGAAAAATACAATCTCAAGAAATCATGAATACATTAGGGCTTCAATTGCTCCTGGGACCCGTGAGGAATTGTTCGGCCTTGCTGCAGGCCTGCGTGATAAATTCCCTTGGAGGTGATGGAGGTCTTCCATTACTTGACAAACAAAGGTCATGACAGTGGCAAAGAACATGGATCTTGTCATATCCTCACAGTGGCTCATTTTTCTAGTGATGTATTCTGTGATCATCCGTACTCTTTCCCTTATAGAGCCCTTTTCTTGCAATAGTCACCCGATTTGCTCGGCCCTTGCCTCCAGAGTTTGTTTGGCTACCCGATTCAGTTCTTGGAATTGCCGCAAATCCATATCCAACAGTTTTATTACTGCATAACAATGTCTTCGCTCGGCTTTGAAGTCTGTGGCTTGCTAGGCAACTTTATTTTCAACCATGATGACCTTCCCTTTCAATCCATGAACCCAATCGTCATGCCTTTTCTTTAATTGCTCAATCATGCGGACTCGTTCCTCAGCATTTTTGGCCAATTGTTTTCGAGCCCTGGATAGCTCACCTTCTGCTTTATTCAAGTGAAACCATATTCTGTTACTTTTTGCCTTAAATTGTCTATGAGCTTTTCATCCTTCACGCTCCTGGGGGGATTTTCCGCGGCCGTTTTCATTTTCTGGATTTTGGCTCACAACGCTTCATTTTCTTTGGTTAATCTTTTCTTTCCCCCTCATTTGCAGCAGCTTGCAAACCATTTTCAAATTGAAGGTCTTTGACTTATTTTTCCAATTTTCCTATCGTGGCCCTATACTCATTTTCCTTGGCTAGCCAGTTCCATTGTTCTTGTGAAGTTTCAGCAAATTCTTGGAGGTGTGGCCTCTTAGCTGGTATTCCAAACTCTATTTCTTTCTTATACCAAGCAATGTACCTTGGTGCAACCTCGCCTTTAGATATGTCGCGTACTCGAGTGTCCGTCGTCAAGTATTGACATTCGCTCTAAATTTGACGGACGACGGCTTTGGGAAATTGACCATTAGGACTAATCTCAACCACGTGGCGACTAATATCCTCATCCCTACGAATCATTTGGCATCTCCCTAATTGTCTTAGCATTCTGTATGGAGCATAGGGTTGGATACTTCAGAGACCCATCAGATGGAAATAAGGCACGGTGGCTGGCATACACACGATTTCATCCACGGGGAGCCACCCGAACGTCCATTCTATTTGGTCTGCAGAGATATCCTGGGACGCAAAACCCATTCTGTAGCACCCTCGGGTAATCTAAATCCATCAACCCTGTTATAGAATTCCTCTATCCAGCTCTTTGTCGGCGACCCATAATTCATGAATTGAGGCCGATGGCATAAGTGTTCGATCATCCATATTTGTAACAATAGGTTACATCCTTCGAAGAAGTCTCCCCCTACTTTACAGGCAGTGAGAGCACACAAGATTTTGGATAAAATCATGGGAGCGAGGGTGCTCTTGTCCTGAGTTATTAAAGTGCTGACAACCCCTGCTATCCATATGTTAATATTCTCGTCCTTCCGCGGAAACACCAAAATACCTAAGAAGAATATCATGAATGCGAACCACCGGTGCTCCTCCCATTTGAGTTTATTTCCTTTGCTACAAATATGGTTTTCCGGGTTATTAAATCCCCCCGGTGACCATACCTTTGATATATGAACTGCGGGGTACAAAAGTCGACTGATAGGTCTGGGTTGTGAACCTTCCTGCTGATCTTTGAAGAGTCCAAGAATTTGTGTACGGTGATGGCCCTTGGCGCAATCAAGTACTGATGCCTCAGGGGGATCGTAGGGGCCCCAATATATCCAGTTATTTCTTCCAATGTCGGAGTGAGCTCGAAATCCGAGAAATGAAATACATTGTGAGCCGGGTCCCAGAATGTGATTAATACCTTTATCATGTCTTCCCTCGGGTTAATCTTTAATAGTCCGATAAGTCCTCCCAAATGTGCGTTGACCCTGTTTTGCCCCGCCTCACCCATGTCATTCCACCACATGTGCAGCTCCAGGGGATTTTGATCATGAACGTTATTGGCAAATGCTAGTTCGTGCTCATTCTGCACATTTATTAGGGTGATTAAGTAAAAATCAAGATTTATTAGACTCAAACAGAATTGATTTATCAAATGTTTATTTCAAAGATTAAATCCTAGCATTGCAAGCACAGCCTTTCAGCACTTCCGAAGGAAGATTTTAAGGCTGAGCCTACTGCTGGCCTAAAGCGATTATTTTTGCAAAAACAGCCTTCGGCGCCTTTTGGGGGCACTCGGCTAATTTTGACAAAGTTGCTTTATTAGTCACAAACAAAACCTGGTTCTTTTGGTAAGATGAAGTTGGGCTCGGTGGGGGTTGTCTACGTATCTCACACCCTGTGAGAATCAAACTGGCGTAGATCGGGCAAGTAAAATGAACTATCTTTTGAAAACAATACTCTCTTTTCTTTTCTTTTTCATTGGTGAATAAATAAGCTATTTTAAAAACAAACTATTTTGAAAACATGACTTTTTTTCCTTTTTTTAAAATAATTCATAGGCAAATAAATAAGCTACTTTTTAAAGCAAACTATTCTTGCAAACATGACTATTTTTTTTCTCATTTGCAAGTAAAAAAACTATTTTTGAAGATAAACCCTTTTCACCTTTTTTCTCTTTTTTTCATTTTTCCAAAAATTCGGTAGAGTTTCGACGCTATTTGGACATTGGTTTTCAAAACGGGCGATCAAATCTCTTTTCCCTTATACTGCTACTTCTTTTCTCAGCTTTTTCCAAATATTCATAAGCCGGTCAGCATGCAATTCCGTAATAAATGCACAAGTATCACGCAAAATGCATCACGATTGTTCATCTTTAGGTACACATGTCCTAGACGGACCCAACCCCTGTATTGAGCCCCCTAAGTCAAAATGCATGATGAAAATAAACGTTCCTACTAGGGTTCCGGTATGTGGCTTTGTTATTCTAGGTTTGAAACCTTGGTGTAAGGTCTAGACTGTGCACCCGAGCGGACCACTCGAGTAGAGGATGGGGCTACGTACCGGGAACCAAAAAGTCATCCGACTTTGTAACTTGTCCGATCATCTTTCTTATTTTTAGGTATGACACTAATAGAATAGGGAGTCTTGACCAGTGAGCACATCCCCGGTGGTGACAAGACAAAGGTTTCGCGGCAGTTTATATACAGTCCAAATAGTATTAAAGCAGCCAAAATAACTTTTAGCACATCATGCAATAAAATCAGATAAATACAGCCAAATACAACAATTATTGAAAGCTCGAATTCTTGAACCCTAAACAAGAGATTCTGGGTTCGGTTCCCAACAGAGTCGTCAGAGCTGTCACACCTCCTTTTGGCTACTACAACCCGGTGAAGGGCGTAGATAAGGGAGTTTTTCCAATTAAAGGACAATCAAAATGTGATTCGATTATTTAAGAGATTTTAGAGTCCTCACTTGGGATATTTATGGTGTCCGGAGTCAGCGTTTAGAATCTCGAATTGAGGAACGAATGACTCTGTTTAACAGTCCGTGAACTAGAAACCCGGGTAAGGAATTCTGTTAACTTGGGAGAAGGTGTTAGGCATTCCCGAATTCCGTGGTTGTAGCACGGTCGCTCAACTGTTATATTTGGCTTAAATTATCTGATTTTATACAATTATGATCCCATGTGCATATTGAATCTTTTGTAGCTCTTATTATTATTCATTAAAAGAAGATTGCAACATCATTAAAACACGCCTCAAACCACGTCAGATAAATGCACCCGTGGTTTTTGACATATTTTAACATAATTGGGATTTGGATTTGGGTCACATAAATGCGTACCCGAATTTAGAAAGGTAGGATTATTTAAGAATGTGCCTAAAGCAGCTAACTTGTTATTAATTTTGCAGGAGGCCGTGAAAATTCGCTAAACGCACGTCCTGAATTCTAAGAACAAAGACATTAATTAAATGAGGGTCGTGCACGTAAGACTTTTGTTTGGCACGGCACGCCTCAAATGTGAACAAAGTCAAATTGATAGCCTAAGGGAAATTGCATTAAGTGACTAAAAAACTCCTTCGGACATGGGCTAGCGATGATCCCAATCCTTGATGGAATGAAGCGATCCAAGATAATACAAAGTTTCTACGAATATGATATGATGCAACCTGCTTGATGCTACTCAGCTAAATTAATGAGCTATTGATTAAACCAATATTCAATTCTTGAACCTTTAATGAGTTGAAAGGAGAACAAGTAACATGTCTCTTGATTTGCCTAGCATATTTCTAGATGAACATACAATCTGACTCACCAATCCATGTTTAATTTCCTAGTTAACATGTTCTAGTAAAACTTTAAACTCAACAAACATCGAATGAATCATACTAAAACATCTTTAAAGACAGTCTTGAAATAGAACTTAAAATAGAAATTAATGACTTCATGAACTATTTTCTAGGAATGCAACATCATTTGGAACAGAACACTAAACATTTTCACATTCCATTTGACAATTCTTACCTCCTGAATGCTCCGACGAATTCCCACAGAAGAAGCTTTTGAAAACACGTTCCAAATCATATACTACTGAGCAACATCATGACCTATATTCAGTGTCGCATGTATCCAAATCTACATCTGGGAAACCAAAACTAAACAATGTCCGCCAATTAAAGTACCAACCTAAAGTCTTATATTACAGAATCCAAAATGTTTTTAAAGCAGTTATACATTCCTGAATTTCAGTCCACACTTAATAAAATGAAAGAAGTGCAGATACAACTATATTGAAGCACAACGGGGATTATATTAAATTGCATAAATATCAGGAAAAAAAACAAAGAGACTAAGATTGATCATAGCGTCAACTTGCATTACAAGAGTTCATGGTTGTACATCGTGACGAATCCAAAGCATACCTGGGTATGGAAAAATAAAGCAGGAGAAAAGAGAGAGTCAGCAACAGTGGTAGATATACTTCAGCGAATCATCACAACTATTTGACCTGTTTAGACCATTTTAAACCAGAAAAATCTAAGGGCTTGACATTTCCAGCACTTAAACCAACACTGAGAATCAAAGAAGAGACCCAAGGCAAATTTTTAAACAAAAATGCATAAAATTGCCATTGTTCTAAGCTTAGCTTGATTTAACTCCCAGAAATCTATGAAACGGTAGAGTTTTTTTTAGCTTGTATATTTTGAGTTTTCAGCTCTTCAATCCTTAGTTGTCTCACTCTCAGATTTTCAGTAAGCTCTTAAAACCTTTCTGCCTTGAAAGGCAAGAATAGTGTCCTTTTATATGCCAACTATTAGGGCAAACTTCAGATATTTATGTTGTCTTTTAGTCCTCTAATTTTATGTCTTTCTTGCCAAATTAAGTTACCATAATTCTGAAATTCCCACTAAGGCCCCTACTAGAAACTTCTTATTTTTGTTACTGAAGATTTCATTAATCAAATACCTAGACTACCTTCAATGCCCATGTTTTTTTACCCCTCCCAGACCCTCATACTCATTCTAATGCACAACTTGGATTTGGGGTGCCCAGACCAAGATCGCAGAACTTATCTAAACTAAACAAAGACCAAGCAAATGTAATTCCAGCATATTTTAACTGGTTGCCTTGAATTATGTCTTAGCCCAAATGAACCCAACAAACTCCAACGAACTGAGAATAACTAAATGAATAAATGGAGAAGAATGGGAACAACATAACAACAACGACAAACAACAAAAAAAGAAGAAAAAGAGAAAAAATAGAATGAAAACAAACATGACACAATATACAAATAAAAAAAAGGAAAGGGGATACCATTTTGACATGTACTTGAATCGTCGAATTGACGTGAATATCGAGTGAGGCCAACAGTCGATGAATTATGGCCCGTTTGACTGATAATTTGGACCCGAAACAAGTGTTATCCAGGTTTTTCTTGCGAGGACGACCCCTTTAACACTTATTCCTGAACCGAAATTCTTCAAACTTGGAAGGCAACCGAGCCAGACCAACAGAAGCAAAAGAGTGCACCGGGGCTCAACTTTTGATTCCAAACTGTAGGAGATAGGGATGGATATGAGGAGAATTATATCGATAATCAGACGAAGGGGAGTGAGAAGATATAAGGGTGTTGGTTTGGGAATCATTTGCGGTGGCGCCGCTGTGGGTGGCGGCAGAGGCTGCTATTAACTTGCCGACTCGATGCGCTGGGGTAAGATTTGAAGAAGGTGGAAGTGATTTTTAAAGAGAAGGAGGAGGAGGTTTTGTGGTATATTTTTGGGAGTGTTTGGGCGCCGGCCGCCACCGTGGGCGATTTCCAGCGGGCGGCCAGCGATGGCTTAGGGCAGAGGCTATGTTTCTATTATTTTGGTCGAATGAACAAAGTACTAAGTTTCAGACATTTTAATTGACTTGGGAGGTAGTTCAAGTGCCGTTGATGATCTTCAATGGAGGGCTAGGATTTGATTGGGATTTAGAACTCTGGACGTCATTGTTTGGGTGTTACAATTAAAAACTGGTTCGGACCCGGGTTAGAGCGGGTTTTAGCCGGGTCATGCGCATGGGCCTAGGCGGTGTATGGACTTGGGAAGGAGCTTTTTTGGCCTGGAACTAATAGGTTGGCCCCAAATTCTTGGTTAATCAAGTTTATTCTTCTTTATCTTTTGTTTTGTTTTGTTTTTTTTTTCTTTTTTTTATTTCCAAAATTAGACTAAAAATTCCATAAAATATGCTAATTAATTCTAAGTAGTAATTATCATAATAATTAAAGCACAACTAAAATAAAAGAAATCACCTAAAAATCAAAACTATAATTAAATCGCCACCTGGACTATTTTTGAATTTTCTCTTTCATAAAATGAACCAATCACTTAATAATACTTAAAAATGTAAAATTACTCCTAAATGCACATGCCACATGTATTTTTATATCTTTCATTGATTAAAATGCACAAACAAACTGCAAACAATTATAAAAAAAATGCCACAAAAATCAACAAAATAAAAAACAAATAATTGAAAATAGTGAAAAGAAATTATTTTGTTTGGAATTATGGGAGTGATTCATATAGGGAAAAAAATACGTGCTCACACTACACATTGGAAAAACCGATATTGCAGCTGGAGCATACTTTTAATCAATCTGACGTTATCTATGGGACAGACAAAGAAGAAGCACTCACGACAATGAAAAACTTATTTTTAGAGGATAATGATATGGATTGTTGTGTTACTCTCGAGGAGGAAGGGGAGGAGGGTCCTACCATGCAAATTGTGAGTAGAGGGGCATACTTCATCAACTGGACCATCAGGACCACCAGAGCCCGATGAGCCTCGGGGTAGCAAGGCTAAAACAAGAACTATTCCCCGTTTTTATTTACTAGATGATTTTCTTTTTTGCATTTTTACTCCCACAATAATTTCAATGTTCAAAATTGTTATGAAATTTGTTAAAGCATTTCAACTTTTCTTATGAATCAACACTCATTAATATTTTATCTCTCATTACTTTACTTGTACAACATTACTATTACTTATCTTGACGAACCAATGACTGTGACATGCAATGAGACAACACAACAACGGACATGATTCAGAAGAAGATGACATACCAGAGGAGATTGTTAAAGAACTTGAGAACTTTGAGAACAGACCTAAATCCAACCTGGACGAAGTAGAAATTGTTAAATTAGGAGATGAAGAAAATGTCAAGGAAACACGAATTAGCATTCACTTGTCGCCATCAAAAAAAGAAGGAATACACAGAATTTCTAAAGGAATATGAGGACATATTTGCCTGGTTGTATGATGACCTGACTAGTCTGAGTACATATATTGTGGCCCATAAACTACCAATTGATCCAACATGTCCACTAGTAAAGCAAAAGCTCATGAACTTCAAGCCTGATATAAGTTTGAAAATCATGGAAGAACTCACTAAGAAAGTCAAAGCTAAAGTTCTCAGGGTAGTGGAATACCCAACAGGGCTAGCCAACATCATGCCAGTGCCAAAGAAGTACGGGTAGGTCAGAGTCTGCGTCGATTACCGGGATCTCAACCAGGCTAGTCCAAAATACGACTTCCCTTTGACGAACATACACATCCTGATCGACAATTGCGCCAAGCATGAATTGCAATCATTTATTGATTGCTTTGCTAGTTATCATCATATATGGATGAATGGGAAAGACGCTGAGAAATAGCTTTCATTACGCTGTGGAGAATGTATTTTTACAAAAAGATGTCGTTCGGCCTGAAGAATGTAAGGGCCACCTACATGAGGGCCATGACTAACATTTTTCACGATATGATACACAAGGAAATTGAAGTATATACGGATGATGTTATCATCAAGTCCAAGAAGGCCACTGATCACATGGAAGACTTGAGGAAGTCTTCAATAGATTGCGAAGGTACAACGTAAAACTGAATCCCGCGAAGTGCGCCTTTGGAGTACCCGCTGGAAAATTGTTGGGGTTTAATAGGAGCCGCCGACGAATAGAACTGGATCCATCAAAGGTCAAATCTATTCAAGAACTACCACTGCCAAAGAACAAGAAAGATGTGATGAGTTTCTTGGGGAGACTTAACTATATCAGCCGGTTCATAGCATAGTCTACAGTTATCAGTGAACCAATCTTTAAGATGTTAAAGAAGTACGCCGCTACCAAATGGACCGATAACTTCCAAAAGGCCTTCGACAGAATAAATAAATACCAGTCTTAGTCTTGCCCGAGCCAGATAGACCCCTATTACTCTACATCACAGTATTGGATGGAGCTTTTGGTTGCATTCTGGGGTAGTACGATGAAACGGGGAGAAAGAAACAAGCAGTCTTTTATCTTAGTAAGAAAATCAGTCCGTACGAGGCCCGATATTCTCTTTTAGAACGCACCTGTTGTGCTTTGACTTGGGTAACTCAGAAGCTAAGACATTACTTCTGTGCCTATACTACGTACCTCATATCAAGGATGGATCCTTTAAAATACATCTTTCAGAAGCTCATGGCCACTGGCAAGCTAGCCAAGTGGCAAATCCTGTTGAGCGAATTTGACATTGTTTACATAACTCAGAAGGTGGTCAAAGGACAAGAACTGGAAGACCACCTTGCTAAAAACCCCGTGGATGGAGAATATGAACCTTTGATAACATATTTTCCCAATGAAGAGGTATCATTCATATGAGAAGACATTGCAGAATCCTATGACGGTTAGAGAATGTTCTTCGATGGAGCAGAAAACTTCAAAGGAGTTGGCATAGGAGCTATCTTTGTATCAGAAACCGATCAACATTATCCAATGTCTGCCAAACTAAGGTTCCCTTGCACCAACAATATGGCCGAGTATGAATCCTACATCTTAGGGCTCAAGATGGCCATTGATATGAACGTTCAAGAGTTGTTAGTGATTGGAGATTCAGACCTACTCATACATTAGGTGCGTGAAGAATGGGAAACTAAGAACTCCAATATACTATCGTATTTGCACTATGTACAGGAATTAAGAAAGAGGTTCACGAGGATGGAGTTCCAGCATGTTCCCCGAGTCCAGAATGAGTTTGCCGATGCATTGGCTACCCTGTCATCGATGATACAACATCCAAACGAAAACTTCATTGACCCCATTCTAGTAAAGATCCATGATCAACCAGCTTATTATGCCCGTTTGAAGAATAAGCAAATGGAAAGCCTTGGTTTCATGATATCAAGGAATATTTGGCAAAATGAGAGTACCCGGAGCTTGCCAATCATACTTAAAAATGCACACTTCGGAGATTGTCCAACGACTTCTTTCAAAGCAGAGGAATCCTGTATAGGAGGACTCCTGATTTGGGATTACTAAGGTGTGTCGACACAAAGGAAGCATCCAAACTACTAGAGGAAATTCTGATGCAACCTGTGGTCCACATATGAACGGCTTTGTATTAGTAAAAAAGATACTCCGGGCTGGTTACTTTTGGATGACTATAGAAACAGATTGTATCTAGTATGTCCGAAAATGCACTCATTGCCAAATACATGCAGACATGATAAAGGTACCTCCAAGGGAGCTCAACACAAAAAGCTCACCATGGCCGTTTGTCGCCTCGGGAATTAACGTCATTGGACCGATTGAGCCCGCCTCTTCCAATGGACACATTTTTATCCTAGTGTTAATTGAGTATTTTACCAAGTGGGTCGAAACAACTTCTTATAGATCAGTGTAAGAAGGTTGTGGCATACTTTGTCCACTATCGCATTGTTTGTTGATTCGGGATTCCAGAGTCAGTTATTACTAATAATGGCTCCAACCTCAACAGCGACCTGATGAAAGCTATGTGTGAAACCTATAAGATCAAACACAATAATTCCACAGCCTACAGGCCTCAAACAAATGGAGTCGTAGAAGCCACCAATAAGAATAGCAAAAGATATTAAGGAAAATGATAAAGAAGCATAAACATTGGAACGAGAATTTATCGTTTGCTCTATTAGGGTATCGCACCACAGTCCGCACATCAACTAGGGCAACCCCCTATATGCTAGTTTATGGTACGGAAGCTGTCATTCCCATCAGAGTAGAAATTCCTTCCTTGAAGATCATACAGGAAGCTGAGCTAAACGATGTAGAATAGGTGAAGAGTTGTTACGAGGAGCTAGCTCTTATAGATGGAAAGAGAATGAATACAATTTGCCATGGTCAACTCTATCAAAATAGAATGTACAGAGCCTTCAACAAGAGAGTCAAGCCCAGACAATTCACACCAGGGAAACTGGTATTAAAGAAAGTTTTTCCGCATCAAGATGAAGCCAAAGGGAAGTTCTCTCCCAATTGGAAGGTTCCATACATGGTTCATCGGGTTTTGACAGGAGGAGCCCTTATACTTGCAAAAATGGACGGAGAAGTCTAGGCAAGGCCGATTAATTTAGATGCAGTCAAACATTATTATGTGTAATCCTTATTTCTTCCATATATGATGTATTTGAACTACGCCTGACCTGATCCCTGTTTAAGAGGGGATACGTAGGCAACCCTATGTTTTAGGTCACAATTCAATAATATTTTCCTTCCCCCCCCCCCCCCCCGAAGTTGGAAACTGGGGCAGAATTTGAGGAGGACCCTTAAAATTCCGAGGTAATTTTAGCCAATCACCGCATGAGCAACAGTTAGAAGTATCAACCTATCAAACCGGGGCATAATTTTGAGGAGGAACCTCAAAATTCCATAGCAAGACAGGTTGCAATGTCTCAAACCACGTCACAGTCGTCGGCTCATCTAAAAGCTAACATACATTTTTGTCATACTTTTACAAAATTATGCTTGTTTATTGAAACTACTTTGTTTAGAAAAGCTACCACAATGACACAGACGATATCGCCAGATCAAAGCCGAACGATTCAAGCAAAGCTAGCGGGGATATGAACTAACCGTCCCATCTACAAAACTCACGATTTTTCTTTGGATGCAGGCACTAGGATTACGAAATCATTGAACACACTGTACGCTCACAGAGAAAACACTATTCAAGAAGACGATTCTCTGAACCAGCGTACTTACCAACCTTTGCTATTAGCACGTACCCGTAATGTTCCATATGTCACTATCCTCCCAGTAATCACCATGCCGCAATCTGCTATCAGCTAAGAAACTCTACTGTCATTTGCTATTTTAGATCTTGCATAAGGCTATCATTCTTCCTTCCAACTTGCATAAGGCTACTATTCTGCCTTCCGAGGTTAAGCTCTACCTCCATCTGTATCTGCATTGCATAAGGCTACTATTCTGCCTTTCAACTTGCATAAGGCTACCATTCTACCTTCCGAAGTTAAACTCTACCTCTATCTGTATCTGCATTGCATAAGGCTACTATTATGCCCTCCAACCTGCATAAGGCTACTATTCTGCCTCCCAACCCGCATAAGATTATTGTTCTGCCTTCCAACTTGCATAAGGATACCATTATAATTTCTGAGGTTAAACTCTACCTCTATCTACATCTGCATTGCATAAGGATACCATTTTTCCTTCCAAATCGCATAAGGCTACTATTCTTCCTTTCGAGGTTAAACTCTACCTCTATCTGCATCTACATCGCATAAGGTTGCAATACTACCTTCTGAGACTAAATACTGTCTCCGTCCATATTTTCACGGCTGAAAGATAGCTACATTTGCACAGCTGAAAGATTGTCACATTTGGACGGCTGAAAGATTGCCACATATGCATGGCCGAAAGATCACCACATTCGTACGGATGAAAGATTGTCACATTGCACGGCTGAAAGATCGCCATATTTTCACTGCTGAAAGATCGCCACATTCGCACGACTAAAAGATTGCCACATTCGCACGGCTGAATAATCGCCACATTTTCATGGCTGAAAGATCACCACATTTGCACGGCTAAAAGATCGTCACATTTGCACAGCTGAAAGATTGCCACATTTGCACAGCTGAAAGATCGCCACATCTGCACGGCTGAAAATCGCCACATGCTACTGCATACTTCATAGGGTGAAATATTGCAAACTTATCCAAAGGCGTCATTGTTCAGAGGCACCATCCTCATAGCCCGAGAATACCATATCATGGCATAAGGAACCCTTTCAACCTCTTGCATATCATTATTCAAAGGCGTCATGGTTCGGAGGAACCATTTTCATAGCCCGAGAATATCATTTCATAGCCTGCAAATCCTTTATTATGAGCTTTATGGCCCAGGACACCATGGTCTAAAGACGTCATCCTAACCGTCCGAAGACAACATTCATGGTCTGACGGGAATTTGCATCATGTCTAAGGTTACACACAGTATATGCTTGTATTATCTATTTGTGGGTAAACCGACAAGCAACAGTTGTCCCGACAGGAGAGTTTCTGCTCCAGTTCCCGTAGCCACATCAAGCCTAACCATTTCCATAAGCCTTTCGCTAACCCTGACCAAACCATTGCGTTTGTTCTTGGAAAGTACCCGTCGTCATACTCCACCAACGGATCCTGAACTATATCTGAAGAAATGGGAAAAGAATGCTAAGGCCATAAAACGGTCGGTGTGTGGACTGGGTCCAGATGAGTACAGTAGAATTCAAAGATGTGCCACTACTAAGAAAATCTGGGGAACTTTGCAAGTGGCTCGTGAAGGAACACCTCAAGTGAAGAGGTCAAAAGGAACACTGATGTATTCTCACTATGAGAATTTCACCATGAAGGAAGGAGAAATCATCCAAGAGATATATATAAGGTTCACCATACTGGAAAATGAACTTAAGTCTCTTGGAAGGATTATTCTTGAAGAAGACAAAGTTGAGAAGATTTTGACAAGGATTTTGCCAATCTCTTAGGAAAGGAAAATCACTACTATTCAGGAATCAAAGAATATTGCTACCCTCAAGCTGGATGAACTAATTGGAAAACTTACTACCTATGAACTGAGAAGGAAAACCATAAAAATGGATGCACCCAAGAAGGAAGAAGTCTGGCTCTCAGAATTGCTGAAGGTTCAGATCTGGAGGATGATGAAATGGCCATGATCACAAGAGATTTCAAAAAGTACCTGATGAGAGGAAATGGTTTTTCAAGAGGTACAACCTTCAATAAATCAAGGGCTCATGAAAAACAGACCAATGAGGGTTGCTACAAATGTGGTAAGACTGATCACATGATCAAGAATTGTCCTTAATAGGACATGGAGTGGAAGAAGGAAAGGGTTGAACAAAGGAACATGAAGAATGAATAGGTTCAATCAAGAAGGAACAAAGGATCAACAAAGGCTATGGTTGCTGCCTGGGAAGAAACATCAGATGAGGACGCTGGAGATGAACAAGCACTTATGGTCATTGGAGAATCAGATTATGAACAAGAGGTAAGTATTCTTCATCTCAAAGACAAGATTAAATTCATGTCAAAAAAAAAGGTTGTCTGAGCTACTGCTAGACTTCATTGATGAGTCTAAGATAATTAACAATGAGAAGTAAGATCTGTCTAGGGAATGTATGATCCTAAAAGCCAAGTGCAAAAATCTAGAGTCTAGGGCTAATGAGAGTGAAAGTAAAAATGCAGAGTTAAAGAACCAGGTTCTTGAACTTGACACTATTGTCCTAGAACAAAGGTCTGAGAACTTAAAACTGAAATTAGGAACAGGAAAGAAGAAAGCTGATCACACGCATCTCACCCTAGAAGAAAACTTAGAAAAAATGAAGGATGAGTTGTATAGGAAGGATGAGAAGGTAAGAGTATTAAAAGAAGATCTAGGGAAGGTAAAACATGAACTAGAGAGAACTTGCAAATGGAACAAACTTTTTGATATACTTTCTTGGCTACAAGAACATCACAGTAGCAACAAAAGAAGACTTGGCTATGGGACTCAAGCACTGGGATCTAAAAGCAAGTACCTCACTCTTCCTAAGAATAAAATCTGCACACACTGTGGCAAGACTGGCCATTATAAAAATGAATGTAATGCAAAAGAAAGGGCTAGTCAAAAGAATAAAGCTTTTGTTCAAGAAAAAAATAGGATGTTTGGGTGGGTCAGAAGGAACTTGATTTATTGCTTTGCCTATAGAAAGGGACCCAAACTAGTTTGGGTTCCTAAGACTAACCCCTGATTTCTTTTTGCAGGTCCAAGTGAAGGGAAGTACCCAAATATTGTACCTGGATAGTGGCTGCTCAAAACATATGACTCGAAGCAAGAACTAGTTCCATTCACTTGAGTACTTAAAGGGAGGTAATGTCTCCTTTGGAAATGAGAAGAAAGGTGAGATTTTTGGGGTTGGAAAGGTAGGTAAGACAGACCCTCACTCCATTGAGAATGTCTAGTTGATAGATGGCTTGAAATACAGCCTGATCACTATGTCACAACTGTGTGACAGAGGTAACATTGTAGCATTCACCTCTACTAAATGCTTGTGATTAACCTTACCACTGACAAGATTGTTTTACATGGAAAAAGAGTTAATAATATTTGCATTGTAGATTTGTCTACTCTGTTAGAAATTAAACTCACATGCCTGAGTGTGTTGGATAATGATCTATTCCTATGGCACAAAAGACAATCAACTAAACAAATTAGTCTCTAAGTACTTGATGATAGGGTTACCTAATATCAAGTTCAAGGAAGACAAAGTTTTTGAGGACTGTGCAAGGGGGAAGCAGGTAAGATCATCCTTCAAAAGCAGGAAAATGGTAAGCACAACCAAGTCGTTGGAACTGATCCAAATAGATCTCTGTGGTCCAATGAGAACCATGAGCAGAGGTGGAAAGAAATATGTAATAGTACTTGTTGTTGATTATTCTAGATTTACCTGGGTACTATTTCTAACATCTAAAGATGAAGCATTTGATATGTTTACTTCTTTTGTTAGAAAAACTCAGAAACAATTAGGAAATCAACTTGCATCCATTAGGTTTGATCATGGAACTGAATTTGAAAATGCTAAGTTTGTTGAATTCTGTGATGAAAATGGTATAGATCCTAACTTCTATGCCCCTAGGACTCCTCAACAAAATGGAGTAGTTGAAAGAAAGAATAGGACTCTTGAAAACATGGCTAGGACTATGCTTCTTTCTATTAAACTGCCCCACAGCTTCTGGTAGAGGCTATAAACATTGTATGTTACATTATCAATAGATGCATCATTAGACCTCTTGTAGAGAAGACTCCATATGAGTTACTTAAAGGGAGAAAACCAAATATATCCCATCTTAGGGCATTTGGATGCAAGTGCTTTGTGCACAATAATAGAAAAGATTCCCTAGGTAAGTTTGATCCCGGAAGAGATGGTGGAGTACTCTCGAGATAATCAAAGAGAAATTGAAATAAATCCCCCAAAAGAACTTGTTCATACCCTATTCCTCAGCAACAGAACATGGGAGAAACATCTAGTAGAAACCAGTTGGTTGTGAAACCTTACAAGTATCAAAGTTCTTATCCTATTGAGAATACTATCACTAATCCGACATCTGGAGTCAAAACTAGATCACAATTAAAGAATCTGTGTGCTTTTGATGCCTTTTTATCTCTTATTGAACCTAAAAATATTGCTGAGGCTTTCATTATGCAGATTGGGTGAATGCAATGCAAGATGAACTCAATCAGTTCGAAAGAAGTCAAGTTTGGCATCTAATTCCAAGACCAAGGATAGATCAGTTATTGGTACAAAATGTATCTTCAGAAACAAACTTGATGAAGATGGAACAGTTACAAGAAGCAAGGCAAGACTGGTGGTCCAAGATTACAACCAAGAGGAAGGTATAGATTATGATGAGACTTTTTCTCCAGTTGCTGGACTAGAGGCAAGAAGACTCCTCATAGCCTTTGCAGTACACATAGAATTCTCTCTTCATCAGATGGATGCCAAAAGTGCCTTCCTGAATGGCTACCTGAAAGAAGAAGTGTTTGTGAAACAACCTCCAAGAGCATGTGTATGAACGACTGTCCAAATTTCTGCTTGAACATGGCTATAAAAGAGGTAAAATTAACAGTACCTTAATCCTAAAGGAAAAAGGTAAGGATCTCCTTATGGTACATATATATACTGATGACATAATATTTTGGGCCACCACTGATAAGCTAAGTAAGGATTTTGATAAATTAATGGGGAGAGAGTTTGAAATGAGTATGATGGGTGAGCTTAACTTCTTCTTAGGCTTACAGATTTAACAAAGTCCAAATGGAACCATGATCCAACAATAGAAGTATGTAAAAGAGCTTATCAAAAAATTTTAAAATGGAAGAATCAAAAGAAATAGACATACCCATTGCAACTGCCATTAAATTAGACATTGATGAACTTGGTTCATCAGTTGACCAAAAGTTGTATAAGGGAATAATTGGTTCACTCTTGTATCTTACTGCCAATAGATCTAACATTGTTTTCAGTGTAGTGCTTTGTGCTCGTTTTCAGTCTAATCCAAAAGAGTCTCACTTGATTGTTGTCAAGAGGATAGCAAGATATTGGAAAGACACCACTTTTATGTGTTTTTGGTATCCTAAAGGTAGTCATTTTAATCTAGTAGGTATGCTGATGCTGATTATACAGGTTTCCTTGTGGATAGGAAAAACACCTCAGGTATGGCTCACTTTCTTGGTTCATGTCTTGTATCATGGGTCACTAAAAAGCAAAATTCAGTGGCCTTATCCACTCTTGAGGCTGAATATGTTGTTGCTGCATCTTGTTGTGTTCAACTACTATGGATCAAATAGCAGCTGGTAGATGTTGGCATTGAAGTTGGTTGCATTCCTATATTCTTTGATAACATTAGTGCTACAAGTATGACAAAGAACTATGTTCATCATAAGAGGACTAAGAACATAGATTTTAGACACCACTTGTTGAGAGATAACTATTAGAAATGATTGATCTCCATAGAATTTTGTGGTACTGAAAAACAAATTGCTGATATCTTCACTGAGTAGAAAAAATAGGTTAAAATTAGGAATGATTAAGATCACCTAATAGGTCCAGTTCAGAATGCACAATGAAAAGAAAAAAATAAAAAATAAAAAAAAATATTTTCTTTTGGCTAGGAATTCTAAACATGTGTAAATATCTTGATTAATTCTTACTTGGCTTCATACTTTAATTAGTATACTCCTATGACGTGTGTTTATATGCCTCACTGATCTCTTACAAAAATTCCTCTATTATGGTATTTGAGGCATGTTCAAGAGAGTTCTAAATGAAGAACCTGGTTCATCAGTATGAGTTCATATGAAAGCTCAGGTATGTTCCTATACTCTGCACAATTAGAAAGATTAATAATTCAATCATGAGCAGAAGTCCTATACTTGTCAAATTCCTAGAAAAATTCTATCTGTTAGCATTGAACAAGTTACATCCATGTAGAACTCTAAACCGTAATTTTTGCCTAATATCTAGGGAAGCCAAATAATTCTTTCAAAATCTGGAATTTCAGGTTGATTGGACTCTTATTTCACCACTGCAAAAGGTTGTCGTTACTTATTAAATGTGTAATTCACTTTAAATACACACCAATTCTAGAGCCTTCATCATAGCTCCAAACTGTCAAAATCTCGCCTTTAGAATAATGCTCCAAACTGAGGAGACCAGGCTCGCAAATGCGAACTGGGCCTCCCTATGCCTTGATCACAATTGCGATAGAGGGGTCGCAAATGTGGACCCTGCTGGGGTTGCATATTCAAAGTAAAGTCATAAATGCGATTGCCCCCCCCCCCAAGCCGGCCTCACTGCAAATGCAATGTCAACCTCGCAATTGCGACCAATATCTCGCAATTCCGAGATCTGCATTAGCAGCAAAAAAACACCAAAAACTAGTGTGCTTTTCTACTCCCAATCCATGCCCAAAACTCACTCAAGCACTCGAGACTCCACTCTGAACACTCAAACACGTCCAACAATATGTACAAACTTGCTCGAGCGATCAAATCATCGAAGTAACACCTAAAACCATGGATTCATTATCAAAATGCATGAAATCCTTAAGAACATTCAAATTCCTAACTTTACAACTGGACGTCCGAATCATGTCAAATCAGTCTCGTTTCTCACCAAACTTCACAGACAAGACTAAAATATATATTGGACATGTACCGGACTCCGGAATCAGCATACTGGCCAGATACCAACATGATCGAGCATTATTCTTTTTCATTAAATCCCTAAAATTTCAGTTTAACAATTTCTAATAAAAATTCACTACTCGGGGTAGGGACCTCGGAATTTGATTTCAGGCATACACCCAGGTCCCACATTTTCTTACGAACCCTCTGGGATTGTCAAAACACAAATCCGGATCCGTTTGCTAAAAATATTGATCAAAGTCAAACTTAGCTTTTTAAGAAAATCTTAAGGAATCAGGTGAGCCTATTGTAATCCAAACTCTTCCAAATTCCGAACTAACTATCCTCGCAGGTCGTTAATTAGTTTAAGCAAGCGAGAGAAATTTCATTTAGGGAAATAATGTTCTAAAGAGCAAAATGACCAGTCTGATCGTTACAATTTCTCTAATTACAAACGGACAAGTGAATGGGTGATTTGTTTTAAAGATTGGTCCATAGCAAAGACCTCATTTGCTTCGTTAAAAGATGACTGGAATATCAAATTTTGATAGTCCTTTACTATACTACAATGGGGTAGTAAAAACTACATTTGAAATTTAAATCCTTCAAACTAATTTGGTGGTAACCAAACTTTGGAAGAAATAGTGCAAGACAAATGTTTAACAACTTGTGCTCCCCCAAAAATCCATCCGACTCAAAATAGTCTCAGTGCTACTGTTTTCAATCTGGACTTGTTTCTAAATTTGATTTAATAGTTAGAGCATGGTTTTATCCCTGACGGAAGAAAAATAAGAAACAGAGAAGAGGAGAAAAGGAAGGAAAATGATACAACTAAATTCTTGATTGAAGACATAAATAATAGATTTATTGATAAGAATAGACCTTGGGCCTAACTCAATCCCAAAAGCTAGCTTATGAGGTGAGGATTGTCCAAGCCATATAAGGAAACCAAGGACCTCAAATCCCTCCGATGTGGGACAACTCAACACCCCCCATCACGCCCAGATCTCTGGAGCGTGGATAACATAAATGGGGGCCCAACATCGGCAACAATAATTGGGATGGGTCTGGCTCTGATACCATGATAGGAATGGACATTGGGCCTAACTCAACCCCAAAAGTTAGCTTATGAGGTGAGGATTGTTCAAGCCATATAAGGAAACCAATGACCTTAAATCCCTCCAATGTGGGACAACTCAACATTTATTTATATCAAATAATTAAATAAATACTAATATTAAAAATAATAAAATTTCAAATAATATATAAGAATGAAAAAAATCCCTTTTTAAAGGTAGTATGAGTTCGAAAGTTACATAAATGGTGTGTGGACTCTTCTATCAAATCTTCGAAATGGGGCTTAATAATACTTGGACATCATGTAAGTAAATAGCTGTTTTAACACTTCAACCAGCAAAGCCCTTTTCTTTTTTTTGCGAATATTAATCTGTAATATTTTATTTTTATCTTGGTGATGAATGAGTGACTTCGAGTAATAGTAAAATTATTTTGTATGATTTCATAATTGATATATACTGTGTCATTTTTTTGGGAAATTTACCTAGCTATACTATAATAAAAATTTATTTACCATTTTTATTTAGAATCATAATTAATTACTTTCTATATCTATATTTATCTTTTATGAACAAAATCATAAAAAGAGGAAAATAAAATAATCCTTAAATTTAGCAACTCGTTCTCGATCATTCATCAACCCCCTCCTAAAAATGAAGTTCACCTAGTTTTCAAAGATTTCATATCCTATTCTTTCTCCTCACTCTTATCATTCACAATCGGTATTTCTCTGAGAATGTAAACCAAGATGACGAAAATTTGTCTCTAAAATTGGAGCAGCAAAGGGTTCTCCTTCGACATTCATTAATAAGCTTTGAAATTTTAAATTTAATATTTGAATTTTACGAATTTGTGATTTGTTTGGATTAGGTGTTCTTCCAAATGGTGGAGAATATACCTTGTAATTTATATCTCAATTTTAAGGAAAATTGGTTAAGTTTAGAGTTAATTTTATATAAAATTTCAGACTGAAACTCGAAAAAAATGAAGTTGCAAAAATCATATGATAAATGTATCACAATTGTTTTAGAATTGTATCACAATTATATTAAAAATGTATATTACTTGTATCTGATACATTAATACCTAAGATAATATCAATTAAAATAATAATACATTATAATGTGATATTATATTATATTTGAAGTTTGGAGTTGTGACTCAAACTTAGAAGAAGATGAAGATTATAACTGTATTACAATTATTTTCATAAATGTGTCGAGGTTTTTATCACAAATGTATGAGAGTTGTGTTAGTATTATATCATTATTATTTTAGATATTAATATATCAAATTCAAGTTAAATGTAATTGCGATACAAGTATGATCATTTATGATACAATTATGTTTTAAGTATTGATGTATCAGATACAATTAATATACAATTCCAACTTTTTATTTGAGTTTCAATCTAAATTTCACCTAAAATCACTATCCTTAACCAATCTCCCTTAAAATTGATATATAAACTCCAAAAGATATTCTCATTCACTAGCAAGAATATCCAATCCACATAAATCACAAATCTTAAAACCTGAAGTTGTATGTATGCATGCTCGGGAATCATGTGTATTTTTTATCTTCGAATGGACCAATTTATGAATTTAAGTGAAGGCACCAATAATGAGCATGAGAGTATTTAAGGGGGATTATATACACACAATTTGTAAAAGAAATTCTAAATACTTATTGAAAATTACAAAACCTAAAAAAAATAGGTAAATAAGTTTCTATTATAGTATATATAAATAACAACAACAACAATAACAACCCAGTATAATCACACTTAGTGGGGTATGGGGAGGGTAGTATG
Organism: Nicotiana benthamiana; assembly: GCA_034376525.1. Taxonomy (NCBI): domain Eukaryota; kingdom Viridiplantae; phylum Streptophyta; class Magnoliopsida; order Solanales; family Solanaceae; genus Nicotiana; species Nicotiana benthamiana. The sequence goes on from CM067332.1 coordinate 71,724,636, forward strand.
TACGCAGACCTTACCGCTACCCTTGGGTAGAGAGGCTGTTTCCAAATAGACCCCCGGCATCCTTCCCTCCAAGAACTTCCCACCTTGCTCTTGGGAAGACTCGGACTCACAACCTCTCGGTTGGAAGTGGCCCCTCTTGTCTTATTATAGTATATATACTTAGGGAGAAATTTTAACATAGCCAGATTTATAAGTGGTCATTCAAAAATATCCACAATTTCAAAAATAATCGAAATTTAGCCATTTCTCATATAAATCTGAATGAATCAAAGTCCAAAAAATACTTCAATATTATATAATACTGCAAATTGGAGCATCGGTGCTCCAATCTCCAGTATATTATACTAGGACTTTCCGCGTATTGGAGTTCTAGCATGAAGTTTATACACATATGCACTGATCTCCAGTATATTATGTTGGAGCTTTCCCTATTGCAACAAAATAGTGTCTATTTTTCAATAATTTTACAAATGCTGGCTATTTTTGAATGATCAGTTCAAACACTAGCTAGCCCGTGAAAAAAAAATTCCTATTTTTTCCCTCTCTTCTCTAGAGTAGCATAGCTATTGGTGTTGTGCAAGTTGCAATCTTTTATGAACGGTGGGTCGATACTTGTTCATTTTTTAGGCCCTAATGCCCTTCTTTACTTTTGAATTGTCTTGCAAAAAGTTATTCTCAAAGAAATTATACAGCAAAAGGTGGTTAATAGATTCTCCCAATTGAATAGACTAATATTTGATTTCTTCAAAGTTCAAATGGGTAAGTCTCTTGAGAATATATTTTCATAACTTTTCTAGGAAGCGGTAGCGGGAAATAAAGACATTACACTATAAAGTAATATATTTTTATACCGTTAACGTGTATATATAACTTAAATCCTTAATTATTTTTATCACGTTAGACGACTAAAAGCAACGTAATATTATCATTCATATCTTTATTAGTAATATCCAAAAAAAAACCACTAATAAATTCATTTGGACAATTTAACCCTGTTTGAATGCAAAAAACTGTATTAAAGAACAGTAATTGATGTTAAATAAAGTTTATGAAGAACAGTAATTGATGTTAAATAAAGTTTATCACTTCTGATACATGAGAAAAATAAGAAATCTACTGCTAATTTGTAAATAAAAAACAATTGGCATTAAACATAAGAGATCTGTACAAGTTGCGTAAGTAGAGCAATGGGTGCTGAATCATGTCCTTTTCCTATATCACTCTCTCTAAATGAGCTAATTGCTGATACAGAAAACACCACAATTGCACATATGCATAATCTTGAATATATATCTTTACACTGTGTATATCACTTAAATCCTCTTGTATATTGCATCTATTTAACATAGACCAATACTCTGGCCAATCAGGGTTTAGATCTCCTTTGGATATACCTGTAAAAGCAGAACAGTTAGTTATAAAAGAGTTACTAATAGGTAAAACTTAGTGGTAATCTGAGATGAAATCAGGTGGCAGCACATGTCAGAGAGGGCAGCTCAGTGCACTAAATTTTCGTTATACACGGAGTCTGGGTAAGAATGAGCCCACAAAGGTTTATTGTGCGCAGCCTTACACAATATTTTTGCAAAAAGATATTTTCACGGTCCGAACCCGTGACATATTACTCATATGATAATAACTTTACCGATTACACCAAGACTCCCTTTTATTGTAGCACATGGTTTATGACACAGCAGTATGTGGAGCACCAATAGCATAATAGAATATTTTCAAAAGCAAAGATGATATGGCAACAGTTTACCTGAAACCCTGTTGTGTGGAAACTATTTGGTCCAAACAATTTCATGTGCATATGGATGATAGATTTGTATTTAACTTTAGTCTTTCATGTGGGAGTACTTTAATATATCTATAAAATGATCCCATCTTGCATGCTGAGACCTGCATTTGTGATAATATGCTAGTTAAAACCCAGAAAATAGAACAAGATGGCCTAATACATAAATGAGTGGTTTCCATTTTTTTTTTAAATTAGGGAACTCGCAACTGCTATCCTTCTGATGTATTCTGGGCAAACCTCGTTTCAATGTAATAGCTCTTAAATCACACTGAAGAGAGCTTCTTATTTATTTGATGGGCAGAACTTCATGGTCAAAAGTTAAAATATTTACTTATGTGATAAACGAGGAACAACACTTGTTAAACTTGAATTTCTATCATGGGCCAAGTAAGAATAAATTCAAAGACCTTCCACTTGTTGTTTTCCTTTCTCAACCTATGGACCCAAGCAACTTGCTCTAATATATGATTTTCCTAGGCCCCAACATTCAAATTGGTTGTAATATCTCTATTTAAAAATCAAATTGGTGACTTTTCTTAAAGCCTAGTTGAACTAGCCATGTGACTCTTAGCATGTAACCAAATCTTGAAATTGCTTATATCAAGGAGAAAATAAAGGGATGAGATAAAGATTTGACTTACAGCTTCAATATCAATTTTGTAAACAAGTAGCTTTCTTCTTTCCCTGCAGCTAATTCTATATGCCACAACTACATGTGCAATGGCCAATGCTAATGAACATATAAATAGTGCCATTTCCATTGCTTTACCGTAACCTCCTCGATCAGAGCTCAAAGTGTTAGCAAATGCATAAGAAGCTTTTAAGGAGACAAACACCAGGGATGACATTGAACATATTGTTGCAATTCCCAAGTATGGTCCTCTTGATAGCCTTGGACCATCACATAAGCTATAAACACCTATATTCAAATTACACAAAAATAACGATCTTTTCAGTTATCAATACATAACCCTTTTGACAAAATATTTGAATTTTCAAGAAAATTATTGAGCTACCAATTCAAAGACTCAAAGTATTTAAGACATCACATAAAGGATTAAAATATTAGTTGATTTTTTCTTATCTGCTTCAATTTTGGTACGAAGAATTATGAGGTGGCAGTACTTCGTGAAATAGTTGAGATACGTGCAAGGTGGTTTGGACGGTACAGGTACAAAAAGGGGGTTAATTTGGTTACTGATCACTATTATAGAGAAAGACAGCCCAGTGCATGAAGCATCCCGTATTTACGTCTGGAAAAGAAATACACCACAAGGGATATTATGTAGGCAGCCTACTCTAATATAATCATTAGTGACTAATACCACAGTTTGAACCTGTAACCTATACATCACATAGAGACAATTTTTCTGTTACTCCAAAGCTCCCTTTCACTGATTTACAATAACACTAAAACTACAAAATCATTTTTTTGTCACAATAACTGAACTAGCTTTGGCATAACTAGCAAAATTGGAGTTGTTATGTAATCAGGAGATCACGGTTCAAGCTGTTTCCACAACTTCTAGTAGAAATGCAGGGTAAGGCTACGTACAATGGACCCTTTTGGTCCACTCCTTCCTCATACCCGCATATAACCAGAAATTAGTGTACTGAACTGTCCTACAATAACTGAACTATGTGTGAATTGTTCAGAAAATACAAACCATCAAAATATCAAATGTTGCTTTTATAAGAATATACTTACATAAGATGATGACAGACCTAATGATGGAGATAAGAGGAATATCAACAAGTGAATACCGAAAATCATAGTTAGTCAGATGGGAAGAAAGAGTTTGAACAGAAAAAGAAGATGTGGAAAGAGAAGCAGACAATAACGCTGAAGGGATAAGTGTATCTGCTATAACAAGAACAATAGGAGCAGAAAAAAGGAGAAGTGATATGATCATAGAAATCAAGAAAAAAAGAGTTTTAACCCATCTTAAAAGTCTGGTTTTTCTATCTTCTTTTAAAAACCCCATCTCTGTATTTTCTTTTGGTTTGGTCTGAATTCTGATGGGAGATGTTGGAGATGTTTTGTTGTGTTTTTTGGTGTTGAGAAATGGTGGGAAAAGGGCTTAAAGGAGGAGAACAAATTTACAGGGAAAGAAGGGGCTAAGTGTTTGATGATTTGACTCGAGAAAATGAGTTGAAATTTCAGAGGTAGAAGGTACGGGTCAAATATAGGAAGCTGCCCTCTGCCTCTTGGTATTTGAGGTTGTTTCTTTTTCCTTTTCGTTTTAGGTTTACCCTATTCGTTATACACTTGGGAGCTCGATTAATCCAAATTCGTGATACATAAAATTTATTGAATAAAAACCTATTTTTATTAGCAGGACCAGAACTAAAATATCAGGATTGATTCGGTTGAATAGTTTTGGTTCAAATTTTATATTTGTTTTCTAAAATTATTGTGTGTATATATATATATATATATATATATATATATATATAAAATTAAAATTTAATAACTTAAAAGGTTTAAAATCTCGAATTTATAAGCTTGAAATTACATTCCTGCCTCTGCTTACTAGGATTATTTTTCAATTTTAGAGCTTGAAATCTCAGATTAAAAGTGAAAGAAATCTATCCATTCTTTTGAGATTGTGTCATTATTTACACAAAAATTCTGGCTCTGTCTCTCTGTGCAGATTTTATTAGCCGGGGCAAATCTACGATCAAATGCTAATTTAAAATCTTAGGTAAAAGGTCAAAGAATCCTATCTATTTTACGGTAATTTTTTTTCGGAGACAAAATTAGAATGTGTGATGCAAGTTCGACCGAACCCAATATCTTTTATTTAAATTATGTTTTATTAATTTAGAATATAATAATTAAAAAATTATAATTCCAAGCCTATAAAATTTAAATCCACACTTGGTGATGAAGTTGTCTTATTATGTCATTATCTGCGCAAAAAGTTAGGCTTTCCTACGCGGACTAACGGCAATTACGAATTAACTTTCTTACCGACAATCAACTGTCTCAATAATTTAATCCTCCTCTTTGGATCACGAGTACAATAATAAATTTACTTTTTTCTTAAATCTAAAAAAAATTGGCTTTCTTACGTGGACTAGTTGTTTTTGTCAGATAAAATTCATGTCAAAATATTTAATATTTTATAAAACATAATGTTGTTACTTCTTAAGTACATTTTTTCAGATTTACTTAATCTGTAAATTAATAAAATATTAATCAAACAAGATGATTAAAGAGTAATAAAGGGTAATTTTGATACATACATCTATATTGACATTATTAAATGTTAGTTTAAGGAGTGGGCCAAAAATAAATCTTAATACATACCTAGAGAGTGATAGTTGAAAGATTAATTTAATTAAAAAGTTGCGTGACTGTAAGTTGTATAACTTATAAATGATTTTGAATCTTTAAAATTATAAAAATGTGAAAAATAGAGTAACATTAAACATTTTAAGATGTACTAAAACAAGAAAATACCATACAAAATTACAAATTGATATAGAAAAGTATTAGCGTGTACATATTTTTCTAAAAATATTAGTCAATTTTGGTGGTGGCGTAATTGCACGTAATGGTGTTAGGTGCTTTCACTGTTGCCAAGTTTCTGTTCAGGATATTTTTTTTAAAATAAAAAAATCATGAGTGGGTCTGGCGATATTAAGATGAGACCTTCTGCTACAGGTTATGTGAAATGAATTTATTACAAAATTGGAAAATATATCACATCAAGTGGAATCATAAAATCTTAAATAAATATCCAGAGATTTTTTTATAAATCTAGTATCTTAGAAAGAGATTATGCGCAAATCATGTATAAATGTCCCGGTGAGAATGCGTGAGAGGTTGACCTTGGCTAGTCTTAGCGGAGGTATAGAAGTAGACAAAAAAAATATTGGGTAGAAGTGATTAGGCAAGATATGATAATGCTTCAACTTACCAAGTACATGACCCTTGTGTTTACCTCTAAAATACGAGTAACAATTAAATTTGATTTGTGGTTTTAAAGATATGTGATTAAGTTCAATACCAATTAATAATCAATAAATATACAGTATAGATGAAAGAAATGGATGAACTAAACCAGTGTTACTTAAGCAATTGGCCTCGAGCTCAGTGACCTCGAGATGGACCAAGATCAATAAAGTAAGAACAACATAGTAAAAAATAGCTCTGATGAACAATAAGCAAGAAAATTAAGATAGTATATCTTTTGCCAATGATGACATGATGTTTCAAATGATTGGAGTCCCCTTTATATAATAGGGGAACCCTAAATAAGGTACATTTCTATTTGCAGTAAGGAATATCGGTACAGTTGTCTAACAGCCTATTACGGAATCATACAATCCTATTCCGGAATTTGCGCCATAGTTTTTGAGACGTGGCAAGGATCTAGCTCATTATGTTACAAATCCATATACAATCTCGGGGTTGAGCGTACTTAACTTCGGTATTCCCCGCACTCCTATCTTCGAGCATTGCATTCCGTCCTCGAGCTCGCGTCTAGTCTGTTGACCTCAAACTCGAGCTTACCTGAACTCGGACCTAAGGTAAGCCCTCGAGCCCGGGAAATCAGGCGTGCTTGACTTTTATCATATACAGATAGTCCTCGCGTTTCTTAGAGTAGGTCGATAAGAAATGATTTGATATTAAACATTCCGATGCCTCGGTCCCAATGCCAATCTCGTGAAATCGGCGACTGAAGTGACTGAAAGGTCGCTTTCGTGCAGTTCCCAAAGTCATTAATTGGAGTCTGCTGATGGTCGGTTATTTAGCTTCCCCAATATGGTTAAGTGACTTCTATAAATAGGATAACTCCACAACTTTTGCAAACTTTATTTTTCTAATCGTTTACAAAATCTCATTAGCCCCTTCAACTTTTCTATGTTCATCCTTGTCTTTAACTTTTCCTTACTTCATTTTCTCTCTAAATTTCTACACCAAATTGCCAAAACGTCTATATTTGTTCCTTAAAAAGAAAAGGCAAATTCATCATCGCGACTAGCCAAAAGTAAAACGGTAGTGCCACATCGTATCGAGAAGTGTATTCCCCCGTCGTGTGAAACAACATTCGATTTGAATATTGAAAAACAACTATCGACACCAGACCGATGTGAGCCCATGTCATGATATTTTTGTTTGATAATCGAAGACGATCTTGAACAGGTAAAAAGGGACTACAACTAGAAGAACAAAGATGTAGTGAACCCTTCTCCCGAAGAGGACATCACTACATATAAAGCGGGGTACTTAAGCGTGTATTCCTACCCATTTACGCCGGGCCCTGCAAATCTAGCTCTGGGTCCCGTAGATCCAGTTATTCTCGATTTTTGCCAACAATACCAAGTGACGCTTGGCTAGATCTACCCTTCATTCTGACGAATCTTAATTTGATCAGATATTTCTCGTGCCAGGTCGATGTGATGCTGTTTACCCTTGACCGTATGATCAGGTTGTACAACCCTCACCTTTATCGAGGTGGCTTGATAAAACTGCAACATCGATCCTTGAAATCTCTCTTTTCCAGCATCGATGATGACAAAGACCAAGGATGGATGAGTCAGTTTGTCCGAGTCAGGACCTCCGACCTGATTCCTGCTGAGAGGATGCCATTCCCCGAGGAATGGAACATGAAATGTAAGTACATAGTAACTTTATACCCTGCTTCCTCTTCTCTTTCTCGACTTTATCTTTTTCTTGATCTAACCCTTTTTTAATGGTGCAGTTGTTTCTTGGTTTCCCACTGCGATCCAAGACCTCGAAGGTTGGGTCCGAAAATTGGCCTCTACCTCATCATATGCGGAACGCTGCTGGCGTAATCTGGCCAAGAGCCGAAGGGAGGCTAAAAACTACAGTGAGTTCTCTTGTTTGTTTACTTGTGTCTCTCAGTGAAATACTTACTTTATCTTTACGCACGCCTCAAAGACGTCATTGCTATGCAGCCACCCCCGCCCGGTGAAGAAGATATATCAAAGCCTTCCAAAGAAAAAAAGAAAGAAAGAGGGGGTCGCCTGCAAATCCCCCTAAGCCAAAGAAAAGCGTGGCTTGAAAGCCTAAGTCCGATATTGTGGTCCTATCCTCAAAAACGGCTAACCCTTCGAGACAAGGATGAAGAAGGAGAAGATGATGGCTACCTGTTGGTAGTTCGGAAAAGATGGAGCATTGTCGTGTCAAAGTCTGCCGAACCGACGGTGGCAGATGCAGTTCATTCTAGAACTAAAGAGATCTCTGAGAGGAGTTTGAGAAAAGTCCCCAAACTATCACGCAGCAAAAGAGCATCTTGTTATGGAGGTCATCTGGAGGATAAACCTGAGGGGCCCGGTCCCAAGGCCCTTCAAATAGAGGAGAATGCCTCGAGTGGAACACTTGGGTTAATTAATATAGATGAGTCACCGCCTGGTCCAGAGTTCTTAGAGGAGCAATTCCAGGATGCTTTGAATATGAGAACTCCTGATATGGGGACGATCCACAAGGGGAACCATATCTTTCTATAATGCCTTGCAAGGATCGAAGATGGTCCCGATCCAGATGTTTCTTTCATTTTTGATGAGGCCTATCGGCACTTCAAACAATTAAGCCTTTATTCTTCAGAATTACGCCTGTGTTTTATCCTTGTTGCTCTGAGTCTAACTTTTCCTTTTTTGTAAATTTTGTGATGCTTCATCGAGAAGTATTCTCCAAATCCAGAGCCGAGCTTGCTCGATGTGAGGCTAAGCTCAAGAAGATCTCGGAATAGAGTGATGGCCTTAAGATCCTATATGCCAAAAGTAAGGGAGAGATCAGTGACATTCGAGCTGAACTAGCGGAGGCTCATCAAGAACGGAGCGATCTTGTCGAAAAGGTAATATACCCTATGAGGTTTTGCTATGTATTTACCCGATTGACCGGCTAACATTCCAACTTTCCAGGTTCAACAAAGGGGTGAGCTGGTGGAGCAGCTCCGAGAGAAGCTCACGATGAAGGAGGTCGAGACCCTAGGGTGGAGGCAAGGCATGGACCGTCTCACTTTGGATAAGGATACTCTTCAAGAGAAACTGGCTTCAATTGGACGCCAGCTTCAAAGTGTGAGGGATGAGAGCCTGGCTCGAAGCCGCAAAATCGAGGGGCTTGAAGCTGAATCTGCCGTTGAGCTTGCCAAGGCCAAATCTGATGTAGAGGCATTTATATCTTCGTATCGAGCCAATGCTTGAGCAGATAACACCTGGGCAAAGGAGATCTCCACTACGGAAAAAGCTAAGTTATCATGTGCAATTGATTATGCGAGATATCAGTCCCAGAGAGAAACCCTCGAGGAGGTGCATGCTCATAACTTCGATCTTTTAACCGATATCGAAAAAGCAAAGACTTTAGAAGAAGAGGTTGTACTTTTCATTTTGATGATGAGGATTCAGCAGTGGCTCCGATAGTGGAGGAGATGAAGATGAAGTCCCCGAGGGAAAAGTTCCCGAGGACGAAGCTCCTGAAGGTGCAATTGCCGAAGATATAGCTGCCGAAGATGTGGCCCCGGAGTAGATTTAAGTTTCTTTATTTGTTTTTTTGTGCAAGTAGCCCTTGTGTAAATATCTTTTGTAATCATCTCTTGGAAATACAAAAGGACCTCTTTGTTTCAATTTTTACTTGTGTTGAATTTCATTTTGTCCTTAGTTGTGGAAAATTTGATTTCACAACTCAAATGATTAGTTCGAATACTAGTTTGGACCCAGAACATAAAAAATCCTTAGATTTTTATCTATCAATATAATACCCTTAAGGTTTTTGTGTATCATCGAGCTAAGTTTAAATTGATTTGATGCGAGCTCGGGATGTCGGGACTCTTAAGTCCGAGTTGAGTGAGAACAAGGTCTCGAACTCTATATATATTTTGGCCCTTAGGATCTTTTAAGTCGTCCCTTAAGCTCTTTAAGTTGGGACTATTTGGCCTCTAAAGCGGCTATAATTTTTTTCTCTTTTCGGCTAATAGACTTAGTGAAAATTTATCTATGCCTTAGCATGTGTTTTTTTGTACCAATTGAGTTTTCTGAAGTTTTGATAGATCGAGACCTTATTAATAATCTGTTTATGTAAAAATAATCGAATACCTCTTGAGGTTTTCTCAAAGGCTGATGTTTATCGAAGCCTCTAAATTATTCAAGGGATGATTTTATCGAAGCCCTCTATCTTTGCTTTTGCCGAGGGTAGCCTTATTTAACCTCTTTTTTCAAAGTGTTTGAAGGCCTTTAATTTATGGCGGAATTCGGACGTCTTTGAGCCACATTATTTAGCCATAGCCTTTTTGTATGACCGTAGTATTTAATATGGTCATAGCTTTCGGGTATGTCTCTTTGAATTGTTTCCCCCTAACCTTTCGAACTTGTTCGAAAAGTTAGTACCCAATTATATTAGCGTTGGCCTTTATATCGAGGGGATGCTTCGAAAATTAGTACCCAATTATATTGGCATTGGCCTTTATATCGAGGGGATTCCTCTTTGAGGTTTTATGAATTCGAGTTTTCAATGACTCGGATGTGCTGACTATTGTTGACAGTCCTTGAGTATTTCGAGGTTGCATTCGTGCTTTGGGTCTTAAGCCCTTTCCCCTAGGATTATAAGTGTAGAGCTCACATAATAGTAGACTTCTTTGAGACACAAAGTATTTTTGATATAAACAGAATGCTTCTTCAAACAATTGATACATGCGTAGATATTTTGCCGCGGGGCTCGACTATTATATATGGACACGAAGTGTCGAAGGTTTGTCCTTCGGTTCTAATATCTCTCAATTTTTTGCTTTTGTATGGCTATCCGAACGAGCGCTACTTCTCAATTTTCATCTAATATCTTGAGCCTGGTGTTCACAGCCTCGTGATTTGACTCCTCCGATGCATGTCGAAACCTGGCGCTTGGTTCTCCGACCTCGACAGGGATAAGGACCTCATACCCATATGCTAGAGACAATGGGGGTAGCCCCGTGCTAGACTTTGATATTGTTCGATATGCCCAAAGGACCTCGATAGAACTTCTCTCTATTTCCCCTTTACATCGTCCAACCTTTTCTTCAGGTTTTGGATGATAGTTTTGTTTGTTGACTCGGCCTATCCATTTCTAGTTGGATGGTATGGTGTCGATAAGATCAACTTTATTTTATGCGTTTCAAGTAACTCCTTCACCTTACTGGCGATGAATTATTTTGCATTTTCAAATACAATCTCAGCAGGTATTTCGAATCGGTATATGATGTGGTCCCAAAAAAAATCAATAACTTCTTTTTCTCGGACCTTTTCGAAGGCTTGTGCTTCTATCCATTTAGAAAAATAATCAGTCATAAACAAAATAAACTTAGCTTTACCTGGGGTCGTTGGTAGAGGGCCGACTATGTTCATTCCCTATTTCATGAAAGGCAGTGGGAATAGAATATAGTGGAGTTGTTCTCTAGGCCGATGGATCGTTGGTGCAAACCGTTGGCATTTGTCACATCTTTTGGCAAAGTCCTTAGTATCTTTTTCGATGTTGTCCTAGTAATATCCTTCCCTAATGATTTTGCGAACCAGAGACTAGGCGCCTAAGTGATTCCCACAAGTACCTTAGTGAATTTCTCATAGAATATAATCGGTGTCCCCCGGCCTGAAAAAGCATTGCTAATGGTCCACTGAACGTCCTCCTATACAATGTTCCATCTCCATCTAATGTGAAATTAGCAGCCTTGGTCCGTAGGGACCTCAATTCTTTGTGGTCTGAGGGTAGTTTTCCATTTTTCAAATAGTCGATATACTTGTTCCTCCACTCCCATGTCAAATTTATTGAATTTATCTCGGCATGACCTTATTCAACCACAGACTTCGATAACTGGATGACAATCCCGGGGACGATGTCATCTTCTTCCACCGAGGATCCTAGATTAGCAAGTGCATCGGCCTCGCTATTTTGCTCTCGAGGTATATGATCCAGAGTCCACTCCTTGAAGCAGTGCAAAGTTATTTGTAGCTTATCCAAGTTGCACTCTATCCTCTCGAACTTCAAACTTTTGTTTACTTGGTTCACCACCAATAGTGAATCGCACTTGGCTTCAGTGACTTATGCACCCAAACCTTTAGCTAGTTCGAGACTTGCAATCATGGCCTCATACTCTGCCTCATTATTAGTCAACCTAGAAGTTTTGATAGATTGTCTAATGGTACCACCCATAGGCGACTTTAATACAATGTCGAGCCCAGACCCATTCACATTCGAGGAACGGTCTGTGAAAAGGGTCCATACCCACAATGATGTATCCGAACTTAGAAGAAGTTCTTTCTCCACTTTGGGTACGAGGGTCAACGTAAAATCGGCCACGAAGTTGTCTAGGATTTGCGACTTGATGGTCGTTCAAGGTTGATACTTGATATCGTCCTGCTAAGTTCGACGTCCCATTTGGCCAATCATCTCGATAGCTCGGGCTTATGCAAAACATTTCGAAGGGGGTAAGTGCTTAATACACATATAGGATGACATTAAAAGTAGCATTTTAGCTTCCTAGATGCGCTTATCAATGCAAGTGCTAGTTTTTCTAAGTGAGGGTATCTAGTTTTAGTGTCTCCTAGAGTCTGGCTTACATAATAAACAAGGAATTGCATACCTTCCTATTCTCGGACTAGTACGCCACTTACCGTTATCTCGGATACTACCAAGTATAGGTAAAGTTTTTCGTCTACCTTAGGGGTGTGAAGCAGAGGCAGTCTCGACAAGTATCGCTTTAATTTTTCTAAGGCTTGCTAACATTTCGGGGTCCATGCAAAATCCTTTTTCTTTTTTAGCAAGAAAAAGAACCAGTGACTTCGATCTAACAACCTCGAAATGAACCGACATGGGGTAACAATTCATCATGTTAGCCTTTGTACTACCTTCATGCTATCTACAACCATGATATCATCGATGGCATTGATCTTATCAGGGTTAATTTTGATACCCCGATTAGATACCATGAAGCCAAGGAACTTTCTTGAGCCAACTCCGAAGGCACATTTCTCCGGGTTGAGCTTCATGTTGTACTTTCTCAAAATTTTGAACGTTTCCTACAAATGATTCAAATGGTCCTCTGCATGCAGGGACTTAACCAACATATCATCCATGTAAACTTTCAATGTTTTACCTATTTGTTCTTCGAAGATTTTGTTGACTAGGCATTGATATGTAGCACCCGCATTTTTAGCCTGAAGGGCATTACGTTGTAACAATAAGTTCTGAATTTGGTAATAAACAAAGTCAACGGACCTTTTAACCTTCTAAAAACCTTTTTGGGCTTTCTTTTCCTGGTCTTTCGGGTTCATCCGAATCTGATTGTACTCGGAGTCGGCGTCGAGAAAAGTTAGGATCTCGTGGCCAGTCGTGGCATTGATCATATGATCGATGTTGAGCAGTGGGAAAGACTTTTTTGGTTATGCTTTGTTCAAGTCCTTATAGTCTACACACATTCTAAGTTTATTTCCTTTTTTAGGGACTACGACCACATTTAGCTAACCATTCAGGGTACTTTACCTCCCAAATAGACCTTATTTTAAGAAGTTTGGTTATCTCGTCCATTATGAATGCATGTTTCACCTCGTATTTGGGCCTCCTTTTTTTCTTTGCTGGTTTGAACCTAGGGTAGATGCTTAGCCGATATGTGGTGATATCCAGTGGAATTCCTATCATATCTAAATGGGACCAAGAAAAGCAATCCATATTATCAATAGGAAATGAATGAGTTTCTTCCTGAGTTCGGGGGTTAATACCGTTCCCAGGTATACCTTTCTTTTGAGAATGTATTCGATCAATATGACCTGCTCCAATTCCTAGACAGTTGATTTGGTTGCATCGTACTCTTCAAGAACGACGCAGGTTCGAGGAGTAAGGAAGTCCTCCTCTTCGTCTTCGATTACATGTTGCTCCGATTCCGTCGAGGCTGGAGGCAGTGATTGCTATTTAGCTGTCTGTTTAAATTTGGTACTCGAATTTTCCGAGGTCAAAGGCTCTGGCATCGGCACCACTTCCTCGATTGCAATTATTTCCTTTTCATCATGTTGCTCTTCGTAGACTGTTCTCACTCCCTCTTATTTGGAAACTTCATCACCTGGTGTAGAGTTGAAGGCACTATCCTCATGTTGTATACCCATAGTCTCCCGAGGAGTACATTATGCCTCATGTCGCCTTCGATGACATGGAATTTCATGTCCGTTATGGTTCTTACGTTTACTGGTAGGTTTATCTCCCCCTTTTTTGTTTCTCTTGACATATTGAAGCCATTTAGGACCCAAGATGCATGTACTATCTGATCTTGTAGGCCGAGTTGTTCCACGATCCTCGATCTGATTATGTTTGCTGAGCTACCTGCATATATTAGAACACGCTTAACTTGAATTTTATTTAAAAGAATAGAAATTACCAGTGTGTCGTTGTGCGGTTGGGATACGCTTTCTGCTTCCTCATCACAAAATGATAGGACATCCTCGGGCACATAACTCAGAGTTTGTTTTTCTCTAGTGATTAATACCTTGGTGTGTTTGAATACATGTCCTTGTGGGATTTCGACACCACCAATGATCATATGGATTACATGTTGTTGTTCTTCTTGATTATTGTTTCTTACATATCTCTCCGTGAAATGGGTTTTAGCTCGATCACTGAGAAATTCTCGAAGGTGTTCCTCGTAGAACAACTGAGCTACCTCTTCACTTAGCCGCCTACAATGTTATGCTCTATGACCATGTGTACTATGATACTTGCACATCAAGTTTGGGTTCCTTTGAGAAGGATCGGTTTGTATAGGCCTGGGCCACCTGGTATCCTTAACTCTTCCAATAGCTGACACAATTCCTGATGCGTCTACACTGAATTTGTACTCTAACAATTGAGGTGCCTCCGTAGGATTGGTATGTTTATCGAACCCGTTTTTACTCAAGAGTCCCCGGGAGCTTTGTGCTAGATCATTTCTCAGACCTTTTGGAGGAGCATTACAACCCGAATCGTTATTTCTCTGATTGACATACGACTGATACCGTTCTTTGTTTGACCTCGATTCCCTATTTGTATCCCTCGGGCCTAGCTGCTGATTTATTAGGATGAACTGAACCCGAGGGGGCTCCCAACTAGTCATCCTCGACCCTAATCTTCGATTGATAATAATTATGCACACCGGACCACGTTACAGTTGGATACTCGATCAAAGTTTGCTTTAATTGTCAAGACACTCTTTTTATTCAAACCCTACATGAAAGCTTGTATTGCCCAGTCATCCGAGACCGGTGGTAAATCCATTCGATCCATCTAAAATTTGGACACGAACTCTCTCAACATCTCGTTGTTCTTTAGTTTTATCTTGAATACATCTGATTTCCTCGTTTCTACCTTTATGGCCCCGACATGTGCTTTCATGAAGGCGACTACTAATATAGAAAACGAGTCAATCGAGTTAGGAGGCAAGTTGTGATACCAAATCATGACTTCCCCGGTATCTGGTCGACAGGAGAGTTATAAGTCTCTACCTTCTTATTATTGTCCTCAATTTCTTTTCCCCGGACTCGATCCTCTTGGTGAGCTCTTCGAGCATCCTTATAATAGTGGGGTCAGTCCCCGAGTCATTTTCGTTCGACCTCTCTAGCACCGGTTCATCACGCTGAGTGTTTTTTGGTTCAGCTATCCTCTGGAGTTTTATTCTTACTTTGAAGTTAAGCAATGGCGATCTGCTGATCTTGCAGCATCTCGAATATAACTTGGAGGCTAACTCCCCCATCTCCAATACCTAGTGTTCCTTGACCCCCAGACCGAGCTTCCCTGCGTATACTCCCTCCGGGGTCTGCGCCTAAATCCTCATTTAAAGCAATGTGCGAACTAACGCCAATTGGTTCGAGATTTGGCACTTCCCAAGGGTTTATTGGTGGTATACCGACCCCTGCATTGTTGTTTTCCCCCATAAATCCAAGACCTTCGTTGTCATGAACATATGTATTTTGCGAGTTTGACATGTTTAATCCTGAGAATCAGAAAATCTTGACAAGAAAAAGTGTAAAATAACGTGTATAATGAGAAACAACAAAGAAATAATCACTAGTTATCTTTAGTCCCACGGTGGGCGTCAAACTATTTATCTAAAAAATACGAGTAACAATTAAATTTGATTTGTGATTTTAAAGATATGTGATTAAGTTTAATACAAATTAATAATCAAGAAATATAGAGTATAGATGAAAAAAATGGATGAACCAAACCAGTGTTACTTAAGCAATTGACCTCGAGCTCAGCGACCTCGAGATGGACCAAAATCAATAAAGTAAGAACAATAGAGTAAAAGAACAGTTCTGATGAATAATAAGCGTGAAACGTTGGATAGTATATTCTTTTACCAATGATTATATGATGTTCCAAATGATTAGGGTCCCCTTTATATAATAGGGGAACCCTAAATAAGGTACATTTCTATTTGCAGTAAGGAATATTCTTGGTACAACTGTCTAACTGCCTAGTACGGACTCATACAATCCTATTCTGGGATTTTCGCCATGATTTTAGAGACGTGGCAGGAATCTAGCTCATTTTATTATAAAGTCATAACGGTACAATTTCGGGATCTAACGTACTTAACTTCGGTATTGCCGGCACTCCTATCGCCGGGCATTGCATTACGTCCTCGAGCTTGTGTCTAGTCTGTCGACCTCGAACTCGAGCTTACCTGAACTCGGACCTAAGGCGATCCCTCGAGCTCAAAAAATTGGGCGTGCCTGATTTTGACCGTATATACCTTGATGTGAGGGTGTAAAGGTCGAGAATACAGGTAGAATGTTAGATAGCCGAGCGTTTTAATTTTCTGGTCCGTACCAATGTTCTTATTGGATTGCTGGTGTTACTGTTTATTGCTACTATTTCTTTTTTATCTTTTTTTTTGAGTTGATGGTCTGCCAAAAATAGTCTTTTCATCTTCTCAAAATAGGAATAAAGTCTGTATATATATATTACCTTTTAGAGATTTTACTTATAAATTTTACTAAATTTGTTATTGTTTGTTGTTGTAAAATATGCGCAAACCATTTTACCAAGATGACGTTGACGAAAATTGCTACAATTCTTTCTTGAAACTTCTCATTCTGACTTTGTGAAAAACTCAACGGATACAATTGTCATAATTTAAATTGTAGCATCACAAGTTTGAATCCTACTATTTGATTTTCTTATCATATATTAACCCTATATAAGTTCCATTATTTCCTTTTATTTTATTTCGTCACAATTAGGGTTTACAAGGCGAATAAAAGAGCGCACCAAATTAAAAAGTTAAATAAAACTAATTAACAAATCTAGGTAGGTTTGCTTTAATATGATTTGGTATTGAATAAAAAAATTAAACCAAACCGACATATAAATATGTAATTTTTATATATACTTTTAAAATTTATATAGAATTTTCTTTAAAAGATGTCTAGAAATATTTGAGATTCTCTTGCAGGATATAATATTTAATATTATATGAAATGCTCCATATTTATTAATCTTAAACAATGGGTTGTATGATCACTTTCTCATCAAGTGTTACTGAAATGCTTCTCTATATGTTCTTCCATATTCATATTATATCTTAAGATCTATTCAATTGTTATATCTTTTTTGAATGTGAAGTGATTATTATTAATTAGTTATCATATTGATTTGTATGTTTAATTACCATAATTCGGTTAACCTTAAAAGTGTACATCAACAAAATATTATTGTCAGTCGACTCAAAATAACTACCTCCAGATAATATGTGTTACTAAGAAAATTCTCTCATAAGATTTCACTTTGTTTGTCAATTTCTTTTTTTTTTTTTCACTAAATATATATTTACTTATAAAAAATTTAATAAAGTACGATTGAAATAATATTTAAATAAGAAAAAAATTAAAAAATTTAATAAAACCGAACCAATTCAAATCGATATAATTAATTTAATTTAATTTTAATAAAAATCAAACTAAACCGATCCATATATACCCCTACTCACAACTAATAATTACCCTCAGAATATCATGTCTAAACCCACTACTCGTGAACCTGAAATTAGTTGAAAAGAAAATAATTGAAGATAGGAAATCTGTGTAATCACACGCTTTTACGTTGCTTTTTCTAACTTTCAACATTTTAATAGATGCTACAACCTTCAAATTTAGTGAATTAGCAACAATTTTAACTGCTTTGGGTCAAAATCAAATTTAATGCTTGTTACTAAGATGTAAAGTCATAATTATGTCAACAAGATCTTAACCAATATTTTGAAAGGCAAGGAGTGAGGCGAGGCATTTTACCTCTGATGAGGTGAGGCGTAAATCTCACGAATTTTTAAAATTTATAATTTTAAAAATTTTAAAATAGTATAAAATAAAAAATAATTACAAAGATTAAATAAAATCACAAAATTAAAATAAATAATATATTTAAAATATTTATAAAGTATAACTCAGCTATGAATAATACAAAAAAATATGACATATATCATAATATATAAATTAGTTGCAACCTCATTATAATTCAAACATCAAAAGTAATGTATTTGATACGAAATCTTATATGTAGGCTTAAGGAGTAATGAATCTTGTAAGAATTTTGATATATAATCTGATATTTCTCTTAAAATACTCCTTTTATTTAATATGCTTTCTATTTGAAATAGAATTTATATAAAAATATATTTCACAATTTCAATATGATTCTCTAGCATCATTTATTTTTAAGTTTCAATAAGTTAATAAAGTGACACATAATTCACCATTCCATACCATAATAATTAATTATTTGTAAATAGTTACTAGCTAATACTGAGCTATTAAATTAATAAGTATCGTATCTCGTAAACGTGAAAAAAAATAATATTTAGACAAATAACTATAAAACAGTTATGGACTATTATATAGTAAAGACATAACAAAAGTTAATAAATAAATACTTTTTAATGAGAGATTTATTTAAGATTAACTACCATAGCAGTCTTAGTGGATAGCGTATAATAATTTTATTTTAATTATGACATAAAATACTCTCAACTTACTGATTTATGATTAAGAAAAAGTAATTTTGAATTGTCAAAGAAAATCTGAGGATTACATGGTTAGTTACATACAATTGCATAAAGTTCTATTAGGCGAGCCCAATATACTCGACGTTGGGCGTGTCTGAGGTGTAAGCCCCGATGATTGAGGTTTAAGTCTCACGGAACTAAGCCCCACACATAAGCTCAAGGTTGTTTTACAAGTGCTCTGCCCTAGGGCGAGCCCGGAGCGAGTCCCAATTCTACTTTTTAAAACAGAGATTTTAACCGCTACTTAATTCTAACCTGGTTGGTTTAGTTTCCAAAATTTGCTTTTAATTAAGGGGAAAAATTAATTATCATATAAGTTTTTTGAAAGAATAGTTTTTAGAGTAATAATTTGCTTTAGACTAATCAACTTAAAAATATTTTTGTCAACATTAGACTGTCAATTTGTGCTTGTCAATATTTAAAAAAGTATTTATGGAGGAGGAAGAAAGAGAAAATTGTCAAGAAAGAGTTATTTTCGTTAGGGAGTTCTTTATTCCGTTCTCCCTATATAAAACTTCTTAGTGCGAGTCGAATTTAGCCGGGGCACTCTAGCTAAATTGAATACTATTTTAGCTATTACCTTCTTTATTACTATATTCTCATACGTACGAATATCTCCGTTAGCCGACTTTTGCAATAAATACTATTTGTTTTTCACCGCTTTGGATTGTGGGGCTTATTTCCTAGCTTTCATGGGAGTAGTTGTAAGATATATGGACTTATATCTACATACATATGAACAATATATGGATAAATTATATGTTATGTGCTATCTTTTGGTTTGGCCTAATTTTGTGGTCTTATGGACATTATGTTAAGGGGGGCAATGTGTTGTCATATAAAGTGTAGGACTAATGTGTAGATATCCAAAGGGGTAACCTTAGTTTATGATGGGCTAACTAAGGTTACATATATGTAACCATGGTTACATGCTTGTGACTCTTGAGTTATGTAACTCTTGTAACCCTTGTGACTCTTGGGTTATGTAACTCTTGTGTTATAAAGTGGGGGTTATGGTTCCCACATTAGTGCAAGACAAGACTCTTCTTCCTCCCATTGAATCAAGAGCCAAAAATACTCCATTGTTGTCTTGCAAATAGTGTGGAAAACCATAAACCATTTTAATCATTGTCATTACATTGTTATTGTTGTGAAACCACACATATTACTTAGACTTGTGAAGAATCTTGTGGATACACATACCATCAAGAACAAACTTGAAGGAAAAGATTAAGGAGCATTCTTCAAAAGGCATAAGGACAATCATCAAAAAAAAAAAGGAGGTTCAACAATTCCACATATGGATTCAGGTTAGCTTCTGCTCATGTAGTTTAATTCCGGATTATTCAATATGAAGGTTGTTATATTTAGTCGGAATCATAATTCTAACAATTGGTATCAGAGCCACCCTTCATTTTTGGATAATTTGGATGTTCATAAGATTCATGTTATGTTAGGATTCATGTTTAAGTTTAATTAGAATTTTGTTTATGAAATTCTACCATGAAATAGCATGATCTTATGAATGTTATGTTTTGATGTAATTTGATGTTTTAATATCATGTTAAAATATTGTAAATAGCATGATTTTAGTTGGTTAACAACATGTATTTTATGTTTAAGATTCATGTTGAAAATCATGTGTTATTCAAAAAAAAAATTTTTTTTTTGGTCACTGCCTCAATACAATCGATTGTTTCCTTACACAATCGATTGTCTTTGACGTTTAAAATTCTGGCAATTTTTTGGAACACCAGAATAATCGATTGTATATTCTATACAATCGATTGTTCTGGTCCAGTGAATTGAAACGTTTTCTAATTATACCATACAATCGATTATCTATTGTAGACAATCGATTGTAATGGTCCAGTAACTTATAAAATTTTCTTAAAACCAGCATAATCGATTATATGGTTTTGACAATCGATTATGTTGGTCCAGAAACTTAAAAAAAAATTTCTCAAAATCAAAATAATCGATTTTCTGGTTTTGACAATCGATTATATTGGTCCAGTAACTGAAAAAAAAATTTTAAGCTAAAGATAATCGATTGTCTATTGCTTACAACCGATTGTTTTTGTCCACTAAGGTTAAAAACGTTTCAACTCTCTTAAGTTTCAGTGAATGTTAATTGTTTTTAAAGTCCATCAATTCTAATATTATATGGAATTGTCCTATAAAGTAATCAACAATTAATATTCAAGTGTTACATATCAACATATGTAACATATTAAGTTGAGATTCATAATAAGGCTTAAGGAACTAAAGTTTATAGCATCTAATATTTTAATTATTCAATTGAAGCATTATGTTGCCAAAGTAACCTCTATTGTGTAGATTGATTAATTTTAAAATATAAGATGACTGTGGATGTTAGTCTTCCATGCGTTTAACACCGGCCCAAAGGAAGGTGTTATTTGGCAGGAATTCGAACATGCTTGTGGTGGTAAATATGAGACGATTATTTGGTTTTTCATGTGAATATTAAATCGGCCCAAAGGAAGGTTTAATATTTGACAGGAGTTTATTGTCTATGTTTGATCACTACACCAAGAGTACCACTTACAAGTTGTTTTTCTGTCCAAAGACTAAAATCAATGTTGTGCTAGGTATCTTGTAATGGGAATGCCTAATTTTGAATCTATAAAGTTAAAGTTCAAGTATTTGTAAGCATGTATTCAGTAATCCTTTTGTTCTATTTTTCAGTAAATTCTTCTGCTTCTACGATCTCTGCCAACATTAATAGCATCCCTGTGCTTAACGGCAATAACTTTAAGAAATGGAAAGAGAACGTCATGATCGTTCTCGGTTGCATGGATCTTGACCTTGCTCTTCGGATTGAGCAACCTACTCCTCTTGAGGATACATCCTCTCCTGATGAAAAGAGAGCGATGGAGAAGTGGGAACGCTCGAATCGCATGAGTCTAATGATCATGAAACGTGCAATTCTATTCAGGGGCACTATGAATGATGAACCTAATGCCAAAGTTTTCCTTGAAAACCTTGAAAAGCGTTTTATGCAAAACGAAAAGGCGGAAACAAGTACACTATTGAGTAAACTTGTTTCCATGAGGTATAAGGGCAAGGGAAACATTAGGGAGTACATTATGGAAATGTCTCATCTTGCTTCGAAACTAAAGTCACTCAAGCTGGATTTATCTGAGGAACTGCTTGTGTACTTTGTTTTGATATCTCTTCCTGCACACTTTAATCAGTTTAAGGGCAGTTACAACTGCCTGAAGGAGAAATGGTCTCTTAATGAGCTCACTTCACACTGTGTGCAAGAAGAGGAAAGGATAAAGCTAGATAAGACTGAAAGTGCTCATTTGGCATCCTCTTCTAAGGTAACTAAGAAGAGGAAGGGTAAGGAAGTTGCGGTTGTAAAGCCTAAGAATAAGCAACATAAGGAACCTAAGGTTGAAATCACTGAATTAGGTTGCTTTTTCTGTAAGGGGGCCAATCATGTGAAGAAGGATTGTACCAAGTACCATGCCTGGCGTGCGAAAAAAGGTACATTTCTTTCTCTTGTTTGTTCTGAAGTTAATTTAATTTCGGTACCTAAGGATACTTGGTGGGTAGATTCTGCTGCTACTACTCACATAAGTATATCAATGCAGGGTTGCCTGAACTGCCAAAAACCAAATGATGGTGAAAGATACATCTATGTGGGTGACTGCAAGAAGGTGCCAGTTGAAGCTATTGGCAAATTTAGGCTGTTGTTTAAGACCGGTTTTCATTTAGATTTGGATGAGACTTTTATTGTACCGTCTTTTAGACGGAACTTAATTTCAGTTCCCCAATTGGACATATCTGGTTATAAATGTACATTTGGGGATAATAAAGTTAGTCTCTTTCAGAATTCAAATCTTATTGGTACTGGTGTTTTACCAACATTTGATAGCTTATATTTGGTTGATACAATAACTTCAAATAAAGAAACTTTGCATACAAGTTTAAGTGGTACTAAAAGGAAATTAACTAATAAGAATTCTATTTCACTCTGGCATAAACGTTTGGGTCACATATCCATTCAAAGAATTCAGAAACTCGTGTCAGATGGAATTCTTGATTCTCTTGATTCCTCAAATTCGGAAATTTATATTGAGTGTATCAAGGGAAAACAAACAAACAAGACTAGAATAGGTGCTAAGAGAGCTTCGGACGTCTTAGAATTGATACATACGGATATTTGTGGGCCATTTCCTACTCCTTGTCGGAATGGTCAACAATACTTTATCACATTCATAGACGATTACTCTCGTTATGGATACCTATATCTTATTCACGAAAAGTCCCAATCCATAGACGTGTTCAAATCATTTAAGGCTGAAGTTGAAAATCAACTAAGCAAACGAATTAAATCTGTTAGATCTGACCATGGTGGTGAATACTATGGTCGATATGATGGTTCCGGTGAACAACGTCCAGGGCCTTTTGCTAAATTCCTAGATGAGTGTGGGATCGTCCCTCAATATACTATGCCAGGCAGTCCTACGATGAATGGTGTAGCTGAGAGACGAAATAGGACCCTTAAGGATATGGTAAGAAGTATGATTTCTCGTACTTCTTTGCCAGACTCACTCTGGGGTGAAGCATTAAAAACTGCAACTTATATTCTAAATAGAGTTCCAACTAAAGCTACAATCAAAACCCCTTATGAACTTTGGACTGGGCCTAAACCCAGTATTCGGCATTTTCACATTTGGGGTTGTCCAGCTGAGGCAAGGCCTTATAGGCCGAATGAAAAGAAACTGGACGCTAAGACAGTTAGTAGCTATTTTGTTGGATACTCTGAAAAATCCAGGGGTTTTAAGTTTTATGATCCCACTTCTAGAACTATTTTTGAGACGGGTAATGCTAGGTTCTTTGAGGATATTGAGTTTGGGGGGTGGGGAGATAAAGTTGTTAGAGATTTTGTCTTTGAGGAAGAACATGTGTCTTTCCCTCAAGTTGTTGATCTTGGTCTTCCTGACTCGGATCACACAACTCCAGTTCAAGATCTCGAAAATCTCCCCCATCAGGAACCTGGTATAACTAATGAAAATCAAACTCAACAACCTCAAGTAACTGAAATGCCATTAAGGAGATCCACTAGAGAGAGGAGAAATGCAATTTCGGATGATTATGTAGTATTTCTCCAAGAACAAGAAAGTGATATTGGACTTGAGGAAGATGATCAAATCAACTTCCGTCAAGTCATTAAGTGTTCTAACTCTCAAAAGTGGATTGATGCCATGAATGATGAGATGAAGTCTATGAGCGATAATGACGTTTGGGAGCTTGTTACATTGCCCAAAGGTACAAAACCTATTGGTTGTAAATGGATTTTTAAAACCAAAAGGGATTCAGGGGGCAATGTTATTAAGTACAAAGCTCGTCTTGTCGCAAAAGGCTACACTCAGAAGGAAGGCATTGATTATAAAGAGACTTTCTCTCCAGTTTCATCGAAAGACTCTTTCAGGACTATAATGGCATTAGTAGCACATTTTGATCTTGAGCTTCATCAAATGGATGTTAAGACAGCTTTTCACAATGGTGACATTGAGGAAACAATTTATATGGTGCAACCTGAAAACTTTGTTTCGGATAAATCAGAGAAGAAGGTTTGCAAATTAAAGAAATCCATCTATGGGCTCAAGCAAGCTTCTCGTCAATGGTATTATAAGTTTCATGCAGTCGTTACATCTTTTGGTTTTGAACCGAACATTGCTGATGACTGTATATACCATAAGTTCAGTGGGAGTAAGTATATTTTTTTGGTTTTATATGTCGATGACATACTGCTTGCCTGTAGCGATATAGCATTATTACTTGAAACTAAGAAATTTCTTTCAAAGAAATTTGAAATGAAAGATCTTGGTGAAGCTTCTTTTGTATTAGGAATTCAGATTCTACGAGATCGCTCCAAAGGCGTTCTCGGTCTGTCACAAAAGGGCTATATCGATAAGGTTCTGAAAAGATTTGACATGCAGGATTGTAAACCAAGCAACACCCCTGTTGCTAAGGGAGACAAGTTTAGTCTCAAACAGTGCCCAAACAATACTTATGAAATTTCGGAAATGCAGAAGACACCTTATGCTTCGGCGGTAGGTAGTCTGATGTATGCTCAGGTATGTACACGACCTGATATAGCATACATTGTTGGGATGTTAGGCAGATATCTAAGCAATCCGGGAATGGACCATTGGAAAGCAGCCAAACGGGTCATGAGGTACTTACAGAGAACAAAGGATTACATGCTTACATACCGGAAATCGGACCAGCTTGAGATCATTGGGTATACCGATTCCGATTTTGCTGGATGTCAGGATAGTTTGAAGTCTACTTCAGGCTATATTTACGTGCTTGCGAGTGGTGCTATCTCTTGGAGAAGCATCAAGCAAACTCTTACAGCCACTTCCACCATGGAAGCGGAGTTTATGGCATGTTATGAAGCATCCAATGAGGAATTATGGCTGCGGAATTTTGTTGGTGGACTGCGAATTGTTGATAGCATCGAAAAGCCGCTTAGGCTATTATGCGATAACAGATCGGCAGTCCTTTATGCTAATAACAACAGTAGTTTGATGAAAGCAAAACATATGGACGTCAAATTTCGGGTTGTTAAAGAAAGAGTACAAAATGGACAATTGTGCATTGAGTACATTAGTACAAACTCCATGCTTGCGGATCCGCTAACTAAGGGATTGACACCAAAAGTAGTTCATGAGCATATTGCTTGTATGAGTGTCAAATCAGATAAGGATTATGTATTTTAGTGGGAGTTTGTATTGTACATTTATGTAATTGTTCATTATATTCAGAAATTCAGTAATTCAGTTATATCTGCAGATATTCAGCTTTGAAGTTTTTATTGTACTCTTACAGTTTATGATTGATCTCAATAAAGAGAACCAGTTGGAAATAGGCATTATATTGACCACACTTTATGTTATTTCCATGCTACATACCTACACTTGATCCATGTCGTTGGTTATATTGATATACGTGATCTATGTTGGTTCTAGTTACGAATGAGTAACGACGAGCACTTAGTTCCTATGTTGGTAATTGATGGACCGGATTGTTCATGACAATTTTATTGTGATAGCAATTTTGCGCACCTAAGGTTATTTGTAACATATAATGCTAAGGTTTGTACATATGTTTGTGTATCTCGTCCAAGTGGGAGATTGTAAGATATATGGACTTATATCTACATACATATGAACAATATATGGATAAATTATATGTTATGTGCTATCTTTTGGTTTGGCCTAATTTTGTGGTCTTATGGACATTATGTTAAGGGGGCCAATGTGTTGTCATATAAAGTGTAGGACTAATGTGTAGATACCCAAAAGGGTAACCTTAGTTTATGATGGGCTAACGAAGGTTACATATATGTAACCATGGTTACATGCTTGTGACTCTTGAGTTATGTAACTCTTGTAACTCTTGTGACTCTTGGATTATGTAACTCTTGTGTTATAAAGTGGGGGTTATGGTTCCCACATTAGTGCAAGACAAGACTCTTCTTCCTCCCATTGAATCAAGAGCCAAAAATACTCCATTGTTGTCTTGCAAATAGTGTGGAAAACCATAAACCATTTTGATCATTGTCATTACATTGTTATTGTTGTGAAACCACACATATTACTTAGTCTTGTGAAGAATCTTGTGGATACACATACCATCAAGAACAAACTTGAAGGAAAGGATTAAGGAGCATTCTTCAAAAGGCATAAGGACAATCATAAAAAAAAAAGGAGGTTCAACAATTCCACATATGAATTCAGGTTAGCTTCCACTCATGTAGTTTAATTCCGGATTATTCAATATGAAGGTTGTTATATTTAGTCGGAATCATAATTCTAACAGTAATGGCTAGCGGTATAGTTTGTCGGGCGGTCGGAGATGCTAACCTACAGCAGGGCAAGGCCGTCTATCTCGATAGGAGATGATACAGACTTGTTCTTTTTTGAATTAAAACTTTAATAAATTAAAAAATTTATTGAATATTTTTTTTTGCAACGCAAATATAAATGCTTTTAATAAAAAAGGAAAGGAAGAAAAGAAAAGACAAAGAATTGGGCGGTTTCTAGTTTTGCCCTTTTATGGGACAACTCAAATAAAATTGCAGTACAATATTCTTGTTTAATGACACAAGAAATTCTATATATGCAAAATTAACATAATATGTGCCGTTGATTGGGGAAAATCTTGTATTTCTCACAAGAATTGAGCCATCTGGGCAGTGTACCTGATCTAGTTCTATGAATCTTGCAGGAATGGCCAGCCGCCAATGAAAATAATGGCTAAAATTTAAACAGAAAATTGTCTTCATTCAAATCTTATAATGAATACCGAATTGTTTATTAATTCTTTCTTAACTAGATTGATTACAAATTATAATAATGGTTATCGTCTTGGAATTTGTTAACACCGTGTGTTAACACATGCAAAATTTTGTTCTTCCAAATTTTTCAGTTGGTTGTTTTTACTAAGTAGTATAATTCCAACATTGATCCCTCCGTAATATTTAATGATATTCACTAATTAAGCATCTTTAACCTTAGATTAATTAAAATGTGTGTGTTTGGTCCCTTTACATAAAAATTATATTATATTTAAATTATTTTTAAAACTATATAACTTTTAAATATAGAGTGAAAATAAAATACATGGATAGAAATAGATTAGCAGTCAATAAATTTTTTAATTTGGGAAGATTTACGACTAAAAAGGGGGAAAATGTGCACTTTTGTATTGGTCGGGGATTAAATATGTTAAATTAGATATTGTGAATATTAAAATTACTGTTTAATCTACTAAAAAAAAAAGCAGTCTGATGCACGAAGAATCCCCATTTACATAGGATTCGTGAAAAGGCCGCTCCTCAAGAGGGTGTAATATAATATAAGTAGCCTACTCTAATACAAGAATTAGCGACTGACTTTATGGTTCGAACTCATAACCTATAAATGACACGAAGTCAACTTGACTATTGCTCAATAGCTCTTATTCCATGGTTTAATCTACTACAATTGAATTTTGCAAGATTAAAGATGTTTCGTATTGAAAAATATTGTTGTTAGGCTATTTGGAGGTTTATTTGGGAGAAATTTAAAAATAGCCAGATTTACAAGTGGTCATTCAAAATAGCTAAAGTTTCAAATGTAATCGAAATTTAGCAACTTTTCATGTAAAGATAAATCTGGACAAAAATACTATTCAAAATTCAAAAAAATACTTTAGTATAATATACTCGTATCCAATATAATAAATCAATCCAGTATAATATATTGAAAATTGGAGCACAAGTATTCCAATCTCTAATATATACATTGCATGAGAAATTGCTGTTGAATTAAGTACTCGTTTATTAACGTTGAAAAGGATAATATTTGTATTTGAAAAGGAAATTATTGAAGAATTCTATTCAAACTTCAAACATATCCACACAAACAATTTCTTTAAAAGATATAGATGGTATTTGGCTAAACTTATAAGCTGGTCAAATTGGCTTATAAGCATTTTTTGATTTATATACGCGTTTGATAAAACTAAAAATACTTATAAATTAAGTGCTTATAATCCAAAAGTCATAAGTAGGTCTCCCCCAGCTTATCAAATTTCAGCTTATAAGCATTTTAGGTTTGACCAAAATATTTACTATTTTATCCCTAAAATACTTCTTTTTAAAACAAACTCTTTGTGTAACCAATTCTTCAGCTGCTTATTACTAATTTCAGCACTTTTATCCAAACATGTAACTGTTTATCTTTTAAATCAACTTCAACATTTAAAAGTACCTTTCAACACCTAATACTTATCATCTACTTTAAATCAGCTAAGCCAAACGGGCTCATAGGTTTACTGCAACACGAAAATCAGTTAACTAGGAAACAATAGATAGAAAGCAAAAGGAAACTTTTACGCCTTACTGAGAGAAACAACAAAGAAATTTCATTAGCTGCTGAGGGTTGAATCATAAGTTAAATAAGGACAGACTAGGCTTCTAGAAGGTAATTCTTCTTTTTGGGATCAATAGCAGTGCCACAATTTTTAATAAGAGGAATCAAAATATAAAAAAATAAATTTATTAAAAAATTAAGAGGTATCATTATATAATATCTATACATATTTTTTAAAAAGTTATTGAGTCATACTGTTTAATTTTATGGTAAAAAGGTATCGATTAACACTCTTTTGATGCATATGGCTCTGTTATAAAAGAATATTCAATAAAATCTTGTTACACATATAAAAAATATAAAAATTATTAATTATATTGATTCACCCAAATGAAAAGGTCATTTGAGTACTCCTAATGCATAAAATTTGGCGGTGGGAAATATACACAATGCATTAACCTTTCTCAACTATTGAAGCACCTTGTCCTAATTTATATATTATTCCTGTCGTTTTAATTTTACGTAAATTTATTTGATTGAATATAAAATTTAAAAAAGTAAATTTTTGAGTTTAAAGTATAAAATGAAATATATATTTTGGTGCTTTATAAATTATTGTATAAAAATAAAAAATTTTAAATTCGATTATGAATTATTTTTTTGGTACGGATAAAAAAAATTAGACACATAAATGAAAACAGAAAAAGCATTTTCTTTATAGATTTTAAGATATTTTGACGTCATTCCATTAATAAGGGGTATAATTTTTATACAACTTTCAAGAATGCAATTTTATTAAATTGATAATGTGATATATTCTAAATAAATTTAATATTTAATAATTAAAAGAAACTATTATTTTCCACCATCTCTAATATAATGTTATCTTATATGTTCATTCAAACACGGCCATATAAATGAAGATACAAATGAAAAATAATCCAATCTAACTTATAATATTGAAGTTGCGGCATGGTGCATTAATGCATTAAAGAAGCAAATCATTTAATTGTAATATATAGCAAGGGCTACAATTCTAGTACACCACATGGAAGAGAATCATTGACATCTGCGTATAAAACATTTAGCATATTTTTCTTTAATAGCGCAATAAAAATATGTTAATAGTCAACATCTAAACTATGTAAAATTCAACCAAATAGTTTTGCAATTAAATATAAGATTCGGATGAGTTTATACTTTTTATATCTTCAATGAAGAAAAGCAGAACTCAGATCTCTTGGGTGCATATATTATAGAACAATAGTATTATGTTGCACATTTACCTCAAAAGAAAAATAATTAATTCCTCAAGTGGAAGTTCTTGTTTTTTTAACAAAATTTTCGAAGAAAAGGGAGGGAGAGAGAACTAAACTTAATATTTTTAATTTGGTGAATAAATTTATACATTAAAGCTCGTCATAATTTTAACGAATATTACATCTGAATCTGTAATTTATAAGTATAATAAGTTAAACTCTAACATTTTTAATGATCGAGTCGATTAATTGGAGCTTGGTGCACTAATCTCCTGTTATGTTCGGGGTACAAAGATCACAAGAACCTATTATAGACAATATTGTTCTATGAAAGGCTATTTTTACATCTTAAACTCATAACCTCCTGATTACACAATAATTTTATCAATTACGTCAAAACTCTCAGTGATCAAATCGATTTAATTTAAATTATAAATCTATCTCTGCAAGCAATAGGCATATTGGTGATGGTTGACGCTTCTTCTATACAATTCGTAGTAAGATATTCTGTTTAGTGATTCTTTCACATTTGTGGCCAATATGATTATACAATAAATTATTAAACACGATATTACTGAATGTTACATGGATATAAAATACATTTGTATTCCAATAATGATTTCAGAGTCTGCCATGTTTATATATATTCGAATATTGACTCATAGCAGCCCTTTGGCCGACAACGTCAACGGCTTCAAGTTAGAATAGACACATGTTACATGTTGGCTTCCCAGAATGAAGCTTATGAATTTGATCTTTGAATAATAATTTAATATGAATTTCTCTTTTCAACTCGTTGACTGAGAAATTTGAGGGAAAGAGGCTGATTTATAATAACCTTCTAAAAACTCAACCAAAAAAAAATTGAAAATTTCCGACAAATTCTTTTTACATATTTTTTAAGCAAAAGCAGGTAGCCATCTTAATTGGTAAAATTTCTATAATGTGACGAGTAAGATATGGTTTCGAGCCGTAGAAACAATGTCTAGCAGAAATGCAAAATAACATTGTATACAATGAACTTTTGTGGTTTGCCTCTTCACCTGTACCCTGCATATAATGAGAGCTTAGTGTACCAGACTGTCCTTTTTCAACCAGCCATCTTCAAAAAGAATTTGAAAAAAATTGGGTTTAAAAATCTTCCAAAATGTGATCTTTACCCAACAATCAGCCGGATTTACTATTTATTTTTTCTAACAAGTATATATATATATATATATATATATATATATATATATATATATATATATATATATATATATATATATATATATATATATATATATATATATATATATATGATTATTTTTAATTTAGGTGGTCGAGCGGACGGTTATATATATAGGTTAATTATTCCAAAAAAAAGTTTATTGTTTTTCTCAAAATAATTACTCCACTTTATTTAAAAAAGATTGATAAATTGAGTAGCAAACTCAGAATATTCAAATTGTCAACACGAGCTTACATAAGCAACAAAAAAAAAAAAAACACCCAGTTCATTTATGTTCTGACCTCCCTTTCGTACAATGACTCATGCTGTTCGAAAGATTTTTTCACATTATTTGGCTAGTTTTGAAATATGATATGTAAGTAGTACATTACTTAATAAGATTTGAGTAAACTATATATTCACATGGGCGGAACATGCTAGCTACCTAGAATAATTGCTTTTTTTTCTTTTTTTTTGGGGGGGCGGGGTGGGGGGCGGGGGTGGGTAGGAATATGAATCTTTTCAACTCGTTGATTCAAAATTCATGAATACTTTGAACCAAAGGCTGCTATATGGAGTTCAAATGAGACCTTTCCTTTATATTTCCTTCTTGTTTACTACTTTTTATCAGCATGCAACAAAGCAAAATTCACTTTTGTCAACTAATCCATGATCTATTTAATTAGTATATTTTAATTTGTGTTAATGACGAAAGCAATGACACAATTCAACCTTAAAAGGAAAGGATAAACAGATCGTATTAGGCTTTAATTTGGCATGACATTTTGTGTTTGGTCTTTTATTTTAGGTCCTATTATTATATATAACAAATATCCAGAGTTTATCCAATATATATTACTTTTATATAAAAAGTTGTTTGTGACGGCAGTTACTTTAACATAAAGACAACGAGGATATTTTGCAGTTTTCTATTAGACTGAAGATTTCAAAAAAATAATCATAAATTATAACAAGTGGAGTTTTGGATAAAAGATGAAGATATGATGATGCGATAGAGAAGCTTTAGATATACTTGTTTCATTTTTGGATTTAAATTAATATTTACAATAGCATTATAAATTGTTGTTTTACTTTTTGCATTATATTGGTGCAATTTGCTAACTATACTAAGGTCAGTACACTCCATGTTATATAGATTACTAATTTATACTTGCTACAAAAAGTTATCATTAGTTAGTTTTGTTAGTATATTGTATTTATAAAATAATTCTGAAAATATAAATGTATATAAATAGAAATGACAGAAAATTAATTCGAGTCCATTGAATTTACAATGTTTTCTTAAGGAATTTAAGCTTTTCCTATTATTCAAGGTTATGGATTATTTCCTCCTAAGATAGAACGAATTACACACTGGTGTAGTGGTACTTCAAACCCCAGTGTTTTAGCGAACACAAAGTTCGGTAGCAAATCACACTTATGTTTTATTTTGTTTGATGCTAAAAGTATGCAGAAGAAGGAGAAGAAACTTAGAAAATCTAGTAAAATTCTAAGCACAATAGTGTTGTATTTATAACCAAAGTTGGGCTGAAATCTGAGGAGGTGCAACTCTTCAGAATGGTTGTTTTTGCAACGGCCACATAAATGTCATGCATAAATGGCTATTTACTCAATATTAAAGAGGAAAAATAAAGAGGGAAAATTAATTTATGTTACACAAATAGAAAGCGGAATCTGAAGCCGAGCCGAGCGACGACGACGGCGACGGCGCAAGACTTGCCTTCTTCTCAACACTTTAAGAGCTAGAAGAAGAGCAATTGTTTATATACCCATAAAAAACCTCTTCCTTTTCCAATATGAGACAATGTCCATTTACCGAGGGGGAACTTAAAATTTCATTTTCCTCCATTTCTCATTTACCCTCTTTTAAGTATTTAATATATTAATTAAATACATCCAAAACCCAACAAATTTTAGTCTGTTTCAAAGAGAATACTATTTTTTTAAATTTGAAAATAATTTAATTTTATCTTTTATTTTTCACAAGAATTTTTTTAATATCCAAATAGTATTATTTTCGGTTCAATTTAATTGATTTTTTGGTTGTTTTTGTACATATTAAATAATTCACCTTTAAGCATTAATTAACAATAAAATAGATCATATTAGCCTTAATTTATTCAGTAGAAATATAACAAATACTCTTAGACTCTTTATTCTAAGGATAACTTAAAAAGAGAAAAAAACAATAACTCCTTCATAATATCTGAAAAATCCAAATAATATAGACTATTTAAAAAATTAATTAGAATGGACCGAATAAAATAAAAATCTTAAAGATTTCATTGGAATTTGTCAGTGTCTTTTTCTCATAATATATCAACAGTATGATAGAAAACTCATCGAAACCTTATCTCAATATTTGATTAAAATCCCCGAATGAGACTTTTGAGTGTAGTGAAGTGTGGGAAAATTCGTCAGTATTAAGACACGTAATTATACAAAGAGAATGTTATATACTTTAGTAATAATCGAAACTAAATAGCAGATACTAAATCCAAATGAGACACTGATATCATCTCAATAAGTCTTTTTCTTGTTATACAAATGGAGGAAATTATAAAGAGAAAGTTTCACTTAAAAAAACAGGAACGACATCCACGTACACGAATTACACACGGAGATGTTTTACTACGTGGAAAAATTGTGGAACCCCATTCCACCAACCGTGTCTTCTAGTATTTGAGATATAAATGCATACTCCAGTTAACACGGATTGCGTATAATTTGATAAATGTCTGAATTATAGTAATAAAATAAATTTTTTTTAATATTTTATATTCAGTATTTTAATATTCAGTATAATATTTAAGTTTTTAAAATATTGGTATTAGATATAGTATTTAGTATTTAAAATAAAATATAGAAATATCGGTACCGTGCAGAAATATATGTTATATTAAACAATATGCATTATTAATTATAACATAAATATAAAAATTTAAAATTTTACTCTTTTTTTTTCTAAGTTGATCAATTAACTCTAAGCAAGTACAAGACTTTTCTAATGATTAAATTATTCTTTTATGTATAGTTCTCTCTGATCATTATTTGCTATTTTTGGACGGAATTATGTCAACAAATGTTTTTAGTTTGTACTTTTGAGTAGTTTAATTTAGAATATTACAGTCTATAACTATATGCACTAGTTAGTATTTAGATCGAATAAATCGAAGTTACCAAACCAAAAAATCGAAACTGAAAGGAGAAAAATCGAACCATATCGAATTTAATTAGGTACGGTATTGATATTGCATTTTAAGAAACTGAATACCGAAAATACCGAACCGAAATGTCTCAATATCATAACGTACCGGCCGACGAACACCTCTACAATCAATCCTCTTTATAATAGGCTCGTTTATTTCGATATTTTTTTATTTTTATAGTGAATGACTGTTATATACTTAAAATGCATTTGTCATTTTAATATTTTTTGGTTGCTATAGATAAAGATATCCAAATATTACTAATTTCTTTTTAATGTTACATATAAAAGATACAACCACCATTCCAGTTTATGTGAACCTATTTTTTTTGATCTATTTCAAAAAGAATGACCCCTTTCTAATTTGGGATATAATTAGCTTAAATCAATAAGCTTTTATAATCACACAAATATTTCGAGCCCCTTTTTGACTTGTTTAGGACTACAAATTTTAAAATTTTCATTTTGTTCTTAAACTTTGTATTTAATTAAACAAATTCACGTAAATTAAAGCAAAAAAAATAAGAATATATAATAAATTTATGCATATATATCCTCTGTATCGATAATTATGAACTCAATTGAAACTGAAATCATAAGGCTATATCCGCCCTTGAGCGTAGTTAGAGCAAATTCTTTATATCCAGTTGAAATTATTTTCATCAATTCAAACTATTTTACATTTGTATAAGCAAAAACTAAGAATATAATATATATATATATATATATATATATATATATATATATATATATATATATATATATATATATATATATATATATTGAATTTATTAGCTCCAATTAAATTCTAAATTTGTCTCTAAGTATGTACACTCTATAGTGTCAGCTGTCGCATTTTCCAAGGAGTCCAACAATCAGGAAACCTCGTTTGGTATGAGATATAAGAACGTATAAGGATAGTATAAAAATTTAATATCACATTAATAATCTGTTTGGTTAGTAAACTAGGTTTATATTATCTCGGTATCAATTTTAATACTGGAATAATGATCACACTCAACTCTAGTCCTAAAAAGGATAAGCAATCGCTGCAAATATAATCCGATCTAAAAGTCCGGAGTCGAATCCCATAGAGAACTAAGGCTTAGCCGTATCAGTTTAATATCACTAAGAAGACAAGATTGAATAATTTTCTAAATTATAAAGATTGAGATTTATATTTCTAACTAATTAACTAGCAAATGCTAGAAAACGGTAAAATCATCAACTAACTAGACTAAGGGTTGGAAACTAAATTAAAGAGGTCTAGAGTTATAATTTCCTCAATTGTCGGAATCCTTCAAGCTATGTGCCCTATAATTTTTGCCAATGTATTCTCTACTGATCATGATCACTTCAGATATCGTAATTCCCTCTCAAGAAACTACAATAATTTACTAGACATATTCTCTCGAACTACGCTAGTTGACTTTATCTAACCGTTCATTATGACGACGTTAAGGCTTTGTTATTTCTAAACCTGCCTTTAAATCCAATATATTGATTTCTCACATACGTTAGAAGTGACGATGTTCAACAACTACCTAAATATGTACTCTCTCTCAAGTTGTACATACTAAATAGGCGCAGCCAATTGATGGTCATTCAATCAACAACAACAAATACGTAGTTGAACTAGTTGACAAATCTAATTGCTCAATTATATAAAAACATAACAAGAATTTATCTTACAAAAGGTTCTATCAAAACCCTAGAAAACGAATTAGCTATTCATAATAATATATAAAACTATAATACTAAAAATCATAACCAACAATGAAACAAAGGAAGAGGAAGGAAAAACTTGTTGAAGAATTCCCCCGCATTGCTCCTATTGTGTCTCTGCCTCTTTAGGTCAAATCTGTGTCAAAAATATGTCCAACTCTTCAAAATACCATTTTTTCATGTATATATATCAAGTAGGGTCGGGCCCAAATAAATATACCTTCTCCTACGTGAAAAAGTACAATATTTCACGTTTGGACTGCCGCTGCCGCAGTCAACCGCGGTATATGGCAGGTATACTGCCTCAGGTCCGCCTCAGTTCCGTGATTACGGGTTTGACTGCTTTTTCCACCCTGTTTCGCGTGGAATTTAGAAAAACAAAAAACTAGAAGGTTTTAGCCCTTTGAGTTAGCTTTCCAACCATATATTGTGCAAGCCAAATGAAGTTTTAAGAAAAAGTTATGTATATTTTACTAGACAATGCATAATATACCTGCTCGAGTTTTTATTTTGTTGCTCTATCATCTGTTGATCCCCGAATACGATCCTTGCTTAATTCCTTGGAATTTTACTCAGACTTCAAAGCTCGAAATCATTTGAATTCATTTCATAACATCTATATAGCTCGAAATCACTCCTACAAGGCATAAACACACCGTTAGTGCAAAACACTAACGATTAAAGCGCAAACTCAACTAAAGTGCAGTAAATTAGAGTGTAATAACCGACTAAAATATGTAATTATAGCCTATCATCAACACCCCTCACTTAAACCATTGCTCGTCCTCGAGCAATCACATTGCACTTTTTATAGATATGATCTTTTTAAGCAATTCTCCTAACTCATCACACCATGAGTATTTAAAATAGACTAAGCATAAAAGCGTAATATCTTCACCTCAAGATTTGACTCATAAGTACCGCACAATATTCACAATTACCCACTTACTCTAATATTGAGGTCACTGACATTACCTTTCCTTCATAAATCAAGTGCCCTCACACAACAAAAGAGAGTAGTTCCACACAATAAAATTTAAGAAGACCTAGGAACTCAAGATAGAAGGAATTCATTCAGTCTCAGAAATAATAGTCATATGCCACAAAAGATGCACCATAAGCTTGCCCATTGTGTATTACTCCACTCATTTAGCTCATTGAATCTATGATCAATTAGGACTTTATGGTTGTAAAATAGGCTATGGGACTGGTAGGATACATTTAGATATAAGAGTGACTACACCTCCCTAAGCACTTTAATACATATACTTTAACATTCTAACCCCGTACTTATGTCAAACCAAAACTCCACCTTAACATCAATGTATATTACCCTATTCTTCTTTAAGCACACTTACATCAAAGAGCCACCACTTATCAAGGAAATTCTTTTTCACATCAATACAACTATATTTATTTTTAATTCAAGTGGCTCTTACTTATTCAAAATAGTGCACATTTCTCCTGACTTCATTAGTTTCGCTCAAAAGCCAAACCAATCACCCCACACTTTAACTTTTACATAAATCATCACAATTCAAGTGCTCATGAGAGGTTAGAAGGTTCAAATAAATGGTTAATTCAAACAAATGGGTAAGGCTTGTAATGTGGTTGCCAATGAAACAAGATTACAGGTTTAAATTGGTTAGCTACCGTATATAACAATTAGGTTGGTAAAATATACATATGTCACTTCCAATATTGAACAAAACTACTATTTCGCTTTGCAAACACACGGGGCAAGTTCTAGGCATCAAATGTAATGTACAGAATATAACAAATCCTTACATACATGGCACATAACTCACTCAGGATTGGTTTCATCAAGACACTCTAGCCAAAGCAGTTAAGCAAAGTTAAGATCATAAAATTTAAGGTATTTATACTAAAGTAAAAAAACTGAGCCTAAGCGTCACAACCAAAGTACTCACTATTCTCAAGGCATAACAAAGTCAAGAGATATTGATTCAATTTAAAATACAACACAATGGCTCCTACTCCAAAAAAATAACTATACATGGTTCAAACAAAACCCTTGAAAAAGCACCGTGGTATAAAGAAAAACCAAGGGATGATTGCTACACTACCTAACAAAAATCTTTTTTAAAATTTTTTTTCTTTAGACTTAAATCCTCAAGAAAATTGTCTAATAGATCCATCGCCGGAAAAAGTTCATTTATTTTTTATTTAAAAAAATTATTCAACTAAATTAACACAACTAAAACAGCATACAAAGTCACCCAGATAATCTCCTCACCCCACACTTAAAATTGTGCATTGTCCCCAATACACACCATACTGATAAAAGGGTAAAAGAGACTTTCTTGTAGGCCAAAGGCCGAAGCACTAACAGTTCATGGGGTACTCAGACTTCTCCCAAGCTTGATCCTTCGTATGGGTGCATCACACTTAGTTCCAATCATTTGGTTTGCTGTTGCATCCTTCCAATACCTTTGGTTATCATGCTCCTAGAAAATAAAAAAATTGACACTATAAAAATAATATAATAATAAAAATGAAATAAATAAATAAAATTTAAAAAAGTAAAGCTAGGTTGCTTTCCAACAAGCGTTTGATTTAACGTCGCTACACGACGTGAATTACTTTTTGCCTCCACCTCGAGCTTATGAATTGAACACCAAGTTTTGATTCAAGATTATGATTGTGGTTCTGGGACGGTGAAATGAATCTAACTGGCCCAAGGAAATAATGTAGTATTTTGCACTCCTTGGCTTTGTATGAGGTACGTAATCCTGACTTTCTAGCGAAAAGAATTCCAGAATATATGCACCTTGTTCCTCATTCCTTGACTCTTTGATTGGTTCAGATGACTCTATTTTCATATCATCATCCAAACATAATGTGAAAAAATGCTTAGCGTGTGGACCAATGCGCTCAAACATATGAACTTTAGGATTTTCAACATCCTCAACATCAATGATACTAGAGTCAACAAAATTTGTATCCTCAATGTCCTTGGGTGACTCTAGTCCCACTTCTTCAACATTGACATCCTCAAATTTGTAGTTGGCTAGGTTATTGATGTTCTACTTTGATCTCCCCAATTAACACCTCAAATTCATACTCTTCTTGGCTGCTATCCTCAATATTGGCTTGTTGAGCATTAAAAGTTTCAACCACTTGACTCAATTGAGCATCCAACTTGCGAATAGTTGCCTCTTGCCTTTCTATGTGCAATTGTTTCTCATTGTTTCGTTCCATAAGGCACTTTAGCACATCCTTGATATCCTTCAAGTCCGCATTCCCAGATTTTTTGTTCCTATTAACTTCACAAGAAAAGATAGAAATATCATAGTAATGGGTTGGAGAAAAATAAGAAATATAAGCACAACCATGAAGGTGACCATTTTTACCACCACCCACATCACACACATTCCACAAATAAGATTGAGTTAATGCACATAACCTACTCTTAGGAGCGTTTTGAAAGTTTTGCCACGGGTAGTTTCTTTCACAATATGTATGGAGATCAATAGTAGAATTATTTACACCTAAAACATTCCCATAATTCCAAGATGCCATGTTTCTCAAATCGACAATTATAAAGAGAACAAAACAAAAAAAAACAAATGAAAACAAAATAAAAGTTCAAACTCGTAACCTAGCAATATATACAGCTACAACTACATGGTTAGTTTTCCGGCAACGGCACCAAAATTTGATCATGCCCAACTCTAGTCCTAAAAAGGATAAGCGGTCGCTGCAAATATAATCTGGTCTAAAAGTCCAGAGTCGAATCCCACAGAGAACTAAGGCTTAGCTGGATCTGTTTAATATCACTAAGAAGACAAGACTGAACAATTTTCTAAATTATAAAGATTGAGATTTATATTTCCAACTAATTAACTAGCAAATACTAGAAAATGGTAAAATTATCAACTAACTAAACTAAGGATTGGAGACTAAATTAAGGAGGTCTAGAGTTATAATTTCCCCAATTATCAGAATTCTTCTAGCTATGTTCCTTATATATTTCGCCAATATATTCTCTACTGATCATGAGCACTTTAGATGTCGTAATTCTCTCTCGAGAAACTATAATAATTTACTAGACATATTCTCTCGAATTACGCTACTTGGCTTTATCTAACCGCTCATTATGACGACGTCAAGGCTTTGTTATTTCTAAACCTGCCTTTAAATCCAATATATTAATTTCTCACATATATTAGAAGTGACGTTGTTCAACAACTATCTAAATATGTACTCTGTCTCAAGCTGTACATACTAAATAGGCGTAGTCAATTGATGGTCATTCAATCAACAAAAACAAACACGTAGTTGAACAAGTAGATAAATCAAATGGCTCAATTATATAAAAACATAACAAGAATTTATCTTACAAAAGGTTCTATCAAAACCCTAAAAAACGAATTAGCTATTCATAAGAATATGTAAAATTACAATACTAAAAATTATAATCAATAATGAAAAATAGGAAGAGGAAGGAAACACATGTTGAAGAATTCCTCGCCTTGCTCCTATTGTGTCTTTGCCTCCTTAGGTTGAATCTGTGTCAAAAATATGTCCAACTCTTCAAAAATACCATTTTTCTATGTATATATACCAAGTAGGGTTGGTCCCAAATAATTATACCTTCTCATACGCGAAAAAGGACAATATTTCATGTTTGGACTGCCGCGACCGCGGTCAACCGCGGTATATGGCAGGTATACTGTCTTAGGTCCACCTCAGTTCCACGGTTGCGTATTCGATCGTTTTTCACACTATTCCTTTGTAATTTAGAAAAACGTAAAACATGAAAGTTGTAGCCTTTTGAGTTAGCTTTCTTGCTATATATTGTGGATCTCAAATAGAGTTCTGAGCAAAAAGTTATGTGTATTTTACTAGACAATGCACAATATACCTATTCGATTCTTTGTTTTGTTGCTCTACCATCCGTTGATTCCCAAATACGATCGCGGCTTAATTCCTTGAGATTTTACCCCGACTTCAGAGTTCAAGTCACTTGAATTCATTTCATAACATCCATATAGCTCGAAATCACTCCTACAAGGCATAAAACACACAGTCAGTGTAAAATATTAACGATTAAAGCGCAAACTCAACTAAAGTGCAGTAAATTAGAGTGTAATAATCGACTAAAATACATAATTATAGCATATCATCAGATAACTTATACCTTATAGAAGGTGGGGTAATTAGCACCGATATAACTTATACTTTCTTCTTAGAAATTATGCAATTGTCATTCTTAATACAACATACCAAACAGTGAATAAACAACAATCTCAGCATAATTAATCACAAGCATAATTTATTTCAATATAACTTATATCAATATAATTTATATCGGTATAAATCATATTCTAACCAAACGACCCCAGAGTTCTTATGTTATTATCGTACATGGCAATTTGCGCAAATAAGATCATTTAGTGTCTTCATTTAAATTTTGACCCTTTTAAGAAAAATATTGCAAAAACATTCGCTTCAAAAATTTAAAATAAGCTGTCAGAATTTTAAAGCATGCTGTTGGAATTTTCAACGTTGTAGCTGAAAATATGGTAAACGTTAAAACTTTAAGTGCTTCAAAATCTATTTTACTAAAACTTTGGTGTCAGAATCAAAATATAAATAATAATTCTAAAAGATCCATCCAGCATAATTTCTTAAGCGTACGTGGCTCGAGTATCAGCTGTCAAAATTGTCTCCTGAAACTTGTGATTTTTCTCAATTCTGGTAAGCGATTTTGACTTTTTATTACTCCTTGATTGAGTATTTGCCTTGGGCTGTTAGGTTGGCCAGTTGACATTCCATTATCTTATATTCTTACACAAATAATCATCTATTTTTATTATTTATTTTTATTATATATATAATTTATACATTGATTATATCCATATAATATATAAATTACACGTATACTATATTTTCACTTGCTGTTTTTAGATTAAACAGTTAAATGGACGATTATTTCAATTAATTCTTCTGCTCAGGGGCCTTCCAACTTTTACCAGCAATTGTTGATGCAGCGAAGTGGGCCGTGAATCCGCGGTCTATG
The DNA here is from genome assembly GCA_034376525.1 of Nicotiana benthamiana. Taxonomy (NCBI): domain Eukaryota; kingdom Viridiplantae; phylum Streptophyta; class Magnoliopsida; order Solanales; family Solanaceae; genus Nicotiana; species Nicotiana benthamiana. The sequence goes on from CM067332.1 coordinate 71,766,829, forward strand.
AATGGAAAACTTGGGGGCAACTGTATGGATAGTCATTTTAAGAATACTATTTAAATATTAACAAATATTTATTTCAACATCCTAAATAGTATCTCTCTTTAGAATGATTGCATGGTGTCATTTCTTTAAGAAATTGGCAAATAGTAGCTATTTCTAGACTGCTATTTATGTTTTAGCCAGATTTTCAAAATATTCAATGTATAGCCAATTTTAAAATAAATTTGGACAAAAATCACAGAAAAATTCCATGAGCATTTTATGAAATTTGAATATTTATCAGTTTAACTCTAGGAATTGTTTCTGGAATTGAAATGTGCAATAGATGGACGGTACATGTTTGGCAAAGTTGGAGACACATGCAGCACATTTCCTTGTCTCAAAATATTACTAGTATTATACAAAAATACCTGGATCAATAGTAAAATAACATAGAAATAACATCAGGTAGCTACTTGGGTTGTTATTTAAAAATTAGTCAATATATTCTGAATTTTAATTTTTCAATTTAATTTTTCGTACATATCTTAAATTTGAAATTTTCAGGATAATAAATATCGATCAATTCCTAAATAGCAGCCCTAAAAATGATTGTTTGTGTACTTTGGGATAGGCCCCAATGTATTCCTGGAAATCAACGGAATAACACACTATTGCTTAGCTTAAAAAAATGTTATAAATTCTTTTGAAGTGTAAACCAAACTAATCATTCCTTCCCTTATTCCTAAGCAAAGCTGTTCTTTGTGTATTTCATTAACCCAAATTACCAGATTCTTTCCTCCAAATTATCGGTTTTCCTATTACCACGAATTTCCAAGGAATGGTTCTTTTATTAGTACGGTGTGCAAAAGCTAATGATAAAAAGTAGTATTTTAAAAGGTATTTTTGGGGCTCGTTCTGGGGCAAGATACACCAAAAAGACTTCGAGGCAATAATGTGGGGTAGAAGTTGTATACTCGGATGTTTGAGGTGTGTTGTTTAGTGAGGTTTAAGCCCCAGAAGCTTTTTCAAATCAATAATATCCAAAATTTTAAAATTAGTTTTAAAAAGAAAATAAAATGTATTAAATTTAAAAGTCAAAACATTTTTTTATTGGTTGAAGCCCTAATTCATAGTTTTTTCAATTCTTTATTTTTTATATCTCCCATAAACAACGAATATTCAATTTTTTTTATAAATACAAAGAGAAACTATATTCTCTTTCATAGCAGCAAGTTCAAAGTTCAAATTGTAAGTTAGTCATCTTTTTTGTTTTTCCATATATAAACTTTATTTTCAACTCGAGTTCTTTATTCTTGTGAGCAGTATATAATAAATTATTTGACTAATTTTTTATGGGGATGAAGCGCGCGCGCGCGCGCGCACACACACACACACACACACACACACACACACACACACACACACACACACACACACACATATATATATATATATATATATATATATATATATATATATATATATATATATATATATATATATATATATATATATATATATATATATATATATATATATATATATATATATATATATATATATATATATATATATATATATATATATATTTCACATATTTATAGTTTCTTCAAAAATTTTATGCAATTTTACATTTTTATAAATATTTACTGTAATTATATTATCTTATAAAGTATTACGCCTCGTGCCTCAGGACATATGCTTCGTTGAGACATATCGTCTTGCTTTACGCTTACACCTTTTAGAACACTAATAAAAAGTGAGAGCAATGCCGATTTTACAATTTAGTAATGGAAAAGTTAGGCAACATTGTTATTAAAATACGAGATTTTTTTTTCTAACTATACCATATATGAAACCTTATTACCAAAAATGTGCATAGTTTGTATATTACCCGTCCAGTCCACACTTTAACTATAATTTATATACCAATTATTAATTAGGCAGAAGCCTAATCTGCCATTTATAGCGCGCGAAAAGTGCCACAAAATCTGTGATTGATTTATCCACATTAAATTCGAAATTTGAAACGGAAAGGAGATCTGGAAGCTGCATAATTTTTGAACGGAAAGGAGATTTCTGTTCTTCATCTTCATCTTCATTTGTTCTTCCATATATTTTTCATCATTGATAGCCATTAAAAAGCTTAAAAATTTTGAATTCAAATTTTGGGTTTTCAAAAATTATTATTTGTTTGGATTGGGTGTTGTTGAAAATAATGAAGAATGTAGTTTGGAGTTTATATCTCAATTTTGAAGGGTTTTGGTGAAGATTAGACTTGGTTTTGACAGAATTTCAGATTGAAACTCGAAGAAGAAAAAGATGACGACATATTTCCAGAAATTGTAGATAAATTATAGATAAATTGTAGAATTGTAGATAAATTGTAGATTGGGAAGACTAAAACTTCTACAAAGCTTCTACAATTATGTCAAAAATACCGATTTTGCTACAATTGAAATGAGAATTGGGATATTAAAATTCAATGTATCCAGTTTGTAGATATCTTGTAGATAAATTGTAGCGTATTTGTATTCTGATGTAGATGCATTGTTTTTTATTTTCACAAATCCAAAATGACTAAAGCTTCTACAAAATCTTCTGCAAAAAACAATCTATATTTTATCTACAATTTTTCTAATTTGATTACAATTTATCTACAAATTCTGGAAATATGTCTTCTTCTTCTTCTTCTTCTTCTTCTTCTTCTTGAAATTCAGCTAAAACCAAGTCTAAATCTTCACCAAAACCCCTCAAAATTGAGATATAAACTCCTAAATATATTCTGAATTATTTACAACAACACCCAATCAAAACAAATAATGATTTTTGAAAACTCCATTTGAATTCAAACCTTCAAAGCTTTTTAATTGGGGTCAATGGTGGAATTCAAAACAGAAATGTGAGGAGGGTGGGTGGGGGGTTACAGGTAAAGGTAAAATGGGAGGGGGGGAGGGTGAGAGAAGTGAGAAGATAGGGTCCTATAATTATGCCTAATATAAATGCACCCTTAATAATATCCCTAATTTGAATTATGGTATATAAATGGTAATTTGGTATACTGAAATGTAATTAACACAAACTTTAAACATTAAGGGTAATAAAGTTTCATATATGGTATATGAAATTAAAAATTAATTAAAAAGTAGCGTTGGGCTCCTATTAAGGGTGACGTACACAAATAGCCTTAACTTAGGCGGGGGCTATTTACATTCGTACTTTATTTTTATGCCACTTTTTAACCTATACTCTATTTTTAAAAACTATTGATTTGGTAACCAAATAACATATTATACCCGTAAAGGAGGGGTATAATATTACCATTATACCCTTTAGAAACATATAAATGTTGAAACAATCATACACAGATTGAAATTCCAGATCTCCTCCGTATCTCCTGAGATCGCGTCTTGCATTAAAATTCTATATTCAAATTCAAACACATTGTAAGTATTCAAATTCATCTAGAATTCAAAATAGTTTTTGAATTATATGCTTTCTGATTGATTGATTGAAGTTGTTTGACGAACTTCACTAATATGCTGAATTTGCATTGTAAATCTATTTAACGATGAATTATAGCATTCTAAGCTGAAGTTATTTTGTTAACAAGATGTCAAATAACAAAACAACACAGAAATTATATTAAAACATTATATGATTGTTTTAAAACTTCGGCATGAGCAGGTGAAGTTTTCTCCTACATTAGGTGAAAAATAAAAAATAAATTAAAAATTCATATTACGCAAAAACCTTCAGCAGGTAATCTGTATAAACTTTGGCTAATGGAGCTAAAGTTTGAATTGAATTATATTTAAAAACATAGAAAAAACTTAAAACAAAAACTGAATATTTCATTAAAACATTAAAAAAGATAAATCAAATTACATAAATTACAACAAAACAAAAATTAATCGTCCATATCATCGTCATCATCATCGTTGTCGTCAGTATCAGATGGACTAGCATCCTTATTAGCAAGATTATCAACTCTTGCATACATCACAAGCATATCAAGCTTGTTCTTAATTTTTTCTAGCTCTATGTCGTATTTGTCTATGAGCTCATCCAGTTTAAGCTCAAAAGCCTCTATAATGTCTTGCTTGATTTCTTCTAGCATTTTCTTGATGACAACATCTAACATATATGCGTTTGAGTGAATAAATTCACAAGGAATAGTGTGCTTATATAGGGGAAAAAACTTCTGCATGGTTATGAAAAGGCAGAGAGAAATTTTAAAGGTTGTCTAATAAATAGCGTGCATGAATGTGCATGGTATATGAAAAGGCAAAGAGGAATTTTAGTTGCATAATCATTACACAAACACATACCCCCAAACGCAATATAATTACTACTTTAATAGTATAGGTTATTCGTTTATACTATGGAATTAGTGCTGAGACATGCTCAAGTTTGTTGAATTCATTTAATAAAACTTCAGGAACCAATGTGCTGAAGTTTTTCAGTTCATTTATAAAATCATCAACACTTAATGAGCTGAATTGTTTTTCCCTTTGTTGATGAATCCTCATCATACAAAAAACTTCAGTTGATATGCTGAAGTTATTAAGCTTATTTCTATAAACTTCAGCACTTAATAAGCTAAAGTTTTTTTGTGCAGGATTCATTAATTATGTCATATATTTTTTTTCGAAAAAGCTTCAGCAGAAGATGCCTAAATGATTTAGTTCATTTGTAAAAACTTCAGCATAAACAACCTAAAAATTCTTCAGTTCACTTTTCTAATACTTGCCACTAATTCGATTTGCATTGTTATAACTTTCAATGGGAGTTGGACTCCTGATTTCAAATACTTAGATCATGATACAAAACTTGTTCTACTTAATAAGGACATATCATTCAATACTTTTGTCACGACCCTAGTTCACTAATCGTGAACCTGTCATGACAGCACCTAGTCTTCGCGACTAGGTAAACCTGACACATTGCGGAAATTCAACAGTCTGTGCGAAAATAATAATTTAAAACATAAATGACGTAAGATAATGTATGGAGTGCCGCCTGGCACATACATGTCAACTTAAATATAACAGAAAAACCTCCAAGACCCGGAAACCCACGGGCAACACATGCTAAGAGTAAAGTATAACACATGGCTCTAACATCCAGAAGTTCTACAACGAGAAAATACATGGATAAAACTACTAGCTAAGGGTAGAGTAGAGGGAGACTTTTCGGCTCTGCGGACGCGGCATATGCATACCTCAGATCTCCGAGTATAGCTCCTAATCACTGATAGCGTGCCGAACCAGATGTTCCTAGATCTACACAACAAAAGTGTGCAGACACCACAGCGGTACTCAGTAAGTGCCAAGCCTAACCTCGATGGAGTAGTGACGAGGAAGGTCGAGGCCCTACTGAGAGGAATATAAGAAATAATGTAAAAATAAATAACAGAAGATAATGCAATAAAAGCGAATATCTAACAAGACCGTAATAAAAAAAACAGAGCGGCTACAAGTACAAACTACAAACACAAAGCAATTCACTTAACAGTTAGGATCTCCACATGGAGCTCCGGGAATCAAACCCGCAGTCCACCTTATCAATATCCGAGGATCCGCGGGAATCGAACCCGCAGTCCTTCATACCAGTACCAGAGGATCTCCGGGAAATGAACCCGCAGTCCTTTATACCAATAACAGAGGATCTCCGGGAATTGAACCCGCAGTCCTTTATATCAATATAAGAGGATCTTGTGGGAATTGAACCCGTAGTCCGTCATGCCAGAATCCAAGGATCTCCCGAGAATTTAACCCGTAGTCCAGCATAACAATAACAGGGGGGATCACCCGGGAATTGAACCCGTAGTCCCAAATGTAAACACTTCACAACAAGTCAATATTTAACAGTAAGAAACCAAATATAGCAACAATGTAAAGGTCTAGGCCTAGCGTGCTCACAAAGAGGGAAGATATTTGCAATTTAGTCAGATAGAGCAAATAAATTACTAACATGCTTTTCCTAAGCTAAGCAAGTAGAATCACATTTTTAACAGTTAAATACACGAAGAAACACAGTCTAAATAAGTCAAGTAAGGTGAATTTTCAGCAATTAGCACAAGTACATGCCCGTCACCTCGCGCATGAGGCCTTTAAACAACAATTAATATATCCTAAGGGGAGAGATCCCCCACACAAGGTTAGACAAGCCACTTACTTCAATTTGGTACAAAACCGCTAAGGAACAACGCCTTTGCCACGAGTATCCGACTCCGAGTGGCCCAAATCTATTCAAACCAATTACATATTGTAAATAACATCGCAAGCAACTGATTACATTATTAAATTAAAGTTAAGGCGCGAGAATAGATAAAATGACCAAAATGCCCCTCAGTCTAACGTCTAGGAATCAAATAATTTTCACATTTTCAGAAATCTCGTACTCTCACGAGTCTAACAATATAAAAATCTCTCTAATCGGAGGTCAAATGCTCCCTCAAAAACCCAATTGATTAGCCAAAGAACTTTCACCCATTTCCTCCATTTTTGGACCTTAATTTGAATTTAAAAGATGAATTTAACAACTAAATGATGAATTAAAGCTAGAAAGGATCATAGAAACATTACCCAATAGTCTCCTCCTCAAAATCCTCCCAAAATCGCCTTGGTCCGAGCTAAAATTTGATTTTTCAATTTATGAACTTAAGCCTCGGATAAAACCCTTTTCTCTACAGCGATTTCCGTTTTTGCGGCTCCAGGGATCGCTTTTGCGGTCCCGCTTTCGCTGTCAAAAAGCCGCTTCAGCGGTTTAAATTAAAACTCAGTTTTCGCTTCTGCGGACAAACGGCCGCATCCGCGATGGCCGCTTATGCGACTCCCTATCCGCTTCTGGTGTCCCAGACCGCATCCGCGATCCCATGGTCGCGTCTGTGGTAACCGCTTACGCGGTCTCCCTTCCGGAGATGCGGAAACAACAGAAGCAGCAGAAATATTTCTTCCAAAAATCCAAAAATCACACCGTCGAGCATCCGAAACAAGCCCGGGGCTCCCAGGACCTCAACCAAACCTACAAAACTATCCCTTAACATCATTCGGACTTGAACCAATCCTTAGATCACCTAAAACAATGCCAGAAACACCATTTGATCAATGATTTGCACCTAAAATCTCCAAAACTTACACTCATTCGACTCAAAACCTATCCAAAACACGTCCGAATGACCTGAAAATTTGTACACATATCCTAAATCACCTAACGAAGCCACTTCAACTCTCAAAATTCTATTCCGACCCTCGGATCAAAAATTCACTATTGGACCGGAACTTCAAATTTCTAACTTTCGGCATTCATAGCCTAATTGAGCTTCGGACATCCAAAATACATTCCAAACACGCTCCCCACCCCGAAATCACCTAACGAAGCTAACGGAAAACGTCGGTTTTCCATTCCGAGGTCTTCTTGACACTATTCTGATTATGAACCATTTTCCAACACTTAAGCTCTCATTTAGGGAGTTAGTGTCCCAAAACACTCCGAATTCTATTACCAAACATCCCGACAAACCAAAATAGCAGAAATGAACTCAGGGGAAGCAGGAAATGGGGAAACGGGGCATAAATTCCAAAGACGACCAGTCGGGTCATCACAACTTTCCTGAAGAAAATTAGTGAAGTTACAAATATTGATTCAACCATATACGCACTAAAAGTATGGTTTGATATCGAACTAAATACAAGACAAGGAATGCTTGTAACTTCAGATGAAGAACTCAGTACGTTGATACATTTGCTTACAACTAATTCATCCTACAAAAATTGTCATCTCGTCATCGAAAAAATACAACCTTCAGAATCTGCGGCATTCAACGAATCTCTTGCATACACGATAGATTCAGAATCGGTTGCTAACTATCAACATGAAGTACAACAGTCAATAATGGAAGTAGACAATGTGCAACAACCTTCTAACATTACAGTTGCTTCAGAATATATAGTGCTGCAGCAATTACCCCCTACTCTAATAAATTCACGTCAGTTTTTCGATGGCAGAGAAAAAGAAGGACAGTTAATAATGTAAATTAATAACCAACACACAATTCAACAAAGCTTTTTTTTACCTTCTGCGATGATAAGCAACATTGAAGATGAAGTAAACATGGAGCTTATACTGATAACATCAGATAGAATTGAAGAAATTGCTGAAAGTTCTTGTACCTCTCAGAAATCAAGAAAAAGAGTGAGGAGAAAGGTGAAAGAATCTCGACCATGTAAAATACTTAGGCACGATGCATTGCTTGAAGAAATAAGAGTTAGATCAATCTTTGAGAATAAACAAAACATGACTAAATTTTTTTGTAGCGTGGAGATAAACTAAAAAGTTGAATTCACCACCATTAGATCATGTCCCAAGAGATACGAGCTGAAATGCATCATGGACAAATATGGTTGGAATGTACGTGCTACCAGAATAAATAATTCCATACTGTTCAGGGTAATAAAATATCATAACATCTATGAATGCTCGGTTGATGCAAGAAAATCATATTAGAAGCATGCTACATCAAATTTTATAAGTGAATAAATTATAGAACATGTTCGAGACAAAAGATAGAGATTACACCAACATTTTTAGAAAATGAAATGAAAAAGAGTTTTGGAATTGACATTGGTTATCACAAGGCATGGCGTGCTATTCAAAAAGCTGTTGCTTGTATAAAGGGCACACCAGAAGAGAACTACCAGATTCTTCCTTCATACCTACACATGATGGTGGCTAAAAACTCAGGAACGTTCACAAGCATAAAAATAGATGCGCAGAATAGGTAAACAAAACAATACTAACCACCAACCTGAAGTTTCAAATGTTACTATTTGAAAAACTTCACACCTTATGATTTATTTTTTTGTGTTTCAATGTACAGATTTGCTTACATGATCTTTGCTCTTGCGACATCAGTAGCTGGTTGGTGCTACTGTAGACCCGTTATTGCAGTAGATGCAACATTTTTGAAATCAAAATTTCATGGGGTTCTATTTGTTATTGTATCAAAGGATGCAAACAATCAAATTTTTCCTCTATGTTTTGGTGTAGCAGATTCAGAAAAAAATGAGGCATACATTTGGTTCTTTGGGGAAATGAGAAAAGCAATTCAAATCTGTCATGAACTGGTTTTCTTGTCATATAGAAACCAATCGATTACAAATGGGATTAGAAAAGTTTTTCCTGAAGCTCACCATGGTATCTGCCTCTATCACTTTGAGAAAAATTTAAAGCAAAGACAAGCGAATGCCACAGTAATAAATCTTTTTAAAGTATTGCAAGGTCATACAAAGGTGAAGATTTTAGTCACTTAATGTCCCAACTCAAAAGTATTGACAAGAAAACATACAATTACATAATGGAAGAGCCTCCCAAAAGATGGGCTCGATCGTGGTTCACACAACGACATTATGATATGCTAACTACAAACATGGTAAAATCAATGAATTCTGTTTTACTAAAAGGGAGAGAAATTCCTATTTTAAGAATGTTAGATTTCATCCAAGAAAATTGGGAGAGTGGTTTTATGAATGGAGAAAAAAGGCAAATGAAACTTTCCACAGAGTATCAATATGGGCAGAAGAAGAGATGACTAAGAAGATGGACTTGTCTTGCAAAATGTTTGTGAGTATATTTATTAACTTCGGCCTTTTATATCTGTTGCACTGATTTACTGCTTACCTTTAAATTGTTTTATATTTTTTCTTTTTGAAGCAAAAATACATTGATATAATTTGTCTTAATTTTTTATTCCTTGTTAGGTGTTTAACCTTGACTCAATGTTGTTTAGAATAAACAGTGAAGGAACTGCATTCATTGTGGACTTAAAGAAGAGAAATTGTGAATGCCTTGAATTCCAACTTGATGAATTGCCTTGTCCACATGCAATTGTTGCTATCAATAAGATATATTTGCTGAATCTGGTTACTGCTCAAATTGGTATTCAATGGAAACATGGTTGAAAACATATGAAGGACATGTGAATACCATGGGAGATAAAAGATCATGGGATATACCATAAAATATACAATCTAAGATCACAAAACCTCCAGATGTAGAGATTTTACAAGGAAGAAGACAAAAGAAGAGGCATATACTTGCGATTGAATCATCAGTACCATTCAGGTCTACCAAATGCAGTTAATGTAAACAAGTTAGGCATACCAGAATAACTTGCTTGTCTTCTCCAGCACCTCATCCATATTCCAAGATACACACTGAAAAATACTCCAACCTTCAATAATTCTTGGTGTGAATTTACACTTTCTTTATTGTATAACATAATTTATATGTATTTCTATCATAGCAATAAAAATAATAAGCTCTTCGAGTATTTACATGTTTGGTTGCATTTTTAAAAAGTACATAACCTTATACAAACACATACACATACGGACACTCACATACACACACACACATGCGCGTACAACACACAAAAAGAAATGCATATACAAACAAAAGCTGGAGCATCTCTAAGCTGGAGTTATAAAAAAAGTGCTTAATAAAAACTAAGTACCATACTGCAACTAAGAAGTATAAAGAAAATACTAAAAAATTACAAGGATAATGCAATAGAAAGCTTAGAACCAAGAGGATGACAATTACATTGCTATAAAAAGAAATGAGAAAAACAAATAAATTACAAACGAAACTTCAACTCTCTAGGCTGAAGTTATACAAAATGAACCTAAAAAAACTTCAGCTATATAGGATGAAATTGAACAAAAAAGCATACCATAAAACATAAAAAAAAAGATTACAAATACTAACAATCATCACCACCATCACCATCACCACCCCCACACCACCACCACCCCTACCAACCACCATCACTATCATCATCATTATCATAAACATCATCATCATCATCATCATCATCATCATCATAATCATCATCATCACAATACTCCTCAATTTCTCTAAATATCTCATCATCATCACTATCGGAGATAACTATAGGGTAATCAGGCGAAAGACCACTAAATCCAAGAAGATCAATCTTCTACTTGTTGAATTCATCACGCAGTAACTTTGTTCGACAATTAATCTGTCCATAAGAGGAATAATAGTCTTCAGGTTATTTTGCAGCTTGGAATAGTCGATCCATTCGGGAAACTCAAAACTATCAAGCTGTTGTATAACCTTGTCGAACAAGGTTGAATAATCTCCACAACTACGTTCCAGGTTAAGCCTGTTCTGGAATGATTCGTTGGCGGAGAGCATTGGTCTGATTCTCTCCCAATCAGCCTTTATCTCATTCCACAAAAGCATAAGATTAGCCATCGGTTTGTTATTGTACGGCTCATACTTAAAATTCTCTCACTTTTTCATAATTTCATCCATATTAGGCTTATTACTTTTGCTTGCACTAGACATTTTTTCTTTAACAAAAGTTGAAAGACTAAGGATGAATAAAAATTAAAAGAAATATGATAGAAGTCTATGAAGGACTATGTTAATATAGATAAAGAGTTCACCTAATCAGTTTTATATCTATAAATATAAAAGTAACTTTTCAGTTGTTTTTACTCTTTCACTTTCATAGAAATTGAATGAAACAAGATAAGTAGATGGTAAAAACAAGTATGTGGTAAATGCATGTAACTTCATCCCTAATAAATACCACATTTTTTTCTATAATAAAAAATAACTTCAGCAGTGGTAAAAACAAGTATGTGGTAAATGCATGTAACTTCATCCCTAATAAATACCACACTTTTTTCTATAATAAAAAATAACTTCAGCCTGAAAAATAACAAAAGATAAAAAGTAGATAGTAAATGCAAAAAAAAATAAGTATCAAGTTAAAAAAAAATACAAAAATATGTTGAAGTTTTTGTCTTAAAGCTTTTCCAAAAAACTTCGGCCCAATGTGCTGAAGTATTTTAGTATATTTCCAAAAGTTTCAGCACCTGATAAGCTGAAGTTTTTGTGTTAGATTCAATATTTATTTTCGTACAGCTTTTTCAAGAAACATCGGCCCAATATGCTGAAGTTTTTTTAGTAGATTTCCAAAAACTTCAGCACCTTATAAGCTGAAGTTTTTGTATTGGATTCCATAGTTTTTGTCTTAAAACTTTTTCAAAAACCTTCGGCCCATGTGCTGAAGTTATTTAGTACATTTCTAAAATATTCAACACTTGATAAGTGGAAGTTTTTGTCTTGGACTCCATAGTTTTATCATAAAGAACTTTCAAATAAGTTACGCAGAAACTGCTGAAGTTATTTAATGTATTTAATGATGAGCTAAAGTTTTTGTACTACATTTGATACTTTTGTTATGTCTTTTAACCAAAACTTCAGCTTAAAAAGCAAAAGTTATTTACTTCATGCTCAAGTTTAGCATGCTGAATTTCAACAAGAATATATTTGAAATTCCTGAAAAAAGATACAAACATATTTGAATCAGTCCATATCACATAATTCTCACAAAATGATATATATTCACAAAATCTAATTTTGTTTTCACTTACATCCTTGCATAAAAAGAAAAAAAATAGTTCTTTCTTTACAAGTTATTCTCTATTCAAAAAATTTACAGAGTGTCTTCATATTCTCCATAGTCATTTTCTAGTTGCTCTGCTTGGTTCTCTTAACCACACTCCATGAACCTTTACTATGTCTTCCACCAAAGTATTTTTTGTCAGATATTGGTTGACAAAGTTTAGTACTATAATTTTTTTAACAACTACCGTCTTCTTTCGTAAGAAAAAAAACAAGAAAATATTGGCCAAAGACATGCTTATTGGCGTGCGTATGAGAATTCGTGGAAAGTAAAAATAGTGAAGGAGAAGTCAAAAATACTTCATATGTGAGGGAGAGTGGCCTCATCAAAAACTCGAGCCCAGAAAATTTACTCTTTTTTCTAAAAGTTAGATTTATCAACTAGTAAAAAGATCAAATTGTCCCGGTGCTCTAGTGTTTGATCTGACCACTCCCTTTCACATATGAAGTATTTCGATTTCTCCTTCACTATCTTTCCTTCCCACGTACTCCCCCTACACCCAATAAGCATGTCTTAGCTAATATTTTCTTATTTTTCTTTGAATACAAACTTAAAGAAATATGATAGAAGTTTATGAATGACTATAAAATTTTCAACTGAAGAGATTGTTAATATAGCCAAAGAGTGCACCTAGTCAATTAATATCTATAAATGCTGAAGAGATTGTTAACTGTTTTTTGTTCAGAGAAATTGAATGTAACAAGATAAGTATTTCGCAAAACAAGTAAGTGGTAAATGAAATAAAAAAATTGTAAAAAATAAGGCCATAAAAAGTAGGTGAAATGGGTGATAAATGACAAAAAGTAGCTAAAAATGCAAAAAAAAAAAAAAAAAGAGAGATAAGAATCAAGTTAAAAAAATACCAAAATAGGCTAAAGTTTTTGTCTTAATACTTTTCCAAAAAAACTTCAGCTACATGTGATGAAGTTATTTAGTTCATTTCTATAAACACCAGCTCATCATAAGCTGAAGTTTTTCACCGTGAATTATATAGTTCTGTCGTAAAGCTTTTTCAAAAACTTCAGCCGCATGTGCTGAAGTTATTTAGTTCTTTGCTAAAATCTTCAACACATCATAAGCTGAAGTTTTTCATCGTTAATTAAAATGTTTTGTTGTAAAGCTTCGGCCCAATGTGCTGAAGTTTTTTAGTATATTTAAAAAAACTTCAGCACCTCATAAGCTGAAGTTTTGTGTTGGATTTCACAGTTTTTATCCTATAGTATTTTCAAGAAACTTCGGTCCAATGTGCTGAAGTTTTTTATTATATTTCTAAAAACTTCAGCACCTGATAAGCTGAAATATTTGTGTTAGATTCAATAGTTTTCTTATCACTTTTAAATAAAATTTCAGCTTAAAAAGCAGAATTCATGCATAAGTTTTTTCAAACAAAAAATTTACTTAAAATTCATGACAAAAGACACAAACATATTTGTGAGACAAAAAAGTGAATTAAAAAAAGAATTAATGTATATTCAAACTATCCAAATTATTTCAACCAATCCTCTAATCAAAAAATTCACAAAGAGTCTCTTTAAAATCACCATAATTATCTCCTTCTCGTTCTTTTGGAGTTTCATAACCGCTATCTTTTTTTCACTTTCCATGAGCAAAAAGATTGGCAGCCAATTCTCTCCTGAATATCAATGTCTGACTTTGATTGAAATTAAAAACATCTTCTCTCTTCAATCGCATATCAATAAACTTGAGAGCAAATATACCACAATCAACAATGCAATAGACACATGAAAAAGAAAATAAAGAATAGTTAATACAAAAGTAAAAAATAATAAACATAAGATGCATGGTAAAACATATGTGAAATACGGACTTGTTAGTCTGTTCTTGTGTGTTCATCCACCTAATTTTAAAATTTTTCACAATACTGTCTCAATCAAAATTTATTATATTTCTCAAAATTCAAGCATTTGAGACAGTGTGGGATCAATCGGGCATAAATTCTGACATGTTCAAGCGCACGATCATATGTTACACTGCCCATGAAATCAGACACATATATAGTTTTTTTTCAAAGAACAAGATTCCAAAAAAAGCAGTGCGTAGATTTCTGGCCATCCCTTAGCTTAAGCTTAAATGGAAAGAATACGTTTTTGGCAGTTGCCTATGAGATACCATACGAAAGGTCAAAGCCTTTTACGTAGTTGGTCACCTTTTTATTTATTGATTCTTCCCCATACCAACTATAGTCCGTTAGTGGATTAATAACCGCCTCCTCTTCTTCTTCTTGAAGCTGTTGTTTGGAAATCCCTTTTCTCTTTGATTTGCTTTTTTTTTTATCGTCTATTCTCTTTTACTTCTTTTTGTTAATTATCTTTATTTTTTCTTCTGAAGGATAAATATTATCTAGGATAGTCATATACTGATCGAAGACAAACGTCAAGGTATTCTATAAATCATGAATTTATTATATTTGATCGAAGTATATTTTTATAGTTTGAAATTTTACATACATTATTTTCTTTTTTATGTTTTTGAATGATTTTTCAGAAAGACTCGATGTAGCTCAAAAAGAATTTGGTGAGCTTGTGCATTTACATGAAAAAGGAGAAATAGATATATTCATACATGTTGCCTCACAGACATGTACGAATTGTGTTGGTATTATTTTATAAAATTTAGCCAGTATTTTTTTTTTCATGAAGATACACGATCGTTTGGAATGCAAACACCATATGTGTCACAACTCTTAGACCAGGTAGCTATTTTCTGCAATTTGATTACAAGCGGTTTTTTTGCCTAATGTGTGTTTTCTATCAGTTTTATTATATTTATATTTTCCTTGCCTTTGCAGATCTCATATGATGCATTGGAACTTCTTCCAAAACCTAAGAGAAGGAAGATTTCCAGTTCTCTATGTGTGACATTAGTGATTACCCCAACTTCAATTCATCTTTATTTTCACTTGGTAGTACACAAAGGGAGTGATTTAGGAGGTAATTCTACTACTGTTATTGTTTGTGAAGAGACACAAGAACTTCGTGAACAATATGGAGTTGGTCAAGCATGTGCCACGATGGATGTAGTTTTTTCCCTGCTGCTGAACAACAGTAGTTAGTTGTGACAGCAGGAACAACAAACAAAAGCAAAACCAGATAAAAAAGGAAAAAGGATCCTTATGGAGAGTATTTGATTGAGATCTCCTTACGTAGTTTATAGAAAAAAACCAAAAGGGTGAGGATTTGAAAATAGGAAAGAATACACGAAGGTGTCCTTTCCATTATCTTAATCAAGACAGTGGATTGATGGAAGATTTAAGGAGTGGTTGGAGATGGATGCTAGTTAATATGATTCCATGGCTGTGGACCAACGTCAACAAACATTTAAGTATTCAGGGCTTTCTCAAAAATACCTTCATTCAATTCTGCATCATCAGAGAGTTTTTGGGTTATGTCAATTGAAGCACGACTAGTTTCAACTTTCGCTGCATATTCATAAAGAGGAGGAATAGATCAACTAGTCTTTCAACATAGAAAAATCTATACCTATAGCAAAAATTTCACTACATGATTATAAAAAAATAGTTAAAACTTCAACACAAAGAACGCTGAAGTTAACCGGTAACAAACAAAAACTTTGACAATTACAAAAAAAAAACTTCACCTCTGTTGTTGAAGTTCGACAGTTACAAAAACAAAAACTTCAGCTCTATAGCTGAAGTTCACCAGTTACAAAACAGAAAATTCGCCAAAAACATGTTGTATTTAAAAAAAAGTTCAAACAGATGAAACAAAAATTCAGCTCATATCAAAGGTATCATTTAAATATTATAAACTTCACACTTTGTACCTGTAGTAACAATTTCCTGTGTACCACCACCTAGAAGTTCTTTGCAAATAGCTAGTAATCCTGCATACCGATCCTCTTTCCAAGTAGTGCTAGACACATCACTCATGTTCACATCTAAATTACAAACAGGTGCTTGATCTCCATCATCAAACAAATTTCCTTTTCCAATAACTTTATCATCTGCACCTTGTCCATCGCCTTCAACAACCGCTTCATTATGTGTAGTATTATCATATGCGGCTTTATGCAGTGCATCATCTTCAACTTGCCCTTGATGTGATGACCCGACCCGTTGTCTCGTGATTTACTACCCCGTTTTCCCTATTTTATACTTCTTTATGCATCCGTATCTTATATGATCGAGTTGGTTTGGATTAGTTTTTTATCAGAAATGAGACACTTAGTATCTTTTAAGAATGCTTAATTGAAAAGTCAATCGGATGTTAAATTATGAATTAGAGGGATCAGATGTGAATTTATATGTTTCGTTTAGCTTCAGGGGATGATTTGTGACTTTGGAGTGTGATTGGAAGTGGTTTTGGAGGTCTGGAGTAGCATTAGGCTTGAATTGGCGAAGTTAGTATTTTGGCGAATTCTAGTTGGCAGGTGAGATTTTGATTCGAGGGTCAGAATAGAATTCCGAGAGTTTCTATAGCTTCTTTATGTGATTTGGGATGTGTGCGCAATATTTCGGGTCATTCGGAGATGATTTGGTTGGATTTTTGATCAAATGCGTGTTTCGGATGTTTTAGAATAACTCATGCTTGAAGTCGATGAGTTTTGGGTAATTTGATGTTGTTTGAGGTATTTTGAAGATTGGAACAAGTTTGAATGATGTTATGGGTTATGTTGGTAGGTTTGGTTGAGGTCCCGAGGGCCTCGGGTGTGTTTCGGGAGGTTAAACGGATCAATTTCATGTTTTGAGAACTTCAGGATTTGCAGGTTTCAGTTGCAGAGAATTTTGTTCATTGCGATCGCGGGTTCTCATGCACTCACATAGAAGCTTTGGAGGGAGCAGTGAAATTTTTCATTGCAAACGCAGTTGTGGGATCGCGATGGCATAATATTAATTGGGCCCGGGGGCCTGTATGGTTTTTGTTCATTGCGAACGCAGACAGGCATCTGCGATCCCGTAGAGTAAGGAGCCTTATGCATTGCGACCGCATGTGGGTGTATGTTATCGCATAGAGTAAAATTAGGGAGTGCAATTTTTGTGCTTTGCGATCACGAAGGTTTTTCCGCAATCGCATAAAAGGAATTAGCTGCTGGGTAGAAGAGTTTTTAAACATTTTATCTCGCGAGCTAAGTCATTTTTTCACCATTGCTGATCATGGTGAACTATTTGGGAGAAATTAAAGAGGGATTTGAAGGGGATTGATTAGAGGTAAGTCTATGAGCTAAAAATATGATTATATTGTGGAATTAACCTAGAAATTCATGAAAATTTAGCCAAAAAATGGAAGAACTAGGGCTTGGGATTTTGAAATTTTAAATTGGGATTTAAGGGGTCATTTGGACTTCGATTTTGGTGTCTTGATATGAATATACTCGTGGATAGATAAGAAATCCGTTGATGTGAAAAATTTTCGAGTTTCGAGAAGTGGGCCAGGGGCTCTGGTTTTGCTAATTTCGGAATTTTATATATTTTTCGATTGTTTTCAATTGAGTATTGTTTCTTTGGCGTATTGTGACATATTCATTGTGGTTTTGGTCAGATTTGATGCGTGAGGAGGCCGATTTGAGAGGCAAGGGCATAGCGAGCTAGAGCTTTAGCCTGCTCAAGGTGAGTAATGATGTTAAATGATGTCCAGAGAGTTTGAAATCTCGGATATGCACATTGTAGTGCTATATTGAGGTGACTTACACGCCGGATAGCGAGCGTGGGGTAAAGCACCGTTGGGGATTGTGACTTGGTCTGTACCAGTTGATGAATTTACTGTTTATTTGACTGAGACTTACTCGTTATCATTATGATTTGGGCTAGTATCCATGTTTGGGGCCTTGTGCCGACCTGTAGAATCCTTAGGGGCATTTTGACTGATTTCTTCCTCACCTTACTTGTAAAAAATCATATCCTCAGTCGTGTTTCTAATTGTTTTGAAGCGGTATAAACCGGTTTCGGAAATGCGAATCCTAAATGAAAGAAACATGTGGTTTGAGATCCCTACATTATATTATTGTGTCATGAGGCTATGATTATAATGACTGAGAGGGGTTGAGAACCCAATAGTGAGGATGTTATATATGTTATGGATCAGGCTGCACGCCGCAACAAATACTTATATGGATTGAGCTGCACACCGCAACAAAATTTTATGTGGATTGGGCTGCGCACCATAGCAATATAGCGCTTGGGATGTAGGAGCCCCTCCGGAGTCTGCACACCACCGGTGAGCACAGTTGACTATCTATATGGATCAGGCTGCACGCTGTAGTGATGTACAGATCGGGCTGCACGCCTCAACGGTTATTCTAATTTCTGTTACTTTAAGAGTATATGAGTCAAGTGCTAAGATTGAGTGCTAAGTGATGAGAATTAGCCCGAGGGGCGGATTCCTACTTGTTATTACCTGTTAATCCACATGCCTTACATGATTTGGAGATATTTCATTCGACTTCTTTGCTGGTTTACTGCTTAAGTGATTTTACTGCTTGATATATAATTGCATTGTGCCTTTACGTGTTTTCGTGCTTTTGGTCATTGTTTATATTCTTTACTTATTGAGTCGGAGTACTCACATTACTCATTGCACCTTGTGTATAGATTCAGGTGTTCCCGAGGCATAATGGGAGTTTCTCTTGCTGATTATCATCCACCGGAGTCATCGAGGTAGCTGCATGGCATCCGCAGACCCGATTTCTCCCTATGACTTTTACCTTTCAGTATCTTAGACTATCTCTGTATTTGACTGTTGAATTCTTGTAATAGAGGCTCGTGACTTATGACACTGGATCGATGGGCTAGTGTAGAGAGTATTGTTATGTTCTCGCATATCTTATTTACTGCTGCAGACTTTTTTTTTATGTTAATTGGCATTTAAAACTATGATAATTTGTAATGAACTCTACGAGAGAGGGGTTGTGATTGATAATTGTTCGGGCTTGCCTAGTAATGTGTTGAGCGCCATCACGACTGGGGTTAGGGTCGTGACACTCGAACATGTTGATCGCCTTCAAAAGTCGATGCATGTTCGTAAGAGTCATTCATCCTACTATATTCTCGATGCTTACTGAAATCAAAATTGCCATCATCCATTGCGTTTGATTTGTTGATCATCGTAAACAATTGTTCAAACTCCTCATCGAACTAATCCTAGAAAAAAATTACTAATAATGATTAATCTGAATAGCATCATGTCAAATAAAAAGACTTCTCTATAAATTAACTTACCTTCATTTTTACAAAAACTGCATCAACAATAGCAGATCGCTCCTCCTTTTTAAACTTATCAAAAACTTCGTTCACAATCATGCTTCTTTCTTTTTCTGCATGCCTTTAAACCTCCGTCATTAACCTCTAGAATAAGTACACAATAAAAATTCAGATATAGAAGAAAACTTCAGCTCAAAACACATGTTGTACTTTTACAAAAACAAAAACAAAAAAATTCAGATAAAAACTTACAGAACATATTGTCTCAAGTAATTCATTGTCATCAAAGTTAGATGTAGAAGAGATAGAACGACTCTGGGTACGAGATGCTTTGCCATTAAAAGGAGTTGGATTCGGTTCTTTTGATTGATTCCAACTACATGGTTATTCACTAGTGACATGAGTTCGACTCGCTTCTTTTGATCGACTCAGAGTACAAGGTGATTTACTAATGACATGAGTTTGAGTCGCTTCTTTTGATTGAGTCAGAGTACGTGGTGATTCACCAGTTGAAGAAACTGCATTAACTACATTTGAACGAATCCGGCTGCATGGTAATTTCCCAATTAAATGTATTGACTTCAATTTCTCTTCTGCAGGAATTATATCCAATACCCTAAAGTCGCGATATCTCTGTTTAATACAAAATATTATATTATTAGGAGAAAAAACTAATACATCAACATATTAACACAAAGACAAAAAAAGGTACTTACTTCATGTTTGCTGAATATAAAATACAGTTCGGGAAATTTAGGCTCCCCCACGCATACATAACATAACATCCTAGGGACTTGTGGCGTATCAAGGTACTCATTTTCTCTTATATACTTCTCCCGAACATCTGGGAACTGCTCATAGAACGAAACACATAAAAGATATGGAAATCCACCAAGTTTATACTCAGTAGCATGGGATACTGTTCTGCTTATACAATACATGTTTTGGTGAATAAATGAGCTTCTCATAAGCCATATTACCCTAAGGATATTCAGCGCAAAGCTTATCGTCTTCAATGATATATGCATATTCCTGCATCACACATCAGTCGATATTTTTACTGAACAGAATAGGTTCTACAATAAGAATTTCAATAAGCTTAACTTCATCATGATCACTCTCGCATACGTGTACACAATTCACATCGTTCTTTGGAATTTTATTGCGAGTCATAAACTTCGAAATCCTTCAAAGTCACACCTTTGGACTTACCAAAATAGCGCTTCAGAATATTGCTCTCTCGATTAATTGGTTTTTCTACATTATATGCTGCGATCCGCAAACCACACATAATGTGAAAGTTTTCAAGGGTGAAGGAAACATCATGGACAAAAATCTTGAAACTAATGGAGTATCGATCATTCGTGAATATTCGAGAAAGACAAACCAACTTCATGCTGCATTTGAACTCTCCGTAGCCATAATATATCTAAATGTATCATTTTTAAGCTTATCCTATTGTGTAGGAGTCAAGAGAGTTTCAACTAAATTCTTCAAATCATGGTTCCCCTTCCAGCAACCTTTAGAGATAAACCAATTTTCAACTCAAAATATCTTTGTCCTGGTCTTGTAGGTGGAGAAGCAGGGACATAAGGGCCTGCGGAAATTACAGGTAGTCTAGGTGCTTTTGGTGCTTTGCTTTCTTTAGCTGCATTAGGATCTTTAGGTGCTTTAGGATCCATCTGTTCAATAAAAGTAAAAGATACAAAAAATAACCTAAGAAAATTATCAAAAATATAAGTTAAAATTTCCATGCCTAAGAAGGTTGAAGTTCGACAGGTAAAACAAAAACTTCAGCTCTAGAGCTGAAGTTTTTTAGTTATTACTTAAAAACTTCAGTAGTAGGAGCTGAAGTTTTTCTTGTACACTGGCTAAATAAAAAATTCATATTGCACCTAAAATACTTCGGCATAGGTGCTGAAGTTTTTTAGTTATTGTTTAAAACCTACGACAGTTATAAAATAAAAACTTCAGCTCTAAAGCTGAAGTTTAGCATTAACAACACAAAAACTTCAGCTCCTAAAGCTGAACTTCACAAATTACGAACACAAAAATTTTAGCTCCTAAAGCTGGACTTCACCAATTACAAACACAAAATCTTTAGCTCCTAAAGCTAACTTTACCAGTTACAAACATTCAGCAAAAAAATATGCTGTAGTTTTTACAAAAAACGAAACACAAATTTAAATTCAAAAATAATTCGAAAACATGAAAAAAACTTCTGGTCCTATCTAATGTATCATTATCATCTCTTTAACTCTAAAATTTTTTAAAAATTTGAACGTCTAATCACAGAAGAATTTATAGAATTTTCATCAACAACATAAACATCTCGTTAAAAAAACCTAAAATACAATCGTAAAAGTAAAATTAATGCACTTATCAAACTAAACCCTAAGAAAATATTTTATAATAAATATGTAACTATCAAAACCAAAACCAGAAATTAAATCCTAAAGTAAAATCGAGAAAGTTAATACAATGTACCTGTGATTAAATCGTAATATGGAAAAACGACGACTAGCAATTAAAAATTCAAAACAATAAAGAAAATCGTTTGATTTCAGAAGAAGAACAAATCAAAAAATACAAATAACAGGAGAGAGATACAGAGACAGTAAAGGACTAGCGTATATTATTTGAAGAGAAAGTAGTATTTTAATAAAGGATAAAATAGTCTTTTCAAATGACTTTTAATTAAAAAAAATTCGGTATATGTGCTGAAGTTTTTTAGTTATTACTTAAAAACTTCAGCAGTAGGAGCTGAAGTTTTTCTCGTACACTGGGTAAATTAAAAATTCATATTGGGCCAAAAAACGTAGGCGTAGGTGCTGAAGTTTTTTCTTTATTAATTAAAAACTTTAGCAGTAGGAGCTGAAGTTTTCCTCGTACACGGGATAAATTAAAAATTTATATTGCACCAAAAAAACTTCGGCATAGGTGCTGAAGTTTTTTATTTATTACTTAAAAACTTCAGCAGGAAAAGCTGGAGTTTTCATCCTATTTTGGCTAAATTAAAAATTTATATTGCACCAAAAAAACTTCGGCATAGGTGCTAAAGCTTTTTTAGTTATTATTTAAAAACTTCGACAGGTATAAAACAAAAACTTCAACTCTAAACCTGAATTTCGATCGTTACAAAACAAAAGCTTCAGCTCCTAAAGCTAGACTTCACCACTTATAAACACAAAAACTTCAGCTCCTAAAGCTAACTTGATCAGTTACAAACACAAAATATTAAGTAAAAAAACATGTTGTAGTTTTTACAAAAAAATAAAAAACAAATTTAAATCCAAAAATAATGCTAAAACATTTTAAAAAAACTTCAGCTTCTATCTAAGGTATCATTATCATCTCTTTAACTCTGAAAATTTTTAAAAACTTGAACGTCTAACACAAAGAATTTATAGAATTTTCATTAACAACATAAACATCTCGTTCAGAAAACCTAAAAACACAATCCTAAAAGTAAAACTAATGCACTTATCAAACTAGACACTAAGAAAATATTTTATCAAAACCAAAATCAGAAATTAAATCGTATAATAAAATCGAGAAAGTTAATGCAATGTACCTGTGATTAAATCGCAATATGGGAGCAACGACGACTAGCAATTGACAATTCAAAACAACAATGAAAATCGCTTGATTCAGAAGAAGAACAAATCAAAAAACGTGAATAACAGGAGTGAGAGACAGATAAAGTCGAGGACTAGCGTATACTTGAAAAGAAAGTAATCTTTTAATAAACAAGGGCAAAAAGTCTTTTCAAATGACTTTTAACAAAAAAGTGGTATGGATGGAAACAGAAAAATATAGCGGCTACATATTAAAAAGGGACGCCCAAATAGGGCGTCCCGTGTAATTTTTACCTTATGCGATCTTAAATTTTGTTGTTGCTTATTTCATGAGTAGAACTTTAAATTTAATAATTAATGCCCATTGCTTATTATATGGGCAATATTTGTAACTTTTTGGCCTTGAAATTTAGCCTATGAGGTAAATGAGGGTCAAAAGTAAAAATTACCCCAAAAAGGTATTCCTGCAATTTTTGTCATTTTAAAGATCCTAATTTGCGTAGAAATAGTACTAGATAGTCACTTTAAAGGGTTGCTATTTAAAATTAGTCCGTGTATCCTAAATTTTATTTTTCAGTTCAAATTTTTAGGATAAAAATTTGCTCTTAATTATTTGCTCATTTAAAACTAATATGCGTACATAATTAAATAAATATTTCATAACATTAAAATATACATAATGAAACATCACCATTTCCGTAGATTGAGTAATAACCAAAAATCTTTCATAATGTAAATGTTGAATTATAAGAAAGTTATTCCCCGGAGATTTTATTTTATGTTAGCTTGTGTATTCGTAACAACTTCCTCCATCAACAATATGCAAGCTAATCTCTAAATAATATCCATGAGAATAGTTATATGTGCACTTTTATTTTCAAAAATTAATTATTTATATGATTTTGTCATAAAATTCTATGGAACTTGTGGCTTTAATTTGTCACCTCATCAAGTGGCTAATATGTGTGGTTAATGTGTACCAGGCCTCTTTAATCTAAATTACCCATACATCGTCTGATTCAGATAGCTATTAATTTGAGTTGATGCGAAAAACGAAAAAAATTATTTAGAATTTGTATGATTGCAATAATTGTATATTTATTTTACTTACTATTAATAAGCCAGAATTTGAGCTGCCTCTGGTTTTCAGAGAGCTAGCATCCGGTTAGAATATGGGCAGAGGATACGATTGTAATTGCAAAGGTACGAAGCAATTCTATTGGCCAAATATGTATTTTACTGTAGCTCCTATTAAACTTTTTGGTTGTGTTGACCCAGATACCCCGCTGTTATAAAACCCGAAGTTCTTTTGGCCTAATCCCCTCTTCATCTAACATTTATAGGATTGACACGTGCATCTCTGAAATCATGCACAGTTTATTCCTTGCTTGTGTGACATGTGTTGCTATTTCTTGAAAATTTCATAACAGGCAATTAGGTAATCTTAGGAACAAATATGGACTATAACGTGCATAGGGTATTTCTATATATGAAAATCCTATATATAATCTTGAAATATATTGTTAACATGTAAGCTTTCTTTGAACTTTGACTGAATCAACAATTTGCATGTAAAATTCGGTAACTTACTAGAATTGGTAGAGACCCATTTCGCTTGAAATCAAAACCTCACATTAGTTCTGGCGGAATTACTCTTCTTGTCATTTCGCCTAATAGTTCATTAAAAATGGTTACGAGATATTTTATTTGGGCGTCCCTTTTTAATTTGTAATTGCTTTGTCTTTCTATTTGTACTCATATCTACTTTTTTATTAAAACCTATTTGAAAAGATTATTTTGTCATTCTTTATTAAAAGACTACTTTCTCTTCAAGTATATGCTAGTCCTCTACTGTCTCTCTCTCTCGCTCTTCTCTGAAATCGAACAATTTTTATCGTTGTTTCGAATTTTCAACTGCCAGTCGTCGTTGTTCTCACATTACGATTTAATCACAGGTACATTGCATTAACTTTCTGGGTTTTATTTTACGATTTAATTTCTGGTTTTGGGTTTTGATAGTCATGTATTTATGATAGGGTTTAGTTTGATAAGTTCATTAATTTTACTTTTACATTTGTATTTTTAGGTTTTTTGAACGAGTGTTCATGTTGTTAATGAAAATTCTATAAATTCTTCTGTGATTAGACGTTCAAATTTTTAAAAATTTTCAGAGTTAAATAGATGATAATGATACCTTAGGATAGGAGCTGAAGTTTTTTTTTTTTTCATGTTTTGGCATTATTTTTGGTTTTGAATTTGTATTTTATTTTTTTTGTTGAATGTTTTGTGCTTGTATGGAGAACCAGAATTAAGTTTTTGTGTTTGTAACTTATACCTTCAGCTCTAGAGCTGAAGTTTTTGTTTTATACCTATCGAACTTCAGCTTTAGAGCTGATTAGACGTTCAAATTTTTAAAAAATTTCAGAGTTAAACAGATGATAATGATACCTTAGGATAGGAGTTGAAGTTTTTTTTTTTTTTTTTTTCATATTTTGGCATTATTTTTGGATTTGAATTTGTATTTTATTTTTTTTTGTTTAATGTTTTGTGCTTGTATGGAGAAACAGAATTAAGTTTTTGTGTTTGTAACTTATACCTTCAGCTCTAGAGCTAAAGTTTTTTTTTATACTTGTTGAACTTCAGAAAAAAAACTTTAGCTCTAGAGCTGAAGTTTTTGTTTTATACTTGTCGAACTTAACCCTTCTTAGGTGTTGAAGTTTTAAATGATAGTATTTGTATCTTTTACTTTTTTTGGACAGATGACTCCTAAAGCACCTAAAGATCCTAAAGTAGCTAAAGAAGGCAAAGAACCTAAAAAACCTAAACTACCTGTAGTAGCCCCAGGTCCTTATGTTCATGAGCCTCCACCTACAAGACCAGGACAAAAATATTTTGCGTTTACAGAATGGTTTAACTCTAAGGGTTACTGGAAGGGGAACCATGATTTGAAGAGTTTAATTGCAACTTTTTTGACTCCTGCACAACATGATAAGCTTAGGAATGGTCCATTTAAACACATTATTGTTGTGGAGAATTTCAAATGCAGCATGAAGTTGGTTCATTGTCTGTGTCTTTCTCGAATATTCACGAATGATCGAGACTCCATTAGTTTTAAGATTTTTTGGCATGATGTTTCCTTCACCATTGAAGACTTTCACATTATGTGTGGTTTGCGGATCACATCACATAATATTGAAAAATCATTTAATCGAGAGTGCACTATTCTAAAGCGCTATTTTGGTAAGTCCAAGGGTGTATATCTGAAGGGTGTTCGAAGTTTATGACTCGCAATATAATTCCAAAGAATGCTGTGAATCATGCACACGTATGCGAGAGTGATGATGATGCAGTTAGGCTTATGGAAATTCTTATTGTAGAGTCTATTCTGTTTGGGAAAAATACTGATTCATGTGTGAATGAGGAGTATGTATCTATCATTAAAGACGAGAAGGTTTGTACTGAATATCCTTGGGGTAATGTGGCTTATGAGAAACTCATTTATTCACTGAAGCATGCATTAGACAAGCAGAACAAACATCATGCAACTGAGTATAAACTTACTGGATTTCCATATCCATTATGTGTTTGGTTCTATGAGCGTTTCCCGGGTATTCGAAAGAAGTATGTAGCAGATGATGAGTACCTTATATGCCTCAGGTACCCAGGATGTTACGTTATGTATACGTGGGAGAGCCTAAATTTCCTGAACTTTATTATATATTCAAAACTAAAGTAAGTTACTTTTTTTTTTGTCTTTGTGTTAATATGCTGATGTACACTTTTTCTTCAACACTCATAAAGTAGTTTTTTACTTCTCATAATATACTTTTTTGTATTAAACAGAGATATTGCGATTTTAGGGTATTGGATATAATTCCTACATAAGAGGAATTGAATTCAATGACATTAATTGGGAAATTACCATGCAACCGAATTCGTTCAAATGTAGTTAACGCAGTTCCTTCAATTGGTATATCACCACTTACTCTGAGTCACTCAAACGAATTGAATCGAACTCCTGTCATTGGTAAATCACCACCTACAAAGAGTCGATCAAAAGAACTGAATCAAACTCATGACATTGGTGAATCACCACATAGTCGGCATCAACCAAAAGAACTTAATCGAACTCCTTTTATTGGTGAAACATCTCGTACCAAGAGTCGTTCTACCTCGTCTACATTTGACTTTGATGAAGATGAATTACTTGATAAAATATGCTCCGTAAGTTTTTATCTGAAGTTTTTTGGGTTTGTTTTAAGCTGAAGTTTTGTTCTATATCTGAATTTTTGTTGTGTATCTATTGTAGAGGTTAATGATGGAGGTTCAAAGGCAAAATGAAAAAGAAAGCAGCACAATCATGAACAAAGTTTTTGATAAGTTTAAAAAGGAGGAGCGAACTGCTATTGTGGATGCAGTTTTTGTAAAAGTGAAGGTAAGCTAATTTATAGAGAAGACTTTTTATTTGTTCTGATTCTATTTCAGATTAATCATCGTTAGTAATTTTTTAGGAATATTTTGATGAGAAGTTTGAACAGTTGTTTACGATTGTCAACAAATCAAATGGAATGGATCGAGAATATGACAAGATGAATGAATGTTTGGATGATCCATCGGCTTTTGAAGGCGATCAAAATGTTTAAGAACAAGTTGAAGAGCAACATTGTAGTGCTGATAGATTGAGCAAATATGTAAATGATGAAGCACATTTATCAACTGAGAATATTAGAAGCGTGGAAGGTTCACATAATCAAGTTGTTGAGACTGAAGAACATACTGCTCATGATGCATTGCGTATTGTCGCACATGATAATGCTACACATGATGAAGCGGCAATTTAAGGCGTTGAACTTGTTCAACAACAAGGTGGAGAGGAACAATCCAATATTTGTAGATAGAGTAAAGGCGGAGAGAAAGGTGCAGATGATCAAGTTGTTGGCACTGAAAAACGTGCACCGAGTTGTGCTTCAGAAAGTGATCAAGCACCTGTTGGTACTTCAAATCTGAAAGATGATAGGTATGCAGGGGTAATAGCGATTTGCAATGAACTTCTAGGTGCTGCTATACAGGAAATTGTTACTACAGGTACAAAGTACAAAACATGTTTTTTGTTGAATATTTTGGTTTTTCAACTGGTGAACTTTCAGCTATAGAGCTGAAGATTTTGTTATAACTGTCGAACTTCAGCTCTAGAGCTGAAGTTTTCTTATAACCGTCGAATTTCAGCTCTAGAGCTGAAGTTTTTTTTATTAATGTCGAACTTCAGCTCTAGAGCTAAAGTTTTTTTTATAACTGTCAAACTTCAGCTCTAGAGCTGAAGTTTTTTTTTTGTAAGTGTTGAAATTTTTGTTTGTGACTTGCTAACTTCAGCCTTCTTATAGTTGAAGTGTCACGACCCGAGTTCACCCTCCATGCACATGTCGTGATGGCACCTAGTTCCTACAATTAGGTAAGCCTAGCAATGCAAAACTAATATAATTGGTGGAATCATTTAATTAAATTAAGCCAAAACTAGAAGAAAATCGGTATATAAGTGCCACTTGTATTCACTAGGGATCAAAATTTAGCATTTTTCTCACAGAATCCATATCTAAGCTTTCCGGCTATACGTCTGGACTGCACACGTAAATCGAGACAACTCAAGAGGAGGTTTTATGGCCTCGAAAGTACAGGACAGAAAAGTGAATAAGTGATGACCCCATTGGTTCGTCACATCCCCCACCACTAAAACAACTATTCGTCATCGAACGGACAAAAGAAGGAAGTACCTGAGTCGAAAAAGAGATGAGGATAACGGCTATGCATATCATACTCGAAATCCCACACAGACATCAATAACACTGAAATGTACTTCAAGCCAACTAATGAAATTTCTTCTAAAATGCTAACTTCCACCATAGGCGTCAAAATGCTCCTGGGTTATCCAAACTCGGAACTGAGCATATGACCAAGCCCGAAATCATTGTGCGAACCTGCTAGAACCCTCAGATCCTGGTTCCGAGGTCGTTCACTCTAAAATCCAATCTTAGTTAATTCTTTCAACTTAAAGCTTCTGAAATGAGAATTCTCTTCCCAATTCAATCTTGAACTCCCCAAAATTCAATTCCGACCACGCTTACAAGTCATAACACTTGAAATGAAGCTGCTCATGGCCTCAGACTGCTGAATGACGTGCTAGGACTCAAACTACCGGTCGGGTCGTTACATTCTCTCCCACTTAAACATACGTTCGCCATATCAATCACTATACGTTGTACCCAAACATGACCGCACAATTTTGCTGAATTCACACCTAGCATCATCTCACCCACCGGACCACAATAACATTTTCTGATCACTTAATCAAAATCCCACGAATCGGATGCCCTCATTACACCTCATGACCTACATAGGTCTTGGTGTAATTCTTACAATACCGCTATGACGGAAGAGATGTGTAGAAATTCATAACTGGCTGCCGAATAAGCAAATCATTAGGTCTATACTCCTGACAAGAACCATCGCCTCATTCTGAACCAAATAATGGTCTTAGCCCCATAACATACTTCATTCAGTCAGATTGCACTGATCCTAAATCCAATGATCTCGTCTCACCTAGTACGAACTGCTCAGGCAATAAGCGACCCCGGAAATAATCAGAAGTCTCATATGATTCCACCATGTGCCAATAGGCTACAAATTCGAACGCGTTACATAAGGAAAACAAACTATGGAAGGGGCTACCTAATTCACACACCAATATGGACTTTCCTTAGAAAATAGGTAGAAGACATACAAAAATAGCCTATAGAAAACTATACTCAACATCACACTGTTGCAGCATAAAATTCGATCCAAATACCATACCTATGGCGGCGTGCCACCCGATCCACACATAACACTCACATAAGGAGATGTACATCGAGCTACTTTACTCATCACAATAAAATATTGAATTTCGGTCACAAGCATGCTATGTGCATAATACCATCCCTAAGGGAACATATAGCACTATAAGCTACAAAACTCAAGCACAACTGAGGTGCGATATAAAATATGATTCTCAAGAGCCATTTTGCTCATAATACATCACTTCTACATGGATCCTCAACACATATGCAATTTATCAAACCGTCTCAGCACTCACACGGCGCCATGTGTCACTACATGAAATATATGACAACGAAATAACACACTGACAGCGCATTACTGAAAAGACACGATTATAAAGCCTATATTCACATTTGAATCTATCCACCGACCTCAAGCTGATTCTGGCCACACTGACTAGGCTAATGACATTTCCAAGGCCCATAATAGCTCTCCTTTCTTTCATAACGCATAAGAACGACCATCATAATCGGAGAATTCCTCAACAATCCACAACCCTAGCAGACTGAGTGCCCTCCATGCATGTATTCTCAAAGCAACGATATTACAACAATCTTTATACTTGGTTTAACTTCTTCAGCCAATCGAGTGGCTATATGCCACACTTATACAACCTTCCCATGGGCACGCTCCCACGATCTTTGGCACCAGATAACAAGTCTTCTCCACCTCCCCACCGACCATTCGTTGCTATAAAGCAATTTAAGAATCCACAAATCAATACATGAAGCCTCTTGCGCAAGACACTGATCTTAGGTGACACTGAAGACCATACCAACTTACTTTAAACATCCAAACTCCTTTCTGCTAATCCGAGCTCGTGACATCCCCATCAACACCGAACCGCAACCTTGATTCTCGCTTAAAATTCCATACTATTCCCCACTCCAAACATGCCAATATACGATAGAACACGATTTTTCATAACTCCGGAACCACTAATGGACTATTACTTCATCATATAAAAGTTGTTCACTTAACTTGCTTCAAAAGTATCATAGCATCACACAGGTGAATTCTCGCACCCGTGGAATTATGCAAATATCTAAGTAGGGGTCTACCCTGCCATAACCCTTCCGATATCTGCTTACATGAAACAAGCCACAATGGTGGAATATATCTGAATAACATCAATTACGGTGGCCAACAGCCTCACATGCACCGCCACAAGTCACTTGCATAACTTGATCACACTGAATGAACTAATCACTACCACCGATATGCCAATTTCAACTAGGGCTACCCAATTTATCTCCTTCCAATTTATTCTTGATTACCTTATAAATAATAATAACTTCATTCGACACACAACACCCTCCTTCCGTACTCATCCCGAGTGACCTTGAGTCACGAGACCATGCTGTCTCAAATCCCACGAACCATTTTGTACCTCCTAATTGCTACATCACAAGCCAAAACATCATAGAACATTCTGTGCCTCTTCTGATAGGTTGTTATCAAGCTCAATTCTTACCCGTGCCTATAGGCTCAGAATTATTAGGCATCACATTTTATCTTTTAAATTCACTAGGACCATTGTTGGGAGCCACCCACTCTGACTTGGCCCCGAATACAATCAACTCCAAGAGTCTTCTAACACATGAATGCCCTCTTGGTGAAGCACCTGACAGAATCACTTCCCTTGGAACCCACACCTATACAAAGCACGAATCCTGAATTCTTTCCGAATTGGACATAAGCCAATAAGGCCAACCATGGCACACCTTTGACAATTCCTTTGCTCAATTTACCACTTATGGTCTTTTCCTGTAGCTGAAATAGCCTGTAAATATGCTAATAACCAGAACCCCACAAGTAGTTAACCATACAACCCAATCATAGGTAGTGGGGGCTCTCCCACTTAGCTTGAAGCCACTATTACACAACTCTGGAGCTCACCAGGATTCTTAATCTCTTGTTGACATAACCTTGTGCAATCAACCTCCAACATTCTCGATATCTTACTGTGGAGAACCCCCTCTTTTTTTACTCTGAGTCATCACCAGCATTCGCACGACCAATCCCTTTGTTGTATAACCAATAGAGGTTTTTGCAAAAGCCTCGCCAACCACGCGACCACTAACCTGCTCACAAGGATAACCTACCTGTAGGAATCATCCTCGTCATCTTCTAGCACTGCTACACGGGGTACGATCACTGCGACATCAATAATCCATCCTGAGCCTAAGCTCACTCTACAACTGTACAAGTCCATTTACCCCTCATGGATAAATGTGTGGCAACATCCTTCCAATTCAATGTTATTTTGCATCCTTCTTCATTTAAGCAGCTCGTTCCCATTATATCAAGTCTCCTGCTGCATAATAGCCCATACTTCAAATTAATTCGGAGACCTAGATCACCAATTACTAAAATTCCCATATCACTCCAAACTCTCCCATTTGTCCTTCCTCATCCTTTGTTGTTTAGCTACTGCCTTAAATAAAATCTATCTTCGTAGCACTTTTACACTCATTGCTACTAATTTTAAACCGTTCTGAAAATCATCTTTCTCGAGCAGTCGATATTAGAAACACCGATTCAATCCTGAACCGCCGCACCACACGATCTTTAACAGTTGTTTCTTCAATACTATCTCACCATTTCCTACTCCTAAGGCGAATTATAGAAGATTATAACACCAGCGAACTTAGTACATTCAATAGAGACAACAACACTACATCGTAGATAGAAATTCCACCATACTCGAAATTACCAAGTCTCGTTACTCCATCACCCTAAATTTGGACGTTCATAGGTCAACTGCGTCTCCTCCGCCGGAAGTGAGATATCATATCTCTGAATCGTGCACTGGGCAGAAATATCCTATACCATATCTCCAGTACCATTACGATTTTTAAATTCTCGATTTACAACAGGCGGTT
This sequence comes from Nicotiana benthamiana, assembly GCA_034376525.1. Lineage (NCBI taxonomy): Eukaryota > Viridiplantae > Streptophyta > Magnoliopsida > Solanales > Solanaceae > Nicotiana > Nicotiana benthamiana. The sequence continues at coordinate 71,799,826 of CM067332.1, forward strand.
CGCTTCGCGTAAGATTGAGTAGGAAGAAATACAAGGGCATAAATCATAAGGAATCAAGTCGGACGATAAAGAAATCAAGAAGCGGAAATTTTCCCTAACAATTACATAGCCTCTCGTAGATAAGTTCAGACGTCTCCGTACCGATCAGTGAGACTCTAATATACTGGCCTGTGTCATGTGACTCCTATAAACCTAGAGCTCTGATACCAACTTGTCACGACCCGAGTTCACCCTCTATGAATATGTCGTGATGACACCTAGTTCCTACAACTAGGTAACCCTAACAATGCGGAAACCAATATAACTTTTGGAAACATTTAATTAAATTAAGCAAAAACTAGAAGAAAAGCGGTATATAAGTGCCACTTGGCATATACAACCCAAAAATAAATGTGGAAGTCTACAACTCAATTCCAAAACTTAAAAACTCAAGGGAACGCAGGCTAAAAGAAAATCTGTAAATGCTCTAATCTCCAAAATGTCTACATCAAAAGTATGATACAATCTAAACACTACAGGTAGATTAAGAAAGGAAAATCTTCGGTCTGCGGACGCTGTAGATATACCTCAAGTCTCCGCTAGATCTCTCCCTCGATGATAGCACGTCTGAGATGAAGTACCTGGATCTGCACATGAAAAATATGCACATAAGAGGCATGAGTACACCACAGCGGTACTCAGTAAGTGCCAAGCCTAACCTCGATTGGGTAGTGACGAGGAAGGTCGAGGCCCTACTGAGAAAAATATAATATATGATAAGATAAAGAAAAACCGCATAGATAAAGTCTGCAACGAGAATCTAAACAGGATAAATAAGGGAAGAACAATAGGAAACAGAACAAAACAATATAAGGAAACTACTCACAACATGAAATAATAGCCGGGGATATCTTGGTATCCTTATTATATTCACTAGAGATCTCTTGGTATCCCGAGGATGTCTTGGTATCCTCATTGTATTCAGTAGGGGTCTTTTGGTATCCCGAGGATCTCTTGGTATCCTCATTGTATTCTCTAGGGATCTCTGGGTATCCTCATTATATTCACTAGGGATCTCTTGGTATCCCGAGGATCCCTTAGTATCCTCATTGTTTTCACTAGGGATCTCTTGGTATCCTCATTATATTCACTAGGGATCTCTTGGTATCATCATTGTATTCACTAGGGATTCTTGGTATCCCGAGGATCTCTTTGTGTCCTCATTATATTAACTAGGGATCTATTGGTATCCCGAGGATCTCTTGGTATCCTCATTATATTCACTAGGGATCTCTTGGTATCCTCATTATATTCACTAGGGATCTCTTGGTATCCTGAGGATCTCTTGGCATCCTCATATCTTACAATCTAATGTTCCAAGGATCTCTTGGTATCCCGCACCCTCAGTCCAGAGCATATCAAGTGCATGGGGATCTCCTGGGTGGCCAACCCATTGTCCCAATTTAAATATGCAGGGGGATCTCTCGGGAATCTAACCCGTAGTACTAAAGTAAATATGCAAGGGGATCTCCCGAGAATCTAACCCGTAGTCCCAAGGTAAATATTCAGGGGGATCTCCCGGGAACCTAACCCGTAGTCCTTAAGTAAATATGCAGGGGGATGTCCCGGGAATCTAACCCGTAGTCCCAAAGTAAATATGCAAGGGAGTCTCCGGGGATTCTAACCCTTATTTCCGAAGTAAATATGCGCAACCACAATCAGAGAATATTCATAATGAAGTACAACAATACAAGCAACAGATAGTTCTAGCCTAACATGTCTTACGTAGTGATGTTAAGACAATTTAAGCAAGTAGGCAAGCTAAATCAACAAAACATGTCTTTCTAATCTAACACGGGTTATAATTGCAAGTAAGGTAAGTAGGTACGAAAGAAACTAAGTCTCATTTTCTTAAGTAAAAACTGGATTTTCAACGATTATCTCAAGTACGCACTTGTCACCTCACGTACAAGGCACTCAATTACCAAATAACATATCATAGGGAAAGGTCCCACACACAAGGCTAGACAAGCCACTTACCTCAATCGGCTTCAAAATCAACTTGAAATCACTCTTTTGCCACGAGTGTCCGACTCCAAATGGCCTAAATCTATTCATTTAAATTACATCTCGTAAATAACATCTCAATTAACAAATTATACTATTTAATTTACAACTAAGACACAAATTTAGATAAAATAACCAAAATGCCCCTCGGACCAACGTAGTCAAACCCGAGGTTTGAACTAAAATCCGGCTACCCATTCCCCCACAAATCCTATTATGTGATTAGTTTTGAAATCGGACCTTGAATTGAGGTCCAACCCCCAATTTTAGCAAAACCCTAGGTCCTACAAAATATACCCGAATTTACTCATTTAATACTTTGATTTGATGTTGAAATAATGCTAAAAGGTGTTAAGGAGTGAAGAAAATGAGTTAGAAACCACTTATCAATTGTTTTGAAGAAGAAGTATTACTTATAAAATCACCTCTTAGGTTTTTGGGTTTTAGAAAAGTGAGAAATAACTGTAAAATCCTGTGTATATATACTCTCTGAACATCCAGCACGGACCGCGCGAGGATGAACATGGCCGCGCGGCTCATACCGCAGACTGCGCTAAGACGTCCACGGCTGCGTTGGTGGAGCTGAATGTTGCAGATCCTCTGAAGTTGGCAGCGCGGACCGTGCGAGGGTGACCGTGGCCGCGCGGCGAGCGGCCCCGACGGCGCTAGAGGAACTGAAGGCTGTGGGTTCTTTGAAGCTAGCAGCGTGTACCATGCAAGGACGATCGTGGTCGCGCGTACCGCGGCCGCGCTTGAACTTGCAGCTTGCACCTAGCATGCAATATCTGGTGTTTTATGTCTAAGACCTCCTGGAACCTACTCGAAACTCATCCGAGCCCTCGGGGCTCCAAACCAGACATACAAACCACTTCAAAAACATCATACGGACTAACTCACGCGATCAAATCCCCAAAATAACATCATATACATCAGATCGAGCCTCAAAAACTCATGATTTCTTTCAATTGATTTCATAAGACATAAAATTCCCATTTCGGGTTCGAAACACGTCAAACGACGTCTGTTTTTAACCAAACTTTACACAATGTGCTCCAATCATAAATAAGGCTTGTACCAGGCACCGAAACAAAAATACGGGCCTGATACCCCAGTCTTCTAATCACTTTTCCTTTCTATTTCTTTAATTATTTCCAGAAAATAATTTCACATAAAAATTCATTTCTCAGACTTGGGGGACCTCGGAATACAATTCCAGGAATACGCTCAAGTCCCATATTTTCCTACGGACCTTTCGGGACCGTCAAATTATGGGTCCGGGTCAGTTTACCCAAAAATGTTGACCGAAGTCAAAATTGTTCAATTGAATATCAAAATTTAGCATTTTTCTCATAGAATCCATATCTAAGCTTTTCGGCTACGCGCTGGGACTTCACACGCAAATCGAGGCAACCTGAAAGGAGGTTTTAATGCCTCAAAAGTACAAGACAGAAAAGTGAATAAGTGATGACCCCATTGGATCGTCAAATGAAGTTTTAATTGTTTTTTTACAATATCCTATAGTGAAATTGTCACTACAGGTATAAATTTTTTCTATGTTTTATATATAGAAAAATTAGTTGATCTATTCCCCCTATTTTATGAATACATAGTGGAAGTTGAAACTAGTTGTGGTTCAATTTCCAAAACTTAGAAACTCTCTGACCATGCTCAATTGAATGAAGGTAAAGTTGAGAAAAAGCTTCCAGAGAATACTGCAATGGTCATCGACGTTGGTTCAGAATTGAATGATGCTGGAAATGCTGATACTGAGAAAGGCATGCAGCCTGGAGAAACCACAGTGGAAGACAAATGTGAAGGTATTCTATGGATCATGAATTTATTATATTTGATCGAAGTATATTTTTTACATTTTAAAATTTTACATATTTTATTTTCTTTTTTATGTTTTTGAATGATTTTTCAGAATTACTGTAGGTAGGTTGAAAAGAATTGGGTGAGATTCTGCAGCAATATAAAAAAAAGAGAAATACATATATTCGCACATGTTGGCTCACAGACAAGTGTGAAGTGTGTTGGTATTATCTTATAAAATTTATGAAGTATTATTTATTATTTTTTTTTGCATGAAGATAGAGGATCTTTTTGAATGAAAACACCATCTTTGTTGCAAAACTTAGATCAGGTAATTATTTTCTGCAATTTGATTAATGGTTTTTTGCCTAATGTGTGTTCTCTATCAATTTTATTTATGTTTATATTTTCCTTGCTTTTGCAGATCTCATATGTTGCATCGGAACTGCTTCCAAAACCTAAGAGAAGGAACATTTCTAGTTCTCCTATGTGTGATACCAGTGATATCTCCAACTTCAATTTATGTTTATTTTCACTTGGTAGTACACAAGGGGCTGATTCAGAAGGTAATTCTGATGTTGTTGTTGTTCGTGAAGAGACAGAAGAACGTCATGAACAACAGGGGATTGGTCAATCATCTGCCACAATAGCTGTATTTTTTTCCCGCTGCTAAATAGCAGCAGTTAGTTGTGATTGAACAGAAAGAAGAGCAAGCAAAAGGAAAATGAGATAAAAAGGGGAAAAGGATGCGTATGGACAGTATTTGGTTGAGATCTCCTTATGTAATTTATAAGAAAAAGCTAAGAGGGAAAGATTGGATAGTCGGGAAGAATAGAAGAAGGTGTCCCTTCCATTATATATCTCAAGACAGTGGATCGATGCAAATATTTAAAGTGTGGTTGGAGATGGATGCCAGTGAATATGATTCCAATCCATTCAGATTAGCTGGACTTCATATTCAAATTCATTCTTTACCGAGCTTATGGATCCTGACTCTGATCTTGCAGATGAAGTAAGTTATTAAGTTTATTTTTTGTATTGGTTGTCAACTGCATTTGCCAAAAGTTCAGCTTATTTTTTGTAGTATAGCTTTATTCATAGTAAACTGTTGAAGTTTTTTAGCTTATTTGCTAAAACTGAATATGCTTATGTTTTTTTCATGTTGTTTTTGTAGTTGTGTAGTGTGTTTGTTCTAACCTTCATAGTGGTAATTGTTGGAAACACGTTTCAAATGCAATATACTAAACGTGTGTTCTTTTGTAGGTTTTGATGAATGTCAAACAAAGCAAAAAGCGATATATAGCAGTACTCAAGGACAAGCACAAAATGGATGCATTACAAGAAGCTCAAGACAAAGTTTGGAAATGTTATAATTGAGTCAATATTAATTGTGATCTTGATTCCTCAACTTGGCTCATAACATGGCTTCTCTACTAAAATTATTTTTCCAAAATCATGCATATTTAAATTAAGTGTCAAATGATTTTAAACTATGCATATTTACATTTGTTAAAATGTTTTCCAAGCATGCCTCAAAAATCTGGGCTAAGATAATCGATTATGTATTTATGATAATCGAGTATCTCTAAGCCAAGACTGCATGACAATCGATTGTGAATTAATGATAATCGATTGTGAGTAAGTCAGTTAACATCAGGTTTTTGCAAACTGCATAACAATCGATTGTGTACTTATGATAATCGATTGTTAACTGAGGCAAAGTTTTCAAAACTCATAAAAATCGATTATGAACTAATGGTAATCGATTAGAATGAGAAAAATGTCTCCCAGTGATTTTAAATAAGATGATAATCGATTGTGGCTTTTGATAATCGATTATATATGAGACAGAGAGTTTTGAAATTAATTAATAATCGATTATTCCATTTGATAATCGATTGTTGAAGCTGACCGTTGTCATATATTTTCAATTACCTTCAGGTAATCGATTGTTGATATTTAACAATCGATGTTTTGCTTAAAATCTGGAAAAGATTTTCTGAACGTTGTTAAAATAATCGATTGTTGATTTCCGGACAATCGATGTTTTATGCCAAAAATTGGAAAGGATTTCTTAACGTTATAAATAATCGATTATTGATTTGAAGTAATCGATTGTTGACGTAAAATCTGGGATTGAATTTTTAATCTGATAGGCAAACAATCGATTGTTTAGTCTTGACAATCGATTGTCACTGAGTAATTTCAGCAATCCTTAATTGGCAATTAGACAACGGTAAGACTGAGTTTTACACCTATAAATACAGCTTCAACTCAGTGTTTTCACAACAACAACATATACACTTTGAGTATTTTCATTGCTAAAAGCTTTCTTACATTGATCATCATTTTCCATTCATCCATAAAGCTTTTTGAAGAGCCATTCTATTGAGCTAAGTTGTTGTGATCTTGAGCGTACTATTTCTACTCATATCTACTCATTAAGGAGTGCTTTGTAAAGTGAGTGTGTTTTGTGTTTGTAAGAGAATTGCGATTCTCGTTTGTTGAGGAACTTGTGATTCCTCGGTTGAAGTCTTTGGGATTGTTATCCCCGAGCAGTTGAAGTCTTTGGGATTGTTATCCTCGAGCAGTTGAAGTCTTTGGGATTGTTATCCCCGAGCAGTTGAAGTCTTTGGGATTGTTATCCCCGAGCAGTTGAAGTCTTTGGGATTGTTATCCCCGAGCAATTGAAGTCTTTGGGATTGGTATCCCCGAGCAATTGAAGTCTTTGGGATTGTGATCCCCGAGCAACTAGGTGAGGCTTGTGTCCTCAGCTGTAACGGTTTGTTAAGCACCCGTAAGCTTGACAAGTTTAGTGGAAATCTCGAGAGAGTCTCTCGGGGACTGGACTAACCACGTTTGTGGCCAACCAGGATACATCATTGTGTAAGTTTATTCTACTGCCCTTGTTTTAATTTCTGCAAAGTTTTTAAATTCCGCACTAAAACGCTTAATATTTTTAAAACGCTATTCACCCCCCCCTCTAGCGTAAAGCGTATTGTCCAACAATTGGTATCAGAGCCATACTCTCTGAAAAACTTAACCGTTTGAGAGAACCATCCATGGCTTCTACTCTAAATTTCTTTGCAGGAATAGGTGAAGGAGAATGCAGCATGTCGCCTCCAATATTAGACGAAAACGACTACTCAGTCTGGAAATATCGGATGCAAGTTTTTACAATGGCAAACGATTTGTATCTATGGCAAGCTATTAAACACAGTGATCAACTGACGACAAAAGTAGGGAAAGATAAGGTAAGTGAATACAACACTAAAACTATGAATATATTACATAACGCCTTGAACCAGGAACTTTGGCGAAAAATCTCCCACTATAAAACTGCTAAGGAAATGTGGGACAAACTTGAGGAATTGCACGAAAACACGCCTCAAAAAGCGGTCAGCACAAACGATGAATCAACTGGTCAGTGCCTCATGGCAGACGAAAAAGACGAGGTAAGTACATCTAACGATATGCAAATTGCTTATAACAAACTGCATGATGAGTTGGTAAATGCTTCTAAGACTATTAAAGATTTACAAAGAACTCTTTCTTTACAAGAAGAGGATTTTCAAAAACAACTCTTTTTAAAAGACAAGGACTTTGAAGAACGTCTTTCTTTAGCTCAAAAAGGTGTTGAAAATCTGTCTCGTGATAACGAGAATCTTGCAAATGAAAATCAATTTTTGTTAAATGGTAGTATAGAACTTAGACAAGTCATCAAGACTATGCATGAAGCCTCTTGTGTTGATAAATGCTCTACTTGTACTGCTTGTGAGTCCTTAAAACTAGAAAACACAGAACTTAGGAAAACATTAGAAACACGTAGTAAAGAAGTTCCTAAAGTTGTTGAAAAAGAAACGCCTAAGAAATATCAACGGCATAAAAACAAAAACTTCACTACTCCACCTAGAAATAACTCTAAGGTATTAAACAAGCCTAGAACAAATTCTTTTAGACCACCTAGACATTATGCTAGAATGTATGAAAATAAGGGTAGAACTAATATCTTTAGACAACCTAGATCCGAATCTAGGATTCTTGCAAACAAGCCTACAAATAGTAATTTTCGGCAACCAAGAAAAAACTCTAGGAACGAGCTTAGACCACCTAGACATGACACTAGGTCCTTCAACAAGTCTAGCACTAATGACTTTAGACCATCTAGATATTATACTAGAAATGGGAACAATATGTCTAGTGTTAATCTTTTTCATTCGCCTAGAACTTTGTTGGCTCAACCTAGGCATCAACACAACCCGAACGTAGTATGTCATTACTGCAATCGTATAGGTCATATTGCACCTATGTGTTTTACAAAGCATAGAGATTCTTCATATTATTATGGTCGTTATTTGCCTAACCCCCAAGGACCCAAAATGGTATGGGTACCTAAAGAATATTAATTTGCTTTGTAGGTGTGCTTGAAGGGATCAAGTGTACTATGGTACCTTGACAGTGGATGCTCCAGACACATGACAGGAGACGAATCCAAATTCCTTCAACTAGAGCACAAAGAAGGAGGAAGCGTTGTATTCGGTGACAACAATAAAGGACAAATTATTGGCATCGGATCGGTCGGTAAGAATGAAAAATCCTCTATAAAGCATATATTACTTGTCAAAGGTTTAAAGCATAATCTCTTGAGCATAAGTCAATTATGTGACAAGGGAAATCTTGCGTTGTTTGATTCGGATGAGTGTTTAGTGTTTAGACGTAGTGACTTCAAGATTATTCTACGTGGTTTTAGAGTTGAAAATATTTACATGGTTGATCTTGAAAACTCCTCATCCGAGTATGTTGATTGTTTGTTGAGCAAAGATGATAATGTGTGGTTGTGGCATCGTAGAGTAGCTCATATGAACATGCATCTTTTAAATAAATTGATTTCTCAAAATCTAGTGATTGGTCTTCCCAACTTAAAATTTGAAAGTGATACTATTTGTGATTCATGTCAAAAGGGGAAGCAAACAAGAGCATCTTTTAAATCCAAAAATGTTGTTTCAACCTCTAGACCTTTACAACTATTGCATATGGATTTATTCGGACCATCCCGTATCGAAAGTCTAGGAAGAAATAGATATGCTTTTGTAATTGTTGATGATTTCTCTAGATTTACATGGACATTATTTCTTGCACATAAAAGTGATGCATTTCTTAGCTTCAAGCTTTTTCTTAAAAGAGTTCAAAATGAAAAGGAATCAACTGTCACTTCCATTAGAAGTGATCATGGGGGAGAGTTTGATCACAATCTCTTTGCGGATTTTTGTGATGAACTCGGAATCGAGCATACCTTTTCCGCTCCACGTACACCACAACAAAACGGGGTGGTGGAAAGGAAAAATAGGAGTCTCGAAGAGATGGCTAGAACCATGCTCGACGAAGCTAAGATTCCCAAACACTTTTGGGCAGACGCCGTGAGTACCGCATGCTATGTTTTGAATAGAGTAGCAATTCGGCCGATACTCTTAAAAACCCCATATGAACTCTACAAAGGTAGAAAACCTAACATTTCACATTTACGTGTTTTTGGTTGTAAATGTTTTGTGCATAACAATGGAAAGGACCAACTAGGAAAATTTGATGCAAAGTCGGATGAAGGTATCTTCATTGGCTATTCTTCTCGTAGTAAAGCTTATAGGGTTTTTAATAAAAGAACCCAAGTTGTAGAGGAATCTCCTCATATTGTATTTTCCGAAGATAATACTCGCTTGGCGAGAAAGGATTGTGGTCTTGATCTTTCAGGCATTCTGGAAAGTCTAAAGGACAAAATTCAAGAAGAACCACCAAGGAAAGAAATTGACAAAACGGTGGAACAACCAATTGAAGAAGCTCCTCAACCGGAAAATGAACCAAAAGAGCAAATAGAATGGAGGACAGTCAAAGACCATCCTCTCGATCAGGTAATAGGCGACGTTGGAGGGAAGGTAAGTACCCGGAGCTCCCTTAGAAATACCTTAGATCTTACTGCTTTTGTTTCTCAAATTGAACCCAAAACCATCTCTGAAGCAATTGGGGATGAATTTTGGACCTTGGCAATGCAAGAGGAGCTTAACCAATTCAAACGTAACAACGTTTGGGATTTGGTGCCAAGACCCGAAGGTCATACCATAATTGGTACGAAACGTAACAACTAGGTGAGGCTTGTGTCCTCAGCTGTAACGGTTTGTTAAGCACCCGTAAGCTTGACAAGTTTAGTGGAAATCTCGAGAGAGTCTCTCGGGGACTGGACTAACCACGTTTGTGGCCAACCAGGATACATCATTGTGTAAGTTTATTCTACTGCACTTGTTTTAATTTCTGCAAAGTTTTTAAATTCCGCACTAAAACGCTTAATATTTTTAAAACGCTATTCATCCCCCCCTCTAGCGTAAAGCGTATTGTCCAACAGTAATTTCACATGTTATCATTTGTCGTTGTCCATTTGCAGCATATTGATGTGGGCGTATATTATTTGCAAAAAAAAAATATTGCTATCACCTTCCATGTTATACAAAATCAAGATGTGCAGTAACAGATTTACTTTTCGATCAGTATATGACTATCTTGGATAGTATTCATCCTTCAGAAGAAAAGTTGAAGATAATTGAGAAAAGGAAGCAAAAGAGAATAGAGGTTCTTAAGCGCAAAAAAAAGAGAAAGAGGATATCCAAACAACAGTTTGAAAAAGAAGAACAAACAGTTATTAAGCCACTTACGGACTTTTGTTGGTATGAGGAAGAATCAACGAATCGAAAGGTGGCCAACTGCGTAAAAGGCCTCGACCTTTCCTGTGGTATCTCATGGGCATCTGCCAAAAAAATATTCTTTCCATTTCGACTTAAGCCAAGGGAGCGCCAGATATCTATGCACTATTTTTTGGATATCTAGACTTTGAAGATAAAGTTATATATGTGTATGATTCTATGGGCGATGCAACATACGAGCGTGCGGTTGAACATGTAAAAATTTATGCCCGATTGATTCCACACTGTCTCAAATGCTTGAATTTTGGGGAACATAATAAATTTTATGGGGACAGTCCTGTGGAAAAATTTAAAATTAAGTGGATGCAGACACCGAAACAGACGAACAAGTACGTGTTTCACATATGTTTTACCATGCATCTTATGTTTACTATTTTTTACCCTTGTGTTAACTATTCATTAATTTCTTTTTCATGTATTTTTTGCAGTCTTGATTGTGGTATATTTGCTCTTAAGTTTATGGATATGCGGTTGATGAGATAAGATGTCTTCAAGTTTGATCAAAGTCAAACATTCGCATTCAGGAGGGAATTGGCTGCCAATCTTTAGGCTCAATGAAAGTGAAAAAAGATAGCGGCTATGAAACTCCAGAAGAACGAGAAGGACATGAATATGGAGATTTTGAAGAGTCTCTGTGTGAATTTTTTGACTAGAGGATTGGTTGGTTGTGCATAATTTGGATTTTGTGAATATACATTAATTATTTATTTAGTTCACTTTTGTGTCATACAAATATGTTTGTGTCTTTTATCATAAATTTTAAGTACATGTTTTGTTTGAAAAAACATAAGCATGGCTTCTGCTTTTTGAGATGAAGTTTTGTTTAAAAGTTGTAAGAAAACTATTGAATCCAACACAAAAACTTCAGCTTATCAGGTGCTGAAGTTTTTTGAAATATGGTAAAAAACTTCAGGACATTCGGCCGAAGTTTCTTGAAAAAGGATTAAGACTAAAACTATTAAATCCAACACAAAAACTTCATGTTATCAGGTGCTGAAGTTTTTGGAAATATACTAAAAAACTTCAGCACATTGGGCCGAAGTTTTTCGAAAAAAGCATTAGGACAAAAACTATTGAGTCTAACAAAAAACTTCAACAGACTAAGTGCTGAAGTTTTTGGAAATATACTAAAGAACTCCAGCTGAATGGGCCGATGTTTCTTGAAAAAGCTTAAGACAGAAACTATTGAATCCAATAGAAAAACTTCAGCTTATCAGTTGCTGAAGTTTTTGAAACATACTAAAGAACTTCAGCACATTAGGCCGAAGATTTTGCATTTTCTAGCTACTTTTTGTGATTTATTACGTATATCAACTACTTTTTATGCCCTTATTTTTTACTATTTTTTTATTGCATTTACCAACTACTAGCATTTTCCACTTATTTCTTTTGCCAACTATTTATGTTCTTACATTCAATTTCTCTGAACAAAAAACAGGTAATAATCTTTTCAACATTTATAGATATTAAATTTATTAGGTGCATTCTTTGGCTATATTAACAATCTCTTCACTTGAAAATTTCATAGTCATCCATAGACTTCTATAAGATATCTTTAAATTTGTATTCATAGAAAAACAAGGAAATGTTGGCTAAGACATGCTTATTGGGTGTAACAGGGAGTTTGTGGGAAGAAAAGATAGTGGAGAAGTAGAAATACTTCATTTGTGAAGGGGAGTGGCCAAATCAAATACTCGAGCACCGGGACAATTTGCTCTTTTTACTAGTTGATAAATCTAACTTTTAGGAAAAAGAGCAAATTTCCTGTTGCTCGAGTTTTTGACGTGTCCAGTCTCCGTCACATATGAAGTATTTTAGACTTCTCCTTCACTATATTTGCTTCCCACGAATTCCCAGATGCATACCAGTAAGCATGTCTTTGGCCGACATTTTTCTTGTTTTTTTCTTATGAAAGTAGATGGTAGTTGCTAAAAAAATTATAGTACTAAACTTCGTCAACCTGTGTTTTACAGAAAAACCCTTTGATGGAAGACATAGTGAAGTTTTATGGAATGTGGTGAAGAAAACAAAGAAGAGAAACTATGATATTACTATGGAGAATATGAAGACACTCTGTGAATTTTTTGAATAGAGAATAATTTGTAAACAAAGAACTAATTTTTTTTTCCAAGGATGTAAGTGAAAGAAAATTGTATTTTGTGAATATACATTATCTTTGTGTGAATTATGTGACTTGGATTGATTCAAATATGTTTATGTCTTTTTTTATGAATTTCAAGTATATTTTTGTTGAAATTCAGCATGCTAAACTTGAGCATGAAGTAAATAACTTTTGCTTTTTAAGTTGAAGTATTGGTTAAAAGTCATAACTAAAGTGTCAAATGTAGGACAAAAACTTCAGCTCATCACTAAATACACTAAATAAGTTTAGCAGTATCTGCATAAGATATTTGAAAATTCTTTACGACAAAAATTATGGACTGCAGGACAAAAATCTCGGCTTAACAAGTTCAGAAGTTTTTAGAAATGTACTAAATAACTTCAGTACATTGAGCCGAAGATTTTTTGAAAAAGCTTTAAAGACAAAAACTATTGAATCCAACAAAAAACTTCAGTTGATTAGGTGCTGAAGTTTTTTGAAATATACAAAATAACTTCAACACATTAGGCCGAAGTTTCTTGAAAAAGCTTTAGGACAAAAACTATTGAATACAATACAAAAACTTCAGCTAACCAAGTACTGAAGTGTTTGGAAATATACTTATACTAAAACACTTCTGCATATTGGGCCGAAGTTTCTTCAAAAAGCTTAAGACAAAAACTATTGAATCCAACAAAAATCTTCAACTGACCAAGTGCTGAAGTATTTGGAAATTTACTAAAAATCTTTAGCTTCTTGGGCTGAAGTTTATTGAAAAGGCTTAAGACAAAAACAATTGAATCCAATAGAAAAACTTCAGCTTATCAAGCACTGAAGTTTTTGGAAATACACTAAAAAACTTCAGCACATTGGGCCGAAGTTTTTTGAAAAAGCTTTAGGACAAAAATATTAGCATGTTTTGTATTTTTCTTAAGTTGATACTTAAATTTTTTGCATTTCCTATCTACTTTTTGTCTTTTATCAACTACTTCATCTTTCATTTAAATTTGTTTGACTATATAGTAAAATGTTATTTTTTAGGCTGAAGTTATTTTTTTACTATATAAAAACTGTGGGTTTTACTAGGGCTGAAGTTATATTTCTTTTTGCATTTACAACATACTTGTTTTTACCACCTACTTATCTTGTTTCATTCAATTTCTCTAAACGTAAAACAGTAAAAATAGCTGAAAAGTTACTTTTACATTTATAGATATTAAATTGATTAGGTTAATTCTTTGTCTATATGATGGTGATGATTGTAAGTGTATTTTCTGTTAACTTCATCATATACAACAAAGTTTTTTAGGTTCATTTTGTATAACTTTAGCCTAGAGAGCTGATGTTTTGTAATATGTGTTTTGTTCTGACCTCTTTTATATCGATGTAATTGTCACCCTCTTTGTTCTTAGCTTTCTATTGCATTGTACTTGTTATTTGTTGGTATTTGCTTTATACTTCTTAGTTTCTTAGAGATGCTACAACTTTTGTTTGTACATGCGTTTCTTTTTGTGTGTTGTATGCATATGTGTGTGTGCTAGTTTTTGTAGGTGTGTATGTGTGTTTGTTTAAGGATATGTATTTCACATACTGTAACCTGAAGTTTTTTCTCGCAGAAGTCATTGAGTACATTTTTAAAATGCAACCAAACATGTAAGCATGCGCAACAAAAATGAGTGATTTGTACTTTAGCAGTATTTAAAATTGTCCAAGAGCTTTTTTTTATTCCTACGAAAAAATCACATTTGAATTATGTCATACAATAAAGAAAGTCTAAATTCAGACCAAGGATTATTGAAGCTTGGAGTATTATTCAGTGTGTTTCTTGCAATATGGATGAGGTGTTGGAGAAGCCAAGCAAGTTGTTCTGTTATGCCTAACTTGTTTATATCGACTGCATTTGGTAGACTTGAATGGTATTGATGATTCAGTCGCATGTATGTGCCTCTTCTTTTGTCTTCTTCCTTGTAAAATCTCTACATCGGGAGGTTTTGTGATCTCATATTGTACATTTTGTGGTATTTCCCATGATTGTTGATCTTCCGCAGTATTTACATGTCCTTCATATGTTTTCAACCATGTTTCCTTTGAATACCAGTTTGAGCAGTAATCAGATTTCTGCAAATATATCTTATTGATAGCAGCAATTGCATGTGGACAGGGCAATTCATCAAGTTGGAATTCTAGGAAGTCACAAGTTCTTTTCGTTAAGTCCACAATGAATTCGATTCCTTCACTATTTATTCTAAACATCATTGAGTCAAGGTTGAATACCTAACAAGGAATAAAAAATTAAGACAAATTATAGTAGTGTGTTTTTCCTTCAAAATGAAAAAATATGAAAATTTTTAAACGTAATCAATAAATAACTGCAACAGATCTAAAAAACTGAAGTTAATAAATATACTCATAAACATTTTGCAAGCCAAGTCCATCTTCTTAGTCATCTCTTCTTCTGCCAATATTGATACTCTATGAAAAGTTTTATTTGCCTTTATTCTCCGTTGATAAACCACTCTCCCAACTCTTCTTGGATGAGATCTAACATTCTTAAAATAGGCATTTCTCTCCCTTTTAGTAAAACGGTATTCATTGATTCTAGCATGTTTGTTGTTAGTGTTGGACAATACGCTTTACGCTAGAGGGGGGGTGAATAGCGTTTTAAAAATATTAAGCGTTTTAGTGCGGAATTTAAAAACTTTGCAGAAATTAAAACAAGTGCAGTAGAATAAACTTACACAATGATGTATCCTGGTTGGCCACAAACGTGGTTAGTCCAGTCCCCGAGAGACTCTCTCGAGATTTCCACTAAACTTGTCAAGCTTACGGGTGCTTAACAAACCGTTACAGCTGAGGACACAAGCCTCACCTAGTTGCTCGGGGATCACAATCCCAAAGACTTCAATTGCTCGGGGATACCAATCCCAAAGACTTCAATTGCTCGGGGATAACAATCCCAAAGACTTCAACTGCTCGGGGATAACAATCCCAAAGACTTCAACTGCTCGGGGATAACAATCCCAAAGACTTCAACTGCTCGGGGATAACAATCCCAAAGACTTCAACTGCTCGGGGATAACAATCCCAAAGACTTCAACCGAGGAATCACAAGTTCCTCAACAAACGAGAATCGCAATTCTCTTACAAACACAAAACACACTCACTTTACAAAGCACTCCTTAATGAGTAGATATGAGTAGAAATAGTACGCTCAAGATCACAACAACTTAGCTCAATAGAATGGCTCTTCAAAAAGCTTTATGGATGAATGGAAAATGATGATCAATGTAAGAAAGCTTTTAGCAATGAAAATACTCAAAGTGTATATGTTGTTGTTGTGAAAACACTGAGTTGAAGCTGTATTTATAGGTGAAAAACTCAGTCTTACCGTTGTCTAATTGCCAATTAAGGATTGCTGAAATTACTCAGTGACAATCGATTGTCAAGACTAAACAATCGATTGTTTGCCTATCAGATTAAAAATTCAATCCCAGATTTTACGTCAACAATCGATTACTTCAAATCAATAATCGATTATTTATAACGTTAAGAAATCTTTTCCAATTTTTGGCATAAAACATCGATTGTCCGGAAATCAACAATCGATTATTTTAACAACGTTCAGAAAATCTTTTCCAGATTTTAAGCAAAACATCGATTGTTAAATATCAACAATCGATTACCTGAAGGTAATTGAAAATATATGACAACGGTCAGCTTCAACAATCGATTATCAAATGGAATAATCGATTATTAATTAATTTCAAAACTCTCTGTCTCATATATAATCGATTATCAAAAGCCACAATCGATTATCATCTTATTTAAAATCACTGGGAGACATTTTTCTCATTCTAATCGATTACCATTAGTTCATAATCGATTTTTATGAGTTTTGAAAACTTTGCCTCAGTTAACAATCGATTATCATAAGTACACAATCGATTGTTATGCAGTTTGCAAAAACCTGATGTTAACTGACTTACTCACAATCGATTATCATTAATTCACAATCGATTGTCATGCAGTCTTGGCTTAGAGATACTCGATTATCATAAGTACATAATCGATTATCTTAGCCCAGATTTTTGAGGCATGCTTGGAAAACATTTTAACAAATGTAAATATGCATAGTTTAAAATCATTTGACACTTAATTTAAATATGCATGATTTTGGAAAAATAATTTTAGTAGAGAAGCCATGTTATGAGCCAAGTTGAGGAATCAAGATCACAATTAATATTGACTCAATTATAACATTTCTAAACTTTGTCTTGAGCTTCTTGTAATGCATCCATTTTGTGCTTGTCCTTGAGTACTGCTATATATCGCTTTTTGCTTTGTTTGACATTCATCAAAACCTACAAAAGAACACACGTTTAGTATATTGCATTTGAAACGTGTTTCCAACAATTTCCCCCTTTTTGATAATGGCAAACATAAGCGGGATATATGCAATAATTATTTTGATAATCCAAGACAAGTGTAAAGTATGCAATTTGATGTTCCCCCTCAATTCATGTTCCCCCTCACTTTAAGCATGAATGAAGTTGAGAGTGATATAGCATACTTCTTGATATCCCGTTTCTTCCCCCTTTTGCCATTAGCAAAAATATATACAAGGGAAGAATATGCAAAAAAACATATGAAATAAACAAAAGTTTATTTATTGGAAAATAACATTACATGGGTGGAGCCAAACACAATAAAACGAACAACAACTAACCAACCAAGGAAAAACAAATCAAAAACAACAATTTCACATCATCAAAAACAACAATTTCATCATTCATCACCCCCATCCCCTTCATCATCATTGGGAGGCGCTTGATATGGCACCACCTGAGCATAGGCATAATGCACGTGATCAAAGTAACCATGGACCTCACGGGTTAATTGAGTAATTTGGTCAGAGATAGTCCGGAGGGTAGGCTCCTGAGGAGGATGAGCACGACGGGCTTGTCGATTTTGAGGAGGAGCGGGAGCATGATCACCATCATGATGAAAGGAAGACTCCGAAATTTCCCAGATTTTGGTGCTCTTTTTGAGAGGACCATTAGCAATATTGACCCCGGAAGCTTCAAGAAATTTCATTATTAAGAGGGCATAGGGGAGAGGTATGTCATCTCTGGTGGCATTGAACATATGAGATTGAATAAGCTTGCACCAATTGATTTTAACACCGGTGATAATGGCATGAAGAAATTTGGCATCCTCTTGGGAAATGGTGGTGTGATTGAGTTTACGGGGTTTGAGAACACGAGTGATGAAATAGAGAATGAAACGATAATTCGGGTCCATACCCTTTATGGTGGGACGACGGGAAGAAGACTCATCATAGGCGACTCCGGCTTGGCGGAAGAGATTAGCTTCATCAATCATGTCCCCGGCATCATTTATGTACTGGTAGATGTCTTCACCATCATGCGGAATGCCGGCAATGAGGTGGAGGTTATCTTCAGAAATTAGAATGGAAATGCCGTTAACATTGGTAACGAGTTCACCCTCATCATCTTTGTGAAGGTTGGAGTAAAAAGCTTCAACCAAAGTAATGTTGTAGTAGGGGTGAGTAAGGAGTAGGAAATTGAAAAGTTGGCACTCTCTTAGCATATTCGCGGCTGGAATGAATGGTGCAACAAGAGCGTTTGTTGAAAAGCGAGGAGGGAGAATAAGGCGTTTCTCAAATTTGGTTAAGAAACGGGTGAGCTCTTCATCGGATTCAAAGAATAGAACCGATCCATCTTGATATGGATGGCGAGAAGAAGAAGCACCTTGTTTGGAACGAGCACGTTTGGAGTTGCGGCTTGACATTTTTGAAAAAGATGTGCTAGGATTTTTCAAAGATAACAAGATAATTTGATGCTTGGGAGGCTTGAGTGAGTATACAAGAGCATATGTGCAGCCTATATATAGAGAAGGAATGAATCTTACACTTATTTGAAAAGATTTGAAGAGATTTGAAGAGCTTTGAAGTCTGAAACGGTAAAAATAAATTCACTGACCGTTCAATAATCGATTGTTTGAATAGAATAATCGATTGTCATTAATGAAAATGATCTGACACATCGATTACACGCCAGAACGAAAAAAAATTTTGAAAAAGATAGTCGATTGTCAAACTTGGTAATCGATTGTTTTTCATATTTATGACCTGACAGGAATCGATTGTAGAGCCAAAACGGTAACATAAGTTTAAAACAGATAATCGATTGTCAATATATAGTAATCGATTATTTCACTCACAGAGAGTTTGGATTTTGGCAAATAATCGATTGGCAGAACAAATAATCGATTGTTTGGAAGGGGGATGCTAAAATGATGAGACTTAATTCTATCAAGCAATGTAAACATTCAACAAGATTTCATGACAAAAAAATTGAATCAACAAATAATCGATTATTGATACTGATAATCGATTGTAAGCATAAATAATCGATTATGATCGATTTTTCTTGTATCAAGACAATTTATACTTTCCTCTTACCTTTTGGGGGATACCTGCAAAATAGAATTAAACATCTCCGACGCTCAAGTCAGTAATCTATAAATGAAATAATAACTTTGAAACTAGTGTAGTCGGGTGAAAAACGTGAACTCTTAAGAATTTTGTCCTAGGATGTTCTTAAGAGGGTTTAGGGTACTTACCTTCCCTTCGACTTTGCCAATTACCTTATTTTGAACATCCTCCGTTCATTTTGGTCTTTTGGCTCATTCTTCAATTTAAGAAGCTTCTTCCACAATTTTTCCTTTGTCTTCCTTGTATTTTGTCTTTTAAATTTTTCGAAAATACTTCCGATTTTGAAAAAAAATGCCTAAATCGACTTTTCCGTCTCTTCCTCCTTCTTTGTGCTTTAATTTAAGGAATTTTGAATTCGTCTCCCGTCAAGTGTTTGGAGTATCCACTACACTTGATTCCTTCAAGCACACATGCAAAACAAATTAATGCTCTTTTGGTACCCATGCCATTTTGGGTCCTTGAGGGTTATGCATACTATAATGATATGTTTGAGTAGCATGTCTATGTCTAGTAAAGCATGCGGGAGCAATATGACCAATTCGTCTACAATAATGACATGTCACATTTGGATTATGCATGCGTCTAGGCTCATAGTAGCTAGAATAATGCACATTGTTTACTCTATTTTCATTTCTCCTAATTTGAGCACCATAATCATTTCTAGGTTGAACATTTCGGGATCTTCTAGCATGATCACTGTTGTGCCTAAAATATGCATCATGTCTATGGTGACGATTGCTAGGCGGAAGGTCATGTCTAGGTCTCCTAATATTTTGTCTAGCATGCATGTTTGTTTTAGGAAAGGCATTTTTGTTATTAATCCTAGATTGAGCTCTAGGTGGTTGGGTTTTTGCATCAACCTCTTCTTCATTTATGAAGCCTATTCCATGCTTGGTTGATTTCAAGTTATCAAGCACCACATTCAAGTTTTTATGAGAGGAGTTGAATTTATCTAGTGTGCCTTTTAATCTACCTACTTCATTCTTAAGGTCTACACAAGAAGCACAATTTTTTGTAGAACTCTCGGGCTTGTCAGAACTTCTTTTCCCATAAAACTTGTTTTGTTCTAGTAGCTTCTCATTTTCCAAAACCAATTTTTTTAATTCTTTTTCTTTTAATGAAAACTGTTTTTGAAAATCTTGTTCTTTTAGAGAAGCACTTTCTCTTAAACTAGTGACGGTTTTTGTAACTTTGAGAAATTCAGCATACAATTCATCAAAGGCATTTCTCATGTCATCAAGAGTATAAAAATTTTGAGAAGAGATTTGACTTACCTCACTTTGATTTTCTTCCTGTGCCATGAGGCAGAGATTTGCCGCTTCTTCATTTTCTTCTTCACTGGATTCGTCTCCGGAATCTCCTCCCCAAGATATGTATGCTCGTTGCTTCTTGAAGGGTTTCTTCTCCTTTTTAAGATTTGGGCAGTTTGTTTTGATATGCCCTGTTTCACCACATTCATAACATTTAACTTGCTCACCTTGCTTTTTCCCTTTGCGGTCATATTCTTTTCGCATGAATTTTTGGAACTTTTTGATGATGAGTCCGAATTCGCTATCTCCATCCTCTTCAATTGGTGATTGACTTGTGCTCGCCTTTAGAGCAATCTTTTGCCTTCTTTGTTCATCAATAACAGGGTTAAGAATAGTGGATTCATAAGTCTTAAGATTACCTCTAAGAGCGTCTATGATGACGTTCGTGATTCCAATTGACTCTTGAATCGCATCGGCCTTTGATCGCCATGCCGGTGTTAGACTCCTAAGGATTTTTCGAACTAGTTCTTTGTCTGTGAACGTCTTCTTGAGCGCGTGGAGATCATTCACTATTGATGAGAACCGCTCAAACATCTCGTCTACCTTTTCGCCTTCCTTCATATGGAACAATTCGTAAGCATGAGTTAAAAAGTCAATTTTAGCTTCTCTTACCTGGTCAGTCCATTCGTAAGTGACCTCAAGCTTGTCCCACATTTCTTTCGCTGTTTTGCAGCAGGAGATTTTCCTGTAATCATTAGCATTAACAGCACAAAGTAATAAATTAATAGCTTTAAAATTATTTTGGACCATTCGATTATCCTCGGCGTTGAATTCCTCTTCTGATTTTGGCACCCATTCTCCTTCCACCTTTTTGACAGGAACCTCATTTCCTTTGGTGTACACCTTCCACAAGTAAGGGCTGTTTGATCTGACGAATATCTGCATCCTTTCTTTCCAATATGAATAATTTGTCCCGTTAAACAAAGAAGGTCTTGTGGGGCACTGTCCTTCATCAATACCTGCAAAAGAGTCTAGAGTAGAAGCCATGGAAAGATTCTCTCAAACGGTTAAGTCTTTCAGAGAGTATGGCTCTGATACCAATTGTTGGACAATACGCTTTACGCTAGAGGGGAGGGTGAATAGCGTTTTAAAAATATTAAGCGTTTTAGTGCGGAATTTAAAAACTTTGCAGAAATTAAAACAAGTGCAGTAGAATAAACTTACACAATGATGTATCCTGGTTGGCCACAAACGTGGTTAGTCCAGTCCCCGAGAGACTCTCTCGAGATTTCCACTAAACTTGTCAAGCTTACGGGTGCTTAACAAACCGTTACAGCTGAGGACACAAGCCTCACCTAGTTGCTCGGGGATCACAATCCCAAAGACTTCAATTGCTCGGGGATACCAATCCCAAAAGACTTCAATTGCTCGGGGATAACAATCCCAAAGACTTCAACTGCTCGGGAATAACAATCCCAAAGACTTCAACTGCTCGGGGATAACAATCCCAAAGACTTCAACTGCTCGGGGATAACAATCCCAAAGACTTCAACTGCTCGGGGATAACAATCCCAAAGACTTCAACCGAGGAATCACAAGTTCCTCAACAAACGAGAATCGCAATTCTCTTACAAACACAAAACACACTCACTTTACAAAGCACTCCTTAATGAGTAGATATGAGTAGAAATAGTACGCTCAAGATCACAACAACTTAGCTCAATAGAATGGCTCTTCAAAAAGCTTTATGGATGAATGGAAAATGATGATCAATGTAAGAAAGCTTTTAGCAATGAAAATACTCAAAGTGTATATGTTGTTGTTGTGAAAACACTGAGTTGAAGCTGTATTTATAGGTGAAAAACTCAGTCTTACCGTTGTCTAATTGCCAATTAAGGATTGCTGAAATTACTCAGTGACAATCGATTGTCAAGACTAAACAATCGATTGTTTGCCTATCAGATTAAAAATTCAATCCCAGATTTTACGTCAACAATCGATTACTTCAAATCAATAATCGATTATTTATAACGTTAAGAAATCCTTTCCAATTTTTGGCATAAAACATCGATTGTCCGGAAATCAACAATCGATTATTTTAACAACGTTCAGAAAATCTTTTCCAGATTTTAAGCAAAACATCGATTGTTAAATATCAACAATCGATTACCTGAAGGTAATTGAAAATATATGACAACGGTCAGCTTCAACAATCGATTATCAAATGGAATAATCGATTATTAATTAATTTCAAAACTCTCTGTCTCATATATAATCGATTATCAAAAGCCACAATCGATTATCATTTTATTTAAAATCACTGGGAGACATTTTTCTCATTCTAATCGATTACCATTAGTTCATAATCGATTTTTATGAGTTTTGAAAACTTTGCCTCAGTTAACAATCGATTATCATAAGTACACAATCGATTGTTATGCAGTTTGCAAAAACCTGATGTTAACTGACTTACTCACAATCGATTATCATTAATTCACAATCGATTGTCATGCAGTCTTGGCTTAGAGATACTCGATTATCATAAGTACATAATCGATTATCTTAGCCCAGATTTTTGAGGCATGCTTGGAAAACATTTTAACAAATGTAAATATGCATAGTTTAAAATCATTTGACACTTAATTTAAATATGCATGATTTTGGAAAAATAATTTTAGTAGAGAAGCCATGTTATGAGCCAAGTTGAGGAATCAAGATCACAATTAATATTGACTCAATTATAACATTTCTAAACTTTGTCTTGAGCTTCTTGTAATGCATCCATTTTGTGCTTGTCCTTGAGTACTGCTATATATCGCTTTTTGCTTTGTTTGACATTCATCAAAACCTACAAAAGAACACACGTTTAGTATATTGCATTTGAAACGTGTTTCCAACAGTTAGCATATCGCAACGTCGTCGTGGGAACCACAATCGAGCCCATCTCTCAGGAGGCTCTTCCATTATATAATTTTATATTTTCTTGGCAATACTTTTGAGTTGGGACATTAACTGATTAAAATCTTCTTGTTTGTATGACCTTGCAGCACTTTGAAAAAGATTATTACCATGGACTTTGCATGTTTTTGCTTTAATTTTTTCTCAAAGTTATAAAGGCAGATACCATGGTGAGCATCAGGAAAACCATTCTAATACCATTTGCGATCAATTGGTTTCTATCTGACAAGAAAACTAGTTCATGACGAATTTGAATTGCTTTTCTCATTTCCCCAAAGAACCAAATGCATGCCTCATTGTTTTCTGAATCTGCTACACCAAAACATAGAGGAAAGATTTGATTGTTTGCATTCTTTGATATAGCAACAAATATAACACCACTATATTTTAACTTCAAAAACGTTGCATCTACTGCAATAACGGGTCTATAGTAGGACCAAACCAGCTACTGATGCCACAGGAGCAAAGAACAAGTAAGCAAATCTGTACATGGAAATACAAAAAAATAAATCTTAAAGTATGAAGTTTTTCAAAATAGTAACTAACACGACCCAAACTCGGTCTTGATGGCGCCCGACCGCAAGGCTAGGAAAGCCCGACTAAACCACAATTAAGAGCGGCACAGCCCAAAGAGAAACAATTTAGGAATAACTAGCAAAATTAAATTACAAACTCCCAACCCAAGGGGTAATTCATACCCAAGAAAAACACAACTGAATAATAATCCTCCCAAAAATCGAGGAGTCACGAGTCCAGAGCCTCTAACAAAACAGAATACAAGTCTGAACGGAATGATAGAGAGTTTGATAAAATAGCAAAGAACATGACTAATAAATGATAGAGATAGAGTGAGTGGTCCTGCGGATGCTGGGCAGCTACCTCAATACTCTTAATAGCTCGAGAAATCAAAAGCATCAGCACTAAGTCTCTGGAGCACCTGAATCTGCACAAAAGGTGCAGGGAGTATGGGGTGGGTCTACAAACTCAGCGAGTAATAAGCATGTATAAAAACCCAAAAGCAGGAAATCCACAATAAAGCAAAAAGTAAAGCTAGTTAAACAGTTCTATACAGTACAAGTCTCAGATATATCCAAATAAAGCAACAGTAAATAAATGCATGAGATGCAATGTAATGCATGACCACTGCGGAGCGCGCAGTCCGATCCATTTGGGTACCCGCGCTCATTGTGGGGGTTCAGACTCCAAAGGGTTTATCATCCAAGTAGGAGGTTTACCGGCCCATCTATAGCCAACAACACTGTATAATGACACTCGGTCGAACTAAGCCATAGTCCCCAATCATAATCGACCACGCACTCGCAGTAGAGTACGTGTCTCACCTCAATACGGCGTCACAATGTGATATACCGGGGTTTTTCACCCTCGGGTCATCATCTACACCCATAACTCATCTCAAGCCGGCCGCAAACTAGCTCGTAATTCCTTTCCCTCGAGAATCAACGTCCGCGGATGCCAAATCTACTCAAAACCAATAGGAATACGTCAAAATAGGCTAATGGAACATAACCCAATCCGAATATCTTGAAATACACCCAAAAACATAAAGTTGACAAAACCCGAGCCCCGGGCCCACTTTTCGAAAAATTATGAAATTTACATTTTCAGAATCCTCGTTTCTCCACGAGTCCATACGTATTAAATTTACAAGAATCGGAGTCCGTTTGACCCACCAAATCAACACTTTAAGGTTCACTTGGGTTTCAAGCCCTAACCACCATTTTGACATTAAAAACCTTGATTTCTAAGTGTTTAATCCATGATTTAGCACCATAATCACATATTCGAGGTCTAAGAGATCATACCTGAAGAATCCCCTCGAAAATCTCTCCAAACCTCTCTCAATCGCCTCAGCCCGAAGTTCTATTGTTCTTCTCCTTTTCAAAATATTAAACCCTCTGATTTCATTAAAACTGGACGATTTCCGCTTTCGCGGAATTTTTCCGCTTCAGCGGTCCCACTTGTGCGTCCAGTTGACCACTTCCGCGGTCTGCCTATTCAGCGGTCGCTTTTGCAGTCGATCTACTGCTTCCGCGACTGCTGCGTACGCGATCCCTTTGACCGCTTCTGCGGTCTCTGGCTTCCCCCTTGGCCGCTTCTGCGGCTTATTATCTGCTTCTGCGGACACCGCTTAAGCGGTCTCCCTGCCGCTTCCGCGAAAATACCTGAAGCAGCAATAAATTTTGAAGCTTAACTCCAAAAATTCCTTGTTTAACCATCCGATATCACCCCGAGGTCCCCCGAGGTCCAAACCAAAAATACTATTATGACCAAATACCTCATTCAAACTTAAACACCAAAAATCACCAAAATCATCAAAACAAAGACTAAGATAAACATGAACTTCTCAAAATCTCATTTGATACCGAAACCAACCAAACAAAGCCCGAATGACCTGAAAACTTGCAGACATATCCAGAATCACCTTTCGAAGCAACTGCAACTCTCGGAGTTCCAGTCTGACCTCCGGATCAAAATCTCACCTATCAACCGGAATTTGCCGAAATTCAACTTAGCCAATTCAAGCCTAATTCTACACCGGGCCTCCGAATTCAATTCCGTCTTCTCTTCCAAGTCACAAATCACCTACCGAAACTAGTCAAATAGCCAAAAATCCATTCCGAGCCCTCTAAATCATAAATCAACATCCGGTTAGCTTTGCCAACTTAAGCTTTCCTTATAGAGACTATTGGTCTCATTTCTAACCAATTTCAACCCAACACACTTCCAACTCGCCAAACACATATATCAACAAACGGGGATGCATAATACGGGGATAACGGGGCTAAAATACGGAAGACGATGGGTCGAGTCGTCACATCCTCCCCAACTTAAGTAAACGCTCGTCCTCGAGCGTACCCAGAGTTGTACTAGAAGCAACCCAATAACCACACGACATTACCAGTCATATGCTCGGGGTGATCCCAGGTCACCCTAACTCACATAGGTATCGATAAAACAACACAGCTGAAATTGCACAATCCATCTGGCCCATAAACCGTAGAACCACACCGCACTACCCGAAATCACACACAAGATCAAAACCTCACATCTATACTCAGAATCAATCCGAACCAGCTGTAATAACCCACACCTGCAACCTCAGGTGAATTCATACAATATACACCACCTTCCAACACTCGGAACAATAGTCTCTATTCACAGCAGTTACCCACAGTACCCAATTACCAATAGGAAACCTCTTATCTAGCTAAAGTCTTATTCCAACACTTTCGCATATTGCCAACGATCACTAAAAAAAGCAACGAACCGTAGCAGTTCTTCAGATCAACCATTCATGAAGTCACTTCCAAGTTGACTATTACCACAAATGATTTTTCGGGCCAAACCTCGATGTTACCACTCTAACCAGCTGAAATCAAATCTGCTCATACTTATTAGTAACCCAACGATCACCCGAATCTATCACACCACTTCTGGTGATATGGTGATACATGCCTAAGCCACAATTGCATAATACACGCGCCAATAAGGAACAGTCTATACATACCCAAATTAGGAAAATGACTCAACCAGAAGAGTTATACCTCACGCTCATAAATACCTTCACAAAACCAAATTGTGACCCCGTCTCACATCATAGGAATAGAGTACCTGAATCCTCCTCGAGAGGTCCTAACTTCACGTGGCCTCGCCACAACACGCGATCCTATCCCAACACCATTACACATGAAGCACCTCGTGTTACCATGCTCACAGTAGACAGCCATGCACAGATCTATGCCTGAAACCACATTACCCCTCACACTCATGGTGAAACAAGTAATATACCCCATTCAGTCCTGAAAGGGCACAACCGATACACTATTCGCCAAGCAATTCTCAATACGGATTTTCCTCAGAAGCCGGGAAGCAAGGAAAACAAAGCAACACACGGAAAGCTATTCTCAACCTCACACTGTTGCGGCGCGCAACCCGATCCAGATAACATACTCGTGGCGGTGTGCCACCCGATCCACACAATATCTCACATGGGGAGGTGCACATCGAGCCAAATTTGCTCATAATAACAAAATACCAACATCGGTCGAAGCAGCTGAGTGCATAAAGATATCTTATTAGCGTTGTAAGCTACAAAATTCCACTCCCACTATTATGACTCATGATCAAGCCAACGACATGGTGCCCAGCACCAGATAATTACTGAAATACACAGTCTCGCCCGGCAACATGCCCGACTACAAGGACGCATCTGAAAAGTCCCTCAATACAGGAACCGAAATCAATGGTAGAAACCTCTATACTGAAACCCGTCTCGAAGGCCCAATTAAGGGACGCAATTCTTCCCAGATACCGCTATTCTCTGGAACACAACCATCCAGCTAGAACATAGTCCGATACACCCTGCCACGCAACCTGTGGCATTTCCCGACATTACTCATAGCACAATCGTTTAGAATAATCCGACATTGAGACAATCACTCTACATCCCCATAACATATCCAGAATTTAATATACAAAGCAAGGAACGATCCACCCGGCTTCCGAATTCCCAATAGCCGCTGACAGTACCAATACAACACACACGATCCTCAATTACCGCATAAACTACATCGGAGAACTCCCAGTCTCCGACTACTCATAGCACACGAATCAACATACCTGATCCAAATTTCCACAATGCAAAATACAGATTACACCTTAAGTACCCAACAATTCCACGAGGGATATTTTAAAACTCCCATGCGCGATCAAACAACTCAGATATCCGCAGTTGATCCCATAAGGAATTGCCGTAACACTACTAATGTATCATTTGTGGAATTACCCTCTTTCCGAAACTTATGCTATCGTCAAATCACTTCTACTTAACAGTACCAGTTCCTTGATTACCTGAAGCTACTCATTACCTAAGACATAGCCAAATTCACCATATCTTTCAGAACTGAGTCGAAAAATCGCACACTCCCATTTCGGTCCTTTACAGCATACCGCATACCCAACATTCTCCAGGGATAACATGAGAACTTCCATCTTCCTTCGGCACTGTAGATATCAAGGCACCCAACTAGTCAAGGACTTTCATTGATTCCCTTTAGAAGAAAAATTTATACACTCCATGCTCTGCATGTCCATAGCAAATATACATCTCCAAACCACGATGAAACTCAACAAGAATTCTCTCCCAATTCCATTTTCACAAGTTAAACTGCCAAGGTCGGAATCTCTCTACCTGAACCAAGCTAAGCAGACTTTCAATACTCAGAAGCTTCGCTGCCCAACGCTGGTAAGAACCCACTACCTCAACACATACCACGATTGATCATATCTTTACCATACCGATTCGGGCCCGTAACAAGTTACTCCATTTGTCTCGATTCCCACCTGATTCGTTTTCCAACTAGATATACTCTCTTTTTGTAATACCACAATGTCTCAACCCAGTCTCACTATACGAGACCCAACACCAGACCACACCATCTAAGACCCATACGTCACTAAATGCTTTCTAAAATATGCTCTAAATTACCACATTACGAAATACTGTACCCGACGAACTTTCTGCGATTCTGAATCGGTTACCCTTATTTTCTAAATACTGATACCTAGAATCCCGTAATGAATGTAGAAATACCACAAGTCTTGACCTATGCTAATGAAAACACTGACTTGGTCACATACTCAACCTCAAAATACCAGAGTGATACCTATCAAATTTCGATCACATCAAAAACTATTCTCAAAAGTCGACCACTCTTATACACACTGCAATTCACTTGACTTAATAAGTCAAATCACTTGTGCCTTATCAGCACTCTGACACCACGGGACGAGATCTTATTGCGATACAACCAAACAACTTTTTTTCCTTACGCCAAGCATTCTCTATCAACAGCTTGAGACATTCCCTTATTTCCCACATATGCAAAGCACCATACAACCTTTGGCAAAATTTCGCTTCACTCGCACCACCCTCGGCTCCCTTTCTGCAACCAGAACTGATTCACTCACATGCATCGAATCGGAATGATCACAGTACATAACAATACGACCATCACATCCACAACAACCTCCCTAACTTAGCTCGAAGCCATTTACATCACAACACATATGCTCTATTGCTATCGTAATATCATGGTGATATTAAAATCACTCTTTCACAAGCTTGTAGAAACACGAATCATAAAAAATTCTAACTTTCCCCTAATTCTTGCATTCATTCACACTACTGTTAAGCCCACTCTTTAAGGCGTCAATTTTTCTACTAAGTCCAAAATTTCCAAAAATTTTGGCAGAGTTTCCTTTGTAATTGAGCATATCCACCTGTCAGAGAATTGCCAAAATCATCCTAACAACACGTCCACAACTCGACGTATCATCACAATGTATAACAACAAGCTCAATCTCGATACTACATGTACTGTATTATCAAAATTGATACCTGAACATGCGCTGCACCTGTTCGAATCATAACATATAGAAAAATACATCTTAATTACACATATGGTCTTCTAACATACACATAATGATCATACCACTTCGGAATAATCTGTGCGAGATACCCACCTGCTTGCTTCAATATAATATTTCGGTACATCATCCACCGTCATACTCTTCATGCAATCAATTGGTCTTCCTGAGTCTGGACTCATACCACAACACACAGACTCCCAGCTAGGAGACTCGAAAAGATTTTTCATGCCCCCATAACTCGGGCCACATCTCCATTTCACATTGAGAATCAAACATTTAATGGTTCGTCTACCGCCTAACAGACCTTCTTCAACACTTCCAAGTCATATGGACACATTACATGGCACCAACATACACACCACGTAGCTATCCAGCCGCCATCACCACAAATAGGGACAATACTAAACTTATAAGCTCATAACACTAGCTCACTCAATCAGCACCTTGGTGCTCAAGCCATAGACAGAGATTCCGCCTCAAGTCCTCTAGACTGGCCCAACATCAACTCATAGGAATCATATTCGCCCCTCGATAGGGGAATCACCAGCCATCAAGGCACATATAATACTAGATGCTCAAGGACGCATACAAACGTGAGGAAGGAATTTCAAGGGTTACCCTTCAAACTGAATCAAGAACGCACGATAAGATTTCAAGAAAGTGGAGTGTTTCCTAAAGGTTCTGTAGCCTCATGCTTATAAGTGTGGTGCACGACACACCCATAAACAAGACTCTACTAAACCAGCTCATGACTCGTGAGGCCGATAAACCTAGGCTCTGATACCAACTTGTCACGACCCAAATCCGATCGTGATGGCGCCCAGCCGCGAGGCTAGGCAAGCCCGACCAACCACAATTAAGAATGGCATCCCAGCCCAAAGAGAAACAATTTAGGAATAACCAGCAAAATTCAATAACAAACTCCCAACCCAAGAGGTAATTCATACCCAAGAAAAACACAACTGAATAATAATCCTCCCAAAAAACCGAGGAGGCACGAGTCCAGAGCCTCTAACAAAACAGAATACAAGTCTGAACAGATATGATACAGAGTCTTATAAAATAGCAAAAGAACATGACTGATATATGATAGAGACAAAGTGAGTGGTCCTGCGGATGCTGGGTAGCTACCTCAATACTCTTAATAGCTCAAGAAATCAACATCAGCAAAACTAAGTCTCTGGAGCACCTGAATCTGCACACAAGGTGCAGGGAGTATGGGGTGAGTCTACCAACTCAGCGAGTAATAAGCATGTATAAAAATCCTAAAGCAGGAAATCCACAATAAAGCACAGAGTAAAGCTAGTTAAACAATTCTATACAGTACAAGTCTCAAATATATCCAAATAAAGCAACAGTAAATAAATGCATGAGATGTAATGCAATGCATGACCACTACGGAACGTGCAATCTGATCCATTTAGGTACCCGCGCTCACTGTGGGGTTTCAGACTCCGGAGGGGCTCCTATAGCCCAAGCGCAATGTCATAGTAACATACGCTGCGGCGCACAGCTCGATCCACTATCAGTCCAGCTGCATGTATGCAAGCCTCACATGTACATATATCTTGCTATTTGTAGTTCATTAGAAATCTTAGGATTAGGTGTCAAACCTCAATATTTACAAAATCATGTTAAACAGTGTTTTAGTACAGGACTGATGTCATGAAAACATGCTATAATGCATAGAAACAGTGATAACGATCCTCACGGGATCCAAATAACCGACACGCAGCCCAAATATATTCATAACCATCCAAGTAGGAGGTTTACCGGCCCATCTAAGCCAACAACACCGTATAATGACACTCGGTTGGACTAAGCCATAGTCCCCAATCAAAATCGACCCCGCACTCATAGTAGAGTACGTGTCTCGCCTCAATACAGCGTCACAATGTGATATATCGGGGTTTCGCACTCTCGGGTCATCATCTACACCCATTACTCACCTCAAGCCGGCCGCAAACTAGATCGTAATGCCTTTCCCTCGAGAATCAACCTCTGCGGATGCCAAATCTGCTCAAAACCAATAGGAATACGTCAAAATAGGCTAATGGAACATAACCCAATCGAAATATCTCGAAATACACCCAAAAACACGAAGTTGACAAAACCCGAGCCCCGGGCCCACTTCTCGAAAAATTACGAAATTCACATTTTCAGAATCCTCGTTTAGCCACGAGTCCATACATATCAAATTTACAAAAATCGGAGTCCATTTGACCCCTCAAATCAACACTTTAAGGTTCACTTGGGTTTCAAGCCCTAACCACCATTTTGACATTGAGACCTTGAATTCTAAGTGTTTAATCCATAATTTAGCACCATAATCACATATTCGAGATCTAAGAGATCATACCTGAAGAATCCCCTCAAAAATCTCTTCAAGCCTCTCTCAATCGCCTCAGCCTGAAGTTCTATTGTTCTTCTCCTTTAGAAATATTAAACCCTCTAATTTCATTAAAACTGGACGACTTCCGCTTCCACGGTATTTTTCCTCTTCAGCGGTCCTCGATTCCACGTCCAGTTGACCGCTTCCGCGGTCTGCCCATTTCTTCAGCGGCCGCTTCTGCAGTCGATCTACCGCTTCCGCGAGTCCCGCGTACGTGGTCCCTTTGACCGCTTCTGTGGTCTCTGGCCTCTTGGCCGCTTTTGCAGCTTATTGTCCGCTTCTGCGGACATCGCTTAAGCGGTCTCCCCGCCGCTTCCACGAAAATACCAGAAGCAACAACCATATTTAAAGCTTAACTCTAAAATTTCCTCGTTTAACCATCCGAAATCACCCCGAGGCCCCCGGGTTCCACACTGAAAACACAATTATGACGAAATACCTCATTCAAACTTGCTCGAGCCATAAAAGCACTAGCTTAAACACCAAACATCACCAAAATCATCAAATCAAAGCCTAAGGTAAACATGAACTTCTCAAAATCTCATTCGATGCCGAAACCAACCAAACGAAGCTCGAATGACCTGAAAATTTGCAAACATATCTAGAATCACCTAACGAAGCTACTGAAACTCTATGAATTCCATTCTGACCCCCGGATCAAAATCTTATCTATCAACCGGAATTCGCCGAAATTCAACTTAGCCAATTCAAGCCTAATTCTACACTGGGCCTCCAAATTCAACTCTGTCTTCTCTCCCAAGTCACAAATCACCATCTGAAACTAGTCAAATAGCCGGAAATCAATTCTGATCCCTCTAACTCATAAGTCAATATCCGGTTGACTTTGCCAACTTAAGCTTTCCATAAAGAGACTATTGATCTCATTTCTAGCCAAATTCAACCTAACACACTTCCAACTCACCAAACACATATATCAATATACGGGTAAGCATAATACGGGGATAACATGGTTGAAATACGGAAGACAATGGGTCGGGTCGTCACATTAACATTTGAAACTTCAGGCTGATGGTTAGTATTATTTTGCTTACCTATTCGGTGCATCTCTTTTTATGCTTGTGTATGTTCCTGGGTTTTCGGCCACCATCATGTGTAGGTTTGAAGGAAGAATCTGGTAGTTCTCTTCAGGTGTTCCCCTTATGCAAGCAACAACTTTTTGAATAGCACGCCATGCCATGTGATAACCAATGTCAATTCCAATTTTTTTTTCATTTCATATTCTACAAAGGCTGGTGTAACCTCTATCTTTTTATCTCGAACATGTTCTATATTTTGTTCGCTTATAAAATTTGATGTAGCATGTTTCTAATATGATTTTCTTGCATCAACCGAGCATTCATGGATGTTATAATATTTTATCACCCTGAATAGTGTGGAATTTTTTATTCTGGTAGCACGAACATTCCAACCACATTTGTCCATGATGCATTTCAGCTTGTATCTCTTAGAACATGATCTGACAACAGTGAATTCAACCTTTTGATTTATCTCTAAGCTACAGAAAAATTTAGTCATATTTTGTTTGTTCTAAAAGATTGATCCAACTCTTACTTTCTCAGGCAACACATCGTGCCTTGGTATTTTACATGGTGGAGATTCTTTCACCTTTCTCCTCACTTTTTTTCTTGATTTCTGAGAAGCACAAGAACTTTCAGCAATTTCTTCAATTCTATGTGATGTTATCCGTATAAGATCCTTGTTTACTTCATCTTCATTGTTGTTTATCACTGCAGAAGGTGAAAAAAAACTTTGTTGGATTATGTGTTGGTTGTCAATTTGTATTATTAGCTGTCCTTCTTCTTCTTGGTCATCGAGAAACTAGTAAGAATTTATTGGAGGGGGGGGGGGGTAGTAGTTGCAACACTATCTATTCTGAAGCACCTGTAATGTTAGAAGGTTGTTGCCCTTTGTCTACTTCTATTATTGACTGTCGTACTTCATATTGATACTCAGCAAAAGGCTCTGAATCTTTTGCATATGAAAGAGATTGGTTGAATGCTGCTGATTCTGAAGGTTGTATTTTTTTATGACGAAATGGCAATTCTGGTTGGCTAAATCAGTTGTAAGCAAATGTATACAGGTACTGAGTACTTCATCTTAAGTTGCAAGCATTCCTTTGCTTGTATTTAGTTTGATATCAAACCATACTTTTAATGCATTTATGGTTGAATCAATATTTGCAACTTCACTAATTTTCTTCAGGAATTTATTGAATGATATGTCCTTACTAAGTACAACAAGTTTTGTATCATGATTCACGCATTTGAAATCAGGAGTCCATTATAAAACCACAAATCGAACTCATCCTACAGATTCATGTTTAGTGGCAAGTATTAGGAAAATGAACAGAAGAATTTTTATATTGTTTGTGCTGAAGTTTTTACAAATAAACTAAATCACTTAGGCATCTTCTGCTGAGGTTTTTTTTGAAAAAGATACATGATATAATTAATATATCCTGCAAAGAAAACGTCAGCTTATAAGTGCTAAAGTTTTTAGAAATAAACTTAATAACTTCAGCATATTAGCTGAAGTTTTTTTTATCATGGTGATTCATAAATGCAAGGGAAAACAACTTCAGCAGGTAAGTGCTGAAAATTTTAGAAATGAACTAAAAAACTTCAGGACATTAATCCGAAGTTTTTTTTTATAGAAAACGATAGCATGTTTCAGCATTAATTGCATAGGATACATCAGTAACCTATACAATTAAAGTAGTTATTATATTGCAATTGGGGGTATGTGTTAGTATAATAAATGCATTCCTATCATATTCATACACACTTTTCATTAAACAACCTTTAAAATTCCTTTTTGCGTTTTCATATACCATGGAGAAGTTTTCCTCCTATATAAGCACGCTCTTCCTTGTGAGTTTATTCACTCAAACATATATATTTTTGCAGATATAAAATACAAAAAGAAGAAAATTGGATGTTGTCATTAGAAAAATAGTGGACGAGATCAAGCAAGACATCATTGAGTCATTTGAGTTGAAGCTTGCTGAGGTCATAGAAAAGTACGTCAGGGAGCTCGAAGAAATTAACAAGAAGCTTGATACGCTTGTGATGTATGCAAGACAATCTTGCTGATGGAGATGCTCGTCCATCTGGAAGCGACGATGATGATGATGATGATGATGACATGGACAATTAATTTTTTGTTTTATTTATTTATGTAAATATTTTTATCTTTTATTATGTTTTAATGAAATATTAAGTTTTTGTTATAAGTTTTTTCTGTATTTTTTAATATTAATTCTATTTAAATTCGAAAAATAGCAGAGGAAATGAACTATATAACTTCAGCAGGAATTACCAAAAACTAATCTGAATATTAAGCATTTTCTGGTATGAAGTTTTTTCAAATAATAATAAT
Source organism: Nicotiana benthamiana (assembly GCA_034376525.1). Taxonomy (NCBI): domain Eukaryota; kingdom Viridiplantae; phylum Streptophyta; class Magnoliopsida; order Solanales; family Solanaceae; genus Nicotiana; species Nicotiana benthamiana. Next base: position 71,835,500 of record CM067332.1, read on the forward strand.
AAAATACACAGTGTTTGATGAAAATTTCAAGCATGAACTAAAAATTCTTTTTAAACATATAAAATAACAGAACAATTAATAAAAACCTTAATCTGAAAATTACATATTGATCAACAAAATATTAAGTATATTTAGCAGATGAACTAAAAAAACTTCAGCATACAAAAATTTATATAAAAAAAAATTTACATATTCCTAAAATCATAAGCATTTTTTGTATGAAATTTTTCGAAGAAATGGTAGTAAAATACTTAGTGCAGGCATTTTTTAGTTCAACATTGAACTAAAATTATTTTTAAACTTATAAAATAACAGAACAATTAACAAAAACTTATCTAAAAATTAAATATTGCTTGATAAAATATTAATCATATTTAACATATGAACTGAAAAAACTTCAGCTCCTCATGCTGAACTTTTTGAGTAATAACTAAAAAACTTCATCTCCTAGGCCGAAGTTTTTTTAGTGCAATAGATTTTTTTAATTTATCCAGTGTAGGAGAAAAACTTCAGCTTCCTGCTGAAGGTTTTAAGTAATAACAAAAAAAACTTCATCTCCTAGGCCGAAGTTTTTTAGTGCAATATGATTTTTAATATAGCCAGTGTAGGAGGAAAACTTCAGCCTCCTGCTGAAGTTTTTAAGTAATAACTTAAAAACTTCAGCTCCTAGGCCGAAGTTTTTTTAGTATAATATGGATTTTCAATTTAGCCATTATAGGAGGAAAACTTCAGCTCCACCTGCTAATTGGAACTAAATCACTTAGTCATCTTCTGCTGAAGTTTTTTTGGTAAAAAATGTATGACATAATTAATCCTGCACAGAAAACTTCAGCTTATTAAATGCTGAAGTTCTTAGAAACGAACTAAAAAAAAAACTTCAGCACATTGGACTGAAGTTTTTGTATGATGGTAATTCATCAATGCAGGAAAATAAACTTTCAACCAGCAAGTGCTGAAGTTTTTGGTGCAATATAATTTTTTAATTTAGCGAGAGGAGGAGGAAAACTTCAGCTCCTCCTTCTGAAGTTTTTAAGTAATAAGTAAAAAACTTCAGCACCTAGGCCGAAGTTTTTTGATGCAGTATGCATTTTTTATTTAGCCAATGTAGGAGGAAAATTTCAGCTCCTCCTACTGAAGTTTTTAAGTAATTAATAAAAAATCTAAGCAACTATACCGAAGTTTTCTGATGCAGTATGAAATTTTAATTTAGCCAGTGTAAGGAAAACTTCAGCTCCTTCTGCTGAAGTTTTTAAGTAATAACTAAAAAACTTAAGCAACTATGCCGAATTTTTTTGATGCAGTATGAAATTTTAATTTATGTTTTATTATTTTTTACCCAGTTTACGAGGAAAGCTTCAGCTTTTAATTATTAACAAATAAACTTCAGCAACTATGCCGAAGTTTTAAAATAATTATATAATATTTGTTTTAATATAATTTCTTCTTCGTTGTGTTATTTGGCAGCTCGTTAACTAAGTAACTTCAGCTTAGAATGTTTGAATTCATCGTCAAATAGATTTAGAATTGCAAATTCAGCATATCAGTGAAGTTGCTCAAACAGCTTCAATCAATCAATCAGAAAACATATAATTCAAAAAATACTTACAATATATTTGAATTTAAATTTGAATGCGAGACGCGACCTACGGAGAGACGAACTGATGGAGGAGATACATCGGAGATCTGAAATTTGAATTTGGGAATACAGAGGAGAGACAGACTTTTATATGTTTTGGAAGGGGTATAATGGTCATATTATTACAAGTTTTTGGTTAGTTGGTTACGTAATCAATACCTTTTAAAAATAGTGTATAGGTTAAAAGGTGACATAAAAATAGGGTACGACTTCAAATCACCCTCAAATATGAGTAGTAAATGATTTTTTAGGAATACATACATAAGAGTAATTGTGGAAAATAAATTGAACTTTTCTTAATTATATAAATAATACTTATTTTAGATCGAAATAAAAAATAAATTGATCAACAGGAGGGATTAAATGTTATGGATAAAAAAAGGCCAAAAGAACTAATTAAAGTGTAGAGGAAATGATACTAAGAATTACTTAAAATAGTCAGACTCACTTCTCCTTTCTCTCTCTAATAGCTCTCGGCGCATGTTAGCAGGGCGCTAACCTACGCCTCCAGCAATGGCGAGGGGAAGGAAGAGAAATCTTGTGAACCAGGTATCACTGGAGTTGGCGAAGGAGGTAACACCAGCTGTGACTAAACATCCTCAATGGCTACCGAGAATGGGATCGGCACCGACAGTGTTTCAGAACCCTAACGGAAATGGAGGAACCAGGACGGAGATAACACCGGAAATTGGTGTCCAGCAGAGGATACCAGTAACTTTTGGCAGCTTTCTACCGTTGAAGTTCCAACCTATCAGAGAGGAAATTATTGAAGGCGATGGAATTTTGCAGGAACAGGAACGAGTCGAATCAGTTCATCGTCAACTTCAGTTCACTGCGCAAACAAAGTTAACTCAGAATGAACCAACAGAAGGAGTTCCTATGACCGAAAATGGCAGTAAAGGCACCATGCATCAGAACAGAAGCCCTCAAAAAGGGAAATCACTCAGCTATGTACCACCTGCAATGCGAGAGGGTACGTTTGTGGTACAAATTGATGAAGATGATACTAGAGAACAGGAGTCCTACTGGGGAAATGCCTTGATAGGGTTTGTACTAGGAGAGGATCCGTATGAGCGCGCTATGGAGAATTTCATTACAACAGTCTGGGATTTTGTTCCGAAACCTCAGATTCTGCATCATGACGAAGGGTATTTTATCTTTAGATTTGATACTGATGAAGAAAGAGATCGAGTTCTCCAAGCTGGCCCTACACATTCCACAATAAACCACTGGTGCTGCAACAATGGAGTATGGACTTTAAATATGAACCAGGAAATGTGATTGTAGTACCCTTATGGGTCACATTCCCTGGGCTACCTCCAGGATACTGGTCCAGTGAAGCTCTTGGGAAGCTGGCAAGTGTAGTGGGTAAGTCTATGTATACTGATAAGATCACGGCTGAACAAGGGAGGATTTCCTTTGCTAGAGTGTTGGTGGAAACATATATTTCCCAACCTCTGCCAGAGACACTGGAATTGCATACCAAGATGGGGGTTCTTGTACAAGAGATTGACTATGAATGGAGGCCCAAATTCTGTAAAGACTGTGTTAGGTTTGGTCATTGTACTGAGGACTGCTGGTATAAGAAGAGGCAAGGAAATGAACAGGAAGCAAAGGTCCGACACAAGGCTGTTGTGCCTAAACAGAAAGCACAGACTGATATATGGCAGTGGGTACCTAGAACAAGGAAGGAAAGTGCAATGATAACAACTGTAGAATCAGAGGAGGCTGGAAAACAAAAGGAACATGCTGATAACAGGGTAAGCAGCAGAGGATCGTTAATAGGCAAGACTATACAACAATTTGTTGATGCTCCAGTGAATACAACCAACAGTTTCGCTTTAATGCAGAGAGGTGTTGATCCAGGGGATGCTGGACCTTCCAGCTTTACCCAAACATGATTATCTGCACATGGAACATAAGGGGCCTAAATAAGGCCTATAAACAAAAGGAGTTGAGACTCTTTCTAAATAAACATAAGGTAGATTGTATTGGTTGCGTAGAAACAAAAGTAAAGGCAGCTAGGGTAAATCAGATTGTAACAAAGCTAGGCAATGAATGGAGGCATACTGGCAATTACAGTGAGCATGCTAATGGTAGAATATGGATATTATGGAAGGCAAATGTGGAGTTACAGGTCTTGATGGTAGACGAGCAATTTATCCACTGTGAGGTTAAAGCGAGGGGTACTACTTTCAGAATAATGCTAACTGTGGTATATGCCAATAATGGTTTATGTAAGAGGCAGCAACTGTGGGCAAAACTGGTGGCACTGGGGGCTAATATTCAGGATTGCTAGCTTATATGTGGTGAATTCAATAATGTACTTCACTCGGAGGACAGAATTGGAGCTCCAGTTGTACAACAGGAGATACAGGGGTTCCAGGATACCCTCAATATCATTCAGCTTTCGTAGCTGAAGACCATGGGCTGTTTCTACACCTGATGTAATAAGCAGAAGTCTGAAACAAGAGGCTATAGTCGAATTGATTGGGCCTTTGGAAATGTTCAATGGATGCAGGAGTATAGCCACATTGAAGCAGATGTGTTGAACCCGGGAGTGTCTGATCACTCCCCTATCTTAATGCAATGTAACAGTGTGCAGCAGAGAAGGAACAATCACCCAAAACCTTTCAAACTTTATGCTTCTGTTATGAACCATGCTGATTTCTCTGACATTGTGAAAGGTTCTTGGAATACAGACCAACAGGGAGGGCCAATGCACGGAGTAAACTGAAGTCCCTAAAACTGGATTTAAAGGAGCTGAATTCACATATGGCTAAGTACAGAATACATCTAAATGAGGCAAGGCAGAAACTAGAAACCATTCAAGTCCAACTGCATTCAAATTGCTTGGACAAATGGTTGATTGACCAGGAGAAGTTGCTGCTTATGGAGGTGGAGAGGTGGAGCAATATTGAGGAGCAGATACTGCATCAGAACACCAGAGCTCAATGGATAGCCTGTGGTGATGCAAACACCAAATACTTTCATGCCCAACTAAAGATGAGGACCAGCTTTAATACAATCACTTCCATATATACTGATGGGGGGATTAAACTAACAGATCCCAGGATGGTGGAAGCAGAGTTTGTGGACTGTTTCAAGTCTCTTCTGGGGGGAAACAACAGCACTGTCCAATGTACTAACACTGAAATCATACAGCAGGGGCAATGCCTCACCCTACAGCAGAAGGATGAGCTTGTCCAACCAGTAACAAGGGGGGAAATAATGCAGGCAATAAAGGACATGCCACATGACAAAGCACCAGGGGTCGATGGGTTCTCAGTGGAGTTTTTTATAGGCAGTGGCACATTGTGGGGGATGATATCTGTGAAGCTGTGTTAGACTTCTTTGCAACAGGGAAATTACATACTGGAGTTAGTAGCACTACACTGACTCTCATTCCAAAGGTACAGAATCCAACCACAGCCAAATATTACAGGCCAATTGCGTGCTGCACAACAGTATACAAGATCATCACAAAAATCATTACAGCCAGGTTGATAAAAGTTATTGATACTCTAGTGGGCAGATCACAATCTGCTTTCATTGAGGGTCGCAGCATCATTGATCATATAGTTCATACAAGAGTTATTCAAAGGCTATTCTAGGAAGGGTATCTCTCCTAGGTGTGTGCTAAAAGTGTACATAAAGAAGGCGTATGACTCTGTTGAATGGGTGTTTCTGAGTAAACTGCTGCAAGGGCTGGGATTTTCTTCCAAATTTGTTGGGTGGATAATGGAATGCATTTCAACTGTATCTTACTCTCTCAACTTTAATGGGGGTCTCACTGCTCCATTCAAAGGGAAGAGAGGGCTGCGACAAGGCGACCCGATGTCACCTTACCTTTTTGTCCTGGCAATGGAGTACTTACATAGACAGCTCTTGCAAGTGATGCTGAGAAAAGACTTCAAGTTTCACCCTAAATGCAAAAAACTGGGGGTAGCACATGTTTGCTTTGCGGACGACCTTCTCTTATTCTGTAAGGCTGATTTTCAATCAGTAAACTTACTTAAACAGATTCTGCTGGAATTTTCAAAGACATCTGGTCTTCTCGCAAATGTGAACAAGAGTGCAGCGTATTTGGCTGGGGTGAATGATTGGCAGAAACAACAGATACTTTAGGTACTGGGCTTTCCAGCAGGTACCCTCCCATTCAAGTTACTTGGGGATGCCACTGGATTCCAAGAAGCTGTCTGTTGCACAATGCTGGCCATTGGTGGAGAGAATTACACAGAAAGTCACCTGCTGGTCATCAAGGCTCCTATCGTATGCTGGTCGGCTTCAATTGATAAAATCTGTTTTATTTGGTATTCAAGCGTGCTGGTCCCAGATTTTCTTGCTACCCAAAAAGATTTTGAAGATGACATAGGCTATATGTAGATCCTTTATGTGGACCGGAGCTTCCACAGTAACAAGAAAGACTCTTATTGCTTGGGACACTGTGCTTACCTTATAGTGCAGGGGGGCTGAATGTGTTGGACCTTGTTAAATGGAACAAAGCAGCTGTGGTAAAGCATTTGTGGGCATTAACAATGAAGAAGGATAGCCTATGGATCAAACGGGTCCATACTTTCTATATTAAGAACAAATGCTTGGATGACATGATAGTTCCAGGGAATGCTGCCTGGGTAATCAGAAAAATTTTCGATTCAAGAACTCTGGTTAAGTTTAGCAATATCAACTGGAAGTCTAGTGGATAAGCTGAGGCAGGTGCAACAGGGTGAGGTGTTCAGCATCGACAAATCTTACAGACAACTCCTCCCTCTATGCAGAAAAGTTTAATGGAAATAAATCATATTACAACCTCAACTCCATCCCAGGTACAAGTACATATTATGGCTGGCTTTACATAAGCGACTCGCAACTGTGGAGCGACTCCAAAAGTTTAATATAGTGGTTCCGCAAGAATGCATATTCTGTGGTGTAGATCAGGAGACCTTTGAGCATTTGTTTTTTGAATGTTCGAAAACAAAAGAGCTCTGGAATCTCCTCCTTAACTGGCTGGGTCATAAGCGTATCATTGCTGACTGGCAGGAGTAGTGTGCGTGGATTAGTAAGCTGGCGAAGAGGAGAAATAGCTTAGCAGAAAACATAGCATGCATGTTTGGGATTCTGGTGCCGACGATATGGAAAGAACGGAATAAATTGAGATTCCAAGGTGGCAGGTTGATGGGGGATACCGTGTGTAAGGAAATCGTGGTCCATCTTCATTGCAGAGGAGCTCCTAGACACAAATGGAGGGCGACTCTTTATATCTTAGATCATTTTCCCTAGTCAAATGAGATGGCATAAATCACGAAACTGTATCACACGTATTATCTTTGTATGTATTGCTTACTTCTTAAATAGATAATAGGTTAGTATTTATATATATCATACGAACAATAGATGGTCAGTATCTATGCTTTCTAAGTTTTGTTGATGAAATGAAATGATTACTGTTTATCAAAAAAAAAAAAGTGTAGAGGAATTATAAATATTAATGCTGAGTAAATATTTAACACCAGAGGGAGGATGCAGATTTGCCACCCGGAGACACATCTATCATGTTTTCCCCCTCTTAAAATATGCTTATCTTTAGGAAAATCTATTCCTAAGCATTTATCAACGTGGCCCAATCAAATAAATCCAACGAGGCTTGTGGGTCCCAACTTACCTGGAAATGAACGAAGTATATTAAAACAAATTATTTTTTTCAACAAAATATCATAAACAAATCCACAATTCTTTTATACGCGGAATAACCACCAAAACTTTTATACCTTCCCATCTTCCTAAGCCAAAAAAACCGTTACTTCTAACAATCACATAAATCATTTCTCCTCTCCTCAAAAAATCATCCTCCTCCGTTTTCCGTTTTCCTCTTTCAAACAATGTCGAGACAGACGTACAGAGTCTGTTTCTGTTTCCGGCGGCGGTTCCGGGTAGTCGCCGCCGAGGCTCCAGCGGATGTAAAGAATTTATTCAATAGATACTCCGATAACGGAGTAATGAATGCAGAGAACCTACAACGATTCTTAATTGAGGTTCAGAAAGAGGAAAATGCGAGTTTAGAGGATGCTCATGGTATTATGAATAATCTTCATGACCTTAAGATCCTTAATATTTTTCATCGGAGAGGTTTACATCTTGACGCATTTTTTAAGTATCTTTTTGCTGATATTAATCCTCCTATCAATCCTAAACGCGGGGTAAGATTCTGCTACAGAATTTTAATTTTTCCTTCAATTTTTGTTTTGTTTTTATCGGTTGATTATACTCTTGTATATGGATTTTTCAGTTATGTTTTGTCCGTCATATCGTGTTCAGATATGGCCGAAAATGTCTTTCTGGAAATTTTTTGCTGTGACTGATTTTACATTTTTGTCAACATTTAATATTTAAAAGTGCTAACACAATAAACACCTGATTATTTCTTCCTATTTGCTTATGTGGGAGGTAATAGACAGAGCGGATTTAGGGGGCGGAAGGGATTATCGGAAAATTACACTGGACATATAAGGAAAAATCTGATTTGAAACCTTATATATTATATTTTGAATCCCCTTAGCACAGCCCTATGTATTATATTGTGAATATTTTGCTCTTATCGAGTGCGCTAATGTCAAATGTTCTGTGTTTTTTTACTTCTTTTAATTTCCCTTTATCAACACATTTTTAGATGATGCAACTCATAAGGTCCTAAAGAGGATTCTAGCAAATAGAATTAGCTAAAGTACTCTAATTCTGGATGGGCTTAGTGTTGAGGCATCGAGTTTGGTATCCGCCTGTGTGAGTCTGCTCAGCCGGTCCTAAACCCGGATAAAGAAGGAGGGTTTCCGTAGACTGGCAGCCAATGTAAAACTAGCCAATTTCATGATGAATCCTCACATTACTGTAATTCTAGATGGGAAGTATTTAAATTTTGATTTGATTATCAGGTGCTTCTCTTGTTGATTGACCCATATGAAAAGCTTTTTAATTACTTGTGGAGGTTGTTGCTAATTTTTAGGTTACTTGGGTAAGTAATCTAATTGTATGGACATGTTCTTAGTAACAGAACGTAAAAGACAACTAATCAAATTGGAGTATCTTTTTGTTACATTTCATGAATCAGCATATTTGATATATTCTTTTCATTAATAACTTCTCCTTTTCCTTTTTCAGATTCACCATGATATGAATGAGCCTTTGTCTCATTACTTCATATACACAGGACATAATTCTTATCTAACTGGGAATCAACTAAGTAGTGATTGCAGTGATGTTCCCATAATTCAAGCCCTGCACCGAGGTGTACGAGTAATTGAATTGGATATATGGCCAAATTCCGCCAAAGATGATGTGGAAGTTTTGCATGGACGGTATGTCCCCTGATTATGGAATATCTAATTTCTTTGTTGATTCAGAATTTGCATACTTTCAATTAAATAAAAAGTTGCCAAATGCTCTGTCAAATTATGATATTTTCATGAAAATGGCTTAATGACAAATTAAGTTACTTTTTGTCTTTAACTGCTAATTGTTATATATAACTGAAGCCCAAAAAACAAGGTTCACCCATTCTCTCATTAGCATACATGTCTACGTGTGCCAACCAATACTGCTGCTACTGCCTCACCATGATCTGTACCAGGTACTTGACTCTAGTGGGTATGAATATGCTAATAATGAAGTCCATGTCTTGAGTAGGCTAAAGCTTTTGGATGACCAGTGACAACAATCTTGTGCCTTAGTAATCCTGTTTCTGTTATTACTGAATTCTTTTTCTATCCTTAAAATAAACTTGCAATTTGGATTCATAAATTATAGCACTACTATTCCAGATTATGGTATTATCATGTTGCTACACTTTCCCATAAACTTACTACATCTTGAAGTGTGGTATTCTTTTTCTTGAGGACTCCATGTTTATTAGAAAAATATTACATTCATTGTCTTTATGACAAGAGGGGTTGCTCTGATAGTAAGCAACCCCCACTTCCAACCGAGAGGTTGTGAGTTCGAGCTATTTGGAAACAGCCTCTCTATCTAAGGGTAGGGGTAAGGTCTGCGTACACACTACCCTCCCCAGACCCCACTAAGTGGGATTATACTGGGTTGTTGTTGTTGTTGTTGTTGTTTTTACATTCATTGTCTTTGTGACAGTAATCAAATCACAACAGTTTTGTCCTTTAGAATTCATTGGAAGTTGTCCATAATTACTAACTTATTTTTAACAAACCAGATCAGTCCCCCGTATAAACAACCAATCTTTTAAGATTTAAATGGACAAAAGGAAAAGGAGAAAGCTCTTAAGCTTTGCTGTGTGTATGTTTTTGTTGGACTAGCATTGGAATTTGAATTTCATCTCATACTTCGTGGACTATACTTCTCATGAATTCTTGAGTCACCAAAAACACATGATCTTCATTTTTGAGCTCTCTCTATTACGCTTGTACTTTTCATTCTTCTTGTAGTTTTCTAAGTGTACTTCATGTCATACAGAACATTGACCACTCCAGTTGCGCTCATCAAATGTCTAAAGTCTATCAAGGAACATGCTTTTTCTGTATCTGAATATCCTGTTGTAATAACACTTGAAGATCATCTAACTCAAGATCTTCAGGCAAAAGTTGCGGAGGTGTGTATTTTCTTATTCTGGATATGATACCACCTTTATTGATCCTAATAAGGCTTTTGTGGCGAAATACTAGATGATCACTCAAACATTTGGAGACATGCTGTTTTCTCCCGATTCTTGTTTGAAGGATTTCCCCTCCCCGGAATCACTGAAAAGACGCGTTTTGATATCAACTAAGCCGCCCAAAGAATATCTTCAGGCGAAGGAAGTTAAGGAAAAAGACTCGAAGAAAGGAACGGAGTCACCTGATACAGAAGCTTGGGGAAGAGAAGTTTCAGACCTTAAAGCCAGATACAATGATAAGGTGTAATTAAATGCATAGCTAATTATTTTGACCCATTTTAGTATGTCGGCTTCTTCAAGCAAACTCTATTTTAGCCACATTCTGATGCTGTTCAAAGCAGGATGATTCTGATGATGGAGTAGGTGATGAAGATGAATTAAGCGATGAAGGAGATCCCAATTCACAGCAAAATGTAGCACCAGAATACAAGCGTTTAATTGCCATTCATGCTGGAAAAGGAAAAGGTGGACTGTCAGATTGGCTGAGGGTTGATCCTGATAAAGTAAGACGGCTTAGCTTGAGTGAGCAAGAACTTGGAAAGGCTGTAGTTACTCATGGAAAAGAAATTATCAGGTATAATTTTGCTCCATCCATCAAATTAACTATAATGTCTGTTATGTATCGCTGTTCTTTGTCAATGTCCTAGACTGGTGGATGTATGCACAACTTTCTGTCTTTTCCTCATGGCATTTCTTTTGCTGGAGGTTGGGGTGGGTGCTCTCATAATCAAGGGTACATCATTCTATTGATGTATTCTTTGTGATTTACAGAGCAAAAAAGTTTTTACTTTTTTATATGTGATCAAACGAGAGAAGATTGCTTGAAAGTTGAAACGATTTGATCATTGTGATATATAGTCCTAACTGCACTGGTGTGTAGGTTAAATGATACTTAAACATTCTGGAATCTTACATCTGAATCACTTGTCATAGTGTTGTTGTCATGTAGTTGTAATGTTGTTATCTGATTGATCTACAGCACCCGGTTTGTAAGGTTTTACCATTTCATTCACACCATGTATATGTAATATATACCATATATGCATAACATTTCAATAATATATACCATATATGCATAGACAAGAGGGGCTTGGTCTGATGGTAACCAACCCTCACTTACAACCGAGAGGTTGTGAGTTCGAGTCTCCCCAGGAGCAAATTCTGGGGATTTATGCCGGGGGTCTATTTGGAAACAGCCTCTCTACCCCAGGGTAGGGGTAAGGCTGCGTACACACTACCCTCCCCAGACACCACTGAGTGGTATTGTACTGGGTCGTACTTTTATACCATATATGCATAACATTTCAATAAAATTAAGTGTTATTCTATGTCAATGTGTTACAGGTTCACTAAGAGGAACTTGCTGAGAATATACCCAAAGGGCATACGTTTTGACTCATCTAATTACAACCCTCTTGTTGCATGGGCGCATGGAGCTCAAATGGTGGCATTCAATATGCAGGTCAATCTTCTTTCTTCATACCCCAAGAAAAGTAAATAAGGAAAAAAGAAAAGGAAAGCAAAAGTGGTAGCACTTCATAATGCAAGTTAACCTTTTCGGCTGGGCCTATATTAAATATGAGATATCTCATTCTTTAGGAAAGACTAAATTTGGGTAAACCGCAATGTCAAAAAAAAGAACGGAAAAGGGACAGCACTACCCCTGAAGTATCAGAATTGGTACAAAATATACCATCCATCCACCTACTTGGATAAAAATGCCCCTACCGTTATTTTTCGCTCAACATTACCCTTATTACTAACAGAAAATTTTTAATAAATAGAAAATTTAATTAATATCCACATGTCACCGTTCCATTGGCTTAACTTGAACTTCGACCAAAATATAATTAAACTCACTCGTAACCGGTTCGAATATTGACTCGCTTCGATTTTAAATTTTAAAATACAACTGTGCTCCCCCCCCCCCCCCCCTCCCCCCTCTCTTCCTCTCTCTCTTATTCAACTCGTTGCTACTTGGGCGACCAGTGGATCCGTCGAAAATAGCAACAAACACAACGACAAATCTCGCTTGCAAATTATGGATAGAAAATTCTTTTTTTTTTCCACTAGACTCAGCATAGTAATCTAATCGAAAAAATTGAATCCATGATAACAAAAATGATTTCAAAAGAAGAAAACAATACTAGTGAAGAAACTATCTTAAAAATTATCAACTATTATTTTAACCCAGTGTGTATGAAATATGAGAAGTGCACAATACCCGTTAAACATAGCAGAAAAGCTTATATATAATAGAACAAATAATGAAAATAAATTAAAAATAGAAATACACATTACATAAACAATAAAAAAATTGAAAAAAGCCTCGATTTGGTTCGATTTTTTGGGTTTTTATTAACACCCCCAATCATACACATACACTCATAAAAAATGCTCATTAAAATGAAATGGCAGAGAGAGGAGTTTAATTATGATTTAGCTTAGGGTTTATATTAGGCCGGTGACACGTGAATATTAATTAAATTTTCTTTTTTTTTAGAATTTTCTCTTAGTAATAAGAGTAATGTTGAGCCAAAAAACTAACGGAAGGGGCATTTTTATTCAAATAGGTGGACGGAGGACACTTTTTTTTACCAATTAAGATATTTTACGTGCAGTTCTGGCCCTTTTCCGTAAAAAGAATATAATTTAGTGTTTGATCTCAGTGGCCCTACAAGATATACATGTGGCTTTTTTCCCTTCATGATGTAACAATTGATTTAGAGGAAATGAGTGAATTTGTTAATCTTTGTCTGTTTTTCTCACGGTGAAGGATTGAAAAAAAAAACTATCAGAACATAGTTATCCCCAAGCATGCATATACATCCTAGGATTTCTATGTATTTGTGATCATTTTGACGTCTGACACATCATTAGGATTATTTGAAGCTTTTCTTCAACACTTGCAAACGTGCTATGATCCCAATATCTGAAACCTGATAATCTAGCAAGCTTCAATTGAAGCCTCTGATATATTATATATTTTAAATGATTTGTCTGGAAAATGAACTTGGAGGAGGAGTAAATATGTAGTAAATAAAGGACAGCTAGAAGGTTGGTGTGACTGTGTTAACCCCCCCCCCCCCCCCAACGGTACTCCTTTAAGCGCAGGAAGGAAAATAGCTAAAAGGGTTTCCACTATTGTTTGCTGTGGATCCCCTCATATTCTCCTGCAACCATCGGGGTAGTTATCTTCTGGAATATAAATGGATTCAATTAGCTGTCCCTAACATATGGATAATGACTTGTTTCGGTTTATCAGTTGCATTACGTTCCCAATTTGCTTGTCATAGTCCTCTTTAAGAAAATGCTCTAAACAAAAGTTTTATGGCAGGGCTATGGAAGATCACTTTGGTTAATGCATGGTATGTTCAGATCCAATGGTGGTTGTGGATATGTTAAGAAACCAGATATACTATTGAAAGCGGGTCCCAACAATCAGGTTTTCGATCCTGAAGCAAATTTGCCAGTCAAAACTACATTGAAGGTACTCGAGGGGATGTAGTTTTATACTTGACTTTGTTGGATTACATATTGATTTGATCTTGTTGATGCAAATAATCCAACACTTCCTGAATTAAGCAGGTGACCGTATTTATGGGTGAAGGATGGTATTATGATTTCAAGCACACACACTTTGATGCATACTCGCCTCCAGATTTCTATGCAAAGGTAGACGAATATACTTCACCATCATTTTTTCATTGTTTAAATTCTGTCATCTTTTGGTAATTAGCATTAATTTTCTTACAACTACATTTCGAGTTGGAAGTTAAGGTATAGAAGTTTGAAGAAAACTGTTTCTTTTCACATTTTCGGCTGAATTGAACGTTGAGTTCTGGACAAGAAGGGTTGCTCTGATGGTAAGCAAGCCTCACTTCCAACCGAGAGGTTGTGAGTTCGAGTCTCCCCAAGAGCAAGGTGGGAAGTTCTTGGAGGGAAGGATGCCGGGGGTCTATTTGGAAACAGCCTCTCTACCCAAGGGTAGGGGTAAGGTCTGCGTACACACTACCCTCCCCAGACTCCACTAAGTGGGATTATACTGGGTTGTTGTTGTTGTTGTTATTGTTGAACGTTGAGTTCTGTTGAAAAGGAGAATCTGAATGGTATAAGTGTATAACTCTATGCAGATAGGAATTGCCGGAGTTCTGGCTGATAATATAATGAAGAAAACAAAGACTCTTGAGGACAATTGGATACCAACTTGGGATGAAAAGTTTGAGTTCCCATTAACAGTTCCTGAGTTGGCTCTACTTCGCGTCGAAGTTCATGAGTATGATATGTCTGAAAAAGATGATTTTGCTGGCCAAACTTGTTTACCTGTTTCAGAACTAAGACAAGGCATCCGAGCAGTTTCACTCCACGACCGAAAGGGAGAGAAATACAACTCTGTGAAGCTTCTTATGCGCTTCGAATTTGTCTAACTGTGAGTCGCTTGTTTTCTCTTATGTTTCTGTGTTTGTTGTGGTAAATTCTGTATCTTTGTGAGTATGTGAGATGAGATGTAAATAAATATATGTAGTAAGATGTGTGCAAATATTTTTTGGAAAGTTGTCTGTCTCTTTGTAACTTGTGGTAAATTCTGTAAATAGATGTGTGTGGTAATATGTGTGAAATTAATTTTTGAAAATTCGTTCTCATTTTCATGGTAGTTTGTAATGCTGCAATCAAGTAAAACATATATGGGCGCTAATCATGGGATTATTTTTATTTATCTAAGCTTTAGGTGGACAAAATTATCTAATACTACCTGTTGTTGAACAATTCAGGTGCGTGCAAATCAATTTGAACACTGCCGGTAAGAAAAAATAAACATATATGCAGGGTGTTATTCAGAAATAAGCAAATATAATATACAATATTTTTCCTTTTTTAAAAATTCTTTTTGGCGCATGCCAAAATATACAATTTCTATTAGACTGCCTAAGCACGAATAGGTATTAGACTGCCTAAGCACGAGTAGGTATTAGACTGCCTAAGCACGAATAGGTATTAGACTGCCTAAGCACGAGTAGGTATTAGACTAGTGATAAACTGGTAATCATTAAATGTTTCATTTATTAATTTCAGTTATTTTTCACTAACTTTATGTATGTTTAATTTTGGTCACCCTTTAAAGTTTAAACTATTGATAGTGTTGCACTCTCATTCTCTAGAAGTTTTATCGGGACAATATATGTTACTAGGATTTAAACCAAGATTAGTAATCCTAATTCGTTTAAGATTTGATAATTGCCAGTTTTTCTATTTCATCTCTAAATAGGTTTTTTTTAGTTCAAATTAAATGAAAATGTTTTTCCCTTAGTTTCTAGTCATACTGATTTTGTACTAATATAAATATGACGTCTAATACTTAGTTTCTTGGTTACCACAATCATAAACCTAATTGACTTCAATTTTCCAAAATCAAATTATATATATTGCTTTCTTAGTTTCTCAAAGCAATCTACCCTACATCCCTCCTTGCAAATTCCACGCCTCGTTGATTGAAAGAAGTTAAAAGAACCTCTCACTAATCATACCTTTTTTTGCCCTAACCCCCTACTACCCCCCCCCCCCCCCCCCCAAAACCCTATAATCCCTCATTGCAACTTCCACGGCTCCCTAATTAGAAAGAAGTTAAAGAAACGCTTACACTTTATTAATACAACAACAATTCAGTGAAATTACACAAAATGTGAGAGTATAATGTGTAAGCATATCTTACTCTGGCTTATAGGAAGGCAGAAAGAATATTATTTCTAGTAGATCATCGGTTCAAGAAAGAAACAAGTGACGATAGATGGTAATGGCTTTTTAGTGTAGTTGTATTCTTAATTGAGATTGATAAAGAAACAAAAGAAAGATGAGTTTAGTTTTGGATTGGAAGACTATTGTGATGATCATATATTGGTGCCACCAACAAACTTTTATGCAGTGGAACATAACTGCATTTACAGGTCTGGTTTTCCTCAGCCAACCAATTTCTCTTTTCTCAAGTCACTCAATCTTCGCTCAATCATATACTTACGTCCAGAACCATATCCAGAACAAAACATGCAATTCCTTAAGATAAACAATATAAACCTTTTCCAGTTCAGAATAGACGGTACTAAGGAGCTGATCAGCAGTGATCTTATAACTGAGGCTTTGAGAGTGATCATTGATGTAATGAATTATCCAGTTTTAATTCACTGTAAAAGTGAAAAACATCGAACTGGTTGTTTAAGGAAATTGCAGAACTGGTGTTTGAGTGATGTGGTGGAGGAATACAAGCATTTTGCTGGCATTAAGTGGAGGGAAACTGACGTTAATTCTCTTGAGGAATTTGATGTTTCATCCGGCCGCGGATTTAGGGTTAAATCTACGAGTTCGAATGAAACCAACAGCATTGGCCCGGAGCATTTGTATGTGTTAAAATATGCATTACCTATAAAGTTCAAATGTTGATCCGACTCTCGTTTCATGCATATGGCTCTTTGCCTAAGAGCACTATTATATACAGATACTATGGCTTGATGAAGATGTGTCTGCAGCCAGAGTTGAATCACCTTATTATAATTTTAATGTTATGGGTTCATATTTACTATTTTTATAATTTTAATGTATCTTTATATATAAATGTTTGTTCCATATCCAAAATTAACCTACATGAGAGAGCTTAAAGGTTGAGGCAGACTGATTTATCAGGTCTGCCTGTTGGTTGTAATTAATAGAACAGATTCAGTTTAGTTATTACTTATGGCTTGCCTAAGTGTTAGGACGAGATCCTATAGGCATGATATCTACTGAAATCAGAAATAACAAGGCTTGATATGAATTGTTTGAATGCACACTTGTTAAACTCGCTAAGTGAGGGAATCATATTATTAAAAGAGAGGTTGAATTTAATGATTTGATTATAAGTTCTGCGGCTGACAGTATCCATTGTTACAGTTTATATCTAACACTGAGTGAGAAAAATCAGATTCAATTAGAAATTCCTATAGGCATGCTTTCTATGCGTTGCTGATTTTAGACTTTGTATACATGGTATAAAAATACAGAAGCCTTATGGACATAGTATCTAAATGCACAAGGCTTGTTTTAAACCTATTAACATGGTATCTAGATGCAGAATATGTTTACGGCCTATGAACATGGTATCTAGCTATAATTGAATATGCCGAATTAAACAATCCTCTAAGCATAATTTCTATATAAAGTTGGATATGCAGAATTCAGAATAGACTTATAGGCATGATTTCTATTTGAATATGCAGAATTCAAGATACCTATAGACATGGTTTCTATATGAAGTTGGGATATGCAGGAATATAGAATAGACTTATAGTCGTGATTTCTATTTGAATATACAGAATTCAAGATACCTATAGACATGATTTCTACATGTTTTGAATATGTAGAATTGTAATGGACCTATAGGCATGACTTCTACCATTTGCATGCATAGTTACCCACCCTCTTTTCACTAGCCAGCCCTAAGCATTTATTACAACTTATTACAAACCAGAATGAATAAAAATTACATCAGAAAAAAGTAAAAAAAGTACAACCAAAGGAGAGCCTGATTCAAACTTTCTGTCTTACATATGAGATAGACCAACTCAAAGACCACTGATCCAAAGTCTTTCTCCAATCAGAGTGTGTCAAAGTTCCCTAAGAGCCTTAATGGGACTCCAGGCAGTGCTCATATCCAAATTGTATCTCCAGAATAGGGACAAGTGCAGTATGGAAGGGCCAGCCCTCAAATGTCCAAGTTCATAGGGAGCTCAAAGGGTCCCCAGGCAAGGCTCACAAGAGGGGGGGGGGGCAGAATTTTGAAATCTAGGAGAGAAAGTGCAAGTGAAGAATAGAATTCTAAGGAATAAAGGAGAGGGAAACAGTTACAAACAGGTACACAAAAGGGGTTCAGGGAATATGGAAATTGCAAAGAGCCTATTGCTTAGGCTAGGGCAAGCATTAGGCATGCCCAGCAATGGAGGATGTTGGCATGCCTATAGGTCTGCCTGGACACACAATATTAGAGGATAGGATCCCAAGGGATCAAGTTTGAGTTATGGAAAATAATTAGCAGTACTGCCATGCCTCAAACCATAGCATAAACACATAGTGGGGTGTGGTTTTAGGAATCATAATAGATTTAGAATAGGCAGAAGGAAAATACAGCATGCTAAAGTAAGCATTAAACTATACATAAACAATAGGCAGAGATGCAAGTAAAGGTAGTAAATAAACGCATTGTTGTGATTGTTGAAAACCTTAATCAGGACATATCAGTTTCAAAGAAGCAAATTACAGCAGTAGCAGTACTTGAAAAATTGTCCACAACACAAGTAAAAAGAGAGAATGATTTTTGAATGTGGGTGTGATTTCAGAAAACTAAGAGTGTTCATGTGTTTGTGTCAATGAATGAGCGTGTATTTGTAGTGTGAAAACAAGCTGAAAATAAAGCAAGAAACTAACAGTGTGCCAATTAAAATCAATCAGTGGAAGAACTTCATTTAATTAAGAAGTTCAGACTAAAACGGTAACGAACAGAAATCATTTAAGAAAAGAGATCGAGTAAGCATCTTGTGCAAAGTAGGAAATTAGGGGTAAATATATAGGAGTTTAATTAAAGGAAGAATCTTTGAAATACACGGTTAAACAAATAAGGTAAGTAACACAATAAAATCAATCAGTACATAGTAAATCAAGGAGTCAGGGATTCAAAATTACTGGTTCATAGGTGAACCAAGTCAGAAAGGCTATGGAAAATTTTCGAATCAAACCAAGTAACAGGGAAATTAGCAAACAAGGAAAGAATCAATCAGACTTACACAAAGGAGGTCTAAAATCAGTCAAGAATTGAAAGTCATTTTAGAGGGGAAGTTTCGCATATATAAAGGGTACACGAGTATTAGGCATGCGAGGCTGAATTTAGGACAAAGAAAAAGCATCATGCAATTACAAAAACCAGTAAGTAGTAAACTATTGGAACATGGTAGTCATCTTAGTGACAAAAAAGATGGAGAGTATCAAATAGCATGTAGAGGGTCTAGTAGAAATACCTTACAAGAGTTCGGCAGGAAATAGAATCTTATAAAGAAACAAAGGTTAAAACAAAGATTTCGAAACTCAGTCGAGCAGTAGACAAAACAATCTTCAAAAACTCGAATAGGTCCAAAGAAGTTAGGGTTTTGGAATCAAACAAGTTCAAAGATGAAGAACAAGCAAATCACATAGCGAATAGTCTCAATACTCGAATGAAACCCTAAATTTTAGGGTTTTGCCATCAATCGAGTGTAGAGATGAAAGGAAAAGTAATCACGGCAAAAAAAACTAACTAAATGATTTTAGAAATCTCAGAAAGAAACTGAGACTTTTAACATGCATATTCTAGTAGAAGAATAATCATAAGAAACACAGTAGAAGAACACATAAAGAAACATAATAGAAGAAACTCATAAAGAAATGCAGTAGAAGAAACATATAAAGAAACATAATAGAAGAAACTCCTAAAGAAACACAGTAGAACAAACCCATAAGAAACACAATAGAAGAAACAACATAAGAAATACAATAGAAGAAATACATAAGAAATACAGTAGAAGGAACTTATAAGGAACACAGTAAAAGACACATATGAGAAACACAGTAGAACATGCTAAAGATAAGAGAAACTTTAAAGGATAACTTAACGAAACCCTAAATCGAAAAAAGATGAAGGCTCTGAAGGTATAGGTTTGAAAGAACTTTGAGAAAATGTTTAAAAGCCTCAAGAAAATACAGATATACAACAGATCTAAAAGAATCAGAAAAACCTCGAAGGGTTAGGGTTTCAGAAGAACCCAAGTGATGAGAAAGGCTTGGAAAGTTATTGATCTGAGGCGGAGAAGTCGAGATCAGGCTCGAATAACCATGGCTGGCCGGAGAAAAGTTGGAGACGGCCATAGAACTCACATCAAACAAAGTCTGGGCCAAGCTTCCTTTTGGTCAGGTCTTGAAACCAAAGTAACCAGGCGTGCAGGAGTTATAGGAGGTCGGTATAGGACCTCAATGGCCTTGGAAGCCATGGATTCCGGTGGTTTTAGGGTGGAAGTGGAGGGAGGCGGCTAGGGTTTGAGAAGATTTAAGAGAGAATTGAGAGAAACGGGGGATTCAAAGGTGGCTGGGGATGCAAAATGACTAGGGTTTGAGGTAAGGGGAAACTAAAAAAGGAAATATTAAAAGGTGGCCATTGATCATTTTAATCAAAGGCCTGGATTGAATGGGGAATCCGGGCGGGTTGTTTAGAAAGGTTGTGGGTCAGGTAGATCAGGTAATTGGGTTGGGTAATTGGGTTTAGGAATTGGGTCTAACTAGAGGTTCAAATCCGGCTAAAATTGAAATACAAATGGGCTATCATTTAAATAGTCATTTTCCATCATTTATTTTTTTTAAAAGTAAACTAATTTCTGGAAGTGAACTAAAGGTGCTAAATTTATAAATAATACATAATTACTAAATTAGAAGTATTGGAGTTAATTTTATAACTATAAATACAATTAAATCTTAAAAGATGACAATACTGCAATTACATGTAATTTAGCTTTAAAAATATCAAATAAATTTATAAAAATATGAAAAACTTATGCTAGCTATATTTTAGCATAAATATAAGAATCAAATAAATAAATCACCAGAAATGATAATTTTGGGGATAATTACTGGGTTTTCCCTTGATAAAATAGGATAATAAATTGATTTAAAAATCTTTAAAAAATTAAGAAAAAATAATAAAACTTGGGATATGCTTATATATATGCATATAGACTATTTTAAAGTTATTTTGTATATTTAAAAATACACAAAAAATTGGGTATCAACAGTTGTCCCTCTTTACCCGAGAATGATGAAAGAGTTGTCAAATAAAGATATGATGGCCAATTTTGACCGAACAAAATGGCTCGAGTGAACTTAGGCAGTGCTCTAGCTTCTGAGTTACCTACGTATCCCCTATCTTAGAGAAATCAGGTCATATGTAGTTCAGGATCCGTCGACGGAATATTTCGATGAAGACTTTTCAAGAGTGGACGCAATATTCAGGACGGGGTAAATGATTAAGGCCTGATAGGGCTGCAGGAACTGGAGCAGGATCGCTCTTACCGAGATGGTCGTTGCTCTCCATTTTACCTGCAAATAAGCAAATACTAGCATATATTGTGCATAAATTTAAACGTGATGCAAATTTTCATCGGACCATGAATGTTGTCTTTGGATGGTTAGGGTGACGTCCTTAGACCATGATGTCTTGGGCCATGATACGTATAATAAAGGATTCGCAGGCCATGAAATGATACTCTCAGGCTATGAGAATGATGCCTTTGAACCATGATGCCTTTGAATAATGATATGCAAAATATTAAAGGAATCATCAAGCCATGGCATGGTGTTCTCGGGCTATGCAAATGGTACCTCTGAAAAATGATGTCCTTAGATAATTTGGTGATCTTTCAGCCCATGGAATGCAGTATTTGACAATCTTTCAGCCCTTGAGATACAAAAGGTGGCGATCTTTCAACCATGCAAGCGTAAATAAAATAGCAATCTTTCAGCCATGCAAATATAAATAAAGTGGCGATCTTTCAACCGTTCAAATATAAATAAAGTGGCGATCTTTCAGCCATGCAAATATATATAAAGTGGCATTCTTTCAGTCATGGAGTAAATAAAGTGGCAATCTTTCAGCCATGCAGATGCAGATGGAGATAGTGTTTAGTCTCGGAAGGCAGAATTATAGCATCATGTTATGCGGAAAAATGCATATGGAGACAGTGTTTAGTCTCAAAATATAGAATAATAGCCCTATGCAATACAGAGAAATGCAAATGGAGATAATGTTTAGTCTCGGAAGGCAGAATGGTAGCCTTATGCAATGCAGAAAATGTTGATAGAGATAGTGTTTAGTATCGTAAGGCAGAATAGTAGCCTTATACAATGCAAAAAATGCAGATGGAGACAGTTTTTAGTCTCGGAAGGCAGAATGGTAGCCTTATGTATGCAAAAAATACATATGGACAGTGTCTAGTCTCAGAAGGTAGAATGGTAGCCTTATGTAATGCGGAGAAATGCAGATGGAGACAGTGTTTAGTCTCAAAAGATAGAATAGTAGCCTTATGCAATGCAGAGAAATGTAGATAGAGACAGTGTTTAGTCTCGAAAGGTAGAATGGTAGCCTTATGCAATGCAAAAAATGTTGATAGAGATAGTGTTTAGTATCGTAAGGCAGAATAATAGCCTTATACAATGAAGAAAATGCATATGGAGACAGGTTTTAGTCTCGGAATGCAGAATGGTAGCCTTATGTAATGTAAAAATACAGATGGATAGTGTTAAATCTCGGAAGGCAGAATGGTAGGCTTATGCAATGCACAAAATACAGATGGAGATAGTGTTTAGTCTCAAAAGGCAAAATGGTAGCTTATGCAATGAAGAAAATATAGATGGAGACAGTGTTTAGTCTCAGAAGGCATAATGGTAGCCTTATGCAATGTAGAAATAAAATAAAGTAGCAAATGGTAATAGAGTTTCTTAACTGCTAGCAGATTGCGATGTTGTGATTGTTGGGGACATTGTGATATAGGGAATGTCACGGGCATGCGTGGATGGGAAATACCGATAAGTGTAATAATACTGAGAGTTGTATTCATGAGCAGTGTTTGTCTCTTGAGCATATAGTATGTCAGATGCTTTCGCAATCCAAGTTTCTTCGTCCAAAGAAAAATCATGAGTTCTTTTGTAGAGGGGAGGTTAGTTCGTATCCCTGATGGCCTTGCTTGACCTGTTCGGCTTTGATCTAGTGATACAATATGTATCATTAGGGGTAACTTCACTGAACAAAGCGATTTCGATAATGAACATGCATGAATTTGTAAGAATATGAAATAAGTATATATTTAAGAGATAGTTTTTTAGATGAACCGAAGACTGTGACGTGGCTCAAGACATTGCAACTTCTCTTGTTACAGAATTTTGAGGGTCCTTCTCAAAATTCTACCCCAGTTTAACGAGTTGATGCTTCCGACAACTGCTTATAATGACTAGCTGAAATTACTTCAGAATATTGAGGGTCCTCCTCAAAATTCTGTCCTAGTTTCCAATTGCAGGGAAAAATGAAAATTTTATTGAATCGTGACCGAACCCATAAGGTTGCCTACGTATCCCATCTTAAACTGGAGTCAGGTCAAACATAGTTACAATTACATCATATTGGAAAGCATAAGATTACACATAGTAGCGCTTGACTACATCTAAATTGATTAGTTTTGGCCAAAGTTCTCCGTCTATTTCTGCAAGTATAAGGGCTCCTCATGTCAGAACTCGGTGAAACATGTATGGACCTTTCCAGTTGGGAGAGAATTTCCTCTTGGCTTCATCTTGATGCGGGAAAATTTTCTTTAACACCAGCTGCCCCGATGTGAACTGTCTTGGCTTGACTTTCTTGTTGAAGGCTTTGGACATTCTGTTCCAATAAAGTTGACCATGGCAAACTGTATTCATTCTTTTTCCATCTATAAGAGCTAGTTGCTCATAACGACTCTTCACCCATTCTACATTATCGAGCTCAGCTTGTTGTATGATTTTTAAAGAAGGAATTTCTATTTCGATGGAAATGACAGCTTCTGTACCATAAACCAGCATATAGGGGGTTGCCCCAGTTGATGTGCGGGCAGTGGTGCGATACCCCAATAGAGCAAATGATAGCTTTTTGTGCCATTGCTTATGCTTCTCTATCATTTTCCTCAATATCTTCTTGATGTTCTTGTTAGGCTCTATTCATCTGAGGCCCCTAGGCTGTAGAATTCTTGTGTTTGATCTTTAAGGTTTCACTATTGAGGTTGGATCCATTTTCAGTAATGATCGATTCTGGAATCCCGAATCGACAAATGATATGGTCGGGGACAAAGTCTGCCACGACTTTCTTAGTCACTTCTCTAAAAGATGTTGTTTTGACCCATTTGGTGAAATAGTTGATTACTACTAGTATGAACATGTGCCTATTGGAAGCGGTCGACTTGATCAGTCCAATAACATTCATTCCCCAAGCGAAAAATGGCCATGGTGAGCTTGTTGCATTAAGCTTGCTTGGAGCTACCTTTATTATGTCTACATGTATCTGACAGCGGTGGCACTTTCAAACATACTGGATGCAATCTGTTTCCATATTCATCCAAAAGTAATCAGCCCGAAGTATCTTCTTGGCTAAGACAAAATCGTTGATATGTGGACTGTAGGTCCCAGCATGGATTTCTTCTAGCATCTTAGATGCTTTCTTTGCGTTGAGACACTATAAAACCCCCCAAATCAGGAGTCCTCATATATAGGATTCCTCCGCTATAAAAGAAGTTTTTGGATAACCTCCAAAGGGTACGCTTCTTAATAGGACCTGCAAGCTATGGTATTCTCCCTTGGCTAAATATTCCCTGATATCATGAAACCAAGGCTTTCCGTCAGCTTCTTCTTCAACATGGGCACAATAAGCTAACTGATCGTGGATCTTTACTGGAATGGGATAAATGAAGTTTTTGTCTGGATGTTGCATAATGCATCAGCAAATTCATTCTGGATTCTATGAACATGTCGGAATTCTGTATTTGTGAACCTCTTTCTCAATTCCTGCACATGGTGCATATATAGGAGTATCTTAGAGTTATTGGTTGCCCATTCTTCTTGCACCTGATGTATGAGTAAATCTGAATCTTTGTTCACCAGTAATTCCTGAATGTTCATGTCAATAGCCATCTTGAGCCATAAGATGTAGGCTTCGTACTCGACCATATTGTTGGTGCACGGGAACTTGAGTTTGGCAAACACTGGATAATAGTGACCAGTTTCTGATACTAGGACTGCTCCTGTACCAACTCCTTTGAAATTTGTTGCTCCATCAAAGAACATTCTCCAACCGTCATAGGATTCTGCTATGCCTTCTCCTATGAATGATACCTCCTCGCCAGGAAAATAAATTTTCAAGGGTTCTTATTCTCCATCTACGGGATTTTCAGCAAGATAATCTGCTAGTGCCTGTCCCTTGATTGCCTCTAAGTTACATAAATAATGTCGAATTCACTCAACAGGATTTTCCACTTTGCGAGCTTGGCGTTGGGTATGGGCTTCTAAAATATGTACTTTAACGGGTCCATCCTTGATATGAGATATGTAGTATAGGCATGGAAGTAGTGTCTCAGATTTTAGACCACCCAAGTCAGAGCACAATAGGTACACTCTAACCGAGAATACCGGGGTTCGTACAGAGTGAACTTCTTACTTAGATAGTAAATGGCCTTCTTTTTCCTTCTCGTTTCATCATGCTGCCCCAGGACTCAACTGAAGGCACCCTAATACTGCGATGTAGAGTAGCAAAGGTCTACCTGGCTCATGGGGGACTAATACTGGTGGTGTTGATAGGTATTCCTTGATCATGTTGAAAGCTTTCTGGCATTCATCTGTCCACTTGGTGGCGGCATCCTTTTTCAACATCTTGAAGATCGGCTCACGGATGACCGTGCACTATACTATGAACTGGCTGATATAGTTAAGCCTTCCCAAGAAACTCATCACATCCTTCTTATTCTTTGGCGGTAAAAGTTCCTGAATAGCCTTGGCCTTTTAGGGATCCAACTCTATTCCCCGGTGATTCACAATAAACCCAAGTAATTTTCCGACAGGAACCCCAAATGCACACTTTGCGAGATTCAACTTTAGGTTGTATCTACGCAATCTGTTGAAAAACTTCCTCAAAAATCTTCCATGTGATCATATCCTTTTTGGACATGATGATAATGTCATCTACGTACACCTCGGTCTCCTTGTGTATCATATCATGAAAATAGTAGTCATAGCCCTCATGTAGGTAGCCCATGCATTTTTTAACCCAAACGGCATCATCTTGTAGCAGTACATTCCATACGGTGTAATGAAAGTCGTTTTCTCAGTATCTTCCTCATACATCCAGATCTGATGATAACTGGCAAAATAGTTCACAAATGATCGCAATTCATGCTTGGCACAATTATCGATCAGGATGTGTATGTTTGGTAAAGAGAAGTCGTCTTTCGGACTGGACTGGTTAAGATCCCTATAGTCGACAGAGAATCTAACCTTCCCGTCCTTCTTTGGTACTGGCACAATGTTAGCTAACCACGTTGGATACTCAACTACCCTGAGGACCTTAGGTTTGACTTGCTTGGTGACTTATTCCTTGATTTTCAAATGCATATCCGGCTTGAACTTTCTAGCTTCTGCTTTACCGGCAGACATGTCAGATTAGTCGGTAGTTTGTGATCCATAATAGACGTACTCAGGCCCGTGATGTCGTCATATGACCAGGAAAATATGTCCTCATATTCTCTTAGAAAATATGTGTATTCCTTCTTTTCTGATGGCGATAAGTGGGCGATGATTCGTGTTTCTTTGACATTGTTTTCATCCCCCAAGTTAACAATTTTTGCCTCGTCCAGGTTGGACTTCGGCTTGTTTTCAAACTTCTTAACTTCCTTAACAATCTCTTTCGGTATATCATCTTCCTCTGAGTCTATGTCTGCTTGTTCATTGTCTCATTGCATGTCACAGTCATTGGTTCATCAAGATAAGTAATAGTAATGTCGTTTAAGTAAAGTAATGAGAGAAAATAGTATGTGTTGATTCATAAGAAAAGTTTAAATTCTTGATAAATAGCATAATCGTTTTGAACATTTAATATCTTATTGCAGAAATTTAAAATGCAAAAGGAAACTTAACTAGTAAAAATAAAATATAGTGCATGATGCTTGTTCAGCCTTGTCAGCTCTGGTGGTTCTGATGGTCCAGTTATTGAGGCATGCTCCTCTGTTTCTAGCCTTTATGGAAGGGCCTTCCTCCCCATCCTCCTCGAGAATGATACAACAATCCATATTATCGTCTTCTAGGAAAAAATTCTTCACTGCTGCCACTACTTCCTCTTCTTCTGACCCATAGATTACATTGGACTGCTGGAAGGTCTGCTCCAAGTGTGGTATTGGCTGCTCTAGTGGATAATAAGGATTGTGCCATGGTGGTTGCCAGCTGTTGAATCCCTCCCAGGTATACTCATATCCTAGACCGAAGGTGATGCCATGTTTCTTTAATTTAATAGGCTTAGCGATTCCTTAGAGGTTCTTGTCGAGCACCTTGCCAAGTTCATATCCGCTCCAGTTCAATATGCTTTCAATTTTATTGTCCCACCATGTGTCCTTGTCAACAGCTTTGACTCACTGGATGTGGTGATAAGTCTCTTTGCCTATCTTTCTTCTGCCCTAGATTACTGGGATGGTCCGGGGATTGTATATGGGATTGCTACCGTTGTCGTGAATAATCACTTCTTGGTGATTCCACTAAAACTTCACTATCCGATGTAGTGTTGATGCCACGGCCCCAGTGGCATAGATCCATGATCTTCCCAATAACAGATTGTAAGATGTCAGCACGTCTATCACTTGAAAATCAACATCAAACCAAGTAGGCCCCATTTGCAAACACATGCTAATTTCCCCACTGGTGGACCTTTGGGAACCGTCAAAAGATTTTCCGTTGATGGCCCCATCCTTGATATCATGCAGTCCCTTTCCGAATGTTTTAAGTGTTACAAACGGACAACTGTTGAGGCTGGACCCTCCATCAATCAAGATTCTGAATCTTCACATTGCACGGTGA
Organism: Nicotiana benthamiana; assembly: GCA_034376525.1. NCBI lineage: Eukaryota > Viridiplantae > Streptophyta > Magnoliopsida > Solanales > Solanaceae > Nicotiana > Nicotiana benthamiana. The sequence goes on from CM067332.1 coordinate 71,863,480, forward strand.
TGTGCAAAGCCTTGTTATGACTCAACCCTTCTGGTGGCAGCTCATCTATTGATCTTGTGACTTTCCAATACTTGGCCTACCATGTTAGCCATCTCTCCGCCGGTGATGTTGCTTGGTTATGCCTCACTCAGCACCCTTAACAGGGCATTCTCATCTGTATCAGAATTATGTCGCAAAGCAAGGATAGAAATTTGTGCTGGTGTTTCATTCAACTGATCCATGACCCAGTATTCCTTAGCTTGTATCTTTCTCCAGAGATCATCTGGCCCAGTCTCGGTTATGGTTGGCCGACTAAAGGCCTTCTTGCTTGACTTAGCCAGATGTTGTAGCGTATAAACCCTACCAGTTCTCGTCATACTTTGTGCTGCAATAGCTTCTCTGAATATGACCTTGTCTTTCCTTCTTGCCTCGGCTGTATAATTCCAAGGTATAGCATTTATATGGAATGGTGTTACGACCAACATTTCCACTGGAATTTGCATAGCTATCTTTACCCCGCACAAAGCATGCACCTTGACCGATAAAACTGCAACTTTGAAGGGTGTAGGTGCATTTGTCGGCGGCATGAATTTGACCTTAATCAATGATGGCATCTTTGCAGAGGCTGGTGCTTCAAACTCAACTGGCATGGACATATTTACCTCAGTGTTAAAGAGGGTTGAATCTAGACTACGATCGGATTAAGGGTGACTATTACCTTCTTTGATTCATCACCTTTTATGATCAAACCGATTGATCCCTTGGGATCCCAATCATCCTCTATTCTAATCATGTGAAGGCCTCCACCCCTATGGTCTAGCAGAGGGTTATTGCGGACATTCGGAGCAGGTTCCTTGCCCACAATAATCTTATTATAAATTAATGTCTGGATCTTATCTTTCAAAGAGCTGCATTCGTCGATGGTGTGCCCTTTCATGCCGGAATGGTATGCACAAGATTTATTTGGATTAACCCATTAGGAAGTATTCTCAGGAGCAGCAATGATATGGGTGACATAAACAACAGTTTTTGGTCTTTCATACAATTGGTCGATAGGTTCAGCAATAGTTGTATACTATTTTGGGGGCCTTCAGTCGAAGTTGGGTAGAGGTCTAGGGAAGTTTTGGCATGGAGGCGGGGATTGGTAGTGGGATGGTTGAGTGTTGTAGGCTTGGTAAACATGTGCTGGTTGGGAATATTTGGGTGAAGTAGGTCGATATGTGGGAGGTGATTGATAAATGGGTTGTGGAACTTGGTAAGAGGGTGAGGGTGCTTGGTAGATTGGAGTAGGCTGATATGTGAGTTGAGGCATGGGGTAGGTTTGGTACTTGATGAGAGATTCGGTTCTTTGTGCCACCATTACGGCTCCTGCGTCCCTTTTCTTGGACACACCACGTAACTATAAGGACTTGTTTGTAGCTTGCAAGGCCACGAAATTTGTAACCATACCGCTTTTGATGCCCTCTTCGATCCTTTCTCCCAGCTTGATAATGTCAGAAAATTTTGTCAACGCCCTCTTTTTCTCGCGAAATTGGGTTCATGACATTTGGGCGGAGTACTCTTTTCCTTTTGGGAATTGGATTGGCAATTTAATGGAGCCGCCACCTAATGATTAAGAGCATTAGGACACTAAGAAGAAATACAACTTAAAAGAAGAAGAACCAGAGAATGGGTAAGGGCTTGAAATTATCTCGAAGGGAAGGTGTTAGGCACCCCTCAAGATCCACTAGTGTAGTTCCTTACCATGCTAATATTGTGACTTTAAATATAAGCAACCAAGCAAACAAGAAAGCTTTCACATAATGATTGCAACACGGGAAGTATACAAGTTAAAAATCATACCAAATTTGGAAGTAGGCGATCTCATAACTTATCTAAAGGACATATAAGTGCGAGAACAGGGGGTTCAAATAATTGATGTAAATAATCAGACAAATGAGTAAAGATGGAAGTTTGGAGAAGAAACAATACTGGAAAAAGTAAAAAAAAAAAGAGATTTTAAGTGACTGAAGTAAGAGAGGAAGTTTAAAAAACTAAGAGTCAATAGTTAAAAAATTTCTAAAAAAGGAAGTAAACAAATGAGGAGGAAGGGGGTCCTAGGTTTATAAATAACATGGATCACCCCACACAACACCCGGTAACCATTTATACATGTGGTGTTATCACGTGGTCATCATATCCATGTCTATCCTTTACCCACCCTGTTAAGGTATTAAATCGTGGATTGGCCTCGTTACCTATTGCATGCTATTACCCGGCCCCAATCCTATCAGTCCCGGAGGTAATTGGGACTACTAGTCCTAAAAGGGAAGGGAGATTGGCTTTTCAAAGTTTTAAAAGGACAAAAGATTAGTGTGACAAACAAAACATATTCGACAGTAAAAGGGGAAACGCATAGCAAATAAAGGCTCAGATAGGCCTCTTTATTCAAAGCAACAAGTTGTTTAGCACGGCTTACAGGTACGGATTAGGTCTTTAATTAAACTTAAACATGAGAGCAGGCTGGTTTATCAAATATTTTTCAAATAAGAAGTCTGAATTAGGCCTACCCCTGGTTGTAATTATCAAAGACTGATGCTATTAATTAATTACCTAATGGTTTGACTGGATGAGACCCGTAGACATGATATCTAACAACGTGGAAATGTACGTGTTTTAAAAAGGGCTTACTGATTACAAAACATAAAACTTACGGATGTAAGACGACATTATTACTGATTTTTAGGCTTGATTCAGATTCAGATGATTATCTTTGTACACATACTTTCTAGGCGTGATTTATTTTGAAACGTTTGTAGAAGTGCGAGAATCCTATAGACATGGTATCTATGATGAATATTTCATTTTTTTAAACCTAGAAATCATTTGCCTAATGCAGAATTGAAAAGGTCCTATAGGCAAGTCATCTATATGATGCCAGAATGCAGAAGCCTAAAGTCATGATTATATGTAGAAGTAAGACAACTTATAGGCAGGATTTCTAAATGAAAGGCATAACTTATAGGCAAGATTTCTAATGCAGTAATGAAACAACTTAGAAGTAGGATTCTACATGTAGTAATGAAATAACATATAGGCAGAATTTTTACATGAAATGCATAGCTTATAGGGTGGATTTCTACATGAAATGCATCACTTATAGGCAGAAGGAGATTTGCAAGAATAAATGCCTAAGAACATGATGTCTACCCATATGCATATATGAGTAACCCTTCCCCTTTTTCCATGAGTTATTACAACTTATTACAGGACAAAATTAAAAAATTACATAAAAAATGAAACTACAACCAAGGAGCCTAATTCATACTCAAGGTCTGAAATATGAGATGAACTAGCTCTGAAGATCAGGATTTTCCAAAGCCTTTCTCTCATTTGGGGTGTATCAAAGTTCCCGAGAGCCTCAAAAGGGGATCGGGGCAGTGCATACAACGCAAATATATTGTATAATCAGATTATAGTGCAGTGTGGAAGGGCCAGCCCTCAAATGTCCAAGTTTATAGGGAACTCAAGGTCCCAAGGCAAGGCTCATAGGAGGGGGGCAGAACTTAGAGTCTAAGAATAAGTGTAAGTGCATAGAGGGAGTTAGAGAAGTCCATGACAGGCTAGTGGTCATGCCCAACAATTAGGCATGCTGGCACACCCCTGACCAGCCTATTAGCTAAGTTTGGGAGCTAGAACTTGAGGGTCAGGTTCAAACTTGAGCAGTAATTTAGATATTGCCGGGCCTTGAACCCTAACTCAAACACATAGAAGGGAATATGGGTGTAGGAATTCATCATAGAAATAGGTACAAAGAGAATAGCATATAGGTTAATCACTGAGCATGAATGGTAAAGAAAACAAGATTGCAGAAGTTGTAAATAAACATATTGGGATGATGGTTGAAGCTAAATCAGAACATACTAGTCGCAGGGAAACAAACAAGTAAAGCAGAAGTCTTGTACACCCAAATTGCAAGCAAGCAGTATAAGAAATCTCAGATGAGAGTACAGAATTGAAAGATTATAGTGATTGAGAGTGCGTAAAAGAATATGTGTATATAATTGAAGGTTCCAAGTTGTTCTAAGTGCAAAAGAGTCGTGCCCCTTTTATAGTGCAAAGGACAAGTAAGAAAAGGTAAGAAAATAATTTGCAATTAACCACATTAAGGCTCTCTTTAGTTAAGAGATTCTGATTTCAAATGGGTAGAAGACATTTAAGGAAAGAGTTTGATTAAAATCTTTTCCAAAGTAACACAAGAAGAGTATATACATAGGTTTTAATTAAGGAAAAAGCCAATAGTACAAGGTTGGTAAAAAGAAAAAAGAAAAGGGATTAATCAAATGACTAGTAAAATAAAAATTATATGCTTAACTCGAATGGACCAAGTCAGGAATAGGTAAAGAGGATTCAATTAGGGAAAATCAGTAGCAATCAATCAAACCCCCGTTAGAGGATTTCAGAATCAATTAATTAGTTAGTAAAGCCTTTTGAAAGAGGAGTTCTCATATAGAAAGCACACAAATATGTGAATCACAAAGAGACTGTCATGCTAATTAGAAAAGACAGGCATAAACAAAGAAAAAAAAAGAAATTCAGAGTCACAACAAAGAGACTCATAATCAGTTCATAGATTCGGAATGAGTCACATAGCCCAGGATTCAAAAGTAGAACCCAAACACGAAATCAAACTTGCTAAAAGAAAACTCCCCAAATCCTAGGGTTTTCACTTGAATAAGATAAAGATACAAGAAGCCAAGTCACTGATAAAGGATCAGAAGTCTCTTTCATAGACTTATGAGAAACAAACAGACATGATAGTAGCTTTGAAACAATAGAGTGAAAGAGTCGTTTTAAGATCATAAAGAACAAGTTTAAGAAAAGTTCGGGACTTAAAACAAAATTCAGAAAGGAGGAGAGGTAATACAAACTTAAGATGAAACATGCTTGGCGAGAACCCAAACAAAATCCAATAAAGCAAACAAAATTAAAGAAATCCACATGGGACACATACAATAGAATAATATCAAAAAGCATAGTAAGGAACGTGTAGGAAAATATAGCAGTGATTAGCATGTGAGCCTAATCTAGAAGAACGGTAGAATACCAACCACAGGGGTATCACGTATAGTAGAAAAAGAAGAGCAGAAGAACAACACATGCATAGTAAAAGAAGACAAACGAGCATAGTATAGACTAACACTCATAAAGTTAAGAAAAAGGAAGAATCAAAAGATGTTTTGAAAACCTTTCAGAAACCCTAATACGAAGACAAACGATTTTAAAAGGAAAATTTTGAGGAAAACACTTTAAAAGTCAAATAAAGCACAAACGCATTACAGATCTTAAGAAAAATATATGGAGAAAAAACCTCAAACAGCTTAGGGTTCCGGAGAAACCCTAAAAATGAGAAGGTTTGGAAAAGTAAGATCCTAGGGTTGATGAGCAAGAATCAGGCTCCTGAGGCTTGAATATGCCAGAGCAAAGGCCGGAGAGGCCATATGACCATAGATCTAAGAAGATCTTAAAGATAACCATCGAGTTCAAGGCCTTGATTCTTCAAATATGAAACACACAAGAATAATCGGGGGTGGGTATAAGGTTATCATGGCATGAGGAGCCATGATTTCCGGTGAGCTTCAGGTAGGAGACGGTGAGGGAGGCTAAGGTTTCGAGAGGGTTTGAGAGAGTTTGGAGAGGAGGGGGATTTCAGAGGTGACGGACCAAATAGAAATGGGGGGATTAGGGTACGGTTTGGAATTAAAAAAGAGAAGGGGTAATGGTAGACGACGATCAAAAGGATCAACGATCAAAAGGATCGACGACCTGGATTAAAGGAAACCGGGCGGGTTAGATGGATGGTTAAGGGGTTTGGTTAAATTAAGTTTTGGGATGGCCCATTCAAAAATTGAAATTGGGTTAATTGGGGGGGGGGGGTTAATTTAGGCTATAATTGAAACAAAGTGGGGGTTAGTATTTAAATAGCCAGTTTTTTCCTTCTTATTTTATAAAAATAGTAAAGTAATTTTAAAAGTAAATTAAAAGTACGGAACCAATTAATAATACATAAATATTAATTACAAGATATTGAAACTAATTTTACAATTATAGAAATGCTATAAATCTTAACATTGGCTAAAATTGCAATTATATGCAATTTAGCTTTAAGAATTTGAAGAATTTTGGCCGAGCTCTGGTTCCTGAGCTTCTTACATATCCCTGGTCTTATAGGAATCGGGTTGTATATAGTTCAGGATCCGTCGGTGGAGTATGCCGATGGAGATCTTTCAAGAGCAGAGGCGATATTTCGGTTGGGTTGGATGGTTATATTCTAGCAGGGCTGCAGGGAACTGGAGCGGGATCGCTCCTGCTAAGACGGTCGTTGCTAGTCGATTTACTTGCAAATGAGTAATACGAACATATATTGTGCATAAATTTAAACGTGATGCAAGTTCCCGTTGGACCATGAATTTTGTCTTTGGATGATTAGGATGACGTCCTCGGACCATGATGTCCTGGGCCATGAAGCACGAAATAGAGGATTCGCAGGCCATGAAATGATGTTCTCGAGCTATGAGAATGATGCCTCCGAACCATGCTGCCTTTCAATAATGATATGCAAAAGATAACATGGGTCCTCAAGCCATGGCATGGTGTTCTCGAGCTATGAAGACGGTGCCTCCGAACAATGATGCCTTCAGACAATTTGACGATCTTTCAGCCCATGAAATGAAGAAGGTGGTGATCTTTCGGCCGATGCAAGACGTAAATAAAAGGTGGCGGTATTTCAGCCGATGCACGATGTAAATGAAGTGGCGATATTTTAGCCAATGCAAGACACAAATAAAAATGGCGATATTCCAACCGATGCAGGATGTAAATGAAGTGGCGACATTCCAGCCACGCAAGAAACATAAATAAAATAGCGATCTTTAAGCCGATGCAGGATTTAAATGAAGTTGCGATATTTCAGCTAATGCAGAATGTAAATAGAGTGGCGATCTTTCAGCCATGTAGAATGTAAATAAAGTGGCAATCTTTCAGCCATGCAAAATGTAAATAGAGATAGTGTTTAGTCTCATAAGGCATATTGGTAGCCTTATGAAAATGCAGATAGAGATAGTGTTTAGTCTTGGAAGGCAGAATGTTAGCCTTATGCAATGCAGAAAAATACAGATGGAGATAGTGTTTAGTCTCGGAAGGTAGAATGGTAGCCTCATGCAATGCAGAAAAATATAGATGGAGATAGTGTTTAGTCTCGAAAGGCAGAATGGTAGCCATATGCAATGCAGATGGAGATAGTGTTTAGTCTCGGAAGGCAGAATAGTAGCCTTATGCATTACAAGAAATTGAAATGGAGGTAGAGCTTAACCTCGGAAGGTAGAATAGTATCCTTATGCAGTGTAAAAAATGCAGATGGAGGTAGAGCTTAACCTTGGAAGCAGAATAGTAGCCTTATGCAGTACATGAAATGCAAATGGATGTAAAATTATTAGTTGATGACGTGATAGATGATAGCTGATTGTGATACTATGGCTACTGCATATATTGTGTACGAATAGCAAATGTGCGTAGGTAACGGTTCTAAAGGTCGTATTCCCGAGAAGTATGAGTGTATAAATGTATTCGATTTTTTGCAACTCGGGTGCCTACATCAAAAGAAAAATTATGAGTTTTGTAGAGGGGAAAGGTTAGTTTGTGTCCTCGTGAACTTTTACTGTCCTACTTGGCTCTGTTTTCAGTGGTGTTGTGTACCATCGGGGTAGAGTCGCTAAAGAAAACAATTTTGATAATAGACAGACATAAATAAATATTAAATAAAAAAATAGTTTTTTTTAGATGACCCAGTGACTGTGACGTGGTTTGGGACATAGCAGCCTCTTCTGCTCGGGAATTTTGAGGGTCCTCATCAAAATTCTGCCCCAGTTTCCAATCGCGGGAGGGGAGGGGGGATGAAAATTTTATTGAATTGTGACCGAACCCATAGGGATCCCTGCATATCCCCTCTTAAACGGGAATCAGGTCAGACATAGTTCAAATTACATCATACAAGGAAATCATAAATGTTACACATAGTATCGTTTGACTGCGTCTGAATTGATCGGCTTTTGCCAAACTTATCCATCGATTTCTACAAGTATGAGGGCTCCTCCTGTAAGGACCGGTGATACATGTACATGCCCAACCAATTCGGAGAGAACTTCCCTTTAGCTTCATCTTGATGCAGAAAAATCTTCTTTAACACCATCGGCTTGACTCTCTTGTTGAATGCTATGGTTATTCTGTTCTGATGAAGCTGACCATGGCATACTGCATTCATTCTTCTACCATCTACGAGAGCTAGCTGCTCGTAGTGACTTTTTATCCATTCTGCATCGTCGATTTCTACTTTTTGTATAATCCTTAAGGAGTGAATTTATACCTCTACGGGAATGACCGCTTTTGTACCATAAACCAACATATAGGGAGTTGCACCAGTTGATGTGCGGACTATGGTGTGGTACCATAATAAAGCAAATGATAGTTTCTCGTGCCATTGCTTATGCTTCTCTATCATTTTCTTGAGTATCTTCTTGATATTCTTATTAGCGGCTTCTATTGCTCCATTCATTTGAGGCATGTAAGCTATTGAATTCTTGTGTTTGATCTTGAAAGTTTCACACATGGCCTTCATCAAATCACTGTTGAGATTGGAACCATTACCAGTGATGATCGATTCTGCAATCCCGAATTGACAAACAATGCAATCACGGACAAAGTCTACCACAACCTTCTTGGTCACTGCTCTATAAGATGATGCTGCAACCCATTAGGTGAAATGATCAAGTGCCACTAGAATGAACCTGTGCACGTTTGATGCGACAGCTGGATAGGTCCGATAACATCCATTCCCCAAGCGATGAATGGCCTTGGCGAGCTTGTTGCAGTAAGCTTGTTTGGAGGTAGCTTTATCATGTCTTCATGTATTTGACAGCGATGGCACTTTCTAACATACTAGATGCAGTCCGTTTCCATAGTTATCCAAAAATAACATGCCCGGAGAATCTTCTTGGCTAAGACATAACCGTTCATATGTGGACTGCAGGTCCCAGCATGGACTTCTTCTCACAATTTAGATGATGCCTTGGCGCCGACACATCTAAGCAATCCCAAATCAAGAGTCCTCCTATACAGGATTCCTCCACTGTGAAAGAAATTGTTAGATAATCTCCGGAGTCTGTGCTTCTGAGTGGGATTTGCAAGCTCTGGGTATTCTCCTTTTGCCAAGTATTCCTTAATATTATGAAACCAAGGTTTTCCATCTGCCTCTTCTTTGACATGAGCACAGTAAGCCGGTTGGTCATGAAATTTTACCGGGATAGGATCTATGAAATTCTTATCTGGATGTTGAATCATAGATGATAGGGTTTCCAATGCGTTGGAAAACTCATTCTGGACTCTAGGAACATGCCGAAATTCTGTCTCTGTGAATCTCTTCCTCAACTCCTATACATGATGCAAATACTAGAGTATCTTGGAATTCTTAGCTGCCCATTCATCTAGAGCCTGATGTATAAGGAGGTCTAAATCTCCGATCACTAACAACTCTTGAATATTCTTGTTAATGGCCAGCTTGAGACCTAAGTAGGATTTGTACTCGGCCATATTGTTAGCGAATGGGAACTTGAGCTTGGCGTGTACCGGATAATGCTAGCCGGTTTCTGATACTAGGACTGCCCCTATGCCAACTCCTTTAAAATTGGCTGCTCTATCAAAAAACATCCTCCAACCATCATAGTACTTTGCGATGTCTTTTACTATGAATGATACCTCTTCATTTGGAAAATACGTCTATAGGGGCTCATATTCTCCATCCACAGGGTTTTCAACGAGGTGATCCGCTAGTGCCTATCCTCTGATTGCTTTCTGAGTCACGTGGACAATTTCAAATTCACTCAGCATGATCTACCACTTGGCTAGCTTGCTGGTGGGCATGGGCTTCTGGAAGATATACTTCAATGGGTCCATTCTTGATATGAGATACGTGGTGTAAGCACAGAAATAGTACCTCAATTTCTGGGCTACCGCGGTCAAAGCACAACAGGTGCGTTCCAATAAAGAATATTGGGCCTCGTATGGGGTGAACTTCTTGCTGAGATAATAGATGGCCTGCTCTTTTCACCCCGTTTCATCATGCTGCCCCAGAACACAACCAAACACTTCATCCAATACTACAAGGTAGAGTAGTAGGGATCTACCTAGTTCGGGCGTAACCAAAACTGGCGGTGCTGTTAGGTACTCTTTGATTCTGTCGAAGACCCTTTGGCAATCATCAATCCATCTTGTAGCAGCGTCCTTTTTAGCATCTTAAATATTGGCTCACATATGACAGTAGATTGTGCTATGAATCGGCTGATGTAGTTAAGTCTCAATAAGAAACTAATTATTTCTTTCTTGTTCTTTGGCGGTGGCAATTCTTGAATAGCTTTGACCTTTGATGGATCCAATTATATCCCTCGGTGACTTACAATGAACCCAAGCAATTTCCTAGTTGGAACCCCGAATGCACATTTTGCGGGATTCAATTTTCGGTTGTATCTTCTCAATCTATTGAAGAATTTCCTTAGATCATCTATGTGATCAGCGACTTTATTGTACTTAATGATGACGTTGTCTACATAAACCTCGATCTCCTTGTGTATCATGTCATGAAAAATGGTAGTCATGGCCCGCATGTAGGTGGCCCTTGTATTCTTTAACCCGAATGGCATCATCTTGAAGCAGTACATCCCCCATGGTGTAAGGAAGACCGTTTTCTCAGCATCTTCTTCGTCCATCCATATCTGGTGGTATCCCGTAAAACAATCAGTGAACGACTGCATCTCATGATTGGCATAGCTATCAATCAAGATTTGTATGTTCAGCAAGGGGAAGTCATCTTTTGGACTAGCCCGATTAAGGTCCCGGTAGTCGATACGGACTCTAACTTTACCGTTCTTTTTCGGTACTGGCACAATATTGGCTAATCATGTTGGATACTCTACCACCCTGAGAACCATAGTTTTTACCTACTTAGTGACTTCTTCCTTGATTTTCAGACTCATATCTGGCTTGAACTTTATGCGTTTCTGCTTCACTGGTGGACAGGCCGGATCGGTCGGCCATATGTGAGCCACAATGGATGTACTTAGACCAGTCATGTCGTCGTATGACCAGGAAAATATGTCTTCATACTATCTTAGGAACTATGCATATTCTTTCTTTTTTGACGGTGACAAATGGATGTTGATTCGTGTTTCCTTGATGTTTTTTACATCTCCAGGTTGACAATCTCGGTCTCGTCCAAGTTGTACTTAGGCCTATTTTCAAAATTCTCAACTTCCTTAACAATCTCTTCTGGTATATCATTTTCCTACGAATATGTATCCGTTTGTTATGTGTCTCGTTGCACGTCACAGTCATTGGTTCATCGAGTAATGTAATGGTAATGTTGATTAAGTAAAGTAATGAAAATAATAAGCACAAAATTTATAAGAAACTGGGATACTTTAATAAATCCCATGAATGTTTTGAACATCGGAGCTCTTTTTGCGAAAAATAAAATGTGAAAGGAAAATAAACTAGTAAAATAAAATAATGTGTTGTGCTTTGTTTAGCCTTGCTACCCCAAGGCATGCTAGGCTCTGGTAGTTATGATGGACCAATTGTTGAGGCACTCTCCTCGGCTCATGGCTTGTATGGAAGGGCCTTCCTCCCCCTCCTCATTGAAAATGATGCAACAATCCATGTTATCTTCTTCCAAAAACAAACTCTTCATTGTTGCCAGTGCTTCCTCTTCTTCTGACCCGTAGATGACTTCGGCTAGTTGGAAAGTCTGCTCCAGACGGGTTATTGGCTGCTCCAATGGATAGTAAGGGTCGTGCTAGGGTGGAGACCAGTCCTTGAATTCTTCCCATGTATACTCATACCCCAAACCAAAAGTGGTCTGTGTTTCTTTAGTTTGATAGGCTTAGCGATTCCTTGGAGATTCTTGCCAAGTCCTTTGCCTGGTTCATACCCGCACCAGTTCAATACGCTTTCGATTTTATTGTCCCACCATTTATCCTTGTCTACGACATTGACTCGCTCGATGTGATGGTAGGTTTCTCCGCTTATTTTCTTTCTTCCTCCGTTTACTACGATGGTCTGGCGGCTATATATGGGGTTGCTACCGTCACCATGAAGATCACCTCCTGTTGATTCCACTAAAATTTCACTGCCTGATGTAGTATTGACTCCACGGCCCCGGCAGCATGAATCCATTGTCGTCCCAATAGTAGATTGTAAGATGCCGGCACGTCTATTACTTGAAAATCAAAATCGAACCAAGTGGGTTCCATTTGCAAACTTAGGCTAATCTCCCCACTAGTGGACCTTTGAGATCCGTCGAAAGCCTTGACGTTGATGGACGCGTCCTTGATTTCATGCAACCCTTTTTCCAATGTTATGAGTGTTACTAGAGGACAAATATTCAGACTGGACCCCCCATCGACCAGGATCCAGAGATAAAATAATCTTCACACTGCACAGTGATGTGCAATGCCTTGTTATGGCTAATTTCTTCCGGCGGTAGCTCATCCTCGTGGAACATGATTTTGTGACTTTCCAATATTTGAGCAACCATGTTTGCCATTTCTCCTCTAGTGATGTTGCTGGGCACATATGCCTCACTCAGAACCTTCAACAAGGCATTCTTGTGTGCATCAGAACTTTGTAGCAAAGCCAGGATAGAGATCTGTACTGGTATTTTGCTCAGCTGGTCAATGACCAAGTATTCCTTGGTTTTTATCTTTCTCCAAAGATCACCAGGTCCAGTTTCAATGATGGTTTGTCGACCAGAGGACTGCTTACTTGTTTCAGCCAAGTGTTCTGGGGTATAAACCCTGCCAGTTCTTGTCATACCCTGTGCTGCAACCGTTTCCTCACACTTGGCTTTTCCCTTCCTTCTTGCCTCGGCTGTGTAGTCCCATGGTATGATTTTTGTGTGAAATGGTGTTGCGGCTGTCATTGCTATTGTAATAGGACCATTCTTTTGGAAGGGGATACAATAACTTCAAAGGGCTAATGCGCCTTCGAGGATCCAAAATTGGCCTCGATCGGTGTTGGTGTCTTCGTAGAGGGTGGTACTTCAAACTCAAGCGGTATGGACATGTTTACCTCAGCATATTCAGAGGGCTGAATTTGGACTACAGTTGGATTAAGCGTGACCATTGGTTTCTTTGGATCGTCTCATTTTGCTATCAACCCAATCGATCCCTCGGGGTCCCAATCATCTTCTATTCAATCATGTGAACACCTCCACTCTTGTGGTCCGTTAGAGGGTTGTTACGGACATTCAGGGAAGGCTCCTTTTCCACAATGATCTTGTTGTCTATTAAAGCCTGGATCTTGTCCTTCAGGGAGCGGCATTCGTCAATGGTATGCCCCTTCATGCCGGAATAGTATGCACATCTTTTATTTGGGTTTACCTACTGGGAGGGTTTTTCGGGGTTTACAACAGGGATAGGGGTGACATAACTAGCAACTTTGAGCTTTTCATACAGCTGGTCGATAGGTTCGGCAATGGCGATGTATTGTTTGGGAGGTCTGAGGTTGAAGTTTGGTCAGGGCCTAGGGAAATTTTGGCGAGGTGGAGGTGATTAATAGTGGGACGGTTGAGCATTGTAGGGTTGGTAGACGTGTGCGGGTTAAAAGTATTTAGGTGAAGTAGGCTGATATGCGGGTGGTGGAGGCGATGGTAAGTGGATGATGGAGCTTGTTAAGAAAGAAAATGTGCTTGGTAATTCAGAGTGGGTTGATATGTGAGTGGAGATATCGGGTAAGTTTGGTATTTGACTGGTGATTTGGTTCTTTGTGCAACCATTATGGCACCTACGTCTCTCTTTTTGGATGTACCACCGGACTGCAGGGCCTTGTTGGTGGCTTGAAAAGATTCAAAGTTAGTGACCATACCACTTTTAATACCTTCTTCGATCCTTTCCCCTAGTTTGATGATGTCGGAAAATTTCTGGCCTTTAATCAGCATCAGCCTTTCATAGTATTGTGGGTCTTGAGCACGGACAAAAAACCTATTCATTTGTTCTTTCTCTAACGTCGTCCTGACCTTAGCAGCTTCTGATCTCCAACAAGTAGCATACTCGCGGAATGTCTCCGTAGGTTTCTTCATTAAGTTTTGGATGTAGGATACCTCTAGTGCATTCTCCTTGTTGAATCTGAACGATCTGTGAAATCGGACGCCATACTTACCCAATTTGACAACTTCTTTAGTTCTTGGCTAATGTACCAAGACATAGCATCTCCTTTCATGCTCATCATGAAAAGTTTCATGCAGATCTTCTCATCCTTCCCTACTCCGACTAGTTTATTGCACTATGTTCTCAAGTGAACCCTAGGATCTCCTGTACCGTCAAACATTATGAACTTTAGAGGTTTGTACCCCTCGGGAAGTTCGACATCGGGCTGTATGCATAAATCTTCATAGTTTAGTCCCTCAGTTCCTTTACTACCTTCAACGTCTTAGATCCTGGTGGTTATCTTCTTAAGCTCTTTAGCCGAATTCCTCATGAGCGAGTCTTTGCCATCTGTCTCAGGTATGCTTGAGATAGGCACAATTTTCGTATAGATGGGGGTGTTGTTGTGGCAATGGTCATTTGCAAGGTTCAATGGTTCCGTGATGAGAAACGGAATGTTGTTGGGAGAGTGGAAAATATTGCAGTGGTGGTGATGAGTGGGATGGTTTGGGGCATTTGTGGAGGTGTGGGATTCCGAGTGACTTCTGGAGCAGCAAGGGAAAATGATAGACTTGCCAAATTCTGAACTTGGTTAAGCTCTTCTTAGAACTTTAGTAATTTTGTTCTATCTGATAGGCATTCTCCTTGGAAACCTGAATACCCTGAGTAACCTCTGCCCGTTCCATTGGGTTTTCCTTTCTGATGTTGCTCAAATCTTCCATTTTCCCCTTGTTCTAGTTTCTGATAGGATTAGAAGGATGATTAGTAGGTGGAGGGCCCTTGGATCTTGTGGAATACGATGGTGATTCTAGAGTTCACGATCCAACCTTTTGGGAGGGGAATAAAACAAAAGTAAACCAAAAGGTAGCAAGTTAGTACAGATTATAAGAAATGATGTTTCAATATTTTAACACGTATTGTAGGGAATATAAATGTGTCCTAATCTTGGGGGGGGGGGGGGCTTATTGTTACTGAGGTAGTCCTAGCGACAAATAAATTTGGAGAACTTCAAATGCTAAATGCCTCATTTTATGGATAAGAAAATAATATGAATCCCAAAGCGACACTAAATAACATGAACTAAAATGTCACTAATGGTCGTAGGCCTTATTACATTTTCAAAGGAAAAGAAGAGTCCAATCTATTTGGTCCCAGAAGGACCTTCCCCAGATTCGGCAGTGTTGGCTCCTTCGTATAGCTCTCCCAGCTCGTGCAATCCTAGCAGCAAGTAGGCCCTTGCCAGATGTCCTCCTTCATTTCCTTTAGCAACTCGGCAATCTCCGACCCTCTTCTGAATCTTCTTTTCAAGCTCCACTATACCCCACTCCAAACATATCAGTCGTTTGTTGACGCTGACAGACATATCTTTCCATTCTTCAATTAGCTTTTAATTCTCTTCTTGTATTTCACGGTGCTCATTTTGACATTCTCGCACGCTCTTGTGCCCCTGGTTGTACTTTACATGCGCTTTAACCTTTTCATCAATGATCCGGTGAGCTCGAACAAACCCCGATTGTCCCGACCCATTATGATCGTCTTCCAACCAGCTTGGATAGTATGGATTATAATCAGCATGGTACCTGTCTGGTTCAATAGTATCTTTTCCCATGATGATTTTGCAGTACCACATGTATTGGGCTTAGCACTTGTAAGGGCTATCGTCATCCTAAAAGTTGGTCCTGAAGTGACTCATTTTGTCAACCCTTGGTATAACCTGCTTTCTTCCGGACTGCCTCATGACTCGGAGAGGGACATAAGGATAAGTTCCTCTCAGATCAATGAGTATAAGAAACGGTGCATCCCGAGATCGGACAATGAACTCTTCATTAGGGAACCATTCGAACATCCATTCCACTTGGTCCTCTTTCAGATTTTAGAACAACTCTACCCACCCTTTAGCATCTTCCGGTTGAGCAAACATGTTAGGCATATAGTTTATTTTCCTTCGCTGATGGAAGGCAATTAGATCATCCCAATTCCTGCGCAGGATCTCTTGTTGATATTCGCCCTTTTGAAGATGCTCCATGAGCCAGAGTTGGAGCAGTAAGTTACAACCCTCAAAGTGTTTGGCCCCTTAATTCTCCAAGGCTCGGTATATATCCACAACAATCATGGGTACTATTCTAAAAGGCTTCCCACCAATTCCTTCCATTAAGGTTTTGCTGATCATGGCTAGTCTGGTGTGGATCCTAGCCTTCTTCATAGGAAATACTATCATCCAAAAAGTAGAACATAAAGACGAAGACCCTTCTATGGATATGCCCCAATGATGTGAGGAAGAATTCATCTGGGTAAGTGCGGTAGGACTTGTTATGGTCGTACTTCTCATACAGATAGTCAAAAGGAATGCAGGAATCCTTCAAGTAGGTCAAATCTGTGTGCTTCTTTAGTCGCATCATTTTGAGAAAGGCCCTACCCTTGCGATTTTCCGGCATAAGCAAACTCGGAGTACCACCTAGCCCTCCTATTTACTCTAGAAAAGGTGTCATTTCAAGGACCCTGAAATGGAACACAGATCTGTCGCCATCCTAGAACAGGGTTACAGCCTCTACAATTTTGTAGTTAGGTTGGATTTCCAGAAGAGAAGGCAAATTTTCCAAATATTTGCCAACGAGAATTTGACCACTGGAGTGAAGGTCCTCCCACCAGCTTAGCAACCTTGGGTGGATGTTGGTTACCATGCCGAATCTGGGTACTTCGTGCCCCATTTTATGAAAAACAAAGTGTTAGGCCCTTACCCCCGCCAAACTCGACTAGTTGAATATCAATAACTGGCATAAGCAACACTTAGTTCTCCAAATAAATGCACAGATAGGGTAGTGTACTTTTGAGTTTCAGGGGAACCCAATGGACTTTGGACGAGGCTATCTTAAAGAGTCATCATGGGGACAACATAACTGACTCGGCTAGGTTTGACCATGATGCATGAACAATTGAATGAAGTAAGGTTTCTATGGGGTGCTATACCAGTACCCTTGAGCGGAAAACTCAAGAGGGAAAGGCATGGAACCATCGAATACACCATTGATCGACTTGTTTTACCTCAAATATGCCTTTGTCAAATTTAGGGGGGTGATAATATCGGAAGGGCGCAACTACTCATTATAAGTGTTGCTATGGTATTTTGATTGGCACGAGTGGAATATGATGTTGAATATGCAATTACAAGAATAAAACAAGTTGTCATGTTCATAAAGTAATAATTACAATAATAGCTCATAATTACAACAGTATTGAAGGAAAGCGGTAAAAGAAGGCATTAAAGAAAAAAAACAAAGAGTCAAGTCAGTTTTGCAGTAGAAGAGAGATAACGACATTAATAAAGGCAAATAGGAAGTAGTAAAGTCACAAGTAACATGAAATGGTAAAATGCTAAAGGAAATCCCCAGCAGCGTCCCCATGCTGTCGACGCCCCCTTTTTCTCGCGAAATCAGGTTCATGACATTTGGGAGGACAACTCTTTTCATTTTGGGAATTGGGTTTGCAATTTAAAAGTATTAAGTGCATCAGGACATTAAGAATAAATTCAACTTAAAAGAATAAGAACCATAGAAAGGGTAAGGGCTTGAAATTATCGCGAGGGGAAGGTGTTAGGCACCCCTCGAGATCCAGTAGTGTGGTTCCCGACCATGCTACAATTGTGACTTCTTTTTTTTTAAGCACAACTGTCTATTGTATTGATATAAGAAGAATATGTACAAATTGTCCCTATGGTAGTAGTGTGGACTCCTACTACTCATTTACATTTCATTCTAACTATATAACTCATAACCAACACTATCTCGAAAACAATGAACACAAAACTAAGGATAGCAATTGAGTAATTGTAGCCCATCTTGCCACCTTTTACACTTCCTATTTCTAGCATTAATTAGTAAAGCTACTTCCTTGCAACACTGTCCCTCATCAAATATTTTGTTGCCAAATCTGAGCAGATTCCTATTTCTCCATATCAATGCAAAAGTGGTTATGAAGGCTGTTGCAGTGATTGCCTTTCTCCAGTTTTTACTCTTCACCTTACTACAAATCCATTTCAATTCAGCTTCCCAGCAGTCAATATTTCTTGTATAACCCAACCAAACACATATTCTCCTCCATACTCTACTTGTAATATCACATTCAAAGTACAGATGTTTAAATTCTTCATCATACATTTTACAGAATACACACAAAGGTGGTATCTGTATACCTATATTCTGCAGTCTCTCTATAGTGGGAAGTCTGTTGTGAGCAGCCAAACAAAACACTGAACCTATGCCTTGGAAGAGCATTTGAACTGAGCATTATGCTCCTCCATGTAGCCTTTGGAAATTCTGGCAGTAAAGAAATATACATTTTGTGGATCTGATATCTCCCATTCTTGCATACACTCTGCAATCTGCTGATCAAACTTCCTTGCATCTGACTGTTCCCCATCACCAATTTCCTACAGACCAGTATCTTCTTAACCACCCAAGATGAATTGGATGGCACACCAACTGATTCTATGCATCCATTCTTTATGTATTAGGAATGAACCCACCTTACCCAAAGACAGTCTTTTTTATTAGCCAAATCCCATAGTAACTTTGTTATAGCTGCTTTGTTCCATATATCTAACTTCATGATATTGAGGCCCCCAACTGAAACAGGCTGACATACCTTATCCCAGGCTACAAGAGCTCTCCTGGATACAGTTGCTTTACCTGTCCAGAGAAATGATCTACAGATTGCCTCTATTGCCTTCAATACCTTTTTAGGAATAATGAACACATGTGCCCAATAAGTTTGCATTCCAAAGATCACTGCCTTTATAAGTTGGACTCTGCCTGCATAGGACAGCAGCTTTGCTGACCAGCATGTAACTCTTGCTGTGATCTTCTCAATGAGTGGCAAGTAATGCTGAATGGCTAACTTCTTAGAATCCAAAGGAACACCAAGATATCTGAAAGGAAGGTGGCCTTCAATGAAGCCCAAAGCAGCAATAATCTATTCTTTTGTATCCTGTCGAACCCCAGCCAAGTATATTGCACTCTTACTTACATTGGCTTGAAGACCAGAAGCAGCTGAAAATATAAGAAAGGTGCTATGCAGTATCTGAATAGATACTACATCAGCCCTACAAAACATTAACAAATCATCTGCAAAACATACATGAGATATGTTAAGCTTCCTGCACCTAGGGTGGAAATTGAAGTTTCCATTCTTATGCAATTGCTGAAGTAGTCTGTTTAAGTATTCCATAGCCAATACAAATAGATAAGGTGACATAGGGTCCCCTTGCCTTATACCTCTCTTAGCACTGAATGGTTTAGTAAGGCCACCATTCATTACCAGAGAGTATGAGGCATTTGAGACACATGCCATTATCCAGTCAGTGAATTTTGCAGGAAACCCCAAAGTAATAAGTACTTGCTTCAAAAAACTCCACTCAATGGTGTCATAAGCCTTTCTTAAATCCACTCTAAGGACACACCTAGGTGAAACTCCTTTCCTAGAGTATCCATTGAAAATTTCATGACTGAGAAGAATATTGTCCATAATACTTCTTCCTTCAATGAATGCAGAATGGGCTGGACCAATCAGATCACCAATTACTCCCTTCATCCTTCTAGTAATCACCTTGGAAATGATTTTGTACAGGGTAGTACAACATGCAATAGGTCTGTAATCCTTTACAGTGATAGGAGTTTTTACCTTTGGCACAAGAGCAACTGCAGTAGTGTTGATCATATATGGCATTTGGCAAGTTTCAAAGAAGTCCTTAGTAGCAGAGAATATATCATCTTGAACTATCTTCCAGCTTTTTGTAAAGAACTCAATGGGAAAACCATCAACTCCAGGAGCCTTGTCTCTAGGCATATCATTTATAGCTTCACTTATTTCCTCCATGGTAACTGGTCTAATAAGCTCTCTTTGCTGATCAGTTGTGAGGCATCTACCACTTCTCATTATACTAATATCCACACATGGAAGCTCAGTAGCAGTCTCCCCCATTAGTGATTGAAAAACCTTTAGGAATTCCTGTTCAACTGCAAGAGGTTCAGTTAGTTTGATACCTGTATCAGTATAGATGGATGAAATGGTGTTCTAGCCTGTCCTGATTCTCCACTGTGCATGAAAATATCTGGTATTAGCATCTCCACATTCAATCCATGTAGCCTTGGATTTTTGCCTCATTACTTGCTCCTCCACAGTGTTCCATTTGTCCAGCTCTTCTAGTAAACATCTTTCCTCATATATCAGCTCCTGAGAAAGAAAATTATTTTGCATTTGTAACTGTAGAATGTCAAGTTTCTCCCTTGTTTGGATAATCTGTTGTTTGTACTTGGCTAAATGATCATTTAACCCCTTTAATTCCTGCTTCACCATCTTCAGCTTGCTCCAGATCTGTTGCATGTGTGATCCTTGATACTCCTTCTCCCAGACTTGTTTAACAATGTTATGAAATTTGTCATGTTCCATAACATTGTTATATAGTCTGAATGGCTTAGGGTGCAGAGGCTTATAAACACCAAATTTGACTAAAATAGGAGAGTGATCTGACACCAATGGATTCATATAATCTGCCTCCAAATGCCCAAACAGTTGTAACCATTGATAGTTGCCCATTGCCCAGGCTATCTTGCTATATACTCTAGAATCAGCATCTTGTTTATTTGTCCAAGTAAAGTGCCAGCCAGTTGCCCTTAAGACAGTCAGTTGTAGCTCATCTATAGTCTCCTTGAAATCCTTTACTTCAGCTTCAGTCACTGGAGAACCTATCCTGTCCTCAGAACTTAAAACACAGTTAAAATCTCCACTTATAAGCCATTCATCTTGTTGTGGTATAGGAATTGACTTGAGGTCCCTCCAATTGTGACTTTAAAAATAAGCAAATAAGTAAACAAGACAAATTTCACATAATGATTGCAACAAGGGAAGTATACAAGTTAAAGGCATACCAAAATTTGGAAGTAGGCGAACTCATAACTTAATTAAAGGATATATAAGTGCGGGAACATAGGGGGTCAAATAATTGATGTAAATAATCAGACAAAGGAGTAAAAGACGGAAGTTTCGAGAAGAAACAATACTAGAAAAAGTAAAAAAGAAGAAGAGATTTTAAGTGATTGAAGTAAAAGAGGAAGTTTAAAGAACTAAGAGTCAATAGCTAAAACATTTCTGGAAAAGAAAGTAAACAAATAAGGAGGAAGAGGGTCCTAGGTATATAAATAACGTGGATCACCACACATAACACCCGGTAACTATTTATACATGTGGTTTTATCGTGTAGTCATCATATCCATGTCTACACTTTACCCACCCCATAAACGTATTAAATCGCAAATTGGCCTCGTCACTTATTGCATGCTATTACCCGACCCCACTCCTATCAGTCCTGGAGGCAGTTGGGACTACTAGTCCTAAAAGGGAAGGGAGATTGGCTTTTCAAATTTTTAAAAGGACAAAAGTCCAGTACGACAAGCAAAACATATACGATAGTAAAAGGGGAAACACATAGCAAATAAAGGCTCAGATATGCCTCCTTATTCAAAGCAGCAAGTTGCTTTGCATGGCTTACAGGTACTGATTAGGTCTTTAATTAAACATAAGCATGAGAGAAGGCTGGTTTATCACATATTTCTCAGATAAGAAGTCCGAATTAGGCCTGCCCCTGGTTGTAGTTATCAAAGATTGATGCCATTAATTAATTACCTAATGACTTGCCTAGATGAGACTCATAGACCTAATATCCAACAATATGGAAATGTAGTGGTTTTTAAAAAGGGTTTACTGATCACAAAACATAAAACTGACGGATGCAAGACGACATTATTACTGATTTTTAGGCTTGATTCAGATTCAGTTGATTATCTTTATAGACATACTTTCTAGGTGTGATTGATTTTGATACGTTTAAAGAAGTGCGAGAATCCTATAGGCATGGTGTCTATGATGCATATTTCATTTTCTTTAAACCTAGAAATCATTTGCCTAATGCAGAATTGAAAAGGTCCTATAGGCAAGTTATCTATACGATGCAAGGATGCAGAAGTCTATAGTCATGATTATATGTAGAAGTAAGACAACTTATAGGCAGGATTCTAAATGAAAAGGATAACTTATCGGCAAGATTTCTAATGCAGTAATGAAACAACCTAGAGGCAGGATTTATACAAGCAGTAATGAAACAACTTATACACAGGATATCTACATGCAATGCATAGCTTATAGGTAGGATTTCTACATGAAATGCATAACTTATAGGCAGAATGATATTTGCAGGAATAAATGCCTAAGAACATGATGTCTACACATATGCATATATGAGTAATACTTCCCCTTTTCACTATATATCCCATTAGTTATTACAACTTATTATAGACCAAAGTTAAAAAATTACATCAGAAATTAAACTACGACCAAGGAGCCTAATTCAGACTCAAGGTCTAAAATTTGAGATGAACCAACTCTGAAGATCAGGATTTTCCAAAGCCTTCCTCTCATTTGGGGTGTATCAAAGTTCCCCAAAAGCCTCAAGGGGGGTTCCGAGCAGTTCTTACAACCCAAATATATTGCAGAATCAGATTATAGTATAGTGTGGAAGGGTCAACCCTCAAATGTCCAAGTTCAAAGGGAACTCAAGGTCCCAAGGCAAGGCTCATAAGAGGGGGAGGAACTTAGAGTCTAAGAATAAGTGTAAGTGCATAGAGGGAGTTAGGGAAGGCCATGATAGGCTAGTGGTCATGCACAAAAATAGGCATGCTGGCACACCCCTGACCAGCCTGTTAGCTAAGTTTGGGAGCTAGGACCCATTGAGGTTCAGGTTCATACCTGAGCAGTAATTTGGATACTTCCAGGACTTGAACCCTAACTCAAACACATAGAGGGGAATATGGTGTAGGAATTCATAATAAAAATAGGTACAAATAGAATAGAATATAGGTTAATCAATGAGCATGAATGGCAAAGCAAACAAGATTGCAGAATGTGTAAATAAACTTATTGGGATGATGGTTGAAGCTAAATCAAAACATACCAGTCGCAGGGGAAACAAACAAGTAAAGCAGAAGTCTTGTAGACCCAAATTGCAAGCAAGGAATATAAGAGATCTCATATGATAGTAGAGAATTGAAAGAGTATTGTGATTGAGAGTGTGTATAAGAATATGTGTATTGAATTGAAGGTTCCAAGTTGTTCTAGGTGCATAAGGATCGTGCCCCTTTTATAGTGCAAAGGACAAGTAAGAAAAGGTAAGAAAATAATTTGCAATTAATCATATAAAGTCTCCCTTTAGTTAAGGGATTCTGATTTCAAACGTGTAGAAGACATTTAAGGAAAGAGTTTGATTAAAATCTTTTCCAAAGTAACACAAGAAGGGTAAATACATAGGTGTTAATTAAGGCAAAATCTAATGGTACACGGTTGGTAAAAAGAAAAAGGAAAGGGTAGCAATCAAACAACTAGTAAAATTAAAATTATAGGCTTAACTCGAATGGACCAAGTCAGGAATAGGTAAAGAGGATTCAATTAGGAAAAATCAGTAGCAATCACTCAAATCCCCATTAGAGGATTTCATAATCAATTAATTAGTTGGTAAAACCTTTTGAAAGAGGAGTTCTCATATATAAAGCACACAAATATGTTAATCAATAAGATACTGTCATGCTAATTAGAAAAGGCAGGCATAAAAAAAGGGAAAAAAAAGAAATTCAGAGTCGCAACAAAGAGACTCGCAATCAGTTTATAGACTCAGAATGAGTCTAACAGTCCAGGATTCCAAAGTAGAACCCAAACATGAAATCAAACTTGCCAAAAGAAAACCCCCCAAATCCTAGGGTTTTCACTTGAATTAGATAAAGATACAAGAATGCAAGCTACTGATAAAGGCTCAGAAGTCTCTTTCCGAGACATATGAGAAACAAATAACCATGATAGTAACTTTGAAACAACAGAGTGAAACAGTCATTTTAAGAGCATAAAGAACAAGTTTAAGAAAAGTTCGGGACTTAAACAAAATTTAGAAAAGAGAAGAGGTAATACAAACTTAAGATGAAACATGCTTAGCAAGAACTCGAACAAAATCCAATAAAGCAAACAAAATTAAAGAACTTCACAGGAGACACATACAATAGAATAATATCGGAAAGCACAGTAAGGAACGTGTAGGAAAATATAGCAGAGATTAGCATGTGAGCCTAGTCTAGAAGCACAGTAGAATACCAAGCACATGGGTATCACGTATAGTAGAAAAAAAAGAGCAGAAGAACAACACATGCATGGTAAAAAAAGATACACGAGCATAGTATAGACAAACACTCATAAAGAGAAGGAAAAATAAGAATCAAAGATGTTATAAAAACATCTCAGAAACCCTAATTCGAAGACAAACGGTTTTAAAAGGAAAATTTTGGGCAAAACACTTTAAAAGTCAAATAAAGCACAAACACATTGCAGATCTTAAGAAAAATAAACGGAGAAAAAACGTCGAACAACTTAGGGTTTTAGAGAAATCCTAAAAATGAGAAATGCTTGGAAAAGTCAGATCCTAGGGTCGGATGAGCGAGAATCAGGCTCCTGAGGCTTGAATATGCCGGAGCAAAGGCCGGAGAGGCCATAAGACCATAGATCTTAGAAGATCTTAAAGTAACCATCGAGGACTAGGCCTTGATTCTTCAAATATCGAACACACTGGAATAATAGGGGGTGAGTATAAGGTTATCATGGCCGGAGGAGCCATGATTTCCAGTGAGCTTGAGGTAGGAAATGGTGAGAGAGGCTAGGGTTTCGAGAGGGTTCAAGAGAGTTTGGAGAGGAGAGATTTTAGAGGCGGGGACCAACGGAAATGAGGGGATTAGTGTACGGTTGGGAATTAAAAAAGGAAAGGGATAATCGTGGCCGTTGATCAAAAGGATCAACGATCTGATTAAAGGAAACCGGGCGGGCTAGATAGATAGGCTAAGGGGTTGGGTCAAATTAGATTTTGGGCTGGCTCGTTTAGAAATTGAAATTGGGTTAATTAGGGGGTTAATTTAGGCTATAATTGAAACGAAATGGGGGCTAGTATTTAAATATCCAGTTGTTTCCTTCTTATTTTATAAAAATAGCAAAATAAGTTTAAAATCAAATTAAAAGTACTAAACCAATTAATAATACATAAAGATTAATTAAAAAATATTGAAATCAATTTTAAAATTATGGAAATTCTATTAATCTTAACATAGGCTAAAATTGCAATGCAATTTAGCTTTAAAATGCCAAATGAATATATGAAATATGCTAAAGGCAACTTAACTATATTTTTGGTATAAATATGGAAATAAAATAAAGTATTCACCAAAATTGATGATTTTGGGGATAATTATGGATTATGTACTGTTAAATAGACAATAAATTGATTTTAAAAATCTTTTGAAAAAATTATGAAAAAAATACTAAAATACCTGGGTATGCTCATATATTCATATAAATTTTATTTGAAAAGTATTCCGCATATACAAATACCTAGGAAAAAATTGGGTATCAACAAATTTGTGGCCCTCGATCATCATCAACCTCTCATAATTTTGTGGGTCTTGGGCCCGGACGAAGAGTTTGTTCATTTTCTCTTCTTCTAAGGCGGGTCTGCCCTTAGCAGCTTTGGACCTCCAACGAGTAGCATACTCGCGGAAGGTTTCTGTGGGCTTCTTCTTTAGATTTTGAATATAGAACACATCCAGTACGTTCTCTGCGTTGAACCTAAATCTGTCCATAAAATCAGAAACCATGCTTACCTAGTGCAACCACTTCTTTGGATCTTGACTAATGTACCAAGATAAAGCATCTCCCTTAAATCTCCTCATAAAAAGCTTCACGCGGATTTTCTCCTCTTTTCCTACTCCAACCAATTTGTCACAGTACGTTCTCAAATGGACCTAAGGATCCCATGTACCATCAAATATTTCAAACATATGAGGTTTGTACTCCTCGGGAAGTTCGACATCGGGCTGTATTCAAAGATCTTCGTAGTTTAGCCCTTCAATTCCCTTACTACCTTCAATGCCTTGAATTCTGCTAGTCAACTTTTTAAGTTCTTCGGCAAGGTTTCTAATGAGCAAGCCCTTATCATCAATCTCGGGTGTGCTTGAGATAGGCTGGGTGGATTGTGGAAGAGCCTCCACGTAGATGCTGGTATTATGTTGGGTGTGGTAGTTGTCATTTATGAAGATCTGGAGTTCTGGGATGAGCAATGGGGTGTTATTTGCGGTATGGAAGGTGTTGCAGTGGTGATGATAAGTGATGGTTTTGTTAATTTGGGATATTTTATGGTTGTGTTGGGTTCTGAGCATTTGGGAAATTAACATCTAGATTTGTGAGGGAAAATGGCAGATTTTCCAGATTCCAAACTTGGTCAAGTTCTTCTTGAAGTTTCAGCAGCTTTTGTTCTAGTTGAGAAGCATTTTCCTTGGGAACCAGAGTACCCTGACCATGAGTGAACTCTACCCGTTCAGTTGGGTTCTCCTATCTAGCGTTGTTCAAATTTTCCATCTTCCATTTGTTCTTGTGTCTGATAGGACTGAGAGGAGGAGTAGGTGGAGGGCCCCTGGATCTCGTGAAATAGGATGATGTTGTCAGAGTTTACGAACTAACCTTTGGGGAGGGGGAATAATAAAAAAAAGTAAAAAACAAAAAAAGTAGAAAGTTAGTGAGGATCGTAAAAAACATTGCAATATTTAAACTCATAGTGCCAGAATATAAAACGTGTCCTAATTTGGGAGCCTCATTATGCTCGAGGTAGACCTAGCGACAAATTGATTTGGAGAACTTAGAATGCTAAATGCCTTATTTTATTGACAAAAAATAGATGAATTCCAATTGGCATTAAATAATCAGGAAATGGAAATCACTAATGACCATCAGCCTTTCTGCATTTTATAAAGCAAAAAGAAAAATTCCTATCTACTTGGTCCCAGAAATACCTTGCCCACATTCGGCATCCCTAGCTCCATCGAACAGCTTTCCTAACTTGCGAAGTCCCAGCAATTGAATCTTCATGAGGGATAGTAGATTTCCAGATATTTTTTGAGAGTTTTGTCACGAGAATGTAGATCCTTCCACCAGCTTAGCAACCTTGGGTTGATGTTAGTGACGATGCCGAATCTGGGGACTTCGTGCCTCATATTCTGCAAAACATATGGGTTAGACCCTACCTCCACCAGAATCAATTATTTCACATCAACAATTAGCATGAAGCAATCTAGTTTTCCAAATAAATGCACAAAATAAGACGACGTCCATTTTGGGTTTAGGGAAACCCAATGGACTTTGGACAAGGCTATCTTAAAGGATCAATATGTGTCCATAACTGATCCATCAAGGTTTGACCATGATGTATGCACAATTTGAATGGAATAAGGTTTCTATGAGGTTTTAGACTGGTACCCTTGAGCGGACAACTCAAGGGGGAAGGCACAAAAATGTCAACTAAACCGTTGAACGACTGGACTTATCGCAAATATGCTTTTCCCGAATTTAGGGGATAATAATATTGGAAGAGCGCAACCACTCATTATAAGCGTTTCTATGGGATTTGCTTGGCACGAGTGTAATATGATGTTGAGCAGGATTATTGAAAGCACATTGTCTCGTATTTGCATGTTAAGGAAACAGAAAATACAACAGTTTCAAAATTTAAAACAGTAGTAAAAAAAGTAGGAAAGGAAAGAAATAAAAGACAAGTCAGTTTTGCAATTGAAAAAAAAAAGATAGAATGCTTAAAGGAATTAAACAAGTAATTGCTCGTAAATAAGCATAAATTTACAATAATAGTCTAAAATGGTAAAAGCCTAAATATCCCCAGCAGAGTCGCCATGTTGTCGCGCCCCCTTTTTCTTGCGAGATCGAATTTATGACATTTGGGAGGACAACTCATTCCTTTTAGGAATTGGATTTGCATTTTGAAGAGTCGCCACCTGATGGGTAGGGCGCATTAGGACACCAAAAGGGTTTTGCTTTGAGCAACTAGAGATAGGGTAATGGCTTGAAATTATTCTAAGGAGAAGGTGATAGGCACCCCTTAGAATTCACTAATGTAGTTCCCGGCCAAACTATTATTGTGAATTTAGGTGCAAATAATATGTGGACAAATAAATCTTCAAATAAGAGGGGGGTTTTCACACAACATTTTACAAATAAACAAAGTTGGAAAGAGCGATTAGAAAATCTGACCATTAAAAGAAAGAGCTGAAATTGCTAAAAGAAGTAAAGAAATAAAGGGAGGGAGGGTCCTATGTTTATTAAAAATATGGATCACCACACACAATGTTCAATAATCACTCCTCAATGAGGGGCTACATGTGACATTATCGCGTGATCATCATATCCATATCTACCCTTCCCACGTCGTTAAGGTATTAAAGCACAGAATGGTCTCGATTACTTATTGCATGCTATTACCCATCTCAATCCTATCGGTCTCGGAGGCACTTAGGACTACTAATCCTAAAGGGGAGAGATATTGGGCTTACTTGAGGTTTCAAAAGATAACAATCTAAGGCGACATACAAAAACACATATTGCACATTTAGGGGGAAGCATATGAACAAACAGACGCTCAATTACACCTCTTTGAAAAAAAAAGCACATAATTAGCATGACTTCACATACTGGTTAAGGTCTGATTAAATACCAAACATGAGAGAGCTAAAAGGTTGAGGCAGACTAATTTATTACATAATTTATATAAGAAGCTCGAATCAGGCCTGCTTGCTGGTTGCAATAATAGAACAGATTCAGTTTAGTTAATACCCTATAGCCAGCCTAAGTGTTAGGACGGGGTCCTATAGGCATGATATCTACTGAATTCAGAAAATAGCAAGGCTTGAAATGAATTGTTTGAATGCATACTTGTTAAAGTCGCTAAGTGAGGGAATCAGATTATTAAAAGAGAGGCAGGATTTAACGAATTAATTATATGTTACGCAACTAACAATATCCATTGTTACTGTTTTATATCTAACACTGAGTAAAGCGAAACAGATTCAATTAGAAATTCCTACAGGCATGATTTCTATGCGTTGCTCATTTTAAACTTTGTAGACATGGTGTAAAAATGTAGAAGCCTTATGTACATAGTATCTAAATGCACAAGGCTTGTTTTAAACCGATAAACATGGTATCTAGATGCAGAATTTGTTTACGACCTATGAACAGGGGTATCTAGCTATAATTGAATATGTAGAATTGAACAATCCTATAGGTATAATTTCTTTACGAAGTTGGATATGCAGAATTCAAGATACCTATAGATATGGTTTCTATATGAAGTTGGGATATGCAGGAATATAGAATAGACTTATAGGCATGATTTCTATTAGAATATGCTGAATTCAAGATACATGTAGACATGATTTCGAGATTTTTTGAATATGCAGAATTATAATGGACCTATATGCATGATTTCTACCCTTTGCATACATAGTTACCCACCCTCTTTTCACTAACCAGCCGCAAGAGTTTATTACAACTTATTACAAATAAGAGTGAATAAAAATAACATTAGAAAAAAAGTAATAAAAAAAGTACAACCAAAGGAGATCCTGATTTAGACTTCCCGCCTGAAATATGAGATAAACCAACTCAAAGACCACCGATCCAAATCTTTTCTCCAATCTGAGTGTGTCAAAGTTCCCTAATAGCCTCAATGGGACTCTGGAAAGTGCTCACACCCAAATTATATCACCAAAATAGGGATAAGTGCAGTGTGGAAGGGCCAACCCTCAAGTGTCCAAGTTCATAGGGAGCTCGAAGGGTCCCAAGGCAAGGCTCACAGAAGGGGGGCAGAACTAATAGTCTAGGAGAGAGAGTGCAAGTAAAGAACAAAATTCTAAGGAGTAAAGGAGAGGGAAACAGCTACAAACATGTGAGAAAAAGGGGTTCAGGGAATAGGGGAATTGCAAAGAGCCTATTGCATAGGGTAGGGAAATCTTTAGGCATGCCCAGCAATAGAGGATGTTGGCAGGCCTATAGGTCTTCCAGGGCACACAATATTAGAGGCTAGGATCCCAAAGAATCAAATTTGAGTTATGGATAATAATTTACAGTACTGCCATGCCTCAAACCATAGCATAAACACATAGGGGGAGGGGGATTCATAATAGATTTAGAATATGCAGAAAGAAAATACAACATGCTAAAGTAAGCGTTGAACTACACATAAGCAGTAGGAAGACATGCAAGTAAATATAGTAAATAAATACATCGTTGTGATTGCTGGAAACCATAATCAGGACATACCATTTTTAAAGAAGCAAAATACAACAGTAGCAGTACTTGAAAAATAGGCCATAACACAAGTAACAATAGAGAATGCTTTTTGAATGTGGATGTGAGTTCAGAAAACTAAGAGTGTTCGTGTGTTTGTGTCAATGAAGGAGCATGTATTTATAGTGTGAAAACAAGCTGAAAATATGGCAAAAAAATAACCAATGGACAATTAAAATCAATCAGTAGAAGAACTTCCTTTAATTAAGGAGTTCAAACTTAAATGGTAATGAACAGAAATAATTTAAGGAAAAAGATCGAGTAAGCATCTTGTGCAAAGTAGGCAATTAGGGGTAAATACATAGGAGTTTAATTAAGGGAAGAATCTTTGAAATACAGGGTTAAACAATTTGAAATACAGGTTAAACAAATAAGGTGAGTAACACAATAAAATCAATCAGTACATAGAAAATGAAGGAGTCGGGGATTCAAAATTACTGGTTCCTGGGTGAACCGAGTCAGAAAGGGTAAGGAAATTTTTCGACTCAAACCAAGTAACGGGGAAATTAGGAAACAATAAAAGAATCAATCAGACATACACAAATGAGGTCTTAAATCAGTCAAGAATTAAAAGTCATTTTAGAGGGGAAGTTCAGTATATATAAATGGTAGACAAGAAGTATTAGGCATGCGAGGTTGAATTTAGGACAAACAAAAAGTGCCATGCGATCACAAAAACCAGCAAGTAGTGAATAGGAATATGGTAGTCATCTTAGTGACAAAGAAAAGGGAGAGTATCAAATAGCATGCAGAAGGTCTAGTAGAAAGACCTTAGAAGATTTGGCAGGACATTAGAATCTTATAAAGAAACAAAGGTTGAAACAAAGATTTCGAAACTCAGTCGAGTAGCAGATGAAACAATCTTCAATAACTCGAATAGGTCCAAAGAAGTTAGGGTTTTTGAATCAAATAAGTTCAAAGATGAAGAACAAGAAAATCGCATAGCGAATAGTCTCAATACTCGAATGAAACCCCAAATTTTAGGGTTTTGTCATCAATCGAGTGTAGAGATGGAAAGACAAGTAATCACGGCGAAAAATACTAGCGAAATGAGTTTAGAAATCTCAGAAAGAAACTAAGACTTTTAACATGCATATTCCAGTAGAAGAATAATCATAAGAAACATAGTAGAAGAACACATAAAGAAACATAATAGAAGAAACTCATAGAGAAACGCATTAGAAGAAACACATAAATAAACATAATTGAAGAAACTCAGAAAGAAATGCAGTAGAAGAAACCCATAAGAAACATAGTAGAAGAAACAACATAAGAAATTCAGTAGAAGAAACACATAAGAAATACAGTAGAAAGAACTTATAAGAAACACAGTAAAGACATACGTGAGAAATACAATAGAACATGCTAAAGATTAGAGAAAATTTAAAGTATAACTTAACGAAACCCTAAATCGAAAAAAGATGAATGCTTTGAAGCTATAGTTTTGAAAGAATTTTGAGAAAACGTTTAAAAGTCGAGAAAACACAGATACACAATGGATCTAAAAGAATCGGAAAAACCTCAAAGGTTAGGGTTTCAGAAGAAACCAAGTGATGAGAAAGGCTTGGAAAGTCATTGATCTAAGCTGGATAAGTCGAGATCAGGCTCGAATAACCATGGTTGGCCGAAGCAAGGTCGGAGACGGACATAAAACTCACATCAAACAAAGTCTAGGCCAAGCTTCCTTTTGGTCAGGCCTTGAAACCACAGTAACCAGGCGTGTAAGAGTTATAGGAGGACTATATAGATCTTCAATAGCCTTGGAAGCCATGGATTCCAGTGGTTTTAGGGTGTAAGTGGAGGGAGGCGACTAGGGTTTTAGAAGCTATGAGAGTCGATTGAGAGAAATGGGGGATTCAAAGGTGGCTGGTGATACAAAATGACTAGGGTTTGGGGGTAAGGGGAAATTAAAAGGGAAAGATTAAAAGGTGGTCGTTGATCATTTTGATCACCGACCTGGATTGAATGGGAAATACAGGCTGGTTGCTTAGAAGGGTCGTGGGTCGGGTATATTAGGTAATTGGGTTTAGAAATTGGGTCTACTTAGAGGTTCAAATCCGGCTATAATTGAAATGCAAATGGGCAATCATTTAAATAGTCACTTTTCACTCATTTATCTATAAAAATAGTAAACTAATTTTTGGAAGTGAATTAAAGGTACTAAAATAATTAATAATACATAATTATTAAATTAGAAATAGTGGAGTTAATTTTATAACTGTAAATATTGTTAAATCTTAAAAGAGACCAATATTGCAATTATATACAATTTAACTTACAAATTCCAAATAAATTTATAAAAATATGCAAAACTTATTTTAGCTATATTTTAGCATAAATATGAGAATCAAATAAATGAGTCACCAAAATGATAATTTTGGGGGATAATTACGTGTTTTACCCTTGATAAAATAGAGCAATAAATTGATGTAAAAATCTTTAAAAATTAAGAAAAAATAATAAAACCTTGGGTATTTATGCATATATAGGCTATTTTGAAGGTATTTTGCATATATAAAAATACAGAAAAAAATTAGATATCAGCAACGGGTTATCTAGTGAAGTTTGCATATGTATTAGTCTCATGGAAGTCAAAGAACAAGAAACATTGTCCATAATTTCAGCTAAGGTTGAGTTTAGAAGCATGACTATATGCACAACAAAAATCACTTGGCTTATTGTTTTGTTCAGAGAACTTGGATTTAATATTGCGTTACTAGTACAATTGAGGTGTGATAGCAAGTCTGCATTCAGATTGCTGCCAATCCCATATTTTATGAAAGAACAGAATATATTGATATAGATTGTCATTTCATAAGGAAAAGAATTTTATAAGGTATGGTACAAACAAATCATATTTCCACCAAGAAGCAACTTGCAAACATACTCACAAAGAATCTTGCGAAAACACAACATGACCATTTGTTGCATAATCTGGGGTGAAGGATTTGTATTCGACTGTTAGCAAGATGAGTGTACTAGAGGTAAGTTAACTGAGTAGAGTTAGTTGGGAAAAAGTTAGTTAGGTTGTTAAATGTTAGTTAA
Organism: Nicotiana benthamiana; assembly: GCA_034376525.1. Lineage (NCBI taxonomy): Eukaryota > Viridiplantae > Streptophyta > Magnoliopsida > Solanales > Solanaceae > Nicotiana > Nicotiana benthamiana. Next base: position 71,896,995 of record CM067332.1, read on the forward strand.
GAAGGTAATTAGTATTATAGTTGTGTATATATACACTGTATTATCATTGAAATGAATATGGGATTTTATTTTTCTCAGCTTCGCAGAGTCGGTGGCTTCATTATCTTTCTTCCTCCCTCTTTCACGGTTATAGCTGCTCGACTGCAACTAAGTTGTAACCGCATAGCCATGGTTGTTAGCAGTATTTAATATTTATACTAAATTAATAAATGTAAAACGATTTTTCACACACAAACTTATATCACTTAATAATGGGATCAAGTATGGATAAAAAGGTAAAAATTGCATGGGACATCTTATTTGGTTGTCCTAATTTAACTTATATCCATGTTTTAAAAATATTTTAACTTGTACTCATTTTTTAAACAACTTCAGCCCCCTTTCTCCTCCTCCTTCTCCTCCTTTCGTTGTCGTCTTCTTCTTCTTCTTCTTCTTCTTCTTCTTCTTTCTTCTACTGTTGTTAGTGCTGCTATGAAACTTCAGTTTATGGAATGACTGCCGTAAATATTTATCAGATTATTTAAAAACAAATTATAAATAATTAAGTTAGTTAGTAGACAATAATTTTGTGAATATTTCCACGTACGTAAGTTAGTAGACAATGATAATTCTGTTCTTTTCACGTTTATTGTTTCCAAATTTGTGATTTATATACTGTTGGCAATCTGATTATTCATCTAGTATGTTAGAAAGCCTTTTCAAAAACTTCAACTAATATAGTGGCGAAATTTTACAAATGAACTAAATAATTTCAGCATCTTGTGTTGATGTTTTTGAAAAAGCTTTATGACAAAATTATTGAATCCAGGACAAAAAAAACTTCAGCTTTTAGTGTTGAAGTTATTACAAATGAATTAATAACTTCAGCAGCTTCTGCTGATGTTTTTGAAAAAGCTTATCCATGACAAAAAAAAAACTTCAGCTTATTTAGTGCTGAAATTTTTATAAATGAACAACATAACTTCACCATCTTTTGCTGAAGTTTTTGAAAAAGCTTAAAATTCAGGACAAAAAAAATTTCAGCTTATTTAATGCAATTACAAAACAAAAACTTCAGCAAATAGAAAACAAAACTTCAGCTACTATGCTTAAGTTCAGTAATTACAAACAAAAACTTCAGCACACTTAATTCGGGACACTAGCTACTTCAGGCTCGTCTACTAGAATGCTGAAATTTTGTGTGATTGTCTTTGCTACTTTAGCCCCGATGCTGAAATTACGCGAAAATGAATACACTTATAATTTTTTTTGTAAAACGAGCATAAATTAAAACGTAATCCAAAAAATGGATATAGATATAAATTTTCGATAAAAAGTGAAGTTAGGAATAACGTAGGCAAATACGGGATTCTTGGACAGAATTAATTGTGTCTGGTCGAATACGAGTCTACGTTATGTCCAATTAAAAAGTGAAAACAAGGAGCCAATTACTTTTTCCGTCGAAGATATATATTTCATCTTCTCTCTTCTCTCTCCCACTTCATCATTCTCTCTGACCCTCAAAAAAAACATTCTTCTTTCCCCATTAAAGTCTTCATCTGCCATTACCTCGCCGCGTCACAAAACTTGAACTTTAATACACACATAATCTTGCTTGTGGATCAAGAGCTGCAACATTTTTGGTTCTACTTCCAATGTATGTACCCTTTGACCTAAGACAATTTTTACATTACTTAAGACCCGTTACTTGTAACTGAGTTGTTTAATTTTATGTGTTGTGAATACATCGGTATCTCATGTGTAAAAATACCTGACAATAACTAAAGACTGGTTTTTGTTTTTGTGTTTCTGTAGAGTCAAATATCAGATCTAGAATATATTTTTGTGTTGAAGTTATCAGTCATGTCATTTACGGGGACACAACAGAAATGCAAGGCATGTGAAAAGACAGTATACCCAGTTGAGCTTTTGTTACCCAAACACTCATCCTGAGCAATCTCTTCCGGTTCAGCAGTGTTCAGATCTGGCATCTTTGCCTCTTCTTGTTCAGGGTCCTCTAGAACCGCAAAACGGTTCGGGCTGACTAGGTCCAGTTGGGCATTCCACTCGCACAACTAGTGTCCAGCCCCCCTTGCTATTGTCACTACTGGTACCTGACCCCGTCGGCTCGACATTTTTGCAAACACCGACCCTTACTCAATAGGGCAATTCAAAGAGGAGAACGAGGACAGCTGACTACCGCTAAAAGTCAGACTAAGAGTACACATTGTATGATTGAAAACTGCCGCTGCATACTACCCGGTGCTTGCAGGTCTGACTGGTGCCTTCTCTCCAATAGCTGCTTCAATCAATGTTAAGTCTGACTACGCCTGCAGCTGACTACTTATTGAAAGACGGAACAGGAAATGAAAAGTCGGGATTAGTTATCACAAATCTTGCTTTAAATGCACCCATTGTAAACTGTAAAGGAACTCTCAAGGTAAAACCTATAATCTTCTTTCTAAGCTTTTATTAAGTATATTTAGTAAGTATTGAGTATATTTAGTATTGAGTAAGTAGAACGGATGTAAAGGATTGATACAGTGGATAACACTTTAACATTGAGTTGTAGTTGATTGATTAATACTCACTTTAACACCGAGTTGTAGTTGATTGAAGCTAGTAATTTCTTCAAGGATGTTCAAATTTAAAAAAAATGGAAATTTTTTTGACAAAAGGGTGTTCTATATATTAAATACTTTTATAATATTTTACCAATATAAAAACTGCAATTTTATTTTTTGACGAATGGTGACCACCCTTATCACTGAATACTCCCTCCATTTCATTTTATGTGAATTTGTTTGACTGATTACAAAATTAAGAAAAAAGACCTTTTGGATCTTATGATCTTAAACAAGTCGTATACATATTTGTATGACAATAAATCATTAAGGTAAATGAAAATTTTAAAGTTATTATGAAATAATATAAAAGACAAGAACAATAAAGAGAGAATAGGGAGAGGGAGGAGTATTCTTATTGATACTTGGGATGATTTACAATGGGGTAAGACCCCTCTATTTATAGGAAGATAAATGACTTAGCTTCAAACTAAAACTCTTAGACATTCACTCTAAATAGAGTTCTATTTATAACACTCCCCCTTGAATGTCTATTCAACAATGTGCCTCGTTAAAACCTTAAAACCAAAACCCAATGGGAAAAATTAAAGAGAAGGAAAAAGAGTACACATGTTTGAATATGCGCCTATTGGTTGCCTCGTTAAAAACCTTGCAAGGAAAACCCAGTGGGACAAAACCTTGTAAGGGAAAAAGAGTGCAACGCGCATTAACTCCCCCTGAAAAGAGCATCAATTCACATCCTTGAGCATTTGCATTCCAATCTTGTGCACCATCTTCAAAACGATCTTTTATAGAGATTTGATAAATAAATCAGCCATATTGATTTGAATAAATATTCCGCACCTTGAAATTATCATTCTTGATAGATATGAACATCTTCATATAATGTCGTGGAATAACTCTTCAATATCTCCATAGATGTATTCTCAATGCCATCATGCTTATAGTTATAGCAAGATACATATGTACACAAATTGTACTTAGGATGTGGTACTTCAGGACCAAGAATTGTGTATGCTTTAAGCAACTTAAATCTTTCAAGTTAAGTCATATAAATCACATAATAGACTTTAGATGCATATTAAGTTTTCATGTCATGCTAAACAAATAAGATATCGAAAACTGATTATACATACCTTTGACTTTATACTTTCAAGTATTTGAACTATATGTCCAAATCTACATGTCTTTCATATGGAATCAAGTATTTGTCTATACGCTTTAAGCGTATCAAAGACTTTGTCCTTCTGGGACTTAATATGAGCATTTGTAGTGAGAATATAGTTACTTTCTTTGGGTCAGCAAATGCGTATAGCATGCTTTGCAATATGTTGCAATTGAATTATCCATTTTATGAACTTCAGGTTCATATCATGATATTCGGGAATTTACATATACAAATGATAATTCATCCCATGTAACATTTTCTCAAGTGTTTATCATGTCTCCCCCTCAAGTTAGAAAAGCTAACTTGTTTCCTCAACTTTGAGAGTCCATCTTTGTGCATTATGGTATTAATGAAAATATACACCGCACATCAATAATAAGATGGAGTTATTTGGTTCCTGACCCTGAACCACTTGTGAGGGGAGAATATAATATACTCTCGTATATCAAACTGATATGTATAACTTTGTTCTCATAAGAAACAGTTTAGCTATTAAGTGTAGGCACTCAATAATTATCTTGCTAAACCAACTATGATATAAACCAACTTATCAAGATGAACTATCTTGAATAGAAAATCTGGAAATTATGCTCGAAGTTATATTACTGAGCAATTTACCTCGCAAGCACCGGCCAGGCTGCGGGTCAATAACAATCGCACATGTAACCATATCATAGATGCATCATATGTGGTATACATGGCAGGTGAATGGGCCCATATTCACCTTTGATATTTCCAGAATTTATGGGCTTCAACCCGAACTCTTTAGTTGGTCAATTCATTAATGAGAACAAGTGATACAAGAGAATTCGTAAAGAACTTTCTAGTTCTTTAATATTCACCCATGTGAATTCTCTATTATTGCACATCATACTTAAAATGAGATGGCTAACCCGAATGCCAACTGAATAGATTATCAATATTGGTAAACTTCAAATTTACACCATGACCTGTGCACTTATCAATAAACTTCAGGTTTATTATGACATGGGTTTTTATACCAATAGATATCCACTTTATTGTGGCATTCATTTGTTTGTGTAGTACAAACTGGAGAATAAAGTGGGTAGCTTTTCATATACAAATTATCCCGCTACAAGTTGTAGTAATAGAAGATATCAAATCTTTCCTTTATTTATAGTCTCAATATAATCAGCGCTTTCGCGTGTACTTTGGAAACTGAATAAGTTTCTTTGAGACTTACTACAGCACAATACTCAATTGTGTTTCTCCAACATAGTAATAATTGGCTCTTCTAGAGCTCTCAATTAATTTTGTACTACCACAAAGTCATCAACATCCATGTGGTGAATATCTTTCTTAAAGAGAAAGTTATACCATCATGGTCATGTCAAACTTATATGCAAGATATGTTTCTTGCATTATCGTTGTCCTTTAATAGTCATATTTCCAAAATACTTTGGCGTACAATAGGTACGTGACCAACGATCATTCATGCCATATATCATCTCAAACCTCCTTCTAGGGGTGAGTGTGGTATCATCTCAAACCTCCTTCTAGGGGTGAGTGTGGTATCATCTCAAACCTCCTTCTAGGGGTGAGTGTGGTATATTCTATACCAATTTCATGTTCATATTCTTCCAATAATGAATATGTATTCGTGAATCAGATGTTGTCACATTCACTGCGGGGATATGTGATTTTGTTATCCTTTTCAAATCTGTAAATGCGTCTGGCATTCGATTTTCTATTCTTTGCAAATGGATAATATTTTGCGCCTCTTTTTCACAAATAGTGGTATGTGGATCAAGATGAGATAATGATGCATTTTTCCACAAAATTTCCCGTTTGGTTTCACCAACTTCTCCCCCTAATTTTGGGAAAAGTGTCTCATCAAATTGACAGTCTGCAAATCGTGCAGTGTACAAATCCCCTGTCAATGTTTCGAGGTAGCGAATAATGGAGGACGATTCAAATTCAACATATATTCCTAACCTTCTTTGCGGACCCATTTTGGTGCGGGATGGCGGTGCTATAGGCACATATACTGCGCATCCAAAGATTCTTAAATGGGATATATTAGGTTCATGACCCAAAACCAATTGCAACGGGGAATATTTGTGTCAATTCGTCAGTCAGAGACGAACTAGCATTGCTGCATGCAAAATGGCGTGACCCCAAGCCGAAGTGGGCAGCCTCGTTTTCATGAGTAAATGAGGTATTCAAGATTATACTCATGTATTGTCTCAATCTGATATCCATTTTGAATGATATCTTTAAAACTCAACAAGTTCCTTTTAGACTTGGAGGAGAACATTTTGACTGATATCATTAATACTCAACAAGTTCTTCTTAGACTTGGAGGAGAACATTGCATTCTCTAAAATATCGTTCCTTTAGGCAGAGTTATAGTTGCTCTTCAGGAGCCTTCAATCAATTTAATTCCCATGGTTTGCCATACAAAAGAAAATATACGAACATGAGAATAAATAAATTCAATCCGTTTGTTTCATACTTAAACAATGTTTTCGAAATCTGCTGAGGTTATTCGACTAACTAAATCAGATAGTCGATTATATGTTTTCCATAATCGATTACTTTGCAGTTTGAAAATTTCAGTTTAAGCATTTTCTTAAAACAATCGATTGTTAAACATACACAATCGATTGTATCTTAATATAATCGATTGTTAAACATACATAATCGATTATTTGCTATTTTGAAAAACTTCAGATCACACTGTCTTAAGACAATCGATTGTTAAACATACACAATCGATTGTTGAACATTCACAATCGATTGTTAAACATACATAATCGATTATTTGCTATTTTGAAAAACTTCAGATCACTGTCTTAAGACAATCGATTGTTAAACATACACAATCGATTGTTGAACATTCACAATCGATTGTTAAACATACACAATCGATTATTTGCTATTTTGAAAAACTTGATCACTGTCTTAAGACAATCGATTGTTAAACATACACAATCGATTGTTGAACATTCACAATCGATTGTTTTGCAGTTTTAATGCGAAATATTAGATAATCGACCAACTGTTAGGTTAGTCGATTACCTCTACTGGAAAATAAAAATATTATTGAAATCTGAGCATATTGAAACATTCTAAAGAACTAATACTAACATTATATCATAAACTAACTAATACGAGCTGATACTAATGACTATTAGTTTATTCACTAACTATTACAAATAAGTGAAATAAAATCAAACAACTCCATCTTCTTTCATCACAGATCCATCACCGATTAGGTGGTCTATTTTCCCATCGGGTTGCTCAAAGAAATCTGCCACATCCAAGTGGGTGATGTCAAAATTGTCGTCAGAGACAAAATTTGTTTCAGGGCCTTTACTCTTTCGAGATGCTTGATAAAGGTCAACCAAATGTCTTGGTATACGGCAAGCTTTTGACCAGTGCCCTTTTCCACCGCAACGATAATATATAGTTTATGAACTATTTGCTTTTGGATTCTCATCGTATCGTGCTTGTGGCAGAGTGATCAACTTCAGGTTGTCATATCTCTTCTTTAAGCCATTCCACAAGATAGGTGGATCTTTGACTGTGACATATTCAATTTTCAAACATTTATCAAGGTGATGGCGCAAGAAAATCAAGGCCGTTTCAAACCTTCATCAAGGTGATGGCGCAAGAAAATCAAGGCCTTAACATAGTCTTGGGTGGATGCATTATTTCTTTCTTTAATGGCGTCTCCAAGACCCATAGCATCTAAGTGGATTTCAGCATCCAACACCCATGTCATATAGTTCTTACCCGAAATTTCAAAGGCAACGAACTTTCTTTTCATAATGTCAGACATAAAACAAAATTATATCAAGAGCGTGTTCATACTTACGGGCTCTATTACAATTATCACATTCACTTCAGGGAATGGACCATAATCATGTGCTTTACACAATCTCATGTCAAATATTACTTTCATAAAGTGAAAGATTATTTTGAGAATCTTTATTATTCTCATTACCACAATAATGACGATTATAATTTCGTCTATTGCCACGTCCACACCCATTGATACCTTCACGGTAATAATTTTGTCTTCTTTCAGACTTATCACATACTGCTATCACATTCTCTAAAGGGAATGGAGCAAAGTCAATTGGACGGAATTTTAATTCTTTGCCCACAATCATACATGAATTTGATCATGGCAAGGCATAGAAATTTTACCACTTCATGTGAGTGTAAGTTCTTACGAATTCCATTAGAGTTATAATCAAACTTTGTTGTCTTTGTTTGTATATAAAATCAAATCGTAGAATTTCAAGAATTTGAAAGGGAAAAGTAAATTACTTACATTTAAGGTATACCAATAAATGTTGTGATATCAAATATACCTCTTGAGTTTCCATCCCGTGGCAACAAATTCCGGCAACTTTGGTCGACCCCCGCGGCCAATTTGATACCGGAGAACGCGACCTTATTAGTTCAGAGTTATGCTTTTGAAATTCCTACCGAGAATACTAATCACTCTAACTATAACAGAGCATATGTAAAAGTTAGATAGGAAAAACAAAGTGCTATAAGGAATATTTATTCCACGCAGCCACACCACGGGCTAACAACAGAAAGCACACAAAGTAATAGCACAGATAATTAACGTAGGAATTTCTCAGTGTATACTATATGAACTTTGGCTTCAATGGAGGGTTGTGAATCTGCCATTGCTCCGATAGCTGCAATCAACAAGAGAAGCAATAGAATTTGAAGGAAGAGATCAAATTCAATTGGTTAGAGACTCGTGCTGATAACGTGTTATGAAATAATATAAAAGGCAAGAACAATATAGAGAGAATAGGGAGAGGGAGGAGTATTCTTATTGATACTTGGGATGATTTACAATGGGGTAAGACCCCTCTATTTATAGGAAGATAAATGACTTAGCTTCAAACTAAAACTCTTAGACATTCACTCTAAATAGAGTTCTATTTATAAGAAAAGTTAAATTATTTTAAACATATATAAGTGTCATTATTTTTTTGGACATACTAAAAAAAGAAAGTGTTCACGTAAAACAAAACAGCGGAGGTAAATGATATTTTCGAGAGCAACATAGATTTCTGGTATTTTCTTAAAATCTATTGAGGCAAAAACAGCAAAGGCGAAGCCAGTAAAGAAGTTATGGGTTCATCTAAACCTAGTAAAGGTCTTATATATTTGTTAAAAATCTCACTAAATAAGTGCAAAAATAGATTTTCAACCTAGTAAATTAGATGCGATGCGGTAGAATTCTGAATTTGAACTCATAAAATTCAAATTTTGAATCTGCCTATGAGAAGCACAGAATGTGGAGCAAACCCCTAAAGCTAGATTACAATTCTTCATCCTATTTCTCCTGTTGATTTGAGTTGGAAAATTGGCAGTGCGTAAACTTTCAATATCTTGATGTTGGAGTATGCTGCAATAGGAGTTGTAATTTGAGCGTCAACATTGCTACTAGCTCAATCAACAACAACAATAATAACTTAGTGTAATCCCACGAGTGAGGTCTGGGGAGAGTAGTGTGCACGCAAACCTTATCCTTATCCCGGGGTTGAGAGACTGTTTCCAAAAGACTGTCGGTACAAGGAGATAAAAAAAGGCAATGGAATAGTAACAACAACATATATCAGGAAGACAGTGCCAGCAACCTAAGAATCAAAAAAATAAATGGAAAAGGCATTATCGATAATCAAACTAAATCAAGACACTAACAACTAGCCTAGAACCCTCAACGGGCAAGAAAAGTGCTCAACTAGCTACTCGCTCAATCATTTAGAATAATTGCCTTAGTATATGTGAAGTTCCTATGTTATAAGATTATGGTGTTTTGATGCATACTAACTGATGTAATATGTTTATGTGATATTTTCTTAGCTGAGCAGTTACTCCTCGATGGAAGGTGTTCTGTATTGCAAGCCCCATTTTGAGCAGCTCTACAAGGAGTCTGGCAACTTCAACAAGAACTTTCAATCGCGTATTTGTTACTATTTCTTGCTTAATTCTATTATTCAACATTAATGTCCATTTACTTTATCTAATACAAAAATGCATTTTACTCGTGACAGCTGCGAAGTCAGCTGAGAAGTTAACTCCAGAGCTGGTAAACTTTCTTTACAGCTATTTTTACCTAAGATTAACAAACTGAAAATACAAGAAAATAGTGTATCTTTTAGATCTGTCGCAATGGTATGCGTCTTATTCTCTCTTCTCTTGCTTGCAGTACACAGACAAGATCTCCTAGCAAAGCTTCCAGAATGTTTTATGTTGAAGGTACATATGGTGAAGTCTCAAATTTCATTCTATTATGATGTCTATGTTGAGGAATGAATTGTACTTATTGTTTGAAACCCTTGAGTCTAAGGGTTTCAAGATTAGCAGATCTAAGACAGAATATTTGGAGTGCAAGTTTGGCGACGAGCCTAGTGGGATAAGCGGGGAAGTGATGCTTGGTTCTCAGGCCATCGCCAAGAGGGACAGTGTGAGATATCTTGGGTCTGTGATCCAGGGGGACGGAGAGATTGACGGGGACGTCACCCATCGGATAGGAGCGGGGTGGTCAAAGTGGAGGCTAGCTTCAGGGGTCCTGTGTGACAAGAAACTCCCGCACAAACTAAAGGGGAAATTCTACAGAGCCGTGGTTAGACCTGCAATGTTGTATGGGGCGGAGTGCTGGCCCGTGAAGAACTCGCATGTTCAGAGAATGAAGGTTGCGGAGATGAGGATGCTTAGGTGGATGTGTGGGCACACCAGGCTGGATAAGATCAAGAATGAAGTTATTCGACAGAAGGTAGGGGTGGCCACGGTGGACGAAAAGATGCGGGAAGCGAGGCTGAGGTGGTTCGGGCATGTTCGGAGGAGGGGCCCCGATGCCCCGGTGAGGAGCTGCGAGCGGTTGGAGATTGTTGGTGGTCGGCGAGGGAGAGGGAGGCCTAAGAAGCATTGGGGAGAGGTGATTAGGCAGGACATGGCCAGAATGCAGGTTACCGAGGACATGACTCTTGATAGGGGAGTCTGGAGGTCTAGAATCAAGATTGTAGGTTAGGGGCTCATAGGTGATTAGTGTTGTAGTATGGTAGTTCCTGCTTGATATTACTGCATGCGAGTGTATTTATGTTGCTTATGTTTTCATAACTATTTACATTAACTATTTACGTTACTTTTGTGGGAGTACCTATGCTTTATTATTTGATTTTGTCTTGCTTGTGGTTCTAATTTTATCTCTGTTTCTTAATGCAGCTTTCCCATTTTTACTCTACTCGCCGAGGGTCGATTGGAAGCAGCCTCTCTGCCCTTTCGGGCAGGGGTAAGGCTCGTCTACATATTACCCTCCCCAGACCCCACCTAGTAAGAGTATACTGGGTAGTTGTTGTTGTTGTTGTTGTTTGAAATTTGACTGGCTTCGTTCAGCACTGCGGACCTTATTAGGGAAAGAGGGGGGAAGGAGGGTGGATAATAATAATAATACTCCTTCCATTTCAAAACGAATTGTCATGATTTGACTTGGAACAAACTTTAATAAAGAAGTAAGACTTTTGAGATATGTGGTTTTAAATAAGTTATAGTATTTGTGTGGCCATAAAACTATTGAAACTTGTGGTCTGAAACCTGCCATAGCATTTGTCTGCTTATAAATTCCTCCTATTAAGGAGATATCGAAAGGTGTGGATCTTTTTGAAATGGACTAATAAGGAAATAGTGCTACTGTTTTTGAAACAGTGGGAGTAACTTTTTTGTTTCAGGAGTTAGTCTTGTGCGTCAAACGGTTTCATCTCTATCCTCTACAAGCAATGGCCTCAAAATTGATTTCTTCTGTGATATTGTACACCACGGAATACTCTTATAACTTCACTTAGAAAAGAGAAGTACCATCTAGTGCTGAACAATATGTTCTACTTTCTCATTAGACATCCCACTGAATACTAACTCGGAAGTCACTAGTAAGCAGGGGAAAAAATAGGGGGCCGAAAGAGGTTCATCCGAATCCCCTTCACTGAAAAAGTATACTGTACATATAAGGTAAAATCCAGCTTTGTGCCTCTATATATTACCTTTTGAATTTCCTTGATAAAACCCAGAAGCATGACTCAGTGGGCAAAGGAGTTCAAAACCTCGTTCAACTCCCATTGTCCAGAGTCTCTTTTGATTTTTTAACTTTTTCTTTTTTGAACCTTCTTAGTGGAAATTCTGCTTCCGCCACCGCCAGTAAGTTGTTTGTACTTGTTGAATTTTGCATTTGTTACTGCTGATATTTGATTTATCAGAATCATAAGTAGTTCAGTCGAAGGAGGAGTCTTTGTTTAAATTTAAATTTAATAGGATAAATTAATTGAGATAGTTTAGGTTTTTAAAATTTAAATATTTATTATCTTGATTTTCCGGAGATTCTATTCTTAAATAGGCTATTTAAAGCTTTGTTTTGCTTAATAAAATATTTGAGAGACATTTTCAATACTTACTTTTAATATTTTTGTTGCCCCATCTTTTAAAAAACCAACAATACTACCCCATCTTCTCAGTTGCCTCACATATGTAAACTTCCACTCTTGAGTTGTAAGGTAGTAAAGAACTTGAAATTTTAAGGTAAAGTCTGTGTAGTATATAATATATATAATAAGTCCCACCAAAAACAAAAAGAACAGCCGAGTCGCCTGAACCTTCCACGCGGGCTTGGTCTTATTAACTTTAAAGTTTTCTTCCTCTTTCTTTATATCTCCGGGTGGTGCACCATCTTGGTTTTACTGTGTGATCTGATTTCCACGATTGTGAAAACTATTATCCTGTCGTTGTTCCTTTAACCTTTGGATCTTAAACGATCCTGCTGTTTGTCATGGCCTTTGGCAGGAGTAACTTGTGCAGTTCATACAAGTGTTGGTACATTGTAGTCCTGTTCTTGCTATTCTTTATCTTTGTCGGTTGAGTTGTTGATATGCAATTTCCAGTTATTAAAAGTATTATCATACTGGTTAAGCTAGGTAATTAGAGCATATCAGTGTGGCATATGTACCTACATAGAATAGACATGTCAAAGGAAACAATGACGGGTTGAACTTCAAGTTAATTCAAATGTCGCTGCTTTTACTAAAAGATGCTTGTGTGTGGAGTTTTCTGCCTGTATGTGGCTGTAATTTTGCTGTAATAGGTTAACTCTAGCAATAAATTATGTCACATTACTATACTAGAGTTTAATTGCAGTGTTTTCAACTCAACTGTGTAATTTTACCCCAACAAAACAACCCTTGTAAAAGATTGTTAACGTCGATGGGTAATCGATTACACATTCTTCAATGTGGTGCCAAAAAGGTTATCCATCAATCCAGATTGTGAACAGGTTTTATATTATCCTCCAAGTTTAAGGAAACAGAACCCGGCGAAAAAGGAGAGGAGCACGATCACAGTGGTTGAACTATGACTGGTGCCATAGTCCTGCTTAAGAAAGTTCTTGAATTGATAAGAATTTTGATGCATGATTCCAACTTTAGCTGCTAAGCCACTAGTAAGATTCATGGAGTTTCTGGTTTTTGTGTGTATTGCATGAATGCAGGCGTGCACAGGAGAAGCTACAGATGCAGAACACAGATGTGACGCCCATGATAGAGGGCAGACTGACGAGGGCGAATCAAGCAAGACTGACAGATTTCTAGGCTAGCAAGATTTTGAAGAAGGTGTACACTTTCCACTTTAGGTAAATCCAACATTAGAATGAGAGAGCTAAGTGAAGAGCTTTATAAAGCACAATACATGATACACACGCTTTTGGGACTTAATGTAGATTGGACTATTTTCAAGTCTAAAGGGAAGTCATATTTGTATAGAGAAAAAGGAGCATGTAGAAAGGTTAATAGCCTGTTTGGCCAAGCTTCTTTTGAGGCAGAAGCACTTTTTTTGGGTCAAGTGTTTTTTTTTTTAAAATTAAGGTGTTTGGCCGAGCTTTTGAAAGGAAAAAAAATGGTTTTAAGAAGAAGCATAAGCAATATTGAAGAAGCAGAAAAAAGTAACTTCTTTCCAAAAGTATTTTTTTGATAAGTACTTTTGAGAAAAATACTCTTAAAAGTAGTTTTTTAAAGCTTGGCCAAATATTAAATGATGCTCGGAAGTACTTTTGAAATTCATTTGCCAAACACAAATTACTTCTCACCAAAAGTACTTTTAAGAAAAGCACTTTAAAAAGAAGCGCTTCTCAAAATAAGCTAATTTTTGCATCTAGGCCAAACGGGCTATAAGTAATCCAGTGTCCTAGCTATAAGGTGTTGAGGACAAGCTTAAGTTTTTCACATATACATAGTTTTAGCTCAACTCAGGGAAATGCTTGAGGTTTCAAATCAGCAATAGATGGTCCTTTACGAAATATTCGCCTTGAGCCTAAAACATAACGTGTGAGAATGACTTCTTTTTAACCGAGGTATCTTCCCTATTCCACCAAATACCGACTACCTTCCACCAGCAACCAGTAAGGTTAGATAGAAAGAAATCACATAGTATAAAAGAAGCCATTTGCAGATCTCTAATTTTGAGATCCTTTCATTAATAAATCAATTTGACAGCTATAGGTAACATATTGTGTAGTCCCAACTTTACAATCTTCCTGAAAAGAACAAAAGAAAAAAAACATATCTATACTATCCATGCCAGGAATGGATGGATAGATAAATCAAGTAACTTCTAATCAGCCTATTTTATCTCTTGGCTGATACAGATGGAAGTCTGTTTCCCAGGTTTCCGGGGAAAAACATACATTCGAGGAAAAAATCCGTGACACCAATTGCAAGAGCATGATCCGACTTGCCTCGTGAAAGTTGAACTATTTCTTCAACAGACAATTAATGTCAGAAGTTGCAAGTTAATGATTTTCAATGTTCATTTACTACGTTTCTTCGCTTCACTATAGAGTATGACCCCAAAAACTGTCAGTGCATAGCCAAGCATCCCAGTAACTGACACCGGGTTTCTGAAAATCAAGATTGAGACAACAACAGCTACGGCTCCTTTCGCATTTCCCAGGACCTGTGAAAGCAAGCAAAATTTGTTATAAGGACAAAGAATCTATAGACGAGCTCAATACAGCGCACATTCCTCCTCAACCAAAAAGAATAATGCAGTAACAATGAACAGCGAAACCCAATGCAGAGAAATTACGAAACCACAAAAAGTCAAGGGAACAAACATAAGTAGGGTAGACCATTCTAGGATTTACCCTCTCTCATCCCAATTTTAATTTACTCAAGTTCCTATCTGCTCCATCAGAATTACCCGACACCTCTTTCAAATTAAAAAGCTCTTCATTTCCAAAATGTCACAATTTCTTTTATGACCAAGAGATCCATCTGGAGCTGAGCCGACCCTTTAGGCCAACCGCAGCCTTCGAAACTCAGAGATGATCCCCCCCCCCCCACCCACACACACACACACACACAATTCTCCACTTAAATACAGAGTTAGTTCACTTGGAGCAAGGCTCGAACCTGTGACCTAAAACATCCAGTAAAATAACCTAAGTGAACTCTTCCTCGTTGGTCTTATGTGATAAATCCCCAGCCATTTCTAAGAGGATGAGTCTTGAAATGCAACTCTGGCTTTCCCTTTTCAGTAAACATAGGAACATTGTGAAATGAGAAGTTATCTCCATTCCTTAACAGGTTTTGTTGCTGGAAGAGGTAGATAGGGCTAAGCTTGAGTACTTCTAATCCTCTCCAAACTACAAGTAGGTGCCTTGCAACACCCTCATAATCTCTATTATTTTCGCGTTCTTGTGTAATTTTTCCAAGTATTTGATTCATCTACCTGATAACTTACTTCGCGGTATCTATGATGAATAAGGGGAGGAAATGCAAGTTCATTCATTTGCACATAAAATCCCAGTACTATAAGTCTGGAACAATCAATTGAAAAACAGCATATACAAAGATTCCAAAATGTTTGAATAGCAAATTGATAGTAAAACCAAACATCAGACAGATATCATAGATGAAACCATTGAAGCTCCAAGAAGACGGTAAATACTGCCAAGTAGCAAGGAAGACAATGAACTCCCAGAAAATGAAATGATCAAACTAAGTAAAAGAGAAGCAAGGGAACAGAAAAGTTTTCAAACAAGTATAAGTAGGTCCATGCGTAATTTGTGGAGTTATCTTGACATTTAAAGACGTATGTTTTCACACCATAGAGAGAAGATCATATCGTAATTTCTTTATCTTTTTTTTTTTGGACGGAGAAAGTGAGCATAAATCAACCTTATCTGACAATACTAAAGATTATTCATATGAAAAGGAAGAGCGGTGATTGAAGAAGAGTACCTGAAGTGTTAGGGCGCTGGTGTGTTTTGTCACCAGAAAGTTGGTCAGATTTACAAAATAGGCAAGGGCAGAATTGAATAGCAAAAGCCAGATTATTCTACTATCATCTCTTGCAAGTGCCAATGTGATGCCAACTACGTTTTCTTCCATCATAAGCGTTGCCGGCAATAGAAATACAACTGCTATAGGAGCCATATAGAGTAGAAGGTTCATGGAATTCAGCTTCTCCCTTGATTCAAAAGAAAATGTTTTAGCATTCATATCCTACAACCCAAATGTTCGCATCAAAAAGCACAAAACTTGACAACAGATTTGCTCGTTTAAAACCAATAAATCTATGTAATAATTACCCTTCAGAAGACAGCAAAATCCCCTGAAGCACTGATTTGAGTGCTCTTGCAGCTGTTGCACCGACACATATTATGAATCCAAACAGATGAAAACTTGGTTCACCCTGAGAATGTAACAAAGGATTTAGACACAAATTGATTTCTCCGACAGTATTACACAACTAACATGAAACTGCTAATACAATTAGGTCATATATCAATGCAGTCCTTTTCATAAGCGCAGCTCAGACGATATTTCCTTCACGCCCTAAAAATTGTGTGCTACTATTAAAAATATAATACGAAGAACTTGTTCTTAACCACAAATTGACCAAAACTGTCACGCTAACTAGGAAATATATGCTAAAACACTTCTCTTGTAACAAATTCATTCATCATAACACAACTTATATGACCATATCACGGCTATACAATATATAAGGACAGCTTCTACAAAGAGCATTACACCTTTGATCGTGAAATATCAAGGACAGCTTCATGGACAATATCTTCGTAGCTAACACGACAATTCCCCTTCCTTATATTCCCAAATCAACCCCCCCACCCCCACCCCCCACCCCCCACCCCCACACACACCACAAACAAAGACAAAAGAAAGAAACACAAACAATTTCTATTCATAAGAAAAACAAACAGCAATAAAGAGAACGAATTTCAATGAAAACCATGTCAAATTCTTAAGTAGCCACTACACTGATTATCTTCCACAGCATTACACTACTAAAACTATAATTCCAACACAATCTAACCATATACAAATGTAGTCCTTTTCATAACTCTAGCTCAGAAGATATTTCTTTTGGCACAACCTAATTATTATGCTGCTATAGAATATACAACCGGACTCTTTATCTAAGAACCCCGTTCGCATCTGAATCACTACTATGATTTCCAAAGTTCAGACGATTACGCTAAAAAGAGCACGAATTTTAAAGTCTAATATCAAAAAACCAACCAAAACAGACCAATATCATTAAACAATAATACCACAATTCAGCTAAAATTTCAACAAAAATATACAAAAGGGCATACCCCACTGGCAATGATAACGCCAGTGACAACAGGAATAAGAGTGATATAAGTCAACCAAGCCTCCCTTTTCAGTGTCATCAAGTAAGCAAATATAGCAGTGAAAAAAGGTGTAGTAGCACCAATAGCTTGATTAAATGATACGGGCAAGTACCTAAGTGAAATATTTCCACTAACAACAGAAGTACAAAAAACAAGACATAAAGCTGAGATTTTCAAGAATTGAACTCTAGATCTTATAGTTTGCATTGGGACCATTTTCATCCAAGCAATTGCTATATAACTTAGTAAAGAACAAGTTGTCATATGACACATAGTTAAGAATATTGGATATTTAAATCCATAATTGCTTAACAAATATTTGTTCAGTAATAAAACCCCAATATTTGATGAGTACCAAGCTGTTACTAGCCCAATTGTAAATAATTGGCCTGAATTTTTCATTGTTGACATTAAAAACTGATCTTTTTTATACCCAAAAACAAAGAATTTACCTTAAATAAAACCCAACTAAGAAAAAGTTCTCTAGAATTAAATAAAACACAAAAAGATCAAGAATTTAGGCCTAAATTCATCACTGCTGAGACTAAAAAAATGATCTCTTTGATACCCAAAACCAGAAAAGTTCACAAAAGAAGAAATGATTTAAAAACCATGTTTAGCATTACTCGGATCTGATTCAGTTTCATTTGCAAGAATTTAAGGAAACAAAAGAAAAACAAGTAAAGATATTGTGAAGAAAAAAGTAGCAGATATGTTCACAAGTTTACTTCTTTCTGAAGAGATAAAGCTAAAATGTGAAAGCTCAAGCAAATATAGAAAGATAATTTGGGGGGGGGGGGGGGGCGGGGGGGGTTAGAGAGGTGTGAGAAATGAAAAAGGAGCTTGATGGTGGGAGAAAAGAAGACGACCGACGCAGGATTTACAGAGATAGAGAACGAAAAAGGTAAACGCGTGTATGTAATACGGCTTATGACTAGTAATTTGCTCACTAGCATGAATTGGTACACTAATTACGTAATCAATTTGTTTTTATTTATAAAACCGCAAAGAGCCAAAAATATACCGTACTATAGGGAAAAAATTTAAATATACCCTTTGTAATATTTTGAGTGCAAATATACTTTTATCGTAATATTATTGGTTCAAATATATTATTTTTCAGTTAAGTTTGTCTAAAATAGATATTCAATTCTATGTGACACCTATCTTTGATTAGGTGATGCCACCCTCATCGTCCCTAAGACTAAATTTTGAAATACAGTATTTTTTATGATAGCGGTAATGGTGCAATGGTATTGGAGGGGAAGAAAACTTTAGTGGTGGAAAAAAATAGATAGGAAAGGTAAAATGGGTTAGGGGCGTTGAGATGGCAAGTCATGTGACATCCACCTCAACAAGTGTTTGTGCCACGTAGGATTGAATGTCTACTTTGAATAAATTTAATTAAAAAAAGGGTATATTTAAACTAATTGTATAATGATAGAGATACTAGTTTTACAACAACCACTGCTTTAATATGGAGGGAAAGGAACAACATTCGGTTTCAGAGTTCAGTATATGATGAAGATCGACTAACCAGAGAAATTGCTCTGCTCCTTCACATACGAGGAAGGTACAGTAGCAGCTGGCAGATTGGGCTACGACAACTAAATAATTTTCCTTAGTTCAGCCCTTAATTCCCCCTATACTAAGTGTTTTTTGTGCTTCTTTTGGCGAATATGTTAGAATAGAACATGCAACTAGAATGAGTAGTTGATAGTCCAAACAACTACTATATGGACACTTTGTAAATTTGTTTTTGCTATATATAAATATAAGGTTTAACTGGAAAAAAAAAGATAGAGATATATGTGGATTCAAAGTATAATAAGGGGTTTATTTAAACCTTTTCTGATATTACATGGATATATTTGATGCTTTTTAGTTTATAAAAAGAAAAAAAATTCATTCGTCATCTTTTTTTTTTTGGTAATTAAAAGTTGTATTAATCACCAAAGAGATTTCAGTACAAAGCCATAGTGCAGCTATTACACAGCTGACTATCCTATCTAAATTTTATATCACTATCGTTATACATATCCCTCTATTTACAGAAGATATTGCTGGAGTTGTATTCTTATCTTGGGGGTACCTCTAATATTACAAGTGTAAGCAATGGTCCTAAGTAATTTATCACTACTACAAAAGACATTTTCAAAGATCCTCGCATTTCTTTCTAACCACAGGGCATAGAAGAGTTCAGCTACAACCATTTTGAATATGTGGGCCCGGCTCGATTTCCCTTTAGCATGACCAATAATCCATTGAACAAATTGATCCCAGTGTATGAAATTAGGGTGAGTTACCCTAATCCAAGCCAATGTCTGTTGCCTTAGTTGATTAGCAAAGGAACAGCTAAGGAAGAGGTGATCTCTGGTCTTCAAAGCTTGTTGGCGCAACACACAGATGTTGTCTACATTCATATTCTACTGTAGTAGCCTATCCTTGGTAGGCAATCTATTCTGAAGAAGCAGCCATAGATTAAAAACTGCTTTTGGCCTAGCATAGTTTTGGGCAGTTAGGTTCTTCCAAGTAACTCTAGGTAGTTGACCAATCTGAAGCAGATATAGCATTCTAATGGAGCACACTGGTCTGTGCATACTCTGATATTGCTGCAGAATTCCTCTTGCTGCAATAATCTTCCGAACCATCCAACTAGCTTGTTTGGGTATATGCATGACTTCTAATTGCTGCTGTTTTATATATACTGTGTGAATCCATCTAACCCACAAAGTATCCTTCTTGTGAGCCAAGTCCCAGCATAACTTAGCAATGGCTGCTTTGTTCCACAACAGGAGGTTTGTGAGATTCAGTCCCCCAGCAGACGTTGGCAGGCACATTTGTCCCAGGCAATGTATGCTTTCCTAGTGATACCCACTGTCCCAGACCATATAAAGCTTCTACACATTGCCTCAATAAGCTTTAGGATTTTTGATGGTATAAGGAAAAGTTGAGCCCAATAGGCTTGAATACCCAAGACCACAGATTGGACCAACTGAAGTCTTCCAGCATATGACAATTTCCTGGCAGTCCAAGATGTGATTCTAGCAGTAATTCTATCCACCAGTGGTTTCCATTGGATCACAGTCATCTTCTTTGTAGATAGAGGTATACCTAAGTATCTGAAGGGTAACTCTCCATATACATAGCCTAGATCGTCAGTTATTTGTTGTTGTATTTCCGTTTTTACCCCTCCAAAGTAGACTGAACTTTTGGTCAAATTGGCTTTCAGCCCAGAAGCTTCAGTAAATTGAGAGAAGTATTTGAACATGGTAAGTACAGCTTGTTTCTCACCTTTAGCAAACAGCAGCAGGTCATCAGCAAAGCTGATATGAGTGATGTCCAGTTTCTTGCATCTTGGATGGAATATAAAGCCTTGGTCTTTCTTCAATTCAGCCAAAGATCTGCTTAGGTATTCCATTACAATAGCAAAGAGAAATGGAGAGATGGGGTCACCTTGTCTAAGGCCTTTAGCTGCTTTAAAAGGCTCAGTTGTTTCCCCATTGATCATCACTGTGTAACTGACAGTTTGGACACATTCCATAATCCATTTTGTGAATCTGCCTGGAAATCCCATTGCCTCCATCACCTGTTGTAAGAAAATCCATTTTACAGAGTCATATGCCTTCTGTAGGTCGATTTTGATCATGCATCTAGGAGTTATATGAGCTCTTGAATATTTTTTAATTAACTCATGAGCCAATATAACATTGTCTGCAATTTTCCTGCCTGGGATGAATCCTGCTTGTGCATTACAGATGATGCTAGCCATGATCTTCTGCATTCTGTTGGCTAGTATCTTGGAAATCAGTTTATATAAAACTGAGCAGCAAGCTATTGGTCTGAATTCCTTGACTGTTGTTGGATTAGGAACTTTGGGTATCAGTGTAAGGGAAGCACAATTAACTAGTCTGTACATCTTGCTGGTATGGAAAAAATTCTTGACTGCATCAGTGATCTGATTGCCAGTGATACTCCAAGTCTGCTTGAAGAACATTGCATTATACCCATCTATTCCTGGGCTTTGTCATCACCTATTACCTTCAAGCTATCCAAAATCTCAGAATCAGTGATCTCAGCAACTAAGTCTTTCTTCTGTTGGTATGTTAGCATAGGACCATTGGTCATATACAGTTGATTAATGGCTGGAAGAGAAGCAGGTGTTGTACCCATTAAGGACTTGTAGAAGTCAATGATCTCCTTCTTAATAGCATCAGCATTGGTAATTTTGATCCCCCCCTGCTGACATCAGTTCAGTAATACTCTTGTGTTGATTCCTTTCCTTCAAGACAGCTGAGAAATATTTGTTGTTTGAATCCCCCAGTTGTATCTATTTGGCCCTGGACTTCTGTTGTAGCATTCCTTCCTCAATTAATGACCATTTTTCCAGCTTCAATACTGTTTCCTTCTCTTTAAGTTGCAACTCATCAGTGTAGGCTAGCATCATTTGGGTTTGGATGTCCTTTAGCTCATGTCTGCTACAATCAATCTTTTGAGTAATGTTCTTAAAATCTTTAGTGTTTAAAGATTTTAAGGCTGGTTTGAGTGCCTTGAGATTGTTCCACACATCTTTCATAGAACCATGAGCGTTGCTGTGCCAGATCTCCTTGATCATTTGCTGAAAATCCATATGATTGGCCCATGCATTAAAGAACCTGAAAGGAGTCTTCCTTATCCTAATATCTTCCGTCAGTGTGATCACCATAGGATTATGATCAGAGATCAAATGATAGCCATATACGGTGTGCACATGACTCCAGTTAATCATCCATTCATAATTACCAAAAATTCTGTCTAGTCTGCTACAAACTCTGTCCCTGCCTGTTTGCTTATTTGTCCAGGTATAGTACTCCCCCTGCCATGGTAGTTCAGACCAGCCTGCTGTATACATTGATAGAAATCTATTATCTCTGCCTGCTTCACTTGGTTACATGATTGCCTATCAGTTGCATACAAAATAGTATTGAAATCCCCTGCTACTAGCCAAGGGTCTGAAACAGTGGCAGAATAGTCTTGAAGTTGTGACCACAGTACTCTTCTTTGATCCATCCCATTAAAGCCATAAACTACAGTGAGATAGCAGAGTGCATCTCCACCACTATTACTGACTCTACAGTGGATCAGTTGTGCCTCGTCTTAAATACCAGTGACCCTGAGCATTTAAGTATCCCATAGAATCCAAATTCTACCATTTATGGCACCTTGGTAATTTGTTAGCATACCCCAACCAGGTACCAACAGCTTAGCAATCCTATCTGCATTTTTCTGTTTAACCTTAGTCTCTACCAGACCTATTAGGTTAAACTTATTGGTTCTAATATATTCCCTAGCTTCTTTCTGCTTATACCTCTTATTTACACCCCTAATGTTCTATATTAACCACTTCATTTATAACCATTGGGTCCCCCCTCATCTGGAGGAATCACAGCCCTGCTAATAGACATTGGTTCGAGTTGATTACTCACCACAATAGGAGATAGAGGAGGAAAGTTTGTAAGATTGAACTCTGGGGATTGTACTTGCTTCCCTTTGTCTTCCTGTTTATTCATTTATGCTGGAATTGGAGGAGGACTCTGCTGGTTTCTCTGAATTACATTGCTCTGTCTGGTTTCTACTTGTTGTAGAGGAGCCTCCTGCTACTTCTGAACATTCTGGTTTGGGACTTTAGTTCTCCATTCCTGAATCACTCTGGGTTTTTTGACTGGAAGAGGCTGGCTAGGTTTGGAATTTGCCACACAATTGTGCCCAACCATGAGACACTTTTCATAATATGATGGTTTCCAATCATAAGTCACTTCCTGCAGAAACTTTTTCCCATCTGGATCCATTACCCATATGTCACTAGGCAGCTCCTTTGATACATTCACTTCTATGAGCATACGGGCATAAGAAATTCTGGACTGTTTGGTCGTGCACTCATCGGCAAAAATGGGTTTCCCCAATACACTAGCTATCCTTCTCAAGGATCTCACCCCCCAACATGACATAGGAAGCTTAGGAAATTTGACCCACAATGGAATTTCAGTATGGAATTCAGTAGTGAAGTCAAAAATCTGTCGTCCATTGTTTGAGGATCATGGGCCTATTTGCAATGGAATAGGGACCAGCACATAGAACTTCTCTGGCATCATCTATTGATCGGAATTTCACTATATAATATCCCTCCTCATGATAGAAGAGGTCTGGTTCAGGTACATGCGACCAATGCAGATTGATAAACCTTTTCATCGCATTATATCCCGGCCCTTCCCCTAAAACATAGACAATTATGGCACATTTCCATTTTTTTTCTTCCACCTCCACCTCTTCTTTGTTTAATTGCCCCACTGGTTTTCCGTCAATCATCACCGGTGGAATATACTCTAATGCCATTCCATTTGAGGCAAAACGATTCTTCTGGAACAGATTTGCCCAATTCCTTTTTGGTGCCTCAGTTGAAATCGCCTCCACTGGACTAGTTGTAAATGTCACTGGTGCTGAAATCGGTGTCGCCTTCTGCATGTGGTGGATTTCACCGGTCATCGCCACCTTCGGATTTATCAATGCTTCAACAATGCTTCGATTTTCCGTTACCCCTTTAGGTTGTTGAGGAGATTCCTCTCCCTCGCCTGGTAAATCTACTGATTGTTCCGATATTCCTGTGGAAGGTTGGTTTATGGTTGATATTATTCTGTCGATGGTGGAAATCGGGATTTTCCTAGGACGCCCCCTTCCTCGTCCCCTCCCCCTCGCCATGGAAACGGAGCTCGGTGTACGTTTACTAACGTGCGCCGAGAGAAAGCTGAGAAGAGAGAGAAAGTGATGAGTTTACTAACAACAAATAAAAAAATAAAATATAAACTTATTTTTTAAAAATTATTTTATTAAAATTAATAAAATAAAAACAAAAGAACTTTAAAACGAGTTATATATATTTTTGTAGTTTTAAATTATTTTATTAAAGATTATGAAAACTATAAAGTTAATTTATTTTTAAATATAAAAAAATTTAAAAAGTTAAAAGTAAAGTAATGCCATATAAATTAGACCAATAGAAAACATTTTTGTTGGATTCTTTTGTTTTTTTCTTCTTATAAAAAGAAAAGTTTGGGAATATATGAACATTCTTTTTTTTTCTCACTAAATTAACAGAATATAAAACCATTCAACTAAAGAAAAAGGAATTTCTTTTTCTTGAATTGAAACTTGTGATACTGTTATCTATAGTATCTTGACTTGATCTCGAAAAAAATAATATTTTCTTCGATCTAAAATAAGTGATTTTTAATGTTTTTATACAGATTAAAAAAATTAATTTTTAATATTAATTAGCAATAGAATTGACCATATTAATTTTTATTATCTCACATAAATACTCTAACACATGTTTCAATACTATTTACTCCAAGGACAATGTAAGAAAAAATAATTAATTTATTTTTAAAATTTTTAAAATTATTTTTTTTGAATCATAAAGAAAAGATCAAAAATTATTTATTTGGGAGTAGTTTCTTGGTCTTTGAGCTGAAATGCTTTGCTGGACTTGTGTAGTTGTATTGTGGATGTAAAGGGGCACTTTGTTTGACTTCTAGTAGAGTATCTTTATTATTCTATGCAATATTTAATTCAAGAATTGTTTTTTCATTATTTTTAATTAAAAAAAGAAATTATAATAAATACCAAAAAGAAAAAAGAGTCTGTGTTTCATTAAATCTTGCCGGCTTTTGTGGTGGTAGTTCATTTTCAACTTGCTCTTTCGTTTTGTTTTTTTCCTTTTCACTTTCTATTATTTTGTTTATTAAAACTACATAGAAATTGCACAAGATTTTGGTAGATTAGCTTGATTTGCTTCACCACACCCCCTCCCCCCTTCCCCACACCCCTCTCCAACAAAAAAATTTAATTCTTTTTTACTTTTAGCTTGCGCCAGAAAATACTTATATTCGATAGCCGAAAATATATATAAAATCTGTATTGTATTATATATATATATACAATCGACTATTATTTTGAGAGGAGCCATATAATGTCATTTTCATATTAAAATAGCAATCAAGCTTAGAACGTGATGAATGAAATGAAAATTTTGAGTACTTTAATTTTTTTGGCTTATGATTCGTTTAGTAAAATGTTAAGTAGAAGGAGAAATGTTAGAAAAAAATGTTTTTAGGTGTCAAGATTAGAGATAAAAGAAGATAAAAAGGAAAACAAAAAAAGATTAGAGATAAAAGCATGTTCAATTTCATAACAAGGTGATGTTAAGCGAAAATATAGTAGTCGTTTGACTCAACAACATATATATCACAATATTTTTTTAATATAAAAATTTGAGAAGGGTAATATGTACGTATATATTACCATGTAGAGATGCTATTTCATGTGAACGTTTGACCCTAACCTAACAAAGTTTTCAATGTGTAAGTTAATTAGATTAAAATGTAGTACATTTCCATGCATTTTCCTAGCCAATGGAGAAAAATACAACTGCCGAATATTCAAGAAAGGTCAACTCTAATTTAGTGAAAATAAACCAAACTTGGGATTAAATTCTTTTGCTTTTTATACAACCAATTAGAAGGGGAGAGTGTTAATTTGAAACTAGTAGGTACTCATTTGTCTTCTGCCCCCAACACCCACACAGACACACACATTTCGTATTCGAAGCTTATTTGCTATATTCTGCTGTTGTGTATAACCCATAGTAATTTACAATGATCTGAAACTCATTATTGGAAA
The DNA here is from genome assembly GCA_034376525.1 of Nicotiana benthamiana. Lineage (NCBI taxonomy): Eukaryota > Viridiplantae > Streptophyta > Magnoliopsida > Solanales > Solanaceae > Nicotiana > Nicotiana benthamiana. The sequence continues at coordinate 71,923,141 of CM067332.1, forward strand.
TAATTGGATGGGGTTCTAATGTATTTATCCTTTTTGTTATTACGCCTTTCTATGATCTAATGGAGCTAAATTAACAATCTGCAAGTCTAACACTCTAAAGGACCGTTTTGTATGATGAATAAGCAAAATTAATCCTGGAATATAAATTTAGTACTAATTTTAGAATAAATTATCCCAAGATAACATAGTATCGAAATAACTTATACTTGCCAAATAATTCCAAAATAAATTATCCCAAATAAAACAACAAAATTTGACGATCTCAAAATTAATACAACATGCTAAACAATCAATAAAAGATAATACAAGAATAATTAATCCCAACCCAACTTTGTCTTCAAACCAAACGAGATCCATAAAGTTATTTCAATGGCTTTGGAAATCAGAAAAGTTAATCAAGTACATGAGCTGTGATTTAAAAGCAATGACTCGTAAACACCCAAGATTTGTCAGCTCAAAACATTTTTTCTACATTTGGAACCTAAGGTAAAGTGTAATTGAACAGAATAGCAGTATTAGGACAGAAGATTTGCAAGTAGTTATTCAACATCAAACTCATCTCAACAAGCAAACACGAACACAACAACAACAACTACAACTACTACCCAGTATAGTCCCACAAAGTGGGGTCTGGGGAGGGTAATATGTAGACGAGCCTTACCCCTACCCGAAAGGGCAGAGGCTGTTTCCAATCAACACGAACACATGTTGGAAAAATAAAAAATTTTAGGGCAAAAAATACCAAATAATCGTACATAGGAACTCCAGGAACAAAATTAGACAACATGTAAACAGATGTTCACTCCTTGGTATTTCTCAGGAAATGACAAACTTAACAATTTATGTCCAACTACTTAAAAAAGATTCAAATTCTCGATCACCAAATGACCTTGATCAGACAAAGGTAAGGCCTCCAAAGCTGTCAACGACACAATACTTTGCTGCAAGAGTAAATAAAAATACATCACCAACTTCACATAACATCAACAGGTAAGATAAATAAGACGGAAATTGTAAATGACACTCATACAGCACAACATCAAGGTAACAATTAACCAATTCAACAGAATGTGATAGGATGTTTTGAACAGGCTACAACATCTAACAATCAATCATTATCATGACAAATTATAAGATGAAATCCATCTGCTACAGCCTACATGCGCTGAGTTTAAATGCTACACATAGTACACAGATGATGCCAAAAAGCATGGTTCTGTTATATCCATAACAAATTGCATGGCTCTGTTAGATCACGCTTTCCCTTGTCCCCCTCCCAAGCATAAGGTTGCAATTAGTTATCTGCTTAAAGCTTCTGAGCAGATCTTCGTGAAATGTGTTCCTTGAAAGGATGTAAGTTGTAACTAATTTTTGTAGGAACTAAAGCCAATAAAGACCATATAATTAAACCGGAAAAGGACACACAACCATCATTTTACATGTTTTTGGCCTTTTTCATAACTTTTGCATGCACGTGTCAAACACAGGTTACAAATGTTTCCTAAAAGCAGAGAAAAAGTCACTACAGAAACGAGCTTCTTTGTGTGTTTTGATTACCATGGAATGAAGGAACAGGACACTAATCCATAGGAACAAAAGAAGCTTAAAAGATCTCTGTTTCATGCACTTATCGGGCGTAAGGAGAAAATATCAGCATGTATAGATGATTGGCATAGCACAACCGCGCGAGTGTTAACTACAGTTGAGTTACCTCACATACTTTGAGCAAATTGTTCAGGTCAGCTTGGCATGTCAATCTTTCAATTTATCGGGTAAAAAGTATTCAATGTTTTAATACTGCTATTGTCGGAGGATCTAACGCTAACAATAACAACTACAACAACAACACAATGTAATCCCACAAGTGGGACCTGGGTGGGTAATGTGTATGCAACCCGAGGATCTAAAACTAACAGCAAACAAAAAAAGTGCAACTCTTACAAATTTCCGACCAATTATAAAGCTGAAAAATGTTCCTTCATTTATTAATCTATATCCTATAGCAGAACAATTCAGACAAATACAGAAACAAGTAGCACACCAATAACTGCATACCATAACATTATAACAAAAATTAAATAAGAATAGAGTACCTTATATGTTGCTTGGGTACATGAAAACTCTAACCTTAGCTCCCTGAAACAGTTGAAGAACACAAATTTACAAATATTTTTAAAAAGAACTTTAATTAAAACACAATTAAATTAGCACTACAGTAAAAATTACCATTGATTTAGGTGGCAGATTGGACTTGAATTTAGCTCTAACAACACCACTGTTACCATGTGGCCTACAAACTTTACCCCAAATACAACGATAATGTGAATTATTCTTCTTTGTTTTCGCCTTGTAAGTATAAGCCATTCGCTTTCCTAGGTACCAATCTACTTCTTCTTTAGTGTTCACTCCCTCGATCTGAATCAACGACGTGCTTGGATACTGATTCGACTTCGACCTTAAAATCACAAATTAAAAAAAAACACTTCGTGCCCAAAATTAATAAGTTATAGGAAAACAGTAAGCAAAATTAAATTTACCTTTTGTAACCAAGAACGGTACCTCTAACATAGAGTCTGCATTGGAAAAAGAAGTAAAGAGAAAGTGAAAATATGATTTTTACAGAGGATTTTATGAAAAGTAGATGGAGATTGTAGTTGAAAATGAGAGGGTATTACACCTTACACGCTCTCCTTGGCGTCCCTTCACCATTTTCGACTGTGGAGCTGCACAACTGAGGAATTTGCCGGCAAGAAAGCTAAGCTAAAACCCTAGAATGCAGTAGAAGAGAGTAATTTATATTATTGGGTGGGGTAGTATTTGGTCGAACAACGGGTGGGTTTGAGGCCCAGTTATAAATTGTTGGGCTCGACAATTATTTTGGGTCCAATTGAGAAGAAGAAGGTCGATGGTAGAAATGCCATCAAGTAGCCACTTTAAGGGACTGCTATATAGGAATTAATCAGTTCATTTTAAATTTAAATTTTTCAATTAAATTTTTCGGGATAACAGATCTCGAAGTTAAGATTTTAATTTAAAAATTTCAGTACAAAATAAGTATTGAATATTCCCCTTGGTATCAGAGTCATGTTAGTAAACACCTTAGGAACAAAGTATGACACTATTCTTTTAATGAATATCATTAGGAATAAGTTTACTTTTAAAACAGTAGAGATGAAGAATATAAATTATCGCAACAATTAAATCTTCTTAATAAAGGGACCATACCATTAGTTAAACCTAAGGTGATATACCAGTTAGGTACCTTTGAAAAAATAGGTTTAAAACAAATAGTTAAAATTACTAAGAGACTATCACTGTAGATAGTGATCATGCTACATTCTGATTATTATCTGAAAGTGATTTAGCCCCTTGTAGAGATTCACATAGATTCATACACATAGACTTAATACAAGTCGTTTTTAAGCAACTTACTTTAAGAGGCTTACCTGAAAGGTTCATAGTAGCTCTCAAGGATGGCAGAAATCAGAACTGGAAGAAGTCTCTTATATAGCCTGTGCAAACCAGTTTAGCTTATGGCCTGTTTAGTTTAATGCTTACCCTAATTTGCAGATTTATCTTAATAATGAGAATTCTTTAAATGCTTTAATAATTAGCATTAAATTACATTGTTATGATTATTTGCCTGGTACAGAAGTTATATACATCTGTTATAGAATTTATTTAAACCTTTATATACTTTGAATCCTATGTGCAAAATTATGAATTTCAAAAATGAAATTATTCTTATAGAAACCAACTTTGAAAAATCTAAAGTACCACCAGAAGGCCTATCAAACGGGATGAAATTGATTTCCCAAAAGAATGGGTCATAGAGGAAGCATTTGCCTCTCGAAATACTGATAATACTGAGGTTACAGAAATAGAACAAACCGCAAATGACACTATTAAAATCAGGTTAAATGAACTCGTTTAGACTGATAATATCTGTTTGTCATCTAGATTAACTAGATCAAACTCTTTCTATATTTTCCCAATTGACTATGTGGTAGATTTTTCATCTAGGGCATCTACATCTCAAATTAGAGAAAGAAATAGAATTAATGACATTAGCATTAGTAATGATTATATCGTCAAGATTAATACAAATTTTGAACCAACTACAATCCGAAATGGATTTTTCAAATGGTATTAATAATGGTTGAAAACCAAATAGATTTTAGTCCGGGTTCACCAGCAAGAAAAATGATCTTAGAAAAATTTTTAAAACCCATATGGACTGTTTTCAGAAAATGATTTCATGAAAACAAGACTGGTGAATTAGTGGAATTTTCCAGACATGATTTTTATAAGGATATTAGCAAGAAAAATAAAATTATTGCGTTCGTTCTTTGATTTATGTCTAAGCATATTTATAACTATATTTCTGTCTTAGGGAGAGATTATACGCTCACTAACGGGAATATTGTCAATTCCATCTTCTCACCCCCAACAATCTTTTCACATAGGAGAAAAAAAAATAAGATTATGTACTGTATTGCTTTTTCAAAAATATTTGAAAATGATGTTGCTGCCATAACAACCAAGAATCTGAATTCTATGCTCACTCAAAATAATTATACTAATATGTATGTTAGTATTTTGGGTGAACAGATTATTAAGATTCATAAGAAATTGGACAAGCTTGCAGCTGAAGTACAAAAACATCAACAGAAGGATACTAAAGGTAAAGAGCAAGTCGCTACTACAAGTATTCAACCACCTCTTGAGATAAGAAGACTTTAAATTACGAAATCTTAATGACATTGAGGAACTTCTAGTTCAAAAATTGGGTGAATTTAGAGCCCACCCTCTGAGCTTAGAGCATGCATCTACTAGCAATCTAAAGGTAGATTATGAGACTAATAAGATCTCTGAAAAATATGCTTGCAAACACTACCAAAAGATGTTTTATTTTCCTAGATCAACTCCTTATGATTTCCTAATAGAAGAACATGCCAATGACTACTACCACAAAGGTTATATCGGGTAAGATATCTATGAGTGGAATATAGATGATCTTGCAGAAAGACAGATCTATACGATAGTACATAGAATGCTTATTGTACAGTACTATCTGTAAGATTAATAAAAATACAGATAGGGTAATTGCAGAAATAATTATTGCCGAATTTACTGGTCAGCTCAAGGAATGGTGGGATAATTATCTCATGCATGACGAACGCTTTCAAATAACGAATGCGACCAAGACTGAAGAAGATAAGACTGTACAATACTCAGTCTATTCTTTAGTCATGAATATCATCGAACACTTCTCTTTGTAGATGGTCTGATAATAGTGAGACCATTAGGACGATGCTCCAGAATCTAAGATGTAAAACACTCATTTATTTTAGATGGTATAAAGATGTTTTTCTTATCCCGAGTGATGGATTTACCAGAGAGTAATAATGCTCATTAGAAGTATAAATTCATAACGAAAACAAGCTAAACCAACAAATTTAAAAACATCGTCTCGCTGAGAGACAACAATTAGGCAAATTTTGTGAACAGTTCGCCATAGACATACCTTCTAATAGAAAGAAATCCCATAAGAATAAGGATTTCAAAAGGAAGAAGGGTTCGCCTGAAAAACGTTATGAAAGAACTCAGCAAAGAAAGACTTTTCATAAAGCCAAAAAAGTTATATCAAATCAAAAAACCCTCAGGCTTGCTACAAATGTGGACGTATAGGCCATTATGCAAAAGGTTGCAAGGTCAAAGATATAATCAAAGACCTTGATTTAGATGATAATATCAAAGAATCGTTATATAAGATCCGTTTGAACTCTTCATCAGAAATATCTGACACAGATGAAAATGATTCATCAACAAGTGAATACTTACGAGTCCTTCATAAAAAGAATTATATTTTATCCTCTGAAGATGAGCAAGAGTTCTGTGATAAGGGACAATGCTCAAATCATTGTTGTAATATTAACGATAATCTTTTTAATATTTACTTCCAATTTTCAGATTTAAATATCAATGTCTTGACGAATTATAGCATGGTTGAGTTATTAAGGATTATTAAAGACCCTGAATTAAGGTCCCAAATTATTGACAAAGTTCCTACGAGTTCAGAAGCAGGAATGGAGGTGGAAGAAATTCCATCTCAAAAAGGACCATATACCATATTAGAAATAAGAAAGATGGTGAAAAGTAAGTCTTAGCCTGAAAGGATGGCTAATGTCCAAGATTTAAGTAGTAGGATAAATTATCTCAAGAAAGAAAATCTCGGAACTAAAGGTTTCAAATGTAGCCTTAGATAAAATAATTTTCAAATTGGAAATTCAGAAAAAGATCTCGGTATCAAGATTACTGAGACAAAGGATGTAGCAAATACTTTGGAAGAAGCTATGACTAATACTTTACTGGCAGCCACGAATTTTTCTGAGGATGAATTTTGTAAAAATTCCAGTATTTTACCACTCAAAATTTTTTAATAAAAATAACTCTTTGAATTGATTACAATTTCAAAAAAGAGTTTGTTGCTTTATTTGATTGTAGAGCAAACTTGAGTCATGTAAAGGAAGGAATTATACCCTCCAGATATTTTTCATAAAATTATTCACCATTTAAAGAATGCTATCGGTGGTGTAATGAGTATTTCATATAAACTACCTAAAGTTTATTTTTGCCCACAAAATATTTGTATACCAGAAAGTTTTTCTTTGGTAAAAGATATTGACCGTGATGTAATACTAGGTGTCCTTTTTTTTCCACAAGTTGATGCCTTTTTTCAATTGGGATACAAAAAGTTTTACCGGTGTCTATAATGGTAGTAGTATTACTTTTGAGTTTATTACTCATCCAATCCAAAGATTTCTAAATGAAATAATTTCTGATAAAATTTCTTCAAAAGTCAATCAAATTGAATTTTTGAAAAATGAGATTTGTTCCATTACTATTGAACAAGATTTAAAATCTTAAATTGATAGAAAAAATTAATTTTCTTAAAACCCAATTTTTTACTTCTATCTGTGGTAACCATCCAAATCAATGTTAGAATAGGAAAAAGCATATCGTAAGCCTTCCTTATGAAGAAGACTTTTATGAGGATAATATCTCTACTAAGGCTCGTTCTTGTCAAATGAACTCCGATTATTTGGAGTTATGCAAAAAGGAGATTGATTCCTTACAGCAAAAGGGATTAATAAAACGCTCAAAGTCCAAGTGGTCTTGTACTCTTTTTTATGCTAAAAAGCATGCTAAACAGGAACGAGGAGTTCCTAGATTAGTTATTAACTGCAAGCCCCTTAATAAGGTTTTAAAATGGATAAGATATTATATTTCTAACAACAAAAAAGATTTGTTAGATAGATTGCATGATGCCATTATATTCTCAAAATTTGATTTAAAATCAGGTTGTTGGCAAATTCAGATATCTGAATCGAATAAGTATAAAATGGCTTTTAATGTTCCAATGGGTCAATATGAATGGAACGTTATGCCCTTTGGTTTGAAAAATACACCATTAGAATTTAAAAAAATTATGAATGATATCTTCCTTCCTTATACAGATTTCATAATTGTTTATATTGATGATATCTCGGTATTTTCATAAAATATTGAGTCTCATTTTAAACATCTTGATTTGTTTAGAAAAGTTATTATCCAAAATGGTTTAATAATATCCAAACCAAAAATGATAATTTTTCAAAATAATGTCAGATTTCTCAGTCATAATATCGAAAATGGTAGAATTATTCCCATTAATATGAACATTGAATTTGCTTCTAAATTTTATGATATTATTACTGATAAAATCCAACTCCAATGATTTTTAGGAAACTTAAATTATATCTCTCCTTTTATAAAGGATATGGCTAAAGAGACTGCTCTTCTTTATGATAGATTGAAAAGGAACCAAAAGGCATGGACTGACAGTTATATTGAATCAGTCAAGAGAATAAAACAGAAGGTTACTAACCTTCCGTGTTTGGTTCTCGCCAATCCCACTTGGACAAAGGTGGTGGAAACTGATACCCTGATATCGGCTATGGTGGGATATTGAAACAATGTTCTCCATGGGATAAACAAGAATACTTTGTTCAATTTCATTCAGGAAAATGGAATGAATCTCAAAATATTTATGCGACTGTAGCTAAAGAAATTCTTGCTGTTATTAAATGTATTATGAAATTTCAAACAGATTTATACAATCAGAAATTTTTGATTAAAACAGATTGTCAAGCTGCAAAATTTATCTTTAGTAAAGATTTTAAACATGTCATTTCCAAACAAGTGTTTGCAAGGTGGCAAGCTTTATTAGCCCCTTTTGATTTCGAAATAATATACAAAAATGAGTATGATAATACCCTTCTTGATTTTCTTACAAGAGAATATTTGGACTAATAGTTTATAGTTCTCTCTTTCGTTTACAGATCATGAGACCTACATGCAGACCTCCTCGACGACGAGGAAGGGGAAGGACATCTACTGATGGTAGAGGGAATAATATTCTCGCCCAAATGGGAAACCAAAAACTGATTGCAGCTAATATAGCAGGAGGTAATACCGACCATCATTTGTACAAGGAATTCATAGATTATATACAATCCAAGCAAAATCAAGGTTTATCTTCTAATGTACCAACCTACTTCTCAGTCATATTAGAGGACAACAATAAAAACCTTGAGGTTTATAACCAAAAGGACACAAAATAGTTAACAATTCTTTTGGAGCAATCCGACCTGAAATGGAATGATAACCCATGGTAATTAGTGCCAGGTATTTTAATATAGCATTATACGCTACTCTTGCTTATAAATACAGGATGCACTATGAGATTATACTCTTAACAACAGGATCAGCTGAAATACAACACTTCTATCATGCAAATACAAGAAAAAATTATAGTTTTCCGAAGATTATTATCAAGAAGGTAATACCTTCGGATGAATGGGGTATTAGTACCCTCAAGGATCGAGAATATAATCATCCAGATCAAAAGGTCTCAGTCAAATTTAATTATTGGGATTATGTAGAAAGTTTTAATAAAACTTTTCTTTATGAGAATCCTAATAGGAACCACTCATGGTTTATTAAACTTTGTTCTAGTATGAACAGTCAAAAAATTCCAAATTTGTTCTTCAAATAGTAAAAATTATATGGTCCATCATTAAAAATACTTACTCCTTTATTTAAGAATTTTTATGCTCAATGGGTAGACATATCTCCCAAGATTATTTCCTTACAAAAAGATGATATCTTTTACGATGGTATAGTTGCCATGTATTTTTTTTCATAGAGTTCTCCATTCATTAGATAATGAAATGGGATGTCGAAACTGGTTATATCAGTGAAGGAATTCCTTGCCTTCAAAGGGTTGTTTATAACAAATTCTGGACCAAATTAGTTCAAACAAACCAGTAAGGAAAACTATTTGGCGAAGAATTAATTCAGCAAATCCAGGACAAAATTGAAATCTATGTCAAACAAGAGAAAACCAATATTGACGAAGGTGAAATTTGCCCCTTCCAATAGATTACCAGAAAGCTCTTGATGAAAAAGGGAGCTATATCCATGAAAGAAACCCTCGCTTCATATTTAGAGGAAATAAAGAAAGGTCTTGCCAGAAATTTTGAAAAAAGAATTAGAGATGATATATCTATGACCTCCATGGAAAACACTTCAGATGAAGAAGTCTGTACAGTAGGGGAAGCACAAAGCACATCTGACACAAAAGTAAACATTGAAGAAATTGAAGACTTCCTTATAAAACCGAAGGAAGTTACCGAAGAATCTTCTGCAAGGAAAAATAACAAAGAAAAAGGAAAGACATGAATAGACATGAAGGCCCCATAAAATGAATTAGTGGGGGTAATAAAGACAACTTTAATAAAGTAACGAGCCCCTTCATTATTGACGGGAATCTACTTTTATAAAGCAGTTTGTCCGCTTGTAATAATGTAAAATTTTCTTTTTATCTTGTCGGTCGTAATTATAATTATTTTGTCGGCCATTTTACTGTTTTAGTTTTGTTTGTTTGTAACCGATCCATTATATAAGGATCATTTTAGGTTTTGAGGAGGTAGGCTATAGCCAACGCTCTTCCTTCTCTCTCTACATCTGTAAAGAACCCCTCCGTAGTACTTCCAATATTTTAATAAAAATCAAAAAGGTCAATTGGCGACAACACAGACGGTCTCTGGTATTGTTCTACTCCCTCATCTTTAGTTGTAGTACTGTTAGCCTAAATGATAAACTAAACAGATAAGTGATGGACTTAATATTCGAAGGTAATTTACAAAGAATGATTTGTTGCTAGGAGTTTGAGTTATTCCCCCCGATGAGGTTAATGGTTAAAAACTATATAGACCAGGCAGTTACCAAATTCGACCGTAAACCTTGGTTAAGTCAACCTAACCAGTGGTGCTCAGTTGGACCTGCTTAGGCAGAGTGGCCGCTGAAGGGTTATGAGGAGCATTGTAGTTTAAGGTTTACCTAGAGGTTAGTAACTAGGTAAACCTTAAATAGATAACCTTAAACCTTAAATAAATACCATTTTAAAAATTATATTTCATTGATACCTTTTAAGGTTTATCACAAAATATCTAATTTTGGTTACTCCTGGACCTAAGCCACTAAATACGCTATTCAGTTACACTATTTTCTTTCTCTCTCTACTTTGATACATCTCATTCTCTTCTCCCATTCTATGAAAATTTTCGCTCTCCTCCTCCTTCTAACGACATATTCTCTTTGATTTTAATCAATCCATTAAAATCTAGCGACCAGCAGTACGTCAATAACAAACTCTAACCTTTAGACCTAATCATGCCGAAGCAAATCCACGAAATCGTTGGTTATTATTTGTTGTTGAGGTGTTTACAATGGTTGACTTCATCACATATTTATTTTCATTGATGCCTGGATTTCAGTCCATGCAGATAACTAGACAATAATCCAATTAAGTTTTGATTAAATATTTGGTGTCTTCCGGTTCAATTAGCGTTCTGCAAGATCTTTAAAGATGGAAGGACTATTTGGCTACAAGGCGAAAATTAGGGTATTTTTTTGAGCAAAGACGACAGAATTTGGGGCTGAACAACTTGATTTTATGTTCATATATTTCAATTTATTTTTAACATATCACGCAGTATTTTCATGTATTTCATTATATTCATTGTCTTTTTTTCATTGTAATCCAATGTATCTCGATGTATTCCGTGTATTTCATTGTATTCACTGTATTTTTTCATTGTTTTTAATGTATCCTGCTATATTCTATGTATTTCATTGTATTCATTGTCTCGCTATATACCATGAATGTATTCATATGTTTTATAAGTAATATAATTTATGTATCCAAATGTATTATATAATTTCTCTGAAAATTGCTATGTTTTTGAGGTATTTTTCAGTTGAAAATCTTTTTTATAACTGGAAATACAATTTTTTTGTGTTATAATTGAGTTTGTTGAGTTATATTAGGAGTCTATCATGTTAATTGATATATTTTCCGTTTAAAAACAGTGTAATCTCTGTTTCACACCGTGAATATAATCGAATATAGTAATCTGTCCAGCTGTAATCCCATATTTCACGCGATAAATACAGTCGTATACACTCGAATACAACAACTGATTCGCGGGACTTCCCTGATTCACGCCTATTTTTGCTATTGCATTCATGAATACAATAGCTTAAATACATCAAATACATCTTATGACCATAGAAAAAGTATCTATAATTCGTAATATAGCAAATGGTATCTATAAATGACTAATTACTAATAAAAGATAGTGCTTTGTGAAAATTTTTCTTCCCAAAAATGGATATTTGTGCACCTACCTCATAAAAAAGCCAGTGGTTGGCCAGTTTTTAGCTTCTTTCTTATAGTTAGCGACCACTTGAAATGTAATTAAAATACACAATTTTTAATGTGAAAAATAAAATTCAAATAAAAATACCCCTAGATAGAACACAGAAAAACTCCAACATACCGAACTGGAGTTAGAAACTCACTACACCAACATATTATGCTAGAGGGAGTTAAATCATCTGAAGTGTGCATGTGAAAGGTATAGAACCCATGCATGGTCATATAAATATCTAAAGCTTATTTAGAAATAATTTAATTTTAAAATTCTCATTTTATCATTAATGATATAATTCATAGTCATACAAATATCTATGGTTTAGTTTAAATGAATTTTTTTAGAAAAAAAGTCTTTTTTAAATTTCTTGCTACACAACCACATAAATTGGAATATAGACAGTATAATTTAATTTCAGAAGGGAAGAGATTGGAATCTTGTACCTTTAGGATGAAAGAGTTACCACTCGGATATATATTACTTGGAAAGCTGGCTACTTACAACCTTCCCTATGATTTATACTTTATACTAGTCGTACTTGTTACCTCCACGGTTTTTAACATTATTTACATCTCTTTTATATTGTGCTGTGAAGAATTTCAAAAAAAAAATTAAATTGTTTCCTCCATTAATGGTCCAACAAAGAATTGCAGTTTTCATCTATGATAGCTTCATTTGCCTTACCAGTATGTCAATTTGTGTCACACATGGGAAATAAGAGTGTAAAGTGGTCCGGTTCAGATTCGGGACCGGACCGGATTCGCGGTCCTGGCGGGCCTGCTGGGCCGGTCCGGTCCTACCGGTCCAAAAAACCCCGCGACGGGCCGGTCTTGTTCGCCGAACCGTCAGGCCCGGGACCGCCTGGCGGGCCTGGGCCGGTCCTGGCGGGCCCAATGACTATTTAAAATTTTCTTTTTTGAAAAATTAGTAACGGCTATTTTCAAAAATAGCCGTTTGGAACTTTGTAAAATAGCCAGTTGGCCCCCAAACTTTAATTTAACCCCAAACTTTATATAATTACACTTTTTCCATTTCTCAACTATAAATACCCCTCATTCTTTCATTTTTATTCACCAATTTATCAATATCTCTTAATCCCTCTCAAGCTCTCTTTCAATCTTTCTACTACAAGTGCTTAATTATATTGTTGAAAATTCGTGAAAAATTGTGAAGTTGTTGAATTAAAGTTTTCAAGTGTTCAACGATTTTCAATTTTCAAGAAGTTGTTCGGCAATCCGGTAAACTCGTTTCAACTCTTACGTGTTAATAATATATTTTTGTGTTGTTTAGTTTGCATAATTCTAATTAGTATGTCATTTTCTTTGAAAAAAATATTCGGTAAAGGAAAAAGTAAAACCGGTGAAAGTAGTGGCCATAATACTACCCTTCCCCCGGCTCCCCGACCTACAAAAGATAAGCAAGTTGAAAGTAGTCGCCAACCTAGACGTCCTACTCCGCCTCCCGTAATGCTTGATAGTGATCACCCTTGTTTTCAATTTACCGATAGTGAATTTCTACATGATGTTGCAGTAGGTGATAGATTAGATGATGAAATTATGAATGCTCTTTACCCTAATGAACTTATCTTAGAGGAAATGAGGATGATAATGATGATGAAACCCAAGCACCAGATTTAGATGATACACCTACTAATCCTGTTCATAACTCAAGTAATGTACCGGCAACACCCACCTGTAGAAACTCCAACTTTTAGTAGACAACCTGCTAAACATCAAGAAACATCATTAGTTTGGCATTTTTTTACTCAAGTAAGAGAACACAATAAGGCTAAGTGTAAAACTTGTGGGAAATTACTTGTTCATAAATATACTGGAGACCGTAGCGGCACATGTAGTTTGGTTAGACACATAAAATTACACCCTAGAGATAGGGCTAGATTTTTTCAAATGCAAGCGCAACAAGAGGGGACAAGTGTAGATTCTCAAGTTAACCCTAGTACAGGTTCAAATCTAGTTCAACCAGGAATTAACACTGTCACCGGAGGTATTTTATATTACGATCCAAATAGGGATCGTGAAGAATTAGCAAAAATGATTACTGTTATGTGCTTGCCTTATACTTTTGCTTCTAATCCTAATTGGGTTCATTATATTAGAAGAGTTTTTAATCCTACTTATAAAGGTTGGCCTCGTGCAACAGTTAAGGCCGATATTTATAAATTCAAGCATGAATATGAACAATATTTGCACTATTTATTTACTCATATACCTAATCATATTTCTATTATAACTGATATTGGTAGAAGTAATAATGACTGTGATTATCTAACTGTTACAAGTCATTGGATAGATGAGGACTGGACAATGCAAAAACGCATAATTGCATATAGAATAATTAATTCACATCACACGGGTAGGTTTATAGCTAACACTGTTTCAAATATATGTAGATATTTTTGCTTTAGCGATAAAATAATGGCAATTTCTATGGATAATGCTTCTAGTAACACTAGTGCAGGCATGCTTACACAAACCCTTAATCCTGCATTTAGTAATATTTTCCATGTTAGATGTATTTATCATATTTATCATTTAATTGTTGGTGATGGTATGCGAATATTAAACATAGAAATTGAAAAGGTGAGAATGACTCTTAATTGGCTATTTTATTCAAACCGTAGAACTAGACTTAGAGAGTATTTTAAAAAATGTGACGAATATGGCCTTAGAGAAAGAAAGGTTCCTAAACCTTGCCCGACTAGGTGGAATTGCATGTACGAAAGTTTAGTAGTTGCGTATGAATATAGAAACCCAATTAATGCTATGTTTAATTCTCGGGTAGGTGGTGAGGATGACGATGAAATGCTAACTACCCAAGATTGGACTAATATTAAAATTCTTTTAGATTTTTTAGAATATTTTCAAGTTGCTACAAATGCATTTTCTGGGCAATATTATCCGACTATTTCAAACTGTTTAGTTTATATTGCCGCACTAGCTGATTTGTTTGTTGAATTTAGCGAGGGAGGGAATATTTATGAACTTGCTATAAATGAAATGAAACAAAAGTTTAAAAAATATTTTTTCTCTATCCCTCCTATTTTTGGTGTAGCTGCAATGTTAAATCCAACAATGAAATTAGGAGGTCCTCATTTTTGGTATTCTAATATTTATAAAGCTTTAGATCTTTCAGAAGAGGAAATTGCTACACTTGCTGATGCAAAAGCATCAATTAAAATTAAGTCTCAAACTGTTTATAATGCTTATAAACAGGCGTTAGAGCATGTTAGGCCAAATATTCCAACTCCTACTTCGTCTAGCTCACAATCGTCTAAAAGAGCTGCGCTTAACAGCTCTTAAATCGTGGACGGAGTTCCGGGGTTCTCAAGGTGATTGATGAAATTTCCCATCTAAATGGGCTTCAAGTTTACTTGTCACATGGACTAGAAAAGGAGAATCCAGACGGCTCTTTCGATATTTTTGAATGGTGGAAGTCAAGGGAAAAATATTTTCCCGTTCTTGCAAGGATGGCTCGGGATGTTTTGCCAATTCAAGCTTCAACTGTTGCATCGGAGAGCGCTTTCAGTCAAGCAAGACTACAAATCAGTGATCATAGAGCGGCGATGAGGGAGAGCTTGGAAAAATCGGTGCTTTTTAGAGATTGGATCCGCGCGAAAAGAAGAAACTTTGGCATTGCAGAATCACAACCGGCGATAGATGAAGCATATGAAGAAATGATAGCTGAACTTTCTGAGGAATCGGCTTCGCCCGGAAGTGATGATGAACAAGCTTCATTTCTACCACCACCAACACAACCTCCTGGCAACCTTGACGGATTTATGAGATTTGTTAGAGATACAATGTAAATTATGATGTAACTGTACATTGGCACATCTTCTTTTAGTTTTTTTTTCCTTTAATGGTGGTATTAGTACCTTGTTGTGCTCATTCCATTGGGGGAAGGAAGACTAAGAAAGATATGCCATTTTGGTCAATAAAAATGCTCTTTATCATATCCTTGAATATCTTTTTTCTCAATATTTCTTTGTCTTTACTTCGATATCATTCCTTGAATATATATATATATATATATATATAACATACAACATATACTACAATAAAATATATACGAGAATATGTACACATAACGTACAACCTAAACTACAAGAAAATATAAGTAATAACATATATACATAAGATACAATATATATAATAGAATATATATACATTATACATAAGATATATAATATATATACAATATATACTAATTAGTACAACACAATATACTAATTACTACAACACAATATATACATTATATACAATATATACTAATTATTACAACACAATATATACATAATATATATCCATATATACATAATATACAATATATACTAATTACTACAATACACTATATACAATATATACAAATTACTACAACACATTATATACGTAATATATATCCATATATACATAATATACAATATATACTAATTACTACAACACAATATATACATAATATACAATATATACTAATTACTATAACACAATATATACATAATATACAATATATACTAATTACTACAACACAATATATACTATACTAATAACTTAGTACACCATATAAAATATGTTCTACACTATACTAATGACTACTATACAAGATATTGCCTTAAATAAAATACCCATCAGGCCCAGGACCGCAGTGGGCTTAGGCCCGTGACGGGCCGATCTCTACCGTGAGGACCGCCAGGCCCGGCACGCGAAGCCCGGAACCGCGAAGCCCGCCCCGTCAGACCCATTTAGGCCCAGGCCCGGACCAGAAGACAACCTTAATGGGAAAAGTAAAAGGATTTATTATTCCTATTTGTGGCGTTTAATTTGTCTTTGCACATGTCCTCAAGCATGACAACTTGCCTAGTCCATATGATCAAAGTGGCTACTTCAATATGAAAGTTCCAGTGTTCAAATTATACTGAAAATTAGCTTACAAGGCTATACTTTACTTTCTTGAAAAATCTCTTTGGAAAAGTTTTGAACTCCTTAAGAAAAAAATTATTGTGATTGAATGACTTTTACAATTGTATTTGTATTGGATGTTCTCCAAAGGTAGACATTTAAGATTGCAACTATTCACTTGCTTGAAAATTGAAATCTTAGAGTTAGATAGAATGCAAGGTGAAATTATGGTATAGATATTTACAATTTTGTGAGGATAATATCATGAGACTTTATTCTATATGAAATTTTAATATTTACATACAAATGACACCCCAAAGATGAGAACATTATCCACTAAACACTGAAAAATAAAATTATACATCAGCAAAGACATGGTAAGTTTTAGAGTGAACTGTAATAAGCTTCAATGCAGCTACCAATGCAGCGACTGCTATACAACTAAAGGAACATATATTGAGCCAATGCCAACTCTTCTGTAATAAAGACAACTTCTTTCTCCTAGCAACAAGGTACATATGATTTGGAAGTATAAATGTGAGTGGAAATACACTAATAGCCCCAGTAAGACTCATGAAATCTTCCAGAAAAGGCAATGAAGCAGAGAGGAAAGTTGTAATGGCTATATAACCACCTCTAACAATAATTCTAAATCCCAAGTTTTTAATTGCCAGTCCACTCCCTTTAGCTCCATATCTTGTGTCCAAGAACTCGTACGCCGGACTCGCAAATATCTAGAATCATATATAGAATCAACAATCAGTATGCTAGAGTACAATTATAGATAGCAGGTGTATGCGCACACACAAATCTAGATTTATAGTCCGTGAATTCAGAATGAGTCTAGGATAAACAGTCAGACTTCTCTTTAATAACATCTCTATATAATAACTATTCACTATAAAAGCCAAGTTTTTGTTAGAACCTATTTTTATGTTATGTTATAATATATGTTTTCTGTAACAGAACTTTACTATAGCAGCCAAAAAATATCGAAACAAATGAGCCTGTCATACAGAGGTTTGACTGTACATATATAGTTAAATCTCTCTATAACAACCTCGTTTGTTCTAATATTTTTTGGCTGCTATAGTGAAATACTATTATAGAGGACATATATTACAACAAAACATAAAAATTAGTTCTAAGAAAAACTTGACTTTTATACTGAATGACTCTTATACAAAGATGTTGTTATAGAAAAGTCTTACTGTAAACATACACATAAATATTTCGCTTATGTACTTATGGATCGAGCAGAGAACAACAGGTTCAGTTGAACGCAATAAGATAAGGGCGGAGTGATAATTACATGCAACGCGATGATAGCTTGCAAGAAAGCAGCAATGTTAGCGATTCCCTTCAACCAAACTGGACCGCTAACATTGTTTAGCAAATAGGAAGAAGCATTGGATCCATAAGCCCAATAGCCAATGTAAGTAACAGCATGCATCGGAACAATGCCTAAAGTGAACTGAAAGTTGAGTGCTTTAATCATGTTCTTGACAACTGGTTCTCTCACAGTAGCCTAAGAAAGATGCGAGATTGTGAGAATTAGAAACAGCAGAGAAAACAAATTCGAAAGAAGAACAGAAAGCATGCAGCTGGTTATAGACGGTCAGCAAACTAAAAGGCAGCCAGTTGCACTAAGCTTTCGCTATGCGTGAGATTCGGGAGAGGGTCTATTGTACGCAGCTTCACCCTGCATTTCTGGAAGGGGCTATTTCTATGGCTCGAATCTGTGACCTCCTGATCATATGGCAGCAACTTTACCAGTTACGCCAAGGCTACCCTTCAGACAGTCAGCATACTATCATCTCCCCTTCAGATAGTCAGCATGCTATGATACAAAATTGAATTATCATCTCAAGTTAAGTAATTCACTACTTTTGACTTTATAATGTCAGGGTGTACGTTGGACAAAATATTATACGCATAAATAAAGTAATCAAAATTCTAGGTCAGTTACCTGTATCTCTGGAAGCATTCCTGTGTTATATGCAAAAACAAGGTTTGCAGCAGCACCAATTGTTGTCCAAATCCTATTACTTTTGGTTCCAGGAATACTGTAGTCGCGAGGAGGTGCCTTAAGACCTGCGATTCAGGATATTTAGAAAGGATGAAACAAGACAGGATTGGGAAACCACATCTTCATCCACTAAGATAGGATCAATTTTACTTATCAACAATAAGGTACAGCAGAAAGGAATAAATTTCCGAAAAATGCTGTAGTTAACTTAACAGTGTGCATACATTGAAAATTGTAATGCCTTTGACTCAAGAGATTAAGGAATCAAAAGCATACCGTCTTTAAGAGACAACGCAAATGCTATACAAACATACACTAGACTGAAGAATGTTGAAAACCCCAGCCAAACCCTTAAAGCTGACAAATGGGGTATAGCAATTGCGAAAAAGACACAGGCGAACCCAGCTAGCGCAATGAAGTGCAGTAGTTTCATCTGATGGTCATCCCTAAAGAGAACATAGAAAGCCTGCAATCAAGTAATAATTGGAATCATCCCATCAGAAAAACCAATGAAGCTTAAAGAAAGAAGCAAAGAAGTTAGAATTTCTATACAACAACTACCAAGCCTCAGTCCCCAGCATGTTTGGGTCAGCGATATGAATCATCACATCTTTCTTTAAGCTCATGTCATATAAAGCAAGAAGAGAAAAGCGATGAAGCTAGCATTTATACTTGACAAACCACATTTTCTTTTTCATATTTTCCTTTTCCTTTTCACTCATTTATCCTTGTTTTTTCATCTCATTGAACCAGGAAAGTTAAAGGGCAGCGCAGGATCTGGGAAAGGGATGTACCCTAAGGTCTACCCTAGTGCAAGCAACAATGGCTTATTCCACGGCTCGAACACACGGAGACAACTTGACTATTGCTCCAAGGTTTCCCTTCAGGACCAGTAAAGTTACAGAGCAAATTACCTTTAAGGCCTGTCCACCCAAAATGACAAAACCAGTATTTATCAAGAACAGATTTGCATACTGTAAGGCCCAAACAAGCGAATAGGCTGTCCGTCCTGCAGCATCCAAAATCCATTTTAAGACCAATGGAATCAAAACCAGATAAGTCAGAAAGGAGAAAAACAATTGAAATTGAAATGGAGAACCTGACTATGTAACTTGATAAGATTTTAGCAATGCGTACCGTATATGAATCCTGCAAGATCTCTATATCTGATATGCCTCATTCCCCCGTATTCATGGAGCTTTGCGATGAGAGTACTAGCATATAGCGATATAGCAGATGATAAAATTAGACCAACCACACCACCAATCCAACCTAAAGGAACCATGATTATTCCAGCATATCCGAGAGCAAAAGCACTGTTGACACCAGTGCCCAAAACAATTCCCACCTGAAACCATGAGTCTGCAGTTTGTGCAACAGGCGAAATGAGCATGAATTACTATAAATCAGCACATGATTTATGGAAAAAATCATACTTAGCTTACAGATATTAAATTACACAACTCTCTTCTTTCTTTTCTTCTCCTCATACCTATCAATGCGATTATGGCATTCAGAGTTTTGAAACAAACTAACTTTTGGAAGCAACAGGATTCGAATTCAGCAAACAAAATCTTTAGTACCTCACAAACATCGGAAATAAAAGATAAGTTTGCACGCTGATCGCATGGGTAATGATAACGCTGTATCTTTAAAATTAGTAGCTACTACTACACTATGTTGTTGTATTCTAAAAATATCTATGACTTGTTTTGACCGCAAAATTCTCTGTGACTCAGGTAACAGGGAGTATTTTTTAGTATTATAGTTGCGCTTAGTGGTAGAGTCAGAATTTTCATCCAAGGTGATTCAAAAAATAAAAGAAAGTAAATATGCAAAGAAGTCAAAGGGATTCATCATCTAATATGCATAATACAACTAAAAAAAGAAAAATAATTGCCTTATAAACACAATATAATTTTCTGGCGAAGGAGATTCATATGAACCCCTTCCGCCCCTGGCTATGCTCACACATTTTGTACATAATCTAGCATGAACAAGGGAATTGGGAATTTAAAGAATAGGGAAGAAGAAAGATAAATTTATAGCATACAGAGAGAAAGAGAAAGAGAAAGAGAAAGAGAAAGAGACCATTACTAACTTGATGAGCAGTATTAGTAATATCAATAGCCAATTTGTCATCAGTATGAATATTTGGGAGAAGGGGTTGGTTCAATGAAGTCTTTGACATTTTTCACAGAATCACAAGGCTAAGAGCAAAGCAAAATACACTTAACTCTTTACCCTTTTCTGCTTTGGCACCTCTCCTCCTTCCTCTATATTCTTTGAATTCTGCACAGATTTAAAGTCTCTATATTTTTTTTTCAGATATTTTTTGGAGTGCAACTGTCCCACTTGTTTGTCCCATGATTGGCTACTAATGGCTGCTTGTTTATGTCGTTGTCTTTCACTTTTTCAGTTATTGCTTTGGTTAGTGAAATTCGTTCACAGTTGATCCTATATCCGAAAAGAAACAATCTTTGACAAAAAATAAATTTATGCGATACACTTTCCTAATTAATTTATTCCGAAAAAAGTAATATAACTTTTAAAGATAATTTAATTTAGGCTTCTCGTTTTATATTTAATGAAAAGTTTATATAATCATATAAATATTATGAATTTTAAAAGTTCTTGTTTTTTTCTTAAATTTTATGCCCAATCAAACTATGTTATATAAATTAGATAGAGGTAATAGTGTATTGAAGAATACCTTTTCTTAAAAGATATTTATAATCGAGTTGGATAACATTTTAGTAATGGTTCACAATAAAAAAGCATAAATTAGAGAAAACTCAACTACTACTTCTCATGTCATTATTAAACTCATAATAACATCTCAACTAACCATTTCACGTGGAGAATAAGAAGATTTCTTTTCTTCCTTTTTTTTAATCAACTTTAACATGTATGTTATTTTAATTTCTAAAAGGAAGTGTTTAAAAATACTTCTTTTTTCTGTATTCAGAAACAGTAGTAACAACTAAAAATAACCACCAAAAGTATAGTGGAATGAATCCTTAAATAGAAATCTCTGAGTACGACCACGGGAATTGGAAAAATTCCTGTCAGAGCATTTCCCCTTTAATGAATCCCATGTTACGAATCCGAATTAATCGATCGGGGCATAGAGTGGTCTACTGACCCGGATGCAACTTGGCGGGAGGAGTACTGCAAATAGCGACGTCATTCTTGCTGTGACCTCCTTCTTGTTAGGAATAAATCCCTGTAAAAATAATACTTACGGTATTAGTGATAAACGTGGACCACTAAGTTATGATTAAATCAGCAAGAATAAAAATGCAACAAAAATAATATCAAGATTTTACGTGTAAACTCTTCTGAATAATGGGAAAACCACGGCCAAGAAGAGCGATTGATAATACTATAGCAATAAATTTTACATTGTGTAGTAACAAGTACAAATACTCCTAAGACAACTATACCCTCTATTTTTCTTCACAGACTATTTTCTTATAGTCTATGGAATACCTTGCTTTCTCTCACTCAGATATATTGTCTGAAATTTTTTTTAGTGTGTAAAAATAAGAGTTGAAGCTCTTTTTTTATAGTCAAAACTTCACTTTCTAAAGTCTATAATATTAGGCAATTTTGCACACACTTTTCATAATTTCATGACTAGACCCAACCAAATCAATAAACTCATACCAATTCAACAAAATTAGCTACTAAACCTAATAAATGAGATGGACATCATCACTTTTCTCATTTCTCACTCATTTGCTTAACTTCATATTCTTTAGGACAACTATTTATAGGGACTATCGCGAAAGCACTACTTTCCTAACAAAGATGATAATGACATTTTTTTGTGTGGATTGTCAATAGGATTAATGATCTGAGCTCAAGTATTTATACTTGTAGCTAGCCTTGTTTATGGTTTATCAAATTTATAAGATGAACTTTTCTTTTATGGCAATTCTCAAAGGGAATGGTCCGAGCTTAAGCATTTATATTTGTAGCCTAAATGAGATTTTTGAACTATGTATGATGCTATCCGATAGTAAAATAAAGGATATTAGTAATGAGTTCATGTTATAAATAGAGAGATTTTACACTTCTATTTAAGGTGAATGTCTTTAATTAGACAGATTCTAGAGTCCTATTATTGGTAGCTATATCATCCCACTCCCTATAAATAAAGGGGTCTTCTACCATTGTAATACATCCCTAACAATCTCTAAGTATCAATAAGAATACTTCTCTCTCTCTATTCTCTCTATTGCTCTTGTTCTTGCATTATTGTTCTTGTCTTTATATTATTTCATAACACGTTATCAGCACGAGACTCTACCGTCTCAAGAACCATTCTCGAAAAATCTAAGGTATTTCCCTCTTCCTAATTTAATTTTCGATTATGTCTGACATTACGGAAAGAAAGTTCGTTGCCCTTGAAATTTCGGGCAAGAACTATATGACATGGGTGTTGGATGCTGAAATCCACTTAGATGCTATGGGTCTCGGAGACACCATTAAAGATAGAGAAAAAGCATCCACCCAAGACTGTGCGAAGGCCTTGATTTTCTTGCGCCATCACCTTGATGAAGGTTTGAAGATTGAATATCTCACCGTCAAGGATCCACTCATCTTGTGGAACGGCTTAAAGGAGAGATATGACAACCTGAAGTTGGTCACTCTGCCACAAGCACGATATGATTGGGCTCATATGAGGCTCCAGGACTTTAAGTCCGTTTCTGAATATAATTCTGCAATGTTCAGAATTACTTCTAAATTGAAGCTATGCGGAGATAAAATCTCCGATTATGATATGCTTGAGAAAACGTTTACAACGTTTCATGCCTCCAATATGGTACTGCAACAACAGTACAGAGAGAAAGGCTTTACAAAGTACTCTGAACTGATTTCTCTTCTACTAGTGGCTGAGCGAAATAATGACCTGCTCATGAGAAATCACGAAAATCGACCCACTGGGTCTACACCACTGCCTGAAGCAGATAAGGTGCACTCTCATTATGCAAAACATGAAAAGGGCCATGGTCATGGTCGTAAACGGGGTCATAGCCAGGGACGTAGACAAGGAAGAAATTCCAATGAAGTCCGTCAACCCCCAAGGAGAGATAACCGCCGAAAGCAGAAACGGGATCATGAAGATCCTAAGGCAAATGGTTCAGAAACTATATGTTATCGTTGCGGTGGGAAAGGGCACTGGTCAAAGACTTGCCGTATACCAAGACACTTGGTTGACCTTTATCAAGCATCTCGAAAGAGTAAAGGCCCTGAAACAAATTTTGTCTATGACGACAACTTGGACATCACCCACCTGGATGTGGCAGACTTCTTTGAGCAACCCGAGGGGAAAATAGACCACCTAATCGGTGATGGGTCCGTGATGAAAGAAGATGGAGTTATTTGATTTTGTTCTACTTATTTGTATTAGTTAGTGAATAAACTAATAGTCATTAGTATTAGCTCGTATTAGTTAGTTCATGATGCAGTGTTAGCAGTAGTTCTTTAGAATGTCTTCAATATGCTCAAATATCAATAATATTTTTATTTTCCAGTAGGGGTAATCGACTAGCCTGAAAAACTAGTCGATTATCTAATATTTTCGCATTAAAGCTGAAAAACAATTGATCGACAATCGATTGTCTATGTCTAACAATCGATTGTCGTTAGACAGTGTAATCTGGAATTTTTCAAAAATCATCCACAATCGATTGTCTATGTCTAACAATCAATTGTCGTTAGACAATGTAATCTGGAACTTTTCAAAAATCATCCACAATTGATTGTCTATGTCTAACAATCGATTGTCGTTAGACAGTGTAATTTGGAAATTTTCAAAAATCATCCACAATCGATTGTCTATGTCTAACAATCGATTGTCGTTAGACAGTGTAATCTGGAATTTTTCAAAAATCATCCACAATCGATTGTCTATGTCTAACAATCGATTGTCGTTAGACAGTGTAATCTGGAATTTTTCAAAAATCATCCACAATCGATTGTCTATGTCTAACAATCGATTGTCGTTAGACAGTGTGATCCGGAATTTTTCAAAATTAATCAACAATCGATTGTCAATGTTAAGCAATCGATTGTGTGTGAAAAATGCTTAAACTGAAAATTTTCAAGCTGCATAGTAATCAATTATGGATAACATATCTGATTTTGTTAGTCAACTGTTAGCAGCAGATTTTGAAAATATTATGTGATACAAACAAATTGAACTTGTTTATTCTTATGTTCGTGTATCTCTTTTGTATGTCAAACTATGGGATAGCAAATATGGATATCTCACAAAGTGAACTTGGATCAACGTCCAACTGTAAAAGTATTTCCCTAGTTGATTCATGTACTACACATACAATACTCAAAGAAAAGAAATATTTCTCTCAACTAAATATGTGTAAGGCAAACGTTACTACAATCTCTGGAAGTAGTAAATTGATTGAAGGCTCCGGAAGAGCAATTGTAACTCTGCCCAAAGGCACGACTTTAATCATAGAGAATGCAATGTTCTCCTCCAAGTCTAAGAGAAACTTGTTGAGTTTTAAAGATGTACGCCGGAATGGCTATCATATTGAGACAATGGATGAAGATAATCTTGAATATCTCGTCATCACAAAGAATGTCTCCGGCCAAAAGAGGGTTATTGAGAAATTCCCGTCTTTATCTTGTGGCCTGTATTGGACAAGAATTAGTGCAATTGAGGCACATTCAACAGTAAACCAAAGGGTTACTGATTCCAATACCTTTGTACTTTGGCATGATCGATTGGGACACCCAGGATCGGTCATGATGAGACGGATTATAGAAAGCTCATATGGGCATCCGCTAAAGAATTTCAAAATTCTTTCGAATAATGAATATCCTTGCACTTCGTGTTATCAAGGCAAGTTGATTATCAGGCCATCACCAACAAAGGTTGGGACTGAGTCACCCACGTTTCTGGAACGTATACAAGGGGATATTTGTGGACCTATTCACCCACCTAGTGGGTCGTTTAGGTATTTCATGGTCTTGATAGACGCATCCTGTAGATGGTCTCATGTGTGCCTGTTTCATCACGCAACCTTGCGTTTGCGAAATTAATGGCACAAATAATTCGACTACGAGCACAATTTCCAGATAATCCAATCAAGTCCATTAGACTGGATAATGCTGCTGAGTTTACATCCCAAGCATTTAATGATTATTGCTTATCAATCGGGATAAAAGTTGAACATTCTGTAGCTCATGTTCACACTCAAAACGGTCTTGCAGAATCGTTAATTAAACGCCTGCAGTTGATTGCAAGGCCATTACTTATGAGAACGAGGCTGCCCACTTCGGTATGGGGTCACGCCATCTTACATGCAACAATGCTAATTCGTCTCAGACCGACGAATTACCACAAGTATTCCCCGTTGCAATTGGTTTTGGGTCATGAACCCAATATATCCCATTTAAGAATTTTTGGATGCGCAGTATATGTGCCTATAGCACCGCCATCCCGCACCAAAATGGGTCCGCAAAGAAGGTTAGGAATATATGTTGGGTTTGAATCGCCCTCCATCATTCGGTACCTCGAAACATTGACAGGCGACGTGTTTACTGCATGATTTGCAGACTGTCGATTTGATGAGACACTTTTCCCAAAATTAGGGGGAGAAGTTGGTGAAACCAAACGGGAAATTTTGTGGAAAAATGCATCATTATCTCATCTTGATCCACATACCTCTATTTGTGAAAGAGAGGTACAAAAGATTATCCATTTGCAAAGAATAGCAAATCAAATGCCTGACACATTTACGGACTTGAAGAGGATAACGAAATCCCACATTCCCGCGGAAAATGTTCCAATCCGTATTGATGTCCCTGTTGGACAATCATCTAGTGTCATATCCAATGAGTCAAATGCACGCCTGAAGCGTGGCAGACCATTAGGTTCCAAAGATCGAAATCCTAGAAAGAGGAAAAAGAATGATCAAAATGACACCACGAAAGAATCTCATGAGGAAATTCATGATTTAACAAATTCTGAGATTCATGAAGAATCCATTGAGCCCGAGACTCTGGAAAATACGGAACTATCCCTAAATCCAATTAATATTGAGGCAAATATTAATCGAGTGGATATTGTGGTGGATAATGCCTTTGCTTATAATGTCGCATCTAGCATTATGCAAGAATGTGAGGATCTCGAACCTCAATCTGTTGAAGAATGTCGAAAAAGACAGGATTGGCCAAAGTGGCAAGAAGCAATTCAATCAGAATTGAATTCGCTGGCAAAACGTGAAGTTTTTGGCCCTATAGTTGAAACACCTAATGGTGTTAAGCCTGTCGGCTATAAATGGGTCTTTGTACGCAAAAGAAATGAGAAAAACGAGGTACAAAGATATAAGGCACGCCTTGTTGCACAAGGTTTTTCTCAAAGGCCTGGTGTCGATTATGAAGAGACATATTCGCCTGTAATGGATGCGATAACCTTTCGTTATCTCATAAGTTTTGCTGTCCATGAAAAGCTTGACATGCACTTAATGGATGTGGTTACTGCCTATCTTTATGGCTCACTTGATAATGAGATATACATGAAAATTCCCGATGGACTCAAGATGCCAAACGCGCATAATTCAAAATCTCGGGAAATGTTCTCAATTAAATTGCAAAAAATCCTTGTATGGTCTAAAGCAATCTGGACGAATGTGGTATAATCGTCTTAGTGAGTACTTGTTAAAAGAAGGCTATATAAACGACGCCATTTGCCCGTGTGTTTTTATAAAGAAAACAACATCGGAATTTGCTGTACTGGCCGTATATGTCGATGACATAAACCTTATTGGAACCCCTATAGAACTCCAAAAGGCAATTGATTATCTAAAGGATGAATTCAAGATGAAAGATCTCGGAAAGACTAAACTATGTCTTGGTTTGCAAATTGAATATTTGGCAAATGGAATTTTTGTTCATCAATCTACCTATACAAAAAAGGTACTGAAACGGTTTTACATGGATGAAGCACATCCTTTAAGTACACCGATGGTTGTTCGATCACTTGATGTGAACAAAGATCCATTCCGACCACAAGAAAGGAATGAAGAGCTACTTGGTCCTGAAGTACCATATCTTAGCGCAATTGGCGCACTAATGTATCTTGCAAATACTACAAGGCCTGACATATCCTTTTCAGTTAATGTCTTAGCAAGATTTAGCTCGGCTCCTACGAGGAGACATTGGAATGGGATCAAACACATATTGCGGTACCTAAAGGGAACTACCGATATGGGCTTATTTTATGGCAAGAATTGCAGCCCGGATCTTGTTGGTTATGCTGATGCTGGATATTTGTCCGACCCACACAAGGCTCGATCTCAAACGGGTTATGTGTTTACCTGTGGAGAAACCGCCATATCTTGGCGATCGACTAAGCAATCAATTGTGGCTACTTCATCTAATCATGTAGAGATAATTGCTATTCATGAAGCAAGTCGGGAGTGTGTGTGGTTGAGGTCTATAATACATCATATCAAGGACAAATGTGGTTTGAAGTGTGATAAACTACCCACAACTTTGTATGAAGACAATGCAGCATGTATAGCTCAATTGAAGGGAGGATTCATAAAAGGAGATAATGCGCGTTGCACTCTTTTTCCCTTACAAGGTTTTGTCCCACCGGGTTTTCCTTGCGAGGTTTTTAATGAGGCAACCAATAGGCGCATATTCAAACATGTGTACTCTTTTTCCTTACGTTAATTTTTCCCATTGGGTTTTGTTTTAAGGTTTTAACGAGGCACATCATTGAATAGACATTCAAGGGGGAGTGTTATAAATAGAGAGATTTTACACTTCTATTTAAAGTGAATGTCTTTAATTAGAGAGATTCTAGAGTCCTATTATTGGTAGCTATATCATCCCACTCCCTATAAATAAAGGGGTCTTCTACCATTGTAATACATCCCTAACAATCTCTAAGTATCAATAAGAATACTTCTCTCTCTCTATTCTCTCTATTGCTCTTGTTCTTGCATTATTGTTCTTGTCTTTATATTATTTCATAACATTTCATACTTTCTGGCAAAGAGCATATACACTAATATATTGGTAAATACTTATGCATAAAGAACTTGAGTTTTGACAACATAAGGAAAGGGCCCGGTGCACGAAGCATCCTCTGTTCATGCAGGATCAGGGAAGGGCTGTACTCGATGTGGTGTGATGTAGGTAGTCTACCCCGATGCAAGCATCAATAACTGATACCACGGCTTGAACCCGTGACCTATAGGCCACACAAATACAACTTTACCATTGCTCCAAGATGTTGGTCGGGACCAAGTGTTGAAGACCCTGGACTAGTCACCTTAACCTTGCATCAGTTGGTGATTGTAATCAGGTTATGGCTCATAAAAAGTTGCAGGGTTGAACCTGAAGACTAATCAGGGCTGTATGGATTAGAGGCTGTATAGTTCAATATCCAAAGCTTACTATTAGTCAAGTTACTATAAGTAGAAAAGAATTGGATATAGTCAAGTAATCACTACAACAACAACAACAATAACAACTACCCAGTATAGTCCCACAAAGTGGAGTCTGGGGAGGATAATATATAGACGAGCCTTACCCCTACCCGAAAGGGCAGAGATGTTGTTTCCAATCGACCCTCGGCTCAGAAAAGGAAAGGAAAAACAAAAACAAAAACAAAAACAAAAGAGCATTAGTAAGTCAAGCAGAAATAGCGTAAATAATTATCTAAACATAAGAACCATAATAAAATAGCATGCAATAGTATCATACAGTAACTACCATAAGGGAGACACAATCCAAAACACAAATCATCTATGGATAGCCCTGCCAAGCCTCACCCAACCCCGGGTGAGTAGTACGAAAAACTCTAGGGGCCCTTATTCTACAACCCTGATACTAGACCTCCAGACTTTCCTATCAATGGCCATGTCCTCGGAAACCCGCATTCTAGCCATGTCATGCCTAATCACCTCTTCCAAATACCACTTAGGCCTCCCTCTGCCTCGCCGAACGCCGACCATCGCCAGCCATTCACAACTCCTCACCGGGGCATCAGGACTTCTCCTCCGCACATGTCCGAAACACCTCAGCCTCGCTTCTCGCATCTTCTCATCCACCGGGGCCACCCACACCTTCTCTCGAATAACTTCATTCTTAATCTTATCTAACCTGGTGAGCCCGTACATCCATCTGAGCATCCTCATCTCCGCAACCTTCATTCTCTAAACATGAGAGTTCTTCACTGGCCAGCACTCTGCCCCATACAACATTGCAGGTCCAGTCAAGTAATCACTACATAATGATATATACAACAACAACAACAACAACAACA
The DNA here is from genome assembly GCA_034376525.1 of Nicotiana benthamiana. NCBI lineage: Eukaryota > Viridiplantae > Streptophyta > Magnoliopsida > Solanales > Solanaceae > Nicotiana > Nicotiana benthamiana. The sequence continues at coordinate 71,953,225 of CM067332.1, forward strand.
ACAACCCAGTATAATCCCACTTAATGGGGTCTGGGGAGGGTAGTATGTACGCAGACCTTACCCCTACCCTTGGATAGAGAGGCTGTTTCCATATAGACCCCCGGCATCCTTCCCTCCAAGAACTTCCCACCTTGCTCTTGGGGAGACTCGAACTCACAACCTCTCGGTTGGAAGTGGGGGTTGCTTACCGTCAGAGCAACCCCTCTTGCTTACGTAATGATATACACAAAATTGAAAATGTGCTAATCGATCAAACACAAGTTTGGGTCGCAAATTCAACACAAAATGATCAAAACAAGATATTCTTTCCACATTTCATCAAAATCAATCTGAATCTGTTTAATATCATTCACACAATATATAGTACAAACACATACCTCATTGAGGCCAAGAATTGAGAAACTTGACATAAATTTGAATGCCATTCCCCTCCAAATAATGGCTTTAAAAACTACAAATCAGCAAACGCGTGGTAAGTTTTCGAGTCCACTGCTATAAGCCTGAATGCAGCTACTAATGCAGCAGCAGATATCAAATTAAACAAGACAACATTAAGCAAATGCCAACTCCTTTGTAATGACGACAGTTGCTTTTTCATGGCAATAAGATACATATGATTTGGAAGAATAAACGTGAGTGGAATCGAGCTGATAGCACCAGTAAGACTCATGAAATCTCCCAAGAAAGGTAACAGAGCAGATAGGAAAGTAGTAACCGCCAGATAACCACCTCTAACTAGAGTTCTAAACGCCAGGTTGCGAACAGCAACTGCACTTCCTTTAATCCCATATTTTGTATCCAAGAATTCATATGTTGGACTTGCAAATATCTACAATACGCAAAATTAAGTCAATGTAACATGAGAATGGAGCAATAGTACTATAGTTAGTTGATTTCTTTAAATGAACGGTTAACTGTAGTTATTATTTGTGTGCGATTAAAATTTCTTTTATACTACAAGTGTATGTTAGACTTGTTAGTATTCTCTATCCGAAAATTAAATTCTGGAAAAGTAAATACGAAAACAGAAATGTAGAAGAAGCAAAAAATTTATTGGAGTTCATTTAATCATTGTGTTTCCTTAAGAATCTTAACCCCCTCCTAGTACCGAGGTTTAAGATTATTGCCACTTTGGCTATCTTACGTGGAGCTGAATTAGGTTTTTTCGGTGTTCTCATTGAAACATGAGGGCATACTCCTTGCTTCTGGGGACATTGATCCAAAGCTCGAGTACGGTCGCCGTTTTTCTTCTCTACCATAACGAATCAATTGATTTAATAGGCATCGCTCTTTCCTTTGTCCTTCCTATGAGTCATTGAAACGACGGCAGGAGTGCCCTTTTTCTATCAATAGAGGAAGCAAAAAACGAGCTTTGCTCCCCTTTACAACGAGACTTGACTTCTTCTCAACTTTTTAAGAATTAGCAGAAGTGCAATTATATATATATATATATATATATATATATATATATATATATATATATACCCAACAAATGATCTTTCATCCTCCAATATTGGACAAACCTAACAGTTTATAGAAGTTAAACTCAATAATATAAGATGAAAGTGGAAAGATTATTACATGTAAAGCGATGATGGCTTGCAAGAATGCGCTGATGTTAGCCAATGCCTTAACCCAAACCAGACCGCTGACATTGTTGAGCAAATAGGAAGATGAACTCGATCCATATGCCCAATATCCAATGTAAGTAACAGCATGAACAAGCACAGCTCCTAAACTAAACTGAAAATATAAGGCTTTCTACATGTTGTCAACAACAGGTGCTCTTACTGTAGCCTGTTAAAGAAAAAGATTTTAAAAAAATTAGTCAAGAAAAAGAGGTCATTGACTCGATATACTTCAGTCAATTGCAAATATTTTAGTATGGAGTTGAGTTTATTCATGACACAAGTGTTAGGATCGAAATAATCAGGTGCCATATTGAAACTAGTAAAGTAAATCTTGAACAACGATAAATCAGACAATAAAAGAGAAATATACTAAAAGAGACACAAACATTCAACGTGGCTCGGTCAATTGACCTGTGTCCACCGGCGGAGATGAGCAATCCATCATATAAAGGAGTACAAAATATCGGAGAGCAATCTTACAAAGAGGCAAACACAAGTGACACGCCAAAGAAGGATACTCTCATACCCCATATGATATGGATACTACTGAATGAAAAAGTAGAATCCTCAATTTATAGAAGTACAAAAACTATTTCCTCGGAGAAAACGTATTAGCCAGACATAGAAGAATTATACTTTCTTCACAATTCAAGGTTAGTTACCTGGATCTCTGGAATCATTCCGGTGTTGAATACGAAAACAATATTTGCAGCTGCACCGGCAGTTGTAAAAATTCTGTTTACCTTTGATCCAGGAATGCTATAGTCCCTAGGAGGAGCATTAATACCTGCAAATACGCAGATAGTAATCAAATACGCCGTATTGTAAAAGAAATTCACATATTTGGTGTTGTCTCCAGACGTAGAGGAGAGATGCATACCGTCTTTAAGAGCTAAAGCAATGGTTATACTGAGATAAATTAGACTGCATACTGATGAAATCACCAGCCAAGGCCTTAATGATGACAAGGTGGGAACAACAATGGCAAATAATACGCATGCCACTCTAGCAATCGCGATGAAGTATGCTAGTTTCATATGATCATCATCCCTAAAGAGATGATAGAAAGCCTGCCAATCATAAACAAAATTGTTTCAGGATCATGTTTACTAATTAACAGATTTAATAAAAATTAACTGGACAAAATTTAACTGCATCTTCATATTCATTATTTTCTAGGCTAAAACCCAGATATGTACCATGAGCTGGACTCTGACTAGAGGCAGAGCTCTGGTTTTGGTAATGGGTTCTTCCGAACCCAATAGCTTTGGCTCAATTTCTGTATGTGTATTAACAATCCACTTAATACGTATAAATAATTTATTCAGAATCTAGTAAGCTGCCTTTTCTAAAATTCATAACCCATAAATTCAAAATCCTAGCTCCATCTCTCTGACATGATAAAAAGCTCACAAATTTTCGGATACAAGGATCTAGAGCAGGAGAAGAGGATAGGAGAATTCATCTTACCTTTAAGGCTTGTCCACCTAAATGATGAATCCAATATTTATCAAGAAAAGATTTGCATACTGCGATGCCCACACAATTATATAACCCGTCCGATCTGCAATATTAACCAAGTCTCTATTCAACCATAAGTAGAGAAAAGAAGCGTAGGTTCCTGGGAAGGGCCACACGTCAAGGAGTCTAATGCAAGCATTAGTGGCGGCTTCCAAGGCTCGAACCCCTAACCTATAAGTCACAAGTATGCAACTTTCTCTTGTTTACTTGTTCTTACCATACATAAATCCTGCAAGATCTCTATATCTGATATGCCTCTTTCCACCATATTCATGAATCTTGGCAATAAGAGTACTTGCGTATAATGATATTACAGTTGATAAAACCAGACCAATAACTCCACCAGTCCAACCCAAAGGAACCATAATTGTGCCTGCATATCCTAGAGCATAGGCACTGTTGATACCGGTGCTTAGAACAACTCCCGCCTGAAACCATGAGTCTACATTTTGCAAAAACAGAAGACACCACACAAATTATTTCAATTAAGTAAAAAAAAAAATCAATATACATAAGAGATTGAACATTACTCTTTTTTCTTCTTCAACTCCTAGATTTAAGTGTAACTAATTTTTACAAAGATCACTTATTATGGGCGATTATCTGTAATTATTTCTTAAGACATAAATAATGATAGAATAGTCTAATTCCTTTTTTAATTAATATAATGTGTAAAATAGAAATATGACACGTAATATGAAATAGAGGAAGATTACGTGAATAAACAAATTGGGGAGGTCGGACTAGGTACAAATGCCATCACTTTTAACGATAGAGCTCAAAAAGTGTATGTAATACCTAGCTCCCGTCTATGTTATTCACTTTTTATAGTTCTTGTACACTTCTGAAAGATATTTAAACTCTTAATTATAAGAATATTAGTCTAAATTATCTTTCGTCTATTTCTTAAATATCTTACTTATTTAACATTTGCAATAAATGACTTCGTTTAACAATTATATTAAAAAAGAATTAATGTAGTAACTCATAGTAGAGATAAGGTCGGCATATATACTATTCTCCCCATAATCCACTCGTGGGAACTGAGTTTGTTATTGTTATTGTTGTATGACTAATATTCAGGATAAAAATATAGTACAATTTTTATTTTGTTTTTGGATTTCCTACCCGGTGTGTATAGGTCAAAGTCTAACCATTGTGGCCGAGCAAGCTGGCATCTCCCCCAGGTGGCGAAATAGCAAAACATCACAACCGATCTCGAATCAAATCATCGATAACGTATATCAAGACAATACCGTACTCGAGTAATGATAAAAAGGGACAGCTGCAGGAAAACATGTTGGCCAAAGACCACTGGAATAGAAGTTCTTGGAACTATATATAAATGAGTGTAAGCACTAATAGAAAGGGGGAGATCTCTTATGGAGGAACAATGGCTTTGTTTTTCCTCTTTGCTTCTCACACTTACTATTCTTTTTGCTTCAGATGTAAGCTCAATTCTCGTGTTTGATATAAGATTATGACGTCAATAAATTTGATACATTCTTACCTTTCGGTATTTCCCAATATGTATGTTTGGATCTAAAATTAATTATGCTTGGCTAAGATTTACCTTCTTTATATTGATAATTGAAGTTGGCAAAAGAGTCTTAAAATTTTTGTTCAAATAATTTATCGTCGTTTGTGGGGATTTCTTAGCCAAATTTTCTAGTTTTCTTTAGATCCAAAACCGGAGAAATATAATCACCCAACCGAAAGAGTGATAAGTAAATCTTACATGCTAATCCAGATCAGGCTGCTACATATAAGATGAAGTTATAACCAATATCCACGCAAAGCTCACACATGAGAGGACGACACCTGCTGTGCAATCCTATAAAAGAATGGGCACATCCGGTCCTACTCTCACATCCCCCATACATCGGATGATCTATGAAAAAAGTACAACATGTCTCCCTTGTTATGGGTACGAATTAGACGAGATCAAATTGGGACTCGATTTATACACCACAACAGTTCAGGCGAACCCAACCCACACAGAGCTAGGGCACCTTTTGAAAAGAAACGAGAGATGACTACGGTCGTTGAATCCAAAACCACCGTTCCATCAACCACTTAAATGTCAGGTAGAGCAAACAATGTTATAAGGCTACCCTCGTTCACTGACTCATTGGATCGAGGTAAGGAAATCTCATTTTGGTTAGCCCTCTGTTGTTTGCTTAAACAGGAACACCAATGCCTCACGGGCAAGCGAGCAAAGGACCGTTCCAACTAGAGACAATGGAATGAAAACTACTACGAAATAACTGGAATGTCGCTCGTCTCAAACACTTCAACCTTTAGGAAATGACGCCCCTCAAGTCGCATTCATTTTCCCTCACCTGGGTTTTATCCCAATTGGGTTTTCTCAGGAAAGTTTTTAACGAGGCGATGAGGGGGATGTCTCCAAGTTTAAGGGTAATTCATCGGCTCGCCTACCGACGAGCTCTCTATGCCGAACAATGAAAGGACTAGATATAGGAAAATTCCAATACATGCATGAAATGAACGCATATGGTTCTCCTCCCCCCTAGTTAGAGAAACAACAACGTTTTATACTCCTCATCATCATAGCCTCCAATGCAAATAAAGTTAAGCAAACTACTCACCCAAGAAACGCAGAGGTTGAGAAAAATTGGGACTCCCCCGAGAGGACACCCGAAAGTCCCAAAAAAGCAAAATCGAGTACGCCAAGATCCGCTTCGATGTCTATAGACAATATAGTAGCCTATGATTCGCCAAAATCTTACAATGACACAATGGGTTAACATTTTCGATATTAGCTCAAAATAACACCCCTACGGCCAAGAGTCATCGCTAAAGAGAAGAGTGCGACCTCGTTTGAATTACAATGAGTTAACATTTTGACATTACCTCGAAATAGCACCCCTATGGCCAAGAGCCATCGCCAAAGAGAAGAGTTCGACCTCGTTCGAATTACAACGGGTTAACATTTCGTCATTAGATCGAAATGAGACCCCTATGGCCAAAGGCCATAACCAAATGAAACACTCGACCTCACTCGAATCATTTATTATTCAACCTCGTTCAAATTACAACGGGTTAACATTTTTACATCAGCTCGAAATAACACCCATACGGCCAAAGGTCATTGCCAAATGAAAAATTCGACCTTGCCCGAATCATTTAATATTCGACCTTGTTCGAATTACAACGGGTTAACATTTCGACATTAGCTTGAAATAACACCCCTATGGACAAGAGACATTGCCAAAGAGAAGAGTTCGACCTCGGTTGAATTACAATGGGTTAACTTTTTGAAATTAGCTCGAAATAACACCCCTACGACCAAGAGCCATCAGCAAAGAAAAGAGTTCGACCTTATTCGAATCATCACGGTATAATATTTCGACATTTAGCTTGAAATATCACCCCTACGGTACAAGGCCATTGCAAAAGGGAAAGTTTGACCTCGCTCGAATGATGCGGACTGACATCCCGGTCTTGCCCTCAATAACGTCTTTGCGTCCATCGGTCGTCATTGTACATTCTTTTTGGTTTACTAAAAAATAAATTTTGCTACAAAATTTAAGTTTGACCTCGCTCGAATATATATATGAAGAGAGCGACTTCACCCAAATCGACAACCGTTTGATCCCACTTGAATGACTCAAGTCAAGACTGACTTCATCCACAAACAACGACTTCGAATATAACCTCGTTCGAGTCAAGGATGTATCTTCTTAAAGCTATAAGTCAAATTTCTAACTCACCCGAATAGGCGAATCCGATGAGACTCCATTCAAACTCACACGATGAAATCCTACTCGGTCCAGTTAAAATTGGCTTCCCTAAATAGTTAGGAATTTACCATACGAAAATCCGAAAGTCTATGCCAAAGATGTGTAAGGAAAGAGGAGGGAGAAATACAAAGGACGTACAACAACGAAAACCGTTTTTATTTAGATAGTTGCGCAAATGGCCGCAGATTATACATGGCTAAAACCGATCCAGTGCAGAAAAAAAAACAAGAAAAAAATAGACTAAGGTAACAATTTTTCACTCGACATCATCACCGTCGTCCTCCCCATCACCATATCCAAGAAATTCCTCCTCAACATCAATATCATTGTTGGCCTCCGGTGTCGCAAGGTCATAGCCACAATTAACACGATCCTCTCATGCCTTTATAAGCGGCCTAAGAAATATTGCCTTCTTCCCACAAACTCTTGTATATGTCCCATTGGGCTTCGGCATGGACCCAGAGCTCGTGCAAATGATGAGGAAGAATAGCGGAGGCAGATTGGACTTGGAATAAATATTGTGCCTTTTCGGTCTCAAGAATAGCGACCCAATCTCGCAAGGTCGAGGCTTCCCGGTCAATTTCGCCAATACACTTTTCAAGCCTCGCTTTCCTGAGCGTAGTCGTCGCTAACTCCTGCTCGAATTAAAGGACGCAGATAGTGTCCTCCAACACTACATCCCTCGCTGAAGCTGACACCCAAGCACTCTCGGCACTCTCCAATTCGGAGACCTTCCTCTTTAGGTCAGTTAATATCCCCATCCACTCTGCACTCAGAGCCTCAACTCTGGTGGTATATTTATCCAACTCGGACTGCAACGACAACACCTTCGCCTGAAGATACTCACATTCTACAGAAACCCCCTTCCCCAACACAAGTTCTTCGTCATTTACATGAAGTAGCTCCTCGAGCTCGCTGTTTCTGTGAGACCGCATCAGCTCCTGATCCCTCTTCTCTAGTTCCTCCCTGAGAGATTGATTGCTAGCGTTTGCCTAGAGCCGTTCGTGAATTTCACGACATTTATTGCAGTAGCACTAATACTTCTCCAACATCATCAGAAAATGTTTTTCCCGAGTGTCAGCCCTGCGAGCACTTTCAATCTCCAGTTGTACGACTGAAAGCCCAAAAAGAAGAAAAGAAGCGGTAAGGGCACTTCATGCATCAAATCACGAAAGAACACGAAAGAAATAAGATGATAAAATTATCCTCAAGCCCTTAGAGTCCACTTTATGCATCAAATCAACGTCATGGACGTTTCGAAGAGTCTCACACTCTACGGTAGAGCACAAAAGGTCAAATTATGGTACCAAGGCTTCCGTGTCCTGTAGAAGGTTAATCTCCGACGAAATCTCAAGTATACAGGACGAAGCTCCCCCTCTTACTACCGAGCGGGTAAGGCCCTCCTCGAACATTCTAATATCATCAGGATCAAGATCGAATTTTGACTCATAGTCGTCGACCATAACACATTTTCCCCTATCTGCGGCTGAAGAAGAAGCACGACTCGGTTCCGGAAGACGAAAGGCTGCCCAACGTGGAAACAGTTGCATCGGGATTCTGACCTCCCATCATAGTAACCTGTTGATCACTCATAGCAGCCGAAGTCTCCGTCATCAGGTTGGTCATGATGGCAGGGTTTACCTCTGCGGCCGGGTTAGTATCACCACCTATTTCAGATACTATCCAGGGAAGGTCGCCCTCTAAATATATTGTGGCATAGGGAGCCATTTCAAACTCCACTCGCCGTCTCTTCTCGGACCTTCCCCATCCTCAACTCGAGAAGACTGACCTGTTGAGTGGGCGGTAAGAGCCGATGTCCTAGATTGGAGAACAATTTCCATGCACACGGCTTCGGTCATAGGTTCAACTTGAGTAGACCTCAGTGTAGGTTGGGCAACATACCTTGGTATGGGCTGAGTAGAAGATGTTGGCTAACGGGATGCAAGCGGAGGAGCCTCCCTGATAACGGTAATGGCCGTGCAAGCAACGAGGTCAAATTGCAAGGCGAAAAATAAAAAAGTTGCAGCAAGTCAACTTACTAGTAAGGGGCTTATGTCCGTATTTCTCATAGAAGGATGCCCATTCGCGAACTCCCTCCATATGAGGAAGAATGGCATTCACCCATTCTCATATATCATCAACGGGATTAGGGGTAGTCTCTTGGATGCAAAAGTAAAAACGATTTAATACTTCCCAAAGAAAAATGGTCGACCATCATTCCGACAGGAAATACAAAAACTTACGTGCAAAGTTCCAGCTCTCAGGGAACTCTGCACAGTCCGGCACAAGGTGTTCGATCCGCATATAAAAATATTTTTTGTAAAAACGACGATTGGCTCTATTATCCATCTTCATAACCAGACTCTTCGTTCCTCTATAACGCACGTGGGTCATCGTGCCTCAAAAAAGTTGAGGGGAAAAAATATTGAGCATATGCCCTAGAGTGATTTCCCGACTGGCAAGCTCCGTGAACTTGAGCAGCATGAGAAATAGTTTGTATAAGTACAACGAAAGTTGAGCCGGCCATACTTCGTAGAAACGGCAGAAGTCTACTACCAAATAAGGAAGATAAAGCGTATACCCGACACTAATAGGATATGTGTAGAACACACAATATCCTGGGCAGTCAAAATGTACAATATCATTTCCCACTGCACGCAACATCTCAACATGAGGTGGAATCCCCCATTTTATCTCCCCATCTTATCTTAAGCTCCTCAATCGCTGCTTTGTCCATAATAGAGGGAAAAGGCTTCGGTTCCTCTCCGGCGGGGGTGTTAAAATCGGTCAATAGCTTCCGCGAACGGGGCAATGTTTCAATTGATGTTATAACCCCCCGATCCTCCACCACCTCCACTCCTCTAGTAGCAAAAACATCATTTTCCTGCGCAGGAACCTCGGCAAGACAGTCAGTGCGGGAAGAAGAACCAACCATTTATCTAGATTGAGCAGAGCGAATGAACAAGGGGAAGTAAGAGGGAAGGTGGTGATGTCAATTTCCGACTAACAAGAGAGTGAGTCAAAAATCTGAAGTACCGGAGAAGGTAAAGACTCTTAGAACTCCTTTGATAGATCGGAAAATGTGCCAATAGAATGGTGTTTTCCCCTATTTATAGGATCATAAATACCCCGAGCGGGAAACCCGAGAGTCGCCAATCAAAACTGATAGGGCATGAGAAACGGTTCAATCCATAGGGAACGTGTGTCATAATGACAGTGACTACAAATGGCGTTTCGAATCAGCACAACAGTTTAACTCCTTATTGATGCGACGATCCAAAGGTACCGTTGAAGCATTAGGCCATCGCCTCGATCTAAAAATCTCGCTTTAGGCGTAAACATTCAGATTTCTTTTAACTTTTGAATCAAAAAAATCCGCTCATCGAGCCCGCTAAGAGACGACCTCGACGGACGGAGGGACTAATCGTATAGGTCAAAATCTGACCATAGTGGTCGATCAAGCTGGGATCTCGCCCAGGTGGTAAATAACACCACGACTGACTTCGGGTCAAATCATCGACAATGTATGTCAAGTCAATATTATACTCGAGTAATGACGAAAACGGATAATCGCAGGAAAGCATGTTGGTCAAAAACCACTGGATAGAAGTTCTAGGGATTGTATATAAATGGGTGTAAGTACTAATAGAAGGGGGGAGATCTCTCACAGAGGAACGGTGGCTCTGTTTTTCCTCTTTGCTCTCACACTTACAATTCTTTTTGCTTAAGATGTAAGTCCGATTTTTCGTGTTTGATATGAGATTATGACGTCAGTAAATTTGATAATTCTTACCTTTCGCTATTTCCCGCTGTGTATGTTTGGATCCGAAGTTAATTATATTTGGCTAAGATTTACCTTCTTTATTATTGATAATTGAAGTTGGCAAAAGAGTCTTAAACTTTTTGTTCAAACACTGTGTCCGATATCTATATTGGGGCCCGACTAAATCCGAATTCACGTAGGAAAGTCCTACATCAGGAGTAAAGCGCTCCCTAACAAAGACGACTCCATACTTAGATGCTCGAACCCAAAACTTCTAGTTAAGGATAAAAGTATAATTACTATTCAACCACAACCCTTATTGGTTATACAATTTTGACTTGATGTACATGTTTTATGTGATGAGTACAATTTTGGTCAGCATTTCAATTTCAATATGACTGTTCGTTCAGATCTTTTTGTATTATTCCACACTGTCAGTTTCCTTAAGTCTTTGTGAACTTATTTGATTGAGCACGAAGTTTAAGAAAAGAAAAAATATTTTTGACCTTATGATATAAAATAAGACACATATATTTTATGTGGCTATAAATTATTATATAAAGGTATATTATTTTCAAATAAAAAAGGGGTTATTTTTTTGGCACGAACCAAAAAGAAAATAGGTTCACATAAATTAAAACGAAGGGAGTAGATTATAATATTTCTAGAAAGGCATATAACTATATACGTGTTCTTAAAAATTTAAGCGGTAAAAGTTTTGTGAGACCATAATATTTATATGGCTATAAAAACTTTTAATAAAAAATATGTAAAACGAAAAGTTTAAAGTTGAATTATTTTTAAGAACCCGTTTGGATTGGTTTAAAAAGTGGCTTTTAAGCACAAATGCTTAAAAGCAACTTTTAAATGCTCGAGCTTGTTTTATAAATAAACAGTTACCTGTTTAGATAAAAGTGTCGTTATTGAAATGTTTGGTAAAGTAAGTACTGGTAAATATTTTTTTCTATTAAAAAGATAAAAATATCGCATAAAACAAATCAAGAACCTGTATCTTTCTCTTGCTTATTATATAACAATCTGCCAAACCTCGATTGATCGTGACCAAACATAAAACTCGCAAAGTGATTGTTACCATAATTTTTTTAAAATGTAAAGCTTTAAAACCATATTTGGGAATAGTTGGATGTTTTAGGATGAAGAACAAGGAAAGTTTGGGAGTTGTTGAAAATTAACAGAAAGTGTGGAAGATGAAGGAGAAGAAGATGAAGGAGAAGAAGATGAACAAAAGTGGGAGTAGTTGGATATTTTAGGATTTATTTGATGAGAATAGTTTTGAAATTAAAAAAAGTTATAAAGGATAAGTAAGTAATTTCGTTGATCAAAAAGATGGGTTTTAAGCCAAAATAGAGAAGTTAGGATATTCTAACTTGTGGCTTTTAGCTTTTCTCAAGTCTTTTTAATTTTTTTAAAGTTGTTTTCTTTTTTGTCAAACACTCTAAATATTTAAAAATTACTTAAAAGTTGGTTTGACCAGCTTTTAAGCTAATCCAAACAGGCTCTAAATATATAAATGTGTCTTTTTTTAAAACAAACAAATAAGAAAAGTATGTTATTTAAATTAAAACAAATGAAATAATTGACAAAATCCGATGCTTCCCGGTTTGATATAGAAAGTAGGGGTGTACAATATAATCGACAAACCCTATTAATATGATAATTCGAGTCAAACCGAGGAAAAAAATCGAGTGTGATTTGGTTTAATGTTAGGAAAAAAACTCGAACATGTTTGATTTGGTTTTGTTTTAACTAAAGAAAAGTCAAACCGAAACCAAATCAACACGATATTATATGTATAGAAGTTTTAAAATATTTAATACATAAAAATATTTATTTGTAGTATAGTTTATAAATATTTCTTAAGTGTTCTATTCTTTTATCTTTTCACGTATTATTTCAAGCTTGGACCTAAATTTTTGGATGCTCCAATAAGTTTTATAGTTCACGTTAAAATGCATAACTTATTTTTTTTAGTGTTTAATTATGCAAAATAATAATATTTATTAGTTGTACTTATTTTAGCAACTTATTAGTAATTTTAAATTATGCTTGTTTTCGTCATGCTTATTACTAATACTTATTTTACGTGATTTTATTATGTTTATTGTTGAATATGTTATTTGGTTTCTTTCATTGTTTAACATATTACTATCTTGTTTTTTTTTTCCTGCTTTTATATATCTTTTTGGTATTGTTCTTTTTTGTCTATATTTTCATTAATGGGGTGCTTTTACTTTCATGAGCTGTGGGTCTGTTAGAAACAACCTCTCTATCTTTACAAGGTAGAGATATGATCTACTTATGTACACCACCTCCCCAGACCCAACGGTGTGGGATAATACTGGGTATGTTAGTTGTTGTTGAATATTTAGTACAATATCATGAGTAATCTCATATTTATGTTATTTAACTGAAAAACACCTTATATAGTTCTATCTTACTTGGATTAAAAAAATATTTGGAGCATAAATTTTATATTTTATGCTATAATGAATTTATGAAAAAAACTCTCCAAAAAACTCGAAAATCCGAAAAATTGAATTTGAAAAACTCGACTTTTATTAGTTTAATTTTATCTTTAAATTTAATAACCTGATACAATTAATTTAATTTGATAATTAAAATTTCGAACCAACAAACCTATGTATACTGTCTAATAGAAATTATGAATATAGTAATGTGTACATGATCTTAAAAGGTGAAAAAATAGAAAATTTTCACAATTATTATGTTGACTCAGTGTTCTAAAGATGGATTTTAGAGAAAAATAAATCAAAACATCCATATTATGTTGACTCGGTGTTCTAAAAAAGAAACAAATAAGTGAAAAATAAAGAAAAACAACCACGTCAGATTATTATTAAATTTCATATTCTTTTGGCGCAACAAGGTGGATTCCAGGCGGGATAAATACTTACTCCCATAAAATATTTACATCAAACTAAATAGTTTACGGAAAAGATCCTAAAATATCCTTGAATTATTTAAAATAATTTAAAAATATTCCAGCTTATTTTTGGTGATAAAAATATCCATGCCGTCTATATTTTGGTCCAAAAAAATTCCTCAACCGTTACTTTGAACTTTAAAACTGACATGGCAGTCAAACTCGGTTAGAATTACTTACATTATCGTCCACCTAAGCAATTCATATGTGAAAATTATTTTTTCGAAAATTTTATTTTTCCAAAAATTTTATTAAAATATAAAATCAGTATTTATTCTGAAAAAAGTAAAAAATTTTGAGAAAAATATTTATTCCAGAATTTTTTAAATTAAAATAAAAAATTAACACATATTTCGAAAAAAGTAAATAATTTACGAAAAAATTATTCTCGATTGGAGTTTATGATTTGATTAAAAAAACTCCATTGTTCTCTTTTATGAATTTCAGAGTTATGTCTTTAAATGCTTTTGAATCCAGTAATAGCGTAGTTATGTCTTAGAACATTATCCCTGTATAATTTCAACCCCATTCTTTAGCTCCAAAAAAAATAAATTTACGCATAACATTTACAAGAGAAAAAAAACTTTATTTGTACAACAACAAAGACGTCGGTTTTAATCCTAATTAAGTTGGGGTTGGTTATATGAATTCTCGATATGTATAATCATAAATTCACAAAAGAGAACAATGGAGCTTTTTAACCAAAATCATGAACCCCAATTAAGAATAATTTTTTCATAAATTTTTTACTTTTTTGGGAGTAACCATTGATTTTGTATTTTAATTAAAAAATTATGAAATAAATATTTTTTTTCGAAATTTTTTACTTTTTTCAGAATAAACTTTGATTTTGTATTTTATTAAAAATTTCTGGAAAAAAATTCCAAAAAAATAATTTTCACATATAGATTTGTTAGGTGGACGACCGCGTAAGTAATTCTAACCCAGTTAGATTGTCATGTTAGCTTCAATGGCAAAACTAATAGTTTAGGGGCATTTTTAAGCCAAAACATAGACCGCAGGGAAATTTTGGCACAAAAAACAAATAGAGGATATTTTGAACAATTTCGAACAGTTTAGGGATATTTTTACACCTTTTTCATATAATATATAAAATGACAAGTATTTTGAATTTATTATTTTGGTATAAACACCAGGTGTTAAAATTGAAATTGAAATTAGTTAGGTTATTATGTATGAACATAAATTTCCAAGTGAAGTTAAAGATCTATGAGATGAAGTTGAAAATTTGTAAAAACTCAAAATTTCATCACTAAACTGAAGGCCTTGTAACAGATCGAAACAAGTGATCACAGACACAAAGTAAACACTGAAACAAAGACTGAACAGCAAAGAGTGAACCAGGGACTGAACAAAGAACAAAGTAAAGAGGAATATTGCAGGCAGTAGAACTCTTGTATTTTTTTTAACTGCTTAATGAAATAACAAGCAACCTATGCTATTTGTAAGCTACGGAATCAACTAAATTCCTACAAAATAGGACACTACTCTGCCCACTAAAAACACATGACTGAAAACAGAAATAAAGCACCACTAACTCCCTAAAGACTTGCTCCTGCAGTTACTCCCCTGCTTATTAGGAACTACCTAACTACATCCTGGATTAACTCTAACATACTCCCCCTTAATCCTGGTGTAGTTCAAGATCTCTAACCCCGAGCAAGTAACGCATAGTGTCCAACCTCCCAGCTGGTAAAGCTTTAGTCAGAAGATCTGCTCGCTGATCTTCAGTTCGGACATGCTCCACAACTATCTGCCTTGACTCGATGCATTCTCGAATGAAGTGAAACTTTGTATCGATATGCTTACTCCTTCCATGAAATACCGAGTTCTTCATAAGAGCAATGGCTGACTTATTGTCGACATAAAGCTTCACTGCTCCAGGAACCTTATTCATCAACTCGCCTAACAGGTTCCTTATCCACAAAGCTTGGCATGCTGCTGATGTTGCTGCCATGAACTCAGCCTCACAAGATGAAAGGGCAACAGTCTTTTGCTTCTGTGAACTCCATGCCACAAGTGCTTCGTTCAAATAAAATGCCATACCTCCCGTGCTCTTCCGGTCATCATGGTCACCTGCCAAATCACTATCTGAGTATCCCGTGATCACTGCTTCATCACTCCCTTTAGGATAGAACAGCCCCATATGCAATGTCCCTTTTAAGTACCTCAAAACTTGCTTGGCAGCATTCTGATGCAGGGACGTTGGTTGCTCCATGTACCTACTCAATACTCCTACCGAATACGAGAGATCAGGACGAGTATGAGTAAGATACCTAAGACAGCCAATGAGTCTTCTAAATTCAGTTGCATCAACAGGCTGTCCCTCTTTATCTTTGTGAAGGGGAAGTTTCGGCTGCATTGGAATCCTGGTTGGATTGCATTCCTCCATTCCGAAACGAGCCAACACCTTCCTTGCATAAGATGTTTGTTTGATCATGGTACCACCATCCTTTTGATTCACCTCAATACCAAGATAGTAGTTTAGCAAGCCGAGATCACTCATCTCGAACTCCCCCATCATCTCCCTTTTGAATACCTCGACTTCCCTCGAGTTTTCCCCGGTCACTATCAGATCATCTACATATACTCCAACAAGAACACCTCCATAAGTGCCTCCTCTCTTGTACACGGCCTGCTCCTGCACGCACCTCATGAAGCCAAGTTGTTTCAGACGTTTATCAAGTCGAATGTTCCACGCCCTTGGTGCCTGCCTCAAGCCATATAAGGCCTTGTGCAACCTTAAGACCATGTGCTCCTTGTTCTTAGCTACATATCCCTCTGGTTGAGATACGTAAACCTCTTCTTGGAGTTCTCCATTGAGGAAGGCAGATTTCACATCCAAGTGATGTACCTGCCATCCGTGATTTGCAGCAATGGCAAGGATGATCCTCACCGTGTCTAGCCTTGCAACTGGCGCAAACACCTCTTCAAAGTCAACACCGTACTCCTGGACATAGCCTTTTGCAACGAGCCTCGCGTTGTGCTTCACAACATCTCCATTTGAATTCTTCTTTAGCTTGAAAATCCACTTCAAACCAATCTCCTTCTGTCCTTTTGGCAATTCTGCAAGTGACCATGTCGCATTTTTCTCGATAGATTCTATCTCCTTGTTCATTGCATTGACCCAGGCTGCATCTTGTACTGCATCCTTGAAGCTGGTTGGTTCTTCCAGCTCTGTCAGCATCAACTCGTCCGCATTTAACTCAATGGGTTGAGTTTCACGATAGATATCAGCAAGATTTCTGAAACGCAGAGGTTCTCCACTGGTATCCACGTTTGATGATGATGAGACCGTTCCTCCTGGTGTGTTATAATAGTCTGATAGAATCTGATTTGGATTTGGATTCCTCTTCGGACTTGGACTCCTCTCCTTAGTTTCTCCCGACTCTGTTGGTGCTGCAACAGACTTCTCCATCTGTTGTGACACTGAAACAGTTGAGTTTTTAATTGACTCACCTCTGATGTAGCCCCTATCCTCTGGCCAGGTTTCCCCTTCGACTACAAACTCTGTTTCAGCAATCTTGTATTGATCCCAATTGCACGACACATGCTCATCAAATACGACATCCCTGCTCACATGGATTTTACTGTTCTGCGGATTGAACAGTCTATGCGCTTTACAATTCTCTTCAACTCCAAGATAGACCAACTTGAGGCTTCGATCATCCAACTTCTTCAAGTGTGGTTTGATGATCTTAGCATGAGCCATACACCCAAAGACACGCAAGTGAGCCAAGTGAGGCTTTCTACCCTTCATTGCTTCATAAGGAGTACACACTCCCAAGGATTTTGTTGGAAGCCGGTTCAGCAAGTACACAGAGTGCCTGGCAGCTTCCCCCCACATGACACTCGGAACTTTCATACTTTCCAAGAGAGATCTCGTCATGGCCATTACAGTTCTGTTTCTCCTCTCAACAACTCCGTTTTGTTGAGGAGAATATGGAGCTGTCAATTGCCTCACGATCCCAGCTGCTTCACAAACTTGACTGAGCTTCTTAGGTAAGAATTCCCCACCCCTATCACTTCTCAACACCTTGATACGCTGCCCTGTAGCATTCTCAACTTCTGCTCTGAACTTCTGAAATTCAGAATACACCTGGTCCTTTGTTTTTAACAAATACAACCACATCCGCCGAGAGAAGTCATCTACTATTAAGGTAAAATACCTATTTCCAGCAGCAGTAGGAGGTGATATTGGTCCACAGAGATCAATATGCAGCAATTCTAAGAGACTTCTTGCACGAAAATCAGTTGCATTTGGAAAAGATTGTCTTACTTGTTTTGCCGTGAGACAGCTTGAACAAATCTGACCAGGGGGGCTTATCTGTGGGACTCCTGCCACCATGTTCTTTTCCACCAGCAGCTTGATAGACCGAAAATTGACATGCCCAAGCCGAGCATGCCATAACCAAGCAGGTTCCTCCAGCTTTGCTAACAAACAGATTGGTTTCAGACTTCGCAGCTCCATCTGATACAGACGGTTCCTTGCCCTCTTCACTTGCATCACCAACTGCCAGGGATTTTTAGCATACACAGCTACCTCATCACTTTCCATGACAATCTTGTGATCAGTCTCAGTAAGTTGGCCGAGACTTACAAGATTATTTCGCAGCCTTGGGATGTAATACACATCCTGAAGAGTCCAGTGTCCTCCATTCTTGCACTCGAACACAATGGAGCCTTTTCCTCTGATTTCAACTGTAGAGCCATCTCCGAATTTGACCTTTCCGGTTATTCCTTCATCAATCTCCTGGAACTTGCTCCGATCTCCTGACATGTGATTGCTGGCTCCATTATCCAGGTACCAGACATCACTTTCCTTTGACACATCCTTAGTTGCATACTCTTCTGGCCGAATTCTCTCTTCATTCAAGAGTACGAGTGATGTCTCATTTGTCTCTGCAAGTAGTAAGGCTGGTTCAACATCATCAGTTCTGGTGAGATGGCTCTCCTCTTTCTCTTGCTTCCTCGGAGCTTTGCAACGGTTGGCGTAATGCCCATATTCGTCACACCTATAACATTGAACATGACTTTTGTCACGTCCACCTTCATCAGCTCCCTCCTTGCGTGAAGAGTTTCCTCGTCCTCCTCTACCACGTCCTCTTCCTCGACCTCGTCCTCCCCTACCGCGACTGCTCTCGCCGGAGGAATGATTCTTTTGTTTTGAATCAGATGACGAGTTACCAGAGTTCATCTTTCGTCTTGCTTCCCACTCGGCTTGAGTTAGGAGCAATTGGCTGTCTCCTTTGCTGCCAGTGGCGCTTCCCTTCCGGATACGCTCTTCAAATGCCTTGAGTCGCCCTACTGCTTCCTCAAACGGCATTTTGCTAAGATCACAGAATTGCTCAATCCCTGCGATCACATTCAAGTAGCAATCTGGGGTAGTTCCAAAAAGCTTCTTCACCATTGCAGCATCATCAAGTGTACCACCAACACTTGCATACTTGGCAGCCAATGTTGTGATCCTTCCTGCGTACTGGTCCAAGTTCTCCTCCTCGTTCATATGCATTGAATCAAATGCATTTTTCAGGGTCTGCAATCGTGCCTCCCGCACTCGTTCAGCCCTTACGAACCTTACTTTGAGAGATTCCCACACCTCTTTTGCCGTTTGCTTCTTAGCTACTTGCATGAGAAGATCTTCAGGGAGTGCTTGGAACAGATGCGATTTCGCCTTCCTGTCCACCTTTGGGTCCACGACCTTCCCAGTCTCCGACTCAATTGCCTCCCATACACCCTGATCCTCCATCATGGCTTGCACACGAATTACCCACCTCATGTAATTTGTCCCTGTCAGCTTTGGATAGATGTACGGACCTCCTCCACCAATTTCCGGTGTTGCATCAGCTGGAATGATTGCCATCTCCTCTCGTTTCTAGTACTTTGGCATGCACTTAAAGCTCCGATACCACGTGAAGGCCTTGTAACAGATCGAAACAAGTGATCACAGACACAAAGTAAACACTGAAACAAAGACTGAACAGCAAAGAGTGAACCAGGGACTGAACAAAGAACAAAGTAAAGAGGAATATTGCAGGCAGTAGAACTCTTGTATTTTTTTTTAACTGCTTAATGAAATAACAAGCAACCTATGCTATTTGTAAGCTACGGAATCAACTAAATTCCTACATAATAGGACACTACTCTGCCCACTAAAAACACATGACTGAAAACAGAAATAAAGCACCACTAACTCCCTAAAGACTTGCTCCTGCAGTTACTCCCCTGCTTATTAGGAACTACCTAACTACATCCTGGATTAACTCTAACATATACTTCAACTTTGTAATTACCATTTCTTGTTTATGTAGAATATTTCTTATTATGACTCTTCGCGGAAAAAGGTATTTGATTCACGTGGCATTTCGTATTTACGCTGGATCTCATAGTTCGAACTCATGATTCATTATAGGTCATAAATTCATGTAGGATCCAGAAAAGGATCATAACTCATGTTTCGAGACCGATCGTGACCTATATATTCCTAGGGAGACAACTTTATTATTGTCCAAATCTCCCCTTCAATTCTTATTAAGAAAACGGAAAGAATGCAAGAAAAAGAACAAAAAATGAAAAACAAAAGATGAAATGAAACAAAGAGAATTAAAGATGAAAGAGAGAACCTGTTCCAACTTGATGAAGAGTTTCAGGAACTTCAACATCTAAAGCTACCACATGATCATCATTATACCTCTGTGAAAGTGAAGGAGGAGAAATAATTGCTACCTCGTCCCTGTATTTATCTTCTCCCATTTTTCACACAGATATAAATTTATTTGAACAGCTAATTTTTCAATGAAAAAACTCAAAAATACAGTTCAAATATTCAAGTTCTAATTTGGATATGAATTTTGGAAACAGTCTCTCTACCCAAGGGTAGGGGTAAAGTCTGCGTACATACTACCCTCCCCAAACCTCACTAAGTGGGATTATACTGGATTGTTGTTGTAATTTGGATATGAATGTGAGGAGGACAAGCAGAATGGCTGAGTGATACTCTCTGCACGTAAAATTCATGAGCTAAGCATATAAATATTGGTGGTTGGAAGGGACCGTCCGCAAATTCTAGTTCCTATACTATAAATATATTACTCCCTTACATTTTAAAGTGACAGATCCAGAATTTTTATCAAAGTGTGTTATAATATAAATAATTAAATATATCAAAAAGTGAAGGGGAGTCCGCGGTGTCTATATATATATATATATTGACCACCTACTGTCTATCTGAGATGAATATTTTCAAAGTATTTTGCACACAATATTTTTTTTTAAAGTATTTTGCATGAGATTCGTACAACAACAAAAAAGGATATACGTATATATACAACCTCCAACAAATTATTAAAAATAGGGGTTTTGGAGACATTCCTTTCTTATTTCTCTTCATCTATTCTCTTTCTTCCTATCATCTCTTCCCACAAGTCCTAGCCTAATACTTCCAGATTCTACCTATCCAATCATAGTCAATAGCACTACGATTCCTGTAATAAAATCTAAATAATCTATTTGTCACATGGAAAATGGATGAGACAACAATGGTGTACTAATAATTATAACAGATGATGACGCCAAATAGCTGTAGACGCCATGTAGATGTCACTACCTAAAGTCGCTACAATATAATTATAATGGCACCTAGTCTTTAAATTAGGTAAATTTAATATTACCTGAGATAATATTTGTATTTATTAATTTTAATGTAAATAACTCTTAACAAATTACAATTTCTAAAATCGGTACAAGTCATAAGCTTTTCTAAGAGTAATTACACAAAATAAATATAGTACTGTTCCAAAATAAAAAGAATAATTGGAAATAAGTACAAGTGAAGGTGACGCCGAGGCCATCGAACCCTACAATAGGTTCACCTTGAGTTTCCACCGCAACGACCCACACAACTACTACCGATCAAATACATGAATCTGTACATAAAAATATACAGAAGTGTAGAATGAGCACATCACAGCGATGCCCAGTAAGTATCAAAACTAACCTCGGTGGAGTAGTGACGAGCAATAGTCCAGACACCTATTGGTCGAATAAGCTGAATAGGATATGATAATAAACTATCAACCTAAAGATAACAAAGTAATATCAACAACAGGGAAATAACACCTACAATCAGTAGAAACAATAAAGGAAAATACAAATGGAGAACGAAAGATAACCAGGTAAACTAACACCAACATAGCTGGAACAAAGACAAGTAAAAAATGTACTCAATTAAGGAAGACGATGTCAGCTCAACAAATCATATCATTTCTTATGCACAATTCTAGCCATCTCAAACTCGATGTCTCATTTCATAACCTTAATTACCAAATCTTTGGCATACCCGCACCTTGTGCCCACATATTTTATCTCACTTTGCACAACAACGTTCTCATGTTACTCAGTACATAAGGTCCATAACCAATGCAATTAAGATGTTCAAGGAGTTTCATTTACATAACATAAATTAAAGTACAACTTTTAAACCAATTAGAAACGCAGTAAGAAAAGATGAAGTTATTCTTTTTAGAAATCATTTGAATAAAAAAAGTATTATTTTAATTAAAATACAACATCGAATGGATTACCTTTAACATGGGATTTACTAATTTAACTTAGTGAAAATTCAATTTTAAGTAAAATACAATCTCATACAATTTGAGAAAATTTATTTGAGTAACTAATTGAATTAAAAATAAAATAACTATTGAAATTTGAAGTATTGAAATATATATATATATATACATATATATACATATATATATATATATATATATATATATATATATATATATATATATATATTGTGGGGTTCCATCACAAAGGATCACAGCAGTAAAGGAATCTGGATAGTTAAAACACCTGAATTGATAACAACAAATAAACACAAGGAAAAAGAAAGTGCACGATATCATCCTTCGTGTTTTATCACTCTTCCTCACCATATGCATAAATAAAAATATGCACGGCATCACCTATCGTGCTTTAACTCTTTCATAACATGGCACGACATCACCCTTCGTGCATTAACTCTCATAATCATGGCACGACATCACCCTTCGTGCATTAACTTATATAATCATGGCACCGCATCACCCTTCTTGCATTAACTCTCAAAATTATGGCACGACATCACCGTTTGTGTATTAACTCTCATAATCATGGCACGACATCACCCTCCGTGCATTAACTCTCACTCACAGTATCGTGCACGACATCACCCTTCGTGCTTTACACTCTTCCTCACCAAAATAATAAAAACAATATATCCGGTCAAGGGAATCAATATTATAAATAATAACATCCCGGCAAAGAAATAAAAAACAATCCAACAATCCAACCACAAGGAATACCACCACCAAGAGTATCAATACACGACAACAAGAGAATCATGAAAAAATCAAGAAGTGTAGTAACCTTAACAAAACAACAAGATATAATAAGCACATGATAACTACATCGATGACCACAACAATTTGAACACCTAGCATATGTGCACGGGGTCATAAAGAAATTCACAATTAAGGGATAACAAAACAATAAGGAGAAAATCACTTCAATTAAGGCAAATAAGAGCCAAGTAACAAGTAAGAGATTGAGGAAAGTTGGCAACATAGTATGAAGCATATAGAGGTAAAACAACTAATTAGGAAACCAATCTTATCGAAAAACTTCTCACTTATTGAACATAATGACCTAAGAACCCTAATGGCAAATTGTCCACAAATAAGTTTGAGTACACACTCGTCACCTCGAGCGCACGGACTACAATTAGCATAGAAGACTCATATACTAAGGGAAAGTCCTCCACACAAGGTTAGGCAAGATACTTAGCTCAATCCGGCCAATTCAATACTATATTTAGCTTTTCTTTTACAATTCATCAATGCTCAGCTCAATCTAGCCAAAAACGACTTGAGTACATCAAACAATGCAAGAGAAAATAATTTCAATTAATAAGACTATATTTTTTATAAAATTTGTAAAAAGTCAACTCCCCGAGCCCACATATCGGAACCTAAAAAAATTATTAAAAACAAATATTCGTTCCGATACGAGTTTACCTATACAAAAATTATTCAATTACGATATCATTTGGTCCTTCAAATTATCATGTTACATTTTTGAAAGATTTCACAATTGTTTTCCAATTTTTTCTTTAGATCCCCATGAATTTGATGTTAAATTTAAGATATATGCACAAAATATAGTTGGAGACTGATTAGAGACACTTACCCAGTGATTTTGTATGAAAATCTTCTCTTAAAATTGCTCACTCTCGGACCTAGAGTTCAAAATATGATAAAATAAAGCAAAAATTCGAGTTACACATCTAAAAACAAGTTGAAGATGTCGCATTTGCAATCAAGGGTTCGCAAACAAAAGCGAAAAAGCCTTCACAATTGCGAACATGGAAGGGCTGAAAAAGGTCGCATTTGTGACAAAAAGTTGGCAATTGCGAACCGGACATTGGAATTGCAATGGAAATATTCTCAATTGCGACCATACCAGAAGCAATAATTTTTTCGCAAAAAAATGAGCATAACCTCCTCATATGTTGAACTCATAGAACTTCAATCCTCGATCTGCTCTAGCTACATTACCAATCCATTTTGGTATAACCACGCATACTACTCAGAATTCACTGACCCGACTAATTTAAATTAAAAGATTTCTTAGAATAAATTTCACAAATGGTCATATAACTATGACTTTCTTTTACCAAAGTCATATAACTATGTTTTCTCGCTAAACATCATAAAATTTGATAGAGAGAGTCGTAGAATGATTATTGCAGATGGGATATAATATGAGAGAAGTGGAGACTTAAATAGCAAGATTATCTGTAATCGTTGCCCTAATATCTCACCTACCTGTTACCCCAATTGATTGTATTTTTCGCATAGTTGAGGATCTGTAACTGCTCAGTAAGTTATACTAAATTCTGCTTTACTCGGGATTCCCGAAAAGTAATTTTGATAAGAATGGTCCAGGTACGACTTGGCTGTAGGGGTGTTCATCGGGCGGATTGGATGGCTTTTCACCAGTAAGCCGTTAAGTTTCGAGTTGGATCGGTTTTTGATTTCGGTTCGGTTTTGGACACCCCTACTTGGCTGATCTTGGACTCATCCTTCCCACGACTTCTAATATAGTCTGATAATTCTTAACGTGTTAAGAGATTCGTCCAAGTGGTGAGTCCATTCTTTACCAAAACAGATAGTTCTCCTATTTTTGAATATTTTCTAATGTATATTCGTAAAGTGGCAAGAGGATTTGGCCGGAATTAAAAGCGTGTCTGATACCTCATTCCCAAATTTTAGTGACATGTTGCAGAAGTGAAGCAACATCGCCATTTTTATTTAATATCGTAGACACTTGGCATGAGTTGATTGGTTTTCATTAGTAACGATTTCTCAAGCACTAACGGCTCTGTAACTTCAAAGTGACAGGCCCATGATGATGGTTCCATGATGAATATTCCTCCTTTCATATATATGAAACCTTCAACCCTACCTCTTCACTCCTTATTCTCTTGCAAACTTGGCCCTTGCTTTCTCTTTGAATTCTTTCTTTATTCCTCATATCCACGATCTACATGTATCATTCACTCTTGATTTTAAAACCGCAGTTAATCTTGTTATAGAGGCTCTTTTTTTGTCATTTCAATATTTTCTTGGCCCAGATAGCCCCAATTATGTGGAGGGCCACGGCATAATTCTGTTTCCTATCGAACTTGACTTCGATGTCACCTTCTTTATCTATATTTTCCTAAAAGTTTATGTGCTAGTGTGTTTATACTTCACAACCTTGAAAAATAAGTTGTTGCTGACCCCAAATATGACTATGATCATGGGTGGTACAAAAGATTCGTTAGGGGCATTCAAAATCGAATCGAAATCGAAGCTTAATAGCTTATTGATACCGGGTAAACGATTTAATGGACGGGAATGGATTGTAATTTTTTATTGACGGCTTACCGATTTGGAGGTGGATTATTCAATTTTCTTAACGGATGATCCGTTAATCAGTTAAGATTATATATATATATATATATATATATATATATATATATATATATATATATATATATATATATATATATATATATATATATATATATATATATATATATATATATATATAAAAGACAGAATTAGCTATCTGAAAGAAGATAACAACACCAGTTACACCACTGGTTCATCAACTTTGCCTAGGTTTTAAGGCATCCAAGAATTCTAAGCATAACGAACATATGTTTTAACAGCGACTAATTGGAAGTCTTTCACATGGAGAAAGATCAATGTGCATAAACATAAATAAGATTCGAGACAGATGATTTATTCATTACGGTATCTCTTCTGCTTCGTCCCTCTTAGTACGTAGATCACATATTCAAATATACGGAGGCTAAATTTTATTTTATTTTGATTGAATTAGGCCGGTAAACCTTCTGATAGCCGCTCGATAAGAGCTAAATTGATATCAATCCGCTCGATATCTTATCGGGTGACTAGCAGATTAATACATTTAAAAGTCAATAACCGATAATCCGAAGTGTTAAGAATAAATAACTGGCAATCCACCCGATAAGCAGCCCTAAGATTCGTGATCATACCTACTCGTGAGTTGATTCAACCTGACGATTATTTATTTCGTGAGAAGTGGAACTTTGTCCATAAGTTTCGTTATCACCTTTGAAGCATCATTTTTCTCTTATGTTGTTTTCCTATTCTATATCATCTCTCTTGTACCATAACTACTATAAAGATAATTGGAGAGGTCCCCAACTTCAACGATTAGGTGGAACCCATGTTGTCTTCCGCCCTTATAGAGAAAAGGATTTGGAAATACACCTCAAAGTTTCTGAATGGAAAGCTAAAAAGCTCGGTGAGTTTTGTAAGAACAATGAATCTCCAAGCATTCGATGTGACATTTTTTTAGTAAAGGTTTTTTTTTTCTAAAATAGTTTTTGAATAAAATTAATGGCTATTAAGTTAGTGGTTGGTGGGCTCACTCAGAATGTTATTAGCGCTTACGTTCCTCAAGCGGCCTTGGATAAGGAGGTTAAGAGAGGTTTATAGGAGGGTTGAATGAGGCGGTGCATGGTGTTCCGGCCCACAAAGAAGGTATTTGTAGGAGGAGATTTCAACGGACATATCGAGTAATTTGCCAGTAACTATGGCGAGGTTCATGGTGGCTTTTGATTTGGGAAAAGGAACAGATATGGCACCTCTCTGTTGGATTTCTCTAAGGCTTTTGAGTTGGTGGTTGCGAACTCTAGTTTTTCAAAGAGGGGGGAGCACTTAGTTGCTTTTTAAAGTTTGATGGATAAGACCCAGATTGACTATCTACTCTTAAGGAGGTTTGATAGAGGGTTGTGAAAGAATTGCAAAGTTATTTCGATGAGACACTCGCGACCCACATAGGCTCTTGGTGATGGACGTCAGAATCATGATAAAGGAGGAAGAATAACGTGGTTCGGGGTCGTTTGAGGATTAGGTGGGGTACATTGATGAAGAATAAATCTTGGGAGTTGGAATGGAGGTTGTTGGATATAAGGCCTGGAGGAATAGTGGGGACGCAAGTGGTATATCTAAAATGATGACGAATTGCGTAAGAGAGGTTATGAGAGAGGTGTTATAGGTCTCGAAGTGTCACTCGGCGGTCATAGAGGCGACTAGCGCTGGAATGCCATGGTCCAAGGAAAGGTGGAAGAAAACAAAGCGATGTATCAGAGGTTAGTGCAGAGTACACACGAGGAAGAAATGAGGATGAAAGAAGAAAGATATAAGACAACTAGGAAGGTGGCGAAGTTAGTAGTTACGAAGGTTAAGACTGTGTTTGGTCGCCTATGCGAAGAACTGGGGGGGACAAAGGCGGGGACAAAAATTTATTCCGACTGGACAAGTCGAGAGAGAGAGGATGGTTCGTGATCTAGACCAAGTGAGGTGTATCAAGGACGAAGAAGGCAGAGTGTTGAGGAAAAATTCTTAGATAAAGGGGAGATGGCAGACTTGCTTTTATAAACTGCTGAATGGCGAAAGGGATTGAGATATTGTACGAGGGAATTGGAGCACTCTGAGAGTCACCTATATTTTAGCTATTGTAGGCGCATTAAGGTCGAAGAGGTCATGGGGGCTATGCATAAGATGTGCAGAGGCAAAGCGATCAGGCCCGACGAGATTTCGATAAAATTCTGGAGGTCGGTGGGTAGAACAAGATTAGAGTGGCTAACTGGCAGTTAATATTATTTTCATGACGAAAAAGATGCCAGAAGAGTGGAGGTGAAGTATGATGATACCGCTATACAAGAACAATGGCGATATCCATAATTGTTATAACTATAGAGGTATCAAGTTACTAAGTCATACCATGAAGATTTGGGAGATGGTGATAGAAGTGAGGGTGAGGAGGTAGGTGTCAATATACAATAACCAGTTTGGGTTCATGCATGGTCGTTCTAATTCGGGAGCTATCCATCTTATAAGGAGGTCTGTTGAACTGTACAGGGATAAGAAGAAGGATTTGCGCATGGTTTTTATTGACCTAGAAAAAACATATGACAAGGTCACTAGGGAAGTTCTTTGGAGATGCCTAGAGGTAAAAGGTGTTTTGGTTGCTTATAATAGGGTGATTAAGGACATATATGATGGATCTAAGACTCGGGTTAGGACAAATAGGGGGCAACTCTGAGCACTTTTTGATTGTTAAGGGTTTACACCAAGGATCGTCGCTCAGCTTATTCTTATTTACCTAACGATGGATGCCCCAACACACCATATCCAAGGAGAGGTGCCATGGTGTATATTATACACTAATGATATCTGATTGATGAGATACAAGGCAGTGTTAACTAGAGCTTGGAAATCTGGAGATAGATCCTTGATTCTAAAGGTTTCAAGTTGAGGAGGACTAAGACAAAATGCATGGAGTGCAAGTTCAACGTCATTTTGGGAGAAGCATACATGGAGGTAAGGGTTGACTCTCAAGTCATTCCTTAGAAAGGAAGCTTCAAGTACCTGGGGTATGTTATCCAAGAGGATGGAGAGATTGATGAGGATGTTACGCACCATATAGAGGCGGAGTAGATGAAATGGAGGCTAGAACCTGGTGTCTTGTGTGGTAGGAAGTACCCCCGAAACTTAAAGGTAAATTCTCATATATATCCAAAAGATAAAAGTAGCAGAAATGAGGATGTTGAGATGGATGTGCGGGCACACTAGGCTGGATAAGATTAGGAATGAAGATATTTGGGTGAAGGGGGCGTAACTCCCATATAAGACAAGGTGTGTAAAGCTAGGCTTAGATGGTTCCGGCACCTAGGGAGGAGAACTATGGATGCCCCGGTTAGGAGGTGTGAACAGATGGCTTTGGCGAGTGTGAGAAAAGGAAGATGGAGGCTAAAAAAATATTGGGGAGGGATGATTAGGGAGGATCTGGTGCGACTTCAGATTTTCGAGGACATGACCGTTAATAGGAAGTTGTGGAGGGCGAGAATTAAGGTTGTACGTTAGAAAGTCGAAGGCTGGCATGTGTTTGTCTTAGGCTGCTAATGGCTTCAATAGTGTCCATATTACTTCTTTAGGATTGTAGATTAAGTCGTATGAGGCTAGTCCGATAGTGTAGTGTCTTAGGATGCTAATGGCTTTTGTTGTATCCATATTACTCCAGTGTGTCTATAGTATTGTGCCATTGTTACTGCTTATTGCTATTGTTTTCTCTCTATTTTCTAGTTATTACGTTGTTGATGTTATCTTTCTTTCTTTCTTGCTTCCTCTTATATTAATGTGTCACTGTCTCTTTTCATCTTCTTTAGTCGAGGGTCTATCGGAAACAACCCCTCTACTCCTCTGGAGTAGGGGTAAGGTCTGCGTGTATACTACCATCCTCAGACGCTACTTGCAAGATTTTACTGAATTGTTGTTGTTATATTTTTCGAATAAAAATAACTTGTTTTTCTCTTTAAAAAAAATAATTTTAAGCTTCCCATTTTATTCTATATGATTTCAACCAAAAAGCTTGTGATAACTTATCATTAATTAGGTAGTGATAATAATCTTTTGCAATTCTATGATTCCTATTATACCCTTCACGGTTTAAAAAATTTAAAAAATAATGCAAATATATTTTGAAAAAAAAAAGATGTACATTATGTGCAAAGTATGCATTTCTCCAGCATCGTCAGAAATGCCTGCCTTCTTAGTTCTTAAACGGACCCAAGTCATCGATAGACCTCTCTATAACATCATCTATATCTAATAACATTTTTACTATAGAAGTTAAATTTTTCACGGAATCAACTTTCATGTTATATTATAATATATGTTCTTTATAACAGTACTTCACTATAATATCGAAAAATATTCGAAACAAATGAGTTGTTATAAAAAGCTTTGACTATATAATTCTTCAAATAATAATGGTGTCCGAGCCAAATTTGTACATATCTCCATTCTCTATTAAATCAATATCTACTATCTCTCATCAATTTAAGTATTGGATATTATACTTAAACAACATATTCAATATATATAAATATGGTCTAGAGAGGATAATATGTACATACACTTTATCCTATCTTATAAAGTTAAAAGAAACTGTTTCCGACAGCGACACAATATACTTAAACAAATGATAAAAGAATCACCTTACATATTTTTTCCTTTTCTAGAAAGTTGTAATAGAAGCCAACTTAGAGTACTCGGAAGTCAACTTTAATGATCTCAATTAGATCCTAAATGATCTCAAATAATTCTTGGTAAAAATTTTGATTAGAGTGAGAAAAAGTGTATTTCAAAGGACAATGTGGGGCTAATTATGTATTTTGAGGCAGGTAACAGAAGTTGGGATTCATAGAAAGGGCCATGCACCTTTCCCACTAATTAAATATGAAAATCATTACTAAGTCTTTCTTTGGCAATTTATAGTGTAGCCCAAGAGGGAGACAATTGTCCTACTTATTTCTCATTAGAAGACAATTTATACTTCTCTATTCTCCAAAAATTTTGCCATCTGACACTAGACCCCTCACTCCACCTTCCTTCTTGTACTATCACTTAAATCTGGTTTTAATTGAGTTTATTATGGACCCCCACCCCACCCCCAACACCCCCACACCCAAACTCCCTCTTCAAAATTTCAAATGTAAGATGCGTTGTGGGGGAGGAAAAAGATAGTTAACACGATAGTAGCCATAAGCATATTTCAAGTCATGTTCTCGCTCAAGCTCCGTCTCTAGATCATTTTAAGACATATATATGAACGAATCTGTTATCGAAGCTCTAGTTTCCCCTTGGATGTTATGGTCCTTTACTTAGGACTTACTAATTGGTAAAAATTTCTAGCTGCTATTCTCTCTACATGTAAATTAAATTTAAGTTGTTGATGTTACGTAATAATCAAAAGTTAAACTTGGGGTAAACTTTCACTTAACAAATGTAATTAATCACTTTTCCAAAAGTAATGAAGATCATAGTCAAAGCCAACAGCACCATAATAGAATCTCCAGCTCATTCACAATCAAGAATTACCTTTTTATTTCTTTCGTCCTTTCAAGAAGATAAAATTCAACTTTTATAGCTACTCATTTTTCCCTTTGAGATATTTTGGGGCGCGTGTATATATATATATATATATATATATATATATATATATATATATATATATATATATATATTATATGAATAAATAAAATCATAAAAATCACTAAACCAGGTGACCTTTCTGGAAAATACGAAGAAAAAAATAAAGAGAGACTTAATAGTTGTAGATGTGTAATAGTTTGAACCATCTAGTTGTTAAGAACAATAAAAAAAAGTCTATATCCATGACTACGAGATAAAAGTTAGCAGAGATGTGATGTATTTTTCAAATAAAGATTCAGAAAATGGATTTGATGTTAAATGTGTTAGTAAGGTAACTAGAGTTACATGGTAAATACATTGACGAGAGATTAAAATAATTAAAGTGCGCATAAACTGGCTAGAAAAATATACCATTCTGGAAATATGTTTAATGTGCGTTATCACTTGGACTTACTTGTTCTCCAGTGATGCTTCGCATTGAAAGGGTTTATTTAAAGAGAACACAACTTTCCTATAGTTTTTGCAATAAGATGCAGAGCGAAATTAATATTCAGAACTTATAAACTTAAAATTCTAACTTCGGATCTAACGAGATATATTCATCAGATCTCCAAGTTAGCTAGTGTAGCTCCAAAAGGTGGAGTCCGAAGGGATAGCATGATCCAAGTTCAGTTTCATGAATTAATAGAAACAGAAAGTGAAATGGGATCAATGCGATCCGTTTGGACTCCTCCTTTAGTTGCTGTAAAAATCAACAAACCCTAATCTCCATGTTTTCTCTATAATTTCTTCAACTTCTTCTTCTTCAATGTTCAAACATTTTTAGAGAGAATAGAGGAGAGGAATTTGGAGTGGAGACAGAATAAAATGGCTAAAGAGTGAGTTAATATAAAAGAAACAACAAGCTAGTGCTTTAGCAACATTGAATTATACACTAAAATTTTGTCTACTTCACTTATTTTATAGTCTTTCAGATTTTTTTGCCAAATGATGAGGAGAATTTTCTTGCCTCCCATTAAAGGTATTCTTTTAAATTAGTAGACCCCATTCTCTAACAAACTAAACAGACACATGGGACGTAGGTTTTACAAGTAGTGGGTCACCATTCCTTAATTATTTTATTTTACTTTTTGTTTTGTTTGATGAAGTACAACGCTAAAGTTTGCTATGTCTAACCTATGTTCGAGTCATAAAATCAGTTATTATTGTATTAGGATGAACTGCTTTTATATATATATATATATATATATATATATATATATATATATATATATATATATATATATATATATATTTGGGGTGTATTTTTTTTCTGGAATTTTAAGTTTATAAGTTATTACACAAATCATAAGTTAATATACAATAATAACAGGATTAATGAAATGAGTTCCAAGCTAAATATTTTTTGAACCAAAATCATTATAAAGATTAATGAATTACATGGTAAATACATTGACCGAAATCTAGTTTAATGAATTTTTCAATGCAGATACAGAATCTAGACAAAAGTTACTGGTTCACGGAAAACCGTATCTAATTTACTGGATTCGCCTCTGTGTGTGAGTGTGAAATGCTTTATGTACTGGATTATCCTTATTTTTTTTTTGATGGTATGATCATAAGCGACAGTAAAATTATTTTTGTCTGACCTATAAATCATGAGTTCAAACATTAAAAGCGGTCACTAGTATTTGTATTACAGTAGGTTATCTACACCATATTCTTTTAAGGTATCGTTGTTTATCCGGTCCTTGAATGAATGTGAAATACTTTATTTATTGGGCTATGCTTTGGTACGATCAGAAGCAAATTTAAGACGAATTGAACTGAAATTATTACGTTTAATCTGAATTATCTATATATGCATACGAAAATTTAAAATGTAACGTATACTAATATCAAACTTATTATGAATTGACTGAGTATAGATCCACTTAATTTGCTTCTGATTCAGATTGTCTTCCTCGGGATTAGACTTTCATATTATGCTTATTTCTTAAGGAATATGAGTTCTTTTTATTTTCTCTTTCTTTACGTTACTGATCATATGATTACAAATTATAAAGAATTAAGTTAATTTAAGCTAAAGAATAGACATCTTAATGATGTTATCATATAATTGAGTCAGAAACACATGCGACCAGATGGGTAAGCGGCTATTATTCCAATTTTAATGCTGGTCAAAGATTTTATGACATAATTTATGTTGCTCCCTATGATTTACACTGTTTGTCATTTGTACAATAAAAGACCTGTCTATTAACTAATTCCAATTGATAGACTTCATATTCTCCTTTGTGTATGAGTTATTGTTTCGAATTTAAGGGGGGAAAGATCATTAATTAGTTTTAGTGGCAGCGAAGTGGATTAAAAAATAGTTATTCATCCGTATTGTCTATTAAAAAATAGGTTGGACAATAATTTTTTTTAAAACGAGTCAAATATGGATAAGAACCATATATTTATCCACTTAGAAAATAAATAACCAATGAATAACTAATCAGTTTGACTTTTATATTTATAAAGACACAACTTGGGGTTTCCTTAAGTTTGGAAGAGTAAAAATTCTACCAAAACTAATTAAGAATATCCACATTATCCAGCGATAAATCCATTTTTTATTCATATTAAATATGAGTCAGTTCAAATATTTTATTTATTTTTTGCGTGCACAATTCATTTTCTACCCATTGATATACGACCCATCCGGCCATTTGCCACCCAGGTTAGTTTTAATGATGAGACTATGGTGAAGATCACAATTCCATCATTTGAATTGTGTCACTTCTTTTATTACAAATACAAAAGTGAAAGTTGATTAAGAGGTAAGTTGACACACTTAAACTAGTTATATATATATATATATATATATATATATATATATATATATATATATATATATATATATATATATATATATATATATATCATTCTTTTAATTATACCCTATATGATTAGAAGGTGACAAGATTAATGGAGATTTCATAATTAACTTTATGTGGAAATTGAGATTGTTTCGTTTTCCTAAGATGATACGAAAGTATTTTTAAACTATTATCATATCCTATTGTTTCATCAAACACAAGATGCGAGAATATCATCAATTTGGCCTATTCTAGTTTGGAATCAAACATGACTGGGATTTAAACTTTAATAAATAGCAGAGAAAAATCTTCAAACAAAAAGAACATTTTACACTCTTTCTCTAATCTTGATATTGGTATAATAAGCATAACAAAGTATATTGAGGGACATTCATTTGGATTTAATTTAATAGCAACTTAAAAAAGACGGTACGGTGCACGAAATATTCCACGTTCACTCACGCAGGGTCTGAGAAAAGGTCTCATTCAACGAAGGTGTAATATAGGCAGCTTACCTTAATGCAAGCGGCTGATGCCGCGGCTCAGCCCCGTGACCTATAGCTAGCAACTTAATTAGTGAAATGTTTTAATTCCTTAATTTTGTTAAATGGTAATCTTGCTCCTTCCCACGCCTTGTAGCTCTTTGAGCAAGCAAAATCCAATGGGGTGATCACATACGTAAAATATATAAATGAATTTTTAACTTTATTCTTAGACTTCAAAAACCACTTTCAATTGTCTGTCAAATTAAACACTTGTTATCTCCTTTAAGTGTACGGGTAACCTAATTATGAAACTCCAAAGTGCTCAACCAGACATGGCAAATCTATATATTGTTTATTTACTGAACCTTCCATTGAAAAATTGGTTGAAACTTGAATTAACCCTTTTTGAGAGAACTAATCAAACCATAAAGTATTAAAAGGCATTTCGGTGCATGAAATATCTCGCTTTCGTACAAGGTTAGGAGATGGGCTGCATTGCAAAAAGCGTGATGAGGCAGCCTACTCTGATATAACTGTCAGTGGCTGATTTAACGACGCGAACCTATGACCTATAAGTCAAGATAATTATACACGGTTGCTCCAAGCAGACTCCCCTTGCGAACTATAAAATATTATTGTCGTATATTATCAATGATGTTGATGGATCTGCATGTCTGAAAAATTTAGGCTGAATAAGAATATTATAAAAGGGCAAATATTTAGCAATTGCCCCTAGGTCATAATGAAAAGGAACCTTATGATCAATTTATCAGTAATTATTCGTAATTAAGACTTTCGCCTTTGGCATGCAAAACATTTTCAACTCCGTTTACCTTAAATCATACTTATTTTCCCTTAACTACCATAAATTATTCCGCATTCATTCAGAATCCGGAAAAGGACCGCAACTTTAAATACTCATAATCTTTTATGATATTCTTTCCAGTTTTCTCTTTGGTGTATTAGAGTCTAACTTACGTAGTGACAATGTGAATTTTTTTTCCAACCATATTTATGCAATTTAGTTGGTTTTAACAGGCTACTCTTTATTTTTAAAGAGGCACGCATAATAGGTAGAGTAGAAGGTAAAAGATTAATATGGGTTTATGCAATTAGTAAATAATAACAGTTGCAATCAAATAAATTGTTGAAAATTGCAGAGGTGAAATAATTTGGGTGGAGATGGGACCTGGGGCCCACGTGGGGAGGTACAAAGTAAGGTAGCCGACTACTGTGAAAAGTGTACACTATATAGTGACAGATAATGACATAATCAGAGGACAAATTAGTTCAGATATCCAAAAATTTATACAGTAACGGCAGTAATATATTTTTACCTAAATATGTCATATAACAAATCTTATTATTATTATTGTGCCTTGTTTGGTTATTACCTGCATATTCCATGTTTTCGTTACAAAAAATGTACCAAATCATATCTGGCTGATTTTATAGCCTAAAATAGCGCCAGATTTAAGCATCCCAATTAATGTTTGATTCTGTCTTAATTAAATGATCTTTTTAAAACCTTAAACGATCTAATCCCAGCGCAAATCTTTCTGCGTGAATCTCTCATACGTAGCCATCAGTTTCGAAAATCTCTCATTCTTCTACATCCAATACCGAAAATCAGAATTTACTGTGTGATAGTCAATCAAATTGCAGTTCTTCCAGATTTCAGTTTCGAAAATCTCTCATTCTTCTATATCAAATGCTGAAAATAAGAATTTACAGCGTGATAGTCAATCAAATTGTAGTTTTTCCAGATTCCAGATTATTGAAGCTAGGTTTGTTTATACAAATTGTAGTTAAATTGTAGTCAGTTTGTAGTTAATTGTAGTCTGTTTGTAGTTACTTGTAGTCAGTTTGTATTTAATTGTAGTCAGTTTGTAGTTACTTGTAGTCAGTTTGTAGTTAATTGTTTGTATTTAATTGTAGTCCGTTTGTAGTTACTTGTAGTCAGTTTTGATTTAATTGTGTCAGTTTGTAGTTACTTGTAGTCAGTTTATAGTTAATTGTAGTCAGTTTGTAGTTAATTATAGTCAATTTGTAGTTAATTGTAGTTTCTAATAAATATGTCTGAAAATTAAATTTTTTTGTAGCTACTGGCTTGTATGTGTAGCTGAGAACTGCAAATGGCATTTCAAGGCAACGTCAATTCATGAATCTTCATTGTTCAAGATAAGAAGTTTTAGCCGACAACACACATGCTGCCGAATGGACGAAACATTCATATAGCACAAATGTACTGCAACAATAGTTGGTAGCATTGTCGTTCCAAAGTATTGTGATCCTAAGACTGTTTACACGCCAAAGGACATACAAACGGACATGTTATCCGACTTCAAAGCAGAGAGAGAGAAATCGATTTTGTAGAGGGTTTCTGGCTTTGATACAATTTTATGGACTGAAAGTATGGTGGATTGAGAAGAACTTTTCGATCTGAAACTGTTCAAGCTTCGACAATGGCGGATGAAATTCAAGCAGAGAGAGAAAAATCGGTTTTGGCAAAAAAATGTGGGGGGAGGGGGGTAATTAAAAAAGGGGAGAAAATCGTGGGTTTTGTTTGTAAGAGAGAGAAGAAACGTGTACAATAAAATCTGAAAAGGTTTTCAGTTCCACAAATCAAGCCTATAATTAATAAATTGATAATTAAACGTTAAATAGAATATTGGTACATAAATTGAAAGGTGGTATACTTAAATGTAATAAACACAAACCTTAAACAAGGGTGGTAATAAGGTTTACTATATGGTATGTATATGTAAAAATTCCTTCTTTTTAACCTATCATAATGTCACGATCAAAATCTAACCATAATCGTGATGGCACTTATCGTGTTATAAGGCAAACCATTCTCAAAATATTACTATTAATTTGATTATAAGAATTTAATAAAATATTTTCAATAATTTAATTCATGATAAACTACAGCAACTCTGAATATAAATAATATAAAATGCAAAAAGGAGTCCCAAACATCAAGGAATCACTAAGTCATGAGCGTCTAAAATTATGAACTAAGAAATATAACTGTTTAACTATCCAAAATAAAAAAATGACAAGAGGAGTAAAAAGGTCCTACGGATGCTGGCAGCTACCTTGCAATCTCCATAGATAGTCAGCCTGAAATCAACGATCGTTGTGCTCTAACTCGCCTGAATATGCACATAAAGTGCAGGTTGTACTATGAGTACTACCACCTCAACAGTAACAGAAATAACTAAGGAACTGAGCAGTAGTGACGAGCTAAGTAAAACAGTTCAATTATTTATTTTCACAATTTAAAGTTAAACAAGTAAATTACATAACTCAGTAAATATCACAAAGAAATTTAACAGATAAATTCAACAACAACAAAGGTAGATGCAACTTCACAGCAATGTCACTCAATCACTCAGCACTCAACACTCAATACACTCAACACTCTGTGCTCACTGGGGCTGTGTACAGGCTCCGGAGGTGCTCCCAAAGCCCAAGCGCTAAGCACGGACAACTCATATGCTACCATATCAATACCTGGATCCGCACGGTCAACTCACGTGCTACGCGGACAACTCACGCGCTATGGTATCGATACCTGGACCCGCATGGTCAACTCACGTGCTACGCGGACAACTCACGCGCTATGGTATCAATATCTTCACAACGTTCAGGCCCTCGGCCTTACTCAATCACCTCACTAGCCTCGCAATCATCAACAAATAAGGAAACACACCCCACATCACGTATCACATCATATTATCAATTAAGAGAGACTGAGGTAAATATATACAATAATTTTTATAACTGAGTACAAATAATGTGAGCATAAATAAAGCCTAAGCATGGTCTCTAACATGAAGGCAAACAAGTTCAACAACAAGTAAACACATAACCACAAATAATAACCATTAGGCCCACAGTCTCACGGGAGGGACCAAGACTCAACAAATCCACATGCCCGTCACATAGCGTGGGTATCACCACCAAACAATCACACGATATTACTTTCTCGGGGTTTATACCCTCAAAGCTAGAGTTAAAACTGTTACTTACCTTAACAGCGTAAGATCCTACTTCGGGATGCCCTCGTCCCTCGACTCGGTCTCCAAAAGCTCCAAATTTATCTAAAATATTGAATAGCACATCCTAATTAATCTATATGAATAATTTTCATAATCTCAGGATAAATCAAAATATATGTCAATCTCCGATCCAATTAATAAATAATTGTACACGAACACGGTCAGCAGTAGTACTTCCGAAAGTAACGAAACATAAGCTATATATAAACTAAGCCATGAAATACACTATATGATTGCTTCACTTTATTGCCATCATCATTATTACAGTGATTACGTAAATCATTGGCATATGTATTATGCTTCCTAAATTCAAAAATTGTAGAAATCAAAACAGGCAAAATTCTATCACCATAATTCTTTTCCATGGCAGAGATTTCCACCCAATATTTCTATTTGCATTATTCATATTACTAACTCTTACTTATTGCCGAATTATTTTCTTCTTCCCCCCAATCATCAGCTTATTTACTAAAACTAATACTTATAAATATAATACAATGTGTATCATTGTACGAAAATTGATCAAGTACTTGATTATATAGCCTTATCTTTCACCAGAATTCCACTAACAAGCTATCAAAGATAGAGTAGACAATTTGAGCCGTCAATGTTGGCCTCCGTTTTCCTTACAAATTCTTTTTGGGTATCTTCTTATAAAACAAGGAATGAGATTTCCCTATTTAATTTTGTTAGCCTAAAAATGTTGTGCATCAGATATGGGTTTTGAGCCCACTATTTTATTCATATCCTATTTTTTTATCGTACTTGTAAAGTAGGCCCACTATCTATTTATATAATATAGTACTTTATATATTTACACATAATAAAGTCCAATTATCGACTTACATCAATTCAAGCCTAATTCTACGATAGACCTCCAAATTACATTCCGTACACACTTCTAAGTCTAAAATCGCCCAACGAAGCTAATCGGATCATAACAATTCAAATCCGAATTCGTCTACATATAAGTCAACTTTAGCTTGATTTTTCTAACTTAGCTTTCTAACTAAGAGACTAAGTGGTCATTTCACTCCAAAACTACTCGAAATCCAAACCTACCAACTCGATACAACTCAATATAGCTGAACAACCACATAAGTAAGCATAGATATGGGAAATGGGGCTATGACTCTCAAAACGATAGGTCGGGTCGTTATACATAATATTTCATTTTATTTGAAACGATCAAATTATTTTTAAAATTTCAAACAAATATGTCGTCCAGCTGTGTGCTAACTCCCGTTTATTAGATAGTAGAATTTAGGAGGTGTCAACGAATGGCCTCGAGTGTGAGAAAAAGAAGAGGGCCGCCAAAAAAATATTGGGGAGAGATGATCAGGAAGGATCTCGTGCGCCTTCAGATTTTCAAGGACGTGACCGTTTATAGGAAGTTGTGGAGGGCGAGGATTAAGATTGTAGGTTAGGAAGTAGAAGGCTAACATGTGTTTGTCTTATGCTGCTAGTGGCTTCAATAGTGTCCATATTACTTCTTTAGGATTGCAGATTAAGTCGTAGGAGGCTAGTCCGATAGTGTAATGTCTTTGGATGCTAATGGCTTTTGTTGTATCCATATTACACCATTGTATCTGTAGTATTGTGCCATTGTTACTGCTTATTGTTAGTGTTTTCTCTTTATTTTCTAGTTATTACGTTGCTGATGTTATCTTTCTTTATTTCTTGCTTCCTCTGATATTAATGCGACACTGTCTCTTTTCATCTTCTTTAGCCGAGGGTCTATCAGAAACAGTCTCTCTACTCCTTTGGAGTAGGGGCAAAGTCTGCGTACGTACTATCATCCCAGATGCCACTTGCGGAATTTCACTGGGTTGTTGTTATTGATGTTGTTGTTATATTTTTCGAATAAAAATAACTTGTTTTTCTATTTAAAATTTTAAGGTTCCCATTTTATTCTATATAACATTATGATTTCAACCAAAAAGCTTGTGATAACTTATCATTAATTAGGTAGTGATAATAGTCTTTTGCAATTCTATGATTCCTATTATACCCTTCACGGTTTAAAAAATTAAAAAAACGATGCAAATATATTTTGAAAAAAAGATGTACATTATGTGCAAAATGCAAATTGAAGAACTCGGAGCAACAAACATATGCGTTTCTACAGCATCGTTAGAAATGCCTGCCTTCTTAGTTCTTAAACGGACCCAAGTCATCGATCTTGCCTTCTATCATCAGACCTCTCTATAACATCACTCTATTTAATTACATTTCATTATAAAGGTTAAGCTTTTTACAACATTAACTCTCATACTTTTCTAACCCAGAAATTGTTTCCCTTGTCTTCTTCCCCAAAATATGGGAACAATTTA
Organism: Nicotiana benthamiana; assembly: GCA_034376525.1. NCBI lineage: Eukaryota > Viridiplantae > Streptophyta > Magnoliopsida > Solanales > Solanaceae > Nicotiana > Nicotiana benthamiana. The sequence goes on from CM067332.1 coordinate 71,994,218, forward strand.
AATAATCTTACTTGTTCCTTTGTTTATGACCTTATGTTTCTTTAGAGCGGTCGTTTTAGATTTTATTGATCGGAGAAGACGGCGGCGAATTAGTGTCCAGTGGTGGTGTAGCAACTTTTCGATAAAATTTTTGACAATTTAATGCAAATCTTGGGGGAATTTATTAGAAAACCAACAATAATTTTGATGTCTTTGCTGGTCTTTAACTTGAGAAATATAGATTGTGGCCTTAGCTTCAATGATGTACTTTTGTTTGACTCACTGCTAACTCCATTGCAGCCTTTGTCGCGTATTTGAAGATTTCTAATTCCTCTCACTTTCTTGATTTTTTCTATTTTGAATCTCGATATTTCTAGGAATAAAACACAGAAGAAGCTAGGAGCTGACCACAATTATATAAAAATAAAAAAGTAATAGTTAGCTTAGGCTTTTGTGTGTTGGTTTGATTTGGAAGCTGATGGTTTGTTTTCTTTTTACTGGTCAGTAACATGGAGATTATTCATCGGAGAAGAGAAACAGTTGAATGGGAGAACTTGGTTAAGGGATATAATTGTAATTTTACGTATTTTATTAGTATCTTATTTTAAATGACACAAGTCATAGCCTTATTGGTACGTGATATTACACATATTTTAGAAAATTGATCAAGAAAAAAATGGTGTGTAATAGACACACTTCAAAAAGGCTCAGTGTGTAAAATGATTTTTGCCGGCAGGAAGTGTGTAATAGAAATTTGATCCGTAGTTCTAAGTGATAACTTATGTATTTTGCGAAAATTAAAAAGAAATGGTTTTGCGTAGCAACCAGAAGATGGAAGACTGACACTGCATAAAGTGCAGAATTGGCCCATCTGTTATACATAATTGGAATTTTATTTAGATAAACGTTGTGTTTGCTCCCTCTTATGGCTACTTTTCTGCATCTCAGTTGTTTGCTGGTTAGTTTCAGACCAGAAATAGACTAACTTAGTTCATTGACCTTGACATTTGCATGTATATTGCTGATTTTTAACTTATGCATTTACACATGAATGGTGTTGCTCAGTCAGTGCCACTTTTCGACACATGTACTGTTGTTTCTTGACCTCATTCACTACTGTTCAAAGCATTTCAGACCACTTTGATATTCAAAGTTCAGCACACTAAAAAAGTAAGAATAATATTAATTGACTACTAAAGTGATACTAAAGAAAGCTCCGTTCTCTCTCCTCTACTGAACCCAACAGCTATTTTTATAAAATTACGTCTCCTTCACGTGCCATCGGGTGGAACTGCCGGACGCCACCGCTCCGGCGCGTCTGGGAGGTTAAACGATTCCAAATAACATGGCGAACTAACCCTCTGATCCAATTGGCACAAAATTGACCTATGCTACAAAGATCATCTCTGCATCGACTGCTCCAACCTCTTCAATTTGCTATGGCAGGGAAGATGTAATAGCAACTCATACTACGCACAACGACATGCCGACGGTCCTATCTAAAGCTACAGATTTCTATGGTGTTATGGCTGAGGAGTGCAAACTCACAATCGTCGGGAGATTCCTCAAACCAAGGCCCGAAATTGATAAAAGTAGGTCAAAATTCAAGGAATTATTTAAGGGCTCTGTCAAGATTGAGGTCTATAACATGTATAATGTTTTCCTTGATTTCACTAATGAAGATGATTTTAAGGGTGTCTGATTTAGAAGAGTTATCGATATTGAAGGGCAACAAATGTTGCTGCAAAAATGGTCGCTGGAGTTCAAGCCGGAGGAAGACCTGCATATCGCTCTGGTATGGGTTCTTCTGCCTGACTTACTTTTTCATATGCACACTTGAAATTATGTTAAACAAGTGGTGAATACAATGGGTACTCCCTTTGAAATGGATTTAGCTACTAGAGGAAGAACAAGACCTAGTATGGCCAAAGTAAGAGTTAAAATCGATTTGCTTAAGGAACATCCGAACTCTCTCTATGTTGGCCAAATATATGACCATGCACCTCAAAAGGGCTTTGTGCAAAAAATTAAATTTGAGGGTGTACCTAAATACTGCAAATTCTATCAAAAATTGGGACATAATTTAGTCAATTGTAAAGCGTTAGAAAGGAAAAAGGCTAGTGAAATTAGGGAGTTAGATGTCCAAAAGACTCCTGAAAATCAGAATTAGGATAACATGACACTTGGGGATCAAAATCTGGAAGTTGTGACGAAGATTGGAAATGCTGCTAACAAATAAATTGTTGGACTGGTTGATCACAATAGAACTGTTGAATATGCTGCATATGAAACTGTTGTTAATGATGGAAAGCCTCAAAACAAAATCACTAAAAGGCAATAGAGTGAAAATCTAAAATCTGGACCTGCTATTAATAGAGAAAGTGTTAAAATGGTTGATCAAGATAAAGAAAATGTTGAAACACGTTCTCAAGTTGCTAAACTAAACGTGTGTTCATATTTGTAGGTTTTGATAAATGACAAACCGACGTGAACGGAACATTGACATATGCCGAAGTCCAAGCACAAGAGAAACAAAGATCAAGATTAAGTAAAGCAACAAAGTTATACATGAGTCGTTCTATAATTGTGATCTTGATCCGACAATTGATTCAAGACTTGGCTTCTCTCGTAAAATCATTTTTATCAAACCATGCATCTTTAAATTAAAGCAAAATGATTTTCAAACATTTCATTTTAACCAAAATGAATTCTAAACATGTCTTTCAAATCTGGACAAAGATAATCGATTATGTACTTTATGATAATCGATTATGTTAAGGCAGTGTACACCAGATTTTACAAAGCTGTAAGATAATAGATTATGTACCTTATGATAATCGATTATGTTAAGGCAGTGTACACCAGATTTTACAAAGCTGAAAGATAATCGATTATGTACCTTAGACTAATCGATTATGTTGAGGCAGTGAACATAAGATTTTTCAAAGTAGCAAAATAATCGATTATGGCTTTTCTGGTAATCGATTATATTAAAGACCGTTGCCAAAGTATTTTCAAACACGAAAAGATAATCGATTATGTACAATCAGACAATCGATTATGTTAAGCATAAAATCGGGGATTGATTTTTGAACGTTGTCGGGTAATCGATTATACGATTTGGATAATCGATTATTCTGCTTAAAATCTGGGATTGATTTTTGAACGTTGGCAGATAATCGATTATGCAGAATCAGATAATCGATTATCCTAGCACAAAATCAGCAATTTGTGATTGGCAATTAAGCAACGGTTTTGGGTGTTTTGAGAACTTAAATACAACTCAAATTCACTCTTCTAAGCACAACAACTGATTACATTCTTGCTAAAGCTTACATACTCTCTTTGCAATCATTTTATATTCATTTCATAAGTTTTTGAGAGCCAAACTCTTGACGAAGTTGTTGTGTTCTTGAGCGTATTGTTTTTACTCATATCTACTCTATAAAGAGAGTCTTGTCTTGAGTGCTAAGTGTTTGTACACACTTGAAGGGATATTCTAATCCCTTGTTGTAAGAAGGAAAAGTAGTTCCTTGGTTTGAAGTTTTGAGGTGCGGTATCCTCGAGCAGGTTGAAGTCTTGTAGAGTGTATATCTACGAGCAAGTGTAACGGTTTGTTAGGCACCCGTAAGCTTAACGAAGTTAGTGTAAAACTCGAGAGAGTCTCTTGGGGACTGGACTAACCATGTGTTGTGGTGAACCAGGATAAAATTCGGTGTGTTCTCTCCTTATCTTTTTAATTACTGCACTTACGTTATTCCTGCAAGTTTTAAATTCCACAAATTTACATTGTTTTTTATTATAAAGCTATTCACCCCCCCCTAGCGTTAAGCGTATATTCTAACAATTGGTATCAGAGCCACACTCTCTGAAAGACTTAACAGTTTGAGAGAAACTTTCCATGGCTTCTACTCGTAGTGTTTATGCAGGACTAGGTGAAGGACAATGCTTCACAAGGCCACCACTTTTCGATGGCACCAACTATACTTACTGGAAGGAGAGAATGAGGATTTTTATACAATCAAACAACTTCCAATTGTGGAAAATTATCAAAAATGGAGAACTACAACCTACCAAAAAGGTTGGAGAAGAACTCGTTCCAAAAACGGAAGACGAATACGACGCCGATGATATCAGAAAAGTAGAGAACAACGCAAAGGAAATCAACATGATGTATTGTGCAGTGAACCCCGATGACTATCGAAAAATATCATGTTGCACCACTGCCAAGCAAATGTGGGAAAAATTAGAAATCACCTTCGAAGGTACGGACCAGGTAAGGGAAGCTAAAATTGATTTCCTAACCCACGAATATGAACTGTTTCGCATGAAGGAAAACGAGAAGATAGATGACATGTTCGAACGATTTTCAAAAATCGTCAATGACCTACACGCCCTCAAAAAGACATTCACGGATAAGGAGCTTGTCCGGAAAATTCTACGAAGCCTCACTCCAGAATGACGTTCCCAAGCCGACGCTATCCAAGAATCAATCGGCATCACAAACGTCACCATCGACGGACTACGAGGTAATCTTAAAACTTATGAATCAACTATTCTTAACTCTCCTTTGGATGATCAACGGAAAAGAAAGATTGCGCTCAAAGCATCAACTACTCAACCTCAAAACAATGAGGAGTCAAGTGATGAAGATGTTGAGCTTGGACTCGTTATTAAGAAATTTCACAAGTTCATGCAAAAGAAGTATGAACGAAAAGGTAAGCAACAAGGCGGCCAATTGAAGTGCTATGGATGCGGAGAAATCGGGCATATCAAGTCAAATTGTCAAAACATCAAAAAGGAGAAGAAACCATTCAAGAAACAAAGAGCATACATCTCTTGGGGAGGCGACTCTGGAGACGAATCAAGTGATGGAGAAGGAAACGAGACCAAACTTGTGTATTATGGCACACGAAGAAACGCAAAATGAGGTATGTACTACTTCTAAGAACTACTTCACTTTAGAAGAAATGCAAGATACATTTGATGAGTTGTATAAAGAGTTCATTAGCGCTTCTAAATCTATAAAAGATTTAAGAAAACAATTTTCTTCAAAAGAAAAGGATTTTGAAAAACTTACTCTTAAAAATGAGAAATTAAAAGAGGAAAACAAGTTTTATGGCAAAGAAGCGCGGATAAACCCGAAAGCTCAAATAAGGATTGCACTTCTTGCAAATCTCTAAAGGAAGAAGTAGAAAGTCTTAGAAGCACTTTGCACAAATTCAATTCTTCACACAAAATCTCAATGAAGTGCTTGTAAATTTGAAATCCACTAAGCACGGCATAGGCTTCAAACACGAGCCAAAAGAAAAAGTTGAGTCCATTCCTAAACCACCTAAGACTCAACTTAGGCCAAACAAAATAAATGTCATCGCTCAACCTAGAAATTTTAATCCTAGAATTGCAACTCATCCTAGAACAAATGCTAGACCACCTAGACAAGATTTTCGAAAACCACATCAAAACTATTTTCCTAAAAATAGAGTGATGCTAGAAGAAATGTTGGCATGTATAGACCACCTAGACAAGATTTTCGAATACTACATCAAAACTATGTTCCTAAAAATAGAGTGAATAAATTTAGACCCCCAAATTACTATCATCCTAGAATAATGCACAATCCGAATGTCATTTGTCATTATTGCAATAAAATTGGACATATTGCTCCCGCATGCTTCACTAGACATAGACATTTCACTGCAGGACAATCACACCAATATGTTGCACCTAACACACAAGGACCCAAAATGGCTTGGGTACCAAAATCTCATTAATTTGTTTTGTAGGTGTGTTTGAAGGGATCAAGTGCACTTTGGTATCTCGATAGTGGATGCTCCAAACATATGACCGGGGATGCATCAAAATTCCTTCAACTAAGGAAGGAGGAAATGTCATTTTTGGAGACAATAACAAAGGAAAGATTATCGGCATTGGATCGGTCGGTAAAGACGAATCCTCCTCCATTAAGCATATTTTGCTTGTTAAAGGTCTTAAACATAATCTCTTGAGCATAAGTCAATTATGTGACAAGGGAAATCTTGTATTGTTTGACTCCGAAGAATGCTTAGTTATCCGTCGTAGTGATTTCAAAATTATTCTTCGTGGTATTAGAATGGATAATATCTATATGGTTGATCTTGAAAGTTCTTCATCAAGTTATGTGAATTGTCTTTTGAGTAAAGAAGACGACATGTGGTTATGGCATCGTAGAGTAGCTCATGTAAATATGAATCTTTCAAACAAACTAGTTTCAGCAGATTTAGTAATTGGTCTTCCAAACATGAAATTTGAAAAAGATTCTACTTGTGATTCATGTCAAAAAGGGAAACAAACAAAAGCCTCTTTTAAATCCAAAAATGTTGTTTCAACCACTAGACCCTTACAACTTCTTCACATGGATCTATTTGGACCATCTCGTGTTGAAAGTCTTGGTGGAAACCTTTATGCTTTTGTAATTGTTGATGACTACTCTAGATTCACATGGACGTTATTTCTTGCTCATAAAAGTGATGCCTTTCATGCTTTCAAAAGCTTTCTTAAACGTGTTCAAAATGAAAAGAACACAACCATCACTTCCATAAGAAGTGATCATGGGGGAGAGTTCGATCACAATCTCTTCGCGGATTTTTGTGACGAACTCGGTATTGAACATACCTTTTCGGCTCCACGTACAGCACAACAAAATGGAGTGGTAGAACGTAAAAATCGATGTCTCGAAGAGATGGCTAGAACCAAGCTCAATGAGGCCGAAATTCCCAAATATTTTTGGGCGGATGCCGTGAGTACCGCAAGCTATGTTTTAAACAGAGCTATCATTAGACCGATACTCATGAAAACTCCCTATGAACTCTATAAGGGAAGGAAACCAAATCTTTCCCATCTTAGAGTCTTCGATTGTAAATGTTTTATTCACAACAACGGAAAAGATAACTTGGGAAAATTTGATGCGAAATCTGATGAAGGAATTTTTCTTGGTTACTCATCACGTAGAAAAGCATATAGAGTGTTTAATAATCGAACCAAAACTGTTGAGGAATCTCCTCATGTAGTATTTTGTGAAAATGATGCTCGCTTGGCGAGAAAGGATTCTTGTGTTGATCTTGCAGATGCTTTAAAGAAAATCAATTTTCAAAATGAGGTACAAAAGGAGGATCCAAAGGAAGTTCAAGATGAAGTCATGGAACAACCTTCGGAAGACGTACCACCACAAGAAGAAGAATCGATGATGCCTAAGGCTTGGAGGACGTCTAAAGACCATCCTCTTGACAAGGTAATTGGCAACATCGAGAAAGGGGTAAGTACACGAAACCTTCTTAAAGATACTATAGGACATATGGCTTTTGTTTCACAAATAGAACCTAAAGCCATTTCTGAAGCAATTGGGGATGAGCATTGGACCTTGGCAATGCAAGAGGAGCTTAACCAATTTAAACATAATGACGTTTGGGAATTGGTGCCAAGACCCGATAATCATACCATAATTGGCACGAAATGGGGTTTTCGGAATAAATTAGATGAAATGGTATAATCACTAGAAACAAAGCTAGGCTAGTTTCTAAGGGATATAATCAAGAAGAAGGCATTGATTATGAAGAAACCTATGCACCCGTTGCACGCCTAGAAGCCATTCGTTTATTACTTGCTTTTTCATCATCTATGAATTTCAAATTATTTCAAATGGATGTCAAAAGTGCCTTCCTCAATGGGTTTATTCAAGAGGAAGTATATGTTGAACAACCCTCGGGCTTTGAAGATTTTACATCTCCCGACCATGTCTTCAAGCTTAAGAAAGCTTTATATGGTCTTAAACAAGCTCCTCGAGCTTGGTATGAACGTCTAAGTAAATTTCTCTTAGACAATGAGTTTGAAAGGGGGAAAGTTGACACCACACTTTTTATCAAAAATAAAAAGAATGACATTCTATTAGTTCAAATTTATGTCGATGATATTATTTTTGGTGCTACTAATGATTTTCTATGCGAGGAATTCTCTAAGTTAATGACTAGCGAATTCGAAATGTCAATGATGGGTGAGCTAAACTTCTTCTTGGGGCTGCAAGTAAAACAAATGAAAGAGGGAACTTTCATTTGCCAATCCAAATATTGCAAGGAGTTGCTAAATCGCTTTGAAATGAGCAACGCCAAAGCAATGGCCACCCCGATGAGTACATCCGACCATCTTGACAAAGATGAGAAAGGTAAGGAAGTAGACACCAAGAAGTATCGAGGTATGATCGGATCTCTTCTCTATCTTACTGCTAGTAGACCGGACATCATGTTTAGCGTGTGTTTATGCGCTCGATATCAATCATGTCCGAAGGAGTCACACTTCACTGCGGTAAAACGGATTATGAAGTATCTTGTTGGAACAATAAATGTGGGACTATGGTATCCCAAAGATTCTTCATGCCAACTTGTTGGCTATTCCGATTCCGATTTTGCGGGTTGCAAATTGGACCGCAAGAGCACTAGTGGCACTTGCCATTTGCTCGGTAGCTCTTTAGTTTCTTGGTTTAGCAAGAAACAGGTAAGTGTTGCGTTGTCCACAACCGAGGCTGAATATGTAGCCACGGGGAGTTGTTGCACTCAAATCCTTTGGATGAAACAACAACCCTCGGACTATGGCCTTAGTATTGATGATGTCCCTCTTCGATGTGACAATACTAGCGCCATAAGCTTGATGAAGAATCCTATTCTTCATTCAAGAATGAAACACATAGAAATTAGACATCACTTTATAAGAGATCACGTTCTCAAGGGCGATGTCGAAATTGAATTTGTTGAAACCAAAAATCAATTGGCCGACATCTTCACAAAGCCTTTAGAGAAAGAGTCCTTTTTCCGGATTCGTACAGAACTCGGGATTCTTGACTCCACGTTGATCTACTTCATGTATTGCATTTTTATGTTTTAATGATTACTAACTTGAGCGTCGGAGGGCCTAATTCTTTTTTGCAGGTATCACCCAAAGACAGGGGGAATTATCAGACACCGGTGCAGAATAATCGATTTCTCTAAAGTCAATAATCGATTATTCCCCATTTACGTTTTATGTTTATTATGCTAGAAAATTGACATAATCGATTATACAACACTACAATCGATTATCTAACAGTTTTGGCTTTGCAGGATTTTAGTTGTTAAATATAAAAATCGATTATCACATATCCCTAATCGATTATGTTGACATTTATGTTCAGGTGTTATGTCACGGTGTGAAAATAATCGATTATTTAAAACAGTGTAATCGATTATGGAAATATGGTAATCGATTATTTTGACACAGTGTGCCCAGTGATTTCCTGAAATAATCGATTATCTCAAAAGCACAATCGATTATTCCCCAAGTCAGAAAATCACTGGGCACACTGTGTCAAAATAATCGATTACCATATTTCCATAATCGATTATTCTCAGTCAGTATTTCAAAATAGTTACCGTTTTCTGACCGTTTGCTCCTTAAATTTTTGCAGATTTTTTAACTTTAATGCAATTTCATTCTTCACATTATAAATAGGTGCATTATTTCTTCAATGTCTTCACTCAAACATCAATCTTAGCCCCCAAATTCTCAAAAATCTCTAAAAACTCTTCAAAGGCTGTTACTATTTATTCAAAATGACGGGCAAAACTTCCAAACGAGCTCGTTCCGGCAAAAATGTTGCCTCCTCTTCCGTCACTCGTCCACTAGTTCATTGTTATAAAGATGGTTCTTATTTACGATTCAATATTGAAGCCGAACTTATGCGCTTCATGGAAAAATTTAAAGATCGAGAAATCCTTCCTCCTTGATTTTCCACGGATCGTTTCCTTGATCAAAGAGCCCCTCCATCCACAGCAAATATGCTTATACAAAGCCAACTCCTTGAATTCCTATATCTTCACACTCCTTACATTCACCCTCCTCTAATTCGGGCCTTCTATTCAAATCTCGAGAAGGACGAAGATGGTGAAATTGTCTCAAACGTCAATGGAATTTCAATTTCTCTATCTGATGCAAATATCAAGCCCTCACTAAACTCCCGTGCAATGGGGAAGACATTTCTATCTATACTAGAGAAGAAGGCGCGTTATTTGATGAACAACTTCTCTTCACCCAAATTGGCATCGGTGAATTTATTGCAACTCCGGACCATCGTCGTCCAACCATTACAAACATGCTCCCGGAATATCGCCTAATTTTTTATTTCATCACTCGCGTTCAAAAATCGCGAAAATTCAATCACACAACTATCTCTCATGAGGATTCTAAACTCATGCATGCCATTATCACCGGGGCTCGCATTAATTGGTGCAAGTTCGTCATGACTCACTTATATGATGCAATTGGGGAAGATAAGCCTCTCCCCTATGCTTTGTCGTTATGACCATTCTTGTTGCTTCCGGTATCGACACCTCCGTCGGTTTTCACAAAAAGGCGACAAAACATTGGGAAATTCAAGAATCTTCATTTCCCAATATCGGTGAGCATCCTCCTCCTCCACCTCAAAGACGTCGTCATCCGGCCCCGTCCGATGTATCCCTCCAATCTATTTCCGAGCAACTTGCCTCCATGTTCACTTCCCTAAATCGTATTGATATGAATGTCAATCGATTGACTCACGAGCTCCATGGATATTTTGATCACGTCAATTATTCGTATGCCCAAATTGTCCTTCGGGAAGATGTACCGGACGTCGAGACGGAAGTCAATGATGATAATGAATAATGTCTTGTGTCTTTGTTTTTCTAGTTTGCAAAATATTCTGTCTTTTATTTTTATGTATTTGCAATACTGTTTAATCAATAAAGAGTTGGTTATTTTTTGCTAATGTCAAAAAGAGGAAGATATGGGCTATGCACACTAATACATATTGGCATAAATTGAGGGGGAATTCATAACTTTAGGGGGAACTTGTTGCATATCTATATACTTGTCTTGGATCGTCATTATGAATTAATTAATATGCATATCCCGATATTGGTTTGCCATTATCAAAAAGGGGGAAATTGTTGAAACACGTTCTCAAGTTGCTAAACTAAACGTGTGTTCATATTTGTAGGTTTTGATAAATGACAAACTGACGTGAACGGAACATTGACATATGCCGAAGTCCAAGCACAAGAGAAACAAAGATCAAGATTAAGTAAAGCAACAAAGTTATACGTGAGTCGTTCTATAATTGTGATCTTGATCCGACAATTGATTCAAGACTTGGCTTCTCTCGTAAAATCATTTTTATCAAACCATGCATCTTTAAATTAAAGCAAAATGATTTTCAAACATTTCATTTTAACCAAAATGAATTCTAAACATGTCTTTCAAATCTGGACAAAGATAATCGATTATGTACTTTATGATAATCGATTATGTTAAGGCAGTGTACACCAGATTTTACAAAGCTGTAAGATAATCGATTATGTACCTTATGATAATCGATTATGTTAAGGCAGTGTACACCAGATTTTACAAAGCTGAAAGATAATCGATTATGTACCTTAGACTAATCGATTATGTTGAGGCAGTGAGCATCAGATTTTTCAAAGTAGCAAAATAATCGATTATGGCTTTTCTGGTAATCGATTATATTAAAGACCGTTGCCAAAGTATTTTCAAACACTGAAAGATAATCGATTATGTACAATCAGACAATCGATTATGTTAAGCATAAAATCGGGGATTGATTTTTGAACGTTGTCGGGTAATCAATTATACGATTTGGATAATCGATTATTCTGCTTAAAATCTGGGATTGATTTTTGAATGTTGGTAGATAATCGATTATGCAGAATCAGATAATTGATTATCCTAGCACAAAATCAGCAATTTGTGATTGGCAATTAAGCAACGGTTTTGGGTGTTTTGAGCACTATAAATACAACTCAAATTCACTCTTCTAAGCACAACAACTGATTACATTCTTGCTAAAGCTTACATACTATCTTTGCAATCATTTTATATTCATTTCATAAGTTTTTGAGAGCCAAACTCTTGACGAAGTTGTTGTGTTCTTGAGCGTATTGTTTTTACTCATATCTAATGTATAAAGAGAGTCTTGTCTTGAGTGCTAAGTGTTAGTACACACTTGAAGGGATATTCTAATCCCTTGTTGTAAGAAGGAAAAGTAGTTCCTTGGTTTGAAGTTTGAGGTGCGGTATCCTCGAGCAGGTTGAAGTCTTGTTGAGTGTATATCTACGAGCAAGTGTAACGGTTTGTTAGGCACCCGTAAGCTTAACGAAGTTAGTGTAAAACTCGAGAGAGTCTCTCGGGGACTGGACTAACCACGTGTTGTGGTGAACCAGGATAAAATTCGGTGTGTTCTCTCCTTATCTTTTTAATTACTGCACTTACGTTATTCCTGCTATTTTTAAATTCCGCAAATTTACATTGTTTTTTATTATAACGCTATTCACCCCCCCTCTACCGTTAAGCGTATATTCTAACAGAAAAGTGAGGCTGAAAATTCTAGAAATGTTGTTAACAAAGAAACTGCTAGACTGGTTGATCAAAATAAAAAAAAACTACGTCTGTTGAATCTGTTGCATCTGTTGTGGTTAATGATGCACAGTCTAAAAACAAGAAAACTCAAAGTCATAAGAGTGAAAATCATAAACCTAGGCATGTTGTTAATACTACTGCTAATGCTGATAACAGAATCTCTTGAATGCTAACGAGTGATTTAAAATCTGATAAACACTTGCAACAACCATATAGCAACATTAGGGAGTGATCAAGGAAAAAAGCAAAAAAAAAGTAAACAAGGAAAGTTGCCTAAGAAGAAAGCCAAAGTCCTATTCAAACCAAGTTTCAACCTTTCTGCTAGCTATATCAGGAAGAAAATCATATCAAAGATATAAGTTTGGCCCTTCAAGACCTGAACCAGCACAGTACTAATGATAATGCCGTGAATGCTAATGCTTGTGAACAAGGAGATCAAGCTAAGGCTGTCAATGATCAAGATAAGTCAATTAACGACCAATCTAAAGCTGTAAATGATCAACTACCTTCGAGAATAAAGCTAGACTAATAGGAGCATAAAGTTTATATCAATAACAGTGGATTAAAAGAGAATTTGCAAAAGTCCATTCGAGAAATTGAGAATTCGAGTGAAAGGGAAGATACTGAAAAAAAAAATGCAAAAGAGAGCCCTTAACTTAAGTGATTATGTCAATGAATCATCAGTGTGCTTTCTGAAATTCAAAATCTTCCTAAAATCCTTACAACGACTAAAAAATTAATCTCCGTCGATAAAGTGAAACTAGTTGCTATTATGGAACCTTTTGTTAGTACAAATCAAATAGAAAGGTGCAGAAGGTTCCTTGGCTATCAACGTTGTATTCTAATTCAAATGATCAGATTTGGATCACGTGGTCAGGCAACAACATGACTACTATCTTGAACAACTACGAACAAAAACTTACTATCAAATTGCATTATGGGGCTGTCAATAGTGATCTCTACATCACAGTAGTATATGCTAAACGTACTCCTGACAAAAAAAGAGATATCGAATAGTCTGGACTAACCAATTTGCAAGTGAATGGTCCATCGTGCATTGGGAGTGATTTCAATTTCATTCTGGATCCCGATGAGAAAAAAAGGTGGTAGACCTCACAAAATGAACAAAAGTCTAGAATTAAGCACCTACATAGATAACTGTGGTATGATAGACTTGGGTTTTCTTGGTCCAAAATAGACTTGGTGTAACAATTGGAAGCCAAGAAGAAGAATATGGAAGAGATTGGATAGAGGTTTTATGAATAATGATTGGTCCCAGTTCTTTCAAAACATTATTGTCAACCATTTGTCTAGAATTGACTATGACCATAGACCTATTCTAATTCAATGCAAGGATATTGACCAGCAGTGGGCCTAAATCCTTCAAGTTATTAAATTTTTGGACTAATAAACCAACTTTTTTGCAGGTAGTTGAAGAAGTTTGGAGGAATTATATCAATGGAAATTCTTTATAGAGACTACAACACCTAAATACTTCTAGTTCTTAAACTTTTGGACTAATCAGCCAACATTTTTGTAGGTAGTTGAAGATGTTTGGAGGAATTATATCAATAGAAATTCTCTGTGGAGACTTCAACAAAGCCTGTTGAGCAGAAGACTGACTGAATGGTCTAAAGACGATATTGGCAATGTTTTCAACCAAGTTCAATATGGGAAAAATAAAATAAAGGACCTTGAACACATGGATCTTATGAACAGTAATGATACAACCAGAACAGAACAGAACAAAGGACATGCTGAGTACATTTGATTGATGGAGATGCAGGAGGACAATTTCAGCCAGAAAGCTAGGGTGAACTAGTTTGAAAAAGGAGATATTAACACTAAATACTTCCATAGCACCATCAAAGGGAGTAGGAGAAGGCTGCAAATCCATAAAATCAAAGACCATAGAGGCCACTGGATTGAGAGGGATGCTAATATTGGCAAGGCTGATGTCTACCATTTTCAACAGCTCTTTAACATCAATCACCACTACAATGATCATGATATCATCAACTGTATTCCTCAATGTGTAACTGATGCAGATAATGAAAGTCTCATTGCTATTTCTAATACAGAATAGATTAGAGATATTGTCTCCAACATGAGTCTTGATAGTGCAGTAGGATCGGGTGGATATAATGAAAAATTCTTTCAATCTTGTTAGGGTATCATTAAGGAGGATATCACTGGTTTTGTTCAAGTTGTTTTCAATGGCAAGAGGCTCACCATATTTTTTTTCTCATACATGTTTAGTTCTCATTCCTAAAGTTTATTCTCCTAGTAGTTTCTCGGATTTGAGACCTATTAGTTTGATTAGCTTTACAGCCAAGATTATCTCCAAGATTCTTTTCAGAAGGCTGAATCCTATTCTTGGGAATCTTATATCAGAGAATCAAAGTGGCTTTGTGAAAGGAAGATTGTCACTGAAAATATCCTATTAGATTAGGAAATTGCTCAGGGAGTGAACAAAAAGAACAGATGTAGCAATGTTATAATAAAACTTAACATGGCAAAAGCTTATGAAAAAATTTCCTGGACCTTACTGTTAGCAATTATGAGGAAATTTGGTCTCTTTAAAAATTAGATCGACATGATATGGTAATTTCTACAAGATAAATGGTACTCTATCATTATAAATGGGGCTAGAATAGGTTTTTTCAAATCTACTCAGGGCCTCAAACATGGAGATCCCTTATCCCATTCTTTGTTTATTATTGGAGCTGAGGTTCTCTTTAGATCTCTAAATGTTCTCAATGACTTTATTGTCTTCACTCATTTTAGTATGGATCCGAGAGGCCCAATGATCAATCATTTAGCCTATGCATATGATATTATTATATTCTGTGGTGGAAACAACATGACTCTCAAGTTAATCAAAAAGATTATTGACAGGTATGAAAAGGCTTATGGGCAGAAAATTAACAATGATAAAAGCTTCTTTATTACAGCCCCTCACACCTGTGCGGCAAGAATTAGTAGAATTATAAATGCTACATGTTATATGGATAAGCCTTTCCCTTTCTCTTATCTGGGATTGCCTATTTATTTTGGGAGGAAGGCTAGTAATTTTTTTGATGGTATGCTCTCTAAAGTGATCAAGAAACTTAATGGATGGCAACCCAATATGATGTTCTTTGGAGGGAGAATGATTTTGATTAAGCATATATTTCAATCTCCCCCCCCCCCCCCCCCAATTATTATATGCTATGAACCCCCTTATAGGAATTACTAAGCTCATGGAGGAACACTTCGCAAACTTCTTCTACGATACAAATTAAGGTAAAAACAAATATCATTGGTTTTCATGTAATAACATTTGTCTACCCAAAGATGAGGAGGGAGTTGGTGTTAGAAAAATGGAGGATATCATAGATACACTTAGTATTAAAAAAATGGTGGAGATTCAGAACTCATCCTTCCCCTTGGGCCAACTTTCTCAAGAATAAATATTGTAAAAGCTTACATCCAGTAAACAAAAAGACAAATACTACTGATTCTCATAATTGGAGAAACATGCTCAAAATCAGAGACAAAGTTGAGAAAAATATTAGATGGAAAATACAGAAAGGTAATTGTAGCTTTTGGTGGGATAACTGGACGGGTAAATGTGCATTAGGCAATATCCTACAATGTAGAGGGAGATCTTTTAAAGCTCGGGTGAAAGATTTCATGGATAATGGAGAATGAAATATTGACAAACTCAACGACGTTCTCCCTGCTCATATTATGGATAATATTCCTCACCTAAAAATAGGATACCCAAACGAGAATGATTTCTCTGTTTGGACTACTTCCAATGATGGGAGATATTCTTGTAACTTAGCATGGCATTCTATTAGATTCAAAAAGATAGAAGAATGTCTTTATAAACAAAATCTGGCATAATTCTCTCCCCTTTAAAATGTCCTTTATATTTTGGAGAATTTTAAAAAATAGATTGCAATTTGATGATGTTATTTGTAGATTTGGTACTATTATTTTCATATGTTCTTTTTTTTTCTTATGCACTGGTAGAAATAATTTATCATGACTTTAATAGTAGTGAAGCTGCCATCTTCATATGGAATAACATGGAAAATGCATTTAGAATCAAACATCAACATGAGTCTATTATTGCTACCTTCAAAAGATGGTGGGAGACAACAGCCAAAAATAAAGTGCAAAATCAAAGGCTTCAAATAGATCCCACAATCATATGTTGGGAACTTTGGAAACAAAGAAATGCATGCAGATACAGAAAACAAAAGAAGTTTCAGTTGAATTCTATGAGACACCAAATCGCATGGACATTAAAAGCCGTTATCTCTAGCATGGTACCTAGTGACTAGACTTAGATGGAATGGACCTTATTATGTGAGAAGATCGAGCGACTCAGGCCATCTCAAAAATGATACAAGTCACATGGGAGTTTTCTCTACCTGGCACTGTCAAAGTTAATAAAAATAGAAGCTTCTGCAAAGAAAGTGGTATGACAGGCATTGAAGGGGTGATTAGGAACAGTCAAGGGGAACTTATTACGACCTTTTCTATTCCTATCAACTGTGATGATAATACCATGGCAGAGGCTAAAGCAGCAGAGTTTGGAGGGAAACGATAGTCAGAATGGGTACACTAATTTCTCTATTGAACTGGATTCAATCATAGTGGATATGCTCACGGATGGAAACTCTAACAGTATGAAGATTAAAAAAGCTGATAGATAGAGCTTCCCTCATTATTAAACAAAATAAGCTACGATCAAGCATTGTTTCAGAGAGGGGAATCGGGTAGCAGATAGTCTTGCTAAATTAGCTACCACCACAAATTAGACAAGGGTGTATCGTTCATTTTAAGAATTGCCTAGAAATGTAAAAGCACCATTTCTTCTTGATAAATGACAACTTCCTAGTATATGAACAAATTATGAAAAATCTAATTTCTTTGTCAGTTAATTTTGTTCATAAGTCTTAGGAAGGATAGTGTATATATATGAACCTCCTGCCCTTTTGCATTACCGTTGTTGTATTTTGTGAGTTCGTGTCTAATCCTCCTCTGGCGCTTTTTTGAATACAACATAACCTAAACGGCTTCTGGACAACTTTATATTAAAAAAAAAGTCCAGCACACTAGTTTTACTTATATTGATTCACGATGTAAAATTTGGTGGGGCATTTGAGCTCGGATTTGAGAGTTCTTGATATGTATAGACTCATGGAGAGATTAGGAATCCGTTGATGTAAAATTTTCTGAAATTCGAGAAGTGGGCTTGAGGCTCGAGTTTTTCAAATTTCCGTGATTTTTGATGTTTCTCAGTTCTTTTCAATTGGGTTATGTTCCCTTTGTCTATTGCGATATATTCGTTCTGGTTTTGGTCAGATTCGACATGCGAGGAGGCCGATTTTAGAGGCAAGGGCATAGCGAGCTAGAGGTTTGGCCGGCTTGAGGAAAGTAATGATGGTAAATGATATCCTAAGGGTTTAAAATCTTGGAATTGGCACAACATAATGCTATATTGAGGTAAAAAACACGCTTAATGATGAGTGCAGGGTTGTTTACTACTAGGGATTATGACACGGTACGTCCCAATTGATATTTTTACCGCGTATTTGATTGAGATGTGTTGGTTGTCAATATGAATTTGGCTTATTGCCATATTTTAGGGCTTCATGCCGATTACTTGAATCCTTCGTGGACTTTTATCACCGTTTCCTTGCTATTTTGACATATTACTTGAACTCAGTCCTATTGATTAATATTGTTTTATAAACTCATCCACTTTTAATTAAATTTTTAGATTTAAATGATATTTCCAATGTTGTTTGGGCTGAGCACTACTTTTTATTGATGCCCGAGGGGCTTATGATATTTTCTGGAATAAGTGACGCCGAGGGCCTGAGATACATTTATGTGCCACAAGGTGGCTTTGAGTGATGTAATAAGGCTTTCAGGCCATGTGAGTGATATGAGGAGGCTTTCAGGCCTTGTGAATGATGTGAGGAGGCTTTCAGGCTTTGTGAATGATGTGAGGAGGCTTTCAGGCTTTATGAGAGATGTAAGAAGGCTTTCAGGCCTTATGTTGATATAGCGTTTGGGCCGTAAGGGGCCCCTCCGGAGTCTGCACATCCACAGTGAGCGCGGGTACCCATATGATATGAGAGTGAGCCCAAGGGGCTGATACTATGATGAGTGGCTGATATTGAGCTCGAGGGGCTGATACTATGATCACTGACTGATACTGAGCCCGAGGGGCTGATAGTATGCTAGGTGATTGATACTGGGGCCAAGGGGAATATTACTACTCACTGTTTACTTGTTGTTTTACTTGATTTACCTGCTTTAAAAGGAGATTTCATTTTATTCTTTACGATTTTACTGCATTAATTGATTTATTTCCTGGTACAGAATTTCCTTGTGAATTTATGTTTTTTATCCCTTCGGTTATTACTTATTATTATTACTCACTGAGTTGGAGTACTCACTTTACTCCCTGTACCTCGTGTGCAGATGTAGGTATCTATTCACCCGGTAGCAGGTTTTGGCCGATCAGAGGCATAATTATATGAGTAAGGAGGTGGCTGCCAACATTTGCAGCACCGTGTTTCTCTCTTTTATTCATTTTTTGGTTTCGTATATTTTAGACCTCGTAGTGGATTTACATTATAATATATTCTCGTGACTTGTGACACCTAGATTAGGGCTGTGTTGGGTCGTATTTTCGTTAATTAATATTTTAAGTCATATTTAATTTGTTTTTTTTTATGTTTAACTATTTTTGAAAAGACGAATTGGGTTTAGTTGAATGGCCTTGTCCCTACGAGAGGTGACATCACGACCGGGTCCGAGTTTGAGTCGTGATAAGTTGGTATTAGAGCCTAGGTTACTAGATCTCATGAGTCATGAGCAGGTTTAGTAGAGTCTCGCGGATCAGTACGGAGACATCTGTATTTATCCTCGAGAGGCTGCAGAACCTTTAGGAAAACTTCACATTCTTGGAATTCTTATTGTGCGTCCTTGATTCAGCTTGAAATGTAACTCTTGAAATTTCCTTCCACACGTTTGTATGCGCACATGAGCACTCAGAATTAGATGTGCCTTGATGGCTTGTGATTCCTCGATCAAGGGGCGAGATGTAATCTCTGTGACTTTATAGTGGGCCAGTCTGGAGGACTTGAGGCCGGATCTTTGCCTATGGCTTGACCGCTGAGGTGTTGATTGTGTGTGAGTAAGTGTTTCGAACTTGTATGTTCGGTATTTTCCCTATTAGTGGAAGTGACGTCTGGATAGTTCGTTATGAGTGTATTAGTACTGTGAGATATTTCTATATGACTTGGAAGTATCGAGGAATATCTGCTGGATGATAGGTGAACTATTAAGTGTATGATTTCCATTGTGATTGGAGGGGTAGCTCAAAGTTATGGGAGTGTGAATAATCTTGTCATGTTTCCAGTTGAGAGTGGAGTAGATTTTATGATGCGGTATCAGTTCAGACTCAGGAAGACTAAGTGGCCGTGTAATCTGTATGACGGTGGGAGTTATACGATAATATTATATTAAGGCGAAGCAGGTGAGTTATCTCCTGCGGAGTGTTCTGAAGTGGTGGGATCCTTATGTGTACGTTAGAAGATCTCATATGTAATTAAAAGGTACGTGTTGAAATTTGGAATTTTGGGTTGCTTAAGAGAGTGGGCTTAACTGTTGCGGGGATGAAGGCAAGGTTTGCAGAAGATTTATTGTACTGGATGATCTGTGTTTTCACAAACTTGTAAATGATTTGAGTTTAATCTTACTATGGCATTGTGGCGTTAATAGAGTGAAAGTGTTATGATATATTAAGTGTATCTGGATTTATGGCTTCGAGCCAAGTGAGGGAGTCTGCTGTGAGTAGTTGATTGCACAGTTAGGTGCTATGTTGGTTCAAGCTTGAGGCGTGCGAGTGAATTAGCCATGGCTCGAGAAACGAAAAATATTGGCAAAGGTTATATTATGCCTCATAAGGTATGAGAATCACAGAATGTCTAGAGTTGTTGTTGGCAAAGAATGCTCGGTGCGTAGAGCAGGAAGTTTCTTGGTTATATTACGATGAGGATCTAATTTTGTAGTGTCGGAGTGCCAATGAGGCACGAGTGGTTCTGTTCGTTAGGTCAGGGAACAATCGTGTATCTTAAGGTTGTGCATGTGGTTAGAGACGGTGTCTTTATATTAAAGAGGGTAAGATTTGTGGTATTTTTATGTTAATTATGGACTTACATGTATCAGTATCATGAAAGTAAAGGTAACGAATTTAGATTTACAGGAAGCTCTTCGGAGTAAAGTATTCTAGAATGTGGTATTTCGGGGAATATTCAGAGTATTCAGTGGAATATGGGTCATAGATAGAGTGGTCTTATGCTTTGACCTCGTGTAGTGAGCCTGGGTTGAGGAATTGTGGCACTACAGCAAGAGGAAATATCAAGTTGATGATGAATTAGAAGAAAATTTAGATAAATGGAATAGCTTGACATTAGACCGAAACAGTATGGTAAGGATATGATTAATTCTTTGTATGTGTTCGAGGTAACGGGTTCTTGCAGGTATTTTACAGCAATGCTCTTGGGGTTTGATGGCTTTCTTATCTTGGTCTAGTTAAAAAGACTTAATCCTGGCAGTTTAATTTGTGCAAATGGAAATTCGGAGAGTTCTTGATGGTTTTTACCGTGGTTTGGAGGTTTTGTGACTTTTCGTCAAGATGGGACCAATGGAAAGTTCTTGACTAGTTGAGTACGTAGATTTTTGTGGCTCGAAAGGGAGATAAAGTTCTCATGTTATACTGGATGGTATAGTATATGCGGTATGTAGTTGAGGATCGAGATTTGCGTGTGTAGAGTTACAGTTTAGCTCTAAAAGGAAGTTCATAAAACTCTTAGGCAGTGGGTAGCCTCATATAGTTAAGGGAATGATATTTTTAATTAGAAGTGATTTGATGACAGTATATGTTCAGAAAAAGGGTAAGGTAATTAAACTGATGATATTTTGGTAGTATTGCGGTATTAAGGTTTGCTTGGTGGCACAGGGAAATTTTGGAATATCTTTCGTGAAATGACTAGGTACTTGATGTGTGATATGTATTCGGATGGCGGAATCTGGGATCAGGTACGGTAATTAGTGTGCCACATGGAATTAGAGACGGGGAGTTCTTATATCCAGGATATGTTGTGGTCGTAGATCGTGTGCATCGGCACTGTTTAGAGTCTATCGTGATTTGGAGGCCCGAGCGGCATATATATATATATATACACACTTGTGATATTAGATCTTGGATGTGATACTGGGATTCAAGATGGTTGTTTATGTGTGGTGTTATTCTGGGCTATTGCGATAAAATAGCGTGATTGGCTATGCCGGAAATACCACGGATTGAGTAGTGATGTTTGACAGATTATGTCCTATTAGGGAGAGTCCTATATTCCAAGACCTAGTGGACGGCTGGGATGGAATTGTCTTTCTTATTTTGGGCTCTTGTGATGAGTGTCATTGCTAAGGCCCCTCATATGTATTCAGCTCCGGTGGTAAGGGACTCCTTGGAGGTGTTTCTTGCGGCTGGGCATATCGCCGGGCAAGGTTGTTGATTTCGATAATTATTTGGTGCCTTGCATCGTATCGTATGGCACTGGCAGAGTTATAAAGGTGAAAGATGCAGCTTCAGGTTTCCTTAATAAGGGGTTCGTTGGCAGGCCAACATGAGTGAGTGTTCTATCTTGAGTCAGCTTGGTTGGCTCCGAATGGAATTGTGGAGGGAGGTATTGATCCGACCGTTGTTGAGGTTATCAGAGATCTGGGGAAATCTATGAGTTACCCTCCTGTGTTGCGAGATGTTATGATTTGTTGGTTATAGGCACATGTGGTGCGATTCAATTGGGGTCTCTTAGTAGAATTTAATCGGGAAAGAGTAATTGAGCGTTGCTTCGTGCATGGCGTATCGGTTATGTCTTTTCGGGTTACGTGGCGTATGTTTCTTGTTTAACCTTGGGTGTAATGATTTGCTTTGGCATCGGACCCAAATTGTGCGTGGCCACTGATTTTGATCATAGTGACTAGAGGTGTTTCATGTGTAGCAGTGTTTGGATAGGATCACGCATTTGGATAGGATCACGCATTGTAGCGAGGCTACGTGGAGATATGACGTTTCAGGGGTAGATTCACGTGTTTTATTTCTATTATGTGAGACAGGGTCTCAGCCTTGTGTTGTGATGGTAATGATGAGTTTGAGGTACAACTCTTTCGTTTGGGGTCATTTTCATGATTTTAGTATATTCAGACCGTTTCTTATTGGTGCGCGAATTATGCAAGTAGTGGCTTAGGCGTGTACTGATGTGTCATGTCACCAGAGACATGTGTTGGGTTCGAGGTGGCCATTGGGGTCATTCATGAATACGGATAGATTTGATTCCAGCTTGTTGGGAGGATAATATTGAGGTTCAGCTCGGAAATCTGCCGTGTTATTAGCCAAAAGGGAAGTGACTTCATGAATGGTAGACCTAAGAGATGGTTATGGTTTATTGCATGTTTCATTTATCATTAGAAGTATATAGAAGTGTGGAATAAGACCTTAGTTGATGAGAGGTTTTCTACTGGTATTCGGGTGTTGTGTGCAGCTGCTGTAAATAGAAGTTATCATTTCGAGTGTTTCAGTTATGTGGCATATCATGTAATTTGACCTGAGGTTTGCAAGTATAGTTATTACAGCTGGTTCGGGATTATTCTGAATAAAGATGTGAGGTTTTGATCTTGTATATTATTTCGGAAAGGGAAATGTGGTTCTCTGGCCTATGGTTTAGATTGGATGGTGAAATTTCAATTACAATGTGTTATCAGACCTATATGAGATAGGGTGGCGTGGGATCAACCCCTGGTATATGCATAGTAAAGTTGTTTAGCTATTGATTGGCTTCTAGAACAACCCTGGGTACGTTCGAGGACAAACATGTGTTTAAGTGGGGGAGGATGTAACGACCTGACCGGTCGTTTTGAGCTTTTGCGCTTTGATCGCTAGTTCTCAGGCACGACTTGCCCTGTGTAATTTATTATGACTGATGTAGATCGTTGGTTTTGGTTTTCAGAAAATATTTGGAATGAGTTCTGTGAAAAAAATGCTAAATTTTGTTATTAAATTGAATAAACTTGACTTCGGTCAGCATTTTAGGTAAATAGACCCGGATCCCTGATTTGACGGCCCCGGAGGGTCCGTAGGAAAATATAAGACTTGGGCATATGTCCGGAATCAAATTCCGAGGTCCCGAACCCGAAAAATGAATTTTTGTGTGAAATTATTTTCTAGAAATAATTAAGGAAATTGGAAATGAAATTTGATTAAAAAACTATGGTATTGGGGCCGTATTTTTATCCGACGCCCGGTACTGGTCTTATATATAGTTTAAGCGTGTTTTGTAAAGTTTTGTAGAAAACGGACATCGTTTGACGTGTTTCGGACTTAAAATGAAAATTTGATATTTTATGAAAATTTAAAAGCAGTCAAGAGTTTTGAGACTTAATTTGATGTACATGAAGTTATTTTGGCAATTTTATCGCACGAGTAAGTCCGTAGGATATTTTTGAGGTTGTGTGTATGGTGGTTTAGAGCCCTGAGTGCTCGGGTGAGTTTTGGATATGCCGCGAGTTGTATTTTTGAACTTGGAAATTAGTTTGTATGACCTGACCTGCAGACTTCGCATCGCAAATGCGAAGGTTTTCTCACACATGCGATATAGCCCAAACCTGACCTTTCATCCCAAATGTGATAATTACTTTGCAAATGCGACGGTTCCCACTTTGCCCAGGGTTTGCAAATGTGATGTTGAAAAAGCAACAAAGTCTCCACAAATGCGAAATATGGGGAATTTATGTTGGGTTCGCAATTGCGAACCCCGGCTCGCATTTCCCACATCCGAGGGCTGTGTTCAATTATTAAATTCGAACTTAGCTCATTTCCTTCATTTCCCACTTGGCCTTGCACGATTTTTCAGAGCGTATTGGTGGAGATTAAAGAGGGATTCGAGGGGAATCGATTGGGGGTAAGATTTTTTATCTCAATACTCGTTTTTATTGTGAAATCTACCTAGAAATTCATGGAATTTAACTAAAAATGGAAAAAACTAGGGCTTGAGTTTTGATATTTCAAATTGAAATTTGGTGGGTCATTTGAGCTTGGATTTGAGAGTTCTTGATATGCATAGACTCGCGGAGAGATAAAGAATCCGTTGATGTAAAATTTTCTGGAATTCGAGAAGTGGGCCCAAGGCTCGGGTTTTGTAAATTTCCGTGATTTTCGATATTTCTCGATTCTTTTCAATTGGGTTATGTTTCCTTAGTCTATTGTGATGTATTTGTTGTGGTTTTGGTCAAATTCGACGTGCGAGGAGGCCGATTTGAGAGACAAGGGCATAGCGAGCTAGAGGTTTGGTCGGCTTGAGGTGATTAATGATGGTAAATGATATCCTGAGGGTTTGAAACCCCGAAATTTGCACAATGTTGTGCGATATTGAGGTGAAACACGCGCTTAATGATGCGCGCGAGGTTTTTTACTATTAGGGATTGTGACATGGTCTGTCCTGATTGATATTTTTAACGCGTATTTGACTAAGACGTGTTGGTTGTCAACATGAATTGGGCTTATTACCATATTTTGGGGCTTCACACCGATTGCTTGAATCCTTCGTGGACTTTTATCACAGTTTCCTTACTATTTTGATATATTACTTGAACTCGGTCCTATTAATTAATATTGTTTTATAAACTCAACCACTTTTAGTTAAATTTTGAGATGTAGATGATATTTCCAATGTTTTTTGGGCCGAGCACTACTACTTTATTGATGCCCAAGGGGCTTATGATGTTTTTTGGACTGAATGAGGCC
Source organism: Nicotiana benthamiana (assembly GCA_034376525.1). NCBI lineage: Eukaryota > Viridiplantae > Streptophyta > Magnoliopsida > Solanales > Solanaceae > Nicotiana > Nicotiana benthamiana. The sequence continues at coordinate 72,019,548 of CM067332.1, forward strand.
ATGGACCTGGGATACATCTATGTGCCACAAGGTGGCTTGAGTGACGTGAGAAGGCTTTCAGGCCTTGTGAGTGATGTGAGGAGGCTTTCAGGCCTTGTAAGTGTTATGAGGAGGCTATCAGGCCTTGTGAGTGATGTAAGGAGGCTTTTAGGCCATGTAGATGATGTGAGGAGCCTTTCAGGCCTTGTGAGTGATGTGAGGAGGTTCTCATGCCTTATGAGAGATGTAAGAAGGCTTTTAGGCCTTATGTTGATATAGTGCTTTGGCCGTAATGGGCCCCTCCGGAGTCTACACACCCACAGTGAGCGCAGGTACCCGTATGATCTGAGATTGAGCTCGCGGGGCTGATATTATGCTGAGTGGCTGATATTGAGCCCGAGGGGCTGATACTATGCTAATTGACTGATATTGAGCCCGAGGTGGTGATACTATGATGCGTGGTTGATACTAAGCCTGAGGGGTTGATACTATGCTAAGTGACTAATATTGAGCCCGAGGGGCTGATACTATGTTGAGCGATTGATACTGGACCCGAGGGGCAGATTACTACTTATTGTTTACTTGTTATTTTACCTAATTTACCTGTTTTAAAAGGAGATTTCATTTAGTTCTTTACGGTTTTACTGCTTTAAGTGATTTACTGTCTGGTATAGAAATGCCTTATGAATTTATGTGTTTTCATGCCTTCGATTATTATTTATTATTATTACTCACTGAGTTGGAGTACTCACTTTACTACCTGCACCTCGTGTGCAGATGCATGTATCTATTCACTCGGTAGCGGGATTTGACCGATCAAAGGGAGTGTTATATGATTAAGGAGGTGCTGCCAGCGTTCGCAGCACCATGTTTCTCTCTTTTGTTCATTATTCCGATTTTATATATTTTAGACTTCGTAGTGGATTTACATTCTGATAGATGCTCGTGACTTGTGACACCCCGATTAGGGCTGTGTTGGATCGCATTTCTGTTAATTAATATTTTAAATCATATTTAAGCTGTTTGTTTATATTTAACTATTTTTAAAAAGACGAATTGGGTTTAGTTGGTTGGCCATGTCTCCACGAGAGGCGTCATCACGACCGGGTCCGGGTTTGGATCGTGACATAAGTAGACAATAATTTGTGAATATTTCCACGTACGGGAAGTTTAAGGTCACAATTAGTGATTCTTTTCATGATATTCTGTACTTTTTGCCAATCTGATTATTTATAGTAGTAATACACTATGAAAGAATAAGGTGATTATATATCTAGTATATTAGAAAGCTTTTCCAAAAACTTCAGCTTATATAGTGCTGAAATTTTTATAAATGAACTAAATAACTTCAGCATCTTCTGCTGAAGTTTTTGAAAAAGCTTTATGACAAAACTAATGAATCTATGATTTAAAAAACTTCAACTTATTTAGTTATAAAGTTTTTACAAATGAACTAAATAACCTCAGTATCTTCTGCTGAAGATTTTGAAAAAGCTTTATGACAAAACTAATAAATCTAGGACAAAAAAATTTCAGCTTATTTAGTGCTGAAGTTTTTACAAATGAACTAAATAACTTCAACATTTTCTGCTGAAGTTTTTGAAAAAGCTTTATGACAAAATTAATGAATCCAGGACCAAAAAATTTGAGCTTATTTAATGCTGAATTTTTTACAAATGAACTAAATAACTTCAACATTTTCTGCTGAAGTTCGTATTGCCTTTGCTACTTCAGGCTCGTCTACTAAAGTGCTTAAATTTTGCGTGATTCCCTTTGCTACTTCATCTCCGTATAATAAAATTACGCACAAAAAATGAATATGCTTGCTATTATCTTTGCAAAGCGAGAACAAATTATTATGTGACTCAAAAAATGAATTTACATGCAAATGCCTAGAATATACTGGTCCTATTTGTACTTTGAGCGGCTCAAGATCGCAAATAGGCCCGGGCCAGAGTGCGTCTAGGACATTCGAAACTCATCTTGGGCCTGTTGATGCTCTTAGCTGGATCAATTGCAAGCAACTTCTCAAGTTTCCATTCCCTTAGCTGTACTTAAACCATTTTTCATAACGGATCTTCACACAAATAGCTAGTTGAATTTAGTGTACTTTTTCTAGGTATTATTCGGATATTATATATGGATTATATAAATATTATACACTCACCATCATCGTATTTAAGTTTAAACATTTGGATAGACGACTATTTAAGTTGATTCTTCTTTTTGTAACCTGTACCATTTTACGGAATCATTTTGATTTAGCTTTTACCTGTTGCTTCTTTGCCACGGTAAGCACTTCTTTTAAGCTCTAGAATTCTTTTAACTAAATGGAGGTATCTTTTTTTAAAAAAATTAATATAATTTGATGCAAACATCTGGTACAGATAAGTTTTTATATTTGAATATGTTAAATTATGTAAAGACTATCTCACCTTACCTTAATTTGATATGACCAGATAAGTTTTTATATTTGAATATGTTAAATTATGTAAAGACTATCTCACCTTACCTTAATTTGATATGATCCTTCCATCAACGGGTTTTAAGAAAAGAAGGATGGAAAATATTTTGAAATTTTGGTACATTAATGGTAGCATTCTATTGACGAAAGTTATTATTCTTAACAATTAAGTCCAAGCCAAATCCCCCCTCCCCCTCCCCCTCCCCCCAACAAACAAGAAAGATAAAAGAAAAGCAATCTGACCTTGGATTTGGGAATATTGATGTTGAGGTACACATGGTTGTGTTTGTGGTATATTACCATTTAATAAATGTATATAAGTAGAGGAAATGCAGTTAGAATAGCAAGAGATCAGTATCATCCAGCTGAAGATCTCTATATTAGCTTTTCTTTACTGCAAAATCCACCATTCAAATTATTTTCATATATAAGAAAATCCTCGTAGATATGGTGTGGGTTGGCATAGACATTTACATAAGAATAATTTAGTTTATCATGCTTATCAATGCCAAAATTATTATACTAAAAAAAAAAAAAAGTAGTCCACATTAGGAGTACGTGCACTTCACATAGAAGATGCCAAATATATTACCAATCTTCTTGAGTTTGATTGTAGTTACTCGTATTAACGCCCCAAGTGAGTGATATTCAAAATTGAATTGGTAATTCAATAACAAAATTGTTACTACTTAATTGCTATCCTATGATTACTGAGTTTAAGTTTTACCGAATCTTTTCTTTATTCTTTTTCTTATTCCCCTCCTAGACCCTAGTGAGTAGTGACTGATCATGAACATGAACATGAACATGAACAGGGGTCACTTTAACAACAACAACTACTCAATATAGTCCCACAAAGTGGGGTCTGAGGAGGGTAATATGTAGACGAGCCTTACCCCTACCCGAAAGGGCAGAGAGGCTGTATCCAATCGACCCTCGGCTCAGTGAAGGAAAAAAAAAACAAAAAGAAAAACAAAAGAGCATTAGCAACTCCAGTAGAAATAGCGTAAATAATTATCATAAATAAAATAGCATGCAATAATATCATACAGTAACTACCATAAGGGAGACACAATCCAAAACACAAATCATCTATGGATATCCATGCCAAGCCTCACCTAACAACCGGGTGAGGAGTACGAAAAACTCTAGGAGCTCATATCCTACAACCCTGATATTAGACCTCCAGGCTTTCCTATCAAGGGTCATGTCCTCGGAAACCAGCATTCTAGCCATGTCATGCCGAATCACCTCTCCCCAATACCTCTTAGGCCTCCTTCCGCCTCGCCGAACGCCGACAATCGCCAGCCGCTCACAACTCCTCACAGGGGCATCTGGACTTCTCCTCCGCACATGCCCGAACCACCTCAGCCTCGCTTCTCGTATCTTCTCATCCACCGAGGCCACCCCTACCTTCTCTCAAATAACTTCATTCTTAATCTTATCTAACCTGGTGAGCCCGCACATCCACCTGAGCATCCTCATCTCCGCAACCTTCATTCTCTGAACATGAGAGTTCTTCACTGGCCAGCACTCCGCCCCATACAACATTGCAGGTCTAACCACAGCTTTATAAATTTCCCCTTGAGTTTCTGTGGAACTTTCTTGTCACACAGGACTCCTGATGCAAGCCTCAACTTTGACCACCCCGCTCCTATACGATGAGTGACGTCCCCATCAATCTCCGTCCCCCTGAATAACCGACCCATGATATCTGACACTGTCCCTCTTGGCGATGACCTGAGATCCAATCATCACATCCCTGCGTACTTCACTCAGCTTGGCGCTAAACTTGCACTCCAGGTATTCTGTCTTAGATCTGCTTATTTTGAAACCCTTAGACTCGAGAGTCTGTCTCCATACCTTTAACCTCGCAATAACATCGACCCTCGTCTCGTCTATCAAGACTATGTCATCAGCAAATAACATACACCAAGGCACATCCCCTTGAATATGTCGGGTTAGAGCATCCATCACCAAGGCAAACAAGAGAGGGCTAAGCGCCGATCCTTGATGGAGCCCAATAACCACTGGAAATGGTCTGAGTCGCCACCCACCATCCTAACCCTAGTCTTAGCTCCATCGTACATGTCCTTGATTGCTCTGATGTAGGATTCCGGCACGCTCTTCTCCTCCAAGCACCTCCATAGCACCTCCCTTGGAGCCTTGTCATACGCCTTCTCCAAGTCGATAAGCACCATGTGCAGGTCCTTCTTCTTATCCCTAAACTGCTCCACCAGCCGCCTGACAAGGTGGATAGCTTCTGTAGTGGAGCGACCCGGCATGAAACCGAACTGTTTCACAGATATAGATGTCATATCCCTCACCCTCGCCTCGATCACCCGCTCCCAGACCTTCATGGTGTGACTTATTAATTTGATACCCCTATAGTTGTTGCAGCACTGGATGTCCCATTTTCTTGTACAAGGGCACCACTGTACTCCACCTCCACTCATCCGGCATCCTTTTGGTCCTGAAGATCGCATTGAACAACCTGGAGAGCCACTCCACTCATGACCTACCCATGCACTTCCAGAACTCCATCGGGATCTCGTCAAGCCCGGTCGCTCGACCCCTACTCATCCTACCCAAAGCCCCCATGACCTCCTCCGCCCTTATGTGCCTGCAGTACCCAAGGTCTCTATGTTGCTCTGAATGCCCCAACTCCCCTAGCTCTATGTTACGATCCCCCTCCTTGTTAAGTAAGTCTCGAAAGTACGCCTGCCACCTCTGCTTGACTTGAGACTCCCCCATCAGAACTCTACCATCCTCGCCCTTGATGCACCTAACTTGGTCAAGATCACGTACCTTCCTTTCCCTTGCTTTAGCTAACCGGAATAACTTCCTGTCCCCACCTCTCTCCCCTAGTTCCTCGTACATGCGAACAAACGCCGCATTTTTAGCTTCCGTAACCACCAGCTTTGCTTCTTTGCTCGCTACCTTGTAGATCTCCCAGTTCGCTCTCCATTTTTTCCTCGCTTGTGCTCCCTGCCAACTTAGCAAACGCCGCCTTCTTCACCTCCACTTTTCCTTCAACTACATCGTTCCACTACCAGTCAACCTGATGTCTGCCTGAATAGCCTTTGGCTACCCCGAGCATGTCCCGTGCTACCTCCCTAACCAAGTTCTCCATCTTTGACCACATAGCGTCCGCTTCCCCAGAACTTCTCCAAGCCCCGCCCTCAGCTAACCTCCTCTCCAACTCCTGTTCTTTCTCCGTAGTCAAAACACCCCATCTAATCCGCGGTTGTCCTCGATCACCCCTCCTCTTCCTCTTCACCCAGAGAGCGATATCCATCACTAGGAGTCTATGAAGAGTCGAAAGGGACTCTCCCGGAATAACCTTGCAGTCCTTGCACATACCCGTATCGCTCTTTCTGAGAAGGAGGCAATCAATCTGAGTCCTCGCCGCCAAACTCTTGAAGGTGACCAAATTCTTCTCCCTCTTCTGAAATGTCGAGTTCGAAATCAAAAGCTCGGAAGCCCTGGCGAAATCAAGCAGTGACGTGCCTCCTCTGTTACTAACCCCAAAGTCAAAGCCACCGTGCACCTCACCATAACCACCAGCATCAGCCCCAATATAACCATTAATGTCTCCTCCAATAACTAGCTTCTCAGATTGGGGAATACTACTCACCAGATCATCCAAGCCCTCCCAAAAGCGCCTCTTAGCCTCCTCGTCTAAGCCCGCTTGTGGCGCGTAAGCGCTGATGACGTTGAGGATGCAACCCCCAATAACAAACTCAATAGACATTAACCTATTATTCACTCGCCTAACCTCGACCATGGACTCCCTTAGATCCCTATCTACCAAGATGCTCACTGCATTCTTACCTCTCATGACCCCAGAATACCACAGCTTAAACCCGTCTACAATCCTCGCCTTCGACCCTTTCCACCTAGTCTCCTGGACACATGCTAGGTTAACCCTCCTCTTCTGAAGAACCTTCGCCAACTCAATGAGTTTACCCGTCAGAGTGCCAATGTTCCACGACCCAATCCATAATCTATGCGCGTCCGCTACCCTCTTCCCACCCTTACCTCCCGCCCTACCCGCAGGACCACTCCCTGCCCCCCTACTCATCCCCGCCACCGCCCCCACCCCCCGAGGACATGACCTTGCACTATCTTCCTCCGCCGCGACCACTATCCCTCCAACCGACTATGGAGAATAGCGACGCACACGCGCACTATAGCGGAATACGCAAAAAGATGCAAACTAGATAGCAATAGAGTAAACCTCATACGGAATGCTAGCTAAAATACGTAAAAAGGTGTACAAAGTAAACAAGAGAGCGGGAGGTACCAACTCCCGGAGAAAAAAACTGAAAGTAGGCTTTGATGCGCCCAAGGTCAACTGCTACCGACTCTTGCACGTCCCGGCTGGTGTTGTTTAGCTCTTCACTCCCAAACGTCGCGAACTGGCCTCGCCGCCGCGACTAGTATCAAATGCAAGTTTTTCTAAAGCTTATCGGGACGTGTAGTTCTGTTGCGTCCTGCCAAAAGTCTGAACGTGTGGTAGCCGGAAGTACTGTAGCTTGCCGGAAATCCTCGCGGGAAAAATAAGGCACCTGTCCAAGAAAACAGAACACAACCATACACACCCACAAAAAGCAGAAGAGAGAATATGAAGAAAAGAACAGGGGTCGCCAGAGAAATCGCTGGCGAAAAGCAAGAATTAAAAAAACCTAGAAAACTCGAAACGAAACAAGCTTCAGATAGCCCAATAAAGACTAAATCGGAGAGACTTGTGCTAAAAGAAGCAAAAAATCAGCAGGTTCAAGCAGTATAACAGCAATAAACAACGTCAATTTCGGATGAAAAACACTTTCTTGAAGTCTAGGAGAACAGGGGTCACTTTATTCCTAATAAATTACTCACTCGAATTATTTTGCTAGACTATTTTTTATGTACGTGCGTTGCACATATTTATTACATTTACAACAAATTATTAATAGATTTTATTCTTCATAAAACAATCTTTGGGGTAAAATTTTGAGCAAAAAAATATAGACCGAGTAGAAATACGAACTAAATATTAAATATTATGCATCATAAGTTACTGCTTGTTTAAAATAATATTTTAGTTTAGGCCAAAAAAATAGTTGAAGCTTCCAATGTAGACAATACTATTCCACTGATCCTTTTCAATTCTGATTTTTTATAGGTTATCCGGTCTTCATTATCACTTTATTTTATGGTTAATCTTCTTGATGTGTTTGTTTCTTCTATCTCTTCATCTTAAATTTAATGCGCCAATTTTTTAACTTCGACAAAATCCTCTGTATAAACATCTTCCAACCTGATGACGTCTATAAATTATTAAAAAAAATATTGTTGTTATGAAATAATATAAGAACAAAAATAATAATACAAGAACAAGAACAATAGAGAGAAAAGTAGAGAGAGGGGTATTCTTATTGATACTTTGGGATGGTTTACAATGGAATAGAAGCCCTATATTTATAGGGAGGTGGTGACTTAGCCACCAAGTAGTAAACCCTAGAATCTCTCTAAATATAGACATTCACCTTAAATAGAGTTCTATTTATAACACTCCCCCTTGAATGTCTATTCAACAATGTGCCTCGTTAAAACCTTAAAAGCAAAACCCAATGGGAAAAATTAAAGAGAAGGAAAAAGAGTACACATGTTTGAATATGCGCCTATTGGTTGCCTCGTTAAAAACCTTGCAAGGAAAATCCAGTTGGGACAAAACCTTGTAAGGGAAAAAGAGTGCAACGCGCATTAACTCCCCCTGATAAGAACATCAATTTATATCCTTGAGCATTTGCATTCCAATCTTGTGCACCATCTTCAAAACAATCTTTGATAGATGTTTGATAAATAAATCAACCATATTGACTTGAATAAATATTCCGCACCTTGAAATCATCATTCTTGATAGATATGAACATCTTCATATAATGTCGTGGAATAACCCTTCAATATCTCCATAGATGTATTCTCAATGCCATCATGCTTATAGTTATAGCAAGATACATATGTACACAAATTGTACTTAGGATGTGGTACTTCAGGACCAAGAATTGTGAATGCTTCAAGCAACTTAAATCTTTGACTTTATACTTTCAAGTATTTGAACTATATGTCCAAATCTACATGGAATCAAGTATTTGTCTATACGCTTTAAGCGTATCAAAGACTTTGTCCTTCTGGGACTTAATATGAGCATTTGTAGTGAGAATATAGTTACATTCTTTGGGTCAGCAAATGCGTATAGCATGCTTTGCAATATGTTGCAATTGAATTATCCATTTTATGAACTTCAGGTTCATATCATGATATTCGGGGATTTACATATACAAATGATAATTCATCCCATGTAACCTTTTCTCAAGTGTTTATCATGTCTCCCCCTCATGTTAGTAAAGCTAACTTGTTTCCTCAACTTTGGGAAATCTTCTTTGTGTATTATTATGTCAATATACACAGCACATTAATAATAAGATGAAATTATTTGGTTCCTGACCCTGAACCACTTGTAAGGGGAGAATATACTCTCGTATACAACGTATATCAAACTGATATATATAACTTTGTTCTCATAAAGAACAGTTTAGCTATTAAGTGGAGGCACTCAATAATTATCTTGCTAAACCAACTTTGATATAAACCAACTTATCAAGATGAACTATCTTGAGTAGAAAATCTGGAAATTATGCTCGAAGTTAGATTACTGAGCAATTTACCTCGCAAGCACCGGCCAGGCTGCAGGTTAATAGCAATCGCACATGTAACCATATCATAGATGCATCATATGTGGTATACATGGCAGGTGAATGGGCCCATATTCACCTTTGATATTTCCAGAATTTATGGGCTTCAACCCTAACTCTTTAGTTGGTCAGTTCATTAATGAGAACAAGTGATACAAGAGAATTCGTAAAGAAATTTCTAGTTCTTTAATATTCACCCATGTGAATTCTCTATTATTGCACATCATACTTAAAATGAGATGGCTAACCCGAATGCCAACTGAATATATTATCAATATTGGTAAACTTCAAATTTACACCATGACATGTGCATTTATCAATAAACTTCAGGTTTATTATGACATGGGTTTTTATACCAATAGATATCCACTTTATTGTGGCATTCTTTTGTTTGTGTAGTACAAACTGGAGAATGAAGCGGGCAGTTTTTCATATACAAATTATCCCGCTACAAGTTGTAGTAGTAGGAGATATCAAATCTTTCCTTCATTTATAGTCTCAATATAATCAATCGCTTTCGCATGTACTTTGGAAACTGAATAAGTTTCTTTGAGACTTACTACAGCACAATACTCAATTGTGTTTCTCCAACATAGTAATAATTGGCTCTTCTAGAGCTCTCAATTAATTTTGTACTACCACAAATTCATCAACATTCATGTGGTGAATATCTTTCTTAAAGAGAAAGTTATACCATTATGGTCATGGTCAAAATTATATGCAAGATATGTTTCTTGCATTATTGTTGTCCTTTAATAGTCATATTTCCAAAATACTTTGGCGTACAATAGGTACGTGACCAACGATCATTCATGCCATATATCATCTCAAACCTCCTTCTAGGGGTGAGTGTGGTATCATCTCAAACCTCCTTCTAGGAGTGAGGGTGGTATATTTAATACCAACTTCATGTTCATATTCTTCCGATAATGAATATGTATTCGTGAGTCAGATGTTGTCACATTCACTGCGGGGATATGTGATTTTATTATCCTTTTCAAATCTGTAAATGCGTCTGGCATTCGATTTGCTATTCTTTGCAAATGGATAATATTTTGCGCCTCTTTTTCACAAATAGAGGTATGTGGATCAAGATGAGTTAATGATGCATTTTTCCATAAAATTTCCCGTTTGGTTTCACCAACTTCTCCCCCTAATTTTGGGAAAAGTGTCTCATCAAATTGACAGTCTGCAAATCGTGCAGTGTACAAATCCCCTGTCAATGTTTCGAGGTAGCGAATAATGGAGGACGATTCAAACTCAACATATATTCCTAACCTTCTTTGCGGACCCATTTTGGTGCGGGATGGCGGTGCTATAGGCACATATACTGCGCATCCAAAGATTCTTAAATGGGATATATTAGGTTCATGACCCAAAACCAATTGCAACGGGGAATATTTGTGTCAATTCGTCAGTCAGAGACGAACTAGCATTGCTGCATGCAAAATGGCGTGACCCCAAGCCGAAGTGGGCAACCTCGTTTTCATGAGTAAATGAGGTATTCAAGATTATACTCATGTATTGTCTCAATCTGATATCCATTTTGAATGATATCTTTAAAACTCAACAAGTTCCTTTTAGACTTGGAGGAGAACATTTTGACTGATATCATTAAAACTCAACAAGTTCTTCTTAGACTTGGAGGAGAACATTGCATTCTCCAAAATATCGTTCCTTTAGGCAGAGTTATAGTTGCTCTTCAGGAGCCTTCAATCAATTTAATTCCCATAGTTTGCCATACAAAAGAAAATATACGAACATGAGAATAAACAAATTCAGTCCGTTTGTTTCATACTTAAACAATATTTTCAAAATCTGCTGAAGTTATTTGACTAACTAAATCAGATAGTCGATTATATGTTTTCCATAATCGATTACTTTGCAGTTTGAAAATTTCAGTTTAAGCATTTTCTTAAAACAATCGATTGTTAAACACAAACAATCGATTGTTGAACATTGACAATCGATTGTTAAACACACACAATCGATTATTTGCTATTTTGAAAAACTTTAGATCACACTGTCTTAAGACAATCGATTATTTGCTATTTTGAAAAAATTCCAGATCACACTGTCTTAAGACAATCGATTGTTAAACATAGACAATCGATTGTTGAACATAGACAATCGATTGTTGAACATTGACAATCGATTGTTTTGCAGTTTTAATGCGAAATATTAGATGATCGACTAACTGTTAGGTTAGTCGATTACCTATACTGGAAAATAAAAATATTATTGAAATCTGAGCATATTGAAACATTCTAAAGAACTAATACTAACTAATACGAGCTGATACTAATGACTATTAGTTTATTCACTAACTATTACAAATAAGTGAAATAAAATCAAACAACTCTATCTTCTTTCATCAAGGTGATGGTGCAAGAGAATCAAGGCCATTGGCACAGTTTCAAACCTTCATTAAGGTGATGGCGCAAGAAAAACGAGGCCTTAGCATAGTCTTGGGTGGATGCATTATTTCTGTCTTTAATGGCGTCTCTAGGACCCATTGCATCCAAATGGATTTCAGCATTCAACACCCATGTCATATAGTTCTTGCCCGAAATTTCAAGGGCAACGAACTTTCCTTTTATAATGTCAGACATGAAACAAAATTACATCAAGAGCGTGTTCATACTTACGGGCTCTATTATCACATTCACTTCAGGGAATGGATCCTAATCATCTGTATGTGCTATACACAATCTCATGTCAAATATTACTTTCATATAGTGAAAGATTATTTGGAGAATCCTTATTGTTCTCATTACCACAATAATGACGATTATAATTTCGTCTATTGCCACGTCCACATCCATTGATACCTTCACGGTAATAATTTTGTCTTCTTTCAGACTTATCATATACTGCTTCCACATTCTCTAAAGGGAATGGAGCAAATTCAATGGGACGGATTTTCAATTCTTTGCCCACAATCATACATGAATTTAATCATGGCAGGACATAGAGATTTTATCACTTCACGTGGTTATAATTTCTTACAAACTCCATTAGAGTTATAATCAAACTTTGTTGTCTTTATTTGTATATAAAATCAAATCGTAGAATTTCAAGAATTTGAAAGGGAAAAGTAAATTACTTACCTTTAAGGTATACCAATTATATTTTCAATGTTTTCTCTTCTTGTTTTCTCAACGTTTTTCCCTCTTTGTTTCCGTCTCTTCTTTGTTTTCAATATTTTTCTTCTTTCGTTCCTTCTGTTTTCTTTTCAACGTTTTTCTTCTATTTTCCGTATAGAAGATTTTGGGATTTGGTTGCGGCAGAACCTCATGTGAAACCCTACACAAACAAAAGTTAAGACAATCAATTTCAATTGGTTAGAGACTCGTGCTGATAACGTGTTATGAAATAATATAAGAACAAGAACAATAATACAAGAACAAGAACAATAGAGAGAAAAGTAGAGAGAGGAGTATTCTTATTGATACTTTGGGATGGTTTACAATGGAATAGAAGCCCTATATTTATAGGGAGGTGGTGACTTAGCCACCAAGTAGTAAACCCTAGAATCTCTCTAAATATAGACATTCACCTTAAATAGAGTTCTATTTATAACAATTGCAAAGAAAAAAACTTAAACTGTTATAAATAGAATCCTATTTAAGGTGAATGTCTATATTTAGAGAGATTTTAGAGTTTTACTTTGAGGCTAAGTCTTTTCTATACCTATAAATAGAGGGGTCTTACCCCATTGTAAATCATCCCAAAGTATCAATAAGAATATTCCTCTCTCTACTTTTTCTCTCTATTGTTCTTGTTTTTATATTATTTCATAACACGTTATCAGCACGAGACTCTACCGTCTCAAGAATCGATTCTCGAGAAAAACTAAGGTATTTCTCTCTTCCTAATTTGATTTTCGATTATGTCTGACATTACGAAAAGAAAGTTCGTTGCCCTTGAAATTTCGGGCAAGAACTATATGACATGGGTGTTGGATGCTGAAATCCACTTAGATGCTATGGGTCTTGGAGACGCCATTAAAGACAGAGATAAAGCATCCACCCAAGACTGTGCTAAGGCCTTGATTTTCTTGCGCCATCACCTTGATGAAGGTTTGAAAATTGAATATCTCACAGTCAAAGATCCACTCATCTTGTGGAACGGCTTAAAGGAGAGATATGACGACCTGAAGTTGGTCACTCTACCACAAGCACGATGTGATTGGGCTCATCTGAGGCTCCAAACTTTAAGTCTGTTTCTGAATATAATTCTGCAATGTTCAGAATTACTTCTAAGTTGAAGCTCTGCGGAGATAATATCTCTGATTATGATATGCTTGAGAAAACGTTTACAACGCTTCATGCCTCCAATATGGTACTGCAACAACAGTACAGAGAGAAAGGCTTCAAAACGTACTCTAAACTGATTTCTCTCCTACTTGTGGCTGAGCGAAACAATGACCTGCTCATGAGAAATCACGAAAATCGACCCACCGGGTCTACACCATTGCCTGAAGCAGATAAGGTGTATTCTCATTATGCCAATCATGAAAAGGGCCATGGATCTAATCATGGTCGTGGTCGTAATCGGGGTCATAGCCGTGGACGTAGACAAGGAAGAAATCTCCATGATGTCCGTCACCCCCCGAGGAGAGATAACCGCCGAAAGCAGAAACGGGATTATGAGGATCCTAAGGCAAATAGTTCAGAAACTATATGTTATCGTTGCGGTGGAAAAGGGCACTGGTCAAAAGCTTGCCGTATACCAAGACATTTGGATGACCTTTATCAAGCATCTCGAAAGAGTAAAGGCCCTGAAACAAATTTTGTCTCTGACGACAATTTTGACATCACCCACTTGGATGTGGCAGATTTCTTTGAGCAACCTGATGGGAAAAAAAACCACCTAATCGGTGATGGATCTGTGATGAAGGATGATGGAATTGTTTGATTTTATTTGTATTAATTAGTGAATAAACTAATAGTCATTAGTATCAGCTCGTATTAGTTAGTTTATGATAAAATGTTAGTATTAGTTCTTTAGAATGTTTCAATATGCTCAAATTTCAAAGATATTTTTATTTTTCAGTAGAGTTAATCGACTAACCTAACCGTTAGTCGATTATCTAATATTTCGCATTAAAACTACAAAACAATCGATTATATATTTGTTAACAATCGATTATATTAAGACATAATCGATTATGTGTGTTTAACAATCGATTATATTAAGACATTGTGATCTGAAGTTTTCAAAATGGCAAATAATCGATTATGTATGTTTAACAATCGATTATATTAAGACATAATAGATTATGTGTGTTTAACAATCGATTATATTAAGACAGTGTGATCTGAAGTTTTTCAAAATAGCAAATAATCGATTATGTATGTTTAACAATCGATTATATTAAGACATAATCGATAATGTGTGTTTAACAATCGATTATATTAAGACAGTGTGATCTGAAGTTTTTCAAAATAGCAAATAATCGATTATGTATGTTGAACAATCGATTATATTAAGACATAATCGATTATGTGTGTTTAACAATCGATTATATTAAGACAGTGTGATCTGAAGTTTTTCAAAATAGCAAATAATCGATTATGTATATTTAACAATCGATTATATTAAGACATAATCGCTGATGTGTGTTTAACAATCGATTATATTAAGACAGTGTGATCTGAAGTTTTTCAAAATAGCAAATAATCGATTATGTATGTTCAACAATCGATTATATTAAAGACATAATCGATTATGTGTGTTTAACAATCGATTACATTGAGACAAACGGATTGAATTTGTTTATTCTCATGTTCGTGTATTTTCTCTTGTATGTCAAACCATGGGAAAGCAAATATGGATATCTCACAAAGCAAACTTGGATCAAATATTTGTTTAGTTGATTCATGTACTACACATACGATACTCAAAGAAAAGAAATATTTCTCTCAACTAAGTATGTGCAAGGCAGATGTTACTACAATCTCTGGTAGTAATAAATTGATTGAAGGCTCCGGAAGAGCAACTATAACTCTGCCTAGAGGAACAATGTTTATCATAGAGAATGCGATGTTCTCCTCCAAGTCTAAGAGAAACTTGTTGAGTTTTAAAGATATACGCCGGAATGGCTATCATATTGAGACAATAGATGAGAATAATCTTGAATATCTCATCATTACAAAGAATGTCTCTGGCCAAAAGAGGGTTATTGAGAAATTCCCGTCTTTATCTTGTGGCCTGTATTGGACAAGAATTAGTGCAATTGAGGCACATTCAACAGTAAACCAAAAGGTTACTCATTCCAATACTTTCGTACTTTGGCATGATCGATTGGGACACCCGGGATCGATCATGATGAGACGGATTATAGAAAGCTCATATGGGCATCCGTTAAAGGATTTCAAAATTCTTTCAAATAATGAATATCCTTGCACTTCTTGTTATCAAGGCAAGTTGATTATCAGACCATCACCAACAAAGGTTGGGACTGAGTCACCCACGTTTTTGGAACGTATACAAGGGGACATTTGTGGACCTATTCACCCACCCAGTGGGTCCTTTAGGTATTTTATAGTCTTGATAGACGCATCCTGTAGATGGTCTCATGTGTGCCTGTTGTCATCACGCAACCTTGCGTTTGCGAAATTAATGGCACAAATAATTCGACTACGAGCACAATTTCCTGATAATCCAATCTAGTCTATTAGACTGGATAATGCTGCTGAGTTTTCATCCCAAGAATTTAATGATTATTGCTTATCAATTGGGATAAAAGTGGAACATTCTGTAGCTCATGTTCACACTCAAAACGGTCTTGCAGAATCGTTAATTAAACGCCTGCAGTTGATTGCAAGGCCATTACTCATGAAAACGAGGCTGCCCACTTCAGTATGGGGTCACGCCATTTTGCATGCAGCAATGCTAATTCGTCTCAGACCGACGAATTATACAAATATTCCCCGTTGCAATTGGTTTTGGGTCATGAACCCAATACATCCCATTTAAGAATCTTTGGATGCGCAGTATATGTGCCTATAGCACCGCCATCCCGCACCAAAATGGGTCCGCAAAAAAGGTTAGGAATATATGTTGGGTTTGAATCGCCCTCCATTATTCGCTACCTCGAAACATTGATAGGGGATTTGTTCACTGCACGATTTGCAGATTGTCGATTTGATGAGACACTTTTCCCAAAATTAGGGGGAGAAGTTGGTGAAACCAAACGGGAAATTTTGTGGAAAAATGCATCATTATCTCATCTTGATCCACATACCTCTATTTGTGAAAGAGAGGTACAAAAGATTATCCATTTGCAAAGAATAGCAAATCAAATGCCTGACACATTTACGGACTTGAAAAGGATAATGAAATCCCACATCCCCGCGGAAAATGTTCCAATCCGTATTGATGTCCCTGTTGGACAATCATATAGTGTCATAACCAATGAGTCGAATGCACGCCTGAAGCGTGGCAGGCCATTAGGTTCCAAAGATCGAAATCCTAGAAAGAGGAAAGCAAATGATAGAAATGAAACTACGAAAGAATCTCATGAGGAAATTCATGATTTAACAAATTCTGAGATTCATGAAGAATCCATTGAGCCCGAGACTCTGGAAAATACGGAACTATCCATAAATCCTCTCAATATTGAGGAAAATTTTGATCGAGTGGATATAGTGGTGGATAATGTCTTTGCTTATAATGTCGCATCTAGCATTATGCAAGAATGTGAGGATCTCGCACCTCAATCTGTTGAAGAATATCGAAAAAGACATGATTGGCCAAAATGGCAAGAAGCAATTCAATCAGAACTGAATTCGCTGGCAAAACGTGAAGTTTTTTGCCCTATAGTTGAAACACCTAATGCTGTTAAGCCCGTTGGCTATAAATGGGTCTTTGTACGCAAGAGAAATGAGAAAAACGAGGTACAAAGATATAAGGCACGCCTTGTTGCGCAAGGTTTTTCTCAAAGGTCTGGTGTCGATTATGAAGAGGCATATTCGCCTGTAATGGATGCTATAACCTTTCGTAATCTCATCAGTTTTGCTGTCCTTGAAAAGCTTGACATGCATTTAATGGATGTGGTTACTGCCTATCTTTATGGCTCACTTGATAATGAGATATACATGAAAATTCCCGATGGACTCAAAGTGCCAAACGCTCATAATTCAAAGTCTCGGGAAATGTTTTCAATTAAATTGCAAAGATCTTTGTATGGTCTAAAGCAATCAGGACGAATGTGGTATAACCGTCTTAGTGAGTATTTGTTAAAAGAAGGCTATATAAATGATGCCATTTGCCCGTGTGTTTTTATAAAGAAAACAACATCGAAATTTGTTGTACTTGCCGTATATGTCGATGACATAAACCTTATTAGAACCCCCATAGAACTCCAAAAGGCAATTGATTATCTAAAGGATGAATTCGAGATGAAAGATCTCGGAAAGACAAAATTATGTCTTGGTTTGCAAATTGAATATTTAGCAAACGGAATTTTTGTTCATCAATCTACCTATATAGAAAAGGTACTGAAACGGTTTTACATGGATGGAGCACATCCTTTAAGTACACCGATGGTTGTTCGATCATTTGATGTGAATAAAGATCCATTCCGACCGCAAGAAAGGAATGAAGAGCTACTTGGTCCTGAAGTACCATATCTTAGTGCAATTGGCGCACTAATGTATCTTGCAAATACTACAAGGCCTGACATATCCTTTTCAGTTAATGTCTTAGCAAGATTTAGCTCGGCTCCTACAAAGAGACATTGGAATGGGATCAAACATATATTGCGGTACCTAAAGGGGACTACCGATATGGGCTTATTTTATGGCAATAATTGCAGTTCTGATCTTGTTGGTTATGCTGATGCTGGATATTTATCCGACCCACACAAGGCTCGATCTCAAACCAGGTTATGTGTTTACCTGTGGAGGCACGGCCATATCTTGGCGATCGACTAAGCAATCAATTGTGGCTACTTCATCTAATCATGCCGAGATAATTGCTATTCATGAAGCAAGTCGGGAGTGTGTGTGGTTGAGGTCTATTATACATCATATTCAAGACAAATGTGGTTTGAAGTGTAATAAACTACCCACGACTTTGTATGAAGACAATGCAGCATGTATAGCTCAATTGAAGGGAGGATTCATAAAAGGAGATAGAACAAAGCATATTTCACCAAAGTTATTTTTCACACATGATCTTCAAATGAATGGTGATATCAATGTGCAACAGATTCGTTCAAGCGATAATATGGCTGATTTGTTCACAAAATCTCTACCAACGTCAACCTTCAAGAAGCTAGTTCACAAGATCGGAATGCGAAGACTTAAGGATATGAATTGATGTTCTTATCAGGGGGAGTTAATGCGCGTTGCACTCTTTTTTCCTTACAAGGTTTTGTCCCACTGGGTTTTCCTTGCAAGGTTTTTAACGAGGCAACCAATAAGGCGCATATTCAAACATGTGTACTCTTTTTCCTTTTCTTTAATTTTTTCCCATTGGGTTTTGTTTTAGTTAAGGTTTTAACGAGGCACATTATTGAATAGACATTCAAGGGGGAATGTTATAAATAGAATCCTATTTAAGGTGAATGTCTATATTTAGAGAGATTCTAGAGTTTTACTTTGAGGCTAAGTCTTTTCTATGCGTATAAATAGAGGGGTCTTACCCCATTGTAAATCATCCCAAAGTATCAATAAGAATACTCCTCTCTCTACTTTTTCTCTCTATTGTTCTTGTTTTTATATTATTTCATAACATAAACTCTTTACTTACACTCAAGACCAGTTTATGGTAAAATATAAATTAATCTTTTTTTGAACCAATAAAATAGTAGATTAGTTAGTAGAAAGAATTATATATTTATTGTATTGTACAAATTTAAATAAAATGAGGATATAAATTTTCGAAAGATTAGTTCTATTTAGGTGGTATAGTTGCAACTTGCAACTAATAGCTTCAATTAGCATAACGTTATTATGTTCTTTATCTTTTACATCAAACATCTCAATTATCTGAATATCCCTTGTCATTCTATTTAGCATAAAATTACAGCTTTTTTTGTATCTTAATACTATCATGTTTGCAGTTCAATAAGTTATGAAACATAAATTATTTTGCAACCGTTTTGATGGAAAGTTTCACATTCTCATATTATGAGGATTGTTACTTCTAATGATGTCCTTTTTATAAAACCTAATTAGCCTTAAAAGATTTTGGAAAATTAGTAACATGAAAATAATTTAAATTATGTTACAAAATTCAAATAAAAAACTAATTCATATAAAGTAAAATCTTAACTGATTTTAAATTCCTAAATATTAGGACATATTCAATAAGAAAAGATTTCATTAGCAAAATTTTCGTTAACTTCAAAATGTTAAATATTAGGAAAATAATTTAATAACTATTTTATCTAGTGTGAGCTCTATTTTAATAGAGTAAAGAAGACGAATGATAGTTCACTAAGTGTCATGACCCAATTGTTGGGTTTTTATGTATTTAATTAATATATAAAATACTTAAAAGAGGGTGAATGAGAAATGGAGGAAAATGAAAATTTTGAGTAAAATTTTAAGTTTCCCTTAGTAAATAGACATTTTCCCATATTGGAAGAGAAAGAGGTTTTTATGGGTATATAAGCAATTGCTCTTCTTCTAGCTCTTAAAGAGTTGAGATGAAGGTAAGTCTCGCGTCATCGTCGTCGTTGTCGCTCGCTCGCTCGGCTCGGCTTAGGCTTAGGCTTCGCCTTCAGATTATTCGATTGATTGATTAACTGTTTAGACCAAATTTATTTGTTAATTCAGCCCAACTTTGGCTATAAATACAACACTATTTTGCTCAAAATTTTACTACGATTTTCTGAGTTTTCTCCTCCTTCTTCTGCATAGTTTAAGCGCTGAAATTTGTTTTCTGTCATTTCTGTTTATATTTACTTATATTTCTAGAATTATTTTACAAATACAGTATACTAACAAGCTTAAGGAATTTAATATACTTCTGTATTTGTACTCACTGTTTCTGGAAGAGCAAAACCTTTGTGGTTTTGTACTCTATTAAAATCTATGTGATTTTAACGCTTATGCCATTCTTTTACAGAAATGACTAATGATAATGTGAACCAAGTTGTTCCAATGGTGACTGCTAATGCCTCAACAAGTCGAACGACACTGGCAGGATTGGCACCAGCAGAGAAACCTGAAAATTTTTTCGGAATTGATTTCAAGTGCATGCAGTAAAAGATGTTCTTCTATTTGACTACTCTAAGTCTCCAAAAGTTCATCAAGAAAGATGTTCCTGTGCTATCCGATGAAATTTCAGAAACTGAATGCTTTCTCGTGATTGAGGCGTGGAAGCATTAAGATTTTTTTGGCAAGAATCGTATTCTAAGCAGGCTCGAGGATGCTTTGTATAACATCTATAGTGGCGTGGAAACGTCAAAGGAACTGTGGACTGCGCTTGAAAATAAATACAAAATCGAAGATGTCGGGTTGAAAAAGTTTGTTATCGTTTTGGACTACAAAATGGTAGATAGCAAGCCTGTTATTACCCAAGTCCAGGAATTGCAAGTGATTATTCACGACCTCCTAGCTGAAGGTATAAATCAAATTAACATTGATGTTGAAAGTAGTAATCTTAGTATTTTTACTAACAGAAATTCCATTGAAGGTCTTGTCATCAATGAAGCATTTCAAGTAGCAGCGATGATTAAGAAGTTGCTTCCTTTGTGGAAGGACTTCAAAAATTTCCTGACCACAAATGCAAGGAAATATCCCTTGAAAATCTTATTGTTCGGTGGAGAATCGAAGAGGACAACAAAGTTGCTAAAGAGAGATTCTGTGGGAACTCAACAATATTGGAGCAAATATGGTTGAAAAGCATGATGATGTTGATGACTTATGTGCCATGCTTTCCGAATGCAACTTGGTTGGTAATCCTAAAAATTGGTGGAATGATTCTGGTGCCACTCGCCATGTTTGTGCTGTTAGAGAAGCTTTTGCTACTTATGCTCTTGTTGGACCTGATGAGACGATTTCTATGAAAAATGCTTCAAACACCAAGATTCAAGGATGTGGGAAGATATTTCTCAAGATGACTTCCGGCAAAATGGTGACTTTGAACAACGTCCTTCATGTTCCCGAGATTAGGAATAATTTAGTGTATACTGGACTACTTGTTAAGAATGGTTTTTAATGTGTTTTTGTTTTTGATAAGGTTATAATAAGTATGAATAAAATGTTTGTAGGAAAAGGTTACCTCACCAAGGGCATTTTCATGCTGAATGTAATGGTTGTTGAAAATAATAATAGAATTTCAGCTTCGTCTTGCTTACATGAGTCAAATAAATTATGGCATATACGTTTGGGTCATGTCAATTATAACACTTTACGGAAAATGATCAATTTGGAAGTACTGCCCAAATTTGGATGTGATAAATCAAAATGTCAAGTGACTGTGGAGAATAAGTATGTTAAACATCCTTATAAGTCAGTTAAAAGGAATTCAAATCCTTTAGACTTAATTCATACAGATATTTGTGGCATGAAGTCAATACCATCTCGCGATGGAAAGAAATATTTCATAACTTTTATTGACGATAGTACTAAATGTTGCTATGTTTACTTACTTAATAGTAAATATGAAGCAATAAACGCATTCAAGCAATACAAAATTGAAGTTCAAACGCAAATTAACAAGAAAATCAAAATGATAAGAGTGATAGGAGAGGTGAATATGAATCTCTTTTTGAACAAATATATTTACAATATGGAATTACTCATCAAATAAAAGCCCCTTAGAAGCCCTATCCAATTGGATTGCAGAAAGAAAGAATCATTCATTAAAGGAGATGATGAACGCATTATCGATAAGTTCTGGTTTGCCACAGAACTTGTGGGAGGAAGCCGTTCTTACGGCTAGACGAATACTAAATCGAGTACCCCAAAGCAAAATACAATCCATTCCATATGAAAAATGGAAAGAAGGAAGCCCAGTTTGAATTATTTTAAAGTGTGGGGTGTTTGGCAAAAGTCCAAGTTCCTATACCCAAAAGGGTAAAAATCGACCAAAACCATTGATTGTGTTTTCATAGGATATGTGACTAATAAAAAGCATATAGATTTCTGGTTCATAAGTTAGAAAATCATGATATTCATAATAATACGATTATAGAATCAGATAATGTTGAGTTCTTTAAAGTATATATCCGTATAAAAGGGAATGTGAGTCAATTGATGAAGGATCTAAACGACCTCGGGAAGAAACAAAAGAAAGTACACTTAATCAGGACGATCCAAGACGTAGTAAATGTCAAAGAATGTCCACTTCATTTGGACTAGATTTTGTGACTTTCTTATTAGAAAATGAGTCTAAAAAATTTAAAGAAATATGTTTTCTTTGGAATAATTGCTTTGGAAAGAGACAGTCAATAGTGAAATAGAATCCATACTGAACAACCATACATGAAAATTGGTTGATCTTCCTCCTAGAAATAAATCATTGGGTTCTATATGGATCTTTAAGAGGAAAATGAACGATGATGGCACTATTGACAAATTTTAGGTAAGACTTTTGGTCAAAGGGTATAGGCAAAAAGAAGGTCTTGACTATTTCGATACATACTTTCTAGTCACAAGAATTACGTCCATACAAACTTTAATAGCATTATCTATAATTTATGGTCTTGAAATTCATCAAATGGATGTTAAGACAACCTTCTTAAATGGAGAGTTGGAGGAAGAAGTTTACATGGAACAACCTGAAGGGTTTGTGGTTCCAGTTAAAGAAAAGAAGGTATGTAGACTTGTTAAGTCCCTTTACGGACTAAAACAATCACTCAAAAAATGTCATGCAAAATTTGACCAAACAATGTTGTCAAATGGTTTTAAAATAAATAAATATGATATATGTGTGTACATTAAAAATGATCCAAATCACATAGTCATTGTTTGCTTATATGTGGATGATATGCTTATAATGAGTAAGGACATTGCCAATATAAATGCTACTAAGCGTATGCTAACTATCAAGTTTGATATGAAAGACTTGGGAGTTGCTGATTTAATTATGGGGATTAAGATCTATAGACTTCTCAAGAACTGGCATTGTCACAATCTTATTATATTAAGACAGTACTTGAAAAAGTCAAACACTTGGGTTTTAAAGTTGCAAAGACTCCAATTGACGTGAATCTTGCATTAACAAAGAACAAAGGCTAAAGCATATCACAATTGGATTATGCTCGGGTTTTGGGTTGCTTAATGTACATCATGAATTGTACACGGCCAGATATAGCTTGTGCTATAAGTAAATTGAGTCGATATATGAGAATCCAGATCAATCTCATTAGATGGCCATGAAACGAGTTCTGGGGTATTTATTACATACCCAAGACTTTGCCTTGCACTACAGTAAATATCATGCGATCATTGAGGGATACTGTGATGCAAATTGGATCACCGAATCAACTGATTCCAAGTCCACAAATGGATATGTATTCACTATTGGTGGAGGAGTGCTGTCTTGGAAGTCGTCCAAACAAACTTATATTGCCTGCTATAAAATGAAGGCTGAATTCATTGCTTTAGATAAAGCCGGCGAAGAAGCTGAATGGCTCCGAAATTTCTTGAAAGATATTCCATTTTGGCCTAAACCATTGGCACCAATATGCATACATTGCGATAGTCAAGAGGCAATTAGAAGGGTTGGGAGCGTTATGTATAATGGTAAATCTCGTTATATATGACGAAGACATAAAACCGTTAGATAATTACTCTCTAGAGGAATTATCACGATTGACTATGTAAAGTCAAGTAATAATGTGTCAGATCCACTTACAACATGCCTAACTAGAGAGGTAATTGAGAAGTCATCAAGGGGAATAGGACTGTGGCCGAGAACAAGTCATAGTGGAGGTAACTCTACCTAGAAGAATGGAGATCCCAAGATCTTGGTTCAAGGAGATCAAACAAACTCTTGAATGACGGTTCAACATTGTCAATCAAACTTTTGGTCCATTCTCGTGATGATACAATGTTCAGTACCAAGGATAAAGCATTAAGGCTTTTTAATAATTTGTAAATTTGATATGTGGTATATCAAATAATGTATCTATGGGATGACACGTTTAGGAATCACCTATGTAAGTGTGAAGTGTTAGCCACTTCAAGGAGAAATTTGTAAGGCCAGTTCTCAATGCACTTATGAAACCAGGCAGTGTTCATGGCTGAAACAAACACAACAATGAGAATCAAAGACGGTTAAGGGTTGGTTGTGTGACTTGTGGTTGTCTATGTATACACCAAAGTTTGACGATTCAAAGATATCAAATCTATCGATTGATCGAGTACATCCGACATAAGTTCACTATAAACCTACTTATCCAGATGCAATTAATACTTACTTGCGAATCACAAAGTTTTTCATGCATACTTTCGTGATATAGCCATTCCCCATTCATGTGGTGGATTTTTGGGTTTTTATGTGTTTAATTAATATATTAAATACTTAAAATAGGGTGAATGGAAAATGGAGGAAAATAAAATTTTTGAGTGAAATTTTAAGTTCCCCCTTGGTAAATGGACATTGTCCCATATTAGAAGAGGAAGAGGTTTTTTATGGTATATAAGCAATTGCTCTTCTTCTAGCCTTTAAAGAGTTCAGAAGAAGGCAAGGGTCGCACAACCGTCGTCATCGCTTGCTCGCTCGCTCTGCTCGAATTGGCTTCGGCTTCGGATTTGGATTTGGTCAAATAATCAATTGATTTATTAACTTTTTGGACCAAATTTATTTCTTAATAGTATAATATAAATAGAAATGTTATTAAATATTTGTTTTAATAACAGAATATTAATATTAGCAATCCATTTTTCTGTTTTGGTAACAGAAAAAAACTACCCTCTTCAATTTTTCCTCTTTATTGTTGAGTAAATAGTCTTTACGTAATGGAATTTTTCCTCTTTATTGTTGAGCAAATAGCCTTTACGTAAAAGTAAGTGTGACTTGCTACTGAACTTTGTGTTCACTAAAACACTAGGGTTTGAAGTACCACTACACCAGTGTGTAATTCGTTTTATCCTTGGAGGGAATAATCCATAACCTTGGGTACTAGGTTGGTATTAAATTCTTTAAAGAAACACTGTGAATTCAGTGGGCTCGAATTTGTTTTTTGTTATTTCTGTTATGTTCATTTCTGTTTATATTCATTTATATTTCCAAAATTATCATACAAATACAGTATACTAACACCAATTTCACTTCAAGTCATGATGACGCCCAATACCATTGTCAGGCAAGCAAAAGGCAGAAATATTGATAAGTTCTAGTTTTACTTTTCCAAACCAGTTACAAAAATTACTAAATTTGAATTTAAAACGAGTGGTAATTAGCAACGTACCATAATAATTATACAATCCAAAAAGAATAGTCTACTAATGTGTGTGTTAAAACCTCGTGTCACAAGTATATAGGCATCTAGTAGAATGCACAAAAAAGAATAAATTTATCCTACTGTCTGAAGTAGAATAGACAGCCAAAAAGTAGATAAAGACTCCATCACACTACTGAATGGCATAGGAAAAGAG
Source organism: Nicotiana benthamiana (assembly GCA_034376525.1). NCBI lineage: Eukaryota > Viridiplantae > Streptophyta > Magnoliopsida > Solanales > Solanaceae > Nicotiana > Nicotiana benthamiana. Next base: position 72,045,299 of record CM067332.1, read on the forward strand.
CAGCTCACCGTGGAATCTCGGACTACGATCAAGTATGCGCACCAGACTGTAACCAGATGTACCTGCCTCAGATCATGTACAATTAAGTACTGAACCATAGTGTGAGTACATAAACAATATGTACCCAGTAAGTATCCCGTCTAATCTCAAAGAAGTAGAGACGATAGGTCGACTTGACACTTACTAGGGTCAATTAATATAAGAAAGTGTCATACTAAGCATGTATATCACAATTAAATAACAATTTATAGTAAGAAGTGAATAGATCATTCCCTAAATGTTATCACAGTTAGCCATTTACATTCCAGGGCATTTAGCAAGGCAACTTATGAATAAGAATTCATGTAGATGTCATACGTACATTACACCGAGGTCGTACGGCTTGGTCCAACATAAAGAAAATATGCACTGCTAGAGGGTCGAATGGCGTGAACTATAGATGCATCTATTTCTACCGAGGCGATAGGCCGGATCCACAAATATCAATTATTATCAAAAAGGCACATAAGGTACAATCATAGTCAAATAAATTCATACAAGTTATCAAGTGCATGCATGCATTCCTATACTTTTATTTCCAACCCTTAACAAATCCAAAGTGACTCATTAACATGAACGAATATAGACATTTCAAATATAGCATGATACGAGCTCTAAACAGCCCGGAAAATTAACATAATAGTATCTACGCATGGACTCCCGTCACCTCATGCGTACGTAGGCCCCACAATTTGCAACACGTAATTTAATTAACTCACCTATGGGGATAATTATCTCTTATAAGGTTAGAAAGGAGACTCACCTAACTCCAAGCGTACTTCCAATACCAAGAACGTGCTCAAACCCTCAATTTGGAGCCAAACGATCTGAAACTAGTTAAACGGGCTAGGAACTAGTTAATACAAGCTCAAGAGTTTGCATTTTAATTACTAAAGTAATTTACCAATCTTAAACACAAGTTTCCTAAAATTCGACCCCATGCCCACGTGCCCGGATTCCGAAATTTTTCAAAAAAATGTTGTTCTTTATAACCTAAGGATCAATAATATATGATTTCTACTTCATTCCACAACAAATTTCGTGGGTAAATCTAACTTTTATCGAAGTCCTAGGTTTTTCTCTAATCCCATGATTTTTCTTTAATATTTGTGTGTTAATCTACCAGAGGTTTACACTAGAAATAAATAGGATAAACTTTACTCAAGATGATAGGTAAAAGTATTCTTTCAAGAGCTCCAAGATCGCCCAATATATGAGTTAAAATAAGCAAAAATGGCCTAGAGCCCATAATAAATGAAGGTCACTGCCTTATGCGATTTCTGAATTTGCGGTGCTGAGCCGCACCTGTGCCCACCACTTTTAAGGAAATAAGACTGCTTCTGCAATCTGGGTCACTCCTCCAAAAAGGCCCACCGCTCCTACGGTTCTGCTTTTGCAGATTAAGGGCCCCATCTTCTGCTTTGGGCTGCCTAGCCTAGGCTGCTCCTGCGATAGGTGGACCGCTTCTGCAGTCTTGCAGTTGCGGCTTACCTACCGCAAGTGCAATTTTGACTGCAACCATTAGCTTCAGCCCTTTCCTAAACTCCTAACTCAACTCGAGCCGCATCCGTTCGACGCTCGGGGCCCCGGGTCCCTGTCCGAGCATACCTACAAATCTGAAATGATAAAACGGACTTGCACGAAACCTTAAAACGCTCGAAAAAATTCTAAATCTAAGAATCACCCCAAAAACCAATTGAGTCAAACGTATGAACTTCAAGTTCTTAAGTTTACTTCTAACGCGTCCGAAACATACTTACAATACTCAGATTGACACCAAATTTTGAGAGCAGGTTTGAAAGGTTATATTGGAACTGTACTGGGCTGGGGAACCAGCATACGGGCCCGATACCAATATGATCAAGCATTATTCAATTTTATTAAATTCTTAGAATTTCAGTTTAACAATTTCTAACAAAAATTATTTACTCGGGCTAGGGACCTCTTAGTTCGATTCCGCGCATACGCACATGTCCCATATTTCCTACGGACCCTCCGAGACAATCAAAATAGAAATCTAAGTCAGTTTACTAAAAATGTTGACCAAAGCCAAACTTAGCTTTTTAAGAAAATCTTAGGGAATCAAGTGTGCCTATTTCAACCCAAACTCTTCCAAATCCCGAACCAACCATCCCTGCAGGTTGTAAATTAGTTAACCCAAGTGTGGGAAGTCTTTATTTAGGGGGAAGGGGTTCTGAAAAGAAAAATGACCAGTCGAGTCATTACATTCTCCACCTCTTAAACAAACGTTCATCCTCGAACGGACATAGCTAGGTAAATGATGGGGATATCTGCTCCGCTTGTCCTCATCGGACTCCCAAGTTGTCTCCTAAACTGGTTGGCCTCTCCACTGGTTCTTTACCATGAAAATCTTGTTGGATCTCAACTGGAAATCCTGCCTATCAATAATGGCAACTGGCTCCTCCTTATAACCGGGACTTTTATCTAGCTGAATAATACTGAAGTCTAACATATTGGACAAGTTAGTGTGATACTTCCGCAGCATCGATACATGGAATACTGGATGAAATACCGACAAGCTAGGGGGTAAAGCAAGCTCGTAAGCAACTCCCCAACTCGCCTCAACACCTCAAATGGGCGCTCAACTTGCCCATCTTCCCGTATCTCATAACACCCTTCATTGGTGAGACTTTCAAGAGAACCTTCTCCCTAACCATGAAAGATACATCACGCACCTTTTGACCCGCGTAACTCTTCTGTCTAGACTGAGCTATACAAAGCCTCTCCTGAATCAAATTTACCTTCTCCAAGGAATCTTTCACCAAGTTTGTACCGTAAAACTTAGCCTCACCAGGATCAAACCACCTCATAGGAGAACGATATCGCTGACCATATAAAGCCTCAAATAGATCCATCTCTATATTGGAATGATAGCTGTTATTACAAGAAAACTATGCCAATGGCAAGAATTGGTTCCACTATCCTCCAAAGTCAATCACACATGCTCTGACTCTGACTGTTTGTCGGTCTGAGGATGGAAAGTTGTGCTAAGTTCTACACGAGTCCCCAACTCATTCTGAATAACTCTCCAAAAATGGGAAGTGAACTGAGGGCCTCTATCTAATATGATGGAAACAGGCACACCGTTCAACTGGACTATCTCCCAAATGTAAATCTGAGCCAATCTCTCTGAAGTTTAAGTAGTCACAATCGGGATAAACTTTTCTGACTTGGTAAACATATCAACAATGACCCATACTGCATCAAACTTCTGCAAGGTCCAGGGCAACCTAACTACGAAGTCCATAATAATGTGCTCCCACTTCCACTCTAGTATAGGCATCCGCTAAAGTAAGCCACCTAGCCTCTGGTGTTCATACTTAACATGTTGGCAATTCAAATACCTAGACACATACTCCACTATGTCTTTCTTCATCCTCCACCACCAATAATGGTGCCTCAAGTCACGGTACATCTTCTTAGCACCTAGATGAATGGAATATTGCAAGCTATGTGCCTCCTCTAGAATCCTCTCCCTCAGACCATAAACATTAGGAACACATAGGTGACCCTGGAGTTGCAGAACACCATCCTCGACAATAGAAACCTCCTTGGCACTATCATGTAGCATTGTCTCTCTGAGAACGTCCATATGTAGGTCATTGAACTGACGGTCCTTGATTTGCCCTAATATAGAAGACTAAGCAACAACACACGCAAGGACTCAACTGGGATTTGAAATATCTAACCTTACAAGTCTGTTAGCCAAGGACTAAATGTCCAAGTCTAGTGGCCTCTACTCTGCTGGAAAGAATGCCACGCTACCCATACTCTCTGCCTTCCTGCTTAAGACATCTACGGCCATATTTTCCTTGCCCATATGATAAAGAATGGTGATATCATAGTCTTTCAGTCGCTCAAGCCATCTATATTGTCTTAGGTTGAGATACCTCTTCTTGAACAAATGTTGTAAGCTACGATGATTAGTAAACCTCACATGACACCCTCTACAGATAATGCCTCTATATCTTAAGAGCATGAACAATCGCCACCAACTCAAAATCGTGCACGTGATAATTCTTCTCATGAATTTTTAGCTGTCGTAAAGCATATGGAATAACTTTCCCCTTCTGCATCAATATGCAACCCAAGCCAACACGTGAAGCTCGTAATATACCGTATACATCCCTGAACCGGAAGGCAACACACAAACTGGTGTTGTAGTCAAATTCTTCTTGAGCTTTTGAAAGCTCATCTCACAATCATCAGACTAGTGGAAAAAAGCACCCTTCTGGGTCAATCTAGTCAGAGGTGATGCAATAGATGAAAGGCCTTGAACAAATTGCCGGTAGTAACCTGCTAGCCCTAGGAAACTCCTGATCTCGGTCACTAAAGTAGGATGTGGCCAACTTTGAACTACCTCAATCTTCTTGGGATCCACATCAATACCCTCTTCTGACACAATATGCCCTAAGAATGCCAGTAGCTCTAGCCAAAACTCACATTTGGAGATCATAGAATATAGCTTCTACTCTCTCAAGGTCTGAAGCTTTACTCTCAAGTGTTGCTCATGCTCCCCCCAGGCTACGTGAGTATATCAAGATGTCGTCAATAAAGTCGATGTTAAAGGAATCAATATAAGGTATGAACACTCTGTTGGTCAAGTCCATAAACGCCGCTGGGGCATTAGTCAAGCCAAAGGACATCACCAGAAACTCACAATGGCCATATCTAGTACGTAACACAATCTTCAGAACATCTGAGTCCCCAATCCTCAACTAATGGTACCACGATCTCAAATCAATCTTAGAGAACACCCTAGCACCCTGTAACTAATCAAAAAATCATCAATACACGACAACGGGTACTTGTTCTTGATGGTAGCCTTATGCAACTAGCGGTGATCAATGCACACCTGCATGGTCCCATCTTTCTTCTTTACAAACAACACTGGTACACCCTAAGGTGACATACTTGGTCTAACAAATCCCTTTGCTAACAACTCCTCAAGCTTCTCCTTAAACTCTTTCAACTTTTTCGAAGCCATACGGTACGGTAGATAGATATAGGCTGGGTAATCAATATAGAAATCAATATCGCAATCCGATGGCATGATAGGAAAATTAGAAGGAAACAAATTGGCGAATTCTCGAACCACTGAAACTGAATCAATCGTCGAAGACTCTGCGATAGTTTCCCGAACATAAGCTAAACATTCCTTCTCGATCATATGTCGAGCCTTCAGGAAAGAGAAAACCCGACTAGATGTATCAACTGTGGAACCCTTCTACTCCAACCTTGGCAACCTTGGCATTGCTAATGTAACAGTCTTGGCATGGCAATCAAGGACAGCGTTGTATGGGGTTAACCAATCCATGGCCAGTATGACCTTAAAGTCAATCATATCAAGCAACATGAGATCTGCTGTAGTCTCAAAGCCACAGAATGTAACCACACAGGACTGGTAGATCCGATCCCCACAAAAGTGGAAACATAAACATAAGTGCCTAAGGAATAACTAGGAAACAAACAAACAGAGATGATACATATAAATAGGTAGACCCTGGATAAAATAATACCGAAACATCTCCACCGAAGATGAAAATGATACATGTGATAACGTCATCTGAGGCTAATGCATCTATTCTGGCCGAAAGGGCATAGAATTTGGCTGGAGCACCGGCTGACTAGCCTCCACCTGTCTGAGCAGTAGCTGGCTGAACTTTCCTTATCTGGCATGTACCTCTAGGATGACCTATACCACAATGTGCCCCGCCTCTAGGTGGTTGGGCAACCAGTGCTGTAATCATGGGATGCTGACCTTGCTGTACTGCCTTGCCCTGAAGTCTGGGACAGTACCTCCTTTAAGGGACCCAGGTCTTTGCACTCAAAACAACCCTATAGTGCGACAGACTGCTGTCCTGATGACTGGCCTTGATGGCCTGTAGACCCACTAGAAGAAGCCTGAATAGCCAGCAGGCGGTATGAACCCTCCAGCATAGCACTGAAATAGGAACAAGAAAAACCATTAGGACCTGAATACCCATTGGAAGAACCTTGAATGGCTGGCAGGCGATAAGAACTCTCAAGTATGGCGCTGAAATAGGGGTGCGCTGGAGCACCCGAGCAGGTGGTGGTGCTGAATATTGGGGCCTGCTGGGCTGACCCCTCCCAATTTGACCTCTACCCCTAGTCGGGGCACCTCTGAACTCTCTGGAGAATCTAGTCCTCTTATCCTGCTGCATCTAATCCCTAACTCTCAAATGGTATCCCTCGATCCTTCGAGCAATCTCCACCACTAGCTGATAAGAAGTACACATCTCCACCTCTCCGGCCAAGTTGGCCCTAATGCCAGAATGCAACCCTGCAATGAACCTCCTCACCCGCTCCGTATCAGTAGGAAGTATTATCAATGCATAGCAGGCTAACTTAGAAAACCTCGCCTTACAGTCGGTCACAAACATCTAACCTTGCTCAAGCTGCTTAAATTGATACCACAGCTCTTCCCTCTCAAATGGCGGGTTATACCTATCCAAAAATAACTGTGTGAACTGGCTCGAAGTAATGAGAGGAGAACCAGCTGGCCTGCCATGAATATAAGACTGCCACAATCTATGGACCCTGCCTTCTAGCTGGAGACTGGTGAAGTTATCCCCATGCGACTCCAATATCCTCATGTTGTGCAGTCTATCCGTTCACCTATCAATGAAATCATAGGGATTCTCATGTTGCTCCCCTCCAAAGACAGGAGGGTTCAACCTGGTCCATCTGTCAAATAACTTCTGTGGATCACCATCCGCAGCTGGTCTGGCTTGGGCACTACTGCAGCGATTATCTGAGCTCCATCCACGGGTAGTGTACCCGGAGTTTGATACATTACAACTGTATTACCTGGAGCCTGAGCAGTTGGGATTTGTGCTCCCCCTCCCGCCTATGATGTAGCTGGATCCGCTGGAAATAAACTAGCCTGAGTCATGGTGTCCACGAACCACAACATATGACCCATGACCTGTTGGAAACCTGGTGTTTTCATATAGTCTGCCGATGTAGGCTCAGCTGCGGGCATCTCGCCCTGCTCCTCAATGATAGGATCTCCCGTAGGATCTGCCAGGGTGCTATTTGTATACTCTGAGACGCCTCCATCCCCTACCTCGGGCTGGTGCCCTCCCCCGGCCTCTTCCTCAGGCTCGAGCAACAGAAAGAGCAGTTGTTCCCGGATCTGGGACATCTGCCGTGTGTGTCCTCACCATCTATGAGAGAATAGAATATGGAAATTAAGTATACCAACCACTGTACGATAGGAAATGATTAAAAAGTAGTTTCCTAACACCATATAGCCTCTAGAAGATAAACACAAACGTCTCCGTACTTATCTGTGAAACTCTATTTGGTTTGCCCATGACTTGTGAGACCTACATGAACCTAGCGCTATGATACCATATTGTCACGACCCAATTTCACTTCAGGTCGTGATGGCTCCTAACACCGTTATCAGGTAAGCCAACGCGCAAATATTGATAAGTTCTAGTTTTACTTTTCCAAAACAGTTACAACAATTTCTAAATTTCAATTTAAAATGAGTGGTAATTAGCAACATACCATAATATTATGCAATCCCAAAAGAATAGTCTACTAATGTGTGTGCCAAGACCTGGTGTCACAAGTATGTGGCATCTAGTAGAATACACAAAAAAGTATAAATCTATCCTACTGTTCGAACTAGAATAGAAAGCCAAAAACTGCAGAAAGACTCCATCACGCTGCTGAACGACACAGGAAAGGAGCAGGTTACCGTGGAATGCCGGGCTACGATCGAGTATGGCAACAGACCAGTAACCAGATGTACTTGCCTCAGATTCTGTACAATTAAGTACTAAAACATAGTATGAGTACATAAACAATATGTAACTAGTAAGTATCCAGTCTAATTTTGAAGAAGTAGAGATGAGAGGTTGACTTGATACTTACTAGTGTCAATTAATATAAGAAAGTGTCATACTAAGCACGAATGTCACAATTAAATAATAATTTATAGCAAGAAATGATAGGTCATTCCCTAGATGATATCACAGTTCGCCATTTACATTTCAGGGCATTTAGCAAGGCAAGTTATGAATAAGAATTCACATAGATATCATACGTACATTATGCCAAGGTTGTATGGTCCGATCTAACATAAAGAAAATGTGCACTGCTAGAGGGTCGAATGACGCAAATCATAGATAAATCTATTTCTTCGGAGGATCGTCCCGATCCTCAAATATCAATTATCATAAAAAGGCACATAAGGCACCATCATAGTCAAATAAATTCATTCAAGTTATCAAGTAAGTGCATGTTTTCTTATACTTTTATTTCCAACCCCTAAGAAAACCTAAGTGATCTCATTAACATGAGAGGATATAGATATTTTCAAATATAGCATGAGACGAGCCCTACACTATCTGTACAATTAACATAATAGTAGCTACGTACGGACTCTCGTCACCTCGTGCGTACGTTGCCCCCACAATTAGCAACACATGATTTAATTAACTCACCTATGGGGAAAATTCCCTCTTACAAGGTTAGAAAGGAGACTCACCTCGCACCAAAGCGTACTTCCAATATCAACAACGTGCTCAAACCCTCATTTTGAAGTCGAACAATCAGAAACTAATTAAACGAGGAAGGAACTAGTCAATAAAAGCTCAAGAGTTTGCATTTTATTAATTAAAGTAATTTCCAACTTTAAATACAAGTTTCCTAAAGCTGACGGGCCCACGTACCCTGATTTCAAATTTTTTTGAAGAAAGTTGTTCTTCATAACCTAAGGATCAATAATATATGATTTTTAATTATTCCATAACAACTTTCATGGTTAAATCTAACTTTTATCAAAATCCTAGGTTTTTATCTAATCCCATGATTTTTGCTTAATCTTTGTGTGTTAATCTACCCGAGGTTCAAGTATTAAACTAGAAATAAATAGGGTGAACTTACCTCAAGATTCTAGGTGAAAGTCTTCTCTCAAGAGCTCCAAAATCTCCCAATAAATGAGTGAAAATAAGAAAAAATGGCCTAGAGCCGTAATAAATTAAGGCCACTGCCTTCTGCGATTTCCGCATCTGCGGTCCTGGGCTACATATGGGCCAACCGCTTCTGTGGAAAGAAGACCGCTTCTGCAATCTGGGCCACTCTTGCATACAGGACCACCGCTCCTACGGTTCCGCTTCTGCGGATTAAGGGCCGCATTTGTTGTCTTGGGCTTCCTGGCCTGGGTCGCTCCTGTGATAGGTGGATTGCGGCTTACCAACCACAGGTGCGATTTTGACAGCAACCAGCAGCTTCACCCTTTCCTAAATTCCTAACTCAACTCGAGACGCATACATTCGACGCTCGAGTCCCTGCCTAAACATACCTACACGTTCGAGATGATAAAACAGATTTGATTGAACCCTCAAATGCTCGAAACAAATATAAACGAAGAATCATCCCCCAAAACCGACTGAATCAAACTTGTGAACTTCAAGTTCTTCAATTTTCTTCTAACTTGCTAAAATGTACTTACACTACTCGGATTGACACCAAATTTTATGAGAAAGCCTTAAATGTTATATTGGACCTGTACTGGGATACGAAACCAACATACGGGCCTGATACCAACATGATCAAGCATTATTCAATTTCATTAAATCCTTAGAATTTCAATTTAACAATTTCTAACAAAAATTGATTACTCGAGCTAGGAACTTCAGAATTCGATTCCGGGCATATGCCCAGGTCCCCTTTTTTTTACGGACCCTCCGGGACCGTCAAAACAAAAGTCCGAGTCATTTTACTAAAAATATTGACCATATTCAAACTTAGCCTTTTAAGAAAATTTTAGTGAATCAAGTGTGCCTATTTCAACCCAAACTCTTTCAAATTCTAAACCAGCCATCCTCGCAGGTAGTAAATTAGTTAAACCAAGCACAAAAAGTTTTATTTTAGGGGGAGGGGGTTCTAAAAAGCGAATCGATTAGTCGGGTCGTCACACTAAGGGCCTTCATGCATGTAATATAATCTATATTATTATAAAGGCATGAATACAATGTCAGTTTATAAAAATAACCTTGTAATATTAAGCATAATAACTCATAATAAAAGGACATAACATGAATTCTATATATCAGCCTTATAATCCTATTAATATAGGACATAATGTTATACGTTAGGAATCCTACATGTTTACCTTTAGGAATCTTATTAGTATAATTACTTTTGGGATATCTAATTCATTTAAAATTGAATAATTAAATATCTTTAGTCATGTAATCCTATTACTTTTAGGATATACTTCTTAAAACTTCCCATTACTAATTAATTTAAAAATGTATTATAATGTCCTATTTTTAGTTTAATATGAGAATGTATTATATTATCCAAATTTATTTAGAAAAATGAGATCCTATATTATTATAAAAGCATAAATACAATATTAATATACTAAAATAACTCCCAAAATATTAAGGAAGAACTCATAGGGAAAAGTCATACCATAATAATCTATTTTCGGACTACAATAACTTCTATGCTAATTTTTAATATTTAAATTTTAAAATTAATAAATTTTATCTATTAAATTATTATTAAAAATATATACGAATATTTAATAAAATTAGATTGATAAGACTCCTTCATATTGACAATACATTACCACTCCACAATTCCAATACCCAAAAAAATTAAAAGTAATATTAAATGGACTACATAAAGAGTTAAAATTGATAAAAAGATACCCCCACATTAATATATATATTTATTTTATATTTAAACTATTTTTCTAGTCAAATAATATATTTTTAATTAATTTTTCATGTAATATTAAAAAATATCCAATTAGTAAACAACAACTAAGAAAATATTTAAGAATATAAATACGTGAGAAAAAGAAAAGAATGATTGGTAAGAGTCAATACCACTAATGATTTCACAAACATAACGATCTAAAAGTAAAATGTCATATCAATCTTTTACTCTTTGAAAATAAAATTTACGATGAATAAAATTATAATTAAGATTAAATATTTAAAATAAAAAATAAACTAATATTAAGATCGGAATCAATATAAAATTATTTTTATGTTAAAAATAAACAATTAAATCTTTTAATTAATTTTTTAGCAATAGAATCCAATTCAATTATTTTTTTAAATCCATTTAAAAAAATTTAGGGTATATAAATTTATTCCAAAAAAAGAATGTTAGAACACAAAGTAAAAAGGATAGTATATTATTGAGAATCAAAATACTATGCAAGTGTTTGAAGAAAAACAATCAAAGCTAAATCCTAATCAAGAACAAGCTTAGACAAGTTCAAAATGCATAACGGGACATAGGAGAGAAAGACCGTGAACAGTGAATTGTAAATTCTCTCTGGACGGGTGAACAGTGAATTGCGCATGAACAATAACTTAGCTTTACTGTAGCGTGCGTGAACAGTTCATTTCCGTCAATATTCTCACTGGAATCCGGTGACGGATTATTAATATTTTGGTGTCTCGACAATCTCCTTCTTGAGGTGAACACCTTCCTTTTATTGTTTTTCCAAAATCTTAATCCAAACGCAAGAGATCTTAAATCTTGCGATGCTTACTATTCATTCAAATTCTGATCCTTTGTTTGGAATCTTTCGGCTTGCTTAGTTTTTTTTGGTTGTCCAAAACGCTGGATGAACTCGTGTCTCATTGGTAGTATCTTGAAGAGTTCACGCGATTTTGGCAGCCATGGCTGCATAGCTCTCTCCCCAGCCTTTGGCTGTGGGAGAGATTATTCAAAATTCTGTAACAACAACTTCAAAAGAATTTGTAAAGCCATCGTATGCGTCTGTTACTCAAGCTAAACAAACAGTTTTGACAAAGATCGAGCTTTGCGCAGTCAACTTCGAACATGAGCATCCGGTAATCCAATTCACAATGGAAGATGTTAACACTTAACCAGGGAAGAAGGTTTGCACCAAGCAGTTGTGATAAAGTTTTCTAATGGCAAACCTGATTTATCGGAAGTACGACGAATATTTTCGTTGCAATTTGATGTTAAAGGTCGTTGTAACGTTGGACAGTTGGAATATAGGCACCTTCTAGTCAGGTTTGATCTGTTCGATGATTGTGCTCACTTCCTTGGTAAGTCGACAGGTTATCTTAAATCCAAAGGCGAAGAATATTTCTTCCGAACATTTCCATGGACTTTCGGATTTAATCCAAAAGAGGAGACATCGATGGCAGTTGTATCGATCTCTATGCCAGGTCTGCCACCAAACTTATTTGCAAAAAGGTCTCTGCTGTCAATTGCGTCTGCTGTTGGAAAACCATTTGCTGTTGACAAGGCGGCGCAGGATAGAACGAGGCCAAGCACAGCAAGAGTCAAGGTTATTGTGAACCTTTTGGATAAACACCCAAAAAGGTCATGTTACAATTTGTAGATTCTATTTCCGGGAAATCTGTGGAGTTCCAGCAAATCATTGTATACGACAACCTTCCTAAGTATTGTGCCTTTTGCAAACACCAAGGACATGATGAAAAGGTTTGTAGGTTTAAAAATAAAAAGCTGGTATAGAGGAGGATAATCTGGGCAGCCACACGACTTGTAATGGGGTTGTTTTGACAAATTGCAAGGGGAAGCAAGGGATTTTCTAAATGGGAAAAGAGCTATACAAAGAAAGGTCGTGCACAATAATCCAATATTGAATGAGGGTCAAGGTGTTACTGATTCTGCTGTTCAACATGTAAATGTTGTGTTGAAACAGAATGTCGATCCAAATAAAATTCAATCTGCTGTGACTGTCACTGCACAGTATGCTGAAGTAGTGAATACACAAAACAATACAGTTTTAAATGAGAATTCTGGTCTGTGTGATTCAATTGTACATCATGGTATTGGAAAAGATGCAATGAAACAGAATGAGGATCTTAAGTCTTCTCAATTCTCTGTAAGGACAGTTTCTGAAATGCATAATACTAATGATGCAGTGCTTTGTATCAATTCTGTTGCTGATCCAGTGAAGCCTCCAATAAATGGCTTAGCTCAAACTCATTCAGGTAAAGATTTGTCTAAGTTGACACCTTTTGCTGAACCACATAATCCAGCAGCCTTGACAGAATATTCTGTATGGATAAAGACACACAACAACAACAATCGATCCACAACAATCTAACTGCTATATCATTTGAACCAAAGGAAAAGCCAACACAGATATCTGCTACACATCCAAGCAGTCCTGATATGATCCAAAAAGAAATGTCTGAAATTATTCCTACGTCTGATTCAATTGGGCAGGAGAATGGTCTGGAGGGTGAGACAGTACAGCTGAATCCAAAAATAGATTTGGATACTTCTGAGCATACCAAAACAGAAGCTGGCAACAACAAAATTCAAGAAGCTAGGCTAACTGAGCAGCAGCTTGTTTTACAGAATGCACACGACCAGATCACAATGCAGGTTACTCAAGCTGATACTACTGAGGGGGAGGTTTCGAACTCCAAAAACTTAACACTCAGCAGAGATAACAATCTAGCTGTACATACATCTCCAAACATAGCTACTACAAGGTCAAAATTTAACAGTAAGGAAACAATCTTCACAGGACAGAATAGGCAGATGGCCTTTGCTCAATGCTCGACATTCATATCCAATTCCGATGTCGAGACATCTTTCAAGGATTACAGAAAACCAACTTCTTCCTCTGGAAATAACAAACAACCTTTCTTTACCAGGAGAGACTTGATTGTTAGTTCAAAATTGTGGAAATACCAACGAGATTATGACGACGACGAGGCGTTAGAAGAAGGATTTGCTGCTTTCTCATCTTCAGACGACGACCAAGATTTTGAGGAGGTTACTTCAGGAGAGGACAGTGAGGACCATTTCACAACTCAAAGGAAGTTAGCGACAACTAAGGGTGCAATTCGAGCTGCTAATCGACTTGCAACACCATTGCTGATAGCTGCCCAAAATAAGATTATATCAATTAAACCAAGCACTTCTTTGGAGAAAGGACAAAAACAAATTGTGGTAACTGCTTCAGACGTCGATCTACAGCGTACACAATTTCTGAAGGAGGAGATAGGAAGACACATATACGAAGAAGGGGAGGAAGAAGATATTTTATCACATTGCAGAGCAGAAGCATCAAGAAATGGAGATTTATCACCGAGGCATTTTAAAACAAGTAAGAAATCTCATGCAAGAGATACAAGTTGTGAAGGCAGGATGAGAGAAGTCGATAACATACGGAGACCACCGATAAGAATCGCAAAGCAAAAACAAGTCATGCAATCATTCGTTACTAAACCAAATCGTTCGAGGAACAAGCGTGAATTTTAAAGGCATAAAGAGAATCCTCTGACAATTGGAGCTAACAGTCCACAAATATGAAGAAAATAAAGCAAATCCGCTTTCTTTACCATCACGTTAATGTTCATCGTTTTCTTGCTTTTATTTCATGAGGCTTTTTAGGGCCTCGATAGGTTTTATAAGGTAAGGTTGCTGCCGGTTATCGTTATATGGGTTACAATACTGGCGTCTCCCTCCTTATCGTATAAACCTATCTTCTTGTAATTTTCTTTTGCTTTTTTATTATTATCATAATAGGTTGAATACGGTAAGGTTAGACCGGTTGTGTTATATGGGTAACAACTCCGGCGATTTGACTTCCTTACTCGTTATTCACCTATTTGTGGTAAAAAAAAAATCAAGAACAAGCTTTCAAAACTATAGTATGATGAGCCAACTACTGTATAATGAGATTATTCTCTGTAGATACCTTCGACGAGGTCAAAATAATATTTCTATGTCATGCATTACTTGCAAATATCATATTAAGAGGCATACCACTATTAGCAATAATAGCAACTGGTATATCAACAATAATTTTATTATAAGGCCACCCACTTCAGATTTGATATACCTCTTCAAACAACTTAAATAACCATCACAATTATATTAAAGATGAGCAATGGGGAAAAACTTATAAGGAAAACAAAATTGATAATATGGGATGAAGTACTTATTTCTAAGTGTCTAACAATTGAAATAATTGTCCGGAGTTCTAGAGATATATTGGATATTAATGAACCGTTTAGTGAAAAATTAATGTTTGAGAGGTAATTTTTATCAAGTACTACCAGTAGTTCCAAAATCGATAAAAGCAGAGACAGTAAAAGCTATCTTGCCAAAGTTATACTTTTGGCCTCAAGGAAAAAAGATTCAACTGACAGGAAATATAAAGTAATAACTTATTCATTATTTAGTGTTTTCTTGCTTCGTTTCAGATACGAAGAAGAGCATCAATAAAAGATGATTTGATTTTTGCTGAACACTTGGTTATCAATCCCAATAATTATAGTAGTGCACTTAATAAGAGGAATATTTTTATCATTAGATTAAACGCAATTTGTGCAAATCGCACGTAGAATTAAAAAAGACTTTTTAGCTAGCAGAAAGGATTATATTAATCAACTAAATAAAAGGTTATAAAATGTATTTAAGCTTTTGACTTAACAGAAAATGATACCAATAATTACTGCTAAAAAAGTACATAAATACTTTAATACCAATTGGTCTTCTACCACACATGTTTATTTTTAAGTTTATTATTTATTACGTATGTTAGCGCCACAGTATATATAATAGACTAAGTTGAAATTGAGCTTTATTGTATATAGGTTAATTTTGAAGAAAATATGTCCATCATGCTACAGAAAAATATAGATAGGCTGAATAGTTTATGTAATAGACCACAAATGGTATATACAAGTTTTGACAATAACGTCATGCGTGCAAAAATTATGATACTGTCAATGTATTTCTAAGTATATTCTTATCCCCTAATTCAACTTTCGTATTCCGAAACTAAGAAATATGCTTTGAAATTTGTGTAAAAATAATTTTTAGTATGTTTATATTTTTTTGAAATATAATAAATAAAGCACAAGGATAAATATACTAAATATTGACTACATTTATCGAAATATATTTTCTTGCACGAAAATTGTATATTGCCCTTTCAAGAGGAATATCAAGATCCACAACAAGAGTTCTGGTTAAGCAGAGCAACTAAAGCATTAAGAGGAAGCATACACAAAAAAGAAAGTTGTCCACAAAGAAGTATTCGTTAAAAAATCATTACACTGAATACTTTAAATTATAATACATAATTATCTAACATGATAAAATTGATCATTTGTGTAAGTTTTGATAATGTTCTTTTATTTTAAATTTATGTATTATGCTAATGTTATAATATTTTTCGGCATGAAGATGGTTGATGTATTATTAAAAATAAAATTACTTTCATTAATTAAATTTTATTGTTCCTTTGTATAAATAAATATTTAAAATTATCATATATTATTATTATTATTATTATTATTATTATTATTATTATTATTATTATTATTATCATGCAATGCATATTCTTAGATATCAGTATCGATATTGATATAAATGTTTAACGTTATGACACACTTGTCAAATAATTTATACATAAAAAACATGTATTTTTTAACCTGTTCCCAAGTATCGATCATATATAGATTCAAGTGTAATTTCCTATCGAGTCATTGCTTTTAATCAAACAAACCCCCCCCCCCCCCCCCCCCGCGCCTTCCTTTTTTTTTCCTCCTAATTCAATTATACTTCTACTAGGGTGAAAATTAATTTTACTTAAATGCTCAATTAACACTTACATTCAACATAAATATGAATTTGTTTTTAAAATATTTGCATTACTTTACTTATTTATTTGATTACCAATCAAATGAATCTTGTTAAATATTTCTACCATAACAATATTTTTCTCTAGGTTGGATACCAGGGAAGTGAAGAAAAAGCAAAGCAAAACACCATCGATGTAAAGAATTTTTAGGACTATCAGGTAACTAAAGAATATTTACAAGCAAATTGTCTTAATATTTAGTATTTATAATCTTAAGAATAAAATAAATTATCTAATACAACAAATAAAAGTAATCGGATAATATAAATAATTCACGATTTAACTTACACTCGAAAATTACTAATGAGAGATAAAGAAAGATTATTTTTTGTATCCTTGTAATTTTTTATTTTGTTTCCTTCGAAGTTTCCATTCCTTTCTTTTTCCTTTTTATCCAAGAATAGGGTTTATATTTTGCCTTGCAATTTAGGTAGGAAAGTGAAACTGCATCGAGAGTAGGCCAAAAGGGATAGATGTCACTTCATGTTATGGTAATCTATCAAACTTTGGATAAACTTAGTTTTCTTTGCAAGTGGAGTGAAATTGAGTACATTAAGTGAATTTGACTAACACTTTGAGCTCGTTGAAGAAACCACTACAACAAGAAACTTTAGTTCATCTTATCTTTTCTACGAATTTATTTTAAATTTGGGGGATGGATAACATTTCTCAATCTTAATCAGAATCTTGAATTTGAGCTATGCAAATATAAAAAAATCCTGGTAGTAAGTTTTCTACCAATTTTCATTGTGAATACAAACATCATATTGTTATGTACAAATTAACGTATTACAAACTATATAAAAAGATTATAAAAAGAATACTTACAATTTAAAATATTAGAAGAATTGTAGTAAAAAATAAACTGGTATGATTCTTCTATTGGTAATACTCATAATAGTGTCATTCTTTAGTAATAGAGAAGTACTAAGGTTTCCTTGGAAAATTTTGCAGTAGCTAGAGCTCATGACCATGGAAATAAATCCAAAACCAAGGCTACATGTATATTAATGCATATGTATTCACTACTATTAGTTTGCACAATATAAGTACATAACATAAATTAGTAAATGATAAATATTTACTACAAATCACATATAAACTTTTCTTTTTCTAAATTCGGAATCATGATATTAATAGTACTTCTAATACTTCCATTTTTCACACTACCGTGTCACATTTTTTTCCCCTTAATTTCTCATTCGATATCTGATACTCACGTTAAGCCCCGACTAATCCAAATTCTAGCTGCCTAAAATCTGAAAGAGCCTCCGTCCAGAATTTTAGTGCATGTCTCAATTGTTGACATATAATTGCATACCCACCATCGCCAATTTAAGCTGCAAACTAAAGCCAAATGCTAATCAAAGTCCTTATAGATAATTAGTGATGAAGTGAAGGGTGGACGAATATTAAGAAACAAAGTCAAATCTCTATGCCTGCTCAACTGTAAGTTAGGGGCGGATGTAGATTAGTGGCACCTGATTTATCTGAATCTAATATTTTTAACGCGGGATATAATTTTTTTTATATAAATTCAATAAAATTGCAATAAGCTATAGGTCTGAACACTTATAGTTTTAAAAATATAATCACTTTAATATTAAAAATTTTAAAAATTAAATTTATAAAATTCAATTTTGAATCCGCTTATGTTGGATGTCGTTAATAGTAGAGACGAAAAGTGTTTTGGATTGTGTTGCAGCTCATTAGGCAATCATGCAATTGCTATTTCGGATGGTCGGCCGCACGCTATGGCTTTCGCCGACAATTTCTTTCTTAATCAAACATTTCTTTATTATATTCTTTAATTTAGCCCTAATGGTAGGGCACACTTTCTCCTTCTCAATAGAAGAGTCAACTTTTAAACAACAAATGTTTTGGCCTGTGGGGGTATGGTTCTTGGGTTCTCTATCGAAATAAAGAAACATATTAAAAAGACTGGGACGGTATAGCACAAGGGGACGTTTCGTGACTATCCAAATTTAATTATAGGTAGGATGGCGTCCAAATAATTATTAGGCAAGTTAATATTGATCAACTAATGAGTTCTCATTTATTTTGTCAAACAATCCCAATATTTAGTTAACTTAAATTTAAAACATTCGGTAAATAACGAATTAAAACGACTAAAGGGAAATCACAATTATAAGAATACAACCCAGAAATCAAGTCTATTAATAAGTGCTAAGGATCTAATGTCTCAAAGTGTGTGGACAATTAATAGAATATACAAAATAAGATGACCCTACTGTCTGAAATAAGCAGATAGATATAAGCAAAAGAGAAGCTTCGGTATACTGCTGAACGGCTAGAGTGCGGGAAGCTCACCATAAGTCTCAGTCCGGATCAAGTATGCGCGCCTGGCGGATAACTAGATGCACTTGTCTCAGATGCTGTACAATTAAGTACAGAAGCGTAGTATGAGTACATAAATAATATGTACCCAATAAATATCCAGTCTAACATCGACGAAGTAGTGGCGAGGGGCTGATTTGACACTTAATAGAGTCAATAATAATATAATTTAAGTGTTACGATAAGCATACGTAGCATAAATAATAATGACAGTTTAAGAACATGGAGACGTAAGATATTCTTTCATAAACAAAATGTCAATTTCAGTCATATCATGTAACAACTTACACTTTAATGTATTAAAGGAGTGTAAAACACAGGAAGTTCCAAAAAAAAATAACATGCACAAATTATGCCAAGGTCGTACGGTCCTATCAAACAAAATATTTAACTATACACTACCGGGAGGCCGAATGACACAACCATAGATATATCTATTTTCCACCGAGGTGTTCGGCCCGAGCCACAAATAATAATTTATTTTAAGAAAGCACACATTTTCCATTTATAGGCAAGTGTTTCATACAAATTCTTATGTAAGCGACTATAACCATCAATATTTATTTTACCAATTTTCAGCATGACTTAAGTGATTATAGTAAAAGTAAGGACACAAGAATTGCAGGTACAACATAATATGGGTCCTAAACTACCCCGACAATTAGCATAATAGTAGCTACTGACTCTTCTCACCATGCATATACGTAGCCCCCATATATAGGTGCATATATTTATTTAATTCACATATGGAGTTAATTTCCTCTTACAAGGTTAGAAATGCGACTTACCTCGTTTCGAGCCTACTTCTAACTTAAAAATACGCTCAAATCCTCAAACTGGAGTCTCACAATCCGGAACTATTCAAACGACGTAAAAGCCAATCATCATAGGTTTACAAGTTCATTTCGAGCTGTGAAAGTGATTATACAACCCCAAAGGTAAGATTCCTAAAATTCACCCCTGGCCCATGTGCTCGGATTTATGAAATTTTCAAAGGAAGTTGTTACCCATAACCTTAGGATCAAGAATATATGACTTATTCTATATTCCATAACAAATTTCGTGGTTAAATCTCATTTTTATCAAAAACTCATGTTTTACTCTAAACCCAAATTTCCACTAATTTATATATTTTAATTTATCCATAAACTATGTAATAAACTTACATTAGGTAGAATTACTTACCTCACAAAGCTGGGTTGAGATCTCCCCTTTTGAAACTCCCAAATCGCCCAATAATGTAATAAAATGACCCTAAATATGCCTAAGTCCCAATTTCAAACTCACTTCACAGCTGCCTCATTCATCACGAATGCGACAGGAGCCTCGTGTTCATGAAGGCCATTGGCTCAGGCCCTCTGAAGGCATTTCATCACGAACGTGACCAATGACTTGCGAACATGAAAGCTAGCTTGGCTAAACCTACTCTAACGCGAGGGTTACTTGACAAACGCGAAGAAAAAAGCTAACCCAACCCATCTACTCACTCTACGCGAACGCGAGTCGTCTCACGCGAATGGGAAGATCACTGACCCAGAATTTTGCGAACACGGAGTTGCTATCCCAAATTAAAAGTAAATTCCCCCTCCTATCCCAACTTCTTCTATGCAAACGTGATGGTCTCTTCCCGTTCGAGAAGAAGGAAACTACAACTGGGCAAAACCTGGTTTTATGCAACTAGCTTCGAGAGGTCCGAAACTCATCCGGGCCACTTGGGACCCCGTCTAAAGGCACTAATAGGTCTGTAACATAATACGGACCTAATCATATTCTCGAAACTCAAAAAAACAACAGCGAAACCAAGAATCATACCCCAAAACCAAATTGAATCAAACTTTGAACTTCAAGTTTTATAAATTCGCCGAATGCATCGAATCATACTTAGATTACTCAGAATGTCATCAAATTTTACGTCAAAGTCTTAAATGATATTATGAAACTATTTCTTGTATCGGGATTTAATTCGGATATCTATATCACAAAATCCAACTCCAAACCAAATTTCAAGAACTTCAAAATCCATAAAGAACCGACTTTCACTATTAGGCGCCAAAATGCTCCCGGATCATCCAAAACCTGATTAGGATATACGCCCAAGTCCTAAATCATCATAAGAACATGTTGGAACCTTCAAATCCCGATTCCGAGGTCATTTAGACAAAATGCTAACTGAAGTCAAACTTGTCCTTTTAAGCCAACCTTACGGAACCAAGTGTTTCGATTTCAACCCGAACTCTTCCAAATCTTGAATTAACCATCCCCACAAGTCATAAATTAGTAAAGGAAAGTACGGGAAGTCTTATTTAGGGGAACTGTGTTCTAGAAAGCAACATGACCAGTCGGGTCGTTATATTCTCTACCTTTTAAACAAACGTTCATCCTTGAACGGGGTTTAGACTCATACCTGAAGTACTGAATAAGTGTGTATATATACTCTGCATGTCCTCATAGGACTCCCAGGTCGCCTCCTCGGCTGGCTGGCCCCTCCACTGAACCTTTACCATAGAAATGCTATTGGATCTGAACTGGTGATCCTGTCTATCAATAATAGCAACTACCTCCTCCTCATAACCCAAGCTATCATCAAGTTGAATAGTGCTGAAGTCTAACACATGCGACAAGTCTATATGGTACCTCCGGAGCATAGACACGTGAAAAATTTGATGAACTCTTGATAAGCTGGGAGGTAAAGCAAGCTCATAAGCAACCTTCCCAACTTGCTTCAACACCTCGAATGGGCCTATAAACCCAGTGATAAATTTTCCTTCTTCTCGAACCTCATAATACCCTTCATTGGCAAGACTTTCAAGAGAACCTTCTCGGCGACCATAAATGAGACATCTGCGCCTTGTGATCCACATAACTCTTTTGTCTGGACTCTGTTGTGCAAAGTCACTCCTGGATCAACTTTTCCTTTTCCAAGGCATCTTTCACCAAATCTGTAATATATAACTTAGCCTCGCCAAGCTCAAACCATCCGATAGGAGAACAACATCGCCGACCATATATAGCCATCAAATGTTCCATCTGGATGCTGGACTGATAAATGTTGTTGTAAGCAAACTCGGCCAAAGGCAAGAACTGATCCCATTATCCTTAGACGTCAATCACACATGCTCTTAGCATGTCCTCTAATATTTAAACTGTCCGTTCCAACTACCCATCAGTCTAAGGATGAAATGCTGTGCTGAACTCTACACGGGTCCCTAACTCGCTCTGAACGGATCTCCAGAAGTGGGATGTGAACCGAGGGCCTCTATCTGATATGATGGAAATAGGCATACCGTGCAACCAAACTATCTCCTGAATATAAATTTGGGCCAACCTCTCTAATGTATAGGTAGTGACAATCGGAACGAAGTGTGCTGACTTGGTCAACCTATCGACAATGACCCAAACTGCATCAAACTTCCGCAAAGTCCGCGTCAACCGAACTACAAAATCCATAGTAATGCGCTCCCATTTTCACTCAAGTATAGGCATCTGCTAAAGTAGGCCACCTAGCCTTTGGTGCTCATACTTAACCTGCTGTCGATTCAAGCACCTATCCACATATTCAACTATGTCTTTCTTCATCCGCCGCCACGAATAATGCTACCTAAGGTCACGATACATCTTTGATGCACCTGGATGAATAGAATACCATGAACTGTGTGCGTCCTCTAGAATCCTCTCCCTCAAGCCATCGACATTCGAAACATATACATGACATTGGAGTCGCAGAATACCATCTTCGCTAATAGAAACCTCCTTGAAACTACCCTGTACTACCATCTATCTGAGAACTACCAAATGCAGATTATCAAGTTGTCGAGCATTGATCTGTCCCAATAGTGAAGGCTGGGCAACAACACATGAAAAAATGCGTCTGGGCTCAGAAATATCCAACCTCACAAGTCTCTTGGCCAAGGACTGAATGTCTAAAGCTAGTGGCTTCTCCTTTGCTGAAATGAATGCCAAGCTACCCATACTTTCTACCTTTCTGCTTAGGGCATTCACGACCATATTTGCCTTGCTCGGATGATAAAGAATGATGATGTCATAATCCTTCAGTAACTCAAGCCATCTGCATTACCTCAAATTGAGATCCATCTGCTTGAACAAATGCTGTAAGTTGCGATGATCAGTATAAACCTCACATGACACTCAATACGGATAATGCCTCCATATCTTAAGAGAATGAACAATGGCGATTGCCTCTAAGTCATGCACATGATAATTCTTCTCATGAATCTTTATCTACACGAAGTATATGCAATAACTCTCCCCTTCTGTATCAACACACAACCCAAGCCAACGCATGAAGCGTCTTAATATAGCATATGAATCCCTAAACCAAATGGCAACACTAGAACTGGTGTTGTAGTCAAGGCTATCTTGAGCTTTTGAAAGCTCGCGTCACAATCATCTGACTAACAGAAAGGAGCACCCTTCTAGGTCAATCTAGTCGAAGGTGTTACAATGGATGAGAAGCCTTGCATGAATCGACGATAATAACCTGCTAACCCTAGAAAACTCCTTATCACTAAAACTGGACGATTTTTGCTTCTGCGATATTTTTTCCGCTTCGGCGGTCCTCGCTTCCGCGTCCAGTTGACCGTTTCCGCGGTTTGACCATTTCCTCAGCGGCCATTTCTACGATCGATCTTCCGCGACTACCGTGAATGCGGTCCCTTTGGCCGTTTCTGCAGTCTCTGACTTCCTTTTGGCCGCTTCACTGGCTTATTGTCCGCTTCTGCGGACACCGTTTAAGCGGTCTCCCAGTCGCTTTCGCGAAAATACCAGAAGCAGCAGTCATTTATGATGCTTAACTCCAAAATTTCTCGTTTAACCATCCGATATCACCCCGAGGCCCCCGGGACCTCAATCAAAAACGCAAACATGCCCTAATGCCTCATTCAAACTCGCTCGGGCTATAAAAACGCTATCTTTAACATCAAAAATCACCAAAATCATTGAATTTCTTTCTAAGTTAAACTTAAACTTTCCAAACTCCTATCCGATGTCGGAACCAATCAAGCAAGGTCCAAATGACCTGAAAATTTGCACACATACTCAAATTCACCTAACGAAGCTAATGCAACTCTCAGAATTCTATTCCGACCCTCGGATCAAATTTTCACCTATCAATCAGATTTTTCCGAAATTCTAACTTCGCCAAAATAGGCTAACTTTCACTTCGGACCTCCGAATTCACTTCCTCTTTCACTCCTAAGTCACAAATCATCCCCCGAAACTAGTCGAACCATCGGAAATTCGTTCCGAGCCCTCTAACTCAAAAGTCAGCGTTCGGTTGACTTTTCCAACTTAAGCTTTCCTTAAAGAGACTATTTGTCTCATTTATATCCAATATCAATCCAAACCACTTCAAACTTACCAGAAACATATAATAACGCACGGGGAAACATATAACGGGAGTAACGGGGGCTGAAATACAAGAGACGACGGGTCGGGTCGTCACATCATGCCTATAGGAGTAATCAGTTGAATCAGCTTCGTCTATTTTCTTTATGAGTCTAAAATCAGTAAAGAAGATCGTTTAAAATCTGTATAGCCTTTTATTTATAAATCCAGGAATCTTTTCTCTTAAAACCAGTAAATTTTTTATACTTTTAGATATCATGCCTATAGGTCTCATATAGGTAAGCCATCAGTTGATTAATCAATGGGTCAGTTCTTAATAAATTGCAGCCAAATCGAGCTTAATTCGGACATCTCATCTGAGAAATATGTGGTAAATCAGCATGTCCTAACGCTTTAAATTTAATTCAGACAATAACTAGTATTTGAATCATACTATATAATTTGCTCCTTAAATGGGAGCCTATCTGAGCCTTAACTGCTATTTGTTTTCCCCCATTACTGCTTATGTGTTCTTGCTTGTCGCCTTAGACTTTTATCCTTTCTATAACTCTAAAAGCCCTAACTCCCTCCCTTTTAGGATTATAGTCCTAACGCCTCCGGGACTGATAGGATTCGGACGGGTAATACCATGCAATAAATAAATGATACTATTCCGCTCTTTAATACCTTAAGGGAGTAGGAATGTTAGATATGGATATGATGACAGTGCGTTAATACCTCATGTAGCCCCTCTCTTTTGAGGGGTGATTTCTGGGTAGTACATTGACGTGATCTATATTAATCATAAACCTAGGACCCCCTTTCCCTTTTACTTATTATTCTTTTCATATTTGTTTAAATCTTTTTTTAAAACGGCTGCCCTTTTCAATTTTTCCTCAAAAAACTTACTCGAAATATTATGTGAAAACACCTTTTATTTGAGCCCATATTTGCTTACTTGTTACGTGAAGTCACAATTATAACATGGCCGAGAACCACACTAGTGGATCTTGGGGGTACCTAACACCTTCCCCCGAGATAATTTCTAGTCCTTACCCAAACTCTGGTTCTTCAATTCAAAACTTTCTAAGTGTCCTAATACACTTAACCCTTAGGTGACGACTCTTCAAATTCACAAACCCAATTATTTAAGGTATATACACTTAAAATTGTAAAGAGTTGTTAAATCATACTCTAATAAGTTACTTACCATTTAAAGTAGATTATTTGTTAATGCTTGTTATACATAACAGTTTAACTTAGATACAACAGCAGTTAAAGGATATTTATATTATTTAATCAGTTGTAGTAAATTGTTGCGATCGAAATAAAAAGCGTTAACAAACGAAAACTTCGGTGATGATAAATTAGATGACGAAAATTAAACCATACTTAAAGAAAACAGTATAATGGGCTTTGATCAATTGACCAATATTTATAAAAAAAAATTACTAACATAAAAGAGAGTATCAAAATATCATAGACAAATCTCCCCTTAATCAGTATTCTCAAATTAAAGAACTACATTATGGATATTATGATGTTGTTGTTGTTGTTGTTGTTGTTGTTGTGTGAAGGAAAAGCACTCACTTTATAAAGGTCCATAGCCTTTTTCTCGAACAAAATTATCTGTTATGAAAGAGATGTATATATTTCTTTCAAAAGAATATCATTATGGTAAATATAAAATTTCATTATAGAAAGAAAACTAAAACAAACCCCTTAAATTAATATTATGAATGTGAAGATATTCTTATATATTATTTAAACTCGCACACCATTGAGTTTCCACTTCTACTCTATGGAAACTCACTATAAGCCGAATTTATATATATAAGGAGAATTTTGGAGCAAAGATAAAGTTATTTCCTTGTGATCAATAGGTCACATATTAATATTTATATCAGGATAGGTTATTTATATTTTACCAATTAGGTATGGCCCTTTCTTTAATCGAGAATACAAGATGCTTTTTTGCATTGGCTGTACTTTCTTTTTTCTTGGATCATATATTATTTTAACTACGGGTGTTCATGGTTCGGTTTAGGTCGATTTTTTCCTAAAAAGAAATCAAACTAAGTAAGTTATTTTTTCAAATATTAGAACCAAAATAATTATGTCGATTTTTTATCGATTCAGTTTTTGTCGGTTATTTATCGGTTTTTTCTTAAATATGAGACATACACTACCAAACACATTTTTCGGCGCCTATAATTTCAACATATCACTATTATCAATTGTTCTTTGAGAAATCTAACATTTACAAAGATATATTGATGATAATTGAATCAAATAGTGATGAATAATTTAAGTACTCAATTAAAAATCGATTAATTTTTAACATCAAATAAATTCTTGTACTTGGAAAATGAAAACTACCAATCAAACTAGAATTTAAAGGCAAAGAATTAGATTATTATAATGGTAAAATACTTTAAATCACCCCTAACTTAGCTAAGTGTATTAGCATCCTCCCAAAACTATGATCAGTCTTAATTACTCCCCTCAATTTGGCCTTTTGAGAGTCATTACCACCCCTAGACATTGAAGTGACAAAAAATATGATTGCACTCACCTGCCATGGATTCTTCTGTTTATGTGACATTTTTTTGAATTTTTTTTTTACCTTTTTAAGAATAGTACTTTTTAGATAAATTTTTTTGAATACAATTTATAATAAAACTTGGATAGAACTATATTACTTAGGATAAATATTTTTATTTAACCAGAAATAATAAAGTTTTAGTTAATCTTTTTTTGAATCTGACCTGAAAATAAAGATTTATTCAATTGAAATAAATAGTCAAGGCATCTAAAAAGTTATAAAAATACATAATTTGAAATTAATTATTTTGAGTATAATTTTTATATAGCTCTAAATTACGGTGCTCTATTTTTTTTTACGGTTTTACCTAAAAAAGTAAAAATATACAGTTGAAATAAGTAGTCATTGCATCAAAAAAAAAAAGAGTGTACAATTGCAATTGTAATTTCTTGCAATTGTACATACTTTTATTTCTTCTTTTAATGCGATGACTATTTATTTCAACTATGTATTTATTATAACTTTTTAGTTGCCTTGACTATTTAGTTTAATTGCTTAAATCTTTATTTTGAGGTGAAATTAAAAAAAGATTAACTATAGCATTATTATTTTTGGTAAAAAAAAAATAGCCTAAATAATATAGTTCTATCCAAGTTTTATTATAAGTTGTATTCGAAAATGTATCTAAAAAGTAATATTCTTAAAAATGTAAAAAAAATTATTTTCAAAAAAATATCACATATAAAGAAAAATCCACGTGGCGGGTGAGTGCACCCATACTTTTTGCCACATCAACGTCTAGGGGGTAATGACTCTCAAAAGACCAAGTTGAGGGGGGTAATTAAGATCAGACATAGTTTTGAGAAGATACTAATAATCTGAGCCAAATTTAAGGGTGATTTAAAGGATTTTGCCTATTATAATAGTAAAAACTAGATTAAAAATACAAATGAGTAATAGATACTATAAAATTTTAGAAACCTGACATAAAAATACATATATATGTGTAATAATAAATTTAAATAGCTACTTTTATAGTTAGTTTGGTTCGATTTTTTCGGTTATTTTTTTTTATTAAAATCAAAATCAAACAAAATTTGATCGATTTTAAAATTCAAAACCAAAATCAAATTAAACATAAAAATATCAACTTTTTTATCGATTTAATTTAGTTTCGATTTAGTTTAATTTTTCGAGTTTTTATAAACACTCCCAACTTCAACCAATAGTCAAATACAAAAAGAAGATATATAGGAATATAGGAAAAGGAAAGAG
Source organism: Nicotiana benthamiana (assembly GCA_034376525.1). Classification (NCBI taxonomy): domain Eukaryota; kingdom Viridiplantae; phylum Streptophyta; class Magnoliopsida; order Solanales; family Solanaceae; genus Nicotiana; species Nicotiana benthamiana. The sequence continues at coordinate 72,073,555 of CM067332.1, forward strand.
AAACATAAACTCCAAACCAAACCGAGAGAAAGAGAAGTTCGTGCTGTCACGACATTTTAGACCAAGAAATGCACGTTGGGGTGGTGGCTTTCAATGGTCGGTTGGTTGGTCATATGTCTTAAACTTCAAATAATTAACTCTCCCTTGTAATCCAAGAGACTAATTATTTTCCATTTCCTTTTTAATACTCACATTTCTCTTTTCTCTCTTTCATTCATCAAAATAATTACAACCTTTTCAATCTTCTTTAATTTTCTCTGATAATATTATTATTCAGATGAGGACTTTGTGCCCTAATTTGGATAGAGAAGATGGGCTTGAAACTGTACTTGAAGTTCCTATTCCTGAAGAAATGTTTGTTGATTCATATAAACATAAGTCATGGCAAAACATGAAATCTTGGATCAAATCTCATAGTACTGATCATAATAAATCAATTCATGCTTCGGTTTTTGGTGGTAGAAATGCTGAGATTCAACTCTTGCTTGGTGTTGTTGCTGCTCCTTTGACTCCTCATCCTATTCCTTTTGATCACTCTGTCAATAAAAAGATCAATGATCATCCCATTGTAAGTTCTTTTACAGTTCTCAAGTTTCCTTCTTCTAACTACTTTCGTTGCCTCACTTTTGTGATACAGTTTGAATTTCAAGAGTTAACGAACTTTTTTTTCATGTCTTTTAAATTTCTTGTATTGTTAATCATTGTAACTTATAATACTTTTTATATAGTTTTTAAATATGTAAATTTTATTTTTAAAAAATTAAAAATTCTGCATCACATAAATTAGGACGGTATTTATTTTCTCCCATCAACAACAAGGGGTAAATATATGAGAAGAATTTAAAATGAAATATACCATAACCGAATCACTACTTATTGCCTCTCAACCTTTTACAAAGGTAGGATATGGTTTACGTACACTTTACCCTTTTTATAGATCTCACTTATGGAATTTTTTCTTGAATTTTTTGTTTTTGTTATTGTTATTATTGAACCGCTATTTATTCTAGACAAAACAAATCCAGTCTAATTCAGTAATTCTCATAGAAATCTATGAGAATCCTTGAAGTAATGACGGTTGATAAAAATAATTCTTAATGGAGAAAAATCTAATAAAGAACGTTAGATTCTTCTATAGTAGATTTTACATGGCATGAATCTGAATTAGTTAAGCCAATAAACTTGCGATCATAGAACATCTATTTGCTCGTTGATACCTAATTTAATCTTGATATAATTCTCGAGATAATCTGTTTGTTCATAAATCAATGGTTGGTACATGTACAGGAGGCTTCAATCGCAAAATACATAGTGCAACAATATATAGCTGCCGCAGGGGGAGAACATGTTCTAAATTCCATTGATAGTATGTACGCGATGGGGAAGGTGAAGATGGTGGCGTCTGAATTTATAGAAGGAGATGGTTTAGGATTGAACAATGGTAAGGTGATGAAAATCAAGAGCGCAAAAAATGGGCAAGGTGAAATGGGAGGATTTGTATTGTGGCAAAAAAAACCTCATCTTTGGAGCATAGAATTGGTACTTTCAGGATGTAAAATTAGTGCTGGAAGTGATGGTAATGTTGCTTGGAGGCAAAGTCCATGGCATCATTCTCACGCGTCTCGTGGTCCCGCTCGGCCTCTTCGTCGTTCCTTACAGGTATTTTTGACGATTTTAACTTTTGTGCACTGATATTGTATAATACTATTACGACAAAACTGCCTTAAAACTATTTAAACTTGTATCGATTTGTCATTCCCGTAAAGAAACTTAAAACTTTTTTCCCATTTGACCATATAAAATTAAAGTGAATGATTTGGTTATTCTGTCTTTGTGGCGTCTTCCCATGTGGTCCAAGGAATGGGATGCCATTTTACTTAATCAATAAGTTGATATGATAAGTGGCCCAGTTGACAATTTTTGTAAATATGCCAACTTCATAGCCTTAAAGAAAATTGGGCCAAGAAGTCAATATTTAATGTACAATCAAGTCTTTCTATAATATTTTCGTTTGTTCCTATATTTTTTAATTAATATAGTAAAGTATTATTATAAAAAATATATATTATAACATAACATAAAAATTACTTTCGAAAAATTTCAACTGTTATATAAAAATACGATTATACAGAAGTGTGACTGTAGTTTGGAATTCTTCCTTGTTAGGCGCCAGGTTGTGTAATCATATGACCCCTTCAAGTTGTTCTATAGGGCAATTTGAAACCAAACTAGCACTAACCAAAGAAAAGAGAAGAAAAAAGCCAGCACTAGTGGAGCTCTAAAATGAAAAAGAAAATAAAGAGAATAATTGTTGAATGAATATACTCTGTATATGTGGATATTTGTTAGTTGAGATTAATTATGTTACCAAGGTCTTGATTCAAAGTGTTGGGAATAAACCCTTTACTAAAATAATATTTATGGTAAAAGCAGAATAATAATGTAGCACCGAGATATGGTAATTAATAAGAATAAAAGAGTAACAATAACACCAAGATTTTCACGTGAAAAACCCTTCTGAATAAGGGAAAAAACTACGGCCCTGAGAGGAGCAACTGATATCACTATAGTAAGGAATTTTACACTTTGTAGGTCCGAGTAAAATACTCCAAAGACCACTACAGCACTCAAAAGAAATAACCCTCTTTTGATATTCCACCTCGCTACAATATCGTTCACTCTCTATTTTCTTCACAGACAATTTTCTTATATCCTGTCTGTGAAACCTTACTCTTTTTCTCTCTTTTGTTGGTATTAAAAATGAGAGTCGAAGCTCTCATTTTATAGACAGAAAACAGCCTGCCTTTCTTGAACTTTCATTTCTGCAGCATGTCATTTTGGACAAAAACAACAACAATGTGGGCTGCTAATGAGTTGTCATCTTTGACAAAAGTGAGGAAGGAAGAAAATGTATTCCTTGATTTAAGGGGGCCGGACCCCACAAATCTCCCCCTCCAGTCCAATTTATCTAGAGGAGGTAGCACTGTCTTCTAGTTTGAATGCATGCCGACAAGTTCTTTGCATAGCTCGAACTTGTTCCTTGGTACCACCTTGGTCAGCATATCTGCGAGATTCTCACTTGTAAAAATCTTCAAGACTTTTAGAGATTCATCATCTACTATTTCTCGAATCCAATGATATCTCACGTCAATGTGTTTGGTCCTTGCATTGTACATAGAGTTCTTGCTAAAGTTTATTGCAATTTGACTATCACAATAGACGATATACTCGTTTTGATGCAATCCAAACTCTTGAAGGAACCGTTTGAGCCATACCAACTCTTTGCCAGCTTCACTAGTGGCAATATATTCCGCTTCAGTTGTAGAGAGTGCGACACACTTCTCCAACCTCGACTGCCATGATATAGCTCCCCCTGAAAATGTAAACAAATATCTACTAGTGGATTTTTTGTTGTCAATGTCACCTGCCATATCAGCATCTGTATAGCCCTTCAAGATTGGATCAGATTCTCCAAAGCGCAAACAATCTCCCGTGGTGCCTGTCATGTACCTATGTATCCCTTTGACTGCTTCCCAATGTTCCTTTCCAGGATTTTCAAGGAACCTGCTGACAACACCAACTGCGTGAGCAATATCAGGTCTAGTATATATCATTGCATACATCAAGCTTCCGACTGCTGAAGAATAAGGAACTCTAGTCATGTTCCCTTTCTCCTCCTCTGTTGTAGGACACATCTTTTCGTGCAATTTAAGATGACTAGCGAGAGGTGTGCTGACTGGCTTAGCATTCTTCATGTTGAAGCGTTCTAGTACACGTTCAATGTACTTCTCCTGAGATAGCCATAACTTTTTACTTGTTCTCTCTCGAACTATTTTCATCCCTAGAATTTGTTGTGCTGGGCCCAAGTCCTTCATATCAAATGACTTGGACAGATCTTCTTTCAACTTTGCTATCAACCCCTTGTCTTTTCCTACAATTAACATGTCATCCACATACAACAACAATATAATAAAATTATTCTCAGAAATTTTTTTGAAGTATACACATGGAGCATAATAGGTCTTTATGCATGTTTGACTTTTCATCAATGAGTCAAACTTCATGTACCACTGCCTTGGTGCCTCCTTTAATCCATAAAGACTTGTTTTTTTTAAGCACCACTAGGCAAGAGCCTAGTGTTAGGTTTTTATTAATAGCAAACAAGAAAATACAACAAATAGGAAAGTATAAATAAGAAAGGCATTAGCACCGGTATTGTTACCCATATAACACATACCAGGCTAAACTTACCGTACTAAATCCTATTGCGAGGAATGAAACACTATGACAGGTTAAAAAGATGAAAACATTACACTGATGTCCGATATTTTCGAACTTAGCAATTTCTTCAATAGAAATTCTTTATCAACAACGTTCCATTCTTCATGAATTATTCAAAATTCAAGATTTCTTTCTAGATTGATTGGATTTTGTTGAAATAGATGGGGCGACCTCCTTAAGCTTGGCATTTCTCATAAGAGGTCGTCTAACATTGTCGCTTCTGCTCTTTTCCTTTGTTTGCAACTTTAGTTCCTTTGAGGCGTTAATTTGGACTGTTTCGATGCATTTTGGCAGCACTTCAATTAAAACACCTTCTTCTGCTGCCCGATGATTTGGTACTTCTTGAGATTTAATATCACTTTGCTTGACTTGCTGTTGTTCCTCCTTCCTTCTTCTATTTGCACTATAAGGATAACGACCCAAAATTTCAACGGAATGTGCATTTAACATTGCATTTAGCAGTTGTTTATCAAAGGATAAAACATCTGTTATACTGGTCATCCTTATTGGTTTCTTCCAAGAATTGACAAGAAGCTGTGAGTTACTAGAGTATCCTACTTCCTTCGGTGTGCTCGATTCTTCATTACTTTAATAACCTCGATCTTCACTGGCTCGAGATCCCACACTGTCCATAGAATCCAATAGTCTTCTCTCTTCTGCTGAAAAGATTGCACTTCTTTCCTTGGCCATTTGCAATTTGTCTCCAGTAAAGATTCCCTCATCAATATTGAGGTTTGAAAGTGCAGGAATAACTGGATTCTTGTCAGCGTTATGCATTCTGATTTTGGATTTTGGAGATGCTGATGCATCTGTCTAAGAGGTCTCGCTGCCTTGTTGAGCCATATCTTGCTGATGAGATATATCTTGACGATATGTGGTCTGCACACTCTCATTTTCTTGCAGAGGCAGTGTAATATCTAGTTTTGGAGCAAATGCAGCATGTGATTCATTCTCTACTGTCTTGTTGGTTCTGTTATTGACCTTTGCAGCCACATCTTTTTTGGTATGCTCACTGATCAAAACAGATGCCTTATTCTGTTTTTTCTGCTGTTGAGTAACCTGCATTACGACCTTGTTGCATGAATTATGCAAAGGATGCTGATGTTCTGTTAGCCTAGCTTCTGGAATTTTTGTGTTGCCAGCTTTTGTTGCATCAGAAGAAACATTATGATTCTGTTTTACCGTCACAACATTTGCAGGAATAACCACTGGAGTTGACACTGCCGAGGCATATTGTTGAGCAAGTTCATCCTTTGGCCTTTGGTGATCTTTCACCTGGCTATTCTGAATACTTGTAGTTGCATAACCTGCAGTATCCTTCATTATTTCCTCCATCGACTCATCTGAGCTTGTTGCCTGAGTTGAATCCTCTGCCCCAGATGTAGCCCGATCATCAAGATTATGAATTATACATGTAGAATCCTCCTTTGGCAATGACCTGTTGGAAACATTTTGATCCGTAACCTGTGTCAACTTCTCCTGTGGTTTAACAGATGCACCAAATGTTTTACATTGTGCCAAATGCTGCTGCTCGATGGTTCTAATCTGCACTGAAGACTTTATTAAGCATTGGTCTGTCCTTTTGGTCATTTCCTCTGCTGGAATGGTTGATGCGTCTGAATGTTTCAGATTTGGTGCAAGCATACCTGACTGTTTTTCATCATAGTCTTGTAAGTCCTTGGATTGGTGATCAGCTCGTGTACTGTTTGGTTGTGTCACTGAAGGCATATTTGACAGATTCTTTTCTGGTAAAACATTCGATATCTGCTGCAAATTAACTGATGGTTCTGTACGAAGTTGGACAGGAGGATAAATTGGAAGAGATTCTGCAGCGTTAACATTTGGAACAGTGACAGTCTTTTTGGCAGCATCTACATTCTCAGAATGTTGAAACACTTCACCTCTTCGACCAACAATAATCTCATTCAATATTTCCCTGGCATCACGCCCTGACTTAGGTATACTGCCCCTGCCTTTAGAAACATTAGCAGTAACTGCTTTATCATTACGATCTTCTGTAATCCAACGACACAATTTTTTCTCATAACCTTGATGATAATAGAAAGTACAGTATTTTGGAAGATTATCAAATACGATCTGCTGGTCATATTCAACCAATTTTCCAGATTTTAATTCAACAACCTTAATCTTGATTTTCTTTTGATGTTTGTCTATCAAATTAATAAAGACTCTTGTTCAATTTGCACACTATGCGTTTCTTTCCAGCTACTTCAAATCCTTCTGGCTGCTCCATATAAATCTCTTCTTTCAAATATCCATGAAGAGATGTAGTTTTCACGTCCAACTGCTCCACTTCAAGATCTAGGCTAGCTGTTAAGCTCAAAATTGTTCGAATAGAAGTCATTTTGACAACATGTGAGAAAATTTCGTCAAAATCAATACCTTTCTTCTGTTCGAAGCCTTTAATCACCAATCGAGCTTTGTATTTGACCAGCTTGCCATTTCTATCTTTCTTGAGTTTAAAGACCCATTTGCATTTGAGTGGTCTTTTACCCTTTAGAAGTTCAACCAGCTTGTACGTGTCATTTTTCTGTAGAGATTTCATCTCGTCTTGCATAGATTTCATCCACTGGTTCTTTTCTGGATGGGACAGCACCTCCTTAAGGCATTCTGGCTCCCTCTCATCACTGATGAGGACATACTCTGTGAAAGGGTACCTGCATGACTCTACCCTTCGCCTCTCCGATCTCCTCAGAGGTTGAGGTTGTTCTTCTTCCTGAGTGGGGTGCTCCACTTCCTCGACACCTTCATCAAGTTGCTCTCCGTGCTCAATAACCTCACCAGGTTTCTCCCCCTGCTCGGCAACCTCGTTGGTCGTACTTTCTGCACTTTTGGGATTGTTAGAAAAAGAAGGAGTAGTAACAAGGTTAGGAATTATACCATTATTCGCCTTTTCTAACATATCAGCAGTTCCAACTTCACTTTCTCTGAAGACTACATCTCTGCTTATGATGACCTTTTTCTTTTCAGGATCTCACGATCTGTACCCGAACTCTTCATCTCCGTATCCGATAAATATGCAGGGAATAGATTTATCATCCAGCTTTGTTCTCTGCTCTTTCGGTACATGTGCAAAAGCTCTGCAACCGAACACCTTCAGATGTGAGTAGGACACCTCCTTATTGGTCCAAACTCTCTCTGGGATGTCAAACGCCAATGGAACTGATGGACTCCTATTGATCAGGTTACAGGTTATTTTAACTGCTTCACCCCAGAATGACTTTGGTAGTTTAGCCATTCTGAGCATGCTTCTCACCTTCTCCACAATAATGCGGTTCATCCTCTCTGCTACACCATTATGCTGTGGGGTTCCAGAAACTGTCTTTTTATATCTGATCCCATGACTTGAACAGTACTCTTAAATTTCCCTTGAAGTGTACTCACCTCCATTGTCACTTCGGACATGCTTTAGCTTTTGACCTGTCTCCCTTTCTACTAGAGCTTGAAACTTCTGGAAAACTTGAAACACCTGATCTTTGGTTTTCAAAATATAAACCCACAATTTTCGTGAAGCATCATCAATAAAAGTAACAAAATATTTGTTACCGCCCATTGATTAAATTTTTATTGGGCCACAAACATCAGAATATACTAAATCAAGTATATTCAATTTTCTTTCAAACGATGTCTGAAATGAGACTCTATGCTACTTACCAAATAAACAATAGTCACAGGGTTTTATTGTTGTACCTTTGGCATAATAAATAAGTGATTCCTCGGCAAGAATCTGCAATCCCATATCGTTCATATGACCCATTCTTTTATGCCACAAATCTGTAGAAATTTCATCTTGTGCCGCATTCAACTCACCTTGGCATATTTCTGCATTTGTCATGTACAACGTGCCACGAGCAACTCCCTTTGCAATCACCAATGATCCCTTGATGAGTCTTCACTTTTGATTTGGAAAATAGTTCTCGTATCCATCTCAGTATAAAGCAATCCCCGAGATCAAGTTCATCCACAAATCAGGTACATGCCGCACATCCTTTAGAACCAATGTGCATCTGACATTTGCCCTGATACAAATTTCTCCAATCCCCGCAATCTTTGAGTAACTCGTGTTACCCATTCTCACTGTGCCGAAATCACCTGTTACATATCTGCAAAAAAGATCTCTTACCGGTGTGGCATGGTAAGATGCCGCTGTGTCAACCACCCATTCTGACTCTGGACCTGATAGGTGCATGCATTCCTCTTCCTCATTTATAAAGAGGACAACATTATCATTGTTTTGCACCATGGCGGCTGTGTTGTCGTCATTCTTCTGGCCACTAGTTTCATATTTGCCCTTCCTTGGATTTGGGAAATCTCTTTTGAAGTGACCTAGTTCATCACAGTTGTAGGAATTTCTGGCTATTGATTTGGATCGATTCTTTGACTTTCCACGAGCTCCGGATCTATCATAGTTGCTCGAACTCCTTTGATAACTCCTGCCTCTACCTTCTGTGATAAGAGCTTGTCCTTGATTTTCAGGCTTCTTTCTCATCTTCTCATTGAGTAAAAGAGTCGATGTGACATCTTTCAACTCAATAGTAGTGTTACCGTGCAGGATGGTTGTTGCCAAATTATGGTACGAAGATGGCAACGAGTTCAATAGCAAGATGGCTTTATCTTCCTCCTCGATTTTCACTCCGATGTTGGCAAGCTGTGTGATTAGTCCGTTAAACACATTTAAATGTAACAAAATTCATACCTTCACCCATGTGTAGGGCGTATAACTGCTTCTTCATGTATAATTTATTTGTCAGCGTTTTGGACATGTATAGGCTTTCCAACCTTGTCCAAATTCCACGTGCAGTTTCTTCATCAATGTTGTTATTTACCACATCATCCGATAAGTGCAACCTGATTGCACTAGCAGCTCTTTCATCCAAGTCAGCCCAATCCTCAGATTTCATGGTATCAAGTTTTTTGGCATCAACATCTAGTACCTTGTGTAATCATTGTTGGATGAGCAGATCCCTCATCCTTCTTTGCCATGTTGAGAAACCATTATCTCCGTTAGATTTTGCTACCTCGTACTTTTCTCTGGACATTTTTATTTTCACCGAGTATAGTACTACCGATAGTGAATAGTATTTCAGTGAACGAGCAGAACTTGTGCTCTGATACTAGTTGTTGGGAATAAACCTCCTACCAAAATAATATTCTCGGTAACAAAAGCAGAATAATAATGTAGCACCGAGATACGGTAATTAACAAGAATAAAAGAATAACAATGACACCAAGATTTTCACGTGGAAAACCCTTCTGAATAAGGGAAAAACCACGGCCCTGAGAGGAGCAACTGACATCACTATAGTAAGAAATTTTACACTTTGTAGGTCCGAGTAAAATACTCCAAAGACCTCTACAACACTCAAAATAAATGCCCCTCTTTTGATATTCCACCTCACTACAATATCGCTCACTCTCTATTTTCTTCACAGACTATTTTCTTATACCCTGTCTGTGAAATCTTACTCTTTTTCTCTCTTTTGTTAGTACTAAAAATTAGAGTCGAAGCTCTCATTTTATAGGCAGAAAACATTCTTCCTTTCTTGAACTTTCATTTCTAATGAGTTGTCATCTTTGACAAAAGTGAGGAAGGAAGAAAATATTTTCCTTGATTTAAGGGGGCTGGACCCCACACAAAGTGTTAGAATTGAAATAATTGATAGTAATGCAAATCCTGAATATGATAAATAAGACAGCAAAAGAAAAATATATGAAAAGTGACTAATATTTTATGGGATGAGCAATCCACTGCTGATTTATTATCCAATTCTTTTTGAATTTGCATAAAATGACACTAATCTCATACTAAAGTAAAAACAACATACTGTTATTATTTAATTATTTATTAAATAACCCCTTAACATAAAGATGCTTTATATCTTTTTGATAATTGGTGAGATCGTACTCTTACTCAGGACCTCGATTTGTGCTCACACAATATCATCTCGTCTAAAAGCTTACACTATTAAAAAAATTATATTTTTATTTATTTAATTATATTTTAACATCTGGCTATTTATTTAATTGGTGAGATTAATCATGTTAACAGGGTCTTGATCCAAAATCAACTGCTGATTTGTTCTCCAATTCTATTTGTGTTGGAGAAAAGACCATAAATGCTGAAGATTGCTTTATATTAAAGCTTGAAGCAGATCCTTCAACTCTAAAGGCAAGAAGCAGCAGCAATGTAGAAATTATGAGACATACTATTTGGGGCTATTTTAGCCAAAGAACAGGCCTTTTAGTTCAACTTGAAGATACTCATCTTCTTAAACTAAAATCCCCTAAAAATGATGTCTTTTGGGAAACAACAATGGAGTCATTTATTCAAGATTATCGAACAATCGATGGTGTTAACATTGCTTATGCTGGTAAAACATCTGTTTCTTTATTCAGATTCGGCGAAAATTCAGAAGATCATACTAGGACTAGAATGGAAGAAGTTTGGACAATTGAAGAAGTTGATTTTAATATAAAAGGACTTTCTTTGGATTGTTTTTTGCCACCTAGTGATTTGAAGAAAGAAGATGAAGATTGTGGGGTTGTTATAAGTCAGAATATAACCAAGAATTCAAGGTTTGAATCCAAGATTCATGTCAATGGTAAAAGTGCAGCCAAAATTGTGGCTATTGATGAAAATGCAGAAGACTAGTATTGAGGCAAATAAAGACTACTAGTAGATTTAGTATGCTGTGGCTATTTTTGTAAATAGAGAATCACATGATATGTTGTGTATAAAGTGTGTATATATATACATACACATCTTATCTCAGTAACGTTTACTGAAGGTTTGATTTGATAGTAAATTACTAGGGACACATGACTTTGTATAGTGTAAAGAATTTTAATGCAATCTTTATTTTCTTGTTACAAGTTCCACTTATATTATATATTACAGATATATGTCTGACTCCCCTCAGTATAAAAATTCATATGCACTGCCATTGTATGTAAAAGTTGAACTCTATTTTGTATATCTACATATCAAAATTCATATCTATGTTTACTTCTCCAATTAGTAAACATAGATTATATATTGACTATCCGCATATATATATATATATATATATATATATATATATATATATATATATATATATATATATAATTGGTTATTTTTAGTTTAAACTGTTAGGTATATGACTATTTAGGTCACTGCAACAACAATTGGGCCTAGAACAGAATTGGGTTCAGCGCTGCAAACTTTCCAGTAAAGTACAATATCCACATTCACCTCTAGCTGAGGCATTTTCCTACATAATCACTTTTAGGGCCACCATTGAAGTTGTACCGCATTGTACAAATTTTTGCAAAGTGTATCTGCTCGGATTTGAAGTAGTTCAATCTCTTCAATCCCACTTCAGAAATCAAATATGAAGTTCATTTATCTTTCAATGCAAATTCAAAAATCTGAATTTTAATTGGTTCATCTTATTGAATGCAGTTTTGTCACGCCTCAACCCCGGGGAGAGCGACCGACGCTCATCCGAATAAACCTGGTCGAGCAAGCCTATTAGACACTTGCTATCCAACTCACTTATGATCAAAAGGAGGCATGCTTTCATTAATTAAAAAATCGAAAGATCATGTAAACATTACCAAATCGTTTCATTAGTTACGTTATTATTAAGTTTCAAAATACACACATTCTTATGATTGAGTGAAAGAGTCTAAAATACAACATAACCCGTTGACCTTTCCAACACTCATATACAATCCACATAGTATTTACGGAGTCTCTAAATAGATACAAAAGTATACTACAAAAGTGCCGGCAACAAGGCTCCGGCTATACCTCAAGTGCAATACATAAATGACGAAAAGATGTTTTAACCCGAAGTGAAATGGGGTTCACCAAGACTTCTAGGAGGAAGATGCACCACTAACGTTGATTAGCACTGCCTGCTATGGAACCACCTGCATCCATAAGACGTAGCGCCCCCAGCAAAAGGGACGTTAGATTGTTGAATGGTACTAATATGTAAAAATAAACACCATCTCATTAGAATGAACAATAATACAAGAAGGATATAATCATAAGTTCAATAAGGGCTTCAAACAATACTAAAACATCAAGTACGAGTCACATAAGTTCTCAAATCAATTTTCATTTTATTAGGTTGGAAAATCTTTAGTACTGATATGCCATAATCCGCAATACCACTGTGTTCTTACACGGAGTCCGATCTCAACTCGATCGGCTAGGTAATCTCATTTGAGACATCAACCATATTCACAATTATTCAATGATCATTTCCACCACGGTTATCATCATGTGTGCTGTATGACATCCTATCATGGCCTGATCGGCTAGGCTACCTCATTCGAGACATCCACAATTTCAATCAACCATCTCACTTCATATTTCTTTCCCATCTTTCAATATGTTAGCACGACTGGACTCATTTATAAAGTCATTCTTGGCACTTAGCCGTATTTCACAATTCAAGTTTTCCCTTTTTTACATTCAATATAATATTATCATCAGCAACAATCAGGCCTATCATATAATACGTTAGTGCACGTATAGGTTAACATAGAGTTGATAAGACGCTAGTACACGTATTGGTTAACATGGAGAATCCTAAGCACATTGAGGCTTTTCATATAATTTTGCATAACAACCATTTATGCAATATTTGACATGAAGTCTTAACCTTTCTTAGCACACATTTCATATTTTTAAATATATCCTCAAATTACAAGATGATATGGTACGCATTTAGAATAATTATTGAACATATATCATTCAACAACACATTAGGAATAATCAATTCTCATTTGATCAAATTGGGGACTTACACCAGCTACGTAAACACCTGGGATTCGGTTCTAAGAAGAAAGGATTTAATTATACATATGTCAATTGAGCCTCTTAAAACTCTAGGATATTCCAGAATAATAAAAACTTCAATCTATTCTAGCAATATAGTTAAATTGAATCCAAAATTAGGAAAATGATCATATTTCTAGCTCACTTGAGCATTTTATCTAACAATTTGTGTGTATGGTTTTATGGCCCCATTTTTTTAAAGACTCTACCAACCCATACCCCATTATTTTCTATCTTTAACTCACAACCTCCCCACATACCTTAGGAACACATGCATGCAAGGTAATGACTCCTATCCCCATGAATTACCTTACTAATGGCCCATTCTAGTTACATTTTGAAATTAAAAGTTTGGGTGATATAATCTTACCTCTTAGCAAGAAGAGCTAAGTGCTTCTCTTGATAATCTTCAAAGTGTAGAGAAAGAGTTGAAGAGAAAATTTGTGAAGATAACTTTATTCTCTAATACTCTCTTTCTCTCTAAAGATATCAGAAATTAGCTCAAAATGGCCCCTTACACCTATTTTAACGAAGTTGGGCCTCGTCTTAAAACCACTAAAATGAAGCTCCGAAACAGATTCTGCTGTCACATATGCGACCTCCTAATGGTTATGCGGTCTGCGAAATGAATGCAAAAAGTAGCTCTGGGGCTGAGCTGGTCTGCTTCACTTTGCGGTCGTTATGCGGCCCGCAGACCTGTTCTACGGTCGCATAATATGCCTAAAACCTCCCTCTGCAAAAGTCCAAAGAAGATTATGTGATGACCCGGCTAGTCGTCTCATGAGTTACCGCTTTGATTCCCCCATTTCTACTTTTAATTGCTTTGTATAGTGGTCCTATATGTGATCAGATTTATTGGCTAGGGTTCGAAAGGATTTGGTAAGGTTAGAGACACTTAGTCTCTTATAAGAAAGTTTAAGTTGGAAAAAGTCAATTGGACATTGACTTGTGTGTTAGAGGGCTTGGATGTGAGTTCTGATGCTTCATTTAGCTTCGAGATGTGATTTATTACTTAGAGTGTGATCGAAATGCGTTTCGGAGGTTTGGGATAGTTTTAGGCTTGAATTGGCGAAGTTGATATTTTGGAGATTTCCGGTTGATAGGTGAGATTTTGATATAAGGGCAAGAATAGAATTCCGAGAGTAGCAGTAGCTTCGTCATGTCATTTAGGATGTGTGTGCAAAATTTCAGGTCATTCGGACGTGGTTTGGTTGGTTTTTAGATCGAAAGCGTAATTAAGAAAATTTTTAGAAACTTAGCTTGAATTCAATGTGTTTTGGTTGATTTAATATTTTTGAGGTGTTTTGTGGTTGGAGCAAGTTTGAATAAGGTAGTGGGTCATAATCGTGCTTTTGGTTGAGGTACGAGGGTCTTCAGGGTGATATCGGTTGGTTGGCGGGGAAGTTGGATGTTTGTGGAAGCTGCATTTGCTTATGGTATTTCCGCACTTGCGGATTGGGAACCACAGGTGCGATGCCATAGGTGCGAAGGAGGAAGCTACAGGTGCAAAATGGGACCGGCGAGCAGTCACCATAAAAGCGGTCAAGATAGCCACAGATGCGGAAGTCCTATCGCAGATGCGATTTTGGGTTTTAAGTGAAGGATCGTAGAAGCAACGGTTTGGCCGCATATGCGGTACCATAGAGGCAGGCATGGTATCGCAGATGTGGAAAGGCCTGGGCAGAACATATAAGTTATTTCACTTCACAAATTTGGGTTATTTCAGCATTTTTGACTTCGGCCTTGGAGCTTTTTGGGCGAGTTGAGAGAGGGAATTCAAAAGAACTTCGTTAAGGTAGGGATTTTGGACCTAAAACATACTTTTATGGTAGTATTTCATAGATTAAGGCTGTAATGAAACAAATTAAAGGGTTAAAAATGGGGAACTAAGGCTTGAGTATAAGAGGCCCTTAAGTGAGGATTTGAGGAGTCATTTGGACTCCGATTTTAGTATTCTTGATATGTATGAACTCATGGGGAGATAAAAAATTTATTAGTGTGAAAATTTCTAAATTTTGAGACATGGGCCTGGGAGTCGGGTTTTGATAATTTCGAGATTTGTACCATTTATTGATTGTTTTCGCTTAGGCTTTGTTCTCCTAGGATATTTTGACGTCCTTATTTTGATTTTGGATAGATTCAACAGACGTGGAGGTCTATTCGACGGGCAAAGGCGTCGCAAGCTAGAGATTTAGCTGGTTCGAGGTGAGTAATGACATTAAATGATATTTTGAGGGTTTGAAATCCCGGATTGCACATCGTAGTGCTATATGGAGGTGAGGCACATGCTTGATAACGAGCGTGGGGTCATGCACTATTGAGGATTGTGATTTGGTCCATCCCGATTGATGATTTTTACTGAGTATTTGCTTGAAAACTATTTTCTATCATCACTATTTAGGCCTAGTGCCAACTATTTGAACCCTTGGGGGCTTTTCTTTGATATTTCCTCACTGTTTTGACTTATTACTTGAACTCAGTCATGTTATTTTCCTTATTTTCACACTCAGCCATGTTTACTCAGTTTTAACACTTAATGATATTTTCAAATGATGTTTGGGCTGAGAAATATGGTTTTACTATTGTGCGAGGGGCTTGTGATGATTTTGACTGAGTAAGGCCGATAGCCTATATTCTGAGGAGACACTGATACTGATTTGAGGCAGAGGGCCTGAGGTATGTACGCCACGAGGTGGCTTGATTGATATGAGGCCAGGCGCCTAGTTTTGATGCCACGAGATGGCTTGTTTTGCGCTTGGACCGTAAGGGGCCCTCCAAGAGTTTGCACATCCCCAGTGAGCGGGGGTACCCATTGTGATGTGAGATTGATCCCAAGGGGCTGTTATTGTTCTAAGATGTTGCCTGATGGGAGGATGTGGTAATCTGTGCCCAAGATGCAAACTTTTATTTGTGTACTTTATCTTAATTACCTGTCTATTTAGCCTTTGAAAGAGTATTTTACTTGACTTTTCACTGGCTTAATGTTTTTAAATGGCTTTACTGCTTCTTTATAGAATGCCTTGTGCCTTACGTATTTTCTTAGTTTCAGTCATTATTTATATTCATTACTCACTGAGTTGGAGTACTCACTTTACTCTCTTCACCCTGTATGCAGATTCAGGTGTAGCTGGTTCCGCTCCTGAGTGTTGATTCCTCTAGCTTCAGGCGGGCTTTCGGGGATTACGAGGTAGCTGTTGACGTTCACAACGCCGTGTATCTACTATTCTACTGTTTTCATTTCTTTTTTGACTTTTGTATTAGTTTATGGTTCTTAGGGGGGTTGTATTCTGACTCATAGATGCTCATGACTAGTGACACCTCGATTAGGGTTGTGTATGGGTGTTCTTCCACATATTTATGTTATTATCGATTATTTCAGATTTATCCTTATCATGCTTAGACTATTATTAAATGTTTGCTTGTTAATAATTGGAAAATGGAAAGTGTCGGCTGGCCTTGTCTTCACGAGAGGCGCCATCACGACCGGGTTCGCGGTTAGGGTTGTGACAAGTTGGTATCAGGGCCTAGGTTACATAGGTCTTACGAGTCAAGAGCAGGTTTAGTAGAGTCTTGCGGATCGGTACATAGAAGTTTGTATATATCCTTGAGAGACTGCAGAACCTTAAGGAAAAACTTCATATTCTTGAAATTCTTGTTGTGCGAACTTGTTAATCCTAGTACGAAACTTTTGTTATTCTATTCTCTCATAGATGGTGAGGACACGCGCTACCAGACAAGGTGGATGACCACCAGTGCCACTAGAGGCCGAGGACGTGGTCGTGGTAGAGGCAGAACAGCGAGGGAATCACTATTGGATCCACCAGCTGCCCAGTTCAGGATCAGGTCCTAGCTGTAGACGCTCCAGCAACACCAACTCAAGCACCAGTTGTGCCCATTGTGATTTTGGATCTTCTGGAGGCCTTGGCTAAGATTTTATCAGTTTGCACTGGTCTACCTCAGGTGGTTTTAGCCACTACAACCCCAGCTACTTCTTAGGGAGGGGGAGGTAGTCACATCCCGCCACTCACACACCTGAGTAGGTCGGGCATGGATTTAAGATGTCGGGGTACACCCGAACCATCAGGTTGTAGTTACTTAGGACTATGTAGTTCCTGCAATGCCTGAGGATGAGCAGTGTAGATTGGAGAGATTTGGTAGTCTTCAGCCAGCTACCTTTAATGGTATAGAGGGCGAGGATACCCGGGTCTTTTTGGACAAGTGTCAGAGGATGCTTGGTACCGCAGGTATTCTGGAGACCAGCAGGGTCGCTTTCACTATCTATCAGTTTTTAGGAACTACTTTCACTTGGTGGGAGGATTTTGAGAGGAGTAGGCCTATTGGTTTAACACCCTTTACCTGGCAGTAGTTCTCCTTCTCTTTCTAGAAAAGTATGTGATGTAGTCTCACAGAGAGGATCTGCGTAGGAAACTTGAGTGGTTGCATCAGAGGGAGATGACTGTGTTGCAGTATGAGTTGAGGTTTTATGAATTGGCTCATCATGCCATCTGGTTGGTTCCGACAGCACGAGAGAAGATCAGGAGGTTTGTTGATGCTCTTACTTATCATCTCTATATCTTTATGACTAGGGAGAGGGTATCTGGTGCTACATTTGAGGAGGTTATGGATATTGCCTGAGAGATCGAGTCTCTTCATCGCCAGGAGCGAGAGGAGAGGGAGGCCAAGAGGCCTCGAAGATCTGGTAGTTACAGTGGTGCTCGTTTGAGGGGCCAGTTTTAGCATGGTAGAGGTCATCCATTTAGGCCTACTCAGCCAGATCACCCAGGTTACCATGGGGCGTCTTTGGTTCATGGTTATCACATATCTCACCAGGGCCAGTCATCACTTAGTGCCCTTCTAGCTTAGAGTTCATCGCGTGCCCCATCAACAAAGGGCCTTTCTATGCCGAGTGCATCTGCTTATCACTCTGGTGTGAGGGGTTCCCTTCAGTGCCCTTCTCCAGCACTTGGGATTTGTTATAAGTGTGGCAAGATGTGCCACATATGGAGGCAGTGTTCTCATCTTGTTGCTAAATCATCCCAGCTGAGGGGTCAGTCATCGGCTTCAGTGCTAGTTACTCTGCCATCGCCCGCCCAACAATCTATGGGTGGAGGTCAGTCAGCCAGGGGTCGGCCCAGGGGGGAGGTCGATCAGGGGGTGGTTAGGCCCATTTCTATGCTCTTCTAGGCAGACCCGATGCTATTGCTTCAGATGCTGTTATTATAGGTATTGTTTTAGTCTGCCACAGAGATGCTTCTATGTTATTAGATCATAGATCCACTTTTTCTTATGTGTCATCATACTTTGCTCGATATTTGAGTACACACTGTGAGTTTCTTGCTTGACCTGTTCATGTATCTACCCAGTGGGCAATACTGTTGTTGTAGACCGTGTGTAACGGTCGTGTGTGGTGACTATTAGGGATCTGGAGACCTGAGTTAACTTATTGTTATTGAGTATGGTGGATTTCGATGTCATTTTAGGCATGGAATGGTTATCTTTGTGTCGTGCTATTCTAGACTGTCATGCTAAGACAGTCATATTGGCTATGTCGGGTGTGCCACGGATCGAGTGGCGAGGTGTGACTGATTATTTTCCTAGTAGAATGATCTCTTTCTTGAAGGCTTAACATAAGGTTGGGAAAGGTTGTCTCTCGAATCGTGCCTTTGTGAGGAATGTCGGAGCTGAGGCTCCCAGTATTGATTCTGTTCCAGTTTTGAGGTATTTCCCAAATGTATTTCCTGAAGACCTGCCGAGCGTGCCACCGGATAAGGATATTGATTTTGGTATTGACATGTTGTCGGGCACTTAGCCCATTTCTATTTTTCCGTATTATATAGCACCAGTGGAGTTGAAGGAGCAGCTTTAGGAACTCCTAGATAATGGGTTCATTCGACCTAGTTGTCACCTTGGGGTGCGCCAGTTCTGTTTGTGAAGAAGAATGATGGCACTATGAGAATATATATTGATTATAGGTAATTGAACAAGGTAACAATAAAGAACAAGTATCATTTGCCTCGCATTGATGATTTATTCAAACCATCTTTAGGGAGCGAGGGTGTTCTCCAAGATTGATCTTTGTTCAATTTATCACCAGTTGAAGATTGTGGATCCAGATATTCTTAAGACGACCTTCAGGACCAGATATGGGCATTATGAGTTCCTGGTTATGTCTTTTGGGCTGACTAATGCCCCGGCAATGTTCATGCATTTGATGAACAACGTGGTCCGGCCTTATCTTGATTGGCTTTTCATAGTCCTTGTTGAAGATATTTTGGTATATTTGTGTAGTCAAGTGGAGCACGCAAGGAATTTGAGGGTTGTGTTGCATAGATTGAGGGAGGAGAAGCTTTATGCAAAGTTCTCAAAGTGTGTGTTTTGGCTCGGTTCAATGGCTTTCTTGGGACACGTGGTGTCCAGCGATGGTATTCAGGTCGATCCAAAGAAGATAAAGGCGATTCGGAATTGGCCCAGACCATCCCCAGCTACAGAGAATAGAAGCTTTCTTGGTTTGGCAGGCTATTATCGTCGGTTTGTTCAGGGATTCTCATCTATCTCGTCGCCCTTGACCAAGTTGACTCAGAAGCGTGCTTCATTTGTATGGTCGGACGAGTGTGAGGAGAGCTTTCACAAGCTCAAGACAGCTTTAACCACAGCTCCAGTGTTGGTTTTGCCATCAACTTCAAGTTCATATACCGTGTATTATGATGATTTGATAGTAGGTATTGGTTGTATGTTGATGTATGAGGGTATAGTAATTGCCTATGCTTTTCGTCAGTTGAAGCCCTATGAGAAGAACTACCCCATTCATGATTTGGAGTTGGTTGCCATAGTTCATGCATTGAAGATTTGGAGGCATTACTTGTGTGGCGTATCTTGTGAGGTGTTCACTAATCATCGCAGTCTTCAGCATTTGCTCAAACAAAAGGATCTTAATTTGAGGCAGCGGAGATGGTTGGAGTTGCTTAAGGATTATGATATCATTATATTGTACCATCCTAGGAAGGCCAATATGGTAGTCGACGCTTTGAGATGAAAGACAGTGAGTATGGGGATTTGGAATATATTACAGTTGGGGAGAGACCTCTTGCAGTTGATGTTCAGGCCTTGAACAATCTGTTCGTGAGGTTGGATATTTCGGAGCCAGTCGGGTATTGACTTGTGTAGTTTCTCGGTCTTCTTTATATGATCGCATCAGAGAGCGTCAGTATGATGATCTGCATTTGCTTGTCCTTAGGGATAGAATTTAGCATGATGATGCTAGGGATGTGACCGTTGGTGATGATAGAGTGTTGAGGATGCAGAGCCAAATTTGTGTACCCAATATGGATGGGCTCCGGGAGTTGATTTTGGAGGAGGCCCATAGATCGTGGTATTCCATTCATCTGGGTGCTGCGGAGATGTATTAGGATTTGAGGCAGCACTATTGGTGGAGAAGAATGAAGAAAGACATTGTGGGATTTGTAGCTCAGTGTCTCAATTTTCAGCAGGTGAAATATGAGCACTAGAGACCAGGTGGTCTGCTCCAGCGGATGGATATTCCACAGTGGAAGTGGGAGAGGATCACTATGGACTTTGTTGCAGGACTCCCACATACTTTGAAGAAGTTCGATGCTATTTGGGTCATTGTGGATTGGCCGGTCAAGTCTGTGCACTTCATCCTATTTGTACTACTTATTCTTCAGAGTGGTTAGCAGAGATATATATCCGGGAGATTGTTCGATTGCATAGTGTCCTAGTTTCCATCATTTCAAATCGGGGCACTCAGTTTACTTCCCACATTTGGAAGTCTGTTAAGCGAGAGTCGGGTACTTAGGTTGAGTTGAGCATATCTTTTCATCCTCAGACGGGCAGGCAGTCTGAGCGTACTATTCAAAATATTGGAGGACATGTTATGTGCTTGTGTTATTAACTTCGGAGGATTGGGGAAGTGGCTTATGAGCTTGCTTTGCCACTGCGCTTGTCGAGTGTGCATACGGTGTTCCCTGTTTTTATGCTCCGGAAGTATATTGGAGATTCGTCTCATGTCCTAGATTCAGCACAGTTTAATTGGGGGGTGATTTGACTTATGATGTGGAGCCAAAAACTATTTTGTAGCGTCAAGTTCGGAAGTTGAGATCAAAATATATAGCTTTAGCGAAAGTGCAGCGGAAAGGCCGACTTGTAGAGAAGGCTATTTGGGAGATCGAGCGAGAGATGTGGAGCAGATATCCTCACCTATTTCGATCCCCTACCCTAAATCTCTGGCAATGTAAACTAGTCTAATAGTTAGCCGCTCAAGGCTCCCTAACTCACCATAATCTATTAGGTGACGACTCTTCAAATACCCAAATCCTAAAAGGACATAAGTTATTAATCCCATGCACGTCGGAACTCGGACTTTCTTCGCGTAGTAAAAAAGGGGCGCGATAGAGGTATGATAAACATAGCAGCATGCTCACATTTGGATATGACGTTGTTTTACAGTATCAGGGGTTATTCATTTGCATGTTAGATGGAGTAAAACTTCAGCCAATTACAGTAGCAACTAATGTTGTCTTACATTTAAACTAAAAATGCATGCCAATGCATGCTGAAGTTAAATTTATCTTGCATTCTACAGTTTTGTCATGAGTTTCATTCGAAACTTTAGTCTAAACATGCTGAAGTTAGTTCATTTGCTAAAACTTCAGTTTAAATATGCTGAAGTTATTTAGTTCATTTGCGAAAATTTTAGAATAAACATGCTTAAAATATTTAGTTCATTTACTAAAACTTATTGCCAAACACATGCTGAACTTTTGTCCTACAGTCAACTATTTTATCAATTGTCCTGAAGGGCAAAATTATTTTTTTAAAATACTTTTGACAAAAAATGGGTACGGATACAAACGGAAAAATAAAATCGGTATAAGTTAAAAGGGGACGACCACATAGGGCGCTCTGTGCAATTTTTACAAATTATAGAATAACCATTAAAATATTGGAAAACTTATATAAATGTACCAAATAAGTTTGAACTTACTAACTTCTAGCCATTAGTCATAGACATACCAAAACTAGCCAAACACATATAAAAATTAAAAAAACCAAATAAATAAGGTTCTTTCTCTCAAAAAATCACATGTAGAAATCTCCTACCATATTTTTAAGCGTGATTATCAACATTAGATGCAAGAAAGAATGAAATTTCATGGATGCGGTGGCAAATAAGGTGATGAAATTAAAAAAATATATATATTCCAAAAGTCTAAGGAAAAAATGAACCTTTTCAATGGGTATAGTTGAAATTCATTGAAAACATATAGATAAGTCAATATATGAAATTTGAGAAAGATTGGAGGTGATTTGGACTGGTTTTGTATCAAAATTCGCAATTTAATCGAGGCAAAAAGTTCTTCTACGACATATGTATCACGCACGTATCTCACAGACATGTATATTTGGATATACATGTGATACACAATTGATACAAATATGATATATATGTGATACACAAATGATATACAGTGAGATACACATTTTGTTTTTTCATGTTTAGTTTTTACGTCGAATTTTCAATTCAAACTACCTCAAAACTTCATTCAAATCATCCCAAAACTGAGATTCAAGCTCCTTCAGATATATCCAATCTATTCTAATAATACCACTCAAAAAAATGACCTTTTTTGTTATTAATAACTAACTTGCTAATATTAGTAAGATTTTATGAAATTACCAATATTTTATAATGACCTACTTATAAATAGACATAATTGGTAGTTTCCCTAAAATATTTTCTTCTGATTTGGGACATTATTTTCTCATTTTTGGAAATAAAATACAACATATTAAAGATTTACATAAAACTTAAAATTATAATATATTACGTAAAAAAATACTTGAAATCAAAGACGAGTCCTAAATATTTTTACCACATACGATTTTGCTTGGTCAATAAACTTATGAGCAACTAATAATTTATGAAATGAAGACATTAATATCATATCAGATGTGGAGGAAACCTAATTGTTTTAATGCGACTGATATTTTCTTACCAAAGTCGAAAGAATTAAATATGTCCATATCAACATTATTAAACATGGTTAAGTGGCGGAGATATAATTTTTATTAAGAGGTTAAAAAAAAAGTTTAAAAAAATTGTAGTTAGTGGCATGTGAAACAATGACTTTACAAAGGAATTCAACCTTTTTGATCACTATGCTATTCTTTTAAGTTATATTAAGAGTATTTAAAATATAATATATAAAAGTAACAATAAATTTTATTTTATATATATATATATGTTATAAACTAAAGCAAAAGACAAGAACAATAGAACAAGAACAATAGCAATAGAGAGAAGAGTAGAGAGAGTTCTTCTTATTATGTTGAGAGGAGTCTCAAGGGATGATTTACAATGGTAGGGGGCACCTCTATTTATAGGGGAGAGGAAGATTTAGCTACCACTAATAGAACTCTAAAATCTCTCTAATTAGATACATTAAAGACATTCACCTTAAATAGAAGTGTAAGAATCTTCTATTTCATAACACTCCCCCTTGAATGTCTATTCAATGGTGTGCCTCATAAAACCTTAAAACCAAAACCCAATGGGAAAAATTAAAGTAAGGAAAAAGAGTACACATGTTTGAATATGCGCCTATTGGTTGCCTCGTTAAAAACCTTGCAAGGAAAACCCAGTGGGACAAAACCTTGTAAGGGAAAAAGAGTGCAACGCGCATTGACTCCCCCTAATGAGTACATCGATTTATATCCTTGAGCATTTGCATTCCAATCTTGTGCATCATCTTCAAAACGATCTTTGGTAGATGCTTGATGAATAAATCAACCATATTGACTTGAATAAATATTCCGCACCTGGAAATCATCATTCTTGATAGATATGAACATCTTCATATGATGTCGTGGAATAACACTTCAATATCTCCATAGATGCATTCTCAATGCCATCATGCTCATAGTTATGGCAAGATTCATATGTACACAAATTGTACTAAGGATGTGGTACTTCAGGACCAAGGATTGCATATGCTTCAAGCAACTTAAATCTTTCAAGTTAAGTCATGTAAGTCACATAATAAACTTTAGCTGCATATCAAGCTTTCATTAGTGATACTGAACAAATAAGATATCGAAAACTGACTATACATACCTTTGCCTTTATACTTTCAATCATATGAACTATAGGTTCAAAGCTACATGTCTTTCATATGGAATCAATTCTTCTTGAATTGTATCTCTTCCATTTAGTTACTTTCTTTGAGTCAGCAAATGCGTATAGCATGCTTTGCAATATGTTGCAATTGCATTTCCCCTTTTATGAACTACAGGTTCATATCATGATATTCGGGGATATACATATACAAATGAAAATTCATCCCATGTAACATTTTCTCAAGTGTTTATCATGTCTCCCCCTCATGTTAGTAAAGCTAACATGTTTCCTCAACTTTGGGAAATCATCTTTGTGCATTATGTCAATATACACAGCACCTTAGTAATAAGATGAAATTATTTGGTTCCTGACCTTGAACCACTTGTGAGGGGAGAATATACTCTCGTATACAACTTATATCAAACTGATATATATATATATAACTTTGTTCTCATAATGAACAGTTTAGCTATTAAGTGGAAGCACTCAATAATTGTCTTGCTAAACCAACTTTGATATAAACCAACTTATCAAGATTAACTGTCTTGAGTAGAGAATCTGGAAACTATGCTCGAAGTTAGATTACTGAGCGTTTTACCTCGCAAGCACGGCCAGGCTGCGGGTTAATAACAATTGCGCATGTAACCATTCCATAGATGCATCATATGTGGTATACATGGCGGGTGAATGGGCCCATATTCACCTTTGATATTTCCAGAATTTAGGGGCTTCAACCCGAACTCTTTAGTTGGTCAGTTCATTACTGAGAACAAGAACTTCTAGTTCTTTGATATTCACCTATGTGAATTTGCACATCATACTTCAAATGAGATGGCTAACACGAATGTCAACTGACTAAATTATCAATATTGGTAAACTTCAAATTTACACCATGACATGTGCACTTATCAATAAACTTCGGGTTTATTATGACATGGGTTTTATACCAATAGATATCCACTTTATTGTGGCATTCTTTCGTTTGTGTAGTACAAACTGGAGAACAAAGCGGGTAGCTTTTCATATACAAATTACCCCGCTACAAGTTGTAGTAATAGGAGAATCAAAGCCTTCCTTTATTTATAGTCTCAATATCATCAATCGCCTTCGCGTGTACTTTTGGAAACTGGATAAGTTTCTTTGAGACTTACTACAGCACAAACCTCCTTCTAGGGGTGAGGGTGGTATCATCTCAAGCCTCCTTCTAGGGGTGAGGGTGGTATCATCTCAAGCCTCCTTCTAGGAGTGAGTGTGGTATATTCAATACCAATTTCATGTTCATATTCTTCCAACATTGAATATGTATTTGTGAATCACATTCACTTCGAGGATATGTGATTTTGTTATCCTTTTCAAATCTATAAATGCTTCAGGCATTTGATTTGCTATTCTTTGCAAATGGATAATCTTTTGTGCCTCTTTCTTTCAAATAGAGGTATATGGATCAAGATGAGATAATGATGCATTTTTCCACAAAATTTCCCGTTTGGTTTCACCAACTTCTCCCCCTAATTTTGGGAAAAGTGTCTCATCAAATTGACAGTCTGCAAATAGTGCAGTGAACAAATCTCCTGTCAATGTTTCGAGGTAGCGAATAATGGAGGACGCGTCAAACTCAACACATATTCCTAACCTCCTTTGCAAACCCATTTTGGTGCGGGATGGCGGTGCTACAGGCACATATACTGCGCATCCAAAGCTTCTTAAATGGGATATATTGGGTTCATGACCCAAAACCAATTGCAATGGGGAATATTTGTGTCAATTCGTCAGTCAGAGACGAACTAGCATTGCTGCATGCAACATGGCGTGACCCCAAACCGAAGTGGGCAGCCGACAAACTAGTATTGTTGCATGCAAAATGGCGTGAACCCAAGTCGAAGCGGGCAGCCTCGTTTTCATGAAGAGTTCAAGATTATTCTCATCTATTGTCTCAATATGATATCCATTTTGAATGATATCTTTAAAACTCAACAAGTTCCTTTTAGACTTGGAGGAGAACATTGCATTCTCTATGATTAACGTCATGCCTTTGGGCAGAGTTACAATTGCTCTTCCGGAGCCTTCAATCAATTTACTACTTCCATAGATTGTAGTAATGTTTGCCTTACACAATTACTCTTCTTTTCTTTGAGTATTGTATGTGTAGTACATGAATCAACTAGGCAAATACTTTTACAATTGGACGTTGGTCCAAGTTCGCTTTGTGAGATATCTATATTTGCTATCCCATAGTTTAACATACAAAAGAAATACACGAACATAAGAATAAACAAGTTCAATTCTTTTGTGTCACATAATATTTTCAAAATCTGCTACTAACAGTTGGCTAACAAAATCAGATATGTTATCCATAATCAATTCCTTTGCAGTTTGAAAATTTCAGCGATTTTCATAAGACAATCGATTATTAAACACACACAATCGATTGTTGGAACATAGACAATCGATTGTTAAACACACACAATCGATTATTTGTTATTTTTGAAAAACTTCGTAGCATACTGTCTTAAGACAATCGATTGTTAAACATCGACAATCGATTGTGGATGATTTTTGAAAAATTCCAGATTACACTGCCTAACGACAATCAATTGTTGATCATCTTTGAAGAATTCCAGGCCACTATTTTTAAAGACAATCGATTGTTGATCATTGACAATCGATTGTTTTGCAGTTTTATGCGAAACGTGAGATAACCGACTAGTTTTTCAGGCTAGTCGATTACCTCTACTGGAAAATAAAGGTTTTATTGATATTTGAGCATATTGAAAACATTCTAATGAACTACTACAAACATCACATCATGAACTAACTAATACGAGCTAATGCTAATGACTATTAATTTATTCATTGACTAATACAAGTAGAATCAAACAGCTCCATCTTCTTTCATCACGGTTCCGTCGCCGATTAGGTGGTCTATCTTTCCATCGGGTTGCTCAAAGAAGTCTGCCACATCCAGGTGGGTGATATCCTCATTGTCGTCATAGACAAAATTTGTTTCAGGGCCTTTTCTCTTTCGAGATGCTTGATAAAGGTCAACCAAGTGTCTTGGTATACGGCAAATCTTTGACCAGTGCCCTTTCCCACCGCAACGATAACATATAGTTTCTGAACTATTTGCCTTAGGATCTTCGGGATCCCGTTTCTGCTTTCGGTGGTTATCTCTCTTTGGGGGGTGACGGACTTCTTTGGAATTTCTTCCTTGTCCACGTCCTTGGCTTTGACCCCGTTTATGACCGTGATCGTGGTCCCTTTTATGTTTGGCATAATGCGAGTGCACCATATCTGCTTCAGGCAGTGGTGTAGACCCAGTTGGTCTATTTTCGTGATTTCTCATGAGCAGGTCATTATTTCGCTCAGCCACTAGTAAGAGAGAAATCAGTTCAGAGTACTTCGTAAAGCCTTTCTCTCGGTACTGTTGCTGCAGTACCATATTGGAGGCATGAAACGTTGTAAACGTTTTCTCAAGCATATCGTAATCGGAGATGTTATCTCCACATAGCTTCAGTTTAGAAGTAATTCTGAACATAGCAGAATTATATTCAGAAACGGACTTAAAGTCCTGTAGCCTCAGATGGGCCCAATCATATCGTGCTTGTGGCAGAGTGACCAACTTCAGGTTGTCATATCTCTCCTTTAAGCTGTTCCACAAAACGAGTGGATCCTTGACGGTGAGATATTCAATCTTCAAACCTTCGTCAAGGTGGTGGCGCAAGAAAATCAAGGCCTTCGCACAATCTTGGGTGGATGCTTTTTCTTTATCTTTGAGGGTGTCTCCGAGACCCATAGCATCTAGGTGGATTTCAGCATCCAACACCCATGTCATATAGTTCTTGCCCGAAATTTCAAGGGCAACGAACTTTCTTTTCATAATGTCAGACATACTCGAAAATTAAATTAGGAAGAGGGAAAATACCTTGGATTTTCGAGAATGATACTTGAGACGGTAGAGTCTCGTGCTGATAACGTGTTATAAACTAAAGCAAAAGACAAGAACAATAGAACAAGAACAATAGCAATAGAGAGAAGAGTAGAGAGAGTTCTTCTTATTATGTTGAGAGGAGTCTCAAGGGATGATTTACAATGGTAGGGGGCACCTCTATTTATAGGGGAGAGGAAGATTTAGCTACCACTAATAGAACTCTAAAATCTCTCTAATTAGATACATTAAAGACATTCACCTTAAATAGAAGTGTAAGAATCTTCTATTTCATAACAATATATATGTATTGTAATTTTTCAGTGAGTGAGATTCGATAAACCAAATCCGCCCCTGATTAAGACACATAAATTTAGGAAAATGAAAAACGTTATACGCATAATTTAAAGAAGGAAATTGAAGAATTAAAAAGAATAGGAGATTGAGAGGAGCTAGATGCAAGATTTCTAGCGCCACTCTTTAAATGATATTCTAATTGTGGGCCAGAACCATTGATATTTTCAAAGAAAATCAAGCATATTCTTCTGCATATGGACAAGACAAACAATAAAGGAATAAAGATTTTTTAATTCTTTAATAGTTTTTACTGAATTAAAGGGACAGTGGAAAAGAAATGTCACCAACTTCTCCGTCCAATGAAAAGAAAAGCATTAATCATCAATCTCAATACACTAATAACACAAAATTATATTTTTGTTATAAATAGAATCTTATTTAAGGTGAATGTCTATATTTAGAGAGATTCTAGGGTTTACTACTTGGTGGCTAAGTCACCACCTCCCTATAAATAAAGGGGTTTTCTCCCATTGTAAATCATCCAAAGTATCAATAAGAATACTCCTCTCTCTACTTTTCTCTATATTGTTCTTGTTCTTATATTATTTCATAACACGTTATCAGTACGAGTCTTTAACCAATTGAATTTAATATTCAGCAATTATCGCTCTCAGAATCTCGAGTTGCAATCAGATTCATCCACTCTAATTCATGTTCCGTCGTTTGAATTTTTCTATTTGAGTGAAACGAGATTTGTGATATTTTGGTTTCTGAAATTCTTCAATTTTTTTTTCTTTCTCGTTGTTTACTTTTTTTTTCTTTTTGAAGGTAATTTTCCAAGCAAAAGAGTGTAATAACGATTGCTACTGCTCCATATGAGAATTTCTATACGGAAAAATAGAAGAGATGGTATCATCATAAAATAATGCAACGGGATGGAAACTCAAGAGGTATATTTAGTATCACAACATTTATTGGTATACCTTAAAGGTAAGTAATTTATTTTTCCCTTTCAAATTCTTGAAATTCTACGATTTGATTTCATATACAAACATAGACAACAAAGTTTGATTATAACTCTAATGGAGTTTGTAAGAAATTATAAACACGTGAAGTGGTAAAATTTCTATGTCTTGCCATGATTAAATTCATGTATGATTGTGGGCAAAGAATTGAAAATCCGTCCCATTGAATTTGCTTCATTCTCATTCCCTTTAGAGAATGTGATAGCAGTATGTGATAAGTCTGAAAGAAGACAAAATTATTACCGTGAAGGTATCAATGGATGTGGACGTGGCAATAGACGGAATTATAATCGTCATCATTGTGATAGTGAGAATAATAAAGATTCTCAAAATAATCTTTCACTTTATGAAAGTAATATTTGACATGAGATTGTATATAGCACATACAGATGATTATGATCCATTCCCTGAAGTGAATATGATAATTGTAATAAAGCCCGTAAGTATGGACACGCTCTTGATGTAATTTTGTTTTATGTCTGACATTATGAAAAGAAAGTTCGTTGCCCTTGAAATTTCGGGCAAGAACTATATGACATGGGTGTTGGATGCTGAAATCCATTTGGATGCAATGGGTCTTGGAGACGCCATTAAAGACAAAAATAATGCATCCACCCAAGATTATGCTAAGGCCTTGATTTTCTTGCGCCATCACCTTGATGAATGTTTGAAACTGTGCTAAGGCCTTGATTTTCTTGCGCCATCACCTTGATGAAGGTTTGAAAATTGAATATATCACAGTCAAAGATCCACCTATCTTGTGGAATGGCTTAAAGGAGAGATATGACAACCTGAAGTTGGTCACTCTGCCACAAGCACGATGCGATGAGAATCCAAAAGCAAATAGTTCATAAACTATATATTATCGTTGCGGTGGAAAAGGGCACTAGGCGAAAATTTGCCGTGTACCAAGACATTTGGTTGAGCTTTATCAAGCATCCCTAAAAGGTAAATGCCCTGAATCCAATTCTGTCTCTGACGATAATTTTGACATCACCCACTTGGACGTGGCAGACTTCTTTGAGCACCCTGAGGGAAAAATAGACCACTTAATTGGTGATGGATCTGTGATGAAGGAAGATGGAATTGTTTGATTTTATTTTACTTATTTGTATTAGTTAGTGAATAAACTAATAGTCATTAGTATCAGCTCGTATTAGTTAGCTTATGATATAATGTTAGTATTAGTTCTTTAGAATGTTTCAATATGCTTAAATTTCAAAGATATTTTTATTTTCAGTAGAGTTAATCGACTAACATAACAGTTAGTCGATTATCTAATATTTCGCATTAAAACTGGATTTTTCCGCAAGGCAAGATAGTCGACTATCTGATTTAGATAGTCGACTACCTGATGACTGTTTACTAAGTTAGTCGACTATCAACTTAGTTAGTCGACTAACTAATATTTCGCAATAAAACTGGACTTTTCCGCAAGGCAAGATAGTCGACTATCTGATTTAGATAGTCGACTAACCTGATGACTGCTTCCCAAGATAGTCGACTATTAACTAAGTTAGTCGAATAACCTCAGCAGATTTTGAAAATATTGTTTAATTATGAAGCAACAGATTAAATTTGTTTATTCTCATGTTCGTATATCTCTTTTGATTAATTGATTCATGTACCACACATACGATATTCAAAGAGAAGAAATATTACCCTCATTTAAGTATGTGTAAGGCAGATGTTACTACAATTTCTGGTAGTAGTAAATTGATTAAAGGCTCCGGAAGAGCAACTATAACTCTGCCTAAAGGAACAACATTTTAGAGAATACAATGTTCTCCTCCAAGTCTAAAAGAAACTTGTTGAGTTTTAAAGATATCATTCAGAATGGATATCATATTGAGACAATAGATGAGAATAATCTTGAATTCCTCATTTACTCATGAAAACGAGGCTGCCCACTTCGGTTTGGGGTCACGCCATTTTGCATGCAGCAATGCTAGTTCGTCTCAGAATGAAGAATTATCACAAATATTATCCATTTGCAAAGAATAGCAAATCAAATGCCAGACGCATTTACAGATTTGAAAAGGATAACAAAATCACATATCCCCGCAGTGAATGTGACAACATCTGATTCACGAATACATATTCATTATTGGAAGAATATGAACATGAAATTGGTATTGAATATACCACACTCACCCCTTAGAAGGAGGTTTGAGATGATATATGAAAATAATGTCATTATTATGGCATGAATGATCGTTGGTCACGTACCTATTGTACGCCAAAATATTTTGGAAATATGACTATTAAAGGACAACGATAATGCAAGAAACATATCTTGCATATAATTTTGACCATGACCATAATGGTATAACTTTCTCTTTAAAAGAGATATTCACCACATGGATGTTGATGAATCTGTGGTAGTACAAAATTAATTGAGAGCTCTAGAAGAGCCAATTATTACTATGTTGGAGAAACGCAATTGATTACCAATAAGGTATTGTGTGGTAGTGAGTCTCAAAGAAACTTATTCAGTTTCCAAAGTATATGCGAAAGCGACAGATTATATTGAGACTATAAATAAAGGAAAGATTTGATATCTTCTATTACTACAACTTGTAGCGGGATAATTTGTATATGAAAAGCTACCCGTTTTATTCTCCAGTTTGTACTACACAAACAAATGAATGCCACAATAAAGTGGATATTTATTGGTATAAAAACCCATACCATAATAAACTTGAAGTTTATTGATAATTGCACATGTCATGGTGTAAATTTGAAGTTTATCAATATTGATAATTTATTCAGTTGGCATTCGGGTTAGCCATCTCATTTTAAGTATGATGTGCAGTAATAGAGAATTCACATGGGTAAATATTAAAGAACTAGAAAGTTCTTTACGAATTCTCTTATATTACTTGTTCTCATTAATTGATTGACCAACTAAAGAGTTCGGGTTGAATCCCATAAATTCTGGAAATATCAAAGGTGAATATGGGCTCATTCACCTGCCATGTATACCACATATGATGCATCTATGATATGGTTACATGCGCGATTGTTAAAACCTGCAGCCTGGCCGGTGCTTGCGAGGTAAATTGCTCAGTAATCTAACTTCGAGCATCATTTCCATATTTTCTATTCAAGATAGTTCATCTTGATAAGTGGGTTTATATCATAGTTGGTTTAGCAAGATAATTATTGAGCGCCTCCACTTAATAGGTAAATTGTTTCTTATGAGAACAAAGTTATATATATCAGTTTGATATACGTTGTATACGAGAGTATATTATATTCTCCCCTCACAAGTGGTTCAGGGTCAGGAACCAAATAATTTCATCTTATTATGATTGATGTGCGGTGTATATTTTCATTAACACCATAATGCACAAAGATAGACTCTCAAAGTTGAGGAAACAAGTTAGCTTTTCTAACATGAGGGGGAGATATGATAAACACTTGAGAAAAGGTTACATGGGATGAATTATCATTTGTATATATAGATCCTCGAATATCATAATATGAACCTGAAGTTCATAAAAGGATAATTCAATTGCAACATATTGCAAAGCATGCTATATGCATTTGCTGACCCAAAGAAAGTAACTATATTCTCACTGCAAATGCTCATATTAAGTCCCAGAAGGACAAAGTCTTTGATACGCTTAAAGCGTATAGACAAATCGGTTTCAAAATAACTTCTTAATAAAGAAGATGAGCAAATGATCAAAGTGATCATAATGGGGAGGCAAGTGATCTAGAAGATCACATGACATAACACTTCATAAAATCTCATGAGAGATTCAGGTACCTGAATATATGAATAAAGAGAACTCCATGTTATGTCTTTATGAATATTTACTGGAACCGATATAAAATGTTCGTCGACGACATCTATGATAGCGCTAAATATCGATGAGGATACTATGTTTGTCGAATACAAACAAAAATATTGGCTAAATGGAAGAGATACAATTCAAGCAGAATTGATTCCATATGAAAGACATGTAGTGTTGGACATGTAGTTCAAATACTTGAAAGTATAAAGTCAATGATTGAAGTTGCTTGAAGCATATACAATTCTTGGTCCTGAAGTACCACATCCTAAGTGCAACTTGTGTAATTATGTATCTTGCCATAACTATAAGCATGATGGCATCAAGAATACCTCTATGGAGATATTGAAGAGTCATTCCACGACATTATATGAAGATGTTCATATCTATCAAGAATGATAATTTCAAGGTGCGGAATAATTATTCAAATCAATATGGCTGATTTATTTATCAAATCTCTACAAAAGATCGTTTTGAAGATGGTGCACAAGATTGGAATGCAAATACTCAAGGATGTGAATTGATGCTCTTTCAGGGGGAGTTAATGCGCGTTGCACTCTTTTTCCCTTACAAGGTTTTGTCCCACTGGGTTTTCCTTGCAAGGTTTTTAACGAGGCAACTAATAGGCGCATATTCAAACATGTGTACTCTTTTTCCTTTTCTATAATTTTTCCCATTGGATTTTATTTAGTTAAGGTTTTAACGAGGCACATTATTGAATAGACATTCAAGGGGGAGTGTTATAAATAGAATCCTATTTAAGGTGAATGTCTATATTTAGAGAGATTCTAGGGTTTACTACTTGGTGGCTAAGTCACCACCTCCTAATAAATAAAGGGGATTTCTCCCATTGTAAATCATCCAAAGTATCTATAAGAATACTCCTCTCTCTACCAACTTGACAAATACATCATTTCCACTCATAACTCTAAACAGTCAAAAGAAAACCATCAAAGATCCAAAATTCAACAAATCAAACAACCATTTCACCATTTTTCAACAAAAAAAATGGATCAAGAATCAGTTGCTCCGCATGTTCTAATCTTTCCTTTACCATTACAAGGTCCAGTAAATTCCACGTTCAAACTAGCTGAACTTCTTTGTTTTTCAGGCCTACATATTACATTTCTTTTAACTGAAAATATCCATAATCGTCTTATTTCTCATACAAATATTTGTTCAAGATTTGAACGTTTTCCTGGTTTTCAAATCAAGACAATTTCAGATGGTTTACCACAAAATCATCCACCTAAAGGTAGTAAATATATGGAGTTATTTGATTCATTGAAATCTAAAACAAAGCCATTGTTTAAAGATATGTTGATTTCTGGTTGGCTTAGTTCTGATGGGAAAAGAAGAGAAGTTAGTTGTATTATTGCTGATGGAGTTTTGGGATTTACTTGTGATGTTGCTAATGAAATTGGAATTCCTATTTTTAGTATTCGTACTATTAGTCCATGGTGAATTTCCTTTCAAAGGTTAGTAAATCTTTCTCCACTCTATAACTACCATGCGTATTCATAATTTAAACTTGATGAACTATACGTGTAAAGTTCTTTATATTGAATTTATTCACTTTTAGATTTTCAGATTTAGATTTTAGTGATGTTTCACTTATAAGTTAGTGGGTTTGAGATTCTAGTCCTTTTTAAGTTATTGAATTTCTAAATTAATAATTTTTATATATTTAATAGATTTTTTAAGGAAGAAATTCAAAAATAGCCACAATTTTAAAAGTAATCGAGATTTAACCACTTTTCATGTAAGATAAATCTGAACGAAAATACTGTTCAGAATTTGAAAAATATTTCAGTATATTATACTGGAATTCTAGTATGATATACCGGCCCATCATAATATACTTGAGATTGGAGCATCAATGCTTCAATCTCGAGTATATTATACTGAGACTTTCTGCGTGTGGAGTTCCAGCATATTATACTGGAAGTTTATATACGGGTACACCGAATCTCCAGTATATTATGTAGGAAATTTTCGTATTGCACCAAAATAGTGGCTATTTTTTAATGGCTTTGTAAATACTGACTATTTTTGAACGATCAATCCAAAAACTGGCTACCCCGTGTTATTTTTATATTTTTTAAGAATACATAGATGGGACCAAGCAATTGGGTTCGACCGAATCCGTATTCGATGGGCTAGTTCCGCCCTTTATGTTTCCTATTCAGGGGCAGAGGCCAGCCCTTCGACTACTAATGCCAAATTTAATAACTTTGGTTTAAATTCTATAGTATTTGTCTTAAAATATTTTATTCCATATATACAAATTATTTATTATTAATTTAAAACCAAATTAAAAAGAATTATAATCTTAAGCTTATAAACTTGAAATTTTGACTTTCGCCAATGGTCTGATTGGAATTACTAGTTCGGTTAGTTACATGACTCTGACTAGTAGGGTCAAATCTAATATCTGCAGCTTCCATTTTAGTGTGTAGAGAAATCAAACTGTATAAACCACAATTTTTTCACATTGACAATTATTTCTTTTAAGAGTCAATATAGGATGGATTCTTGAACTCTCTGCTTTATAATCAAGCTACCATTAATAAAAATAGGGGCAAAATATTTTTTGCAAAAAAAAATTATATTGTATATATATTCCCTTGTTAAAAATTCTAGTTCCGCCGCTACAAAAAAAATTATATTCCCTCCATTTCATATTAAATGACATACTTTCTTTTTTAGTCTGTTCCAAAATAAATGACATATTTTTAAATTTAGAAATAATTTAACTTTAAACTCTTAATTTTACCCCCTTTGCCCTTAATGAGAAACTTTTATAGCCACACAAATAATATCGTCCCACAAACTTTTTACCCCTTAAACTTTTAGGACCACAAGTTTCAAAAGTCTTTTTTTTTAAAACTCTATACGTTATCAGAATCTAGTGACTCTTAGTTCCTAAATTTGCATCTATGCCTATTTTAAGGACATAATCTTAAACTATATATGTTATACTACTTCAAACATTTGCAGATGATGATTTGGATGAACCAATCAAGAGTGTGCCCGGAGCTGAAACCTTTCTCCTACGACGTGACCTACCGGACTTTTGCCGGACCGGCGATTTGACCGACTCAAATGTCCAACTCTACAAAACAGAGGGTCAAGAAAATTCACGTGCCTATGGTCTCATACTCTAACACATTTGAAGAGTGATGGAAATCTTCTCTCTCAAATGCGAAATGTATGTTCAAACATATACCCCATTGGACCACTCCATGCACATTTAAAGAATAAGCTAAGTGAAGAAAACAATTCATTGCCACCATCTTCAAATAGTTTATTTGAAGAAGATAAAAGTTGCATTAATTGGCTAAACAATCAGCTACCCAACTCTGTTATATACGTGAGTTTTGGAAGTATAGCAACTATTCCAAAAGAACAACTCATGGAATTTTGGTATGGTTTGGTTAATAGTAAGCAAAGATTTTTGTGGGTTATTCGGTTGGATTCTGTCGCTGGAGATGACTGGAAAAACAAGATTCCCGTGGAATTAGCTGAGGGTACGAAAGAAAGGGGGTATATTGTGGGGTGGGCTCCACAAGAGGAAGTTTTGGCTCATCCTTCAATAGGCGGGTTTTGGACTGATTGTGGATGGAATTCGATTCTCGAAAGTGTATATGAAGGCAAGCCAATGACACAACTATGTTTTATGCTCTATAAAATAAGGAATATAATAAAAATGATATTTCGGATAGGATTAGAGTTTGATGCATTGTGAAGATGATGTTCCTTTTTTTTTTTCCTTCTTCTTTTTGATGTATTTTCAACGAGTTCAAACTTTATCCACTATTTTACATAATTCCATCATTTAATTTCTAACTATATATCACGGTTATACTTATCATTGTGATTTGGTAACATAAAAACAAATGTACGGAATTAACTATTAGAGTCTTATGTCTACAAAGCTTAATTTTTTCAGAATAATTATACTGCACATGTAATTTTTTTGAAGTGTACATAGCTCAAATCCTTTCAAAATATTTTTCTTTTTGACCTCCCCTTGAATAATTAAAGGAAAACTGCGGACTAGCTAGACTCATCCCCGTTATCTCCATTAATTAAGATGAATGGATTTCGCTTTTGAAATCAAACACAAAAAAAGAGCCCTATTTTGTTA
This sequence comes from Nicotiana benthamiana, assembly GCA_034376525.1. NCBI lineage: Eukaryota > Viridiplantae > Streptophyta > Magnoliopsida > Solanales > Solanaceae > Nicotiana > Nicotiana benthamiana. The sequence goes on from CM067332.1 coordinate 72,111,021, forward strand.
TTGTGTAAAGCGATTAGTCGTTTTGATCTTGTTTGTGCTCAAAAAAAATTTCTTTTTTAATTCTTAAAGTTGAGGAGCCTATGTAGAAAAGTTGTAGAAGAACACACTACTAAGGTGCAACTCCCAACACATGAAAGATTAATTTAGCTTCAAAGGATCGTGAATCAAGAGAAGGAAAGAATGAAAACATAATTTGAAAATCGTCCCGACCAAGACATGGATTGCAACATAACCGAGTAGGCTATGATTGAGAACTAGCCATTCTTGGAAACTGCAACTATAATCAATAATTTAATATAGTAAAAGACAATGGACTTCTTGTTTTGCTATTTCAACAAAATGGGATGCTGAATGTTGTATTTAAGAGATACTTAAATAAAATAGAGATATTTAAGCATCAAGTCGTTGTAGTATAGTGGTAAGTATTCCCGCCTGTCACCTGGGTGACCCGGTTCGATCCCCGGCAACGGCGAAATTTTGTTTGTAATTTTTATTTTTTAAACTTCTTCTCCAGCCTATTTCTTAAGCTTGAATTTTGAAAAGGCTTCTTCACTTAATTAAAATGATAAAAGTATCAACTTGACAAATATATATATTGGATTAATATATTCAGTTCGCATGGATATTTTGGATAATCCATATTAAACTTAACTTTTTCCCTTATAACTGATTTTCATCAATCATCTTTTAATAAACGACATGCATGCCTATTAATCTATTACTGTATCAACACAAATCATTAAACTGTGTTTAAACCCTAGTTTGAGACAAAATTCTGCAATTTTTAATAGTGTCGAAATATTGAAGGAGCAAATTAGAATCCAGAATCTAGACGTTGTAGACAGGGGCGAAACTACATTGTTCTGAGCATTCAGTGGACCCGTGTCTTCAACGTGAAAAGACGATGTCTTGACCACCGGACAAAAGGGACCAAAAAGCATTCTTCCGAAGCCATAATTTTTTTTACAGATATTCAAATTTGAAAGAAGTAGAAATATCCCGAGAAGGGGTGTTCATTCAATACATGTTAATTTAATATTTTATCTATATACGCAGTGTGATTTTGTAACGAAGGATGCTCAATTGACCACCCTTATCATATTGTAGCTTCGCCCAATAGTTCTAAGGGTGGTCAATTGACCATCATTCTTCAAAAAATTACACTGCATAGATAGGTCAATTATTAAACATATAATAGACACTTTTTATGGGGGAATTATTTTTACTTCTTTCGAGTTTAAACTTGAAACATGACCTTAAGGAAATATTCCTGACTTCACTACGTATCAGTGTTGATTCTAAGTGAAGAAGTGAATTCTGAAATATATGTTTATACTTATATGCTAAATATATATATTTCAACACTGAAATAGTGGGTCCTGTTGCACTCATGAATGTTGAACACTCATGTATATAAGTTGGCTTAAAGTCGTACTTTTACTACTATAATAAAAGAGCAGCTCAAAGCATGAAATATCTTGTATTTACTGATCAAATGTTGTATGATCTACCACTCCTTGTAGGTGACGATTTCCTTCTTTGATCCCCTAACATTTTTTTTTTAAAGTGATCATATTTGCATGGAAAAAATGCAAGGCCTCAATAGTACAATGATCCTGCAGGTTCAAAAAGAACGCATATAGTTGACTTTATGACAATGCTAAAAAAAGGTGCTACACCTTGAAAAGAATATTCTTTTGCTATATATAACTCCAACATTAGTTTCATATATACCTTGCCACCAATTTCCTCTTGAGGCACAGTTTGAATTCTTTTCATTTTGATCATCATCTTCTCCATTTTTCTTGAACTGCTCCAGTAAATGGAAAAGAACATTTTAGAAATTGAAAGACAACTACTTCCTATCTTCCATTTTACAAATAAGTTCTTTAGTTTTTAATGTGACCTAAAAAGAATAACACATTTTTATATTTGAAAACTCTCTTACTTTAAGCTTCCTATTTTTCTTCGGTAGAAACTGCCTATACTCAGAGGCGTATCTTTTATAGCTACATGTTCAACTCGACTCATGATTTTCACCCATACTCTGTATTTTTGTCCAAAATCATTAAATATATATATAAATAATAGATTTTGAACTCATTAAATTAGATAAGATATGATAGAATTGCGAAATTGAACCCATAAAATTTAAGTTCTGAATCTGTTTTCGCCTATACTTACAGTATTCTGGTAGCCAGAGGTCTGAGTAGTTGGATAATAAACATCTTGACCACCATAGTATATAGATGAGCTCAAATGGCATGGTTCTGTTGTTTCATTCTGATATATGGCATTCTTGATATCTCCCATGCTTCTTTGAGATCCATTTTCTGTAAATATAGAACTCAAATGGTTAAAAGAGAACTTTGAGTTCAACACAACATTTAGCAAAAAGAATCATATATTTCTATACTTTAAACTTTTCATTTTTATATATAATGACATCTTTTTATAAAAGGGAAGTCTGGTGCATCCTGTATTTATGCAGGGTCCAGGAAAGGACTGTACCGTCGGGGGTTTAACATAGATAGCCTACTCTAACACAAACATTAACGTCTGCTCTACGGCTCGAACCCGTAGGTCACATGTAAACATTTTTAATATTGCTCCAAGTCTCTCCTTCAACATGCTTTTATGGTCTAAAAGTTCATGACATGTTTTAAACACAAAGTTGCAAAAAAAAAAATCATTCATTTTGAGTAGTTGTAAAAACCTGAAGTTCCATATTTTGCATTGCCAAATGACTGGTTTCCTAGATCTTGGAGTCTTGATAAACCTCTAACTCCAGAATGAATGGAATCCTTTCCAAGTCCCTACAGTTATATAAAAGGAAAAGAAAAAAAATTAGAAAATATAACAAAATCTACAATAGATGAACCAAAAAATAGAAGAAAATAATCTAAGCAAAAAGGAACCTTGCTACAAGTAAGCAAAGTATAGTAGAGCTATAATTAAAAGCTAGCTTAATTGTGAGTCCCTCTCTACGTTATTATTTTTAAAATAAGCTAAGATATTAGAGATTATTTGACAAGATATATACAACCACAAAGAACACAAAAGAGGTTTGCAACTCAGAAATTGTTACAACATGAAAAGAATGGTCATTTTCTTGATCTAAACCGCGGAAAAGAATAATAAACTTCAAGAAATTAGGTATAAATAAGAGACTAGTATAAGGTGCATATAAGGAATGAATTTATAAAGTTATGTCCCCCAAAATTTTTTACACTATCAATGCAGTTTAACTGGTTTCTTTCCATGCACATAACTTGAATTCATATAAGAAATAACCTAAAAGAATATAGATGCAGTAAACACCGGTGAAGCCAGAAATTTTATGAAGAATATTCAAGATTTAATAAACAAATAAAAAATAATTTGTAATCTATATACGTAATATAAGTTTTTTTACACAATATAATTTTTTAACGAAGGTGTTCAATTGACCACCCTTCAATGTATGCCACTAACAGGAGAGGAGTTGGTAACTTATAAAGGATACTGCAACGTTAAATAATGAGTACAACAACAACAATAACGACCCAGTGTAATCTCACAAATAAGATCTGGGAAGAATAGTATTTATGCAGACTTTATCGGGACAGAGAGACTGTTTCCGAAATACGTTAAATAATGAGTATAGTTATATATACCGTGGAAAGCGGACCAAAACTGGAACCATAGAGCGACGATTTTGTTGGCTCTTTGGGACCAAACAGATCATTAGTAAAGGATGAAGAAGAAGGAGATGAACCAACTACTTGCTTTGCTTTCTCCATATATAACTTTGCAAAACTAAAATCACTGAAACTGTTTCTGTAGATATATAACGAGCAACGGCCTTACTGACACAATATTCCAAAAAAGCAGAAATGAATAAGGGCTTTAAAGATTTTGCGGAGAGACCCCTTATAAAGTCTTTTCTTTTTTCAGCAGATTTCAGAACAAAAATAGCAAAATTGCAGTCATGAAGGGATCAACGTGAGATGGGGAAAGTCGCAGAAGGGAGAATACGTGAAGTTTCCAGTGTAGTTTGGTGAGAAGGAACAGAGAATGGTAACTGCTATTTATAGGCCACTCAAAGACAAAAGCAAAAGATGACATTAACCCTACGGGTGGAGCTGGTTCACTGAACTTAAGGCTGTACTATGAACCGGTTCCGAATCGGAACCGTGGCCCTGCCGCTTCTATCGGTTTCGATGGGCCGGTTCCGGCGGTTCCGGTTCTACCGGTTCCAGGGAATCGTGATGGGCCGGTTCTAACCGTTGGAATCGCTAGAACCGGACCCACCAGACCCGGAACCGGCTGGCGGTTCTGGACCGGTTCTGGCGGTTCCGGTTCGGTTCAAGCGGTTACAATGGATATTTTTAAATTTTTTTTTTTTTTAAATTTAGTAACGGTGCAAAAAGTAGCCGTTTGGAAGTTTAAGAAATCGCCATTTGACCCCCAAACTTTATGTAATTACACTAGTTCTCATTTCTCAACTATAAATACCCCCTCATTCTTTCATTTTTATTCACCAATTCATCAATATCTCTCAATCTCTCTCAAGCTCTCTTTCAATCTTTCTAGTGCAAGTGCTTAATTTATTGTTGCAAATTCGTGAAAAATTGTGAAGTTGTTGAATTGAAGTTTTCAAGTGTTCAAGTTCAACGATTTTCAATTTTCAAGAAGTTGTTCGTCAATCCGGTAAACTCGTTTCAACTCTTACGTGCTAATAGTATTTTTTGTGTTTTTAGTTTGCTTAATTCTAATTAGTATGGCATTTTCGTTGAAAAAAATATTCGGTAAAGGAAAAGGTAAAACCGGTGAAAGTAGTGGCCAAAATACTCCCCTTCCCCCGGCTCCCCGACCTAAAAAAGATAAGCAAGTTGAAAGTGTAGCCAACCTAGATGTCCTAATCAACCCTTCGTAATCCTTGATAGTGATCACCCTTGTTTTCAATTTAGCGATAGTGAATTTCTACATGATGTAGCAGTAGGTGATAGATTAGATGATGATATTATGAATGCTCTTTATCCTAATGAACCTATCTTAGAGGGAAATGAGGATGATGATGATGATGTGATGAAACCCAAGCACCAGATTTAGATGATACACCTACTAGTCCTGCTCATAACTTAGGTAATGAACCGGCACACCCACCTGTACAAACTCCCACTTTTAGTAGACAACCTCCTAAACGTACAGAAACATCATTAGTTTGGCAATTTTTACTCAAGTAAGAGAACAAATAAGGCTCAGTGTAAAACCTGTGGGAAATTACTTGTTCATGGGTATACTGGAGATCGTAGCGGTACGGGTAGTTTGACTAAGCATATTAAATTTACACCCAAGAGATAAGGCTAGATTTTTGCAAATGAAAGCGCAACAAGAGAGGGGGGGGGGGGGGGGGGGGAAAAGTGTTGATTCTCAAGTTAACCCAAGTACTGGTTCAAATCTAGTTCAACAAGGAATAAACACTGTCACCGGAGGTATTATATATTTCAATCCAAATAAGGATCGTGAAGAATTAGCGAAAATGATTACTGTTATGTGCTTGCCTTATAATTTTGCTTCTAATTCTAATTGGATTCAATATATTAGAAGAGTATTTAATCCTACTTATAAAGGTTTGCCTCGCGCAACAGTTAAGGCCGATATTTATAAATTCAAGCATGAATATGAACAATATTTGCGCTATTTATTTACTCATATAAGTAATCGTATTTCTATTACAACTGATATTGGTAGAAGTGGAAATGACTGTGATTATCTAACTGTAACAAGTCATTGGATAGATGAAGACTGGACAATGCAAAAACGCATATTGCATATAGAATAATTAATTCACGGCACACGGGTAGGTTTATAGCTAACACTGTTTCAGATATATGTAGATATTTTTGCTTTAGTGATAAAATAATGACAATTTCTATGGATAATGCTTCTAGCAACACTAGTGCAATAGGCATGCTAACAAAAATACTTAATCCTGCATTTAGTAATATTTTTCATGTTAGATGTATTTGTCATATTTATCGTTTAATTGTTGGTGATGGTATGCGAATATTAAACATAGAAATTGAAAAGGTGAGAATGGCTCTTAATTGGATATTTTATTCAAACTGTAGAATTAGACTTAGAGAATATTTTAATAAATGTGACGAATATGGCCTTAGAGAAAGAAAGGTTCCTATACCTTGACCGACTAGATGGAATTACATGTACGAAAGTTTAGTAGTAGCGTATGAATATAAAAACCCAATTAATGATACGTTTAATTCTCGGGTAAGTGGTGAGGATGATGATGAAATGCTAACTACCCAAGATTGGACTAATGTTAAATTTTTTTTAGATTTTTAGAACATTTTCAAGTGGCTACAAATGCTTTTTCTGGACAATATTATCCAACTATTTCTAACTGTTTAGTTTATATTGCTGCACTTGCTGATTTATTTGTTGATTTTAGCGAGGGTGGAGATATTTATGAACTTGCTAATTGAAATGAAACAAAAGTTTAAGAAATATTTTTTTCCAATCCCTCCTATTTATGGTGTAGCTGCTATGTTAAATCCAACAATGAAATTAGGAGGTCCTCACTTTTGGTATTCTAATATTTATAGAGCTTAGATCTTTCAGAAGACAAAATTTCTACACTAGCTGATGGGAAAACATCAATTAAAGTTAATGCTCAAACTGTTTATAATGCTTATAAACAGGCGTTAGAGCATGCTAGGCCAAATATTCCAACCCCTACTTCGTCTACATCGCAATCGTCTAAAAGAGCTGCTGACTTAACAACTCTTAAATCGGGGATGGAGTTCAGGTACTCAAGGTGATAATTTTGATGAAATTTCCCATTTAAATGAGCTTCAAGTTTACTTATCACATGGACTAGAAAAGGAGAATTTAGACGGCTCTTTCAACCTTTTGGAATGGTGGAAGTCAAGGGAAAAGCATTTTCCCGTTCTTGCAAGGATGGCTCGGGATGTTCTATCAATTCAAGCGTCAACTGTTGCATCGGAGAGCGCTTTCAGTCAAGCAAGACTACAAATAGGTGATCACAGAGCGTCGATGCAGGAGAGCTTGGAAAAATCAGTGCTTTTTAGAGATTGGATCCGCGCAGAAAGAAGGAACTTTGGCATAGAAGAATCACAACCGGCAATAGATGAGGCATATGAAGAAATGATAGCAGAACTTGCTGAGGAAGCGACTTCACCCGGAAGTGGTGATGAACAAGCTTCATTTCCACTACCGCCAACACAACCACCTCCCAACCTTGACGGATTTATGAGATTTGTTAGAAATACAACATAAATTATGATGTAACTTGTACATTGGCACGTCTTCTTTTAGTTTTTTTCCTTTTAATGGTGGTATTAGTACCATGTTGTACTCATTCCATTGGGGGAAGGAAGACTAAGAAAGATATGCCATTTTGGTCAATAAATATGCTCTTTATCATATCCTTGAATATCTTTTTTCTCAATATTTCTTTGTCTTTACTTCGATATCAATCCTTGAATATTTATATAACATACAACATATAACATACAACACAATATACTAATGACAACATTCTTTTATCAATATATACTACTTATATACAATTTATACTAATTACTAACTACAACACAATATACACTACTTATATACAATATATACTACTTAAATACAATATACTATTTATATACAAAATATACTACTTATATACAATATATACTAATTACTACAACACAATATATACTATACTAGTAACTTAGTACACCATAAAAAATATATTCTACACTATACTAATGACTACTATACAAGATATTGAATTAAAAAAAAAAAAAATTTCATACCCGCCAGACCCGCCAGAACTGCCAGACCCGCCAGAGTCGGAACTGCCAGAACCGGAACCGCATGATACCTGGAACCGTCACGGACCGGTTCCACCATGAGAACCGCCAGAACCGCCAGACCCGGAACCGCCAGAACCGGAACCGTCATACCCGTAACGCCAGGCACAAATAGACCCAGAACCGGAACACAATACAATCTTAACTGAACTTAATAGTTTGGGTTCAAATATTATTATTGTCTTAAAAAATATTCTATTGTATATGCATAAATTTATTAATTATAACTCAATAACTTAATATTAAAGATTAAAATTTTAAACCCGTAAACTTTAAATCCTAACTCGACCTTTGCATTTATCCCATGTCACTACCCCAAGACTGTTTGACCATGCCTTATCATTTTTTTATTTAACCATGTGATATTTTAATTTTAATAGTTTAATTAATTCAAATTCGTGCGAGTAGACTTAATAAAGAGATAAAACGACTCCTTATCAAAAAAAATTCCTCATTTTGAAGGTTGGAACTAGAAGGAGACTTTTTGATGAATAATAGAGAGATAAAACACTTCAGTTTTCAATTGAACCACTTTGTCCATATTAATGGTCAACTGTTCTGTTATCAAGATAGTTTGTGTTATGGACCACTTTTTTCTTTTTCCTTATTCCCTATAATTGTATATTGAGGGAAATTGTTTAGGAACAGATGGAAAAAAATATCGCTATTAAAAGATTATGTTTAATATTCGTTGACAAATGAATGCGCGATGCGTGCTCGCGCCCATTAAGGTATAACTTTTTCATGAACTTTGCGTGATCATAAAATACTTTGAGTGATCTTTTCTTTTTTATGCTTTGACAAATGAATGCGCAATGCTTGGTCATGCCCATTAGAGTATAGCTTTTTTCTTGACTTCGCGAGAATATAGAATATTTTGAATTATTTTTTTTTATTTTATGCGTTGACAAATAAATGTGCGATGATTGGTCACACCCATTAGGACCATAGCCTTTTACTAAACTTTGCGTTAACATATCTTTTGTTTTTCTGAGTTGATAAATGAAAAAAGGTTGAGAGGGGTGTATGAGAGCAGACTAAACCCAAGGGATTCAAGTGGCGTTATTCTGAATATGTATGTTGACATTCGATATTCTTACAATTAAATAATTAATCAAACAGTTGGACTCTCGTTTCTCATTTTCCTTCGTTTTTGCCTATGATTGTCACTGTCTCTTTGCGTAAAAGATACCAGTGTGATCTAATGTTATTGATGTTGATCCATATGAACTTATAACTTTTAGTTTAGATTTGAATTTATCTGTATAAAATTCACTATAATAACTGAAAACACTGAACTAATTATGAACGTATACTTCAAACAAGATGATGAGTTTAATGATTTAAATTTGAATTCCGAACTTATAAAATTAAGGGATCTTGATATAAATAGTAGACTATATTTATTCCTTATTTTTTCTAACTATATATAGATTATATACACTAATAATTATACACATATAATATATATATACATGTCCGAATATTCACGTTAATTCTTTTAAAATTAAATGGAATTCGTAATAGGCAATAGCATGGCTTTTGTTCTTTCCACCCTTCCACGAAAAAAATACATATGTGGTTAGACAAAACAGTATTTTTTCATGTATATGTATTGTCTGTTGAATCTCCTTAATAATTTCATATATTCATTTTTATTTTTATTTTAATATTCTTTATAAATTCTAGCACCACTACTGGTTCTCCTCTTAATTACGTGGGGAGAATATAAACCTTGAATTCTTGATAAAATTTGAGCACAAATATTGATTTGTTGAGAACGACAAGACCAACATGGTCCAAATGTCAAAACTTTCCTCATTTCTACCCAATTTTTCTTTGCAGAATTATTCTTTTAAGAGGCAATGGCATGACTTAGTTTTTTTTATTTTTATTTTTATTTAGTTTTTTTATTTTTTTATTTTTATTTTATTATTTTTTATTTTTATATAAGCTGTCTTGTAATGATGGAGGGTTTGGCATCGACCCCTACCTTGTAGATTTAGGGACAGATTTAGGGAGGCAGAAGAGGTTTACCCGAATGCCATTCGCCAAAATATTACACTGTATATATAATGCAAAATCTATTTTTTACCTCTATATATTACGTTTTGAAGTCCTTAATAAAGCCTAAAAGTGTAATTTAGTAGTCAAGGGGGTTCAAAACTTTTATAAGGTCATAGGTTCAATTTAACTAGCTACAAAAAAGTTTTTTGAACCCCCTTCATAGAAATTCTGCCTCCGCCACTGTGTAGATTAATAACCGAATGAACATAAATCTTTTCGAATATCATAAATATCCTTCGCCCCTTATTTCCTCATTTTCCTATTTATAATCCACAACTTACTTCGACGTTTTCAATTTCCCATATAATCTCCGGAGCTTTCCTAACCACTATTCTTTTTTTTTATCTTCTTTGTATGAAAATTGATTTGATTTGCTTCACCTATAAATTTTACCAATTCTTCTTTTATTATGCAGGAAGGAGACATAAAACCTAACCTTTTCAGAATATAGAGAAGATTTGGAAATGCCCAACTCTTCACAATAAACTTGCAAAAATCTGATACTATGAAATGTAAAAAAAGGTGGAAAGTATACAATAAACAGCAATAAATTGCATGACTTAGTTAGTCTTGGACTTTTAATATAGTTGGTCTCTACTCCACTCTAGTATAGTCTAGTCCTATTTAAAGCAATTGCTCTTCAACGTATTGAATATTTTAGTTCTCTTTTTCTTGTTTATTTTATTTTCAACCTCAAAGCACTTTCAAATAGTCTAATTAATAGTTCTATGTAATGGCGGATATGATCGATATATAGTGTGGTGAAAATGACTACATATGACCATTTTTTACAATTTTGTCATAATTATTGTGCCATGAAGTTGGTACCTGCAGATTTATAAAACGGTTTGTTAAATGCATAATTACGTAATTAATTTAAATAATGTGATTGCACAATTTAATATGATTCTAAGTTTTTCTCATTGCCACCAATTTTAGATGCGGTGGTCAAGCAATTTTAAACTTTTCATTACTAGTGTATCGTTATTCTAATCTATCTAAATCTAAACGAGTCCTTATCAAGAGCTTTTGAAGAATAAGATCTCAATTATATATTCTAAGTAATTTAAATTGTTGATTAATATATGAAATACAAAGTAAAAATGATTAAAATCGCAAAGTTGGGAAGAGTTGGAGAACCAGTCTAGGAGTGGCTATGTCATCATTGGTACAGTGCATTCAAAGTAATATATATGTTATCATATGTGTAAATATTAATGATAGGGTTAGTGGGGCTATGCAATAATTAATGGTTAATTACCAAAATAGTTAAGGCACTAAGATAAAAGGATAATACTGTACACAAAAAATTCTGTATTTATATAAAATCTGAAAAAGGATCGCATTTCAAAAAATATAATGCAAATAACGTATTTTAATATAAGCATCAATAATTACTTGCACAACTCGAACTCGTAACTTATAATTCCAATATTCCAAACTGACAACGTTTAGTGTGATGATGTTCTTCCACTCTTATGATTATCCATTTTGACATATCCTTTAGGACAGTTAGATAATGAACGACGGAAAGCAAAAGATGTAGAAACATCGGTCTGTGGGTTTACCAATAGCATTTCAATTCCTCCTCGTTATTATAATTATATAATATATAAGATAACAAAAAGGAAATGTAATGATGACAAGGATAAGACCAAAAAAAAAAATGATCACTAAGAGAATAATATTAAGGGGTCCATTAATTTTGTATGTCCCAGCCAAGATTTTGATATACATAATTTTTAAAAATTCCCTCTTGTGATCCTCATCCATTCAACAAAAACTGTGACAAATTAGAAATAGAGGGAGTAAAAAGGAGGAGGAAAAAAACTACGTTTATCGATATGAACATATAATAATTCTTTTGTGACTTATGCTCTGTTATTTTAATAATAATAATTTTTTATTTAATTTTTATATATAAATTATTTTATCGAATATAGGTTACTTTTCATAAGCATATACAACAACAACAATAAAAATAATTAAATATAATCTCACTTAATAAAATTTACTTAATAAGCATATGTGACCAATAATTTTTTCAAATAAAATTTACTAAAAATTAAAAGAAATTAATTATCAATCTTTTATATATACTACTTTTGAAAGAGCAAGCACTCGAAACTTTTGAAGAGATAAGCAACATAAGGGTTTGTATCTTTCTGTCAAAAAGAAAGAAAAACAACAACAAAGCATTAATTGTTATAAAATAAAAGTAATTTAGTAAAATATGAACAAGAAATATAAGCAACTTAGTGAAATATGAATAAAAAATATAGATAGAGAGAAGGAAGAGATTTTCTTCTTCAATTGTATGCATTTTCCTATCTATTACAAGGCCTTTATATAGGCATAAAAAGTGAAGAAAATATGTCATTAAACAAATATGCATTGAATATGTCATTAAGCATTTGAGATGAAGATTACGGAAGATGAGTAGACATCCAACATAATATGATATTTATCATAATACTCCCCCTTTTGATGTCCATAGATAATGTGCCTCATTAAAACCTTACTAGGAAAAAAAAAACCCTATGGGAAAAAAATTCTAGCAAAGGAAAAAGAGTACACATGTATAGAAATATGCCTTTTTGTTGCCTCGTTAAAAACCTTTGAAGGAAAACCCAGTGGGACAAAACCTTGTAAGGAAAAAAGAGTACAACGCGTATTATCTCCCCCTGAAGAGAGCATCAATTAACATCCTTGAGTCTTCGCATCCCAATCTTGTGCACTAGCTTCTTGAGATTGTTGATAGAGATTTGATAAATAAATAAGCCATATTAACTATAATGAATATTTGCACCTTGAAATCATAACTTGTGATAGATATATAATGTCTTCATATAATGTCATGGAATGACTCTTCAATATCTCCATAGAGGTATTCTCGATGTCATCATGCTTATAGTTATAGCAAGATACATATGTACACAAATTGCACTTAGGTATGTGGTACTTTAGGACCAAAAATTGTATGTGCTTCAAGCAACTTAAATCTTTCAAGTTAAGTCATATAAGCCATATAATAGACTTTAGATGCATATCAACTTTTCATGTCATGCTAGACAAATAAGATGTCGAAAACTGATTGCACATGCCATTGACTTTATACTTTTAAGGATTTGAATTATATGTCCAAAACTACATGTCTTTCATATGGAATCAAATCTACATGAATTGTATCTCTTCCATTTGGCCAATACTTTTGTCTGTATTCGACAAACTTAAGATCCTCATCGATATTTAGCGCTATCATAGTTGTCCTCGACGAACATTTTATATCAGTTCCAATAAATTTTCATAAAGACATAACATATAGATCTTTCATTCATATATTCAGGTACCTGAATCTCTCATGAGATTTTATGAAGTGTTGTGTCACATGACCTTCTAGATCACTTGCCTCATTTATTATGATCACTTTGATCATTTGCTCATCTTCTTTATCAAGAAGTTCTATTTGAAACTGATTTGTCTATACGCTTTAAGCTTACCATAGACTTTGTCCTTCTAGACTTAATATGAGCATTTGCAATGAGAATATAGTTACTTTCTTTAGGCCAGTAAATGCGTATGGCATGCTTTGCAATATGTTGCAAATGAATTATCTTTTATGAACTTCAAGTTCATGTTATTTTATTTGAGCATCTAGTTGTACAAATGATAATTCATTCCACGTAACTTTTTCTCAACCGTTTATCATGTCTCCCCCTCGTGTTAGAAAAACTAACTTGCTTCCTCAACTTTGAGAACCCTTCTTTGTGCTTTATGGTGTTAATAAAAATATACACCCCACATCAATAATATTGAGATGAAATTATTTGGTTCCTGACCCTGAACCACTTGTGAGGGGAGAATGCAATATACTTTTGTATATAACATATATCAAATGGAGATAGATAACTTTGTTCTCATAAGCAATAGTTTAGCTATTAAGTGGAGGCACTCAATAAATTATCTTGCCAAGCCAACTATGATGTAAACCAACTTATCAAGAAGAACTATCTTGAATAAAAAAAATCTGGAAATTATGCTCTATATTAAATTATTGAGCAAGTTACCTCGCAAAACACCATGTTGCGGGTTAATAATAATCGCATATGTAACCATCTCATAGATGCATCTTATGTGGTATACATGGCAGATGAATGGGCCCATATTCACCTTTGATATTTCCAGCATTCATGGGATTCAATCCCAACTTTAGTTGGTCTGTTAATTAATAAGAACAAGCAATATAAGAGAATTCGTAAAGAACTTTCTAGTTCTTTAATATTACCCATGTGAATTCTCTATTATTTTTGCACATCATACTTCAATTGATATGGCTAACCCAAATGCCAACTGAATAAATTATCAATATGATAAAGTTCATATTTAAGCAATTATCAGTAAACTCCAAGTTTATTATGATATAGGTTTTTATATCAATAAACATCCACTTTATTGTGGTATTCGTTTATTTGTGTAGTACAAACTGGAGAATAAAGCGGGCAGCTTTTCACATACATATTATTCCGCTACAAGTTGTAGTGATAGAAGATATCAAATCTTTCCTTTATTTGTAGTCTCAATACAACCAACCGCTTGTTGGAAACACGTTCTCAAGGCTTTATACTAAAACGTGTGTTCTTATGTGTAGGTTTTGATGAATGACAAACCAAGTGCAAATTGATATATGACGAAGTTCAAGTACAAGCGCACAATTGGTGGATAACGAGATTCAAGCACAAGACAAAGTTTTATAGTTTAAATGAGTCACTCTTAATTGTGATCTTGATCCGACAACTTGACTCATGACATGGCTTCTCTCGTAAAATTATTTTTACAAAATCATGCATATTTAATTTAATGCTAAACGATTTTAAATCATGCATATTTACTTTAGTCAAAATGATTTTTAAACATGCCTCTAAAATCTGGACTAAGATAATCGATTATGTACTTATGATAATCGATTATGTTAAGCCAAGACTGCATGACAATCGATTGTGAACTAATGACAATCGATTGTGTTAAGGCAGCGAACATCAGGTTTTTCAAAACCTGCATGACAATCGATTGTGGACCTTATGACAATCGATTGTGATGAGGCAGTGTCCGTCAAAGTTTTTCAAAACTCAGAATAATCGATTGTGAAGCTAATGACAATCGATTGTGAAGAGACAGTGTCCATCAGATTTTTAAAAGTCACAAAATAATCGATTGTGAACATATGACAATCGATTGTGTTGAGGCAGTGACTTCCAGACTTTTTCAAAATTATTAAATAATCGATTGTGAGTATATAACAATCGATTGTCACGAGGCAGTGTCTAAAATGATTTTCAAAGTCTTATACATAATCGATTGTTAACATTGCACAATCGATTGTGAAGCTGACCGTTGTCGTAAAATTTTCAAATACCGTCAGGTAATCGATTGCTGATTTTGTACAATCGATTGTTGATATTGAAATCTGAAAAAGATTTTTTGAACGTTGCTGAATAATCGATTATTGATTTGGTATAATCGATTGTTTTACGTAAAATCTGGAAATGCTTTTTTGAACGTTGCCAATAATCGATTGTTGATCTTGGACAATCGATTGTTAAGCGTAAATCTGGGATTGATTTTTGGAACGATTGGCAAACAATCGATTGTGGCTTCCTGACAATCGATTGTCACAGAGTAAAATCAGCAACTCTTAATTGGCAATTAGGCAACGGTAATGCCAAGTTTTTCAACTATAAATACAGCTTCATTTCAGTGTTTTAAACACAACAACACACAACAACTGATCATTCTATTGCTATAAGCTTGCATATTATTGTTTATCATTTTATATTCATTTCATAAAGCTTTTGAGAGCCAAAGTCTTGTCCATAGTTGTTGTAATCTTGAGCCTACTTCTTTTACTCATATCTACTCATTAAGGAGTGTTTTGTTTGAGTGCTTAGTGTTTTGTACACTTGTAACAGAATTGTGATTCTCTTGTTGTAAGGAACTTGTGTTTCCTTGGTTGAAGTCTTGGAGTGTTGTATCTTCGAGCAAAGGTGTTAAGGCTTGTGTCCTTAAGTTGTAAAGGTTTGTTGAGCACCCGTAAGCTTGACAAGTTAGTGGAAAATCTCGAGAGAGTCTCTCGGGGACTGGACTAGCCACGTGTTGTGGTGAACCATAATACATCGGTGCGTTCTTTCCTTTTGTTTAACGCACTTAATTATTTCCTGCAAATTTTAACTTCCTCAAGTTTACGCTAAATTTTATTATAATGCTATTCACCCCCCCTCTAGCGTTAAGCGTATTATCTAACACCGCTTTCGCATATACTTTGGAAACTGAATAAGTTTATTTGAGACTTGCTACAAAAAAATACCTTATTGGTAATCAATTGTATTTCTCCAAAATAATATAATTGGCTCTCACAGAGTTCTCAATTAATATGAAACTATCACATATTAACCAATATCCATATAGTGATCATTTCTTTCAAAGAAAAAGTTGTACCATTATGGTCATGGTCAAAATTATATGCAAGATATGTTTCTTGCATTATTATTGTCCTTTAATAATCACATTACCAAAATACAATAGATACATGATCAATGACCATTCATGCCATAATAATGACATTATTTTCTTATATCATCTCAACCCTCCTTCTAGAGGCGAGTGTGGTATATTCACTACCACTAGCACGTTCATATTCTTCCAAGAATGAATATATATTCATAAATTAGATGTTGTGACACTCACATCATGAATGGACCATAATCATCTATATGTGCTTTATAAAATCTCATATTGTCAAATTGATAACAAATATTACTTTCACAGAGTGAAGGATTATTTTGAGAATCCTTATTATCATCATTATCACAATGATGACGATTATAATTTCGTTTATTGCCACATCCGCATCCATTGATACCTTTACGGTAATAATTTTGTCTTCTTTCAGACTTATCACATACTGCTATCACATTCTCTAAAGTGAATGAGAATGGATCAAATTCAATGGGACGAGTTTTTAATTCCTTGCAAATGGATAATCATTTGCACCTCTTTTTCACAAATAGAGGAAGTGGATCAAGATGAGATAATGATGGATTTTTCCACAAAATTTCTCGTTTGGTTTCACCAATTTCTCTCCCTAATTTGGGGAAAAGTGTCTCATCAAATTGACAGTCTGCAAATCGTGCAATGAACAAATCCCCTGTCAATGTTTCGAGGTAGCGAATAATGGAGGGTGATTCAAACCCAACATATATTCCTAACCTTCTTTGTAGACCCATTTTGGTGCGATATGGCGGTTGTACAGGCACATATACTGCGCATCCAAAAATTCTTAGATGGGATATATTAGGTTCATGACCCAAAATTAATTGCAACGGGGAGTATTTATGATAATTTGTCAGTCTGAGATGAACTAGCATTGTTGCATGCAAAATGGCGTGACCCCATACCGAAGTGGGCAGCCTCGTTTCATGAGTAACGGTCTTGCTATCAAGTGAAGACGTTTAATTAAAGATTCTGCAAGACCATTTTGAGTGTGAACATGAGCTACATGATGTTCCACTTTTATCCCAATTGATAAGCAATAATCATTAAATGCTTGGGATGAAAACTCAGCAGCATTATCTAGTCTAATAGACTTAATTAGATTATCGGGAATTTGTGCCCGTAAAAGAATTATTTGTGCCATTAATTTTGCAAACGCAAGGTTGCGAGAAGATAATAGGCTTACATGAGACCATCTAGAATATGCATCTATTAAAACCATAAAATATCTAAACGACCCACTATGTGGGTGAATAGGTCCACAAATGTCCCCTTGTATACGTTCCAAAAACGTAGGTGACTCAATTCCAACCTTTGTTGGTGATGGTCTAATAATTAACTTGCCTTGATAATAAGAAGTGCAAGAAAATTCATTATTTAAAAGAATCTTTAAATTCTTTAATGGATGACCATTTGAGTTTTCTATAATCCGTCTCATCATAATTGATCCAGGATATCCCAATTGATCATGCCAAAGTACGAAAGTATTGGAATCAGTAACCATTTGGTTTACGGTAGAATGTGCCTCAATTGCACTAATTCTTGTCCAATACAGTCCACAAAATAAAGATAAGAACTTCTCAATAACCCTCTTTTGGCCAGAGACATTCTTGGTAATGATGAGATATTCAAGATTATTCTCATCTATTGTCTCAATATGATATCCATTTTGACGGATATCTTTAAAACTCAACAAGTTCCTCTTAGACTTGGAGGAGAACATTGCATTCTCTATGATAAATATTATTCCTTTAGGCAGAGTTATAATTGCTCTTCCAGAGCCTTCAATTAATTTACTACTACCAGAAATTATAATAACATCTGCCTTACACATACTTAAACGAGAGAAATATTTCTTCTCTTTGAATATTGTATGTGTGGTACATGAATCAATTAAACAAATTTTTACAATTGAATTTTGATCCAAGTTTGTTTTGTGAGATATCCATACTTAATCTTGTATGTCTAGTTAGTGCATGCATCATTAAATTATTCAAGTTAATTAGCATGATTTGAAGTGTACTAAATACGTGTAGGACTATACCGACTAATATAAATACCCTTATTGCATTAAGATATTTATCAAGCAATTTTAGTAATAATTTGGCTAAGTGAATTGACATGCTACATAACTAGTATTGTTACTTTTCTAGATTGACCATATAAAAAAAATTATATGTGCACCTAAAGAATATAAAAATTTTAATATCGTAAAATCTATACCTACATAGTATCTCCGTGTGTACTAATATTCTGTATGTAGGCTTGTTAAAATAAATAGTTAAATGTAGCTAGTGTAGTATATCATGTTATACTGCACAATAATGTATAATCACACAATATGATAGGTGTACTTCGTGTACCCAAGTACTTAAGCATGTAACTAGATATACTTGAATTCAATAAGAAAATAGACTTGAAAACAAAAATAGTTTCAAGTAACCTCATTATTACTAACATGTTTTATTTCTGCAAAGAAGAAGATGAATAATCAATAAAAACTTCTTGGATTTAGTCAAAGTAGGAAATAATAATTTAATGATGCGAACACTATTTATATTCATATTTTGGATACGTACTACTGTCAAGAAAATATTATTGTTATCTAAGTCTATTGTTGATTACTTCTATTTATATTTTAATAATGCAAATAAATTAAGAAGCAGTTTATTAAAATCATTACATCTTTATTCATAAATAAAGAGATCATGGTGAAATATGAGTATCTTTCTCTTTCTATTTTTGTTTAGAAACATAATTGAGAAAAACTAAGTATCCAACAAAACATATCATTATTCTTACAAAAAAGAGAAACATGGTGTACCCGATAATTTTAAATCAGAGTCGAGAACTTTAAAAGAAGATAACTTACCGTGATGGTTAGAGACTCGTGCTAATAACGTGTTATAAAATGAAAGCAATTTAGTAAAACATGAACAAGAAATATAAGCAACTTAGTGAAACATGAACAAGAAATATTGATAGAAAGAAGGAAGATTTTCTTCTTCAATTGTGTGTATTTTCCTATTTATTATAAGGCCTTTATATAGGCATAAAAAGTGAAGAAAATATAACATGGAATATGTCATTGAACATACAAAATATGTCATTGAATATGTCATTAAGCATTTGAGATGAAGATCATCGAAGATGAATAGACATCCAACATAATATGATATTTATCATAATATTAACAATACTGATAAATCTCTAGTTACTAGGTTGAATATCATAAAATAAAATGGATCTTTACGTAATAGCTAGCTAATTTATTGTTTACTTTTTTTTAATCATATACATAGATTATATATTGATTATACATAATTATACATTCATAATACATAAATTATATCTCCATTAGCTATTTTTAGTTTAAGCGGTTGGATGGGTGATGTTTAGATTAAAGTATATAAATTTGTGTGTATATTGCCTCATATTTTACTTTTGTTCATAGATTTAGTATGTGAAATGTGTTGATTTATATTAATTTGATGTGTTTTTATATGTAGGAATGATCCGGGAGCACTCAGGGGGAAAATGTTTGAAATTAGAGCCAAAACGGACTAAAACAGGAAAATTGGAATCTGCAGCACCACAGGCAGTGCCTAATGCCACATGTGGCGCCAAAAACAAAAACCTTAAATTGATAGTGCTATGGAGGGCGCCTCGCACTAGGTACGGTGCCGTTGGTGCAGATCTTGTCCAAATTCGCCCGGGATATGGTATTTCGGTCCTAGACCTACCCAGCACGTATAAAGCAAGACAAAAAGTTATTTGTGAGGGGGAGGCGCCACTTTTGGAGAGAGGATACACACGAGAAACATTCGAAAGCGAAGAGATTTCAGTTTCTTCATCTTTTTTTAGTATTTTCAATTATTTAACACTTATGAAATTATTTGCTAGTATCATGAGTGTCTAATACCCATTATTCTGGGGTTGTGATTTAGCTTAACCTTGATTACAATTCACTAATATACAGTTATCGCTTCAATTATGTGATTAGTTTTTTAATTGTCTAGCCAACAGTTAGGTTCTATTTAATATCTATGTTATGTTTGGGAAGGTCATGTCTAGATTAGAGAAGAATTGAAGAGAGCATGATCTTAACTGTTGGGGAGGGGGGCAGATTTGTGGTTATGATTGGAATATACCTAGTCACCATACTAATTATATATTGTAATTTTAATGCATTGTTAATAGATTGATTTTATAGAAATATAGATGTTAATCTAGTTTGAATAGGCGAGTAGTGCTTCGGAAGAAGGCTATGAGAGCAATTATTGATTAATTAGCAACCATGAGTGAATTTTATGAGAGGAAGAGTTAAATAGAACACAATAGGATTGGTGAATCAATCACAACCCTGGAATATTTGTCTCTATTAAATGCATAACAATTATTTTACTGCTTGATAATTTAGTTATTACTTAGAATTAAAGTTTAGTATAATCACATTCTTGACCTTGAATTTAGCTCGACTGAATAATAATATTGGTGAATTAGTGGGTAGTTGAGACAAGTCTGTGTAGGTTCCACACTCGACTTATCATTTTATTACTAGTACAATCACGTATACTTACGCGTACGTTTGGAAGCTAAGTTTTTGACGCCGATGTCAGGGACTTAAAAATTAGCTACTTGACTGACTTAAGCTTTTATTAGTTATTTGTTCAAGTTTTAATTTTCAGTTTACTTTATTTGTGTTAACATAGGCTCTTCTCTTGAATGTGCGAGGAGTAGAAGTGCAAATAATCTCCTTCTTCTTGCTCCTGAAATTTAACGAACACTTCACAGAGTGATGAGGGAAGTCGAAGATAGAAATAGAATAGAAAGAGAGTTGGACATCGTTGTTCAACCATAGCCAATCGAGATGGCGGGTGATGAAGAACATGCGGTGATAGAAGCCTCAAGGCCAATCTTGCTTATATGACTCATGCTTTTGGTAAGCCTGAGATCACAGGGAATTTTGAACTCGAACAATACATGTTACAACTAATTCAGTCCACATGGCAATATGTGAGTCTATCTCATGAAGATCCGCAGAGGCACATTTAGAATGTCTTGGAAATTATGAACACTTACAATTATTCGAATGTTTCCAAGGACTATGTTAGGCTACACTTTTCTCCTTTTACTACTAGGGAAGCTAAGGAATAGTTGGAAAAGGAGCCCGCAATCTCAATCCATACTTAGGATGATCTAGTAAGGAAATTCTTAATCAAGTTTTTTCCCACTAAGAAGGCAAAGTCATTGATGAGTTAGATTCTTGGGTTCCAACAGTGGTATGGCGAGACACTTCGTCAAGCTTGGAGAAAATACAAAAAGCTACTCAGAGACTGCCTGCGTCATTGTCAGACTGATAAGGTATTGGGTCACACTTGTTTTGATGGGCTAGATGAGGCATCAAAGATGAATCTTGATCCAGCTTGTGGGGGTAGTTGCATGGCAAGGCCGTACAGTGAAATCCAACTCTTGATAAATAACTTCATTGCTAATGACCATAATTGGCAATGAGATGGGGACTCACGAATAGCAATTAAACAGAAAGCAGTCAGGTTGATTGAGCTTGATGACTTCTCAGCCATGAGAGCTAATATAGTAAAATTGGCAAATCAGATGAATAGAATGACAATGCAACAAATACAACAGATGCAATATGTACAACATATGTCTATTTGTTGCGAACTATGGGGTATTAATACCCAGTTTTCCTTACGTATTATAAATATGTAGAAGTACCTTCAATAGTATATACATGCATATATAAGCATGCACAAGGTTTTTATAATTTGTTCCATAATTTCAGGTATTTAAATGGGTTTATTTTCTTCCCCTTTTATCCATAAATTCCCAATAATTATTTCTCAAATCATTGTCATGATAATTTAGTCATTTAATTTCTATATTTATGCCAAAATATAGTTAATAAATTTTTATGCATTTTTTATAATAGTATTTTATATTTTAAAGCTAAATTGCATACAATTGCAGTATTAGCTCATCTAATGTATTATTACACTTTACATGCATAAATGGGCCTCCTATATTTTTAAAATTATTTTGGTACATAAAATTATTTTTCAGAAATCGTTTAATATTTATTTTAAATTAAATAGGATAAAGTGGCTATTTAAATTATAGCCAGATTGGCTTTTTGATTATTGCCTAAATTGGACTCAACCCCAGCTCAATTACCTGACCCCGACCCTATAAACATTCACCTGACCCGGAATCCATTAAATCCCGTCACTCATTTCCTTTTTTAATCCCTAATACCCCCCAACCCTAGTCATTCTCTACAGCTTGCCGCCCTCAGATGCTCTCATCTCCTCTCTTCTTTCAGCCTAACCCTAACCCCTTTCAACCGCCTCCCTTTTTCGGTCTTCTCCGGTGACCACCATTCAATCCCAAGCCTCCAATGGTTCCTCCATTGCCTTGCTCATCCTCCCTAAGGCCTTCAACGGCCCTAGGCCATGCTGACTTGTATCTAGGGTTGCTATATTGGCTGTTCATGGCTACTCTGATGTGATTTGGGTAAAGTCACAATATATTTGTTACGATCTTTGAAGTTTTAAGCAAGTTCTTCCATCTCTATTTGGGTTTCTTTTGAAACCCTAATTTTTTTTGTATCTCTTAGATCTGGGCAATTTTTAAAACGGTTCGAGTCTGTTTCTTCTATGTTTTACACTGTTCTCGAACTTATTTTGCAAAAATCATCGATTTCAAGTTGTTTTACTTTCTTTTAAAGTTAGGGGTTTTTTGGAACTTCTTCTACACTTTGTTGATTTTTCATGTTTTAACTTCTATTCTTTGCATATCTCAAACGATTCTATGTTTTAACTCCTTTTTCATATCGGCTATGTTGAAAACCGTAACTTCTTATCCCCAACCTTGGGTTTATGATAATATATTCGGTTAATCTGTATGTTTCTATGATTCTGTGACTTCTGTCCTATGTTTGCTTGTTAGGGTTCCTAATTATTATTATTCTTGCCTATTATGTGATTATACCTTATTTTTGTTCACCAATATTTCTGATTCTTCTTTTCTCCTACCTATATCATGCTTAGCCTACAAAATCAGACTATGGTCTGCATGAATCCTTAATTTTATATGTGGTTCTTGTTCTAGTCGACCTCTTAGGGTTCTGATTTTTGCTTACCATGTGCTTGTTCTTATAGAGTGGTGCTAAATCAGTGCTACTTCCTATTCTTGCATCCTTGAATCTTTGTGATTGATCTTTCACTGATTTCATATGATTATTTTACTGATTTTTACCTTGTAGAATGTTTTTCTGACCTTATTCTATGGTCAATTATGTTGTTAATTGATGGCTCAAGTCTTTCCTTGATTTAAGTATGCTGAACCTGACTTCAATTACATATTGTGTACCTGTGCTATAAAGAAAATATTTTCTTAATTGGCATGTCCAACATTACGCGATTTCTTTCCTTATTTGGCATATGTCTATTATTATTCGAATTTAACTCCTCAATTAAAGGAAAGTCTTACTATGATTTCCTAACTGGTTGACTCCGAGATCCCTAATTACTAATGGGCTGTGATTTACCTTATTTTATACCCGCTTTCAAACTATAAATACCGTAGTCTTTCATTAGCACAAGACACAAACACTCTTGTTTCAAAACTCTATCTCTCACACTTAAAAACTTTTCGCTCTCTTATGTGCTACTTGCTACTTCTCTAAGTTAGCCGGCTGCAAGCTAAGGCAAACCATTCAACTCTGCTTATTGTCCTTTTTACTAGTATGTTTAAATTTCAATTTAAAGTTCCAATAATAATATGATTTTCTTATTGCTTCAGTTCATGCTCTTTCTAGTGTGCTTCTATTTGTTGTTTTGTTGTGAAACTTGTATTTTATGTTTACCTTAATATGCACCCCCTTTCCTTTTGATCAGCATGTTACCCCTCTGTATTGTTTCAGAACATGCATGCACCAATTATCTCTATGTGTTTACCACCATGTGTTCCATGTACTCCCAGATCCCTATCATCCTCATATGTGATCTTGTTCTTTTGTCTAATTTTGTGACTAGTTCTGGTCAGCTGCCTCTGAGCATGCCCATACCAATTCTTGGATCTTTGCTTAATTATGTGTCATATGTATTCTCCTAACCCATTGACCCCTAATTGTGACTACATAACTTTCCTTAGTGCTGTGACTCATGGTTGGGTATGAACCTGCCCTAAGATATTTCGACCTCTGTTCATTTCTTCTATCTCTTTTCAAACAGTTTCTGAGTTTTACCAAATTACTTTTAGGCCTTCTTTTATGCAGTTTTTCACTAAAGTCACTTTCACTCTACTCTTAGTCAATAAGTTCTGCCCCACTATAGTATGTGTACTGCCTTAGGATCCTCTTGAGAACCCTTTGAACTTTGGGATACTGAGGCTGGCCTTTCCACACTACACTTGTTCAATTTTTGGTTACTAAGTCTAGGTGTAAGCACTGCCTGGGATCCTTGAGATCCTTAGGGAACTTTGATGCACCTAGACTCTGCATTGTCTATGGACTTGGGCCATTTGATGCCATTAGAGGCTCTAGGAATCTGAGCCTAATCGGAGGCTCCCTATAGCATTCTGAGCCCACAAAGTCCTTGGGTAGCTTGGCAGAATTTACTTCTATAGCTGTTATAGACATTTAAGATTTCCAGTAGTTTTGTCTTAAGATTTCCTTGTTTCAAAATAAATGCATGATTCATCGAGCGAAACTTTGTTTGAACAATTTTCTCTGTTGTTAATCAAATGCATTTGTCCTTGATCATTATTCATTCCTATTTTCATATTTTTCCTTTCTACAGTGTTATTATTACTTTTCCTGATGAACCAGCTTTCACACCTCCCTTTTTTACATACCTCGAAAGAGATAGTATAAGAGAGTTTTTTTAATTAAAGTGACATTATTTAAAATATGATTATTTTATATAAATTTATCATCGTATTCACTTGGGATAATTTATTTGGTATCCCAAGTCACTGATTTATTTTAAAATCCCAAATCGAGGAAATTTGTCTTTATTTAAAAGTCTGCGAAACTAGTAGGAATCCTGTTAACCCGGGAGTAGGTGCTAGACATTCCCGAGTTCCGTGGTTCTAGCGGTCGCTTAAATTGTTAAAATTGGCCTATTTTCTGGTTTACTACATGTTTTAGACTATTTTGTATTTCTAAGCTTTATAACCGCTTTTTATTGTTTTTAAGAGGATTCAATGCAATTTAAAATGCTTATAAATCATGCTACATGAAATGCACCTGTGGATCGCAACTTTATTTAACATTGTTGAAGATTGAAATTGGGTCATATGAAATGTACACTCATATTTTAATAATTAAAAATCACAACTACATCACGGGAACCGTATCCGTAGCTATGATGGATTATTTAAAGAACACACATAAAGTAATTACAGAGGTTCACTTTTTATAGCAACACTTGTGAGGGCCATGGATGATTTAATGGCACACCTCGAATCGTTTTCTGTAAGGGTTAGCTCTTGGTGTAATTTTATAAGGGCCATGGGTTAAGGGGTTTTGTTTGGCCCGTCACACCTCAATTGAGTTTAACAAAGGGAGTTTATCTAAATAAAGCTAAGGGTCCTAATTGAAGTTTAAACTGAGGCTTTTCTTAAATTAAGGCTATACTCTCGAATTACTCTTGAATAATTGTTTTGGGCCAACAATGGCTTACTACTTAAACAATTCAACTTTCAAAGCTGTAATTGGGCTCACGATTTGTTCTAGAAGTCAAAAGGCTTTAGGATATCATGTTGAATCTAAATAAAGCAGTAATACCCCGTAAATTTGGCTTAGGTATGAATGAGATAAAGGAGTAGGAAGGTTATATTTTGGATATGTGAAGTTCCATCAGGATGATTATGGGTAAAATAGTTGTTTCAAAATCAAGATGGAAAGTGAGGTGCACAAGATTTAGCAAAATCGACTATGTTTGCAGAAGGTCCCGTCTTCCAGCATGTTTTAGTAAAATTTTGTAAGGTATTTGGAAAACCTCAAAACATGAATGTTGTAGGGCTTTGAAATAGATTTCCAATGATATATTATGGATCCTGAACGAATCTTTGTGCAAAAGGTCATGCACGTTTTGAGGCATTGTTACTGCCGTTTTATGCGGTCAGTAGTGCCGTCAGGTCTCCAGGAGCATGGTCATGCTCGTGGAGGGTCGTTTTAAAGCCATATTTTGTACCCCCCACAACCCCAAAACACAAAAACTTGCTCTAGAAATGGGAACTCTCAAAAACCTAACTCCTTAAGGGTCCTTCTACCACCCAAGGTAAGTTCTAATTGTGACTCTAGGTTAATTTCAATTTCCCAACTTCGTATTAAAATCTCCATATCATTAGATATTTGTTGAGAGAAGGAATCGTAGAACTCGAATTCAAAGGGTTTGAACTTCAAAAAGGTAATGTCTTCACCCTCTAATTGATTCTAGTATTGGTTTAATGATTATAAACCCTAGTTCACGAGATATGAGGTAAACTGTTTGGTAGAAAAGAATGAACGATTATAGGTTTGGGGTGTTGATTGTTGATTATTGGTTAAGGGTGTTGTTTACCTTATGGGTGATAAGTAATAATGTTGATTATAACCATTTAAGATTTTAGAATTTATCTAGGAGTAAGGGAATGAGTTATTGGGCGTAGGGACACCATTAATAAGGACTATGGAGCTTTATGCTACCAAGTGTTTGAGAAAATGTTTAAGTAACTAAAACATGAGAATTATTGCTAATATGGAATCCCTTTGACGTGTATTTATAGAGATTAAAGTTGAAAGGGTTGGAGAATGTCGCATTATGCTGAAGAGTAGGAAGTCAAGGTATGTGGGGTTAACTCTCTATTTTTGGGAATGTTAATGATTCTCCCTACATTGTTTCTTTTACGACGTATCAATTACCTCAGAAATATAGTTAATCCTAGTTCATTAAATAGTTGTAGAACTTCTATTCTCTAGCTTCGTAACTCATTCATAATGAATTTTGTGAGCTCAGTGCGTATTCAATATAGACTTGGTTTGATGCCCCGTGTCTTAGTATCGATTACTAGGATGCCATAATCAGTGAAGTTTTAGTACATAATCATTTCAAGAATACATGTCTCAGCCTAGTCCTATTTATTGTTCTAGTATTATATATCTCTGTGTAATCCGGTATTCTAGTATCATGTAACTCAGTATAATTCAGTATTTCACGATCATGTATTGTAGTATGATTCTCAGTTCCTGAATGTTGAACACCTGTATTTGGGCCTGAGTCTATTGTTTTTTCTTTATGCATCTTTGGACTGAAGGCTATAGTTTATGCTTTATGCATCTTTGGGCTTGAGACAGTTGTTTATGCTTTATGCATCTTGGACTTGAGGTTGCAGTTATATATACGTATACTTGGGCCCGAGGCCATAGTTGTGCACATCTATATATATTGGGCCTGAGACTGCAGTTTAAATATTCAGATAAATAGGTTGTTCATCATTCAAAAGAGGGAGTATTCATATCCTTACTTTCTTTATCATTTCAGTTACCAGTTATCAGCTAAGTTATCCGTTATCAGTTCAATTATCACTTCAGTTATCAGTTATTTGTTATCTTTTCAGTTATCAGTTATCACTTCAGTTTTAGTTTCAATAGTTATCATTTCAGTTGTCAGCTTAGTTTTAGTTTCAGCATTTATAATTATTTCTTTCAGTTACTTTACATACCAGTGCAATGCAAATGTACTGACGTCCCTTTTGCTCGGGGCCTGCATCTCATAATGCAGGTAATGATTTACAGGTCGATGATTCAGACCGATGGGATTCTCGTACCAGCTATTTGGTGATCCGTAGTTCTTTCGGCGCATTATCATTACTTTACCGCCTTTTAGTATTTACAGATAGTTAGTGTTTCCAGTAATTCAATAGAGGCTTCATAGGCTAGAGTAACAGCTAGACTAAGTCCTAGGCTTTTCATGTTAAGCTATGTTGGCTGCAAGTATGTTTCAGAAATATATTAGTATTTCCATACTTTGATTTCTATCATCCAAACTTTCAGTATATTAGCATGCAATAGTGTATCTTCCACATTTAGTATGTTATGGTATCACATGTTTACTCAGCCAGCTAGTTGGTTTGCTCGGTGACATGTAGTCGGGCACCGAGTGCCGTGTTATGTGCAGGCCCAGGTTCAGGGCATGACAAAGCTTGGTATTAGAGCACTAGGTTTAAGAGTACTAGGGAGTCAATGAAGCCATGTCTAGTGGAGTTTCCTTTATATGTGTATTCCGACCATTCATATTAATGGTAAACTACCGAGACATCTAGGATTATCTTATCTCTTTCTACTCTAGATTATGCTATGAAGCTTAGACAGATATTTAACTTTCTCTTTCTAACGAATTCCAAACATATTGGATGCCCAAGCAATGCGCAAGAGAAACCTAAGGTCCTAAAGAGTATAATTGCCTATTGGGGTATAATTATGGAGTACATGTTGGTAATTTGAGACTTGAGAGGATGTTAAAAGTGCGATGCAATGGATAGTAGTACATATTAGAGCATAACCTTATCATAAAGTACAAGAGCAGTTATGATGTCTTATGGTTATTAGTTTATCTTAGTTTCCAATTATACAACCTTTTAATTAGCAAGTTTATCGTTATTCAATACGCCAATATTCAGTTATATGGTTACCAAATATCTATTTTCGGTGTATCAAAATTTCTGGTGACTTGTGAGTATACAGTGACGCATATGGGTTCTCAAAGAAAATTTAAGTAACAATGATTATAGCGAAACCTTCACATATTTTATTTTTTGGATTATAACCAAGACGTAGTGAATGGTGTAGGAAGTGATCTATCAGAAGATGGTACATTTTGAAGGATAAGTTTGTGCATGGTAGTGTATTTATATATGTTTTACTACATATAACAACTTCATTTAATTCATGGAAATGGAACCACAAGTTAGATGATAATAGTTCAGATGTCACACCCTAACATTGACCACTATAGGTTTGGATAGAAAAGAGCATAAAGGTAAATACGTAGGAGTTTGAAGCATTTGTTATTACCAAATATGTGATTTCGTACAACTCATGCATATCACTAGAAGATATGATGTATGCAATGAGAACCAAGAGCATCCAATATTGAATTCAGGGAATGATTTTAAGTTGTTCATATTTATTCAAATCAAAACAAGAAGTAGCACGTTAGTGAGTTACTATAAAAAGCAACCATTGATGTAAGATAAAAGATATGGCAGTTCCCCCTTAGGTTATGTGACAAAATAATTACCTTAGATGTTTATAGTATGATATGATTTTGTATTGTATAGAAAGTTTGGGGTCAGCTATTTCAATTTTGTTCAAGACAGGTGAATTCCCTAAATGTAGTCCACACACATAGTTTAAAAAAATAGATAATATGCAACTATATAATAGGGTCAGCTTGTGAGGGATTTTTGGAATAATTTTCTATTTCACTTTAGTGATATAAAGTAGGAGAAGAAAAATATGATGCTAGCAGGTGTTAGTAAAAGGATAGTGAGTAAGTTTTGAGTTGATACACGTGAATTAGTAATTTCAGCGGAGCTAGTAGAGGTACAATTTAATGCACTTAGCCAGGTTAACTACAGTGAGTAGATGACAATTTGAAATATAGAACGTGTGTTAGAACACAAAGAGCTTAAGTTAATCTTAAAGTAGTGACAGTGGGAAAAAACCAACTAGGCAGTGAGAGAGCAAGTTGCAGAAGAGTAAGCTTTAAGAGTTATCGAAAAGGGGTTTCCTCAAGATTGATAGTGTGAGCAGAGTTAAATTATTAAGATTGTGTATGATAGTTGTAAGTGCATTAGCTTTCCGTTATGCGAATAAATTAGTTTTTCCTAGATTAGAAGTAAGTTGGAAATTGAGTCGTAATTGACGTAGAGTATAAAGAATTGCAGAAAATAAGAAAAGTTATTTAGATCCTAACGAAAAGAGAAGGATCCGCAAGTAAAAGACCTTTGGTCTAAGGGGTGATGTGAAAATTTTTAGTAATTCTAGTTAGTGATTTAAAACCCGAATAGTTAGCATGGGATATAAAATAGAAAAATCAGTCGGTAATGAGGGAAAATTGTATAATTACCATAAAGATTATGTCTAGCATGTGTAAGAAAGACAAAGCGATTAGAATGATCACCGAGTTTAGTTTTTGATGATAAAGTGATCACAGCAAAGCTGTAAACCCATGCCTATTTATATGTTACGTGAGTAGTGCCATTGCACGAGACTCTAGTCTTCGGAGTACTGGTCAAAGACTAGGTCACAACAATACTATAAGTGTTTTCAGGAAGTGATTAAAAAGATAAAGTGTGAGAAGTATAACTCATGATTGACGTAGATAAGAGAACTTTGGTGAATGAAGTTCACCAGCCAAGATAGGAGTTCGACTTCGGACTCCGAAGATGACGAGATTGTTTTCTAGAACAAGACTTGTTCCTCCTTAATAGTCGAAGAGAAGGAGAAACAATTTGATGATCCATACATGTTGCAGTTGAAAGAGGAGATTCACAAGTATAAGACGATGGCTTTTTAATAAGGGGGAGATGATGGTACTTTGAGGTACCAAGACAGATTGTGCGTTCCAGACATAGATGGACTTAAAGAGGGAAGATTATGTTAGAAGCCCATAATTCCATGTATTCTTTCCATCCAACTTCCCCAAATATGCATCATGACCAAGGAGATTTATTGGTTGAACGAAATGAAAAAGAACGTAGCAAATTTTGCGGCCAATTGTCTGAATTGTCAGCAAGTGATAGTCGAGCATCAGAAAGCCTGATGTTTTATCATAGAATAAAAATATTTTGAGTGGAGATGGTAAATATGGAGTTTATAACAGGATTATATTGCTCATCTTGAAAGCATGATTTGATTGGATGCTTGTAAATTGACTTACCAAGTCAGCACGCTTCTTGCCAGTAAAAACTACAAATTCAGTAGAAGATAATACCAAGTTGTACATTCAGGAAATTGTCTAATGTATGGAAGTTCATTTTCCATAATTTTGTATTGTGGTGCTCAGTTTAAAATGAACTTTTAGAAGTTCTTTCAGAAATGATTAGGCACATATTTCTCATCCTAAAAAAGGTGGCGAGGAAAAACGCACTGTTCAAATAGTTAAGAATATTTACTTGATGTTAAAAGTAATTGAAATTATCACATACCTTCATTGACCGTGCTAATAATAACATACCATTCTAGTATCAAGATGGCATCGTACGAAAGTTTATATGGGCCAAGGTGTAGATAACCAATTGGTTGGTTCGAAGTTGGAGAAGTGGAGTTGTTAGGACCGGTTTTGGTCTATCAGATTATACAAAAATTAAGTTGATTCAAGAGCGTTTGAAGAAAACTTAGGGCCGCCAAAATGTCCTATCGAGCGGGCATCATAGAGACCTAGAGTTTCAAGTTGATGGTTGGGTTTTTATGAATGTTCGCTTATGAAAAACGTTATGAGATTTGGGAAGAAGGGAAGCATAGTCCTTACTATTTTTGGCCATAAAGATTCTTGAGAAGGATCAGTTAATTAGCTTATAAGTTAGAGTTTCCACCATAATTAGTGGCGATACAACTAGTATTTCATGTGTCATGTTATAACATTCAAGTTTCAAGTACTTAGATACTCATGTTAGTTCAGTAGTCAGATAATCATGTCAGATCAATACTCAACTACTCATATTAGTCTACTACTTAGACATTCAGTCAAACTTAGTACTCAGATTACTCAAATATTTGTGCTAGTTCAATATTCATATATCCATTTTAGTTCAGTATTCATATTTCCATGGTAGACCAATATTTAGTCAACGCAGTAGTCATTCGATTCAGTATCACAACAGTACATTAATCATGTTTGAATTCAATTTATTATACAAATGTTACTGAAAGTTCATGTTTTCACCGGACCCGTTTAAGGTCCGAAGTTAGCAGAAGTTACAGCCAAGACAATCATTCGAGGACGATTGGTCCCAAATGGGAGATAATGTAACACCTCGTAAATTTGGCTTAGGTATGAATACATTAAAGGAGTTGTAATGTTATATTTTGGACAAGTGATGTTCCATCGGGATGGTTATGGGTAAAATAGTTGTTTCAAAATTAAGATGGAAAGTGAGGTGCATAAGATTTGGCAAAATCAACTAAGTTTGCAAAAGGTCTATCTTCCAGTAGGTTTTAGTGAAATTGTGTAAGGTATTTGGAAAAACTCAAAACATGAAAGTTGTAGGACTTTGAAATATATTTCCAAAGATATATTATGGAGCCCGAACAGATCTCTGTGCAAAATTTTATGCATCTTTTACAGAACAGTATGCGATATACCCGCCCTGTAGCGCGCCCCTAGTGCGACAACGCTTCTTTTGAGGCAGTATTACTAAACGGCAAGTTTCCAAGAGCATGGGTGCACTCGTGGGGGTTATTTTAAAGCCAAATTTCGTCCTTCATAGCCCCAAAACACAAAAACTTGCTCTAGAAAGGGGAACTCTCAAAAGCCTAATTCCTTAAGGATCCTTCCACTACCCAAGGTAAGCTCTAATGGTGATTCTAAGTTAATTTCTATTTCCCAACTTCTTATTAATATGGGAAAAACCTCCAAATCATTAGATATTCTACTGGAGCATTATTTTTGAGAGAAGGAAGCCTAGAACTCGAATTCAAAGGCTTCAAACTTCAAAAAGGTAATGTCTTCACCCGCTAATTGATTCTAGTATTGGTTTAGTAATTATAAAGTCTAGTTCATGAGATATGAGTTGATGTGTTTGATAAAAAAATATGAACGATTATAGGTTTGGAGTTTTGATTGTTGATTATTGGTTAAGTGTGTTGTTTACCTTACGATGATAAATAATAATATTGATTATAACCATTTGAGAATTTAGAATTTATCTAGGAGCAAGGGAATGGGTTATTGGGTGAAGCGACACTATTAATAAGAAGTATGAAGCTTCATGTCACCAAGTGTTTGAGAAAATGCTTAAGTGACTAAAATATGAGAATTATTGCTAATATTGAATTCCTTTGACTTGTATTGATATAGATTAAAGTTGAAATGTTTGGTAAATATTGTACTACGCTTAAGAGCAGGTAGTTAAGGTGTGTGAGGCTAGCTCTCTATGTTTGGTAATGTTAATAATTCTCCCTATACTACGTTTCTTTTACGAGGTATCAATTTCCTCAGAAATTTAGTTAAGCTTAGTTCGTTGAATAGTTGTAGAGCTTCTATTCTCTGCTTCATAACTCATTCATAACTTTCATTTTGAATGTTGTGAGCTCAGTGCGTATTTAATATAGACTTGAGTTTGATGCCCCTGAGTCTTAGTATAGATTACTAGGATGCCATAAACAATGAAGTTTCAGTTTTCCTAATCAGTTTAAGAATACATGTCTCAACCTAGTCATGTTTAGTAGTCCAGTATTATGCAACTCAGTGTAATGCAGTATTCCA
This sequence comes from Nicotiana benthamiana, assembly GCA_034376525.1. Classification (NCBI taxonomy): domain Eukaryota; kingdom Viridiplantae; phylum Streptophyta; class Magnoliopsida; order Solanales; family Solanaceae; genus Nicotiana; species Nicotiana benthamiana. The sequence goes on from CM067332.1 coordinate 72,145,018, forward strand.
GTATCATGTAACTCAGTATTTCACTATCATGTATTGCAGTATGATTCTCAGTTCCTGAATGTTGAGCACATGTATTTGGGTCTGAGGCCATAGTTTATGCTTTATGCATCTTTGGGCCTGAGGCCTCAGTTTATGATTTATGCATATTTAGGCCTGAGGGCGTAGTTTATGCTTTATGTATCTTGGACCCGAGTTCACAGTTATGTATACGTATACTTAAATGTTATGAGGCACAATTTAATATTTAGATAAACATGTTGTTCAGTTATCGATTATTAGATCAATTATCAGTTATCAGTTATTGTCTATCTTTTCAGTTATCCGTTCAGTTATCACTTCAGTTTCTGTTCAAATAGTTATCATTTTAGTTATGAGTTTAGTTTTAGTTTCAGCATTTATAAATATTTCTTTTAGTTACTTTACGTACCTTTGCAATTCAAATGTACTGATATCCTTTTTTCCCGGGGCCTGTATCTTACAATGCAGGAAATGATTTCCAGGTCGACGATTCAGAGTGCTGGGATTCTCGTACCAGCTATTTGGTGATCCCTATTTCTTTTGGGCATTATCATTACTTTACAACCTTTCAATATTTACAGATAATTAGTATTTTCAGTACTTCAGTAGGGGCTTCATAGACTAGAGTAACAACTAGACAGAGTCTCAGGCTTTACATGTTATGCTATGTTGGCTGCAAGTATGTTTCAGAAATATATTAGTATTTCTGCACTTTGACTTCTATCATCCAAACTTTCAGTATATTAGCATTTATTAGTTTATCTTCCACATTTAGTATGCTATGGTATCACATGTTGATTCGGCTAACCAGTTGGTTCGTCCGGTCACATGTAGTCAGGCAACGAGTCTAGTGTTAGGTCCAGGCCCAAGTTCGGGGCATGGCACAGGAGGCCCATATTGGGCTTAAATTTAGGCAGGCCCAATTGCTATGTATTTTCTAGCTGGACCTATCTACCTTTGCATTTAACTAAAATTTTCCATTTACAACCAAAGCATTTCTATTTATTGCTTAAGTAAAGAATTCATGATATTAAAGATCAAAACATATTTCTAATCTTGAAAAAGGATCAATGGTTTACAAAATAAAAGAAGCATACATTTATATCATGAAAAATGATAAGCCTGGATTTTGGACATAAGTCCCATGCCCAAAGGCCTAGGTCCAGATTCTTTTCGCGGGTCAATATTCAATTGGGCCTCAAGTTCAGCCCCACTTGATCCAATAATTGCCCTTTTTTACCCTTACGGATTGGGGTTATCAACCCCAGTCCTTTGTACCACCACAATTATGAATACTCTTATCGACGATTCATACAAAAATGAAAGTCTTACTCAATATAGCACTTCATACATAATCAAATTTTCTAAGAAAAATCTATAAATATTACATAATATCCTTTTAAATAAATAGAATACTACTCTAATCGCAAATCAGCTCTTACTTTTGTATCATTTATGAACCAGTGGACACCTACCTCTTTTGAATTTCTTTATCCATCAAAGTTGGGCCTCTTGCATAAATTTAGCAGGTTTAAATAGTAGAAATGTTAGATTCTTAGCCTTGGAACCTACTGATTTTGTCAATTAATGACTCAAATCTGTAGGTACTGGCTAGTAGTGTGCAAATAAAGCCCAACTGAACTCAAAACAAACGTCAATTAGAAAGAGAACAAAAAGCAGAAATGATTCAGACACAGCTGCTACCAACAAAAAACTTTCAATTCTTAGCCCTTTAACCTGCTAATTTGGCCAACTAGTGGCCAGACTCACGGATTACAGCTCATAGTTAGCAAACCACATTCATATGACATCAAGTAAAAAACAAGTTATGCATTTAAATAGAATAAAAAAGGGGAAGACAAGACTCTAATAAACAAGAATCCATAATCAGCATTATCCAAATAGAGTATTTAGCTAGAGAGCATCTTCAAGGAATGTTATTTTTTAGAATGAGGACTTCTAAACATCCATGTGTTAACTCAATTTATTCATACCAAACTACATCAAGTTTTAAGATGACATAATAACAAATAGCTAGGATACATATCAATGCAGTTAGAAACTAACATGAAAACAACAACCATTCATCATAGGTAACTTGCAGCTTTTGATTCCATATCATTTAACCAAACTCATTACATGAAGAAAGGTTGAGTTCAATACCTTGAACAAACACCAACAAGAACCAAAAAGTACTAAGATAGGAAAGTACTGGTTGAAAAACTCAAAAAAAGAAAGGAGCAACAACAGAAATCAAACATCCCAGCAACCAAATGAATCTCAAAGCTTCAAACCAAAAAAAAACCACTTGAAACCAGAAATCCCATGTAAATAACCCCGAAAAACTCTCTATTTCAATCCATTTTCTATCTTATGAACCAAAGGAGGAAAGTTTTTTTGGAAATCTTTCTAAGGTTTTCTAAAATCTGGAAAGGAAACTTTTTTGTAGAGAATAATTCCAATGATTGTCAATGATTGTGTGTCTGTGAGTGAGGAAACGTTTTTCTTTTTATAGAGTGTACCCCAAAAAGCATCTAAAGGACATATTCTAATGCAGTACAATATCTTTTGATAGATGTATGTCCTTTTTCCTAATCCAAAATCGTCATTTGCTAAGGATAGGAAAAACTGTCCTAAGTTCTAGAACTTTCTAATTTTTTCCTAATGTGAAACTCCAGTTTTACCCTTTAAATTCCCTCCTATTTATTTTTACCTAAACTCTTTTGGTTCAATTGAGTCCTTAAAGTTACTATTGATTTCAAACCATGACAAACAAGGACAAGCCTATAAAGGATTGGAAATTTGAATAAAAAATGCCTAAGAAGAAAGAATGGCTGCAATCAATCAATAAACAGAAAGATTTAGCTAATTAAACCTAACAATACTGGATTCCAACATCCAATGTATCTATTATTAAATTAAAACAGAATCACAAAGACTAAAAGATATTAAGCCAATTTGAAACTAACATGGAAGAACAGTGAACCCTAATTAATCTACCTCACGCAATTAAATACTGAAATTCAAACATGCTTCAATTAATTTTCTTGAATAGGAACAAATAATTTACCAAGCAGCCATGAATAAAGGAAAATAATCCAAAATGAACCCTAAAACATGTTGCTAATCAAGAACACTTAAAAAAATGAAAGAAGTTACCTAATGCTATTTTGAAACATGCCAGTTGAGGAATCTTCTTGAATGAGGCGATCATGAACTTATACAACCATTAACTAGCTGTTCTTAACAAGAACAACTAGCTAATGGGTGTTTTGGTTCATCGGTGCGAACATTAACCTAGGAGAGAACTTAGGGTTTCCTTGGAATCTTAGATTCAAAATTTGAAGAAATTGGGGCATATTAGTAAGGAGTGGTGGTGGTATTTGGAGAGAGGATGGGATGAGGAGCATCTAGTATGAATTTTGTGGCGCTTAGAGCGGTTAGGGTTTCGACACTAAATTTCGATCTAAGATTCGAGAATTTTGGTGATGATTCAAAAAAATGGATTTGGGGAATTTGAATGAGGAGGTTACAGGAGTTCTGTGGTGTTGAGTTGGGGCTATTTGGAACACGGGAACTGCTGTGAGGCAATTTTTGGTGGCGGTTGGCGGCGGAGACGGTGGGGGAGTGAAGGCGGCTAGGGGTTTTTATAGTTTGGTTGATAGAAGTTGAATTGAAGGGGAATTGGAATTGGGGGAGGGGCGAGGGTCTCAACTTGGGCAGTCTCATACAAGATGATAGACCAGTTCTGGGCCGTTGGATTAACCAGATCCAACGGCTGTGATGAGTCCAAGATAAAACGAGGTCGTTTAAGGTGTAAGGGGTTGGACCAGGTAGGCTGGTGTTATAAACTTGGATTTTGGGTACTTTTGGGAACAGATTTGGGCTACATTAAGTGTAAAATTAGCCCAATTTTAATTAACAAGACCCCTATTTTTTATTAATCCCTTATTTCCTTTTTTTCCTTTTTCCTTTTTCTCTTTTTTAAGAAAAAAATTAGAAAAATTAAAAATCTAAATTAATTTAAAAATGTGAAGTTAAACTAATTACCTAATTAAAAAAAATTATAAAAGTCACTTACTCTAATATTAAAAGAGAATAACCAATAATCTAAAAATAAAAGGAAATATTTAAAAATGGGCCATATTTGGTGATTTTCATTTTTAATAACATAATTAATTAATTAATCCTAATAATGTAAAAACAAACCTAAATGCAATGTATGATAGTTTTTTTTTACATTTTTCATGATTTTAATAAAAATTAGTTGTGCACCGAAATACATACAATTAATAAGATTCTACAAAAATTCCTATAAATCGCAAATAATTAGGAAAAAAAAATCTATTTTCTTTGGATTTTATAGGAGTAGTTTGTATAGGGCAAAACTCATATGCTCACAGCTGCCCATCTTTGCTCGAAAACATAAAGTGTTTTCATGAAAAGGCAAAATGAGCAATACGAGGAATTTTCGCCTATTTGGAACTCCATGAAAAGCATCTTTTGAAAAAGTCTGACCGTACCTTGCTCCGGAGGTTGCCTACATATCCTTGGCTATAAACGATTCAGGTTAGTGTAGTTCTGAAAGTTTTGGTAGCTGGGACTATTGGAAAACTGTGATTTTACTGTTGTAGCTGCTGTTTCTGTTTGCCGAGTTCCTTATTACACCAAGATGAAAGATGAAAAGCTAAAATAGCTAAGCCTATAAACTACGAGTTACGTGATTCCTATCTATAAACCTTCTAAAGCATAATCTTGAGTCTCAGATGGTTTTTCCTGCAGAATCTGATCTGAATCTTGTTTCTCACTAGCTACGACTGTTGTTTCATTCTTCTTCAGCTTCTTGGATCAAGGCGAGACATGTGAAGCCTGTGACTTCAATCATATCTTGAGCAGTCCGCATCTTTTCTTCGCTTATACACTTAGAGTTCACCTCTTTTCTTGTTTCTTCTTTTCTTTTTTTTGGGTTGAGACTTCTTCTTTTTATCATCTCAAACATTGTGCCTCACGGTGAAAACCTGTTCAGGCACCAAAACAAACAAACGAACAAAATTTTTTGCCCCAGTTTTTACTAGGAAAATAATGTGAGTTATTGTAAACAAATCTAAACTATCACTTTACTGAAAGCAATAAGATCAGGATTGTTCATCCTTGGGAAAAAAGAGATTAAAGAGTGAAGAACCAATATCTAAAACATGATAAAATAGGGACCAGAGGCCCCAAATTGGGAAGATTACCAGGTTATGCTGGAAAAATGACCGGGTTATGCCAGAAAGGTCCACCCATTATGTCGGAAAAGAAAAAAGTCCTTGAGTTATGCCGGGGAGGTCATCAGGTTACGCTAGGAAAGTCATCGGATTATGCCGGAAAAGAAAAACGGTCTTGGGTTATGCCCGGGAGGTCTACGGGTTATGTAGGGATAGTTATTGGGTTATACCAGAAAAGAATAAGGTCCTTGGGTTATGCCAAAGAGGTCCACGGGTTATGCCGGGAAAGTCATCGAGTTGTGCCGGAAAAGAAAATGGTCCTCGAGTTATGCCGGGGACGTCTATCAGTTATGTCGGAAAAGAAAAAGGTCCTCGGATTATGATGGGGAGGTCCATGGGTTATGCTAGGAAAGTCAACAAATTATGTCCGAAAATAAAAAGGCCTTCGGGTTATGCCGGGGAGGTCCATATGTTATATCGAAAATGAAAAAGGCTCTTGAGTTATGCTACGAAAGTTATCGGGTTATACCGGTATAGGTTTCCTCTTAATAAAAGTCGAAGTCAAGGAACAACACCCAGCCTTAGCAGGTGCATCAAGTCGATTTTGAATGGCCATAATGGACGATGATCCAGAGTCAAAATTATTAAAAGGGAAAGAAATCCAAAGTTAAAATAAGAAAGGGAAAGCCCCACACAGGTTAACCATCATGTGAAATTTTGGAAATATCAAGATACCTAGTTTTAGAAGAGAGATCATTCTCTAGAAAGCTAGCGAGCAATAGATACAACAACAACCCAGTATAATCCCACTTAGTGGGGTCTGGGGAGGGTAGTATGTATGCAGCAGACCTTACCCCTGCCCTGGGGTAGAGAGGCTGTTTCCAAGTAGACCCCCAGCATCTTCCCTCCAAGAACTTCCCACCTTGCTCTTGGGGAGACTCGAACTCACAACCTCTCAGTTGGAAGTAGGGCTTGCTTACCATCAGACCAACCCCTCTTGTCTAAAAGAGTAATATATATTTTCGTCAAAGAGTTCAGTTGAAATCAAGTGACCCAAACAATCAAGGCCACAAAACCAACCACTGTTTCAAACTAACAAATTGTTCTTTGATTTAAAAACATGTTCAATACAAGATATTTTTGCAAGAAGCAGGTGCAATAAAAATAAGTTACACAGAAACCAAAACATTTTTGCAGCAAAAGTGGACATGAAAAAAGGGAAGTCCTTCTAAAAAACTGTTCATTCATAAAACAAAAAGTGAAGTAAAAGAGAGGAAGAAGAAAAGAAAGAAGAAAGAAAAGAAGAAGAAAGATTCAAAATCATGGTAGCCTAGGGTCCCCAATCTCTAGCTACGTTCTCTCAACATAGGGTTACATTCCCTAGTCACTCCTATCATAACCTGGTAGTCTTTTCTATTACGGGGCTCCACTCCCTAGTTGATTCCTGGCATAACCCGTGGACCTCCCCGGCATAATCCGAGGATCTTTTTTCTTTTCTGGCATAATCCAATGACTTTCTCGGCTTGCCACCTTTCTTTGTATTAGTTTTGGAGGAGGATTAAACCTTAAGGGATTCAAAGAAAAGTAAACAAAGGACAAGATAATGAATTTTAACAAGAAGAGTCCCTTTTGGGGGACAAAGAAGGACTTATCTGGAGTGTATGCAGACTTCAATAGACATGACATGCTTCTTGGACTGGATACTCGCTCTGCGCAACTATCAAATCTTTAATAAACTTATCGTGACTCTAAAATCGAGAAACCTCGCCAGGACTTTATCAGTGCTAATGTTTGTAAGATATTTCTTCTTTTTCGATCAATGGCGGCCTTTGCGGGTGTTTTCCAATTGACCCATCTCATTTCTCCTCTCACTGTCGCCTTATAGTGCTGTTTCTGAGTTTTCACTAGAAAGACTCTCTCATTTCAGCTTCTTTGCTCACCATCACCGTAAGGTGCCCATGTAGGTTTTTATTAATAAGACTCTCTCATTTTATTTCTCTAATCTCGTTGCATCAGATCCAAACAACCATATTCTCCGATTCTTGAACATTCTCACTCATTGATCATAAACACTTGAACATGATTCAGGGTAGAAAAAATTTGGATCAAATTACAACTTTGGAACCAATCAGGCAGGATCATCGCCGAACCATTATAACATTTGCCCCAGTTTAACTATTGGGGAAATTTGGATTTTCATTTTGGTGTGACTGAACTCCAGAGAGAGGCTGCCTACGTATCCTTTTGGATTCAAGTCGAACATAGTTCATGGAAACTTTGTTTTTGATTTTGATTTGATTTTGTTGATGATTTTTTTAACAAATGTTTTCATGTTCCAAAGAGGGTAATGAAAGAAAGGTAACCGACTTAAAGAGTTAGCAAAAGATTGGGGTATTTGGGGCACGAGGTCCAGAAGGGTATCGATTCATCATCCCAATCGATTAATATTGGTATTGCAGAAGGGTTAAATATAATACCTTTTGACTGCATATGCATTTACAGCTGTTTCACGATCATTTTCTTCAAAGTCTCCCAGGTATAATACCCATTTGGGCAACAATTTTCTTGTAATGTACGGGCCCTTCCAGTTAGGAATTTCTTTGCCAGGGTGTATCTATTCATATGGGGTCCATACACTCCTGCGTGTACTTCATGTATGATTTTTCTACCCTCTTGGGCATTCACACATCTTAACAGGTTGAGATTTCGAGTCCTTCTGTACAAGACTTCCCAGCTCAAGAAGAAACCACTAGCAAGACTTCTAATGGTTCTCTTTTGGTCTCCATTGGCTTGCTCGGGATATTCTTTTGTTTTCAGAAATCTCTTGATAACATGATACCATGGCTGAAAATTTGGTTCCACCTCAACCACATTGCAGTAGCTTTCTCGGATTTGGATTTCCAAAGGGTCAATATGGACATTCCCTGGATATGGCAGCATCGAGGTCAAAGTAGCGAGTGCATCGGCTTACTCATTATGGAAACGAGGAATGTACCTAAACTCGACTGATTTGAACCGGTTCCTAAGATCTTTCACATGTTGATTGTATGGAATAAGCTTGACATCCTGAGTTTCCCGTTCTCCCTAAGCTTGTTGGATAATAAGATCCGAATCTCCCATGATTATCAATTCTTCCACATCTTTGTCAATTGCCATATTCATACCCATAATGCAGGCTTCATACTTAGTAGTGTTGTTTGTGCAGAAAAACCAAACTCGGGCTTTGGATGGATAGTGTTGACCAGTGGGTGAGATCAAAATTTCCCAATCCTAAAACCTTTTGCATTCACAGTTCCATCGAAGAACATTTTGCAACCATTGGTGTCTTCTAATTTTACCTCAACTGAACTAACTTCCTCATCTGGGAAGTAAGTACTCAAAGGTTGATACTCATCATCAACAGGGTTTTTAGCCAGGTGATCTGCTAAATCTTGGGCTTTCATTATTGTGCGCGTGACATAGACTATGTCAAACTCAGTGAACAGGATATGCCATTTTGCAAACCTCCCCGTGGGCATCAGCTTTTGGAATATGTAGTTCAAAGGGTCCAGCCTGGTGATGAGATAAGTGGAATAGGCCAATAGATAATGCCTAAGCTTCTGAGCGACCCAAGTTAGGGCGCATCAAGTCCTTTCCAACAACGTGTATTTGGCTTCATAGCTAGTGAAATTCTTGCTCAAATAATATATTTCCTGATCTTTCTTCCCGTTCACATCATTTTGTCTGAGAACACATTCAAAGGAATTCTCCAAGACTATCAAATACAAAAACAAAGGCCTTCCAGGTTCGGGCGGGACCAAGGTTGGCGGATTAGAAAGATATTCTTTGATTTTGTCGAAGGCTTCTTGACACTCAATTGTCCATTTAATTGTTACATCTTTCTTCTATAGCTTGAATATGGAATCACATGTGGAAGTCAACTAAGCGATGAACCGGCTGATGTAATTCAACCTTTCCCACATGCTCATAACCCTATTTTAGTTTTCGAAGGAGGAAAATCCCGAATAGACTTTATCTTTGTTTGATCTAGATCGATGCCCCTTTGACTGACTATTAATCCCAAGCGTTTACTAGACAGAACTCCAAATGCACACTTAGCTGGATTTAGCATCAAGTCATACTTACGCAGACATTCAAAGAACTTTCTCATGTCCCTAACATGGTCGTCCTGCATCCTGTATTTGATGATCACATCGTCCACGTACACCTCAATTTCTTAGTGTATCATGTCATGGAATATGGCAGTCATATCCCTCATATAAGTTGCCCAGCATTCTTCAAACCAAAAAGCGAGATCCTGTAGAATTGGTGCCCCAGGTTCTAGTGAGGGCTGTCTTTTCCACATCTTCTTCATCCATCAAGACCTGATTATATTGAGCATAACAATCCACGAAATATTGTATCTCATGTTTGGCATAATTGTACAATGATTGGATGTTTGGCAAAGGGAAATTGTCTTTAGGACTTGCTTTGTTCAGATCTTAATAGTCAACGCACACTCGCGTTTTCCCATCTTTCTTTGGTACGGGAACTACATTAGAGCCTTGTGGTGTATCGAACCACTCGGATCACCATCGCCTTCAACTGTTTGGTGACCTCTTCTTTGATCTTTCCACTTATATCAGTTTTGAACTTCCTCTATTTTTGCTGGATAGGGGGATAATCGGGGTAAGTCGACAGTTTGTGTACCACTAAGTCAACACTTAGTCTTGGCATATCATAATAGGACCAAGAAAACACATCTTTGAATTCGAAGAAAAGTTGGATCAATGCATCTCTGGTTCTTTCATCCGTGTGAATGCTTATCATGGTTTCTTGGACCTCTTCTTAACTACCCAAATTAACCGGCTCGGTTTCATTTAAGTTTGGCTTATGTTTATTCTCGAAGTGTTCCAGTTTTTAGTTTATTTTCCTAGATGCCTCATCTTCATCATATTCCGACTCTTTATTCATTATTTCACAATTAGACAGTGTGCTATGATCTGGGCATGAAGTCCACAAGTATGTCATATTATTTAAATTTGCGTTATTAGAACTGAAAGGAATAAATAAGAAAAATAATAAAAATCATAAAGAATAATGAAAGAGATTCATAGACGATAAAATATTGATTTCATTTGAAAATACCAGGGTTTACATTGGAATTTTAAAGATAATAAACTAAAAGAAACAATTGAGTGAAACCCTGGAATAACTTGGAATGTAGGAAAGGTAGTAAGACTGGACTACCAGGATTCCCGTCTGACTGGCAATGGAGTAGCCTTCCAATTTTGCAGCTTGGCATCACGCCTCATAAATTGCACCTCAACAATGGTCGAGCCTTCACCAGGCTGGACCATATGGGCTTCATAGAACAATTTCCTCAAGGCTATGATAACTAGGGAATATTATGCATTCTATACTCCTTGATGCTTAAGTTTTAATTAGAAATGTGTACAAAATAGTCCCAAAGGCTCAGTGTTTGTGTTTGTTTGTAGGTTTGATCAATAAGGTGACAAAGTGTCAAAACCCAGCTCAAAAAGAAGTGAAACTTGCATAAGGACCAAGACAAGACAAAGCTGAGTCAACCAGGGCCATTACGGGCGCACATCATTTTGTGCGGTCCGCAAAAATGATGTTAAGAGAGGTTGTTATTCAGTCCAAAAGGCAATACGACTGCAAGGGGTTTTGTGTGGTTCGCATTGGGATCATTGCGACCACACTCTATTTAGTGCGGTCCGCAGAGCCAAGGTTCAGAGACTGGTGTTTTTGAGGTTAAAGCTCAACATGGTCCGCGGTCCTTTTTGTGCGGATCACAACGGAAGACACCGCGTCCGCACTCGATTTCGTGCGGTCTGCATTGCCCAAGTTCAAAGAGCTGATTATTCATGTTCAGAGCCTTAGTGCGGCCGCACTTGTTTTTATGCGGTCCTCACTTGCCCCGCTGGGGTAATATTTGTCTAGAATTTTTGGCCTACTATAAATAGTTTCTTTTTCCATTTTCAGGGTACAGATAGTTTTGTACGGAGAGCTATGTTCGGGACTTCGTTCCTTTTTCCTAATTTAAGTAATTTTGGCATGATTTCAACATTGACTCTTCAAGTTTAATTTAGCAATTAATTATTATGAGTTTATATTCATCTATTTCTTAATTTTCATCTATAATTATGAGTAACTATACCTGTAATATAGGGTTGTGGCTCAACCCTACTGTGGGTAATTGTAGGGTCTTGTGTTTCGATGCATGATTGTCTATGGATGTTTGATATTTGGTTTAATTTAGGGTTTTAATTATGAACTAGTGGTTGAAAACACTAGTTTATGCCTAGTAGACTTTGGCTCTTCGTGAGAAAGAGAGCCTAAGTCCATAAAATTAATCTTAGAGATAGTAATACCCGACTTGAATCTTGATTGCTTGTGCAAATTTTCATACCCGATTTTTCTTGAGAAAGTCAATTCTGGAAAAATCAATTGAAATACTGAGAGGTGTAAAGTGTGTAAAATCGTGCAATGGTTATATCATACTCCCCAAATGTGAATCTAGTTTTAGACTCAAGAATCCGTCAATTGATCACCTAGGCGAAAGTCACTACCCTAGTGCCTTTTATATATTTGAACAACTTGCAATAGATTAATCGTAGCTTTATTTAGTTTAAATTAGCATTGCAGTATTATAAATTAAGAATTCAATTCAAAACCAAAAATGTTTAGAAGTGCAATTAGGAGCTAATACGAAAATCTCATTTAGATAGACACTCAACTCCAATTTCTAACTCCCTGTGGAAATCGATCCCGACCTTAATCACGTAAAAGCTGCTTCGACCTCTCACGCTACTCAATAGTAGTGCAGGGGTGGACCCAATCACTTTTTGGCGTCGTTGTAGGGGAGCTAATGGTTTTGTCTATCTATCTAAATTGTTTTGTGTATTTTTCTTCTTTCCTTCTTTGTTACTAATTTGTGTGTGTCACAACTTTAGGTACAAAATGGCATTAAATGCTAATGACCCTCTGGTGAAGGAGGTAGATAATAATAGAAAGGATGAGGTGCATCTTGTACCTCACGGATAACAGAGAGGCTGCCAAGCCAATACTAATGAAAATGTTCAAGACCCTCCTCTGCTACTTCCAAGAGTGGCTCCTCGAGTGCTCCTAAACCAAGGCTATGCAAGTGCAATTGTCCCACCCTGGATCCGAGCAGGCAATTTCCAAATTATTAATATGATGCTAACATTACTAGAGCAGCGTGGGTATTTCAGGGGCGCTGCCAATCAAAATGCTTACAAATATCTCAAGGGTTTCATGGATACCTGTTAGGGGAGCAAGCAAACTAATATGTCTGAGAATGCACTTCGGTTGAGACTCTTCCAATTTTCACTTACAGGGAAGGCACTGGATTAGCTTGAGAGACTTCCCAACAATTCAATCACTACTTGGGATGAGTTAGCGGACAAGTTCAGTGCAAAGTTCTTCTCACGGGGGTATATGGCAGCATTATGGGATAAGATATTAGCTTTCAAGTAGGAGCCCACCGAACCATTGCATGAGATTTGGGAGAGATATAGAACCATGGTGAAGGAATGCCCCAACAATGATATGACGGAGAATATATTGCAACAAACTTTCTATCAGGGCATCAACACAAAAAATCAATGCATAGTGAATAAACTTGATTGGGTTAATTTCACGAAGCGGATGTATGATGAAGCTTGTGCCATTCTTGAACAAAGTAGAGCCAATGTGCCCTAGGGTGACCCTACAGTCACTTATTTTCACAATGAACGACATATCCATGGGCAGGCGATAGATGAGTTAACAACCATGAACCTATCTGCCCCAGGGTGACCCCACAGTCACTCATTTGCACAAAGAATTACATGATCATGGGCAGGCGATAGATGAGTTGACAACAACCATGAACAACCTAGCAAATGCATAGTTGCAACAAGTCCAAAATCCTCGCCAACTGAATGCCATGGAGGGTTTTAACATGCTAGTGAACCAAAGAAGGCAAATAGGTCAACATAACCAAAGGAGTTCAGATCAATTTGACAATGATTGTGGTGGATTCCAAGATGGTGGTTATGATAGGTAGAATGAAGAGGTCAAATATGTGAATAATTATCAAGGACAAAGAGGAAACTCTTCCAACCAATATCAACAATGGAGATCCCAGGGAAATTTGGGTAATCAACAAGAAGGCAACGATAATTGGAACAATCAACAACAAGGGAACAACAATTGGGGAAAAAATAACCAAAATCCAAATTGGGGCAATCAAAACATCAATCGGAGCAATCAAAAAAATTGGGGCAACAACAACAACCGGGATGAATGGAATAATAACTAGGGAAATCAAGGGCAAGGCTTTCAAAGTCCCCCAATGTACCAACAACAAAGAAATCCACCATCTTTTTCATTCTAAGGTCCTAGTTCATCAAATAACGAAATAGGGAGAATTGAAATGATGTTTTAACAGATGACGAAAAAACAAAAGTTGACTTCGATGCGCAATAGGCTTCTCACAACACTTCAATCAGGAATTTGGAGGTTTAGCTAGGATAAATCTCATAATCTTTGAATAATCGCCCTAAGGGGGCTCTACCGGCTGATACGGTGGTTAACCTAAAGGGTGGGAATAATAATATTGTTGCAGTAACTACTAGAAGTGGACGAGGCGGTGATGTGAATGCCTCCAAACAAAATCAAGATTTGGGTGATAAAGTTGAGGTGAAAGATGGTAAAGTTCCTTTGGTGGTTGAGAATGTGGTTGATGAAAATGTGAATGAAGAAGTGAGGATTGAAATTCAAGATATCGAGGTGAAAACACAAAATGACGTGAACCCGTCTAGGGAACATGTAATAAACATACCAAAGCCGGTTGTGCCAAAAGCCAAGGCACCCTTTCATAGGCCACCTCCACCGTATCATCAGAGGTTAGCCAATCAGAAAAATAGGAATCAGTTAAAAAAGTTCATTTGCATGATGAAGAGCTTATCCACCAATGTGCCTTTGGTGGAGGCTTTAGAGCAAATGCCTAGCTATGCTAAATTCATGAAAGATTTGGTGACAAAGAAAAGATCCATGGATCGTGAAACTATCAATATGACCTACATAGTTAGTGCTATAGTACATTCAATGGCTCCAAAGTTGGAGGATCCCGGTGCTTTCACTATCCCTTGCACTATTGGAAGTGCATACTTTGCTAAGCGTTATGTGATTTAGGGGCAAGTAGCAACTTGATGCCTTACTTAGTTTTCAAGACTTTGGGTATTGGGCCACGGAGGTCAACTTCCATGAGATTGCAAATGGTAGATAGATCAATGAAATGACAATTGGGTATTGTTGATGATATACTTGTTCAGATGGAAAAATTTATCTTACCAGCTGATTTTGTGATCTTGGATTGTAAGGTATATTATGAAGTCCCCATCATATTGGGGATACCTTTCCTTGCTACGAGGAAGGCTCTAGTTGATGTGGGAGTAGGGGAACTTACCTTTTAGGTGGGGTGATGAGAAGGTTTCTTTCATCCGTGCAAGTCAATGAAGCAACCCAATTGTACCAAAGTGTGTTAATTTGTGGATCTTGTCACAACTGTAATAATTGATGATACTAGTGCAATGGTCAATGTGAGGGCCCTATTGAGGCTGTATTGTTAAATTCTGATGTAAATGATGGTGAGGGCCAAGTGGAGTGCGTGAATGCTTTACATGGAATGGGCTCTTATTCTTATGAGCCTAGGAAACTCTCATTGGATATTGAATAGGCTCCTCCAACAATGCCTTAAATTGAGGAACCTCCGATGTTGGAGTTGAAGCCATTGTATCCACACCTCAGGTATGAATTCTTAGGCCTTAGTTCAACTTTACCAATTATTCTTTCCTCTTTTCTTACTAACATGCAGGTGGATGCCACATTGGCGGTGCTCAAAAAGCAGAAGAAGGCAATTGGATAGACTTTAGCTGATACTTGAAGAATAAGCCCCACATTTTGTATGCACAAGTTTATTCATAAAGATGATGCAAAAACCTCCTCGGAACATCAAAGGAGGTTGAATGAGGCAATGCAAGAAGTTATGTAAAAGGAGGTGATCAAGTGGTTAGATCTGGCATTGTGTATGTCACACCTTCTTTTTGGACACTACAACCCGGCGAAGGGCATAGATAAGGGAGTTTTTCCAATCAAAGGACAATCGAAATAGTGCTCAATTATTTAAGAGAGTTTCATAGTCGCCACTTGGGAGATTTGTGGTGTACCATGTCACCGTTTAGAATCCTGAATCGAGGAAAGAATGACTCTATTTAACAGTTCGCAAGCCTGATATCTGGGTAAGGAATTCTGTTAACCCTGGAGAAGGTGATAGGCACTCCCGAATTCAATCGTTATTTCATTTGGCATAGCACATCTCAATTTATTATTTACAAAGGCCATCTCTAAAAAAAACTATGGTTCTCTACACAAATTCATCTCTAACGGAACCTAATTAATGAACATTTCACAACTTAACCTTAAATTCAAAGCATTGGGCTTCGAAATGATCCCAAAAAGGGAGAAACCTTTACCCAGCTTTACAAAATCTACCAATCATCCCTTAGTGGGTTAAAACAAATTTGGGTTGTGTATTAGCGAAGTTGGAGCCCAGCTTAGCGGAGGCGGGCTGAGTGCCCTTGATCCTTTATTGGATGCAATCCAAACGAAACCTCAACTTGATTATAAACTTGCATAAATTACTTCAAGCAATTTTAACAATAGAAATGTACGTTTAATCATGCAAGCATGCTATTAATTATTCAACTAATACTCACAAAGTTCAAGGACTTGTACAAAATACCTAATTAAAACCTGAAACTTAGACACATGACCAATAATTTTAAAAAAAATTAATTATGAAAATGCTTTCTAACTTGAACTGAACATATACGAACTTGCATGAATAAACACTTGATTTCCAATTTCACGTTATTGAATTTAAACAAATACCACACTAATGATCTTCTATTGATCATTGACAAATTTCAAGACCTTAAATGAACTTACCTAATCTACCACTATACTAGACAACTGCTCTACTATAAATTATAACAAAATCAAAGTAAGTTTTTTACTCCTTATACAGTCCATATACAAACCAAAGGAAATAGGATGAATTACATAAGCTCATAAATTAAACTATATAGGAAGTCGTACACTATTTCCTAGTCAACTATATAGTCCGAGTAAACACAAATCAGGAAGCAATGCTTTCATCCATTTCAATTTAAAAAATGTCATCGAGGAGATTTTGAGTGTGTACCTGGAATGAAGCCAAGGGAAATACCTATGTGTAGGAAGTCACAGAGAACAATAGCAATAGCAGCAACAAATAAACTTAGATTTAGTGAGAAGATCAGTGAATAGACCCCAAGTTAATGAAATAGTAGATTCAGCATTTTCAAAAGATCAGGAGATGCAACTCGCAAAACTAATACTAGTTTCAAATAGCCAAAATAATTCGAACTTCAGCCAAAGATGAACCCAACAGTTAACCTTTAATCCATGATAAGAAGAAGAAATCAGAATTGAGTTTAGATCAAAATTTTTGAAGTTTTGAGCTCAAATCTCAATTGAATTAGTAGCAGCCTTCTGATTTTTATTCAGCCCCCTTTTCTTGCCTTCAAAGGCAAGAGTGCTAATATATATATATATATGCTCATACATAGGGCTACCTTAAGATTTGAAGTTGCCTCTTAGTCCTTAATTTAGCTTCAGATTTACAATCTTAGTTCCTCATTTCCTAGCTTGCTACTCTAGTTACAACAATTAGAAATCTAAATTCCAATTTTGGTCCCTATTCTGGAAGCCTCTTAAATCAAGCACCAAAGATCCTTGTTAAACTACCCAAATTAACCTTGAATTGTTCCTAAAATTACTAACCTTAGCCCCTCTCCACCCTAGTTAACTTGACAGTCCTAACTAAACTACAACTTAATGTTCTAGGGTCTGAAACAGAGGACCAAAATAATTCTGAAGGATTTGAATTAATTAACTAAAGTCCAGATCAACATACACTAAAATTATACAACAAAACTGGTCTAACAAAAAAAAATTATAAAAAACCAAAACAAGATCAGACTAATGAAAATCAAAATCAAGGAATAAACACGGATTGCCTTCCAACAAGCAGCCTCAAACTGATAAACAACCAAGATAGAGTAATGAAAAAAAAAGATATTTAAGAGAAGAATAAAATAAAAGAGACACAATGAGCATATGTATTTAACCAAAGAAACAACTATGGATTTCACCATACTATAGGCTGATAAAACATGGACGAAGTCAAACAGAACAAGAAGTAAGGGATCGTGAAAACTAAAAATATACAAAACTAAACAGAAAATGGCCTACACAATGATATTTGATTAAAATTAAAGGACTTAGCTTAAACTCTAGGCTTCAAGAGTCACATGCATTGCTAGAAAGGCTCTGGCTGATTTTGATTTAAAATTCAAACCAGATGGGGGTGGTTCGAGGGCCATGAGTCGTGGATTTAAGTTGAGGGGTGTAAGGAGAGTGCACGGTGTTGATTTTGTGGATTTAGGAAACAGTTATACTGTGGCCAGACTTTTCAAATTAAGATTCAAGAAGCTGTAGTGTGATTCGAATGACATCGGTGTTAGATCTATGATGAGGATAGGGCGAGGAGTCTAGGGTGTAAAATTTGGGGTGATTGGTGGCCGGTCGCCGCCATGGACGACAGGGCTGTCGAATTTAAGATGAAGATTAGACGAGATTGGGAGGTATTTGAGGGTAACGGGTGGTGGGGTTGGAAAGGGGAGGTTGAGGAGCTGATGTAGTGTAGTTTTGGGGTTCATCAGAGCTACGCCGCCGCCGGCGGAAGGCGGAGGGAGGGTGGAGACTGGGTGGCATTATACCAGAGAGGCTAGGGTGTTTGGGAGACGGATTGGAGGGGTGGGGGTGTATTTGGATAGTTTTATGCTAAAATTAAACCAGTTTCGGACCATTTGATCTATTGAGATCAACGGTCCTGATCAATAGGGCCAAATACATCGTCGTTTTTTCTCTAAAGCTGGACCGGATCAAGGTTTTGGGTAGGGGTCTGGGTAATTTTTGGGCTAGCCCAAATTATATTTATCCTTTTCATTTTTCAGCCTTTATCTCTTTTTGTTTGTTTTTTCGTTTCATTATTACATATTATATTTTTTTAGATTTTGTTAAAATACAAAATACCTATTTAAATTCCAAATGTCAACTGATTATTTTTTCAAAAACTAAATCCCTTGATAAATTCGAAAATTAAAACAAAACCATACAAAAGAACTATTATTTGTTATTTTCCTTCCCCTTTCCTCTTTTTTTTTTAAAATTAAATCCTAAAATCAAAATTAACTCCTAATAATATCATTCTGCCAAGTTAAATTAATTAGCTCTAAATGAATTATCACAAATAACTAAATGCAAAAGAAATCCTATAACAATACCAAAATTAAAATTAAAAACTATTAGAATATACGCTTAACGCTAGAGGGGGGGGGGGGTAAATAGCGTTATAATAAAAAACAACGTAAACTTGCGGAATTTAAAAATTGCAGGAATGAAATAAGTGTGATAAGTAAATAATAAACAACGAACGCACCGATGTTATCCTGGTTCACCACAACCCGTGGCTAGTCAAGTCCCCGAGAGACTCTCTCGAGATTTCCACTAACTCCGTTAAGCTTACGGGTGCTTAACAAACCGTTACAAACTGAGAACTTGAGTCACACAAGCCTCAACAACCTTTGCTCGAAGATACAACACTTCAAGACTTCAACCAAAGGAATCACAACGTTCCTTCTTACAATACAAGGGATTAACACTTCTCTTCAAGTGTATAAAAACACTTTGCACTCAAAACAAGACTCTCCTTAAGAGTAGATATGAGTAAAATAAATACGCTCAAGAACGCAACAACTTTCGTCAAGAATTTGTCTCTCAAAAACTTATGTAATGAATAGAAAATGATGAATAAGAGAGTATGCAAGCTTTAGCAATAATATGATCAGTTGTTGTTCTTAGAAGACTGATTTGAAGATGTATTTATAGTGTCAAAAACATGCATAACCGTTGCCTAATTGCCAATTAAGAATTACTGATTTTCTGCTACGACAATCGATTGTCTAATTGGCACAATCGATTGTTTTCCAATCGTTCCAAAAATCATTCCCAGATTTTACGCAGCATAATCGATTATCTAAGATATAATTGATTACTGTCAATGTTCAAAAAATCATTTCCAGATTTTACTTAAAACAATCGATTATCAGAAATATACAATCGATTACTTGGCAACGTTCAAAAAATCTTTTTCAGATTTTACTTCAAACAATCGATTACTAAAATCCTATAATCGATTATCTGACGGAGTTTGAAAATATTTTGGCAACGGGCATTTACATAATCGATTATGCTATATGGACAATCAATTATTTTTCAGTCTTGAAAAATCTAATAGACACTGCCTCAACACAATCGATTGTCATATGGTTCACAATCGATTATTTTGTATCTTTGAAAAATCTGATAGACACTGCCTCAACACAATCGATTGTCATAAGGTACACAATCGATTGTCATTCAGAATTCAAAAATCTGATGGACACTGCCTCAACACAATCGATTCTCATAAGGTACACAATCGATTGTCATGCAGATTTAAAAAATCTGATGGACACTGCCTCAACACAATCGATTGTCATAAGGTACAGAATCGATTGTCTTACAGCTGCCTTAACATAATCGATTATCATAAGTACATAATCGATTATCTTTGTCCAGATTTTAGAGGCATGTTTAAAAATCATTTTGCTAAAATAAATATGCATGATTTAAAATCATTTTGCTCTAAATTAAATATGCATGATTTGATAAAAATGTTTTTACGAGAGAAGCCAAGTCTTGAGTTAAATTGTCGGATCAAGATCACAATTAAAGAGCGACTCATGTATTACTTTGTTTAATCTTGATCTTTGTTTGTCTTGTGCTTGAACTTCGTTACGTGACATTTGCGCTCTTGTGCTTGGACCTCGTCATATGTCAATTGCGCATCGTTTGTCATTTATCAAAATCTACAAATATGAACACACGTTTAGTTTAGTGCCTTGAGAATGTGTTTCAACAATTTCCCCCTTTTTGATAATGGCAAACCTTAATCGGGATATGCATATTAGGAAATTCATAATGACGATCCAAGACAAGTATATATATATATATATATATATATATGCAATTAGTTCCCCCTCAACATATGAATTCCCCCTCAATTTGTGCCAATAAGTATTAAGTGCATAGCCCTTATTCTTCCCCCTTTTGACATTAGCAAAAAATTGGTAAATAACTTGTTTATTGATTAATCAAAAATTTCAACTTCATAAAAGGGATAATAAAGCAAATAATGTCAACATAATCGATTATTGATACTTGATAATCGATTATATACTAAAGAGAAATCGATTATTCTAAAGAGGAATCGATTATTTTTAGAAAGGCAGTAATGAATATCCGAGACGGTAATCGATTAAACAGAAAAAAATCGATTATTTAATTAACATCAAAAACCTGCAAGGCACAATATGTTGACTTTCCGTCGTAATAAGCATAAGACGTAAATAATCGATTAGTGATACTTGCTAATCGATTTTCCGGCTAGTAAGCATGAGACATAAAGGAATGATAATCGATTATTGACTGTAACTATCGATTGTTCTACACCATTGCCTTATAATTCCCCCTGCCTTTAGGGCGATACCTGCAAAAGAGAATTAGACGTCTCCGACGCTCAAGTTAGTAATTTGTAAACAAATAGTGACTTAGATCAATGTGAAGTCAAGAGTTCCGAGTTTACTATAGATTCGGAAAAGAACTTTTTCGCTAAAAGGCCTTGTGAAGATGTTGGCCAATTGAGAACGTGATCTCTTAAGAAGTGTGTCCTAAGGTGTTCTTAAGAGTGTTTCAAGTACTTACCTATTGTTTAATGTCGCCAATTACCTGTTCGAGAGGATGGTCTTTGATTGTCCTCTACGCGTTAGGCAGTTTCGTTTCTTTTTCCAGTTTTGGCGCTTCCTCCGATAATTGTTCCAAGATTTCGTCTTGAATTTCCTTAGGAGTTTCCTCTTGTACTTTGTATTGAGGACTCATTGAGTTTAAACTACCTGCAAGTTCAAAACCAGAATCCTTTCTCGCCAAGCGAGCATTATTTTCAGAAAACACAATATGAGGGGATTCCTCCACAGTTTCGGTTCTATTATTGAATACTCTATATGCTTTGCTACGTGAAGAATAACCAATAAAAATTCCTTCATCGGATTTGGCATCAAACTTTCCCAAATTATCTTTACCATTGTTATGAATAAAACATTTACAACCGAATACTCTAAGATGGGAGATATTTGGTTTCCTTCCCTTGTAGAGTTCATAGGGAGTTTTCATGAGTATTGGCCTTATGACTACTCTGTTTAAGACGTAGCATGCGGTACTCACGGCATCCGCCCAAAAATGTTTGGGAATCTTAGCCTCATCGAGCATGGTTCTAGCCATCTCTTCGAGACACCTATTTTTCCTTTCCACCACTCCATTTTGTTGTGGTGTGCGTGGAGCAGTGAAGGTGTGCTCGATACCGAGTTCGTCACAAAAATCCGCGAAGAGATTGTGATCGAACTCTCCCCCATGATCACTTCTTATTGAAGTGATGGTTGTGTCCTTTTCATTTTGTACAAGTTTAAGAAAACATTTAAAATTATGAAAAGCTTCACTTTTATGAGCAAGAAATAGTGTCCATGTAAATCTAGAATAATCATCAACAATAACAAAAGCATAACGATTTCTACCAAGACTTTCAATGCGAGATTGTCCAAAAAGGTCCATGTGAAGAAGTTGCAATGGTCTAGTAGTTGAAACAATATTTTTCGATTTAAAAGATGCTTTTGTTTGCTTCCCTTTTTGACAAGAATCGCAAATGGAGTCTTTTTCAAATTTCAAATTTGGAAGACCAATAACTAAATTTTGTGAAACCAATTTGTTTAAAAGATGCATGTTGATGTGAGCTACTCTACGATGCCATAACCACATATCATCTTCTTTGCTCATAAGACAATTCACATACTCAGATGAAGAATCTTCGAGATCAACCATATAGATGTTATCCATTCTAAAACCACGAAGGATAATTTTAAAATCGCTACGGCGAAAAAACTAAGTATTCATCCGAATCAAATAAAACAAGATTTCCCTTGTCACATAATTGACTTATGCTCAAGAGATTATGTTTAGACCTTTAACTAGCAATATATTCTTAATGGAAGAAGGTTCATCCTTACCGTCCGATCCAATGCCGATAATTTTTCCCTTGTTGTTATCTCCAAAAATAACGCTTCCTCCTTCCTTGTGTTCTAGTTGAAGGAACTTGGATTCGTCTCCGGTCATGTGTTTGGAGCATCCACTATCAAGGTACCAAAGTACACTTGATCCCTTCAAACATACCTACAAGACAAATTAATGAGTCTTTGGTACCCAAGCTGTTTTGGGTCCTTGAGAGTTAGGTGTAACATGCTGTTGTGCTTGACATGCAGTTAAGTGTCTATGTCTAGTGAAGCAAGAAGGAGCAATATGTCCAATTCTATTGCAATAATGACAAATGACATTAGGATTATGCATTCGTCTAGGTTGATAGTAGTTGGACGGACGAAATTTGTTTACTCTATTTTCGACAATATGACTATTGCGCATTTCATGAAACTCATTTCTCCTACTATTTGTTCTAGGATATGCAGCATTTCTAGAATAGTTATTTCTAGGTTGAAAGCCATTTCTAGGTGTCCTAAAATGTTCAAAGTTTCTTCTAGTGTTTGGTCTAGGATATGCATCATTTCTAGAATAGTTATTTCTAGGTTGAAGGTCATTTCTAGGTGTCCTAAAATGTTCAAAGTTTCTTCTAGTGTTTGGTCTAGCATGCATGTTGATTCTAGGATTGTTATTTCTAGGATGAACATTTGTTTTATTTATTCTAGGTTAAGCTTTAGGTGGTTGGGGTTTGGCTTCAACTTTTTCTTTAGGCTCGTTTTTAAAACCTATCCCATGTTTGGTCGATTTCAAATTAACAAGAACCTCATTCAAATTTTTATGAGAAGAATTAAACTTATCTAAGGTGCCCTTAAGTCTTTCTACCTCATCTTTTAGATGCATGCAAGAAGTACAATTTTTACTAGAACTCTCGAGTTTGTCGGCGCATCTTTTGCCGAAAAAATTGTTTTCTTCTTTCAACTTCTCATTTTCCAAAATCAGTTTTTCCAAATCCTTTTCTTTCAAAGAGAGTTGTTTTTCAAAATCTTTTTCTTTCAAAGAAGCATTTTCCTTAATGTTTTTAACAGTTTTGGAAGCTTTAATGAATTCACTATCCAACTCGTCAAAGGCATTTTGCATTTCCTCAAGAGAATAGAAGTTTTTGGAAGAAATTTGACATACCTCTTCTTGATTGTTTTCGTGAGCCATGAGACAAAGATTTGCGGTTTCGTCTTCTTCTTCCTCACTCGACTCGTCTCCGGAGTCGCCTCCCCAAGATATGTATGCTCGTTGTTTCTTGAAGGGTTTCTTCTCCTTTTTGACATTTGGGCAATTTGATTTAATGTGCCCGATTTCTCCGCACCCATAGCACTTTACTTGATCTCCTTGTTGTTTGCCTTTTCGTTCATACTCTTTTCGCATGAACTTTTGAAATCTCTTAATAACGAGTCTGAACTCGTTATCTCCGTCCTCGTTATTTTGAGGTTGGCTTGTGCTTGCCTTGAGGGCGATTCTTTGTTTCCTTTGATCATTAACAAGACGGTTAAGTATAGTAGACTCATAAGTTTTAAGGTTACCTCTTAATCCGTCGATGGTGACATTTGAAATGCCAATAGACTCTTGAATCGCGTCGGCCTTGGAGCGCCATTCCGGAGTGAGACTTCGGAGAATTTTTCGGACAAGTTCCTTATCCGTGAAGGTCTTCTTAAGAGCATGTAAGTCATTAACGATTTTTGAAAATCATTCGAACATATCATCGACCCTTTCGCCTTCCTTCATGTGAAACAGTTCATATGCATGGGTTAGAAAATCAACTTTAGCCTCTCTTACCTGGTCCATACCTTCGTACGTGATTTCCAGCTTATCCCACATTTGCTTCGCCGTTGTGCAACATGATATTTTTCTGTAATCATCAGCGTTTACAGCACAATATAATAAGTTGATGACTTTAGCGTTGTTCTGCAGTTTTCGGATATCATCCGCATCGTATTCATCTTCGGATTTTGGAACCCATTCATTTTCAACCTTTTTGGTTGGAATTTGTTCTCCCTTCATTATAACCTTCCACAGATGAAAACTATTCGATTGAATGAATATTCTCATCCTTTCCTTCCAGTACGTATAGTTTGTGCCATCGAATAGTGGTGGTCGGGTGGAGCATTGTCCTTCACCTTTTCCTGCAAAAGAATCACGAGTAGAAGCGATGGATTGTTTCTCTCAAACGGTTATGTTTTTCAGAGAGTTGGGCTCTGATACCAATTGTTATAATATACTCTTAACGCTAGAGGGGGGGGGGTGAATAGCGTTATAATAAAAAACAGCGTAAACTTGCGGAATTTAAAAATTGCAGGAATGAAATAAGTGCGATAAGTAAATAGTAAAGAACGAACGCACCGATGTTATCCTGGTTCACCACAACCCGTGGCTAGTCCAGTCTCCGAGAGACTCTCTCGCGATTTCCACTAACTTCGTTAAGCTTACGGGTGCTTAACAAACTGTTACAAACTGAGAACTTGAGTCACACAAGCCTCAACAACCTTTGCTCGAAGATATAACACTTCAAGACTTCAACCAAAGGAATCACAACGTTCCTTCTTACAATACAAGGGATTAACACTTCCCTTCAAGTGTATAAAAACACTTTGCACTCAAAACAAGACTCTCCTTAAGAGTAGATATGAGTAAAATAAATACGCTCAAGAACACAACAACTTTCGTCAAGAATTTGGCTCTCAAAAACTTATGTAATGAATAGAAAATGATGAATAAGAGAGTATGCAAGCTTTAGCAATAATATGATCAGTTGTTGTTCTTAGAAGACTGATTTGAAGATGTATTTATAGTGTCAAAAACATGCATAACCGTTGCCTAATTGCCAACTAAGAATTGCTGATTTTGTGCTACGACAATCGATTGTCTAATTGGCACAATCGATTGTTTTCCAATTGTTCCAAAAATCATTCCCAGATTTGACGCAGCATAATCGATTATCTAAGACGTATAATTGATTACTGGCAACGTTCAAAAAATCATTTCCAGATTTTACTTAAAACAATCGATTATCAGAAATATACAATCGATTACTTGGCAACATTCAAAAAATCTTTTTCAGATTTTACTTCAAACAATCGATTATTAAAATCCTATAATCGATTATCTGACGGAGTTTGAAAATATTTTGGCAACGGTCATTTACATAATCGATTATGCTATATGGACAATCGATTATTTTTCAGTCTTGAAAAATCTAATAGACACTGCCTCAACACAATCGATTGTCATATGGTTCACAATCGATTATTTTGTATCTTTGAAAAATCTGATAGACACTGCCTCAACACAATCGATTGTCATAAGGTACACAATCGATTGTCATGCAGATTTCATGATGGACAGTGCCTCAACACAATCGATTGTCATAAGGTACACAATCGATTGTCATGCAGATTTCAAAAATCTGATGGACACTGCCTCAACACAATCGATTTTCATAAGGTACACAATCGATTGTCTTGCAGCTGCCTTAACATAATCGATTATCATAAGTACATAATCGATTATCTTTGTCCAGATTTTAGAGGCATGTTTAAAAATCATTTTGCTAAAATAAATATGCATGATTTAAAATCATTTTGCTCTAAATTAAATATGCATGATTTGATAAAAATGTTTTTACGAGAGAAGCCAAGTCTTGAGTTAAATTGTCGGATCAAGATCACAATTAATGAGCGACTCATGTATAACTTTGTTTAATCTTGATCTTTGTTTGTCTTGTGCTTGAACTTCGCTACGTGACATTTGCGCGCTTGTGCTTGGACCTCGTCATATGTCAATTGCGCATCGTTTGTCATTTATCAAATATGAAGACACGTTTAGTTTAGTGCCTTGAGAACGTGTTTCTACAAAAACAAAAGTAAACTAACCCCTAATTCCTAAAATATGCAAAGTAATCTAAATGCAATGCATATATTTTTGTGTTATCTTTTATGCACACATGACTGCAAAAAAATAATTGAACATGCCACAAAATCGTTCGCATTTAAAAATAATTAGAATAATAAAAGGAAAATATTTTGATTGAAATTATCGGAGTAATTTATATATGGCAAAAATCACGTGCTCACAGTGACCCTATCTCTAACAGCTCGTGGACTTCATCGGTGCAGTGTATGCCCACGTAGGGTGGTATGACCAATGATAATAATGAACTAATTCCTACTCGGAAAGTTATCGTATGGAGGGTTTGCATGGATTACCGCAAGCTGAACAAGGTGACCCACAAGGATCACTTCCCATTTTCTTTCCTTCACTAGATGCTTGATCGTCTTGTTGGGCATGCCTTTTATTGTTTCTTGGATGGATATTCTAGGTACAACCAAATCTTGATTGCTCCGGAGGATCAGGAAAAGACCATATTTACTTGTCAATATATCACCTTTGCATTTTCTCGGGTGCCTTTTGGGTTGTGTAATGTACCGGTGACATTCCAACGGTGTATGATGGACATTTTCACCAATATGATGGAAGATATTTTGGGAGGTGTTCATGGACGACTTTAGTGTTGTGGATGATTCATTTGATGAATGTTTGAAAAATCTGGATAAAGTGTTGGCCTATTGTGAAGACATCAATCTTGTGCTCAATTGGGGAAAATGCTTTGTGGTTGAGGAGGGCATAATGTTGGTTCATAAAATTTAAAAGCATGGCATAGAAGTTGATAAGTCCAAAATAGAGGTGATTTCAAGGCTTCCACCCCCCTCCCCTCGTTTCTGTCAAGGGGGTTAGGATTTTTCTTGGGCACGCGGAGTTCTACCAGAGATTTATAAAGAATTTTTCGAAGGTAGTGAATCTTTTATAGAAGCTACTAGAAAAGGATTCCAAGTTCGTGTTCGATGAGGGGTGTATGCAAGCATTTGAACTTCTCAAGAATAAGTTGACCACCATCCTTATCATTACCATTGGAGCTTGCCTTTTGAGCTCATGTATGACGTGAGTGATGTTGCGGTTAGGGTAGTTTTGGGTCAAAAAGTGAACAAGATCTTTTATCCGATATACTACGTAAGCAAGACAATGAATGAGGCTCAAAGGAACTACACGGTGATTGAGAAAAAGTTGTTGGCTATTGTGTTCGCAATGGAAAATTTTTGGCCATATCTCATGGGAGCCAAGGTCATAGTGCACACCGATCATACTGCCCTTAGGTACTTGATGATGAAGAAAGACTCCAGAGCTAGGCTGATGTGATGGGTCTTGTTACTTCAAAAGTTTGATTTAGAAATTGTGGACAGAAAAGGTAGTGGAAACCAAGTGGTGGACTAGTTATCCCGCACGGAGGAGGAAGGAAGGCCGTGTGATGGCCTAGAGTCAATGATACATTTCCCGATGAATACCTACTTTATGTTCCAATGAGTGATATGCCATGGTTTGCAGATGTTGCTAATTAGCTTGTGACTGGTATTATCCCGTGTGAGCTCTCATCTAACATAAGGAAGAATCTCAAACGGGATAGTTTGGATTTCTATTGGGATGAGCCGTACTTATTCAAGATTTGCACGGATGGTATGATCCAATGGTGTGTCCCCGAGGAGGAGAAATTAAGTATATTGGGGGCTTGTTATTCCTCTACATATGGTGGCCATCATGGCAGGGCGAGGACGGATTCCACAGTTCTTAGTTGTGAGTTTTATTGGCCAACATTATATAAAGATTCGAGTGAACTTGGTAAGATGTGTGACGAATATCAATGAGCAAGTGGAATTTCGAAGAAAGATGAGATGCCTCTCAGTACCATACTTGAGGTTGATATTTTTGATATATGGGCCATTGATTTCATAGGCCCATTTATAAGCTTGTGTGGGAACACCTACATTCTAGTGGCGGTTGACTATGTTTCAAAATGGGCCGAGGCCGTGGCTTTGCCTAACAATGAAGCTAGGGGTGTGGTTCCATTTCTCCAAAAGAGAATTTTTACAAGGTTTGGAACTTCTCGTGCAATCATCAGTGATGGGGTGGGGTCACATTTTTGGAATAGAGCATTTGACACCTTGCTTGCGAAGTATGGTGTCAACCACAAATTGTCTGCTCATTATCATCTTCAGACGAGTGGCCAAGTTGAAGTCTCAAACAGGGAAATCAAGAGTATTCTATCTAAAATAGTCAATGCAAATAGGACCGATTGGTCTAAAAAGTTGGATGATCTATAAGGGTGTATAGGACTACTTAGAAGACTCCGATTGGTATGTCTCTATATCGGTTGGTGTTTGGGAAAGCTTGCCATTTACCGGTTGAGTTAGAGCACAAGGCCATGAGGGCTTTGAGGAAATTGAAACTTGAATGGGATATAGTTGCAAATTTTCGGGTGGAGAAGCTTAATGAACTTGATGAAGTACCTTCATGATAAATATGCTCGTGGAAAGGAGTTCAAAGTGGGGGATTTGGTTCTCTTGCTCAACTCTCGGTTACGTTGTTTTCGGGAAAGCCCAAGTCAAAATGAAGTGGACCGTTTGAAGTGGTGTTTTCGACTCCGTTTGGTGCACTTGATCTGAAGAATAAAAATGGTGAGATTTTCAGAGTCAATTGGAATAAGGCCAAGCATTACTTGGGCAAGATAGATGATAGCCATGTGGTGGAACTTTTTCATTTCTGATGATTTGATGGTAACCTGTGTTGTGCCGTGATGTTCAATCAGGCGCTTAGGAGGCAACCCATGTGTTTTTCTTCTTGTTTTTCTTTGATTTTCATTATAGTATAGGATTTATTTTTAGACTGACTGGTTGTGAGATACTACAGGATTGTGTTGATGTAGTGCAGGACAAAGTGGAAATTTTTTTTCAAGTCTCTGAAGTTTGCAATGTGTACTTCACTACACTTTGTGCGCCGCAATGAACTTAGTGCAGGGGCACAAAATTAGTGCGGACCGCATTGATGATGATGATGTAAAAAACCATCTCTCTGAAGTTTGTCAGCGCGATCACATTACATTTTGTGCAGTCCGCGGTGGATCACTACGGCCACAAAGCATTTTGTGCGGGCCACAATGGTTGCCTTCTAAAACTCGTATAATACTTTATTGCGGATCGAATTGCATTTTGTGCGGTCCATGGTGGGTAGGTATGCTGGGTCCCAGGATTTTTTCTATAAATAGTACCAAAGGCCCACCATTTGTTTTTTATCCTTTTGCTCTCTAAGCCCTAAAACTCATTGTTCGTCACTAAAATTGCACGAATTCATCTGCATAGTCTCGATTCATCATTAGTAATTCTCACATATGGTAACTTTTACTTCTTTTTTAGTTGTTTAATTTATTTATTTTCTTTTAGGTTTTGTTTTACTTGTGTCTTCTTCTTGCCTTTCCCTATTTCTTTCGAGTTGGTAACTTAGGTTATTTAATTTCTTGTCTAAATTAGGATTAGGTAGTTAAAACACTAGACAAACACTTAGGGACTCTTTCATTAGTGACAAATTGGACTAAAAGTGATTAAATAAGGAACCCTAAGTTAGTGCTGCTAATAGGTACTCAGTGGGGGCCGCGATGGAAATTGTGCGGTCCGCAGTGCCTTTGTGCGGTCCGCAATAGTATTTTATACGAATCGCATTGCTAAAGGTTCTGAAACCTTATCTTTGAGGACCGCGACAGCATTGTATTTTGTGCGGTCCCGGTGCCTCAATGCAGATTGCATTGTCATTTTATGTGGTCCACGGTGCCTAGATTTAGAGAGTGGGTAGTCTAAGACCCACCACTGTGCGAACTGCAATGGATTTTGTGCGGTCCGCATTGATCCCTATATGGCAACACTACGTTTTGTGCGGTCCGCAGTGCATGAATTCATAGAGTAGGTAGTCTGAACCCCACCTTTGTGCGGACCACAACGGATTTTGTGCGGTCCGCATTGCCTCTATCTAGCCGTACTGTATTTTGTGCGGACCGTATTCTGCAATTTTTACTGTCTGCAATAATTTTTCCTGCAACTATGAAATACATTAGTTACATTGATACTAACAAAGAAAGATTGACTTTGTTAGCAGACAATGGTTAAATCTATGGGAAAGGGTGCTAAACAACTAGGAACTTGAGAGTGCTCATGGGGTGGGAAACAAAAGATGATAAGACAGACCACCAAAGTTCGGGAAGCAATAAAAACAATAATAAGGGCGATCTGGGCCGCTGATAGAGCTTCTTCCCACTCATCGGAATGTAATCATGAGGCTCTTTGATTCGTCGGCATGAACACAACCAAGAAAAATTCAAGATAAACATTTGCGACGGATTTTGAGAATTAGACAGTTTAAACGGAACAAGCGTCAAATCCAAAATGCATGTCATGATTCATTTAAGTCGGCACATGCCTCCAGATAAGTCTCCCTGTTTCCTTTCCCCGAAAGAGACACCTTTTGTTTTAGCACAGTTTTGTTTCAATTTCTATTATTATTCTGTCTTACCCATAATTTTCCTTTGAGCCCCTTTCGATCCAATCCTGCATCAATAGCGAAGCAAAGAAATGGCTGCAAAACCAGCTACAACTTTCCTGCAATGTCTAGTGCAATTCGGGGCATATATGGCATTGACGAAGGGACAAATCCATTTGTTATCTCATTTAGTAAGACAGACAAAGTGTTTCAAAGAAACATGAAAGTCGCATGAGCGGGACCTAGTTCGTGAGAAAAGTTGATAAGCACTATGGACACAAACCGATACTGGGTGAAGACGATTGAGTTTGATTTTAAAGAAAATAGTTTCGCTTTAGAGACAAGGGTAGTCGTACCATGGAAATCTGGGTATGAAACAACAGGGGAAACATTGGAAAGCCAAGGTCTCCGGAGAATGATACAGAGTAACCGAGCATCCTGGTACTGCGCTGAACGGACCAGTTCTTCGATAGCAGTGGTCGTGAATCAAACTAACAAGGCATCAAGGGATCAAGGCCACAAACCAACCACCGCCTTGAAAACTCATAAATTTTTCTTTGTTTGAAAAGGAATAAAGCAGTGCAGATTGGCAATTCTAAAAGAACAAACGTCACCAAATGTAAGCTCTTTGAAATCTCCATTGTTTCTTTTTCAGCATGTATCGCCATTGTTAACACCTCCCATTTTGTAGCTTAACTCAGGCAGAATCATCTCGCCTACGGGGATCCAGCTCATAGTTCCGGGTAGAAGTAGTCTTCACTCAGGGTGTTTTACGCAGCTTAACTCAGGTAGAATCATTTCGCCTAGGAGGATCCAGCTCATAGTTCCGGGTAGAAGTACTCTTCGCTCAGGATGTTTTGCGCAGCTTAACTCAGGTAGAATCATCTCACCTAGGGGGATCCAGCTCAAAGTTCTGGGTAAAAGTAGTCTTTACTCAGGTTGTTTTACAGTAGCATAACTTAGGTAGAATCATCTCGCCTAGGGGGATCCCACTCATGTTCCGCGTAGAAGTAGTCTTCACTCAGGGTGTTTTATAGCAGCTTAGCTCAGGAAGAATCATCTCGCCTAGGGGGATCCAGCTGATGTTCCGGGTATAAGTAGTCTTCGCTCAGGTTGTTCTACTACAGCTTAACTCAGGTAGAATCCTTTCGCCTAGAGGGATCCAGATCATGTTCTGGGTAGAAGTAGTCTTCGCTCAGGTTGTTCTACAACAGCTTAACTCAAGTAGAATCATCTCGCCTAGGGGGATCCAGCTCATAGTTCCGGGTAGAAGTAGTCTTCACTCAGGGTGTTTTATAGCAGCTTAACTCAGATAGGATCATCTCGCCTAGGGGGATCCAGCTCATGTTTCGGGTTGAAGTAGTCTTTGCTCAAGGTGTTTTACAGCAGCTTGACTCAGGTAGAATCCTTTCGCCTAGAGGGATCCAGCTCATGTTTCGGGTAGAAGCAGTCTTCGCTCAGGTTGTTCTACAGCAGCTTAACTCAGGTAGAATCATCTCGCCTAGGGGATCCAGCTCACAGTTCCGGGTAGAGGTAGCCGCCGCTAAGGGTGTTTTACAACATCTTAACTCAGGTAGAGTCATCTCGCCTAGGGGGATCCAGCTCATAGCTCCGGATAAAAGTAAGCTTCGCTCAGGTTGTTCAATACATTTTGACTCACGTACAACCTTTTTTCACCTGGAGGGATTCAACACTTTATCAATACATGGTGCAAACACCTGATCCTGTTAGGATAGGGTACCAGCCCCTGGTTACATTTCCTTCCAGTAGTACAGGGCACCGATCCCTAGCTACACAATCATTTGCTACAAAAATTTTGCCTCTTTTGTCTAGTTTGTACTACTGTTCCTGTCCGCCTTTTCAATAAATTAGATTATTTTACAGATTTCTCTAATAACTCACAAAATTTTCCTAGTACCAGACTGGGCAGAAAAATCTTGTTTGTTTTGTTTGTCTTTGATGACTTTGCAGGCCCTGTCATACAACACTAGCAATGATTTAAAACTTGCAGTTTCAGCTTCTCATCAGAAGAAAGAAGCTTCGATCACAAGATAGTCGGAGTCATCTTTGATAATGTATCAGCGACCAGTTTCTCAAGATTTGTCTTCTCAAGTTCTGATCCAGAAAGCAAGCAATCGAGATTGAGTCATAATCTTTTCTGCAAAGAGAATCAAGATCCAATCTAAGGTCAAAACAAGCAAGCGAGTCAAGAATAAAGATTTGACTCCAAAATACACGTAGATAGGAATTTTATACTCTTAGTTAGCAGACGAATGCACTGCTTTTCTCTTTTTCTTTTGATGTAAGAAGCGAGTAATAGCAACAGCAACACAACATCAACAACAGTCTTAACTCCAGTGTCTGGTAGTCCCAACTACCAAATCTGTCAGGAACTACACTGACCTGATTCCTTTATAGCCAAGGATATGTAGGCAACATCGGAGGCAAGGTTCGGTCACCACCTTTCTTAAAATGTCTCCATTAGAGTGAATGTAAGCAAAAATTATCCATGGCATTTATTTGTCTTTGCACAAAAACTTTTCATGTTTTCGAGCAAACAGGGGCAGCTGTAAATGCCTAATTTTTGCCTTGTTTATATATATATATATGTGTGTGTGTGTGTGTGTGTGTGTGTGATCTTATTTTGGGTGTTTATAGGTTCTAATAGTTGATTAGTGGTTCGATAAATAGGGTAGGGATTGGACTAGTGTGTTTTAATTGAATCGAGCAAAAAGTGGGCCAAATTCGAGCCCATACCCAGTCCATTAGGTGGCTGGCCAAGAAATTTCTCAAAACGACGTAGTTTTGCCTTGAAACTACGTCGTTTTCGTTAAGTAAACAACAACCCATCATATCCATTCATTCCACCTCAATCCAATGGTCAAAACTTATCCTTAGTTAAAATATAAAAGCCCCTAAAATCAGATTTTTTCCCCAATTTACACCTCAAATCCTAAACTCCTCTGCTCATTCCCTCCTTTCTTGACGCAAGGCGCCATGGCGGCGCCGCTTACCGGAATTTGCCACCGGTATCGGAGCACCCCCAAACAGGCCTAAAATCTCACCACCTCTTGTCCTCACTCCCCTCATTCTAAATCCGTAACTCAATTCCCCAAATCCGCACCAAAATTGACGAAACTAAACCCTAGTTGCGCCGCCGCCTGCTCCGCCACTGCCCGCCGCGAACCACCTGCCAAAAGCCACAAAAATTTCTCCCATATTTATCTCACTCTCCTATTATCCATTCCCGCCTCAAGACCTTCAAAACCCCTCCAAATTTGGCGAAATCTCCGCCAGCCCTGTCATCCACTGCTGTCGCGACACTGCCGCCGGAAGAGTCAGTGCCACCACTCTCTCTCGTTTCTCTCTTCAAATCAGCCTCGAGAAAGGTTGTTTTGTTGATATCCTTGAAACCAAACTCGAATTTACCAGAGTTCTTGGTTTCAAGAATATCAACAATCGAAGCTTGCCCGAACCGAGCAACCTCCAATGCCACCATGCTACTACTACTGCTACTGCTCGAATGTTTGAAGTTGGGTAATATCAATTCCTTTTCCCCTGGTTTTTTTCTATCATTTGTGATTGATTTTGTTATATTAGTATAGATTTACATTCTGTTAATCATTTCTTCCTCGATTAGTTTGATAATCGCTTTCGCAGATAATACATATTGAAATACTAGTGCTTTTTTTATTTTTTCTCCCCTCTTTGCTTTATGATAAATTTAGCTTTAGTTCACTTTAGGTTCTATTTTATTTTTCTAAATTGTGTTGGTCATATGTTAAGCTTCTTTCATAACTTCAGTTTGGTTGTGCTTGTCAACAACTCTCTCAATACTTATTTTTGATTTCTGATTCATGTGATTAATTTGATTGAAGTTCGAATTAGCTAGTTAGTTTGGTTCATTGTTGAAGCGATTCAATTGGTTTACAATTATACTAGTCTTCGGTTGGCTTTTATTAGTTTTAATATGATGAGATATAGTCCTTTAGTAGCTAATGTTAAAGTTGAGGGTGTAGAAAGGAGAGTACATGGATGGTTGCTTTTACTGCTGAAGCATGCTAAAAGTACAACAACTCTCTTTGTATTTGAATTTAGTCATAAGGATTGTCCTTTCTACTATTTGGAAAGTCCTTGGACAAGTTTTGGTGGAAAAAGCATGTCTTTTGGACAGGTTTTTGGTGAACCAAAAGCTGTCCAAAGATATTGGCTTTTCCTACTTAAATGGGACTCCATCTTACATTCAAACATATATAGCTTTTGAACATCTTTTTACACACTAAAACAAACATGTCTTCAAACTAAAATCAGTAACTTAGTATCTATAGCAAGCTGACCTTTCAGTACTAGGGGTGTTTTCTTAGAGTGAACCTTTGAGAAAATAGAACGATCTGTTATGTAATTTGTGAGATTGTTTAGCTACTAGTCTCAAGTTACTTTGTTGGTTTTCGGGGTTGTTTCAACACTGAAGTGTTTGTCTTTGTTGCTGTTTTGCTACTACTCCTGCTGGTTATTTTTACACCCAAAAGAACACAACTCTAAGATGTTACTGTTGTTTGATGTTGTTGTTGCTTTTGTTCCCTCCCTTCCATTCTTCATTATTGTGTTTATTATTCTGCAATACAGGTAACTCTTAAATCTTTTGTAATGCAGATTTGTTTATAAGCAATAGTTGAAGATTTGAACTTGTTAGATTGCTCGAATAGAGTTGAATTCCTTATATGAGGTTGCTTAAGCGTTTTTGTCACGACCCCAAACCCGGTCGTGATGGCGCCTTACCCAACGGCTAGGTAAGCCCGACCAAATGTTCTCTCAACCCGAGCTTAGAACTCACAAACCATTTCTTTTAAGCCATTAATAGTGAAGGAAACCAAAATAAACTGTTAGTTATAAAAATATCCCGAAAATCTCACAGAACAACATAACTTCCCCAAAGACCTGGGGTCATGAGTTTTAGAGCCTCTAAAAATACTGAATACATGTCAGAATGAGGGAAATACAAGTGTCAGAATAACTAGAAAACAACTAGAATATCTGAGAAATGGGTCCTGCGTACTTTGGCAGCTAACTCAATACTCTATCAAACTAATAATCAGCAACCGCACGCGCAAATTCCTTTGGAGTACCTGAATCTGCACACAAGGTGCAGGGAGCAGGGGGTGAGTCTACCAACTCAGCGAGTAATAACAGTAAATAAATCTCCGAAAGCAAGAAAACCCAATAATTACACAATGTAAGCTAAAACAGTGTATAACAGTATCTGTAACTGAACAACTAAATAACAATATATATATATGTGATGCAAATGCAGGGATGTGATGCAATGAATATGATGGTACAATCCAGTACCCACTGCGGCATGCAGCCCAAATCGGCCATATCATTTATCGTCGACGGCGCTCACTGGGGGTGTGTACAGACTCCGGAGGGGCTCCAACAACCCAAGCGCAATAACAAGCAATCTCGTGGCGAATTAATCAAACCAGCAATCTCGTGGCGAATAATCAAACCAGCCATCTCGTGGCGAATCATCAAACCAGCCATCTCGTCATGAATAATACAAAACCAGGCCAGTCCATGTTACCTGACCGCTCATATCACACAGTGTCCGTGTTACCAGTATTTCTCATCACCGCTGCGGCGCGCAGCCCGAGCAAACCAAAATTAGTCCAGAAAATATATTATCTGCCCCTTGGGTAGTTATAAACAATGATCCTCAACCGAAATACATTTTAAAAAGAGCATATGAGTTCTGAACATTTGAAATACGGCTGGGTTTTGAAAACAATGTGTTAAAACCATGGACTGATAGTAAATGATATGCAATAATGCCAAAACAGAAATACCAACTCCCGAAGGATATCACAGGTCGGCACTAAACCCCAAACACGGCATAAAGCCCAATAATAGTCATCACAGTGTGTGTATCATACGCCAATATAGTATAATTCTCACTCGGGATGGACGACGTCACAATGCCTCAATAGTATCCGACCCCACACTTATCATGGAGTGCGTGTCTTGCCTCAGCATAGCGTTACTATGTGAAAGTCCGGGGTTTCAAACCCTCAGAACATCATCTACTAGCATTACTCACCTCGAACCAAAGAAATCTCAAGCTCGCGACGTCTTTGCCTCTCAATTCAGCCTCCTCCCACGTCGAATCTACAAAAAACAGAGCGAATACATCACAAAAATGCCGATGGGACAATACCCAATCAAAAACAATCGAGAAATAGCCAAAATCTCGAAACTAGCAAAACCCGAGCCACGGGCCCGCTTCTCGAAAAATTACAAAATTCACATTAAAATGACCCTTGTCTCACCACGAGTATATACATATAAAGTTTATCAAAATTGAAGTCCAATTGCTCCTCCAAATCCCCAAATTTCATTTGAAATTTCAAGCCCTAGTTCATCACCTTTTACACCCAATTTCAGAGAATTAATGGTTGATTCTTCTATAAAATGACGTAATAAGACAACGAGACTTACCTCTAATCACTTCCCGGTGAAATCCCATTCAAAATCCGTCAATGAGCTCTCAAGGTTTTGTAAATATGGAGGAAAAGTGACCCTTACTCGTGGATAAAATGTTAAATAAAACTTCTCTGCCCAGACGCCATCTTCTATGCGTTCGCTCTCCTTCATTGCGTTCGCATAGTGCGAAATTTCCCATCCTCCTCGTCCTTCTATGCATTCGCACAGACCCAGTTCATTTGCATAGCCTTAATTCCTGCCTCCAAATTCCTTCAATGCGAACGCAATACTTTTCCGCGTTCGCATAGCACATCTCTAGTGCCCCCAGGTTTCCGTCAACGCGAACACATTGCCTCACCGCATTTGCATTGCTTCACTGACTACCCCATCAATTCCCTCTATGATATCGACAAAGACCCCTGCGATCACATAGAGTTAAACTCTCTGCAACAGCTGGATGCAAATCTGCAGCATTCCAAGTCCAAAAATCATCCGACAACCATCCGAAATCAACCTGAGGCCCTCGGGACCACAACCAAAAGCACAAACATGTTCTAATACTTCATTCAAACTTGCTTGGCAATAAAACACTATCTTTAACATCAAAAATCAACAAAATCACTGAATTTCATTCAAAGATAAACTATAACTTTCAAAATTTGCACTCGATCCAAAACCCAACCAAAGACGCCCGAATGACCTAAAAATTTACAGACATATCCAAAGTCACCTAACAAAGCTACTGCAACTCTCGGAATTTCATTCCAACACTCGGATCAAAGTCTCACCTATCAACCGGAATTCGCCAAAATTCAACTTTAGCTATCTCAAGCCTAATTCTTCATCAGACCTCCACATTCAATTCCACCTTCTTTCCCAAGTCACAAATCACTATCCAAAACTAGTCGAACCATCAGAAATCCGTTCCGAGCCATCTAACTCATAAGTCAACATCCGGTTGACTTTTCTAACTTAAGTTTTCCTTAAAGAGGCTATTTGTCTCATTTATATCCAATTTCAATCCAAACCACTTCAAACTTACCTGACACATATAATAACGCACGGAGAAACATATAAAGGGAATAACGGGGCTGAAATACCAGAGACAACGGGTCGGGTCGTCACATCATCCCCAACTTAAGCAAACGCTCGTCCTCGAGCGTACCCAGAGCTGTACTAGAAGCAACCCAATAACCAAATGACATTACTAGATACATGCCCGGGGTGATCCCACATCACCCTAACTCACACAGGTACTAAATATACAACATAGTTGAAATTTCACAATCCATATGGCCCATAAACGTTAGAACCACACTGCCTCACCCGAAATCATATACAACATCAGAACCTCACATATATACTCAGAATCAATCCGAACCAGCTGTAACAACCCACACATGCAACCTCAGGTGTGTCCATGCAATATACCACACATTTCAACACTCGGAACGATAGTCTTTATTCATGGCAGTCGCCCACAGTACTCAATATCAATAGATAACCTCTTATTTAGCTAGAGTCTTATTTCATCAATTCCACATATTTCCAACGATAACAAAAACGCAACGAATAGTAGCAGTCCTTCAAATAAATCACTCATGAAGTCACTTCCAAGTTGACTATTACCACAATAAATTTTCAAGTCAAACCTTGGTATTATCCATCTAAGACGCTGAAATCAAATATGCTCATGCTAATTAATAACCCAATGATCACCTAAGGTCAAACACACCACTTCTGGTGATCTGATTCCTTAATACAGGCTTAAGACACAATTGCATAACACACTCGCCAGTAATAATCAGTCTAAACATTCCCCAAATCAGGGCCAATGACTCAACTGGAAGAGTTATACCTCAAGTTCATCAAGACCTTTACAAAACAAAGCTGATACCGCATCTCACATCATAGGGATAGAGTACCTGACTCCTCCTAGAGGGGTCTTAATTCCACGTGGCCTTGCCACAACGCACGATCCTAACTCAACTCTATTACACATAAATCACCTCGTGCTAACATGCTTAAATAAGACAACCATGCATAGATCGATGCTCGAAACTCAATCACCCATCACACTCAGAGTGAAAAAAGTAATATACACCATTTTGTCCTGGAAGGAAACAACCAATATGCTACCAATATGATATCCGCCAAGTAATTCTCAATACGGACATTCCCTCGGAATCCAGGGAACAAGGAATACAAATCATCACATGGATAGCCATTCTCTGCATCACACGGTATCGGCGCACAGCCCGATCCAGATAACATACTCGTGGCGGCATGCCACCCAATCCAAATAACATACCCGTGGTGGCGTGCCACCCGATCCAAATAACATACCCGTGGAGGCGTGCCACCCGATCCACATATATACCTCACAAAAGGAGAGGCACATCGAGTCAAATTTTCTCATTACAATAAACACATATGGCCTCATGCCCGGCCACAAGGACGTATCTGAAAAGTCCCTCAATACTAGAACCTAATCAATGGTAGAAACCTCTATACTGACATGCCCCTCGAAGGCCCAATTATGGACTTGCTCGCCCATCTCGGCTCTTTACAACATACAGCATACACAATATCCTCCTGATGATAACACGAGAACTTTCATCTCCCTTCTGCGCCGCAGACATCGATGCACCGAACTAGTCTAGAACTTTCATTGATGCCATTTAGAAGAAAAATCATTATAGCCTCATTCCATCTTTACAGTCTTAGAAATGCATCCCTTCAACCTTGTCTTAATCAATAAGAACTCTCCCAATTTCATCTGCACAACTAAACCGCCATGACTGAATCCTTTTTAATTAC
Source organism: Nicotiana benthamiana (assembly GCA_034376525.1). Classification (NCBI taxonomy): domain Eukaryota; kingdom Viridiplantae; phylum Streptophyta; class Magnoliopsida; order Solanales; family Solanaceae; genus Nicotiana; species Nicotiana benthamiana. The sequence goes on from CM067332.1 coordinate 72,185,241, forward strand.
AACATGCTAAGAGAATCGTCAATACCCAAGAACATTGCCGCAAAAATTACATGTGCTAACCCATTACCTCGAATACATAGCGAGAACTAACCATACCCTTACCATGCCGAATCCGGTCCATTAACAGCCTACTTCATTTGCCTAGTTTCCCACCTGATTCATCTTCAACTAGATATACTCTATTGCTGCAGCACCACAGTGTCTCAACTCAAGCTCACTACATGAGGCCCGAACACCAGACCACATTATTTAAGACCCATAGGCCACTGAATACTTCCTCCAGCGTTCTCAGAAATACCATATTTCCAAGTACCTTACCCGAAGGACTTCCTGCGATTCTGAATTAGTTGCCATTACTTACCAATTTCTAATACCTAGAATTCCTATAATCAACATGAAAATACCACTAGTCTTGACCCTTTCCAAACAAAAACACTGCCTTACTCACATACTCAACCCTAAAACACCTGAGTGATACATATCGAATCTCGAACACCCCAAAAGCAATTTTCAAAATCCATCCACTCTTATATATACTGCAAATCACTTGACTTAATGAATCAAACACACGTGAATTATCAGCACTCTGACACTACAAGATGAGAGCTTATTCTGATACAACCGAACAGCTTCCTTCCCTTTACTATAAGAACTCCTTATCAACAACTCAAGACTTTCTCTTAATTTCTCGCATCTACGATGCACCATATAACCTTTGGCAAATTTTTTTGTGCCACCCTCGGCTCACTCTCTGCAACCAGAATTGATTCTCTCACATGCATCAAATCGGAACTAACACAGTACATAACCGTATCACCAGCTCATCAACAGTAACCTCCCCAACTTAGCTCGAAGCCATATATATATATATATATATATATATATATATATATATATATATATATATATATATATATATATATATATATATATTAAAACACACATACTCTATAGCCCTGAAGCATCTTGGCGAGATTAAACTCGCTCTTTCATAAGGTTGTGGAAACACGAATCATCCAAAATTCTAACTTTTCTCCAATTCTTGCAGTCATTCACACAACCGACAAGCCCACTCTTTAGGAGACAAAATTCTACTACGTCTCAAATTTTTCTAGAAATTTCGGTAGATTTATCTTTATAATTGAGCATATCCACTTGTCAGACAATTGCCAAAATCATCCTAACAACACGTCCACAACTCGACGTAGCATCACAATGTATAAAAACAGCCTTAATCTCGATACTACATGTATTACATTATCAAAATTGATACATGAACATGCGCTGCACCTGTTCGACTCATGACATATAGAAAATACATCTTAATTACACATACGGTCTTCTAACATACACATAATGATCATACCACTTCTGAATAATCTGTGCGAGATACCCACCTTCTTGCTTCAATATAATATTTCGCTACATCATCCACCGTCATACTCTTCATGCAATCAATTAGTCTTCTTGAGTCTGGACTCATACCACAACACACACACTCACAATGAGAATCAAACTTTTAATCGATAGTCTACCACCTAGCAGACCTTCTTCAACACTTCCAAGTCATATGGACACATTACACGGCACCAACATACACACCACGTATCTATCCAGCCGCCATCACCACAATTAGGGACAATACCGAACTTATAAGCTCATAACACTAGCTCGCTCAATCATCACCTTGGTGCTCAAGCCATAGACATACATTCAGCCTCAAGTCCTCTAGACTGGCCCAACATCAACTCATAGGAATCATAATTTTCCCCTCGATAGGGGAATCACAAGCCATCAAGGCACATATAATACTGGACGCTCACGGACGCATACAAGTTGAGGAAGGAATTTCAAGGGTTGCACTTTCAAACTGAATCAAGGACGCACGATAAGATTTTAAGAAAGTTGAGTGTTTCCTAAATGTTCAGTATCCTCCTACTTATAATTGTGGTGCACGACACACCCATCAACAAGACTCTACTAAACCGGCTCATGACTCGTGAGGCCTAGTAACCTAGGCTCTCATACCAACTTGTCATGACCGCAAACCCGGTCGTGATGCCGCCCAACCCAACGGCTAGGCAAGCCCGATCAAATGTGCTCTCAACCCGAGCTTAGAGATCATAAACCATTTCGTTTAAGCCATTAATAGTGAAGGAAACCAAAATAAACTGTTAGTTATAAAAGTATCCCGAAAATCTCACAGAACAACATAACTTACCCAAGGACTTGGGGTCACGAGTTTTAGAGCCTCTAAAAATACTGAATACATGTCAGAATGAGGGAAATACAAGTGTCAGAATTACTAGAAAATAACTAGAAGATCAGAGACATGGGTCCTGCAGACGCTGGCAGCTACATCATTACTTTGTCAAACTAATAATCAGCAACCGCACGCGCAAAATCCTCTGGAATACCTGAATCTGCACACAAGGTACAGGGAGTAGGGGGTGAGTCTACCAACTCAGCGAGTAATAACTGTAAATAAAGCTCTGAAAGCAAGAAAAGCCAATAATTACACAAAGTAAGCTAAACCAGTGTATAACAGTATCTGCAACTGAACAAGTGAACAAAAAAAAAAAAATATATATATATATATATATATATATATATATATATATATATATATGTGATGCAAATGCAGTGATGCGATGCAATGCATATGATGGTACAATCCAGTACCCACTGCGGCGTGCAGCCCGAGCCACCCATATCATTTATCATCAACGGCACTCACTGGGGGTATGTACAGACTCCGGAGGGGCTCCTATTTCCCAAGCGCAATAACCAGCCATCTCGTGGCGAATTAATCAAACCAGCCATCTCGTGGCGAATAATCAAGCCAGCCATCTCGTGGCAAATAATCAAACCATCCATCTTGTGGTGAATAATCACACCAGCCATCTCGTGCCGAAAATCAATAACCAGGCCAGTCCATGTTACCTGACGGCTCATATCACACAGTGTCCATGTTACCACTGTTTCTAATCACCGTTGCAGCGCACAGCCCAAGCGACCCAAAATCAGTCCAGAAAATATATCTTAAGCCCCTTGGGCAGTTATAAACAATGATCCTTAGCCGAAATACATTTAAAAGATAGCATATAAGTTCTGAACATTTCAAATACGGCTGGGTTCTAAAAACAATTTTTTATAACTATGGACGGATAGTAAATGATATGCAATCATGCCAAAACAGTAATACCAACTCCCGAAGGATATCACAGGTCGGCACTAGGCCCCAAACACGGCATAAATCCCAATAATAGTCATCACAGTGTGCGTATCATACGCCAATATAGTATAATTCTTACTCGGGATGGACCATGTCACAATCCCTCATTAGTATCCGACCCCGCACTTATCATGGAGTGCGTGTCACGCCTCAACATAGCGTTACAATGTGAAAGTCTGGGGTTTCAAACCCTCATAACAGCATTTGCTAGCATTACTCACCATGAACCGATGAAATCTCAAGCTCTAGACGCCTTTGCCTCTCAATTCGGCCTCCTCGCGCGTCGAATCTAAACAAAAATAGAGCGAACACATCACAAAAATGCCTACGGGACAATACCCAATCGAAAACAACCGAGAAATAGCTAAAATCTCGAAACTAGCAAAACCGGAGCCCTGGGCCCGCTTCTCGAAAAATTACAAAATTCACATCAAAATGACCCTTGTCTCACCACGAGTCTATACATATAAAGTTTATCAAAATCGGAGTCCAGTTGTTCCTCCAAATCCCCAAATTTCATTTGACATTTCAAGCCCTAGTTCATCACCGTTTACACTCAATTTCAGAGAATTAATGGTTGATTCTTCAATGAAATGACGTAATAAGACCACGATGCTTACCTCCAATCACTTCCCGGTGAAATCCCCTAATCCGTCAATGAGCTCTCAAGGTTTTGTAAAAATGGAGGAAAAATGACCCTTACTCGCGGATAAAATGTTAAATAAAACTTCTCTGCCCAGATTCCTTCTTCTATGCGTTCGCACTCCTTCAGTGCATTGGCATAGTGCAAAATTCCCCAGCCTCCTTGTCCTTCTATGCGTTCGCACAGACCCAGTGCGTTCGCATAGCCTTAATTCCTGCCCTCCAAATTCCTTCAATACGAACGCAATACCTTTCCGCGTTCGCATAGCACATGTCTAGTGCCCCCAGGTTTCCTTTAATGCGAACGCATTGCCTCACTGTGTTCGCATAGCTTCAGTGACTACCCCATCAATTCCCTCTATGCGATCGCATAAGAACCCTGTGATCGAATAGAGTTAAACTCTCTGCAATAGATGAATGCAAATCTGCAGCATTCCAAGTAAAAAACTCATCCCAACAACCATCCGAAATCACACCGAGGCCCCGGGGGACCTCAACCAAAAGCACAAACATGTTCTAATACTTCCTTGAAACTTGCTCGGGCAATAAAAATGCAATATTTAACATCAAAAATCACCAAAATCTCTAATTGTCATTCTAAGATAAACTATAACTTTCCGAATTTGCCCTCGATCCAATACCCAACCAAACGACGCTCGAATGACCAGAAAAATTTACAGACATATCCAAAATCACCAAACTAAGCTAATGCAACTCTCGGAATTCCATTCCGATCCTCGGATCAAAATTTCACCTATCAACCGGAATTCGCCAAAATTCAACTTTAGCCAATTCAAGCCTAATTCTTCATAGGACCTCCAAATTTAATTCCGTCTTCTTTCCCAAGTCACAAATCACTATCCAAAACTAGTAGAACCATCGAAAATCCGTTCTGAGCCCTCTAACTCATAATTCAACATCCGGTTGACTTTTCCAACTTAAGATTTCCTTAAAGAGACTATTTGTCTCATTTATATCCAATTTCAATCCAAACCACTTCAAACATACCAGACACATATAATACGTACGGGGAGACATATAACGGGAACAACGGGGCTGAAATACCAGAGACAACGGGTCGGGTCATCACAGTTTTAACCTTTTTATCTATGACTCAAGCATGTGAATATGTAATTGGTAGCTTAAATACATTTTGATTTTTTAAGTCGAAAATATGCGTATATTATAGTTTAAGCTTAAAATAGTTGTATTGACACTCTTTGATCCAAGTTTTTTTTTGTGTTGTGATTATGAATTTGTACTAGTTCTACTCTAGTTTTCTTTTAAAGTTTTTTTCCCTCTCTCTTTTCTTTAAGTTTGACACAATCTTTGTTCCCTTATATTTCCATTTGCGTTAACAGAGTTCTTGTAAATAAGTTCCAACACATGTTAAAGCGTTTAAGCAGATAACACATTTCTATGTTTTAGCTTGAAAAGTTGTATATGAATGTGGAGTTAGTATTTATGTTAGAGTGAATTTAGTAGTAAAATTAAGTTTGTTTAGAAAGAATGTTCTTCTATATATTTTAAGGAATTCTTGTTGAATAGTAAGTTGTCAAATTAAGTTCTTACATGTGCTTTCTAAATGTTTATACGCTAAACTAAAAAGGTATATTTCTTTTTATGTATTAATTTTCCATTGTAAAAAACAAATGTTTAAGTTTTAAAAGATAAGGTTTTGGATCGTTAGCAGTATGTGTTTAGGTTTTGGTTCAAGAAATCACTTTCATGCTAAATAATCTCCAGCGGCACAACACCAATGAGATCTAGCACCTGATCCATTTGTTTACGTTTATAACATAGCTGACCCATTCTTTTTTAGCCAAAGGGCTGGCCCAACGGCCAAAGTTTCCCAGAACGGGCTAACAGTTCAAATGCCGAAATAGCTGGCCCATTCTCCTTTGAAGTTGCCATTACTAATAAAAATCGGCACATTTTTGAGAAGATTGTCCATTCTTTAAAATAACAAGCTAATGCTTTTATATATATATATATATATATATATATATATATATATATATATATTCATTTAATCGAAATGACTTAATCAAAAGTCAATTTTTATTTCACTAAATAACTTATGACTTATAAATTAGTTTATCTTGTAATTAATTTAAGCGCTAAGAAATTAGTAGGTGCACTTTAATCTTTTTATTCATCGAATCGCTTGCGTAGCATGATGTTCAACATTCAATAAATTAATTCAACAATCCCATACCATATCCGTGATTCAATTTTTAAATTTAGCCAATTCTTTGCTAAAAATCGCGGATTCGCTTCAAGTAGCGCGGTAGAGATATTTAATAAATTTTCAAAAATTAAGTCTTCTTCAAGAGCACAATTGTAGTAATTTTTCAATTGTAAATGACGCACTAATAACTGTTTGTTATGACTGCGGATTCGCTTGTGTAGCGCTGTTATGACTAGATAATAAATTTCTTCGATCACGCATTCGCTTGCGTAGTGTGATCTTGAACCTTATTATCTAAAAAATATTCTTTATTTTTTCCTAATAAACAAGAAATAAAAGCGGATAGGTAAAACATGAATAGTTATATAAATCACAGTTTGTTCGAAATTAGTTGAAGCCAAAAATTTTTAAGTCAATAAAGCGACCGTGCTAGAACCACGAGACTCGGGGAATGCCTTGGACCTTCTCCCCGGTCAACAGAATTCCTTACCCGAACTTTATTTTCGCAGACCGATAAAAATAGAGTCAATTTTCCTTTGACTAGGGATCTAAATAAAAGGTGACTTGGAACACCGAAAACCCATTTCAAGTGGCGACTCTGAACGATAAAATATTTTCTATTTTTACATTGTAACTTTAATTGGAAAAAATCCTTTAACACACAAGTCCATGACTTATCCGCATTCTTTTGCGGGGTCGAGAAAAAGGGGTGTGATAGGCTGGAAGCAGCCACCTGATTAAAGAAAGTTTTTCATCCTTAGTATCATAGAGGAGGGTGTGGGCGGTGCTAGGGCTGCGGGAAAAATAGGCCAAACAAGACATGCCTAATAGGCACCACACGAGCCTTGTTTAATCGGTCCCCAACAGGACATGCAACTTAGGCCATATGTGCCCAAGTGAAAAATGTTCTATGGTTCTTTCCATTAACATTTAAATAAATTCAAGACAAGTTATTACCAATACAAGAGGGGGTAGTGCACTGTATGAGCCATCGTACGGACCATGTGAATTGCTCCAATAACCTCCAATGATTGTTTTGTAAACCACGCTTTCTCTCGCTCAAAGCAATGCTCTGAACACGAAAATATGTAGTTTCGCCCCCTTCTCCCATGATGAGTCAGAAAAGAAGGCATGAAAGATAAAACCGTATTGACAAAATCCAATACAGAATATCCCGAGGGGGTATTGTTGAATGAGTTGCCTTCTGCTTGTTTCCCGAAACACAAGCAGATCTAAACACCTAGAGAGATGGCCATATCATTTTAATGAATATGGTATCGATGTTCGTCCTGAGAAGCAAGTGGACTGTTTCTTTGCAATCTTGTTTCAAATCTAGTCTCGGCATCAATATGTGAATGCCTTGAAGCTCAATCCCTTCCTTCTAGCCTTCATCGCTCTGTGGGATAGTAGGCATACTAAAAATAAGACTTTCCATACTTTACGGGTGCAACATCAACAAATTCTATCATGAACAAGTTACTAATCCCATTTTGGTCATAAACTAGTATCTTTGAAAAGGATAAAACTATGGATATTATGTAGCTATTATGCACTGGGGGGGGGGGGGATTTCTTCCCTTCGCGTATCATATGTATTAGCTTGGCTTCATCCCGAACCAAGGAAGCATTTTGGCGGACGCATGCCTGCTCTTGTACTATCCTTGATTAGAGATTTTTCTATGAAAAATATGAATCAGATTTTTAAGAAGGGGAAGGAAAGAGAGCTGAAACGGCCGAATTTTATATTTCGAGGACCAATAAAATGCATGGTTTTGTCATTATAGAACACGAAACTCAATGGAAGAAATGCTAAAAAACTACAAATAGCAAACAAAAGGGAGGAAATACAAAAAAATAGAAGAGAAAATTCATACAAAGTTGTAGATAAATGGCTACCTCCCCCTCCCCCCCCCCCCCCTATATTTCCTTAACTAAATTTCTGTTGACTAGGATTGATTAATTCATGTTGATTCAAATTATTCGAATGTTTTATTACTTATTTATTTTTGTTTGCCATGCAAATTATAATTTTTAAATTCCTATATGCTTCCTATGTTTCCGCCTATGCCAATACATTATTAAAACTACTTGATTGGCAAGAAGTTCGGCTGGATTCAAAGTATGCTTTGTAAGAAGGAATAATCCAATGGAGTTTGTGAAATTACCTAGGTGTGGTTCTGCACGTTCTACCACTTCTCCATTTATTTTCAATACTGATCGTGAAACACTTTGAGGTCCGAAATTCAAAGTTCATAATTGCCGCAAGCAAAGATTTTAATAATGAGGCCCTTACATCCCAGGCACAACGACGTAATTATTAGGGGGTCACAACTAGCTAAATGAGCAAAGATAGAGCAACTCGACAACAGTAAAGGTTTAGAAGATCTTTCTCCTATCCATTATAAAATGGACGCTTTTCATTCTATTTTTGTTCATATTTTAAGGTTTTGTTTGATTTTCCAATATCATGCTATGAATAGATAGGATTTCAAGAAGAAGATGACATTCGTTTGATGAGAAATAAAAAGGATATTAAAAATTCGTGTGGCTGAAGCTGACCCTACTTCACTTGATTTGTTATTTGAACAAGTACAAGTTCTATCATGGTTCGACTCGGGATAAAATTTATCTTTTGCATGTCTATGTAGTTTTGAAGGTAATCTCTCTACTCTATTTTCTTGCAATACTATGCCTATCAAAATTGGAGTTTTTCAAAGTAATAAGGACTTCACACAAAAGCATTGATTTTCTGTCTCATGATAGAAATGGTCAGTGAGTGCAGTCTCCTCTATAGAAATAGTAAGAGAAAAAGAAGGATTTATCTTAGATCTTTACCTTTCACATTTGAATTTCTCCTAATTTGAATATCTCGGTACTAGCACACAACTCAAGCTAAAATCACAAAATTACAGTTGTGCCTAATTTGGGACACACATAAAGCACGTGTCCTTCAACCACACACATCTCTTCTACGGCCCAAGGGAGAAATCATGCACCCCTATCGGGTGAGAATAATACCCAAAATAAATTCCCAAATCCGATACCTCTTAACTTTGACATAAGTCACTTCTAGGGTCAACTAATAGGGCTTATCCTAAACTCACTCCTAACATTACTGATACCGGGAAAGGGGAAAGGGATTTAATTATGCAATCTCACTGACTCTCTCACACCATAACCCATCATGTTTCCCATCATCACTCCCCCTCTGTTGATTTGACTAAGACCATCGCCTCCCAAAGATCTCAAATAATGAGAGATTCTTGCACGGAAACCCAATGGTGAAGGTCTTTACTAAAAAGAAAAGGGAAGTAAAACAATTGAAAAAAACTCCACTAGAAGTCTAGATTTCAACAATGGAAGGTAAACCAAATAATCCAACAACAACAATAACATGCAGAGCCAGGGAGAGGATCCTACCCTAATACTGGTATCATCTACCACATTTACCGCGGACCACATCCCAACCTCATGGTTGGAGATGGCTCTGCAAGGTATTGCATTTCCCCTAAACATGGCAACGGGGATAGTGCCCATCTCAGTAGTCATTCAAAACCCATACTACCTGGCCAAACTAGTCAAAACTAGCCTGAACCATGCCCTAATGAACTATGGCCACCAGTTGTGGTTGGCAACACTCATGCAAGTTCAGTTTGCACTGCTCCAGCAGATAATGACAACAGACAAGTTGAGTTTTCCTATGCAGCAGATAATCCACACCCTCTCTTTCTTCCCAATAGTCTACCCGGGGGTGGGGATCCTGAGCCCCCCTTTTCTTCATGGATACCAGTGAGGATTATAACCTCATCGCCAATGACAGGGTCAGAAAATATCTACGAACACCTAGATGCAACCAACAAAGAACTAGTGAATGATAGTAACGCTAGAAGTGCCAAAAACCAATGATATGCTCCTACAACAGGAGGAAACAATAGAGTTCATAGGGCCCGGGAGAGAAATGTTTATCGTACTATGACCAAGAAGTATGGTAATGTGTGGAGTAAGCCAAATAGCATCCTTAAAGCCAAACGCATGAGACTAAGTTGTGAACCTTAAGACCAGTGCTGGCCCCATTAACCATACATACCTCTCCTGAGATGGAGAACCAAGGGGGGTGAACAGAGGAAAAGCCAAATGTCTGAAAATGATGTCACAAAACAACCCCAGGTTACTGATGAATTTCTTCATTTGGAATGCTGGGGGAGGGACAATAGTGGGGAATTTGGAAGACATTGTGCAGTGCAAAATCCTGCCATGCTGGTGCTCTTGAAAACTATAATAACTAAGCATAGACACCTAATCTAGGAGCTAGGTTTCATAAGGAAAATTCAGACGCACTAACTTAGATTAATTATTTCCAGCATATGAGATAAGAACTAAACATTTATAGATTTAGGCAATCTCCATGACTAAGATCCGCATGTTAATTTCCAAAACAACATAAACAATATGAATAAAAAAAGAGATATGAAGTAATTCACACACCCCTAACATAATTTGTATCCGCAATTCTAATGACTTGACAAGAAAATAAGGAAAGCTGGAACTATTTAATTACGGGTGTTCTATACATATTTATCATAATGAGCAGACCTTATTGAAGTCATGGAAGTAAACTAAAGAAGCATAAATCATCTCATTTTGCATTAATTCTTGACCCAAAAGTAGTACAACAGTTGAAGAAATTATCTGAGCAACAGAGAAAAAATATTAGTAAGGGAGAGACTGAATTTCAGGAACAAAAAACAACGCAACAACAGTAAAATTAGCAACATATGATCCGGGAAACAACCCACAAAAATCCAGCAAGAAAATATTTGAAACCAGTAGCTGCTTCCCGAAGCAATAACCTAGGATTCCTCTATTTTTATTACATGTTTTACACTCTAAGAAACACTCACAAAGCTTAGAATTTTCAGCTCACTATTTAATATGTTCATCTGATCTTTTCTGAAGTTTTTGTGCCTTTTAAGGTGTAGAAGGTGATGGTTAAGAGTGTTAGAGTGTGAGTGTGTCAAGTGTGAAAGAATGACCTCTTTAAATAGGAAAAATAAGTCAATTTGGAGCCAAAACAGTTCAGTTTTCACCAAAAATCTAACACAAAGTAGAGTAGTTGTATTTTTTCAGCATGCCTAAATAGTAAAAGCAAGCTAACATGTACTTATTTCATGATCAACACATTATAACTTTCAGTTTTAAGCAAATTGGTATCAAACCTAGTTTGCACAAAACTAAAATGAGAAACAAGTAACTAGAACTTAGTTATACCATCACAAACATGTAATTAAAACTTAATACTAAACTATTAATTAATCAAGATAACTTAAAATCTAATGACTAAAATTAAACCAAGAAAGACACATATTAACAGAGAAAATAACTTAGTCAAAAAGTTTGATTTAGCCGAAGACGAAACTGAAAACTAGCAAGAAAATGGACCAAAGTCGACTCCAATATTAGAACTTACACTACTACAATAGCTACAATAAAGTAGTGGGCAACATAAATCAAAAAACTAAAGAAATGATTAAGGTTCCAATTAGGGTCCAAAACTTTGAAACTTCAGTTAATGTTCGGAGGCATAACGACACATGAAAGCTAAACACAGAACTAAATTGATAAAAAGTAAAACTAACACGAAGAACGACATAGAAATATCACATATGAATCAGATCAATATAACCAAACTAAATGAATAATACTTGAGAAGCCAATCATTTGATCTCAGTCTCACATGATACATCAAAACTAAACATTGTGAGCAACTAAAGGGCTAACTGGAAGTGACATACAACATCACGAGAATAATGGCAACTCAACGAATCACTACTCAAATGTATATGAACAACATAACATGAATGAAAATTAAACGATAAGCCTAATGCTAAAATAAAAGAACAAAACAAAACAAAATAAGGGGGGGGGGGGGGGGGGGGACAATCAGAAAATGGAAAGAGGGAGCAAAGTTTTACCACACAAGGCATCCGATGCTAACTCGTGAATGAGGAAATGACGAGGACAACGAGTCATGACTGTCTGACATTGAAGCACACGTTTCCTTTTAGTTGACACCAAAACAAAAAAGTTTTGGTGCAATGCTAAAAGGGAATGAGTGCTTTTAAGTCGATATGAAGCTAGAATAGAGAAACACTGGTGGTCTTGGGAGGTCGTGGCAGCGGGGTGGTCAGCAGTGGTGGGGGACAGTGGATGGCGGAAACTATCCGAACTTTTGAGGGGTTTTGAAGGTTTTAGGGCATGGAATGAAGTTGATGAGAGTGAGATAAATAGGAGCTAAAATATTGGTGGTGTTTGGACGATAGCGGCAACGGAGGCATTGGTGACGACGCGATTAAGGTTTGCTTTTATTGATTAATGGTGGAGATTTGGGGGATTTGGTTTGTAGATATGGAATTATGGGAGTGAGAGGAAGAGATGGTGAGAAAGTTTTGGCCTTTGGACAACATCAGTTGGCGGCAGCGATTTGTGGCTGGCGGAGATGGGCGGCGGCCAGGGAGGGGGCAGAGGGGAGATAGGAAATCGAGAACAAGAAGAAGAAAGGGATAGAGTAATAAGAAAACGGGACAAATATTTTTGAATTTTTGTCTTTATATATCTAGGGCAGAGAGTGAATGAGAGATGTTGGATCAAGATGGAATGGATGGGTAGGATTTGATCTTAGTAAATTAACAAAACTATGTGGTTTTGAAGTCTTCCACGCCAAAGCATATGGACCAAGTCTTGGGCTATTGTGAGCCACCGGTTTTGATTCAATATTAGGGTCAATTTTGGCTTTAAAAATGATTAAACTCAACCCCCGGACCCTCATATCAAATTATTTAACATAATCAAATTTAAAAGCCTAAAAATACACACATAAGAATTCTAAAAGTAATAATGTAAAGAAAAAGTCAAGAGCAAAATTTGGCATTTACAATAATTCTGGAGGAAGTCGTCACAAATATAATTAAAGAGTGATAAAGCATCAATCTAATGTTACATACTCTCATATTGAATTGATGGAAAGATGATGAAATCATGTGACTTGTAGCCTCAAATACCCTCCCCCCCCCCCCAAAGCTTCCAAGGTCAAAAGTCCCTCTAAAATTTTTTTTTTGTGTATTTGTATCGTGTAGGAGCAGGCCCAGGCAAAACTATCTTTTCCAATTCGAAACAGGAACGTATTCTAAGAATGTCACACTGGCGCGTTACGCCATGCGCCGCCCATGTGGGGCATTACTGGGGAAGTTCAGAGAGTCTAGTTCTGACATACAGCAGAAATCCATTGCCTCCCCACCCCATGTGGCACGGCAATGCACTTTTTACAAAGTATTTTTCATTCTTTGATTTTTGATATCCAAACGCAATCCTCGATCCACGAACACAATTTTGAGTTAATTATTTAGACTTTTACTTAGACATCAAAGCTCCATATTATTCGATTTATTTCCAAATTATCTTTCTAACTCAAAATCACTTTTTGCAATGCATAAAACACATAATAAGTGTAGTACACTAACTTTTATGCTCAAACACAAGTAAAATACATTAATTAGAGTACAAAGTATGAGTAAAATACGAGATTCTAGCATAACATCATTAGACATGGGTACACTATGCCCCTTTACATTTTCATCATATGCATGGAAAGATTATCCAGGAGCATTAAGACCCAAGTGCACAATGGCAGTTGGTTTCCTGTCAAAATTAGCCACAATGGGCAAAAATCTCCCACGTATTCTTTGCCAATGACCTAATCCTGTTTGCTATGGTAAACGCCAACACCTGTGCCACCATCATGGAGATACTACACCATTTCAGCAACCTATCTAGCCAAAGGGTCAATACCCTAAAATCTAAAAATGTCTTCTCCACAAGCTGCTATTAGGATACAATAGATAACTTAGCTAAGACATTGGACATAAGTCCATCACTTCTTTTAATAAATACTTAGGCTTCCCAATTGTGACAACCCGACCCGTCATCTTTTGTATTTTAGCCCCATTATCCCCTTAATATCCTTCCCCATGTGTTATTATATGTGTTTGGGGATTTTGAAGTGTTTCGCATTGAATTTGGATAGAAATAAGACAAATAGTCTCATTAAGGAAAGTTTAAGTTGGACAAATAGTCACTTTGTTAGTATCCTCATTTGTAATCTCATCCCAGAGTATGTTATAAACTCTGTGAAGATCATAAAATAATTGGTCCTGTCAAGTTCGTATTTTTTGCATTCCAGTTAATAAGTGAGGTTGTCAAGCCTCAATAGAATTTAGTACGGTACGTTTAGCCCGGTATGTGTTATATGGGTAACAATACCGGTGCTAATTCCCCTTTATTTGTACTTTTCCTAATTGTTGTATTTTTCTTTTATGCTATGCATAAAAAGCTAGCCCTAGGAACTTGACTAGTGGATTGCCCAAAACAAATTTGGAAAAGTCAACCGGACGTTTACTTGTGAGTTAGAGGGCTCGGAATGGATTTTCGATAATTTGACTAGTTTCGGATAGTGATTTATGACTTGGGAGAGAAAACAAAATCGAATTTGGAGGTTCGGTGTAGAATTAGGATTGAATTAGCTAAGTTGGAATTTAGGCGAAATCCGGTTGATAGATGAGATTTTGACCAGGGAGTCGGAATGGAATTCGAAGAGTTGTGGTAGCTTCGTTAGGAGATCTTGGATATGTCCGAAACTTTTCGTGTCATTCGGGTTTCGTTTGGTTGGTTTCAGCATCGAATGAGATTTTGAGAAGTTCATGTTTATCTTAGGTTTTGATTTGATGATTGTGGGGATTTTTTGTGTTTAATCTAGTGTTGTTATGGATCGAGCAAGTTTGATGGAGGTATTTGGTGAGTGTACTTTAGTTTAAAGGATGATATTGTACGTTTATAGCACGAGATAGTGCTTTGTGTGGTTTCTTTTTCCTCAGAATTATTTACATTTATTACCGCTGAGTTGGAAGTACTCACTCGACTCCCTGCACCATGTGTGCAGATTCAGGTACTTGGAAGCTTAGCTGAGCTTGGAGCTGGTCTAGAGCTCCATTTGGGATCGTCGAGATAGTTGTCTGGCGTCCGCAGGATCCGATGCACCCCTTATTACTCTATATTTGTTTAATTCCGCGTACTCTCGGACTTGTAGAGTTACTTATAGTATTGTATTGATATTCTGATAGAGGCTCTTGGCTCGTGACCCCAGATCTTTTGGGAAGTTACGTAGTTTTTTGGAGATTTCGGGATATTTTTATAGCTATCTTCTTATTTTGATTTCTTTTCTATTAATGACATAAAAATAAATCATTTTGAGATCTAAGCTCGGGTTGATTTTGTATTTGGTCGGGCATTCCTAGCCGTTAGGCTGGGCGCCATCACGACCGGGTTTGGGGGTGTGACAAGTTGGTATCAGAGCCTAGGTTACTAGGCCTCATGAGTCATGAGCCGGTTGGTAGAGTCTCGTGGATCGGTACGGGAACGCCTGTGCTTGTCCTCGGGAGTGCGGAACCTTTAGGAAAAACTTCACTTTCTTGGAATTCTTATCGTGCGTACTTGATTCAGCTTGAGTGATAGTCCTTGAAATTCCTTCCACACGTCTGTATGCGCACTCGAGCGCTTTGTAATGAATTTTCCTTGATGACTTATGATTCCTTGATCGAGGAGCGAGATATAATCTCTGCGAGTTCCTGTTGGGCTAGTCGGGAGGACTTGAGGCCGGATCTTTGTCTATGGTTTGAGCACCGAGGTGCTGAATTTGTGAGCTGATATTATGAAATTTATATGATCAAGTATTGTCCCTAATTATTGAAATGGCAGCTTGATAATGGATAAGATGTTAGGTGTTCAGTTCTTATTGTGATCTATTGTGTAGCCCCGAGCTATGGGCATGTTGAATATTTTTATATCTCTTAGCGGAAAGGTAAAGTGCATCATGTACGGTGGTGTGAGTTCAGACTTAGGAAGACTAAACGATTGTGCTATGTGTATCATGGTGGAAGGTGTGCTGAAATACTAAATTGAGGCAAAACAGGTGGGTTATCTCTTGCGGAGTGTCCTTAGGCGGGTTGATTCTTATGTGTAATTGAAAGGCATTTAATATATGTTACGATTCGAGCAGGTGCAACGCATGTCCATGTACCAATTTTGATAAATAATTGGTGTAGTACTAAGATTTATGTTGTTGATATACATTTGTGATACCTTGTTGAGTTGTGGACGTGTTGTTAGGATGGTTTTGGTGGTTCTCTGGCAGGTGGACAAACTCAAATTATAGAGGAAACTCTGTCGAAATTTTTTGAAAAATTTGGGATTTAGAGAAGATTTCGTCACCTAAAGAGTGGGCTTAACTGTTGTGTGTGAATGAATGCAAGAATTGCAGAAGGGTTAAGAATTCCGATGAATCGAGTCTCTGCCAAAGCTTTTAAATGACTTGAGTTTAATCTCAATATAACATTGTGGCATCACATGGCGAATGCTATGAGTGGTTAAAAATGCCTTGATATGTGGCTTCGAGCCAAGTTGGGGAGGTTGTTATTGATTAACTTATTGCACTATTGTGTGTTATATTTGTTCTGTCTCAAGTATGCTGGCAAAGCAATTCTGGTCATGGAAATTGAGCCGAGAATGGCGAGCCAAGTTGAGGAGAATTTTGATAAAGGTTGTGTGGTGCGTCGTAGGGGTGAAGAAATAGTAGGATGTGTTGAGTCGCTGTTGATTAAAGAATGCTCAATGCATAGAGCAGAAAGATGGTTGTTTGTATATGTATGAAGTCATGTTCTGCGGTGTCAGAGTACTAATAAGGAACGAGTGGTTCTGTCCGTTAAGACATGTAAATTTTAGTTGTTCAAGAGTGAATGACTCTCGAGATTGGCTTTCTTGTGTCCAAGATTTTTCATGTAACAATCAGGTGCCTTAGATTTGGGTATGTGGATGGAGGCTGTGTTTTCTTTAGAAAAGATCTAGACTTGTGGTATGTTATGTTAATTATAGGATTCTATGTACTAAAATCTGGGAAGTAATTGTAATGAATTCAGATTCGCATGAAGTTCTTCAAGGTAAAGCATTCTGGAATGTTATATTCCTGAGAAGCGTCGAGAGGGAATTCAGTGGCCTATAGGTCTTAGATAGTGGGGTCTTATGTGCGAGTCTCACGTGGTAACCTGAGTTGAGGTGTTGGGGTGCTACAGCTTGGAGAATGTCAAATTAATGATGAACCATGAAGAGAATTTGATAAATTGAATAGCTTGATAATAAATCGAATCGGTATGGTTAGAGCATGATTAGTTCTTGTATGTGATTGATTAATTCTTGTATGTGTTTGAGATAATGAGCCTTACAGGTGTTGTGCAGCAAAGCTTTAAGTGCTGGCATTTTGCTTAACTTGGTTTGGGTAGAAGGATTCAGTCCTGGCAGTGTAGCTTGGGCAATGGAATTGGAAGAAAGAGTTCGTGGTGTATTTTACCGTGGTTTGAAAATGAGTATATTTCCCGTTTGTATGTGATGCTTGGAATGTGTAATGATATTTCTTCTATATATGATCATGAAAGCTCTTGACTAGTTGAGTGCGTCGATGTTGCGGCGCAGGTGGGGGATAGCAATTCCATGTTATCTTAGTCTGGTATAGTATATGCGGTGTGTTATGGAAAGTGGATATTGGCATGTTCAAGGTTTTGGATCAGTTCATAATAGTGGGAAGTTATTGAAATTCTTGAGCAGCGCGGGCAGCTGCAGATAATTTATGAATCGATCTTTTTGGTGATTAAGGAAAATGGTACCGTAGCGATTAGGCGAAGTACATGTGCAAAAAGTCAAGGTAATGTAATCTGATAATATCTGGTGGTATTGCGGTATTCTCTCATTGGATCAACTGTGATGATTGAGTTGTTGATGGCATAGGGAAATCTCTAAATGTCTTTCGTGATGTGAAAGGATGCTTGATGTGTGTTATGTATTCGTACGGCAGAGTGTGGGATCAGGCATAGTGATTCATGTATTATATGCGCGTTGGGGACTAGAAGTTCTCGTGATCCACCTATGTAGTGGTTATGTATCATGTGTATCGGCACCGTTTAGCAATTATTGGGAATTGGAAGTCCTAGTGGATCCTTCTTTGCTTGATATGTTAAATTCGGGTAATGATGATAGATGGCAGACTGGTTGTCCCAATGTCAGGTTGTCTAGACTAATGTAATATGGACTATGTCGGAAAATGCCACATGTTGCGTGGCAAGGTGCATCAGATTTTGTTCTGACATGTAGTTTTGTATCCCAAGAACCAGTCGATGGCTGGTAGGTATTGCTTAATTAATTGGGCCTTCGTGGAGGATGTCAGTGCAGAGGTTTCTACCATTGATTTAGTTCCGGTATTGGGGGACTTTTTGGATGTGATTTCGTGCGGCCGAGCATAAGACTATATAAGTTATTATAATGAGCGAATTTGACTCGATGTGCACTTCCTTTAAGTGAGGTATATATGTGTGGATCGGGTGGCACGCCGCCACGAGTATGGTATTTGGAGCGGGTAGCACGTCGTCAAAAGTATGATATCTGGATCGGGTTACCTTGTTCGCATTACTTCCTCGCTTATGAGGAAAAGTCCATATTGGGTATTGCTTGGGGAATAGAGCATTGGTTGTGTCCTTTCAAGATTTGATAGTGTATATTAATTGTATCACCGTCGGTGTGATTGATTGGTTGAGTTCAGACCTAAATCTATGCGTGGCTGACCGTTTTGAGCTTGGTGACTTGAGGTGCTTCATGGGTAATAATGTTTGGATAGAATCATGAGTTGTGGCAACGCCACGTGATGTTATGACTTTTCGAGGAAGATTCAGTTACCCTATTTCTATGTGGTGAGATGGGATCTCAGTTCTGTGTTGCGATGGTACGGAGGAAATGGAATTACAGCTCTTTAGTTCAGTCAGTTGTCATGACTTGAGTGTGCTCAGATCGTTTCTTATTGGTGCCTGTGTTGAACACGATGTGGCTTAGGCAGGTGTCGAGGTGTCATATAACCAGAGTGGTATGTTGTAGTTGAGATGATAGATGGAGCCATTAGTAGGTACGAGCATAATTGATTTCAGTCTGTTAGAAAGGTAATATCGAGATTTGACTCTGAAATCTGTTGTGGTATCAATCAGAAAGGAAATGGACTCAAGAATGGGTGATCTGAGAGATGGATTCGGTTTATCACATGTTTCAGTTTCCGTTGGCAGTATATGAAAGTGTTGGAATAAGACTTTAGCTAATAAAAGGGTTTTTCTATCAGTATTTGGTTGTTGTGGGCAACTGCTGTAAGAAGGGGCTATCGTTCCGATTTATGGAATGCATAGTATATTGTATTAATTCACCTGAGGATGCAGGTGTGGGTTATTACAGCTGGTTCGGGTTAATCCGGAATATAGATATGAGGTTCTGATTTTGTGTATGATTTTGGGAAGTACTGTGAGTTTCTATGTTCTATGCGCCAGATAGATTGTGAAATTTCAGCTGTGTTGTGTTATCGATACCTATGTGAGCTAGGGTAACATGGGGTCACCCCGGGTATATGCTTGGTAACGTCACTCAGTTATTGGGTTGCTTCTAGTACAACTCTGGGTACGCTCGAGGACGAGCGTTTGTTTAAGTTGGGGAGGATGTGACGACCCGACCCGTCGTCTTTTGTATTTCAGCCACGTTATCCCCGTAATATGCTGTGAGTTTGAAGTGTTTCGGATTGAATTTGGATAGAAATGAGACAAATAGTCTCTTTAAGGAAAGTTTAAGTTGGAAAAGTCAACCGGACATTGACTTGTGAGTTAGAGGGCTCGGAATAGATTTCCGATGATTCGACTAGTTTAGGATAGTGATTTGTGACTTAGGATAGAAAACGGAATCGAATTTGGAGGTCCGGTGTAGAATTAGGCTTGAATTGGCTAAGTTGGAATTTAGGCGAAATACAGTTGATAGGTGAGATTTTGATCTGGGAGTCGAAATTGAATTCTGAGAGTTGCGGTAGCTTCGTCAGGAGATTTCGGATATGTCCGCTAATTTCCGTGTCATTCGGGCTTCGTCTGGTTCATTTCGGCATCGAATGAGATTTTGCGAAGTTCATGTTTATCTTAGTCTTTGATTTGATGATTTTTGGGATTTTTGGTGTTTAAGATAGTGTTGTTATGGCTCGATAAGTTTGAATGAGGTATTTGGTCATAATTGTGTTCTTGGATTGGAGTTAAGCATGAAAAATAATTGCTGCTTCTGGTATTTCTGGGGAAGCGGGCTAGGGACCGCTTAAGCGGCATCCGCGGAAGCGGACAAGTAGCCGCAGAAGCGGCCAAGGGGGAAGGTCAGAGACCGCAGAAGCGGTCAAGTGGACCGCGAATGCGGGAGTCGCGGACTAAGGCGATGTTTTGGCGATTTTTGAGAGGCTTCGAAGGAGAATCATCAGGTATGGATATTTTGACTTGGATTGTGATATTATAGTGTAAAAACATGAATTAATCACTGAAAATTCAAGGAATTTGGGTATGAAATTTAGGAAACTAGGGCATGAGTTTTTATATTTGAAATTGGGATTTGATAGGTCATTTGAATTCGGATTTGGGTGTTCTTGGTATGTATGAACTTGTGGCGAGAAGAGGATTCCGGAAATCTAAGTTTCATAATCTTTCGAGAAGCGAGCCCGGAGCTTGGGTTTTGCTAGTTTCGAGAATTTTCTTATATTTCGATTGTTTTCGATTGGGCGTTGTTCCATTAGCCTATTATGATATATTTGTACTGATTTTGGCTAGTTTCAACACGGATGGAGGCCGGTTTGAGGAGCAAAGGCGTCGCGGGCTTCAGCTTTCGTCAGATCGAAGTGGGTAATTCTTGTAAATGATGTCCTGAGGGTTTGTAAACCCCAGACTTGCACATCATAGTGGTGTATTGAGGTGATTTGCATGCCGGATAAGGGGCATGGCGTAGAGCACCATTGGGGACTGTGACTTGGTTTGTGCCGCTTAATAAAAACACTACCTAATTCCTTGAAATTGCATTAACACCCTAATAAAGATATTAATTATCGTGAATTGGACTGATTATCAAGTTTGGGGCTTAGTGCCAAATATTTGAATCCTTCAGGGACTGGTATCACTATCTTGATAATACTGTGCATATTTTCACCTCAGTATAAGGTTCTAAAAATGGTATTTTTGCTACTAGGCATTGTTATAATATTTGAAAATTCAAACGAGGATTTGATGACAGTTTAGCTGTGAGCTTTTATGATACTGTTGCCCAAGGGGCTTAGGTCGGGCTGAACGATCCGCAGCGGATATATATTGATATTGAGCATGGGCTGAAGGAGCCCCTCCGGAGTCTGAATCCCTATAGTGAGCGCGGGCGTCTTTGCATGGATCGGGCTGTACGACACAGTGTCATACGCATTGCATTGCATACATACATTGGCTTCACTTGTACTACGTAGCACGACATTTAGCACTCATACGTTACTGGCATACATGTGTTATCTGCCTTATTGACCAGACACCCTGGTGGAAATTGTTAAGGAGTGCTGAGCCCAAGGGGGCTGATCTGAGTGCAGACTTGCACTGTTTGAGGTTGTACCCAGGTATTGATCTGTTATAATGAAAGGAAGAGATGCTAAGAAAAAGATATTTCTAAATAATCTACTCGCATATGTTAAAAAGGAATACCCTGTGAGTGTACTTCGGTTTAAAGGATGATATTGTACGTGTATAGCACGAGATAGTGCTTCGTGTGGTTTATTTTTCCTCAGCATTATTTACTTTTATTACCGCTGAGTTGGAAGTACTCATTCGACTCTCTGAACTATGTGGTGCAGATTAAGGTACTTGGAAGCTTAGCTGAGCTTGGAGCTGGTCTAGAGCTCCATTTGGAATCGTCGAGATAGCTGCCTAGCGTCCGCAGGATCCGACACGCCAACAGTATTGTATTGATATTCTGATAGAGGCTCTTGGCTCGTGACCCCAGATCTTTTCAGAAGTTACGTAGTTTTCAGGATATTGTTATAGCTATCACTTTATTTTGATTTCTTCACTATTAATAACTTAAAAATAAATGATTTTGAGCTCTAAGCTCGGGTTGATTGTATATTTGCTCGGGCTTTCCTAGACGTTGAGCTGAGCACCATCACGACTGGGTTTAGGGGCGCGACACCAATATTCCATACAAGGCCAACCAATAGAAATTTCTAGTTCATCATTGATAGTATGCAAGCTCAGCTAGCTGGCTGGAAAACTAACTTTCTGAACATGACTAGAAGAACTACCTTAGCCTATTCATGTCCTACAGTACATTAGATTACCAGCTCGGGTGTGCAACCAAATTAATAGGATTTAGAGGAATTTCAGCTGGAGCATTACTATTGTTTAGAAGAAAATGCATCTAATCAAGTGGGATATCATTACTAAGCCTAGAGATGCTACACACACTTTGTGTGCATAAAAATGAACATAGGAACACTGCCAGCCATGCTAGCCTGGCATGGAGGATGTATGACAACCCTAAGGGCCTCTAGACAATAGTGTTATTTCACAATCACTAAACTAGCAATCATCATAACAGGCACATCGCCTCTAGAACTTGGTCTAGCATTATGAGTGGGTGAAAAGTGTATAGGGATGCCTATAGGTGGATAGTGCATAGGGGTGATAGAATCAACCTATATAATGACAGATGGATCCAAAACTTAGAACCCCTTAGAGATTTGATTATTAGACCCCTTAAGAGGAGAAATGAGAACATAACTCTAGCCATCTATCTCATTAATGGCCATTTGAATCCTGCCTTTCCTTCAAGCTGCCTGGTTTCTAGCATAAACTCCACCATTTCAAATGCTAACGCTTGTAGAATAGATAAAATGGTATGAAATAAAACCTGTAATGAAATTTTTTCTACCAGGCCTGCTTACTCCATGATCCTTGAGCACTCTGAAAATCTGTGCCAAAATCCAAAAATAGATTTCAATTGGATTTTGCCAGATACTTTCTTTGGATGCTGACCCATGACAGACTACCTACAGCCAAACACCTGTACTACATGGGACTCATTATCAAACTTGGGTGCTTTTTTTTCTAACATAGAAAAGGAATCCATTGAGCAAGTCATAGTCAATTATGACAATACCAAAATATTATAGGACAATCTATCCTACATGAGCTTCAATAACCATAGCATCACCACCCTCTTGAATAAGAAGAACAATCGGGGATGCACCACCAAAACAAGCCATAGCAATAACTTCAGCTCTCTCTTAAAACGAGATGAGCTAATCCCATTCTACTTATGGGAGATTTGTTTCACTAGAAACAACAATTGTTTTAATAGGAAAAGAGAGCCCATTTCCTATACCAATGCCATAGCTAGAGCGGTTGAATTCATTTATATGGCTTGAGGATACACTGACATTCCTACCAATGCTTTACATATCAAGCGACATCCTTTTAGGAGAGGCCACTATAAACGACGCAACACTTCAAGGGGTTTATATGAGGATTAGAATGAGTAATTCGAAACAACAATCGGGATTGGGATGAGATTCATGGAAAAAGTAAACTACACCAATACTTTACACTCTGAACTGACAGATACAGGACTATGAATGAAAATCTCAAACAACTTCATGCCCCTGGTGGTTAACATAGACTCAACTGAGGTAAAAACACAATATCAAGAAAGGCAATCTGATTTATGAAACTATCATATCTGAATGCAAGTCACTCCTAATAGCATTGGGGCATCCTCAAGTAAATCACAACTACAGAGAAACCAATAGGATGGCGGATAAGCTAGCCAAGGAAGAAGGCAAGATAACAGAAATAACAACAAACTTTTTTTGTAATTTCTCCGGTGTTTGCCAATGAAGTAATATGGGAAAACATCCTAGAAACTATTTTTGAAAAAAAAAAAGCAAAGGGTTGTAATATTTCTGATGTAGCGATAGACTACATGGGTTGCTCTGATGGTAAGTAACCCCCACTTCCAACCGAGAGGTTGTGAGTTCGAGTCTCCCCAAGAGCAAGGTGGGAAGTTCTTGGAGGGAAGGATGTCAGGGGTCTATTTGGAAACAGCCTCTCTAATCAAGGGTAGGGGTAAGGTCTTCGTACACACTACCCTCCCTAGACCCCGCTAAGTGAGATTATACTGGGTTGTTGTTGTTGTTGTAGCGATAGACTACATGTTTTTTGTGGTGGTGGATACCCCTTCACATAGTTATGTTATATCGAACAGCCAAGTAGCTAGTAAATATATATAATTATCACGTTGATTAAAAAAAGAGAATAGAACTTAATTTTTTTAATGTAACGGTTCGAAAGAATAACAAAGATTTGGTATGATTAAAGTCATTCTTTACAAAATAATTTTTCATGAGAAAATCATTATTGTTTACTAGAAAATTTCTAGTTAGGATTTTGATGGAACAAGACATTCTTTCGGTGATATAGGTCATGGAATCCCTCAATATCCCCTTAGAATTATTGCTTATAGATTGTCCACTATATAATATTCCATACACACTACACACGGGAAGAATAGATATAGTCGGATGTAGAATTTGAATTTTATATGTTTACTTTTTAAGGTTTTTGGCATTAAACCAATTATATTTTTGAAGTTATAAACTTATACATACTCTTTGTTGTAATTTAGTCGAAATTTATATATAAATTCATTTACGCGCTAAAAATACTGCCTTCAGTTAAACCTGTTAATCTAATAATATTACACTGAATCTGCCTCAGAGAACGGAGCTAGAGAGAGAGATTGCAACAAGCTGGCGACTGATAAGTGTTAAGATTAATTAGTTGGATTTAGATTAATTGGATAAATACAAAAGAAGTTCAGCAACTGCAAGGAGGATTAGCTCATGTACAAGCTTAGCTTAGTTCATCTAGAAGAAAAAGCAAAGAGAGGGACAAAAATGTTGTAATATCTGTTACTCCTTGCCGGTGAAAAATGCTTTGATCTCTTATCTCCTGACTTTGAACAGAAAAAAAAAAGGAGAAGAAATTAATTAGGATTAAAAAGAAGGAATTAAAAGAAAACAAAAGAGAAACATAGAAAATTAGTATCTCTCCCTTACCTAAGTTATCACAGAGGAGATCTACGTGGACAAAAGCAAGGTCTTAGTAGTATAGTGATCCTGCGCATGGTAAAATACATAGGTGGAATTCATCAAATTGGCAAAAGAGATAGTATATTATGTGACATTATGTCTGAGACAAATTAATTTGAAATTTTCATTTTTATCTTTAATGAAGCTCTGATAGTCAATACAAATATTATAATATGTTTAAGAATTACAAGTTTAAAAAACTATACACATAAATATTATGATATATTTTACGGTTTAAATCATAAGTTTCAAAAAGTTTTTCTTGAAACTTACCTTGCCACCAATTTCCTCTTGAAGCAGAGTTTGAACCATCGCCTCCTGCATCTTTCTTGACCTGATTAAGGAAGCAGAAAATACAAAATTCAATAACAAATAACAATAACAAACCTAATGTAATTCCACATATTATCTACAGTGGCGGATTTATTCTATGAGTTATGGGTGCTTTAGCACCCATTACTTTTAGAGCCAAATACTATTACTTGTATAAAAAACATGTAAATTTATATAAATATATTAACCGAGCACCTAGTATCAGTAGCAATTTTCGGATTAAAAATAGTTAAACACCCATAGTTTGAAAATTCTGGATCCGCCAATGATTATCTACTCACATATGTGAACACTAGTTTCCGTTATTTTTCACGGGCAAATATTTTGATATATTAGAGAAAAATGAAAGCAGTGCCTATATGTACTTACAATATTACTTTGAGAGCCAGTGGACTGGGTATTAATTGGAGAATAAATATCTTGGCCACCATAATAGATAGAAGAGCTGAAATTACATGCTGCTTCTACTTTTTCTCCCCTGCTTCTTTTAGATCCATTATCTGCAAACATACACATTTAAATTCAGCATAAGAACATTAAAATTTAATAAATCTGAAAAAGAATTTTTTTTTACATATTTAAGCAACATATTGTTGTTAAATTAGGGAAAATAACCTGAATTAGTCCCATATTTTGCATTGACATACTGGTTCCCTGCTTCTTGTGTTCTTGATATACTTTTATCCACAGCTTCAATGGGATCCCTTCTAAGTCCCTAAATTTATAATTTGAAATATAAAAAAAAAAAGAGTACTCATCAGATCTTGTCTATGCTTAGAAAATGTTGTATGCGTCAGATTTAAGAAAAAAAAAAGAATAGTACTCCTACTACTACTTATTAAGCATAACAACAACAACAACAATCCAGTATAATCTCACTTAGTGGGGTTGGAGTTTAGAAAGCATAAGTTGTTTTCAAATAGACCCTCGAACTCACAACCTCTTGGTTGGAAGTGGAGGTTGCTTATCCAACCACGAGTTTGGAGAGTTCGGGGAAGGTCCGTACACTGTAGAGATGTGAAATAAGTATCCTACCATAATGCAAGCACCAGTGACGAGTGGCGGAGGCAGGATCTCCACGAAGGAAATTTAAAATTTTATTTTGTAGCTACTAAGAATCGAATCTATGACCTTAGGAAAGTTTTGAACCCCGTGACCACTAAACTACACCTTTGGATTCTATTAAGAGGGTTCAAAACTTAATATATAGAGGTAAAAAATAAATTTTATCCTATATAATACAGTATAATTTTCTGGCGATGGGGTTCGGGTGAAACTCCTTCCTCCCCTAATTCCGCCCCTATTAGTGAGTATTTTTATGGTCCGAACATGTGACCTATAAATCATAGGAAGATAACCTGTAATTACCTATAAATAAACACGAGAAAACAAAGAATAAGTAATAAATACCGTGGAAGGTGGACCAAAAACGGAACCAAAGAGGGACGAGTTTGAGGGCTCTTTAGGTCCAAAGAGTTCGGTTGTGAAGGAAGAAGAAGAGGAACCAACCACTTGCTTTGCCTTCTCCATATATAATTTTGCGAAATTAAAATATTTTCTGCTTTTTTTTTTTTTTTTGTTTTTTGTCAAATTAACTTAACAAGCTAGTAACAATTGGAAGAGTAATCTTATCTCTTAAAGTTTTTTTTGTGTGTGGTTTTTAAGAAGAAACAAAGACTATCAATTATATTTATAGCACAAAGCAAACCAAAAGACACATTCAGTGTAATGTCATCATTCACAAGTCACCATCAAGGGAAGGGTCACTAATCACGGGGCAGATTCATTGTATATCCAATATTTTCTAGGTGGAGTATAAATTTATTTATAAAATTTATTAAATTAAAATAAAAAATAGATATAAATTTATAACTTAAAAAATATGATTGACTCATTGTCAAGAATTTTAAAAATTATATTCATAAAATTTAAATTCTGAATTCATGTCTAATATGAAATATGATTTATTCAAGTTGGGGCCCATTTATCACGTCTTTCCTTCTAATAAATAATGCTTATACATGGAGAACAAATGCTCCCAAGTGGACATGTTGCTTGTCTTCAATACTAGAGTTTTGAATAAATCTTTGAAAATCGATTAAATCGAACTTTATCGAACTAATGACTCGACTTTTTATTAAGTTATAGAATCCAATATAATTTTATATTAGAATAACTTTTAAATTTTATGAAAAAATAGTCTGAAAAAATAGTGAATCCAGCCGAATAAATTTATTTATTTTATATATATTTCTTTTAAAAATAAACAAGCATTTAAATTTTTTACTTGAGTCTTGAGCCTTTGATAGAAGAAGGGGTACTTGAGCATTATATTTCTAGTAGTGTATGTTTTAAAATGTAAACATTCAAGAATACAAAGAAATATTCACAACACTTATGGAAATAATCTTACAAACTACAAAGTCAAAGGCAGAAAATGGGTACTTGGAGTAAGACTAAGTGAAGTGATGCCCACTCTGATAGAGATAAATAGATAGATGGATAAGGTCATCCAGATCTGTTTTTCAAGTTGTGTTTATTCGCATATTTTGGAGTCTCCCTCACTAAAGCAAATAGTTGACTTTCCTTTTTCCATTGCCTTTGCCTTTCATGGTTACATTCTTCCGGATAATTCGGTGTACAAGATATTTCACCTTTACGTAAGGTTCATAAAAAGACCACATTCTAAAAGTATGATATAGACGGTCTATTTTAATGCATATATTAGTAGCGGCTTTCATTATTCGAATGCATAATCTATTGATCACACGGATATAACTTTACTGTTGCTCCAAGTCCCTTCTTTTTTGAAAAAAATAAGCCCCAAAAGATATTACTCCATATCACTTAGGTTCTATGCTCTTCACTAAAATCGTGGGCATAATCTTTGTTAAAACTTTGAGCATAGAATATTTTGATTTGTGATAACGAAAGATCTAACCATGTGATCATAAAATGTCAAAACTCTATCCCCCCACCCCTTTTTGGGAGAGAATTATTCCTTAAGTTTGAATACTATCACTCATATAGTTGATGTTTAGTAACTGTTGGAGAATTTCTTTGTATTCGTCCCAAATAGTTGGTCTTTAGTCTCGACGACTTTGTTGTATCTAGTCCTATCTAGAAGCATAATGCCTCTTCCATGTGTAAACTATTTCATATCGTTTTCTTGTTTATTTTCTAAGGTCAACCACGCAATATTCCCTCCTTTTTTTACCTGATTTTCGGATAATTCAGTGGTATGTTAATTGAGTGTATGAAGGTTTGGTGAAACATGGACTTGATAGGGTATATTTCCTAGGTAGCTACTTGACCTCAATGTTTAATTATTTTATTCCATCAGGTAATAATGATTTGCGACACAAGATCAATTTTTGTAGTAAGCCCGACATGGTAACCTAAAAAATAGAATAATAACCTATTGTAGCAGGTTATTAATAACCCTTTTGGATTAGCTAATTTGAAGTAGTTGATAAGCATTAGGTGCTGAAAAACACTTTTAAACGCTGAAATTGATAATAGGTTGATGCAATATTTGATAAAAAATAATAATGATAAGCTCATTTTTTGTTAAAATGACTTAAATAACCTTAGAACTGCTAACACTTATAAGGGTATAATTTGTTCAAAATTTTAGATTCCAGATCGATTCAAACACAAAATATTCCATTTGTCACTATTTTAAGTACAACAAAAACTTGATATGTCATTTATTACATACGATTCAAAGACTAATACATAATCACATAGATATAAGTATGCTAAGAAATAGAGAATTTGCTTATCTTAAATAGTCAATGAGAATTGCAGACTTGAAGAGTTTGGAGGGGGGGAGGTTGAATACTTGAGACGATGAGTATCGAAGTAGGAGTTTTGTTCTAAAAAGAAATATTTTTTGGAAAAAATAGTAAAAATCTTGGTCAAACTTAAAGTGCATATAGGCTAAAAATTCATAAGCTGGGGGTGACCAGCTTATGACTTTTGGCTTATTTTTTACTTATAAACACTTGACTTTTAAGCACTTTTAACTTTATCAAACGCATAAAACGAAAAATGCTTATAAGCTAATTTGACCAGCTTATAAGCTTAGCCAAATATCTTCAAAGTTCAATGGTTAATATTCCCTCCGTTTCATATTGTTTGAACTAGTTTGACTCGGCACAGAGTTTTAAAAAAAAAGACTTTGGAAAGTTGTGATCTTAAAAGTTTAAGAGGTAAAAAGTTTGTGGGACCATACCATTTGTGTGGCTACAAAAGCTTTTCATTAAGGACAAAAATGGTAAAATGAAGAATTTAGAGTTTAATTATTTTTAAATTTAAAAATGTATCATTTATTTTAGAACAAACTAAAAAAGAAAGAAGGTCATTTAATATAAAACGAAAGGAGTATCTTTTTGATTGCAAAAGGATGATTCGTATAATATATTGTCTCCCGTTGAGTCCATATATCGAAGTTCATATTAAACAGTCTTTACCAAGGATATTTGGGATAAACTATTTTAGGATTTTTAATTGAGAACTAATACGAGCTATTTAATTTTTGGAATGGTTATTCAAAAATAGCTAGCATTTACAAAGTCATTAAAAATAGCTATTATTTTGGGGCAACACGGAAAGTGCCAACATAACATACTGGAGATCGGTGCACATGTGTACAAATTTCCAACATATTATGCTGGAACTCGAACGCGCGGAAAGTTCCAATATAATTATATTGAAAAAAATATAGTTAAGGAAACATGTCAAGACACGTATACTGATTGAATAGTTAAAGAATTACAGCTAGCCAAGAGGCACGACCTGCAACATATACGAGCAAATGACAGGAAAAGAGGTACGGGTAATTATTAAAATAACTCATCACCCGTACCTATTAAATTCATTTATATCTGAGGGTCAAAAGGAATGAATCTGACAATAGAAAAGAGTGCAGATACAACATTTAATGGACATTAAATATGGAATACGTTCGGGAATTTGTATTGAATGTAATGATTATGTAACGTAGCATTTAATGTTTGTAATTACTCATAATAGCCTCATTATGATTGGGAAAAAACGTATATCTCTAGGAGACAATAAAAGGGAGATATCTGATAAGTTAAGGACACGAAATCGTTGGAATATATTTTGGTTTACTTATTTTTCTCTTAAAATACTCTTTTTCTACTTAAACTATTTCCTTTTATACATTCTTTGATTCTCAGTAACTCTATTCTTCTAAATTCTAGCTTTGACTAAAATTTTATTTTTTTGTTAAACAAATTGGTTCCATTACCGGGAATCTGATAATCTATTTTTTCTCGCTTTACTTTTATTGTTGATCAACTATGTCGAAGTACAATGCCAACACTCGAGGAAACCAAGAAAACCAACAAAATCAGGGAGATCCAAAGGATATTAACACTTCGATTCCTACTCTACAAGGCTCTCCCCGACAATCTCGTGAGGGAACCCCTGATGGGTCTCAAATGAATGAGCATGCTCAATTTCAGAATGCTCAAATTGTTGATGACGCTTTGTAGAAACTAATTGTTGCTTAGGTCAATAAAGTTGTTGATTTGCTTGTTAACCGGTTACCTTTGCAACCCCTGCACCGACTCCAAATAATAACACTTTTAAAAACCCTCGTTCTGGACTTGTCAACTCAGGCACAGGAGGAACTCCCACTGAATCACAAGAGAGTGAACCAGGTAATATGGTTAATTCTGATTTACAAAACTTAGTACTAACCTTGCATAGACAACTCAAGGAGCAAAGTGAGCGCATAGAGCATATACTTGGGGTGCCACCTATAATTAAAGGAGTAGATATGGATCGATATACACAATAAATCTGGAAGCCAAGTGCTACTCCTCTTCGAATTCCAACAAAGTTTAAAATGCCTGACATCCAAAATATAATGGAATGTCAAACCCACGAGACCACGTGATTCAATTCACGACGGGTGTAAAAGTCAACGACTTGAGTAAGCAGGAGATTGAGTCTGTATTAGCTAAGAAATTTTGTGAAACACTCACTAAAGGAGCGCTCATGTGGTACTCTCTTCTACCTAAAAATTCTATAATTTCTTTTGATGAGCTTTCAGATTCTTTCATCAAAGCACACTCGAGAGCCCAAAAGGTGGAAAAAAGAATGTAAGCTATTTTAATGATTAAGCAAGGGGACTCATAATTGCTTAGAGAATTCGTCGACAGATTTCAGTGTGAAAGAATGACATTGCCACGCGTACCTGACAACTGGGCAGCTACAGCTTTCGCAACCAATTTGAATGAAAAAAGCTCAGAAGCCACGAGGAGACTCAAAGAAAGCCTTCGAGAATTCCCAGCTACAACATGGAATGATGTTTATAACAGGTATAGCACGAAGCAGAGGATTGAGGAAGATAATGTTCCACAATTTCAAAAAGAAGAAAAGGTAAGTTCAAGATAGGATCCATATATGGGACCTGCTAGAAAGGACTCACGATCAAGACAGGATAATCAAAGGTACGATCATAGACCAAGAAACAAAGAATCAAGTTCTTTATCAATGTTCAGAAATGCGCAAAATAACTACATGTCACGAGATGATGATACAAATTTAAAAGCAAGATTCGGTGGCTATAAATTCAACGTCAGCACCTCTGAGCTCGCGACTGTTTTGAGAAGCATGAGATATACGGTTTGATGGCCAAAGAAAATGGGATCGAATCCAA
This sequence comes from Nicotiana benthamiana, assembly GCA_034376525.1. NCBI lineage: Eukaryota > Viridiplantae > Streptophyta > Magnoliopsida > Solanales > Solanaceae > Nicotiana > Nicotiana benthamiana. The sequence goes on from CM067332.1 coordinate 72,217,446, forward strand.
ACAGGCGCAACCCTAATCATTGGTACGAGTTTCATATGACCATGGACATATAACAACTGACTGCAGATTTTTACAAAGTGAAGTTGATCATTTATTGAAGCAAGGATATCTCACTGAGTTGTTCAGCAAGAAAGGCAAGCAAAGCTTACATGAAAAATAAGCAGAAGCCTCCAAAACCACCGTCCCCCAAAAGGGCTGTTAGAGTTATAAGTGGAGGTGAATATGTCAATGGTATATCATACACGGCTGCTAACAAGATTTCAAAAATAACAATTACCCAAGGGAAACGGGTGCAGAATATCTTAGAAGAAGACAACATTACATTCAACGATGCAGATGCAGATGACGTATTAATGCTTCATAACGACTCACTGGTAATATCTTTAATTGTATACGATACTAATGTAAAATGAGTTTTGATTGATCCAGGTAGCTCCGTGAATATTATTTGGCTAAGAGTATTGCGCGAAATGCAAGCCGAAGACAAAGTGATACCAAATGCCCACACTTTATCTAGATTTGATAATTCCAGTGTGGTCACGAAAGAGGAGGTAACCCTCACCACATTCACTGAAGGTGCCATCAAAGATACAAATTTCCAGGCAGTAGATATGGAGATGGCTTACAACATGATTCTTGGGAGGCCGTGGATCCACGGAATGGATGCAGTACCTTCAGCTTTGCATCAAGTTATTAAATTTCCATCGCCATTGGGAATCTGTCAAATTCATGAAGATCAACATACATCCAGGGCGATCAACTCCTTTGTATATACAAGCACGAGAAATGAAGGTAAATAGCAACCACAGAAAGAAGTTGAGGTCACCATAACACAAACCTCAACTGAGCAAGGGAAAACAAATATAGACTCAAGACCTAATACTAGTTAAGAACCGAAAGAAAATGAAAATATCAAAACCACAATAGAAGAATTGGAGCCTGTCATGTTATTTGCTCAATGGCCTGAAAGGAAAGTTTACATTGGAGCTAATCTTAGCCAAGGAATGAGAGGTATGTTAATTAAATTTTTGAAGGTAAGTTAATTGAATTTTTGAAAACTAACATGGACTTCTTTGCTTGGCCCCACTCTGACATGACAGGGATTCCACCGAAGGTGATGATTCATAAATTAAATGAAGATCCCTTGTACCCTTCTGTTAAACAAAAGAAAAGAAAGCAAGGAACTTTTAAGAATTAGGTGCTTCAAGATGAAGTCCAAAAATAGTTGAAAATTGGTTCTATTCGTGAGGTAAAGTATCCTAACTGGTTAGCTAATACTGTTGTGATTCTAAAGAAGAATGGTAAGTGGTGAGTTTGTGTAGATTATACTGATCTTAATAAAGGTTTCCCTACAGATTCTTTTCCACTACCACACATAGATCAACTGATTAATGCGACTGAAGATCATGAGGTATTAAGGTTTTTAGATACATATTCAGGTTATAATCAGATTAAAATGGATCTAGGATATGAAGAAAAAACTTCATTCATAACAGATATGGTGACTTACTGTTATAAGGTAATGCCATTTGGTCTAAAGAATGCAGGTGCAGCGTATCAAAAGTTAGTTACCAAAATGTTTCAAGAGCATTTAGGAAAAACCATGGAAGTATATATAGATAATATGCTTGTTAAAAATCAGTATTCAAAGGATCATGTATCTCATTTATTTGATACATTTTCAATTTCGCGCAAATTTAATATGAAGTTAAACCACGAAAAATGTGCATTTGGTGTTGCATCAGGTAAGTTTTTGGGTTTTCTTGTTTCTAGTTGTGGTATTGAAGTAAATCCTGCACAGATTAAGGCCATTGAAGAAATCCTCTATATACTTCTAAATAAGAAAGAAGTTCAATGATTAACAGAGAGAATTGCAGCTTTGGGGAGATTCATTTCTAAGTCATCGGAGAAATGCTTTAAATTCTTCTCGGCTCTTAAAAAGCATGATCATTTTGAATGAAAAGAAGGATGTCAACAGGCACTCAGGAATTTGAAAACGTACTTGTCAAATCCACATTTACTAGCAAAACCAAAGGCAGGGGAAAGTCTAGTTATTTACCATGCCGTTCCAAAAGTAGCGCTAAGTGTTGTTTTGGTTTGGGAGGAGCAAGGTAAAAAATTCCCCCATCTATTATGTCTGTAAATCTTTGTTTGATGCAGAGATGCAGTATCCTCAGTTAGAAAAACTTGCACTTGTATTAATCATGGCATCTAGGAAGTTAAGGCCTTATTTTCAGTGTCATTCTATTGTTGTAGTAACTGCCTACCTTTTACAAATTTTATTGCATGAACATGAGCTATCAGGTAGATTGACTAAGTGGGCTGTAGAGTTAAGTGAATACGAAATCACCTATCAACCTAGGACTACTACAAAATCACAAGTATTAGCCGATTTCACGGCTGGTTTTAGACAGGATATGCAATTAGAAGCAGAGAAAGAATTACCGGTGTTCAATGGAGCTAACCCAGAAACTTGGACTTTTTACGCTGATGGTTCATCTAATGTAAAAGGTGTAGGTTTAGGAATTGTTTTGGTACCACCTACTGGTGAAACCATTCGACAAGCTATTAAATGTAACTCCATGACTAACAATGAAGCGGAGTATGAAGCCGTGATTGCAGGTTTTGAATTGGCACGAGAACTTGGCATAAATCAGATTATAATCAAGAGTGCTTCACAACTTGTGGTTGTGAGCACGTTTTACAAAATTCTCAGACATAGGATTCCTCTTATTATTATTCAATAGGATTTAACTGCGTATTTTTCTTGGTGCATGCGTGACAAGTCATAAAAAAATAAAAAGAAAAAGAAAAAAATATTTGCATAAGCATTTAGGATTTGATTCCACATAATTTTGATAGAATTAATTGGCAATTAGGGCTTTGTTTTGCGAAATATAAAAATCACAAAAAAATAAGTAGTTTATTTTGGCGTTGTTTAATTTGTAGTTTCAAAATTTGCTAATTTTCATGTTTTGATTAGTTTATGTGATTGATTAATCTAATTTAGCTTAATATAGAATTTAGTTTAATAAGAGATGTTTGAAATACATTAGGAAGATTTAAAAATGAAAACGAAATAAAAGAAGGAACTAAAAAGGCTTGAGATCAGGCTGGCCACAATTGGGCCAAATCTCGGTGGCCAAAATACCCCCACCCGTCCAAAGTACCCAAAAAACCATCCCAACCCGTCTCTGACCCGAGCTTCCATAAGAGACGCACCAAAATGACGTCATTTTGGGTCCATCAATCTCAATCGTTCATCAGCTATAAACCAACGGCCTGGGTTCGATGAGGATGCTACATAAAATTGTCTGAATTAGATCAAACCCTAGAGACAAACAATTTCCTCCTCGCACCCTCCGTCTCCGTTGATACGCCGCCTCATAGTCGCCGGCCGAAAATCGTCTCCGCCGACGGCAGAGATCCGATGCTTCCCAAAAATACACCCCTGACTCACCATGCCTTCCTCTTTCCGATGCCCTGAGAACCAAGCTTCAACTATGAGCCAATCTCCTCGAATATAAAGTACTTGGACGCTGTCTCCATCACCCACGGCGGCGCCACCGCCGGAACTTTCCAAAAATAACACTCTAGGTCCCTTACCCCATCCCCATGATGGAGCCGTGTTCCATTTCCTTCAAACCTCCGCCCATTGCTTCGAATATTAGTTCAAAACACTGAAAAAATCCTTAACCTCTCTGGAATACCTTGAAACTGATACCATGCAACCTCCTCACCTCCATCTCCACAAATCCATAACCAGCGGCCCTCGAATACAACTGAACCTGGCCAAAATCAAATCGAAAATGCTCTGAAACCCAAACTCATCCCAAACTAACCAACCTTACACCTGATACCCTCCCCTCTCTCAAATGATTGCTCAGCTTTCCCAAAAGGCCAAAGGCCTTCCCAGATTTGAAACTATAAATGGCCGGAAACCATGAGATGCAAAGGTCAAAGGATTTCTAGATGTTCCTTGATTAAAGTGAATTATTCTGTTAGCTCAAATTGCTCATCCCTTCCTGGTTTGACCTTCCCTTTCCGTTTCAGTTTGATCGATGTTTATTTGTGATAAACCTTGTGTTTGTTTCTGAAGCTTGTGCTAGTTAGCTTTGTTTTGCCTCTAATTAATTCAATCCCACATAATGGTACCAGTCTAAATCTTCATGTATATATGTGTTTCATTGACCTGTTGCTGATCAACTTAGATCATTTTTGTTTACCTTTTAGTAGTATAGTGTAGTCTTAAATTAAATAGTTAGTCATGCTCGGCTTTCTTAAAACTCGACCCCAAGTTATAATGAGACCATGGTTTATGGCCTTGAGTAGTTAACTATGGTCAACTTCTAACCAAACGGATAGGCACCAAGATAGAAATACTTAGGTTAAGTGACGAAGAAGGAAAGACAGGGGTAATAGGGGTATTTTGGCATAAATCTTGCAACAAACCCTTGGAACCTTCTAGTTGGGGGTTCAAAGTACAATTTCTGGTAATTTTTCTCAAAACTTGAGGCACAAGTTAAAAAACAAGGGACCAATTAAGCAATTCTGAAAAATAGGGAAAGGACTAATGAGAAAACAAGAAGAAAAGAGTTGCCCTAAGGCTTTGGCTATAAAATGATATCTTATTGTTTTTAAAATAGAGGACACCATCTGAAAAATTCCTAACAAAATCCAAAGCTTTTTCTGGCAAAAATCTCCTAAAAATTTTCCAGATAATCAGAATTTCGTCCATTATAAGATGAAGATGACTTGAAGTATATGCACTTAGGGTGTTAAAATCTTCATAATTATTTGGGACATTAATCTCAGGCTGATTCGCTTTGTTCGAGCTATAGGATTGGAATTTGTAGTATTGTTGGTCTTTTAAAACTTACCTGGACCTCTTGATACTAGTTTCTGGGCTTTAGTTTGTCGATCTGCTGCTGATTGTTGCTTCTTGCTTACGTTACGCATAGGTGTTTTCTTCTTTGCAGTAATTCCAGGTATTTGTTTTCACTCAGTAAATCTTGAAATGTACAGCTACCAATATGCATGGTTACATTTGAGAATGAAGGAATTATTTTATGATAATTTCATAGTTGTAAACACTATTAGTCTACTAATATTTAATCAGTTGTTTCAATAGATTCGTGTTGTAATTTTTTGGACTATGCCGGACTGTTTCAAATTGTTTGGACTGTTAACTATAAGTTGTTTAAGTTTCAGTAGGTTCAGAACATGTAGTCAATAATTTTCCTAATCTGCATATCTGACTCAATAATAGGGAATCCTCATGCGTACACATATTCTAATTGATATGTCCACCAGTTTGTAGATGTTGAATTCAAACCTGAACGTTAGCATATTGATTTACTAGTATAAAAGAGATCATTACCTGGATTTCCCTTTGTCAAACGTCTTTAATACGTTAAAATGATCAACTATGAGTAATCTTAACAGCTGTAGCGTAGCGATTTGGGAAATGTTATCCTTACCTTGTGATTAATTTGTAGTTCCAAATTTCTGGTCTCAATTGAAGGCCCATATTGTTTTAGTTGTGAGGTATAAGAAAATATACTTCTGGACTAACTGCTTTCATTAATAAAGCCCAATTGCAGTAATCACCATAAAAAATGCTGAAATATGCATGTTGAGTGTTTCCTTTGGTTAAATCATTAACATACAAAACAATTAGGACTTCTATTTTATATAGAGACACGTATAATAGAGAATCATAGTCCCATTAGGTTGCCTTTCTAAAAATAAAACGAGTGTGCCACGCTAAACAAAATCATACACTGTATGGCCCTCTAATTGTGGTAAACATGCTTAGAAATTCGGGAGATGTCGTTTAGTGAATTTCACGGTTTTTCTCACGAAGTTAAAAACACGTAGTTTCTTTAGGTGCCTATTTTAATAATTCATCTTCCTAATTTCGGTTGCGCATTTATCAGACCCAAATCAAAATTTCGATAAAGATGAAAGATATCAAAAACTACGTGCGCATTTATGTGACATGGTTCGTGATAGATTTTAGCGACATCGCAAGTTTCCTTAAAAACATTAAAAGCGGTTAAGTAATTAAAATTGCACTATAGGATGAAACATGAATTAAAATAAGATATTAAGCCATTATAATAGTTTTAGCGACTATGCTACAACCACGGTATCCGAGGGTGCCTAACACCTTCCCTTGGGTCAACAGAATTCCTTACTCACAATTTCTGGTTCACAGACTCCGTTTGGGTAGTCGAAAATTTCCTCGATTTGGGATTCTAATTAAACCGGTGACTTGGGACACCAAAGCCAAACCTATCCCAAGTGGCGACTCTTAATAAATATATAATCTCATTTTGAATAATGTCACTTTAATTGGAAAAACTCCCCTATATGTGTCATCCTTCGGGTAGCCGTGTAAAAAAAGGAGGTGTGACAGTGGTTAATCAAATGTTGGGAACTTATACAGCCAAGGAAACGAGGATGCAACAGTACCTAGAAAAGGTACAGGAATTGATAAACCAATTTCAAACTTGGAAAGTCACCCAAATATCAAGGGATTAAAATGTTCGAGCGTACTCTTTAGCTAGTCTTGCGTCTGCGGCTGATATGGCAAGTGATGCAAATGTATTTATTTCAATAAGTTCTTGGCCTCGATAAGAATGAGGTAATTTTTAACAATTTAACTTGGGATTTGAGGAACATTATTGTTTCTTTTTTCAGTATGGTACCGTGCCTGATGATAAGAAGAAAGCTCATGCTCTTCAAAAAAGGCTGCCCGGTATTGCTTAAAGCAAGGAAATTTATATCGTAAAATGTTCCGTGGAACTCTAGCAAGATGTCTCAGACCTTCTGAAATGGAGTATGTAATGAGAGAGATTCGTGAGGGGTATTGTGGGAATCACGCAGGAGGAAGATTATTGGTAAAAACCCTTATTAGCTCATGTTATCATTGGCCTAAATTGGAAGAAGAAGCAGAACGTTTCGTGGCTAAATATGATAAATGCCAAAAGTACGGAAACAATATGCATAGACCTGCGGAAATTATTACAGCTAGTTATCGCACCGTGGCCATTTATGAAATGGGGAATGAATATCGTGGGTCCATTACCTCAAACAAAAGGATAGGTACAATTTCTGCTCATACTTACTGATTACTTTACTAAATGGGTAGAGGCAGGCGCAATTAAACATGTACGAGAAAAGGAAGTCAAGGATTTCATTTGGAGGAATATCATATGCCGATTCGGTATACCGAAGGAGATTGTGTGTGATAATGGCCCTCAATTTATAGGAGCTTAAATCACTAAAATTTTTCAAAGTTGACAAATTAGAAGGATTACGTCAACACCTTATCACCTAGTGGGTAATGGGCAAGCAAAATCGACAAAAAAGGCAATTATCAACAAATTGAAGAAGCGATTAGAGGAATCAAAAGATAACTGACCTGAAGTGTTACCTGGAGCTCTGTGGGCATATCGTACAACTGCAAAAACAAGCACAGGAGAAACACCATTTTCATTAGTTTGTAGAGCCGGGGCTCTAATTCCAGTTAAGTACGCGGTTCACACAGGTAACACAAGAATCTAATAACGAGGAAATGCGGGTCAATATTGACTTACTCGAAGGGAGGAGAGAGGCTGCATTATTAAGAATGTCAGCACGGAAACAAGTCATAGAATGATATTACAATCGAAAAGCACACCTCAGAGTTTTCAAAGTTGGGGACTTCATGCTTAAAAAGGTTTTTCAATCTTTGAAGGTAGCTAACGCGGGTAAATTAAGTCCAACATGAGAAAGACCATATAGTGTTCGTAATATAGCAGGAAAGGGAGCATATGAACTGGAGACAATGGATGGCAAGATACTTCCTTCACATTGGAATGCCCTTCACTTGAAGAGATATTATTTCTAAGGAATACTCACTGTCAGGTGTCGTAATTTTAAATTGTTAAGATTTTACTAACGATTTTAGATGATAGGCAAAAAGCTAACCCATACTAAATGATGAGTCATGAACTGTAAAGCACACAGACTAACCTAAAATTCCTAGCCTATGGTTAGAATTATTCTGATAGAAACTTAAACGGGTTAAGCAGTCTTCATCTATGATCACACCTCCGAGAACCGTATGTTTTTCCTTTCAAGGGAAATGGCCAAATGAGAGAAACTATCAAGTGCTCGAGGCTTCATACTTCAACACTCAAACAATTGGGGGACTACATAATATACATAAACATGTTTATACAGAAGTCACAAGTGTGCATAGAGAAAGACACAAAGTCACAAGATGGAGCCATGAGTTAACGCCAAAGAAAACCTAATTATAGTTAGGGTAAAGGCTATGTACTGAAACGGGTTATAACGAAAAACTCGTGTCTATTATTCTTCTTTTGTAAGAATCTGCTATGAGGAAAATAGTTATGAGAAAGTTGTAGATGTACCTTAAATACATGTAAAGTATTACTGAAAACTTGTTAAGTATTATTCAAAACTAATCAAAGTTATTTCAAAGAAACATATGTGTTCCTATTTCTTTTATCGTATGATAACATCATTATGAAGTTGAGACGTCTTCTTCATTAAGTGTTAAAAATATAAAAGGGCCCTATTTTATAAAACTCATGTTTAAGTTAATTAGCCATGAGATTAACAGAAGCATTTTTACAGGACAAAAATGCACTATTATTCTGTAAGTCCTTAAAAAGAAAATAAAGGCAAGAGTAAACATAATAGAAGTTTGAAATACTAACATGAAGAACTTCTTAATAAGAAAACTTATGACTAAGCACGATTTTAGTCATAAAAATAGGAAATTGTTTATACAAATACCCCCATGAAAGACTTGGGGACTTGCATCTTCAAAATCAACTCTCAAATAAAGCTAAGGGTTTGATTACGAATTTTTCAAGTAAAAACAAAGGCATTAAAGTTGATCATTAAGAAGTTTGTGGAACTGAAACGGAAGTTTCAATAGCGACGGGCTCGATTTGGGCAGGTTCAACTTGGCTTTCAGCAGTAGGCTCAGTTGGGCTTGAATGAGTCACAATACCATAATCAACTTCAACATTCACGGAAGCTTCAGCCACGGGAGAAGGGAAATCCCGAGGTTGTTGAGCTTTTTCAATGGTTTCATCATCTAGGCTAATTTTGACTCCAGATTGAAGTTTTCTTGACCAGCTTCAATCAGGGTATCACGACATGAATTCAAAAATTCCCAACTTACTCAACAACAGACTTTTCTTCAAGGGTCTCATAATCCTTTTCCCAATCAGCAATCTCATTCTTTAGCTCTTCATTTTCAGCCAAGGCGGAGTTATAAGAAGTTTGAATAGAAGCATTTGAGCTCTCTAAAGCATGCATCTTATCAGTAGAGACTCGAGGGTCTTCTTGTGCTTGAGTTACGCTTTGTACAAACTCCCCCGAATAAACTTCTTTTTGACTTGAGAGAGCCTTCAACTCTCTAATCTCCACACTACTTTAGATAGCTATTTTGAGAAGGTGGATTTGAGACGTTCTTTCTCTTTTTCTGCTTGGCTTGAGGAAGTTTTTGCAATCTCTAACTCTGAAGTTAAGGCCCGCACTTGTTGCTTTAAAATACCTTTGCTCTCTTGTAAGTCTTCCACATCAATTTGTGCACTTTCAAATTGTTTCTTCTAATGTATCACCTCCAGCTAAGAATCACGTGCTATCTTATCTGACTCACGTGTTGCCTTCTCCAAGAGGGGGATTATGTTCATCATTTTCGTGCTGATGAGATTGGTCTAAGCAAAAAGGAAGAAAAATAAGATTTCCAAAAGTAAAAAATTTTACAAAGTAAAGAAGAAAAAAGAGGAAAATACCTTCAAGGTGGCATGCATGATATCGTTCATCAGAGTCAAGGAACTATGTCTCTCTAGCTTTGCTTTTTTCAGTTGGGCCCAATTAAAGGCTCCAGCCACATGTCTGCTTGACCTGACTTCCTCAAAAGGCTGCTATTGGGAGGAACTTCAATACTTACCCTCCTCATAGAGGCACTTCTACTTGAAGAACCCCTTTCCCTATGATGAATTATAAATTGAGGAATTGACAAAGGAGGGGTGGTAGAAGAAGTGACAACAGTAGAAGTAGGAACAGAAACAACTAGAGATGGTAAGGAAGGAATCACAGGCACAATTGTTGAAAAGGAAGATAAGGGTATTTCATCTAAATAGACCCTAAATTGCCACTACCAAAACCACTAAAAAAAAGATGATCAAGAGACTCACGAGTATCATGAGGGGGATCATCATGAAGAATGATTACTGGAGTCTCAGCAGGTTCGGTAAGAAGAGCGGTAAATGAGGAGAAACTTTAGCTTCATCATCAGAGTAGATGCATCTCCTAGCTCGTGGCCTCGTCACCAAGGAGCCACCATCTTCTTCATCATCAGATTCTGCCTCCTCAACAGTTTTCTTTTTTGCAGAAAAGAACCCAAGACTATTTCTCGTGCTGTTTTAAGGAGATACGGTTTCTCGAGGAGACACGAGAGGCTGCAACTGCTTCAGTAGTAACCCCTCGAATAGCAAATCCTGACAAAAAAGGATGAAAGTTAAGCCAAGACTATATACATATATATATATATATATATTCATGAAATAAGAAATAGAAACTCTTACCCTGAGTCTCTACTTTCTAACCGTAACAGTTACAAAGTGTTTTGCAAGACCTACCATCTATTGGTGCGGTCTTCAGCATTTGATCTACCCAACTACAGAAATTGGGAACATCCTGTACAACTTCCATAGTTGCTAAAAAAGAAACATGCAAAATTAGAGAGAGTGATTGACTTAAAGGAAAAAAGGCACGAGAAAGATAAAAGACTTACGTGTAAAATTCCACTTCTCAGGGAAGGGAACATTGTCTTCGCCCACTAATCTAATAGGGAGGACAGAAAAAAACTGCGCATACCAGCCACGGTCCTTGTCATCTTCAAGGCTCACCAAAACCCTCTTACTCCTGGCTACTAAAGTAAAAACGCCATTGTGGAAAAGCCTAGGGGAGTAAAGATGAATTAGATGAGGGAAGGTGAAAGAAACACCAGCTGTATTGGCCAAATGCCTCAAATAGGCAACAACTCTTCATACAATTGGGCCAATTTGACCCAAACAGACAATAAAGACACAGCAAAATTCAAGAATAACTGGGTCAATAGCTAGTCTGAACCCTAAGGTGAAAGGATATGTATAAACAAATGAGAACCCAGTTAAATCAGATCTAATTCTCTGATTTGGATTAGAAATAATGATAGGAAAATCATTACTCCAATTGCAATATTTACGGACTATAGGAATCAAAATTTCTGTAATATGAGGGGGATAAGCATCGGCACAATCTAAAGAAAAAATTGGATTCCTAAGAGATTCCCTGTCACGATAAAAAGACAGCTCCATAGGAACTATCTCCTCTATTAAATGTTTACGCAATGGTTCGGAAGGTTCTTTACCCCTAGAAGAAGATTTCAGAGAAAGGGAGCCTTTGGTTCTAGAAGAAGGACCAGAGCTGGAAGAAGGTATTGAAGAACAACCATGAGTAGATCCAGAGCTACAAAGCCTACTTCCCCTTCTACTCCTAATGGGGGCACTAGGGAAAGAATCATCGATAGGAACTCCCCTAGGGTTATGACTTGGTGAAGACATGACGAAGAAGAATGCTCTGAGGAGAGAGAAGTAAGCAAAGATTTGAGGAATTAAATGTTCAGTAAAAGCTTTATGTGGTAAAATACAATGAAAAAGGTAATATTTATATTGACAAGCAACTGCCAAAGGTAAAAGTGCAATGATGGAAGAACCATAATAATGATAACTGACACTTCGAGAATAGTGGAGCCATAGGAAAAGCCTCAAAAAGGGCTGCAAAACTGCAGAACCAACAGAAAAACGACACGTGTATGAAGCATTAAATGGAAGCGACAATTGAAGCGTCACTTTTGTCATAGCATTAATGGTGACAAAAATTCTCTTTTAATGAAATCCACTTCCCAAGTATTCCATTTATAAATAAATGGAAAGTGGGGGGACTATCTGTATTGAAAAAAATTTATTTAAGGAAATGTTTCAAGACACGTAGACTGATTGAATAGTCAAAAAATTACAGCTAGCCAAGAGGCACGAGCTGCAACAGGTACGAGCAAATGACAGGAGAAGAGGTATGGGTAGTTATTCAAATAACTCAGCACCCGTACCTATTGAAGTCATTTATATCTGAGGGTCAAAAGGAATGAAGCTGACAATAGAAAGGCGTGCAGATACAACATTTAATAGACATTAAATATGAAATACGTTAGGGACCTTGTATTGAATGTAATGATTATAACGTAGCATTCAATATCTTTAAATTACTCATAATAACCTCATTATTATTCGGGCAAAACGTATATCTCTAGGACACCTATAAAACGGAGATATCTGATCAGTTGAGGACACGAAATCACTGGAATATATTTTGGTTTACTTGTTTTTCTCATGAAATACTCTTTTGCTACTTAAATTATTTCCTTTTTATACATTCTTTTAATTATCAGTAACCAGTATTTTTCTAAATTCTAGCTTTGACTAAAGTTTAATTTTCTGGTTAAACAATAATATACTAGAAATTTGAGCAAATGTGTCTGAATTTCCAGCATATTATGCTCGACCGGTATACTGTACTAGACTTCCAGCATATTATACTGGAATTCTAGTATATTTATGTTGGAACTCCAGTATTACTAGAATTTCAACATATTATACTAGAGTATTTTCTAGATTTTGAATTCATTAAGATTTATCTTTACCTAAAAATTTTCTAAATTTCTATATATTATGTTTGAAATTATCGCTATTTTTGAATGACCACTTATAAATCTGGCTAGTTTTGAATTTCTCCTGTGTTTTTCTGGAACTTGGAAACTCAACTATTCTAAATAATTTAAACTCGATAATTATAGGCAGAATACATAACTGGACCCTCAAACATGACTTTTTTGTCACTTGGACACTTAAACATAGAATTGTTCCTATCAGGTCCTTCAACTAAACAACATTTGTGCCAATAAAAACTTTGTAGTGACATGATTGAGTGCGGGGGAAGGGCGCGTGAACCATGAGAAAAATGTTGTTGATTATTATTATATTCGAATATATTATTCCAATTAAAGCTAACTTTTACCCTACATTCTATTTCTCTTCTTTTTTCCGTGAACCCATCATTTTTCTTCTTATTTTATTTTTAAAAAAGAAAGTTTAATGTACATGGATTTGACTATTCTCATTTGGTATGCTTCTTCTCTTTACACAGTACTTGTAAGTTACACCAACTTCGACGAAGAATAGAGAGAATAGCATGATATTTTAGTGAAATCGAAACAAGAAGAAATGAGATGAAGTTGAACGGAGGAAATTTTCAGTGAGCTTTTTAGGTTACTAAGTCGCCAGAGCTGACAATCAGGTTTTTCATTTTCAAAAAATGAGTTTCAATTTTTTTGAGGGGTTAATTCTATAAGGTAGAATATTTTAAGGTGTTAGAGGCAACTATAATTCACACGTTTAATTTTTATAATGGTTTTTTTCAGATGGTCTACAAAGTATCTAATTGGCATAAATATAATTTAATTGAAGGACCTGATAGGAACAACTCTATTTTTAGAGTCCAAGTGATAAAAATCAAATTTAAGAGTCTAATTATGTATCCGGCCATAATTATATGATATGCAAAAGTAATATAATAAATAACATTGTAATACAAGAGGTGATGTGTTGATATAATTCCAAAGTTTTATGATCCATAATGAAGTATTCCAAAAGTGTTGTTAGTCTAACAAAATTTTTGAAGTGGACTGCTATTTAGGTTTATTATTCTTCGTATGTTATGTGAGATGTGGAAGACAGTTATAATTGGTCATAACCATTCAAATTCCAGTTTGTTCGCTTATTTCCGTGACATCAAATTTCAAAACAATTTTCCAAAACTTTATCATGTTTAACCAAAGCCTTTCTCAAATTTTAATTTGACCATTAATGGTGATTTTTCTTTCCTCTTGTCCTCTTATTCATAACATAATTGACTAGAAATCATGATTATTTAATTTATCTTCGATTCTTGTTTGTACTTTTAACATTATGGTGATGATATGATGATGATAATGGTACCTCTCTTATTCTAATTAATATTATTGTTTTGATTTAGATTTGGATCTTTTGCAATTGATAGGTCAATATTGATACGTAAAGAGAAGTGGCAATGGCATATAAGGTGGATCATGAATATGATTACTTATTCAAGATTGTTTTGATTGGAGATTCAGGTGTTGGTAAATCTAATATACTTTCTAGATTTACCCGAAATGAATTTTGTTTGGAATCTAAGTCTACCATTGGCGTCGAATTTGCAACAAGGACCCTTCAGGTTACTTTTAATTATCTTGCTTTTTTATGAGTTTCATTTCGTGATTATATTCTGTTACTTTCTCTACTTCAATTTTCCTTAAGTTCTGATGGCATACAATCTCAATTTCCAAATTAGCCCGAATTATAGAAAGTGGTTGATTTCCTTTCTCAATTCCTTTTTTTTCCACCATCGTAACTCGCATTTAGGTCAATTGTACGCACGGTCCTTAGGGCGCGTGGAGACTTATATCTATCCCACCATATTATCATACCATAAGTGATGGTAAGCAACCCCCACTTCCAACCGTGAGGTTGTGAGTTCGAGTCTCCCCAAGAGCAACTGTGGGAAGTTCTTGGAGGGAAGGATGCCGGGGGTCTATTTGGAAACAACCGTTATATTGGGTTGTTGTTGTTGTATAAGTCTGGGTGAGGCATACGCGAGCGTGTGTGACATCCAAGCAAATATATTCTCGGTTTAATAGATTCAGACATAACTTGCGTTCAAAGACTCGGTAACTCACATCACCTATCACATTTTATAAGATGTTTTTCTGTTCATTTGTACCACAAAATGGAAGTAAATTTTGGCAGCATCATATTTCTGTATGAGTGGGTCGCTTCCAAATAGATATTCTTGTAAGAGTAGTGTAATTTATTACTACTACCTTGTTAGACAATTGCATCTGAAAAAAACTATAATTGGGCTATTATTGTTACCCACTTTCGGATCAATCTTCATCATGTAACTTATAAGTTATTAATTAATACTTCATTTATCCCCTTTATGTGGTATACTTACTTTTTTTATCTATCCAAAAGAGAATGATATACTTAAATATTTTGAAACAATTTAGCTTTAGAATTTTTATATTACTCTTAGAGAATGTATTTTGGTTGCATGGTGCAGGTAGAGGGCAAGACAGTAAAGGCACAAATATGGGACACTGCTGGTCAAGAAAGGTATAGAGCAATAACCAGTGCATATTACAGAGGAGCCGTTGGTGCACTTTTGGTCTACGACATAACCAAAAGACAAACCTTCGAAAACGTGAGCCGTTGGCTTCGTGAACTTAGGGACCATGCCGATTCCAATATTGTTATCATGTTGGCCGGAAATAAGTCAGATTTGAACCATCTCCGAGCAGTCCCTGACCAGGACGCTAGGATCTTGGCCGAGAAAGAAGGGCTCTCGTTCATCGAGACGTCTGCTCTCGAGGCGTATAACGTTGAGAAAGCGTTTCAGACTATATTGTTGGACATTTATCAGATCATAAGTAGGAAGGCTCTGGCTGCTCAAGAAGCAGCTGCTATTCCTGGTCAAGGCACTGCTATTAATGTTGGAGAGTATTCTGGTAACAATAACAAACGACCATGTTGTTCTAATTAACTGAGAGGGATTAAAAAGGAAAGATGTAAATGTTTATGCCAGATTATCATACTTTTGTGTCTAGCAGTTTTATCAGACAATGCTATATAGAGATTATAGGTTACTTAAAGATGTTGTAATCTATTACAAGTGAGGTGAAAATGTTGTACTAATACTTTTAATTTCTTGGCCTTCTTTTGTTGAAGGAAATATGATTTTGCATATTGACGAGATTCAAACTACTTAATTTTTATATATATATATATATATATATATATATATATATATATATATATATATATATATATATATGTAGGATTTTTTGACAGACTCCTATTGGCATGAATTTTCATAAGACCATAGGAAACGGCCTAATCATCAATATACGTTCCTTTGCTATGACTTTCGGGTTTATTCTTTAGTGTTTAGCGGTCACACAATATGAATTTATAATTATATTCGCTTTTTGTGTGAATTAGTATGTGCTAATTTTGTAGAATTCTCTTTACAAACTCCGATTAGCCTGAAATTCTGTAGGTCCATAGGAAAGACATAATAACCATC
The DNA here is from genome assembly GCA_034376525.1 of Nicotiana benthamiana. Classification (NCBI taxonomy): domain Eukaryota; kingdom Viridiplantae; phylum Streptophyta; class Magnoliopsida; order Solanales; family Solanaceae; genus Nicotiana; species Nicotiana benthamiana. The sequence continues at coordinate 72,233,742 of CM067332.1, forward strand.
AATTATCTCATTAACGCGAATTTATTGTTATATCTACTTTTTCATATGTATTTATACATGACTATTTTGTAAAAAAATTGACGGACTCTGATTATACAGAAAATTTGTAGGCCCATAGAAAACACCCTAATGAACAATACTCGTTATCTTCGCCATGACTTCTATGTTAATTTTTTGGTGACTCCATAGAAAAGACGAGGAACGGTCAAGGTGAGGCGGTGACTATTATTCCTTAAGTCATTTTTGATGGTCTGGCAAAATCTTAGGAGATCCGGGTCCAGTCTTCGAGCCCATGCAAAAGGCGTGGGCTATAGCACACGAAAATCTAAAAATCAGATAAAATTTTTGTTTCATGGCACTAAAATACCAAAAAAGAGGAATGATCATGGCAAGTCAGTGATTGTTAGTCCTTAATGATGTTTCTTATCGACCGGCAAAGTTTTAAGTGATCCGGCGGGCCCGTGCAGAACGTGTGTGCTACAACATACAAAAATACAGTAATTTGACGGAATTTCAATTTTATAACCCTACGCCTACAAATGAGGAATAGTTATGGCCGTGACTATTATTCCTTAGGTCGTTTTTATCGGCCAGCAAAAATTCTTATGTGATTATGATAGCGCTTGGGCTGTAGGAGCCCCTCCGGAGTCTGTCCCAATGAGCGCAGTTGATGATATTGAGGGATGGAGCTTCCCTAGATATAGATCTTGTCAGAAGTATTTATACCTGGGGATGGATCTTCTCCACAGGACTAGAATCCTTCCTCTGTACTAGGTGACTAAGGTTAGTGATATATATATATATATATATATATATATATATATATATATATATATATATATATATATATATATATATATATATATATATATATATATATATATATATATATTCTGGGATGGATCTTCACTGGGCTGGATGACCATATACAGTATTGAGTGGTTGAGCACTAGTGAGTGGAGGTATACGGGACATCGATCATGCTATATGTGCATTGGTACATAGAGATTTCCTTAGCTTATTACTCCGTACTGTTTAGAGTATATTTATTTACTGTTGAATTTTTGCTTGAACAGCAAGCATGTCTACCTTTCAGTACAGTTAAATGATATTACCTATTGAGATTTGGTTTGTCACTACCGTCAGTCCATATCTTGGACTTGTTACTTATTGAATTGGTGTACTCACGTTACCCCCTTCACCTTGTGTGCATATCCAGATATCTCAATTTATGGTAGCGGTTGCTGATTAATTCAGTGGTGGACTTTTCTTTGGAAATAGCGAGGTAGCTACCTGGCAATCGTAGTCCCGCCTTATCTTTCTTTAATGTATTTTGTTGGCTATCTCAGACTTTGTTAGTCTTGTTTTCTTTGGAACCTTTTGAACCATTGTAGTATTTTTCTCATGACTTAGTGATACTCGAGGTCGGATTTGTATTTTTCGCCTGTTTTGATTTTTGCTTTATATCTTTTATCGGATTTATGTTAAAAATATGGTTTTACTTAAGTTTTAGATCAAATATGGAGTATTTGAAAATAAGTTGGCTGGCCTAGTTTTACGATAGTCGTCATCACAACCGGATCGATTTTTGGATCATGACACGATGCCCTCTCTAGCCTACCTTCCTTTCGCTTCGAGTCCATCCCTGATGGACTCCCTCCCTCTAACGAGGAGACAAGATGTTCCATCTTAATGTGAGTCATGTAGTAAGTTGTGTTTGGCCCCTTTTAGAGAACTTGTCACGAGACTAATGTTATATATCTATATTGCTGAAAATAAATTAAATAATAATCTTTCTGAAAACAAAAACATAAAGTTAGTAGAAATTAAATTCCGGAAAACAGTAAACTTCTTCAAAATAAATTATGAAAATATTGTAGAAATAAATTCAGCCCATTGAATACACATTGTGTCCTGAAGGAAATTATTCCCGTCAAGTACCCGAGGTTCTGGTGATCGGCGAACCACTCGATGGTCGTAACATACACTGGAATATTTTGTACAGAAGAAGAAGAAGATTCAGTTTTTCTTAAGTAAATATTCTAGAATTTGAAGGTGTATTGATAGCCAATTTCGGTGTTGTTTCTGAAAAGGTTTGCAACCCTCCAGAACAGTCATAGCTGTTGGAATAGGTGTGACACTTTTTCACAACAACCATAGCTGTTGAAAATATTGTGGGAAAATTTAAAACGGATTTAAAATAATCCGGGAAAGAAAATTGGGCTGGACCGGACCGAGTCGCAGGTCATGGGTTATTTCAGATTGAATTTACTTAATTAATTCAATATTTGAAAAGAATTTTGTCCGAAAAGATTAATCAATCAATCTTTGACAAATCTGAATCTGAATCTGAAGCCGAAGCCAAGCGAGCGACGACAACGACGGCGCGGGGCTTGCCTTCTTCTTAGCTCTTTAAAAGCTAAGAAGATGAGTTTCTCTTTATATACACAGATATTTTCTTTCCTTTTACCAATGAGGGACAAAGTGCACTAGTGAACTCATTCAAAATTTCACTTCCCTCTATTTCTTTTCCTACCATTTTTCATTCACCATTCTTTTGTTATGAAACTAAATTCAACAATCCCCCACATGAATGGGGAATGGCTATAAACTTAAAGGAATGCACGTACATGTATGTGTTTTACATGCAAGAATTAATTTGATCTGGATAAGTCGGTTCCCCTTTGAACTTTCCGTAGTGAACTTATATAAGATATACTCTGTCAATCGGTAGATTTGATATCTTTGAACCGTTGAGCTTTATTGTATATCTAGACAACATAAGTCGCACAATCAATCCTTAACCATCTATGGTTCTCATGGTTGTATTCTTTTCAGCCATGAACACCGCCTGATTTCATAAGTGCTTAGAGAATGGGCCTTTACTTTCATTTTTCTTAAAGCGGCTTACACTTCACACTCACATAGGTGATTCCTAAACGTGTAATCCTAAAGACACATTATCTGGTCATATCCTGCCAGACTTAGCAAATCATTAAAAATCTTTAAGCTTCATTGACTCATCAAAAAGCCTTAATGATTTACCTCATTTTTTTAACATTGTCTTCATCACGAGAATGGGTTGAGTTAGTTCGCAATATTGAACCGTCATTCATAACTTTGTTTGATATCTTTAAACCTAGCTCTTGGGATCTCCAGTCTGCTAGGTAGAGTTACCACCGTGATGACTTGTCCTTGGCCTTTTAACCCATTCCCTTTGATGATCTTTCAACCGACTATCTAAATAGGCCTTTTGTTAGTGGATCCAACATGTTATCTCTTGACTTTACGTAGTTAATTGTGATAACACCGCTAGAGAGTAGTTGTCTAATAGTATTGTGTCTCCGTTAAGTATGACAAGATTTCTCGTTATACATTACGCTCCCTGCCCTACCTATTGCCGCATGACTATAACAATATATACATATTGTTTGGGCCAAAATGGAATATCTTCCAAGAAATTCCGGAGTCATTAAGCTTCTTCACCGGCCTTATCTAACGCTATATATTCAGATTCCATTGTAGAACGGGCGATGGACGTTTGTTTGGATGATTTCCAAGATACCACTCCTCCCCCAATTGTGAAAACATATCCACTCGTGGATTTAACTTCAGATGATCCGGTGATCCAATTTGCATCACTATATCCCTCGATCACAGAAGGATATTTGTTGTAATGCTAAGCATAATTTTGGGTATGTTTCAGAAACCCCAAAACTCGTTTCATTGCCATCCAATGTATTTGATTGGGATTACTTGTATACCGTCTCAGTTTGCTAATAGCTCATTCTATATCTGGTCGCGTATAATTCATGATATACATCAAACTTTATAATACTCTTGCATAGTCCAGTTATGTGTAACTTTCACCTTCATATCTATTAAGTGCATAACTCATGGCAATTTTGAAATCCAAATACTTGAACTTGTCAAGTACCTTTTCAATGTAGTGAGACTGTTATAATGCTAGACCTTGTGGAGTCTTGCGAATGTTGATTCCTAAGATCACATCACTAACTCCTAAGTCTTTCATATTGAATTTGCTAGCCAACATGCACTTTATAGCATTTATATCCGCAATACTTTTTCTTATTATCAACATGTCATCAACATATAAACAAACAATGACGTCCTGACCTGAAGTATGTTTAATGTAAATATATTTGTCACACTCGTTGATTTTAAATCCATTTGCCAACATTGTTTGGTCAATTTTTCTTGGCATTGTTTGGGTGCTTATTTAAGCCCATAAAGTGACTTAACAAGTTTGCACACTTTCTTTTCTTTACCAGGAACCACAAAACTCTCAAGTTGTTCCACGTAAATTTCTTCCTCCAATTCACCATTTAGGAAAGTTGTTTTAACATCTATTTGATGGATTTCAAGACCATACACGACCGCTAGTGCCAATAACACCTTAATGGATGTTATCCTCGTTACTTGTGAGTAAGTGTCAAAGTAATCAAGGCGTTCTTTTTGTCTATAACCTTTGACAACGTCTTGCCTTATATTTGTCAATAGTGCCATCAGCTTTAATCTTCCGTTTAAAGATCAATCTCAAACCTAAAGGATTATTTCTTGGAGGAAGTTCAACCAATTCCCATGTATGATTATCCAAAAATATTGAATCTCACTATTGACCGCCTCTTTCCAAAATGCCAAAACAGAAGACGACATAGCTGCTTTAAGTATATCCAAATCAATAAGGAATATAATAAATTTAATTTCCTTAAGATTGGTATATATCTGTATTGCTGAAAATAAATTATATAATAATCTTTCTGAAAACAAAAACAGAAAATTAGTAGAAATTAAATTCTGGAAACAGTAAAGTTCTTCAAAATAAATTCTGAAAACGTTGTAGGAACAAATCGCGCACACTGATTATACAGTGTGTCATTAAGAAAATTATTCCCCTCAAGTACCCGAGGTTCTGGTGATAGGCGAACCATTCGTTGCTCGTAACACACACTGGAATATTTTGCGCAAAAGAAGAAGAAGATTCAGAAAATTTTGTAAGTAAATATTCCCGATTTCGGTGCTATTTCTGAAAATGTTTGCAACCTTTTAGAAGTTGATCTTTGAGAAAGCCGAAGCCGAAGTCGAGCGACGACGACGTCGCGAGGCTTTCCTTCTTCTTAGCTCTTCAAGAGCTAAAAAATGAGCTTCATTTTATATACACAAAGATTTTTTTTCCTTTTACCAATAAGGAACAAAGTGCATTAGTGACCTCATTTAAATTTTACTTCCCTTTATTTTTTTACCACCATCTTCCATTTACCCTTCTTTTATTATTAAACAAAATTCAACAACTAAATATTCCTTACATTTCCCTGCTGTTATTTGCATAGTTTCTGATGGTTGTATGAGCTTCACTCGTGAAGTTTCTGAGGAATTAAGTATTCCTAACGTTTTCTTTTCGACTGCTAGTGGTTGTGCCTTGTGGGCTTTCCTATAATATCCTAATCTTATGGAAGAAGGTAATTGTCCAGCAAAAGGTACGAAAGACAAATTAGAATGCTTTACGTGGTTTCATTTTTTATAGATAGTTACGTGTAGTTTTCTTTTAAAATATCTGTTTATAGTAGAAAGGTACAAAGAAAACCAATACGCACTAGATTAAATTGATAATCCAAGTCAAACTCGAAAACCTAAAAAAAATCAAAAAATCCAAAAATAATCTAGAATGAGAAATCTGACTTTGTTGGTTAAGTTTGGTTTATAAATTTAGAAATCTGTTTTAATTTCTTCAACAATTTGAACAATGTAACGACCTGGTCAGTTGTTCCATGTGTTACCGTTTCGTTTCTCCCATTCCTGCTTCTTATTATCTTATTTAGTTGTATTATACGCTATCGGGTTGGTTGGCTCGGGTTTGGAGAGGTTTTGGTAAGGTTTGAGACACTTATTCTCTTTTGAGTAAGCTTAAGTAGGAAAAGTCAGTCGGATGTTGACTTATGTAAAAAGGGGCTTGAATGTGAATTCCAATGATTCCGATAGTTTCGAGAGGTGATTTAAGATTTAAGAGCAATGATCGGAATGTGTTTTGGAGGTTCGGAGTAGATTTAAGCTTGAATTGGCGAAATTGGAATTTTGGCGTTCTCAGGTTGATAGGTGAGATTTTGATATAGGGGTCGGAATGAAATTCCGGAAGTGGTAGTAGGTTCATTGTGTCATATGTGATGTGTGTGCAAAATTTTAGGTCATTCGGATGAAGTTTGATAGACTTTTTTATCGAAAACGGAATTTGGAAGTTTAAAATTCTTAGGCTTGAAACCAATGTTAATTTGATGCTTTGATGTTGCTTGGAGCATTCCGAGGGTTGGAACAAGTTTAAATAGTGATATGAGACTTATTGGCGTGTTTGGTTGAGTTTCCGAGGGCCTCAAGATGGTTCCGGAGGGTTGACGGAAGAGTTGGAGCTTGAATGATACTGCAAAATTTTCTGCTCATATTGTTTCCGCACCTGCTGATTGGGACCATGAGTGTAATGCCACAGTTGCGTTGTAAGGGCCGCGAATGCCATCGAGAGTGTGGAGAGCAGGAGCGTGGAGTTGAGCGCACATGCGATGGCACATGTGCGGTTATTTGACCGCAGGTGCGGTTTTGGGCGGATAAGTGAATTTTCGCAAGTGCAACCTATGGATCGTAGGTGCGTGTTTGAGGCAGCAGGTGCGGCATTCCTGGGCCACAAAGTATATAACCCTACTTCGCGATATTTAGCCTCTCTTCACCATTATTAAATTGATTTCTGAGCATTTTGGGGGATTTTGAAAAGGGAATCCAAGGGAACTTCATTGAGGTATGATATTTGAACATAAAAACTAGTTCTTATGATGTTATTTTATTTATTAGGCTTGAAACTTATGGAAATTTGTGGATAACTATTGAAAAAACTAAGGCTTGAGATTGGAGACCTTTGATTAAGGATTTGAGGGGTCATTTGTTGTAACATTTTGGTATTCATGGTATGTATGGACTCATGGGAGGATAAGGAGTTTATTGCTGTATTTTTTATCGAATTCCGAGACGTGGGCCCTGAGTCAGTTTTGTTAATTTTGAGACTTATATTGTAAATTGATTATGCAAAAAAGGGGCTTGGATCCATGATTCCGATAGTTTTGGGAGGTGATTTAGGAATTAGGAGCATGATCGGAATGTGTTTTGGAGGTTCGGATTAGATTTATGATTGAATTGGCGAAATTGGAGTATTGGCATTTTCAAGTTGATAGGTGAGATTTTGATATAGGGGTCGGAATGAAATTCCGGAAGTGGCAGTAGGTTCATTGTGTCATATGTGATGTGTGTGCAAAATTTTAGGTCATTCGGATGAGGTTTGATAGGCTTTTTATCGAAAACGAAATTTTGGATATTTTTGAAATTCTTAGGCTTGAAACCAATGTCAATTTGATGCTTTGATGCTGTTTGGAGCATTCCGAGGGTTGGAACAAGTTCAAATAGTGTTATGAGACTTATCGGCGTGTTTGGTGGAGGTTCCGAGCGCCTCAAGATGGTTTCGGAGGGTTGACGGAAGAGTTGGAGCTTGAATGATACTGCAAAATTTTCTGCTCCTATTGTTTCCCCACCTGCTGGTTGGGGACCGTTGGCGTAATGCCGCAGATGCGTTGTATGGGCCGCGAATTCCATCGAGAGTGTGGAGAGCAGGAGCGTGGAGTTGAGCGCACATGCGATGGCGCATGTGCGGTTATTTGACCGCAGTTGCGGTTTTGGGCGGATAAGTGAATTTTCGCAGGTGCAACCTATAGATCGTAGGTGCGTGTATGAGGCCGCAGGTGCGGCATTCCTGGGCCACAAAGTATATATACCCTACTTCGCGATTTTTAGCCTCTCTTCACCATTTTTAAATTAATTTCGGAGCTTTTTAGGGGATTTTGAAAAGGAAATCCAAGGAAACTTCATTGAGGTATGATTTTTCAACATATAAACTAGTTCTTATGATGTTATTTCATTGATTAGGCTTGAAATTTATGGAACTTTGTGGATAACTATTGAAAAACTAAGGCTTGAGATTGGAGACCTTTGATTAAGGATTTGAGGGGTCATTCGTTGTAACATTTTGGTATTCATGGTATGTATGGACTCATGGGAGGATAAGGAGTTTATTGCTGTATTTTTTATCGAATTCCGAGACGTGGGCCCTGGGTCAATTTTTTAAATTTCGAGACTTATATTGTAATTTGATTATGTAAAAAAGGGGCTTGGATGTGAATTCCAATGATTCTGATAGTTTCGAGAGGTGATTTAGGATTTAGGAGTATGATCGGAATGTGTTTTTGAGGATCGGAGTAGATTTAAGCTTGAATTGGCGAAATTGGAATTTTGGCGTTTTCAGGTTGATAGGTGAGATTTGATATAGGGGTCGGAATGAAATTCCAGAAGTGGCAGTAGGTTCATTGTGTCATATGTGATGTGTGTGCAAAATTTTAGGTCGTTCAGATGAGGTTTGATAGACTTTTTTATCGAAAACGAAATTTGGAAGTTTTTGAAATTCTTAGGCTTGAAACCAATGTTAATGTGATGCGTTGATGTTTTTTGGAGAATTATGAGGGTTGGAACAAGTTTAAATAGTATTATAAGACTTATTGACGTGTTTGGTTGAGGTTGCGAGGGCCTCAAGATGGTTTCCGAGGGTTGACGGAAGAGTTGGAGCTTGAATGATACTGCAAATTTTTCTGCTCCTATTGTTTCCGCATCTGCTGATTGGGGACCGTGGGTGTAACGCCGCTGATGCGTTGTATGGTCCGCGAATACCATCGAGAGTGTGGAGAGCAGGAGCGTGGAGTTGAGCGCACATGCGATGGCGCATGTGCGGTTATTTGACCGCAGGTTCGGTTTTGGGCGGATAAGTGAATTTTTGCAATGCAACCTATGGATCGTAGGTGCGTGTTTGAGGCCGCAGGTGCGGCATTCCTGGGCCACATAGTATATAAATCCTACTTCGCAATTTTCAGCCTCTCTTCACCATTTTATAATTAATTTCGGAGCTTTTTAGGGGATTTTGAAAAGGGAATCCAAGGGAACTTCATTGAGGTATGATTTTGAACATAAAGACTAGTTCTTATGATGTTATTTCATTGATTAGGGTTGAAATTTATGGAAATCTGTGGATAACTATTGAAAAAACTAACGCTTGAGATTGGAGACCTTTGATTAAGGATTTGAGGTGTCATTTGTTGTAACATTTTGGTATTCATGGTATGTATGGACTCATGGGAGGATAAAGAGTTTATTGCTGTATTATTTATTGAATTCCGAGACGTTGGCCGTGGGTCAGTTTTGTTAATTTCGAGACTTATATTGTAATTTGATTATTTTTGCATGGGCTTTATTCCCTTAGCATATTTTGACGTTGTGATTCTGATTTTGGATAGATTCGACGAGAGTTGAGGCCGAGGCGAGAGTCAAAGGTATCGTAGTCTAGAGTTTGGAGCAGATAAATGTAAGTAATGATTGTAAATGCTGTCATGGGGGTATGAAACTCCGGATTTCACATCATTGTGCTACTTTTAGTTGACGCACACAGTAGATGACGAGCGTGAGGTCGTGCACTGTTGGGGATTATGACTTAGTTCGTCCCATATGACTGTTTACCCACGTATTTGATTGAAAACTATTTGCAATCATTGTGTTTTAGAAAGTATTATCATGTTTTGGATTGAATGTCATATTTGGGCCTCGTCCTCACTGTTTTGGATCCTTAAGGGATTTTTGCTACTACTCCTCATTGTTTTGACTTCGTAATTGTATTCATTCATGGTATATTCTACTGTTTTCACAACTCAGCTGTCTTTAGTCGTTTTTTATATTTTAAATAATATTTTGGGCTAAGCATCATGTTTATTGTTGCCCGAGAGGCTTGTGAGATTTCTGACTGAGTGAGGCCGAGGGCCTGTGTTGTGAGGATACTATGGGACCGGGCTTCGTGCCGTAGCAGTGTTATACTAATTCATGATTATGAGGCCGGGGCCTCATTTGTTACACCCACAAGGTGGCTTGAAATAAGGCCGAGAATATATTTTATTGTGCCATGAGATGGCTTGTAAATAGTGCTTGCGCTGTAAGGAGCCCATACGGGAGTCTGTACACCCCTAGTAAATGCGGACACCCAATGTGAGATGTAATGTAGCCCGATGGGCTATTTTGGTTTCATGTTATTGCTCCGAGGGGCTGATACAAGTGATTATGAGATAGCCCAGGGGCTGATTCTATTGGTATTTGTCCCGAGGGTCTGATTTATGCTACTACCATTTTCTCCTTATTTTCATCACTCGTTTGAACTAGTGAAAGATGTTTTAATGAGGTTTTCACTGAACTAAGGTATTTTTATGAGCTTGTACTTTTTTATTGCATTGTTTTGGTTTATACTGCTTTGTTGTAGCATTATGTTCTGTTTTACGTGTTCTCTTATCGCTCAACTGTCTTTTTTTATTACTTACTGAGTTGCCGTACTCACATTAATTCATGCACCCTGTGTGAAGATTCAGGAGTGTCGCGTCACGCTAGCAAGTGTTGATTACCTTCTAGCAGACTTGTCGGAGTTGACTTGGTAGCTGCTCGACATTCACAGCCAAGTACTTCTCCTTCCTATCTTTATTTCACTTTGTACTAGCTTTGTATCATATTATGTTGTCTTTTGTTATTCTTAGAACGAGTCGTGGATGCTCATGACTGGTGACACTCCGGTGTCAGGCTATGTCTATTTCCGCACTGTTCTATTCTACTCTTTGTATTGGGATTTATAGCTTATTAATGATCTAAAGCGAATTATTATAAGTGCTTAGTTGGGTTGGGATTTGTGTCGGCTGACGTTATTTCGCAGTAGTTACTATCACAGCCAGGTCCGATTTAGGATGGTGACAAAGAACCCGTACGTATATCTTATGTTTAGGACCCTAGTATCATGTTTTCAATGTTGTGTGGAAATTCGAACTTAATAAGAGTACAATTCGATGGCAATATATAATTACTATTACGTTAGTCTAATAGTCTTTTCCAGTTCTTTTTTAAAAGAAACTTTATTCTTGAACTATCCAGCTATAAATAAACTTTATTCGACCTTGTTCCCAAACGGTTTATACTATTGGACCCTTTCACTCTTTCTTGAATAATCTAACTCAAGACGAAGATTTGAAATCAATTGGTTCAAATCTATGGAAAGAAGATACTCACTGTCTCGAATGGCTAAACACTCAACAACCAAATTCAGTTGTATATGTGAATTTTGGAAGTATTACTGTATTGACTCCCAAGCAGTTGGATGAATTTTCATGGGGGCTTGCTAATACCAAATTGAATTTCTTGTGGATTATTAGATTGGATAGAGTCAAGGGTGATTCTGTCATTTTGCCACCTGAATTTCTCGCGGAGACCAAGGAAAGAGGGTTCTTCTTTCTTGACATGTGAAAATCATGTTGTATCTCTTTCATCTCTCTTTTTTGTTTTCTTGATCTTTTTACTTGATGAACAGAAGGATGAAATAATTCTATAGGTCCTGGACTTCAAAGTTTGTGCAACTGGAGGATGAAATAATTCTGTAGGTCGTGGACAATAAATTGAAGTATAATTAAATATTTCTTATCTTTTAAGTATTTTTGATGACTTGAACTGTTGATTCATCTGCGAGACTCTGAGATATTATCTCTTTATGTTTCTCTTGATATTTTAATCAAATTAAAACAGGAAGTTTGAGAAAGTAAGGACATTTTCAGGATTTCTAATGTTAAAGCATTTGTTGTATAGTGTATACTATTACGTCCCAAATGGAGTTATTTTTACTGATTTTATCTAATCGGCTTCCATAATCCATCTCTCTGTAGCACACATACTTCTAGTCATTTCGGTATATTAATCCGTCTCCGGTATAGCACTGTTTTATGACAGTGACTTGAACATAAATCAAATATAAGGGTAAATTGGATAGTGTAAATGTAAGGGTTACGGTAACTAAGTGAAACATGTGTCAAATTTATGATTAATTTCTTTTTGGTTCCTCTCCATCTCTCAACTTTGAAAAGTATGGAACGAGTTGAATTTCTTTGATAATAGGGGCTGGTGTGATGGTAAGCGCCTTTTACTTCCAACCAAGAGTTTGTGAGTTCGAATCATTCCAAAAGCAAGGTGGAGATTTTTGGAGGAATTAATACCAAGAGTCTATCAAAAACAGCCTCTCTACCTCAGGATAGGGGTAAAGTCTGCATACACACTACCCTCTTCAGACCCTACTAGTAAAATTATAAGACAACAGTGCAAGAGTACAATATAATGGAAGAAAGAAAATCAAGCATTATCTAATATCTAAGTAGATATGAAAATCGACCTACTGATTACTCACTTTGTTTCAATTTATGTGAACATATTTGACTCGGTACGTAGTTATTAAAAAAATAAAGACTTTTGAAATTTATGGTCCTAAACAAGTTAAAATAGGCTCTAGAGTATTTGTGTAGTTAGAAAATTTCTCATTAAGGATAAAATAAGAAATTTATGATGTTTCTTGACGTTTAGCAGGTTGTCTATTAAAAGTAGGAGTTTCTACAGGTGGGTCGGCCGGTGCATTACTTGGGTTATCAAACGGGCTAGTAGGTGTATTATCTAAATTTGGTGCTTGGGTTTCATAATCATCATCATCATCCTCATTTTCCTCTAAGATAGGTTCATTAGGATAAAGAGCATTCATAATTTTATCATCTAATTTATCACCTACTGCAACTTCATGTAGAAATTCACTATCGGTAAATTGAAAACAAGGGTGATCACTATCAAGAATTACGGAGAAGGAAGAGGACGTCTAGGTTGGCGACTACTTTCAACTTGCTTATCTTTTCTATGTCGGGGAGCCGGGGGAAGGGTAGTATTATGGCCACTACTTTCACCGGTTTTACCTTTTCCTTTACCAAATATTTTTTTCAAAGAAATGCCATATTAATTATAATTATGCAAACTAAACCACACAAAAATATATTATTGAAACGTAAGAGTTAAAATGAGTTTACCGGATTACCGAACAACTTCTTGAAAATTGAAAATCGTTGAACACTTGAAAACTTCAATTCAACAACTTCACAAATTTCACGAATTTTCAACAGTAAATTAAGCAATTGTAGTAGAAAGATTGATAGAGACTGAGAGATAAATTGGTGAATAAAAATGAAAGAATGAGGGGGTATTTAGAGTTGAGAAATCGGTAAAAATATAAATATATAAAGTTTGGGGTTAAATTAAAGTTTGTGGGCCAAATGACCATTTTTTAAACCTCCAAACGGTCAAATTTTGTAGCACAAACGGCTACTTTTTAAAATCTGTCCGTTGGTGTTTTTCTAAAATAAAATAAAAAAATATATATAGTCGTTGGGCCCGTTTAGGCCCGCCAGGACCGGCCCAGGCTCGGCTGACGGTCCCGGGCCAAATGGTCCCGGGCTCATGGGCTAAATTGTGCGGACCGGCCCGTCACGGGCTTAAGAGTAACACTAGGACCGGCCCACCATAGCCGTTAGGCCCGTTAGGACCGTGGGCCCGGTCCGGTCCGGTTCAGGCCCGGGCCACAATACAGGGTTATTTGCTGCTAATACTTTCGAGGGTAGAATTTCATCCACTGTGAGTAAAGAACGCACCGATTGCAGGGTGGCTAAGAACTTGTTTGAAGTGATTCAAGAACTTCCTTCTCTAATGGCTCAAATGTATTGATAATAATAGCTGAAGCATTTTTGGATCTCTCTGTTTCTTGCAGGATAAACTTAATTATGTGTTGATCTGGATTTGTAGTTGTTATGAAATTTGGAAGATCCCTCAAACGTATGTCATTCATGCCTGGTATCCAATCCAAAGTCATCTCCAAGTATCCATTTGTCAAGTAACTTTCATCTACAACTCCTCAAGAAAAGGAAGAAACTTTAACCAAAGGGATACTTCAAATAAAATAAAAATTGAAGCTGAACATTTCGAACAAGGGAAAATTAAGGCATGTATATAAGTTTAAGTGGCAAGGTTATGGTACCAATTCTAGTTTGGCAGCGAGAGTGAAGCTCATAATGCCATTCGAAATGATGCATGAAACTGGTGAAGTACTATTGAGCTTGGCAAGTAAAAGTATAAAATCTTTAAAATTATGAGTATCAATCATATATGGCTAACTCAATAATTGAAAAAAACTGTAACATAGTCCTCGATCATTCTTATTTTATTCAACTTAAATCTTTTGCTTCCTTTTAGTAACCAAATTCATGTATCACTATGAACAATACATCTTTGGATCGCACAAACTTTAATACGATAAAATCTGTTAAGTTAATAACTACTTATTTTGTTTTTAGTCTATCAAAATTATTAGAAATAAGACGGGGATTTATATAATTAAATTCTTAGTCAATTAAATTTTTTAAATATTCGACAAACAGTCCAAATAGCGAAGAATTTAATAACTAAAAGTTTAATTAATGTCAAAGTACTAAATATTAAAAATTAATTATATAATAATTTTAGATAATAGTTCATCCTAAAATATAATTAGATCTTTATGAAATAAGACTTGTACGACAAACAACTTTATGGAATCACATGATTATGATTTTCGTGATTCTTTTGATGATCAACCATTAAACCTAATCATAAATTATACTTCAATCTCAACGTTTTGCCTAGCTAACAGTTAATACTCCCACCAAGTCGATGTCCAAATCTTTTATTTACAATTTTTTTTGATTGAAATATGTCGAAAATATTGTTGGAACCATGTCCTCAGGAAGGACGTTGTTGTATATAAATTTAAATATTAAATATGTATTGCGTAATAATCTAGGAATCAAATTTGAACAAACAAAGGGGCTTAAAGCACAAAGAAATCTATATAAGAACATTCATAGGGTAAGTATAGCGACTTTTTAAACTTCAGAACGACTTTATACCCAAATGCACCACAAAGTAAAGGCAAACCACATAAAATTAAAATATTTCAAAGCATAATATATAACAGATATAAGACTTAGTTGAGGGGAACCAAAAGAAATGACGAAGAGAAGTTTTTGATATGTTATGCAAATTTAACAAATACACTAACATGTCGACAACAAATATGAAGTTAATTATGTAAATTACCTGTGGGTTTGGAAATTTAGTCGGCGAGAGATCCGTATATTTTAACACTGACTAAGAATATCTACGGAGTACATTTTAACGTTTGTTATAATGGTAAAAGGGATTGACATGGCCTTAGAACTTCAACAATAAATAGGACACTTAGGGTGTGTTTGGCATAACAGAAAATACTTTTTCGTAAGAAATATTTTTTAAGAAAATGTTTTCTTGGAAACAGTAGTAAGTTTATTCATTTTTCGGTGTTTGGTAGACAATATCACACACCTTTTCTAACCCCCCCCCCCCCCCCCCCCCCGAAAGAATATATGGATGTTATGGATTTGTGGGTTAAAGAGCTTTTTCAATTAAAATGTCAATTTTGAAATAGTGATTATTTTATTGTTCAGTGACGCCACTTGAAATTGATTTTTTGGGTGTTCCAAGTTACCTTTTATTTGAATCCTTTATTCAAAGGAAAATTTGACTATTTTATTATTGGTCTGCGAAAACAAAGTCTCGGTAAGGAATTCTGTAGATGCCCATCATGGAATATCAATACATTACGACTTGTAAGTGAAGTGATATAGCTATATGTAAAGTATGTATCAGTTTCAGTAGCTTATTATTTTGTTTTTTGTGCAGTAAAACGAGCAACTTGATGGTCATGTCCTCACTCAGTTGCACGTAGACGACATATTTACTGGGGATGGGATTTAGCAGATGCGTAGATTCAAAAAGATAATAATCATTATGACAACAATGCCGACGAGTCTGGAGATGGCACACCATTCCCTAACGAGGGTGATGATGAGGAGGAAGAGAATGCCGAACCTGGGTTGACGAGGGAGTATGCTCCACCTCCCATTAGACCAAGAGTGTATGAGTCCCACATGCCGTTTCATTCAAAGCATATTACCTACCTTGATAGTTTGCCAAGTATGCCGGATGTGGATGCCCTCACAAGGGATCTTGACAAAATTTGGACATCAATATATGATGAGTCCAGACCAACGGTGCTGGAAAAAGGCATATCTTTTCTCAATAAAGCTTGCCTAACTATGGTTGTTTAACGAACAACGTAAGAGAGTGCTGTGAGATGATGGTATGGGAGTTAAGTCCGGATATATACAAAGTTGTTTGCCATATATGATTTACGGGTTGCTATTGGATGCTGCATGCAAGCAAGAAGAAAACGGGGTTATGAAAAGTGGGTAAATATACTGGCACCCACAATTGTGAAATGCACACATTCTATGAGAATCACTTCAACTTGGATGTTGACTTGATTTCTCTTCAACTAATTTCATACATTTAAGCGTCCATTAGGTACAAGATCAAAGAGTGTATTATATCCGTTTACCAGGAATATATGTGTACTATTACCAAAAGAAAGAAGCATATCTCGGGCGCAGACATGCATTTGAAATTGTTTATGGTGATTGGGATAAGTCATTTATATCTCTAACCAGGTACATGGATGCATTGAAATACTTTAACCCTGGAGTGTTATTGAATAGAAGCTTGAGCAGAGTGCATGAATAAGATCGGAATATATATTCAGATATGTGCTCTGGGCATTTAAGCCAGCAATTGATGGTTTTGCGCAGTGTCATTCGGTAATTTCTATAGACGGTATTCATGTCTATGGAAATTATGATATTAATATGTTGATCATCGTTGCAGTAGATGCCAATAGACTAATATTTTTACTAACTTTCTCCATCTGTGCCAGTGAAAGCCAACAGACGTGGATGCTATTTTTGAACCACTTAAAGCAGCACGTTTCGAAATAATGCTTAGGTATTTATCTAATATATGATCGGCATGGTGGTATATTAAGTTCTGTAGAGCATTTTCCTAAATGGCAGAAGCCAAATGCATACCACCATTACTGTGTGAGACACCTGAAGGCCAATTTCCAGAATAAATATCCCAACAAGGACTTGCACGATTTAATATGGATGGCTGCAACTAATCACCAGCAATGAAAATTCAAGAGGCACATGGAATCGATCTGGCAGTTAGACGAAAGAGCCTATCATTGGTTGATGCGACATGAGATTCACAAGTAGACATTGCATGCGGATGGTGACAGACGATGGGAAACTATGACTACAAATGTGTTAGAGTTTTTTAACGAGTTATTGAAGTTTGCACGTGGATTGCTTGTCACTGCCAAGGTCCGGATGAAATTCAAACAGATGGAAGAGAGGTTTGTTGAAATACATAGAGGTGCATCGGAATTTATGGACATGCGTATTGAATTTACGCCAATAACAATGGGAAGATTTGAGAAATACCGGAGGCAAGCACATTTACACTCATTTTTACAGTATAATCACGACTGGGGTATTTTTGAAGTTCGCACTACTATCCATCAACACCGAAAGAATAATGTACACACCGTAAATGAATCCAGCAGGTTATGTTCTTATGAGAAATGGTCCATCTACCACATGTCGTGCTCACATGCCATCAAGTGCTTTCAACATACAGGTTTAGGGCCAACCAACTATGTTAATTGGCAATACAGTGTTGTTGCATACTTAACCATATATAGTAGGCAGTTGCAGCCACTGGGTGCTGAGTATTATTGGTCGTCGGAACCATTTAAAATGGTGTGTAATAAAGACTATTTCTGTAAGCTACAAATGCAAATAAGACAGCATATATGTAACCAAATGGATGTTGGTGATACAGTTTATGAGCATAAATATGGCATATGCTCGCAAACAGGACACGAATGTCATAAATATCCTTTAACTGGTTTGGATGGCTTTGGTAATCTAGCTCTTGGTGCAAGTTCATACAATGTGCCCAATAATCAAGGATATACATAGTGTTTTGTTTTCGTAATATTTTTTTGTAATAAGTGTATGTACTTGTTTACGTTGTCAGATGTATCAAATAAACTTATATTTTCATTGTTTTTTCAGTTGAGTAAACTAACTAATTTTTTCTCCCATTCATGTAATCAAAAATAGTATTGGATTAATAAAAAAAAAACTTACCTTCACTTTCGAGTTTCACTCTAAAATTATTAGAATACTACACTGTCAGAGGAGGAAGATGTTTGATAAATAAGTGAATATATATAGTGCGGTTAAATACTATATTATGTGTGTTGTCTTGTCGATCTCAAAAACTGTTCGACTTCGAAAAAGTTGTTTTGTATCAGAAAGAATCTTTATAACGCGAAGCATAGCGCGATTAAATACTATGTTTTGTGTTAATATATATGGTGTGGCTAAATACTACGTTGTGTGTGTTTCCATACCCATAAATAACGGGCGCATTCTAGTTATTTTCTATGCTTAACCATTGCAAATAGCAACAGTTTCCATAAAAAGAGGATTTGTACTCCGAAACAAGCAACCCACAACAATAGAAAATTTGGCTAGGATGTGGGATTGATTAGGTTTTGGGGGACTGTGAGGTGCGATCAATTTTTTTATCGAGTTAATGGGGGGGGGGGGGAGGATCGCTGAAGGTTTTTAAAAATTTGGGGGGGGGGGGAGGGAGGTTTTCTGCCAAAACATGGGGGAAAGGGAAGTGGACGAGTATGTAACGCACGGTTTGATACTGTGTTTTATATATAACGCGTTAATGAATCGCACTTTACATAGCCGTCTTATCAGCTTCCAGGTAAAATGTGGTATTAAAAAGTGTTTTATATAATTTTATCTTAGTGTCCTAAACGGCCATTAAGGTAAAACGTTGTTTATTATAGCATTTTGTATATTTTGATCACTAATTTTTTTTCACGTATTAAAATATTTCGAATCCAAAAAGACAATATTTCGATTCTGGACTCTCAAACAAAAGAAAAGAAAGCAAGGAACCTTCAAGAATCAGGTGATTCAAGAAGAGGTTCGAAAATTTCTAAAGATTGGATCCATTCGCGAGGTAAAATATCCTAATTGATTAGCTAATACTGTTGTAGTTCCAAAGAAGAATGGTAAGTGGCAAGTTTGTGTAGATTACACAGATCTTAATAAAGCTTGTCCTAATGATTCTTTTTCACTACCACATATTGATCAACTGATTGATGCTACTGCAGGACATGAACTATTAAGTATTTTAGATGCATATTCAGGTTATAATCATATCAAAATGGATCAGGAAGATGAAGAAAAAACTTTATTTATAACAAACAGGGTAACTTATTGTTATAAAATAATGCACTTTGGTCTAAAGAATGCTGATGCAACATATCATAGGTTGATTACTAAAATGTTTCAAGAATATTTGGGAAAAACCATGGAGGCGTATATAGATGATATGCTTGTTGTTAAAACTCACCATTCAAAAGATCACATATCACACTTGTCTGATACATTTCAAATTCTCCGCAAATTTACGGGAGAAAGTGCAAGGCATTCTCTGAGTCCCATGGTTTTAGCACGATCACTTTATTGACTTAAAACTTGGCTTGAATTAATTTTGGACAAATTATGATTTATATGATTTTCATGTTTTACCTATCCGCTTTTATCTCTTCATTATTTAGAAAAATTAAAGAATATTTTGAATAATAAGATTCATATCTATTTTACTTATCCGCTTTTATCTCTTGATTATTTAGAAAAATTTAAAAATATTTTGAATAATAAGATTCATAACCACACTACGCAAGTGAATACGTGATCGACAAAATTTATTATGTAGTCATAACAGCGCTACGCAAGCAAATCCGCATTCATGACAAACGATTATTAGCACATTATTTACTTTTGAAACATTACTACAATTATACATTGAGGAAAAATTAACTTTTTAAAAATTTATTAAATGTCACTACTGCGCTACGCAAGAGAATTCGCGAGTTTTAGCAAAGGATAACTAAATTTAAAAAAATGACTACAACTAGCGGATATGGCATGAGATTGTTGAATTAATTTATTGAATAGCGATTTCATGAATAAAAAGATTAAAGCGCACCTACTAATTGCCTAACGTTTAAAATAATTGTTAAGGTGAGTAAGTTACATACCTATTAAAGGAAAATATGATTTATTAGAATTAATTGATGAGATACTTATATTTAAAAATAAATAAAATTGGGCCAGCTTTGATTATTGAATTCATAATGGCATTTGGCCAACGTAAAAGGTAACATGCCAAATATAATCAGAACGAACCAAGCAAAAATGAATCCTGCTTTTAATAAAGAATCCAATTTAAAATAAAAGAAATTAACTAATACAGTAAAAAATTTAAGGTACCAAATTATAGAAAATTGAAAATGAGTGAGAGAGCACCCAACTAAAAATACTACATGGGGAAGAAAATAAATATAAATATAACTTAATGAAGCTTAGCCTTAATGACTTGAGGAAAATTTTCTATTACAACTTCAGATATTCGAAATGAAATTCAAAAACATTTTTTAAAGAATCCAGCCCATTTCGATGAACTTCAATACTAACTTGAAGATAACAAAAAAATTCTAGCTCGGCTTAAAGACCGATGTGTAGTATACAAATTTATTACCTTTTTTATTTTTTTTCCGTAATACACGAACTCAGAATGAAAAAGTTTCAATAACATCATATCACCTGAAGGCTTAAAGTATTCATACATCCATTTATGAGATGACATAACTTGGTATATTGCTTCCCTGGCCCTTTAGCAATTAAACAATCAAAGCAGCTTTAAACTTTAGAAGAAACTGAGACTTAATGACATTAAACATGACAATGAAATACTGATTCGTGAAGTTAAGCACTTTATTCACACACTTATAAGCCAAACATCCGACAAATATGGTGAGGAAGTTTCAAAATAAGATTAAAACATTCATGACTTTACTTCAGCTGAATAAAAATGCATTAAGAAAAAGAACTTGAAGAGTACCTAGATGCAGAAGTTAAACAACAGCGAAGAACTTTGGTTTAAAGCGACTAACAGTCTCAGCACTAACAACAACAAATCAGCAGCAGATTCCAGCCCAAGAAAATGATCTAGAAGCACCTTGAGACCCAAAAATTCAAAGAAGGAAGAATCCCACGACTAACTTTTATAACTTTAGTTTCTTGAAATGTTTTTTTTTCTTTCCGGAAACCTCACACAAAAGCACTCAAATTTATGCTTACTTTCTTGATTTTCAGCTTACTACTGGATAAGTTTAGCTGCTGAATTTTACTCTCAAAGTTGAATTTTCTTCAAGTGTAAAAGGATGTTCAGCCTCCTCTTTAATGATATGGAAAGACCTCCCTTTATAGGAGAGGAGACTCTTGGGACAGATTTTATTTTAGCCAAAAATATATCCAAAATGATAGATTTTTTTGACGCAAAATCTGTCCAAAACCAGAACTATGTCCATTGAACAGTCTGTCTTACCAATTGTGAGCACGTGATTTTTGCCCTATATGAATTCCTCCTATAAATACAAGAAAAATAATTTTTCTCATTTTTACAATTTTATATGATTTTGTGATAATTTGTATGCATGTGTATTTAACTCACGAAAAGAACAAAAATATCTTGCATAGCATTTAGGGTTTATCTTTACATTTCAGGTTAATTAATAAATTAGTTGTTTTATAAAAAATGGAAAAATAAAAATTAAAAAAAATGGCTCATTTTTACATTTTAGCCTTTTTATATTATTAGTAATTTCTTTTTTCTTAATTTAGAGGTAATTGACTTTCATGAATTTCTTAGTAGGTAATTAACTTAATTTTACATCTTAGTTTAATTTAAGTTTTTTTATTTAATCAAAATGAGGAAAAAAAATCTTAGATAGTTGATCTTGAAATAAAAGGCTAGAATTGGGCCAAAATCATATTAAAATTCCAGCCCAGTGCAATTTCTCTTTTAAACCCAACCCAAATCAACCTCTACCCAACCCCAAACCGGGCCGACCCGACCCGACCCAATACCCAAACCCATTTCACAACCTAAAAAACCTAGACCTAAGATACACACAGCAAGATACACGCTGATACAATTGAGGAAAAATCAGTGCAGCTTTGGCGAGAAAGCGACCCCTGAAGATCATTCCTCATCGAAGAACCCATTGGCAGCCCTTCCCGTCGGCGTTACCCCCACCTCTGCATCGTCTTCTCTAAATGACCCCTTATGGAAAGACCTCCCTTTATAGGAGAGGAGACTCTTGGGATAGTTTTATTTTAGCCAAAAATCTATCCAAAATGATCGATTTTTTAACCCAAAATCTGTCCAAAACCAGAACTATGTCCATTGAACAGTTTGTCTTACCAACTGTGAGCACGTGATTTTTGCCCTATATGAATTCCTGCTATAAATACAAGAAAAATAATTTTTCTCATTTTTACAATTTTGTAGGATTTTGTGATAATTTGTATGCTTGTGTATTTAACTCACGAAATGTACAAAAATATCTTGCATAACATTTAGGGTTTATCTTTACATTTCAGGTTAATTAATAAATTAGTTGTTTTATAAAAAATGGAAAAATAAAAATTAAAAAAAATTGCTCATTTTTACATTTTAGCCTTTTTATATTATTAGTAATTTCTTTTTTCTTAATTTAGAGGTAATTGACTTTCATGAATTTCTTAGTAGGTAATTAACTTAATTTTACATCTTAGTTTAATTTAAGTTTTTTTATTTAATCAAAATGAGGAAAAGAAATCTTGGATAGTTGATCTTGAAATAAAAGGCTAGAATTGGGCCAAAATCATATTAAAATTCCAGCCCAATGCAATTTCTCTTTTAAACCCAACCCAAATCAACCTCTACCCAACCCCAAACCGGGCCGACCCGACCCGACCCAATACCCAAACCCATTTCACAACCTAAAAAACCTAGACCTAAGATACACACAACAAGATACACGCTAATACAATTGAAGAAAAATCAGTGCAGCTTCGGCGAGAAAGCGACCCCTGAAGATCATACCTCATCGAAGAACCAATCAGCAGCCCTTCCCATCGGCGTTACCCCCACCTCTGCATCGTCTTCTCTAAATGACCCCTTATGGAAAGACCTCCCTTTATAGGAGTGGAGACTCTTGGGACAGATTTTATTTTAGCCAAAAATCTATCCAAAATGATAGATTTTTTAACCCAAAATCTGTCCAAAACCAGAACTATGTCCATTGAAAAGTTTGTCTTACCAACTGTGAGCACGTGATTTTTATCCTATATGAATTCCTCCTATAAATACAAGAAAAATACTTTTTCTCATTTTTACAATTTTGTAGGATTTTGTGATAATTTGTATGCATGTGTATTTAACTCACGAAATGTACAAAAATATCTTGCATAGCATTTAGGGTTTATCTTTACATTTCAGGTTAATTAATAAATTAGTTATTTTATAAAAAATGGAAAAATAAAAATTAAAAAAAATGGCTCATTTTTACATTTTAGCCTTTTTATATTATTAGTAATTTCTTTTTTCTTAATTTAGAGGTAATTGACTTTCATGAATTTCTTAGTAGGTAATTAACTTAATTTTACATCTTAGTTTAATTTAAGTTTTTTTATTTAATCAAAATGAGGAAAAGAAATCTTGGATATTTGATCTTGAAATAAAAGGCTAGAATTGGACCAAAATCATATTAAAATTCCAGCCCAATGCAATTTCTCTTTTAAACCCAACCCAAATCAACCTCTACCCAACCCCAAACCGGGCCGACACGACCCGACCCAATACCCAAACCCATTTCACAACCTAAAAAACCTAGACCTAAGATACACACAACAAGATACACGCTGATACAATTGAAGAAAAATCAGTGCAGCTTTGGCGAGAAAGCGACCCCTGAAGATCATTCCTCATCGAAGAACCCATCGGCAGCCCTTCCCGTCGGTGTTACCCCCACCTCTGCATCGTCTTCTCTAAATGACCCCTGCTCTTTTTATCGACCATTAACATAGACAGTAACAGAGACGACCCCCCTGAAGCTTCTTCCTCTTGACCCACCTTCTGAACCTCTTGAAATCGCTTTAAGAAGCAAGCGTAGTAGAGAACAAAAGACCACCCTTCTAGCGCTAACTCCTCTTCGTTTAACAACTGAAATCAGTGACCATTTCCACCACAACTAGATCTTGTTACACGAGAGATCTGGCCAATTTTGAGGTCTGGTCTTAATTACACTGAGGTTACCGGTGAAGCTCTGGTCCTGCAGGTCGAGGATGTCATCTGGTCAGTGCTTTTAGGAATTGTTGGAACTGTAAAAGTTCGATCTTCTTTCAGATTATATGTAAGTGCTTGAATTTATAATTTGTTTGTTTTGGTATTTAACTTGTTCTGAATAGTTATTTCATTACTACTTATTCTTCGATTTTGTTTTGCTCTACTATTTTGTTTGAATACTTGGTTTGGTATCATTTCATGTGAGATTGCGCTTAATTCCTCCACGAAGGTATGATATTATAAAATGGTATATGCTTCAGTAGATGAAGTTTGAGACACTGAGTAAAGACAAAATTTGAATGTCTCTGTTGTCTTATTTGTGCCTGTGATGAGCAGCAATACTGGAAGGGACTCACATATTGGTAAATCCCACATAATGAATTCGATTACGCTCCACTACTGTCATGAATAATTCTCCAGATGCTTGGATCATATGCAGTTCAAACATATTGTTGTGAAAGCTGCTAATGTGGTCTTTATGAATATATATTGAGTATTTGAGTTTTATGTTTTATTTAGTTATCATTTCTCGTTATTTCCTTCTTTTCAGTTGGGAATTTGCACAAATTGAATTGTGTCATTTTTTGCCTCTTAGTTGTTTAGGAAAAACTTACTCTTGGCATGTTACTTTGTAGCTAGCTAGTGTGACAGACCATCAATTTTTGGTGTTATGGGTTACTTAGCAACGTAAATATTGTGTTTCCTTTTACTGCTCTATTCCTTCATCTTGGCCTTTGATTTTCGTTGTGATGTGATTGTAAATATCATTACGCATTACTGTTAAAGCGAGAATACGAAGAGATGGGGTATTTGTTTTTCATGAAATGTGCTTGTGTTTTTTTCATTTGGAATGAAAATATTAATTGTACTAGATTTTGACTATTCTGTCTCTTAAGTGCAAGCGATATTTCTTCAATTCACGCCTACCGCATATGGGTAGGCGAACCTTTAGGCACATAATTAGATCATCACAACAACAGGTAATGTTCCCATGGCGTGGTTATGATACTTGATGTCAAATTAGTTGTAAAAATGAATATTCATAGTTCACTTAGTTGAAGGCATTTTCTTTAATTAATCGAGGTGCACCATATCAAACAAGACCAATACCTATGGCCCTCACTTTATTTAATCTTGAATTGATCCTTAGATTCTGAGGTGTACTGTTTAGTAAATTCCATGGCGCTCGCACAGTTGCAAACGCAGAATTGCATTAGGCATTAGCTTAATAATTCACCTTTCCTAAATTTGGGTGCACATTTATGTGACCCAAATTCAAATCTCAATGAATTTGGAATGTGTCAATAACCACGGGTGCATTTATGTGATGTAGTTCGAGACATGTTTTAACGGCGTTGCAGTTCTCTTTAAAACTAATAATAATAAAAGTGGTTAAAGATTTAAAAATGCACATAGGTTCATAAATGTATAAAATCAGATAATTTAAGCCAAATATAACAGTTGAATGACCGTGCTAGAACCAAGGAATCCGGGAATACCTAACACCTTCTCCCGGGTTAACAAAATTCTTTACCCAGATTTTTGGTTCGCGGACTATTAAACAGAGTTATTCTTTTCTCGATTCGGGATTTTAAACGGTGACTTGGGACACCATAAATCTCCCAAGTGGTGACTCTTAAATTCTCTTAAATAATTGAATCCCGTTTCGATTGTCCTTTAATTGAAAAAACTCCTTTATCAATGCCATTCGCCGGGTTGTAGTAGCCAAAAGGAGGTGTGACAGCTCTGATGACTCTGGTGGGTATCGAACCCAGAATCTTTGGTTCAGGGTTCGAGAATTCGAGCTTCGAATAAATTTTGTATTTGGCTTTGTCTATTAATTGTTTTGTTTTTACATGTTGTCTTAATGTGCAAAATGTTGCCTTTTACCACTTTGATATTATTTGAACTGTATATAAACTGCCGCAAAACCCCTCTCTTCTCACCTATGGGGATGTGCTCGCGGGTCGAGACCCTCTATTCTGTTAGTGTCACACCTTGAAATAAGAAAGAGGCTCGGACAAGCTACAAAGCCGGACGATCTTGCGGGTCCCTTGTATGTAGCCCCTTCCTCGACTCGAGTTGTCCGCTCGGGTACACAGTCTAGAACAAATACCTAGGCCTTAAACATAGAATAACTTAGCCTCATGCCGGATCCCTAGTAGGAACGTTTGTTTGCATCACGTGCATTTGACATAGGGGACTTAATACAGGGGTTGGGTCCGTCTAGGATAGGTGTACCAAAATTGAAAGACCATCCTAATGCATTTTATATGCCACATGTTGCATTTTTTCAAGGGTGAAAGGGTCATTTGGCAGACCAATGATAGCTGAGGGTAAATGAAAAATAATGAAAAAAGGAAAGAGAGGGTGAAGTGTGAAAATAAAGCAAGTAGGATCTAGTTATGTTCTGTTACATTTTTATTTTAAAAAAAGACACAAATAGATATATGAAAAAGTCAAAAAATATTTTGCTCTTTTTCACCATTTCCTGAAAATAAAAAAAAAAAAAGAAAAAAAATCCAAAAAGTGTTTACATATTTCATCATTTTTCAAAAAAAGAGACAAAAGAAGGTGTTTTCTTTAAAAAAATTAGCTGTTTTTTTATTATTTCTTGTCTGTATCCAATTTGCCCGAACTAGGCAAACCTGATTCTCGTCTTTCGGGGCGTGATACGTAGGCAACCCACATAGGGTCCGGTCTTCCTAGTAAATCTTAGGTACTTGGCTTTTTGGGGTCATAGTCATATTTTGTACTTCTAGCCACTTTTAGCTACATAGGTTAGTTTTAGAATTCAAAAGTTGTTTGTTGTAAATTGTGTGAATTGAGTTGTGTCAATGGACTCTACTATTGAAATTCTTAGAGTTCAAGATGGAATTCTCTTGTCAAACTTCTTTTATGCTGACGAAAGTTCTATTGAGATCAGTATTTATTTGTTGGAGCATTGTTTTATGATATTAATTCGATCTATGAATTGTTCGTGGGCCAATGTTTGAAAGAAAATCTTGCATTAAACACCAATTATCTTTGTGCTAAGACTGTGGAGTTCTGAAGCTTGTCTTGTTGAAGTTTGCCACTATTTGTGAAGTTTTTGGAGTAAATTGATAGATGAAACTCTCCTAGTTTGAACTTGTTACCACTGGTTTCTAATAGTTATTGTTGTTGTCGAGTTTAATAGAGGGGATTCAGTGGGACTAGAGATTGAGCATGCTTGAATTGTGATTTGGTTGAACATATAGTAAGCTATATCTGTTGGAAATTTATGTTAGTTGAGATTGTGCTTGAGTTCATCAGTGATAGTGGAAAGCTGGTTTTTACTTGGAGTGATGTTATCTTTTAGTTGATTTATTCTTTTACATTGCAACACATCTTGAGTTAGTTGTTCTGGCATTCAAGTTCTCAAAGTGGATGCAAAATGGGCTCTTACACAAGTATTATTATACGTGTTTTTTTAGCATGTTTTAGTTGTAAACCTTGATCTCTACAAGGTTGATCTTTTCCTAAGAAGCTGAAAATTGAGAAGAACTGGATATTGGTGAAAATCTATATATATACTTTGCTAAGTTTTACATTTATCAACAGCATACTTGGCATCCAAGTACGCATTGCTTCAGCTTAGCTGTGGTTTATATGCCAACAACACACTATTGAAATTCAAGTTTTGAGCTGTTTTTTTAAAGCAGATCCTACACCATTCAGCTGTACTTTGTGGTTATTCTGACTCAATATTGTTGTGATTCTAGTGCTTTGTTTCTACAATTGAAGTCGTCATTCTAAGCTGAAAATTTCTGTGCCTATTGCTGCTGAATTTAATGCTCCAAGGTGTTGCTGAAGTTCTGAGTTTTGAGAAGCAATTGAATAGCGAACCTGCCAGCTTGTTTGAATCTTGGAATTTTGCATTTAAATGAAATATGTTTATGTAATACAAGTTCCCTAAGCATTATTTGTATTTTCTACAACATTTTGTGAACCTGAATGGGTTTTGACATTAGAGCTTGTTTGAAGAATTTTGGACTCAAATAAGAGTGTTTTGGACTGCTATTAAAAGTTGTTGAGACAACCTTGAAAATTTACACTTTTGCACCAGTTGTCTAGTGAGTGCAAGCTGATTTTTCTGCACAGTTAAATTCTATTGATTACAAATGTTTTGATGATTCTGTTAACAGAGAATTACCAGCTGAAAAATATTGCTTAAAGTTACCTTGTTCGTTGCTGCTAGTTTAGTTTGGTGTGAGTTGGTCCAGCAGGCTATAAATTTAAATCTATAGAGTTGTCTGTAGTAGAATTTTCTGCTTGGTATTAAATTTAAATTACATTTTGAGTTTGATCCTACACAGTTGCTGAGTTTCAATTAGCAGTCAAGTTACAATCGTGTTGTTTGGATTTTTTCACTCACTTTAGCATGTAAATATATTTATTAAGTTTAATCTCGATATTTTAGTCTTTATTTCCCTTTGTAGTTGGTTTATTTAACAAAATTTAAAAAAAAAAACTACAAAAAGAGTTACATTTTTTAGTGTACTAACTTTATTTTCATTTACAAAGAAAGTAGAGTTTCCAAAAATATAGTCTTATTTAGTATAGTGATTTTTTAAATATTTTTCTGTGTGATTTTTAGTTTAGTAGTATTTAATTTTTAGTTTTGTTACATTAGATTGTCCTTAAAACAAATTAAAAAATGATGAAAAGAAGAAGAGAAAGCAGAAAGCAGAGAATGAAAAGATTTTTTTTTTGGGGATTACCACTTTTTGGGTGATTTGTTGAGGTTTACAAATATTTATAGAAATTGCTTGAAGTGTATTGAGGCTACAAAGTTGTTTGGTTTAATTACCATTGCTTCAATTATTTAAGAACATGGGTCTGAAGATTACCATTAGACTGCAACTTTGTCAGTTATTGTGAGGATGTCCAGAATTGTAGAATTGATCAGTTTTTGTATATGTGACCATCTTTTGTAAATTTGGTCGTCAGCTAGTAGCATATCTTTAAAAAGGGTCAAGAGTTAGATAAGGTTGGATTTGTTTCTTTGTTGCTCAGTATTATATGGTTTTGGTAGTATTGAAATGGTTTTAAGTTATTTTCTTTTAAAAAAATAATTTTTTTTGTTTCTTAGAGCTTTCATGGTTTGAGTTGTATAAAAATAAATAAAAAATGAGTTAGTTTATTTGCATCTCGATCTTCCAGTACTACGCAAAGGTATGATGCATGCAGCGTCATGATACTTAGGCAACCTACATAGGGTTTGATCGAATCATTTTGTTTTTTTTAAAAAGATTAAAAAAGAAAAAAAGAAGAAAAAAGAAAGAGGAAAGGAAAAAAAAGAAAAAGTTGTATAATTATGGGAAATGAAAATTAAAGGAAAGAAAAGAGTGATAAATAGAAAAAGAGGAAGGAAAACGATCAATCAAGTGCCAGAAAAGCAAAGAAAAGAGATGTTGAAATGAACAAATTGGGATGATGCCATATGACCTTCATCCCCTCGAAGTCATGTTAGAACCGGTAACTGTGACTAGGTGCACTGCATGCAATGTGATATTTTAGTTGTTTAATTCCCTAACTCTAACATGATGGCTTCATTTTGTTATGCTCATAGCAGAAGGGTGGTTGCTTTGTGGTTTTTAAAGTAGTAACTCTCCTCTACAACACAAAGTCAATGGCAATGGAAGACAACAACAAAACTGGGTTGGTTGATACCGAGGCCTGAAAGCAGTTGGTTGACCAGGACAATAGGTTAATTGAAGAGGTAAAACTGTTGAGATAACACATGGCGGAAATGTATCAGGCTTGGATGATTGGGAAAGCACCACCCCTGCCACCACCTAGCTTCGTAGATGCTACCCATCTCCAAACTCCGGTCATGGTTCCGAATGATCCTCCATACTCTCCAGATGCACCTGCTTATTACAGTTTATCCAACCACCCTAGCAGCTCTGGCACTCATCCCCAGCTATATATTCCCACAGGTGCCCTCCTGTCACATCCATTCTCCCCGACAATGGTACCTACTCGAAGCTCATGATATCTTATGCTTCCCCTCAGAGGTTGCCCACAAGGTTTCCAACTTTGACAATCAAGGCCCGCGTGATGAGCCTCATGTAGGAAGTGAAAGGTTAACAAGAAGACAGTCCTTGAAGAACAAGCAAGGAATGCGAGACTAGGGTAATATGGCTTGCGAAGAACTATTGGTATCCCCTGATGTTCGCTTACCCGCAGAGTTCAAAGTGCCAAAATTTAACTTGTACGATCGGTGTGGACATCTGGTAGCCCACTTGAGGGTTTATTGCAGTGAAATAAGAGGCGTTGGAGAGAAAGATGACATGTTGCTAGTATATCTCAACAAGAGCCTAACTAGGGCAGCATTGGACTGGCATACTCGTCAAGATGACGGTAAATGGCCTACATTGGGTGACATGGCTCAAGATTTTGTTTGATACTTTGAATACAAGTCAAGTATTACCCCAGATTGCTCCTCCCTATCAAAAATGAAAAAGAAGCCGGAGGAAAGCTTTAGGTAGTTTGGGCTCAGATGGAGGGAGCAAGCTGCTCGAGTCAGTATCCAGATTGGTGAAGAGGAAATGGTTGAGCTTTTCCTACAAGCCCAGGAGCCCACCTACTTCAGTTATTTGATCCCGATTTTGGGAAAACCTTTCAATGACGTGTTAAAAATGGAAGAGCAAGTAGAAGAGCGAATCAAGCCAGGAAAAATCATGAGTGGTTCGAAAGACATTCATAACATCCAAGTAAGCTTCGGCGGAAGAAAGAGAAATAGAAAAGATGATCAGCATTTCCATCCTCGACATCGTCCTCGTAGATATCTTTGCATACCAGATGATCCTCCCCAACATTGCTTCTCTCCACAGAACTCCCATAATCGTACATCACTTTCCCCATACCCAGCTCTACAGAATGCCTACGCACCCCCACGAGCTTATCGAAATCCTTCTGGATCAGGTTTCCAGCCCAACCAAGCATGTAAGAATGAGAGGCTACTGAAAAAAGAAAAGGCTTTCACCCCTATCGGAGTATATGGCAGTTTGTTCCAAAGGTTGAAGCAATTGGACATGTTGAAGTCAATTCAGATGGAAATGCCAAACCCTCTGTTAAGAAGTTTGATGTGTCTCAAAGGTGCGCATATTGCTCAGATGCTCCGGGGCATGACACAAAGAAGTGCTGGAGTCTAAAGAAAGCAATTCAGAAGCCTATTGATGCAGGTGACATTGCCGTGCAAAATCCGGATGCAGCAGACACTAGCTAAAGTCCATCGCTTGTGCATAATGAGATGCACATATTGGAATGTGAGAGTTCTTCTGGGAGCCTCGGAGGCATGAGTGCTGCTAAGCTTTCAACGCTACTAGAGGTTGATCTTCAGAAAGAGCCGGTGAAAGGAACCCAAAAGCAATCTATTAAGAACAATGTCATGAAGGCTTGTGAATTACCTAGTGTTATTGTTGTGGAACCCAGTGGCTAATATGTCCTGATGGATAATTGGGAAAAAGCTCCATTCCTTGGTCAGCCAGAGAGGAGATTTGGTGGTTTATTTTGTTGTCATTTCTATTGTCCGAGTTATTTTTAGGGTTGTAATCCGGATATTGTCTTGTGATTCAAACCCTTCTATCCTTTTATTTTTCCTAGTTTTGTTTAGTGTCTTCTAGGTTCATTCTAGGGTTTTAACCCCAGTTTTTTTACTTGTTTTGCTGTTCAAGCTTTTTCACCATTTGTTTAATGCAATTTTCTACTTTTCGTTATTCTAGTCATTTGGTTTAGTTTTCTTTTCTTTTTACAATTCTTTTCCCTGTTGGCTTTAATGATATGACATGCATGCATAACCCCAGGCCTGGTCTTAAAAGATTACTCATAAGGCAATAGAGACACTCGGGGGAAATAAGAATAGATTTTGACCCTTTGAGATATTTTGAAGCCCGAATCACGGGCAGATAGAACATGAAGAAATCCTAAAAGAAAGTTTACCAAACTGGCAGGGACCATTTGTTGCAGCTAGAGTGTTGTCCAGTGGTGTATTATATTTGATAGATAAGGAAGGGAAATGTGTAGAAATGGCTATCAATTCTCACGTAGTCATGAGATACTATGTATGATTCCTTTGACTAATTGTACTTGTTTTTCTTGGCATATTTTGAAATTGGCATGAGGAAGGCATTTTATTCTTCTATCTAAACACTTTATACTTTTCCAACCCTTTTGATCTTTAGTTATTTTCTTTCATACCCCTCTTTTGGTATCGGTAACAAAAGTCAGAAACCCAGGTGTGAGAAGGCAGGGAAAGGAAAAGAACGAAAAGAATGAAAATAAAAGAAAAGAAAAAGAAAATAAAACAAGAAAAGAAAAGAGAAGAGAAAAGAGGAAAGGAGAAGTAAAAGAGAAAGAAGACAAAGCAAAAAAAAAAAGGAAAATAAAAGAAAAGAAAAACAAAAAGAAAAAGGGAAAACAGACAAACAACAATAAAAACAAGGAATTCTTATGAACTACGTTTGACCTGATTCATTTTAAGGATACGTAGGCAGCCTCACGGTTCGATCTCATTAAAATAAAAATCCAAAAGCCCCCAAGCGAGAAACTAGGGCAGAAGTTGTGGTTGTTGTAAGAAATCTAATTTCCAAAGTTGTAGTTTTAAATCCATTTGGATTGTTTTGAGCCTTTGATACCCTTTCCTTCTAACCCTATCCAAAAGCCCAGTTACAGTTCAAAGAAAGACCTCTGATCAGTCTTCAAGAGATGCCATGTTGAGAAAGTAGAGGTGATCCATGTCAGGGGCAACACACTGGTCCAAGCAGGAAAAATAATCAAAATGAGAGAGTCTTATTGGTGAAAACCCTCACGGGCACCTTAAGGCGATGAGAGCTGCAAGAAATAAAAATGAGAGAGTCTTATTGGTGAAAATCGTCACGGGCACCTTGAGGCGACTGTAAGTTGAGAGAAAGAACAAAATGAGAGAGGCTTGATGGTGAAAACCCCTCTGGGCACAACAAGCCGAATAAGGATTTTGAATCAGATTGGGTAATCGGAGCATTGAAGCCCAGCTTCACGGTCTGGGGGATATAACAAGAGTTAAACATCAGATATGCTTAACAGAATAGGCCGAGGTGCATGTCATGGTCGTTATAGTTGGTAACCGCAGTTTATAGGTTTATACTTTTTAGTTTTTTTGTTAGGAATCATCTCCTTTCATTGTCCTCTACTCTGTTCCTTTTGTCTTGTTTATGCCCTCCTCTTGAGTTTGTCGGGTCATAACAAGTGAGAAATGACTTCAAAATGTGCCACCAGCTTTTGCATAAAAGGGGACATGTTTGTCACATCAAAGCAGCATAAGTCAGGAAAGAACAATAGTCACACTGAGCTGGTAGCGATCCATATGTTTTGGGATTCATTTGAAATACAAAGGCTTGGTATATATCACTTCATGGACCATGCAACAGAATGAGGGCTAGGGTGAATAGATCAAAGGTGTTTTTTGTGATAAGAAGGCTGGTAAACCAATAACAAGCAAGATCTTCCAAGAAGAAATCGAAGTTATCATGGCTAGCGATGAAGCAATAGACCTCAAGGTTAGAGCCAGTAATTTGGGTCAGGAAAGAACATCATATACAATGTGGTTGGTGAATATGCTTTGGGGATCAGGTGAAACACAAGAGTTTGACAGATGTCGGTTCTGGAACAATGCAACCGACGGAAGGTATTGGGTTCAAGTGAGAAGAGGTATTTTATGGGTTAAGGTATACATAGTAAGCGGTTAGTCAATGGGCAAACAGGGTCTTCAAATAACAATCAATCATCATGACAAGTGAATGAGCAACAGACCTCAAGGTCAAGGCCAGTGGTTTAAGTCAATGAAAACAGCATACACACGAAGTGGGGGGTGATGGACATGCTTTTGGGGGTCATGTGAAACACAAAGGATGGAAAGATGCCTGTTCATAAGCAATGCAACAAATGGAGGATATGGGGTCTAAATGGAGACGAGGTATTTTCTGCGATAAGGGTGACAAAGAAATTGATTAGCCTATAAGCAAGCAATGACTTTCAAGGTGAAATCAAAGCTATCGTGGCAAGTGAAGGAGCACAACACAAAGATAGAAAAAGGCCACGAAGCTTAGCCAAGCATAGTAAATTGACTCAGCAATCTTTGGAAAGATGTAACAGTTCTGGAAAAGGGTCGGAAATGCAACACAAAGAGGGGAAGTAGAGCAAAGTCACAAGGCTCAAGGGACGGCCGAGCATAATGCACTGACAGGGCAATCTAAGAAAGGATGCACGGATTCTAGGAAAGAGTCAAAAGCGCAACACGAAGTATGAAAAGCCACAAGGATTAACCAAGCGGAATACGTTGACTCAGCAACTTCATGAAAGGATGTAAGAGTTCTAGCAAGAGGGTCGAAAGTCCAACACAAGGATGGGGGTGTAGAGTAAAGCCACAAGGGTCAGAGGGTCAGCCAAGCATAATACATTGACTTGGCAATCTCGGGAAAGGTGCAAGAATTCTGGCAAAAGGGCTAGTAATGTAACACAATAGTGGGTGAGCAAAGTAAAGTAATAAAGGTTTGAGGGTCAGCCAACCGACTCAGGCAACTCATCATCAACATGGAAATTTGAACACAATGGAACACGACAGTGAGGAGGCCGTTTCCAGCAAGAATGCCGCAAGCTAACCACCACTAGTCAAACTAACAAGTTTTCTTTGATTGACACCGGGGCAGAAAATTCTAGAAGATCCTAAGGGAGGTCGCCCACAGGAGAGGGCAAGCACATGGCAGGTATGATCAAAACCTCAAGCCCATCTGAAAATGGGACCCAGTTCAAACTCAAAAGGGACATAGTCCATCATAAATATCCTCCCCAGCAAAGAGCACAAGGGGACAAACTTTAACTAGCAAACGCCACTAGGAACAATTGAGGGTTAAAAGAAGCATGGAAGTTGAGATAGAACACAGTTTGAAACTCAGACAAGTGCGGGTAACATGGGCAAGCACCAACACCTTTCCTAGTAAGAGTCGCAGAAACCCTCCCGGAAAATAATCACTAGTAAAAAAAACTAGAAGTTAGAATTTGCATTTAAGTTAGAATCCTCAGGACCCTCCTGGAAAATGGGACTCATTTAAAGGTTAGAGGTAATCATGGATAGTAAAGGGCATAAATGACTTGCATGTTGAAGTAGGATTCAGTTAAGAGTTGTCAGGACCCTCCTGAAAAATGAGACTTAGCCTAGAAAACAAACACTCAGGGGGCATGGTCAAACCCAAATACTTCCCAAACAAGAGTCATAAGGACCCCCGGAAAATGGGACATAGCTTTAAATACTAACCCTCAGCAGACACATTTTATTGTCTAACTAAAAGTTGTCAGGACCCGCCTGGATAATGGGAAGTAGTTTGAATCACCAATCACCAGCAAAACCCTAGCAAATATATCTCATAACAAGACATAGTGGAAAATAATACCTTTTGAGAAACATAACATAGTCTTAAAGTTGTCATCAGTTAAGAATTGTCAGGACCCTCATAGATAATGGGACTTAGCTTACATTTAGAGATATTTGGTAAGGGGAATTGATTAACACTCACGGATACGCCTAGCACCAAACTGGGGCATGAAGAATTTCTTGTGTTTTGTTTGTTTTGTTGTGATCAGGTACACATGCAGCAGTCTCAGGGAATACTTTTCAAGATTCAAGTTTGTTAATCAGGCGCCAACCTGTAGAAAAAGGGAGTACTTTTCAAGATTCAAGTTTTGGAAATCAGGAACCCACATGTAGAATAAGGGAATATTTTTCAAAATTCAAGTCTTGGTAATCAGGTGACCACCTGTAGAAGAAGGGAATATTTTTCAAAATTCAAGTCTTGATAATTAGGCGGCCACCTATAGAACGAGGGAATATTTTTCTAAATTTCAAGTTTTGGTAATCAGGCACCCACCTGTAGAACAAGGGAATATTTTTCAAAATTTCAAGTTTTGGCAATCAGGCGCCCACCTGGAGAGCAAGGGAGTACTTTTCAAAATTTCAAGTTTCGGTAATCAGGCGCCCACATATAGAACAAGGGAATATTTTTCAAAATTTCAAGTTTTGGAAATCAAGTGCCCACCTGGAGAAGAAGGGAATATTTTTCAAAATTTCAAGTTTTGGTAATCAAGCGCCTTCCTATAGAACAAGGGAATATTTTTCAAATTTTCAAGTTTTGGTAATCAAGCGTCCACCTGTAGAACAAGGGAATATTTTTCAAAATCCAAGTCTTGGTAGTCAGGCGCCCACCTAAAGTAAAAGGGAATATTTTTCAAAATTTCATGTTTCGGTAATCAGGTGCCCACCTGGAGAATAAGGGAATATTTTTAATAATTTCAAGTTTTGGTAATCAGGTGCCCACCTCGAGAACAAGGGAATATTTTTCAAACTTTCAAGTTTTGGTAATCAGGCGCCCACCTGTAGAACAAGGGAATATTTTTGAAGTTGTAAGTTTTGGCAATCAGGCGCCCACCTGTAGAACAACGGAATACTTTTCAAGTGTCATGTTTTGGTAATCACACACCCACCTGGAGAACAAGGGAGTAGATTTCAGTTTCATTCAAGCTTTGGTAATCAGGCGCCTACCTGGAGAACAAGAAAACACAATTCAAGTTCACCAATCAGGCATCCGCCTTGATAAAGGGAAAAACATCTCATATTACAAGTCAGCAACAAAAGAAACTCGCAGCGAGAATGCGAGTCAACCATCCGAGGTAGTCAACAAAAGTCAGTCACAATAAAGAAAAGAAGAAGAAAAAGGAAGGCAAGCAAGAAGTTAATCCAAATAAAAGCAGATGAAAGATGTGAATTTCTCAAGGCATAGTTGAGGTCGCAAGCGCTACATGTCCGGTCTTAATTGAGAAAAACTGAAGAAGAACGTGCTAGTACCTGCACATAACAAGCGTCAAGGTTGAAATCTAAAGTCTGAATGAAGAACCACTCAGGACTCAAGATCAAGCTTCAAAAGACTTATAGATAGGAACCTTGTAACTCATAGTGGACAGGTCTAGCTAGTCTTTTTCATCCTTTTGATTTTGATGGAATGACAAGACCGCGGACCGGAAACCTCGGTGGAACGACACCTCGAGCGGATCTTCACCTCAGCATACTCCTTCATCTCACTCACTCATGAACTACACTGACCTAATTCCTTTATAGCCAAGGATATGTAGGAAACTTCAGAAGCAGTGTGCGGTCAAATCTTTTCAAATGCTTCTCACATAGTATTCAAACGGACAAAAATCGCTCGTATTTGCTCGCGTATCTTTGCACGAAAACTCTTCGTGTTTCCGCACAAAGAGGGGAAACTGTGAGCACGTGATTTTTTCCTTATAAGAGTAACTCCTATAGATACAAGAAAAATAATTTTTCTCATTTTTATTATTTTATAGCATTTTGTGATAATTTGTGTGCATGTTTATTTAACTCTTGAAAAGTACAAAAATATCTTGCATTGCATTTAGGGTTTATGTTTACATTTCAGGTTAATTAGTAAATTAGTTGTTTTATAAAAAATAGAAAAAAAAATGGCTCATTTTTGCATTTTTTGCATTTTCATATTATTAGTAATTTGTTTTCTTAATTTAGAGGTAATTGACTTTCATGAATTTCTTAGTAGGTAATTAACTTAATTTTACATCTTAGTTTAATTTAAGTTTTTTTATTTAATAAAAAGGAGGAAAAGAAATCTTGGATAGTTGGTCTTGAAATAAAAGGCTAGAATTAGGCCAAAATCTTATTAAAATTCCAGCCCAATGCAATTTCGCTTTTAAACCCAACCCAAATCAGCCCCTACCAAACCTCAAACCGGGTCGACCGACCCGAACCAATACCCAAACCCATTTCCCAACCTAATAAACTTAGACCTAAGATACACAACAAGATACACGCTGATAAAATTAAAGAAAAAGCAGCGCACCTTTGGCGAGAAAGGGACCCATGAAGATCATTCCTCGTCGAAGAACCCTTCGGCAGCACTTCCCGTCGGCGTTACCCCCACCCCTGCATCGTCTTTTCCAAATGACCAATGCTCTTTTTATCAATCATGAACATAGACAGTAATAGAGACGCCCCCCCCCCCCCAAAGCTCCTCCACCTTCTGAACCTCTTGAAATCGTTGGAAGAAGCATGCATAATGGAGAACAAAAGACCACCCTTCTAGCGCTAACTCCTCTTTGTTTAACAACAGAAATCAGCGACCATTTCCACCACAGCTAGATCTTATTATACGAGAGATCTGGCCAGTTTCGAGGTCTGGTCGTAATTACTGTGAGGTTACCGGTGAAGCTCTGGTCGTGGTGGTCGAGGATGTCATCCGATCAGCGCTTTCAGGAGTTGTTGCGACTGTAAAAGTTTGATCTTCTTTAAGATTATATGTAAGCGCTAGAATTTATAATTTGTTTGTTTTTGGTTGGAATTATTTAACTTGTTCGGACTGGTTATTTTCATTACTACTTATTCTTCGATTTTGTTTTGCTTTACTATTTTGTTTGAATACTTGGTTTGGTATCATTTCATGTGAGATTGCGCTTAATTCCTCCACGAAGGTATGATATTATATAATGGTGTA
Source organism: Nicotiana benthamiana (assembly GCA_034376525.1). NCBI lineage: Eukaryota > Viridiplantae > Streptophyta > Magnoliopsida > Solanales > Solanaceae > Nicotiana > Nicotiana benthamiana. Next base: position 72,272,540 of record CM067332.1, read on the forward strand.
GATGAAGTTTGAGATATTGAGTAAAGACAAAATTGCAATGTCTCTGTTGTCTTATTTGTGCCTGTGATGAGCATCAATACTGGAAGGGACTCACATATTGGTAAATCCCACATAATGAATTCGATAATGCTCGACTACTGTCATGAATCATTCTCCAGATGCTTGGACCATATGCAGTTCAAACATATTGTTGTGAAAGCTTCTAATGTGGTCTTTATGAATATAAATTCAGTGTTTGAGTTTTGAGTTTTATTTAGTTATCATTTCTCGTTATTTCCTTCTTTTCAGTTTGGAATTTGCACAAATTAAGTTGTGTTGTTTTCCGTTTGTTAGTTGTTTAGGAAAAACTTATTCTTGGCATGTTACTTTGTAGCTAGCTAGTGTGACAGGCCATCAACGTTTGGTGTTATGGGTTACTTAGCAATGTAAATATTGTTTCCCTTTTACTGCTCCATTACTTCATCTTGGCCTTTGATTTTTTTTGTGCTGGGATTGGAAATACCATTACGCATTACTGTTAAAGCGAGAATACGAAGAGATGGGGGTATTTGTTTTCATGGAATGTGCTTGTGTTTATTTCATTTGGACTGAAAATATTAATTGTACTAGATTTTGACTATTATGTCGCTTATGTGCAAGAGATATTTCTTCAATTCACGCCTACCGCATCTGGTTAGGTGAACCTTTAGGCACGTAATTAAAATCATCACAACAACGGGTAAGGTTCCCATGGCGTAGTTATGATACTTGATCTCAAATTAGTTGTAAAAATTAATATTCATAATTCATTTAGTTGAAGGCATTTCCTTTAATTAATCGAGGTGCGCCATATCAAACAAGACCAATACCTATGGCCCTCACTTTATTTAATATTGAATTGATCCTTAGATTCCGAGGTGTGCCATTTAGTAAATTCCATGGCCCTAGCAAGGTTGCAAACGTAGAATTGCTTTAGGCGCCTTAGTTTAGTAATTTACCTTTCCTAAATTCGGGTGCACATTTCTGTGACTCAAATCCAAATCTTAACGAAGTGGGAATGTGTCAAAAATCACGGGTGCATTTATGTGACGTGGTTCGAATCATGTTTTAACGGCGTTTCAATTCTCTTTAAAAATAATAATTAAAGTGGTTAAACATTTAAAAATGCACATAGTTTCATAATTGGATAAACTTAGATAATATAAGTCAAATATAACAGTTGAGTGACCGTGCTAGAACCACGGAATCCGGGAATGCCTAACACCTTCTCCCGGGTTAATCGAATTCCTTACCCGAATTTCTGGTTCGCAGACTGTTAAACAGAGTCATTCTTTCCTCGATTAGGGATTCTAAATGGTGACTTGGGACACCATAAATCTCCTAAGTGGGGAATCTGAAATTCTCTTAAATAATTGAATCCCGTTCTGATTGTCCTTTAATTGGAAAAACTCCCTTATCTACGCCCTTCGCCGCGTTGTAGTAGCCAAAAGGAGGTGTGACATCAACTGTGGACAGAATTTTTGAGTATTTTACTCCAAAACAGTCCACAATAGAGAAAGTAACCAAACACGGACCCTATACTCGAGTATTTCTCACTACTTCAGTTTATAATCAATACATGACTTATTTAAGCTGAAAACTCAAACTAAAATCATGCTTAAAGGAAGATAAGGTCAAGCTTAACAAATCATTCGATGAACCGTCTAACCCGATGAACTAAACAATCCACCAATTTGAATCAAACGATCAAATAATCAACCGGATAGGTCGAGGAACACATATCCAAGAGTAACAAGCACAAATAAACAAACAATCGACTGGCTAGGTCGATAAAACCAAAAGTTGATTAATAACAAATTCATATGAAATAGTTGACCAGCTAGGTCGAAGAACCAAAATAAAAACTGACGAACTATATACGAGCTAATCGACCGGCAAGGTCGAAAGAAAGAAAGAAAACTAATTTGAAGTTATGAAGATACATGTGATTCTAGAATAACAAAGAATTACTAAAATAACATACACTGATAATACAACTAACAGAATTATGACTATGATTAATCCCTAAACCTAATGAAAATACACACAAAGAATCAGAGAAAAAGAAGAGAGAAGAAAAAAAAGAAAAAGGGAATAGGGTTATACCAAATAATGGAGGCCGATGCCAAATCAAACGAGGAGATGCCAAGGAAGATGAGTCGTGACTTCCCGACCTTGAATGGGAATTTCTTTCTAGCACACGTCAAAACAAGCGAGTTCTAGAATTGTGATAAAGAGAAACAAGCATTTTTGGTCGGGAATAGTCTAAAAATAAAAGGCCACTGATGGTCTTGGGCGGTCGAGGCAGTGGCGAGCTGTGGTGTAGCGGGCTGCGGGTTGATCGGGTCGGCAGTGATGGGGATTTTTGGGACATAAGTCAGATATATGGAATGAGAAGGAGAAGAGGAGGAAATGGTGCGACTTTGGAGGAGATTGGAGGTGGCGAATGGCAGGGGGTGGCGGCTAAGGCTTCGTATTTGGCTAGATTTGTAGAGTTTGGTGGGGATTTCGAGGATTTGGGATTTGGATATGGAAAGAAGAGGAAGAGACAAAGAGATGGTGAAAAAATAGGGTCCATTGGAGGTTGACTGTCATTGATGGAGAATTCTGGTGGGCGGCGCTGGGTGGTGACAACGGGGTCTAGGAGAGTATAGAGAAAGAGAGAAGAGATAGGAAGGAGAGAGGAATTAAGTGGAAAATGGGGGTCTTTTTCTGAGATATGGACCTTTAAATACCTAGTTGGGTAATAAATTTGGACCGTCGGATCAAGCAAAATTGAATGCATGAGATCCAATCTTCACATTACTAAATGAAACGACGTATTTTTGATCCAAAACTGACCCTCCCCTTGGCAGCCCCTTGTTGACCGGATTTGGACAAAATGGGCTCAAATATTGGGCCAATTTTGGCTCAATTTTAATTAAAATACAGTATTCCAAAAGGGAGAAAAATAGATAGAAAAATATAACAAAAGGGAGACTTCGGCTGCTACAAAACTGCTCGGAAGGGCAGCTCACCGTATAGTCTCGTACTAGGAGTCCAGTGTATGCACCGGGCTGATAACCAGATGTACTTGCCTCAGATCCTACACATTTAAGTGTAGAAGTGTAGCGTGAGTGCATAAACAATATGTACCCAGTAAGTATCCAATCTAACCTCGAAGAAGTAGTTACGAGGGGGTCGACTTTGACACTTAATATGGGCCAACAATGATATATCAAAATTATATACTAAGCATGGAGTACATGAATAATACTGAAAACTCAATAACGGAAAATAGTAGTTATTCCTTTCACGAATATTAAGTCCCAAGTTTATTTTCATCATTTAACAATTGTAAGTCAAGGAATTTTAGCAATATCAATCATGAATAGTTTCCAAAGATTTATCATGTAAAAGTTATGCCGAGGTCGTACGGACCATTCCAACTTAATATTTAAATTGTTTACTGTAGATGGTCGAATAGCACGAACCATAGACGCATTTATCTGCTACCGAGGTTTTTGGCCTGCTACATAAATAGAAAATACTTCAAAGAAACACAAAATTCTCAATAATAGTCAAGTGTCTTATTTACAATTTCAAGTAAGTGAAAATTTTAACCCTTTACAATTCTTTTATCATTTTCAATATGACTTATGTAATTAAGTTATCAAGTAGGGGAAAACATTACAAGTATAGCATGATATGAATCCTAGACTAACCGGACAACGGCATAATTTCTAGTTACGCATGGACTCTCGTCAACGCGTACATATGTAGCTCCCACAGTTAGGTATGCATATTTATTCAATTCACCTATGGGGTTAATTTCCTCTTACAAGGCTAGAAAAGAGACTTACTTCGTCTCAAGGCCTACTTACCTGTCCAAGGTTGCGCTCAAACCCCTAAATTTGGTTCCAAACAACTCGAAACTAGTCAAATATAATATAAAGTAATCAATAAATGTGCAAAAGTTCATATCCTAACTATCAAGGTGATTTCCCAAGCCTATTTGGAAAATTCTTAAAATTCACCCCCAGACCCACGTGCCCGGATTCCGAAATGTTTTGAAGAAATTTGATATCCATAATCCCATGAACTCAAATATATGATTTTTACTAATTCCATAACCAATTCCGTGGTCAAATCACTTTTTATCAAAAACCTATGTTTTCATCTAAACCCTTGATTTTTCACAAATTCTTACATTTTGATATGTCCATATCTATATATTTAACTCATATTGTGTAAAAATTAATTACCTCAAGGGGCCATGTGAAAACTCCCTTCCAATAGCTCCAAAAATCGTGAAAAAATGAGCTAAATGGTCTAAGTCTCGTAATTAATAAGTTGTGCACATGCCTCAGATGTCGTATTTGTGACACCTGGTTCGCAAATGCGAAGGTCACAAATGCAACAAACCAATCGCAAATCCAAACCCAAAATCAAATGGTCCACCCTCAATCAAACTTTTAAAAAACGTAAATTTCTATCTTTCGCTAAATGACCCCGAAACAACCAACGGACCTCCGAATCCACTTCCGGATGCACTCCTTAAGTCCATAATCACCATATGAAGTTATTTCCAGGTCGTCCAAAATCAGTATTAGGCACCGAGATTCTCCCTAGTCGTCCACAACACAATCCGAATACACGCCCAAGTCAAAAATCATCATAAGAACCCATTGGAACCATCAAATCCCAATTGCGTGGTCGTTGGCTCAAAATTTTAACCGAACTCAAACTTATCCTTTTAAGCCAACCTTACGGAACCAAGTGTTTCAGTTTCAACCTGAACCCTTCCAAATCCCAAACTAACCATCCCTACAAGTCATAAAATAGTAAAAACACGTACAAGAAGTCTTATTTATGGGAACGAGGTTTTAGTTAGCAAAACAACCAGCCAAGTCGTTACATTCTCCACCTCTTAAACAAATGTTCGTCGTCGAATGGGTTTAGAATCATACTTGGAGTGCTGAATAAGTGTGGATATCTGCTCTGTATGTCCTCATCAGACACCCAAGTTTCTTCTTTGACTGGTTGGCCTATCCACTGAACCTTTACCATGAAAATCCTATTGGATATCAACTGGCGATCCTATCTAGAAATAATGGCAACTAGATCATCCTTATAACCCAGTCTCTCATCTAATTGGATCGTGCTGAAGTCCAACCCATGCGAAAATTCGGTATGATACCTCTAGAGCATAGACATGTGGAATACCGGATGAAATCCCGATGGACTGGGAGTTAAGGCAAGCTCATAAGCCACCTCCCCAACTCGTCTCAACACCACAAATGGGCCTATAAACCTTGGGTTCAACTTGTCGGTCTTCCGGATCTCATAATCTCCTTCATCAGCGAGACTTTCAAGAGAACCTTCTCGCCTGCCATAAATGATAAATCATGTGCCTTCTGCTCCGTGTAACTCTTCTGTGTAGATTGTGTTGTGCGAGTCGCTCTTGAATAAACTTTACATTTTTCCAAGTCATCCTTCACCAAATTAGTACCATATAATTTAGCCTCGCGGGGCTCAAACCACCTGATTGGAGTAAAACATCACCGACCATATAACGCCTCAATGGATCCATCTTGTTGATGTATTGATAATTGTTGTTGTAAGAAAACTCAGCCAAAGGTAAGAATCAATCTTACTACCCTCCAAAGTCAATCACAGATGATCTGAGCATGTCCTATAAGATCTGAATTGTCCGCTCTGATTGCCCGTCGGTCTGTTGATAAAATGCAATGCTGAGCTCTACACAGGTCCCCAACTCACGCTGTACGGCTCTCCAAAAATACAAAGTAAACTAAGGGCCTCTATTTAGTATGATGGAGACAGGGACACTACGCAACCAAACTATATACTGAATATAAATCTGGGCCAACCTTTGTGAAGAATAAGTAGTTGCAACTGGAATGAAGTTTTCTAGCTTGGTCAACCTGTCAATACTGACCCAAACTATATCAAACTTCTGCGAGGTCTGTGGCAGCCCAACTACGAAGTCCATAGTAATGTGCTTCCATTTCCACTGCGGTATAGTCATGTGCTAGAGTAGGCCATTTGGTCTTTGGTGCTCATACTTAACCTGCTATCAATTTAGGCACCTAGCTGCATACTCAACTATGTCTTCATCCACCGCCACCAATAATGCTATCCCATGTCACGATATATCTTCGTAGAACCTAGATGAATGGAATACCGAGAACCGTGGGCCTTCGTCTAGAATCCTCTCCCTCAAGCAATCGACATTAGGAGCATAAACCCTGGAGTCACAGAATACCATCCTCGCCAAGAGAAACCTCTTTGGAACCACCCTGTTGTACCATCTCTCTAAGCACCATCAAATGCATATCATCAAACAGTCGAGACTTGATATGCTCCAATAGTGAAGACTAGGCAACGACGCGTGCAAGAACTCGGTTGGGCTCTGAAATATGCAACCTTACAAGTCTTTTAGCCATGGACTGAATGTCCAAAGCTAGTGGCCTCTCCTTTATTGAAATGAAGCCCAAGATACCCATACTCTATGCCTTTCAGTCAAAGCACCTGCAACTACATTCGCCTTGGTCGGATGGTAAAGAATGGTATTGTCATAATCCTTCAGCAACTCAAGCCATATGCACTACCTCAAATTGAGATCTCCTTGTTTCAACAATTTCTGCAAGCTGAAATGATCAGTATAAACGTCACACGACACCCTATAAAGATATACCACCAAATATTAAGAGCACGAACAATCGCGGCTAACTATAGATTGTTCACAGGGTAATTCTTCTCATGATTCTTCAGTTGACGTTACGCATATGCAATAACTCTCCCCTCTTGCATCAATACACAACCCAACTCAGTGCATGAAGCATCACCAAAAATCTGCATCAATACAGATGGTATGGGTTATATCACCTAAAAATCTAGGAACCGGGTAAAATTTCAATTTTATGGCCCTAAAACGCCAAAAAGGAGGAATGGTCACAGAGAGGTGATACCTAATGTTGCTCGGTTCGTTTTTGATGGGCCGACTAAATTTTAGTTTATTCGGGTTTAGACACCCTAACCCATGCAGATGGTGTGGGCTCTAGCACATGAAAATCTGGGAATCTAATGAAATTCAAGTTTTATGCCCCTAAAATGCCAAAACATGAGGGACGGTCATAGAGAGGAGATGAATAATTTTCTTTAGGTCATTTTTATGGGCCGACAAAATTTTAGGTCATTTAATTCGGGCATCCAGACTAGTTCAAATGGCATGTGCTTTAGCACACGAAAATCTTGGGCATAAAACGCCTAAAAACAAGGCACGGTGATGGCGAAACGGTGAATTATCTTCCTTAAGTTGTTTTTGATGGGCCGGAAAAATTTTAGGCAATGCAGATATGGGCTCCCGGACCCATGCAGATGGCATGGGCTATAGCACAAAATTTGGGTATCAGGTGGAATTCAAATTTTATGGCCCTAAATTTCCAAAAAATGAGGAATGGTCATGGCGAGGCGATGTTTAATTTTCCACATGTAATTTGTTTAAAGGTATGCAAAATATTAGGCGTTTCAGGCTTGGGCGCTTTGACTCACACATATGGCTTGGGCTATAGCGCACGAAAATTAGGAAATCGGGCAGAATTCTAGTTTTATGGCCCTAAAACGCCAAAAATTGAGGAACGGTCAAGGAGAGGCAATGACTAATGTTCCTTAGGTCATTTTTGATAGGATGAAAAAATTTAGTCAATTTGGGTACGGGATCCAAGACCCGTGCATATTGCATAGGCTATAGCACATGAAAATCTAAAAATTTGACGAAACTTCAGTTTTATGATCCTAAAATGTAAAAAAAAAGAAGGAGAAATGGTCTTGAACATGCGATGAGTTATGTTCCATATGTCATTTTTTATCGGGTGGTAAAATTTTAGGTAGTTCAAGTTGTGGTGCTCGGATCAATACAAATAGCATGGGCGATAGCACACAAAAATCTGAAAATTGGGCAGCATTTAAGTTTTTTGGCCCTAAAACATCAAAAGATGAGGAACGATAATGGCACAAATGATGACTGATGTTCCTTATTAGGTGTGCATAGTCCATGCCATGTGCATGACATCATGAGATCGGTCCCGAATCTCCTTAAATTTTGCAGGCTATCAAATACGACCTAATGAACAATAGTTATCATATCACCATGACTTCTCCTCATTTTTTTGGCATTTTAGGATTATAAAACAGGAATTCAGGACGATTCACATATTTTCTGTGTGCTATAGTCTAGGCCATCTGCATGAATTTTGGCGACTATCCATGAATCTCCTAAAATTTTGCAGGCCCATAAAAAATGAAGTAATGAACTATAGTTATCTCTTCGCCATGGCCGCTCCTCGTTTTTTGAATTTTAGATCCATTAAATAGAAATCCCAGATGATTCCAGATTTTTGTATGTTATAGTCATGCCTTCTGTATGAATTCGGGTAACCGGCTCTGAATCTTCTAAAATTTTGCGGGATCATAAAAAAATGACCTAATGAGAAATAAAAATCTCTTTGTTATGATTGTTCCTCATTTTTTGTAGTTGAGGGCCATAAAACAAGAATTCAGAATAATTCCCAGATTATCGTGAGCTATAATCCACGCCATCTACATGAATTTGGGTGATCGGCTCTGAATTTCTTGAATTTTTGCTAGCCCATAAAAAATGATCTTATGAACAATAATTATCACTTAACCATGATCATTTCTCATTTTTTGGTAGACATGGGACAGGAATTAAGGACGTTTCCTAGTTTTTTTTATGTTATATTCCACGTCATCTGCATGAATTCAGATGGCCTACTCCGAATATCATAAAAATATTTGTGCCCTTCAAAAATGACGTAATAAATAATAATCACCGCTTGCCATGATTGTTCATCGTTTTTGGCATATTAGGGCCATGGAATAAGTATTTAGAAGGATTTTCAGATTTTCGTGTGCTAGACCACACCATCTGCTTGAATTCGAGCGATCGGCTTTAAATTTCCTATGATTTTGCGGGCCCATAAAATTGACTTAATGAAAAATATTCATTACCTCTCCATGACTATTCCTTATTTTTGGCATTTTAGGGCCATATAACAGGAATTCAGGATGATTCCCAATTTTCCATGGACTATAGTTCTCATCATCTGCATGAATTCGAGTGACCTGTCTCGAATATCATAAACTTTTGCAAGTCCTTCAAAAATAACCTAATGTATAATAGTCATTTGTTTTCCATGACCGTTCCTCATTCTTTTTACGTTTTAGGGCTATAAAAGAGGAATTCAGGACGATTCCCTAATTTTCATGAGCGATAGTCCATGCTATCTGCATGATTGCGCAAAGTCGGCCCTGATCTTTTTAAATTTTGCGGGGCCACAAAAATGACCTAATGAACAATGGTCATCCCTTCTCCATGGCCATTTTTCATTTTTGGCATTTTAAGGCCGTAAAATACGAATTCAGGACGTCTCCCAAATTTTTGTGTGTTATAGTCCACGGAATATGCATGATTTCAGGTGGTTGGCTCCGAATCTCCTAAATTTACAAACCCATAAAATGACTTAATGAGCAATAAATTGCTTCACTGTGACCATTACTCACTTTTTGGCATTTTAGTTTCATAAAACACGAATTCAGGACTATTCATATATTTTTGTGTGCATCCACGTCATTAGTATGAATTCGGGCGACCAGCTCCGAATTTCCTATAATTTTGTTGTCCCATAAAAAATGACTTAATGAGAAATAGGCATCGCTTCTCCGTGACCAATACTCATTTTGGCATTTTAGTTCCATAAAATAGGAATTCAGGACTATTCCCATATTTTCATATGCATTCACGTCATTTGCATGAATTGGGCGGCCGGCTTTGAATCTCCTATAATTTTGTGGTCCCATAAAAATGGCCTAATGAATATAGTCATGCTTAGCCATGACCATTCCTTATTTGTTTGGCATTTTAGGACCATAAAACTGAAATTTAGGATGACTTCTGAATTTTGTGTTCTCTAGTTCAAGTCATCTACATCAATTTGGACGGCCAACCCTGAATTTCGTAAAATTTTGCGGGCCTATAAAAAATGACCTGATGAACAATAGTCATCTCTTGTCCATGACCGTTACTCATTTTTTGGCATTTTTGGGCCATAAATCATGAATTCAAGATGATTTCTAGATTCCTGTATGCTATAGTCCAAGCCATCTGGAAGAATTCGAGAAACCGACTCCAAATCTCCAAAAATTTGGCATGCCCATCTAAAATGACCTAATGAACAATAGTCATTGCTTCGTGATGACCGTTCCTTATTTTTGGTATTTTAGGCCATAAAATAAGAATTCAAGATGATTCCCAGTTGTTCGTTTGCTATATTCGTCTCTATTTGCGTGAATTTGGGCGACCGACCTGAATCTACTAAACTTTAACGGGCCCATAAAACTTTCAAATGAACAATAGTCATCACTTCGTCATGACCGTTCCTTAATTTTTTGGCATTTTAGGATAATATAATAGGAATTCAGGATGATTTCCACTTTTCATGTGTTATATAATGTACACCATCTGCATGAAAATGACCTAGTGAATAATAGTTATCGCTTTATCATGTATGTTCTTCATTTTTGGCATTTTAGGACCACAAAACACGAAGTCGGGACAATTATCATATTTTCGTGTACTATAGTCTACGCCATATGTATGAATACAGGCGATTGGCCCAGAATCTCCCAAAATTTTACAGGCCCGTCAAAAACGACCTTATGAACAATAATCATCGTTTCATTATGACATTCTTTATTTTTTGCATTTTAGGGACATAAAACAGAAATTCAGGATGATTTCGAGATTCTCGTATGCTATAGTTTGAAACTTTATATGTCCATCGGAAATTCCATTGTGACCAATAATCAATATTTCATAATGATTTTGGGTTCATTTTATGTAGTTTTGTGGTCACGCAATACAAATTGTCATGACCCAAAATTCACTAAGGTTCGTGATGGCGCCGGACATCACTGTCAAGCAAGCCAACACCAAGAAGTTAATTAAATTTCCTTATTAGTATTTATTGGAATCATTCTTTTATACATTAAACAAAACATAATGAAATTCACTAAATAAATAATGACGTCTTTAACAAACTTAAATATTGAATAATCTCATAGTCATCGCAGAACTAGGTGTCAACTTGATGAGCAGTTTCTAGGACAAACAAGATCTAATACAATAACTCTCCGAAATATAAATTGGACAGAAAAGAAATCACAATACAGTACTCTAAAGGAGACTCTACCGGCTGTGGGTAATCTCGAGAGGTGCAGCTCACTTAAGTCTCTGTGTCAACATGCCGCTGCGCCTGACTAGGCCACTAGTCATACATATACATATGCAATAAAAATACACACATGTAATATGAGTACAAAAATAACGTGTACTCAGTAAGTATCCCCCCTAACAACGAAAAAGTAGTGACGAGGGATCGACCCCGACACCTATTAGCGGTCAAATAATATTGGTACTATAATGGAGTTGAATAAACATGAAATAGGGTAAATATATGAAATAAACAAGTGATATAAAACACGTGATACAATTCTCCTCTTTATTATTTTACTCAAGCTCTCAACTGGCAAGTTTTTGCCGTAACCGGAGCATATATACAGATATAGTGGATTTTATTAAGGAAGTTGTCATAATTCAAATCAGGAAAAGATCCCTCAAATCCACTGGCTTCTAGCCAAATGTCACGCACGATTCCATGAGAATTATATATATATATATATATATATATATATATATATATATATATATATATATATATATATATATATATATATATATAGGAAATTTCAATGTGTACGGTCCGATCCAACCAAAAGTAAATTGTACACTGCCAGAGGATCGAATGGCGCGAACCATAGATGCATCTATTTCCCTGCTCGCGAATCATACATGTGACGAGGTCCCCGCTCGTGAATCATACATACAACGGTCAAATATAAATTTGATAAATTACCCCGCTCGCGAATCATAATTGTGACGCAGTCAAATATAAAGTTAATATTTAAGTCATATCTTTTTCTTGATTCCTTTTCAAAATAATGAAAATTCATCTTGAAACTTTTTGAGTAATTTAACCCGCTCGCGAAATATACATGCGATGCGGTTACCCATATATTTCTTAAGCTATTATGAGATTTCTCAATTCTTTTAGAATATATTGAGTTTAATGGAAATGCTTAATGTCTTAAATTCCTCAATTTACATTCCTTTCATCACAATTATCACGCAACCCCATTCTTATTTCTCCTCAAGGCAAACAGTAAACATGTATCAACAATAATATCAACAAGGTGTCGAAAACTACCTGTACATAGGCATGATAGTAGCTACGCACGGACTCTAGTCACCTCGTGTGTACATATCCCCCACAAATAGGAGCACACATTTAATTATTCCACATATGGGGTTAATTCCCTCTTGCAAGGTTAGAAAGCAAACTCACCTCGTTCTGAAGATCCATAACCGGCTTCCCAAGCCCTTTCGGCGACTCAAATATATGCACCACGCTCCAAACTAGCCAAATAATGGGCAAACCAACGAAAATACACCCTAATACTTATAACAATTTAATTAATATAAATTCGAAACCCCGCTTGACAAGTTGACAACCTCGAGCCCTCGTACCCGGATTCCAAAATTTTTAGAAGACAAAGTTACCCCTAACCTCACGAACTCAAATATATAGTTTACTCCTAATTTCATGCCCATTATTATGGTCTAATTCTAGGAATACAAAAAATCCCAAATTTCTACTAATCTCCATGCAAAAACATATATATAATTAATGTATTGATTTCAAACTAGTATAAACCAATTACCTCATGTTTGGAGATGAAAATGGCACTCCCAAGTTACTCTAAATTAGGCTCCCATGGAGGAAATGGGCTTGAAATGAGGAAAACCTGTGTTTTAAAGAAACCTCACTTCCTCCAAGCTTTTCGCGCATGCGATCACTTGACCGCTTCTGCGGTCCCGCACGTGCGGACCAAGCACCGCTTCTGCGGTCCAAGGCTCTCATCCCGTTCCCGCTTTGTGTCCTCTTCTCCTCAGGTGTGGTCCCGCTTCTGTGGTGAGATGACCGCATATGCGCTCCAACTCTCCCTACCAAAATCGTATCTGCGACCTCAGGGTCGCTTCTGCAGCTCTGCTCGCAGGTGCGGTTCCACCAGAAGGCAACTCAATTCTTCTTCGAACTCCAAATTTGATTTGTTAACCATCCAAAATCCACCCAAGACCCCCGAAGCCTCATCTAGTCACACCAAACAACATAACATGGACCTGCTCGAGGCCTCATATCAAATCAAACAACGCTAAAACCATGAATCACACTCTGTTTCAAACTTGATCAACTTTGGAACTTCAAACTTCATCATTCTATGCCGAATCCTATCAAATCACCTTCGATTGACTTTAATTTTTTGCACACAAGTCTTTGACATTACGGACCTACTCCAACTTCTGGAATCAATTTCCAACCTCGATATTAAAAAGTCCACTTCTGGTCAAACTTCTCAAAAACCCTTCAAATTTCTAACTTTAGCCAAATTACTCTAAAATGAACTACGGGCTTCCAAATTCACTTCTGATCATCCTCCCAATACCAAAATCACCATACGGAGCTATTCCCGGACTCGGAATCCAAAACGGACATCAATAACACAGACTGGCACTTCAACACAACTTATGAAATTCTTCCAAAATGCTAACTTACACAATAGGCGCTGAAATGCTCTCGGATCATCCAAAACCCGATCCGGACATACGCCTTGGTCCAAAATAACTATATGAACTTGTTGCAACCTTCAAATCCCAATTCCGAGGTCATTTACTCAAAGATCCAATCCTTGACAATTCTTCCAACTTAAAGCTTTTGAAATGTGAATTCTCATTCCAAATCAACTCCGAACTTTTTGAAATTCAATTCCGATCAAGCGTGCAAGTCATAATATCTGAAGTGAAACTACTCATGGCCTCAAACTGCCGAATGACGTGCTAAAGCTCAAAACAACCGGTCGGGTCATTACATTCTCTCCCAGTTAAATATAAATTCATCCTCGAACGTGCTAAGAACTGTACTGGAGTTGTCCGAAATCATTGTTCAACACCTTGAGCACCTACATTTGCTACCACAGCTTAGTTGAGCACATTAACTCCATCAAATCTGAAGATATTCTCTTTTATTCAAAAAATAAGATTAGAACCCAGTTCCAACACCTGAAATTCTCTATTAGGCCTGCTTTTGATATATGACCACTGTATCAATCACTACACAATGTACCAGAAGATGATTACATATCTTTGCTGAATTCTTACCATGCACCACATCATTCACATGACCATAATAATATTTCTGATCATAACAACCGATATTCCCCGAATCCGATACTCACTATGCACCTCATGACATTTATAAGTCTTGTTCCAACTCTTACAATACCTCCACAACAAAGGAGATGTATAGAAATTCATAACAAACTGCCGAGTCGACCAACCGCTGAGTCTATACTCCTGACAAGAATCATTACCTCATTCTGAACCAAATAATGGTATTTGCTCCTTAATATACTTAGTATAATCTGATTGCACTGATCCTAGATCCAACAATCTCGTCTTACCCAGTATAAGCTGCTCAGAAAATAAGCCGCCCAAACATAACAAGAAGTCTCATATGATGCCAAAATGCACTGATCGGCCACAAACTTGAATGTGATACATGAGGAAGATGAACTCTGGAAAGGGCTACTCAACCCATGTAACAACCCAGATGACCGAAAGGTGTCATGATCCTTCCTCAGAAAATGGAAAACAAAACACACAAAATAGAACATAAGGGACTGCACTCAACATCACACTATTGCGGCGTACAACCCGATCTAAACAACATACCCGTGGTAGCGTGCCACCCGATCAACACGTAGAACTCACATTAGGAGATACAGACCGAGCTAAATTTCTCATTACCACTAAATACCAAATATCGATTGTAAGCACGTTAAGTGCATATTACCATCCCTGGGGAAACAGATAGCGCCATAAGCAACAAAACACAAGCACAACTGAGGTGTGATATATAGTCTGAATCACAAAAGCATTGCATGAAATAGTCGACGACGAAATAGCATCCAACGCTTAATTACTCCTTCATAAGAAGTGTTATGCTGAAATGAACACATCCAGATAGATATAGAGCCCACCTTCATATTTAAATACATCCACACACCTCAAGCCGATTTTGATTACACCATACTAGGAAAATGACCTTTCAAAGGTCCATAAATACCCCTTTTTCCCATAACTCACATGAATAATCACTATACCCAGAGTAAATGTCATGAACCAAACCCGGTCGTGGCGCCTGTCCGTAAGGCTAGGCAAGCCCGACCTTAATATCAATAATCCCAAATGAAAGACAACATAGAAATGATAACTCAGAAACGAAAGAGATTTAAGACCCAAATCAGAGCGGAATATACTAAAACCAACAATAAACCACCTAGGAACAGGTGTCACAACTCAGAGCCTCTAAAATGTAAAACCCAATCCGATACAAGTCTGTTTGTACTGAAAGTACAAAGGAAAAACAGGAAATAAAGATAGGGAAGGGAGCAATGGCTGCGAATGCCGTGCAGCTACCTCGACACTCCGAACTACTGAAAGCTGACCACCACAGGATCTACTCTGCCTGAGATTTCCCTGGATCTGCACACAAGGTGCAGGGAGTAATGTGAGAACTCCGACCCAGTGAGTAATAACAGTAAATAAAGCTCTGAAAGCAAGAAAACCCAATAATTACACAAAGCAAGCTAAAACAGTGTATAACAGTACCTGCAACCAAACAACAATGTATATATCTATATATGTATGTGTGTGTGTGTGTGTGATGCAAATGCAGGGATGCGATGCAATGCATATGATGGTACAATCCAGTACCCACTCCGGCGTGCAGCCTGAGCCACCCATATCATTAATTGTCGACGGCGCTCACTGGGGGTGTGTACAGACTCCAGAGGGGCTTCTACAGCCAAGCGCAATAACCAACCATCTCGTGGCGAATAATCAAACCATCCATCTCGTGGCGAATAATCAAACCAGCCATCTCGTGAAGAATAATCAAACCAGCCATCGCATGGCAAATAATCAAACCATCCATCTCGTGGCGAATAATCAAGCTAGCCATCTCCTGGCGAATAATCAAACCAGCCATCTAGTGGCGAAAATCAATAACCAGGCCAGTCCATGTTACCTCACCGCTCATATCACACAATGTTCGTGTTACCAGTGTTTCTAATCACCCCTGCGGCGCGCAGCCCGAGCCACCCAAAATCAGTCCAGAAAATATATCGTAAGCCCCTTGGGCAGTTATAAACAATAATCCTCAGCCGAAATACATTTAAAAGATAGTATGTGCGTTCTGACCATTTGGAACACGGCTGGGTTTTGAAAAACAATTTATTGAACCATGGACTGATAATAAATGATATACAATCATGCAACAACAGTAATACCAACTCCCGAAGGATATCACAGGTCAGCACTACGGCCCAACACGGCATGAAGCCCAATGGTGGTCATCACAGTGTGCGTATCATACACCAATATAGTTAAATCTCACTCGGGACTAACCACGTCACAATCCCTCAATAGCATCCGACCCCGCACTTATCATGGAGTGAGTGTCATGCCTCAACATAGCGTTACGATGTGAAAGTCCAGGGTTTCAAACCCTCAAAACAGCATTTACTTGCATTACTCACCTCTAGCCGGCCGTAGACTAGCTCGAAATGCCTTTCCCTTGAATATCCACCTCCGCGGATGCCAAATCTCATCAAAACCAATAGGAATACATCAAAATAGGCTAATGGAACGCAACCCAATCATAATAACTCGAAATACACTTTAAAACATGAAGTTGGCCGAGCCTCGGGACCAGTTCTCGAAAAATTACAAAATTCACATTTTCGGAATCCTCGTCTCGCCACGAGTCCATAAATATCAAATTTACAAGAATCGGAGACCATTGCCCCTTCAAATCAACACTTTAAGGTTCACTTGGGTTTCAAGCCCTAACCACCATTGTTGACATTAAAAACCTTGATTTCTTTGAGTTTAATCCATGATTTTACAATATATTGACATACTATAGGTCCAAGAGTTCTTACCTGATGAATCTCCTCAAAAACCTCTCCAAAATTCGCCCACAATCGCCCTAGCTCGAAGTCCAAATGTTCCCCTCTTTTAAATTGTTTTTCGAAACCTACTGTTTCATTGAACCTAGTCCGTTTTCCGCTTCCACGGCCCTTTCTCCGCTTTCGCAATCCCGCTTCCGCGACATTTCGACTGCTTCTGCGATTTTCTTTAACTTAGCCAATTCAAGCCTAATTATACACCGAACCTCTGAACTAACTTCTGATTTCTCTCCCAAGTTATAAATCACCATCCAAAGCTAGACAAATCGTCGGAAATCCATTCCGAGCCCTCTAACTCACAAGTCAACGTCCGGTTGACTTTTCCAACTTAAGTTTTCCTTAAAGAGACTATTGGTCTCATTTCTAACAAAATTCAATCCAACACATCTCAACTCACCAAACACATATACCAACATACGGGGAAACATATTACGGGGATGTCGGGGCTAAAATACAAGAAATGACGGGTCGGGTCATTACATCCTCCCCACTTAAACAAACGCTCGTCCTCAAGCGGGTCAAGAATCATACTTGAAGCACTAAACAAGTGAGGATATCTGCTCCGCGTCTCCTGCTCGGTCTCCCCGGTAGCCTCCTCCACGGGACGACCTCTCCGCTGAACCTTCACCGATGCTAGATCTCAACTTGCAAACCTGTCGACCCAAAATGACTACTGGCTCTACATCATAAGTCAAATCATCACCTAGCCGAATCGAACTGAAGTCCAATACATAGGACGGGTCCTCCACATACTTCCGAAGCATAGAAAGATGAAACACCGGATGAACTCCCAACAGTCTGGGTGGCAAAGCAAGTTGCAAGGCCACCTCCTCAATCTTACCAAGTATCTCAAAAGGACCTATAAACCGCGGACTCAACTTTCCTTTCTTCTCGAATCTCATAACGCCCTTCATAGGCGATACCTTCAGCAAAACCTTCTCGCCAACCATGAAAGATAAATCTCAAACTCCCTGATCCACATAACTCTTCTGACGCGACTGAGCTGTACGAAGTCTCTCCTGAATCACCTTCACCTTCTCTAAGCCATCCTGAACCATATCTGTACCCAATAATCTAGCCTCACCAGGCTCAAACCAACCGACCGGAGACCTACACCGTCTCCCATATAAAGCCTCATATGGCGCCATCTGAATACAGGATTGGTAGCTGTTACTGTAGGTAAACTCTGCAAGGGCAAGAACTCCTCCTAAGAACCACCAAAATCAATCACACAAGCACGCAACATATCCTTCAATATCTAAATCGTGCGCTCGGACTGTCCGTCTGTCTGAGGATGAAATGCTAAACTCAACTCAACCTGAGTACCCATCTCTCGATGAAAAGCTCTCCAGAACTGAGAAGTGAACTAAGCAACTCTATCCGATATAATAGAAACGGAACACCATGCAATCGGACAATCTCACGAAAAAAAAGCACTGCCAACTGCTCTAAAGAAAAGGTAGTACAAACTGGAATGAAGTGTGCGGACTTGGTCAGCCAATCCACAATCACCCATATAGAATCAAACTTCCTTGTTGTCCGAGGGAGATCAGTCACAAAATCCATCGTCATCCTTTCCTATTTCCACTCAGTAATATCCATCCGCTGAAGCAAACCACCAGGTCTCTGATGCTTATATTTGACCTGTTGACAATTTAAACACCTAGCCACATAACTCACAATGTCCTTTTTCTTTCTCCTCCACCAATAATGATGCCTCAAGTCCTAGTACATCTTCGCGGCACCCAAATGAATAGAATACCGTGAGCTGTGGGCCTCCTCTAATATCATCTCCCAGAGCCCATCCACATTGGGCACGCAAATCGGCCCTACATCTGCAACACACCATCACTACCAATAGTCACATCTCTAGCATCATCATGCTGGATCCTGACCTTCAAGACAAGCAAATGCGGGTCATCATACTGGCGCTCCCTGATGAGCTCATAAAAAGAAGACCGAGAAACCACACAAGCCAACACCCGACTGGGCTCTGAAATATCCGATCTCAACATATGATTAGCCAAGGCCTGGATATCAACTGCAATGGGCCTCTCCCCAACTGGATGTACGCCAAGCTACCCATACTCACCGCCTTCCGGCTCAAAGCATCGGCCACTACATTGGCCTTCCCTGGATGATACAATATGGTAATATCATAATCCTTGAGCAACTCAAGCCATCTCCGCTGTATCAGATTCAGATCTTTTTGTTTGAACAAGTGATGGAGGTTGCGATGATCCGTATAGACCTCACAAGATACTTCTTAGAGATAGTGCCTCCAAATCTTAAAGGCATGAACAATAGCGGCCAACTCTAAATCATGAACATGGTAGATCTTCTCATGGGGCTTCAATTGCCGAGAAGCATATGCAATCACTCTACTTCCTGCATCAGAACACAACCAATACCAATCCTCGAAGCATTGCAATATATCGTATAAGAACCTGAAGCTGCTGGCAATACTAACACTGGAGCCATCGTCAACAATGACTTGAGCTTTTGGATGCTCTCCTTGCACTCATCGGACCACACAAATGGTGCATTCTTCTGCGTCAACTCCGTCAAACGCGAAGCAATAGATGAAAAACCCTGAACGAACCTGAAGTAATAACCCGCCAAACCGAGGAAACTCTAAATCTCCGAAACTAAGGACGGTCTAGGCCACCTCTGCACCGCCTCGATCTTCTTTGGGTCAACCTGGATACCATCACCGGACACCACGTGTCCCAGAAAATCCACGGAACTAAGCCAGAATTCACACTTGGAGAACTTTGCATACACCTTCTCGTCCCTCAACCTTTGCAATACCACCCTTAAATGTTGCGCGCTCCTCCTGGCTACACGAGTAAACAAGAATATCATCAATAAACATGATCACAAAGGAATCCAGATACGACCGAAATATACTGTTCATCAAGTGCATGAATGTTGCTGGGGCATTAGTCAGCCCAAATAACATAACTAGAAACTCATAATGCCCATATCTTGTCCGGAAAGATGTCTTCGTAATATCAGAATTTCAAATCTTCAACTGGTGATAGCCTGAACTGAGATCAATCTTCGAGAATACCTTTGCTCCCTGAAGCTGGTCAAACAAATCCTCGATACGAGGAAATGGATACTTGTTCTTCACTGTCACTTTGTTCAACTGTCTGTAATCAATGCACATTCTCATTGTGACATTCTTCTTCTTAACAAATAACATTGGTGCACCCCGCGGCGTCACACTCGGACGAATGAACCCCTTATCTAGGAGTTCCTGCAGCTGCTCTTTCAACTCTTTTAACTTTGCTGGTGCCATACGATAGGGAGGCATGCCCGACAGGTTTGCTGGAAATACGTCAGGAAACTCCCTCACCACGGGAACCGAATCAAGACTAGGAGTCTCCGCTCCTACCTCCCTCATAAATGCTAGATATGATAAACATCCTTTCCCAACCATCCGCTGGGCCTTTAGGAAAGAGATTACCCTTTTGGGTACATAATCAGTTGAACCACGCCACACAACTCTCGGAATACCCGGCATAGCCAACGTGACTGTCTTGGCATGACAGTCTAGAATAGAACGGCGCGGTGATAGCCAATCCATGCCTAAAATAACATCAAAATCAACCATGCTCAAAAGCAGCAAGTCAGCTCGCTCCAGTCCCTCAATAGTAACAAGACAAGACCGATACACATGGTCCACAATAATAGTATCACCCACTGGGGTAGATACATGCACATGCAACACGAGACACCCTCGGGTAGTCCCCAAATGATGGGCAAAGCAATCAGACACATAAGAATATGTTGACCCGGGATCAAACAAAACAGAGGTATCCCTGTGGCAAACTGAGATAATACATGTGATCACTGCATCTAAAGCAATGGTATCTCTCCTATCTGAGAGTGCATAGAAACGAGCCTGACCACCGATCGACCGCTCACCCCTCCTGGGGCGGCACGTAGATGACTAATCCCCAACCCTACTAGACCGGGGTGGTTCTGAAACAAATGGAGAAGAAGAGGAGGGCTGATCCCTCCGCTGAAACCTACCACCACAAAGTCTAGGACAATACCTCTTAATATGACCAAACGCTCCACACTCAAAGCAGCCACCTAAAGCTGGAGAAGGGGACTAAAGGAAACCCCTCGCACCAGAATGACTAGCCGATCCACCCGTCTTCGAAGAACCCTGTGTTGGAGGAGCATATGATGGCCCCTGCGCTGGGAGTGCACTCAGTGAAGACTGACCCAGCTGCGAACCCTGATGACCACGGCCTGAAGGCGCCCTGTGATACTCGGTACGTGCCGGCTGATGATGTCTGAAAGGGCGGCCTCTGCTTTGCTGAACCTAGCCCCTGAACGAAGCACTACTGAAACTACCTGATCCACGAGACCTCTTGGCCTCTCTCTCCTCTCTCTCCTGACGGCGATCTGCCTCAATATCTCTGGAAATGTCAATAGCATCCTCAAAAGTATGGCTCAGAACCCTCTCTCGCGACATCAGAATACGGATGGGATAAATGAGTCCATCCACAAATCTCCGAATCCTATCCCGATCAATCGAGACCATCCATGGAGCATAACAGGATAACTCTGAGAACCTCATCTCATACTGTGTCACTGTCATATCACCCTGACGAAGGTACTCAAACTGTCTCCGTAGCTCCTCCCTCTGGGACTGCGGTACCCACTTCTCCAGAAAGAGAGTGGAGAACTCCTGCCATGATAAGGGCGATGCACCCCCCGGCCTACGCCACTCATAACCCACCCACCAATGGAAGGCTGCACTCGAGAACTGAAATGCAGTAAAAGAAACACCACTGGACTCCAAGATCCCTGCGGTCCGAAACATACGTCTACACTTATCCAGAAACCCCTGGGAATCCTCTCCTTGAGCACCACTAAAAGTAGGAGGCAATAACATGATGAACCTCTCAAGACGACGCTGCTCGTTGTCACGCATAGCTGGAACCATAACCTTATGAAATAGAGCAACCGGCTGAACTGGAGCAACCTGTGGAACTGGTGCAACTGGGGCAATAGGGGCTGCCTCTGGGGTCTGCAAGCCCTGAAGAACCTGCTCAGGAGTGTGAGTTGCAGGGGTCTGATGTCCACCCCCAGTTTGAGATATGGCTGCTGCAATAGATGCTCATACCGTCTGAGCTAGGCCAGTGCAAACCGATAGAATCTGGGCTAGGGCCTCCTGAAGACCCGAAATTATAATAGGCACATCTGGTGCCTGAGTAGGTGCTGCTAGAGCCTCAACAACTGGGGGTTGATCCTGAACAGGAGCAACAGGTGAGTCAACTGGTACTGTCCCTGCTACTCTCCCACGGCCTCGGCCACGACCGCGTCCACGGCCTCTAGCTGGTGGCAATAGGGGTCCTCCACCACGTCCGGTAGCGCGGGTTCTCGCCATCTGCGAGGTAATAGAATAAGAAGTATTAGTTCCCAAATCAACATGGCCGCACGATGAGAGTTCAAGGATATGAAGTGTTTTCTAAAGGCTACGTAGCCTCCCGAGGATAAGTACGGACGTCTACGAACCCATCCGATAGAGTCTACTAAACCGGCTCATGACTCGCGAGACCAAGTAACCTAGGCTCTGATACCAACTTTTCACGACCCAAACCCGGTCTTGGTGGCGCCCGGCCGTAAGTCAAGGCAATCCCGACCTTAATATCAATAATCCCAAATGAAAGACAATAAAAAAATGATAACTCAGACACGAAAGATATTTAAGACCCAAATCAGAGCGGAATATACTGAAACCAACAAGAAACCACCTAGGAACAGGTGTCACAAGTCAAAGCCTCTAAAAAGTAAAACCCAATCCGATACAAGTATGTTTATACTGAAAGTACAAAAGAAAATCATGAAATATAAAGATAAGGGAGGGAGAGTCAATGGCTGCGAACGCGGTGCAGCTACCTCGACACTCCGAACTGCTGAAAGCTGACCACCGCAGGATCTACTCTGCCTGAGACTGCCCTAGATCTGCACACAAGGTGCGGGGAGTAATGTGAGTACTCCGACCCAGTGAGTAATAACACTAAATAAAGCTCTGAAAGCAAGAAAACCCAATAATAACACAAAGTAAGCTAAAACTGTTTATAACAGTACCTGCAACTGAATAAATATATATATATATATATGTGTGTGTGTGTGTGTGTGATGCAAATGCAGCGATGCGATGCAATGCATATAATGGTGCAATCCAGTACCCACTCCGGCGTGCAGGCCGAGCCACCCATATCATTTATCGCCGACAGCGCTCACTGGGGGTGTACAGACTCCGGAGAGGCTCCTATAGCCCAAGTGCTCGTGGTGAATAGTCAAACCAGCCATCTCATGGAAAATAATCAAACCATCCATCCCGTGGGGAATAATCAAACCAGCCATCTCGTGGCAAATAATCAAACCATCCATATAGTGGCGAAAATCAATAACCAGGCCAGTCCATGTTACCTGACCGCTCATATCACACAGTGTCCGTGTTACCATAGTTTATAATCACTGCCGTGGCGCGCAGCCCGAGACACCCAAAATCAGTCCAGAAAATATATCATAAACCCCTTGGGCAATTGTAAGCAATAATCCTCAGCCAAAATACATTTAAAAGATAGCATATGAGTTCTGAACATTTTCAACACGGATGGGTTTTGAAAACAATGTTTTGAAACCATGTACTGATAATAAATGATATGCAATCATGCTACAACAGTAATACTAACTCCCGAAGGATATCACAGGTCGGCACTAGGGCCCAAACACGGCATAAAGCCCAATAATGGTCATCACAGTGTACGTATCATACGCCAATATAGTATAAATCTCACTCGGGATAGACCACGTCACAATCCCTCAACAACATCCAACCCCGCACTTATCATGGAGTGTGGGTCACGCCTCAACATAGCGCTACGATGTGAAAATCCGGGGTTTCAAACCCTCAGAACAGCATTTACTTGCATTACTCACCTCTAGCCGGCCGTAGACTAGCTCAAAATGCCATTCCCTCAAGAATCCACCTCTGTGGATTCCAAATCTGATCAAAACCAATAGGAATACATCAAAACAGGCTAATGGAATGCAAATCAATAGAAATCACTCGCAATACACCCAAAAACACGAAGTTGGCAAAATCCGAGCTCGGGCCCACTTCTTGAAAAATTACAAAATTCACATTTTCGGAATCCTCCTCTCGCCACGAGTCCATACATATCAAATTTACAAGAATCAAAGTCCATTTGACCCTTCTAATCAACACTTCAAGGTTCACTTGGGTTTCAAGCCCTAACCACCATTGTCGACATTAAAACCTTGATTTCTTTGTGTTTAATCCATGATTTTACAATATATTGACTTACTATAGGTCCAAGAGTTCTTACCTGATGAATCTCCTCAAAAACCTCTCCAAAATCGCCCACAATCGCCCTAGCTCGAAGTCCAAATGTTCCCCTCTTTTGAATTTTTTTTTGAAACCTACTATTTCATTAAACCCATGTCGTTTTCCACTTCCGCGGCCCTTTCTCCGCTTCCGCGACATTTCAACCACTTCTACGGTTTTCTTTAAATTTCCAGCGACCGCTTCTGTGGTCCACCAACCGCTTCAGCGACTTCGCTTCTGCTGTCACTTGGCCGCTCCAGCGGTCCCACTTTCGCTTACGCGGCTTCCTAGCCGCTTCTGCGGTGACCGCATAAGCGGTTCCCCTTCCACAAAAGCGAAAATACCAGAAGGCAGATCCCAAAAATCTTATGCAATTCAAAACTTCTTTGTTTCATCGTCTGGAATCACCCCGGGGCCCTAGGGACCCAAACCAAAACCACCAACCTGCTCCAAAACATTATATGAACTAGTTCCAATCATAAAAACACGTCCTTAAACACAAAAAATCATCAAATCAAAGCGGATTCAAGCCTAAGTTCACCATGACTTCCAAAACTAACATTCGATCAAAACCCAAGCAATCGACGTCCGAATGACCTTAAGTTTTGCATATATATCCAAAATCACCTAACGAAGCTATTGCAACTCTCGGAATTCCATTCCGACCCCTAGATAAAAATCTTACCTATCAACAAAAATTTGCCGAAATTCAACTTAGCCAATTCAAGCCTAATGCTACACCGAACCTCCGAATTAAATTCCGATTTCTCTCCCAAGTCATAAATCACCATCCGAAACTAGAAGAATTGTTGGAAATCCATTTTGATCCCTCTAACTCACAAGTCAATGTTCGGTTGACTTTTCAAACATAAGTTTTCCTTAAAGAGACTATTGGTCTCATTTCTAACAAAATTCAATCCAACACATCTCAACACCAAACACATATACCAACATACGGGGAAACATATTACGGGGATGTCGGGGCGGAAATACAAGAAACGACGGGTCGGGTCATTAAAGTAAACCTCCACACTCCACAACCTAATAAACCGAGTGCCTTTCAGGCATAAATCCTCAAATTAGTGATATTACCATAATCTTCATACTTGGTTTAAATCTTCTATCAATTAAGTGACTACATGTCACTCTTATAAAATCTTCCCGTGAGGTATACTCCCACGATCTTCCTTACTAGATAACGAGTTTGCATATCCATACCACTAATCACATGAATATTGTAAAGCATAATAAAAATAGGAAACCAAGATGCAAAACCTATTACAGAAACACCGATCTTAGGTGACGGAGAAGACGATACTAGCTTACTCTAAACATCCCAATGCTTTTCTCTGCTTATTCGAGCTCGTGAAATCCATGTCAACAGTGAACCGTAACCTTGATCCTCACTTACAAATTTAATACCGTTCAATGCACCTAACATGCCAATAGGCGATAGCGCCAGAATTTCATCATAACTCCGGAACCACTAATAAGGTAAACACTTCATCACCTAGAAAGTTTTTACTTAACTCTTTCTAAGACAACCATAGTAAGACGCGAGTAACTTCTCGTAAACATAGAACATTCAAATCCTCAAGTATTGGTCTAAACTACCATAAAACTTTTGGGATCCGCCCACATATAACAGGCCATAATACTTGAATACTCCCAAATAAAATCAATTACGGCAGTCGTCGTACCTCGCACGTACCCTCACAAATCACATGCATGACTTATTCTCACTGAAGAAACTGATCACCACCACCATTGTGCCAATTCAACCATGGCTAACCAATCTAACTTCTTCTAATTCACCCTTAACATGGCTTAGAGATAATAATGACTCCATTCAGCCCATAATGAAATCAAACCGCACTCATCCCGAGTGGCCTTGTATCACGAGACCATGTTGTCTCAAATCCCACGAACCATCTCATACCTTCCTTGTGCGCACATTCGCATCCTCAACTGGTACGCCCATTCTGATAACTTCACTACGAATTCGAAGGCATTTCCTCTCATTATTCCAAACGCTACACTGCAAGTCAAAGATTTCATAGAACATCCTAAGCATTTTATCATAATCCGCCATAAAAACTCAATTCTTAACTATACCGCAGGCTTGAAATTTTTAGACACCGCATTTTAGCCTTTAAGTTCACTAGAATCTTTGTTGAGGGTCACCTACTCTGGCTTGGTCCCTAATATAATCAACTCTGCGGCTTCACTGGCACATGAACACCCATCTTAATGAATCACCCGACTGAATCGCTTTCTAAAGCCTGGTCATGAGTCAATAAGGCCAACTATAGCACACATTTATCAATTCCTTTGCTCAAATTACTACTTATGTTCTTTTCCCTTAGCCGAAATAACTTACCAATACAGTGATAACCCAAAATCTCACAAGAAGGTAACAGGGTAACCCAATCGTAGGCAGTGGGACTCTCCACTTAGCTTGAAGCCGTTGACTACATAACCATGGTACCCACCAAGATTCTTTCTTCATTGTTGACATGATCTTGCACAACCAACCCGCCAAATCCCCCGAAATCTTTCTATGAAACCCTTTATGAAAACTCAGAATTATTAACCATATTCACAGGTCCGACCTCTAACCAGATAGCCAATAGAATCCTTCGTAGATGCTTTGCCAACCATGTGATTGCTGATCTGCTCACAGAAGATAACATACCTGTGGAAATTACGTGCCGACATCTTCCAACATCGCTGCACGGTTTACAATCACTACCATATCAATAACTCATCTTGAGTCTGTACTCATTCACCAATTGTACTAGTCCATTAACTTTTTATGAATATCAATTAAACGTGACAATATCTTCTAATTCAGAGTCATTTTGTATCCTTATTCATATCAAGCAACTTCTTTATGTCGTATCAAATCTCCCCCGTATAATAGCCTATATTTCAAATTAAGCCTTTGGACCCAATCACCGTCCACTAAAGTTCCCCTGTCATTCCAAACTTTCCTGTGTGTAGTTATCCTCCACTAAGCCAATATGCTACTCTGCCACTCTTCTACTTTGACCAAATCCCCTTCTTTAAGAAACTACTCGACTCCCGCTTCATACACCTTCCTTCTAGAAATTTAATCACCATAAGACACTTCCCACGTGTCCTTCCTCATCATTCGCTACCTAGTTGTTACCTTAAATAAAATCTCTCTCTATAGCACTTAAACTAACAGTTCACTACTAACTTTTAACCTTTCCGAAGATCACCTTTCCCAAGTCGTTAACATTAGAAACACCGATTTAATCCTGAACCACTGCACCTCAACGATCTATGATATTCACTTCTTTAATGCTATCTCAAAATATGCTCCAAAGGCGAATTGTGGAAGATCATAACACCGGCAAAACAAACACATCAATTGAGGACGACGATACCACGTCGCAGATAAAAATCTTACCACACTTGAAGTTACTGAGTCTTGTTACTCTATCAACCTGAACCAGATCATTTATTGTCTGAAAGACTTTCCTTCACCGGAAATACAATATCGAATATCTAAATCATGCATTGAGAAAACTTCCTTGCAAGTCATACACTAGTTCCACGCAGTGACAAGGATCCCACTATAACATCAATACCATGTGATAACCAATCTTAAGCACCATAAAAACTAGTACATAGCCTCAAAGCTCTTATAAGTACAACCACTGAGCTGAAACGAGAAGATACCCTTCCGCAAGGCAATGAAAATAGCCCAACCAACCACGCCAGAAAAAACATTGCGCACCACCTATGTAGTATCATTACAATTACCCACTTTTTGATGTATAACCAGCACTTCATGTAACATAAGATTGAATGGAAAGGAAATAAAGGCATAAGCCTCTGGGGGATCAAATAGCATGATGAGGAAATCAAGAAGGGAAGTGCTCCTAACAGCCCTGTAGCCTCTCGAAGATAAGTACAAACGTCTTTGTACCGATCCGCGAAACTCTACTAGACTTGCCTATGACTCGTGATACCCAGGGGAACCTAGTGCTCTGATACCATGTTGTCACGACCCAAAATCCACTAAGGGTTGTGATGGCGCCAGACACCATTGTCAGGCAAGCCAACACCGAGAAATTAATTAAATTCTTTTTTTAGTATTTATTGAAACCATTCCTTTTATACATTAAACAATGAATAATGAAATTCACTGGATAAATAATGATTTCTTTAACAAAATAAAATATTGAATAATCCCATAGTATCCCAAAAACAGTGTCACAAGTGCATGAGCAGTTTCAAGGACAAACAAGATGTGGTACAATAATTGTCTGAAATACAAATTGGACAGAATCTAAAATGAGGCTCTACCAATTGCGGGTCGTCTCGAGAGGTGCAGCTTACTAAGTCTCTGTATCAACAAGCCATTGCGCCTGACTAGGCCACTAGTCATACATTTACATGTGCAACAAAAATGCACAACAAGTGTAGTATGAGTACAAAAATAACGTGTACTCAGTAAGTATCCCACCTAACCACGAAAAAATAGTGACGAGGGGTCGACTCCGACACCTACTAGTGGTCAAATAATATTGGTATAGTAATGGAGTTGAATAAATACGAAACAAGGTAAATGTATGAAATAAACAAGTATAAAACATGTGATACAATTCCCCTCTTTATAATTTTACTCAAGCTCTCAACTAGCAAGTTCCCTGTGTAACCGGAGCATATATATAGATATAGTGAATTTCACTAAGGAAGTTGTCATAATTCAAATCAGGGAAAGATCCCTCGGATCCACTGGCTTTTATCCAAATTCCACGCACGATTCCATGAGAATAATATATATATATATATATATATATATATATATATATATATATATATATATATATATATATATATATATATATATATATATATATATATATATATATATATATATATATATATATATATATATATATACACGAATCATACCTGCGACGCGGTCAAATATAAATTTAATATTTAGGTCACATCTATTTCTTGACTTTTCAAAATAATGGAAATTCATGTCGAAACTTTTTGAGTAATTTATCCCGCTCGCGAAACATACATTAGACGTGGTTACCCATAGATTTCTAAAGCTATTATGAGATTTCTCAATTCTTTTAGAATTTACTAAGTTTAATTGAAACGCTTAAAATCCTTAATTTAAATTCCTTTCAGCATAATTATCATGCAACCTCAATCTTATTTCTCCTCAAGACAAGTAAACATGTATCAACAACAATATCAACAAGGCATAATGTACTCTAAAACTAACGGACATAGGCATGATAGTAGCTACATAAATTCTCGTCACCTCATGCATAAGTATCCCCAAAAATAGGAGTACATATTTAATTATTTCACCTATGGGGTTCATTCCCTCTTACAAGGTTAGAAAGGAGACTCACCTTGCTCCGAAGATTCATAACCGGCTCTCCAAGCCCTTCCTGCGACTCAAATCTATGCACCATGCTCGAAACCTAACCAAATAATGGGCAAACCAATGTAATAAACCCTAATACTTATAATAATTCAATTTATATAAATTCCCAACCCCGCTCGAGAAGTTGACAAAATCGCCCTCAAGACCACGTGCTCGAATTCCAAAATTTTTTGAAGATAAAGTTTACCCCTAACCTCACGAACTCAAATATATAATTTACTTCCAATTTAATGCCCAAAATCATGGTCTAAATTCAAGAATACAAATTTCTAAGGTTTTCTAACAATTTCAAATTTGTACTAATTCCATGCTAAAACATATACATAATTGATATATTAATCTCAAACTATTATAAACCACTTACCTCATGCTTGGTGGTAAAAATGGCACTCCCACGTTGCTCCAAATCTGGCTCCCATGGAGGAAATAAGGTTGAAATGAGCCAAACCCCCATTTTGAAGAAACATCACTGCCTCCATCCTTTTCGCATCTGCGATCCCGCATGTGTGGACCAAGCACCATTTCTGCAGTCCAGGGCTTCCAGCTGTTGATATCCAATTTTTTCCTAGATATTTTTATACTCAAAGTGCTTTCAAAATAACATATCCAAGTGTTTTAGTATTTTTCCAAATTTTTAAAGATCTTTTAAAACCAATTTACTGTCTATTTTAATAATAAAAAATTCAATAATTACTCTCAAAATTATCATATTGGTGAATAATTCATTTTACTCTTATATTTATATTAAAATATAGTTTAAATAAATTTTACATATTTTTACACATTTACTTGGTTAAAGCTAAATTGTATATAATTGCAATTATAGTCTATTTTACAATTAATTGCATTTTTATAATATAAAATTATTTCTAGTATTTTTAGATTAATATTTATACATTATTAATTAGTTCAGTATTTTAAATTTATTTTTAAAATCTTTTTTACTATTTTTACATAATAAAAAGTAAAAAACGGCTATTTAAATGCTAGCTAGATTTTATTACAATCATAGCCCAAATAGAACCCCAATTTAAACGAAAAATCCCCCGACCCATATTCCTAAATCACCGACCCATACCCGATTTAACGACCCGGTCCATCCTTGATCTGATCTGAGTCGTTGATCAAATGAGATCAACGGCCCAGATTCCATTTCCTAAATTCAAACCGAATGACCCTCCCCCCCCCAAACCCCTTACTTCAGAGACGGTTTCTCTCTCTCTCTCTCTATGCTAATTTTTGCTCTCCCTTCTCTCTAGAACTTTCTAGTTCTCTCTCTCGTCTCCGATGAAGCCACCGCCTCTCTGGCTACCTCCATCCTCACTTCTCTCGATCACCAGCCGCCGTGAAATTTTGTTTTGTTAATTCCCTATATCTTCGAGACTCCAGAAGCCTCCACCATAAGAGATGGTCATCGGAAGTTTCACCTGGCTTGTCTTCGGTCTTTCTCTTATGAGCTATGGTCCGACGATGCTACGAGCATCATTATTAACGAGTTTCACAGCCAGGTTTCTTAACTCTCACTGATTTATTACGAAACCCTAACTTCTGCCTAGACCTCTTAATCTTTGTCTTTTAACACCAATTTTTAACTTGTTCTTTTGTGTTTTACATTATTCCCTACTCAATTTCTTCGATTGCTCAAGTTTTCAACCTTTTTTTCTTCTTTTCAAAACTAGGGTTTCTGAACCTCTTTCGAAATCACTTTATCTTCTGATATTTTTTAGTATCATGTGTTTATGTTTGTGTTATGTGCTTGTTTGTGTGATCTTCTGGTTACTCTCTGAGTTCTATGCTTTAATTTTGCTATTAGGGTTCCAGCCTTCTACTGATTCTGTGACTTCTTTCTTAGGGTTCTTTGATATTGATGCCTATCATTTTTTATAGGTCTAATTGTTCATTGTTTACCAAAATATTCTGTTAATTTTGTGCATCTTTTCGAATCTTGTATATGCTCTCCTTACTTAGTATTGATTCCCTGTGATTTTCAATTTCATCCGTGATTCTTTGAACTAATTTGTGTGCAAAATATGATGTCAGTATACCTTCATCACTGGAAATATTATGTGTTCAGTCCTTATCACACGCATCATACTTTTACTATTCCTATTATGGAAATACCAGTCTTGCAAATAATTATTTACCTTATTTGATACAATTTGTACCCGTTTGAACTCGATTCCCTAACTAAAGGAGTATGTATCTTTAATTGATGCTGATTGATTATTGTTTCCATAATTATTTAAAAAATAGTATTCCTTACCTTATTTTTCTTACTCGTTTTCAGCATTATAAATACTCTATTCACTTTTGCATAACACACAGAATATCACTAAGACGTACACAAACACATACACACAGAGAATATTGATATTGTTCTGAGTTCTCTCTTACCCTCATACATATTCTCTTTTGCTTCTCGTATTAGTTACTGATTACTCAGTCGGCTGAAAGCTAAGACTGAGTAATTACTGTTGCTCTCTTGCATCTGCACACTATTGTCATGCTGCTCTCTTTCTTGTTCTGCATACTATTGCCATGTTGCTCTACCTCTCTGCACCTAGCTATTCCATTCTCACTTTTGACTGGTATGTTTCTAGTTTAAGTTTACACTATCCCAAAACACAATGTTTTCGTTAATGTTAAGATTCTTGTCATTCCTTTTGTATTATGGTTCTATTTTTATCATGTAACTAGCATGTATCTGTAATTTCCCTTTCCCTTTAGTCTAATTTGTATCTTGCTTTCCCTTGTGTGATCCACTATGATCTGGTCGATTCCTATGAAGCTAGCATACTTGTTTTGTCTATATGATTATCTTTCCTCTTATCTTAGCATGACCAATTCCTTTTATGTTTTCATCTTCTGCCTAACATCTACTACTACAAACTTGTACCCATCCACATAATACCTAAGTGTTATATGATTCTAATCTAAGATCTAATGTGTGTCTCTGTTTGACAGCTAATGTTGTTGGACTCTTGGTATGAATACTCTGTTATAACTATGTTGTAACTGTAGCCTAAGGACTAATTGTGTATAAGTCTAATTATCTATGTGATTTATATGCCCCCAGTCCCTATCCCTGCTTGTGTTTGCTTCCAGAACTCTGCATATCTTCTGAGTCGTGATTGTCCTGTTTCTTTCCTTTTTCAAACTTGTTTTTCATAAAACAAACTCCCAGGTTGTTCTCTAGAACTATTTTCTTTCAAAATGTTAATTCAAACACAACTCTTTTAAACTATAAACACATCTCACTGCTCTTAGAAAAATAGGTTTCACCCCCTTCGTGTGAGCATTGCTTTGAGTACTCAGTGAACTTTGACAAGGTTGGTGTTCCACTTGTCCTGCATTCCTTTAAATTTCTAGCTGCTGATATTGGCCGGGGACCTAATGAGGTCCTAGGGAGCTTTGTCTCCCCTAGACCTAGACAAAGGCTGTGAAACTCGAAGGGGTTGAGGTTTGAAGATTGGT
This sequence comes from Nicotiana benthamiana, assembly GCA_034376525.1. NCBI lineage: Eukaryota > Viridiplantae > Streptophyta > Magnoliopsida > Solanales > Solanaceae > Nicotiana > Nicotiana benthamiana. The sequence continues at coordinate 72,306,088 of CM067332.1, forward strand.
CCTGGTTGAGGGCTCCCTATATAGTAACTTCTTATTTACTTTATTACTGAAAATCATCTATCACGGTATGTAATAACTTTAAACAACTGATTGGGGTCTATTGTGATATTTGGTGGGATTATGCATGCTTAATTCGATTAACGGGTAGAAAATATGTCTATATGGCTTTACTTACCTATTTGTGCAATTGAAACCATGTTTATGGCATGCATCTTACATATAGATATCTTGTTTAGGATCTTTACTTTCAGATTATTATACTCACCTGGTAATCACAACTAGTAACTAACGAAACAACTGTTATAGAAAAGTACTACTGCATTTACAGACCATGTAATAGGAGCTTATGTGCATTAGACATCATGTTACTTAGGACTTTATATCGTTTAAATTGCAATCGCTGAACGCTTCACCAGTTGTTTAATAATAACACAAGTTTAGGGTTAAACTGTGTTTGCTTCTTAAAATTGGTTTAATATGTATGTTCACCTTTCAAGTAGGCAATACATACGACGCCTAGGCAAGTTTTAGGCCTAATAAATTGATTAATTTTATTTTTCCAGTTTTTAGACTGCCCAGCCTCTTTTAAAACTACTGAAGTCTGTTCCTTGTTTGTGTCGCTGAAGTTTACTCTGTTTTCTGTTAAAACTCCCGTCCTATTTTGAAATAATCTCAGAATTGTACCTCTGTTTATCATGTTTTCTACGAGGTTGTTTGTTTGTCCAGAATCGTGTTGTTTGCTATTTATACTACGCCTTGGCAGGTTATTGCAATACCTCTACTATATTTTCAAAGTGTGTTTTAAACAAGTTATCTATACTTTTCCTAATTCTTGAACTGCTGTAACTTACTGTCATCTTTTGTTTTCTGAAAATCGGACGTTCTTTAAAGTACTCAGTTTTAAACCTTCTATTTCTGCTGCAACTTATCTCTTCAGACATTACCGCTATTAAACTCTCTTTTTAGACCTTAAATGTGTTTGTGACGTGCTAATTACATGTTTGCTTATGGAGGGATTTGTGAGCCATTTATTTGCCTTGTATGTTCCCTTATGTGTAGTCCTACTTGTTATGTATGGCGCCTAGAATTTTTTCCTTTAAACCTAAGGATTCAGCCTAGTCCCTATAGGAATAGTTGGTCCTAAATACCCTCTAGGACTTATAGGAGGGGATGAGTAATAGCACGAAATAAGCATTCATGACCAATCCACGCATTTAAATAACCTTTACGGGGTGGGAAGGGTAGAATATGGAGATGATGACCGATGCACTAGTATCACATGCGACCCCTCTTTGAGGAGTGATTGCTGGGTATTGCATTGAAGTGATCCATATTAATCATCATTCTAGGACCCTGTTTTCTTTCTTTATCCTTGTTTGCTCTCTATAGAATTATTTAATCTTTTCAAATCCTAGTTCTCTTTACTTTCATGAGATTCAATTTAATTGCGCTGTAGTATGCAAGTCCTTATTTGAGCCTTGATTATTTATTTGTAAAGTCACAATTGTAACATGGTCGGGACCACAGTTGTGGATCTTGAGAGGTTCCTAACACCTTACCCTCGAGATAATTTCTAGTCGTTATCCAAACTCTGGTTTCTTCAACTCAAACCCTTCTTAAAGTGTCCTAATGCACTATAATCATTAGGTGGCGACTCTCCAATTCCAAAATCCAATTCTCGAAAGGGAAGAGAGTTGTCCTCCCAAATGTCGTGAACCCGATTTCATCCCTTAGAAAAAGGGGGCGTTGACAGCATGGCGACTCTGCAGGGGATTTTTTTTTTAGGCTTTTAACATTGCATGTTATTTGTGACTTTATTGCTTCATTATTTCTTTTACTTAAATGTCTTTATCTCTTTCAACTTCGAAACTGACTTGTTTCTTTTTCTTTAATGCTTTCTTTACCGCTTTCCTTTGATACTATTATGAGCAATTATTGTAATTATTATTTTATGAACGTTGAAATACATGACAATATGGTTCATTCTTGCAATTGCATCTTCAACATCATATTTCACTCGTGCCAAACAAATACCATAGAAACGCTTCTAATGAGTGGTTGCTCCCACTCGATATTATCACCCTCTAATTTTGGCAAAGGCATATTTGCGGTAAAGCCAGTCGATCAGTGGTGCAGTCGACGGTTTCCTTCCTTTCCCTCTTGAGTTGTCTGCTCAAGGGTACCAGTCTAATACCCCATAGAAACCTTACTATGTTTAACTATGCATGCATCATGGTCAAACCTAGCCGAGTCAGTTATGTTGTCCACATAATGAATCATTAAGATAGCCTTGTCCAAAGTATCCCCGGTTTCCTTAAAACCCAAATGGACACCACTATATTATGTCATTTATCTGGAGAAGTAAAGGATTTTTATTTTAATTATTGGTTTAAATAGTCGAGTCTGGCGGGGATAAGGGCCTCACCCTTTTGTTTTGCAGAAATGAATGACAAAGTTCCGCACGTCGATATGGCCAACATACCTTCACTCTTGCAGACGTGGTGGAGAAGCCTCCCATCGAGCAACCAAATTAACGAATGGAAAGAGAGAGTCACCAAGGCTAGTGAGAAGCTGGAATACCCTGAGTATAGCTTGCTGGAATTGGAAGGAAAGTAAGGAAAAGAGTCATTAATTGTCAAAATGCTGAGGAAGGCAAAGGATAACATTTGGTGATAGCATTTTTACTGGAAAATCTGTGCAAATTAGAGGACTTGATCAACGCGAACATTCAATTTGAAGAAGGTCCCTCCGGGACCAAGTAGTTAGGAGTCTCTTTATTTTGCTCTAATGATGTAATAAGGCCAATGGCCATTAGTGATATTTTACTTTCCGTTATTTAGTATAATTTTGGGATTCCTCTTATTTTTATCAATAAAATGATGCATTTAGCATTATAAGTTCTCCAAATTAATTTTTCGCTAAGCCTACCTCGGGCACAATGAGGCACCCAAATTAGGACACGATTTATATTCCTGCACAATGTGTTTAAATATTTCAACGTTTTCTTTTCATAAACCTCACTGACTTTTTACATTTTTGTTTTTGCTTTCATTCCCCTCCCCAAAAGGTTAGTTTTTGCACTCTGGAATCATCATCATACTCTATGAGATCCAAAGGCCCTCCACCTCCTCCTCCTCCAAGTCCCATCAGAAACAGGAACAAGGCTAATATGGAAGACCTGAACAACATCCGAAAAGGGAACTCAGGTGAACAAAGAGAGGTTACTCATGGTATCCGGATCTCCAAGAAAAGTGCTGCCCAACTTGAGAAGTTATTGAAGTTCCGAGAAGAACTGGATCAAGTTCGGAATTTGGCCAACTTGTTATTTTTCCTTACCACTCATGATTTCAACTTCCCAATACCCGAAATCCCACACCTACACAAAATATCCCGCAACCACAGAAACAACCCACTCATACTCAACATTACAACACATACCACACTTCCAATAACCCTCCATTTCTCATCTCTGAACCCCTAAACACCACAAAATGATCCTCTCCACAAAACACCCATATGTGTGGAAACCATATCACACTATACCCAACCAATATCGACCATACCTGAGTCTGATGGCAAAGACTCTCTTATCAGGAACCTGGCCGCATAACTCAAGATGTTGACTAGCCGAGTCCAGGGTGTTGAAGGAAACAAAGGTATTGAGAGACTAAATTACGAGGACTTTACATTCAGCCAGATGTTGAACTTCCTGAGGGGTACAAACCTCCCAAGTTGGAAATGTTCAATGACCCGGGAGATCCCAGAGTCCATTTGAGGACATACTACGACAAATTGGTCGGAGTCGGAAAGGATGAGAAGATCCGTATGAAGCTCTTTATGAGAAGTCTGAAAGGGGATGCTCTGTCTTGATACATCAGCCAAGATCCCAAAAAGTGGACAAGATGGGTAGGTATAGCGTCTAATTTAATGGACAGGTTCAGATTCAATACACAGAATGCACCAGATGTATTCTACATCCATAATTTGAAGAAGAAACCTACAGAGATTCCATGAGTATGCTACTCATTAGAGGTCAGCGGCTGCTAAGGTCAGGCCAGCCTTAGAAGAGGAATAGATGAATAGATTCATCCGGGCTCAGGATCCACAATACTATGAAAGGTTTATGTTGATTGAGGGCCAGAAATTCTCTAATATCATCAAGCTAGGGGAAAGATTAAGGAAGTCATCAAGAGTGGTATGATTGCTAACCTTGAAGCTATACAGGACACTAACAAGCTCTCCAGTATGGTGGCACATCAAAGAAGAGGGATGTTAGTGTCGTGCTGGTCGCACAGAGAACAAAATCCCTGATAAAATACCAAACTTACCCACACCTCCATTTACATATCAGCCTACCCCAAATTACCAACCACTCACACCATTCTACCAAAATCCACCACTCGTATATCAATCGTCTCCACCTCCCCCATATCAGTCCACTTCGCCCAGATACTCGCAACCCGCACCAGCCTACCAAGTTTATAATGCTCAACCCTCTCATTACCAGTCGCCTCCCACTCGCCAAAATTTCCCTTGACCTAGACCAAATTTTGACCGCAGACCTCCCACATAATACATAGCCGTTGCCGAACCAATTGACCAACTGTATGAAAGACTTAAAGTTACTCGTTACGTCACCCCTATCCCTGCCATAACTCCAAAAAATCCTTCCCAATAGGTCAACCCGAACAAAACCTGTGCGTACCATTTCGGCTAGAAGGGGCATACTATTGATGAATGTCGCTCACTGAAAGATAAGATCTAAGCCCTGATTGACAATAAGATCATCACCGCAAAGGAGCCTGCTCCTAATGTTTGCAACAACCCTCTACCTAACCACAAGAGTGGAGGCAGTCACATGATCGAGATCGAAGATGACTAGGACCCCAAGGGGTCGATAGGATTGATTACTGAGGGTGATGAGCCAAAGAAGCCAACAGTCACACTCAACCCGATTATTGTCCAGAACTAGCCCTCCAGGGGAGATGAAGTAAACATGTCTATATCACTCGAGTTTGAAGCACCTTCCTCTGCAAGGTGCGCGGACCGATTGAGGTTGAGTTTGGAATTCTGAAAGCAACTGTACAATTTGAAGTTGCTGTGTTACCCCCAAGGGTTCCTATTCCGGTAGCAATGTCAGACATAACAATGTTCCACTCACATGTCATACCATGAGATTACACAGCCGAAGCAAGAAGGAAAGGGAAAGCCAAATTCAGATATGCAATTGTTGCGAAAAGTACGACCAAAACTGGTAGAGTATACACTCCAGAACACCTAGCTGAGTCCAGTAAGCAAACCTCTGGATGGCTTATTGAAACTGGGCCCGATGATCTTTTGAGGAAGATACAGGAAAAAGAATACTCAATCCTTAAACAGCTGAATAAAATACCAGCCAGATCTCCATCATAGCTCTTCTGCAAAGCTCCGATGCCCACAAGAATGCATTGATAAAGATATTGAGTGAGGCATATGTTCCCAGCAAAGTAACTTGTGGAGAAATGGAAAAAATGGTAGGGAAAGTACTAGAGAGCCATAAAATCACCTTCCACGAAGATGAGCTACCACCGGAAGGGCTGAGTCACAACAAGGAACTATATATCACCTTGCAATACGAGGATTATTTCGTTACTAATGTCCTGATCGACGGAGGATCCAGCCTCAACATGTGTCGGTTGATAACCCTCATAAAATTAAGAAAGAACTTGCAAGAGATCAAATATGGGGCCATCAATGTCAAAGCCTTCGATGGATCCCAAAGGTCCACTATTGGGGAAATCAGTTTATGCCTGCAGATGGGACCAACTTGGTTCGACGTTGACTTTCAAGTAATAGACGTCCCAGCATCCTACAAATTGCAATTGGAATGGCTATGGATCCATGCCGCTAGAGCTGTAGCATCAACCTTGCACCAGGCGGTGAAGTTCGAATGGAATCACCAAGAAGTGATTATTCATGGTGATGGTAGCAACCCTTATACAGTCACCAGACCATCCTGATGATTGGAGAAATAAGGAGAATAGGCGCAGAAACCTGCCATCACATCAAGTGGGTCAACGCTATGGACAAAGATAAATGGTAGGATAACAAGATTGAGAGTATCATGAATTGGTGCGGATATGAGGCTGGAAAAGGACTTGACAAAAACCTCCAAGGAATTGCCAAACTTACCAAGCCGAAAAAACGTGGTACCACTTTTGGTTCGGGGTATGAATACACATAGGAGGAGTTCGGCCATTGGTCGCCACCATGGAGCGGTACCTACTATCCACTAGAGCATCCTATACCTCATCTGGAGTAGACTTTCCAACCAGCAAAAACCATATATGCATCAGCAGAAGAAGAGGCATTGGCGGCAGTGAGGAATCTGTTTCTGGAAGATGACAGTATGGACTATTGTGTAATTTTTTGAGGAGGAGGGAGAGGAAGGCCCTTCTATAAAAGCTCTGGATCGAGGAAAATGCCTCAATAATTGGTCCATCAGAACCACCAGGGCCCAGTAAGCTTCAGGGTAGCAAGTCTAAACAAAGCACCCTGCATCGCTTTTTACTTTTTTTTACCAGCCAATTTCCTTTCCTTATTTTCCTTAATTTTGAAAAGAGCTCCGACGTTCCCAAACAGTTGTGAAATTTTAATCAAAGCATTTCAGTTTCATATATATGTCTCGCTCTTGTTATTTTCTTTATAATTTACATTATATACACAACATTACTATTACTTATATTGATGAAGAACCGATGATTGTCACTTGCAACGAGACAACGCAACAAACGGACATAGATTCAGAAGAGTATGATATACCAGAAGAGGTCCTTAAAGTAGTTGAGTACTTTGAAAATAGGCCCAAGTCTAACTTGGACGAAACTGAGATCGTTAACTTAGGGGATATAGAGAATGTCAAAGAAACGCGTATCAGTGTTCACCTATCGACATTAGTAAAGAAAGAGTACATGTAGTTTCTAAGGAATATAAGGAAATATTCGCCTGGTTGTACGATGATAGGACGGGTCTCAGTACATCCATTGTAGCTCACAAACTGCCAACAGATCTAACATGTCTGCCGGTAAAGCAGAAGCTCAGAAAGTTCAAGCCTGACATGAATTTGAAAATCAAGGAAGAAGTCACCAAGCAAGTCAAAGCCAAGGTTCTTAGGGTAGTAGAGTATCCAACATTGTTAGCCAACATTGTCCCCGTACCGAAGAAAGATGGGAAGGTTAGAGTCTGCGTCGACCACCAGGATCTTAACCGGGCCAGTCCAAATGACGACTTCCCCTTGCCAAACATACACATTCTTACTGACAACTGTGCCAAGCATGAGCTACAGTCATTTGTTGATTGTTTTACTGGGTATCATCAGATATGGATGGATGAAAAAAATGCGGAGAAAACAGCTGTCATCATACTACGGGGGATGTATTGTTACAACATGATGCCATTTGGATTAAAGAATGGTGGGGCCAACTACATAAGGGTCATGACTACTATCTTTCATGACATGATACGCAAGGATATCGAGGTATATGCAGACAATGTCATCATCAAATCCAAGGGAGCCGCTGACCACATGGAATATCTGAGGGAGTTCTTCAAAAGACTGAGAAGGTACAATCTGAAATAGAATCCCGCCAAGTGTGCATTCGGGGTTCATGCCACAAAATTACTGGGGCTCATCGTGAGTCGACGAGGAATAGAATGGGATCCATCAAAGGTTAAGGCCATTATAGAATTACCACCGCCAAAGAACAAGAAGGACGTGGTGAGTTTCCCGGGGATACTCAACTACATCACTCGGTTCATATCTCACTCCACTGTCATTTGTGAACCCATCTTTAAAATGTTGAAGAAGGACACCGCTACAAAATGGACTGATGATTTCCAGAAAGCATTTGACAAAATCAAGGAATACTTGTCGACGTCGCCCATTTTGGTTCCGCCCAAAACAGGTAGACCTATGTTACTCTACCTTGCAGTATTGGATGGAGCATTCGGTTATGTTTTGGGACAACACAATAAAACAGGGAGAAAGGAGCAATACATCTTCTATCTCGGTATAAGTTCACCCCGTACGAGGTTTGATTTTCTCTATTAGAGCGCACCTGTTGTGCTCCAACTTGGGTAGCTCAGAAATTGAGGCATTATTTTTATGACTACACTACTTATCTCATATCAAGAATTGATCCACTGAAGTATATCTTCCATAAGCCCATGCCCACTTGCAAGCTCGTCAAGTGGAAATCCTGGTCAGTGAATTTGACATTTTTTATGTGACTCAAAAGGTAATCAAAGGACAAGCCTTGGCAGATCATCTTGCTGAGAATCCTATGGGCGGATAATACGAGCCTTTGAAGACGTATTTTCCCAATGAAGAGGTATATTTCATAGGAGAGGATATTTCATAATACTATGATGGTTGGAGATTTCTTTTCGATGGAACTGCAAATTTCAAGGGAGTTGGCATAGGAGAAATCCTAGTATCAGAAACCGGCCAGCATTACCTGGTATCCGCCAAAATAGGGTTCCCATGCACCAAAAATATGGCTGAATACAAAGCCTGCATCTTGGGGCTCAATATGACCATTGACATGAACATTCACAAGTTGCTAGAGGTCGGGGATTCAGACTTGCTCATACATTAGGTTCAAGAAGAATGGGCAACCAAGAACTCTAAGATACTTCCATGCCTGCATCAAATACAAGAGTTGAGGAAGAGATCCCCAGAGTGCAGAATTAATTCGTTGATGCATTGGCTACGCTCTCATCCATGATCTAACATCCGGATAAGAATTTCATTGATCCCATCCCGGTACAGATTTATGATCACTCAGCTTATTGTGCTCATGTCGAGGAAGAAGTGCACAAAAAACAATGGTTCCATGACATCAAGGAGTACTTAATGACAAGAGAATATCCAGAACTTGCCAACGCTACTTATAAGCGCACCCTTCAGCAGTTGTCTAACAACTTCTTTCACAGTGGAGGAATCATTTACAAGAAGACTCCCGATTTGGGGTTACTAAGGTATGTCAAAGCAAATGAAGCATCCAGGTTGTTAGAAGAAGTGCATGCAGGGACCTGCGGTCCATATATGAATGGTTTTGTCTTGGCAAAGAAGATACACCAGGCGTGATATTTTTGGATGACTATGAAAATGGACTGCATCCAGTATGTTCGCAGATGTCATCGTTGTCTGATACATACAAATATGATAAAGGTGCCTCCAAACGAGCTTACTGCAACAAGCTCGCCATGGCCATTCGCCGCTTGGGGAATGGATATTATTGGACCAATCGATCATGCCGCATGAAATAGGCACAGGTTTATTCTGGTATCAATTGATTATTTTACCAAATGGGTCAAAGCAGCATCATGTAAAGCAGTAACCAAGAAAGTTATGGCAGATTTCGTCTGTGACCGTATTGTTCGTCGGTTCGGAATTATGGAATCAATCATTACTGATAATGGTTCCAATCTCAACAGTGACTTGATGAAAGAAATGTGTGAAACATTCAAGATCAAACACAAGAACTCTACAGCCTACAGGCCTCAAATGAATGGAGTTGTAGAAGCATCCAACATTAATATCGAGAAGATACTAAGGAAGATGATAGAGAAGCACAAGAAGTGGCATGAGAAGTTATCTTTTTCTCTATTAGGATACCCCACCACAGTCCGCATATCGACCGGAGCAACTCCATATATCTTGGTTTATGGTACAGAGGCGGTCATTCCCGCCGAGGTAGAAATTCCCTCCTTGAGAATCATACAAGAAGGGGAGTTAGATGATGCAGAATGGGTGGAGAATCGCTATGAGCATTTGGCTCTTATAGATAGTAAGAGAATGAATGCGGTTTTCCATGGTCAATTGTATCAGAACAGAATGTTTAGAGCTTTCAACAAAAGAGTCAAGCCAAGGAAGTTTATATTGGGGCAACTGGTGTTGAAGAAGATTTTTTTGCATCAAGATCAAGCCAGAGGGAAATTCTCTCCCAATAGCAAGGTCCGTACATGTTTCATCGGGTTCTAACGGGAGGAACCCTCAGATTTGCGGAAATGGATGGAGAAGTTTGGCAAAAACCAATCAATTCAGATGCAGTCAAATGATACTATGCGTAACCATTTACGATTCCCTTTATGATGTAATTTGAACTACGCCTGACCTGATTCCCGTTTAATAGGGGATACATAGGCAGCCCTATGGGTTCGGTCACAATTCAATAAAATTTCAATTCCACCCCCCCCCCCCCATCCCCCCGCTATTGCAAACTGGGGCAGAATTTTGAGGATGACCCTCAAAATTCCGAAGTTGATCGTCAGCCATATTTTGCACGCGGCCGTCGAAAGCACCAGCCCAGTAAACTGGGGAAGAATTTTAAGGAGGACCATTAAAATTCCAGAGCAAGAGAGGTTGCAATGTCTTGAACCCTGTCACAGCCGTCGGTTCATCTAAAAAGTAAAATATTATTTTCAATTATGTATTTTACTAAATCACGCATGACTTTTTTCGAGATTTCTTAGTTTAACAATGCCCCCAATGAAAACACAACGTCGAGCAGGACGAGCAAAGGCCACAGGAAGAAGAACTAACCTTTCCCCGTTCTACAAAACTCATGATTTTTCTTTGGATGCAGGAACTCAATTCGCAAGTTCATTAGATATATTTATGCACTCATACTTTCTCAAGAGCGCAACTTCTCAGAATCATCACCTAACTACAATTACTATCTGTACACAACATCGCCAGCAGCCTTAATGATGCAATCAGCCATCAGCTATCATGTACTAGCTAAGACATTTCATTACTATTCGCCTTTTATTTCCTTGCTTAAGGCTACTTTTCTGCCTTCCAAGGTTAAGCTCTACCTCCATCCTTCATTTCTCTGCGTTTTGCATAACACTACCTTTCCTGCCTTCCGAGACTAAGCATTGTCTCCATCAGTACACCCTTGCATTGCATAAGGCTACTCTTCTGCCTTGCGAGACTAAGCATTGTCTCCATCAGCATTTTGCATTACATAAGGCTACCTTTCTGCCTTTCGAGGTTAAGCTCTACCTCCATCCTGCATTTCTCTGCATTTTGCATAAGGCTACTTTCCTTCCTTTAGAGACTAAGAATTGTCTCCATCTGCATTTTTGCATTGCATAAGGCTAACTTTCTGCCTTCTGAGGTTAAGCTCTACCTCCATCCTGCATTTCTCTACATTTTGCATAAGCTACCTTCCTGCTTTTTGAGACTAAGCTTTGTTTCCATATCTCTACATTGCATAAGGCTACCTTTCTGCCTTTCAAGACTAAGCTCTATCTCTATCTTTCATCGACTAAAATATGGCCACATTTATTTAAATCTTGCATTGGCTAAAAGATCGCCACCTTATTGCATTTCACGGGCTGAAAGATCGCCAAATCTTCCAAAGGCGTCATTGTTTAGAGGCATCATTTTAATAGCATGAGAACACCATGCCATGGCCCGTGGACCCCGTTTTATCTTTTGCATATCATTATTCAAAGGCATCATCCTTATAGCCCGAGAACACTATTTCATAGCCTGTGAATTTTTACTTCCGAGACTAAGCACTGACTCCATCTGCATTCTTGCATTTCATAAGGTTACTCTTCTGCCTTCTGAGACTAAGCACTGTCTCCATCTGTATTTTGCATAGTACTACCTTCCTGCCTTCCGAGACTAAGCATTATCTCAATCTGCATTTTGCATTGCATAAGGCTACTTTTCTGTCTTTCGAGGTTAAGATCTACCTCCATCCTGCATTTCTCTGCATGTTGCATAAGGCTACCTTCCGAGACTAAGCACTATCTCCATCTGCACACCCTTGCATTGCATAAGGCTACTCTTCTGCCTTCCGAGACTAACCATTGTCTCCATCTTCATTTTGCATTGCATAAGGCTACCTTTCTACCTTCCGAGGTTAAGCTATACATCCATCCTATATTTCTCTGCATTTTACATAAGGCTACCTTCCTGCCTTTCAAGACTAAGATCTATCTCCACATCTCTGCATTGCATAAGGCTACCTTTCTGCCTTTCGAGAGGAAGCTCTATCTGTATCTTGCATCGGCTGAAATATCACCACCTTTATTTAAATCTTGCATTGGCTGAAAGATCGCCACCTTATTGTATTTCATGGGCTGAAAGATCGCCAAATCATCCAAAGGCGTCATTGTTCGGAGGCACCATTTTCATAGCCCGAGAATGCTATGCCATGGTCTGAGGACCCCGTTTTATCTTTTGCATATCATAATTCAAAGGCATCATGGTTCGGAGCCATCATCCTCATAGCTCGAGAACACCATTTCACAGCCTGCGAATTTTTTATCATACGCTTCATGGCCCAGGACATCATGATCCGAAGATGTCATCCTAACCGTCCAAAGACATCATTCATGGTCCAAAGGAAACTTGCACCACGTTTAAATTTAAGCAGTATATATTTGTATTGCTCACTTGCAGGTATACCCGCTAGCAACGGCCATCTCAGCAGGAGCGATCCTGCTCCGGTTCCCGCAGCATATTATATTTCAACTACTTTTCTCAACATAAACATCTCGTCCGCCTTTCAAAATCTCCATCGGCATATTCCGTCAATGGATCATGAACTACATATGGCCTTATTCCTGTAAGACCAGGGATGTGTAGGCAGCTCAGAGGCCAGAGCTCGGTCAAAATTCTTTGCAAATTGCCTCTTTTGGTCAAAGTTGGCCATCATGTCTTTACCGAACAACTCTTTCATCCTTTCTGGGTAAAGAGGGGCAGTTGTTGATACCCGATTTTTCCCTAGATATTTTAGTACTGAAAATAGTTTCAAAATAACATATATATGCACATATGAGAATATCCAAGTGTCTTGGTATTTTTCCAAATTTTTAATGATCTTTTAAAACCAATTTACTATCTATTTTAATACAAAAAAATCAATAATTATTCCTAAAATTATCATTTTGGTGAATAATTCATTATACTCTTATATTAATATAAAATAAAGTTTAAATAAGCTTTATATATTTATGCACATTTACTTGGTATTTTTTAAGATAAATTGTATATAATTGCAATTATAGTCTATTTTACAATAATTGCATTTTTATAATTATAAAATTATTTCCAGTATAGATTAATATTTATACATTATTAATTAGTATAGTGTTTTAAATATGTTTTAAAAATCTTTTTCACTATTTAATAAAATAAAAAGGGGGGAAATAGCTATTTAAATGCTAGCCAGACTTTATTACTATCATAGCCTAAATATAACCCCAATTTAAACCCTAAATCTCTCGACCCATATTCCTGAATCACCTAACCCATACCCTATTTAACGACCTGGTCCAGCCTTGATCTGATCTGAGCTGTTGACCAAATGAGATCAACAGACCAGATTCTATATCCTAAATTAAAACCCAATGACCCCCCCCCCCCAAACCCCTAACTTCAGAGACCGTCTCTTTTTCTATGCTAATATTTGCTTTCCCTTCTCTGTAGAACCTTATGGTTCTCTCTCTTGTCTCTGATGAAGCCACCACCTCTCCGGCCACCTCTATCCTCAGTTCTGTCGATCACCAGCCGCCGTGAAACTTTGTTTTGTTGATTCCCTCTATCTTCGATACTCCAGAAGGCTCTACCATAAAAGATGGTCATCAAAAGGTTTGCCTGGCTTGTCTCTGGTCTTTCTCTGATGGGTTATGGTCCGATGATGCTACGAGTATCATTATTAACGAGTTTCACAGACAGGTTCCTTGCCTCTCACTGATTTATTACGAAACCCTAACTTCTGCCTAGACCTCTTAATCTCTGTCTTTTAAAACTGAGTTTTAACTTGTTCTTTTGTGTTTTACACTATACTTTTTGCTCATGTTTTCAACGTTTTGTTCTTCTTTTCAAAACTAGGGTTTCTGAACCTCTTTCGAAATCACTATATCATCTGATTTTTTTTTAATATCATGTGCTTATGGTTGTGTTATATGCTTGTTTGTGTGATCTTCTGGTTACTCTCTGATTTCTATGCTTTAATTTTTCTATTCGGGTTCCAGCGTTCTATTGATTCTGTGACTTCTTGCTTAGGGTTCTTTGATTTTCATGCCTATCGTGTTTTATAAGTCTAATTGATCATCGTTTACCAAAATATTCTGTTGATTTTTTGCATTTCTTCGAGTCCCTGATTTGTATATGTTTTCCTTAGAAGTTTTACACTAATTTTTTTAAACACTTCCTAATTGGTGAAATGCTCTCCCTAATTAGTATTGATTCCCTATGATTTCGATTTCATCTGTGATTCTTTGAACTAATTTGTGTGCACAATATGCTATCATTGTACCTTCCTCACTTGAAATATTTTGTATTCAGTCCTTATCACACGCATCATACTTTTACTTTTCCTATTATCGAAATACCAGTCTTGCAAAATATTATTTCGCTTATTTGATACAATTTGTAACCATTTTGAATTCAATTCCGTAGTTAAAGGATTCTGTGTCTTTAATCGATGTCGATTGATTATTGTTTGCATAATTATGTAAAAAGTAGTACTCCTTACCTTATTTTTCTTACTCGTTTTCAGCATTATAAATACTCTATTCTCTTTTGCGTAACACACGAAATATCACTAAGATGTACACAAATACATACACATAGAGCATACTGATTATTTTCTGAGTTCTCTCGTATTCTCTTACATATTCTCTTTTGCTTCTCGTATTAGTTACTGATTACTCAGTCGGCTGAACGACAAGACTGTGTAATTACTGTTGCTCTCTTGCATCTGCATACTATTGTCCTGCTGCTCTCTTTCTTGTTCTGCATACTATTGTCATGTTGCTCTACCTCTCTGCACTTGCTCTTCCATTCTCACTCTTGACTAGTATGTTTCTAGTTTAAGTTTACAGTATCCCAAAAAAACATGTTTCAGTTCATGTTAAGACTTGTTATTCCTTTTGTGATTTTACATATGGTTTTATTTTTACCATGTAACTAGCATGTCTCTGTGATTCCCTTTCCCTTTAGTCTAATGTGTCTCTTGCTTCCCCTTGTGTGATCCACTATGACTCTGTTCGATTCCGATGAAGCTAGCATACTTGTTTTGTCTATGTGATTATTTTTTCTCTTATGTCAGCATGACCAATGTTTTCTTATATGTTTTCATCCTCTGCCTAATATCTACTACTACAAATTTGAACCCCTCCACATAATACCTAAGCATTATATGATTCTAATCCTAGATCTAATGTGTGACTCTGTTTGACACCTAATGCTGTTGGACTTTTGGTATGAACATTCTGTGATAACTATGTTGTAAATCTAGCCTAAGGACTAATTGTGCATAAGTCTGCTTATACCACGTGATTTATATGCCCCCAGTCCCTATCCCTGCTTGTGTTTGCTTCCAGAAATCTGCATATATTTTGAATCGTGATTGTCCTGTTTCTTTCCTTTTTCAAACTTGTTTTTCACAAAACAAACTCCCAGGTTGTTCTATGGAACTATTATTTTTCAAACTGTTATTTCAAACTTAACTCTTTTAAACTGTAAGCACATCTCACTGCTCTTAGAAAAATAAGTTTCACCCCCTTCGTGTGAGCATTGCTTTGAGCACCTTTGAGTACTCATTGAACTGTGACACACAAGGCTGGTATTCCACTTGTCCTACATTCCTTTAAATGTCTAGGTGTTGATATTGTCCGGGGACCTAATGGGGCCCTAGGGAGCTTTAACGCACCTAGACCATGGCAAAGGCTGTGAAACTCGAAGGGGTTGAGGTTGGAAGATAGGGCCTGGTTGAGGGCTCCTTATAGAGTAACTTCTTTTTTATTATTATTATAATTCATCTATACGGTCTATAATAACTTCTAAACAACTGATTGGGGTTTATAGTTAAATTTAACTTGGGTGGGATTATGCATGCTTAATTTGATTAACGGGTAGAGAACATGTCTATATGGATTTACTTACCTATTTGTGCAATAGAAACCATATGTACGGTATGCATCTTACATATAGATGTCCTGTTCAGGATCTTTACTTTTAGATTATTATACTCACTTTGTAATCACGACTAGTAACCAACAAAACAACTGTTATAGAAAATAACTGTTGCATTTCGAGACCATGTTTTAGGAGCTTATGTGCATTAGACATCATGTTACTTAGGACTTCATATCGTTTAAATTGCAATTGATGAACGCTTTGCCAGTTGTTTAATAATAACAGAAGTTTAGGGTTAAGCTGCATCTTCTTCTTAAAATTGGATTAATATGCATGTTCACCTTTCAAGTAGGCAATACATACGATGCCCAAGCAATTTTAGGCCTATTAAAATTGATTAATTTTGTTTTGCACTTTTCAGACTGCTCAGCCTCTTTTAAAACTACTGAACTACATTCCTTGTTTATCTCTCTGAAGTTTACTCTGTTTTCTGTTAAAACTCCCGTCCTGTTTTGAAATCGCCTCGGAATCGTACCTCTATTTATCATGTTTCCTACTGGGTTGTTTGTTTGTCCAGAATTGTGTTGTTTGCTATTTATACTATGCCTTGGCAGGTTATTGCAATACCCCTACTATATTTTCAAAGTATGTTTTAAACAAGTTTATCCATACTTTTACTAATTCCTGAACTGCTGTAACTTACTGCCATCTTTTGTTTTCTAAAAATTGGATGTTTTTTAAGGTACTCAGTTTTAAACCTTCTGCTTATGCTGCAGCTTATCTTTTCAAGCATTCCTGCTTTTAAACTCTTTTTTTAGACCTTAAATGTGTTTGACGTGCTAATTACATGTTTGCTTATGGAGGGATTTGTAAGCCTCTTATTTGCCTTGTGTTTTCCCTTTATGTGTCGTCCTACTTATTATGTATGGCGCCTAGCATTTTGTTCTTTAAACCTAAAGGTTCATCCAAGTCCTTATCCTATAGGAATAGTTGGTCATAAATACCCTCTAGGACATATAGGGGGGACGGGTAATAGCACGCAATAAGCATTCGTGACCAATCCTCGCGTCTAAATAACCTTTGCAGGGTGGGAAGGACAGAATATGGAGATGATGACCGATGCGATTATATCACGTGTGATCCCTCTTTGAAGAGTGATTGTTGGGTATTGCATTGACGTGATCCATATTAATCGTCAACCTAGGACCCCTTTTTCTTTGTTTATTCTTGTTTTCTCTCTTTAGAATTGTTTAAACTTTTCAAATCCTAGTTCTCTTTACTTTCATGAGTTTCAATTTAATTGCAATGTTGTGTGCAAGTCCTTATTTGAGCCTTGATTGTTTATTTGCAAAGTCACAATTGTAACATGGCCGGGACCACACTAGTGGATCTTGAGGGGTGCCTAACACCTTCCCCTCGAGATAATTTCTAGCCCTTACCCAAACACTTGTTTCTTCAACTGAAACCCTTCTTATAGTGTCCTTATGCACTATAATCATTTGGTGACGACTCTCCAATGCCAAACCCAATTCTCAAAAGGGAATAGAGTTGTCCTCCCAAATGTCGTGAACCTGATTTCAACCCTTAGAAAAGGGGGGCATCGACACCAGCCCATTCCCTTCTACGTCCTTTTCTCCACAGGTGCGGTCCCTCTTCTGTGGCGAGATGACTGCATCTGCGGTCCCATCTCTCCCCACCAGAATCACATCTGCAACCTTATGAGATTAAGGGTAGAAAATTAGGGATTTGAGTAGAGTTAGGGTGTTTTGATTATTTGGAAATTTGACCTCATTTTGGGGGGCGGATTTCTAAATAAATTATATATTCGGTCTCGTGGATGAATGGGTGATTGGGTTTTGGTCCGAACCTCATGTTTCGACTAAGTGGGCTCGGGTCAAATTTTGACTTATTGGGCAGAATAAGTAGAAAGCTATAATTAAGTATTGGGATTGGGTTATTTAGCATATATTGATGTTAATAAGTCAATTATGTATAGAAATTATTGATTTGGAGTCGAAGTCAATAGTAAAGGCGTTGTTTGAGAATTGAGTTGGCCGTGGAAGTTTGAGGTAAGTTGTGACGGTCCAAAGGGTCATTACCTGTTTTCTTATTTATTTTGTGAGGCCTTGAAAATCTCATTTATAGTCATCTCGATTTGGGTGTTCAATCCGGGCGTGTAGCCAGATTGTTCCTTTGCCAGGATTTAACTATTTAATTGCATTCCTTTGCCGGGATTTCTATTTCTATTATGTTTACTTCCTTTTCCCTTATTTGTGATTGTCATTTGGGTGAGAAAGAGTGTTAATGCACGAAGGGTGATGCTATGCCCCACAATGTACCATTCTATGCCGATTCTATTGATTATATGTGAGGATAGAGATTAAAAGCATGAACGGTGATGCCGTACACATTTTATTATATCATTGCTTGGTGAGGATAAGAGTAAAAGCACGAAGGGTGATGCCGTGCACTTGTCCTTGATTTCCCTGATTCTTGCTGATAATTGAGTTATGTTGTTCTTTACGTTTATTTTGATGATTTTCTGTTGTTACTTGACCTTATTATGATGTCATGATTCCTTTCCCTAATTGTGTTGTAATTGTTACTTGGGTGAGGAAGAGTGTAAAGTATGAAAGGTGATGTCGTATATTGTTTTGGTGAGAGAGTGTAAAGCACGAAGGGTAATGTCGTGTATTGTTTTGGTGAGAGAGTGTTAAAGCACAAAGGGTGATGCCATGCACTTATTGTTGTTTGCTGTGATTCCTTGTAATCAGTATGAGTGCATTAACTGCCTTATTCCACAATTACTATGATTCTTTATGTTGGTATTTTTCCTTTATCGTGTCTCTAGTTATTATTGAATTCATGATATAACCGCTACGTGTTTATGTGACTTAATTGCTACTTGCCATTTAGCATACTAAATATTAAATTGCATGTTTGCTCCTTAAAGTCCATAATTAATTGCTACTTGTCATTATTTGTTATCCTCGGTGACTCGTAATTATTGTGTAGTTTGTTGTCTTATGAATTTGCATTAACGTTGCGGTTGATGGAGTAAATTCATTTACAAGAACTATTAATATATGAAAATGGGAGCGGGTGGTATGCCTACCACGAGATATGAGGAAAAATAGAACTGGTTCGTATGCCTACTACGAGATATAAGAAATGGGATCGGGTTGCACGCCTGCAACAAGATGAAATTGAAAGTGAAAGTTGCCTTTATTTCTCCTTACCTATGTTAGAAGTTAAATTTACAGTTTCCTTAGTATTCTTTGATATTCTGATTATCTGCCACCCCCGCATAAAGTTTCCCCTTCCCCAGCTTTAATTTCTTATTACATGTTTACTTTTCCACCATATGTTATATAACCGCACAGGTTTATCTGGAGTCTGGTCCTAGCCTCATCACAAATTCACCGAGGTTAGGCTAAACATTACCAGCACATGCGGTCGATTGTGCTGATACTACACTCTGCACTCTTTCGCGCAGACCCCGGTGTTGTAGATTTCGGACCGCAATGAGATTGATGGATCTTGTTCATCAGGCGACCCGAGGTAGCCCTGCAGGCGTCAGAGTCCCTAGCGTCTCCGTCTACCTACTTTCTAATTTCTTACATGTATTTCCAGAGACAGTGTTATATTTAACTCTTTCAGACCTTCATTTGTAGAATTCTTAGACCGTCTTTGAAACTGTGACACCAGATCTGGGTAGTCAAGACTCAAATAGTTGTTCTAGGTATTTATGTTCAGATAATTATTGTTCTTCTTCCACTTATGTTAAATTCCATTCTTTAAATATTATATCTTCATAATTGTTATAGTATATAAAATCAGTGAGAAGTCAAATTGTGCAAATAATTAGCTTGCCCAACTCAAATTAGTAGGCGTCATCACGACTCCTGAGGGTGGGAAGTCCAGGTCATGAAAAGTTGGATCAGAGCTCTAGGTTACCAGTTCTCATAGTTCACGGACAAGCTTAGTAGAGTCTGCAGAATCGGTACGGAGACGACTGTATTTATCCCCCAGAGGCTACAGAGTTAGGAAAATCCTATATTGTTCCTTCTTGTCTTACGGATTTGTTTCTCAATACCAATTGGATTTTTACTTTGTTCTTTCGTGAATGGAGAGGTCATGTACTGCTTCTTTAGCCGAGCAGCAGCATAGATTGTCTATGTCTTCGGAGGCTTGCGAAGGTTGGATTGGTGCCACCAAGCTCTTAAGTACTACTTCATGCGGTGCATCTTTTGAGGATCCCCAAGATTTTCTATACGACTTTCATGAGGTTCTCAGGTACATGGGGATCGTGGAGACCAATGAGGTCAATTTGCCACATTTTGCTCGTCTGGATCTGCCAATACTTGATTGAGGGAGTATTGCTTAGCTAGACCATCCGGATTGCTAGCTTTGACTAGAGGATTCTAGAGAAGTTTCTTCCCATCACTCAGAGAAAGGTTTATCGAAGGCAGTTTGAGCATCCCCACCAGGGTTCTATGACTTTTACTTAGCATGAGATTAGATTCATCGACTTGGCTCGTCATGATCTTATCATACTTCCCGCTGCGAGAGAGAGTGATGAGGTTTCTTGAGGGATTCGTCCAGCCCGCTCAGTCAGCTACATGTGGAGGTAAGGTATTAGAAGTAGAGGTAGAGATGCTAGAGGTGAGGTAAAGGTATTAGAGGTGGAGGTTCAAGTACTGTTCTAGGTTATGGTAGAGAAGTTTCAATTTTATCTTGCGTCGTATCTGGTCATGCCTAGTGATTCTTTGAGTGCCCCTGTTTATGTTTCTACGTTGGTGGGTGATTCTATTATGGTGAATTGTGTTCATTGATCATGTCTAGTGGTGATTGGAGGTCTTGAGACTCGTGTACATTTACTTCTTCTGGACATGGTTGATTATATTGGGGATGGAGTGGTTATTACCATATCATGTTATCTTGGACTATTATGCCAAGACTCTGACCATAGCTTTACCGTGTATGCCTCGTTTAGAGTAGAGAAGGACTCCTAGTCGTTCTACCTGTAGTGTTATCTCATATGTGAAGTCTTAACGTATGGTCGAGAAGGGGTGTTGGGCCCAATTGGCGCATGATCGTGATTCTTGTGTTGAGGTTCCTTCTACTGATTATGTGCCTGTTGTTTGTAAGTTCCCTAAGGAACAGTCAGTTATATGCTAAATTTTTGAAGTGTGAGTTCTGGCTGAGTTCAGTTTCATTCATTCATCATGTCGTATCAGCAGAGGGTATTCAAGTTGATCTGAAGAAGATTTAGGCAGTCAAGAACTAGCCTAGACCAGCATCAACTACAGAGATTCAGAGTTTCTTGGGATTGGCAGGTTACTATCGTTGATTCGTGGAGGGGTTTTTATCTATTGTAGCCCCGATATCCAGATTGACCCTGGAGGGTGCCCAGTTCAGGTTGTTGGATGGGTGTGAGGAGTGCTTTTAGAAGTTCAAGACAGCTTTGACTACAGCATCGGTGTTGGTTTTGCCTACGTGTGCAGGGCCTTATACAGTCTATTGTGATGCTTCCCCTGTTGGGCTTGGAGCAGTGTTGATGCAGGATGGCAAGGTTATTTCCCATGCTTAGAGGCAGATGAAGATTCACGAGAAAAACTGTCTGGTTCATGATTTGGAGTTGGCAGCCATAGTTCACGCACTAAAGATTTAGAGGCATTATCTGTATGGCGTGGCATGTGAGGTGTTCACGGATCATAAGAGTCTTCAGTATTTATTCAACTAAAAGGTGTTGAATTTTAGGCAGAGGAGGTAGTTGGAGTTATTGAAGGATTATGACATCACCATTCTATATCACCCGGGAAAAGCCAATGTGGTGGCTAATGCTTTGAGTAGGAAGTCATCCAGTATGGACAGTCTTGCTTATATTCCAGTCGGTGAGAAACAGCTTGCATTGGAGGTTCAGGCTTTAGCCAATCAGTTCGTGAGGGTGGACATTTCTAAGCCTAGTCGTGTGTTAGCTTTCGCGGTTGCTCGTTCTTCAATATTGAAGCGTATTCGTGATGGGCAGTGTGATGATCCTCATTTATATGTCCTTAGAGACACAGTGCAGCGCAGAGGTGCCAGGCATGTTTCCTTGGATGGTAAGGGAGTTTTAAGATTACAGGGTCGAGTATGTGTGTCTAATGTGGATGGGCTCTGAGCGTTGATTTTGGAGGAGGCCCATATCTCCGGGTACTCTATTCAGCCGGACGCTGCGAAGATTTATCAGGATTTGCGGCAGCATTATTGGTGGCGTAGAATGAAGAAGGATATCGTAGCATATGTGCCTTGTTGTATGAATTGTCAGTAGATTAAGTACGAGCATCAGAGGCCTGGTGATTTATTTTAGCGGATTAAGCTTCCCAAGTGGAAGTGGGAGCGGATCACTATGGACTTTGTTATTGGGCTCCTATTGACTCAGAAGAAGTTCGATGCGATATGGGACATTGTTGATAGGCTGACCAAGTCAGTGCAATTCATTCTTGTGGCAATCTCCTATTCTTCTGAGAGGTTCGATGAGATCTATATTTGGGAGAATGTTCGCCTTCATGGTGTGCCCGTATCTATCATTTCGGACCAGGGTAGCAATTTACCTCGCGCTTCTGTAGAGCAGTTCAGTGAGACTTAGGCACACGGGCTAAGTTGGGCACACCATTTCATCCCCAGATGGACGGTCAGTCTGAGCGATTCAGATCTTAAAGGATATGCTCTGAGCTTGTGTTATTGACTTTGGAGGTTCGTGGGATCAGCTCTTGCCGTTAGCGGAGTTTGCCAACAACAATAGCTACCAGTCAAGCATCCAGATGGCTCCTTATGAGGCTATATATGGTAGGCGATATCAGTCTCCAGTTAGATGGTTTGAGCCGGGAGAGGCTCGATTCTTAGGTACGACTTTGGTTCAGGAGGCCTTGGACAAGGTCAGCATCATTCAAGATAGACTTTTTTCAGTTCAATCCAGGCAAAAGAGCTATACATACCGCAAGGTTCGAGATTTGGCTTTTATGGTTGGTGAGAGGGTATTGCTCCAAGTGTCGCCTATGAAAGGAGTGATGATATTTGGGAAGAAGGGCAAGCTTAGCCTCAGGTTCCTTGGTCCGTTTGAGATTCTTGATCGAGTAGGAGAGGTGGCTTACATACTTTCCTTGCCACCGAGCTTATTATTCATGCATCCAGTTGTTCATGTGTCCTTGTTTTGGAGGTATCACGGCAATTCAACCTACTTGTTAGATTTCAGCATTTTCTAGTTGGACAAGAACTTGTCGTGCGAGAAGGAGTCGGTTGCTATTCCAGACTGACAGATTGGTCTGTTAAGATCCAAGAATTTCCCTTCTGTTTGAGTTTAGTAGAGAGGTCAGCCTCCTGAGGTATAGACATGGGAGTTCGGGCCTGTTATGCAGCGTCGTTACCCTCATCCTTTCCCCGACTCAGGTACTTCCTTCTTCTGTTCATTCGAGGACGAATCGTTGTTTTAGAGGTAATGTGACGACCTAAAGGGTCATCACCTGTTTTCTTATTCATTTCGTGCTTTTGAGGACTTGAAAACCTCACTTATAGTCGCCTCGATTGCGTGCGCAGTCCGAGCGCGTAGCCAGAAAGCTTAAATGTGAAATTTTGTGAAAAATGCTAAATTTTTTATATTAAAAATCAATAAATTTGACTTCGTTCAGCATTTTTTGCAAACGGACCCGAACCCATGATTGGATGCTCCCAGAGGGTTCATAGGAAAATATGGGACTCGGGCGTATGCTCGGAATTGAATTCCGAGGTCCCAAGCCCGATAAATAAATTTTTGAGTAAAATTGTTTTTCTGGAATTAGTATGGAAAATTGAAATAAAAATTGATTAGAACGTGTTGGTATCGGGCCCGTAATTCGGTTTCGGCACTCGGTATAGGTCTCCTATGTGATTGAAGATATTTCTGTAATGTTTGGTAATAATCAGACGCCGTTTGACGTGCTTCGAGATTAAAGTTCTACATTTGAAAGTTAATGAAGTTGGAAGAAAAACTAGTCATTTTGAGGTTTGATTCATTGTTTTTTATGTTTTTTTGGAGATTTGATCGCACAGTTAAGTTCGTAAGATGTTGTTGAGTTAGAGCATGTGTTTAGTTAGGAGCCCCGAGGGAACGGGAGTGTTCGGAGTGATTTCGCACTTAGGAGAATAGCATATTTTCTTCAGCTGTTGCAGGTCTCATTTGTTCTTCGTGTTCGCGACGCCTCTTCCGCGTTTGCAAAGCTCTGAGTCCTTCCTTCATCGCATTCGCACCCCTACCCTCGCGTTCGCATAGAGCTATCTGGCCCTAAGGGACTTAGCTTTCTTTCCTCTTCACGATTGCGTTTGTACCCCGCGATCGTATAGCTAGAAAAACCTCTTCATCGCGTTGGCGTGAAGTTCCACGCGTTCGCATAGACCAATCCCTTGACCCCCAGCCTTTTCTCTCCGTGTTTTCATTCTTCGTATCGTAAATGCGATGGTTTGTTGAGTACTACCCTTTTCGAATACAACCATCCTTCCGCGAACGCGAAGGGTAATTTTGCATAGTTATTTAAAATTCCAAAACAGAATAATGATGGGATTTCTCACAAGTTTTCACAAACTCCTTCTTCTCCAAGGTCCTTAGGCGTCCATTGAAGCTTCCTTTCACCAAAACTTCATGGGTAAGTAATCCTTAACTTGTTTCTTTCATTTCCATCATTATCAAATGAATTCCTAAGCCTAAGACATGTAATTAAGGGTAGAAATTGAGGGTTTGGGTAGAGTTAGGGCTTTTTAAATTTTCTTGATTTAGACTTTGTTTTGGGGTCAAATTTGAAGACAATTATATATTCAGGCTCGTGGGTGAATGGAAGATTTGATTTTTGTCCGCACCTCATGTTTTGACCAAGCGGACCCGAGGTCAATATTTGGGATTTTGGGAAGAATGATAGAAAAGTTATATTGAACATAGGAATTGATTTGTTTAGCTCTTATAGATGGTATTGAGTCATTTATGCATGGATTCGATTGGGTTGGAGCCGAATTCGAGAGGGAAAGCGGCAATTGTGGATTGATTTGGCCATGGAAGTTGAGGTAAGTCCTTGGTCTAACCTTAGCTTGAGGGAATAGGTGCTGAGTCTTACTTGCTACTTGTTAATTGTCGAGTGCGATGCATAGGCATGGTGACGAGTATCTATACATTGATGTCTAGCATGACCGTGAGTCTGCGAATATTTTGATCTTTGTTTTAACTTCCATGCTTAATTGATGATTTCTATAAGTTGTAAAGAGCATGTGAAAGATTGTGATCTTCAAACTTCGAGGATCATTGGCTCGAGTTGAAAAACAAGTTGTGAAGGTATATGAGATAATTAAATCCTTGGAGCATTGGCTCATGTGATAATGTGAACTATGAGATGAAAATGAAAGAAAGAGAAAGAGTTATAGTTTCATTCCCTTGCCGAGAAGTTTTGTTGATTTGTTGAATTTCTCCCTTACCGGGATATTGAAATTTGTTGATATTGTTCCCTTGCCAGGATTTAACTATTTAATTGCATTCCCTTGCCGAGATTTCTGTTTCTATTCTGTTTACTTTCTTGCCCCTTATTTGTGATATATGCTTGGGTGAGGAAGAGTGCTAAAGCACGAAGGGTGATGTCGTATATTATTTGCTATTGTGAGGAAAGAGTATTAAAGCACGAAGGTAATGTCATACCGCACGATGTACCATTACGTGCCGATTCTATTGATTATATGTTAGGAAAGAGAGTAAAAGCATGAAGGGCAATGCCATGCACGTTTTATTATATCATTGCTTGGTGAGGTGAGAGTAAAAGCACGAAGGGTGATGTCGTGCACTTGTCCTTGATTTCTATAATTCTTGCTGATAATTGAGTTATGTTGTTCTTTACGTTTATTTTACTAATTTTCTGTTGTTACTTGACCTTATGGTGACGTCATTTATTACTTTGCCTTAATTTCTTTGTAATTATTTCTTGGGTGAGGAAGAGTGTAAAGAACAAAGGGTGATTCTGTGTAGTATTTTGGTGAGAGAGCGTAAAGCACGAAGGGTAATGCCGTGTATTGTTTTGGTGAGAGAGTGTTAAAGCATGAAAGGGTGATGCCATGCAGTTATTGTTGTTTGTTATGATTCCTCGTAATCAGTTTGAGTGCATTAACTGTCTTATTCCACAATTACTGTGATTCTTTATGTTAGTATTTTTCCTTTATCGTGTCTCTAGTTATTATTGAATTCATGCTATAACTGCTACGTATTTATGTGACTTAATTGCTAGTTTCCATTTAGCATACTAAATATTAAATTGCGTGTATGCTCCTTAAAGTCCATAATTAATTGCTACTTGTCATTATTTGTTATCCTCAGTGAATCGTAATTATTGTGTACTTTGCTATCATATGAATTTGCATTAATTGTTGCCGTTGTTGGAGTAAATTCATTTGAAAGAACTATTAATATATGAAAATAGGAGCGGGTGGTACGCCTACCACGAGATATGAGGAAAAATAGGAGTGGGTGATACGCTTACCACGAGATATGAGAAATGGGATCAGGTTGCACGCCTGCAACAAGATGAAATTGAAAGTGAAAGTTGCCTTTATTTCTCCTTACCTGTGTTAGAATTTAAATTTACGGTTTCCTTATTGTTCTGTGATATTCTGATTATCTTTCACCCCCGCAGTATGTTTCCCCTTCCCCAGCTTTAATTGCTTATTACCTGTTTACTTTTCCGACATATATTATATAACTGCACAGGTTTATCTAGAGTCTGGTCCTAGCCTCGTCACTACTTCTCCGAGGTTAGGCTAGACACTTACCAACACATGGGGTCGGTTGTGCTGATACTACACTCTGCACACTTTTGTGCAGACCCCCATGTAGTAGATTTTGGACCACGGTGAGATTGATGGATCTTGTTCATCAGGCGACCCGAGGTAGCCCTGTAGGCGTTTACAGGCCCTGGTGTCTCCTTCTATCTGCTTTCCTGTTTCTTACATGTATCTCTAGAGATAGTATTATATTTAATTCTTTTGGATCTTTATTTGTAGAATTCTTAGACCATCTGTGAAACTGTGACACCAGGTCTGGATAGTCGAGACTCAAACAGTTGTTTTAGGTGTTTATGTTCAGATAATTATTGTTTTTCTTTTGCTTATGTTAAATTCCGTTGTTTAAATGTTATATCTTCATAATTGTTAAAGAATATAAATTGAGTGAAAATTCAAATTGTTCAAATAATTGGCTTGCCTAGCTCACATTAATAAGTGCCATCACGACTCCCAAGTGTGGGAAATCTAGGTCATGGTATAAGTGTTTGGTCTAACCTTAGCTTGAGGGGTTAGGAGTCGTGTCATACTAGCTTTGTTTTAATTGTAGAGTACGACGTACAGGCATGGTGACGAGTATCTATACGTCGGTGCCAAGCATGCCCGTAAGTCTTATTTTTTAATTGTTATGACTCTGTTGTGGTTTATTGCACTTCATATGCTATTGTCATCATTGGTCCCTTGCTGGAATGTTTATTTGATAGTATTGTTCTCTTTCCATGATGTTGTTGAAATATCATTATTCCCTTACCAGGAAGTTATTATGTTGCTTTTGTTCCCTTGCCGGGATTCCTTGTGATTATTGTTGGCTTGTAAATGGGAGCGGGTGGTAAGCCTACCACAAGATATAT
The DNA here is from genome assembly GCA_034376525.1 of Nicotiana benthamiana. Lineage (NCBI taxonomy): Eukaryota > Viridiplantae > Streptophyta > Magnoliopsida > Solanales > Solanaceae > Nicotiana > Nicotiana benthamiana. The sequence goes on from CM067332.1 coordinate 72,333,691, forward strand.
AAAATGGAAGCCGACGATACGACTACCACAAGATACATGAAATGGGAGCGGATGGTATGCCTACCACAAGAAACATGAAATAGGAGTGGGTGACACACCTACCACGAGATAAATGAAATGGGAGCGGGTGGCGCGCCTGCCACAAGACATAAGAAATGGGATCGGGTTGCACAACTGCAACAAGATGTGAACTAAAAGTGAAATCTGCCTTTGTTTTTCTTATCCTTGTTAGTAGTTGAATTTCGGTTCCCTATAATTCTCTAAATACTCTGTTTTTACCTGTTATTCCACGAAGCATGTTCCCCTTCCCATCACTATTTGTTTATTCTGTTTACTTTCCGCTATATATTATATAATTGCATAGGTTTATTTAGTAGTCTTGTCCTAGCCTCATCACTACTTCTGCGGGGTTAGGCTATACACTTACCATCACATAGGATCGGTTATGCTGATACTACACTCTAAAATATGTGCAGATTCTGGAGCAGCTTTTATATCGTAGTGAGGAGGCTACCTTCAATCCACACGGAGATCCAAGGTAGACCTGTAGGCGTCCGCAGGCCCTGGCATTTCCCTCTATCCTTATTTCCAGTTTCATTATTCCTTTATTCAAAGCCACTGTACAGTTATTTCTTCATAGTTTTGCATGTAGAAAATCCTAGACCGTCTCTGACACGGTGACACCAGGTTTTGGGAGGTAAAGGCTTAAGTATTTGTAAATAGACACAGTTTTCGTATATTTTATTGATGTCTTCCGCTTAAATTTGAATTTCTATTGTTATCACGTTGCCGCCTTATACTTGTAAAAAGGAAATAGTTGGTTAAATGAAGTAATTAGATTAAAGGTTTGGATATATATATATATATATATATATGTATATATATATATATATGTATGTATGTATATATATATATATATGTATGTATATATATATATATATATATATATATATATATATATATATATACATACATATATATATATATATATATACATACATATATATATAGCGCCTACAAGTGTGAGCTAGGCAAGCCAAACCTTTAATCTCTCTCTCTCTCTCTCTCTCTCCTTATATATATATATATATATATATATATATATATATATATATATATATATATAAGGATAATTTGAATTATATATAAAAATTTTAAGTTTGAATTAAAATAAAAAACATTATCTTTTATTACCATGTTATCATACAAAATTCGGGTAATGATCATATGCAATTATATTAAGAACTTTTGTTATCTTAATTCAAATTACGCAAATACTACTTCACCTCTAGAATAAAAAAAGCTCCTATAACTATAAACTCTTTCACATTTAAAATCTTATAATTATAGTTCTTTAATACACTACAGCTATATTCGAATAAAGCGAGTTTATTTAAAATAAATATAATATATAGGGTACACGTCTATATTTATTCATATAGTCAAAAATTTTAAAAATTGATAAAAATTTACTTGACTATACAATGAAGTAAACCTACATGTTGGAGAAAGAAATATTATAAAATTAGTGAATATTCATTACAAGTTGTTTTTTACCTTTTTGAAAAATATTTATTTGAAAAGTCAATATATATAAATGGGCATAAAATAAACAACAAAACTTTCGCTATATAATTGCTATCATCAATTTCTATTTAACACCTTCTAGGAATTGAAGGGTATAAGCTGAAACCTCTTTATTTAACTACAGTCAAAGCAACATTGCAAGGGTATAGTATTTTTTGAAAAAAACGCATAAATACCCTCTAGCCTATACCTGGATTCCTAACTAAACATTTTTTTCTTTGCGGGAATCGTATTACCCCTCTAAACTTATATTAAATGAAATTATTTGCTCCCTTAACACTAATATGGCAGAGTGTGTGTATTTCATTCTCCCAAAGGAGAGTGAGAAGCAAGAAAAAATAATTTTCAGATTATTTTTTTTCTTTTTACCATTTTTTTCTTACTTTTTTTTCCTTTTCCTTTTCCTTTTTCTTTGTTTTTTTCTTTAACTTTTTTTAAGTTTCTTCTCAATTCTGGTGGATATTCATTCACCAGCGACTTTGTCTAATTATTTTTCTTGTATTTTATCTTTTCATCAATTAAACTCTCCAAAAGATCTATTCATAATCAAAGCAAAATACACTCAAATTTGGAAAAAAAAAAATCATCATCGGAAAACCTTCCCATGCCGGGAAAAAAATGATGTATTGAAATTTTAACTAAAAAAAGTATTCTCAACTTATATTTATTTTTATTTCTTTTGTTCTTCCTCCCACACACAAATTACACTTTCAAGAAAAATTAATATATTATAAAAAAACAAAACACACTTAGATCGAAATAAAAATCTGTCGCAGGAAATACTGGTATTTGTGAAACTCCACGACCATCATTTTATGCTGCTGGTGAATTAAAAAAATAAAGAGAATGAAATAACTAAAAATGAGAATAATAAGAAATAAGGATTAGGAAAAAAAAAGAATAAAAAAGTACTAAAAATACATGAGGGGGCGCAAGTAACCACCCCTTGCCAAGAGTTTGGTTGCCTTATTTAATGGTGTAAATAATTTTATTTAAAATAAGTTTAGGGTGGTAATAGGATTCCCGTAAAGAAAAAGTGTGTAGCTGGGAATTCGGGTATAGGTCAAGGGGAAACTTATGCATTTTCCCTATTTTTTTATTGAAGAATATCAGTTTTGATCATTAGATTATGTGACGACCTAGACAGTCGTCTCATGGGTTACCTCTCTGTTTCCCCATTTCTACTTCTTTATGCTTTGTGATCTGTGTTTTGTGGTATCGGGTTAGTCGGATCAAGTTCGGAATAATTTTGGTAAAGTTTGAGACACTTAGTCCCTTTTAAGGAAGTTTGAGTTAGAAAAGTCAACCGGATGTTGACTTATGTGTTAGAGGAATTGGATGTGAGTTATGATGGTTAGATAGCTTCAGAAGGTGATTTCTGACTAAGGAGTGTGATCGGAATGGGTTTTGGAGGTTCGGAGTAGGCTTAGGCTTGAATTGGCGAAGTTGATATTTTGGCGATTTTCGATTGATTGGCGAGATTTTTATATAGGGGTCGGAATGGAATTCCGAGAGTTGCAGTAGCATTGTTATGTCATTTGGGGTGTGTGTACAGAACTTCATGTCATTCAGACGTGGTCTGGTTGGCTTTTTCATTAAAAACGGAATTTGGAAGATTTTTAGAAACTTAGGCTTGAATCTGATGTGTTTTGGTTGATTTGGTATTGTTTGAAGTGTCTTGATGATTGGAACAAGTTTGAATAAGGTATTAGGATATTTTTGTTCTTTTGGTTGATGTCCCGAGGGCCTCGGATGAGTTTTGGGTGGTTATTCAGATCATTTTCAAGTAGAAAAGATTGCAGAATTTACAGGCTCAGCTGTTGCAGAAATTCCTTCTCTGCGATCGCATGGGTGTTTGGAGGTAAGATTCTTGGTCTAGAACTCAATTATTATATGAATTCAACCAAAAAAATCATGAAAGCTAAGTCTGAAATTAAAGAACTAGGGCTTAAGAAATTGGACTTTTGATTAGAGATTTTAAGGACCATTAGAAGTCGATTTGGGAACTTTTGATATGCATGAGCTCATGGGGAGATAAGGAATCTAATGATGTAAAATTTTCTAAATTTCGAGACGTGGACTCGGGGTTTGATTTTTGGTAATTTCGGAATTTATCCCTTTATTGATTATTTTCTCTTGGGTTTTGTTCCCTTAGCGTATTTTGACGCCCTCATTCTGATTTTGGATAGATTCGACATGCATGGAGGCTGATTCGGGGGAAAAGCTTCGCAATCTAGAGATTTAGCTAGTTCGAGGTGAGTAATAATTGTAAATGATGTTCTGAGGGTTTGAAACCCCGGACGGCACATCGTGTTATATTGAGGTGAGGTACACGCTGGATGATGAGCATGGGATCGTGCATTATTGGGGATTGTGACTTGGTCCGTCCCGATTGATGATTTTACCGTGTATTTCATTGAAAACTATTTCATATCATCATTTATTGGTTAAATGCCATATTTGGGCTTCGTGCCAACTATTTGAACCCTTCGGGGCTATTATTTGATATTTTCTCACTGTTTTGACTTATTACTTGAACTAAATCATGTTATTTTTCCACTTATTCACTACTCAGCAATTGTTACTCAGTTTTGAGACCTAAATGATATATTAAATGATGTTTGAGCTAAGAAACACGGTTTTACTGTCGCCCGAGGGGCTTGTGTTGATTATTTTTAACTGAATAAGGCTGAGGGCCTACAATGTAAGGAAACACTGATACTGATTTGAGGACGAGGTCCTGTAATATGTATGCTATGAGGTGGCTTGATTAATATGAGGCCGAGGGCCTAGATTTGATGCCAAGAGATGGCTTGTTATTGTGCTTGGGCCATAAGGGTCCCGTCCAGGAGTCTGCACATCCCTAATGAGCGCGGGTACCTATTGCAATGTGAGATTGAGCCCGATAGGCTATTACTGTTTTGAGATATTGCTCGAGGGGCGGATGTGGTGATACTGTGCCCGAGGGGCAAACTTTTATTTGTTACTTTACCTTACTTGTTTTACTTGTCGATAGAGGATTTTACATGAGTTTCACTGGTTTAGTATTTTCAAATGATTTTTCTGCTTCATTATAGAATGCCTTGTGCCTTCCGTGTATTCTTACTTTCAATTTTTATTTACATTTGTTACTTACTGAGTTGGAGCGCTCACTTTACTCCTTGTACCCTGTGTACAGATTCAAGCGTAGCTGGTTCCTCTCCCGAATGTTAATCCCTCCAGCTTCAGGCAGTCATTCGAAGATTACAAGGTAGATATTGAGATTCATGGCCTCGTGCCTCTACTCCTCTGTTACTTCTGTTCCTTTCAGACATTTATATACGTTTATGGATTAGTAGCGGGATCTTATTCAAACTTATAGATACTCACGACTAGTGACACCCGGTTTGGACTGCGTATAGGTATTCTTCCACGTATTTATGTTATTATCGGTTATTTAGAACTTAATTTTATCATGTTTAGCTTGTTCATATTTTCTTATCTGTAAGTAATTGGAAAATAAAAAGTGTCGGCTGGCCTTGTCTTTACGAAAGGCGCCATCATGACCGGGTTCGGGGTTAGGGTCGTGACAAGTTAGTATCGGAGCCTAGGCTACATAGATGTCACGAGTCATGAGCAGGTTTAGGAGAGTCTCATGGATCGGTACGGGGACCTCTGTATTTATCCTCGAGAGGCTACAGAACCTTTAGCAAAAACTACATATTCTTGAAATTCTTGTGTGCGAACTTGTTGATCTGAGTACTAAATTTTTTTTATTCTATTCTTTTACAGATGGTGAGAACACGCTACCGAATAGGGTGGACGACCACCAGTGCCACCAACTACGGCCACCAGAGGCCGAGGATGCGGTCATGGTCATGGTAGAGGCAGAGCAGTAAGGGAAGCACCTGTAGATCCACCAACTACCCCAGTTCAGGACCAGGTCCCAGCTGTGGAAACTCCAGGAGCACCAGCTTAGGCACCAGCTATGCCCATTATGATTTCAGGTCTTCAAGAGGCCTTGGCTTAGATCTTATCAGTTTGCATTGGCCTAGCTTAGGCGGTTTCAGCCACTACAGCCGCAACTACTTCTCAAGCCAGGGGAGATAGTTAGACTCCCGCCACTCGCTCACCTAAGCAGGTCGTGCAGGGACTTCGGACGCTGGGGGCACACCCCGCCCAGCTTAATGCAGCTCTCACGACTATGTATTTGCTGCTATGCTAGAGGATGAGCAGCGTAGATTGGAGAGATTTGGTAGGCTTCCACCTCTGACATTTAGTGGTGTAGATGGCGAGGATGCCCATGGCTTTTGGACAAATGTCATAGGATGCTGCGTACCGTGGGTATTCTGGAGACCAGCGGGGTCTCTTTCACTATCAATCAATTTCCAGGACTTTCTTTCACTTGGTGGGAGGATTTTGAGAGGCGTAAGCCTAGTGATGCAGCACCCCTTACCTGGCAGTAGTTCTCTGTTATCTTTCTAGAGAAGTATGTGCCACATTCTCGCAGATAGGAGATGCATAGGCAGTTTGAATGGCTGCATCAGGGGGGAGATGATCATGTCGCAATATGAGTTGAGATTTTCTGAGTTGGCTCATCATGCCATCTGGTTGGTTCCAACAGATCGAGAGAGGATCAGGAGGTTTTTCTATGGCCTTAATTAACAGTTGTGTATTCTTATGACCAGGGAGAGGGTATCTGGTGTAACTTTCGAGGAGGTTGTAGATATTTCCAAGAGATTGAGTATGTTCATCTCTAAGAGTAAGAGGAGAGGAGGCCAAGAGGCCTTGGGGATCTGGTAGTTACAGTGGTGCTCCTTTAAGGGGGCAATTTCAGCACAGTAGAGGTCGTTCATTTAGGCTTGCTCAGCCAGCATGCCCAGGTTATCATGGGACGTCACTGGGTCAAGGTTCTCATAGTTCACATTAGGTCCAGTCATCTTAGTGTCCTTGCAGCTTAGAGTTCATCCCGTGCTCCCTCAGTATAGGTATCTTCTATGTCGAGCGCATTTGCTAGTCACTTTGGTGCGAGGGGTTCCCTTCAGTACCCTTCTCCAGTATCTGGAAGTTGTTATGAGTGTGGTGAGATGGGTCAGATGTGGAGGCAGTGTCCTTATCGTGTTGCTAGCTCATCCCAGCAGAGGGGTCTGTCATCGGCTTCAGCGCCAGTTGCTCCACCATCACCCGCCCAGCCATCTAGGGGTGGAGGTCAGTCAGCCAGGGGTCCCCCCAAATGGGGAGGTCGATCAGGGGGCGGTCAGGCCCATTTCTATGCTCTTCCAGTCAGACCCGATGATATTCATTCAGATGTTGTTATTACAAGTATTGTTTAAGTCTGCCACAAAGATGCCTCTGTATTATTTGATCTCATATCCACCTTTTCTTATGTGTCATCATATTTTTCTCGTTATTTGGGTACGGCCCGTGCATTTCTTTCTTTACATGTTCATGTATCTGCCTCGATGGGCGATACTGTTATTGTAGACCGTGTGTATTGGTCGTGTGTGATGACTATTGGGGGTCTAGAGATCCAAGTTGATCTTTTATTATTGAGTATGGTGGATTTCAATGTCATTCTGGGCATGGATTGTCTTTCTCTATGACGTGCTATTCTGGATTGTCATGCTAAGATAGTCACATTAGATGTACCGGGTGTGCCACGGATCGAGTGGCAAGGTGTGACTATTTATGTTCCTAATAGAGTGATCTCTTTCTTGAAGGCCTAACATATGGTTGGGAAGGGTTGTCTTTCGTATCTTGCCTTTGTGAGGGATGTCGGACCTGAGGCTCCCAGTATTGATTCGGTTCCAGTTGTGAGGATTTCCCTGATGTATTTCCTATAGACTTGTCGGGCATGCCACCGGACAGGGATATTGATTTTGGTATTGACTTGGTGCCAGGCACTCGTCCCATTTCCATTCTGTCGAATTGTATGGCACCAGCAGAATTGTAGGAGTTGAAGGATCAACTTCAGGAACTCCAAAATAAAGGGTTCATTCGGCCTAGTGTGTCACCTTGGGGTGCGTCGATTCTGTTTCTAAAGAAGAATGATGGCACAATGAGAATGTGCATTTATTATAGGAAATTAAACAAGGTAACAGTTAAGAACAAGTATCATTTGCCTCGCATTGATGATTTATTCGACCAACTTCAAGGAGCGAGGGTGTTCTCCAAGATTGATCTCCATTCAGGTTATCAGCAGTTCAAGATCAGGGATTCGGATATTCTTAAGATGGCCTTCAGGACCAGATATGGTCAGTATGAATTTCTGGTTATGTCTTTTGGGCTAACCAATGCCCCGGCAACGTTCATGCATATGATGAACAGCATGTTCTGGCCTTATCTTGACTCATTTGTCATAGTCTTCATTGATGATATTCTGGTATATTCGCGTAGTTAGGAGGAGCACATGGAGCATTTGAGCATAGTGTTACAGAGATTGAGAGAGGAGAAGCTTTATGCAAAGCTTCCAAGTGTGCATTTTGGATCGGTTCAGTGGAAATCTTGGGACACGTGGTGTCCAACGAGGGTATTCAGGTTGATCCAAAGAAGATAGAGGCGGTGCAGAGTTGGCCTAAACGTCCTTATCTACTGAATTCATATTTTTCTTGGTTTGGAAGGCTATTATCGCCGGTTTGTTAAAGTATTCTCGTCTATCGCATCGCCCTTGACCAAGTTGACTCAAAAGGGTGCTTCATTCGTATGGTCGGACGAGTGTGAGGAGAGCTTTTAGAAGCTCAAGACAGCTTTGGCCACAACTCCAATGTTGGTTTTGCCATAAGCTTCAGGTTCATATACCATTTATTGTGATGCTTCGAGAGTAGAGATTGGTTGTGTGTTGATCTAGGAGGGCAGAGTTATTGCTTATGATTCTTGTCAGTTGAAGCCCCATGAGAAGAACTACCTCATTCATGATTTAGAGTTGGCTGCCATAGTTCACGCATTGAAGATTTGGAGGCATTACCTGTATGGAGTATCTTGTAAGGTGTTCACTGATCATCGCAGTTTTCAGCATTTGTTCGAGCAAAAGGATCTTAATTTGAGACAGGGAGATGGTTGGAGTTGCATAAGGATTATGATGTCACTATATTGTACAATCTGGGAAAGGCCAATATGGTGGCCGATGCTTTGAGCCAAAAGGCAGTGAGTATGGGGAGTTTGGCATATATCAGTTGGGGAGAGACCTCTTGGGGTTGACGTTCAGGCTTTGGCCAATCGGTTCGTGAGGTTGGATATTTCTGAGCCCAGTCGGGTATTGGCTTGTGTAGTTTCTCGGTGTTCTTTATATGATCGTATCAGTGAGCTCCAGTATGATGATCCGCATTTTCTTGTCCTTAGGGACAAATTTCATCATGATGATGCTAGAGTTGTGACCTTTGGTGATGATGGGGTATTGAGAATGCAGGGCCGGATTTGTGTGCCCAATGATGATGGGCTTCAGGAGTTGATTGGGGAGGAGGCCCATAGCTCGCGGTATTCCCTTCATCTAGTTGCCGCGAAGATGTATCAGGATCTGATGCAGCAATATTGGTGGAGAAGAATGAAGAAAGACATTGTGGGATTTGTAGCTCGGTGTCTCAATTGTCCGCAGGTAAAGTATTAGCATCAGATACTAGGTGGATTGCTCCAGCGGATGGATATTCCAGAGTGGAAGTGGGAGAGGCTCACTATGGACTTTGTTGTTGGATTTCCATAGACTTTGAAGAAGTTTGATGCTATTTGGGTGAATGTGGATCAGCTGACCAAGTCTGCGCACTTCATTCCTGTGTGTACTACTTATTTTTTGAGTGGTTGGCAGAGATCTATATCCAGTAGATTTTTCATTTGCATGGAATCCCAGTTGCAATCATTTCGAATGGGAGCACTTACTATACCTCACAGTTTCAGAGGTCTGTGCAGCGAGATTTAGATACCCAGGTTGAGTTGATCACATCCTTAGGCGGACGGGCAGCCCAAGCGTACTATTCAGATATTAAAGGACATGTTGCGTGCTTGTGTTATTAACTTCGGAGGGTCATGAGATTAGTTTCTATTGTTTGTAAAGTTTTCTTATTACAATATCTACCAGTCGAGTATTCATATTACTCCATATGAGGCTTTGTATGGGAGGCGGTGTAGATCTCCAGTTGGTTGGTTCGAACCCGGTGAGGCTAGGCTATTAGGTACTGATTTGGTGCAGGATGTGTTGGAGAAGGTAAAAGTGATGCAGGGGAGGCTCCGTACAGCACAGTTGAGGTACTTCGGAGGATTGGGAAGGTGGCTTATGAGCTTGACTTGCACCTAGCTTGTCGAGTTTGCATCCGATGTTCCATGTCTCTATGCTCCGGAAGCATATTGGAGATCCATTCCACGTTCTAGATTTCAGCACAGTTCAGTTGGAGGGTTATTTGACTTATAATGTGGAGCCAGTAGCTATTTTGGAGTGTCAGATTCAGAAGTTGAGGCCAAAGGATATATCTTCGGTGAAAGTACACTGGAGAGGTCGGCCCACGGAGAAGGCTACCTGAGAGAACGAGCAGGAGATGCGGAGCAGATATCCTCACTTGTTTGAGGCTACGGGTATGTTTTCTTGACTCGTTCGAGGATGAACGTTTGTTGAAGTTAGGGAGGATGTGACGACCTGGCCAGTCCTCTTATAAGTTACCGCTCTATTTCCCCCATTTTAGTTTCTTTATGCTTCGTTATTCATTTTTGTGGTATCGGGTTGGTCGGATCGAGTCCGGAATGATTTTGGTAAGGCTTGAGACACTGAGTCTCTTTAAAGGAAGTTTAAGCTGGAAAAATCAACCGGATGTTGACTTATGTGTTAGAGGGCTCAGATGTGAGTTTTGGTGGTTTGATTAGCTTCAGGAGGTGATTTTTCACTTAGGAGTGTGATCGGGATGGTTTTTGGAGTCTCGGAGTAGGTTTAGGCTTGAATTGGCGAAGTTGATATTTTGGCGATTTTCGGTTGATAGGCAAGATTTTAATATAGGGGTAGAATGGAATTTCAAGAGTTGCAGTAGCTACGCTATGTCATTTGGGGTGATTGTGCAAAATGTCAACTCATTGGGACGTGGTTTGGTTGGGTTTTTTATCAAACGCGGAATTTGGAAGATTTTTAGAAACTTAAGCTTCAATCCGATGTGTTTTGGTTGATTTGATATTGTTTGAAGTGATTTGATGATTGTAACAAGTTTGAATAAGGTGTTAGGATATGTTTGTGCCTTTGGTTGAGGTCTGGGGGGGCTCGGGTGAGTTTCGGGTAATCATTCAGATCATTTTGAAGTTGAAAAGATTGCAGAATTTGCAGGTTCAGCTGTGCAGAAATTTCTGTGATCGCATAGGTGTTCCTGCAATCGCATAGAAGCTTTTGGAGGGAGCAGTCCATTTGTTCTTCACGTTTGCATAAGTGGAGATGTGATTGCGTAGTGTGGTGAAATTGTTGATCGCGAAGGCGTAGTGAAGTTTGTGTTCACATAGAGTAAAATGGACCTGGAGTCTTAGTTGGAATTTGTTCATTACGAACGCTGAGGGTTGTCCGCGATCGCGTTAAAGTAATATAACAGAGCATTGCATTCGCAAGGATTTTATTGCGTTCGCATAGGTTAATTTTGAGAGCTGAGTTTTTGTGCTTCGCGATCACGAAGGTTTTCCCGCGGTGGTATAGAAGAAATTATGCAAGGGCAGAATGTTTTAAAACTAGTCGTTTCCGTGATTTTGAGGCTTATTTCCTCTATAGTTGATCATTTTGGGAGATTTTTGAAGGAGATTGAAGAGGGATTCAAGAGCGAAACGCTTGGAGGTAAGATTCTTGGTCTAGAACTCAATTATTATGTGAATTCCACCTAGATAATCATGAAAGCTAAGCCTAAAATTGAAGAACAAGGGCTTGAGAGATTGGACTTTTGATTTGGGATTTGAAGGACCAATAAGGGTCGGATTTGATAACTTTTGATATGTATGAACTCGTGGGGAGATAAGGAATATCATGATGTAAAAATTTCTGAATTTTGATACAATATTACGGGGTTCGAGTTTTGGTAATTTCAGGATTTGTGCCCTTTATTGATTGTTTTCACTTGGGCTTTGTTCCATGTATTAGCGTATTTTTACGTCCTCGTTCTAATTTTGAATAGATTCGACGCGTACGGAGGCCGATTCGAGGGGCAAAGGCATCGCGAGTTAGAGATTTAGCCGGTTCGAGGTGAGTAATGATTGTAAATGATGTTATGAGGGTTTGAACCTCGAACTCCACATCGTAGTGCTATATTGAGTTGAGGCACACGCTGGATGATGAGTGTGGGACTTGGTCCATCCCGATTGATGATTTTATCGTGTATTTGATTGAAAACTATTTACTATCATCATTTATTGGACTGAATTTGGGCTTCTTGCCAACTATTTGAACCCTTCGGGGCTTTTATTTGATATTTCCTCATTGTTTTGACTTATTACTTGAACTCAGTCATGTTATTTTTCCACCGTTTTACTACTCAGCCATTTTTACTCAGTTTTGAGACCTAAATGATATTTTAAATGATGTTTGGGCTGAGAAACATGGTTTTACTATCACCCGAGGGGCTTGTGATAATTATTATTGACTGAGTAAGGCTCACGGCATGTATTTTGAGGAAACACTGACACTGATTTGAGGCCGAGGGCCTGAGATATGTACGCCATGAGGTGGCTTGATCAATATGAGACCGAGGTCTTAGATTTGATGCCACGAAATGGCTTGTTATTGCGCTTGGGCTGTGAGAGGCCCCTCCAGGAGTCTACACACCCCTACTGAGTGCGGGTACCTATTATGATGTGAGATTGAGCCCAATGGGCTATTATTGTTCTTAGATGTTTCCCGAGAGGTGGATCTGGTAATATTGTGCCCGAGGGGCAAGCTTCTATTTGTTACTTTACCTTAATTACCTGTCAATTACTTGTTTTACTTGTCAATAGAGGATTTTACTTGAGTTTTCACTGGTTTACAGTTTTCAAATGATTTTTCTGCTTCATTATCGAATGCTTTGTGCCTTATGTGTTTTATTACTTTCAGTTGTTATTTACATTCGATACTCACTGAGTAGGAGTACTCACTTTACTCCCTGCACCCTATGTGTAGATTCAGGCGTAGCTGGTTCCGCTCCCAGGTGCTGATCCATCCAGCTTCAGGCGGGCTTTCAGAGATTACGAGGTAGTTGTTGACGTTCGTAGTCTCGTGTCTCTACTCTTCTATTATTTATGTTCCTTTCAGACATCTGCATTAGTTTATGGATTCGTAGCGGGAGTTTATTCTGACTTATAGATGCTCATGACTAGTGACATCTCGGTTAGGGCGGTGTATGGGCATTTTTTCGCGTATTTATGTTATTATCGATTATTTAGGACTTAATCTTATCATGTTTAGCTTGTACTTATCTGTAAATAATTGGAAATGAAAAGTATCGATTGGCCTTGTCTTTACGAAAAACGCTATCATGATCAGGTTCGGGGTTAGGGTCGTGACAGATTATGTGAAAGATTTTTTCTCGAATTGAAAAAGAGGTATACTGGATTCTAATTGATAGTTTCTATAGCGATTTTCAAGTATAACAAAAAGTATATTTTACAAAATAAAATTGTATGACGTGAAATAGTTATTTTTAAAAAGAAAAAAAATTATTTCGAAATGGAATTATTTTTTAAATTATAATGTCATTTTTAAAATAAAATATACGGAAAAGGGCCAAAACTGTCCTTAACCTATTCGCTTAAGTTTAAAAATACCCTCCGTCCACCTATTTTATAAAAATTGCCCTCACCGTTAAAAATCTGGCCCATTCATGCCCTAATGTCAACTTTTTGGCCCACTCATACCCTAAAAACTAAAAGCCCTATTTTGATTAAGAAAAATATTTATTATTTATTATGTGTTAATTTCCTATTGGCTTAAATTAAAACTTCACCCCATATCCACTTACTAACCTACTCCGTCTTAGATTTTCACCCTTCAACACCCACGGATCTCCGTCTCTATCTCAGATTTTTCGCCTTTAATTTAATTTTTAAATTAACATTTTTAATTACACCAATTTTCTGAGTGAAATCAAGTAATCTTTGAAATTATGCTTCATTGTAATATTTTATAGTTTAATAAGTTATTTTTTTGCTAACATTATATTTGTTGTGCCACCATGCAGATTTTAAGAATTAATTGAAATCATATGACCAATACTTTATGTTATACAACTTTCACCTGAATATATGAACACTGACAGAGTATCAATAATAATGGTTATTTAGCATTTGTAATATTTTTTGTTGTATATTTCCTGACAACTTCGCATCCAATTTTGATTATACGTATGATTTATTTGGTCTCTGCTCTGACCTCGACCTTTTTCTTTTTCATTGGCGCTCACGATAGTCTGAACATCCAACCATATCCATAAATTAAGCTATTGTACGAGGATGCTCTTCAGATTATATCAATACCGCCAATTTTATATAAAAAAAGATAATTAAATCAAGAGAAATATTTGAGATTATATGCCTGAAAATATGAGAGAATACAACTTATTAGTGAATGTGACTGTACTTGATTGAGCTTATTGTATGAAGCAGTAAAGTATAGTAAGAAAAATTGATGATGAATGGTATTTCTATAATGAAAAAAAAATAGGAATATCGATGTGTACATTTACAAATAAATGGGAAGAGGAAGGTGATTAACTATAAGAGAGAGTTTTGTTTTCTTAAAGAAAAAAATAGGTGTACGAGAGTTCTAGTTGGTGGAATAACTTTTATAAGAAAGAGGAGAAAGTAACTGAGGAAAACGGTCTTAGAATGTGGGTGAGTTTATTTTAATTAGGTGAGTCTTAAGTTACGCCAATGGGACGATGACACATGGAAATTAGTTACGTTTTCTTTTTTTGCTTAACAGGGTTTTTTTAAGTTGTATAACGTAAAGTATTGATGACAAAAAATTTTGGTTGTCTGAAAATAAAACTTTAATGATATTTGTAGTGATTATTCAAATAGAGTGCAAGGTCAAAAAAGGATGAGAAAAACAAGAGGAATATGAACCCACACGCTAGAGGGGGGGAGGGGGGAAGGGGGAAGGGAGAGATTTTTTGAGATGGGGGGTATTATTGTACCAACTCCAATAGTCTAGGGGCAGTTTTGACCTTTTTTCGTATGGCACATGGAAATTAATTAATTTTTTTTATGTAATATGGCCGTTAATTGTAAGGGCATTCTTGAGCCAAAAAGATAATGGTGAGGGCAATTTTTCAAAGTAGGTGGACGGAGGGCATTATTGTACCAACTCCATTTATCTAGGGGTAGTTTTTACCATTTTCGTAAAATATAAGATATTTTTAATATTAGTAGAAAGTTTTTAAAATAATTATAATAGAAGTCAAATAATGGATAAAATCAAGAAACTGAAATCTTATAGATTATTACATAAATATCCGGCCAGATTTATTATTTACTTTTTATAGCAATATACATATATGATATACCGATTACACACGATTATACCCCAGTTATATATAAATTATATATAATTTGCACATCCCCAATTTTTAAATTTAAATGGTTGGATGAGCACCTATTTAGGTTGATAGATAAAGCCAAAAGAGGAAAATGACAGAATTTCAACCAAAGACTAAAAATATTAAAATAAAATAAAAAAGTTCTTATGTAGACAATTTCTATTAAAAATTCATCATTTTAATACGAAATAAATAAATTATTGTAACAAAAGAAAGAAAAACATAAAAATAAAAGATAAAAGAAAATAAATATACAAAAGCTGTATCAAAAATCTAAAACCTGGAAATAAGAGACAACAATGAATTTCTTCTTTTGTTTCATCTTTGTTCAGCTAAAAAAATTTCGAAGCCGATTTTATCGATTTCAAATATTTTTTTCAGCTCAAAATTCAAATACATAGATCATAAGAAAAGGATATCTTAGAATATTTTTTAAATTTACATTGTGTGTCGTTCTTAAAAAATCATTATTACTAACAAACTAATATGATATTTGAATTTGAGTTGACTTTAATTTAAGTATTTTGCATTGAATTAAGCTAAGTATAGTGTCGAGAAAAAATGATTTGGCAATTTTAACACAATATAAATGTTATATAGTAACAATCAATTAATCTAATATTTAATAATTCAAAGAACAAAAAATCTATACATGCATAGATTATTCAAAATTTAAAATATGTGGCTAGAGATATCGATAAATTCAATATGGAGTCATACCGAAATAAAATTACACCGGCCAAAGAATCATTTAAATTTTTAGATAGCCGATTAAAGTAAATTTTAAATTAAAGATAATATTTTCACTTGCATCATTATAAAAATAATTTTTATTGAAATATATATAATGTTGTAGAAATTGAATTTCAAAATAGAAATATTTTTTTAAAACATAATAGCATACCAAATAAGAATTCACGTTGTAGTAAAAAGTCACGTCATAATCAAAGAATCGTTCATATAGTGCCCACCTTTGTGATTTTCTAGAGCTCATAAGTACGATTTGTTATTTTGCTTTGTGACTATTTTTGGGTTCCAATGACACCACTAAGAATTGAGCAAAATAAAATTATCCCTACAAGATTTGAAAAAATGTTAGCCTTTTTTCATGTAGTGTTTCATAAACAATATCTGACGATTATCTATAATTATCTAGAAGGTTCAAATCTTATGGTTATTTACATACAATTCAAATAACTCACATATTTAACATGGTTGATGTCAAATATACAAATGGAGTCATACTAGAAAGAAAATCACTAGCTAAAAAAATTTAAATTTAGATAGCCGACTAAAATGAGTTTTGAATTAAGGATAATATTTCGCTTACATTGTTATAAAAATAACTATTATTGAAAAAAAAATAAGAGTTCAAGCAATAGTAAAAGAGTCAAGTCATATCCAAAGAGTCATTCATAGTATCAACCTTTGATTGTTTTGCCATAAGTATGAGTTATTATTTTACTTCCTGACTATTTTTTGGATTCAATGATACTGGCGAGAATGGTACTAAAAAAGAAAATAGAATTATAACTAGGAGATTTGAGAAATGTTTAATCAATTTCATGTAGTGTTTCTTAATTAACATCCAACGGTTATTTATATTTATCGAGAAGGTTTAAATTTTAAGATTTTTTACGTATAATCCAAATAACTCAAATATTTAACATGGTTAGTGTCCGCGCATCTGTGCGGATGCTAATTGTCACGACCCAAAATCCACTAAAGGTCGTGTCGGCGCCGGACATCACTATCAGGCAAGCCAACACCAAATAACTAGTAATTTCTTCTTTTAGTATTCTTGAAGTCATTTTTTTTAAACATTAAACAATAATTAATTAATTTCACCGAATAGATAATGATACCTTTAGCAATCTTAAAATACTGAATAATCTCGTAGACATACAGAACCCCATGTCACAAGTGCGTGAACTATCTCTAGAAAGCAATATAATGCAATAACCGTCCGGAATACAAATTGGACGAAAGTAAATGCAATAATCTGAAAGAGACTCTGCTGGCTGCGGGTCGTCTCGAGAAGTGCAGCTCACCTAAGTCTCTGTATCAACCATGCTGCTATGCCCACTAGGCCACTAGAGATTCATGTGTTTGTGCAACAAAAATGCACAAGAAGTGTAGCATGAGTACGAAAACAACGTGTACTCAACAAGTATCCCGTCTAATCTCGAGAGGTAGAGACGAGAGGCCGACTTCGACACTTGCTAGTGGTCCAATAATAATATATATAAATATAGTGAATTGAGGATATTCATAAAATGACATTAACTCAATAGCATGAAGAAAATAAATAGTTCTTTATCAATAGGAAATTCCAGATTTTTTTTCATCATTTAAGCATTTATCTCGGGACAGGGAAAATATTTATCAACATTTATAAATCTCAAGGCAAACAATACAAGCATGCGCAAATCATGCCGAGGTTGTAGGACCCAATCCAATAATATTTAAAATGTGTACTGCTAGAGGGTCGAATGGCGTGAACCATAGATGCATCTATTTAATCTACTGAGGCGTTCGGCCCATTCCATAATAGATAAACACATTCAAACAGTCAAATCAATAATTCATCAAGGAGCAAATATTCAGAAAAATGCAAGTTTCTCTTTAAAAGTCA
The DNA here is from genome assembly GCA_034376525.1 of Nicotiana benthamiana. Classification (NCBI taxonomy): domain Eukaryota; kingdom Viridiplantae; phylum Streptophyta; class Magnoliopsida; order Solanales; family Solanaceae; genus Nicotiana; species Nicotiana benthamiana. The sequence goes on from CM067332.1 coordinate 72,351,406, forward strand.
AGAAAGGATATCTAGCCTTTTAGAAATTTATTTACACGTTCAATGTCTTTAAGCATTTTTAAGTTGGTCAACAAGGTAGCAAGTATAATAAGTAAGCATTTTGAGACCTAAACTACCCGGACTTAAGCATAATAGTAGCTACGCATGGACTCTTATCACCCTGTGCGTATGTAGCCCCCACAAATAGGAGCACATAACCAATTAACTCACTTGTGGGGACAATTCCCTCTTACAAGGTTAGAAAGGAGACTCACCTCACTCTGAAGTTTCATAACCGGTATTCCACGCCCTTCCGAAGACTTAAATTGATGCACCACGCTCCAAACTAGCCAATAATTATGCAAATCTATTAATATATGTTCAATTACTCATAATCATCCTACTTATAACAACTCCTAAACCCAATCAAAAAAGTTGACAAAAACGCCATCGGGTCCACGTGTCCGGATTTCAAAATTTTTCAAAGATAAAGTTTGCACATGGCCTCACGAACTCAAATATATGATTTACTCTAAATTTCATGTCCAAAATCGTGGTAAAATCCAAAATATAATTTTTCTTGGTCTTCCACCAAAAACTACAATTTCATGTTGTAGTCCATATATAATCTGAGTATTTAACTCAAAACTAGTAGAAACCTTTTACCTAGACATGGATGACAAAGATGGAGCTCCAAAATCGCCCCAAGATTAGCTCCGACGGAGCAAATGGGGTTGAAATGAGCTAAACCCCCATTTTAAACAACCTTACTGCTTCCAGCATTTCCGTACACGCAATCACTTGACCGCTTATGCAGTTCCGCAAGTGCTAGATACCATCCGCTACTGCGCTCCTCCTCCTAGCCTCAGCTTCTACATCTGCACTTCCTCTTCTGCAAGTGCGGTCACACATCTGCAACAAATCGACCGCATTTGCGGTCCTAGCCTGGCCGTCCCATTTTTGCTTCTGCTACCCAAGGGTCGCTTCTGCGGCTTCGCACATGCGGCCCAAGTCTCGTAGGAGTGGTTACACTAGCAGGCAGCAGCTTCAGCTCTTCTTCCAAGTTCCAATTTGATCGGTTACCATCCGAAATTCACCCAAGGCCCTCGGGACCCCAATCGGTCCCCAAACACATTAGGGACTTGCAAACAACGCTAAAATCATGAATCGACCTCCAATCCAAGCTCAATTTAGAATTTCAAACTTCTACATTCGATGTCGAAACCTATCAAAATCATGTTCCATTGAACTCAAATCTTGCACACAAGTCATATCTGACATTATGGACCTACTCCAACTTTTGTAATCGGAATCCAACCCCGATGTCAAAAAGTCCACTTACGGTCAAACTTCTCAAAAACCTTTAAATTTCTATCTTTAGCCAAATGACTCCAAAACGACCTACGGATATCCGAATTCACTTCCGATCGCACTCCCAATATCAGAATCATCGGAGATATTCCCAGACTCGGGGCCCCAAATAAACATCGGTAACATTGAAATGTACTTCAACCCAAACTTATGAAATTCTTCCGAAAATGCTAACTTCCACAATATGTGCTGAAACGTTCCTGGGTCTTCCAAAACCCGATCCGGACGTACGCCTAAGTCCGAAATCATCATACGAACCTGCTGGAACCTTCGAATCCTGATTCTGAGGTCGTTTACACAAAAATTCAATATTAGTCAATTCTTTCAACTTAAAGCTTCTGAAATGAGAATTCTCTTTCCAATTCAACTCCGAACTTCTCAAAATTCAATTCTGACCATGCGAATAAGTCACAATACCTTAAGTGAAGTTGCTGGCCTCAAACTGTTGAACAACGCGCTGGAGCTTAAAATGACCGATCGGGTCGTTACACTAACACGAGTATACATATATGTCTTTAGAAAATAGTGAATACTCTATATACAAAGCAGATTTTGGTTGAATCAAAAAGTGCACCCGCGACCTTCAAATCCTGGATCCGCCTCTGGTGGAAGATGAGGAAGTATAGCAGGTATAATAGGAACGTATCTGAACTCTGATAGCAGGAATGGTTTTGAGCCTTTATTGTATGTCCTCTATTCTTATGAGGTTCCGATCATTGCTGCTGTTGTTATTCCTTGCATTCCTTCTATATAGATTTTCAAATCCAAGGAAAAAAAATAAATATATTTTCCATGAAAATAGAAATCCTCTCACTTTTCTTATACATATCATAGTACTGAACTTAATATTGAAAAACTGTTGGGGTCACTCATTCTGTCATTGACTAATCTGAAGAGGATAATTTTAGAATAGATGACAGATGGGAGCCTTGAAACAACGGTAAAGTTGTGTTCATGTGACTTATAGGTTACAGGTTCGAGATATGGAATCAACCACTAATGCTTGCATTAGAGTAGGTTGTCTACATCATTACCCTTGGGGTGCGGTCCTTCCGCGGATCCTGCATGAATGCGAGATGCCTTGTGCAGCCGACTGTCTTTTTTTAAGATGATGAAAAGAAATTAGTAAAGACTTGTTGAACAATGCCATTTAGTAAGAGAATGAATGTTCATGGGATCATTTAAAATCTCTGATCTTTATTGCCTTTAAAATACAAGAGTTTCCAATACAAGACAGAATTTCTATATATCATTTTAATTGCAAAATGTGTAAAATCTTATTTGTAGGACTCAAGTTGTATTCTATCAGTATACCCCGGTAAGACCCCAGAAAAAATAGGGGTAGCTAAACCAGCTTGGCATTATCAACTCATTTCATGGTTAAACTTTCAATGATCTTTGGAAATCATTTTCGAACACACGATGATTCATAAAGGAAAACTTCCTGTGAGGCGAATGTGATCTAACGTGCTTCGCAATCCATACTTATTGACAGCTACATAAGCAGATCTAAATCCTCCACCATATGCTGGAGAAGCATCATGTGCTATCTGGTGCATGAAAAATTCACCCAACTTATACTCTGCTTGTGATTTTCCTCCTTTCTTAGACGATGACCATGTAGACGAGGATGAAGAAGTTGACGTAGATGGCATATTTCTTGATGCAGGCATTACCTCTGATTCAAGCCACATGTGTGAAAGCACTTGGCAAATTCCTTCCTCTACCTCAGGGCTGAGACTACGGTATCCTGCAAATTACAGAAGTTCGGATGATTAAACATCAAGCTATAGCCTAGTGTTTTTCTTGTTCATACCAGCAGTATTAGTACGTATTCTCGTATTTTGTTGGTATTTGGTTTTATGCTACCTGTTGTTTCTTTCATTTTGGCCATCTTATTATCTTGTTGCTATTAACGCTGTTGTTTCATTGCTTCTTACTATTGTTCTCGCCATTTTTCCTTATGTTATTGTTGTGCTTATGCTTTCTTGAGCTGAGGGTCTACTGGAAACAAGCTCTCTATATCCACAAGGTAGGGATAAGGTCTGCATACACACTACCCTCTCCCGACTCCATTATATAGAATTACACTGGGTATATTGTTGTTGTTGTTGTCGTTGTTGTCTACGTCTTTAAAGTTTGCTCCAGAGACCATCGACAAAGTTGAAAGAAAGGAATCAAATTTTACCTTTTAGACGTAACCACGCATGCATCAGTTCATGAGCAAGAATGGCACCAGTAAGTAATCTGCATATAGCAAAGATTTGGTAAGCCTATTTGCCTTAGCATTACATGAAGCATCTTAATTGCCTTAGTAATCTGTATTATCGACGCAAGAAAGATCCAGGAATACGCATAGAAAGTACAGATGTTCCATCCATTTTAACATGTAGATTAACTTTAGTTTCTCTTTGCTTCAAAATCCATGGGTATTAACTCGGTTTCATGCCAAAGCACATCCTACTTCTTTTCATATAAGAATGCAGATCAACAATAGGAATCAAAGAGAGGAAACAAGTTACCTTGGGAGGCCGTATATTACTAGAATAGCTGTAACTTCACATCTTCTAATTAGTTTCTGAGGATGTGTTCTGATTCCTATTAGTCCACGACCACCCATTCTTGGCCTCCTGAGTATCTGAATTGTTAAACAAATTAGGATCATCGCACGTATCATTTCATTAGAAAGTCGTAAACACATTTAAGCTAGTGTAATATGGAAAATTCAAGTGACTGAAGATCTTACACTAGTAACTGTCTGCTCTTCTGATAAGCATAGACCTCTCGTCTCGGGCATATGATGGATACCCTAAAGAGAGTTTTCAAGTTATTAATATTTCCTAGAGAAAAGGACACAAAAACAACAGGCAAAGATCATCCTTACATGCTTCTCCCCTTCAATGGCGTCGTTAAGGGCTTGTCTTTCGACAAGCAGCATAGGAACTTGCTGATCTATTTTCATGTTCATGCCTTCATAATAATCTCTAATGGAATGGTAAAGTGGTTGGCAGTCTCCGGTATCCATAATTGCAAATTCCATGCACTCTAAGCATAAGCTCCGACCATCTCCAAGTGACATATATCTTGCATTCCGTGACTTCAAGAAAGATAAAGACGATGAACAACAAGCATATAAGTTGAATGAGAGGTCAATGTCCGACATGTTTAATTTCAGCTGCAACCATCGTACCTCTAGACGTTCACAACTACAGCACCTCTTGGTGTTATCGTTCTCATGTGAAGGGCAATATTTCTGTGACCAAAATGGATGGCATCTGTACTCGATCAAGCCAGCTCCATTTGTTGGTATCTGCAACGTGATTTGTAGGTCATAACTAGAGGGACTAACCAGGTGAGAAACACACACATAATTTATCCGCAATGCCTTCTCGCTTCATCAAATGATATGACACAAATTTTGTAGTAAAAAAGTCATACACAGAAGAAGTCCTTACAAATTGATGGCAAACTTCACATTTGGGATGAGTCATTTCCTTGAAACATGTCTTATGATATGTATTATTTCCTGACAACGAAAACTTGAATCAACGAAACCAATGAGCTAACATGTCAAAATACTCTAACGTATTATGTTTGTATAAAAACTGCATTTCCATGGATTTACTCTTTATTTTCATATTTAGCAGAGGGGTTGAGTATTGGAGAAATGACCAGAAACAGCAAGGACAAGAATGTACCTCATATTCAGTAATCGGAACACCACAAGCGCGACAAAGAAAACATTCTGGATGAAAGAAAGTTCCCATACATCCCAAATAATTTCCAGAGACAATATCCCTATAGCAGCCACTACATTTTCTGCAAATATTTATATGTTCACATAAGTTCTTTCTTACTCTAGAATAACAATCCAGCATAGTTTTCATCATCAAGAGAAGTGTATACACACATACACACACTGTTAATAATCTACTCAAGTCTCAACCTGTTTGTTACCTAGATGTTTGGATTTACAAGCAGTAGCAATCGGCGATTAAGCCTGAGACCAACAGTTAAACCTAATTCAAGATTATGTTATATTTGTATTTCTACTATGGTAGTATAATGTATAATTTGATATGTGAACAATCTTGGAAACAAAAAAACAATTACCTATAAGTATCGGGATTATATTCCCAAGGAGCAGGAGGAGGAAGATATGGAGGATATGAGGATGAATTAGAGTTATCTTGAAGCGATTTTGCTAGATCTTCATCTTGATCAGTCCTCCATCTGTATCCTGAGAAACATAAAATTTTATCTTCTACCCTCAAAATAGTGAAATCTAAGTAAATGGTATGCCAGAGGCAAGAGAAAATTAATTAAAGAGTAGCCCGATGCACTAAGTTCCGCTGTGCGCGGGTCCCAGGAAGGACCGGACCAACTGCATTTTTGTGAGAGGCTGTTTTCACGGCGTTAATCCGTGACCTCCTAGTCACATGACAGCAACTTTACCAATTACGCCAAGGCTCCCTTCGCAGAGAAAAATGAACGAAAATATAATTACCTTTGGGTCTCTTCAAATCTTCAGCTAGAGAGAGTGCAACTGCACGGTCTAGTTCCTCTTTCTCCTTACTGGTCCTTGAGTTATCATCCTGATAAAAATGAGAGAACATTCAGTCGAAGGAGATATCAAGTTCAATTGAAAGAACTGTGACAAAGCTAAGTTAAGGAGAAATTCGTAGTCATGATTTCTCTGATGATAGTTAATTGAAAAAAAATAGGAACTTTGGCGTAACTGGTAAAGTTACTGCCATGTGACCAAGAAGTCGTGAGTTCGAGCAATGGAAATAGCCTCTTGCAGAAATGCAGGGTAAGGCTGAGTACAATAAACCTTTATAATTCAGCCATTTCTCGGACCCCGCACATAACGAGTGCTTAGTGCACCAGGCTTCCCGTTAGTTAATTGAAAGCAACGGTCTAACTTGAGTAATCAGTGGAAGAATTCAAAGCATCAACTTCTGAAGGCAATCAAAACTCCTGCCCTTAGAACAAGTAGTACAGCTGAAAAATAGAAGGGCTTTTCTTTAAATTCTAGTTGGCAATAGTTCTTGAAAAACATTAACAATAGATATATTCCTATTAAGAAGGGCATAAAGCAAGCTTCATCAGGAGACAACCCCCCCCCCCCCCTCCCCCCACACACAAAAATATAAAGAAAGAAAGAATAACAGAAAAGTGTAGTTGAGACTTTGGTTGACAACCCTGAAAAAGAAACAGAGTAAGAGTAGCATTTTTAAAAGCATGGTTAATGAAAAGCTTATTCTTTTCCCTATAATACAACTTAGCCTCTAAGAAAATTATTTGTCATTATTTTCATCTCAGAAGCATGATTATAGAAACAAATTAAAGCATCAGAATTCAGATTGCACATCTCAAAATACACCATTTAGTTTCTTCTTCACTCTTTTCATTAAGTATTTTCATAAAAGAAAAAAGCACCTCTGTGTCTGCGGCGGATTTAGGGGTGGATTACTGACAAAATTCATTTTATGCCTCTATATATCATATTTTGAATCCACTTGAGATACTCAAAAAGAATAGCTCAGTAGCCAAGGGATTTCAAAACCTCGTGAGGTTGCTGGTTCTATTCCAATTGGCCATTGTCTCTTTTAATTTATTAACTTTTTTTTTTAAGTCTTTCAGCAGAAATTCTACCCTACTATTGTCCAGTTCACAAAGTATGCTGAATTCACGCACCCCGAAAAGAGATGCAACTCAATGGATGTGACGAAGACAGCCTATCCTAATATTAGCATTACTGACTGCTTTCACGGCTTGAACCCGTGACCCATAGGTCACACGAAGACAACTTTACTGTTGCTCCGAGGCACCCTTTCCCTTTTATTAAATATCCTACAAGATCAATAATATATCCTACAGATATCAAAGAAATAGACAAACTTTAAATCAGTGTTCCATGTACAAGAACATTGTAACAACAACAACAACTATCCAGTATAGTCCCACAAAGTGGGGTCTGGGGAAGGTAATATGTAGACAAGTCTTACCCCTACCCAAAAGGGCAGAGAGGCTGTTTCCAATCGACCCTCGGCTCAGTGAAGAAAAAGAACAACAAAAACAAAAACAAAAACAACAACAAAAGATATTATTCAAACATTGTAAGGTCTATCATAAACATATTAGTCAAAAATGGTGTCAAAAAGAATCACCATTGATCTTGCTGGAGCGCGCCAAACCTTATTTTCCTCACCAAGAAACTGTGGTTGGTGTCCACCTGGCATTCCCCTATTACCTGACCCTCCACCCTTGAAAAGTTTAATCAGCCATTTGATAAACCTGGACTTTCTCTCAGCAGTTGAAGAAACAAAATCACCTGCTTAGAACCCCACAAAAAAAGTCCAACTTTTTACATATCTTAACCAAACTTCATGCCAAATACTCAAAAGGATGCTGTTTCAATTGCATACATAAATATTAACCAAAAAAAGAACTTTTTTATATAATTAAGCTAAGCTTCATACTAAATGCTCAAAAGTGTATTATGACAATTGCTTAAACCCCACAAAAAAGATCAATCAGAAAAGCCAACTTTTTTACATAACTAAATCAATCTTCATGAAAATACTCGGTACAATTTAAACAGCAAAAAGATTCAGTCTTTGAAGTCATTAAAACATTACCATATGTCCAATTAACAAAACTAAGCTTCATAAAAAATACTCAAAAGGGTACTATTACAACTGCAAAAAAATCCTGTTTGTATAGAAGAAGAAGATTTTCAAGGTAGGGATACGGTCTACGTACACGCTATCTTCCCAGACATAAATTGTGGAATACCACTGGATTTATTGTTGTTGTTGTTCCAAGAAGTGAAAAAGGTGGGCTAAAAATGAACTTGAACGTACAAAAATATCAACCAATAAAAGCAAAAAATTTACATAACTAAACCAAGCTTCATGCTAAATACTCAAAAGGGTATAATTTAAACTGCAAAAAAGATTCAGTCTTTGAAGTGATTTGAACATTACCATATATGCAAGGCTGAGCTATATGGTTAATACTTGAAGAAGACATAACAAGAAGAAGGGTTATGTATAGTAGAAGAAGATTTTATCAGATTTTTTCCAAGATTTTACAAAGGGTGGGCTAAAAATGAAAAGGACAAAATGAGAAAGAAAGAGAAGAGTGTGGAGAGAAGAGAAATGGAACAATGGCATCATAAATAAAAGCCAAGTTTTAATGAGAGAGAATCTTGTGAGGGAGAAAGATTCTTGGCTTGAGAAAAAAGAGGAATCTGCTGAGAAGGATTGTGATGGAAAGGTAACACTACTACTTGCAGCTGCGATTATGAACGGCTGACAAATTGGGTTGTGTTGTGTTACTGAAGTTTTCAGAGAATTCTAATACACAAATTCTGAAACATTCTTTGGTTGTATTTTTTTGAAAGGTGGTTGGCTGCTTGCCAGGTAAAGGAAGTTCTTTTGACAAATGGGGCTTCATTTTCTTACAAACTACATCTTAGTCCCTTCATGTTTCACTATTCTTATGCATGGAGAATTGGATATACAATCAAACCTCTTCACAGCAGTTTCATTTGTCCAAGATTTTGTTAGTTGTTATAGCAAAATATTATTATAGAAAACATATATTATAATATAGCATGAATATTAATTTCATAAAAAATAATTTTTACAGTGAATGGTTATTAACAATAATGTTGTTATAAAGAGATTTGACATATTCACAGTTTAACTTTTATATACTAAGGGATTGTTTGGTTGGGAAACAAGTTTTCCCATGATTAATTATCCCGGGATTAGTTATATCAAGATTATTATCCCATCCCCCCCCCCCCTCAGTGGATAAAAATAACACTCCGAGATAACAAATCCCAACAACAACAATAACATGCTCAGTATTATCCCACACCATGGGGTCTGGGGAGGGAAGTATATCCGCAGACCTTACCCCTACCTTGTGAGAATAGACAGGTTGTTTCTAAGAGACATTGGGCTCAGGAAAGCATAAATACCACATTAATAAAAATTTAGACAAGAAGTGATAGTACAAAAAGGCATATAGAAGTAGAATAAAAACAACAAGATAGTAAGGTGATCAACAATGAAAGAAAATAAAGATTAGTCATAGAAATCTACTACCAACAGAAAGCGAGACCGCATGCCAATACTACGGTAATGAACACTCTATCCTACCTACTCTATTACCCTAATTCTTCACCCCAATACCTTCCTATAAAGGGTCATGTCCTCGATCAGCTGAAGTTGCGGCGCGTTCTTCTCTAATCATCTCTCATCGCCTCTTCTTTGGCCTCCCTCTACCTCTCTGTAGGCCCTCCAATGTCAACCTTTTGCACCTCCTCACCGAGGCGTCTATGCTCCTCCTCCTCACATGACTAAACCACCTAAGCCACGCTTCCCGCATCTTGTTCTCAATAGGGGCCACAATCACCCTGTCACGAATAAAATAATTTCTGATCGTATCTAATCTGGTGTGTCTGCACATCCATCTCAACATCCTCATATATGCTACATTCATCTTCTAGACATGAGCGACCTTTGACTGACCAACACTCAGGCCCATATAACATCGTTGGTCTGACCACCACTCTATAGAACTTACCTTTAAGTTTCGGTAGCACCTTCTTGTCCAACAAAACACCGAAGCGAGTCTCCATTCATCCATCCCACCCTAATATGATGTGTGTCATCTTCATCAATCTCCATCCCCCTGAATAATAGACAAAATGAACTTAAAAATCCATCTCTTAGAGATGACCTGCGAGTCCAGCCTCACCTCTCATTCCCCTCCTTAAGTCTCGCCACTGAACTTACACTCCAAGTATTCTGTCTTGGTCCTGATCAACTTGAAACCTTTAGATTCCAGAGTTTGTTTCATGGGATACCATTTAGAGAACTAATCCCAAGATTATTATATACTGCGATTTTACCCCAGCCAAACATGGTATAAAGTCATCTCAAATTTAATCTTGGGATTCATTATTCCTTATCCCCTCGTATCAAACGAGCCTTGAGAGAGTCATTTAGTTTTCAGAACAAGTTAAACAATATTAAATTAATTATGGAATTGTAGTACAAAGATTAATAATGGGGAAATTATTTATGATAAGACTTTATAGATAGATGTGTATGGGTCAAAATCTGACCAGACAAGAATCAGAGTGGAAGGGATGGCGAAAAGTTACTTGGGACAGTCATATCCGTACAAGTCTATAATGACACGCACATCAGCCATGACCGAGGTCATGTATTCAGAACGCTTGAGTGGCGAATTGGGTGTTACGGCATTTCAAAGGGTCAACCCATAAAATAGCCAAATGACTTAAGTACTATGATTAATTACTGTTGGGTAAATGAGAGACCTAGCATATAAACTAAGTAAGAAGAAGAAGAAGAAGAAAGGGGGCCAAAAAAAATCAGAACAGACAGATATGTTTTTTGAGAGGAAGAGGGATCTTCATCTCTCTCCTCTCACGAAGGAAAAAGAAACAAGTAAGCCTAGATCCTCTACATATATCGTTAATCTCATCGTATCAAATGTATGAAGGTCAAATTTGTTAAATATCGGTGACCGTTCTTATCCATGTGTTCTACTTTATTATTCAATATTATGTAAATCATCATCCTCTTCTTATACAACGGGATTTAATCAATGTTGTAGTCGAATCTAACGCTTGCTTTGTTTGCTTACTCATATCTTCTACCTTAGATCTAGGATAAATTATCTTTGGCAAGGATTTGCCTAAAATTTTCTTATTTAATTGGTTTAACAAAAAGCTTAATACGTTTTGGTCAAACAATTTGGCGCTATCTTTAGGGACTTTCTAGCTAAAACTTTAGTTTCCTCTATATCTAAAGGTAGCTAGAGTTGCACTTCTCGGTTATCGTAACCTCGCCATTTCTTTTACAAACACCAACTTGAAAACTTCGAAGGGAAGCTTTTGAAATAAACAAACCAACCAGGGTCAGATCTCTGTATAAAATCTAAATTTGATGTCCATACAAAATTCACGTCTTGCTGAAGTGATGGGTTTGTCACGTCGTAAGTATGAGCAGTCAAAGTGGAATTATGGCAACTACGCACTAAGTATGTCCACCATCCTATCTACTATGTTAATGTTAGTTATCGATCTATACTTCATGCGCATTGCTCCCCCTCCCTCCCCCCCCCCCCCCCCGCCCTTAGAGAAGGATGATAGCCTATTGTATGATTCTTTGAATTAACAAGCTTGTCCTACCCGTATGTATGGAATATAACTTATGTTTCCTTTATATTTGTGCACCCCCGAGGAGATCGGATCGGGACTCGAGTTCGAGATCCCTTGTCAGTCCATCAAAAGTCCAAACTTGACTAATGGCTAAGCTAAGCACAGGTCTACCAAATCCTAAACCGTCATTTGAGTAAGGGACTAAATGAGTCGTCCTACAGCGCCTCTCTCACCTCGACAGCCAATTAGGCCAAGGTACCGGATGAACTCATTTGGTTTATAATTTGTTATTTTTTCACCTTATTGGATTAAGACGGGAACATAAGCACTCTCCCAGGTGCACGAACTAGGAACAAACACCACCAAAATAACACGACAGAAAAAAGTTCCGCACCATATCGTCCCGCAGGCAATGGTCGAGCAATACCCTCCACACCGTACGATATTGCGAATAACAAACAAATGGCTCAGAAAAAGCCGGCATTATTAAGAAACAACTTCTATAACTTGGGATTGGGTGGTGATCCCATAGAAGATACAGTCTCTCCAACACAGGCCGAACATATGCACAAAAAGCTTGCACGTATGCTCACCATGGCAATCTTAGGCCGGATCAACCAACTAAATATTATGAATCACGCCCGAACTTTGTTCGAATTAATCAAGTCCCAAGTTTCCCAGAAGCACAAGCAATAAATTCATCACTTGTCCCGTCACTAAAGGGACTAGATAGATTGGGACTCACCCCGACGCACAATACTCTCGAATGAAAGAAAAATTAAATAAATCGGGACTCATCCTGACGCAAATATAAACGATGCAGCAACGAGTCATAATCTCCAATAAAAGAAATGCAACAAGCAAATATCACCATTCCACCGGCCCCGCACATCGCGAAGAAAAGTTAAAGTTTGACCACACTCGAACTCACAACAGGTTACAATTGGACCTCGCTCGAATTTAAACCCTTACGACCATCGTCCATCACCAAATGGAAGGAAAGTTCGACCTAGCTCGAACTCAGAAAGGGTTACAATTTGACCTCGCTTGAATTTACACCCTTACAACCATCAACCATCACCAAGCAGAAGGAAAGTTTGACCTCGCTCGAATTCACAACAGGTTATAATTCAACCTCGCTCGAACTTACACCCTTACGGTCATCGGCCTTCACCAAGCGAAAGGAAAGTTCGACCTCACTCAAACTCACAATGGGTTACAATTCGACCTCGCTCATATCTACACCCTTACGGCCATTGGCCATCGCCAAGTGAAAGGAAGGTTCAACCCCGATCAAACTCGTAACAGGTTACAATTCGACCTTGCTCGTCACACACTTACAGCCCCGGCTGTCACCATGTGACATAAGTTTGACCCCGCTCAAGTTAAAAAATCAATGTTCGGCTTTTCTTGAACTCATCTCGGGGTACAATTTGACCTCGTCCAAATTCACACCTATGCAGCCCCCGACCATCGCCACACGAAAGTGAAATTCGATCTCGCTCGAACTAACAAGTCAAAATTGCTTCACTCAAAAATTTCAAGATGAGATTCAACTCTGCTCGGGTTAACAAAGTCGAGTTCATTAGCGAGTCAAATTCGATACCACTCAGACCAACTACCAGAAGTCAGGGACTTATTGCAAGTATATCCATGAAATTCGAAAGGGAAACGAGAAAAAAAATCTGGAAACATACGAACGAAGACAAACCGACCATTTCATTCAAAGAAAAGATATATTACAAAGGGCCAAAAAGGGGGGGCGCCCGGCAACAACAAAGGAACAAAAACAATTAAGTATAGAAAGCTATAAAAAATTCACTCAGCCTCATCTCCACCACCATTTTCTCCGGCATTGCCGTCATCAGAAGGAAGCCCACCTTTAACCCCCACCGGTCTTCGGTGACTCAGGGTCACACCCGTAGGTAAGACGAGCCTCGCGTGCCTTGACTCGAGCATCTTCAAAAGTAGCCTCAGGAACGCTCTTCGCCATACACAAACCCATATATATATATATATATATATATATATATATATATATATATATATATATATATATATATATATATATATATATATATATATATCTCGTTAGGCCTCAGAAAGGACCCATAGCTTGTAGAAATGGCCAGGGACAACAGTAGGGTAAATTCTTGAGGGAGGGCCTGAGCCAAAAGCTGCACCGTCTCGGCCTCGAGAGTCATAACTCGATCTTCAAGGCTCAAAGCTTCCCTATTAAGTTCACTGATCCACTACTCAAGTCATTTTTTCCTCAGTGTGGTCATCTCCCTCTTAGCTTCCCCCTCAGACCTGAGGATGTGGATAGTGTCTGCTAGTGCTTCCGTCCTCGCCAAATCCGCCAATCGAGCTCCCTCGGCTCTTTCCAACTCAGCCACCTTCATTTCTAGCTCAGCCACCTTCTCCGTCCACTAAGCACTTAGATTGGCGACTCTAGTGGCATTCTGTTCAAGCTCGGCTTGCAAAGGCAGTACCTCCACCTAAAGGTCTTCGCATATCGTTGCATCCCTTTTGCCCACCTCGATCTTGATGCATCTACAGATATACCACATCAAATCCTCGCCCCTTTTCTCCAACTCCTCCCTGACGGATTGAGTAGTAGTGTCTGTTTTAAGCTGCTCGTCCATCTCACGGCACATGTTGCAATACTGCCGATACTTCTCGATAGTTTTAAGAAAGATTATGGCCCGTCTCAGCCCGACGAGCGTTCTCGATCTCCATCGTGTAAGTCTGAAAAAAGGAAAGATTAGTGAAGAAAAGGGCACAAAACAAAGAAAATAACAAAAGGAAACTCACCCTCAAGGCCATCCTAGATACGCTACTTGACAAACTAGAATCACTGATCTCCCAAAGATATCCGCTTTCAGCAGCAGAGCACAGAAGATCAAACTGAGGCACCAAATCTACCATGTCCTCGAACAAGTTAAAATCCAAGGGGACTTCGAGCATACGTGAAAGGCCTCCCGCCCTCACATCAAACCTAGGACAGCCTTCCTCGAACATCCTCGTGTCCATAAGATTTATGCAAGAATCAGATTCATTATCGTCCACCAATACCCCTTCAACCTCTCATTAGCCGAAGATGAGGTACTAGCCGACCAAGAAGTCGATGGGCCGCTCACAATAGTTATGGCAGCCTCGGAATTATGTCCCCCCATTGCATGTAATGACCCAACCGGTCTTTTTGAGATTTTGCACGTTGATCGCTAGTTCTCAGGCATTACTTGCCCAGTGTGATGTATTATGACTTATGTAGATCGTTAATTTTGGTTTTTAGGTTAATCAGAATGAATTTTGAAGAACAATTCTCAGTTTGAAGCTTTAAATTTGAAAGATTTGATGTGATAGTATATGATCTTGGATCATAACTTTTATGATTTAGTTAGCTCCGTTAGGTGATTTGGGACATAGGAGCATGATCAGAATGCATTGTGGAAGTCCGTGGAAGGTTTAGGCTTGAATTGGCGAAATTGAGATTTCGGCATTTTCCGGTTGATAGGTGAGATTTTGATATCGAGGTCCGTATAAAATTTCGAGAGTTGTATCAGCTTTTTTGTTTTATTTGGGATATGCATGTAAAGTTCAGGTCATTCCGACGTGATTCGATTGGGGTTTTTTTTATCAAAAGCGTATTTTGGAAGATTATGGGATTCTTAGGCTTGAATCCGATGCAAATTTGATGTTTTGATATTGTTTTAAGTGTTCTGAGGGTTGGAATAAGTTTGAATGATGTTATTGGATAAGTTGGCATGTTTGGTTGAGGTCCCGAGGGCCTAAGGTGAGTTTCCGGAGGTTAAACGGATCAATTTCATGTTTTGAGAGTCAGAATTTGCAGGCTTCAGTTGCAGGTATTTTGTTCATTGTGATCGCATAGGTGCTATTGTGATAGCATAGAAGCTTTTGGAGGGGGCAGTTCTTTTGTTCTTCGCATTAGCATAAGAGGAGATTCGATCGCATAGTTGGATGGAATGGTTGATCACGAACATGTAGTAAAGGTTGCATTCACGTAGAGTAAGAGGACCTGGGGTCTTAGTTGGAATTTATTCATCGCGAACACGGAGGTTTGTCCCCGATTGCGTAGAGTTATATGGAAGAGCACTGTGATCGCATGGATTTTCATTGCATTTGCATAGGGTTAATTCTAGTAGTTGAGTTTTTGTGCTTCGCGATCGCGAAGGTTGTCCCGCGATCGCATAGAAGAAATTATGCATGGGCAGAATGTTATGATTCATTTCATACACGATTGTGGGTCTATTTTAACTCATAGTTGATCATTTTGAGAGCTTATTGATGAAGATTAAAGAGGTATTCGAGGGGAATCGATTGAATGTAAGATTTTGTAACTTAAAACTCGATTCTATTGTGAAATCTACCTAGAAACTCATAGAACTTAAGCTAAAAATAGAAGAACTAGGGCTTGACATTTTGGAATTTTGATTTGGGGATTTGGAGGAGCAATTGGGGTCGGATTTGGGAACTTTTGGTATGTATGAACTCGTGGGAGATAAGGAATTTAATAATGTGAAAATTTTTTAGTTTCGAGAAAGAGGTCATGGGGCTCGGGTTTTGCTAATTTTGGGATTTGTGCCCTTTATTGATTGTTTTTTCTTGGCCTTTGTTCCCTTAGCATATTTTGAGTCCTCGTTCTGATTTAAGATAGATTCGATGTGCGTGGAAGCAAATTTGAGGGGCAAAGGCGTCGCGAGCTAGAGATTTAGCTGGTTTGAGGTGAGCAATGATTGTAAATGATGCTCTGAGGGTTTGAAACCTCGGATTGCACATCGTAGTGCTATACTGAGGTGAGGCACACGCTTGATGATGAGCGTGGGATCGTGTACTATTGGGGATTGTGACTTGGTCGGTTCCGATTGATGATTTCACTGCGTATTTTACTGAAAATTATTTGTTGTCATCATAATTTGGGCTGATTGCCATATTTGGGCTTCGTGCCAACTATTTGAATTTCATCAGGGATTTTTATTAATATTTTCTCACTATTTTGACTTATTAATTGAACTTACTCATGTTATTTTCCACTATTTTACTACTCAGCCATTTTTACTCAATTTTGAGACTCAAATGATATTTTAAATGATGTTTTGAGCTTAGAAATACTGTTTTACTAACGCCCGAGGGGCTTGTGAGTATTTTTGACTGAGTAAGGCAGAGGGACTAGTTGTGAGGAAACATTGATACTGATTTGAGGCCGAGGGTCTAAGATATGTACGCCACGAGGTGGATAGTTGATATTGTTTATGAGGCCGAGGGCCTGAGGTATATATGCCACGAGGTGGCTTGTCTGATATGAGGTCGAGGGCCCGAGGTATATACGCCACGAGGTGGCTTGTCTGATATGAGGCCGAGGGCCTATATTTGATGCCACGAGATTGCTTGATATTGCGCTTAGGTCGTAAGAGGCCCCTCCAGGAGTATGCATGCACCCAGTGAGCGTGGGTACCCATTTTGATGTGAGATATTGCCCGAGGGACTGATATTGTACTTTGTGATAGCCCGAGGGGCTGGTATTGTTATATGTGATTGATCGAGGGGCCGATATCGTTCTATGTAATTGCCCAAGGGGCTGGTATTGCTCTGAGATATTGCCGGAGGGGCGGAGTTATTGGCATTGTGTCCGAGGGGCGAACCTTTATGTGTTTAATTTTTACTTGTCATTTGACCTGTTAAACTATGGTATTTGTGCCCGATGGGCAGGATTTCTGTGCTTATCTGCACTAATTGCTTTGCATTTATTTGCATAACTGTTGAAAAGTCATTTTCGAAAGAAGTTTGAACTAAGCTAAGATGTTTTTTTAGAGATCTCACAGCTTCATTGCTTTCTTAAATGGTTTTATATTGCTTCTATACAACATGTTGATATGCTTTAAGTGATTTCTTACTGCTCAGTTGTTATTTACCTTTATTACTCATTGAGTCAGAGTACTCACTTTACTCCCTGCACCATGTGTGCAGATTCAGGTATTTTTGAACCCGGTAGTGGGCATTAGTTGATTAGAGGCAGAGTTATCGGAGTTTAGCAAGGTAATTGCTAGCGTTTGCAGCACTGCTTTTCTCCCTCTTTATTTCATGTATTTGTACTCAGTACATTTCGGACTTTTTAGTTGTAGTTAGACCCTAGTAAATGCGAGTGACTTGTGACACCCCAGTTAGGGCTGTGTCGGGCTATATTTCCGCTACTTATTATCATTAAATCATGTTTAGACTTCTTTTATATTGTTTAACTATTTTATAATTGGATTGGGTTGGTTGGATGACCTTGTCTTCACGAGAGGCGCTATCATGACCGGATTCGGGGTTAGGGTCATGATAAGTTGGTATCAGAGCCTAGGTTACATAGGTCACGGGTTATGAGCGGGTTTAGTAGAGTCTCGCAGATCGTACCGAGACTTCTGTATTTATCCTTGAGAGGCTGCAGAACCTTTAGGAGCAACTTCACATTCTTGAATTCTTATTGTACGTTTTTTGATTCAGCTTGAAATGTCACTCTTGAAATTCCTCCCACCCGTTCGTATGTGCACATGAGCACTCAGTATCAGATATGCCTCGATGGCTTGTGAAACCCTGATCGAGGGGATGAGATGTGATCTCTGTGAGATGATGTTGGGCCAGTTTGGAGGACTTGAGGCCGAATCTTTGCCCATAGCTTTAGCACCGAGGTGTTGATTGTGTGATCAAGTGTTTTTGAAATTATATGTTCGGTATTGTTCGTATTAGTGGAAGCGACGGCTGGATAACTATGTGATGAGTATGTTGGTACTGTGATATGTATCCATATGATTTGGAAGCGACGAGAAGGGTCTGTTGGAGGCCAGAAAAACTATTAGGTTCTTGAATTCCATCTTGATTCGAAGTATAGCCCCAAGTTATGGGCGTGTGAAGAATTTTTTCATGTTTCCCAATTGTGAGCAAAGTAAATTTCATGTAACAATATGAGTTCAGACTCATAAAGACTAAGTGACTGCAGAAGGTATACAGAAATGTTAATTGGAGGCAAAGTAGGTGGGTTATCTCCTGCGGAGTATTCTAAGGTTGTGTGATCCTTATGTTTTCTATTAGATCTCATTTACAAGTGAAGAATATGCGTTGAAATCTAAATTGGGTCGCTTAGAGAGTGGGTATAACTGTTGCAAGAGTGAATGTGGGATTCGCAGAAGAGTTAAATTCTAAATGATCTATGTTTTCACAAGCTTGTAAAGGATTTGAGTTTAATCTCACTATGGTATTATGGAATCAATAGATTATAAGAGTTATGAGTTATTGGGTGTATCTTGATCTATCGCTTTGAGCCAAGTAGGGGGGTCTGCAATTGGTTAGGCGATTGTACGGTTAGGTGCTATGTTGGTTTCATTTTGAGGCGTGTTGGTGAGTTAGTTATGGCTTACGGAGATTGAGGTCGAGGATGGCTCGAGTGAAGGAAAATTTTGACAAAGGTTATATTATGCTTCGTGGGTGTGTGAGAATCACGGTATGTCTTAAGTTGTTGTTGGTAAAGAATGCTCGGTGCATAGAGTAGGAAGTTGCTTGGTTGTATTGGGATGAGGTTACATTCTGCGGTGTCGAAGTGCCAATGAGGCACGAGTAGTTCGGTTTGTTTGGCCAGGCTAAGTGTAGTTTGAATAAGAGTGATTGACTCTCAAGAATGGTTCTAATGTGTTCAAGATAATACATGGAGCAATTGTGTATTTTAAAGTTGTATATGTGGTTAGAAACTGGGTTCATTGGAAAATGTCAAGATTGGTGGTGTTTTCTATGTTAATTATGGGATTCTATGTATCAGTAACAGGAAGGTAAAGTATGGGATTTAGATTTGCGGCAAATCGCTTCAGAGTAAAGCATTTTTGAGCGTGGTGCTCGTGGGAATATCTGAGAAAGTATTCAGCGACTTATAAGCCTTAGAAGGTGTGGATTTATGTTTGGGTTCCGTGTGGTAAGTCTAGGTTGAGGAATTGTGATGATATATCAATAAGGAATACCAAGTTGAAGGTAAACAAGAAGTAAACTCGGATAGATGGGGTAGCTTAGTAGTGGGTCGGATCGGTATGGTAAGGATATGATTAGCTCTTTGGATGCTTACGGGGTAATGAGTCTCTGTAGGTGTTTCCTGGCAATTCTTTTGGGTTTTAGTGACATGCGTAGCTCGGTTGAGTTAGAAGGATTCAATCCTGATGAGTTAGTGTTGTGCAAATGGAATTCGGGGAGTTCTAGATAGTTTCCACCACAGCTAGAAAGGTATATTTTTCCTATTGGCGTGAGGAGCATGGGATGTATAGTGGTTCTCTTTTATACGGAATCTATGGGAAGTTCTTGGCTAGTGGAGTACATAGTTGCTTGTGGTTTGAAAGGGATATGAAGTTATCATGGTTACCCTAGGATGGTACGGTATATGCGCTATGTTGTGGAGGACTGAGATTTGTATGTGTAAAGTTACGGTTTAGTTCTGAATGGAAAGTCATAAAATTATTAGGCAGCACAGGCAGGTTTAGGTGATTAGAGAAATGAGCTTCAGATGATTAGGGGAAATGATTTTCAGATGATTAAGGAAATGGTATTGCTAATCGGAGTGATTTGACGAGGGTATATGTTTCAGAAAGGCAATGTGATTAAGTTGATGGTACTTTGGTAGTACAGAGGCGCTTTCTTGTTAGATGGAACGCTGATATTCGAGTTTGCTTGATGGCACATGGTAATTTTAGAATATCTTCCATGGAATGATTGGGTATTTGAGGTGTGGCATGCATTAGGGCGGCGGAATTAGAATCTGGTATGGTGATTTGTGCGCTATCTGGAGTTGGAGACTAGGAGTTCTTATATTCAGGCTATATTGTGGTTGTGGTTCGCGTGTAACAGCACCGTCTAGTGACTATCAGGGTCTAGAGACCCGAGTGGATCTTTTGTGCTTGGTATATTGGATTTGGCAATGATATTGGTGTTTAGATTGGTAATCTCCATGTTGTGTCACTCCGAACTATTGTGCCAAGGCGGAGTTGTTGGCTAAGCCGAAAATTCCACCAATTAAGTGGCGAGGTTCGACGGATTATGTCCTAATAGAATAGTTTTATATTTCGAAGACTCAGCAGATGGCTGGGGAGGATTGTTTTTCTTATTTGGGCTTTCGTGATGGATGTCAATGTAGAGGCTCCTCATACTGATTCAATTCCGATGGTGAGAAACTTTTTGGATGTGCTTCTTGTGGCTAGGCATGTCGCCAGGCAAGGTTGTGGATTATGGTATTGATTTGATGTCCGTCATCGTATCCTATAGTGCCGATAGAGTTAAAGGAATTGAAGGAGCAGTTTTAGGATTTACTTGATGAGGAGTTCGTTGACATGCCAATATGGATGGTTATTCTGATTTTAGTCGGCTTGATTGGCTCCAGATTGTATTGTTGAGGGATGTGTTGATTCGATTGCTATTGAGCTTATTAGTGATCTAGGGAGATCAATGAGTTACCTTTCTGTGTTGTGACACGTTATGATTTATTGGTTATGGGCACATATGCTATGGTTCATTTGGGGTCTCATAGTGGAAGT
This sequence comes from Nicotiana benthamiana, assembly GCA_034376525.1. Lineage (NCBI taxonomy): Eukaryota > Viridiplantae > Streptophyta > Magnoliopsida > Solanales > Solanaceae > Nicotiana > Nicotiana benthamiana. Next base: position 72,372,532 of record CM067332.1, read on the forward strand.
CGAGCGGGAAGAGTAATTGGGTATTTCTCGGTGAATGGTGTGTTGGTTATGTCCTATCGGGTTTGCCCGGTACATGTTATTTGCTTCACCGTGGGTGTAATGATTTGCCTTGGTTCCAAACATCAAATTGTGTGTGGTTGTCGATTTCGAGCATAGCGACTTGAGGTGTTCCATGTGGAGAAGTGTTTGGATAGGATCACACATTGCAGCGAAGCTATGTGGAGATATGACCTCGCATGCTAGATTCGTGTGTTCTATTTCTATAATGTGAGACGGGTTCTCAACCTCGTGTTGTGATAGTTTTGGTGAGCTTGAGGGATAGCTTTCTCATTAGAATCATTTTTTATTATTTGAGTATGTTTGGACCATTGCTTATTGGTGCGCGTATTATGCCAGTTGTGGCTTAGGCCTGTATTGATGTGCCATGTCACCAGAGTAGTGTGTCGGATCAGAAGAGATTGTTGGGATCATTAATGAATATGAATGGATTTGATTTCAGCATGTTGGAAGGATAATATCAAGGTGCGGCTTGGAAAGTTGCTATGTTAATTGCCAAGGAAAAGTGGCTTCATGAATGGTTGATCTGAGAAATAGTTATGGCTTACTGCGTGTTTTAGTTATCATTAGCAGCATATATATATATATATATATATATATATATAAAAGTGTTGGAATGAAACTTTAGTTAATAAGAGGTTATATATCGGTATTCGGGTGTTGTGTGCAGCTGCTGTGAATGGAAGTTATCGCTGCATGGATTTAAGTTATGTGGTATATCATATAATTGCACCTGAGGTTGCAAGCATGGGTAATTACAGATGATTTAGGCCTATTCAAAGGTTTTGATCATATTGATGGTTTTAGAAGTGAGAATGTAATTTTATGGTTTATGGGCTAGATTGGATTGTGTAACTTCAGATACAATGTGTTATCGGACCTATATGAGGTAGGATGACATGAGATTACCCCCGGGTGTATGCATGGTAAGGTTAATCATCAATTGGTTGGCTTTTGGAACACCTTTGGGCATGTACAAAGAAGAACGTATATTTAAGTGGGGGAGGATGTAACTACCCGATCGGTAGCTTTTGCACTTTGATCGCCAGTTCTCAGGCATGACTTGCCCCATGTGATTTACTATGACTTGTGTAAATCGTTGGTTTTGATTTTCAGGGTAATCAGAATGAATTTGGAAGAACAATTCTCAGTTTGAAGCTTTAAATTTGAAAGGTTTGTCCAAGATTTGACGTGATGGTATATGATCTCGGATCGGAATTTTTATGATTTGGTTAGCTCCGTTAGGTGATTTGGTACTTAGGAGCGTGATCAGAATGCATTTTGGAAGTCCGTGAAAGGTTTAGGCTTGAATTGGCGAGATTGAGATTTTGTCGTTTTTCCGGTTGATAGGTGAGATTTTGATATAGAGGTCCGTATAAAATTCTGAGAGTTGCAGTAGCTTCTTGTTTCATTTGTGATGTGCGTGTAAAATTCCAAGTCATTCGGGCATGATTTGGTTATGTTTTTATCAAAAGCGTATTTCGGAAGATTTTGGAATTCTTAGGCTTGATTCTGATGCAAATTTGATGTTTTGATGTTGTTTTGAGTGTTCTGAGGGTTGGAGCAAGTTTGAACGATGTTATGGGATATGTTGGCATGTTTGGTTGAGGTCCCGAGGGCCTCGGGTGAGTTTCGAGAGGTTGAACGGATCAGTTTCATGTTTTAGGAGTTGCAGAATTTGCAGGCTTCAGTTGCAGGTATTTTGTTCATTGCGATCGCATAGGTGCTATTACGATTGCATAGAAGCTTTTGGAGGGAGCAGTTGTTTTGTTCTTCGCGTCACATAAGATGAGATGCGATCGCATAGTATTATGGAATGGTTGATCGCGAACGCGTAGTGAAGGTCGCGTTCGCTAAAGTAAAGAGGACCTGGGTTCTTAGTTGGAATTTGTTCATAGAGAACGCGTAGGTTTGTCTGCGATCACGTAGAGTTATATGGCAGAGCATTGCGATTGCATGGTTACATTGCGTTCGTATAGGATTAATTCTGGGAGTTGAGTTTTTATGCTTCGCGATCGCGAAGGTTTTCCCAAGATCGCATAGAAGAAATTATGCTTGGGCAGAATGTTATAATTCATTTCATACGCGATATTGGGTCTATTTTCACCCATAGTTGATCATTTTGAGAGCTTCTTGATGGAGATCAAAGTGGGATTCAAGGGGAATCAATTGGAGGTAAGATTTTAGAACTTGAAACCCGATTCTATTGTGAAATCTACCTAGAAAATCATATAACTTAAGCTAAAAATGGAAGAACTAGGGCTTGGAATTTTGGAATTTTGGAATTTTGATTTGGGGATTTAGAGGAGCAATTGGGGTCAAATTTGAGAACTTTTGGTATGTATGAACTCGTGGGGAAATAAGGAATTTAATGATGTAAAAATTCCTGAGTTTCGAGAAAGCGGTCTTGGGACTCGGGTTTTGTTAATTTTGAGATTTGTTCCCTTTATTGATGTTTTTGCTTGGGCTTTGTTCCCTTAGCATATTTTGATGTCCTCGTTCTGATTTAGGATAGATCTGACGCGCGTAGAGGCTAATTCGAGGGGCAAAGGCGTCGCGAGCTAGAGAATTTGTCGGTTCGAGGTGAGTAATGATTGTAAATGGTGCTTGAGGATTTGAAACCCTGAATTGCACATCGTAGTGCTATACTAAGGTGAGGCACATGCTTGATGACGAGCGTGGGATCGTGTACTATTGGGGATTGTGACTTGCTCCGTCCCGATTGATGATTTTACTGCGTATTTGACTGAAACTTATTTGTTGTCATTATAATTTGGGCTGATTGCCATATTTGGGCTTTGTGCCAACTATTTGAACCCTTCAACGATTTTTATTAATATTTTCTCATTGTTTTGACTTATTAATTGAACTTAGTCATGTCATTTTCCACTGTTTTACTACTCAGCCATTTTTACTCAGTTTTGAGACTCAAATGATATTTTAAATGATGTTTTCGGCTGAGAAATATTGTTTTACTAATGCCCGAGGGGCTTGTGAGTATTTTTGACTGAGTAAGGTCGAGGGCCTAGTTGTGAGGAAACATTGATACTGATTTGAGGCTGAGGGCGTGAGATATATACGCCACGAGGTGGCTAGTTGATATTGTTTATGATGTCGAGGGCCTGAATTATAAACGCCACGAGGTGGCTTGTCTGATATGAGCCGAGTTCCTAGATTTGATGCCACGAGATGGCTTGATATTGCACTTGGGCCGTAAAAGACCCCTCCAGGAGTCTGCACACCCTTAGTGAGCACGGTACCCATTGTTATGTGAGATATAGCCTGAGGGGCTGATATTGTATTATGTGATAGCCCGAGGGGCTCGTATTGTTCTATGTGATTGCCCAATGGGCTGGTACCATTCTATGTGATTGCCCAATGGGCTGGTACCATTCTATGTGATTGCCCGAGGGGCTGGTATTGTTTTGAGATATTGCGCGAGGGGCGGAGTTGTTGGAATTGTGCCTGAGGGGCGAACCTTTATGTGTTTATCTTTCATATTTACTTGTCATTTTCCCTGTTAAACTATGGTATTTGTGCCCAAGGGGAGGATAATCTGTGCTTATCTACACTAACTACTTTGCATTCATTTACATAACTATTGAAAAGTCATTTTCAAAAGAAGTTTGAACTGAGGTAAGATGTTTTTTAGAGATTTCACAGCTTCATTGCTTTCTTAAATGGTTTTATACTACTTATATACAGTATGTTGATATGCTTTACGTCATTTATTATTGCTCAGTTGTTATTTATCTTTATTACTCACTGAGTCGGAATATTCATTTTTCTCCTTGCACCCTATGTGCAGATTCAGGTATTTCTGAACCTAGTAGCGGGTATTGGTTGATCAGAGGCAGAGTCATCGGAGTTTAGCAAGGTAGTTGCTGGAGTTCGCAACACTACTTCTCTCCCTCTTTATTTCATGTATTTGTACTCAGTACATTTCGGACTTTTTTCTAGTTGTAGTTAGACCCTAGTAGATGCTCCTGACATGTGACACCCCGGTTAGGGCTGTGTCATGTTGTATTTTCGCTACTTATTATCATTAAATCATGTTTAGACTACTTTATAATTGTTTAACTATTTTATAAATGGATTGGTTTGATTGGCTAGCCTTGTCTTCACGAGATGAGCAATCACGGCCAATTTGGGGGTTAGGGTCGTGACATCGTAGCAGCCTCATCTACGCTTGCAATGGCCATCGGCTCCACACCCAGTATGACACCACTGCAGGTTTTAGTCACCGCCAAAGCAAGGTCGTTCCTCGATTGTGTTTCAGCCAATGACACCCCTTCCAACACTATCCTCCACCTCTTTGACGGGGCCTCTTTGCCACTACCATAAGAGGGTTCGCCTGTTGAACAGATTGTGGGGAACAGAGTCCCCGAACGAGGAGCAATCTCTAAACAAATGGGTTCGGTCATGGACGTGGTCCGCTGAACAACCAAACTGTGGCCACCCTTTTCCACATTTGCTCTCAGCATGGGCCGGGCAGAGGAAGCCGGTTGACGAAAAGCAAAGATAAGAGCCATTTCCCTTCTCGCTCCTCTTCGACCTGCAAATACGAAATTCGATCAAATAAAGATAAGACAAAGAAAACGACGGAGCAAAGAATAAAGCAACTAAGGCCGAAATAAGTTGACTTACCATTGGAAGGTTTGCTCCCAAACCTCTCATAAAAAGGCGCTATTCGCGGATTCTCGTCGTGTGGAACAGAATCTTGTTCACCCTTTCACGAATGTTGGCAATTTGCGGAAGAGGAACCCTCTCGGCTGAGAAAACATAAAACACTACCGTCGCCAAAGAAAGACAACCAACAGCCATATTCAAATAAAAATGTAATATAATAAAAGGAAAGGTAGACATACGGGCGAAATTCCACGCCTCAGGAAACCCCGCAGGGTTCGACACCACGTGCTCTGTTTGAATGTAGAATTAATTCTCCCATAAACAGTGGTTGATCTTGTCATCCATCTTCACCATCAAACACTTGGTTCCTCGGTGGTGCAAGTGAATCATCGTGCCCCTGAGAAAATTAGGGGCGAAGAGATGAAGCATGTGTTGTAGAGAAACTTCCCAATCGGCTAGCTCCGCGTACTGGCCAAGCATAAGGAAGAGCTTGTATACGTACGTATAGAGTTGAGTCGAACACATCTAGTATAAGTGGCAAAAGTCCACCGCCAAAGAGAGAAGGGGAAGTGTGTATCCAATGACAAATGGATATTCATAGAACGTGCAGTAGCCCGGGCGGTGTATATGCACTATGTCCCGACCCCCCGGAACTAGTTCAATGTGATTGGGAATCCCCCTTTTGGCTTTGAAAGCCGTGAGCACCACAATATCTATCATTGAGGGAACACGTTACGGCTCATCCCCAAAAGGGTTGTTGAAATTAGTCCTCACTTCCCTAGACGGAGAACCACCTCATCCTCCATCGAAAAACTCTCGCCCTCCACCGAACCCACTTCCTCTTCGATTAGGGGTACATCATTTTTCGGCAGTGGAGTACCAACGGCTCTATTAGCATTGGAATAAGCAATAGCCATCTTTTCTGATTGAAAGAAACGGGAATGATAAAGGAAAAAGGTAATCGTCACAATACTCCTTAATAGAAATAGAAATATGAGAAACTGAAAGAGAAGAAAAAGAGTTGCAAATATCTATTTTGAGCGATTAAGAAACGTAACATTCAAATGAAAGATTCTCCCCTATTTATAAGGATATAAATGCCCTGAGCGGAAAAATCAAATGCTGCCATTCATAAAACGGAAAGGGCATGGGTAATGATGCAATGCATAGAAAACATGCGCCATAATGACACGTACGAAATATTAATGACATTCTGAATTGACGTGAAGGTCTGACGCAACTATCGAAACGTCACGTTGCTACCTCGCCATAAGGTGTTCGTCTCTCGCATAAAGTGTTCAGGTTTCTAACAATTTTCGAATCGAGGGAGTCCGCCCATCGAGCTTGCGAACAGGCGACCCAACAAGTGGAGGGACTACTGTATGGGTCAAAATCTGATCAAATAAGAATCGGTATAAAAAGGGACAGTGAAAAGTTACTTGGGACAGTCGCATCCGTATAACGCTATAGCGACACGCACATCGGCCACGGCTAAGGTCATGTATTCAGAACGCTTGATCAGCGAATTGGGTATTACGACATTTCAAAGAGCCAACCCGTAATATAGTCAAACAACTTAAGTACTATGGTTAATGATCGCCGGATAAAAGAGAAGACCTAGTATATAAACTAAGTGAGAAGAAAAAGAAAGGGAGCCGGAAACAAATCGGCACAGACAGATATGTTTCCTGATCAGAGGAAGAGGGATCTTCATCTCTCTCCCCTCATGAAGGAAAAAGAAACAAGGAAGCTCAGATCCTCCACGTATATCTATCAAATATATGAAGGTCAGCTTTGTTAAATATCGGTGATCGTTCTTATCCGTGTATTCTACTTTATTATTCAATATTATGTAAATCATCTTCCTCTTCTTATATAACGGGATTTAATCAATGTTGTAGTCGAATCTAACACTTGCTTTGTTTGCATACTCTTATCTTCTACCTTAAATCTATGATAAATTATCTTTGGTTAGGATTTACCTAAAATCTTCTTATTTAATTAGTTTAACAAAAAATTTAACACTTTTGGTCAAACAAGATGTCTAGTTAGTTGGACTAAAAATAGTGTAATATAAAATATGTGTTTGGTTTAGCCAGTTTCATATAAATACAGTACTATTTAATAGAGTTAATTATTTTTTACCAAAATTAGCAATAAGATGAGTATTTCATTTGAAAATAACTTGAATAGGAAGAAACTGCTGCCTAAGAGAGTATAATTGCAGAATGAGATCATGTAGAAGCATACGTCTTGGATCAAATCTCATTTCTGCTAACTAAACATTACAGTACACCGTGAAAAGGAATGTGAACTATATAACTAAAAAAAGATAATCCGATGCTTAAAGTATTTTATATTCACGTGGGGAATGGAGAAAGATTATATCACGAAATATAATGTAAATGATGTACCCTGATATAAATGTTAGTAAATATTTTATCGGCTCAAGTCTGTGACCTATAATCAGCTAACACGTCAAATGCTCGTTATAAATATAAAAAGGGCCTCACTCACATATCATAATCTACTTTCTAGTTTCCTAATAATAAGTCAACTATGCAAAATGCCCTATATATGTCCAAAAGTCACCCACCACTAGCCTACCATTTTTGGTCCTTGGGCCATGCCAACTTCTAACGGTCGTGTGGTTTTTCAAGAGATCTTTCCCTAACAAACAGTAAATATTGATTGCATCAGCAAGTTGATCAACAAATCAAATATAATATTTTATATATATATTCTGCTAATTTCGCCTTTCAGTAAGTAATGAAGAAGTTAAGACGCGAAGCAAGAATTTTAGCTATCGATTCGACAGAATCCAATAGTTTGGCGACGCTATAGTAATGTATTATAAAATATTAAATATATATATTCAAGAAACCGCCTTTAAGAATCCAGAATATTCCACATATCCACTCAAAGGAAGGTTTTTTTCCGTAATAGATGGCTTTCGAAATCATAATTCGTTAATATACGATATCGGGTATATCGACCTAAATGATTGATCGTAGAAACACCAAATATATCCTAGATTTCTCGTTTACCAATCGACCGATAGAAATAAATTGACCATCGAAGATATTCGTTTTACTTTATCTGCATTAGTTTATATGCGAATGTGAATTCATATACTTAAAATTCTGGATTCACAAACGAATGTAAAGTCATTCAAGATAGATTCTAATTAATATCAAAGAATCACTAGAGCAAACTAATTAACGGTCTCAAACAATTTGCTAGTGTGGAGGACTATTCTTAATACCACTTTAAATTAGGTATCTTGAACCCTTAATGCAGTTATCACGCATTTATACCTTTTCTCTTTTTTATCTTCTCTTATATAAAGTAAAATGCGAGATTAATGCGTTTGTGTATTAGTAGCATCTGATTTTTCCTAATTCAACTTTAAATATATAATTGAATCATATTCTTGACTATTTGTCTTGTCGTTTTGCAGCAATATTTTTCTATTAGAGGTTAAGCTTAAAAAAATTTCTCATCAATTTTACTAAATTTTATCTGAGACTCAACTTTTATGTACAAGTTTGAGGTTATTTATTTTGTATTCTTGGCACTCGTCTTAATTAAGTATAAAATATGAATTCGATATAACCACTTGACTACTGTTTTTATTTCAAAGTGGACGTTATAGTTTTACTTTAATTTTAACCTTTCAAATTAACGACTACTACTACTTATATAAAATACACTCTTATATAGTCAAATCTTTTAAGTAAGTTCACTTATCTATATTTAAATAAATGTAAAATAAGTAACAATTTATTGTTAGACCCTGCATGGATCAGAAAGGCAAATCCTAATTCTTCCACCTTACACCAGTTACTCTTTCTCATCCAAAGTTTAGTCGTTTGATAAACTGAACTTTAAAAATATTTGATGTTCTAAAAAAATGATAAATATTTGTTAAATATTTATTCTCCAAATGGTAGAGAGTTAATAAACACCGAGACATGTTGGGAGAGAGAAGAAAGGCAGACAAATATTCTTATTATTTAGGCTATTAAATGTCTTTTAAATAAACGAATGAAAAAAAAAATTGAAAGACAAAATGATATGAACCGATAATATGTTATCATTCTTTTATTATTCATGTTGTATCGGGTGTCTGCATTGGAGTCCCATTAAATTTGAATTTGTACTTTATATCCCGAGTTCAAATCCGAGGCCAAATGATAATAATGATATGAACCGAGAATATATTATTTTTGTAAGTTTTTAATCCGATATTCGGTGTTTGCATTGGAGACTTGCTAAATTCGAATTCACATATTAAACATAAAAAAAATCTCTAACAAAACGACTTCATACCTCTAACACAAATTTGAGACTGTTATGAAATAATGTAAAAGACAAGAACAATAACTCAAGAACAAGAGCAAATAGAGAGAAGAGTAGAGAGAGTTCTTCTTATTGATACTTAGAGAATGTTAGGAGTGATTTACAATGGTAGAGGGCACCTCTATTTATAGGGAGGAGGATGATTTATCTACCAAGAATAGAACTCTAGAATCTCTCTAATTAAAGACATTCACCTTAAATAGAAGTGTATTTATAACACTCCCCCTTGAATGTCTATTCAATGATGTGCCTCGTTAAAACCTTAAAACAAAACCCAATGGGAAAAATTAAAGTAAGGAAAAAGAGTACACATGTTTGAATATGCGCCTATTGGTTGCCTCGTTAAAAACCTTGCAAGGAAAACCCGGTGGGACAAAACCTTGTAAGGGAAAAAGAGTGCAACGCGCCTTAACTCCCCCTGATAAGAACATCAATTTATGTCCTTAAGTCTTCGCATCCCGATCTTGTGAACTAGCTTCTTGAAGGTTGACTTTGGTAGAGATTTTGTGAACAAATCAGCCATATTGTCGCTTGAACGAATCTGTTGAACATTGATATCACCATTCTTTTGAAGATCATGTGTGAAGAATAACTTTGGTGAAATATGCTTCGTTCTATCTCCTTTTATGAATCCTCCCTTCAATTGAGCTATACATGCTGCATTGTCTTCATACAAAGTTGTGGGTAGTTTATCACACTTCAAACCACATTTGTCTTGGATATGATGTATTATAGACCTCAACCACACACACTCTCGACTTGCTTCATGAATAGCAATTATCTCGGCATGATTAGATGAAGTAGCCACAATTGATTGCTTAGTCGATCGCCAAGATATGGCGGTTTCTCCACAGGTAAACACATAACCCGTTTGAGATCGAGCCTTGTGTGGGTCGGACAAATATCCAGTATCAGCATAACCAACAAGATCCGGGCTGCAATTCTTGCCATAACATAAGCCCATATCGGTAGTTCCCTTTAGGTACCGCAATATGTGTTTGATCCCATTCCAGTGTCTCCTCGTAGGAGCCGAGCTAAATCTTGCTAAGACATTAACTGAAAAGGATATGTCAGGTCTTGTAGTATTTGCAAGATACATTAGTGCGCCAATTACGCTAAGATATGGTACTTCAGGACCAAGTAGCTCTTCATTCCTTTCTTGTGGTCGGAATGGATCTTTGTTCACATCAAGTGATTGAACAACCATCGGTGTACTTAAAGGATGTGCTTCATCCATGTAAAACCGTTTCAGTACCTTTTCTGTATAGGTAGATTGATGAACAAAAATTCCGTTTGCCAAATATTCAATTTGCAAACCAAGACATAGTTTAGTCTTTCCGAGATCTTTCATCTCGAATTCATCCTTTAGATAATCAATTGCCTTTTGGAGTTCTATAGGGGTTCCAATAAGGTTTATGTCATCAACATATACGGCAAGTACAACAAATTCCGATGTTGTTTTCTTTATAAAAACACACGGGCAAATGGCGTCATTTATATAGCCTTCTTTTAACAAGTACTCACTAAGACGATTATACCACATTCGTCCAGATTGCTTTAGACCATACAAGGATCTTTGCAATTTAATTGAGAACATTTCCCGAGATTTTGAGTTGTGCGCGTTTGGCACCTTGAGTCCATCGGGAATTTTCATGTATATCTCATTATCAAGTGAGCCATAAAGATAGGCAGTAACTACATCCATTAAGTGCATGTCAAGCTTTTCATGGACAGCAAAACTTATGAGATAACGAAAGGTTATCGCATCCATTACAGGCGAATATGTCTCTTCATAATCGACACCAGGCCTTTGAGAAAAACCTTGTGCAACAAGGCGTGCTTTATATCTTTGTACCTCGTTTTTCTCATTTCTCTTGCGTACAAAGACCCATTTATAGCCGACAGGCTTAACACCATTAGGTGTTTCAACTATAGGGCCAAAAACTTCACGTTTTGCCAGCGAATTCAATTCTGATTGAATCGCTTCTTGCCACTTTGGCCAATCCTGTCTTTTTCGACATTCTTCAACAGATTGAGGTTCGAGATCCTCACATTCTTGCATAATGCTAGATGCTACATTATAAGCAAAGGCATTATCCACCACAATATCCACTCGATTAATATTTGCCTCAATATTAATTGGATTTAGGGATAGTTCCGTATTTTCCAGAGTCTCGGGCTCAATGGATTCTTCATGAATCTCAGAATTTGTTAAATCATGAGATTCTTTCGTGGTGTCATTTTGATCGTTCTTTTTCCTCTTTCTAGGATTTCGATCTTTGGAACCTAATGGTCTGCCACGCTTCAGGCGTGCATTTGACTCATTGGATATGACACTAGATGATTGTCCAACAGGGACATCAATACGGATTGGAACATTTTCCGCGGGAATGTGGGATTTCGTTATCCTTTTCAAGTCCGTAAATGCGTTAGGCATTTGATTTGCTATTCTTTGCAAATGGATAATCTTTTGTACCTCTCTTTCACAAATAGAGGTATGTGGATCAAGATGAGATAATGATGCATTTTTCCATAAAATTTCCCGTTTGGTTTCACCAACTTCTCCCCCTAATTTTGGGAAAAGTGACTCATCAAATCGACAGTCTGCAAATCGTGCAGTAAACAAGTCGCCTGTCAATGTTTCGAGGTAGCGAATGATGGAGGGCGATTCAAACCCAACATATATTCCTAACCTTCTTTGCGGACCCATTTTGGTGCGGGATGGCGGTGCAATAGGCACATATACTGCGCATCCAAAAATCCTTAAATGGGATATATTGGGTTCATGACCCAAAACCAATTGCAACGGGGAATACTTGTGGTAATTCGTCGGTCTGAGACGAATTAGCATTGCTGCATGTAAGATGGCATGACCCCATACCGAAGTGGGCAGCCTCGTTCTTATAAGTAATGGCCTTGCAATCAACTGCAGGCGTTTAATTAACGATTCTGCAAGACCGTTTTGAGTGTGAACATGAGCTACAGAATGTTCAACTTTTATCCCGATTGATAAGCAATAATCATTAAATGCTTGGGATGTAAACTCAGCAGCATTATCCAGTCTAATGGACTTGATTGGATTATCTGGAAATTGTGCTCGTAGTCGAATTATTTGTGCCATTAATTTCGCAAACGCAAGGTTGCGTGATGACAACAGGCACACATGAGACCATCTACAGGATGCGTCTATCAAGACCATGAAATACCTAAACGACCCACTAGGTGGGTGAACAGGTCCACAAATGTCCCCTTGTATACGTTCCAGAAACGTGGGTGACTCAGTCCCAACCTTTGTTGGTGATGGCCTGATAATCAGCTTGCCTTGATAACACGAAGTGCAAGGATATTCATTATTTGAAAGAATTTTGAAATTCTTTAACGGATGCCCATATGAGCTTTCTATAATCCGTCTCATCATGACCGATCCTGGGTGTCCCAATCGATCATGCCAAAGTACAAAGGTATTGGAATCAATAACCCTTTGGTTTACTGTTGAATGTGCCTCAATTGCACTAATTCTTGTCTAATACAGGCCACAAGATAAAGACGGGAATTTCTCAATAACCCTCTTTTGGCCGGAGACATTCTTTGTGATGACGAGATATTCAAGATTATCTTCATCCATTGTCTCAATATGATAGCCATTCCGGCGTACATCTTTAAAACTCAACAAGTTTCTCTTAGACTTGGAGGAGAACATTGCATTCTCTATGATTAACGTCGTGCCCTTGGGCAGCGTTACAATTGCTCTTCCGGAGCCTTCAATCAATTTACTACTTCCAGAGATTGTAGTAACGTTTGCCTTACACATATATAGTAGAGAGAAATATTTCCTTTCTTTGAGTATTGTATGTGTAGTACATGAATCAATTAGGCAAATACTTTTACAGTTGGATGTTGATCCAAGTTCGCTTTGTGAAATATCCATATTTGCTATCCCATAGTTTGACATACAAAAGAGATACAAGAACATAAGAATAAACAAGTTCAATTCTTTTGTGTCACATAATATTTTCAAAATCTGCTGCTAACAGTTGACTAACAAAATCAGATATGTTATCCATTACTTTGCAGTTTGAAAATTTTAGTTTAAACGTTTTCTTCAAATAATCGATTGTTACTTACAAACAATCGATTGTTGAACATTGACAATCGATTGTTATGCATAGACAATCGATTGTTAACTATTTTGAAAAAACTTCAGATCACACTGTCTTAAGACAATCGATTGTTATGCATAGACAATCGATTGTTGGCTATTTTTGAAAAATTCCAGAGCACTGTTTCAAGACAATCGATTGTTAGACAAAGACAATCGATTGTGGATGATTTTTGAAAAATTCCAGATTACACTGTCTTAATGACAATCGATTGTTAGACAAAGACAATCGATTGTGGATGATTTTTGAAAAATTCCAGATTACACTGTCTTAATGACAATCGATTGTTAGTCAACGACAATCGATTGTTGTTCAATTGTTTTTCAACTTTAATGCGAAAATAGTTGATAATCGACTAGTTTTTCAGGCTAGTCGATTACCCCCACTGGAAAATAAAAGTTTTATTGATATTTGAGCATATTGAAGATATTCTAAAGAACTACTGCTAATATTGCATCATGAACTAACATTACGAGCTAATACTAATGACTATTAGTTTATTCACTAACTAATACAAATAAGTAGAACAAAATCAAATAACTCCATCTTCTTTCATCACGGACCCATCGCCGATTAGGTGGTCTATTTTCCCCTCGGGTTGCTCAAAGAAGTCTGCCACATCCAGGTGGGTGATGTCCTCATTGTCGTCATAGATAAAATTTGTTTCAGGGCCTTTTCTCTTTCGAGATGCTTGATAAAGGTCAACCAAGTGTCTTGGTATACGGCAAGTCTTTGACCAGTGCCCTTTCCCACCGCAACGATAACATATCGTTTCTGAACCATTTGCCTTAGGATCTTCATGACCCCGTTTCTGCTTTCGGCGGTTATCTCTCCTTGGGGGTTGACGGACTTCATTGGAATTTCTTCCTTGTCTACGTCCCTGGCTATGACCCCGTTTACGACCATGACCATGGTCCTTTTCATGTTTGGCATAATGAGAGTGCACCTTATCTGCTTCAGGCAGTGGTGTAGACCCAGTGGGTCGATTTTCATGATTTTCTCATGAGCAGGTCATTATTTCGCTCAGCCACTAGTAGAAGAGAAATCAGTTCAGAGTACTTTGTAAAGCCTTTCTCTCTGTACTGTTGTTGCAGTACTATATTGGAGGCATGAAACGTTGTAAACGTTTTCTCAAGCATATCATAATCGGAGATATTATCCCCGCATAGCTTCAATTTAGAAGTAATTCTGAACATAGCAGAATTATATTCAGAAACGGACTTAAAGTCCTGGAGCCTCAGATGAGCCCAATCATATCGTGCTTGTGGCAGAGTGACCAACTTCAGGTTGTCATATCTCTCCTTTAAGCCGTTCCACAAGACGAGTGGATCCTTGACGGTGAGATATTCAATCTTCAAACCTTCATCAAGGTGGTGGCGCAAGAAAATCAAGGCCTTCGCACATTCTTGGGTGGATGCTTTTTCTCTATCTTTGATGGTGTCTCCGAGACCCATAGCATCTAAGTGGATTTCAGCATCCAACACCCATGTCATATAGTTCTTGCCCGAAATTTCAAGGGCAACGAACTTTCTTTTCGTAATGTCAGACATAATCGAAAATTAAATTAGGAAGAGGGAAATACCTTAGATTTCTCGAGAATGGTTCTTGAGATGGTAGAGTCTCGTGCTGATAACGTGTTATGAAATAATGTAAAAGACAAGAACAATAACTCAAGAACAAGAGCAAATAGAGAGAAGAGTAGAGAGAGTTCTTCTTATTGATACTTAGAGAATGTTAGGAGTGATTTACAATGGTAGAGGGCACCTCTATTTATAGGGAGGAGGATGATTTATCTACCAAGAATAGAACTCTAGAATCTCTCTAATTAAAGACATTCACCTTAAATAGAAGTGTATTTATAACAGAGACCGGATAATAGTATATTAATACCATTTATATGACTTAAAACATAACATGGTTTGTCTGAGTTATGACGCATGGAGAATTGTGCCTCATCTGCTAATTTTCTTTCTTTTTTTGGCCTTTTGATCAGCCACTTTACTAAAGTATTCTTCCAGCGATTTTATGCGTTAAAAAAAGCAAATCAAGATCTGGCTGTGATGCTCTCATTCGAATATGTACTCTTCTCTTTAGGGTTGTCATCACAAACTAGTATTCTCAAAAACAACTAAAATATTCATCCATTATACCAATATTTTAAATTAATTAATCACTCCATATTCCTTTAAAAGGAAACCTTAATCTTGATTGGGTGATTAAAAAGAAAAAAGGTATAAATTGTTGGCACTCACTTCTTTGTCAGGCATATGGGAAAAATAAAGTAGCTTCTTAATTGCGTATGAGTATATATTTACTAGTTAATTAGTATTTTTTTAAAGGCTGACATCAGATTTTAGTGGCTGCAAATTGAGTCCTAATTAAACTATTTCAAGTGGTAATTGAGTTCAATATATTACTTCAAGAGGCGGAGTCAGAATTTAAACTACATAAATCCTAAATTCTAGGATACGACATTACGTGTTAGTAATTAGTTTTGAATTTAACTTTTCTTTTCTTACATATTTAATGGATCACTTAATACAAATATGAGGTTTGAATTAAAGTTACTGAATTAGCTAACCTCTAGCTCCGCTCAGTCGGATCCAGTGCATTGGTTACGGGTTTTCATAAACCCAGTAACTTTTGCTTAATCATGTATTTATGTTGAAAAATCCATTAAATATATAATAATATTTAGTTTGGTACCCAGTTAATATTTAAGTTATTATTATACATTAACTTAAAATTTTGGTAGAAACTCATAAAGGCATAAACTTAAAATCATGAATAGAGCTCCTAGCATGACAAACCAACAGATACTATTAGATTTCCTTTCTTATTCTTCTTTTCTTCAAAGGTTTCTATAAAATACTATTCATGTTCTGAAATTAACATGCAATATGTTAAAGTTATGAATGGCTAGCTAACAGCTTTTTTCTTCTTGAGAAATCAAAAAATCACTTTTCTTTTTCTTCTCTTTCCCCATAGATCTGCAGTTTTAAACTCTCTCTCTCTCTTCGTTTTAGTGGGGGGGCAGTGTAGGGAGACATTATGACAGGATTGAAAAGGAGGTAATCTCTGCAACTTATCATCGTCCAAGCGCCATGCACATTCTATATATACATAATGTTGGCAAAATAATTTACCCATTCATTTTACGTCAAACCACTTAATACATGACTTGTGTCTTTCATATTCACTTTATTACATAGCTATTGTTAATTTTATATATATACACACACACCCTCAATTTATCACTTGAGCATGGAAATTATTGTGAATTGGTGTAAATATCCTAATTTGAGTCGATGGTTGGAATCCACAACAGGAAAAAAGCACTTTTGCCGTGTCTTTGTATATGTATCATAAATTCATTAATATCTATAAATATTTGATTATGAACACAATTATTAATTTAAAATCGTTGTAAGAATTTATAAACTTCAAATCATGAATCCGTCTGTATCTATCTATTGACAAATACTAAGTATTAATGTAGAATGAACAGCTGACTTAAAATTTGGAAACAGCCTCTCCACCCAAGGGTAAGGGTAAGGTCTGCGTACACACTACCCTCCCCAGACCCACTAAGTCGGATTATACTGGGTTGTTGTTGTTGTTGAACAGCTGACTTGAAACATTAGGGTTTCTTTTATGGAGCAAAAAGATTATCAATAAGATTAGTTAAAGATTGTGAGGATCATGCGATCCATAGAGCACTGGCTTTTGTCAGATTAAAGTGTCAATCACCAATCCAAACGTAGAAATAGGATCAAATACATTCTAATTTAAGATATCTTTCGGATGAACTAGTTTCCTCTCAAGTATGAAGTATTTTATAAATCGATACGCAAGATATTATGGTGTTTACGATTTGAATGGACTCTACTAACTAATTATTTCTTGTTCCATTTTACTGTTTTTTTATTGACCAGTGTTTTATACATTTGTTTAGAGTCGCCTACCTAACTTAAAACAAATTAGGTAAACATTCTCTAAACTTCCACTTGAAAAGTCAAAGTTGACAAATATGTTCCGTCAATTTAATAACCAATGAAGTTTCCTACCAAGCAAACACTAGCCAAGGTGACAGATTAAAAGAATTTGAAATAATTTTTAAAAAAAAAATAGGTGAACCTTTCTTTTAGAGAGAAAATAATAACAGGAATACACGCAATAAAAATGCATTTGTAACACACTGGAAATTAGACGTAATATTTCATGACACAAAAGAGAGACTAACTGAAATGCAGTTGCTGCACATGAAGTGAATGTGTGAAATAGAAATAACAGAAATCTGTAAACATCACATGCAAGAAGTTACGTACTGCTGATCCTTGAAAAAGTTTCTCAGAAATATTGAAAAAAAAACTCAAAACATGCTTTGGTAAAGTTACAACAAATTACACTTGAAAATGCAGTTAATACATGGAAATTCAATCTTGCACTTCTAACCAAGAGCATGAGAGCTGGGGCTCAATTGGAGCTGGTATAACTGAGGTTGAAGCTTCACGGCAGCAGTAAAATGGCAAAAAGATCTATCGAGTCTTGCCGTTCTCCATTGAAACATCAGAAGCAAGAACGAACGTAAATGGAGGGACTATAAATAGACATAGCTAGAAGCTCATTTCTTGACTAATTTCAGAACGTCACCCACGAGATGTAAAGACCCTGTCACCAAGACCTAGATAAACAAGAGAAACATTAACTAGTTTGCTATATACAGAGTCCGACAGTGCTTAAGGACACTACTACTTTACAACAACACAGATTGACAAGAAGTTAAATTTATAGTAGACCAAGCATATATTTCACTTTTTAACAATTTGTAAGATTTTCTTGCACGCATACTGGAAAGTGAACTCTTTCTAGAAAGAAAATCTGAGCTTAATAATAGATGATAATAATAACAAGAAACTGTTATGCAACAAGGACCTCAATAAGAGTATTTTCCCTGAAAATCATATATGTCTATAAGTACTTAATTATCCACAAAATGACCAAATTTGACTTGCATGATTTTTATTTTTAAGAGAAAAAATAGACAAGATGATTCAAATGAGGGAACATCAATGACCTACATGCACCAAGGGGTGTCAATCAACACCCCTCCTCCGGAAGATATTACTTTTTGAGAATGACAACATTTTATAAATATAGACCAGCACAAAGATTGTGCTGCTAAAAGTATTAGAATACATCCCCAAAAAGTAAAAGAATCCCCACTACAAAAACTTACAAAGATTCTATGATATAAGTATGGAGTTACTATCATTTAGAGGGCATTCTTTACACCAAAAAAGAAAAAGTACTAAACAGTTCATTTTGAGTTTCTGAATGGAGTTGCTAACATCCTTAAAACATCTGGAGTTCCTCTCATTCCAGACTGACCACCAAATGCAGGTTGGGATCTTCTGCCACCATTTCTTCTGTCTGGCTCCACCTGTCACCCCAACCCAGCATCTCAAGAGGTCGGATGTATCTTTTGGCATGACCCAGTTCAATCTGACAATACTTAGAAACATGTGCCACAGTTGAGTAGTAACAACACAGTGAAGAAACAGGTGGGAGTTGTCTTCTGCTTCCCTTCCATTGAGATAGCATCTGGAGGTCAGTTGATATCCCCTTCTCTTAAGTTTTTCATCAGTCAAGCAAGCTTTTCTGGCCACCAACCATACAAAGCATAGCACCTTTGTGGGTGCATTAACCTTCCAAATTTGTTTCCAAGGCCAACTCCTATCGGAATGAGCATTTCTCATTAGGCTTTTGTAAGCAGAATTCACCGAGAAATATTTGGTGATTGACCCCTTCCATGCCAAAGAGTCCTCGCAATCTAAGAGGCCTTGCTGTTGGTCAATTTGGTTTATCAATGTAGCAACTCTATCCACTTCCCAATCATTCAGTATTCTTCGAAAGTTCAAATTACAGCCTTGTTGTCCCCTTACTTCTTCCACCTTGGAATGAGGATTTGAAGCTAACAAATGTAGATCAGGATATTGGTCTTTTTGAGGACCACGTCCTATCCAGTTGTCATCCCAAAAAGCAGCCTTCCTACCATTTCCTAGCTTGACTTCAGTGTTCTGGAAGAAACTAGGCCACAGATTCCTAATTGCCTTCCAGTTATTAACCCCACAAGAGGAAGTAACTCTTTTAGTGCACCATTGGGAGTCTTGACCATATTTTGCTTCTAATGCTTTTCTCCATAAAGCCTGATGCTCGTGGTTATATCTCGTGGGCCACTTAAATAGTAAGCTTCTATTATGTAGTCTCAGATTTTTGATGCCCAAGCCACCATTAACTTTGCTTGAGATGACATTCTTCCACTTCACTAGGTGAAAAGCTTTTGTTTCCTTGTTACCTTGCCATTTCTTCTGATAGTATCCATTTTCTTTTCCATCTTAGCTGGTAAAGGGAACAGAGACATCACATATGTTGGTATAGTAACACACTATTTACTAGCACCACGCTGCCACCCAGCGAAAGATATTGAATTTTCCACTTGGCCAGTGTCTTTTCACTACTTCCAATTACCGCATTCCATATCTCCAATGCTTTATTTTTAGCCCCCAAAGTCATGCCTAGGTAGCTAGTAGGCAGACTACCAATTTCACAAGCGAGAGTTCCAGCTAATATGTGCATTTGAGACACCACATTAATGGGAAGAGCTGACTTTTCATCCAATTGACATGGAGCCCAGAAGTTGCTTCAAACACAGTTAAAATCGGTCTAATGTGCCTCAGTTGATCAACCTCAGCGTCACACAAAATCAGAGAGTCATCTGCGCATAGCAAATGGGAAATATCCATCACACAGTCGGGTTTGTTGGATACCTTGAATCCCTTAATCCAACCATTTGCCTTTGCCCTTTTTATCATACAATTTAGACCTTCCATGACTAAAATAAACAAAAAAGGGGAGAGAGGGTCACCTTGCCTAAGGCCTCTCTGTGATGGAAAGAAACCTCGGGTAAGCCATTAATTAAAATAGAAAACCTGACATAGCTAATGCAGAACAATATCCATTTCAGCCATTTGCTCCCGAATCTCATGTCCTTCATTATTTTGATTAGAAAATTCCAATTGACATGATCAAAAGCTTCTCTAAAATCAAGTTTACATATGATTCCAGGTTTTTGCCTCTTTTGTCTAGAATCCACACATTTATTTGCTATTAGAGTTGCATCTACAATCTGTTTTCCCTTGATGAATGTCATTTGTTGTTCATCCACTAGCTTGTTCATTACAGACATGAGCCTTTCTGTTAACATCTCAGAAATAATTTTGTACATACTCCCAATTAGGCTGATAGGTCTAAAGTCCCTCAGTACTTTAGCTCCTTTCTTCTTTGGAATTACTGCAATGTAAGTTGCATTTATGCTTTTTTCAAAGAATTCCTTTGAATGAAAATTCTCAATAATTTTCATGATGTCTTCCTTCACTACTGCCCAACATTTCTGAAAGAATCCCATAGAGTAGCCATCAGACCCTGGTGCCTTGTCAGAGGCACAAATTCTAATAGCAGCCAGAACTTCCTCTTCCTCAAAAGGTCTTTGTAACCATATGGCCGCCTCATCAGTCAATTTTGGGCAGTCAAGATAGTTGAAATCTGGTCTCCATGTCTCAGTTTCAGTGTAGAGGCTGGTATAACACTGTAGAATTTCATCTTTGATAACCTCAAGGTCAGAAACGTGCTCTCCATTGATCTCAAGTTTGTCCAACTTGTTGGCTCTCTTATGTGAATTTGCCATTATAGGGAAGAATCTCGTGTTCCTATCTCCCTATTTTAGCCATAGTATTCTGGACCTTTATCTCCAAGCAATATCCTCAAACTTTGACATCTCCTCAAATTCCATCTCTAAGCCTGTCTTGAGAACAAGTTCATCTTCAGTCAAGTTCCTCTGCTCCTGTAACCTGTCTAGGTTTGAACTTATTCAAAATTTCTTCTTTTCGGTTCTCCAAACTGCCAACGTTGTTAAGATTCCACTCTTTTAGTTTCCCTTTCAACATTTATAGCTTAACTACTAAAATGTAGTCTGATGCACCTGTGACATCAAAAGAGCTCCACCATCCATTAACCATGTCAGAGAAACCTTCTACTTCCAGCAACCGGTTTTCGAATTTGAAGTAAGATTTTTTCTTCTCCCATTCTCCACATTGCAGCAGGACAGGTAGATGATCAGAGTCTAGCCTAGGCAATAAGGACTGCTTGATGTTACTAAAATCTTCATCCCATTTAGTCGATATCAAGAATCTATCTATTCTTGACGCTGCAATATGATTATTTCCTTTGTACCATGTATAAATACCTCCTGCCAATGAAAGATCAATCCATTCCCGTTCTCCTATCAAGTCAGAGAACTCCTGCATAGCACTATTGTATCTTCCCCCATTTCTTTTTTCTTGTGTGTATCTGGTGGTGTTAAAATCGCCACAAACTACCCATGGACCCTCGCATACCCCCTGAAAGCCGCTAATTCCCACCAAAGATCTTGCCTTTCTTTTCTGCTATTTGATCCATACACCCCTGTGATAAACCATGAAAAGTTTTGAGAAACAGAGGACAGTTTGCAAGATATGCTCTGTGTCCCGTAGCCTTCTACTGACCCTTCCCAAACCCTCTTGTCCCACAGTAGTAAAATCCCCCCACTTCTCCGTTAGACTCTAGACAAGCCCAATCAATCCATCTTCTCCCCTCTCCTTAACTTTTTGGTATATCTAATTTTTTATATTTTGACACCCCCGATAAAAATTCTAGCTCCACCACTGCCTACATGCTCTACAGTTTCATTCATATAAATAGACAAGGGGGAAAAATGATGGTATTTTGTGTTACGCAAGTGTAACACAGAAAAATGAACATTACTTACCAAAGACCATGAAAAGTGAAAATTAAATTTTGGATGGAGGTCGGAGGGAATGGTAACTGACTTCTAATAGAACTTCCAGTTCAAGTATGTCATTCTCTCATATCAATAAAATTGATTTCCTCTAATTCTTGGTCAGACAAAAGTTATTCCATTGATTTGGCATTACCTGGTAGCGACCGGATCGATTTTTGCGGGCAGTGTCCCTCAGCCAATTTATTGCTATTGGGAGTGAAGGAAACACTTTGTTGTTCTCACAACTTCGAGCTCCTTTTTCCGCATCATCTGTTACTTCTTCGTATATTTGGTCTGTATTCTTCACATCATTTCCTGCAACTAAATAGACTCAGTTAAATGCAGAATTGACAAGAGGGGTTGTTCTGATGGTAAGCAACCCCCACTTCCAATCGAGAGGTTGTGAGTTCGAGTCTCCCCAAGAGCAAGGTGGGAAGTTCTTGGAGGGAATGATGCCGGAGGTCTATTTGGAAACAGCCTCTCTACCCAAGGGTAGGGGTAAGGTCTGCTACATACTACCTTCCCCAGATCCCACTAAGTGGGATTATACTGGGTTGTTGTTTAAATGCAGAATTTATCTTTTAGCATTCAATTATGCTTCTGTTTTAAGTGAAGTGTTTGAAAGCCATTAACCCCAATCATAAAAACAATCTCCGCACACGTATGGCAGTATTTGGATCTTCTATATCAATAAATACAATGATAACAGACACGTCGAACAACATTATATCTAAGTGATGACAGTACACTATATAATTTAGCATACATAAGCATACAGAAAGGTTAATCACCCTATTAGTTCCTTAGAGGTTCACTAAAACAAAAATAAATGGGAAAGAGGAGCATATAAGCAGCTTGTTGCTCAATATGACCCCTAAACCGCATTTCTCTAACTCAATCAGTAATGATAACCTCATCATACTTGGTGAGATATAACGGGATTATGTCTTTTTAACCTGTTAATAGAATTATTATTCACTGTCCTGCAAGTTTGGACAGCATAGTCAGAAAATGACTTCCATGACTTGTGCAAAGAACATTTAAGAGTGAAGCACCCATAATTGATGAGAATAAGGTGTGTTCTCGTTAAACATTAAAACATATCTAGTGGTTGAGGTGCATTTCCTAGGAGGTGATGACGTATTAGACATGGTCAAAGTATGCAAAAAAGGAAACAGCCAAAACATTAGGAATTTTTCCTAGCAAACTTAAAAGCCAGTAATCACTAACCGACTTGTGTTAGCTAAATGCAAGATACTTTCTCAGTAAGTAACAAGTATGATATTTAAATTTCAAGAGACCAACAATATATGAAATATGTCAAACTTATAGTGCTTCCTAATGTACCAGCAATAACCAACCTAAGATGATCACTAATGAAACTTCCATTTTAACCAACTTGGTCTATCTTTTTCTTTCAACTCTGTATATTTTATAGAAAGAGTATATTCAATCTTTTACAACAAAAATAGAAAGTAACAAAACTGTTGGCACTGTTAACAAATTACAATGAATCAGTCTACTGATATCTAGAGAAAGAGTATATTCAACCTGTTACAAGAAATACAAAGTAACAAAACCGTTGGAACTAATCAAAAGAATTAGAATGAATCAGATAGATGCACATCATACTGAAAAGAACCGTATCTTGAATATAAAAATGCGTGCAAATTTTCTACTAATATTAAAGGATTCTTCCAAAAATAATTATCAAGTCTCACAAATATTAATCATAGTTGTAACAAAATTAGTTCCATGATATTTGTTAATGATGAGAAAATATTAGCTTTCAAAATATTAACTACTAATATAACTGTTGACTATAGTTTACTATGATTTCTCACCTTTTTCCCCATGAACAAGGTTTTCCCATATTCTTTGTAGTGTCAACTGCCATGAGAGATCAACTTGAGTATCAGTTGGCATTGAGGTACCCACCTTGTAATATACTGATACGTTAGGTACAAAGAGTGCTTTCTGGAAGTGTACTCCTGAAATATTAGACTCAATGTCAAACTCCTAAACTACATAAGAAGTTGCAAAGAAAACATTAAGCTCACCGGGCTATAGTATCATTATCATTCAGCATTAAATGAACAGAAGATTTCAAGAACTTTATCTTTGTTAGTTATCTAAAGGAATCCATGGAAGATTGATTGCTTCCAAGTAATTACCATGATTAGCACATGCCCTCATCAGTCTTGGAAGAAGTAGTTGAGGATCCCTCACCGACATACAATTGAAGAGTAAGAACTGCAGATTGCATCATTTCAGATTTAACAGCGCAAAAAATAATAACAATATATAATCAGCATTTCAGGAAAAAGAAAAAAAGGCGACTGAGTCTAGAATAATATCCTTCCTATATGTACTTAATCTCTGGTTATTAATGTAAAAAGTAAAAGCATAGCTTAAACACCCCCCCCCCCCCCTCACCGGGTTACACTTTTTAGACATCAGATATTTATTATGTTAATAAAACAACTGCTTATTAGTCTGTAGTAGAGATCCAAAATATTAGACCAATGCTTGGAAGGACGATTGAACCTAGATTAGCTTTTTAATAATTTAATACAACAAAAATTCATAGATTATTTTATTTAATTACAAAATTCATATGCTTGCGAATCATCTGAGAAATATATTTGAGACATCGTATCACTTTTCTTTTTCTTTTTTTATATGTGTAGTCGTATCACTTGTTCATTAAATATTGAATGAGAACAAAGGGTGTATTCGCCTCAAAACATAATGCTGAGACAAGTACCCAAAGAATAGTCTTCCAGCCATCAACTAAGTTTGAGAGTCGGGCCTGCCAAAAAGATTTGTACTGATAAAAGGGGTTACATAGATCTCTCATGAGATTATTCTGTGTAACACTTACCTCTGCTAGTTTTGAGTATACATAAATCTCTCTTATAAAGTTTGTTTGATAGAGAAAACTACACATCCAAGTAAATTTGAATAATTAACCTAAAAAGAAGTTTGAACTTTTTTTGAATTTTTTAAATCTTTAAAGTTTTACACAATAATTAGTGAAAATGGTCGCAATCATACAGGCTGTCGTATGAATTGCGATAAGGGAGCAATAGTCACATATTAGAATTAGGGAAAACTAAGTTGCATTACCATCATGTACGACAGCTTTATACATATTTAGGTTAGTCCTAGGCTAAAAACACATGTACCCCACATTCTCCTAATCTTTTCTCTCGTCTTTGAAATGGCATCAGAGCAATTGTGAGAAGAAATCTTACTTTTCTTGCAACGCACCAATAGCAACAAGCACTAAATTCATAAAGCAGAACTCACCAAACCGCACCCTCATCAACGCTGTGACACATTATTAGTAATTCTAGGTAGTCTGACACCACCTTTTGCACGCACCAATAAGTGGACCATTGTCGAGCGAGATGCAAAGCAGATCTATGATACTGCTGAGGTCAACCCTTCATACCGGTCTCATCCATTTATATTTTGACTTTTACCAACCAACTCTTGTGACACATGCTGCTCCAGCAACAGGAAGCACTTTCTTGGTAAACCATTTTCAGTCTGTTAATATCCACTTGCTAGCCTTCTCTCCAAATTTAAGGTTGCAACTCTTTTCTTTTTAAATTTAAGCTTCAAATCAACACATCACTTTGAGCTCTCTTTAAGCAGAAGTTTGGCATAATTTAAATTGAACTCGTACTTTTTAAAATTCATACACTAATAAGCAGCATATAGTCAAAATTAGCCATACAAGGAATCATTCAAATGAAATTGAGATAAGCTTACTTGAGTTGAACTTTTCTTGGATGCTTCATGATGGCCCATCTCTACTGAATCGTGTGAAACCCCCAATTCATTATGTCCTCGATTACTCACATAGGAATTGTGCTGCTTGTAATCTCCTTGGATTGCCAGAGAAAACCATTTGGCACATACATCCATGCTTTCAGGACTATGGGCACCATCGAAGAAGAACACAAGGTCCCCTGAGCTTTCACTCTCTATAAGTTGGTCGGGCACAATTTGTGCACGGCCTTGTAAAGCAGCTGTTGCTAGCCCTTTAACAAATTGCTCGGGTAGATTTGTCTATTTTAAAGGGGAAAAAACAAAAGAGTGAAGATAAAAGGAGGGAATAGAGGAATACGGAATATACAACATGCATTAGATATCATTTACCATCTCTTTTAGGTAATTAATTTCAACATGACCAGTTCTCTGTAGCCAAGTAGAGCATAGTGCAATGGCAAGACCAGCATTTATATATTGGTGCTCACCCTCAAGCCCAAGATGTAAACCACTCAGCATGTTGGCATCAAGTGGAGCAGCTACCTCAAGATGTACCTGCAACAACAATACATGTTCACATCAACAAGAAACTTCTTAACAGAACTCTGTTCCTGTTAAGGAAAGTTGATCACAGATGATGAGAATTTCTTCCCTAAAATGAAGGAAAAGCTGATTAGAGATATCTGACATGAGAATTTTTTCCATGCTGACCTTTCATTTCAGTATAGTTTTCCCATGCTTAAAGTTTAAATCTGCCATTCTGTCCAACTTGAAAGACATTTAATCATCCAGTTAATATATTTGGATGAAGTTTCCCCTGGATGTCAGCAAGTAAATTAGTTACGGCTTTTTTTTTATTCCTCTCACCTTTGAGCTAAATATTGTCAATTTACTCGCTGATCTAATGGAATTCCACGTATCTACTTAAAGACCAACATATTATTGGTCTAATGCTGCCGAAGACTTGAGAGTCAACAAAATTCTTCCCGCAACCAATTACAAAAGCCATTATGTTCTGTCTAGTGTCTGATACAAAATATTACATTTATACCTACAGCTACTTAATTGGTTATCACCATGCTTTCATTGTGCACTTTCTGAACTCATACTTCCAGTCTTCACTCTTCAAAATGAGTCTTGTCCATTTTGGCCAAATTAGACATGCTGGTGATGTGAAGTAAATGCTACAGAAAGTATCAAGAAATTTAAAGTGATATCACATCTGCGGCCCTCCCCCGGACCCAGCGTGAATGCGGGATGCTTCGTGCACCGCGCTGCCCTTTTTGCCCACATATGTCATTTTGGTTGTCTTAAGTTTGTAACACTCACAGATTTTAATAATGGAGTTGAAAAATTATAAATGTTCAATAAGAGTAGAAACAAAACCAAAGATAATGATCTCTATATGAAGTTCTATCAGAAAAAAGTGGGTGATATGAAAAGCTCACCATATGCTGCAGAGAAAAGGAAATTCCCGGCAACTACATTACTTCGGTGTACTTCATCCTTTTCGGTTCTTTTAATTGTCCAGTAATATATCTTACCAATTAAGACAACCCTCGTGTACACATTGTTTTCATGTTTGACATCAATAATTTGGTTTTTTTTTTCTTTCTTCCTTTTTTAATGACCTAGAAATATGTCTTGGGACCACCGTAGCCTCTGAAACGCGAGGATAATGCCCCCCCCCCCAACCCTTCTTCACTTAAACATCAGGCTTAGTTCGCATGGCGCAAGGCTCGAACCTGTGACCTAAGTCACAAGTCTCAACCTTTGTCACTTGAACTAAGCTCCGGGGGACAATTTAGTCTTTTTGTTTTTAACTCTTGGCAGCTGAATTTGGCCCAAGTAGGTGGCCATGAAGGGTGATTTGAAGGAAGGGAAGGTTGACATATGTTTCTTGGGTGGGATTGATGATTGTTCTGTTATACCTATCTGGTGGAAGAGGGGGCCAGGGGGATGATGTCCTTCTTTGGAGACAGATCTTTTGTCACCTTTCCATTTTAGTGTTCCCCTCTTTAGATTCTTTTAGATGGCTTATTTATAATTATCCTGTAGACTTCAACCGGAAGATGATTAAAGTGCCAGCTGCAAGTCCCTCAAAATAAAAGATACCAGTGATGAAATCTAAAGTGCAAGGTCACAGTTGAGAAAAGGGTATAAGCATTAGGAACAAAAGTCAACTAACACTTATATCATATAAGAGAAATTTCGACTTACATCCAACTCAGAAGCCTTCTCTTCAAGCACAAGCATTGCTTCATTGGGCTGGGGAACAGTAAAGGCCGACACTCCTTGCTATGTCAAGCATAAACACAGATGAGAAAGAAAAGAAATGAACAAGACATGAAATGAAAAGCCTAAAACAGGATGACTTTGTTTAAGCAAGGGGCAAAATTTTATAAGATGTGATATTATTCCTCCAACCTTGAAGATTCCTGCCTTCTCTCCAGCAATTTGTCCAAGAGTATTTCCTGATGATAGTAGTTCGTGCATGATGATAGAAGCAATCAAAACAAGATCAAGATACTCCACCACGTTAATATCATAAAATAGACACAATACAGCTCTGGGTTAAATTTAAATGCAAATGATGAAGTATGATAGATCAAACATCTAAGCAGTAAGACTTGTCGAAAAAGCTTTAATGCCATTTTGTAACATTTTCTGAGGTAGGTGACATCTAAAGAAAGTTAACAAAAATTTCTGCAGGTGATTATACTCATTTTATTTAATTAAAATTTAAACAGAAAGTCATTTACATAGTATATCCATCAATAATCTTGAGAATATTATAACTACATATAGCAGTTACTCTTTCCTAATTGATTGAGCAGTAGTTTTACAGTACTAGTAGAATTGCAGTTGCAATCTACATTCAATAGCATTAAGTAGAATATGCTAGCACAGTTAGGTTGTAGCAGGATAAACAGACAAAGGCCACATACCAATTAAAGATAATGCTGTTCAAACCTTCTATATTAACTCCTATGGGGTAGATTCCATTATTTGTCCCTAATTATTTGACTGAATATTCAATTTAGTCCCAACATTTGATTTCTTTCTCATCCTCGGAGTTTTAGACTCCACCTGTGCAAACGTGTGAATATATGAAAAGAAAGAAGAAAAAAAGGGCAACTTGTGCTAAAATAAATTGATAAAACCAAATGTTAAGAGCCGAATAATATTTAATTTTAAATTTGTGATTCAATTGTATCATCGTAAAAATTAGACGTCCTCGAAATTAGATAATTTTAAACTATGAGTAAACAGCTTCCTAGAATTACTGAAGAAGAAACACTAACCAAGAATTTCCATGTGGTCATATCCAAGTGAAGATACACCACAAACAACTGGATTCTCAACCTGAGAAGAATAACACGCACCATCATAGTGGATATCCAAAAATGACTGACAGATTGATATAATGAATAGATCACTGTAGCAAACATTGTCCAATATGTCGACTAAGTACCACATTTGTTGCGTCATATTTGCCTCCTAATCCAACTTCTAAGATAGCAACATCTACCTGCACCATAGTACAATGCTCAAAAAATGACTAGTTCTGATAAAAATAAAGTTTAAAACTCCATTTTCGAATAGTGAATTTATATTCAGATGCCAATTTTGCCATGGAAAGTCACCAGGACCCACCTGCTCTGCTGCAAATATTTTGAAGGCAAGTAGCGCGAGAAAGCGAAAGTACGTGGGCATTGGAACCTCGTCACTGGTTCTTTCCTGCACAAGGAACACTGAAAATCACCTTTCATGAAAAGTTTAGGTCAAATCGTCCACTAGAAGCAGAAAATAGTTACTTTTCCTCTCATACTGTGGAGATCTGACACCAGAGTTTCATGTTATGCAAAATTTGATAGAATAAAATCAGGCTAGTCCATGTTTTCTTTTATTGAAATGCTACTAATGATGGATTATAATTACACATCTACAGGAGCTTGACCGCGACCATAGAATATTAGCATTATAAAATTAGCTATCTCGAAAATGGTCAACAAGAAAAGAAAAATCAACTTGTGACTTGCCCAAGAGCAATTTTTACAAATTACAACTAGCTGAAGAAAATAAATGGACTCAGTGGAGCTGTCAAGAAATGTGAGCAATAGCACTGCTAGAGTTATTAAATCCAAGTTCTGAGCTGTGCTTATCGCCTTATCCCACATTAGAAAAAGAGCTATTACCTGGAACATGCACCTCGTTCTTTCCATCTCCACAATATAAACAAAGGAATAATGCCAACAAAGAGAAACATCTTAAAGTACGGCGAGAGATCATCTCTCAACCAGCAATGACAAAAATGAATTCCAGATGAATTGTGCTGGAACCATTACATGGCCGTCCTTTGAGCCTAACGACCTTAAAAATGGAACAGAATGCATTCTAGCAAAATCAAGAAAGCTAGATTTGCTCGCACCTCTCCCCTATTATCTTCAAGATGAAAAACTACATATTAGGATTTAGGGGCGTCTTCAACTGATTAATCAGTGTATGTTTTATTGAATAAATTGCTTTTTCATAATCAGTGTTTAGTCATGACGAGAAATTTTTCTTTCAAACAAATATCCACACATTTCTGAATTAGAGTGATAAACTTGAATGTACTATTCAATGATCGCTCATTAAACAATCAAATGAGTATAAAAATATACACATCATGAGAGCAATCTCACTCAAATATCCAATGAATTATGAATTGTGCGTAAATGGACCGAGAACATGATAGAGACTTGAAAAGTCATCTTAGATTTGACTTTTATAATGTAACTGACAACCCATTGAGTAGAGTGAAGATGACAGTAATTTATATGTCTGAAAAGTATGCTGGCGTTTCCAATTTAGTTAGGATTAAGTACAAGGGAAGGAAAAAGACCAGGTCATGCATCAAGAAGGATCTTCACTAGAGTCGCTCAAGTGCCGTTGTCAAAGAACCAGGTTTAGATTCAAAAACTACTCATTAAGCAAGAATTCTTTTGAATATGGCAAATCATTCTTGAGTCATATTTACAAAGACTACTTCGGGTTCTGAGGTTCAATCAAGAATATTAATTGCGCAAGAGAAGTACTACATATAACTATCATTGTGCCTAACACTTAAAAGGGAATGGAGTAATTGAATATATTAACATTCAAAAGAAACATTAATTTTACTTGCCTTGAATATATCGAAACACCACCAGAAATATGCCAAAAACTTCTCTTCACATATGTCCATACTGAAAGAAACCAAGTTTAATGACAGAGTTATCAACCGAGCTTTAATGCAAGCTTAAAAAATTGAAATTTGATATCAGGTGGAAGAAAGTAGATAATATTTCAAGAGTCTGTTAGCAATTTATATCATATATCAACATCCAATCACACAAGCAGAGATAGAGAAACCGACAATCAAGTACTCCAACAGGACCAACACAATTTCACAGCAACTGGAATAGTGTTAAGTTCTTATTAAAAAATGGAAGAAATTTTCAATTTTAACTGATCTAGAATACATGATGTTCCTAACATCTGTACAGAAAACTCACTCACCCATCCAATCGGAATCGTTCTCTAACATCAATGAGGTGAGGAGATGTAAAAAGCCCAGTACGGAAGCCACAGTTGCGCAATATAGATTCTGTGAAGACGCAAGTTGAACCCTTCATGACACGCATAAAAAAAACAATGAGGGATATAAACCATTAGTAAACAAGTTGATATTACATGCTTCTTCTGTGACGCTATAGCATATCAAAAGCAAAACTTTTGGAAGAACGCGTAAAAACAGAAATTAGCGCAGAATATTGTCTGCATTAATATTATGCCACAAGCATCCTTTATATTTCCAAAAGTAATCAGTATATTTGCCAATATTTTCATTTTTACAATCTTAGAGCAGTATCACCAAATCTGATCAACATCAAGAGTACTTTTAGGTAGAAGTTGCTATAACACTTAATTTGACTGGCACCAACAACAATGTTAATTTTTCAACTGATCCAACAATTTGAATGGGCATAAGGGGTAAGCTTAAGATAGTTGATGCATATAGTTTACAATTTTATAGGCATCTGATAACATGGATTACACTAAGAGAATTGGAAATCCTTTCCAAGGGAAAAACTAATTAAAAAATAGAACAAGAAGAAACAAACAAAAGAGAGAAAAAAGAGGAAATAGGATTATACTTGTTAAATGAACAAACAACATTCAAGTAAATAACTAGAGAAGTGCTAAGAAAATAAAAGACTAGAACATAAGTTGCTCGAACTCCGAAGGTGCAAAACATTCTTTCAAAGCTGCAGGAGATATGCAAACATTTATGAACGAGATATCAACAAGGTCTAATAGGACACTATGATATGTTAGCCAAACCCCAATTACTCAAAACCCAAAATTCCAATCAAGACTAGGTGACAAGATTCAAACTTGCCTATAAAAAAAAAAAAGGCAACCCGATGCACAAAGCATCCCCATTCATGCAGGGTCCGGGGACGGGTCGTACTCCGTAGGGTGTGATATAGACGGCCTATCCTAATGCAAGCATAAGTGGTTGCTTTCACGGCTCGAACCCGTGACCTATAGGTCACACGAAGACAACTTTAACGTTGTTCCAACGCTCCCCTTCATATTAGAGCATGCATAACTCATTACCTTTCCTTTGGTACCAGCAACATGGATAACCTTCATCTTCTTAATCGGCTCTTCTAGCTCCAGCATCTGTAACCCATCTCAGTAGAAATATCACTCAGCTAGATGCATATCAACAATTAACCAGTATATACATGGGCAAAGGGAAAGAACAAGAAAAACAACCTTGATATAGTCAAAGAGCAATTCATATTTATCGCCTTTATTGCTCTTATCAGCTCGACTGCGTTTTGTAATTAATGACGATAATGCCTCCATTGCCTCTTCATATGGAGACATAGCTGGTTTTGTTTCATCCTTACCTTCACCGGCTTCACCAATCACCAATCCAATCAGAACAAGTACATTGATAAACAAACACTGGTAATCATCAACAGAGACATACCACACTGTAACCTATTAACTTGAAGTCCTTATAGGAACTCATAAAACTTCAAATCATAAATCTGCTCCTGATCATCAATTGAAAAGCAGTAAAATATTGCATGTCTGAAGTATATAAATTAATTAATCAATAATCAACTACAAATCCAATTAACTGGGATCAATTATATAAATCCTGTTGTATCTAATCTCAAAGATACACTTTTTCCTCTAATCTCAACACATTCACTTTTTCCTCTGGCTGTCAACATACCGTAACCCTCCTATTTATTCAAACTTGGACCACTTACGCTTGGTGAAGCTTATATAGGCAGTGATTTAGAAAACAATAAATCATTGGTAAGTAAATTAGGGGCACGTACCTTGAGACATTTTGATTCGGACACGAGAGCTGAAACCTGAACAAATATCACAGCAAAACCAATCAGCACTATTAAAATGGGCAACATACAGAATTGGCCAGTCGACCGAAATTAATTCCATTCTCTAGCCAAAAATTGTATCAAATATGTAGTATAGGCATATAATATCTATATTAATAGAAGAAAAAAAATTGTCCTCAACTAAAAATATACATTTCTGAATTTTAAAAAAAAAAATTAAAAAGTAAGGGCAGCGGCGACGAACCTGAAATCTGAGGTGGAGGTGGAGATGTGAAGCGTAGCGTTAGTGGGTGGAGCAGAGTACTCAGAAGTGGCGGTTGTTGGTATGATGATAAACTAAAACTGGAACTAGGTTGGTGGTGATTGGAGGATTGAGCTAGTGGACAAATTGTATAATTAAAATTGCCTCTCCCAATTTCCATGCACTGTCTTTTTCTCTAATGATTATACTATTCTTAATAAATTTAATTTAGTATAGTGTTTATACCACCAACATTGATAATTCTATTACTGGTAAGAGACATTTGATCTGATGCCCCGTCTAAATATTTTTGTTTGTACTTTAGAATTAGATGACGCTCTCGTTGCAAGTTGTTTGGGTGGTGCAGTTGGTTATCACGCGAGTCTCACACTTTTTTTATTTTATTTATTAACTGCCTATGCCTTATTCTAGTTTTTCTTTATTTTATTAATGGATTAACAACCATCTTTCATTGTAAAAATTGCATGGTATAGCCAGTTTTCGGACTGATCATTCAAAAATAACCAACATTTATCAAGTCAATAAAAAATATCCACTATTTTGCTGCAATAGAAATCGGTCTAGCATAATATACTGGAATTCGGTGCACATATGCCTTATTCTAGTTTTTCTTTATTTTATTAACGGGTTGAGAACCATCTTTCATTGTAAAAATAGCATGGTATAGCCAGTTTTCGGACTTTTCATTCAAAAATAGCCACCGTTACCAAGTCACTAAAAAATAGTCACTATTTTGCTGCAATAGAAATCGATCCAGCATAATATACTGGAGTTCGGTACACATGTGTATGAACTCCAGCATATTATGGTGGACCGGTATACTTTGCTGGCTCCAGTATAATATACTAGAAACTTATACTAGACTAGTACACTTACTGGAACTCCAGTATAATATGCCGGAGTTCAAATATACTTGATCACGCCCAACTCTAGTCCTAAAAAGGATAAGCGGTCGCTACAAATATAATCCGGTCTAAAAGTCCGGAGTCGAATCCTACAGAGAACTAAGGCTTAGCTGTATCTGTTTAATATCACTAAGAATACAAGATTGAACAATTTTCTAAATTATAAAGATTGCAATTTATATTTCTAACTAATTAACTAGCAAATACTAAAAAATAATAAAATTATCAACTAACTAGAGTAAGGGTTGGAGACTAAATTAAGGAGGTGTAGAGTTATGATTTTCCCAATTGTCGGAATCCTTCTAGCTATGTTCCCTACAATTTTTTCAATGTATTCTCTACTGATCGTGAGTACTTTAGATGTCGTAATTTTCTCTAAAGCAACTATAATAATTTGCTAGATATATTCTCTCAAACTACGCTAGTTGGCTTTATCTAACCACTCATTATGACCACGTCAAGACTTTGTTATTTCTAAACCTACCTTTAAATCCAATATATTAATTGCTCTCATAAGTTAAGAGCGACTTTATTCAACAACTACCTAAATATGTACTTTCTCTCAAGCAGTACACACTAAATAGGCACCGTCAATTGATGGTCATTCAATCAACAATAAAAAACACGTAGTTGAACAAGTAGAGAAATCCAATGGCTCAATTATATACAAACATAACAAGAATTTATCTTACAAAAGGTTCTATCAAAACCCCAGAAAACGAATTAGTTATTCATAAAATATGTAAAACCAAAATATTAAAAATCATAACCAACAATGAAAAATAGGAAGAAGAAGGAAAAACTTGCTGAAGAATTCCCCGCGTTGCTTCTATTGTGTCCTTGCCTTCTTAGGTCGAATATGCGTCAAAAGTAAGTCCGACTCATCAAAAATACCGTTTCTCCATGTATATATACCAAGTATGTCAGACCCAAACAATTATACCTTCTCCTACACGAAAAAGGACAATATTTCACGTCTTGACTGCCGCGGTCAACCGCGGTACATGGCAGGTATACTGCCTCAGGTCCGGTTCTGGTCCGCAGTTGCAGTTTCTACCGCATTTTTCACCCTGTTCTGTTTGGAATTTGAAAAAACTTAAAACATAACAGTTGTGTACTTTGAGTTAGCTTTCCAACCATATATTGTAAAGTCCAAATGTATTTTTGAGAAAAATATTATGTGTATTTTACTAGACAGTGCACAATATGCCTAGTCGATTCTTCGTTTTGTTGCTCTATCATCCGTTGATCCCCGAATACGATCCCGGCTTAATTCCTTGGGCTTTTACTCAGACTTCAAAGCTCCAAGTCATTTAAATTCATTTCATAACATGTATATAGCTCGGAATCACTCCTAAAAGGCATAAAATACACAATTAGTGAAAAATACTAACAGTTAAAGCGCAAACTCAACTAAAGTGCAGTAAATTAGAGTGTAATAATTGATTAAAATGATACTTATGATGGAACTCCAATATAATATACTTAAGTATTTTTTGAATTTTGAACAATATTTTTCCTTAAATTTATCTTTACATAACTAGTGGACAAATTTCGATGATTATTTTTAAATTTCTCCCTTTTTGATTTCAAATTAGCCCAAAACATATACTTTTGAACATGGATGCATTTTTATTCTCGTATATACTCTAATCAGTAATGTGACTAAGACTAGACTGGCAAGGACAGTTGAAAAGCTAAACTTTTATCCTTAAGTGTCATGATTGTTGTAAGTAGTGGACTAGTGTAGGGAATTGTAAAGTGGGAACTAGAAGGCAGCGATGGTAAGATTGAGGTTGTCCAATCTCTGTTTACTCGTTTTGTTTCTTTTAATACTTTTCATATTATTAGTAATAAATTAGTAAGAAAATAATTACTTAATCACAAAATAAAAAGAAGAAAGGTAAATAATAAACCCAAAATATAAATAGACGTTGACCCAATCTTAGGGCAGTGGTATCAAAGGGGAAAAAAGATTGATCAAAACACCATACGTGACTAAGTTGAATTAAACACCTTTCCCCTCTTCAAGCGCAAGTCCACCTAAGTAGCCATCCTTGATAAAAATTTAAATGCTTTTAAAAAAACTGGATAGGTTTTAAATAGAACCCTTAAAATCGGCTACCTGATGCAAATCCTACAAAAATGGGGCATCCATGGCAGATATCAGGATGAAATCCAGGATTAGCTTGATTTAAAGCTACTAATTGAAAGTTAGCCATAATTTAAAAGTCAATCAGAATTAGTCACCTTTTTATATAAAAATAAAATCTAACAAGAAACAACTCATTAAAATTTTAGCCATATGGATTTCAGTATAATATTTTAATACTCTAACATAATATGCTAAAGTTATATACATATGTAATGGCGTAAGTAGCATAATACTTACCGGTTCAATAGACCCTATAATTTTTAAGGCGAAAACATAAATTTATATGTAAAACTTTATTAAAATTATAAGAAATAGCTAATAGGAACCATAAATTTCAAAAATAATGAATTCAATATTAAGAGCCTTAAATATTAAACCCATAAAATTTAAATTTTATGTCCGCTTCTATACGCAAGAGTATCATAATTATAAGCATTATTATAAGCATGTTATAGTAGATTTTTTTAGGTGCCTCCTCATTTAATAGTAGCTATCTTTCACTTATTTTGCAAATATTGACTATTTTTTCGAACCGAACTATGAGTAGCAAGTTGACGTGTCGGATCAAATATGTTCGGATCGATAACAAATAATAAAAATTATTCGACCCGATCAATATTTAATACGTATAAAAAAACTGATTAACCAGCACATAATATGGGTAACCATATCATCCATGACTGATCACTTTTGGGAGAATCTAATCCCTCTAACTTGAAGAACTCCCAATCTGAAACTTTACAAATATAAAAGTTAAATCCATTGATTATGCATTTTTTAAATCGATAATATAGTTCTTATCTATATTTGACCCGTTTTTAAAAAGTTTATTATTCAATCCATTTTTTAATAAATAATATCGGTGATTAACTATTATCTTTAAACCATTCACAACACAAGAAAAAAGAAGAAGAAAGTAACTGAAGCCTGTCCATCAAATTAGCTAAGCACCACATTCAATAAGACAAAACACTATACATAGAGCCATTCTATGACGACAGGGAAGGAAAAAGGAAACACAAGATTTGAAATGGTAAGTCTTAGCAGAGATCTGAACCCAGTTCTGCATAATGATAAAGAGATCACGTTTCAATCATCCCTCACTACACAATATGAAGTACACAGTAAAGGAACCTAAGTGCAAAGGTACCACAAAAGCTATCACAATGATTGTTCTAATGATATAGAGTATCTTTCATACATCAGAAAACCCAGGCGCGAAGAGGATTTACAGTGATAGACTAAGTTGTCTTGACATGATAGAGACGACTCTTC
Organism: Nicotiana benthamiana; assembly: GCA_034376525.1. Classification (NCBI taxonomy): domain Eukaryota; kingdom Viridiplantae; phylum Streptophyta; class Magnoliopsida; order Solanales; family Solanaceae; genus Nicotiana; species Nicotiana benthamiana. Next base: position 72,410,407 of record CM067332.1, read on the forward strand.
TCTTTCTTCGCAAGTTGTTGCTTGGAAGGAAGATGATGACCTCCTTATTCTTGTAAGAATCACTGCTAATATGTATATGCATGCAAACTACAATATGTACCATATGCATATATATCATAACGAGGATCTTGAAGTAGAAACTGAAAGCACCTAACCTAACAAAACTTTGAATGGCATCAATATGATGAGTAGTTCAAATAGGTGATTCAGCTAGTAGAAGTGTGTGCCACCACCCACAAGCGACATTTGTTGGCACATGACCATCGATTGAGACTTGGGATGGAATATTCCGATCAATCACATCACCCAGTCCGAGCTGCACAAAGATGAAGCCATTTGTTCAATAGATCATCACATTTGTAGAATGCCAAATAATTGAACTTAACAAGCTAGCACATCGCTATACAAAATCTGTAAGAAAACATGTAAAGCAAGCCTCATTCTTCAGGCAATAACTGAAATATAAGACGCCAAGGAGAAAATATGCTGAATACACCTAAAGCTTGTACCTGACCATACTTGTTCCATCCCCAGCAGAACACTTTGCTATCATCTTCACAAAACAAAACAGCAGAAAGGTAAGATGAGCTTAAAACAAGAGAAAAAAACACTCTCTGGAATGAACAAACTGTTAGTTGCTATTTATCCAGAAGATTGTACAGTAAGCTGAAAGACAAGAGGGGTTGCTCTGATGGTATGCAACTCCCACTTCCAACCGAGAGGTTGTGAGTTCGAGTCTCCCCAAGAGCAAGGTGGGAAGATCTTGGAGGGAAGGATTCCGGGGGTCTATTTGGAAACAGCCTCTCTACCCCAGAGTAGGGGTAAGGTCTGCGTACACACTACCCTTCCCAGACCCCACTAAGTGGGATTATAATGGGTTGTTGTTGTTGTATTGTACAGTAAGCTGAACACCTTATCAGAGCAGTACAGTAAGCTCTTATGACCTGCAAAATGGTAACTGCTTCTATTTTCTTTCCACTTTTTGACGCAGTTTTTTTAACAGACCACTTCAACAAGAATATAAGCATTTATGCCTAATAGACTATGTCTAGATCAAGAAAAGACACTTTCTAACACCTCTACGATCATATGTTGGGAGAAATTGCTTAAATGAGTTCCCCATAAGAGAATTCAACCATGATACCAGGAAAAAAAAAATACTTGTTCTCCAAAAGGTTATCCATCTTTCATTTAGTCCTTAACCCCTAGTTATAGACCATAATAAAGAAAACGAATTTCTGAAGAAAAAGAAATGGTATTGTGAGCGTTCAGCCAATCTAGCTGAGGACCCTGTAGCAGTTCAAGCTTGTGCAACTATAAGTGTTTACAAGTCATTAATTAACTTACTTCAAGAACTTATGGTGTCATGGGTTGACACCATCGAGTTTACTCAATTGATCAATGAATAGGCTCTCTCACCAAAATTACATAACGACAAAACAGAAAATCCTGCTATATAGAAATTGGTATTTGGTGGATTAACCTCTGAACCCAACTCACTAAGGAAATAATCAGCAACAACAACAACAACAACCCAGTATAATCCCACTTAGTGGGGTCTGGGGAGGGTAGTGTGTACGCAGACCTTACCCCTACCTTGGGTAGAGAGGCTGTTTCCAAAAATCAGCAGCAAAAACCATTTTCCTGTTATCATATTCACTTGAATGATTATCAGGCTGGTAGATTTCCGACTAAACTAACACACTCATTTGTTTTGATTTTCATTTAATTAGCCAAGGCATCCCTTCATCTATTCACTGCAGCTTCTGATGGGTCTAAATGTTGTATGTCTAGCGGGAGAAAGTTTTCGAGACGCAGAACAAATCATACCTGTGACTATGGCAGTATGTCGTGCTCCACATGATACAACTTTCACATGCATGTTCTCCAAATTTGGAGCATCCAGGAGCCGAGGTAGTGTCTGATATAGATAAAAGTAAAAGTTTAGTACTAGATCAGGAAAGATCGGCATCTCTTGGTATAGTCCATAACGCAGGAAACCTACTGATCAATAAACTTTGCCAGTATTTCCTAGTAAGCAAACCACAATTCACTGTATGATATGTTACATAGATTTCGGAAGCCACTTATATTAATAGTTGTAAGAGAACCAACAGACCTGTTTGGGTAGAAGCAAAGAACCAAATTCAAAAATGTACCTCAGCCTGCTCGGCGCCAGTGCCTAATTGCCCAAATTGGTTCCCTCCGAATGCATATAGATCACCATCTGCAGAAATACATACAGTGTGCCAGAGCCCTGCTGCTACACTTTCTATCCTGATGCCAAGTAATGAAGATACACACGTCGGACTTAGCTCATCATCTGTACTCCCTTGACCACACTGCAAATGCAGCATCGTCACTTAATATGCTATTCAATAAATAAAAGAATCTTATAATACGATTACCCGTTAATTTGCTATGCCTTTCCAAGTTCATAGCACCTCTAGGCAAATTCTCAAACCTGAAATGAACTTTAGGCATTGGCATAAGGAGCTCAGAGAGTGAATATTCCTTCTTTCTCTTGTTAAGAAATATTTTTTTCTTACGGAAGAAGTGGAATTCCACTTCATAAGTTTTGTTATAGTCAAGTGCCTAGTGTTCAAAGATCCTGGTGCTACAACATAGTGGATGCAAATCTCTTCATGTCCAGTGCGACTGGGTTAATAGAAGATAGTGTCATGAGGCATATATTACTTTACTTTTTACATATACGGTGCATGTATACACACACAGGCAAACACAGATTTAGTATTTCATCAAGAATATAGAACTCCAGTGCTTAAATTCACTATGGAATAGATTGATCCCAGGAAACTCACCTGTCCATACAATCCCCAACCAAAAGTTAACAATGCTCCAGCATCTGCCTTGAAAACCAGCAGTAACAAGTAAAAAGTAAAATTATTGAAGTATTATAGGATTGCAAGAGGGAAACCATATACAATAATGTACCAATAAAAAACACATAAAAAGTATGAGAACAGCAGTCATATGAAATGTAGGTAGTAATTGATAACTAAAGTTCATGCTGATTAACAAGTACTTAAATGTAGGTATAACCAATTGATGACTATCCCAGATATCTACATGAGAACTAGAATGCGAACCTGTAATTACTGCACTGTGTCGGCCCCCGCAGGCAATTCTCTTGATGTAATTCCCAGGAACTCTGAGGCCTTGTCCCTCTGATCCCGAACATCCATGAGAAAGGCCCCTAGCTCTGTCCTTTCGCAAAGAAGAAGAAGAATCAATGCACAGCACAGGATGTGGGGAGGATACCATTCTAATCCTGGAGCCTAGACCAAGCTGTCCTTCTCCTCCATAGCCCCAACCCCACACTTGTCCTACATCTAAATGAAAAAAGAAAATGTCATTTTTCTTTGGTTTCTTTAACAATGTAACTATATAATTCACAAAAGGGCATGTACACAAGTATACTCCAGGAAGCTGAGGACAACTGTATGATGTGTTGAAGCAAGTTTATCCAAGACATACGAAATTACCTGACAATGCCAGTGTATGCCGGCCACCAGCTGCTACACTGACAATCCGCACCCCTGAATTTAATGCGACTAAACATGGCAATGCTGATAGACCTTCATCACCTGAGGATGAGCTCTCAGCTTGTTGCTTAGCTGATGATACGCGTCTACGTTTTGCACTATCCTCTCCACCTCTAGTCTCTATACCAGATACTGCTCCAACCGTGGACCTCGATCCCTGGGGGTGAGGGCTTACTGTGATAAAGTTAATCTTCAAAATATTACTCTGTAAAATGTAAATAGCAGATTGTGCTTCTTTCTGACAGTGAAGCCAATCCGAAAATACCTTGCTGTGCCAGGAATGAACTCTGTCCGTCGTTTACCTCCTTGTCTACAGCTGGCTCTCCAAGAACCTTTCCAGAAGGAATGCATTCCTTCCAACCCCACGTATACACTTCTCCATTTCCTGTATTTAAGGTTGAGTAGTATATCATTCTAAGGTTCCATAAATACATTATGACATGGGGATTAAGGAAACAAACAAAAAGAGAACCTTGGGCCATAGCTCACTAAGGTTTAAGAAGGAATATATAAACATTGGAGGGGCTTTCTAGAAAATGGACTTTGAATATAACTCAAATCCCAAAACTAGTCAAGAGGTGAGCATTGCTCATGATCATATAAGGAGACAAATAGCCCTTCAGTCAATCAACGTGGACAACTTTAACACTCCCCCTGCCGCCTGGAGCGTGGATAACATAACACGGGGGCCCAACATTGGGACACACGATGATGAGGATAGGTTTGCCCTCCAATCCCTTGATAAAGAATAGACCTTGGGCATAACCAAAAGCTAGCTCAAAAGGTGTGAATTGCTCCATGACCATATAAAGAGACAAACTATCATCCCTCAACAAATGTGAGACACTTAACATATCCAAACCTTATATCTTTGTCAAGTTTTTAAATTATGACTACCCAAATCTAGTGAAGGAGGACAACAGAATGGATGTTGAAGTAGATAGATTCTCACATTGGAATATTATCCCAAAGTCACAAAAATACACAAGCTTCCAACTGCAAAAAATTAGTGGCACCATTAACATGAAAGTTGCTGTGGATACCTGTAACTGCAACACAATGCGCCCAACCAGCAGCGGCTTTTACTATTGAAACTTCATCAGGAAGGGGGAAAGGCTCCGGAATTTCCTTCAAAAGGTCAGCATAAGAAATTGCAGGTTATTTTAACGCGTCTCTAGATAATCACTAAGCTGAGTAAACGAAGTTAGTGAAAGAATTACCCCATGTTTCCCTGATGTCACATAGGATTGGCCTAAGTCATCAGTTGAACCCCATGTAATGAGCTTCCCCGAATCTGATAAAGAGTAGTATGAAACAGCATAGTAATTGCAAATTAGGTAAGATAAGTAGCAGATATATATTAGACGGAAACGGCATAGATGATTATCAGAAATCCAACTTAGGATTTAATACAATGTACACAAAGAAGAAATTCTAAGTTCTGCCAAGAAGTAATGCATCAGAAGTTCACTGAAAACTAAAGTTTAACATCCAGTACGTTCTTAGTTGAAACCATCAGTCCTTTAAAGTGATCCAAGCTTCCGTTTCAAAACTTACTTCTACTCAAAAGCATCCATGACTAAGAGGGTGTATGGGTAAGCTAATAAGCCGAAGTCGACAAGTACTTTTTTCGCTTATCTACTCATTTTTTAAACTCTAAACTGTTTAGTAGCAAGTGTTTGTAAGCCAAAATCAGCCAAATGCTCATAAGCTGGAACGTACAAGTTATGGCTTTTCAACATCTGAGTACTTATGATTTGACCCAAACATTTACTATTTTACTCCTAGCAGTTTTTGTAATCCCCAAAATACTCTTTCCACTAAAATACTCCTGACTCCCTCTACATTTCATTTTTGTCATTCATCCCTTTTAGTGTAAATTATATTTTTGAAAAAAATTCAAAGACATTTAAGTCATTCTAAAACAGTCTTTCCAAAATAAAATACTCCTGACTCCCTCTACAATTCATTTTTGTCATTCATCCCTTTCAATGCAAATATACTTTTAAATTATATTTTTTTGAAGAAAATTCAAAGAGATTTAAGTCATTTTAATTAGAAAAATGCACCAACTACTTATTATCAGTTTCAACACTTCAATTCAAACAAATAATTACTTCTTTATAAAATCCTTTCAGCATTTAAAAGCACTACTCAGCACTGGATAATTACCAATTACTACCTCCGTCTCAATTTATGTGATATTTTTTGCTTTTTGAGATTCAAACTTATTAATTTTGACTGTGTATATGGACATAGAATCTTTAAGTTTTTCGAAATAAAACTTACACATTTGCAAACTACATAAAAAGTAGTATAAGCCACGATAATTAATAACTAAAATTATCTAAAGACAAAAAAAAATCACTTTGAAGAACAACAAGTTTGACTCTCAAAATTCAAATAGTGCCACATAAATTGGGAGGGAGAGAGTACTACTTTTCATCAGCTAAAACAAAAATATTCCAACTATAATGTGCTACTCACTCCTCTCCTTCTCAATTTATGTGATATTGTTTGACTGGTCACAAAATTTAAAAAAAAAATTGTGTAAAACAAGTAAAAAATATTTGTATAACTATAAAATAAAAAAGAAAAAACTTAAATTATTTCTAAATATAAAAAAAAATATTTTTTATTGTTTTAGAACAGACTAAACAATGTAACATAAGTCGGAAGTACATGCTCAGCTGCAAAACAAAAGCAAAAACACAATGCTACAGTAAAACTGTGTAATAAAACCCAAAAATGGACAGGAAATGCAGGAAGAGAGAGAGAGAGAGAGAGAGAGAGAGAGAGAGAGAGCACCTGAAATGGCCATAGCAAATCCACAACCACCACCACAAACATCCTTCCATGAGTAATTTCCTGACTGTGGAACCCTAACAACAACTGGAGACAATATAGGTGACCTCTGTGGCATAGCTCCAGGTAAATATCCCCACATATATACTATTTTTTCCTTCTCTACATCTTCCATTTTCACACTTCCTTCACCTTCACTTCCATTCATTCCCACAACTACACAAAAAAAAATAAATAAATAAATAAAAAAAACAAAATAGAAAAAAAAGAGAGTTGAAAATAGAAAGAAAGTTTTTCTTCACTCTTTTCGTTTTTCAGTTGAAGAGAATTTTGGAGCGCTGTGAGTTTGTTGTGTTTAGTTGGCGAAAATATTGTGAAAGGTGCCCTAAAGTTTTAATTAGAGAGAAGGAGAATCAATTTCAGAGCCAATAAGGATGCCACGTCGGATGCTTATGTGGATTTTATGTACATGTGGCATGAATTCGGCCGCTAGATTCTTCCGCCATTTACAGCCAAGAATTGCCTCGAAGTTTCTGGAATTTCGGCCTTTAAATTAGACCTTCCGTAGACAATTGAGTGTTTGCTGCCCTGGTCTCACCCTTTGTCTGCTACGTGTCTATCCTTTTCTTGGTCTGCAATCATTAAGTCTTACCACGTATCACAGGAATTTATCTTTGTTTAATTTAATCATCTTATAATAGGAGTGTATATATATGAGTGATATATATATATATATATATATATATATATATATATATATATATGGCAATCAATTTTTCTGTTATCAGAAAAATATTTGCAAATATATTAAAACCCTCGTAATCACATAGATTTGGACACGCATTCCCAAATCAATGTCCTCATATCTACATAGCTATTCATCTACAACTAAGGATAAAAATTCAAGCGCTGTAAATGTTTAGCTAGCTTAGAATTCAATATTTCTCGACAATGCACTTCTTGGATGATTATTTTGGTCACTTTCTCACTTCTTCTTTGTGTTCCTCTAAAGGTTCTCCAATTACGCTCTTGCCAAATATGATAGACTGCACCTGCAAGAACCATTCTAAATGTTGAACACTTTTGCTTCTTTCTTGAACAATGCTTGATTGTCCACTGCTTCTCAGCCTGCCAACCTTGTATATTCTTTTGAAATCCCATCCAGAGCAATAGTTTATCCCATATGCTTGTTGAATACCTGCATTGAAAGAACAAGTGCCCGTGGCTTTCAGCTACATTACCACATAGTGATCATGTTGAAGGTACTGCTACTCCCCATCCTAAAAGTATGTCTCTTGTATGTAGTCTCTCCACTATAGCCAGGTATAGAATCAATTTCCACTTAGGATTCCCCTAGTTGTTGCATATAATTCTTCTCCCTTCCACCTTAGGTAGATCTCCTCTTACTTTGTTGTATATCAGCCTGATGGAATATTGCTTCATGTTCAACACTTCATCAACTGCTATATTAGCCTCGGTTAGGTACTTACCAGCTCCCGGGATTTTTTGTACCAGCCATGAGGCTTGTTTAGCTTTAGCTTGCACTAATTCTTGCCTCTTGATGTAGTAAGTATGGATCCATTGGTTCCACAACTTGTCCTTCTTCATGTTCAAGTTCCATAATTGTTTGAGTAGAGCATCTTTATTCTATATAACCATGTCAGTAATATTTAGACCCCCTACATATTGTGGCAAGCATAGTTGTCTCCAAGCTACCAAAGCTTTGGCTTTAGTTTCCGTTTCACCAGTCCACAAGAATCTCTTACAAATTGTCTCAATGGCTTGTAATATAATAGGAGTATATTAACTCCACTGATTTAGATTTCTCTGTGTTTGATCCATTAAAGGGAAAACGAAAAGAAAATTTATTATCAAAACTCGAACCCAATTACTCCAATTAAAAAGCGATGAATTCTCATTTTGCAATTTCAACTCTTCTTTCTTTACAATTATATTTGGATAATAAATTTCTTTAATGGTTAAAAATAATATTCTTTTCGGTTCATAATAAGTGATTGATTTACTTCATTATTTTGGTCCAAAATAAGTTGTCATTTATATAATCAAGAAAAAAATAAATTTATTTATCAAAATTACCCTTATGTTGTTTAGAAAGGAGTCACTCAAGGGTAGTTTAGTATGTTCCTCCTATTAGTCTCCACCAATAAGATTAAAGAAGGAGGTTAAATTAGTTAAACAAGTGGCAATATAAATACACACATGTAATATTCATTTTATACAATATATGAATAATAAAAGAAGAAAGTGTTGATTATATCTTTTCCCTCCTCATTCTAAATTCTGATTTTTTTCTCTCTCTCTCTTTCGTACATATTCTTCTTCATATGCTTCTTTCTCGTGTTTAATTTCATGGTATCAGAGCGCAGCTAGTAATTTCTAGCGTGTGGTTATTATTGAAACAATTAATATTTATGTTGTTCTTTTCTCTATGTTGTTCACGACCAGTTCTTGAGCTTCTTGGTCACAAATGGCGATTCCATCAAATCAAGCAAATGAGACACATGAAATAACTCCAATTCCTTCCCCAGCACTAGGAGTGAATCAAATGACTAACATAAATTACAATCACCCATTATTTCTGTCCCAACGAATGTCAGTGGCATTCAGATTATCTCATTTCAACTGACATATATCAAAAACTATTCAATTTGATTTAGATTAATGAGGGTAGCCTTATTAGGGAGAAACAAGTTGGGGTTGGTAGATGACACTTATACTAAAGATAAATTTCTAGAAATCTTGGGGAATCACTGGGAAATAGTCAATGCAATAGTACTTTCGTGAATAATGAATTCTATAGCTAGCGGATTGCTATGAAGAATCATGTATGCTTCAAGCGCACAAGCTGTATGGAATGATTTTTTTTGAACGGTTTAACAAAGTTGATGGTGCAAGATCTTTTAATCTTCATAAAGAAATTACTAGCTTAAGCCAAGAAACTGCATCTGTTTCTATCTATTTTTCAAAATTAAAGGATTTATGGGAAGAATTTGAAGCTTTGGCCCCATCCCTTGGTTGTGATTGTGCAAAATCAAGGGATTTCGTGATACACCTACAGAAACTGAAATTGTTTCAGTTCTTGATGGGGTTAAATGACTCATATAGCCAATCAAGAAGTCAAATATTGCTAATGAGTCCAATGCCTACTGTAAATCAAGCATATGTTATGATAATCAGTGATGAAAGTAAAAAAAAAAAACAGTAGCAACTTCAACAAATTTATTAGGTGAAAATCCAACCAATATGTATGATCAGTATGCGATAGCTATGTATTCAAGAGCATGTAGTAATCAGAGGTTCAATCAGACAGGAAAGAAAAACTATAATGTTCAATGTGATTTTTGCAAACTCAAAGGCCACACCAAGGAAAATTATTATAAGATTGTAGGATATCCTCCAGAGGTTAAGCTCAGAAAAAAGGGGGAGCTGGAAATTATAATACTAACTCAATGGCTAAAAATAATGGAAATTCTAGATATAATAATCCATATATATATAATATTCTAAATAAGAACAATGTACAGAACATGCAATCTACTGAGGATGTGTTTGATAAACTCTCTGGATTAATAGAAGTTGGAAATAAGTCAATGAGTCAAAAAATAAATAGCCAACTAAATCTACAAGGTCAACTAGCCAATTGTACAATCACTAAAGAACAGTATGTAAAGATTCTGCAACTATTAAACAACAACAGTACATGACAGAAATCTAGTGCAAATATAGCAGGTACATCTTAGTACTTTAAAGAATGGATAATAGATACTGGTGCTACCAATCATATGGTAGCAGATCCAGATTTGTTGGACAAGTCCATTATAGTGCAAGTTCAGAATCCAAAAAAGAGTTTTCATGCCTAATGGGGATGTAACTCAAGTTACTCACACTGGAGCCAGTACAATATCAAATAGAACCACAATAACTAATGTGTTCTATATTCCTCAGTTCAAGTTTAATCTCCTTTCAGTATCTAAATTGACAAAAGACTTGAGATGCGTAGTAGCCTTCTTTCCTGATTTTTATGTTTTTCAGGAGCTTTTCATTGGGAAGGTGAAAGCGATTGGTATAGAAAATGATGATCTATACATTTTAAGAAGCCAAGCAGAAGAAAAAGTTCTAGTAAAGTCATTCTAGCAACTATTGAAGGTGCAAGTACATATGAGATCAAATCAACAGAAGATATAGAGTTGTGGCACGAGAGATTTGGACATGTTTCAGCAAATGTCCTTAGGAATTTACTGCCTATTACTATAGATGTTATAGCAGAAAGACTAAATAGATGTGTTGTATGCCCATGTGCAAAACGAACAAGGTAACCTTTTCCTACTAGTTGCATTAAATCTAATACTATTTTTTGACTTGATACATTTATACCTTTGGGGACCCCTATAAAGTACCTATATTTGATGGCAACAAGTATTTTCTTACTGTGGTAGATGATTTTTTCAGAAACTCATGGCTGTTCTTACTCAAACTTAAGTCTGATGTGTGCACAGTTCTCCAAAAATTTATAGTGTTTGTCAAGACTCATTTCAACAAAATAGTTAAAATCATTAGAAGTAGCAATAGTAGTGAGTTTGTCAATTCAACCTGCAGCAACTTATTTACTAATCTTGGAATAATTCATTAGACTACTTGTGCATACACACCATAACAAAATGGTGTTGTGAAAGAAAACACAGACACATATTAGAGGAAACACGATCAATTAGATTTCAAGGAATTATACCTATAAAGTTCTGGGAATATTATGTCTTAGCTGCAGCTTATTTGATTAATAGAATGCCAAGTTCTTTCTTCAACTATAAATCACCATATGAGAGGCTGTATGGAAAGAAACCCTCCCTGAAACATATCAGAGTACTAGGGTGCTTATAAAGACAGTATACGAACAAGACAAACTAATGCCAAGGTCCATATGGGGTATGCAACCTCACAAAAAGGATATTTACTCTATGATTTGAATAACAAAAGTTTTTTTGTTAAGATGTCATCTTTAAAAAAGATGTGTTTCCATTTAAAAGTCCCAGACACAACCAAAATGTACCTATGTTCACAAACAACAACCTTTAATCGATACTTGATGACACTTTTGTTAGGATTTATGCCCGTCACTAGAGGGGGGGTGAATAGTGCGGCACGAAAATATTGATAAATATTGCGGAATTAAAATTACAGGAGTAAAGTAAATGCAGTAATTAAAAGATTAAGGAAAGGACACACCGAATTTATACTGGTTCACCACAACGTGTGGTTAGTCCAGTCCCCGAGAGACTCTCTCGAGTTTCCACTAACTCCGTTAAGCTTACGGGTGCCTAACAAACCGTTACACTTGCTCGTAGATGTACACTCTACAAGACTTCAACTTGCTCGAGGATACTCACCTCAAGACTTCACCTTGCTCGTGGATACCGCACCACAAGACTTCACACACTAAGATGGAGGGTACTTAGCAAACCCGACAATCCATGAGAAGATATGGTCTTCTCAAACACCTTTCTCTTTTACAACAAGAACTCTCTAAAAAAGAGTAGATAAAGAGATACAATATTAGCTCTATGAACAACTCAAAGTTGTCTCTCAATTGGCTCAACAAAAGCTCTAAAATGATGCACAAATAATATCAATATGTATATGAATAATGAGAGGTGTTGTGTGTCTCAAATCAGCTCAAAAGACCTCTATTTATAGGTGGTAGAAGTAGTATGTCCGTTGCTTAATTGGAAATCAATTATGCTGATTTTATGCCAAGATAATCGATTATCAGATTTGCATAATCGATTATCAGCTTACCGTTACAAAATCGGAAGCTGATTTTGTGCTAGAATAATCGATTATTGGATTTGCATAATCGATTATCTGCCTGTCGTTCAAAAACTTTGGCAACGGATACAAGATAATCGATTATGCCCAAGTGCATAATCGGTTATCCTACTCTGCAGAAATTTCCAATAAATGGAATTTCCCAGAATAATCGATTATCACTTTTGCATAATCGATTATTCACCTATGCTGTCCAGAATTTAAAACTTACTTCAAAAACCATTTTGGTTAAAATGAAAACGTTAAAATCATTTTGTTTGAAGAATTTGAAATATGTTTATGATAAATATGATTTGATAAAAAGATTTTATGCATATTTATGATGACCTATGTTGAGCCAAAAGACGAGATAACTTAAATGTTGCTCTTACATTGGTTCTACCTAACGACCTACGCCTTGGGTCTTCGGTCTTGAACTTTTGAGCTCGTCTTTGGCTTTTCCATGCAATCCATTCATCAATATGCTTCTCGGCATTCAATCTTGATTGTTTGTCATATAATAACGTTGTTTGACACTTGACTTCATTGTTTGTCATTCATCAAAACCTATACCTGAAAATCATGCTAATACAACCAAAGCACACATATCATGGATAGAATGATTTTGTACAATTTCCCCCTTTTTGATAATGACAAACGACAGGAGATATGCATATCGGATTCCCCCTAAATTCATGCTATATCTCAACATACAATTCATGCAAACGATTTCCCTTAATGATAATTTCCCCTCAAATAAGGCATACTATAACGTAGATACATTCCCCCTTATTTGATACATATCGCCTAAACTCTTCCCCCTTTTGGCATTAGCAAAAAGAGAGTATGCAAAGGCTACTTTCCCCTTTCGACACTTCTTCCTTTTGGGTATATCAATTGTTAGTGTCAAGAATAAAATAGGAAATACAATGAGGAATATACATTGACGATATTTAAACAATCATACCAACATGAAATAATACCAAATGTTAGTAAAAACATAACAACCATAATAATGGTTATTTTTCGCAAATCATATTGCTTAAGAACATATCAACAGTTAATTTTTAACAAACCAATAGTTGTATTAAAAACACGAATCATTTATTTTTCAAGAATATATCAACTGTTATTCAAACCAAAAATAATATTCATCAAATCATGAATCAATTATTATTTTTAACAAAAATAATTGATACCAATTGTTATTCAAGATAAAAGTTAAACATGAATCAACAAAAATAATTAATATCAATTGTTAACAAAGATATATTAATTGTTAACACATATCAACTATTACATTTTTATCAAAAATATGATAACTAACCGACATTCCCCCTCGATGCAATAAGGTTTCGTGCTTGGTGCATCTACTACGATATCGTAGTCTTCAAGCACACCTGCAAACGTACCTAAAAATAGGTTTTAGGTACCCAAGCACTTTTGGGTCCTTGGGGGTTAGGCAAATAATAATCATAACTCAAGGATAAATCCCTATATTTTGCAAAACATACGGGTGCTATGTGTCCAACCCCGTTGCAGTAATGACATATAACATTCGGGTTGTGCATATGTCTTGGTTGAGCCAAAAACGTTCTAGGTGATCTAAAGTCGTTATTCCTAGACGTATTGCGATTCCTAGAGTTATTTCTAGGTGGTCTAAAATGATTCATTTTAGACTCATTACCAAAATTCCTAGAGTTGTTTCTAGGTGGTCTAAAATGATTAATTTTAGACCCATTAGTGAAGTTCTTAGAATTATTTCTAGGCGGTCTAACTTCATTTCTATCATCCTTTCTAATATTCTTCTTAATTTCTTCAATTGTTTTAGGATCATCAACACTACTTTTTCTAGTGTGTTCCTAAGTTCTATGTTCTCTATTTTCAAAGAACTACAAGAAGAACAATTGGAACTTTGATCAATTGAAGAGGCTTCATTCATCTCCTTAATTTTATTTTTAAGATCAAGATTATCATTTTTAAAAAAATTATTTTCTTCTTCTAAGACTTTAATTCTAGCCTTGGCCTCTTTGGAGATTTTTGAAATCTTTTTCAATTCAACATATAATTCTTGAAAGGCTTTTTGTAATTCTTCAAAAGAATAAGAGTTAGAATTACTTACCTCTTCTTCCTCGTTGGCCATGAGGCATAGTGCGGCAGTTTCATCGCCCGAGCTGTCCGAATCCCATGTCACACGCCTTTGGTGTTTGTTCTTCTTCTTGTCCTTGGATTTTGGACAATGTGATTTGGTGTGGCCAAGTATTCCACAATTTTGGCATGAAGGACTTGGTTCTTCCTTCTTTATTTCCTTTTTCATAAACTTATAAAACTTTTCGATCAAGGCATTGAAAATATTATCATCATCGCTATCCGAATCACTTACCTCTTCTCTTTTAGAGGATGAGGCTTTGAAGGCAACACATGGACCTTTATTTCCAAGATAAGGATTAAGAATAGTGCTTTCATAAGTTTTGAGGTTACCTCTTAGTCCATCAATTGTGACGTCCGTGATTCCTATCGACTCGTGGATGGCGTTGGCTTTGGATCGCCATTCGGGAGTGAGACTCCGCAAGATTTTTCGAACAAGATCTTTGTTCGAGTATACTTTCCCGAGAGCATGGAGATTGTTGATGATCATTGAGAACCGATCGAACATAATATCGATGCTTTCATTTTCCCTCATTCTAAAGAGTTCATATTCATGTGTTAGAAAATCAACTTTTGATTCTCGGACTTGAGGCGTACCTTCATAAGTGATTTCAAGTTTATCCCACATCTCCTTGGCGGTTGTGCAGCAAGAAATCTTCCGATAGTCATCCGGATTCACCGCACAATATAATAAATTGACGGCCTTTGTGTTATTTTCAACTTTCTTGATGTCCTCGGCAGTATATTCATCTTCCTCCTTTGGAACCGTGGTTTCTCCAACTTTCTTTGTCGGCATTTGTTCACCGTTCTTGATGATTTGCCACAGACGAAAGTTATTTGATTGGATGAAGATTCTCATCCGCTCTTTCCAATATGTGTAATTTGTTCCGTCAAATAGTGGAGGCCTATTGGTGGAGTGTCCTTCGCTCATCATTCCTGCGTTCAATATTCTCAACAAAAAAATATATCGTTCTCTCAACCGGTTAAGGCTTTCAGAGAGTTAGGCTTTGATACCAATTGTTAGGATTTATGCCCGTCACTAGAGGGGGGTGAATAGTGCGGCACGAGAATATTGATAAATATTGCAAAATTATATTGCAGGAGTAAAGTAAATGCAGTAATTAAAAGATTAAGGAAAGGACACACCGAATTTATACTGGTTCACCACAACGTGTGGTTAGTCTAGTCCCCGAGAGACTCTCTCGAGTTTCCACTAACTCCATTAAGCTTACGGGTGCCTAACAAACCGTTACACTTGATCGTAGATGTACACTCTACAAGACTTCAACTTGCTCGAGGATACCTCACCTCAAGACTTCACCTTGCTCGTGGATACCGCACCACAAGACTTCACACACTAAGATTGAGGGTACTTAGCAAACCCGACAATCAATGAGAAGATATGGTCTTCTCAAACACCTTTCTATTTTACAACAAGAACTCTCTAAAAAATAGTAGATAAAGAGATACAATATTAGCTCTATGAACAACTCAAAGTTGTCACTCAATTGGCTCAACAAAAGCTCTAAAATGATGCACAAATAATATCAATATGTATGTGAATAATGAGAGGTGTTGTGTGTCTCAAATCAGCTCAAAAGACCTCTATTTATAGGTGGTAGAAGTAGTATGTCCGTTGCTTAATTGGCAATCAATTATGCTGATTTTATGCCAAGATAATCGATTATCAGATTTGCATAATCGATTATCAGCTTACCGTTACAAAATCGGAAGCTGATTTTGTGCTAGAATAATCGATTATTGGATTTGCATAATCGATTATCTGCCTGTCGTTCAAAAACTTTGGCAATGGATACAAGATAATCGATTATGCCCAAGTGCATAATCGATTATCCTACTCTGCGGAAATTTCCAATAAATGGAATTTCCCAGAATAATCGATTATCACTTTTGCATAATCGATTATTCACCTATGCTGTCCAGAATTGAAAACTTACTTCAAAAACCATTTTGGTTAAAATGAAAACGTTAAAATCATTTTGTTTGAAGTATTTGAAATATGTTTATGATAAATATGATTTGATAAAAAGATTTTATGCATATTTATGATGACCTATGTTGAGCCAAAAGACGAGATAACTTAAACGTTGCTCTTACATTGGTTCTACCTAACGACCTACGTCTTGGGTCTTCGGTCTTGAACTTTTGAGCTCGTCTTTAGCTTTTCCATGCAATCCATTCATCAATATGCTTCTCGGCATTCAATCTTGATTGTTTGTCATATAATAACGTTGTTTGACACTTGAATTCATTGTTTGTCATTCATCAAAACCTATACCTGAAAATCATGCTAATACAACCAAAGCACACATATCATGGATTGAATGATTTTGTACAACTTCAAGACAATTCAATCTTGGAAATCAGAATACTGCTCAAACAGATGAAGCTGAGAACACTGATTTTCAAATAAGTCAAATTGAATACATATACAATACCGAAGATCCAAATAAACAAATCCCAAAATTCATCAACTGATCATATATAACAAGGTACTACTTCTGAAGATTTACAACCACACACATCAAATGAGGTGATTCCTAATAGCTCATTATCAGAAGTTACTAATCTACAATAAAATGATTTAGTGAGAAAATCAAGTAGAGTGAAGAACACCTCTATGGATGAAAAATTTTGTTTCCTTAAATATACATCAAGATCAGCCTTATGTTTTAGCTAAGTTCATATCATATGATAATATCTCCCCTACCTGCCAATCATTTATTGTTGCCTCATCATCTATTTCTGAACCTACAATCTATCAAGAAGCAGTCAAAGATCCTAGATGGATAGAGGCTATGAAAACTGAGATTTAAGTTTTACAAAACAATCACACCTGAGATATAGTTACACTGCCTAAAGGAAAATCTCCTATAGGATGCAAATGAATTTACAAAATAAAATACAAAGCTACAGTAGAAATAGAGAGATTCAAAACAAGATTGGTTGCAAAATGATTTAGCCAAAAGAAGGAATAGATTATCAAGAAACTCTCTCTAGTGGTAAAGATGAAAACTGTGAGAACAGTGTTAGCAATTGCTGTTACCAGACAATGGGACTGCCCCAAGGATTTATCAGTCAGGGGGAGACAAGACAAAGACCAGTGTGTGGACTGATTAAATCCTTATATGGTTTAAAACAGGCACCAAGGCAATGGAATGCAAAACCCACTAAAGCTTTGTTAAAGGCTCAATTCATCCAAAGTCAATATGACCACTCCTTATTCTTCAAGAAAACCTTAGAAGGCATTATTATAGTATTAATGTATGTGGATGACATACTCATCACCGTAGATAGCTTAAAATTAATAGAAGAAACTAAGAATGATTTACAACACGCATTCAAAATAAAAGACTTGGATGAACTCAAATATTTTCTAGGAATTGAATTTGCAAGGCCCGGTAAAGGAATTCTAATGCATCACATTTGAACTGATTTCAGAAACAGGTCTGGGAGCAACCAAGCATGTTGTAACTCTTCTTGAGTTCAATATGAAGTTAACAACAAAGGAATATGGTATATATGTAAACAAAGGCAAAGAGACAACCGATGAAGATGAAGAACTGCCAGAGCTAATTTCTTATCAGAGGTTAATTGGAAAATTACTATATCTAACAATGACTCGACCAGATATTGCATTCAGTGTTCAACATTAAGTCAATTTCTTCAGAAACCTAAAAAATCTCACATGGAAGCAGCACTCAGAATTTTGAGATATCTGAAACAACAACGAGGCCAAGGAGTTCTATTGTCTAGTAAAAATAATACTGAAATTACAGCCTATTGTGATGCAGACTGGGCAACTTGTCCTCATTCTAGGAAGTCTGTTTCTGGCTATTTAATTAAATTTGTTGAATCCTTAGTCTCCTGAAAATCAAGAAGACAAACAATTGTGTCCAGAAGCTCTGCAGAATCAGAGTACATAAGTCTTGCATCAACAGTGGCATAATTCATTTGGCTAGTTGGCTTACTAACAGAAATGAGGTTTAATATCAAACAACCTGTTAGTGTATACAGTGATAGCAAAGCAGCGATGCAGATTGCAGCAAATCCAGTCTATCATGAACGCACCAAACATATTGAAATAGATTGTCATTTTATTAGAGGAAAAAATCTTACAAGATTGATTACAACAAAGTTTATCCCTACTCAAGAACAACCAGCTGATATTTTGACCAAGGGACTAAACAAGATCCAGCATGAGTATCTAAACTCCAAGCTTGGAACTTTAAACATCTTTATAGTTCCTAGCTTGAGGGGGAGTGTTGAGAAAGGAGTCACCCAAGGGTAGTTTAGTATTTGCCTCCTATTAGTCTCCACCAATAAGGTTAAAGAAGGTGGTTAAATAGTTGAACAAGTGGCAATATAGATACACACATGTAATATTTATTTTATACAATATATAAATAAAAAAAGAAGAAAGTGTTGATTACATCTTCTCCTTCCTCATTTTATATTCTGATTTCTCTCTCTCTCTCTTTCATACATCTTCTTCTTCATCTGCTTCTTTCTCGTGTTTAATTTCATATGTACGTATTCATAAAAAGTCATTCGCTCCTTATGTACGTATTCATAAAAAGTCATTCGCTCCTTATATTTGAGAAGAGAAGTAAGTGCTACTATAATTATACTGCAATATTTAATTAAAAACAGTTTAGTTACACTATTTATTTTTGTGTAAAATTTGATATTTTTTAAAATAAGTGTATTCAAAACAAATTGATTATTTATTATGGATGAAAGGAAGTACTACCAAAGTTTGAAATTTTGATGAGTTCAATTAGTGACTATTGGAGTTCTTCAAAGTTATGAAAGTATTATTACGGTAAATACGAGAAAATTTGATGTGGCATTATAATTTAATCAAAATCAAGCACCACCCTCCACCGGCCATCCTTACTGCCGAAAGGCTGTATTATCTATGAAAAATAATGCCACATCTCAAGCCGGCTGTGTTACTACCGTTGTTTCCTTTGCTTAATATCTCGTTGCTTTATTATTTTACTGTTGTTGTTATTATCTTTATTATTTTTTATATGACTTCTTCAGTATTGTTTTACTTTTTCAAACCATTTTTGAAATATTTTTTTGAGTCAAAACTTTATCGAAAATAATTTTATTTCCACAAGATAGAAATAAAGTCGATATATTTATTATTCCTTCCCGACCGTATTAGTAAAAATACGTTGGTATATTATTGTTTCTTTTTTTAGCGGTACCTACCATAAGATATTGTTAGCAGGTCTCCTAAGTCCTAACAAAACTTTTGAAAAAATTCAAGAGTTCTTTGTTATATGTTACTTGTGGTTTTGCTTGTGGCCACCCACCCACAAATAAGAGAATGGGTCCCTGCATTATATCTCACGATTAATATGGTGATCAATGTCAACTAAAAGTTAAATTTAGAAAAAGTAGAAGAATAACTTCTATGCCATTCGATGTGATATATTTTTCTTTTAATTTATTTTTTTTTAAAAATATTTTTGCTTTTATTTTTAGACATAAGGTCAAATATATTGATCACAAGCCATCAAACTTGGTCAAATGTCTTCATCTCAGCCAAGCCATTGAACATCTGATCATGTATGCTCTTTTAAACCATTTAATATCGACATTCTTATAGGAGTTTGCATAATTAATTCATTGGGGATGCCGTTAAAGTATTACTCTTGATATCTTCATTAGTGTCAAAAATGCTATCTAATTTATGAATTATATTCCTATCAAATAGGATCAAATACGGAGTGTGGGCTGATTTATGATGAGAGGTTACGTAATTATCTCATGGCAATCATTTGGAAGGGTTTCTTTTATATATAATATATTTGGTATTCGATATTTATTGACCTACTAATTCAAACTCATATCGCGTAAAATCAATTAAGAGAGAGACAGAGAGTGCTTCCTAGCAAAACATTATCTATCTTCAAAGCTCAAACCAAAATCGCTTATTAAGAATGTAGGATTCTATCCATCTACTCCCTGAAGTGGTCATTCATTGAAAAGGTACTCGGTATACTTTTGGTCAAATGAAATTTTATTTCAACCATAAGCAATTTACATCAGTTGTTCATGTGGACTCTAGAACAGTTCTCAAATTACAATCAAAATAGTAAGCTTTACAACTATGGTTGTTAAAAACTATTTTTCTATTACAGACAAAAACATTGTTACGATTGTGAAGAATCGCATAAGGGATAGTGTTTCATTCCAGCAATGTGCACTTGAATTGTAATCTCCTTTGCTCGATCTTGGCTGGTTCTGCTCAGTTGTTGAAACCTTCTGTTGTTTCTTTCCGTCCAGATGGTGTAGACTACTGCTGCAAACACCACCCCTAGGATGGCTTCCCTGGGATTCCCGCTATTGACATTATCTGATAGCCATTGTACTTCTGATTCCCATGTACCAATTGTTCTTTGACACTTCAACCATTGTAATATACCTTTCCACAGGTTTTTGGAATATATGCAGTCAAAGTATAAATGATCATGTGTTTCTTCAATATCTCTTCCACATAGGATGCAGGATGTATTAATTTGAAGACCCCACCTAACCAATCTGTCCACTGTTTCCAGTCGCTTGTGCAGAGCCATCCATAAAATGTATTTCTATTTTGGGAGCATGCCATTCACCATCACTAAGTTTTTCCATCGGACCTTGGTGTGTTGCGGGGTGGTATGAATGTATGCTTTTCTGATGCTAAATTGCCCATTTTGAGTACATGTTTGCATTCTTCTCCCATCATTTACCCACCATTCCCTTGCTCCAATCAGTTCCCTTGCTCCAAAAAGTACTCGGTATACTTTTTCCCTATGTAAGGTTTTGTTTTTTGACTCAAATGGTAGCAAGTGTTTTTCCTTTAACGAGAATATTTACCTCGAAAATATGAGTAATAATTAAATTTAATTTATAGTTTAAAGATACGTGATTTGGTTCAATACTAATTAATAACGAAAAACTATAACGTATAAATGAAAGAGATAAGCAAATCAAACCAGTATGCAACTGTGCAAGACAGTCTCGACCTCGAGCTAGGTGACCTCGAGGTTGGTTAAGAATAGTAAAATAAAAACAATCAAGTAAAAAGACGATTCTGATAATATATGAATAAGAAAGTAAGATAGTATATTCTTTTAATGATTTATGATCGTTACAAATGATTGGGGTCCCCTTTATATAATAGGGGAACCTTAAATAAGGTACAATAAAGAATCATATTGAGACAATTGTCTAACTGCCTAATACAGATACGTACAAATTTATTCCGGGATTTGCGCCATGATCTTGGGGATGTGGCAGGAATCTTGCTCATTCTGTTACAATCTCATAATGGCACCATCTCAGGGTTGAGTATACTCGGCTTCGATACTCATCGGGTACTTCGATCCTCGTGCCTTGTACTCTGTCGTCGAGTTCGAGCCTAGTCCATCAAGCTCGAACTCGATTCATCCTTAACTCGGGCGTAAGGCGACCACTCAAACCCGTGGAATCAGGCATACCTGATTTCGATCGTATACAGAGATTTTATGTGACACAAATCCGAATTCGTTTGGAAGGAATCTCCGCACACATTAAATTAAATTATAAATCCTCGCGTGCTTTATTAATTTCTTTGTCTAAGGTCATGTGAGCCATTTTTCTCCTTGTAACGTGGTAAAAGAAAGATGAATTTTCATAAACCACGGCCTAGTAACAATAGTTTGCCAAATTATAATTCATAATTACTATTCTATTTTACCACTAATTGTATTCGTTCGAGCAACGAATACAAGATACAATATGTTTATTCAAACGCATAAAAAATACAATCAAGACGAAATACAGAAATACCAAAAAAAAAATACTCTTGGAGAGAGTTAAACTCAAGACCTCCACTAACTAAGTGAATGCTCTAGCCAGCTAAGCTATAAAAGCTTGTTGCTCTCTATTTCAGTTCAAAATAATTAATCTTTTATTTCATAGATTTGCTATAAAGTCCAAATATTATAGTTACAGATGATAAATTTACTGAAAGTATAATTACAAATGATAAATATGATGTACGTGTCGCGTACCAATGAGCAGTTTTGACGGGACAACTGCAAGATCTGTAAGGTCATAGGTCAGATAAACATTGCACGAGGCGTTCTATTTAATTGTCCCTATTTAACTTATACTTATATTCTTTTAAAAATTCTTAACTTGTACCCACTTTCTAAACAACTTCAGCTCCTTTCTCCTTCTCTCTCCTCCTCGTCGCTGATTGTGAACATGTTTCAGTAATTGTCACGAAGGAAGAGAGTACTCGTCTCCCTGCTAACTCTAAGAAGAATGCCAAGTTTCGATCCATCTCCTCTCTTTATCCCGTATATGTGTTGCATATACTTAAGGTTGACGACGACGCAGTTAACACATACTCCTAAGTCCTAAATATAGAGTTAGTATTATCCTTTAGCAAACTTAATCTATGAATGTTCAAGGTTCTAATTAAGAACAGTACGTAGAAACTTATAATGAAGCTTGTATATTTGAGCGCGAAGTATTATAACACAATGATGACAGTTCTTTCTATCCGATAAAACTTTAATTCTAGAATTGAAATTGGACTTCGCCGGTTACAAATAAAAACTTCAATTCTAGAACTGAAGTTCACCAATTATAAAAATAAAAAGCTGAAGTTCGCTAGTTACAAAACAAAAACTTTAGCAATTACAAATAAAAACTTCAGCAAATAGAGAACAAAACTTCAGCTAATATGCTTAAGTTTAGCAATCACAAACAAAAACTCAGCACACTTGGTTCTGCACACTTGCTACTTCAATCCTGTCTACTAGAATGCTGAAGTTTTGTGTGGTTGTCTTTACTACTTCAACCCCGTATGCTGAAGTTACGCGAAAAAGTGGGTACGCTTGCAATTTTTTTCGCAAAGCGGGCACAAGTTTAAAATGTGACCCAAAAAGCGGTATCGATGCAAAAAGCAGGTATACTCTTGCCGAGAGTTAAACTCAAGAACTCCACTAACTAAGTAAATACTCTAACCAACTAAGCTATAAGAGCTTGTTGCTCTCTTATTTCAGTTCAAAATAATTAGTCTTTTATTTCATGAATTTACAATAAAATTCAAATATTATAGCTAACGAATAATAAATTTACTGAAAATATAATTACAAATAATAAATATGCTTGACGTGTCGTGTGTTGATGGGACATTGCAAGATCTGTAAGGCCATAGGTCGGCCTACTGCCCCGAATAACAAAAAGGTCCATGATTTCAAGACTGCTATAGACATAACTTAACTTCATGGACAAGAGAGTACGGATCCGTGAAAACATACAGAGAATCGGAGAAAATTTAGAGAGAGAAAGTAGAGAGAAGGAGGAGAGAATAGAAGAGTCTCGAAGAAGACTCGGTTATCAGAAACTGAGCAAATGACCCTTCTGAAGGGTCAAGAGTTATGTGAATGTATATATTAAATATACTTATTATAAAAGCAGCCTATTTACAAATACAGCCTATTTGCACATATAGCCTATTTTACAAAAGAATACAAAAGAATAAAGGAATTACAGAATTAGCCACAATTAAGGAAATGACCAATTATTAGGCTCAGAATTAGTGTATCATCATAGCCTATATCTCAACACCCCCCCCCCCCCCTCAAGTTAAAGGGGGGGGAAACCACCTTTAACTTGGACAAAATAGGAGAAAGAGCAGTCCCGGATAACGCTTTCGTCAACGGATCAGCCAACTGTTGAGAAGTGGAAACATGGGAAAGTGTTAGAAAACCATTGCGTATCAAAGTACGAACGTAATGACAATCCACCTCAATATGCTTAGTACGCTCATGGAAAACTGGATTATTAGCAATGTGTACAGCAGCTTGACTATCACAAAACACAGAAATAGGAGATGAAACAGATACCCCAAGATCAGCAAGCAAACGAGATAACCAAGTGAGTTCAGCAGTAACCTTGCTTAAAGCCCTATACTCAGCTTCAGCTGAAGAAAGAGAGACAACAGGTTGTTTCTTCGACTTCCAACTTACCAGGCTGCCACCCAACAATACACAAAAACCAGTAACAGAGCGGCGAGTGTCGGGACAAGCTGCCCAATCACTATCAGAGTACCCAGACAAAGAGAAGTCAGCAGCATCAGAGTAAAATAGACCCAAAGAGGAAGTGCGCTTAAGATACCTCAAAACATGTAAAGCAGCAGACATATGGGGAACCCTTGGGGATTTGAGATACTGACTCAGATGTTGCACGGCAAAGCATATATCAGGTCTAGTATGGGTTAAAAACAATAATTTGCCAACAAGACTCCTGAACTGATCAGGAGCGGGTAAAAGATCACCAGAATCAGCATGTAATTTTAAAGAAATGTCTAGAGGGGATACAACAGGGGAAACAGAGACACAGTCGAAATGATGCAACAAATCATGAACATATTTATGCTGATTCAGATGAATCCCACCAGGGATTTGTTTAACCTCAAGACCCAAGAAATAATGCAATGACCCTAAATCCTTTATCTTGAAAGTATCATCCAAGAAGGCTTTTAAGCCTGCAATCTCATCACAGTCAACCCCAGTAACAATTATATCATCCACATACACAGCCACCACAACAAGGGAATCAGGATTACCTTTCAAGAACAGTGAATAATCATTCAAAGAATGCCTGTAACCTCTAGAATGAAGGGCAGAGGACAGCTTAGCATACCACTGCCTGGAGGCCTGCCTGAGCCCATACAAAGACTTCTTTAGTTTACAGACCAGAGGAAGAGAAGAAGAAGAAGAAGAAGAAGCAGTAGAAGAAGAAGTAGAAGAAGGATCAGACACCACCAAACCTGGAGGAAGTTTCATATACACTTCCTCATCCAAATCACCATGAAGAAAGGCATTGTTAACATCCAGTTGGAACAATGGCCAGTGATTTTTAACAGCCACTGCAATGAGACACTTGACTGAAGTCATCTTTACAACAGGAGAAAAAGTGTCTGTAAAGTCCACACCTTCAACCTGTGTGTCACCCCTAATAACCAACCTTGCTTTGTATCTTTCAATAGAGCCATCAGATTTATATTTGATCTTGTAAACCCACTTACAGCCAATAGGTTTCTTACCTGGAGGAAGATGCACAATGTCCCAAGTGTGGTTAGCATCCAATGCATCAAATTCCTTCCTCATAGCATCTTGCCAAGCTGGTACAGAGGCAGCTTGAGAGTAAAACATAGCTTCAGATTCCAAGGGAGAGGAAGAGGAGCCAGAGAAGGCTGGAAGTTGGCAAACATAGTCTTTGAGGTAAGAAGGAGGGAGATGTGATCTGGTGGACTTTCTGGGAAAAGCAACAGGCTGGGAGACAGGCAATGTAGGAGGGGAGATGTCATGACTGAAAATAGGAGAAGGAATAGACACTGAAGAATCAGGAGAAGAGTGAGGAGGAGAAGAAGGAGAAGATTCATGGGAAGATGGTAGGGTGAAAGATTGAGGGAGAATGTCATCAGAAAAGGGAACAGGTGGAGGAGAAGGAGAAGAGGGAGGAGGACTTGAATGGAAAGTGAGTTTCATGAAAAACAACATCCCTATAAATAAAGCATTTCTTGGAATTCAAGT
This sequence comes from Nicotiana benthamiana, assembly GCA_034376525.1. Classification (NCBI taxonomy): domain Eukaryota; kingdom Viridiplantae; phylum Streptophyta; class Magnoliopsida; order Solanales; family Solanaceae; genus Nicotiana; species Nicotiana benthamiana. The sequence goes on from CM067332.1 coordinate 72,436,364, forward strand.
CATAAAGTTTATAACCTTTCTTACCAAAGGGATAACCAAGGAAAACACAGGAATGAGCTCTGGATTTCAGCTTATCCCTATGAGGGATAGGCACAGCAGCATAAGCCAAACAGCCAAAAACTCTCAGATGAGAATAGGAAGGGGGAGAACCATGTAATAATTCATGAGGAGATTTGTAATGAAGCACCCTGGATGGCAGTCTATTAATGATGTATGTTGCAGTTAACAGACAATCACCCCAAAAAGAAATAGGCAAACCAGACTGAAAGAGAAGTGCTCTACAAGTTTCAAGTAAAGACCTGTGCTTTCTCTCAACAACCCCATTCTGTTGAGGAGAATGAGGGCAAGTTGTTTGATGCACAATCCCAAGTTTACTAAAATAGGAAATCCCTTCAGCACTGGAACCCAGTTCCAGGGCATTGTCACTCCTGACAACCTTGACCAGGGAATTAAATTGAGTTTGAACATAGGAAATGAAGGATTGTAGTAGAGGGAATGCATTACTTTTAGAACCCATTAGATGTGTCCAGGTAGCTCTAGAAAAGTCATCAACTATGGTGAGGAAATACTTGCTACCAAGGGATGTAGGGGTATGGTAAGGACCCCAAGTATCCACATGAATAAGTTGGAATGGTTTGGTAGTGCTAATGCTACTGTCAGGGAAGGGCAATCTGGTTTGTTTAGCCATAGGGCAAATTGAGCAAGGGAAAGGTTGTTTAGCAGCAATAGAAAAAGGCAAATTAGAATCATGTTTCATATTAGCAAAAGATGTATGTGCTAATCTCAAATGCCAAATATAGTTCATATCATCAGGAACAGCATTATTACAACTGGAAGATTGAATAACTGAGCTAAAATGTTTGTTATCAGAAACAATATCATCATTACAAACATCTGAGTCACTATGCTCAAGAGAAGAAGGCTTGGAAGAGGCAGAAGAGGAAGAGGGTGACCAAGAGTACTTGTACAAGCCAGCCTCCTCTTTACCAAAATCCAGAAGCCTCTTCAGAGAAAGGTCCTGTAACAGGTAAAGAAGGCATGAGGTTGGTGTAAACAAGACTAAACAATTCAATTGTTTCATCAACTTATGAACAGAGATCAAATTATGTTTGAAAGAAGGAACTAGAAGCACATTATGAAGAGTGAGGGAAGGAGTCAATGCAAATGATCCTGTACAAGTAACTTTGACCTTATAGCCATTAGGAAGTGAAACAAGGTAAGGTACAGTTAGGGGTATAATGTCAAACAATAGATTTTTATCATAAGTCATGTGATTGGAAGCTCCTGAATCAATGATCCAGGTAGCAGAATTTATGTGTGTAAGCATGCATAACTTGGAATCAGAAACAAGACTCTCAGACATGAAAGTACCAGCAAAATTAGCAGAACTCATGGAAGAAGAAGTTTGATCACTGGTTGAAAGTGTCTGTTGAATCAAGCTCACAATCTGATCACATTGTTGTCTGCTCAACCCTGGTATCACAGGTTGACTGGCAATAGGATCCCCTAGAGGAGCAGACACACTTGAAATTCTTGGATCAACAGATACACAATCAGTACTAGTGGAAAGATGAGCAGCAGATTTCCTTCCCTTGATGTAAGAATTGCTTTGAGGAAAACCATGGAGTTTGAAACACTTATCAATTAAGTGTCCAGACTTCTTGCAATATCTGCAAAATAAGTTTCCTCTGTTTTGCTCAAAATTGACTTTAGGTCTGAAATTAAAACCAGACAATTTCCCTTGGTTGGACCCAGCAGGGGGCCTATCAGTGTGAGCATTAAAAGACATTGAGTCTGGGCTCATATGGGAAATGGACTTGACCTGTCTTTGCTTTTCATCATTCAACACAATATTATAAACACTGTCAAGGGAAGGAAAGTGTTGCATCATTAACAAATTGCTTCTTACACCCAAATATGTCTCATTTAGTCCCATAAGGAACTTATAAATCTTGTTCTCATCATCTTCCTCAATGATACCATTCTTAGCAGCACAAGTGCACTTCTGCCCATGGTTTGGGACCATTGTCCCCAACTCATCCCACAAACTCTTGAGTTTATTAAAGTATGAGGCTACATCAAGGGAACCCTGGGAAGTTTGGGAGAGTTCTCGCTTTAGTTCAAAAATTTTGGTTTTGTTAGGAGTACCATATCTCTTCTCAAGTTGAGACCACATGCTTCGTGCAGTGTCAGAGTATTGAACACTGTCAGCTATTTGAGATGACACAGAAGAAGTTAACCATGACATAACAAGCATGTTACATCTATCCCACAACCTCTGCAAACTCACATTATTACTAGGTCTGGAAAAGGAACCATCAATGAAACAGATTTTATTTTTAGCAGATAAAGCCATAGTCATTTTACGCTTCCATCCTCCATAACCACTTCCTGAGAAAGGAGTGGGGACTAAACATGCACCAGGAACATCAGAAGAATGCACAAATAATGGATTGGAAGGGTCAATAGGACCGGAGTTAGCACCAGAACTACCAGCATTCATGTTAGCAGCCATGCTCAACAAATGAATTAAATCTTTTGAAAAAAAATCACCAAACAATATTCACAGTCTACACAGTCAATATTCTCAAGTCAAATGATCTATTCACAAATAGACAGTCACATATACAAACAAGGAATCACCACCAGAGAATAGGAACGAGGTTACCGTCCTTCTTCGCAACCGGAAGATCGGCCTTTAACAATAGGCAAAACCCTAGGTAGTGTAACCATCAAAACTTTACCACAAACGTTGACAAAGATGTCACAGCACCACCGATGATGACCAGAACTTCAGCAAAGTAAGTATCAAACCACCGGATGGTAATCAAACACTCGATTTGACCACCAGAAAACCCTAGAGGTTGAAACTCACCGCAAAATCTCCGAAAAACTCACAATAAATGATTGAACCTTTCAATACAGAAGGAACAAACGTAGATCGTGAAGGTAAAGGGACCGAAGAACCCTAACATGGTTGAAACCATCATCGATCTTTTCGATCTCAGAAAAATCCCAAATTTTTTTCAAAAAATAGTTCAGATGAACTATTGATTCACACGATAACATCACCGGATCATTGTACCGGCTCTGATACCATGAAAACATACAGAGAACCGGAGAAAATTTAGAGAGAGAAAGTAGAGAGAAGGAGGAGAGAATAGAAGAGTCTCGAAGAAGACTCGGTTATCAGAAACTGAGCAAATGACCCTTCTGAAGGGTCAAGAGTTATGTGAATGTATATATTAAATATACTTATTACAAAAGCAGCCTATTTACAAATACAGCCTATTTGCACATATAGCCTATTTTACAAAAGAATACAAAAGAATAAAGGAATTACAGAATTAGCCACAATTAAGGAAATGACCAATTATTAGGCTCAAAATTAGTGTATCATCATAGCCTATATCTCAACAATCCGGAAAGCCACACGTTCATGGGTGATTTGCATAAATTGGACACTTCGGTATCATAATTTTTGGATAACCTTTGTTTCATGGTAGAATTTCAAGTTTAATAAATGTCTCTGTGGCTTGCTTTATGAACAATAATTTTTTTCTTTTGACCTTAAAGATTTGTCCATGAAGTAAGGAGTGGTCAACTAATTAAGATCATCTATTTTTAAGGTCATTAGATATAATTTCCTGCATATTTGTACCATAACATTTTGGCCTCAGAAAACATGTAATTTGAAAAAAGCTACTATTGAATTCTCAAATTTCTTCCAAATATCAAGCACTTCAAAGACTACACCAAGCCCTACTTGATTATTATATAGGTCTTTCTCATTAATCATTTGATAGGATGATTATTGTTTGTGGTACAGGGAGTACAATGATTGGGGTTGTTGGGCCCTAGAATTGGATGGTTGATGTTCTGAAATGGTTGGATCTGGGGCGGATTTAGGTTATTTTTACGGTGTATGTGAACACATGATTTTTTTATTATTATGTATATATTTTGTAAAATTGATGTAATATAACATGTTACCTATACTTCAAAAAACTTAACATGAATTGATTCCCACTTAGTACTTCTTTTTCTTGCTTTTTCATTGGTGCACACAAATATTAGAAATTTTAAGTCCGCCTAGAATTAGTGGTGACACAAGTGGTCTCCCAATATTATAATTCTTTTTTCTTTTAGTTAATTGTTCTTTTAGCATAAGATCAATAAAATATAAACAACAACAACAACAACAACAACTATCCATTATAGTCTCACAAAGTGGGGTCTGGGGAGGGTAATATGTAGACGAGCCTTACTCCTACCCGAAAGGGCAGAGAGGCTGTTTCCAATTGATCCTCGGCTCAGTGAGGGTAAGGAAAATATAAGTAGGTACAATTAATTAAAATTACTAAATTAAAGCTAGTATAATCAAATACTTTGTGAACACTTAATATATTATTGATAAGTTATCTCGTATAATAGCAGTGTTCTAGTACTTTATGCAAACACATACGACATAAAAACAAAATCCAACCAAATACCCGATCGACCTATACTTCTTGGCTAATGGTGTAGTCAAAGCACCCAAGTTAGGTTGAAAAAATCTAGTGTAGATCCCACACGCACACCCAAATCACCAAGAACTTTTAAAGAATCCGAGCAACATAGCCAAATCATGACTGTAATTATGTAAAAATCAAGACAGGCAAATGTAAACGGGAAAGCAATGGCAGAATATAATGTCAAACTGAAGCACATAAAAACATCAGTTAATAAGAAACGCTTCGCAAGTTCCATGTTGTCTAGCAGAGGGGAAGGCAAACAAGATCAATAAAATATAACACTCAAAATTGAAAAACAAAACATAAGAGTTTTTGGTAGTCACATTTTTCTATTCAAAGTTTACCCTAGCCGAATGTCTCTTGGAAGCAGCCTCTCTACTGATAATGTAGGGATAAAGTTTACGTATATACTATCTTTTTCATATTCTATTTGTGGAAATATATCGGGTATGTTGTTATCTTTTTCTATTCAAATTGTAATTGATCATAGGAGATCATTTCCTCTATTGCTTATAGGAGGTTGTATTTGGCGTTTGTTGAAAATCTCAAAAACACCATAAATGAATTGGTTTATGAGTTTTTAGACAATTAGATAAGCTGGAGTTTGGGAATCTTCAAAAGAAGAAAAGAAGCTAACTTTCTTTACAAAAATAACTCAAACAAATGCATATTACAAATTCGATTTTGTAAAATTTTCAAAGAAACACCACCTTTGACATGTTCAATAATGCAATCATTTGATGAGGGCCCAAAATCATTGGCTGTTATTAATGAATTAAGTGTAAGATGTATGGATTTATATCTAGATATATGGACTTATATCTACATACATATGAACAATATATGGATAAATTATATGTTATGTGCTATCTTTTGGTTTGGCCTAATTATGTGGTCTTATGGACATAAGGTTAAGGGGGCCAATGTATTGTCATATAAAGTGTAGGACTAATGTGTAGATACCCAAAAGGGTAACCTTAGTTAATGATGGGCTAACTAAGGTTACATATATGTAACCATGGTTACATGCTTGTGACTCTTGAGTTATGTAACTCTTGTGACTCTTGGGTTATGTAACTCATTTGTTATTAAGTGGGGGTTATGGTTCCCACATTAGTGCAAGACAAGCTCTTCTTCCTCCCATTGAATCAAGAGTAAACAATCCATTGTTGTCTTGCAAATGGTGTGGAAAACCATATACCAAATTTGATTATTGTCATAACCTTTTTTATTTTGAACAATTCATATATATTGTTTTAAGTCTTGTGAGGCATTTGTGGTGATATACAACTTCAAGAAACTTGAAGGAAGGATCAAGGAATTCACAAGACATAAGGATAATCATCAAAAGGAGGTTCAACAATTTCCACATATGGATTCAGGTTAGCTTCCGCTCATGTAGTTTAAATCCAAATTATTCGACATGAAGGTTATTGTCTTTAGTAGGAATCATAATCCTAACAATTGGTATCAGAGCCACCCTTCATTTTGGATAATTTGGATGTTCATAAGATTCATGTTATGTTAGGATTCATGTTTTAGTTTTGTCAGAATTTTGTTTATGAAATTCTACCATGAAATAGCATGATCTTATGAATGTTATGTTTTGATTTGATGTTTTAATATGATGTTAAAACACTGTAAATAGCATGATTTTAGTAGGTTAACAACATGTTTTTATGTTTAAGATTCATGTTGAAAATCATGTGTTATTCAGAAAAAAAAAAAATTTGGTCACTGCCTTCAGACAATCAATTGTTGCCTTACACAATCGATTGTCTATGACTTTTAGTATTCTGGCAGTTTTTTCATGATCCAGTGAGTTGAAACGTTTTATATTATACCGTACAATCGATTGTCTTGTTCTGACAATCGATTGTCATGGTCCAGTAACTTAAAATTTTTTCATAAAACCAAAACAATCGATTGTGTTGGTCCAGTAACTTAAAATTTTTTCATAAAACCAAAACAATCGATTGTCTGGTTTTGACAATCGATTGTGTTGGTCCAGAGAATTAAATTTTTTTTATAAAAACCAAAACAATCGATTGTCTGGTTTTGACAATCGATTGTGTTGGTCCAGTAGATGAAATTTTTTTTTACGCCAAAGATAATCGATTGTCTATTGCTTACAATCGATTGTTTTTGTCCAGTAAGGTTAAAAACGTTTCAACTCTCTTAAGCTTCAGTGAATGTTAATTGTTTTAAAGTTCATCAATTCTTATAATATAGAATTGTCCTATCAAGCAAACAACGATTAACATTCAAGTGTTACATATCAAAATATGCAACACATTAAGTTGAGATTCATAAAATGGCTTAAGGAACTAAAGTTTATAGCATCTAATATTTTAGTTCTTCAATTGAAGCATTATGTTGCCAAAGTAACCTCTATTGTGTAGATTGATTAATTTTAAAATATAAGATGACTGTGGATGTTAGTCTTCCATGCGTTTAACACCGGCCCAAAGGAAGGTGTTATTTGGCAGGAACTCGAACATGCTTGTGGTGGTAAATATGAGACGATTATTTGGTTTTCCATGTGAATATTAAATTGGCCCAAAGGAAGGTTTAATATTTGACAGGAGTTTATTGTCTATATTTGATCACTACACCAAGAGTACCACTTACAAGTTGGTTTTCTGTCCAAAGACTAAAACCAATGTTGTGCTAGGTATCTTGTAATGGGAAATGCCTAACTTTGAATCTATAAAGTTAAAATTCAAGTAATTGTAAGCATGTGTTTAGTAATCCTTTTGTTCTATTTTCAGTAAATTCTTCTGCTTCTACGATCTCTGCTAATATCAATAGCATCCCTGTGCTTAACGGCACAAACTTTAAGGAATGGAAAGAGAATGTAATGATCGTTCTCGGTTGCATGGATCTTGACTTAGCACTTCGGACCGAGCAACCTACTCCTCTTGAGGATACATCCTCTCCTGATGACAGGAGGGTGATGGAGAAGTGGGAACGCTCGAATCGCATGAGTCTAATGATCATGAAGCGTGCAATTCCAGAATCATTCAGGGGCACTATGAATGATGAACCTAATGCCAAAGTTTTCCTTGAAAACCTCGAACAGCGTTTTATTCAAAACGAAAAGGCGGAAACAAGTACACTATTGAGTAAACTTGTTTCCATGAGGTATAAGGGCAAGGGAAACATTCGGGAGTACATTTTGGAAATATCTCATCTTGTTTCGAAACTTAAGTCACTCAAGCTGGATTTACCTGAGGAACTGCTTGTGTACTTTGTTTTGATATCTCTTCCTGCACACTTTAATCAGTTTAAGGTCAGTTACAACTGCCTGAAGGAGAAATGGACTCTTAACGAGCTCATTTCACATTGTGTGCAACAAGAGGAAAGGATAAAGCAAGATAAGACTGAAAGTGCTCATTTGGCATCTTCTTCTAAGGAAACTAAGAAGAGGAAAGATAAGGAAGTTGCGGTTGTAAGGCCCAAGATTAAGCAACGTAAGGAACCTAAGGTTGAAATTACTGAATTAGGTTGCTTTCTCTGTAATGGGACTGATCATGTAAAGAGAGATTGTACCAAGTACCATGCCTGGCGTGCGAAAAAAGGTACATTTCTGTCTCTGTTTGTTCTGAAGTTAATTTAATTTCGGTACCTAAGGATACTTGGTGGGTAGGTTCTACTGCTCACATAAGGATATCTATGCAGGGTTGCCTGAACTGCCGAAAACCAAAAGATGGTGAAAGATACATCTATGAGGGTGACGGCAAGAAGGTGCCAGTTGAAGCTATTGGCAAATTTAGGCTGTTGTTTAAGACCAGTTTTCATTTAGATTTGGATGAGACTTTTGTTGTACCGTCTTTTAGACGGAATTTAATTTCAGTTCCCCAATTGGACATATCTGGTTATAAATGTACATTTGGGGACAATAAAGTTAGTCTCTTTCGGAATTCAAATCTTATTGATACTGGTGTTTTATCAACATTTGATAGTCTATATTTGGTTGATACAATAACTTCAAATAAAGAAACTTTGCATACAAGTTTAAGAGGTACTAAAAGAAAATTAACTAATGAGAATTCTATTTCACTCTGGCATAAACGTTTGGGTCTCATATCCATTCAAAGAATTCAGAAACTTGTGTCAGATGGAATTCTTGATTCTCTTGATTCCTCAAATTCGGAAATTTGTATTGAGTGTATCAAGGGAAAAACAAACAAACAAGACTAGATTAGGTGCTAAGAGAGCTTCGGACGTCTTAGAATTGATACATACGGATATTTGTGGGCCATTTCCTACTCCTTGTCGGAATGGTCAACAATACTTTATCACATTCATAGACGATTACTCTCGTTATGGGTACCTATATCTTATTCATGAAAAGTCCCAATCCATATTAAAAACTGCAACTTATATTCTAAATAGAGTTCCAACTAAAGCTACAATCAAAACCCCTTATGAACTTTGGACTGGGCATAAACCCAGTATTCGGCATTTACATATTTAGGGTTGTCCAGCTAAGGCAAGGCCTTATAGGCCGAATAAACAGAAACTGGACGCTAAGACGGTTAGTAGCTATTTTGTTGGATACTCTGGAAAATCCAGGGGTTTTAAGTTTTATGATCCCACTTCCAGAACTAATTTTGAGAAGCGTAATGCTAGGTTCTTTGAGGATATTGAGTTTGGGGGGTGAGGAGATAAAGTTGTTAGAGATTTTGTCTTTGAGGAAGAACATGTGTCTTTCCCTCAAATTGTTGATCTTGGTCTTCCTGACTCGGATCACACAACTCTGGTTCAAGACAATCTCGAAAATCTCCCCCATCAGGATCCTGATATAACTAATGAAAATCAAACTCAACAACCTCAAGAAACTGAAATGCCATTAAGGAGATCCACTAGAGAGAGGAGAAATGCAATTTCGGATGATTATGTAGTATTTCTCCAATAAGAAAGTGATATTAGACTTGAGGAAGATGATCCAATCAACTTCCGTCAAGTCATTAAGTGTTCTAACTCTCAAAAGTGGATTGATGCCATGAATGATGAGATGAAGTCTATGAGCGATAATGACGTTTGGGAGCTTGTTACATTGCCCGAAGGTATTAAACCTATTGGTTGTAAATGGATTTTTAAAACCAAAAGGGATTCAGGGGGCAATGTTATTAAGTACAAAGCTCGTCTTGTCGCAAAAGGCTACACTCAGAAAGAAGGCATTGATTATAAAGAGACTTTCTCTCCAGTTTCACCGAAAGACTCTTTCAGGACTATAATGGCATTAGTAGCACATTTTGATCTTGAGCTTCATCAAATGGATGTTAAGACAGCTTTTCTCAATGGTGACATTGAGGAAACAATTTATATGGTGCAACCTGAAAACTTTGTTTCGGATGAATCAGAGAAGAAGGTTTGCAAATTAAAGAAATCCATCTATGGGCTCAAGCAAGCTTCTCGTCAATGGTATTATAAGTTTCATGCAGTCATTACATCTTTTGGTTTTGAACCAAATATTGCTAATGACTGTATATACCATAAGTTCAGTGGGAGTAAGTATATTTTTCTGGTTTTATATGTCTATGACATACTGCTTGCCTGTAACGATATAGCATTATTACTTGAAACTAAGAAATTTCTTTCAAAGAAATTTGAAATGAAAGATCTTGGTGAAGCTTCTTTTGTATTAGGAATTCTGATAATACGAGATCGCTCCAAAGGCGTTCTCGGTCTGTCACAAAAGGGCTATATCGATAAGGTTCTGAAAAGATTGGCATGCAGGATTGTAAACCAGGCAACACCCCTGTTGCTAAGGGAGACAAGTTTAGTCTCAAACAGTGCCCGAATAATACTTATGAAATTTCGGAAATCCAGAAGACACCTTATGCTTCGGCGGTAGGTAGTCTGATGTATGCTCAGGTATGTACACGACCTGATATAGCATATATTGTTGGGATGTTAGGCAGATATCTAAGCAATCCAGGTATGGACCATTGGTAGGCAGCCAAAAGGGTCATGAGGTACATACATAGAACAAAGGATTACATGCTTACGTATCGGAGTTCGGACCAGTTTGAGATCATTGGGTATACCTACTTCGATTTTGCCGTTTAGTCTAACAACAACAGTAATTTGACGAAAGCAAAACATAAGGACGTCAAATTTCGGGTTGTTAAAGAAAGAGTACAAAATGGACAATTGTGCATTAAGTACATAAGTACAAACTCCATACTTGCGGATCCGCTCACTAAGGGATTGACACCAAAAGTATTTCATGAGCATATTGCTTGTATGGGTGTCAAATCAGATAAGGATTATGTATTTTAGTGGGAGTTTGTATTGCACATTTATGTATTGTTCATTATATTCAGTAATTCAGTTATATCTGCGCAGATATTCAGTTTTAAAGTTTTTGTACTCTTACAGTATATGTTTGATCTCAATAAAGAGAACCAGTTGGAAATAGACATTCTATTGACCACACTTTATGTTATTTCCATGCTACATACCTACACTTGATCCATGTCGTTGGTTATATTGATATACGTGATCTATAATTGGTTCTAGTTACGAATGAGTAACGACGAGCTCTTAGGTCCTATGTTGGTATGATTGATGGACCGGATTGTTCATGACAATTTTATTGTGATAGCAATTTTGAGCTCCTAAGGTTATTTTGTAACATATAATACTAAGGTTTGTACATATGTATGTGTATCTCGTCCAAGTGGGAGATTGTAAGATATATGGATTTATATCTAGATATATGGACTTATATCTATATACATATGAACAATATATGGATAAATTATATGTTATGTGCTATCTTTTGGTTTGGCCTAATTATGTGGTCTTATGGACATAAGGTTAAGGGGGCCAATGTATTGTCATATAAAGTGTAGGACTAATGTGTAGATACCCAAAAGGGTAACCTTAGTTAATGATGGGCTAACTGAGGTTACATATATGTAACCATGGTTACATGCTTGTGACTCTTGAGTTATGTAACTCTTGTGACTCTTGGGTTATGTAACTCATTTGTTATTAAGTGGGGGTTATGGTTCCCACATTAGTGCAAGACAAGCTCTTCTTCCTCCCATTGAATCAAGAGTAAACAATCCATTGTTGTCTTGCAAATAGTGTGGAAAACCATATACCAAATTTGATTATTGTCATAACCTTTACTATTGTGAACAATTCATATATATTGTTTTAAGTCTTGTGAGGCATTTGTGGTGATATACAACTTCAAGAAACTTGAAGGAAGGATCAAGGAATTCACAAGACATAAGGATAATCATCAAAAGAAGGTTCAACAATTTCCACATATGGATTCAGGTTAGCTTCCGCTCATGTAGTTTAAATCCAAATTATTCGACATGAAGGTTATTGTCTTTAGTAGGAATCATAATCCTAACATTAAGCAGTATTTCAATTCAGAGTACTTCCTTCCCGGCAAAGTTAACCAATAATATATACATCTATATGGGCATCAGATGAGGGGGTGAAATATAAAAATAGCCAGATTTATAATTGATTGTTCAAAAATAGATCAATTTTAAAAATAATTAAAATTTAGTCACTTTTCATAAATTTGAGCGTTCAAAACTCAAAAAATATGCCAATATATTATACAGGAGTTCCAGCATAAGTATACTTGAACTCCATCATATTATACTGGAGTTCCAAAATAAGTATGTTAGATCTCCAACATAATATGATAGAGTTCTAGCACAAGTACACTTGAACTCCAGCATAATATACTGGAGTTCCAGCAAGTATACTGATCCAGCATAATATACTGGAGTTTGGAGCACTGGTATTCTAGTCTCCAGTATAATATACTGGAGCCAATAAAGTATATTGATCCAACATAATATGTTGGAGTTCATACACACGTACACCTGACTCCAGTATATTATGCTGGACCGGTCTCTATTGTAGCAAAATAATGGCTAGTTTTCATTAACTTAATAAACACTGATTATTTTTAAATGATCAATCCAAAAACTAATTATACCATGCTATTTTTACTCAAATGAGTGATAAATTGTTTGGGTAATATTTTTGACGAGTTGACTTTGTGTCGGTAGTAGGTTATAGTTCAACATGTTTAACTAGTGATTTTATTTTTACAAATCTACTTATCCAAAGCTCTTTGGTTAATAAAATCCAACAAGTTTATTGCCTCTTGGGGATGCAGATTTCTAATAGGCATATGAAAGTAGTGTATGAAATATCCAACCTTATCACTAAGTAAAATCATATCATATATATATATTTCAACCTCCACTCGTTTCTTTCTCCACATATATATAAACCCTTCCTCTCCTAGGGGTATATTTTGGGCCGGGTCCGGGGTCTAAACGGGCTAAACAGGCCAGGTAAACAATCTCGGGCTTAGGCGAGCCGATTTTTGGCGGTCCTGGGCTTCACGGTCTCGATGGGTGAAATTGGCCCACGACGTTCCTAAGCCCACATGGTCCCGGGCTAAATGAGCCGGGCCCATGGGCCTAAACGGACCTAACAGATTTTTTTGTTTCGGGCTATTTTTTTATTTTTTTATCTAAGTCAATTTCTTGTGAACTATATAGTATATATGTATATACTAATATAAATTGCTTACACATAGCTATATAAATATATATTATATATATAATATGTATAGTATGTATATGTAATTATATATTAAAGTTTGTATTTAATAAGTAAATTAACAAAAAAATAGTAAAACTAAATTTTCATGCACAATAAATTAATAATACTTCAAATTAGTGTATATAACATTATATATATATATACATGTGTGTGTGTGTGTATGTATTATAGTATATAGTTTATATAGTATGTATATATATAGTGTATATATATGTGTGTGTGTGTGTGCGTGTGTGTGTGTGTGTGTGTCTGTATGTGTGTGTGTATGTCTGTGTGTGTGTGTTAGATGTATATAGAATATGTGTTAGAATATGTATATATGTAGTATATGTATTATGTAGTATATATAGTATGTTATGTATATATATTTCCTTATATAATTTCTTGTAAATATATTATAGCTTACATAGAATTGTAAGTTAAATCTTCTAAAGAGTCAAATTTTTAACACAAAAAGAAAAAAAAAATTGCAAAGAGATACTCAAGGGAATATCTTATAACTTTTACTATTACGACATTAACTAAAATGACAATTTTCGTAGTCTTCCTCCCCCTCAATGGAATGAGCATAACAAGGTAATAATACCACCATTAAAAGGAAAGAAAACTAAGGAAGATGTGCCAAAATATAATTTACATATTAGTCTATGTATTATCTCTAACAAATCTCATAAATCCTTCAAGGTTTGGAGGAATTTCCGTTGGTGGTAGTGGAAAAGAGGCTTGTTCATCACCGCTTCCGCGCGAAGCAGCATCCTGCGCAAGTTCCGCTAGCATTTCTTCATAAGCTTCGTATATCTCTGGTTGCGGTACTCCAAGTCCAAAATTTCTTTTTTCCGAACGGATCCAATCTCCAAAGAGTACCGATTTTTCCAAGTTCTCCCTCATAGACGCTCTATGATCACCAATTTGAAGTCTCGCTTAACTGAAAGCACTCTCCGATGCTACTGTTGAAGCTTGAACACTTAAAATATCTCGAGCTATCCTTGAAAGAACCGGATAGTGTTTTTGTTTGTCCTTCCATCATTCCAAAAGATCAAAGGTGCCGTCTAGATTCCCCGTTTCAAGGCCCTACGACAAATAAACTTGAAGCTCATTTAGTTGTGAACTATCACCAAAATTATCACATTGAGAACCCCTGAACTCCTTTCAAGAACTAAGGGCTTTTAGGCCCACAGTTCTTTTAGATGATTGCGAACTAGACGAAGTAGGAGTTGGAACATTTGGTCTAGCATGATCTACAACAAGTTGATAAGCATTCTAAATTGTTTAAGCATTTATTTTAACTGAGGATTTTGCATCTCCAAGTGTAGCAAATTCCTGAGCTGAAAGTGGTGAAGCGTTATAAATTTTTGAATAACAAAAGTGAGGACCTCCTAATTTCATTATAGGATTTAAAACTGCAGCAACACCAAAAATATGGAGGATAGGGAAAAAATATTTTTTAAACTTAGCTTTCATAGAATTAATAGCTTCTTGATAAATATCTCCACCCTCTGAAAACGCTGTAAATAAATCTACAAGTGCTGCAATATAAACTAAATAATTAGAAATAGTAGGATAATATTGGCCAGATAATTTATTTGTAGCAATATGAAATTGTTTTAAAAAGTCTACAAGCATTTTAACATTACTCCAATCTTGATTTGTAAGGTGCTCATCATCATCATCATCACCATCAGCTACACGAGCATTATATGTTGCGCTTATTAGGTTCCTATATACATATGCAATAACTAAACTTCCATACATGTAGTTCCATCTAGTGGGACAAGGTTTAGAAACCTTTCTTTCTCTAATGCCAAGTTCATCACATTTTTTAAAACATTCTCTAAGCCTACTTATACGGTTTGAATAAAAAAGTCAATTAAGAGCCATTTTAACCATTTCAATTTCTACATTTAAAACTTCCATACCAGCACTGACGATTAAATGGTAAATATGATAAATACATATAACATGTAAAATATTACTAAATGCATGATTTAGTGTGGTTGTAAGCAAGCCTACAACATTAGTGTTACTAGAAGCGTTATCCATTAAAACTGACATAATTTTATCTCTAAGGCAAAAATATCTACAAATATTTACAACTGTCTTAGCAATAAACTTACCTGTGTGGCGTGAATTAATTATTTTATAAGCAATAATGCGCTTTTACATTATCCACTCCTCATTTATCCAATAACTTGTAACAGTTAGATAATCACAATCATTACCACTTCTACCAATATCAGTAGTAATAGCAATGCGACAATCTATATGAGTAAATAAATAGCGCAAATATTGTTCATACTCATGTTTATATTTGTAAATAGGGGTGGGCATTCGGTCTCTATTCGGTTTGAAGATATTCGGTTCGGTTATTTGATTTTTGGTTTTGTAAAAGTAGTAACCGAAACGAACTGAAATCAGTTCGGTTCAGTTCGGTTTTTCTAATTTCGGTTCGGTTATTTCGGTTCGATTTTCAGTTTGAACATTATTATATTGGACTCCTTCTATTTAATAATATGACCAGCGAATTTGTTGATTCTTTCCAAAATTTTGAAATTGTTAAAAATTTATATTGTGTTTATAGTAAAAAATAGACTAAACTTTGCACATTATTATGGATCATAAAATTCAAACATAGAAATTCTCCAGGTATCTATCACATATGCTATGGAAGTTTTAATTGTTCGAAAGTCTTTAAGATTGGAAAGTTGATGGACTTACTTAATTGAGTTGAGTCTTTGATAGATTAGACCTAATAATGTTAATTTATTACCTATGGGCATAACCTCTATATAGCTTAAAGAACATATATGCTAATAATTCGTTTTTTCGGTTAACCGAATCAAAAAACTTAATAACCGAAAATCGTACCGAAAATCGAAAATTTAAAATTTTAAGCTGAAACCGACCGAACAAACTGAATAATCGAAACCAAAATTTAAAAAAATCTGGTTCGGTCGGTTTATTCGGTTTCGATCGGAATATGCCACCCCTATTTGTAAATATCGCTCTTTACAGTTGCGCGAGACCACTTTATAAGTTGGATTAAAAACTCTTCTAATATAATGCACAAAATGAGGGTTATAAGAAAAACTATATGGTAAGCATATAACAGTAACCATTTTTGCCAATTCTTCACGATCTTTATTTGGATCATAATATAAAATGCCACCGGTAACAATATTAATTTCCGGTTGAACTACATTTGAACTTGTATTAGGGTTAGCCGTAGTATCTACACTTCTCCCCTCTTGAGCAGCTTTCATTTGAAAAAAATTAGCTTTATCTCTCGGGTGTGTCTTTATATGTCTAGTCAAACTACCCATACCGCTACGGTCTTCAGTAAATTTATGAACCAATAAAGCCCCACAAGTATTACACTTAGCCTTATTTTGTTCTCTTTGTTGAGTAAAAAAGTGCCAAACAAGAGATGTTTCGGGCCGTTTAGAAGGTTGTCTATTAAAAGTAGGGATTACTACAGGAGGGTAAGGCGGGGCATCGGTTGGGTTATTAACAGGACTAGTAGGTGTATCATATGAATCCGATTGCGTTTCATCTAATCATCATTTTCCTCATCATTTTCAAAGATAGTTTCATTAGGATAAAGAGAATTCATAACTTCTTCATTTAATTGTTGATCAAATGCAACATCATGACAAAATTGACTATCGAAAAATTTAAAACAAGGGTTATTACCATCAAGAATAATAAGTGGATGAGTACGGGTAACAGGTCTAGGTCAAGGAGCCCGGAGAATAGTAGTATCTTGGCGATTAGATTCACCAATTTTAGCTTTTCCCTTTACCACCAAATATTTTTTCAAAGAAAATGCCTTATTAATTACAATTATACAAGCTAAAAAATAAAATTATAATATTAAACTTAAGAGTTTGAACGCGTTTACCGAATTAACGAACAACTTCTTGAAAATTGAATATCGTTGAATACTTCAATTCACCAACTTCACAATTTTTCACGAAATTGCAATAATAAAGTAAGCAATTATGGGATAAGATTAGAGAGAGATTGATGAATTTGTGAGTAAAAATGAAAGAATGGGAAGGTATTTATAGTTGAAAATTGAAAAAAAGTGTAATTATAAAAAGTTTGGGGGTCAAATGGCTATTTCTTAAAGTCCCAAACGACTATTTTTTGATGGCCAACAGCTAGATTTTAAAATCTGACTGTTGGTCATTTTAATTTTTTTTATTTAAAAAATAGCCGTTAGGACCGTTTGGGCCAGCTAGGCCCGATTGAACCGACCCAAGGCCGCCTGCTGGTCTCGGGCTTAGCGATCCCGGGCACGTGGGCTTAATGGATAGGACCGGCCCATTACGGGCTTAGTGCAGCATTTGGGACCAGCCCACTGAGACCGGCCCGTTAGGCCCGTGGTCCCGGGCCGGTTCCGGGCTAAGCCCGGCCCACAATGCACCCCTATCCTCTCCTACGAAATGTCCTCTTAGAAGGGTGATTTGGCTGCCACCGCATAAACCATTTTTAATTATAAATGTATCAAAACATATTCAATCACACACAAGAAGGTGGACATTAACAAAAACAATAAATTTAGTATAATCCCACAAGTGAGGTTTGGGGAGGCTAGTGTGTACACAGATCTTACCCTTACCTTAAAAGCCGGAGAGGTTGTTCTGATAGACCCTGGCTCAATGAAAGATGAAAAGAAAGCAAAGGTGGACATCAACACACTAATATTTTAAGGGGAGAGCTCTATACATATTCGTTCCTATTGTATCTCATATAAGCTGAAGTTAGTTCAAGTAGAGAAAAATACAACAGTAAACTTTACTTACCACCTAACCTACCTTAGGCTGTCTGGAATAATAGATGATACTGATGCTAACACTACAAGTTATCATCATTCAAATCATTAAAACTGTTCCTAAATCAGGTAACAGAAATTAACTACACATTAGTTGGGTTTTCCGGTATCATATTTTCAACCAGCAAACTTCATTCCACTTCGAAGGATATATTACAAGGTTACATTCGCCTTCTCACCCGCCTAACAACAGGATTAACAGATTCCGCTGCCACACCATCTGCAGCCAGATCCAGACCGAAGATGCTGCTGCTACTCCTTTTCTCGCTAGACATCAAACTTGCCTTCTGGTCGACTGATGCAACTGTCTCCAGCAGCTCTGACAACAGTGAGGGGCAACTCTCTTCCAAGTGCTTGAATCCTTCTGTCTGCATGACCACTGTTTAACAAAAAATAAAATAATTTAGCAATTACATCAAAATAGGCAGAGGACCCCACAATGTCTTGTGTGGGCTAGCATATGCTTTAAAATATAGTCAATGTTGTACAAAACCAAGGATCTGCAGCTAAGTGGGCATGCTCCTGTGCTAGTAATGGAAGCAAGACCAGGGAGGAGTTTTAGACGTATCTCGAGGCTTCCCAGTTTTCTAAAATTCACCCTAATCGTTTATAGAATCAGAAACATAATGGATTGATACGAACTGACATTCATGAAACAATTAGTTCAACGACTCAAATTCCAAATTCTGTTGATCCATAACTCTCCTAGTTATACACCACATTCAGCACCATATTGCAATAAAACCCCTTGTGTCTAAAGTTTTGAACACTAGAACAACTACCGACATACATGTACCCAAACAAATAGAATTTACATTATTTCCCATCATTTGCTGTAAAGAATGCATTGTTAACATAGAAGCCAGCGCTTTTCCATGGTTAAAAGCCACTATGGATGAAAAGGAAAGCTACTTTATCGTTATTGATTTACCAAATATCCAATATGTTCACGTTGTCTAGTCGACTCATTATTTGAAAGCTTTGTGAACCGGCAGATTTTATCTAATACTACACATTGTATCACTTCATGTTTCCTTTTGTTGATTGAAATTGAGGATCCACATCTAAGCAAAGTGGGCATCAGAGACTCAATGTCGTAAGTCGTAACATAAGTCAAACCCACCACCTGTCAAATCTGAATGTTCTTTCAATATACAATTTTTGGTTTTAAGTATTTTGTTTCCGAGGGATGATAACTAAAGAAGCCAAAACCACTCAAATATTCTCTCATGTTTTCCAAGCTAGGCATCAACTAACTGATCGGGAAGCCCAGATCAAATAATAGGAGTTGCTTTGCGTAAGGAACCTCACTTGAGATACTCCACCAGCATCTCTAAAGTGCATTTTAACTAAGGTCGAAAAAGAAACTGCCTCAATGATACACCAATAAGATACCATCTCTATAAACTTGAACCTTTGGCAACCAAGTTAGAGTAAAAATCATCCAATTCATAAAAGAGCTAGGACTTTATCATAGTAGTTCAAGAGACTATCATCATAGACTGGAAACTACCATAAGATTTTTTTTCCCTGGCTTTACATTCAAGCTGGAAGATACAAATTTGCATACGAACTGACATAAACAAGCAGAGTTAAAGAACATGTCTGCAGTTAAATTAACTAAGAAAAATTAAAAATGACATGACCTGAAATACCTCACCGCTCACATCTATGGAGTACACGCACCTCCCAAGTTTGTTGCTGCAAATTTCAAACAGATGGCCTTGAGCTGTGGACAACAATGCAGCTCAGCAAGGGAAAGAGTTGTTGCCACTGTATCCACATTAACTTCTTCACACAATTTCACCTCACATAACTCTTTCAACCTATCTAAACCAAAGCGATCAGCTGCTGCCAATAGATGCTGCATCATTATCGTAGAAGTGCATGTTGAAGTTGAGCCAGTAATATCACCTAAATCTGGAAGCTCATCAGAATAAATGTACTGGAGCATAGCCTACAAAACGAAAAGAAGTCCACCTAGATCATCTCAGCTTCTAAGAAAGGACTGCAAGGTTGGGGCAAGTTACATGTAAATTTTTTATATTGAAAACTACAGAATACCAACATGGAGAGAAACACAAGTTGGAGAAGCTAAGGTGCAAGACAGTGACCATAGAACAAGAAGAGTCTGAGACTAAAACTTAAGGGGGTGAGACTACTTAGCTAAACACTTGCTAGCTTTATATTTTCCTATGCCCTTTATAAACAGAGAGAGGTGATTAGGCACGACATGGCTAGAATGCGGGTTTCCGAGGACCTGGCCCTTGATAGGAAAGTCTGGAGGTCTAGTATCAGGGTTGTAGGATAGGGGCCCCTAGAGTTTTTCGTACTCCTCACCCAGGGTTGGGTGAGGCTTGGCAAAGCTATCCATAGATGATTTGTGCATTGGATTGTATCTCCCTTATGGCAGTTATTTATGGTAGTTACTGTATGATATATTTGCATGCTATTTTATTTATGGTTCTTATGTTTAGCTAATTATTTATGCTATTTCTGCTGGAGTTACTAATGCTCTTTTGTTTTTTGTTTTTGTTTTTGTTTTTCCCTTTCCTTCACTGAGCCGAGGGTCGATTGGAAACAGCCTCTCTGCCCTTTCGGGTAGGGGTAAGGCCTGTCTACATATTAACCTCCCCAGACCCCACTTTGTGGGACTATACTGGGTAGTTGTTGTTGTTGCCCTTTATAAACAGAAGCACAGAAGAAGCTCAACATACCAAAGGACTATCTAAAGTATAGTGATACCAATTACGACAAAGATGGTAAAGTTATAATGCTTAGCTCACACAAACACTAGTGTTCTAATGGATTCCAATCAAAATCTCAGCCTATGCATCAATTGCTACATGCTGATTCAGAAAAAAGTGAATGCTACTACAAGCTATCGTTTGAGAAGGAACGATGAAATATATTGTAAACCAGTTGCTTTCATCCCCACCCACCTTGTCAAAAGAAAAATCCTTAAACAGTTGAACCTCAAAGTTTTGGGAAATGCCTAAACGAAAAGACCTTTCATCTTCCAAATTCTACATCTTTTACCTTCCTTTAATTATATATGTTTCTTCATAAAGCAGAAGAATCATGTGTGTTAAAGCACGAAGTAATTACCTTGAAGATTGGGGGTTCAATATCCTCAAATTCTACTTTGTCTGTATTAGGATTCCCAATAAGTCCAAAGAATTGGGCTCTAAACACAGGAGACCGAGCAGCAAGTATCAACTTATGACCCTTAAATGTCTCTTCTCCAACCTGGAAAACTATGTCACAACCAAGTTCAGCATCCAACAAGTATTTGAGATTTTGGCCCATGTCTGATGGTGGAACAACAACACTATAATCTTTGGGCCCTTCAATGCGACTTCTGACAACTCCAACAGTACAGTGCATGGCAAGGCAATCATCCTTCAGGTAGTCAGAAATTTCTAAATTTATTCTTTTGAAAAATCGTTTGTAACCCCTGTAAATACAGAAAGTTCTGATGATGACCAGTAAAATAAAATGTTCTAAATGTATTTCAACAGCTCAGATTGGAAAGCTAATACAGTTTTCCAACTAAAAATTCGGCGAACTTTCTTGAGTTTTATATAAGACCCACTTGTTACAGAGTGTACTCACAATATGTCAGCATTACCATATTTTACAAAAGAAAATACACCAGGTGCAAACAACAATTTCTTGAGGCACAGAGCATAAAGGGCTACTAGTGACAAATAAATGGTGGATTCATCGCTAAACAGTTATTTGGAAGTAACACAACGAAGAGGAGATGAGGTCACTCGTGTAGCTGATCACCAAACACAGGAGAGTCAGTTATCTAAGCAATCATTGAGTTTTTATGAATAAAACTAGACAAATGGATCTTTCGACATGTTCTCATTATCATCATCAACAACAACTACAGTCAGAAACAAGTTGGGGTCCACTATATGAATCATCACTGACCATGTTACTCCAGTTAAACTTCGGTATGTTCTCATAATCGACCTATTTAATTCAATCCTAACTACAATCCTCAATGTGAGTCAGTAGGTTTACAAGAACTTGTGGTTCTGGGCTATGCATATTAGTGACACCATGTCATAAATAAAGAAAGAAATAATAATTAACCTAGTGTTAACACTTCAACGGCATCAAAGACTTTTCCTTTTTTTGTATAAAAGTACCATAGACTTATTTTATCTACCCCAAGGTAAAGGTTTGGACAGGACATGCATCATCATAAACTCAAGAATGTACTACCCAGTATCTGGCACCCAAATCAATACATTTACCATACTGAACATCGAGAAAACTATAACAGCTGAAAGAGAGAAAAACAACACAGATTTCGGAAACACAGTGGCCTGCAGTTTGAACTGCAAGAACTGAACTTCAGGACACAATCTTGAAGTTCGAATAAGCAGGTAGCTGCCACTCTTTTTAAGTTGTGTTTCAAATACATTGCAATGTTGGCTATGTTTTAAACATCAGCCATAAAGTAGCTACTGGTGCACTACGAGTAAATGTATTTTCCAAGTTAGCTGATATTTAAAAATAGGACTGTGACCATTCTCACATCAACGACAATCATTGAGATCAAAATTTGACATTATTACCAGAGACCAAAGATCAAATTCAGTCAAGCACCATTTTAAAGCTATTTTTACACTAACCGTGAAACTACAAGACAAAAAAAAGGGCAGCCCGATGCATAAGGCATTCCGCATTCGCGCAGGGTCCGGGGAAGGGCCGCACCCCAAGGGGTGTGATGCAGACAACCTGCCCTAATGCAAGCATTAGTGGCTACTTACGCAGCTCGAAGGCATGAGATATAGGTTTACCATTGCTCCAAGGCTCCCGTTCAACTGTAAACCTACGACAAACCTCCTAGTTTATCCATGCTTGGAATCAAATACAATTCAAAAACCTAATTACATACAATTAAACCCCAACTGAAACATAAAATATTTTTCCAATCCAAAGCATATAGCTAATAGTTAACAAATTCTACCATATAACATAAACACAAAACGTACCACATGCTCCCTCTATATTTCAAAGTATAAGGCCCGCTTTCCAACGCCCGATCAAAATGGCTATGAACTTTATGTTTCCCTTTACCACTTTGATCCAATAGCGTCAATTCAAACAATGCCCTAACATCAGTTCCTTCGCTAGCCAATGCAATAAAGACAGAAACATAAACAGAAGAATCCTCTATGTTTTTACCATCAGGGTAAAAATAAATGGCCCAATCATAACCACTCACGGTAAAAATGTCGCTAGATATGTATTTACCAGGACCCATTCCTTTGGCCAGAGAATAACCCCTGATGGTAAAGTGGTGAGACCCATTTACCGTTTCGTTTACTGACTTGGATGAAGAATCGTTGTCGTGAGAATTTTGGATCATTTCATGGGAATTGAAAATGAAATTGTGAGAAATTGAAGGAAAGGAAACCCTAGGAGGGAATTAAAGGTTAATTTAATGGGATTTGTGAGGAATTGGAATGGGAAATTGAGGGGTGTTTAGCTGAATGGAAAATTTTCAGAGGAGAAAGGAACGGGGACAAAGAAGCAGATTAGAAGTAAATTAATTTGGTTTTTGGTGGGTTTTATAGGCTTTGGGATTTAAGAGTTTATGTTTAGAAACAAAGAAAAAAGATAAAAAGAAAGGAAAATTTATTATGAATCTTTACACTAATAATAGGCAGATGGAGTTCTATTTATTTTTCCTAGGGGATATTCAATATCTATATATAAAATCAATGTGTAGCAATTATAAAAAGTAAATAGAGAATCCATTTGACTATTGTGTAAAGATCCCTAGTAATATGGTATTATTATTATCATTATTATAACTTTATGATGTGGCAGTTAAAGGTATACATGGCTCGATTTGGTTCGAATTTTATCAAAATCAAACTAAATCAATTATATTGGTTTGATTTTATCAGATTTTTTGAATTTTTAATTATATGAATATTATTTCAATTTTACTCTGTTAGATTTTTTATACATAAATATATGCTTAATAAAAAAATTTTAAAAAATGAAAAACATATCTATTAACATATTCTTATGAAGAATTTTCTTAGTAACATATGACATTTATTTTTTCAGTTGTTTGACAATAATTTTCGTTAATATATACTTTCAAGGTTAAACGAATTTAATAATTAGCATAACAATCAATATGATACATATATAATGATATGTTATATCTAATTTTAAATTATTGAAATATCACTTCAAATTCGAAAAGATATCATTGTTTAATAGATCTTGACATATGAATATGGAAGAACACAAAAATTGAGACTTTATATTTAACTAAATATTACATCTCATAAGAGAATCACAAATATCTCTAGCCATTTTAAAAGAATATTATATGAAAAGTCTTAAAAGTATATATAAAATTTATATATTTATATGTGGATTTGGTTTGGATTTTTTTTACTAAATACCAAACCAACTAAATACCAAACCAAATCAAACCAAACCTAATAAAAAATTTTAAGCGATTTGGTTTGACTATTCTATTTGGTGCTATTTTCCAGTTTGGTCTGTACACCGCAGTTGGGTTGAAAGTCAAGTCGAGTAGGCCTCTAAATATTTTGCGATGATTTTGTAAAAATTACACGGGACGCCCTATTTGATCGTCCCCATTTAATAACTTATACCTACTTTTGAAAATAGTTTTAACGTGTACTCACCGTTTAAACAACTTCAAACTTCTTTCTCCTCCTTCTTCTCCGCTTTCGTTTTCAGAAAGTTGAAGATTGTTATATTATTATGCGTTCTAGCCTGATGATTCATATATATCTGTGTGTCCCATTATGTTCAGTCTAGTCTTATTCACAATAATTTAATTTCTTAGATTTTTTAGCTTCACATGCATATTGGTCTTTTGTTCTAATTTATCTGTCGTAACTTGTTTTCATATCGAAAATATTTTTATTTTTTTTCTAATCCTTGAAATGAACAGCATCAATATTGCTAATCATGATCTATTAAATTCATTGTTGTTTAAACTTCAGCTCTAAGAATGCTGAAGTTAGTAAATATAAACAAAAACTTCAGCTCCTAGAATGCTGGAGTTCATCAAATAAAAAACAAACTTCATCTCTAAAGTTCATCAGAAACAGAACAAAGCTTCAGCTAAAACATGCAGAAGTTCAGCAGATACAGAACAAAGCTTCAACTACTAGAATGTTGAAGTTCAACAATTACAAACAAAAGCTTCAGCTAAAACATGCTCAAGTTCAACAAATACAAAATAAAGCTTCAACTACTAGAATACTAAAGTTCAGCAATTACAAACAAAATTTTTAGCTAAAACATATTATTGTTTATTGAACTGAAGTTTGCCACTTGCATTATGAACTAAAGTTTGTGTGATTACCTTTACAAGTTAGGCCAAACTTCATGCAAAATTATATGAAGTTTTGTTACACTTCGGGCAAAAAATTTGCTACTTCATGCTTGTATGCCTGAAATTACGTAAAAGTGAGCACGCTTAATTTTTGCAAAAAGGGTGTAATTTAAAATGTGACTCATAAAGCGAATATAGATGCAAATGTACCGTTGATTTTGGGGTAGCAATATGAGCGGTGATTTGCAGTTGTATCCTATTTTTATGCCACCTTTTAACCTATACCCTGTTTTTAAAAAGTATTGATTACGTAACCAACTAACAAAAAATCCGTAATAATATGACTATTATACCCCTTCCAAAACATATAAAAGTTTGTCTCTCCTCCGTATTCTCATATTCAAATTTCAAATATCCTCTATATCTCCTCCATCTGTCTGTCTCTTCGTAGATCGCGTCTCGCATTCAAATTCCATATTTAAATTTAAATTTAAATACATTGTAAGTATTTTTTTGAATTATATATTTTTTGATTGATTGATTGAAGTTTTTTGAGCAACTTCACTGATATGCTGAATTTGTAATTTAAATCTATTTGACGATGAATTCTAACATTCTAAGCTGAAGTTATTTAGTTAACGAGCTGCCAAATAACACAACGAAGAAGAAATTACATTAAAACAAACATTATATAATTATTTTAAAACTATGGCATAGGTGCTAAAGTTTTTTTTAATAATTAAAAGGTGATATTTTCCTCGTAAACTGGGTAAAAAATAATAAAACATAAATTAAAATTTCATACTACATAAAAAAACTTCGACATAGTTGCTTAAGTTTTTTAGTTATTACATAAAAACTGCAGCAGGAGGAGCTGAAGTTTTCCTCACATTGGCTAAATCAAAATTCTATACTGTATCAAAATCTTCGGCATAGTTGCTTAGGTTTTTAGTTATTACTTCATTAGGAGGAGCTGAAGTTTTTCTTCTACATTGTCTAAATTAAAAATTCATACTGTATCAAAAAACTTCAGCAAAAAAAACTTCGGCCTAGGTGCTGAAGTTTTTTACTTATTACTTAAAAACTTTAGAAGGAGGAGCTGAAGTTTTCCTCCTCCTCCGGCTAAATTAAAAAATGCCACACCAAAAACTTTAGCACTTACTGGCGGAAGTTTTTTTCCCCTGCATTGATGAATTACTATCATACAAAAACTTCATCCCAATGTACTGAAGTTTCTTAGTTCATTTCTAAGAACTTCAACATTTAATAAGTTGAAGTTTTCTGTGCAGGATTGATTAATTATGTCATACATATTTTACCAAAGAAACTTCAGTAGAAGATGCCTAAGTGATTTAGTTCCAATTAGCAGGTGGAGCTGAAGCTTTCCTCCTACAATGGCTAAATTGAAAAATCATATTACACTAAAAAAAACTTCGGCCTAGGAGCTGAAGTTTTCCTCCTACACTGGCTATATTAAATTATCATATTGCACTAAAAAAATTGCGGCCAATGAGCTGAAGTTTTTTTGTTATTACTTAAAACCTTAAGCAGGATGCTGAAGTTTTCCTCCCACACTGGCTAAATTAGAAAATCATATTGCTCTAAAAAAACTTCGGCCTAGGAGCTGAAGTTTTTTTGTTATTACTTAAAAAGTTCAGTATGAGGAGCTAAGGTTCTTTCAGTTCATTTGCTAAATATGGTTAATATTTTATCGAGCAATATTTACTTTTTAGATAAATTTTTGTTAGTTGTTCTATTATTTTATAAGTTTAAAAATAATTTTTTGTTCATCCTTGAACTAAAAAAATGCATGCACTAAGTATTTTATTATCATTTTTTCGAAAAACTTCATACCAAAAAATGCTGATGATTTCAGGAATATGTAAAATAATTTTCATATAATTTTTTGTATGTTAGGAGTTTTTTTAGTTCATATGCTAAATATGCTTAATATTTTGTTGATCAATATATAATTTTCAGATTAAGTTTTTTTAATTTTTCTGTTATTTAATAAGTTTAAATAGAATTTTTAGCTCATGTTTGAAGTTTTCATCAAGCACTGTGTATTTTATTATTATTATTTGAAAAACTTCATACAAAAAAATACTTAATATTCGGATTAGTTTTTGTTAATTCCTGCTGAAGTTATATAGTTCATTTCCTCTACTATTTTTCGAATTTAAATATAATTAATATTAAAAATACGTAAAAAACTTATAACAAAAACTTAATATTTCATTAAAACATAATAAAAGATAAAAACAAATTACATAAATAAACAAAACATAAAAATTAATTGTCCATGCCATCATCATCGTAATCGTCGTTGCTTCCCAATGGACGAGCATCTTCATCAGCAAGATTGTCAAATCTTGCATACATCACAAGCGTATCAAGTTTGTTGTTAATTTCTTCGAGCTCCCTGTCGTACTTTTCTTTGACTTCATCAACCTTCAACTCAAATGCCTCAATGATGTCTTGCTTGATCTCGTCCACTATTTGCCTAATGACAGCATCCATTTTTCTCCTTTTTATATTTTATATCTGCTAAAATATGTGTTTGAATGAATAAACTCACAAGGAATAGCGTGCTTATATAGGGGAAAAAACTTCTGTATGGTATATGAAAACGCAAAAAGAAATTTTAAAGGTTGTCTAATGAAAAGCGTGCATGAATACGATATGAATGCATTTATACACTAGCACATACTCCCAAATGCAATATAATAACTACTTTAATTGTGTAGGTTACTGCTGTATACTATGCAATTAATGCTGAAACATGTTATCGTTTTCTGTAAAAAATATCGGATTAATGTCCTGAAGTTTTTTAGTTCATTTCTAAAATCTTCAACACTTACATGTTGAAGTTGTTTTCCCCTGCATTTATGTATCACCATGATAAAAAAACTTCAGCTAGTATGCTGAAATTATTAAGTTTATCTCTAAAAACTTTGGCACTTATAAGCTGAAGTTCTCTTTGCAGGATTCATTAATTATTTCATACATTTTTTTTCAAAAAATCTTCAGCAGAAGATGCCTAAGTGATTTAGTTTATTTGTAAAAACTTCAGCACAAAAAACATAAAAATTCTTCTGTTCACTTTCCTAATACTAGCCACTAAACTGCATGATGAGTTCGATTTGCATTATTATAACTTTCAATGGGAGTTGGACTCCTGATTTTAAATACTTGGATCATGATACAAAACTTGTTGTACTTAATAAGGACATATCATTCAATACTTTATTAAAGAAAATTAGTGAAGTTGAAAATATTGATTCAACCAGATATGCATTAAAAGTATGGTTTGATATCAAACTAAATACAAGCTAAGGAATTCTTGTAACTTCATATGAAGAACTCAGTACCTGTATACATTTGCTTACAACTGATTCAGCGTACAAGAATTGCCATTTCGTCATAAAAAAGATACAACCTTCAGAATCAGCAACATTCAACCAATCTCTTTCATATGCAATAGATTCAGAGCCTTTTGTTGAGTATCAGTATGAAGTACGGCAGCCAATAATGGAAGTAGACAAAGGGCAACAACCTTCTAACATTACAGCTGCTTCAGAGTACATAGTGCTGCAACAATTACCCCATCATCCAATAAATTCATACCAGTTTCTCGATGACCAAGAAGAAGAAGGACAACTAATAATGCAAATTGACAACCAACACACAATCCAACAAAGCTTTTTCTCACCTTCTGTGATGATAGACAACAATGAAGATGAAGCAAACATGGATCTTATACCGATAACATCTCATAGAATTGAAGAAACTGCTGAAAGTTCTTGTGCTTCCCAGAAATCAAGAAAAAGAGTGAGGAGAAAGGTGAAAGAATCTCCACCATGTAAAACACTAAGGCACGATTTGTTGCCTGAGGAAGTAAGAGTTGGATCAATCCTTGAGAACAAACAAAACATGACTAAATCTTTTTGTAGCTTGGAGATAAATCAAAAAGTTAAATTCACTGTTGTTAAATCATGTTCCAAGAGATACGAGCTGAAATGTATCGTGAAAAAATGTGGTTTGAATGCACGTGCTACCAGAATAAAAAATTCCACATTGTTCAGGGTGATAAAATATCATAGCATCCATGAATGCTCGGTTGATGCAAGAAAATCAAATCAGAAGCATGCTACATCAAATTTTATAAGGGAACAAATTATAGAACATGTTCGAGACAAAAAGATAGATGTTACACCAGCCTTTGTAGAAAATGAAATGAAAAAGAAATTTGGAATTGACATTGGTTATCACAAGGCATGGCGTGCTATTCAAAAAGCTGTTGCTTGCATAAGGGGAACACCTGAAGAGAACTACCAGATTCTTCCTTCATACCTACACATGATGGTGGCCAAAAACCCAGGAACGTACATAAGCATAAAAAGAGATGCACATAATAGGTAAGCAAAATAATACTAACCATCAGCTTGAAGTTTCAATGTTACTATTTGAAAAACTTCACACCTTATGATTTGTTTTTTTTTTGTGTTTCAATGTTCCGATTTGCTTACTTGTTTTTTGCTCCTGCGGCATCAGTAGCTGGTTGGTCCTACTATAGACCCGTTATTGCAGTAGATGCAACGTTTTTGAATTCAAAATATCATGATGTTCTATTTTTTGTTGTATCAAAGGATGCAAACAATCAAATCTTTCCTTTATCTTTTGGTGTAGCAGATTCAGAAAACAATGAGGCATACATTTGGTTCTTTGGGGAAATGAGAAAAACAATTCAAGTTCGTCGTGAACTGTTTTTCTTGTCAGATAGAAACCAATCGATCGCAAATAGTATTAGAACAGATTTTCCTGAAGCTCACCATGGTATCTGCCTCTATCACTTTGAGAGAAATTTAAGGCAAAGACATGCAAAGGCCATGGTAATAAATCTTTTTCAAACTGCTGCAAGGTCATACAGACGATAAGATTTTAATCAGTTAATGTCCCAATTCAAATGTATTGACAAGAAAACATACAATTACATAATGGAAGAGCCTCTTGAGAGATGGGCTCGATCGTGGTTCCCAGGCGACGTTACGATATGCTAAAAACAAACATGGTAGAATCAATGAATTCCGTTTTGCTAAAAGGGGGAGAAATGCCTATTTTAAGAATGTTAGATTTAATCCAAGAAAAGCTGGGAAAGTGGTTTTATGAATGGAGAAAAAAGGCAAATGAAACTTTTCACAGAGTATCAATATGTGCAGAAGAAGAGATGACTAAGAAGATGGACTTGGCTTGCAAAATATTTGTGAGTATATTTATTAACTTATGTTTTTAGATCTGCTGTAGTGATATACTGCTTACATTTTAAAAAAATCACACTTTTTCATTTTGGAGGAAAAATACACTAATATAATTTGTCTTAATTTTTTATTCCTTGTTAGGTGTTCATTCTTTGACTCAATATTGTTTAGAATAAATAGTGAAGGAATCGAATTCATTGTGGACTTAAAGAAGAGAACTTGTGGCTGCCTGGAATTCCAACTTGATGAATTGCCCTGTCCACATGCAATTGCTGCTATTAATAAGAGATATTTGTAGAAATATGATTACTGCTCAAATTGGTATTCAAGGTAAACATGGTTTAAAACATGTGAATACCATGGGAGACAACAATCATGGGAAATATCAGAAAATATACAATCTGAGATCATAAAACCTCTCGATATAGAGATTTTTCAAGGAAGGAGACAAAAGAAGAGGCATATACCTGCTACTGAATCATCAGTACCATTCAAGTCTACCAAATGCAGTCGATGTAAAAAAGTTGGGCATAACATAACAACTTGCTTGTCTTCTCCAGCACCTCATCCATATTCCAAGAAACACACTGAAAAATACTCCAAACTTCAATAATCCTTGGTCTGAACTTAGACTTTCTTTATTGTATGACATAATTCAAATATGATTTTTTTAATAGTAATAAAAAAATATCTCTTGGACAATTTTATCTACTGCTAAAGTACAAATCACTCATTTTTGTTGCGCAGAATTACATGTTTGGTTGCATTTTAAAAACGTACTCAATAACTTCTGCGAGAAAAAACTTCAGGTTACAACATATGTACATATCCTTAAACAAACAAACACACACACACACACCTACAAAAAACTCTCACACACACATATGCATACAACACACAAAAAGAAATGCATGTACAAACAAAAGTTGTAGCAACTCTAAGCAACTAAGAAGTATAAAGAAAATACCAACAAATAACAAGTACAATGAAATACAAAGCTAAGAACAAAGAGGGTGACAATTATATTGATATAAAAAGAGGTCAGAACAAAACACATTACAAATGTTTAGCTCTCTCGGCTGAAGTAATACAAAATGAACCTAAAAAAACTTCAGCTGTATATGCTGAAGTTAACAAAAAACACACTTACAATCATCACCATTATCATCATCATCATCATCACAGTACTCCTAAATTTCTCAAAATATCTTATCATTATCACTATCCGTGATAACTATTGGGTGTCGGGCAAAAGATCACTCAATCCAAGAAGATCAATCTTCAACTTCTCGAATTTATCACATAGCTGACTTTGTTCGACGATTAATTTATCCATAACAAAAAGAAGAATTCTCAGCGTGTTTTGCAGCTTGGAATAGTCGGTCAAGCTGGGAAACTCATAACTATCAAATTGCTGCACAACCTTGTCGAACGAGGTTTAATAATCTCCACAACTACGTTCCAGGTTAAGCCTGTTTTGGAATAATTCATTGGCACAGAGCTTTTATCTAATTCTCTCCCAATCAGCCTTTATTTCATTCCACAAAACCTTAAGATTATCCACCGTTTTGTTATTATACCACTCACACTTCAAACTCTCCCACTTCTTCATAATTTCATCCATATTAGGCTTTTCACTTTCGTTTGCACCAGACATTTATTCTTTAACAAAAGCTGACAGACTAAGGATGAATATACATTTAAAGAAATATGATAGATGTCTATGAATGACTATGAAATTTTCAAGTGAAGAGATTGTTAATATAGAGAAAGAGTTAACGTAATCAATTTAATATCTATAAATGTAAAAGTAACTTTTCAGCTGTTTTTACTGTTTTACGTTCAGAGAAATTGAATGAAACAAGATAAGTATGTGGTAAAAACAAGTATGTTGTAAATGCAAAAAGAAATGTAACTTCAGCCCTAGTAAAACCCGCACTTTTTATATAGTAAAAAAATAACTTCAGCCTGAAAAATAACTTTTTACTATATAGTCAAATAAATTTAAATGAAAGATGAAGTAGTTGATGAAAGACAAAAAGTAGATAGTAAATGCAAAAAATTTAAGTATCAACTTAGAAAAAATACCAAAACGTGCTAAAGTTTTTGTCCTAAAGCTTTTTAGAAAAAACTTCGGCCCAATGTGCTGATGTTTTTTTGTGTATTTCCAAAAACTTCATGGCTTGATAAGATGAAGTTTTTCTATTAGATTCAATAGTTTTTGTCTTAAGCCTTTTCAATAAACTTCGGCCCAAGCAGTTGAAGTTTTTTAGTATATTTTCAAATACTTCAGCACTTGGTCATCTGAAGATTTTTGTTGGATTCAGTAGTTTTTGTCTTAAGCTTTTTGAAGAAAGTTTGGCCCAATATGCTGAAGTGTTTTAGTATATTTCCAAACACTTCAGTACTTGGTCAGGTGAAGTTTTCTATTGTATTGAATAGTTTTTGTCCTAATGCTTTTTCAAGAAGTTTCGGCTTAATGTGCTGAAGTTCTTTAGTATATTTCAAAAAACTTCAGCACCTAATCAACTGAAGTTTTTTATTGGATTCAATTGTTTTTGTCTTAAAGCTTTTTTCAAAAATCTTCGGCTCAATGTGCTGAAGTTATTTAGTACATTTATGAAATCTTCTGCACTTGTTTAGCTGAAGTTTTTGTCCTGCAGTCGATATTTTTTGTCGTAAAGAATTTTCAAATAACTTACGCAGATACTGCTGAACTTATTTAGTGTATTTAGTGATGAGCTGAAGTTTTTTTCCTTCATTTGACACATTAGTTATGACTTTTAACCAGAACTTTAGCTTAAAAAGCAAAAGTTATTTACTTCATGCTCAAGTTTAGCATGCTGAATTTCAACAAAAATATACTTGAAATTCATGAAAAAAGACATAAAACATATTTGAATTAGTCCAAGTCACATAATTTACACAAAAATAATGTATATTCACAAAATACCATTTTGTTTTTACTTACATCCTTGGAAAAAAAGAAAAAACTAGTTCTCTGTTTACAAGTTATTCTCTATTAAAAAATTTACAGAGTCTTCATATTCTCCATAGTAATGTCATACTTACTCTTCTTGGTTTTCTTCACCACATTCCATAAAAGTTCACTATGTCGTCCATCAAAGAGTTTTCTGTGAGACACATGTTGACGAAGTTTAGTACTATAATTTTTTTAGCAACTACCGTCTACTTCTATAAGAAAAAAACAAGAAAATGTTGGCCAAAGACATGCTTACTGGTATGCATCTACGAATTCGTGGGAAGCAAAAATAGTGAAGGAGAAGTCCAAAACCACATCAAAAACTCGAGCAACAGGAAATTTACTCTTTTTCCTAAAAGTTAGATTTTTTCAACTAGTAAAAAGAGCAAATTGTCCTGGTGCTCGAGTATTTGATCTGGTCACCCCCTTCACATATTATGTATTTCGACTTCTCCTTCACTATCTTTGCTTCCCACGAACTCCCTACTACACCCAATAAGCATGTCTTAGCCAACATTTCCTTGTTTTTCTTTGAATACAAATTTAAAGAAATATGATAGAAGTCTATGGATGACTATGAAATTTTCAAGTGAAGAGATTGTTAATATAGCCAAAGAATGCACCTAATCAATTTAATATCTACAAATGCTGAAGAGATTGTTACCAATTTTTTGTTTAGAGAAATTGAATGTAAGAACATAAATAGTTGGCAAAAGAAATAAGTGGTAAATGCTAGTAGTTGGTAAATGCAATAAAAAATAGTAAAAAATAAGGGCATAAAAAGTAGTTGATATACATAATAAATCACAAAAAGTAGCTAGAAAATACAATAATCTTCGGCCTAATGTGCTAAAGTTTTTTAGTATATTTCAAAAACTTCAGCACCTGATAAGCTGAAGTTTTCTATTGGATTCAATAGTTTCTATCTTATGCTTTTTCAAAAAACTTCGGCCCAATCAGGTAAAGTTTTTTAGTATATTTCCAAAAACTTCAACACTTAGTCAGCTATAGTTTTTTGTTGGACTCAATAGTTTTTGTCCTAAAGCTTTTTTCGAAAAGTTTCGGCCCAATGTGCTAAAGTTGTTTAATATATTTCCAAAAACTTCAGCACCTGATAAGCAAAAGTTTTTGTGTTGGATTTAATAGTTTTTGTCTTAAACCTTTTCAAGAAACTTCAGCCGAATGTCCTGAAGTTTTTTACCATATTTCAAAAAACTTCAGCACCTGATAAGATGAAGTTTTTGTGTCAGATTCAATAGTTTTCTTACGACTTTTAAACAAAACTTCAGCTCTAAAAGCAGAAGTCATGCTTAAGTTTTTTCAAACAAAAAATGTATATAAATTCATGATAAAAGACACAAATATATTTTTATGACACAAAAGTGACATTAGTTTTTTTTTTGGCATAAATACATCAAAGTATCTCCGTCGTCTGCTTCTCTCCTCTCGGCGCACGTTAGTCAATGTACGCCGAGGGTGTTTCCATGGCGAGAGGAAGGGGTCGACCTCGGAAAGTTTCGATTGCTCTCGTAGATCGAGTTATTCCCATCGTCAAACAACCAGTAAGTGCAAACAACCCACTCGACACTGTTCCATTGAGCAACACTGTCGACACTGTTCCATTGGCTCATGCAGATTCAGAGATAAACACAGCTGAGGTTTCTCTACTTTCCCCCATCTCTGATAATGTAGATAACAGTCAAGGCCCTACGATTGTGTCGTTGATACCGATGGTACAAGGAAATAAGGGAATCGAGCACATGCAACAACTTCCACAACCAGCAGTTACAGGGCTCAACAACCTAGTAGAAGGGGCTAAAGCGGAAGCACCCAAAGGGTGGGTAAGTCTATTTCAGAAGAATTGACTTGCTACTAATGGCATGTCTCTGTAGTATATCGCACCGCCGATGATTAATGGTAAACCAGTGGGTCAATTGCTTAAAGATGAAGTGGAGGAGGAAGAACAGAAATGGAAGTGTGCTCTAGTTGTCTTTGTTTTAGGGAATGGTCCAGGGTACAATGCTATGAAAAGGTTCATAAATCTACATTGGTCCCATGTACCTGAACCAGATCTCTATTACCATGAAGAGGGTTACTATATTGTGAAATTTTGATCCCTTGATGATGCTAAGGAAGTCCTCTGTGCAGGCTCATACTCTATTGCGAATAGACCTATGATCTTGAAGCAATGGTCAGTGAGTTGAGTAAACAGAAAGGTATTGATACACAGGCATCTCCAGTTTTTAACGTTACAAACTTTCCACCTTTATCTCCTATTGTGATGTCTAATAGATTTGAAGTAGGGTCAGTGAGTTGGGCAGATCACCCCCTGGATGAAGGGGGAACCAGTTATACTCAATGAAGTGGTTATTTTGGAACATAAGGGGTGTAAATAAAAGGTACAAACAGAAGGAAGCCAAAGAATATTTTAGAATCAATAAATTTGACCTTGTTGGTCTGATAGAGACAAAGGTTAAACAGAAGAATGTAGAGAGAATATCTAAGTTCTTGTTACCTGACTGGGGTATACTAACTAACTACAGGGGTGCCATGAATGGTCGAATTTGGATCCTATGGGATACTACAAAATTTTTGGTCACTGGTTTTCAGGAGGAGGCTCAATACATCCATTGCAATGTTAGGAATCTCAATGGTGAACTTATTTGCTGCCTCACAGTGGTATATGGTTTCAATGACATTGATCAAAGGAGGCCATGTGGAAAACACTTCAGAACCTTGCTGCTGTTACTGCTCCCTGGCTAGTAGCAGGAGATTTCAATGCCATTATGTCTAGTAATTGCTAGAATATACGCTTAACGCTAGAGGGGGAGGGGTGAATAGCGTTATAATAAAAAACAGCGTAAACTTGCGAAATTTAAAAATTGCAGGAATGAACTAAGTGCGATAAGTAAATAATAAAGAACGAACGCACCGATGTTATCCTAGTTCACCACAACCCGTGGCTAGTCCAGTCCCCGAGAGACTCTCTCGAGATTTCCACTAACTTCGTTAAGCTTACGGGTGCTTAACAAACCGTTACAAATTGAGAACTTGAGTCACACAAGCCTCAACAACCTTTGCTCGAAGATACAACACTTCAAGACTTCAACCAAAGGAATCACAACGTTCCTTCTTACAATACAAGGGATTAACACTTCGCTTCAAGTGTATAAAAACACTTTGCACTCAAAACAAGACTCTCCTTAAGAGTAGATATGAGTAAAATAAATACGCTCAAGAATGCAACAACTTTCGTCAAGAATTTGGCTCTCAAAAACTTATGTAATGAATAGAAAATGATGAATAAGAGAGTATGCAAGCTTTAGCAATAATATGATCAGTTGTTGTATTTAGAAGACTTATTTGAATATGTATTTATAGTTTCAAAAACATGCATAACCGTTGCCTAATTGCCAATCAAGAATTGCTGATTTTGTGCTACGACAATCGATTGTCTAATTGGCACAATCGATTGTTTTCTAATCGTTCCAAAAACCATTCCCAGATTTTACGCAGCATAATCGATTATCTTAGACGTATAATCGATTACTGGCAACGTTCAAAAAATCCTTTCCAGATTTTACTTAAAACAATCGATTATCAGAAATATACAATCGATTACTCGGCAACGTTCAAAAAATCTTTTCCAGATTTTACTTAAAACAATCGATTATCAGAAATATACAATCGATTACTTGGCAAAATTCAAAAAATCTTTTTTCAGATAATCATCTGACGGAGTTTGAAAATATTTTGGCAACGGTCATTTACATAACCGATTATGCTATATGGACAATCGATTATATTTCAGTCTTGAAAAATCTAATAGACACTGCCTCAACACAATCGATTGTCATAAGGTTCACAATCGATTATTTTGTATCTTTGAAAAATCTGATAGACACTGTATCAACACAATCGATTGTCATAAGGTTCACAATCGATTATTTTGTAGCTTTGAAAAATCTGATGGACACTGTCTCAACACAATTGATTGTCATAAGGTACACAATCGATTGTCATGCAGATTTCAAAAATCTGATGGACACTGCCTTAACATAATCGATTATCATAAGTACATAATCGATTATCTTTGTCCAGATTTTAGAGGCATATTTAAAAATCATTTTGCTAAAATAAATATGCATGATTTAAAATCATTTTGCTCTAAATTAAATATGCATGATTTGATAAAAATGTTTCTACGAGAGAAGCCAAGTCTTGAGTTAAATTGTCAGATCAAGATCACAATTAAAGAGCGACTCATGTATAACTTTGTTTAATCTTGATCTTTGTTTGTCTTGTGCTTGAACTTCGTTACATGACATTTGCGCGCTTGTGCTTGGACCTCGTCATATGTCAATTGCGCATCGTTTGTCATTTACCAAAACCTACAAATATGAACACACGTTTAGTTTAGTGCCTTGAGAACGTGTTTCAACAATTTCCCCCTTTTTGATAATGGCAAACCTTAATCGGGATATGCATATTAGGTAATTCATAATGACGATCCAAGACAAGTATTTATATGCAATTAGTTCCCCCTCAACATATGAATTCCCCCTCAATTTGTGCCAATAAGTATTAAGTGCATAGCCCTTATTCTTCCCCCTTTTGACATTAGCAAAAAAAATTGGTAAATAACTTGTTTATTGATTAATCAAAAATTTCAACTTCATAAAAGGGATAATAAAGCAAATAATGTCAACATAATCGATTATTGATACTTGATAATCGATTATATACTAAAGAGAAATCGATTATTCTAAAGAGGAATCGATTATTCTGCACCAGTCTTTATAATTCCCCTTGCTTTTAGGGCGATACCTGCAAAAATACGTTAGACGCCTCCGACGCTCAAGTTAGTAATCATGTGAAAGGGAAAATGCAATGCATGACTTAGATCAATGTGGAGTCAAGAATCCCGAGTTCACTACGAATTCGGAAGAAGGACTCTTTCTCTAAAGGTTTTGTAAAGATGTCGGCCAATTGATGTTTGGTTTCAACAAATTCAATTTCGACATCACCTTTGAGAACGTGATCTCTTATAAAATGATGCCTAATTTCAATGTGTTTTGTTCTTGAATGAAGAACGGGGTTCTTCGTCAAGCATATGGCACTAGTATTATCACATCTAAGAGGGATATGATCGATACTTAGGCCATAGTCCAAGAGTTGCTGTTTCATCCAAAGGATTTGAGCGCAACAACTCCCCGCGGCTACATATTCATCCTCGGTTGTGGACAACGCAACACTTACTTGTTTCTTGCTAAACCAAGAAACTAGAGAGCTACCGAGCAAATGGCAAGTGCCATTAGTGCTCTTGCGGTCCAATTTGCATCCAGCGAAATCGGAATCGGAATAGCCAACAAGTTGGCATGAAGAACCTTTGGGGTACCATAGACCCACATTTTCAGTACCAACAAGATACTTCAATATCCGTTTCACCGCAGTTAGGTGAGACTCCTTAGGACATGATTGATAACGAGCGCATAAGCACACGCTAAACATGATGTCCGATCTACTAGCAGTAAGATAAAGGAGAGATCCAATCATACCTCGATACTTCTTGGTGTCGACTTCCTTACCTTTCTCATCTTTGTCTAGATGGTCGGATATGCTTATGGGAGTGGCCATTGCTTTTGCGTTGCTCATTTCAAATTGTTTTAGCAATTCTTTGCAATATTTAGCTTGACAAATGAAGGTTCCTTCTTTCATTTGCTTTACTTGCAGCCCCAAAAAGAAGGTTAGTTCACCCATCATAGACATTTCAAATTCGCTTGTCATTAAATCAGAAAATTTCTTGCACAAAGCATTGTTAGTAGCACCAAAAATAATATCATCCACATAGATTTGAACTAATAAAATATCATTGTTTTTATGCTTAATAAATAGAGTGGTGTCAACTTTCCCCCTAATGAATTCATTTTCCAAAAGAAATTTGCTCAATCGTTCATACCAAGCTCGGGGAGCTTGTTTGAGACCATAAAGCGCCTTTTTAAGTTTGAAAACATGATTGGGAGATTTAAAAACTTCAAAGCCTAGGGGTTGTTCTACATAAACTTCTTCTTGAATAACACCATTTAGAAAAGCAATTTTTACATCCATTTGATATAAATTGAAATTCAAAGAAGAGGCAAAAGCAAGCAATAAACGAATAGCTTCTAACCTTGCTACGGGTGCATATGTTTCTTCATAGTCAATTCCCTCTTCTTGATTATAGCCTTTTGCTACAAGCCTAGCTTTGTTCTAGTGATTACGCCATTTTCATCTAGTTTGTTTCGAAAAACCCATTTCGTACCCATTATGGTATGATTTTTGGGTCTTGGCACCAAATCCCAAACGTCATTTTGTTTGAATTGGTTAAGCTCCTCTTGCATTGCCAAGGTCCAAAATTCATCCCCAATTGCTTCGGAGATGGTTGAAGGTTCAATTTGAGAAACGAAAGTAGTATGTCCTAAGGTGTTCTTAAGAGTGTTTCGAGTACTTACCTGTTGTTCAATGTCGCCAATTACCTGTTCGAGAGGACGGTCTTTGATTATCCTCCACGCGTTAGGCAGTTTCGTTTCTTTTTCCAGTTGTGGCGCTTCCTCCGATAATTGTTCCAAGATTTCATCTTGAATTTCCTTAGGAGTTTCCTCTTGTACTTTGTCTTGAGGACTCATTGAGTTTAAACTACCTGCAAGTTCAAAACCAGAATCCTTTCTCGCCAAGCGAGCATTATTTTCGAAAAACACAATATGAGGGGATTCCTCCACAGTTTCGGTTCTATTATTGAATACTCTATATGCTTTGCTACGTGAAGAGTAACCAATAAAAATTCCTTCATCAGATTTGGCATCAAACTTTCCCAAATTATCTTTACCATTGTTATGAATAAAACATTTACAACTGAATACTCTAAGATGGGAGATATTTGGTTTCCTTCCCTTGTAGAGTTCATAGGGAGTTGTCATGAGTATTGGCCTTATGACTACTCTGTTTAAAACGTAGCATGCGGTACTCACGGCATCCGCCCAAAAATGTTTGGGAATCTTAGCCTGATCGAGCATGGTTCTAGCAATCTCTTCGAGACACCTATTTTTCCTTTCCACCACTCCATTTTGTTGTGGTGTGCGTGGAGCAGAAAAGGTATGCTCGATACCGAGTTCGTCACAAAAATCCGCGAAGAGATTGTGATCGAACTCTCCCCCATGATCACTTCTTATTGAAGTGACGGTTGTGTCCTTTTCATTTTGAACACGTTTAAGAAAACATTTAAAATTTTGAAAAGCTTCACTTTTATGAGCAAGAAATAGTGTCCATGTAAATCTAGAATAATCATCAACAATAATAAAAGCATAACGATTTCTACCAAGACTTTCAATGCGAGATGGTCCAAAAAGGTCCATGTGAAGAAGTTGCAATGGTCTAGTAGTTGAAACAATATTTTTCGATTTAAAAGATGCTTTTGTTTGCTTCCCTTTTTGACAAGAATCACAAATGGAGTCTTTTTCAAATTTCAAATTTGGAAGACCAATAACTAAATTTTGTGAAACCAATTTGTTTAAAAGATGCATGTTGATGTGAGCTACTCTACGATGCCATAGCCACATATCATCTTCTTTGCTCATAAGACAATTCACATACTCAGATGAAGAATTTTCGAGATCAACCATATAGATGTTATCCATTCTAAAACCACGAAGGATGATTTTAAAATCGCTACGGCGAAAAACTAAGCATTCATCCTAATCAAATAAAACAAGATTTCCCTTGTCACATAATTGACTTATGCTCAAGAGATTATGTTTTAGACCTTTAACTAGCAATATATGCTTAATGGAAGAAGGTTCATCCTTACCGACCGATCCAATGCCGATAATTTTTTCCTTGTTGTTATCTCCAAAAATAACGCTTCCTCCTTCCTTGTGTTCTAGTTGAAGGAACTTGGATTCGTCTCCTGTCATGTGTTTGGAGCATCCACTATCAAGGTACCAAAGTAAACTTGATCCCTTCAAACATACCTACGAGACAAATTAATGAGTCTTTGGTACCCAAGCTATTTTGGGTCCTTGAGAGTTAGGTGTAACATGCTGTTGTGCTTGACATGCA
Organism: Nicotiana benthamiana; assembly: GCA_034376525.1. Classification (NCBI taxonomy): domain Eukaryota; kingdom Viridiplantae; phylum Streptophyta; class Magnoliopsida; order Solanales; family Solanaceae; genus Nicotiana; species Nicotiana benthamiana. The sequence goes on from CM067332.1 coordinate 72,478,026, forward strand.
GTTAAGTGTCTATGTCTAGTGAAGCAAGAAGGAGAAATATGTCCAATTCGATTGCAATAATGACAAATGACATTAGGATTATGCATTCGTCTAGGTTGATAGTAGTTGGACGGACGAAAATTGTTTACTCTATTTTCGACAATATGACTATTGCGCAGTTCATGAAAATCATTTCTCCTTACTATTTGTTCTAGGATATGCAGCATTTCTAGAATAGTTATTTCTAGGTTGAAAGCCATTTCTAGGTGTCCTAAAATATTCAACGTTTCTTCTAGTGTTTGGTCTAGGATATGCATCATTTCTAGAATAGTTATTTCTAGGTTGAAGACCATTTCTAGGTGTCCTAAAATGTTCAAAGTTTCTTCTAGTGTTTGGTCTAGCATGCATGTTGATTCTAGGATTGTTATCTCTAGGATGAACATTTGTTTTATTTGTCCTAGGTTGAGCCTTAGGTGGTTGGGGTTTGGCTTCAACTTTTTCTTTAGGCTCGTTTTTAAAACCTATCCCATGTTTGGTCGATTTCAAATTAACAAAAACTTCATTCAAATTTTTATGAGAAGAATTGAACTTATCTAAGGTGCCCTTAAGTCTTTCTACCTCATCTTTTAGATGCATGCAAGAAGTACAATTTTTACTAGAACTCTCGGGTTTGTCGGCGCTTCTTTTGCCAAAAAAATTGTTTTCTTCTTTCAACTTCTAATTTTCCAAAATAAGTTTTTCCAAATCCTTTTCTTTCAAAGAGAGTTGTTTTTCAAAATCTTTTTCTTTCAAAGAAGCATTTTCCTTAATGTTTTTAACAGTTTTGGAAGCTTTAGTGAATTCACTATACAACTCATCAAAGGCATTTTGCATTTCCTCAAGAGAATAGAAGTTTTTGGAAGAAATTTGACATACCTCTTCTTGATTATTTTCGTGAGCCATGAGACAGAGATTTGCGGTTTCATCTTCTTCTTCCTCACTCGACTCGTCTCCGGAGTCGCCTCCCCAAGATATGTATGCTCGTTGTTTCTTGAAGGGTTTCTTCTCCTTTTTGACATTTGGGCAATTTGATTTAATGTGCCCGATTTCTCCGCACCCATAGCACTTTACTTGATCTCCTTGTTGTTTGCATTTTCGTTCATACTCTTTTCGCATGAACTTTTGAAATCTCTTAATAACGAGTCCGAACTCGTTATCTCCATCCTCGTTATTTTGAGGTTGGCTTGTGCTTGCCTTGAGGGCGATTCTTTTTCCTTTGATCATTAACAAGAGGGTTAAGTATAGTAGATTCATAAGTTTTAAGGTTACCTCTTAATCCGTCGATGGTGACATTTGAAATGCCAATAGACTCTTGAATCGCGTCGGCCTTGGAGCGCCATTCCGTAGTGAGACTTCGGAGAATTTTTCGGACAAGTTCCTTATTCGTGAAGGTTTTCTTAAGAGCATGTAAGTCATTAACGATTTTTGAAAATCGTTCGAACATGTCATCGACCCTTTCGCCTTCCTTCATGTGAAACAGTTCATATGCATGGGTTAGAAAATCAACTTTAGCCTCTCTTACCTGGTCCGTACCTTCGTACGTGTTTTCCAGCTTATCCCACATTTGCTTCGCCGTTGTGCAACATGATATTTTTCTGTAATCATCAGCGTTTACAGCACAATATAGTAAGTTGATGGCTTTAGCGTTGTTCTGCACTTTTCGGATATCATTCGCATCGTATTCATCTTCGGATTTTGGAACCCATTCATTTTCAACCTTTTTGGTTGGAATTTGTTCTCCCTTCATTATAACCTTCCACAGATGAAAACTATTCGATTGAATGAATATTCTCATCCTTTCCTTCCAGTACGTATAGTTTGTGCCATTGAATAGTGGTGGTCGGGTGGAGCATTGTCCTTCACCTATTCCTGCAAAAGAATCACGAGTAGAAGCCATGGATTGTTTCTCTCAAAGGGTTAAGTTTTTCAGAGAGTTGGGCTCTGATACGAATTGTTAGAATATACGCTTAGAGGGGGGGGGGGGGGGTGAATAGCGTTATAATAAAAAACAGTGTAAACTTGCGGAATTTAAAAATTGCAGGAATGAAATAAGTGCGATAAGTAAATAATAAAGAACGAACGCACTGATGTTATCCTGGTTCACCACAACCCGTGGCTAGTCCAGTCCCCGAGAGACTCTCTCGAGATTTCCACTATCTTCGTTAAGCTTACGGGTGCTTAACAAACCGCTACAAACTGAGAACTTGAGTCACACAAGCCTCAACAACCTTTGCTCGAAGATACAACACTTCAAGACTTCAACCAAAGGAATCACAACGTTCCTTCTTACAATACAAGGGATTAACACATCCCTTCAAGTGTATAAAAACACTTTGCACTCAAAACAAGACTCTCCTTAAGAGTAGATATGAGTAAAATAAATACGCTCAAGAAAGCAACAACTTTCGTCAAGAATTTGGCTCTCAAAAACTTATGTAATGAATAGAAAATAATGAATAAGAGAGTATGCAAGCTTTAGCAATAGTATGATCAGTTGTTGTATTTAGAAGACTGATTTGAAGATGTATTTATAGTGTCAAAAACATGCATAACCGTTGCCTAATTGCCAATCAAGAATTTCTGATTTTGTGCTACGACAATCGATTGTCTAATTGGCACAATCGATTGTTTTCCAATCGTTCCAAAAATTATTCCCAGATTTTACGCAGCATAATCGATTATCTAAGACGTATAATCGATTACTGGCAACGTTCAAAAAATTATTTTTAGATTTTACTTAAAACAATCGATTATCAGAAATATACAATCGATTACTTGGCAACGTTCAGAAAATCTTTTCCAGATTTTACTTAAAACAATCGATTATCAGAAATATACAATCGATTACTTGGCAACGTTCAAAAAATCTTTTTTCAGATTTTACTTAAAACAATCGATTATTAAAATCCTATAATCGATTATCTGACGGAGTTTGAAAATATTTTGGCAACGGTCATTTACATAATCGATTATGCTATATGGACAACCGATTAAATTTCAGTCTTGAAAAATCTAATAGACACTGCCTCAACACAATCGATTGTCATAAGTTTCACAATCGATTATTTTGTATCTTTGAAAAATCTGATAGACACTGCATCAACACAATCGATTGTCATAAGGTTCACAATCGATTATTTTGTAGCTTTGAAAAATCTGATGGACACTGTCTCAACACAATCGATTGTCATAAGGTACACAATCGATTGTCATGCAGATTTCAAAAATCTGATGGACACTGCCTTAACATAATCGATTATCATAAGTACATAATCGATTATCTTTGTCCAGATTTTAGAGGCATGTTTAAAAATCATTTTGCTAAAATAAATATGCATGATTTAAAATCATTTTGCTCTAAATTAAATATGCATGATTTGATAAAAATGTTTTTACGAGAGAAGCCAAGTCTTGAGTTAAATTGTCGGATCAAGATCACAATTAAAGAGCGACTCATGTGTAACTTTGTTTAATCTTGATCTTTGTTTGTCTTGTGCTTGAACTTCGTTACGTGACATTTGTGCGCTTGTGCTTGAACCTCGTCATATGTCAATTGCGCATCGTTTGTCATTTATCAAAACCTACAAATATGAACACACGTTTAGTTTAGTGCCTTGAGAACGTGTTTCAACAGTAATGATAGACAATCTTTTCACCAAGTTAAACAAGCTGAGGTTACAGACTTTACACAGTGTATCCAACAGGCTGGATTGGCAGAACTTCCTTGGAAGGGAGAATACTTTACCTGGACTAATAAGCAAAGTGGCAATGATAGAGTGTGCAGCAGATTGGATTGAGTTTTTGGTAATTATGAGTGGATGATTAAGTGGAGACATGTACACACTGTATATGGAGTTCCACTAATCTCTGATCACAACCCCATGTTGTTAACCCTGACAGATGATAACAAACTCAGGAAGACTCCCTTCAGATTTTACTATGCATGGATTCAACATAAGGATTTCCAACATCTGATCAAGGACAACTGGAATGGTAATGCTCAGTATACCCTTCAAGGGATGTGGAACAATCTCTAGGCCCTTAAACCAGCTTTAATGTCTCTAAATACTAGAGATTTTAAGACTATTACACAGAAGATTGAGGCTAGCCGAAAGGAACTGGAAGATATGCAACACCAGATGAACCTCTCCTATACTGATGCCTTACAACTTAGAGAAAAAGAACTGGTGCTGCAATTAGAAAAATGGTCATTGATTGAAGAATCAGTATTACAACAGAAATCTAGAGCCAGATGGATCCAACTAGGGGACTCCAACAACAAATATTTTTCTGCTGTAATGAAGGAGAGAAACCAATATAAGAGGATTACTGAACTGATCACAGATGGAGGCTTGATGATTACTGATCCAGATGACCTGAAGAAGGAGATCAAGGATTTCTATAAATCACTTATGGGTACATCAGCTACTTCCCTCCCAGCTGTTAACAGAATGTATATGAGCAATGGTCCTAGACTATCTCACCACCAGAAGAAGGAATTAGCTGCAGACATCAGTGACACTGAGATCTTGGAAAGTTGAAAAGCAATTGGTAATGACAAAGCTCCAGGAATTGATGGTTACAATGCCTTGTTCTTTAAACAAACTTGGCACATTACTGGGAAACAGGTACTGCAAGCAGTCAAGAACTTCTTTGAGACTAACAAAATGCATAGACCAACAAACTGTGCCTCTCTTACTTTGATTCCTAAAGTTCCCAACCCACAAACAGTCAAAGAGTTTCGACCAATAGCTTGCTGTTCAGTGCTGTACAAAATAATCTCCAAGCTTCTGGCCAACAGATTACAGAAAGTTATGACCAGTATCATCTGTAATGCACAAGCAGGTTTCATACCAGGGAGGAGGGTTGCAGATAATGTCATTCTGGCCCATGAGTTAATCAAGCACTACTCAAGATCACATATATCTCCTAGATGTATGATCAAAATTGACCTGCAGAAGGCCTATGATTCAGTTGAATGGAGCTTTTTGCAACAGGTAATGGAGGCTCTTGATTTTCCTACCAGGTTTACAAAATGGATCATGGAGTGTGTCCAAACTGTCAGCTACACAGTAGTGGTGAATGGAGAAACAACAGAACCTTTCCAAGCAGCCAAAGGTTTGAGACAAGGGGATCCCATATCCCCATTCTTATTTGCTATTGTGATGGAATACTTAAGTCGATCTCTGGCAGAACTGAGGAAAGCTAAAGACTTCACTTTTCATCCTGGTTGTAAAAAACTAGGAATCACTCATCTAAGCTTTGCTGACGACCTCTTGTTGTTTATCAAAGGAGAAAGTCAATCTGTAAGTACCATGTTTACATATTTCTCTCACTTCACTGCAGCCTCTGGGATGAAAGCCAATCTGCATAAGAGTGCTGTGTATTTTGGAGGGGTGAATCCTGAACATCAACAGCAAATTATTGATCATCTTGGGTATGTACGTGGAGAACTACCTTTTTAAATACTTGGGTATCCCACTATCTACCAAGAAGCTGTCTGTTTTCCAATGGCAACCACTGGTCGACAAGATTACTGCCAGAATTACCTCATGGACTGCCAGGCAACTGTTATATGCTGGTAGAATCCAGTTGGTTCAATCAGTAATCTTTGGTATTCAAGCTTATTGGGCTCAACTGTTTCTCATTCCTTCCAAAGTTATAAAACTGTTAGAAGCAGTGTGTAGATCCTACATATGGTCTGGCTCAGTTAATATAACAAGGAAAGCATATGTGGCCTGGGAAAAGATCTGTCTACCAAAGTCTGCTGGAGGTTTTAAGCTTAACCAATCTCCTATTATGGAACAAAGCTGTTGTTGCAAAACTAAGCTGGGATTTGGCTCACAAGAAGGATGTATTATGGGTGAAATGGATTCACACAGTTTATATCAAGCAACAACAATTAGAGTCCATGAATATTCCTAGACAAGCCAGTTGGATGGTTCGGAAGATCATTGAAGGTACTGTTCTATTGCAGCAATACCAACTGTTGCATAAGCCTGCATGCTCTATCAGAATGATTTATCTTCAACATATTGGACAGTTACCTAGAGTCTCTTGGAAGAACTTAACCATACAGAATTCTGCTCGACCTAAAGCACTCTTCAACCTTTGGCTGCTTCTACAAGACAGACTTCCTACTAAAGAGAGGTTGATCAAATGGAACTCGACTGTGGATGGCAACTGTGTCATGTGTCAACAAACATTGGAGAACAGAGACCACTTGTTCCTGGCCTGCCCCTTTGCTACTCAACTGAGGTATCACACACTGCAATGGATTGGAGTAACACAACCTGCTGGACAAAATTAGCCACAGTTTGTACACTGGATCATTGATAATGCTAAAGGGAAATCTCCTCAAGCTCATATTTTCAAAATGACCTTTGCAGAAATGTTCTATGTCTTATGGTTGGAAAGGAATGCGAGAATATTTGGAAATACTTTTTGTTCCAGTGATAAACTACTTAGGAACATTGCTTACACTTGTAATATTAGGGCAACTCCTAGAGTTAGAGTACACCTCCAGCAATATCTACTATAATGTAGAACTTTAGGTATAGTACAATTAGTCAGATTTGTTTATCTTTTGATAGTCAGCTGCGTACATAGCTGAACTATGGAATTGTACGGAAACCACTTTGGTGATTAATACAAATTTTAATTACCAAAAAAAAAATTAATGTATATTCAAAAAATCCAAATTATGTACAACCAACCAATCCTCTAATCGAAAAATTCACACAGAGACTCTTCAAAATCTCCATAATCATGTCCTTCTCGTTCTTCTGGAGTTTTATAGCCGCTATCTTTTTTCCACTTTTCATGAGCCTAAAGATTGGTTGCCAATTTCCTCCTGAATGCCATGTTTGACTTTGATCAAACTTGAAGACATCTTCTCTCATCAACCGCATATCCATAAACTTAAGAGCAAATATACCACAATCAACACTGCAAAAAACACATGAAAAAGAAATTAAAGAATAGTTGACACAAGGGCAAAAAATAATAAACATAAGATGCATGGTAAAGTATATGTGTAACACGTACTTGTTAGTCTGTTGTGGTGTCTGCATCCACTTAATTTTAAATTTTTTCACAGGACTGTCCCCATAAAATTTATTATGTTCCCCAAAATTCAAGCATTTGAGACAGTATGGAATCAATCGGGCATAAATTTTTACATGTTCAATCGCACTCTCGTACGTTGCATCGCCCATGGAATCATACACATATATAACTTTATCTTCAAAGTCCAGATATCCAAAAAAGTAGTGCGTAGATATCTGGTCCTCCCTTGGCTTAAGTCGAAATGGAAAGAATACTTTTTTGGCAGATGCCAATTGGATACCACAGGAAAGGTCGAGGCCTTTTACGTAGTTGACCACCTTTTCATTTATTGACTCTTCCTCATACCAATAAAAGTACGTAAGTGGCTTAATAACCGCTTCTTCTTCTTCTTCTTTTTCAAACTTTTGTTTGGATATCCTCTTTCTCTTTGATTTGCCCTTAAAAACCTCCATTCTCTTTTGCTTCATTTTCTCAAATATCTTCAGCTTTTCTTCTGAAGGATGAAATACGATCCAGCATAGTCATATACTGATCGAAAAGTAATCTGTTACTGCGCATCTTGCTTTTGTATTACGTGGAAGGTGATAGAAATATTTTATGCGCAAATAATATATGCCCACATCAATATGCTGCAAATGGACAACAACAAATGATAACATGTGAAATTATCACTATTAATTTTAGAAGAAAAACACTACACAACTACAAAAACAGTATGAAAAAAACTTAAGCATATTCAGTTTTAGCAAATAAGATAAAAAACATTAGCAGTTTACTATGAATAAAGCTATACTACAAAAAATAAGCCGAACTTTTGACAAATATAGTTGAAGACCAATTCAAAAACAAACTTAATAACTTACTTCATCCATAAGATTAGAGTCAGGATCCATAATCTCGGTAAAGAATGATTTTTGAATACGAAGTCCAGCTAATCTGAATGAATTGGAATCATATTCATTGGCATCCATCTCCAACCACTCTTTAAATCTTTACATCGATCCATTGTCTTGAGAAATATAATGGAAGGGACATCTTCTTCTATTCTTTCCGACTATCCAATCTTCCCCCCTTTGCTTTTTCGTATAAACTACATAAAGAGATCTCAACCAAATACTCTCCAAACGCATCCTCTTCCCTTTTTTATCTCGTTTTCCTTTTGCTTGCTCTTCCTGCTGTTCCGTCACAACTAACTTCTGCTGTTCAGCAGTAGGGGGAAACTACAGCCATCGTGGCAGATGCTTGACCAATTCCCTGCTATTCATGACGTTCTTCTATCTCTTCACAAACAACAACAGCAACAGAATTACCTTCTGAATCAGCCCGTTGTGTACTACCAAGTGAAAATGAACGTAAATTGAAGTTGGGGATATCACTGGTATCACACATAGGAGAACTAAAAATCTTCCTTCTCTTAGGTTTTGGAAGCAGTTCCGATGCATCAGATGAGATCCGCAAAAGCAAGGAAAATATAAACATAAATAAAACTGATAGAGAACACACATTAGGCAAAAAAGAAACTAGTAATTGAATTGCAAAAAATAATTACCTGGTCTAAGTGTTGTGACAAAGATGGCGTTTTCATTCCAACAGATCCTGTATCTTCATGCAAAAAAAATAATACTTACTAAATTTTATAAGAAAATACCAACACACTTTACACCTGTCTGTGAGTCAACATATGTGAATATATGTATTTCTCCTTTTTCATATTGCTATAGAATCTCACCCAATTCTTTTTGACATGCCTCTAGTAATTCTGAAAAATCATTCAAAAACATAAAAAAGAAAACAAAATATAAAAAATTTTATAATGTAAAAAATATACTTCGATCAAATATAATAAATTCATGATCTATAAAATACCTTCACGTCTGTCTTCCCCTGTGGTTTCTTCAGGCGGCATGCCTTTCTCAATATCAGCATCATTCAATTCTGAACCAATGTCGACGACCATTGCAGTATTCTCTGGAAGGTTTTTCTCAACTTTACCTTCATTTAATTGAGTATGATCAGAGAGTTTTTGTGTTGTGGCAATCGAACCACAACTAGTTTCAACTTCCATGGCATATTCCTAAAAGAGGGAGACTAGATCAACTAATTTTTCTATATCTAAAACATAGAAAAAATTTATACCTGTAGTGAAAATTTCACTAAAGGATATTGTAAAAAAAAAAAAAAATTTAAAACTTCAACTATAAAAAAAGGACTTCAGCTCTAGAGCTGAAGTTTGACAGTTATAAAAAAAACTTCAGCTCTAGAGCTGGAGTTCGACAACTATAAAAAAAAGCTCTAGAGCTGAAGTTCGACAGTTATAAAAAAAACTTTAGCTCTATAGCTGAAAGTTCACCAGTTGCAAAACCAAAACATTCACCAAAACATATGTTTTGTACTTTGTTCCTTTAGTAACAATTTCTTGTGTAGCACCACGTAGAAGTTCATTGCAAATCATTATTACTCCTGCATACCAATCGTCTTTCAGATTTGAAGTACCAACAGGTGCTCGATCACTTTCCGAAGCACAACCCGGTGCATGTTTTTCAGTGCCAAAAACTTGATCATCTACACCTTTCTCTCCACCTTTACTCTGTCTACAAACATTGGATTGTTCCACCTTGTTTTTGAACAAGTTCAACGCCTTCAACAATCGCTTAATTATGTGTAGCATTATCATCTGCGACAATAGGCAATGCATCATGAGCAGTATGTTCTTCAGTCTCAACAACTTGATTATGTGCACCTTCCACGCTTCCAATATTCTCAGTTGATAAATGTGCTTCATCATTTACATATCTACTCAATCTATCAGCACTGCAACGTTGCTCTTCAACTTGTTCTTGAACATTTTGATCGCCTTCAAAAGTCGATGGATCTTCGAAATAGTCATTCATCATGTCATATTCTCGATCCATTCGATTTGATTTGTTGACAATCGTAAACAGCTATTCAAACTTCTCATCGAACTATTCCTAGAAAAAAATTACTAACAATGATTAATCTGAAGTAAAATCAGAACAAATAAAAAGACTTCTCTATAAATTAGCTTACCTTCACTTTTACAAAAACTGCATCCACAATAGCAGTTCGCTCCTCCTTTTTAAACTTATCAAAAACTTCGTTCACGATTGTGCTTCTTTCTTTTTCATTTTGCCTTTGAACCTCCGTCGTTAACCTCTACAATAGATATACAACAAAAATTTAGATATAGAAGAAAACTTCAGCTCAAAAAGATGTTGTACTTTTACAAAAACAAACTCAAAAAACTTCAGATAAAAACTTACAGAGCATATTTTATCGAGTAATTCATCTTCATCAAAGTCAGATGTAGACGAGGTAGAATGACTCTTGGTACGAGATGCTTAGCCAATAAAAGGAGTTCGATTCAGTTCTTTTGGTTGATTCCGACTACATGGTGATTCACCAATGTCATGAGTTTGATTCACTTCTTTTGATCGACTCCTTGTAGGTGGTGATTTACTAATGACAGGAGTTAGATTCAATTCATTTGAGCGGCTCAGAGTAAGTAGCGATTGCCACTTGAAGGAATTGCATTAACTACATTTTAACGATCCCGGTTGCATGGTAATTTCCCAATTAAAGGCATTGAATTCAATTCCTCTTCTATAGGAATTATATCCAATACCCCAAAGTCGCAATATCTCTGTTTAATACAAAAAGTATATTATGAGAAGAAAAAAAACGAATACATCAGCATATTAACACAAGGACAAAAATAATAAAAAAAGTAACTTACTTCATGAGGTTTGAACATATAATAAAGTTCAGAAAATTTAGGCTCTCCTACGCATACATAACATAACATCCTGGGGACCTGAGGCATATCAAGGTACTCATATTCTGCTACATACTTCTTACGAACATCCAGGAAGCGCTCATAGAACCAAACACATAACGGATATGGAAAACCAGTAAGTTTATACTCAGTTGCATGATGTTTGTTCTGCTTGTCCAATGCATGCTTCAATGAATAAATGAGCTTCTCATAAGCCACATTACCCCAAGGATATTCCGCACAAACCTTCTCATCTTCAATGATAGATGCATACTCCTCATTCATGCATGAATCAATATTTTTCCCAAGCAGAATAGACTCTACAATAAGAATTTCCATAAGCCTAACTGCACCATCATCACTCTCGCATACGTGTGCATGATTCACAGCATTCTTTGGAATTACATTGCGAGTCATAGAACTTCGAATATCCTTCAGATACACACCATTGGAATTACCAAAATAGCGCTTTAGAATAGTGCACTCTCGATTAAATGGTTTTTCAATATTATGTGCTGTGATCCGCAAACCACACATAAAGTGAAAGTCTTCAAGGGTGAAGGAAACATCATGCCCAAAAATCTTAAAACTAATGGAGTCTCGATCACTCGTGAATATTCGAGAAAGACATAGACAATGAACCAACTTCATGTTGCATTTGAAATTATCCATAGCAATAATGTGTTTAAATGGACCATTCCTAAGCTTATCCTGTTGTGCAGGCGTCAAGAAAGTTGCAATTAAACTCTTCAAATCATGGTTCCCCTTCCAGTAACCCTTAGAGTTAAACCATTCTGTAAACTCAAAATATATTTGTCCTGGTCTTGTAGGTGGAGGCTCAGAGACATAAGGACCTGGGGCTACTATAGGTTGTCTAGGGGTTTTAGGTGCTTTGCCTTCTTTAGCTACTTAAGGATCTTTAGGTGCTTTAGGAGCCATCTATCCAAAAAATGTAAAAGATACAAATAATAACATCAGGACATTATCAAAAAGATCATTTAAAACTTCAAAACCTAAGAAGGCTTAAGTTCGACAAGTATAAAACAAAAACTTCAGTAAGTTCGACAAGTATAAAAAAAAACTTCAGCTCTAGAGCTGAAGTTTGACAGTTTTAAAAAAACCTTCAGCTCTAGAGCTGAAGTTCGATAGGTATAAAACAAAAACTTCAGCTCTAGAGCTCAAATTCGACAGGTATAAAACAAAAACTTCAGCTATAGAGATGAAGGTATATGTTACAACAACAAAAACTTAATTCTGGTTCTCCATACTAGCACAAAACATTCAGCAAAAACAAAACACAAATTCAAATCCAAAAATAATGTCAAAACATGAAAAAAACTTCAGCTCCTATCCTAAGGTATCATTATCATCTAATTAACTCTGAATTTTTTAAAAAACTTGAACGTCTAATCACAGAAGAATTTATAAAATTTTCATTAACGACATGAACACTCGTTCAAAAAACCTCAAATACAAACGTAAAAGTAAAACTAATAAACTTATCAAACTAAACCCTATCATAAATACATGACTATCAAAACCCAAAACTAGAAATTAAATCGTAAAATAAAAATCAGAAAGTTAATGCAATATACCTGTGATTAAATCGTAATGTGAGAACAATGACAACTAGCAGTTGAAAATTCGAAACAACGACGAAAATCGTTCCATTTCAGAGAAGAGTGGGAGAGAGAGTGAAAGTAGAGGACTGGCGTATACTTGGAGAGAAAGTAGTCTTTCAATAAAGAAAGGTAAAATAATCTTTTCAAATGGCTTTTAAAAAAAACAAATACAAATATAAATACAAACAGAAAGACAAAGCAACTACAAATTAAAAAGGGGCGCAATTTTAAGTAATATGAGGCAACTAGGCCGAGATAGTGTTGGTCCAAGCACCAATTAAGTTTGTTAAAGATGTTTATACCAACACAACAATTTAGGAGCACTGGTTACATTTTTATATATACTTTCAAATAATTATCAAATTTAACAATAGTATGAGGGAGAAGAAAGACAAAAACTTTAAATTTTCAAATTGAGCTTTGTTAGAGGTTTTATTAGTTATGGGAAGATTTTATTATTATGTTTTAAAAAAGGAATAGTACCGTATTTTTTTAACTAGGGATTTAGTTACATATATCTATGTAGATCTTCAATAATGAGTCAAACTAGTCTATTTGAAATTAAAAATAACGAAATGAATCTAGTCTAATTTAGTTTGATTACAAATTAAGAAAACTCAACTTACCTCAAGAGCAGTTTTGGTTTCACTCATGAGTGCGAGTAGTAGGAGTCTGGGCTCCTCCTCCAACCCAAGAGATAGCTGATGTTACAGGAAGTAAACCTACCCTAGTAACACTCTCCATAAGGTCCACTAGACGGATCAGAGCATCCTGACGAACTGGGGTAGCAATAAACCCCTCTGGGACCTGAGCTGGGCCCACTAGAACTGCTGGGGCTGGAACCTCGTCATCAAAATCAACCTGAGGCTCTACTACGGGTGTTGGTTTCACTCACATGACACAGGTAGCGGCGCAAGGTAATTAAGGAGGCATGGTTATGATGTGGAATGCGGGAGATATTCTGGTGGACCAAATCGGAACAACTTGTTAGATAATAAGCTTAACGCTAGAGGGGGGGAATAGCGTTATAATAAAAATTAGCGTAAACTTTGCGGAATTAAAAAATTGCAGAAAGTAAATAAGTGCGATAAATAATAAAGTACGCACCGATGTATTCTGGTTCACCACAACACGTGGCTAGTCCAGTCCCCAAGAGACTCTCTCGAGATTTTCCACTAACTTGTCAAGCTTACGGGTGCTCAACAAACCTTTACAACTTAAGGACACAAGCCTTAACACCTTTGCTCAGAGATACAACACTCCAAGACTTCACTGTTAAGCTTACGGGTGCCTAACCAACCTTTACAACTTAAGGACACAAGCCTTAACACCTTTGCTCGGAGATACAACACTCCAAGACTTCAACCAAGGAAACACAAGTTCCTTACAGCAAGAGAATCACAATTCTCTTACAAGTGTACAAAACACTAAACACTCAAACAAAGCACTCCTTAATGAGTAGATATGAGTAAAGGAAGTAAGCTCAAGATCACAACAACTATGGACAAGACTTTGGCTCTCAAAAGCTTTTTGAAATGAATATAAAATGATAAACAATAGTATGCAAGCTTATAGCAATAGAATGATCAGTTGTTGTGTGTTATTGTGTTTAAAACACTGAAATGAAGCTGTATTTATAGTTGAAAAACTTGGCATTACCGTTGCCTAATTGCCAATTAAGAGTTGCTGATTTTACTGAGTGACAATCGATTGTCAAGAAGCTACAATCGATTGTTTGCCAATCGTTCCAGAAATCAATCCCAGATTTTACGCTTAACAATCGATTATCCAAGATCAACAATCGATCATTGGCAACGTTCAAAAAATCATTTCCAGATTTTACGTAAATCAATCGATTATACAGAATCAATAATCGATTATTCAGCAACGTTCAAAAAATCTTTTCCAGATTTTAATTTCAACAATCGATTGTATAAAATCAACAATCGGTTCAAAAAATCTTTTCCAGATTTTAATTTCAACAATCGATTGTACAAAATCAACAATCGATTACCTGACGGTATTTGAAAATATTACGACAACGGTCAGCTTCACAATCGATTGTGCAATGTTAACAATTGATTATTTATCAGAGTTTGAAAAACATTTTAGACACTGCCTCTTGACAATCGATTGTTATATACTCACAATTGATTATTTAATAATATTGAAAAAGTCAGGAAGACACTGCCTCAACACAATCGATTGTCATATGTTCACAATCGATTATTTTGTGACTTTTAAAAATCTGATGGACACTGTCTCTTCAATCGATTGTCATTAGCTTCACAATCGATTATTCTGAGTTTTGAAAAACTTTGATGTACATTGCCTCATCACAATCGATTGTCATAAGGTTCACAATCGATTGTCATGCAGGTTTGAAAAACCTGATGCTCACTGCCTTAACACAATCGATTATCATTAGTTCACAGTTAAAATTGTCATGCAGTCTTGGCTTAACATAATCGATTATCATAAGTACATAATCGATTATCTTAGTCCAGATTTTAGAGGCATGTTTAAAAATCATTTTGACTGAAGTAAATATGCATGATTTAAAATCATTTAGCATTAAATTAAATATGCATGATTTTGTAAAAGTAATTTTACGAGAGAAGCCATGTCATGAGTCAAGTTGTCGGATCAAGATCACAATTAAGAGCGACTCATTTAAACTATAAAACTTTGTCTTGTGCTTGAATCTCGTTATCCACCAATTGTGCGCTTGTACTTGAACTTCGTCATATATCAATTTGCGCTTGTTTGTCATTCATCAAAACCTACACATAAGAACACACGTTTTAGTATAAAGCCTTGAGAACCTGTTTCCAACACAACTGGCCAAGAAATCCATGCCATGATCAAGGTAAATAAGCCTATCTCAAAACCTTGACTGCTATCCATTGTTTATGCTAGTAACTTAATAGAAGAGAGAACTGTTTTATGGAACAATCTAAAAACAGTTGCAAATAGTTTTATGGGGGCCTGGCTAGTCACAGGAGACTTCAATGAAGTCACCAGATCAAATGAAAAATTTGGATGCCTCCCTATTAATTACTCCAGGGTGGAAAAATTCCTTAATTGTCTAGACTATTGTGGGCTTATGGTCCTAGGGTATAAGGGTTCAAAATATACCTGGACCAATAAAAAAACTAGAACTTTAATTATGAAAAGGCTAGATGGATATGTAGCAAACACAAACTGGATCAATCTTTATAAGGAAGCACACGTCACTCACTTACTAGAATCCACTCCGACCACTGTCCTATAAAACCAGACCTTTTCAAAAACATTTCCCATAGTAACAATATTATTAGGTTGGAATCCATGTGGCTATCTCACCCGACCTTTAAAATCCTCGTTAAGGAGTCATGGAGCAACCAGGGGAACATACTAGGAGCAATCGAATACTTTACTAAAAATGTAAAGGAATGGAACACTAATACCTTCGGCAATATTTTCCATACAAAGAATGTACTAGTTTCTAGAATCAACGGGATACAAAAATCACCAAAGTACACCATTAGTCAATTCCTTCTGGATCTAGAAACAAACCTTATGAAGGAACTAAATGAAACTCTAAAAATGGAAGAGGAATTTTGGAGGCTCAAATCTCAAATACAGTGGTTAAATGAAGGAGATGCGAGCACGAAATTCTTTCACACTACCACAATTCAAAGAAGAAGGAAAAACAGAATCCTAAGTCTTAAGAGGTAAAATCCCCTATAATTAATTACTACAATAATCTCTTCACTACAAGTCACAACAAGTCCCCTAAAACAAATTGCTACAGGTCCTTCTATGCAACTCTGAATAACATGGACAAAAAAGATTTATGCCAAGAAGTCACAGCCCGAGAAATTAAATATGCACTGGACTCTTTCAAGCCATACAAAGCCCCAGGTCCAGATGGCCTTCACCCATTTTTTTTCCAAAAATTCTGGAATGAAACCAAAGGAGTATTATCGACTTCTGCAAAGACACATTTAGGGAAAGGAAAATGGCTGAGGGCATGAATAACACATATATCTGTTTGATCTCAAAGTGCTAAAATCCTGAAACTATCAAGCGATATCGGCCTATCAGCCTGTGTAACACAACCTACAAAGTAGTTACAAAAATCATAGTCAACAGAATCAAACCACTCTTGGCTAAATTAATCCATCCAACACAGACCAACTTCATAAAGGGCATAAGATCATCCGATAATGCTATTATTGTCCATGAGACCCTAAACTATTTCAAAAAAAATCAAAGGAATAAAAGGGAAAATGCTTCTTAAAATAGATTTGGAAAAAGCTTTCGACAAGCTGGAATGGTCCTTTATAAAATTCTCACTAATCTCCCTAATCTTTCCACAAGATTTAATCGACCTAATTATGTCATGTATCTCCACTACGTCTACCTCTATCATAGTCAACGGCTCCAACTCTGATTTTTTTAGACCATCCAGAGGTATCCGACAGGGTGACCCTCTATCCCCCTATATATTCATCATTTGCATGGAAATATTGTCACGACTAATCAATCACGAATCGACTGCTGTAGATGGGACCCAATAAAGATATACCCAAATAGCCCCCCTTATCACACCTATTCTTTGTAGACGACCTAAACCAAAAGAGCTACAGTTCTATAGTAGAAACCTCAATAATTTCTGCGCTCACTCGGGGCAGTCCATCAACTTTAACAAATCAGTATTAATATTCTCCGAAAATGTGTCAACGATTCAAAAAATGACTTTAGCAACTGCCTCTCAGTAAAGCACACGAGAGATTTCGAAATGTATCTAAGGTTCCCTATAGGACTCTGGAACCCCTCAAAGAAAGACTTCCAGTATATCATCGACCGACTAAACAATAGGCTAAAAGGGTGGAAAATTAATATCCTCAATATAGCTGGAAGGACCACACTCATTAAATCAACTTTGGCCGCACTTCCTAATCACGTCATGCAAATTTTCAACCTCCCACAAGCTACCATAAAGAGCATTGATAAAATACAAAGGAACTTTCTATGGGGAAGCACCTCAGAAAAAAGGAAATGCCATCTGATAAATTGGGACACAGTCACGAAGCAAAAAAAGATGGGGTTTGGGGTTATACAAAACAAAATGTAAAAACCAATCTGTTAGCACAAGTCTAGCTTGGAGGTACAAAAAAGACAATAATAGCATCTGGGGCAGGGTACTCCGTAGTAGATATGAGAAAAAATACAAAACAAAGCTGGAACTTTCAAGAGAAAAATGGCTCTCATATATGAAAAACATAGTCCGAGGCACAAACGTCTTCAAAACGAGCATTCACTGGGAAATTGGGAACGGGCAATTAATTAAAGTCTGGGAAGATGTCTGGCTAGGAAAGAAGGAATCTCTAAGAGCCTAAATCCAAGGTCCATTAACAAAACACGAACAACACCAACCACTATCAGACATTATTGAAAACAATTCCTTTAACCTAAATAATTTATCTATCCAGCTACCCATTGAGGTTAAGAATAAAATCTATAGCACCTACATCAAGAAAATACACCCTGTAGAAGATAACTATAACTGGGTTAACAGTTCAAATGGGACCTTCACCATCAAATCCGCTTATGAAACAATACAAGGCAAAGAAGAGGAAAATACACAAGACTATAAATGGCTATGGAAAATTAACACTCTGAACAAAATAAAATTTTTCCTATGGACAACTATTCACAACAAGCTCCCCACAACACAAATGCTCTTCAACAGAAATATCATCAACTCCCCAAACTGCCACATTTGCAACACTGAGAGGGAAGATATAATGCATACTTTTTTTAGATGCAAGCACTCTAAAACTATCTGGACTCAAGTGGGTTTTAATCTCCTACCATTACACACTCCATTACTGGCTAAAGGCTCAAAGCAGCTCGACTACAACATTCAATGAATATCTCACCTGGTTCGAAGTTCTGCCCTTTATCCTCTGGCACATCTGACAGCACAAAAATGAGATGATATTTAATAACAATAGCAAACCAGTCCTATTAAAAATCATCGTCAACAAAGCCATGGAATATAAGCTACTGGCCACAGAAAAAAAACCGACCCTTTACACCTAGAGATACCATCCTCATAAAGTGGAACCCACAAGAACAAAACATCTATAAACTGAATGTGGATGGATCATGCAGTGGCAACCCGGGCAAATGTGGAATCGGGGGAGTCATCAGAAGGAGCTATGGGGAATGGGTACTGGGTTACAACATGGGTATCCAACATGCAATAAATATTTACATGGAAACACTAGCACTACTGCATCGCCTGAAATTAGCTATACAGAACAAATATCTACCCCTCACCATTGAAACAGATTGTAAGGAGCTCATTATTTTAATCCATAATAAGGATTGTGCCTTTAACTTGATTGATGACTGCAGATGCCTACTGAGTAGAGCAGGTGACCCGCCACTACAGCACATCCACAGAGAAGGAACCAGGTGGCTGCTTCAATGGCGAAGAATGGAGGAAGATCAACAACTTTTGGAAGTTTATCAACTTATCTTAGTCCTCCTACTTTTGTTGCTAGTATTTTGGAAAGGGACATGCTAGGAACTACGTATCCTAGAACAGTTCCCGTTTGTAATGTACCTTGTAATGACTCTTGATATGTGTTTTTAATCTAAGTCTTAGTTACCAAAAAAAAGTATGTAGTTTCCATGTAATACACTTTTTGCGGAAGTTTGTTAGAAGGGAGAAGTACATCCATATGCTCAAAACCTTAGAAAGGTTTCTCCTGCATGAGAAACAAAAATGCTTTTATTCATCACTTGCTTTTAATTGAATTGTGTATTTTTTAGGCTCTAAAAATCTCATTTATCGTTACTTCGATTTGCGTGCACAGTCCGGAAGCATAGCCGGAAAGCTTAAATATGAAATTATGTGAAAATGATGAAATTTAGTTATTAAATGAGTAAATTTGACCCCGGTCAATTTTTCAGGTAAACGGACCCAGGCCCGTAATTTGACGGTCCTAGAGGCTCCGTACAAAAATATGGGACTTGGGTATATGCCTGGAATCGAATTCCGAGGTCCCAAACCCGAGAATTAAATTTTTAAAGGAAATTATTTTCTTAAATTTTATAGGAAATTTGAAATGAAATCTGATTAGAACATGTCGGTATCAGGCCCGTATTTTAGTTACGGCGTCCGATACAGGTCTTATATACGGTTTAAGTCATTTTACTAAAGTTTGGTTGAAAACTGAGGCCGTTTGACGTGATTCGGACCGAAATAACTAAATTTGATACTTGATGAAGTTTGAGAAAAAAAGTCCTTGATTTTGAGGTTTAATTCGTTGTTATTGAGGTTATTTTGGAGATTTGATCACACAGATAAGTTTATATGATATTGTTGAGTTAGCATGTATATTTGGTTTGGAGCCCCGAAGGCTTAGGTGAGTTTTGGATATGTATCGGAGTGTCTTAGGCTTAGAAAAATCTGAATTTTCTGTTGCATCTGGTGTTCAAGGATTTAGTACTATGCGATCGCATAGCAAGTCCCGTGGTCGCATAGTGTAAAACTACAGGGTCCTGTTTTGTTATACACGATCGCATACATCTCTTCGCGATCACATAGAGTTAAGTCTGAGAGACCTATTTTGTTCTATGCGATCGCGATTTTCCCTCTGCAATCCCAATGTCTCAGCTCCAGTCCTCATTTTTATTCTATGCGATCGCATACTTCTGTCTGCGATCGCAGTGCTCATCCTCAGTTATTCTATGCGATCGCATCCTTTAGTCCGCAATCGCGCAGGCCAAATTCGTCCAGTTAAACTTTTAAATCTAGAACAGTAGCCTTACAAAATTTTGTAACTCCTTCATCTCCACACCCCTTGGGGCGATGTTTGAAGAGTTTCTTCACCATAACTTCATAGATATGTAATCCTAAGCTTGTTTTCTTCCATTTTTATCATCACTCATTAGATTTCTAGGCCTAAAACATGAGATTAAGGGTACAAAATTAAGGATTTGGGTAGAATTAGAGCTTTTTGATTATTTATGATTTTAACCTCGTTTTGGGGTTGAATTCGGGAAATAATTATATTTTTGGGCTCATGGTGAATGGGTGATTTAATTTTAATCCGAACCTCGTATTTTGGCCAAGCGGGCCCGGGGTCGATTTTTGGGATTTTGAAAAGAATGATAAGAAAGCTATAATTAGGAATTGGGTTCGAATTGCTTAGCATTTATTAATGATATGAAGTCATTTATGCATAGATACAATCAATTTGGAGCCGAATTCGAGAGGGAGGGCGATAATTGAGGGCTAAGTTGGCTGTAGAAGTTTGAAGTAAGTGTTTAGTCTAACCTTAACTTGATGGATTAGGAGTCGTGTCCTATTTGCTATTTGCTTCTTATTGAGTACGCCATATAGGCATGGTGATGTGTATCTATACGTTGGTGTCAAGCATGACCGTGACTCTTATATTGTGATTTTCATGACTTCGTTGTATTATTCATGCCTTGGTGAAGATTTATATTGTTGTGAAAAGTTGTGGAAAGAATCGTGGCCTATGAACATTAAGGAGTGCTAGCTCCAGTTGTATAATGAATTTGTGAAAGTATAAGTAATAATCGAAACTCTAGAGCATTGGCTCGAGTTGTGAAATGAAATGTAAAGTAAAAGTGAGAAAGAGAAGCGATCATTATGTTTCCCCTTGCCGGGATATTGTTGACTTGTGTTTCCCTTTTGTTGTGTTCTTCTTTGATATTATGGATGCTTAGGTTGATGATTCCTCGGGTTAGGAATTGTAACAAGTTTAGTTGTAGTTGGGGTAGTTTGGTGTTGTAACAAGTTTAATTATAGCTGGGGTAGTTAGATGTTGTAATAAATTTTGTTATAGTTGTTTCTCCCTTGCGGGGATATTGTTGAGATATCATTGTTTCCTTACCTCGATGTTTGTTGATATAATTGTTCCCTTGTCGGGATTCCTTGTGATTATTGTTGGCTTATACATAGGAGCTGGTGGTATGCCTACCACAAGATATAATGAAATGGGAGCAGGTCGTATGCCTACCGCAAGATATAATAAAATGGGAGCTGGTGGTACGCCTGCCACGAGATATAATGAAATAGGAGCAGATGGGATGCCTACAATGAGATAACTAAAATGGGAGCACGTGGTACGCCTAACACGAGATAAATAAAATGGGAGCGGGTGGCATGCCTATTACGAGATACATGAAATGAGAGTGAGTGGCATGTATGCCACGAGATACATGAAATGGGAGCGGGTGGCACGCCTGCCATGAGGTACATGAAGTGGGATAGGGTTGCACGCATGCAACAAAATGTGAAAATAAAGTGAAATCTGCCTTTGTTTTCCTTATTCTTGCCAGTGGTTGAACTTTGATTCCTTTATAGTTCTCTTGATATTCTTTTTTTACCTGTTATTCTCCGAATCATGTTTCTCCCTCCTATCTTTACTTGCTTATACCTACTTTAGTTTTCGGTATATATTACATAACTGCACATGTTTATTTGATAGTCTGGTCCTAGCCTCATCACTACTTCCCCAAGGTTAGGCTAGGCACTTACCAACACGAGATAAATGAAATGGGAGCGGGTGGCATGTTTGCCACAAGATACATGTAATGAGAGCAGGTGGCATGTCTGCCACGAGATACATGAAATGGGAGCGGGTGGCACGCCTGCCATGAGGTACAGGAATTGGGATAGGGTTGCACGGTTGCAACAAAATGTGAAAAGAAAGTGAAATCTGCCTTTGTTTTCCTTATTCTTGCCAGTGGTTGGATTTTGATTCCTTTATAGTTCTCTAGATATTCTGTTTTTACCTGTTATTCTCCGAAGCATGTTTCACCCTCCTATCTTTACTTGTTTATACCTGCTTTACTTTTCGGTATATATTATATAACTGCACAGGTTTATTTGATAGTACTGATCCTAGCCTCGTCACTACTTCACCGAGGTTTAGCTAGACACTTACTAGTACATGGGATCGGTTGTGCTAATACTACACTCTATACTCTTTTGTGTCGACCCTAGTGTCGTAGACTTCGGACCATAGTGGGATTGCTGATTCTAGCTCATTAGGCTACCCGAGGTAGTCCTGCTGGCATCCGCATGCCTTGGCGTGTCCTTCTATTACTATTCCTGTTTCTTTCATGCATTTTCAGAGACAATATTGTATTTATTTCTTTTCAAACCTATATTTGTAGTATTCTTAGAACGTCTATAAAACTGTGACACCAGTTCTGGGTAGTCGAGACTCAACCAATTTTATTAGATATTAATGTTTAGATAGATTATTATTTTTCTTTCGTTTACGTTAATTCCGTTGTTTAAATGTTATTACTCCTAACTGTTAAAGGATATAAAATGGGTAAAAATGTAAAGTGTTCATATAATTGGCTTGCTTAGCTCACATTAGTAGGCGCCATCATGACTCTCGAGGGTGGAAAATTTGGGTCGTGACAAGTTGGTATCAGAGCGTTCAGTTACATATATCTCACAATTTACGAACAAGCTTAGTAGAGTCTGAGGAATTATTACGGAGACGTTTGTATTTATCCCCCAGAGGCTACAGAGTTAGGAAAATTCCACATTTTTTCCTTCTTGTCACGTGGTTTAGTTTCTCAATGCTAATTGAATTTCTACTTTGTTCTTTCGCAGATGCGAGCATGCGCTTCCTCATTTACCGATCAGCAGCCCGAGCGCCCAGCAGCAGCTCCCACAAGGGTTAGAGGGCGATGCCGAGGCTATGCTAGAGGCCGAGATAGGGGAAGAGCTCACCCCAGGGCAGCAACACTCGTAGCAGAGCCTCAGGTTGATTTTGATGACGAGGTTCCAGCCCTAGCAATTCTAGTGGGCCCAGCTCAGGTTCCAGAGGGGTTTATTGCTACCCCAGTTCGTCAGGATGCTCTGGTCCGTCTAGTGGACCTTACGGAGAGTGTCACTAGGGTAGGTTTACTTCCTGTAGCATCAGCTATCTCTTAGGTTGGAGGAGGAGCCAAGACTCTTACTACTCGCACTCCGGAGCAGGTAGCTCCTCAGTTTCAGACTCCAACGGCCCAGCCAGTTGGGGCAGTTCGGCCAGTTGCGATAGCTCAGACTGACGATGGTGCAGCCATGTCTGCCGATGCTTTGTGGAGATTGGATAGGATCACCAAGCTCTTCACTACTACCTTCAGCTATGCATCTATTGAGGATCCCCATGATTATCTGGATAGCTATCATGAGGTTCTCGGAACATGGGTATTGATGAGACCAATGGGGTTGATTACTATAGTTTGCTTATATGGATCCGCCAAGACTTAGTGGAGGGATTTCTATTTGGCTAGACCAGATGGATCGCCATCTTTGACTTGGGAGCAGCTCACACGGCTATTTCTAGAGAAGTTTCTCTCTATTACACAGCGAGAGGTCTATTAGAGGCAGTTCGAGCACTTCCAGTAAGGATCTATGACTGTCACCCAGTACGAGACCGGATTCATATATTTGGGCCTCCCTGGCCTTATTATACTTCCCAATGAGAGGGAGAGTGAGACGGTTTATTGATGGACTCATTCAGCCGACTCGTCTCCAAATGGCTAGAGAGACTGGGAGTAAGATATCCTTCCATGAGGCGGCCAATATGGCCCGGAGAGTTGAGATTGTACTATCACATGGGGGTGGTCATTGAGAGGATAAGAGGCCCCATTATTCAAGGAGATTCAGTGGTAACTTGTCTGGAGGTAGAGATTCTTATGGTAGAGGCCATCCTCTTAGGCCCTTTCAGTTAACTCTTCAGGTTTCTCATAGTGCTTCAGTTAGCCGTGGTCCTCAAATGCATCATTCTAATTAGCAGTCCTTCAGTGCGCCACCAGCTCCTATCAGTGCACCACAGCTTTAGAGTTTCCAGGTCGTCACCCCCAACAGTAGAGATCTTGTACTTGTGGTGACACGAGGCACATTTTTAGATATTTCCCTCGCGCACCAGGTAGCTCTTAGCATCAGAGTTCCCGTGTTAGGGTTCAGGCACCAGATGTTCCACCTAACACCCAGCCAGCTAGAGGTGGGGGTAGAGGTGCTAGAGGTGGAGGCAGAGGTCCTATAGGTGGAGCTTAGACCGCTAGAGGTGGAGGCCAGCTAGCAGCAGGTTATCTTAGTGACGTAGTTCAGGGTGGTGGGGCCCAGGACCGAGGCCAAGTTTTCAGATATGGTTATCACAGGTATTGTTCTAATTTGTGATAGAGGTGCTTCAGTGTTATTTGATACAGGGTCTACATACTCGTATGTGTCATCTTATTTTGCACCGTACCTGGTTATGCCCAGTGATTCATTGAGTGTCCCTTTTTATATATCTACACCAGTAGGTGATTCTATTATTGTAGATCGAGTTCATCGTTCTTGTGAAGTTATGATTGAGGGTCTTGAGACTTGTGTGGATTTGTTGCTTCTAGACATGGTCGATTTCGATGTTATATTGGAGATAGACTGGTTATCACCTTACTATGCTATCTTGGACTGTCATGCCAAGACTGTAACCTTAGCTTTATCGGGTATGCCTCGTTTAGAGTGGAGAGGGAATCCTGGTCATTCTACCCATAATGTTACCTCGTACGTGAAGGCTTGGCGTATGGTCGAGAATGGGTGTTCGGCCTATTTGGCATATGTTCGTAATTCTAGTGCTGAGGTCTCTTCTATTGATTTTGTGCCTATTGTTCGTGAGTTTTCTGATGTTTTCCCTTCAGACCGCCGGGTATGCCGCCCAACAGTGATATTGACTTTCGCATTGATGTTGCTCCGGTCACTCACCCCATTCCTAGCCCGCCGTATCGTATAGCCCTGCCTGAGTTGAAAGAGTTGAAGGAACAGTTGCAAGACTTTCTTGAGAAGAGTTTTATTAGACCTAGTGTTTCGCATTGGGGTGCGACGGTGTTGTTTGTTAAAAATAAGGATGGATCAATGAGAATATATATTGATTACCGGCAATTGAACAAGGTTACAATAAAGAATAAGTATCCGCCGCCGAGGATTGATGATCTATTTGATCAGCTTCAGGGTGCCAAGGTATTTTCAAAGATTGACTTGAGATCTGACTAACATTAGTTGAGGATTAGGGCATCCGATGTCCCTAAGACAGCATTTCGCACTCGGTATGGACATTATGTGTTCTTGGTTATGTCATTCGGATTGACAAATTCCCCAACAACTTTTATGGATTTGATGAATCGAGTGTTCAGGCCTTATTTGGATTCATTCGTGATAGTCTTTATTGATGATATATTGATACATTCTCGCAGCCAGATGGAGCACGAGAAGCACCTTAAAGTGGTTCTTCAGACTCTGAGGGATAGTCAGTTATATGTTAAGTTCTCAAAGTGTGAGTTCCGGTTGAGTTCAGTCACATTTCTGGTCATATTGTGTCAGTAGAGGGCATTCAGGTTGATCCGAAGAAGATTGTGGCAGTCAAGAACTAGCCTAGACCAGCATCAACTACAGATATTCGATGTTTCTTAGGATTGGCAGGCTACTATCGTCGGTTCGTAGAGGAATTTTCATCTATTGCAGCCCCGATGACCAGGTTGACCTAGAAGGGTGCCCAGTTCAGGTGGTCGGAGGAGTGTGAGGCGAGCTTTCAGAAGCTCAATACAGCTCTGACTACATCACCGGTGTTGGTTTTGCCTATAAGTTCAGGGCCTTATATAATTTATTACGATGCTTCTCGTATTGGGCTTGGTGCAGTATTGATGCAGGATGACAAGGTCATTGCCTATGCTTTGAGGCAGTTGAAGATTCATGAGAAGAACTATCTGGCCCATGATTTGGAGTTGGCAGCCATAGTTAGCGCAATTGAAAAATTGAAGTCATTATCTGTATGGCATGGCATGTGAGGTATTCACGGATCACAAGATTCTTCAGTATTTGTTTAAGCAAAAGGAGTTGAATTTAAGGCAGAGGAGGTGGATAGAATTGTTGAAAGATTATGATATCACCATTTTATATCATACGAGGAGGGCCAATGTGGTGGCCGATGCTTTGAGGAGGAAGTCAGCCAGTATAGGCAGTCTTTCTTATATTTCGGTCGATGATAGGCCGCTTGCTTTGGACGTTCAGGCTTTAGCCAATCAGTTTATGAGATTGGATGTTTCTGAGCCCAGTTGTGTGTTATCTTGCACGGTCGCTCGTTTTTCATTATTGGGGCGTATCCATGATCTGCAGTTCTTTGATCCCCATTTATGTGTCCCTAAAGACATGGTGCAGTGTGGAGGTGCCAAGCAGGTTACCTTAGATGATGACGGAGTTTTGAGATTGCGGGGTTGAGTTTGTGTGCCTAATGTGGATGGGCTCTGAGAATTGATTTTATAGGAGGCCCTTAGCTCCTGATACTGTATTCATCCGGGTGCCGCAAAGATGTATCAGGATCTGCAACAGTATTATTAGTGGCGAAGAATAAAGAAGGATATCATAGCATAAGTGGCCCGTTGTTTGAATTGTGAGCAGGTCAAGTACGAGCATTAGAGGCCTGCTGGTTTATTTTAGAGGATTGAGCTTCCAGAGTGGAAGTGGGAGCAGATTACTATGGACTTTGTTACTGGAATCCCGAAAACTTGGAAGAAGTTCGACGTAGTATGGGTCATTGTTGATAGGTTGACCAAGTCAGAACATTTCATTCTTGTGGCCGTCTCATATTCTTCAAAGAGGTTGGCTGAGATCTATATCGGGGAGATTTTCGCCTTCATGGTGTGCCAGTGTCTACCATTTCGGACCAAGGTACGCAGTTTACCACATGTTTTTTGAGAGTAGTTCAGCAAGAGTTGGGCACACGGGTTGAGTTGAGCACAACATTTCATCCCCCACACGGACGGACAGTTTGAGCGGACTATTCAGATATTGAAGGATATGCTACGAGCTTGTGTCATTGACATTGGAGGTTCGAGGGATTAGTTTTTTCCTTTAGCGTAGTTTGCCTACAACAACAGCTACCAGTCGAGTATCTAGATGGCTCCTTATAAGGCTTTATATGGTAGACGGTGTCGGTCTTCGATTGGATGGCTTGAGCCGGGAGAGGCTCGGTTGTTGGGTACGGATCTGGTTAAGGAGGCCTTGGACAAGGTCAGGATTATTCAGGATAGGCTCCGTATAGCTCAGTCCAGGCAAAAGAGTTATGCAAACCGCAAGGTTTGAGATGTGGCTTTCATGGTCGGTGAGCGAGTATTGCTTCGAGTGTCGCCTGTGAAGGGCGTGATGAGATTCGGTAAGAAGAGAAGGCTTAGCCCTAGGTTCATTGGTCCATTTGAGATTCCTGATCGAGTGGTGACGATTGGCTATAATTACGTATTTTAGTCGCTTATTACACTCTAATTTACTACACTTTAATTGAGTTTGAGCCTTAATCGCTAGTGTTTTGTACTAATGGTGTGTTTTATGCCTTGTAGGAGTGATTCCGAGCTATGTAGATGTTATTTAATGAATTCAAGTGATTTGGAGCTTTAATATTTGAGTAAAAGTTCAAGGAAGTAAGCCGGTATCGTGTTTCGAGGTCAATGGATGATAGTTAGAGAAAACGAATAGTAGGCATATCGCATACTGTCTAGTAAAACGGATAGAACATTTTGCTCAGAACTCAATTTTGGCTACATAATATATGGTTGGAAAGCAAACAAAAAGGGTTAACACTTCCAAGTTTTATCATTTTTCCAAATTCGAAACATAACATGGTGAAAAATGCGCACCCCGATGCGCGAGTGCGCTAGTTTTAACACGGCCAATACAGAAAGTTGTCCAACTAGCCCGGCCATTAGCGTGCCCAGGTGCGCTGTCATGCTAGTCCAACCCTAGAAAATGTCCTTTTTCACCTTGGAAAAGTTATAATTATTTGGGACCAACCCTACTTTGTATATATACATAGAAAAACGGTATTTTGAGGAGGATGAAGACGTTTTTGAGAGGAAAACACAAGCACAGAGCCGCCGTGGAGGCCGGGTTACATCTTTCCTTCCTCCAAACTTAGTAATTTTTATGTTTCTTTGTGTGATTTGTGGTTTTGCTTCCATGTCTATGTGGAGCTAAATTTCATGTTCTAGGGTGGTGGTTCTTTCATGACTATTGTTATTCGAATATTGATTTTGATTTCTTAGTTTATCATATTGGTTTATTTATTCAATCCTGCACTTAATTATTTGATTGCTTGATCACCAATTGAATACTGTCTACGAATCTAGAGTTGAACTCGAAAGTAGGAATTCTAGATTGCATATAGTATTGAGTAGAGCAAGTTCTTGAACCTGTGCATCGAAAAACGGATTCAAGGTTAGGATAGACATATACCTAATTGCCTTGCTTGGTTGATTTACATGAATTATAAATGTGTTCTTATTGATTCTAATTCCATAGATGTATAGGCGTTAGGTTAGCTTGAATATGCGAGTAAGAACTCGACAAATTCTTATGAGCAATTTTAACCCTGACAACCAATAAACTAGACAAATTAGTTAGTCAATTCAATTGAAGAATACATTAGGAATCTTAGATAGCCCATAACCTTATGTCATTTTCATTACATTGATATCATAAAAATATGCTCTTTCTCTATCCAAAGTTCATTATTTGTTTTTATTTATTTTAATAAGTTTAGAATTAAATACTTCTAGGTTTAATTCTTGTATAGATAATTAGGATAGTCTAATTTAGTTAATAGTTAATCAAAAGTCCCCGTGGGATCGATATCTGACTTTTAGTCACTTTATTACTTGACGACCGCGTATATTTGCGTGTGCGTTGGACCGCAACAAGTTTTTGGCGCCGTTGCCGAGGACTTAGAAATTAACTATTCTACTAGATTAGATTTTTATTTTTTGTATATTCAAGTTTTTAATTTTTTTTATCTTAGTTTAATATTTTATTATCTCTGTTGACATGGCATCTTGGAATGAGAATTGGTCGAATATTAGTTATTCTTATTATGATGATCCTTGTCCATATTATGGAGGACCTCACTGGTGGAAAAATTGTTAGAATGTTCCAGAGAGCAAGTTGTGGGCACAATCTCAATCCTTTGAGTGGAATATTAGTAATATATGTGGTGGTCAAGATGGCCATTGGGATGGTTGTCCTAATTATTATTATCCTTCTCAGAGTTCTTATTATAATATTTCTAATAATGTTTATGAGTTTGATAGGAGCGAGGAAGTGGAGGAAATGGAAAACATGGCTCGTATTATGGACATGATAAGGGAAGTAGTCGAACAATAAGATGAAATTCGAAAGGCTGCACAAAGAATTAGTGCAACAATCTAGAGAATGAAGGCCAAGGCGGAGGAAGTAGCTGAAGAGAGCGAGTTCCCACCAGAAAATAATTTTGGAGAAGCAGATATGGTGATCCAATCTTGGCTATAGGAATAAGCTCAACTTATAAAATCTCATGAGTTTCTCCATGGTGATCTTTCAAATATGACATAACAACTGATAGAAGGAAGAACTGAGCTCAGGCAAGAGATAGACCAATTTGGCTTAGATATCCATGACATGCATGTTGTATTGAATAAAGCGGTTGAGGCGTCTGATGTCCTACAACCAATTATTGTGGATACTCGCCATCTTGAGGGGTGGAAAGAGGAATTCCAACTATTCGACCCAAATATTTTTAATGATGCCAAGGTCAAAGAGCTCAAAATTGAGGATGTCAAAAATAATGCAATTTTGGAGTTAGAGCGTATTGGACCTCATTCTAAACACTTTTCAACATTGGGTTTCGTTGGTGACATGGAAATTGATCCATTCGAGCATATGGAGGATTCAATAGATGGGGAACAAAGTGTTTATATTCTTAAATTTGCCACACCAAGGAGACAAAATGACATTCCTCACTTAAAGTCTAAGAAGTGCAGGATGCGATACCTATTACTTGGTTTCTTTATTTTTACACCACTGCCCCATGAATGTGGTACAAAGGATGATGCAAAATTGCGGGCGCAATTTATATCCTCAAAGTGGAAGGAAAAGTAATGAAAGTGTTGGCGTCCTGCCGCGACATTAAATCAAGTGCTTGTTGGGAGGCAACCCAATTTTTTTTTATTGTGCTTAATTTTTTTTATTGTGTTATTTTTCGTAGTGGTGTTTTTGTGTTTTGTAGGAGTTGGAGCATGGAGTCAGAGCCAATAGGCATGTGTAAAAGCGAGTAGCTGGTTTAAAATAAGTGTGAGGTACCTGCACAAGGGATTATACCTGGGAGAAGTCTGAGTATCCCGTGAGCTGCTAATTCTTCGACCTTTGGCCTGCCAGGGAGTTTCTTTTACCCTCTTGTTATGTTCAGTGTGCATTGAAGACATTGCACAATTTTAAGTGTGGGGTAAAGAGATTGTGTGGATGATTTTCTGTGCTATCTTAGTTTAGTTAAAATGGTTTTGTTTTTTTAAAAAAAGAAAGTCGAAAAATTTGGACTTTTCCCGACGATGGATTTTGTGGACAGGTTTCTTGAGGGATTAAGGTCCAATAAAAAAATGAAAAAGGGTAAAATAGAAAAAAATCCAAAAATTCCTCTTTTATTTTTTTAGGTATCAATAATCCCCCATTGTTTTTCTTTGTGCAATAGTTCTTTTTCATGGGATGAAGTTTGGACCGAGTAGTAGTATTTTTTTCTTTTAGAGTAGATTAGAATTTAGGGAATAAAAGGAGGAAGATGATAAACCTAGGCTCCCTTGACTTGTTTGATAGCAGCTTATTTAGTCTTTGGCATGTGTAGTATCTTCCCTATGATTTGAAATTATTGATGATGCCTTGTATATTTGATAGCATGTTTTGCGATGCCTATGTCTCATTTTCTTGACTTATGTTCACTTAGCGGTTAATGCTTAATATCTCGTGATTCCGTGAATACTTGCATATGTTTGAGAGTCGAAATGAAACCGTTCTTAGCGAGTCATGTGCCATGTGTGGTGAGGTTTTTGTATAGTCTATGTATTGTACTTGTATCTAGAACTTGCCCGGTATGTGAGTTGAAGCAAAATTATAGGTGATGTTCGGTTTGAAAAGTGATTTTAGGCTTTCTTTGATATTCTTTTGAGCTTTATTATTTATCACAAATAAAATATATTCCTAATTAACCCTTTTGAGCATATAGACTTTTATTTGGAACCTACATTACAAGCCTATACCCTTTTAATTTTTAATTGACATTGTTTTGATCCCTTTTCTCCTAAAGCACTTTAATTGTGAGATGAACGCTAAAAGAAGTAAGAAGGAACTAAGTGTAGGTTGCTTTTGAGTGGAACCAATAAAGGGAAGAAAGGTGCACTTGTTTTGTAAGCAGAAATAAAAAAAAACATGATCTGTAAAAAAGTAGAGATGAATACATTGTTGTCTTGTTCTTGCTAGCGAGTATGAATTAATATAGTACTTAAAGAAGAAAAGAACAATTTTGGAGTGATAGTGTGTGTGAAATTGTAGTGGACTGAAGAATTATCGCTTAAAGTTGATTATGTGGTGTGTTAAAGTGCATACGAGGGTTAGTCACTATTCCTAAATATATCCTATCCGTCCCTTAGCCCACATTACAACCATGAAAAAGTCCTAATTGATTTTAGATCGAGCGAGCCTACATTATAGAGATTTACATTAAGGGCAAGCCTATGGTACCCAGTGCATGGATGTTATTTCTTTTGTGTGTGCGAGAGAGAGGGAGAGAGAGTTCTTTGATATATATATGAGTCTTTAAACTATATTTGATCATGAGATTTGATTGTGTGGGTTCAACGTATTCCCTTGTTCTTGTTGTGAGGGAGCATGGCTTCATGAGGGATAGGTAATGTTATTAGACTTCTCTAAGATGTTAGGTATTCAAGCCATGAGTGCATCATGACATTGAGTCGGGTTTTGAGGCTAGGATTTTTGTGAGCATGTTGTCTTTGTTGTAAATTATTTTTAAGAATAATATGAGTAAAAGGGAATTGTTGCATATGTTAGAGTTTAATTGTTGCTATCAACCATGGTCAGTGGTATAGTGTGCTCCAAATGTATTAAGATGTTAAGTATTCAAAGACAGAGTAAAGTGTTGTTGACTCGAGGACGAGCAATGTTTAAGTGTGGGGTAGTGATGATAGGCTATAATTATGCATTTTAGTCACTTATTACACTCTAATTTACTGCACTTTAATTGAGTTTGAGCCTTAATCGCTAGTGTTTTGTACTAATGGTGTGTTTTATGTATGTAGGAGTGATTCCGAGCTATGTAGATGTTATGGAACGAATCCAAGTGTTTGGAGCTTTAAAGTTTGAGTAAAATTTCAAGGAAATAAGTCGGGATCGTGTTTGGAGGTCAACAGATGATAGTTAGAGCAACCGAAGAATCCAGTAGGTATATCATCCACTGCCTAGTATAATATATATAACTTTTAGCTCAAAATTCTATCCGGGCTTTACAATATATGGTTAAAAAGATAATACAAAAGGCTACAACTTTCATGTTTTACGTGTTTCCAAATTCGAAACGGAACAAGGTGAAAAATGTGCGTCCAAATGCGCGAGCGAGCTAGTTTTAGCACGGCATGTAAAGAAATTTGTCCAACTAGCGCAACCATTAGTGCGCCCAGGTATGCGACCGCGCTAGTCCAACCCAGGAAAAGTGTCTTTTTTCACCTTGGAGAAGGTATAATTGTTTGGACCCAACCTTACTTGGTATATATACATAGAAAAACTGTATTTTGAGGAGGAGGAGGACGTTTTTAGAGGAAAACACAAGCAGAGGCGCCGTGGAGGCCGGGTTTCATCTTTTATTCCTCCAAAATTAGTAATTTTTATGTTTCTTTGTATGATTTTTTATTTTGCTTCCATGTCTATGTGGAGCTAAACTTCACGTTCTAGGGTGGTGGTTCTTTCATGACTATCGTTATTCGGATATTGATTTTGATTTCTTAGTTTATCATATTGGTTTATTTATTCAACCCATCACATAATTATTTGATTACTTGATCACCAATTGAATACTATCTACTAATCTAGAGTTGAAATCGAAAGTGTAAATTCTAGATTGCATATAGGATTGAGTAGAGCAAGTTCTTGAACCTGGGCATCGGGGAACAGATTTGCGGTTAGGATAGACATATACCTAATTGCTTGCTTGGTTTATTTACAGGAATTATAAATGTGTTCTTGTTGATTCTAATTCCTTAGATATATAGGCGTTAGGTTTGCTTGAATAGGCGAGTAAGAACTCGACAGATTCTTATGAGCAATATTAACCCTGACAACTAATAAACTAGACAAATTAGTTAGTCAATTCAATTGAAGAATACAATAAGAATGCTAGACAGCCTATAACCCTAAATCGTTTTCATTATATTGATATCATAAAAATTTGCTCTTTCTCTTTCCAAAGTTCATTATTTATTTTTATTTATTTTAATTAGTTTAGAATCAAATACTTCTAGGTTTAATTCTTGTATAGATAATTAGAATAGTCTAACTCAGTTAATAGTTAATCATAAGTCCTCGTGGGATCGACATCCAACTTTTAGTCACTTTATTACTTGAAAAACGTGTATATTTGCATGTGCGTTGGGCCGCAACAAGTGGGAGAGGTGCCTTATAGACTTGCATTCGTCGAGCTTATCAGTCGTGCATCCAGTATTTCATGTGTCCATACTTCAGAAGTATCACGACGACCCATCCTACGTATTAGATTTCAGCACTGTCCAGTTGGACGAGGATTTATCTCATGAGGAGGTGCTGGTAGCTATTCTAGACCAGCAGATTCGCCAGCTGAGGTCGAAGAGTTTTTCTTTTGTTTTTATTCAGTAGGGAGGTCAGCCCCCTGAGGCATTAACCTGGGAGTCCGAGTCAGATATGCGGAGCCGTTATCCCCATTTTTTCCCCGACTCAGGTACTTCCTTCGCGTGTCCGTTAGAGGACGAACGATTGTTTTAGAGGTGGAGAATGTATTGACCCAAACAATCATCACTTTCTTTTAATTGAATTCTGTGTCTCCGAGGCCCTAAAAACCAAATTTATCATCACCTCGATCTGTGTGCGCAGTCCAGGCACATAGTCGTAAAGCTTAAATATGAAATTCTTTGAAATTTGGTAACTAAATGAGTAAATTTGACCCCATTTAATATTTAAAATAAACAAACCTAGACCTGTGATTCGACGGTCCCAGAGGTTTCGTAAGGAAAATATGGGACTTGGGTGTATGCCGGTATCGAATTTCGAGGTCCCAAGCCTGAGAAATGAATTTTTAAAGGAAATTGTGTTCTGAAATTTTCTAAGGAAACTTGAAATGAAATCTGACTAGAACATGTTGGTATCGGGCTCGTATTTTGGTTCCAGTACCCGGTACAGGTCTTATATATGGTTTAAGTCATTTCTATAAAGTTTGGTTAAAATGGAGTCCGTTTGACATGATTCAGACCTAAATAGCTAAATTTCATACTTGATGAAGTTTGAGAAAAAAAAAGTCCTTGATTTTGAGGTTTAATTCGTTGTTATTGAGGTTATTTTGACAATTTGATCACACGGATAAGTTCATATGATATTGTTGAGTTAGTACGTATGTTTGGTTTGAAGCCTTGAGGGCTCGGGGCAAGTTTTGGATAGGTGTCGAAGTGTTTTAAGCTTAGAAAAATCTGGATTTTCTGTTGCATCTGGTGTTCAGGGATTTAGTGCTATGCGATCGTATAGCAAGACCCGCGATCGCATCGCCTATTTTATTCTATGTGATCACGCTTCTCCCTCTGCGATCGCAATGTCTCAGCTCCAATCCTCGTTTTTCTTCTATGCGATCGTATCGTTCTGTCTACGATCGCAGTGCTCAGCCTCAGTTATTGTATGCGATCGCATCCGTTTGTCCGCAATCGCGTAGGCCAAATTCGTTCAGTTAAAATTTTAAATCTAGAATAGTAGCCTTACGGGATTATTACAAAATTTCATAACTCCTTCTCCACACCTCTTAGGGAGATTTTTGAAGAGTTTCTTCACCCTAACTTCATAGGTATCAAATCCTAAGCTTGTTTTCTTCCATTTGTATCATCACCCATTAGATTTCTAGGCCTAAAACATGAGATTAAGGGTAGAAAATTAAGGATTTTGGTAGAATTAAGGCTTTTTGATTATTTATGATTTAGACCTTGTTTTGGGGTCGAATTCGAAAAATAATTATATATTTGGGCTCGTGTGTGAATGGATGATTTGATTTTGGTCCGAACCTCGTGTTTTGACCATGCGGGCCCGGGGTCGATTTTTGGGTTTTTGGAAAGAGTGATAGGAAAGCTATAATTAGGCACGGGTTCGAATTATTTAGCATTTATTGATGATATGAAGTTATTTATGTATAGATACAATTGATTTGGAGCCAAATTCGATAGGGAAGCCGGTAATTGAGGATTAAGTTGACCGTAGAAGTTTGAGGTAAGTGTTTGGTCTAACCTTAGCTCGAGGGATTTGTATCCTGTTTGCTATTTGCTTCTTGTTGAGTACGACATATAGGCATGGTGACGAGTATCTATACGTTGGTGTCAAGCATGAACATGTGTCTTATATTGTGATTTTCATGACTTCGTTGTATTTTTTATGCCTTGGTGAAGAATTATATTCTTGTGAAAAGTTGTGGAAAGAATCGTGACCTATGAACATTGAGGATTGTTGGCTCCAGTTATATAATGAATTGTGAAAGTATAAGTGATAATTGAAACTCTAGAGGATTGACTCGAGTTGTAAAGTTAAATGTGAAGTGAAAGTGAGAAAGAAAAGAGATCATTATGTTGTCCCTTGTCGGGTTATTGTTGAGTTGTGGTTCCCTTGCGTTGTATTCTTCTTTGATATTACGGATGCTTAGGTTGATGATACCTTGGGTTAGGTGTTGAAGTTTAGTTGTAGCTGGGGTAGTTAGGTGTTGTAACAATTTTAGTTATACTTGGGGTAATTAGATGTTGTAATAAGTTTGGTTATAGTTGTTTCTCCCTTGCGGGGATATTGTTGTGATATTATTGTTTCCTTACCGCGACGTTTGTTGATATTATTGTTCTCTTATCGGGATTCTTTGTGATTATTGTTGGCTTGTACATAGGAGCCGGTGGTACGCCTACCACAAGATGTGAAAAGAAAGTGAAATATGCCTTTATTTTCCTTATTCTTGCTAGTTGTTGGATTTTGGTTCCTTTATAGTTCTCTTGATATTCTGTTTTTACCTGTTATTCTCCGAAGAATGTTTCCCCTCTCCCATGCTTACTTGCTTATACTTGTTTTACTTTTAGCTATATATTATATAACTACATAAGTTTATTTGATAGTCTGATCCTAGCCTCGTTACTATTTCGCCGAGTTAGGCTAGGCACTTACCAACACATGGAGTCGATTGTGCTGATACTATACTCTATACTCTTTTGTGCATAACCCAGTGTTGTAGACTTCGGACCACGGTGGAATTGCTGATTCTAGCTCATCATGCAACCCGAGGTAGTCCTGCAAGCGTCCGCAGGTCTTGGCATCTTCTTCTATCTACTATTCATGTCTCATTCGTGCATTTCCAGAGACATTGTTGTATTATATTTCTCAGACCTTTATTTGTAGCGGACAAACAAGTGCGCACTGCAAATGTTGCAGTTCTGGATCGCGACACCTGATAATCCTTTTTCAATTAAGGTTATTCTGATGAATGAAAAGGTTATGTTTTTAAACTTTAGAGTTACTTCTATTTTGAACTATTTACATATTCGCTAGTATACTACAGTCATAAAATAAAGTATTTTGGAAAGAAAAGCATTCTCTGCCATAATTGTGGACTAAAAATGATTGACACCCTTGTTACTAATTAGTTTCATGACTATATTGTTCCATTTTCCTTGTGACTGCAGAATAGATTGATTGGGAAGGAAAAGCCAATGTCAAATTTTTCTTTAAAAAATGCAATAGCTTAAAATATCTCAGCTACTGTCCACAACTTTTCAAGTTGTTAATTAGGCATAAGTCTGAAAAAGCTGCATACTCAGAGGAAATGAGTTCTTGTTGCAGATACATGTAATATTGCAACCAATTGTCATCCGCGACTGCCATGTTCTGTAGCATCAATGTTACAACAAAGTTATGCCAAAATTAGGCAGGTAAGTATATCAACAGCCTCATTATGAGCCTTCATTTATGGGAAATGTAAGAATACTCTTTTCTTGATTATTATTTTCTTTTAAATTTAAAACAAGTTTTATCTTTAATCTTTACATGAGTGCGTCAGATGGAATTTTCTTTTAATGTCTTTACCTTGGATTTTTCATGTTCAAGTAATTTAATATACCATTGTCTTTTGCTAATAAATAGATAACTTTGTTCCTCAAGTGTAAAGGAATAAATAGCTTTTAATGAAGGTGTTTTTGATTTGAACAACAACATCGCTGATATATCAGTAATTGACTCATGATTTTAATGAGAATTAATGTTCTTATTATATGCATTTCATCTAAGATTTAAAACTGTTATATAGAATGTGTTAACAAGGATTAGGTATTTTTAGGATCTTGGTCATCGATATGAATTGTATCATCGACCAATATGATTAACTTGCTCATGTGCTCGTATACTTTCTATCCAAAGGACAACACAATTGAAGGTGATGTCTTAATTATCGTGATTATACATATCTTTAACTGTTATTTGTTTTTCCTGATCTTAACTTGAGAAATTTTTTTCTGTATTCTCAAGTGGATTAATCCTTTTAAAGCCAAGTACTAGTGTAGCATTACCCCAATATGATGTAATATATTTTGATAATTGGCGGTTCCGGCCATTAATTTTATAGACCGAACTCGATTAAATTCATCTATTTGCTTTTTAAATTTAATTCCTTTAAATGTGGTTTCTAAATATAATCTGTAATTTATATATGTTTTTAATATTTTTCTCCCCTCTTTTTTTTCATTAAAACAAATTGCGCATCATACGGGTAAATATACTAGTTATGTTTTAAAAAGGAATAGTACATTATTATTTTTAACTAGGGATTTAATTATATATATCTTTGTAGATCTTCAATAATGAGTCAACTAGTCTATGTGAAATTAAAAATAAAGATGAATCGAGGATAATTAAGTTTCTGTTATAAAATAATAAAAGAACAAGAGCAATATTGCAGATAAAGAGAAAAAAAAAATTCTTATTGAATTTTGAAGTGATTTACAATGGGGTAAGACCCCTCTATTTATGGGAGGAAAAATAACTTAGCCTCAAAGTAAAACTCTCTATAGACATTCACTCCAAATAGAATTTTATTCTTAACACTCCCCCTTGAATGTCTACTCAATAGGTATTGTGCCTCGTTAAAACCTTAACTTAAACAAGACCCAATGGGAAAAAAATTCTAAAAAAGAAAAAAGAGTACACATGTTTATAAATGAGCCTATTGGTTGCCTCGTTAAAAACCTTGCAAGGAAAACCCAGTGGGACAAAACCTTGTAAGGGAAAAAGAGTGCAAACGCGCATTAACTCCCTCTGAAGAGAGCAGCAATTCACATCCTTGAGCATTCATATTCTAATCTTGTGCACCATCTTCAAGAGACCGTTGGTAGAGATTTGATAAATAAATCAGCCATATTAACTATAATGAATATTTGCACCTTGAAATCATAACTTGTGATAGATATATAATGTCTTCACAAATATCGTGGAATGGCTTTTCAATATCTCCATAAAGGTATCCTCGCTATCACATTATCATGCTTATAGTTATAGCAAGATACGATTGTGCATAAATTGCACTGAGGAAGTGGTACCTCAAGATCAAGAATTGTAGATGCTTCAAACAACTTAAATCCTTAATGGATTGTCATATAAGTTAAGTAATATAAGCCATATAATAGACTTTAAATGCATATTAAGTTTTTATGTCATGCTAGATAAATAAGATATCGAAAACTGATTACACATACCATTGACTTTATACTTTTAAGTATTTGAACTACATGTCCAAAATTACATGTCTTTCATATGGAATCAATTCTACTTGAATTGTATCTCTTCCATTTGGCCAATATTTTTGTGTCTATATTAGATAGACTTAAGATCCTCATCTATACTTAGCGCTATGATAGATGTCGTCGACAAACATGTTATGTTGGTTCCAATAAATTTTTATAAAGATATAACATATAGATCTTTTCATTCATATATTCAGGTACATGAATCTCTCATGAGATTTTATGAAGTGTTATGTCACGTGACCTTCTAGATCACTTGCCCCATTTATTATGATTACTTTGATCATTTGCTCATCTTCTTTATCAAGAATTTCTATTTGAAACTGATTTGTCTATACACTTTTAGCGTACCAAAGATTTTGTCCTTCTAGGACTTAATATGAGCATTTGCAATGAGAATATATTTACTTTGCGCATGGCATGCTTTGCAATATGATGCAAATGAATTATCTTTTTATGAACTTAAAGTTCATATTATCGTAATCGAGGATCTAGATATACAAATAATAATTCATTCCACGTAACTTTTTCTCAATTGTTTATCATGTCTCCCCCTCATGTTAGAAAACTAACTTATTTTCTCAACTTTGAGAATTCATCTTTGTGTTTTATGGTGTTAATCAAAATATACACCGCACATCAATAATATTGAGATGGAATTATTTGGTTTCTGACCTTGAACCACTTGTGAGGGGAGAATATAATATACTCTTGTATATAACGTATATCAAACTGATATATATAACTTTGTTCTCATAAGAAACAGTTTAGCTATTAAGTGGAGGTACTCAATAAATTATTTTGCTAAACCAACTATGATGTAAACCAACTTATCAACATGAACTTCTTGAATAGAAAATCTGGAAATTGTGCTCTAAGTTGAATTATTGAGCAAGTTACCTCGCAAAATATCATGTTGCGGGTTAATAATAATCGCACATGTAACCATCTCATAGATGCATCTTATGTGGTATACATGGCAGATGAATGAGCCCATATTCACCTTTGATATTTCCAGCATTCATGGGATTCAATCCCAACTTTAGTTGGTCAATTAATTAATGAGAACAAGCAATATAAGAGAATTCGTAAAGAACTTTCTAGTTCTTTAATATTTACCCATGTGAATTCTCTATTATTTTTACACATCATATTTAAATTGATATGGCTAAACTGATTATGCCAACTAAATAAATTATCAATATTGATAAGTTCATGTTTACACTATGACATGTGCAATTATCAATAAACTCCATATTTATTATGATATGAGTTTTTATATCAATAAATATCCACTTTATTGTGACATTCTTTTGTTTATGTAGTATAAATTGGAGAATAAAGCGGGTAGCTTTTCGCATACAGATTATCCCGCTAAAAGTTGTAGTAATAGAAGATATCAAATCTTCCCTTTATTTATTGTCTCAATATAATCAACCGCTTTCGCGTATACTTTGAAAACTGAATAAGTTTCTTTGAGACTTACTATAACACAATACTTTATTGGTAATCAATTGTATTTATCCAAAATAGTATAATTGGATCTTGCAGAGTTCTCAATTAATTTAGTACTACCACATATTCATCAATATCCATATGGTGAATATCTCTTTCAAAAAGAAAGTTATATCATTATGGCCATGGTCAAAATTATATGCAAGATATGTTTCTTGCATTATTGTTGTCCTCTAATAATCACATTGCCAAAATATTTTGGCGTACAAGAGGTACGTTGATCAATGACCATTTATGTGATAATAATGACATTATTTTATTATATCATCTTAAACCTCTTTCTAGAGGCGAGTGTGGTATATTCACTACCACTAGCACATTCATATTCTTCCAAGAATGAATATGTATTCATAAATTAGATGTTGTCACACTCATATCATGAATGGACCATAATCATCTATATGTGCTTTATAAAATCTCATATTGTCAAATTGATGATAAATATTACTTTCACAGCGTGAAGGATTATTTTGAGAATCCTTATTATCTTCATTATCACAATCATGACGATTATAATTTCGTCTATTGCGACGTCCACATCCATTGATACCTTCATGGTAATAATTTTGTCTTCTTTCAGACTTATCACATACTGCTATCACATTCTCTATAGGGAATGAGAATGGAACAAATTCTATGGGACGGATTTTTAATTCTTTGCCCACAATCATACATGAAGTTGATCATGGCAAGACATAGAAAATTTACCACGTTGAGTGGTTATAATTTCTTTCAAACTACCTTAAAGTTGCAATCAAAATTTACCATCTATGCTATTTAAAATGAAATTATATAATTACAAGAATTTAAAAGAGAAAAGTAAAATACTTACCTTAAATCCAGAATTAATCTTAAAGGAAGTTTATAAAACAATTGACAATCATTATGCTCAATCCCAAAGCTTCTACTCAATTGGTTAGAGTCTCGTGTTGATAACGTGTTATAAAATAATAAAAGAACAAGTGCAATGTTGCAGAGAAAGAGAGAGGGAAAATTCTTATTGAATTTTTGTGTGATTTACAATGGGGTAAGACCCCTCTATTTATAGGAGGAAAAATGACTTAGCCTCAAAGTGAAACTCTCTACAAGATAGACATTCACTCCAAATAGAATTCTATTCTTAACAGTTTTGTACAAATTAAAAAGGCTCAAGCTACCTCAGGCCTTACGTCAACTCTTTAATGTTTTATCATTCGGAATAATTAAACTAGTATTAAAACCCGCGCAATGCGTAAATTATATTAAAGAATTAAAATACTAATCATTTAAATTGTGATCTTTGTTATTCGAGTATGGATCCCATTGCTTTGGAAAATAAAAACTCACCCTCCATTTTTATTTTCAACATAATACATCTAATAAAAAAATCTACATGAAAATTTTCTGTTTCTATTTTTTTCTGAATTAATCATTAATATTTTCGTGTATTATCTACTTACTTCATTTTTAATTAATTCAAAGCATGAATGTCCTCATATTATATCTATCTCATTAGTTATATATTTTTTTAGATTCACCGTAAAATTTTAATTAATTTCGCATTTAAGATTTTTACCTATAATCAAAATAATATCATATTTAGTACTAATTTGTGATATTGAATTTGTCTATATTAAAAATAAAGAAGTTAGTTTGTTATTTTATTATACATCTACTAATATTTTTAATAATTTTTCATTTTGTATTACTTGGCATAACCAATTAAAACTTATTTCTTTTTTATTTCAATACATATAATGTAGTTCACAAAAATTTTGAAATTCGAGGGAGAAATCACACAAATATTTTTTGTTTTACTATCCTAATATATGTCGATAACATAAATTTACATTGTCTCTTTCATTGAGATCAAACCAGAAAATAAGTAAGCTCTAAGAGTATTGCACCATGAGAGTTATTTGTTTCTGGGCTTAATAGCACTCTCAATTTTACGCGCTATCATATATTGATCAAGTACTCCTTGCCGGTTATTGGAACGACTCTATTCGGACCTGGTCTCAATCTAAAAAGATGAATGGACTAAATCGAAATAGAAGGAATACAAGGTGGACGACTGAGTGTGAGAGATATATGTAGAAATTAACACGTAATTAATTTTCTTATACAACTGTAATAGTTTTTTAGAGGTTAGTTGTAGGGGTTAGTGATAGTTGAGCTTACATATATGTGTATAGAGGTGTATGTATTTTGAGCTTCTTTTCAGAAAATTAGTTAAAACTATCATTTTCGCAATTCTTCTTCTTCTTTGATTCTCTCTACTAAGCTCTTCCACTCAACAATAATGAATTTTTACATGGTATCAGAGCTCGAGTAGATCGAACGAGACGAGGAATTAGTCAATTAATACAACTATGAAATAACAGTTCAAGTTTTTGAAGCCAACTTTTGATAGCCACTCATGGTGAATCTGGACATCGACAATCCCCATCATCCTCTATATTTGTAACCTTCTGATAAACCTGAAAATGTCATCATATTGATACAACTCAAAGAAACTGAGAATTATTCAGACTGGAGCAAGGCGGTGGTGATTGCATTGCGAGCAAAGCACAAGCTAGGGTTCATCGATGGGAGTTGT
The DNA here is from genome assembly GCA_034376525.1 of Nicotiana benthamiana. Lineage (NCBI taxonomy): Eukaryota > Viridiplantae > Streptophyta > Magnoliopsida > Solanales > Solanaceae > Nicotiana > Nicotiana benthamiana. Next base: position 72,521,551 of record CM067332.1, read on the forward strand.
ACAAAAGCTCAATTTACAATAGACTTGGAGGAGGAATGGGAGCGAGTCAATGCTACCGTTTTGACATGGATTATGAACACGCTTTCACTAGATCTGAAGAATGGAATCGTATATGCTAGTGATACTCATGAAGTGTGGCTAGATCTGCAGGATCGCTTTGATAAAGTTAATGGATCTAAGATCTACAACCTTCAGAGGGAGATAGATACCATTTCTCAAGGTACATCTAGCATTTCAGTATATCATTCTAAGTTGAAGTCACTTTGGGATGAATATAATTCCATGATTCCTTCTCTTCCTGTTACAAATGGAACTAGAGATTTTTAATGGGCTTAAATGAATCATATAATGGGCTTAAATGAATCATATAATGCAATTAGGAGTCGGATTTTACTTCAATCCTCATCACCTTCTCAGTCGTTCATGTGCAATATTAATAAATGAAGAAAATCAAAGAAGAGTGTTTGAGACTAATTCACATATTAATATGATAAATGAAGCAAGTGATTCTACTGCTCTTATGAGGTATAGAGATAGTCAGTCAAAGTTTAAGAGATTCAATAATTTGTACTGTGAATATTGTCGAAACAAAGGACATACAAGAGATACATATTACAAATTAGTTGGATATCCATCTGAGTTCAAGGGGAAGAAATCACAGCAAAATAGGCAGCCTAACATGGCTATGAGTGATAACAGTTCCGGCAAAAATATTATTGCACATCAGGATAATGCATGGATGAGTCAAGGAATTCTCAACTTCTTTTCTAATGAGCAATACAACCAGATCATGGAGATGATAAGCAAGGACAAATCAGAAGAACATATAGCATGTATGGCAGGTAATGCTAATTATCAATCTCTAGAGGATCTAGCTGACTACTGGATTGTAGATACTGGTTCTACTGACCCTATGACATCTAATAATGCTATGTTGAAAATAATGTCTGGATTGCCTGACTCAAGTAAAGGTAGTGTCAACCTCCCAAACGGTAAGATTGTGGCTATTATCTGTAAAGGAAGTCACAAACTTATAGATCATGATGTGATTCATGATGTGTTGTGTGTGCCTGATATTAAATACAACTTGTTGTCTGTGTCAAAATTAACCGAATATTTTGTGCATTTCAGAACCTGTACATTGGAAAAGTGAAGGGAATTGGTAAGGAGAAGGGTGTTCTTTATCTAGTGATTCCTAAAGGGTCCAACGGAAATAAAAATGGCACATAGGATCAACAGTTGTCTTGTAGAAGGAATACAAGCAAACTTCACTACTTGCCACGTGAGGCTTGGGCATGTGCCAATTAAAGTCATAAAGCAGTTAGATTTCCCTAAAGACAAGAAGTTTTATGATTTCGAGCTTAATAATTACACTATATGTCATTGCTAGGCAGACAAGGAAACTATTTCTTTTAAGTAGCAACAGAGCTGAAGACATATTTCATTTGATTCATAGACATTTGGGGTCCATATAGAGTGTCTATATATAATGAAAATAGATATTTTTTTACTTTCGTTGATGATCACTCTAAGATGATTTGGATTTTTCTAATGAAACTGAAAAATGATACTCTTGTTGTGGTAAAATCCTTTCTTAAAATGGTATATACACAGTTTGGTATGAATGTTAAAGTATTAAGAACTGACAATGGTGCAGAGTTCTTTAGTCATGAATGTCAAGATTATTTAATAAATAATGATATTTTGCATCAAAGCACCTGGCCACATACTCCACAACAGAATGGAGTAGTGGAAAGAAGACAAAGGCATGTTCTGGAGATGGCAAGGGCTCTAAGATTTCAAGGCAGCATTACTTTACAATTCTGGGGAGATTGTGTACTGGATGCAACATATCTTATTAATCAATTGGCCTCTTCAGTTCTAGCAGGAAGTCTCCATATGAGGTTTTTCATAAGAGAGCACCTAATATAACGCACTTAAGAAGTATTGGTTGTCTATGCTTTAACACGGTGACAGAGAAATTGGACAAATTTTATCCTAAAGCCATTACTGTTATTCACATGGGATATTCAGTATCTCATAAAGGATACAAGCTATATGACTTAAGGAGAAGAAAGTTCTTTGTTAGTAGAGATGTCAGATTCAAGGAAAACTATTTTCCTTTTCAACTGGGAAAGGATGATACACAACAAGATCATATGTTCTTAAAACTAAAACCAAAAGGAGAAGACTACTCTTTGCATCAATAACAACCACATATGTCAGGAGAAGGATATGGTGCAGTCAACCAGCTATTGAGTATGGTCATGAAGTGATGCAACAAGAGCACAACCTCACATGAGCTGATCCAGGTCATGGTGAACAGACACCAGATGCAGATGTTGCTTATAATATGAAAATACCAGCTAATGAAGCCACTGAGGAGGTTCAAGTTGTACAACTCATAAGATCCAAGAAAGGTTCCAAGCCACATATTTGGATGCAAGACTATGTCTGCCCAATCAATGGAGCATCCTTATGCACCTGCACATATCCAATATCCAATTATGTGAACTATAGTGCCTTGTAAGCTACTTATCAATATTGCTTGACGTCTACCTCACAAGAAACAGAACCTATACAACAACAACAACTATTACTACCCAGTATAGTCTCATTGAGTGGGGTCTGGGAAGGGTAATATGTAGACGGGCCTTACCCCTACCCGAAAGGGCAGAGAGGCTGTTTCCAATTGACCCTCGACTCAGTGAAGAAAAGGAAAAATAAAAACAAAAATAAAAGCAAAAGAGCATTAGTAACTCCAGCAGAAATAACATAAATAATTATCTAAAAAAAAGAATCATAAATAAAATAGCATGCAATAATTAGACAGTAACTACCATAAATAACTACCATACGGTAGACACAATCCAATACACAAATCATCTACGGATAGCCCTACCAATCCTCACTCAACCCCGGGTGAGGAGTACGAAAAACTCTAGGAGCCCCTATCCTACAACTTTGATACTAGACCTCCAGACTTTCCTAACAAGGGCCATGTCCTCGAAAACCTGCATTCTAGCCATTTCATACCTAATCACCTCTCCCCAATACCAAGAACCTGTATCATACACAAAATTTTCTGTTTCTATTTTTTTTCTGAATTAATCATTAATATTTTCGTGTATTATCTACTTACTTCATTTTTAATTAATTCAAAGCATGAATGTCCTCATATTATATCTATCTCATTAGTTATATATTTTTTTAGATTCACCGTAAAATTTTAATTAATTTCGCATTTAAGATTTTTACCTATAATCAAAATAATATCATATTTAGTACTAATTTGTGATATTGAATTTGTCTATATTAAAAATAAAGAAGTTAGTTTGTTATTTTATTATACATCTACTAATATTTTTAATAATTTTTCATTTTGTATTACTTGGCATAACCAATTAAAACTTATTTCTTTTTTATTTCAATACATATAATGTAGTTCACAAAAATTTTGAAATTCGAGGGAGAAATCACACAAATACTTTTTGTTTTACTATCCTAATATATGTCGATAACATAAATTTACATTGTCTCTTTCATTGAGATCAAACCAGAAAATAAGTAAGCTCTAAGAGTATTGCACCATGAGAGTTATTTGTTTCTGGGACAGTTTTCAATTGGTAAGCATACACAAAAATTTAAAAGCTAAAGTAGTATTACAAAAAATATCTATTAATAATTTTTTGATTCAAAAAATCATATTACAACTTTGTGGAAATAATGGTCTTAAAACATGCGTGAATACATGATCAAATTAACATATGCATAAACACATGATTAATCCTAATCAAGCACTATTCAAAGATATACAATTTAACAATCTCGTTAAAAGCAATCATAATTAAGTGATATGAAATTGTAAATAATCTCTTATAAAAGTATCAACATACCTATTCTCGTAAAGGATACTTGTTAGTTGATGTTCAGTTCCCACATTGATCCAATTGTATTCATTTACCTTTAAAAATCTAGGAATGTCACATAGTTAGATGTTCTATATAATTTATTTTACAAATAAAAATTCAAATAAAATAACCTCTGAAACACTATTTATAAAAACGTCGAGTACTCACCTAAAATACGCATTTAATTGAATTTTTTTACTACTACAACATTAACTCGAGATTCTATTCTCATACATAGACTACCTCATAACCAAGTTTCATAGATAAATATCTGCAAGACGATTCAAAGTTGCAAAATCAAAAACTAAATAAAACACATCACTTTTATATGCCACCAATATCGCAATTCATGATTCAATCTTAAAGTTCAATTTTTATCTTTAACAATAATATATTATTGAAAAATCAAAATTATTCATCTTTCCTGAATCTCAAAATTGCATTTGGAACACAATCATACCATTGACCATGCAAGAGACTGCATCACTGTGCTCATTCGTTGCTTCAATGAATGGACTTGAAAAAAATCTGAAAAACATAAACACTAAACTTTATGACCAAACCAAAAATTACAATAAGAAACTTAGAGTAGAAAAATAACAATCTCTAATAATTTTGCGATATTTATGACAATAACATATTTAATTGCCTTCTCTTGATTAGTTTGACCACTTTTAATTTGGACGTTTTTGTGATCTTGAGACTTCTAGGTAATCTTAGTACTCTTTCCGTCCTGAAATAAGAATCAGTCTTGAATCTTTTTGTTTTTGCCTAATGAAAGATTTTAAACTTTTTTCTCCTTTTGCATAAAATCAGCACTGTAATAAATATTTTTTGCATAATTTAGTAATTCTTCATTGTAAAATATCTCCTTGCTATATTGTTTCGTCTATATAATATTTTTCTTCTTTGTCCTTTCAATTTGAATTCCCAAGATTGCTTCCCTTTCATGATCTTTTAATTTGCTAAAAGTATGCTTCCGGCCTAACTTTCCCCATTTATATAGTAAATTTAAAATATTTTTAAGTTTTATCCTAAAAATTTCAAGTAACTTTTTCACTACGCTTAATATAAAGCTTGACTATCTTTTTTTTTTAATAAACAGATTTTCTATTCCATTCCGTCAAAAAATTGTACACGTACAAATATAGATGCTGACCATCTATACTCACATGCTATACAGTCACTATACCTATTATCAACCTAATAAGATTTGCAATATCACTATTTGATAGTAAATGTGACAATTTTGTCCAAGAGCAGCCTAGGGGTAATGGTTTAAGCTTAGTAAATCAGCCTTCCATTTATGAATTGAAGCTCTTCTTGAGTGGAGATGGATTGCTATTTCCTTACAGACATTATCGCTCAATATTTTCCCTCCTTGGAATCTCATTCTATTGCGCTCTCTCCATATCACTATCACCAGGATCCCAAACAGACAGGCAGTGATTTCCGCTACACCAGTTCTACTCCTTGCCAGCTTACTGACCTAGTCACATTCCTCCTTCCAGTCAGAAATGGGTCGTTTATAACCCAACCAATTTAGGAGTCGACTCCAAAGTGCTTTAGTCTTCAAGCAGTCAAAGTACATATGATCAAAAGTCTCACGAGACATTCCACAGAAAGTACATTCCTGTGGAATCAGGATATTGAGTTCCTGGAGTCTGTCCACAGTAGCCAATCTCTTATGCAGAGCCAGCCACAAAATAAATTTTTACCTAGGGTGTAATTGAGCATGTAATATGATGGTCTTCCATTGGATTTTAAGGTATTGAGGGTGTTGGAGCCTGTACAATTTCTTGATGCTGAATGAATCACCCCTCTAAAGCTGAAGCAGTCGACTGTCCAGATTACCTTGTAGAGTTGCAATGCCATTTATCAACTCTCTCGACTCAAAGATTTTCCTTATTGCCCAAGCAGCAGATCTAGGCACTGGCATGTCATCAATACAGTAATTTTTAATATAGAAAGTATGCACCCATTTTATCCACATACTATCCTTCATCTTGGTCAGTGCCCATAGGTGCTTTGCAACAGCAGCCTTGTTCCACTTGATCAGGTTCAGCACATTTAATCCCCCTGCACTGTATGGAAAACAGAGTGTTTCCCCGGCAACCAGAGCTTCTTTGACACTGTAGCTGAACCTGTCCAAAGGTAGGATCTGCATATTGCTTCAGTCATCCTCAAAACTTTTTTAGGTAGTAGAAATATTTGGGACCAATAGGCTTGTACACCAAACAAAACTGATTTGATCAACTGAAGTCGACCAGCATAAGAGAGCAGCCTTGATGACCGGCAGCTTATTTTCCGTGTGATTTTCTCAACTAATGGGCAACCTTGAGCAATGGTCAGTTTCTTTGAATCCAGAGGCATACCTAAATATTTAAATGGAAGCCTGCCTTCAGGTAAACCTAATGCATGTAAGATCTCCTCCTTCTGCCAGTTTGTTACACCTGCTATGTACACAACACTTTTGTCAGCATTTTCTTGAAGTCCAGAAGCTTTGGAGAAGTTCTGGAAAGCCTTCTTCAGTAGGATTATAGACTGAATGTCTGCTTTACAAAACATAAGTAGATCATCGCGAAGCAAACATGTGCCACACCCAGCTTCTTACATCTACGATGGAATTTGAACTCTTTCCTCATCATCATTTGCATAAATTACAAAGAGGTATGGCGACATAGGATCACTTTGCCTTATGCCTCTTCTTCCTTTAAATGGAGCAGTGAGTCCACCATTGATGTTGAGAGAGTAGGTGACAGAGGATATGCACTCCATTACCCACCCAATGATTTTATAAGGAAAGCCCAAGTCCTACATCAGTCTTTCTAGGAAGCACCAGTCAACTGTGTCATAATCTTTCTTTAAATCTACTTTAAGAACACATCTAGGTGAAATGCCCTTCCTGGAGTAGCCTTTGAACAGTTCTTGTGTAAATAGAATATTATCTGTGATGCTACCACCCTCAATGAATGTTGACTGTGATCTTCCAATCATATAGCCAATAACTGCTTTCAGCCTAGCTGTAAGGATCTTAGTGATGATTTTGTACAGAGTTGTACAACACGCAATAGGTCTATAATCCTTCACTTTGCTTGGATTTTGCACTTTAGGAATTAGTGTTAGAGCATTGCTACTAACTCCCTTATGCAACTTCCCAGTGAGAAAGAATTCCATCACAGCTTCACATATCTCTTCCCCCACTACATGCCAATGCCTTAAAAAAAATTCAATTGGGAAACCATCCACACCTGGTGCCTTATCATGAGGCATATCCTTTATTGCCATTAGTATTTCCTCACTTGTGACTGGCTTTACTAGTTCATCTTTCTGTTGCAAGTTGACCCTGATGGATTACTGCTGTGTTTGGACATTGGCAGATGTTATTGTTTCCCCTAATAAGCTCTTGAAGAAAGTAATAAACTCTTCTTTCACCATCCTGGGATCAGACAATTTTACTCCCTCTTCAGTATATATAGAGTTTATAGTATTAAAGTTTGTCCTCATCTTCAGTTGAGCATGAAAATATTTAGTGTTTGAATCTCCACAAGCAATCCAGTATGCTCTATATTTCTGGTGTAAGATCTGCTCCTCTATGTTACTCCATTTCTCTACTTCCATAAGCACCATCCTTTCTTGATCAATCAGCCTTTGGTCCATACAATTGATCTGTAGCTGATTCTGTATAGCTTCCAGTTTCTGCCTTGCTTCACTGAGGTGTATCCTATACTTTGCCATAGAGGTATTCAATTCCTTTAACCCCACTTTTAGGGCCTTTAATTTATTCCATACTCTATGCATTTTTCCTCCCTGCTGGCTTTGATTCCATACCCTTTCCACAGTGCTACGGATATCAGCATGATCCATCACAGAAGTATACAGTTTGAATGGCTTAGGATGAATGTTCCTTCTTTGTTCCTCAGAATTGCACAGTAAAAGGATATGGGAATGGTCTGATACTCCCGGGGTCAACATATCAGCTTCAATATGACTGTACTTCTGCATCCATTTACATTTCCAAAAGCCCAATCAATCCTGCTATAGACTCTTGTCTCTGGTTTCTGTTTATTACACCATGTATAAAAACATCTCAAGCACTTCAACTGAGTGAGTTGAAGAGCAATGAGTGTGTCTTGGAAATCTTGAATCTCCTATTGCATAACTGAAGCACAAAATCTCCACTAAGTAGCCAGCTCTCCTAAATAGTTGCTCCTAAGGTCAACAGTTTGGCCCATAGTTGTTGTCTCTTGTTCATCTCATTATTTGCATACACTACTGTTATTAGTGTTCTGAAATTTGTACTTCTTTCTTTAACCTCACAATGTATAAACTGTTCATCAGTCTTCAATATCTGCATCTCAACATTTAAATTCCACATTAGCCAGATTCTCCCATTTGGATGTTCATTATAATTCCCACTATATCTCCAATCATTTCCCAGTTTGGTGATAATACTTTGTATCTTAGCTTCCTTCACTCTAGTTTCTATGCATCCCATACAGTCTACTTTATGCTTTCTCAGAAAGAGTTTCAGCTCCTTCTGTTTATGGTCCTTGTTAAGACCCCAAATATTTCATGTGCTGAAAATCATTTTGTGGTGAAGCTGGATGTGCCAGCGTCCCCTTGGTCATCACCTATCTGTAGCAAAGAGAAACTGTTGGTCATGTTCACTGAAGATCCAGCAGAATGTTGTACATTTTTCCCTTTTGCCAACCCCTTATCTATCACCCTGCTTCCAGCAATGTTAGTTTGCTTGTTTTCCTCCACTATCCTAACAGTTTTAACCACCTCACCATTATGTTTGTTTTTTGGTATCCATTTCCAGTTCTCACTTTGCACTTGCTTCTTTTACCCTGCTACCTTGAGATGGTTCTGTGTTGCCTCTTCACTTCCCTGCTTTTTCTTATACCAGCAATCATCAGAGTTATGGCCAAATCTTACACAGTCACTGCAGTATTTTGGCCTCCATTCATACTCAATCTGTTGATTGATAACTCCCCTCTTAGTATGTAACTCAAAACTATCTGGCAAGGGTTGAGATATGTCTATTTCCACCAGTACTCTTGCATTAGATATCTTCTCCAATTCAGCAGTGATTCTGTCAGCGTACATAGGCTTCCAACCACACTAGCTAGTTTGCTAAGGGCTTCGGTGGACCAATACCCCCAATGGCAATCCAGGGAAGGTAATCCACAAAGGAATTACACTCACACTGCCTGGGTCATACTTGAAGTCCATTCTCCACTGTCGTAACACAAATGGCTTGTTATGGAAAGTGAAGGGACCTGCCTGAAGGACAAGATCCTTGTCTTCACTATTATCAAATCTGAATATGTAGTAACCTTCCTCATGATGCAGAACTTGAGGTTTTGTAACAAAATCCCAAACATTTGTGATGTAGTCGTCCATTACTCGCTAGTACGGGTCTTCTCCAAGCACAAACCCAATCAATGCACTGCTCCAGTATGCCTCTTGTTCCTTTGTATCTTCATCTTCAATTTGTACCACAAATGTACCATCACGCATAGTAGGTGGAACATAGCACAACGGTTTCCCTTTTTGAGAGCTTCGATTCTGTTGCATGGTGTCCCTTTTACCTTTTTCTGCCTCAGAATCTCCAGAAGTCTGACAGATCTGGTCTTGCTTTACTTGTGCAAAAAATTGGAGTCGTCGATGTACTTTTTGTGTAATGGCATTGTCTGTCCCCAGATTTTCACCCTCGCCTTCATCAGATCCCTCACTAGTAGGTTGGAATTTCAGTGGTAAAAAACTTCCAAACGAACTGGTTGTAATCGCTGTTGTACTCCATTTTCCGGCATTATTTGCATTCCGGTATTTCCGTTCCTGCTAGGGTTGTGAAAAACTGTAGGCGCTGACCCCATCCCTATTAACCAGCGAGCAGGCTTGTCAACAGCAGGCGTCTCTATACTATCCTCCTCCATTATCACATTTGTCGCTGGTGGTTTCCGTCGTCGTCTAGCCATAGCTGAAGGCGCAAGTTAGCTCTCCTTGCTTATCTTGCGACGAGAGCACTCAACTCTTTCCCCCCTCTCAGCAGACGTGTGCACGTTTTCCCAGCTTGACTATCTTTCTTTTAATATAATATGAAAAATATGAAAGCTATAAATATAAATTACAAATCAGTGATCATTTAGTTTTTTATGGCGACATAATCATATATATATATATATATATCTAACATCTTTCGAAAAAACTTTTTTCCGTCCATTTTTATGACAATATGAAATAATTTTTATATATTTTTCTAATTACCTAAAATTTGGCGAAAGTTGTATATTTCAAAAGAAAAACTATAAGAATCTCTCTTGCCATTGTTCTCTTAACTATATTTACTCAAAGCATTAATTCAAAAAATTCGGAGAACCTTTGCTCAAGAGAAAAGGTATTTACATAAATTTTACTTAAAGCAATAATATAAAAGATATCAGTTTGATACAATACAAATAAAAAATAAAATATAATATTTCAAAATCAAGGGATGGTAGATATGAACTATTGATTGTGCCTTGGTTTCATAGTACTTATATTTTGTTATCTAGTTAATACTTACTTTATTTTAGGAAGGAAACCATGATATTCATTTCCTTAATTAAACCATTAATACATTGTTTTCTCTAATTAATACTTATTTTAACTCATCACTTAAAGTACATCATATTTTATATAATATTACTCTAAATATGGTAATTATAAGTTACAGAATATGCAATTTCTCATAGATATATTTTTTAATTATTAATTAGATCCAAAAGAATATCTATTAATAAATTTTTTCATTGTTATACAAATAGAATCCAACAAATAGATTCCATAAAATTGTTATGTGGCTTTATTTTAGTTTGCCACTTGGCTTAACCACATGCTTCACTACTCTTCTTTTAATATATAAATACAAATATAATTTAATTATTTAATTTATTTATTTTTAAATTAATTAAAGTATAAGTATTCTCTCACTACCTCTGCTTTTTGTACATTCTCTTCCATACTATAATATTTTAATTAGTTTTTATATTAATGGTTCGCCTATAAGAAAAATAATATCATATTTCATTTTAAATTGTAACTTTGAATTAATTTATTTAATTATTATATTCCAAGTGTATTGAGTTCAACAGGTTATGGAGGAGATTGGCTTCCCAAGTAGATTAACTAACTGGATTATGGAATGCATCAAAACAGTGAGTTTATCAGTACTGGTTAATGGAGAGGCAACAAAGCCCTTTGAAGCTGCTGGAGGACTTAGGCAAGAGGATCCAATTTCCCCTTCCTATTTGCACTTGTCATGGAGTACCTGAGCAGATCATGCAATGAACTAAAGAAAGAACCAACTTTCCAGTTCCATCCTAGATGCAAAAAGTTATGAATTACTCACATGTGCTTTGCTGATGACTTGTTACAGTTTGCTAAAGGAGAAATTGCCTCTATCATAGCCATATTCAAATGTTTCTCACAATTTTCTGAAGCCTCTGGCCTGCAGGCAAACCTGAGCAAGAGTATACTTTGGTGGTGTTACACTGGAAGTGCAGAAACAGATTATAGACCACCTTGGTTTTGTTCATGGTGAGCTACCATTCAAATATCTAGGAGTTCCTCTTTCCACCAAGAAGATTGCCTTGATCCAATGGCAGCCTCTAGTGGACAGGATTACTGCTAAGATCACTTCATGGACTTCCAGGAAACAATCTTACACTGGGGGAATCCAACTAGTCCAATCTGTTATATTTGGTATTCAAGCATACTGGGCCCAGATATTCATCTTCCCTGCTAAAGTCCTTAAGATGATTGAAGCAATATGTAGACGCTTTGTTTGGTCTGGTCTAAACTCCACTACTAAGAAAGCCTATGTCTCTTGGGACAGAATGTGCACTCCCAAATCAGCAGGAGGGATGAACCTTATTAATCTTATGCTCTGGAATAAAGCTGCAATTGCAAAAACTTGCTGGGACCTAGCTCACAAAAAGGATAAACTGTGGATAAGGTGGATACCTGCCTACTATGTAAAACACAATCTGATAGAAGACATGCCAATCCCTGCACAGGCAAGCTGGATGGTCAGGACAATTATAGCCTCTAGAGCTGTTTTGCAGAATTTTCAACACTGGAGGAGACATGACTGCTCCATTAGACAACTATATCATTTACAGTTAGGAGACCTGCCGAGAGTACCATGGAAGAATCTGATTTTCAAGAATTATGCTAGACCAAAAGCTGTCTTCAATTTTTGGCTGGTTCTACAAGGCAGATTACCAACCAAAGATAGATTAGCAAGCTGGGGACTGAGTGTTAGTCAGCAATGTATACTGTGCCAAAACCACATAGAGACCACAGATCACCTTATGCTATCATGTCCATTTTCATCTGATCTATGGGAGAAAGTAATGCAGTGGCTCCATGAGAGCCATCCTCAGTCATGTACCTGGAATCAAAAACTCCAATGGTTCATAAGTAAAGCTAAAGGGAAATCTTGTCGAGCCAATATCTTCAAGATGGTAATTACTGAAGTTGCATATGCTGTCTAGATGGAAAGGAACTCGAGAATTTTTAACAACTCTTTTCGTAACTGTACAGTTTTGCTGAGGGAGATAGCGTACATTTGTAATGTTAGAGGTACCCCTAGAATTAGAAAAACGTTGCAGCAATTTAAGCTTTAGTATCATCGGGAGATAGGTTTGATTATATGTAGTCAGTTGACGAATTAGAGATAGTAAGCTGAGTATAAGCTAGACTATGGTTTTTGTAATGCAAATACGTTGGTGATTAATAAATTTTTAATTACCAAAAAAAAAGTGTATTGAGTTCTTTTATAATTATTTTGTATTAGATGCAGTCAAATTTTCTTTCCTTTTTAGCTTTAAGATGCAAATTTAATTTTTAATTTGTTTAGTAAAATTACCTAAATCAAAATTTTATTTTGTATTTTTAAAATTTTATTTTAATCATAAGAAATATTTTTTAATTATTTTAAACATATTATATCTGTGTTATGAAATAATATAAGAACAAGTAGAATAATGCAAGAACAAGAGCAATAGAGAGAATAGAGAGAGAGGAGTATTCTCATTGATACTTAGAGATTGTTAGGGGTGATTTACAATGGTAGAAGACCCCTTTATTTATAGGGAGGTAGTGACTTAGCTACCAAGAATAAAACTCTAGAATCTCTCTAATTATAGACATTCACCTTAAATAGGAGATTTCATAACACTCCCCCTTGAATGTCTATTCAACAATGTGCCTCGTTAAAACCTTAAAACCAAAACCCAATGGGAAAAATTAAAGAAAGGAAAAAGAGTACACATGTTTGAATATGAGCCTATTGGTTGCCTCGTTAAAAACCTCGCAAGGAAAACCCGGTGGGACAAAACCTTGTAAGGGAAAAAGAGTGCAACGCGCATTAACTCCCCCTAATGAGTACACCAATTTATATCCTTGAGCATTTGCATTCCAATCTTGTGCATCATCTTCAAAACGATCTTTGGTAGATGTTTGATAAATAAATCAACCATATTGACTTGAATAAATATTCCGCACCTTGAAATCATCATTCTTGATAGATATGAACATCTTCATATAATGTCGTGGAATGACTCTTCAATATCTTCATAGATGTATTCTCAATGCCATCATGCTTATAGTTATAGCAAGATACATATGTACACAAATTGTACTAAGGATGTGGTACTTCAGGACCACGAATTGCATATGCTTCAAGCAACTTAAATCTTTCAAGTTAAGTCATATAAGCCATATAATAGACTTTAGATGCATATCAAGTTTTCCATGTCAAATAAGATATCGAAAACTGATTATACATACCTTTGACTTTATACTTTCAAGCATTTGAACTATAGGTTCAAAACTACATGTCTTTCATATGGAATCAATTCTTCTTGAATTGTATCTCTTCCATTTAGTTACTTTCTTTGGGTCAGCAAATGCGTATAGCATGCTTTGCAATATGTTGCAATTGAGTTATCCCTTTTATGAACTTCAGGTTCATATCATGATATTCGGGGATATACATATACAAATGATAATTCATCCCATGTAACCTTTTCTCAAGTGTTTATCATGTCTCCCCCTCATGTTAGAAAAGCTAACTTGTTTCCTCAACTTTGGGAAATCATCTTTGTGCATTATCATGTCAATATACACGGCACATTAATAATGAGATGAAATTATTTGGTTCCTGACCCTGAACCACTTGTGAGGGGAGAATATAATATACTCTCGTATACAACGTATATCAAACTGATATATATAACTTTGTTCTCATAAGAAACAGTTTAGCTATTAAGTGGAAGCACTCAATAATTATCTTGCTAAACCAACTTTGATATAAACCAACTTATCAAGATGAACTATCTTGAGTAGAAAATCTAAAAATTATGCTCGAAATTAGATTACTGAGCAATTTACCTCGCAAGCACCGGCCAGGCTGCGGGTTAATAACAATTGCGCATGTAACCATTTCATAGATGCATCATATGTGGTATACATGGCAGGTGAATGGGCCCATATTCACCTTTGATATTTCCAGAATTTATGGGCTTCAACCCGAACTCTTTAGTTGGTCAGTTCATTAATGAGAACAAGTGATACAAGAGAATTCGTAAAGAACTTTCTAGTTCTTTAATATTCACCTATGTGAATTTGCACATCATACTTAAAATGAGATGGCTAACACGAATGCCAACTGAATAAATTATCAATATTGGTAAACTTCAAATTTACACCATGACATGTGCACTTATCAATAAACTTCAGGTTTATTATGACATGGGTTTTTATACCAATAGATATCCACTTTATTGTAGCATTCTTTCTTTTGTGTAGTACAAACTGGAGAACAAAGCGGGTAGCTTTTCATATGCAAATTACCCCGCTACAAGTTGTAGTAATAGGAGATATCAAAGCCTTCCTTTATTTATAGTCTCAATATAATCAATCGCTTTCGCGTGTACTTTGGAAACTGAATAAGTTTCTTTGAGACTTACTACAGCACAATACTCAATTGTGTTTCTCCAACATAGTAATAATTGGCTCTTCTAGAGCTCTCAATTAATTTTGTACTACCACAGATTCATCAACATCCATGTGGTGAATATCTTTCTTAAAGAGAAAGTTATACCATTATGGTCATGTCAAACTTATATGCAAGATATTTTTCTTCCATTATCGTTGTCCTTTAATAGTCATATTTCCAAAATACTTTGGCGTACAATAGGTAGGTGACCAACGATCATTCATGCCATATATCATCTCAAACCTCCTTCTAGGGGTGAGTGTGGTATCATCTCAAACCTCCTTCTAGGGGTGAGTGTGGTATATTTAATACGAATTTCATGTTCATATTCTTCCAATAATGAATATGTATTCGTGAATCAAATGTTGTCACATTCACTTCGAGGATATGTGATTTTGTTATCCTTTTCAAATCTATAAATGCGTCAGGCATTTGATTTGCTATTCTTTGCAAATGGATAATCTTTTGTGCCTCTTTCTCACAAATAGAGGTATGTGGATCAAGATGAGATAATGATGCATTTTTCCGCAAAATTTCCCGTTTGGTTTCACCAACTTCTCCCCCTAATTTTGGGAAAAGTGTCTCATCAAATTGACAGTCTGCAAATCGTGCAAATCTCCTGTCAATGTTTCGAGGTAGCGAATAATGGAGGGCGATTCAACCTCAACATATATTCCAAACATTCTTTGCAGACCCATTTTGGTGCGGGATGGCGGTGCTACAGGCACATATACTGCGCATCCAAAGGTTCTTAAATGGGATATATTGGGTCCATGACCCAAAACCAATTGCAACGGGGAATATTTGTGTCAATTCGTCAGTCAGAGACGAACTAGCATTGCTGTATGCAAAATGGCGTGTCCCCAAACGGAAGTGGGCAGCCGACGAACTAGTATTGCTGCATGCAAAATGGCGTGAACCCAAACCGAAATGGGCAGCCTCGTTTTCATGAAGAATTCAAGATTATTCTCATCTATTGTCTCAATATGATATCCATTTTGAATGATATCTTTAAAACTCAACAAGTTCTTCTTAGACTTGGAGGAGAATATTGCATTCTCTAAGATAAACGTCGTGCCTTTGGGCAGAGTTACAGTTGCTCTTCCGGAGCCTTCAATCAATTTACTTCCCATGGTTTGACATATAAAAGAAAATATACGAACATGAGAATAAACAACTTCAATTCGTTTGTGTCACATAATATTTTCAAAATCTGCAGCTAACAGTTGACTAACAAAATCAGATATGTTATCCATAATTAATTACTTTGCAGTTTGAAAATTTCAGTTTAAACATTTTCTTCAAACAATCGATTGTTAAACACAAACAATCGATTGTTGAACATTGACAATCGATTGTTAAACACACACAATCGATTATTTGCTATTTTGAAAAACTTCAGAGCACACTGTTTTAAGACAATCGATTGTTAAATATAGACAATCGATTGTTGGCTTATTTTGAAAAATTTCAGAGCACACTGTCTTAAGACAATCGATTGTTATGCATAGACAATCGATTGTTGGCTATTTTGAAAAATTCCAGAGCACACTGTCTTAAGACAATCAATTGTTATGCATAGACAATCGATTGTGGATGATTTTTGAAAAATTCCAGATTACACTGTTTTAAAGACAATCGATTGTTAAACATAGACAATCGATTGTTGACTGTTTTTGAAAAATTCCAGATCACACTGTTTTAAAGACAATCGATTGTTAATCATAGACAATCGATTGTTGACTGTTTTTGTAAAATTCCAGATCACACTGTTTTAAAGACAACCGATTGTTGATCATTGACAATCGATTGTTTTGCAGTTTTTATGCGAAATATGAGATAACCGACTAGTTTTTCAGGTTAGTCGATTACCTCTACTGGAAAGTAAAAATATTATTGATATTTGAGCATATTGATACATTCTAAAGAACTAATACTAACATTATATCATGAACTAACTAATACGAGCTAATAATAATGGCTATTAGTTTATTCATTCACTAATACAAACAAGTAAAATAAAATCAAATAGCTCCATCTTCTTTCATCACGGATCCATCACCGATTAGGTGGTCTATCTTCCCCTCGGGTTGCTCAAAGAAGTCTGCCACATCCAAGTGGGTGATGTCAAAGTTGTCGTCAGAGACAAAATTCGTTTCAGGGCGTTTACTCTTTCGAGATGCTTGATAAAGGTCGACCAAATGTCATGGTATACGGCAAGCCTTTGACCAGTGCCCGTTTCCACCGCAACGATAATATATAGTTTATAAACTATTTGCTTTTGGATTCTTATCGTATCGTGCTTGTGGCAGAGTGACCAACTTCAGGTTGTCATATCTCTTCTTTAAGCCATTCCACAAGATGGGTGGATCTTTGACTGTGATATATTCAATTTTCAAACCTTCATCAAGGTGATGGCGCAAGAAAATCAAGGCCTTAGCATAGTTTCAAACCTTCATCAAGGTGATG
The DNA here is from genome assembly GCA_034376525.1 of Nicotiana benthamiana. NCBI lineage: Eukaryota > Viridiplantae > Streptophyta > Magnoliopsida > Solanales > Solanaceae > Nicotiana > Nicotiana benthamiana. The sequence goes on from CM067332.1 coordinate 72,538,981, forward strand.
GCGCAAGAAAATCAAGGTCTTACCATAGTTTTGGGTGGATGCATTATTTCTGTCTTTAATGGCGTCTCCAAGACCCATAGCATCTAAGTGGATTTCAGCATCCAACACCCATGTCATATAGTTCTTGCCCGAAATTTCAAGGGCAACGAACTTTCTTTTCATAATGTCAGACATAAAACAAATTTACATCAAGAGCGTGTTCATACTTACGGGCTCTATTACAATTATCACATTCACTTCAGGGAATGGATCATAATCATGTGCTTTACACAATCTCATGTCAAATATTACTTTCATAAAGTGAAAGATTATTTTGAGAATCTTTATTATTCTCATTATCACAAATAATGACGATTATAATTTCGTCTATTGTCACGTCCACATCCATTGATACCTTTACGGTAATAATTTTATCTTCTTTCAGACTTATCACATACTGCTTTCACATTCTCTAAAGGGAATGGAGCAAATTCAATGGGACGGATTTTCAATTCTTTGCCCACAATCATACATGAATTTAATCATGGCAGGACATAGAGATTTTACCACTTCATGTGGTTACAATTTCTTACAAACTCCATTAGAGTTATAATCAAACTTTGTTGTCTATGTTTGTATATAAAATCAAATTATAGAATTCCAAGAATTTGAAAGGGAAAAGTAAGTTACTTACCTTTAAGGTATACCAATTATATTTTCAATGTTTTCTTTTTTTCTCTTCTTGTTTTCAATATTTTTCTTCTTTCGTTCCTTCTGTTTTCTTTTCAACGTTTTTCTTCTATTTTCCGTATAGAAGATTTTGGGATTTGGTTACGGCAGAACCTCATGTGAAACCCTACACAAACAAAAGTTAAGATAATCGAAAATTTCAATTGGTTAGAGACTTGTGCTGATAACGTGTTATGAAATAATATAAGAACAAGTAGAATAATGCAAGAACAAGAGCAATAGAGAGAATAGAGAGAGAGGAGTATTCTCATTGATACTTAGAGATTGTTAGGGGTGATTTACAATGGTAGAAGACCCCTTTATTTATAGGGAGGTAGTGACTTAGCTACCAAGAATAAAACTCTAGAATCTCTCTAATTATAGACATTCACCTTAAATAGGAGATTTCATAACAATCTGAATGTTGTAGCAATATTTTCACTGTCATTTTATTTCTTTATGTAAATTTTCTTTCTTTTTTAGTTTTAAGATACAAAGTTAATTTTAAATTTTTATTAGTAAAATTACATATATAGATTTTTTTTAAACTGTTATTTTTTTTCTATTTTATTTTTCATAAATAAGACGTCAATTTTATGATATTATCTATAGTTTGAGTATTCTCATAATAGTTTCAAGAACTTTCTAATCCCAAATAGTCTTTCCCTTTCATTTCGAATAATAGACTTTTAATAATTTAACGTAATTTTCCTATTCTTTAATCTGATATATAGTCTTATTACGTTTTATATGGATTTTCGTTAACTTGTAACTTTATTTAATATCATTATCAACTATTATCTTTTAATATAATATAAATAAATATGTAATTTATTAATCATAAAATAAATATTTATTTTGATTTAAAAATATTTCTAGAAAATTTTAAATTATTAATTTTAATAATATTTTTAAGTATTGTATATTTACTTTATTTTATTTTTTAAACTTATGATTTATAAATATCCTCATATTATCTCTAATTTATTTTATTACACAATATTTTTAGTTTTTGAGTTTGTATATTAGAATTGAGTTATGTGGACTTACCCATATTATGACTTTTCTTACCATAATATAAAAGACTTTCTTATCTCAAATTTAAATTATATTACCCATCTTTTCCATGAGAAAAAATCTGAATTTATATTTTTTCTCTATTTAGTCTTTATTTTTATATTATATTATTTAATTCCTAATATTATTACATTGTCATATGGATTTTTATTATCTAGTTCGAATTTAATATATACTTCTATCACACTCATTCTAATATAATATAGATAAAAACTAAATTACTTTCTCATATCAAATTCAAATATTTTTTTATCATTCTATTTTCTAAATTGGACCGCATTTTCAAAATTTATGTTATTCTTTCAAACTTAAGCTAACTGCACTCAATCGAATATTAATCATACAAAAATATTTTTATAATTGTTTGAAACTATTATATCTAAATGTTGTAGTAATATTTACGTATAAAATATCCATTGCCCAATTTATTAATATTAATATGACTTTATTATACTTGTTATTAAAATATTTTTACTGATTCTTTAATATTTTTCTTACCTTATCATATAAGATCTTATTTTGCAGCTTAAATTTATTAAATTTTTAAACTCAATAAATTTTTAATATCGTAAATAAATTTTAGTTTTATTTAGATTAAACTTACTCCAAAATATAAATAGTTATATGTTATCTCAATTTACGTCTCTTTATATTTTTTTATTTTTCTATTATATTTTTTTAATTAATTTTTTACCTCCATATTTCTAGCTAATATAGAAGAAAAATCTATGAGTGGATCAATATATAGATACAAATATAAATATAAATATAGATATATAGATTAGATTTGTCTAAGATCTATTTAGATTATGTATAGAATACATTAAACTACTTTCATTAATTATGCTTCTATTTATAATTTTTAATTCTTAATGTTCTCTTAAAATTGTTAAATGACTATTTTTAGCTTGCCACTTGACTTTATCTCATACCTCACTACTCTCCTTTTAATATAATACTAGTTTTAGTACCTGCGCGATGCGTGGTATAAACCATATCAAATTTCGATTTAAACTATTTGAATTATGTGAAAATAATCTTAAAATTAAACCTTCTATATGAAAATTATAAATAATTATTAGATATTAATTAAGAAGCAAGATATGAAACCATTTCTCAAATCGTAGTGAATAGCTTATTTTTTTTATACTGTAATAACCCAACCCTTTGATGTTGGCACTTGTATTTTATTTTACGGTCAATATTAAAGAATATTTAACATATAATATTGTGATATGTTTTGTTTGAGCATATTAAATAATATTATTTTGGAAAAATTCTTACTACCACTTTATTTTTCATCTCAAATTGGAATAGGTCTTATCCTTCTACATTTTTTAGACATAATTTTTCTCTTTTTTGTTCTTTGCTTATATTTATTGCGATATTTATTATTTAATATTTTTTTGGTAATTGAAGTTTTTCATTAATCACTAATGAAGTTGCATTACAAAACCACAGTCAAGCTTCAACTCAGCCGACTGTCTGAATGCTAACATAATAACTACATTTACTGTCCTAACTATCTAGCTTCTACTATATACTAAGGTGTTGTAATAGTTGTCTAATTCTAGGGGTGCCTCTAACATTACAGTTGTACACTATGTCTCTCAGTATAGCAGTATTACATCGAAAAGTCTTGTTGAAAACTCTTGCATTCCTTTCCAGCCAGATAGCATATACAACTTCAGCTGCGACCATTTTAAAAATGGCTGCACGATATGTTCGTCCCTTGGCTTTGGTAATCAACCATTGTACTTTCTGGTTCCAACTGCAACTAGGTATGTATTGTTCCTGTAGCCAATTCATTACTCGTCCCCATAGATCCACAGTGACAGGGCATTCCGTGAGTAGATGATCTCTTGTTTCAGGTTGGATTTGGCATAGAGGGCATTGCTGATCAATTCTCATTCCCCAGCTATGTAGTCTATCCTTGGTTGGTAGTCTGTCCTGTAGGACTAGCCACAGGTTGAACACTGCTTTTGGTCTGGCTTGGTTCTGTAAAATTAGGTTCTTCCATGGGACTGTTGGCACTTCTTGCAACTGCAACTGGTACAACTGTTTAGTAGTGCATTTCTGATGTCTCCAGTTTTGGATCCTTTGAAGGGAATCCCTGGATTGGATGATCTTCTTAACCATCCAGCTGGCTTGGGCAGGGATTGGCATGGATTCTAATGTCCTGTCTTTGATGTAATACACTGTGATCCACCTGATCCACATCTTATCCTTCTTATGTGCTATGTCCCAGCAGGTCTTTGCAATGGTAGCCTTGTTCCATAGTTTGAGGGTGGTTAGGTTCATTCCCCTTACTGACTTTGGGGTGCACATTTTGTCCCAGGAGATGTATGCTTTCTTAGTGACAGTATTCATCCCAGACCAAACGAAGCTCCTGCAGATACTTTCAATCATTTTAAGAACTTTCACTAGGAAGATAAACAGCTGAGCCCAGTGAGCTTGAATACCAAAGATACCAGATTGCACCAGTTGAAGTCTTCTAGAATAGGACAGGGTTCTGGCAGTCCAAGAAGTGATCCTAGCTGTGATTTTTTCCATTAAAGGTTGCCACTGTAGTAGAGTAATTTTCTTGGTGCTCAGTGGTACTCCCAGGTACTTGAAAGGCAGTTGGCCTTGTTCATAGCCAAGATGGTCAAGGATCTGCTTCTGCACAGGTATTGGTAATCCTCCAAAGTAGACTGAGCTTTGGTTCAAGTTGGCCTTGAGGCTTGAGGCTGTTGAGAATTGAGAAAAACAGTTGGATAATGCCTTAACGGAGTTGAGGTCTCCCTTAGCAAATATCAACAAGTCATCTGCAAAGCACATATGTGTAATACCCAGTTTTTTACATCTGGGGTGGAATTGACATGCTGGATCATCTTGTAATTCAGTGCAGGCCCTGCTTGAGTACTCCATGACCAAGGCAAAAAGGAATGGGGACATGGGGTCCCCTTGCCTCAATCCTCTGGCTGCAGCAAATGGAACTGTTGGCTCCCCATTAACCAGAACTGAGTAGCTCACTGTTGATATACACTCCATAATCCATGTGGTGAAAGTGCTAGGGAATCCTATCTGTTCCATGACTTGGTGTAAAAACACCCATTCCACTGAATCATATGCTTTTTGGAGGTCTATCTTAATCATGCATCTGTGGGAGATATGTTTCCTAGTATAGCTTTTAACAAACACATGGGCTAGGATGATGTTGTCCTGAATTTTCCTACCTGGAATGAAGCCTGCCTAGGCTTCATTGATGAGGCTTGCCATCACCTTCTGCAACCAATTAGCCAGTACCTTGGAGATGAGTTTGTAAAGGACAGTACAACAAGCTATAGGTCTATACTCTTTGATTGAAGCTGGTTTGGACATTTTAGGGATGAGAGTAAGGGTTGCACAGTTGATTGGTCTGCACATCTTTGCTGAGTTGAAGAACTGTTTAATGGCATTAGTGACTTGGTGACCAATGATGCTCCAGCTCTTTTTGAAGAAGACTGCATTGTATCCATCTATGCCTGGTGCTTTGTCATCTCCAATAGCTTTGAGACTTTCTGTTATTTCTGTTTCAGTAACTGGGGCACACAGTTCCTGTCTTTGCTATTGGTTCAGTTTTGGGCCATTGGACATGTACAGTTGATTGATAGCAGGTAGTGTTGGTTCAGCAGTGCCCATCAATGCTTTGTAGAAGCCCAGAATTTCCTCTTTAATTTCTGTTGGTGTAGTCAGCCTGATGCCCTGTGCATTGGTAATTTCATGAATATGCTTCTGCTGACTTCGATACTTCATTACTGCAGTAAAATATTTGGTGTTGGAGTCCCCCAGTTGTATCCAATTTGCTCTTGCCTTCTGTTGCAGGACACTCTCCTCAATCAAAGACCATTTTGCAAGTTGCAATATCAGTTCCTTCTCCTTTTGTTGTAGTGCATCATTGTAGGCTTGACTCAATTGTTTTTGTATGATTCCCAGTTCCTGTCGACACTTCTCAATTCTAAGTGTAATTGTTTTGAATTCCTTGTTATTGAGTGTCTTTAAAGGAGTCTTCAAGGCTTTAAGTCTGTCCCATATTGTTCTCATGGTTTCTGTCTTCCCCTCCTACCATACTGTTGTCACAATATGTTGGAAATATCTGTGTTCAGCCCATACATTGAAGAATTTAAAGTGCCTCTTTCCTTTCCAGGTGGATGCTTTCAATTTTAGAATCATTGAGTTATGGTCTGAAATTAGTGGTACATCATACTCAGTGACCACCTGATTCCAGGTGATCCTCCAGTCATAATTGCCAAACACTCTGTCAAGCCTGCTGCATACTCTGTCCACGCCAGTTTGCTTATTAGTCCATGTGTAGTAGTCACCTCTCCAGGGTAATTCAGTCAGTCCAGTAAGCTGTAGGCAATTGTTGAAGTCCATTGTTTCTGGTAATCTGACTGATTTACATGATTGTCTGTCTCTGTCACACAAGATTGCATTGAAATCCCCTGCTACAACCCACGGTTCTTTAATTCCTTTTGCCAAATTTTGTAGACTTCTCCATAGAGTTCTTCTCTGCTCCAGTCCATTGAATCCATAGACCACAGTGAGGAAGCAATTCAGGTCCCCTGTTCTGCTGGAAACCCTGTTGTGGATCAGCTGGCTTTCCTCCAAAACACTAGTGACTGTGAAGATCTTTGGATTCCATAAGATCCATACTCTGCCTTTTCCCCCTGAGACATAGTTAGTTAAGACACCCACCCTGGTGCTAATAGATTAGCAATTCTATTAGCATGTGCTTGCTTAACTTTTGTTTCTACTAGCCCTACTAAGTTAATGTTGTGTTTCCTAATGTATTCCCTAAATTCTTTCTGCTTGTACCTCTTATTTACACCCCTTATGTTCCACACTAACCACTTCATTGATAAGATGTTGATGTAGTGTTCCCAACCTCCCCTGGAGGTTTATCTCTACTATTGGATACTGCTGCAAATCTGTTACTCACAGTTATGGGTGACAGAGGGGGAAAGTTGATACTGTTGAGTGTTGGGCTATGTGTTTGCTTTGCTTTGTCATTGCTCTTATCACTCCTATGGTTCTGGCCTGATTTGGATTGCTGCTCTTGTTGGGTACTGTCTTTGCATAACAGGTCCCTTAGTTCTCCACTCCTGGACTGGTTTGGGCTTCTACACTTGTGTAGGCTGCTTAGGTAACTGTTTTTGTAGACTTGCACAATTGTGTCCTATTGTTTGATATTTCTCATAGAATGAAGGCTTCCATTCATATTCCACATCTTGAATAAAACTCTTCCCATTTGGATCCATAACTGTTATTTCTGTTGGTAGAGCTTTGGTCACAGTCACTTCAATGAGCATTCTGGCATAGGATATCCTTGTCTGTTTTGTAGTACATTCATCAGCAAAGATTGGCTTGCCTAGGACACTAGCTATTCTACTGAGGGATCTCATACCCCAACATGACATTGGTAGTTTTGGGAATTTAACCCACAGTGGTATTTCAGTCGGAAAGTCTTCTGAAAAATCAAACTCAGGTGTCCATTGTTTAAGAATCATAGGCCTATTGGCAATTGAGTAAGGGCCAGCACAAAGTACCTCTTTTGCATCAGCTACTGTCTTGAATTTAACAATGTAGTATCCCTCTTCATGGTAGAACAAATCCGGTTCAGGAACATGGGACCAGTGGTGGTTTATAAATCTTCTCATGGCATTGAATCCAGGACCATCTCCGAGAATGTATACCACTTAGGCACACATCTATTTGGCTTCTTCCTCTTCCACCTCTGCTCTTTCCAGTTGTACTATGGGCTTTCCTTCAACTAAAGTTGGGGCTATGTAGTCGAGTGCCATACCATGGGTCGCGAATCGATTCTTCTGAAATAGTGTTGACCAGGCCTTCTTGGGTTCCTCTGCTTTGTTTTTGCCAATCTCTGGTTGTTCTTCAGTTAGTATTTCAGGTTGCATGGTCGGCTCCGTCACAGGTCCTGCTTCGGTGATAGTCGGAGAGGTTGGAGTATCTTCAGCCTCTGTTGTCACTGTTGTTTCTGTACTCACTTCTATTTCAGTGACTATCTCCACTGGTGGCGCCGTCACTTCCATGGCGTCTAGGGTTTCCTCCGAGGACAGTTTCTGCATCTCCTTCTCGGTGCTCTTCTCCAGAATCAGTTGATTGAGCTTGTCAAAAGTGTCAATTGGGATTTTTCGTGGTCTTCCCCTTCCTCTGCTCCCGCCTTTCGCCATCGCGACACGCCCGGCGTACATTCTGCTAACGTGCGCCGAGAGAGATGAAAGAGATGAGGTACAACTATTACTTAATATTGTTATACTGTAATGTGAACATTTATTAGCTTATAAATTAACTTAATGTATTATTACCCTATTGATAATCATCAATAAATATAAATACTTATGCTTAAAATTTAATGCATTTATACTATCATCCTCTTACTCAGAACTCTTTCATCATTCAAATCTATCAATAATATTTTTATTCTATTATTAAATAATTTGATTTAAATATTTTTTAAATAAATTTATAATATAAGTATCATTGCACTATTTCTATTATCCTCTTTATACATTCTCTTCCCTACTAAAAAAATTTTAATTAGCTTTTACACAAATATTTGACCCAAACTCAAAATAATATCACGTCTTATTTTAAAATATTACTTTGAATTAGTCTAAAACTTAATAAATAAGTTCATTTATAATGTTTCAAACCTATTTTATTTTCATATAATTATTTTTGTATTATGTGCAATTAAATTTTTTTTATCCTTTAGTTTCAAGATACAAATTTAGCTTTAAATTTTAATTAATAAAATTACCTATGTGAGATATTTATTTAATATGTTTAAATATTTAATTTTGTATCAAATTTTATCTTTCTTTATCTAGCAAGACTTCAATTTTATGGTCATATCCATATTTTAAGTGTTCTTATCATAATTTTAAGAACTTTCTAATCTTAATTTTAAATAGTTTTTTTAATATAATTTTCTAAAATTTTAATGATTATTTTTATTTCTTCTATAATGTCATCTAATATGTAATATTATCACAATTTCATGTAATTTTTTATTAACTTTATACTTTATTTAATATTCTTATCCACTGTTATTTTTTAATATAATATAAATAGATATATATTATTTATATTAAATATGTATTTTATATTTAAACTATTGTTTGAAAATTTTAACTTATTTAAATTTATTAATAATATTTTTGAGTTTGTATACTTTCACTTTTTTATTTTTTTAAGTAATTCTTAGTATAATATCCTCACATGATCTCTAATTTATTTATATTATTTATTATTTAATTTTTTTATCTATAGACTTTAGTTATGTGGCTTTATGCACATGCATACTATTTCTCTTTTTTTGGTAATTAAGGCTTTTCATTAATCACCAATGAAGTAACATTACAAAATCATAGTCTAGCTTCAACTCAGCTGACTATCTGTGAGATAACATTTAAACTGTTTTTACTATCCTAACTAACTAACACTACTATATTCGAAGGTGTTGTAATTGTTTTATAATTCGTGGGGTATCTCTAACATTACAATTATACACTATGTCTCTCAAAAGGGCTGTGTTACATCGAAATATCTTGTTGAAGACTCTTGAATTTCTTTCCAGCCAGATAGTATATGCAAACTCAGCGGTTACCATTTTGAAGATGGTTGCTCGACATGTTCGACCCTTGGCTTTGCTTACTAGCCACTGCATTTTCTGGTTCCAATCATTGATGGGAGGATAAGTCTCCTTCAGCCAGTTTATTGTTCTTTCCCATAAGTCCACAGTGACTGGGCAGGATACTAGTAGATGGTCTCTAGTTTCTGGGTGATTTTTGGCATAAGGTACATTGTTGGTCAATACTCATTCCTCTTCTGTGCAATCTGTCCTTTGTTGGGAGTCTGTCCTGTAAGAATAGCCATAGATTGAAGGTTGCCTTTGGCCTCGCATAGTTTTGTATGATTAAATTCTTCCATGGGACTCTCGGCAGGTCTTGCATCTGTGACTGGTACAACTGTCTAGTTGAGCATCTCTGTTCCTTCCAGTGTTGGATCCTCTGTACTATATCTCTTGATTGGATGATCTTTCTAACCATCCAACTTGCCTGAGCAGGAATTGGAATGGATTCAATAGGTCTGTCTTTGATGTAGTACACAGTGATCCACCTAATCCACATCTTGTCCTTTTAATGAGCTAGATCCCAGCATGTCTTTGCAATGGAAGCTTTGTTCCAGAGCTTGAGATTAGTGAGATTCATCCCTCCAACTGATTTTAGGGTACACATTTTGTCCCACGAGATATATGCTTTCCTAGTGACAGTGTTCATCCCAGCCCAAATGAAAACTCCTACAAATGCCTTCTATCATTTTCAGAACTTTAACAGGAAATATGAACAATTCTGCCCAGTAAGCTTGGATCCCAAAAATGACAGCTTGAACCAGTTGGATTCTCCCAGAGTACGACAGTGTTTTGGTAGTCCAAGAGGTGATCTTCGCAGTGATCCTATCCACTAGAGGTTGCCATAGGAGCAGTGTGATTTTCTTGGTGGACAGGGGGACTCATAGATACTTGAATGGCAATTGACCTTGCTCAAAGCCAAGGTGGTCGAGGATCTGATTCTGGATATCCAGTGCTACCCCTCCAAAATAGACAGAGCTCTTATTCAGATTAGCCTGTAATCCAATAGCTGCAGATAATTGAGAGAAACATCTGGATAGGGCCATGACAGAAGTAATGTCTCCTTTGGCAAACAGCAGCAAATCATCAGCAAAGCACATGTGAGTAATGCACAGTTTTTTTAAATTTGGGGTGGAACTGGTATGCTGGATCACCTTTTAGTGAGTTGCATGATCTGTTAAGTACTCCATGACCAGAGCAAATAGGAAGGGTGAAATGGGGTCCCCTTGACTAAGCCCCCTAGCAGCCGCAAAGGGTTCAGTTGCCTCTCCATTGACTAGCACAGAGAAGGTCACTGCTGAGATACATTCCATTATCCATTTGGTGAAAGTGCTGGGGAAGCCAATCTGTTCCATAGCCTGCTGTAGGAATACCCATTCAACTGAGTCATAAGCTTTCTGGAGATCTATTTTTATCATGCATCTGGGGGACACATGTTGTCTAGTGTAGCTTTTGACTAGTTCATGTGCCAGGATGATGTTGTCCTGAATCTTTCTGCCTAGGATGAAGCCTGCCTGAGCTTCACTGATAATACTTGCCATCACCTTCTGCAACCTGTTAGCCAGAATTTTCGAGATAATTTTATAGAGGACAGAACAACAGCAAGCAATATGCCTATACTCTTTGACTGTAGATGGTTTGGACAATTTAGGAATGAGGGTAATAGTTGCACAGTTTATAGGTTTGAACATCCTGGTTGAGGTGAAAAACTGCTTGATGGTAGTGGTGACCTGCCTACCAATGATGCTCCAACTCTTTTTGAAGAATACAGCATTGTATCCATCTACCCATGGTGCTTTGTCATCTCCAATAGCCTTGAGACTCTCCACTATTTCTGTATCAGTTACATCAGCACATAGTTCCCTTCTTTGTTGTTGTGTCAGCTTTGGGTCATTTGTCATGTACAGTTGGTTTATAGCTGGCAGGGTGGTTACAGAGGTTCCCATCAGTGCCTTGTAGAATCCCATGATCTCCTCTTTGATATCTGCAGCTGTAGTAAGTTTGGTACCCATTGCATTGGTAAGTTCAGTGATCTGGTTGTGTTGAGTTCTCTCCTTCATTACTGCAGAGAAGTACTTAGTGTTGGAGTCCCCAAGTTGTATCCATTTTGCTCTTGCCTTCTGTTGCAGAACACTTTCCTCAATCATTGACCATTTTTCAAGTTTCAGCACCAGCTCCTTCTCCTTCTGTTGTAGGGCATCAGTGTATTCCTGTGTCATCTGGGCTTGTATTGTCCCCAGTTCCTGTCTGCAATGGTCTATTCTCTGTGAGATAGTCTTGAATTCATTAATATTCAGGACCTTCAAAGGGCTCTTTAAAGCTTTGAGTTTCGACCATATTGCTCTCATAGTATCTGACTTTCCAACCTGCCACACTCTTGCCACAATCTGCTGGAAATCTTCATGCTCAGCCCATACAGTAAAGAACTTGAAAGTCTTTTTCCCATTCCAGGAAGTTGATGTTAGTTTCATTATCATGGGATTATGGTCCGAGATTAAAGGAAGGTCATAATCAGTTACCACTTGGTTCTATTTGATCATCCATTCATAGTTTCCAAAGACCCTGTCCAGTCTACTGCATACTCTGTCCATACCAGTTTGTTTATTTGTCCATGTGTAATAGTCACCCCTCCAAGGCAATTCTGAAAAACCAGCTAGCTGAATACATTTGTTAAACTCTTGAGTTTCAGGGAGCCTGACTGGTTTTCAAGACTTCCTATCTTTGTCACATAAGACAACATTGAAATCCCCAGCAACTACCCATGGCTCTTGCATTCCTAATGACAGTGTTTGTAGTCTACTCCATGGGGATCTTCTCTGCTCCAGCCCATTGAAACCATACACCACAGCAAGGAAGCATGTGAAATCCCCTGTCCTGCTGATAACCCTGCTGTGAATCAATTGGCTTTCTTCCAAAATACTAGTGACTGCAAACACTTTTGGATTCCAGAGAATCCACACTCTGCCCTTTTCACCTGAGACATAGTTTGTTAGGATACCCCAGCCTGGTGCTAGTAGATTAGCAATTCTATTAGCATGTATTTGTTTTACCTTAGTTTCTACTAATACAACTAGGTTAATGTTGTTTTTCCTAATATACTCCCTAACTTCTTTCTGCTTGTACCTTTTATTTACACCCATTATATTTCAAATTAACCACTTCATTGATGAGATGTTGATCCCCCTAACTCCCCTGGAGGGTCTTCTTTACTTCCAGAAACTACTTCAAATCTATTACTCACAGTGAAGGGGGACAGAGGTGGGAAATTAGTGATGTTGAGAGCTGGGCTATGAGGTTGTTTCCCTTTGTCACTGCCTTTGTCAACCTTCTGGCTCTGGACTATCCTGGCTTCAGTATGAAACCCCTTGGATTCATTATGTTGTATTAGAGGCTGCTTCTGCAATGGCACAGTTTGCATAGAGCCCTTAGTTCTCCATTCCTGGACTGTTGGTAGTTCTCCCTTACTTCCACACTTGTGTAGGCTGTTTTGGAATTTGCTTTGGCTACGTTGCACAGTTGTGTCCTATTGTTTGGCATTTCTCACAATAGGAGGGCTTCCATTCACAAACCACATCTTGAAGAAACTTTTTCCCATTCGGATCCATAACCCAGATCTCTGTTGGTAGTTCTTTAGTGACAGTCACCTCAATGAGCATTCTAGCATAAGAAATCCGTGTCTGTTTTGTGGTACATTCATCCGCAAATATTGGTTTCCCTATTACATTAGCAACTCTTCTTAGAGATCTCATACCCCAGCAAGACATTGGAAGTTCCGGAAACTTTACCCACAATGGTATTTCAGTCGGGAACTCTTCTGAAAAATCAAATTCAGGTGTCCATTGTTTGAGTATCATAGGCCTATTGGCTATTGAGTAAGGACCTGCACACAGTATCTGTTTGGCATCAACAACTGCTTTGAATTTCACAATGTAGTAACCTTCGTCATGATAGAACAAGTCTGGTTCATGGACATGGGACCAATGGTGATTGATGAATCTCCTCATTCCATTAAAGCCAGGACCGTCTCCTAGGATGTCTACCACTAAGGCACACTTCCATTTGGCTTCCTCCTCTTCCACCTCCTCTTTATCCAGTTGTATTATAGGTTGTCCTTCAATTATCACTGGGGGTATATAGTCAAGAGCCATTGCATGGGTCGCAAATCGATTCTTCTGAAATAGTGTTGTCAGCTCTTCTTAGGCTCCACTACTGTGTTTTTGCTAGTCTATGGGTGTTCCTCTATTGACATTGCTGGTTGCATGTTCATCTCTGCCGAAGGATCTGGTACCACTGTACACGGAGGGGTTGTAGTCCCTTCGATCTCTGTTGCCTTCGGAGTTTCCATAGTCGTGTCTACCATATCTACTAGGGGTTCTTGCTGTACTGTCACTATCTCTGAAGCTTGTTCATCAGCTTACATGGTGCCTAGGTCTTGTACAGAGGGGGTCTGCACCTCCTTTGTACTGTTCTTCTCCAAAATCAATTGATTCAGCTTGTCAAAGGTGTCAATCGGGATTTTCCGTGGTCGTCCTCTGCCGCGACTACCGCCTTTCGCCATAACCACGAGCTTGGCATACGTTATGCTAACGTGCGCCGAGAGGATGAGAGAGACGGGGTTGCATTTTTCTTGCATACTATTTCTTATTATACTTAAGCAGCATTTTATTATCTCAAATTTAAATAAATTTTATCCTTTTTCTTTTGTATGATGAAATTTTTATTTTTTTTCCTCTATTTGTTCCTCAACTTTTTATTATATATTTCAATACATAATATTCTAAAAAGAAAATATATATGAAATGGAATAAAATGGATCATGTGGTTAATAATTCTAAAATAGAAATTCTTATTTTTAGAAAGTTCTTGAATATATTTACAATGAAATAAGAAGTCAATATTAGTTGATTCATACCTTTAAGTTAAATTTGATCAATTTTTTTTGCTTTAGTTCTTATTAGATTTTTATTATATTATTCAATACTTAATATCATTATATTGTCATGTGGCTCAATTTCTTATCATATTTCTTGATAAATAAAATCTTATCTCAAATGTTTACAACAATAGTTCCACTATTATTTATTTTTACATAATATTTCATATATATATATATATATATATATATATATATATATATATATATATATATATATATATATATATATATATATATATATGAAATGAAAGAAAAGGGATCATGTGGTTAATAATTCTAAAATAAAATTCTTATTTTTAGAAAGTTTTGAAATCTATTTACAATGAAAATAAAAGTCAATGTTAGTTGATTTATACATTTAAGTTAAATTTGATCAAATTTATTTTGCCTTATTTCTTATTAGATTTTGTAAGCATTTTTAAATTTTGTCTGGGTAGTTAAGATTTGTTCTTCTTAAATTAAATTTATCTAATCATATAAGAAATATTTATATAAGATTCATTCAACTACTTCCATTAATTATATTTCCGTTTATACTTTATAATTATAGATGTTGTCTTAAAATTGTCAAGTGACTTCATTTTAGCTTGCAACTTGGATTAACCATAATGCATACCATTCTCCTTTTAATATAGATATAGAAATAGATTTCTACCATAACAAAATAATACTTTATTAAATATTTTTTCATTTATAACCTAAATTTTTTATGTTAGTCTTAAAATTGTCAAGTGGCTTCATTTTAACTTGCTACTTGGTTTAACCACATTACAAACTACTCTCCTTTTAATATAATATAAATAGATAGATATAAAATATAATATAAATTAATAATATAGTAGAGATTTTGAAGAGTCAACATATGTCAAATATAGTTCCTATTATAATTAAACGAAGATATATAAATTCTTATTGAACTACTATTTTCAGTAAGTATGTTTTCGTTTATAATTTAAATTTTTAATGTTGTTTTAAAATTGTCAAGTGACTTCATATTAACTTGCCATTTGGCTTAACCACATACTTCGCTACTCTCCTTTTAATATAATATAGATTTCTACCATAACAAAATTATACTTTCATTAAATATTTTTTCATTTATAATTCAAATTTTTTATGTTGTCTTAAAATTACCAAGTGGCTTCATTTTAGCTTGTTACTTGGCTTAACAACATTACAAAATACTCTCCTTTTAATATAATATAATATAGATTTCTACCATAACAAAATTATACTTTCATTAAATATTGTTTCATTTATAATCCAAATTTTATATGTTGTCTTAAAATTAGTGGCTTCATTTTAGCTTGCTACTTGGCTTAACCACATTGCAAACTACTCTCCTTCTAATATAATATAAATAGATAGATATAAAATATAATATAGATTAATAATATAGTAGAGATTCTGAAGAGTCAACATATGTCAAATATAGTTCCTATCATAATTATAAACAATCCTTATTGAACTACTATTTTCAATAATTATGTTTTTATTTATAATTTGTTATGAAATAGAAGATTCTTACACTTCTATTTAAGGTGAATGTCTTTAATGTATCTAATTAGAGAGATATTAGAGTTCTATTAGTGGTAGCTAAGTCTTCCTCTCCCCTATAAATAGAGGTGCCCCCTACCATTGTAAATCATCCCTTGAGACCCCTCTCAACTCAATAAGAAGAACTCTCTCTACTCTTCTCTCTATTGCTATTGTTCTTGTTCTATTGTTCTTGTCTTTTGATTTAGTTTATAACACGTTATCAGCACGAGTCTCTAACCAATTGAAATTTTCGATTGTCTTAACTTTTGTTTGTGTAGGGTTTTGCTTCAAAGAAAGAACGAAGAAAGAATGAGAAAAAAAAAAGGGAACGAGAAACAGAAAGAAAAAAAAAAGAACCAAAGGAAGAAAGAAAAATTTCTCTGGAAAGCAAAAAGAACCAAAGAAAAGGAAGAAAAAAAAAACGTTGAAAAAAGGAAAGAAAGAAAGGAAAGGAAGAAAATATTGAAAATATACTTGGTATACCTTAAAGGTAAGTAATTTACTTTTCCCTTTCAAATTCTTGGAATTCTATAAATTTTATATACAAATATAGACAATCAAGTTTGATTACAACTCTAATGGAGTTTGTAAGAAATTATAACCACACGAAGTGGTAAAATCTCTATGTCCTGCCATGATTAAATTCATGTATGATTGTGGGCAAAGAATCCCGTCCCATTGAAGTTGCTCCATTCCCTTTAGAGAATGTGGATGCAGTATATGGTAAGTCTGAAAGAAGACAAAAGCATTACCATGGACGTGGCAATAGACGAAATTATAATCGTCATTATTGTGAGAACAATAAGGATTCTCAAAATAATCTTTCACTTTATGAAAGTAATATTTGACATAAGATTGTGTAAAGCACATGATTTTGATCCATTCCCTGAAGTGAATGTGATAATTGTAATAGAGCCCGTAAGTATGAACACGCTCTTGATGTAATTGTGTCATATGAAAAGAAAGTTCGTTGCCCTCGAAATTTCGGGCAAGAACTATATAACATTGGTGTTGGATACTGAAATCCACTTAGATGCTATGGGTCTTGGAGACGCCATTAAATACAGAAATAATGCATCCACCCAAAACTATACGAAGGCCTTGATTTACTTGCGCCATCACCTTAATGAAGGTTTGAAACTATACGAAGGCCTTGATTTACTTGCGCCATCACCTTGATGAAAGTTTGAAGATTGAATATCTCAACATCAAGGATTCACCCATCTTGTGGAAAGGCTTAAAGAAGAGAGATGACAACCTGAAGTTGGTCACTCTGCCACAAGCACGATACGATAAGAATCCAAAAGCAAATAGTTTATAAACTATATATTATCGTTGCGGTGAAAACGGGCACTGGTCTAAGTCTTGCCGTATACCATAAAATTTGGTTGACCTTTATTAAGCATCTCGAAAGAGTAAACGCCCTGAAACGAATTTTGTCTCTGACGACAACTTTGACTTCACCCACCTAGATGTGGCAGACTTCTTTGAGCAACCCGATGGAAAAATAGACCACCTAATCGGCGATGGATCCGTGATGAAAGAAGATGGAGTTATTTGATTTTGTTCTACTTATTTGTATTAGTTAGTGAATAAACTAATAGTCATTAGCATTAGCTCGTATTAGTTAGTTCATAAAGCAATGTTAGCAGTAGTTCTTTAGAATATCTTCAATATGCTCAAATATCAATAAAACTTTTATTTTCCAGTGGGGGTAATCGACTAGCCTGAAAAACTAGTCGATTATCAACTATTTTCGCATTAAAGTTGAAAAACAATTGATCAACAATCGATTGTCGTTGACTAACAATCGATTATCTTGAAACAGTGAGGTCTGGAATTTTTCAAAAATCACCCACAATCGATTGTCTATATCTAACAATCGATTGTTGTTAGGCAGTGTAATCTGGAATTTTTCAAAAATCATCCACAATCGATTGTCTATGTATAACAATCGATTGTCTATGTTCCAACAATCGATTGTGTGGGGTTAATAATCGATTGTCTCATGAAAAACACTGAAATTTTCAAACTGCAAAGTAATTGATTATGGACAACATATCTGATTTTGTTAGTCAACTGTTAGTAGCAGATCTTGAAAATATTATGTGACACAAAAGAATTGAACTTGTTTATTCTTATGTTCATGTGTTCCTTTTGTATGTCATACCATGGGAAGTAAAGTGATTGAAAGGCTCCGGAAGAGCAAATGTAACTCTGCCCAAAGGCATGACGTTTATCTTAGAGAATGCAATATTCTCCTCCAAGTCTAAGAAGAAACTTGTTGAGTTTTAAAGATGTACGCCGGAATGGCTACAATATTGAGACAATGGATGAAGATAATCTTGAATATCTCGTCCTCACTTTAAAGAATGTCTCTGGCCAAAAGAGGGTTATTGAGAAATTCCCGTCTTTATCTTGTGGCCTGTATTGGACAAGAATTAGTGCAATTGAGGCACATTCAACAGTAAATCTAAAGAATACTGAGTCCAATACATTTGTACTTTGGCATGATCGACTGGGTCACCCAGGATCAACCATGATGAGACGGATTATAGAAAGCTCATATGGGCATCCGTTAAAGAATTTCAAAATTCTCTCAGGTAATGAATATCCTTGCACTTCGTGTTATCAAGGCAAGCTGATTATCAGACCATCCCCAACAAAGGGTGGGACTGAGTCACCCCAGTTTCTGGAACGTATACAAGGGGACATTTGTGGACCTATTCACCCACCTAGTGGGTAGTTTAGGTATTTCATGGTCTTGATAGACGCATCCTGTAGATGGTCTAATGTGTGCTTGTTGCCATCACGCAACCTTGCGTTTGCAAAGTTAATGGATAATAGATGAGAATAATCTTGAATTCTTCATGAAAACGAGGCTGCCCATTTCGGTTTGGGTTCACGCCATTTTGCATGCAGCAATGCTACTTTGTCGGCTGCCCGCTTCGGCTTAGGGTCACGCCATTTCGCATGCAGCAATGCTAGTTCGTCTCTGACTGACGAATTATCACAAATATTCCCTATTGCAATTGGTTTTGGGTCATGAACCCAATATATCCCATTTAAGAAGCTTTGGATGCGCAGTATAGGTGCCTGTAGCACCGCCATCCCGCACCAAAATGGGTTTGCAAAGGAGGTTAGGAATATATGTTGAGTTTGACGCGTCCTCCATTATTCGCTACCTCGAAACATTGACAGGAGATTTGTTCATTGCACTATTTGCAGACTGTCAATTTGATGAGACACTTTTCCCAAAATTAGGGGGAGAAGTCGGTGAAACCAAATGGGAAATTTTGTGGAAAAATGTATCATTATCTCATCTTGATCCACATACCTCTATTTGAAAGAAGGAGGTACAAAAGATTATCCATTTGCAAAGAATAGCAAATCAAATGCCTGACGCATTTACGGACTTGAAGAGGATAACGAAATCCCACATTCACGCGAAAAATGTTCCGATCCGTATTGAAGTCCCTATTGGACGAATATCTAGTGTCATATCCAATGAGTCAAATGCACGCCAGAAGCGTGGCAGACCATTAGGTTCCAAAGATCGAAATCCTAGAAAGAGGAAAAAGAACGATCTAAATGACACTATGAAAGAATCACATGAGGACGCTCATGATTTGATTAATTCCGAGATTCACGAAGAATCTATTGAGCCTGAGACTCTTGAAAATACGGAATGCAAGAATGTGAGGATCTCGAACCTCAGTCTGTGGTAGTACAAAATTAATTGAGAGCTCTCGAAGAGCCAATTATTACTATGTTGGAGAAACACAATTGAGTATTGTGCTGTAGTAAGTCTCAAAGAAACTTATCCAGTTTCCAAAAGTACACGCGAAGGCGATTGATGATATTGAGACTATAAATAAAGGAAGGCTTTGATTCTCCTATTACTACAACTTGTAGCGGGGTAATTTGTATATGAAAAGCTACCCGCTTTGTTCTCCAGTTTGTACTACACAAACGAAAGAATACCACAATAAAGTGGATATCTATTGGTATAAAACCCATGTCATAATAAACCCGAAGTTTATTGATAAGTGCACATGTCATGGTGTAAATTTGAAGTTTACCAATATTGATAATTTAGTCAGTTGACATTCGTGTTAGCCATCTCATTTGAAGTATGATGTGCAAATTCACATAGGTGAATATCAAAGAACTAGAAGTTCTTGTTCTCAGTAATGAACTGACCAACTAAAGAGTTCGGGTTGAAGCCCCTTGATTCTGGAAATATCAAAGGTGAATATGGGCCCATTCACCCGCCATGTATACCACATATGATGCATCTATGATATGGTTACATGCGCCATTGTTATTAACCCGCAGCCTGGCAGTGCTTGCGAGGTAAATCGCTCAGTAATCTAACTTCGAGCATAGTTTCCAGATTCTCTACTCAAGACAGTTCATCTTGATAAGTTGGTTTATATCAAAGTTGGTTTAGCAAGATAATTATTGAGTGCTTCCACTTAATAGCTAAACTGTTCCTTATGAGAACGAAGTTGTATATATCAGTTTGATATAAGTTGTATACGAGAGTATATTCTCCCCTCACAAGTGGTTCAAGGTCAGGAAACAAATAATTTCATCTTATTACTAAGGTGCTGTGTATATTGACATAATGCACAAAGATGATTTCCCAAAGTTGAGGAAACATGTTAGCTTTACTAACATGAGGGGGAGACATGATAAACACTTGAGAAAGTGTTACATGGGATGAATTTTCATTTGTATATGTATATCCCCGAATATCATGATATGAACCTGTAGTTCATAAAAGGGAAATGCAATTGCAACATATTGCAAAGCATGCTATACGCATTTGCTGACTCAAAGAAAGTAACTAAATGGAAGAGATACAATTCAAGAAGAATTGATTCCATATGAAAGACATGTAGTTTTGAACCTATAGTTCAAATGTTTGAAAGATAAAAGTCAAAGGTATGTATAGTCAGTTTTCGATATCTTATTTGTTTAGTATCACTAATGAAAGCTTGATATGCAGCTAAAGTTTATTATATGGCTTATATGACATAACTTGAAAGATTTAAGTTGCTTGAAGCATATGCAATTCTTGGTCCTGAAGTACCACATCCTAAGTACAATTTGTGTACATATGTATCTTGCCATAACTATAAGCATGATGGATTTGAGAATGCATCTATGGAGATATTGAAGAGCTATTCCACGACATTATATGAAGATGTTCATATCTATCAAGAATGATGATTTCAAGATGATGCACAAGATTGGAATGCAAATGCTCAAGGATATAAATTGATGTACTCATTAGGGGGAGTCAATGCGCGTTGCACTCTTTTTCCCTTACAAGGTTTTGTCCCACTGGGTTTTCCTTGCAAGGTTTTTAACGAGGCAACCAATAGGCGCATATTCAAACATGTGTACTCTTTTTCCTTACTTTAATTTTTCCCATTGGGTTTTGGTTTTAAGGTTTTATGAGGCACATCATTGAATAGACATTCAAGGGGGAGTGTTATGAAATAGAAGATTCTTACACTTCTATTTAAGGTGAATGTCTTTAATGTATCTAATTAGAGAGATATTAGAGTTCTATTAGTGGTAGCTAAGTCTTCCTCTCCCCTATAAATAGAGGTGCCCCCTACCATTGTAAATCATCCCTTGAGACCCCTCTCAACTCAATAAGAAGAACTCTCTCTACTCTTCTCTCTATTGCTATTGTTCTTGTTCTATTGTTCTTGTCTTTTGATTTAGTTTATAACATAATTCAAATTTTTAATGTTGTCTTAAAATTGCTAAGTGACTTCATTTTTAGCTTGCCACTTGGCTTAATCACATGCCTCACTACTCTCCTTTTAATATAATATAGATACAAACTACTCTTCTTTTAATATAATATAGATAGATATGGAATATAATATAGATTAATAATATAATAGAGATTCTCAAGAGTCAATATATGTCAAATATATTTCCTATCTCAATTAAAAAATAATTCTTATTGAACTGCTATTTTCACTAATTATGTTTCTATTTATAATTCAAATTTTTAATGTTATCTTAAAATGCCAAGTGACTTCATTTTAGCTTTCCACGTGGCTTAAACATATGATTCACTACTCTCCTTTTAATATAATATATATTTCTGCCATAACAAAATTATACTTTTATTAAATATTTTTTTATTTATAATCCAAAGTTTTTATGTTGTCTTAAAATTACCAAGTGACTTCATTTTAACTTGCTACTTAGCTTAACTACATTGCAAACTACTCTCCTTTTAATATAATATAGATAGATAGATATAAAATATAATATAGATTAATAATATAGTAGAGATTCTTAAGAGTCAACGTATGTCAAATATAGTTCCTATCATAATTAAAAAATAATTCTTATTGAACTACTATTTCCATGAATTATGTTTTCATTTGTAATTTAAATTTTTAATGTTGTCTTAAAATTGCCAAGTGACTTCATTTTAGCTTTCCACTTGGCTTAACCACATGCTTCACTACTCTCCTTTTAATATAATATAGATATATATTTTTATTTATAATTAAAAAATTTAATGTTGTCTTAAAATTGCCAAGTGACTTCATTTTTGCTTGCCACTTGACTTAACCACATGCTTCACTACTCTCCTTTTAACATAATATAGATTGCTACCATAACAAAATTATACTTTTATTAAATATTTTTTCATTTATAATTCAAATTTTTTGTGTTGCCCTAAAATTGTCAAATCGCTTCATTTTAACTTGCTATTTGGTTTAACCACATTACAAACTACTCTCCTTTTAATATAATATAAATAAATAGATATAAAATATAATATAAATTAATAATATAGTAGAGATTCTGAAGAGTCAACATATGTCTATAGTTCCTATCATAATTAAAAAATAATTCCTTATTGAACTACTATTTTCATTAATTATGTTTTCGTTTATTGTTTAAATTTTTTATGTTGTCCTAAAATTGCCAAGTGATTTCATTTTAACTTACCATTTGACTTAACCATATATTACACTACTCTCTTTTTAATATAATATAGATAAATTTATTATAAACTTCCTTTTCAATAATCATGGTAAATTCATAGTAGCTTGAGTACGGAAGACTAACTCGCAATGTACCTACTATCTCACACGTGCAACATAAATAATTTTACTAGAAAGATTAGAACAACTTAGCTAAGTTTTTGTTTTTATCTCTAATCGGAGTTGGATTCCTGTTACTCGGGATCTTTCCTACTTTATTGATTATTAGTAAGTCATATTCAAGCGCAAGCTATAATATGCATCTCCAAAAAGTATAATAATTTTTTGTATTTTATTCTTAAAGCAATGCTTTTACAATCTATAGTATATCCAAATACAAGTTCCGATTAACAATCCAGAGAAAGCAATTAATTATTTTAAGTCAAGAACGCAATATGATTGTTAGCTAATCTGTGACCCTCGAATATTCTGTCCTACTGATTATTATTTGAAATTGCTAGTTGTTTGGTTGATTTTTTTAGTTATTTCATTACTTGATATTTTTTAGGTAGTAAATTCTTAAATTATCTACTTTGTGATAAATCTCTTGAATCGATTAGTTAATTGAGTTTGAATCAGTCAAAAGTTGGTTATAAGTCTTCGTGGGAACGATACCCTACTCACTACTTTGTTACTTGACGACCGTGCGCACTTGCGTGAGTGTCTTTGGTCGCAACAAGTTTTCGGCGTCATTGTTGGGAACTTAGAAATTAGCTACTTGGCTTAATTGAGCTTTTATTAGTTATTTATTCAAGTTTTAATTTTTAGTTTACCTTGTTTGTGTCAACACATGCTCTTCTCTTGAATGCGGAGGAATAGAAGCGCAAACAATCTCCTTCCTCTTGATCCTGAAATTGAACGAACACTTCGTAAAGTAAGGAGGGAAGTCGAAGCTAGAACTAGAATAGAAGGAGAGTTTGACATTGTAGTTCAATCACAGCCAATAGAGATGACAGTTAACGAAGAGCGTACGATGATTGAAGCCGCAAGGCCCAGTCTCGCTAATATGACTCAGGCTATTGTGAAGCCTGATATCACATGGCATTGTGAACTCAAACAGTACATGGTGCAGCTAACTCAGTCGGGAAATATTTGGGTTTATCTCATGAAGACCCGCAGAGGCACATTCAGAATTTCTTGGAAATTACGGGCACTGACAATTATCCGAACGTTTCCAAGGACTATGTCAGGCTGACACTTTTTCCGTTTTCACTACTTGGGGAAGTTAAGGGATGGTTGCAAAAGGAACCCACGAACTCAATCCGCACTTGGGATGATCTAGCAAGGAAATTCTTTATCAAATTTTTCCACACTAAGAAGACAAAGTCATTGAGGAGTCAGGTTCTTGGGTTTGAATAATGGGATGGAGAGACATTTTGTCAAGCATGAGAAAGATACAAGAAGCTACTCAGAGACTGCCTACATCATTGTCAGATTGATAAGGTATTGGGTCACACTTTTGTTGATGGGCTAGATGATGCATCAAAGACGAATCTTGATTTAGCTTGTGGGGGTAGTTGCATGGCTAGATCGTGCAGTGAAATCCAACTCTTTTGATGACGTCCAAATCCACTACTGAAAAGAAAATGAATACGGTCGCATGTAGTATAATTTATCCAACTATGAGTCGGGGTCGAATCTCACATAGAACAATGTGTAGGCGATTAGGAACGTAAGAATATTATCGCTTGTCGTGCAATGCCAAACAATAAGAATTTGGTTTAAAAAGTGTTTATACCTAAGTGCGGAAATATAAACTAACCTAGAAAGCAAGTAACATGATCTATGGCTACAAGTATAGATGCATCAGAAATTACACTCAAGTAACGATCCAATGTATTTCACGATTTTACAAATATGAGCGAGTTTATGTTAATTAGCCACGGGCAATAATTATTAATTAGCTTCTTCATATGACTAACAAGACTCCCTAATTGAATTATTCCTAAAACAATTAAGAGATTAAGTACTCCTGGATATGGCTACAAGTAGTTCAATCATATCCCTAGGTAGAATCTATAACATGAGGGTTAACGCCTCAAGTTTTTGTTAATTAATCTTTCCCAACTCCAAATTATCTTTTCCAAGATTAATTCGGAGTAAATGGGCGAGCCTAGGGTTAGTTAATCCCTTTGGAAACATTAAAGAACAAGAGTAATTAAAGAAACAATAACTCACTTCATAAAAGGATAAAAATCATTCAATACATAAGCACAACATGTATTTAATCTACACTTTAAACTTGAATATTTTTATAAACAAGATTCAAGTGTTGAATAAAATACTATACACTTTAATATATAATACAAAGCAAGGAAATGAAGAATTAAACATAAATGAATAAGAAAATGTTAACCATAAGCTTCAAATTTTCAAGACCAAAGTGTACGTGCAAAGCCCTAGCTTTCAAAACGTGTTCTCTCTACCCCTAAGAACTGAAAATAAGCCAAAGATTTGCCAAAAATATCTTACAAATGATCTGGTTTGGGTATTAAAGGATCAAGGACCAAAAAATGTGAAGTTACAAAATTTCCCAGCTCTGGAACAAGATTTTTGCATTTGCGAACAAAGGTTCGCAATTGCGAAGCATGGTTGTACTGTGCACATTCGCATTTGTGAAGGTTGACTCCCCTGTTTGACGTTGCATTTGCGAAGTCTTTTTTCATAATTTCGATGATTGCGTGATTTTCCTTCCTTCGCAATTCCCATGCCTTTCTCGCAATTCCCATGACTGCTACCTTAGCAATTCCCATCATGATGTCGCATTGGTGATAACTGAAGCCCTTGTCCAGTTTTTCCTCTTTTTGGCTTCTTTTTTATTTGTTTCACTTGGTTTTCTCAAGATCACTTCTAAATCACATAGAACCTATAATATAGAAGTAAATGGCATTAATCATGTGATTTTATCGCTCAAACACATCAAAAATATAGATTTAAAGGCAAGATAAGTTGGTAAAATACCAACTTATTATCTTGTTAACTAACTTCATCGCTAAACGATCATAATTGACAAGATGATGGTGATTCACGAAAGGCAATTAAACAGAAAGCAGTCGGGTTGATTGAGCATGATGACTTTTCATCCATGAGAGCCAATATAGCAAAATTGGCAACTCAGATGAAAAGAATGACAATGCAACAAACACAACCGATGCAACATGTAAAACAAATGTCTATTTGTTGCGGACTATGTAGCAACAATCATATGGGTGACATGTGCCCAACGAATCTTGAATCGATATACTGTGTGGGGTAACAAAGCAAAGGTCCAGTGAATCAGCATGCACAATATAGGAACACTAACAATTCAAATTGGATGAATCATCCCAACTTCTTATGGGGTGAAAATCAGCCGAATCAGAATCATTATAGACCCCAAAGAAACTTCACTCAACCTTAGAAGCCACCCCAACAAATGGAAGATAGTACAAATGAATTGGTAAAGAAGTTGTTGCTTGACAATCAACAGCTCAGGATCGATTTCAGAAATCTTGAGAGGCAAATGGGGCAGTTAGCAACAAATCAAAATACTAGACCTGCAGACGCTCTCCCCAGTGATACAGAGAAGAACTCTCAAGTGAATGCAGTTACACTCAAAAATGAGAGGGAACTATAGGAAGTTCCAAATAAGAGAAAAGACAAGCCCATACCTGAGGGGGGTTGATTCCTAAGGCGACACACGAATAAAAGAAAAAGTATGCAACTTCAGAGCTAGTGAAGGCTTGGAAGGCCACCACCACCTTTCCTCCGGAGATTGCAGAAAAAGAATGATGATCGCATGTTCAGCAAAGTTCTCTCTATGTTGAGCCATGTTCAATTAAATATTCCACTAGTGGATGTAATTTCTAAAATTCTAAAGTATGCTAAGTATATAAAAGATATAGTGGCTCATAAGAGAAGATTGACTGAATTTGAGACAGTTGCACTTATTGAGGAGTGCATTTCAAGGGTCCAAAACAAGCTCCCTCAAAAGCTTAAGGATCCTGGCAGCTTCACCATACGTGTGGGAATCGGTAATATTGATGTAGGTCGTGCTCTTTACGATTTGAGGATTAGCATAAATCTGATGCCCTTATCCTTGTTCAAGCAATTGGGTATAGGAGCTCCAAGACCAACTACTGTGATGTTACAGCTAGTTGATAGGTCCATATCACACCTTGAGAGATTGATTGAATATGTATTGCTGCAAATTGGGAAGTTCATATTCCACGCGGACTTCATTATACCAGATAATGAGGCTGATGAACTGTTTCCAATCATATTGGGGCGACCTCTCTTGGCTACTGGTGATGCAATTATTAAAGTGAGAGGGGGAAAAGGATTTGAGAATGGATGAAGAGGAATCCGTATTTAATGTCTACAAAGCAATCCAACTTCCTAGCCACTATGAGGAGCTATTGATGATATCTATTGTGGAGGTAGACGAGCAACTTCTTGACATAAGTGTATATCTAGACGATTCTATAGACAAAGCAATTATGTTGTTCGATAGCTTAGAGATTGATGAGGAAGTTATGGAGATGATGTATATCCTAGATGCATCTTGTGCTTACGTGCAAAGGATACACCCATTTGAGCTCCTAAATAGGCCAATTGGACCTCCTCCAAAGCCATCAATTGAGGAAGCTCCAAAATTAGAGCTCAAACCCATGCCTCCTCACCTTTAATATGCTTATTTGGGCAGTTCTGACACATTACCTGTTATTGTTTCTTCTGACTTGTCTAAATTGCAGGAGGAAAAGCTGTTGAGAGTGCTACGCGAGCACAAGCGAGCAATTAGGTGGACGATATATGACATTAGAGGCATTATTCCAGCTAAAATCCTCACGGAGGACGGACACACGCCAAGTGTAGAGCAATAACACCAACTAAATCCAATCATGAAAGAAGTGGTAAGAAAAGAAGTGATTAAATGGCTTAATGCATGTATTGTATTTCCAATCTCTGATAGAAAATGGTAAGCCCCGTCCAATGTGTACCTAAGAAAGGGGGGATGATTATAGTGGCTAATCAAAATAATGACTTGATTCCCATAAGAACTTTCACTTGGTGGAGAATTTGCATAGATTATATAAAATTGAACAATGCCACCCACAAGGACCACTTCCCCCTCCCCTTTATTGACCAAATGCTTAATCGATTAGCTGGACAGGAATACTATTATTTCTTAGATGGTTATTGGGGTATAATAAAATTGCTATAGCCTAGAGGACCCAGAGAAAACCACATTTACGTGTCCCTATGGCACGTGTACGTTCAAAAGGATGCCCTTTGGTCTCTATAATGCACCCTGCGACTTTTCAAAGGTGCATGATGGCTATTTTTACTGACATGATTGAATGATTTGTGGAAGTGTTCATGGATGATTTTTCTGTGTTTGGATGTTCCTTTGATAATTGGTTGATGAATCTTGATAAAGTGTTTGCTAGGTGTGAAGAGACGAAATTGGTACTAAACTGGGAGAAGTGTCATTTCATGGTACGCGAAGGTATAGTCCTGGGATACAAAGTGTTCAAAGTAGTTTGCAGGTGGACAAAGCGAAGGTGGAGGCGATTGAAAAATTTCCTCCACTGACATCAGTCAAGGGCATTCGCAGTTTCTTGGGCCATGCAGGTTTTTATCGTCGTTTCGTGAAAGGTTTTTTTAAAATTTCTTCTCCCTTGTGCAGTCTGCTTGAGAAAGATGTCTCCTTAAAATTTGATGATGCCTGTCTGAAATCATTTGAGGAGTTGAAGGGAAGATTAGTGACTGCACCAGTTATCATTGCTCCAGATTGGGACCGGCCATTTGAGTTGATGTGCGATGCCAGTGACATAGCTATAATTTTGGGGCAAAGGAGAAATAAAATCTTTAACTCCATCTACTATGCGATCAAAACTCTAAATCCAACCCAGATGAACTACACAGTTACTAAAAAAGAGTTTCTTACAGTGGTTTGGGCATTTGACAAGTTCAGATCCTATCTAGTGGGGACCAAAGTCATTGTCTACACAGATCATTCAGCTATCAGATACTTGTTTTAGAAGAAAGACAACAATTTGAGGCTGATTAGTTGGGTCCTTCACTTGCAAGAGTTTCACTTAGAGATCCGTGATTGAAAATGGATAGAGAATCAAGTGGTTGATCATTTTTACAAATTAGAAAATCGGAGCCATGTAGTTGAATGAGGGCCAATCAAAGAAACATTTCCTAATAAGTTGTTATTGGCAATTACCTCATGCGAAGCCCCATGGTATGCAGATTATGTAAATTTTATTGCAAGTGGGGTGACACCACCAGAATTGACACCCGATAATAGAAGAAGGTTCCTACATGATATGAGGCTCTACATGTGGGATGAGCCGTTCTTATACAGGCTATACACATATCAGCTGGTGCGAAGATGTGTTCCTGAGGAAGAGATGAATGCATACTGCATGATTTTCACGCTTCACCATACAGAAGACATCACGGTGGGGATAGAACCGCCCATAAAGTTCTACAATCAGGTTTCTATTGGTCAAAATTGTATAAGGATGCTCATGC
Source organism: Nicotiana benthamiana (assembly GCA_034376525.1). Classification (NCBI taxonomy): domain Eukaryota; kingdom Viridiplantae; phylum Streptophyta; class Magnoliopsida; order Solanales; family Solanaceae; genus Nicotiana; species Nicotiana benthamiana. The sequence goes on from CM067332.1 coordinate 72,568,475, forward strand.
CTTTGTTAAAAAGTGTGACAGATGCCATAGAACCGGAACAATCACAAAGAAGCAAGAGATGCCTCTACAAAATATTCTAGTAGTAGAGCTTTTTAATGTTTGGGGGGATTGATTTCATGGGACCGTTCCCATACTCTAATGGTCATAGGTACATCATGGTGGCGATTGACTATGTTTCTAAGTGGGTGGAGGCCATTGATGTTCCCGCTAATGATGTAAAGGTTGTAGTAAGCTTTATATAATAACACATCTTCACACACTTTGAAACTCCAAGAGTGTTGATAAGTGACAGAGGAAATCACTTCTACAATAAATTGCTGAATAATGTTCTTGCAAAGTATATAGTTAAGCACAAGGTTTCCACTGTCTATCACCCCCAAACGGGTGGTCAAGTGGAAGTTTCAAACAGAGAGGTAAAGTAGATTTTGGAAAAAACAGCAAGTGGAAATAGAAAGGACTGGGCATGGAACCTAGACGACGCATCATAGGCATATCGAACTACATACAAGACTCCCATAGGTACTTTCCATATAAATTAGTTTATGGGAAGGCATGTCACTTGCCCGTGGAGCTTGAACACAAAGCCTATTGGGAAATTTTAAAAGATAAATATGGATATGGACTTAGCTGGTAAGAAAAGGTTGTTGCAACTTAATGAGCTTGATAAGTTTCAATTGCAAGCATATAAAAATTCCAAATTATATAAAGAAAATACTAAGAGGTGGCATGATAAGCACATCCAACTTCGAGAGTTTGAGTCCGGTCAGGAAGTTCTTTTATTCAATTCGAGGTTGAAGCTTTTCCCCGAAAAGCTTAAGTCTCGTTGGACAGGTCCTTTTGTTGTGGTAAGTGTGAGGCCTCATGGAGCTGTGGAACAGCGTGATACGAGCTCGGGTGGTACCTTCTTGGTAATGGCTAGAGAATAAAATATTATTGGGGTGGTGATATTGCATGTCACAAGACCTCGATGGATTTGGCCGATGCTTAAAAATGTGTTAAGTCGTGTTGCAACGTCAAATCAGGCGCTCGTTGGGAGGCAACCCAATTTTTCTTATTTTTCTAGTTTAACTTCTTAATTTTTCTTTTAGTTAGAGTAGATAGAGTTTTGCATTTTCTTCGTAGGTATATAAATTTTAGATATAATAGTGTAGAACATGTAAATTAGATATATAAAAGGCTCGGGGGATCAGGATGTGTCCAAAAAAATAAATCGCAAAAAATTTATATACGTACCAAACTTGGATGCACAAGATGTTTTACACATGCCAAATCATCGGGCAGCAGAAGAAGGTGACTTAATTAAAGTGCTACCACAATGCACCGAAACAGTCCAAATTAACGCTTCAAAGGAGTTAAAGTCTCAAACAAAGGAAAAGAGAAAGAACGACAATGTTAGACGACCTCCGATGAGAAATGCCAACCTTAAGCAGGCCGCCCCAACTACTTCAACAAAATCCAATCAATCTAAAAAGAAATCTTGAATTTTGAATACTTCATGAAGAATGGGAGGATGTTGATAAAGAATTACATTAGTATACTCTTTTGTAATCTCATCACAGAGTATTTCAAACTCTGTGATGATCATAAAAGATCTGGTCCTGTCAAGTTTGTAGTTTTGCTTTCCTGTTAATAAGTGAGGTTGTCAAACCTCAATAGGACTTAGTAAGGTAAGTTTAGCCTGGTATGTTATATGGGTAACATCAGTGGTGCTAATGCCCACTTATTTGTACTTTTCCTATCTATTGTATTTTCTTGTTTCCTATTATTAAAATCTAACCCTAGGCTCTTGCCTAGTAGTGCTTAAAAAAAAGTCAAGCAATGACAAAAGTGTCCAGCTCAACAAATTGATTAAGAATTTATTAGAGAAAAGGACATAATTAATTAGGGGTCTCCATCAAAAACAAGATTTGATCATTTTAGGCACATGGAGCAAGATCCTAGTCTCTGGATGTCATGTTGGGGTCAGGTTCACTTTCGGTACTTAAGTGCTGAATCAGCTAAAACACGTCAGGAATTTAAACACAATTGCACGTGTCAAGATGCCCCATTCTCCTAATCTTCTTGTACGTAAATTTACATTTTTCAGTTTTCGCTATCAAATTAGTAAATAAATATGTAGTAATACATTACTAGTACGCAATTGTGTAAAGTAAACATAATTTGATAATTTAGAAAATATTAGTGGCTACAAATTTTAATTTCTATTGTATCACGATCCCAGTTCTCTCTCTGTAAACTGTTATGATTACACTTAGCCTCTACGACTAGATAAACCTAATAATGTAAAAAATAAACAAAACTTGCAGAAGAAATAATTAAAAGTCAAATTAACCGAATGGAACAATATTAAAATTTACCGCTCGGTATATACAATACAACTTCACCAAAAACTAATATACTTTCCCAAAACCCGGAATTTCATGAAACCATAAGCCTTTGAATATCTATAAGTGTCTAACTCCAGAATATCTAATCAAGGAAAAGAAATATAGAAGGTCTAATACTTAAAAGAGAGAACAGAAAAGGACTTTTCGGTCTGCGGACGCAGCAGATATACCTCGAAATCTCTGGAACAGTCGCCTCGCATCAGGCGAGATAGGACTGAGTCGAAATACCTGGATCTGCACATGAAAAATAGGGCATGAGTACACCACAGCGATACTCAGTAAATGCCAAGCCTAACCTGTGTTGAGTAGTGACGAGGAAGATCAAGGTTGAGGTCAAATGAAATACAAGGTATAAAGTATAGAATAAGACAGTATAATTATGCGCAATAGTAAGAAGTAACACAGGGTTAAAACAACAACAACAATAGCTACAACAGAGACCAAATAGTCACGGAAAGGAAGTACAGTTCCAACACAAAGATAACAACTGGGGATCTACCATGATCCCATCCTGTAGCCCCAAAATGTAGATATCTAGTGGATCTCCCGGGTGTCGTCCTGTAGTCCAACTCATAGTACGCGGGAATCTACCGGTATCAAGATTCCTAGTTCCAAATGTAAATACCCAGTACTGGGACAATCTACCAGGTGAATTCCCGTAGTTCCATATAATTGTGCAGGGAGATCTACCGGAATCCCATATCCGTAGGTCCCAAATAAATAAACAAGGGGGATTTACCGGAATCCCACATCCGTATTCCTAATGTAAACACAAGCAACAACACGAGGAATAGTCATAAATTTTCATCTTCATATCAACGCTAAATAGGTATTCCTGACATAGCATGTTGCACATAATCCAAACAAGGCAGTCTGAGCAAATAAGCAATTAAGTCATTTAGACACGCTTTCCTAAGCTAACAACAAGCTTAAATTCCAAGTAGTGTAATCAAGAAAGGAAAAACACAATTAAGGCTAGTTTAAAGAAAATAAGATTTTTTTAACAATTAGCACAAGTACGCACTCGTCACCTCACGTACAAGGCCTTTCAATTATCACAATACCAATCCTAAGGGGAGAGTCCCTCACAGAAGGTTAGACAAGCCACTTACCTCAAACCAGCTTAATAATCAACCCGAAATTACGTTCTTGCCACGAGTACTCGACTCCAAATAATCCAAATCAATTCAATTAAATTTCATACTGTAAGTAACACTCCGCGTAACTAATTCTATAAAGAAATTCTAAGCTAATACGCAAAATTAGGTAAATAACGAATACGCCCCTCGGGCCTACATCTCGGAATCAATAAGATATATATTTTCAGAATCCTCATATTCTCACGAGTTCATGTATACCAAAATTATCCAAATTCAAGGTCAAATCCCCAATCAAAATTCAAATTTTAGGTCTAACAACTTTCTTCCAACTTTTCCCAATTTTTGATCTCCAGTTTGAAATTAAATGATGAAACTAACTATAGATTGATGAAATATAACTAGAAAAGGTTAAAGAATTGTTGCCTGGTGATTTCCTCGTTAATTTTCTCCCAAAATTTCCCTTTCCTGAGCTCCAAATCGAATTTTCAATGTTTGAAACTAAACCCTCGAAATTTCATATTTCTGCCTAGCTATTTATGCATCTGCGGTCACACTTTTGTGAAACCATTGTCGCATTTGCGACTTTCACTTAAGGCTCGATTTTTCTGTATCTGTAGTTATACTTTCGCAGATGCGGGGCCGCTTCTGTGGTCCCTGCTTATTTTCCTCCTTTTTTGCTTCGGTGGTTACTCTTCCACTTCTGCGGCGCCGCGCCTGTGGAAACTAAACTGCTGATGCGGTTATGACAGAAAAATAGCAGAAGCTGTAACTTCAAAACCCCAAAATCCTTCCGTCAACCATTCGAAATCATCTCGAGGCCCCCGGGACCTCAACCAAACCTACCACCATATCCCATAACTTCATTCAAACTTGTTTCAACCTTCGAAATACTCAAAACAACATCAAAACACCTATTTTTATCTAATTTAAGAGTAAGAATTCTAAAAACTATAGAAAAACGCTTTCGATCAAAAAGTCTATTTCATCCGAATGACTTGAAATTTTGCACACACGTCACATTCAACACTATGGAACTACTCCAACTTCTAAAATTCCATTCCGACCTTCGGATCAAAATCTTAATATCGAACCAGAAAACTTCAAAATTTAACTTTCAGCATTCCAAGCCCAAATTAGTTACGGACCTCCAAAACAAAAGCCGAACATGCCCCTAAGCCCAAAATCACCTCACGGAGGTAGCAAAACCATCCGATTTTTATTCCGAGGCCATCTTCACGATGTTCTGACTATGATAAAATTTCCAATACTTATGCTCTCACTTAGGGACTAAGTGTTCTAAAACTCTTCGAAACTCAAAACCGAACATCCCGACAAATCAAAATAGCATAATAAACACGGAGAAAACAGTTAATATGGGATTGGGGCTTAAATTCTTAAACCGACCGGACATGTCGTCATATCTTCCTACACTAAAACATTCATTCGTCCGCGAACGAGCATAGAGGCATACCTGTAGTAGTGAAAAGATGAGGGTAACGGCTGCGCATATCCTCTCAGTCTCCCAGGTTGCCCCCTCGACCGGCTGGCCCTGCCACCGAACCTGTACAGATGCAATACTCTTTGACCTCAACTTTCTAACATGCTTGTCCAATGTTGCCACTGGCTCCTCAACATAGGATAAATCTTTATCCAACTAGACTGAACTGAAATCCAACACGTGCAACAGATTATTGTGATACCTCTGGAGCACCGAAACATGAAATACCGAAAAAACTTCTGCTAAGCTGGGAGGTAAGGCAAGCTTATAAGCAACCTCCCCAACACGCCTTATTATCTCAAAGGGTCAATAAACTTCGGACTCAACTTTCCCTTCTTCCCAAACCTCACAACGCCCTTCATAGGTGAAACCTGAAGCAGAAGCCGTTCTTCAGCCATATAGGAAACACCACGAACCTTCTGGTCCACATAGCTCGTCTATCTGTACTGGGTTGTATGGAGTCTATCCTGAATCACCTTAACCTTCTCCAAAGAATCCTAAACTAAGTTTGTTCCAAATAATCTAGCCTCACCTGGCTCGAACCAACCCACCAGAGAGCTATATCGCTTACTATATAAAGCCTCATACAGTGCCATCTGAATGCTAGAATGATAACTGTTGTTGTATGCAAACTTCGCCAATGGCAAGAACTGATCCTAAGACCCTCCAAACTCAATCACACACGCATGAAACATATCCTCAAGAATCTGAATAGTGCACTCGGACTGTCTGTCCATCTGAGGGTGAAATGTTGTACCCAACTCCATCCGAGTGCCCAACTCATGCTGAACGGTCTTCCAAAATCATAATGTGAACTGATTACCTCTATCTAAAATAATAGAAACTTGAATACCATGTTGACGAAAAATCTCCCAGATATAAATGTCCGTCAACCGCTCCAAAGAATAAATAGTACACACATGAAGAAAGTGAGAGGACTTGGTCAGACGATCCACAATCACCCAAATAGTATCAAAATTTCTCAAAGTCCATGGGAGCAACTACAAAGTCCATGGTGATCTGATCCCACTTCTACTCTGGATCTGTTGAAGCAACCCACCCGGTCTCTGGTGTTCATACTTCACCTGCTGATAGTTGAGGCACTGAGCTACAAATACTATATCTTTCTTCATCTGCCTCCACCAGTACTGCTGCCTAAAATCGGATACATCTTCGCGGCACCCGGATGAATGGAATACCATAGACTAGGGGTCTCCTCAAAAATCAACTCCCGAAGCCCATCAACATTGGGTGCACAAATCCGACCCTACATCCTCAAACCGTCATCACCAATAGCTACATCGCTGGCATCACCGTGCTGAACCTTCTCCTTGAGGACAAGCAATTGAGGTTCATCATACTGACGCTCTCTGATATGACAAAATAAGTAAGACCGAGAAACCATGCAAGCTAGAACCCGACTAGGCTCCGAAAAATCCAATTTCACAAACTGACTAGCTAAGACCTAAAAATCCATTGCCATGGGCCTCTCTGTTGCTGGTAAATAAACCAAACTCCCTAGGCTCTCTGCTCAGCGGATCAAAGGATCAACTACCATGTTGGCCTTACCCCGTGATACAAAATAGTGATATCATAGTCCTTCAACAGCTCTATCCATCTCCTATGACGCAAATTAAGATCCTTCTTCTTGAATAGATGTTGTAAGCTCCGGTGATTAGTATAAATCTCACAAGCCACACTCTACAAATAATGACACCAGATCTTTAAGGCATGAACAATAGCAACTAACCCAAGATCATAGACATGATAGTTCTTCTCATGTACTTTCAACTGTCTAGACGGGTAGGCAATCACCCTACCGTCCTGCATCAATATCTCTCCACGGACAATCCTCAAGGCATCATAATAGATATTGTAAGACCCCGAACCTGTAGGGAATATCAAAACTGGTGTTGTAGTCAAAGCTGTCTTAAGATTCTGAAAGCTCGCCTTACACTCTTCCATCCAGCGGAACGGAGCACCCTTCTAGGTCAGTCCAGTCATAGGGGATGTAATCAATGAAAACCCTTCCAGAAAATGACGGTAGTAACCCGCCAAGCCAAGGAAACTGCATATCTCTGTAGCTGGGGATGGTCTGGGCCAACTCTACACGACCTCTATTTTCTTTGGATCCACCCGAGTACCCTCACTAGATACCACGTGGACTAGGAATGCCTATGAATCCAATCAAAACTCACATTTCGAGAACTTAGCATATAACTTCTTCTCTCTAAGAGTCTGAAGCACAGTCCTCAGATTTTGCTCATGATATTCCCGGCTCCAGAATAGACCAGAATATCATCAATAAAGACAATGACAAATGAGTCAATATATGGCTGGAATACACTGTGCATCAAATGCATAAAAGCTACCGGCGCAGTGGTCAGCCCAAATGACATAACAAGGAACTCGTAATGACCATACCTAGTCCTGAAAGCGGTCTTTGGAATATCAGGCTCCTGAATCTCAAATTGATGGTAACCTAAGCGCAAGTCAATCTTAGAAAACACCCATGCGACCTGAAGCTGGTCAAACAGATCATCAATACGAGGCAAATGATAACAGTTCTTTATTGTAACTTTGTTGAACTAGCGATAATCAATACACATACGCATAGAACCATCCTTTTACTTCACAAACAAGAGAGAAGTACCCAAAGGTAAAAGACTAGGCCGAATAAAACCCTTATCAAGCAATTCATGTAACTGATCCTTCAACTCCTTCAACTTAGGAGAAGCTATACGATATGGAGGAATAGAAACGGACTGAGTGCCCAGCAATAGATCAATGCAAAAATCAATATCTCTATCAGACGGCATACCTGGAAAGTCAGTTGGAAACACATCAGAAAAACCCCGTACTATTGGGACTGAGTCAACGGAAGCGGTATCAATACTGACATCTCTTACATAAGCTAAAGATGTTTCACACCCTATCTCAACCATACGTTGAGCCTTAAGGAGGGAAATAACTCTACTGGGATTGTGATTTAAAGTACCCATCCACTCAACGTGCGGTACACTTGGTATAGCCAGCGTCATGGTTTTGGCGTGACAATCAAGAATAGCTTAATAGGATAATAACCAGTCCATGCCCAAGATAATATCAAAATCAACCATGCTAAGCAACAATAAATTGGCTCTGGTATCAAAACCGCTAAGAGAAACTAAACACGATCGATAAACGCGATCCACAACAAGAGAATATTCCATAGGAGTAGAAACAAAAACATGGAAACTCAAAGAATCCTGAGGTATACCCAAATGGAGAGAAAAAATAAGAAGACACATAAGAATAAGTGGAGCTTGGATCAAATAGAACTGATGTATCTCTGTGACAAACTAGTATAGTACCTGTGACGACAGAATAAGAGGAAATACGGGTAGGAAGGGCATAGTATCTGGCTTGACCTTTACCTTCCCGACCTCCACCTCTAGCTGGCTGAGCAGGTGGGTAAGGAACTGGTTTGTGATCATAGTCGGAGAACTCTACGGGGCACGCTGTAACTGAGAAGTACGTGAAGGTGCACCCTTTCTATGTCTACGGCAATCCCTCAATATATGTTGTGTGTCATTACACTCAAAACAAGATTTGGGATGCGTGGCGGCTGTGACTAGCTCGGGCCAGGCCTACTGGACTAACCACTGGAAGCACCCAGTTTAGGAGGAACACAAGATACTGGAGGTGCATAATAAGGCTCTTAAGGTTTAGGAGGAGCTGGAATACCACTAGCTGCTGGAAGAGCTGAATGAACACCGACTCATATAACCCCTACCATGACGAACTGCAGTTGGGGCACGAGCACCAGAATAATGGCCTGAGTCTCGAGACCTTTTGGACTCCCTCTCCTCTCTTTCCCTAGCATGCATACCCTCTATCCTCCTAGCAATTCTCACCACCTGGTGATAATGAATATCCATCTCCAATTCCCGATCCATGCTACATCGGATGCTGGGAATAAGCCCCTCAATGAACCAGTGAACTCTCTCGTGAACAGTAGTGACTAAGGTTGGTGCATGTATAGCCAAGCTAGTGAAACAGACAGCATACTCGAGACAATCATAGTACCCAGACGCAAATGCTCAAACCTTACGCACCATGCGTACCTGAGGCTCTGAGGAACATACTCTCGCTGAAACATATCTAAAACTGAGTCCAAGTCAGGGAAGCTGCCTCATTCGAACAGTCTAACTCATAAGTACTAGCGTGGTAGTAGCAGTAGGCGTATCAGATGTCTAGGTGGCTCCTCGAAGCTGGAAGGTAGTGAAAGAAACCCCACTCGATCCCAATAAACATATGGTACGGAGAATACGGTAGCGCTCCTACAGAAATCCTAGAGCATCATCTGATGCTAGACCATTGAATACATAAGGCTTATACTTTTTGAACCTCTCAAGCCTCCGATGCTCATCCTCGAAAGCCGCTGCCCAATCCTCAGGCTGATCTAGAAGTACGGGTTGTACCGGATTAATCTTTGGAACCACTCAACATGCACTCGCTGATCAAGAGTATGGGCGGCAGGAGTCTGTGCTCCTCCCCCGGCGTGGGATGTAGCTGAAGCAAGGGGAAGCAACCCTGCCTGAGCCAAAGTAGTGTAAATGCTCATGAACTATGCAGAGTCTCGTGAAGTGCTAGCGTGGTAGTAGCAGTAGGCGTATCGATGTCTAGGCACCGGCTGGAACTGCTGGTGGTACCTCAGTGGAAGCTCGCGCAGGTGCTTTGGCTGCACCGCGTGCGCTTCCTCGACCTCTCCCTGGGCACCAGCCTCTAACAGCTGCAATAGGGGGAGCGTGTGCCTGATCATCTCGGGTAGCACATGTGCTCATCGTCTGTGAGAGAATAAAAGATAGAAGTTTAGAATTGTGATGTCAAAATCTCGCACAATAGGGAATCAAATGAAATGGTATTTTCCTAACAGTTACATAGCCTCTCATAGATAAGTACAGACATCTGCGTACTGATCTGTGACACTCTAGTAAACTAGTTTGTGATTCATGACTCCTATGAACCTAGAGCTCTGGTACCAACTTGTCACGATCCCAATTCGCTCCTCCATGAACTGTCATGATGGCACCTAGTCTGCGAAAAATAAATAAAACTTACGGAAGAAATAATTAAAAGCCAAATTAATCTAATGAACAATGTTAAAATTTGCCGCTCGGAATATACAATACAACTTCACAAAAAACTAATACACTTTTCCAAAACCCGGAATCTCATGAAACCACAAGCCTTTGAATATTTACAAGTGTCTAACACCATAATATCTAATTATGGAAAAGAAATATAGAAGGTCTAATACATAAAAGAGATAATAGAAAGAGATTCCTCAGTCTGCGGACGCGACAAATATATCTCGAAGTCTTTGAAACAGTCGCCTCGCCTCAGGGGAGATAGGACTGAGTCGAAGTACCTGGATCTGCACATGAAAAATATGCGCAGAAAGGGCATGAGTACACTACAACGGTACTCAGTAAGTGCTAAGCTTAACCTCGACTGAGTAGTGACGAGGAAGGTCAGATCCCTACTCATGTCAAATGAAATACAAGGTATAATAGTATAGAATAATACATTGTAATTAAGTGCAATAGTAAGAAGTAACAGAGGGTAGAAAGAACAACAACAATATCTACAACAGATACCAAATAGTCACAAAAAGGAAGAACGGTTCCAACACAAAGATAACAATTGGGGATCTATTAGGATCCCATCATGTAGCCCCCAAATATATATATCCAGTGGATCTCCCGGAGATCATCTCGTAGTCCAAATCCTAGTTTGCGGAGATCTATTAGAATCCCGATCCATAATTCCAAACGTAAATACCAGTACTGGGGGAATTTACCGGGTGCATTCCCGTAGTTCCATATAACTATGTATATGATCTACCGAAATCCCACATCCATAGTTCCAAATAAACACACAAGGGGGATCTACCGGAATCCCACATCCGTAGTCCCAAATAAACAAACAAGGGGGATCTACCGAAATCCCACATCCTTAGTCCCAATATAAACAGACAACAACAACACAAAGGATAATCATAAATTGTCAAATTCATATCAAGGCTAAACAAGTATTCCTAATCTAGCATGCTGCACATAATTCAAATAAGATAGTCTGAGCAAATAAATAATTAAGTCATTTAGACACGCTTTCCTAAGCTAACAATAAGCTTAAATTCCAAGTAGTGTAATCAAGAAAGGAAAAATACAATTAAAGTTATTTTAATGAAAACATGATATTTCAACAATTAACATAAGTACGTATTCTCCACCTCACATATAGCACATTTCAATTATCACAATACCAATCCTAAGTGGAGAGCCTCCCCCCACAAGATTAGACAAACCACTTACCTCGAACCGACTCAATAATCAACCCGAAACTATGTTTTTTCACGAGTACTTGACTCCAAATAGCCGAAATCTATTCAATTAAATTTCATACTATAAATAACACTTTGAGTAACTCATTTTATAAGAAAATTCTAAGCTAATACACGAAATTAGGTAAATAACCAAAATGCCACTCAAGCTCACATCTCGGAATCGGGTAAAATTTATACTTTCAGAACCCTCATACTCTCACGAGTTCATGCATACCAAAATTATCCAAATTAAGGTCAAATCCCCAACCAAAAGTCAAATTTTAGGTCTAAGAACTTTCTTATATTTTTTTTTCAATTTTCATCTCCAATCCAAAATTAAATGATGAAACTAACTATAGATAGATGGAATATAACTAGAAAGGGTTAAATAATTATTACCTAATGATTTCCTCTTCAATTTCCTCTCGAGATCGCCCTCTCCCGAGCTACAAATTGAATTTTCAACTTTTGAAACTAAACCCTCAAAATTTCATATTTCTGCCCATATATTTCCCCATCTACGGTCCTGGGACCGCTTCTGCGATCACGCTTTTGCGGAACCATTCTCGCATCTGCTTCTTTCACTTAAGGCTCGATTTTTCCACATTTGCGGTTATCCTTTCGCAGATGCAGGGCCGCTTCTGCGGTGAAGTCCCCACTTCTGCGGTCCCTGCTGCTTTTTCTCCTTTTCCGCTTCTCCGGTTACTCCGCCGCTTCTGCAGCTCCGCATCTGCGAAATCCAAATCACAGTTGCGGCTATGATAGAATAACAAGTGAAGCTGCAACCCTAAAATCCTTCCGTCAACCATCCGAAATCATCCCGAGGCACTCGGAACCTCAACCAAATATACCAACATATCCCATAACTTCATTCAAACTTGTTCCAACCTTCAGAATGCTCAAAACAATATCAAAATACATATTTTTCATCGGGTTCAAGACTAAGAATTTCAAATACTCTAGAAATACGCTTTCGATCAAATAGTCTATCAAACCTCGTCCGAATGACCTGAAATTTTGCACACGTGTCACATTCAACACTACAGAGCTACTCAAATTAAAATTTCACTATCGAACCGGAAAACTTTAAAATTCAACTTTCAGCATTCCAAGCCCAAATTAGCTGCGGACATCCAAAACAAAATTCGAACACGCTCCTAAGCCCGAAATCACCCCATATAGCTAATAGAACTATCAGAGTTTCATCGAGGCCGTCTTCAGATTGTTTTGACTATGATCAAATTTTCAACACTTAAGCTCTCATTTAGGAACTAAGTGTCCCAAAATTCTCCGAAATCAAAACCGAACATCCCGGCAAATCAAAATAGAAGAAATAAATACGGGAAAAATAGTTAATAGGGGATCAGGGCGTAATTTCTTAAAACGACCGACCGGATCGTCACATATTGTGATCCTAAACAAGTGTATAATATTTGAGTGTTAGGTTCTCTATTATGACCGGTTAAATTATACACATTGAGGGGTCGTTTGGTACATGAGATAAAGATAATAATCTACTAAATTTGCCAAATCCACTAGATTTTATTCAAACAATGCATTTGTATTAAAAATTTCATTAACTATGTACAAATATTAAATAAACCAAGTTAATAAGTAGCTCTTAAAATCATCTATCTGAAATTCAAAACCAGTAAAGTTGAAATTTTAGCTCGGCCTCTGATCCCGGAAAAAAGTTTTCATATGGGGTACTAACTGATCCCAGAATAAGAACAACAACAACTAAGTTTGATACCATAAGTGAGGTTAGAGAGGATAGTGTATACACAAATTTTATCATTTATCTTTATCCTAAAAAAATAGAGAAGCAAGAAAGTAAAAATTGTTAAGAATAGAACTCTAATTAGGGTGAATGTCTATCTTATAGAAGAGTTTTACTTTGAGGCTAAGTCATTTATCTTCCTATAAATAGAGGGGTCTTACCCCATTGTAAATTATCCCAAAATATCAACAAGAATTCTCCTCTCCCTACCTTGCTCTGCAATATTGTTCTTGTTCTTGTATTATTTTATAACACGTTATCAGCACGATTATGCTCTTGGTTTCGTACACCACCATATAGGCATCGAATGTGCGTTTTGCTATCCTTATACCACAATTCTATCGCGATCAATCAAAATGACGATGGGCGCCAATGGTTGGATACTAATAGAAGATAAGTTTCATCTTTTAGTTTATTCATATTATTATTTTTATCTTTACTCATCTCAAAATTATCTATTTTCTCATGACAATTTTTCTGCCTAGTGGGAAGATGACGACTATCATGTGAAAAGTTGATTAAGTTTTTGTGTTATTGCAGCCAATCTTTTAATTTGCTTATGTTATATATGTGTTCTTGGGCAGTCACCTGTTGGCAATTGATGGAAAGTATGCAATGACACAAGTATTGTCAAAGCACCCCATGATTAAAAGCTTAAGGCACGAAGCTCTACTATCTCAAGAATCTCTTTGAGAAAATTATGGTATTTTTTTTTTCTCCTCCTAATTTTGTTTTAATTATGTCTGACATTATGAAAAGAAAGTTTGTTGCCCTTGAAATTTCGGGCAAGAACTACATGACATGGGTGTTGGATGCTGAAATCCATTTGGATGCAATGGGTCTTGGAGACGCCATTAAATATAGAAATAATGCATCCACCCAAGACTGTGCTAAGGCCTTGATTTTCTTGCGCCATCACCTTGATGAAGGTTTGAAAATTGAATATCTCACAGTCAAAGATCCACTTATCTTGTGGAATGGCTTAAAGGAGAGATATGACAACTTAAAGTTGGTCACTCTGCCACAAGCACGAATTTGCCACCAAAAGCGGAAATGGAATTATGAGAATCCAAAAGCAAATAGTTTAGAAACTATATGTTATCGTTGCTATGGAAAAGGGCACTGGGCGAAAATTTGCCGTGTACCAAGACATTTGGTTGAGCTTTATCAAGCATCTCTAAAGAGTAAAGGCCCTGAAACCAATTTTGTCTCTGACAATAATTTTGACATCACCCACTTGGATGTGGCAGACTTCTTTGAACACCCTGAGGGGAAAATAGATCACTTGATCGGTGATGGATCCATGGTTAAAGAAGATTGAGCAGTTTGATATTTTTATTTTTACTTATTCGTAGTAGTTAATGAATAAACAATTATCATAGTTTACATAAGTTATCTATTATTGTGATATGGTTCAAATTTTATATTTTCTGCTTTAAGCTAGTAAAGCTAAAATATACACACTGATTTGTAGAAAATTAATCTACATTAATTTTTAATAACGTATTTATGCAGCTTTTGCATATACACTGTAGCACTCGTAATGTACTTAACAACTAACGTGCTTACATGACATTTCAACTTGAAACACTGTACCCCTCCACTGCTGTGTTATGCTTATACAGAGATATTATTAACACAGTGTACTGTCACATATCTGCATTGGCTTATAAATGTACACTTCTATACTATTCACATATTCATGTCAATTGCTTAGTTCCAAATTTGTAATTATGTGATCGTCATCTTAGTTGTGATCGTCCATGATAATGTGCTAAATTATTCATCACATAACTTTTCACACATTTTTACACATTACATACACTACTCGAGTTTTATGTTACGCTGTCATCTATTCACTGTATTACCTGTGTATATGTCCGTAATATACGTGCGTGCACCTTTGTAACTACTGCACAGTATAGTTTCCACAAAACTATGCATATTCAATTAATCACATAAACCTCTATATGTTCATTCATTTATGCATCATATTCATGTACCGCACATACGATATTCAAAGAGAAGAAATATTTCTCTCATTTAAGTATGTGTAAGGCAGATGTTACTACAATTTCTGGTAGTAGTAAATTGATTGAAGGCTCCGGAAGAGCAACTATAACTCTGCCTAAAGGAACAATATTTATCATAGAGAATGCAATGTTCTCCTCCAAGTCCAAGAGAAACTTGTTAAGTTTTAAAGATATCAGTCAAAATGGATATCATATTGAGACAATAGATGAGAATAATCTTGAATACCTCATTTACTCATGAAAACGAGGCTGCCCACTTCGGTTTGGGGTCACGCCATTTTGCATGCAGCAATGCTAGTTCGTCTCACACCGACGAATTATCACAAATATTCCCCGTTGCAATTAGTTTTGGGTCATGAACCTAATATATCCCATTTAAGAATTTTTGGATTCGCAGTATATGTGCCTGTAGCACCACCATATCGCACCAAAATGGGTCTGCAAAGAAGGTTAGGAATATATGTTGGGTTTGAATCGCCCTCCATTATTCGCTACCTCGAAACATTGACAGGGGATTTGTTCACTGCACGATTTGCAGACTGTCAATTCGATGAGACACTTTTTCCAAAATTAGGGGGAGAAGTTGGTGAAACCAAACGGGAAATTTTGTGGAAAAATCCATCATTATCTTATCTTGATCCACATACCTCTATTTGTGAAAAAGATGGGCAAAAGATTATTCATTTGCAAAGAATAGCAAATCAAATGCCAGACGCATTTACGGATTTGAAAAGGATAACAAAATTACATATCCTCGTAGAGAATGTGATAGCAGTATGTGATAAGTCTGAAAGAAGACAAAATTATTACCGTGAATGTATCAATATATATCGACATGACAATAGATGAAATTATAATCGTCATCATTGTGATAATGAGAATAATAAAGATTCTCAAAATAATCTTTCACTTTATGAAAGTAATATTTGACATGAGATTTTATATAGCACATACAGATGATTATGATCCATTCATGGTGTGAATGTGACAACATATGATTTATGAATACATATTCATTCTTGAAAGAATATGAACGTGCTAGTGGTAGTGAATATACCACATCATCTCTAGAAGGAGGTTTGAGATGATATATGAAAATAATGTCATTATTATGGCATGAATGATCATTGGTCACGTACCTATTGTACGCCAAAATATTTTGGAAATATGATTATTAAAGGACAACGATAATACAAGAAATATATCTTGCATATAATTTTGACCATGACCATAATAGTATAACTTTCTCTTTAAAGGAGATATTCACCACATTATGTTGATGAATTTGTGGTAGTACAAAATTAATTGAGAGCTCTAGAAGAGCCAATTATTACTATGTTGGAGAAACACAATTGATTACCAATAAGGTATTGTGTTGTAGTAAGTCTCAAAGAAACTTATTCAGTTTCCAAAGTATATGTGAAAGTGGTTGATTATATTGAGACTATAAATAAAGGAAAGATTTGATATCTTCTATTACTACAACTTGTAGCGGGATAATTTGTATATGAAAAGCTACCCGCTTCATTCTCCAGTTTGTACTACACAAACAAAAGAATGCCACAATAAAGTGGATATTTATTGGTATAAAAACCCATATTATAATAAACTTGAAGTTTATTGATAATTGCACATGTCATGGTGTAAATTTGAAGTTTATCAATATTGATAATTTATTCAGTTGGCATTCGGGTTAGCCATATCAATTTAAGTATGATGTGCAATAATAGAGAATTCACATGGGTAAATATTAAAGAACTAGAAAGTTCTTTACGAATTCTCTTGTATTACTTGTTCTCATTAATTAATTGACCAACTAAAGAGTTCGGGTTGAATCTCACAAATTCTGGAAATATCAAAGGTGAATATGGGCCCATTAACCTGCCATGTATACCACATATGATGCATCTATGATATGGTTACATGTGCGATTATTATTAACCTGCAACCTGCCCGGTGCTTGCGAGGTAAATTGCTCAGTAATCTAATTTCGAGCATAATTTCCAGATTCTCTATTCAAGATAGTTCATCTTGATAAGTTGGTTTACATCATAGTTGGTTTAGCAAAATAATTTATTGAGTTCCTCCATTTAATAGCTAAATTATTGCTTATGAGAACAAAGTTATCTATATCAATTTGATATACGCTATACACGAGAGTATATTATATTCTCCCCTCACAAGTGGTTCAGGGTCAGGAACCAAATAATTTCATCTTATTATTATTAATGTGCTGTGTATATTAACATGATAATGCACAAAGATGATTTCCCAGAGTTGAGGAAACAAGTTAGTTTTCCTAACATGAGGGGGAGACATGATAAACACTTGAGAAAAGGTTACATGGGATGAATTATCATTTGTATATATAGATCCTCGAATATCATAATATGAACCTGAAGTTCATAAAAGGATAATACAATTGCAACATATTGCAAAGCATGCCATACGCATTTGCTGACCCAAAGAAAGTAACTATATTCTCACTGCAAATGCTCATATTAAGTCCTAGAAGGACAAAGTCTTTGATACGCTTAAAGCGTATAGACAAATCGGTTTCAAAAAGAACTTCTTAATAAAGAAGATGAGCAAATGATCAAAGTGATCATAATAAGGAGGCAAGTGATCCAGAAGATCACATGACATAACACTTCATAAAATCTCATGAGAGATTCAGGTACCTGAATATATGAATGAAGAGATCTCCATGTTATGTCTTTATGAAAATTTACTGGAACCGATATAAAATATTCGTCGACGACATCTATGATAAACGCTAAATATCGATGACGATCTTAAGTTTGTCAAATACAAACAAAATATTGGCCAAATGGAAGAGATACAATTCAAGTAGAATTGATTCCATATGAAGACATGTAGTTTTGGACATGTAGTTCAAATACTTGAAAGTATAAAGTCAATGGTATGTGCAATCATTTTTCAATATCTTATTTCTCTAACAGGACATGAAAACTTGATATGCATCTAAAACCTATTATATGGCTTATATGACTTAACTTATATGTCAATCTATGAAGGATTTAAGTTTCTTGAAGCATATACAATTCTTGATCTTGAAGTACCACTTTCTTAGTGCAATTTGTACACATATGTATCTTGCTATAACTTTAAGCAGGTAATGTGATAGCGAGGATATCTCTATGGAGATATTGAAGAGCCATTCCACGATATTTGTGAAGACATTATATATCTATCACGAATGATAATTTCAAGGTGCAGAATATCCATTCAAGTCAATATGGTTGATTTATTTATCAAATCTATACCAACGATCTCTTGAAGATGGTGCACAAGATTGGAATGCAAAGGCTCAAATATGTGAATTGATGCTCTCATTAGGGGGAGTTAATGCGCGTTGCACTCTTTTTCCCTTACAAGGTTTTGTCCCACTGGGTTTTCCTTGCAAGGTTTTTAACGAGGCAACCAATAGGCGCATTTCTAAATATGTGTACTCTTTTTCCTTTTCTAGAATTTTTTTCCCATTGGATTTTATTTCAGTTAAGGTTTTAACGAGGCACATTATTTATTGAGTAGACATTCAAGGGGGAGTGTTAAGAATAGAACTCTAATTAGGGTGAATGTCTATCTTATAGAAGAGTTTTACTTTGAGACTAAGTCATTTATCTTCCTATAAATAGATGGGTCTTACCCCATTGAAAATTATCCCAAAATATCAATAAGAATTCTCCTCTCCCTACCTTGTATTATTTTATAACAAAAATATTGTTTTCGATGGATTTTCTACTCAATCCTATCAGAGGCTCGAACATAAAAATCCTAATTAAAGATCAAAAAATATTTAGCACTCCACCGTAATTTTTTTGTGGTTAAAATTATAGGAGTATATAACTACTAGTACTATAAGTTAAATCCTAAAATAAGTAAGTTTAACCTAGAATAACGTCCATAACACTTTCACTCAAGATTTTCGGATCTACCCTCACATAAAAAAAAAAAAAACCCAGTTATTCTCTTTACTCTCTCACTAGTTGTGTAGGACACTGCAACAGCTTTAATTTTCCCAAAGTACCTTAGATTTGGCTCTCTTAGCTTTTGCCTGAATCTGAAGAAGAAGAAGGAAATGAAGGGATTGAGCGGTGGAGGTGGAGATTTATTTTCATTCAAATCCGCCACATTAATCAAATTTTTAGCCTTTGCTTTACTTTCTATAGCTTTCTTCTACTTTGGCAAACATTGGTCCGATGGATCTCAACAACAACAGCTCATTTTCTTCAATTCCCGCCAAAACCCCACAACTTCTCAATTTGTCTCAATTTCCCCTAATTTTAACAAAACTTTTGATTTATCGTCTATAATTAACGACACCAACTCAATTCCACCGCCAACCGTGGAGGTTACTTCATCTCCGCCGCCACCTCCACCGCCTCCGCCGGTAGTGGAGAGGACGGGGATAGTGAATGAGAATGGAGTGATGAATGATGAATTTGACATTGGGGATTTTGATCCTGAAGTTGTGGAGAATTGGGGTGTTGGGAATGAGACGGTTGATGATGAGGGGGGTGAGGTTCACAGATTTAGGATTAAGAAATTTGGGTTATGTCCGGCGAGTATGAGAGAGTATATTCCGTGTTTGGATAATGTGGAGGCAATTAGTAAGTTGAAATCAACTGAAAGAGGAGAGAAATTTGAGCGGCATTGTTCTGAAAAAGGTAAAGGATTGAATTGTTTGGTTCCTCCACCAAGAGGGTATCGAACTCCAATTCCTTGGCCAAGAAGCCGTGATGAGGTCTGTGTTATATTCTGCTGGAAATTCTACATATTTTGAGGATTTGCTTTAATTATGTAAATTATTTTAGTATAAGTTCTATGAACTTTTACAGCATCAGATCACTTAAATAGGTCATTGTAGGTAACTCCATTTAATAAACAGTGATTGATAACCAATGATAAATGATAAGTAAATTGCACTGATAGTTATCTTGAAAATAATTTTTTTTACTTTTTCTAGTTGGATATAAAAGTTGGGATACGGTAACATACAACACTAAAGTTTAATTTTTGAAGCATTTTATTCAGATCGCATGATGAGTTGTGTGATGTTCTCCTGAAATATTTAAGTTTTTTTGCTCAAAGTTAAATTTTGGAAGCACTTTCCAGATATAGTTGTGTGATTTTGGATTGTTAATCATGGGAGGATAGAAAAAGAGAAAAGGAAATTGCAAAGCTTCATTTTGTCCGAAATTTCAACTTTTTACCATACTGCAGGTTTGGTTCAGCAACGTTCCTCATGCACGCCTAGCTGAGGATAAAGGGGGTCAAAATTGGATAACGATAGACAAGGACAAGTTCAAGTTTCCTGGAGGTGGCACCCAGTTTATACATGGAGCTAATCAGTACTTGGATCAGATTGAAAAGGTGTTTAATTTTTTTTTCTCAATTTAAACTGGTAAAAGATTGAACAAAATTCCCGTGAATTAGTAGAGGCGCGCGAAAGCTGACCTGAATTCCACGTTTATCATAATAAAACAAAAAAAGATTGAACAAACTGGTGGTTTTTTAAATTTTAATTTTCTTTTGCGTATTATTTGCTAGATGCTTCCTGAAATTGCATTTGGCCATCATGTCCGAGTTGCTTTAGATATCGGCTGTGGTGTGGCAAGCTTTGGAGCTTATTTACTATCAAGGAATGTGCTCACCCTGTCTATTGCTCCAAAAGACGTTCATGAAAATCAAATTCAGTTTGCTCTTGAGCGGGGCGTGCCTGCAATGGTAGCTGCAATTGCGACACATCGTTTACTATATCCAAGTCAGGCATTTGAACTAATCCATTGTTCAAGGTGTAGGATCAATTGGACTCGTGATGGTATGCTTTTCTAGACCATGTTATTATCCATTTATACATTTTTAGCAAGTTTTCCATGTGGTATTATGATTTTTTGTCAAGATGGTTGCATTTGAGCAACTAGTCAACCGAAGTCTGGTATCCTTGGGATAAGCACATGAATGTTGATTAAGAATCTGCTAATTGTGATAATTTCAAGCTGTAGGTTAATGGTTTATAGTTTTGGTGGATTGATAAAATAACTAATGATGTTTGTTAATGGAGACACTTTGAGTGGTTTCCGATAAGCATGTTCTTGTTGAGGACATGCTGGCTCATATGCATATGGGAAAGTGGGAATGTATTCGACTTCAGTGAATGGGTTCTTAGTAAAAAAAAGAAGGAAACATGCTAAGCGGAAAATAGTTTGCTGAGAGAGTTATCTTGAAATGCACAGGGAACTTTTTCTCTTATTTGTATTGTTGAAACGTAACAAAGTATGTAAAAACAGTTGTTTGGATGCATATTTCCCTTGGACCTTGTTGATAGTGCTGCACTTGTAATTACTATCGGAGCTCCTTCATTTCTCATTTTCATTTATTAAGGTGACGGCTTATGGCTTTAATGTGTATATTCTTGCTCTATAGACAGCTATCTTTTCTAGATTAGGAGCACCATTCCCTTTATAGTCCGGAATTGAAAAGCAAAATGTTAGTTTTTTAACTCAAGATACGATTTTTCTTTGTCTGGATTCCCTCTCTTTGTTAGAACGTGTGTTGCGTACTTACTAAGAGATTAATATCTCAATTTTAGCCAAGTCTGCTGATTTTTATTTAGCTATTCATGTATAAGAGAGTCTCTAACTCGTGCCTTCATCCTCTGATGCACTTTTGCAAAGATGGGATTTTACTATTGGAGGTGAACAGGTTGCTCCGTGCTGGTGGATATTTTGTTTGGGCTGCACAACCTGTTTATAAGCATGAAGCAGTCTTGGAAGAACAATGGGAAGGTAATTGCAAAGTTATTTAGCCTGTGTCATCAATTTAAAATGAATAAGAGAGGAGGAATCAGCTGACTCTTGGCAATTCTCCACTTTTTGGTAGACATACTCATTAGTGGTTTTCCAGAAGTTCCTATCAAAGGCCATACCCAAGAAAAACATTTGACAGTAATGGTCTAGAAAGTTAATGTCAAAATCAGTTTTCAGCGCATCCTTTCTTTACAGAAGTGAAGCGGCTTCTAAAGAAAACTGACTCCAACTGAATTCTTCTAATTAATTATTTTTCCATTTTAAGTCTAACTAATACTTTGTTGATGAATAAAACAAAATTTTGACAAGTGAATAAAATGATAGGGAACACTGCATTTTGTATCCATGTTCTCTTTAAAACTGAACTGTCACTCCACCCTCCAATTGTTAAAACTAAAGATACTAGCAATCTTTTGAAACTAAGACAACTTTTTCCTATAAATTAATGCTCTTATAGTTATTGAAAACTTTCTGCGCTGCAGGTTTAGTAAACCATTGCTACTACAAATCGTAATATTTTTCTTGTCCTTTCCTCAACCAGAGATGGTCAATCTTACCACTCGTCTTTGCTGGAATCTTGTGAAGAAAGAAGGCTACATTGCTATATGGCAGAAGCCCTTAAATAACAGTTGTTACTTAAGCCGCGAGGAAGGAACCCAGCCACCTCTTTGTGACCAACATGATGACCCAGACAATGTTTGGTAATATTCTACTGATCTTGCTGGTTTAAAATTCTATTTTCTTTCTATCAAAGTGGACAAAGGTTCCAAATTTCAACTCCCGTCCCCGTTCATCCTCTATCGTATCCGTCCACTCGTAATGCATAGGCCGGTGTTTTAGTCTGAGTTAAAAAGCAATTGGATGTGGTTCCCCGTGAGAAGTACCTTTCTTTCACCGTAGAAATCATTTAAGTTATATTGGCATTCAGTATCAAGGTACATTAAGGCATTTTTGCAGATGGGCTTCACTTTTTCCTCATATTTGAGAGCAGAATAAGAACATATATTTATCTGTTTGTGTTTACTCTCTTATTTAGTATATCATTTAGAAGAGAGCGGAGATTGGGGTCTGTATTTAATAGGACTTCCTCTGTAAAAATTATTTTGGCATTTTCTTAGGACCCTACTCATTAAAGTTAGCTTAATTGGAGCGACATATATGAGGATTCATTTAGCCGATCCCAATTTGCTCGGTATTGAGGCATAGTCGTTGTTAAATTTATTTGAGTTAGACTATCAAAATAAATTTGATATCAGCAAAAGTTTCAATGGTCCTTTTAGTAATGGCCTACCGGTTAGTTCCAACTTAGAGGGTGTTTGGATTGGCTTTTAAGCCGGCCAACTCAGCTTTGAAGCTCTTTTTAGTTTTTTTCAATGTTTGACAAAGTTAAAAGTGCTTAAAATAAGTTAAAAACTGCTTAAAACAAAAAAAGCAATAAGCTGGGCAGCTCCAACTTATTGCTTTTTAGCTTAAAAGCTATTTCTGCTGAAAATTCACTTTTTTTAAGCCAATCCAAACGGGCTCTTACTCTCATTGCATGATTTTGATTAGTGGCATGTCTGGAGCCTGTAAAATGATTATCAAGCCTAGTCATTTTGGCTTCATCTTTCCTAGTTATAACAACTCGAACTTGCACTTCCCCTACTTGTAGCCTGATAACGCTAAACAGTACTTGCCTTTGTGAAAATAACAACTTGTTCTCTAGGAGATGGCTGTTGAAAAAAAAAAATCAGCGGGGTATGTTGACAGTGTAAACATCACTGAAGGCATTCCAAACTCAAATCAATATCTTATCATGCATCAATGATTCTCATTCCATGTAGACATTCCTTTCATTTTGATCCTGGATGATTTCTTGTTCACTCACATTTAGGTATGTTGATCTGAAAGCATGTATTGCACGACTGCCTGAAGAAGGATATGGCGCGAATATTATGACATGGCCTTCACGCCTGCAGTATCCTCCAGATAGACTCAAGAGCATACAAGTAGATTCTTTTGTGTCCAGGAAAGAGCTTTTCGTGGCAGAGTCAAAATTCTGGAAAGAAATAATTGAAAGCTATGTCCGTGCTTGGCATTGGAAAAAGTTCAAACTTAGAAATGTGATGGATATGAGAGCTGGTTATGGAGGGTACTGTACTCCATCTCTGTTGGTTTCCTCTTTGTCATTATGCACTTCAATTGTCTGATCAGTATTTTGCTTCTAAAGTTTGTCGAAAGAATTATATCCTATCAATTGCTTTTTTTCAACAGATTTGCAGCAGCATTAATTGAAAATCAACTGGATTGCTGGGTTCTAAATGTTGTCCCTGTTAGTGGTCAAAATACCTTACCTGTCATCTTTGATCGCGGACTACTTGGAGTCATGCATGACTGGTAAAAGTGCTCATCCTTCGCAGCATTTAGTCAGTTGTTAGCATTTACCATTTGATCATTCTTGTATCTTACATTAGCAATACCAATATGACATTGGAAAAAGAAGGGGAAAAAAGAAATGAAGGAGAAAGGGAAATATTGCTTGTGACTCTTTGTCTGTATGCATAACCTAGAAGATATACTAGTCTGACATCTATTACAGGCTATCCTTGCCAACATGAAGAAATACAAATCCTTAGGGAACATGCAATGGATTCTGTAGAAAGTAGGTTGCACGAAATACATACATTGCATTCTTATCTCTTATCTCGACATGTGATTATCATTTGATCCGTTTTTCAGGTGTGAACCATTTGATACTTATCCAAGAACGTATGACTTATTGCACGCTAATAGTCTCTTCTCCATTGAACAGAAAAGGTACAGCTTTCTTACTGATTATTTGCTTCACAGATGATATTCTAGTTCAACTCTGCATTCATGGATCTCATGGCTTGTGCTTAGGACTTGTAAAATAACAATTTCTGTGAGTAGGACTGTTTGCAAAAGAAAACGATGCCTGACGTTGTGTTTGATTTTACTGTACCAGATGCAACATGTCAACGATCATGCTTGAAATGGACCGAATATTGAGGCCGGGTGGACGGGTGTACATCCGTGACTCTGTTGCTGTCATGGATGAACTTCAAGATATTGGGAAAGCCATGGGTTGGCATGTAACTCTGAGAGACACATCTGAAGGTCCTCATGCAAGTTACAAGATATTGACATGTGACAAACACCTTTTACGAGCCTGAGGTAAGAACGAAGAAATCTACGTTTGTGTCTGCTCATGTACTTTTATTCGAAGACCAAGAAACTGCCGGGACATGTCATAATTCATATTTCGGCGGCTAAAATGAGCTGAAAGATGCTTGCCAATATGAGGTCCGGCTTTTGTCAATGGATGTTATTTGAACCATGTAGCATATGACATGTGCATCATAAGATGGTATAGATTCACACGGTGGAAATATATTTTACGTCATCAACAGGAGAAGTTTACTTTGTAAAAGGATAGGCGTGGATAGCTCCATTGTTGTATTTGTTTTAATTTATTGTCCGACTATGAGGGTTCTTTTAGTCATAAGTTTTGCTGTTTACTGATTCCAGTGGAGAATCTGTGTTCAAGTCATCAATTTAATTTACAGCCTGATGTACTATTTTTACTTTAACTGAGTAGGTAATCGGTGAATTGAGTATTTCCTGCAGGAAAATGTCCCTTTCTATTGAGTAGTCTAAGAGGCGACAGACGAAATAAAAGGGCTAAAATTATTTATTTTGGCTTTTTACTCCATTTTGTAAGGTGGATCCTGAAAAAAATGAAAGATCTTATAAATTCAGTTCATTCAGTCTATTAGAGTTAAGAATAAAAAAATTGATATGATAATAATAATTGGAAAAAATAACAAATGAACGTATTATCAATTGAAACATCCAAAAATCTCCACATTCTATGATATCTTGATTTTATGTTGAACTGAAAGGCGTATGCACATGTATCAATCATGTAAATTTTGTTCAGACGTAACCACTTCAATTTAAAAAATAAAAGAAAAACAAAGCAGTTTAAGTCGGTCTTGAGATAATTCATTACATTTCCTCTTAGACTCATTATGTAAATTTATTTCCAATAATAAGCGACTAAACACTACCCAATTGTCGTTCTCCCATTACTCACATCGCTAGCCCGCTTGTGGATAATTTTACAAGCACTATTAAAGACGCTGAAACTCGTATTAACTTGGTTAACTTTTATCATATTTGAGTATTTAATTCAAAATATTAAATCACATAATACAATAGATGTTCAACATATTTAGATCGATTATGAATGTTAATTACTGTTCCATTATTAATTATACTGCTTTCTTGTGGACAGGGCGGATGCACATGGGTGGAAAGAGTGTTATCTATCACCGCTACGCCCAAAAAAATATATTAAATGTTTATATTAATATTGACAAATATATAAGTTACTCTTGAACTATGAACCAAATTCCCTTATTACATACTTTTTTAATGCGAAAAACATCTTACAACACTATCTTTTCAAAGTATGTCTAATACACACCTCTTTTGTTACGTACCTCGCGCGTGATTAACAAGAAAATTTGAGTGCGTAAAACTTGGTAAAAAAATTAAAATTAAAATTCACATTTTAGTGCCACGTGTCAAAATAATAGTAATATTTTCCTTATTTCCATTTTTATCAAATTAAAGAAGCTGCCAAGCTTTCCTTTTATCTCAGTCTTCCCCAACCTACCAGGACAATAACCGCCCCCCCCCCACCCCCGATCTTCCCTTAACTCCCCTCCTGTTTAGTTTTCCTTTGCAATTTACAAGACTCACTAAAACTGAAGAATTTAATTAAGGTACCGTAGTTTTTCTTAAAATTGCCCTTCCAAACTTCTCGTGCTTCCTTTTTAATCATTAAGAACCACATAAACATTCAATTTTTACATAAATAATTTTTTGTGTTTCATGAGAATGACTGAAATTATAAAATTTCCAATGCAATTTCGTCATTTGAGATTTTATTCGCACTAAAGTTGTTTAATTTATGAAAACGAAAAACTAACTTTGATTTGCTTTTTTGGTTGTGGTATGAAATTTGAAAATGGAGGAAGAAAATGCAAAACAGAGGCAGGCGCGGACCTACATGGTGTCAAGGTGGTTCGGTTGAACCCGCTTCATCAAAAAATTATACTGCCTATACTGATAAATTACATATAAAAGAGAAAATTTATTACTATAAAATAAAGTTTGAACCCATTTTAACACAAACATGCTCCTTGTAGAGGTGGTTGAGCGGGCTCAAAGTGTGTGATGGGTGCTGGGATGGAATCCCATTTGCAGCATTTCCCAATTAAAATTTTAATCCGTACTTGGAATGGAGCATATGCCGAAGGCCAATACCATCTTTGTTTCAAATTAAATAGGAAAAAAGGCCATTATTACCCCTGTACTATTGAAATTCATGCACGTTCGTCCCTGTTACATTTTACGTTCAATCTCCACCCTACTGCTAATAGAGTCTATACAATTACCCCTAACCTTAATGCCCCGTCCAAGTGACAGCTGACCCTATCTATTTTTTCCAAGTCAGCTGCCAACTTACTAGCCAATTGGACTTCCACTAACTTATTAGACCCAAACCTAACAGCCATTCCCAAATATTATTGATCCGTAACCCATAACTAAAAATTCATCAAATAAATAGATTAAACCCCTTTGAGAACACTTTATTCACTCATTTGCGCGAACCTTCTGGTACTTCAAAGAGAAAAAGAGAGAATAAAAACCCAACATGATCGTTGCTTCCAGTGGCGATTTCAAACAAGGTAAGAAAATTTTCTCCCAAAAATTAAGTTTTCTGTTAGTTTAATCTCTTATATTGAGTTATCCCAAAATATCTCCGAAGAAAATTTTCTGAATCCCTTGGTTTTCATAAACCCTTTTCTTTTTCGATAATTTGAAATTGATAAGTGTTTTAGTTGTAATAAGATTTCTAATTTTTTCTTATTTTGTACTTATTGAAGTTATGATCTAAAATCGTAGTTCTTTGTTGGTTAGGGTTTTCACTTCTTCTATTTTTGACGATAATTTCAAGCTGGTAGTGTGTGCTTTGCTTTTGTATTCACTCGCATGTGGTTTTACAATAATAAATCCTAATTTTACTCTTTTTGTTTGCATGTGCCTCATCTGCTATTGGAAGACTTTTGGTGGTTTAGAGTTTCGATTATAATATTTTGTGGTCCCAAATTATTTTATTTTTTTGTAGAAAGAAAGTGAATCAAAATTTTAATATTGAAGGTTGGGGTTGAGATACTTTATTCCGTATAATACTTTATGTATGGTCTCCCATATCCAGTGCTGCATATACTAGTTTATTAATGTTGACTTGAATTATTCTATATTACAATCGTTATGCATTTATGCCTTTATTTTAACTGTCCTTATTCTTTTTTCCAGTACTAATTTTCTCAGTACTAATTTATTCTGCAGTATACTGTGAGCCGAGTATTAATGTACCTAATATAATCCATCATAATGAGCATGATGAACCTGATGAACTTGAAGCTGTCAGTGATTGTGATGAAAGTGATAGTTGTGATTAAATGTTGTTTCTTCTCACTATGACTGTGATACACTAGAGAAACTTTTTAAACAAAAGAAGAGATACATTTATAATAAATTAACTGACTATAAAGAGTTGGATATGTCAATGACATTCAAAGATGTTGCTGAAGGTAGGAAAGTTATAAATATGTATGCACTTACAAATGGTTATGGGTTAGAGCAAGTTAAAAGTGACCTAACCAGGCTTAGGTACATTTGTGAAGTTGGTTGCCCTTTTGTATGCCACATATCTAGGAATACTTCAGGGAGCGGGGCTGAAGTTAGGACTTTACATTCTGAGCACACTTGTGAACCTGCATATAAGAATCATAGGGTTAATGCCAAGACCATTGCTGAAACTTCAAGAGAGGGTTACAAGAAAATCCAACCATTAAGGTTAAAGAGATGAGGGCAAGCTTGAAGTTACATTTAATGTAGATGTTAGTGAGTCAAAGTGTAAGAGGGCAAAAAGATTAATTTTGGAGAATCTGGAAGGTAGTTTTATTGATGAGTATAATAAGTTGGTTGCATATGTTAATGAGTTGAAGTGTAGTAATCTTGGAAGTGATGTAGTAGTTAACTTATCAAAGGATGCTCTTGCTGAAGGCAAGAAAAGGTTCCTAAGGATGTATATATGTTTCATGCAATGAAGATGGGGTTTAAGAGTGGGTTGAGGCCCTTTATAGGGTTGGATGGAACTCTTTTGAAAGGGAAAGTAAGGGTCAGCTGTTGGTGGTAGTTGGTTAAGACTCTGCAAACTACTTTTATCCATTAGCTTGGGCTATTGTGTATAAAGAAACAAAAGTCACATGGAAGTGGTTTTTAAGTCTTCTGCAAATGTCTTTGGATCTTTAGATGGGAGAAGGAATCACTTTCATCTCAGATATGCAAAAGGTATGAACACTTTACTTTATTATTTTATTTTTACAAGCTGTACATATGGATTCATACTTCTTTTTCCTATATTATTTTATTATGTATGGGCTGATTGACTCAATCTCAGGAGTGCTTCTGAGGCACACCACAAATTTTGTGTAGGACACACAGAAGCAAAACTAGTGCAAGAGATGCGGAGTTGGGGAATACAAGAAATATCTGTGGTGGGCAGCTTGGAGTACCTATGAGGAGGACTTCCAAAATCAGTTGAAGAGTATGAGCCAAGTAGATGATGATGGTAAAGCTGTTGTTGAAGATTTGTTAAGGTATCCACTTACCTGCTGGAGTAGGTCCTTCTTTGATACTACATGTAAGAACTAGTCAGTTGATAATAACTTGACCGAGTCCTTCAATACATGGATACTGAAAGCTAGACAACAACCAATTATAAAGATGTTAGGAGATAAGAATCAAGGTTATGAATATGTTGAATGATAATGAAGCTAAAGTTATAGGGGATAGGTGAATACAGTCCTAAGACTCTAAACTTGTATAACCAATTTATGAGGATTGCACAAAAGTGCCATGTGAATGACAGTGCTGACCAAGGCTATGAGGTGACAGAAGGTAGTGATAGGCATATTGTCAATCTGAGGGAAAAAACATGCACTTGCAGGACATGGGACCTTTGTAGAATCCCATGTTCTCATGCAATCTGTGCCCTGTTGTACAAGAAGCAAGATCCTTTGAGTGAGATTCACTAATTTCTTTCAAAAGAGGCATATCTCCAGACTTATTCTCATAAGTTGCAACCTGTGAGTGGAGAAAAGTTCTAGAATATAGAGCCCTCCCAGAAAATGGACCCACCCGAAGTTGTAAGTCAATCTGGCAGACCAAAAGCAAAAAGAACAAGAGAGGCAAATGAGTCAACCAATAGGCAAGGGCAATGGTCTCAATCCAGAAAAGGGAGAGTCATGACATGTAATAACTGTGACGAAGCTGGACGTAATGCTAGAGGTTTGTCTAAGGTAATCTTGTTTGTTGAATATAATTGTGTCTTGTTCTGATTTTTTCTGCCTTGTTCTAACATATTATTGTGTTGTATTTGACAATAGCACTTTAAAGGAAAAAAACCAATGGATGGAAATTCAAGGAGAAAGCAAAACAAAAAGCAAAGAACTTTGGTTGATGAACCCGTTGCTGAACAGCCTAC
Source organism: Nicotiana benthamiana (assembly GCA_034376525.1). Classification (NCBI taxonomy): domain Eukaryota; kingdom Viridiplantae; phylum Streptophyta; class Magnoliopsida; order Solanales; family Solanaceae; genus Nicotiana; species Nicotiana benthamiana. Next base: position 72,599,102 of record CM067332.1, read on the forward strand.
ATCACCAGTAGCTGCAGATATCTCAACTGAAGACGACTTCTATTTATCAGCACCCCAGCCAAGTTAAAATAGTCAGTCCAGCAACTTTTTATTTATGCCAATCCCTACTGTTCAACAACAACTTCTAACTAGCAATGATCCAGATTTTGAGATCCCTAACTTTGAAACTGAGCCTGACATAGCTGTAAGGCCAAATAGCATCTCAGAAGCAAGGACAAGACTCCAGTTAAGGCAGCAAAGTATACCAATTGCAACCAGGCAAATTGAATTTGCTGGTGATTTAAGTGGTGCAAATCAGCCTTCAAAGCTTACTTTCTCAGCAAAAAACCTAACATGGCTGGAAAAATCTGCCATCACTGAAAATCAGTTGAACAAGCAAAAGTTGAAGAAGTTGAATGTAAAAAAGGGTAGTGGTAAGGAGAAAAATGGTTGAAGAAGTTGCTTCAAGTATTGAACATTTGTAATTTTTTGGATGTGTTGTAATTACTGCCATATCATTAAACTTTATATTTTGGTTGTGATTGTTTAGTTGTGATAGTTGGAGTCCATGATATAGCTAGGTGTTAGATAATTTTTTTGGGATTTATAATATGGTATCCAACTGTCTTATAAACTCACTTTATATATGTTGATAGTTGGTGAATGTTTGTAAATTCTATGAATGTTATGAATATTGACAACTGGTGTTCCGTTATCAATTTTAGTTTTCTACTTATGTAGTTAGAAATTATTACCTCTACATAATATGGTATTTAGTTTTTCAGTTTTTCATTTTGTAAGTGTTTCAATTTTAAAGCAAAATATCCAGTTATCTGCATATTGTTTTTCAATTTTGCACTCGGGTGTAGCTATCTAGAAAGCAAACAGAGAACATGATGAGGAATAACCACTTATATCTTATAAAGAATACAAACATCATAATCAAAGGAAAAACCCTTTAACAACAATGAAAAAACCCTTTCACAATAAATACTACTATAACATCATAATCAAAGAACATACAAATACTAGTACAACATGACTACACATATAAAACTCAACATCAGTAACTTTGAATTTGCAAAATAATCATTTCACAATCGATGCCACAAAATAACAAAACAATCCCCAAGAAATCATAGGCTACATCATTGTCTTTGCAAGTTTATCTTCCAACTTGACAACTTTATCCGCTTCATATTGGTGTATAGCCTTCATGACAATTACTTCTTCGTTCAATTTGTCCCTTTGCATCTTAATCTCCTCAATTAACGATGTTACATCTTTAATATTAGTCCAATAACTTCGCGGAAAGATTTCATCTTCCCATTCCCAAAATCCACATAAATTAGCTTGTCAAACATAAATCAAAAAGAAGATTTAAGTTTCAAAATTGAAATAAAATTATTAACAAAAAAAGAAGAAGAGAACTGAAAAATATGAAAACCTTGGGACTCGAACATTTGTAGAATTTTCTTCCAGGGTTATATGGAGTAGAAGAAGTGAAGTGATCGGCTATAATTCCACAGCGACACCTAATATGTGATGAATAACTAGCTTGTGACATCTAAAAACTAAAGCTACAACGAGAATGAAATAAAGAGGACTTTTTGGAAAAATTTCAGTCGCTTGGAAGGTTTTAGAAATGAAGTTTATTTTGGGGGAGAAGAAGAAGAAGAAGACGTTGGGTATATGTCAAATTGATTTGAATGAAATTGGGTTATGGGGGACTAAATGGCCGTTGGGGTTGGGTCAAATAAGTTAGTGGAAGTTCAATTAGCAGCTGAGTTGGCAGCTGACTTGAAAAAAATAGATAGGGCCAACTGTCACTTGGACAGGGCATTAGGGTTAGGGGTAATTATATGTACTTTATTAACGATAGGATGGAGATTGAACGTAAAGTGTAACGAGGGACGAACGTGCATGAATTTCAATAGTACAGGAATAATAATGCCCTTTACCCAATTAAATATCATAATTCAAATTTATTACGCTCACATTCTCTCCTTTGTCATTTTACTATTTCACTTCTTTTTTTCTCTTTTCGCTGCAAACTAATTTTAATTAATAACAAGGAAAACTCGAGATTTATTTATATCTTAGAGTTAATAAATATTTAATAAATTAAATTTTAGAAGTAAAATTTGTTAAATTAAATAGATATTTTTAAAAAAAGTATACTTAAATAATCTTTTTCAACCTTCATGAAATATTTTCAGGTTTGTTAAAATTATAGAGTACCAACTTTAAAATGACTATATTTTTATATTGTATTAAGAGGAAAAAAGGTAATAAACTGATCAAAGCCTACTTTTCATACCCGATACTATTTATGCTATAGGATACGTCTGCCTATGATTGAACCCGCTTACATAAAATTCTGGGTCCTCCACTGAACAGAGGAGTTACAATTTCATCTCTTCATTCTTGGTCTTGGGTTTATTATAAAAACGGAATTCTTGCATGAAGGTTAAAGAACCAACGATAATTACTTTTCCCGGTGATGTCAAAGGTGGCGGAAGGCAAAAGAAGATGAAAAAGTTAGAGGATTTTTTAAATTGGGGGTATAAGTGTAATCTTAAATATTTTCTTTTAAAAAAATAAGTAATAACACATGTCATGATCTTATTGGTGGGTGAAATTACACATATTTTTCTAAACTAGTCAAGAATAAAGAGGTGTTTGTTACACACACGCTAAAAAAGTTGAGTGTATAAGATAGTTTTTGTGCTAAAAAAGTGTGTAATGATAATTTGATGCCTAATTAGAGGGTAACTTATATATTTTTCCTATTAATATTATATAAAAATACAGCAATATATAATAATGACACAACTTTTTAGAAAAGAGTACTTCTTGGTACATGGTCGAGCTTATATTTGAGTTTGTAAAGGTTATAGGTTGGAGACTGGACCTAGACATACTATTTTTATAACATATTTGGGCGAGTATTCTTGTTAAAAATTTAAGGCTAAGGAAAAATCGAAGATACACCTCCTTTTGCAATAATATTTAACTAAACCATTAGCCAAGGCTTTCAACTTGCGGAAAAATAATATTAAAAATATTTATTTATTATTATTTATATAAATACAATATGGCTTACAAAAAATTATGCGTGCACCCCTACTTGAGAAGATGAGAGAATATATTGCAGTAGCTAATTTTATAAGGCCTTGCTTGGCCGAATAATAACTCTCAGTAAGGAAGTCAATAACCGACCTAAATGGGCTGCAACATTAACTAAAGGTAATTGAAAGAATTACGAGACATGTAACTTCACACCATAATAAAAAATAGCTCATGTTTTTAAGTTCTACTTGATCGAACTCATGTTATATATATATATTGAAAGCACTAGCAAATTTAAAATATGTGTTCTTACAACTATTGCTTCTAAAAGTTATGGAGTTAAATTTGTGTTCTCATAACCATTACCTTCACTCTCTCTTATTCTGACATCTTCTATTTATGCCTTAAGGGGCCATATATTTTCTTCTTCTCCTCCTGTGTCACCGGGTTGAAGTGTAAAAAATTGAAGAGTAGAAGTCCACCATTGAAGGCCATTCAAAGCTTTACTTTCGAAAATAGAATTTTTTGAATTGTTAATTATTTGGATTGAATGTTGTTCCAATTAAAATTGAAAATATCAAAAGGAGTTTAAAATTTAAATGTGAAGTGATTTGGAGTATATTTGAGCAAGATTTGAGTTAACTTTCAGAAAAGACGCAAGGAAAAAGACGAAGTCAGTTTTTTATATAATTATATATAATCTTGAATAATAATGTATATGAGTGTATAAACACATCTTATACACTATTATACACTTTTATATAAGCGAATGTACACGAACTTCTTTCACAATTTTCATTTGCAATTCTTGTTCAAAACGAGTCCAAAGCTCCATTAACAACAACAACAACAACCCAGTATAATCCCACTAGTGAGGTCTGGAGAGGTAGTCTGTACGCAGATCTTACCCTACCCTAGGGTATAGAGGCTGTTTCCAGTAGACCCCCATCATCATTCCCTCCATGAACTCCCCACCTTTGCTCTTGGAGTAACTCTAACTCACAACCTCTTGGTTGGAAGTAGAGGATGCTTACCATCAGAGCAACTCATAATCGCTTAGTTGCAGTGCGACACTGTTTCTGCCGCACTGCACCACAATGTCAGCCCACTCATTTTCTAACCAAACAAAGTACTCACATAATTTCAAGTGATGTGATCAAGATGTACCAAAGGGGCTTTTAAGCAAAACATCACTAAATGGTTTCAGTTTCACTCACTCAAGCTTTTAGCAAAACAGAAAATATCATTCTCTCAAGCTTGAAGAATAAGGTTTAACGCTACTACAGACCAGTTCCTAAACGATTGATTATTTTTGTCTAGTTGAGTTGTAACCTTGTTATTGCACTTATAATATCTCCTAAATCACTTACTTAGAAGTTTACTAATTAGTAACTCTCTTGTAAATCCTCAGACTCATTGAGTTTAGGTTGTGTATATAATTAGTTATAAAAAAAAGTCTTTGTAATCGTGGGGTTACAAAGTGGCTTGTGGTGACATCACCATAAGTTAGAAAAATCCTTTGTAACTAAGATAGACACAAAGTGGCTTGTGGTAAAGGTACCACAAGTTCTTTTGAAGTCTTTGCAAATGGGAGTATTGTAAAGTGGCTTGTAATAGGTAAGATTACAAGTTAGTGAAGTTAAAAACCTACAGGGTAGGTCATGAATTTTTTATCCCCTTGTGAGGGATTTTTCCACGTAAAAATCTTTTGCCTCATTTACTTACTGCTTTATTAAATACTCTCAGCAGAAACTTGTAGAGGACCAAGTACTCTACGATTTGATGGACCCATACAAACTAACAATTGGTATCAGAGCAGGTTCCTCCTTTCAGGCTAACACCTAGGAAGGATTCTCATGATGGCTCCACTAAATTTTTAAGAAGGCGAATCCATATACCACCCATCCAAGTTTGATGGAAAACACTATTGGTCAAGCTAGAATGCATGATTTTATCATGACTGAGGATTGCGAGCTATGAGATGTTATCTGCGAGGGTCCGTTTGTTCCAATCAAAGTACAAAATGAAAATTCATTTTCAATATAAAAGTACACGTAGAGAATACATTAAAGCAGACAAGAAAGCGGTAGAGAAAATATCTTGTGCCAAGAAAATTCCGGTATATGGTTTGGGACCTAAAGAGTATGACAAAATCTCTGCATACGACACTGCTAAGGAAATATTGGAGGCCTTGAAAATAGCTTATGAAGGGACTACATAAGAACAACTAGATAAATCTAACACTGATGGTAGTACCACGATGTCATCTGAAGGCAAAGGGATTGGATATGACTCAATTCTTGCCTTGATGGCTCAATGAGACAATGATGAAGACAATGGCAACGAAGAGGTAAACTTCAGGGATGTTCAAAAAAATCTAAAATCCTATTCTCCAAAAAAACTCATGTGTTTAGTTGATGTTTTAATTACTGCCTTTTGTAGTCTTGTGGAGGATAGGGACTCATTGTTCTTAGAACTAGAAGAATCTTAACACATTAGAAAAGAATTAGTGGCGGAAAGAACTGATCGAAAGAAAATCATTGAAGTTCTTAGAAAGGAAAACAGTGGTCTCCTAGCTGAAATTGCTGACCTAAGGGAACAATAGTAAAGCCTTTGACTGAGTCAAAGCCTGAAATCTATGAAAAAAGAAAGGAGATAATTAGTGATGAATATTTTAGGCTTGAGAATGAGGTGAAGGCCTTGAGATGTAGGATGGGTGCTGAAATTGAGAAAAAAGAGCTTCTCCAAGCCAATAAAAGGTAATAAATGATCTTGAAAAATCTTTAAAGTGGACCTGGTCCATAGAAGCTACCACAACCTTGTTCACCAATGTCAATGAAGAAGGGAGGGGAGCAGGTTCCCAAGGAAGAAATATCCTTACAACCCTCACAGTAAGAGCACCACTGTATCTGATAATTGGCCTCGTACCCAATGTGGGAATATTGGACACTTCTTGGAATGTGTCTTGGCCAAGAATAAATCAGTTTCAAAAGATAAAGTGGTTGCTGAAACTATGACCACAAAAGAGGGACCAGTTTCCACTCATAGAAAACGCACATTACCTACATGGACTAAGAGAGCTATTATTCATCCTCTTGATTACTACAAGGGACACAAACTTGTTTGGGTTCTTAAAACTATCTCCTAAATTCTTGTGCAGGGGAAAATGAAGGGAAGTGGTCAACAATGGTTCATGGATAGTGGGTGTTCGAAATATATGACTGGGAACTCTCCAGACTTTCTTTTACTAAAAGCCCTGTAAGGAGGGAGTGTATCCTTTAGCAATGGCAAAAAGGGATACATTCTTGGAATAGGAAAAGTTGGGAAGTCACTCGCTCACTCTATTGAAAATGTATACTATGTCAATGGACTTAAATACAATCTCCTGAGTGTTTCTCAAATTTGCGATAAAGGAAACAAGGTGGAGTTCTTGTCCAAAATATGTACAGTCACAGACTTTATGACTGCTGAAATAGTTTTGGTGGCCAAAAGATACAAGAACATCTATGTTGCTGACTTTAAATCCTTACAGAGTGGTTGATGCAGTTCAAGTAACTCTATTAGCATCTGAGAGGGGGATAGAGGAGAATCAACCAAAAATATAGTCTTCCTCTCAGAATGAACCCCAGACATATAACTGGAGACACCAAAGTTCTCACCCTATAGATAACATAATCACTCCTCTAGATTCTGGAGATAAAACTAGGTCAAAAGCTAGAAATTCACTTGCTTTATCAACCTTTCTCTCCCAGATAGAACCCAAGAACATCAAGGAAGCCTTAAAAGATGCAGATTGGATTACAACCATGCAAGATGAGCTACATCAGTTTGAGAGAAATAATATTTGGCACCTGGTACCCAGACCCCCAGATAGAAACCATTATAGGAACCAGGTAGGTGTTCAGAAACAAGCTCGATGAGCATGGAATTACCACAAAGAAAAAGGCCATATTAATAGTTCAAGGTTACAATCAGGAGGAAGGGATTGACTATGATGAAACTTTTTCTCCAGTGGCTCGCATGGAAGCCATTCGAATTCTGATTGCCTTTGCTTCTCATATGAAATTTACTTTGTTCCAAATGGATGTCAAAAGTGCATTCTTGAATGGACTAATTAAGGAAGAAGTCTATGTGACACAACCTCCTTGGTTTGAATGTCACGAGCACCCTGAATATGTGTTCAAATTGGATAAAGCCATGTATGGCTAAAGCAGGCTCCTCGAGCGTGGTATGAAAGGTTGTCAAAATTTCTCTTAGAAAATGGCTTTAAGAGAGGGAAAATTTACAACACTCTTTTATCAAAGAAACGAGAAAGGAACTTGCTCATTGTTCAGGTCTATGTTAATGATATTATTTTTGGAGCAACGACTAACTCTATGTGTGAAGAATTCGCAAAACTTATGGGATGTGAATTTGAAATAAGCATGATGAGTGAATTAAAATTCTTTCTGGGTCTTCAAGTGAAATAATCCCCAAAGGGCACTTCCCATTGTAAGCAAAAATACATCATGTAACTCTTGAAGAGGTTCGACATAGAAGCATCAAAAGTAATAGACACTCCCATTGCACTTGCCACCCTCCTAGACATGGATAAATCTGGATCTCCTGTAAATCAAACAATGTATAGAGGCATCACTGGGCCGCTTCTTTATCTCACTGCCAGTCATCCTGATATTGTTGTCAGCATGGTATTGTGTGCGAGGTTTCAATAAAATCCCAAGGAATCTCACTTGAAGGCTGCCAAAAGAATACTAAGATATCTCAAAGGCACACAGGACCTGGTACTATACTATGTATTAAGTGACAGTTTTAATCTAATTGGGTATGCTGATGCAGACGATGCGGGTTATCATGTGGATATAAAAAACCATTCTGGGATGGCTCACTTCTTGGGATCATGTCTTATCTCTTAGGGTACAAGAAAGCAAAATTCTGTGGCTCTTTTAACAACTGAGGCTGAATATGTAGCTGCAGCATCCTACTGTGCTCAGCTTCTGTGGATCAAGCAGCAACCAGAAGGTTTTGGATTCTCACTAAGAGTGGGTCCCTTTTATGTGACAACACCAGCACACCTAACATGGTAAAGAATCCAGTTCAACATAAAAGGACCAAACATATTGATGTAAGGCATCACTTTCTAAGAGATAATGTGGAGAAAGGATTGATATGAATGAAGGTCTGTAGCACAGAAGATCAAATTGCAGACATTTTCACCATAGCACTAAGTATGGAACAATATGAAAGAAACAGAGTAAAGTTGGGATTGTTGAGGCCAAACTAAGGACCAGATTCCTTTTTGGTTTGGCTTGTGTTATAAAGAAATAATAGGTTCAAAGTGTTTTCTGGTCGTGTCTAACTCACTTTTAATACTGTTGCAGATAAACATGCATGATGAGCGTAGAAGCACTAGATGCAGTACATGACTAATAAAAGAGGATTGATTTTTTTTTAAAAAAGGGGAGCCTGAAGACGGAAATGCACCTCAAGAACTAGGTTCTTGTACAGAAGGTTTGTAGTTATATGCATCCATTAATTCACGTCTTAAAGGTACAAAATACAACTTCCATCTCATCAACTTTTAAGATCCAGTTGTCATGTCTCTTCAATTCAAATGTTCCATCTCCCTCTGAAATATCATAATTTTCCATGCCCAAAAGCTATTTCAGAACCTGTGCCTATTTTTCTCCCCCCCCCCCCATAATTTCCCTCTCAATTTCAAAACCCCTCTCTTCTCCGCCTCTCCGCCATAAGCCCTCTTCTAACTTCACTCAAATAGGGAAAGGATCATTACACCACCTCTCTCAATGGCTGAGAAAAAATTCAGATCCTTCTGCATCACCTGTAACCCCCTCTGCACCGTCTATGGGACATCTCAGCATCTTTGAGTCATTGCCACCCTATATCAATCCTATCTCTATAGTCCTCCCTTCCCTAATTTCCTAACCTCTTTCCAACTCAGAAATTACTGTATTGCTCTCCCCTTCGCCTGTTGCCCACACCAGTCAAACCTCAAATGGCGACCAAGGTCTAATTACTGATAACACAAGAGACTCTGCCATTGTTACAGTCAACCCCATGATCGTGGAAGCACCTATTATTGAAGAGAAAATGGTGTTTGTGGTATTCGTTGAAGGGATATTGAATGAGGTCATTTCCTAAAAGCACACATCACATAGTGTAAGGGAAGAAGGGACCCCTATGGGAGATGTGGTAGCATACGCTACTAGGGATTCACATAGAGAACCTGATCCCTCTTAGGAGGACCGGGGTGTATCATTCCCAGGACAGTAGTGTACCTACTTTTGCTGTGGTGCCCTTGGAAATTCAAGGTGCAGAGATGCACTCTAGTGATAAAGAAGACCTTGACAATATGGACCTTGACATATTCATCAGTAAGCGTAGGACTAATTTATTTCCTGAGTCTGAAACCAAGTGCCTCACCACAAGGCTCAAAATGGCCTACGACTCTGCACTCCAAAAGAGCAAGAAAAAAAGTAAGAAGAAAAAAGGAAAGATGGTGAAAAATGGTGTACCTGTAGGGGATGAAGCTATCCCTATTCTTGAGGTGGAGGAGGGAACTCCTGAGGAACCGAATTCCCTTGTAAGGCGGTCATCAAAAAGGTCATAGTCTATATCTCTGGAAAAGGGGTCTACTTCCAAGTCCAAAATGGCGAAGGCAGTGAGTGATGAGGATATTCTTGTCAGGTCCAAAGGGAAAATAAGGTCAGTGGAGAAAAACATAGGAAAAACAAGTATGAAACAGTTGAAGAACCTAATTCTAGAAAGAAAGCATGAAATGAGGTATGCCTGGGCTCTGAGGGATTGAGGCACCAAAACGTTCTGCTGGGGTGTACGTTTTATCCCACAATCTCACAAATGGCGGGGATTTGTCAAATCCTGGAAATGGTGGAGTTTCAACGGTGGACGCATCTTTTCCACATGGATGCTCCCAAAGTGTATGAGAAGGAGGTCCAAAGTTTCTTTGCCAGTTTGTGACCATGTTTGTGCCTTGGTCAATGGTGTGGATATTGAATTTGATGTGAAAGTACTTGGGGAAATTTTGCAAGTTCCTACAGTTGGAGCGAAGAATGTTCGGGATGTTTGCCAATACGACTTTCACAATGCAGTGATGAAAAATAATTCCAGTCAGAAAGGGGACCGGATCTATAAGAAAGCACTACTTCCTGTCTACCAGTTGTTGTTTGAGCTGGTTAACAAAGTATATTTTCCTCGAGCAGAACACCAATTTGTCACCTCCAAATCTGATTTATTTTTAATGGAGCAATTGGGTAGTTTTAACCCTGTGAGTTTGCTTATGATAGTGATTGAGCATATGCAGAAAGTGGCTGAATTCAAGGATGTCAATCACGGTCTTACCTATGGGTTCTTGCTCACACAAGTATTCAAACACTTTAATGTTCCACCGGGAACAGGTAAAGTAGGGTCCCGTAAGCAAACATTCTCACAGACCACCTTGGAGGAGTGTGGGTGTATTGAAAAGTATGGTGATGTAGGAAGCACTTTAACTGTGTCTAAGCTTATTAATGCCCAAAACAATGGAGCTGAGGAGATACGTTGATTGAAGGCCAGGAATGCTTTCTTGGAAGGTCAACAAGCTTGAGTGGTTCCCTTTTCGAGCGATGAGGTGACCCATTTGACCCAAGAATATGCCAACCTCAGGGCACAAATTGAGAACCAGAAAGCTGAACTGCTCATTGAGCAAAAGTCGAGCACCGCTCGAATAGACCTTGTTCTCCAAACATTTGTTGCAGCGTCCAAGCCTTTTCCTCCTTGTGCCCCCTAAGTTTCCTTTCAATGACCAGTGTCTGGCTATAACATTTTTTTTGTTGATGGATGGTGGTTGATTTTTTGTTTTTTTATGTGTGGTTGGGATGTACTGTTACCGATCCCATTATTTCAAGTCCAATGCTACCTCTTCTTTTTTTCAAAGGAAGAGACATATCAAAATTATTAATATAACTCCTCTCTTATTTTGTTATATTTCCTATTTGTCTTCTATTTTTCTCATGATCGTATGAATATATGTGGCATGAGTTAGCTTGGATGGACTTCTTTGCACTTTTATTCTTTTTAATGATGCCAAAATGGGGAAAGGACATAGTGGGAATCACATCCGGGAACTGGTTCTAATTCTTGACTCGTAACTTAAGGCATTGTCTCAGGGAGAACTCTTTAACATGCTCTCTGATGCCTTAATTCTGAATGTTTAAATGTTTAAGTTTTTCATTATTAAAAAGGGAGAAATTGATAGATCTTAAGTACTCTTGCCTTATGTTTTGATGATCTAACAAACTTTCTGATAAGAACCAGTAAGGGAACCTAACCTTCTTTGGATTGCTGCAAACTCCAATGTACTCCAATAAAAGTGAATTGCTACAGATACAGGAGCTAGGAACCAAATAAGGACCTAATGCTCTCGTGGTTCCTATATAGCAGCACAAATTCATTTGGAAATAGCTGGAACTGAAGTGACTGGCGGCACTATTTGTACCACACTGCACCACACTGTCAGCTCACTCATTCTCTGACCAACCAAAGTAATCACATAATTTCAACTGATGTGATCAAGATGTACCAAATAGGCTTATATACAAAACATCACTGACAGGTTTCAGTTTCACTCACTCAAGCTTTAAGCAAAAACAGAAAAGATCATTCTCTCAAGCTTGAAGAACAAGGTTTAACGTTACTACGGACCAGTTCCTAAACGATTGATTATTTTTGTCCCAGTTGAGTTGTAACCTTGTTATTTCACTTACAATATCTCCTAAATCACTAACTTAAAATTTTACTCATTATGAATCCTCTTATAAATCCTCGGACTCGTTGAGTTTAGGTTGTGGCTAGATTTAGTCATAAAGAAAAGTCGTTGTAATCGTAGGGTTACAAAGTGGCTTGTGGTAACAACACCACAAGTTAGAAAGGCCTTTGCAACTAGGATAGTCACAAAGTGGCTTGTGGTAAAGGTACCACAAATTAGTTTGCAGTCTTTGCAATCGAGAGTATTGTAAAGTGGCTTGTAATAGATAAGATTACAAGTTAGTGAAGTTAAAAGCCTACAGGGTATGTCGTGGTTTTTTTATCCCCTTATGAGGGATTTTTCCACGTAAAAATCCTCTGCCTCATTTACTTACTGCTATATTAAGTACTCTCAGCAGAAACTTGTAGAGGACCATGTACTCTATGATTTGGTGGATCTATACAAACTAACACTCCTTATACTATTTCTAACAAGTCTAAATAACAATCACTCCAAATTTCCCATAAAATAAAATTTGAAATTTAAATCCACATATTTAAGCTTGTTAAAAAATCTAATTTTCACCACCCAAATGGATTAGGTTTGTTGAATTGATATTTGAGTCATAGTTACTGATTCAAAAATTAACTTAAAAGCTTGAGAAATCTTTTTTAAAAATTAAATAGTAATTTTGAGAACATATTGGAGTTAGATATTGAATCTTAGCCTATTAGTTTTTGGCTAGTTGGTTGTAAATTAAAATATGGGCTATAAAGTTGAATACTAGGGAGCCCAATTGTTCTTATGTGAAATTTTCTTAAGTTAATTTTATCTATATAGCAAAGGTATACACCTTATTTATTATAAATCAAAATTATTTTAAAATATTATTTTCTATAGCTACCTTTTATATTTTATTGCATATATTACCATTGCGGCATGAAATAAGGCATGTAGTACACTATTTATGTTTTTCCTATACATATTTTTAAGGTGATTGTCATTATTGTATACATGAATACATGACACGAATACATGTGAATACATGCGCATACAGCTGGACTCCCTGATTTTAGGCATTTTTTGCTGTTGTATTCATGAATACATGGCACGAGTACATGTAAATACATGTGAATATAGCTAGATTTCCATGATTTTAGGCGCTTTTTGCTGTTGTATTCATGAATACAATACTGTGAATATATGTGAATACATGTGCGTACAGTTGGGTTGCCCTAATTTTAGGTGCTTTTTGTTGTTGTATGTATGAATATATGGTGCAAATACATGTGTGATAGTCTGTATGAGTCCGCCAACCTTTAGAGTACCTGGTCCTCTATGAGACTGATAGGTAGAATACAGTAAAGACTGAATGTAAAGAAGGCAAGAGAATTTCTAAGTGGAAGGGATCAAAAAACCACGACCTACACCACTAGGCTTTAAACTCAACTTACTTGTAATAGACCTATCACAAGCCACTTTGCAAACTTTCTTTTGCAAAGACTTCAAACTAACTTGTGATGCAGCACCACAAGCCACTCTCTAACTCTCCTAGTTACAGAAGATTTAACTTATGATTATTTCTAGTCACAACATAAACTCTAAAGTTTATGAATTGGGTTTGTTCATAAAACAATGCTTCTAAGAAAGAAAAACATGAATTTCAATGTAGAATAATTAACAATATTACAACTCAACTATGGATATACATAAGACTTCATTTAGATACTGATCCTTAGTGGAGTTGTCTTCTCGTTCTTGACACACCAGTGATTTTAATGCGGGATAGATGCTTCTTTTTGAGAGAGAATAACACTAAATGCATAAAAGAAGTGTGTCTTGCACTAGGTTGTTTTATCACAAAAGATATCACAATAACTAGTAATGTCAACTCTTGGTGCACTTCTTTCAGAAAGAAGTGACTGCTGCACTGTCTGCACAGCCACTTCCGGGCAGGTGCGTTCCAATTGGACTTTGTGCTTCTGTCAGGACATACCAATGAACCGGGTTCTAATATTTTTGTCAAGACATACCAATGGACCAGGTCCTAGTTGTGTTCCTCTTCTGTAATAGTTGCTTGATGGACACTTTCTTCTGATATGTTCCAGTTGTGCACTTTAATTATACTTCTGTAAGAGAACCTACAAGGAGTAGGTCCCTATTGTGCTCTTCTTTATATTGATTGCGTACAGTCACTGACTTGTTTGTGCCGGAGAACCTTAAGAGACCAGGGCACCAGGTCCCTGTTGTGTTCCTCCACTGTGATCGTTTAGTTCCTTTCTGTTGCTGACTTGTTCATATGAGATGTATAACCTGTGCGACAAGGTTTTCTATTTGGTCTTCATAAGAAGTTTGTCATATCATCAAAACATAAGAAGTATAAATCTAAGGCATTGAAAACCCATCAATTTCCCCTTTTTCTATGATGACAAAATTAGAGATGAAAAGCAGCTGTTCAGATTAGGATTAATAATTAATTAACCAGATGAGTTAGCAGTTCCCCCTTCATCTTAGATCCCCCTCCTTTGATCGTCACAGGCATCGTAGTCCCCCCTTAATCTTCTCAGCCCCATCCAGCTAATTATATACCATTTCTCCCTTTCGGTATCACTAAAAAGAACAACAAGATCACATGCAGTTAATGAAGCATAAAGAAGTCTGACACTACAAGCTCACGTCACATATGTGCACACAACATGACAGAAAAGAGAAGCCAAATGAGCGTAGAATTGTACAAGCAATGAAAGGGAAGCTATTTTATTAATGATTACTTTGGACTGAGCAGATAAGGAGCAGTACTGGTTAAGATCAACATGCCACGGTACCAAACAAAAAGAAAAAACAAAAGTAAAATAGCCACCACAGAATGTTGGACACAAAACAACTTGACACTAAGAAGATCCTAAGAAATACTAGAGAAATGAGGCTTAGAGGAAGAGGCAGCAATGGTTTTGAGAACCAGGTCTAGTCAAGCATTTGCAGCCAGTTGTTCTTCAAGTAATTGACCCTGTAGTTTCTCATTTCCCTTTATCAGTCGGGTGAATTCCTCATGTACAGAATTAGGTCCCTTAGCTTTTTGGCTGAGTTGATTTTCAAATATGGCATTTTGAGCCCTCAACCTTCTTAATCCGCAAAATCTACATTTTAAGCATTTATCAGTTGAGATATGGTCAAGAGGCTCCACCAACTCTTTATGTACATTCACATTCCTCTAGAGTGGTCTTCGAGAATGGTTGTTTGCGCGTGCCCATTCTGGGGTTCCTTTAAGGAACCTTGTAGATTTTGAAAACTTGAGTCAAGAGAACGCCATAAGGTAACCTGTGTTTTCCTCCTTTGAAATTTTCCACTTTTTGCATGTGATCAATCATGATGGCAGGCAAATTAATTGGTATATACTCATCAAGTGCTTTCATTAGGACCATGTCCGATCTTGTGGCAATGGAGCTCCTCTCAGAGCGAGGTAAAAGTACTTTATTGACCAACTTGAAAAGAAGCTGGTACTCAGGAAGAAACACCTAATTATGCACCTGTTCCCCTGTTAAATAGCTTGTTCTTTCATAATGGCTCTCCAAAAGTTTAGTCCACAGACACCCTTAACTGAGTTCATACCTTCACACGGGATTCTAATAACCTTGCCCATTGTTGAAGCATCTAGCACAATGTCAATTTCCATTTATGAGAGCACAGATGTGGTCCCCCTCAATAGTGAAAAGAGAAGCGTAGAAGGCTAGTATTGCGTCTTCGTACACTAGAGGCATTCTTTATTCAAACAAGTGTTCCCATTGTTGAAACTTCACAATCTCCAAAATTTGACGCATCCCTGTCATTTTCGAAATATCTGGATCAAATGTGCGTCTCCACAACACCTTTTGAGTTCTTAGTCTCTGTTTCCAGAGACCACTATCATTGGCCATGGACCTCAATGCAATAGGTTCCTTCACAGTTTCCTCATTTTTTTTGCTACAACCTTCATCAATCTTTCCTTTCCAACTTGCTATCCCCACAGTATTGTCTCCAGACACAGCTACAGCTAGCTCAGTCTTACTTCGTTTCGACCTGCTCCTATACTTCACATATGACCCTTTCCATTTCTCAACAGTTTCAGTGACTCCCCTTTTCATGGATTATTGAGTTGTCATAGGTTGTTATACTGAAGAACCGGATTCGTTAGAAGCATGTTTATCCACTTGGTTTACTGTCAAACTCTTGATGAAATCCTTTAGATTCATTCTTCTCCTTTTTCTTGGCTTCACACTCCTTTTACTTTTCTGAAATGGAGATTCAGAGCTATCTTGCTATAGTGACCTGATAGTGATGGATTTTGAGGAGGACCCTGAGAATTTAGAGGGAATGGGAGGTACAGAAGTGGGTTTGCATGGATGGGGAATGGGTTCACCAAAAGGCTTTTCTGGGAACATCTCACGAGTCTGAAACTCTAGGAGTTCTACAGCTATTGCATTTTCTAAACAAGAGATCTTTCCCTCTGATACTCAGAAGGAAGATAAACTTCTTCATTCGTCAGACTTTCAGCAACTATGGCCATGATGTTCTGAGCTGCTTCTTTTTCAGGTGACTCCTTGAGAGTTATTGTTTCCAATATGGAAGATTTTATGTACTGGTCAGGATCATCCTCATAAGCTTCTGAAACTAGAGAAGTGAAATCTTCTGTATGTTCTTTGGAGAGGTCATAGGATTGATTGGACATAGGGTTCTAAAAATATTGGCAAACGGGAATTAGCAAAAATGGAAAGAGAGTGGGAGTGGAGAAGAGACCAGAAGTGCATAAAGTGGTAGAGTGCGTGAGACATTGATGACCTAAACTTGATTTTAAAGAAGGCAATGAAATAGGGACGGTGCTAGAAGTGGTAGAATGAAATGATTGTCCGATTACCATTAGATGAATACTTTCCAGACATGTAGCTTAAAGAGAGCGAGAGATGAAAAGTGAGTCCTAGATGAACAATGAAATAGAAGGTTCATGACTTGTTGTAGGAGGGAAGAAAAAATTTATTGGAAGAGGGGCTAATGATGAGTGAAGAAAGAAACACGTTCTGAATAATCTTAGAAATATCGGTAGGTTTGTGGGAGAGTGGTGTCGTACAGAGGAGGTGAAAGGATTTGACAGACAAGACATGACACACAAACCTTGAAAAGTTTGTTGAATTACAGGATAATTATTACACACTTTTGTTTAGAGAGGGCATGCAAAAATTAACCTCATTACTACTAACCTGAGATACAAGAACCTGATGCCGGAGCAATTTTTTGAACAGAATTTCAACAACTCCCCCTTTTTGTAGCTTGTCACATACTTTTAGCTTTAGCTTTTATGATCGTCATGCATGTTTACCTACAACGGTATTGATATGAGTGAATCTTACTCAGAAAAGCTTTAGCTATCTTTACCTGAAGGTGTTCTACGGAGCTTCCAGAAGGGGAATCTGGTTCTTCATTAGATTCTTGTGGCCTTTAGTTTCGTCTTGATTCATCAAAGATATTCGTGACTTTGAGACGTTGATGCAGATATCTGAAGTTTTGATCTCTTGTTTTGCAAGGATTTCCCAAAGGTAATCCTATTTTAATGTTTACCCTCAGAAGAGAATTTTTCCCCTCGGAAGGTAATCCCCATGAAGCTTCCGAGGTGTATTTTGGTTTATCTATTTGAGACAGAAGTTGGTTGACAAGGGAAACATGAGGGTTAATTTGATTTCCCAAGTCTTTGTGCTTTGCTGCTTAAGTAGTACCATGAGCAGTATTTCTTCTTCTTTTAGCTTCGGTGGTAACCAGTAATGTACTCGGTTTGTCTCTCGCCAATCTTTTATACCTTGCTCACTTTGTCTTCTTCCTGATTTTGAAACCTCATGAATTTCTCAAAGATAGGATTGGTTCATCACATTAATCCTCACGGTTTATTTCTTGATAGAAGGAGATTGCCTTGTGAAAAATTCAATGAGCATCTTCTACCATTTAGTGCTTCCTTAGATGGAGACCTTTGTCACCTTGTTTTGTGGGTTTTTTCTCGGGAGCATTCTTTATCTCATTTGTTTGCATTATGCTTCCCAAGCTGATCCTTATTGTTTTTCTAGAGCAAGGCACTTTCCTCCAATTGGTTGTTCCTAGCCAGTTTTGCTTTGAGGAAGGACCTGGTCTGGCACATGTTCTTCAGTAGAAAGCAGTGTTCATTTCTTTCAACACCTGAAGACGAGCATTGAACTCCACAATCTCCACCTTTTTTTATTCAAGTTCCAAGGAAACCTCGTTTTTTATTTACTGAGAATGTACCCTTTACTTTCTTCTCAAGGATACATTCCTTTCCTACAGGGCTTTCAGTGAGAAGCATTTATTGTCTATAGTCCATCACATTCTGCTTCTGCTCCCTGCTCCCTGCACATACCCATCAATGGTTAAATTTCGGAACCCAAACTAGTTTAGGTCCCTTGTTACTATAAAAAGGGTGAATGAGGGGTTTTCTGGTCCATGTAGGCAGCATCCGCTTTTTTCGAGTGGACCTGGTCATGTGCTAGTAGTCACTCTATTCGTGAATGCTTTGTTCTTCTAAGTGGACTTAAACCTAGCCTAGCAATTTTCTTTAAAGTGCCCATTGTTTCCACAATGGGTACATAGTCAGTTATCAGGTACATTGACATACTTCCTATGTGGGTTATAGGGAATTTTCTCCCTTTGGAACCCGATGCCCTGCGTGTTCCACTATTGTTGAGATACATGACAGTAACAACATCTGAGGACCAGGTCCACATTAAGGATTTCCCAAGATCAGTTCATACTTTCTCCAACTCAATTTGTAGTTGTTGATTCCTCTCGAGTTCTTTGCAAAGACTAGTTTTATACGACATTTAACTCCTTTTCGAGCAAGATGTACGACTCACTGGCTACTCCCTTGCCTTTCTCAAGATTTACAGTCCTATGTTCTCTATTAGGTCCCTCACTAGTTTCCTCTAGATCAGCACATATCACGAGAAGATCATCCATTTCTTATTCAATAGAGACGGTCTTTTCTTCTAAAGTGTGTTTCTTACTGCCATGATCTTCTATTGTTTCTTTCATATCGACACCTACTACCATCAGATCGTCTCTCCCATTCTCCACTCCGGATATTTTTTCAATTAGGCCTCCTTGTCTAGTTCAAGATTGGCTATGCTCTCATTTAAGTCCACTACACATACCACTAGATCATCTCTAGAATGCTCGGCCTCTCCAAGCTCTATGGTCAGGATCTCCTTGTCATTTACAAGACTGTTGTAAGCATCAATTAAGATAGATGATAAAGACCTTAGTATTTTAGAGGAGTAGGATTTTAGATTTCTCTGAAAATCCTGAAGTTTACCTTATCATTTTCATCTTCTTCATCATCATCATCTGGCTGAGCCATCGGCGCGAATAGTGAATTAAGCCATCGGCGCAAATAGTGAATCGTACTTTGTTGCTTCAGTTTCCATTACCATCATGGAACTATTTTCTGCATATGATTCCCTTTCATATTCACTTGAGGAATCTCCCCAAGCGGCAAGAGCCTGCTTAACGATAATGTTTGCAGCACTTTTTCGATTAAATCTTTTCTCTGGAACCAGGTTCCTTTTTCCTGCTTTGAAAGGATTGTGCTTGCACTGCTCCTGTTTTGTGAGTGGACAGGCTTTGACGAAATGCCATGGCTTTCCACATCTATGACAGAGATTGTTGTTCCTTGTTTTGGTTGAACTGCCCCACTTTGGTATGCCACAATTTCTTCGAACCATTTTTGGAAATCTTTTGGTAAGATAGGCCATATCACTATCTTTGTCACTTAAAATACCTCCTTTTAGCTTCGAGCACCAGGCTCTTTTCCTGCTTAGGCTCCCTTATTTTATTGTCCTTCTTTCTATTCATCTAGTACATTTTCAGATTACCAATCAGCTCATCCATGCTCAGCGTCTATAGACTTTTAGCTTCCGCGATAGCATTTACCTTACTCTCCCAAAACCTAGGTAGAACATTGAGAGTTTTCCTTACAAGCTTGTTTCTGGGAATGACATCTCCAAGTGAGTCAATATCATTTATGATTGAGGTGAATCTGGTGTGCATATCTTGTATGGACTCATCATCCTTCATCCTGAAGAGCTCATATTCAGTGGTAAGCATGTGATCTTGGATTAATTGACTTGATTGGTTCCTTGATGTGCAGTTTGTAAGGCTTCCCATATTTCTTTGGCAGTATCACAAGTTCATACGCTATTGTAATCATCAGGTCCTATGCCACGCATCAAGATTTTCTTGGCACGATAGTCCTTTTCTACATCTTTCCTGTTAGTGTCGTTGTACTCTTTTCTCCCTTTGGACACCAATGGTCCTATTTCTTCAAGTTTATTCATGAACATGCGGACCATCACGAACAATGTCCCACAGTTCTGAATCTTCGGCCATTATGAAATCATACATCCGAATCTTCCACCATCGATTGTATTGACCATTGAATCTGGGAGGTCTGTAGGTTGATTATCCTTCTTCAAAGCTTGGTGGAGCAGCCATTTAGGATTTATCCTAGGTGTTAGCCTGATAGGAGAAACCTGCTCTGATGCCAATTGATAGCCTATATGAGTCTGCCAATCTATTGAGTACCTGATCCTCATACATAGAATGCTATAAAGACTGAATATAAAGAAGGCAAAAGATTTTTTACGTGGAAAAATCCCACACAAGGGGATAAAAAAATCACAACCTACACCAGTAGGCTTTAAATTTAACTAACTTGTAATCTACCTATTACAAGCCACTTTGCAAACTCTTTTTGAAAGTACTTCAAACTAACTTGTAATGCACCACCACAAGTCACTCTCTAACTCTCCTAGTAATAGAGGGTTTAACTTATAACTATTTCTAGTCACAACATAAACTCTAAAGTTTACGGATTTGGTTTGTTTGTAAAGCAGTGCTTCTAAGAAAGCAAAACAGGAATTACTATATAGAATAATTAACAAGATTACAACTCAACTATGGACATACACAAGACTTTATTTAGAAATTGATCCTTTGTGGAGTTGTCTTCTTGTTCTTGACACACCAGTGATTTTAATACCAGATAGATGCTTATTCTTCTTGAGAGAATATCACTAAATGTATAAAAGAAGTGTGTCTTGCACCAGGTTGTTTTATCACAAAACATATCATAATAGAGAGTGATGTCAACTCTTGGTGTACTTCTTTTCAGAGATAAGTGACTGCTGCACTGTCTGCACAGCCACTTCTGGGCAAGTGCGTTCCAACTGGACTTTGTGCTTCTGTTAGGACATACCATTGGATCAGGTCTTAGTTGTGTTCCTCTTCTGTAAGAGTTGCTTGGTGGACACTTTCTTCTGCTATGTTCCAATTGTGCTTTGACCTGTACTTCTGTCAGAGAACCTACAGGGAGCAGGTCCCTATTGTGTTCCTCTTCATATTGATTGCGTACAGTCACTGACTTGTTTATGCCGGAGAACCCTAAGATACCAAGGCACCAGGTCCCTGTTGTGTTCCTCCACTATGATCATTTAGTTCCTTTCTATTGCTGACTTGTTCATATGAGATGTACAACATGTGCGACAAGGTTCTCTATCTGGTTCTTTGTCACAAGTTTTTTAGATTATCAAAACTTAAGAAGTATAAGGCTAAAACATTGAAAACTCATTAACGTGAATACATGCGCGTACAACTGAACTACCCTGATTTTTACGCACCTTTTGCTAATGTATTTATGAATACAGCATCGCGAATACACTACTATAATAACTGAATAGTAACTATAAGAAGTAATTATATATATGGTAACCATATAAAGTTAATAGCCATTAAACAATAGTGGTTTCTGAAAATTCCTATCAACTAAACTACTAATGGACTCTACTTTTATTATGGGGATTTATTCGTTCTTATACAATATTTAAAATTTATTTATCAAAATTATTCTAATTTTTTATATTACCCGCCCTAAACGAGGTTTACATACAAATTATATACATTTTGCTTTAAAAGGCTCCCAATCCATTATTAATAGCTTCAATCAAGGGATTTAGTTATACTTTTTTCCTTTTTTTCTCTCCTCTCTCCCCTCTTCTCTCTAGAATATTAGAACCAAAGATACTTCCAACAATCAACATTTTTCACAAAACAAATCAAGTAAATGAATATTTTGGGATGGATTTTAACATAAATGAGTAAAAACAAATTAGGATGCACGGAGTATAAAAAAATTTATTGTGACTTATCCCAAAGAAAAAAGCTCACTATTAATAGAACATATAGTATCTTACATTATCATCGAAATAAAATTCGCTTATTATTTCATGGATATTGTTGAAGAATAATCACATGCAAACTTATAAAGCTTGCAAGTTCATTATTTATTTTAAATATTTTTATTAAAAAAGTTTCACATTTTGCTTTTAGTTTTTGAACTGCATGTTGTATTGTGTGAACTATTTTATATAGAAAATTAAGGCGAATTTGGGACGGATTTTAATAAGATCTATAGAGAACTTCTACTTAACCTAAACTTCATTGCATATTAATATTCAAACTAAACACATAAAATTTCTATCTCAAAGAACAACAAAAATGAATTTCGTATAAATTTAATGCAAATTTGATTATCTATAATAATATACATAGTAAAAAAAAACATACAACCAATTATATATTATACAACTTACTTATAATTTATCTACGACGTTCATACACTATTTTTACCCAATTAAATACAACTACAATATCAAACAACTTAAGTACAATTTGTATACAAAGCTTATACAATATGTCTTTTGTATATATTTGATATCTGATTTATATATTTTTTTGTCTGTGGTGTGTGCTTCTTGCTCTCTAAAATTTCAATCAAACCTACTCTCTTAATACAATTTTAATACATGTCAATAACTTTATAAAAAGAGATAGCATTTATAACTTAAATGCAAATTTTATACAATGACTCATACATTACATAACTATTTTTTAACTTTCATATAACATCCAAATTATATATACATATATATATATATATATATATATATATATATATATATATATATATATATATATATATATATATATATATATATAGATACATACATACATATATATATACATATAAACATATATACATACATACATACATACATACATACATACATACATACATACATACATACATATGTATGTATATATATATATATATATATATACATATATATATATATATATACATATATATATATATATATATATATATATATATATATATATAATTTACATACAATTATAATACAAGTTTACTATAATTTCGTAAGTATATTATATGTCATTTGTTGTTGTTGTTGTTGTTGTTGTTGTTCTTCTTCTTCTTCTTCTTCTTCTTCTTCGACGACGAGTTTCCTTTTGAAATTCAGCCAAAATCAAGTCTAATCTCACTAAAACACCTTTAAATTGATATATAAACTGGTAAAAATATTTTTAATTAATTGCAACAACACCCAATCCAAACATAATGGCTTTTGAAAACAAAAATTCAATTTTAAAGCTTCAAATTATGTAATTACAATGAATACAGTTAAATACAGTGAATAAATTTAAAAAGTCGAAAACGCTAAAGATAATGAATACAATGAAATACATGAAATACAACGAGATACGTTGAAATACAATAAAAAAGGTAACAAACTCTTCAAGTTCCTCAACTCCAAACTCCATCCCCAATCCACTGATATATAGGCAGCTGCCATGTGGGGCATGGCCCCCGGTTAAATGAAGATAGTTGTTGAAGAGCACCAATTTAAAGGAAGAAATGGAAACTAGAGGTAGAACTTCTTTGGATATCACAAGGCAAACATGAACAATCAATGCAAAATTTAAGAAAAATTTAGAATGTGTAACACAAGTTTTGAAAGAAATTGCCGGCCGGAGGAGGGGCTTAGGGGTGACACAAAAAGGAAGGGGGGGAAGTGGTCACTGGTTGGTGATGAGGCCAATATGTATTGGAATTTCCTGCTCATACTATGTCAAATTCTAATATAGTTTAAGATATCGTCCCATATAGACTGAATAATCTATGCTACAGACTTATAATATTTAAACTACTATTTGAGAGAATCAAATCAATAAAAAGTGAGTGAGGTATAAAACTTGTTAATTACTTAAACAAAGCAAAATATTTTTGGAAGATTAATAATTTAAAAAGGAGTTGGAAATCATTGAATTCACTTGATAATATTACTATAATAAAATCTCAGTTTTTACATTTATTTCTCTAAATAATAATTACTTATTTCTAATATAATTATATTTTGCTCACTAAGAAATAATAAATTAATTACAATCTGTGAGAATTATGTTAACTAATCAATTTAAGACTAGTAACATTTAAACGGAAATACTTTTCTTGCTTGAATTATGCTAAAAGAAAGTAAAAACTTCGTGAGAATATTTTTACCAATGATCCATAATATTACCTATAACAACTCCACCGTGAGAATTAAAACTGAGGCAAGCAAGATTACTGACTTGAAATAATAGTTTTTTTGAAAAATTACTTTCACACTACTATTTCATTCATCAGTTATTATATAATAATTTTGCTCAGCGAGAATTATAAAATTAATATATGAATAATTTAAAGATAAAATATGTAGATGTAATGGTAGAGTAATTTAAAAGTTATTATTTCTGCACAGTATGAAATATAAATAAAAATTTCAAGCCAAGAATATATAAAACTAAGAACATGCTCAAATAACCTCTATGGAACAGAAGAAAGGTTTCAACCCTCTAGACTTATTTTTCTCTGCTTTCTCTCTAGGAAGAAGGGTGAATAGTGAATCCGTCACTATTCATTGGGCACAATTCCGTCAATTTTCATCATGAAATTAGTCACTCAAAAAGCTCCTTCTTGTGGTGAACAACTCCCTTCGAATTTATTCCAAAATCCTAAACCAATCGCAACAGATCTTGAATTTAGTGATCGAGCTCGCTGTAGATTCGAATTTTCAGCAAACTTTCTCATTACGCTTTTGTGATGTGAAGTTTATGGATTGTTCATAGATTGATTTGTTTGGATAGATTTTTGCTATTATAAGCAAGAACAGGTCGTATTAAATTCTTTGAAGGAACTGTAGCTTCGACAGTTCAATTCAGTTTTCTGCATTTTTGTTGCAGCGTCATACCGTGGATATGGAGGATCTTTTCTGAAGTAAAACGCAACCATGGACGCTACGCCCTCTCCCCAGCATTTGGCTGTGGAAGAGGTATACAACGTTCTAAAAACTGTTCCAAAAGAATACACTAAGCAATCGTATGCTTCAACTCTTCAAGCTAAACAGTCTGCTCCGTCAAAAGTAGAGTTGTGTCCAGTTATCAAGGAGCATGGTGAACCTGTAATTCAATTCACTAAGGAAGAGGTTAACAACTTCATTAGGGAAGAAGGTTTGCATCAGGCATCTATTTTAAAATTTTCTTATGGCAGACCTGATCTATCGGAAGTGCGAAGAATATATTCGTCGCAATTTGATATTCAAGGTCAATGTAACATTGGACAGTTGGAGTTTGGTCATCTGTTAATCAGGTTTGATCTCTTCAATGATTATGTTCATTTCCTTTCAAAGTCGACTGGAAATCTTAAATCCAAAGGCGACGAATATTTGTTCAGAACATTCCCATGGTTTTTAGAATTCAATCCGATGAGGAGACGTCGATGGCAGTCGTGTGGATTTCTCTTCCAGGTCTGCCACCAAATATTTTTGCTAAGAGGTCGTTATTGTCTATTGCCTCAGCTGTAGGAAAACCTCTGGCTGTGGACAAGGCAACTCAGGATAGAACGAGACCTAGCGCGGCAAGAGCTAAGATTATAGTTGATCTTTTGGATAAACTTCCTAAAAAGGTCAAGCTTCAGATTTTAGATAGAGTTTCAGGTAAATTAGTCGAGTTTCATCAAGAAATAGTCTTCGACAACCTGCCTAAGTATTGTGCTTATTGCAAGCATCAAGTTCATGATGAGATGACGTGTCGAATTAAAAAAGAAAAAACTGGAGCAGAGCTGGTGGCAGAGGAAAAGTTGGGCAGTGATCTGCCTTGTCCCGAGGTCGATGTTCTTGAAAAATTACAAGGGGATGCAAGGGATTATCTAAATGCTAAAAGATCTGGACAAGGAGCTAAGGATTTACAAGAAAAAGATGGTAATTCGGGAGTTGAATTATCAAAACTCTCACTGCAGACTTTACAAAGTGCAGAAGGAGTGACAGTGGAAAAAAATGAAGAAGTGACGGATACTGTTGATCCAATTGATTCTGCTGCACAAACTGCTATGGTAAAGGATGTTATGAAAATGACTGCTGACACTACACAACCTACTGTTAATGATAGGGGAGATTCTGATTAATATGAAATGGCTAGGAGTGTTGTGGTTACTAAAACTGCTTCTGCTTCAAATGTTACAGGTGCAGAAACTCTTTTAAGCCCAAATGGTGATATTGCCCAGCATTGTATAATTCCATCTACTGTTACATTGAAGCTTCCCTTGAATGTTTTAACTGAAAAGGAGATGTTAAATTTATCTTCTGTGACAGCACATGACAATGCAAAAAGGAAGGAACATAGTTTGATCGACCAGCAACACATGTTGCAGAACTCTATTCTGGTTGATCAAGCAACTGGTACAAAGTTGGAGGCTTCAAAATACTTTCAAAGCAGTTACAGATTCTACATTTTTGTCAATTCAACCAGCTGACAGGTCCACAGTAATAAATTTACCTGTTGCTTAATAAACACCTGGGCAATAAGAAAGCAATGAATTAAGTAAAGCATCAGTTTTGGTTAATTCTACCCCTCACAATGCAGATGAACTATCCAAAGGACAGCAATGCAAGTATAATGTTCAGTAGCTAGCAGCACAAGAGGTACATGTACAAGATACTGTTCATCCAGCATTAGCATTGGATGTCATTAATATGACAAGGCAAAATAAAGAGGGGGATGATCAATGTGATGTTATGGAATTGGAATTTGCAGCATCTGTTACAAAGGGTAATAAGAGTACTAACTGGACATTGCACTATGAAGCAGGTGCTGCAGTTTCTATTTTGCCAAAGCTGGATTCTACACTTCCTTTACAAAGTCTTGCTGATCGAGCTATATCTGGGAGTGATGATGCAACACATGCAGCAGTTTCAATTGAGTCGATGGAGGAGGTATTGGAAAAAGGACCTCCTAAGCCTTCTAGAGATGTACATGTTTCTAATGCTGGGGCAATGCAGTCTACTGCAGATAGTATTTCTTCTATTATACAGGCTGGGCAGGTGGTTGTTTTTTAGGGTGAGACAATACATTTGAATTCAAAATCAGTTTTTGTTACTTCTGAGCATACCAAAACAGATGATATTCACAAAGGACAGAATCAATGCTGCAATGTGCAGCAGCTAGGAGGTGAGGCCAGGGAGTACCTTATTGATGCAGCTCAATCCTTATGTGCTTCAAATGTTACTCCTGCAGAAACTCTCCCAAGGCCAAAGGGTGATTCTGTCCAGTTTTGTAAAATGGCATGTACTGTTCCAATGATTTTGCCTTCTACTTTTGTGAATGAAAAGATATTATCTAATTTGCAACCTACTATTCCATCTAAGGTACCAGAATCCGCAACACAAAAATACATGAAGACATGCTGATTGAGCAGCATCACATTTTGCAGAATACTAACAATAAAAACAAAATACAGTTTAGTCAAGCAAATGCTACTAATGTGGAGGTTTCGGATAACTTCAGATCTTCTACAGATCTCACGGGTTTAACAGTTCAACCAAGGGAAAAGTCGACAGTAAGAAATTTACTCGATGCTTCAAAAAATTCTGGACAACAGCATTGTAAAGAATTGAATAAAGCAGCAGTTTTGGTTACCTCTGAGCATACCAGAAAAGAGGAAACTCACAAAGGACAGCATCTCACCTGCAATGTGCATCACCTGGCAACACAGGAGGATAATGTACCAGCTAGTGTAGATCAAATTGGTAAGACAAATTTCCAAATATCAGCAAGTTTTACAGATGATGAGGTTGCGCAGAACACATTCGACAAGATAATGCTAATCAACCTGATATGGTTCAACAAGGCAGTGTGACCTCTTTGATAGATACAGCAGATGCAGTTTCTAATGAAGCCTTTCTACAGCGTGGTTTTGATTCACATCCTCTTGCTATTACACAATAGACAAGTGAAGCTGCTCAAGAGTCTATAAATAAATGGTCATCTTTGTCCAACATAAAAGCAATTTCAAAATCCAAATTCAAAACACACAGTGCAGATAAGAGTCCAGCTTTACATACAACTCCAAACTCATTTGCTGCACTTTCAAAAGTCAATAATAAGGATGCAACCTTCACTGGACAGAATAGGCAGATGGACAATGTTCAATTTTCCCCAATCATACCTTCCTCCACTACACATGTCGAGACAACTTTCAAAGATTATGGAAAACCATCAACTTCCACTTGAAATAACAAACCAGTATTTGTTAACATGAGGGACATGATCATTAAATCGAAACTGTGGAAAGACCAAAGAGATTTTGACGATGACGAGGGCTGGGGAGAAGGACTTGCTGGTTATTCATCTTCAGAAGACGACCAAGAGTTTGACGACGACAGTGAAGGAGAGGACATTGATGCTCAATTCAAGCCAAAATTTCAAAGGAAATCAGCGATAATCAATGGTCCTGCAAATATGAAAACTGCAACAAACTCAAATAGCAACTTGAAACATAATGCTCCAGTATGTTCCACGAAATACTTCAAAGTCAGGCGAAACAACAGTTGTTGTTCGCATCACAACAACACTGCCAACATCTGCCCAGAATCAGACTGTACCAATAAAGTCAATCACTACTTTGGAGGAGACAAAAATGTTGGATGCAATGATGCAACCTTCCCATAAACTATTGGATGCGTGGGCAGAAAGACATATATATAAAGAAGGGGAGGAAGAGGATATATTGAAGCAATGGCGGGCAGACGCGTCAAGAAAAGGTGATTTGTCACCAATGCATAGTAAAACAAGTAAGAAGTCTCGTGAAAGGGATAGAAGTTGGGACGGCACGATGTTTGAAGACTTAAATATAAGAAGACCTCCAATGAGAAATGCAAAACAAAAACAGGTCACCCAAACAATTATTACAAAGGCCAATCGATCGAGGAACAAAGCATGAATTTTGAAGTCATATTGAGAAATATTGTGGACGAAGACCTTAATCTACCAATTAAAATTTTTACAAAATTGGAGAAAAGAGAGCACCAAGATGGTTTCTTCAACTTTTTATATTTCCATCTCATTAGTAATTTTCAATGTAATATCATCACAGAGCATCTTATAAACTCTGGGATGATCATACTTTTCTTAATTCTTGCTACTTCTTTCTTTTTACATGCTTGTTAGTTCACGAGGCTTTTATTGGCCTCAATAGGATTAATAAGGTAAGGTTTTCGCCGGTTATTGTTATATAGGTAACAATACCGGTGCTATCCCTCCTTTATTTTATTTTTCCTATTTGTTGTAATTTTTATTTTAATAATATTAATGAAAACTAGCCCTAGGCGCTTGCCTAGTGGTTTGCCAAAAAAAAAAATATAAAACTAAGATAATAATATAAAATATATCAAGCTTCATCAACTATCATGAAAAAATAAATTACTCCATTATGGAGTAAGAAAATCTAAAAAAGATATTAGAAGACTAGAAATATTTAAAAGACTAAGGAAATATTTTTACTACAAAGAAAGAAGATCACGACTGGTTCTTGTCTTACTAAAATTTGATATCCTTATACAAAGAGAGCTTGCTATTTATAGGAAAAGATGAGTAGCTTTTTTTCACTATTGCGAATGTGAAATCAATGTATGTTAAGTGAACTTTGTGTACGTGGATTCTATATATGCAACTATGGCACTTGTGCTTCACTTTTGACATCATGAGTTAGTATTGCAAATGTAGCTTTCATGTATGCAAAGTGACCTTTGTGTAGGTAGATTCAATATATGCAAATATGGCACTTGTGCCTCACTCTTGACTTCATGACTTAGTCTTTCATATGTAGGTTCAATCTGTTCGAATGTGACCTTTGCACATATAGATTTCACGCATGGATCTATGACTCTTTTGCTTCTATTCATGACTTAGACTTGCAAATGTAGGTTCTATGTATGCGAATATAACCTTTGCGTATATTGATTTCACATATGCAACTATACTCCTTTTCATCTCTAATTGTTTTCTTCCGTAAGCCCATATGTATATTTCATATTTGCGAATATGATGATGATTTGTACAACTCTGGCTTTGTCTTTTTCAATAATTTCTTTTTCCTACAAGAATTGTAAGAAAATATGCGAGGATAGAATATAATTATTCATAGTTTATTTTAAAAACTTAGTTTTTTACATATGAAATTACATGAATAATTTATATCCATCAACCCAATATGTCGTTGGAAGAACGCAGCCCCTGCTAAGGTTTCTAAAAGCAAGGAAGGAAAAAACTCGGGAAAAAAGAGAAGAAAGAGGAAAGAGAAAGGATGTGATGACCCAAACGGTCATCACTTGTTTTAAATTAAATTCTATGACTCCAAAGCCTTAAAAACCTCATTTAGAGTCACCTGAATTTGCGTGCACAGTCCGGGTGTGTAGCTGGAAAGCTTAAATGAGAAACTGTGTGAAAAATAATAAATTTTGAATACAAAATAAATTAATTTGACCTAAGTCAACATTTTAGGTAGATGGACCCGGAACCACAATTTGACAATTTCGGAGGGTCCATAAGAAAA
The DNA here is from genome assembly GCA_034376525.1 of Nicotiana benthamiana. NCBI lineage: Eukaryota > Viridiplantae > Streptophyta > Magnoliopsida > Solanales > Solanaceae > Nicotiana > Nicotiana benthamiana. The sequence goes on from CM067332.1 coordinate 72,629,731, forward strand.
TATAAAATTTAGGCGTATGTCCGGAATCAAATTTCGAGGTCCCAAGTTCGAGAAATGAATTTTTGAAATAAATTGTTTTCTGAAGTTTTTTTATAAGGTTTTGAAGTGAAATTTGATTAGAACCTGATGATATCATGCCCGTATTTTAGTTTCGGCGCTAGGTACAGGTCTTATATATGATTTAAGATGTTTCTGTGATATTTGGTGAAAATAGATATCATTTGACGTGATTCGGACCCGAATTGAAATTTTTTATGTTTTAAGAAGTTTGAAAGAATTCATGGATTTTGAGGTTTAATTCGATATTTATGATGTTATTTTGGCAATCTAATCGCACGAATAAGTCCGTAGGATATTTTCGAGGTTGTATATATATATTTTGTTTGGAGCTCCGAGGGCGTGAGTTTTAGATAGGCCATGGGTGTATTTTTTAACTTCAAAAAATATGTTGGTATTTCTAATCTGCAGGCTTTGCATTTGTGCAGCAGGTCTTGCAAATGCGAGCCATGAATCACAAATGCGAAGATGAGATATGGGCAGGCCTGATCGCAAATGCGATCAATGTGTTGGCAAATGCGAAGTCCAGTCGCAAATGCGATGTTTGGGATCGCAAATGCGAAGTTTCCCTTTTACGCCTGAGGTCGCAAATGCGATACATCTATCGCAAATGCGACATATATATCGCAAATGCGAAAGTTTGGCATTTATATGCGAACCATATTTCGCATTTCCCGCATCTGCAAAAGTTGGGGTTCGCAATTGCAAACCCTTGTTCACATTTCCTATAACTGAGACCTGTATGTTTCTATACTTAGCCGATTTTAAGTCATTTATCACATATTTTTCAAATATAACCCCTTTGGGCGATTTTCCAAGAACAAGTCTTCTCCCAAATCAATTGTAAGTTAGTTTTTACTATTTTCTTTCAATCATTAACATCTTTTAACATGATTTCAGCCTAAAATTAAAGATTTTCATGGGAAAAATGGGTGTTTTTGATAAAACCTAGGTTTTTCAAAAATTGGGGATTTGGACCGCAATTTGAGGTCCGATTTCAAAACAAATTATATATTTGAGGTCGTGGGAGAATGTGTAATCGTATTTTTTTTTGAACCTTGGGTTTTGACAACGTAGGCCCGGGGGTGATTTTTGACTTTTTGGGTAAAACTTGGAAAAACTCATTTTTATGCATTGGAGTGGATTCATTTAGCAGTTATTGGTGTAATTAAGTGAATTATGATTAGATACGTGTGAATTGGCGGTGGAACCAAGGGGAAAAGCTATAATTGATACTTCAGTTGTGTTCAAGGCATCGAGGTAAGTGTTTGGTCTAACTTTAGCTTGAGGGATTATGAGTTGAGTCCTATTTGCTATGTGGTAATTGTTGAGTATGATGTTAGGTATGGTGACGAGTATCTATACGTTGGTATCAAGCATGACCATGAGTCTTATATAGTGATTTTTATGACTTAGTTGTATTATTCATGCATTGGTGAAGACTTCTATTTGTTGTGTAAATTTGTGGAAAGAATTCTGACCTATGAACATTGAGGAGTGTTGGCTCCAATTGTATAATGAATTGTGAAAATATAAGTGATAATTTAACTCTAGAGTATTGGCTTGAGTTGTGAAATGAATTGTGAAGTAAAAGTGAGAAAAAGCAAAGATCATTATGTTTCCCCCTTGCCGGAATATTGTTGAGTTGTGATTCCCTTGCATTGTGTTCTTAGTTGATATTACAGATGCATAGGTTGATTATTCCTTATGTTAGGTGTTGTAATAAGTCTAGTTATAGCTAAGTAGTTAGATGATTTAACGAGTTTGGTTATAGTTGAGGTAGTTAGGTATTGTAATAAGTTTTATAATAGTTGAGGTAGTTAGGTATCAGAATAAGTTTGGTTATAGTTGAGGTAGTTAGATATTGGAACAAGTTTGGTTATAGCTGATTCTCACTTGTCGGGACGTTTATTTTGATATTTTTTTCCCTAGCCGGGAAGTTATTATATTATTTTGTTCCATTGCCAGGAAATTGTTATATTGTTTGGTCCCTTGTGGATGGTACGCCTACCACAAGATGTAATAAAATGGGAGAGGGTGGTACACATACCACAAGATTTAATAAAATAGGAGCGGGTGGTATGCCTACCATGAGATTTAATAAAATGGGAGCGGGTGGTACGCCTACCACAAAAATTAATAAATTGGGATCGGTTGGTACGCCTACCACGAGATTTAGTGAAATAGGAGGTGGTGGTATGCCTACCATGACATGTAATAAAATGGAAGCGGGTGGTACGCCTACCACGAGAATTAATGAAATGGGGACCGGGTGGTACACCTACCACGAGACAATGAAATAGAAGAAAGTGGTACGCCTGCCACGAGATATGATGAAATGGGAGTGGGTGGTACGCCTACCACGAGATATGAGAAATGGGATCGGGTTGCACGCCTTCAACGAGATGAGCACTAAAAGTGAAATTTGCCTTTATTTTCCTCATCTGTGTTAGAGTTAAATTGTTGAATTCCTTATTATTCTCTTGAGGTTCTGTATTATCTGCTATTCCCGAAGCATGATCTTCTCCCCAGTTTTATCTTGTTCATTTCACTCTATCTTTCTGTTGTATATAGTTTTATGTTCCGTTGTCATTGTACTCGAGACAGACGATGTTCTTTTCTTTCAAACACTTATTTATTGTTATCCTAGACCGTCCGTGGATATTGTGACACCAGGTTCTGGTTAGAGGCATGTGTTGGTCTTCAGGATGTTTTGGTTTTATATTACATTTAAGACTTCTGCTAAATTCAAATTCCGCCATTATTTAATTGTTTATTTCCAGTTAATTTAATTGGATAAAAAGGAATTTAAAACGAAAAGGGTTTTAAGGATTTAAGTTTGCGGCTTTCATAGCTTCTACGAGTAGGCTCCATCACGACTCCTAAGGGTAGGAAATCTGGGTCGTCAAAAGTTGTTGTCAGAGCACTAGGTTACATAGGTCTCACAATTCAAGGACAAGCTTAATAGAGTCTGAGGGATCAGTGCGGAGATGTTTGTATTTATCCCTAGAGGCTACAGAGTTAGGAAAAGTTTCACTTCTGTTCTTCCTTGTTGTGTGATTTTGTTCTCTCAATGCTAAATTGAAACATCTACTCCTGTCCTTTCGCGAATGGCGCAGTCATGTACCGCTTCTTTAGCCGAGCAGCAGCATAGACCGGTGATAAATCAACTATGTCTTCAGAGGCTTTGCGGGGTTTGGATAGGTTCCACAAAGCTCTTCAGTACTACTTCATGTGGTGCATCTTATGAGGATCCCCAAGATTTTCTAGACGACTGTCATGAGGTTCTCAAGAACATGGGCATTGTGGAGACCAATGGGTCGATTTTTCTACTTTTCACTTATCTGGATCTGCCAAGACCTGTTGGAGAGACGATTGTTTGGCTAGACCAGTTAGGTCATCACCTTTAACTCGAGGGCAGTTCATGCAACTATTTCTAGAGAAGTTTCTCCATATAACTCAGAGAGAGGTATTAGAGGTGGAGGTAGAGATATTAGAGGTGGAGGTAAAAGTATTAGAGGTGGAGGTGCAAGTATTGTTCTGATTTGTGGTAAAGAAGCTTCAGTTTTATTTTGCGAGGTATCTAGTCATGCCAAGTGATTCTTTGCGTGCCCGTATTTTTGTGTCTATGTTGGTGGGTGATTCTATTATGGTGGATCGGTCCACTGTTGATGTATAGTGATTATTGGAGGTCTTGAGACTCGTGTAGATTTGCTTCTTCTAGACATGGATGAATTCGATGTTATTTTTGGGATGGACTGGTTATCACCTTACGACGCTACCTTGGATTGCCATGCCAAGAGTGTGGCCTTAGCTTTATTGGGTTTGCCTCTTTTAGAGTGGAGAGGGGCTCTTGGTCATTCTACCCATAGGGTTATCTCATATGTGAAGGCTCGGCGTATGGTCAAGAAGGGGTGTTTGGGCCTATTTGGCATATGTTCGTGATCCTAATACTGAGAGTCCCTCTATTGATTATGTGCCTATTATTCGTGAGTTCCCTGAGGTATTTCCTTCAGATCTGCTGGGTATGCCACCCGACAGGGATATTGACTTCTGTATTGATTTGATTCCGGGCACACAACCTATTTCTATCCCGCCGTATCGTATGACGTTGCCTGAGTTGAAAGAGTTAGAGGAGTAGTTGCAATACTTGCTTGACAAGGGTTTTATTAGACCCAGTAACTCGCCTTGGGGGGTGCCGGTCTTATTTGTTAAGAAGAAGGATGGGTAAATGATAATGTGTATTGATTACCGGCAATTTAACAAGGTTACAACCAAGAATAAGTATCCATTTCCAAGGATTGACGATTTGTTTGATCAGCTCTAGGGTGCCAAGGTATTTTCGAAGATTGACTTGAGATTTGGTTACCATCAGTTGTAGATAGGCATCTTTCCACACTCGGTATGAGCATTATGAGTTCTTGGTCATGTCATTCCGGTTAACACCCTAACAACTTTTATGGATTTGATGAACCAAGGGTTCAGGACTTATTTGTATTCGTTCATGATAGTCTTCATTGATGATATTTCGATATATTCTCACAGCGGGGAGGAGCATGAGCAGCATCTTAGAGTGGTTCTTCAGAATTTCAAGGATAGTAAGTTGTATGCCAAGTTTTTGTAGTGTGAGTTTTGTTGCATATATAGGTCATGTTGTGTCAGCATAGGGTATTCAAGTTGATCCGAAGAAGATTGAGGTAGTCAAGAACTGGCCTAGACCAGCATCAACTACAGAGATTCAGAGCTTCTTAGGATGGCAGGCTACTATCGTCAGTTCGTGGAGAGGTTTCAACTATTGCGGCCCTGATGACCATGTTGACCGAGAAGGGTGCCAAGTTCAGATTGTCAGATGAGTGCGAAGTGAGCTTTCAGAGGCTCAAGATTGCTCTGACTACAGCGCCAGTGTGGTTTTGCCCACAAGTTCAGGGCCTTATACAGTCTATTGTGATGCTTCCCATATTGGGCTTGGTGAAATGTTGATGCAGGATGGCAAGTTCATTGCCTATGCTTCGCGGCAGTTGTAGATTCATGAGAAGAACTATCCGGTTCATGATTTGGATTTGGCATTCATAGTACACGCAATGAAGATTTGGATCATTTATTTGTATGGCATGGCATGTGAGGTATTCACGGGTCACAAGAGTTTTTAGCATTTGTTCAAGCAAAAGGAGTTGCATTTGAGGCAGAGGAGGTGGTTGGAGTTGTTGAAAGATTATGATATCACTATTTGATATCATCCGGGAAAGGCCAATGTGTTGGGCGATGCTTTGGGTAGAAAGTCACCCAGTACGGGCAGTCTTTCTTATATTCCGATCAGTGAGAGACTGTTTGCTTTTTATGTTCAGGCTTTAGCCAATCAGTTCGTGAGACTGTATATTTCTATGCCAGTCGTATGTTAGCTTGCACGCTCACTCGTTCTTTATTATTGGAGCGTATCCATGACTGGCAGCATGATGACCCCCATTTGTGTGTCCTTAGAGACACGGTGCAGCGTGGAGGTGCCAAGGAAGTTACCTTAGATGATTATGGAGTTTTGATATTGCAGGGTCGAGTTTGTGTGCCTAATGTGGATGGGCTCTGAGAGTTGATTTTAGAGGAGGCCTATGGTTCTCGATACTCTATTCATCCGAGCATCACAAAGATGTATCAGGATTTGCGGTAGAATTATTGGTGGCAGAGAATGAATAAGGATATCGTAGCATATGTGGCTCATGGTTTGAATTGTCAGTAGGTCAAGTATGAACATGAGAGGCCTGGTGGCTTATTTAAGAGGATTGAGATTCCCGAGTGGAAGTGGGAGCGGATAACTATGGACTTCGTTACTAGACTCCCACAGACTCGGAAGAAGTTCGATGCAGTATGGGTTATTATTGATAGGCTGACTAAGTCAGCATATTTTATTCTTGTGGCAGTCTCCTATTCTTTTGAGAGGTTAGCGGAGATCTATATCGGGGAGATTATTCGCCTTCATGGTGTGACCGTATCTATCATTTCTGGTCGGGTTACGCAGTTTACCTCGCACATCTGGAGATCAGTTCAGGGAGAGTTTGGTACACGGGTTGAGTTGAGCATAACATTTCATCCCCAGACAGACTGTCAGTCCGAGTGGACTATTCGGATTTTGTAGGATATGCTCCAAGCTTATGTCATTGACTTTGGAGTCTCGTGGGATTAGTTTTTGCCTTTAGCGGAGTTTGCCTACAATAACAGCTACCATTCGAGTATCCAAATGAATCCTTATGAGGCTTTATATGGTAGACGGTGTTAGTCTCCGGTTGGATGGTTTGAGCCGAGAGAGGCTCAGTTGTTAGGTACAGATCTGGTTCAGGAGGCCTTGGACAAGGTCAGGATCATTCAGGATAAGCTTCGTACAGCTCATTCCAGGCTGAAGAGTTATGAGACCGTAAGGTTCGGCATGTGGCTTTTTATGATTGGTGAGCGAGTATTACTTCGAGTGTTGCCTAGGAAGGGCGTGATGAGATTTAGGAAAAAGGGCAAGCGTAGCCCTAAATACATTGGTCCATTTGAGATTGTTGATAGAGTGGGAGAGGTGGCTTATAGACTTGCATTGCCACCGAGCCTATCACTTGTGTATCTAGTATTTCATGTGTCCATGCTTTGAAGATACCACGATGATCCATCCCACGTGTTATATTTCAGAACTATCCAGTTGGACAAGGACTTGTCTTATGAGGAGGAGCCGGTAGCTATTCTAGACTGGCAGATTAGTCAGTTGAGATCGAAGATTTTTCCTTCTGTTCGTGTTTAGTGGAGAGGTCAGTCTCCTATGGCATCGACCTAGGAGTTTGAGTCTGATATGCGAAGCCGTTATCCCTATCTTTTCCCCAACTCAGGTACTTCCTTCTTTTGTCCTTTTGAGGACGAGCAGTTGTTTTAGAGATGGAGAATGTGATGACCCAAATAGTCATCACTTGATTTAATTAAATTTTATGACTCCGAGGACTTGAAAACCTCGTTTATAGTCACCTCGATTTGCATGCACAGTCTAACGCGTAGCCAGAAAGCTTAAATGAGAAACTGTGTGAAAAATGATAAAATTTAATTATAAAATGAATGAATTTGACCTTGGTCAACATTTTGGGTAAACATACCCAAACCTATGATTTGACGGTCCCGGAGGGTCCGTAGGAAAATATGGGACTTGGGCGTATGCCCGGAATCTAATTCCAAGGTCCCAAGCCCGAGAAATAAATTTTGAAATAAATTATTTTTCTGAATTTTTTTTATAAGGTTTTTAAATGAAATTTGAATAAAACCTGATGGTATCGGGCCCATATTTTTGTTTCAGTGCGTGGTACATGTCTTATATATGATTTAAGACGTTTTGTGAAATTTGGTGAAAAACGGATATCATTTGATGTGATTTGGACCTGAATTGAAAATTTTGATGTTTTAAGAAGTTTGAAATAATTCATGGATTTTGAGGTTTAATTCGATGTTTATGATGTTATTTTGGCGATTAGATCGTACATATAAGTCCGTATGATGTTTTTGAAGTTGTGTATATATTTGGTTCAGAGCCCCGAGGGCTCAGGTGATTTTTGGACAGGGCATTGGTGCATTTTTTAACTTTGAAAAAATTCCTGGTATTTCTAATCTTCAAGCTTCGCATTTGCGAAGCACCTCTCGCAAATGCGATCAATGTGTTCAAAAATGCGAAGGCCAGTTGCAAATGCGACGTTTGGGATCGCAAATGCGAAGTTTTTCTTTTACGCCTGAGGTCGCAAATGCGATACATCTATCACAAATGCGGTGTCCCAAATGCGAAAGTTGGGAATTCATGTGCAAACCCCTGTTTTGTATTTCCCACATCTGCAGAGGTTGTTGCGAACCCCTGTTCGCATTTCACATAACTAAGACCTGCATTTTTCTATACTTAATCGATTTTAAGTCATTTTTCACATCTTTTTCAAAACATAAATCCTTTGGGCTATTTTCCAAGAACAAGTCTTCTCCCAAATCTATTGTAAGTTAGTTTTTATTCTTTCAATCATTAACATCTTTTAACATGATTTCAATCTAAAATCAAAGATTTTTATGAGGGAAATTTGGTGTTTTGGGTAGAACCTGGGGTTTTTAAAAAGTTCGCTATTTTGACCTCAATTTGAGGCCCGATTTCAAAATAAATTTTATATTTGAGTTTGTGGGGGAATGGGTAATCGGGTTTTGGTTTGAACCTCGGGTTTTGACCACGTGGGCCCGGGGACGATTTTAGACTTTTTGGGTAAAACTTGAAAAACTTATTTTTATGCATTGGGGTGGATTCATTTAACATTTATTGATGTAATTAAGTAAATTGCGATTAGATACGAGGGAATTGGTGGAACCAAGGGGAAATACTATAACTGAGACTTGAGTCGTGTTCCAGAAATCGAGGTAAGCATTTGGTCTAACCTTAGCTTGAGAGATTAGGAGTTGAGTCCTATTTGCTATGTGGTAATTGTTGAGTACAACGTTTAGGCATGGTGACAAGTATATATACGTTGGTGTCAAGCATGACTGTAGGTCTTATATTGTGATTTTTATGACTTCATTGTATTATTCATGCCTTGGTGAAGATTTCTATTTGTTGTGTAAAGTTATGGAAAGAATTATGACCTATGAGCATTGAGGAGCGTTGGCTCCAGTTGTATAACAAATTGTAAAAATATAAGTGATAATTGAGCCCTAGAGTATTGGCTCGAGTTGTGAAGTGAATTGTGAAGTAAAAGTGAGAAAGAGAAGAAATCATTATATTGCCCCCTTGCCGGACTATTGTTGAGTTGTTGTTTCTTTGCATTGTATTCTTAGTTGATATTGCGGATGCTTAGATTGATGATTCCTTGTGTTAGGTGTTGTAATAAGTTTACTTATAGCTAAGTAGTTAGATGTTGTAACGATTTTGGTTATAGTTGAGGTAGTTAGGTGTTGTAACAAGTTTAATTATAGTTGAGGTAGTCAAGTATCGGAACAAGTTTGGTTATAGTTGAGGTAGTTAGATGTTGGAACAAGTTTGGTTATAGCTGATTCTTCCTTACCGGGACATTTGTTTCGATATTATTGTTTCCTAGCGAGGAAGTTATATTTTATTCCCTTGCCGGGAAATTATTATATTGTTTATTCCCTTCCCGGGATGTCCTTGTGATTTTGTATTGGCTTGAAATGGAAGCGGGTGATACGCATACCACGACATGCAATAAAATGGGAGCGGGTGGTACGCCTACCACAAGATTTAATGAAATGGGAGCGGGTGGTATGCCTACCACGAGATTTAATGAAATGGGAGCGGGCAGTACGCTTACCACAAGATTTAATAAAATGGGAGCGGGTGATACGCCTACCACGAGATTTAATAAAATGGGAGCAGACGGTACGCCTACCATGAGATGTGAAAAAATAAGAGCGGGTGGTACGTCTACCACGAGATATAATGAAATGGGAGCGGATGATACGCCTACCACGAGATATGAAAAATGGGATCGGGTTGCACGCATGTAACGAGATGAACAGTAAAAGTGAAATCTGCCTTTATTTTTCTCATCCATGTTAGAATTAAATTGTTGAATTCCTTATTATTCTCTTGAGATTTTATATTATCTGCTATCCCCGAAGCATGATGCCCTCCCCATCTTTATCTTATTCATTTCAGTCTATCTTTCCGTTGTATATATATATATATATATATATATATATATATATATATATATATATATATATATATATATATATATATATATATATATATATATATATATATATAAAACTGCACAGGATTATCTGGCGCCTGGTCCTAGCCACGTCACTACCTTGCCGGGGTTAGGCTAGGCACTTACTAGTACATGGGGTCGGTTGTATTGATACTACACTCTGCATTAGTGCAGATCCGGGAGTAGTGTTGGGTCATCAGTAGATCGGGAGCTATCCTTCAGTCTGAGACTCCGAGGTAGCCTTACTAGCATTCGAAGGTCTGACGCCTCTTCTATAAGTTTTTTATGTTTTGTTGTTATTGTACTCGAGACAGACTATGCTCTTTTCTTTCAAATACTTATTTTTATAATCCTAGACAACCTGTGAATATTGTGATATTAGGTTCTGGTTAGAGACATGTGTTGGTCTTCAGGATATTTTGGTTTATATTCCATTTAAGACTTTCGCTAAATTCATTTTTCGATTTTATTTAATTATTTATTTCCTGTTAGTTTAATTGGATAAAAAGGAATTTAAAACAAAAAGGGTTTTTAAGGATTTAAGTTTGCGTTTGCCTAGGCTCTACGAGTAGGCATCATCACGACTACCAAGGGTGGGAAATAGGGATCGTGACAAAGGAGAAGAGAGGGAATAGAGAAAATAATGCACAACGTACTTTATGACTTAAAGATAGGAGGTGACCATAAATAGATATTTTACTATACAAATTAAAAGGTAGCTATATGAGATAATTTTTTAAAATAATATTTATTTATAATAAATAAGGTATCAATCTTTAATATATAAGGGAAATTTTCAATTATAAGATAGACTAGTCGGTGAAACTAATTACATTTTTTGCTCAAAAAGTGTACTAAAAAATATATATAAAAATAAATATTTTATTGGCTATTATTTTTTGAAACTGCTATAAAGATATAAGTATTTCTAAGGAATTATTCAAAAGAAGAGACTATCGTCCATTTCCGCATTTATTTCATTTACAATAAAGCAGTCAAATATCTCAAAAAGAGAGTGGGAAAATCTTGCACCATAGAGAATGATGGGGAATTGGTTGAGTAAATATAAATATATTGAAAAAAATCAGTCAAAGTCAAGAAATAAATGCAGTTTTCAGGAATCCAATGCTATTCATGTTCTGTAAACCTCCAATATCCAAATCTAACATAAGCTAGGAATATATCGAAGGAATAAGTAATAATCACCCTTGATTTTTTATTTTTTTTTATAATCATTTTATATAAAATTTTGACTGAAAAGTTTTATAGCTTCTAATTTGAAAATTTATTTTTTAAAATTAAGGAATCGATATCTAATTTACACCGAAAATGACAATTTGACCCTCATAATCAAATCTGTAATTTTTTTCGCATCGAAAAGTAAAAAAGAACCTTCTCTGATCTATTGTCGAAAAGGCTTTCATGTGCAGCGTAAAAAGAAATCCTGAAGTATATAGCAACCTAACATTTAAAGAACCTGTCATTCATTTATTAACTTGATGGAAATATTATGCGTAAATTATTTCCGTTACTGAATAACTAGCTCAGTTAAAAGGACGAATTATTGGGTTAAAACATGTTAAAGCACACAAAATAAGTTTTGATCCAAAATGTCTAAAATTTGATCAATCTCGTTTGAGGTACAAATATATTGAATTATGGATCATAACCTAATTCACCAAAAAAATTTAACATTTTCAAAATAATAATAATAATAATCCAGCGACTAACATCTTCTTTTATTGAAAGATAAATAAAAGATGAAAAAGTCATACAATCATGCACGTAAAAAAATAAGTAGATATAAATAATTGGTCAAAGATCATTTTAACCCTAATTATTTACATTCAGTAGCAATAAAAGTGTAGTTATCATTTTTCCTAAATAACATAATACTGTAGGAATCAAAGCTAGGAATATTTTCGTAGAAATGACACAGGTAGTCACTCTAAGGAGCATCTATTTAAGAATTAATCAATATATTCTGAATTTTAATTTTTTAATTTAATTTTCTGGATAAAAATATCTTGACTTATCCTAAAATTAACATTTTTAAGTTAATATTTCAGGACAAAAATAAATATTAAGTAATCCTTAAATAGCATTCTTAAAATGACTATACGTGTACTTGCTCCAATATTTTCCAATTGACATTGACGATGTTAAATAATGGTAGGAATTGAGCTTAATGACCTTAGTGGTAGCAAGTGTTCGGAGTTGATTTGTCATATTGTATAATAATGACACGTCATGTCATTATATATATCTTTTGTGACGAGTATGATGCTTTTTCACGTGAACAATGGGTAACTAACCACTCACGATTTATGGTAGAATGAATAAGATTATTCCAACACTTAATTAGAGATCTTAAATTAAAAATTTTAGAATGAAATTTTTTGATGTGAGAGTTTCCCCCTTTAGTAAATATTAGGTGCACCTCGTCCTAGTTGGGTCTTCAAAACGAATTGGATACCGCAAAGAAACCAAAAATAATTAGCTCAATTTAAGGTATACATAGGTCGGATTGGTTCGAATTTTTAATTATCGAACCAAATCAATTGTTTCGATCATTAAATTTAAAGACCAAACTAAACCAAAAACTTGAATTTTTCAATTTTGGTTTTTTTTGGATTTTTGTGTTATTCAGGATTTTTCCAGTAAAATCTTCGTAGAATAAAATATATAATTTGTGCTCAAAATACTTCTTTAATCCTAGTAAAATTCAATTATATAAAGTATTTTTTAATAAAATAATACAAAGATGTGTCATGGTATTATCCTAAAATATTCAACAATAAAGACACCCTTTTTCACTTTGATTCGCTTGAACAAGGTTCGATTCATCTTTTTTTTTAGTAACTAAATATGTTTATTTATCAAGTAATATTTACAAAACATTTCTATTCATTAGTTTGATCTCGGACATCATCCCCAGATTCAAACTATAGCTCTCAAGCTATGTCTTCTAACTACTATCCTAATTACATGATATTAGGATAGTAATTAAGAACTTTATCTCTTCTTCAACCTTTGAATTATGTTGCCTCGACCATAAATTTTTTGAGCTAGTTGTCGAACAATTGCTTCAATGCTCTTCCATTTCTTTTAAAATATTCTTGAGTTCCTCTCTTACCATATGCAATAGACTGCACCTACTAGGGTTATTCTGTACACTTCTACTGTAAAGCTCCTTCCTTTATAATGATTTGTAAGGTTCGATTCATCTTTTGTGTCTGCGTGACACACTAAAAAATTGGTTGGAGAGTTAAATGGAACGATCATAACAACAAGTATTAAAGTAAAAAATGAAAACAAATTAAAGGGATTGCCCATATATTTGCATATATATATTATTAATCGTCTAATAACAATAATAATAAATCAATATAATTTTACAAATAAAATTTTAGGAGAATATTAAATATACAACCTTATCCTTACCTTTATATTGGAAGTGTTAAATAAATTTTTTATACAATCCTCATAAGCGACCAAATTTTAATGAATGTAAACAGTTAGATTGTACAATCCTCGTTGAGTAATTGACACCACAAAAACACCCACCAATTAATTTTTCAAGAAATGATAAAGTGAAAACATCTTGTGAGTTGGGACGACAAAAAGAAAAGAGATCTTTATACAAATAGCTGAATTTGATATTTACTTTTATTTTTTAACCAGTATTCATATATATTATATACTCCTATTTATACAAGTATTATATATGAATTTATATATATATATTATATATTTATCGATTATTTTTAATTTAAGTGATTTGAATAGATTACTATTTAAGATAATTTTAAAAAAAAACGAAAAATCTGAACAATAAAGATCTGTACTGCTTTATGGTAATGTAAACTATGAAAAGTCCAAAATAAATATACTAGGTTTGACCTAATTTATTAATCTGTTCTTAGAAGAAGAAAAACTGTTGTTAGCAAGCTAGTTTGGACGAACGTGGATTAAATTAAGTCATTAATAGTTATTAATTATTTGTTTGTTTGCAATTGTCGGCTAATTGTTTTACGTTCTTTAACTCCTATTAGACAAGTGTCTTGATTAAAGATTCAGAAGTTCGTATGATATCTAAATTATTTGCTATGTGATTTGTTTATTGTATGCTTTACTATTAGCCCTCCAAATTAAATATTTTGCGTATCTTTCTTAAGTCAAATTTTCGGTCGTAACTTTTTTAATATCTTTAAAGTAAAATGACATGTTATAGGATTTTTTTCTTATAAAAATTGTGAAAGTAACTTAATGCTTATTTCATATACATCAGCTAGTATCTGGTCTAGGCTTTAATTGTTCGCGTTAATTATTTTAAGTAATACTTCTAAAATAAAATTCTAAATAAGAAATTCAACGTATTGGACAAAACATACAAAATTAATTTTTTTTCTTTTCGGAATCCCAAGAAAACTGACAGCCGCTACTGTCTTTACCACATGCTTTATCCTTTGGGTGAACACTCTGTGCGCACTAGATAACCCTCACCATGTAGTAGCCTGCAAACCACACAGGGACGTAAATTACACTAGGCAAGTCCCGTGCTACAGGCTCAGACCTGTTGACATGAGAGATTATATGGCTTCCAAGCCAAAGCATAAGTGACATAAACCTATATATTAATTGTATATTTATTGTATGTTCATGGTATACATTGTAGTGGGCTGTGATGATTATTGATGTTGGATTGTGAATATCTGAGCCCAAGTTTATTTTAGTCTTGGGTCGTCTGACCCGATCCAAGAGTGGAGTGATGTATATAATTAGGTACAGATATTTTGTAATTGAGGGATTCATTTTACTTGACAGATTTTCTCGATCTTCTGGAGAGTACTCTCAAATACTCCCTTTCTCTCTCTTATTTCTCTCACTATATCCTTCATGTTCTTCAGCTTAATCTTCACGTTTTCATAGTATCAGAGCCGGATGATCTTCGGATCCTTCTCGGTTGCGTGTTATCGATCCTGTTCGAAGCTTTTGCTGAAGTTTTTTTATGGTTATCGGTGAGAGATACTGTTTGGAGATATTCCAACGAATGTTGAGCGGATAATTGGAGCTTTCCTGTTATTCAAGGTTCCGATCTTGTATCAATGGGTGTTTTGGGTAATTTTCCGGCATCCCTGGTTTTATTCCGACGAGTTCTTCAAATTCTAGGGTTTTTCGACTTTCGGACCTACAGCTTTGGTGTTATCCGATGACTTTGTCTTCGCTTGATAGACGTTTTGGGTAACTTTCCGGCGTCTGTGACCTTATTCCGGTGAGTTTCAGAACCTACGGTTTCCGGTGTTGGACCTAGGATTTTCTCTGTTAATTGAAGGCCGATCTTATCCGGTCGCGAAGAAGGAGGGTAACTCTGTCCTTATTTTGAGTATTGTATGCTTTGTATGTGAGTATCTGGTTCCGTTATATTTTGCTTGCCGAAACTGTTTTCCTTTCAAGCTGGTTCATTAATCATGGCTTCTAATACGAATGCTGGTACCTCCTCGGTAGACTCTACCAGCCCCCTTTTTGTCTACTCCTCCGATGTTCCTGGGGTCTCTCTTGTCCCCACTCCCTTCTCGGACAGTGGTTATGGGGGTTGGAGGAGAGAAATGATTGTTGCGTTATCTGCTAAAAACAAAATTGGTTTTGTTGATGGCACGTGCTCCCGGCCAGTCACTAATGTGGCTCAACAAAGGTTATGGGACAGGTGCAATAATATGGTGATTTCTTGGTTAACTGCCTCCCTCTCCCCTCAAATTGCTGAAAGTGTGCAGTATTCTGATACTGCACAGAGTATATGGTCCCAACTTCAGGCCAGATATGGAACTGCAAACAGGACCAAAATTTTTGAATTGAAAAGAGAGCTTTCTAACACCTCTCAAGGGTCCCTAGATGTAGCTTCATATTTTAATAAACTGAAAGGTCTGTGGGGTGAATTAGAATCAATGTGTGCCAATCATGGCCAAAGATGTGTTTGTGCTGCCAAAGATGGTATAATACAGGAAAATGATAAAAATAAGGTATTGCAGTTTCTAATGGGCCTTAATGAAGCATACATGGGGGTAAGGAGTAACCTTTTGATGATGCAGCCACCTCCAACCCTTGACAGTGTCTATAATATGGTCCTCAATGATGAGAAGCAAAGACAAGTCCAGTCTCCTTCTCACTTTAATCCAGACTCAGTGTCTTTCAATGTCCATACTATTAGGCATTCAATTGGATTTAATAAGGCCACAGTGCCTAATCCTTCTCCTCCTTTCAGACAAAGAGTCAATTTTGATCAAGCCAGAGGGCCTTTATTCTGCAGATACTGTAAAAAATCTGGACACTTAATTGATAAGTGTTTCAAGATTTATGGGAATCCACAAAGTACAAATTTTAACAAGGGGAGGAGACCTGCTGCTGCTCATCTTACTGATGGTGTGGATTTCCCTCCTTCTGATGGACATATGTCTGTTCCCCAGGGAATCCTCCTGAAAGCCATCAATCTGTTCCAAAAGTAGATGGCCACAGTTCTGTGATACCTGGGTTGAGCAGACAACAGTATGATCAATTGATGAGCTTATTACAATAGACCCAGTTAGGGGACTCCACTGCTCAGACTCCTCCTCCCATGTATGCTGCTAACTTTGATGGTACTATGCTAACTGAGAGCCCTATTTCTGATTCCAAACTCTGCATGCTTACCCATATTATTCTGTCACCTGGATCATAGATTCAGGTGCATCTAATCATATGACACATGATAAACATTTACATTCTAACATCACACCTTTAACTGTGCCCTATCTTGTCACTCTTCCTAATGGCTATAAAGTGAAAGTAACATGCACTGGTTCTTTTGCACTAACTCCATTCATTACCCTTTATAATGTGCTGCTGGTTCCTTCCTTTAAACACACCTTGATTTCTGTCCACAAGTTAGTGAAGCAGTTGCATTGTGTAGTTTTGTTCACTGAAAATTCCTGCTTACTCCACATGATACAGGACCCTTCTCTGAGGAGGCCTCTGGATCTTGGTAGAGAAGCTGCTGGCTTATATAAACTGGCTTGGGTTCCTCCTTCCCCTTCTTCCTCTATTAGTTGTTCATCTACTTCTGCATATTTTGTGTCTGCTTCTTGTAATGATGACATTTTGTCTAATAACAAGGCTGTTCCCTTGCCCTCACATATACATAGTTCCATCTGTAATAATGTTGTTACAACTAACATGAATTACATTTGGCATTTAAGACTTGCCCATACTTCAAACAAATATGAGACATATTTCTGGTTTGTCTTTTCCATTTGCTTCTAAACAACCTTTCCCCTGTTCTGTCTTTCCTATGGCAAGACAGACTAGACTCCCCTTTCCTGATCTTTCTATAATCACCTCTAGACCCTTTCAATTATTTCATGTGGATACCTGGGGGCCCTATCATACTCCAACTTCCTCTGGTTGTAGATGTTTCCTTACAATAGTTGATGATTTCTCTAGGACAACCTGGACACACTTAATGGGATTCAAAAGCAATGCTTTTTCTGTGCTTAAGTCATTCCTTTGTCTGCTTAAAACCCAATTTAATGCTGTGGTTCAAACTGTTAGAAGTGACAATGCTTTAGAATTGGGGTCTAGCATTGAGAGTATATCTTTCTTTAGTAGCCAGGGGATTATTCATCAAACCACCTGCCCTCATTCTCCTCAACAGAATGGTGTTGTTGAAAGAAAGCATAGAACCCTCCTTGAAACATGTAGAGCTTTACTTTTCCAATTTGGGCTACCTTGTCTTTCTGGGGGGACTGTTTGTTGACTGCCACTTACCTCCTTAACAAAATACCATCCAGAGTGCTTCAAAATAAGTCTCCTAATGAAATTTTGTATGGGAAAACTCCAACCTATTCTCATTTGAGAGTTTTTGGGTGCCTTGCCTATGCTACTGTCCCAATCCCTCAAAGGGACAAGTTAAGGCCAAGAGCCATTTCTTGTGTTTTCCTGGGTTATCCTTTTGCCAAAAAGGTTATAAATTGTATGATCTTGCTTCCAAAAAATGTTTGATTTCCAGGGATGTAATATTCCATGAAACCTGTTTTCCTTTTAAAACTGCTTCCTCTTCTATTCATCCTTCTGCTTTATCCTTTCCTTTTGTTCCACCTGTAGAACATTCTGATGATCCAGATTCTCCCATTCCCATCTCCTCTCCTCTTCCTCCTACATCTGTTCAAGCACCTCATCATATTGCTCCTGACTCTACTGATTCTGCTTTAATTCCTTCTTTCAATACTAATATCTCCCCTCCTGCTTTGGCCTCTTCCCCTTCTGTTCCTGCTCCCAGAAAATCTCAAAGACAGCATAATCCTCCCTCTTATCTTAAGGATTATGTCTGTCAACTTCCTGCCTTCTCTGGATCTTCATCTTCCTCTTCTTTGGAATCTGAACCTCTATATTACTCTCAAGCTGCATCTGTTCCAGCATGGCAGGATGCCATGAGAAAGGATTTTGATGCTTTGGACACAAACCATACTTGGGATGTTGTTCCTCTTCCTCCTGGTAAGAAACTCATTGGATGTAAATGGGTTTATAAAATCAAATACAAGGCTGTGTTGAAAGGTATAAAGCTAGACTTGTTATTAGAGGTGATACTCAGGTTGAAGGTAATGATTTCACTGACACTTTTTCTCCTGTGGTTAAAATGTGCACTGTTAAGTGTCTTATTGATGTGGCTGTGAAAATCAGTGGAATTTATTTCAATTGGATGTTAATAATGCTTTCTTACATGGTGATTTGGATAAGGAGGTTTATATGAAGCTCCCTCCAGGTTTGACAGTTTCTGCTCTTGATTCTGTTTCTGCCTCCTCTGCCTCTACTCCCCTTGTTTGCAAATTGAACAAATTCCTGTATAGGCTAAGACAGGCATCCATACAATGGTATGCCTATTGTCTTCTGCCTTATATTCCAGAGGCTATAGACATTCTTTGAATGATTATTCTCTATTCATCAAAGGTACACCAGGGTCCCTTGTGATTGTAGCAGTCTATGTGGATGATATTATTCTTACTGGGGATGACTGTGATGAGATTGGTGCCCTAAAACTGTTTCTGGATGATCAGTTCAGAATTAAGGACCTAGGGTCTTTACTTTATTTTTTAGGCATAGAGATGCCAGTTGTTCCTGGTGGGATGATCCTTAATCAGCATAAATATATTTCTGACCTGCTGCATCAGTTTGACTGTGTCAGTGTCTCTTCTGTTGTCTGTCCTTTGGACATTAATGCAAAACTACATGCTGATTCTGGTGACCTTTTACCTTTTCCTGATAAGTATAGGAGTCTTGTTGGTAAGCTCTTATTTCTGACTCATACTAGGCTTGACATATGTTTTGTTGTGCAACATCTGAGTCAGTTTCTGAAATGCCCCAGACTTCCACATCTGACTGATGCCCTCCGTGTGTTGAGATATCTTAAAGGTACCCCCTCTATGGGTCTTTCTTATTCTGACTGCAATGATTTCTCTGTTGTTGGTTATTCTGATACTGACTGGGCTGCCTGCCCTGATACAAGGAGATCTGTTACTGGGTTCTGTATTGTTCTAGGTGGTTGCCTGATTAGTTGGAAATCTAAGAAGCAACCAATGGTTTCTTTATCTTCTGCTGAAGCTGAATACAGGGCCCTCAGTAAGGTTGTTGCAGAATTGTCTTGGCTGCCTCGTTTATTTCTTGATCTTGGGGTTTCTATTTCTCTTCCCTTTTCTGTGTATTGTGACAGCCAGGCGGCTATTCACATAGCTAAGAATCTTATTTTTCATGAGCGGACTAAACACATTGAAGTAGAGATCAGCTCCAGAATGGCCTCATTCAACTGTTTCATGTTCCTACCACTCGTCAGCTTGCTGACCTTCTGACCAAGCCTTTGCCTGGCACTGTGCTTCATCCTTTGCTGCTCAAGTTGCAAGTGGTTTCCCCCTCCAACTTGAGGGGGGTGTTGAGATGAGAGATTATATGGCTTCCAAGCTAAAGCATAAGTGACATAGACCTGTATATTTATTGTATGTTCATGGTATACATTGTAGTGGGCTGTGATGATTATTGAAGTTGGATTGTGAATATCTGAGCCCAAGTTTATTTTAGTCTTGGGTCGTCTGACCCGACCCAAGAGTGGAGTGATGTATATAGTTAGGTACATATATTTTGTAATTGAGGGATTCATTTTACTTGACAGATTTTCTCGATCTTCTGGAGAGTTCTCTCAACTACTCCCTTTCTCTCTGTTATTTCTCTCACTATATCCTTCATGTTCTTCAGCTTAATCTTCACGTTTTCAAGACCCAAAAAGCATAGAGTTGGTTTCGAACCTACTTTGCCAAAATTTATAAAATTAATTTTGACCGCTAGGATTGTCGCCTTTATTTAGGTTCCTGATTAATTATTTTCTATATCTATATTTACAAATTATATACAAAATCATTTTAAAAAAAATCAATATCTTTTAAATTTAGCCCATCAATTATACGACATCCACCCCCATTTCCCAATAACCCTTATACATTTAAGATTTTGTTTAATGTCAAAAATATTTTCCCTTTTTTTTAATTATTATGCAAAATCTCTTTTTTTTTAATAGCCCCCCCCCCCCCCCCCCCCAAGAGACACACAAATTTCCGATTCTTTTCCTTTTCTAAGGTTTCAAAATCCAATTTCTCTTTTCCTTACTTATTACTCAAATTCTATTAGAGAATACATTTTTTTTAATGAATCTTATACGGTGTAAATTTGAATTAATCAAAATATCAAATAAGTATTAAACATCGAAACAAAAGTTGGATTTAATCCATAATCTACAATCCTAAATATATAATTAGTTTTTAAATCCAAATTCAAATAGATTAAAAAACATGAATTTCTTTGCTAAGGAAAGATCTCAATAAATGAAAAAGTAATAGAGCTCTTCTCCAACTAAATAAATGACCACAATCATATTATTTCAAAAAAAAAATCAATTGAAAAGTGAAAAAGGTGATGAATAGACAGAAGCATTACGTGGAAGGCAAATATGGGGTGAAGTGTACATTTCACTATTCCATTCCAACAAAAGCAGATTCGAATCGGTCAGTGGACCCCACATATCCTAATTCCTATCTATCTTAGACTTTGAGGCATCCAGCTATTAAATTCGAATCTTTACCCAAATAATCGATAAAATTTACCCCACTCTATTTTTAAACTTATTTGATTGGGTAAGAATTTTAAGAAAAAAATAATTTTTTCCTGAAATAGATGAAAAACAATTTACATAAATTAAAATAAAAGGAATATTATTTATTATTTTTAATCAATAGATATAAATTATACTCCAATATAAAAGAATAACATTGAATTAACGCAAAATATTATTTTTTGACTTACGGGTCAAAGACTCACAAGTTCGAAACAAATAGTCATTAATGCTTGCGTTAGAGTAATTTGTTTATATTTCTGCTATTTTGGGATACGATTCCTTTTCAAACCCGGCTAAACATAAGCGATTCAGAATTTGAAGTTTGTGGGTTTCCCTCATAATTTTAAATTATCATACAAATAATAACTAAATTAATAATTAAATATTTATAGATATTTAGTAAATTTTTAATAAAAATATAAGGTATACACAAAAACAGGTGGAATCCCGAAAACAAATAGACTATAGATCCGTTATTGTGCATGAATTCGAAATATTTTATGTACTAAATTGCCCGATATATATATATATATATATATATATAATTTTACATACGATAACTGTTATTTGTCATTTTTTTAAAATTTAAACGATTAGGTAAATAATAATTAAGGTTAAGTTTTCTATTAATAATTAGCCTAGCTCTAGCTAACTTCCTCATCCATGCCAAGTTGACAATTATCTATCCTATCAACGCATTATATTATGGTCCCCATAAATAAGACCCATTGTTCCCCTTATCATCTTCGTTTTCTATCGTTACATTATAGTCCACCCATATATTATTTCTTTTTTTATTCTCAACGGAAAAATAATTATATATTCACGTTTACAGGGGAGTTGGAAGGAATTTTAGGTAAATTTCAGAGTGCTGTACGCATGATTAATTTTTCGGCAAAGGCCAAATATACTCACGTACGATAACGTATTTTTTGTCATACTTTGAGTTTCAA
Organism: Nicotiana benthamiana; assembly: GCA_034376525.1. Classification (NCBI taxonomy): domain Eukaryota; kingdom Viridiplantae; phylum Streptophyta; class Magnoliopsida; order Solanales; family Solanaceae; genus Nicotiana; species Nicotiana benthamiana. Next base: position 72,651,636 of record CM067332.1, read on the forward strand.
TGTATTTTTACTATAATATAATTGGTTTGAATATATTTTTTATGTTAAATTTATTCAAGGTAAATATTCAATATGTGGTACTATTATTTGATAAAGTAAATATTATATGGTATGTTATCTCAACGCCCTAATCGATATAAAAAGTTACTAGTATTTAAAATATAATATTTTTCATAGTAACGACAATAGTAACAATAGTGATAAAGAAAAAGAAAATTTTAGCAGTGAAAACAAATAAAAGAAAGGATAAAATAAGTTAGAGACACTTAGGTACCAAGCCATGTAGCATCCACCTCATTAAATTTAGTGCCACATAAAAATAGATGTCTAATATGGACAAACTTAACGAAAATAAAATATATTTGAACGAATATTATAACAAATATATTTATGACATATTTGACCAAGCTAAAAAAATTTACTTATTTTAGAAAATACCATTAAAAAAAATACCATTAAAAGCCAAACTTTTTTGGTATAAATTTTTATGTTACATTATAATATATATTCAATAATAAAACTTTGCTATAGAATTAAAAAATATCGATATTTTTCATACGGTAATATAAATATATGTTATTATAGATAATTTCATTTTAAAAATACTCAGAATAAACGAGATTATTATTAAAAAATATAAGGAAAAATGCAATATATGAATCCATTTTTTGAATTTCAATCTGGCAAAGATAAATTTAGAGTATGTGAGTGTGCATTCCACATTTCACATCCACTTTGTGACTCAGCTGTTCCCCAATAATTGACTATGTTGAATGAAAATTAAAATAGGATTTTGTATTTTCTATATTTCACATAAAATTTGAAACAGTTGGAGAAATCAGATCTATACAATTCTATCTCCATTTCTCTAAAATATGGGTAATAAATAATACAGGCGGCTAGATCAACAGATCAGCTTTGTTCTGAGCTTCAAAATCATAACAACCAATGTTAAAACCTACAATACTTGGAGTTTCCTTCTTTAAGAAAACCCTCAAAGGTAAATTACTAGATACGTACAACCTTAGAAAATTAAAAATCAATAACAAAAGTATACACTTAATACTACTCCTATAATGTTATAAATCTTTTCTTAAATCAACTACGACAACGCTAACATTATCCGTACTGTGCCTAGCCAAGGCCAATTTGGTCAAAAGAATTGATGCATCTGAACACAACTGGTCGGAGCTTTCCCCGGCACCGGTCACAGTGATGTCATTTCCCGGTGAACCCTGTGGTGAGGGTGGACTCCTTGACTGCAAGCACATACGAGCAACGCCGCACGCGGTCTGGTTCGAGACAACGTCCCACAGTCCATCGGTAGCTAATATCAAACACTCGTCTTCATCGGTTCGTTCTGTGATGGTCACTTCCGGTTCCGATATAACATATGGTTTCAAGTAATTGTCACCAATAGCTCGTGACATGGCTAAAACTCCAAGGACTCTTGGCCCATCCCAATATATAACACAGCCACCAGCTTCTTTTATTCGATTCAATTCGTCTGGTCGATCAGGCTACAATACAAACATACACACTATTATAAGAAGGCTACTCAATAAAATTAGTGGCATAAAATCAAATTTATAAGCTTGGGAAAGGGATTGAATCTATGACTCACCTTATGATCGACGGAAAGAGGAATCGCGAGGCCATTTCTGCAAAGGACAGCACGAGAATCACCGCAATTAGAGACGATGATCTTATCAGGGGTAGCCACTGCAACAACAGCAGTTGACCCAACGGCATCACACTGCGGGGTCTGAAGTTCGCACCGACAGTTAGAGCTCGATCCACCTACAGCCCCACTCGAATAGTGGACAACTTCGTTATCCATTTGAGAGAAGCTCTTTGTCATCACCTCTTTCCACTGGGTTTCCCCTTTCTCCACCTCGTTTTTCACTATTTCGTGCATTCTATCTTTGCATTTCATAGCCACCTATAAAATAAGTCGAACAAATTCAGCAAAACTACAAATAAAAGAGAGGGAATAGTTCAGTGCTCGATTTGCAAAACATTTCTTACATGTGAACAGCCGTGCCCGTCATATACACCATAGAAATGTAAACTGTTTGAATTTTCGTGTTCTCCCTTGCAAAAGGAAGGGTGAACTGCTACTGCATCTTCCATATCGCGTCGTCTTCCACATACAGAAGTTGTACCAAACTTAGACGGATTATTATCACCAGCAACAACCTCAACACCCTCAATTTTAACTGAGGGAACATCAGATTCCGACGGATCCAGAGGTTTAGCTTCATATTCTTTCTCTGTTTCCTTCTCCGCTACATTTAACGAAGGCGTCAATGAAATCGTTACACTAGTTTCCAACTTCCGTCTCTTGTTTTGATCTACAACTTTCGCCATTTTGTGTCGTTTCGTTCCATTTTCCAACGGCGGAGCTAAACGGAACTGATGAATTTCCATACGACGTCGCCTTGCAGCTTCTGAACTTGGCTCAACTGGAGTTGTAGCTTCTGTTTCAGTTAAATTAACACCACAACACATCCCAGCCATTATATATTTCAAATTAATTTTTTTTTATCACAATTATATGACAGAAGATTGAATGAATAAAAAGCTGAAAATTAATCAATGAGAAGAGATACAAGAAATGTTTGAGGAGTAGACAGGAGAGGACCCATAAAAAATGAAGCTTTTAGGTACATAGGAAAGACCAAATTATAGTGGGGCTAATTTCGGGCAGCTGCCCCTCACGTCAAGGGCAGAGTTTGACACGTAATGATGTTGTGACGTAAAATTCTGAATTGAAGACACAGATCTTAACCGTCCATTTTTTGACAGATTAACACCACGTGTGGATCAGATTTTATAATAAAAAGTTTACGTGGGCCAATGAAAGAACGACAACACAATTCGCTTGCTGTTCTGACACGCATGTGGTACTTAGGACAACCACGCCGATTATTCGCCTTTCGATTAATAATATATTTTGCCTTTCCTTTTTAGATATGTGAAACGTGGCACGATCGTAGAGTACGAGATTTGTGTTTGCTCTACACGCCTTTCCCGCGTTTGACTAACACCACTTTCGTGGGTAAATAGGTCAACTATGGAAGTAAACTTCTTCTATATTTTCTCTTATTTATGTTGGTTTTCCTCATTTTAAGAAGGAATTATAACTTAAATGGATTTAATATCACTATGTTATGTGAGTACTTCCCTCCGTTTCTAGTGTCAGATCAATGATTTTAATTTTATGTATTCTAAATTTTAAAGTGACGATGTCTTACTTTTATATATCTTTTTTATTATCGTAATTTTTTAATATTGTTGTGATTTTATTTTTTTTATTGAGTATTTATTGAAATAGTTTCTCTACTTTCATAATGTAAGATAAAGTTTGTATATATATATTATTTTTTTAAGATCTTATTTTTGAAATCACATTAAATTTATTATTATTCTTTTAGTCTAACTAAAAGAATGTGATCTTTTTATATTTAGAAGTAAGTTAACTTAAAAATTCTTATTTAATCTATAATAGGTGATTCACAACCATACAAATATATGAAGCTAATTTTAGACGATACTTTTTGAAAAAAGAATTATACACTTTTTAAGCTATAAATTATAATAATTACATAATGTCACGTAAATTAGGACATGGAAAAAGTACTATTTATGTAACGTGTTGTGTTGATATTTCGATGTGATGGAGGAGTAATAAAATTGTACACCTTATTCAAAATAAATTAATGTCAAAGCTGAACTAATGGGCGCGTGAGGAACACGCCCATGGGATTGCAAGTAAGAATAGAAGCTAATTGTTGGAGTTAATTCTTTGGAATCACTCCAGTTGTGAAACACTAAAAACGTCTACGTAACAAGCGGAGATATTAGAAAAGAGGCATGGGACCCATAAATTGTCAAACATCAAATTGACGCTTAGGACAGAATATCTGAAGTTTGGTCATCCCAGAAAACTCAACACGCGTCTCCATATGACGTGGAGATGAAGCTGCTAAAAATTTCTCATCTTGCTATTTTACTCTCAACTCGACACGTTTTGCTGCTTTCTTATTTAATTGTGCCAACCCCTCATCATATTGGAAATGGCAAAAAGTGAATGGGAAGGATGTATCATGTATCTGTTTTTATTTTTTTTGTTTGACAAAACACATAAGTTACTTTCTAAATAACGAATTAAATTTTTATTATATATTTTTTATGAACAAAAATAACCTTACACACTTAACTTTTTAAAATATATTATTTTTTATTGTGCAATTTTTAAAATATATATAATATTATGCACTAATAAAATTTTAACACGGATCATTAATTTTTAATTAAAAAACAATTAAAATTATAACTATATCCCTCATTTTTTTCATCAAACCCACCATGGCCGCCATCTTCTTCCTCTCTTTATCGTCAACCATTGTAGTTTCTTTTTTCCCCTTTTACTTAAAAATAAAGTCCTATTAACTAACATAAATTACCAACAAAAAAATTTAAAAGTTCATTTTTTTCATAATAGAATCAAAGATTTTGAACTCATATTCGTCATATTTTTTATTTGTGTTATTCCGACTTTCACAATTAAAGCAACAAGGTTGTAATAATAAGAAAAGTATATTTCCTAAAAAAGAAGATTAAAATATTTATCCATTAATAAAATTAAAAAATATGTATATGTGCAAAAACTTGAGCTAAGTTTTAATAATTGGGAAAATTTTAGAAAATTTGCTCTTTCAAAAAATTTGATTTCACCACATCAAAAACTTAAGCTAAGCTTCTCTGCAAAACATATAATTTTTTATGCAAAATCTAGAGCCAAGCTTTAATGATTTGCCGGAGCTAACAAAAGCTTTAATATCTTAATCTAATCGTAATTTCTCGGACAAAAAATATGCAAAATATAAAAAATTAATCAACAAGAAGAGATATGTAAAATCATGGTGGGTTTATTTCAGAAGAAGGAAAGAGAAGTGAGACTAAGTGTTAAGGAGCGGTTATGGCAGATTTGTGAAATTTTTAAACAATGAAGAAGATGACTCAGTTTAAAATTTAAAAAAACTAAAAAAATAGACATATACACAAAAGCTTAATGTTCATGCGCTTCACTTGTTGGAAAATACACGCACTAGCCAAGTTGGCAAATATTAGATACACTTTGAAAAAATTGAGTGTGTAAGATTATCTTCATTCACAAAAATTGTGTAACAGGAATTTGGTCCATGACTCAGGCGGTAAATTATGTATTTTACCTTTTTATTTTGAGTTAATACATTAAAATCCTCTTAAACTATAATATTTTAATGTGTTTCCTATTTAAATTATTTGGTATATTCAAAATTCTCCTGAACTATATTATCTTTCATATTAAAATTTCATCTCACTGATCAAACATAAAGTGTGTAAATACTTACTTGAGAGTGTGTGACATTCGAAAAAAAGTCATTAAAATTGCTCATATTGTTATAAATAGGACTCTAATTAGAGTGAATGTCTATCTTATAGAAGAGTTCTACTTTGAGGCTAAGTCTTTTCTCTTCCTATAAATAGAGGGGTCTTACCCCATTGTAAATCATCCCAAAGTATCAATAAGAATACTCCTCTCTCTCTACTTTTCTCTCTATTGTTCTTGTTCTTGTATTATTGTTCTTGTTCTTATATTATTTCACAACACATATAATAGAAAATAATGGCAAATTAACCTAACACTCTTTTCACATTTATTTTTTTAATAAATATTCTCTTTATTTCAGTTATATTCACCTTTCTTCCGTAATTTTTTTTCATTATTCCTTTTCTTTTAAAATGTTTCCTCCTTATTGTTCATCTTTTTTATTTTTAATATTTTTTTAAATCTTCTTATAAAGCTCAATACTTTATAGAAAATAAAATTAAATATCTTGAACCTACTTTATGTGACGTGGAGATAAAGCTGCAAGAGACTTTCTCGTCTTGCTATTTTACTCTCTAAGCAACACGTTTGGAGCTTTCTTATTTAATTGTGCCAACCCCTCACCATTTTGAAAATGGAAAAAAGCGAATTGGGAGGATGTATTTTTTTTATTTATTTTCATCCGACGTTTAATATTTATATTACGGTCTTGATTAATTTAAATTCATATTGCATGATATTTATTTAAATAAGAGGCACTTCTTGATATGATTTATTTTTCACCTAAGGTTTAAATTTGAAAATCTTTGATTAATAAAAAAAAATCTTATCAATCTCACTACATTCCTTATTGGAGAAGAATATTGTAAAAGTTCACCATTATCGAGTAGAAAAACTTAGCAGAGAGAATCGAAGAAGAAGAAGAATAACGGGAAAAATAGTGTTAACTAATTTTCTGAAAAAAAGCTCAAAATACATACACCTCTATACACATATACATATATGTTTTAACTATCACTAACCTCTAACAACTATAATGTTTGTACAAGTGAATAAATCACATAGTAATTTCTACACCCCCATTCAAGGTATGTATGGTGAAAATATTTAGAACACCTAGCTTGGACACTAAATGATAGTGTTGAGCAGTTCCTAGTCCTTTGGTGAGCAAATATGCTTCCTATTCCTTTGTGGGCACATATGTTGGATGCATCAATCTTTGTTGCACCTTTTCCCTTTCGAAATGACAATCTATCTTTATATGTTTCGTTCGTTCATGAAACATTGGGTTATTAGTTATCTGCATAGCTGCTTTACTGCTTGTGTGAAGTTGAATTGGAGTAGCAACCTTTATTTCCAATTCTCTGAACATTCCAACCAACCATATCAACTCAGACACGGTCAAGGCCATGTTTCTATACTCAGATTGTGCTGAACTCCTTTCACTATGGCCTGCTTCTTAGATTTCCAAGATATTAGTGATCCACCAAAACTTCTCAAGGTACCCAGTAACAGATTTTTTGGAGTTAGGACAACTTGCCTAATCTGCATCGAAATGTGCACTAAGAGTCATGTCCCTAACTGCACTCATAAGAATTTCAAGCCCTAGCTCATTCTTCACATACCTGACTACCATGCATGCTGCTTCAAGATGAGACTGCTTTGGAGTTTGCATAAATTGACTTAGAGTCTACACGCTATAAGCAATATAGGATCTTGTCAAGATCAAGTATAAAAGCTTTCCGATCAACCTCTGATAGCTATTCACATATGCTAGTGTTGGATTATTGTCCATGTGACAATGTCCATCATAATCAACAGTTGTAAGTCATTTATTTTGTTCCATCGGTGTAATGGTAGGCTTGGCACCAGACAGTCCCAATTCTGCTATAAGCTCTAGAGCATATTTCCTTTAACATAAAAGAATTCCTTTTGTATACCTGCAGACCTTAATGCCCAAAACGTATTTCAAGCTTCCTAGGTATTTAATCTTGAAAGCCTTGTATAGTGTGATCTTTGATTCTTGAATCATTATAGTGTCATTGCCTGTGATTAGAAGGTCATCATCGTATACAAGTTTAACAACCTGCCTTATATTCTCCTCTTTGATGAACAATGAGTGATCATGTTTGCTTTATATAAAACCTACTACCAATAGAGCTTCTGTGAGTTTCAAGTTCCATTGTCTTGATGCTTGCTTGAGTCCATATAGAGATTTAAGCAAACTGCATCCCTTGGAATCCCCTTGGCTGCTGAAATTAGGTACACTTGCATATAAACTACTTCCTTTAGATCATATTGAAGAAATGCATTGTAAACATCTATTTGGAAAAGAGGCCATTGGCGCATAGCAGCCAATGCAATGACTGATCTCACCGTGACCACATTGACAACTGGAGAAAAGGTCTCCGGATAGTCTAGACCTTTTTACTGGTTGTAACCCATGGCAACAAGTCTTGCTTTAAATCTATCAACTTCTTCATTGGACCTATACTTAATTTTGTATGCCCATCTGCACCTAGTGGGCACCTTACCCTTAGGAATATCAATGACCTCCCAAGTATTATTCAAAACTAAGGCATCTACTTTTGTCTTCATGCCTTCAACCTATCTTGGGTCCTTCATGGCTTTTGTGTATGATACAGGTTCTTGGTATTGGGGAGAGGTGATTAGGTATGAAATGGCTAGAATGCAGGTTTTCGAGGACATGGCCCTTGTTAGGAAAGTCTGGAGGTCTAGTATCAAAGTTGTAGGATAGGGGCTCCTAGAGTTTTTCGTACTCCTCACCCGGGGTTGAGTGAGGATTGGTAGGGCTATCCATAGATGATTTGTGTATTGGATTGTGTCTACTGTATGGTAGTTATTTATGGTAGTTACTGTCTAATTATTGCATGCTATTTTATTTATGATTCTTTTTTTTAGATAATTATTTATGTTATTTCTGCTGGAGTTACTAATGCTCTTTTGCTTTTATTTTTGTTTTTATTTTTCCTTTTCTTCACTGAGTCGAGGGTCAATTGGAAACAGCCTCTCTGCCCTTTCGGGTAGGGGTAAGGCCCGTCTACATATTACCCTTCCCAGACCCCACTCAATGAGACTATACTGGGTAGTAATAGTTGTTGTTGTTGTATAGGTTCTGTTTCTTGTGAGGTAGACGTCAAGCAATATTGATAAGTAGCTTACAAGGCACTATAGTTCACATAATTGGATATTGGATATGTGCAGGTGCATAAGGATGCTCCATTGATTGGGCAGACATAGTCTTGCATCCAAATATGTGGCTTGGAACCTTTCTTGGATCTTATGAGTTGTACAACTTGAACCTCCTCAGTGGCTTCATTAGCTGGTATTTTCATATTATAAGCAACATCTGCATCTGGTGTCTGTTCACCATGACCTGGATCAGCTCATGTGAGGTTGTGCTCTTGTTGCATCACTTCATGACCATACTCAATAGCTGGTTGACTGCACCATATCCTTCTCCTGACATATGTGGTTGTTATTGATGCAAAGAGTAGTCTTCTCCTTTTGGTTTTAGTTCTAAGAACATATGATCTTGTTGTGTATCATCCTTTCCCAGTTGAAAAGGAAAATAGTTTTCCTTGAATCTGACATCTCTACTAACAAAGAACTTTCTTCTCCTTAAGTCATATAGCTTGTATCCTTTATGAGATACTGAATATCCCATGTGAATAACAGTAATGGCTTTAGGATAAAATTTGTCCAATTTCTCTGTCACCGTATTAAAGCATAGACAACCAATACTTCTTAAGTGCGTTATATTAGGTGCTCTCTTATGAAAAACCTCATATGGAGACTTCCTGCTAGAACTGAAGAGGCCAATTGATTAATAAGATATGTTGCATCCAGTACACAATCTCCCCAGAATTGTAAAGTAATGCTGCCTTGAAATCTTAGAGCCCTTGCCATCTCCAGAACATGCCTTTGTCTTCTTTCCACTACTCCATTCTGTTGTGGAGTATGTGGCCAGGTGCTTTGATGCAAAATATCATTATTTATTAAATAATCTTGACATTCATGACTAAAGAACTCTGCACCATTGTCAGTTCTTAATACTTTAACATTCATACCAAACTGTGTATATACCATTTTAAGAAAGGATTTTACCACAACAAGAGTATCATTTTTCAGTTTCATTAGAAAAATCCAAATCATCTTAGAGTGATCATCAACGAAAGTAAAAAAATATCTATTTTCATTATATATAGACACTCTATATGGACCCCAAATGTCTATGAATCAAATGAAATATGTCTTCAGCTCTGTTGCTACTTAAAAGAAATAGTTTCCTTGTCTGCCTAGCAATGACATATAGTGTAATTATTAAGCTCGAAATCATAAAACTTCTTGTCTTTAGGGAAATCTAACTGCTTTATGACTTTAATTGGCACATGCCCAAGCCTCACGTGGCAAGTAGTGAAGTTTGCTTGTATTCCTTCTACAAGACAACTGTTGATCCTATGTGCCATTTTTATTTCCGTTGGACCCTTTAGGAATCACTAGATAAAGAACACCCTTCTCCTTACCAATTCCCTTCACTTTTCCAATGTACAGGTTCTGAAATGCACAAAATATTCGGTTAATTTTGACACAGACAACAAGTTGTATTTAATATCAGGCACACACAACACATCATGAATCACATCATGATCTATAAGTTTGTGACTTCCTTTACAGATAATAGCCACAATCTTACCGTTTGGGAGGTTGACACTACCTTTACTTGAGTCAGGCAATCCAGACATTATTTTCAACATAGCATTATTAGATGTCATAGGGTCAGTAGAACCAGTATCTACAATCCAGTAGTCAGCTAGATCCTCTAGAGATTGATAATTAGCATTACCTGCCATACATGCTATATGTTCTTCTGATTTGTCCTTGCTTATCATCTCCATGATCTGGTTGTATTGCTCATTAGAAAAGAAGTTGAGAATTCCTTGACTCATCCATGCATTATCCTGATGTGCAATAATATTTTTGCCGGAACTGTTATCACTCATAGCCATGTTAGGCTGCCTATTTTGCTGTGGTTTCTTCCCCTTGAACTCAGATGGATATCCAACTAATTTGTAATATGTATCTCTTGTATGTCCTTTGTTTCGACAATATTCACAGTACAAATTATTGAATCTCTTAAACTTTGACTGACTATCTCTATACCTCATAAGAGCAGTAGAATCACTTACTTCATTTATCATATTAATATGTGAATTAGTCTCAAACACTCTTCTTTGATTTTCTTCATTTATTAATATTGCACATGAACGACTGAGAAGGTGATGAGGATTGAAGTAAAATCCGACTCCTAATTGCATTATATGATTCATTTAAGCCCATTATATGATTCATTTAAGCCCATTAAAAATCTCTAGTTCCATTCGTAACAGGAAGAGAAGGAATCATGGAATTATATTCATCCCAAAGTGACTTCAACTTAGAATGATATACTGAAATGCTAGATGTACCTTGAGAAATGGTATCTATCTCCCTCTGAAGGTTGTAGATCTTAGATCCATTAACTTTATCAAAGCGATCCTGCAGATCTAGCCACACTTCATGAGTATCACTAGCATATACGATTCCATTCTTCAGATCTAGTGAAAGCGTGTTCATAATCCATGTCAAAACGGTAGCATTGACTCGCTCCCATTCCTCCTCCAAGTCTATTGTAAATTGAGCTTTTGTACAACTCCCATCGATGAACCCTAGCTTGTGCTTTGCTCGCAATGCAATCACCACCGCCTTGCTCCAGTCTGAATAATTCTCAGTTTCTTTGAGTTGTATCAATATGATGACATTTTCAGGTTTATCAGAAGGTTACAAATATAGAGGATGATGGGGATTGTCGATGTCCAGATTCACCATGAGTGGCTATCAAAAGTTGGCTTCAAAAACTTGAACTATTATTTCATAGTTGTATTAATTGACTAATTCCTCGTCTCGTTCGATCTACTCGAGCTCTGATACCATGTAAAAATTCATTATTGTTGAGTGGAAGAGCTTAGTAGAGAGAATCAAAGAAGAAGAAGAATTGCGAAAATGATAGTTTTAACTAATTTTCTGAAAAGAAGCTCAAAATACATACACCTCTATACACATATATGTAAGCTCAACTATCACTAACCCCTACAACTAACCTCTAATAAACTATTACAGTTGTATAAGAAAATTAATTACGTGTTAATTTCTACATATATCTCTCACACTCAGTCGTCCACCTTGTATTCCTTCTATTTCGATTTAGTCCATTCATCTTTTTAGATTGAGACCAGGTCCGAATAGAGTCGTTCCAATAACCGGCAAGGAGTACTTGATCAATATATGATAGCGCGTAAAATTGAGAGTGCTATTAAGCCCAAGAGCAATTTCAGTTAACCAAATTAAAGTTTATCTCGTGTAGTCACTGTGGGACTATGACCTTATTTTAAATAAACGAATAGATTAAAAGTGTCATATAAAATAAAATTATTAAAATATACTTAAAACCTATTTCCATTATAGCTTATGTGAAACTATGTTATATTGTTCCACTCTAACAAACGCTATAGTTTTTATATTTAATAATAATCCAATTTAAACATCTCGTGTATTCTTATTGAATAATATTAATGTAATTTGAATGTCATAATAAATTTAAAAGCATATATATATATATATATATATATATATATATATATATATATTTAAAACTGTTATATTTATATAAATATTATGATATATTAATACCACAAAGTTTCAGATATTTGTTTTTTCTCCTTAAATTCTATAACGAATCAAACATGTAACGTACATATGGAAAAAGAGAGTGTTACACATCTGAAATTTGATTTTAAATGACGTCCTCTCAACGTTTTCTTTTTGGTTCCCACTAATGTTTGTATCAGCTTAGTTTTTCATTACTATTTGATAGGTTACAAAATTCAATCAAGATTATTAACCTTGGTTTTTAGAATGCAAATCTACCGTAGTGTTTGACGTTTTATTTTCCTAGTGAAAAAGTCACAGCTTTTATGAAGTCTTTTCCTTTTAATCGGAGGAAAATATTTATTTTTCGAGATAAGGGAAAATATTTTTTAAAATTCATTCTTTAACTTTTTCTATTATATTCCCCACACCAACCAATTCACCCCCACATCCATCCACACAACTCAACCCAATACCCGGCCCAACCCACCCCTTCACGCCCACCCTATCCATACATTAAATAAAAATATTATTAATATTACTTTTTTATATTATAAATAGATTTTATTTTGTATTTCAACAGATGAGTATTTTTTTACATGATATAAAAAGAAATATTTTTCTTCATTTCAACAAAAAAATACTTTATTTTCATGGAAAACTATTTTCTTTCACTTTAAAAAATATTTTTACTCTGTAACTAAATACTACAAAATACTTTTTTCTCGGTAACCAAACATGGGATTTTCATGAAAATATTTTCCAGAAAAACTTTTTAAATGAAAAATACTTTCCTTCGTACCATACACACCCTAAGACTTGTATCTTTTGACTTGGTGTCTGCCAAAAAATTTGTGTTTAGAGTTAGAGACGTAGAGGATTTCTTCTAGAGAAATAATTTGTAAGAGACAAGTGTTAGTTTACGGAATATTTAACATTAGTATGTTTAGTATAACGAAAAATATTTTTCGTGGTATTTTTCAAGAAAATATTTTTTTAGAAAATAAATAATAGTCTTATTCATTTTTTTGTGGTTGGTACGTAAATTAAATACAATAACTTCTCACGAGTATTTATAAATAATTTTGATATAATAAATATGAAGTCATAAACTTTCAAACTAATAACTTTCCGAACCCACACATTTCATAAACTTTCGAACCGCAAAACTTTCAAAATCGCAAAATTTCGAACCTGTAAACTTAATAATTTCTAAACCCGTAAACTTCCAAACACATAAACCTCCGAACTCATAATTTTGAAATTTGTAAAATTTTAAACCTTTAAACCGATAAATAAAAAATTAAAACTGAAAAATATATTTAAAAATATTGGGTGGGGGGGGGGGGGGGGCAGGTGAGGAGGAGTTGGGGTGAGTAATGCAAAAAAATGAAAAAATAAAATTTGAAATTATAAAAAGATTAATGTTATGAAATAATATAAGAACAAGAACAATAATACAAGAACAAGAATAATAGAGAGAAAAGTAGAGAGAGGAGTATTCTTATTGATACTTAGGGATGATTTACAATGGGGTAAGACCCCTCTATTTATAGGCATAGAAAAGACTTAGCCTCAAAGTAAAACTCTTCTATAAGATAGACATTCACTCTAATTAGAGTTCTATTTATAACACTCCCCCTTGAATGTCTGTTCAATAATGTGCCTCGTTAAAACCTTAACTAAAACAAAACCTAATGGAAAAAAAAATTATAGAAAAGGAAAAAGAGTACACATGTTTGAATATGCGCCTATTGGTTGCCTCGTTAAAAACCTTGCAAGGAAAACCCAGTGGGACAAAACCTTGTAAGGGAAAAAGAGTGCAACGCGCATTAACTCCCCCTGAAAAAGCATCAATGCACATCCTTGAGCATTTGCATTCCAATCTTGTGCACCATCTTCAAAACGATCTTTTGTAGAGATTTGATAAATAAATCAGCCATATTGATTTGAATAAATATTCCGCACCTTGAAATTATCATTCTTGATAGATATGAACATCTTCATATAATGTCGTGGAATGACTCTTCAATATCTCCATAGAGGTATTCTCGATGCCATCATGCTTATAGTTATAGCAAGATACATATGTACACAAGTTGCACTTAGGATGTGGTACTTCAGGACCAAGAATTGTATATGCTTCAAGCAACTTCAATCTTTCATGGATTGACATATAAGTTAAGTCATATAAGCCATATAATAGACTTTAGATGCATATCAAGTTTTCATGTCATGCTAAACAAATAAGATATCGAAAACTGATTACACATACCATTGACTTTATACTTTCAAGTATTTGAACTACATGTCCAAAACTACATATCTTTCATATGGAATCAATTCTGCTTGAATTGTATCTCTTCCATTTATGATCACTTTGATCATTTGCTCATCTTCTTTATTAAGAAGTTCCTTTTGAAACCGATTTGTCTATACGCCTTAAGCGTATCAAAGACTTTGTCCTTCTGGGACTTAATATGAGCATTTACAGTGAGAATATAGTTACTTTCTTTGGGTCAGCAAATGCGTATAGCATGCTTTGCAATATTTTTCAATTGAATTATCCTTTTATGAACTTCAGGTTCATATTATGATATTCGAGGATCTATATATACAAATGATAATTCATCCCATGTAACCTTTTCTCAAGTGTTTATCATGTCTCCCCCTCATGTTAGAAAAACTAACTTGTTTCCTCAACTTTGAGAGTCCATCTTTGTGCATTATGGTGTTAATGAAAATATACACCGCACATTAATAATAATAAGATGAAATTATTTGGTTCCTGACCTTGAACCACTTGTGAGGGGAGAATATAATATACTCTCGTATACAACGTATATCAAACTGATATATATATATAACTTTGTTCTCATAAGAAACAGTTTAGCTATTAAGTGGAGGCACTCAATAATTATCTTGCTATACCAATTATGATATAAACCAACTTATCAAGATGAACTATCCTGAATAGAAAATCTAGAAATTATGCTCGAAGTTATATTACTGAGCAATTTACCTTGCAAGCACAGGCCAGGCTGAGGGTTAATAACGATCGCACATGTAACCATATCATAAATGCATCATATGTGGTATACATGGCAGGTGAATGGGCCCATATTCACCTTTGATATTTCCAGAATTTATGGGATTCAACCCGAACTCTTTAGTTGGTCAATTAATTAATGAGAACAACTAATACAAGAGAATTCGTAAAGAACTTTCTAGTTCTTTAATATTTACCCAGGTGAATTCTCTATTACTGCACATCATACTTAAAATGAGATGGCTAACCCGAATTCCAACTGAATAAATTATCAATATTGATAAACTTCAAATTTACACCATGACGTGTGCAATTATCAATAAACTTCAAGTTTATTATGGTATGGGTTTTTATACCAATAAATATCCTACTTTATTGTGGCATTCTTTTGTTTGTGTAGTACAAACTGGAGAATAAAGCGGGTAGCTTTTCATATACAAATTATCCCGCTACAAGTTGTAGTAATAGAAGATACCAAATCTTTCCTTTATTTAAAGTCTCAATATAATCAATAGCTTTCGCATATACTTTGGAAACTGAATAAGTTTCTTTGAGACTTACTACCACACAATATCTTATTGGTAATCAATTGCGTTTCTCCAACATAGTAATAATTGGCTCTTCTAGAGCTCTCAATTAATTTTGTACTACCACAGATTCATCAACATCCATGTGGTGAATATCTCTTTTAAAGAGAAAGTTATACCATTATGGTCATGGTCAAAATTATATGCAAGATATGTTTCTTGCATTATCGTTGTCCTTTAATAGTCATATTTCCAAAATATTTTGGCGTACAATAGGTACGTGACCAACGATTATTCATGCCATAACAATGACATTATTTTCATATATCATCTCAAACCTCCTTCTAGGGGTGAGTGTGGTATATTCAATACCAATGCGTCTGGCATTCGATTTGCTATTCTTTGCAAATGGATAATATTTTGCACCTCTTTTTCACAAATAGAGGTATGTGGATCAAGATGAGATAATGATGCATTTTTCCACAAAATTTCCCGTTTGGTTTCACCAACTTCTCCCCCTAATTTTGGGAAAAGTGTCTCATCGAATTGACAGTCTGCAAATCGTGCAGTGAACAAATCCCCTGTCAATGTTTCGAGGTAGCGAATAATGGAGGGCGATTCAAACTCAACATATATTGGTGCAATATGGCGGTGCTACAGGCACATATACTGCACATCCACAAATTCTTAATTGGGATATATTAGGTTCATGACCCAAAACTCATTGCAACGGGGAATATTTGTGACAATTCGTCAGTCAGAGACGAACTAGCATTGCTACATGCAAAATGGCGTGACCCCAAACCGAAGTGGGCAGCCGATGAACTAGCATTGCTGCATGCAAAATGGCGTGACCCCAAACCGAAGTGGGCAGCCTCGTTTTCATGAGTAAATGAGGTATTCAAGATTATTCTCATCTATTGTCTCAACATGATATCCATTTTGAATGATATCTTAAAAACTTAACAAGTTCCTCTTAAACTTGGAGGAGAACATTGCATTCTCTATGATAAATATTGTTCCTTTAGGCAGAGTTATAGTTGCTCTTCCGGAGCCTTCAATCAATTTAATTCCCATGGTTGACAACAAAAGAAAATATACGAACATGAGAATAAGCAAATTCAATCCGTTTGTCTCAATGTAATCGATTGTTAAACATACATAATCGATTATGTCTTAATATAATCGATTGTTAAACATACATAATCGATTATTTGCTATTTTGAAAAACTTCAGATCACACTGTCTTAATATAATCGATTGTTTAAACATACATAATCCATTATGTCTTAATATAATCGATTGTTAAACATACATAATCGATTATTTGCTATTTTAAAAAAACTTCAGATACTGTCTTAATATAATCGATTGTTCAAACATACATAATCGATTATGTCTTAATATAATCGATTATTAAACATACATAATCGATTATTTGCTATTTTGAAAAACTTCAGATCATACTTTCTTAATATAATCGATTGTTTAAACATACATAATCGATTATGTCTTAATATAATCGATTGTTAAACATACATAATCGATTATTTGCTATTTTGAAAAACTTCAGATCACACTGTCTTAATATAATCGATTGTTTAAACATACATAATCGATTGAATATGCTTAAATTTCAAAGATATTTTTATTTTTCAGTAGAGTTAATCGACTAACCTTCATCACAGATCCATCACCGATTAAGTGGTCTATTTTCCCCTCAGGGTGCTCAAAGAAGTCTGCCACATCCAAGTAGGTGATGTCAAAATTATCGTCAGAGACAGAATTGGTTTCAGGGCATTTACCTTTTAGAGATGCTTGATAAAGCTCAACCAAATGTCTTGGTACACGGCAAATTTTCGCCCAATGCCCTTTTCCACCGCAACGATAATATATAGTTTATGAACTATTTGCTTTTGGGTTCTCATTGTATCGTGCTTGTGGCAGAGTGATCAACTTCAGGTTGTCATATCTCTCCTTTAAACCATTCCACAAGATAGCTGGATCTTTGACTGTGATATATTCAATTTTCAAACCTTCATCAAGGTGATGGCGCAAGAAAATCAAGGCCATAGCATAGTCTTGGGTGGATGCATTATTTCTGTCTTTAATGGCGTCTCCAAGACCCATTGCATCCAAATGGATTTCAGCATCCAACACCCATGTTATATAGTTCTTGCCCGAGATTTCAAGGGCAACGAACTTTCTTTTCATAATGTCAGACATGAAACAAAATTACATCAAGAGCGTGTTCATACTTACGGGCTTTATTATCACATTCACTTCAGGGAATGGATTATAATCATCTGTTTGTGTTATATACAATCTCATGTCGAATATTACTTTCATAAAGTGAAAGATTATTTTGAGAATCTTTATTATTCTCATTATCACAATGATGACGATTATAATTCCGTCTATTGCCTCGTCCACATTCATTGATACCTTCATGGTAATAATTTTGTCTTCTTTCAGACTTATCACATACTGCTACCACATTTTCTAAAGGGAATGGAGCAAATTCAATTGGACAGATTTTTTAATTCTTTGCCCACAATCATACATGAATTTGATCATGGCAAGGCATAGAAATTTTACCACTTCATGTGAGTGTAATTTCTTACAAACTCCATTAGAGTTATAATCAAACTTTGTTGTCTTTGTTTGTACATGAGTCAAATCGTAGAATTTCAACAATTTGAAAGGGAAAAGTAAATTACTTACCTTTAAGGTATACCAATAAATGTTGTGATATCAAATATATCTCTTGTGTAAATTCCTTTCTTTCTCTCACGTTTTTCTCTTTCTGTTTCTGTTTCTTTCTTCTTTGTTTTTCTTTCTTTCGTTTCCACCCTTTTTTTTTCGTTTCTTTTCCTTCTTTCTTCATTCTTTCTTTTTCCTTTTTGTCCGTATAGAAATTCTGGAAGAAGGAAGAAATCAAATTCAATTGGTTAGAGACTCGTGCTAATAATGTGTTATGAAATAATATAAGAACAAGAACAATAATACAAGAACAAGAACAATAGAGAGAAAAGTAGAGAGGGGAGTATTCTTATTGATACTTAGGGATGATTTACAATGGGGGTAAGACCCCTCTATTTATAGGCATAGAAAAGACTTAGCCTCAAAGTAAAACTCTTCTATAAGATAGACATTCACTCTAATTAGAGTTTTATTTATAACAATTAAGGTAATTTTTTTTTTTTTTTTTTTTGCGGTTGGGGGTGGGGTGGAGATAGTAGAAGATGTATTAATGGAAAAAGTGATTTAAAAAAAAAATTTGTTTAGAAAGGAGTTGAGGTTGGTTAGTAAGGATGAAAAATGTTGAGAAACAATTTTAAAAAATATTTTTCCTGATAAATTATTTTTTTCATATTATCTGTTACTAGTATAATGCTTATCTCATACGTTATCTTGGTTAATCGAACGAATTACGTATATTTTTGTATTTTCTTTAGTATATTTCTCTTTTTTCTTGGATTTATTATTATTCAGGGTTTGTCTTAGTTCATCTGATTTCACACACCAGTTGGACGTTTCAATCCATTGTATCATAAAGTTTAAATATACTTCATCTCAGTAAATTTTTGATAAATTTATAAATATTTAAAAGTTATTTATTACTCTGTTTCCACTTGTATGACTGTTATTATTTAGGGAATCAAAATATTTTTTCTTTGAATACAACTTTGTTAAATATATTGCACTGTTGCTTGCACGTACGCATCACATTCCTCAATCTTAACACTTAGCTTAAGCCACAAATTGCTTTAGCCTCGCCAGGTGATAGGGTAACTTTTAAGTTCTTCTCTTAGTCTAAGTATATTCTAATCTAATACCTATGTATAGAAAAAATAATATTATATAGCCGCTTTCAAAATATATATATATATATATATATATATATATATATATATATATATTGTATTTTATATACAAAAATTAAATAAATTAATTTTATATACTTTTTTGAATATCGAATATAAATAATTTATGGCACACACTAAAAGTGATAATATGCCTACTTAATAGCACCCAAGGAACATAAGCCTCATGATGGGCCTCATTGTTGGACTTAAATGTAGATAGATAATGAATTTTGAGCCTAACTCATTTTCAAAGGAATTTTTATATTTTATGTCACGTAGGAAATTTTATTATTTTTAATGTTTAAGATTTAATTTAATTATATTTAATATATTAAATTATCAATTTTATATCATAATGTATTTTAAAGATACAATTAATGCAGCATATATTCCTGGTTAATTCAAGATAGTGTATATCCCTCTTTTTAACAAGTAATTCTCAATTTTCCCTCTTCTTTTTTAAATAAATAGATTTAGTGTTTGTTCTTTCCATGTTGTCTGGCAAAGTCGAATAATTGAACGAAAATTGAATACGGAACGTTAACGCTTCAATCAGAGGGAAAGTTTTTTTATGACAAAATTAAAGAACTGCAAATTGTATAACTTGCATCAAATGGATATGTGGCGTTTGGTTGTTTGGAAATATTTTATTTTTGTAACATCGTGACATTAAAAAATGCTCTCACCTACAGTGATATTGGTTCACAATCTAGACAAAGAAAATAGTATGTCGTTTCTAAACTAGATTTTTGACATAACTTCATTTTTTATAAAAGATTTTGTAGAAATTTAAGTCGTTTTGCATTTGTAAAAATAGAAAACAGTGCATTTACAATTAGAATATAAATAATCTATAATTTATCTACTATTTATCTACAAACTGAGTATATTAAATTTTAATATCCCAATTTCCATTTGATTGTAATTTAATTGGAATTTTCGATATAATTACAATTTTTGTAGAAAGTTTGTAAAAATTTTAGTCTTTTTGATTTGTGAAAATAGAAAACAAAGCATCTACAGTTAGAATACAAATAATCTACAATTTATCTACAAAATATCTACAAACTAGGTACATTGAATTTTTATATCCCGAGTTTCATTCAATTGTAGCATAATTGTGACTTTTGACATATTTGTGTTTTTTCAGAAGATTTATAGAAGTTTTAGTCGTTTTTATTTGAGAAAACAAAAAATAAAGTATCTACAATCAGAATACAAATAATCTACAATTTATCTACAATTTCTGCAATATGTCTTCTTCTTCTTCTTCTTCTTCTTCTTCTTTGAGTTTCAATCTAAAATTCAGTCAAAATCAAGTCGAATCTTTACCAAAACCCCTCAAAATTGAGATATAAACTCCAAACCATATTCCCGATTATTTTCAACAACACCCCTATCTAAACAAATAATGATTTTTAAAAACCTAAATTTGAATTCAAAGCATTCAAGCTTTTTAATAGTTGTCAATTATGGAATATATCTGGATGAATATTAACTTTCTGTTATGAAATAGAAGATTCTTACACTTCTATTTAAGGTGAATGTCTTTAATGTACTTAATTAGAGAGATTTTAGAGTCCTATTATTGGTAGCAAGATCTTCCTCCTCCCTATAAATAGAGGTGCTCTCTACCATTGTAATTCACCCCTCTCAACTCAATAAGAAGAACTCTCTCTACTCTTCTCTCTATTACTATTGTTCTTGTTCTATTATTCTTGTCTTTTGCTTTAGTTTATAACACGTTATCAGCACGAGACTCTACCGTCTCAAGTATCATTCTCGAAAATCCAAGGTATTTTCCCTCTTCCTAATTTAATTTTCGAGTATGTCTGACATTATGAAAAGAAAGTTCGTTGCCCTTGAAATATCGGGCAAGAACTATATGACATGGGTGTTGGATGCTGAAATCCACCTAGATGCTATGGGTCTCGGAGACACCCTCAAAGATAAAGAAAAAGCATCCACCCAAGATTGTGCGAAGGCCTTGATTTTCTTGCGCCACCACCTTGACGAAGGTTTGAAGATTGAATATCTCACCGTCAAGGATCCACTCGTTTTGTGGAACAGCTTAAAGGAGAGATATGACAACCTGAAGTTGGTCACTCTGCCACAAAGCACGATATGATTGGGCCCATCTGAGGCTACAGGACTTTAAGTCCGTTTCTGAATATAATTCTGCTATGTTCAGAATTACTTCTAAACTGAAGCTATGAGGAGATAACATCTCCGATTACGATATGCTTGAGAAAACGTTTACAACGTTTCATGCCTCCAATATGGTACTGCAGCAACAGTACCGAGAGAAAGGCTTTACGAAGTACTTTGAACTGATTTCTCTCTTACTAGTGGCTGAGCGAAATAATGAACTGCTCATGAGAAATCACGAAAATAGACCAACTGGGTCTACACCACTGCCTGAAGCAGATATGGTGCACTCTCATTATGCCAAACATAAAAGGGACCATGGTCATGGTCATAAACGGGGTCAAAGCCAAGGACGTGGACAAGGAAGAAATTCCAAAGAAGTCCGTCACCCCACAAAGAGAGATAACCACCGAAAGCAGAAACGGGATCCCGAAGATCCTAAGGCAAATAGTTCAGAAACTATATGTTATCGTTGCGGTGGAAACGGGCACTGGTCTAAGACTTGCCGAATACCAAGACACTTGGTTGACCTTTATCAAGCATCTCGAAAGAGAAAACGCCCTGAAACAAATTTTGTCTCTGATGACAACTTTGACTTCACCCACCTGGATGTGGCAGACTTCTTTGAGCAACCCGAGGGAAAGATAGACCACCTAATCGGTGATGGAACCATGATGAAAGAAGATGGAGCTGTTTGATTCTACTTGTATTAGTCAATGAATAAATTAATAGTCATTAGCATTAGCTCGTATTAGTTAATTCATGATATGATGTTAGTATTAGCCCTTTAGAATGTTTCAATATGCTCAAATATTTTTATTGTACAGTAGAGGTAATCGACTAACCTAAAAACTAGTCGATCGTCTAATATTTAGCAATAAAACGAACTTTTTTCCGCCAGGCCAGATATTCGAATATCAGAGTCTGATATTCGAATATCTGGGCCAGATATTCGAATATCAGAATTCCTATATTCGAATATCTGGCAAGATATTAGAATATGTGCTTAAATATTCGAATATCTAATATTTTTCGCATTAAAGTATTATTTTTTCCGCAAGGCATTATATTCGAATATTAGAATACAATATTCGAATATCCTAAATAACTGCTTCCCAAAACGCTGTTTAAACGCGAAACAAAAGAATTGAAGTTGTTTATACTTATATTTATGTATTTTTTTTGTATGTCAAACTATGGGATAGCAAATATGGATATCTCACAAAGCGAACTTGGACCAACGTCCAATTGTAAAAGTATTTGCCTAGTTGATTCATGTACTACACATACAATACTCAAAGAAAAGAAGAGTAATTGTGTAAGGCAAACATTACTACAATCTATGGAAGTAGTAAATTGATTGAAGGCTCCGGAAGAGCAATTGTAACTCTGCCCAAAGGCATGACGTTAATCATAGAGAATGCAATGTTCTCCCCCAAGTCTAAGAAGGACTTGTTGAATTTTAAAGATATCATTCAAAATGGATATCATATTGAGACAATAGATGAGAATAATCTTGAATTCTTCATGAAAACGAGGCTGCCCATTTCGGTTTGGGTTCACGCCATTTTAAATGCAACAATGCTAGTTTGTCGGCTGCCCGCTTCGACTTGGGTTCACGCCATTTTGCATGCAACAATACTAGTTTGTCGGCTGCCCACTTCGGTTTGGGGTCATGCCATTTTGCATGAAGCAATGCTAGTTCGTCGGCTGCCCACTTCGGTTTGGGGTCACGCCATGTTGCATGCAGCAATGCTAGTTCGTCTCTGACTGACGAATTGACACAAATATTCCCCATTGCAATTGGTTTTGGGTCATGAACCCAATATATCCCATTTAAGAAGCTTTGGATGCGCAGTATATGTGCCTCTAGCACCGCCATCCCGCACCAAAATGGGTTTGCAAAGGAGGTTAGGAATATATGTTGAGTTTGACGCGTCCTCCATTATTCGCTACCTCGAAACATTGACAGGAGATTTGTTCACTGCACTATTTGCAGACTGTCAATTGGATGAGACACTTTTCCCAAAATTAGGGGGAGAAGTTGGTGAAACCAAACGGGAAATTTTGTGGAAAAATGCATCATTATCTCATCTTGATCCACATACCTCTATTTGAAAGAAAGAGGTACAAAAGATTATCCATTTGCAAAGAATAGCAAATCAAATGCCTGACGCATTTACGGACTTGAAGAGGATAACGAAATCACACATTCACGCGGGAAAATGTTCCGATCCGTATTGAAGTCCCTATTGGACAAATATCTAGTGTCATATCCAATGAGTCAAATGCACGCCAGAAGCGTGGCAGACCATTAGGTTCCAAAGATCGAAATCCTAGAAAGAGGTAAAAGAACGATCTAAATGACACTATGAAAGAATCACATGAGGACGCTCATGATTTGATTAATTCCGAGATTCACGAAGAATCTATTGAGCCTGAGACTCTTGAAAATACGGAATGCAAGAATGTGAGGATCTCGAACCTCAGTCTGTGGTAGTACAAAATTAATTGAGAGCTCTCGAAGAGCCAATTATTACTATGTTGGAGAAACACAATTGAGTATTGTGCTGTAGTAAGTCTCAAAGAAACTTATCCAGTTTCCAAAAGTACACGCGAAGGCGATTGATGATATTGAGACTATAAATAAAGGAAGGCTTTGATTCTCCTATTACTACAACTTGTAGCGGGGTAATTTGTATATGAAAAGCTACCCGCTTTGTTCTCCAGTTTGTACTACACAAACGAAAGAATGCCACAATAAAGTGGATATCTATTGGTATAAAACCCATGTCATAATAAACCCGAAGTTTATTGATAAGTGCACATGTCATGGTGTAAATTTGAAGTTTACCAATATTGATAATTTATTCAGTTGGCATTCATGTTAGCCATCTCATTTTAAGTATGATGTGCAAATTCACATAGGTGAATATTAAAGAACTAGAAAGTTCTTTACGAATACTCTTGTATCACTTGTTCTCATTAATGAACTGACCAACTAAAGAGTTCGGGTTGAAGCCCTAAATTCTGGAAATATCAAAGGTGAATATGGGCCCATTCACCTGCCATGTATACCACATATGATGCATCTATGATATGGTTACATGCGCCATTGTTATTAACCCGCAGCCTGGCAGTGCTTGCGAGGTAAATCGTTCAGTAATCTAACTTCGAGCATAGTTTCCAGATTCTCTACTCAAGACAGTTCATCTTGATAAGTTGGTTTATATCAAAGTTGGTTTAGCAAGATAATTATTGAGTGCTTCCACTTAATAGCTAAACTGTTCCTTATGAGAACGAAGTTGTATATATCAGTTTGATATAAGTTGTATACAAGAGTATATTCTCCCCTCAAAAGTGGTTCAGGGTCAGGAACCAAATAATTTCATCTTATATTAAGGTGCTGTGTATATTGACATAATGCACAAAGATGATTTCCCAAAGTTGAGGAAACATGTTAGCTTTACTAACATGAGGGGGAGACATGATAAACACTTGAGAAAATGTTACATGGGATGAATTCTCATTTGTATATGTATATCCCCGAATATCATGATATGAACCTGAAGTTCATAAAAGGGATAATTCAAATTGCAACATATTGCAAAGCATGCTATACGCATTTGCTGACTCAAAGAAAGTAACTAAATGGAAGAGATACAATTCAAGAAGAATTGATTCCATATGAAAGACATGTAGTTTTGAACCTATAGTTCAAATGCTTGAAAGTATAAAAGTCAAAGGTATGTATAGTCAGTTTTCGATATCTTATTTGTTTAGTATCACTAATGAAAACTTGATAAGCTAAAGTTTATTATGTGACTTATATGACTTAACTTGAAAGATTTAAGTTGCTTGAAGCATATGCAATTCTTGGTCCTGAAGTACCGCATCCTAAGTACAATTTGTGTACATATGAATCTTACCATAACTATAAGCATGATGGATTTGAGAATGCATCTATGGAGATATTGAAGAGCTATTCCACGACATTATATGAAGATGTCCATATCTATCAAGAATGATGATTTCAAGGTGCGGAATATTTATTCAAGTCAATATGGTTGATTTACTTATCAAACGTCTACCAAAGATCGTTTTGAAGATGATGCACAAGATTGGAATGAAAATGCTCAAGGATATAAATCGATGTACTCATTAGGGGGAGTCAATGCGCGTTGCACTCTTTTTTCCTTACAAGGTTTTGTCCCACTGGGTTTTCCTTGCAAGGTTTTTAACGAGGCAACCAATAGGCGCATATTCAAACATGTGTACTCTTTTTCCTTACTTTAATTTTTACCATTGGGTTTTGGTTTTAAGGTTTTATTAGGCACATCATTGAATAGACATTCAAGGGGGAGTGTTATGAAATAGAAGATTCTTACACTTCTATTTAAGGTGAATGTCTTTAATGTACTTAATTAGAGAGATTTTAGAGTCCTATTATTGGTAGCAAGATCTTCCTCCTCCCTATAAATAGAGGTGCTCTCTACCATTGTAATTCACCCCTCTCAACTTAATAAGAAGAACTCTCTCTACTCTTCTCTCTATTACTATTGTTCTTGTTCTATTGTTCTTGTCTTTTGCTTTAGTTTATAACACTTTCATAATTGTAGCGCGCCTAAATAGGAATATTTGGAAGAATATTTAGTTCCAGATTTGTAGCGTATTTAATTAGGAAGGAATCAGCTCCTAATAATTAATATTTAATGAATAATATATATTTTGTAGAATAATTGTGAACATAGAAAATAAATATAAAATTATACATATTTTTAATAATAAAATTTCAGGGAAGAAAAAATCTCTTTTCAAAAGCATTAAGAGGTGAGTATTTATCCGAAATTATATCTAAAGATCATCACATTCCTAAGGTATCGATGCGGGTACTCAACATTCCACTTTCCTCCACATACTTTGGACATTTCGAGCTTGAATAACGTAACATCAGGTAATCATAATTTGGGATAAACCTAATATCATAATAAAGAAATGAACTTTAAATTTGATTTAATTCTAAATACTAGTTAAAGAAATGAGTATTGTCACTTATGCATTTTAAAAAAGGGATGGTAACTTCTCACCTCTAATGAAGGCGGAATGATATCATAGATCATCTCATCCCACCACAATTAATCAGTTATCATTAAAAATGGAAAACGAGAATGGTTTGTATATTTGTCTTTTTCTTAAACGATTTTCAGTCGTTAATTTACAAAAATAACAAAAGCAATTTAGCAATAGGCCAAACAAAACATCAGGAACAAGTGCTACATTCCATCGTCCAAAATTATAATAAAGTGAATGAGACTGTTTCTTTTTTAATTAAAGATTTCAAATTCGAATCTAATTTTTTTTTGATAAAAAGCATTTTCGTCGAATAGGATTTTATACAGTGCAAATATAAATATAGGCGAATTTTAATATGAATATTAAATATCGCACGAAAAAACAAAGAAAAAGGGGCTAGATACCTTGTAACTTTATTATATTCATTTCATTCGTGAAATTTGTAGAAAGAAAAGGTGTTTTAAAGTTGGCAGCTTAAATTTAGTGTTAACACAGCTGGCTGCATATCGACCTGTCAACTTGTAGGGACCGAGGTTCAGATAATAGGTTTAAATCGGAGGTGGATTTAGAATTTATATATATATATATATATAGTTAGATCTTTTTATAAGAGTTATCATCTATAATAGTATTTTATGATTATTAGCGAAGGCATAATCTTCACGAAATAGATTTAATTGTTTTTATACGTAGTGAGAATTATAATCATGTCCTTATATAAATTTTAAATTTCTTTAACCACTAAATTATATTTTTATATTATATTAAAAATATTTAAAATTTAATATATAGAGATAAAAAATAAATTTTATTTTATATATACAGTACAATCAATTTTTCTTGAAACTAATATTTAATATTATATTATAATATATATAATTCATAATAATATTTCATTGTATCAATCAAAAGAATTTCTGACAAATAATATTTGCGTAAAAAGAATTGACAGTATGCTGAATTATTAGTGAAATTTGTTTATTATTTGATCTTGAGATATTTTGTGATTTATCAGACAATGATAGTGACAAATGCTCCGTATGTTTCGATGGAGACAGATTTTATTTCAATTGAAATTTGATTATTCACCGATTTCGGCTGCACCAACTTGCCATTACTTTTATCAAGTGGTAATTGTTAACTTTCTCTCCTCTTTCCAATGTTTGCCTTATCTTTTCTTTTTAACTATCTGGTTTTAAAACTAAATAAACAAGTTTTAAACACAAGAATCAAATTAAAACTGTTTAACCTTTTGTTGTTTCAAATAGATATTATTTTTTTATTTTCAGAATATCGAGGTTGATATTTGGGAAAAGCAAAGTTTTTAGTATAATAGGACACAGATTCAAGATTTAAAATTTACGAATTTGGATTCTAGTTATTATGAATTATTGTGTATTAACTTTATAATTTATGCATATTAAATATTTTTTTAAAAAAATTTAAATAAAAGCTATTGAGTTGTACCGTACTGTAGGGTAATGAGCAGGTGTGCCCCAAAGTAGCACAGGATCTGCTTCGTACAGGGAAATGCAATGAAAATATACAGGTTAAGTGGGATGAATGTGTTGTGTACAATGCATATATATGCAGTATGAACCTTAATAAAAGAATTCATTTCTATTTGCCTTTTCCATTTTAGAGTTTAGTCTCTTTCAAAGAAAGAGTATTTAAGGGGAAAGGTTTTGATTATTAAAAAAGAAAAATAGGTTAGATTATAAGAAATGAATTTTGTTTTAGAGTCAAAGAAAGAATGCTCTCGGCGCATTTTAGAAAACCAATAGAACAGTGTACCATCTTCGGCGCACAATAGCAAGACTGCAATTTGTGCCGGAAATGGCTCGCCGCCGTTGCAACGCCGCTCCGACCGCTCCGACCTCTCCGATAGCACCTTCTCAACTTGTTACCCCTGCTCACGGTGTTGTTACGACACTGGAACCCCTGACGTTTGGGAACTTCATTCCACAAAAGTACCAATCGCCAGAGAATTTGCATGCAGAGGTTGAAGCAACTGTAAATACAATTCCGATGGATAATGAAGAGCCGATTAACTCGACTGCGAGACGATTACAATTTTCTGAAGTGATTGAACCTGCAAAATCAGTACAAACTGCTGCTAAAGTTGTTAGAGGAAATAGAGATGCACAAATGGGTAAGTCTCTCTCATTTGTACCTCCGATTGAAAGAGATGGACAGAAGGTGGTTAAGATCAGTGTAGAGGATCTACAATCTCAGGTAGATTACTGGGCAAATGCATTAATAGGATATGTAATTGGTGATAATCCAAATGCTAGAATGATAGAGAATTTTGTGATGCATGTTTGGAACTTTGTGTCCAAACCTCAGATTCTGTTGCATGCTGAAGGCTACTGTGTATTTCGGTTCAATAGTAAAGAGGATAAACAGATGGTTATGCAATCTGGGCCATACTCGTACAGAAACAAGACTATGGTGCTGAAACCATGGGAGATTGATTTTTCCTTTCAAAATGATGTTCTCAGTACTGTACCTGTATGGATCAGATTCCCTGGCCTTCCAGTGGGTTATTGGTCTGTTGATGTTCTGAGCAAATTGGCCAGTGCAGTGGGCAAACCACTGTACACAGATAAATTCACGGCACGTTATGAGAAAATCTCTTTTGCGAGAGTGTTAGTAGAAGTTGATGCTGCTTATCCTTTACCTGACCAGGTTGAAATTGAAACTCCTTTTGGTATGAAAGTGCAGCAGATTGAATATGATTGGAAGCCAAGTTTTTGCAATCATTGTTTAAAATTTGGCCATGATGCTATTGAGTGCTGGAATAATACCAGCAATGATGTAGAAATGGTAAAGGGTGAACAGGAAAAGGGAAGAAGGCAGAGAGCTAGGAAGCCAAGGCAGAATCCTAAGCAGGAGTGGATACCTAAGTTTGTTGCAGATGAAATGGTACCTATTCCAGCTCAACCAGAGCATATTAGTGAAGCTGTACAGCTGGAGACTAGTACTAATGGACATCAGCAACATACTGGTGATATGCAGCTGGTGAATAATACTGTGCCTCAGCATGAGTTAGATGGCTCTGGCAGAAACATAGCAGCTTCAGGGATCCTTTCAGGAATCAATGAGGTTATGATTGAAAATGCAGATAAAGGGAAGTCTACTGCAGTTATTATGGATGCTGGTGGAAGAGGCCAACAGGTGGATCCAGGACCTTCTTGGAATATTGTGTCTAATACTTCATGATTATTACTACTTGGAACATTAGAGGGCTTAATCAAGCCCACAAACAGGAGGAATTAAAAAGCTTTCTGTCTGTAAATAAAGTAGATATTATAGGTGTGCTTGAAACCAGAGTTAAGGAGCATAAAGCTAAAAGGATACTTGCTAAGGTTGCTAAAGGATGGAAGGTTCAATGCAACTATGCTGAGGATGTCAATGGCAGGATTTGGTTACTTTGGAAACCTCATATCCAAGTCTCTATCTCTACTGTGACTGATCAGTTTATACAATGCATGATAGAAGATGTTCAAGGTAAAATCAGAACTCATTTGAGTGTAGTCTATGCTCATAATACTGCAGGCAATAGGGAACAATTGTGGTGTGATTTAAAGGCAGTAAACATTCCCAGTCAGGATCCTTGGGTACTTAGTGGGGATTTCAATACTGTTTTGAACTCTGAAGACAGAATTGGATCTCCTGTCACTGATGCTGAAACCAGGGATTTCAAGGAGACTATAGATACCATTCAACTTACCGCCCTTCGAGCTAAAGGGTGGTATTATACTTGGTCCAATAAGCAGGATGCTGATACTAGAGTATATAGTAAAATTGACTGGGCTCTGGGTAACTTTCAATGGATTCAACAGTATGGACATCTTGAGACTGAATACATGAACCCTTCAGTATCTGATCACTCTCATATACTTATCAAGTTTGGCAATCAAAGGCTTCTACACCCTAACCCCTTCATATTTTACATTCCAGTCATGGAGGATCCTCAGTTCAAATCTATTTTGGAACAAACTTGGGCACAACACTGTGAAGGGACACCTATGCAGAAGGTATGGACTAAATTGAAGGCTTTGAAGCAACAATTGAAGGGACTTATTATCCAGATGTCTTCCTATAAGAAGAAGCTTATTCAAGCTAAGGAAACACTGGATATTGTACAGAACCAGATGCAACACAGCCCAATTGCACAGAATTTGTTAAATGCTGAGAAAGATGCATTGTGTGAAATTGAGAAATGGAGCAAGGTGGAGGAGCAGATTATGAGGCAGAAATCCAAAGCCAACTGGATTGAGTGTGGGGATTCTAATACAAAGTATTTTCATGCTCAATGGAAGATCAGAACTAGCCAGAATAATATCAGTTCTATATATACTGAATTAGGTGATAAGCTGACAGATCCACTAGCTGTAGAGCAGGAATTCATTCAAGTGTTCAAATCATTGATGTGAGAATGTGCTGATGAACTCCCTTGAATAAATACTGCTGTTATGAAGGAAGGCCCTTGTCTTACTGTATCACAACAAAGAAGATTAATCCAAGAAGTTATAGTGGAGGAGATCACAGAAGCTATCAAGGAGATGCCAAGGGATAAAGCACCAGGTGTGGATGGTTTTCCAGTGGAGTTCTTCACTAGTAACTGGGGGATAGTACAAGAATACATAATTGCTGCTACTATGGATTTCTTTACTACGTGCAATCTGCCTAACATGATAAATACTACAGCTATTGCACTTGTGCCTAAAGTCAATACTCCTACAACTGTAAAAGATTATAGACCTATTGCCTGCTGTACAACTGTGTACAAAATCATTTCCAAGATAATTACAAAAAGGATGAAAACTGTTATTGGCAGTATAGTTGGCCAGGCCCAGTCAGCATTTATTGAAGGAAGGAGAATCATTGATAATATACTGCTCAGTCATGAAATTTTCAAGGGATATACAAGGAAAGTTGTATCCCCTAGATGTGTCCTTAAGGTGGACTTAAGAAAGGCCTATGATACTCTAGAATGGGGCTTCCTTAAGCAGGTCCTTATTGAAATTGGATTCCCAGCAAAATTCCTTAATTGGATAATGGCATGTGTAACTTCTGTCTCATACTCCTTGGTGCTGAATGAGGGCCTCACTAAACCTTTCACTGCAAGGAGGGGTATTAGACAGAGAGATCCTATGTCTCCTTATTTATTTGTTCTTGCAATGGAGTACTTAAATGATACTGCACCAGTTACACATGAATGGAGATTTCAATTTCCATCCTAAGTGTAGAAAGCTTAACTGTGTGCATATTTGTTTTGCTGATGATCTTCTGATGTTTTTCCGAGCTGATAGGATTTCTATTCAGATTTTACAAGAGGCCTTCCACAAGTTTCCTGAAGCTTCTGGCTTGAAAGCAAACATCAACAAGAGTGCTGCTTATTTGGCTGGTGTACAACAATCTGTTCGAGATGAAATCATGAAGAAGTTGGGGGTTCATTGAGGGTCAGCTTCCTTTTAAGTATCTGGGGATTCCTCTCAGCTCTAAAAAACTTGCTATACATCACTACTCACCACTGATTGAAAAGATAACTGCAAGAGTTACATGTTGGTCTGCCAAAATGCTGTCTTATGCAGGGAGATGCCAATTGATAAAAGCTGTTATATTTGGCATCCAGACATATTGGGCACAGGTCTTCATAATGCCAATGAAGGTTCTGAAGGTTATTGAAGCAATCTCTAGATCCTTCCTATGGACAGGCAGTGCATTTGTATCTAAAAGAGCTTTGGTTGCATGGGAAAAAGTCTGTAAACCTGTGTCTGCTGGGGGTCTTAGAATCATTGATATGGCTGTCTGGAATAAGGCAGCCATTAGCAAACTTCTTTGGGATCTGGCCAGCAAGAAAGATTTCTTCTGGATTAAATGGCTGCAATGCTATTACATAAAGCAGTATGATGTTAGCTCTATACCTCTGCCAACAAATGCCTCTTGGATTGTTAGGAAGATTTTGGATTGCAGGGATGCTGTGATGGAGAATCAATAGTTGCAAGGCAATCTCTTTAGCAGACTGAAATCATTATGCAAGCTGGACAAGTTTCAAAACTAACCTGACTATGCTGCCTAATTACAGTAAGGTCGATTGGAGAAATGTGATGCTGACTGTTAATGTACAACCAAGACACAAATTCACAGTATCGTTAGCTGCTCAGCACAGGCTTCCTACTGTTGACAGACTGCAGAAGTTTGGAGTTGATATACCTGTTGAATGTGCATTCTGCAAACTGCAGGAAGAAAGGTTTGAGCCTCTATTTTTTGCATGCCCAGTCACTAATCGATTATGGCTTAGAATATGCTATTGGATGGGGTACAATCGAATTGTTGGTACTTGGGAGAATGAACTAAAGTGGATATGCGGTAAGGCTCGAAGCAGGAACTGGCAGAAAGCAATCACTGCTACTGCTTTTGTCACTACTGTTGCATTGATCTGGAGAGCCAGAAGTTCTATTCGTTTTGATAGAAAGAGTTTTGCTGAAGATCAGTTCTGTAAAGAAGTGGCATTGCTGATTCATACTCGAAGTAGGAAATGTAAAAGATGGCATGAGGGCTGAGTAAGCTCAACTATTATCCTTAGCGTCAGATAAATAGATACATATTAGTTAGCTTATATGAGGTTGTATTAGTTTAGAGCTAACTGTATATGAGTAGTAGGCTGTCCATACTACTACTATAGCACTGCATTGTACATATTTTTTGAAATCAATGAAATGATATATTAAATCAAAAAAAAAGAAAGAAAGAAATAACAGATACCGTGTACGTGCACAAGAAACATTAATGGGTAGTCCAACTTGTATTACTAGATTCATTTAAAAATGTTATTGAATGCGTGCCAAATATTATAAAAGTTATTAATTTTTTTAAGGATATAACATAAATGCGGCAACATTTCTATGATTAATCATGACGTGATATAAAAAGATAAGGTAAGTTTTATTAATCTATATATAGTAATATTCTCGGAGCACGATTGCTTGCATGCTATCCTGCGCTGGTCGAAAATGGGGAAGGGATGAACAAAGAAGATGGTAACAAAGGTACAACTAGCTGAATTCATCGCATCAGGAAGTAGAACTGGCAATCTGGGAAGGAATTGCGAAGATGATTTGCAGAAAGTAGCCCTAAATTGCGACAAAAAAACACCTGCGAGCTCGGAAAATTTTGCAGAATCAAACAACATGCAGCTGAAATTAATACAGGATCTGGGACTCTCCAGCCCTAGTATGAAGAATTCTACACCTCAACTAGCTGTTGGGAAGACAGGTTTGGGAAATTTTGGAGTGAGCACTATTTCATCAATGGAAGAACCAACTAGTTTGAAGGAGAAGAACAACATCGAGGAAACAAGAAACACAAAGAACTTGAAGGAACAACAAGTTCACAAGCAGAGTCCAACAAAGGCAATAGACCTAGAGGCAGCTAAAACAAAAATTGGACAGAATGAGAAAAAATAGACAAGCCTATTCACGGGGAATAAAATGGTTGCAAGAGGAATGGATATGGTTTTTATACCCCTTATCATTCAGGATAGAGTAAAAAATGTTCAATTGCAAAAGGAGGAGATGGAAACAGAAATGCTAAATGGCAAAAAGCGATACTAGTATATGTTATTGGAGACTCACCTTCATTACGAGCCATGGAGAGATTCATAGCTAATAAGTGGAATTTTGCTGCAAAACCTGCAATTTTTTATCACAATGAGGGTTATTTTGTTATACTATTCAGCAACATGGAAGATAAGAACGTAGTCCTATACTCAAGGCAATATACAATGGGAGCAAAGCCATTATTACTAAAGTCATGGTCAGAAAATTTCAACCTTTACAATGAAGTTTTGAAAACTATTCCACTATGGGTGAGTTTCCCTAACCTTCCTTTTGAATTGCTGAGGAAGGGTTACTCTAAGTAGAATTGCTAGTGGACTGGGCTCTCATATGTATATTGATAAATATACAAGTAATGCTTCTAGAATTTTCTATGCCCGAGTACTTATTGAAATGGATATCAGTAAGGAGCTGCCTAAAAGCATTAAAATACACGACTCTACAGGAAAAGAGTTTGAACAACTAGTAGAGTATGATTGGGTGCTAAAGTATTGTAAAAAATATTTGATGGTGGGACATGATTGTGAGGAAGAGCAAGGGAAAATTGGAGCAGTTAAAAGCAATATACAAGGTGAACAACATCACAAAAGGCCAGTAATACCTAAGCAACAAGGATGGAATGGCAGTGTAAATGGTAATCTGCAGCAACCAAAGAAATCTATAACTCAATAGGTGGCAGTAGGGTCAACAAAACAAATAGTGAAGGCTACAGGCAAGCAGATAGCCCAAGAGCACCAGAATGATCCACAAAAGGCCAATACAGACCAACAAAGATAGACAAAAGCTAAAGACAGAGGAGAAATGACAAGTTCAATACAACAAATACTCACTAGTAATAATGGATTCTCTCCACTAAGAGAGGAAACAATGAAAGGCAGTACAAGCTGGGCAGTTGATGGTAAAGCTGGTGATAGTATGGGAGAAGGAGAAGGGAAATCACTACCTAATCCAAAATTTATGTGAAGATAGTCACTTGAAATGTGAGGGATTTCAATAAGGTACATAAGCAGAAGGAGATGAAAACTTTCTTGAAAAACATAAAATTATTCTTATAGCTATAGTAGAACATAGAGTACAGTCCAATAAAGAAAGAGAAATCATCAATAAATGTGCACCGGGATGGAGGTGGTGCTCTAATAGCAGCTAGTGAAAAGGGAGAATATGGATTTTATGGGACACTAATACTATTCAGTTCATGATGATTCATAAGCATACTCAATACATCCATGGAATAGTTGAAAACAGATGTTCTAGCAAGCAAATTGCTTTTACATCCATATATGGATTACATACCATTGATCATATGTATGACATGTGGAAAGCACTAAGGAATATAGTTTCTCAATTAAAAAACTCCTGGCTCATGATGCGAGATTTTAATGCAATAAGGGATATTGAAGATAGGGTGAATGGCACAGTGGTACAGGAAAATGAGATCAAAGATTTTAGATCTCTAATGGAGGACTGTAGTCTGAATGAACTTGGTACCATGGGTAGAGCTTATACATAGACAAATAACCATGTTTATAGCAGAATTGATAGAGCCCTAGTCAATGTACACTGGATGATAAACATGCCTCTAATGCAAGTCCATGAGATGGATCCTCAGTTTTATGATCATTCTCCTTTACGTATAGAGTTGGAAGCCGGACCAGAATACAAAGGGAGACCTTTCAAGTTTTTTAGTAGTCTTGCTGAGCATCCAAATTTTGATAGTGTTACTAGAGACAGATGGAACAAGAAGAACAGAAGTATGAAATATATCTGGAATAATCTAAAAAGTGTCAAAGTGGCCCTTAAGAGTCTAAACAAAATGGAAATGTACCAGTACAACAAGCAAGGTTCAACAATTGATGGAGGAATTAGCCAGCATTTAAGCACAGATGAGGACTACCACAACAACAACTTCCATGTTTGAATCAGAGAGAAATACAAAAAAGCAATTGGAGAAATGGAGTATAATAGAGAAGAGAATTATAAATAAAGATCTAGAATACAATGGCTCCAACTAGGTGATTCCAACACAGCCTTTTTCTCTGCAAGTATGAAAGAGAGAGTAGCACAAAATCAAATAAAATTCCTGCATGATGACAAATGAAGGTTGATTACCAAATCAGATGAGATTGAACAAGATATTGTGGGGTTCTACAAAGGACTTCTAGGGAGTTCCACAAATAGCATTCCTGCTATTAATCCT
The DNA here is from genome assembly GCA_034376525.1 of Nicotiana benthamiana. Taxonomy (NCBI): domain Eukaryota; kingdom Viridiplantae; phylum Streptophyta; class Magnoliopsida; order Solanales; family Solanaceae; genus Nicotiana; species Nicotiana benthamiana. The sequence goes on from CM067332.1 coordinate 72,688,209, forward strand.
AGAATAATGAGGAAAGGACTAGTACTTACAAGGTCTCAACAACTACAACTTATAGCTTCATTCAATAATGAAGATGCGAGGAAGGCACTACAGGAGATTGAAGACTCAAAGGCACCAGGTGGGGATGGTTTCAATGTATACTTCTAGAAGAAGACTTGGCAAGTAATTGGCAATGGCATCACAAAAGCTGTTTTGGAGTTCTTTACTGAAGGGCTAATGTCTAAACCAGTAAATAGCACAACAGTCACTCTGATTCCAAAAGTGAAGAACCCATTTTCTGTCAGATAGTTCATACCAATATCTTGTTGCACTATCATATATAAGATCATTTTCAAGATGCTCACAAGTAGATTACAAGTAGTAATGGAGTTCCTAGTTTATATGAGTCAAGCAACTTTTGTTCCTGGCAGGATATTGAGTGATAATATTCTTCTGGGGCATGAACTTGTTAAAGGATATGGGAGGAAGGGTGTATCACCAAGGTGTATGGTAAAAATTGATATGCAAAAGGCATATGAATCCATATATTAGCATTTCCTTGAACAAGTGCTCACAGAAATGAACATCCCAGGAAAATTCCTCTCATGGATCATGCCATGTGTCACTATAGTGTCATATACTATAATTTTCAATGGGAAGCCAACAAGGCCATTTGATGAAAAAAGAGGAGTTATACAAGGAGATCCATTGTAACCATATCTCTTTGTTCTATCCATGGAGTATCTCACTAGAATATTAAAGACTTTAAAGGAAAATCCTGATTTCAACTACCATCCCAGGTGTGAAAAGCTGCATATTGTTCAACTCAGCTTTGCAGATGATTTATTGCTGTTCTCTAGAGGAGATGTGGTATCCATCAACTACTTTATCAATGCTTTGATCAGTTTTCAAAAGCTTCAGGTCTGATTGCAAATCGGGATAAAAGCGGATATCCAGCATCAAATTATCCAGTGCCTAGGATTTTCCATAAACTCCTTACCTTTCAGGTATCTAGGAGTTCCACTGAGTACTAAGAGATTATCCACAACTCAATGTCAACCTTTGTTGGATAAAATGCTAGGCAGAATCAAGTACTGGACAACCAAATTCCTATCTTATGCAGGGAGATTGTAATTTATCAAAAGTGTAGTGTTTGCTATACAGTCTCTTTGGTCCCAAATATTCCCTTTACGTAAGAAGATCATACAAGGAATTGAGAAAATTTTCAAAAGGTTCTTATGGATAGGAGAAGCTGAGAACAAGGCTAAAGTTCTAGTAGCTTGGAAGCAACTGCGTTGGCCAAAATCTACAGGTGGTATGAACATAACTGATATCTTAACATGGAATTGAGCTGCTTTGATTAAACATTTATGGAATATAACAAAAAGAAGGACCGCTTGTGGATTTAGTGGATTTACACATACTATAAAAATCAGATAGTATAGAATGCGAAGGCTAAACAAGCTGCTTGGCTCACTAAGAAGATCTTAGGTGCTACTAAATACTTGAATGAGACAAGTGTAGGAGTAGAATAAATGATGAACATACAGAATTAATCCATCAGACAGGTGTATGACAAACTTAGAAGTGAACTACCAAAGTGGAAGGGAAGAGGTTACTATGTAACAACATGTGCAGTCCAAAATGGATATTCAACTTATATCTGGCAATTCTTGGAAGACTGTACACGAGAGACAGATTACTGGGCTGGGGCATAGCAGTTTGTTCAGATTGCTCGCTATGTGAAGGAGTAACAAAAATCCATGATCACTTATTCTTCAACTTACTCAACAGTAATATGGAGAAGGCTACTACAATGGCTAAGAGTAACAAGAGTTGTGCAGGGGTGGAGTGAGGAAGTTCAATGGGCTGTACAACATGCAGCAGGGAAGAAACAAATACATGTAATCTACAGAATGCTGCTAGCTTGCACTGTGTATTACATATGGTAGGAAAGAAACTGGAGAACATTCCGAGGAACACAAAGGAGCTGCGAGGAGTTAATTAGAGTGATAGTCTAGGAAGTGCATTGTCGAGGAAATTCGAATGTCAAGGTAGCTAGGAAACTGCAGGAATTTAATTTTTATCCATAGAATGTAGATGAGTAGCCATTTAATTGTAAGAAAGTGGTTTACCCCTCAATATAAGATTTTTCAGTGTGAATTCAAAATTAGTAGAGTCCTAATTTGGAATACGGAGTGAAAAATAAAACAATATGATATCTTAATTGTGTGTGCAGTGACAGATGAATTAACTCAAATAGTTGCCGGCCCAACTACTTAAACTAATAATAATCGGTGAAGGTATAATATATGTATTTACCCTAAAATTGGATAACAATCAAATTTATACGTGATTTTAAAGACATGTAATATAACTTGGAACAAATTAAGAAGAGTAGATTAATATTGAAATCGACTATGAAACATATAATGCAAACCAAACGAATTGAACAACCTTGGCCCTCGCGTTCAGTCACCCTTGAACCAAATATGTTTCAACTGGCTTATCAATAGAACAATAAGATAATAAAAGCTAGAAAACAATAATATCCTCTTTAAAAATGAGGTAAGAAATCCCATGATTGGCGAGGATTCACGCCATGATCCTCGCCCCATTGCGGATATTTTGTCTTTTCGTTATTAGACTCGGTAAGCTTCCCTTGATCTCTATATTGGTCGATCTCAATATTAATCAGTCCTGGTCTTAATCGGTCTCAAAATCACGAGCTCGTCAACCTAACTTTGCATCATAGTTCGATATAATACGAGGCTGAACCTTGGTTTATCGCGCTCCAATTTCGATCAGTCATACAAAAAGGGCAAGTCCGAATTTCAGCGTATACATAGTCCCCTTGTTCTTGGGGAGAAAATTATGATAAACGATATGAACATTTCCAATTCTATCTCGATAGGCCACGAAGTAAGAGATGAGCTTGATTATGACGTCATCGATAAGTGGGTATTGAAATGTCCTATCGGTTCGATTATTAACGCATTAAATGCCTGTCAATTGCTGGTCGACCACTATCATATTTGAACCACCACAGCTAAGTATTTACACTTATCCTTTCACGTTGGGTACCTTAGATCCTATCATCATCGCCTTTTGCAAGAGATACAACGTGATCCTCGGTCAGATCCACCCTTCCTTATTGAGAGTAGTGATGCTCCTCCGATTGTTTGTGAGTAAAATCGAGGGATGTCCTTTCACTCTCGACCACCTTATTCTCCTTTATGGTCCCAGACTCTATCAAACAGAGCTGATTTCTCGAGCGAACTGTCAAGGCCCCGTTATCGAGTATTGATGAGTCTTGAAACCGAGGTTGGATGGGCCTTTTTTCCTTTGCAAGCCTCGAGAAGGATATGGAAATGAGGCCCCCATTTGAAGAAGAAATCTTTTCCCAACCACCTGCTCTGAAGTAGGCCAAAGAGAAGAAGAGAAAAGGGGCTACGAGTTCCCTGAACTCGGAAAAGCAAAAGCCAAAGAAAAGGCAAGCTGTAAACCCAAGGGGACCATTATCGCTTTATTTTTGGACTCAGTCAGTTGGCTAAGGGATGATTCCAAAGATGAAGAAGAAGAGGAATAAAATATAGTAGCATGTGTACGGGCTGTTGCTTTGATATAAAAGGCCTTCATACTGGAGGAGGTTAACAAGGGACGTTTGGCCGAGGTTACCGAACTAGAAAGAGTTGAGGCCACTCCGTCCTAGGTTGAGGTAGTCGAGAGAGAGAGAGATCGGGGGCGAGTCTTCCCAAGTGGAGGAAATGTTTTGAATGACGAGCTTGGTGTGATCGATATTTCCATATCTCCTCAGATTTCGACACCATGATCCGTGAGGCTAATATGTTAGAAGGTCGCCCTTGTGGTAGGTCATTAGAGAACGGTTGATATCCATAGATTCTTGGATGAGGTTGAGATTGATGCTTTTGGAGATGTTACCGGGCTTGGTGACTTATTGATGCCGAAGAAAATATCATCCCCAATTGCTACTAGGTCTTCGTCGAGCCCAAAACTGGTAGACCAATTCTCAGACCCAAGTTTTAACTTTGACAGTAGGTGGAATATAGTGTTTTCTGTACAAGAGGATGCCAGTCTTCTCTCCCCCGTAGGGATTGCCAGCTCTCTAAGGTGCTTGGTTACCGAGGAAGAGCAATCTGTGATGAATTCAGTGGGAGACGCTTGCCTGTTTAACAAGGCCCAACATGCTCTAAACCGGGTAACTTCGAGGGTCATTCCATTATCACTTTTAAAGTTGGAGTCACAGGTAACTGTAATATTTTCTTCCTTGTTTGTAGGCTTTGGTGTTTCATCACAAGGCTTTCGTTCAAATCTGGGAGAAGCACGAGGCTGAGGTACGGGACCTCATTATAGGAAAATGACACTTACAAGCTTTTTAGTGAGAGGATTCAGTAGATTTAGTGACGGCTTGGGATGAGCATGCTGAGATAGTCAAATAGGTATTTCGAGTGGTTCACAATGGTGAAGACAAGTTTGAGATAACGACTAACGATCTAATTCTATAGGTTTGTAGAGGCTTAAACAGATCGGGGATCTTCATAAAAAATAGATGCAATTCGAGCAGAGGCTGAAGAGTTCAAGAAGAATATGGATATTTTAGCCTTGAAAAACGTGACCATCCTAGTAGTGTTGGAGTTGCCCGAGTCCCAGCTCGGGCTGCAAGAGAGAAAACCTCAGTGCAAGCCAAGAAAATAGAGGAGCTTCAGTCCCAATTAACAAACTTGGCTAGTGAGCTCGGCCAAATCTGAGGTGGCCGTGGCCATCACCGAATCCTATGCTAATGAGATTCAGTATAAGGTCGACGTTCAAGCCATCCAAGTGCAGGACAAGAGCATAGTAGATCATGAAAAGTGGCAAGCTCGAAGGGAAGCTTTCTAGTAAGTCTGTGCATAGGACTTTGATATACAAGCTGCACTTAGGAGCTCCAAAACAGAGGAAGTTAGGGGTTGAAAGCTAGCCTTTCTCGAGGAAGACTCTGATAGTATGAGTGAGTCTGAAGGCGAAAAGATCTCAAGGATGAAGATTCTTCCTCTGATGAAGACCAGGCCACTTAGGCCTTTATGTTTTTTTGTTTTTCCTTTGCGTACTTTTGAGGCTATTTCAGCCGTTGTAGATTTTATATTAAGTTTATTTGGCCTTGTTAAAAAACTATTGTGTATATATATAAGGCTTTTGCTTTATTATTTGTATTCACAAATCTTTCAATGCCTTAGCATGAAACAATAAGGTTATGTTCGAGGGTTCGAACAAACCTTGCCTTCATTTCATTTCTAGGTTAAGACGTTATCGGGTTTGATGTTACTAATGTTTTCTCCCGAAAATATCTTAAGTTTGAGATTCTACCGAAGGTAGCCTTTAAAATCAATTGTGATAGAATTATATTTTTTCTTTTTTCGAAGGCCTATTTTTATTATGGATTTTGGACGTCTCCGAACACTATTAAATTGGTCGTAGCCTTTTAGTTCGGGCGTAGCCAAGTGAGCTTTCTTTCCTGAGTTATCCTGGCTTGCCTAAGATAATAGTACCTGAGTTGGTGTGGCTATGACATTGGAAATCATGTATATCTATGATGTGTGCGCTTTGGTTGTATGAGCATGATTTTCAGGTATAGGTTTTGATGAATGACAAACAATAAAGTCAAGCGTCAAACAACGATATAATATGACAAACTATCAAATGGCGAGAAGCATATTGATGACGGGATTGCATAGACAAGCCAAGTCGAGACAAAGAGTTCAAGACCGAAGACCCAAGACGAAGGTTGTTAGGTAGAACCAATGTAAGAACAACGTTTAAGTTATCTTATCTTTTGGCTCAACATTAGGTCATCATAAATATGCATAAAATCATTTTATTAAAGTAAATCATTTTATTAAATCATATATATCATAAATATTTTTAATATACTTCAAACAAAATGATTTTAACATTTTCATTTTTAACCAAAATGGGTTTTGAAGTAAGTTTTCAATTCTAGTATACACAGTGTATATCAAGTGTATATCAATGGTATATAATAGATCCGTCGCCAAAGTTTACTGGAACAACATAATCGATTATATGAAGTACACAATCGATTATATGAAGTCAACAATCGATTGTCTACTTTTAACAATCGATTATTTTGAGACAGTGTGCAACCGGTTTTTAAATATCAAAACAATCGGTTGTCTTTGTCCCACAATCGATTACTAACAATCGATTGTCATTTTCGTACAATCGATTATATTTTGACCGTTCCCACAATCCTAAATTGATTTTTGAACGTTGAATACAATCGATTATTTAGAGTTAACAATCGATTTTTTAGCCTAAAATCAGGAATCTGTTTTTGAACGTTGGTCAAACAATCGATTGTCTACTCCAAACAATCGATTGTCTGAGCACAGAATCAGGGATTTTGTTTATCAATTAAGCAACGGTCAGCACCACTTTTTCACCTATAAAAAGAGGTCTTTTGAGCTGATTTTAAACACACAACTCCTGCATATATTGATATACATATTGATCATTTTCAAGCATCATTTTAGAGCTTTTGTTGAGCCATTTGATAGACAACTTTGTGTTGTTCATAGAGCTCATTTTGTTTCTCTTTATCCACTCTATTGAGAGAGTATTTGTTGTAAAAGAGAGTTGTTTGAGAAGAACATATCTTCTCATTTGTCGGGTTTTTTAAGTACCCAAAGTCTTAGTGGTTGAAGTCTTGGGGTGAGGTATCCTCAAGCAAGTGAAGTCTTAAGGTGCGGTATCCTTGAGCAACTGTAACGGTTTGTTAAGCACCCATAAGCTTGACGAAGATATTGGAAATCTCGAGAGAGTCTCTCGAGGACTGGACTAGCCCCGGGTTGTGGTGAACCAGGATACATCGGTGCGCTCGTTCTTTATTGCATTTAATTTCCGCACTTATTTTTCCTGCAAGTTTTTAAATTCCGCAAGTTTACGCTAATTTTTATTATAACGCTATTCACCCCCCCTCTAGCGTTAAGCGTATTATCTAACAATTGGTTTCAGAGCCTAACTCTCTGGAAGACTTAACAGTTTGAGAGAATCCTTCTATGGCTTCTACTAGTAGTGCTTTTGCAGGAATAGGTGAAGGTCACTCTATCTTTTTGCCTCCAATATTTGATGGAAGCAATTACACACATTGGAAAGATCGGATGATAATCTTCACCAAATCAAACAACTTTCGTCTATGGCAAATCATCAAGTATGGTGAACAATTGACGAAACAATTTGGAAAAGCCATGGTAAGTGAATACAATACCAAGGCTATCAATATGTTGTATAGTTCCTTGAAATAGGAGGACTATCGAAAATTTCCCAATACAAAACTGCTAAAGAGATGTGGGACAAGCTTGAGGACACTTATGAAAATGCGGCTCAAGAAGCAGACAGTTCATGTGATGAACCAACTGCCAAATGCCTCATGGCCGACGAAGGAGAAGAGGTAAGTACATCTAACTCTCACTCTTTTGAAGAATTACAAAGTGCCTATAATGAACTGTATGGTGAATTTGTTAATGCCTCCAAAATGATAAAAGATTTGAAGAAAACATTTTCTTTGCAGAAAACACTTTCTTTGCAAGAAACAGATTTTCAGAAAACACTTTCTTTACAAGAAAAAGACTTTGGAAAATCCTCTTCTTTGAAAGAAATAGATTTTGAAAAGTTAACTAATGAAAATGGTGTTCTCAAAAATAAAATTGATGTTTTAGAAAAAGAAAATGATTTCTTGAAAAATGACATTTTTGATCTTAGAAATAAGATTAAAGCAATGAATGAATCTTCTTCAATTGATAAAAGTTCTATTTGTTTATCTTGTGATTCTTTGAAACTAGAAAACATTGAACTTAGGAACACACTAGAAAAATATAGTGTATATGCTCCTAAAACTATTGAAGTGATTAAGAAGAAAAAGCCTAAGAAAAATAGAAGGCGTAAAAAGAATAAGAATCATGCTAGAAATTGTGATGCACCACCTAGAAATAATTCTAGGATTTTTAATGAGTCTAGAATTAATAATTTTAGACCACCTAGAAACGATTCTAGGAATTGTGCAAATGAATCTAGAAATAATTATTCTAGACCGCCTAGAAATAACTCTAGGAATTTCAACGCTCCTAGGAATGTTGATTTTAGATTACCTAGAACGTATTTGGCTCAACCTAGACATATGCACAATCCAAATGTTATATAATGTCACTATTGTAATCGGGTAGGACACATTGCACCCGTTTGTTTTGCTAAACATAGAGATTTATGTGTTGATTATAATTGTTATTATCCTAACCCCCAAGGACCCAAAAGAAGTTGGGTACCAAAAACCTATTTTAGGTTCTTTTTGCAGGTGTGCTTGAAGACTACAATATTGTAGTGGATGCACCAAGCACGAAACCTTAATGCATTAAGGGGGAACGTCGGTTAGTTATCGTATTTTGAATAAAAACACAATAAGTTGATATGTGCAGATAATCTATATCAGTTTTGGTTGATACATGCTTTAACAAGTTTTATTTTTGAATAACAATTAGTATCAATTGGTTTTATAATAAATGATTGATTCATGTTTTGATGAATATTTTTAGTTTAAATAACAATTGGCATTGTTGAGAAAAATGACCATTATCATTAGTATGCCATTTACTAATATTTGATATGATCTTGTTTATAACGATTAGTATCGTCAATGGTTTAAAATTTTTTGGTATAGTCTTTTTGCTAATGCCAAAAGGGGGAAGAATATGGGCGATATGCATGCCTTAATTGAGGGGGAATATTCAATTAAGGGGGAATTATATTGAATTGAATTGGTTGCATAAATTGTATGTTGAGATATAGCATCTATTTAGGGGGAATTCAATATGCATATCTTCCGTTGTTTGTCATTATCAAAAAGGGGAAAATTGTTGGAAATCATGTATATCTATGATGTGTGCGCTTTGGTTGTATGAGCATGATTTCCAGGTATAGGTTTTGATGAATGACAAACAATGAAGTCAAGCGTCAAACAACGATATAATATGACAAACTATCAAATGGCGAGAAGCATATTGATGACGGGATTGCATAGACAAGCCAAGTCGAGCCAAAGAGTTCAAGACCGAAGACCCAAGACGAAGGTCGTTAGGTAGAACCAATGTAAGAACAACGTTTAAGTTATCTTATCTTTTGGCTCAACATTAGGTCATCATAAATATGCATAAAATCATTTTATTAAAGTAAATCATTTTATTAAATCATATATATCATAAATATTTTTAATATACTTCAAACAAAATGATTTTAACATTTTCATTTTTAACCAAAATGGGTTTTGAAGTAAGTTTTCAATTCTGGTATACACAGTGTATATCAATGGTATATAATAGATCCGTTGCCAAAGTTTTGAACACTGGAACAACATAATCGATTATATGAAGTACACAATCGATTATATGAAGTCAACAATCGATTGTCTACTTTTAACAATCGATTATTTTGAGACAGTGTGCAACCGGTTTTTAAATATCAAAACAATCGATTGTCTTTGTCCCACAATCGATTACTAACAATCTATTGTCATTTTCGTACAATCGATTATATTTTGACCGTTCCCACAATCCTAAATTGATTTTTGAACGTTGAATACAATCGATTATTTAGAGTTAACAATCGATTGTTTAGCCTAAAATCAGGAATCTGTTTTTGAACGTTGGTCAAACAATCGATTGTCTACTCCAAACAATCGATTGTCTGAGCACAGAATCAGGGATTTTGTTTATCAATTAAGCAATGGTCAGCACCACTTTTTCACCTATAAAAAGAGGTCTTTTGAGCTGATTTTAAACACACAACTCCTGCATATATTGATATACATATTGATCATTTTCAAGCATCATTTTAGAGATTTTGTTGAGCCATTTGATAGACAACTTTGTGTTATTCATAGAGCTTATTTTGTTTCTCTTTATCCACTCTATTGAGAGAGTATTTGTTGTAAAAGAGAGTTGTTTGAGAAGAACATATCTTCTCATTTGTCGGGTTTGCTAAGTACCCAAAGTCTTAGTGGTTGAAGTCTTGGGGTGAGGTATCCTCAAGCAAGTGAAGTCTCAAGGTCCGGTATCCTTGAGCAACTGTAACGGTTTGTTAAGCACCCGTAAGCTTGACGAAGATTGTGGAAATCTCGAGAGAGTCTCTCGGGGACTGGACTAGCCACGGGTTGTGGTGAACCAGGATACATCGGTGCGTTCGTTCTTTATTGCATTTAATTTCCGCACTTATTTTTCCTGCAAGTTTTTAAATTCCGCAAGTTTACGCTAATTTTTATTATAACGCTATTCACCCCCCTCTAGCGTTAAGCGTATTATCTAACAACTATTAGTGCTGTCCTTGACACCAATTCATGGTTGGCCTTCGACTCAAAGTTAGCACGACCCGCTTTTGCCTCATTAAAGCCTTGCTGAAAAACCTAATTGGGACAAAAATGGTTCAAGGGAAAAAGAGTTCAACGCGTGCTTTCAGACCTAAAGACTTCGTGCTGCTCCTTATCGATTACTTGCAAGTATTAGTCCAAAAATAGAAAGAATTAAAATAGTGTCATACATTAGCAGTAATATCTTTTAAGATAAGTTACGTTCCAACTATTTGATAGTTGTTCTCTTCCATCATTCCGAGCTTATAGGACCCTTTTTTTGTGATCTCGAGAATCTGGTTACCCTTCCCAATTCGGACCCAATTTCCTTCGTTTGGATTTCAGGTGTTTAATGTGACCTTCTTCATCATTAAGTCTCTGATATTAAAATATCAAAAGGTTGGACCTTTGATTGTAATACCTTTCAATGCATTGCTTTTGGGCGGCCAATCGAACAACGGTAGCTTCACGCCGTTCATCCGATAGCTCCAGGCTTGTATTCATAGCCTCGTCATTCAATTGCTTCGTCGCATATCAAAATCTGATACTCTGCTCCCTGACTTCGATCGGTATTAAAGCTTTGTCCCATAAACTAATGAGAAAAGGGTGGACCCGATACTGGTCTTTGAAGTTGTACGATGCGCGTAGAGAACTTTGGGTAATATCTCTCTCCATTTCCCCTTGGTGTCAGTAAACCTTTTTTGAGGTTTTGGACTATGGTTTTGGTGGGTGATTTGCCTTGTCCATTTCCACTAGGGTGATAAGGTGTCAATAAGATCCTTTTGATCTTATGTTTTCGAGAAATTTGGTCACCTTTTGCTGATTAACTATTTTATGTTGTCACATGCAATTTTGCATGATATTTCGAATAGACATATGATGTAGTCCTAAATGAAGTCGATGACTTCCTTCTCCATGATCTTCTAGTATGAATGTGCTTCAAACCACTTAGAGAAATAGTCAGTGACAACAAAACAAATTGAGCCTTACCTGGTACCGATGGAAGAGGGCCGACAATGTCCATTCCCTACTTCATGAATGGCTACAACGATCAAACTGAATGCAGCAGTTCCCCGGGTTGATGAATCCTCAAAGCATGTTTTTGACATTTATCATATTTTTGCACAAATTCCTTCACATTTTTTTCATATCGACCCAATAATAGCTGGCTCTGATTAACTTTTGAACCAGTGATTATGCGCTTGAGTTCTTCCCTCATATGCCTTCATGGACTTCCCTCAAAACGTACTCGGTATCTCCCTCTACCAGACATATTTCTAGCGGACAGTCGAACGTTCTCTTGAGTAAAGTTTCTTCTTCGGACAAGCTAAATCGGGCTGCCTTTATGCGCAGGGAAATCCGTTCCTTTGGATTTGAGGGAATTTTTCCAGTCTTCAAATACTCTATGTATTTATTTCCTTATAACCTGGTCAAGCTCGTGGAATTTATTTCGGTGTGATCTTCTTCTACTACGGACCTCATAAGTTGTACGATTGCCCCCGATTTAAGCTTGTTGTCCTTGACTGATGATCCCAAGTTCACGAGGGCATTAGCCTTACAATTTTGATCTCGAGGCACGTGCTATGAAGTTTGCTCTTTGAACTAATGTAATGTTACTTGTAGCTTGTCTAAGTATCTTTGCATTCGATCATCTCTTACTTCGAATGCTCTGTTAACTTGGTTCACTACAAAGTGAGAGTCACACTTAGCTTCGATCATCTCCACTTCTAAGCCCTTGGCCAGTTTGAGTCCTACAATCATGGCCTTATATTTGGCCTCATTGTTAGGCAATCTTACAGTTCTAATAGATTGTCTAACTATATTGCCTATAGATAACTTCAATACAATGCCAAGTTCGGACCCTTTTACATTCGAGGCACCGTCCATAAAGAGGTTCAAGATTCCCGAAGATGTTCTTGATTTTATCAACAACTGTCTTTTGACTTCGGGTATTAGAGCCGGTGTGAATTCGGCCAAAAAATCTGCCAAAATTTGAGATTTGATGGCTATTCGGGGTTGATATTCGATATCGTACCCGCTGGTTTCTACGGACCATTTGGTAGTCATCTCGAGAGTTTGGGTTTATGCATTATTTTTCATAAAGGGTAAGTATTTACAACACATATAAGATGGAAATGAAATATGGTTTCAGTTTCCTAGAGGCACATAGGAAAAAAAGTGCCAATTTTTCCAGGTGAGTATCTGGTTTCAGCCTCATCTAAGGTCCTATTGACATAATAAATTAGAAATTGCGGACCTTGTTCTTCTCGGACTTGGACTCCACTTACCGCTATTTCCAATACCACTAGGTACAAGCACAATCGTTCATTCTCCCTCGGCGTATGAAGAAATGGTGGGCTCGACAATTATCACTTAAGTTCCTCTAAAGCAGTTGACATTTTGGGATCCATGTGAAGTTGTTCTTCTTTTTCAGCAACGAGAAAAATTGATGACTTCTATCGGACGACCTTGAGATAAATCGTTCCAGAGCTACAATGCGCCTAATTAGCCTTATTATAGACTTCACATTATCTACTACCGTGATATCCTCGATATCTTTGATCTTGAGGGGTTGATATCAATCTTGCAATTGGATACCATAAATCCGAGAAACTTGCCAGACTCGACCCTAATTGCACATTTTCTAGATTCAACTTCATGTTGTATACTTCAATATACAGAAGGTTTCCTAGAAATGCTTTAAATGGTCCTCTGTGTTGGAACATATATGTATGTTTACATTTATATGTTTTGATAATTGACAAACCAATTTAGATGGAAAATAATATATGCCTAAATATATGTGAGTTATTATTGAAATTCACTTTGATTTACTTTTAACTAAAGTGTATTTATTTTGTAGATATGCAAAAGCATACGAGAAGGAAGGTATGCGAATTTACAATGCGCATTGAGGAAGAAAAGGATATGCGACACTATTTGAGCGGACAAGAATTGGAGTCCAAGAAGCTCAAGACAAGATCAAGAGAAGCAATGAAAATAAATGAAGACCTTTTGTTGAGTCTTATTTATTTTGTCTTTATTGTGATCTTGATCCAACTTTAAGTTTGAGTCTTGGCTTCTCTCATAAAATAATTTTACAATATATGCATATCACAAATGATTTTACAATATATGCATATCATAAATGATTTTACAATATATGCATATCACAAATGATTTTACAATATATGCATATCTTAAATGATTTTATGCATATCATAAATTGTCTTACAATTTATGCTTGTCATATTTGGTACTACAATATATGCATAAATATTTTATTGCATATCATAAATATTTTTATGGCATTTAAAACATATTTGTTTTTAAGTGTCATATAATAAATATTTTCAATACATTTAAATCAAAATGAGTTTAAATGTTTTTAGTAATGCGGAATGGTCATTACAATCGTTTTTCATGTTTAAGATATTTACAATACTTAAACAAAGCTTTAAAAAAAACATTTTACAACTTATTTTTAATAAGTTAATTGTTTTAAAAATATACCATTTCCGCCAGGGTCAATATTCGAATATGGGATTTTGATATTCGAATATTTTAGTGACCGTTGCCTCCATATTCGAATATGGATTTTACATATTCGAATATGAAGATAGCCGTTGCCCAAATATTCGAATATGGGTTTCAATATTCGAATATGTGACAGATTTTCAGAATCTGCATTTAATTTTTAAGCAACGGTTGGGAGAGCTTTTAGGGCTATAAATACACCTAAAACTCTCTCATTTCAGACACAACATCTTACATACATTCATAAGCTTTCATATTTCCAATATCATTTTATATTGATCATATTTCTATCATCTTTTGAAAGCCAAGGTCTTGAATTTATTGTTGTATTCTTGAGCTTATTTTATTTACTCATTATCCACTCTATTAAGAGAGTATTTGCTAAAGTGAGTGTCTAAGTATTTCAAATACTTGTAAGAGAATTTTGATTCTCTTGTGTTGAGGAACTTGTGCTTCCTCTGTTGAAGTCTTTGGGATTGTATCCCCGAGCAAGTGAAGTCTTTGGGATTGTATCCCCGAGCAAGTGAAATCTTTGGGATTGTATCCCCGAGCAAGTGAAGTCTTTGGGATTGTATCCCCGAGCAAGTGAAGTCTTTGGGATTGTTTCCCCGAGCAAGTGAAGTCTTTGGGATTGTTTCCCCGAGCAAGTGAAGTCTTTGGGATTGTTTCCCCGAGCAACTGTAAAGGTTTGTTAAGCACCCGCAAGCTTGACGAGTTAGTAGAAAATCTCGAGAGAGTCTCTCGGGGACTGGACTAACCACTGTTGTGGCCAACCAGGATACATCCTTGTGTAAATTATTTTTATTGCACTTATTACTTCCTGCAAAATTTAAATTCCGCAAGAAAACGCTAAAGTTCATTAAAACGCTATTCACCCCCCCTCTAGCGTTAAGCGTAGTTTCCAACACTCTGCTCACAGGGACTTAACTAACATATCGTCAATATAAACTTCCATGATTTTCCTAATTGTTCTTCAAAAATTAGGTTTACTAGTCATTAGTAAGTGGCATTGGCATTTTTAGTCCGAATGGCATTATGTGCCATATTATGAAAGAGGTTTTTCTTGGTCACCTGGGTTCATCCGTATTTAGTTTTATTCAGAATATCCATCAAAAAAATTGAGAGTCTTGTGGCCGGCTGTGGGATCGGTCATGGATCGATGTTTAGAAAAAGGGAAAGAATCTTTGGGTCACGCTTTGTTTAAATATTTATAAAGTGCACACATTCTTAGTTTGTTCCCTTTCTTAGGGACTACTACTATGTATGCTAACCATTCTGGGAATTTGACTTCTCAGATGGATCCTATTTTAAGGAGTTTGGTTACCTCGTCCTTAATGAAACATGCTTGATCTCGGACTGGGGTCTCCTTTTCTATTTATTGCGCGGAACTTTGAGTCCAAGATCAGTTTGTGAGTAGTGATCTCCGGTGGGATACTTGTCCTATCGAGATAGGACCAAGCAAATTAGTTCATCTTAGTTATAAGAAATTGAAGGATCTTTTTCCTGAGCTCGCGAGTTAACCTCGTGCTCCATATACATTCCAATTGGGTAGATGTTCGATCAGTACGACCTGCTCTAACTCTTCGACCATTGAATTCGTAGCATCATAATCATCGGGGGAGATAAAGGATCGAGGAACCCCAAAGTCATCATCTTCGTCAATCTCTTGCTTGTCCGATAGGGTCGAAGCTGGTATTGATAATTTCTATTCGGCTTCCTATTTCGCTTTCGAACCTAAGTCCTTTGTTGATGAGAGTGTTGATATCAGAATTACTTCATCGACTGCAAACATCTCCTTCACGATGGATTGTTCCCCGTAAACCGTCTTTATCCCTTATGGTGTTGAAAATTTTAATACCTGGTGAAGGGTCGAAGGTACAACCCTCATGTATCCATGGTCTCCTGAACATGGCGTTGTATCGCATGTCCCCCTCGATTACAGAGAACTTAGTTTCCTAGGTGGTATTGGTAATGTTTACCGGCAATGTTATTTTTCCCTTTGTAGTTTCGCATGCCATGTTGAATCCGTTCAGCACTCGGGCCGTAGGTACATTCTGGTCCTATAGGTTGAGTTTTCTACGACCCTTGACTGAATGATATTGGTCGAGCTACCTGGATCAATTAGCACACGTTTAACTCTAATTTTATTCTTAAGAACAAAAATTACCAGTGCATCATTATGTGGTTGTATGATCCCTTTTGCGTCCTCGTCGTTGAAAGATAAAGTCCCTTCTGGTAAGTAATCCAGAGTTCGTTTTTCTCTTGTGATTGATACTTTAGTACCTGTCATGATCGGAACTTGAGGAACATCGACTCCTTCAATGATCATATGGATGACGTGCTGAGGTTCGTCTTGTTCATTTTGTTTGTTGGAGTCCCTTAAGGGTGGTAAGTGGGCCGATTAGGCTCGAGCCAGGCCCAGTCTCGTGAGCCCATAGGGTAATGGGCCTAAACAAGCCTAGCCGTTTAATCACGGGAGTACAAGGGGTGCAGGCCTAAGTGGGCCGGTTCAAATAATAAGCCTGTTAGGACCGAGACCGTTTGGGCCCGGACGAGGTCTAAAGTGGGCCGGTTCAACCGGTCATAACTGGTCCCAAACGATCCTAAATGAGTCCAACGACTACATTTAAAAAAAAAATTCCAACAAAAAATTCTGACCGTTACCCATTTAAAACCTAGCCTCTATTTCTACCAAAATAGTCGTTGGCTATTTTATAAATATCTATTTAAACCCCCCAAACTTTGTTTTAACCCCAAACGTTTTATAATTATACCTTTTTCCTATTTTCAACTATATATATCCTCTCATTCTTTCATTTGTTTTTCACAAAATCATCAATATCTCTCAATCTCTTTCTAATTTTTTCTCTCAAAATGGTTACTTTATTGTTGCAACTTGTGCGAAAAATTATGAAGTTGGTGAATTGAAGTATTCTAGTCTTCAACTAATCCAAATAATGCCCCGGTTGACCCCCGTTTACTACCCTAACTTTTTCTAGAAAACCTGCTAAACGGGCCGAAACATCTCTTGTTTGGCCATTTTTATTCAACTAAGAGAAAAAATAAATCTAAGTGTAAAATTTTTGGCAAAGAGTTAGCTTTTAACTATGTTGATCGGGGAGGGAGGGGGAAAGGAAGTTTTAGGAGACACATAATGATACACCCTCAAGATAATGTTAAATATAATCAAATGAAAGTTGCGGCGGGGGGGGGGGGGGGAGGGGGGATGGGGACAAGTCTACCTAGTCAGCCTGACCCTAGTACCGGGTCAACTCAGTTTCAACCGGGAATTAACACTGTCACCAGTGGTATTTTATATCATGACCCAAGAAAAGATAAGGAAGAATTAGCAAAAATGATTACTGTTATGTGCTTACCCTATAGATTTCCTTCTAACCCTCATTTTCTGCATTATATTAGAAGAATTTTTAATCTTTCTTACAAAGGATGAACTTGCACAACCGTAAAGAGAGATATTTATAAATATAAACATGGATATGAACAACATTTGCTATTTATTTACTCATATTAATTATCTTGTTGCTAGTACTACTGATATTGGTAGAAGTGGTAATGCCTGTGATTATCTTACTGTTACAAGTCATTGGATTGATAAGGAACGGATAATGCAAAGCGCAATATTGCTTATAGAATAATTAATTCATATCACATGATAATTTACTTCTAGCACCATTACAGATATTTGTAGATATTTTTGTATTATTGATAAAATAATATCAATTTCAATGGATAATGCTACTAGTAACACTAATGTTGTTGCCTTGCTTACCACTACACTAAATCATGCATTTAGTAACATTGTTCATGTTAGATGTATGTGTTATATTTACCATTTAATTGTGGGTGATAGTATGCGAACATTAAATATTAAATTTTAAAATGTTAAAATGGCTCTTCACTTGCTTTTTTATTCAAACCGTAGAAGTAGACTTAGATAATATTTTAAAAGATGTGATGAATTTGGCCTAAGAGAAAGAAAGTTTCCTAAACCTTGTCCTATTAGATGGAATTATATGTATGAAAGTTTAGTTGTTGCATATGAATAACAAACCACATAAACTCAACGTTCCATGCTCATGTAAGTGATGATGATGAGCACCTTACAAATGCGGATTAGGCTAACGTTAAAATACTTGTAGATTTTTTAGAAAGATTTCATGTCGCTACAAATAAATTTTCTGGACAATATTATCCTACTATTTTAAACTATTTAGTTTATCTTGTAGAACTTGCAAATTTGTGTGTTTATTTTTCAGATGGTGGAGACATTTATGAAGAAGCTATTGATTCTATGAGAAAAGAATTTTAAAAAATACTTTTTCTCTATTCCCCTTATTGCTGCCTTGTTAAATTCTACTATAAAATTAGGAGGTCCTCAATATTGGTATACATCGATTTATAATGGTTTAACACTTGAAGATGAGGAGTTGTCTACACTTTTGGACGCAAAAGCCTCAATTAAAGTGAATTCTCAAACTATTTATAGTGCTTATCAAATTGCAATAGATAATTCTAGACCACATGTTCTAACTCCTTCTTCTTCTAGTTCTCAATCATCTAAAAGAAGTGCATGAGTAAGATCCCTTACTGCTTGGACCGATTTCAGGGGTTCTCAAGGTTATCCCACCAGTGATTGTTAACAACTAAATGAGCTTGAAGTTTATTTATCACAGGGACTTGATGAAGTGAATCCCGACGGCTCATTTAATCTTTTGGAATAGTGGAAGGACAAAAAAAAATATTCTGATCCTTTGAAAGATGACCCAAGATATTTTAACCATTCAAGCTTCAACAGTAGCATCAGAGAGTGTTTTCAGTCAAGAAAGATATCAACTCAGAGATTATAGAATGTCTATGAGAGAGAGCTTGGAAAAATCAGTACTTTTCAGAGGCTGGATCCGTTTAGAACGAAGAATTTTTGGACTTACTGAATCACAACCACAGGTAGACGAATCTTATGAAGAAATGCTAGCTAAACTTGTGCAGGATGCATCTTCATCCGAAAGCGTTGATGAACAAGCTTCTTTTCCGCCACCACTAACGGAAATTCCTCCGAACCTTGATGAATTTATGAAATTTATAAGTGATACCATGTAAAATTAATATATAACTTGTATTTTTGCACTTCTTGATTAGTTTCTTTTTCTTCTCAATGGCGGTATTAGCACTTTGGTTATGCTCATTCCATTGGGGTTTTGGGGGGGGGGGGGGGGGGGGGACAGACTAAGAAAGATTGGGTCATATTTTGTTAATGCCATAAATAAAAATTATAACGCATTCCTTTGAATATATTTTTACAATATTTTGTCTTTTAAATTTGAATTAAAAAAAATTAAGTCACACATATATATTATAATTTACAAGAAATTGCCTTCGATAATTTTTTCAAAAACCAGGCCCGCTTATATATATATATATATATATATATATATATATATATATATATATATATATATATATATATATATATATATATATATATAAAAGCTATATAATTTACAAGAAATTACCTTAGATAATTTTTTTTTAAAAATAGGCTAGGCCCACTTACTCCCACTTAGGCCTATTTAGGCTCGGGCCCAACCCACTTAGCCTTGGACCATTAGTTCGTGGTCCTTGTCCCAGTTCGATTACATCTAAAAGCCCACAAAACCCGGGATCATTTATACTCGGCCCACAAAGCCCGAGCCCACATTGAATCGACCTACTTAGGACCAGCCCACGAGGCCCGTTTAGGCCCCGTCCTGAACCCTTTGCCACCCTTAGAGTCCTTGTTTCCGAAGTGATTCTTAGTTCGCTCAGTCAGAAATTCTCGAAGATGACCTTTGTTGAACAATCAAGCTACTTCTTCCTTTAATTTTCGACAGTCCTCCGTCTTGTGGCGATGCATGCCATAGTATTTGCTTATTTGGTTGGGATCCCTTTGTGTTGGATAAGTTTGCAAAGTTAGAGGCCACTTGGTTTCTTTGATACACCCGACAGCCGAAATGATGGTAGCCACATCAACATTAAAGTTATATTTTGCAATCGTGGTACCTCTTTAGGTCCCATAGATCTATCGCAGCTGTTCTTGCTCATGAGTCTACGCGATCTTGAACTTCAATCATTTCTTCTTTCGTTTCATGCAGAGATTCCCCAAGTCATGTTGTTCCTACAGTCTCCATTATGCGATCGATATCGACCTGTATTTGATCTTGGTTCTCGGTCGATATCCCTCTTTATTCTATCTACGTGTGAGAGGATAAATAGACCCAGAAAGAGTCCTTATTGATCATTCTCGACCCTGATCTTCAATTGATACCTATTGTGCATATAGGGCCAAGTGACAAATGGATATTCAATTAAATTCTACTTCAAATGTTGTGAATCCACTGAACTTCGAATATTTAGACCTTGAGATAAATCTTGAACAACCCAATCGTCGATGACCAGTTACAAGTCCATCCATTTTATTTGGAATCAAGACACAAATTTTATGAGCATCTCGTTGTCCTTCTGCCTTATGTTGCAAAGGTACGACTTCTTGGTTGCAGCCTTAATATCCCTGGCATGTGCCTTTACAAAAGAATCTGCAAGCACAACAAACGAGTCAATAAAATTAGGCGGTAAATTATGATACCATATCATATCACCCTTCGATAGAGTCTCCCTGAATTTATTCAGCAGGACGAATTCGATCTCATCATCTTCCAAGCCATTTCCTTTGATAGCACACGTGTAGGAGGTGACATGTTCGATTGGATCACATATACCATTATACTTAGGAATCTCGGGCATACGAAACTTCTAAGGGATTGGCTTCGGAGCCGCACTTGGGGGAAATATTTTTGTAAAAACTTTTTAGATTCTGGTCTATTCAATATTGGTGGTGCCATCGGGATTTGGTGGACCCTAGAGTTATAGGTTTCCATCTTCTTATCGTATTCCTCGATCTTTTTCCCCATGTCTCGATTCACTATGTCAGTTCTTCGAGCATCTTTATGATAGCAGGATTGGTACTCGAATCATTTTCATTCGATTTTTTTGAAACCAATTCGATATGATTTTCGGGATGGTTGTAGTTTTACCATGCTTGGTGTCTGGTTGTGATTTTAAATCTGGGCTAGTGCTGCTTGTTGAGCCTGTAACATTTCAAAAATCACCCTCAGGCTGATCCCACCATCTCCATCGCCACGTGTGCTCTGAGTAGTTGATCATGCATCCCTGAGGATGCTGCTTTTGGGATCGACAACCAAGTTTACATTGACAATTATATGTGAACTGACGTCGATTGGATCTACATTCGGAATTCCATTGAGGCCAAAAGGGGTTACAATATTTTGTGGTGCAATGTTCTCATTTTCACCGTGGTGGCCGAGATCATTGTTGATGTATTGAGGTACTGATTGAGAGTTTGAAATTTTTTAATCCTGTAATCAAAGATACTTCAAAAAACAAGTGTAACATAGTGTGTGTTACGAAAGCTTGTACCAGGTAATCGCTATTATAGTTAGGCCCACGGTGGACGCTAAACTATTTACCCTAAAATTGGATAATAATTGAAATATATGCGGTTTTAAGGACACGTGATATGACTTGGCACAAATTATGAAGAATAGATTAATATTAAAATTCACTATGAAAAATAATGCAAACCAAACGAATTGAACAACCTAGGCCCTCGAGTTCATTCACCCTTGAACCAAATATGTTTCAACTTGCTTTTGAATAGAATAATAAGATTGTGAAAGCTAGAAAATAACAATACATTTCTTTGTATTGCGTGAATATGATCCTCTTTACAAATGATCAGACTCCTTTTTATATAGTTCGGGGAGTCATATTCTAATTACAATTCTATATGAGGTAAGAAATTCCATGATTGGCTAATTAATCGACCTATTATTGATTAGTTTCAGGACTCGCGCTGTGATCCTCGCCCGATTGTGGATATTTTTTCGTTATTCGATTCGGTAAGCTTCGATCGATCTCTATTTTGGTCAATCTGGATCTTGGCCGATTTCGATCTTATCAGTCGTGGTCTTTATCGTTCTCAGGGCCACAAGCTCGGCAATATAACTTTGCACCATAGTTTGATATAATATTAGGCTGAACCTTACTTATCGCGCTCAAGTTTCAATCAACCATACAAAAAGAGCAAGCCCAAATTTGACCGTATATAATATCGATAATTTATGCATTCTATATATATAAATATGTATAGTCAAAATGTATGTAGATGGCTAGAAAAAGTAAGATGTGAATATAGTAGGTTGTTTATTTAAAGATCAAGAAATAATGGCATGTGCATTGGCAAAAAATTGTCAAAAGCAACTGACTGTCCTGACTGTAACTTAGGAGACTGCAAGTGCCCATTTCACCATTGGACCTTGGAAGACTTAGGTCCCGTTTGGCCATAAAATAATGTTTACTTTTTTTTTGAATTTTTAAAATTTTTTTCGAAAATATTGTTTGGCTGTAAAATTTTTAATTTTCACTTGAAGATAAATTTTGGAATTTTTTAAAAAAAATTTGAAAAACTCAAAAAGGTTGTTTTTAAAATTTTCACTTCAGAACACTCACTGAAATTCAAAAATAACCTAATATTTATTTCAAAACACTACTCTAATTTTCAAATATCATTTTCACTTAAATTGTTTTTAATTTTTTTTTGAAATTTACAATTCTTATGTCCAAACACCCACTTAACGGACAATACAAAATTTATAGAAGTTTTAGTCATGGTATTGGGCTAGTTAATATTTCAACTATCATGTCTCGTAAAAAAGGAAGTAAGTTCTATTTGAAGATACATCCTAAAAAGGGAAAATTTCTTAAACTTTCACTCAATAAACTATCCTAACCAAAAATAGCCAAAAAAAAAAAATTACTAATAAGGCTCAAATGTCATTTTGGGCCCAAATAGTTTCAATAAATGTCAGTTTTTGTATCTGTTACTTTTGTATATAGATACCCAGTTTTGACACACACACATACACACTCTCTCTCTCTCTCTCTCTTTCTCTCTCTTCATATATATATATATATATATATATATATATATGCAATTTTTTTCTAAATTGATCCAAAATTGTTGTAATTGACAATAAAACAAGATACAGTTGCGGTTATTTTCGTCCGATGCAGGTGATTTAGAGTAAAAAACCTCTTGTTCTATATATTTTTTTCGGATTGCATGTGTTTTTGGAGAAGCGATGTTGCTTTTTAAGGCTTTTGCGACTGAATTATTTAGTTAGAGTTCATCGCATGTATTTACTATAGACGATTTTATAAGTTTTGGTCGAGTTTTATATCAATTTCTTCAGAAATTTCTGTAACAGTGTGTTTGTATAGATATATATATTTTTAAAAATCTCATTGAACCTAGTTTCAATTGTGAAACAGAGCAATATGACAAGACAACATCGTTCGATGAGTTCATCACCTTATTCAAATTCGGTTCAATTGAGAAATTGAGAAATATGAGAAGAGAAACTAGGTCGATGAGTTTATCTCCTCATTCAACCCCGATTTTAGTTGAGAAATTAATTGATGAACAAAATATGCGAAGAAATTCGCTTCGACAGTGTTAAAGTGTTAGAATCTCGAAAGGATGTTGTTGAACAATCTGAGAAAAAGAAGCACCAAAGGGTTAGAGTGGATGATGACGAAGGTAAGTGAACGTGTTGTGGAGGACAAAGTGAATTTGGATGTCAAACCAACAAAAGTAAGGTTCAGAAGGTAGAAAAAGTTATAATTCCTGACAAAGTTTGTAAGATATGTACAATTTCTGTTATAATTTTTTCTATTGTTGAATGTTCTTTTAAAATTGAATTTAGTTTGTATTTGTTTGTTTTTAATTCGTGTCATGTATTTGTAGCCTTGGAAGCTCTATATTCCAGTTGGTGAGTCTTTTCCTGTCAATCATTGGAGATCATACACTAATATGGACATTGTATCCGTTTTACAGTAAAAGTTGACTGATGTCCAACTTACGATGGTTAAGGTTGTTTTCGTTATTTCCTTGATTTACCTCGAGTTGCTATCCATGCACAAATTATTTGTTCTTCAATGTTTAGGGAGTTGTTCAAGATAAGTGTGATCAATTTGACGTGAAATTGAATGACGAATGTATTTTATGCTTTGGTTTTCGGGAATTGGATGTTATAAGTGGTTTAAACTATTATGGAAATGAACATGTTGAGGGTAACTCCCGTGGACCCAATAGGATGGGGGATACTTATTTTTCTGATTTTGAAGTTATGTCAAAGAAGTCGCTTATTGAATATTTTGAGAAGAAAAACTGGTAGTTTGATGAAGTTGCAGTTAAGATTACAATAATTTATTTCATAAACACATTTCTAATGCACACTCAGGCTTAGAAGATATTTACAAGTAAACGTGATTTCCATCTCATCGAGAGTGGTGAATATGTGTCATTTTCCAGGTATAAGATTGCGCTTCGAGCTTTAATGAGTCGGCAAGGGACAAGTTGAGGGAAAAGTATGAGTTTTATAGGATTGGTAGATTTTCTCTAGCACTACAGGTGTGGTTTTATGAATTTTACACTGTAGTTGATCAAAAGTCTGATGTTTACGTTGGATATCATACACCGCACATATTGAATTGAGAAAAGACAAATAAGCCAGCGCGTTAATTCTTTATTGGTTTCTTCGACAACACAAGGAATAAGGTATTAGCTTTTATGTCTTGATGGGATATACATATATAATACACTGTAATTCATTGTGATATATCAAATATACAATTTTTATACATCTTTGATACATCTAGAATTGAAGAACTTTTGGTTACATTTGCAGTTTAAAAATATTTCTCCAACAACTGAAGAGCTAAAGAGATTTACTTTGCTTGTTGAAGTTAACGCTGAGTTTTAGACATATTTGACATCACGTAATAGGGGAAAAATTCCTATTGATAATAGCGATGATTATTTCACACCACCCCTGAAAGAAATTAAGGATCCTGCCCCACAAAATAAGGCGTTGGGTGTGCAACCTATTGATTATGACTATGAGTTGCAGAAGTTCAAATTTGATGTGAAACAAGTTTATGTTGGTCTTTTAAATAATTTTTTTTGAAAGCATTGTTAAAATTGTATATTCAAATTCTATTATCTTTCTTATTTGTTTTATCTCTTAGCTCCATAAGCAGTTAAATTCCCTCATGAAATATGTTTCTAATAAATTCAGGGAAGTCTTTGAATTGATAAATTTCAAGGTATGTGTTTCTTTTCCATTATGCATTTTCGCTTATTTTTTTAGTTAACTTACTGTACCCTTTTCTAAAAAAAGATATCTTTGTGCAAGCAAAGAAAAATATGGTGCGCATCCAGAGGAAGAAACCAATGTCATCAATACAATAATGATTTTGTGAGTAATGTTGAATTTGATGGCAATGAAGATGTTGAAATGGATGGTTGTAAGGTGTGTTTAGTTGTGCATTATGCACTTTTTCCTTTATTTTCTTTGTTGTTTCTGATAATTTGATTCTTTATTTAAAAAAAATAGGTCGGTGAAAGTGAAAGCAAAGACGTTCCACATTCTCAAGGAGAAACCAGTGAGCATCATTGTAACAATATTGTGCTCGATGCAACATATAAGTTTGGTGTCAATATCATGGAAAGACCTTATAGTATGAAAGTTAACATGTTCGTTGCTAAAGTAACTTTCACGCCAAATGTAGTTCATGCTTACACTATTGGTGAGACTGCAAATGAGGCGACAGAGGAGACATAGTAAGAATCTTAGAACTAAAAGGTTCCCAAATCTTAGACCAGTGTTGTTTGTGTATCTACAAGAGTTGATGAGGCGGTAGGGGAGATGAATGACCAATCTGAGAAAGAGGTTCCTGAATCTCAGATTGTTCTGTGCCAGCTTGAATTACTTCCTGAAGTTTTGCCGCAAACGGAAAAAAGAAAGAGATATCCTGCAAAGGTCGTGTAGTCTCCATTCATTACTGTATTTGATTTAGGTTCCAGTACTGGTGTTGTTTCTACAAAAAAAGAAAATTTATGCTGTTAAGAATCCTTTTCAAAGCAAAATCGAAACTGCCGTTAATAGCTCTTTGTTGAATATATTTGCTGTGTGAGGTCAGAGAAGGGAAGTCCAGAATGAAGTATGTTTCCAACTTCTGAGTTTTGATCACTTTTATATTTTAATATATTGTCACTTATAGGATTATTTTATATCAAATCACTATCTCGTTTGTGTATATATGTTACCAGGAATTCAAATTATCCGAACCATGTTAGTGAACTCAATACTGCTTTGGTGTATATCACGCTAAAGACTAACAATAGTTTTACACGTTGGCATATAATGGTTAGACTTCAGATGACTCGGTATGGAAGAAGTTACTTTTACAATTTTTTTAAAAATTTTAGCAATGTATACGTCATTAGTCCTCTTAAGTTAAATAAATTATTAATTGCTATCTTTCCTGGCACAAGGGAAGTAGTGAGTAATCGTTTTCCTTTGCTTTATGTGAATTTGGTTTGAAAACTGCAGCTGCTTAAAGCTTATAAACCTTCAATGATTGAGTATTTGTTAGGTTTTGTTTCAATACATTGATGTTTTGTTCTATTAATTGAAGAAGAAAGGGTATGACAAGACCTACCTGTAAAATTCACCACTATAGATTGGTACTTCGACGAGAAAATTAATGAGTTATGGCAGATGTTAATTGATACAAATGGAGACAGCGATGTGTGCAATCCGAAATATGTCATTGCAGAGTAAATTTAGGGGTTTGTCTTGGATGCCAATGTTCCATGGCACACTACCGAGCACATTGAATGCCAATTAATGTTGGAGAACAATGACATTTCATAGTGGCTATGATGTCCTTCAAGAATAGGTACATTTATGTGTATGACTTTATGCGCGGTAGAGCTTCTCATCAAGCCAAAGTGCATAAGACCATGGTCAAGTATTATGTGTTGCTGCCTAATTTTTCCATGCACATGCATTTCTATTTAAACAGAAAAGATATCAATTAGCGTACAAGCGCCTACATATTAAAGGACTTGATGACCTTTGATGTAAAACTGGTTAAAGGACTGCCTCAACAAGTCGAACCGTATGAATTTCTTTCAACACAATCTATTTTGTTTTTCTGCAATTTGATAATTGTTGTTCTTTTTATTTTTTTAGTGATTGCGGTGTATTTGAGGCATAATTTACCGAGTGTTTTGTTGAGGGCAAGACGCTTCCTAAAATATTTAATGCCTATGCACATCAACACAGATTTAGTGCTCTCTTGTGGGATTATGCTAGAAAGAAGATGTGACTGAACGCGCAAAGTAATGATGAGATTATTGGTCGATAGAATAAGTCGTAGAAGCGGAAGAAGTAGTTACTTTTGTCATTATTGTAGGATGAGCTCAATAATTCCATCTTGTATTGTGTTTTGTTATGTTGTCATTGTTGTAAGACGGATCAGAGTTGTTTGTGTTTTAATTTTATGAATACTCTCAAGAATTATATGGTAAATGAGATGTTGCTCTATTATAAAGGTTTAATGAGTTTCAATGCGATATTGGAGTATTGCAGTTTAGTTTAATTTGGTATTTTCTCCTTTATTTTGTGTTGTGAATTAAAGATATGAAAAATATATGGTGGTTTGTGATACATACTCTTCCAGATACACGCATGATACACACATGCTACATATATGATACATACATGATACATATATGATACAATTGTTTTGGATTGCAGCACAATTAGTTTGTTAACAATGAGTTATGCGGTTTCTTTGGTTTTGAAATATGTATTGATGAAGCCACACTCTTATATGCAAATTTTTAAAACTATTTGCATAGTTTTCTAGTTGATACGACTGTTTTCCATTAGTCTCTTCTAGGCATGTTCCCGATACTATACTAGTCAAAGAAGTTCCTTGCCTTTTGTTTTGCTAGTGGGCTGGTCTAGAATGAGTCTATAGTTATGGTCTTGGGAATCTCTTCGTCCCTGCGATGCTGGCTGCCAGAAGCATCGTGGGGCTTGTCAAGGTACAACTTTTCTAACGGATTTCCAACTGGAAGATCCAATTCAAGCTCTGCCTTTAGCTTGACCTCAACTGCTATTAACTATTCACCTATTTTTCAGTATGAATCGAAATCGAGCCTAACTCTACTCATCCAAACTACTACACAAATATAGACATGACTAAGAGCCAATACATAAAGATACACATGTGATATAAGAGATATATAGATGATACAACTTCTTTTTAATCAAACATATGTATAATTTATTGATACACATAGATACATAGGTTATACACAAGAGATACATAGATGATACAAGTATGATACAGCTTCTTTTTTAATCAAACAAATGTATAATTTAAAAAATACACTTGCAACACGATTTTAAATGAAAGATAAAATATTTATTTATATCTAAAATTCAAATGATATTCTGCATTGATGCAATTCTTGATATACTGAGTTCTTATAAATATTTATGATATCCAGTAAAGTAAAATAACAAGTAATTATAAGTTTGACATATTTCATCATCTGTTTGGATTATTTCTACAAGTTTTCCTGTTGTGACCTTCTTCTCCATACTGTCCACATGAAATCGACCTTTTTTGTTCCCTTTCAGATATTGGCTTGCACCTCTATTTCCTTGACCTTCATATTGATTTAGCCACGTCTGATGGCAAGAAATTTTCATCTATAACTTCTAAAAGAAAATTTTCATGCGCTTTCATCATAAACCCGATAAGTTGGAATTTCATAGGTCTTCAATAGGTACTTCCTGGTATAGTACACCGAGCAATACTTAATGTGATCAATGTATTTGTATTTTAATATTGCCCAAACATATGCACATGGCATCTCATCCAACTGAAACCTTCTACAGCTACAAGTTCGATCTTTTTGGGACATCATTCTTTATTTTCCCTTGTCAATTACTGAATATAGGTAACTTGTCGAACGAGTCGCCTACAAAATTTATCAACTATAATTAGTGGTGACAAAGAAGATGCCCTCAAAATACATATACTAAAGAGCTATAAGATTCAAAGTAGCTTAATATGATGCAAACCAACCAATATTTCAGCAGTGGGGTAGACGTAGATATTACATTAGATTAAAAGCCTTTACTATTGTGCAGGTGAACACACTAGTTTAACAGAATCATACAAAGGCTTCAAGATATAACTGATCCATGAATTCAGTATGATTTCATATTATATGCACAAGTATGTACAGATCCTAGTCATACTTTCATCCGATGTGTGTAGACAACTAATTTTTGACCCTTTTACATTATTTTTATCACAAAATTAAAAAAT
This sequence comes from Nicotiana benthamiana, assembly GCA_034376525.1. Classification (NCBI taxonomy): domain Eukaryota; kingdom Viridiplantae; phylum Streptophyta; class Magnoliopsida; order Solanales; family Solanaceae; genus Nicotiana; species Nicotiana benthamiana. The sequence goes on from CM067332.1 coordinate 72,717,469, forward strand.
ACAAAAAATAGTTCCATATTTCTCTATTTAATTCACGTATTAAATATTTTTAAGAGGATATGTTAATTTAAACCCATTTCTATTTTATTTTAATATAACCTTTGAAAATACTAAAATAGTTTCAACTTTAATTTTTATTTTTAGTATTAATAGTTTACCAAATTCATTAAGAGTTTTTATATTTTTATTGATATTTAAATTGAATTTATAACTTTTTTTAGCCCATTCTAAGCACAAATCTTGCTAATTTTGAAGCCGAATCTTCTTACTCAACTACCCCACCCCAATCTCTAAGACCTAGCCCAACTCCCCCTTTCTTTTAAGATGAACCCATCAGATACACCCATGAGATACACATTAAAAAAAGGGATTTTTACATATACATCCCATATAACAAACCTTATAACCACTCATGTTTAAGGTTAGTATTTATTACATTTAAGTATACCATGTTTCAATTTATGTACCAAAATTTACTTTTAATGTTTAATTATCAATGATTTATTAGGGACTTGATTTGTGGAACAAAATATTTCCATATCTTCTTTCCCCACTTTTTTCTCTTTCTTCCAACGAGTAAATGCACATAAAATGCGGTGGACTCTTCTCTAAATACAGCTGTATTGTATGGTTGTTGCTCCCCATTTATTTGCTTTCCTTTTTCATATACTCATTAATTACTTGCATACCATTAACTCTATTACCCATTAATATTAATCACCACAGTTCTTTTTTTTTTACTTTCCAAAATTTTGTGCTTGTGGTTTTCCTCCTTAATATCCTAATGACAACTACGTTTCTATAGAAAATAATTCACACTTGTGAATATAGGTGCATACAAGATTGTTGTAATCTCTCTCCTGTCCTAAAAAAATCATTTTTGTATGTCTCACAAGGATGGAAATTTTTCCTGCAGCTTCCAAATTGCAGTTCATCAAGAGAAATTTCACGCAGATCTTCACTCTATAATGTTTTTTGTTGCATTTCTTCTCTACATTATCCTCCTCCTGCCAGTGCTGATGTTCCAGCGTTTAATTACAAAAAAAGTAGTAGCTGTTGAACTTGTTTCCAGTGAGTTTTTAAAATGTAGTCAATTGTAGTTAAATGTAGTTAAGGTTATATGAACTGTTTCCAGTGAATTTTTAAAATGTAGTCAAATGTAGGTAAATGTAGTTAAGGTTATATGCAGTGTTTCCAGTGAGTTTTTATAATGTAGTCAAATGTAGTCAAATGTAGTTAAATGTAGTTAAGGTTATATGAAGTGTTTCCAGTGAATTTTTAAAATGTAGTCAAATGTAGGTAAATGTAGTTAAGGTTATATGTAGTCTTTCCAGCGAGTTTTTATAATGTAGTAAAATGTAGTCAAATGTAATTAAATGTAGTTAAGGTTATATGAAGTGTTTCCAGTGAGTTTTTAAAATGTAGTCAAATATAGGTAAATGTAGTTAAGGTTATATGCAATGTTTCGAGAAAACAAGCGTTACGGCCTATAGCAAGAGTTCAAATACATTCTCCAATGCAAGAATTACATAAAGATTCCCTCAACATCTACATTCTCCATTAATTTTCATTGTGTTTTCCACCTTTTCATTAACCCTTGAGATGGGACCAATGACAAAGTGAATCACGATACTTTATTATCAACCTAATATGCATTTAAGGACAAGAAGAATGTTCATATACATAATCTGCACCAAGAAACCATTATTCCATTACATGTAGCAATAAAACTATGAATAAGGTATGAATTATTTGTTGTGGTATCCCGAGTTTGCATCCAGGTGATTGCTATGTCTCCAGCAAGTTGTTCACCAACAAGAACATCTTATCAGTTCCCAAGCCTAGAAACATTAATACATTATTGAATTCTATATAGTAGAGATATTCTCCACGTTTGGTTTACCATTTGTTGTGCTGGTGCTGGAGCATCCGTCCAACAATTGCAATGGCAGCACATATGTGCAAAATAAATATTAAGAGCATTTAAGATTTTACCTTAACTGATTTAGCATTTATTGGTACAAAATCAAAGATTAATTAGGAGCCATAAATACAGGAGTTATTATAGGATACAATTCATTTAACATAGATTTGAGCCTTAATAAAAGGCGTTATTTTAGGAGGCAACATCTGGAAAGATTCCGTTTGGTACATATTGTGTAACAAAAACATAGTATATGAGGGTAATAAACAAACAATGCACATTAATGGTAGTAAGGTTTGTTATATGGGATGTATAGGTAAAAATCCCTTAAAAAAAACCCTTGAACAAGCAAGATCTTCTTCTTCAACTTTGGAACCAAACACAAACCCAAACAACCTTTCTCCTCCAATGAACAACAGCAGCCGCTAAAGACCACTCATAGCCGCCGCTCCCTGGACCATCATGACTACATGAAACCAGCGAAGACCCAATGATCTCCGCCTCCTCCACACACACTCATGAACGACCCCTTCAACCCTAAACCAACGACCCCTGCTCAAAACCTTACAAGAACAACGCGAAGCTGCCCTCCACCACACCCCTCGTCACTCCACCAAACCACCATTGTCGCCGCTTCGCTCATAGCAGCTCGCCGGAGACTCCAATTAGACCAGTCGCTCCTCACCACACACACACATGTATAAAAACACACAAAAACATATAAACACACACGAGCATAAGACAGGTAAGAAAAAGATCGGATAAGGAAATTAGAGTTTGTTCGATTGCTGTTCGCCGAGGTTTCGGGGCAGATTCGCGGTCCTGTTGAAGTTGTCGCTGTTCCAATTTTTCGGAGTTAAACATTTTCAGATTTAATATTACTTTATTTTGAGGTCCTTCACTATCCTACCCTTTATTTATTAGTTTTGTTCATATATGATGGTTGAATGAAAATTTGTGTGAATTCTTCCTGCTTGTGATATTTTGAAGTATAATGTTTCTTTGTAATTGAAGTTTCATTGCTTGTTGAGCTAGTTCACTTGCTAGTTTAGTGCAAAATTAAAATAGTTCACTAACTTAGATGTATACGTTTAAAGTAAATATAGGCTCTTAAAGAAAAAAAAATTCAATAGAAACTGTGATTTGCTATAGCGTTAATTGATAATTGATTTGAATCAATCTCGTTAATTGGACCGCTAGGAGTATGATTAGGCCAATCAAACCTGGGTAGGAAATCTTTAGGATATTTATTAGTTTTGAGGTGAAAGGTCGTTCCCTTAGTTAAATTTAACCGAAGAATGACTCGAAGAATTTGTATATATTTTATTCGGGGTATGCTCGAAATACATGTGAATGAAGGCTATAGATTGGATGATGTGAGGAAGCGTAGAATAGAATTTTAATATTTTCTTTTATTTATTTTTATCTTTTTAGGTGGGGACGACCTCTAGCCTCTTGTGTGTTTATTTTGTTTTTGTGGTTTTACCTCAATTGATTATTTTAAAGCCAACTTGATCGAATGTGCAACTATACTATAGGGGACTTGGGGAGTGACTTACACATTCTCCCCGAATCAAATGAACCACCTTACCCGAATTTCTGGTGCATACTTAGTTTGGAGTCCAAAGTGTTTTAAGAGGAAAATGATTTTTTCTAAAAAAAGGTGACCTGACACACCGAAACCAATATCAGGTTGTGACTTTGAGTTATTTCCTTTTAAACATAATTTTTGTCACTTTCTAATTGAAAACCCTTTTCAAGCTTTGCAAAATCTTTTTATTTATTTAAGAGGGTTTAGTGAAGTCAGTAAAAAAGGGGGGGGGGGGGGGGGGGTGACATCTCTGGCGACTTTGCTAGAAAATTACAGGTTCAAGCTAGTACTTGATCTTGTTGGATTTTACGATATTTGATCGAGGTGTTTATTTTTTTATTCACTTTGTTTATTTGCTTTGTTTGTCTTATTTCCTTGTTTTGTTGATTATTTATTTGTCACTTTTCTTTTATGTATTACTACTTTATAAATTGTCATCATTTGCATAATCATGGGTCTTCTTTTTGCAACAAGTCTTCTGGAGTACGTTTGAGTGTACACGGCTTTTTTTGTGAGTCACCCATGTCTTTAGGGGGTGGCGTGAGAGCGTGGAATGGGCGGACAGCTAGAGATGCCACCATCGACCACGTGCTGCCCCGAATTGCCTTGTCTAGTAAACCCCAACCGTAGGTCAGCCTTTAGGTTATGCTTATGTGCATCATATCATTTAAACCTAGTAGGGTTTGGTCCCAGGCACCATATCCCGCTGTAGGAGGCCTATCCAAATTATGTCAAAAATGGGTTCATGGCCCAAAGAGACATTCAATCATCCCTATGTGCTACATGCTGCATTTTTAGGGGTAAAAGGTCATTTGGCGGACCAACAATATTTGAGGATGAAGTATAAAATGAAACAAGTGGAGCACTTTTCTTTCATAGTTTTCCAAAAATTTAAAAAAAAATGAAAACGAAAATCCAAAAAGATGTTACTCATTTTCATTATTTTTAAAAATTCAGAAAAGAGAGAAAAAAGAAAATCCAAAAGATTTTATATTTTTCGAAATTAAAAAATATGATAAAAAGAAAATCTAAAAAGATTTCATATTTTCCATCATTTCTCAAAAAGGCAAAAATATGGTTTTTCAAAATTAATTGCATTTTTAAAGGCTTTCTCCATGTCCAATTTTCCCGAACTATGCGAACCTGATTCTTGTCTTTCGGGGCGAGATACGTAGTCAACCCACATAGGATCTGGTCTTCCTAGTGTCATTGGTTCTTGGCTTTGCGGGGTCTTAGCCATATCTTGCATGTCCAGCCACTTTAGGCCACATACATTAACTTTTAGAAAATAGCCCAATCGTATTATGCACATGTCCAATATGAGATGTTGTGGTGTCACATAGTGTCTTGAGTCACTGATCTATTTGGTCTTATTAAAAAAATTTCTATTTATTAATTTATTTTGTCCATTAATTTTTCAAAACTATGCTTGATTTGATTCAGGAGGAACATGATACCTGGGCAACCTACATAGGGTTCGATCGAATTATTTTTTGAAAAAAAAAAGAAAGAGAAAAAAAGAAAAAGCAAAAAAGAATAAAGTTGTGGGATGTGAGAAATGAGAAGAAAGAAAAGTGCGATAATCAGAAAGAAAAGAGGGGAAAAAAATGAAAAACCAAGCGGTGTTAGAAAGGAAAATGAAGAAGGAAATGGGCTAAGAAGAGTAAAATTGGGACGATGCCATATGACCTTCGTACTGTCACGGCCCCAAACTCGGCCGTGATGGCGCCCAACCCAACGGCTAGGCAAGCCCGACCAAATGTGCTCTCAACCCGAGCATAGAGCTCATAAACCATTTATTTTAAGCCATTAATAGTGAAGGAAGCCAAAATAAACTGTTAGTTATAAAAGTATCTCGAAAATCTCAAAAAACAACATAACTTTCCCAAAGATCTGGGGTCACGAGTTTTAGAGCCTATAAGAATACTGAATACATGTCAGAAGGAGGGAGATACAAGTGTCAGAATAACTAGAAAATAACTAGAAGATCAGAGACATGGGTCCTGCGGACAGTGGCAGCTACCTCATTACTCTGTCAAATTAATAATCAGCAACCGCACGCGCAAATCCTCTGGAGTACCTGAATCTGCACACAAGGTGCAGGGAGTAAGGGGTGAGTCTACCAACTCAGTGAATAATAACAGTAAATAAAGCTCCGAAAGCAAAAAAACCCAATAACTACACAAAGTAAGCTAAAACAGTGTATAACAGTATCTGCAACTGAACAACTGAACAACAATATATATATGTGATGCAAATGCAGGGATGCGATGCAATGCATAGGATGGTACAATCCAGTACCTACTGCGGCGTGCAGCCCGAGACACCCATATCATTTATCGTCGACCGCGCTCACTGGAGGTATGTACAGACTCCGGAGGGGCTCCCACAGCCCAAGCGCAATAACTAGGCATCTCCTGGCAAATAATCAAACCATCCATCTCGTGGCAAATAATCAAACCAGATATCTCGTGGAGAATAATCAAACCATCCATCTCGTGGCGAATTATCAAACCAGCCATCTCGTGGCGAAAATCAATAACCAGGCCAGTCCATGTTACCTGACGGCTCATATCACAGCGTCCGTGTTTCCACCGTTTCTAATTACCGTTGCGGCGCGCAGCCCGAGCCACCCAAATCAGTCCAGAAAATATATCATAAGCCCCTTGGGCAGTTATAAACAATGATCCTCAGCCAAAATACATTTAAAAGATATCATATGAGTTCTGAACATTTGAAATACAGCTGGGTTTTGAAAACAATGTTTTAAAACCATGGACTGATAGTAAATGATACGCAATCATGCTAAAACAGTAATACCAACTCCCGAAGGATATCACAGGTCGGCACTAGGACCCAAACACGCCACAAAGCCATATAATAGTCATCACAGTTTGCGTATCATACGCCAATATAGTATAATTCTCACTCGAGATGGACCACGTCACAATCCATCAATTGTATCCGACTCCACACTTATCAAGGAGTGCATGTCACACCTCAACATAGCATTACGATGTGAAAGTCCGGGGTTTCAAACCCTTAGAACAACATTTACTAGCATTACTCACCTCGAACCGATGAAATCTCAAACTCGCGACGCCTTTGCCTCTCTATTCGGCCTCCTCGCGCATCGAATCATAACAAAAACAGAGTGAATACATCACAAAATGCCTATGGGACAATACCCAATCAAAAACAACCGAGAAATAGCCAAAATATCGAAACTAGCAAAACCCGAGCCCCGGGACCGCTTCTCGAAAAATTACAAAGCCTATATTTTTGGAATCCTCATCTCTCAACGAGTCCCTACATATAAAGTTCATCAAAATCGGAGTCCAATTGCTCCTCCAAATCCCAAATCTTCATTTGGAATACCAAGCCCTAGTTCTTCAATATTCACACCCAAATTTCAGAGAATTTATGGTTGAATCTTCATTAAATGATGTAATAAGACCACGAGACTTACCTCCAATAACTTCCCGGTGAAATCCCCTTCAAAACCCGTCAATAAGCTCCCAAGGTGTTAAAAATGGAGGAAATAATGAGGAGTTCGCGGATGAAATATTGTTAAAAAGCCATCTGCCCAGCTCTACTTTCCTCTATGCGATCGCGACTTTCCTCCTGCGATCGCATAGAACAACATTTCCAGGCCCCCTTTATGACCTATGCGAACGCGACCTCAACCCTGCGACCGCACTGCTTCATCAGCTGAACCTACGCGAACTCATTCCCAGCTCTGCAATCGCAGAGCACCAAGACCTTAGCCTATGTGATCGCATCCCCCTGAACGCGACCGCATTGAAGAAATTCAAGCCCAGAGCCCAGCCTTCTATTCGATCGCAATGCCATACCTGCGATCGCATAGAGCGACCCGTTTGCAACACCTGAAGCCTAAAATCTCCTCCACTTTTCAACTTCAAAACCATCCGTCAACCATCCGATCACCCCGAGGCCCCCAGGACCTCAACCAAAAGCACCAACACTACTTATTACTCCATTCAATCTTTCTTGGGCCATAAAAATGCTATTTTTAACATAAAAAATCACCAAAATCATTGAATTCCATTCTAAGATAAACTATAACTTTCCAAATTCACATTCGATCCAAAACTCAACCAAACGATGTCCGATTGACCTAAATATTTGCGGACATATCCAAAATCACCTAATGAAGCTACTGCAACTCTCGGAATTCTATCCCGACCCTTGCATCAAAATCTCACCTATCAACCGGAATTCACCGAAATTCAACTTTTGCCAATTCAAGCCTAATTCTTCACCGGACCTCCAAATTCAATTCTGCCTTCTCTCCCAAGTCAAAAATCACTATCCGAAACTAGTCAAACCATCGAAAATCCGTTCTGAGACCTCTAACTCATAAGTCAACGTCCAGTTGACTTTTCCAACTTAAGCTTTCCTTAAAGAGACTATTTGTCTCATTTATATCCAATTTCAATCCAAAATACTTCAAACTTACCAGATACATATAATAACGCATGGGGAAACACATAACAGGAATAACGAGGCTGAAATACAAGAGACAACGGGTCGGGTCGTCACACGTACCCTCGAAGCCATTCTAGAACCGTTAATTATTGCTAGGGGCAGTGCACACAATGTTATATGTCTATATGATAAATGCCCCAACGCTAACATGTTGGCTTTGTTTTTCTCCCTTTGTTACTTTCATTATTATCATAATAGAGGGTGGTTAGTTTGTGGCACTTTGGCGATTCGTCCATACAACATAAGGTCGAAATAGCAAGGTAGACATGGTTAGTGAAGCCTTGGCCACTTGAGTAGTAGACCCCCCAAGGGAGATTGTAGAATCAGAATCGAAACTGAAAGAGGAGGTCCAAAGGTCGAACCATCAGATGGCGGAGATGTATCAGTCCCGAATTAAGGGGCACCCTCCACCCTCATTCCCTACCAATTATATGGAAAACCATGCCTCCATTCCACCGCCGTCCCAAGCCTAGATGCTCAGTTCCATTGACCTTTCACCTCAACATGCACCGGGCGTTACCCCTTACCACAATTATCCTGGCACTTCCTCCCAAAATTTCTATGCTCCACCAGCCGAAACAACCGCATTCCCAGCTCCAGATACCCAATACTATACCCCAGAACCACCTTTAAAGTCCAAGATTCTTACTCTTATGCTCCCCACCTTGAGCCTCATGTTGAAACTGACAAACCTCCCAAGAACGTGGAGAAAGATGAGATATTTAAGAAGGTAAAGAGTTTGGAGCAGTCATTGAGAAATATTCAAGGGTTAGGAAACAAGTTGAGTGTGGCTTATAAGGATTTGTGTTTGTTACTTTATGGTTAACTGCCTGCTAGGTTCAAGATGCTCAAGTTTGACTTGTATGATGGACATGGGGATCCTGTACCTCATCTGAGAGGTTACTACAGTAAAATGAGTGGCATCAAGGGAAAAGACGGACTATTGATGGAATACTTCAGCCAAAGTCTGAGTGGGACATCTCTAGAATGGTACACCTGCCAGGATACGAGCAGGTGATACACACGGGACGTTTTGGCTCATGCCTTTGCTCGAAATTTTCAGTACAACATAGACATTGTCCCCGATCGCATGTCCTTGACCAATGTAGAAAAGAAGCCCAGTGAAAGCTTTAGAGAATATGGGTTCCGATGGAGGGAACAAGTTGCACAGGTGAATACTCCGATGGAAGAAGACGAGATGGTTGAATACATTCTTCAAGCTTTAGAGCCTACTTATTTCAGACATTTGATCTTGGCCATTGGTAAGCCTTTTAATGATGTGGTAAAAATGGGAGAAATGGTGGAAGAGGGATTGAAGTCAAGAGAGATCATGAGTTATTCTAACTTAAAAGCCACAATACAAGCAATTCAGAATGACCCAAAAAGCTTGCTGGGTCAGAAGAAAAATGATTATGTTTCCATGGCTGTATCAGGATTGCGACATGGCCCAACGAGTCTGCCTCACCAATATACTCAGCCTCAACCACGACCCAAACCCAAAACCTATGCCCGATCTCCATATAATCCACCTCAATACTATCCTCCTAACAACGTTTGGTCCTCTGTCCAACTACTGGGTCACTCCTTATGGCGAGCACCAGCACCACATAATACTCTTTCTCCTTCACAACATTTTTGAGTACCCAAAAAACCCTATCAAACAGGTCCAACGAAGCTTGTTTGAAACGTTGAAGCGGTCTGGCATGATTAAGCCGCTCCAGGGATATACTCCGGACCCATATGCAAAAGGTTTTGATCCTAATGTACGATGCATGTACCACTCTAATGTCCAAGGGCATATTATTGAAGATTGTCGTTCTTTGAAAAGAGAGATAGAAAAAATGATTCAATAAGGGATAATTGTGGTCCAGGGCACTGACACCCAGAATATTGGTGCAGAATCCTTTATCTGCATATGATGATGCACACTTTGTGGAGAAGATGCATGGTGCCATGGAGTATGAGAATCCTCGTGGGAACTTTCTGACTGAAGTTAACGATTTGGAAATTGCTGAAGGTCCCAACAATTTGGTATGCAATCCAGTGGCTAATATGTCGAGTTTGGTAATTGGAAAGACACTCCTTTCTTGGCCCTAAGAAGGAGTTTTGGTGGTTTATTTTGTTGTCATCTATGTTGTACAGGTTATTTCAAAGTTATAATTCGGATATTTTCTTGTGGCTCAAACTCTTCTTCTAATTTTGTCTAGTTCGCTTAGTTGTAGTAACTCGTTTAGTGTTATTTAGGATTGTTCCAGGGTTATAACCCATGTCTATTTTTCTTGTCTTTTTCAAACCCTTTTCATCATATGTCTAATACAATATCCCATTTTCTGTTAGTTCCAATAAGTTTTTGCTTAGGTCATTTTTCCTTTAATAGTTATTTTCATGCAGACCCCAGTGGCATGACATTCATGTATAATTCTCAGCCTGATCTGGAAAGTTAGTTTATAATGAAGCAATGAACAATTATGAATATGATAAAAGGATGCATTTGAGGAAACACGTAAACAATCACGCATTCTAAGATAACTTGAAGCTTGAATTGAGTGAAACTGAGGCAGTAAGTCTGGAAAATCAAGAGGTTGATAAGGGCATACAACAAGGAAATGTCTCTCAAGCAGTTTGAGACCAATGCTAAAATGCATTCTTTCACATCAAGATACGGCTGAGTCAAGTCTGCTTTGAATTGGCAAGGGTCATTTATTGGGACAAAGGTTTTGTCCACTGGCACTTTTGTTTGTGATGATACAATCAATACATACTGTACATGATTTCTTTGCTTATCTTTAATTGCATATTTGTACTTGGCATTTTTAATGTTTGGTATGCCGAAGGCATTTTGATTCTGCTATCCCAAACACTTTTATCTTTTTCTACCTTTTTCGAGCCTTAATTTGCTTTGTTCCATGCCCCTCTTTTGGAATCAAAAGTAGAGTTGGTAATTAGAAAAGAAAAAATAAGAAAAAGAAAAAAAAGAAAAGAAAAAGAAAAGAAAAGAAAAATAAAGAAAAAATGAAAAAAATAATAACTTTGTCGTTTGAACTACGTTTGACTTGATTTGTGTCACCACAAGATACGTAGGTAGCCATACGATTCGGTCACATAAATAAAATATTTCATAATCCCCGAACTCAAGAGTGGAGCAGTTTTTCGTAGAAATCCTATCAAAGCAAAAAAAATCTCCTGATTCCAAAACTAGGGCAGAAGTTTTAATTTTGAGAAAAGATCTAATTCCAAAAGTTGTAATTTTGAACCTTTCATCTTAATGTATTTTGATCCTTCATGCCACCCTTTCTTTTCGACCCTGTCCAAAAGCCTACATTACGGTCTAAAGAAAGACCTTCTGGCCAATCTTCAAGGATGCCAAATCAAATGTGTTGTGAAAGTATGATCTTTCAATATCATGGGTAATACCTCGTTCTCAACACAAAGAGAGGAAAAAATGAGAGAGTCTTATCGGTGAAAACCCTCATGGGCACCGTAAGGCAATATTGAGTTGAGAAAAAGAGCAGAATGAGAGAGGCGTGATGGTGAAAACCCTTCAGGGCACTACAAGTCAACTGAGTATTGTGGTTTAGATGGGACAATTGAAGCGTTGAAACCCAGTTTCACAGCGAAAATGTACAACAAGAGTTGAATATTAGACTTGCTTGAGAGATTAGGCCACTCGGTCGTGATGGCGTCTCTCGCGGTCATTATATTTGGTATCCATATCTAATAAGTTTCTACTTTGTAATTTTTTTGATAGGATCATCTCTTTACATTGTCCCTTATTTTGTTCCTCTTATTTTGTTTGAGTCCCTTCTTGAGTCTGTTTAGTTAGAACGAGTAAAAAATGACTTCAAAATCTTCTACCAGCTTTCCAATTGCACAAAGCGGGTTCTGGCTAGCACATCAAAATTAAATAAGTCAGGAAAGAACAGTATGCGCACTGATTTAACAACAATTAACATGCTTTGGAATTCATGTGAAATGAAAAGGTTCGGTAAGTGTCAATTCATGAGCAAAATGCAACCGATAAAGGATATTGGGATCGAATGGAGCAGGGGGTATTTTATGTGATAAGGGTTGAGAGAAAATGGGTAGCCGATAACATGCAAGATCTTTCAAGTTGAAATCAAAGTTATTTTGGCTAGTGCAGAAGCAACCGCCTTCAAGGTCAAGGCCACAAACTAACTACCGTGTTTTAAACTCACAAGTTTTCTTTGTCTGAAACAGGAATGAAGGCTATGTTCATAACAAAGCTTGAATTTTTTAGGTGTAATGCTTCAATTCTGCTTGCACAAAGGCTATTGAGAAGACCACACATCACTCCTTGGAGAAACACTTCCTAATCTGGGCCTTTCAAATTATGTTATGTTTGAGCAGGCGCATTTCCTGAGTTAAGATTTTACCCTTTGGAGATGCACTTCCTAGTCTGGGTATTTCAAGTTATATTTTATTTTGGGAGACGCACTTCCTAAGGTTGGTAATTTAAGTTCATTACTAGGAGACACATTTCCTAGTTTTAGTCACTGAAGTTTCACTTCTAGGAGACACACTTCCTAGTCTAGGGTTTTCGAGTTATATTTGTTTTAGGAGAAGCACTTCCTAAATTGAGTTTCACCCCTAGGAGACACACTACCTAATTTTGGGTCATTTGAGTTTATTCCTAGGAGACACACTTCCTAACTTGAGTCATTGAAATTTTACCCCCTAGGAGACCCACATCCTAGTCTGGATCCTTTACGTTATATTTTGTTTAGGAGACACACTTCCTAAATTGAGTTTCACCCCTAGGAGATGCACTTTCTAGTTTTGAGTCATTTAAGTTTATTCCTAGGAGACGCACTTTCTAGCTTAAGTCATTGAAATTTTACCCCCTAGGAGATGCACTTCCTAGTCTGGGTCTTTCAGGATACACCCTTACGAGATGCACTTCCTAAATTGAGAGTTTATTCCTAGGAGATGCACTTCCTAGTTTTAGTCATTAAAGTTTTATCCCTAGGAGACGCACTTCCTAGTCTGGGTCTTTCAAGTTATATTTTAGGAGATGCACTTCCTAAATTGAAGTTTTACCCCTAGGAGACACACTTCCTAGTTTTGGGTCATTTTGGTTCATTTTTAGGAGATGCACTTCCTATTTTAGTCATTGGAGTTTCACCCCTAGGAGACGTAATTCCTAGTTTTGAGTCATTTAAGTTTATTCCTAGGAGATGCATTTCCTAGATTGCGTCATTGAAATTTTACCCATTAGGAGACGCACTTCCTAGTTTTGGGTCATTTAAGTTTATTCCTAGGAGACGCACTTCCTAGCTTGAGTCATTGAAATTTTACCCCCTAGGAGACGCACTTCCTAATATGGAGCCTATCAGGTTATGTTTTTATTTTAGGATACGCACTTCCTAAATTAATATTTTATTCCTAAGTGATGCACTTTCTAGTTTGGGTCATTTTAATTCATTCTTAGGAGATGCACTTCCTAGTTTGAATCATTGAAGTTTCACCCCCTAGGAGACACACTTCCTAGTCTAGGTCTGTCAAGTTATATTTTAGTTATAAGTGATGCACTTCCTAAATTGAGACTTTACGCCTAGGAGACACACTTCCTAAATTGAGACTTTACCCCTAGGAGATGCACTTCCTAGTTTGGGTCATTTAAGTTCATTCCTAGGAGACACACTTCCTAGTTTGAATCATCGAAGTTTCACCCCTAGGAGACACACTTCCTAGTCTGGGTCTTTCAGGTTATATTTTTGTTTTAGTTGACGCACTTCTTAAATTGAGATTTTACCCCCTAGGAGATGCACTTCCTAGTTTTAGTTCATTCACGTTTCACCCTTAGGATATGCACTTTCTAGTTTGAGTCATTGAAGTTTCACCCCTAGGAGACGCGCTTCCTGGTGTGCGTCTTTCAGGTTATATTTTTGTTTTAGGAGACGCACTTCTTATATTGAGATTTTATCCCCTAGGAGATACACTTCCTAGTTTTGGTTCATTCAGGTTTTCCCCCGAAGAGATGCAATTCTTAGTTTGAGTCATTGAAGTTTCACCCCTGGAGACGCGCTTCCTAGTTTGAGTTATTCAAGTTTTACCCCAAGGAGACACACTTCCTACATCTGGTTCATTCAAGTTTCATTCCTAGGAGAAGCACTTTCTAGTTTGGGTTCATTCAAGTTTCACCCCTTAGAGACACACTTCTTAGTTAGAGTCATTGAAGTTTCACCTCTAAGAGACGCACTTCCTAGTTTGAGTTATTTAAGTTTTACCCCAATGAGACGCACTTCCTAGTTCTGATTCATTCAAGTTTCATCCCTAGCAGACACACTTCCTAGTTTGAGTTATTCAAGTTTTACCATTGGAGATGGACTTCCTAGTCGAGTCTTTAGTTTTACTCTCATCATTTCATCAATATCATAGGTGATTTACAGTTTTGCTAACAACTCACAAATCTTCCTAGTGCAAACTGGGGCAGAAAATGTTGTTTGTTTTGTTGTTTTGATTGCAGGCACCCACCTGGAAAATGAGGGAAGTTATTTCAGAATTCAATACAAGCCAAAAGTAGCAGAATATCACGGTAAGAATGTGAGCCAATAGTCCAGAGAACTGCTTAAGACGTGGTTGAAGTAACGAGCACTACATGTCCGATCTTGATCCGAAAAAGCTGAAGAAGAATGAACTAGCACCTGCAGTTAGCAAGCGTCAAGGTTCAAATCTAAAGTCTACATGAAGAATCATTCAAGACTCAAGATCAAGCTTCAGAAGACTTATAGAGAGAAATTTTGTAACTCATAGCTGACAGATCTAGTTAGTCGTTTTTAGTTTTTGATTTTGATGTAATAACATGATCGCGGACCGGGACCTCGACGGAATGGCACCTCGACCTACTCTCCACCTCAGTATACTCAATCACCTCATTTATTTCTGAACTACACATGGCCTCATTCCTTTATATCCAAGGGTATGCAAGTAACTCAGATACAGGGCTCGGTCACATTCTCTTCCTTTCTCTTAGTTTTTGGCCTCTCTAAATAAGGGCCGGGTCAAAAAACCCTCCCCGAGATTTTACACTTTTTATCTTCTAAATACTTAGTGTAGGTCTAATAAAGTTATTTCAACTAATTTTTGACTTTTTTACATTATTTTTATCACAAAATTGAAAAATACAAAAAAATTGTTCCATATATCTCTGTTTAACTTACGTATTAGATATTTTTAGGAGGATAAATTACTTTGAACCTATCTCTATTTTATTTTAATATAACCTTTGAAAATACCAAATAGTTTCAACTTTAATTTTTATTTTAATATTAATAGTTTATCAAAATCATTAAGAGTTTTTATATTTTATAGATATTTATATTGAATTTATGACCTTTTAAAGCCTATTTTAAGCACAAATATTGCTAATTTTTAAGCCCATTCTTCTTAGCCCACTACCCCACCCCAATCTCCAAGACCTAGCCCAACTCCCCCTTTCTTTTAAGATGAATCCATCAGATACACCCATGAGATACACATTAAAAAAAACCCTATGACAAGAGAGATCTTCTTCTTCAACATTGGAACCAATCACAAACCCTAACAACCTTTCTCCTTCAATGAGCAACAACAACCGCTAAAGACCACCCAACCGCCGCTCCCTGTACCACCCTGACTGCATGAAACCAACAAAGACCCCTTGATCTCCGTCTCCTCCACACACAGTCATGAATGACCTCTTCAACCCTAAACCTACAATCCCTGCTCAAAACCTTACAAGAACAGCACGACGCTGCCCTCCACTACAGCCCTCGTCACTCCACCAATCAATCTTTGTCGCCACTTAGCTCACAGCAGCTCACCGCAGACTCTAACTAGACCAGTCGCTCCTCACCACTCACATACACACGTACATAGACATACTAAAACACATACACACACACGAGCACAAACATAAGATAGGGAAGAAGTAAATCGGATAAGGAAATTAGAGTTTGTTCGATTGTTGTCCACCGAGGTTTCCGGGTAGTTTCGCGGTCCTGTCGAGGTTGTCGCTGTTCAAATTTTTCGGTGTTAAACATTTTCATATTTAATATTACTTAGTTTTGAGGTCTTTCACTATTCTACCTTTATTTATTAATTTTTGTTCCTATATGATAGTTGAATGAAAATTTCTGTGAATTCTTTCCTGCTTGTGATAACTTCAAGTAGAATGTTTT
Source organism: Nicotiana benthamiana (assembly GCA_034376525.1). Classification (NCBI taxonomy): domain Eukaryota; kingdom Viridiplantae; phylum Streptophyta; class Magnoliopsida; order Solanales; family Solanaceae; genus Nicotiana; species Nicotiana benthamiana. Next base: position 72,733,673 of record CM067332.1, read on the forward strand.
TCTGTAATTAAAGTTTCATTGCTCTTAAAAGAATTTCAAAAGAAACTGTGATTTGCTATAGCGTTAATTGATAACTGATTTGAATCAATCTCGTTAATTGGACCGCTAGGAGCATGATTAGGCCGACCACACATAGGTAGGCAATCTTTAGGGTAATCTTTAGTTTTGAGACGAAAGGTCGTTCCCTTATTTAAATTTAACCAGGGAATTCCCCTAAAGATTTGTATATATTTTATCTGGGGTATGCCGCGAAATGCATGGAAATGAAGGACATATATTGGATGATGTGAAGAAGCATAGAATAGAACTTTAATATTGTTTTTATCTTTTTAGGTGGGGACGACCTCTAACCTTTTGTGTGTTTATTTTGTTTATGTGTTTTTACCTCAATTGAATATTATAAAGCCAACTTGATCGAGTGCACGACCGTACTAGTTATGGGACTTGGGGAGTGACTTACACCCTCTCCCCGAGTCAAATGAACCCCCTTACCCAAATTTCTGGTGCAGACTTAGTTTCGAGTACAAAGTGTTTTAAAAGGAAAATGATTTGTTTTAAAAAATGGTGACCTAGCACACCGAAACCAATATCAGGTGGTGACTCTGAGTTATTTCCTTTTAAACATAATTTTGTCACAATCTAATTGAAAAGCCTTTTCAAGCTTTGCAAAATCTTTTTATTTGTTTAAGAGGGCATCGAGAAGTCGGTAAAAAAGGGGTGTGATAGGGGTTGGAGAAGCTATGTTTGCAAAAGACGACTAGTGAGTAGAGACCATATGTCTAAAATCTCAACTAGGGGTTGAAAACTCTATATTAGCAAAAGGTGACTAGGGAATGTAGACCCTATGGCTAAAAATCTCAACTAGGGGTTGGAGACCCTTTGTTGAAAAAATGCGACTAGGGGATGGAGACCTATGTTTAAAAATCTCAACTAGGGGTTGGAGACCCTTTGTTGGAAAAATGTGACTAGGGGACGGAGACCCAATATCTAAAAATATCTCAATGAGGAATATGAGACCCTATGTTGGCAAAAGGCGACTAGGGGATGGAGTCACTATGTCTAAAATCTCAACTAGGGGTTTGAGACCCTATGTTGGAAAAAAGCGACTAGGGGATGGAGACCCTATGTTTAAAAAATCTCAACTAGGAGTTGGAGACCCAATGTTGGCAAAGCGACCAGGAAGTGGAGACCCTATGTCTAAAATCTCAACTAGGGGTTGGAGACCCTATGTTTGGCAAAAGGCGACTAGGGGGTGGAGACCCTATGTCTACAGTATCAACTAGGGGTTGGAGACCCTATTTTGGAAAAAGGCGACAAGTGTATGGAGACTCTATGCCTAAAATCTAGAATATGGATTGGAAACTCTATGTTGGAAAAAAGGCGACTAGGAAGTAGAGAACCTATGTCTAAAATCTCAACTAGAGGTTGGAGACCCAATGTTGACAAAAGGCAACTAGGGGGGAGACCCTATGTCTAAAATCTCAACTAGGGGTTGGAGACCCTATGTTGGAAAAAGGTGACTAGGGGGTGGAAACCCTATGTCTATTATTTTAACTAGAGGTATGAGACCCTATGTTGGCAAAAATGTGTCTAGGGGGTGGAGTCCCTGTGTCTAAAATCTCAACTTGGGGTTGGAGACCCTATGTTGGCAAAAGGCGACTAGGGGGTGGATACCTTATGTCTAAAATCTCAACTATAAGTTGGAGATCCAATGTTGGAAAAAGGCAACTAGAGGGTAAATATCCTAAGTCTAAACTCTCAAATAGGGGTTGGAGACCCTATGTTTGATAAAGATGTCTAGGGAGTGGAGACCCTATGTCTAAAATTTACTATAGGGTTTGGAGACCCTATGTTGGTAAAAAGCTACTAGGTAGTAGAGACCCTATGTCTAAAATCTCAACTAGGGATTAGAGATCCTATGTTGGCATAAGGCGAGTAGGGGATAGAGACACAATGTCTAAAATCTCAATTAGGGGTCGGAGACCCTATGTTTGCAAAAGGCGACAAGGGAGTGAAGGCCCTATATCTAAAATTTCAACTAGGGGTTGGAGACCCTATATTGGTAAAAGGAGACTAGGGAGTGGAGATCTTATGTCTAAAATCTCAACTAGGGGTTGGAGACCCTATGTTGGACAAAAGTGACTAGGGGTTGGAGACCCTATGTCTAATAATCTAAACTAGGGGTTGGAGACTCTATGTTGGCATAAAAGGCAAATAAGGAATGGAGAACCAATGTCAATATTAATCTCAACTAAGGGTTGGAGACCCTATGTTGGCCAAAAGAAACTATTAGATGGAGAACCTATGTGAAAAATCCCAATTAGGAGTTGGAGACCATATGATGGCAAAATGCGACTAGGGATTGGAGAGTGTATGTCTAGAAATATCTCAGCTAGAGATTGGAGACCCTATGTTGGAAAAAGGCGACTAGGGAATGGAGACCCTATGTATAAAATCTCAACTAGGGGTTGGAGATCCTATATTAGCAAAAGACGACTAGGGGATGGAGACCTACATCTAAAGAATCACAACTAGTGGTTGGAGACCCTATGTTGGAAAAAGGCGACTAGGGAATAGAGACCATATGTCTAAAATCTAAACTAGGTGTTGGAGATCCTATGTTGGCCAAGGGCGACTAGAGGGTGGAGACCCTCTCTCTAAAATCTCAACTAGGAAATAGAGACCCTAATGTTGTAAAAAGGCGACAAGGGAGAGGAGACCCTATGTCTTAAACCTAAACTAGGGGTTGGATACCCAATGTTGGCAAAAGGCGACTAGGGAGTAGAGACCCTTCGTCTAAAATATCCACTAGGGATTGGAGTCCTTATGTTGGCATAAGGCGACAAGGGGATAAAGTTACTATGTCTAAAATTTCTATTAGGGGTTGGAGACACTATGTTGGCAAAAAGCGAATAGGACTAGATACCCTATGTTTAAAATTTTAACTAGGGGTTGGAGACGCTATATTGGCAAAGGAAACTATGGAGTGGAGACCTTATGTCTAAAATCTTAACTAGGGGTTGGAGACCATATGTTTGATAAGAGCGACCAGGAGATGGACACTGTATGTCTAAAAATCTCAACTAGGGGTTGGAGACCCTATGTTGGCAAAAACGTCGACTAGGGAGTGGAGACCCTATGTCTAATTGAATCCCAACTAAGGGTTGAAGACCTTATGTAGGCAAAAGCAGACTGGGGGATGGAGACCTTATGTCAAAAATCCCAACTAGAAGTTGGAGATCCTATGTTGGCAAAAGGCGACTAGGGGATGCAGACCCCATGTGTAAAAATATCTCAACTAAGAATTAACCTTATATTAGCAAAAGTCAACTAGTGGATGGAGACCCTATGTCTAAAATCATAACTAGGGGTTGGAGATCCTATGTTAGCTAAAGGCAACTAGGGGATGGAGACCTTGTCTAAACAATCACAACTAGTGGCTGGAGACCCTATGTTGGCAAAGGGTGACTAGGGAGTGGAGACCCTACGTATAAAATATGAACTAGGTGTTGGAGACCCTATATTGGCATAAGGCGACTAGGGAGTGGAGATGCTATGTCTCAAATCTCAACTAGGGGTTGGAGACCCTATGTTTGGCAAAAGTCGACTAGGGGTTGGAGACCTTATGTCTATAATCTTGAATAGGGGTTGGAGACCCTATGTTTTAAAAAGGCAACTAAGGGATGGAGTCTAAAATCTAGACTAGGGGTTGGAGACTCTATGTTGGTGAAAAGGCGACTAGGGATTGGAGACCCTATTCTAAAATCTCAAGTAGGGGTTGGAGACCCTATGTTGGGAAAAGGCGACTAGGAGGTGGAGACCATATGTATAATATCTCAACTAGGGTTTGGAGACCCTATGTTGGCAAAAGGCGACTACGAGGTGATGATCCTATGTGTAAAATCTCGACTAGGGTGTGGAGACCCTATGTTGGCAAAAGGCGGCTTGGGATTGGAAACCCTATGTCAAAAATCTCAACTAGGTGTTGGAGACCCTATGTTAGAAAACGGAGACTAGGAAGTAGAGACCTTATGTCTAAAAACCTCCACTAGGGGTTGGAGACCCTATTTTGGCAAAAGGCGGCTAGGGAGAGGAGATCTTATATCTTAAATTAGAACAAGGGGTTATAGATCTTATGTTGGATAAAAATTACTAGGGTATGGAGACCCTATGATAAAAAATCTCAAGTACGAGTTGGAGACCCTATGTCTAAATAATCTTAACTACGGGTTGGAGACCCTATGTTGGCAAAAGGAGAATAGGGGATGGAGACCCGATATGTAAAAAATTTCAGCTAGGGGTTGGAGACCCTATGTTGGAAAAAGGCGACTAGGGAGTGGAGACCCTATGTCTAAAATTTCAACAAGGGGTATTAGACCCTATGATGGAAAAATGAGACTAGGGGGCTGAGGCCTAATGTCTAAAATATCGATTAGGGTTTGGAGACCCTATGTTGGCAAAAGGCGACTAGGAGATGTAGATCCTATGCCTAAAATATTAACTAGGGGTTGGAGATCCTATGTTTGAAAAATGCAATTTGGGAGTGGAGACCCTATGTCAGAAATCTCAACTAGGTGTTGGAGACCCTATGTTGACAAAAGGCAACTAGGGAGTAGAGACCCTACTCTTAAATCTCAACTAGGGGTTGGAGACCCTATATTTGGAAATAGGCGACTAAGGTTTGGAGACACTATGTCTAAAATCTTAACTAGGGGTTGGAGAACCTATGTGGGAAAAAGGCGAGTAGGTGATGGAGACCCTATGTCTAAAATCTAGACCAGGGGTTGGAGACTCTATGTGGGCAAAAAGGCAATTAGATATTGGAGACCCTATTTATAAAATCTCAATTAGGGGTTGGAGACGCTATGTTGGGAAAAGGCTACTAGGGGGTGGAGACCTTATGTCTAAAATCTCAATTAGGGGTTGGAGACCCTATGTTGGCAAAAGGCGACTACGAGGTGAAGATCCTATGTCTAAAATCTCGAATAGGGTGTGGAGACCCTATATTGGCAAAAGGCGACTTGGGATTGGAGACCCTATGTCTAAAATCTCAACTAGGTGTTGAAGACCCTATGTTGTAAAACAACAACTAGGGAGTAGAGACCTTATGTCTTAAAATCTCCACTAGGGGTTGGAGACCCTATATTGGAAAAAGGCGACTAGGGAGAGGAGATCTTATATCTAATATTTCAACGAGGGGTAAGAGATCCTATGTTGGAAGAAAGTGACTAAGGGATGGGACCCTATGTTAAAAAATCTCAACTAGGGGTTGAGACCCTATGTTGAGAAAAAAAGCCGACTAGGGAGTGGAGACCCTATGTCTAAATAATCTTAACTATGGGTTGCAGACCCTATGTTAGCAAAAGGAGACTCGGGGAAGGAGGCCCTATTTTAAAAAAACCCAACTAAGAGTTGGGGACCCTATGTTGGAAAATGCGACTAGGGGATGAAGACCGTATGTCTAAAAATATCTCAACTACGGATTGAAGACCCTATGTTGGCAAAAGAGGACTAGAGGATGGAGACCCGATATGTAAAAATTTCAGCTAGGGGTTGGAGACCCTATGTTGGAAAAAGGCGACTAGGGAGTGGAGACCCTATGTCTAAAATTTCAACAAGGGGTTTGAGACCATATGTTGGCAAAATGCAACTACGGAGCGGAGTCCCTATGTCTAATATATCGATTAGGGTTTGGAGACCCTATGTTTGCAAAAGTCGACTAGGAGGTGTAGATCCTATGTCTAAAATCTCAACTAGGGGTTGGAGACCCTATGTTTGAAAAATGCGACATGGAAGTGGAGACCCTATGTCTAAAATCTCAACTAGGGGTTGGAGAAACTTTGTTGGCAAAAGACGGCTAGGGAGTAGAGACCCTATGTCCAAAATCTCAACTAGGGGCTGGAGACCCTATTTTTACAAAAGGCGAATAGTGGGTGGAGACCCTATGTCTAAAATCTTAATTAGGGGTTGGATACCCTATGTTTGCAAAATGTGACTATATGATGGAGACCCTATGTCTAAAATCTAGACCAGGGGTTGGAGATGCTATGTTGTCAAATAGACGAATTGGTATTGGAGACCCTATGTTAAAAAATCTCATCTAGGGGTTGAAGATCCTATGTTGGCAAAAGGCGACTAGGGAGTGGAGATCCTATATCTAGAATATCCACTAGGGGTTTTGAGACCCTATGTTGGCAGAAAGTGACTAGGGGATGGAGACCCTATGTCTGATATCTCAACTAGCATTTGGAGAACCTACGTAGGCAAAAGGCGACTAGGGGGTGAAGATCTTATGTCTAAAATCTCAACAAGGGTTCGGAGACCCTATATTGGAAAAAGGCGATTTGGGATAAAGACCCTTTATCTAAAATATCAACTAGGGGTTAAAGACCCTATGTTGGAAAAAGGCGACTAGGGAGTGGACACCCTATGTCTAAATAATCTTAACTATGGGATGGAGACCCTATGTTGGCAAAAGGAGACTAGGGGATGGAGACCCTATTTGAAAAAACCCAACTAAGAGTTGGAGACCCTATGTTGGCAAAATGCGACTAGGGGATGAAGACCGTATTACTAAAAATATGTCAACTAGGGATTGGAGACCCTGTGTTGTCTAAAGGTTTCTAGGGGATGGAGACCCGATATGTAAAAAAATTCAGCTAGGGTTTGGAGACCCTATGTTGGCAAAATGCGACTAGGGAGTGGAGACCCTATGTCTAAAATCTCAACAAGGGGTTTGAGACCCTATGTTGGCAAAATGCAACTAGGGGGCGGAGGCCCTATGTCTAAAATATCGATTAGGGTTTGGAGTCCCTATGTTGGAAAAATGCGACTAGGAGGTGTAGATCATATGTCTAATATGTCAACTAGGGGTTGGCGACCCTATGTCTAAAATCTCAACTAGGGGTTGGAGAACCTATGTTGGCAAAAGGCGACTAGGGAGTAGAGACCCTATGTTTAAAATCTCAACTAGGGCTTGAAGACCCTATACTAGTCAAAGGTGACTAGGGTATGCAGACCTTATATCTAAATTCTTAACTAGGGTTTAAAGACCCTATGTTAGCAAAAAGAAACTAGGGGATGGAGACCCTATGTTAAAAAATCTCAACTAGGGGTTGGAGACCTTATCTTGGCAAAAAAGGCGAATAGGAAGTAGTGACCCTATGTCTAAAATAGTCTTAACTAAGGGTTGGAGACCCTCTGTTTGAAAAGGGGGACTAGAGGATTGAGACGCTATGTGAAAAATCCCAAAGGAGTTGGAGACCCCATGTTGGAAAAATGCGACTAGTAAATGGAGACCGTACGCCTAAAAATATCTCAATTAGGGATTGTAGGGCTTATTTTTTCAAAGGGCGACTATAGGATGGAGACCCTATGTGTAAAATATCTCAACGATGGGTTGGAGATCCTATTATGACAAAAGGCGACTAGGGAGTGGAGATCATATATCTAGAATATCAACTAGGGGTTTTGAGACGCTACATAGGCAAAAGGCGACCAGGGGAAGAAGATCTTATGTCTAAAATGTCAACAAGGGTTCGAAAACCCTATGTTGGAAAAAGGCGATTTGGGATAAAGACCATTTATCTAAAATCACAACTAGGGGTCAAAGACCCTATGTTGGCAAAAGGCGACTAGGAAGTAGCGACCGTATGTCTAAAATCTTAACTAGGGATTGGAGACCCTATGTTGCCATAAGGCGATATGGGATAGAGACACTAAGTCTAAAATCTCAACTAGGGGTTTCAGACCCTATATTTTGAAAAAAGTGACTAGGGAGCGGAGACCCTATGTCTAAAATTTCAGCCAGCGGTTGGAGACCCTGTATTAGAAAAAGGCGACTAAGGAGTGGAGACCTTATATCAAAAATATCAACAAGTGGTTGGAGACCCTATTTTGAGAAAAAGCGAGGAGGGGATGGAGACCCTATGTTAAAAAATCTCAACTAGGGGTTGGAGACCCTATGTTTGCAAAAAGGCGACTAGGGAGTGGAGACCCTATGTATAAAATAATATCATCCTAAGGGTTGGAGACCATATGTGTAAAAAATCTCAACTAGGGGTTGGAGACCCTATGTTGGCAAAAAGAGACTAGGGAGTGGAGATCCTATGTCTAACATATCAACTAGGGGTTGGAGCCCTATGTTGGCAAAAGGCAACTAGGGGATGGAGACCCTATGTCTAAAATCTCAACTAGAAATTGGAGACCCTATGTAGGCAAAAGGCGACTAGTGGGTGAAGATCCTATGTCTAAAATCTAAACAAGGGGTCGGAGACCATATGTTGGCAAAAGGCGATTTGGGATAAAGACCCTTTATCTAAAATATAAACTAGGTGTTAAAGACCCTATGTTGGTAAAAGGCGACTAGGGAGTACAGACCATATGTTTAAAATCTCAACTAGGGATTGGAGACCCTATGTTGTCATAAGGCGACTAGGGGATAGAGACACTAAGTATAAAATCTCAACTAGGGGTTGGAGACCCTATGTTGGCAAAAAGTGACTAGGGAGTGGAGACCCTATGTCTAAAATTTCAACTAGCGGTTGGAGACCCTATATTAGAAAAAGGCGACTAGGGAGTGGAGACCTTATATCTAAAATCTCAACTAGGGGTTAGAAACCCTATGTTGGCAAAAAGCGACTAGGGGATAGAGTCGCTATGTTAAAAAATCTCTACTAGGGGTTGGAGACCATATGTTGGCATAAAAGGTGACTAGGGAGTGGAGACCCTATGTTTAAAATCTCAACTAGGAATTGGAGACCCTATGTTGGCATATGGCGACTAGGGGATGAGAAACTTTGTCTAAAATCTCAACTAGGGGTTGGAGACCCTAAATTGGCAAAAAATGTGACTAGGGGATGGAGACCCTATGTCAAAAATCTAGACCAGCGGTTTGAGACGCTATGTTGTCAAAAAGACAAATAGGGATCTGAGACCGTATGTCCAAAATTTCAATAAGGGGTTGGAGACCCTATGTTGGGAAAAGACGACTAGGGGGTGGAGACGCTATGTGAAAAATCCCAACTAGGAGTTGGAGACCCTATGTTGAAACAATGCGACTAGGGGATGGAGACCCTATGTCTAAAAATATCTCAACTAGGGATTGGAGACTCTTTGTTGGCAAAAGGCGACTAGGGGATGAAGAACCTATGTCTAAAAATCTCAACTAGGGATTGGAGATTGTATGCTAGAAAAAGGTGACCAGAGAGTGGAGAACCTATGTCTAATATAATCTTAACTAAGGGTTGAAGACCCTATGTTGGCAAACGGAGACTAGGGGATGGAGACCATATGTGAAAAATCCCAACTAGGAGTTGGTAACCCTATGTTGGCAAAAGGCGATTAGGGGATGGAGACCCTATGTCAAAAATATCTCAACTAGGAATTAGAAACCCTTTGTTGGAAAAAGGCGGTTGGGGGATGGATACCCTAATCTCAACTCGGGGATAGAGACCCTATGTTTGCAAAAGGTGACTAGGGAGTGGAGACCCTATGTCTAAAATCTCAACTAGGTGTTTGAGACCCTATGTTGGCAAAAGGTGACTAGGGAGTGGATACCGTATGTTTAAAATCTCGACTAGGGCTTGGAGACCCTATATTGGCAAGAGGTAACTAGGGGGTGAAGATCCTATATCTAAAATCTCAACTAGGGGTTGGAGAACCTAATTTTCAAAAACGCGGAAGGGAGTGGTGACCCTATTTCCAGAATAATCTCAACTAAGGGTTGAAGATCATATGTTGGCAAAAGGAGATGAAGGGATGGAGACCCTATGTGAAAACTCCTTACTAGGAGTTGGAAACCCCATGTTGGAATAAATGGAATAGGGGATGGAGACCCTATGTCTAAAAATATCTCAACAAGGGATTGGAGACCCTATTTTGGCAATGAGCAACTAGGGGATAGAGTCCCTATGTCTAAAATCTCAACAAGGGGTTGGAGACACTATGTTGCAAAAACACGACTAGGGGATAGAGACCGTATGTCTAAAAAATCTCAACTAGGGATTGAAGACCCTATGTTGGCAAAAGGCGACTAGGGAGTGAAGACCCTATGTCTAACATCCTAGCTAGGTGTTGGAGACCCTATATATGCAAAAGGAGACTAGGGGTGGAGTCCCTATGTCTAAAATTTCAACTAGGGCTTAGAGAACCTATATTGGACAAAGGCGACTAGGGGGTGAAGATCACATGTCTAAAATCTCAACTAGGGGTTGGAGACCCTATGTTGGTAAAAGGAGACTAGGGAGTGGAGACCCTATGTCTAAAATAATTTCAACGAAGAGTTGAAGACCCTATGTTGGCAAAAGAAGACTAGGGAATGGAGACCCTATGTGAAAAATCCCAACTAGGAGTTGGAGACCCTGTGTTGGCAAAATGCAACTACTTGATGGAGACCCTCTGTCTAAAAATATCTCAACTAGGGATTAGAGACCCTATGTTGGCAAATGGAGACTAGGGGATGGAGACCCTATGACTAAATTCTCAACTAAGGGATAGAGACCCTATGTTGGCTAAAAGACGACTAGGGGATGGAGACCGTATGTCGAAAAAGTCTCAAGTAGGGGTTGAAGACCGTATGTTGGCAAAAGGCGACTAGGGAGTGAAGACCCTATGTCTAAAATCTAAACTAGGTATTGGAGACACTATGTTGACAAAATGCGACTAGGGGGTGGAGACCCTATGTCTAAAATCTTGCCTGGGGCTTGGAGACCCTATGTTGGAAAAAGGAGACTAGAGGGTGAAGATTCTATATCTAAAATCTCACTACGGTTTGGAGACCCTATGTTGGAAAAAGGAGATTAGGGAGTAAAGACCCTAGGGAGTAGAGACCCAATGTCTAAAATCTCAACTAGGGATTGGAGACCCTATGTTAGCATATGGCGACTAGGGGATGAGACACTTTGTCTAAAATGTCAACTAAGGGTTGGAGACCCTATGTTGGTAAAACGAGAGTAGGGGATGAAGAACTTATGTGAAAAATTCTAACTAGGAATTGTAGACCCTATGTTGGCAAAAGGAGACTAGGGGATGGAGACTTTATGTCCAAAATATCTATCCTAGGGATTGGAGACCCTATGTTGGCGAAAGGCAATTAGTGGATGGAGAATCTATGTCTAAAATCTTAACTAGGTGTTGCAGACCCAAAGTTGGAAAAAGGCGACTAGGGAATAGAGACCCTATGCCTAAAAAATCGCAACTAGGGGTCAGAGACCCTATGTTGGAAAAAGGCGGCTAGGGAATGGAGACCCTATGTCTAAGATCTCAACTAGGTCTTGGAGACCTTATGTTGGCAAAAGGAGACTAGGGAGTGGAGACCCTATGTCTAAAATCTCAACTAGGTATTGGAGACCCTATGTTTGGCAACATGCGACTAGGGGAGGGAGTCCTATGTCTAAAGTCTTAACTAGTTGTTGGAGACCTTTTGCTGGCAAAAGATGACTAGGGGATGGAGACCCTATGTCTAATATCTAGACCAGGGGTTGGAGACTCTATGTTGGCAAAAAGGTGCCTAGAGATTGGAGACCCTATTTGTAAAATCTCAATTAGGGGTTGGAGACCCTATGTTGGGAAAAGGCGACTAGGGTTTGGAGACCTTATGTCTAAAATCTCAACTCGGGTTTGGAGACCCTATGTTGGCAAAAGGTGACTATGAGGTGAAGTCCTATGTCTAAAATCTCGACTAGGGTGTGGAAACCCTATGTTGGGAAAAGGCGACTTGGGATTGGAGACCCTATGTCGAAATCTCAACTAGGGGTTGGAGACCCTATGTTGTAAAACGGTGACTAGGTAGTAGAGACCCTATGTCTAATAATCTCCACTAAGGGTTGGAGACCCTATATTGGAAAAAAGGCGACTACGGAGAGGGTATCTTATATCTAAAATTTCAATGAGGAGATCCTATGTTGGAAAAAAACGTGACTAGGGGATGGAGACCCTATGTTAAAAAATCTCAACTAGGGGTTGGAGACCCTATGTTGACAAAAAAAGGAGATTAGGGAGTGGAGACTCTATGTCTAAATAATCTTAACTATGGGTTGGAGACCTATGTTGGCAAAAGGAGACTAGAAGATGGAGACCCTATTTGAAAAAACCCAACTAGGAGTTGGAGACCGTATGTTGGCAAAATGCGACTAGGGATGAAGACCGTATATCTAAAAATATCTCAACTAGGGATTGGAGACCCTATGTTGGAAAAAGGTGATTAGAGGATGGAGACCTGATATGTAAAAAATTTCAACTAGGGGTTGGAGACCCTATGTTGGCAAAAGGCAACTAGGGAGTGGAGACCCTATGTCTAAAATCTTTACAAGGGGTTTGAGACCCTATGTTGGCAAAATGCTACTAGGGGGCGGAGACCCTATGTCTAAAATATCGATTAGGGTTTGGAAACCCTATGTTGGCAAAAGGCGACTACGGGGTGTAGATCGTATGTCTAAAATCTCAACTAGGGGCTGGAGACCCTCTGTTTGAAAAATGCAACTTGGCAGTGGAGACCCTATGTCTAAAATCTCAATTAAGGGTTGGAGAACCTATGTTTGTAAAAGGCAACTAGGAATTAGAGACCCTATGTCTAAAATCTCAACTAGGTATAGGAGACCCCATGTTGGCATAAGGCGAATAGGGGATATTGACACTATGTCTAAAATCTGCACTAGGGGTTGGAGACCCTCTGTTGAATAAAAGCGATTAAGGAGTTGAGACCTTATATCTGAAATTTCAACTAGGGTTGGAGACTCTATATTGGTAAAAGGCAACTAGGGAGTGGAGATCTTGTACATAATCTCAACTAGGGTTTGGAGATCCTATGTTGGAAAAAAGAGACTAGGGGATGGAGACCCTATGTTGAAAAGTCTTAACTAGGGGTTGGAGACCCTATGTTGGCAAAAAAGGTGTCTAGGGAGTAGAGACCTTATGTACAACATAATCTCATCCTAAGGGTTGGAGACCCTATATTGGCAAAAGGAGAATAGAGGATGGAGACCATAGGTGTAAAATCCCAACTAGCGTTTGGAGACCCTATATTGGCAAAAAGGCGATTAGGGGATGAAGACCCTATGTCTAAAATCTAGACCATGGGTTTGAGAATCTATGTTGGCTAAAAAATCTCAACTAGGAGTTGGAGACCCAATGTTGGCAAAAGGCGACCAGGAAGTGGAGACCCTATGTCTAAAATCTCAACTAGGGGTTGGAGACCCTATGTTTTAAAAATGCGACTTGGGAGTGGAGACCCTATGTCTAAAATCACTACTAGGGGTTGGAGAACCTATGTTTGCAAAAGGCGACTAGGAGTAGAGACCCTATGTCTAATATATCAACTAGGTATAGGAGACCCAATGTTGGCATAAGGCGACTAGGGGATATTGACACTATGCCTAAAATCTGCACTAGGGGTTGGAGAACCTTTGTTGGATAAAAGCGACTAAGGAGTTGAGACCTTATGTCTAAAATTTCAACTAGGGGTTGGAGACCCTATATTGGTAAAAGGCAACTAGGGAGTGAAGATATTATATATAAAATCTCAATTAGGGTTTGGAGACCCTATGTTGGATAAAGTGACTAGGGGATGGAGACCCTATGTAAAAAATCTTAACTAGGGGTTAGAGACCCTATGTTGGCAAAAAAGGCGACCAGGGAGTAGAGACCATATGTCCAAAATATGTCATCCTGAGGGTTGGAGACCCTATATTGGCAAAAGGAGAATAGAGGATGGAGACCCTATTTGTAAAATCCCAACTAGGTTTTGGAGACCCTATATTTGCAAAAAGACAACTAGGGGACAAGGACCCTATGTCTAAAATCTAGACCATGGATTTGAGACCCTATGTTGGCAAAAAACCAACTAGGGATTGGAGACTCTATGTCTAAAATCTAAACTTGGGGTTGTAGACCCTATATTTGCAATAGGCGACTAGGGAGTTGAGTTCCTATGTCTAAAATCTCAACTAGGGGTTGGAGACCCTATATTTCGAAAAGGCGGCTAGGGAGTGGAGACCCTATCTCTAAAATCTCATTTAGCGATTGGAGACCCTATGTTAGCAAAAGGCGACGAGGGGATGGAGACCCTATGTCTAAAATCTCAACTAGGGGTTGGAGACCCTATGTAAATAGCTTGAAAAATAGCGGTTGGGGGGTCCTAAGCTACCATTGTTTTTGAATTTTCATCTTATGTCTTTTTTTTTTTGGTTTCTTCTTCTTCTTTTTTTATTTCATAGAATGAGTAAATAGGGGAAATAGTTTCGGGAGGGACTTTCCTTTGTGGATTGTTGCTGCAAAGATATTTCTAGCCCGTGCGCACTTTCTCTTTGGTTGCACTTGCTTCTTGCGAGGTTGCTTTGGATTGCACCTGTTTCATATTTCCAAATAAAAAACAATTGTTAGTTTGACACGGTGGTTGGTTTTTTGGCCTTGATTGTCTCAATCTCTTGATCTCGGCCCAGCTTCTTTGATGAAGATCTCAACTGCAACTGTTTGTTTCATAGGGACCAATTTTATTTCAGGCCCTAAGAACCTTTGGTTTTTTCCAAATTTTGCCATGACGCTTGGTTGGTGGAACTCAACCTTTTTGGATTTATTTTGCCTTTGTAGGCCTTTCTTTTATTTTCTTTTCTTTCTTTTCTTTGGAACTTTGGGGAAGTTTTGGCTCCTCAAACTTTGCTGCAACAGCTAGTCGCATGGGACTTAACCTTTCCAGGTTATTTCTCCTTCATAGGCCTTTCATTTCTGGCGTCTTTCTTCCAACTTTAATTTCAGATCATTTTGGTACCTTGGCTTTTCAACCTTTTGCCGAGATGGTTGGCCACGTGGAACTCAACCTTTTCAACTTCATTTGCCTTTATAGGCGCATCAATTTGATTTTCTCCTTTCGAGAGTTTTGATTTCGAAGCATCTTCCCCATGGCTAGTTGGGGTCGATTTGATACACCTGCTAAGGCTGGGTGCTTTTTGCATATTAGCTCGTGCCAAATGAAAGCTTTGTAAATCAACTTTGCCATCCCTTATTTGTCTCAGTTTCAGAATGGAGTTAGACCGAAATGGATTAAAAGAAAAATAAATAATAGATAGGACAATAATTTTAAACGAGGGGTATCCCTTTCGACGAGAGGAAAGAATGACTTATCTGGAGTATATAGGGACTTCAATGAACATGACATGCCTTTTGGACTAGATGTCTGATCTGTGTAAATCGTCCGACTCTCAGAAATTCATCACAACTTTTGCTTCAAAATTCGAGAAACCATGCCAGGAGTTTGTAGATGCCGATGGTTGTGAGGATCTTCTTTTCGATCAATGGGGACCTTTGCAGGTTTTCACTAGCTGATCTCTCTCATTTCTCTTTTCACCATTGCCTTATAGTGCCCGCGTGAGTTTTCACTAACAAGACTTTGCTTACCATCGCCTTACAGTGCCCGTGTGAGTTTTCACCAATAAGACTCTCTCATTTTATGTTTCTCAATTTGATTGCATCGGATCCAAGTAGTTGTATTCTTTTATCCTTGAAAATTCTCATCAATTGATCGAAAGGACTTGAAAGGATTTGGGTAAAATATGTTTTGGACTAAATTACAACTTTGGAACCATTCAGGGGGGGGGGGGTCATCGTCAAACCATTATAATATCTGCCCCAGTTTCACTTTTGGGGGAATTTGAAATTTTATTTTGGTGTGATTGAACCCCAAAGAAAGGCTTCTTACGTATCCTTTCAGAATCAAGTTGAATGTATTTAAGAAAACTTTGTTTTTTGATTTTCTTTTGTTTTTTCTGTTTTTCTTTGTTTTCTCTTTCTTTTTCATTTCCTTTTCCTCTCTTTTTTTCATTTTTCATTTCATTTTATTCGTCTTTTCTTCCCCCTTTTTTGCATCTTTCTTTTCTTTTTCTTCATTTTTATTTTATTCTTTTTCTTTTCTATTTTATTTTTCAATAAAACTTTCAGATTCCAAAGATGGTAATCAAAGAATGGGAGTCAGCTCGAAGGGTTTGTAAAGGGTTGATAGTGTTTGGGGTAGCGAGAATGAAAGCTTTCGTCATCCAATCGGAGAATATTAGAACTATACTAAGTATCAACATAGTACCTTTTCACTGCATTTTCATTGACAGTTGTTTAAGGTACATTTCCTTCGATGTGTCCCAAGTACAACGCACCCTTTTAGCAGTACTCTTGTTATAATGTATGGACCTTTCCAATTCTGGAACTAATTTTTCTTCAGTTTTTCCAACTCTTTGTTTTATTTCCTTAAACTTTATCTTCATTGGGATCTAATTCTTGGTTCATAAATTCGAGGTCTGGAAGCTTTCAAGATCCGAGTATGAAGTCCGCAAGTATGTCATGTTACTGAAATCTGCATTTACAAAACTAAAAAGGAATAAGAAAAAAAATAACAAGATTAAGAAAAGATGCATTCCTGGACAATGAAATATTAATTTTATTTGATTTTTGATTTTTTTGAGATATAAGGATTTACATCGGGAAGTAAGACAATAAAGTAAAATATCCGCATCACACCCTGAGATAATCCGGACGCAGAAAGGGTTGCAAGACTGGCTACTGAGACTCCCATCTTATGGGGAAATTTCAGGCTTAACAACCATTTTTCTGCTTTTCTTTTGTCTCGACAATAGCTGTCATAGCCTTCAGCTCAGGATCAAATTCATCATCTTCACAAATTATTTCGACTATTGGCCCAATATTGTGAGCAGGCAACAGATTGCTCATCACACCAGGAGCTTCTTCATCCCGAAAAATAATTCTTTCAGCTTAAATCATATCTTAAACTGCCCTTTTGAGGGTCCAACAGTCCTATGTACTGTTTCCCTCTGCTCCAAAGTGGTATTCACATCTAGCATGAGCTTGGTGTGAGGGGGACTCGGGGTTTGGCCGGTTTGGGGCCACTAGCTACAGCAGACCTTGTCTGACTAGCTTTTGGAACAAGCCCGGGTATAATTCACCAATTGGGGTGGACTGATTTCTTTTAAAAGGCTCTCGTGGGTGAGGATTGTACTGGGGAACATTTTTTGAGGGGTTATATGGAGCCTGGTAAGGTTGGGCATTTCTGGAAGGTGGAGCTCATTTTGTGTACAATATTGTGGCCGCGTGCAAGGTTACGCGTTCATCACTGCATACCAACAAAACCAACCACCTGAACAGAACCTGGCTAATATTCTTCCACCAGCAACCTGCTTAACACTTAACATATAGGAAATCACATATTGGGATGCAATGCACCATACAGTTAATGCTTCTACCATGTGTTTGAACTGTTGCATGTTTCTTCCCGGCCTTAATTACCCCTCATTTTTTTAAATCTGCACATTTTTCATCATTTTTGCTTCTCTCTAATCACTCTTGGTTTTGATTTTGTTTCTGTCGCTCATTTATTTTTGACACTCTCTTTTTCTCTTTTTTATTACTGTTTTATTTTTTGTCACTCTCTTTTATTTTCTTTCTTTCGTCTTCTTTTTTTGTTTACTATTTTCTTTATTTTTACTAAAATTTTCAGTTTATCTATCAGTCAACAAATTTTATGACTATGATCGAGTCCGATGGGAATTGCGTACATACCATGATACCGCATGAATCAGATCTTACGTAGTTCGGAAAGACTGGGAATAGAGTAAATAAACTAACTCATTTTTTTGGATTTTTTGAAAGAAATGCTTTAAAAGAAGAAAGGAATTTTTTTTATTTTTTTATTTTGATTTTGTCTCTTTTTTTTAAAGAAAGACTTTTAAAAAAAATCAATTGCTTTTGATTTGAACTTTGGAAATTTTAAAAGTAAAAGAAAATATTTTTGTTTAAATTTTTATTTTTTTCTCTTTTTCTAAGTAAGAAAGAAAATATTTTTTGGCTTTTGGATGTTTCCTCTTAATTTTCGAAAGGACTTTTACAAAAATATTTTGAATACTGAGTTTTTATTTATTTACAAAAGCACTTCTAAAGAAAGGCAAAAATATTTTTGGACTTCAATTTTTTTAAAAGAAAGACTTTTAAACAAGAAAAAAATTTATTTTTAATTCATTTTTTATAAATATTATTGAGAAAAATACTTCAAAATTAAGGAAACCCGTATTTTTTAATATTGATTTTTTTTCGTATGAAAAACATTAGAAAGAAAGAAACTACTTTTGAGTTTATTAAAAAACTTTTTTTTTCGAATTTTTTAAGGAAAGACTTCTAAAGAAGGAACTAAAGAAAAATATTTTTGGAGTTTTGAAAATTGGGGCCGGAAGATGAGGTTTGCCTACGTATCTCACATCCGGTGAGAATCAGACCCGCATAAGTCGGTCAGTTTTGACATAATAAAAACAATACCAAATATTTTTTAAAATAAAATTTTCTTTCTTTCTTTTTTTTTTTAAATTTCAGCAAAGTTTCAGTTCTTTTGGACATCGGGTTTTTTTTTTCAATATAGGCAATTATCTCTCTCAGCTCTCAAATTGATTTCTCTTTACCAACTTTTCTCCATTATTCATAAGCCGGTCAACATATAATCTGGAGCAAATAAATGCACAAATAGTTAGTAGAATGCATCAAGATGGTCTTTTCATTTCAGGTACACTTGTCCTAGACAGACCCAACCCATGCGTTGAGTCTTCAAAGTCAAATGCACGTGATGCAAATAAATGTTCCTACTAGGGATCCGGCATGAGGATTTGTTATACTAGGTTTAAAACTGGGGGTTAATGTTCTAGACTAAGCTTACCCGAGCGGACATATCGAGCGGGAGGGGTGGGAGGGGAGGAAGGGGCAGCATACCGGGAATACAAAAGCTTAACCGGCTTTACAACTTGTCCGAACCTCATTCTAAAATTGGATATAACTCTAACAGAAAAGAAGTCACACGAAGTGCACACTTTTCAGATAATTTAGAAGACTCAGAAAGAGAAGGGTTTTGTAGCAATTTATATATAGTACAAATAATATCAAAGCCATAAAAACGACATTTAGCACATTAGGCTAAACATGTAAAAACAAAAAAGCAAGCCAAATATAAAAGTTGTTCTAAGCTCGAATTCTTAAACCCTGAACCAAAGTTTTGGGTTTGGATTCCCAGCGGAGTCACTAGTGCTGTCACATCTCCTTTTTTACACACTCCGAGTGTAGTATAAGGGATTTTTTCTAATTGAAGTGACATTATTTGAAATGGAATTAGTTTATTTGATTTTAAGAGTCGACACTTGGAATCACTTATATTTTGGTGTCCCAAGTCATCAGTTAATTTTAACTTCCCAAATCGAGGTAATTCGATTTTTCTTTTGAAGTCTGCAAATCCAAAATTCTAAGTGAGGAATTATGTTAACCCGGAAGAAGGTGTTAGGTTTTCCTGGGTACGTGGTTCTAGCATGGTCGCTTAAACTATTATAAATGGTCTATTATCTAATTTTAATACATGTTTAGCATATGGTATATTTTTAGCTTATAGCCGCTTTTAATTAATTTTAGGAAGATTCAACGTTATCTAAGACGCATTGAACCACACCACATGAAATGCACCTGTGGTTCACGACACATTTTATTTAAAGTGGTTGAGAATTGGAGTTGGGTCACATGAAATGCACACCTGAATTTAAGAAATTAATTTAAAAATAGCACACCTAAAGCAACTATGCACTTTCACGTTGATAACAAGGTTTGCAAGAGACATGAAAAATTCAACTAATGCCACACCTCGACTTGTAAAGAGTTAAATATTAATTGAGGCCCTGGGTTTTGAGAATTTATTTGGCATGGCACACCTCGAATTATTCTATTAAAAGGGTTTCTAAATTTAGTTTTGAAGGCCATAAATTATATATTTGGCTAATATAGCGCACCTCAAACTAATTAAAAGAAATTAATTAATTAAAGGCCAAGAGCATTAAATTTTACTTTTAAGCGAATGGTTTAAACTAACTTAATAATTAACAAACTTGCATTAAAAGAAGTCGAGCATTCAATTATTTGGAAAAACCTAAGCCTGCCACAAGCCCAAGTGCCATTTGCGAAGTTACCTGGCAAAGCCAAAAGAGAGCTGATTCCCCATGAAGCCCAAATATAGAGCAGAATTAACAAGAGCATTTTAGCCTAAATGGGATAAGTCAGTGGCCCAGCTGTGAGGCCTTTCGCAAGAGTCTGCACTGAAATAGCTACAAAAATCTGAAGATTCATCTAATTTTCCAATAAAATCATGCATGGAAATAAGGCTGCAAATCTGGCGGTTCCGAACCGGAATCGGACCGGAATCGCGGCCCTGGCGGTTCCGGCGGTTCCGGCGGTTCCCGGGAATCGTGGCGGGGCGGTTCTACCCGTTGGAACCGCCAGAACCGGAACCGGAACCGGACCGGTTCTGGCGGTTCCAAACGGTTCTGTAACGGTAATTCTTAAAATTTTTTTTTTTAAAAATAATTTCCAAACGGCTCTTTTTCAAAACTAGCCGTTTGGAAGTTTAAAAAATAGCCATTGGCCCCCAAACTTTAATTTAACCCCAAACTTTATATAATTACACTATTTCCCATTTCTTAACTATAAATACCCCCTCATTCTTTCATTTTTATTCACCAATTCATCAATATATCTCAATCTCTCAAGCTCTCTTTCAATCTTTCTAGTGCAAGTGCTTAATTTATTGTTGCAAATTCGTGAAACATTATGAAGTTGTTGAATTGAAGTTTTCAAGTGTTCAATTTCAACGATTTTCAATTTTCAAGTAGTTGTTCGTCAATCCGGTAAATTCGATTCAACTCTTACGTGCTAATTATTATGGCATTTTCGTTGAAAAATATGTTCGGTAAAGAAAAAGCTAAAACCGGTGAAAGTAGTGGCCAAAATACTACCCCTCCCCCGGTTGATGACAATCTCAACATAAAACCGAAAGTTGAATTCTTGCCTGGTAATAAATTGGTGGAGGGAACATCTCTAGAGATTTTGGAGAAAGAAGGTACAAAGGACAACGTCACACCATCTTTGCAACACCATGCTGATGGCTTGGGAAAAGGTGCAATGGAACAGGTGATTTTATCTCAATGGGATGGTTCAAATAAGGCAGAACTTAAAGTAGTGCCTTCAAACACTAAGAAGTCCGTTCACCTTGATGGTGTGTTCAACATTGTATCGTACGACATAGTCCCTAAGCTTCAAGATCTACTTATGGCATCAACTTTTAAGGTAAGTCCAGTACATTATCTACAGGATCTGACATCTGCTGTAATTCAATTCTCTAATACCTGAACAATTTGAATCCTTAGTAACTTATCTTTTGATGGACCTTGACATTGTATTCGACATGGCTCAGTATATGTATTTGTCTATTATTGTGAGTGATATAACATGACTGAAAAGTTAAAAGACCTTTTTTGTTATATGGATTTTATTGCATTATTATTGTAGGGGCTTTGTCTGAGAAATCAATGGAGGCACACAGGACAGGGAAGAAGCATATGGCTCGGCTCCAGGAACTCCAAAAGATGTCGAAAAAATTGAAGTGGCCGATGATGTGGGTGCAACTGTCAATAGAATTAACCCCAAGGAACAAGAAGAAGCGTTCACCACAGGGGATAACTGAGTTAAGTCATGTTCAGGAAATAATGCATAAATTATGATGTAACTTGTATAATGGCATGTCTTCTTTTAGTTTTTTTTCCATTGGGGGAAGGAAGACTAAGAAAGATATGCCATTTTGGTCAATAAATATGCTTTTTATCATATCCTTGAATATCTTTTGTCTCAATATTTCTTTGTCTTTACTTCTATATCAATCCTTGAATATTTATATAACATACAATATATAACATACAACACAATATACTAATGACAACATTCTTTTATCAATATATACTACTTATATACAATTTATACTAATTACTAACTACAACACAATATACACTACTTATATACAATATATACTACTTAAATACAATATATACTACTTATATACAAAATATACACTACTTATACACAATATATACTAATTACCAAACACAATATATACTATACTAATAACATAGTACAACATATAAAATATATTCTACAATATACTAATGACTACTATACAAGATATTGATTTAAAAAAAAAAAAATTCAGAACCGCCAGGAACCGCCAGAACCGCCGGAACCGGAACCGCCAGAACCGGAACCGGATGGTACCCGGAACCGTATGGTAGCGGTTCCGGCTCCGGAACCGCCAGAACCGGAACCGCCAGAACCGAAACCGCAGACCCAAATAGACCCAGAACCGGAACCGGATACAGCCTTACATGGAAATGAAGTAAACACGTTTAAAACTGAATCGCCTAGCCTGAAACATAGGCTATTTGACTTGGGCCTATGTCTTGCCTCATTCGAGGACCAGCAGCCACATTACAGCCCAAGTTTGCTTTACATATTTTTTAGGGATTTTTACCTAAATATGTCATATAGCAAATCTTATTACCATTATTGTGCCTTGTTTGGTTATTACCCGCATATTCCATGTTTTTGTTACCAAAAATGTACCAAACCATATTTGGCTGATTTTACAGCCTAAAATAGCGCCATATTTTAAGCATCCCAATTAATGTTTGATTCTGTCTTAATTAAATGATCTTTTTAAAACCTTAAAAGATCTAATACCAATCTCTCTGCGTGAATCTCTCATTCTTCTACATCCAATACCGAAAATCAGAATTTACAGTGTGATAGTCAATAAAATTGTAGTTCTTTCAGATTTCAGTTTCGAAAATCTCTCATTCTTCTACATCAAATACCGAAAATCAGAATTTACAGCGTGATAGTCAATCAAATTGTAGTTCTTCCAGATTCCAGATTATTGAAGCTAGGTTTAAAAGTACGACCCAGTACAATACCACTCAGTGGTGTCTGGGGAGGGTAGTGTGTACGCAGCCTTACCCCTACCCTGGGGTAGAGAGGCTGTTTCCAAATAGACCCCCGGCATAAATCCCCAGAATTTGCTCCTGGGGAGACTCGAACTCACAACCTCTCGGTTGTAAGTGAGGGTTGGTTACCATCAGACCAAGCACCTCTTGTCAAGGTTTGTTTATATAAATTGTAGTTAAATTGTAGTAAGTTTGTAGTTATTTGTAGTCCGTTTGTAGTTACTTGTAGTCAGTTTGTATTTAATTGTAGTCAGTTTGTAGTTACTTGTAGTCAGTTTGTAGTTAATTGTTTGTAGTTAATTATAGTTCATTTGTAGTTACTTGTAGTCAGTTTTGATTTAACTGTAGTCAGTTTGTAGTTATTTATAGTCAGTTTGTAGTTAATTGTAGTCAACTTGTAGTTAATTGTAGTTTTTAATAAATATGTCTGAAAATTGGATTTTTTTGTAGCTACTGGCTTGTATGTGTAGCTGAGAACTGCAAATGGCATTGCAAGGCAACGTCAATTCATGATTCTTCATTTTTCAAGATAAGAAGTTTTAGCCGACAACACACATGCTGCCGAATGGACGAAACATTCATACAGCGCAAATGTACTGCAACAGTAGTTGGTAGCATTGTCGTTCCAAAGTATTGTGATCCTAAGACTGTTTGCACACCAAAGGACATACAAACTAATTATCCGACTTCAAAGCAGAGAGAGAGAGAAATCGGTTTTGTAGAGGGTTTCTGGCTTTGATACAATTTTATGGATTGAAAGTATGGTGGATTGAGAAGAACTTCTCGATCTGAAACTGTTCAAGCTTCGACAATGGCGGATGAAATTCAAGCAGAGAGAGGTAGAAATCGGTTTTGGTAAAAAAACGTGGGGGGAGGGTAATTAAAAAAGGGGAGAAAATCGTGGGTTTTGTTTGTAAGAGAGAGAAGAAACGTGTACAATAAAATCTGAAAAGATTTTCAGTTCCACAAATCAAGCCTATAATTAATAAGTTGATAATTAAACCTTAAATAGAATTTTGGTACATAAATTGAAAGGTGGTATACTTAAATGTAATAAACACAAACCTTAAACATGGGTGGTAATAAGGTTTGCTATATGGTATGTATATGTAAAAATTCCTATTTTTTAACACAAACTGAAAGCAATTCTTAATACTAGGCTGCAAATGTTCAGCCTTATCATAACTCATACATAATTGATCTCTACTATCAAAACGTGATGAAATTCAATTTCTAGTCAAAACCCTTATCATGATTTCAAAAGATATGCACATACTTAATGATACAGATTCAACTGAAAGAGTTTATTCATCTTTAATGGACAAAACTTGAAACAGACTAAATCATTTGGGAAGATTACTCTGAAATTGAATATCATTAAGATTGCAACATCTTACTCAAAAAAAAACCTAAAGTGGTATTAACTATCTCACATGGATCTCATACATGACAATACAACTATCCAAAATTCAGGAGAAGGAAATCAAAAACAAGCTAAAACTACAAGCAAAAATAAAAGTCCAAATACAACCCTCAACATAGGTCTCAATGTTCATGGCACTTGGCATGCTAAAACAAAAGAAATCAATTAACAAGTTGATTGAAAAGACAAGAGAAAACATCAAGTAAATATGAAGCTTGAACGCCTCCTAGAACCTTTGATTTTGACCAAAATAGACATTAATTGTGTGTTCTCGAATAAAATCAACTTCATCCCCAATCCTTCACTGAAACTCGCCAATTTGAAATATTTGGGATTTTATGGTTTGGGATCGGATTATTTCGATTGAAGATTCGAAATATTCTAGAAGGATTCGAGGAAAAACGGGTTAGATATTGGGAAAGGGGAGATTATGAGGATCTTGGGGTGTGAATTTGGGGTTAATTGGAGGTGGCGCCACCATCAGAGAAGGCGAGGAATTTGAGGCGGCAGATTAGGGTTAGAGGTTATCTAAAAGGGATGATGAGAATGAAGAGAGATGAAATTTGAGGGAGGGGGTGGGGGGATAGGACTTTGATCGGACAGTTTTATACGGTCAAACAATTAGTTCTCAACTGTTTGATTAACTGAGATTAATGGCTCTGATCGGAAGATAGAAAATGGGGTCGTTTAGTTAGACAGGGCATTTGGACCGGGTATGATGTGGGTTTGGGCCATATTTTGAGACAGGTTTGGAGGATATAATTTGGGCTGGGAGAACTCTAATTAAAAAAACCTTCAAATCATCTCATTTTCTTTTTCTTTTTCTTTCAATTTAAAAAAAAATTTCAAATTAAAATAAAAACTTAAATTAAATCCTAAATGAAATTATCCTACCAAATCAGACTAATTACTCAATATAGTATTTACAACAAGTAATTAATCACCAAATTAAAGAAAACTTCAAAATTCGAAGCTAAAAGTTAAAATGCAAAAATAAGTT
Source organism: Nicotiana benthamiana (assembly GCA_034376525.1). NCBI lineage: Eukaryota > Viridiplantae > Streptophyta > Magnoliopsida > Solanales > Solanaceae > Nicotiana > Nicotiana benthamiana. The sequence continues at coordinate 72,758,940 of CM067332.1, forward strand.
TTTTTTGTGATTTTCTTTTTTTCGTTTTTGTAAAACAACTAATTTACTAATTAATCTAAAATGTAAAATTAAAACCTAAATGAAAATACAATTTATTTTTGTATTTTTCATGAATTAAATTAAATATGCCCGGAAAAATATAAATAATTAGAAAAATTCTACAATAATCCCTAAAACAACAAATAATTAAAAGAAAATCTAATTCTTTGGAATTCTATAGGAGTAATTCATGTGGAGAAAAAATCATGTGCACACAGTATGGTAATCTGCCTAAAACATAGGAATTACAGTTGTTTAGTTCTGTATTCCATGTATTCGCGCGAGTGTATTTATAAATAAAGCGAGGTAATCCACCAGAAAATAGTGATTACAGGTGTTTTTGTATTTAATTTCACTGCATTGAATTCAGTTGTATTTAAACAACAAAAAATCAAGAAATAGAGTATATCGTTCTATTCAATTCAACCGTATACATTGTATTTAATTCACTAATATTCATTATTCACTATTATGAATTGTATTCAATTTGACTATATTTAAACAAAAAAATCACAAAAATAGTGATTTTTTTGTTGTAATAAAAAAATACAGGTGAAAATATAGTTATACGAAAATACAATGTATTTTTAGAGAAAACAATATATTTATATCATTGTATGTGACTCAGTAGCAAAGAAGAGAAGAAAGTTCACCGGAGATAGCATTTTTCGACCAAGAAAAATACTGTATACATTGTATTAAAATAAAAAATAGAGACAAACAAAAACTCGACCCTCAAATCTTCTATAGTGACTCCGCTCAGATTTCCAAAAGCTCAATCCGTAGCCTTAGCCAGATCTATTCGCCTACTCCCTCTCACTTCAGATCTATTCTCATAGATTCAGAAAGCCCACCATCCTCTCGGCGCACGTTGCCATAACGTACGCCGAGCTCGTAGATATAGAGAAAGGCAGCAGCCGCGGCAGAGGTCGAACGCGGAAAATTCCGATTGACAAGCTGAACCAACTGATTTTGGAGACGAACAGTACCAAGGATGTGCAGAACCCCTCTGTACAAAACCTAGGCGCTATGGAAGCTGATGAGCAAGCTGCAAATGTAGTGACAGTACAACAAGATCCAATAGTAGGTATGGATGACACGACTATGGAACCTCCGAAGGCAGCAGGGGTCGAAGTTACTACAAATCCTCCGATTCCAGTGGTACTAGATCCTTCGGTAGAGACAAACATGCAGCCAGCAACGGTAATAGAGGAACAACCAGAGACTAGCAGAAACACCTAAGTGGAGACTAAGAAGAGCTGGACAACACTATTCCAGAAGAATCGATTTGCGACCCATGGAATGGCTCTTGACTACATACCCCCAGTGATGATTGACGGGCAACCTATAGTACAGCTGGATAAATAGGAGGTGGAAGAGGAAGAAGCAAAATGGAAGTGTGCCTTAGTGGTATACATCCTAGGAGACAGACCTGGCTTCAATGCAATGAAGAGATTCATCAATCACCACTGGTCGCATGTCCATGAGCCAGACTTGTTCTATCATGGAGAAGGATATTACATAGTGAAATTCAAAACAATTGCTGATGCCAAAGAGATACTGTGTGCAAAACTTTACTCAATAGCCAATAGGCCTATGATACTCAAGCAATGGACACCTGAATTCGATTTTTCAGAAGAGTTCCCGACTCATATCCCATTATGGGTAAAGTTTCCGAAACATCCAATGTCTTGCTGGGGTATGAGATCTCTAAGAAGAATCGCTAGCGTATTAGGGAAACCAATATTTGCGGATGAATGTACAACAAAACTGACACGGATTTCCGACGCCAGAATGCTCATAGAGGTGACTGTCACAAAAGAACTGCCAATAGAGATCAGGGTTATGGATCCGAATGGGAAAAAGTTCCTTCAGAATGTGGTTTATGAGTGGAAGCCCTCCTATTGTGAGAAATTCCAAACAATAGGACACAAATGTGCAGTGCAGACAAAGCAAATCCCAAAACAGCACACACAAGTGTGGAAGCCAAAGGCAGTCCAGGAATGGAGAACTAAGGGCCTTGTGCAAAATGTGCCACTAAAGAAGCAGCTACCAGTACATGAACCAAAGGGAGTTCCTACCGAAGCCAGGACAGTCCAGAGCAAGAGGGTTGACAAAGGAAGTGATTAAGGGAAACAGCGACAGAGCCCAGCTCTCAACATCACTAATTTCCCACCTCTGTCCCCCATCACTGTGAGTAGTAGATTTTAGGTACTTTCTGGTTGTAAAGAAGACCCTCCAGGGGAGCTAGGGGGATCAACTTCTCAACAATGAAGTGGTTATTTTGGAATATAAGGGGTGTAAAAAAAAGATACAAGCAAAAAAATAAGTTAGGGAGTATATTAGGAAAAACAACATTAGCCTAGTTGGATTAGTAGAAACTAAGGTAAAACAAATACATGCTAGTAGAATTGCTAACCTACTAGCACCAGGATGGGGCATCTTAACAAACTATGTCTCTGGTGAAAAGGGCAGAGTGTGGATTCTATGGAACCCAAAAGTGTTTGAAGTCACTAGTGTTCTGGAGGAAAGCCAATTGATACATAGCAGGGTTATCAGCAGGATAGGGGATTTCACATGCCTCCTCACTGTGGTGTATGGCTTCAATGGGTTGGAGCAAAGAAGATCACTATGGAGCAGCCTCCAAACACTGTCATCAGGGATGCATGATCCATGTGTAGTTGCTGGTGATTTTAATGCTATCTTATGTGACAAAGATAGGCATTCTTGCAAACCTGTCAGATTCCCTGAAACCCAAGAGTTCAGCAAATGTATTCAACAAGCTGGTTGTCAGAATTGCCTTGGAGGGGTGAATATTACACCTGGACAAATAAGCAGACTGGTGTGGATAGAGTATGCAGCAGACTGATAGGGTATTTAGAAACTATGAATGGATGATCAAGTGGAACCAAGTGGTAACTGAATATGACCTTCCTCTAATATCAGATCATAATCGCATGATAGTGACACTGACATCATCTTCCTGGAATGGGAAAAAAACTTTCAAGTTCTTTAATGTATGGGCTGATCATGAAAATTTCCAGCAGATTGTGGCAAGAGTTTGGCATGCTGGAAGTTCATATGCTATGAAAGCAATATGGTCTAAACTCAAAGCTCTGAAAAGTCCTCTGAAAGACCTAAATATTAAGGAATTCAAGACTATCTCACAGAGAATAGACCTTAGCAGACAGGAACTGGGGACAATACAAGCCCAGATGACACATGCCTACTCTAATGTCCTGCAGCAGAAGGAGAAGGAGATGGTGCTGAAACTGGAAAAATGGTCAATGATTGAGGAAAGTGTCCTGCAGCAGTAGGCCAGAGAAAAATGGATACAGCTTGGAGACTCCAACACTAAATACTTCTCTGCAGTCATGAAGGAGAGAACTCAATACAACCAGATTCCTGAACTTACCACTGCAATGGGTACCACAATTATTACAGCTGAAGATATCAAAAAGGAGATCATTGGATTCTACAAGTCACTGATGGGAACCTCTCCATCCACCCTGCCAGCTATAAATCAAATGTACATGACAAATGGTCCAAAACTGACACAACCACAAAGAAGGGATCTATGTGCTGATGTAACTGATATGGAAATTGTGGAGAGTTTCAAGGGTATTGGAGATAACAAAGCACCAGGGATAGATGGCTTCAATGCTGTGTTCTTCAAAAAGAGCTGGAGAATCATTAGCAGGCAGGTTACCACTGCCATCAAGCAGTTCTTCTCCTCAACCTAGATGTACAAACCCATCAACTGTGCCACTATTACCCTAATTCCTAAAGTGTCCAAACCATCTACAGTCAAAGAGTATAGGCCAATTGCTTGCTGTTCTGTCCTCTATAAAATGATCTCAAAAATTCTAGCTAACAGGTGGCAGAAGGTGATGGCAAGCATTACCAGTGAAGCCCAGGCAGGTTTCATCCCAGGCAGAAAGATCCAAAACAACATCATTCTGGCACATGAACTAGTCAAAAGCTACACCAGACAACATGTGTCTCCCAGATGCATGATTAAAATCGATCTCCAGAAAGCTTATGACTCAGTAGAATGGACATTCCTATAGCAGGTTATGGAATAGATTGGCTTTCCCAGCACTTTCACCAAATGGATAATGGAATGCATCTCAACAATGAGCTTCTCTGTGCTAGTCAATAGAGTGGCGACTGAACCTTTTGCTGCTGCTAGGGGACTTAAGCAAGGGGACCCTATTTCCCCCTTTCTATTTTCTCTGGTCATGGAGTACTTAAGCAGATCATGCAACTCACTAAAGGAAAATCCAGCATATCAGTTCCACCCCAGATGTAAAAAACTGGGCATTACTCACATGTGCTTTGCTGATGATTTGTTGCTGTTTGCCGAAGGAGACACTACTTCTGTCATAGCCCTATCCAGATGTTTCTCTCAATTCTCTGAAGCATCTGGATTAAAGGCTAATCTGAACTAGAGCTCTATTTACTTTGGGGGGGGGGGGGGTTGCACTGGATATACAGAAACAGATTCTCGACCACCTTGGCTATGAGCAAGGTGAGTTACCATTCAAGTACCTAGGAGTCCCCTTGTCCACCAAGAAAATCACATTGCTCCAATGGCAACCTCTAGCGGAAAGAATCACTGCCAAGATCACTTCATGGACTGCCAAAACACTGTCTTATTCTGGGAGAATCCAACTGGTTCAATCTGTCATTTTTGGTATCCAAGATTACTGGGCACAACTGTTCATATTCCATGTTAAAGTCCTGAAGATGATAGAAGGCATTTGTAGGAGCTTCATTTGGTCTGGGATGAACTCTATCACTAGGAAAACATATATCTCCTAGGACAGAATGTGTACCCCAAAATTAGCAAGAGGGATGAATCTCACTAATCTCAAGCTCTGGAACAAATATGCCATTGCAAAGACATGCTGGGACCTAGCTCATAAAAAGGACAAACTGTGGATTAGGTGGATCACTGTATACTACATCGAAAACAGACCTATTGAAACCATTCCAATTCCTGCTCAAGCAAGTTGGATGGTCAGAAAGATCATCCAATCGAGAGAAGTTTTGCAGAGGGTCCAACACCGGAAGGAGCAGGGCTGCTCAGTTAGACAATTATACCATTTATAGATGCAAGATCTGCCGAGAGTCCCACGGAAGAATTTGATCATACAAAACTATGCAAGGCCAAAGGCAACCTTCAATCTATGGCAGCTCTTACAAGATAGACTTCCAACAAAAGATAGATTGCACAACTGGGGAATGAGTGTTGATCAGCAATGTACCTTATGCCAAAATTACACTGAAACCAGAGAGCATTTTCTACTATTCTGCCCAGTTATTGTTGAATTATGGGAGAGAACAATGCACTGGCTGAAGGAGAGTTATCCTCACTTCAATGACTGCAACCAAAAGATGCAGAGGCTAGTAAGCAAAGCCAAGGGTCGAACATGTCGAGCAACCATCTTCAAAATGGTAGTCGCTGAGTTTGCATATACTATCTGGCTGGAAAGGAACTCAAGAATCTTCAACAAGACATTTCGCTGCAATGCAACCCTTTTGAGAGACATATTATACACTTGTAATGTTAGAGGTAACCCACGAATTAGAAAACAATTACAACACCTTCGAATATAGTATTAGTAGGTAGTTAGGATATTAGATACAGTTTAATATGTTATATTAGAGATAGTCAGCTGAGTTAAAGCTTGACTATGGTTTTGTAATGTTACTTCATTGGTGATTAATGAAAACCCTTAATTACCAAAAAAAAAGAGAGATTTTTGGGAGAAGAGAGGATTGAGAATCTTGCTGATAGAGAGAGAGAGAGAGAGAGAGAGAGAGAGAGAGAGAGAGAAGGACAAGAGATAAAAAGAATACAACTGCCATATTTCACGCCTCAATAGAAGGGTATAGATAAATACTTATTTTGCTATAAAATAAAAAAGGTAGCTATAAGTAATAATATTTGAATCTTTTTTTGTATAATAGTTTGGTATAGGAGGTAAATTTTCCAAAGAAAAATAGGAAAATGCTGCTTTCATCATTATATATATATATATATATATATATATATATATATATATATATATATATATATATATATATATATATATATATATATATATATATATATATATATATATATATATATATATATATATATATATATATATATATATATATATATATATGACCCAGCCAGTTTTTTTTATAGATTTTAGCTTTATTTCCACCATTTCTGCTTCTTTATGTCTTCTTCAATTGTATTATATGGTATTGGATTGGTTGGTTTGAGTTCGGAGTGGTTTTGTGGAAGAATGAGACACTTAGTCTCTTAAGTTGACCATTTAGTTGGAAAAGTAAACCGAAAATTAAATTGTGAGTAAATGAGCTCAGAATTTGGCTTTTATGATTCGGAAAGTGTTGTGAGGTGATTTGGAACTTAGAAAAATGTTTGGAATGTAATTTTGAGGTTCGTGGTAGATTTAGGCTTGAATTGGCGAAATTGGAATTTTGGCGCTTTCCAATTGGTAGTGAAAATTTCGATATAAGGGTCGGAATGAAATCCCAAAAGTTCGAGTAGGTCCATGGTATCATTTGGGAGTGTGTGCAAAACTTCATGTCATTCAGACGAGGTTTTGATAGACATTTGATCGAATTCAGAATTCGGAAGTTTTTGGAATCCTTAGGTTTGAATCCAAAGGAGAATTGATATTTTGATGTTTTTTTAGCATTCCGAAGGTTGGAGCAAGTTTGAATAATGTTACGTGAATCGTCATTGGTTGAGGTCCTGAGGGCCTCGAGAGAGTTTTTTGTGGTTGACGGTAAGTTTGGAATTTGATGTGCGCTGCAGATTCTTTTTGCTATTCCTATTATTTCCACACCTGTGGATTGGGGACCGAAGGTGTGAGGTCCGTAGATGCGGTTATGTAGTCAGATGTGCAAAATGGGTTGCAAATGCGGTTTGGTCTCCGCACTTGCGATGACCGATGGTGCGGTCAGGCACTCGCAGAAGCAGCCTAATGAGGACCGCAAATGCGGAAGTATTGGGCAGAGTGTATATAAAGGCTCCTTCGAGAATTTTTCGTAATTCTTCACCATTTTTGGCTGGAATTTGATCTTTGAGCAGTGATTTTCAGGAGGAATCAAGGTTTTCAATGGGGTAAGTTGCTTGGGCTTTATTATTTGTGTTTATGATAATTTTTCCATTGTTTAATCATGAAATTAGTGGGATTTAAAGCTTAAAAATAGAGGAATAAGGCTTGAGTTCTGGAGAGCTTTGAGTGGTGATTTGAGGTTCGATTTTGATGCTCTTGGTATGTATAAACTTGTGGGAGGATAAGAATTTTAGTGATGTAATTTTTATCGGAACTTGATGTGTGGGCCCGGGGGGTCGGGTTTGACCAATTTTGGGACTTGTGATGTAATTTGATTATTTGGGTGTGAGCTTTGTTCCTTTAGAATATATTGATGTTACGGTGCTAATTTTGGTTAGGTTGGGGAAATTTGGAGGCCGAATCGAGAGGCAAGAGCGTCGCAGGCTAGAGTTTAGCTTGGCTTGAGGTAAGTAATGCTTCTAAACTTGGTTCTGAGGGTTCGAAACCTCGTACTATATGTTCTATAATTACTATTGAGGAAATGCCAAGTTATGGGCTTGTGGGCGTGCACCGTGAGAATTGCTGCATGGGTTGTTCCATAGCACCGCTTAGTAAATCTTTCTTGCTGATATCTGTGTTGTAATTAAGTGATTAAGTTAATGAGCTGCAAATCATGCTAATTATGATGTTATGGCTTCACGCCAATACTGTTGAGACTGGAGAGGTCATTTCTTGTTGTCATATCATTAGCTTCATTGATGTTTTGTACTCAATCCTGTTCATTCATATCATATCATCCACGGTCTAGATTATTGTTATTTGACACATCATACCATTGTTCGAGCTAGTATCATGACATTATTGACCGTGTGTATGAGGCTGGAGAATGATGATTGAGTGAGGCCGAGAGCCTGATATTGAGTGACGGTATGGGATTGGGCTGCATGCTGTAACAAGATATTAAACATGTCTTCGTTGGCTTATTATGGCACTTGGGCTAAAAGAAGCCCCTCCGGAATCTTTACACCCCTAGTGAACGCAATTGATATTATTGAGGGGTGGATCTTCCCTGGACATGGATCTCGTCTGAAGTACTTATTTGGAGATGGATCTTCCCATGATGGCTGGATTGGCCTCTTCCTTGGTACTAGAGATTGTTGGTCTGTGATGTATATATATTCTGGGATGGATCTTACCTGGGTCTTGAGAGCCATAAACAGTACCAAGTGGCTCTGAGGTCGTTATTGATAATGTTTGGAGATAGATATTCTCTATAGGCTGGAATGACCTTCCTTAGTGAGTGACTGTTTTAAGAGATGTATATATTCTGGTATGGATCTTCCCTGAGCCGAATGAGCCGTATGAGCCACATACAGTACTAAGTGGACGGGTATTTGAGGTTGTAGGCACATAGGCACTTAGCATGGTGCATTTCATACAGCATGAGCATTGACATGTAGATGTAGTAGAGTTACACTCCTTTGCCTTGTCCATACTTGCTTTGTTTTACTGTTCGAGCTGTTTATTTAAGTAAAAGCATGCCTACATTTCTGTACATTATTTCTGTTATAGGTTGTGTTTCTTCACTACCTATCAATCCAAAGATTGGACTTGTTACTTACTAAGTTGGTGTACTTATTATTGAGGTATCTGCACAGCGTTCGCAGGCCTTGGCTCTCCACCCTATTTTCCAGTTATATTTCAGTTGGTCCCTTAGACATTATGATAGACTATGTATTTTCCTTAGACGCTCATGCACTCAGTGAAACCTCGATTTTGGGCTAGATTGTATCTATTTCAACAAATTTCTTATGTTTCTAATGGTTCCTTAACTGTAAAAAACTTGCGTAAATGATTTCAAATTTATTATTATCGTGTTGATTGTTGAGTTGAGGCTGGCCTAGTTTCAAGATAGGCGCCAGCACGACGGGTCGGGTTTTAGGGTTGTGAGCGGGTCGGGTTTTAGGTTCGTGAGCAGGCTTAGTAAAGTCTCGTGAATCGGTACTGAGACTTCTGTACTTATCTTCGAGAAGCTGCAGAACCTTTAGGAAATAAACTTTACATTCTTGAATTCCTATCGTGCGATGTTGATTCAACTTGAAACTTAACTCCTTGAATTCCTTCCACGTATTCATGTTTGTGCATGAGCACTCTGTATCAGCTATACATCGATGGCTTGTGATTCCCTGATCGAAGGGCGAGATATGATTTATGTGTGTGTTGATGTTGGGCCAGTCTGGAGGACTTAAGGTCGGGTTTTACCTACAGCTTGAGCATTGAGGCGTTGATTGTATGGGCACGTGCTTCTGGATTTATATGTTCGGTAGTGTCCCTGTTAGTGGAAGTGATGACGGGATGGCTATGTAGTGAGTATGATGTGACTGTGAGATATGTTCATTTGAATTAAATTTGACAAGAAGCATCTACTTGAGGATGGAAGGAACAATTAGGTGCTTGATTTCTATCTTGATTTGATGTATTGCCCCGAGTTATGGGTGTGTGAAGGATCTTTTTTCTTATGGTCTAGTTGGGATATGGAGTAGATTTCATGTTAGGATATGTGTTCAGACTCAGGAGGATTTGGTGATTGCGTGATGTTTATGGCGGTGGAAGGGTATAAAGAGAAGTTAGTTTAATGTAGAGCAGGTGGGTTATCCAATGCAGAGTATTCTGAAGTGATGTGAACCCTATGTTATTTGTTGAATATCCTCTTTTATAAGTGAATTATATGTGTTGCAGTTTAAGTTTGGATCGCGTATGCGAGTTGTCTTGACTATTACAAGGGTGAATGCGAGATTGCAGATGATTTGAAGTGCTATATGGTTTATGTTGCACGAGCTTATAGAGGATTTAGTTAAAGCTCACTACCGTATTATGGCAAGAGTAAATATCAAATTGAAAGAAATTTAGAAATAACTTGGATATATGGGACAACTTGGTAGTAGGCCGAATCGGCATGTAAGGTTTATAATTAGTTCTTTGGGTGCTTATGAGGTAATGAGTTTCTACAAGTTTACCGTAGAAATGCTCTTAGGTTTTTGGTGGCTTGCGTAGCTTGATTGAGTTAGGAGGATTCAATTCTGACCATTTGGTTTTGTGCAAATGAGATTCGGGAATTTCTTGATGGTTTCTACCACGCTTAGATATATATAATTTCTACTAGCTTGAGGAGCATGTGATGTATAGCAAATTTATTCTAGATTGAATCAAATGGAAAATTCTTGGCTAGTGGAGTAGGCAGTTGCTTGTGACTTGGAATGGATTATGAAGTTCTCATAATTGTTATAGGATGGCATAGTATACGCGATATGCTGTGTAGGAGTGAGATGGGCATGTGAAAGGTTAGAATTCAATTTTGAAAGGAAGGTCATAAATTCTTAGGCAGCACGAGCAGTTTCAGACGATTAGGCAAATGATATGACGAATTGTGCGGCTTGATGAGGATTAACATTTCAGAAAGGACAATGTTTTTGTGTTAAGGGTACTTCATTGGTATTGCAGAGCTCTTTTGTTAGATAGACGGTTGAAATTCAAGTTTGTTTGGTGGCATAGAAGAGTTATATGAGTATCCGTCGTGGAATGATTGAGTATTAGAGGTGTGTTATATGTTCGAGTAGTGGAGTTGGGATTAGATATAGTGATTCGTATGCTTTATGAATTTAGGGACTAGGAGTTCTCATAATCATGTTATGTCGTGGTTATGGACCACGTACATTGGTCTTGTGTGGCGACTATCGGGGCTTTGGAGACCCAGGTGGATCCTTGTTTGCTTAGTATGGTGTTCGATTTTGATGTGATATTAGGTATGGACTAGTTGTCTGTGTGTTGTGTTATTATTGACTGTTGCACTAACACGACAATGTTGGATATGCCGGGGATGAGAGTGCGAGATTTGACGGATTATGTTCCTAGTAGGGTGATCTTTATTTTTGAAGACCTAGCGGATGGTTTGGAAGGTTTGTCTTTCGTATATGGTCTTTGTGAGGGATATCAGTGCAGAGACCTTTACCATTGATTCAGTTCCGGCGGTGAGGGATTTATTTGGATGTGTTTCCTGCTACTGGGCATGTCGCCGAACAGGGTTGTTGATTTCGGTATTGATTTGGTGGCCGGGCACCATATCGTATGGCACCGACGAAGTTAAAAAAGTTGAAGGAGCAGCTTCGGGAACTCCTTGATATGGGGTTTATTGGTAGATCAATATAGATATACGTTCTGCATCAAGTCGGACTTGTTGACTCCGAGTTGCTATTGTTGAGGGATTGTTGATTCGATTGTTATTGGACTTATTAGTATTCTGGGGAGATCTATGTATTCCTTTTCCGTGTTACGGGGCGTTATGATTTGTTGGTTATAGGCATATATAGTGCGGTTTTTGTCATGACCCAAATCGATGGGCCGCTATGAGTGCCTGAGTCCTACCTGTCAAACACCCCTAAGCATGCGTCTAAGATATGAATCTAAATGACATCTACTGAATTATGAAAATAACATATACGAAGGAAACCTCCCAACAAGGCATATGTACGTATAAATGCAGGATACAGTGAGTGAGCCGGCAAGGCTGCTATGGACAACTATACATTCAAAACTAAAGGCCGACAAAGCCACATATAGCCCAATTAGACTTATTGTTCACATACCTCTAATAGAAAAATAACTGTACAATGACAGAACTGAGCAACGTCATACACACACACGCACACACACACACACACACACACACACACACACACACACACACACACATATATATATATATACACACACACACATACATACACACACAAACATATCGTTCCAAAATCAAAAGCAGCTTCAGATCAAGTGGAGCACGCCAACTCTCACTGATCAAGGATCCTAAGAAGGGGGACCGTCAGCTTGCCTACCTACACTTGCAGGCATGAAACGCAGGCCTCGTAAAATAGCGTTTCAGTACAAAAAATATATTGAGTATGTAAGGCAGGAAAATTAGTACGTAAAAAACATAGATGACACATGGAATAAGGAAACACATATTTAAATCTGAATAACTTTGTAAATTTTGAAGCGTTTATAATGTCATGCACGTACGTATAAATGTCGTTCCATGCATAGGTATAGGTGTACATAATATTGTCAAGTCACTGAGGGTATCCCATCATATCGTCTCGGCCACTGTGGGCAACATCATCAACATATATCAACTGATCATGTGGTGGTGCGCATATAATGCCGTAACCTTTTTCCATATCCCATATACGTATATTTACATATATACGTGTGTATAACGTCATCTGCTCATGGGTCAATGCACATGTACAAATGAGCGAAATGCATGAAAAATAGGTAATAATCTCAATATTCCTTCCGGATAAACTTTTCTAACTGCGTATTATTTTGAGACCCATGAACAGAAGATAATAATAATTCTTATGGGAAATCAAGAATATAGACACCCCTACTATTTTTATGAATAGACTAATTTATGAAATTTATATGGTTGCTCGTTTCTTTATTATAATTTGGACCGTGCCAAAAATAAGGAGTCCCTAACATACCTGTTCCTTGAATGATTTCAACGAAATGAAGCTTTTGCTTCTGCAAAATATGAACGGAATCTACACTTGGATTGAAACGAAATTGTTTTCTACTTCTAACGTTTTGTGAACCAAAGAATGGACTTAAGCTAAAGGTTAAACCTTGTTCGAACGTTTTTGAAGTTTGCTTCAGGCTTCTGTTTCTAGCTTTCTACTTCCAGAATGAATTTTGATATTAAATTGTTATATCAAGTTTCCTTGAACTTAAGACTTATCTTTGATCAAGTTACTTTAGACACCTACTAATATATTTAATTAGTCATCTTTCTTGATTAGTGGCCTTGTACCACATTTCTTTTGGACATAATTAGTTAAGTTGTCCGCTTATTAGTTAACTGGATAATATTTCATTACTTGGTAATTAATTAATTACCTGTATAATTTAAAAATTATCACAAATTACTTAAAATTATATTTATTTTATAATACTATATTTATACTTTATATATTACACTATCGTCGCCATATGGTACCTTGCATGGTACTAGTTCATAATTATTGGATATTATTGCTCGACCCGTATTTTATTCCAAATTGGCCACTTTCAACGAAACTCGCTTTCTTTAATCTATGTACCCTTTTATCCTTTAGAATACTTATTTATCTCTTGTTATGAATAGCGTAAGTACGTTAACGTCAAGATGATCTCATCCCCAAGCCTACGTCGGTTAACTGAAAACGAAATTTTAACGTATGAAAATGCGAGATGTAACATCCCTCCCCCCTAGAAACATTCGTCCTCGAACTTTGGCAAGGTCGCCTCTGTAACAACACAACTACCAACTCTCCCCGTAGAAGCTTAATAACCCAACAACACACAGGACCATAATTATGAATAACGATAATGACCTTATTTGACCAACGACAATAACCAATACAAGAATTTATACGCGTACCTTATGATTATGACGTCTCAGTTGGACCTTTCTATGAAGGAGAAAATAAGTAGGGATGTCTAGACTTCATGTTTTCCTCGGCCTCCCAAGTCATTGCTTCCACATTGTTATTTTTTCAAAGTACTTTCACTGAGGCTACCTCCTTATTCCGCAGCTTGCAGATTTGTCGGTCTAGGATGGACACCGGAACTTCCTCGTATGATAAGTCTTTTGTAATCTGTATATCATTCGTGGAAACTACTCGGATAGGATCGCCAATGCACTTTCGTGACATAGATATGTGAAAAATCGGATGGACAGATTCCAACTCCGAGGGAAATTCTAACTCATAAGCTACTCGGCCCACTATCCTAATGATCCTATAAGGCCCAATATACCGTGGGCTAAGTTTTCCTCTCTTTCCAAACCTCATCACATCCTTCATAGGTGACACCTTTAAGAATACTAGTCATCAACCCCGAACTCTAAGTCTTGTTACCGCATGTCAGAATATGATTTCTGACGACTTTGAGCTGTCAATAGTTGATACCGAATCAAATTTACTTTTTCTATGGCTCGTTTAACCAGGTCTGGCCTGTGTAATCCAGATTCTCCAGCATCAAACTACCTTATAGGTGACCTACACTTCCATCTGTAAAGAGCTTCGTATGGAGCCATCTGAATACTGGAATGGTAACTATTATTATATGCGAACTCAATAAGCGGCAGATGATCATCCCAGCTACCTTTGAATTCTATTACATAAGCTCTTAGCTTATCCTCTATTGTTTAAATAGTACACTCAGTCTGTCTGCTTGTCTGGGGATTAAATGATGTACTAAGACTTACTTGAGTCCCCAATCCCTTTTGGAAGGATCTCCAGAAGTTAGCTATAAATTGAGCTCCTCTATCCGAGATAATAGATACTGGGACACCATGGAGTCATACTATCTTCTTAATATAAAGCCTCGCATAATCCTCTGAGGAATATGTAGTTCAAACGGGCAAAAAATGGGCCGACTTTGTAAGCTTATCAATAATTACCCAGATTGAATCGAACTTATGCTGGGTATGAGGTAAGCCTACGATGAAGTCCATATTGATTATTTCCCATTTCCAAGTCGGAATCTCCATAGCGTGCAATAACTTATTGGGTTTTTGATGCTCAATCTTAACTTGCTGATAGTTAGGAACAGAGCAACAAATTCTGCTATATCTTTTTTCATTCCGTCCCACCAATACACTTCCTTGATATTATGATACATCTTTATTTCTCCTGGATGGATTGAATAACGAGAATAGTGAGTTTCTCCTATAACCTGTCGACGCAGCCTTACAACATTAGGCACATATAATTATCCTCAATATCTGAGAACCCCATCTTCTGTAATTTCAAATGGCGTCTTCTCCTTCTGAATGGTGGTATCCCTATAATGAACTAACACATGATCCTCGTACTGGCATTCTTTTACTTCAGTTACTAAAAAGGATGTTGACGTATCTTGAAGAGTAATTCCAACATCACTTGAGTCCAATAACTGAACTCCAAGACAAGCTAGATGATGAACCTCATGGGCTACTCCCCTCTTTTCTGGCTGCAAATACGATAGGCTACCCATAGATCTATAACTGAGGGCATTGGATACTATGTTTGCCTTCCCCGGATGGTATAGAATATCAATGTAATAGTCTTTAAGTAGCTCCAACTATCTCCTTTAACGTAGATTCAATTCCTTTTGCTTGAAGATGTATTGGAGCCTCTTATGATCCGTATAGATATCAACATGAATGACATACAAGTAGTGCCTCCACATATTTAGTGCATGAATCACCGCAGATAACTCTAAGTCATGGGTCGGGTAGTTCTTCTCGTGCTTTCTTAGTTGTCTAGAAGAATAAACCACAACCTTACCATGCCGCATCAGCATATAACCCAACCCAACGCCTGAAGCTTCATAATAGATAAGGTAACCGTCAGTCCCTTCTGGAACCATTAGAACCGTTGTTGACGTTAATATGTCCTTTAATGCCTGGAAACTCCATTCGCAAACATCATTCCATTGAAATGTTGCTCCCTTCTGACTCAACTTTGTCAAAGGTGCTGAAAGGGAAGAAAATCTCTCTACAAATCTCCTGTAATAATCTGCCAAACCAAGAAAGCTACGAACCTCCGTCGGCGTTGTGGGCCTAGGCCAAGTCTTTACTACCTCAATCTTTTGTGTATCCACCCAGATGCCTTCACCCTAAATGATATGTCTAAGGAAAGTTATAGAGTTTAACGAGAATTCACATTTAGAAAATTTTGCATACAACTTCCCTTTAATAGAACCATGAGCATAGTACGCAAATGACCAGCATGCTCATCCTCTGAACAAGAATACACCAATATATTATCAACAAATACAATTACGAACAGATCTAAAAAATGCCTGAACACACGATTCATCAAATCCATGAATACTACTAAGGAATTGGTCAGATCGAACGACAACTTGAAACTCAAAGTGATATCTAGTCCTGAATGTTGTCTTCGAAATATCTTCATCCTTAGCCCTTACCTATTGGTACCCAGACCTCAAGTCTATCTTTGAAAAACACTTGGCACCTTGCAACTGATCGAATAAATCATCAACTCTCGGGAGCAAATATTTATCCTTGATCGTCACCTTATTCATCTGCCTGTAGTCAATACACATTCGTAAGGAACAATCTTTCTTTCTTACAAACAAAACCGGTGTTTCCCACGGTGATGTACTAGGTCTGATAAAACCTTTTTCAAGTAAGTCCTTTAGTTGTTCTTTCAAATCTTTCAGCTTTGTGGGGGCCATTCTATAGGGAGGAATAGATATTAGGTGAATATCTAATAGTAGGTCAATAGAAAACTCAATTTATCACTCTGGCTGGAGACCCGGAAGCTCATCGAGGAAAACATCGGGAAAATCATTCACCGTAGGGATGGACTGAATGGTTGGTGACTCCATTTCCACATCCTGAACCCCAACTAAGTGATAAATACAACCCTTTCTGACCATCTTCCTTGACTAGAGATAGGAAATAAATCTACCTTTTGGCAATTCCGTGTTATCTTTCCACTCCAAAACAAGCTCTCCTGGAAATTGAAATCGAACTATCTTTGATGTACAATCAATGTTGGCATGACAAGAAGCCAACCAATCCATACCCATTACAACATCAAATTCTACCATATCGAACTATATTAAGTCTACTGCTATTGGTCGACCATGAAGTATTATTATACGACCCCTATATACATGCTTAGCTATCACAGAGTTCCCAACAGGTGTAGACACCTCAAAAGATTTAACCAATTTAGGTTTTATTTCAAACTTACTAGCATCTAATGGAGTAACATATGATAAGGTGGAAAGTGGGCCAATCAGTGCTTATACATCATAGGAGGAGACTGATAATATACTTGTAATAACATCAGGCAATGACTCTTGGTCCTGTCATTCTGCCAACACATAAATGCAGTTTTGAGGGATGCTTGAGCTCGATGTTCTGCCTCTCCCTCTACCATGACTCATTGGTACTTGGGGACCTTGCCCAGGGGTGCGTACTAATGATGACGAACCAGCTAAAGATCTTGCTGGCTGAGCTATGCTTGCATCACCTCTCATTAGACAATTCCACATAACGTGGCCAAGATAACAACAAGCATAGGAAATACCTAATCCCATACGGCACTACTGGGTATGCTGCATACAATATTGAGCACATCGTGGCAAGGGTGGCTCATCTGATTTGACTCACCCCTATATTGAGTACCTGAGGCCCTAAAATACTGACTAGACCCTAAATATGTGGAACAATCGAATCTCTTACCGCCAAGCTGAGAGGGCATGCTAGTCGATGGTTGGGATGGATACCTCGAGTACTGCTGCCTCTGACCACCTTGAAACTCACCAGAAGAACTCGAAGACCTCGCACTTTTATTTTGGGCCCTATCATGCTCACGATCGGCCGTTTGTTTTTGTTTATGCTCCTCTACACCATGAGCGTATACTTTAATGCGAGAAATATCCATGTCTGGCTTAAGTGAGAGCAACATACAATTGTTAAGCAGGTGAGGCTCTAATCCCATCACGAAGCGGTGAACCCGGTCCTCCATCTTAGATGCAATAGTGGGAGCACACCTAGCCAACAAATCAAACTAAAGTTTGTATTCCTGAACACATATGTTACCCTATCGAAGGGTCAAGAACCTATCAATTCTGGCTCGCCTAAGCTCTGGTGGCAGATAATGACGAAGAAATGCTTATATAAACTCTTGCCATACTGCTAGAGGGCATCCTCACCTCTGGACAATTCTCAAGACTCATACCAATTAACTGCAATATCTCGGAGTCTGTAGGAAGCTAGCTCACCTGATTCAGTTCCAGTGGCCTTTTTTAGTCGTAACGCCCTCTGCACTCTATCAATAAATACCTGAGGGTCCTCGTTTGGGCCTGCTCCAATAAATACCGGAGGGTCTAAATTAATGAAGTCATGAACCCTCGCACTCAGGGAACTATCTGCATAACCAATACTTTCTTCCTGATGCCGAGCCTATGCGGCTACTAATCGGGTCAATAACTGAATAACATCTATCATCTCCTGACTCGGTGTATCTGACTGAGGTTCTGAATCTAAAAAGGCGAGCGCTGGAGCTGGTGCCCCTCAGAGCTCTTCTAGAAAGCGTGGGGTATGAGAAGTCTGAGATGGAACCTTACCATGAGACTCTCCCTGAGCCCTGGTAACTTGTGGCGCTTGACTAGTAGTCTCACCGGCCACGAACTTTCCCTTCTGGGAAGCCATACTTTTTGGAGGCATTGCTAAAAATATAGCATATTGTTAGGTACATGAATTCTTTTATCGTACGATTTGAGATAAAAAGAGAGGATAACATCTTATATGTCCTGTAGCCTCCTGTCTAGAAGTGTGGTGCACAACACACCCATAGACAAGACTCTACTAGACGGGGTCGGTAGACAATTCTAGGACAAACTGCTCTGATACCACTTTTATCATGACCTAAATCGATGGGACCCGACAGGTTCCTGAGTCCTACCTGTCAAACACCCATAAGCATGCGTCTAAGATAAGAATCTGAATAACATCTACTAAATTACGAAAATAACATATATGAAGGAAACCCGCCAATAAGACATATGTACGTATTCATGCAGGATACATTGGGTGAGCTGGCAAGGCTGCTATGGACAACTATACATTCAAAACTAAAGGCAGGCAAGGCCACATACAACCCAACTAGATATACTATCTACATACCTCTAATAGAAACATAACTGTACAAAGACGGGACTGAGCCACGTCATATATATATATATATATATATATATATATACACACACACACACAATAATGTATCATAACAAAATCAAAAGCAGCTCCGAATCAAGTAGAGCATGCCAACTTCGCTGATCAGAGATTCTAAGAAGGGGGACTATCCGCTTGCCTACCTGCACCTGCGGGTATGAAACGCAGGCCCCGTGAAATAGGCCGTCAGTACGAAAAATGTACTGAGTATGTAAGGCACGAAAATTAGTACGTAAAAGACATAGATGAAGCATGGAATAAGGAAAGACATCTTTAAATCTGATTAACTTTGTAAATTTTGAAACATTTATAATGTCATGCACGTGCGTATAAATGTCGTGTCATGCATAGGTATGGGTATACATAATATCATCAAGCCACTGAGGGCATCCCATCATATCGTCTTAGCCACTGTAGGCAACATCATCAATATATACTAGCTGATCAGGTAGTGGTGTACATATAACGCCGTAACCTTTTCCCATATCCTACACACACACACACACACACACACACACACACACACACACACACATATATATATATATATACGCGTCAATTACGCTATCTGGTCATAGGTCAACGCACGTGTATAAATGAGTGAAACGCATGAAAAATACATAATAATCTCAATATTACTTTCGGATAAATTTTTCCAACTGCGTATTATTCTGAGACCCATGAACATAAGATAATAATAATTCTCATGGGGAATCAAAAATATTGATATCTCTACTATTTCTATAAATAGAGTAATTTATGAAAACTATGTGTTTGCTCATTTTTTGGTATAATTTAAATTATGCCAAAAGAAAAAAAGAAGTGCCTTAAAATACATATTCTTTAAATTATTTAAATGAAATGAAGCTTCTACTTCTGCGAAATATGAACAAAATCTACTGTTGGATTGTAAAATTGTTTTCTACTTCTAACATTTTGTGAACCACATAATTGATTTAAGCTAAAGGTTAAACCTTGTTCCAACGTTTTTGAAGTTTGCTTCAAGCTTCTATTT
Source organism: Nicotiana benthamiana (assembly GCA_034376525.1). Taxonomy (NCBI): domain Eukaryota; kingdom Viridiplantae; phylum Streptophyta; class Magnoliopsida; order Solanales; family Solanaceae; genus Nicotiana; species Nicotiana benthamiana. Next base: position 72,778,873 of record CM067332.1, read on the forward strand.
TAGCTTTCTACTTCCAGAATGGATTTTGATATTAAATTGTTATATCAAGTTTCCTTGAACTTAAGATTTATCTTTGATTAAGTTACTTTAGACACCTACACGTATATTCAATAAGTCATCTTTCTTGATTAGTTGCCTTGTGCCACGTTTTTTTGGGCATAATTAATTAAGTTATTCGCTTATTAATTAATTAGGTAATATTTTGTTATTCAGTAATTAATTAATTGCTTATATAATTTAAAAATTTCTACGAATTATATAAAATTTTATTTAATTTTAAAATACTTCATATATACTTTATATATTATACTACCATGGTCATATCGTAAATTGCATGGTACCAGTTCATAATTATCGGGTATTATCGTTCGGCCCGTATCTTATTCTAAATTGGTCACTTTCAACAAACTCGCTTTCTTTAATCTGTGTACCATCCTTCATAACACTTATTTATCGCTTGTTATAAATAGCGTAAGTACGTTAACGTCAAGATGATCTTATTCCCGAGTCTACATCAGTTAACTAAAAATAAAATCTTAACGTACGAAAATACGAGATGTAACAGTTTTATTGGGGTCTCATAGGGGAATGCGAGTGGGAAGAGTATTGATTATTGCTCGGTGGATGGCGTACCGGTTATGTCCTTTCGGGTTTGTGTGGTGCTATGTCATTTGCTTCGCCATGGTTATGATGATTTACTTTTGGTTCTCGACAACGAAGTATGCATGGCTTTTGATTTTGAGCAAAGTGACTGGAGGTATTTCATCTGGATCAATGTTCGGATAAGGTCACACATTATGGTGAGTTATGTGGAGGTATGATTCTTCGAGTTAAATTCGTTTGTTTTGGTTGTACGATGTGTTATGGATTCTCAACATTCCGTTGAGGTGGTACTGGTGAGCTTGAGGTACAACTCTCTCATTTGAGTCATCTTTTCATGATTTGAGTACATACGGACTGTTGCTTACTAGTGTGCAGGTCGCATGAATTTTGAATTTAGACTGCATCGATGTGTCATGTCACTATGAGTAGTCGTGTTGGATGAGATGAGGTCATTGAGATCTAGAATGGGTACTATCGGATTCGATTTCAGCATGTTGGTAGGATAATATCGGGATTCGATTTAGAAATTTACTAGGGTTCTTGTCGAAGGAGAGGGAAATCCATGGCTAGTTGATCTGAGGAATGCTTATAATTTTCTGTGTGTTTCATTCATTGTTGGCAGTACGAAAGTGTTGGAATGAGGCCTTATGTGATAAGAGGTTATGATATTCGGTTGTTTTGTAGTTGCTGTGATTTGGAGTCTTCGCTACGAGTGCTCGAGTTGTATGGTATATCTCGTGGTTTCTATCTTGAGTTATGATTATGGCTTGCTACAACTTGTTCAGATTTATTCGTTGTACGGATGTGATATTCTGATCAATCTCATAAATAAATTTTAATAGTGGAAATTTGGTTCTAAGGTTTATGGGCTAGGTTGGATTGTGAAATTTCAGTTACGTTATTCTATCTGAACTATATGAGATAGGGTGACGTGGGATCACCATCAGGTATTTTTATGGTAAGATTATACAACAATTTAATGGTTTTAGGAATAAATTTTGGCACGTTCGAGGACGAACATATGTTTAAGTAGGGGAGGATGTAAGATCCAGCCGGTCGTTTTACGAATTTCAGCCATGTTTCCCTGATTTCTGCTTCTTTATATCTTATTTAGATGTATTATGTGGTATCGTGTTGGTTTGTTCGAGTACGGAGTGATTTTGTGGAAGAATGAGATACTTAGTCTCTTAAGTGGGCCATTTAGTTGGAAAAGTCAATCGGAAGTTGACTTGTGAGTACACAATCTCGAAATTTAGATTTTATGATTCAGATAGCTTCGTGAGGTGATTTGGGACTTAAGAGCATATTCAGAATGTAATTGAGATACGTGTTAGATTTAGGCTTGACTTGACGAAATTAGAATTTTGGCGCTTTCCGGATGGTAGTGGAAATTTTAATATCGTGGTCGGAATGAAATTCTGAAATTTGACATAGGTCCGTGGTGTCATTTGGGATGTGTGTACAAAATTTCAGGTCATTCGGACGAGGTTTAATAGATTCTTTGATCGAATTCAGAATACGAAAGTTTTTGGAATCCTTAGGCTTGAATCCAAAGCTGAATTGATGTTTTGATGTTGTTTTGAGCATTCCGAAGGTTGGATCAAGTTTGAATGATGTTACATAACTTGTTAGTATGTTCTGTTGAAGTTCTGGGGGCCTCAAAATGGTTTTGACTGGTTGACGGGAGGTTTGGAATTTAAGTGTGTTGCAGATTTTTTATTGTTGTTCCTATTATTTTCGCACCTGCTGATTGGGGACCATAGGTGCGAGGTCTGCAGAAGCGGTTATGTAGCGCATGTGCGCAACAAGGGTCATAGGTGCAGTTTGGTCCTTGCATCTGCGATGACCGCAGGTGCAGTCAGGAAACCATAGAAGTGGAAATGCCTTTTTATGAAATTCCGCAGAAGCGGATGATTTTGTGCAGATGCGGCTATGCAGATGCATAATGGGGACCGCAGATGCGGAAGTGCTGGGCAGAGCGTATATAAAGGCTCTCTCGCGAAGTTTTGGTCATTCTTTACCATTTTTGGTCGGGATTTGAGCTTTAGACAGTGATTTTCAAGAGTAATCAAGGATTTTCAATGGGGTAAGTTGCTTGGGCCTTATAATTTGTGTTTATGATGATTTTTTCATTGTTTAATCATGAAATTAGTGGGATTTTGAAGTCTAAAAATAAAGGATTAGGGCTTGAGTTTTGGAGAGTTTTGAGTGGTGATTTGAGGGGCCATTTGAGGTCTGATTTTGATGTTCTTGGTATGTATAGACTTATGGGAAGATAAGGATTTTAGTGAAATGATTTTATCGGAATTTGAGGCATGGGCCCGGAAGTCGGGTTTGACCAATTTCGGGATTTCTGATATAATTTGATTATTTTCGTGTGAGCTTTATTCCCTTAGCATATATTGATGTTACGATTCTGATTTTTGGTTAGATTCTGGGTATTTGGAGGCCGAATCAAGAGGCAAGGTCGCTGCAGGCTTGTGTTTGTCTTGGCTTGAGTCAAGTAACGCTTCCAAATTTGATTTTGGGGGTTCGAAACCCGCACTATGTGTTCAATGATTACTATTGAAGTGACGCAAATGCCAACTGACAGGCTTGTGGGCGTGCATCGTGAGAATTGCGGCCTGGATGGTTCCATGGCATCGCTTAGTGACTCTTTCTTGTTAATATACGTGTTGTAATTATGTGATAAGTTAATGAGCTGTAAATCATGCTAATTATCATGTTAAGGCTTCACGGCGATACTGTTGAGACCCGAGAGGTTGTTTCTTCTTGTCATATCATTAGCTTCATTGATATTTTGTACTCAGTCATGTTCATACATATTATATCATGCCTCAGTCTCGATTATTATTATTTGGCACATCATATCGTTGTTCGGGCTAGTATCATGACATTTTGAGCCCTTGTGTGTGAGACTGGAGAGTGGTGACTGAGTGAGGCCGAGAGCTTGATATTGTGAGTGATAGTATAGGATCAAGCTTTATGCCACGACAAGATATTGAACGTGCCTTCATGGGCTTGTTATAATGCTTGGGCGAAGAGAAGCCCCTCCGGAGTCTTTACACCCTCAGTGAACGCAGTTGATATTATTGAGGGAGGGATTTTTTCTAGACATGGATCTTATCCAAAGTACTTATTATCTGGAGATGGATCTTCTCCATGACGGCTGGATTGGCCTTCTCCTCGATACTGGAGATTGTTGGTCTGTAATGTGTATATATTTTGGGGTCCTTCCCCAGGTCTTGAGAGCCATATACAATACCAAGTGGTTTTGAGGTTGTTATTGATATTATCTGCAGATGGATCTTCTCCATAGGTTGGAACGGCCTTCCTCAGTATTGAGTGACTGTTGTCAGAGATGTATATATTCCGGGATGGATCTTCCCCGAGCCGTATGAGTCATATACAGTACCAAGTGGACGAGCATTTGAGGTTGTGGGCACATGAGGCACTCAGCATGGTGCATTTCATACAGTATGAGCATTGACATGTAGATGTAGTAGAGTTACACTCCTTTACCTTGTTCATACTTGCTCTGTTTTACTGTTCGAGCTATTTATTTAACTGAAGCACGTCTACATTTATGTACATTATTTTATTATAGGTTGATTTTTGTCACTACCTATCAGCTCAAAGGGTGGACTTGTTACTTACTGAATTAGTGTACTCACGTTACATTCTGCACCTTGTGTGCAGATTCAGGCAATTTGGATCCAGTGGCGGATGTTTGATCGAGGCTTCTGACTTAGAAGATTATTAAGGTACCTGCACGGCGCTCGCGTACCTTGGCTCTCCACCCTATTTTTCAGTTGTATTTCAGTTGTTTCCTTAGACATTATGATAGACTATGTATTTTCCTTAGACGCTCATGCACTAAGTGATAACCCGATTTTGGGCTGGACTATATCTGTCTCAATAAATTTCTTGTGTTTCAAATCGTTTCTTAACTGTTAAAAGCTTCCATAAATATTTTCAAACTTATTATTATCGTGTTGATTATTAAGTTAAGACTGGCCTAGTTTGAAGATAAATACCATCACGACGGATCGAGTTTTAGAATCGCGATTATATATATATATATATATATATATATATATATATATACAAATAATTTTCTTCGCATGCTAAAAGTGACCTTTGCCTACAAGAATATCGTAAGAGTAATATATTACTACATATCGCAAAATTTCGGATTGAGTTTCGCTTTCAACGGTGCAACTTTTGTATTTAATTCGGAATTCTGAAATACTATAAGTGCCAGTGTTGTTCGATTTAATAACTCTTTTAGAAATATTCAATTTGGTCAAAACTGAAGTATTACTTTAATGGTCTGGTGAGTTAGTAGTTGATGAGGATCACATAGTCTCAGTTCTAGTAGCAATTCTTTTGGAGTAAAATGTGAGATTCGGATTAAGTGAATCAACCTTAATTAATTAGACATTGTTATGAAATAATAAAAGTAGAAGAAGAGTATTGTGGAGAAATGCAGGGAGAGAGAACTTTTATTGAATTTTTGGATAATTTACAGTGGGGTAAGACCTCTCTATTTATCGGGGAAAAATAATTTAGACACAAATAAAATTCTCTACAAGATAGACATTCACTCCAAATAGAATTCTATTCATAACATTACCCCTTGAATGTCTACTCAATAAGTAATGTGCCTCGTTAAAACCTTAACTAAAATAAAATCTAGTGGGGAAAAAATTCTATAAAAGAAAAAAGAGTACACATATTTAATAATACGCCTTTTAGTTGCCTCGTTAAAAACATCACAAGGAAAACCTAGTGGGACAAAATCTTGTAAGGAAAAAAGAGTGCAACGCGCATTAACTCCCCTGGATGAGAGCATCAGTTCACATCTTTAAGTATTTACATTCCAATCTTGTGCACCATCCTCAAAAGATCTCTTGAACGAATTTGTTTCACCTTGAAATCATCATTCCTAATAGATATATTGTCTTCATATGATCTTGTTGGAATCGTCATTTCAATATCTTCACATAGATGTGAAAACTCTTGCTATCATATTATCATGCTTATAGTTATAGCAAGATACACTTCTGCACAAATTGCTATCAAGATCAAGAATTGTATATGCTTCAAGCAATTTAAATCATTTTTGAATTATCATATAGGTTAAGTCATATAAGCCATATAATAGACTTTAGATGCATATTAAATTTTTATGTCATGCTAGTCATATAAGATATCGGAAATTCATTGCACATACCATTGACTTTATACTTTCAAGTATTTGAACTACATGTCCAAACCTATATGGCTTTCATATTAAACCAATTCTATTTGAATTGTGTATCATCAATTTGGCCAATATTTTGTATGTCTCGACATCCTTAAGATCCCCATCTATACTTAGCACTACGATAGATGTCGTCGACGAATATTTTATATCAGTTCCAATAATTTTTCATAAAGACATAACATTGAGATCTCGTCATTCAATTGTTCAGGTACCTAAATCTCTCATGAGATTTTATGAAGTGTTATGTCATATGATCTTCTAGATCACTTGCCTCCTTATTATGATCATTTAGATCATTTGCTCATCTTCTTGATCAAAAAGTTTATTTGAAACCGATTTATCTATAAGCTTTAAGCGTACCATAGATTTTATCCTTCTAGGACTTAATATGAGCATTTGCAATGAGAATATTGTTACTTTCTTTGGGTCAACAAATGCATCTGACGTGCTTTGCAATAAATTGCACATGAGTTATCCTTTTATGAACTTCAAATTCATATTATTTTTTTCGAGGATCTAGATGTATAAATGATAATTCATTCCATGTAACTTTTTTCAACTGTTGTATCTTGTCTCCCCCTCATGTTAGAAAAACTAACTTGTTTCCTCAACTTTGAAAACTCATCTTTGTGTTTCATGATATTAATTAAAACATACACCACACATCAATAATAATAAGATATAATTATTTGGTTCCTGACCCTGAACCACTTGTGTAGGGAAAAGATAATATACTTTGATATACATCGTATATCAAATTGATATACAAAACTTTGTTCTCATAAATAATTGTTTAGCTATCAAGTGGAGGCACTCAATAAATCATTTTGCTAAACCAGCTGTGATATTGACCAACTTATCAAGATAAACTTCTTGAATAGAAAATCTGGAATATGCTCTATATTAAATTATTGAGCAAGTTACTTCGCAAAATAGCATGTTGCAGATTAATAATAATCGCACATGTAACCATCTCATGAATGCATCTTATGTGGTATACACATCAGGTGAATGGGCCCATATTCACCTTTGATATTTTCAGTATTCGTGGGATTAAATCCCAATTTTAGTTGATCTATTAATTAATAAGAACAAGCAATATAATAGAATTCGTAAAGAACATTCTAGTTCTTTTTATATTTACTCATGTGAATTGTCTATTATTTTTGCATATCATACTAAAAAATTGGTATGGCTAAATCAATTAAGCCAACTGAATAAATTATTAATATTGATAAACTTCAGATTTATACCATGACGTGCGCAATTATCAATAAATTTCAAGTTTATTATGATATGGGTTTTTATATCAATAAACATTCACTTTATTGTGGTATTCTTTTATTTGTGTAGTACAAACTGGAGAATAAAGCGGGTAACTTTTCACATACATATTATCCCGCTACAAGTTGTAGTAATAGAAGATATTAATTCTTTTCTTTATTTATAGTCTCAATATAATCAATCGCTTTCGTGTATACTTTGAAAACTGAATAAGTTTCTTTGAGACTTACTACAACACAATACCTTATTGGTAATCAATTGTGTTTCTCCAAAATAGTGATAATTGGCTCTTCTAGAGCTCTCAATTCATTTTGTACTACCACATATTCATCAAATCCATATGGTTATATATCTCTTTCAAGGAGAAAGTTATATCATTATGGTCATGGTCAAAATAATATGCAAGATATGTTTCTTGCATTATTGTTGTCCTTTAATAATCACATTACCAAAACATGTTGGCGTACAAAAAATACGTGACCAGTGATCATTCATGCCATAATAATGACATTATTTTCTTATTTCATCTCAAACCTCCATGTAGAGGTGAGTGTGGTATATTCACTACCACTAGCACGTCCATATCCTTCGAAGAATGAATATGTATTCATAAATTAGATATTGTCACATTCACATCATGAATGGACCATAAAATCTCATGTCAAATAGATGACAAATATTACTTTCACAGAGTGAAGGATTATTTTGAGAATTCTTATTATTCTCAATATCACAATAATGGCAATTATAATTTCGTCTATTGTCATGTCTACATCCATTGATATATTCATAGTAGTAATTTTGTCTTCTTTCAGACTCAACACATATTGCTATTACATTCTCTAAAGGGAATGAGAATGGAGCAAATTCAATGGGGCGGATTTTCAGTTCTTTGCCCACAATCATACATGAATTTGATCATGGCAATGTATAGAAATTTTACCACTTTGGATGGTTATAATTTCTTTCAAACTCCATTAGAGTTATAATCAAACTTTTTTGTCTTTGCTTGTATATAAACTAAAGTATAGAATAAAAGAGAAAAATACGGTAAAATACTTACCTTAAATTCAAATTTTAATTATTAAGGAAGTTCATAGAACAATTAACTATCATTATGCTCAATTCCAAAGTTTCTACTTAATTGGTTAGAGTCTCATGCTTATAACGTGTTATGAAACAATAAAAAAAGAAAGTATTGCAGAGAAAAGTAGGGAAAGAGAACTCTTATTGAATTTTTTTGGATGATTTACAATGATATACGACCCTTATATTTATATAAAAAAAATAACTTAGCTACAAAATAAAACTCTTTACAGAATAAATATTCACTCCAAATAAAGTTCTATTCATAACATACATAACCTAATTGGGCTAAACAAGAAAACATTATCCCAAGTCATCCATAGTATTTCTTTTCTAAGGTTTTTGCACAATCCTTAATATAACTATTCAGTAGTCATAATTATAAGAGTATTTGTCTAAATAATAAATATTATTTTTCTTTTTCAATGTCGCACTTAACTAATACTAAACTTACTTAAATTAGTAGATCTAAAAATGTTACTGATTAACTACTGATACAAGGCTTTATCTGTTGGATATTAGTATACCTTTCATTCTTATCCTTTTCTTTTTCTCTTTCTTTTTCTTTTTCTTTTTCTTTTTTATATTTTCTATATTTCTTATATTGCTATTATTTTAGCATTTTATGTTATGTTATTTATTTTATTATTAGTTTATTGATAGTACTAATATATCGTCTCTTGTTGCTTTCTTCAGCCGAGGGTCTCCTAAAACAATCTATCTACCCCTTTGGGTAGGGATGATGTCTACATACATATTACCCTCCCCAGATTTCACTTACAATATTATACTGGATTATTGTTATTGTTGGAAAAACATAATAAATGATTTTGTGTTATTCTAAAATGAAAATATTTCAAACAAATCCGTAAGATGACTAACATTTAGAATGGATAACAAGGACAACTATGTATCAATCTCAAATAAAGAGATTGACTATACGATTCTTTACTTCTCCAGTAAATCTCAACTTATATCGTATATTTACAATACTTATCTTGTAAATATGATAGACTTTAACGATCACTATTCACTATTACATAATATTATCGTCTTTCTATAGCAAAAGGAAGAAAGACTTGCACATAATTTTCATTAGTCCAAATAAACGGAGAGAATAAAAGAAAAAGAAAAGAAAAAAAAGCTAGTGTGCTACGGCATGATTTTCTTTAAAACAATTATTAGGGTTAGACAGGAGCATAGATGCAATTTAAATTAGGCCAACAACTTACATTAAAGCAGAAATGCGATGTGATATGTTAGCTAATACCTAATGGAGGAAAATAATTATGTTAGACTGTGTGGGAACACGAATTCGACCAAACAATATCACGAAATGTACTTTATTGTTTTTCTCAAATCCATTTGCATTGAATTTTGGGGTTACAGAAAAGTTATTTTCATATAATTTACTAGATCATAAATTCGAATTATAAAAGTAATCTCTAATGTTTGTAATTAAATAGATTATTTATATTATACTTTTTAGGGTGTATTATATATAAACACGAAATATTTTATGCACTGAATTATTCTTTTCGTTGAATTTTCTTTGCTCGGGCTAGAATTAGGGGTGTTCATAATTCAGTTTTTCCTTAATATGAAACCAAACCAAGCAAGTCGGTTTTTCAAATATTAGAACCATACCAAACTAATTAAGTCGATTTTTATCGATTCGGTTTCTGTCATTTTTTCCCCCGATTTTCGGGTTTTTCGGTTATTTATCGGTGTTTTTATTAAATATGAGACATACACTACCAAACGCATATTCGGCAACTACATTTTCAAAATAACACTATCAAATCAACTGCTCTTTGAGGAATCTATCATTTACCAAGATATATTGATGATAGTTGTGATAAATAATTTAAATACTCAATTAAAATTCGATTATTTTTAACATGAAATAATCTTTTGTACTTAGCAAAAGAAAATTATCAATCAAACTTGAATGTAAAGACAAAGAATTTAATAATTATAATGGCAAAAAACTAGACTAAAAATATAAGTGACTAATATGTACCATATGATTTTAGAAAATTTTATATAAAAATATACATAAATATATGTGTAATAATAAATATAAATAGTTACTTTTATAATCGTTTGGTTCAGGATTTTTAGGTTATTTTTATTTAAAACCAAAACCAAACTAATTTCGATCGATTTTTAAAATTTAAAACCAAAACCAAACTAAACCTAAACAGTATCGATTTTTTTATCGATTTAGTTCAATTCTTTATTTGACTTAATTTTTCGAATTTGTATAAACACCCCAAACAGGAATCACGGCAACTTATAATCATTGAAGGGAATTTGCCTTTATCATTACTTACACATTGCAAATATTCCACTAATGATTCCTAAAGTTTTCTAATATAGATGCAAAATACAATATTATTATATCTAATTACTAGTAATACTCCACCAAGAACGGTAGAATAAAACTTGATCTTCTATAATAGTCAGTAAATACATATCAAAATTTTCAGTTAATTCAATTTTCATTTTTTTTGGGTTTGGTTCTTTTTTAATACCATGTCATAATGATGGATGAGATTAAGCAGAGACGAATCTAAAATTTACGGTTGATGAGTTCAATTTTTAAAATTTGTAATATTAAACTCATTATATTATTAAAATCATGATTTTGAATATAATATTTATTAAGATTTTAATAAGTTTTAACGACTCGAAAATTATGGGTAAAGCTACATCCGCCCATGAGATTAAGCAATCCATATTACTCCTAAAAATTGCATAACTCACTATATATCACATAGGCGAAACCAGAGTATTGGGTACATAATTCAGACTAATCGAACAAGTTTAGCTTAAACACTATATTTATACTAAAAAATCTGTTATATATATAATAAATATATAAATATTTAATTATAAATTTAGTTATTAAAATAATAACAAATACAAAAATAAGTTCTTAATTCATAAAATTTAAATCGTCGCTCAGCTTAATATTAAAAACATGCATATAGTTATTTGCGCCGGTGTGTATTGATCATGCCCAGCTATATCTTAAAAAAAGGACAAAGTGGTTGTTGATAATATAATTCGGTTTATAAGTCCAGAGTCGAATCCAACAGAGAACTAAGGCTTAGCTGCAAGTGTTCACTATCACCAAGAATACAAGCTTGACCAATTCCTAAATTATAGATATTAATATTCTCGTATTTAACTAACTAACTAATAAATTAAAATAATAAATCAACACTAAATATACTGCAGGTTGGAGAAAAGATTAAGGAGGTCTAGAATTATGATTTCCCCAATTATCGGAATCCTTCCCGCTAGGTCTTCTATTATTTCGCCTAAGTATTCTCTACAGATCATGAGCATTCTGCATGTTGTAATTCTCTCACGAGTGATTACGATAATTTACTAGACATACTCTCCCGAGTTACACTAGCTGGTTTTAATTACAACTCACTTAGATCGCACTCAATATTCGTTATCCCTAATCCCACCTTTAAACCCTTAGTTATTGATTCCTCACATACGTCGGGAGTGATGTTGTCCAACAACTACTTAAATATTCAATCTCTCCCGAGTAATACATACTAAATAGGCACAGCTAATTGAGGGCCCTTCAATCAACCACAAGAATAATATAGTTGAAATAATAGAGAATATACTACAGATCAATTATATAAAAACATAACAAGAATTTATCCTACAAAAGGTTCCATCAAAACCCAAGATAACAAAATAGTTATTCATAATAATAGTATGTAAAATTATAATACTAAAAGTCATAACCAACAATGAAAAATAGGAAGATGAAGGAAAAACTAGTAGAAGAATTTTCCGCCTTGCTCAATTGTGTCTCTGCCTCATTAGGTCGAATCTGTGTTACAAATTGGTCTCTTCACCTCAAAGTACCGTTTTCCATGTATATATACCAAGTAAGGTCGGACCTATACAATTATACCTTCTCCTACGCAAAAAAGGACAAATTTCTAGGCCTGGACGTCCGCGGCCGCGGTACTTTCCCACTGTACTTCCTCAGTTCGCGTCAGGTCCATGGTTGCGGTTTAGACCACATTTTTACCCTGTTTTGATTAGAATTTGGAAAAACGTAAAACATGAAAGTTGTATCCTTTTGAGGTATCTTTCCAACTATATATTGTGGAGCCCAAATGAAGTTCTGAGGGAAACATCATGTGTATTCTACTAGACAATGCACAATATGCCTACTCGATTCTTTGTTTTATTGCTCTATTATCCGTTGATCCCCGAATACTATCCCGGATTATTCCTTGTGATTTTATTCAGACTTCAGCTCTAAATCACTTGAATTCATTTCGTAACATCTACATAGCTCAGAATTACTACAATAAGGTATAAAATAAACAATTAGTTCAAGACACTAGTAATTAAAGCTCAAATTCAATTAAAGTGTGGTAAATTTGAGTGTAATCAACGACTAAAATACATAACTATAGCCTATCATCAACACCCCACTCTTAAACAATTTCTCGTCCTCGAGCAAACAAACTACACTTTTTATTTACATGACCTTTTTAAACAATTCTCCTAACTCATCACACTAAGAGTATTTAAATAGACTAAGCACAAAGCGTAACATATTCACCTCAAAATTTGAGTCACAAGTACCACGCACTATTCACAACTCACCCACTTACTCTAACATAGAGGTCACTGACATAACTTTCCTTCATGAATCAAGTGCCATCACACGAGAAAAGAGAGTAGTACTACACAATAAAATTTAAGAACAATTAGGAACTCAAGATAGAAAGAATTCACATAGAAAGAATTCATGCACTCTCAAAAATAACATTCATATACCACAAAAGATGCACCATAAGCTTCTCCGTAGTGTACTACTCCACCAATCGAGCTCATCCAATATAGGATCAATTAGGACTTTATTTGATTGTAATGTAGGCTACGAGACGGGTAGGATACATTTATACATAAGAGTGACTACATCTCCCCAAGCACTTTATTGCATATACTTTAACATTCAAACCACATACTTATGTCAAACCAAATTTCACTTTCACATTAATGTATATTATCCCATACTTCTTTAAGCTCACTTTCATCAAAAGTCATCACTTATCAAGAAATATTTTTTTCACAACAATCCAACTATTTTTTTCTCAACTCAAGTGGCTCTTGCTTTTTCAAAATAGTACACCTTTCTCCTTATTTAATTATTTTCACGCAAAAGCCAAACCAACCACCCAACACTTTAACTTTTACAAAGTTCATTAACAATTCAAGTGCTCATGAGAAGTTACAATGGTTCAAATAGATAGTTAATTTAAACATATGGGTAAGGCTTGTAATGTGGTTGCTAAATAAATAGGATTACAGGCTCAAAGGGGTTAACTATGATAAATAACAATTAAGTAGGTAAAATATATATATATATATATATATATATATATATATATATATATATATATATATATATATATATATATATATATATGTCTTAATAAAGAAATGCTTGTATCACTTCCAAGACTGAATAAAATTACTATTTCGCGTTGCAAACACACAGGGTAAGTTCTAAACATCAAATACAGTACACTAAATAACGCAAAACCTTATACACACATGGCACATAGCTCACTCAGGATTGGATTCATAGACACTCTAGTCAAAGAAGTTAAGCAAAGTTAACATTATACAATTTAAGGTACTTCTACAAGAGTAAAAAAATGAGCCTAAGCGTCACAACCAAAGTACTCACTATTCTCAAGGAATAACAAAGTCAAGAGATATTGCATCAATTTAAAACATAATACAATGGCTCCTACTCTAAAAAAAACTAACTACACCCATTTTAAATAAAACCCTTGAAAAAGAACGGTGATTTAAAGAAAAACCAAAGGATAATTGCTACACTACCTAACAAAAGAAATTTTTGTATTTTTTTCTTTAGACTTAAATTCCTCAAAAAAATTGGCTAATAGATCCATCATCGGAAAATGTCCAATATTTAAAAAAAGTTTATTTAATTAAATTAACATAGCTACAGTAGCATGAAAAGTCACACAGCAATTTTCTAACCCCACACTTAAAATGATGCATGTCCCTAATGCACAACATAACCATATGAGGGTAAAAGAAACTCTCTGGTAGGTCAAAGGCCGAAGCACTTGTAGTTTATGTGGTACTCAGACTTCTCCTAGGTTTGGTACTTCATACAGGTACCTCACACTTTGTTCCAACTATCTGGTTTGCTGTTGCATCCTTCCAATAGCTTTACTTTCCATGCTCCTAAAAATATAAAAATCGGCACTACAAAAATAATACAATAAATAAAATTATCAAAATATAAAACAAGGCAGTAAAGCTGGGTAGCCTCCCAACAAGCCCTTTATTTAACATCGCGGCACGACGCGAATCTCTTTTTGCCTCCACTTCGAACTTATAAATTGGACCCCAAGTTTTTTGATTATGCTCTATGATCAGGCTTCTAGGGTGATGGAATGTATCTGACTGGCCCAATAAAATAATATAGTATTCTGCACTTCTTGGCCTCTTGATAAGATGTGTATTCCCAACTTTCTAGCAAGAAGTATTCCAGAATGTAGGCACCTTGTTCATCATTCCTTGAATCCTCAAGTGGCTCGGACGACTCTATTTCCATAACATCATCCAAACACAACGTGAAAAAGTGCTTGGAGCGTGGACCAATGCGCTCAACTACAAAAATATTGGGACTGTCTACATTCTCAACACTAATGACAATAGAGTCAACTAAATATGTATTCTCAATATCCTTGTTGACTCTAGTATCTCTTCTACAACATCGACATACTCAAAATCTAGTGTGATTTATTATTGGTGTTCTAATCTGGCCTTATCCTCTAGCTCATCCCCATATTTTTTTTAAATCCTCCAGTACAATGACAATTTTTGCAGCCAATTCATGCTCATATTGTCTACTATCCATAATATTAACTTGTTGCGCTTTACAAGGTTTAACTAATTTATACCCTTGCCTCTCCAAGTTGTGAATGATTGTCTCTTGCTTTTGTATATGCCATGTTCTCTTATCGTATAGTTTTATGCAACACATTAACATATCTTTGATCTCTTTCCAGTCATCATTCCTGGGTTCTTTGTTCCTATTAACTTCACACAAAAAAAAAAGAACCATCAAAATGAGGTGTTGGAGGAAGATAAGAACTATAAGCACAACTGTGAACACCTAATTTTTGGCCACACCCAAATTCTATACTAGTTTAGTATAAATATTTCTTGTATGATTAATCTTAATATTTTCAAGATTTCATTCGCGGTTCCTTGTTTGTGGTTCTAAAATGGTTAGTATTGCAACTTTTGAAATCTGTAGATATTCTTTTTTTGTAAAATCTTATAAAAGGTACCACTCAATCTCTTTGGTTAATTTAATATAATGTATAATTGAATGTATGACGTTAGTTTATTTAAATTCAGTTATTATTTTGCTTTCTTTTGTAGTTTAGATGGCGTCGGTTTCTTCTTGTTATTTATCCATGTATATGTATGTTTGAAAAAAAAATTGGACTATTCTGAAAATTGTTCTTCACTTTTAATCTTAGTTTTTATCTACTCTTTTCTATAATTTCACGTTTAATCCCCTTGGCATGTTGATCGAGTTAGTGTAATATTTTTTTTGGGATTTGAATTTTCTTCCCTTGAGATAATTTACATAAACTTGGTCAATCAGAATCTAATTTCTTATCTTTATATATTGGCTTTCCTCTCGTAAATATAATTTCATTAGTTTGTCAGATTATTTATCAGAATTGCTTTAGAGCGATGTTATCCATTTTAATTTATTTTGGAGACATAAATATTATTTATTTCACCAAAAAAAATAGTAAAAGAATCCCTTAGGTTTTCTTTTATTTACTTCATTCAAAGATACTCTACTATGTTGCTTCCTCATGCCTCCATCATTAGAAATTTTTGTTAATATAGTATAAAGGTATGATTTCGGCTTTTCTCTAACAATAGACAAGTCTGCAAAATTAATTTAGCGGAATTTTTCATGGCTTCTTTCAAAGCTTTAATTCACCTTTTGCTTTTAATAATAATTAAAAATATATTTTTTAGTTTGAATATTTTTCTTACATTGCTAATGATGTTGCATTACTGAGAAGTTATTAGTAGTTAGGTTGTATGGATTTAAATTAATAAACTAAATAGTAGGTAAAAGAAAAACTACACTCAAAGTTAATGAAGCTATAAATCTGACCTTCTTTTATTTTTTATAATAAATATTATAAATTAATTTCAAAATATCAACCAAATTATAAGAATATACAGTTATTAGATATCTTGAATATTAAAGAGACAAAAATAATTAAATATTCTAAATATGCTATTAGCCCATGTGTTCATACCAGAACCTTGGGTTGATATGCTTAAATAGTAAAAGGATCATATGCGCATTCCGCGTCTTGATACCTTTTTAATTTGAAATAATTATGTTATAACTATGTACCTTGGTTTAATATTTAATTTCAAGGAAGTACCTTGTGTGCGTGTCGCATCTTGGTCAAAATAATTAATAAAAAATATAATAAATTAAGTAAAGCGGTAATAAATATGCCATAATTAAGAAAAATACAAGAATAGCTAAAAGATTTATTTAAGCCTTACATTAATCAATAGAAGCAACCGTACTAGAACCACATGACTCGAGGGGTGCCTTACACCTTCCCCTCGATCAACAGAATTCCTTACTCAGTCTTCTGTTTTCGTAAAATAAATTAAGAGTCAAACCTTCCTTTTGAAAAGGGATTCAAATAAAAGGTGACTTGGAATACCAAAACTCAATTCCAAATGGCGACTCTAAATAATAAATAATCCCTTTTCAAAACGTCACTTTAATTAGAAAAACTCTTCTAACAACCTCGTAACAAGGTTGTGCGGGAAAAAAGAGATGTGACAACTACCATGAAAATGACCATCTTGACCACCACACATATCGCACACATTCCACATATAAGGTGGAGGTGGCGCACAAAACTCGCTCTCGGAAATATTTTGATAAGTTTGCCTTGGGTGGTTTCCTTCACAATATGCATAAGGAGGATTAAAAGCAGAATTACCAACATCAAAATTTCATGATGCCATGTCTCTCAGATCAAAAATAAAAAAAATAAAATAAATAAATTATCAATACAGGAAAACAAAAATCACAGTTCAAACTTGCAACCTAGAAATATGTATACTTATAGCTACATCGTTAGTCCTCCAGCAACGACGCTAAAATTTGATCACGCTCAATTATGCATTATAAAAAGGACAAAGCGGTCGTTGCAAATATAGTTATGTTTACAAGTCCGGAGTCGAATCTCATAGAGAACTGAGGCTTATCTATAGTTATTCACTATCACAAAGAATATAAGCTTGAACAATTTCTAACTTATAGATATTAGGATTCTTGTATTTAACTAACTAACTAACAAATTATAATAATAAATTAACACTATAAATACTATAAATTGAAGAAAAATTTAAGGAGGTCTAGAGTTATGATTTTCCCCTTTGTCAGAATCCTTCCTGCTATGTCTTCTATAATTTCGCCTAAGTATTCTCTACCGATCATGAGCGCTCTACATGTTGTAATTCCCTCCCGAGTAATTACGATAATTTACTAAGCATACTCTCCTGAGTTACACTAACTGGCTTTAATTACAGCTCAGTACTCTTTTGGGATAGGGCTGAGGTCTGCGTATACACTACCCTCCCCCGACTCCACTAGTAGAATTCCACTGGGTTGTTGTTGTTGTTGTTAGATCACACCCAAGGTTTCGTTATCCCAAATCCCACCTTTACACCCTTGGTTATTGATTCCTCACATACGTCGGGAGTGATGTTGTTCAACTACTACCTAAATATGCACTCTCTACCAAGTAATACATACTAAATAGGCACAACTAATTGACGACGCTTCAATCATTCACAAGAATAATATAGTTGAACTAATAGAGAATATGCTACGGCTTAATTACATAAAAATATAACAGGAATTTATCCTACAAAAGGTTCCATCAAAACCCTAGATTACAAATTAATTATTCATAATAGTATATAAAACTACAATACTGAAAATCATAACCAATAATAAAAAATAGGAAGAGGAAGGAAAAACTCGTATAAGAATTTTCCGCCTTGCTCCTATTATGTCTTTGCCTTCTTAGGTCGAATCTGTAACACAAACTGGTTTTCTCCCCTTAAAATATCGTTTTTATGTATATATACCAAGTAGGGTCGGACCCAAACAATTATTTTTTTTCTACGCGAAAAAGAATAAGTTTCTAGGCCTGGACATTCGTGACCGTGGTCCGGGTGCGGTACTTTTTCAGTTCGTATTAGGTGTTGAGCTACAAGCTTATCT
The DNA here is from genome assembly GCA_034376525.1 of Nicotiana benthamiana. NCBI lineage: Eukaryota > Viridiplantae > Streptophyta > Magnoliopsida > Solanales > Solanaceae > Nicotiana > Nicotiana benthamiana. The sequence goes on from CM067332.1 coordinate 72,797,511, forward strand.
AGCTTCTAAGTCTAAACATAAATTTAGATATTGATATTGGGTTTTATATTTATTGTATATGCATTGTATACTTTGTATATTGTAGGCTTAGTTAGTTTTGGGCCATAGCAGAATCTGAGCCCATTCTTTTTTTACACTTGGGCCGTATGACCCGAACCAAGTTGTGTATATGTATATTTGTAAGGACTTAGATATTCTGGGTTATGCATTTCATTTTCTCTCGGACATTCCAGATAGTTCTCTCGTTTCTCTCTCTTTTTCTTACTGTATCTCTCATCATTTTTACCTTCAATCTGTATGTTTTCATGGTATCAAAGCATACCTGCTCCCAGAAAATCTGGAAGACAGCATAATCCTCCATCTTATATTAAGGACTATGTCTATCAACTTCCTGCCTTTTCTGGATCTTCTTCTTCTTCTCTGGAATCCGAACCTCTCTATTACTCTCAAGCTGCGTCTGTTCCACTACGGCAGGATGCCATGAGAAAGGAGTTTGATGCCTTGGATGCAAACCATACCTGGGATGTTGTTCCTCTTCCTCCTGGTAAGAAACCCATAGGATGCAAATGAGTTTATAAGATCAAATATAAGGCTGATGGCAGTGTTGAAAGGCATAAAGCTAGACTTGTTATTAGAGGTGATACTCAGGTTGAAGAAGTTGATTTCACTGACATTTTTTCTCATGTGGTTAAAATGTCCACTGTTAAGTGTATTATTGTTGTGGCTGTTAAGAATCATTGGAATTTATTTCAACTTGATGTTAACAATGCTTTCTTACATGGTGATTTGGATGAGGAGGTATGTATGAAGCTCCCTCCAAGGTTTGATAGTTTCTGCTCCTTCTTCTGATTCTGTTTCCTCTGCCTCTACTCCTCTTATTTGTAAGTTGAAAAAGTCTCTCTATGGGCTGAGACAGGCATCCAGACAATAGTATGCTAAATTGTCTTATGCTATATTCCAGAGGCTATACACATTCTTTGAATGATTATTCTTTATTCATCAAAGGTAAACAAGGATCTCTTGTGATTGTAGCAGTCTATGTGGATGACATTATTATTACTAGGGATGACAATGATGAGATTTTTGCCCTGAAACTGTTTCTGGATGATCAGTTCAGGATTAAAGACCTGGGGTCTTTGCATTATTTTTTGAGCATAGAGGTGTCAGTTGTTCCTGGTGGGATGATCCTTAATCAGCATAAGTATGTTTCTGACCTGCTGCATCAGTTTGACTGTATAAATGTTTCTCCTGTTGTTATTCCTTTGGATATTAATGTCAAACTTCATGCTGATTCTGGTGATATTTTATCCTCCCCTGATCAATATAGGAGCCTTGTTGGTATACTCCTATTTTTGACTCACACTAGGCCTGACATTTGTTTTCCTGTTCAGCATCTGAGTCAATTTTTGAACTGTCCCAGAGTCCCTCATATGACTGCTATCCTCCATGTCCTCAGATATCTTAAGGGCACTTTATCTTTGGGTCTGTTCTATTCTGCCAGTTCTGATTTCTCTATTACTGCTTATTCTGACAGTGATTGGGCTGCCTGACCTGATACTCGCAGATCTGTTACTGGTTTTTGTGTTATTTTGGGTTGCTATTTGATTAGTTGGAAGTCCAAAAAGCAACCTGTAGTTTCCTTATCTTCTGCTGAAGCAGAATATAGGGCACTCAGTAAAGTGGTAGCTGAATTGTCTTGGCTTTCTCGTTTACTTACTAATATTGGGGTTTCTGTTACTCTTCCCTTCTCTGTATTTTGTGACAACCAGGCTGCTATTCATATTGCCAAGAATCCTGTTTTTCATGAGCGGACCAAGCATATTGAGGTGGATTGTCACTTTGCTAGGGATCAGCTGACTAGTGGGCTCATTACACTCTCCCATGTCCCTACCTCTCGACAGCTAGCTGACCTCCTCACCAAGCCTCTGCCTAGGACTGTCCTCCATCCTCTACTGGTCAAGTTGAAGGTGGTCTCCCCCTCCAACTTGAGGGGGGGTGTTGAGCTACAAGCTTATCTAGCTTCTAAGCCTAAACATAAATGTAGACATTGATATTGGGTTGTATATTTATTGTATATTCATTGTATACTTTGTATATTGTAGGCTTAGTTAGTTTTGTGCCATAGCAGAATCTGAGCCCATTCTTTTTTAACACTTGTGCCGTCTGACCCGACCCAAGTTGTGTATATGTATAAGGACTCAGATATTTTGGGTTATGCATTTCACTTTCTTTCGGACATTCCAGATAGTTCTCTCGTTTCTCTCTCTTTCTTTCACTGTATCTCTCATCATTTTTACCTTCAATCCGTATGTTTTCATTAGGGCCATAATCACTATTTTTATTATATTTTTAATAATAAGTGATTAAAATGCGTAATTATAACCCATGATTAACGTATGTATATCAAACACGAAAAGGATTCGACCAACTTAAATCTAGGTGGGGACTGTTCTAAGTTACTGGTTCCAATGTCAAGCTATCTGCAATTTTCTGCAACACGCCTTTACTTTGAGGATACCATTTTTCATTTCCAAATTTCTAACAAGGCTGATTTATTTACTTCGTAGTTGAAAGGAAATTGAGAATCAGCACTTAGACGAATGATTTTCTCTCCGACTACGGATCCACAAAGCGAAAGAAACTACATATAGGAACATTTAGAAAAGTATAATCACACCTAATTCCTCGCTTGACAAGATTAAAATGAGTGAATAATAAGAGTAAAACTCAAGATTTAAATTCTTTTACAGATTGTTTAAAGGCAAATTTAATTCTTTTTCTTTCATTAAATTTTGGATACGTAATAACAAAATGAATTAAACAATTTCGTAGACCTTTTTTGCATAGTTAGTTAGCAATTTGACCATTTTTCTTATAAAAATAAACGACTTAAATAGCAGCACAGAGGAAATACTACTGTTAATACCAATTATAGTAAAAAGAACAATTATTTTTGTACTTTTGAGAACATGGGATGAAGAAAAGGGGAAAGGGAGATGTTTCAGACATTGGCATTCGATACTTTTGTCGTGACTTGTTCTTCTGCACTTTGTCCCCACTACCACACTTTTCTAAACCCTTTGAACGGTGAAAGTCCAACCTAATACAATACCTAACCCTAGACATTAATGCAACCAATATATATCATGCCACGTCATTACGTTGAATTATTTGTCTCAATGTTAAATTTCTTAGAGGTTATTATTTGAAGATTAGTTCAAAACTACTTAGAGCTTATTACGATAAATATCATAATATGTTGGATGTCTACTTATTTTTTATAATTTTTATCTCAAATGCTTAATGACATATTTAATGACATATTTTGTATGTTCAATGACATATTTCATGACATATTTTCTTCACTTTTTATACTTATATAATGGCCTTTTAATAGATAGGAAATAACACACAATTGAAGAAGAAAATCTCTTCATTCTCTCTATCTATATTTCTTGTTCATGTTTCACTAAGTTGCTTATATTTCTTGTTCATGTTTCACTAAGTTGCTTATATTTCTTGTTCATGTTTCACTAAGTTGCTTTCATTTTATAACACGTTATCAGCACGAGTCTGTAACCATCACGGTAAGTTATCCTCTTTTAAAGTTCTCGACTCTGATTTAAAATTATCAGGTACAACATGTTTCTCTCTTTTGTAAGAATAATGATATGTTTTGTTGGATACTTAGTTCTTCTCAATTATGTTTAAAAACAAATATAGAAAGAGAAAGATACTCATACTTCACCATGATCTCTTTATTTATGAATAAAGATGTAATGATTTTAATGAACTACTTCTTAATTGATTTGCTTTATTAGAATATAAATAGAAGTAATCAACAATAGACTTAGATAACAATAATATTTTCTTGACAGTAGTACATATCCAAAATATGAATATAAATAGTGTTTGCATCATCAAAATATTACATCCCACTTTGACTAAATCCAAGAAGCTTTTATTGATTATTTATCTTCTTCTTTGTACAAATAAAACATGTTAGTAATAATGAGGTTACTTGAAATTGTTTTTGTTTTCAAGTCTATTTTCTTATTAAATTCAAGTATATCTAGTTACATGCTTAAGTACTTGGGTACAACTAACATAATGTGTGATTATACATTATTGTGCAGTATAATATGATATACTACACTAGCTACATTTAACTATTTATTTTGACAAGCCTACATACAGAATATTAATACACATGGAGATACTATGTAGGTATAGATTTTACGATATTAAAATTTTTATATTCTTTAGGTACACATATAATTCCTTTATATGGCCAATCTAGAAAAGTAACATTACTAGTTATTTAGCATGTCAAATCACTTAGCCAAATTATTACTAAAATTGCTTGATAAAGATCTTAGCGCAATAAGTGTATTCATATTAGTCGGTATTGTCCTACACGTATTTAATACACTTTAAATCATGCCGATTAACTTGAATAATTTAATGATGCATGCACTAATTAGACATACAAAATTAAGTATGGATATCTCACAAAACAAACTTGGATCAAAATTCAATTGTAAAAATATTTGTTTAATTGATTCATCTACCACACATACAATGTTCAAAGAGAAGAAATATTTCTCTCATTTAAGTATGTGTAAGGCAGATGTTACTACAATTTCTGGTCGTAGTAAATTAATTGAAGGCTTTGGAAGAGCTGCTATAACACTGCCTAAAGGAACAATATTTATCATAGAGAATGCAATGTTCTCCTCCAAGTCTAAGAGGAACTTGTTGAGTTTTACAGATATCAGACAAAATGGATATCATATTGAGACAATAGATGAGAATAATCTTTGAATATCTCATCATTACAAAGAATGTCTCTGGCCAAAAGAGGGTTATTGAGAAGTTCCCATCTTTATCTTATGGCATGTATTGGACAAGAATTAGTGCAATTGAGGCACATTCTACGTAAACCAAAAGGTTACTGATTCCAATACTTTCGTACTTTGGCATGATCGATTGGGACATCCTGAATCAATTATGATGAGACGGATTATAGAAAACTCAAATGGGCATCCATTAAAGAATTTAAAGATTCTTTTCAATAATGAATTTTCTTGCACTTTTTGTTATTAAGGCTAGTTAATTATTAGGCCATCACCAACAGAGGTTGGAATTGAATCACCTGCGTTTTTGGAACGTATACAAGGGGACATTTGTGGACCTATTCACCCACTTAGTGGGTCGTTTAGATATTTTATGGTCTTAATAGACGCATCTTCTAGATGGTCTCATGTGTGCCTATTGTCATCTCGCAACCTTGCATTTGCAAAATTAATGACACAAATAATTTGATTACGGGCACAATTCCCGATAATTCAATTAAGTATATTAGACTAGATAATGCTGCTGAGTTTTCATCCCAAGCATTTAATGATTATTTCTTATCAATTGGGATAAAAGTGGAACATCCTGTAGCTCATGTTCACACTAAAAATGGTCTTGGAGAGTCTTTAATTAAACGTCTGCAGTTGATAGCAAGACCGTTACTCATGAAAACGAGGATGCCCGCTTCGGTTAGGGGTCACGCCATTTTGCATGCAGCAATGCTAGTTCGACAAATTATCACAAATATTCCCCGTTACAATTAGTTTTGGGTCATGACAATATTATATCCCATTTAAGAATTTTTGGATGCGCAGTATATGTGCCTGTAACACCGCCATATCACACTAAAATGGGTCCGCAAAGAAGGTTAGGAATATATGTTGGGTTTGAATTGCCCTCCATTATTCGCTACCTCGAAACATTGACAGGGGATTTGTTCACTGCGCGATTTGCAGACTGTCGATTCGATGTGACACTTTTCCCAAAATTAGGGGGAGAAGGTGAAACCAAACGGGAAATTTTGTGGAAAAATCCATCATTATCTCATCTTGATCCACGTGCCTCTATTTGTGAAAAGGAGGTGCAAAAGATTATTCATTTGCAAAGAATAGCAAATCAAATGCCGGACGCATTTACGGATTTGAAAAGGATAACAAAATTACATATCCCCGCAGAAAATATGATAGCAGTATGTGATAAGTCTGAAAGAAGACAAAATTATTACCGTGAAGGTATCAATGGATGTGGACGTAGCAATAGACGAAATTATAATCGTCATCATTGTGATAATGATAATAATACAGATTCTTAAAATAATCATTCACTCTGTGAAAGTAATATCTGTCATCGATTTGACATGAGATTTTATTAGCACATATAGATGATTATGGTCCATTCATGGCGTGAATGTGACAACATCTGATTTATGAATACATATTCATCATTGGAATAATATGAACATGCTATTGGTATTGAATATACCACACTCACCTCTAGAAGGAGGGTTGAGATGATATAAGAAAATAATGTCATTATTATGGCATGAATGGTCATTGGTCACGTACCTATTGTACGCCAAAATATTTTGGTAATGTGATTATTAAAGGACAATAATAATGCAAGAAACATATCTTGCATATAATTTTGACATGACCATAATGGTACAACTTTCTCTTTAAAAGAAATATTTACTATATGGATATTGATTAATATGTGATAGTACGAAATTAATTGAGAACTATTTAAGAGCCAATTATATTATTTTGTAGAAACACAATTGATTACCAATAAGGTATTGTATTGTAGTAAGTCTCAAAGAAACTTATTCAGTTTCCAAAGTATACGCGAAAGCGATTGATTATATTGAGACTATAAATAAAGGAAAGATTTGATACTTCTATTACTACAACTTGTAGCGAGATAATATATATGTGATAAGCTACCCGCTTTATTCTCCAATTTGTACAATACAAACAAAAGAATGCCACAATAAAGTGGATGTTTATTGATATAAAAACCCATATCATAATAAACTTAGTGTTAATCGATAATTGCACATGTCATGATGTAAACCTGAATTCTATCAATATTGATAATTTATTCAGTTGGTATTCGGGTTATCCATATCAATTTAAGTATGATGTGCAACAATAATAGAGAATTCACATGTGTAAATATTAAAGAACTAGAAAATTCTTTACGAATTCTCTTGTATTACTTGTTCTCATTAATTAATTGACCAACTAAAGTTGGGGTTGAATCCCATAAATTCTGGAAATATCAAAGGTGAATATGGGCATATTCACCTGCCATGTATACCACATAAGATGCATCTATGATATAGTTACATGTGCGATTATTATTAACCTGCCACCTGACCGGTGCTTGCGAAGTTACTTGCTCAGTAATCTAATTTCGAGCATAATTTCCAAATTTTCTATTCAAGATAGTTCATCTTGATAAGTTGGTTTACATCATAGTTGGTTTAGCAAAATAATTTATTCAGTGCCTCCACTTAATAGCTAAACTATTCCTTATGAGAACAAAGTTATCTATATCAATTTGATATACGTTATATACGAGAGTATATTATATTCTCCCCTCACAAGTGGTTTAGGGTCAGGAACCAAATAATTTCATCTTATTATTATTGATGTGCAGTATATATTAACATGATAATGCACAAAGATGGATTCCGAGAGTTGAGGAAATAATTTAGTTTTTCTAACATGAGGGGGAGACATGATAAACACTTGAGAAAAAGTTACATGGAACGGATTATCATTTGTATATATAGATCCTCAAATATCATAATATGAACTTGAAGTTCATAAAAAGATAATTCAAATGCAACATATTGTAAAGCATGCCATACAAATTTGCTGACCCCAAAGAAAGTAACTATATTCTCATTGCAAATGCTCATATTAGGTCCTAAAATGACAAAGTCTTTGGTACGCTTAAAGCGTATAGACAAATCGGTTTCAAATAAACTTCTTGATAAAGAAGATGAGCAAATGATCAAAGTGATCAGAATAAAGGAGGTAAGTGATCTAGAAGGTCACATGACACAACACTTCATAAAATATCATGAGAGATTCAGGTGCCTGAATATATGAATGAAGAGATCTATATGTTATGTCTTTATGAAAATTTATTGGAACCGATATTAAATGTTCGTCGACGACATCTGTGATAGTGCTAAATATCGATGAGGATCTTAAGTTTATCGAATACAAACAAAAATATTATCCAAATGGAAGAGATACAATTCAAGTATAATTGATTCCATATGAAAGACATGTAGTTTTGAACATGTAGTTTGAATACTTGAAAGTATAAAGTCAATGGTATGTGTAATCAGTTTTCGATATCTTATATGTCTAGCATGACATGAAAACTTGATATGAATCTAAAGTCTATAATATGGCTTATATGACTTAACTTATATGACAATCCAAAAGGATTTAAGTTGCTTGAAGCATCTACAATTCTTGATCTTGAGGTACCGCTTCCTTAGTGCAATTTATGCACAAATGTATCTTGCTATAACTATAAGCATGATAATGTGATAGCGATGATACATTTATGGAGATATTGAAGAGCCATTCCACGATATTTGTGAAGACATTATACCTATTACGAGTTATGATTTCAAGGTGCAAATATTCATTATAGTTAATATGGCTGATTTATTTATCATATCTCTACCAATGATCTCTTGAAGATGGTGCACAAGATTTGAATGTGAAGGCTCAAGGATGTGAATTGATGCTCTTTTCAGGGGGAGTTAATGCGCGTTGCACTCTTTTTTCCTTACAAGGTTTTGTCCCACTGGGTTTTCCTTGCAAGGTTTTTAACGAGGCAACAAAAATGCATATTATTTGATATGTGTACTTTTTTTTCTTTTCTAGAATTTTTTCCCATTGGGCTTTATTTTAGCTAAGGTTTTAATGAGGCACATTATCTATGGACATCCAAAGGGGGAGTATTATGATAAATATCATAATATGTTGGATGTCTACTCATTTTCCATAATCTTCATCTCAAATGCTTAATGACATATTCAATAATATATTTTGTATATTCAATGACATATTCCATGACATATTTTCTTCACTTTTTATGCCTATATAATGTTAGGATTTATGCCCGTCACTAGGGGGGGAGGGTGAATAGTGCGGCACGAGATATTGATAAATATTGCGGAATTAAAATTGCAGGAATAAAATAAATTCGGTAATTAAAATAACAAGGAAAGAACGCACCGATTTTATCCTGGTTCACCACAACTTGTGGCTAGTCCAGTCCCCAAGAGACTCTCTCGAGATTCCACTAACTCCGTTAAGCTTACGGGTGCCTAACAAACCGTTACAATTGCTCGTAGATGTACACTCTACAAGACTTCAACTTGCTCGAGGATACCGCAAGACTTCACTTTGCTCGTGGATACCGCACCACAAGACTTCAACCACTAAGACTTAGGGTACTTAGCGAACCCGACAATCAATGAGAAGATATGTTTTTCTCAAACACCTTTCTCTTCTTACAACAAGACTCTCTCAAAAGAGTAGATAAAGAGATACAAATTTAGCTCTATGAACAACACAAAGTTGTCTCTCAAATGGCTCAACAAAAGCTCTAAAATGATGCTCAAATAATGTCAATATGTATATCAATATTGGGAGGTGTTGTGTGTTTAAAATCAGCTCAAAAGACCTCTTTTTATAGGTGAAAAAGGGTGCATGACCGTTGCTTAATTGACAATTAATTATGCTGATTTTGTGCTGAGATAATCGATTATTTATATCACATAATCGATTATTTGTTAACGTTACAAAATCGGAATCAGATTCTGCTCACATATAATCGATTATTTCATCCATATAATCGATTATGCCTCTAACGTTCCGAAAATCAGAATCCCTGATTTTCTGCCAAATAATCGATTATTTGATAGAGATAATCGATTATGTCTCTAACGTTCCGAAAATCAAAAGCTGATTCTCCGCTGGATAATCGATTATCTAATTGATATAATCGTTATATTGAGACAGTGTTTCAAACACTTTGGCAACGGTAATCACATAATCGATTATGCACTTTGTATAATCGATTATTCTGTGGCAGTGTTCAAACACTTTGGCCACTGTTATAACATAATCGATTATGCTGAATCGAATATTTTAGTCCAGTTTTAAAAACTTACATCAAAAACCATTTTGGTTAAGATGAAAACTTTAACATCATTTTGTTTGAAGTATTTAAAATATGTTTATGATAAATATGATTGAATAAAATATGTTTATGATAAATATGATTTAATAAAATAATTTTATGCATATTTATGATGACCTATGTTGAGCCAAAAGACGAGATAACTTAAAAGGTTGCTCTTACATTGGTTCTACCTAACGACCTGCGCCTTGGGTCTTCGGTCTTGAACATTTAAGCTCGTCTTTGGCTTGTCTATGCAATTCCGTCATCAATATGCTTCTCGCCATTCAATCTCGATTATTTGTCGTATAATATCGTTGTTTGACACTTGACTTCATTGTTTGTCATTCATCAAAACCTATACCTGAAAATCATGCTCATACAACCAAAGCGCACATATCATAGATATAGTGATTTTCTACATATAAAGGCCTTGTAATAGATAGGAGATGACACACAATTGAAGAAGAAAATCTCTTCCTTCTCTCTATCTATATTTCTTGTTCATATTTCACTAAGTTGCTTATATTTCTTGTTCATGTTTCACTAAGTTGCTTTCATTTTATAACAGAGCTAGCATTCTCTCTTTATATATATTTCAAGGTTAATTAATTTAATAATTAAAAATAGGAACACTCGACCAAAACTATTTAAATCCTCCGATAATGTTAAGTGCATAAATAAAATCTTATATTGATAGTAAAAAGATTGATTAACTACGTATATGGTGTAGAGATCTCTTAATGAAATTATGCCTTATGGAAAAAGATCATGTGGCTTAATCCAACACAAATAATATCATACAATATAAAAAATATCTATAACTGGGTTAGCCCAACAATTAATATCAAACATAGATTTGATGGGTCGAGTATGACAATAATGGAGAGTGATAGTGTGAGATTCGGTTTACTTCCCCTTACAAGTTTACAGACACACAGAGACAAGAAAAAGCTAGTTGTCCGCTTCGATTGCCATAATACTCTAATAAATTATGGCACATAGTAAAGCTCTAAAATTAAATTATGGTTCATGATAATAGACCACGTGAAATTTAGTTTGAACGAGTTGTTGCGTGTGCGAATAAAGTTCTACTTTAATTATTAAAAATATTAAGAAATTACATATAAAATATATGAATCTCGAATAATATCAAATTATATTAAGAGTAATTTATAAGCTGATTTAGCCCAATAATTTATATAATAAAGAAAAGTAAGAAAAAAAAAATAACGGTTAAAGAAAAAAAAAGTTTGATGCATGCACATGCGATGACTATGTGTCTGATTCTTGGAAAAGTGACATTAAATCGCACCGCAGAAGATTGCAAGTTGGGACCTTACTATTTTGACAGCACAAAAATGATTATGCCATATACTCTATGCCAACAACAATAAACCACAGCCTCTATGCAGAACCGCTTTAAAAAGTTTACTCATACGTTACAAATAATTATTATGATGTAGTGGTAAGTATTTTTTTATTCTGGATCGAAATCTTTAATTATATATTTTGTGTTCCAGTCTTTAAGTATGGAATTGTCGTCATTACAAAGGGCTTTATCTTTTAATATAAATTTTTTCGAAATGAATTTTAATTTAATCGAGCTCTAATATAAATATTTAATATCGGATAAGAAACAAAACAAAAAATTTACTCATAAGCCACTAAGTGCCAGGTATCGTATCGTATTAAAGGAAAAGGAAAGTATCTTATTTATAACCGAGAAAGGAAAATCTTTAATGTACTTGTAAATAGTAAATGAAAAAGTACTAGTAAAAGAAATCAGAGTTATACAGAGTTTGACCCAGAAAACCTAGCCCGTACAAGGAGTAATTCGAGAAGTTTTATTTTGTATTTTATATAATTAATATTAATTGTATAAGATTTTTTTGTTTAAACAATAATTTTACACTTTTGAATTTATATAATTCTAAATTCATAAAATTGTGAAACAAAAAGTTACTTCATACAACTAATATAAATTTTATGAGATACAAAATAAGAATTTTCGAGTAATTCATTATGTTAAGGGAATACTTTCTTTTTCTAGAAACAATTTCTCCCTGGATTTGAATTTATCTAACATATTTTATTTATCGATAGTTAATTTAGTTAATTTTTAAAGTTAATTATATTATTATAATTTAATATTTTAAGATTAAAACTAAAATATTAAAAATTATATTAAAATTATAGTAATTCTTTTCATGTCAATATGATTAAAAAATATTTTTTAGAATATTAGTCAAACTTTACGCAGTTTAAGAATCTCAAGAGGAGAAATTTGTCAATTAAATTAAAATGGAGGGACTCATTATTTTCTTATTACATTTAAGAAAGAATAATAATTTTTAAGTTTAAAACTAATTTGACCTGAATTTTTATTTATTTATTTATTATTAAACATTTAATGATTAAAAAAATCGTGATATACTATACGTTTTGAAAAAATTACAGAAGATATTATAATATATTCTAAGTTTACAATTTTAAAAATTGTCATTTATTGATGAAGTGCTTTGGCTCAGTGAAAACTCGGAAACAATAGTTTACTAATTTCCTGCTAAAACCACAAAGGCTCACTTATTCATTGCATATATAAAGAGAGAGACCAGTGTGAAGCATATAGATCTGGGATTGAGATTTGCTGGAAAATCCATTAGGGTTTTTCTAGCTGAAGATCAAAAAAAGGTATATATATATATAGCATATCACATATGGGGTATCATTATTATGAGGTTTATTTGAGTCTGCTCTTTTTTCTTTGAGGTTCTTTTCATTGGATTTCTGTTTTCTTAACCTCATTTAAACAAAGCAAAAGCACCAAAGCAGGGAAGGAAGAAACATGCGTTGTTTTTCTCACTCTTTTATTACCCCAATGTAACGTAAAATAGCTGGTTGGTACCTCCAAGATTACTTTTGGCTGTTTCTTATATATCAAAACCCTATTTTTTATTATATAAAAGGAGAGAGAAACAGTGTTGTTGACTGTAGATAGATAGCTTCTGGTTGAATTTTACCTTGGATAGTGAGAATTTTAGGTAAAGAGTGAAGAACAAGGTATGGCTAATAATCGTTGGTGGGCTGGAAATATAGCGATGAATCCAATGGTTTCATTATCACCAGCTTCAGCTTCTTCTTCTCTTCATCCACGAAACAACACACAAGAAAATAACAACCGACTCGGGCAAAGAAGAGAGCAAGAATTCATGGACGCGACCGTTGAAGCTATCACCACTACCACCGCCACCACAAATAGTAGTGGAAGCAACAATCAAAACCCTACTGAGGCGGAGCATGAAGCGGATGAGAATATCCACAGTTCTGGAGGTATGTCCTCTGGGCCGTCCAGCTCTAGAGGAGTTGGACGTAGGCCCAGAGGAAGACCAACGGGCTCGAAGAATAAGCCCAAACCACCAATTGTGGTAACTAAAGAAAGCCCAAATGCCCTTAGAAGTCATGTTCTGGAAATTAAAAGTGGAAGTGACATAATTGAGAGTATTGCAAAATTCGCCCATCGTCGCGCGCGGGGTGTGTCCGTTTTAAGTGGTAGTGGCATCGTGACAAATGTTACATTGCGCCAACCTGCTGCAGCCGGAGGAGTAATTACACTGCACGGGAGATTTGAAATATTGTCACTTTCGGGTGCATTTTTGCCTGCTCCTTCACCTCCTGGAGCAACTGGATTAACAGTTTACTTAGCAGGAAGTCAAGGACAAGTTGTCGGTGGAAATGTTGTTGGTGAATTAATGGCATCAGGTCCAGTAATGGTAATTGCAGCAACATTTACTAGTGCAACATTTGAAAGGTTACCATTGGAAGAGGAGAATGTAAGTGAAGGAATGCAAATGCAAACTCCAGTAACTTCAGGGGTTAATACTGGAAATTCTGGTAGTATGGCTGATAAACCACCTTCTTCTATGCCTATGTACAATTTGCCCACTAATGTTTTGCCTAATGGCCAAATGCCCCATGATATTTTCTGGACTCCTCCTCCACGGCCTCCTCCATCCTATTAATCGACTTAACTAGACTATAGTTAGTTACCATTTAGTGAACCTCTCAATATGATTCGAATCCACATGTTCTGACCATCTATCAGAAAAAAGAACAAAAGGATCTTGTAGGATTAGCGAGAGATTCTCAGTATGACCAACACTTAAACGTGTTTTTAGTTCTCCTTGTAGTCATAGGTAGAATGTTGTTAACTTTCTTGACCCTATTGTATAATGACTTGTGAATCTTTAATTTCTTTCTATTAGGTTATAGTTTATTTTTGTATCTTTGTATCGTAAAGGGTTTATCAGTTTGTTTTCTTCTCTAGTCAATTATCTTGGTAGAATTGTTAGTGATGTAGGTAAGACAATCTTGTCTAGACATGGAGATGAAGCAGTTACATTTATCCAGAAATTCAGGTATCATTAAATACTGCCTTGATTTGTTTTTATATATGTTATTTATACTTGATAAGTTCAATCTTTATATTATGAAACACTAAACTTATTACATTTTTGAAAATTTTAATGTTTTTTTCATATGTATTTTTGAGTTAAAAAATGCTAGGTTTCATAATCAAAATATTTTCTATAGAAATTAGAGTACACTGCCTATATTCTTTTTTGGATGGACTTATGTTTTTACCCCAACCCTGCATGAATTCGAGTTACTTCATCCACGGGGCTGCCATTAGGGGAATTATTGAATCTATTTTGCATCCACCTTTTTGCTATCTAGCCCCTCTTAAACCTACTAATTCTAGTGCAGTAATTTTATATTCAACAGCTAGCTACTTAGGTAGAGTTATTTCTTTGATAGCTAGCTGTCTAGGTAGAATTATATCTTCAATACCTAGCTATCTAGATTGAAAGCGTGGAACTTTGTTTCTAGTTTTAGCTTCTGTGGGTGTCCTCATTTAGTTATTGGTAGTATTAGCTAACAGAGGCGGAACCTAGGAGTTCAAGCGTATTGGTTCGAGATTCTAATTATTTTAAGTTACATTCTAATTAATAAGTTATGCATATTCGATAAATTTTTTAAAATAAATACAAGATTCAAATTAAAGCTTCTAGGTTTGGCCGAATCCTATGTCGAGACTCTAGCTCCGCTCTGAAGCTAAATATTAGTATAAGTTGTATATCAAAATTTTGGTATTATCTATGCCATATAGAAGGTGGATTATAATCATAATCCTAATTATAATTCTAGGATTATAATCCTGGGATAGCCTTTTTTTGAACGAACGATACGAGAGTAGAGAAAAGGAATGGAGTGGTAAGTCTCTTCCTCCTCATCAACTATATTTTGATTTGGATTACTAGCTATTTGTTCATATTTAATGTAAAATGGAATATTTTGCTATATGACTTGGGAAGGAGAATGTTAGCTGTATCTTCAGAAACTTTTAAGGTGCATTAATTATTCCAACAAATGAGATTACTTAATGTGCATAAAAAGGTTAAGTTTTCCAGTCTACTAAAAGGAGATAAGTTGAAGCGACTAATTTTTTTCTTTCATTTTGTCTGTTTACTAGTATTTTGAAGTTGTGGCGGAGCCATTCACTGGCGAGGGACAAAAAATTACGCTATATAACTACGTTAAATTCTTAATTTTACGTATATATATTGTATGTTAACTTGCCTTGATTTTTCGTGTGCTTACTTATTTGACTCCCTTAGTTAAAAGTCTAGCTCCGCCACTATTTTGAAGCAGCTAATTAGGTCCCGCAGTGTGACTGGATTTAACACATTTTTATTAAAAAGTTTAAACTAATCTCTAGTTGTTTAGTATAGGAAAACTTGGGGCATTTCCTCTTCTTCAGGTTAAGGACATTTCTCTTCACGACCTTGACTTTTAATCAGTAATTACTTGAGGAAACCTAGTCTTATTTTCATTAGAAAAGAAGTTTGCAATTCGAAGAAGTATATTTGTGTGTCAAGGAATACTTTACTGGAGATGTTCACTGAGTAAAGACTAATGAACGTAAGGTTAAGTTAGAATTGAACAGTAGCTGAGCTACGTTGGCGGAGGCGGGTTCAACTATATAAATTCCGTCCACCACCGGAAAATTATTCAGATTCAATTTTCAAGTGTGGTTATTATAAGTTTATTAGTGAAAATTCTGTTTCTAGTATATAGTATGCATGGGCGGAGCTAGGTAAGTCTTGGTGGAACCAAAATACTTTAAGATGAATTATTCATCTCTTGCATAAGACCTATCATGTCAAATTATTGAGAATGAAAATGAAACGCGAAAGTGTACCTGAATCCATATGAATGAATGAAACTCCTCGTATTGCGGTTAGTCGTCATCCAAATCATGACGTGAGAATTGCACAGAAGGCAACTCTCGCTTTCCCAACAATGTGATATTAGAAAAGAACCCCACGTCTAATTTGTGGACCATAATTCATTTATAGTTGCACATATATATGTAATACTAATTTAGCCACCAATAAATCAAAAGTTACATTCGGGTATCTATACATAAGATCACATACTTTAAGAGCTATCTTATAGACCCATTTAACTTTAAATCTTAGCAGACCACTTTTAATTTGGGTCAACCTTTTGACGATAGCAACGAACATACAATTATTCTAATACAAAATATATTTGCAAGTCCATAAACTCTAACGATCTCCCACTTGGACGTCACACACACACACACACACATATATAGTTTATAATTATATGTCACCTTATGAGTTCAAAATATTTGTTATCATAAACCAAAGTACCTCCTAATAATCTCGTCCATCAATCATGCCAATATTGAACCAAAGCGGTTTTCTTTATATTTATCATAAGAAAACCTTCCTTGATCACAAATACCATGAAAATTGGATGCAACGTTATTGAATCATGCCTATTTTCAACTAGTCCAACTGTAAAAACAAGTCGGATGACCTTTTGTGTTGCAAGTAAATTTCGTGTTCCGAGGCCTTAGAATCTCTTTTTTATTTCACCCCGATTTGTGCGCGTAGTACGGGCATATATCTAGAAATTCATTATGTAAAAATCTGTAAAAATGATGAATTTTGCCTTTAAAATGAAATTAGGTTGACTTCGGTCAATATTTTGGAAAATATATGGCACTTGGGCGTATGCCAGAAATTGAATTTCGAGGTTCCAAACCCGAGAAATGAATTATTAGAGAAAATTATTTTCTAGAATATATATGAGTTTTTAGAAATGAAATATGGTTTGAATTTGATGGTATCGGGCCCGTATTTTGGTTATGGAGTCCCGTACATGTCTCATATGATATTTAAGTTGAGCCTGTAAAGTTTGGTAAGAATCGGTGTCAGTTTAGTATAAATCATACATTTATTTGAGAAAATAGAGATTTTGGATGTTCTTGAGTAATTAAATGAATTTGAGACTTAATTCATAGTGGTTGATGTTATTTTGATGATGTAATTGCACGAGTAAGTCCATATGATATTTTGAGTTAGTATGGATATTTGGTTTGGAGCCTGAGGGCTCGGGTGAATTTCAGATAGGTTCCTGAATGTCTTTACACTTAGAAAAGTTACAGGTTCAGAGAAAGTTGTAGGTTTCTAAAGTCAGGACTTCACGATCACCGTGGGGAATATACGGTCGCAGTTCTTTTTATGCGATCTGTGGAGAGGGACTGAGCGGAGTATATGCAAACGGGACTTTCAGTTATTTTTTATTTTTCAAAACCCTAAAAGAAATATGAGGCAATTTTTCAAACACTCTTTCTTCTCCAAAATATTATTAAGTGATCTTAAACTCATTTCTTTCACTCATTAACTTCTTTTTACAAGATCTCATCCTAGAATCTAAGGTTTTCATGGTAGAATTGGGAATTTCGGGTAAAATCTAAGAATATTAAAATTTGGGGATTTAGACATCAAATTGAGATCAGATTCCAAAAACAACTATATATCCAGGCTCAGGGATGAATGGGTAATCGGGGTTTGCTCCGAATTTTGGGTTTGGACCAAGCAAGCCCGGGGTCTATTTTTAACTTTTTAGAAAAAAATTTAGAAAATCTATTTTCATGCATGAAAATTAATTCATTTAGCATGTATTGATATAGTTAAGTAACTTGTGACTAGATACAAGTGAATTGGTGGTGGAATCAAGAGGTAAAGCGGTAGTTGATGCTTGAATTGTGTTCGTGGCATCAAGGTAAGTGTTTGGTCTAACCTTAGCTTGAGGGATTATGAATTTTGTCGCATTTTCTATGTGTTAATTGGGGAGTACGGCATATAGGCATAGTGACGAGTATCTATACGTCGATGTTAAGCATGTCCGTGAGTTTAGTATTGTAATTGTTGTGACTCCATTGTGATTTATCCATGACTAATATGATGATTATCATTGTTGGTTCCCTTGCTAGGATGTTGTTGTTATAATCTTATTCCCTTGCTGGGATGTTTTTGTTATATTATTATTTCCTTTCCGAGATGTTGTTGTTATCTTGTTATTCCTTTGTCGGGATATTGTTGTCGTTTTATTGTTCCCTTGCATAAATGGGAGCGAGTTGCACGTCTGCAACGATAATATATGAAATGAGAGCAGGTTTCACGCCTACATCAGTAATATATCAAATGGGAGCAGGTTGCACGCCTGCAACGGTATTATATGAAATAGGAGCGGGCTGCACGCTTGCAACGATAATATATAAAATAGGAGTGGGTTGCACGCCTGAAACGATAATAAATAAAATGGGAGCAGGTTGTACGCCTACAATGGTAATATATGAAATGGGAGCGAGTTGCGCGCCTGCAACTGTAATATATGAAATGGGAGCGGATTGCACGCCCGTAATGAGATATATGAAATGGAAGCGGGTTCCACATCTGCAATGAGAAAGAATGAAACTGAGTACTGTGTTTGTTTTCCTCATATTGTTGGCAACTAAATTATGGTTTCCTTACCTTCCTCTTTAGTATTTTGTGGTTATCTGATACTCCCCATAGCATGTCTTCCCCTCCCCTATCTTTAGCTATGAATATATGCTTTTATTTCTCGCTGTATTTGATTAGCTACACATGTTTATTTGATAGTCTGGTCCTAGACTCGTTTACTTTTTCAAAATTAGGCTAGGCACTTACCAGCATATGGGGTCAATCGTGCTGATACTACACTCTGCACAGTGTGCAGATACTAATACCGGAGCGTTTGGACCGCAGTAAGAGTGTTGTCTTTAGTCCATTCAGGTGATCCGAGGTAGTCTTGCAGGCGTCCGCAGAACTTGGCGTCTCTTTCTATCTTTCTCTACTGTTTCTTCTATGTATTTCAGAGACAATTTGTATTTATTCTTCGAACCATTTGTTTATAGTACTCTTAGACAGTCTGTGAAGTTGTGACGCCAAATTCTAGGTAGTATTGTACTTCAGATTATGTAGAAATATTTGATTAAACGGCTAAGTTTCGTCTTCCGCAATTCTACTTATTTAATTTATTCCGCTGTTTAATTACTTATGACTTTGAATTGTTGAACATGCTTAATAAAAAGGGTAATAAATTTATAATACTCGGCTTGCCTAGCTTTCATGAGTAGGCGTCATTCCAACTTTTGAGGGTGAAAAATCCGAGTCATGACAACAAGTTAGAGGGAAAAATAACCTAGAATACTTTATTTCTATAGAAATAACCTCAAGTATACTTAAAGTGAAATCATAACCTGAAACCTTAAACTGAGACTAAATTGTGTCTATAAAGAATATTTAAATGGTTACAGACTCCCACTAAAACTGATTATTCTTAAATGACATGACATTTATATGAGCAGTGTGCCCATGAAAGATTTTAAATAATAGTCCCTTAGTAGGTGGATCTATACTATGAAATTTGTACCAATATGTTCTATAGATATCTAATCACTCTAAACATTTTCTTTAACAACCAGGAATATTATGTCAATGTGCTTTGACTTTATTGAACTCATGTTGTTATTGGAATACAAGACTGCTAGCTTATTGTCAAATAATTTAAGTGTCCTTTCAACTTTATCCATATATTTGCAACGAGTGATAAAATTCTGCAGTCATATTCCATAAATACATGCTACATAATATGTTTTAAACTAACTGATGGTGAAAAGAGCTATGACTGTTAGTTTAACACTCTTCGTTATATAGCTCATCACCCAAGTATGTCATATTATATCAGCATCTAGTGAAGTCTATCTGAATATCTGATTATTTTTACCTTTTTCGACTTCCTTCATGTGAGATAAATATTTATTCTCTGTAATTACCTTTTGAACCTTTAAGCTGCTTTCAAAAGATAAGTTTATAACTTGATTAAATATCTGCCAAGTATCCCAAAATTAAATGAGATATTCAGATGCATATAAAGTTGATCATTCATCACACATTTAGAGAAATATAATTACTCCCACTAAACTTAAGAACAAGATTTATCTCAAAAATAAATGAGATAATAACTTGATGAAATTAGTAATATTTCTAAATCCGTGAGGGCTTTCTTCGTGATTTTCTTTATTAAAATTAATTTTTGAGGTTGTAGGGGTTGTTCCTTGGGAAATAATTCTTGAAGGACGAGTTGAATAATATTGTCTTTGATCAGAATTTGCTTCTTGAATAATGTCAGGTATAGAAAGATGTTCCTGAGCATTGACGATAACAATTAGAGGAGTATTAATATGGCACTTTGCGAAGACAAAGTCCTTCTCTCTCTCCCCCCTTGCAAACAGAAAATCCTCAAAGAATATCATAGTTTTGAAAAAGTAGCCTTAGTAGTGGGATAAAAATCCTGAAAAATTGAGTGAATATAATATATTATTGGACACAAGTCTCTTAATTCTCCTTTAGAGATATGACCTAATCTCTCACGCCATAAGGAAGCTGACTATTTGAGGGTTAATTTACCCTTATTACCAGTTATGTTAACATGCAAGTTTTATTCAACGAAATAATCATATTAAATAAGTATAGAATTTTGTAACCTGCTAAAGAACTGATACAACTAATTTTGAATTACGAAAGAGACTAATTTCTTTTATTTCCACGTAAATAAAAATAACCAAATTTCTCTAGTACAGAAATAGAAATCAAATTTCATCTAAAAAATCGTGCAGTATGAGATGAGCTCATTTAGAGACCATGTCTCTTTCTGAAAATTATAGTTCACCTTAATTTAACTAAACTATGGTGAAAGGGATATCAAAATCAAATGCACTAGCAATTCCTCAGAGAGGCCCTACTTAAGTTCTTTCAACTTCGAAGTAAAATAAGACATTTATATGATGTACTCTATGAAATAAGACTTGTCAAGAGTGTACCAATCTCAGCATTTTCACTCTTAACAAATATTTTTCATTTTCAGCTATAAATTATTTAGCCGTCTTAACCTTGCTGGACAGACTGCCCCTGAATGTTTCTGTAATGGATTTCTTCATAATCATTATACACATGCGATTTGATCTCTCCCACGTTTTCATCTCCCTCTTTTGATTAGAGGTACTCTTATCTGTACGAGGCGATGGAGAATCAACCCTTAACGCAGGTTGAGATCCATGACTCCAAAAACTGTTTTGACATTCTCTTGCCACGACTTGAAGTTAGTTCCATTCAACATATGAATGTAATTGATGTTGGCAGTAATATTTGCAAGATTAATTTCAGCCGAATCTGAGAATAATAAATAACAAAATAAGCAGACATAATACTATGACAACCCGACCGGTCATCTTAAGAATTAACGCCCTGATTCCTTATTAATTGATTTCTCCGTATTTATTTCTGCTATTTTAATTTGCCGGCATGTTCAGTTTTATGTTTCTGAGAGTTTTCGGACACTTAGTCCCTAAATGAGAGCTTAACTGTTGGAAAGTTGACCGTAGTTAGAACAGTGTGAGGACGGCCTCGGAATAGAATTCCGATGGTCACGTTCACTCTGTTGGTTGATTTCAGGCTTTTGGGCGTGTTCGGATTTTGTTTTGGAGGTCTGTAGCTAATTTAGGCTTGAAATGCCGAAAGTCGAATTTTTGAAGTTTCTGGTTCGATAGTGAGATTTAGATCCGATGATCAGAATGGAATTCCAGAAGTTGAATTAGCTCCTTAATGTTTAATGTGGCGTGTCTACAAAATTTTAGAGCGGACGAGGTTTGACATACCTTTTAATCGAAAGTGTGTTTTTAAAGTTTTTGGAATTCTTAGGCTTGAATCCGATGAAAAATTGGTGTTTTGATATTGTTTGAGCGTTTCGAAAGTTGGAACAAGTTTTAATGATATTTTAGGATTGGTTGACAGGTTTGGTTAAGGTCACGGGGGCCTCGGGTGTGTTTCAGATGCTGAACGGGTCATTTTTGGACTTAGAGGATTGCAGAAAATGCAGCAGGTCTCTAGGTCTGGTTACTATCTTCGCGTTCGCGAGTGGCGTCTCGCATTCGCGAAGGGGAGCTAGGTCTAGTGGAATCTCAACACTTCACATTCATGATGATGGTCTCGCGTTCGTGAAGCTGATAGGTCATATGCTTACGCATTCGCGAAGAAGCTCCCACGTTCGCGTAGGAGGGGGAAATCTGCTATCGCGTTCGTGATGGGGGAATCGCGTCGCGATGAAGGAAATCTAGGCCAAGCAAATTTGTGCTTTGTGAACACGAGGTTCATTCCACGTTCACGAAGAAGGATTTACCTGGGCAGATATAAAATTTCAAAGTCGAGGGTTTAGCCATTTTTGTGAAAACTAAAGCTTGGGAGCTCGAATTTGAGCGAGGTTTTGAGGAATTTTCAGAGATATCGATAATTATCTTAATTTCGTTTTTCTTGTAACCCAATAATCTAAATACAAATTCATCATTTAATTCCAGAACTTTTATTAAAATTGGGGAAAAGTTCTTAGACCAACAATTCGAGTTCTGATTAGGGAATTTACATTGGATTTAGATAATGTTGGTATGGTTGGACTCGTGAGAGTATGAGGATTCTAAAATGTAAATTTTACCTGATTCTGAAGCGTTGGCCCGAGGGGTGTTTTGGTCATTTTACTTGATTTCGCATATTCGCTTAGAATTTAATTATAGACTTAGTTACTTGAAGTGTTAATTACATTCTTCAATTGAATTGAATAGATTTGGGCCTTCTGGAGTCGAATACTCGTGGCAAAGATGTGGTTTCGGATTGATTTTGAGCTAGTTTGAGGTAAGTGGCTTGCCTAACCTTGTGTGAGGGACCTTCTCCTTAGGATTTAGTGTATTTGGTAATTGAAATGAATTGTACGTGAGGCGGCGGGTGCGTATTTGTCCTAATTATTGAAAATCCGATTTTCATTTGGTAATTACTACCAGTGTGTTTCCTTTCTTGTTTTTATTACTCGCACTATTAAGCATGTTGCTAGCTTAGGAAAACCTCTTTGTGTGATTTAATTACTTTATTTGCTTAAACTGCCTTACCTGAATTATGTCCAGCATGCTAGGCTAGAATTACTTGTTTGCCTTAATAAGAAATTTTCCATTTCTGAATATTTTCCTATTGATGTTGTGTATTTAAATTAGGACTACAGATGTGGGATTCTGGTAGCTCCCCCTTGTCTGTTTATTTGGGACTATGGATGTGGGATTCCGGTAGATTCTCCTTGTTTTTGTTTATTTGGGACTATGGATGTGGGATTCATGTAGAACCCCTGCATAGTTCTATGGAACTATGAGACTGCACCGGTAGATTCTCCCAATACTGGGTTTTATATTTGGGACAATGTATCGAAATTCTGTAGAGCCCCACACACTGATAGTTGGACTACATGACGGGATCCCAAGAATTCTTTTGGATATATATGATAGACTATGGGACGCTATCCCAGGAGATCCACTAAATAGTTGTAATTGGGACTACAGGACGATATCCTGGAAGATGCCCCGGTTGTTATCTCTGTGTTAAGATGTATTTCTTTGATGTGATTTCTTTTGTCTCTATTCTAGTTATCGTTGTTCTTTCAATTCTATGTTATTTCTTAATGTTGCACTTATTTATACTGTTTTATTTCACACTATTAACCCATATATCTTATTTAACCTTAGTAGGGCCCTGACATTCCTTTTTACTACCCGACCGAGGTTAGACTTGGCACTTACTGAGTACCGTTGTAGTGTACTCATGCCCTTTCTGGGCATATTTTTCATGTGCAGAACTAGGTACTTTCACTCAGTTTTATCATCCTTGAGGCGAGGCGCTGCTGTAGAGATTTTGAGGAATATTTGTCGCGTCCGCAGACTGAGGAGTCCTTTCTATTCTCGCTTTTAAGTATTAGCCTTTCTGTATTTCCTTTCTTTGTTAGACATTCTGGAGTTAGACACTGTTAGATATTCAAAGGCTTTTGGTTTCATGAGATTTTTAATTTTGGGGAAGTGTATTAGTTTTTGAGAAATTGTATTGTATATGTCGAGCGGCATTTTAATACTATTTCATTCTGGTATTTTGGCTTTTAATTATTTCTTTCGCAAGTTTTTGTTTATTTTTTAGAATTTTAGGCTTACCTAGTCGTAGAGACTAGGTGCTATCACGACAGTTCACGGAGGGCGAACTAGGGTCGTGACAAGTTGGTATCAGAGCTCTAGGTTCATAGGAGTCATGAATCACAAGCCGGTTTATTAGAGTCTCATTGATCGGTACGGAGATATCTGTACTTATCTACGAGAGGTTATGTAACCGTTAGGAAAATTCCACTTCATTTGAATTCCATGTCGTGTGAGATTTTTGCTAGTACAATTCTAAACTTCTATCTTCTATTCTCGCATCGATGGTGAGGACATGCACTACCAGAGATGATCAAGCACCCATGCCCCAACGAGAGTCGCCAGAAGTCGAGGGCGGGGTAGAGGCTGAGGATGCGCACGCGGTGCAGCCAGAGCACCTATGCGAGCTACCACTGTGGAGCCACCAATAGTTCCAGCTAGAGCCCAAGCACCGGATACGCCTACTTCTACTACTACTCCAGCACTTCAGGAGACAATAGCATAGTTCCTGAGCATGTTTAGTGCACTAGTACTAGTGGCGTTGATTCAGGTTGTATCAACTACTTCATGGATTGGGGAAGGGATCCAAACTTTCCCCACCCACACTCTAGAGCAGCGAGATCTCATTGGTCGGGTTCGAGATGTCATAGCAACACAGCCTATGGTCCCAGTTCAGCGGGTGGTGAGGATCTCTCGCCGAGTAGAGGACGGGGTAGGTCTAAGAGAGAAAGGACAGAGTAGACTGGAGAGACCCACTGGTCCTTATTTTGGAGGAAGAGTACGACATAGTAAAGGTTTTGTGGTTCAGCCACCTCACTTTGCATCTCAGGGTTTTTACAGTGATACAAGTGTTTAGGGGTATTAGAGTACCCGTACCGTACAGTTCTCACTGCCACGTCCTCACAGAGCATGTTTTGAGTGTGGTGACACACACCATATGGTGAGGGATTGGCCTAGACTTGGGAGGAATCCACCTCCAAAGACTTCTCATCCATAGCGTGCTCCGCAGAGTTCTTAGGCTATGATCACAGCACCAGTTGCTACCCCACCTGCTCAACCACCAAGAGGGGAAGACTAGGATAGATATTATTCCATTCCTGTCCGTACCAAGGCTATTGCCTCTGTTCTGTCATCATGGGTATTATACTAGTTTGTCATAGAGATGCATCAGTTCTATTCGATCCAGGCTCCACTTACTCTTATGTGTCTTCTTATTTTGCTATGTATTTGGGTTTTACTCGGGATTCTCCTATTTATATTTCTACTCATGTGGGAGATTCTCTCGTTGTGAACCACATTTATCGGTCGTGCTTGGTTGCTCTTAGTGGTTTTGAGAGTAGGGCCGATTTATTATTGCTCAGTATAATAGATTTTGATATTATCTTGGGTATGGACTGGTTTTCACCCCCATTATGCTATTCTTGATTGTCACGCCAAAACTGCGACGCTTGTTATGTCACGTGTTGAGTGAAGGGGTGCTTTAGATCACACTCATAATAGAGTTATTTCTTTCCTTAATGCTCAGTGTATGGTTGAGAAAGGGTGTGACGCATATCTAGCCTATGTGAGAGATGTCGGTATTGATATCCCTTCAGTTGATTCAGTTTCAGTAGTACAAGACTTTCTTGACGTGTTCCCAGCTGATCTTATAGGCATGCCGCCTGATAGAGATATTGATTTTGGCATTGATTTGTTGCCGAGCACTCAATCCATTTCTATTCCTCCGTATCATATGGCTCCTCCTGAGATGAATGAGTTGAAGGATCAGTTGCAGGAATTGCTTGATAAGGGCTTATTAAACCAATTGTATCATATTGGGGTGATCCTATCATATTTGTGAATAAAAATGATGGTTCTATGCGTATGTGTATTGATTATCGCCAGCTGAACAAGGTTACAATGAAGAACCGTTATTCTTTTTCTCGTCTTTATGATCTGTTTGACCAGCTTTAGGGCCCACAAGTATTTTCTAAGATTGACATGTGCTCAGGTTGCCATCAGTTGAATATTCGAGAGCCAGATATCCCGAAGACTGCTTTCAGGACTTGGTATGGTCATTACGAGTTCGTCGTTATGTCATTTGGGCTGACCAATGCCCAACAGCCTTTATGCATTTGATGCATAGTGTATTCCAGCCATATCTTACCTCTATTATTATTGTCTTTATTGATGACATTCTGGTGTATTCCCGAAGTGGGGAAGATCATGACGAGCACTTGATATTGCCTACAGGTTCGGGGTCCTATATGGTCAATTGTGATGCCTCGAGAATTAGCCTCGGACCGATGTTGATGCAGGACGGTAGGGTGATTGCCTACGTGTCCAGATAGTTGAAGGTACATGAGAAGAATTATCCGGTTCACGACCTTGAGTTAGCATCCATTGTTCATGCCTTAAAGATTTGGCGCCATTATCTATACGGTGTACCTTGTAATATTTATACTAACCATAGGAGCTTGCAGTACCTATTCAAGCAAAATGATCTAAATTTGCGCCAGCGGAGGTGGTTAGAGTTGCTTAAGGACTGCGATATCACTATTCTATATCACCCGGGGAACGCCAATTTGGTGGCTGATGCTTTAAGTCATCGGGCAGAGAGTTTAGGGAGTTTGGCTTTTCTACCAGCATCAGAGAGGCCTCTGGCAATGGATGTTGAGGCCTTAGCTAGCCGGTTTGTGAGATTGGATCTTTCGGAGCCTATTCGGGTTCTAGCTTGCGTAGTTTCTCAGTCTTCCTTTCTTGATCATATCAGGTAGCGGGAGTATGATGACCCTCATTTGCTTGTCCTCAAGGACAAGGTTCAGCATGGTGATGCCACAGATGTGACACTAGCGAGGAAGGAGTATTGAGGATGCAGGGTCGGGTATGTGTAACCAATGTTGATGGGCTTCGGGAGTTGATTCTAGAGGAGGTCCACAGTTTGCGGTATTCCATTCATTTGGGTGCCGCGAAGATGTACCAGTATTTGAGGAAACACTATTAGTGAAGGCAGATGAAGAAAGATATAGCTGCGTTTGTAGCTCGGTGCCTCAATTGTCAGCAGGTGAAGTATGAGCACCAGAGACCAGGTGGGTTGCTTCAGCAGATAGAGAATTCAGTGTGGAAGTGGGAGCGGACATTTTATTCCTGTATGTACTACTTTTTCTTCGGACCGGTTGGCGGAGCTGTATATCCGGGAGATTGTCTGTCTGCATAGTATTCCAGTTTCCATCATTTCTTATAGTGGCATTCAGTTCACATCACGGTTCTAGAGGGTCGTTCAGCATGAGTTAGGTACTCGAGTAGAGTTGACTAAAACATTTCACCTTCAGACGGATCGACAGTCTGAGCGCACTATTCAAATTCTTAAGGATATGCTTCGTGCGTGTGTGATCGAGTTTGGATAGTCTTGGGATCAGTTCTTAACATTGGCGGAGTTTGTATACGACAACAGTTATTAGTCCAACACTCAGATGGCGTCGTATGAGGCTTCATATGTTAGGCGGTGTAGATCTCCGGTAGATTGGTTCGAGCCAGGTGATGCTAGATTATTGGGCACAGACGTAGTTCAAGATGCTTTGGAGAAGGTTAAGGTGATTCAGGATAGACTCCGTACAGCCCAGTCTAGACAGAAGAGCTACGCGGATCGGAAGGTTCGTGATGTTTGCTATATAGTTGGAGAGCACGTACTACTTTGGGTTTTTCCTATGAAGGCCGTTAGGAGATTTGGGAAGAAAAGGAAGTTGAGTCCGATGTTTATTGTCTCTTTTGAGATATTGAGGCGTGTTGGAGAGGTTTCTTATGAACTTGTCTTACCTCCCAGCTCGGCATGATTTCATCCAATATTTCATGTTCCGATGCTCCGAAGGTATCATGGTAATCTGTCACACGTGTAAGATTTCAGTTCAGTCCAGTTGGACAAAGATCTATCCTTTATTGAGGAGCCAGTGGCAATATTGAACAAGCAGGTTAGAAATTTGAGGTCAAAGGACATTGCATCAGTGAAGGTTCAGTGGCGAGGTCAGCTGGTCGAGGAGGCAACCTGGGATATCGAGCAGGATATGCGCAACTGTTACCCTCATCTTTTTAGTAGTTCAGGTATGTCTCTATGCTCGTTCGAGGACAAACAAATATTTAAGAGTAGGAGGATATGACGACCCCGCCGGTTGTCTTAAGAATTAACACCATGATCCCTTATTAACAGCTTTCCCAATGATTAATTTTGCTATTTTGATTTCCCGGTATGTTTGGTTTTAAGTTTCAAAGAGTTTTGGACACTTAGTCCCTAAAAGAGAGCTTAAGTGTTAGAAAGTTGACTATAGTCAAAATAGTGTAAGGACGGACTCAAAATGGAATTTTGATGGTCCCGTTAGCTCTATTGGGTTATTTCGAGCTTAGGGGCATGTTCGGATTGTATTTTGGAGGTCAATAGCTAATTTAGGCTTGAAATGTCGAAAGTCAAATTTTGAAGTTTCTGGTTCGATAGTGAGATTTTCATCGGAGAGTCAGAATGGTATTCCGGAAGTTGGAGTAGCTCCATCGTGTTGAATGTGACGTGTGTGCAAACTTTTAGGTCGTTCTCAGGAGGTTTGATAGACTTTTTGATCGAAAGTGTGCTTTTAGAATTTTTAGATTTCTTAGGCTGGAATCCGATGAAAAATAGGTGTTTTGATGTTTTTTTGAGCGTTATGAAGGATGAAAGAAGTTTGAATGATGTTATAGGATTGGTTGGCAGGTTTGGTTGAGATCCCGGGGGCCTCAGGTGTGTTTCAGATGCTCAACGGGTCATATTTGAACTTAGAGGATTGTAGAAACTGCAGCAGGTCTCTAGCTCAGGTTTCCTTCTTCGCGTTCGTGAGTGGGATGCCGCCTTCATGATGAGGAGCTTGGGCTGGTGTAATCTTAATGCTTCGCATTTGCAATGATGGTCCCGCATTCGGGAAGCAGATAGGTCGTATTCCTACACGTTCGCGAAGAGGGTCCCACGTTCGCATAGGAGGGGGAGATTTGCTACCGCGTTCTCTACGGGGGCATCGTGTTCGCGATGAAGGAAATATGGGCCAAGTGGAGTTATGCTTCACGAACGCGAGGTTCCTTCCGCATTCACGAAGAAGGATTACCTGGGCAGATATAAAATTTCAAAGTCGAGGGTTTAGCCATTTTTATGAAAACTAAATCTTGGGAGCTCGAATTTGAGCGAGGTTTTGAGAATTTTTAAGAGTTGTCGATTGGTAATGATTATTAACTCCTTTTTTCTTTTAACCCATTAGTCTAAATATGAATTTATCATTTAATTCCAGAATTTGTATGAAAATTGGGGAAACGTTCTTAGACCAACAATTCGAGTTTTGATTGGGGAATTAACATTGGATTTGGATAATGTTGGTATGGTTGGACTCGGGAGAGTATGAGGATTCTAAAAATGTAAGTTTTACCTGGTTCCTAGGCTTTGGCCCGATGGACATTTTGGTCATTTTACCTAATTTCGCGTATTAGCTTAGAATTTAATTGTAGAATCAGTTACTTGAAGTGTTATTTACATTATGCAATTGAATTGAATAGATTTTGGTCATTTGAAGTCAAGTACTCGTGGCAAAGACGTGGTTTCGGGTTGATTTTGAGCTGGTTCGAGGTAAGTAGCTTGTCTAACCTTGTGTGAGGAACCTTCCCCTTAGGATTTAGTATATTTGTTAATTGAAATGCTTTTTACGTGAGGTGACGAGTGCGTACTTGTGCTAATTTTCGCAAATACAATTTTTATTAAGTAATTACTAGTATGTTTCCTTTTATGTTTTTATTAGTCGTACTATTAAGCTTGTTGCTAGTTTAGGAAAGCATGTCTAAGTGATTTAATTGCTTTATTTGCTCAAACTGCCTTACCTGAATTCTATACAGCATGCTAGTCTAAAATTACTTGTTTACCTTAATATGAAATTTTCCATTTTTGAATATTTTCCTTTTGCTGTTGTGTGCTTATATTGGGACTACGGATATGAGATTCCGCTAGCTCCCCCTTGCTTGTTTATTTAGGAATACGGATGTGGGATTCCGATAGATCCCCCTTGTCTGTTTATTTGGGAATACGGATGTGGGATTCTGGTAGATCCCCCTGCACAGTTAAATGGAACTACGGGACTATACCGATGGATTCTCCCAATACTAGGTATTTATATTTGGGACTACGGATCTAGATTCTAGTAGATCCCCCCGCACTAATAGCTGGACTACGAGACGGGATTCCGGGAGATCCTTTGGATATATATGATGGACTACGGGACGATATCTCGGAAGATGCACTGGATAGTTCTAATTGGGACGGTATCCCAGAAGATGCCCCGGTTGTTATCTCTATTATGAGCTATACTTCTTTCCCGTGATTTATTTTGTCTCTGCTCTAGTTGTTGTTGTTCTTTCAAATCTATGTTATTTCTTACTATTGCACTTATTTATACTGTTTTCTTCCACACTACACTTTTAACCCTTATATCTTATTTAATCTTAGTAGGGCACTGACCTTTCTCGTCACTACTCGACCAAGGTTAGGCTTGGCACTTACACGTTGTGGTGTACGCATGTCCTTTCTGCGCTTTTTCATGTGCAGATCCAGGTACTTTCACTAAGTCTTATTATCCTTGAGGTGAGGCGCTTCTGTAGAGACTTCGAGGTATATCTGTCGCGTCCGCAAACCAAGGAGTCCCTTTCTATTCTCACTTTTAAGTACTCGCCCTTTTGTATTTTCTTTATTTGTTAGACATTCTTGAGTTAGACACTATTAGATATTCAAAGGCTTGTGGTTGATGAGATTCCAGGTTTTGAGAAAGTGTATTAGTTTTGAGAAGTTATATTGTATATGTCGAGCGGCATTTTTAATATTGTTTCATTCGGTTATTTTGGCTTTTAATTATTTCTTCCGCAAGTTTTATTTATTTTTCGCACTGTTAGGCTTACCTAGTCGTAGAGACTAGGTGCCATCATAACAGTTCATAGAGGGTGAACTAGGATCGTGACAAATACTTAAAATTATTTGAATAAATGTAAACCCCATCTCAAGGTACCATGCAATACATTAATATTTCATCTTTGAACAAAATATTAACTTGTAAGTGGTATCTTGGTATGGCAATCAAATGTTGATAATAAAGAACATGTCAAATAATAAATTTTCCTTTGGGCCTATTTATCATTCACACGTAAAACCAAATAACTGTTACGTATTTATTATCACAAGATGCACATGTAATTCTGTTAAACGTTGATGCACCTTTGGGCCGATCAATATTTATATAGGTTACATATACACAACCTTTTATATTTAAAAATTAATAAATTTCCACAAGAGAGGTCATTTCGGTAACATCAAGTTTCGACTTTATTCATCTCAAAACATATACAACTACACCAATATTTAAATTCAAATTCTCCAAATAAAATATATTAAATTCCCAAGTCACAATATAACTGATGGACCCAAATTTTGTTCCAAAGACACCCCTAGTAAATATATACCACTGAAAAAGAAAATTAATTACCCAAAAAAACAAATTACCTAAGGGTTCCAAAACTTTTCTGGCAGTAGTACAAAGGGGAAAATGAAGCTCCCAACATTCCATACTTTTGAGGCGAAATACATCCATTTAAATTGTCCTTAATGATCATTTGAATATTTTAACTGAGACCTTTTTCATTTAAATATTTCACGTGACTAAAAAGTGAACTCAAAAAACTCCCGACCTCATCAGCCCCCGTTGTGAGTGTTATACCTCCAGATAAATAACAATATGAAATAAATAATTAAAATTCTTTTATTTAAACAAAAGATAAGGTAAAATAACATCAAACATTACGTCTAACAATGTTTTAACACCTAAACTCTCTCTCTACCAAATGTCACCCATCTTCATCTCTTCGATTGAGCTTGGTTTAATCTGCATTTCCGTTGAAAAACTTTACATTTCTTTCACATACTAAATAGGGTTAATTGTGATTTGCACGAATTGATTATTGGATCAAGATTAATCACCTGAAGGAAGGTCGTCCTAGGGTTGACAGTAGAATTTTTGTGAAAAGAGGAATCAGCTGTAAAGTGACTTTGATTAATGCATAAAGGCATGTTTAGATAATTTTTTTTTATTTTATTGCTATATGTCTGTTATGATGCTATTAGATTAAGATTTTTTTTCTTCTAGAAAATTGAAAAAGTCAAGGAATATTGACTGATTTCTTTTGTCATTTTCAGTCCTGAATCAAATAAATGAATATATCGGTATTCTTTTTCGTCATAGGGATCTGTTTATTGATAAATGTATGTGGAGGAGGGTGATAAAATAGGGCATGTCGTGGACAAAGACCATTTCTCTTTACTCGAGCTTCTGACTTACACATATGAAAGCCCTAAAATAAGCCACAATTCAGTTTCTGGGTTTATTGTTCGATGCCCTATATTTCAGAAATTCTTTCCAATTGAAAATGACTATCAACTACTAAATTTGATTAGAGACCTGAAGGATGGAAAAACTTTTGATGTCTATATGAGTCATGTTATAGATATTTTGAGGTTGTAAAGGTGGATGTCCGGGTGGGATATTTACCTTTCTCACAGGTTGGTGATAGTGACAAAGCTACAATTGATACATAAATTATGGGTGGCCCAGGGTTAGTGTACATGTTGGTGAGGGCAATTGTGTAAATATTGAAGATGACATTGGTGTAAATGCTAATGATGGTATTTATGTAACTGTTGATGATGGTATAGGAGTAAATATTGCTGAGGGTATTGGTACAAGTGTGATTGAGGGTAAAAAATTAAATATTGCTTAGGGTAGTAGTGTAAATGCAGAACTAAATTAGGATACATTTTCAGATGAGGATATAAATGTTGAAGAGAGTGCATATGCAAATTATGAACAACACTAATGAAACAGAAACATATTTGTCTGAAGATGAAAATTTTGGTGAAAATGACCTTAAAGATATTCTAGAAGAAGATGACAAAGAGATAGATGATGAGTTAAGATCTGTGAAGAATGCTGCCTGGGAAGTAAAAAGAAATAGGCTGAAGAAGAATGTGAATGATGCTGAATCACAAAGTAAGAAAAAATAGAGGAGAAAACTTATTTTTATAGAAGGGGTTTCTTGGTGAAGCTGGAAATGATAAGGGGTTTGAAGACATAGGATAAATAAAAAGGATATATATACTGGAAATCTAGAAGGGGATGAAGAGTATTTGAAAAACTCAAATTTTGGGAGTATAGTGATGAAGAGTTAGACCCACTTGCTGAACCTGGTGCTGATCTTCCTTCTGGAAGAAGAAGTCAAAGGATCAAATATGACTTTGATGTTAAAATTCCTCTATTTAAGTCGGGCATGATCTTTGATAATGCCGAATAATTTAGAAAATCTATTGTTGACTATGCTATTCAATATAAAATGTCTTTAAAGATTATATCTTATGAGATAGATACAGTAAGAGTTAAGTGTAAGCATGAAAAGTGTAAGTAACACATATATGCTAGTAAGGATAAAGATTTAGGGAACTTTACTATGAAAAATTATATACCTATCCATAAATGCCCAACAAAGAACAAGAAAAACTTTGCACAATCAAGTACATTGCAAGAAAGCTCCAAGATCGAGTCATCTCAACTCCAAACATCACAATGCATGAGTTGCAAGAGGTTATAAGGGTTAAGTGGGATTTGTATGTAGGAAGATCACTTGTCCATAGAGACAAGATGAAGATAATTAGTCAATTTATGGGTGATTGAAACCTTGACTTTTCAAGGTTGCTGGACTATGCTGACATGGTTAAGTCCACCATTCCTAGAAGTTCATATTGGGTGAGAAGTGATACAGAAACAGTTCCTGGGAAACATCTGTTTAAATATTTTAGTGTAATGCTTTACGGCTATGAAGGAAAGATAGATGGAAGGTTGTAAAAGAATCATAGATTTTGATGGTTTTTTCCTAAAGGGAACTTGCACGGGTGAATTATTAGTGGGTGTTGGAAAAAATAAAATAATCAGATGTATCCCATTTTGGCTTTGGTAGATCAGGAGACTACACATTCATGGAGTTAGTTCATCTACTATCTCAAAACAGACTTAGAATTTAGGAATGGTGAAGACTTAAAAGTCATGTTTGACATGCAAAAGGTATTGCAATCCAGTTATTTCTTTGTTTGTTTTTTTATATTATTATATGTCATTGTTGCTGCTATATGTCATTGTTGTTGCATGTTGCTGTCGTTGTCATTAGGGACTGTCATTTGTTGTTGTTTATTTGCTACCTGTTTCTAAACAAGAATGTGTGCAAGACACATTTGAACAGACTAGCAGAAATCTTGGAGGGGAGAGAAGAGGATAGAAGACTGTTTGAGATAAAGTTAAGAACAAAAGAACAAAAGAAATTGGATGAATTAGGAAATGATATTTGTGAAAGTTTATTGTCCTATGACAAAGAATACTGGTGTAGGGCATTTTAATGAGAAAGTTTGATGTGACGTTGTAAAAAATCATATGTGTGAAATATTTAATTCTTGGATAATAAGTCGTAGGCATAAATTTGTCATTACTAGGCACAAAATAATAAGTAGGCAGGTTGATATGATCAAGCTTATTGAAACATGAGCTACTGATATATCACCTATGGCATATTAGTTTTAGAGGAAAATAAGAAAATAGGAAGGAAGTTGAAAGTTCACTGGAATGTTACCAATGAATTTGAAGTGCATGAAGGCATGTATAGACATGCTATTGACATATAAAAAAAGGTAAGGCAGCTAAAGATTATGACATATACCGTGTCAACATGTAACATGTGTCTTTTATAAGATTGAGAATAAGCCAAAAGACTATGTTGAACACTAGTATAGGAAAGACACTTTCCTGGCAGTTTCAGTACTATATTTAGCCAATTCCAAGATTATAAATGTGGACTAAGTCTATCAATCCATCAATTGAGCCTTCTAAAGTTAAACCAATGCATGAGAGTCCCAAAAAAGAAGAGGAAAGGACAAAGATGAACCAAAGAAGTGGGAAAAACGATCAAGTAAGGGTACTAAGATGTCATGTTCAATTTTCCATCAAGTTGGCCGTACCAAGTCAGTATGCAATTTAAAGGTAAGTTTGATGACTTCTATTTTGATTTGATTTTATTATTTTAATAGTACTTGATTAATGACTTAGCAATCATATACGAGGAACAAACAAGCACACAAGCTGGAAGGTCAAATGGAACAACACAATGCACACAAGCTGGTATTCAAAATAATACAACCCAAGTTGTAAGTGCATCAACTACCACAACCTAAACTTCAATGGACACATCTTCCTTGTGTGCCGAAACATAAAAAATAAACACATCATCAGTAGGAGGTAGAGAAACTGTAGGAAGTGGTGGTAGAGAAAGAGGTGGAGGCGCTGGTAGGGGAAGAGGTAGAAGATCACCTGATGCTTCAGTTACATCTGGCGCATCTATTTCTGCTATTGCTAGATCACTTGCTGCTTTTGTTGGAAAGAAGAGGACCAGAAATTCTGGTTTTGGTTTGTATACAGACATACAAACATGAACTAGTACCTTAATGTAAGTGTGATAAGTATTATTCAATATTAATTAATTGTATTTTCTATCCTTATGCTTCTGCATTATTCATTATTAATTAAGTGTATTTTCTAGCCTGGTAAGTTAAGAGAAAGACTTATTTTAACCGGTATAAATTTGATGAATGTTGCACAAACTTATGTAGATCTTGAATTTAGACAAAGTGGCCTTAAGTGGAAAGAGAATATAGTTGTGACATGGAATCATCTTCAAAAGAAAATGGATGTTGCAGTTTTCAACAAAAAGATAAAAGTTGGAACCTCTACTTCATCTATACCTGTTGACTCTTGTCAAAGTCAAATTTAGAAAGAAGTTTCTTGTATTTTGTTGATCATATGTATGAACCATATTTTATGAAGTATTTGAACCTACTTATGTTGGTCATTTGGTCATGTGTATGAACCTTTCTTTCATATGGCATGTAATATGAACCTGCTTTTGTTGGTTCAGTTTTTCGGATTAGTCCACTTTTGATATAATGATATTGGTTGTATATTTTTTTGTAGTGGGGATGAGATCGATTAGTCCACCTTTACTTCAACAGTCTAATTTTTTGCAGAAACTAAAACACATTTGATCATTGAAAACTTCATCATACACATTATAAATTTTAACTACATTGAATAGGTAACATTGGTCATAAATCAAAAATAATACTGCAGTAAAACGAATGGGTTACATGACTATATACATATACCATACACCTAAATAATATAATATTCTCTCAAAAACCAAGTCACAATTACAACTACAAGCAATCACACCAATATCCTCTGTTTCTTCATCATCTTCAACTTTCTTCTTGATGATTTTTTACCCTCTTTAATAATCCATACATGAGTAGTGTTCAGACAATTCACATCATTACCAACGGAAAAAATTGTATCCATCATTGGCAATTTTTCAAATCAACAACCATAGAATCTTCTATCCGAATTAAATGATTACCACAAAAGTTTTAAAGAAGCAAATTTGATTTGTAATTAACAACGGACTCCACTGAAATAGAAGAAGTGGAGAGGGAGAAGAAATTTTTTTTTGCTACTTTGCTAGGAAGCAAGAAGATATACACTGCCGGAGAGGTGAGACAAGTGAAATAAATTTTGGGATTGGGTTTAGGAATTTAAATTAGGGAGTTCGTTAAGGATTTTATTTGAAATTTTACAAAATAATTTGTTACATTAACATTGGGATTACTTACACACCTGCAAATCCGGAGGTGTAACACATGCGACGGGGGCTGATAAGGTCGGATGTTTATTGAGTTCATTTTTAGTCAAATAAAACATTTAAATGGAAAAGGTCTCAATTGAGATGTTCAAATGATCGACCGGAACAACTTAAATGGACGCTTTATGTATTTCGGGTGCTTTTATTAATGTTACAAAAGCGGTAATTTGCAAGTATTCATCTTAAAAATATTGCTGCAAAAGCCTTAAAGTACCTGACAGCAAACCCCTAAACCTTTTTATTGATGTATCTTTTATTTTATATAATCGAATAAAGTTAGCTTTAATCAGCAACTTCAAAAGCCAAGCCATATATGCTAGATCAAAACCTTGAGCTAGAAACTTACAGCTACTTATGGGTGTCTAACAGGTGGGTCGGGTCGGACTGGATAGGGAAATTTTATAATAATACGAGTTGTGGTCCGGACCAGTTACGGATTGAGGCATACCGAATTTAATAGATTCGGATCATCCAGATAAAAATTGAACCGTAAGAGTTACAGGTACAAGGGGCCAAGCCGGGCTGGGCTGGGTTAGTGTAATTTTTAATTTTTTTTATTTTATATAATTATTGTAAGTTATATTAATATAAAGTAAAAATAAAAAGAATATAATGAAGATGGAAAAAAAAGTTGCACTTATAAATTGTAAGTGCTACATTTATTTCAAAATCCAAACTTACAAATTGAAAGGTTTACATTTAACAACAAGTAATTTAACCAAAAAAGAGTAAACTCAAAGATTTTGCATTGCCTTAGTAAGTTCGTCATAATCAATATGAACTGAGTGACCTTCTAGAGTGTTAAATTCAGATTGATTACCATGTGTTAATATATCTCCAAGTTCCTCACCTTCTTGGCTATCAACATCTTCACATCCTTGATTTCTTCGTTTCGATCTAATCCAATCTCTGAAACATACTAAAACTTTCAAAGCATTGCTTCTCAATGAGTGACGAGTGTCTCTGAGTTTTTGTCTTGCTTGGCTAATTGCACTCTCCGATGCAACAATTGAAATTGGCACATTCAGCACGTCCCGAGCCATATCAGAAAGAACAGGAAATTGCTTTCCATTCTCATGCCACCATCCCAACGATGAAAATTCCTTTGTGTGAGGCTCTCTTTGCTTCTGCAAGTAGAATTGAAGTTCATCCTGCTACTGGTTTGGTTAGAAAATGTAGAAAAATATTAAAACTATCAAGGACTTCTTTATCATCTACAGTAGTAGAAGTGGTATAGTGCATAGTGGGATTAACATTGCCTACATTAAGAGCATCATCATCAATTACATTTGCATAATAATTATATAATTGTTGTAAAGACTCATTTAGCTTGTTCATACAAGCACATAAATCTGGGGTTTCAGTTATTCAATCTTCATATAGTATATAAAGCATTCATTAATTGGTGACAATCAGACATCTTAATAGAAGGATTTAAAACAACACTAATTAAGTAAATCGAAGGAATTGAAAAGAAATATTTTTTGAATTTTGCTTGTATTTTTTAACAACATCCCTATATCTTTCTTTCTTCTTAAATTCAAAGAGTAGAAAAGATATTTGAGCTATATGTACTAAAGTCATAGTAACATTAAGGTAATATGCTCAAGAAAACTCAACAGCAGCTGTATAAAATTTATGCAAAAATTTAACAACATCATTAATGACCTCCCAAGTAGTAGTTGTTAACATACGGTTTGGATCAGTACAATGCACATTAGCAACTTCAGTTATAGGGAATCTATATTTGTAGCAATATTTTAATATATATATATATATATATATATATATATATATATATATATATATATATATATATATATATATATATGTATGTATGTATGTATGTATAATTCCATCTAGTAACAATTTCGTCTGTCATGAATCTGGGTTTAAGGTTATACTGGATATACTTATTCTTAAGTTCCTTTATTCTAGTTTATCTATTATTTCCTTGAATAACACCCACTGCTATTCTAACGTGAGTAATCTCAATTGAAATTAAATCAAGGCCACTTTAACGATTAAATTATAAACATGACATGCACACCTAACATGAAACTTTTTATCAAGAGGTAGTTGCAAATGCAGTTTTAATATTAAAATTGCGGCATTATTATTAGAAGCATTATCAAAAGACATACACAATACTTTTTGATTGAGATTACAAATTCAACAACTTCACAAATAGTAGTACTTATAAACGCAGCAGTATGACTTTAATCTTCATCACATTTAAAAGCGATAATACATTTGTTCATACAAGAATTATCATCTATCCAATGATGTGTAATTGTCAAATAATCATTTTCATTAACAGCATGACCAATATCAGAAGTTAGAGAAACTCTACAAGGAAGGTGACTAAACAAATATTGTATGTATGTTTGATATTGTCCATGAAGTCTAAAGATATCAGATCTACAAGTACTTCTAGGGATATCTTTAAATAAAAGATTGTAAATCTTTTGAATATACATAATAAGATATGATGAAGAAGCAAAAGAAAAAGGTAGACAACCCAAAGCAATCATTTTTGCTAACTCCTCACGATCCTTCATTTGATCATATTTCATAAGATTTTCAGTAGTAGGGTTTAGAATTGTTTGATTTCCATCTCCATCAGATCCTCATTCTATAGGATGCTCAAATCTCATATGTCTTCTAACTGTCACTGTCCCCCCTAATTATCCCCCAGTCTTATATTTAAAAGTATCATTACAAAGTTTGTATTAAACCCTATCAGTACATTCTATTTCGTCAAAATAAACTCAAACGTTACTTCTTTTTCTCTGATTACTAGTCGGGGCCACAAATGGTCTACTACTAGCACCACAACTACAACACCTGCTACCAGTTCCAACACTACTAGGTTTAAGTGGTAGCTCATTTTTCATTTCTAATTCATTATCTTATATATCGAAATCTTCCTGGAATTTTCATAATCCATATTATTATCAGTTAATGTTTCAGAAATATTTGTAGAGGTTTTTAAATTGCTATCTGATGCTGAAGTACTACCTCTTTTTTGGTTTCCCAGATTAGTCACCTTATTACAAGCTCTTTTTTGCAACATTAAAAATATTGTAAAAATTTAACTACTAGCATTAATTAAATATGCAAATAAAATAGTAAATAAGAGAAAGAGTTGAATGGAGTGCACCGAATTCGACAATAAATTGAGCACTTGATGATTTCACAACTCAAATATTACCACGAGGAAACGTCAATCGTTCCAATTTTAAAAGTTCAATTGTTCAAACTTCAAATAATAAATACTACGATAAACTAAATTCCAAAAAAGAAAGAGCCAAATAGTTGATTGAACTTTAATAGGTGAAGATTGAAGAATCAGAGAATATAAGAATTGAGATTGAGAAATGAAAGGTGAGTGAAAAAATGAAGAAGGGGGAAGGGGTATTTTAGTTTTTCAAAAGAGTTACTTTAAAAAATAATTCAGCCGTTGGGCAACGACCATAATGGGAAATGGATCATTGCCAACGGTCAAATTTAGGCCCACACGTACAAAAAAAAGTTATCGTTATACCAGTTGAACAGTGATTTGCTTTAATCGGATTTGACCGGTCCGGTTAACCGGTCGTCAAAACCTGAACGGACCAAACCCCCTACCCTTTTAACCTATATAATTCGGACCGATTCTAATTTTAACCTATCTGAGCCCTGCCCGCTAGACACCTTTACATCTACTTCCGCCAAAGTTATTATTTCTATCCTTATTATTTAATTTTATTATTAAAAGACAAACCGATCATTTACTTACAGAAACAAAATAATGACAAAGCAAAACCACAACCCTTATATGGCCTTTACCTGGCCGCATATAAATGCCAAATGGAGGTCATACATCCTAATTAAACTCAATATCAGAATGGTGCAATAATAGCTGTGTAAATCTTCAGTTCTTGCCACTCAAATTCACCCTGCTCTTAAGTCAACCAAAGTCCAAATAGTAATATTTTCACCCAATTTCTTCTTCCTATTTATTTCTTTTTGTTACTTAAATAAAAAAAACAAATACTAATAAGTACGTGAATACAAGAGATTAAATCAACTTTCTGTTAACTTAACTGACGTAGGCGGCAAGCGAGATTGTTCATCAACTTCTTAAGTATGATGTACCGCCACCATCAACCAAAAGATAATCCCAAAACTC
This sequence comes from Nicotiana benthamiana, assembly GCA_034376525.1. Taxonomy (NCBI): domain Eukaryota; kingdom Viridiplantae; phylum Streptophyta; class Magnoliopsida; order Solanales; family Solanaceae; genus Nicotiana; species Nicotiana benthamiana. Next base: position 72,839,021 of record CM067332.1, read on the forward strand.
ACTTTTCCAATAATAGGATATTAGAGAAGAACCCTACGTCGTCTAATTTGGAGACCACAACCTTTTTTTTGGCAATCTATTAGACGGAGTCTAGGACTAGTTTTTATTTATTTATAAAATAAAATACAATAAATATCATAAAGTCTTTCGAGATGAAAGTAATAAACTATGTGCAATACATATGACCTATTATCAAAATTGAGTAATGTACTCAAAATTGATATCACAATAAGAAAACTAATAGATTTTGTATAAAAACTAGCTGATGAAGCCCATACAGTAGTCCTTTTCCTAAAAGCCCAATCATGTATCCATTCGAAGCCCAATTCTACGTAGTCCATTTTGACGAAATTCTGTCCAGCTCCAAGTCTTCCAAGACCAGCCCAATTTCAAGCCAATATACAGCCCATTTGTCGTGTCTTTTTCAAGCCTTCCCTATAGCTTGTCCAAGCCCAATTCGATTTGCACCTATTGAAAATGTAGCTATATTTATCCAAATCTGTCCAGCTCTAAGTATTGCAATAACAGCCCAATTTCGAACCAAATATCATTCCCCACGTGTGACTGCATGAACTTCCACTTCTAAATTTCCTTTCTGAAATTACAATCTTCATTATATCTTCTGTATCTAAAAGATAATCTCTGTATCCGCCATAGGAATTAACGCTAACCCAATATCCTCCTTTGAACCTCGTTTTTGTTCCAGATTTTCCCTGTTTGTTCGTTGATCTTCCTGGTGGATTCATCTCGTTGATGTGCTGCTTTGTCCCGTGATGTCTTGTGTATCTATATCTGTTGTCTGAAGTTGCATGCTAGTGTTGTGATGTTTTTGTGCCTCTATCTGCTCCATTATAGCTGCTGCATTTATTACGCTGGTAAAATTGCATTGCCAAGATTTGTAGATGATGGTACTGAACAATAGAAGACTCTGCTTTGCCTCATTTGAACTGCATGTTGGATCTCCAGGAAAATGTGTTGCATTAATGTTCAGAACTCCTTGTACATACCAGAGATTCCTGAAGCTTGTCATGAAAACAGAGATCTTCATCGACTCATCCTGTTGTATTTAGCATTTTTGTTCTGATGTTTGTTTTTACGAGGATAATGGGTCCTCAACAATTCCTGAATCCATGTATGTTTTGTATTGTGTCCCTTCTGATGTTGATTTAATTTTTCTACATGTGCATCATCCAGCTGCTGAAAGGTTTGCTGTACTAGAATGCATTGATATTACATCCCACAGTGCACTCATTCTTCCCAGATTTGCCCAAAAAAAGCCCACTCTATACTTGGTCCAAAATCTGGGTACATTGCTCCTCTTTACCATACTTGTGCCTATCATGTGTACTCCTTCTAGGGAATGAGCATTAAATGCTAATATCACCCATAGAAATTGTACCAAATAATATGGTATGGTCACAGTAAAGTTCCCTGCAAAAACGAAAACAATATTAGAAAACACGACCACTATATTCTACTCCCTAAGGAGCTGAACATAATGATCTGCAGCAACATAATGTTCTGCAACCAAAATTGCCTGGCTCCCTGAATGACTTGTTGTGAAATTGGAGAGAGTTGAGTCCCTCCATCCATTGAATTTTTCCCACGTACACCACATGACTTCAGAGCTGCAACAACTATGCCTATATGTTATAGCACATTTGTGACTGTTCTTTTTTTAAGTTGTAGACGTGACTCGCATTGTGATTTCCATTCTGTGTAGCTGAGGTGTTGTCCTGCAATGTACTGCACTCATCCACCACCTCTGAACCTCTTGATTTGGTTTGATTAGCACCCCTGAGGTTCCCAGCATTTCTGAACGAAAGATTACTCCTCCTTGCCTCTATGCATTTACCTACTCTTAATGTCCTTTGAATGGAATGAGTGCCAAGCATATTTATAGTTGTCGTGTTTATGTAATTCTAATTTAGCCCATCATTAAATCAAAGAAGTTTATGTTGATACCCAATTTTCCTTCATATTTTTAAATTACATATATATATAATTTCAAAATAGTATATTTGCATCATCATTTAGTTTATAAACTTATACTAGAATTTTACATAATTGTTCATAATTTTTGAAGGTTTTAAGTCAATTTATTTGTGCGTTTATCGTATAAATATCAAATAGTTATCCTTCGAACTATTTTTATGGTGATTTAATCATCAAAAATCATCATTTACACCAACATATATGTGTTAAATAGTTTACTATATTTTGTATAATTACATTTGCATTTTTAGGCTAATTGCATATTTTCGCAATAATAGTAAATATTCATGTAAAATTATATTTTTATGCCAAAATAACCTTTTACATTTTTTCATGGTCAAGTAATTATTTTCAATCATTTTTGCATAAATTATTTTTATAAATTATTTATTGATAAAATATTGGGTATTTAAAAAATAGCCTAACTTTAAACCTAGTTTTGGAACTAAAATTACCCAAATCTCAGCCCAATTACTCCATTCACTAGCCCAATTACCCCAAGCCCAAACCATACCCAACTCGGTTGCTACCCATACCCACCAAGCTTTTTTAAAAATCATGCCCGTTGATCTCAAATATCAACGACCCACAATCAATCCTCCATCTTATTATCTAACCCCCTCCCGCAGAAACCCTAACCCCATTTTCCTTCACCCACCGCCCTTCAACTCTCTTAACCTCCTCTTCTCTCTCTATGATACGTTAGCTGTTGTAACCCCTAATTCTCTCCGATTCTGACTTAAACATAGAATCAATCCATGATTTACTTGCCTATTTTGTGATAATTTTTCATTATACGCATGTTTTTTGCATCACTTAGTTCTGCCCTATGTTTGGCAAGAACTACCTCTCAAGAACGGACCGATTTACTTTGATTCTGTGAAGATCTAGACGATCTTCCGTCTCTATACATGTTATATTGAACGATATTTACATTTTTGGTCCGATTCAAGGGGCTAGTCTCAACTAGCGTTTGAGATTTTCCCTTATTCTTTATTGATTTTTGATTGATACTCTTTCTTTCTTGTGTTTGATTGACATTTTCCTTATTTTTGTTTAATCTGTTGTATTTTCCCTATTTTCAATTTTATTTACCTTAAAATGAACTCGAATTGATTTTCATATGCTATTTTCCTTATTCTCTGTTGAAGTTGTTGTATTTCCTTATTTTGAGTACTAATTGATTTTTCTATGTCACTATGTGTCCCTTGTTTAAATCACTGAACATCCTTATTCTTGATTCTCATTGATTCCGTCATATTTTCCTTAATCTGTATTTGATTTTTACCGTGCTTCCTATTTTATGTATGAAATATGATGTTTTATAAACCCCTCTCATGAAACCCCTCAAAAAAAGGATTTTGAATCTCAGGATCCTTGCTTTGTTTTCACTACTCTCTTCTCTTACACACTCACTGGTACACTCAAAGGCTCTCTAAACTTTTGAATAACCACCTCCGGTGCAAGCACTACTTGAAGTCCATTCTCGAGGCTCATGTGAACTCCGAAGCATCGAAAATTTGGGGGTTTTGCTACTACACTTTGCATTCTTTTAATTTTGCTACTTGTTATTGTTTAAACCTTCATAATGTTTAATTTCTTTCCTTCTTTCTACACATATCTGAACTTTGGTCCAAATGTGACGGTATTCATCTTTGATATCATTTTGTACTAATTAATGCATGAGAATAGCATATTGTTCATGTCATGCTTCACTATAATTTGCACCATGTGATTTCTTATCTCCCAGGATTTGTTCTATTCCCTGTAGCATCTTAACATGTTAATTTGGACTTCAGTATTATGTTTGTATGTTGTTTTGCATGTTGTGATAATGCCTTGGCTCTATGAGAACACCTTGCTTGAATGAAGTTTTAATGAGTCCTGTATTGTGGTGTTTTAAGACCTGTTTAAACTTGTTTCATGATGTCCTAGATTTTCAATTCTATCTTCTTAGACTCCTATGATAGCATATTTCCCAGTCTGTCTTGGTCCATCTACTGTTCTCACCTTTATGTGGTTATTAATATATGCATCCCTCTATTGTGTTCAATTGTTGATTAATATGGCATTAGGTTAAGACTTAGTTTGATTTAGACCCTTAGATGAAAACTAGTGTAACCTATGTAGGCTTGTAAACATGTCTCTTCTCCTAGTTCCCATGATGTTTGTATATGTGATACTTTGCTATGTGCACCTTGCTGAACCTACTAGCTTTCTTGACCATTTGTGTTGTATGTTCAGCTCAGTGATCTCCGTCTACACTCCTTACTTAATTCTTTGATATTTTAAATTCTTATTCTTAGCTGGCTGAAAGCCAAACCTATCTAGGTTCCCTAATGTGCACTGCTTGGGTCTAATTGAGGCTTTTGTAAACTCTGACTCGCTAGGGCTAGGCTCTAGTCATTCCTCAACTTCTAAAAACTATCCCTAATACCCTACCTCCATATCATGTATTATGTTGATTTCAAGTAATGCAATACTTAGAGTTGTGGCTCAGCTAAAGGGGTCTGAACTTCCGTATAGACCTGTGATCGTATGGTATGCTAGGCCGAAAATGTTGAAGGCCCAGCACAGATGGGTATTTAGTTGATTATTTGGGCCTGCTATAGGCCTGTCTATTGCTATGTAATATTACCATTTTACTTGTTAATTTGGGCCTGTAATAATATTTTCGTTTGAACGATCAGGGTGTTAGTGAAACTGGGAATGGGTATATTCTAATGTTTGCATGAAACGGGTAGAAATCCTGCCTATAGGTATTTAATTTGTTCATCATGTTCTGGTCTTATGTGTTTGTTAGATAACCTACCAATAAGACCTGGGTGTTTAATTCATTCAACATACTCTGCTTCTATATGTTTGTTAGATATCATTTCTATAGGAAATAAAATGTCAATGGTCATTCTTTCAATTTGCATAACTGTAGCATATTATCCGATTCTATGGCTATAGGATTATGTTCTACTAGTCTTCATCTAGAAATCTTGCATATAGGTCTTTAATTGATCAATTTGTTGTTGTTATTATACTGCTCACTTAGAAGACATGCCTATAGGATTCCTGCTATTATCTTGCACTGTACACCAGAAATCATGCCAATGCGATTCTTGATCACTTCCTTACCATTACCTTGCACTATTCACTAGAAATCTTGCCTATATGACTAAGTATAGCCATAAAATCAAACCCAGGTGCTAGAGACCATGTCTATAGGATATCATTATTCATTTTGATAATCATTAATGATGCACCTCTCAACTCGGTTCACTAAAACCACTATAAAAATCTTGCATAATTCTAGGCTCTTCTCCAGTAGAATTCATTCTCACTTAATACGTAAATCACTTAGGCACAATATCTACAGGATTAATGACTGGAAATCTGCAATTCTTCTTAATAATCAATATGCGACATTCGTAGGCACAATATCTACAGGATTAATGACTGGAAATCTGCAATTCTTCTTAATAATCAATATGCGACATTCGTATATCTTGTCTATGAAAAGCGGGTGTCACATCTCCTTTTTCTCACTACACCCCAGCGAAATGAGTAGATAATGGAGTTTTCCAATTTAAGGACAATCAAAACGGGATCTAATTATTTTAGAGAATTCAGAGTCGCCACTGGCTGTCCCATGTCAGTAATTTAAATCCCGGATTGAGGAGGATTTGACTCTGTTAACAGTCAGCAAACCAGAAATTCGGGTAAGGAATTTTGTTAATCTGGCGAAGGTGTTAGGTACTCCCGAGTTCTGTGGTTCTAGCACGGTCGTTCAACTATTATATTTGGCTTCATTATTTGATTTTAAAACATTATGAACCAACTTTTGATTGCTTTTATTTGAGTTTTCAAAGAAGAATGTAACGTTATTAAAACACGTCTCGGACCATGTCACATAAATGCATCCGTGGTCTTTGACATATTTTAACTTCGTTGGGATTTGGATTTGGGTCACATAAATGCGCACCCGAATTTAGAAAAGTAATATTATTAAACACGCGCCTAAAGCATCTACGCGTTTGCACTTTGCGAGGGCCATGTAATTTGCTAAATGGAACGCCTTGGAATCTAAGGATCAGTTCAAGATTAAATAAAGCGAGGGCCACGCAATTATCATTTTTGTTTGGCATGGCCCACCTCAATTTTAAAAATAGGTATTCAACTAGGCTTCGGAGGGCCATAAGATATTTATATTATATATTATGGCACACCTCCAACTATGTATACTATCTTCACCAACCATATATCATATATACTAATAAATAAATAAACTTTAAATCAACCAAATTGAACATGATTATAATATCTCGCACCATTTTTATGCCAATATACCTTCACTGATTTCCTCACGACAAAAAGGGGAAGTGAAAAGTTCACAATAAAAACACCACCTAATGGGATATCTCAACCTTTGTCAATTTGGTTATTCCATCAATACCGATCGTAACAAACAAAGAAACCGACTAGTCTTCTTCTGATTGCAATCACACACACATTTCTGCCACTATATCAGACGCATTTTGAAAGAAAAAGAGCTATTTCATTATGAAGGAAATTTTTTTGTTTAAGCAAGTCTAATAGAATAAGAGTTGGGATAGTAGCAAAAAACAATGATCCAGAAAAGAACATCACAGACACGATGCGTCGATCAAGAGAACCATGAAATCAGTCAACTTGAATCCAAATGCAACAATTAGTTCATCAGCCATTTCTATCCATTTAACAAAAGGTTCTCTCATTTTCAAAGGATTATTTAGAAGAATGTACTGATTTGGAAAACTTAGGACAAACTAGTTTTCAAACGAGCAAATCAAGCCAAGTTTGGCTACTACGAAAACTTAGCACAATCAGATATCATATGATTTCAAACAAAACTTCATAGAAAATTTTTGTAAGCTTTTGTATCTCATTCTACTCATCTCAATAACACTTAATCATGAAAATATATTTCGAGTGTAATCAAATAAAGGGGAGAAAAGTGGAAAAGGAACCTGTTCGGCCAAAACCTTTCTTAACAACTGAATGTAGCAAGCTTAGGTACACTGTCTAGCTCTGGAATCCAGCTGAAATCAGCAGCAAGAGTCAAACCGGATCGCGAGTTGTAGTAGGCTCGAACGAACATTGCCCCGATCTCAAGCCCCCCATCACATTTAACGAATCCCTTTGAAAGAGCATCGACTGACATCATTTTCGTCTCAACGAGCCAACTTATGTTGAGTCTGAAAATAATTTCAAGCAGATTGCAACAAGCTTCTGAAGTAAAAATAGCTACAGACAACAGCAGGAACCGTTAGCACGAATCATGACTATGAACTGGCGAAAATATTCAATAGGACCAGATGATTCTTATCCGCAAATTTCGGAATATAAAACTTTGTTACAAAAACTCGAAATACAAACCAACAGAACTATGAACTGGCCAACAGAACACTTTGTATCTACCTTTTAAAAACACAAACCAAAATTCCAAAATATAAGAAAAGTCTGAACATGAAGAGAAGAACACAGAACACTTTCACTATTTTTATTTTTTGTAAACGGGAAATTGATTAGAACTGAAATTTCTTTCTAATTACTAGAACTTCAGCACTATGAAAATGAAAATCAAACTTTCAATTGATGAAGTATTCAGCAGTACACGGATAGAAATCGAGAAAATGTTACAATCAAAACTCGATAAAGCAATCAGAATCAACGAGAACAAGAAATGCATTAAGAACGACACCTCAACCTTGATCAAACTCCATGTTTTGAAGAAACATTTCTCGCTCACTCATCGTTGCTCTATGTTCGTCTGGTTGTGCGTGTGTGCTCTATGACGAGAATAAGGAAGGAGTCAAAGAAATATGAAGGGATGCGGTGGTTTCGATTAGGAAGCAACCATGAAGTTCGATTCTCTTCTATGAAGATGAAGCGGATCCCATCAATGGGAGAGGGGCTTTTTTGGTCTAAGCTGCATAGCTCTCCTTAATCTCCCGGCATTATTTTGTGTCTCTAGGTTTATTAAAGAGAGATGGATTTTTTTGTGTTGGGTCGTATCGGGTCGACCCAGTTTGGGGTTGGGAGATGGGCTGATTTGGGTTTATATTTGGGCTCAGCTTTAATTTGGCCCAAATTGAATTTAATATCAAGCCTTTTCAATTCCCTTTCTCTTTTATTTTCTTTTTTTTGTTTAAATTAATTAAAAACCTAAACTAAATTCCCAAATCAATTCAATTTATAAAATTAAGCTAATTACCTAACTATGTAAAAATGATTATTTTTTGTGTTTTTTGATTAATAACACAATTAACTCAATGTAATTAATTCCTAAATGCAAATTGAACTTAAGGTGGCATGAAAATAAAATATGATATTTTTTATGGTTTTTTTTATGATTTTAAAAATATTAAAAATGCATGAAATGCAACTAACTAAAGAAAAAAAACCTAAAAACCAATTAAAATTATTTTGGTCTATTTTTAGGAGTATTCTCATGTAGGGCAAAAATCACGTGCTCACAGCTGCCCCTCTTTGCTCCGAAACCCCAAGGATTTTCGTGCAAAGGTAAAGTGAGCGGATACGAGTGAGTTTTGCCCATTTGGATACCCCATGGGAAGCAGATTCGAAAGATTTGACCGCACCCCGCTACTGAGGTTGCCTATATATCCTAGGCTATAAAGGAATCATGTTAGTGTAGTTCGGGAAGTGAGTGAGACGAAGGAGTATGCCGAGGTGAAGATTCGATCGAGGTTCCATTCCACCGATGTTCTGGTCCGCGGTCCTATTATTACATCAAAATCAAAAGAATGACAAAGACTAGTTAAGCCTGTCAACTACGAGTTACAAAATTCCTATCTATTAGTCTTCTGAAGCTTGATCTTGAATCTTGAGTGGTTCTTCATTCAGACTCTGGATCTCAACCTTGACGTTTGTTAGCTGCAGGTGCTAGCTCGTTCTTCTTCAGCTTTTCGAATTAAGACTGGACATGTAGTGCGTGCGACCTCAACCATGCCTTGAGAAGTTCACATCTTTCATCTTCTTTTTATTTGGATTAACTTCTTGCTTTGTCTTTTTTCTTCTTTTTTTTTCTTTCACATCGTACTGTTGACTTGCATTCTTGCCACGAGCTTATTTTTGTTGCCGACTTGAATCATATTCTGAACTGTATTCCCTTGTTCTTCAGGTGGGCGCCTGATTATCAAAACTTGAAAACTTGAAAAGTATTCCCTTGTTCTCCAGGTGGGCGCCTGATTACCAAGACTTGAATTGTATTCCTTTAGATTGCTGCCTTTGTACCTCATCACAACGGAACAAACAAAACAAAAGAATTTTTTTCCCCAGTTTGGTGCTAGGTGTATCTGTAAGTGTTGATCAAATCCTGCTACCAAATATCTCTAAAATTTGAAAGCTAAATCCCATTATCCATGAGGGTCCTGACAACTCTTAACTAATGACAACATTTAATATGAAGCTATGTTCTCCAAAGGTATTCTTTCTATCGTGTCATGTTATCCGAGTTATATCTGCTGGGGATTTACTTGGACTGGTTATTAAAGCTACCTCGCATTATACAGGCGGGTCCTGACAACTCTTAATTGGATGAAAAAATGTGTCTGTTAGGGGTTAGTATTTAGGGCTATGTCCCATTATCCAGGGGTCCTAACAACTCCTACGATGAGATCCTATTTTATAGGCGGGTTCTGATGACTCTTGTTGGGGGAATATTTGGGTTTCACCATGTTACCCGTGACTGTTTGAGTTTTAAACTAACTAACATTTTCCATGAGGGTTCTGACAACTCTTAACTGAATCCTATTTCGACATGCAAGTCATTTTATTCCCTCCGCTATCCGTGATCACCTTTAACCTTTAGATAAGTCCGATTTTCCAGGAGTGTTCTAAGGGTTCCAGATTAAATGCCAATTCTAATTTTCTGTTTTTTCTGCTAGTGATCATTATTCAGGAGGGGTTCGGTGACTCTTACTGGGGAAGGTGTTGGTGCTTGCCCATGTTACCCGCGCTTGTCTGAGTTTTAAATTGAGTCCCATTTCCAGGATGGTCTTGAGCATTTCAACTTGCATGCCCCTTTTAACTCTCGGCTGTCTCTGCTGGGGTTTGCTAGTTAAAGTTTCATCCCATTATTCAGGTGAGTCCAGATGACACTTGCTAGGGAGAATATTTACGTAGTGCGTCTCTTAGGGGTGAATTTAAATGACCAAGGCTAGGAAGTGCGTCTCCTAGGGATGAATTTAAGCGACTAAGACTAGGAAATGAGTCTCCTAGGGGTAAAACCAAGACTTTGACTAGAAAGTGCATCTGCTAAAATAGAGACATGAATGAACCAAACTAGGAAGTGCATCTCCTAGGGGTGAATTTAAATGACCAAGGCTAGGAAGTGCATCTCCTAGGGATGAATTTAAATGACTAATACTAGGAAGTGCGTCTCCTAGGGATGAATTTAAATGACTAAGACTAGGAAGTGCATCTCCTAAGGGTAAAACCAAGACATTGACTAATAAGTGCGTCTGCTAAAATAAAACATGAACGAACCAAACTAGGAAGTGCGTCTCCTAGGGGTGAATTCAAATGACCAAGGCTAGGAAGTGCGTCTCCTAGGGATGAATTTAAACGACTAAGATTAGTGCATCTCCTAGGGGTAAAACCAAGACTTTGACTAGCAAGTTCTGCTAAAATAAAAAATGAATGAACCAAACTAGGAAGTGTGTCTCCTAGGGGTGAATTTAAATAACTAAGACTAGGAAATGCGTCTTCTAGGGGTAAAACCAAAACTTTGACTAGCAAGTGTGTCTGCTAAAATAAAACATAAATGAATCAAACTAGTAAGTGAGTCTCCTAGAGATGAATTTAACGACTAGGACTAGGAAGTGCGTCTCCTAGGCATAAAACCAAAACTTTGACTAGCAAGTGCATCTGCTAAAATAAAATATGAATTTCACAAAACTAGGAAGTGCATCTCCTTAAGGTGAATTTAAATGATCACGGCTAGGAAGTGTATTTCCTAGGGATGAATTTAAATGACTAAGACTAGGAAGTGCGTCTCCTAGATGTAAAACCAAGACTTTGATTAGCAAGTGTGTCTGCTAAAATAAAACATGAATGAACCAAACTAGAAAGTGCGTCTCCTAAGGGTGAATTTAAATGACCAAGGCTAGGAAGTGCATCTCCTAGGGATGAATTTAAATGACTAAGACTAGGAAGTGCGTCTCCTAGGGGTAAAACCAAGACTTTGACTAGCAAGTGCATCTGCTAAAATAAAACATGAATGAACCAAACTAGGAAGTGCGTCTCCTAGGGATGAATTTAAATGACTAAGGCTAGGAAGTGCGATCCTAGGGATGAATTTAAATGACTAAGACTAGGAAGTGCGTATCATAGGGGTAAAACCAAGACTTTGACTAGCAAGTGCGTCTGCTAAAATGAAACATGAATGAGCCAAACTAGGAAGTGCATCTCCTAGGGGTGAACCTAAATGACTAAGATTAGGAAGTGCGTCTTTTAGCGGTAAAACCCAAACTTTGACTAACAAGTGTGTCTGCTAAAATAAAACATGAATGAACCAAACTAGGAAGTGCGTCTCCTAGGGGTGGATTTAAATGACCAAGGCTAGGAAGTGCGTCTCCTGGGGGTAAACAAAACTTTGACTAGCAAGTGCGTCTTCTAAAATTAAACATGAATGAAACAAACTAGGAAGTGCGTTTCCTAGGGGTGAATTTAAATGACTAAGACTAGGAAGTGCGTCTCCTAAGGGTAATACCAAAACTATGACTAGCAAGTTTGTCTGCTAAAATAAAACATGAATGAACCAAACTAGGAAGTGCGTCTCCTAGGGCCGAACTAAAATAACTCAAACTATGAAGTGTGTCTCCTAGGGGTGAAAAATCAATTCAGGAAGTGCGTCTCCTAAAAGAATAACTTGAAAGACTTTGATTAGGAAGTGCTTCTCCTATAGGTAAAACTTCAAAGAACCAAACTAGGAAGTGCTTCTCTTACAGGTAAAACATCAAAGAACCAAACTAGGAAGTGCATTTCCTAGGGATTAACTCTCAGTCTAGGAAGTGCATCTCCTACAGGTGTATCCTGAAAGACCCAGAATAAGAAATGCGTCTCTTAGGGGTGAAAATTTTAATGACTCAAACTAGGAAGTGCGTCTCCTATGAATGAACTCTCAATCTAGGAAGTGCTTCTCCTAAAACAAAAAAACAACCTTAATTGCTCATATTAGGGAGTGCATATCCTAGGGGTGGTGTGTTACCTTCTTAATTGCCTTTGCGTAAGCAGAATTTGGGTATTACACCTGAAAATTTCAAGCTTCCAAGCTTTGATATGAACACACCTTCCATCCCTATTTCAGACAAAGCAAACTTGTGAGTTTGAACATGGTGCTTGCTTTGTGGCCTTGACTTTGAGGGCGATTGCCCTTACTTGCCATGATAACTTTGATTTCACCTTGAAATCCGTTTCTTGTTTATTGACTAACCAATTTCTCTGTCACCCTTATTACAACAAATACCTCTTCTCTGTTCATACCCAATACCCTTCATGAACTGGTATTTACCAACCCTTTTTGTGTTGCATGAATTCCAAAGCACGTCACTTTCCACCCACTCAATGTGTATGCTGTCTTTCCTGACTCAAACCACTAGCCTTGCCCTTGAGGTCTATCTCTCCTTCACTTGCCATGAAAACTTTGGTTTCTACTCGGAAGACCTAGATTTTTATTGGTTAGCCACCTTTTTTGTCAACCTCATCCTAGAGAATACCTTTGATCCATTCACCCAACATCCTCTATGTGTCGCATTCTTCATGAATTGATATATACCAAACCTTTGTACTTCACATGAATCCCAGAGAATGTTGATTGTTACCAGCTCAGCGTGTTTGTTGTTCTTTCCTGACTTATGACGCTTTGATATGTTGACGAGATCCCATTTTTGTGCAATTGAAGAGCTGATGGAAAATGCTGAAGTCATTTCTTACTTGTTATGACCAAACAGACTTAGGAAGAGGAAGTAATCAAGACAAAAGGAACAGAGTAGAGGAAAATGAAAGGAGATGATCCCTAACAAAAAGCTAAAGAGTAGAAACCTATCAAATGTGGGTACCAACTCTAATGACCATGACATGCACATGCGACCAATTATGTCAAGCAAGTTTTATGTCCAACTCTTGTTATACCCCTAAACCATGAAATTGGGCCTCAATGCTCCGATTATCCAATCTAATTCACAATCCTTATTCGACTTGTGGTGCTTGAAAGTTTTTCACCATCAAGCCTCTTTCATTTTGTTCTTTTTCTTAACTCACCATCGCCTTATGGTGCCTGTGAAGGTTTTCACCAATAAGACTCTCTCATTTTTATTTCTCTCAACTCACGTCGCCTTACTGGGCCTGTGAAGGTTTTCACCAATAAGACTCTGTCATTTTCATGGTTTTTCTGCATGGACCAAAATTTTACCCTTGATGTGAATCATCTCTACTTTCTTGACTTGGCATCTCTCGCAGACTGATCGGAAGGTCTTTCTTTGGACCGTAATGCGAGCTTTGGATAGGGTTAAAAAGAAAGGGTATATGAAGGCTCAAAACAATTTGAATGGGTTCAAAATTACAACCTTTGGAATCAGATCTTTTGCACAACCACAACGTCTGCCCCAGTTTCTTGCTTGGGGACTTTTGGATTTTTACTTTGATAAGACCGAACCATGAGGCTGCCTACATATCCTTAAAAGGAATTAGGTCGAACGTAGTTCATGTCATAAGAATTGCTTTGTTTTGTTGTGATTTTCTCTTTTCTCATTCTTTTCTTCTTCCTTTGTTTTTTTGTTGTTTTGTTGTTTTTTTCTTCTTCTTTTTTTTTTTTTTTGTTTTTTTGTTGTTTTGTTGTTTTTTTCTTCTTCTTTTTATTTTTTTCTTTCTTCCCTTTTCTTTTAGTTGTTTTGTTGTTCTTTTTTTCTTCACTTACTTTTTCAATCTCCTTTTTTCTTTTCCTCCACTTATTTTTGGCGCCTGCATTTTTTATCCTTGCTACTGATTCCAAAAGAGGGGTATGAAATAAAGTAAATGAGGATCAAAGGGGAAACGAACGATAAAGTGTTTAGATAGCAGAACAAAATGCCTTTGTCATTCAAATCCCCAAAACACGCCAAGTACAAACAACACAATTAAACAAACCACAAAAAACAGCCTCATTGGACAACACTCTCACTCTTCTTACTACAAACGGCCCCTATCAAATTGGGCGAACTTGCCTTTAGCTTCAACTTGATGTGGCATAATGCATTTCAATAATATTTCCTTATGTTCTATCTGCCCAGTTTCACACAATTCGGGCTCGAAGTGATCTCAAAATGCCTTCACTTATTTTTCTCAAATATCTCCGCATCTTCAAAATTGTTTCATTGCTTACTGAACTAACTTTTAATACCAGGCTGAGAATTACGCATGCATGTCATATCACTAGAGCCAATAGGGAAAAGAATTGTAAAAAAAAAAAGAAAACTAAACAAAATGACTAGAAATAACAGAAAGTAGAAAATTGCATTAGACAGATGGTGAAAGAGTTTGAACAACAAAACAAGTAAAATAAACTGGGGTTACAACCCTGGAATGAACCTAGACAACACTAAGTGAGTTACTGCAAAAGACTATGCAAAATAAAAAGATAGAAGGGTTTGAATCACAAGACAATATCCGGATTACAACCCTAAAAATAACCCGGACCACAGAAATAACAACAAAATAAACCACCAAAACTCCTCTCCGGCTGACCAAGAAATTGATCGTCTTTCCAATTACCAAGCACAACATCTTAGCCAGTGGGTTTCGCATCAATATTACCAAGATCAACTTATATATCATCAATTTCATTTAACAAGTTCCCAAGAGGATTCATGTGCTCCCTGTCACTATCATCGATCAAAATTACCCCTTCTTGAATCATTCTTTCTATTTCCTTTTTCAAAGAACCACAATGTTCAATGCTATGGCCTTGGACATTAGAGTGGTATATTCATTCGACAGTAGGATCAAAGCCTTTTGCATATGGGTCTGGAGTATAGCCGAGGAGCGGCTCTATCAGGCCAGCACCCCTTAGATTTTCAAATAAACTTGTGTAGGACTCCCCAATTGGCGTGAAACTATTTCTTTGCCTTTGTTCTATTCCATTCCCTTGTTTTCTAGGGTTGTTGGGTGCTCAAAAATGTTGTGAGGCAAGAATGCATTATACAGTGTTTCCGCTCGCCATAGGGAGTGACTTGGTGGTTGGACAGATGACTAGACATTGTTTGGAGGATAATACTAAGGTGGATTATGTGGAGGTAAGGGATAGGTTTGGGGCTGGAGTTGAGGCTGGGTATATCGGTGAAGCGGAACTTTTGGTCCATGTGGTTACTTTGAAGCAACCATCGTGTTCCTTCTGATCCAACAAGCTTCCTGTGTCGTTCTGAGTTGCTTGTGTTGTTTCTTTTAAAGTAGAATAGTTCATGATCTTTCTTGACTTCAACCCATCTTCTACTATATCTCCCATTTTTATCACATCATTAAAAGGCCTATCGACAGTTGTGATCAAATGTCCAAAGTAAGTTGGTTCTTGAGCTTGAAGAATGTAGTCGACCATCTCTTTTTCTTTTATCGGGGAATCGACTCTGGAAGCTTGCTCTTTCCATCTGAGCCCGTACTCCCTAAATCTTTCATTAAGCTTCTTTTCCATCTTGGCGAGGAACCTGTGATCCGGAACGATTTCTATATTATACTGAAAGTGCTGGGAAAGGCCTGAACCATAACGTCCAACGTGTACCACCTGTTAGCATCTTAGCAGGTGTACCACTCCAAAGCTGCCTCACTCAGACTCTGACTGAAATACGCCATTACTAATTTTTCTTTTCCACCAGCGCCTCTCATCTTACTGTAGTAACCTCTCAAATGGGCCACGAGATTCCCATGACCAAAATAAAAACTTTGGCATCTTAAACCCAGGAGGCAGTTGGACGTTAGGGAACAAACACAAGTCTTTGTAAGACACGCTCATCTAGTTCCCTATCCCTTGCATGTTTCTTAAAGACTGCTATAAGATTTTCACCTTCCTGGATATCTTATCTTGCTCTACTGTGTTTCCAGGATTTTCAGTTGTACCAGGAGACTCAAAATGAGGGGCGTGAGAGTATGGATCCGAGAATTTGAAAGTTGGTTCTGGAGCATAGCATTGGGCATCGGGGACTTTGAGCACAGTCTCGTTATAGGATTGAGGAAAAGTGACTGGTGGAGGGGCTGCAAGAGCATGAGTGGCCAAAGGAGCGGCATATGAGGTGATTTTGGCAGGTAGAGTGTAAAAAGGGTTGTGGGGAGATATAGACAACAGTGGGAATCTGGATTTGTGATAGTGATGGGATAGTTGCAGGGTTTTCAGTGTAGTTAGTGGGGAATGAAGGTGGAGGATGCCCCCTGATCCAAGACTGGTACATTTCTGCCATATGTTGTTTCTTCCTTTGGACCTCCTATTTCAATTCAGACTCTGACTACGCAACCTCCCTTGATAGTCAACAACTCTCGTGCCCAGGTTATTACTAGCCATGGCTACCTTGCCCTTTGACCTGGTGTTGTATGGACGAGTTATCTTGAGAACTGCAAACCAACCACCCTTCTGCTATGATGAGGAGAACAAAGAGGAACCAAATAAAGACATCATGTTAGCGTTAGGACATTTAACAGCTAAAAATATCACATTTAATGCAATTCACCTAGCCACATTTATCGGTTCTAAAATGGCTTCGGGGGTACGAATGTCAGTTGGCATCATCCCAATTTTCATTTCAAACCTCTCTTTTTTTTCTTTTCTATCCCTTGCTTGATCATTTTCCATCCTCTTTTTCAATTTATCACCTTATTCTTTCCTCTAATTTTCATGTCCCATAATTACACCCTTTTTTTCTTTTCTTTTTCTTTTTTCTTCTTTTTTTTATCTTATTTTAATAAAATAAAAATGATTTGATCGAACCCTATGTAGGTTGCGTACATATCATGACGTCGCATGAATCAGATCTTTGCGTTGTTCTGGAAGATCGTGAATAAAGGAAAAAAACCAACGTTCTCTTTTTTTTCGTTTTTTTTTACCTTAGCGACTACTCTAATGAGAAAAGAAAAATAAAATCAGCAAATCCCCTCTTTTTTAAATATTCAAGACTTAACGTTCTATAACCTATCCTAAACTCAAATATAACGAGCATATTCTCTTTTTTTTCGAAACAAACACCCTATAAGAAATTATTAAGGAAAAATCCTACAAGTGAAAACATTTTTGATTCTTTGTTTATTAAGGAAGAAAATCTAAAGAATAGACCACAAAAAAATGTTTTGAATTGTTGATCTAAGATTTCAAAACAAGCAATAAAAAAATATTTTTGGATTTCGATTTTAATTGCCTAAAAGAGAAACTCTAAAAATAAACCTAAGATAGAGTATGTTGTATTTTTTCTTCTATGTACAATATCCTAAAGTTCTAATGAAATAAAAAGAATTTTTTTTATTTTTCACTAATTTCACAAAGAAACACCTCAAAAGAAAATCTTTTTGTGTGTTGGAATTAACACCTTAAAGAAAGCTTTTAAAGAAGTAATAAAGGAAAATTCTCTTTTTTTATTTTTGAATTTTGGTCCTAATATACTTAAAGAAAATATAAAAATAATTCAATTTAAGTCCTAGATATTAATTGCCTAAAGGAAAAACAACCTCAAATTTTTTCATTTCTAGAATTAGTATTCTAAAGAAAGCCTATAACGGAAATATAAAATGCAATGTCTCTTTTGTTTTTTGGATTTTTGAGTTACAACACATTTTTAAATACAAAATAAAAGGTACAATACTAAAATCTTGACATTGCTGTACAAAACTAGAAAGTAAAAGATGACATAAAAAATCAAACTCAAAAAATAAAAATAAAAATAAATCTCCTTAAGCAACTCCTGAATGCAGTGGTCCTTGGGTATCTGTCATGCTCAAACTTCGGCAAGTAGATCTATACCTGTATGAAAAAACTTAAACCAATACTATGTGAGACAATAACATTCCCTATTAGACACATACAACCTATGATTGCGATTATTTTTGCAAAATAACTTATTCAACCAAAAATTGCTAGAGGTGCAAAATTTAGCTGAGATCCCGCAAAGCAAGGAACTAAGATTTACTAGGAAGACAAGACCCTATATGAGTTGCCTACATATCATACCCCGAAAGACGAGAATCAAGTTTGCGTAGTTCGGGAAAATTGGATACGGGCAAGAATTAAAAAAACAGCTAATTTTTTAAAGAAAATATTTTCTTTTGTCTCTTTTTTTTTTTTGAAAAATGATGAAACATGTACACTCTTTTTGGATTTTTTTATTTTTTATTTTTATTTTCAGGAAATGATGAAAAACAGAAAATTATTTTTTTGAATTTTTCACATATCTGTTGTCTCTTTTTTTAAAAAAAATAAAATAAAAAAAGATAACTAAACCCTACATGCTTTGTTTTCAAACTTCACCCTCTTTTTTCTTTTCATTTTTTTTCGTTTTTTTATTTATCCTCAGCTACCATTGGTCCACCAAATGGCCCTTCCCCCTTGAAAAAATGCAACATGTGGCATATAAAATGCATCAGCATGGTCATTTAATTTGGATACACCTCTCCTAGACGGACTCAACCCCTATGTTGAGTTCCCTAAGTCAAATGCACGTGATGCAAACAAACGTTCCTACTAGGGATCTGGCATGAGGCTTTGTTATACTAGGTTCAGAACCTGGGTATTTGTTCTAGACAGTTTACCCGAGCGGACAACTCGAGTCGAAGAGGGGCTGTGTAACGGGGAACCGAAAGATCATCCGGCTTAGATAACTTGTCCGAGCCTCTTTCTTAATTCAAGGTATGACACTAACAGAATAGAGAGTCTCGACCAGCGAGCACATCCCCTAACATAAGAAGAGATGGGTTTCGTAACAGTTTATATGTACAGTTCAAATAATATCAAAGCGGTAAAAGCATCACTTTTCTCATTAAGTCAACATGCAAAAAATCGGATAATAAACAAAGCTAAATACAACAATTACTCTAAGCTCGAATTCTTGAAACTTGAACCAGAGATTCTCGGTTCGATCCCCAACAGAGTCACCGGAGCTCTCACTCCTCCTTTTGGACACTACACCCCGCGAAGGGCTTAGATAAGGGAGTTTTTTCCAATTTAAGGACAATCGAAACGAGATTTATTTTATTAAGAGATTTTAGAGCCGCCACGTGGGATAATTAATGGTGTCCCAAGTTACCGATTTAAATCCCGAATCGAGGAAAAATTGACTCTGTTTAACAGTCAATGAACCAGAAATCCGGGTAAGGAATTCTGTTAACCCGGCAGAAGGTGTTAGGAACTCCCGAGTTTCGTGGTTCTAGCACGGCCGCTCAACTATCATATTCACCTTAATTACCTGATTTTAAAGCATGTCACTCTATAGTGCAATTTTAAAATTATTTACCGCTTTTGAATAGTTTTTAAGGGAAATGTGAACGTCGTTTAAAAGGTGTGTTTGGGTCACGTCACATGAAATGCACCCGGATCCAAGACATATTTTATTCAGTGTTTTGGGATTTGGATTTGGGTCACATGAAATGCACACCCGAATTTAAGAAGGTAAAATTATTAAAGAACGTGCCTAAAGAGGCTAACATGTTATTAACTTTGCGGGAGGCCATGAAAATTCGCTAAATGGCTCGTCTCGATTTCTAAGTATTTTAATGAAATAGTTAAGGAGTGCCACGCAATTTGTGATTTATTTGGCGCGGCGCACCTTGTTTGTTTTAAAAACCATCCTAAAAGGAATTTTTGTTCTCTATAAAAATTATCTCTAAAGCAACTTATCAATTAACATTGTTAGTAAACTAATATTCATGGAATTTGGGCTCTAAGTTCAATTCCACGCTCAAAAACAAGAGAGAAACCTCATAGCTCGAATGTGCTTCTTAACCTGAAAGGCCCAAGCCACGTTACACATACAACCAAATGATCTATGGGAAGGGTCGAAATGCAGCAACTACTTAGTGGCTTGGAACTAGAGAAATAGACAACTGCACACTCAAATCCCGCGGCTCCACATCTGGGCCTAACAAAGGTAAGCCAAAACACGAAGTCACACCCAACTGCCCTCATTCAAAATTATCGTCCAAAAGAAGAAGCACATATGCACAGATCATTATCCGAATTCCAGATTTGCCTTTATTCTAACCTAGACTGCTAGACAAACATTTTGATTAACCACTCTTAAATTGACTTCACTCACGCAAAAGGGTTCATATTCAGTTTATAAATGTTACTAAGTGTTTGATGTAAATGTATTTGATATAGAACAATCATGCAACCATGAGTGAGAGCCCAACTATGCCAGACCCAAGCAGAACCTGTTTCATACTGAAACTCCTTTAACAAGTGACCAATCTTGAATCCGGGTAACTCGCAAACATGACTAAATCATATAAGACTTTCGATAACCTCTACTATAATACTAACAACAGTCTATATTATATATTACTTTCAACCATCATTAACAGTCCATCTTCAGTTACACATCATCAGTCCATGTTCTATATAACAATAGGAAAAAAATAGGAGGAAAACAAAATCAGGTGTTAAACAATCGTGCATACTAATATACTATTGCAAATCCCATTTTTGATTTCATCAAGCTTCATGTTCATCTCTTTGTACATGGAAAATAAGATAAATACCTGGAAACAAAGCACAATAAAAGGAAGTGGAGTCAGCAGTGTTATTAGTGGCAGTAACAGGTATCAACATCAGTAAGATCCCAGCGATGAGTGAGAAAGACCAATAAAGACCAAGTTGAATCCCAAATAGTATTACCCAAAAACTGACCCCAGAGACTTAAATTATCAGCACGGTTTCTAATTATCACTAACTATCAGCTACTCAAATTTTGTCCTAAAGTGAATACCAAGAGATTTCAAAAGAGGTTTCTAATGGAATAGTAGTATCTTTAGTGTTTTTCTGATTTTTAGGCTCAAGATGGTTATCAGGCAATAATTTATCTATTTTCCTATATTTATGAATTGCTTTAGCCTTTCTTTTCTCTTTAGGCCTCAAAAAAACTCCTTTTATCAAGATAGGAATGTGCCTTTATATAGGCAAAACTTAGGGCTTCTTTTCAGATCTTACTTTGCATCATTAGTCCCTTTTTAATTTTAGTTTTTGCTCAAAAGTCCTTGAGAGACTGACTTTTTCCTCAAGTTATATCACTATGTTCCTGATATTTAACTTAACACCCAACCTAGAAGCTTGTAGAGAGTTATATTCTTTATTACTGCAAGATTCTTTAACTAGAACTGCCCAATATACCCTTGAAATCACCTAAAATTACTAACCTAGGTCAAAACTAACCTCACCCCCTTTTACCCTAGTTAATTGTCTAGGGACTAGAACTACTCAGCTATAATTAAACTAACCTGACCATCCAAAATTCAATCTTAATTAACAACAGTGCACTACCAGCAAACCAAACTAAAGTAAAATCAATACCATATACTCACCAGAAACAAACATGGATCAACAATCAAAATAAAAACACAAAATAAAGGAACAAAATCATGCTTTCAATTGTCAGGGGATTAGGACTTCAAGGAATGATGGACCCAAACACATATGAACCAAGGAAATGATCAACATAACAGAAAACAAAAGAAATAAAATAAACACTAAATCAGATGGGCGTGAAGAGGAATTTAGCATGAAAGAGATGCTAACTTTGACTAGAGGAAGATCCAATACACCAAGAAAAGACAAATAAAGAAATAAAGGAAAACAAATAAAAAGAAAACTCTCAGATCCAGGCTTCGATTGACTGTATTCAACTTTGGCCTTCAAATAATGTTGTTTGCCTATTTTTGCCAAAATAGGTGAACCACACTATTAGAGGACCAATTTATCTTTGATAAAATCCCCATGCAACCGAAACTCGGCAATCGTTGAGTTAGAAAACCCTAGACCTAAAGTTCGAGGGGCTCGGCCTGGATTTGAATGTTTTTGGCTTGGGATTTGGTAAGAGGCGGTCGAGGAGGGTCTATGGTGTAACTTTGGTTGAGATTGGATGAAGCACCGCCATACACCGGGGGGGGGGGGGGGGGGACAGCGGATATATTTTTGCATATTCACGTGTTTGAAAGAGATTTGAGAGAAGTAGGGCTCGGATTTGGGTAGAGGAGGCCAAGGGGAACTTGGAGTGTTAATTTGGGAGCTTTTGGGTGATCGCCGCCGCCGGCGGGCGGCGGACGACAGCAGAGATAGGAAGGGGTCTCTAGGATTTGAAGGACGACGATTTTGGGGGGTATGGGGCTTCCGACATTTAAATATAAAGGTATCCCAGACGTAATAACAGACGTAAATGACATCGTTTTGGGGCGGGTCAGGCCGGGTTGGGGCGTGGATTGGGCTGGTTCAGGGGTTCAAAGATTTGGGCTAATTTTGGAATTGGCCAAAATTTGATTGCCCTCTTTTCACTTCAATTTTTCTTTTTATTAATTCCTACAAAAATCCAAATTAAATTCTAATATTCAAATAAAAAATCTAAATTAACTCCTAATACTAATCTAATCCTAAACTAATTAACACAAAATAAATTCAAAAGAAACACTACTCAAATCAAATTCAAAATTGAAAGTGCGACTTGAACTATTTTTGTCATTTTTTCTTCTTCTTTTTAAGATAAATTCGAAAAATCAAAAACTAACTCCTAATAAAAATCATTCTATCAGATTAAAATAATTAGTTCTAAATGACAATTATCACAAATAAGTAAATGTAAAAGGAGGACTACTACAATTCTGAAAATTAAAATTAAAAACAAAAGTAAACTATTTTTGTGATTTTGTACTGTTGTAAACTCCTAATTACTAATTAATTCTTAAATATGTAAAATTAAACTCTAAATGCAATGCATGTATTTTTGTATCTTTATATGAATTAAAAATGCACACACAAATGTAAGCAAATAGCAGAAAATGCCGCAAAAGTTAATAATAATAAAAAGAAATTATTTTGTTTGAATTTATGGGACTAATTCATATAGGGCAAAAATCATGTGCTCACAGCTGCCCCTCTTTACTCAGTAACATGGAGTTTTTGTGCAAAGATAAGTGAGCAAATACGAGCAATTTTAAAAAATATTCCCTTGTTCTACATGTGGGCGCCTGGGTACCAAAGCTTGAAATTGAAATATATTCCCTTGTTCAACAAATGGGCGCCTGGTTGCTGAAACATGAAGTTTGAAAAATATTCCCTTGTTTCCAGGTGGGAGCCTGATTACTGAAACTTGAAACTTGAAAAGTATTCCCTTATTCTCCAGGTGGGCGCCTGATTACCAAATGTTGCAACTTGAAAAGTATTCCCTTGTTCTACAAGCGGGCACCTAACTACCAAAACTTGCATCTTGAAAAATATTCCTTTGTTCTACAGGTGGTTACGTGCTTACCAAAACCTGCATCATGAAAAATATTCCCTTGTTCTACAGGTGGGTGCCTGATTGCCAAAACTTGAAATTTTGAAAAATATTTTCTTGTTCTCCAGGTGGGCGCCTGATTACCAAGACTTGAATTTCGAAAAATATTCCCTTGTTCCATAGGTGAGCTCCTGATTGCCAAAACTTGAAATTTGAAAGATATTACCTTGTTCTACATGTGGGCGCCTGATTATCGACATTTGAAATTAAAAAAATATTCCCTTGTTCTCTAGGTGGGCACCTGATTACCAAGACTTGAATTTTGAAAAATATTCCCTTGTTCTATAGGTGGATGCCTGATTACCAAACTTGAAACTTGAAAAATCTTTCCTTGTTCTACAGGTGGACGCCTGATTACCAAACCTTTCAACTTGAAAAGTATTCCCTTGTTCTACAGGTAGGCGCTTGATTACCAAAATTTGCAACTTGAAAAATATTCCCTTGTTCTATATGTGGGTGCATGATTACCAAAACTTGCAACTTGAAGAATATTCCCTTGTTATATAGGTGGGCGCCTGATTACCAAAGCTTGCATCTTGAAAATTTTTCCTTGTTCTACAAGTGGGCGCCTGATTACCAAACTTGCAACTTGAAAAAAATTCATTTGTTCTGCAGGTGGGCGCCGATTACCAAAACTTGAGATTTGAAAAATATTCTCTTGTCTACAAGTGGGCGCTTTATTCCCAAAACTTGCGACTTGAAAATTATTCCCTTGTTCTACAGGGGGGCGTCTGATTACCAAACTTGTAACTTAAAAAATATTCCCCTGTTCTACAGGTTAACGCCTGATTACCAAACCTTGTAACTTGAAAAGTATTCCCTTGTTTTATAGTTGGGCACCTGATTACCAAGACTTGCAACTTGAAAAATATTCTCTTGTTCTACAGGTGGGCGTCTGATTACCAAAACTTGCAACTTGAAAAATATTCCCTCGTTCTACAGGTGGACGCCTGATTACCAAACTTGAAACTTGAAAAATATTTCCTTGTCCTTCAGGTGGGCGCCTGATTACCAAACCTTGCGACTTGAAAAGTATTCCCTTGTTCTACAGGTGGGCGCCTGATTATCAAAACTTGCAACTTGAAAAATTTTCCCTTGTTCTACAGGTGGGCGCATGATTATCAAACTTGCAACTTGAAAAATATTACCTTGTTCTACATGTTGACGCCTGATTCCCAAAACTTGCGACTTAAAAAATATTCCCTTGTTCTACAGGGGGTGTCCTATTACCATAACTTGCGACTTGAAAAATATTCCCTGAGACTGCTGCTTGTATATCTGATCCTAACAAAACAAAATAAATTCTTTCTACCTAGTTCGGTACTGGCGCATCTGTGGGTGTTACCCAAATCCCATTACCAAATTTCTCTAAATTTGAAAGCTAAGTCCCATTATCCAGGAGGGTCCTGATAATTCTTAATTGATGACAACTTTAAGCTTATGTTACGTTTCTCAAAAGGTATTATTTTCCGCTATACCTTGTTATCTAAGTTATATCTGTTGGGGGATCTACTGGGGACTGGTGACTAAAGCTACTTCCCATTATCCAGGAGGGTCCAGACAACTTTTAATTAGCAGAGAGATATGTCTCCTGGGGATTAGTATTTATAGCTACATCTCATTACCCAAGCGGGTCCTGACGACTCTTGACTAGATGACCAAATGTGTCTGTTGGTGATTACTTATTAGATCTACATTCCATTATCCAGGAGGGTCCTGAAAGCTTCTACAATTAAATCCAATTATCCAGGCGGGTCTTGACGACTCTTGTTGACTCTTGTTAGGGAAATATTTGCGCCTGCCCATGTTACCCGTGCTTACTTGTGATCTAGGCTAAGTCCCATTTTTCAAGAGGGTCCCCAGCAAAGTCCCTAGAGCTGTCACACCTCCTTTTTATCACTACAACCTCGGCGATGGGCGTAGATAAGAGAGTTTTTCCAAATTAAGGACAATCGAAATGGGATCAAATTATTTAAGAGACTTCAGAGTCGCCACTTGGGATAATCAATGGTGTCCCAAGTCACCCATTTAAATCCCGAATCGAGGAAGATTTGACTCTGTTAACAGTCAGCGAACCAAAAATCCGGGTAAGAAATTCTGTTAACACGGGAGAAGGTGTTAGGCACTCCCCAGTTCTGTGGATCTAGCACGGTCGCTCAACTATTATATTTGGCTTCATTATATGATTTTAAAACATTATGAACCTATGTGCATATTTTAACTTTTAACCGCTTTTATTTAATTTTTTAAAGAAGATTGCAACGTTATTAAAATATATCTGGGTCCATGTCACATAAATACACCCGTGTTCTTTGATATATTTTAACTCCGTTGGGATTTGGATGGGTCACATAAATGCGCACCCGAATTTAGGAAAGTAATATTATTAAACACGCGCATAAAGAAACTATGTGTTTGCACTTTGCTAGGGCCGTGGAATTTTCTAAATGACACGACTCGGAATCTAAGGATCAGGTTAAGATTAAATAAAGCGAGGGCCACGCAATCATCATTTTTGTTTGGCATGGCACACCTCAATTCTAAAAAAGGTATACAACTAGGCTTCGGAGGGCCATAAGCTATTTATATTATATATTATGGCACACATCCAACTATATATACTATCTTCACCAACCGTAAATCTTCTATACAAATAAATAAATAAACTTTAAATCAACTAAAGTGAATGATTATAATAGCTCGCACCATTTTCATGGCAATATACCTTCACTGATTTCTCACGACAAAAGGGGGAAGTGAAAAGTTCACAACACAACACCACCTAATGGGATATCTCAACCTTTGTCAATTTGGTTATTCCATCAATATCGATTGCAACAAACAAAGAAACCGACTATGTCTCAATACAACACTAATTAGGGCGGATTGCAATCTCATAAACATTTCTGCCACTGTATCTGACGCACTTTGGAAGATAAAGAGGTATATTCATCATGAAGGAAAATGTTTTGTTTAAGCAAGTTTAATAGAATAAGAGTTGGGATAGTAGCAAAAAACAATGATCCAGGAAAGAACTCCACAGACACGATGCGTCGATCATAAGAACCATGAAATTAGTCAACTTGAATCCAAATGCAACAATTAGTTCATTAGCCACTTCACATCCATTTAACAGAAGGTTCTGTCATTTTCAAAGGATTATTTACAAGAATTTACTTCTTTGGAACACTTAGGACGAACTAGTTTTCAAACGAGCAAATCAAGCCAAGTTGGCTACTACGAAAACTTAGCACAATTAGATATCATATGATTTCAAACAAAACATCATAGAAAATTTCAGCAAACCTTTGTATCTCATTCTACTCATCTCAATAATACTGAATGATGAAAAGATATTTCGAGTGTAATCAAATAAAAGGGAGAAAAGTGGAAAAGGAACATGTTCAGCCAAAAATTTTCTTAACAACTAAATCTAGCAAGCTCAGCTACAACGCCTAGCTCCGAAATCAAGCTCAAATTAGCAGCAAGAGTCAAATCGGACCGCGAGTTGCAGCAGGCTCGAATGAACATCGCCCCGATCTCAAGCCCCCATCACATTTAACGAATCCATTTGAAAGAGCATCGACTGACAACGTTTTCGTCTCAATGAGCCAACTTATATTGAGTCTGAAAACAATTTCAAGCAGATTACAACAAACTTCTGAAGTGAAAATAGCTACAACGCAGCATTAGGAACCGTTAGCATGAATTAGGACTATGAACTGGCAAAAATATTCAATCGGACCAGACGATTCTTATCCCCAAATCTCGGAGTATAAAACTTTGTTACAACAAAAACTCAAAATACAAACCAACAGAACTATGAACTGGCCAACAAAACACTTTGTGTCTACCTTTTCAAAAATACAAACCAAATTTCCAAAATATATGAAAAGTCTGAAAATGAAGAGAAGAATAAAAAACACTTTCACTATTTTTATTTTTTTGGAAACGGAAAATTGATTAGAATTGAAATTGCTTTCTAATTACTAGAATTTCAGCACTATAAAAATAAAAATCAAACTTTCAATTGATAAAGTATTTACTAGTACACAAACAGAAATCGAGAAAATGTTACAATCAAAGCTCGACACAGCAATCAGATTCAACGGGAACAAGAAATGCATTGAGAGCGTCACCTCAACCTCGATCGAACTCCATGTTTTGAAGTAAAATTTCTCGCTCTCTCATTGTTGCTCTCTATTCGCCTGGTTGTGCGTGTGTGCTCTATGACGGGAATTAGGGAAGGAGTCAAAGAAATGTGAAGGGATACAGTGGTTTCGATTAGGAATCAACCATGAATTTTGGCTCTCTTTTATGAAGAAGCAGATCCCATCAATGGGAGAGTGTGTTTTTTGGTCTCAGCTGCGCAGCTCTCCTCACTCTCCTGGCGTTATTTTTTTGTCTCTAGGTTTATTAAAAGGAGATGGGTTTTTGGGTGTTGGGTCGGGTCGGTTCGACCCGGTTTGGGTTTGGGGCAGGGGCTGATTAGGGTTTATGTTTAGGCCCAGCCTTAATTTGGCCCAAATTCAATTTAATATCAAGCCTTTTCAATTCCCTTTCTCTTTTGTTTTTTTTTAATTAATTAAAAACCTAAACTAAATTTCTAAATCAATTCAAATTGTAAAATTAAGCTAATTACCTAGCTATGTAAAATGATCTTTTTTGTGATTTTGTTTTTTTGATTAATAACACAATTAACTCAATGTAATTAATTCCTAAATGCAAATTGAACCTAAGGTGGCATGAAATTAAAGTGTGATATTTTTTATGATTTTAAAAATATTAAAAATGCATGAAATGCAACTAAATAAATAAAAACACATAATAACCAATTAAAATTATTTTGATCTATTTTTAGGAGTTATTCTCATGTAGGGTAAAAATCACGTGTTCACAACGTGGTTCTCAAACTGCTTGCATGTCTGGGTGCCTATATCTTAAAAATCATGTTTGTAGGTTTATAACACTTATAATATGCAAATCAATTAGTTTAGAATAGTAGCACCGCATATACGATTCTAGAATCACCTAAAAATCATGTCTATAGGACTTAATGGCTTTAATTTAGCCCAATTCTGAAACTATCTAACGCTTAATATGAGAATTTGTTCGCGCGCAGTTGTTGTCTAAGTGTGGAGGCTAACTTGAGTCCTTAATTGCTTTTACATAAAGTCCAACTTGTTTTGTATGTTGCCTAGTTTTATTATTTTTGAGAAACTTAAGTTAAGTCTAGAACTATCCAAATTAGAAGTCCAAATACCTTCTAAACCATAGGTATGGGACGGGCAGTGCACGCATAAGGAACAATTTAGAATCAACTAGTGTGCTTTAGATAACAACCTAAATATAATAGTAAGGTAGCAGGAGATGACAGCCTATGCCCGCTAAATAATATGAGTAATATCCCATCTTGAGGTAGTTACGAAGTATTATTTATGTTGCACGAGATGATCCTTTAGGATAAACAATTTAGCCCCCCCCCCCCCCCCCAATCTTGTTTTTGAATCAATTATTTGCGTTTAATAAAACTTCTTGCTTTCTTTGTCTTTGTTTGCTGACTAATTAATATAATTAGAATCGAGCGGGACCACAGTTGTTGATCCGAATAGTGCCTAACACCTTCTCTTCGAGGTATTTTGAGCCCTTACCCGGTTTTGGTGACACAAACTGGTTAAACTAGAGTCATTTGTAAATAGGTGCCGTAACATACATAAAAACCCGTTAGATGGCGACTCTCTCTTTTATAACCTTCCTTAAAAGAGTTTTCGCATGTCGAAACCCAATTTCGCAGGAAAAAGGGGGCACGGTAATTGCATCTAATCCGGCTTGTTTCATAGCTTAACATGCCAAGACCTTAGGGGTCGTTTGTAGGGTGTATAAGAATTGTAATGATCCGGCCAGTCATTTGAAGAGTTGTATTCCTTTCCTCCATTATCTGATTCTCTTGGGTTCAGTATTTATATTTTGACTTGCCAGTTAGTAGGTTTGGATCCAGAGTGATTTTGGAATAAATTGAGACACTTAGTCTCTTATGAGAAGGTTTTAGTTGGAAGAGTTAACTGGATGTTGACTTATGTGTAAAGGATCTCGGATTTGAATTTTGATAGTTCTGTTAGCTCCGTCAGGTGATTTTGAACTATGGAGCACGTCCGGAATGTAATTTGGAGGCCCGTGATAGAATTAGGCTTGAATTGGCGAAAGTTAAAATTTTTGCAATTTTGGTCGGCAATGGAAATATTAATAGTGGGGTCGGAATGAAATTTTTAGAATTTGGAGTAGGTATGTGGTATCGTTTTTGACTTGTGTGCAAAATTTGAGGTCATTTGGTCATAGTTTAATAGGTTTCAACGACGTTTGCAAAATTTGGAAGTTTAGAAGTTCTTGGGCTTGAATTTGTTTGGTGTTTTGATGTTGTTTTGAGTTATCCGAAGGTTTGAATAAGCTCGTATGATGTTATGGGACATGTCAGTATGTTTGGCCAAGGTCCCGAGGTCTCGAGGTGAATTCGAGTGGTTGATAGAGGGTTTGGAACTTGGAAAATATAGCTGAAGTTGTTGGTTCTGGTCTTTTTCGCACCTTCTGAGTGGGAGCCGCATGTGCGATCTTTGTAAGAGCGACCGAAGAGGTGCAGATGCAGCCATGGAGGACCTGGAAAAAAACCATAGTGCAAAATAGTTTCTGCACCTGCGATGATCACATATGCAGTCTAGAGGCACAGAAGCAGTCCTAGAAATTTTAAGTGATTTTCGCATAAGCGGAGCTGGGGTGCAGATGTGGTGAAGGGACCGCAGGTGTGGCTTCGATGGGCAAAATGTATAAATATAGTACTTCATGATTTTTCCTCATTTCCACCATTTTCAACTTGGACTTTGGAGCTTTTGAAGTGATTTTTGAAAGGGATTCAAGGATTTTACTGAGGTAGGTCCCTTGAGCCTACGTACCTTTAGCTATGGTGTTTTCCCATTGATTTCTCATATAATTAGTGGGGTTATGAAGTGAAATTGGTAGTTAGGACAAGGGATTTTGGAGAGTGTAATTTGGGGAATTGAAGGGCCTAATGATGTCGGATTTTAATAAATTTTGTATTATTAGACTCGTGAGTGAATAGGCTTTCAGGTTTTGTGACTTTTATCAGATTTTAAGGCGTGGTCCTAGGAGCCGGGTTTGAGCCAATTTCGGGATTTGAGTCCAATTTAGTAGTTTTTCTTGTGGAATTGGTTCCTTTGGCATATATTATTTGTGTTATATTACTTTTAGCTAGATTCGGGACGTTCAGAGGCCGATTCCAGAGGAAAAGGCATCGCGGAGTAGGAGTTTGCTAAAAATGAGATAAGTAACAGTTGTAATTCTAGTTCTGAGGGTATGAAACAGTGGACATTGTGTCTTTTGACTACTCTTGATGCGACGCACATGCTAGGTGACGGGCGTGTGGGCATGCACCGAGGGGATTATGACTTGGTCTGTCGCATAGAAACTATAAAGTTGAACAACAAGTTGTTAGCTATATGTTCTCTATGTGTTATGAAAGATTGACTGAAAATCATGTTAGAACTCATGTTTAGGCTCTATGTTGGCACTATTGGGTCCCATAGGGTCTGCGTTGCATGTTGAATTGGCTGTTACATGCTATTTGTACTCAGTCATAGTGTTTACTCGCATATTATACCTTAGTCTCTACCATTCTATTTGATGATCATGTTATTGCTATTTGTGCTAATTTTTTCCTGATATCTAAGAGCCCGGGAGACTGGGGAGATTGATGACTGAGTGAGGCCGAGGGTCTGATTGTAAGAATATTTATGGGATCGAGGTGCATGCTGCATCATATTTTATTTATTTATGACATGATTGGCTTGTCATAGAGATTGGGCTGAAGGAGCCCCTCTGGAGTCCGCACACCCTCAATAAGCGCAGGTACCTATTGAATGTGAGTGCGAGTGCGAGTGCGAGTGCCGAGTGTTGAGTGATTGTAAGGAATGACTGACTAGGAAGAATGAGTGATTGTGAGGTTATAGTGATTGGGAGGATTGAGAGATGACTGCATGATAGGCAATACATCATTACATTATTGATGAACATAGTTGCCTTATATCCATATTTTGAATTTATTTGAAATATATTCTTATCCGGATTTCCTTGAACTTAACTAAAACAAACTGATCTGACTTGAATTACCGAAACTTGGGAAGCATGAATATTTTACTTTATGAAATAATAGAAGATGAACTAAAACTGTGTAGCTCGTTACTATCTTCAAATCCTTATTTATTATTGTCACTTACTAAGTTAGTATACTCACGTTACTTCCTCGTGTGCAGCTCCGGGAGTTGTTGGGAGCTAAGGTTGTTGATAGTACTTGTAGTTGGTCATTGGAGATCGCAAGGTAGTTGTCGGCATTCACAGCCTTGCTTTTTTCTTCCTTATCTTTCCTTATTTTCTATATTTTGGATTCCAGATTATGTTAATTTTATTACTTTTGGATGGGTTATGATAGATACTCATGACTAATGACACTCCGATGTCAGGCTTTATTTCCGCAGTTATGTTTTGGGATTTATCCCTTTATAGCAAAGATTTCAGTTATTTAAGAGTCTTGATTATTTCTGGTAATAGTTGAAAGTGTTTGGGTCATGTCGGGCGGCCAAGAATCATCAATAGGCGCCATCATGATGGGTTGTGTTTTGGGTCATGACAAGTTGGTATCAGAGCCTAGGTTACATAGGTCTCACGAGTCATGAGCAGGTTTAGTAGAGTCTTGCAGATCGGTAAGGAGACATATGTACTTATCTTCGAGAGACTGCAAAATCCTTAGGAAAATTTACATTCTTGAATTCTTATTGTGTAAATCTGTTGATATTGATAACTAAGCTTCTTCTATTCAATTCTCTCACAAATGGTGAGGACATGTGTAACCGGTCAGGATAACAACCCCTAGTACCACCAGTTGGTGTCGTGAGAGGCCAAGGTGTCAGTAGAGGCCATAGTAGGGGTAGGGGTGTAGCCAGCACAACAGCTAGGGTAGCACCTGTAGATCCACCAGTTCCCTCAGTACAGGATCAGGTCCTAGTTGTGGATGCACTAGTGGGACCACCACAAATACCAGTTATGTCCTTCGTGATTCCAGGTCTTCGGGAGACCTTAGCACAGATTTTGACTATGTGCATCGGTCTTGCTCAGGCGGTCTCTGTTCCTACTATATCAGCCACTTCCTAGGCCGGGGGAGGCACTTAGACTCATGCCACCCGCATACCCCAGTAGGTTTTTTAGGGACTCCAGACACGGGGGCACCACCAGTCCAGCCGGTTGCACATGCTAAGGACTATGTGGTTCTAGTCATGCCTGATGATGCGCACCATAGATTGGAGAGGTTTAATCAGCCTTCGACTTACAGCAGTGCAAGAGGGCGAGGATGCCCAGGGTTTCTTGGATGATTGTTAGAGGATTCTCCGTTCAATAGGTATTTTGGAGACCAATGGGGTCTCGTTCACTACCTTCCATATCGCTGGAGCTGCCTTCACTTGGTGGAAGGCTTATGAGAGGCGTAGGCCTATTGGTTCAGCACCCCTTACTTGGTAGCCGTACTCCGTTCTCTTCCTGGAGAAGTATGTGTCACAGTCCCGCAGAGAGGAGCTGCACAAACATTTTAAGTAGTTGAATCAGGATGATATAACGATGATGCAGTAGGATATGAGATTTTCCGAGTTGGCGAGTCATGCTATTTGCTACGTTCCCACAGACATGGAGAGGATCAAGAGGTTCGTTGATGGCCTCACATATCAGTTGCGGATTCTTATAACTTGGGAGGGGTGTATGGTGTTTCTTTTAAGGAGGTTGTTGACATTGCTTGGAATATAGAGTGATTCATCGCTAGGAGCGAGTAGAGAGGGAGGCCAAGAGGCCTCATAGATCCGGTAGTTATAGTGGTGTTCCTTCTGGAGGTCAGTTTCACTGTGACTGGGGTCGTCCCTTCATGCATGCTCAGACGGCTCGTCAAGCTCACCATGGTGCATAATCTGTCCATGCTTTTCACATTCTCAGCAGGGTCACTCATCTCTCAATGCCTTTACAACTTAGAGTTCATCCCGTGCTCCATTGGTCCAAGGCTCGTGTATGGCAAGTTCTTCTACTAGTTATCCTGATGCACGAGGCTCCCTTCAGTTCCCACCACAAGCACATATGAGTTATTTTTGAGTGTGGGGAGTTTAGGTATATGTAAAGGCAGTGTCCTTATTGTTATGGAGGTCCAGCACAACAGAGGGGTCAGGTTACATCTTCAACACCAATTACATCACCACCCACCCAGTCAGCTTAAGGTAGAGTTCAGTTAGCTAGGGGTCTCCCAAAAGAGGGAGGCCGATCAGGTGAGGGTCAAACTCGTTTTTGTGCTCTTTCTTCCGGATCAAATGCCATTGCTTCAGGCCCACTTATCACAGGTATTCTCTAAGTATGTCACCGAGATGCCTTTATATTATTTAACCCTGGTTCCACCTATTCATATGTATCCTCGTATTTTTATCATCATCTAGATATGCCCCGTGAGTCTCTTTTTTCATATGTTTATGTATATATATCTGTGGGCAATACTATTATTGTGGACCGTGTACATAGGTCATGTATAGTGACCATTGGGGGATTTGAGACTAGATTGGACCATCTACTGCTTAGTATGGTTGATTTTTGTGTGATATCAGGTATGGATTAGTCGTCTCCCTATTATGCTATTTTAGACGGACATTATAACGTTGGAGATTTCGGGGTTGCCTCGGAATGAATGGCGAAGTTCTTTAGATTATGTTCCGAGTAGAGTGATTTCACACTTGAAGGCCCAGGGGATGGTTAGGAAGGGTTGTTTTATCCTATTTGGTTCTTGTGAGAGATATCAGTGTAGAGACCCCTACTATTGATTCTATTCCAGTGGTGCGTGATTTTTTGGATGTGTTTCCTGCAGAACTATCAGGCATGTGGCAGACACGAATATTGACTTCAATATTGATTTGGTTCCGGTCACTCAGTCTATTTATATTCCATCGTACCGTATGGTACCGAATGAGTTGAAGGAGTTGAAGGAGAAGCTTCAGGAGCTCCTTGAGAATGGATTTATTAGACCTAGTGTGTCACTATGGTGTGCACGTGTTCTATTTATAAAGAATAATGGCGGCACTATGAGAGTGTACATTGTTCATAGCCAATGGAACAAAGTCAAAATCAAGAACAAGTATCCTTTGTCACGCATTGATGATCTATTTGACCAGCTTCAAGGAGCTAGGCTGTTCTCCAAGATTGATCTCAGGTCAAGGTATCACCAATTGAAGATTTGGGACTCGGATATTCTTAATATTAGCTTTCAGGACCCGATATGGTCATTTGAGTTCCTTGTGATGTTTTTTGGGCTAACCAATGCCACAATGGGGTTCATGAATTTAATGAACAGTGTGCTTTAGCCTTATCTCAACTCGTTTGTTATTTTATTCATTGATGATATCCTGGTGCACTCTCATAGCCAGAAGGAGCATGCCCAACATTTGCTGATTGTGTTACGACGCTTGAGGGAGGATAAACTTTATGCTAAG
Source organism: Nicotiana benthamiana (assembly GCA_034376525.1). Lineage (NCBI taxonomy): Eukaryota > Viridiplantae > Streptophyta > Magnoliopsida > Solanales > Solanaceae > Nicotiana > Nicotiana benthamiana. The sequence continues at coordinate 72,874,125 of CM067332.1, forward strand.
TTCTTCAAGTGTGAGTTTTGGCTCAGTTCAGTGGCAATCTTGGGGCATGTGGTGTCTAGTGAGGGTATTCAGGTAGATCTGAAGAAGATACATGTGGTCCAAAGTTGGCCCAAACCGTCCTCAACCAAGAGATTCATAACTTTTTTGGTTTCGTAGATTATTACTGTCGGTTCATGCAGGGTTTCTCTTCTATTGCGTCGCCCTTGAGCAAATTGACCCAAAAGGGTTCTCCTTTCAGGTGGTCAGACTAGTGTGAGGCGAGCTTCCAAAAGCTCAAGACTGCCTTGATCATAACTGCGGTGTTAGTTCTGCCATCCGCTTATGGTTTCTATACAGTAGATTGTGATACTTCTCGGGTCAGCATTGTCACGCCCTAAAACCACGTGACCGGCACCTGATACTCTACCCGACCCAATTGAACCATTCCATAAATAAATACTCATCTATATGCCTAATAGGGGGATGTGAAAGCCTCTTTAAGCAAATATTTACTTCAAAGAAAATCTTCATATAGATAAAAGAGAGTTTCGTTCATGCATGCCATGTGAGTAACCATAGGATAACAAACAAAAAATGAATATTATTAATGTCTATGGAATCTCTATGAAACGGTATGACATAGCCAACCAAAGCATAACCTGGTGGCGCAAAAGAATAATATAATAAAGTCCTCCACAAGTGCGAGGGTGGAGTCTTGCCAAGAGTGTCAACATAAAACATAGAGCTGCCCTATCCACGCGATCCAGGCTGCTCAGGTCTAGTCCCTGAAAACATAAATGAAAATATGGTCGAGATATGAATCGACCATATTATGAATCGTTCCCTAACAAAAATATAGGACAAGCCTTAATGGGTGTTAAGATATGCAATAACAATTAATATAAGAAAGAGGCATTTATATCAATTAACAATTTAGAAAATAATATAAAATAATAAGATAAAACATATTTCAATGTCTTCCTTTACCGTTGATCTTTACAAAATCATGTTAGATTTTTCATTTACTGGGAGTACTACACCATCACTGACACAAGGAAAAGTTGACTAGGTTATGTACCTAGCGGCAAGTATCATATACCCTACTTGCTCAGGTCGTCTCATCGTGGTTTCACACGAATCGACTCAGTCGTACTAATAAAGTAGCACAATAGTACACCCTAATGGGGAGTACGCAACCGTAGTCCCTAATCGTAAGCTAGCTTCTACGTCTATACCGGCACATATAGTTTCATGACCTAATGAGGAAAAATATCCAAGGTCAATCTCCTTTAATAACTCCCAAAACCATTACATTTATCGATAACGATATTTATAGCCAAATCAACTATTTGAAAATAGTTAAATCCAAAGTATTTCACAACTCATATAATTGCGTTTAAAAATATATTACAAGTGCTTCTCATTTATTTAGTCTTAAAATTTATATAATATTTTGAGAAAATAATATTCATAGCACTCAAATCTTTTATGATGCAAAAAACGGTACAATCCTAACTCGCTCGTCCCACAAGATAGGACTCACATTTAGAAGATTAATTTAATCGTCGTTCGATATGAGTTTGGAGAAAAGCTCCAAAGGTAATTACCTCAAATTTCTTCCAACCTTATCCCAAATGATCCAATAATGCCGACGAGTCACAATGTACGTATACGAACTCACAAATTTAATAACGTGTCATAACAATATCAACTAACCCAACTAAGTATCTCACACTTTAGTTTCAATTTCATAAGTTTAGCAAAAATCTCCATTTCATCATTTGAAGGTAAATCCTTGAATTTTAACTCCAAATCCTTCATTAAGCATATTATGGGATCTAGTCGTTCCCCTAGAAGCTCAAAACAACATTGTTCAAATAAGACCCAACATTATTGATCATCCCTACCAACCAATTCTTCTAGAGTTTTATAAATAGATATTTAAATAAAATTCCATCTTCATAGGTACACTCTACCAGGAGTATAATACTTAAGTTTGGAGTGGAGAGGTTACCTCTTTGTCAACTCTAGAATTTTTAAAATTTGAGTTCTTGAAGTGTCCTTTAAATTTTTTTCAAAGATATATGAATTCCATGATGTTGGAGGGTTAAGAAATGTAATAAATGAACCAAATCTACTAAAGTGTTATAAATAGAGAGATTTTACACTTCTATTTAAGGTGAATGTCTTTAATTAGAGAGATTCTAGAGTCCTATTATTGGTAGCTAGATCATCCCACTCCCTATAAATAAAGGGGTCTTCTACCATTGTAATATATCCCTAACAATCTCTAAGTATCAATAAGAATACTTCTCTCTCTCTATTCTCTCGATTGCTCTTGTTCTTGCATTATTGTTCTTGTCTTTATATTATTTCATAACACGTTATCAGCACGAGACTCTACCGTCTCAAGAACCATTCTCGAAAAATCTAAGGTATTTCCCTCTTCCTAATTTAATTTTCGATTATGTCTGACATTACGAAAAGAATGTTCGTTGCCCTTGAAATTTCGGGCAAGAACTATATGACATGGGTGTTGGATGCTGAAATCCACTTAGATGCTATGGGTCTCGGAGACACCATCAAAGATAGAGAAAAAGCATCCACCCAAGACTGTGCGAAGGCCTTGATTTTCTTGCGCCATCACCTTGATGAAGGTTTGAAGATTGAATATCTCACCGTCAAGGATCCACTCATCTTGTGGAACGGCTTAAAGGAGAGATATGACAACCTGAAGTTGGTCACTCTGCCACAAGCACGATATGATTGGGCTCACCTGAGGCTCCAGGACTTTAAGTCCGTTTCTGAATATAATTCTGCAATGTTCAGAATTACTTCTAAATTGAAGCTATGCGGAGATAAAATCTCCGATTATGATATGCTTGAGAAAACGTTTACAACGTTTCATGCCTCCAATATGGTACTGCAACAACAGTACAGAGAGAAAGGCTTTACAAAGTACTCTGAACTGATTTCTCTTCTACTAGTGGCTGAGCGAAATAATGACCTGCTCATGAGAAATCACGAAAATCGACCCACTGGGTCTACACCACTGCCTGAAGCAGATAAGGTGCACTCTCATTATGCCAAACATGAAAAGGGCCATGGTCATGGTCGTAAACGGGGTCATAGCCAGGGACGTAGACAAGGAAGAAATTCCAATGAAGTCCGTCAACCCCCAAGGAGAGATAACCGCCGAAAGCAGAAACGGGGTCATGAAGATCCTAAGGCAAATGATTCAGAAACTATATGTTATCGTTGCGGTGGGAAAGGGCACTGGTCAAAGACTTGCCGTATACCAAGACACTTGGTTGATCTTTATCAAGCATCTCGAAAGAGAAAAGGCCCTGAAACAAATTTTGTCTATGACGACAACTTGGACATCACCCACCTGGATGTGGCAGACTTCTTTGAGCAACCCGAGGGGAAAATAGACCACCTAATCGGTGATGGGTCCGTGATGAAAGAAGATGGAGTTATTTGATTTTGTTCTACTTATTTGTATTAGTTAGTGAATAAACTAATAGTCATTAGTATTAGCTCGTATTAGTTAGTTCATGATGCAATGTTAGCAGTAGTTCTTTAGAATGTCTTCAATATGCTCAAATATCAATAATATTTTTATTTTCCAGTAGGGATAATCGACTAGCCTGAAAAACTAGTCGATTATCTAATATTTTGCATTAAAGCTGAAAAACAATTGATCGACAATCGATTGTCTATGTCTAACAATCGATTGTCGTTAAGACAGTGTAATCTGGAAATTTTCAAAAATCATCCACAATCGATTGTCTATGTCTAACAATCGATTGTCTTGAAACAGTGTGATCTGGAATTTTTCAAAATAGCCAACAATCGATTGTCTATGTCTAACAATCGATTGTCGTTAAGACAGTGTAATCTGGAAATTTTCAAAATAGCCAACAATCGATTGTCTATACTTAACAATCGATTGTCTTAAAACAGTGTGATCTGGAATTTTTCAAAATAGCCAACAATCGATTGTCTATACTTAACAATCGATTGTCTTAAAACAGTGTGCTCTGGAATTTTTCAAAATAGCCAACAATCGATTGTCTATACTTAACAATCGATTGTCTTAAAACAGTGTGCTCTGGAATTTTTTAAAATAGCCAACAATCGATTGTCTATATTTAACAATCGATTGTCTTAAGACAGTGTGATCTGAAGTTTTTCAAAATAACAAATAATCGATTGTGTGTGTTTAACAATCGATTGTCAATGTTCAACAATCGATTGTTTGTGTTTAACAATCGATTGTTTGAAGAAAATGCTTAAACTGAAATTTTCAAACTGCAAAGTAATCAATTATGGATAACATATCTGATTTTGTTAGTCAACTGTTAGCAGCAGATTTTGAAAATATTATGTGACACAAACGAATTGAACTTGTTTATTCTTATGTTCGTGTATCTCTTTTGTATGTCAAACTATGGGATAGCAAATATGGATATCTCACAAAGCGAACTTGGATCAACGTCCAACTTTAAAAGTATTTGCCTAGTTGATTCATGTACTACACATACAATACTCAAAGAAAAGAAATATTTCTCTCAACTAAATATGTGTAAGGCAAACGTTACTACAATCTCTGGAAGTAGTAAATTGATTGAAGGCTCCGGAAGAGCAATTGTAACTCTGCCCAAAGGCACGACGTTAATCATAGAGAATGCAATGTTCTCCTCCAAGTCTAAGAGAAACTTGTTGAGTTTTAAAGATGTACGCCGGAATGGCTATCATATTGAGACAATGGATGAAGATAATCTTGAATATCTCGTCATCACAAAGAATGTCTCCGGCCAAAAGAGGGTTATTGAGAAATTCCCGTCTTTATCTTGTGGCCTGTATTGGACAAGAATTAGTGCAATTGAGGCACATTCAACAGTAAACCAAAGGGTTACTGATTCCAATACCTTTATACTTTGGCATGATCGATTGGGACACCCAGGATCGGTCATGATGAGACGGATTATAGAAAGCTCATATGGGCATCCGTTAAAGAATTTCAAAATTCTTTCGAATAATGAATATCCTTGCACTTCGTGTTATCAAGGCAAGTTGATTATCAGGCCATCACCAACAAAGGTTGGGACTGAGTCACCCACGTTTCTGGAACGTATACAAGGGGACATTTGTGGACCTATTCACCCACCTAGTGGGTCGTTTAGGTATTTCATGGTCTTGATAGACGCATCCTGTAGATGGTCTCATGTGTGCCTGTTGTCATCACGCAACCTTGCGTTTGCGAAATTAATGGCACAAATAGTTCGACTACGAGCACAATTTCCAGATAATCCAATCAAGTCCATTAGACTGGATAATGCTGCTGAGTTTACATCCCAAGCATTTAATGATTATTGCTTATCAATCAGGATAAAAGTTGAACATTCTGTAGCTCATGTTCACACTCAAAACGATCTTGCAGAATCGTTAATTAAACGCCTGCAGTTGATTGCAAGGCCATTACTTATGAGAACGAGGCTGCCCACTTCGGTATGGGGTCACGCCATCTTACATGCAGCAATGCTAATTCATCTCAGACCGACGAGTTACCACAAGTATTCCCCGTTGCAATTGGTTTTGGGTCATGAACCCAATATATCCCATTTAAGAATTTTTGGATGCGCAGTATATGTGCCTATAGCACCGCCATCCCGCACCAAAATGGGTCCGCAAAGAAGGTTAGGAATATATGTTGGGTTTGAATCGCCCTCCATCATTCGCTACCTCGAAACATTGACAGGCGACGTGTTTACTGCTCGATTTGCAGACTGTCGATTCGATGCGACACTTTTCCCAAAATTAGGGGGAGAAGTTGGTGAAACCAAACGGGAAATTTTGTGGAAAAATGCATCATTATCTCATCTTGATCCACATACCTCTATTTGTGAAAGAGAGGTACAAAAGATTATCCATTTGCAAAGAATAGCAAATCAAATGCCTGACGCATTTACGGACTTGAAGAGGATAACGAAATCCCACATTCCCGCGGAAAATGTTCCAATCCGTATTGATGTCCCTATTGGACAATCATCTAGTGTCATAACCAATGAGTTGAATGCACGCCTGAAGCGTGGCAGACCATTAGGTTCCAAAGATCGAAATCCTAGAAAGAGGAAAAAGAATGATCAAAATGACACCACGAAAGAATCTCATGATTTAACAAATTCTGAGATTCATGAAGAATCCATTGAGCCCGAGACTCTGGAAAATACGGAACTATCCCTAAATCCAATTAATATTGAGGCAAATATTAATCGAGTGGATATTGTGGTGGATAATGCCTTTGCTTATAATGTCGCATCTAGCATTATGCAAGAATGTGAGGATCTCAAACCTCAATCTGTTGAAGAATGTCGAAAAAGACAGGATTGGCCAAAGTGGCAAGAAGCAATTCAATCAGAATTGAATTCGCTGGCAAAACGTGAAGTTTTTGGCCCTATAGTTGAAACACCTAATGGTGTTAAGCCTGTCGGCTATAAATGGGTCTTTGTACGCAAAAGAAATGAGAAAAACGAGGTACAAAGATATAAGGCACGCCTTGTTGCACAAGGTTTTTCTCAAAGGCCTGGTGTCGATTATGAAGAGACATATTCGCCTGTAATGGATGCGATAACCTTTCGTTATCTCATAAGTTTTGCTGTCCATGAAAAGCTTGACATGCACTTAATGGATGTAGTTACTGCCTATCTTTATGGCTCACTTGATAATGAGATATACATGAAAATTCCCGATGGACTCAAGATGCCAAACGCGCATAATTCAAAATCTCGGGAAATGTTCTCAATTAAATTGCAAAGATCCTTGTATGGTCTAAAGCAATCTGGACGAATGTGGTATAATCGTCTTAGTGAGTACTTGTTAAAAGAAGGTTATATAAATGACGCCATTTGCCCGTGTGTTTTTATAAAGAAAACAACATCGGAATTTGTTGTACTTGCCGTATATGTCGATGACATAAACCTTATTAGAACCCCTATAGAACTCCAAAAGGCAATTGATTATCTAAAGGATGAATTCGAGATGAAAGATCTCGGAAAGACTAAACTATGTCTTGGTTTGCAAATTGAATATTTGGCAAACGGAATTTTTGTTCATCAATCTACCTATACAGAAAAGGTACTGAAACGATTTTACATGGATGAAGCACATCCTTTAAGTACACCGATGGTTGTTCGATCACTTGATGTGAACAAAGATCCATTCCGACCACAAGAAAGGAATGAAGAGCTACTTGGTCCTGAAGTACCATATCTTAGCGCAATTGGCGCACTAATGTATCTTGCAAATACTACAAGGCCTGACATATCCTTTTCAGTTAATGTCTTAGCAAGATTTAGCTCGGCTCCTACGAGGAGACATTGGAATGGGATCAAACACATATTGCGGTACCTAAAGGGAACTACCGATATGGGCTTATTTTATGGCAAGAATTGCAGCCCGGATCTTGTTGGTTATGCTGATGCTGGATATTTGTCCGACCCACACAAGGCTCGATCTCAAACGGGTTATGTGTTTACCTGTGGAGAAACCGCCATATCTTGGCGATCGACTAAGCAATCAATTGTGGCTACTTCATCTAATCATGCCGAGATAATTGCTATTCATGAAGCAAGTCGGGAGTGTGTGTGGTTGAGGTCTATAATACATCATATCCAAGACAAATGTGGTTTGAAGTGTGATAAACTACCCACAACTTTGTATGAAGACAATGCAGCATGTATAGCTCAATTGAAGGGAGGATTCATAAAAGGAGATAGAACGAAGCATATTTCACCAAAGTTATTCTTCACACATGATCTTCAAAAGAATGGTGATATCAATGTTCAACAGATTCGTTCAAGCGACAATATGGCTGATTTGTTCACAAAATCTCTACCAAAGTCAACCTTCAAGAAGCTAGTTCACAAGATCGGGATGCGAAGACTTAAGGACATAAATTGATGTTCTTATCAGGGGGAGTTAATGCGCGTTGCACTCTTTTTCCCTTACAAGGTTTTGTCCCACCGGGTTTTCCTTGCGAGGTTTTTAATGAGGCAACCAATAGGCGCATATTCAAACATGTGTACTCTTTTTCCTTACTTTAATTTTTCCCATTGGGTTTTGTTTTAAGGTTTTAACGAGGCACATCATTGAATAGACATTCAAGGGGGAGTGTTATAAATAGAGAGATTTTACACTTCTATTTAAGGTGAATGTCTTTAATTAGAGAGATTCTAGAGTCCTATTATTGGTAGCTAGATCATCCCACTCCCTATAAATAAAGGGGTCTTCTACCATTGTAATATATCCCTAACAATCTCTAAGTATCAATAAGAATACTTCTCTCTCTATTCTCTCGATTGCTCTTGTTCTTGCATTATTGTTCTTGTCTTTATATTATTTCATAACATAAAGAAAGATATTTAATTCTTATCTTGAGAGGTTATCTCTTTGTCAACGCATCCCTCTTAGCGTCGATCCATATGCCTTTATCTTTGGCTCCTTTCTTTTCCCCAATTCTTTAATCCTTTTCATTCCAACAAATCCAAACACGTAAGTTACTTAAAAGGAAGATCTGATTCAACTGTTTCAATGCACTTGACATCTCCATTTTCTTTGTAATAATTTCAATGACCTTTTCTCTTTTATTACCATTGTCCAACACTTGACCATTCACAAAAATAGTTATCCCAATAGTTTTTTTCTCCACCCATGTGATATCATATAACTGGACTTTAATTAAATTACATCTTTAAGCTCAAAATTAATCTGAATTAATTATGAAAATTTATGGGGCTTTACATTCTCCTCCACTTACAAATATTCGTCCTCGAATGTAAATCTTTGTCATGTTAAATTTCAAAAAGCATGATCTCCAAAACTTTCGTACTTCCCAATTCCTAAAGATTTTAAATTTGGCTAACTCTGCTATATTTTAAAAAATTTGCCAGAGTTTTTTCTGTTTATAGGCCTATCCAAAAAAAATAAAAAATTAACCTGACAGCGAGCCACAAGAGTACAATATAAAAGGCCCTACATGGCTCTACTCATCATAACTACATTAATAAATGCCTTTATGACTTCATATATCTCCAACTACCATTACATAGCCTCTCCCGGCATTACCACAATAAAACTTATTACCATATAATAAGCCTAACAACCATGTACAATAGATGAACAAATCAATCACTTATCCCATGGAAGTAAATTATGATAACTCTAAAGTCAATATTTCAAAATGTAGTGGAAGTCGCGAATAAGTGAGGGTATCGGATTTTCATATCCTCCTCAGCCTCCCAAGTAGCCTCCTCAACGTCATGATTACGCCATAACACTTTAACTGAAGCTATATCTTTATTCCTCAACCTAGAACTTTCCTATCAAGAATCTCAACCGGCTCTTCTTCATAAGATAAGCCGCCATTTATCTCTACTACCTTCGGTGAGATGATGTGAGCAAGATCGGGCATATACCCCCGTAGCATCAACACATGAAAAACATGATTTGAACCAAGGTCATCGATGCAGGCAACTCTAGCTTGTAGGTTACTTCACCAATCCTTTTCAAGATTCGATATGGACCAACGAATCGACGACTTAGCTTGCCCTTCTTCCCAAATCTCATTCCCTTCATTGGCGATACTTTCAAGAACAATTGATCATCCTCTTTAAACTCCAACTTACGTCGATGCACATCTGTATAGCATTTTGTCGGCTTTGAGCAGTCTTAAGTCATTGTTTAATCAAAGACACCTTCTCTAAGGAATCATGTAAAAGATCGCAACCAAGTAGCCGTATCTCAATCGGCTCAAATCATCCAATAACTGACCTACAATTCGTCCATACAAATCCTCACAGGGAGCCATCTAGATACTAGCATGATAGCTATTATTGTAGGAAAATTCAATCAGAGGTAAGTGGTCTTCCCAATTCCCACCAAATCCAAGGACACAAAGCCGCAACATGTCCTCAAGCGTCTGAATAGTCCTCTCAGCCTGCCCGTCAATCCGTGAATGAAAAGCAGTACTCAAGCTAACACTTGAACCTAATCCTTCTTGAAAGAACTGCCAAAAATGAGCAGTAAACTGGCCACTCTGTCACATATAATAGAAACTAGAATACCACGAAGTCTGACAATTTCTTTCTAGCACAGCTTAGCATATTATGGTGCCATGTTAGTCATCTTTACCTGTAAGAAATGCGCTGGCTTTGTCAGTCGGTCTATAATTAGCCAGATAGAGTCATGCTTCAAGCGAGTGCGTGGAAACCCCATAACAAGGTCCATATTAATCATCTCCCACTTCCAAAGTGGAATCACAATATTATGAGCCAACCCACCGATCTTTCATGCTCAGCTTTTACTTGCTGGCAATTTAAACATCTTGCCACAAAGTCCAAAATGTTTTCCTTCATTCGATTCCACCAATAAATCTACCGCAAGTCTTTGTACATTTTTGTGGACCCTGGATGTATAGAATATCTTGAAATGTGTGCCTCATCCATAATTTCATGATGAAGCCCATCGACATCTTGCATGCACAAGCGATCGTTTATTTTCAACACTCCATCTTCGTCAAGAGAAAATACAAGGATATCTTTGGATTGAAAACCATTTTGAATGTTCACCAATTTTGGATCTTCAAATTTCTTAACCTTAACATGCTCAATAAGAGAGGAACGTGCTATGGCACAGGTGGCAAGCTCTTTATTTATCATTAAATGTGCCAAGGTACCTCTTGATTTTTGGCTTAGCGCATCGGCTGCCACATTCGCCTTTCCCGGATGGTAATGGATGATTAAATCATAATCCTTCAAAAGTTCTAACCATCTCCCTTGCCTCAAGTTTAGTTCCCTTTGCTTGAATATATATTGCTAGCTTTTATGGCCGGTATATACTTCACAATGCACACCATACAAATAATGCCGCCAAATTTTCAAAGCAAATACCACCACGGAAGTTCCAAGTCATGGGTTGGATAGTTCTTCTCATGGATCTTCAGCTTTCTAGAAGCATATGCAATAACCTTACCTTTTTGCATCAAGACACAACCCAACCCAACTTTAGAGGCATCACAATATCCACAAATCCATCTGAACCTGTTGTAAAAGTTAACACCGGTACTGTAGCCAATCTAGCTTTCAACTCATTAAAACTTATTTCACTGGCATTCGACAACTGGAACTTGCTGCTTTCTGTGTCAACTTGGTTAAAGAAGATGCAAGAGTAGAAAATCTTTCAACAAATCACTGATAGTAGCCACTAATCCCAAAAAAACTAAGAATCTCTATCGATGTAGTTGGTCTAGGCCAACTCTTAACCACTTTAATCTTTTGAGGATCAACCTTAATACCTTTGCAAGATACCACATGACCCAAGAATGCCACGGATTCGAGACAAAATTCACACTTAGAGAATTTGGCATATGACTCGTTCTCCAAAAGCGTTTGTAATACTATTCTCAAATGATTGGCATGCTGCTCTTGACTCTACGAATAGACTAATATGTCATCAATGAAAACAATTATGAACCTGTCAAGAAATGGTTTAAAACCCAATTCATTAGATCCATAAAGTCCACGAGTGCATTTGTTAACCCAAATGACATCACCAAAAATTCATAATGCCTGTAGCGGGTCTGAATGGCCGTTTTGAGAATATCTTTCTCTCGAATTTTCCCCTGATGATACCCTGACCTTAAATAAATCTTCGAGAAGGATTTCCCCCCTGACAAATGGTCAAACAAGTCGTCTATCTGAGGTAGTGGGTACCTATTCTTGATGGTCACTTTGTTAAGTTGCTTGTAGTCAATTACACATCCTCAAAAAACCATCTTTCTTTTTCACAAACAACACTAGTGCACCCTAAGGAGACATACTACGTCTAATAAAACCTTTATCCAGTAAATCTTTCAATTTCTCCTTCAATTCTGTTAACTTGGTTGGATCCATTCGGTATGGGGGAATAGATATCCGCTGAGTATCTGGCACCACATCTATCCCAAAGTCGATGACTCGATCTGGTGGAATACTCGGAAGCTCATCAAGAAAAACATTAGAAAACTTATTAATGAATGGCACAAACTAAATTCTTGCTACCTCCACAGTTGTGTCAGTAACTCTGACTAAATAATAAAGATATCCCTTCATAATCATCTTTTTCACCTTAAGGCATAAAATAAACTTACCTCGAGGCTCAACAATATTTTCCTTCCACTCACGAACTGACTCATTGGGAAACTCAAACTTGACCACTTTAGCATGGAAATCAAGAATATCATAACACTTTTATAACTAATTATCCCCATGATTACATAAAAGGCAACCATTTTCTAGCTCAATGAGGTTTGTTGTAGTCTCTCGATCTTGAATTATAATCACACAACCCCTATAGACGCGGGAGGCAATAAGAGAATCTCCCACCATAGTCGACACATCAAATGGTTCAAGTAGTTGTTTTGGCTCTATCCCAAAATCCAAAGCAAAGTACGAAGTAACATATCAAAAAGTAGATCCGTATCCATAAGAGCATAAGCATCTAGATTACAAACAGTAAGTATACCTGTGAAGATTTCATCTAAAGCCTTTGTAGTAGGGCGTGTAGGCATGGCATAGAAACAAGGATGAGTCCCCTGAGAAGTGGCAGCTGTATGCGGCGCCTTTTTCTAAATTCTACCCACTATGGGCTCTATTACCCCTAGGTGGGTGTGGTGCAACCGAAGTTTGTAGCCATAGAAGATGTCGGATGAGCTCACGAACCCTGTTTCCCATTGGGGAAAAACTTTCGAATATGACCTATCAACCCGCAACCATAGCATGGACCACGGAGTCCCCTTATAATATTCGACTGATGCTGATGAGAACCCACACTACTCTGAACATGATGTGCAGTACGGTGCTCACTTTGAATGGTCCTAGACTGGTCTCTATGTCCGAAACTGTATGCCACTGAAGGGATACTGAAATCTACCTGCACCCTAGACTGTGGTGAACAGATGCCCCTCTACTGCCCTACACATTGCATGATTTAGGCACTGCACTAAAAGTGCCAAAAGTACGGGCCCTTTTGTTTTTCTCCTTGTTGGCCTTCTCCTCCTGATGAATCCTTTCGAGATCCATTACTAGGTCTAGAAAGTCAGTAAAGGTAGTATTTCTTCTCCCACTATCTGTATCTTTTCTGATGCCCGAAATCAAGCCACGAGCTAAGCAATCAATCTTCTCATCCCCAGTGGGGATGAGGTGGGGAGCATAACGAGATAATTTCTCAAATTTTATGTTGTACTCTAGGACTGTCATGGTATCCTACTTCAAGGTTGTGAGCACATAATTTTTGTCCTATATGAATGGCTCCCATAAATTCAAACAAAATTATTTCGTTCATTGTTTGCAATTTTGTAGATTTTTTTGTGACCTTTCATGTTAATTGCTCGCATCTTTTTTGTGCATTTTAATTAATGAAAAATAAATAAATATACAAATGTTGCATTTTGCATTTAGGATTTAATTCTACATTTTAGGACTTAGGAAAATGTCCACAATGTGATTTGGAGGTCGTGATAGGATTAGGCTTGAATTGGCGAAAGTTAGAATTTGGCAATTTTGATCAGTAGTGAAAATTTTGATATCGGGAACGGATTGGAATTCCGAAAATTGGAGTAGCTATGTGGTATCATTTTGACTTGTGTGTAAAATATAAAGTCATTCAGACGTAGTTTAATATGTTCCAGCATCATTTGCGGAATTTAGAAGATTAGAAGTTCTTAGGCTTGAATCTAAGTGTAATTTGGTATTTTGATGTTCTTTTCAGCTATCTGAAGGATTGGCTAAGTTTGTATGATGTTATGGAACATGTCAGTATGTTTGGCCGATGTCTTGAGGGCCTTAGGGTGATTCCGAGTGGTTAACGAAGGGTTTGGAACTTGGAAAATGCTTCTAAAGCTGATGGTTATTGTGTCTTCTGCACCTGTAGAGTGGAAGCCGCAGGTGCGAGCCCGTATGAGTGACTGAGGAGTCGCAGATGCTGCCATAGAGGACTTGGGCAGGAACCAAAGGTGCAAGGTAGTTCCGCACTTGCAAGATCGCTAATGCGGTCTAGAGGCACCAAAGCAATCCCATGGATTTTAAGTGATTTCCACAAAAGCAAAGCTGGGACCGTAGATGCGGTGAAGGACCGCAGGTGCGACAATGTATAAATAGAGGACTTCGTGATTTTTCCTCATTTCCACCATTTTCAACTCGGACTTTGGAGCTTTTGAGGTGATTTTTGAAGGGGGTTCAAGGATTTTTTATGAGGTAGGTCCCTTGAGCCTAAGTACCCTTAGCTATGGTGTTTTCCCATTGATTTCTCATCTAAGTGGGGTTTTGAAGTGAAAATTGGGGGTTAGGCCTTGGGATATTGGAGAGTGTAATTTGGGGAATTGACGATCCTAATAATGTCGGATTTTGATAAATTTTATATGGTTAGACTCGTGAGTGAATGAGCTATCCGGTTTTGTAAATTTTTTCGGATTTCAAGACGTGGGCCGGGATCCGGGTTTGAGCCAATTTGGGGATTTGAGTCCAATTTAGTAGTTTTTCTAGTGGAATTGATTCTTTTGGCATATATTGATTGAGCCGATGTCGGGATTTATTTTCGCACATATGTTTTGGGGTTCACCTTGTTTTACGGTAAAGATTTCAGTTATTTGAAGAGTCTTGATTATTTATGGTTATTGTTGAAAGTATTTTGGTAATGTCGGCTGGCCTAGTATCATTGATAGGCGCTATCACGATGGTTCGTGCTTTGGGTCATGACAAGAATAATATTGTGTATTAGCAATGCACGGGTTAGTAATGTTAATATAAGTTATGCAGAGATTATTTCTTATTCACTGTTTGGTGAGATGTAAAGGGCATAAAATGCTCTTTTACTATATCAAATAGGACATGCTAGCGCTCCATTAAAAGTTAGTCTCTATTCTGCCTCAGCCGTCAACTAATGGGCTCGTATATGCCCTTCATCACTTACGTGAGACTCATAAAGCCACGTGGAATATATGTGAGAGGAAGTTAGACCTATTTCAAATTATACAGGGGCATATATGAGTCAGTTACTATAGTCATTTCTTAAAACACTTGATAACTGCATATCAGTTTACTTAAACACCTATTTGACAACACCAAACTAATTATCATAGCAAATAAACTCAGTCATAGACACAACAAAGGAACATCAATGACTTTATTAAATCCATGTACAAAAACATTAAGCTTCATTACATAATAAAAGGAAACTATTAAGACACAATAACACTAACATTACATACATTTCCCACTGATCCAATGAACATAACAAGATATCTTAATATCACATATATAAAAATTCATATCTTCTTCCGAAATTTAGCATCAAGCACAACTGAGTACTCTAAATCGATGACTTTCTTCATTAGAACATTTCTTTCTCATTCCAATAAGGCTTCTATTCCCGCATGATCGACGACCATCATAACATTCTCAAGATCAATTTTTTCTTTGGAGAGCATTCCTTTAAAGGAGTAGAGCTTCATTTTCCTTCTTTAAATTACATATGAGATTTGAAACTCCAGGAGGAAGCTCTTCATCTTGCCATTTCCAATAGGAATATTTTTCATCCTAAAAATCAAAAATAATATAACAAATTCACAATCAATTCGGAATAATTAAACGAACCCATCAAAAAGTTTACTTACCTCAAGCTTCGGCCACTTGAAAAACCTTCTCCCGCATTTAAAGGTGTCCATGTCATGATGTAATTGGCAATACGTCCGTAATGACACCTCATATTCGACCTATTTGAGCTACTATAACATTCCGACATTGTCTTTTGTTGTCTTTTATTATGATTCGACCCCTTTGAGCTACTAGGATTTAATGAAGTTATTGTCGTTTGTTTGAATGTTTGTGTCTATGACTTAGTTTATTTGTTGTGATAATTAGTTGGGTGTTGTCAAATAGGTGTTTAAGTGAACTAATATGGAGCTGTGAAGTGTTTGAGAAATGAATATTATAACTGATATATGCCCCTATACAATTTAAACTAGGTCTAACTTGCTCTCTCATATATTTCACGTGGCTTTATGAGTCTTCCGTTAGTTAAGGAGGGCATATACGGGCCTATTTGTTGACGGCAATGGCAGAATATGGACGAACTTTTAATGGAGGACTGGCATGTCCTATTTCATATGGTAAAGGGGCATTTTAGGCCCTTTTCAAAAAATTAAAATGCATTGCATAGCTTTTTTAAAAAGTAGTTGTTTACAAATTGCTCTCCATATTCTTTAGTTATACAAAAATGCCCTCCATACCATGATTTGCTATGTATTAGTTATACATAGGATAATATCAAATAAGTTGTATAACTAATACTTGCATTAATAATACATAGGTTGAAAAAGTGCACCAAACAAGAGATTAATAATACCAAAACTAATATAAGTATTATTTTCTCTAATGAATGTATTATTTTCTCCAATGCATCCTATCAAACGATTCCTTATAATGCGCTTAATAACTTGAGGGTGTACGTCTATTGATATGAAAATTTATTTAACCAAAAAAAATTATCAATATGTGATTCTGAAAGTGCAATTCACCTGGTCTATAAGATGAGGGGTTGAAATAGAAGGTAACTGTGTCGAGCATATATGATGGTGTTATTGAGTGTGTAGTAGTGATGTTGCGCGGAATCTCCAATTATGCTACTGCGTTCGTGGATTATCAATAAGTCGCATTCAATACGCAACTTATAAGTTCCATTTTACAAACAAGATCTAGCTATAAGTCCCATTCATCATTACAATTTAGGTTAATACTTTCAATACTTAATGACAATTACAAGTCACATTTCTGAAATGTGATTTATAATTTGTAATTTATAAATGGGGTATTATCACTTTTAGCTAGCGCCAGAAACTAATTACATTTGATAGCCGAAAATATATATATATATATATATATATATATATATATATATATATATATATATATATATATATATATATATATATATATATATATATATATATATATATATATATATATATATATATATATATTTAATTATTCTTTTATGAGCGGTTATTCAGTGTTATTTTTTCTTTAAAGTTGCATTTAAATTATGATTTAAGCTAACATCATATCTCGGTACATTACCTCAGTTAGCTCAAAACGCATACACCTTATGTATTTTTGAAACTTCGAAAAACATTACACACTAATAAAAATTTATTCGCCAAAATGAGCTCTTAAGAACAAGGAGATGCTCAAGCGTAATGTGAAACATTAAAAGTTAGAAGTAAACTTACTAATTAACAAGAATAAATAATATTTGTATTTATAGTTTACAAAAAATACTAACTAAAAATACTAACTAAATGCCCTAGATTTTTGTTCAAGCTATGAGTTTTCTATGGAGATTGTTTGATCAAAAAGTGTTAAGTTTTTTATTAAACTAATTAATGAAGAAATGGAGGGTGAATCCTAATTAAACATAATAAATTCAAGGTCTGAAGTTGAGGTATATAGTGATATGAGACTGTGTTAAAGAATAATAAATATCAATTATGTGTTCAATGATTCAACGAATATAGTAATATAAGCATGCAATAAATGTGATAATAGCAATAAGTATAATAAGGAGGAAATTATCACCCAAATGTTATGTGACTTGGATGATTCTGGTAATAGATTATCAGGATAGACAAGGAATCTTTGGATCTTGTGAATGAACAACGTAAATTGAATAATGTAATCGGTAAACAAGCTTTGATATATTTTTTATAATCAACCCTTTACAATGTGTTCTTACCAAAAAGGAAGATCCCTTTTGTTATTTATCTCTTCTTATGTATAGGGAAAATTTCTAAAAAACCCTAAAAAAATACAATAATTTTATTTTAACTTATCCTATCGTTATTTTCATACACCCGTTGCTTGACCTTGCTACTAATCTTTTTTAACAATTCCTCACCCTCATGTCGTGATCAGCTTAATCTTCGACCATGTCCATTTACCGGTATTAAG
Source organism: Nicotiana benthamiana (assembly GCA_034376525.1). Taxonomy (NCBI): domain Eukaryota; kingdom Viridiplantae; phylum Streptophyta; class Magnoliopsida; order Solanales; family Solanaceae; genus Nicotiana; species Nicotiana benthamiana. The sequence continues at coordinate 72,892,148 of CM067332.1, forward strand.
TCTCATTCAAATTAAGAGCTGTGAGTTTTCTATCGACCTTATAATAGTAGCACCTGTCCGTTCATATTATTTATTATTTCTCCATATCGATCTTCTTTTTTCTTTTTTTATATATTTAGTGGATTCCAATAATTTGGTAGAATAATAACTTGTCTAGAGGTGAAAAGGAAAAAAAAAAGGACAATCAAAGCACAACAATATTAACACGTTTCAAACACTATCTACATATTTGGATATACTTTTAAATCTCATTTAAAAAGTTAACAGTCGTGCTTTCGACCAACATTTCCAATTACCCAATCTCTATCATGGTATAAATCACTTTCGTGCTACTTTCCTTTGATTTTATTCTCGGGTGAAAATAATATATTATGAATGATCTTTTTATACTGTCAGAACAAATATTTATAAGTAACTCTTCTTAAAACACAATTTATAATTTTGATAAATAACACAAGTTACTAGCTAGAATAGATTAAGGTAATCTGATAGTGCAAAATTTTTTAATACTAAATATATAATTTAAACTCATTATAAAAAGAAAAAAAAGAAACACTAGGTAAGCTATATGATGGATGATTACAATTTACAATTGCTTCATTAAGTATATACATTACCCCCCCCCCCCCCTCCCACACACACACAAAATAAAATGTTACACAATTGAAAATATTTGTAATTTATTTATTTGACTAGATTTGCATACAATTCGTTCTGATAAATGATAATTCATCGAACTTCTACTATTCGAAAATAACTCATCTTATTTTGCTTTAATATATTTTACAATTAAAATACGACAAAACTCGCGGTAGTACTTTTACTCAAAAACAACAAATACAAAATAATACTTTAAGTTGGTTAAAAAATCTAAAAACCTAATCAACACAATGAATTTTTATGAGGGAGTAAATTCTTATGGTTGGATAAATACTTCTGCCACTCATCTCACCTAGTACGTGTGTGTTTATTTTATTAGGAAATATTGTAAATATCTTTTGTGTATCTTTTTATTATTGGTAAAATATTCTCTCATTAATTGTACAATCCTATAGTTGGTAGGTTTTGATTTTCCTTCATCATTGTACAATCCTATAGCTGGTAGGTTTTGATTTCTCTGTACTCTATATAAACTTTGGTGAGCAATACAAGAAACTCACTTCTCCAAAACTCTCTACATGGTATCATACGCCAGTGGCTTATCGCCAAACAAACCCTAAATACATACTACCCGCCGCCGTCGTAGCTCCTCTCATCGGAGCCCGTCGCCGCCGCCGCTGCACTAATCGGCATCCCTCTTTTTCTCGACGTCGTTCAGCGCCTCCTCCCCTTGCCTCGCGCTCATGGCCGCCACGATGTCAATCACGCCTCTCCAGTCGATTGCCATAAATGCATCGGCTCAAATCCCACTCAAATTGGACTCCACTAATTACCTGGCGTGGAAATTTCAATTTCGAACCCTGCTTACGAGTTACGATCTCCTCGGCTTCTTGGACGGATCGAAGCCATGCCCACCGGCCACTATCGTCGACAACGATGTGACTTCCCCCAATCCAGCATATCCTTACTGGATTCGCCAGGACAACCTTATTCTCAGTGCCATCATCTCGTCGATCACACCGACGATCATCTCCTTCATTGCCGCTGCATAAACCTCTAAAGAGGCCTGGGACATCCTCGCGCGCACATACGGCACCGCTTCTCGTGGTCGTATCATGGCTCTCAAACAGCAGCTCCACAATCCGGTAAAAGGTTCTAAATCTATTACTGACTTTATGCACGGTATTCGCATGATTGTGGATGAATTATCTCTCCTGGGTGTTGCCGTTGATTCTGAGGATCTTGTCATAAAGGTTCTAAATGGTCTTGATGACCCGTATATGGAACTCTCTCATGCCATCCAAGCCCGTGAGTCTCCCATCTCTTTTGCTGAATAACATGACAAACTGTTAAGCATGGAGGCTCAGATTACTGCTCGTGTGCCGGCCACCTCCGTCACATCCGACTCGGCTCCGTCGGCTGCCTTCGTCGCCGGACAGCAGCCAGTCTGTCAAAGATTCGGTAGCCACGGGCGCGGCCACATCAGTCGCGGGTCAGTCTCCGGTCGCGGTGGTTACTCCAGCAATGGTCAATCTCGCGGGTATAATGGGAAGTGCCAACTCTGCAGTGAATTTGGCCACTCCGCGCGCTGCTGCCCATCCTATCCCGTCTCCGGCGCCAACCAGCCCCCTTACAGTGGACCATTGTCGCGGCCAGCTTATGCTTCGCCGCCCTATCCAGCTGCTCACACAGCCCATCACTCTCCGACGATTCCCTCTGCATCCGATTGGATCCTGGACTCTGGTGCCTCTCATCACATAACCGCTGATCTTGCCAACATGTCTCTTCACAGTCCTTACACTGGCTTCGACAATGTGGTTATGGTAACGGTGAAGGTTTGACAATTACTCATACTGGACAACTTAACAGTCATTCCTCTCTTTTATTACCTGGGGCTCTCTGTGTTCCACATATGCATAAAAATTTGATCTCTGTTGCCCAATTATGTCGTCACAATAATGTTAACGTTGTTCTTTCTGATACTGATTTTCAGGTGAAGGATCGTCGCACGTGGGCAACGCTCGTTTGCGGCCCACTTAGGAGCAACACCTACTACTGGCCGGCGGCTCCCAGTCTCCCATCTGCCCTCACGGCACAAAAGCTCTCTGCGTCATTGTAGCATTCTCGGTTTGGTCACCCGTCAGCTAAAACCCTGCGTCATTTAGTATCGTCTAGCAGTATAGCGTCCAGTAATGTGTCAGATCTTGCCTGTGTATCTTGAAAACTTCATAAGTGTCATAAGTTACCTTTTTGTGAGTCAAGTCTGTCTTCTACTGCTCCCCTGGAGCTTATTTTCTCCGATGTATGAACCTCTCCGATTATTTCAAATGAAGGGTTTAAATATTATGTCATCTTTGTTGATCATTTCTCTAAGCATGTTTGGTTTTTTCCTTTACGCCGTAAATCTGATGTCTCACAAACCTTCCCCATTTTTAAATCCATTATAGAGAAATATTTCTCTGCTAAAATCATTACTCTGTATACTGACAATGGGGGTGAATTTCTGGCTTTACGCTCTTTTCTTGCCTCTCATGGCATCTCCCATCTTACGTCACCTCCTCATACTCCTCAGCACAATGGCTATGCTGAACGCCGTCACCGTCATATTGTCGATACTGGTCTCACTCTCCTTCATCATGCCTCTATACTTCTCATATACTGGCCTTATGCCTTTGCTACAGCAGTCTACCTCATTAATCGTCTTCCCAAGACAAATCTCTCTATGCGCTCCTCCTTTGAGTCCCTCTTCCATAAACGCCCCAACCTTGCCAAATTACGTGTCTTCGGCTGTCAATGCTTCCCTTGGCTTCGGCCCTACACCTCACACTAAATGGAACCCAGATCTCGTGCATGTGTCCTCTTCGGCTACTCTACTACTCAAAGCGCCTATCTCTGCTTTGATCCCTCAATGTCTAAAATCTTCGTCTCGCGTCATGTAACCTTCCATGAAGATGTCTTCCCCTACTCCAAAATGTCTAACCCCGAGTCTCCCCCTGTATCCATTCCGGTCTCCCTAGAAGTCCTTCCGCTGCCGCAACCAGTACCTGTTGTTGCTCCCACAGCGATCCTTCACCGGACGCACTCCCGGCGCCACCGCCCGCGCCACCAGCGCCCCTTCCCGCACCGCCAGCGGCCCCTGCCGCTGCTACACCCATTATGCCGCCACCTGCATCCTCTCAGGGTGGTCATCATATGCAGACACGCAGCAAAAATAACATCTTTATGCCCAACAAGAAGTTTGGTATGTCTGCTGTCACCTCTTCTGCTGTTACTGAACCTCAGACCCTGTCCAGTGCTATGTCTGATGAGCGCTGGCGTGCTGCTATGTCATCAGAGTTTGATGCTCTGCTACGGAATGGCACATGGGATCTTGTCCCCTGATTCCTCGCAGAATGTTGTGGGTTGCAAGTGGGTTTATCGCATCAAACGCAAGCCTGACGGCACTGTGGATAAGTTCAAAGCCCGGCTTGTTGCCAAGGGCTTTCATCAGCGTCCAGGTGTGGATTTCCAGGAGACTTTCAGTCCGATTGTTAAGCCGGCAACTGTGCGTTTGGTTCTCAGTATAGCTGTATCCAAGGGCTGGCCTCTTCGTCAAATGGATGTGAACAATGCCTTTCTCCACGGGAGGCTTACAGAGGATGTTTATATGGCACAACCACCGGGCTTTGTTGGCAAAGCCTATCCATCTTATATCTGTAAGTTACAGATGTTGGATAATACACTTAACGCTAGAGGGGGGTGAATAGCGTTATAATAAAATTTAGCGTAAACTTGCGGAAATTAAAATTTGCAGGAAATAATTAAGTGCGTTAAATAAACAAAAGGAAAGAACGCATCGATGTATTCTGGTTCACCACAACACGTGGCTAGTCTAGTCCCCGAGAGACTCTCTCGAGATTTTCCACTAACTTGTCAAGCTTACGGGTGCTCAACAAACCTTTACAACTTAAGGACACACGCCTTAACACCTTTGCTCGGAGATACAACACTCCAAGACTTCAACCAAGGAAACACAAGTTCCTTACAACAAGAGAATCACAATTCTCTTACAAGTGTACAAAACACTAAACACTCAAACAAAACACTCCTTAATGAGTAGATATGAGTAAAAGAAGTAAGCTCAAGATCACAACAACTATGGACAAGACTTTGGCTCTCAAAAGCTTTTTGAAATGAATATAAAATGATAAACAATAGTATGCAAGCTTATAGCAATAGAATGATCAGTTGTTGTGTGTTGTTGTGTTTAAAACACTGAAATGAAGCTGTATTTATAGTTGAAAAACTTGGCATTACCGTTGTCTAATTGTTAATTAAGAGTTGCTGATTTTACTCTGTGACAATCGATTGTCAGGAAGCCACAATCGATTGTTTGCCAATCGTTCCAAAAATCAATCCCAGATTTTATGCTTAACAATCGATTGTCCAAGAACAACAATCGATTATTGGCAACGTTCAAAAAATCATTTCCAGATTTTACGTAAAACAATCGATTTGTATAGCAGGCTGGTGAACGGGGGGTTGTTATACCAAATCAATAATCGATTATTCAGCAACGTTCAAAAAATCCTTTCCAGATTTTAATTTCAACAATCGATTGTACAAAATCAACAATCGATTATTCAGCAACGTTCAAAAAATCTTTTTCAGATTTTAATATCAACAATCGATTGTACAAAATCAACAATCGATTACCTGACGGTATTTGAAAACTTTACGACAACGGCCAGCTTCACAATCGATTGTGCAATGTTAACAATCGATTATTTATCAGACTTTGAAAATCATTTTAGACACTGCCTCGTGACAATCGATTGTTATATACTCACAATCGATTATTTAATAACTTTGAAAAAGTCTGGAAGACACTGCCTCAACACAATTGATTGTCATATGTTCACAATCGATTATTTTGTGACTTTTATAAATCTGATGGACACTGTCTCTTCACAATCGATTGTCATTAGCTTCACAATCGATTATTCTGAGTTTTGAAAAACTTTGATGTACACTGCCTCATCACAATCGATTGTCATAAGGTTCACAATCGATTGTCATGCAAGTTTGAAAAACCTGATGCTCACTGCCTTAACACAATCGATTGTCATTAGTTCACAATCGATTGTCATGTAGTCTTGGCTTAACATAATCGATTATCATAAGTACATAATCGATTATCTTAGTCCAGATTTTAGAGGCATGTTTAAAAATCATTTTGACTAATGAAAATATGCATGATTTAAAAATCATTTAGCATTAAATTAAATATGCATGATTTTGGAAAAAATATTTTTACGAGAGAAGCCATATCATGAGTCAAGTTGTAGAATCAAGAACACAATTAAGAACGACTCATTTAAACTATAAAACTTTGTCTAGTGCTTGAATCTCGTTATGCATCAATTATGCGCTTGTACTTGAACTTCGTCATATATCAATTTGCGCTTCGTTTGTCATTCATCAAAACCTACACATAAGAACACACATTTTAGTATAAAGCCTTCAGAACGTGTTTCTAACAATTTTCCCCTTTTTGATAATGGCAAACTTTAAGCGGGTTATGCAAATTAAACAATTTATAAAGACGATTCAAGACAAGTATATATATGCATCAACAAGTATGCAATTTGTTCCCCCTCAATATATGAATTCCCCCTCAATTTAAGCTTATAAATATTGAGAGTGCATACCCGTTATCTTCCCCCTTTTGCCATTAGCAAAAATAATATAAGAAGATGCCAAAGATGTAAATAAAACTTGTTTATTTATTGCAAAGAGAAAAACATGATTACTTAAAGAGAGCACAATAACTCAAGTAATAGCATTACAATCGATTATTGATACGAGATAATCGATTATTAGACGACAGAAACCGATTTTTCTGAAGAAGACTTGATTATTGCGCGTCATGCTTTATAATTCCCCCTACCTTTAGGGCGATACCTGCAAAAATTCGTTAGACGTCTCCGACGCTCAAGTTAGAAATCATGTAAAATAAGAAGATGCAATGCGTGACTTAGATCAACGTGGAGTCAAGAATCCCGAGTTCACTACGAATTCGGAAGAAGGACTCTTTCTCTAAGGGCTTTGTAAAGATGTCGGCCAATTGATCTTTGGTTTCAACAAATTCGATTTCGACATCCCCCTTGAGAACGTGATCTCTTATAAAGTGATGTCTAATTTCAATGTGTTTTGTTCGCGAATGAAGAACGGGGTTCTTCGTCAAGCATATGACACTAGTATTATCACATCTAAGAGGGATATGATCAAGACTTAGGCCATAGTCCAAGAGTTGTTGTTTCATCCATAGGATTTGAGCGCAACAACTCCCCGCGGCTACATATTCAGCCTCGGTTGTGGACAACGCAACACTTACTTGTTTCTTGCTAAACCAAGAAACGAGAGAGCTACCGAGGAAATGGCAAGTGTCACTAGTGCTCTTGCGGTCCAATTTGCATCCAGCAAAATCGGAGTCGGAATAGCCAACGAGTTGGCATGAAGAACCTTTGGGGTACCATAGACCCACATTTGTAGTACCAACAAGGTACTTCAAAATCCGTTTTACCGCAGTAAGGTGAGACTCCTTCGGACACGATTGATAACGGGCGCATAAGCACACGCTAAACATGATGTCCGGACGACTAGCAGTAAGATAAAGAAGAGAGCCAATCATACCTCGATACTTCTTAGTGTCGACTTCCTTACCTTTTTCATCTTTGTCTAGATGATCGGATGTGCTCATGGGAGTCGCCATTGCTTTTGCATTGTTCATTTCAAATCGTTTCAGCAATTCTTTGCAATATTTGGCTTGGCAAATGAACGTACCTTCTTTCATTTGCTTTACTTGTAATCCCAAAAAGAATGTTAACTCACCCATCATAGACATCTCAAATTCGCTTGTCATTAAGTCGGAAAATTCCTTGCATAAGAGATTGTTAGTAGCACCAAATATGATATCATCCACATATATTTGAACTAATAAAATTTCATTGTTTTTATGTTTAACGAAAAGGGTGGTGACAACTTTCCCCCTAATGAAATCATTTTCCAATAGAAATTTACTCAATCTTTCATACCAAGCTCGGGGAGCTTGTTTTAAACCATAAAGAGCCTTTTTGAGTTTGAAAACATGATCGGGAGATTTAAAATCTTCAAAACCGGGGGGTTGTTCAACATAAACTTCTTCTTGAATAACACCATTTAGAAAAGCACTTTTCACATCCATTTGATATAAATTGAAATTCATAGAGGAGGCAAACGCGAGCAATAGACGAATAGCTTCTAATCTAGCTACGGGAGCATATGTTTCTTCATAGTCAATACCCTCTTCTTGATTATAGCCTTTTGCTACAAGCCTAGCTTTGTTTCTAGTGATTACACCATTTTCATCTAGTTTGTTTCGAAAAACCCATTTTGTACCAATTATGGTATGATTTTTGGGTCTTGGCACCAAATCCCAAACGTCATTCCGTTTGAATTGGTTAAGCTCCTCTTGCATTGCCAATGTCCAAAACTCATCCCCAATTGCTTCGGTAATGGTTGTTGGTTCAATTTGAGAAACAAAAGCAGTATGACCTAAGGTGTTCTTAAGGGAGTTTTGAGTACTTACCTTTTCTCCGACGTCGCCAATTACCTGTTCGAGAGGGTGATCTTTGATTGTCCTCCACTCGTTAGGCGTTTTCGTTTCATTTTCCAATTGTGGCGCTTCCTCCGTTGGTTGTTCCAAGATTTCATCTTTATTTTCCTTAGGCGTTTCCACTTGTATTTTGTCTTTCAAGCTATCTAAAATACCTGCAAGATCAAAACCGGAATCCTTTCTCGCCAAGCGAGCATTATTTTCGGCAAATACAACATGAGGGAATTCCTCCACAGTTTCGGTTCTTTTATTAAAAACCCTATATGCTTTGCTACGTGAAGAATAGCCAATGAAAATTCCCTCATCGGACTTAGCATCAAATTTTCCCAATTGATCTTTGCCATTGTTATGAATAAAACATTTACAACCGAATACTCTAAAATGGGAGATATTTAGTTTCCTTCCCTTATAGAGTTCATAGGGAGTTTTCATGAGTATAGGCCTTATGACTACTCTATTTAAGATGTAGCATGCGGTACTCACGGCATCCGCCCAAAAATGTTTGGGAATCTTAGCCTCTTCGAGCATGGTTCTAGCCATCTCTTCGAGACACCTATTTTTCCTTTCCACCACCCCATTTTGTTGTGGTGTACGTGGAGCAGAAAAGGTATGCTCGATACCGAGTTCGTCACAAAAGTCCGCAAAGAGATTGTGATCAAACTCTCCCCCATGATCACTTCTAATTGAAGTGACGGTTGTTTCCTTTTCGTTTTGAACACGCTTAAGAAAGTATTTAAAATTCTGAAAAGCATCACTTTTATTGGCAAGAAATAAAGTCCAAGTAAATCTAGAATAATCTTCAAACAAAAGCATAACGATTTCTTCCTAGACTTTCAATGCGAGATGGTCCAAATAAATCCATGTGATGCAATTGCAATGGTCTAGTAGTTGAAACAATGTTTTTCAATTTGAAAGATGCTTTTGTTTGCTTCCCTTTTTGACAAGAATCACAAATAGAGTCATTTTCAAATTTCAAATTGGGAAGACCAATAAATAAGTTTTGTGAAGTCAATTTGTTCAAAAGATGCATGTTTATATGAGCAACTCTACGATGCCATAGCCAAGTATCATCCTCTTTGCTCATAAGGCAATCCACATATTCGGGCGAGGAATTAGCAAGATCAACCATGTAAATATTATCCACTCTAAAACCACGAAGGATAATTTTGAAATCACTACGTCTAAATACTAAGCATTCATCCGAATCAAATAAGGCAAGATTTCCCTTGTCACATAATTGACTTATGCTCAAGAGATTATGCTTTAAACCTTTAACAAGTAATATATGCTTAATAGAAGAATTTTCATCCTTACCGACCGATCCGATGCCAATAATCTTTCCTTTATTGTTATCCCCCAAAATCACACTTCCTCCTTCTTTGTGTTCTAGTTGAAGGAATTTGGATTCGTCTCCCGTCATATGTTTGGAGCATCCACTATCAAGGTACCATAGTACACTTGATCCCTTCAAACATACCTACAAAACAAGTTAATGCGTTTTAGGTACCCATGCCATTTTGGGTCCTTGAGGGTTAGGCATATTATAATGATGCGATTGAGTGATATGTCTATGTCGTGTAAAGCATGCAGGGGCAATATGACCAATGCGTCTACAATAATGACAAGTCACGTTGGGGTTATGCATCCTTCTAGGTTCATAGTAACTTGATGGACAAAAATGATTTACTCTATTTTCATTATGACTATTGTGCATTTCATGAGAACCATTTCTCCTACTATTAGTTCTACAATGAGCAGCATTTCTTGAGTAATGGTCATGTCTAGATGTTCTAAAAGGTTCAAAACTCCTTCTAGTGTTTGGCCTAGAATATGCATCATTTCTAGGGTCGTCATTTCTAGGTGGTAAGTCATTTCTAGGTCTTTTAAAAAGTTCAACATTTGGTCTAGCATGCATATTTGTTCTAGGATTGCTATTTCTAGGATAAGCATTTGTTTTATTAATCCTAGGTTGAGCCTTAGGTGGTTGGGGTTTGGCATCAACCTTTTCTTTAGGCTCATTCTTAAAACCTATGCCATGCTTGGTTGATTTCAAGTTAACAAGGACCTCATTCAAGTTTTTGTGAGAAGAATTAAATTATCTAAGGTTGCCTTAAGCCTTTCTACTTCATTTTTGAGATGCATGCAAGAAGTACAATTTCTAATAGAGCTTTCGGGCTTGTCGGCGCTTCTTTTTCCGATAAACTTGTTTTCCTCTTTCAACTTCTCATTTTCTAAAACCAGTTTTTCCAAATCCTTTTCTTTCAATGAGAGTTGTTTTTGAAAATCTTTTTCTTTTGAAGAAGCATTTTCTTTTATGCTTTTAACAGTTTTTGAAGCCTTAATAAATTCACTATATAACTCATCAAAAGCATTTTGCATTTCTTCAAGGGAAAAGAAATTTTTTGAAGAGATTTGACATACCTCATCTTGCTTGTCTTCTTGCGCCATAAGACAAAGGTTTGCGGCTTCGTCTTCTTCTTCTTCGCTTGACTCATCTCCGGAGTCTCCTCCCCAAGAAATGTATGCACGTTGCTTCTTAAAAGGTTTCTTCTCCTTTTTAATGTTTGGGCAATTTGATTTGATGTGCCCGGTTTCACCGCATTCATAGCACTTTATTTGCTCGCCTTGCTTTTTGCCCTTTCGTTCATACTCCTTTCGCATGAACTTTTGAAATCTTTTGATAACGAGTCCAAACTCGTTGTCTCCGTCCTCATCAACTTGAGGTTGGCTTGTGCTTGCCTTAAGCGCTATTCTTTGCCTCCTTTGATCATCAACAAGAGGGTTAAGTATTGTAGATTCATAAGTCTTAAGGTTACCTCTTAATGCGTCGATTGTGACATTTGAGATGCCTATGGATTCTTGAATAGCGTCGGCCTTTGATCGCCATGCCGGAGTGAGACTTCGAAAAATTTTTCGAACAAGTTCTCTATCCGTGAATGTCTTCTTGAGGGCATGTAGGTCATTTACGATTATTGAAAATCGTTCGAACATTTCATCCACCTTTTCACCTTCCTTCATGTGAAATAATTCATAAGCATGGGTTAGGAAATCAATTTTAGCTTCCCTTACCTGGTCCGTACCTTCGTACGTAATTTCCAGCTTGTCCCACATTTCTTTTGCCGTTGTGCAACACGATATTTTCCTGTAATCGTCAGCATTTACAGCGCAATATAATAAATTAATTGCTTTAGCATTATTTTGAACCTTTCGGATATCATCCGCGTCATATTCTTCTTCGGACTTGGGAACCCATTCGTTTTCAACCTTTTTGGTTGGAATTTGATTTCCCTTTGTTATCACCTTCCAGAGATGAAAATTGTTTGCTTGAACGAAGATTTTCATCCTCTCCTTCCAGTACGTATAGTTTGTACCGTTGAATAGTGGTGGTCGGGTGGAGCACTGTCCTTCCTCTATTCCTGCAAAAGAATCACGAGTAGAAGCCATGGAAGTTTCTCTCAAACTGTTAAGTCTTCAAAGAGTTGGGCTCTGATACCAATTGTTGGATAATACGCTTAACGCTAGAGGGGGGTGAATAGCGTTATAATAAAATTTAGCGTAAACTTGCGGATTTTAAAATTTGCAGGAAATAATTAAGTGCGTTAAATAAACAAAAGGAAAGAACGCACCGATGTATTCTGGTTCACCACAACACGTGGCTAGTCCAGTCCCCGAGAGACTCTCTCGAGATTTTCCACTAACTTGTCAAGCTTACGGGTGCTCAACAAACCTTTACAACTTAAGGACACACGCCTTAACACCTTTGCTCGGAGATACAACACTCCAAGACTTCAACCAAGGAAACACAAGTTCCTTACAACAAGAGAATCACAATTCTCTTACAAGTGTACAAAACACTAAATACTCAAACAAAACACTCCTTAATGAGTAGATATGAGTAAAAGAAGTAAGCTCAAGATCACAACAACTATGGACAAGACTTTGGCTCTCAAAAGCTTTTTGAAATGAATATAAAATGATAAACAATAGTATGCAAGCTTATAGCAATAGAAGGATCAGTTGTTGTGTGTTGTTGTGTTTAAAACACTGAAATGAAGCTGTATTTATAGTTGAAAAACTTGGCATTACCGTTGTCTAATTGTCAATTAAGAGTTGCTGATTTTACTCTGTGACAATCGATTGTCAGGAAGCCACAATCGATTGTTTGCCAATCGTTCCAAAAATCAATCCCAGATTTTACGCTTAACAATCGATTGTCCAAGATCAACAATCGATTATTGGCAACGTTCAACAATCGATTATACCAAATCAATAATCGATTATTCAGCAACGTTCAAAAAATCCTTTCCAGATTTTAATTTCAACAATTGATTGTACAAAATCAACAATCGATTATTCAGCAACGTTCAAAAAATCTTTTTCAGATTTTAATATCAACAATCGATTGTACAAAATCAACAATCGATTACCTGACGGTATTTGAAAACTTTACGACAACGGTCAGCTTCACAACCGATTGTGCAATGTTAACAATCGATTATTTATCAGACTTTGAAAATCATTTTAGATACTGCCTCGTGACAATCGATTGTTATTTACTCACAATCGATTATTTAATAACTTTGAAAAAGTCTGGAAGACACTGCCTCAACACAATCGATTATTTTGTGACTTTTAAAAATCTGATGGACACTGTCTCTTCACAATCGATTGTCATTAGCTTCACAATCGATTATTCTGAGTTTTGAAAAACTTTGATGTACACTGCCTCATCACAATCGATTGTCATAAGGTTCACAATCGATTGTCATGCAGGTTTGAAAAACCTGATGCTCACTGCCTTAACACAATCGATTGTCATTAGTTCACAATTGATTGTCATGCAGTCTTGGCTTAACATAATCGATTATCATAAGTACATAATCGATTATCTTAGTCCAGATTTTAGAGGCATGTTTAAAAATTATTTTGACTAATGAAAATATGCATGATTTAAAAATCATTTAGCATTAAATTAAATATGCATGATTTTGGAAAAAATATTTTTACGAGAGAAGCCATATCATGAGTCAAGTTGTAGAATCAAGAACACAATTAAGAACGACTCATTTAAACTATAAAACTTTGTCTAGTGCTTGAATCTCGTTATGCATCAATTATGCGCTTGTACTTGAACTTCGTCATATATCAATTTGCGCTTCGTTTGTCATTCATCAAAACCTACACATAAGAACACACGTTTTAGTATAAAGCCTTGAGAACGTGTTTCCAACAACAGAAAGCTATTTATGGTCTCAAACAGGCACCCCAGGCATGGTACAGTGCGCTCCGCCAAAGCCTTCTGACCATGGGTTTCGTCAACACTATCTCTGACACTTCGCTCTTCGTCTTTCAGCACTCTGGTATTACGGCCTATTTTTTGGTGTATGTTGATGATCTCATATTGACTGGTAATGATTCTGCTTTCTTGAATCGTGTGATTAACTCTCTTGGGTCTCAGTTTTCTCTTAAAGACATGGGTGATCTAAGCTACTTTCTTGGTGTTGAAGTTCTGCGTAGCTCCAAGGGGTGTTTTCTTTCTCAGCGTAAATATGTTGTTGATCTTTTGACTCGTCATAATATGCTGGAGTCAAATCCTGTTCAGACACCAACAGCGGCGTCAACTCGCCTTCATCTGGCCGACGGCTCGGCCCCTGCCGACGCATCTGCCTATTGACAGGCCCTTGGAGGCCTCCAGTATCTCTCCTTCACTCGTCCTGATATCTCCTTTGCTGTGAATAAAGTCTCACAGTTCATGCATGCTCCTACTGTCACTCATTGGGGTGCAGTTAAGCGCCTATTCCGGTATCTGAATGGGACGCGTGACTTTGGCGTCTGGCTGCATCCTTCATCTACTATACCTCTGCATTGTTTCTCTGATGTTGATTGGGGTGGAAACTGTGATGACCGCTCCTCAACTGGTGCCTATGTTGTTTTTCTAGGGCCAAATCCTATTTCATGGAGCTCCAAAAAGCAGCGTTCCGTTGCACGATCATCTACTGAGGCTGAGTATCGTGCCATTTCTTCTGCTGCCGCTGAAGTACGTTGGCTTCATTCCCTGCTGCGTGAGCTTCATCTCCCTCTTCCGGCAGCTCCTGTCATTTACAGTGACTACATTGGCACCACTTATCTCTGTGCCAACCCTGTGTTTCATTTTCGCATGAAACACATCTCCATTGATTATCACTTTGTTCGTCAATCGGTCCAGAATGGGTCTCTTCGTGTTGCTCACGTGTCCTCTGCTGATCAGCTTGCTGATGCTCTCACCAAGCACTTATCTCGTCCTCGGCTTCTTCTGGCTGATGTCCAAGATTGGCGTGTCCTCCGGCCCTTCATCTTGAGGGGGCGTATTAGGAAATATTGTAAATATCTTTTGTGTATCTTTTTATTATTGGTAGAATATTCTCTCATTAATTGTACAATCTTATAGTTGGTAGGTTTTGATTTTCCTTCATTATTGTACAATCCTATAGTTGGTAGGTTTTGATTTCTCTGTACTCTATATATACTTTGGTGAGCAATACAAGAAATTCACTTCTCCAAAACTCTCTACATATTTAACCTTAAAATCGATTAATCAATTAAATTTATGTGTGATTTTAAAAATATGTGATTTCATTTGGCACAAACTAATAAATAAAAGAATTAATGTTATGAATTAACAGTGTAATAAAGCAAACTATGTGATGAACAACTGTGACCCTCGAGCTAGACTGCCCCCGAACCAACTGAGTATACTTATTGAAAAGTATGAACTTGAACAACAAAGCTTCTTGTAAAATAAAATATAATAAATTGCCTTGTTATGCATGATCATAAAGTGATTACAAAATGATTAGGACCCTCTTTATATAATAGAGGTATCATATTTATTGTACAATTTTAATTACAGAAATAAATCTCATGATAGGCTAAACATATGATACGAACTCGATACACGCCGAGATTTCCACCACAATCCTCGTCAAATCACGAATATCTCGGCTTTCTGTTATCCGTCGTAGCAGGCCTCCTTCAATCTTGCCCGATCTCTTCCCTGCTTCATCTCGATTATGGCTAGCCTCGATCTAGATTGGTCATTGATCCACGAGCTTACCAATCCATCTCCGTACCTCGTTCTGGCATAATCAAGGTTCAACCTTGATCTTACTTCGCGGTTTCGGTCAGTTGTATTGAATCGGGCACGTCAAATTACTCCATATCATAAATAGTTCGAAAGTGGTTAACATTGATCGTCGAATTGAAGTTTTCGCGATCAGGTTGCTCATAGTCCCCAGGATTGTTCTGGGGTGGGAGATTAAGTCTGATTTTAACCATGTACAGTGTTTCTATAGGTTTTCAAGGACAAGACTCTTGATAGGAAGGTGTGGAGTTATAGATTAAGGATAGTCGAGTGGATTCCCCTTTGACTCAGTTTTCCTCTTTGTACCGACGAGTATGATAGTGTTTTTTCTAGCCCTGCTAGAGATTTATGTTGTGTTTCATATTTTTGCATAATATTTGTGTTACTACTTTTCGATTTATTTGTTGTCTCTCACGTTGCTGATATTATTTTTCGGATTTTGTTGTCACATATCTATTGTCTTTGAGCCGAAAGTCTTCCGGAAACAGCCTCTCTACCCCATCTAGGGTAGCGGTAAGGTCCGTGTACATTCTATTCTCCCGAAACTCAACTAGTAGATTTTACTGGGTCGTTGTACAGTATGTCTATAGGGAAAAAAATGGGAATATCAAAGGTTAGGGTGAAATGAATATAGAAGATATAGGGAGAATTTTAAAAATAGCCAGATTTACAACTGGTTGTTCAAAAATAGCCCAATTTCAAAAGTAATTGAAATTTAGCCATTTTTTATATAAAGATAAATCTAAGTGAAAACACCATTTAAAACCCAAAAAATACTCCAGCATAGTATGTTGGAGTTCCAGCATAAGTATACTTGAACTCCAACATATTATACTGGAGTTCCAGGATAAGTATGCCGGAACTCCAGCATAATATGATGGAGTTCCTGAGAGTATAGTGGTCCAGTATAATATACTGGAGTTTGGAGCACTAGTGCTCTAGTCTCCAGTATATTATACTGGAGCTAGCAAAGTATATCGGTCCAGCATAATATGTTGGAGTTCATATAAAGGTCCACTGAACTCCGGTATATTATGATGGGTGGGTCTCTATTGCAACAGAATATTGACTATTTTTTATTGACTTGATAAACGCTAGTTATTAAATAACCAATCCGAAAACTGACTATACCGTTCTATTTTTACGAAGATATAAAATCCATTCATTCTTAACCAAAAGCAGTATCATGTTCGAGCTACGAAAGTGAAAAAAGTCATTGTAATTTTTCTCAAAGGAGCAAATATTGAAGAAGAATCTTATAAAAACGTTCCTAATCTAACCCCCTCCTTTATAGAGCTCATGTAATGTAAGTAACTCAAACTTGTCCGGAGCGAGCCTCCCATAAAGGCAAGAGAAGTTATTGAGCCATACGATGGGCAACTATCTCCTGAGCTTTCGAGAGGAACTCAAATGTTAATTAGTATCCCTTTAATTTTTCGAATTAGTCGGATCCTGAAGCAATTATCAGATACCAGATGAATTAGGAAAAAATAGGAAACTCAAGTCAACTTCTTCCCTCTACCCCCCCCCCCCCCCCCCCCCCCCGGTCTTTTCTGCACGCCACTAGGTCAATGCTTTTTAAAAATGGAAATTAAGTACAGAGCTCTCTTAAGTGTGGGGACGCCATCAATAGCATAATAGCCGAAAAGCGAATTGCACCTAAAAAAATTTAATCTACTTTTCAACCATACACTTAACTTTCTACTTAGAAAAGAAAAAACATAAAATATTTAAATTGCTTTTCAACCCTACACACTTAAACTTTCTACTTTGAAAAGACAAAAAAAGACATAGAACTTTGAGGTTGGTTTAAGCCACTTAGGAAATACATTCAATCTTCTCTTTAACAGCGTTATTTATTTCGAATATTTTTAAATATTATATTAAAGTGTTATAACAGCGTTATTTTTAAATATTATAACAGCGTTATTTATTTCGAATATTTTTAAATATTATATCAAAGTGTTATAGAAAAACATATAATACGACATAATATAAATTTTTATTTCGAAAAATCTTGATTTTTATAGTGAAGTATTATTATATAAGGATGCTATTATAAAGAGGTGTGACTGTAACTTCCATTGACTTTCATTTATTATTAAATTCAAACCTCTCTAACAACATCGTTTGTTCCAAATACTTTTGAATGTTATAGCAAAATGTTGTTATAGAGAACATATATTATAACATAACAAGAACTTTAGTTCCGCAAAAGCTTGACTTTTATAGTGAAGGTTGCTAAATAGGGATGATATTATAGAGAGGTCCGACTGTATTGATTGAGACACTCCTTAAATACAGACCCTATATATATATATATATATATATATATATATATATATATATATATATATATATATATATATATATGTTTTCGACTACAAATATAAATAATTTTGGTGCTAAGTTAAAACTGATAATACCATTTTTTTAAAAGACTCTGGAAAGCAAATTGAAGTAGTTGAAGATTTGTCCATAATAAAATAATGCTAGGATATTTTATTTTACTATGATGTCAAATAATATTTTCATTTTTTTATATAAATCAATTAGTTTAAATAGATGACAAGATTTAAGACAGGGCTTTTAATATTTGTAGGAATTTTTATATTCTATAGCAAAAGTTGATACCTTATTTATTTTAAATAAATATTTTAAAAAAATTATATTTCATAGCTACCTTTTGATTTTTATAGCCAAATATCTATTTATGGTTACCTCCTACCCTTAAACCATGAGATATTCTTTGTATTATTTTTCTCTCTCATTCTTTCAAATTTTTCTTCACCCTATCTTTGTCAATGCTAGCCTTTCTCTATGAATACTACAATCTTCTCCACTGATTCATCTCCATTGTCACGCGAAATTTTCATTATTAATGGTCTGGTTTTCTCTCTGCTTCTTGTAAAACATAATTTGTCTTATCAGGACCTATTGTGAATAGGATTTGATCCTTTTTTAACTCTTCTTTTGTTCGAGCAATTGGGATCAAATGATTTGCTTCCTTATGCTGGTTTAATATTTATCGTCTTCAATTCCTTTGTGACTAATATCGCGAGTATGCGTTGACTTCTTGACATTAGCCCCTGTTGTCTATCTCTTCTCTTGCCTCTGCAAACTATAGATTAATTTTATCAACACTATATTACATTACATTTTGCGAAATTATGAACTGGGTCGATGAATATGACCTCGTTGGACCAAGAAAATATCTAGTCTTCGTGGTGTTTAAGGATGTTATTGGGTCAGATGCAAGAGTTGTTAAGGAAAAAGAAGATTTGGGTATCGTTGGCATGGTCATTGCAAATTTTGCTTCTCACCATCTCCATTGTTGTTTTTCTTCATCTACCAAATTCGCAATTACTAACAAAAGAAGACAGCCAGTTATTGAAAATGAGGAATTTCTTTCGTTTTGCGCCAAATTTTGAGAGTTTCGAGTCAGATCGCAACCCTCTTGACGAGACGATATTAGGATTGTTCTTGAACAAAGACGACTTTGGAGCTGAGCAACTTGAAGAGTCTATTATCTTTTTTTCATTGTATTTCAATGTATCTTGTTGTATTCTATGTATTTTATTGTTTTCATTGTCTTTTTTTTAATTATATTTCAATGTATTCTATCTATTTTAGTATATTCACTGTCTCGCTTTATTCCATGAATGTATTCATATATTTTTTTAATTAATATAATTTATGTAATCAGATGTATTATGTAATTTCTCTAAAGATTGCTATATTTTTCGAGCATTTTTTGTTTGAGATATTTTTTATATCTGAAAGTACAAAATCTGTGTGTTATAATTGAGTTTGTTGAGTTATATTAGGAGTGTATCATGTTAATTGATTCACTTTCCGTTTAAAAACAGTGTAATCTCCTGTTTCACGCCGTGAATACAGTCAAATATAATAATCTGTCCAGCTGTAATCACATATTTCACACCATGAATACAATCGAATACACCAAATACAAAAATCTATCTAGCTGTAATCTTCTGTTTCACGCCTAGAAATGCTATTGTATTTATGAATACAGTAGCTTAAATACATCGATACACTCTAAAAAATTTTAAAACATAATTATAGAAAGTAATATAACAAATGATAGCTACAACTAACTAATAACTACTGAAACATATTGGTTTCTATTATGATAAATATCATATTATGTTGGATGTCTACTCATCTTCCATGATCTTCATCTCAAATGCTTGATGACATATTTTGTATGTTCAATGACATATTCCATGACATATTTTCTTCACTTTTTACGCCTATATAAAGGCCTTGTAATAGATAGGAAAATACACACAATTGAAGAAGAAAATCTCTTCCTTCTCTCTCTATCTATATTTCTTGTTCATGTTTCACTAAGTTGCTTATATTTATTGTTCATGTTTTATTAAATTGCTTTCATTTTATAACACGTTATCAGCACGAAGCTCTACTATCTCAAGAAGCTCTTTGAGAAGATTAAGGTAATTTTTCTCCTCTTTTTAGTTATGACTGACATTATGAAAAGAAAGTTTGTTGCCCTTGAAATTTCGGGCAAGAACTATATGATATGGGTATTGGATGCGGAAATCCATTTAGATGCAATGGGTCTTGGAGATGCCATTAAAGACAGAAATAAAGCATCCACCCAAGAGTGTGCTAAGGCCTTGATTTTCTTGCGCCATCACCTTGATGAAGGGTTGAAAATTGAATATCTCACAGTTAAAGATCCACTTATTTTGTGGAATGGCGTAAAAGAAAGATATGATAACATAAAGTTCGTCACTCTGCCACAAGTACGATATAATTTGGCTCATCTGAGGCTCAAAGACTTTAAGTCTGTTTCTGAATATAATTCTGCGATTTTCATAATTACTTCTAAATTGAAACTCTGTGGAGATACTATCACTGATTATGATATGCTTGAAAAAACGTTTACAACGTTTCATGCCTCCAATATGGATTTGCAACAGCAGTATAAAGAGAAATATTTCAAGAAGTACTCTAAGTTGATTTATCTTCTTCTTGTGGCTGAGCGAAACAATGACTTGCTCATGAAAAATCATGAAAATCGACCCACTGGGTCTACACCATTGCCTGAAGTGGATGAGGTGTATTCCAATTATGTTAAGCGTGGAAAAGGCCGTGACTATAATCGTAGTCGTGGTCGTGGTCGTGGCCGTGGACAAGGAAGAAATTTTCCTGGTGTCAATCACCCCCCTCCCCCAAAGAAAAATAACCAACAAAAGCGGAATGGAAAGATGAAAAGCCAAAAGCAAATAGTTCAGAAACTAAATGCTATCGTTGCGGTGGAAAGGGCACTGGGAAAATATTTGTCGTGGACCAAGACATTTGGTTGAGCTTTATCAAGCATCTCTAAAGAATAAAGGCCCCGAAGCCAATTTAGTCTCTGACAATGATTTTGACATCACCCACTTGAATGTGGCAGACTTCTTTGAGCACCCTGAGGGGAAAATAGATCACTTGATCGGTGATGGATCCGCGGTTAAAGAAGATTGAGTAGTTTGATATTATTTTTATTTTTACTTATTCGTAGTAGTTAATGAATAAATTTAATATAATTATCATAGTTTACATGAGTTATCTATTATTGTGATATGGTTCAAATTTTATGTTTTCTGCACTAAGCTAGTAAAGCCAAGTATCAGGCAAGTATTCGTTTAAATTGTAATATGGTTGAATCGTGAAAAAAATGGATGAAATAAAAGGCTAATTGTGGATTTTGTACACATGTGATCATTGTTTCTATTTATTATATATTTCATGCTATAATTTGTTATATAATCTGTATTATGGTTTTAAAATATATAACTTTAGATTACACATTCATCTTACGCTTTATTTGTAGCACATTAAATATAGTAATAAAAGAAATATTGTAAAGACTGCATATGCTACTGCTAATTGTTAATACCTTGATATTAAAAGGAGAATAACTATGATAAAAGATTTTTGTATTCTAGTTCTCGATTCACAATGACCGCACTAAAGCTATTATGTTGAATCATAGACTTAAATTTGTCTATTCTCTTCTCTATAAAAATACTAATATTTTTTTTCGTATATTTCTTTTGTATGTCAACCCATGGGAAGCAAATATGGATATCTCACAAAGCAAACTTGGATCAATGTTCAATTGTAAAAATATTTGTTTAATTGATTCATGTACCACACATAGAATATTCAAAGAGAAGAAATATTTCTCTCATTTAAGTATGTGTAAGGCAGATGATACTACAATTTCTGGTAGTAGTAAATTAATTGAAGGCTCTGGAAAAGCTACTATAACTCTGCCTAAAGGAACAATATTTATCATAGAGAATGCAATGTTCTCCTCCAAGTTCAAGAGGAACTTGTTGAGTTTTAAAGATATCCTTCAAAATGGATATCATATTGAGACAATAGATGAGAATAACCTTGAATATATCATCATTACAAAGAATGTCTCTGGCCAAAAGAGGAGTATTGAGAAGTTCCCATCTTTATCTTATGGCTTGTATTGGACAAAAATTAGTGCAGTTGAGGCACATTCTACAATAAATCAAAAGGTTACTGATTCAAATACTTTCGTACTTTGGCATGATCTATTGGGACATCCTGGATTGATTATGATGAGACGGATTATAGAACTCATATGGGCATCCATTAAAGAATTTAAAGATTTTTTTAAATAATGAATTTTCTTGCACTTCTTGCTATCAAAGCAAGTTAATTATTAGACCATCACACACAAAGGTTGGAATTGAGTCACCTGCATTTTTGGAACGTATACAAGGGGAAATTTTTGGACCTATTCACCCACCTAGTAGGTCCTTTAGATATTTTATGGTCTTAAGAGACGCATCTTCTAGATGGTCTCATGTGTGCCTATTGTCATCTCGCAACCTTGCATTTGCAAAATTAATGGCACAAATAATATCGATTGCGGGAACAATTTCCCGATAATCCAATTAAGTCTATTAGACTAGATAATGCTGCTGACTTTTCATCCCAAGCATTTAATGATTATTCCTTATCAATTGGGATAAAAGTGGAACATCATGTAGCTCATGTTCACACTCAAAATGGTCTTGCAGAGTCTTTAATTAAACGTTTGCTGTTGATAGCAAGACCGTTACTCATGAAAACGAGGCTGCCCACTTCGGTTTGGGGTCACGCCATTTTGCATGCACCAATGCTAGTTCGTCTCAGACCGACAAATTATCACAAGTATTCCCCGTTGCAAATAGTCTTGGGTCATGAACCTAATATATCCCATTTAAGAATTTTTGGATGTGCAGTATATATGTGCCTGTAGCACCGCCATATTGCACCAAAATGGGTCCGCAAAGAAGGTTAGGAATATATGTTGGGTTTGAATCAGCCTCCATTATTCGCTACCTCGAAACATTGACAGGGGATTTGTTCACTGCACGATTTGCAGACTGTCGATTCGATGAGACACTTTTCCCAAAATTAGGGGGAGAAGTTGGTGAAACCAAACGGGAAATTTGTGGAAAAATCCATCATTATCTCATCTTGATCCACGTGCCTCTATTTGTGAAAAAGAGGTGAAAAAGATTATCCATTTGCAAAGAATAGCAAATCAAATGTCAGATGCATTTACGGACTTGAAAAGGATAACAAAATCACATATCCCCGGAGAGAATGTTCCAATCCGTAGTGTCATAGCTAATGAGTCAAAAGCGTGGCAGACCATTAGGTTCCAAAGATCGAAATCCTAGAAAAAGGAAAGCAAATGATCAAAATGACACTACGATAGAATCTCATGACGAAATTCACGATTTAATAAATTCTGAGATTCATGAAGAATCCATTGAGCCCGAGACTCAAGAAAATAAGGAACTATTAATAAATCCAATCGATATTGAGACAAATTTTAGTCGAGTGGATATAGTGGTGGATTATGTCTTTTCATATAATGTTGCATCTAGCATTATGCAATAAAGTGAGGATCTTGAACCTCAATCTGTTGGAGAATGTTGACAAAGACTTGATTGGCCAAAATGGCAAGAAGCAATCCAATCAGAATTGAATTCACTTGCAAAACGTGAAGTTTTTGGGCCTATAGTTCAAACACCTAATGATGTTAAGCCTGTTAGATATAAATGGGTCTTTTTACGTAAGAGAAATTAGAAAAACGAGGTACAAAGATATAAGGCACGCCTTGTTGCACAAGGATTTTCACAAAGGCCTGGTGTCGATTATGAAGAGACATATTCACCCGTTATGGATGCTATACCTTTCCGTTATCTCATTAGTTTTGCTGTCCTTGAAAAGCTTGACATGCATTTAATGGATGTGGTTACCGCCTACCTTTATGGCTCACTTGATAGTGAGATATACATGAATATTCCCGATGGATTCAAAATGCCATACACACATAATTCAAAGTCCGGGGAAGTATTTTTAATCAAATTGCAAAGATCTTTGTATGGTCTAAAGCAATCATGACGAATGTGGTATGATCGTATTAGTGAGTATTTATTAAAGGAAGGCTATATAAATGATGTCATTTGCCCATGTGTTTTTATGAAGAAAACAACATCGGAATTTGTTGTACTTGTCGTATATGTTGATGACATAAACCTTATTGGAACTCCCATAGAACTCCAAAAGGCAATTGATTATTTAAAGAAGGCATTCGAGATGAAAGATCTCGGAAAGACAAAATTATGTCTTGGTTTGCAAATTTAACATTTGGCAAACGAAATTTTTGTTCATCAATCTGCCTATATAGAAAAGGTATTGAAACAGTTTTACATGGATGGAGCATATCATTTAAGTACTCCAATGGTTGTTCGATCACTTGATGTGAATAAGGATCCATTCCGACCTCAAGAAAAGAATGAAGAGCTACTTGGTCCTGAAGTACCATATCTTAGTGCAATTAGCGCACTAATGTATCTTGCAAATACTACAAGGCCTGGCATAACTTTTTCAGTTAATGTCTTAGCAAGACATAGCTCTGCTCCTACAAGGAGACATTGGAATGGAATCAAACATATATTGCGGTATCTAAAAGGGACTACCCATATAGGCTTATTTTATAGCAATAATTGCAGTCCTAATCTTGTTGGTTATGCTGATGCTGGATATTTATCTGACCCACACAAGGCTCGATCTTAAACAGGTTATGTGTTTATCTGTGGAGGAACTGCCATATCTTGGTGATCGACTAAGCAATCAATTGTGACTACTTTATCTAATCATGCTGAGATAATTGCTATTCATTAAGCAAGTCGAGAGTGTGTGTGGTTGAGGTCTATAATACATCATATTCGAGATAAATATAGTTTGAAATGTGACAAATTACCCACGATTTTTTATGAAGACGATGCAGCATGCATAGCTCAATTGAAGGGAGGATTCATAAAAGGAGATAGGACAAAGAATATTTCACCAAAGTTATTTTTCACACATGATCTTCAAAAGAATGGTGATATTAATGTGCAACGGATTCGTTCAAGTGATAATATGGCTGATTTGTTCACAAAATCTTTACCGACGTCAACCTTCAAGAACCTAGTGCACAAGATTGAGATGCGAAGGCTCAAGGAGGTGAATTGATGCTCTCTTCAGGGGGAGTGCGCGTTGCACTCTCCTTACAAGGTTTTGTCCCATTGGGTTTTCCTTGCAAGGTTTTTAATGAGGCAATAAAAGGCATATTTCTATTGATGTGTACTCTTTTCCTTCACTAGAATTTTTTTTTCCCATAAGGTTTTTTCCTAGTAAGGTTTTAAGATGCACATTATCTACGGACATCCAAAGGGGGAGTATTATGATAAATATCATATTATGTTGGATGTCTACTCATCTTCCATGATCTTCATCTCAAATGCTTGATGACATATTCAATGACATATTTTGTATGTTCAATGACATATTCCATGACATATTTTCTTCACTTTTTGTGCCTATATAAAGGCCTTGTAATAGATAGGAAAATACACACATTGAAGAAGAAAATTTTTTCCTTCTCTCTCTATCTATATTTCTTGTTCATGTTTCACTAAGTTGCTTATATTTCTTATTCATATTTTACTAAATTGCTTTCATTTTATCACAGTTTCTGAAATTTCTCTACTATGTATACCTCAACTTAGGGACGTAATTTGACAGTGGTAGTAGTGACTAGTGTTGTGAAATTTTAGCTGGTACTTGTTTAAAACTTTCCTTTTAATTTAAATTTAGCAAAATCCAAGTCAAAAGAATCCAGGCTATAAATACCATAACCAATCATTACCGTCAAAAAATATAAAGTTTAAAATTAAATTATTATTAAATATAAAAAGATATTATTCTTTATGATAAACTAAAGGGAGAAATATATTACATAAATTTGAATAGAGAGAATAGTTGTTAGCGGTCTTTAAATTTTAGCCGCGCCAGATATTATTTATATTTGATAGCCGAAAAAAATTATTGAGGCTTTAAGTATATTAATTGTTAAAAGATGGTGAATGAGAAATAAAGGGAAATGAAAATTTAAGTTTCCACCTTGATAAAGGAACATTGTCCCATATTGAAAGAGGAAGAGGTTTTTTACGGCTATATAAACAATTGCTCTTCTTCTAGCTCTTAAAGAGTTGGGAAGAAGGTAAGCCTTGCGCCGTCGTCGTCGCGCAGCTTCAGCGATTGATTAATTTTCTGCACCAAATTTATTTGTTAATAGTAAAATGCTAATAGAAATGATATTAAATATTGGTTTTGATAACATAATATTAATATTAAATTCAATCATTTTTTCATTTTTCAGTTGTATAACTGAAAATTAAAATACCCTCTTCAATTTTTCCTTTTTATATTCCTCTTTATTATTGAGTAAATAGCCGTTTATGTTATGATATTTATGCTGTGGTCGTTTTGCATAGAAAAAAATTCGGAAGAGTTGCATCTATTCAGATTTTAGCCCAATATTGACTACGAATACAAGTTCATTCTGCTCAGAATTTCAATACGATTTTCTAAGTTTCTCCCCCTTCTTCTGCATTGTTTTAACTAAAGGTGGCTAATGGGTCAACCGGTCCGGGCCGGGTCAAATTTTGTCCGGGTTCCGGTCCGGGCCGGGTCGGGTCGAATAGTACCGGGTTCTTAAGGGGCCGGGGTGGTTCGGGTTAAAATTGAACCATACGGGTTATGGTTGAAAGGGGCCGGGCCGGGTTTAGTATATTTTTAATTTTTTTTTTAAATTAAGTATAACTATTAAGTTATAATTATGTTAATACTTTGTAATCATTGAATGAAATCATAAATACAAGTAAGATGGGAAAAATTTGCACTTATTGCAAGTGCTACTTTATTTCTCAATTTCAAATTAATAAGTAGAAAATAAAATGTTTACATTTTTTCTAACAAGTAAAATAGTGAAGTAGTAATTTCAAATGTTTTGCATCGCCTTAGCAAGTTCATCATAATCAATATAAACTGATTGACCTTCTTCTGGGGAGTTAAATTCCGATGGGTTTCCATGGGTTAATATATCTCCAATTTCTTCATCTTCTGGGCTATCAACATCTTCCTTTCCTTGATTTCTTCGTTCCGATCTAATCCAATCTCTTAAACATACTAAAACTTCCAAAGCATTGCTTCCCAATGAGTGGCGGGTGTCTCCAAGTTGTTGTCTTGCTTGGCTAAATGCACTCTCCGATGCAACGGTAGAAATTGGCACATTCAGCATGTCACGAGCCATAGCGAAAAGAACAGGAAATTGCTTTGCATTTTCATGCCACCATCCCAACGGTGAAAAGTCCTTTGTGCGAGGCTCCTTTTGCTTCTGCAAGTAGAATTGAAGCTCATCAATATTCCTGCTACTGGTTTGAGTGTTAGAAAATATAGAAAAAATATTAAAACTATCAAGGCCTTCATCATCCACATTAGAAGAACTGCTACATTGCATAGTGGGATTAACATTGTCAGAAGCACGAGCAGTATTATCACATTCATTTGCATAATAATTATATAGTTGTTGCAAATATTCATTTAGTTTGTTCATAGAATCATATAAATTTGGGGTTTCAGATTCTCCAATCTCCATATAAGTATATAAAGCATTCATTAATTGGTGACAATCAGACATTTTAATAGAAGGATTTAAAACTGCACCAATTAAGTAAACTGGAGGAATTGGAAAGAAATATTTTTTGAATTTCGCTTACATACTTACAATAACATCCATATATTTTTCTTTCTTCTTAAATTCATATAGTAGCAAAGAAATTTCAGCTATATGTACTAAAGCCGTAGTAACAATTGGGTAATATGCGCCAGAAAACACAACAGTACCAGTATAAAATTTATGTAGAAATTTAACAATATCATTAATGACATCCCAAGTATCACTTGTTAACATACGTCTAGGATCAATACAATCTGCATTAGCAACTTCAGTTATAGGAAATCTATATTTGTAGCAACATTTTAAAAATATATATGTATAATTCCATCTAGTAACAACTTCGTCTGGCATGAATCTAGGTGTAAGGTTATACTGCATACACTTTGTTTTAAATTCTTTTATTCTAGATTGTCTATTATTTCCCCGAATAACACCAACTGCTCTTCTAACATGAGTAATCTCAACTGAAAATAAATCAAGGCCACTTTTAACAATTAAATTATAAACATGACATGCACACCTAACATGAAAAATATAGTCAAGAGGTGGTTGCAAATACAATTTTAAAATTGAAACTGCAGCATTATTGTTTGAAGCATTATCAAAAGACATACACAAAACTTTTTGGTTTAGATTATAAAATTCAACAACATCAACAATTGTACTACTTATAGACCTCCAGTAGTAGGGTTAATAGTTGTTTGACTTCCATCCCCATTAACTCCCCATTCTATAGGATGGATAGCCGACATATGTCTAGTAAGTGTCCCTGTCCCCCCTAAATTACCTCCGGTCAAATGTTTAAAAGTTTCATTACAAAGTTTGCACTTAACTCTATCCGTACCTTCTATTATTTCAAAAAAATTCCAAACCGGACTTCTTTTTTTACGAGTAGAAGTTGGAGCAACTGGTGGTCTTCTACCCCTTGTAGCACTAGCAACTCCAACTCCAATATTACCAACATTTCCACTACTAGGTGTAGGTGGTATCTCATCTTCTATTCCAATTTCATTATCTTCTATTCCATAATCTTCTTGTAATTGTTCATAATCAATCTCTACATCTTGCAAATTAGGCGATGATTCAGAAACATGTGTTATTGGGTCATTACTATTACTACCAGAAGCTACAGGACTACCTCATTTTTTACTTCCACCCCTACCAGTAACTTTTCTACACGCTCTTTTAGCAGCATTAAACATATTGTAAAAATTAAAATATAATCAAATATGCAATTAAAATATTAAATAAGAGAAAGAGTTGGAGGGAGTGCACCGAATTTGACAATAAATTGAGCACTTGATTACGCAAAGCCGGTGTTACCACGAACAAACTTCAAGCAAGTATTTCAATTTTGAACTTCAAGCTTCAAATTCCGAATGAAAAATTGCGATAAATTAAATTCGGGAAAAGAGTAACAAATAAAATATGTAATCTTGCAAATTGAAGGGAAGAGATAGATTGATAATTTGAGAATTGAGGTTGAAATAAGATTTTTGAGTGAAGAAATGAAGAAGAGATGAGGGATATTTATAGATTTTAAGAAGGGTTAATATTGTAATTTAATAAATACAAAAAAAATAAAAAATGGCCATTT
Organism: Nicotiana benthamiana; assembly: GCA_034376525.1. Lineage (NCBI taxonomy): Eukaryota > Viridiplantae > Streptophyta > Magnoliopsida > Solanales > Solanaceae > Nicotiana > Nicotiana benthamiana. The sequence goes on from CM067332.1 coordinate 72,921,234, forward strand.
TTGCAAGAAATCCGTTGGCCAACGGATCTATAGCCGTTGCCAACGGAAATGTGGGCCCCATCAATTCAAAATTTTAAAAAAAAAGTTACCATTGAACCGGGCCGGTCCGGTCCGGGCTGTACCGGTTCACGGTACTGTTCACCGTACCGGGCCGGTCCGGTCCGGTTCCAAATAAGAAAATTGTTAACGGACCAACCCCCTACCCCCTTTGAACCCAGCCCAGCCCGGCCCCCCCTACCGGTCCGGTCTGGTCCCGGGTTGTACCGGTCCGGTCTGGGCCGGTCCCGGGTCAACCCGGCCCGGTTGACGGGTTTAGTTTTAACGTAAAAGAATGCAACAGTAAGTGTGATTCGCTACCGAACTTTGTGTTCGCTGAAAAATTGGGGTTTGAAGTACCACTACACTAGTGTGTAATTCGTTCTATCCTGGAAGGAAATAATCCAAAACCTTAGGTACTAGAGGGTATTAAATTTCTTAAGGAAACACTATAAATTCAGCAGGTTCGAATTAATTTTTGTTTCGTCTATGTTTCTATTTATGTTATTTTATATTTTTTAAAATTATTTTACAAATATAGTTTATTAAAAAATATATAAAATTTATATAATTGTTATGTATATATATTAGTTTGAAAGTAATTATACTATGCTATTTTCCCATATGGTTATACCTTGAAAGAAAGTGCAATTATGGATTGCCCACTAGACAAGAAAAATAAAAATAAAATTTGTATTAGTCCATAGTTTTAAGTTGTTGTTTAATAGATTAGTTCCTTCAGTTCAACAGCCTCCATCTTGTCAATTAAAGAATATTAAAAGATAAACATAGTTAATTTTATGAGGAAGCAGATAATAAATTAATGGGTACAGACTGGTGCTTTAGTCAAAGAATATTGATGTAATAATATTCCTTTCTCCTTGTTCCCAAGTGAAGCCAAAACTCCTTTGTTAGAAAGTAGAAACTAAGAAGTCAAAAATTGCCAAGCTGGTAATATTCCTTGCGCAAATAGAGCTATGCTCATTGGCTCGATAAGATATTAAAAAATTATGACTTGACTTATCTTGATGATACTACTGAAAACGCAACTTTACCAATTACTGACTTAGTGTTGATTTCAACAAAATTAAATAATAATACATTAATGAAATTAAAAGGGGAGCCTTAAAGTAACAATAAAGTTACGAGAAAAAATCAAAAATAGTCAAATGTATAATTAATAATTAAAAAAATAGTCACAATTTTAAAAGTAATCGAAATTTATTCATTTTCATGTAAAGATAAAATATGAACAATAATACCCTTAAAAATTTGAAAATATTCTAGCATAATATGTTTGAGTTCGAATTTTAATATTATGAGTTTCTAGCATAATGTGCTGGAGTTCCAACACAATATATGAGAAGTTTATATGTAGTAGCTATATAATCCAACAATATTATGCTGGAAACATTTCATTTATTGGAGTTCCAACATAATATGCTGGAAGTTTATACGCATGAGCTACATATCCCGCATATTTTGTTGGAACTTTCTGTATTTCAGCAAAGTAATAGTTATTTTTCGATGATTTTGCAAACGTTGGCTATTTTTTGATTACCAGTCTGAAAATTGGCTAGCCCGTGCTATTTTCACTAAAGTTGTCGCTATGACCTATATATTACGTGTTTGAGTTATGGAAGCAATTACTAATGCTTGTATTAGAGTGGCTATCTACGTCACACTCATAGGAATGCCGCCCTTCATCGAAAAATACGTGAATATTGAATGCCTTATGCACCAGACTGTCTTTTTTATATATTATTGAACTTCACATTTTCTGCGTTATTCTATTTTTGTTCTTTAATCAGAATTTGAATGTAATTAGTTAAGACGGATCTCTCTTGTGCGATCAATGAACTGATGCAAGGAATTGTTGCATTTGTGTCTATTTCCACATTTCTATTAACATTATATTTTATGGAGTTTTTTTTGTGCAAGGTGAAATTGAGAGATTTGAAACTAAATAAAATATTGATTTGCATTGCAAAACATGACATTACAATTTGCAACAGGAGACTAACCTTGCACCAGCAATACTATAACATCAACATACTACATGTTTCGTTCGTCCATTCCTAAATAAGCTAAAATCACATAATTTCTGTTGTTCTTTTATTTTCTCAATCTTTAATATATTCATTTTAAAGGAAGCCTTGGAGCAACAATAAATAATTAAGGTAAGTTGTTTTTATATGATTAAAGGCAGATTCGAAATTTAAACTTTATTGGTTTAATATTTAAGATTTTTTAGCATTGAACTCGTTATATTTTTAAAATTATAAATTCATATCTCTTTTGTTGTCACAAATTTAATGAATTTTTACATATAAATTATACTTTGCGTCAAAAGATATGTATTCAACGTAACCTGCCACTTTAATAATATACATCATACCTCTTAATGTGCGGTCCTTCTTCGGATCATGTGTGAATGCACAACACTTTATTTTATTCCATTCCTTCATAGTTTCAGAACATTCAGGAAGTTGCTAGAATAGCATACCTCCGGAATTTTTGGCTAGAATTAATTAAAGTAATACAATAGGGGTGTGCATTCAATTTATCGATTCGATTTTGACTCTTATCGATAATTACTTATCGACTATCGATTTACACATATGCTTATCGTTATAGTTTCAGTAAGGTTTTGATTTTTTTGATTTCCCTTTATCGATTTTGGGGCCTTATCGATTTGGTTATCGATTACACCAATAAGAAAATTTGTGGGATTCCACGAAAAGTATATCGCTATAAACGCGCCTAACTAATATGGAAAAAAAGAAGCTAAAATAAGACGAACACCATTTATAATTAAAAAATTATGTCAACAATCACATGCAACAAAATTAAAGTAAGGGATCAAATGTATGGCACATGTGCAAACTGTATAAAAAAACAAAACAAAACAAAACAAAACACATCATCACGACTAATTCTGTTTTCTATTAATTTGAACTTCATTCCCTTGATCTTAAATGTGGTAGATGAAATAATAGGATAAGGGACTTAGGGTAAAGGAAAAGGGAATAGATTAGGAAAAATAATATTGTATAGCCGCTTTTAAATAGTAGCGGAATATATATACATTCTGTGTGTTATATTAATCTACACAAATAGGTAATTACTCATTTAACTAGTGTCTACAGTCTAGGGGTGTGGATTTGACTTATCGATTCGATTTTGACCCTTATCGATTATCGATTTGTACATATGCTTATCGTTATCGTTTCAATAATATTTCGATTTCGATTTCGATAACAAATAATCGATTCAATTTATCGATAAACCAATTCGAATGTATACCCCTAGTAATACACTATATTTTCAAAGAATTGAATTATTAACATATAACCTCTAATTATTTGTAGAAAGGAATGGTATCCTAGGTTTGTACTATCTTTATCGTGCTTTTTCCTTTCTTTTGTTCTTCCCTTTTTTGTCAATCCCTTTTCTCTTTTCTTAGATTCTTTTAATATATTTATCCTAGTACCTCGAAAAAGAAATTTTTAGACAAATAAAAAGAAACTACGAAACGTAATTATATTAAAATTTAATTAATATTTAACAATTAAGTGTATGTTACTCCCTCTGATTCAAATAAATAATTTTTTATTATTTTTACACATATTAGAAATTCACATAAAAGATACTATAGCAATCATCCACTCAACACACACAACGTAAAACCATTTTCTTGAAACCAAGTGTCAAAGGGCTCAAGGTGTAGTTGGCTACTCATGGACTGTAGTGTGCTGTAGTGGTAAGCCTGCATTTTATTTTGCAAAATCATAAACATCAAAATCAGCATGTGAAAAATTACCTACCACAATTTCTCCTCTCTTCTACTAGTACTTTGCTAAACACCTCGCCCCCATCCCCCCCCCCCCCAAAAAAAACTTTCCCCACCCACCCCATCTTTCCGCTTTTAACAGACAAATCACATGTAACAAATCAGAGGTAACTTAATGTCTAGATTCAGCCATAAATCATTACACCAGTTCTTGAATTCTACAACCAAAATTTAGTCCCTAGCTATGCTATGGCTAAAGATATTAGACTAATATTTTTCTTGGTATTTTTTATTTTGATATCAAGAAAAGTGTTTTCTGATCAAGAATTTGTTTACAATGGTTTTAATGGTATTGCAGCTAGTTATTTAAGTGTAAATGGTATAGCTGAGATAGAAAAAACTGGTGCTCTAAGGCTAACAAATGAAACATCAAGAGCAGTTGGTCATGCTTTTTACAAAAGTGCAATCAAATTCAAGAATTTCCCAAATAGGAAGGTTTCTTCATTTTCTACTGCTTTTGCTTTTGGGATTGTTCCAGAATATGCTAAATTAGGTGGCCATGGTTTTGCTTTCACAATTTCAAGGTCTAAAGATATGAAAGGTGCTCTTCCTAGTCAGTATTTAGGTCTTTTAAATTCAAGTGATATTGGTAATTTTTCAAATCATTTATTTGCTGTAGAATTTGATACTGTTCAAGATTTTGAGTTTGGTGATATTAGTGATAATCATGTTGGTATTGATATCAATAATTTAAAGTCTAATGCTTCAGTTAATGCTAGTTGCTTTTCTGAAGGAAATTCTACTAAGCAGAAGCTTTTTCTTCAGTGTGGCAAGACAATTCAGGCTTGGATTGACTATGATTCAAATAGAAATGTACTGAATGTTACACTCTCGCTATCTTCAGTAAAACCAAATTATTCAATTTTGTCATTTCCAGTTGACCTTTCACCAATTCTTGAGGAGTTTATGTATGTTGGATTTTCTGCTTCAACTGGTTTGCTTGCTAGTTCACATTATATATTTGGTTGGAGTTTCAAAATGAATGGAAAAGCTCAATCTTTGGATCTTGATTTATTGCCTAATTTACCTGGACCTAAGAAGAATCAAACAACCTTAATTGCAGCGACGTCTTTATCTGCTGTCGTCTTTCTTGCATTTGGTGTTATTTTGGCGTTTTACATCATTTGGAAAATCAAGAACATAGATGTGATTGAGCCGTGGGAACTTGAAATAGGTCCACATAGGTTTGGATACAAGGAGTTAAAGAAATCTACAAGGGGTTTTAGGGATAGGGAGTTACTTGGATTTGGTGGATTTGGTCGAGTTTATAAAGGAACGTTGCCTAAGACTAATATGGTTGTTGCTGTTAAGCGAATAAATCATGATGCAAAACAAGGTCTCCAAGAATTTGTGTCTGAAATCGCCACTATTGGTCGCCTTAGACATAGGAATTTGGTTCAGCTCATTGGATGGTGTCGACAAAAAGGTGACTTGTTACTTGTTTATGACTTTATGCCTAATGGAAGCTTAGACAAGTATATCTATGATGAACCAAGAGTCATTTTAACGTGGGATCAGCGATTCAAGATTATCAAAGGTGTGGCTTCGGGGCTGCTGTATTTACATGAAGAATGGGAACAAACTGTAATCCATAGAGATATCAAAGCAGGGAATGTGTTATTAGATGCAGAAATGAATGGACGACTTGGAGATTTTGGACTTGCCAAGTTATATGAACATGGAGCAAATCCTAGCACGACAAGAGTAGTGGGCACGTTGGGTTACTTGGCTCCTGAATTAACCAAGACCGGAAAGCCTACAACAAGCTCGGATGTTTTTGCCTTTGGTGCATTGCTGCTAGAAGTTACTTGTGGAAGGAGGCCAATCGAGGCAAAAGCATTACCCGAGGAGTTAATTTTAGTGGATTGGGTTTGGGATAAATGGAAGGAAGGTGCCATTCTTGAAGTGGTTGATCCGAAACTAAATGGTGAGTACGATGATATGGAGGCTGTGGTGGTGCTTAAATTAGGACTAATGTGTTCAAATAATACACCATCTAAGAGACCTAGCATGAGGCTAGTGGTAAGATACTTGGAAGGGGAGATGGTGCTGCCGGAGACGCTTGCAGCGCCCGATGAATATGATGGGAAAAAAGGCGGCGCTAGTGGTATGGGATTTGAGGACTTTGTACATTCATATCCATCCTCGTCTTATTTCGAGAAAGTAAGCACGTGGTCACCGGCTTATGATGGTGAAGGAGATATTGACATTGAAGCGGATCCGATAAAGCCGTTAACGGATTCTGGCAGAGAGGACAGCAGGTAGCCTATGCAGAGGGACCATTCTACCAGTTCTCCCAAACTCCTTCCATATTTTAGTAGTACTTTTTTCGGTTTGATTTTTAACTGAAATGTAAATTATGGCTTTTGAATAGAAAAGGACATTAATATCAACCATTCTCTGTTTTTGAGAAAATTGATGTCAGTCGGATGTGAATATATAGTAGAAGCCAGTGCTCTTTGAATCTTGATTATAAACTTTGTGATTGAAATGAATTCTAACTTCATTTGGTTCCTTTTTTTTTTTCTCTTTTACTGATATGTAATGGTTACTGAATCTTGATTATAATGTGGTGAACTGGTCCAAGTAGAATGTTATAGCCAAATTCAAGTTAAAGGAGATTGCAATGTTATTTTGAAGTCGAAAATCATTACATATGCCAGAAGTAGTTTTCTTAGTACTTAGAGGAATAGGTCTAGGCTGATGTCTTTTGCTGCCTGTGGGAGTTTTTTGTTGAGCTGTTAGCATTTGGCATAACAAGATTCAAATAGCTCCTCCTCCTGCAACATCCAACACATTCTTGGAGAATGACGAGAATGCACTGCAACCTATGTTGTGCATACTATTCAAAATGCTGCCGCAGCCGTGTCGAATACACTACTTTTAGAGGAGCCAGCACACGCATGGCAACATTCTCGGAGAGTCCGAGCAACATAGGTTGCAACAGGTAAACCCCATAGAACAAGAAGGAATATTTATTCTTATGGCATGCTTAGCTGGCTATTTTTCGCAGATGTTTAATATTGATACTTTCTTCGAAATATCTCTCGTTCTTCATTATAGATATATTAAGAATGTATGTACCACTTACTGTATGTGAACTACCAGATCTCATAAGAAATCTCTGTCTTTTAGTTACATAAGTTCATGCCTATGTATTCTAATGAGTTCATATGAACATATAATTAAGGTTGCTAAGTAAGATTTATGATACTTCTACTTCTTGTTTTGTATATTGTATTGGTAGTGAGAGCCAATGAGATTATGGAAGTAAATATTCTGGCTGTAAAAAATATCATATAATTCTCTTTCATGGTTTCTTTTCACTAGTGTATTTCTTTTTGGAACTGCAATGAATGTGCTTTGCTTGAGTTGGACGTCTATAAGAAGCAGCCTATCTATCTTCGCTAGGTTGGAGTAAGGCTGCGCACCCACTACCGTCCCTAGACACTAGGTTGTTGTTGTTGTTGTCGTCTTATAATGTCCATGTTGTGTAATGTCTCTAAATCTTTTCTTAGTCCACCTTGAAATGATATTGATAAGATTATGGACGTAAATATTCTGGCTGTAGTAAATATCATATATTTGGAGTCTCTACCTATGATACTGCTTCTCCTTCGTGATTTCTTTTCAGTATTGTATTTCTTTTTGGAACTGCAATGAATGTGCTTTGTTTGAATCAAGGGTATATCAGAAATACCCGCTCTACCTTCATAGATGAGGGTAACGTTGCGTACCCACTATCCTCCTAGACCACACTTTTGGGAGTACACTAGTTGTTGTTGTTGTCTTATAATGTCCAATGTTGTGTAATGTCTCTAAATCTTTTCTTTGCCCACCTTGAAATGATATGGACAAGCCCGCAGCATAAATCATAGTATATTAAAAGTGACAATCATATTTATATAGGGACAGAATCTCCAACTATAAATTGTACGTATGTAAACTCTCTACCACTGCAGCTTTGTTATTTATTCTCCTTTTTCTCTGTTCAAAACCTTCATCATACTCATAGAGAAAAAAAACAAAGAGATTATAGCATTTTGTGACAGAATATTCACCAGCAAATTATTATATATTTATCTTTTTACTTGCACTTTTAGTTTATTTTGGTAATGCTGATAATATGAGTTGAGCTAAATGAAAGTAATGAGAATTCATATCCCCTCAACCAGAGACGAAACCATGATTTGAAGTTTATGCAGTCGAATTCTAAATCTTTAAATTATTGGATTAAAAAAGGCAGCCCGGTGCACTAGGCTCTCGCTATCTGCAGGGTACGGTGAAGGGCCGGACCACAAGGGTCTATTGAGACAAATATATGGTTTGGAATAAAGCTACTAGGTTAGCTTGAACTCGTAGCTTCTATTCTCCCTCCGTCCTTGATTGTAACTAGCTCAGACTCTATATATATAAGAATTCGCCGACTCTAAATCCTAGATTTTTCAATAAACGCAGCACACCTTCAACAAAATTTTTAGAGGATTATTGGATAATATTAAAAATTGCTGATAGATATTCCAAATCAAAAGAATTTTAAGGAGGAAAGAAATAGTAACTCACTCCAAGTAGAAGGAAAGGGAGACGGACATATGTTCAAGCTAAAATCCTTTAATCGATGGCGGAGGCAGGATTTTCGTTGTGGCCTTGGGAATTTAACGGGCAACCTCACAGTTTTTGAACTCTTTTACCACTAAGCTACATTTTTAGGCTATGTCAAAGGGATTCAAAATTCGATATATAGAGGCACAAAATATAGATTTTACCTTATATGTATAGTGTAATTTTCCTGCGAAAGGGGTTCAGGTACCCCTTTCCGCCCCCTGAATATCCCCCTGCCCCCTCTCCCACCCAAAGCTTTTAATTATCCATGGATTGATGCTCTCCTTAATATCAAGCCTCTACTTTACAGGTTAAGAGAAAAACTGATTCAGATTAATAAATAAATAGTAACCATAAAATTATTTCAGTGTGACCGAATTCGAGTTGAGGAACATATAAAAGTCATCTTCATGTACGTTCCAATAGTACCGGGGAATAGGAAGGTCCCTTGAGCAGTTTTTAACCATTTGCTCAGGTAACTTTCCTGTCCACTCTTGTTATTCGAAAGTATAAGAAGGTAGCTTTTTTATAACATGATGAAACAATAGATACGACAGATTTCAATAGATCGTTGGCTCAAGAAGGATAATGTGTACGCAGACTTTACTCCTATCTTATGAAGGTAGAGAAATTATTTTTAATAGATCATTTGTTATGAAGCAACCCCAGCCCAATAAAGATATCACCACAAATAGCTATTGAGCTGAGAATAGCTATTGCGCTGAGAACAAGCAATACGGCCGGGCTAATTTGGGATCTGAATTGAATAATGAGTCCAAGAACAATTCTATTAAAAAGAGTAGCGGTCGGTGATTTTGGGATTATGCTTATTGTAATCTTTCTAATTTGTAGATGCAATGTATATGGGCAATTTGAACGTAGAACTTGAAAAATGTGATGATCTCTTATTTATTCTCTCCTTTCTTATTTTGTAAAGATCTGTTCATTCTTAGTGCTTTATGTTCATTAGAATAGAGAAGAACAAATAGCAAAATTTGCAGCATGAACCAATGCTAGAGCCATACTACTAACATGTAATCACATTTTTAAGTGGCTACTACTCTGCTTAATACAGAAATGAATTAAGGGCAGCCCGATGCATTCAACTTCTGATATGCGCGGGATCCGAAGATATGGAACAATCAAGTTTTACACAATTTTGGAATCCAATCATATTTCAAGTGGAAGGGTCCAATCATATTTTAATCTTGTCCGTTGTTGGTTGCCATGAGACTACTCATTTGGAGATTCAAGAATTGCTCCTTTTTGCTCCTCGAGATCTATAATTGTAGGAATAAGTGCGAAATGACTTTTATCAATCTCAACATAGTTGCATTTGCACACTAAAAAGCTCCTTCATTAACGAGAACCCACCACACTCGGATTATTTAAATTTAACAAATTAAAAAGTAAGAGGTGTGATTGGATTTCTTTGAAAATTAATCACCTTTTTTTCAGTGGAAAGATTAGCTATATAATTTCCATCCATATCCTTAACAGATTTAATTTAATGTGATTGCCAGTTTTGAACCAGATAAAAAAATTAAGGCAGCCCGAAATACAATGTATTTCGTATTCCCGCAAGATTTGGGAAAGGATCGCACTCCAAGGATGTAACATAGATAGCATACCCTAATGTAAATATTAGTAGTTGTTTCATAACTCGACCCGTAACCTAAAAATTACATAAAAATAACTTTAGTGTTGCTCTCGGGTACTCAAATAAAATAAATAAATTAAAACAAAATAGGCAAAGCAAAGTAGACGTGATCATGATTGATTATCCTGATAAGAAATAAAAAACGAGCAAAGAAACTAATTATTGATAAATAAATATAAAAAAAACAGAGAAAGTTATCATATTTTTGGCCTGGATAAGTGGAACATGGAGAAAATGCATATCGAGTACCTCCCCTTAAATGCTACCACCTCTTCTCCATGACCCATGCAGTTTTTTTTATTTATTTATAAATAACAAAGATTTTTTCACACGTTTGAACTCATATTTCCTCCCTTTACATAGTCATCTTTTTCTTACTTTCTCAACTTGTCAAATCAAGAATAACATTCAGAAAAATATGAGAACTTGTTCACATCCCTTGATCTTCCTATGTTTCTCTTTTTATCTATCTTTTTCAAGTAATAATTCTCTCCCTATATTTTTCAAAGTTTTTTAAGCTTTCCATAGCTAAGAATTTATCAAAATATTTAGACTTGTCTAATGTTATTTATGTTATATGCAGATGGAACTCAATTAGTTATAGTGAACAACTGCAAAGAAAGCATATGGCCTGGAATTCTTGCAACAGCAGGGCACGAGACGCCGAGCAACGGGGGATTCCATCTCAACCTTGGCCAACAAGCAACACTTGATGTTCCTGAGCTATGGTCAGGAAGAATATGGGGTAGACATGGTTGTTGTTTCGACGAAAATGGTAAAGGAACGTGTCTAACAGGGGATTGTTTCGGCCTTCTGAATTGTTCAGGGGCCGGAGGAATTCCTCCTGCAACGCTCGTTGAGATGACATTAGGAACCCCAACTAATCCAAGACATTATTATGATGTTAGTTTAGTTGATGGATTTAATATTCCTATTTCTATGATTCCGATTGGTGGTACTGCCGCTTGTGGTGTTGCTGCTTGTGAAGCTGATCTGAATCAACGTTGTCCTGAATATTTAATGGTAAAGAGTAAAGGTAAAGTTGTTGGATGTAAAAGTGTTTGTCTTGCTACAAACTCTCCAAAATACTGTTGCACGGGAGAATATGCTAATAAAAATACATGCAAACCAACCGCGTTTTCGCGGCTTTTTAAGACTATTTGCCCTAGGGCATATAGCTATGCTTTCGATGAATCTACTGGACTTAAGAATTGTAAGGCGCCGCGGTATCTCATTACCTTTTGTCCTCCCAATTAATGGATCGAGCATCTCTATAGTGGCGGTATAGTGCATTGTATTTAAGAAAATAGACCTTGGGCCTAATGGGTACGTTCAAGTGTTTATTATGTAATTTCTTTATCTTTTTCTTATTACTTTGTGTATTCTGTGTTTTATTAGCAAATAATTCTATATGAATTAGTATTTACACTGCTTTAGTATGTCATATTATCATGCATTAGCCCATACGCTTGTTGTCTATTTCTTGTTTCCTAATCCGACGGCTATAGATGGCTTTAATAATGAATAAAGCTTCTACCAAGTTGGAATTCAATTCTAAAACTAAGTTAGTTTATAATAATAAAAAGTGGGGCAGTATAAAGATTCTCACAGGAAATCCTATTTCTATTTGAGTAATACTAATTAAATGCAAAGTTAATCTTTAGATGCCTTTTTTCGTAATTTGTTTCTTAGAATACTTTTTGAAAAGATTGTCTGAAGACAAATTGTTTGTCTGACACTCAGAAAAAACACTTCTTAAATAATTTAGCCAAAATATAAATTGCTACTTTTCTAAGAACCTCTTCTCAAAGCCTGAAACTCCATTTGAAAAGAAGTCACTCAAATCACAAAGTTTGGGAGTTTTGACAAACGGGCCCATTGGTTGGGAATCTTCAGTTGGGCCTTTTGTATCACATAGTTAGCTAAAAATAGCACGGACTAGTCAGTTTTTGGACTGTTTATTGAAAAATAGCCAGCATTTTTAAAGTCATTGAAAAATAGTTATTATTTTGGTGCAGTACGGAAAATTTCAGCATAATATACTGGAGATCGGTGTACCTATTTATGAACTTCCAGTATATTATGCCGAAACTCCAACATGCGAAAAGTTCCAGCATAATATACTGGAGATTGGAGCACTTATGTATGAACTTCCAGCATATTATGCTGGACCGGTATATTATACTGGAACTTCAGTGTATTATATTGGAATTTCAGTATATTTTTTTTGGAATATTTTCAAATTTTAAACAGTGTTTTCGTTCATATATATATTTACATGAAAAATGAATAAATTTTAATTACTTTTGAAACTGAGACTGATATTGAATGACTACTTATAAATCTTGCTATTTTAAATTTCTCCCCATGGTTAGGGTATTGGTAGGAATGGCCCTGTAAGTGCCGGTCTTTGCCGAATATCCCAAAATTGATAGTATTTAAAAAAAAAAGACCCCAACCTGTATGCAGTAATTGATCTTCAGTATTTTTCGACCGGATTGATAGAGTTTATCCTATATTTACTCTACATATCTCTAAGTTGTTCATTAAAGTCTATCCAATTGGCATAATATTTTTGTGTTGTTTTAACAAAGTGTTGAACTTGCAACTTCAATTTCGATCAATCCACCCCAAACCTGCTCCACATAATCTCAAATTTGAAATAAAGCTTTTAATGACCAATACAAACAATCTTCAATCATCAATTTAGTCAATAACACGAAATTAAAAAGATTCACTTTGTCTTCTCCATCAGTTTCTCATGGGTTTAAATGAGGTCTATATGGATGTTAGAAGCAATTTGCTGATGATGCATCCTTTACCATCTCTTGATTGTGTTTATAACATACTTCTACAACATGAAAAACAAAGGCAAGTCGGTACAAATCCTCAGTTTCACGTTGAATATGCTTCCTTCAATGTCAATTCTAATAATGTCAAGTTCACTCAACCTCAGCCACAATAGAGACATCATAATCAAAGGGTGATCTATGATCAACCTAAGTATGACCTTTTCTGTAAATATTGTATGAAGTCAGGGCACTTGGTTGATAAGTGATACAAACTCAATGGATTTTCTCCAAACTCCAAATTCACTAAAGGCAGAAAGCTAGCTGCAAATGTAAGATAGTCTAACAACTCTTCTTCTTAGAATGTTTCCACCAATTCTATGTCACATCCCACTCAAAATCAGGTTGATTAAATACATTGGATTGACACAACAACAATATGCTCAATTAATATCCTTGCTTCAGCAGATCCATGCTATTGATTTTGGACCTTAACTCAGCATCTTAAGCTCTGTCAATATTGCTGGTATTTTACTGCCTAAGAATATTGTATATAGTTTTAATTCTTCTTTGCTAAGTAAATCAGATTCTTTAACCTGGATAGCTGATGCAGGTGCATTTGACCATATGACATCTAATAATGACTATTTCATTAACATCACACTTTTACTTATTCATTTTCTTATCTCTATTCTAAATGGATAGAAGGTTAATGTTACCTGTACAGGATCTTTTGTTTTAACTGAGTCCATTATCCTTCACAATATTCTTTATCTGCTTTCATTTAAACATAATCTCGTTTTTGTACACAAAATTACTAAACAATTTGAATGCATAGTTTAGTTTACCAGAATCTCATGTATTATACAAGGCCCTTCTTTGAAGAAACCTCTAAATCTTGGTAAACTAGATAACAGTTTGTACAAGTTTGTTTGAGAACAGTCATCTCAACTCTAACACCCTTTGACCAATGTTTCAAACAGCAACAACTTTTCATCTTTGTGTAACAATAGTTCTTTCCTTATTCTTATGTGCATATAGATTCTGCCACCTACAATAAATCTATTATGAATAAAATGGATGTTGTTTGGCATAACATACTTGAACATGTTACTTTTGTTAAAATGAAGAGAATTTTTAAAATCTCCTCCAATATTTGTTCTACACAATCCTTTCCTTGTACAATGTATCCTATATCTAAGCAAAGTAGACTGCCGTTTCCAGAAAGTTTCATTCACACTTCCAAACCTTTTCAACCCATTCATATTGACACTTAGGGACCATACCATACTTCTACCTATTCTGGCTCTGGATATTTTCTCACTATTATTGACTATTTCTCTATAAATACTTAAACTCATCTCATGGGGTCTAAAAGTAATGCATTTTCCTTTCTTAAATCTTTTGTTTCCATGGTAAAGACTCAGCTTCATGTTACAATACAATATATTAGATTTGATAATGCATTAGAATTAGGCTCTAGCCTTGCTACTATTTTCTTTTTCTCTAAACATGGGATTATTCATCAGACTAGTTATCCCCACATAGGGATGGAAATGGGGCGGGGTAGGGCGGTTCGCCCCTCTTACAACACAAGAAAGAAGGTGAGAGTAAGCACGACTTTCTTCTTCTCTTAACTAGGATATAGTTAAGAGAAGAAGAAAGTCTAGCCGGAATAAACTTTTTTACCTAAGCAATAAACTACATGAAAGCAAGCAGAGGAAGCGGAGAGGTACTTGAGAGAATGGCGGGTTTGGCAAAATTCATAAAAAATTTAGACTGCCCCCGCTCCGCCTCGCTTAATTTTTTTCTAAAATAAACTAGTTTGATATTTTATTATTTTATAAAATGGAGAGTTTAATAGAATCAAATAAACATAAAACTGAGAGAATATTATGTTGGTATTCCAAAATAAATGGGTGATTATCATTTTGTATTACTAATATAATATCTTTACTTATGTAATATTATTTTGGTGAGACTTATGCAAATTAGTCAATTATCGAAATAGTATTGTGCTAGTGATGAAAAATCTGAAATTTGTAGTTGAATGATTTCTTTTGTTTTAAGAAAGATAAAATTTTAATTTTCCCGTATTAAACCCATAACCCGTCCCGCCCCGATTTAAAAATTTTAAAATTAATTTAATCCGCCCCGTACCCGCTTAAAAGTAAACCCGCCTCGCACCTGCCCAGCCCCATTGCCATCCCTAACCCCACACCCCTAAACAAAATGGTGTGATGGAAAGAAAACATGGAACATTACTTGAAGCCTCTAGGGATTTATTATTTTAGTTCAAAGTTCTTATAAGATATTGGGGGATTGTCTATTCTCATTCCCAGGTTCATTCAATAATCCACGAATGTTGGCTCCTAAACTAGAGGCAGTAAACATACTATCAGGTGAAATTCTACTAGTTATATATGATAACCCCAGGTTGTTGTTGCAGTAACAACTACCTATATTATCAACACATTTTCTTTCGGATTACTCAACAATAAGTATCCTTATGAGTTGTTGTATGGCAAAGCACCAAGTTACTCTTACCTTAGAACTTTTGGGAGCCTTTGCTATGCCACTGTTCCGATTCCCCAAAGAGGTAAATTCAAGCCTAGAGCTTTTCCTTGTATGTTTTTAGGCTACTCTTTTGCTAAAAAGAGATACAAATTATATATTTTGCAGTTTAAACAATGCTTCATTTCTAAATATGTGGTCTTTCATTAACACCATTTTCCTTTTTCTTTTGATTTACCTTTTCCAATTCCTCTGAGTATTCTTTACCACTTGCATGACAATCTCCACCTTCTACTACTAATATTGTTTCTTTTTTTGATGTTCCTAGTGCTGCATCACAATCCCTACCTTTTGCTACTAGTTCTACCTCTAATCCTGTTACTAGTCCTACTCAATCTACTGCTCTTATCCTACCTACCTCTGTTCCTGAGGTTTTTCTTTCTCCTATTTCTTTCAATCTGGATATCAATCCTCCATTGTATATGCTGCCTCTCCTAATATAACCTCTTCTGCCTCACCACGTTTTAAGAAAATCCACTAGAACTCATTCTCATCCTTTATGTTTACCAACTTCCCTTTCTCTCTCTTATTTTGTTTCTCAACATGAAGACCTTGAACCATACACATATTTCGAATTAGCTCATATCCCAACCTAGCTGTAACGATTAGGATGGTCGTTTTAAGAGTTAGAGCCCTGATTCCCCCATTAACTGCTTTTTTCATATCTTTTTCTGCTATTGTGACTTACCGGGAGGTTTCGTTTTGGTTTTGAAGTATTTTGGGACACTTAGTTCCTAAATTGAAGCTTAAATCTTAGAATTTGGACCATGTTGGAATATTGTAAAGGCGGTTTCAGAATTAAATTTCGTCGATTCTGTTAGTTTGGGTGATTTTGAGCATAGAGACATGTACAGATTGTGTTTTGGAGGTCCATAGTTCATTTAGTCTTAATATGGAAAAACTCAAATTTTTAGAGTTTTGGACCGGTAGTGAAATCTTTTATATAGGTCATAATCCAATTACGGAAGTTGTAAGAGGTCTGTAGTGTTGAATATGATATGTGTGCAAAATTTGGTATCAATCGGACGTGGTTTGTTTGGTTTCGGCATCGATTATTGAATTTTGAAGTTTCAAGTTTTTAAAGTTTGGATTGGAGGGTGATTCGTGATTTTATCATTGTTTGATGCGACTTGAAGGATAAACTAAGTTTGTATGGTATTTTAGGATTGGTTGGTATGTTTGGTTGAGGTCCTTTGGGCCTCGGTGCATTTCAGATGCTCAACGGGTCATTTTTGGACTTCGAAAGATAGCTGATTTTGCTGGTTTTTATTGCAGAGATTTGTTCTTTGCGTTCGTGATGAATAGTTGGGGCAAAAGAAGAAATATCTCTTCGAGTTCGCGAAAAAGAGGACGCGTTCGCTAGGTTTGGACTTCAGTGTATCGCGAACGCGTGAACGACATCATGTTCGCGTTGTGGAAATGGAATAGCTAGACCTCATGAATCTGCTCTTCGGTTTCTTGAATAAGGGGTCGCGTTTGTGAAGGTCCTGTTTGCTGAAGCTACGCATTCGCGAGAGCGAACTCACGTTCATGAAAGAGGAAAAATTAAGCAGGGGACTTTTGTTTTGCGCGAACGGAGGTAGTGGTCACGTTCGCGAAGAAGGGTGTGCCTGGGCAGAGTTAATGTTAAATAACACGAAATTTGATTGAGAGCTCGATAGAAAGCGAAATTTGGAGAGATTTTCGGAGGAAGGTTGTGGATAATGGTTCCTAACTCCTTTGTGATTATACCCCACTAATCTATGCTTGATTTCATCATTTAATTTCAGATTTGGGGTGGAAATTGAAAAAAATAGAAAAGTTTTTGGGCTGAATTTTAGGATTTTGATCGAGATTTTGATGTCGAATTTGAGTGAATTTGGTATGGTTAGACTCGTGAGTGAATGAGTGTACATAATTTGTTATTTTTACCCATTTTTGAGTCGTGGGCCCGAGGAGGAATTTTGGACGTTTTTCTATTTTCTTGCGTTAGATTTGATTTCATTAGCTAGATTTATTGCTTGTAGCTATATTTACGTTATGTAATTGGTTTGACCAGATTTGGGCCATCAAGAGCTTGATATTCATGGAAAAAGCATTGTTTTAGATTGATTAAGCTTCGTTCGAGGTAAGTGGGTTGCCTAACCTTATGTGGGAAAAGTCTCCTTAGAATTTGGTGCTATTTGATATATGAGCGTTGCATGCATGAGGTGACGAGTACGTATACGTGCTATTTGTGGCAAAACTCCATTTTTTCCTACTTAGACATAACATGTTTTCTCCTTGTTTGACCTACACTAGCATATGTACTATCATGTTTAGATTAGAAAATCATGTCTACGTATTTTTAACTGTCTATTTGAAACTCTTTACAACATGTTTAGTGAAATTTCCTGCTTTTCCTTTGATTTGAACTTCGTTTAGACGGTAGGTTTTCGTGCTATATTGTTGTTTATATTGGTTGAGATGTATATTTACTTTGGGACTATGGAATGGTGTTCCGGGAGATCCCCTAGCATTGCATATTTACTTTGGGACTACAGAACAATATTGCGGGAGATCCCCTTGCACATTTATGTTTAGAACTACGGGACGGTATTCCGGGAGATTCTATGTTGTTACCCTTATGTTTCTAAGTTGTTGTTCTTCTACGCTTATTTATTGGTTAAATTTCAATATTTTTGTTTACTGCTATATCTCTTTCTGTTAAAATTTATTATATTTATACCACTACGGCCTTGACCTGATCTCGTCATTACTCGAGCGAGGTTAGGCTTGGCACTTACTAGGTACTTTTGTAGTGTAGTCATGCCCTTTCCTGCACATTTTTTCAATGTACAGATCCAGGTAGTAGCTCTCAGCCTCGAGTCTAGTTGTGTGGTTGCTGCTTTAGGAGACTTCAAGGTATATCTTCAGCATACGCAGATCTCAGATTCCTTTTCTATCCCCTTGTGTTGTTTTTCCTGTTTTTCCTCCAGAAATAAATGTATAGAGCAGTTAGAAACTCTTAGAAGCTTGTGACATTGTGACATTTCGGGTGCTGGAAAAAGTGATTATTGTATATGCCGAGCGGCATTGCTTATGCTTATTGACTATATTCGTTAGTTGTTATCTTTGTGTTTCTATTTCATTTCCGCAATATTAGCCTTAACTAGTCATAGAGACTAGACGTTGTTATAATAATTTACGGAGGAGAACTTGGGTCGTGACACTAGCATGATGCCATGAGAAAAGAATTTGAGGCTCTAGAAGCAAACCGCACTTAGCATATTGTTGAGTTACCACATGGTAAGAAGCCCATTGGGTACAAATGAATCTATAAAATTAAGTATAAGGTTAACGGTAGTATAGAGAGATACAAATATATGATTGTTATTCGAGGAGATACACAAGTTGAGGGGTGAACTTTAATGAAACTTTTTTCCCTATGGTGAAATTATCTATAGTTAAATGCCTATTGTTGTTGTTATTAAGAAAAAATAGCCTTTATTTCAACTTGATGTTATGTTAATAATGCATTCCTTTATGGTGATTTGGATGAAGAGGTCTCCATGAAGCTGCCTCCTAGACTTTCTCTTTCATATGCTCCTTCTATCTTCTACTTCTACTTCTACTCTCTTGTTCTGTAAACTAAGGAAGTCTCTTTAATGTATGCTAAATTTCTCATGCTATTTGTTCTAGAGGATACCATCATTCCCTTTATTACTATTCTTTATTCATAAAAGGGTCTCCTAGCCATCTAGTCATTCTAGAGCCACCATTCTCTTTCTTTCTTCAAGCGTTCCGATCAGGACAAGTGGTTCGTTTCGTCCTCCTATCTACGCAATTATCTGTCTTCATTCGTGATCATGTTGGGCGAATGGTAGTTGTAGAGGAGCGACTGTGAAACGGCGATTCCCCCCTTTCCATTGAAGTAGGGAGGGCCTCCTTCCCCACCATTCCGGCCTATTATTGATAGGGATTTTACCGATGCTGAAGCAGTGTATGCTGATGACATAATCCTCATAGGTGATGATTTGCATGAGATTACTTCTTTGAAATTTTTTCTGGACAATGAATTCAAGATTAAAGATTTGGGGTCCTTACACTACTTTATGGGTATTGAAGTCAATGTTTTACCTGGGGGTATTTTTCCTAATCAAAAGAATTTCGTTAGTGATCTCTTAAAGGAATATAACTGTTTTGACGTACGTTTTGGAATTGAATAACAAATTACGTGTTAATGTTGGTGATGTTTGTTACACCTTCTTTTTTTTTACATACCAATCTCCGGAAGGATAACATATAAGGGAGTTTTTTTCATTTAAAGTGACATTATTTAAAATGGGATTACTTATTTATTAGAGTCGCCACTTGGGATAGGTTTGGCTTTTGGTGTCCCAAGTCACGGTTTATCTTGAATCCCAAATCGAGAAAATTTTCGATTTTCCAAATGAAGCCTGCGAACCAGAATTCTAACTAAGGAATTCTGTTGATCCGAAAAAAGGTGTTAGGCATCCCCAGATCTCATGGTTCTAGCACGGCCGCTTAAACCATCATAATTGGCTAATTATCTTAGTATAAAACATGTTTATCCTATAGTGCAATTTACAAAATTACTTACTACTTTTAATTGAATTTTTAAGGAAGATTGAACATCGTTTAAAATGTGTTTTTGGATCACGTCACATGAAATGCACCCGTATCCGAAACGCATTTTATTCAACGTTTTGCGATTTGGGTCACATAAAATGCGCGCCCGAGTTTAAGAAAGTAACTTTACTAAATGCGGGCCTAGAACAACTAACGCATTGATAACTTTGCGAGAGGTCATGAAAATTCACTAAATAGCACATCTCGAGTTCTAAGGATTTTAAAAATAATTAAAGAGAACCACACAATTTGTGAATCTTATTCAGCGCGGCGCGGTGCGGCGCAGCCCAATTTATTTTAAAAGGACATCCTAAAGAGGAGCTAATATTATCTATTACGGATTGTCTCTAAAAAATTTAATAATTAACTATTATTAAAAACATTCAAATGAATTCGGGCCTCGAGATCAAGTCCAAACTCAAACAAAAAGATCTCCATCATTTAAAACCCCCTTAATTTGAGTTTGCTACTTACCTTGAAGGGTCTAAACTTACATTACGAAATTAAAATACAACTTTTAGAAGTATTCAGGCCTTCAGCATATAGGACTTTGAGACTAGCCAAGAAGGAGGAAATTGTAGTCAGCATTTATGACAAGCTGTCTCAAATGGGCTTCTGAACAGACCTAGCGCGAGGGTAACGAAATTGGAAGTTTGGCCTAATCCGCACAAGCCTTTAACTTAATGAAATTAATTAAATTAAAAGGGGGAGGGGCTTGGTGATATTCTGGCAGTTTATTGTGTAACTGGTCCATATTAAGCCCAATTACCAACTTTCAACATCTATTAATAGTGTTTCGATTAGATCTTAACATTTATTAACAAGCTGACATCTATTAAAAGCTATCAGGTCATGATGATAACATTTATTAACAAGCTGACATCTATTTGACAAACAAATCATAACTCATGAATCCACTGATTTTGAATGAAAACACATATCACCTATAACATGTAATTCAAGCGAGACTACCAAATTCCTAAGCTCAAACGAGTTAGAAATTCCTAGTCCATTCAAATGACTTCAAACATTCAAATCACAGGCTGGACCATAGCAAATTTCTAATTGACAACTAATCTTGAATTTGTTCTAAAACTTCAAACTGTTATGGTAGCAGGAACACCAAACTTTAACAAAGTCAAATCTAACACCACTGAATATCATATTCATATGATCATGAAAGGAAAGTTTGTAGTTCGACAGTCCTGTTATATTACACATATGAGAATACTCTATAGGAGTCCTTTGTACACATTTTCATAACCTACGATTCAATAGCGAAGTATAAGACATATGAAAACAGTAAAAGCAGGGAGATCAGACTTGAATGTATCCTTCAAATTACTTCAAATCTATCACATGTTCAAGAGTTGTTCCTCAGTAATGAACCAAAGGAAATACCTGGATATAGAAATAAAGGAGAAGTAAGAGCAGCAAGTTCAGCAGCAGTTATATAACAGGAACCAGCAACTTAAGATCAATTTTAAACCCAGAAATTGCATCAAGCAGCCCAGTAATTAGTTCAGATGAACAAAACCAGTAAACACCTTAAAACAAACTCGAATGAACCTTATTAAACTCAGAAATGATTCCGGAAAATTCTGAAACTTCAACTAACAAAACACAAGGAAGATTCAAGCCATTTTTTAAACTTGGATGAGCCGGGGCTTTAGTTTAGAACTTGAAATGTAAGATCACCCTTAGAAAATTTGATGAAATAGTCTTTCTAATGTTTTTAGTTGCCTGAAGTTTTGCATAGCTTTTTCTATGTTTCTAAATGCTAAAAATCTCCTTCAGCTCTAAGTAACAATGCATTTATAGGCAAGTTACTCGGGCTGCTTCAGACTTTAGGTTTTTAGCCCTTAGTCCTTTTAATTCTCTATTTTTAACTAACTAGTCTCTAAATTACTGACTTGTTGGTCATGTAATACTACCAAGTTCCTGAATTTCGAATTAAAACCCAATCTTGAAGCTTCTTTTTCAGTTATGCAGAGATTCCCTAAGCTATAATTCCTAAACTACCCTCAGAGCTTCTGAAAATTACTTTGATGAACCAACCTGGGTCCAATTGACCCAAGGCCAATCAGACCTGGGTTTTGACAGTGTTGGGCTGGTCTTTCTTTTCCTAAATGGGCCAATAAAGGCTTCAAGATGCACACGAACAACCCCATTAAGATTCTGAGCCAATTTAACCGGAATACCATCATTTTAATAACTTGAAACCTAAACTATGGACTAGGGCTATTGATTGGGGAAACTACATAAAGCCAAACATGCATGAATGAGATGATTGCAGAATTTCTAACACAAAGTTAAACAACAAACAATCTTGGAATCAAAATGAGCTTATGAACTAAATAGAATAGGTGTTAAATTATGGCTATCTGTGCATGTAGAAGTAAAACAATAAAAATAAGAAGGTAGAAAGAAAAAGAAGTGAAAAACAAGAGAAGAACTCTGAGCGCACCTGTCGATTTAAGCAGATGAGAAATCGAATTTAAACCCTTAGCCTTGTTATGGGTCGAGTTTAGACTTTAATCGCGTGTTCTTGATGAAAACACTCGACTAAAGTCTAATTTGAACCCAAACTTTACTCGACTGATCATTTAGAATATTAGGGTTTCAGCTTCGATTCAAGGTTTGAGGAGTTTGGGTGGGATTCGAGGGAAATTATACAGATTTTGATGATGAGGAGGTGATGGGGGGACATGGGGTGTTAATATGGTGGCGTTTGGGTAGTGACGCCGCCAGGCACGGTGGCAGAGTCAAACTTTTGGCCAATATTCGACGAGCTATGGTGGGATTTAAAAGAAACAGGGCGTGGATTTGGAATGGGGAGAAGAAGTAGAAAATAGGGTGTAAATTTGGGAGTCGTTGGTGACTCGCTGCCGGCGGAGGAGATTTTCGACCGGCGATAGACGGTGGAGGAACGGCGGCATCAAGGTTTCTAATGAGAGATGAGAGAGACGAGAGGGTAGGGGGTTCTGAGGGGGTAGGGGTTGTTTTGACAGTTATATATTAAAATAAAGCCACTTCTCGTTTGTTGGATTAAAAAACATAGACGGCCACGATTAATTGCCACCCAAACAACATCATTTTGGGAGACATGGGGCTGGACCGTATTTTTGGGCCGGGTCTGGGTAAAATTGACCGGGTTTAGGGGGGTTAAGTGATTGGGGCAGAGTATTTTGGCCCAATATTAACAGGCTTATTTTTCTTTTGCCCTTTTTTAATTCCTTTTCATTTAACTCTCTTTTTGGTTAATTTCATTTCATTTTCATTTTATTTTTTAGATTTTTGCGAATTATAAAATTAAAATAAAAACACCTGATTTAAATCTAATTTTCTAAAATTAACTAAAATCTGAAAACGAAAACTAAGGAAAAAATTGAAAAATTAAAAGTAAAAATGGAAAAGGACTATTTTTGTTATTTTTCTTATTTTTGTGATGTTAATTAGCTAGTAGAACTAAAATATAAAAATGAGATCCTAAATGCAAATGTGCTATGTTTTTTGTATTTTTATGAATTATATCAATAAAAAATGCACACAAAGAAGCAAACAAACACGAATAATGCAATTAAATCCTAAAAATCAAATAATGAAATTAAAAATCCTAGTTTTATGAATTCTATAGGAGTAATTCGAGCGAGGCAAAAATCACTTGTTCACAGCTGTCCATCTTTGCTCGGAGACACGAAGGGTTTCCGGGCAAAGATAATTGAGCAATCATGAGGGATTTTTGCCTGCTTGGTATTCCCTTGAGAAGTAGTTTTGAAAAACGTCTGACTAAACCCTGCTTCAGAGGTTGCCTACATATCCTTGGCTATAAAGGAATCATGTCAGTGTAGTTCTGGAAGTTTTGGTAGCTGGGACTACCAGGAGATGTGATTTCAGTGTTGTTGTTGCTGCTACTTCTTGTTGACCTTATTATTACACCAAATGTAAAATCAAAGCTAAGCTAGCTATGCCTATCAACTAAGAGTTACAAGATTCCCATGTATAAATCTCTTGAAGCTCGATCTTGAGTATTAGCTTCTTTTGCCGTGGGCTTCGATCTGAATCTTGATGCTCACAAGTTGTAGGTGTTGGTTCTTTCTTCAGCATTGGATCAGAGCAGGCAGGCGGAGCTTGTGACTTGAGTCCAATTTTGGGCAGCTCACATCTCTGTTCGCTTAAGCATTTTGAATTCACTTCTTTTGTTATTTTTCTCTTCTTCTTTTTTTTGGATTGAGACTTCATTCTTTTGATCGTCTTGGACCCTGTGCTTCAAGGTCAAACCTGCTCAAAAAAAAACAAAAGAACGAAAGTTTCTACCCCAGTTTTCACTAGGAAAATTTCGTGAGTTATTTGTGACAAAAAAATATGTACTTATTTCTCTTTTTCATTTTCAAAAGTATTTTTTGTCTGTGATAGAAAAATTGGGGGTGAAGGTCCATTGCTAAAACGTCAACTCAATAATTAGAGCCCTAATGTTGGAAAAGGTGACTAGGGAATAGAAGCCCTATGTCTAAAGGCGCAACTCAGGGTTTGGAACCCTAATGTTGTCTAAAAAGGTAAATAGCTCAATTCAGGGATTGGAGCACTAATATTGGCATGGTGACTAGGGAATGGAGGCCATATGCCTAAAACGCACAACTCAGGGATTGGGGCCCTAATGTTGGCTAAAAGGTAAAAATCTCAATTCAAGGATTGAAGCCCTAATATTGGCAAAAGGCGATTAAGGAATGGAGGCCCTATGTATAAAAGGCACAACTCAAGGATTGGAGCCCTAGTGTTGGCTAAAGGCGACTAGGGAGTGGAGGCCCTATGTCTAAAAGGCGCAACTCAGGGATTGGAGCCCTAATGTTGGCTAAAAGGTAAAAAGCTCAATTCAGGGATTGGAGCCCTAATATTGGAAAAAGGAGACTAGGGAATGGAGGCCCTATGTCTAAATGACGCAACTTAGAGATTGGAGCCCTAATGTTGGCTAAAAGGTAAAAAGCTCAATTCAGGGATTGAAGCTCTAATATTGGCAAAAAGTGACTAGTGAATTGAGCCCCTAGGTCTAAAAGGCACAACTCAGGGATTGGAGCCATAATGTTGGCTAAGAGATAAAGAGCTCAATTCAGGGTTTGGAGCTCAAATATTAGCAAGGTGACTAGAGAATGTAGGCCCTATGTCTCAAAGGCGCAACTTAGGGATTTGGGTCCTAATGTTGGCTAAAAGGTAAAAAGCTCAATTCAAGGATTGAAGCCCTAATATTGGCAAAAGACGACTAGGGAATGGAGGCCCTATATCTAAAAGGCGCAACTCAGGGATCGGAGCCCTAATGTTGGCTAAAAGGTAAAAAGCTCAACTCAGTGATTAGAGCTTTAATGTTGGCTAAAGGCAACTAGGGTTTAGAGGCCCTATGTCTGAAAGGCGCAACTCAAGGATTGGAGCCCTAATGTTGGCTATGAGATAAAGAGCTCAATTCAGGGTTTGGAGCTCAAATATTAGCAAGGTGACTAGAGAATGTAGGCCCTATGTCTCAAAGGCGCAACTTAGGGATTTGGGTCCTAATGTTGGCTAAAAGGTAAAAAGCTCAATTCAAGGATTGAAGCCCTAATATTGGCAAAAGACGACTAGGGAATGGAGGCCCTATATCTAAAAGGCGCAACTCAGGGATCGGAGCCCTAATGTTGGCTAAAAGGTAAAAAGCTCAACTCAGTGATTAGAGCTTTAATGTTGGCTAAAGGCAACTAGGGTTTAGAGGCCCTATGTCTGAAAGGCGCAACTCAAGGATTGGAGCCCTAATGTTGGCTAAAAGGATATAAAAAGCTCAATTCAGGTATTGGAGCCCTACTATTTGCTAAAGGCGACTAGGGAATGGAGGCCCTATATCTAAAAAGTGCAACTCAGGAATCTGAGCCCTAATGTTGGCTAAAAGGTAAAAGGCTAAATTCAGGTATTGGAGCCCTAATATGGCAGAAAATGACTAGAGAATGGAGGCCCTATGTCTAAAAGGCGCAACTCAGGGATTGGAGCCGTAATATTGGCTAAAGACGACTAGGGAATGGAGGACCTATGTTTAAAAGGCGCAACTCAGGGATTCGAGCCCTAATGTTGGCTAAAGAGGATAAAAAAACTCAACTCGGGAATTAGAGCCATAATGTTGGCTAAAGGAGACTAGGGAATGAAGGCCCTATGTCTAAAAGGCGCAACTTAGGGATTAGAGCTCTAATGTTGGCTAAAAGGTACCAGGTTGGTATTGGGAATTCTAAACTATCCTCTTTTGGGAAGAATCTCTTTTCCCCTTTTTTTTAAATTTTTTTTATTTGATAAGATGCAGGAAAGAACTTGGAGGAAACTTTCCTTTGCATTGATTATTTGGTCCAAGGTTGTTTTAGCACTTGCGCGTTTTCCTTTTGACTGTACCTGTTTTTTGCACGGTTGCTAGTTTTGAACCTGTTTAAATTTTCAACAAAGAACAATTGTTAGTTTGAAACGGTGGTTGGTTTTGTGACCTTGATTGCTTGATCCCAGACCAACTTCTATTAAGAACCTCCGTTGCTTGATGGTTTTGAATATCATTTTCTCTTTCAAACCAAGGGCCTCAACCTTCAGGATTTCATGAAAACTCGCCCGCGTGGGGCTCCGGCCTTTTACTTTATTCTGCTCTTAGGACTTTTGTCTTTGACATTCTTTCGCTTTTCAATATCTTTGCTTCGAAAGCATCGACAATCGTGGCCATTCCGGATTGGCTTAATGCGCCCGCTGAGGCTGGGTACCTTTCTTTAACTCTTGCTAGATAGAGCCCTGCAAAACCAGTCCTGCCACCTTTTCTTTGTGATAGTTTCCGACTCAAAGTTAAACTGAAAGGTATTCAAGGAAAAAGTAAACAAAGGCAAGAATGTGAATTTAAAAAGAAGCGTCCCTTTCGGGGAAAGAGAAAGACTTATCTGGGGGTGCATGCAGGCTTCAAATGGACATAACATGCTTCTTGGACTGGATGCCCGACCCGCACAAACTTTCTCAACTTCTTGTAAGCTCATTGACCTGAGTTTCAAGACCAGGGTTTTTGCCAATCGACCTCTCTCATTTCTTTTCTCACTGTTGCCCAATAATGCTCTTTACAAGTTTTCACCAAACAAACTCTCTCATTTTCAATTTCTCTACTCACCGTCACCTTATGGTGCCCTTAGGTTTTAATCGATAAGACTCTCTCATTTTATTTCTCTCAATTTGGACTGCATTAGGTTCCAACAATGATGTCTTTCAACTCCCACGCCTTTGCCAATTAATCGGAAAGACTTGGACAAGGTTTTTTTTGGGTAAAAAGCATTTTGGACTGAAGAACTACTTTGGAACCATTTTGGTGGGCTCATGGCTGAGCCACTATATCATTGATTTTGGTGTGACTGAATCCCAGAAAGAGGCTGCCTACTTATCCTTTTGGAATCAAGTTAGACGTAGTTTCGAAATAAACATAGTACCTTTTTACTGCGTCTGTTTTCACGGCTGCTTTAGAATCATCCTCTTCGATGTCGCCCAAGTACAATGCTCCTTTTGGCAATATCATTCTGATTATGTATGTGCCTTTCTAATTAGGAGAAAATGTTCCTTTTGCTTCCTGATGGTGAGGAAGAATGCGCCTTAATACAAGTTGTCCCACCTCAAAATTCCTAGGGCATACTTTCTTGTAATAAGCATGGGCCATTCTTTGTTGGTACAACTGCCCGTGGCAGACCGCAACCATTCGTTTTTCATCAACTAAGGTCAGCTGTTCCAGACGAGTCATGACCCACTCGGTGTTTTCAATCTCAGCTTCAACGATCATCCATAGAGACGGGATTTCCACCTCCGCAGGTATTACTGCCTTAGTTCCGTAGACCAGAAGGTAGGGGGTTGCTCCTATTGATGTGCGCATTGTGGTGCAATACCCCAATAATGCGAAATGTACCTTTTCATGCCATTGTCTGGAGCTTTGACTCATTTTTCTCAAAATCTTCTTGATGTTTTTGTTTGTTGCTTTGATGGCACCATTGGCTTTGGGCCAGTAGAGTGTAGAGTTCTGATGCATTATATTGAATTATTCGCATATCTCTCGCATCAATCGGCTATTCAAAATTGCAGTGTTATCCATGATTATAGTTGTTGGGATGCCAAAACGGCAAATGAGATTGGAATGCACAAAATCCACCATGACTTTCTTGGTGATTTAAGAGTGATGGCTTCAACCCATTTTGTGAAGTAATCAATGGCAACCAGTATGAATCTGTACCCATTTTAGGCTTTCGGCTCGATTGGCCCAATGACATCCATGCCCCAAGCGGCGAATGGCTAGGGTGCCGACATGGGATGCAGTTCTGTGGGAGGTGCATGAATCAAATCACCGTGCACCTGATATTGATGGCATTTTCGGATGAAGCTAAAACAGTCCTTTTCCATGGTTATCCAACAATAGCTTGCTCGAATGATTTTCTTTGCTAGCACATACCCATTCATGTGCGGTCCTCATACTCCGGTGTGTACTTCATGCATGATTCTTCCAGCCTCTTTGGCATCGACACATCTTAACAAATTTAGGTCCAGGGTCCTTATGTACAAAACCTCACCTCTTAAAAAGAAACAACTTGCTTGTCGTCTTATGGTTTTCTTTTAGTCCCAGTGGCTTTCCCGGGATATTCTTGGTTTATTAGAAACATCTTGATATCATGATACCATGGGTGGATGTTAGGTTCTGCCACGGCCATATTACAATATCCATGCCTTTCCCTGATTTAGATTTCCAAGGGATCAATATGGGCATTTCCTGGGTAGGGCAACATCGAGGCAAAAGTGGCAAGTGCGTCAGCTAGTTCATTGTGATAGCGAGGGATGTACCTGAACTCTATCATCTTGAACCGCTTGCTAAGATATTCCACATGTTATCGGTAAGGGATAAGTATGACATCTCGAGTTTCCCATTCTCCTTGGGCTTTCCGGATGATTAAATCTGAATCCCCTATAATTAACAACTCTTCGACATTTTGGTCGACTGTCATGTTCATACTCATGATGCAGCTTCGTACTCGACTGTATTTTTCGTGCAGAAGAGCCGAAGTCGAGCAGTGGCTGGAAAGTGCTGACCTGTAGGTGAAATTAAGACTGCCCCAATTCCCATACCTTTTGCATTTACCGCTCCATCAAAGAACAATTTCAAGGCAGCGGTATCTTCGGATATTGCCTCCACAGAGTTCACCTCTTCATCTGGGAAATAAGTGTCCAGAGGTTCGTACTCATCATCAACCGGGTTTTCGGCTAATTGGTCCACTAATGCCTGGGCATTCATTTTTGTACGGGTGACATAGACTATATCAAACTCGGTGAGGAGGATCTGCCATTTTGCTAACCTCCCCGTGGGCATTGGCTTTTGAAATATGTACTTCAGAGGATCCAACCTGGTTATGAGGTAGGTGGTGTAGGCCTGCAAGTAATGCCTCATTTTCTAAGCAACCTAAGTTAAGCACAGCAGGTTCTTTCCAGCAAAGTGTACTTGGCCTCACAGTTGGTGAATTTCTTACTCATGTAGTATATTGCATGCTCTCTCTTTCCAGTAATGTCTTGTTTCGCCAGAATGCAACCGAAGGAACTTTACAAGACCGAAAGGTACAAAAACAGTGGCCTCACTGGCTCAGGTGGAACCAAAATCGGTGGGTTGTACAAGTAGTCTTTAATCTTATCGAAAGCCTTTTGACAGACATCCATCCATTTGATTGCGACATCTTTCTTTAGCAATTTGAATATGGGTTCACAGGTGGAAGTCAGCTGAGCGATGAACTGACTGATATAATTTAATCTTCTCAACAATGTCATTAAATCCTTCTTGGTCTTCAGAGGAGGTAAATCTCGGATAGACTTTATCTTAGTCGGATCTTACTCAATACCCCTCCAGCTGACTATAAATCCTAGAAGTTTGCCTGACGGGACTCCAAATGCACATTTGGCTGGGTTCAATTTCAAATCATATCTGCACAAACGTTTGAAGAAGTTCCTTAGATCCCGCACATGGTCATCCTGAGTTTTGGACGTGATGATTAGGTCGTCCACATATACCTCTATTTATTGATGCATCATATCATGGAAGAAGGTAGTCATGGCTCTCATATAGGTTGCCCCACCGTTCTTCAGTCCGAAGGGCATGACCCTTTAGCAATATGTTCCCCAAGGTGTGGTGAAGGCTATTTTTTCTGCGTCCTCTTCATCCATTAACACCTGGTGATATCCTGTGTAACATTCCATGAAAGATTGTATCTCATGTTTGGCGCATTTATCAACAAGGGTGTGGATATTGGGAAAGGGGAAGTTGTCTATGGGGTTCGTCTTGTTCAAATATCTATAGTCCATGCACACTCGGGTTTTTCCATCCTTCTTTGGCACTGGAACTACGTTGGCTATCCATGTAGTGTACCAGACCACTCCTGCTCCCAACTATTTCAAGATCTCTTCTTTGATTTTATCACTGACATCAATTTTAAATTTTCTCTATTTTTGTTGGATTGGGGGGCACTCAGGATAAGTTGGCAATACGTGCACTACGAGATCAACGCTTAGTCCTAGCATGTCATCAAAGGACTAGGCAAACACATCTTTGAACTCAAACAGGAGTTAGATTATGGCATCCCGGGTTTTCTCGTCTGTGTGGATGCTTATCTTGGTTTCCTGGATTTCTTCAGAGGTTGCCAAGTTAACCGGCTCAGTATCATTCAAGTTTGGCTTAGTTTTATTCTCAAATTGTTCTAATTCTCCATTTATCTCCCTAAAAGCCTCTTCTTCATCATATTCCGGTTGTTGGTTCATTATTTCACTATTAGACATTGTATTTGGATCTGGTTTGAAGTCTGCAAGCATGTCATGTTATTTAAAGCCGCGTTATTAAAACTGAAAAGAAGAAATAAAAGAGAAAAACAACAAAATCAGAGAGAATAAAAAAGAATGAACGATGAAATATTAATTTCATTTCTTAGAATTTGAAGATAACGGGGTTTACATTTGGAATTTTAAAGACAAAAACTAAAGAAAACATCCAAGTTACACCTGGAATAACTTGGGATGCAGAAAAGGTAGCAGGACAGGTCTACCGGGACTCCCGCCTAGTTGTAAGATGTTTCCATGTCCAAAACTTGGAAGGTTACCTCAAAATCCATCGGGTCAATGGTCAGAATCAGATCGATTTCTCCAATTGTGACACTCTTGATACCGTTGAAAGCTCGCAGACAGACATTGTTGGGACGAATCCTTCCAGTCCCAATTTCCATCCACTAGAGTGTAAAGAGTGGGCAAATGTCTACCCAAAACCTCCGTCTACCATGACCCTCTTCACATAGTATCCCTCGCATTTGACAGTTAAGTGCAAAGCTTTGATGTGAGCATCCCCTTCCGGGGCAAGTCATTTTGCTGAAGGAAATTTGATTGATTACGAAGAATCTTTTCGCCATTCTTTCTAAATGCTCCACCAAAGTTTCAACTGGCACATAGGCTTCATTCAAGGTCTTCATTAGAACCTTCTTGTGTTCGGAGACTTCATCAGCAAGGACACTTGTTCAGGATACTTTCGCAGTTGATCAACCACTTCATAGTCTTCCATCTTTATTTTCTTGAAGAAAGCTTCTGCCTCTTCGGGACTTACAGGTTTCTTAGATGGGAAATGCTTTCTAGTGGCATTGTTTACTTCTTCTAGGTTGGAGTACTTCTCAACAGGAGGGTTTCTTGAAGCTCCTGTGAAATCTCTTTGCCCTTATACATAACCATTGTTTTATGATAATTCCACGGTACTACAGTGGGGTCCGTCATGGGCTTCTGTGGCGTGTGGCCAATAATCACGAGCTCAATCAGCCTTGGTGGATTAGTTGGCCCTCGAGTCATATAAGTTCCATTAGGAACGTACATCTGGGTTGTCTTCGTTAGTTCAAGTCTCTTTGGAGGACTCAAAGTCTTTTGTTTCTCTTTACGGCCTCGTGGGACGTAAAGAATCCCATCTTTGGGAGGCATTACCTTTGTTCCTGTTTCAACTTTCTTTTATGGTTCTGTCTTGGTGACTTTGTTCTTCTTTTCCCCTTTATCCTGCTCCGGGGCACTTTTTGACTCTCTCTCTCTCTCTCTCTGCATCCGCGATGGCAATTATGGCCTTCAGTGCCGGATCAAATTCTTTATCTTCACAAAGCATCCCAATCACTGGCCCGTTGTTGTGGGCTGGAAATGGATTATTAGTCATGTTGGGGACATCCTCATCCCTTAGAATTATTTTCCCTTGCTCTTTCAAGTTTTCCACCGCTCTTTTCAGGGTCTAACACTCATCTGTATCATTCCCATCTGCTCCTGAATGATAGGCACATCTGACACCAGCTTTGTAAGTGGGCGATGCTGGGGTTTGCCTCGTTTGAGGAATTGGTTGAAACAGGCCCATTTGGACAGTTTTTGGAAATAGATTGGAGTAAGACTCACCAATTGAAGTAAATGTTTGCCTCCTGGGTGGCTCACGAGATGGAAATTATTTTGTGGAGGACGGGGATTATAGTGATTTTGTGGAGGAGGTTGATTTCTTGGAAATGGGGCTTGGTTTCTATTGGCGTGTTGCTGCGGTCGTCCAGAAGGTTGAGCATTCATGACCGCATACAGTTGAGGAGCATAGGCCATGTCTTGATGAGGGTAATAATGCTGAGGAGATCTTTCTGAGAACGTGGGTCTAGGAGCGCGTTGTCTCCTTGCACCTGAGGCCGCCATGGCTGTTTCTTCTTTCTTCTTACCTTTGGCCATGCCTCCAGACCCGCCTTGGATTACTTGGGAGGTTGCTCTAATAGCTGATTGGCTCAAAATTATGCCTGTTTTCAGTCCATTCTCCACCATCTCACCAATTTTAATGGCCTCCACGAATGGTTTGCCCATAGCTGACATCATATTCTAGAAATAATCAGTCTTCTAGGCTTGAAGAAATACAGTGACCATTTCTACTTCATCCATCAGAGGTTTTACCCTTGACGTCTGTTCATGCCATTTGATTGCATGCTCCCGAAAACATTCTGAGGGCTTCTTCTTTAGATTTGCCAGCGAGTTATGGTCTGGAGCAATATTGATATTGTACTGGAACTGTCAAACAAATTCTCTTGCAAGATCATCCTAGATGTGCTACCAAGAAATATCCTAATCCATGTACCACTCGGAGGAGATACCCACTAATCTTTCCCCAAAATAAGCCATGAGCAATTCTTCTTTTCCTCCAACTCCGCGCAATTGATTATAGTATTTTTTTAATATGGGAAATAGGATCACCGTGCCCATCGTACTTTTCAAACTTCGGAATTTTGAATCCCACAGGAATATGCACACGAGGGAACATGTACAAATTAGTATATAATACACTTTTCTGTCCATTGAGCTCCTGCATATTTTTGAGGCTTTGCTCCAGGCTTCTCATCCTCTTTACCATTTCTTCCTGTTCCGGAGTTTTGGGAGTCTTTTCTGTCCCGTTGTGAACGCAAATGGATGTGGCTGCGAATAAGTATAGGTAGGATACTGAAAAGGCTCCATTTGGGGAGTAAGTGTTTGGAATGTGAAGGTTGAAGGATCAAAGGAGGGCCTTGGCAATGCAGGCTGTGTTATATCTGCGCATGGTGGAGTAGTAAAGATGTTTGGGACTGCATTAGATATATCCATCTAGGGGCGAACGTCTAAAGGTGTTCCCACAAAATGAGCTAAGATGGTTGTTTTTCCTAGTGGGATACTGGGATGACTGATTGGGCAGTGGCAGTTCCCCCCATTCTAGAGAAAAGCTTGGGAAATCCAAAACTTGCACTAGGTGGCTCTTTTCTATTCGACCAGGCGTCCCACATCTCCATCATGCGGAGACGCAATAGCCAGTTTTCCTCGGCAGCTGCTGACTCTGATGCTGGGATGCCTGAGACTGGGCTCTCGTCCGTGATGGGAACTGCTGACAGAGTGATTTTTGAAGACATTTCTGTGCTACCCTTTGATCTGGTGAAGTAGGGATGTGAAGCCGGTTTACCTGAAAAACCAACCACCGTTACTATAAAACCTAGACTAGAGTGTGACATCAGCAAACGATTAGTTTGAAACAAATAACAGATATGTAATCGCACGTTGGAGTGTAATGCACCTATATAGTTAAATGGGTTTCTACATATTTTGCAACGATTTCATGCGTCATCTCGGATTTCCTCATCCACTTGATTTCCACTCTCGTTTCTTTTCTTTTCTTTCATTCTTGACTTTGCTTTTGCCATGTGTGTCTCTTAATTTTCTTATTTTCCTTCTCTTGTCTTCTATTTCCCTCTTTTTCTTACTTTCCTTATTTTTATTTTAAGGATACGGTCGAATACTATGGAGATTGCCTACGTATCATGACCCCGCATGAATCATACCAAGCGTAGTTCTTTGAAACAAATACAAAATAACTAAAGATTTTTAAATTTCATTAATTAAACTTCTATTACAAAGATGTTGAATTAATCAATTTCTTGGAAATAAAATACAAACTCGAAATGAAACAAAATGCATACTCAATGTTCAAGAATACATTAAAGCTTCTATTATCGGGGCTCGCGGGGCATCATTCGGCCTCGCCGCGGGCTTATGTGCAATACCCCCTTGTAGTCTCTCCAAATCAGTCATTACTTGACGGATGAAGATCATCACCGCAACAAAGAAGGTGGTTCGAGTCATATCCTCGCATGCTTGGCATTTCATGGTGATGTAATCAACGATGGCTATGATCCTTTCTCTGATCCTGCCGTTTTCCTGAACTAATCACCCTATCTGCTGGTTTCGAGCCTCCAACACTTGGGAGTCATGAAAGTGCTGATCTTGCAGTTGCTGCATGTCTTTCTCCATTTAGGCCATCAGTTTATAACAATGTTCCCTATCAGCCTTAAAATCTTTAGCCCGTCTAGCTGCTTCATCCTCAAGATTAATCATTTTTATTCTGAGGCTGGTGATAGTCCCCTCTTAGTTTCTTTTCAATTGTTGCACAAACTGTGCCCACTCTTCCATTTTCTTTGTCCACTGTTCATGTCCCTTTGCCTGACTAGCTTCGGACTTTTCCAAATCTTCTTGGTAAAGGACTTTCTTTCTTAGACCACTTATAAGCCTTTTGTCGGCCTGGCTTCTTTTTGGGTTGTCGGCGGCTGTTTTCATCTTTCTGATCTAAGCTTTGAGTACCTCATTTTCTTGGGCTAGTTTCTTCTTTTCTCCTTCATCTGCGGCGGCTTGAACACTATTTTTGAATTGGAGCTCCAGGACTTGCCTTCCAATTTACTGAATTTGGCCTTGTGTTCATTTTCTTTAGTCAGCCAGTCCTATTGTGGTTGGGCCTCAACGGTGAATTATTGGACATGAGGTCTCTTTGCAGGTCTTTCAGGAACTTGATTTCTCTTGCTGAACCATTCAACATATTTGGGGTCTATTTCACCTCTGGCTCGATCTCGCACTATGGTCTTGAGTTCCATAAATCTACATTCATTCTACATTTGGCGAATTTTTCCTTCAGGAAAAACAACTTTTGGCCCAAACTCAATGGCATACTTTCTCAGATCTTCGTCATTGTGGACGGTTTGGAATCTTCCTAGTTGACATAGCACCCTATAGGGTGCATATGGTTGGATGCTCCGAACGCCCATTAAGAGGATGTGAGACGCTTCAGCTGTTTTGTATATTGCTTCAGTGGCAGGGAGCCATCCAAATGCCCATTCGATTTTGTCAACAGTCAGGGCCCTCAGATGTGCAAGCCAAGATTCCGTACCTGTAGGGAGTTCAATGCCCGCTACCCGGTTTCCAAATTCTTCTTGCAGTTTAGACCGGTCAGACCATAGCTCATGTACCCAACTTGGTGACAAAGATGTTCTTGCATCCATAACTGGAGTAACAAATTGCAACCTAGAAAATATTTCCCACCTTCCCGACAAATCGTCAAGACTCGATAGATTTCCGACACAATTAAAGGAACCACAATGCTGTTAGTCTTTTTGATTGCCACATCGATCATTCCCACCAGACCTATATCTATATTGTTGTCCTTCTGTGGGCAAACCACAACACCCATAAAGGCTACCATGAAAGCTAGACTTCGCATTGCCTCCCACTTATCTTTGTTTCTAGCGTGGGTTAGACTAGTATTTGGTTCTTCAAAACCCCTAGGTTACCATATCGAAGATGTAGAAACTAAAGTGTGAAGTATCCTTCGGCTAAATTTCTATCTTGGACATCCCGATTAATGCTTAGCAAATCTAGGAATCGGTGAGGGGGCACTGGTCTTGGCGACAGAGGATATCGACTTCTAAGATTTTCATTTAGACCCACATAACCCGCTATTTCTTCCAATGTTGGCGTGAGCTCGAAGTCAGAGAAATCTAACACATTGCGGGTTGGGTCCTAAAATGGTATTAAGGCTTCAATTATGTCCAGCCTTGGCTTTATGTCTAATAATCCGACGAGGCCTCCCAAAACTCCTGTCACTGTTTCCTTGCTGCCTTCTCCCAGATCATCCCACCACATATGGAGCTTCAAGGGGATCTCATTAAGGAGTGTGAAGGGTTCAATTTCATTCGTTCTTATCCTGCACATTTATTAGGTGATTCAATGACTTTATTTTATTCTAAAGAAAAACAATAGTGCTTTTTTTTCTTTTTTTTCCTAAAATTTGCAGTTTAAAAGACGAAAATCCGGGCTTTGCAGATACAACCTTTTAGCACTCGAGGGAGAAGATTTTAAGGTTGTGCCCGCTAACCATTGTACATGAACCATGGTGGCTATTCTTGCAAAAACAGCCTTCCGGCACTCTTTTGGGGACATTCGACTTATTTTAAATAAGAACGGCATCACCCTATTTATTTGTGACTAAAGATCAACAATGTTTTTTTGTTTTTGGTTAGTTTTGCAAAATGGACTTAGACCTGATGGGGGTTGCCTATGTATCTCACATCCAGTAAGAATCAAAGTGGCGTAGTTCGGGGAAATTTGTCAAAACCAAAATTTGAAAATCCGATAGAGTTTCAACACTCTTTTGAGTATTGATTTTTCAAAACAGGTGATTACCCTCATTTACTCTAACATTGCTATTTTCTTTTCAACTCTCTCCCATTATTTACAAGCCGGTCAACATGCAAACTCGAAGCAAATAAGTGCACAAGTAGCAAGTATGATGCATCAGGATGGTCTTTTCAATTTGGGTACACCTGTCCTATACGGATCCAACTCCTGTGTTGAGTCTCCTAAGTCAAATGTACGTGATGCAAACAAATGTTCCTACTAGGGATCCGGCATGAGGTTTTGTTATACTAGGTTTAAAACCTGGGTTTATTGTTCTAGACCTGTCCTACCCGAGCGGACGAGTCGAGCCGGGGGGGGGGGGGGGGGGGGGGGGGGCAGCGTACGTGGGATATAGAAGCTTCGTCGTCTTAGCAGCTTGTCCGAACCTCGTTCTAAATTGGGAAAATACTCTAAATAGAAGAGAAGTCACAGAAGTGCACCCTTCCCCATGATATAGAAGACTCAGAGAGAAAAAGGGTTTCATAGCAGTTTTATATGTACAATTCACCAGACATCAAAGCGGTAAAGCATTTAGCACATTAGGAATGAAGCATGCAAGAAAATCAGATAAAGCCAAATATAATAACTATCTAAGCTCGAATTCTTAAACCCTAAATCGAAGTTCTAGGTTTGGCTCCCCAGCGGAGTCCCTAGAGCTGTCACACCTCCTTTTTTTACATACCAATCCCGGAAGGATAAGATATAAGGGACTTTTTCCATTAAAAGTGACATTATTCGAAATGAGATTATTTATTTATCAGAGTCTCCACTTGGGATAGGTTTGGCTTTTGGTGTCCCAAGTGATCAGTTTATCTTGAATACTAAATCGAGGAAATTTTCGACTTTCCAAATGAAGTCTGTGAACCAGAGATTCTGACTAAGAAACTATGTTGATCCAAGGGAAGGTGTTACGCACCCCCGGATCCCGTGGTTCTAGCATGGTCGCTTAAACCAACATAATTGGCACATTATCTGAGTTTAAAACATGTTTATCCTATAGTGCAATTTAAAAAATTACTTACCGCTTTTAATTGAATTTTTAAGGAAGATTGAACGTCGTTTAAAACGTGTTTTTGGATCACGTCACATGAAATGCACACAGATCTGAAATTCATTTTATTCAAAGGTTTGCGATTTGGGTCACATGAAATGTGCACCCGAGATTAAGAAAGTAACTTTATTAAATGCGGGCCTAGAACGACTAACGCATTGATAACTTTGCGAGAAGCCATGAAAATTCACTAAATAGCACATCTCGAGTTCTAAGTATTTTAAAAATAATTAAAGAGGGCCACACAATTTGTGAATCTTATTCGGCGCGGCGCAGCTCAATTTATTTTAAAAGGACATCCTAAAGAGGAGCTAATATTATCTATTACAGATTGTCTCTAAAAAACATAATGATTAACTATTATTAAAAACATTCAAACGAATTCAGGCCTCGAGATCAAGTCCAAACTCTAACAAAAATATCTCCATCATTTAAAACCCCCTTAATTTGAGCTTGCTACTTACCTTGAAGGTGCATTACGAAATTAAAATACAACATTTAAAAGTATTCAGGCCTTAGACATATTGGACTTTGAGACTAGCCCAAGAAGGAGGAAATTGCAGTCAGCATTTATGAGAAACTGTCTCAAATGGGTTTCTGAACAGACCCAGCACGAGGGTAACGAAATTGGGATTTAGGCTCAAACTGCACAGGCCTTTGACTTAATGAAGTTAATTGATTTAAAAGGGGGAGGGGCCTGGTGATATTCTGGCAGTTTATTGTGTAGCTAGGCATATTAAGTCCAATTACCAACTTTCGACATCTATTAACAATGCTTCGATGGATCTTAACATTTATTAACAAGTTGACATCTATTAAAATCTATCAGGTCATGATGGTAATTGGATCTTAATTTGACAAACGAATCATAAACTCATGAATCCACTGATTTTGAATGAAAACATAGATCACATATAACATGTAATTCAAGCTAGGCTACCAAATTCCTAAGCTCAAACGAGTTACAAATTCCCAATCCGTTCAAATGACTTCAAACATTCAAATCACAGGCTGGACCACAGCAAATTTCTAATTAACAACTAATCTTTAATTTGTTTTAAAACTTCAAATTGTTATGGTAACAGGAATACTAGACTTTAACAAAGTCAAATCTAACACCACTGAATATCATATTCATATGATCGTGAAAGAAAATCTAGCAATTCGACGGTCCTGTTATATTACACATATGAGAATACTCTATAGGAGTCCTTTGTACACAAAGTTTCATAACCTATGATTCTATAGCAAAGTATAAGACACATGAAAACAGTAAAAACAGGGAGATCAGACTTGAATGTATCCTTCAAATTACTTCAAATCTATCACATGTTCAAAAGTTGATCCTTAGTTATGAACCAAAAGAAATACCTGGAAATGAAAATAAAGGAGAAGTAAGAGGCAGCAAGTTCAGCAGCAGTAATGTAACATGAACCAGCAACGTAAGATCAATTTTAGACCCAGAAATTATATCAAGCTTCCCAGTAATTAGTTTAGATGAACAAAACCAGTAAACACCTCAAAACAAACTCGAATGAACCCTATTAAACTCAGAAATGATTTCGAAAAATTCTGAAGCTTCAACTAACAAAACACAAAGAAGATTCAAGCCATTTTTAAACTTGGGTGAGCTGGGGCTTTAGTTTAGAACTTGATTTGTAAGATCACACTTAGAAAATTTGATGAAATAGTCTTTCTAATATTTTTAGTTGCTTGAAGTTTTGCAGAGATTTTTCTATGTTTTTAAATGCTGAAAATCTCCTTCAGCTCTAAGTAACATTGCCTTTATAGGAAAGTTACTAGGGCAGCTTCAGACGTTAGGGTTTTAGCCCTTAGTCCTTTTAATTCTCTATTTTTAACTAACTAGTCTCTAAATTACTTACTTGTTGGTCAAGTAATACTACCAAGTTCCTGTATCTCGAATTAAAACCCAATCTAGAAGCTTCTATTTCAGTTATGCAGAGATTCTTAAGCTAGAGTTCCAAAACTACCCTCAAAGCTTCTGAAAATTACTTTGATGAACCAACCTGGGTCCAATTGACCCAAGGCCAATCAGACCTGGGTTTTCACACTGTTGGGCTGGTCTTTCTTTTCCTAAATGTGCCAATAAAGGCTTCAAGATGCACACGAACAACCCCATTAAGATTTTTCGCCAATTTAATAGGAATACCATTATTTTAACAATTTGAAACCTAAACTATGGATTAGGGCTACTGATTGAGAAACTACGTAAAGCTAAACATGCATGAATGAGACGACTGCAAAATTTCTAACACAAAGTTAAACAACAAAAAATCTTGGAATCAAAATGAGCTTATGAACTAAATAGAATAAAACTAAAATAGGTGTTAAATTATGGCTATTTGTACATGTAGAAGTAAAACAAGAAAAATAAGAAGGTAGAAAGAAAAAGAAGTGAAAAACAAGAGAAGAACTCTGGGCACACCTGTCGATATAAGCAGATGAGAAATCGAATTTAAACCCTTGAATTAGCCTTGTTATGGGTCGAGTTTAGACTTTAATCGTGTGTTCTTGATGAAAACACTCGACTAAAGTCCAATTTGAACCCAAACATTACTCGACTGATCATTTAGAATTTTAGGGTTTCAGCTTCGATTCAAGGTTTGAGGAGTTTGGGTGGGATTCGAGGGAAATTATACAGATTTTGATGATGAGGAGGTGATGGGGGACATGGGTGTTAATATGGTGGCGTTTGGGTGACGCCGCCAGGCACGGTGGCAGAGTCAAACTTTTGGCCAATATTTGACGAGCTATGGTTGGATTTGAAAGAAACAGAGCGTGGATTTGGAATAGGGAGAAGAAATAGAACATAGAGTGTAAATTTGGGAGTTGTTGGTGACTCGCCGCCAGCGGAGGCGATTTCCAGCCGGCGGCAGATGGTGGAGGAACGACGGCGTTAGGGTTTCTAATTAGAGATGAGAGAGATGAGAGGGTAGGGGGTTCTGAGGGGGTAGGGGTGGTTTGGACAGTTATATACTAAAATGAAGCCACTTCTCGTCTGTTGGATTAAAAAACATAGCGACCATGATTAAAATCCACCCAAACGACGTCGTTTTGGGAGACATGGGGCTGGACCGTATTTTTTGGTCGGGTCTGGATAAAATTGACCAGGTTTGGGAGGTTTAAATGACTGGGCCAGGGTATTTTGGCCCAATATTAACAGGCCTATTTTTCTTTTGCCCTTTTTAAATTCCTTTTCATTTAACTCTCTTCTTGTTTAATTTCATTTTATTTTTTAGATTTTTACTAAATATAAAATTAAAATGAAAAGACCTGATTTAAATCTAATTTTCTAATTAACTAAAATCTGAAAAAGAAAACTAAGGAAAAAATCGAAAAATTAAAAGTAAAAATGGAAAAGGACTATTTTTGGTTATTTTCTCTTATTTTTGTGATGTTAATTTGCTAGTAGAACTAAAAATATAAAAATGTGATCTTCAATGCAAATGTGCTATTTTTTTTATATTTTTATGAGTTATATCAATTAAAAATGCACACAAAGATGCAAACAAACACGAATCATATAATTAAATCCTAAAAATTAAATAATAAAAGATAAAATCCTAGTTTTAAGAATTCTATAGGAGTAATTCAAGCGAGGAAAAAATCACGTGCTCACAATGTTTTGCTTAACCCAGAAAAATATAGGAGTCTTGTTGGCAAGCTACTTTTTCTAACACACACAAGACCTGATATTTCTTTTGGGGTTTAATACTTAAGTCAATTTTTGAAGACTCCTAGACTTCCTCATATGGTTGCTGCTCTTGACTTGCTTCGATACCTTAAGGGTACTACTGATGTTGGCTTGTTTTATTTTGATTCTTCTAATTTTTCCGTACATGCCTACTACGACGGTGATTGGGCTGCCTGCCCAGATACATGTAAATCTATCACTGGTTTCAGTATTTTTTTAGGTGATAATCTTATTGGGTGGAAGTCTAAAAAGCAACCCGTGATTTCTTTGTCTTCGGCTAAAGCTGAATATCGTGTTGTGAGCAAAGTAGTTTCTAATAACATGATTATCCAAACTTTTGCATGCCACAGATATTCTTGTTTCATATCCTATTCTTGTTTTTATCACAATTTGGTAGCCATTCACATAGCCAGTAATTCGGTATTTTACAGTCATATCAAGCACATCGAGGTAGATTGTCACTTTATTCGAACTACGTTGCTTGAAGAGATGATTTAGTTACATCATGTGCCTACTGCTCACCAACTTGCTGATGTATTCACCAAACAATTGCCTAGTGCTCTCCATCATTCATTCCTGGGCAAGTTGAAGGTATTATCCCCTTTTTAACTTAAGGGGTGAGGGGGTGGGGTATTAGGCTATCCGCGTATTTGGCCTCAGACCCAAAGTAGAGAACATGAAAGCTTGGACTCTTGCCCAATACGTATTTATTTGTACTTGCATCTTTTTTTAATAGAATAGCTTTTCCTTTTCTTTTAGTTTGAGTTTTGGGCTAATATTTTGTATATGGTGGCGGACCGGGTTACCGGGTATTTATATAAAGAAGAAGGCCCAACTCTAATGGGTTGACCGACTTATTGTATTTTTTTATTTTCTCTGTTGGTCTCAATATTCTCTGATGAGAAGCTTCCTCGAACC
Organism: Nicotiana benthamiana; assembly: GCA_034376525.1. Lineage (NCBI taxonomy): Eukaryota > Viridiplantae > Streptophyta > Magnoliopsida > Solanales > Solanaceae > Nicotiana > Nicotiana benthamiana. Next base: position 72,964,086 of record CM067332.1, read on the forward strand.
TTAACCGAATAGCCTAAATGACATTTATACTTGTGCCACTTTATTATGCCGGTCCCCAAATTTATTATTTTGCCGATTGAACATTTATACTCGTTCAAAACTAACTTTTTAAATCCCTCTGACTATCGACCGAGCTTATGTGTCATTGACATAGCTGAGATGGACAAATCATGTGTAACACACACGCATAAAGAGAGTGATACTAGTAATTTTGATTAAAAATAAATTAAACATAAGAAAAGGAAAGTTAACAAGTTAATCGAAATTACCACCCTCAGCCCACCCTCACCCTTACCCTTCCAATTTTATTCTTTTTCTCAATTTCTCTCACCTTCCTCCTTGGCCCCAATCCCCCTCCCCCCCCCCCCTCTTTTCCCCTCCACGCTACTGTAAATGATGGATGAGCCTTCAAAATCACAAAATCAGGCAGAAATATATTATCTTTCTCTACTTTTTTAACAAAAGAATCTTTTACATTTCTTATTTATTTTTTTGCGTAATTAAAACCCAACATTTTAGGGTTCTGGCGAGTCTCGTTCCTCCTACGATGCTGCTCCAATATTGTCCTAGCTGCGGTAGTAGTGTCACTTATTCCGATGACTCTTTAGGTTGGCGAACAGATCTATTTTGGTTATTGTTGTTGCGTTTCGCTATTTGGATCTTTATTCAGATTTTGGAGAGGGGATTCAAAGGCTTGTTTGTTGAGAATTTTTGAAATTTCATTGCTGATCTTGCGAAGAACAAATCAAGTGGTTTGAAACCTAAAGTTATTGCTTACCTAGTATTAAAATTCAGTTGGGTATTGAAATTTAGACTTGAAGATGTGATAAACATTTGTGTTTGAGGATCAAAACTGGAGGGACAAGCAAAGACGCCATTAAAGCACGCTTGAAGCTTCTGGTTATATTCAGGTTTAGAATTATTTTTTTGTGAAATCAGATGGATGTGGTTTCTAATAAACAAAAGAAGAAAGAACCTACTGCATTTTTTTTATATGGGTTCGGTATTTGTGTAGTGGCCAGTCCTATTTTTCACTAGTTTCTTTTCCTACGTGGCACTAGTAATGATGTAGCGTCTTATGTGTAGGAGATTGTATTATACACATTGATAACCTTCTGTTATAGGCGTTTATTATATATGATTTGAACAGTGAAGTGTCCAATTGGAAAAATAATAAGTTAAGAAACTGGTATAATAAAGTAACATAAGTATAAGTACCATTTAGGCTGTTCTGCCTTAATTAAAATCTTCAATCACGTCTGATTTTGCAAGTTAACAGTTTTACCAAATTTACTCAACTAGTGTGACAAATATTGAAATAGTTAGCATTCTGTTACAATTCCCTCCGAAAAGCAAAAAACATACTTGAAAGAAAGAAAATTCCATAGGCAAGTCCAATGATTATTTAAATATCCAAAAAAAAAATTGGTGAAAAACAGTTGAGCTACCAGTATAGCTTGAGATTAGAAACTCAGACTCGGTATGAATATTTGGTGGACGAACTTTCACTTTTTGACCCCTCAATTACAGCTTTTTATTCTCCAAAAGTGGAAACGAAAGCTCGTGCTTAGCTTAATTAACTTCAAATTTAATAAGGTTGGATTTTCTAAAATTCAAGGTTTTTATAAATGGAAACTGCCGAGCGCTAGCAGTTGTTAATTTTTACACGAAAACACTACTTCAACTAGTGGTATTAAAACTCAATTTAATTAATTCATTTAAGTCATAATTAAATGTGATATAATTAATCTAAGCACAGTGTTTATCTAGATGTGAATGTTTAATTAGGTACAGCTATTTAATTAGTTGCGTTCCAGAGCTGCTAGTCAACCATTTTCACATCCCCTATGTCTCCTAAATGATAAAAATAAAAATTAAATGAAAAAAAGAACAATAAGAAATAATAAATGCTAGTATATTAATTAAAGCCAGAATCCTCAAAATATCTTGAGAGTCTAAGTTGGCATGAGCATTCTATTTGCATCAGCTATCAATTACAAATATCTACGTATAATGACGGAGATAGATTTTTCATTTACTGTGGATAGATTGAGAGCCCTCCTATTTGTCAAAGTTTTGCGATATATATATATATATATATATATATATATATATATATATATATATATATATATATATATATATATATATATATATTATCGAGCTACACAATATAACTTTTTCAATAAAAGTGTCTTAGATAAGGTGGCTCTACCATTGTCCGTAAAACTTGACAAATAGGAGGGCCAAAAATAAACAACAACAATCTAATATAATCTCACTAAGTGAGGTCTGGGGAACGAAGTGTGTACGTAGACTTTACTTATGTCTTGGGGTAAAGAGACTGTTTTCAAACATACTCTCGACATTTTTTCTTCCAAGAACTTTCCATCTTGCTCTTGGGGAGATTTGAACTCACAGCATCTTTGTTGAAAGTGAACATTACTTGTAAAAAATAAAATGGTTATAAAACTAAAGAATTAAAAAAAAAAAGGAAAAAAACAAGAAGACACAACGTGTGCATGGATAAGGAGCAATTTATAGTCAAGATGATGAGAGAGTTGAATCAAAATCTTCTATTTGTGAAACACAAATCCTACTACTTCATTGGAAGCAACTAATTATTCACTTAATGACACATAAAATTTCCACGTGGCTCTAACAAATGGCCACAAATAATATGCCACGTGTATTATATAGTTTACTAATCCTGTCATCTAGGCCTAAATGTGATCCCAGTAACCTAATAATGAGGTGGATGCATGGACCCCACTCGAATTATATCTAAACAAATATTAGTAGAAAAGATTAAATTAGTTGGTACTTGGTAGAGTTAAGTAACCAATCCTTGCATGTAAACGTGGCATATTGCCCTAATATTCCACGTAAAATATATCTACCTTATAAAATTAATCAAAATTGGGCTTATAGCTGAATATAAATAAGGGTTTTCTATGCATCAAACGGTAGTTGTAAACAGATAAACAAACTCATTCTCATATTAGAGCATAGTCAAAAATACGTTCACTATACAAAACCTACAATCCTTATATTCACTATTCTTCTACTCAACCAAAACCATTTCTTGATTTCAAACTTTTCTTACAAAAAAATACAAATTTAACACCAAAAAGTTTGAAGATCATCGAATAGTTAAAAAGTTAAAAATGAAGTCTGTTGTTTCTGAGCTCGAAGGAATTCTCTTGAAAAATCCTGATCCTTTTTGTTACTTCATGTTAATGGCTTTCGAGGCATCTGGGCTAATTCGATTTGCTATATTGTTAATGTTATGGCCAATAATTCGAGTTCTCGAGCTATGTGGAAAAGGAGATGTTGGATTAAAAGTTACTATATTTGTTGCCACTGTAGGAGTAAGAACATCTGAGATTGAAGCAGTGGCTAGGGCTGTTTTACCTAAGTTTTATTTTGATGATATTAATATGGAGGCTTGGAAGATATTTAGCTCATTTAATAAGAAATTTGTGGTTACAAAAACTCCAAGAATTATGGTGGAGAGATTTGTGAAAGAACATTTACGAGCTGATGATGTTTTTGGTATTGAACTTGTTGTTAGCAAATCTGGTTTTGCCACGGGGTTTATTAAGGATGAGTTTGATTCAATTTCAGATCGAATTGCTGCATTATTTGGGGATGAACAACCTAGCTTAGGCCTTTGTAGGCCACAATCTGGTTATTCCTTCCTTTGTATGTGCAAGGTATGTAAAGAAAAAACTACTATAGTGGTAGTAGTAATTATATTTACCAAAATTTGCTATCACAAAATGATAGAAATGTGGTAAAAATTATATTTGTCACGTAAATATAGGATTTAACTTAAATACGCTAACAATATTATGATTTTTTATATTAGTTCTGTGATTTAACCTATTACTGTAGACTACCCTACTTACTTTTTCGTTTTGCTAACTTCGCTTATTATAGGTTGTTACATATATTTATTTCATAGGTGATCTAATTGTGTAAAGTTTTTTTTACACTACAAATATATTGAAGTTCAACTCATAATTTAAGGAATATAACTTATAGTATACTGTATTTAACATGTTATAGTCAATAATTTGCCTTTATTTGTTAAGTGACTAGTCTTACTTTTTATGAAGTAATTATTTTTTAATGCCCTAATAATGTTTTTTTTTTTACACTAAAACTCATTGTTTAAAATGTTGTATTGAACAGGAACAATTACAACCACCATTCGTGAGCAGAAAAAATGAAGATCACCACCAGAATATTATGAAGCCATTACCAGTAATTTTTCATGACGGTCGTCTTGTTATTCGTCCAACACCATTTTCATCACTTGTAATCCTTCTATGGATTCCATTTGGCATTATATTGGCTATAATTCGAATTTCCATTGGCTTAATATTTCCATTTTGGATAGTTCCCTATTTAACTCCTTTATTTGGAGGAAAAATCATTGTTAAAGGAAAACCGCCACCGCCAGCCTCAACCACCAACTCCGGCGTGCTGTTTGTATGCACTCACCGTACTCTCATGGACCCTGTCGTCCTGTCCACCGTCCTTCAACGTAAAATCCCAGCAGTAACTTACTCTATCTCCCGACTTACAGAAATTTTATCACCAATACCAACAATCGGTTTGACAAGAATTCGACATATAGACGCACAGAAAATCAAACGTCAACTCGAAAAAGGAGATTTAGCTGTTTGTCCTGAAGGAACAACATGTAGGGAACCCTTTTTATTAAGATTTAGTGCACTTTTTGCCGAATTAACCGATCGTATTGTCCCAGTGGCTATGAATTATAGGGTTGGTTTTTTTCATGCAACAACAGCTAGGGGATGGAAAGCAATGGACCCAATTTTCTTTTTTATGAACCCTAGACCAGTGTACGAGGTAACATTCTTAAATCAGTTGCCAGTAGAAGCCACGTGTTCATCTGGGAAAAGTCCACATGATGTTGCAAATTATGTTCAAAGGATTTTGGCTGCAACATTAGGGTTTGAGTGTACAAATTTTACAAGGAAAGATAAGTACAGAATCCTCGCTGGTAATGATGGAATTGTATCACAAAATTCCAGCACTAATTATGGGATTAAGAAATTGTTAAGCACGTTTCTACATGTGGTAGGAACAAGAAAGAAGATGATTATGAGCTTGTTTTAATTAGTGATATATTTTTACTTTGTAACATTTAAGTTTTATTCTTTTAATTATTTTTCCCCCCGGAAGTGTTGAATAATGTACATTATTGCTACTGCTAGTGTGTAATTATTTTTACTATTTTCCTTAAGAGAGAGATTTTGTGATGTTTTTCTTTTTTGATCAATTGAGTTGCTATTTTTTTCATTAACTAGCTTTACTATACATGCGTTGCGCGATTATCAATATTAACGAGTACATATTTTTTTAAAATTACGTAAATATTATCAAACTATGTATTTGTCTAATAAAAGTTAAAGAAATTTTTAAAAATTTGAATGTTATTCTCATTTAGTTAGCTCAATAAATGAAAAAAAATCATGTTCGACATAAGTTTTTAGATTCTGCTTCGGTGAGAAAATAAAACACAAAAGAGAATAAAATAGTTGGTCTTATAGCTTCCCAAAAATTAATATTGTAAAGTTTAAAATGACTATGGTTGAATTAATATCTTATAATAAAAAATTTAATATAAAAAAATATAGTGAGGCATTGTCATTTTTTGGACTAAATACAAGAAACAAATGATAACTTGTTATTTACAATACATATATTTCTTATTATTTCATCCTTAAATTTCTTATAAAGATACATACGATTTATTAGTATAATTTCAATATATTTCAATATCTTATTTATGTCTCACTTATTTGATTGGGTTTGTGCTTTAACGTGTAAAAGCTCAACAAAAATTTTAAAGTACACCATAGCTATTATTAATATAATTATATTATTTTCAAATACAGTCTTGTCATTGGTAAACTTAGTTATGTATAATATTTTTACTCGTCCTAATATATTTATAGGGTTGATTTTACAATGTGTAGGAGACTTCAATAGTTACGAACATGAAATTACAAAGTCTAAAAAACAATTACGGTTGAATTAATATTTTCGGCAAACAGTTTAATATAAAAAATATATAGTGAAACTATCATTAGTAGGACTAAATGCCAAAAAAATACATTAAAAATGACGACATTCAAGGGGGAGTGTTAAGAATAGAATTCTATTTAGAGTGAATGTCTATCTTGTAGAGAGTTTTACTTTGAGGCTAAGTCATTTTTCTCCTATAAATAGAGGGGCCTTACCCCATTGTAAATGACCCCAAAATTCAATAAGAACTTTCTCTTTCTCTTTCTCTACAATATTGATCTTGTTCTTTTATTGTATTATAACACGTTATCAGCACGAGATTCTACCGTCTCAAGAAGTTCTATTTCAAAAGCTCCCTCATGGACTCTCCTCGGATCTAACCGAAAATCAACTTATCAAGAAGAACTATCTTCCGCCATTCGTTTAGGGTTTCTTTTCATAGTTCTTTAATTTGTCTTCTTACTAGAGAGAACGTATTGTGGCAATTACTATTGTCTCATTCTTGTGGTTTCTCTATAAGCAAGAAAAAGAGACGACCATATACATATACATACCATGTCGTTGTTTCTTGTACGCCGTGAGTGTATCATGGGTATTCGGTTTCACCCAACTGAAGCAGAGTTGATCAACTTTCTTAAAAGGTTCCTAAAGGGTGAGCCGTTGCAGAGTGAAAGCCCTAATTTCCGACATGTCGATATCTATGGAGATCAACCACCATGGGATATATTTGGATCTAATTCTGATCATCCCGAAGAGAAGGTTCGCTATTTTCTTACTCGGTTGAAGAAACTGAAGAGAGAATATACAAGGGTTCGTCGAACTTTCCCCAACGGGACATGGAAAGTCCAAACCAAAGGTATTCCTGTCAAGAATGGCAAAGGAACAGTGGTTGGGTTTAGAAGAAGTTTCAAGTTTCAAAGTAGTAGTAAAGAAGGAGAGAACAATAAAATTTGGCTGATGAAAGAATATTTCGTGGGAGATGATTTCTTCATAGAAAACAACATTCCTTAAGAGGATATTGTAGTGTACCGAATCAAGAGGAATACAAGATCAGAGACAACTCATGGGGTAAATATGGAGGAACAAGATGCTGCCAACGTGGTCGGAGCTATGTTGCATGGACCTTATGAAGATTACTGCACAACAGTACAACCAATAATAATTTGTCAAGCAGCTGAACATCACGTTATCAGCACGAGACTCTAACTAATAGAGTAGAGGGTGGTTGTTTATAAATGGCTGAAGTGTACAAAGTTTCTTTCTACAGTGACCAAATAAAGGTTACTGTAACCAAGAATGCAGTTGTGGTCAATGACTGGATTTTGCATACTATTCATATTCATAGGCCAAGACTACACAAGCTCCTTATTGGTCTTGATATCGAGTGGCTCCCATATTTCAATCCAAACACAAACAACCACTTGCTCTTCTCCAACTTTGTGTAGGCCGAAGTTCCCTTCTTTTTCAACTCCTACACAAAGATTCCATGTCCGGATACCTCGCACAATTTCTTAGTAACCCTATTTTCACATTCGTTGGAGTCGGGGTTGAAGGAGATGTCGAGAAGTTGATGTGTGATCACGGGTCTTTCCTGGTGAATACTGTTGATTTGAACCAATTTGTGTTGTTGTATTATGGAGAATATGTGTATGGAAAAATGGGTTTGAAGAGAATGGCAAAAGCTGTACTTGGGAAAATAATGGAAAAGATCAAAACTTTGTAAAGGCTAGGAATAGCATCGGGCATTATTCGGGTCACACAGTAGAAGACTGTAGAACTAGAGGATGATCTCGTGGATAGTTTTGTTCATGCTTAGAGGCTTCTCGTGATCGCAGTCACGCTTTAAGAGATTCTGATGCTAGGAATTACAGCTTGGAATGTCAGTCTTAAATTTAGGAGGACGTTCATGAAAAGTATTACACTTTTCTCCATAAGAGGGGCTCACGCAAATCTTCAAAACTTTGGCTTTCGATACATGCACAATGCTCAATTTTTACATAATATTGAGCATAATGATTGTTAATCGTTCTATGAACTTCCTTCAAGATTAATTCTGGATTTAAGGTAAGTATTTTACTTTTCTTTTTCAAATTCTTGAAATTCTATAATTTGATTTTAAATACAAGCATAGACGGTAAATTTTGATTGCAACTTTAAGGTAGCTTGAAAGATATTATAACCACCCAACGTGATAAAATTTCTATGCATTGCCATGATCAAATTCATGTATGATTGTGGGCAAAGAATTGATAACCCGTTCCACTGAATTTGCTCTATTCTCATTCCCTTTAGAGAATGTGATAGCAGTATGTGATTAGTCTGAAAGAAGATAGGATTATTACCATGAAGGTATCAATGGATGTGGACGTGACAATAGACGAAATTATAATCGTCATTACTGTGATATTGAGAATAATAAGGAGTCTCAAAATAATCCTTCACTTTGTGAAAGTAATGTTTGTCATCAATTTGACATGAGATTTCGTAAAGCACATCCAGATGACTAAGGTACATTCATGATGTGAATGTGAAAACATCTAATTTATGAATACATATTCATTCTTGAAAGAATATGAACGTGCCAGTGGTAGTGAATATACCACATTCACCTCTAGAAGGAGGTTTGATGGAAAATAAGAAAATAATGTCATTATTATGGCATGAATGGTTATTGATCACGTGCTTATTGTGATTAGCCAAAATATGATGGCAATGCGATTATTACATGGAAAAAGTAATAGAAGCAACATATCTTGCCTATAATGATTTTGACCATGATCATAATGGTATAACATTCTCTTTAAAAGAGATATTCACCATATGGATGTTCATGAATATGTGGTAGTACCAAATTAATTGAGAACTCTACAAGAGCCAATTATACTATTTTGGAGAAACACAATTGATTACCAATAAGGTATTGTGTTGTAGAAAGTCTCAAAGAAACTTATTCAGTTTCCAAAGTATATGCAAAAGCGGTTGATTATATTGAGACAATAAATAAAGAAAAGATTTGATATCTTCTATTACTACAACTTGTAGCGGGATAATCTGTATATGAAAAGCTACCCGCTTTATTCTCCAGTTTGTACTACACAAATAAAAGAATGCCACAATAAAATGGATGTTTATTGATATAAAAATCCATATCATAATAAAATTGGAGTTTATTAATAATTGCACACGTCATGGTGTAAATCTGAAGTTTATCAATATTGATAATTTACTCAGTTGGCATAATTGGTTTAGCCATATCAATTTAAGTATGATGTAACTTGCTCAATAATTCAATTTAGAGCACAATTTCCAGATTTTTTATTCAAGATAGTTCATCTTGATAAGTTGGTTTACATCATAGTTGGTTTAGCAAAAAAATTTATTGAGGGCCTCCACTTAATAGCTACATTGTTTCTTATGAGAACAAAGTTATATATATTAATTTGATATGTGTTATATACGAAAGTATATTGCATTCTCCCCTCAGAAATGGTTCAGGGTCAGGAACCAAATAATTTCATCTTATTATTATTGATGTGCGGTATATATTTTCATTAACACCATAATGCACAAAGATGAATTTCCAAAGTTGAGGAAGCAAGTTAGTTTTTCTAACATGAGGGAGAGACATGATAAACTGTTGAGAAAAAGTTACGTAGAATGAATTATTATTTGTATATCTTGATCCACGATTACGATAATATGAACTTGAAGTTCATAAAAAGATAATTCGTTTGCAATATATTGCAAAGCATGCCATAAGCGTTTTCTAACCCAAATAAAGTAACTATATTCTCCTTGCAAATGCTCATATTAAGTCCTAGAAAGACAAAGTCTAGGGTACTCTTAAACCATATAGAAAAATCGGTTTCAAATAAACTTCTTGATAAAGAAAATGAGCAAATGATCAAAGTGATCATAATAAAGGAGTAAAGTGATCTAGAAGGTCACATGACATAACACTTCATAAAATCTCATGAGAGATTCAGGTGCCTGAATATATGAATGAAAAGATCTATATGTTATGTCTTTATGAAAATTTATTGGAACCGATATAACATGTTCGTCGACGACATCTATCATAGCGCTAAGTATAGATGAAGATCTTAAGTCTATCGAATATAGACACAAAAGTATTGGCCAAATGGAAGAGATACAATTCAAGTAGAATTGATTCCATATGAAAGACATGTAGTTTTGGACATGTAGTTCAAATACTTGAAAGTATAAAGTCAATGGTATGTGTAATCGGTTTTCGATATCTTATTTGTCTAGCATGACATGAAAACTTGATATACATCTAAAGTCCATAATATGAATTATATGACTTAACTTATATGACAATCCATGAAGGATTTAAGTTGTTTGAAGCATCTACAATTCTTGATCTTGAGGTACCACATCCTCAGTGCAATTTATGCACAATATATCTTGCTATAACTATAAGCATGATAATGTGATAGCCAGGATACCTTTATGGAGATATTGAAGAGTCATTCCACGATATTTGTGAAGACATTATATGTCTATCACGAGTTAAGATTTCAAGGTGCAAATATTCATTATAGTTAATATGGCTGATATATTTATCAAATCTCTACCAACGATCTCTTGAAGATGGTGTACAAGATTGGAATGCGAAGGCTCAAGGATGTGAATTGATGCTCTCTTCAGGGGGAGTTAATGCGCGTTGCACTCTTTTTTCCTTACAAGGTTTTGTCCCACTGGGTTTTCCTTGCAAGTTTTTTAACGAGGCAATCAATAGGCGCATTTATAAACATGTGTACTCTTTTTATTTTCCTTTTCTAGAATTTTTTTCCCATTGGGTTTTGTTTTAGTTAAGGTTTTAACGAGGCACATTACTTATTGAGTAGACATTCAAGAGGGAGTGTTAAGAATAGAATTCTATTTAGAGTGAATGTCTATCTTGTGGAGAGTTCTACTTTGAGGCTAAGTCATTTTTCTCCTATAAATAGAGGGGTCTTACCCCATTGTAAATGACCCCAAAATTCAATAAAAATTTTCTCTCTCTCTTTCTCTGCAATATTGCTCTTGTTCTTTTATTGTTTTATAACAAATATACCTTATTTTCTACTATTTCATCCTTAAATTTCTTATAAAATAAATACATGCAATTTATTACTATTAATTTTGTTATATAAATTTTTTTATCTTATTTATGCTTCAATTATCTAATTGGACTTGTGCTTTAACATGTATAAATTTAACAAACAATTTAAAATATCTTATAGTTTATTATTGCTATAATATAATTATAATTATTTTAAAAATTATATTGCTATATTTTGTAAACTTATTTATAGATATTTTTTATTAGGTTTTTCGGTTTTGATTTACGATGTATAGGGAACTTCAATAGTTTTTAATCTATTCTTTCTTTTCTTTTTGGGTAAATTTTAATGCATACGTATTGTACCCTTTTATTATTTTAAGTTATTTGTTGTAAAGTGAATAGTGATAAACTTTGAAGCATTCACACTACAAGAGTAACATCTTACATTTAAGAAAAAAGAAAGAAGAGTTCTAATTGCACAAGACTTTATCAGCTTTCTACATATTGTCTTTCAATTAATTTTCTTTTATTTTATTAAAATAGTAAAATTTTAAAGAATTAACCGCCAATGATTCTATACGAAGACAACACTCCTAAACCTTGTAGGAGTTCAAAGTACACGTTAATTCCTACTTTAATTTTGCTAGTACTTTTTTTTTTATTACAAATACGGTATTATGTAGTTTAAATAAGAAAAAGGATAATATAGAAAATTTTGGTGATTTTGAAGTCCGAAATATTAGGAAAATAGTTAATGACAATTTTGTCTAGTGTGCACTCTATTTAAGGATAAAAAAAGAAACAACATTTCGCTAAAGATATCCGTGCTTTTAATGTAGTACGAGTTTGATCTATTGCAAATTTCAAACACTAAGGTTTTCGATTTATATCCTCCATGGTATTGATGCTTTACCCAGAAAGAAAGAAAAAGATTAGAGAATTCTAAATTTGTTATAAAATATTCTATTTTAGGTGAATGTCCATATTTAGAGAGATTCTAGGGTTTACTTCTTGGTGGCTAAGTCACCACCTCCCTATAAATAAAGGGGTTCTATTCCATTGTAAACCATCCCAAAGTATCAATAAGAATACTCCTCTCTCTACTTTTCTCTCTATTGTTCTTGTTCTTGTATTATTGTTCTTGTTCTTGTATTATTGTTCTTGTTCTTATATTATTTCATAACACGTTATCAGCACGAGACTCTACCGTCTCAAGAATCCTCTTGATAAAATTAAGGTATTTCCCTTTTTCCGAATTTGGTTTTAATTATGTCTGATATTATGAAAAGAAAGTTCATTGCCCTTGAAATTTCGGGCAAGAACTACATGACATGGGTGTTGGATGCTGAAATCCACTTAGATGCTATGGGTCTTGGAGACGCCATTAAAGACAGAGATAAAGCATCCACCCAAGACTGTGCTAAGGCCTTGATTTTCTTGCGCCATCACCTTGATGAAGGTTTGAAAATTGAATATCTCACAGTCAAAGATCCACTCGTCTTGTGGAAAGGCTTAAAGGAGAGATATGACAACCTGAAGTTGGTCACTCTGCCACAAGCACGATATGATTGGGCTCATCTGAGGCTCCAAGACTTTAAGTCTGTTTCTGAATATAATTCTGCAATGTTCAGAATTACTTCTAAATTGAAACTATGTGGAGATAATATCTCTGATTATGATATGCTTGAAAAAACGTTTACAACGTTTCATGCCTCCAATATGGTACTGCAACAACAGTACAGAGAGAAAGGTTTCAAAAAGTACTCTGAACTGATTTCTCTTCTCCTTGTGGCTGAGCGAAACAATGACCTGCTCATGAGAAATCACGAAAATCGACCCATTGGGTCTACACCATTGCCTGAAGCAGATAAGGTGTATTCTCATTATGCCAAGCATGGAAAAGGCTATGGCTTTAATCATGGTCGTGGTCGTAATCGGGGTCATGGCCGTGGACGTAGACAAGGAAGAAATTTCCCTGATGTCCGTCACCCCCAAAGAGATATAACCACCAAAAGCAGAAACGGGATTATGAGGATCCAAAGGCAAATAGTTCAGAAACTATATGTTATCGTTGCGGTGGAAAATGGCACTGGTCAAAAGCTTGCCGTGTACCAAGACATTTGGTTGATCTTTATCAAGCATCTCTAACGAATAAAGGCCCTGAAACAAATTTTGTCTCTGACGACAATTTTGCATCACCCACCTGGATGTGGCAGACTTCTTTGAGCAACCCGATGGGAAAATAGACCACTTAATCGGTGATGGATCTGTGATGAAGGAAGATGGAATTGTTTAATTTTATTTTACTTATTTGTATTAGTTAGTGAATAAACTAATAGTCATTAGTATCAGCTCGTATTAGTTAGTTTATGATATAATGTTAGTATTAGTTCTTTAGAATGTTTCAATATGCTTAAATTTCAAAGATATTTTTATTTTCCAGTAGAGTTAATCGATTAACCTAACAGTTAGTCGATTATCTAATATTTCGCATTAAAACTGGACTTTTCCGCAAGCTAAGTTAGTCGACTATCTGATTTAGTTAGTCGACTAACCTGATGACTGTTTACTAAGTTAGTCGACTATCAACTTAGTTAGTCGACTAACTAATATTTCGCATTAAAACTGGACTTTTCTGCAAGGCAAGATAGTCGAATACCTGATTTAGTTAGTCGACTAACCTAATGACTGCTTCCCAAGATAGTCGACTATCAACTAAGTTAATCGACTAACCTCAGCAGATTTTGAAAATATTGTTTAAATGTGAAACAAACGGATTGAATTTGTTTATTCTCATGTTCGTGTATTTCTTTTGTATGTCAAACCATGGGAAAGCAAATATGGATATCTCACAAAGCAAGCTTGGATCAATGTCCAACTATAAAAATATTTGTTTAGATAATTCATGTACTACACATACGATACTCAAAGAAAAGAAATATTTCTCTCAACTAAGTATGTGTAAGGCAGATGTTACTACAATCTCTGGTAGTAGTAGATTGATTGAAGGCTCCGGAAGAGCAACTATAACTCTGCCTAGAGGAACAATGTTTATCATAGAGAATGCAATGTTCTCCTCCAAGTCTAAGAGAAACTTGTTGAGTTTTAAAGATATACGCCGGAATGGCTATCATATTGAGACAATAGATGAGAATAATCTTGAATATCTCATCATTACAAAGAATGTTTCTGGCCAAAAGAGGGTTATTGAGAAATTTCCGTCTTTGTCTTGTGGCCTGTATTGGACAAAAATTAGTGCAATCGAGGCACATTCAACAGTAAACCAAAAGGTTACTGACTCCAATACTTTTGTACTTTGGCATGATCGATTGGGACACCCTGGATCAATCATGATGAGACGGATTATAGAGCTCATATGGGCATCCGTTAAAGAATTTCAAGATTCTTTTAAATAATGAATTTTCTTGCACTTCTTGTTATCAAGGCAAGTTAATTATTAGACCATCACCAACAAAGGTTGGGACTGAGTCACCTACGTTTTTGGAACGTATACAAGGGGACATTTGTGGACCTATTCACCCACCTAGTGGGTCCTTTAGATATTTTATGGTCTTAATAGACGCATCCTATAGATGGTCTCATGTGTGCATGTTGTCATCACGCAACCTTGCGTTTGCAAAACTAATGGCACAAATAATTCGACTACGAGCACAATTTCCTGATAATCCAATCAAGTCTATTAGACTGGATAATGCTGCTGAGTTTTCATCCCAAGCATTTAATGATTATTGCTTATCAATTGGGATAAAAGTGGAACATTCTGTAGCTCATGTTCACACTCAAAACGGTCTTGCAGAATCTTTAATTAAACGCCTGCAGTTGATTGCAAGACCACTACTCATGAAAATGAGGCTGCCCACTTCGGTATGGGGTCACGCCATCTTGCATGCAGCAATGCTAATTCGTCTCAGACCGACGAATTATCACAAATATTCCCCGTTGCAATTGGTTTTGGGTCATGAACCCAATATATCCCATTTAAGAATCTTTGGATGCGCAGTATATGTGCCTATAGCACCGCCATACCGCACCAAAATGGGTCCGCAAAGAAGGTTAGGAATATATGTTGGGTTTGAATCGCCCTCCATTATTCTCTACCTCGAAACATTGACAGGGGATTTGTTCACTGCACGATTTGCAGACTGTCAATTTGATGAGACACTTTTCCCAAAATTAGGGGGAGAAGTTGGTGAAACCAAACGGGAAATTTTGTGGAAAAATGCATCATTATCTCATCTTGATCCACATACCTCTATTTGTGAAAAAGAGGTGCAAAAGATTATCCATTTGCAAAGAATAGCAAATCAAATGCCTGACGTATTTACGGACTTGAAAAGGATAACAAAATCCCACATCCCCGCAGAGAATGTTCCAATCCGTATTGATGTCCCTGTTGGACAATCGTCTAGTGTCATATCCAATGAGTCGAATGCACGCCTGAAGCGTGGCAGGCCATTTGGTTCCAAAGATCGAAATCCTAGAAAGAGGAAAGCAAACGATCAAAATGACACTACGAAAGAATCTCATGAGGAAATTCATGATTTAATAAATTCTGAGATTCATGAAGAATCCATTGAGCCCGAGACTCAAGAAAATAAGGAACTATCAATAAATCCAATCGATATTGAGGCAAATTTTAATCGAGTGGATATAGTGGTGGATTATGTCTTTGCTTTTAATGTCGCATCTAGCATTATGCAAGAAAGTGAGGATCTTGAACCTCAATCTGTTGGAGAATGTTGAAAAAGACATGATTGGCTAAAATGGCTAGAAGCAATCCAATCAGAATTAAATTCACTGGCAAAACGTGAAGTTTTTGGCCCTATAGTTGAAACACCTAATGGTGTTAAGCCTGTTGGCTATAAATGGGTCTTTGTACGCAAGAGAAATTAGAAAAACGAGGTACAAAGATATAAGGCACGCCTTGTCGCACAAGGATTTTCTCAAAGGCCTGGTGTCGATTATGAAGAGACATATTCGCCTGTAATGGATGCCATAACTTTTCGTTATCTCATTAGTTTTGCTGTCCTTGAAAAGCTTGACATGCATTTAATGGATGTGGTTACTGCCTATCTTTATGGCTCACTGGATAATGAGATATACATGAAAATTCCCGATGGACTCAAAATGCCAAACGCTCATAATTCAAAGTCCCGGGAAATGTTTTCAATCAAATTGCAAAGATCCTTGTATGGTCTAAAGCAATCAGGACGAATGTGGTATAATCGTCTTAGTGAGTATTTATTAAAAGAAGGCTATATAAATGATGCCATTTGCCCGTGTGTTTTTATAAAGAAAGCAACATCGGAATTTGTTGTACTTGCCGTATATGTCGATGACATAAACCTTATTGGAACACCCATAGAACTCCAAAAGGCAATTGATTATCTAAAGAATGAATTCGAGATGAAAGATCTCGGAAAGACAAAATTATGTCTTGGTTTGCAAATTGAATATTGGCAAACGGAATTTTTGTTCATCAATCTACCTATATAGAAAAGGTACTGAAACGGTTTTACATGGATGGAGCATATCCTTTAAGTACTCCGATGGTTGTTCGATCATTTGATGTGAATAAAGATCCATTCCGACCGCAAGAAAGGAATGAAGAGATACTTGGTCCTGAAGTACCATATCTTAGTGCAATTGGCGCACTAATGTATCTTGCAAATACTACAAGGCCTGACATAACCTTTTCAGTTAATGTCTTAGCAAGGTATAGCTCGGCTCCCACAAGGAGATATTGGAATGGGATCAAACATATATTGCGGTACCTAAAAGGGACTACCGATATGGGCTTATTTTATAGCAATAATTGCAGTCCTGATCTTGTTGGTTATGCTGATGCTGGATATTTATCCGACCCACACAAGGCTCGATCTCAAACGGGTTATGTATTTTCCTGTGGAGGCACCGCCATATCTTGGCGATCGACTAAGCAATCAATTGTGGCTACTTCATCTAATCATGCCGAAATAATCGCTATTCATGAAGCAAGTCGGGAGTGTGTGTGGTTGAGGTCTATAATACATCATATTCAAGGCAAATATGGTTTGAAGTGTAACAAACTACCCACGACTTTGTATGAAGACAATGCAGCATGTATAGCTCAATTGAAGGGAGGATTCATAAAAGGAGATAGAACAAAGCGTATTTCACCAAAGTTATTTTTCACACATGATCTTCAAAAGAATGTTGATATCAATGTGCAACTTATTCGTTCAAGCGATAATATGGCTGATTTGTTCACAAAATCTCTACCAACGTCAACCTTCAAGAAGCTGGTTCACAAGATCGGAATGCGAAGACTCAAGGATATGAATTGATGCTCTTTTCAGGGGGAGTTAATGCGCGTTGCACTCGTTTTCCCTTACAAGGTTATGTCCCAATGGGTTTTCCTTGCAAGGTTTTTAACGAGGCAACCAATAGGCGCATATTCAAACATGTGTACTCTTTTTCCTTTTCTTTAATTTTTTCCCATTGGGTTTTGTTTTAGTTAAGGTTTTAACGAGGCACATTATTGAATAGACATTCAAGGGGGAGTGTTATAAAATATTCTATTTTAGGTGAATGTCCATATTTAGAGATATTCTAGGGTTTACTTCTTGGTGGCTAAGTCACCACCTCCCTCTAAATAAAGGGGTTCTATTCCATTGTAAACCATCCCAAAGTATCAATAAGAATACTCCTCTCTCTACTTTTCTCTCTATTGTTCTTGTTCTTGTATTATTGTTCTTGTTCTTGTATTATTATTCTTGTTCTTATATTATTTCATAACAAAATTGTATATATAGATTCAAATTAAAAGCGGAGCAAAAAATACTACATAAAGAGAAATAAAGATCATATGAAAAATTATGGTTGATACACGATAGTCAAAATTAGGGCTTTACTACATTCAAATAAGGAAAAAAATCTAGTAATAAAATTTGAAATTTCAAAATATTAGTAAATAAATTAAATGACTAATTTATCTGATATAAAAGCTACTTTTAAGAGGTAAAAAAGGCGAACGATTTTTCGCTAAGGACCTTCGTGCTTTTAATATAATTAGTTCTATGATACGCGCTTTGTGCGTGTAATCTATCTAAATGAGTAAAAAAATTAAACTATTATATAAATATTATATTTGAATTATAAAATCGAGTGTAAATTTCTGAAAATATTTAAGTATTTAATCGTAATTACATTTTTATTCACTAAGAAATTTTTTTCAAATAGTAGAAATCTAATAGGTGAAAAATCATGCATGCGGGACATGTTCCCAAAACAACGGCAAATGAAAATTCTTTGTAAATATTAAATAAATAAGAATCAATATATACCATTAAAAAAAATTATGAAATTTATAATTTGATTTAATCTAGCTAGCTCAATAAAGAAAGAAATCTTGTCGCATTGAATCCTCATATCCTTATTGTGATATCAAATGAGTTATGAGGGAATATTTTATAGAACGTGTTGTTATTTTGTGATCTAATGCTAAGTAAAGAATGCAAAAGTATTTTTATCATAATTCTTTAAAGAGTTGTTTGAATAAAACATAAAAGTACAAATTATACATCATATTATGTTTTCCAGCATTATTGTCCAAGTGCGAGTAAATCAGAAATTGAGAAGAAACTAAAGTCGGGTACATATTACGATTGTACAAACACATAGTTTGTTACGACCGAAAATCCATTAAGGAACGTGTTGGCACCGAACATCGCTGTCAAGCAAGCCAACCAATTTACTTGTTGAAGTTCTCCTTTTAAAAATTTTAAAAACCAAGTTTTTCCTTCAATTTTTATAAACAAAAAAAAAGATAACCGCTTCAATACAAATTAAATAATAGGCAATTAATATAAAATATTACAAAATCATCCTAGAAACCGGTGTCACAAGTGCATGAGCATCTACTAAGATAAAAATAAAATACATCTGTCTGGAATACGATGAATAGAAAGTAAATGTATTATGTTTGAAAAGGACCGTACTAGCTGCGGGCCGCCTCGAAGAATGCAACTCACGTAGTCTCAGAATCATCTGTGCTGCTACCGCCAATAGGCCACTAATAACACATGATCCCGTGCAACAAAAATGTATAGAAGCATAGTATGAGTATGAAAATAACGTGTACCCAATGAGTATCCCGTCTAATCTCGAAGAAGTAGAGACGAGATGGCCGACTTCGACACTACTAGTGGTCAAATAATAATATAGTGAAGATAGGAGGAAGCATGAATTTATCTAGCAATTTTAACTCATAAATATAGAAACATGTAATACCTTCTCCAATAATAAGGAAACTTCCAAAATTCACTTTTCATTATCTTTATTAGTTTATAGCGGCCATAAAAGGCAATATCAACTTCAATAAGTTTCAAGGTAAGCGATGCAAGCATGCGCATATTATGCCGAGGCGACGACTCGATACCACAGAAATAAACTGTGCACTTATCGAGGGTCGACGACGCGCCTATGGATGCATCTATTTAATCTACCGAGGTGTTCGTCCCGTTTCAAAATATAAACACACACATACAGACAGTCAATCAAGAAGTCAACATAGAGCAATTATCCAAGAAAATGCCAATTCTCTTTAGTAATTTAAGAATATGAAGTTTAAATCTTTTTAGGAATTCATTTGCGATCTGATTCAAGCAATACAAGTTGTCAATAAGATGGCAAATATTCCAAGTATAACATACTTTTGTGTCCTAGACTATCCGGACAATATTATAATAGTAGCTACGCACGGACTCTCGTCACCTCGTGCGTATGTAGCCCCCACAAATAGGAGCATATAACAAATTAACTCACCTATGGGGATAATTCCCTCTTACAAGGTTAGAAAGGAGACTCACCTCGCTCCGAAGATGTATAATCGGCTTCCAAGCCCCTTCCGACGACTTCAATGATGCACAATGCCTCAAAACTATCCAAATAATGGGCAAATCAATAAAATTTTACTCTAATACTTGTAACAATTCAAATTATATAAGTTCTCAACTCCGCTCGAAAATTTAAACAAAATTCCATTGGGCCCACGTGCCCGGGATTTGAAATTTTTCGAAGATAAAGTTTACCCATAGTCTTACGAACTCAAATATATGATTTACCCTAATTCCATACCCAAAACCGTGATCAAAATCCAAGAATACTAGTTTTCTAGGTTTTTCCTCAAACCCCAAGTTTTCGACAATTTTCCATGTGATCCATATATAAACCTTGTATATACTCAAAACTAGTAGAGATCACTTACCTCATGCTTGGTGATGAAAATGGCACTCCAACGTTGTTCCAAAATCGGCTTATATGGAAGAAATAAAGTAAAAATGAGCCAAACTTCGATTTTTAAAAGAACCCCACTGCCTCCAGCACTTTCCGCATCTGCGAAAAAATGACTGCATCTATGGTCCCGCATCTACGGTTATGACAACAACCGGTAATTTTTTTCCGACACGGAAATAAGCATAACTCCCTTATACGATATACAAATTCGACGATTCTTTCTTCTATGGCTCCATAATTATGATACAGATCTAATGGTTTAATAAAAACTTAATTTGGAGCTCATTTTCTTAATATGGTATCCTTTATGCCCAAAAAATGATATTAAAACATCAAATGAGAGTGCGATACAATCCGAAATACACCCGAGGCCCCCGGGACCCCGTCCAATCACGCCAACCCACTCCATAACATAACACGGACCTGCTTGAGGCCTCAAATCATACCAAAAAACGCTAAAATATGAATCAACCGCACATTCAAGCTTTATGAACTTTGGAACTTCAAACTTCTACTTTCGATGCTGAAACCTATTAAATCGCGTCCGATTGACTTCAAATTTTGCGCATAAGTCATATTTTACATTTGGGACCTACTCCAACTTATGAAATCGGAATCCGAACCCGATATCAAAAAGTCCACTTCCGGTCAAACTTCTCTAATAACCTTCAATTTTCTATCTTTAGCCAAATGGCTCCAAAATGACCCACGGACCTCCGAATTCACTTCTGACCGTGCTCCCAACTTCTCCTAAATCACCATACGGTGCTACTCCCAAACTCGAAATACCAAATGGACATCGATAACACTGAAATGCACTTCAATCAAAACTTATAAAATTTCTTCCAAAATGCTAACTTCCACAATGGGCGCCGAAACATTCCCGGGTCTTCCAAAATCCAATCCGAACATACGCCCAAGTCCAAAATCATCATACGAATATGTTGGAACTTTCAAATCCTGATTTCGAGGTAGTTTACTCAAAAACCCATCTTAGTCAATTCTTCAACTTTAAGCTTCCAAAAATGAGAATCGTCTTTCCAAGTCAATTTTGAACTTCTCGAGATCCTTAGAAAAATAGTCAGTATGCTTCAACATTGTTGCAGGCCTCAGACCTCGCAAACGTGAGGTCAAGGTTCGCATTTGGGATCATTGTGGAGGTTAATTTTGCGATGCTTTAATCACAAATACGAAGAACGATGGGCCAGCCTATGTTCGCAATTGCAAACAACGGGGAATCATCACAATTGCGACCAAATGTTCGTATTTTCAAAAGTAGCAGAAATGCGACAAGTTCTCAATGGCGAAGCTCAAGTCGCAAATGTGACATCTGCAACTATGCAAAAATGGACTTGGACGGGATTTTTGATTCATTTTCCGAATTTTCAAAACCTAAACTTCAAGAGGGGATTTTCCAAAGACAATTTCTACTCCAAATCAAGGTAAATGATTATTTACTCATTTCCTTTAGTCTATTTCATCTTTTTACAAGATTTTATCCTAGAATGTAGGGTTTTTCATGGTGGAATTGGCTATTTTTAGGTAGAATTTAGGAATTTCAAAATTTAGGGATTTTGACATCAAATTGAGATCAGATTCCGAAACCAATTGTATGAAATGGTAATTGGGTTTTGGTCTGAATTTCAAGTTTTGACCAAGCGAGCCCCGTGGCCGATTTTTTATTTTTTAGGGGAAAATGTTGGAAATCTATAATTATGCTTTGTAATTTGTTCTTTAGCGTTTATCGATGTTAATAAGTTAAATATGATTAGATACAAGTGGATTAGTGGTAGAATCGAGAGGTAAAGCGGTATTTGAGCTGTGTATTACCCGTTGGCTTGAGGTAAGTATTTGCTATGTGAAATACTATGTGTGGCGTATAGGTGTGGTGACGAGCACCTATAAGTCGCAAAATTACCTGTTTAGCGTGTTCCCTTTCCATGTTCCCTTTTATATTATTTTCTTGTCTTAGTTGCTACTTGCTTATTGATGCTTCCATGTCTAATTGCTTTTTGTTAAATGTTGTTTCTCTGTTAGTGTTGTTAATTGTTCCATTGTTCCATCATATCACATTGTTGGTTTATTGGTGCTTCATGATACACTTTGGTTGGTCTCACTGTGTAGTTTTAACTGGTGAAGTTTCATAATTGTGGTATATTCCATTATGTTGGTTTGAGGTATAAGTGTTGTGGAGGATTTGAGCTAACTTGTAAAACACTTATCTTTATTTTGTGATTGATACTCAAATATATATTGGGATCGGGTTGCACGTGCGAAACATGAGGAATAAGGGTGATTTGTGATTGTCTGGTGGGATCGGAATGCACGCCGCAACAAGAAGCAATAAGGGAGGGCAGGTAGGATAGGGTTGCACCCTGTAATAGGAGGAATAAGGGTGATATATTTAGTAGTAATAAGGGTGGACTGGTGGGATCGGGCTGTGCGCTGCAATAAGGAGTAATAAGGGTGAATATTTATATTGTTATTGAATATATAGTGGGATAGGGAATCGCCCCCCATCAATTGGTGTTTATGTATTCATTTCTATTGAGGCTTATTATTGTGATATTGAAACTCCCATAATCATTTGTTATATCTGAGTCTTGGTAGAACGATTGGGTTCCGTATTTATTAAATGCAAGTTTTTGTTATATTTCATTCGGTATTTCCTTTCTGTTTTAGTATAAACTATTGCAGGTCATATATGTTGTTATCCCCCGCCATAGACTCGTCACTACTTTGCCGAGGTTAGGTTTGGCACTTACCGGTACATCGGGTCGGTTGTACTGATACTGTCCTCTGCACTTCCTGTGTAGATTTTAGAGCTAGTGGCTGATCAAGATGTTGGTTGTTATTATTGCATTCAGAAGATACAAAGTAGTCCTGCAAGTGTTTGCTAGCCGTGGCGTCCCCTCCTATCTTTACCTCACTTCTGTTTTACTTTTTTCGAGACAGATATATTTTCTTTCAAACCATTATTTGTAGAATTTGTAGACTGCTCATGAGTTGTGACACCAGCTCTAGGAGGTATTTACTTCTGATTTCGTTGATAGTATAAGGGTAATTAGTTAAATCATGTACATTCACTCTTAATTCTGCTAATTGAGTTTTATTAAGTTTTAATTATAAATGAACAAAGGAAAAGGGTGTAATATTCTGTAATGTTGGCTTGCCTAGCGAGTGAAAATGTTAGGCGTCATCATTGTTCCGAAGGTGAAAAATTCGGATCGTGACAATATACTTTATATTTCTATATATTAGGAGTTACTATATAGTCAAACAAAAAATATATTTAATAGACAAAAGTACTTTAATTTTAAACTCCTAAATAATAGAAAAAAATTAAATGATAATTTTTTTCAATGTAAATCTTTATTTTAAAGAATAAAAAGATCTAGAGACAATTGTATATGATATCTTTCTTTTTACATGATAAAAATCTATGATAGATGATAATAAAGTGAATGGTAGTGTGCTCTTTAATATATTATTACTTAAATATGAGTACTCGACGATAGCACGTAATTTTTGGCCCAAATATAAGTCACTCCTAAAGACTCAAAAAAATAGTTTTTTGTTTTTGTAGGATTTCTAAAATATTTTTCCTTGTTTGTTTTAGTTGCATTTTTAGCTTAATTGCATTATTAGGAGCATTATAGCATCATAGGAACGCTATCAAAAATGCATTTGATTTCATGCATTGCATTCTAATTGTACTTTAGGATTTAATTACATATTAAGTTCATTTATTTAATGAAAATCATAAACATACTTTAATTACTTTGCATTTTTTCTCTCTTAGAAATTTTAGTTTTGATTTAATTATGTTTATCTTAGTTTAGTTAGTTTAATTATTTGATCAATTAGGAATTCAGTTGGTTAGATTAATTGTGCAGAGATTAGTTCAATTTAGAGTGTTAATTAATTGGTAAAATTTGAATTAAAGCAATGAAACAAACTTTATGGGTTTTTTTAAGTCTTATAAATCGACTGGCCTAAAGACTGAAGCCTAGCCATTTTATACCCAACCTGCCCAATCTCATTTCAAACCAGCCCAGTTTTCCTAAAAAAATCGGTCCAACACTTTGAAAGACCAAAAAACATCATTTTTTGTCACAATTGATTGTAATAACCCGGTCGGTTGTTTCGAGAATTGTAGCCTTATTCCCTCATTTTCTGCTCCTTTTATATTCTATTGCTATGTTATGATTTATTGGGTTAGTTGGTTCGGATCCGGAGTGATTTTAGAACGAATTGAGACACTTAGTCTCCTAATCGAAAGTTTAAGTTGGAAAAGTTATCTGGACATTGACTTATGTGTAAACGACGTCGGAATTGAATTCTGATTATTCCATTAGCTCTTTTTGGTGATTTTGGAATTAGGAGTGCATCTGAATTGTGATTGAATATCTGTAGTACAATTAGGCTTGAATTGGCGAAAGTTGGAATTTTGAAAAGTTTGACCGGGAGTAGACTTTTTGTATTGGGGCCGGATTGAATTTTCGAAAGTTGGAGTAGGTTCATGGTGTCATTTATGATTTATGTGACATATTTGAGATCAATCTGACGTGAATTGATAGGTTTTGACGTTGTTTGTAGAATTTGAATGTTTTAAAGTTCATTCGGCTTGATTCCATGTGTAGTTCGTATTTTTGATGTTGTTTGAGGTGATTTGAGTATTTGACTAAGTTTGTAGATGTTTTGGGACTTGATTGTATGTTTGGTTGAGGTCTCGAGGGCCTCGGGGGAGTTTCGGGTGGTTAATGGACTTGGAATGGAAGTTGGGAAATTGCTGAAGTTGGTCTATTGCTTGTGTGATTGCACCTGCGAAGGTATTAGCTGCAGGTGCGGCAGGGCCGGCGCAGATCCGGAGCTAGCACTAGACTAGGGCAAACGCAGCTGTGAAGGAGAATGCGCATATGTGAGAGAATGCCCATCTGCGAGCCCGCATATACGAGAAGGGCTCCGCAGATGCGAAGTTTGAAGACTTGGTGGTTTCCACAAAAGCGGACAAAGGGTTGCAGAAGTACCTCTGCAGTTGCGAGACCTGGAGCGCAGGTGCGAGCCCAGTGATTTAAATGGCTTCCGAAAAAATAGATTTTTAACAGCAGAAGCGGTTCCCCTTGTGCGGATAAGTGGTCGCATGTGCAAAGGGCCTGGGCAGAACATATAAATACGAGACTTCAAGATTTTTCATCATTTTCATCACTTTGAGCTCGGACTTTGGAGATTTTTGAGAGGATTTTCAGAGGGATTATTGAGGTAAGATCTTTGTGTTGATTCTTCTTAAATAGTGATATTTTCCCACAAATTTTACACCTAGTTAGTGAGTTTTTGAGGTGAAATTTGGGGGTTTACGAGTAGGGATTTAGAGAGTGAATTTTGAGGATTTGAATGGCCATTTGGTATCGAATTTTGATAAATTGGATATGGTTATACTCGTCACTAAATGAGCTTTTGGGCTTTGTGACTTTTGTCGGATTTCGAGATGTGGGAAAGGGGCCGGGTTTAAGCCAATTTCGGGTTTTGAGCTATAATTTCGCATTTTTCTTATGGAATTGATTCCTTTAGCCTATATTGATTGTATTATACTGCTTGTGGCTGGATTCTGGGAGTTTGGACGCCGACTAGGTAGGCAAAAGCATTGTGAAGTAGAGTTTTGCTTGGACTGAGGTAAGTAACAGTTATAAATTTAGTCCTGAGGGTATAAAACCCCGAATTTTATATTATGTGGTTAGTTGGAGGTGACGCATGCTAGGTTACGGGGTGTGGTCGTGCACCGAGGGAATTATAACTTGATCCATCCCGTAGAACTATAAAGTTGAATTATTTACTATTAGTTATGTGCTCACTATGTGTTATAGAAGCTTGATTGTAAATCATGCTAGAAGCCATGTTTAAGTTATGTGCTGTCATAGAGGTCGCATTACATGTTGAATTGCCTGCTAAATATTTTTTGTACTGAGTCGCAATTTTTACTCGCATATTATATCTCAGTCTCTGTTATTCTTGTTGATACATCAATTTATTGTTGTCTGGGCTCATTTTTCCCAATTTCTAAAAGCCCCAGAGACTAGATAGATTAATGACTAAGTGATATAGATGGCATGATTGTGAGAATATTTATGGGATCGGTTTGTACGCCATAGCATGTTTCATTGATTTATGCCATGATTGGCTTGATATAATGGTTCGACTGTGGGATCCCCTCCGGAGTCTGTACACACCCCCAATCAGCGCATGTACCTACTAAGTGCGAGTGTCGAGTGCTGAGTGATCATGAGGAATGAGTGACTATGAGGAATGAGTGATTGTGAGGTTTGAGTGAATGAGAGATAAGAGTGATGATTTCCCTAAGAGGCTGTATATGATTTCATTATTGATGCACACAATTTCCCTATATCATTGCTTGAAAATATTTAAAAGATATTTTATCTGGTTTTTTTTTTGAATTTGACTTAAAACAAATTGATTTGAATTGATTTTACCGGATTTGGGAAGCATGTCTATTTTATTTGTTGATGCTACTAATAATACAAACTGTAGCTTGTCAGTATCTTTCAGTTACTTATTTATTTTTGTTACTTGCTTAGTCGGTTGTACTCATGCTACACTCTTCACTTTATGTGCAGATCCAGGAGCTTTTGGGTGCAAAAGGTGTTGATAGTTCTCGTAGCTGATTATTGGAGATAGCAAGGTAGCTGTCCGGCGTTCGCAAACTTGCTGTCTTCTTCTTTATCTCTCCTTTTGTTATATTTGGATTCCAGACAATGATAGTCGTGTTATTTTCGGACCAGTTATATTTAAAAGCCCATGGCTTAGTGACACCCCGATGTTGGGGCTATCTTTCGATGCTTGTATTTTCAGTTTAAACCTTATTTCTGAAAACTCTGGTTTATTTAGAGACTTGTTATAAACTAAAGCAAAAGACAAGAACAATAGAGCAAGAACAATAGCAATAGAGAGAAGAGTAGAGAGAGTTCTTCTTATTGAGTTGAGAGGGGTGAATTACAATGGTAGAGAGCACCTCTATTTATAGGGAGGAGGAAGATCTTTCTACCAATAATAGGACTCTAAAATCTCTCTAATTAAGTACATTAAAGACATTCACCTTAAATAGAAGTGTAAGAATCTTCTATTTCATAACACTCCCCCTTGAATGTCTATTCAATGATGTGCCTCATAAAACCTTAAAACCAAAACCCAATGGGAAAAAATTAAAGTAAGGAAAAAGAGTACACATGTTTGAATATGCGCCTATTGGTTGCCTCGTTAAAAACCTTGCAAGGAAAACCCAGTGGGACAAAACCTTGTAAGGGAAAAAGAGTGCAACGCGCATTAACTCCCCCTAATGAGTACATTGATTTATATCCTTGAGCATTTGCATTCCAATCTTGTGCATCATCTTGAAATCATCATTCTTGATAGATATGAACATCTTCATATAATGTCGTGGAATAGCTCTTCAATATCTCCATAGATGCATTCTTAAATCCATCATGCTTATAGTTATGGCAAGATTCATATGTACACAAAATGTACTTAGGATGCGGTACTTCAGGACCAAGAATTGCATATGCTTCAAGCAACTTAAATCTTTCAAGTTAAGTCATGTAAGTCACATAATAAACTTTAGCTGCATATCAAGCTTTCATTAGTGATACTAAACAAATAAGATATCGAAAACTGACTATACATACCTTTGACTTTTATACTTTCAAGCATTTGAACTATAGGTTCAAAACTTCATGTCTTTCATATGGAATCAATTCTTCTTGAATTGTATCTCTTCCATTTAGTTGCTTTCCTTGAGTCAGCAAATGCGTATAGCATGCTTTGCAATATGTTGCAATTGCATTTCCTTTTTATGAACTACAGGTTCATATCATGATATTCGGGGATATACATATACAAATGAAAATTCATCCCATGTAACACTTTCTCAAGTGTTTATCATGTCTCCCCCTCATGTTAGTAAAGCTAACATGTTTCCTCAACTTTGGGAAATCATCTTTGTGCATTATGTCAATATACACAGCAGCTTAATATAAGATGAAATTATTTGGTTCCTGACCTTGAACCACTTGTGAGGGGAGAATATACTCTCGTATACAACTTATATCAAACTGATATATACAACTTCGTTCTCATAAGGAACAGTTTAGCTATTAAGTGGAAGCACTCAATAATTATCTTGCTAAACCAACTTTGATATAAACCAACTTATCAAGATGAACTGTCTTGAGTAGAGAATCTGGAAACTATGCTCGAAGTTAGATTACTGAGCGATTTACCTCGCAAGCACTGCCAGGCTGCGGGTTAATAACAATGGCGCATGTAACCATATCATAGATGCATCATATGTGGTATACATGGCAGGTGAATGGGCCCATATTCACCTTTGATATTTCCAGAATCAAGGGGCTTCAACCCGAACTCTTTAGTTGGTCAGTTCGTTACTGAGAACAAGAACTTCTAGTTCTTTGATATTCACCTATGTGAATTTGCACATCATACTTCAAATGAGATGGCTAACACGAATGTCAACTGAATAAATTATCAATATTGGTAAACTTCAAATTTACACCATGACATGTGCACTTATCAATAAACTTCGGGTTTATTATGACATGGGTTTTATACCAATAGATATCCACTTTATTGTGGCATTCTTTCGTTTGTGTAGTACAAACTGGAGAACAAAGCGGGTAGCTTTTCATATACAAATTACCCCGCTACAAGTTGTAGTAATAGGAGAATCAAAGCCTTCCTTTATTTATAGTCTCAATATCATCAATCGCCTTCGCGTGTACTTTTGGAAACTGAATAAGTTTCTTTGAGACTTACTACAGCACAATAGTAAATTGTGCTTCTCTAACATAGTAATAATTGGCTCTTCGAGAGCTCTCAATTAATTTTGTACTACCACAGACTGAGGTTCGAGATCCTCACATTCTTGCATTCCGTATTTTCAAGAGTCTCAGGCTCAATAGATTCTTCGTGAATCTCGGAATTAATCAAATCATGAGCGTCCTCATGTGATTCTTTCATAGTGTCATTTAGATCGTTCTTTTTCCTCTTTCTAGGATTTCGATCTTTGGAACCTAATGGTCTGCCACGCTTCTGGCGTGCATTTGACTCATTGGATATGACACCAGATATTTGTCCAATAGGGACTTCAATACGGATCGGAACATTTTCCGCGTGAATGTGGGATTTCGTTATCCTCTTCAAGTCCGTAAATGCGTCAGGCATTTGATTTGCTATTCTTTGCAAATGGATAATCTTTTGTACCTCTTTCTTTCAAATAGAGGTATGTGGATCAAGATGAGATAATGATACATTTTTCCACAAAATTTCCCGTTTGGTTTCACCAACTTCTCCCCCTAATTTTGGGAAAAGTGTCTCATCAAATTGACAGTCTGCAAATAGTGCAGTGAACAAATCTCCTGTCAATGTTTCGAGGTAGCGAATAATGGAGGACGCGTCAAACTCAACATATATTCCTAACCTCCTTTGCAAACCCATTTTGGTGCGGGATGGCGGTGCTACAGGCACATATACTGCGCATCCAAAGCTTCTTAAATGGGATATATTGGGTTCATGACCCAAAACCAATTGCAATGGGGAATATTTGTGTCAATTCGTCAGTCAGAGACGAACTAGCATTGCTGCATGCAACATGGCGTGACCCCAAACCGAAGTGGGCAGCCGACGAACTAGCATTGCTTCATGCAAAATGGCGTGACCCCAAACCGAAGTGGGCAGCCGACAAACTAGTATTGTTGCATGCAAAATGGCGTGAACCCAAACCGAAATGGGCAGCCTCGTTTTCATGAAAAGTTCAAGATTATTCTCATCTATTATCCATTAACTTTGCAAACGCAAGGTTGCGTGATGGCAACAAGCACACATTAGACCATCTACAGGATGCGTCTATCAAGACCATGAAATACCTAAACTACCCACTAGGTGGGTGAATAGGTCCACAAATGTCCCCTTGTATACGTTCCAGAAACTGGGGTGACTCAGTCCCAACCTTTGTTGGGGATGGTCTGATAATCAGCTTGCCTTGATAACACGAAGTGCAAGGATATTCATTACTTGAAAGAATTTTGAAATTCTTTAACGGATGCCCATATGAGCTTTCTATAATCCGTCTCATCATGGTTGATCCTGGGTGACCCAGTCGATCATGCCAAAGTACAAATGTATTGGACTCAGTATTCTTTAGATTTACTGTTGAATGTGCCTCAATTGCACTAATTCTTGTCCAATACAGGCCACAAGATAAAGACGGGAATTTCTCAATAACCCTCTTTTGGCCGGAGACATTCTTTGAAGTGAGGACGAGATATTCGAGATTATCTTCATCCATTGTCTCAATATTGTAGCCATTCCGGCGTACATCTTTAAAACTCAACAAGTTTCTCATAGACTTGGAGGAGAACATAGCATTCTCTATGATTAACGTCGTGCCCTTGGGCAGAGTTACAATGGCTCTTCCGGAGCCTTTGATCAATTTACTTTCCATGGTATGACATACAAAAGAAATACAGGAACATAAGAATAAGCAAGTTCAATTCCTTTTGTGTCACATAATATTTTCAAAATCTGCTACTAACAGTTGACTAACAAAATCAGATATGTTGTCCATAATCAATTACTTTGCAGTTTGAAAATTTCAGCGTTTTTCATAAGACAATCGATTATTAAACACACACAATCGATTGTTGGAACATAGACAATCGATTGTTAAACACACACAATCGATTATTTGTTATTTTTGAAAAACTTCAGATCACACTGTCTTAAGACAATCGATTGTTAGACATAGACAATCGATTGTTGGTTATTTTTGAAAAATTCCAGACCTCACTGTTTCAAGACAATCGATTGTTAGACAAAGACAATCGATTGTGGATGATTTTTGAAAATTTCCAGACCTCACTGTTTTAAGACAATCGATTGTTAGTCAACGACAATCGATTGTTGATCAATTGTTTTTCAACTTTAATGCGAAAATAGTTGATAATCGACTAGTTTTTCAGGCTAGTCGATTACCCTCACTGGAAAATAAAAGTTTTATTGATATTTGAGCATATTGAAGACGTTCTAAAGAACTAATACAAATATCATATCATGAACTAACTAATACGAGCTAATGCTAATGACTATTAATTTATTCATTGACTAATACAAATAAGTAGAACAAAATCAAATAACTCCATCTTCTTTCATCACGGATCCATCGCCGATTAGGTGGTCTATTTTTCCATCGGGTTGCTCAAAGAAGTCTGCCACATCCAGGTGGGTGATATCCTCATTGTCGTTATAGACAAAATTTGTTTCAGGGCCTTTTCTCTTTCGAGATGCTTGATAAAGGTCAACCAAGTGTCTTGGTGTACGGCAAATCCTAGACCAGTGCCCATTTCCACCGCAACGATAACATATAGTTTCTGAACTATTTGCCTTAGGATCTTCTGGACCCCGTTTCTGCTTTCGGTGGTTATCTCTCTTTGGGGGGTGACGGACTTCTTTGGAATTTCTTCCTTGTCCACGTCCTTGGCTTTGACCCCGTTTATGACCGTGATCATGGTCCCTTTTATGTTTGGCATAATGCGAGTGCACCATATCTGCTTCAGGCAGTGGTGTAGACCCAGTTGGTCTATTTTCGTGATTTCTCGTGAGCAGATCATTATTTCGCTCAGCCACTAGTAAGAGAGAAATCAGTTCAGAGTACTTCGTAAAGCCTTTCTCTCGGTACTGTTGCTGCAGTACCATATTGGAGGCATGAAACGTTGTAAACGTTTTCTCAAGCATATCGTAATCGGAGATGTTATCTCCACATAGCTTCAGTTTAGAAGTAATTCTGAACATAGCAGAATTATATTCAGAAACGGACTTAAAGTCCTGTAGCCTCAGATGGGCCCAATCATATCGTGCTTGTGGCAGAGTGACCAACTTCAGGTTGTCATATCTCTCCTTTAAGCTGTTCCACAAAACGAGTGGATCCTTGACGGTGAGATATTCAATCTTCAAACCTTCGTCAAGGTGGTGGCGCAAGAAAATCAAGGCCTTCGCACAATCTTGGGTGGATGCTCTTTCTTTATCTTTGAGGGTGTCTCCGAGACCCATAGCATCTAGGTGGATTTCAGCATCCAACACCCATGTCATATAGTTCTTGCCCGAAATTTCAAGGGCAACGAACTTTCTTTTCATAATGTCAGACATACTCGAAAATTAAATTAGGAAGAGGGAAAATACCTTGGATTTTCGAGAATGATACTTGAGACGGTAGAGTCTCGTGCTGATAACGTGTTATAAACTAAAGCAAAAGACAAGAACAATAGAGCAAGAACAATGGCAATAGAGAGAAGAGTAGAGAGAGTTCTTCTTATTGAGTTGAGAGGGGTGAATTACAATGGTAGAGAGCACCTCTATTTATAGGGAGGAGGAAGATCTTTCTACCAATAATAGGACTCTAAAATCTCTCTAATTAAGTACATTAAAGACATTCACCTTAAATAGAAGTGTAAGAATCTTCTATTTCATAACAAGACTTTTAATTTATTATTCTGTGCAATACTAAAAATGTCAACTTGCCTAGTACCATCGATAGGCGCCATCATCACAGGCTAAGATTTGGGTCGTGACATTAATCCTGGCCCTTCATCTCGGCTCATCCAACAGTTGGGAACGGATCCACTATCACACATAAACGTGTTCGAAATAGCCCCAAAACCCTATGAGACTTGTCTCATTTGCCCCTCTTCTATCATCTTTTTCACTCTCTCTCAGAGCGGAAATCGCCCTACTCGTGGTGGCACTACTCTAAACCCTCCCCCCACTCAAAATATCACCGTGCACTCCCTACCGTCTCCTCATACCTACCCTACCATTAGTTTTGTCGAGAAAGCCCTAGGTTCTCTCGATTAGTAGATCTAAAAATCGACGAACCCTAATTTTCCTTTTCTTTTGATTCCTTTCGAATCTAAGGCCGTGAGATGAAGAAGGATACGCTAGTCATTTAGTCTCAGCGTGGATTGTCAATGATTGTTTATCTCGCACCATTTTGTGGCAGCTGAAATTCAATCAAAATCCATCGAACTGTCAGCGTCTTCTTCAAACGACTCATCTCTGTCTCTCCGACTTGCAAGAGACATTATCACACATAGCACCAGCCGTTCAGAGCAATTCCGGTAGGTGCTTGTGTAGCATTTTCTCGGACTTGTCGGAATCCACCATTATCAATACAACTAAGTTATAATAAGGTATACCTTATTTGCTTGCGATTAATTGTTCCTATTTTCTTTATTTCATGCCTATTTTCTTCTGTGACTTTAGTTTTAATCAAATTATCAGTTAACTAAAGCCACTTTGTTTTAGGTTTTAATCATTTGCTGTTTTGTTTAATTGTTGAATGAATCTTTGTTTTGCATAGTATGTAGTTAAGTAGGATGGTTTAGAGTTGATTAATACAGTTAGATTAGTTAATTCAGGTTGTTGAAAAAAATGAGATTGGGCCGGGGCAGTGTACTGGAATTTATTCGACCCAGTCCCACTCTTACAGGTTTTGATGGTAAATTAAAAAGGGGGTAAAAGGAGAAGGCAAGAATAAAGGAGGAGTAAAAAAAATAGAAATTTAAGGGGATTATTGGAAAGCAGAAATAGGGAATCTTAGGTAGTTATGCAAGAAGCTTCTAGAGAAGGATTCAAATGCAATAAAACAGGAGAATTTAGGTCAGATTTGGGGTTAATAGGAGTGAATAACATAATTTAAAAAGGGCTGGAAAATGAGAAGGAATATGTGAATGGACAACTATCCAAAATCTGTATAAAAAACTGATGCATATTTCCTATTTTTTAGCAGACATATTCTCCCACAGATTCCCTCATGTTGCATAAAAACTGATTTAACTCTTATTTAAAAAGGCTGATTGATCTCTGGACCCTAGAGAAAAACACATACTCTTTCATTCAATTTTTTCCGGAGAATTAGCATCCATTCTCACTTTCACTAGACACACATTGATTCCCTACATCCTCATTCATTTGGTTACTGTTTGATGATGTTCTATACTGGAATTGCTAGCTGAGCTCCATCATTAAGAGTTTCGGACCACTATTTAGCTTTTTCCTGTTGTTTTCATCCTACTAGGTATGTTGATGATCAACTATAATCCTTGTCGAATCTATAAATTAAATCTTGACTTCTCTAGGCAATATTCAATTTTGATTTAGTAGATCTAATATATTTAGTTATAAGCTACCTAGAATTCGTTTTATGATAATCTATGGCGCATGTCTGTATTTGAACTAAATGTTTTACTTGTTATCATTCACATAAATGGATTATTGTTAGAATTTCCACTCTGTTTGAATAATGTTTATATTTGAAGTGATATTGAAGATAGCAAATTTTTTTAATTTTATCTTTGAAGAAGTCTTAGCTCAACAAGTTCTAGTCATTGGATTTTGAAGTTTACTGGTTCCATGTTTGTTGGAAATTGATTGAAGTTGTGGTGGACGACCAATTTTAGGCGCGTCGGAGGCTGAACTATAAAATTAGTTGGTCGTATCCGCCAGAGTGATCATTTATGTAATAAATTGAGAAAGGAATAGTTGCCTTGATATTCTGTTCTGTCATTAGTATAAAAATTGTTTTGATAATCAACTCTTAAAAGTGTATCTTGAAAGGTGTAACTAAATTCCAACTTGGATACAGTGATTTCTTTCCCATCATGCTCTGAAGTTTATGTTAGAAATTTAATTCTTCAGGCTATTTTTAGATGCTGCGACATTCAGTTTGGTTAAAATATATTTGATAGTTCAAGATGGACAGTGTTAAAATCACTGTGATTTTAGTTTCTTGCTTCAAAGTAATTTCTACAATAATTTGGCTATTCTTCTCATGACAAACAATTTTGGATGAAATTAAAGTTAATTATAGAGATTTACTTTATTGAATAAATAGACTGATGTATGGAATTTGTATGTTTTGTGACGATCCGGCCGGTAGTCTTAAGAATTTAAGCCCCGATCCCCTATTAACTGATTTTCCGTTTTTATTTCTGCTATTTTGATTTGCGGGGATGTTCAGTTTTAAGTTTCGAAGAGTTTTGGTACACTTAGCCCTAAATGAGAGCTTAAGTGTCGGAAAGTTGAGTAGTTGGAACAGTGTGCATACGGCCTTGGAATGGAAATCTGATGGTTCCGTTAGCTCTGTTGAGTGATTTTGGGCGTAAAGACGTGTTCGGCTTGTGTCTTGGAGGTCCGTAGCTAATTTAGGCTTGAAATGTCGAATGGTTGAATTTTGAAGTTTCCGATTCGATAGTGAGATTTTGATCCGAGGGTCGGAACGGAATTTTGGAAGTGGGAGTAGTTTCGCAGTGTTGAATGTGACGTGTGCTCAAAATTTCAGGTCATTCAGACGAGATTTGATAAACTTTTTGATCGAAAGCGTATTTTTAGAGTTTTGAAGTTCTTAGGCTTGAATCTGTGATTGATTCATCGTTTCGATGTTGTTTTAGGTGTTTTAAGGATTGGTATAAGTTTGGACAGTGGCGTTAGATTTATTGGTGCCTTTGATTAAGGTCCCAGGGGCTTCAAAATAATTTCGGATGGTTGACGAAAGGATTTTGGAGTTTGGAGTTGCAGCTTCAGCTGCTGGTTTTCTATCATAAACGCACATGCAAGTGTAGGACCGCACGTGGCTTCACAGAAGCGGAAATGGGGAAGGGGGCCAGAAATCACGGAAGCGGCATAATTATCGCACCTGCATGACCGCGGATGCGGATTTTGGGTCACAGGTGCGAGATGAAGCTTTTAAATGAGAACCGCATAAGCGGTTCCCCGACTGCAGAAGCGGCATCGCAGATGCGATTATTGGACTGCAAATGCGGGAATTGCTGGGCAGAACATATAAATAGTTGTCTTTGCGAATTTGAGCTATTCTTTCACCATTTTCATCCGAGAGGTGAGCTTTTGGGAAGATTTTTGAGAGGGGATTCAAGAGAGTTTCGAGGAGGTAGATTCTTGGAACCTAAACTTATTATTATTGTGATTGTTATCATCATAAGCATGAAAAATTAAGAAAAATCAGTGGCAAATTGTGGGTTAAGGCTTGATTAATTAGAGACTTTTGATTAATAATTTGAGGGACCAATTGAGGTCCGATTTTGGTACTTTTGGTATGATTGAACTTGTGAGAGTGTAAGGATTCTGAAAATATAAATTTTACCCGTTTCCGAAACGTGAGCTCAAGGGGCATTTTGGTTATTTTTCTTAATTTCGCGTATTAACTTAGAATTAATTAGTTGTATTAGTTACTAAAAGTGTTATTTACATTATGCAATTACTTTGAATAGATTTGGATCATTTGGAATTGGATACTCGTGGCAAGAACGCGGTATAGATTTGATTGAGCTGGTTCGAGGTAAATTGTTTGTCTAACCTTGTGTGGGGCATTCTCATCTTAGATTGGTATTGTGATAATTGAAATGCCTTGTACATAAGGTGATCAGTGCGTACTTGTGTTAATTATTGAAAATTTTATTTTCATTAAAATAGCCTTAATTGTGTTTTTCCTTTCTTGCTTACACTACTTGGAATTTAAGCCTGCTGTTAGCCTAGAGAAGCATGTCTAATTGACTAAATTACTCTATTTGCTTTAACTGCCTTATTTGTATTATGTGAAGCATGCTAGCTTAGAAATTATCTGTTTTTGCTTTGGTATGAAGTTGAGCGTACCTGAGTATTCCTTTTGCTATTGTTGTGTTTTCTATATTGGGACTACGGGAAGGCATCTCGGGAAATTCCTTGAACGAATTTATGATTGAGCTGAGGTGCGGGATGCCGAGAGATCCTTGACACGTATATTGAGGATACCAAGAGATCCTCGGGATGCCAAGAGATCCCTAGCATATATTGAGGATACCAAGAGATCCCTAGCATATATTGAGGACACCAAGAGATCCCTAGTATATATTGAAGATACCAAGAGGTCCCTAGTATAGATTGAGGATACTAAGAGATCCTCGGATACTGAGAGATCCCCGGTTATTATCCTTGTGTTCGTTTTAGCCTCTATTTCGGTTATTATGTTCCTTACTTTCTCATATTAAATTCTTATTGTTAGCGTTCAACTGTATTGCTTATCTTATTCTGTCATAACTTATATTTTGATCTTATCTCAGTAGGGTTCTGATCTTTCTCGTCACCACCCGATCGAGGTTAGGCTTGGCAATTACTGAGTGTCGATGTGGTATACTCATGCCCTTTCTGTGTATGTTTTGCATGTGCAAATCCAAGTACCTTGACTCAGACTTACCTCCTTGAGGCGAGATGATCCTTCGTAGAATTCAAGGTATATCTGTCGCGTCAACAGATCGAGAAGTCTCTCTCCATTCTTTCTTATAGTGATAGCCATTCTATATTTACTGTTGATATAGATATTCTGGAGTTAGAGCATTTTTATTGTATTCGTAGTTTGTGATTCATGGGTTTTCGGGTTTTAGGACTATGTATTAATTTTTGAGAGTTAACATTGTGTATGTCCGAACATTACTTTTAAACGTTATTTTATTACTCTATCTCTATTTTAACTTGTTTCCTTCCGCAATTTGATTTATTTTCTGCATTTTAAGCTTACCTAGTCATAAAGACTAAATGCTAGTCACGATGGTTCAGAAAGACAACCGATGTCGTGACACGTTTCTGAATTGTTATAATCTAATGTGGACTTTGAATGATTTTATAATGTTAATTTAGGCTATATAGTAAAGAATTTGCGTCTGTTAAATTTGTATGTGTCTTCTCCTTTAAGTTAATGGGTCGGGTAATAGACAGGTCCATTTTGGAAATCTCCAAATCATTGAGAGAATAATTATTCGCAAGACCAGTAGTCTTTTAAGCTCGTATCAGATGTTAAAGATCACCAAGATCACATCCCATGCTACGACGCTTATCCATATGTAAAAACTTTACATGAATCTCAAACACGTTTAGGAAGGTCACTCAATAATTCATGTAGTTTATTTTAGGCACGATTAATAAAATATATTATCATGGTTATGAATATGATTTCTGTGATATAACCATGATACGTGACTCTAAATTGGAGTGTACATTCACGTAACTCGACCTTACAACTTCAAAATAATTAAAATAAATATGTTGTGAACTACGGGTACGTTTTACGTGGTGTGATTTGCAATATATATAAAAATAACAAGTGCGCGACACCACAACTTGTTTAAATAAATTCTATAATTGTTTAAAATAACTAAAAGCGGTATATAAGCGGTAACTCATAAAGGTTTCAAGCATGTAATAAATCAGATAATTAGGTCAAGTATTAATTGTTAAGCGATCGTGCTAAAATTACGAAACTAGGGAGTACCTCACACCTTCTCCCCGATTAATAGAATTTCTTCCTGATTTTCTGTATTTGGGATCATAAATAGAGTCAATTTCTTCGATTTGATATTTTAAAATAAATTGGTAACTTAGGACACCATAATAAATATCCCAAGTGACAACTCTAAGTAAATAAATAATCTCATTTCGAATAATATCATTTTAATTGAAAAATTCCCTATTCCTCGAAAGAAGAAGGCGTGACAATCGACCCCTTCACAAATTTGTCAAAGGAGATCAATGCATGTTAGATTATGTTTCCTAAAACGAGCTCGTGCTATTCTATGTTAAATATTCATAGAATGTGAAGATCTACTGAACCCTTCAAAAACAAATAGGAAGCTTGCGTAATATAAAGTATTGGTTTTATGATATTCTTGAAGAAAGTGCATATCGTTTTGAAAATATTGGGTTTATCAATTTAATTTTTTTCTATCATTTCATATTTACCTTATTCTAGATAATAAATATTTATTTTTTATAAAAAAAATATTTGCGATTTCTGTTTTTATGGTACTGATTTGTTGAGGGGTATATGTGGTATTTTTTAGAATATTGAAGTAATAGAATTCTTTTCAAAGTATCTATTCTTCATGTTCACATCATTCTGGACTATGCTTGACAATACATATTATAATAGAGATTATCTAAAAAAAGAATTATTTTAGTTCAAATAATGTGAATAAAGTTCAAAATGATCTTGAAAGAGATATACTTCTTCATATTTTCGATAATACTTTCAAGTAAAAAATGTTTGAACTCGACTATAGTTATTTTGCTTCGTGGTAATAGAGAAGAAAAAACTTCAAGATACAATAGAATTTTTCGAACTTGAACTAACCGATATTGAAGAAGAAAGAGAAAAAAATAGCGACAGATTAATTACTTCCTCCGGTCCAAAATAAGTGATTTTTTGGATATTTTCAGACAGATTAAGAAATTCACCTTGTAATATTAATTAGCAATGAAATTAACCATATTAACTTTTACTATCTCAAATAAGCGCTCCTAACACATATTCCAACACTACTTACTCTAAAGATAATGTAAAAATAATAATTAATTTATTCTTAAAATTTGAAAGTTTTATTTATTTTGAACCACAAGAAAAAAATTAAAAATTCACTTATTTGGACCGAAGAGAGTACTCTAGGAGAGTATGAGAGTATGAATGCTATTGCTTGTAAATTAACTGTAAGCTAATATTATTGATATATCATAGACCAAAGCTTCTTGCCTTTCATATAGTGGATCAATAAGCAGATTTGTATGGTTCAGTCTGTAAAATTATATCATATGATCACAAAAGTCTTCCTTATCCAATTTTTTATATATAAGTATGTAAGAAATAACAATCATAATGAAATGTTCATGGTATAAATTAATAAAAAGTGTATGTGACGTTTTTGATATCTTCATAAGCTACATCAAGTTTACTCTTTTTCTATAACAAGAATTAGCTGCATTTATCATTATACATTTATAATATTTATTGATTTCTTGTATTTTTCTTATTTCTCATCTTTCTCTTCTTAATTCTAACATTATACTTGCGAGACACGTATATAAAGACTAATATATACTATATAAATAATACTAGCTATAACCTTTATGTGTCTTATTTTGTATTAATATTCAAGCATACTTTAAGAAAATTGATCAAGAAAATATATATTTTCTTTTATATCAAATACAAAATATTAATCTCTCAAAAACTTGTTCTTGAAAAACCATTAATAGAAAATTTAAAGTAAACAGATTTTGACATTTTGGCCAAGAGGTGGATCCTTGGTTTCTAACCAATTAGCCAGCCAATCGGAAATTATAGGGAGAAATTAAAAAATAGTCAAATTTACAATTGATTGTTTAAAAATAGTTTAATTTTAAAAGTAATTGAAATTTAGTCACTTTTCATGTAAAGATAAATTTAAATTTAGTCACTTTTCATGTAAAGATAAATTTAAACAAAAATACTGTTCAAAAGTCAAAGAATACTTCATTATATTATGCTGAAGTTCCAGCATAAGTATATTTGAACTCTAGCATATTATACTGGAGTTCCAAGATAAGTATGTTGGAACTCCATCACAACATAAATATCCTAGAATTCCAGCATAAGTATATTTGAACTCTAGCATATTATACTGGAGTTCCAAGATAAGTATGTTGGAACTCCATCACAACATAAATATCCTAGAATTCCAGCATAATATACTAGACTTCCCGTAACTATACCGATCCAATATAATATACTGAAGTTTGAAGTACCGGTGCTCCAGTCTCCAATATATTATATTGGAGCCAGCAAAATATACTGGTCCAACATAATATGTTGGAGTTCATATACAGGTGCATCGAACTCCAGTATATTATGCTGGGTCGATTTCTATTGCAGAAAAATAGTGACTAATTTTTATTGACTTGGTAAATAGTGACTATTTTTAGATAACAAGTCGGAAAACTCACTATACCTTACGAAATTATATCAAACGATGTCGTACCAATGTAGCAACCCGATTTCCAAAACCACTCACGATTTCAGGCACTCATTTTTAGTGCGGTGCGTGTGCGTCCGAGTCAATTTCTGGGTCTGTTCTGACTCGTTCGCTCATTATTCATCAAATTCCTTAATTCGATTTTCGATTCCAATTATTCGTCTTAATTAAAGCGCTGTAAGTAATTATTCTCCTCTCTTTGAATCTCTCTTTTCCATTTTATTTAATTTCGAGAAGCTTCCGTCATACGAAGTATTCATTTTAGATGCACCGAAAATTTTGTTAATTGTATAAACTATACAACTCTGCGCGAATTTTCTTTTTTCATGCCGAATATTAGTTGTTTATTGACAAGTTTTGGGGGGTTTAGGCGAAATTGTCTCAGTTTTGGCCAATTGTTAATTTCTTAAATCATATTTTGATTAAAATATGTGTATTTTGCTGGTAATTTTGATTTTTGCTGTATATAGAAGGTAATAAACATTTTCTACTGTGCTTTTATGAAACTATACATGTTATAAATTATAAGCTATGGGTTAAGCTAAACCCGATAGCTTTGGCTGAAACCTATATATATGTTAAATTTGGGGGTTTTAGGCCAAATTGCGCAGTTTTAGCAATTGTTAATTGTTTTCTGATATTGTGATTAAAATATGTATATTTTGCTTGGAATTTTGATTTTAGAAGTATTTAAGGTAATTGGACGTTCGATTGTACTTTATGAAACTAAACATGTTGTAAAATTGACCCCGAGAGACAAGGGCAGATGTACAATATAAGCTTTGTGTTAAGCTGGTTTGCTGAATCCAGTAGGTTTCTCGCAGACGCTTATGTCCTAATTTTTTTTGCTAACTTTGTAGTCAGTATTGGCAAAAATAAGTATTTTTTCATATTGTGATTATAATAGTTGTATTTTGCTTGGAATTTTATTTATTAGTAGGGAAGGTAATGAACATTTTCTATTGTGATTTATGAAACTAAACATGTTGTAAAATTTCCAGTGAGAGACGGGCGAATATACAATATAATTTATGGATTAAGCTGAACCCAGTAGCTTTAGATCAGACACTCCATATGTGTTAAAAATCTACTAAATATTGACAAATATTAAATTTCGAATGTAGTGACTCTAGTAGTCAGTGGGTTAAGTGGCATCCCAAACCCATAAGGTTCTAATCATGGATTTGACTATATTGGAGACTGTTAAGAAAACTTTCTCATGTGTCATTGTGGAAGTAAAGGGATTCTAACTTGTTATGGATGGAACTTTTGTATTTGATAAATCATGATACATTGGCTTCCTATAATGTACTGAGAAAAAAGTGGACTTTTTGCTTGCTAAAGATGCTCTTTAACGGCTACGAGTCTCTTAGTGTGAAATCTCGGATAGTTTACAAGTCTTTTAGCTTAAGAGTATGAACTCATTTATATTATGAGTACAATACTA
Organism: Nicotiana benthamiana; assembly: GCA_034376525.1. Lineage (NCBI taxonomy): Eukaryota > Viridiplantae > Streptophyta > Magnoliopsida > Solanales > Solanaceae > Nicotiana > Nicotiana benthamiana. The sequence goes on from CM067332.1 coordinate 73,006,879, forward strand.
ATATTACCTGGTTTACTTGGTCCCTCTTTCTAAAACATTTGCCTTAAGTAAATGTGAATATGCTGCCTGCTGTTATCAGCTTACAGTTACTCCATTGTAGTCCTGGAATTAGTAAATATGCTCGAGCTTCCCTTGTGTTAGGAAGATACAACACTGGCATGGCTATGTTATTAGGTGATGGCTGTGAGGAAGGATAGAAGACAGAGGTGTAGTCAATTGGGGCACGTGTATACATTAGAAAATTTGCAGTTACTATACATATAGTACTCTTCTTGCTTAAATCAACACATTCTCTCCTTCTCAATATTTCTGGTATGCAGTCCATCTTTTATCTTCTTGGTAATTGTTAATTTGAATTGATATCATGGTATCAGAGCATTCAAACTCTGCATTGATCCTTCCATTGCATAACTGCATTAAGATAAGCTTGAGATAGCTTCATCACGTGGTTACCTAAATCGATTTTCGAAGGTCTTCAATCAACTGTGATTATCACAATCATGCCCTATATTTCCATCTTTCTGACTCTAAAGATGCTAGTCTATTTTGATTTAGTTTATTCGCTTGGAAATCATTAACTCTCAGCTAGATGGTTTTTTCTCCTAGCTAAGAACAAGTGAGGCTGGTGATAAACATATAGTCAAAGAAGAAGATCTGAATCAAGAGAGATTCTCTCTTGTACGTAGATGGTCACTGTCTGATCGATTATAACACTTGTGGCGGTTGAAAATTGGAATTATTCTTACTGAATGTGTACAATGCACGCCTTCTTGGGGACCTCTATAGGTTGGTGTGTATGGAATGCCTCAGGTGTCAGTATATAGGGAAAGATCAAAGTTTTAAATTATTAATATCCTTGAATAGCCTTAAATAGGTGTCAAACAAATGCAACTTGAAACTCACAAAGTCTTCAATGGATTCTAGGATCACCCAAAGCCATTGTGACTATTCTTTGTTCAGTAATGAAGAGGGAATAGGGTTGTTGGTATTCTCGTCTATGTAGATGATATTTGATGACAGGGAATGATATTGAGTTAAGGCAAGAAGCAAAGAGGAGCTTGCGGCAGAAGTCTAAGATCTAGGGGAATTATGATACTCCCTCCATTTCAATTTAGATGATGTAGTTTGACTTGGCATAAAATTTAAGGAAAAAAAAGAAATTTTTTGAAACATGTGGTCCTAAAAGCTTAAGAGGCAAAAGCTTTACTGGACCACGGCATTTTTGTGGCTATAAAAGCTTCTCATTAAGGATAAAGTGCAAAAAATAAAACATTTGAAGTTAAACTATTTTCAAATTAGAAATATGTCATTCTTTTTGGAATGAACTAATAAGGAAAGTGTGTCATTTGAATTGAACCAGAGGGAGTACTTAAGAAGGATGGAGTTTGCAAGGATAAAAGAGGAATGTTGATGAATCAGCGAAAATATGCTCTACGACTGATATCTGAAATGGCTAGGGGAAGAAAAACAAGTCATACCCACTAGAGCAACAACAACAACAACAACAACTACCCAGTATAGTCCCACTAAGTGGAGTCTGGGGAGGGTAATATGTAGACGAGCCTTACCCCTACGCGAAAGGGCAGAGAGGCTGTTTCTAATCGACCCTCGGCTCAGTGAAGGAAAGGAAAAACAAAAACAAAAACAAAGGAGCATTAGTAACTCCAGCAGAAATAGCGTAAATAATTATCTAAACATAAGAAACATAAATAAAAGAGCGTGCAATAATATCATAAGTAACTACCATAAATAACTATCATAAGGGACACACAATCCAAAACACAAATCATCTATGGATAGCCCTGCCAAGCCTCACCCAACCCCGGGTGAGGAGTACGAAAAACTCTAGGAGCCCCTATCCATAGATGGTAGCCCCACTAGAGCATAAACTTTAATTGATTCTCTGCATAATATTACCAGTATGTGAAGCTGGAAAGACATACTCCTTTGAAGGGTGTGAGTTGTTATCAAAGATTGGTTGGCAAATTGGTGTATCTAATCATGACAAGACTTGATATAGCTTTTGTACTTAAAAATCCCAACACTTTGGTCATTCATGGAAATCATGCTTGGAGGTTGCTTTAGTGGTAGTCAAATACATAAGAAGGAGCAAGGTTTACTGATGGTGATGGCTGCAGATTGTTCCAAGAACAATGTGGTTCATTGTGACTTGGATTAGGTTGCATGTTCCGACACTAGACAATCAATCATGGGATCCATGATGAAACTTGGAGTTCTTTGATTTTTTGGAATTCAAAGATACAAGATACTGTATTAGGAGCTAAGCAGAGGCAGTAGCATGAATTCTGCAGTGGCTGAAGTTTTAGGTTGAGTGATGTTTTAAGGGAGCTGGGAGTTAAAATGCAAAAGCCTGAGCAGCTGTGTATTGTGACAGTACGTCTGCAATCCAAATAGGGGGGAATTCATTTCAAAAGAGATGACAAAGTATATTGAAATTGATTGGCGTATTGTGGGAGAAAAAAACTCAACAAGGTTTCGTATAAGTGAAACAAGTATCCACTAAGGAGCTAATAGCTGAACTTTTAGCAAAAAGATTGGGCAGGACACTAGATGATCATTTTCTTGGCACGGGGTGTTAAACATTATACTCAAGTTTGAAGAGTGTTGAAAAAGACACATTGACAGTTATTCGAGGCGGTGATTGTGACATAATCGATTGCTTTGAGGAAGGATAAAATACAACAATGTAAGATAGTCAGTAGGTCAGTTCTTATAAACAAAAAGATAGTCAGTAGGTCGGTTCTTATAAAAAAAGATAGCCAGTAGGTCGGTTCTTATAAAAAAAGATAGCCAGTAGGCCGGTTCTTATAAAAAAAGATAGCCAGTAGGTCAGTTATGGGTTGTAGAAATTTGGTATCGTGCATACTTTATTCTTCTTACATAAATGGACACATTCTCTTTTCTCGGTATTTCTTGTTTAAGTCCATCTCTGCTTCTTGTGAATTGAGCTCTTAATCTTCATTGATAACAGTTTGCATTAATGTTGTCTGGTGTAGTAGATTAATGTGTTGTACTGGGCATGGTTTCTCATTTCAATTTCTCTGGATTTCCAGTTAATTCCGGCTCTTCAGTGGTATTTGGTTGCTGGAGCTTCTATGAACTATCAATTTTTTTGTGCTGAAATATCTTTTGTACAACTTCAAACATGAGTTTTGTTTTCCGAGGCACTAGAGCAGATATAGAACCTGGATTTCCAGGATTGATCCCCGAGCGCCGTGCAGTGGTAATTTCCTACATCTCCTTTTGATGTTGGTCTAGAATGCTCTAAATGCTTCTAGTGATACATTCATTATCTATTTTACTCATTTTTTCTACCTTTTCTTTTTTTTTTCTTTTCCACATTCAGCGAGTCCATGCAGCCCGGCCGATTAATACTAACTCACTATCTTTTCTTGTCACAGGTACCTGTAGCTTAGATCCCTTTGTTATTTTTGTTTTTTGGTGTGATTTACCGACAACTTTCAATATAACCACTTTGTTGTGACAGTGCTCTTGCTGTTCATGATTCTAAACTCTCATCACATGTCACCCAATTTTCTGGTAAGTAGCCTCTTAACGAGTGATATAGGAGCATGTGTATTTTATTGAATTAAATCTGCTCGTTATTTTATTTAATTGGAACATTGTCTGTTTTGCATTAAATCTACCCTGCAGCTCTGGTTGGTGCTCGGTGTCTTCTTTATGGCAACGACCCTTAGGATGTATGCAACTTGTCAGCAGCTTCAAGCCCAGGCACATGCTCATGCTGTTGCTGCCAGTGGCCTTCTTGGTCCTACAGAGTTGCGGCTACATATGCCCCCATCTATAGCACTTGCAAGCAGAGGACGGTTGCGAGGGCTCAGACTACAGCTTGCACTTCTTGACAGGGAGTTTGATGACTTAGGTGAAAATGCAAGCATCTCTGATCTTGAGCATTTTCTGGCTTTTTAAAAATCCAGAAACCAAATCTTCTCTTGAAATGATCTTAAAAGGTGTGGGAAGTTTATTGATATTTTTCTGGTACTAGCAGATTACGAAACACTGAGGGCACTGGATACTGATGATGTTCCTACAGCACCATCAATGACCGAGGAAGAGATAAATGCTCTTCCTGTTCACAAGTACAAGGTTTCTGGACCCCAAAGGTCTGTGATGTGAAATTTGTTACTACTTTTAGCTTCCCCATATTTTTTACTTCCAGCGATTGCTGTACCTAGTTGACACCTTAAACAGTCCACTGCTTTTTTCCTCTCTTCTTTGTTAACTTCCATCTGTGGCTTGTGATTTTGCGAAATGAGGAGGTTGATGCCAGTTTTAATCAGTTGTCAGAAGATTATCAAAATATGGTTTCAACTTGTGATATCCCACGTTGCTGGTGTCCACCTTGATTTGGTCATATGCATGCTGGAAATTTATTAACTACAACATAGTTCTGTATTATATGTAGTCAAAACCTAAAATTCTACACAGCCAGCTTTGTTAGAGTGCGTAAGTTGCAGTATTATTTTTCACTGTTCTTGCTCCATTTTGGAAGGCTGGGAATTTTTATATCTCAGTTTCTCTGATGAAGTCATGGACTATTAAGCATCCGTATGTCAGTTATCTTCTTTTTTATTTGCCGGAGACTCCCATCCTCATAAAATGTTTTTTTGCAATAATCTTGTTAGAATTGATTAGTTTATAACTGTATATCCGATAATGTGGTGCCATGACTCTCATTCAGTAATCTCTTGCCTTCTCTTGATCCTGATGATTGCTCTTCTTGACAGTGCTGGTTCATCAACACACCCTGCATCTTCTTCAGGGTCCACTGAGGTACCTCATTTTCTAGCCCTTTCTTGAAGCTTGTAAAAGAAATGCCTTCCCAATAATTTATCTTTTTGACCTTGCATTCTTTTGGCCTTTTCGTCTGAACAATTGATTTGCAGGAATGATAATTGCATGACTTATCTATAAGACACAATGTGATGGTGCATCGTATTTTTACTACATCTGTTTCGTTGTATGGTGTTTGACTGCGCACGGATTTTGAGAAAGAAAGGAAGACTATTGGAACTTGGGTCTTAAACATACCATAGACATTTTTGTGGCTATAAAAAGCTTTTCATTATGGGGAAAATGAGAAGTTTGAAGTTAAATTATTTCCAAAGGTAGAAATGTGTCATTCTTTTTGGAATATATTAAAAAGGAAAGAGCACCACATAAAATGGGAACAGAAGGCGTATGTAAGTTTCAAATGTCTTTACCACAGTTTATGTTTTGATGACATACTCATCCTTGTCCAGTGCATCAAAGTGTATGTTCAAAGTTATTCTGATATTACAGAGGTGTTTCACATGCATTCAAGTGAATCATTGATCTAATTTCATGTTTACAGTAGGTGCTGCTCGTATGCTTACGGCATTGCACAGCCCCTAAGCTGTGTGCCTAAACTATCCAATTCGAATTTTTCTTATTTCTTTTCCTTTTGGGATCTGTCTCTTCATATTGAAACTAGTCTTTCTGAGAGGGTCTTCCTCCAGAGGCGTTAGAGCTCATGTTCCGGTAGAAAGTATAATATGGAGCCTCGTTGGAGTTTTTCTCAACGTTTGGTAGGAACCTCCCAGCTCTTTGAAAAACTGCTTCATTTACTTTATATTCTGAAGTTCTTCTCCTCAACTCCACCATAAACCAAGATTCTCAAAAGATTGGAGCACATTTTGATCTATGACTGTTAAGACTATAGCAATGAAGCTCTTTCTTCATCTAGAGAATGAAAAGCTAACCATTGAAGAAGGCAGAAAAAAAATGAACGGAAGAGTAAATTTGAAGGAGGAGATTATAGCTTCATAAAGACAATAAAAGGCGAGAGCTACCTTGCTGCATTGGCATCCTTTACTACTAAACCTTCCCTTCTTTTTCCTTGTTTACTGCATGGCTGATGAAATAAAACCAAGTCATGTCAGTGATCTGTATTTTGCTTGACAGACTCTTATTATTTGCCAACTGTTTTTTATTAATCAAAAGTTCATTGTTTCGTTACGAGAAAAATGATGAACTGGTTATTGTATTTCCAGCAGAAGAAGCAAGAACCTGCAAATGCTGTAGGAGGTACAAAGAACCCTGATGATGAACTTACTTGCAGTGTCTGCTTGGAACAAGTCGATGCTGGGGAACTTGTTCGTAGCTTGCCTTGCTTACATCAGGTTAAGTAGTTTGATAGTTACTTTTATTCTTGTGTGCAGCCCCTGAAAAGGGTAGTCTTCTAGCATCAAAGTATATCACACACAAAATCCCATGTTGAGCACATTTCCATAGAGTAGTAAGAATTTTTGTTTTCTTTTTTATTATTGACAATCATCTTAACTATTCTGAGATCTCACTTTCATTTCTAAGTATTATAAGACGGAAGAGATTTATGGTTTAGTTTACCAACAGGCACCTCGAAGCTTGTGGATAGTCTTGCATACGTGGCTATTGAGAACGAATTAAATCAGATGGTTCTAGAGAAAACCAAGTATTATCTCTTTTGTTTGTTTTATTTATTGGTATAGTATGGTTTAGCTCTATTATCAGGGTCCCACGATTTTATCTTTCAACTTTTCAAGGAGAGATCCGCGGAGTTAATAGTATTTAGTATGAATACGTGCATATTGTTGCAGAGTAGGTGTATATTTTAATTTATGTTGTTGTGTTTGCAGTTCCATGCAAACTGCATTGACCCATGGCTAAGGCAGCGGGGAACTTGCCCTGTATGCAAATTTCGGGCCAGGTGGGATGAGAATGGACAAGGAGAAGTTGATGCTTATGATATGGTGTAGTTTCTCTACGGTGATAGACTTCTGTATCTCTAACTTATTTGTAATACCAACGTCAATACACACATACATGTATATGCACGCAGAAGCCTGAATCAACATGAGTCTCATATGGCACTCTGTAACTGTGAAAAATAGCAGAAATATGTCACATTGGTAAATATTAGCTTAGTCTTCAATCTTATCAGGCTGTAGAGGTGAGAGCTCTCGACCGAGGACTCCACCAAATACATGTACCTTTTGGCCTGTGCTGATTAATGTATCTGTTCCTCCCATCATTGCCCTAAAAAATTTTGTTTTCTGGAAATTTTAGATGTTGAGGGAATGTATTTGTCGATTGTGGCAATTTTTATGCACGAGCCAATGCTTAATCCGATCACTATATGGCGGATTAACCAAAAATATTGTATTGCAACAAATGCATCAAAAGGAGAAACTCAAAGTTGCTATACTGATACTACTATTGATTGGCTATGGAACATCAACTCCACAGATATACAATGTCAGCCGTCTATATATTCCTCCATGGTGAAAGCTAGGTCTGATTTTTCTCGCCCCTTAGATTTATGCCAACATGATTTGACTTTCGTTTGATTGATGCGACTACCGTAAAAGATTCTTAGGAGTAATAGTCTCTTCACATCACTGCGGAAATTGTAGTGTTTGATCACATATTATGTAAAGGCCATTTTTCTTACTTGATAAAAGAAAGTGATACAGTAGTGTTGTTTGGTAAAAGTATACTTACCAAACCAAAGTATGACAAGTTATGAAGAATGATTGTAAGATCAGCAATGTTAGGTAAGACCGAATGTTGAGCCTTAAAGACGTCCAACATATTCGATTATTGCAAAATGTGAATGTTAAGATGGATACTAGGTAAGATAAGATTGAAAATTGATCACATTGCGAACAGCCTACATAGAGGATACAATGAGAGAAGGCCGATGGAGATGGTTTGGTCGTGTCCGACCTCACACCTCTAACGACACTGGTTCATAGGTGTGAAATTATGATTAGTGAATGTGTTAAAAAGAGGATGCGATAAACCCAAATCACATGGAGCAAAAATTTCTCGAAAAAATGACAATCATTGGTGTTGGGTTAAAACTGCCTGAAGATACTCATGGTGTGATATTATCTGCGGCCAAGTAATTTGGAGGTTAACTGTATGTTATCCACATTATTTGAGTATTTGTGGTTGTCGAAGCCCAAGGAGAGGCTTTGTATGCTCCATCTCCATATTCATCTCGTCAAACTATTGGCTCCGTTACCGGTTGTTGGGCTAAAACAGTTCAAAAATATTTTTAATATTGTGTGATATTGTCAGTTCTGGGTCAAGCTCACATCATTAAGAGTATCCAACTCCTTCTAAGTAGTTTATTTTTCTTTTCTATTTTTGATGTAGAACTTTGTTCATGCGCATCCAACAATTGGAACTTTAACCGATACAACGACCATATAGTATGTTGGGATTTTGCTTAAAAATGAGAAGTGTCATTATCCCACATTGGAAAAATGTTGAAGAGTAGCTTGGAGGCTTGCCTATATAAGGGGCTTAAGTTATGTTTTCAAATGTACCAAACCGAATGCATTTCTAACACTGTTTGTTAGGAGAATGTACTGAGGTTTATGTGATTATAAGAATTTTTCACATAGTGGTCGGTTGTTGTCTTTTGACAACGGTTGTGGTATTTTCCCGGTTTTGGGTTTCCACGTTAAATTCTTGTGTTGTATTTATTTCTCAATTTTTCTCTTTACAAAAGGGGCGGAGATCTCGGGGTTTACGGGAAAGGGTCAATTTTTTTTCCAACAAGTTGTATCAGAGCGAGGTCGCCTAGCTTGAGGGGGGGAATCTTAGTATGCTCTATGGTCGCAGCTTTGGCTCATCTTCCACATCAGAAAAGATTTTCTAGTTCAAGAAGCTTGTAGGAGGGGAAGTTGGTGCAATTGGAGTATCGAGGCTTGTGGTGAATTCAGGCGGCTAGAATCAAGTCTGGTAGTGTGGAGGTACATGTCTAGGTAAGCTCTGGCTAGGAAAGATTTGGTAATTAAGTGGTCACGCCGGACCCACCTCTCTTTCCTGGGAACTTACCTGGTGTGCTGTTCACGAGGTTCTAAGCAAGTGTTTTTCATCCACGGATATTGGTCAGCGATACGGTTACAATAGGAAGCATCAAGTTCCTCTTTTCCTTTCGTTTCCCGTAGCACATACACACACCTTCAGAAGAAGCATCCCTCCCATCTCCTTTGAATCTTCTTTCTTCAGAGATGAGCGTGCTGATAACTTCTGAAAGATCCACCTGCTCCTTCCCATGGAGAAATATTGGCTTCATGTCCGCAAAAGACGAAGGAAGAGACCAGATGAGCCTTAAGGCTTTATCCTCCTCATCTATCTTCACCCCAGTAGCTTCAAGCTCAGAGACAATCCCATTGAGAACACTCAAATGATCCGAGATTTTAGTACCCTCACCCATACGCAATATATGAAATTGTTCCTTCAAGTACACCCGATTTGAGACTCCCTTTGTTTGATATAGCTTTTCCAACTTTTCCCATAGCTCCTTGGCCGTTGCAATTCCATGCACATTTGCAAGGACATTCTTTGCGCATGATAACCGTATCGCACTTACAGCTCTCAAATCTAAATCATCCCATTCTTCATCTCTCTTGCTTGATGAATCATCGCTAGAACCTGCTTCTGGTTTTCCCTTCAGGGCCTTGTGTAGAACTGATTGAATTAATATATCCCTGACTTGAACTTGCCACAAGCAAAAATTGATTCTTCCATCAAATTTCTCAATATCAAACTTGATGCTTCCCATTGTAACCGTATCGCTGACCAATATCCGTGGATGAAAAACACTTGCTTAGAACCTCGTGAACAGCACACCAGGTAAGTTCCCAGGAAAGAGAGGTGGGTCAAGGAAGGAGCAGGTGGATCTTTTCCCGGTTTTGGGTTTCCATGTTAAATTCTTGTGTTGTTTTTATTTTTCAATTTTTCTCTTTACAAAAGGGCCGGAGATCTCGGGGTTTACGGGAAATGGTCAATTTTTTTCCCAACAAGTGGTATCAGAGCGAGGTCGCCTAGCTTGAGGGGGGAATCTTAGTATTCTCTATGGTCGCAGCTTTGGCTGATCTTCCACATCAGAAAAGATTTTCTGGTTCAATAAGCTTGTCGGAGGGGAAGTTGGTGCAATTGGAGTATCGAGGCTTGAGGTGAATTCCGGCGGTTAGAATCAAGTCTTGTAGTGTGAAGGTACATGTCTAGGTAAGCTCTGGCTAGGAAAGACTTGGTAATTAAGTGGTCACGCCGGACCCACCTCTCTTTCCTGGGAACTTACCTGGTGTGCTGTTCACGAGGTTCTAAGCAAGTGTTTTTCATCCAAGGATATTGGTCAGCGATACGGTTAGAATGGGAAGCATCAAGTTTGATATTGAGAAATTTGATGGAAGAATCAATTTTGGCTTGTGGCAAGTTCAAGTTAGGGATATATTAATTCAATCAGGTCTACATAAGGCCCTGAAGGGAAAACCAGAAGCATGTTCTAGCGATGATTCATCAAGCAAGAGAGATGAAGAATGAGATGATTTGGATTTGAGAGCTGCAAGTGCGAACGGTTATCATGGGCAAAGAATGTCCTTGCAAATGTGCATGGAATTGCGACGGCCAAGGAGCTATGGGAAAAGTTGGAAAAGCTGTATCAAACAAAGGGAGTCTCAAATCGGGTGTACCTGAAGGAACAATTTCATACATTTCATATGGGTGAGGGTACTAAAATCTCGGATCATTTGAGTGTTCTCAATGGGCTTGTCTCTGAGCTTGAAGCTATTGGGGTGAAGATAGGTGAGGAGGATCAAGCCTTAAGGCTCGTCTGGTCTCTTCCTTCGTCTTTTGCGTACATGAAGTCAATATTGCTCCATGGGAAGGAGCAGGTGGATCTTTCAGAAGTTATCAGCACGCTCATCTCTGAAGAAAGAAGACTCAAAGGAGATGGGAGGGATACTTCTTCTGAAGGTGTGTATATGTGCTACGGGAAACAAAAAGAAAAGAGGAACCCCATGAAGCGAAATGTTGTTTGCTGGAAGTTGGAGAGCCTGGACACATGAAGAAAGATTGTCCAGCAGGTGGAGCAGGTTCGGCTACAGGCTCCAAGTCAAGTGATGCTGTTAATATGGTCTTTGATAGGGACCCATATGACCTTATATGACCCAAAGACATGTACATCCTTATGGCATGCCGCTATTTGCCATGGTGAAGGATGTGAGATTAATAGCGGAATTACACGCGGGCATTGGTTTGGCAGGAATGCAAGGTGTGTGATGAAACAGTTATGTCGATAGCTGATGGACTTCCAAGGAGAGCCAATAGTGGAGGTTGCACCATAATAATCAGCAAGGTATTTTTCGACATGAGCCGAAGTGGAAATTCTTAGAATGGTTTATTCTAAGTGGCGATACTCTTTATGGTGGAGTATGACATGTGTTCAGTAATGTGGAGTATGGCGGATAGCTGCTGCTATGATCATTTTTAATCAAGGTGGAGCTTGTTAGGATTTTGCTTAAAAATGAGAAGGGTCATTATCCCACATTGGAAAAATGTTGAAGAGTAGCTTGGAGACTTGCCTATATAAGGGGGCTTAAGTTATGTTTTCAAATGTACCAAACCGAATGCATTTCTAACACTGTTTGTTAGGAGAATGTACTGAGGTTTATGTGATTGTAAGAATTTTTCACATAGTGGTCGGTTGTTGTCTTTTGACAACGGTTGTGGTTTTTTCCCGGTTTTGGGTTTCCACATTAAATTCTTGTGTTGTTTTTATTTCTCAATTAAGATCTCGGAGTTTACGGGAAAGGGTCAATTTTTTTCCCAACATAGTATTCATTTTGGTCAATCAACATTATAGTGAAGTACTTAGTACCACATTGTGATTTCAAATGCAAGCCTTGTGTGGACGATCATTAGACTTCTCTTCCCATTGATGGCTAAGGAAAGAGCTATATATATATATATATATATATATATATATATATATATATATATATATATATATATATATATATATATATATTCAAGAAAAGAAAAAGAGAGAAAGAGATAAAGGAGAACAAATTATGTTAGCATTATAGCGGAGTACTTTAAATTCTATATACTGAAGATACCTAAAATATTCATGCAATCAAGTCAACAACAAAAATTTTAGCTGTAAATCTCGATGATAGTCAAAAATTGGCAACCGAATAAGAAGCAAAACATATCTTAGTATATAACATGTTTAAAAGTATTACTGATAATGTAAACAAAATACATTTTTAGTGCATATAATTTAACTCCTAACGTATAAAAGAAAACAGAGACAAGTAGGCAAAGGACAAGAGAGTTTCCTAATAAAGAAAGCTAAATATAGCAACATAGGGCGCAGGCAATGAAGAACTCGTTGTGTAGTATGTGTCAACTTCCCTGTGTATGTTATCTGCGAGATTTCTGGGCTATCTTTCTGATACAGATTTCAACTGTACTCATTATTATGCAAATATCACTTTCTATGATTCCTGAGGTTGTTAACAGAAGTACAAATCATATCTAAATGGAGGTTGCCCTAATTAAGCTCAGGGGTGGAAACAGATGTCGAGCTACCGGTTCAACCGAATTCAGCCGTTTTTGCTCAAATAGTGAAATTTTAGATCTACCTCTAATTACGCTCATAACTTTTATAACCTTGTGAATTTCTCCATTAAAGGCAACATTATTTTTTACCTTCTCGTAAGTGATGCTACAATATTATGCTTTTTGTTATAAAATAGAAGTCTATTTAGAGTGAATGTCTAAGGGTTTTAGCTTGAAGCTAAGTCATTCTTCTTCCTATAAATAGAGGTGCTCTCTACCATTGTAAATCACCCCAAGTATTAATAAGAATACTTCTCTCTCTCCCTATCTTCTCTCTATTTGCTCTTGTTCTTGAGTTATTGTTCTTGTCTTTTATATTATTTCATAACACGTTATCAGCACGAGACTCTACCGTCTCAAGAACCATTCTCGAGAAATCTAAGGTATTTCCCTCTTCCTAATTTAATTTTCGATTATGTCTGACATTACGAAAAGAAAGTTCGTTGCCCTTGAAATTTCGGGCAAGAACTATATGACATGGGTGTTGGATGCTGAAATCCACTTAGATGCTATGGGTCTCGGAGACACTATCAAAGATAGAGAAAAAGCATCCACCCAAGAATGTGCGAAGGCCTTGATTTTCTTGCGCCACCACCTTGATGAAGGTTTGAAGATTGAATATCTCACCGTCAAGGATCCACTCGTCTTGTGGAACGGCTTAAAGGAGAGATATGACAACCTGAAGTTGGTCACTCTGCCACAAGCACGATATGATTGGACTCATCTGAGGCTCCAGGACTTTAAGTCCGTTTCTGAATATAATTCTGCTATGTTCAGAATTACTTCCAAATTGAAGCTATGCGGGGATAATATCTCCGATTATGATATGCTTGAGAAAACGTTTACAACGTTTCATGCCTCCAATATAGTACTGCAACAACAGTACAGAGAGAAAGGCTTAACAAAGTACTCTGAACTGATTTCTCTTCTACTAGTGGCTGAGCGAAATAATGACCTGCTCATGAGAAATCATGAAAATCGACCCACTGGGTCTACACCACTGCCTGAAGCAGATAAGGTGCACTCTCATTATGCCAAACATGAAAAGGACCATGGTCATGGTCGTAAACGGGGTCATAGCCAGGGACGTAGACAAGGAAGAAATTCCAATGAAGTCCGTCACCCCCCGAAGAGAGATAACCACCGAAAGCAGAAACGGGGTCATGAAGATCCTAAGGAAAATGGTTCAGAAACGATATGTTATCGTTGCGGTGGGAAAGGGCACTGGTCAAAGATTTGCCGTATACCAAGACACTTGGTTGACCTTTATCAAGCATCTCGAAAGAGAAAAGGCCCTGAAACAAATTTTGTCTATGACGACGATGAGGACATCACCCACCTGGATGTGGCAGACTTCTTTGAGCAACCCGATGGGAAAATAGACCACCTAATCGGCGATGGATCCGTGATGAAAGAAGATGGAGTTATTTGATTTTGTTCTACTTATTTGTATTAGTTAGTGAATAAACTAATAGTCATTAGTATTAGCTCGTATTAGTTAGTTCATGATGCAATGTTAGCAGTAGTTCTTTAGAATATCTTCAATATGCTCAAATATCAATAAAACTTTTATTTTCCAGTGGGGGTAATCGACTAGCCTGAAAAACTAGTCGATTATCAACTATTTTCGCATTAAAGTTGAAAAACAATTGATCAACAATCGATTGTCGTTGACTAACAATCGATTGTCTTGAAACAGTGAGGTCTGGAATTTTTCAAAAATCATCCACAATCGATTGTCGTTGACTAACAATCGATTGTCTTGAAACAGTGAGGTCTGGAATTTTTCAAAAATCATCCACAATCGATTGTCTTTGTCTAACAATCGATTGTCTTAAAACAGTGTGATCTGAAGTTTTTCAAAAATAACAAACAATCGATTGTCTATGTTCAAACAATCAATTGTGTGTTTAATAATCGATTGTCTTATGAAAAACGCTGAAAATTTTCAAACTGCAAAGTAATCAATTATGGATAACATATCTGATTTTGTTAGTCAACTGTTAGCAGCAGATTTTGAAAATATTATGTGACACAAACGAATTGAAGTTGTTTATTCTCATGTTCGTATATTTTCTTTTGTATATCAAAACATGGGAATTAAATTGATTGAAGGCTCCGGAAGAGCAACTGTAACTCTGCCCAAAGGCATGACGTTTATCTTAGAGAATGCAATATTCTCCTCCAAGTTTAAGAAGAACTTGTTGAGTTTTAATGATATCAATGTTCTCCTCCAAGTTTAAAAGGAACTTGTTGAGTTTTGAGAATCCATTTTAGAGAATGCAATATTCTCCTCCAAGTCTAAGAAGAACTTGTTGAGTTTTAAAGATATCATTCAAAATGGATATCATATTGAGACAATAGATGAGAATAATCTTGAATTCTTCATGAAAACGAGGCTGCCCATTTCGGTTTGGGTTCACGCCATTTTGCATGCAGCAATGCTAGTTAGTCGGCTGCCCACTTTGGTTTGGGTTCATGCCATTTTGCATACAGCATTTTAGTTTGTCGGCTGCCCACTTCGGTTTGGGGTCACGCCATTTTGCATACAGCAATGCTAGTTCGTCTCTGACTGACGAATTGACACAAATATTCCCCGTTGCAATTGGTTTTGGGTCATGGACCCAATATATCCCATTTAAGAATTTTTGGATGCGCAGTATATGTGCCTTTAGCACCGCCATCCTGCACCAAAATGGGTCTGCAAAGAAGGTTAGGAATATATGTTGGGTTTGAATCGCCCTCCATCATTCGCTACCTCGAAACATTGACAGGAAATTTGTTCACTGCACGATTTGCAGACTGTCAATTTGATGAGACACTTTTCCCAAAATTAGGGGGAGAAGTTGGTGAAACCAAATGGGAAATTTTGTGGAAAAATGCATCATTATCTCATCTTGATCCACACACCTCTATTTGTGAGAAAGAGGCACAAAAGATTATCCATTTGCAAAGAATAGCAAATCAAATGCCTGACGCATTTATAGATTTGAAAAGGATAACAAAATCACATATCCTCGAAGTGAATGTGACAACATTTGATTCACGAATACATATTCATTATTGGAAGAATATGAAGATGAAATTGGTATTAAATATACCACACTCACCCCTAGATAGAGGTTTGAGATGATACCACACTCACCCCTAGAAGGAGGTTTGAGATGATATATGGCATGAATGATCGTTGGTCACGTACCTATTGTACGCCAAAGTATTTTGGAAATATGACTATTAAAGGACAACGATAATGCAAGAAACATATCTTGCATATAAGTTTGACATGACCATAATGGTATAACTTTCTCTTTAAGAAAGATATTCACCACATGGATGTTGATGAATCTGTGGTAGTACAAAATTAATTGAGAGCTCTAGAAGAGCCAATTATTACTATGTTGGAGAAACACAATTGAGTATTGTGCTGTAGTAAGTCTCAAAGAAACTTATTCAGTTTCCAAAGTACACGCGAAAGCGATTGATTATATTGAGACTATAAATAAAGGAAGGCTTTGATATCTCCTATTACTACAACTTGTAGCGGGGTAATTTGTATATGAAAAGCTACCCGCTTTATTCTCCAGTTTGTACTACACAAACGAAAGAATGCCACAATAAAGTGGATATCTATTGGTATAAAAACCCATGTCATAATAAACCCGAAGTTTATTGATAAGTGCACATGTCATGGTGTAAATTTGAAGTTTACCAATATTGATAATTTATTCAGTTGACATTCGTGTTAGCCATCTCATTTTATGTATGATGTGCAAATTCACATAGGTGAATAATAACGAACTAGAAAGTTCTTTACGAATTCTCTTGTATCACTTGTTCTCATTAATGAACTGACCAACTAAAGAGTTTGGGTTGAAGCCCATAAATTCTGGAAATATCAAAGGTGAATATGGGCCCATTCACCTGCCATGTATACCACATATGATGCATCTATGATATGGTTACATGCGCAATTGTTATTAACCCGCAGCCTGGCCGGTGCTTGCGAGGTAAATCGCTCAGTAATCTAACTTCGAGCATAATTTCCAGATTTTCTACTCAAGACAGTTCATCTTGATAAGTTGGTTTATATCGAAGTTGGTTTAGCAAGATAATTATTGAGTGCTTCCACTTAATAGCTAAACTGTTTCTTATGAGAACAAAGTTATATATATCAGTTACGTTGTATACGAGAGTATATTCTCCCATCACAAGTGGTTCAAGGTCAGGAACCAAATAATCTCATCTTATTATTAATGTGTTGTGTATATTGACATGATAATGCACAAAGATGATTTCCCAAAGTTGAGGAAATAAGTTAGCTTTACTAACATGAGGGGGAGACATGATAAACACTTGAGAAAAGGTTACATGGGATGAATTATCATTTGTATATATATATCCCCGAATATCATGATATGAACCTGAAGTTCATAAAAGGGATAATTCAATTGCAACATATTGCAAAGCATGCTATACGCATTTACTGACCCAAAGAAAGTAACTAAATGGAAGAGATACAATTCAAGAAGAATTGATTCCATATGAAAGACATGTAGTTTTGAACCTATAGTTCAAATGCTTGAAAGTATAAAGTCAAAGGTATGTATAATCAGTTTTCAATATCTTATTTGTTTAGCATGACATGGAAAACTTGATATGCATCTAAAGTCTATTATATGGCTTATATGACTTAACTTGAAAGATTTAAGTTGCTTGAAGCATATGCAATTCGTGGTCCTGAAGTACCACATCCTAAGTGCAATTTGTGTACATATGTATCTTGCTATAACTATAAGCATGATGGCATTGAGAATGCATCTATGGAGATATTGAAGAGTTATTCCACGACATTATATGAAGATGTTCATATCTATCAAGAATGATGATTTCAAGGTACGGAATATTTATTCAAGTCAATATGGTTGATTTGTCAAACGTCTACCAAAGATCGTTTTGAAGATGATGCACAAGATTGGAATGCAAATGCTCAAGGATATAAATTGATGTACTCATTAGGGGGAGTCAATGCGCGTTGCACTCTTTTTCCCTTACAAGGTTTTTTCCCACTGGGTTTTCCTTGCAAGGTTTTTAACGAGGCAACCAATAGGCGCATATTCAAACATGTGTACTCTTTTTCCTTTCTTTAATTTTTCCCAATGGGTTTTGGTTTTAAGGTTTTATGAGGCACATTATTGAATAGACATTCAAGGGGGAGTGTTATAAAATAGAAGTCTATTTAGAGTGAATGTCTAAGAGTTTTAGCTTGAAGCTAAGTCATTCTTCTTCCTATAAATAGAGGTGCTCTCTACCATTGTAAATCACCCCAAGTATTAATAAGAATACTTCTCTCTCTCCCTATCTTCTCTCTATTTGCTCTTGTTCTTGAGTTATTGTTCTTGTCTTTTATATTATTTCATAACACTTTTTTATTTATTTAAGAGTCTATCAGAAATAATCGTATTACCTTTGTAAGGTATGAAGTAATGGTCAGTATGCACACTATAATCTTCACTCCTCACACATAAGACTATACTAAGTATGTTGCAGTGTGATACTAAAATGTGGTTGAGGTGATGGTGATAAAAAGGGAGAAAGTAAAAAATAAAAAGATTATGGCTTATTATTGAGAAACGTGGTATATTCTGGTGCTAAACAAGTTAATTAGAGGTCGATTAGTCCCAAATTTTAGTCCATTAGTATATAAGAGCAAAATTAGCCAAGCTTTGTAACTATATATATATATATATATATATATGTGTATATATATATATATAGTAGATATTATGGCCTGTGATCCCAACTATTAATGGAGGACTAATTTTATGAGACATTTTCTCTTCTAAAAGTAGTCACACATTTGATTTTAGAAGTAGTTTAAAAGAAATTGATAACGTTTATGCATTGATTAAAATCTCATATGGTATGCTCAATATTTTTTGTTGTTTCGGTACATAGACTCAAATATTTAACATAATGATATAGGAGTAATAAAATTACTTGACATGACTACTAACATTATGTACAAATTAAAAACCAAAACTCGCCGCATCATTAGGCTTCTAGGTGTCCACGAGCAAAAACCAAGTCGTCACAAGTTGAGCTACTCCTTTTTCTTTTAATAGGTTTTTATTCTGGGGATCTTTGCGCAAATAATCAGTTCAAAATTACTTTTTCTATTTAATATTAAATATTTGTTTATTAATTTTAAATTTAAATGATTGGATGGATGGCTAGTTCTGAATCGATTGATTTTAGGGTTAGTGTGGTAGTTTTTCTTGTCCTAGATTTCTAGTAGTCCACGTTGTTTTCCTATTATCTTTTGCGATGATTTCTTAGTATTATGCTGTTGTTACAGTTGCTACTATTGTCTTTTGCTATTATTATCTTTTTGGTCCTTTATGTTGATATTATTTGTTTTTATTTTTTTTTTGAATCGATAGTCTAACGAAAATAGCATATATACCTTTTTAGAATAGAGTAAGTTTCGCGTATACACTATCCTTCACAAAAACACTGTGGAATTCCAATGAAATATTGTTATTGGTATTGTTGGATCGATGAACGGCTATTTGAATTAGTTTTTACTTATTCTTTTTAAGGGTATTATCATTTTTAGCCTGCACCAAAAATTATTTATATCTGGTAGCTAAAAAAATAAAAAAAAAATTATATAACATATAAAATATATAAATTTTATATATTTTTTTACTATTATCTTATAGCAGCTATACTATATATATTTTCTAAAATAGCCACCAAAACAATGAAATGAAAAAGTTTTGATTGGTGTTAGCTTCGGCGGTAGATGGTCACGGTAAAGTTAACAAAACAAGTTTGATTTGACAAACAAATTTATTGTCATGTCCAGACATAAAAGGTAATATAGGTAGCTCTTATAAAAGTAAACGAGCTAAGACCTTTTAAATGAGAATAATCAAACCTAACCTAAGATGAGAAGCAAAGGTACATTAGTTTCTCCGAAGCTCAATGGTCATGTCATTGCACTTCATCATGAAACTCGTGCTTGTGTTTTGTTTTTCTCCAGTACTACTGTAGTATTTAGTTTATGACTTTAGGTTATATATAAGAAATTTAACACCATCAAATTATCTTTACTTAGTAGATATAATAATAATAGCAAAAAATTTAGTAAAATCTTACAAGTAAAGTATGTGGAAGATAGCGTGTGTATGTTTTATTTTATAATTACAAATCTCGCATTTCTAGAAGATTTAGAGCCCCTTTGAACATAAGAAAAAGTTTCCTTTTTTTTTTTTTTTTGTAATCAACGTTTGTTCATAAAATTTTCAACTTTTACTCGAAAATATATTTTGAAAATTTTCGAAATTTTAAAAAAACTCCAAAAAAAAACTATTTTTAAAATTTTTCATTATGATCGCTCACAAAACTTCAAAAACAACCCAAAATTATATTCATGTTCAAACATAACTCTAACTTTCAAATACTAGTTTTACTTGAAAAAGTTTTCACTTCTTTATGAAATTTTACCATTCTTATGTCCAAACGCTTACTTACTTTCAAATATCCTCTAAGTGACCCAATAATATAAAAAATTATCTTGATGGTGTATACAATTTAAACTCATTTGTGAATGCAAATACTGGTTTATAACATATTATTCATCATATAATTTAAATGTTGTCAACTAATGTTTAGTGTTGAAAGTTACCTTTAATAAGTTTTGATAGATTTCAATATGGATCTAATTTAACTTAGGGAAGTTCAGATAACAATAGGATAATTGATCTTATTTTCTTCTTAAATATCATTTCTTATATGTTTGGTATTATTACCTTATCTAGATTAAATAGGTTATCATGAATTTGTTTAACGGAGAAGTGTGATTTTGGTTTTCAAATTAGGGGCTTATACAAGAACACAATTATAACTTAACTTAAAAGAAATTTTAGATCGACTATATGAATCCTCATTATAGTTTTATTTTGTATCTTTCTGTCCAAATATTTAATAATTCAGTTACTTATTTAACACCCAAAAAAAAGCCTCTTACATTTTCTTCCCATAGATGCAGACCATCAAAAAATTGGAAAGATTTTTAGGAATGTAACCAGGAGATCACGGGTTTAAATCGTGAAAATAGTCTCTTACAAAATGCATAATAAGGCTATATACAATAAACCCTTATGGTCCGACATTTTTTCAAACTCTACGCATAGCGAGAACTTAATACATCAGACTACTTGTTTTGTTAACTCTTGAAATTGAGGAATGGGAGAGTGGAGAGCATGGTCTACCTCTATACTGATATATATATATCTCACTAGAAACAATATAAAAAATGAAAAGCATCCCAAGAGATGGAAAATAACAAAATATTACCTAGATCATAGTATTTGTTCTTTTAAGATTAAAAATATTGTTGCTACTTTATCATTTTTTAAAATTAAAGTATGTTGGAAAAAATAGGTTTCAGGGGCGATCAAGTCTCCCTACCTCAAGGTAGTGTGCCTGAGATGAAGTACCTGGATCTGCACATGAAAAATATGCGCAGGAGAAGTATGAGTATACTACAGCGGTACTCAATAAATGCCAAGCTTAACCTCGGTTGGATAGCGACGAGAAAGGTCAGGGCCCTAATGAGATATAACATAATAAATAATAAGATGAGGGAAAACAATATAGATAAAGTGTAAAACGAAAATCTAAACAAGATAAATACAAAAAACATAATAGAAAGCAGAAAAACATGACAATACTAGTTAATACTACTCACAACAGGAACCACAATCGGGGATCTCTTGGTATCCCGAGGATCTCTTGGTATCCTCAAAACTTACAATTTCATGTGCCACGGATCTCTTGGTATCCTCAAAACTTACAATTTCATGTGCCATGGATCTCTTGGTATTCTCGAAACTTATAATTTCATGTACCGGGGATCTCTTGGTATCCCGCACCCTAAGTCCAGAACATATCAAGTGCAGGGAGATCTCCCCAGAGGCCAACCTGTCGTCCCAGTTTAAAAACACACAATAGTAGCCCAAACATTAGGATATATACTAAACTCAGGACAAGAAATAGAAAATCCTAGCCAAACATACTACACGAAGCACAAACAAGACAGTTTAAGCACATAGGCAAGTAAGTCAAATAAACATGCTTCTCTAAACTAGCATAGAATAAACTTGCAATTTAAGATAAACAAGTAAGCAAGAATACTCAATTTAAAAACTTCAAGCAAAAACGGATTTCCAACAATTTGCTCAAGTATGCACTCGTCACCTCATGTACGAGGCATTCAAATACCAAATACCATGTCTTATGGGGAAGAAGTCCCCATACAAGGTTAGACAAGCCACTTACCTCAAATCAGCTCCAAGATCAACTCGAAACCACACTTTGCCCACGAGTATCCGACTCCAAATGGCCCGAATCTATCTATTTCAATTACATCTCGTAATTCACATCTCAAGTAACTGATTTTACTATTTAATCTAAAGCTAAGACGTAATTTAGGTAAAATTACCAAAATGCCCCTCAGGCCAACGTGGTCAAAACCCGAGGTTCGAACCAAATATATGATTTGTTTTGAAATCGTACCTCAAATGGAGGTCAAATCCCCCAATGTTTTAGGAAAAACCTAGGTTCTACCCAACATACCCAAATTTCTCCATTAAAATCTTTGATTTGAAGTTGAAATTATATTAAAAGATGTTAAAGAGTGAAGAAAATAAGTTAGAAATCACTTACCAATCGTTTTGAAGAAGAAGGCTTACTTGGAAATCGCCTCTTATGTTTTGGGTTTTTGAAAAGTGAAAAATAACTGAAATTCCTGTGTATTTATACCCTTTGCAGTCCCCAGCGCGGACCGCTCAAAGAGGACCGGGGGCCGCGCCGACCTGCCTGAAGACCTGCGGGTTTTAGCTCTGCGACGATCACGAAAAGCCGGCAGCGGCCGTACAGCGCCCATCGTAGATCGCGGAAAGGCGACCGTGGCTACACGCGATATCTCGCGGACCGTGCTGGAGGGTTCAGAGTCTACAACATTTTCCTGAACATGCAATAGTTGATATTTTAAATCTAGGGCATTCCTAAATCTACTCAAAACTCACCCGAGTCCTCGGGCCTCCGAACCAAACATACACACAACCTCAAATACATCCTACAGATTTATGCGTGCGATCAAATTTCCAAAATAACATCATATATATCGAATCAAAGCCTCAAAACTCGTGATTTCTTCCAAATTTCCATAAGACGTCGAATTCCCAATTTAAGTCCGAAACATGTCAAACGACGTCCGTTTTTAATCAAACTTTACAGAAAGTGCTTAAAACACATATAAGACTTATACCGGGCGCCAGGACCAATATATGGGCACGATACCATAGCCTTCTAATCAAATTTTATTTTCAATTACCTTAATTATTTCCAAAAAATAATTTCACACAAAAATTCATTTCTCAGACTTGGGACCTCGGAATTCGATTCCGAACATGCCCAAGTTCCATATTTTCCTACGTATCCTCCGAAACAGGCAAATCACGGGCCCGAGTAATTTTTCTGAAATGTTGACCAAAATCAAATTTATTCAGTTTAATATGAAAAATTAGCATTTTTTCCTCACAGAATTTATTTTTCAACTTTCCGGCTACGCGCCCGGATTGAACACATAAATCGAGGCAACCCTAGAGGGGGCTTTCAAGGCCTCGAAAGTACAAAATGGGTAAGAAAATAAGTGATGACCCCTTTGGATCATCACATCTTCCACCACTAAAACAACCGTTCGTCCTCGAACGGACAAAAGGGAGAAGTACCTGAGTCGGGTAAAAGGTGGGGATAACAGTCCCGCATATCAGACTCAGACTCCCAGGTTGATGCTTCAGGAGGCTGATCCCTCCACTGGAAACGAACAGAAGGAAATCTCTTGGAGCTCAACTGACGAACCTGCCGGTCTAGAATAGTTCCCGGTTCCTCCTCATAAGACGAGTCCTTGTCCAACTGGACAGTGTTGAAATCTAACACATGGGCTGGATCGCCGTAATATCTCCAGAGTATGGATACATGAAAAACTGGATGCACGGTTGATAAGCTAGGAGGTAATGCAAGTCTATAAGCCACCTGTCTCACTCGATCAAGAATCTCGAACGGACCAATGAACCTAGGGCTAAGCTTGCCCTTCTTCCCAAATCTCATCACGCCCTTCATAGGCGATACTCGGAGCAATACCCGCTCACCAACCATAGATGTTACATCTCGAACTTTGCGATCTACCTAACTCATCTGCCTAGACTAAGCTGAGCGAAGCATATCCTGGATGATCTTGACCTTGTCCAAAGCCTCCTGAACCAAATCTATACCTAATAATCGAGCCTCTCCCGACTCCAATAATCCAACTGGAGATCGACACCGTCTACCATATAAAGCCTCATAAGGAGCTATCCGGTTGCTCGACTGGTAGCAATTGTTGTAGGCAAACTCCGCTAAAGGCAAGAATTGATACCAAGACCCTCCAAACTCATTCACACACGCTCGGAGCATATTCTCAAGAAAATGTGATAGTGCGCTCGGAATTTCCGTCCATTTAAAGGTGAAATGATGTGCTCAACTCCACTCGAGTACCTAACTCTTGCTGCACGGCTCTCCAGAACCGCGATGTAAACTGAGTACCTCTGTCTGAAATAATAGAAACTGGAATACCATGAAGACGGATGATATCCCAGATATAAATCTCCGCCAATCGATCTGATGAATATGTGGTACACACTGGAATGAAATGAGCGGACTTGGTCAGCCGATCAACAATAACCCAAATGGAATCAAACTTCTTCAAGGTCCGTGGGAATCCGGATACAAAGTGCATGTTGATGCGCTCTCATTTCAACTCCGGAATCTCTATATGCTAGAGTAACCCACCCAGTCACTGGTACTCATACTTCACCTACGGGTAGTTGAGGCATCTACACACATACCCAACTATATCTTTCTTCATCCGTCTCCATCAATAATGCTGCTTCATATCTGATATATCTTTGCGGCACCCGGATAGATGGAATACCGCAAACTATGGGCTTCTGCTAAAATCAACTCTCGAAGTTCATCAACATTGGGCACACAAATCTGGCCCTGCATCCTCAATACCCCGTAATCTCTAATGGTCACATCTCTAGCATCACCATGCTGAACCTTGTCCTTAAGGGCAAGCAAATGAGGGTCATCATACTGTCGCTCCCTGATACAATCAATTAGGGAAGACCGGGAAGCCACACATGCTAGAACCCGATTGGGCTCCGAAAGATCCAATCTCACAAACTGGCTGGCTAACGCCAGAACATCCATCGCCATATGCCTCTCTGAAGCTGGTAGATATGCCAAACTTCCCAAACTTTCCATCCGGCGACTCAAGCCATGCGCCACCACATTGGCCTTACCCCGGTGATACAGAATAGTAATGTCATAGTCCTTTAGCAACTCTAACCATCTCCTCTGGCACGAATTTAGATCCTCTTGCTTGAACAAGTGCTGCAAACTTATGTGGTCAGTATAAATCTCACAAGGCACACCGTATAAATAATGACGATAGATCTTCAAGGCATGAACAATAGCAGCTAGCTCAAGGTCGTGGACAGGGTAGTTCTTCTCATGTATCTTCAACTGTCTGGACGTGTAAGCAATCACCTTACCGTCCTATATCAACACCGCTCAGAGACCAACTCTCGAGGCAACACAATAGACAGTATAAGACCCCAAACCGATAGGCAACATCAAACTTAGTATTGTGGTCAAAGCTGTCTTGAGCTTCTGAAAGCTCGCCTCACACTCCTCTGTCCACTAAAATGGGGCACCCTTCTGGGTCAATCAAGTCATAGGGGCCGCAATCGATGAAAATCCCTCCACAAAACGACGATAATAGCCTACCAAACCAAGGAAACTGCGAATCTCTGTAGTTGAGGATGGCCTGGGCCAACTCTACACGGCCTCTATCTTCCTCGGATCTACCCGAATGCCCTAACTCGAAATCACGTGGCCTAAGAATGCCACCGAACTCAACTAAAACTCACATTTTGAGAATGTTGCATATAGCTTCTTCTCTCTCAGGGTGTAAAGCACGATCCTCAGGTGCTGCTCATGATCTTCCCGAATCCAAGAATACACCAAGATATCATTAACAAAAACAATAACAAACGAGTCAAGATATGGCCTGGACACACTGTGCATCAAATGCATGAAAGTTGTCGGGGCATTGGTCAGCCCAAATAACATAACAAGGAACTCGAAATGACCATACCGAGTCCTGAAAGTAGTCTTGGGGATATCTGGCTCCCGAATCTTTAGCTGATGGTAACCTAAGTGCAAGTCAATCTTAGAAAACACATGTGCGCCCTGAAGCTGGTAAAACAAATCATCAATACGAGGAAAAGGATAACGACTCTTCATTGTAACCTTGTTAAGCTAGCGATAATCAATACACATCCGCATAGAACCGTCCTTCTTCTTCACAAACAGGACAGGAGCACCCTACGATGAAACACTAGGTCGAATAAAACCCTTATCAAGCAATTCCTCCAACTGATCCTTCAAGTCAGGAGGAGCCATACGATATGAAGGAATGGAAATGGGCTGAGCTTCCGGCAAGAGATCAATGCCAAAATAAATGTCTCTATCGGGTGGCATGCCCGGAAGATCAGCCGGAGACACATCGGGATAATCCCATACCACTGGGATTGAAAAAACAGAAGGGGTATCAACACTGACACCTCTCACATATTTTAAATACGCGACACGCCCTTTCTCAACCATACACTGATCTTTAAGAAAAGATATAACTCTACTAGGAGTGTGATCTAAAGTACCACTCTACTCAATTCGCGGAATACCTGGCATAGCCAGCGTTACGGTCTTGGCGTGACAATCAAGAATATAAAATGGGGCGACAACCAGTCCATGCCTAAAATAATATGAAAAACAATAAACCCGCTCAGGTCTCAAACCCACGAATAGATACCAAACATGACCGATACACGCGGTCCACAACAAGAGAATCCCCCACAAAAGTAAAAAACATAAACGGGGGCACTCAAAGAATCCCGAGGTACACCTATATACGGAGAAAAATAAGAAGACATATAAGAATAAGTAGAGCCCGGATCGAATAGAACCGATGACTCTTTGTGACATACCAGAATAATACCTGTAATGACGAAGTCGGAGGCAACAGCCTCGGTACGAGCATGAATATCATAATATCCAGCCCGGCCCCTTTATCGAGGATGACCTCCATCTCCTCGAACTCTGCCCCTAGCCGGCTGAGCAGATGGGTTAGCAGCTAGAGTTATGATCATGGCCTGAGAACTCTGCTGAGCACGCTGTGGCTGAGAAGTCTCCTCCCAAGTCTAGGGTAATCCATCACCACATGGCGGGTGTCGCCACACTCAAAACAAGCTCTGGGAGGGCGTGGTGGATGTGACTGGCTCGGGCCATATCTGCTGGACTGGCCATTGAAAGCACCTCGCACAGGAGGCACGCTGGCAACTGGAGGTGCATAGTAAGGCTCCTGAGGTATAGGCGGAGATGGAGCACTGCTAGATGCTGGAAGAGCTGAATGAACGGGGTGACCCACATAACCCCTACCATAACGACCTGCTGTTGGGGTACGGGCACTAGAGTATTGACCCGACTCTCGTCACCTCTCGGCCTCGTTCTCCCCTCGCTCCCTAGTGAGCATACCCTCAATCCTCTTAGCAATGCTCGCTATTTGCTAATAAGGAATGTCAATCTCCAACTATCGAGCCATGCTAGATCTGATGGGTGGGATAAGACCCTCGATGAACCTGCAAACTCTCTCACGGACTATAGCAACCAAAACCGGTGCATGTCTGGCCAACTTGGTATAGTGCATAACATACTCCGAAACAGTCATAGCACCCTGACGCAAATGCTCAAACTCTGGGTGTCATGCGTCCTTGAGACTCTAGGGTACAAAGTCTCTCATGAATATATCTGAGAACTGGGTCCAAGTCAGGGAGGCAGCCTCAGCTGGACTGTCTATCTCATAAGTGTGCCACAAACATAGGCGGCTCCCCAAAGCTGGAAGGCAGTGAAAGAAACCCTGCTGGACTCTACTAAGACCATAGTGCGAAAAATGCGGTGACACACCTTTAGAAATCCTAAGGAATTGTTTGATGCTAATCCACTAAACACTGAAGGATCATACTTCTTGAACCTCTCAATTCTTCGCTGCTCATCCTCTAAAGCAGCTAACCCGTCCTCAGGCTGAACTAGCACTACAGGTGGTGCGGGAATAATCTCAGGAACCTACTCAACCTGTATTCGTTGCTCGAAATTGCGGATGGCGGGAGTCTGTGCTCCTCCCCCGGCCTGGGATGTGGCTGCAGCAAGGGGAAGCAACCCTGCCTCAGCCAAGGTGGTATACATACTCATGAACTGAGCCAAAGTCTCATGAAGGACTGGAGTTCTGGCGGATGTATTGGGCGTGCCAGGTGCTTGGGATCCGGCTAGATCTGCTGGTGGTGCCTCGGTGGCAGCTAGCATAGGTGCTCTGGCTGCACCACGTGCGCGTCCTCGACCTCTACCCCGGCGCCGGACTCTGGCAACTGTAGTAGGGGCGCGGGTGCCTGATCATACCGAGTAGCGCGTGTCCTCACCATCTATGAGAGGATAGAAGATGAAAGTTTAGAATTTGTGATGTCAAAATATCGCACGACAAGGAAATCAAATGAAGTGGAAATTTTCCTAACAGTTACATAGCCTATCGTAGATAAGTACAGATGTCTCTGTACCGATCAGCGAGACTCTAATAAACCGGCTTGTGTTTCGTGACTCCTATGAACCTAGAGCTCTGATACCGACTTGTCATGACCTCAGTTCACCCTCCGTGAACATGTCATTATGGCACATAGTTCCTATAACTAGGTAAGCCTAACAATGCGGAAAAATAACATAGCTTGCAGAATAATTAAGTAAAAAAAATTGAACAACTAAAAAAAGAAAATTGCATATAATTGTCGCTCAGCATATACAACTCAAAAATGCGGAAGTCTACAATGTCATCCCAAAACCCGAAAACTCACGGAAACACAAGCTAACGAAAAGTGGTACATGGCTCTAACTTCAGAATATCTAAAGAAAAAGTACAGAAGAAGGCTAAACACTACAGATAGAGTAAAGAAGGAGATTATTCGGCCTGCGGACGCTGCAGATGTACCTCGAAGTCTCCGTAGCTCTCCCTGCCTCAAGGGTAGTGTGCCTTAGATGAAGTACCTGGATCTGCACATGAAAAACATGCGCAGGAGAAGTATGAGTACACCACAATGGTACTCAGTACGTGCCAAGCCAAACCTCGGTTGAGTAGTGACGAGGAAATGTCAGGGCCCTACTGAGATATAACATAATAAATAATAAGATAAGGGAGAAAAAATATAGATAAAGTATACATCGAGAATCTAAACAAGATAAACACAGAAAATGTAATAGAAAGCACAAAATAGGACAATACTAGTAAATACTACTCATAACAGGAACCACAACCGGGGATCTCTTGGTATCCTGAGGATCTCTTGGTATCCTCAAAACTTAATATTTCATGTGCCAGGGATCTCTTGGTATCCTCAAAACTTACAATTTCATGTGCCAGGGATCACTTGGTATCCCGAGGATCTCGTGGTATCCTCAAAACTTACAATTTCATGTGCTAGGGATCTCTTGTATCCCGCACCCTCAGTACATAACATATCAAGTGCAGGGGGATCTCCCGAGAGGCCAACTTGTAGTCCCAATTTAAAAAAACACAATAGCAGCCCTAAAATTAAGATAGATACTAAACTCAGGACAAAATATAGAAAATCCTAGCCAAACATACTACACGGAGCACAAACAAGACAGTTTAAGCACTTAGGAAACTAAATCAAATAAACATGCTTCTCTTGTAAGACCTCGTTTAACCTCGTTTGGAAATTATTGATATATTTGATATGTGTGCTTTGGTTGTAGTGGCATGATTTCCAGGTATAGGTTTTGATGAATGACAAACAATGAAGTCAATTGTCAAACAACGATATTGTATGACAAACGACGAAGATGCATTAGCAAAGAATCTAGATGGTTGACGAATCAATGGTGATGAATCAAACAATCAAGATTGGATGCCAAGAAGCATATTGATGAAGGGATTGCTTAGACAAGCCAAGACGAGCTCAAAAGTTCAAGACCGAAGACCCAAGGCGTAGGTCGTTAGGTAGAACCAATGTAAGAGCAACATTTAAGTTATCTCGTCTTTTGGCTCAACATAGGTCATCATTAATATGCATAAAATCATTTTATTAAATCATATATATCATAGACATTTTTAATATACTTCAAACAAAATGACTTTCACGTTTTCATTTTAACCAAAATGGTTTTTGAAGTAAGTTTTTGATTCTGGTATACTCCGGTATACTCCAGCTTTGATTCTGATATATCCTGGTATATTCCAGCTTTAATATGCATAAAATCATTTTATTAAATCATATATGTCATAAACATTTTTAATATACTTCAAACAAAATGATTTTAACGTTTCATTTTAACCAAAATGGTTTTTGAAGTAAGTTTTCAATTCTGGTATACTCTGGTATACTCCAGTTTTGATTCTGGTATATTCTGGTATATTCCAGCTGTGTTTGAAGCTAGAAATTCCCGCGAGCCTCAATAATCGATTATGCAATAGGCGATAATCGATTATTGACCAAATAATCGATAATCACTTTTTAATAATCGATTATTTCATATCCGTTGCCTTCCAACGACTAGTTTTTTTGAATGTTAGAACTAGATAATCGATTATCTCACTCCAATAATCGATTATTTGACTGGAAAATCAGATTTAAGGTGTAATAAATGGGCAACGGCTATATCACCTCTAAACTCTATAAATAGAGGTCATTTGAACTTATTTTGCAAGAACAACTTCTCTCAATCATCTATAAACATATTGATATTATTTGTGCATCATTTTAGAGCTTTTGTTGAGCCATTTGAGAGACAACTTTGTGTTGTTCATTAAGCTTATATTGTATCTCTTTATCTACTCTTCTTAGAGAGTCTTTATTGTAAAAGAGAGAAATTCTTGAGAGGATCATATCTTCTCATTGAGCAAAGTGAAGTCTTAAGGTGAGGTATCCTTGAGCAAGAAGTCTTGTGGTACAGTATCCACGAGCAAGTTGAAGTCTTGTAGAGCGTACATCTACGAGCAAGTGTAACGGTTTGTTAGGCACCCGGAAGCTTAACGGAGTTAGTGTAAACTTGAGAGAGTCTCTCGGGAGACTGGACTAACCACACGTTGTGGTGAACAAGTATAAATTCGGTGTGTCTTTTCCTTACTCTTTTATTTTCCGCACTTACTTTATTCCTGCAATTTTAATTCCGCAAAATTTATCGACATTCTCGTGCCTCACTATTCACCCCCCCCCCCCTAGTGAACAGCATAAATCCTAACAGTTGGTATCAGAGCCTAACTCTCTAAAAGCCTTAACCGGTTGAGAGAACTTTCCATATATTTTTTTTGAGAATGTTGAACGCAGGAATGATGAGTGAAGGACACTCTACCATTAGGCCTCCATTTTTTGATGGAACAAATTATACATATTGGAAAGAGCGGATGAGAATCTTCATCCAATCTAATAACTTTTGCTTGTGGCAAATCATCAAGAACGGTGAGCAAATGCCAACAAAGAAAGTTGGGGAAACCATGGTTCCAAAGGAGGAAGATGAATATACTACCGAGGACATCAAAAAGGTTGAAAATAACGCCAAGGCCGCTAATATACTGTATTGTGCCGTGAACCCGGATGACTATCGAAAGATTTCTTGCTGCACAACCGCCAAGGAGATGTGGGATAGGCTTGAAATCACTTATGAAGGTACGCCTCAAGTCCGAGAAGCTAAAGTTGATTTTCTAACACATCAATATGAACTCTTTAGAATTAGGGAGAATGAAAGCATCGATATTATGTTCGATCAATTCTCAATGATCATCAACGATCTCCATGTTCTCGGAAAAGTATACTCGAACAAAGATCTTGTTCGAAAAATCTTGCGGAGTCTCACTCCTGAATGGCGTTCCAAAGCCAATGTCATCCAAGAGTCTATATAGGAATCACGGACGTCACAATTGATGGACTAAGAGGTAACCTCAAAACCTATGAAAGCACTATTCTTATTCCTTCTTCTGTAAACAAGAAAAATTTGATTGCCTTCAAAGCCTCATCTTCTAAAAGAGTAGAGGTAAGTGATTCGGAAAGTGATGACGATAATATTTCCAATGCCTTGATCGAAAAGTTTTATAAGTTTATGATAAAGGAAATTAAGAAGGAAGAACCAAGTCCTTCATGCCATAATTGTGGAAAACTTGGCCACAACAAGTCACATTGCCCA
The DNA here is from genome assembly GCA_034376525.1 of Nicotiana benthamiana. Lineage (NCBI taxonomy): Eukaryota > Viridiplantae > Streptophyta > Magnoliopsida > Solanales > Solanaceae > Nicotiana > Nicotiana benthamiana. The sequence continues at coordinate 73,038,760 of CM067332.1, forward strand.
AAATCCAAGGACAAAAAGAAGAATAAACACCAAAGGCGTGTGACATGGGACTCGGACAACTCGGATGATGAAACGGCTGCACTATGCTTCATGACCGACGAAGAAGAAGAGGTAAGCACTTCTAATTCTTACTCTTTTGAAGAATTACAAGAAGCTTTTAAAGAATTATTTGGTGAATCGAAAAGGACTTCAAAAATCGCCAAAGAGACCAAGGATAAAATTAAAGTTTTAGAAGAGGAAAATAAATTTTTGGAAAATGACAATGTTGATCTTAAGAATAAAATTAAGGAGATGAATGAAGCCTCTTCAATTGATCAAAGTTCTAATTGTTCTTCTTGTGATTCTTTGAAAATAGAGAACATAGAACTTAGGAACACACTAGAAAAATGTAGTGTAGACGATCCTAAAATAGTTGAAGAAATTAAGAAGAAAAAACCCAGGAAAAATAAAAGGCATAGAAAGAATAAGAACAATGTTAGAAAGGATAATAGAAATAATTCTAGGAACTTTATCAATGAGTCTAGAAATAATAATTTTAGACCACCTAGAAATGATTCTAGGAATTTTGTCAATGAGTCTAGAATTAATCATTTTAGACCACCTAGAAACGACTCTAGGAATTTTGTAAATGAGTCTAGAATTGATCATTTTAGACCACCTAGAAACGACTATAGGAATTTCAACGCTTCTAGGAATAACGACTTTAGATCACCTAGAACGTTTTTGGCTCAACCGAGACTTATGCACAACCCGAACGTTATATGTCATTATTGCAACCGGTTAGGACACATAGCACCCGTATGTTTTACAAAACATAGGGATTTATCTTTTAGCTATGATTATCATTTGCCTAACCCCCAAGGACCCAAAAGTGTTTGGGTACCTAAAACCTATTTTTAGGTACATTTGCAGGTGTGCTTGAAGACTACAATGTTGTAGTAGATGCACCAAGCACGAAACCTTATTGCATCAAAGGGGAATTTCGGTTAGCTATTTTTAAAAAAAAATCTATTTGATATGTGCTAACAGTTGGTATGTTTACAACTCTTGATTTGTTTAAAAAATAACAGTTGATATGTGCTAACGGTTGGTAACACTTAGTATGGTTTTATTTCTGTTTTGATGAATAAAACTTTTGATTTGTTAGAAATTAACAGTTGATATACTTTTTAGTAATATATTTTGCTAAAAATAACAATTAGTATCACTATTGATAAAAATAACATTTGATACATTTTCCAACAAATGGTTTTATCATGTTCTTTTTAACAATTGGTATCATTTTGAAAATATCAAATTGATATGTTATGTTTTTTTTTCTAACAATTGGTATGTTTCGGTTCTGTTTTAACCAATTTTTGATGAACGAATTGTATAATCGATTATAAAAATATGCATATCATGAATATTTTTGATACACTTAGAAAATTGATTTTAAATGTCTTACTTGATCCATGAAGGTCTTTAAAATTGTTTTTCATGTTTAAGACATATACTACACTCATGGTCTTCAAATAGACAATGAAAAATATTTTTATAATTGATTATTATGAAGATAATCGATTATCCAATCAATGATAATCGATTATCCAATAAATCTGAATCAAACTGGATTTTACGCAAGCTCCGATAATCGATTATTCCGTTTTGCATAATCGATTATCAGTAAGATAATCGATTATCTGTTTTTACATAATCGATTATCTTTAGATTCTGTTTTACACATATTCATCATGCATATTCCACATTGTATTCCCTATTTTATTTTTGACACTAACATTTGTATGCCCAAAACGGGGAAGTGTCGAAAGGGGGAAGAAGCCTTAGTATACTCTCTTTTTGCTAATGCCAAAAGGGGGAAGAGATTAGGTGATATGCATCTATTAAGGGGGAATGTCTCCACCTTTTAGTATGCCTTAATTGAGGGGGAATATTCAATTAAGGGGGAATAACTTACATGACTTGCATGTTAAGATATAGCATAGCTTTAAGGGCAATCCTATATGCATATCTCCAATTGTTTGTCATTATCAAAAAGGGGGAAATTGTAAGACCTCGTTTAACCTCGTTTGGAAATCATTGATATATTTGATATGTATGCTTTGGTTGTAGTAGCATGATTTCCAGGTATAGGTTTTGATGAATGACAAACAATGAAGTCAATTGTCAAACAACGATATTGTATGACAAACGACGAAGATGCATTAGCAAACAATCGAGATGGTTGACGAATCAATGGTGATGAATCAAACAATCAAGATTGGATGCCAAGAAGCATATTGATGAAGGGATTGCTTAGACAAGCCAAGACGAGCTCAAAAGTTCAAGACCGAAGACCCAAGGCGTAGGTCATTAGGTAGAACCAATGTAAGAGCAACATTTAAGTTATCTCGTCTTTTGGCTCAACATAGGTCATCATTAATATGCATAAAATCATTTTATTAAATCATATATATCATAAACATTTTTAATATACTTCAAACAAAATGACTTTAACGTTTTCATTTTAACAAAAATAGTTTTTGAAGTAAGTTTTTGATTCTGGTATACTCCGGTATACTCCAGCTTTGATTCTGATATATCCTGGTATATTCCAGCTTTAATATGCATAAAATCATTTTATTAAATCATATATGTCATAAACATTTTTAATATACTTCAAACAAAATGATTTTAACGTTTTCATTTTAACCAAAATGGTTTTTGAAGTAAGTTTTCAATTCTGGTATACTCTGGTATACTCCAGTTTTGATTCTGGTATATTCTGGTATATTCTGGTATATTCTAGCTGTGTTTGAAGCTGGAAATTCCCGCGAGCCTCAATAATCGATTATGCAATAGGCAATAATAGATTATTGACCAAATAATCGATAATCACTTTTTAATAATCGATTATTTCATATCCGTTGCCTTCCAACGACTAGTTTTTTTGAACGTTAGAACTAGATAATCGATTATCTCACTCCAATAATCGATTATTTGACTGGAAAATCAGATTTAAGGTGTAACAAATGGGCAACGGCTATATCACCTCTAAACTCTATAGATAGAGGTCATTTGAACTCATTTGGCAAGAACAACTTCTCTCAATCATCTATAAGCATATTGATATTATTTGTGCATCATTTTAGAGCTTTTGTTGAACCATTTGAGAGACAATTTTGTGTTGTTCATTGAGCTTATATTGTATCTCTTTATCTACTCTTCTTAGAGAGTCTTTATTGTAAAAGAGAGAAATTCTTGAGAGGATCATATCTTCTCATTGAGCAAAGTGAAGTCTTAAGGTGAGGTATCCTTGAGCAAGAAGTCTTGTGGTGCGGTATCCACGAGCAAGTTGAAGTCTTGTAGAGCGTACATCTACGAGCAAGTGTAACGGTTTGTTAGGCACCCGGAAGCTTAACGGAGTTAGTGTAAACTCGAGAGAGTCTCTCGGGAGACTGGACTAACCACACGTTTTGGTGAACCAGTATAAATTCAGTGTGTCTTTTCCTTACTCTTTTATTTTCCGCACTTACTTTATTCCTGTAATTTTAATTCCGCAAAATTTATCGACATTCTCGTGCCTCACTATTCACCCCCCCTCTAGTGAACAACATAAATCCTAACATCTCTAAACTAGCATAGAATAAACTTGCAATTCAAGATAAACAGGTAAGCAAGAAAACTCAATTTAAAAACTTCAAGTAAAAACGTACTTTCAATAATTTGCTCAAGTACGCGCTCGTCATCTCATGTATGAGGCATTCAAATACCAAATATCATGTCCTAAGGGGAAAAAGTCCCCCACGCAAGGTTAAACAAGCCACTTACCTCAAATCGACTCCAAAATTAACTCGAAACCACACCTTTGCCACGAGTATCCGACTTCAAATGGCCCAAATCTATCTATTTCAATTACATCTCATAGTTAACATCTCAAGCAACTGATTCTACTATTTAATCTAAAGCTTAGATGCAAATTTAGGTAACATTATCAAAATACCCCTCAGACAAACGTGGTTAAAATCCGAGGTTCGAATCAAAACCCGGTTACCCGTTCCTCACGAGCCCAAATTTATGATTTATTTTGAAATCGGACATCAAATGGATGTCAAATCCCCTAATTTTAGCAAAAACCTAGGTTCCACCCAACATACCCAAATTTTGCATTAAAATCTTTGATTTGAAGTTAAAATTATGTTAAAAGAATCTAAGGAGTAAAGAAAATAAGTTAGAAATCACTTACCAATCATTTTGAAGAATAATGATTGCTTGAAAAATCGCCTCTTATGTTTTGGGTTTTTGAAAAATGAAAAATAACTGAAATTTTCGTGTATTTATACCCTCTGAAGTCCCCAGTGCGAACCGCGGTCGCGCCGACCTGCCGGAAGACCTGCAGGTTCTAGCCCAGCACGGACCACGCAAAGCCGACCACAGCCACACAGCACCCACTACGAATCGCGCAAAGGCGACAGCGACCGCATGGGATTTCTCGCGTATCGCGCTGGAGGGTTCATGGTCTGCAACATTTTCCTAAACATGTAACAACTGATATTTTAAATCTAAAGCATTCCAAAACCTACTCAAAACTCACACGAGCCTTCGGGGCTCCAAATCAAACGTACACACAACCTCAAAAATATCCTACGGACTTATCTGTGCGATCAAATCGCCAAAATAACATCATATACATCAAATCAAGCCTCTAACTCGTGAATTCTTCCAAATTTTCATAAAACATCGAATTCTCATTTTAAGTTCGAAACACGTCAAACGACGTCCGTTTTCAATCAAACTTTATAGAAAAGTGCTTAAAACACATGTAAGACATGTACCGGGGCGCCGGAACCAAAATACGGGCCCGATACCTTGGTCTTCTAATAAAATTTCATTTCTAATTACCTTAATTATTTCCAAAAAATAATTTCACACAAAGACTCATTTCTCAGACTTGGGACCTCGGAATTCGATTCCGGGCATACGCCCAAGTCCCATATTTTCCTACAGACCCTCCAAGACCGGCAAATCACGGATCCAGGTCCTTTTTCCTGAAATATTGATCGAAGTTAAATTTATTCAATTTAATATAAAAAATAAGTATTTTTTTCTCACATAATTCATATTTCAGCTTTCCGGCTACGGGTCCGGACTGTGCACACAAATTGAGACAACCCTAAAGGGATTTTTTAAGGTCTCGAATTATAGAATGGGTAAGAAAAGTCGCTACTAAAAGTCGTTCATCAGTGACGACCTACCTCAAACCTATTTGTGTGGGTGGGTATTTACTGCACTTACTGTGGCAAATAAGTGCCATAAATGAAAGTTATTGTGGCGACGTTCAGTTTGTCGTCAAATATTTAGTAATGGTAATACATGGAGCGACCAGAATCCGCCACTAAAAGTGTATAGCAGCGATTTTGCATGATTTTGTAACGACTCTTGTTGCCACTAAAAGTCTGATTCAGTCTCGACTATTTTTATTTTTAAATCTTTCTAAGGATCTAGATTAATTAGAATTGCAATAATTTTTATATGAATTTAATTAATTATAGTGACAAATATTTATTTAGTATAATAAACAAAGAGTTAATCATATTCCGAAGAAGTCATCGGCACAATGGTGGAATAAACAAGAATATCTTACGTTATGGGATATCATATGGAAGTAGCTATACTACATTTTGTATAATTAAGATAGTTAATATAAAACTTATTTTGAAATTAGTTAAATCCTATGATTAAATGTGAGATAAATTTTATTATGAAATTATTACTCTCTCCGGTCCAAAATAAGTGATTTTTCGGATGTTTTCGCACAAATGAAGAAATTCGTCTTTTAGCATTAATTAGCAATGGAATTAACCGTATTAACCTTTACTATCTCATATAAACACTTCTAACATATATTTTAATATTATTTACTTCAAGAACAATATAAAAAAATTAATTAATTCTTAAAATAATAAAAAATATTACTTATTTTGGACCATAGAAAAATGCTAAAAATTACTTATTTTAAACGAAAAGAAGTATTATTGTTTCTCGTACCAAACGACCTCTAAGAGAACACAAACATTCACCAGTGCTAGCGTGGAAAGTAATGAAAACTGTGGGAATAATTCAAAGAGACCGTACGGAAAATGAGAGGTAATGTGAGGAGTTGGGCTTTGACATTGCTGCAAATATCTGCACAGATTCTAAACACTGCATGGAATTGTGGCCCAAAAGGCCCCTCCACTACGCCGTGTTCGCCGCTTCTTGTCCCAGGGCGGTGTTAGGTCAGCTGCAGCTTCGACAAAATTTAATAATTTTTGCTTAAATAATATTTATATGAAAAAGTTTATGATATATATATATACTAAATTTTAAATTCATGTATTATAATAATAATGATTTAGTGAAATTTTATTAGTGAGATCTGGAAGAGTAGTGTGTACGTAGACCTTAATCAAGAATACGAAAAGAGACAAAATAAGAAAGAAACAACATATTAGTACCATCAACAGAAACCATAAAAAAAATAACAGCATCACAAGCACCAGCAAATAAATGAAAAGCAAAACGATAACCAATAATCAGTAAATAAAGCTCGATACTATAAAAAACGAGAGAGTAATATGAAGTAATGGACATAATATTAATCTCTAACCGTCTAAGACAAGAACCTATTAAACTAAATTCAGAATCTATAAAGTCTAAATTCTGACTACCGCTCTCCATTTCTTTTGTTAATTAGTCCTCAATCATAAATGTTACATCTCTGCGTTAATAATTATTAGCATTCTCTGGTCCAATGGACACATCTATGAATTGAGTTTTACACACAGACTTGTACTGGTTGACCTTATACGCAGGCTTTATTGTAGGACTAAATTTCACATATTGTTAAGAATAATATTATTTCATTATTTTCTTATATTCTAATATTTTTGAAAAGTGATACTTTATTTATTTTAATTTATGTGATGGTGTTTGATTGCATATAAAATTTAAGAAAAAAAGAAATATTATTTTAAAATTTGTGATCTAAAACAATTCAACTAAAATTTTGTGATTATAATTCATTTCATTAAGGATATAATAAAAAGTTTACAGTGAAACTATGACTACATAAAAAAATATGTCGTTATTTTTTAACTAATTAAAAAGAAAAGAATATCACGTAATTGGGACAAATAGCAAACTATTTCTTAATTTAATGAAAACTTCTTATATTCATTTTCAATGACAAGTTATTATGATCATATAAATATTGTGATATGTTTAAAATTAAAAGTTTTAAAAATTTATAGCTCTCGATTATTACAACATATTCAAAATCATAAGATTCAAAAATATTTATTTTTTTATTCATTGTACCACTGCCTTAACGTTTCTGGTTGCCCCCAAACTCTTCGTTGTACCATATGAAAAGAATGGATTTTGGGCCTAACTCAACCCCAAAAGCTAGTTTTTGGGGTTGAGTTAGGCCCAAGGTCCATTCTTATCATGGTATCAGAGCCAGGCCCATCCCAATTATTGCTACCGATGTTGGGCCCTCATTTATATTGTCCACGCTCCAGAGATCTGGGCGTGATGGGGGGTGTTGAGTTGTCCCACATCGGAGGGATTTGAGGTCCTTGGTCTCCTTATATGGCTTGGGCAATCCTCACGTCATAAGCTAGCTTTTGGGGTTGAGTTAGGCCCAATGTCCATTCTTATCATGGTATCAGAGCCAGGCCCATCCCAATTATTGTTACCGATGTTGGGCCCCCGTTTATGTTGTCCACGCTCCAGAGATCTGGGCGTGAGAGGGGGTGTTGAGTTGTCCCACATCGGAGGGATTTGAGGTCCTTGGTCTCCTTATATGGCTTGGGCAATCCTCACGTCATAAGCTAGCTTTTGGGGTTGAGTTAGGCCCAAGGTCCATTCTTATCCTGGTATCAGAGCCAGGCCTATCCCAGTTATTGTTACCGATGTTGGGCCCCCATTTATGTTGTCCAGAGATCTGGGCGTGAGAGGGGGTGTTGAGTTGTCCCACATCGGAGGGATTTGAGGTCCTTGGTCTCCTTATATGGCTTGGGCAATCCTCACCTCATAAGCTAGCTTTTGGGGTTGAGTTAGGCCCAAGGTCCATTCTTATCATGGTATCAGAGCCAGGCCTATCCCAATTATTGTTACCGATGTTGGGCCCCCATTTATGTTGTCCACGCTCCAGAGATCTGGGCGTGATGGGGGGTGTTGAGTTGTCCCACATCTGAGGGATTTGAGGTCCTTGGTCTCCTTATATGGATTGGGCAATCCTCACCTCATAAGCTAGCTTTTGGGGTTGAGTTAGGCCCAAGGTCCATTCTTATCACCATAGCCCAAACAGTTCCCCGCCTCATGTGGAACCGTAATATTTTGGTCTTTGTTATAAATAAAATTGTAGGTAAGGTGAATGTTTATATTTGAGAGAGATTTTAGGTTTTGTTATTTGGTAGTAAGTTATTTCTTTCCATAAATAGAGAGTTCTATTCTATTGTAATTTATCCCAAACCAATAAGAATTTTTTCTCTACTTTTCTTTGTAATATTCATCGTCTTCTCTTATGGTTTATAATATGTTATCATCACGAGACTCTAACCACTTTAGTAGAAACTTTAGGATTGAGCTTCATGAACTTCCTTCATGATTGAATTCTGGATTTAAGGTAAGTATTTTACTTTATTTTTCTCTTTTAAATTCTTGACATTCTATAATTTGGTTATAAACACAAGCAAAGATGATAAATTTTGATTGTAACTCTAATAGAGTTTGAAAGAAATCATAACCACCCAAAGTGGTAAAACTTTTATGCCTTGCCATGATCAAATTCATGCACAATTGTAAAGAATTGAAAATCCGTCTCACTGAATTTGCTCCATTCTCATTCCCTTACGAGAATGTGATAGCAGTATGAGCTTGAAAGAAGATAAAATTACTCTTATAAATGTATCAATGGATGTGGACGTGGCAATGGATGAAATTATAATCGTCATCATTGTGGTAATGAAAACAATAAGGATTCTCAAGATAATCCTTCACTTTGTGAAAGTAATATTTGTCATCGATTTGACATGAGATTTTGTAGCGCACATATAGATGATTATGGTCCATTCGTGATGTGAATGTGATAATATGTGATTTATGAATACATATTCATTCTTGGAAGAATATGTACGTGCTAGAGGTAGTGAATATACCACATTTTCTCTAGAATGAGGTTTGAGGGGAAATAACAAAATAATATTATTATTATGGCATAAATGATCATTGGTTACACTCTATTATACACTAAAATATTTTGGCGGTGTGATTATTAAAGGGCAACAAATAATGCAAGGAACAGATTGTAACGATCTGACCGGCCGTTTTATGCTCTAGCGCGTCATTTAGCTGTCTGAGACCATGAGCAGCTTCATTTCAGGTATTATGACTTGTACGCGTGGTCGGAATTGAATTTCGGAAAGTTCAGAGATATTTTGGAAAGAGAATTCACATTTCAGAAGCTTTAAGTTGAGAGAATTAATTAAGAATAGGGTTTAGAGTAAAAATTATCCTCGTGATCGGGATTTGAAGATTTCAACGGGTTCATATGATGATTTTAGACTTGGACGTGTGCCTGGATGAGATTTTGGATAACCCGGGAGAATTTTGGCGCCTATTGTGGAAGTTAGCATTTTTGAAGAAATTTCATAAGTTTGTCTTGAAGTGTATTTCAGTGATTCGATGTCCAATTAGGATTCCAAGTATGTGAATAGCTCCATATGGTGGTTCTAGAGTTGGAAGCTCAATCGGAAGTGAATTCGGAGGTCCTAGGTCATTTTGGAGCCATTTGGCTAAAGATAGAAATTTGAAGGTTTTTGAGAAGTTTGACCGGAAGTGGACTTTTTGATATCGGGGTCGATATCCGATTCCGAAAGTTAGAGTAGGTCTGTAATGTCGAATCTGACTTACGTGCAAAATTTAAGGTCAATAGGATGTGATTTGCTAGGTTTAAACATCGAAAGTAGAAGTTTGAAATTCTAAAGTTCATAAAGCTTGGATTGGAGGTCGATTCGTAGTTTTAGGGTTGTTTGATATGATTTGAGGCCTCGAGCAAGTCCGTAATGTATTTTGGTACTGGTTGGTATGATTGGTTGGGGTCCCAGGGGCCTTGGGTGGATTGCGGGTGGCTAACGGATTGAAAATGGAATTTTTGGAAAAGCTGAAGTTGTTAGTATCAAGTTTCCTTCTTCAAGAACGCGAAGAGAAAAGTGGAAGCTGTTGGATTTGGCCTTTGCAAATGCGAAGTGGACATCGCGAACGCGAAGGGGTAGGCTGAGTTGCCATCGCGAACGCGACCAAGGAATATGCGAACGCGAAGGGTCTAGCAGTTATCTTTCACGAACGCGATCAGCGGGTCGCGAACGCGAAGAAGGATCCTCTGGGCGTGAAATTTTTGAGCTTTGCAAACGCGAGGGATGTTCCACGTTCGCGAAGAAGGGTCGCCTGGGCAGTGTTCTTTTGTAAGTCGGAGTTTTGGTTCATTTTCACTTTATTTCTTTTATAGTGGATTATGCTCGTCTAAAATATTTAAATCTTTCAAGCATGAACTTGATCCCAATGGAATCAATTGGAAAAGTGTCTCAGACGAGATAAAAAACTTTTATTGGGGAGAATTCAAGGTATAACTTCTCATTATATAATGAATTTAGAAAGTGTATTAACTGTTATAAATAAGATATTAATGTTATTACGTTATAAAATTATTTCAGAAGAAATTCTATTGGGACTCTTCCATTGATAGTGCAGTGAGGAGCCAATGGGAGATTAAGGTATCAATAAGGTACAAAGATTTTATTTCCAAAATGAAATCTATAACAGTTAGGCCAAGATGTGTTCTAGAAGAAGTGTGGGAAAGTTGGGAACAACTTTAGAAAGATCCCAGGTGTGTTGAAAAGTCAGAAATAAACGCAAAGAATCGTCGTGGCGGTGGGAGTGGAGTCTCCACGGGGACTCACACAGGCGGCTCTATCTCCATTGGAGAGTATCGCAAGAGACTTGTAAGTATATCGCAATAAAACTTTATGAATGAAAGTATTACTTAATTGAACAAGTAATAAAATTCCTATACGAGAGAATGCCTTAAAGTTACTGGATTAAGCTCTAAGGAACCTATGCACTTCAATTATGTCTTCTACTATCTACTTGGTTTAAGTCATGTCTACAAACCTAACTGAAATTGTACTGCTATAGTTGAACATCATCTAATAGAATCATGTGTTGCAAAACCTCATTATGACAACTAATGTACTTAACTTATAATTGAATCATGCTTGCCTAGTGGAAATCTTCACTATTCAGGACCAACTATGATGCCCATGTCAGCCTAATTCCATGTTTAGTACTCAGTCCTGTTGTAATTTGGTAGCATTATGTTATAATACAACATGTACACATTTAAATCTCACCTATTAGGAGTTTTGTACTCATCCTACCTTAAAGGAAACTACTGTTTGTATATTATGTATATGATTGTGTTTCCAGGACATTAAAATCTACTGAGTTTACTGAAGTTTACCTATAGACTTAGAAGAAGCCCTTTAAATATTTATCTATCTTATTTGAATATATCACTATATATATATATAACTCTTAACCAATCTAGATGTGAATGAAGATCTCTTTGGAGATCACTTGCCAATGTATTTGCTGCCCCTGTTTTCTTAAGAATGTAGAGGTGGATTGTTAACTTTCTCACTTAGTGAGGAATGGAATGTTGGTCTATATGTAGACTCCCATCAAGTATTTATGATTAAGTACATGATCACAACTAATGACCTTCATAAGTATGAACCTTCTAACAGGGCTATTTTGGTTTGACTAGTGCATTTTGGTGCTCTTTCGCTGCAGCTATCACCAACTACCCTTGTGATTTTATAATTTAAGTGGTCATGCACAAGTGGAGGGATTTTATGCCTCATTTAGTATCTGGAATGCTGCCTAAAGGAATGTTTACAACCTAAAGGAAAATCATATAGTTGAATCAGAATGTTTACTTATTCTGAGCCCTTGTATTCATGTGTTGCTGTTTTGTCACTGTTTGCTAGCACCTGCAATTGATTATGTATGAGTGATCTTAAGCTTGATAAGAGTACATGATAGTACTACATGTTGTGTGCATTAAAATTGTGATCCAATTTGCATTAATTAAGTCTGAAATTCCTGTCCAAACTGGCATATGTCCATAGTTCCTGTTGCATTTTCCAGCTTGTTGTTGTGACCTCCATTTTCTTGTTAAATAGGAGAAGGGCTCATTATATCTAACATGTCCCAAATATCAAATACAAATGGAATTTAAATCATTCCAAACGGGATTTCAATCATTATCAATTTAATCTCTGTTAGTTACAAGTTCAGAAAGATTAGAAGTTAGAACCTTTGCTATAGTACCATTTAAAAATAAATTATTTTTGGTATAGGCTGTTGAAAAGGGTCGAGACCCAATACCAAGTGAATTACATTTGTACGTCCATACACATGGGCATGATGGAAAATCTTTTCTTTATGAGAAAGCTCGACTCGTTCATGTAAGTTCAATATTTTATAATCTTATTTACGATAATATAAAAAGAATATGAAAAGTATCCTTTCTGTTGGTTAATTAAATGCTCAACATTCTTGACTATTTTAATTCAGTACTTATTACACCTCTTTTACAGGAAAGGTATCAGGAAATATTACAGGAACAAACACAAACTCAATCTGATATTGATCAATGTAAAGCATATTACGAAGCCGCATGAGGGGAAAAGAAGAGAAGAGTATATGGTCTTGGATCTCAAGCAAAATGCTTCTATTGACCGAATCTTCGTGGCTCTTCCGGACCAGATGATTCATCATCAATACCACCTTCAGGTGCTCAATCAACATCGAACCTGGATGAGTTAGTGAGGCGTTTCATTCCTACACTAACAGAGCACATAGTTCCTGTGATAACATATCATATACTTCCAGTATTAACTGAGCGGGCGCGTGAAATGATTTCGTCGTCACCCTCACTGATATCTACTGACCACCCATCAGATGTGGTACCAACAGATGTGGTACCAACAATTCATGTCCCTACTATTGCTACTATTCATGGGATTCATCCATCGGTTTCAGATGATGACCTTAACCTCTGAGCCTAAGTATTTGGAAGTTTTTTTGTTTGAACTTTATTATTGGTGTTAAGGATAATTCGCACCTTTTTGGTTTGAACTTTATTATTGATGTTAAGGATAACTCAAACTTAATTATATTAGCTATATACATTTTGGACCTTGAAGTATGTTAAGTTATATGAATTTTATTTATTATAAAGGATATCTAATAATTTACATGCAAAGTGCATGAGCAGAGAAAATTTAAAATGCTAAATAAAAAGGATTTAGAAGGGAAAAATATTGCGAAGGATTGTAACATACGATTTTGGTCACCAAATGCAAAGCTCAAATTAGTCTCAAAATATTGGCGACGGATTCGCGACCAAATTTCTGTTGCAAAAGTATACCAACGACAAAATGCATTGTGACGTTAGCGACAAAATTTTCTAATATAGCGATGGCAATTCTGTCGCTAATTTCAACAACTGATAGTGTTTGTCGCTAGAACATCGCTAGTATTATGACGGATCCCATTTTTCCGTCTCTAAGAGATTAGCAACGAGCATATCAACAACAAATGGTGATCCGTCACTAATTTAGCGACGGATTTTGTCTGTCGTTAAAAGTTGTTTTTTTTGTAGTGATAATTCCTGAAAATCAACCAAGCAAGGCAATTAGGTATATGTCTATCCTAACCGCGAATCCATTCCTCGAGGTCCAGGTTCAACAACTTGCTCTACTCAATCCTATATGCAATCTAGAATTCTCACTTTCGAGTTCAATTCAAGATTCGTAGATAGTATTCAATTGGTGATCAAGTAATCAAATAATTAAGTGCAGGATTGAATAAATAAACCAATATGATAAACCAAGAAATCAAAATCAAAATCTCAATAACAATAGTCATGAAAGAACCACAAGCCTAGAACGTGAAGTTTAGCTGCACATAGACATAAAAGAAAAACAATAAACCATACAAAGAAACATAAAAATTACTAAGTTTGGAGGAAGAAAAGATGAAGCTCGGCCTCCACGGCTGCTCTGTGCTTGTGTTTTCCTCTCAAAAACGTTCTCTCTCTTCAAAACATCGTTTTTCTATGTATATATACCAAGTAGGGTTGGGTCCAAACAATTATACCTTCTCCAAGGTGAAAAAGGACACTTTTTTTGGGTTGGACTAGCACGGGCACACCTGGGCGCACATCTGGGCGCGCTAGTTGGACAACGTTATGGACTGGATGCGCTAAAACTAGCACGGGCGCGCATCTGGATGCACATTTTTCACCCTATTCCGTTTCGAATTTATGTAAATATACAAGTTGTAGCCTTTGAGATAAATTTCTAACCATATATTTTTGAGCCCAATTGGAGTTCTGCACAAAAAGTTATATCTATTTTCCTAGACAGTGTGCAATCTTCCCACTAGAGTCTTCGTTCGCTCTAACTATCATCCGTTGACCCCCAAACATGATCCCAGCTTAATGCCTTGAAATTTTACTCAAAATGTAAAGCTCCAAATCACTTGAATTCGTTCCATAATATCTACATAGCTCGGAATTACTCCTACGAGGCGTAAAACATACCATTAGTGCAGAACACTAGCGATTAAGGTTCAAACTCAATTAAAAGTACAGTAAATTAGAGTGTAATAAGCGACTAAAATACGTAATTATATTCTATCATTACTACACCACACTTAAACATTGCTCGTCCTCGAGTCAACCAACACTTTACTCTGTCTTTGAGCACTTAACATCTTGACACATTTGGAGCATACTACACCAATGACCATGGTTGATAGAACCAATTAAACTCTAACATATGCAACAATTCCCTTTTACTCATATTATTCTTAAAAATATTTTACAACAAAGACAACATGCTCAAAACATCCTAGCCTCGAAAACCGACTCAGTGTCATGTGCACTCATGACTTAAACACCCAATATCCTAGAGAAGTTAATAATGTTACCTATCCTTTATTAAGCCATGTGCCCTCACAACAAGAAAAAGAGAATACGTTGAACCCACACAATCAAATCTCATGATCAAACATAGTTTATAGACAACACACACACACACACACACACACACACACACACACACACACATATATATATATATATATATATATATATATATCAAAGAACTCTCTCTCTCGCACAAAAGAAGTCACATGCTTGCACTTGGTACCATAGTCTTGCCCTTAATGTAAATCTCTATAATGTAGACTCGCTCGATCTAAAATCAATTAGGACTTTTTCATGGTTGTAATGTGGGCTAAGGGACGGGTAGGATATATTTAAGAATAGTGACTAATCCTCCTAAGCACTTTAACACACCACATAATCAAGTTTAAGCGTAAATTCTTCAATCCACTTCACTTTCACACACAATATCACCCAAATGCTCTATTCTTCTTTAAGCACTACATTAATCCATACCCACTAGATGGAACAAGACAACAATTTTTTTCATCTCTTTCTTCTATATTTTTTTTCAAATTTCCATTAGTTGTGTATTAGTTTACAGATCAAGTGCACTATTCTTTCTTTCGTTGGTTCCACTCAAAAACCCCATAACTCTTAGTTCCTGTTTACTTTTTTTAGTGTTCATCTCACAATTAAAGTGCTTTAAGAGGTAAAAGGATCAAAACAATATCAATTAAGAACAAAAAGGGTATATGCTTGTAATATGGGTGCCAAATAACAGTCCATAGGCTCAAAAGGGTTAATTTGGGATAGATTTTATTTGTGATAATTAATAAAGCTCAAAAAGATAAAAGAAAGCCTAAAATCACTTTTCAAACCGAACATAACCTAAAATTTTGCTTCAACTCACATACCGGGTAAGTTCTAGACACAAGTACAATACATAGACTATACAAAAACCTCACGACATATGGCACATGATTCACTAAGAATGGTTTCATTTCGACTCGCAAACATAAGCAAGTATTCACGGAGTCACGAGATATTAAGCATTAAGCACAAAGTGAATATAAGTCAAGAAAATGAGACATAGGCGTTACAAGACATGCTATCTAACTAAGCAAGGCATCATCAATAATTCCAAATCATAGGGAAGATACTACACATGCCAAAACCTAAATATGCTGCTATCAAACAAGTCAAGGACGCCTAGGTTTATCATTATTCCTCCTTTTATTCTCTAAATTCTAATCTACTCTAAAAAAAATACTACTACCCGGTTCAAACTACACCCCATGGAAAAGAACCGTTGCACAACGAAAAACCACAGGGGATTATTACTACCTAAAAAGCTAAAAGACTTATTTTTGTGTTCTTTTTTGTTTAGACTTTAATCCCTCAAGAAAATTGTCTAGGAGATCCATCATCGGGAAAAGTCCATATTTTTTTATTTTTTTTATAAAGTCACTACACTAAGAACGAGTACTATAACTAAGCTAACATAGCAAAGAAAATCACCCAGACAATTTCCTCACCCCACACTTAAAATTGTGCAATGTCTTCAATGCACACTGAACATAACAAGAAAACTCCCTGGTAATCCAAAAGCCGAAGAATTAGCAGCTCACGGGGTACTCAGACTTCTCCTAAGTATGATACCTTGTGCGAGTACCTCACACTTAGTTTCAACCAGCTGCTCGCTTTTACACACTTCCAGTGGCTTTTCTTCTATGCTCATAATCCTAAAAAAAATGCTACAAAGATAGGAAAATAAAATAAACAAAAATAAATAAAGATAAAAGAAAGCAGTAAAGCTAGGTTGCCTCCCAACAAGCGCCTAATTTAACGTCACGGCACGATTCCATCACTTTCACCACTTTTCCTTCCACTTTGAGGATATAAATTGCGCTCCCAATGTTGCATCAATATTTTTGTCACGTTCATGAGGGGTGGTGTGAACTTAAAGGAACCAAGTAATAGATATCGCATCTTGCACTTCTTATCCCTTAAGTGAGGAATGTCGTTGTGTATCCTTGGTGTGGCTAATTTCAGTATATAAACACTTTGTTCCTCATCTATTGAATCTTCATATGCTCGAATGGATCAATTTCTATGTCACCAACCAAATACAATGTTGAAAAGTGTTTAGAATGAGGTCCAATATGCTCTAACTATAAAATTGTATTATTTTGACATCCTCAATTTCGCACTCCTCGTCAACTTTGGCGTCATTAATAATACTTTGTTCTAATAATTTGTATTCTCGTTTTAGCTCCTCAATTTGGTCTAGAGGATCTTTTTCAGCTTCAAACAACTTATCACTAAATTGTTGGGCTTTACATGCATCAACCTTTGCACTCATATTTTCATCCAAGTCGTGAATAGCAGTGCCAAATTTTTCGATCTCTTGACCCAGTTTATCTCTTCCTTATATTAGGTCTTGTGTCCCATTTTTAATTTTCTCACGTTGAGCCTTATATATTTCCAATCTCTCAGCTTGTTCCACCAGCCAAGTTTGACTCAAAATCTTTTCTTTTTCAAAATTTTCCTCTTGTTGATGCTCGCTCTCTTCATTTAATTCTTCTATACTTGCCTTCATTCTTGTGATTGTTTCCTTCATTCTTTTTATATCTTTCTAAGTTCATCATGTTGCGCTGCTACTTGCCTCAGAATATCCCTAAAATATGCATCATGTTCCACATTCTGTACTTTATTGCCCCTATCAAACTCACAAACATTATAGGAAAAATCATAATAAGAGCTCTGAGAAGAATAATAAGAATTAGGACAATCATCCCGATGGCCATCTTGACCACCACATATATTACAAATATTCAACTCAAAGAATTGAGATTGTGCGCACAACTTGCTCCCGGGAACATTCAGATAATTTTTCCACCAGTGAGGTCATCCACAATATGGACAAGGATCATCATAATAAGAATAACCCATATTTGATCAATTCTCATTCGAAGATGTCATGTCAACACAGATAAAAAAAATTTAACTAAGATAAAAAAAAACTGAATAGGCAAAAAGTAAAATCTAATCTAGTAGAATAGTTAATTTCTACGTCCCCGGCAACGACACCAAAAACTTGTTGCGGCCAAACGCACACGCAAGTATACGCGGTCGTCAAGTAATAAAGTGACTCAAATTCAGATGTCAATCCCACAAGGACTTGTGATTAATTATTAACTAAATTAGACTATACTAATTATCTATACAAGAATTAAACCTAGAAGTATTTGATTCTAAACTAATTAAAATAAATAAAACAAATAATGAACTTCGGACAGAGAAGAGCGGATTTTTATGATATCAATGTAATGACAACGATCTAGGGTTATGGTCTATCTAATATTCATATTGTATTCTTCAATTGAATTGACTAACTAATTTATCTAGTTTATTGGTTGACAGGGTTAATATTGCTCATAAGAATCTGTCGAGTTCTTACTCGCCTATTCAAGATAACCTAATGCATATATGTCTATGGAGTTAGAATCAACAAGAACGCATTTATAATTCATGTAAATCGACCAAGCAAGGAAATTAGGTATATGTCTATCCTAACCGTGAATTCGTTCACTGAGGCCCAGGTTCAAGAACTTGCTCTACTCAATCCTATATGCAATTTAGACTTCCCACTTTTGAGTTCAATTCAAGATCCGTAGATAGTATTCAAATGGTGAGCAAGTAATCAAATAATTAAGTGCAGGATTGAATAAATAAACCAATATGATAAACTAAGAAATCAAATCAAAAATCCGAATAACAATAGTCTTGAAAGAACCAGCACCCTAGAATGTGAAGATTAGTTGTACATAGACATGGAAGAAAAACAACAAATCATACAAAGAAACATAAAAATTACTAAGTTTGGAGGAAGAAAAGATGAAACTCGGCCTCAACGACGGCTCTGTGCTTGTGTTTTCCTCTCAAAAACTTCTTATCTCTTCAAAATACCATTTATTTTTATGTATATACACCAAGTAGAGTTGGGTCTAAACAACTATACCTTCTCAAAGGTGTAAAAGGACACTTTTTTGGGTTGGACAAGCGCGGGCGCACCTGGGCGCGCATCTGGGCGTGGACACTATTCCGTTTCGAATTTGGAAAAATATAAAACAGGAAAGTTATAGATTTTTGAGTTAAATTTCCAATCATATATTGTGGAGCCCAAATGAAGGTTTTCACAAAAAGTTATATCTATTTTACTAGACAGTATGCAATCTGCCTACTAGAGTCTTTGTTCGCTCTAACTATTATCCGTTGACCCCCGAACACGATCCCGGCTTAATTCCTTTAACTTTTACTCAAACTTTAAAGCTTCAAATCACTTGAATTTATTCCATAACTTCTACATAGCTCGGAATCACTCATACGAGGCGTAAAACATACCATTAGTGTAAAACACTAGCGATTAAGGTTCAAACTCAATTAAATTGCAGTAAATTAGAGTGTAATAAGCTACTAAAATACGCAATTATAGTCTATCATCATGAGTTCATGAGTAAACTTTATCTTTGAAAATTTTTGAAATCGGGGCACGTGGGTCTGAAGGCATATTGGTTAATTTTTGGGCGGAGTTGAGAACTTATATAATTTTAATTGTTACAAGTATTAGAGTAAATTTTTATTGATTTGCCCGTTATTTGAATAGTTTTGGGGAATTGTGCATCAATTGGAGTCTTCAAAAGGGGCTTGAAAGCCGGTTATGGATCTTCGAAGCCAGGTGGGTCTCCTTTCTAACCTTGTAAGAGGGAATTCTCCCAAATGTAAAATAATTGGTTATGTGCTCCTAATTGGGGGGGGAGGGTTACGTACGCACGAGGTGACGAGAGTCCATGCATAGCTTCTATTATGCTATTGTCGGGGTAGTTAGGACCCAAAAACATGTTATACTTGTTAGAAAATACGCTTAACGCTAGAGGGGGGTGAATAGCGTTATAATAAAAATTAACGTAAACTTGTGGAATTTAAAAATTGCAGGAAAGAAATAAGTGCGATAAGTAAATAAATAAGAACGAACGCACCGATGTATCCTGGTTCACCACAACCCGTGGCTAGTCCAGTCCCCGAGAGACTCTCTCGAGATATCCACTAACACTGTTAAGCTTACGGGTGCTCAACAAACCTTTACAAACTGAGGACACAAGCCTCAACAACCTTTGCTCGAAGATACAACACTCCAAGACTTCAACCAAAGGAAACACAAGTTCCTTCTTACAATACAAGGGACTAACACTTCCCTTCAAGTGTATAAAACACTTAGCACTCACTTAAACAAGACTCTCTTAATAGAGTAGATATGAGTAAACAGATACGCTCAAGAACGCAACAACTTTCGTCAAGAATTTTGGCTCTCAAAACTTATGTAATGAATAGAAAGTGATGAACAATAGAGTATGCAAGCTATAGCAATAACATGATCAGTTGTTGTGTTTAGAAGACTGATTAGAAGCTGTATTAATAGTTGCAAAACCATGCATTACCGTTGCCTAATTGCCAATTAAGAATTGCTGATTTTACTCAGTGACAATCGATTGTCAAAATGCCACAATCGATTGTTTGCCAATCGTTCCAAAAATCATTCCCAGATTTTACGCTTAACAATCGATTATCTAAGATCAATAATCGATTACTGGCAACCTTCAAAAAATCATTTCCAGATTTTACTTAAAACAATCGATTGTCAGAAATCTACAATCGATTACTTGGCAACGTTCAAAAAATCTTTTTCAGATTTTATTTAAAACAATCGATTATTAGAAATCTATAATCGATTACCTGACGGTGTTTGAAAATATTTTGGCAACGGTCAATTACACAATCGATTATGCTGTGAGAACAATCGATTATATATCAATCTTTGAAAAATCAATTAGACACTGCCTTAATGCACTCGATTGTCAAAGGTACACAATCGATTATTTAGTGACTTTGAAAATGTCTGATAGACACTGCCTCAACACAATCGGTTGTCATAAGTTCACAATCGATTATATTGTTGCTTTGAAAAACTTTGTACACTGCCTAAGGTTCACAATTGATTGTCATGCAAATTTGAAAAATCTGATGCACACTGCCTTAACACAATCGATTGTCATAAGTTCACAATCGATTGTCATGCAGCTGACTTAACATAATCGATTATCATAAGTACATAATCGATTATCTTAGTCCAGATTTTAGAGGCATGTTTAAAAATCTTTTTGACTAATGTAAATATGCATGATTTAAAATCATTTTGCTTTAAATTAAATATGCATGATTTGATAAAAATGTTTTTACGAGAGAAGCCAAGTCTTGAGTCAAGTTATCGGATCAAGATCACAATTAAAGAACGACTCATGTATAACTTTATATCTTTGCTTGATCTTGGTCTTGTGCTTGAATCTCGTTATATATCAATTGCGCGCTTGTGCTTGGACCTCGTCATATGTCCATTGCGCATAGTTTGTCATTCATCAAAACCTACAAATATGAACACACGTTTTAGTATAGTGCCTTGAGAACGTGTTTCAACAATTTTCCCCTTTTTGATAATGGCAAACTTTAGTCGGGATATGCATATTTGATAATTCATAATGATGATTCAATACAA
Source organism: Nicotiana benthamiana (assembly GCA_034376525.1). Classification (NCBI taxonomy): domain Eukaryota; kingdom Viridiplantae; phylum Streptophyta; class Magnoliopsida; order Solanales; family Solanaceae; genus Nicotiana; species Nicotiana benthamiana. The sequence goes on from CM067332.1 coordinate 73,060,410, forward strand.
GTAAAGATATGCAACAATATGCAACAAGTCTCTAGTTCTCCCTCAACATATGAATTCCCCCTCAATTTATGCCAATAAAAAATTAGTGAATATCCCTTATTCTTCCCCCTTTTGCCATTAGCAAAAAAAATAGAATGAATAAGTAAATAACTTGTTTATTTATTAAACAAAAATATGAGTACAACAAAAGAAGACAATAAAACATAGAACAATAAACTAAAGAAATCATTCATTATCATCATTTCCCGCCTCGTCATCCGGCACTGCTTCATAAGGGACAAGTCCAGCATATGGATAATGAACATGGTCAAAATATCCATGGACCTCATATGTCAATTGATTGACAGAGGTGGTCAAAGAAGCAATTTGGTCGGAAATAGATTGAAGAGTAGGTTCTTGAGGCTGACGCGATCGACGAGTTGGAGGAGGAGCAGGAGCTACATGATCGCCGTCATGGGGAAAGGAGGATTCGGAAATTTCCCATTTCTTGGTGCTCTTTTTTAGCGGACCGATAGAGGTGTTGAACCCGGAGGCTTCAAGAAAATTCATAATAAGGAGGGCATAGGGAAGTGGTCTATCGTCCCCGAAAGCATCAAGCATGTGAATTTTGACGAACTTACACCAATGATGTGAGCTCCGGTTATAATGGCATGTATGAGCTTTGCGTCCTCTTGGGAGAGAGTGGTATGGTTATGTTTGCGAGGCTTGAGGACTCGGGTTATGAAATAGAAAATCAAACGATATTCGGGGAGCATTCCCGTAATGGTAGGACGTCGAGTAGATAGATTAGGATCATAAGCTCCAAGTCCTATTTGGTTTAGGAGAATTTTCTCATCAAATAAGGCGCCGGCTTCTCTAATGTAGAGAGAGATGTTTTCCCTACTTCGAGGCAGGTGAGAAATGCGAGGAGGAAGAATGTCACGCTTTTCGAATTTTGTCAAGAATCTAGTTAGCTCGGTTTCAGAATTGAATTGTAAAATAGACCCATCTTGGTAAGGGAAATTTGGAGGAGGAGGAGCAGCTGAAGAAGATGCACCATGTCTACCTGAACGGGAACGTTTAGTGTGTCTGCCTGACATTTTGAATAAGTAGAAATGGCCTTTGTAAGAAGCTTGAAAGATTTTTGAAATTTTGGGAGCTAAGATTGATGCTTGAGTGAAGAAATTGAAGGCATATGGTACCTATTTATAATAAGGAAGATGGCATTTCATTTATGGTGAAAATCTGCAGAAATTTATTAGCTAAAACGGTCAGAAACGGTAAGAAAAATTTTCACTGACCGTTACACAATCGATTGTGGAATTGAAACAATCGATTGTTATGGAGTTTTGACTTGAACTCGGAACTGACAAAAATCGATTGTGGGAATCTGGCAGGACCCAAACGGTAACAAATATTTGAATTACTGACAAAAAATAATCGATTGTTGAATTATGGTAATCGATTGTTGTGACACAGTGTGCACAGTGATTCAAATATTCTAATGTAGAGAGAGATGTTTTCCCCACTTCGAGGCAGGTGAGAAATGGAATGTAAGTTTTCGTTGGTTAAAGGGATTTCAACACCATTAATGTTTGTCACAAGCTCACCCTCGTCGTCCTCATGAAGATTAGAGTAGAAGGCTTGAATCAAGAGAGGATTAATGTGAGGATAGGATAGATATAGGAAATCAAGAAGTTGGCATTTCCTAAGCATGTTTGCAGCGGGGGCGCATGATTCAAGATATTTGCTTGTAGAAAAGCGAGGAGGAAGAATGTCACGCTTTTCGAATTTTGTCAAGAATCTAGTTAGCTCTGATACCAATTGTTAGAAAATACGCTTAACACTAAGTGGGGGTGAATAGCGTTATAATAAAAATTAGCATAAACTTGCGGAATTTAAAAATTGTAAGAAAGAAATAAGTGCGATAAGTAAATAAATAAGAACGAACGCACCGATGTATCCTGGTTCACCACAACCCGTGGCTAGTCCAGTCCCCGAGAGACTCTCTCGAGATTTCCACTAACACTGTTAAGCTTACGGGTGCTCAACAAACCTTTACAAACTGAGGACACAAGCCTCAACAACATTTGCTCGAAGATACAACACTCCAAGACTTCAACCAAAGGAAACACAAGTTCCTTCTTACAATACAAGGGACTAACACTTCCCTTCAAGTGTATAAAACACTTAGCACTCACTTAAACAAGACTCTCTTAATAGAGTATATATGAGTAAACAGATACGCTCAAGAACGCAACAACTTTCGTCAAGAATTTTGGCTCTCAAAACTTAAGTAATGAATAGAAAGTGATGAACAATAGAGTATGCAAGCTATACCAATAATATGATCAGTTGTTGTGTTTAGAAGACTGATTAGAAGCCGTATTAATAGTTGCAAAACCATGCATTACCGTTGCCTAATTGCCAATTAAGAATTGCTGATTTTACTCAGTGACAATCGATTGTCAAAATGCCACAATCGATTGTTTGCCAATCATTCCAAAAATCATTCCCAGGTTTTACGCTTAACAATCGATTATCTAAGATCAATAATCGATTACTGGCAAACTTCAAAAAATCATTTCCAGATTTTACTTAAAACAATCGATTGTCAGAAATCTACAATCGATTACTTGGCAACGTTCAAAAAATCTTTTTCAGATTTTATTTAAAACAATCGATTATTAGAAATCTATAATCGATTACCTGACGGTGTTTGAAAATATTTTGGCAACGGTCAATTACACAATCGATTATGCTGTGAGAACAATCGATTATATATCAGTCTTTGAAAAATCAATTAGACACTGCCTTAATGCACTCGATTGTCAAAGGTACACAATCGATTATTTAGTGACTTTGAAAATGTCTGATAGACACTGCCTCAACACAATCGATTGTCATAAGTTCACAATCGATTATTTTGTTGCTTTGAAAAACTTTGATGTACACTGCCTCAACACAATCGATTGTCATAAGGTTCACAATCGATTGTCATGCAGATTTGAAAAATCTGATGCACACTACCTTAACACAATCGATTGTCATAAGTTCACAATCGATTGTCATGCAGCTGACTTAACATAATCGATTATCATAAGTACATAATCGATTATCTTAGTCCAGATTTTAGAGGCATGTTTAAAAATCTTTTTGACTAAAGTAAATATGCATGATTTAAAATCATTTTACTTTAAATTAAATATGCATGATTTGATAAAAATGTTTTTACGAGAGAAGCCAAGTCTTGAGTCAAGTTATCGGATCAAGATCACAATTAAAGAACGACTCATGTATAACTTTATATCTTTGCTTGATCTTGGTCTTGTGCTTGAATCTCGTTATATATCAATTGCGCGCTTGTGCTTGGACCTCGTCATATGTCCATTGCGCATAGTTTGTCATTCATCAAGACCTACAAATATGAACACACATTTTAGTATAGTGCCTTGAGAACGTGTTTCAACAATACTTAAATCAATTGTAAACTTATTGATAGCTTGAATTGCTTAAATCACATTAAATTAGTAAACGAAATTCTAAAAGGATTTAAACTTCTTTTTCTTAAATTATTTAATGAGAATTGACCTTTCTTCGGATAATTTTTTTAATGATGACTTCTTGATTGACTGCCTATGTGTGTTTATTTTTGGAGCGGGTCGAACATCTTGGCAGATTAAATAGATGCATCTATGGTTGTCGTTCGACCCTCGACGGTGCATGATTTATTTCCTATTAGAGCAGGTCGTATGTCTTCGGCGTGATTTGCACATGCTTGTATTGCTGCCTTGAACTTATTAAAGTTGTTATTGTCTCTTCATGGCTTGAGAATATTTGGATACTAATGAAAAGAAATTTTGGAAATTTTCGATAAACGAATTAATTATTTACTTGTTTCCTTCTATCGAATTAAAATCATGTTTATAGAGATTTACGATTTAATGTATTATTGACATCATTATTGGACCACTAGAAGTCGACCATCTCGTCTCTACTTCTTCGAGATTAGACGGGATACTTATTGAGTACATATTATTTTCATACTCATACTACACTTCTGTGCATTTTTGTTGCACATGTTTATGTAACTCTAGTGGCCTACTGGGCGTAGCAGCATGGTTGATACGGAGACTTAGGTGACCTGCACTTCTCGAGGCGACCCGCAACCAACAGAGTCTCTTCTAGTTATCTGTATTTATTTTCTGTCAAATATTGCGTTCCAGACAATTGTTGTGTTTTATTCCCTTCTTAGTAAATACTCATGCATTTGTGACATCGGGTTCTGGGATGGTTTTAAAATATTTCTTATTAATTGCCTATCATTTAGATTGAATTAAAGCGGTTATCTTTTCATTTATAAAATTGAAGCATTTAGTTGGCTTGCCTGACAGCAGTATTAGGCGCAACCATGACCCTTGGTGGATTTTGGGTCGTGACAAATACTGGTACAACTTTCTCTTTAAAAGAGATATTCACCATATAGATGTTGATTAATAGGTGGTAGTGCAAAATTAATTGAGAGCTTTAGAAGCTAATTATTACTATTTTAGAGGAAAAAATTAATTATCTATAAGGCATTATGTTGTAGTAAGTCTCAAAGAAACTTATTTAGTTTCTAAGATATTCGCGAAAACGGTTGGTTATATTGAGACTATAAATAAAGGAAAGATTTAATATTTTCTAATGTTAAACCTTATAGCGGGTAATATGTATGTAAAAAATTACTCGCTTTATTCTCCAGTTTGTACTACACATATAAAAGCATACCACAATAAAGTGGATGTCTATTGATATAAAAACTCAAATCATAATAAACTTGGACTTTATTGATAACTGCACACATCATGGTATAAAACCTGAACTTTATCAATATTGATAATTTATTCAGTTGGTATAATTGATTTAGCCATTTTAATTGAAGTATGATGTGCAAAAGTAAAAGATAATTCACATGGATAAATATTAAAGAACTAAAAAGTTGTTTATGGATTTTCTTATGTTGCTTGTTCACATTAATTAATAAACCAATTAAAATTTAGATTGAATCGCATGAACCTTTAAAATATCAAAGGTGAATGTGGGTCCATTCACCTGCCACGTATACCACATAAAATGCATCTATGAGATGGTTACATGTGAGATTATTATTAACCCGCAACCTGATATTTGCGGGGTAACTTGCTCAATAATTTAATTTAGAGCATAATTTCCAAATTTCTATTCCAGATAGTTCATCTTGATAAGTTGGTTTACATCACAGTTGATTTAAAAAAATAATTTATTGAGTGCCTCCAGTTAATAGCTAAATTCTTGCTTATGAGAACAAAGTTATCCATATCAGTTTGATATAGGTTATACGAAAGTATATTACATTCTCCCCTTACAAATGGTTTATGGTCGGGAATCAAATAATTTCATCTTAATATTATTATTGATGTTCACTGTATATTTTGATTAACACTATAACGCACAAAGATGGATTTTCAAATTTGAAGAAGCAAATTAGTTTTTCTAACATAAAGGGGAGACATGATACAACAGTTGAGAAAAAGTTACATGGAATGAATTGTTATTTATGTATTTAGATCCTCGAATTAGATAATATGAACTTGAAGTTCATAAAAAGATAATTCATCTGCAATTATATAACAAAGCATGCTAGATGCATTTGCTGACCTAAGGAAAGTAACTATATTATCACTGAAAATGCTCCTATTAGAATAAGTCATAGAAGAACAAAGTCAATAGTACGTTTAAAGGGCGTAGAGAAATCAATTTCAAATAAAAGTCTTGATAAAAAAGGTGAGCAAATAATCAAAATGATCATAATAAATAGGCAAGTGATCTAGAAGATCACATGACATAACATTTCATAAAATCTCAGGAGAAGTTAAGGTGCCTGAAAATACGAAGGAAAAGATCTCTATACTATGTCTTTATGAAAAAATATTGGAACCTATATAAAATGGTCGTCGACGACATCTATCATAGCGCTAAGTATAGATGTGGTCCTCAAGTCTGTCGAATACAGACACAAAAATATTAGCCTAATAGAAGGAACACAATTCAAATAAAATTGGTTTCATATGAAAGACGTGTAGTTTTGGACATGTAGTTCAAACACTAAAGTATAAATAATATGCGCAATCAGTTTTCGATATCTTAGTTGTTTAGCATAACATGAAAACTTGATATGCATCTAATTAAAGTCTATTGTATGACTTATATGACTTAACTTATATAACAATCATTGAAGAATTTAAATTGCTTGAAGCATATACAATTCTTGGTCCTGAAGTATCATATCCTAAGTGCTATTTGCGCACATATGTATCTTGCTACAACTATAAGCATGATAATGTGACATCGAGGATTTTCAAAGTGCAACATATTCATGGGAGTCAATATGGCTATTTTATTGATCAACTTTATGCCGACATCACCTTCAAGAAGCTAGTGCACAAGATTGGAATGCGAAAGCTCAAGGATGTGAACAGATGCTCTCATGGGAGTTAATACGCGTTGCACTCTTTTTCCTTACAAGGTTTTTTCTCATAAGGTTTTTAATGAGGCACCCATAAGGCATATTATTTAACGTATGTACTCTGTTTCCTTCTCTAGAATTTGTCTTCCACTAGGTTTTATTTTGGTTAAAGTTTTAACGAGGCACATTATCTGTTGACTAGACATTCAAGGGGGAGTGTTATAAATAGAATTGTATTTAAGGTGAATATCTATATTTGAGAGAGATTCTAGGTTTTGTTACTTGGTGGCTAAGTTATTCTTTCCCTATAAATAGAGTAATCCATTGTAATTCATCCCAAATCAATAAGAATTTTCTCTCTACTTTTCTATGTAATACTCATCATCTTCTCTTATTGTTTATAACAGTCTTCTTTTTAACTAATTTTTTTAGTCTCAACAACCCACCGATAGCTAACTACAATGGTTAAGCGTAGATAATAATAATAATATTTACAATGGTGTCATTGTTTAACAAAAAATAAGATTTTCTGTCAAAGTCTATTTTAAAAGTACTCTAGTTACTCATAATCAAGAAAAGAAATATTTTTGCAATAAGAAAGAAAAATTAGAATGTGAAATAACAAAGTAATTAGTATAAAGCAATAGTAAAATAATTATATTCCAATAATAATCAGAAAGTGTACGTACAAATGACATTTATATTCCTTATATAGTCATCTCTAAGTATAATGTAAGGTCTTTTTCCCTTTATGATCAAGTCATTATGAGCATTAATGACATTAATGGAATGTTATAATTGATAATTTTAACTGTTTCGTGAAGATTCTGTAACGTTTGTAATCATTCATGCTAAGGACCAATAAATCTGTCATTTTTGCTGATACTTATTAATCCTCTCATCTTTTTAAGTGCTCTTTTCAAGCTCACTTTTTAGTGATTCACATGTCTTGTCATATGTCAGCCACATAATTAATCCTATGTGTAATATTTATTTTCCCAATACAGTCATAATATAATATTTATCCAGGGTTTTCATAAACACGTAAGTTTTGAAAAGAGTGAGTACTTGTTAATAGGGTTTAGCGAAGGACCATAATGAAAAAGTTATAAATGAGCCAAAATGGCAAATGAGGAATCAACTCAACTACTCAAGCTGTTGGCGAAACTAGAGAATGAGTAATTTGTTCGAACTAATTGAGTAATTTTTATTTATACTTTGTATTTATATTAAAAATTTATTATATATGTATAAATATTTAATGTGAATTCACTAATTAAGACTAGAAGGGGAATCTTATTTCAACTATGCAAACTATAGGTCACGGGTTAGAGCCTTGGAAATAATCATTTATGTTTGCATTAGCCTATATCTCACATGTTAGAGTCGTGGAATCAACTACCAATACTTGCATTAGAGTAAATTATGTACAGTTACACCCTTTGGGCCTTGGGGTGCGACTTTTCCTACGTCTCTTAGGGTGCGACTCTTTCTACGCGCATTGGGGTGTGACTCTTCCCAAATCTTACGTGAATCAGCTCCTAATGCATGCTTGCATTAGCTATGTACAATTCACCTCTTGGAGTTCGACTCTTCCCGAACCCCCTAGGTGAATGGAGAACATATAAAAGTTCACGTGTCTTCCTTCAATACACATAGCCGTCAGTCAATTTTAAAATTCTTTTGCAGGACACAACAGTACATATTCCCCCCAGTAAAACCTAAATGCCACCATTACAAGGTAAGTCTTTGTTTTCCATATTAAGTTAGCAATTATTCTCTGTACATCTGTAGAAATTAAACTGACTCAGTAAATATTAAATTTCTCAGTAATTTATAGTACCTCGGATTGTGATGTTTAACTGTTCCGCTATACCTTAATAATCTCTCTCTCTCTCTGTTAATTGACATTAACTTTTTGAAACCAACCAATCCTAATATCTCGTATACAATACTCATCACATTATCTGATCTTTTAGTAGTATTTATAGATCCCTCTTCAACTTCATATTGCTTTCTCTTTCTCTTTTTCCTGCTTCTTTACTTAGGTTTTTGCCATATTATTTCATCACCTTCTTTATATTTTGTATTTTCAAGTAGAGGCGCTCCAAATTTTAGACTTTCTTATTATATCTATCAGTTGAATCTTATAGTTTCAAGTGGATTGATATCTATCATTTTTTGTAATATACATATGGATCTAAAGCTTTAAGAATGATCCTTTTCAGTTATTTTCTTTATTGCCCTTTGTAAATCTAGCCTTTTCTTGTTGTTGACTATTTAGGGTTAGGGTTAGAGATTTGAAGTACCCTTTTTTTCGTTTTATTATTTTTGTTCTAATTATTGCATGGATCAATGCATATTATTGCCAAAGATCTCATATCCTCAGTCAGTTTTTGCGGGTGGAGCATCATCAAGATTCACATAGCATTTTTAGGGCTTTTTAGCACTATGGCTTATTGATATGGGAATCTTGATGATGCTGCAGCGGCGAAAAATGGCTATTTTTGTAACATTTTTTATCCTCGTGGATCCAGATTCTGGGATATTGCTTCAACTTATGTGAAGCTGAAAAAGGTAAAAGTATTTCAATATCTTTTTATTTGATGGTTTACTGTTTTTCCATATATAGATTGTTTTGTTAAGAATGAAAACAATAGTAATGAGAAATTAAACAAATTCTTTAGATTGCTTCTTTTACTTGTCGATCTTACAGTTAGATGACAAAGGGTTCACCAATCAAATAGATCCATGATTTAAGTTTTTGAAAGTATAGGTTCAGAATTTAATATTCACATTATTTTGTTTTTTTACAAGTGACGAGCATAACAATTACAATTCCAATATAAACCCATGAGAAGTTTTGGCCATCATTTTGTTTTATTTTCTATTATTAGCCTTAGAAGCCGTGTGACAAGGAGATGGGTTCGATCCATAGAAATAGTCGGGCAAAAATGCAGTGTGCGGCCACATACGATAAATCATTACGATCCGGCCTTTTTCAAATCCCGTGTGTAGTAAAAGCTTAGTGTATCGAGTTACTCTTTAGAATTAGTAGGGGGTGGGGGGAGGGGGATTTATCTTCTACATTTCATAATCATAAAATATTTCTTGCCATTTATTTTTAGCAAAAATGCAGACTCAGTCCTTAGGGACACTTTCCCCATGGCCAGGTAGTGGGGAAGAGTTTGTAAAATTTACAATGAGTGGTATAATTTTTTCTTTTTCTGATTAATTGTTCTGAACTTTTCCGTACTAGTGGGATGCAGTAGCCAGTAAGTATGTCTGCACTTCAATTTCAATACTCCCTCCATTTTAATTGCGAACTTAATTTCTTTTTGGTCCATGCCAAAAAGAATAACCTCTTTTCTTATTTGAAAACAATTTACCTTTATGCAATGGTTTATAGCCACACAATATATGACTTATTTTACACCACAGGTTTGAAAGTTTTCTCTCTTTTCTTGAACTCTTGCCCAGTCAAATGGGTTGACATAAATTAAAACGGAGTTAGTAATATATACTATTAACTATAGAAAGTGAAATTTATTTTGTGTCAGTTTTGGATTCTGCAACTCCACTAACTCTTCTACTCATAATCTGTGCTTGACAATCTCTTGCTATTGTTTGTTACAGTTGATTTAAAGTTGGAGTACTTCTTTTGGGGCCTTTAGTAAATAATGCCTTCAGATTTTTGTATAAGAAGCAGACCAATGTGCAGTTCCAGGTCAGTAGCATATAAGTATATAGTACTCTTATTACAAGAAGTAATAGGTTGTTTTAATTTGTACATGGACTAAATCATTCCGGGCTTATATCCTTTGACTAATCCCACTTAAGAGGTGGGATAATATAATTTTAAGTTTTGATCGGATAAAGTGAGATATTAGGTAAATTTATTTTACTTTTGGTTGACGACATAAATTTATCTTGTCAATCAAACACCATCTAAATTTAATCACTCGTCTTATTCTACCTTATTCCGCATACCAAACAACTCCGAGAGTTTTGTGGTTATTGATATGGAAATCCCTTTAGTCGCTACAAAAGTTAGTATACTAGTCCTGATTAATAGAGTCCTATTTCTTGTTGTAAGTTATTTTGTCCAATCTTTCAGGAAAATCTTGGAGTTCATATTTTTTTTCTTTCTTCTTAGGTAGATCTAATGTGCCTAGGATATTATGTTGACTATTATGATGTAATATTGTTAATCTTTTTTTCAAATAAATCAAGATCTTATGACTTTGGGCTGTTATCTGGTTAATATTCCAGTGTTGGGTGTATTTTTTTCCTTGTATTTATTTGCATCATTCAACATTTTAATGATTACAGATCATTGATGAAACTGCTCAATCCATCAGGTCACTGAATCACCATAAAGGTTTAACAAGGTAACATCAGACCATGATGGCAGAGCTACATGATTTTTGAAGTTTTTAAGCAATTTTCATCACAGACAAGAGGGGTTGCTCTGATGGTAAGCAACCTCCACTTCCAATCGAGAGGTTGTGAGTTCGAGTTTTCCCAAGAGCAAGGTGGGAAGTTCTTCGCGGGAAGGATGCCGGGGTTCTATTTGGAAACAGCCTCTCTAATACAACCCTCCCCAGACCCATTAAGTGGGATTATACTGGGTTGTTGTTGTTATTCAACATTTTAATGAATTGAAGATTTTTCTATGGGAAGATTTGTTGCTAGTAGGTATATAAGAGCTCTAAACTTGCTGGGCTTTTGATTAGGTTCTGCTTTCCTTGTGCCACGTATAGAGGCCAAGAACTACAAACTCGGAGGAGTTGACCTTTATAAACTCACGACTAATGACCCCATAACATAAGAAAGTCGTGCAGTGTATTTGGGATGAAATTCTTGTGGTAATATTTGCAATGAATTAAGAATCTAAGCAAGCAGATTATGCAGTGTATATAAATAAAATATTACATTTTAGAGATATATAAAATATATTGAACATCTTTTGTCGGTATTTTTTTTTCACTTCTTTTAAATTTGAATACCTTTGAGTAACATAAGAAAGTCGTGAAGTGCAGAATCTGAACAAGCTCATTGTTTCACCTCGTGGCTTTTAGAAGGGCCTAAAGTGCATATTACAATTGTTGCAAAAGGCGAGGATATATTTTTAAATTTAAAAATAATTTAATTTTAAATTCTTTCATTTTATCCATTTATTCTTAATGAGAAATTTTTATAGTCGCACAAATGTCACGATCTCACAAACTTTTTACCCCTTAAGCTTCTAAGATCACGCTTTTTAAAAGTTTTTTTTTTTAAACTTTGTGTCAAATCAAATTAGCTCATTTAATACGAAATAGAGCTAAGTAGTTTTCTAGGGGTTTACTGTAAAATTTATCTTCTTGAGTATCAAAGATTTTGATTGTGCAGTTGTCTCGTAATCATTGTATTTTTTCCGTTTACCTAAATAAAGCATAATAGTAATTTCCTAAAATGTTGTCATCTTCAGTAGTAAAAGGATTTTAAAGAACGTAAAAACAGGTAATATTGCCATCTCCATTCAATTTTGCCATCAAGACATATACAACCCATTCAACCACCATTTTTCGTTTTGGTATTTTATCTCTATGTTGTTTCATTTTGATCCTTTAACTTTATTTATATGTTTCATTTTGATCCTTTAATTCTATTTTATATATTTTATTTTGGCCCTTTAACTATACTTTGTATGTTTAACTTTAATATAAAAGCTGAAATTATTGTAAAAAATATAGCCGTATATATGCACTAATATGAGGTGTAATAAATATCCAATTAAATATTGCCACCTGATTTTTCTCATTCATATCAAATGGGTCAATATTAAAAGGGATTTTTACCTATACATCCAATATAGCAAACCTTATTACCATTATTGTGCCTTGTTTGGTTATTACCCTCATATCCCATGTTTTTGTTACAAAATATATACCAAACGGATATTTCCTGATGTTCCATCCTTAATTAACGTCAGATAATTAAGGCTAAAATCTATTTTAAATAAATTGTAGCCTAAAATAACGCCTATATTTATGGCTTCTAATTAATCTTTGATTTTCTACCAAATAAATGCTAAATCAGTTAAGGTAAAATCTTAAATGCTCCTAATCTCTCCTCTAAACTGAACCGAATCTCTCTCCCTCCTCTCAAAAACCATTCACCAAGCGACCACCCTTCACTAACCTAGCCACAGAAGCCACCATGGTCGCCGCTCCACCCACCACCAGAAAACAACCACCACAACACCCCTCTCAAGCCAGAAGCAGTAGCCGCCCTAGCCGTCCACCCTCTTCCACCAACAACAACTATCCTACGCCTCCTCTGTCTCTAACGCCGACGACAATCTTCAGTCCAAAAATGAGGGAAATAGGAGCCGAAAACAGTCAGAAAAAAAAGAACAGAAAAAAACAAACAGAAGACAAGAGGAAACGAAAACAGAAAGATGAACTAAGGCTTGGTTTTGGTTTATGATTGTATGTTTTCTGACGTCTTTATTAAATTTCTTTTATATAAAAAGAATTGAGTCCAATCTAATTTCAAACTCAGAAATACAAAAAATATGTATATATTTTCGTTTTTCTTTTCACTTTCGGTTATGGAATTTGACTAGGGAAGAGTTGTTAATTATCGAGTGGTTAAATGTAGTCAATTGTAGTTAAATGTAGTTAAGGTTATATGAAGTGTTTCCAGTGAATTTTTAAAATGTAGTCAAATGTAGGTAAATGTAGTTAAGGTTATATGCAGTGTTCCAGTGAGTTTTAATAATGTAGTCAAATGTAGTTAAGGTTATATGAAGTGTTTCCAGTGAATTTTTAAAATGTAGTCAAATGTTAGTAGGGATATTTTTTGCATTTCTCGGACAAGATTATCAGTACTACTAACTTACATCCAATAGAGGTTGCTCTTTGTCTATCTGTGATCTATTTTATAAGCTTTCTCTGTTTTAATGTTAGTTGGATCCGAGGTTCTTGGCTTCACAAAGAGCCTAAAAAAAAAATTCCAATGCAGTGCTTTTGTGGTTGCTAACCGCTGCCTGTATTAAGACGGGACGACCACAAATTGCAAGACGGGCAATCGATCTTGCTGAGAGACGCTTATCTAAGGACGTGTGGCCTGAATATTATGATGGAAAAGTAGGAAGATATATTGGTAAACAAGCAAGAAAGTATCAGACGTGGTCAATCGCAGGATATCTTGTAGCAAAGATGTTGCTGAAGGATCCTTCACACTTGGGAATGATCGCGTTGGAAGAGGACAAGCAAATGAAGCCTGTAATGAAGCAAAATGTAGTCAAATGTAGTTAAGGTTATATGTACTGTTTCCAGTGTGTTTTTAAAATGTAGTCAAATGTAGGTAAATGTAGTTAAGGTTATATGCAGTGTTTCCAGTGTGTTTTTAAAATGTAGTCAAATTTTTGTAGTTATATGAACTTTGTTGTTAATTGTAGTTACTTGTAGTTAATCGTAGTCAGTTGAAAAATATGTCTGAATAACGTATTTTTTTGTATCTACTGGATGGTATGAGTTGCTCAAAACTACAAATGGCATTTCTATGCAACGTCAATTCATTATTCATTGTTCAAGACAAGAAGTTTAATCCGAAAACATAACAGCACAAAATGTGCTGCAACAGTACATGTAGCATTGGACTTCCAACAATTTGTAGTTATGCAATTGTAGTTATATGTAGTATAGATGTGTAGTTATATGCAATTGTAGGTAATTGTAGTCACTACATTAGTACAATTAACTACAAATTTGATTCAACAGTACATTTTGCCAATTAACTTAAATTAACTCCAAAAAACTACAATTAACTACAATTTGTATTTTTGATGAAACAATTTTCAAAAAGTATTTTTGATGAAAAGTTATTTGTGTTTAATTAATTAATTTAAAATATACTTTTGATCAACAATCAGTATTTGGCCAAACTTTTAAAAATTGTTTCTAAATGTATTTTTCATAAAAATAAAATTTTTAAAAGTTAAGTTTTTCTGCTCTAAAAAATTGTTTTTATTTCTATTCAAAATCAGTTTTTCGCTTCTAAAAGTTTTGGCCAAATATTATAATGTTAAGAAAAATAATGGAAAAATGCATTCCACAAAGAATGCATTTTTGAAACCCAACGTCGAACTTTGAGTATATAAAATCCATCTTCAAAAATTCAAAATCTTATTTCGACTTTTTTTTTTATTTTTTGAAATATTAAAATCAATGTTTTCTATTTTACTTTCTAAAATTATTTAAAAACATTATTGTGAATAATTGGAATAAACTAATTAAAAAGAAATTATGAAAAGTGAGAGGCTTAACCCTCACTGGAAGAGCATTAACCGACAGATGACAAGATCTTCCATTATAAATGTGCAAAAAAAATATATGAAAAGATCTTGTTCCACAAATCAAGCCTCTAATTGTTCCACAAATCAAGCCTTTAATTAATAGTTGATCCTTAAACCTTAAAGATAAATTTTGGTACATAAATTGAAAGGTGGTATACTTAAATGTAATAAACACTAACCTTAAACATGAGTGGTTATAAGGTTTGCTATATGAGATGTATATGTAAAAATCCCATATTAAAATACCCGAACCCGCATGTATTTTTTCATTCACTGTTGCCCCATCTTCATTCTCTAAGTTTTAAACCTTTCATCTTCCGATTTTATACCTGCCCCATTTAGATGAAATAAACCCACAAAAAATATGGTTGGGTTCAAGTATTTTGGTATTGAACTGTTTGATATAGATAAAAAAAATCAGGTGATAATATTTAATTGGATATTTATTACACCTCAAATTTGTGTATACAAATATGCTATATTTTTTGCACTGATTTTAGTTTTTGTATTGAAGTGAAACATATAAAATAAGTTGAATGGCCAAAATGGAACAAAGTAGAAATAGAGTGCCAAAATAAAAAATGGTACCAAATTAAATATGCTATATATATATTTGGCCTTTTGACATCAAATGTATAATATATCATATTACCATACTATATTATAAATGTGAAGAATAAAGTGAGAATTTAAAAGACTAAAATACCATATAAGATTAATAGACTATTATGGCCTTTAACAACTATTTATTCCTTAATATACAAACCTGCAAAACTAAAGTAGGCCCTCTCCTACTCGGTACTCTTAAAAGGGAAAGAATATGAGAAGTCACATTTAAAGATTTAGTAAAGACTAAATTCATTTTGAGAATTGTACAAAAACTAACATGACAATATATGTGCAACAAAAAAGAAATTGATACCAATTAACAGGGATATACGTGATGATTCACGCAAAAGACATGCAAAAGTCCTGTACTAAATTTTTGTGTTTTATATCTTATAACTCCTAAATGTTTTAAAGAAAAAATATATATGCAGTGAAGAATATACTGCTTTAGTTAGCAAATTTTATATTATCATTTAGGGCTACACGTATTTATATATATATATATATATATATATATATATATATATATATATATATATATATATATATATATATGTTGGGATCGAAATAATATGTGTGCATACAAAAACTAACAATACAAAGCTTGACGGACAATAAATCAGGTGACAAAAGAGAAATATGTTAAACTAAGCATAAGTTTATAATAGTTTGATCAATTGATCTACATATGATAAAAATAATATAAAAGAAGAAAAACTATTGAGAGAAAAAATTTCTCCTAAACAAAATTTTTTAATGACTACTTTGTGATTTTTTTTTTTTTTGTGATCTTGTGAGAAGCTTGTCTTTCAAGAAAAGAATAAGACATATAAATGAGATTTAATCCTTATAGGAGTCTTTTTCCATTCCTTCAAGAAAGAGGGTCATAATAGATTAAAAATTCAAGGCAAATCCTAACAATCTCCTCTAGGCCTGAATTTTCTTGACAAAGTTGATTCACCTTCTTCACATAATCTTCATTACTGCTGCTTTCCATGATTAAGAATCGATATAGGTTGAAAATTTTGGCATTGGTTAAAAGAAGCACAAGTATAGGTTAAAAGGAGCCCACATGTTAAGAATAAACATGGGGCTAAAGAAGCTCATGCATTGAAAAGAAGCGTGATACTAAACTAGCCCAAATACACTCTTAACATGATGTGATATTGTCTGTTTTGAGCCAAGCCCGCATGGTTTTCTCCAAAAGGCCTCACACAATTAAGAGATCCCTACACCATATATATTGACTCCATATTTTTTCAACTACCAATGTTGACTTTGTTCACATACCCAATAATCTCACCCTCGAACTAACGTGGCCTATTATCACGATCCACGGGTCAATTTTTGAGATTACTATGTGCCATCCACATTGTTAGAGTATTATGGTAACCAAAGCCTGGAACTAGCTTCTTCTTGTGTGTGTGCCTCCACACACCATCACTCCACCATATCCATACTCGTCACGCTGAACGCGGTCTCTGATACCAATTGCTAGGCTAAACTAGTCCAAATACACTTTTAACAAGGTGTGAGCGACCGCTTTGGGTCAAGCCCGCACAGTTTTCCCGAAAATGCACTATAAGAAAGTATGAAATTTGCAACGATGTTTTAGCAACAATTGAAATATTATTGGCTAAAATATATAAATAGGAACAACTCCATAAATTTATTGTTGTAGCATAGACTTTTTGGCAACAAAATTTTATTGTTGGCAAATGTGTTAATGTTGTTGCCATATTCTACGGTTTAGACAATAAATTTTAAATTTTAAAAAATGGCCACTCGGTTCTAGCAACAACTATAGTATTGTTGCTGAATTTTAATAAATGGCAACAACTAAATTTAGTTGTTGCAAAAAATAGAATTTTTACTAGGGGTGTTCAAATCGATCCGAAATCGAAAACCGAACCGAATCAAAGCTTAATGGCTTAATGATAACAGCTTAACGACTTAACGGACGGAGAACGGATTGAATCTTTTTTGTTAACGGCTTATCGGTTTGGGAACGGATTATTCAATTTTCCTAACCGATAATCCGTTAATCCGTTATATATATATAAACAAATTTACTTATATAATTATATAAGATCTTGACTCGATTCTTCATGGGAGCAAAAGTGATATTTCTGTAGCAGACTGGAGAGCACATACCAATTACAAAGGCTACAAAGAAAGTGATCCTCAAATATCCTGGTTCTGGAAGGTAAACGTTTCTCTTCTACTATCTATGTTTCAACATTATTGAGAAGTTTACACCTTTGCCCTTTCGATTCCTCTTTTTTCTTTGTTTCTTAAAGTCCTAGATTTCTGAATTCTATTCGTATCAAAGTGTTTGCATTAGGTACACCACATTAGGAGCGGATATCGCATTATAAGGACGAGTTCAATTGAATTTATAACTTTCATCATGCAGCATAAATTTATGTATAAAAATTTACAAAAATATAATAAATAAAAAATATGAACCTAAAGCTTTAAAAATATATAAGTTTATTGCGAAAGAAAACCTTAAATATTGATTCCTGAAAATTTAAATCCTGACTCTACGCCACGTATTATATGTTCTTTTACATACAAAAGGAATAATGCAGTCAAACAAGCACCCTGAGCATTCATTTCTCTCCAAGAGCCAACTAAGCAACCTTACAGAGATTATTTTTTTATAATAATCTTATTTATTTCGAATATGTTTGAATATTAAAACAAATTATTATTATAACAAACTTATATTATAGTAGCATATAGAATTTGGTTTGGGATTAACTTTGTATTTATAATAAATGTTGTTAATTAAAAATATTATTATATGGAGTTTCGAGTGAACTTTTGGAGTCCTATAGATTATTTTCCAGTTTTATTCGGTAATAAAAATTCACTGAGACAAATAATTCAAATTCATTTCGAAGTTTACTAAAGGAGTATAGCAAACACACCCTGTCGGAGTTATTCATTTTAGGATACGTAAGAAGACTACAAACTAGTTTTCCCCTTTATGAAGAACTTTGACATGGTATGCTAGGCGAATCCAGAATTTGAAGATTTCGGATACCAAATTTCACCCTAGGCATCTTATAATTTAGGTGGTCCAAATAGGACACACCATGTGTTGTACTCCTTTAGCACCATCTTTGGACGATAAACTTTCATTATATTTTCCAACTGCTAAATATAAATAGTTCTTATCGTAATTGTTAAATGTAAATAGTTTCTATCGCGAACTAAAATTGATAATATCTTATAAATTTATATTAAGGTTGTATTCTGGGTCGGGTTCGGGCCTAAATTGGCTGGGCCAAACGGTCCCGGGCTTTGGCGAGCCCGATCTTTAACGGTACCGGTCCAAATGGTCCCAGTCTTCACGGTCCCAATGGGTGGAATCGGCCCGCGGTGGTCCTAACCCACATGGTCCCTGGGCTTAATGGGTCAGGTCCATGGGCCTAACTGGTTTTTTTCGTTCCGGGCTATATTTTTTTTTTAAAAATTTATCTAAAGCAATTTTTTGCAAACTATATATGTATATACTAATACATACTATTTATATATAGCTATATAAATATATATAGTATATATAGTGTGTATATATAAGGGTGTATTATGTGTATATATAATTATATATTGCTTATATAATATATAGTCTATATATATAGTCTCTCTATATCTATATATATATAAATATATATATATATATATATATATATATATATATATATATATATATATATATATATATAACAAATTTAAACACAAAATAAATTGCAAAGAAATATTCAAAAATGTCTTATAATTTTTATTATTACAATATTAACAAAGAATAAAAATATCTTTCTTAGTCTTCCTTCCCCCAATGGAATGAGCACAACAAGGTACTAATACCACCATTAAAAGGGAAAAAAAAACTAATGAAGATGCACCAAAATACAAGTTACATAATAGTCTATGTATTATCTCTAACAATTCTCATAATTACTTTAAGGTTCGGAGGAATTTTCGGTGAAAAAGAAGCTTGTTCATCACCGCTTCCGGGCGAAGCAACATCCTACTGTCACGACCTGAATTTTCTACCCTCGATAGTCATGATGGCGTCTACTAATGGAAGCTAGCCAAGCCAAATCTTAATCACTTTTTCATTATAATATACTCGTTTTTAATAATTATCAGAAATAGCATGAAATAACGGAAATAAATAAATAAATTAGCGGAAGTCTTTCATTAAAGAAGCTAAAAATGCAAAAATCCAACATATCCTATACCCAAGACTGGTGTCATAATACTCACGAACTACTAAAAGTACTAAATACAATCGTCTGAAAGAAAATATAATTGTTTGTCTCGAATACAATGAGATAAACGACTAAAATAAAGGATAGAGGAGACGTCGGGCCTGCGGACGCCTGCAAGGATACCTCGGTGTCTCGCTGGACTGAAGGCTAGCTCTCGTGCTACTGCTGCTGCTGTCCATGACCTGAATCTGTGCAAAAGAGCATAGAATGTAGCATCAGCACAACCGACCCCATGTGCTAGTAAGTGCCTAGTCTAACCCCGGCAAAGTAGTGACGAGGCTACACCGGACTACCATATAAACCTGTGTAGTAACGTAATATATTGCAGAAAAATAAATAAGTAATGAGCAGTTATAAGGAAGGGGGAGACATGTTGCGGAGAACAATATCAACCTAACATAAACCAAATAGATATATGAAAGAACAATACAACATTTACAACAATTCAATAACACTACTGTTGCGGCGCGTAACCCGATCCCTTATCAATAAACTCTGTTGCGGCGTGCAACCTGATCCCTTATCAATAAACTCTGTTGCGGCGTGTAACCTGATCCGTTATCAATTAAATCTGTTGTGGCGTGCAACCCGATCTATATACATATAGTTGTTACGGCGTGCAATCCGATCCAAATATGATATCTGTTGCAGTGTGAAACTCGATCCAATATAATATATGTTACGGCGTGCAACCCGATCCAACATAATATATGATGTAGCGTGCAACCCGATCTAATATAATATCTAAATATACAGCTTACAATGATCATGACAACAGTCCCGGCAAGGGATTAACCGTAATTTATACTATCCCTACAAGGGAGAGTCAGCTATAACCAATCTCAATTCAACTTCTAACATCTCTATTATCATCACTTCTAACTCATATTTTAACTTTCACGAAAATGAACAAAGCCATTGCTCAATACCACGGATTTACTCATTATTTCAATCACAAATATTAATTTAAGACTCACGGTCATGCTCGAAACCAACGTATAGATACTCGTCACCATGCCTATATGTTGTACTCAATAAGAAACAAGTAACAACTATGACTCAACTCCTAATCCCTCAAGCTAAGGCTAGACCGAACATTTACCTCGACTTCCACGGCCAAATCAAGCCACTATCACCGCTTTTCCTTTCGAATTCGGCTCCAAATCAATCAAATCTATACATAAACGAATTCATAACATCAATACATGCTAGACAAATCGACTCTAATGCCTAATTATAGTTTTTCAAGCATTCTTCTCAAAATTCCAATCGATCCCGGACCCACTTGGTCAGAACACGAGGTTCGGACCAAAATTATATCACCCATTCACCCACGAGCCCGAATATATAATTTATTTTCAAATTCGACCCAAAACGAGGTGTAAATTCAAAAAATCCTAACTCTACCCAAATCCCCCAATTTCTACCCTTAATTATATGTTTTAGGCTTACGAATTCATTAGATGTTGAAGAAGATGGAAATAAACAAGATAGATTACTAACCCAAGAAGTCTTTGGTGAAAGATAGCTTCAATGGATGCCTAAGGACCTTGGAGAAGAAGGAGTTCGTAAAAACTTGTGAGAAATCCCGCAATAACACTTCTGGGATTAAAAATATAACTAGGAAAAATTGCCATTCGCGTTCGCGAAGGGTAGCACATACTGACCATCGCGTTCGTGAGCTGGAGAATGCGAACCCGTAGAGTAAAAGGCTGGGGTCCAGAAATTTGTTCTATTCGAACGCGTAGGCTGCCACGCGAACGCGATGAGGAAATAATACAAGGCTACGTGAACGTGGTTACATGTATGCGAACACAAAGAGGAAAAGAAGACTGAGCTCTCATGGTCAAATAACTCTACGCGAACTCGAGGGCAGGGACGGGAACACGAAGGAGGAAAAAATTAGAGCATCGCGAACGCGAAAGGAATAATGCGAACGCGTAAAAGAAACTGGGTATGCAACAGCTGAAGCAAATCTGCAATTTTTCTAAGTTGGAAACCACTCAGAATCACCATTGAAACACTCCCGAGCCCTCGTGACTCCTAACCAAATACATGCACTAACTCAACAAGATCATATGAACTTAACCGTGCGATCAAATCGCCATAATAATATAAAAAATAATGAATCAAGCCTCAAAATCAATAGTTTTTCTTCAAACCTCATAAACTTTATAATTTATAACTTTAAGTCGGGAACACATCAAACGACATTCGATTTCAACAAAACTTTACAGAAATATCTTAAATTACATATGGACCTGTATTGGGTACTGGAACCAAAGTACGGGCCCGATACCAACACGTTCTAATCAATTTTCATTTCAATTTTACTTAATAATTTCAGAAAAATAATTTTACTCAAAAATTCATTTTTCGCGCTTGGTACCTCGAAATTCGATTCCGGACATATTCCCGAGTCTCATATTTTTCTATGGACCCTCCGAGACCGTCAAATCACGGGTCCGGTTTTGTTTATCCAAAATATTGACCGCAGTCAAATTTATTCATTTTAACACCAAAATTTAGCATTTTTCACAGAATTCCACATTTAAGCTTTCCGGTTACGCGTCCGGACTGTGCACGCAAATCAAGATTACTCAAAATGAGGTTTTTGAGGCCTCGAAGCACAGAATGGATAAGAAAACAGGTGATGACCTTTTGGGTCGTCACACTTGTTCAAGCTCCGCTAGCATTTCTTCATAAGCCTCGTCTATCTCCGATTGTGATTCTGCAAGTCCAAAATTTCTTTTTTCCGAATGAATCCAATCTCCGAAGAGTACTGATTTTTCTAAGTTCTTCCTCATAGACGCTCTATGATCACCAACTTGAAGTCTCGCTTGACTGAAAGCGCTCTCCGATGCTACTTTTGAAGCTTGAACACTTAAAATATCTCGAGTCATCCTTGAAAGAACCGGATAGTGTTTTTGTTTGTCCTTCCACCATTCCAAAAGATCAAAGATGCCGTCTCGATTTTCCTTTTCAAGGCCCTGCGGAAAATAAACTTGAAGCTCATTTAGTTGTGAACTATCACCAAAATTATCACCTTGAGAATCCCTGAACTCCGTCCAAGAACTAAGGGCTTTTAGACCCGCAGTTCTTTTAGATGATTGCGAACTAGAAGAAGTAGGAGTTGAAACATTTGGACTAGCATGATCTACAGCAAGTTGATAAACATTATAAATTATTTGAGAATTTATTTTAGTTGAGGCTTGTGCATCTCCAAGTGTAGCAAATTCCTCAGGTGAAAGTGGTAAAGCGTTATAAATTTTTGAATACCAAAATTGAGGACCTCCTAATTTTATTGTAGGATTTAACACTGCAGCAACACCAAAAATAGGGGAGATAGGGAAAAACTATTTTTTAAACTTAGCTTTGATAGAATTAATAGCTTCTTGATAAATTGCCCCACCCTCTGAAAATGTTGTAAATAAATCTACAAGTGCTGCAATATAGACTAACAGTTAGAAATAGTAGGATAATATTGGCGAGATAATTCATTTGTAGCAATATGAAATTGTTCAAAAAAGTTTACAAGCATTTAAACACTACTCCGCTCTTGATTTATAAGGTGTTCATCATCATCATCATCATCACCTACACGAGCATTATATGTTGCGCTTATTGGGTTCCTATATTCATATGCAACAACAAAACTTTCATACATGTAATTCCATCTAGTGGGACAGGATTTAGGAATCTTTCTTTCTCTAAGGCCAAATTCATCTTATTTGTCAAATAGTCTCTAAGCCTACTTTTACGGTTTGAATAAAAAAGCCAATTAAGAGCCATTTTAACATTTTCAATTTCTACATTTAAAACATTCATACCAGCACCGACGATTAAATGCTAAATATGACAAATACATCTAACATGAAAAATATTACTATATGCAGGATTTAGTATAGTTGTAAGCAAGCCTACATCATTAGTGTTACTAGAAGCATCATCCATTGAAACCGACATAATCTCTAATGCAAAAATATCTACAAATATCTGCAACTGTGTTAGCAATAAACTTACATGTGTGGCGTTAGTTAATTATTCTATAAGCAATAATGCGCTTTTGTACTATCCACTCCTCATCTATCTAATGACTTTTAACAGTTAGATAATCACAGTCATTACCATTTCTACCAATATCAATAGTAATAGCAATGCGACAACCTATATGAGTAAATAAATAGCGCAAATATTGTTCATATTCATGTTTGTATTTGTAAATATCGCTCTTTACAGTTGTGCAAGGCCATCCTTTATAAGTAGATTAAAAACTCTTATAATATAATGCACAAAATAAGGGTTACAAGGAAAACTATAGGGTAAACACATAACAGTAATCATTTTTGCAAATTCTTCACGATCTTTATTTGGATCATAGTATAAAATGCCACATGTAACAGTGTTAATTCCCGGTTGAACTATATTTGAACCTATACTAGGGTTAACTGTAGTATCTATATTTGTCCCCACTTGCGCAGCTTTCATTTGAAGAAATTTAGCTTTATCTCTAGGTTGTGTCTTTATGTGTCTAGTCAAACTACCGTACCACTATGGTCTACCGTAAATTTATGAACCAACAAAGCCCCATAAGTTTTACACTTAGCCTTAATTTGTTTTCTTTTTTGAGTAAAAAAGTGTCAAACAAGAGATGTTTCGGGCCGTTTTGAAGGTTGTCTATTAAAAGTAAGGGCTACTACAGAAGAGTCAGGCGGGGCGTCGGTTGGGTTATTAGCAGGACTAGTAGGTGTATCATCGAAATCCGGTTGCATTTCATCTAAATCATCATTTTTCTCGTCATTTTCAAAGATTGTTTCATTAGGATAAAGAGCATTCATAACTTCTTCATTTAATTGTTGACCTGGTGTAACATCATGACAAAATTGACTTCGGAAAATTGAAAACAAGGGTTATCACTATCAAGAATAACAGGTGGAGGAGGACGGGTAACAGGTCTGGGTCAGGAAGTCGGGGAAAGAGTAGTATCTTGGCGACTAGATTCATTAATTTTGGATTTTCCTTTACCACCAAACCTTTTTTTCAAAGAAAATGACATGTTAATTATAATTATAGAAGCTAAAACAAATAAAATTATAATATTAAACTTAAGAGTTGGAACGAGTTTACCGAATTGACGAACAACTTCTTGAAAATTGAATATCATTGAAGACTTGAATATTTCAATTCACCAACTTCACAACTTTTCACGAAATTGCAATAATAAAGTAAGCAATTATAGAAGAAAATTAGAGAGAGATTGATGAATTTGTGAGTAAAAAAGAAAGAATAACGGGGTATTTATAGTTGAGAATTGGAAAAAAATATAATTATAAAAAGTTTGGGGGTCAAATGACTATTTTTTAAAGTCACAAACAGTTGAAATTGAAGGCTAATGGATAGATTTTAAAAATCTAATCGTTAGTCAATTTTAAATTTTTTTTAAATAGCCGTTGGGGCTAATTAAGCCTGTTTGGCCCAGTTGAACCGGCCCAGGCCCACCTGCCGGTCCCGAGCTAAATGGTCCCGGGCTCACGGGCTATTTGGGTAGGACCGGTCCATCATGGGCCTTTGCACCATTTGAGACGGGCCCGCTTGAGACCGACTCATTTGGCCCGTTTGACCTCGGGCGGTCCAGGGCTGGGCCCGCACTACAATACTCCCTTAACTACACAATGAGCTGGCTATAAACTGGTTCAAATGGGCTTTTGTATAGAACAAAGTTCACTTTAGGCCCAAGTAGAATGCTTGAGGATTTTTTCCTAACTATATACCATATATAAAACCTTATTACCAAATATGTGCATAGTATGTATATTACCCGCCCAGTCCACAGTTTTCCTACAATTTATATACCTTTCATTTATTATGGCTGAATCTTCCATTATTAGCGAGCGAAAAATCAGGCAGAGAATCTGGGATTGATTTATTCTACATTAAATTCTCTCGAAACTGCGTAATTTTGAAACGGAAAGGAGATTTCTGTTCTTCATCTTCATCTTCATCTGTTCTTCCATATATTTTTCATCATTGATAGCCATTAAAAGGCTTCAAAGCTTTGAATTCAAATTTGGGTTTTCAAAAATCATTATTTGTTTGGATTGGTTTGAAAATAATCGGAAATACGATTTGGAGTTTATATCTCAATTTTGAGGGGTTTGGGTAAAGATTAGACTTAGTTTTGACTGAATTTTAGATTGAAACTCGAATAAGAAGAAGACATATTTCCCGAAACTGTAGATAAATTGCAGAATTGTAGATAAATTGTAGATTGGGAAGACTAAAACTTCTACAAATCTTCTACAATTATGTCGAAAATACCAATTATGCTACAACTGAAATGGGAATTGGGATATTAAAATTTAATGTATCCAATCTGTAGATATCTTGTAGATAAATAATAGATTATTTGTATTTTGATTATAGATGCATTATTTTCTATTTTCACAAATCTAAAACGACTAAAGCTTCTACAAAATCTTCTGCAAAAAACAATCTACAATTTATCTACTATTTTCTCATTTTTCTACAACACAATATACGTGCAACATGCTTCCTACCTATACTAAAATACAACAATGGACGAACATCGATTAAGAAAGTGTAAACAAATCCAGAAAATTAGTGATTTTTAAAATCCACTTCTATAAAATTAGAATTATAAAAATGCACTAATATAGGAAATTATTTGCCTAGAAAATGTTGTTAATAAACTATAGAAACGAAATCTAAAAAATTCCTACGTGAAAGGAATGGTTTCTTGTGCAACTGCTGATGTCGTTTTCATAATTGAAAAAAGGTAGAGCTAAGGTGTTTTAAAAAGAAAAAAAAAAGAACGTCGGCATGAATATTAAGTCTTTAAACAGAAAAAGGGCCCATTTTTGGTACCTTGAATTAAGAAGGGATATATGTTGTATTAATTATATCATTAATTTAAATTATGATATATAAATAATAATTTAATATGCTAAAATATAATTAACTCAAACCTTAAATATTAAAAGTAATAAGATTTAATATGTGATATAGAAAGATAAAAATCTAATGCTTGAAATAAGTGTTGGGCCGCTGCTACTGTCCAAGTTAACTGGATTTTTTCTGACTTTGGGGTAAATCGTTTATTTTATTTATTTTTTCAGTTTGGAGTCAATGATAATTGCACAAAAAAGATCAGTTGTGTTTGTTCAAATAAAAAAAGATAGAGCTTTCCCAATAGGCGCAACAGGCATAACAGAATGTCAGGCGTAGACACGAGGACAGGATTATGAGTTCGAGATTCAAATTCTTTTAAATTATTAGGTTTTAAATTAATAATTATACAAATTTAATAAATAATTATACAATAGATAGAGCTTGTTCAAATAAAAAAAGATAGAGCTTTCCCAATTGGCGCAACAGGCATAACAGAATGTCAGGCGTAGACACGAGGACAGGATTATGAGTTGGAGATTCAAATTCTTTTAAATTATTAGGTTTTAAATTAATAATTATACAAATTTAATAAATTTTTACGACAATTAGATCAATAATATTAGGTTCAGTCGAACCCGTTAATCGCATACTAGCTCCGCGCCTCTGATGCTAGCCAAAGTGCAAAGCCAATTCCTGCAATTCTTCAAAATCTGAGACACATTAAAAACAGAGCAAACATATTATTCACATTGCTGCAATACACAAAAAAATAAACCAAAACGAGCCGTTTCCTTTTGTTTTTTTCTTTTTGATAAAAGAAGCAATATTTAAACACAAGTCTCTCTCCTTGTTACAATGGCAAAGAAAAGCTCAAGATCAGGTGGCTGAAAATAACCCTCCTTGGGCGGAGGACGCTGTTGTTTGACGTAAACTCGTTTCTTTTTCGGCGGCGGCGGGCACAAAGAATTCACCATTATCCTACACGTGTCACGCCTTGGCGTCTTGCATCCTTCTTCATAATCACTATCTACCCCCTCCATCAATTCAACAATGACGTAAATATAAGTGTCGGTCGAAGTTTTCTTGAATGTTTCAAAAGTTTCTATGGCGAATAAATTTGTAGGAATAAAATGTTTTTTCCAGCAAAGTGTGTGTGTGTGTGTGTGTTTTTATATGGTTGGACTACTTTATATTGAATGGAAAAGGGGAGCGTTGGTGTGGGCTGTCAAAGGGAAAAAGCTTGTTCCTGAAGCTGCTTTTCTGACTTATATCCAATCGTGTGATGGAAGCTTTATTATCATTATCTTACGTGGCATAAAGTGTAGCAACTTTAACACGTGGAAACTTCTGATTTGTTGGCTGAAAGGTTAGATTCCCGCGAAAATGCTGAGAAATTGTGGGTATGAATTTAGACCACTCGAATTTTAATTTTTATTCATGTTGTATTTTTCTCTCCTAATGAAATGTGAACATGATATATACTTGATGATAATAATGGGCTCTATTCGATGCTTATTCCTTCTGTGGGCCAAATAAGTAATGGGCTATGGGCCCATGACGAGAGGAACTGTAGTCGAGAAATGGGAGAACTAGAGCAAAATACAAAATTGACTAATCTGGATTTTATCGATTATCATTTTATAATATTTAGAAATTTTTATTTTCTATAGCAAAGGTTGATATCTTATTTATTTTAAATAAATATTTTTTTAAATATTATATTTTATAGTTACTTTTTGATTTTTATAGTCAAATAATTATTTATAATTACCTCCTATTTTTAAGTCATAAAATACTTTATGTAATATTTTTTCTTTCTCATTCTTTCAGATTTTTCTCCACACACTCTCTCTCTCAACGCCAGTCTTTCTTCGTGAATACAATCACTATTCTCCATTTATTTATCTCCATTATCTCGTGAAATTTTCATTGTCAGTAGGCCAGGGCTCTGAATCAATATCGAAATCAAGCCCAAGAGAGAAAGATTCACTCCATTTTGATGGTCGTTGCTTTGCAATGAAACCCGGACATGGCCACTGCAATTTTTGCCTATCACCACCTCCATTGCTGCTTTTCTTTATCTACCAAATTAGTGACTACTAATAAAAGAAGACAATCTGCTATTGAAAATAAGTAATTTCTTTCATTTTTGCTAAATTTTGAGAATTTCGAGACATAATCGTGGCCCTCTTGACAACATAACATTAGGGTTATTCTTGAACTGAGCAACTTGAAATGTCTGTTACCTTTTTTTATTGTATTTCAATGTATCTCGTTGTATTATATGTATTTCATTTATTCATTGTCTTTTATTCGTTGCATTTCAATGTATCACAATGTATTCCATGTATTTCATTGTATTCAATGTCTCTCTATATTCCATAATGTATTCATATGCTTTTTTTAATTAATATAATTTATGTATTCAGATGTATATATATGTATTCAAATGTATCTGCAATATGAATTCATATGTTTTTGCACTATAGATGACCTGATATACTTCATGTATTCAATGTATTTTTAAGTATTTAACTTTATTCAATGTAATTATATAATTTCTCTGAAGATTGCTATATTTTTTGGATGTTTTTCGATTGAGAATCTTTTTTATAACTGAAAATACAAATTTTGTGTGTCATAATTGGGTTTGAGTTATATTAGGAGTCTATTATGTTAATTGATCCATTTTTTGTTTAAAACAACTGAATAGACCATGAATTGTGCTATTTACGTTATATATTTACAAATACATATCGTGAATACAGTCGAATACAATAATTTGTCTAACTATAATCTCTTATTTCACGTCGTGAATACAGTCGAATATAATATTTGTCTAAATGTAATCCTCTGTTTCATGCCGAGAAATGCTACTATATTTATGAATGCAGTAGCTTAAATACATTAAATATACTCTAAAAAAAACTAAAAATATAACTATACAATACAATATAGTAAATAATAGCTACAAATAGCTAATAACCACTAAACGATAATATTTTATGAAAATTTCTCATATATCTTATCAGTTACTTATTTTTTAGATAGCTAATAATATATATTTCTCGTAGAGATAGCTTCATTAAAGTCGTTTTCACGGGGCCGTCACTACAGGGACATCTTTTGGATTCTAATGAGTTACAGTCTCTAAAGTCTACAGACTCGTCATCGTGCAGTTCGTGGTAGAAATGACACCAGGTAGTTTAAAGGATTGCTAGTTAAGAATTAAATAGTGTATCCTGAGTTTTAGTTTCAGTTTAATTTTTTATGACAAAATTATTTACAATTGTTCTGAACTTAAAAATTTTTGTTCAAAATTTTAAGATAAAATAAATACTGGATAATTTCTAGATAGTATCGATGAAAATGATAAAAAATAGCACGGATTAACCAATTTTTAGACTGGTAATTGAAAAATAGTCATCGTGCAAAATCATTGAAAAATGGCCTTCTTTTGCAAAGTTATTGAAAAATAGATATTTATTTGCTGAAACACAAAAAGTTCCAGCATAATATATTAAAGACTGGTGCACCTGTGTATGAACTTCCAACATATTATGCTAGAACTCCAACACGCGAAAAGTTCCAACATAATAAACTGGAGATTGGAGCACATGTGTATGAACTTCCAGGATAATATACTGGAATTACAGCATATTATACTGGAATTCCAGTATATTATGCTGGAATATTTTTCGGATTTTGAACAATATTTTCGTATTTATCTTTACATGTAAAGTGATTAAATTTCAATTACTTTTAAAATTATAATTATTTTTAAACGACCATTTGTAAATCTAACTATTTTTTTGAATTTCTTCCCTGAGAATGGCTATATGTTCACTTAATTCTTAATTTTATCAAACGTTATTTGCTCAACAAGAAATCCGAGACGTTAGTTTAATTCGCATACATATTAGGTGATGACGAAAGATAATATATCAAAGTGACATTTGAAATCAATCCAAAATGTAACAAATTTTAAAATTATATTAATGCCTGAAATTATGATGATATATTACCTTTTAAAATAGTATCTTAATTATAAAATCAACGAGTGGGAATCTTTCACAACGTCTCTCTACTGGCTAATAACATGGCCAGTTCAGCCACTAAATTATAGCCTGTCATCTCCAATATCTGAGCTGTTTTTTCAACAAATCCATCTCTCTACTAGCTGTCATTTTTGATGCCTTACTACTATAAATATACTCCATTTCCACCATCATTTTGTGAATAAATCTCTCTTTTCTCCATTCAATTTCCTCATTTCTTCATCAAAATGGCTTCTGGTAGCATCATCAAGGCGTTCGTGACTTTCGTCTTTCTCGTTGTTATTACTGTTTCGGCTCAGGAGCCTAGTCTTGCACCAGCTCCGTCGCCTGATGCTGGGGCGGGTTTCTCTTTGCCGGTCTCTGGTGCTTTGATTGGAACTTCTTTGCTCGTGTCCTTATTTGCTGTATTAAGGCATTAAGAAGCTTGAGAGTTTGGATTTGCTTGAATGATGAAATGTTATTGTATTGATTCTTTGTTCTATTGTATATGGGATTTTGCAATGTGATGAAATAATACAATCTTTTGATTCTTACTCATAACAAAAATGTTTAACTTTATTGTCTCCAATGTGAAATGAAGAAAACTTTGAGCATGATGTCAATATATATTGGCCAAGTAGAAGAACACTAAAGATAGATAAAGGACAATGTTAATAACAAAAATGTTAACTTTATTGTCTCCAATGTGACAAGAAGAAAACTTTGAGCATAATGTCAATATTGCCCAAGTAGAAGAACACTAAAGATAGATAAAGAGCAATGTTAATATCGGTCAAAGATGTCTTTTAGGAGGCAAATTGGTTTGAAGTCAAATTATGCTGGGATTAATTATATTGTGATTAGTATTAGTTATATTGACAATAGTCATGCTGGAATAACTTATTCCACCATCTGACAAGTATAAATTAACATGGTACTATAAATCGTGGGATAATTTATCCCAGAATTAGTAACTAAACAGGGGATAAGACAGTACTAAATTTTTATCCTAAGATTATTTTTGCTTATCCATCATACTAAACGACTTCTTTGGGGTCGTTTGGTTGAAATACGGCTTATACTGGTATAAATTATGCCTGTAAGTTATGTTGGGATAAGTTATGCGGGGATTGTTGTTTATTCATTATTTGGTATGTTGTATTAAGAATAACAATTGCATAATCTCTAAGAAGAAGGTATAAGTTATACCGGTGCTAATTACCCCACCCTCTATTTAACACCGGGATAATTTATACATAGTTTGCTAACCAAACAGAGTATTAAGGTGATATTAAATTTTGATACCATCCTTATACATTCTTATACTCATACCAAACAACCCCTAAGGGGTCATGGTTGGAATACAATTTATACCGGTGTAAGCTATGCTGGGATTAATTATACAGGGATTGTTGTTTATTCATTATTTAGTATATTGTATTAAGATTGACAATTGCATAATTTTTAAGAAGAAGGTATAAGTTAGATGCTAATTACCCCACCTTCTATAAGGTATAAGTTATCCCGATGTTAAATTAACACCGGAATAACTTATATCTGGCTTGTTAACCAAACAAAGTATGATATTAAATTTTTATACCACATTTATACCTTCTTATACCTCATATCAAACAACCCCTTAGTGTTTAAGTTATAGAAGCATGTTTATCAAGAATTCTTTTATATAGTTCGTGCCATCTTTTAGAAGGAAGGCTTAGGAGAAAATTGAACTTGTAAGAAGATGAACCCAAATGGAGAAAGATCGTGTTGTAACTATGAGTGTTAAACAGGTGGGCCAGATTGGGCCGAGCCTTTATTTTTGGAGCTGTACGTAACACCTGTCAGTTTTGGATTGGTTCTTAAGGGGTTTAACGAGTTCGGGTTCATCTAGATAAAAATTGAACTGTACGGGTTACAGGTTGAGGGGGTTGGGCCGGGTCGGGTTTAGTGTACTTTAAATTATTTTTTTGGAATTTTGTATAACTATTGTAATTTATATTAATACTTTATATTAATTTAAAGATTACAAGTTATATTAATACTTTTTATTAATATAAATTGCAAGTGCTACATTTATTTCAAAATTCAAAATTAAAGTTTGCATTTTAAAAGTAAATTAACAAAAAAATAGTAAAACTAAAATTGCATGCATATAAATTAATAATACTTCAAATTAATCTAACAAACTAAAACATTAAGCATAAATACATCTAATAATCTCAAAATAACACAAATTGTCTTAAAATCTTAAATACGAATTTCCGGAGGACGCTAAAGACAATACTTTATATGCCTTCTTAAACTGTCTGTGCCAGACTCTGAATGAAAATTTAAGACTTGAACACAGTTCTTGCACTTTACTTTCTGACCTTCTTCATTTTCTTCTACCACCTCAAAGTGTTCCCATACATATGAGCGCACTCTAGAAGTACGAGGCATGATTTAACTTGAATTGAGATTTGAGATTTGAGAATTTGAGATTGAAACTTGAAACTTTGAAAATTGGAGAATGAGAGAAATTGAGATTGAGAAATGAGCATTGAGTGAAGAAATGAAGAAGAGGAGGGGGGATATTTATAGTTTTAGAGAATGTTAGTTTTGTAAATTGAAAAACGGTTAAAAATTTTAAAAAAAAGACTATTTATGCAATATTTACGTTGGCCAACGGACCAAATCAAGGTTTGACCGTTGCCAACGGTCAGTGGGTCCCACAAGTTTTGAAAATTAAAAAAAAATAGTCATTTGAACGGGGCTGGTTAATCCGGTAAGAGTTACTGTTCACTCTTCCGGGTTAAACCGGGCCGGTTACCCGTTTTCAAAAAAATAAATGGACCAACCCCCCTACCCAGTCAGCCCAGCCCCCTCAAACCGGTCTGGGCCGGTTTCGGGTTCAACCAGTATGGGCCGGTCCAAAACCGGGTCAACCCGACCCGTTTAACGCCCATAGTTGTAACTGGCCTTTATTAGTAGAGAAGATGCCTATAACACCCTCACAAATCATTGTATATTCTACATATAACTAACATGGTTGATATAAAATACAAATGAAAAGAAGCCAACACACACACTGCTACCTACTATTATTGCCAGGGGCATATTTAGGGGGACTGGAAGGAGGTTCAGCCGAACCCCCTTCGTTGAAAAATTACACTGTATATATAAGGCAAGATCTGTTTTTTATCTCTATATATTAGATTTTGAACCCCTTAACATAACGCAAAAGAGTAGCTTAGTGGTCAAGGGGTTCAAAATCTTCCTAAGGTTTTAGGTTCAATTCTCACTATCTAAATCATTTTTGCGTTTTTAATCCCCTTCATGCAGATTCCCACTGTTAATATTATGTCCTGGCAAAATGAGTAGTACCAGACATAGATGCTGCTCCAATATTGTTTTATCATTCCTCTCTCCTGTTGTGATTGCCACAGCTCATTGCATTAGGGAAGGAACAATAACAATTACAAACCCAATGAGTTCCCACCAGTGGGGTTTAGGGAGAGTAGTATGTCCGAAGACCATACCCCTAATCTCGGAGGGCATAGAAGATGTTTCCAATAGACCCTCAGCTAGAGACACATTAGGGAAGGAAGGCAGCAATATACGTTCTTCTTCCGCTCCCCCATAAGCAAAGCAGTGTTATGAACATAGCCTTCACAGTTGTACTTGTTAAATTAACACTAGAAAGGTGATAAAACTAGCACTTGGAAAAGAGAATACCATTCATCAGCTCATTTAACAAGCTGATTTCCATGTTGAAAGTGCATATCCGATACGACCCTTCCATCCTTGCAGTAGCCATTTACTATCTACATCGATCACGAAATTCTTGTCATATTCCTTGAATCGTTCTGTTGCCATTCTCATGATCTCCTCATCCAAAGGTAGCTGTCGAAAACCAGCTTTCATAATTCGGACTTGCCACCGCTTGTATGTTTCTGGCCGTTCAATTCTCTCAGCTGCTTCACACGTGATGACATTCATTGCCTCCCGACCAAGTATATTCTTTTCAATTAGCATCCTCTCGTGCACTTCCCGGGGAATATTAGCTTCAAGCATATCAAACAAGGATGAGTAATGGAAAAGAGCCTCGCGAAATCGTGTGATGGAAAATGGGGCATTATAAGCACCATTTACTATCCCCAGTATGAAAACATCTGGATTCAACTTCCTGATAAGATTCAGAACAACATTTCTGGGACTATTTACATCCACAGTCTCATCAAGTAGATTCCTAAAACGGTACAGACAGTTCGCCACAAGAACCTCACCCTTATTGATCTTAAGATCCTCGAGTGTAATCGCTTCCCACGTCTGCGCTATAGCAATGAACTCAAAAGGAACATTGAAACTCTCTGCATAATTAGCTAAGCGTCTCCCCGTTTCCTCAACCCTCACTGCTGGTCGAAATCCAGGATGTGGGAAATCAATCCCAGTTATATGAAGCTTGGGAGGTCCACCCGGTCTAGAAGAGAGGCGTTGTATGAGGGCAGGCCATTGGAAACCCCACATAATACCAATATCTATAATATGTACTATCGAAGCATTTTCAGCTAATTTCATAATCGCCTTATTTGAGAAAAAGCTAGAGATCTTCCTGAACGGGCAGGCAGCGAGCAGTAGCTGGTAACCTTTCAAGACATCAGCCGCTGATACAGGCCATGTAATAAGGGATCTATAGATATGAGTGCCAGAAACTGACATTCGTGCCTCAAGACCATCAGCAAAATAATATGCTAACCTCTGCATCCCGTCCCCCATTGGAGAAGAACTTTGTCTGATCTTCTTTAGAAGCTCATTTGCTGTCCTTCGATTTTCCACAGCAACAGCTTGTGCACAAAGTGTCAAGAGTGTTCTCAAGTCTATTACATCTCTTTTACCCCCTTGTTTCTTTGCTTGTGAATTCTTACTCAATTCCACTACATCTCGTTTACTCCCATGTTTCTTTCGTTGTGAATTCTTAACATTAGATCCCTTTGAAAGGCCGTTCTCTAACGCATTTCGCCTTGATATAATCTGCCAGGTCTCGCGAAGAGCTGATTCAACTTTTCCTGCGCTAGATAGCAGCACCCTATCGAACATTTCTGATCGAACAGTCGATTCAGAAAACACTTCAGAGTGCTTGCTATTTCTCTCCTCCGTTAAATCTACCACATCTTCTTGAAGAGTGTTTTTCTTCCCTCTTGACCTTTCAGGAGATTGCTTTTCTCCATATTTCTCAACTTTTACTACTGCATCTTTTCTCTCTTCATTCTGCTCGTTCCCCACGACATTATACCTCACATCAGCAAACAAACTATTGCCCCTAGGAATGAATTTACTTGCCTCCTCCACCCCTTTCTTAAACTGCATAATAGAATCGCTGTCACAAAATATGTCAGGAATCCTAAGTGTTCTCACAGGAGAATCCACCAGCACATCCGGGACAGTGCTTGACGAACTGTGAGGCGACCAAGAAGTTGAACGCAAAGCAACACCATCCAGAAAACGTGGCACGTGTGTCACATCATTCCCACCGAGATCAAGATTCACATCCATCATTTCCACCATTGTGAAAGCCACTACGGTCCATACTATTATATCCATTCTGGCCTAAATTGGACAGTTTCTCAAGATTCGGGGGAGGGGGGGTACTCCTCTCCGATAACTTCATAAAACGATCTTTCTGCAGCTCGAAGCGCTGCAGACTGTTGAAACATACAAGTCGTTTCTTCAATATCCTCTTCCATAAGCACCTGATTTATATACTTAAGCCCCACATAACTAAAATCATAATCCTCATCTGTAGTTGATGGGACTAAAGTATTTGATTGAAATGGACTAATATCAACATGATTATTGTTGACTAAATTATCACTAACTCTGACAGTATTAATCGGATTTGGATCAGTGAAAAATGAATGAGCTTCATCCTCCAATATAATTGCAGATCCTGCCTCATATAATCCCATGAAACCTCTATCAATTTTCATCTAGTCTGCAAGAAATAAGAGTCAAAACCCCAAAAAAGTCAATAACAAATAAAATCCTTCTTTCAATGATAAAAGTAACCATAAGTCCTTAACAATAACAACAATAAACCCTCGGCTCAGGTGAACATTGTCATATCACGATAAAAGTAACTTTAAAAGAAGGAATATTCATAACAGCACATCAAACTACAATACTCAGAACTTAAACCGCGAAAGAAATGAAAATTAATTACTTACTGGATATATAGTTTAAGAAAGAAAGAATGTTTTTGAAATATGTGATTTAAAAAAAATATTTGTGTGGCTATGAATTATTTTATTAACGAAATTGTTTTAAATACGAAGTTTAAAGCTATATTGTTTCTAAATATAGAAAGTTACCAAAATATATCACATAAATTGGGACAAATGGAGTAAATTTTTAGCTAGATCACCGGAATTGAGCTGACTACCAATACAGCAAAAGACAACGGTATCTTCCACAAGAAATTGAAACAATAAACAAAAAATACCACTTGTTTTTTTTTTTTTTAATATGAAGAGCGTAAAGGAATAAAACAGAAGCAGAAAGCTGAAATTTTGGTGGATGAATTTCTCAAGAAAAAAGCAGAACAGAGGAATTTACCTCTGCAATTTTGAGTCAAAGCAGGGAGCAGAGGGAAAACCAGAGAAAGAGAAAATGGGTATTAAATGAGAGTTCATTACTTAACTATCTGAATCATAGTACTATTTTTTTCATTTGTAACATAGAAAATCACTAATTTATGCCTATATTATTTAAAAAGTTACTTGGCTGAATTTCTCAAACTTCGGATATCTAAATATTTATTTCTCAACCTTTGTCTTTCTTCTCTTTTTAAAAACTTTTACTTTTAAAAAAAGATAATAGTTTTTTTATTTGTATTAGATTGTTGCTATTTTTATTTTTATTATTGTCAACATGGCTTCTTTACTAATATTTTTTTTAAACTTAGTGAATTTATTTTTCTTGAATCGAAGGCCTATCGGAAACGTCTATCTAGTGGTGTGCATTAGATTTATCGATTCGATTTTGACCCTTATCGATAATTATTTATCGATTATCGATTTGTGCATATGCTTATCGTTATCGTTTCAATAAGGTTTCGATTTTTCGATTTCGATTTATCAATTTTGGGGGCTTATCGAATTCGGTTATCGATTACACCAATAAGAAAATTTGCGGGATTCCACGGAAAGAATTCGCTATAAACACGCCTAACTTATATGGACAAAAAGAAGCTAAAATAAGACGAACACCATTTATAACATAAAAATTATATCAACAAGCACATGGAACAAAACTAAATTATGGGATCAAATGTATGCCACCAACACTCCAACGGTATAAAAAAACAAAACAAGACAAAATACATCATCACGACTAATTTTATTTTCCATGAATTTGAACTTCATTCCCTTGATTTTTAAATATGATCATTCCTTAAATGTGGTAGAGGAAATAATAGGGTAAGGGACTTCGGGTAAAGGAAAGGGTATAGGTTACGGAAAATGATATTGTATAGCCGCTTTCAAAATAATAGCGGAATATATATACATTCTGCATGTTATATTAATCTACACAAATAGGTAATTATTCATTTTATAAGTGTCTACAGTCTAGGAGTGTGCATTCGATTTTGACCCTTATCAATAATAATTTATCGATTATCGATCTGTACATATACTTATCGTTATCGTCTCAATAAGGTTTCGATTTTTTCGATTTCGATAACAAATAATCGATTTGATTTAACGATAAATTGATTCGAATGCACACCCCTAGATCAAATGGCTGTTCATGTACCTTTATCTTTGGAGGTGCAAGTAGAGGCCCGTTCACTTATGTTTTCTCATATGAATTTTTTGTCTCCGGCTATTAGGGATCCCATTTCCGTATCATAATAGTATATGAAAATTAGAGTTGTATTTAATATGAATATAATTTTGATTTGTTTTTGAGGTTTTGTTATTGATCTTGGTGAAAATTTTAAAAAATAATTTTTTAAAGTTCTTTAAATTTTTAAAAAATACCAAAAAATATTTTCAATTAAAAATTGAAAATTTTATGGCTTAAATTCTTATGTCCAAATGGGCTCTAATAGTGTTCACTATTAGTGATATTGTACATTTATAAATCTCTCTTACTTGACAACGTTGATCGGAAAAGTGAAGAAAAGGAAAAGGAAAAAAGATTCACACCCTTAACTGTAGTTGCTCGTCAAAATTAGGGCACACTGAGATGACGAGAATTACTCTTCTGCGTTACTCTTGCAATGGTCTTTTCTTTGCTATTCCTCGTTCTGGTTCGGCATTTACTATCAGAAATTATTCTTCATCTCGTAGAAATATTGAGAATATCAAGTGTTTAGATGATGCTCTGACTCTTTTTCGTCAAATGGTCAGAACTCAGCCTCTTCCTTCTGTTTTTAGCTTCTCCAAATTATTAAAGACTATGGTAAATATGAAGCATTACTCTTCTGTTGTTTCCCTTTTTCGACAAATGCTGAAATCTAATGTCCCAATTACTGATTACATCTTGAGTATAGTGATCAACAATTATTGCCTAATGCATCGTTCTGACTGTGGATTTTCAGTGTTAGCCATTTACTTGAAGAGTGGTATTCCATTTAATGTTGTCACATTTAACACCTTACTAAGGGGACTCTTTGCTGAAAATAAAATCGAAGATGCAGTTAACTTGTTCAAAAAGTTGGTGCGAGAGAATATTTGTGAGCCTAATGAAGTCATGTTTTCAATTGTCATGAATGGACTTAGCAAAATGGGTCATAATAAAAAAGCATTCGATTTGCTTAGGGTAATGGAACAAGGAAGCGTTAAGCTGGTCACAACTACCTACAACATTGTTATACATGCCCTATGCAAAGATAGAATGATAGACGCAGCTATTAGCCTTTCTGAAGAGATGAAACAAAAAGGCATTCCTCCAAGCGTTGTCACATATAATTCATTGATTGATGGTTGTTGTAAGCTTGGTCAGTGGGAAGAGGTTAGGACTTTGTTCTTCGAAATGGTAAATCTGAATATTTATCCAGATGTCTGCACCTTTAACATACTGACAGATGGTTTATGCAAAGAAGGAAAAGTTGAAGATGCGGAGGAGGTAATGAGACTCATGAATGGAAAAGGTGTGGAGCCTGATGTGGTCACCTACAATGTGATGATTGATGGATATTGCTTACGCGGTCAAATGGATAAAGCAAGGAGACTTTTCGATTCCATGATAGATAAGAGCATTAAGGCTGACATTGTTAGCTATAGCACGTTAATAAATGGATATTGTAAGAAAAAAAAATTGGATGAGGCCATGCATTTGTTTCGTGAAATTTCTCGAAATGGACCGAAACCTAACATTGTTACATATAGTACTATCTTGCAAGGCCTATTTGAAGTTGGAAGAGTTGACTTTGCACAAAAATTCTTTGCTGAGATGCTATCTATAGGGCTCAAACCTAATTTATACACTAATCGCATTTTGCTCCGTGGTTATTTTCAGAATGGACTTGTTGAAAAAGCTATGTCTCTATTTCATGAGTTGGAACAAAAAAGAGAAGATATTGATATTGAACTTTACACTGTTATGATTGACGGATTGTGCAAAAATGGTCAGCTCCACAAAGCTCATTCTATTTTTGAGAAGCTTCCTTTGATTGGATTGTTTCCCGATATAATTACATACACTACACTAATAATTGGACTATGTCTAGAAGGGTTGTTTGATGAAGCTAAAGATATGCTAAGAAAAATGGAGCATAATGGTTGTTCGCCAAACAACTGCACTTACAATGTTATTGTGCAAGGATTTCTCAAGTGTGGCAAAATTAGTGAAATGAACAATTTTTTAAAGGAAATGAGTAGAAGGGACTTCTCGTTTGATGCAAGTTCTGTAGAGTTATTAATAGACGTTTTAGCAAAGGATCCTTCTTTGCTTGACACAATACCACAATTTCACTCGGGAAGTTAGAAGTGAATATTTATTTTACTTGTTATCAGTATGATGTAATTTCCTTTTACGCGGTGAAAGAAATCGCATCCAAAATAGCAGAAGGTGAAAGCACGACAATTAGAACATTGCTTAAGCTTTCCAAGCTAGCTTATTTAACAGGTACCCCTGTTCTGATTTTTAATTCTTTTGCCGCTCTACTTTATGTTCAGAATCATATTTTATTGCACTCTTAATATGAGAAATAACTCGAGTTTCCTTGTGTATGCACATTATACGTCTAGGATTATCATTTCCAGTGGTATTTAGTTATCTTCAGGTATTATCATTTCCTAAGTTTTTGAATATCAATAACAACTTCCTGTCAGATGAGAAGCTTCTTTCTGTGATCCATGAGGGAGTGCAATGTGGTGCTTGCATGGGCCCTGGAGTCGATAATGTCATTCACGTTATGTCTTCTATACTGCTAATAACTGACCTTACCTTTTCATCCTTTTTATTCTTTTTGTTGCAGAGTAATACCAGCAATTATAAGAGTTTCCTGCAATAGCGCAACATGAGGAATTTTGCCTGTCTGAATATAAAACAATTAGGATTGGCGAGTCTCACATTCTTCTCAAGTGTAGAAATTGAAGGAGAAGTCTTTCATGGGGATGCTGCAAAGTCCAAGAAACAAGCAGAAGAAATGCTGCCAAGGTCGCTTATATAGCTTTAACAAAACGTAAGCTAATAGCCTTCTTTAGTTTCTACATTCTTTTGACATCTTTTCCAATTTCAGACAACCGTTTCCCTCGGACTTGGAAGATGGAATCTCCAAAACTGAACCTTACTTGGAAACTAAATCTCCAAAACAGTTCATTGGTGCTGAAAAGGTTACTGCCTCTTTTGAGAAGTCACCTTCTTCGGTGGTACCATGGTGGAATTTGATATCATGCTGCGAATATGTGAACTTCGTATTGGAAATGTACCTTCATCGTTTTTTTCTCCTTGAAAATATCTCATGTGGACAGAGTAGTAAAATTCCGTTCAAGTTAACTGTATTTTCTCATGTTGATAACTGATATTTCTTGAGGTCAGATCTGATATATATATATATATATATATATATATATATATATATATATATATTGAGTGCATATGCATCTACTATCTCGAGGTCAGATTCTATCTATAAATTTTTGATAAATATGGATATATATGAGGTGGCCCCGTTGCCTTTAAATTTTGGATCCGCCTTTGAGTTACTATTGTGTATCATGTGGAAGATTAAGGAGAAGAGTGTCGAGCGGCGTTTTCCTGAACTAGCTATGATGATGGGACAAAATCTTCATATCCTTGAGTTGTCACAGCAGCTTCATCTCTCAGTGAATTCATTTCTCTGCTTCTGCTCTTACTTTATCAAATCTGGCTTCTACTACTCCTCTTTTAAAAAAATTGCTTCAAAATGAGAGACAATATAAAAATTCTTTTATACTATTGAGTCACCAAATAATACTATAACTAATCGTCATGACTTGAAAAATAAGATATGTTACTTGCTCCACTTAGAGCCCGTTTGGATATAAAATTTGATGGAAGATTTTTTCCAAAAAAAATCATCCTTTTCGAAATCAGCATTTGTTCATAAAATTTTTAATTTTTACTTGAAGATGCATTTTGAAAATTTTTGAAAATTTGAAAAACTGCAAAAAACTGTTTTTCAAAATTCACTCCAATCATTCACAAAACATAAAAAACAACCCAAACTGCAATTTATGTCCAAACACAACTCTAAATTTCAAATACCATTTTCACTTGAAAAGGAATTTCACCCTTTTTTTGAATTTTACAATTATTAATGTCCAAACGCCTACTAAGTTATCCAAAACTCAAGTTTCAAAGAACCCAAATTTGTCCACTATCTATTGGAATGACATGAACCACAACTGACCCCAACTGGTTTGAAATTGCGCGGCATTTGATTGATTGATTGTTAGATGTCTAGATACCCATTTAAGGGGAAAATCAAGTACATATGTGTGTTAAATTTTCGGATCATATAAAGGGAAGATAATATGTTATGAATAACATACAAAGCACATAGATTAAAGAAGCCGATATAGCAAATATCAATTTGCCAGAACTCAGAAGCCTACATATTATTTCTTGGAGAAGAGTGTTCTCCCTGATTCTTGAATATAAAAGTAAAACTGCTCTTGTAAATTCAAACAGGACGTATCGTTGGATCAACTATCTCACTTGGTGCTGGCCAACTGTGCGCGGAGAAGCTTAGCAGCGGCTACCATGTTGCTGAGCGCGGGGTTAACTTCAGTATACTTGCGCGTCTTGAGGCCACAATCAGGGTTAACCCAAAGGATGTTGGTATCAAGAACTGCAAGCATTTTGCTGATTCTGTCAGCAATTTCTTCTACCGATGGAATCCTTGGCGAATGGATGTCGTATACTCCAGGGCCAATGCCAGCACCATACTTCACTCCTTCGCGGAAAACAGAAAGAAGCTTCTCATCTGACCTGGAGTTCTCGATCGTGATCACGTCAGCATCCATGTCGATAATTGAATGGATAATGTCATTGAAGTTTGAATAGCACATGTGGGTGTGAATCTGTCACAACAAATAGCAACAATGATCAGAATCATATAAAAGAAAGAGAAAATTTTACATACCTTTTTTTTACTAATCTCTATATACTTAGTGTCAAGAAATATTCAAGTTTCGAACTTTGTCATTTATAACTAATCAACTAAATACTATTTGTCAAATGAACAGATACTTGGAAGAAGGAGCTCAAATGTCCATGCTATAGCCTCTGAAACACTCGGATGTCAAGAGATTACGATGTCAATTAATGCAATGCCAAGGATGAAGTGATCCTTATTACAATATTCTAAACGATTTGAAAAAAGAAGAAAAAGAAGCTGAGAATTGTTTTGCTTTTGCATATGAGGGATGATTATGAGAGTTCTCAGATTGATATAAAGAGTTTGCACGGCTAGCTGGTGTATGGTCTGAAACTCGGTGGATAATAATCCGTGCTTCTACCCTTCTCTACTTAAAAAAACCACGTTTTTTTCGCGGCAGGGTTTGAACTCGTGACATGCACCTAACGTACACATCATGTGCTACGCTTTAACTACTGCAACAAAGCTCTGAGGTTAAGAAGAAAATTACTACCTTAAAGAAGAAGACCTCCCTAACACAAAACACCTCCCGGCTCTACCGAGCTCTTAGCTTTATCAAACAACTATTGGAAAGAAAGCACCAAGTTCACATATGAGAATTTGCTTATTAGTTTTCCATCCCTTGTTGCAATACGGTTGGACATTCTTATCCTTTTTCTTCCTGTTCTGTGGGATAAGGGTGCATGAATTTCGGATGATAGTTTAGTAGGATAATATATAGACTATCCAAGATAAATGTTTTGATGTAGGAAGATAACTTTTGAAGAAGAAGCTAGCATAAAATACTTTTGCACATAAAGAAAGGCAGCCTAGTACATTGAACTCCCGCTATGCACGGGGTCTAGGGAAGGGCAGGAACCACAAGGGTCTATTGTACGCA
The DNA here is from genome assembly GCA_034376525.1 of Nicotiana benthamiana. Taxonomy (NCBI): domain Eukaryota; kingdom Viridiplantae; phylum Streptophyta; class Magnoliopsida; order Solanales; family Solanaceae; genus Nicotiana; species Nicotiana benthamiana. The sequence continues at coordinate 73,104,569 of CM067332.1, forward strand.
GCCTTACCCTGCATTTCTGTAAGAGCCTGTTTCCACGGCTCGAAAGCTCCTGGTCACATGGCAGCAACTTTACAAGTTACGCCAGGGCACCCGCTCATACTTTTGCACACAGTTATAATTATATTTATAATGAAAACTTAGAGTGAATGTGGACCTGTGTAGTGTCTTGAACACCACAGTTAGTTATCCTGAATGAATGTACAGCCCAGTTCAAGTAGAAAGCTTCCTCGGACTTTCTAAGAGGCAAACCCTCTCTCAAAGCAGCTTCATCAATCTGAATGACATTAATGCCAGCCTTTTCAAGATCTTCAACCTCATCCTTAATAGCCAAAGCAATTTGATAGCAAGTCTCAAACCTAAAAAAACAACAGATCAGTTAAATTAGAAGTGCGGGGGCGGGAGGGGGGGGGGGTGTTGGAAGAAGAAAGATATGCTAGTGTGTTCAAGCTTAAAAGTTCGAACCTCGGCTGGTCATCTCTAACAAAAGACCAGTTTAAAATAGTAACAGGACCAGTAAGCATTCCCTTCATCGGGCGCTTACTCATGCTCTGTGCCAGTGAAGACCAAAAGACGGTCATTGGTTTTGGGCGACTAACATCACCATAGATAATTGGCGGCTTAACACAGCGGGATCCATATGATTGAACCCATCCATTGGCTGTAAAAGCAAAGCCAGATAATTGCTCCCCGAAATACTCAACCATATCGTTTCTCTGCATTTTGATGATGAAATTCAAGTGTTCTCAGCTTCTTTGGCATAAGCATATAGACAATTACTTGACTTATATATCTCACCTCCGGCTCTCCATGCACAAGAACATCAATGTCTAGCTCTTCCTGGAGTTTGACTACTTTGCTGATTTCCTCTGATATATACTTGACATATCCTTCCCCCGAGATCCTTCAATAGTCAGAGGAAAAAAAATTTAAGGCTGTTTTTATTTTTGGCCCTTCGGAAGAAATTAATTGCAGGTGCTAGCCCAAATATACAAAACATATACAATGATTACGTATATAATATGTATATTTATGTATATTATACTTAATATACAAAACATATACATTTGAAGGCTATTATCTTTTACGGCTCCCAAAAATTTAATATTCAGACATAAACCATAACAATATTAAAAAGAGTAACTGCACAAGTAGATAGCTAACTTGTTAGCCTTGTATTCCCGGCGAACTTTTCTTAGCTCTAACGTCTGAGGGAAAGAACCAATAGTAGTGGTTGGAAGAACAGGAAGATTCAGCTTCTTCTGTTGAGCTTCCAACCTTGCACTGACATTTGTGGCTCGACGATGATCAGAGCCCTTCAAAGAAGCAGCCTGAACATGAGATGCGAATTATGAGTCGATGATTCCAAACAGCTAAAATTATAAAAACAATATAAATTATAGAACGCCTAAATATACTTACAGCCTTCTGAACAGCCTCGTTAGTCACTCTGGGAGAGGATTTTCTGGAAGTGCGACCCGCAGCATTAGCAGAGAAGAATGCCTGCAGACAGAAACTTCATTGTAAAATATAAACAATATTAGGATTTAAAGATTCATTACTATTTGAATCCGATATGCTCTAGATTTATCTTTGCCTGATCCAGAATGATGATAAATCTTCCATGTAGATGATTAACATAAATATGTCAAAATACCTCGTCTCTTTGGCCAGCTAATGCCTTTGCCAATGCATTGACTTCCACCAATTTTTGTGCAGCAAATGCAAGCCATGACTTAATTTCTTCATCCAACTTAGTCTCATTCACTAAATCAACTGCAGTGTGGAGAAGCGAGCAGGACGTGGAGACCACAAGCTTGTCTGAAGAAAAATGCCCAAAAACGTCACTCATATGCTTCCAATAATGCACAGACTATGATTTTGTTATATATTGTTGCAAAGATTTCACTAATTTCATTTATTTCCTATTTCAAGATAAAGCAAAGAGCAAACCGGGGATTCACTTTACTGGTACACGTCTAAAAATCAACATGCAGACCAAAAGTGTAGAAAGTCTTCCAAAGTTTGGAAGACTAACATTCTATTGAAAAATGTGGTGATAACAAAGGATAATGGAATAACCAAACAGCCGAAATTGCTTGACTGCAGTACTTTAAAGCTTGAAACAGACCTTATGGTGCCTATTCTAGAGAATAAAAAAAATCAACAATTAACATAAATTTCTAGGCTTCTTGAGAACATACACGTGCTCAGATTTCACGATTTAACTTATAAATGTGCAGCTATAACGAATTACCTTTTCCGACTATGTTCTCCAGAGCTTGCAAGGTACTGAGAGAAGAAGCAAGATCATTAGCCCATATATTCCTCCCATCAACTACTCCAGCGAAAAGATACTTTTCAGAAGGAAAACCACTATTGATCAAATCAAGAGTCTTTGATCCACGAACTAGATCAAATCCCAAAGCAGTAACACCTCTTAAAGCGGTCACTGTTTTGAAAGCTTCAGCAGGAACATCAGTAAAGTATGTCTCAATGAGGACGTTTAAACCAGAAAGTGATGACTCTAATTCTGAGTAGGTATGAGAAAATGCCCGTAATTGATGAGAATCAAGATCTTTAACAAGAGTAGGCTCATCAAACTGAATCCAACTCGCACCAGCTTCCTTCAGCTCAGCAATTACTTCCCTAAATGAGCAGCACGATATAAGGCAGTTCTGGTGAACATTTTGAGATCGAAATACAGGAATAAGAAAATAATAGGGGAAATTTGTTTGATCTTACTTGTAAACAGGAAGAATCTTGTCAATCAGTGAGAGAAGAGGAAACGATATTTCAACACCTTTTGCTGCTTTTGATAACAAGAGGAAGGAAACTGGACCGACAAGGACAGGGACAGTGTCAACACCTAGCTGCAAAATCAAAAGGTTGAAACCAATATCAGCATACCAAATAATTTCAAAAGATTCAATTAATTGGAGGAACAAACTAAAACAACTGACATGTGGCTATCAGTTTATACTAGGAAAATATGAGTCAATACCACATCAGGATGGTTTTCAATAAAGACAACAAAATAGAGGTTACTAAGTGCAATTTTACTATGATACCGACGACACAAAGTGCTCAGCAGACCTCTAAGTAGAGTTGATCCTTTTCAGTATATCCTCGAATTATGCACCAGTCTTTTTGGTTTTCCTATTTAAATATGTAAATTAATCCTGAAACTTGAAATTTGTTACTACTCACAAGCAACAGCACCAGTTAAGTTGCTTAAGAACCATGAGGTCTCAGGTTCAACAGAGACAAAAGAACACTAGGCATTTTCATCCTATCTGTCCAAGCCTTGGTGGACAAAATTACCTAGAATTACCTAGTACTTGGTTGGAGATAGCAGGAATCCCGTGGAATCAGTCGAGGTGCGCTAAAGCTCGCCCGGACACCATGGTTAAATTAAAAACAAAAAAAGGGACCACCCAATAATGTGATTTCATTGCAATGACATATTTGATGCTTGTGAGGCTGAGAACCCCTTATATAACATCTTGTACCATTTATATTAACATACATTTGCAACCTATCCTGCCAGACTCTCCAAAATGCTGCTGCACCCATGTCGGATCCTCCAAAAATACACTACTTATGGAAGATCCGACACACTCCTAGTCACATTTTCGGAGACTCCGAGCAATATAGTTTGCAACAAGAAAGAAAGTCGAAACTTTTAGTATGAGGCATAAACTTACCGATTTAGCCTCCTTGTATTCATTAACTGCCTTGTGAGATGCATAACAGAACTTAACATCTGGCCCCAATTCAGGAACAATGTAGTGGCTGCATCCGAGAACAAGAATCTCATATTAACCTTCAATTACACAATGATATGCAACAGATCTCAGAGTTCACTAAGTTGTTAACACACTTGAATGAAAAGTCGTCACTTACTAGTTGGTGTCAAACCACTTTGTCATCTCCATGGCAGGTACAGAGGCATTTCCCCTAGCCATCGGGAAGTATACATCAAAACCAATTTCACCACCGTTCCAACTATATCTTGGCGGAACTGCACCTAACATAGCAGTTGTGTCCAAGACCTGGTCATAATATGAGAACGTGTTGCTCGGAATATATTTAATACCAGCTTCAGCCATCTGCTTCCAAATGGATGACCTAAGATCAGCTGCCACCTTTTCCAAATCCTCGGAACTGCTCTTCCCATCCCAAAAAGATTCCAACGCAAACTTAAGCTCTCTTTTGGGCCCCATACGAGGATATCCAACAATGTGAGATGCCATCGTTCTGTTTTTTAATCCATTACAAGTAAAAGTAAATTACACTTCAACAGCCTCTAAAGTTTATACATCCATCTGCATTTTCATGCAAAGGATCGCATAACAGTCATTATATGTCTAAAAAAAATGCCTAGCATCGTGAAACAGATGGTTTAAAACTGCACCAAATGATAAAACAAGTTAAATTGTGCAAACCATCTCATCTAAACCTCTAAATTGCGCGAGCAGGGTTACTTCTCATTATTTATTTAAGTTTGCAACACGCCTCTTCACGTGTTAGGTGATTCACTCAATTATTTTTAATTAGATATACATCAGACAGTGTTGATTCAAATCCGTGCTTACACTGGTACCATGTTAAATTACATAAAGTGCTTCATCCAAAAATTTAAACACTAAACAGGAGTAGACTTTTTATACATTTACTCACCTCTGCAACAAAATACAAATAAAAAGTGCCGAAACAAACACATGAATTAGTTGATAATAAGTAAAAAGGCAGCCCGATGCACCAAGCTCCCGATATGCGGGGGAGAGGGATCCGGGGAAGGGCCGGAAGGGTCTATTGGAGGCAGTCTTACCCTGCATTTCTGCAAAAGATTGTTTCCACTAACCCGTGACCTCCTGGTCACGTGGCAACTTTACCGGTTATGACAAGTCTCCGTTCTTCGTGAAAAAAAAAAATTAAATACCACAACCAAAAATGAAAACTCTGACAAAACAACTTAAACAACAAACAACAACTACCCAGTATATTCCCACAAAGTGGGGTCTGGGAGGGTAATATGTAGACGGGCCTCCTTACCCGAAAGGGGAGAGAGGCTGTTTGGCTCAGTGAAGTAAAGGAACAACAAAAACAAAAACAACTTAAAGAATGAAATTTACATGATAAACTGATAATCAGCAAAACTGAAAAACTTGAACAAAAAAGAACACATGATAAATTGATAATAAGCTAAAAACTTAAATACCCACAACCAAAAATGAAAACTTTATCAAAATACACACAAAAAGTGCCAAAACAAACACATGATAAATTGATAATATGCAAAAATCTCAAACACCCACATTCCAAAAATGAAACTTTGGAACAAACACCCACATCTCAAAGAAAATATAAACGAAATGAGCAGAACACAAACCTGAACTGAAAGTTTAAATTCAAGAATTGAGTGCCACGTGGATTGGTGGAGGGGATAGTAAATATAGAAATTGAGGAACCAAATGACAAAAAGGGTGATGAAGAAATGAAGGGAGAAGAAAAAGGTGTAGAAAACAGCAGTGAAATTTGTTTCATATAAACTGAACTTAATATCTTAGCAGTAGTTAACATTTCCTTTCAAGATTCTATATACTACTATCTGTGACCTACTAATGCTGCTGCTTTTTGTTTTATCTTTTTTTCTTTTCTTTTGACCCTTCTTGTTTTATGTTTTCATAATATTGCACCAAATTGACAGCAACACAGAGATCTTGGGTACTGCAGGCGCATTAGTACAGAGGAGATCATTGGGGCTGTGTAAGATGAGTAGGGGTCGAGCGACCGGGCCTGACGGGATCCGGTGGAGTTCTGGAAGTGTATGGGTAGGTCCGGAGTGGAGTGGCTCTCCAGGTTGTTCAATGCGATCTTCAGGACCAAAAGGATGCCGGATGAGTGGAGGTGGAGTACATTGGTGCCCTTGTACAAGAACAAAGAGGACATCCAGTACTGCAATAACTATAGGGGTATCAAATTAATAAGTCACACCATGAAGGTCTGGGAGCGGGTGATCGAGGCAAGGGTGAGGGAGATGACATCTATATCTGTGAACCAGTTCGGTTTCATGCCGGGTCGCTCCACTACAGAAGCTATCCACCTTGTCAGGAGTCTGGTAGAGCAGTTCAGGGATAAGAAGAAGGACCTGCACATGGTGCTTATCGACTTGGAGAAGGCGTATGACAAGGTCCCAAAGGAGGTGCTATGGAGGTGCTTGGAGGCGAAGAGCGTGCCGGAAGCCTACATCAGAGTAATCAAGGACATGTACGATGGAGCTAAGACTAGGGTTAGGACGGTGGGCGGCGACTCAAACCATTTTCCAGTGGTTATGGGGCTCTATCAAGGATCAGCGCTTAGCCCTCTCTTGTTTGCCTTGGTGATAGATGCTCTAAACCGACATATTCAAGTGAATGTGCCTTGGTGTATGCTACTTGCTGATGATATAGTCTTGATAGACGAGACGAGGGTCGGTGTTATTGAGAAGTTAGAGGTATGGAGACAAACTCTCGAGTCTAAGGGTTTCAAAATAAGCAGATCTAAGACAGAATACCTGGAGTGCAAGTTTAGCGCCGAGCCGAGCGAAGTAGGCAGGGACGTGATGATTGGATCTCAGGTCATCACCAAGAGGGACACTGTCACATATCTTGGGTCAGTGATTCAGGGGGACGGTGAGATTGACGGGAACGTCACTCATCGTATAGGATCGGGGTGGTCAAAGTGGAGGCTTGCATCAGGAGTTCTGTGTGACAAGAAAGTTTCACAGAAACTCAAGGGGAAATTTTATAGAGCTGTGGTTAGACCTGCAATGTTGTATGGGGCAGAGTGCTGGCCAGTGAAAAACTCTCATGTTTAGAGAATGAAGGTTGCGGAGATGAGGATGCTCAGGTGGATGTGCGGGCTTACCAGGTTAGATAAGATTAAGAATGAAGTTATTCGAGAGAAGGTGGGGGTGTTCCCGGTGGATGAGAAGATACGAGAAGCGAGGCTGAGGTGGTTCGGGCATGTGCGGAGGAGAAGTCTTGATGCCCCGGTGAGGAGTTGTGAACGGCTGGCGATGGTCGGCATTCGGCGAGGCAGAGGGAGGCCTAAGAGGTATTGGGGAGAGGTGACTATGCATGACATGGCTAGAATGCGGGTTTCCGAGGACATGGTCCTTGATAGGAAAGTCTGGAGGTCTAGTATCAGGGTTGTAGGATCAGAGCCCCTAGAGTTTTTCGTACTACTCACCCGGGGTTGGGTGAGGCTTGGCAGGGCTATCCATAGATGATTTGTGTTTTGGATTGTGTCTCTCTTATGGTAGTTATTTATGGTAGTTATTGTATGATATTATTGCATGCTATTTTATTTATGGTTCTTATGTTTAGATAATTATTTACGCTATTTCTGCTGGGCTTACTAATGCTCTTTTATTTTTATTTTTGTTTTTGTTTTTCCTTCCCTTCACTGAGCCGAGGGTCGATTGGAAACAGCCTCTCTGCCCTTTCGGGTAAGGGTAAGGCTCGTCTACATATTACCCTCCCCAGACCCCACTTTGTGGGACTATACTGGGTAGTTGTTGCTGTTGTTGTTGTTGTTGTAGAATATTGCACCAAATGTTTTTGCAAAGTAACTTTTTTTTTGGAAAAATGACAAATATAAAATCTCTCTTAAAATAATAGTTGAAAAAATATAATATATATATATATATATATATATATATATATATATATATATATATATATATATATATATATGATGCCAAAAATATACAAATTTTGTGCACTTTTACTGCTACTAAATATGAATAGTTTCGATCGCGGGTCAAAAGAGATCTTTCCCATTTTTATTTGGTTCATTTATAAGTAGCTCATTGCAAAGGCCAATTGATAAACTATTAATAATATTAGCCAAATTAGTCAATTAGCTATTTGTAGCAAAAAAATATCAATTTTTTATTTTGTTTTGAGTGGGTATTATCATATTAGATTGGGCACAACTTAAGTAGCTTGACTCTCAGTTTTGGGATGATTTGGTGAAGTTTTGAAGTGGTTTGAATTGAAAATTTGAATTAAAAGCTAAACATGAAAAAAAAAAAAAAAAAGATATGTGTATCACATTGTATATCATTTGTGTATCAGATATGTATCATATTTGTATCAATTATGTTTCACATGTATATCCATTTATGCCTATGTGCGAGATACATGGGTGATACATGTTTGATACATGTGTCGCAGAAGACTTTTTTGAACTCGATTTAATTATGAATTTTGATACAAAATCAGTTCAAATCACGTCCAACTATATGCCTTATAAAAAGGACTAAGCGATCGCTAAAAATATAATCCGGTTTACAAGTCTGGAGTCGAATCCCACAGAGAACTAAGGTTTAGCTACAATTGTTCACTATCACCAAGAAGACAAGCTTGAACAATTCCTAACTTATAGATATTAAGATTCTTGTGTTTAACTAACAAATTAAAATAGTAAATTAACAACTAACGATACTGAGGGTTAGAGAAAACATTAAGGAGGTCTAGAGTTATGATTTCCCCAATTATCGGAATCCTCCCCCCTATGTCTTCTATAATTTGGCCTAAGTATTCTCTACAAATAAGGAGTACTCTTACTACCGTAAATCTCTCCCGAGTAATTACGACAATTTACTAGACGCACTCTCTCGAGCTACGCTAGCTGGATTTTAATACAACTCACTTCCGATCGCACCTAAGGCTTCGTTATTCCTAATCTAACTTTTAAACCCTCGGTTATTGATCCCTCATATACTCTGGGAGTGGTGTTGTTCAACAATTACCTAAATATGCACTCTCTCCCGAGTTATGCATACTAAATAGGCACAGGTAATTGAGAGCTCTTCAAATGAACGTAGTTGAACAAATAGAGAAAAGCTATGGCTCAATTATATAAAAACATAACAAGAATTTATTCTACAAAAGGTTCTATCAAACCCTAAATAACAAATTTTTGTAATGAGCTACTTATAAATGAACCAAATAACATATCCATATACACCCCTAATAAGGTCTCCATAAAATGAAAATAAAAGGAAAAAGGTGTCGAGGTCTCTAGCTAGTATGGCCGAAACAGTCGTTACAAAACAACCAGTCCATTTTTGTTAGTTTGACCCGTTTGGACATAAATGTGACCAGTACAGACTTTCAGTGCACAAAATGCATTAAAATAGCATATACGAGCCAATTTTTAGATTGGTCATTTAAAAATAGAATTTTTATATTCATATGTCATATAGAAAACAATTTTACCCTCAATATTTAAAGTTTAACTTAATTATACTTAGTATACCAAATTACCAATTCTATACTATAATTTATTAAGGATATAATTAATGAGATGTTTTTTACTCCTTAATTAAAGGATTTTCATTTATTTCCAGTATCTCCGCTCATTCCACGTTTCTCTCTCGTTACCCCTCAGCCCCACCCACATTTTACACATACCCACGTTCTTTTTACAGGCTTCCACCATTGACAGCCATTAAAAAGCTTGAAAGCTTTAAATTCAAATTTGGGTTTTCAAAAATTATTATTTGTTTTGATTGGGTAGTGTTGTAAATAATTAAAAATATATTTTGGAGTTTATATCTCAATTTTGAGGGGTTTTGGTAAAGATTTAGACTTGTTTTTGGCTGAATTTCAGATTGAAACTCGAAGAAGAAGAAGAAGAAGAAGACATATTGCAGATGTTTGCATCAAATTACATGTGATACAAAAATAAGTTGCAATCACAAAATAAATATGAAGAAACATAATTTTATTGATAAAATGATGCGGGTACAATCCTGTTTCTCCCTTGATTCTTCTCTCTTGATAATCTTCGTGATTCGACGGCTGAAGCAGCGTATTTCCCGAATGTAAAGATGATGCAGAGCTCCTAGATGTATCCGATTTCTTGAACTATTTCATTGTCAAGAAGTATCCGGTCATATTTTGATCTCTTTGTGAGTATCCCGTGAGTTTATGGAATTTTTTTTGAGACACCTCTTTAGGATAATATGTATCCCGTAATTTGTTTGCATCAAATTTTATGTGATACAAAAATAAGCTGCAATCACAAAATAAATATGAAGATACATAATTTTATTGATAAAATGATGCGGGTACCATCTTGTTTCTCCCTTGATTCTTCTCTCCTGATAATCTTTGTGATTCGAGGGCTGAAGCAGCGTATTTTCCGAATGTAAGGATGATGCAGAGCTCCTAGATGTATCCGGTTTCTTGAACTATTTCATTGTCAAGAAGTATCCAGTCATATTTTGATCTCTTTGTGAGTATCCCGTGAGTTTATGGGGTTTTTTTGAGACACCACTTTAGGAGAATATGTATCCCTTTATATATGTGTGAGTTAGGGTTCAGGGTAGAGTACCCTCCAAAAAACCGTGATAGACTCCTAATAGACTCCTATGATTTCTAGAGTCCTGTAGTATCTTCAATTTAGGAATTGGTTTGATCCCCTTAAAATTTCGATGTCTACAAATGCCTCCTACTTCAAGGTTTGTCGGGGTGTAGGCTTGCCGAACTTTAAGACCAGACTTGAAGTACTCGACAGTCACAACAAATGGTTTTGAAACTTGGAGTTTTTGATTTATAGGAGGAAGAGATGAAGGGCAGAACTAGTCTCACTGGGCGTTCCAATTTGTTTGCATCAAATTAAATGTGATACAAAAATAATTTGCAATCACAAAATAAATAAGAAGAAACAAATTTTATTGATAAAATTATGCGGGTACAATCCTATTTCTCCCTTGATTTTTCTCTCCTGATAATCTTCGTGATTCGAGGGCTGAAGCAGCGTATTTCCCGAATGTAAGGATGATGATGTATCCAGTTTTTTGAACTATATCATTGTCAAAAATTACCCGGTCATATTTTTGTCTCTTTGTGAGTATCCCGTGAGTTTATGAGATTTTTTTGAGACACCTCTTTAGGAGAATATTTATCCCTTTATATAGGTGTGAGTTAGGGTTCAGGGTAGAGTACCCTCCAAGAAACCCTGATAGACTCCTAGGATTTCTAGAGTCCTGTAGTATCTTTAATTTAGGATTTGGCTTGATCCTTTAAAATTTCGATGTCTACAAATGCCCCCTACTTCAAGGTTTGCCGGGATGTAGGCTTGACGAACTTTAAGACGAGACTTGAAATACTCAAAAGTCACAACAAATGGTTTTGAAACTTGGAGTTTTTTATTTATTGGAGGAAGAGATGAAGGGCAGAACTAGTCCCACCGGGCGTGCCAATTTGTTTGCATCAAATTACATGTGGTACAAAAATAAGTTGCAATCAAAAAATAAATATGAAGAAACATAATTTTATTGATAAAATGATGCGGGTACAATCCTGTTTCTCCCTTGATTCTTCTCTCCTGATAATCTTTGTGATTCGAGGGCTGAAGCAGCGTATTTCCCGAATGTAAGGATGATGCAGAGCTCCTAGATGTATCCGATTTCTTGAACTATTCATTGTCAAGAAGTATTCGGTCATATTTTGGTCTCTTTGTGAGTATCCCGTGAGTTTATGGAATTTTTTTTGACACCTCTTTAGGAGAATATGTATCCCTTTATATAGATATGAGTTAGGGTTCAGGGTAGAGTACCCTCCAAGAAACCCTGATAGACTCCTAGGATTTCTAGAGTCCTGTAGTATCTTTAATTTAGGATTGGTTTGATCCCTTAAACTTTTAATGTCTACAAATGCCTCATACTTCAAGGTTTGTCGGGGTGTAGGCTTGCCGAACTTTAAGACCAGACTTGAAGTACTCGATAGTCACAACAAATGGTTTTGAAACTTGGAGTTTTTGATTAATAGGAGGAATAGATGAAGGGCAGAAATAGTCCCACTGGGCGTGCCAATTTGTTTGCATCAAATTACATGTGATACAAAAATAATTTCCAATCACAAAATAAATAAGAAGAAACATAATTTTATTAATAATATGATGCGGGTACAATCTTGTTTCTCCCTTGATTTTTCTCTCCTGATAATCTTCGTGATTCGACGGCTGAAGCAGCGTATTTCCCGAATGTAAGAATGATGCAGAGCTCCTAGATGTATCTAGTTTCTTGAACTATTTCATTGTCAATAAGTATCCGGTCATATTTTGGTCTCTTTGTGGGTATCCCGTGAGTTTATGGGATTTTTTTGAGACACCTCTTTAGGAGAATATTTATCCCTTTATATAGGTGTGAGTTAGGGTTCACGGTAGAGTACCCTCCAAGAAACCTTGATAGACTCCTAATAGACTCCTAGGATTTCTAGAGTCCTGTAGTATCTTTAATTTAGGATTTGGCTTGATCTCTTAAAATTTTGATGTCTACAAATGCCCCCTACTTCAACGTTTGCCGGGATGTAGGCTTGCCGAACTTTAAGACGAGACTTGAAATACTCGAAAGCCACAACAAATTGTTTTGAAACTTGGAGTTTTTGATTTATAGGAGGAAGAGATGAAGGGAAGAACTAGTCCCACCGGGCGTGCCAATTTGTTTGCATCAAATTACATGTGATACAAAAATAAGTTGCAATAAAAAAATAAATATGAAGAAACATAATTTTATTGATAAAATGATGCGGGTACAATCCTGTTTCTTCCTTTATTCTTCTCTCCTGATAATCTTTGTGATTCGAGGGCTGAAGCAGCGTATTTCCCGAATGTGAGGATGATGCAGAGCTCCTAGATGTATCCGGTTTCTTGAACTATTTCATTGTCAAGAAGTATCCGGTCATATTTTGATCTCTTTGTGAGTATCCCGTGAGTTTATGAGATTTATTTTTGAGGCACCTCTTTAGGAGAATATGTATCCCTTTATATAGGTATGAGTTAGGGTTCAGGGTAGAGTACCCTCTAAGAAATCCTGATAGACTCCTAGTAGACTCCTAGGATTTCTAGAGTCCTGTAGTATCTTTAATTTAGTATTTGGCTTGATCCCTTTAAAATTTTGATGTCTACAGCAGAAATTGTAGATAAATTGTAGATTATTTTTTGCAGAAGATTTGTAGAAGTTGTAGTCGTTTTTGATTTGTGAAAACAGAAAACAAAGCATCTACAATCAGAATACAAATAATCTACAATCTATCTACAAAATATCTACAAACTTGGTATATTGAATTTTAATATCTCAATTCACATTCGATTGTAGTTTAATTAGGATTTTTGGCATAATTCTTTTTTTGCAGAAGATTTATAAAAGTTTTAATCGTTTTTGATTTGTGAAAATAGAAAAACAAAGCATCTACAATTAGAATACAAATAACCTACAATTTATCTATACTTTTTTTTACAATTTATCTATAATTTTAGATGTTTCATTAAATATATAAAAATATATAGACAGATATATATATAGACATGTTACAAAAGAAAAGTTACAATCTATTTCTTACGAGTTTTTAATATCATCTATGTTCAATCTATTTCTCTATGTAAAGTTGTATTATATATATCGTTTCCTGGTTTCTCTTTCGGAGAATAAGTGTTGTGTATGTTTATGAAGTATCTTTCTCTTGTTTTGTTGTAGGCCCGAGGAGAAACTAGACATGAGATGGCCAATGGCATAAAGTCATTTTGCAATGCTGATTTGAAAGAAGGATTCAAGTTAGGAAAGGATGCTTCTCTACCGGAAACAAATATTGGCTTAGCCAATCCCTCGAGAAGCCTGGGAGGCAAACTTCCTAGTCAACGAGAATTCCTTGTTTTCTTTGCAGGCAGTATGCATGGGTACGTCCGACCTATTTTTTTAAAGATTGGTATAACAATTATAGGAAAAATGTGGACAGGGCAGGTAAATTAAAAACTGTGCACATTTTTTGTAATAAAGTTTTATATATAGTATAGGAAGAAAAAAATCTCTTTAAAAATAGTCATCGTTTGTAAAGTCATTAACAATAGTCACTATTTTGTTGCAACATGGAAAGTTCCAGCATAATATACTGGAGATTGGTGTACTTGTGTATGTACTTCTAGCATATTATGTTGGAACTCCAACACGTGGAAAGTTCTAGTATAATATACATGCTCCAATATCCAGTATATTATACTGGATTGGTATATTATACTGGAACTCCAATATAATATACTGGAGTTCCAGTATACTTATGTTGGAAGTCCAGTATATTATACTGGAGTATTTTTTTCAGATTTTGAATATTTTTTCGTTCAAAATTATCTTTAATGAAAAAGTGGCTAAATTTTGATTACTTTTAAAACTGTGGCTATTTTTTAATGACCACTTATAATCTGGCTATTTTTGAATTTCTCCCCGTAAATGTTGAATGTTAGTACTTTAAATTTTTTGTTAGGTATGAGTACAACAATAACAATAACAACAAACTCAATATTTTTGTAAGTAAGGTTTCGAAAGAGTCGTGTATACCTAAGTTGCTCGGACATAATGCAGGTGTCCGACACGAGTGTGGATCTAGAGGTTCGTTCCTTCAAGATGTAAATCTTAAGATTCGGGAATACCTATCCTACTACGGATACATGTGTGGAGATCTGGCTAAAAATAATTCAAAAAAATAAAAAAAATATATATCTAAATTATGAAAAAATTTGAGGAATACTTACTTATAACTTGTAAAGTGTAGATTTCATTTCTAATCTCAAGTTGTAGATAAGTAAAGGATCAATTTCCTAGATAAAATATGTTATTTTATTCCCTAGTTTTGGTTCTTATTTCCGAAATCAAGTTGCATCTCGTGTTGAATTTTTTCGGCTGCCATAGTTAAAGTACCCAAAATTATTTGACCGAATTCGGTTTAGATCTCATGATCTCATACCACACTCATACTAGTATCGTGTCGACACGGGTGTAGCACCTAAACTGCCGTGTCGGAGCAACTTAGGTGTGTACGCATATCTTATCCCTATTTATGAATATTTTTAAAAATCAAACTTCAAAATTTGAACATCAAATAAAATATTAAAATATACTTATTCAGAAAAGAAAAGAAAGAAAAAGAAAAAGAAGTAGAAGAAATTAATACTTTCATGACCTATAAAAATCTCTAAAATGGACAACAATGGTGTTGGAACTCGTCTTTATTAGTATAGATACCTATAACACCCTCACAAATCATTATATATGCGACATACAACTGACATGGTTGATATAAATACAAATGAAAAGAAGCCAATACACACATCATTGCCTACTATTATTGCATATTTGCTCAATACTGTTAATGTTATGTCTTGGCGAAATGAGTACAGATACTGCTCATTCGTCTGTTGTGATTGTCACAGCTCACTGCATTAGGAAAGGAACAAAAAACCCATTGAGTTTCCACCGGTGGTGTCTCGGGACGGTGGTATGTATGCAGAGAGGCTATTTCGAATAGACCTTCGGCTAGAAAGTAGAGACACATTAAGGAAGGAAGGCAGCAATAAACGTTCTGCTTCCGCGCCTCCATAAGCAAAGCAGTGTTATGAACATAGCCTTCACAGTTGTACTTGTTAAATTGACGTGAAAAAAATTTGTTTGCAGGGCATTACAAAAAAGGTGTCTAGATAAAAAATAACTAGCAATTGGAAAAGTGAATACCATTCATCAGCTCATTGAACAAGCTGATTTCCATGTTGAAAGTGCATATCCGATACGACCCTTCCATCCCTGCAGTAGCCATTCACTGTCTACATCGATCATGCTCTGTTGCCATTCTCATGATCTCCTCATCCAAAGGTAGCTGTCGAAAACCAGCTTTCATAATTCGGATTTGCCACTGCTTGTATGTTTCTGGTCTCTCAATTCTCTCAGCTGCTTCACATGCGATGACATTCTTTGCCTCCCGACCAAGAATGTTCTTTTCAATCAGCACTCTCTCATGCACTTCCCGGGGAATATTAGCTTCAAGCATATCAAACAAGGACGAGTAATGGAAAAGAGCCTCGCGGAATCGTGTGATAAAGAATGGGGATAAATAACCTCTGCATCCCGTCCCCCATCGGAGAACAACTATGCCTGATCTGCTTCAGAAGCTCATTTTGCTGTCCTTTGATTATCCGCAGCAACAGCTTGTGCACAAAGTATCAAGAGTGTTCCCAAGTCTACTACATCTCATTTACCCCCTTGTTTCTTTGCTTGTGAATCCTTACTCAATTCCACTACATCTCGTTTACTCCCTTGTTTCTTGCCATTAGATCCCTTTGAAACGCCATTCTGTAACACATTTCACTTTGATACAGTCTGCCAGGACTCTCGAAGAGCAGATTCATTTTTTCCCGCATTGCATAGCAGCACCCTATCGAACATTTCAGATCGAACAGTGGATTCAGAAAACACTGCAGACTGCTTGTTATTTCTCTCTTCCATTGAATCTACTACATCTTCTTGAAGAGTGTTTTTCTTCCCTCTTGATCTTTCAGGAGATTGCTTTTCTCCATATTTCTCAACCTTTACTAATGCATCATTTATCTCTTTATTTTGCTCGTCCCCCACGAAATTATAGCTCTCATCAGGAAGCAAACTATTATCCCGAGGAATGGACTTACTTGCCTCCTCTACCCCTTTCTTAAACAGCATAATATCTGGAGTGCAAGTTTGGTGACGAGCCGAGTGGGGTAGGCAGGGATGTGATGCTTGGTTCTCAGATCATCGCCAAGAGGGACAGAGTAAGATATCTCGGGTCTGTGATCCAGGGGGACCGAGAGATTGACGGGGACGTCACCCATCGGATAGGAGCGGGGTGGTCGAAGTGGAGGCTCGCTTCAGGGGTCCTGTGTGACAAGAAAATTCCACATAAACTCAAGGGGAAATTCTACAGAGCCGTGGTTAGACCTGCGATGTTGTATGGGGCGGAGTGCTGGCCCGTGAAGAACTCGCATGTTCAGAGAATGAAGGTTGCGGAGATGAGAATGCTTAGGTGGATGTGTGGGCACACCAGGCTGGATAAGATCAAGAATGAAGTTATCCGACAGAAGGTAGGGGTGGCCCCGGTGGACGAGAAGATGCGGGAAGCGAGACTGAGGTGGTTCGGGCATGTTCGGAGGAGGGGCCCGACGCCCCGGTGAGGAGCTGCGAGCGGCTGGAGATTGTTGGTGGTCGGCGAGGGAGAGGGAGACCTAAGAAGCATTGGGGAGAGGTGATTAGGCAGGACATGACCAGTATGCAGGTTACCGAGGACATGATCCTTGATAGGGGAGTCTGGAGGTCTAGAATCAGGATTGTAGGCTAGGGGCTCATAGGTGATTAGGTGATTAGTGTATTAGTATGGTAGTTACTGCTTGTTAGTATTGCATGCGACTGTATTTATGTCTTTATGTTGCTTATGTTTTCATAATTATTTACGTTATTTTTGCGGGAGTACTTATTCTTTATTATTTTGTTTTATTTTGCTTTGTCTTGCTTGTGTTTCTAATTTTACCTTTGTTTCTTAATGCAGCTTTTTCCTTTATCCTATTCGCCGAGGGTCGATAGGAAACAGCCTCTCTGGCCTTTCGGGCAGGGGTAAGGCTCGTCTACATATTACCCTCCCCAGACCCCACCTGGTGGAAATACACTGGGTAGTTGTTGTTGTTGTTGTAGACTCGCTGTCACAAAATATATCAGGAATCCTAAGTGTGCTCACAGAAGAATCCACCAGCACATCCGGGACAATGCTTGACGAACTATGGGGCGACCAAGAAGTTGAACTCAAAGCAACACCATCGGGAAAACGTGGCACGTCATTCCCACCGAGATCAAGATTCCAATTCGGGCATAGAACGCCCTCACATCCATCATTTCTACTCATTGTGAAAACCACTACGGTCCATATTATTATATCCATTTATCAAGATTCAGGGGAGGAGGGTGCTCCTCTCCGATAACTTCATAAAACGATCTTTTTGCAGCTCTTCGAGCTGCAGACTCTTGAAACATACAAGATATTTCATCAATATCCTCTTCCATAAGCATTTGATTTATATACTTAAACACCACATCACTAAAATCATAATCTTCATCTGTAGTTGATGGGACTAAAGTATTTGATTGAAATGGACTAATATCAACATAATTATTGTTGACTAAATTATCACTAACTCTGAGATTATTAATTAGACTTGGATCAGGAAATAATGAATGAGCTTCATCCTCTAATTTAATTGCAGATCTTGCCTCATATAACCTCATGAAATCTCTATCAATTTTCGTCTACTCTGCAATAATCAAGAATTCAGAATCCAAAAAAGTCAACACCAAATAAAATCCTTTTCAACGGATAAAAGTAGCCTTAAAAGAGGGATTTTTCACAATAGCATGCTAATAAGGAAAAAAAAAGTCTAAGTGCACTAAGCTCCCGCTATGCGCAGGATTCAGAGAAGGGCCAGACCTCAAGGGTCTATTGTAAGCAGTCTTACCCTACATTACTGCAAGAGTCTGTTTCCACGCCTCGAACCCGGACCTGCTGGTTACATGGCAACAACTTTAGCCAGTGCTTCCTTTCTACAACAACCAGGGACGGCCCGACAAATTTTGTGGCCTAAATCTAAACTTTACAAGGGGCCTTAACTTCTTTAAAAAAGTATTATTTTTATTTGAATTCTATTTTTCTAACTTTTTATATGCAAAGTTATTAATAATTTTCTTATTATCAATTTTTCCTAATAAGTCTTTCTCAGTTGACAATATAGCTAATCCATTTAATATATCTTAGGACATTGTTGATCTTTGGTACGATTTTATCAATTTTAATTTTGAGCAACTTCTTTTCGATGAAGTAACAGCAACATGAGTTATTAACAATATTTTATAAGCAATATAGGCGTTTGGAAAAGAATCAAATCTTTTTATTTGATTGAGCATGTCAATTAAACTGTTAATTTCTATTTGTACTATTTTTCTTAGCACTTTTAATTCAAAATAGATCTAATCCATCAATGTTATATTGATTATTATGCTTTAAGGAATATTCAAGATTAAGGTCATGTTTTTCAAATTTTCCATCTAGGTTTTTTACCGCTAAATAGAAAATTAAAAATATATTCATATGTTTTGAATTATTCAAATCTATTTTGAAGTGAAAAATAGCTTTGTCTATAAAAAGTAATCAACTCTAAAGGATTATTCGAGAGATTTTGAGATTTCATTATCAATATTCTCATCAAATTATTTCTTCTTATATATCACAAGGTTCTTACGAAATTCGGGTTCGATATTTATTTTTAAATCCAATTTCCTTGGTAGAAATCATAGCAGTTGCAAATTCTTCTTCTCTATATTTGTTAAACAAAGAAATTAAACTTTTTCACTTCACATAATTTTATAAACTCATATAACGTATTATAACGACTCAGACCATTTTCCAGTGGTTATGGGGCTCCATCAAGGATCTGCACTTAGCCCTCTCTTGTTTGCCTTGGTGATGGATGCTCTAACCCGACATATTCAAGGGGGTGTATGCTATTTACTGATGATATAGTCTTGATAGACGAGACGAGGGTCGGTGTTATTGAGAGGTTAGAGGTATGGAGACAGACTCTCGAGTCTAAGGGTTTCAAAATAAGCAGATCCAAGACAGAATACCTGGAGTGCAAGTTTAGAGCCGAGCCGAGCAAAGTAGGCAGGGACGTGATGATTGGATCTCAGGTTATCGCGAAGAGGGACAGTGTCAGATATCTTGGGTCGGTGATTCAGGGGATGGAGAGATTGACGGGGACGTCACTCATCATATAGGAGCAGGGTGGTCAAAGTGGAGGCTTGCATCAGGAGTCCTGTGTGACAAGAAAGTTCCACAGAAATTCAAGGTGAAATTTTATAGAGCTGTGGTTAGACCTGCAATGTTGCATGGGGCGGAGTGCTGGCCATAAAGAACTCTCATGTTCTGAGAATGAAGGTTGCAGAGATGAGAATGCTCAGGTGGATGTGCGGGCTCACCAGGTTAGATAAGATTAAGAATGAAGTTATTCAAGAGAAGGTGGGGGTGGCCCCGGTGGATGAGAAGATGCGAAAAGTGAGGCTGCGGTGGTTCGGGCATGTTCGGAGGAGAAGTCTTGATGCACCGGTGCGGAGTTGTGAACGGCTGGCGATGGTCGGCGTTCGGCGAGGCAGAGGGAGGCCTAAAAGGTATTGGGGGGAGGTGATTAGGCATGACATGGCTAGAATGCGGGTTTCCGAGGACATGGCCCTTGATAGGAAAGTCTGGAGGTCTAGTATCAGGGTTGTAGGATAGGGGCCCCTAGGGTTTTTCGTACTACTCACCCGGGGTTGGGTGAGGCTTGGTAGGGCTATCCATAGTTGATTTGTGTTTTGGATTGTGTCTCCCTTATGATAGTTATTTATGGTAGTTAGTGTATGATATTATTGCATGCTATTTTATCTATGGTTCTTATGTTTAGATAATTATTTACGTTATTTCTGCTGGACTTACTAATGCTCTTTTGTTTTTGTTTTTTGTTTTTGTTTTTCCTTTCCTTCACTGAGCCGAGGGTTGATTGGAAACAGCCTCTCTGCCCTTTCAGGTAAGGGTAAGGCTCGTCTACATATTACCCTCCCCAGACCCCACTTTGTGGGATTAATTTGGGTAGTTATTGTTGTTATATATAACGTATTAGATATAACAAAAAATGAGGCCCTAAGGCCTAAAGCAATTGTTTTACCTGCTTTACGAAAAGGCTGTGACAACAACATGCTAATAATAGACTCAAAATACAATACTCAGAAATTAAACCCTCAAAGAAGTGAAAATCAAGTACTGACTGGACACGGTTTTTGAGAAAGAAAGACAAACTTTTGAAATATGTGGTCTAAAAAACAGAAATTTGTGTGACTATGAATTATTTTATTATTGCTAAATATGAAATTTAAGCTAAACTATTTCTAAATATATATCGTTACAAAAATACATTACATAAATTGGGACAGATGAAATAAGGTTTTTAGCTAGATCACCAGAATTGAGCTGAACATCAATATAGCAAAAGACAATGTTATCTTCCAATTTCCAAATGAAAAATATAACCAATAAATAGAAAAATACCTAGTAATAGCGAACAGTTGTTTTTGTACTTGAATAGTGTAAAGGAATAGAGTCACACAAGGAAAAACAGGAGAAAGAGAAAATGGTAGTAATATTAAATAAGAGTTTATTAATGGTTAACTGACTATCTGAAATTAAATTACACTATTTTTTTTATTTGTGACACAGAAAATCACATATTTATGCCTATATTACTTCAAAAATAACTTGGCCGGATTTCTCAAACTTGTGATATCTAAATATTATTTCTCAACCTTTTTTTTTTTTACTTTTTAAAAAAGATGGTAGTTTTTAATTTACATTCTGAACTTATTGTTATTATTTTTGTCTTCGCTGTATTCAATTGGCTTTTTTACTAATATTTTTATTTATTAAATATGTTATGAAATAATATAAGAACAAGAATAATAATACAAGAACAAGAACAATATAGAGAAACTAGAGAGAGGAGTATTCTTATTGATACTTGGGGATGATTTACAATGGGGTAAGACCCCTCTATTTATAGGCATAGAAAAGACTTAGCCTTAAAGCAAAACTCTTCTATAAGATAGACATTCACTCTAATTAGAGTTCTATTTATAACACTCCCCCCTTGAATGTCTATTCAATAATGTGCCTGGTTAAAACCTTAACTAAAACAAAACCCAATGGGAAAAAGTTAAAGAAAAGGAAAAAGAGTACACATGTTTGAATATGCGCCTATTGGTTGCCTCGTTAAAAACCTCGCAAGGAAAACCCAGTTGGGACAAAACCTTGTAAGGGAAAAAGAGTGCAACGCGCATTAACTCCCCCTGATAAGAACATCAATTTATATCCTTGAGCATTTGCACTCCAATCTTGTGCACCATCTTCAAAACAATCTTTGGTAGAGATTTGATAAATAAATCAGCCATATTGACTTGAATAAATATTCCGCACCTTGAAATCATCATTCTTGATAGATATGAACATCTTCATATAATGTCGTGGAATAACTCTTCAATATCTTCATAGATGTATTCTCAATGCCATCATGCATATAGTTATAGCAAGATACATATGTACACAAATTGTACTTAGGATGTGGTACTTCAGGACCAAGAATTGTGTATGCTTCAAGCAACTTAAATCTGTCAAGTTAAGTCATATAAGCCATATAATAGACATTAGATGCATATCAAGTTTTCACGTCATGCTAAACAAATAAGATATTGAAAACTGATTATACATACCTTTGACTTTATACTTTCAAGTATTTGAACTATATGTCCAAATCTACATGGAATCAAGTATTTGTCTATACGCTTTAAGCGTATCAAAGACTTTGTCCTTCTGGGACTTAATATGAGCATTTGTAGTGAGAATATAGTCACTTTCTTTGGGTCAGCAAATGAGTATAGCATGCTTTGCAATATGTTGCAATTGAATTATCCCTTTTATGAACTTCAGGTTCATATCATGATATTCGGGGATTTACATATACAAATGATAATTCATCCCATGTAACCTTTTCTCAAGTGTTTATCATGTCTCCCCCTCATGATAGAAAAGCTAACTTGTTTCCTCAACTTTGGGAAATCATCTTTGTGCATTATCATGTCAATATACACAGCACATTAATAATAAGATGAAATTATTTGGTTCCTGACCCTGAACCACTTGTGAGGGGAGAATATACTCTCGTATACAACGTATATCAAACTGATATATATAACTTTGTTCTCATAAGAAACAGTTTAGCTATTAAGTGGAGGCACTCAATAATTATCTTGCTAAACCAACTTTGATATAAACCAACTTATCAAGATGAACTATCTTGAGTAGAAAATCTGAAAATTATGCTCGAAGTTAGATTAATGAGCAATTTACCTCGCAAGCACCGGCCAGGCTGCGGGTTAATAACAATTGCGCATGTAACCATATCATAGATGCATCATATGTGGTATACATGGCAGGTGAATGGGCCCATATTCACCTTTTATATTTCCAGAATTTATGGGCTTCAACCCGAACTCTTTAATTGGTCAATTCATTAATGAGAACAAGTGATACAAGAGAATTCGTAAAGAACTTTCTAGTTCTTTAATATTCACCCATGTGAATTCTTTATTATTGCACATCATACTTAAAATGAGATGGCTAACCCGAATGCCAACTGAATAAATTATCAATATTGGTAAACATCAAATTTACACCATGACATGTGCATTTATCAATAAACTTCAGGTTTATTATGACATGGGTTTTTATACCAATAGATATCCACTTTATTGTGGCATTCTTTTGTTTGTGTAGTACAAACTGGAGAATAAAGCGGGTAGCTTTTCATATACAAATTATCCCGCTACAAGTTGTAGTAATAGAAGATATCAAATCTTTTCTTTATTTATAGTCTCAATATAATCAGCGCTTTCGCGTGTACTTTGGAAACTGAATAAGTTTCTTTGAGACTTACTACAGCACAATACTCAATTGTGTTTCTCCAACATAGTAATAATTGGCTCTTCTAGAGCTCTCAATTAATTTTGTACCACACAAATTCATCAACATCCATGTGGTGAATATCTTTCTTAAAGAGAAAGTTATACCATTATGGTCATGTCAAACTTATATGCAAGATATGTTTCTTGCATTATCGTTGTCCTTTAATAGTCATATTTCCAAAATACTTTGGCGTACAATAGGTACGTGACCAACGATCATTCATGCCATATATCATCTCAAACCTCCTTCTAGGGGTGAGTGTGGTATCATCTCAAACCTCCTTCTAGGGGTGAGTGTGGTATATTCTATACCAATTTCACGTTCATATTCTTCCAATAATGAATATGTATTCGTGAATCAGATGTTGTCACATTCACTGCGGGGATATGTGATTTTGTTATCCTTTTCAAATCTGTATATGCGTCTGGCATTTGATTTGTTATTCTTTGCAAATGGATAATCTTTTGCACCTCATTTTCACAAATGGAGGTATGTGGATCAAGATGAGATAATGATGCATTTTTCCACAAAATTTCCCGTTTGGTTTCACCAACTTCTCCCCCTAATTTTGGGAAAAGTGTCTCATCAAATTGACAGTCTGCAAATCGTGCAGTGTACAAATCCCCTGTCAATGTTTCGAGGTAGCGAATAATGGAGGACGATTCAAACTCAACATATATTCCTAACCTTCTTTGCGGACCCATTTTGGTGCGGGATGGCGGTGCTATAGGCACATATACTGCGCATCCAAAGATTCTTAAATGGGATATATTGGGTTCATGACCCAAAACTCATTGCAACGGGAATATTTGTGATAATTAGTCGGTCTGAGACGGATTAGCATTGCTGCATGCAAAATGGCGTGGCCCCAAACCGAAGTGGGCAGCCGACGAACTAGCATTGCTGCATGCAAAATGGCGTGGCCCCAAACCGAAGTGGGCAGCCGACGAACTAGCATTGCTGCATGCAAAATGGCGTGACCCCAAACCGAAGTGGGCAGCCTCGTTTTCATGAGTAAATGAGGTATTCAAGATTATACTCATGTATTGTCTCAATCTGATATCCATTTTGAATGATATCTCTAAAACTCAACAAGTTCCTTTTAGACTTGGAGGTGAACATTTTGACTGATATCATTAAAACTCAACAAGTTCCTCTTAGACTTGGAGGAGAACATTTTGACTGATATCATTAAAACTCAACAAGTTCCTCTTAGACTTGGAGGAGAACATTTTGACTGATATCATTAAAACTCAACAAGTTCTTCTTAGACTTGGAGGAGAACATCGCATTCTCTAAAATATCGTTCCTTTAGGCAGAGTTATAGTTGCTCTTCAGGAGCCTTCAATCAATTTAATTCCCATGGTTTGACATACAAAAGAAAGTATATGAACATGAGAATATACAAATCTGTTTGCTTCATATTTAAACAATATTTTCAAAATCTGCTGAGGTCAGTTGACTAACTAAATCAGATAGTCGATTATATGTTTTCCATAATCGTTTACTTTGCAGTTTGAAAATTTCAGTTTAAGCATTTTCTTAAAACAATCGATTGTTAAACATACACAATCGATTGTGTCTTAATATAATCGATTGTTAAACATACATAATCGATTATTTGCTATTTTGGAAAACTTCAGATCACACTGTCTTAAGACAATCGATTGTTAACATACACAATCGATTGTTGAACATTCACAATCGATTGTTAAACATACACAATCGATTATTTGCTATTTTGAAAAACTTCAGATCACACTGTCTTAAGACAATCGATTGTTAAACATACACAATCGATTGTTGAACATTCACAATCGATTGTCATACACAATCGATTATTTTGCAGTTTTAATGCGAAATATTAGATAATCGACTAACTGTTAGGTTAGTCGATTACCTCTACTGGAAAATAAAAATATTATTGAAATCTGAGCATATTGAAACATTCTAAAGAACTAATACTAACATTATATCATAAAGTAACTAATACGAGCTGATACTAATGACTATTAGTTTATTCACTAACTAGTACAAATAAGTGAAATAAAATCGAACAACTCCATCTTCTTTCATCACAGATCCATCACCGATTAGGTGGTCCATTTTCCCATTGGGTTGCTCAAAGAAATCTGTCACATCCAAGTGGGTGATGTCAAAATTGTCGTCAGAGACAAAATTTGTTTCAGGGCATTTACTCTTTCGAGATGCTTGATAAAGGTCAACCAAATGTCTTGGTATACGGCAAGCTTTTGATCAGTGCCCTTTTCCACCGCAACGATAATATATAGTTTATGAACTATTTGCTTTTGGATTCTCATCGTATCGTGCTTGTGGCAGAGTGATCAACTTCAGGTTGTCATATCTCTTCTTTAAGCCATTCCACAAGATAGGTGGATCTTTGACTGTGATATATTCAATTTTCAAACCTTTATCAAGGTGATGGCGCAAGAAAATCAAGGCCTTAGCACAGTTTCAAACCTTCATCAAGGTGATGGCGCAAGAAAATCAAGGCCTTAGCATAGTCTTGGGTGGATGCATTATTTCTTTCTTTAATGGCGTCTCCAAGACCTATAGCATCTAAGTGGATTTCAGCATCCAACATCCATGTCATATAGTTCTTGCCCGAAATTTCAAAGGCAACGAACTTTCTTTTCATAATGTCAGACATAAAACAAAATTATATCAAGAGCGTGTTCATACTTACGGGCTCTATTACAATTATCACATTCACTTCAGGGAATGGACCATAATCATGTGCTTTACACAATCTCATGTCAAATATTACTTTCATAAAGTGAAAGATTATTTTGAGAATCTTTATTATTCTCATTATCACAATAATGACGATTATAATTTCGTCTATTGCCACGTCCACACCCATTGATACCTTCACGGTAATAATTTTATCTTCTTTCAGACTTATCACATACTGCTATCACATTCTCTAAAGGGAATGGAGCAAATTCAATTGGACGGAATTTTAATTCTTTGCCCACAATCATACATGAATTTGATCATGGCAAGGCATAGAAATTTTACCACTTCATGTGAGTGTAATTTCTTACGAACTCCATTAGAGTTATAATCAAACTTTATTGTCTTTGTTTGTATATAAAATCAAATCGTAGAATTTCAAGAATTTGAAAGGGAAAAGTAAATTACTTACCTTTAAGGTATACCAATAAATATTTTTATGTCAAATATACCTCTTGAGTTTTCATCCCGTTCCATCCCGTGGCAACAAATTCCGGCAACTTTGGTCGACTCCCGCGGCCAATTTGATACCGGAGAACGCGACCTTATTAGTTCAGAGTCATGCTTTTGAAATTCCTACCGAGAATACTAATCACTCAAACTATAACAGAGCATATGTAAAAGTTAGATAGGAAAAACAAAGCGCTATAAGGAATATTTATTCCACGCAGCCACACCACAGGCTAACAACAGAAAACACACAAAGTAATAGCACAGATAATTAACGTAGGAATTTCTCAGTGTATACTATATGAACTTTGGCTTCAATGGAGGGTTGTGAATATGCCATTGCTCCGATAGCTGCAATCAACAAGAGAAGCAATAGAATTTGAAGGAAGAGATCAAATTCAATTGGTTAGAGACTCGTGTTGATAACGTGTTATGAAATAATATAAGAACAAGAACAATAATACAAGAACAAGAACAATATAGAGAAAGTAGAGAGAGGAGTATTCTTATTGATACTTGGGGATGATTTACAATGGGGTAAGACCCCTCTATTTATAGGCATAGAAAAGACTTAGCCTTAAAGCAAAACTCTTCTATAAGATAGACATTCACTCTAATTAGAGTTCTATTTATAACAAAATAGCTATTGTAGAATTATTGCTATCTACAATAGATTTTTATGGTCCGATCCAACCTTTTATCGAATCCCTTATATAATGGGAATATAATATATCCGATTGCCCTTTTTAAACCTGATGAGATTTATTTTTCTTGAGCTAAGGGGTCTTTTAAAAACAATCTCTTTATCTCCACAAGATAAAGATAAGGTCTGCGTATACATTAATCTCTTCGGACCTCATAGTATGTGAATATACTGAGAATATTTTTATGGAAAACTTACATAAATGTCCCAAATAAATTTCAACTTACCAACCTCTAGCCATTAGTCATACACCAAAACTAGCCAACAAAAATTGAAAAATCAAATAATAATGTTCATTATATCAAAGAATTACATGCAAAAATCACTTTTCATATATTTTTAAGCGTGTTTAGAGACATTACATATAATACGGAAAGGAAATTTCATGGACGGGGTAGCAAATAAGGTGATAAAATATAAAAATATATATAATATTCCAAAAATCTAAACAAAAAAGGAACTTTTTCAATGGGTATAGTTGAAATTCGTTAAAAATATATAGATAAGTCAATATACATAATTTGAGGAAGATTGGAGGTGATTTGGACTAGTTTTGTATCAAAATTCGTAATTAAATCGAATTCAAAAAAGTCTTCTGCTACGCATGTATCTCGCACACAGGTTTACATGGATATATATGTGATACACAATTGATACAAATATGATACATATGTGATACAAAATTATACACAATATGATACAAATATATTTTTTTCATGTTCAACTTTTTCTTCGAATTTTCAATTCAAACCACCTCAAAACTTCATCAAAATAATCTCAAAACTGAGATTCAAGCTCCTTAGGTTGTGTCCAATCTATTCTAACAACACCCACTCAAAACAAAGTAAAATTTTAATTTTTTTTGCTACAAATAGCTAATTGACTAATTTGGCTAATATTAATAATATTTTATCAATTGTCCAACTTTTATAATGAACTACTTATGGATGAACATAGCTAATAATTTCTCTTTTTTTATTATTGATATTATATTATGTAAATAAATTAATTAATAATATCAAATATATATATATATATATATATTATATAATGATAATAAAATAATAAAATTATTAAGCAAAAAATGACTGGCACTGCAAAGTCTACTTTTCAAGTCTCTCTGAAATGAAAATAAAAAGGAAAAAGGTGAGCATCGAAGCAGTCGTTACAAAAAGGCAGTCCACTTTGGTTAGCTTGACCTGTTTAGACATAAATGTGACCAATTCAGACTTTTAGTGCACATAAATGCTGAATGTTACTATAAATCTCATATTATATGTGGTATTTTTTTTATACCTATTAAAATTACTAAGGAGAAATGAATTAGATTATTTTATTTATATTTAAGATGTAATCGATTTTTATTGAATATTTTTTATTTATGTGTTATCTTCATTTTCAAGAATAATTATTACTAAAAAAAATAATCAATTTTGTCTTTAACTTCCAAAATAACAAATAATTTGAGACAATTATTTTTAGTAACTATGACTGTTAATATGAGACAAAGGGAGTAAAATTTGTAAATTTTTGTTTAGCTGTGAGTACAATAATAACAATAACAATAAACTCAATATATTTTTATAAGTGAGCTTTAGAAAGAGTAGTGTATACCTACCATGACGAAGTTAAGAATTTTTTTAAGGGTGTTTAAATTTGAAAAAAGTAAAAAAAAATCCCCATAAATAGTGTTCAATATGTGTTATATACCTCTAAAACGTAATATTTTACCTACATACACAACGTAATTTTTCAATGAAGGGTGGTCAATTGACCACCTTTGTAACCATATAGCGTCGGCCTTGCATACCTAAGTTGCTCGGACACAAATACATGTATCCAATACGAGTGCAGATCTAGAAGTTGGTTTCTTCGAGGTGTAAATCCTAAAATTTGGGGATACATATCCTTGTGCGAATACGGGTATGGGGATATCGCTAATAATAATTCAAAAAAATAAAACTATGTTTACGTTATGAGAAATTTTGAGAAATGCTTATTTATAACTTGTAAAGTGTGGATTTCTTTTTTAATCTCAAGTTGTAGATAAGTAAATGATTGATTTCTTAGCTAAAATATGTTATTTTCTTCTCTCGT
Source organism: Nicotiana benthamiana (assembly GCA_034376525.1). Classification (NCBI taxonomy): domain Eukaryota; kingdom Viridiplantae; phylum Streptophyta; class Magnoliopsida; order Solanales; family Solanaceae; genus Nicotiana; species Nicotiana benthamiana. Next base: position 73,134,014 of record CM067332.1, read on the forward strand.
TTTGGTTCTTATTTGATGAATCAAGTTGCATCTCGTCTTGAACTTTTTCGTCGGTCGTGTTTAAAGTATCCAAAATTGTTTGATCATCCGGTACGGATCTCATACCCACACACATAATAGTATCATGTGGACACAGGTGCGGGACCTAAAATACCGTATCGGAAAAACTTAGGTGTGTACGCATATCTTATTCCTATTTATAAATATTTTTAAAAATCAAATTTCAAAATTTGAATATCAAATGTAATATTAAAATATTTATTCAAAAAGAAAAGAAAAAGAAAAAGAAGTAGAAGAAATTAATACTTTCATGACCTAAATCTCTATTTAATGTGTAAGTTTAATACTCTGATTGTCTCCCATCCCCCTCCCTCTCCCCTCCCCCCCCCCCCAACCCCTTTTTTTAATTTTTTGTTATCTCTAAATAATAGAAAATAAATATATTTTTTAGAAAAATTCCCTCAAGGTGCACTTTATCTGCATGCCACGTCAGAGTTGTTATCCACTGGACTTATCTATTTCTCACTGTCTGAATGTTCACTGCAAAGTTTTTAGTTGCACGAACTCAGAACTGAACTTTACTTATATTCTGAATTTCTGATTCAAATTATAAAAATTCAGAGATTTTTTTTTAAAATGCATTCATCTACTATTTCTCTATCTTTTCCTCCTAATTGTTCAGTATTTAAGAGATCACGCAAAAATCAGCTCGAGCAATATTCTTTTACGCCTTTAAATCTTCAGTTTTGTGGTTTGCGGAAAGAGGCTGCAGTAAATTTTTCATTTTCGCAGCTTAAAAGATGTGAGATTCAGAGATCAGTGAGAATTCTGAGGAATAATGTTGTAGCAGCTTCAGTAGCTGACAATGGCAGTGCTCCGACGTCGTTTGATTATGATGTTGTTATAATTGGTGCTGGGGTTGGTGGCCATGGAGCTGCATTGCATGCTGTGGAGAAGGTATCGAACTGCTGTTGTTATAACTTGATCATATTTTATCCCTGTTTTATGCTATGATTCTTATAGTGTTAGAAAATACAACAAACAACATATCTGGTGCATTCCCACATTGTGGGGTTGTGGAGTGTACCCAGAACTTACCCCTATTTTGTGGAGGTGTAAAATATGTTTCCGAAAGACCCTTGCCTTAAGAATTTAGGCCTCTTAATAAGGGAAAATTAATTTCGGGATTAAATTTGACATGAGTTTATCTTACGTTTGGTTGGGATAAAATCGTGTTATAACTAATCTAGGATTATAGTGTTCTTTAATCCCCATGGAAGGATGAGATAACTAAATGCGGGATAACTAATTCCGTAATAATTCATCATCCGATAACTTGTTTCCTAACCATACGACCCCTTAGTGTTAGAAAATGAAACTAGAAAATAGTATGAACAAAGCACGAGGCATGTGAGAATACACTGTCGAAGATATTCCACCCGCATGGAGAATAGTATAGTTAGGCATATCCTAACGTCTATTTTACGCCTAGGGGGAAATCTAACTCCTTTTGCTTTGCAGCAAAACTCTTGTGCGCGCGAGCCCAATCCCTTTTTCTTGCTCTTTACTAGCCCACTAGAAGGACAATTCTTTAGAAAACAAAAGGAGAGCTCTTCTTAGTCAATGAAGGACACTCCCTTTTGAAATATCCACTAGTTTCTCCGACAGATATTTGGAGAATTGCAACTCATTTCGTATAGTTTATGGATATCTATATTTTAACTTCTCAAGATAAATTAATCTTGTTTGATTCAACTCCAACAGTTAGTCAAATTTATTTCAATTAGGAAAAAAGCTAAGCAAATTGAAATGGAGGGAGTATAAATTTTTAAATATTTTTTAACATTTTCAGGGGGCAAAGGGGGTTCAAGAATGGAAATGAAAAATAATGGCGACCTCGAATGTTCAATTTCTTTCCAACTCATTTTGCTTTTTCTAGATTTTTTGCACATTTCTAGAACTTTGTTCTTTGGGTATCTCAAATCCCTTGCGAAGTAAAAGTTCTTAATAATATCCTAGTTAGCATTAGCATTCTTTTGACTAGTACAATCACCTCATATTCTCATTAAATAGCAAGGCCTTTTACATTCTAAAGGAGCTGAAAAAGACTATGAACTCAAATCCACAGAGCACTTTTGCAGCTAATTTCGAGAACCTCGTGCTTTTTGCACTTCACTTGCGTTAGTAGCACTATTTATTGGCCATGTGTTGGTTATCCAAAGTAACTTGTTAATCTTCTCGTATTCTGAGGACTATAGATTTATATTATGCTTTCAGGGTCTTAAAACAGCAATCATTGAAGGAGATGTAGTGGGCGGAACTTGTGTAAACAGAGGCTGTGTTCCTTCTAAAGCACTTCTTGCAGTTAGTGGTCGGATGCGGGAACTTAAGAATGAGCACCATTTGAAGGCTTTAGGTTTGCAGGTGATTCCAACTCTTATACTAAATATCTCTGTTCGAATAGGATGTGTCTGCAGCAGCGAGCAGTTAGAAATTCGACCTCACATATACTTTCAACAAGAGACTAATATTTCGGCTGTGTTTTATATTGTGGTGTTTGAATATATAAAGTGTTTAAAATATTACTTTGATTTATATATTATATTAGTGGAATGATGTTAAACATTTTAGAATGTCCTAGAAATGGAAAAAGTATCATATAAATTGAAATTGAGGTAATATAAATAGTTTGTTACTTATGGTTCCATAGCATCCTATATGTCATTTGGATGTCATCTTGGAAAACTTGGTATGCCATTTAAACAACTAGTCTAAAAGTTGGCAAATGTTGTCTGTTCGCCATACACTTCCAATCCGGCAATCCCCATTCTTCGGTTTGCTTAAATTCCATATTTCCTTGTAGACATCCTCATAAATGTGTCTGAGTCTGCTGATTGATCAATCTTTTTCCATGTCTAATGACAGATTTCAGCCGCTGGCTATGACAGGCAAGCAGTGGCTGATCATGCTAATAATCTTGCCCTGAAAATTCGTAATAACTTGACAAACTCAATGAAGGCACTTGGTGTGGACATTTTGACAGGAGTGGGTACCATAGTGGTAAGTCGACGAATATCCAAGGGAACTTATTCTAGTTTCAATCTTGACCTACATGCTGATGGTTTCCGTCTTTGAACTCCATAATTATTTCAGGGTCCTCAAAGGGTGAAGTACGGAAAAGTTGGTTTTTCTGACAATGAAGTTACCGCAAGGGATATAATCATTGCTACTGGTTCTGTCCCTTTTGTTCCCAGAGGCATTGAAGTTGATGGTATCTTTTTCTTTGTTATTTCCTCCTTCCGACATTGTTGTCTGAGACTCCTTGAAAATCCATGGTTGGGATGTGCTTTTTTCGAGATGCAGTACCCTTTGGAGGTGAATCTCACCATTTAGTAATTGAATCATGTTCATTTTCAGGAAAGACTGTGATTACGAGCGACCATGCTCTTAAACTGGAATTTGTTCCTGAATGGATAGCTATAGTAGGAAGTGGTTATATTGGACTTGAATTTAGTGATGTGTACACTGCACTTGGTAGTGAGGTAGTTTCACCTCTTCCTCTTAGTCTCTTCTCTGCAATTCATATATTATGAGCGACCGTGCTATGTGCTTGTTGTTTCAATGCTCTTTAATCTTGATCTTCCTCTGAAAGTACCTAAACACTTATAAATTCTCTTAAATGTCAACTTACTCCTAATGGTCATTCTCTTCACAGGTTACCTTTATTGAAGCTTTAGATCAACTTATGCCCGGATTTGATCCTGAAATTAGTAAGTTAGCTCAAAGAGTTCTCGTAAATCCAAGGAAAATTGATTATCATACTGGAGTGTTTGCAACGAAGGTATTGCTCGCTCTGTTTTACGTTGTTTGCATTACAAGTTTCCAGATATCTAAACTATCTTCCCTAATAATTTTTACAGATTACCCCAGCAAAGGATGGGAGACCAGTTGTTATAGAGCTAACTGATGCCAAGACCAAAGAACTGAAGGAAATTTTGGAGGTAACACAAAATTACTATTATTCTTATCTTTTTGCTTTTATTCTCAAAACATGTCTCTCTACCCAAGGGTAGGGGTAAGGTCTGCGTACATACTACCCTCCCCAGACCCCACTAAGTGGGATTATACTGGGTTGCACTTTTTTTTTTCTTTCTCAAAACAGGTAAGGGCATTTCACAATTGTCTAGAGCACATTGCTATAGGCATTTCATGCCAGGGTGGAGGTACCATATAAGCTACGGGTTCGGCAGAATCCAGTAGCTTTTGGCTCGGACCCTGTATATGTGTTAAAAATATTCCCTAAATATGTACAACTATTAATTTCGAACCTAATAACTTAGATAATTAATGAGTTTAGTGGCATTTCAAACCCATAAACTTCAAATCCTCGATCTACATCTGTTTCACGCTACTATTTTCTATTTATAGGTTGATGCAGCTCTAATTGCTACTGGTAGAGCTCCCTACACGAACGGTCTAGGCCTGGAGAATGTACGTCTTTGCATAAAAACACATACAAGAGTCTACATCTTATGCCCGGATTTTGTGCATTCTAATGGTGAAACTTTTGCAGATTAACGTGTTGACACAGCGAGGTTTTATTCCTGTAGACGAGCGTATGCGAGTTATTGATGCTGATGGAAAATTGGTATGTTGGAACTACCCTATTGTCGATATGCTTTCACACGGCTGTGTTTTTGTTCTTATAATACTTTTACCACTAGGTCCCTCACCTTTATTGTATTGGCGATGCAAATGGTAAAATGATGCTTGCTCATGCAGCCAGTGCTCAGGGAATATCTGGTATGTGTGGAATTCTATTACGAATATCTTCTGTACAAGTCAAGTATTTTCCTTCAAAATCAATATTATGTTACTGCTCATAATTATCTTTTCTTATGAAATAGTTATTGAACAAGTCTCTGGAAGAGATCACGTGCTTAACCATTTGAGCGTTCCAGCTGCTTGTTTTACTCATCCTGAAATCAGCATGGTTGGACTGACTGAGGTAAAAATCGAACTTCTTTCAATCGGGTACATCATTGCTAATGTGCAGTCCATCTCAAATGCCTGTGATCTTGAGGAGACATCCTGGAATCGGGGTTTTTTGGGTGGAGGGTGGTTTCATTTTGCTTTGAAGTTGCTTAATAGGAAAAATGCATTGTGTACGGCTTATATGCTGCGCAAACAGTTAATATGTCATGACAGGTAGAGGTAAATGTCATAACTTGAAGCCTCTTTGTTCAGGATGTAGTCATTTTATTTTCCAAAAAAAGAAAAATTTTCTTGTGAATCCACTTGTTGTGTCAACATTAAACTCTCTGACCACTTAAACTTTGTTGTCCTTGTGTTGGTAGTACTGTTGTTATGTTCAAGTTTCTTCGCAAACTTCACTTCGTGTTTTGCTTCTAGTTTATCTCTGTGGGTGTTTGTTAAGAATTGGCGGAGGATGTTAACTATTTGCCATGGTTGATGAGAACTATTGTAGCGAACTGCTTATAATTAGTTTTTTGACGGGCTTCTTCTTTTTGCAGCCACAAGCTCGAGAAAAAGCTGAAAAGAACGGGTTTGAGATAAGCATTGCAAAAACAAGTTTTAAGGCTAACACAAAGGCACTTGCAGAAAATGAAGGGGAAGGACTTGCAAAGGTTGTACTCAATCTTTTGGTTCTTTGTTCCCATCACTTTAACTAACAGATGAACTCCGCTAGCTTCCAATATAATTCTGATTTCCTACTTCTCTTACTACCTTCCTTTTGACTAGCAAAATGACTCATGAATGTTGATAGTGTTTCTGAAGCACACCGTTAGTTAGTACTACTAATTAAGGATTTTGAACATCAGAAAACAACATGCCTGCGATTCCATGTGTTTAGAGATTTTGTTATATTGTAATTAAGGAGGCGTATTTTTAGATTCAAATTTATCAGTGTCTAACTTTCAGACCATTTGTCATCAATCTTTCATATTCTGATTGCGATTATGGAGGATTTGAGATTTTCTGACTTCATTATTGCATTTTTGATACAGTTGATATACAGACCGGACACTGGAGAGATTCTTGGAGTTCATATCTTTGGTATGCATGCTGCAGACCTCATTCATGAAGCATCGAACGCCATGGCATTGGGAACAAGAATTCAGGTTATCCATTAGATGAGGCTACTACTAAATAATTTATCTCTGAGAAAGTTTATCTATTTCCTCTATCGGTAGGGAGTTTCAGTGCTCGTGACCTTTAAACTCCCCAGAATACATTGAGCTCTTCTCTTCTTTCCTTTCGGAAGGAAGTATATCTAGACTCTAGAGTTATCCGCTCAGCGGGAAATAAGCCACTACTTGCTTTGTTTCTCAATTTTATGAGAGTTGAGATGAAAAAACAACAGAATATTGACTATCTTTGTGCTGTCACCTGGCAGGATATAAAATTTGCAGTGCATGCGCATCCAACATTGTCTGAAGTACTTGATGAACTCTTCAAATCAGCTAAGGTACGCCATATGGAACATCTGGGTAATAGTTTCCTTTTGTTTCTAGGAACTTTCGTCATTGGAAACAACCTCTCTACCTTCACAAGGTAGGGAGTAAGGTCTGCGTACACGCTACGCTCCCACCAGACCCTACTTGTGTGATTATATGGGGTTTGTTGTTGTTGAACTTTCGCCAGGCAGGGCAAGTAAGAAAATCAGACTTTATGGTATGGTATTAAACTTGATAATTTACAACCTTTTAATCAACATTAGCTAATGGAATTGGAATCTTGTTCCGCCAGGTAAACACTCAAGACCGTAGCTCAGTGCGAGAACCAATTGCTATCTAGAATTGTGAAGTCTGAAAGTTTTGAGGAAACAACAGCATTGTGGGCATAACCCAGAGCTCATCTTCCATAAAACATAGAGGATAAAGATAGGTTCGGATAAATCACTGCATTTCAAGCACGCCAACGGATTTCAATGGGAATTAATACACTGATTCCAGGATATTTTATCGAGGCCTAGGAATGACAGTGAGGTGAAGTGCAAATCAACATTCAAACTGCTGCTGCACCCAAGAGCCTGTCCTCACATTGTGAAATTTTCACCAATCATATTAGGTTTGTATTTTGCATTCGAAGTCCTGAAATGTACAGAGGATGCCCATGGACTCTGCCTTTACTGTTTTATGCTTAGGTTGATAGTTGTGTGTATTGTTTTCCCATCTTTCTCAAGTGAAGCTTCAATAAATTACTGGAAGATGAACCAACTTGAGTTGCACCAAGTAAATCGAAAACTCCTTAGCGCCATCCGTAAAGACTACGACAAAACCTTTAATCTTTGGCCTCAGCAAATTACGAGTGTCCATCTTTCTTTCTTAAGCCAAACTGCCATAAGAAAATGGAGATTTGGGTGACCTTTGCCAGAAATTGTTTAAAACAATTGAGATAATGTCAGTTTAATTTATATACACCTTTTCTACCGTCCAAAGCTACAAGCCTACAAGTACCTCAATATTATTAGCTTGCACATTATCTTGTGAAACTCTATGCAAATTCTAGACCGAAGCGCAGCAGCTTTGTTTGTGTTGATATTTTCGGTTTTTTCATGTTATATCCTTCTTACAGTTATTAAGTTCCATTAGCCTCAAAATTAAAGTAACGACTCCTGAAACAAGAATTTACTATTAACTTATTCAGCAAAACTTAGGTCTGTACTTTTAGAGTAGCATCTGAACTGGTAATTTTGGAGGTACTGTTAACAAAAGTAGGAACTGGAATATCAACTCCTTTTGGTAACATAATAGACACTAAACCACACAGCAGCCAAAGATCTAAACTCTCTTAAGTAGTAAAATCTGGCAAACCAAAGTAACAAGCTCAATGCAGTTTGGCAAACATACATTCTAGTACAGCAAGTGACAAGAATACACATTGTGTTACGAGTTTGTACTGCAGACAATAAACTGCTGAGCCAGCTATATGCACATGAAAGAAACCATCACGATAATACTTCAAGATTGCAACTGCTCCGAGTTACATGGATGCTTGCTTTCGACATATGAGATGGTTAAGGAATTACACTGCCAGGTAAGGAAACTGCACACAAAAAATCCTAAAACCATAACTAAAACCCTCAACATTAAGGAAGTGTAACTGGTGCCTCACATTAACATTTATAGCAACTCTTTGATGCAAAAGATGATCAGCTTGCATCTTGTCTCTACTCAGAGACATTTGCATGTAATTATCCAGCAACCAGCATTCACATATAGTATTAATAAGGCTCAAAAGAACTTGAGCTAACTCGAGTCTGCAGAGACTCACATTATAAACTACATGATCAACTAGTGCCTTTACCATTTTTGCCAATTAGGCAGTTCTATCGCTGTGATATAACCACTAGTACGATTTTACTGTGGTATGTTATTGCTGTATCACTGTGATATAACTAGGTTAAAAATCCAAATAAAGATATCCAGATCCAAGATCAAACATGATAAAGAACAGGATTTGGTGAATAGTAATATAAATGAACTGCAAAGAGGCATTGATTAAAAGGAAAAGGTGGTCTCCATGCTTGATAAATTCTAGTTCGAACAAGTATCCACCAAAACTTCAAACAACCAAGATATAGATCCAATATCAAAACACAGTGCAAGCAATAAACAGAAGGCAGCCTGTTACTCTAAATTCTTTTACTCTTCATTAGCAGAGTCCACATTCTTGTTGTTGTTGTGCTTCCTAGCATATCTCTGGTTCCGCAAGAACTTGGGATCCATCTGAATTTACATAAAAATTAAAAAACTTAGAATACAAAGAGATATGCTTCTACATTCTTATATATAGATATCGACCAGTGTTTTTAAAAGTACACAAGGGACAAAAAACCAAGAAGGTCCATGCGGCCTAAAGCAAAAAGAGTGTAGTAACAGGCATGCTTCTTCGAAGTGAAGCACTGACCAAGGCAGATACAAATAAAGCATGGGCTTCGATGCAGAAAGTCACAAATGAAAAAAAATATACAAATATGCATGCATAATGTAAGACTAATAATTATAAGCATAAATAACAAATATATGGACACTGAAGCGCCCGGTAAGCGAGGCGAAGCGCTCAACATGTTTTATCTTGCTTTAGGGCTTAAGCACGCCTTTGACAACAATAGTTCCTACCACGACCACAAGTTAATATACAGCAAAAATTGGATTCATAGTAAAATATTTATACATATTTAGTTGATTTCTTAACATAAAGAATCTGAACTAAGGCTACTGGATTCGGGTGACCCAAACCTTCCAAGCTAGGTCTGCCCGTGGAAGCACATATTTCAGATAAATTTAAAAAAACAAAAACTATATGAACTTAGACGAATAATATATTAATTAAAATAATTAATTTCAGCATTAAATATTTAATACTGATATCAATCTAACTCCTCAACTTTGAGATTCAAAGAGCGCGTCTTTTTGTTTGGTTTTGTTCTACGGCTTGTATAACATAGACATCCCACATACATCATCATTCATCAGTCCAACATGTATCACCCGCTTTGCGTACCAACATTTTAATTTTCTTTCCAAACATTTTGAAATGAAAAGATATCTACAGATTCCGAATATCCAAATTTCAATTCTTAAAAAAGTTACTCTATATCTCAATTTAGCTGTGAAAGTTAGTCAAATTTATTTTTAAGTAAGCTAAAAGTATCAAATAAATTGGAATGGAGGCTATATATTTCACAATAAACAACATCAGCAAATAAAAGGAAAAAAAGGGTGGGATTGTTTTTATATACCCCTTTGGTGGAGCTGTGACGGTGTTTCCTGGGTTTCTTGATTCCATTCCTGTGAGCCTTGTACGACTGATTGTGAGCTGTGTGATTCTTCGACTTGGCCATTTTTGGTCCTTGTTTTGACAAACAACTGCAGAGAGTTAATAGAAAGAGCAAAATCCAACAGAATTTGCACAAAATATCACAGTTAGAATGCACGAAAAGGAGCAGGAGAAGAGATTGAAATACCTACAGTCGGCGTTAGGGTTTTCAGTAGTGATGAGGAAGTGGAATAGAATGGCTTGGGGTTTTTATTGCTGCCCTATAACAAAATGAAAGGCCTGGATTTTCTGTTTTGGGCCTTGGGCTTAACAGGCAGAAGCCCAATCTTACAATTCCACATCAAAAATTAAAATATAAATGAATTTTTATCTCCTATAGCAAAGATTAACACCTTATTTATTTAAATAAATACTATTTAAAAAAATTATATTCTATAAATATATTTTAATATTTATAGCGAAATATCTAATTTTGATTACTCCTACCCCTAAGCCACCAAATACGCTATTCAGTTACACTATTTTCTTTCTACTTTGATACATGCCATTCTCTTCCCCCATTCCCTGAAAATACGATGCTCAATCTCAAAATTCCTCTCACTCACATCACTTATGTTCTCTCCGATCCCAATTTCTCCAATTCCATCGACGTTGCTTTGACTCTTCCTCGCCATTGTAATTGGAACATGACTAAAGCTAACGCCTTTTAGGATTTGTTTTGCCACCATTTTCACCATTCTGACAACACGATGCTCAATCTCAAAATTTCTCTTGCCCATATCACTTATGTTATCTACGATCCCAATTTTTCCAATTGCACTGGACGTTACTTTGGCTCTTCCTCGCCATTGTAATTGGAACATAACCAAAGCTAACGCATATTAGGATTTGTTCTGCCACCATTTCCACCATTCTGACAACACGATGCTCAATCTCAAAATTTCTCTCACCCACTCACTTGTATTCTCTCTTATCCCAATTTCTTCAATTTCATCGGACGTTGCTTTGGCTCTTCCTCGCCATTGTAATTGGAACATGACTAAAGATAACGCATATTAGGATTTGTTCTGCCACCATTCTAACAAAAGCTAACGAAGATTGGCTCTTCTGACTAAAGCTAACAAAGATTGGTTTGTTCTGACTAAAGCTAGTGAAGATTGGCTCTTTTTATCTTATTCTGCCACCATTGCTCGATGGCGGATTCGTCGAAAATTATGGTTTGTTCTTGAATAAAGACGACGAAGTTTGGGCTGAGCAACTTGATGTTCTATTAATATATTTCAATGTATTTTCAACGTATCACGTTGTTTTTTCATGTATTTCATTGTATTCATTGTCTTTTTTTCATGTATTTCATTGTATTCATTGTCTTTTTTTCATTGTAATTCAACGTATCTTGTTGTATCGCATGTATTTCATTGTATTCACTGTCTTTTTTCAAATTATATTTCAATGTATCTCGCTGGATTCTATGTATTCATTGTCTCGTTATATGCCATGAATGTATTTATATATTTTTAATTAATATAATTTATGTTTCTTATATAATTTACATGAAGATTACTATGTTCTTTAAGTATTTTCGGTTGAGAATCTTTTTTATAACTGAAAATACAAAATTTGTATGTTATAATTGAGTTTGTTGAGTTACATTAGGAGTCTATTATGTTAATTGATTCACTTTCCGTTTAAAAACAGTATAATCCCTTGTTTTAAGCTGTGAATACAGTCGAACACAATAATTTGTCCAGCTATAATCCCATATTTCGTGCCATGAATACTATCGAATACACTCGAATACAAAAACTGATTAGCTTGACTTCCTTGATTCACGTTTATTTTTGCTACTGTATTCATGAATGTAGTAGCTTAAATACATTCAATACATCTTATAACAATAGAAAACGTATTAAAAACTGTAATATAATAAATAGTATCTATAAATAGCTAATTACCACTAAAAGACATGGCTTCATGAAAATTTTTATAAATAAAATCTCACCGAACCTTTTACCACGAAAATTGGAAGGACATGTGAAAATGTTTCTAGAGTAAGGCATTAAACATAAAGCTGCTTTGGATTACTATCGATTCAAATAAGGTAATAGCCAAATTGGTACTTTTTTCGAGGCAAAAGCACTTTTTGGATCAAAAGTACCTTTTTAAAATTAAGTCATTTGGCGAAAAAAAAATGTTTTTAAGGAGAAGCATAAGGAGTTTTGGAGAAACAAAAAAGGTAGCTGTGGTTGATTTCGTACACAGAAACATTATTTATTGGTTCGGGATTCCCACAACACTCATCACTGATAATGGGGCAAATCTCAACAGTCACTTAATGAGAGAGGTATGTCAGGAGTTCAGGATCACACATCGAAACTCTACCCCGTACTGCCCCAAGGCGAATGGAGCAGTTGAGGCAGCTAATAAGAACATAAAGAAGATACTTCAGAAAATGGTGGAAGGATCCAGGCAGTGGCATGAGAAGCTGCCCTTTGCATTGTTAGGCTATCGCACTACTGTCCGCACTTCAGTGGGGGCTACTCCATACTTGTTGGTATATGGCTCAGAGGCGGTGATCCCGGTCGAGGTTGAAATCCCCTCTCTATGAATCGTGGTCGAAGCAGGAATTGGCTGCAGTTTGTCATGGCCCGTTTGGAACATTTGAGCTTGATTAACAACAAAAGATTGGCGGCAGTTGGTCATGGCCAGTTGTATCAACAGAGAATGGCTAGGGCATATAATAAGAAGGTACGCCCCAGAATGTTTGAAGTAGGTCAACTGGTACTGAAGCGCATCCACCCTCACCAGGGCGAGGCGAAAGGCAAGTTCGCTCCAAACTGGCAATGACCATTCATCGTGTCAACAGTGTTGTCCAACGGAGCGTTGTATCTGACGGACATGGAAGGGAAATATGCGAAAATGGCCATCAACGCAGATGCTGTCAAAAGGTATTACGTATGATTTTCTTCAGATCATTGTTTATACTTGACACCTGATTGTACTTGGCATATTTTGAAGATTAGAATGACGAAGGCATTTTGGTTATGCTATCCAAACACTTTATCTTTTGCTAACCCTTTTGAGCTTTAATTACTTTCTTTCATAACCCTCTTTCGGAATCAGTAACAAGGTTAGAAACGCGAGTTAAAAGGAAAAGAAAGGGAAGAATGAAAAGAATGAAAAATGATAGTAATAAAAAAAAGAAAAAAAAGAAAAAAAAGAAAAGAAAAGGAAAAACAAAACAAAAAGAGAAGAGAAAAGGAAAGAAAGAAAAGAGAGCGAAACAAAGAAAATCGGAAAGAAAACAACAACAAAAACGAGGAATCGGTATGATCTACGTTTGACCTGATTCCTTTTAACAAGGATACGTAGGCAGCCTCACTGTTCGGTCTCATTAAAATAAAAACCCAAAAATCCCCAAGCAAGAAACTGGGGTAGAAGTTGTGGTTGTTGTAAGAATTTGATTCCGAAAATTGTAATTTTGAACCCATTTAAATTATTTCGAGCTTTTGATACCCTTTCTCTCTAACCCTATCCAAAGGCCCACATTACAGTCCAAAGGAAGACCTTCTGATCTGTCTTCAAAAGATGTCGAGTCGAACGGGTAGAGGTTACTCATGTCAGGTACAACACTTTGGGCTAGACAAGAGAGATAATGAAATGAGAGAGCCTTATCGGTGAAAACCCTCACGGGCACCATAAGGCGACGAGAGTTTGAGAAAGAATAAAATGAGAGAGCCTTATCGGTGAAAACCTTCACAAGCACCGGAAGGCGAAGGTAAGATAAAGCGAAACTCAGAAAGGGACTATTGATGGATGAATACTGCAGGGCAAGATGAGTCAGGAATTGGTTTGGAAAGGTCACAATGGCAAAAGCGCGGCAACAAAAGGTCAGTCATCGAAATCGATTTGGTCGAATAGGCCGAAGTGCATGTTATGATCGCAAGAACCAGTCGGCTCTCTTTCAGATAAGTCTTCTTCTCTGTTCTTCTTCAATAACAAGTCTGGAATTCTTCATTCTAAATACCATTCGGAGTCTTTGCATTTCATTTTTCTTTCAAGTCTAAATTCTTTTGTTTAAACAAAAGGAATGACAAATCCAATCATCAAGCTCCCAAAGGAACAAAGCGCATAATGCCCAAAGGTGTAACAAAGATAACAAGCATGGAACAACAAAGGGAAGGATTCATAAAAATCACAAGAAAGGGCATGCAAATGAAACACAAATATTCGGATGGAACGTAAAATTGGCACAACACAAATATGGGAAAGGTCAAGGGTTGACCCAGCATGGCACCTCAAATCATCAACCATCGGGGAAAGACGTAGAGAATTCTGGAAAGGGGGCGGAAGTGTAACATAAGATGGGAAGTAAATGTAAAGCCACAAAGGTCAGAGGGTCAGCCAAGCATAATACATTGACTTGTTAATATCGGGAAAGGCGCAAGAATTCGGACAAAAGGTCTAGGAATGCAACACAGTAATGGGCGAGCAAAGTAAAGCCAAAAAGGTTTGGGGGTCAGCCAACCAACTCAGGTAACACATTAACATGGAAATTTGAACACAACGGAACATGACAATGAGGAGGCCACTTCCAACAAGAATGCTGCAAGCCAACCACCACTTTTCAAACTGACAAGTTTTCTTTGATTGACATATGAGCAGAAAAATTTCAGAAAATCCTAAAGGAGGCCATCCACAGGGGAAGGCAGGCACGACAGGTATGACCAAAATCTCATAATCCACTTGGAAGTGGCACTCAGTTAAAATTCTAAAGGTACATAGTTCGTTATAAACACCCTCCCCAGCAAAGAGCATAACGGGACAAGCTTTAACTAGCAAAAATCTAGTAGAAACAACCAAGGGTTAAAATAGGCGTGAAAGATGGAACACGGTTTAAAACTCAAGCAGGGACGAGTAACATGGGCAAGCACCAACACCTCCCCAGTAAGAGTCGCAGAAAAAACCAGGAATTAGAATTGGCATTTAAGTTAGAACCTTCAGGACCCTCCGGAAAAATGAGAATTAGAGCAAAAATCTCCCCAGCCAGAGCCAATAAGAGTTATCAGGACCCTCCTAAAAAATGGGACTTAGAGCAAATATGCCCCAGCTAGAGTCGATAAGAGTCAAGAAAAGTCATCAGGACCCTCCTGAAGAATGGGATTTAGAGGGAAAATTTCAAATTTCCCCAGCTAAGCCAGCAAGAGTTACCAGGACTTCCCTGAAAGATGGGACTCAGATGTTTCCCCAACCAGGGTCAATAAGAGTCACTCGGACCTCCCTGAACGATGAGACTTAGATATTTCCCCAATCAGAGTCAATAAAAGTTATTAAAACCTCCCTGAGAGATGGGACTTAGATATTTTCCCAACAAGAGCCAATAACAGTTATCAGGACCCTCATGAAAAATGGGACTTAGATTAGATACTTCCCCAGCAAGAGCCAATAAGAGTTGTTAGGACCCGCCTGGATAACGGGAAGTAATTTTAATCACCTATCCCCAGCAAATCCCCAACGGACATAACTCGTAGCAAGACATGTTGGAAAATAATACATTTTCAGAAAATACAGCGTAATATTGAAATTGTCAGTAGTTGAGGATTGTCGGGACCAGTATTGTAATCACGCGTCCACCTGGAGAACAAGGGAATATTTTTCAAAAATTTCAAGTTTTGTAATCAGGCTCCCACCTGGAGAACAAAGGAATATTTTTCAGTTTAAGTTTTTGCAATCAGGCGCCCACCTGGAGAACAAGGGAATATTTTTCAGTTTTAAGTTTTTTGCAATCAGGCGCCCACCTGGAGAACAAGGGAATATTTTTCAGTTTTAAGTTTTTGCAATCAGGCGCCCTCCTGGAGAACAAGGGAATATTTTTCAGTTTAAGTTTTTTGCAATCAGGGGCCCACCTGGAGAACAAGAGAATATTTTTCAGTTTTAAGTTCTTGCAATCAGGCGCCCACGACAAGGGAATATTTTTCAGTTTTAAGTTTCTGCAATCAGGCGTCCACCTGGAGAACAAGGAAATATTTTTCAGTTTTAAGTTTTTTGCAATCAGGCGCCCAGCTGGAGAACAAGGGAATATTTTTCAGTTTTAAGTTTTTTGCAATCAGGCGCCTACCTGAAGAACAAGGGAATATTTTTCAGTTTTATGTTTTTCAAATCATGCGCCCACCTGGAGAACAAGGGAATATTTTTCAGTTTTAGGTTTTTGCAATCCGGCGCCCACCTGGAGAATAAGGGAATATTTTTCAATTTTAAGTTTTTGCAAATCAGGCGCCCACCTGGAGAACAAGGGAATATTTTTCAGTTTTAAGTTTTTTGCAATCAAGCGCCCACCTGGAGAATAAGGGAATATTTTTCAGTTTTTAATTTTTGCAATCAGGCACCCACCTAGAGAACAAGGGAATATTTTTAAGTTTTACGTTTTTGCAATCAGGCGCCCACCTAGAGAACAAGGGAATATTTTTCAATTTTAAGTGTTTGCAATCAGGCGCCCACCTGGAGAACAAGGGAATATTTTATTAGTTTTTTTTTTTTTGCAATCAGGCGCCCACTTGGAGAACAAGGGAATATTTTTCAATTTTTAGTTTTCGCAATCAGGCACCCCCCTGTAGAACAAGAGAATATTTTTTACAATTTCAGGTTTTGTAATCAGGTGCCCACTTGTAGAACAAGGGAATATTTTTCAACGCAACTCGAGTACGGTAGTCAGGCACCCACCTGCGGAATGAGGGAATACTTTCAATGGAATACATGTCAAAATCCAACAGTTCGGCACCGGACATGAAGAGAAAGGCAAATAGTCAGCGAGGTTGCAAGAGGTTCACAGAAAGAGATACAAGGCAGCAAAGCAACAAGGATCAAGATTGAAGACGTAGATATGCTTTTATTTGTAATCCGTATTTTATAGTTTAGTATAGTTTTCTTTTTACTTTTATAAGGAGTAATAAGGAGGACAACGGACAATAACAGCAGCCAATCACAGTCTCTCGGTAGTCCCAACTACCAAAACTTTCAGAACTACACTGACCTGATCCCTCTATTGCCAAGGATATGTAGACAACCTTTGAAGCAAGGTTCGGTCAAAATATTTTCAAAATGCTTCACATGGAGTATTCAATTGGACGAAATCGCTCATATTTGCTCACTTGTCTTTGCACGAAAACCCTTCGCGTTCCCGCACAAAGAGGGGCAACTATGAGCATATGATTTTTGACCAGTTGAAACAAACTCCTACAGGACTCTTAAAGTTTAGGATTTTCTCTTTTAAAATATTTTTTTTGGACATTAATTGCATATGCATGTTCATTACTGCGTGTCAGGATTAATTAGGGTTTTAATTGTTAAATAAACTTGTTTCATAAATTAAAATACAAAAAATATATATGTGCCAGCACTTAAAGTTGTGTTTGTTCAATTTTGATAGGTTTTAATTTTATTTGTGATTTGTGATTTTTAACTAAATTTAGTAATTAATTTTAATTAAAAGAAAAGAAAGAAAATAATAACACAAAATACAATACATGTATACATATATAGGCAGCCACTCAGGCTGGCCACAATTGGGCCAGACCCGAGTGGCCCAATTCGTCCCTTCCCTAAATCCATACACACCCAACCCAAACGACCAGCCAGTCCAATCCCCACATCTACTAAACCAAATGACACTGTTTTGAGATCCCATCATCCTAGCTGTTGATTTCACCCCAATCCAACGGTTCCCAAACCCCACCCAGATGCATACATATATGTCCAAACCGCTTCAGTATGCACGCAACCAAAATCACCTTCCTCGTATCTCTACCGCCGATCATTGACCACCCTGCCAACACCCATTGACCACCCCAACGCCACCGTTGACTACCGCTTGACCACTCTACTGCCGTCGCCAGAAATATCCTTACGGCGGCGGCCGACAACCAAAAGGTCCCAAAATTACACCCTTTAACCACCATGGCTTCCTCTACCCCGTCCCATAATTAGGTACCTTCGAACACCACCCTTCCGCCTTGAATATTCATTCAAAGGTCGCCGGAAACCCCACCTCCAGTGACCTCATTCCAAAGACGGCCAAATTACACCATTAAGACACCCTGACTTCCCCATCCCAACCATGCACCTCACCACCCTCAATTCCCCATGGAACTCCTCAAATCTTCATCCGAAGCTAAACCCTAAATCCCAAACTTGCCAGAAAAGCCTCGAAACTCTCCCAGACGGTTTTTGACCCTCCTTAACACTAACCATGCCACCTTCAAGTCTCAAACAACCCCCAACCACTCAAAATCCCAAATCTGAGACCTATTGAGGTCTCAGAACCTCAAGGACCCCCCACCCCGAGCTTCAAAATTGATTAAACACTATCCTAAGAGTTTCACAACCCCTATGGGAGAATCAAGGTCCAGCTGGATGGTTTAAATGAGAGCAAAAATGAAAGCTAAGTGTTTCGTGCATATTTTTCATTTTTAGCTGACTAAGTGCTTATTTTTTGTAATGATTGTTTAGATCCTGTAGTTGCATGTGTAATAGTCTGAACTTCTTTTGGATTCTCTCCTGGTGGTTTGTTTGTTTATCCACAAAGCTCATTTCAAAATGGGTTCAATATTCATATGACTATTTGTCACCTCTCTGAAAGCCTTTCCTGGGTAATATTGATATCTTGCTAAGTATTGGTCCCCTGATTTTAGAAAGCAATTTTGTTTAGTCTTCAGTAACACGATTTTAGGGCTCAATTGACTTTCTTCTGTTGATTTTTCTTTAATTTCTGGTATACCTAAGTAGACTCATGTTCTTAAGATTTTGATTCATAAGTTGATTATTCATTTTGCTTCTTGTTCTTAAGTATTTATGAATATCATTGATTGAATCATTTTTGAAAGCTAAGTTTGATAGATATATGCATTCTTTCTGGATATTTGACCCCTTGTTCTGTTAATCATGTATAGAAGTCTGTTAATTTTTGGTTAATTCTGATTTTTATGAGTATGTTAATCTAAATTTGACCCAAGTTTGGTCGACCAAGGTCGATTGTGTTTGAATTGGAGTCAAAGAACTAACCAAGGTTAATTAGAGCTAAACTAGGGTTAAAAGAACTGACTGGGGTCAAATTCAGGGGTAGTGTAATTTAGGAAGGCTAGTGAGGAGTAAAAGTGTTTTGAATCTGTAAAATCTGATAGGAATCCTGTAGAACCTTCTAGTAAGGACTGATACATAATTCCATCCTCAAACTTGAGGCACAAGTTAAGAATTGAAGGACTACTTAGGCAAAAAATACAATTTGAGATGTGGACGAAGAAGAAACTAGTAATTGTTAGATAATACGCTTAACGCTAGAGGGGAGGGTGAATAGCGTTATAATAAAAATTAGCGTAAACTTGCGGAATTTAAAATTTGCAGGAAGTAAATAAGTGCGATAAATAAGAAAGAACACAACGAAGTATTCTGGTTCACCACAACCCGTGGCTAGTCCAGTCCCAGAGAGACTCTCTCGAGATTTCCACTAACTTGTCAAGCTTCCGGGTGCTTAACAAACCTTTACAACTTGAGGACACAAGTCTCAACACCTTTGCTCGGAGATACAACACTCCAAGACTTCAACCAAAGGAAACACAAGTTCCTTCACAACTTGAGGACACAAGCCTCAGCTACCTTTGCTCGGAGATACAACACTCCAAGACTTCAACCAAGGAAACACAAGTTCCTTCTTACAACAAGAGAATAACAATTCTCTTCAAGTGTACAAAACACTAAGCACTCAAACAAGACACTCCTTAATGAGTAGATATGAGTAAAAGAATACGCTCAAGATCGCAACAACTTTCGACAAGAGTTTGGCTCTCAAAAACTTATGTAATGAATATAAAATGATAAGCAATAGAGCATGCAAGCTTATAGCAATTATATGATCAGTTGTTGTGTGTTGTTGTACTCAAAAGACTGAATTGAAGCTGTATTTATAGTTGAAAAACTTGGCATTACCGTTGCCTAATTGCCAATTAAGAACTGCTGATTTTACTCTGTGACAATCGATTGTCAAGAAGCCACAATCGATTGTTTGCCAATCGTTCTAAAAATCAATCCCAGATTTTACGCTTAACAATCCATTATTCAAGATCAACAATCGATTATTGGCAACGTTCAAAAAATCATTTCCAGATTTTACGTAAAACAATCGATTATACAAAATCAATAATCGATTATTCAGCAACGTTCAAAAAATCCTTTCCAGATTTTAATTTCAACAATCGATTATACAAAATCAATAATCGATTACCTGACGGTATTTAAAAACTTTACGACAACGGTCAGCTTCACAATCGATTGTGCAATGTTAACAATCGATTATTTATCAGTCTTGAAAAATCAATTTAGACACTGCCTCGTGACAATCGATTGTTATATACTCACAATCGATTATTTAATAACTTTGAAAAAGTCTGGAAGACACTGCCTCAACACAATCGATTGTCATATGTTCACAATCGATTATTTTGTGACTTTGAAAAATCTGATGCACACTGTCTCTTCACAATCGATTGTCATTAACTTCACAATCGATTATTTTGAGCGTTGAAAAACTTTGATGGACACTGCCTCATCACAATCGATTGTCATAAGGTTCACAATCGATTGTCATGCAGATTTGAAAAATCTGATGCTCACTGCCTTAACACAATCGATTGTCATTAGTTCACAATCGATTATCATGCAGTCTTGGCTTAACATAATCGATTATCATAAGTACATAATCGATTATCTTAGTCCAGATTTTAGAGGCATGTTTAAAAATCATTTTGACTAAAGTAAATATGCATGATTTAAAATCATTTAGCATTAAACTAAATATGTATGATTTTGTAAAAATAATTTTACGAGAGAAGCCATGTCATGAGTCAAGTTGTCGGATCAAGATCACAGTTAAGAACGACTCATGTAAAACTATAAAACTTGGTCTTGTGCTTGAATCTCGTTATATATCAATTGTGCGCTTGTACTTGAGCTTCGTCATATGTCAATTTGCGCTTGTTTGTCATTCATCAAAACCTACACATATGAACACACGTTTTAGTATAATGCTTTGAGAACGTGTTTCCAACAATTTCCCCCTTTTTGATAATGGCAAACTTTAAGCGGGATATGCAAATTAAACAATTCATAATGACGATTCAAGACAAGTAAAGATATGCAACAAGTATGCAATTAGTTCCCCCTCAATATATGAATTCCCCCTCAATTTAAGCCAATAATAAATATTGAGTGTGCATACCCGTTATCTTCCCCCTTTTGCCATTAGCAAAAAAATATAATAAGATGGCAAAGATATAAAACAACTTGTTTATTTATTGAAAAAGAACGATTACATAAACAAGAGACAATAAAGCGCAAAAAAAATTTATTCATCATCATTTCCCGCCTCATCATCCGGCACCGCTTCGTAGGGAACAAGACCAGCATATGGATAATGAACATGGTCAAAATATCCATGGAGTTCATGTGTCAATTGACTGAACGAGGTGGTCAAAGAAGCAATTTGGTTGGAGATAGATTGGAGAGTTGGCTCTTGAGGCTGACGGGTTGGAGGAGGAGCAGGAGCTGCATGATCACCGTCATGATGAAAGGAGGATTCTGAAATTTCCCACTTCTTGGTGCTCTTTTTGAGAGGACCGATGGAAGTGTTGAGTCCGGAGGCTTCAAGAAAATTCATAATAAGGAGGGCATAGGGAAGTGGCCTATCGTCTCCAATAGCATCACGCATGTGAATCTTGACGAACTGACACCAATTGATGTGAGCTCCGGTTATAATGGCATGCATGAGCTTGGCGTCCTCTTGGGAAATAGTAGTATGGTTATGTTTACGAGGCTTGAGGACTCGGGTGATGAAATAGAAAATCAAGCGATAATCGGGATGCATTCCCGTAATTGTAGGACGACGAGTAGATAGATTAGGATCATAAGTTGTAAGTCCTGTTTGGTGTAGGAGGACTGTTTCATCAAATAGGGCTCCGGCCTCTCTAATGTAGCGAGTAATGTGTTCGCCACTTTGAGGAAGATGGGCAATGGAATGTAAGTTTTCATCGGATAAAAGAATTTGAACACCATTAATATTTGTCACAAGCTCACCGTCGTCATCCTCATGAAGGTTTGAATAAAATGCT
Organism: Nicotiana benthamiana; assembly: GCA_034376525.1. NCBI lineage: Eukaryota > Viridiplantae > Streptophyta > Magnoliopsida > Solanales > Solanaceae > Nicotiana > Nicotiana benthamiana. The sequence goes on from CM067332.1 coordinate 73,155,976, forward strand.
TGAATCAATGGAGGATTGATGTAGGGATAGGTAAGAAATAAGAAGTCAAGAAGTTGACATTCCTTAAGCATATTTGCAGCAGGGGCGTATGATTCAAGATACTTGCTTGTTGAAAAGCGAGGAGGAAGAATGTCACGCTTTTCGAATTTAGTTAAAAATCGAGTAAGCTCGATGTCAGAATTAAATTGTAAAATAGACCCATCTTGACAAGGGTAATTCGGAGGAGGTGGAACAGCAGAAGAGGATGCAACATTTCTGCCTGAACGGGAACGTTTAGAGTGTCTACCCGACATTTTCAATGAGTAGTACTGAAATTTGCAAGAGACTTGAAGGATTTTTGAGAGTTTGAGAGCCAAAAATGATGCTTGAGTGAATAAAATGGATACATATGATGCCTATTTATAATGAGGAGAGTGGCCTTTCATTGATGATGAAAATCTGCTGGAATTTATGAGCCAAAACAGTCAGAAACGGTAAAAATAAATTGCACTGACCGTTAGACAATCGATTGTTGAGCGAAATAATCGATTGTTGAGGAGTTTTGACCTGACTCGGAACTGACAAAAATCGATCGTGGGAATCTTCAGAAGCCAAACGGTAGCAAATTTTTGAAATACTGACAGAAAATAATCGATTGTCAAATATGGTAATCGATTGTTATGTTACAGTGAGTATAGAAATTTTCTGACTAGGAAAATGATCGATTATATTTATGAAACAATCGATTGTTTTAGGAAAGCAGTACTGAATGGCCGAGACGGTAATTGATTATACAGTTAAAAAATCGATTATTAAACAAAACTGCATAATAAGCATAAACCATAAATAATCGATTAGTGATACTTGCTAATCGATTTTCTGCACAGTAAAATAATTGATTATTTGCTGTAACAATCGATTGTTCTGTGCCATATCTTTATAATTCCCCCTACCTTTAGGGCGATACCTGCAAAAGAAAATACGCGTCTCCGACGCTTAAGTCAGTAATATTCAAAATATAAATGCAACCTAAAATGTATGCATTTAGATCAACGTTTGACCGAATTAGATACTTCATTAGGACATGATTTATATTTAGCACATCAATAAACGCTAAATATTATATCAAGTCTACTAGCAATAAGGTAAAGTGAGGAACGATCATACCTTTGTAATTCTTGGTATTGCTCTTCTTACCTTTCACATTTCTGTCAAGATGGTCATATAAATTTATTGAAATGACCATTGCTTTGGTGTTGCTCTTTTCAAATTGATTCAGCAACTCCTTGCCACATTTAGTTTGACAAATGAAAGTTCCCTCTTTCATTTGCTTAACTTGTAGCTCCAAGAAGAAATTAAGTTTGTCTATCATTGACATCTCAAATGCGATTTACAGATTCCTTGCATAACACTCATTAGTTGCCAAAATAATAAAAATATTTTCTGAAATACAATATCATTTTCAACATGTTTTGGAATGCAAAATATTAATAGCATAAAAGTTATCAACATAGTTTAAAAATAATAACATTGCCAACATAGAAAGTTATTTTGAAATACAACAATAATGTCATCAAGATAATATCATCAATAAAATTCATGCAATCTATTTCTCCTTAATGAGAAATTCCCCCTCAAATGAGGCAAACTAGAATGTAAAGGCATTCCCCTTTACTTGAAGTAACTTGCCTAAACACTTCCTCTTTTTCGACATTTTCAAAAGGTCAAAATAAGATAGGAAAGACAGCGAGGAGTATGCAATATGAAGATTGCTGGAAGTTTATCAAATCATACCAACAAACCATAGATATACCAATTGTTATAAAATAGTGATAAAATTATTTGTTGGCAAACATAACAAATGTATCAAATGTTATTTTATTAACAGTGATACTAAATGTTATTTTTTTAAAAAATAATATCAATCATTAATATATAACAAGTCAATCAAAGGTCGAATATACCGACCATTATTCAGACCAAAAGATACATTCATCAAGAGTCGATTTTTAACAGAAATACTCTTATCAACAGTTAAAAGCATGAATCATTTATTTCAGGAATATAACAATTATTGTTCAAACCAAAAATAGCATTTATCAAAAACATGAGTGAAAAGTTTTTTTGACAAAGATATGCTAATAGTTAATACACACCAGAGGAAATAATTTATTTAAACCACAAGTAACAGTTATCAATTCATGAAAGAAATGTTTTTATTAGAAGCAAGCTAATATACCAATTGTTGTTTAACAACGAATTTTCGACATATGCATCAAGGATAATTGATATTGATTATTAACAAGGATATCTCAACACATATCAACTATTATGATTAAGCACATCAAATTTTTTTTTAACAATATAACGCCAAATTAACAACACATATGTTAATATCGGTTGCTTGCATATATTATCAATTCGGTTTTTGTCAAAAAGGATAACTAACTGAAATTCCCCCTTGATGCGATAAGGTATTGTGCTTGGTGCATCTACTACAATATTGTAGCCTTCAAGCACACCTGCAAAAGAGATTAATGATCTTTTGGTACCCATGCCATTTTGGGTCCTTGGGGGTTAGGCATATCATAGTGATGCAATTGAGTGATATGTCTATGTCGTGTAAAACAAGCAGGAGCAATATGACCAATTCGCTACAATAATGACAGGTCACATTAGGATTATGCATCCTTCTAGGTTCATAGTAATTGGACGGACGAAAATTGTTTACTCTATTTTCGACACTATGACTATTGCGCATTTCATGAAAATCATTTCTCCTACTATTTATTCTAGGATGTACAGCATTTCTAGAATAATTATTTCTAGGTTGGAAGTCATTTCTAGGTGTTCTAAATGGTTCAATATTCCTTCTAGTGTTTGGCCTAGAATATGCATCATTTCTAGGGTAGTTATTTCTAGGTGGAAAGTCATTTCTTGGTCTTCTAAAATGTTCAACATTCCTTCTAGTATTTGGTCTAGCATGCATATTGGTTCTAGGATTGCTATTTCTAGGATGAGCATTTGTTTTATTAATCCTAGGTTGAGCCTTAGGTGGTTGTGGTTTGGCTTCAACCTTTTCTTTAGGCTCATTCTTAAAACCTATGCCATGCTTGGTTGACTTCAAATTAACAAGAACCTCATTCAAATTTTTGTGAGAAGAAATAAACTTATCTAAGGTGCCCTTAAGTCTATCTACCTCATTTTTGAGATGCATGCAAGAAGTACAATTTTTAATAGAACTTTCGGGCTTGTCGGCGCTTCTCTTTCCGAAAAATTTGTTTTCCTCTTTCAACTTCTCATTTTCTAAAATCAGTTTTTCCAAATCCTTTTCTTTCAATGAGAGTTGTTTTTGAAAATCTGTTTCTTGCAATGAAAGAGTTTTCATCAAATCTTTAATGGTCTTGGAAGCATTAACAAACTCACTATATAATTTATTATAAGCATTTTGCATTTCTTCAAGTGAGTGAGAGTTAGACGTACTTACCTCTTCTTCTTCGTTTGCCATGAGACATCGGCCAGTCGATTCACCACATGAGCTGTCCGCTTTTTGAGGTGTGCTTTCATACATTTCCTCAAGCTTATCCCACATTTCTTTGGCAGATTTGTAGTGGGAAATTTTCTGATAATCTTCCTGATTCAAGGCGATATACAACATATTTATTGCCTTAGTGTTGTATTCACTTACCTTGGCTTTCCCAACTTTTGTCGTCATCTGTTCACCATGCTTGATGATTTGCCATAGATAAAAGTTGTTGGCTGTGATGAAAATTCTCATCCGATCTTTCCAATATGTGTAATTGCTTCCATCAAATATTGACGGCAACAAGTTAAAGTGACCTTCACCGATTTCTGCAAAAGAATCACGAGTAGAAGCCATGGAAGTTTCTCTCAAACTGTTAAGTCTTCAGAGAGTTGGGCTATGATACCAATTGTTAGATAATACGCTTAACGCTAGAGGGGGGGGGGGTGGTTGAATAGCGTTATAATAAAAATTAGCGTAAACTTGCGGAATTTAAAATTTGCAGGAAGTAAATAAGTGCGATAAATAAGAAAGAACACACCGAAGTATTTTGGTTCACCACAACCCGTGGCTAGTCCAGTCCCAGAGACTCTCTCGAGATTTCCACTAACTTGTCAAGCTTCCGGGTGCTTAACAAACCTTTACAACTTGAGGACACAAGCCTCAACACTTTGCTCGGAGATACAACACTCCAAGACTTCAACCAAAGGAAACACAAGTTCCTTCACAACTTGAGGACACAAGCCTCAACTACCTTTGCTCGGAGATACAACACTCCAACACTTCAACCAAGGAAACACAAGTTCCTTCTTACAACAAGAGAATAACAATTCTCTTCAAGTGTACAAAACACTAGGAACTCAAACAAGACACTCCTTAATGAGTAGATATGAGTAAAAGAATATGCTCAAGATCGCAACAACTTTCGACAAGAGTTTGGCTCTCAAAAACTTATGTAATGAATATAAAATGATAAGCAATAGAGCATGCAAGCTTATAGCAATTATATGATCAGTTGTTGTGTGTTGTTGTACTCAAAAGATTGAATTGAAGCTGTATTTATAGTTGAAAAACTTGGCATTGCCGTTGCCTAATTGCCAATAAAGAACTGCTGATTTTACTCTGGGACAATCGATTGTCAAGAAGCCACAATCGATTGTTTGCCAATCGTTCCAAAAATCAATCCCAGATTTTACGCTTAACAATCCATTATTCAAGATCAACAATCGATTATTGGCAACGTTCAAAAAATCATTTCCAGATTTTACGTAAAACAATCGATTATACAAAATCAATAATCGATTATTCCGCAACGTTCAAAAAATCCTTTCCAGATTTTAATTTCAACAATCGATTATACAAAATCAATAATCGATTACCTGATGGTATTTAAAAACTTTACGACAACGGCCAGCTTCACAATCGATTGTGCAATGTTAACAATCGATTATTTATCAGTCTTGAAAAATCAATTTAGACACTGCCTCGTGACAATCGATTGTTATATACTCACAATCGATTATTTAATAACTTTGAAAAAGTCTGGAAGACACTGCCTCAACACAATCGATTGTCATATGTTCACAATCGATTATTTTGTGACTTTGAAAAATCTGATGGACACTGTCTCTTCACAATCGATTGTCATTAACTTCACAATCGATTATTTTGAGCGTTGAAAAACTTTGATGGACACTGCCTCATCACAATCGATTGTCATAAGGTTAACAATCGATTGTCATGCAGATTTGGAAATCTGATGCTCACTGCCTTAACACAATCGATTGTCATTAGTTCACAATCGATTGTCATGCAGTCTTGGCTTAACATAATCGATTATCATAAGTACATAATCGATTATCTTAGTCCAGATTTTAGAGGCATGTTTAAAAATCATTTTGACTAAAGTAAATATGCATGATTTAAAATCATTTAGCATTAAACTAAATATGCAGGATTTTGTAAAAATAATTTTACGAGAGAAGCCATGTCATGAGTCAAGTTGTCGGATCAAGATCACAGTTAAGAACGACTCATGTAAAACTATAAAACTTGGTCTTGTGCTTGAATCTCGTTATATATCAATTGTGCGCTTGTACTTGAGCTTCGTCATATGTCAATTTGCGCTTGTTTGTCATTCATCAAAACCTACACATATGAACACACGTTTTAGTATAATGCTTTGAGAACGTGTTTCCAACAGTAATAATCTGATGCCCTAACAATTTTGCTATAAATTTAACCATTTGGGGTATTAGAGGGGATAGAGATACCTTTATCTTTAATACTAGAGCTGGAAATACTGATCCAAAAATTTTTCTTAAAACACTAGAGCTGAAATACTACATCTATATCTTAAAACACTACTAGTGTTGTTTTGAATCAATTTCTGAAAGCTGAAATCTCTAAGTACTCTGTTGAAGTCCTGGGTGCACTTTGCATTTTGGCTGTTGATTGCTTAGCTGATCCCTTTATTTTACTCATAGGTTGTTTCCTTTGCTGCATTACATGTACCCCTTAAAGCTCATGTATATGTGAAGTTCAAAGTGAAATATACTTTGAGATGTGAAGATCTTGTTGTCATTTACAATTTTTATTTTTTTATTTACTTCCCTCATTTCCCTATTTAGTTCTGATATAGGTGTAGCGATAAGATAATCATCATGTGATAGTCCAATTTTAGACTGATCCACTTATGTACTTAATGGACACTGGGGGCTGTCTTAATATGTAATAATTTGGACGTTTGATTGAATTTTACCTTTACATGTGTTTAATTAATAGCTAGCTTCAAGCCTAGTCTGGTTGGTTCACATAAGTGGCTGATTGGGTAATCAACTAGATAATGTTGCTTATATGCCATGTTTTGTTTTAAAAATATGGATTCCAAAAATGATAGTTTAGTAAATACCCAAAACCCCAATATCATGCATTGTGTTGGCTATTTTAGGTTTCAACATATTAGCAGTATGTTCCTGATCTACTAAGCTGTAAATCTAAGTCGTGCTCAAATTCTAAAGAGTTGGGTTCATATACTCTGACTGATGAGTATATGAATCATTTGATTCAAATCTGATGTTAGAGACTGATATAAAAATGGTTATTAATATTCCCTTCGTGAATGTATAGAAATTTGATTTTGCATATAATGTCAAATAAAGAAGATTATTATCGATTAGGTTCCTTCAGCCAAATCAGTACTGGGCTCATTCACGAGGCCCAGTACGTGCCCATGCATTGTCACATAACACGTTCATCTGGGCTGAATAACTAACAGCCCAAAACAGTCACAATAATTATCAATACAGCGTGAGCAACATGTGCTCCAGGCTGGCCCAAAGCGCAATTTATTTATGTGTTAATTGGCCACGAACGAGGCTGAGGTACATATAATTTTCCCAAGCACCTAGTCCATACATGAAATAATTAGTGGATATAAAAACAACCTTAACAAAATTTAGCATATGTTAGGATACCTTTTTACAATAAATTGAGCCATGTGAATTCAAACAAATACCACGCGTAGGCTCTTTTATCCATTAGAACACATAGAAAGAATAGGAGGTGCCATTTAGCAAATTTCACTGCCTTCCCATGAATGTCAAAGACGTAGTTACTATAGGCGCGTGTTTAATAAAATACCTTCTTAAAATTCAGGTGCGCATTTGTGTGACCCAAATCCAAATCTCAGCAAAGTTGGAACGTGTCAAAATCCACGGGTGCATTTATGTGACGTGGTTTGAGACATGTTCTAATGACGTTGCAATTCTCTTTTTGTTTTTAAAAAATTATAATAAAAGCAGTTTTAAATTAAAAAGCACATAAGTTAAAACATGTTCTAAAATCAGGTAATTTAACCAAATATAACAGCCGAGCGACTGTGCTAGAACCACGGAACACGAAAATGCCTAACACCTTCTTCCGGGTTAACAGAATTCCTTACATAGAGTTCTGGTTCGCAGACTGTTAAACAGAGTCATTCTTTCCTCGATTCGGGATTCTAACCGGTGACTTGGGACACCATAAATCTCCCAAGTGACGACTCTGAAATTCTCTTAAATAATTGAATCCCGTTTCGATTGTCCTTAAATTGGAAAAACTCCCTTATCTACGCCCTTCGCCAGGTTGTAGTAGCAAAAAGGAGGTGTGACAATTGCCACTGATCTGCCTTCCAGCTTCCTCATCTACCAAAAATACCATGGCACAACTTCCCAGACACCCCCAGCTCCACCACCCAAAGTTGTGCCACACCCTGCTCCACCAGTTATTCCTATCTTTGTGGAACCTCCTCCTGCTAAACTCAACAGATCATCCAGTGAACCTTTGTTCCAAACTCATAATAACCAGTATTACCCACTAGAACCCACTTTCAAAGCTTCGGAACCCTACTTGTACGCTCCATATTTTGAAATCCTTGCAGAGGCTGAAAAACCAGCCAAAAATCCCGAGCAAGAGGAGGTGCTCATGAAAGTCAAAAGTCTATAACAATCATTCAGAGATGTGGGAGGGTTGGGAGGCCAAGTGAGTGTGTCACACAAAGACCTTTGTTTTTTTCCTAGATGTACAATTTCCGCGGGGCTTTAAGATGCCCAAGTTTGACTTATATGACAGGCATGGTGACCCAGTGGCACACCTGAGGGGTTTTTGCAGCAAGATGAGAGGAGCAGGCAGGAGAGATGAACTACTGATGGCATACTTCAGTCAAATTTTAAGTGGCTCAGCTTTGGAATGGTACACCCGATAAGATTATGGTTGGTGGTACACATGGGATGACTTGGCCCAAACATTTGCATGCTCTTTTCAGTACAATCTTGAAATTATTCGGTATCATTTGTCTTTGACGAAATTGGAAAAGAAGCATAATGAGAGCTTTAGCGAGTATGGCTTCCATTGGAGGGAGTAGGCTGCAAGGTTTGACCCGCCAATGAAGGAAAGCCAAATGGTAGATTACTTCTTGCAAGCTTTGGAGCCTACATATTTTGGTCACCTGGTATCGGCAGTGGGTAAATCCTTTAATGAGGTAGTAAAAATGGGGAGTATGGTAGAAGATGGACTCAAATCTAACAAGATTATGAGTTATTCATCAATCAAAGCAACCACCCAGGCTATCCAAAGTGGGACCGGGAGGCAATCGGAACGAAGAAGAAGGAGGAGGTAGCAACAACTAACTCATGGACTTGGTTCAGGTCTCGGGTTTCACCATATTACAACAAGCCTCGATATCATCCTCAAGCCTATCCACACACTCCATATAGTCCACCACAACATTACTATCCACCCCCTAACCCTCGTTTTTCTGTCCATCATGCACAAACATATACTCAACCTCCCGTCCACTCACAATGGCGTGTGACAACCCCATAAAATAATTACCCAGCTCCACAAAATGCCTACCCACCTCTGAGAGCCTACCAAAAACCCCTGAGACCAGCTTTTCGGGCCAATCAAGATTTTAAGAATGACAGATTGCAGAAGAAGAGAACTTTTACTCCATTGGGAGAATCTTACACCAGCTTATTCCATATGTTGAAGCGGTTAGATATGTTGAGGCCAATTGAAGCAATGTTGCCAAATCCTCTCCCAAGAAAGCTTGACTATTCTGTTAGTTGTGAGTATTGTTCTAGTGAATCGGAGCATGACACAGAGAAATGTTGGCATCTAAATAATGCTATCCAAGAGCTCATTGATTCACATCAGATTGAGGTGCAAGCTTCGGAAGCACCCAATATTAATCAAAACCCGCTGCTTGTCCATCAAGAGATGAATATGATTGAGATAGTGCACAAAAAAGGAGAGATGAAGAAGCATTCGCAAACTGTCATGATGATCCGAGCCACTGAATGGAGGCTGGTTGAAAAACTAACAAGCGAGATATAGACGCTTAAGTTGAGTGGAACAAGCGGTAAGCTTTCGCTGTAGTCAAGAAGGGACCCCCGGGAGATAGGATGGTGAAACAAGAAAATACAAAAGTGGTGGTACCAGGGGTGACAAGCAAACATGTGGTTGTCGTGGAAGGTGCTCACACACAGTTCGTCATTATCAAACATGTAACTCAGCTACCAATAATCAACAGCAAGGCCGTCCCTTGGAATTATGACCGCATAACAGTGACTTACAAATGGAAAGAGGTTAGAGAAGATGTTTGTGAGACCCATGGATTGACCCGATCTGGGAGGTGCTTTGCCCTCGAGGAATTGAGAAAAGCCAAACCGACCAAGGATAACTCAGCGCTGGTGAAGAAAATTGTGAGTGAAGAGGAAGCAGAAGAGTTTCTGAAGAAGATGAAAATGTAAGATTATTCTATTGTGGAACAATTGAGGAAGACGCCTGCTTAAATCTTGTTATAGTCATTGTTGATTCATTTAGACGAGCACCGTTGTGCATTGAAAAAGATCCTGAATGAGGCTCATGTTATCGATAAAATCACAATCAATCACTTGGAAAAGATAGCCAACAAGATCTTTGAGGTAAACAGAGTCACTTTTTCCGACGATGAATTGCCCGTAGAAGGTACCGAACATAATAGATCCCTCTATCTCATGGCAAAGTGCGAAGATTTGGTAGTTACTCTAGTGTTGGTTGACAACGATTCAAGTGTGAATATTTTCCCTCTTTCCACGTTGAACAAGTTGAAGGTGGATGGTGAAAGAACTCACAAGAACAATATTTGTGTGCGAGGGTTCGATGGCGGGGGAAAATATTTGATCAGTGACATAGTACTCGAGCTAACAATCGCCCAGTTGATTTATCATGGAATTCCAGGTGTTAGATGTGGTTGTCTCTTGCAATCTGCTGTCTGGGTGACCCTGGCTCCATGTCGCTAAAGCAGTCCCCTCCATTTTACATCAAATGGTGAAATTTGAATAGGACTGATAAGAAATAGTTGTGCACGGCGAGGACCATCTGTACGCTAATAGTGATGCTATTGTGCCACTCATCGAGGCAAATGATGACAAGGGGCCCTGGGTGTATCAAGTTCATGACACAATACTTGTAAAGAAAGTTCCAGAAGGGGAGTGCGTTATTACATCGAAGCTAGCTGCTGCATCAGTCATGGTGGCTGTTGAAATGTTGAGGAATGGGTTCGTTCCAGGAAAGGGTTTGGGGGAGTCACTTCAAGGTATCGTACAACCAATGTCTCTTCCCAAATACATGGACACCTTTGGTTTGGCGTTCAAGACCACAATTGCAAACATAAAGAGAGCCAGAAAAATGAAACAGAAGGCATGGGTCCTCCCCAAGCCCGTGTCGCATCTCTTCAAATAATTTGTGAAGCCTGGTACCAAGAAGTGCCCGACAACGATAAGTCCCAGTCTTGTGGTCAGTCCAGATAAGGAATTGCTTGAAAGGTTTGAAAAGTTATTTGAAGATGTGAATGTGGTAGAACTAGGAGAGGGCTCTAGCAAGGTAGATGTGCAATTTGTTGGGCCTTGTGAAAAAGTCAACAATTGAAAGCTACTACTCTCCCGACCAGGAAGGAGTTGTGGTAGTCTGCTTTGATTTTTCTTTCAATTTCTCTGGATTATTCAAGGGTTGTAATTCAGAGTCTATGTTCCGTCCATTTGGATATGTAAACCTTGTTATCTTTCAAATTTCAATTAAATGCAATTTTCTTTTCGTTAGTCCTGATAGTTTTTATTTTCTTTGTTTTTCTTTTCCTTCTTGTACAGTTATTTTTATGCTGGCTCCAATGACACGACATGCATAAGCAATCTTCGGCCCAGTCTCGAAAGCCAGTCTAATTTAGAAATAATAATTCAAGAGATAGAATGTGAGGATGAATAGAGTATGATGAGGAAGGGGCGTTTAATGAAATTAGTAAAGAATTAAACCACTTCGAGGAAAAACCCAAGCCAAACCTGAGAGATACAGAAGCAGTCAATTTAGGGGACCCAAGTAATATCAGATAAACTAAAATAAGTGTCCATATTGAGCCACAACTTAGGAAGAAATAATTGAATTGCTGCTTGAATATAAAGATGTTTTTGCGTGGTCTTATGATGACATGCAAGGTCTGAGCACTGACTTGGTGGTTCACAAATTGCCCACCGACCTGGCATACCCTCCTATCAAACAAACGTTGAGGAAGTTTAAAACTGACATGAGCGCAAAGATCAAAGAGGAAGTTACCAAGCAGTTTGAGGCAAAGGTTATCCGAGTCACACGATATCCCACCTGGTTAGCCAATATCGTGCATGTGACAAAGAAGGATGGTAAAACCAGGGTGTGTGTCGATTATCGTAAGCTCAACAAGCCAAGTCCAAAGGATAACTTCCCACGGCCAAACATCCACATATTGATTGACAATTGTGCAAAACACGAGATTAGTTCATTTGTGGGATGTTTCGCGGGTTATCACTAGATCTTTATGGACGAAGAGGATGCGGAGAAGACGACATTCATCACGCCGTGGAGAACATACTGCTACAGGGTCATGCCTTTCGGTCTGAAGAATTCTGGGGAAACCTATATGAGGGCAATGACAACCACATTTCACGATATGATACATAGGGAGATTGAGGTCTACGCGGATAATGTGGTTGTGAAATCCAGGAAACAATCCGACCATGTCAGAAATCTGAGAAAATTCTTCTAGAGGCTCCACAAGAACAATCTCAACCTCAATCCTACGAAATGCACATTTGGTGTGCCATCAGGGAAGCTGCTAGGATTCATAGTCAGCTGTCGAGGCATTGAACTAGATCCATCAAAGATCAAATCCATACAAGAATTGCCGCCTCCGAGGAAAAAAAACTGAGGTGATGAGGCTATTGGGGAGATTGAATTATACCAGTAGATTTATTGCTCAGCTCACAACAACTTGTGAGCCTATCTTTAAGCTGTTGAGAAAGGATATTGCGGTCAAGTGGACGGAGGAGTCCCAGAGGCTTTTGATAAAATAAAGGGGTACTTGTCGATCCCACTAGTATTGGTCCCACTGGAACCAGGGAGGCCTTTTATTCTAAATCTGACGGTTCTGGATAACTCATTCAGGTGTGTGTTGGGTTAGGGAGATATCACCGATGGAAGGGAGCAGGCCATATACATTACCAAGAAATTCACAACTTATGAGGTTAAGTATACTCATCTTGAGAGGATGTGCTGTGCCCTAACTTGGGTAGCACCGAATTTGAAACATTACCTGTCATCTTATACTACTTGCCTCATTTCCTGCCTGGACCTGTTGAAGTATATATTTTAGAAGCACATGCCCACGGGGAGGCTTGCCAAGTGGCAGATCTTGCTCATAGAGTTCAACATCGTCTATATGACTCGGACGACAATGAAAGCACATGCATTGGCTGACCATCTGGCTGAGAACCCGGTGGATGAAGAATATGAACCTTTAATGACATACTTCCCGAATGAGGAGGTGATGCATATTCATGAAGTGGAACAGGTCGAGAAGCCCAGATGGAAACTGTTCTTCGATGGGGCTGCCAATATGAAAGGCGTCGGGATAGGAGCAGTACTCATTTCTGAAATGGGGCACCATTAACCCATTACAGATCATCTCCATTTTTATTGCACTAACAATGTGGCAAAATATGAGGCATGTATTTTGGGTGTGAGGTTAGCTACAGATATGGGTGTCTAGGAAGTCTTGGTCTTAGGGGACTTGGATCTTCTGGTACACCAAATTCAAGGGGAATGGGAAACACAAGATTTGAAACTCATACCATAACAATAATGTTTGCATGATCTTTGTCAACGATTCCGGTCAGTGGAGTTCATGCATATCCCAAGAATCCATAACGAGGTTGTTGATGCCTTGGCTACTTTGGCGTCAATGTTACATCATCCAGATAAGGCTTATGTTGACCCGTTGCATATCCAAGTCCATGATCAACATGCTTACTATAACGTGGGGGAATAGGAGCTTGATGGTGAGCCTTAGTTTCACGACATCAAAGAATATATCAGGATGGGTGTGTACCTAGTACAAGCCACAAGTGATCAAAAGAGAACAATTCGTCGCTTATCAAGTAGGTTTTTCTTTAGTGGAGGGGTATTATACAAAAGAACGCAAGATTTTGGGTTGTTAAGATGCGTAGATGCAGACATGCTATGGCTATCATGACCAAGGTACATTCTGGAGTTTGTGGACCTCATATGAGTTGATATGTTTTGGAAAAGAAGATTCTCCAGGCAGGTTATTATTGGCTCACCATGGAGCGAGATTGTATCATTTTCGTGCGCAAATGTCATCAATGTCAGGTGCATGAAGATTTGATTCACTCCCCGCCATGTGAATTACATACAATGTCTGCACCACGGCCCTTCGTCGCTTAGGGAATGGATGTCATCAGGACCATCGAGCCAGCATCATCCAATGGGCACAAGTTTATCCTGGTGGCTATTGATTATTTCACCAAGTGGGTCGAAGCTAAAACTTTTAAGTCGTTGACCAAGAAAGCCGTGGTCGACTTTGTGCATTCAAATATCATTTGCTGGTTCGGAATCCCAAAGGTAATCATCAGTGATAAAGCAAATCTCAATATTCATTTGATGAAAGAGGTAAGTCAGTAGTTTAAAGCAACATATCGCAATTCCACCCCATACCGCCCCAAGGCGAATGGGCCAGTTGAGGCAGCCGACAAGAACATAAAGAAAATACTTTGGAAATGGTGTAGGGTTGCAAGCAATGGCATGAGAAGCTACCCTTCGCATTGTTGGGATATCGCACTACTGTTCGCACTTCAATCGGGGAAACTCCATATTTATTGGTGTATGGTATAGAAGCAGCGATACCGACAGAAATTGAAATCCCATCCCTTCGGATTGTTGCTGAGGTAGAAACTGATGATGACGAATGGATCAAAACTCGCCTGGAGTAATTGAGTTTGATTGATGGGAAAAGATTAGTAGCAGTGTGTCACGGCCAGTTGTATCAATAGAGAATGGCCAGAGCATATAACAAAAAGGTGCGCCCAAGGACGTTTGAAGTGGGCTAGTTGGTATTGAAGCGTATCCTCCCTCATCAGGCGATGCAAAAGCCAAGTTTGCCCCAAATTGGCAGGGGTCGTTCATCATGTCAAGAGTATTGTCCAATGGAGCCTTAGAAGGCAAATGTGTAAAAATGGCCATAAATTTCGATGCAGTTAAGAGATACTATGTATGATTTTCTTTAGTTAAACTATATTTTTTTGTACTCAGCATGTTTTGGAAATTGGAATGACGAAGGAATTTTGTTATGCTATCGAAACACTTTATCTTTTGTTACCCCTTTTGAGCTTTGATTATTTTCTTTCATACCCCTCTTTCGGAATCAGTAGCAAAATCAGAAGCGCAAGCGTGAGAGATGAATCAAGGGAAGAGAAAGGAAAGAACGAGGAACAAAGGAAGAAAAAAGAGAAAAAAAATGAAAAAGAAAGGAAAGAAAAGAAGAGAAACTAAAACAAAAAAAGAAAAGAAAGAAAGAAGAGAAAGAAGAGAAAAGAAGAATAGAAAAGAAGAAGATAAAGAAAGATCACGACAACAAAGAAATTACATGAACTACGTTCGACCTGATTCCTTTTAAGGATACGTAGGCAGCCTCACGGTTCGGTCCTATTAAAATAAAATTCCAAAAGTCCTCAAGTAAAAATTGTGGCAGAAATTGTGGTTGTTGTAAGAATTATAATTTCAAAAGTTGTAATTGTAAACCCATTTGAATTGTTTTGAGCCTTTAATAACCTTTCTTTTTGACCATATCCAAAAGCCTGCATTTCGGTTCAAAGAAAGACTTTCTGATCAGTCTTTAATAAATATCAAGTCAAGCAAGAAAAGGTGATCATATCAGGGGCAACACTCTAGTTCGAGCAAGAAAAATAAAAATAAGAGAGTCTTATTGGTGAAAAATCTCACGGGCACCATAAGGCGATGAGAGTTGAGAGAAAACCAAAATGAGAGAGTCTTATCGGTGAATACCCTCACGGGCACCGTAAGGCGGCGGGAGCTGAGAGAAATAAAAATAACAGAGTCTTATTGGTGAAAACCCTCATGGCACCTTGAGGCGAAAGTGAGTTGAGAATTGAACAAATGGGAGAGGTCTGTGGGTGAAAACCGTTCAACGCACCGAAAGATGAGCGGGGTGAAGTTTGGTTAAAGAAATTGGGTTAAGGAATGTCTCAACAACAAAGGATGGCAACTGAAAGTCGATCGTTTGGACAGACTGGGCCGACTAAGCCTAAGTGCATGTCATGATCATTGGAACCAGCTATTCCCCACAAATAAGTCTCTTTTCTTTCCCCTTTAGTAGTCATCCAATTCTGAATTCTTTTATTCTAAAAAAAATAACTCAGAGTCATTGCATTTCATTTTCTTTCGGGTTTCCATTCCTCTAAGATGTTTTCAAGGTCAATTTTGTTTAAGCAAGCAAGAGAGAAATTCCAAAGCTTACTACCAACTCCCAAATGGCAAAGCATATTGCGGCTAGAAGATACCAAATGCAACATGAGGTAAAAATGGGATATCAAGAATCACTGAAAGCTTCGTCAGTGAAATGATTCGGTAATTTTAGGAAAGATGCAAAAATTCCGATAAGGGGGTCAGGATTGTAACACGACGGTTGGTGTCCAGAGCACTCGGTTCATCTAAGGCCATAGGGATCAAAGATCAGTAAGAAAATCGGGCGGTTCATAGTCAGTTCTGGAAAGCTATCCATAACAGAGCATGACATCGGGGAGGCCATTTTCAGCAAAAATGCCGCAAGCTAACCACTACATTTTAAATTGACAAGATTTTTCTTTGATTGAAACAGGGGCAGAAACTCCGGATGTCTCGGGGAAATCCCCTATAGAAGAAGAAAGCACCGAGCAGGTATGACTGTAGATTTCAGGACCCTCCTGGAAAATGGGACCTAGTTAAAGTTCAAAATAATCAGGAACAACAAAAGAGCATAAATGGACATAAGGGTTTGCGTGTTGAAATATGATTCAGCTAAGAGTTGTCAGGACCCTCCTAAAAAATGGGACTCGGTTTAAAATTCAAAACAATCACGGGTAGCATAATCTAGCATAAATGTTCCTCAAAGAATACGAGACAGTTTCAGTTTTGTCCTAGAAACAAGATTCACGTAGGATTTGTCAGGACTCTCCTGGAGAATGGGACCTAGCCTTTAACAATGAGTCGCAAAATATAGCATAAATGAACCCCAAGGAAGTATAAGTTGGTCTCAAAGTTCACATTTCAAGATAAGATTCAGTCGGTAGTTTTCAGGACCCTCATGCATAATGTGACTTAGCTTTAAGATCTCCATTAGATAAAAATATTTAGCATAGGTTCTGCTGTAGGGTGGTATATGTCAGTCGTAAAAAATTGTCACCCTTAGGACGAAATTTTACTTGGGATTGTCAGAACCCTTCCTGGATAATGGGATGTAGATTTAATTGGCGGTCCCCAATAGATTTAACTTAAATTTTAAAAATTGTCTTTTAGTTAAGAGTTGTCAGGACCCTCCTGAATAATATGACTTAGTTTTAAAGATTTCCATTAGAAAACAAGATTTAGCGTAAGTTCTATCTCAGGGAAGTATGATCAGACTTGATCCAGGAGTTTTCAGGACCCTTCTGGATAATGGAACGTAGTTTCAAGATCCACTTAGATAACAATAGGTAGTGGAAGTCGTACTTTTCGAAGGCATAACCTAGTTTTAAAGTTGTCATTAGTTAAAAGTTGTCAGGACCCTCTTGGATAATGGGATGCAACTTTAATATTTTGTTAGATAACCAGAATTAGTGGAAGTCACACCTTTAGAAAACATAATTCAGTTCTTAAAGTGATCATTTAACTAGGAGTTGTTAGGAGCCTCTTGGATAATGGGACCTAGCTTTCAAATTATCAAAATATTTGGCAGTATGATTCAATTTAACGCTCACAGATGTACCTAGCTACCAGACCGGAACAGAAATTTTTCTTTGTTTTGTCTATTTTTGTTGAAATCAGGTACCCTCATGAAGAACAAGGAATACAGCTCAAAGTTCTGTAATCAGGAGCCCACTTGGAGAATAAGGGAACACAAGTCAAGTTTCGGCAATCAGGAGCCCGCCTAGAGAACAAGGGAATATGATTCACGTTTTGGCAATCAGGCGCCCACCTGGAGAAAAAGGAAATATAATTCAAAGTTTTGGAAATTAGGAGCCCGCCTGGAGAACGAGGGAATATAATTCAAGTTTGGTAATCAGGCGACCACCTGGAGAACAAGAGGATATAATTCAAATTTCGATAACCAGGAACCACCTGGAGAACAAGGGGGTACAGTTTAAGAAGTCAGGCTCCCACCTATGAAACAAGGGAATACAACTCAAGTTTCAGCAGTCAGGTGCCCACCTGGAAAACAAGGAAATACAGTTCAAGCTTTGGCAGTCAGGAACCTGCTTGGATAACAAGGGAATACAATTTTAAGTTTGGTGGTCAGGCACCCACCTAGAGAACAAGGGAATGCAATTCAAGTTTTGGTAATCAGGCACCCACCTGGAAAATAAGAGAATATAATTCAAAGTTATGGCAATCAGGCGCCCACCTGGAGAACAAAAGAATGCAGTTCAAGTTTTGGTAATCAGGCCCCCACCTGGAGAACACGAGGACATAATCCAAGGTTTTGGCAATCAGGAGCCCACCTGGAGAACAAGGGAATACAATTATAGTTTGGTAATCAGGATCCCACCTGGAGAATAAAGGGAGCATAATTCAAGGTTTTGGAAATCATGCACCCGCCTGGAGAAGAAGGGAATACAATTCCAAGTCTGGGTAATCAGGAGCCCACCTGGAGAAAAAGGGAATATAATCCAAAGTTCAAGCAGCCAGGAGCCCGCTTGGAGAACAAGGGAATATAATTCAAACTTTTGGAAATCAGGAGCCCACCTGGAGAACAAGGGAACACAATTCAAGTTTCAACAATCAGGAGCCCACCTAGAGAACAATGGAATATAGTTCAAATTCGATAATCAGGCACCCACCTGGAGAACAAAGGAATATAGTTCAAGTTTGGCAGTCAGTCCCCCACCTGGAGAATAAAGGAAAAACTATTCAAATTTTCAGCAATCAGGAACCCACCTGAAGAACAGGGAACATAATTCGAGTTCGGCAATCAAGCATCCACCTGGAGAAAGGGAAAAATAGCAACAAGACAACAAGGAGTTTCACAGGAAGAAATACAAGTCAACAAGGTAACAAAGGTCAAGAGCAAGTTTGAAGACATAGATAGGTTCTTTTGTAATCCATAAATTGTAGTTTAGTCTAGTTTTTTTTTAATTTTGACATGGTGTAATAAGGGGACCCAGTAAGCGGTAGCAGCAACAACAGCGATAGTGATATCACAGCCTCATGGTAGTCCCAGCTATCAAATATTCCTGAACTACATTGACCTGATTCCTTTTTAGTCAAGGATATGTAGGCAACCTCCGAAGCAGGCTGCGGTCAATATTTTCAAAAATGCTTCGCCCGAAGAATTCAAACGGGAAAAAATCACTCGTATCCACTCACTTATCTTTGCACGAAAACTCTTTGTGTTTTCGAGCAAAGAGGGGCAGCTGTGAGCACGTGATTTTTTCCCTAGGTGGATTACTCCAACAGTTTCAAAACAAAATAAATTTATTTTCATTATTTGTAATTTTGTGAATTTGTATGGCATTTGTTTGTTAATTGTTGCATTTATTTGCACATTTATATTTTTGGAAAATATAAAAATATATGTTGCATATGTATTTAAGACCTAATTTTGCATTTTTAGGAATTAATTAGTAAATTAGTTATGAATGGAAAAAATCACGAAAAAATGATTATTTGTGCATTTCTAATTTTAATTTTTGAATTTTGGTAGTTTTCCTTCAAATTTGGTTTTAATTATTTGTTTTATTTAGGATTAATGAGAATTTTTGATAGGCTAATTTGGTTTTATATCTTAATTTGGGATCTTAGTTTTAACTTTTGAAAAAGAAAGATAAGAAAAGGAAAAAGAATTAATTTTGAAAAAAGGAAAAGATTTTGAAAAGAAAAGAGGACCAGATTTTATATTTGGACCAAAGTTAATTAATATTGCCAACCCCAAACGGATCCCCTCAACCAACCCAAAAACCCGTCCAAACTCCACCCCTACCCGGTCTATTTCCCCCTTCAATAAAACGATCCCGTTTTGCCTCCAGTAAATCTCAACCGTAGAGGTTGCCAAATCTAACAGCTAGGAAGTAGGTCTACTTTAGTATATCACAGTCTGAACGTTACCCACCCCTTCTCTCGGAACTCCCCCCACAACTCGTCTCTCACCCTCCTCTGTAACACCGTTGTCAGTTGCCATCGGAGATCGCCCCACGACGGCGGCAAGTCTCCGATGGCCATGAAATTTATCACAACTTCCTCTCCACCTCCACATCCTCAATCCACAACCAGCTTCCTTAAAACCCTGCCCAAATCCCTCAAAATTTGATTTGAAATCCTAAACCCTAGCGCAGCCACAATTTTTTCGGTGGCGCTGCCGCTTCTGTTTGACTCCAAAACAACACCATGTGACCACCTAACCCTCCTTGCCCCAAATCTCATGTTGTTTTCCCTCAAAATAACCCCAAAATCCCTCAAATCTAAAATCTGGCGTAAACCTAAAAATATGAAATTCTCCAATTAAAGTGTTAGTCAAGATTCTGGGATCACTTTGAGATTATTCGCATGACGTAGTGAAGCAATATTTGAAGGTTCGAGGGCTCGAAGGGTGAATGCAAGCTTATGTATGTCCAGTTTTCTTTAGGTATTTTGAATTTATTTTCATTCTTCTTGCATTTATTTCTTCCTTTCAATTAAGATGATCTTTATGTTTTTGTTTTCTTCTCTTTTGCTCTTATTTATCTGCTTTGGTTACTTTATCCGTGTTTTACTCGCATGTGTTCCGATCGAAGGTTAACTACTGTTCTTTAGTCTAATTAGATTAGGTTAATTAGGGTTTGAGTTGATTTGTTAACTTTCTCTTTAATTGTAATTTACATAGTTGCGGCTCATAAGTCGCAAGTTCATATAATTTTCATCATGAGATTCTTGATTTATTTCCTTTTTCTTTTCTAAAAATCACTGAAATGGACTTTCAATTTGGGTCATTGTGTTTAATTAGGCTTTGATGCCGCCCTTGACTCACTTCAAAAAGCCTTGGGTTAAATTTGACCCATGGGGGTCTCCTGATGGTAAATATCAAAGATTTATAGGGTAATCTGGGTATCTCGACTTGAAGAATCTTGACAACTGTTTAAAGAAGTTCCTGGAAGCTTCTAGCAGGGGGTCTACTGTTAATTTTTCATTCTATGAATTGGTTAACAAGTCATAAAATGAGGGACTAAAGGGGTAAATTAAATTCTAAGGGTTGCGCTAATGCTTATCCTATAAAAAATCTTTTAAAAAAACTTAAGCGGGGGATGATTTTTAGAGGAAAAAAAAGGTCACAGACGACCAGGGATACTGTTTCATTGAGTTTTTCTTCATGATTTTCTGATTCTTTCAATTTTTAAAAAACAATACTGCTTCATTAATAAGATTTGAAATGGGTTGACACTAATTTTGGAAACTTTTTGGATCAAGTTGTGTGGAAGTTATTGTTCCATTGCTCTTGCTTTGGTAATTTCTTAAAGTTTCTCTAATTCTGAAGCGTTTTAGTTTATTTGAGGTTTAAAAAAATGGATTGAATCTGGCTTTAAGGTCTAGTTTTGAAGTTTCTGGGTTGCACTCAAGTGAAACTGTTCTGATAGCTTGTTTGAGCATTGTTTTGGGTTTAAAAATTGGTTTACTAGGTCATTTCCTGCTGCCGATCTCTGCTTGTTGCTGCTGCTAACTCTTAATCCCCGTTTCTCTCGATCTCCAGGTACACATCTCTGAAATTTAAATAATGTGAATCTGCAAATTGGAAGTCGAAATGGAATAAAATATGTTGATGTTTAGTATCAAATTGTTGGTCCACGATCAGTTTTTAGTCTGCTTCTCTTTCTTTCTGATTCATGTTGTTCTTCGAAAGCAATATGTATTTACCTTAGGATTTGGGTATGTTCTAGTTAAGTAGTAGTTGTGTTCATAACCTAACTTACTGGTTATTTATTTTCTTCTATTCGTCTTACTTTATTTTCTTTAAGGATTGGATATGAATTTTGTTAAGATGACTGATTCAAAGTTATTTTTAAATCGTTAGTCATGTGTTAAGGATTTCTCAGTTTTTTTAGTATACTTGTGGATCTAGTATGCTGAATGGGTAAGTGTTTGCTTGAGATGGGATGTGATTTATTGATTTCAGGGGGTGTTTTAGCTTAATCGTGTCCATGTTGATACAAGTTTTTTTTTAAAAATATTTGTTCAAATGGATGTGGAAGTAATGGTATGCTTAAAATTGAATTTGAAAGCATGTGAGTTTGATATCAAATTCTTTGTATGCGTAATGTTAATCAATTGTGGATATAGGTTTAAAGTGTTGCATGTTACATTTTGTACTAATTAGGTTGCACAAGCCCGTTCCATTGGTGGTAGTAATAAAGTAAAACTGGAGTTGATAGCAAGGTGTAACATAAAATTGATTTTCATGTATCAAGTGATGAACAATGTAATGGTCATGTCTCTTTTTGCATATTGGTTGGCCTTTGTTGGGGTTCAATTCTGAGTCTCGCATTTGCAGCAGTGAACCCGCTAATAGTTGGGCCCATCTTGGGCCTGAACATCGAGACCATTTCATTAGGAAGAGCACGTCCCTTTGTCTCTGAATAGAGACTTCAATGTGTTGGGCCTGTCATCAGGCCTGGTAGCTTTTGAGCAAGTAACGAGTTCGAATCTAGGTGAAATAGTCACAGTTCCCTTAAGTCTGATTTCAACTGGTGTCTTTTTATCGAAGGCGAGCTATTTTAAATAAACGCAAAGTAGCCTACGACCCTCCATAGCCTAGCTGAAACGCCTTTTAATTTACAATTGGGTGAATATTCCAAACAAGTATAACAATGGCATGACCTTTGTTTTCATTAGTTTTGACTTAATCGTAGAATTTGAGGCGTGCCATTAGCGAATTTTCCGTGGCCCTTGCAAATCTGAAAACAAGCAATTGCCTTAGGCGCGCTTGTTAAATAATTTACCTTCCTAAATTCGGGTGCGCATTTATGTGACTCAAATCCAAATCCCAACATTAGATAAAGCGTGTGGCGGGCTGCGGGTGCATTTATGTGACGTGGTTCAAGACGTGTTTTAATAATATTGCGATATTCCTAAAACAAATAAAGCGATTAAAGTTAAAATTTCACATAGGTTCAAAATTATTTTGAAATCAAATAATTAAGTCGAATTTAATAGTTGAGCGATCGTGCTAGAACCACGGAACTCGGTAATGCCTAACATCTTCTCCCGTGTTAACAGAATTCCTTACCTGAATTTCTAATTCACAGACTGTACTATAGAGTCAACCTTTTCCTCGACTTCGAATTTAAACCGGTAACTTGGGACATCATTAATTTTCCCAAGTGGTAACTCTGAATTTAATCACTAAATCCCGTTTCGACCTTTAATTGGAAAAACTCCCTTATTTACGCCATTTGCAGGGTGTAGTGTAAAAAGGAGGTTTAACAACGATCTATATCAATCATAATACATTACACGGGGCAAGTCATGGCCGAGAACTGACGATCAATGTGCAAAATCTCAAAAAGACCAGTCGGGTCGTTACAATTAAATTACTAAGTCATACCATGAAAGTGTATGAGAGCGTGGTTGAAGCGAGGGTGAGGATGTCAATGTCTATATTTGAAAACCAGTTCGGATTCATACCGGTTCGTTCTACTAAGGAAGCTATATACCTTGTTCGGATGTTGGTGGAATCATATAGAGAAAGGAAGAAGGATCTCCACATGGTGTTTATTGACCTAGAGAAAGCGTAACAAGGTTCCTAGAGAAGTTCTCAGGAGATGCTTGGAGGAAAAAGGTGTGCATGTCCCGTACATTATGACGATTAAGGACATATATGATGGGACTAAGACTCTAGTGAGGACAGTATGAGGAGACCTTGACCATTTTTCGGTCGTAATGGGGGTTATACCAAGGTTCTACACTCCGTCCATTCTTATTCGCCTTAGTGATAGACACGTTGACATACCATATTCAAGAGAGGTGTCATGGTATGCTATTCGTTGATGACATAATTTTGATTGATGAGTTGCGAGCCGGACATAACGAAAGGCTGGATGCTTGGAGATATGCTCTTAAGTCTAAAGGTTTCAAGCTGAGGAGGATGAAGATGGAATGCATGGAGTGTAAGCTCATTGCTGAGCCGGGGGAGTGGGCATGGATGTGAGGCTTGAATCACGGGTCATCCTAAGTAGAGGCACCTTCAAGTACCTTGGGTCAGTTATCTAAGGGGGATGGGAGATCGACGAGCATGTCACACATCGTATTAGGGTATGATAGATGAAGTAGAGGTTAACATCTAGAGTCCTATGTGATAAGAGAGTGCCACCGACTCTCAAAGGTAAGTTCTATAAAGCGGTGGTTAGACCGGTAATAATTTCTGGGGCTGAGTATTGGCCGTTTAAGAACTCACATATCCAGAAGATGAAAGTAGCAGAAATGAGGATATTAAGGTGGATATGCGGGCATACTAGGATGGATAAGATTAGGAATGATGATATTCGTGAGAAGGTGCACGTAGCTCTAATTGATGACAAGATGCGGGAAGCAAGACTCAGATGGTTCGAGCATGTTCAAAGGAGAAGCCCGGATGTTCCGGTAATGAGGTGTGAGCGGCTAGTTTTGGAGGGAACAAGAAGAGGTAGATGGCGTTCTAAGAAGTATTGAAGAGAGGTGATCAGACATGATATGACAAGCCTTCAAATTTCCGAGGACATGATACTTGATAGGAAGTTGTGGAGGTCGAGCATTAAAGTTTTAGGTTAGGAAGTAGTTGAGTCTTGCCTTACTAATACCTCTATGAGGCTAGTCAGATAGGGTTTTTTTTATCTAAGATAGCTAGTGTCAATGCTGTATTTTTAGTGCAGGACCTATTTACTACATATCGATTTTGCTTTGCATCTTTCTTCCGAATTTCATGTCGTTCCAATTTTTCTTATGATTTATATGGTGATACAAAAATTGTCTACCTTTATCTTTTTGTTCTCTTAAGCCGAGGATCTTTCGGAAATAACCTCTCTATCCTTTCGATGTAGGGGTAAGATCTACGTACTCATTACCCTCCCCAGACCCCACTAGTTGTTATCTCTGCTAATATAATATAAATTTTAATTTCATATTTGCTATACTTAAATTTATTGAATTTACTTCTTAGGGCGCAAGGAGAAGTGAACGTTATCGATCAACTGAGGAAGTTACTAAAGTTAAGTTTTGATCCAATAATTCGGTAATTATGATTATGGGTTCAAACTTAAATATTTAAGTTTTATTTCTAGTAACAAACACTTTTTTATTTTTTTATTTGTCTTTTTTGTTGTTAAAATTTTCAGAAAACTCTTTCTTATTATTTAGAACAATTCACTCATTGAGCCTCTCATTTGAATTGGAATATTTATGTGTTGATTAGCTTTTCTAATTAATTAAACTATCAATTCAAATTTAACTTTCTTTCCATTAGATCCAAATGAATCTTATTTACTATCTTTCTATTTAAATTAAAGAAATATCCTATCTTTCAATTTAAATTAAATACTATAATAAATATTATCCTAAATTATCAAATAACTTTATATTAGCTTGCCACTTGGCTAAATGAGAAGATAGACTTTCTTACTTTAATATATATATAAAAATATTTTTTATCTTTTAAAAGCTTGATTAAATATCTTAACTTTGAAAAAAACTTTTTTGGCTCAAAAAAAAGCTAGACTCCCCGTGCTATAAGAAGAAGATTCCAGAGAAATAAAAGTTGGGGCCTTAGTGTAGTTTCCCATAGTTCGAGGGGTTCTTCTATAATATAAGGAAAGAAAATCAATATATTCCTTAAACCTCCCTTAGAACCCCCTAAAAACGCAGAGCAGAGTACAGAACAAATCGCTATTTTCCATCTAAAAGCTAAACGATTCAAAACAAAAACTCGTGAAAATGAGTACTATGAAATTTTGCCGAGAATGGTTTGTTTATTTTGCATTTATCTATTCTCACATTAATTATTATTAACTTCAATAATAAAATGACCATTTTTTTCCCATGGATTGGCTTTGCAGTAACAATATTTTGTATCCTAAAGAAGACAAGGAGCAAAAGATCCTCCTTTATGCTTGCCGTAATTGTGACCATCAGGTTTTACCCCTTTTTTTTTCGCTTTTATTTTTGTTTTTGCTTTTTCTGCAGAAATTTGATATAGTTGTATAGTACTATAAATAGGGTTTAGGGTATAGTCTAGGAAAACCCAAATGTGGTGAGTTTTCTTTGCACGATTATTGTTATAAATCTGTATTCTACTAATCTGCATATCTTGTTCCTTCAAAAGGTGGCAATATATATGGATATACCCAATATCTGCAGTATGTTTATTTTTACCTTTTGTACTTCATAATTTACCATACTTTTATCAGCATAGGCGCTTTTTCTGATGGAATGCTCCTTGTTCTTTCCTATTGATGCATAATGGCTGCTATATATAGCAGTCTAGTTATCTTTTACAAGATCTTTCAGCTGCTTTGAGTCATAATAAGTGTTAGCTGATAAAGGAAAAACTTTGTGATTTTCCATCTCTTAATTTCGCCTGTGGAATTACATTCATTCTTTAAGCTAAACAAAGATTACCTTTCACTCCAGCTGTCTTTTGTTCTAGTAGACTTCTCTATCCAATTATTAATAATTAGCCATTTGGTAGGAATAGGAGCTTATCTGATGGTAACTTCTGCTTCTTGAAATTATTCACTGTGATAGAAATTTGTTTGTTCAGAACTTGAATTCCCTTTACTGTTACCTTTCTCCCAAAAAAAAAAAAAACACTTGAATTCCTTTGCCAATAATGAGAGCTTGTAGATTGTAAAAGTTTTAAATCACATGTGTTTTGACAAATACATTTATAATTCAAGGATGAAATTCAGTAGCTTATCTAATGCTCCTTTTACTTTGCTTGTCTTAATTGCTTTTCTTTACTTCTAATGGTGCCGCTTATACGAGCTGTCGAAGCTAAGTTGCTAAGAGCTAGAAACATAGGCTAGCTTTTGGCACTTATGAGATTACTTTCTTAGGATAATATTTATTTTATCACTGTATGAGGTCAACTTTGAATTTCATCTAAATACTTATTTTCATACCTTTTTTAGGAGCCTGCTGAAAACAATTGTGTGTATAGAAATGAGATACATCATTCTGCTGCAGAGCGCACTCAAGTGTTGCAGGATGTAGCAGCAGATCCAACTTTGCCTCGTACAAAATCTGTTCGATGTTCTCAATGTGGTCATGGAGAAGCAGTTTTTTTCCAGGTCATCTTCAGTTGTCTTTGCCTTTCTTTAGTATTTAAGCCACAAATACTTGCACATATGACTGCTCTCATGTTTACAAATATGCCAGAATTCTGGTTCCGGTGGCTGGTCAATTTAAAGCTTCATATCTGCTTTTTATCTTATGCGGATTATATTTCTCTGATCTTTGGTGAAAGTAAATGGTTTTGGATTTTCCCTGACATTGGCAATTAAAAATCATGACTTATATTCTATTGTCTTGTTTGAGATGTCCACTTTTGGAATATTTAAAAAATGACCTGATTGTGGTAGAAAAGCAACTTGTTGCTACAGATAAGTTGATCTGCAATCGCAGGAGCTTGGTTGATCTGTATAGGTGCCTCAAGAAATTTAATTGTCCTCACATATTAGGAATTTAAAACCGTCCTACAACTTTTTTGGTCCAGTAAATCCATCCTTTTAAAAAGTTTTGGAAGAAGTCCTGAACCTCATTAGATTAGGATATTTGGTACTCATTTTCTTGGAATTTACAGTTCTGCTACCGGAATGATATAGAAGTGAACAGGGTGAGTACCTTTTAGCTTTTCATACCTCATTCGGTTGTGGTACGTTAGGAGCTTCCGTTTGACTTCTGTATTGGAAGACAAATGATGACTGAAGATCAAGACTCTTTATCTTTTTCTGGATCAATCAAATGAAGATCAAGACTCTTTATCTTTTTCCGTTTGACTTCTGTTTGTGGTATATCTTATCTTAAAAACCTCAAATTGTAAGTACCACTGAATCAATTTCTTGTTTCTTTGTCCAGCAGCTACTACGATACTTTTACTAGTATCTTTTTTACCTTAGATTTTTAGGCATTTACTACGATACTTATGATAGTTATTTATGGTAGTTACTGTATTATATTATTGCATGCTATTTTATTTATGTTTCTTATGTTTAGATAATTATTTACACTATTTCTGCTGGAATTACTAATGCTCTCTTGTTTTTGTCTTTCCTTTCCTTCACTGAGCCGGGGGTCGATTGGAAACAACCTCTCTGCGCTTTCGGGTAGGGGTACGGCTCGTCTACATATTACCCTCCCCAGACCCCACTTTGTGGGACTATACTGTGTAGTTGTTGTTGTTGTTGTTATTTTTAGGCATTTAAAAATATTTGTATCTATAATAAATTCTGATATGTATTTGCTCCTTTAGTTTCTAAAAATATAAAGTGTATATAAAAAAGAAATCTAATGTCCGGATTTATTAAAATACTATACGAACTACAAACTACACCTACTCTCCAAACGTACAATTAAATTCCAAAATACCAGATAAACTACACGAGCTATTGCTCCTTCAATTCATGTAGATGGTTATAAGTTATAACTTATATATGATCAAGCAACGTAACTACATTACTTTCAAGAATAAGAAAAGGAATATTGTTGAAGGATGTGTTTGGTATGAATGAAAACATTTTTCGAAAATTATTTTTCAATTTTCTCATGGTTGGTTGGCTTACATGTTTTGAAAACTATTTTTCTTATCTATTCTTTTTACTGATTTTATAATCAAGAGAAGGGAAACATTTTCCAAAACTCCTTCTCAACCTTCCCCACTCTCACCAACCCACCCCACCCCATCTCCAAAAAAAAAGTTTTTTTCTTTTTCAAATTTCAGTTTTTCCGTTACCATTCACCCTAGTATTGGGTTGTTTTGACCTATATCTTTTTGCTCGTTATTCAATATCTATCTGGTGGATATTGTTTTACAGCTGTCTGAAACAATTGATATATGTGCAGGCAACTGCAAGGGGAGAAGAAGGTATGACACTCTTCTTTGTTTGCTGCAACCCGAACTGTGGCCACAGGTGGAGAGATTGATCTTGCATTTGAGTAATGGTGGGTGCACTGTTAGTTCATGAAAAACTGGTTCTGACCTAAAAGAAAACGCTGCAGCTGGTTCATCATCTAGTGTATGTATAATGTAATGAATTTTGTCCTGTGTTGGATTGGAACACATGACATCACTCAGGCTAGATTCGAAAGACTTCTGTTAACCAATCTCTTATCGCGTTTTCTTAAAGAAATGAAAACTGTTACTCTGTTGAATGGCTGAACTGTTAGTAATGTTAATGTTTCAGGCTTTTAACTGACAATTATCCTAAACAAAGTAGTTGTTCTTCAGAATTTTTTCCCTTTTAGAAAATTTTCCAGTAACTTTAGCAGAATAATATTTGTCCAAATGCCATATATATTACATGGACAACAACTCAGTATAATCTCACTTAGTGGGGTCTGGGGAGGGTAGTATCTACGCAGACCTTACCCCTACCCTTGGGTAGAGAGGCTATTTCCAGATAGACCTCCGGCATCCTTCCCTCCAAGAACTTCCCCCCTTGCTCTTGGGGAGACTCGAACTCTCAACCTCTCGGTTGGAAGTGGGAGTTGTTTACCATCAGAGCAACCCCTCTTGTCTAATATATTCCATATATTACATGGAAAAATAACAGTATAACATTTTGTAACCAACTAGGCTAAAAGTAGCTATATATCTTCGAAATGATCCATCAGGCACAATATATCGGACACTTAACTACTTTCTTTATTAGAATCTGCTTCATAGACACGGTACATGTATCTTGAGGTGATACATAAAGGATATAGAATGAACCAACATGAACAAATTCTCTTTAGACAACAATTCAACATGAAATTATGCGGTGCAGTGAATGAGACTGTTCTTTTCTTGACCAAAGATTTGGCGATCGAGTTCTTGGTATGAAAAAATCCTTGGTAGGGAGCGCTTCCCCGCGAATGTGACCCTATGCGGCGCGAATTCGGATATAGTCGGGCTCCGATGCGGGTAACAGATATCGGGTGGGAAACAAAAAAAAACAACAATTTGGAATCCGGTACCCAATGGGCCGATCGATTCAGATTTGTAGAAATAGCGTGTGATAATCACTTTTTAATGTGGTATTTAGTTTTTATCCAGTATTTTAATGCTGAGCAAAAATAATCACTATTCTATTAAAATTAATATAGAAAGATGGTTTTACCCTTTGTTCTTGAATGTTGTATAAATAAGGACATAATCTCCTTAACTTCATGACTTTATGTATTGAGGTTTTGATCCATTGAATTAACTTAATAAATAATTTCAATTCGTATGATCATGTTGGCAATAAAATAAAGTGGTACTATTATCTAAGGCGCCTTCGAGATGTCTGCAAAATGGCTGCATGTTTACTACCTTTAATTGAAAAAGGAGGAAATATATTGGACTGACTAGGCATATTTTAATTTGTTAATTAGTGGTCAATATGTAGTATAGTATTAGAAAATACTCCTCCCATATCCTCAGGGGCCGTTTGATATGCTGACAAAATTATCTCGAGATTATAGTTTTAAAATTATAGCCCTAGACTAACTTATTTCACCTGGTAAAGTAATATTTCCTTCGTTTCAATTTATATGAATATATTTCTTTTTTAATCCGTGTCAAAAAGAATGACATCTTTCCTTATTTGGAAACAATTTACATTTATGCAGTAATTTATAGCCACACAACATATATATACTTCATTTTACACCACAAGTCAAAAGTCTTCTCTCTTTTCTTAAACTCTATGCGCAGTCAAATGAGTTCACATAAATTAAAACGGAGGGAGTACCAACTTTAATGAGATCGATAAGAAAGGATAAGATGAGATATCCAAGATTAAGATCTGGGACAAGGTTTATCTTATGTTTGGTTGACAGTATAAATTTATCCCTCCGTCAACCAAAAATAGTATAAATTTAGTATCACACTTTATCCCACCTTATCCCGTATACCAAACGACCTTGGAAACATGTCATCCCGGGATTACTATCCCACCCTCCCATAGGGATAAAAATAACACTATAGTCCCGGGATAACTAATCCTTCTGGGATCAGGGCGGATGCAATGCATTATCTACGGGTTCAATTGAACCCATAACTTTTGACGTGGAGTAAAAATTTATATGTAAAAATTTATTAAAATCACAAATATACTAGATATGAACCCATAATTTTAAAAATATAATAGGATCAATGCTAAAATCTTTAAAAGTTGAACCCATAGGACTTAAATCTCGGATCTGCCTCTGCGCCGATATAATTAATCCTTGGATTAGTTATACCACAATTCATTCCAACCAAATGTGGGATTTAACTCTCAAGTTTTATCCCGGAATTAAATAGCCATTATCCCTCGTATCGTACCAAACGAGTCCTTAAGGTTTTGGATTGGATGTTCAAATTCTTTTACATAGAATAACAGGTATAGCATTCATTAAACAGCTTATTACATATCAAGAAAATGTCCAAGCAGAAAGTGAATTGAGAGGGGTTCCTTTCCATCCAACAAGTAGACAATTTTGGTTCATTTCCAGAGTGCAAGAACTCCCACAAACAAAATTCTTTAACACCAGGTTTGCCTCATACAATGAAGATTTGCTCAGCTCAACTTCTTCCATACCATATCGCCCGAAAAACATCCTCCAGACGTCGATTTTCACGTGTCTGATCGTCCTTTCCTCACTCTCAGCTGCCACAATGATCCTTATTCCTTGATTCAAATGTTCTGATTCTGTAGCTGTCCTGTTTTTTTCATCGTGCTTCATGCAATCCTCTTAACGAGTCAAAAAATGCACCGTAGAAAAATAGAGCTTCCACAAACCGGCCCACGAATACAGGTGAATTATGGTTTGCTTCCACTTCTATAACAATCATTGCTCGAGGATTAATATCTTTGATCACTCTCATCAATGAGTCCAGCTTATCTGGTCGCGCTAACATTCTCATAAGGAAGTATTGCGCGAAAATAGCAACGACTTCCTCATCATCTAGCTCAAAATCTTCTTGCTTTAGTTCCATGATATCTTCAACCATCACAATGTTGAAAGAAAAGGACAAGTTCAAGGACTTCGCGAAGCTCATTAATCGCTCACATGTATCCTCAATTTTATGCCTCAATTTAGTACATAAAGCAATTAACTTGAGATGTTAATGATGATTCACATTGATGTGTGACAAGAGCTTGCATCAAGATTGTCCATTGCATCCCATTTCCAATCTCAAGATCAATTATATGAACCTTTTCGGATTCTCCTACATGATCTATGATAGCTTGAACACCGGCAAACTGAGTCACCTGAGCCAGAGGTACACTATGATATGCTTCAATCATAGAGGAGTTTAAGCTCATTAACGAATCCTCTATATAAGCTAATTGTTTCATTCCAATTCCTTTCGACTTACCTATTCCTGTTTCCCAGTTAATTCTGTCATGAAGTGCGCGGGAAAAATAGTATACCTATCTCTTTATTGCATTTCGTTTGTTGGAACAAGACTTGTCACACTCATTAAGAAGGTTTCCTGCACAATCAAATTGCTTCTGCCCTACTTTCTCAGCAGAAGCTAGAAGGTATTCGACGAGTGTCATATTTCTAGTGTCATCCTCAGAAAGGCTAAGAAATGAGCTAGCAAATGGATGGCTAAACATGTATGCTTCTTCGCGACTTATAGTAAAAGACTGGATAAACTTTCAGCACCCAAACGAAGGATTTCATCGGTAGATAACTTATATTTACTCTTATCTGTTTGCATACTAATAATACTGTTTTCTGCCTTTGATCTTCTGAATCTGTTGTTATAATCTTTCAGGATCTTGAGTGCTGAAGGCAATGGAGTTTCCATACTCTCTTTTGATTCAGTAATCTCATAGGATTCCTTCGTTTGGACAGTTTTCTTTACATTAGACTGATGATGTAAAGGGACAACATCAAAATCCCAATTATCAAGACTAACAAAATCTACAAGGAGTTGCAGCTCGTCTTGTTGTTGTTGTTGTTGTTGTTGTTCTTCTTCTTCTTCTTCTTCTTCTTCTTCTTCTTCTTCTTCTTCTTCTTCTTCTTCTTCTTCTTCTTCTTCTTCTTCTTCTTCTTCTTCTTCTTCTTCTTCTTCTTCTTCTTCTTCTTCTTCTTCTTCTTCTTCTTCTTCTTCTTCTTCTTCTTCTTCTTCTTCTTCTTCTTCTTCTACTACTACTACTACTTGATCCTTCGCGAGGTCAGAAGAAAACAAGTCCAAGTCCATTTCACTTGATTCTGTGTGACAACCTAGACGAATCCCACATCGACAGAACACGTGTTGGGTATATAAGTAGACCGGCCTTAGACTGTTAATGATGCGTTTTAAAGCTGTGCGAGCCTAAGCTCAAAGCGGACTATATCGCTAGTAGATTGTGCTGTTACATATTGAGTCTTCACCTTCATTTGATTCTGAAGTATTTAATGACTTGCATTTATCAGGAACAACATCAACCTCAGACTGATGATTGATGAAAATGGGACATTTTACTCAAATGTTGAAAGCATAGAAAGGTAATAGTTTTCCCAACATATACTACATTTTTAAGGAGAAAGTATTGGAGATTTTGATGATATTGTCTGCTATATCAAACACTTGTAATATAATTTATATGAGATAATTTTGGAGATATTAATGGTGTTGTCTGCTACATCCAATACTTTGATATTGACTATGATATGATATTCACCATAAATTAATAAAAATAAACGTACTCAAGTACATAATCACTTGAAAAACAATCACCTTGATTCCAACGTGTTTGATATTTTCTATTCACCTTGATTCCAACGTATTTGATATTTTCTATTTAAATTGTTTTGTTAAAATGGCCTATATAAATAACAATTACGTCTCAATCCCAAATAAAATGGCCTGTATATACAATATTTATTTTTTGGGGTATAGGTCCACGTGTAGTCAAAAAATGATTATATTTTAGAATGTAGCTGTCAGAATATTTTAGAATTATATTTGACAGGAAGATATGAGGGTCGAAGATCAGGATAGAAAGGTAATAGGCCGTAGTATATTTTTTTAATTTGTTCCAGGTTTATTAGGGCTAGCTGACTAGTACATTATCTTCCATTCTTAGAATGCTAGTATTAGGATTGTATTTTAGTACTATCTTCCGCTTTGTTTTAAAAATATTAAAAATTAAACTCATAGAGTTTAAAATTTAGATCTGCCTTTACTTACAAGACAATCAAATTTTGCACCACAGTACAGGAGCATCCCTATAGAGTGATAAAAGAAAGTTTATGTATTTATTCTTGCCAGTTGCCTCAGCTTCACTTGTCACTACTCTAGAAGGCTTAATGCTTTTAATAAGCCCAATTAGATTTTCCAAGTGATTAGGCCAAGCTAACACAGTCTACGGACGAAATTCTGTGTAAATTAACAGAGATCAAGAGAGTTTTTAAAGGGGTATAAATGAACTTTGTTAAGTTGAGGAGTAGCCCTTATCCCATATTTCTCTTTGTTGCACTATTAAATTCCTTCTTGTATAGAAGGCTGTGTGTCTTTCCTAGAAAATCAAAACTTTGTTGGTTTTTAGTTTTGGTTGTTCATTGGGTCGTTTATGATAGGACGGTAAAATTTTAGACCATTTGGAGTTTGTCGCCCGAATTTATGAAGATGACGAGAATATTAGTACACGAAAAATTGGAAATCATTCTGAATTCTATTTTATGACCCTAAAATACCAAAACAATAAGGAACAAGCAAAGAAATAACAATTGTTCATTAGGTCATTTATGACGGGCCCACAAAATTTTAGCCGATTCGGAGCCCATCGCCTGAATTCATGAAGATGGCATGGATATTAGCGCATGAAAAATTGAAAAGAGTCCTGAATTCCTGTTTTATGGTCTTAAAATATCAAAAAATAAATAACAATCATGACGAAGCGATGAATATTACTTATTAGGTCGTATATGATGGCCCACAAAATTTCAGGATATTCGAAACCCATCACTCAAATTCATGAAGATGGAAGGACATTAGCACACGAAAAATTGAAAATCATACTGAATTCCTATTTTATGGCCCTAATATGCAAAAAAATGCGAGCAATCATGGTGAAGCTATGACTATTATTCATTAGATCGTTTCTAATGCACCCATAAAACTTTAGGCGATCCAGAGTCCGTCCACCGAATTCATGAAGATGGCATGAATATTATCACTAGAAAAATCAAAAATTGTCCCGAATTCCTTTTTTATGGCCCTGAAGCGCCAAAAAATAAGGAACATTCATGACGAAGCAATGACCATCATTATTAGGTCATTTCTAATGTGCCCATAAAATTTTAGGTGATTCGAAGCCCGTCTCCTGAATTCATGGAGATGACGTGGACATTAGCACATGAAAAATCGGAAACCATCCGAAATTCCTTTTTTATCCATAAAACGCCAAAAATAAGGACTAGTTATGGCACAACTATTTATTAGATCATTTATGATGGGCACACAAAATTTTAGGCGAGTCGGAGCTCGTAACCCAAATTCATGAAGATGGCGTGTACATTAGCACGTGAAAAATTAGAAACCATCATGAATTCCTATTTTATGATCTTAAAATATTAAAAAATAAGGAACGATTATGGTGAAGCAATGATTATTGTTAATTACATCATTTCTTTTGGACCCACAAAATTTTAGGCGATTCGAAGCCCGTCGCGTGAATCTATGAAGATAGAGTGGACATTATCACACAAAAAATCGAAAAATCATCTTGAATTCCTATTTTATGGCACTAGAACATATATAACTGAGGACGGTCATGGCGAAGTGATGTCTATTTTCCGTTGGGCCATTTTTGATGAGCCCATAAAAGTTTATGCAAATAGGAGCCCGTTGCCTGAATTTATGAAGATGAAATGAACCTTAGTACAAAAGAAAATTAAAAATCGTCCTGAATTCCTATTTTGTGGCCCTAAAACATTAAAAATGAGAAAGAGTCTTAGCGAAGCAATGATTATTGTTCGTTAGACCATTTCTGGTGGACCCATAAAACTTAGCTGATTTAGAGCTCATCGCCGGAATTTATGAAGATGGTGTAGATATTAGCACAAGAAAAAATTGAAAATCGTCATTAATTCCTATTTTTAGACTCTAAAATATCAAAAAATGAGGAACAGTTATGGTGAAGCAATGATTAGTTTTCATTAGGTCGTTTCTTATAGGCCCACCAAATTTTAGGCGAATAGGAATCTTTCACATGAATTTATGAAGATGACATCGATATTAGCATATGAAAAATTAGAATCGTCATGAATTCTTATTTTATGGCTCTAAAATGCCAAAAATGAGGAATAATTTTGGCTAATAAATGACTATAAATCATTAGGTCGTATCTGATGAGTCCACAAAATTTTAGATGATTTTGAGCTCATCGCCTAAATTCATAAAAATGGTGTGGACATCATCACACAAAAAAAAAATCATCCTGAATTCTTGTTTTATGGCCTTAAAGCACAGATAAATGATGAACGGTCATGACGAAACGATGATATTTGTTCATTATGTCGTTTCTGATGAGCTAACAAAATTTAAAGTGATTTGCGACCCATCACCCAAGTTCATGAAGATGGCATAAACATTAGTACACGAAAAGTTGGAAATCGTCTTGAATTCTTGTTTTATAGCATCAAAACGCCAAAAAAAGGAACAATCATAGCGAAGCAATAATTATTGTTCATTAAGTTATTTTTTCTGGGCGCATAAAATTTTAGGCAATTTGGATTCCATTTTCCAATTCATGAAGATGTTGTGCACATTAGCACATGAAAAATTGGAAACGTCCTAATAAATGAGGAATTGTCATGACAAAGCGATAAATATTATTCGTTAGGCCTTGTTAGATAAGATCACAAAAGTTTAGGTAATTCGGAGCCGTTGCCCGAATTCACGAAGATAACATAGACATTAGCACACAAAAAAGTAGAATCGTCTTGAATTCCTGTTTTAAGGAACTAAAACGCCGAAACACTAGGAACATTCATGGTGAATCTATGACTACTATTCATTAATCCGTTTCTGATTGGCCTATAAAATTTTAGGTAATTTGGAGCCCCTCACACGAATTCATGAAGATGGCATGGATATTAGCACGCAAAAATTAGAAATTGTGCTGAATTCCTATTTGATGGCCCTAAAACGTCAAAATATTAGGAACAATCATGGCTAAGTAATGACTATTTTTTATTAGGTTATTTCTGATGGACCCACAAAATTTTAGGCGAATCGAAGCCCATCACCCGTACTCATGAAGATGGCATGGTGTACAAGAAAAATTGAAAATGTCACGCCCCAAACTATGGGAGGCACGACTGGCCCTCAATACTGTATTTGACCGAGTTAGCCACTACACATACTAGATAACTAAATCAGGGCCCAACGAATCAGGCAGCAAAACATCTGAAATACTAAGCGTGGGCCATTAAGGTCATGACCTGAATAACAATAAGCTATATAACCAAAAGTAGACGAGTCAAACTAATAAAGTACTACCTGGCCGACGAGGCCGTGATTGGAGACATACATGCCTATATACATTTATATACATGCCAAGCCTATGGGCTAGAGAGTGGAAGCTGGAAAAAGTAACCCAGAATACTATGTCCACAATAGCCTCTAAGAGTGTCATAAGTATTGTCGAGACAAGGCCCCGACTATACCAAAACTGTACAAAAAAGGTAACCATCCTATGAAAGCTCCAGGAAGAGGTGGAGCTTATCAACTCACAGCTGAACCTCGAAACCCTAGCGGAGGGGTCGATCAGAGTCCCTACCTGGACCTGCACGCACGAAACAAAAAT
Organism: Nicotiana benthamiana; assembly: GCA_034376525.1. Lineage (NCBI taxonomy): Eukaryota > Viridiplantae > Streptophyta > Magnoliopsida > Solanales > Solanaceae > Nicotiana > Nicotiana benthamiana. Next base: position 73,193,548 of record CM067332.1, read on the forward strand.
GCAGTGTCCCCAGGCAACGGACATCAGTACGAATAAAAATGTACTGGTATGTAAGGCAGAAAGTAGAATCACACATAGCTGATGTAAAAATAATAATAGAGAAACCACCTGACACTGAAACTCTAATAGTCTCCATAGACGACATCCGACTTCATAGTAAACAAATATGCATGGTATGATCGTGTAATCGTATATCGTGAATACATATATATATTGATGCAAATGCATGACATACCCAACCAAATGCTAGCAGTGGCGGTCTTTTACGGTAGCTAACCGGTATCATATTGCCAACCTGTGGCCATCTGTACAATATATAATTTTTCGGGAAAATAGGCCCCTTACCTCCGATTATAGCTCGAAGTCCATACATAATATTCCATGTATGATATGAACTTTGAATGCACATAATAAGAACTTAGCCAATCTTGGCTCATAGGTACCCTTATTCTCATGATCTCATAATCACCTCCGTATTGCAAACAATTGTCTCGTGGAACCTCATATCTTTCTTTTCTTTTGAATAAGCTTGAAAACTTAACTCGACTTTTAGAAAGATAACTTAACTCTGAAGATGTTCATAAAAAGCTTAAGGTGCTTCACTTAGTCCTTATACCTGATTTTTTGATATTGAATAAAAGAAAGTATTTAAAAAAAATCAAGTGTTTTAGTAGTTTAAATAAAAATTATATTTGAAATTACTGGAAATCGACGTGTCACTTTAGAGATTTTAAAATACACTTTAACAAGGAAGAAATACTGATCGCAAATACTAAATGCCTTTATTTATTTTATTTATTATTATTTTTTTAGTTACACAACCCAAAGACGAATAAGACTTCATATATATAAACATATAGTTAAGAAAGCCGACAAAATGACATATATTGATGTCGAATACCTTATTTAACCAAATGAGTGGAACACCAATTTCAATAGCGTTATGAAATTACTTCAGCTATGATCCCAATGCCTTTCACAGAAGGTCTTTCTAGCAATAGAATAGTAAAATATCACATTTGACGTCTTAGGAATTTCCCAGAATTCGTGCTAAAAGAAAGAACGGAGCTTAGCCTTGAAATACCTTAAAAATTTTGAGTCCTTAATTCCTTCCAAGTGACTCTTTAAACAAGTCAACTCGATCCTTCATACCATAAGGAGATTCAAAATCAGTGTTGATCAAAGGCCAAGTCTATAACTTAAGCTAGTAGCTCGTTTTACTTAAATTTGAGAAGCATCTCCTTTGTAACAAGGGCCTCCACCAATACCATATACAAACAATAAAAACTAGAGAAATCCATCAATGTATAAATGTCAATAACAAGACACCACAGAACAACAATAAGTCACAACTACTTCACGACGAGCGTCAAGCTCCGATTGGAATCTGTATAACCCATCTACCCCTTACAGACTTCTTACATTAACTTAAATGTATCATTAACATGATAATGAAGTCATTCATCAATGATTCCATCCTTATACCATATATTTACAACAAAGGAAACAATCCACAATTCTAACTATCTTCGATTAGTAATTTTATTCACTAGTTCATGTCTACTCCATCCATTTATCTTAATCAACATCAATATAACCTTAGAAACATGCAAGAACACAATATACCAACCTCCTACAGTAACTTCAAGTCAAAATCCAAAGTATATTCAGCTTACAATAACCCTTAACGGCAATACAACACCATAGAAGTGACTTAGGCTAATCCAAGTATTATCTTGTAGTTTATCATCCTAACAACTTAACAAACATACAGGTAAGCTTAAGCACAATTAGTAGGATGTTAGACTCACCTTAGACCGCAGCAACAACACCTTGGATTTTCATCCAAATACAGCCCACAACAATCCTTAATGACAACACAACCTCAAAGAGGTGTTGTTCTTCACTAGGACTAGGTTTGATGTTGAAATATGGTGTAATCACTTTAGAATCACTTCAAACCCCTGTGGAACCTGTTTAGAAGGGATTGGAGAAGTTTGGAGATGAGGTTGAGTTGAAAAATGAGCTAAAGTAGGAATCCAAATCGTTTATAAATTAAAGTAGCTCAACCACCGCCTATGTGGGTCCTGTTGGGAGCTGCTTGTGCAGTCTCGCAAAAACTCGAATGTCTCTCTACTCCGATGTCGTATAGATGAACGGTTTAATGAGTTGGAAACTAGACTCGTATATCTTCAATTTGGTATATAGATTATCCCAGTTCAGCAAATTTATGAATGTAACTTGTGATGACCTTTGCCAACTCTTGTTCCACAACTTGCTTGCCTTCAAAATGTAGAAAATGAATATCATACGACTAAAATAACTCATAGAATAACCTCCTTATCATATTAGAACCCTAGTCTCACCCCAAAGTACATGTTATAACATTCTAAAGTTGTCGACTTTCAACAAAACTTATTTTCTTCTGTTTGTTTAGCGTCTAAGCTTTCAAATCCTTTTGGTACTTGTTATTTATGATCTTATGGATTTGTAACCTCCAAGATAACAAGATGAAACTTACATTATGTACTTTCAAAAATGATCTCATTTCTGAGCTTACATCAATTGGTTTACGACATACTCTCACGTACGAACACATGGAATGTAACATAAAATCGCCATGAATTCTTGTTTTATGGTCCTAAAACGCCAAAAAGAAAAAAGGGAACAGACATAGAAACACAATGATTGTTGAACATTAAGTCTTTTATTATATTCCCACACAACTTTAGGTGAACCGGCGCCCGTTACCCGAGCTCATGAAGATGGCATGGCATTAGCACAATGAAAATTGGAAATAGTCCTGAATTATTATTTTATGTCCCTAAAATACCAAAACATGAGGGACGGTTATGGATAAGCAATTGATCTTGTTCATTAGGTCGTTTCTGATAGCCCCATTTTTTAGGGTAATTCAGAGTCTGTCGCATGAATTCATGGATATGGCGTAGACAGGAGATTTAGAGTCGGTATCCCAAATTTATGCAGATGGCATGGATTATAGCACACGATATATGGGAATCGTTGTGAATTCCTATTTTATAGCCATAAAATGCCAAAAATTAAGGAACACTTCATGACAAAGCGATGACTATTATTCATTAGATTATTTTTTACTCGCAAAATTTTAGGAGATTTGGACTCGGTGATCCGAATTCATGCATATGGAAGTATAGCACACGAAAATTTAGGAATCATCCTGAATTCATGTTTTTGGCTCTAAAATGCCAAAGAATGAGCAATGGTCATGGCAAAGCAATGACTATTGTTCATCATGTTGTTTATGATGGGACCGCAAAATTTTAGGAGATTCGGGACCAATACAAATGACATGGACTATAACACACTAAAATATGAGAGTAGTCTTAAATTCCTTCATATGGCCCTACAATATAAAAAACGAGGAACGCTCATGGAGAAGCGGAAACTATTGTTCGTTATGTCAATTTTTACGGGCCTACAAACTTTTATGAGATTCGGGGTCAATCGCCTGAATGCATGTAGATGATATAGACTGTAGCACACGAAAATCTAGAATCATCATAAATTGCTATTTTATAGGCCTAAAAGGCCAAAATCTGAAACAACCATGGCGAAGCAATGACTATTGTTCATTAGGTCATTTTTTATGGGCACGCAAAATTTTAGGATATTTGTAGGTGGTCACCGAAATTCATACAGATGGGCCTGGGTCCCCGACATGGATCGACTAATATTTTGCCGAACCATCAAATACGAACTAAGGAACAACTAGTCACCGCCTTGCTATAAATTTACACATTTTATAGAATTTTAGGGCCATAAAACTAGTGTTTTATAGACCATGCCTTTTCGGATCGCCTAAAATTTTGCCTAACCATAAAAGGCGACCTAAGAAAAAATAGTCACCACCTCGCTATGACCGTTACTCATTCTTTTTTTGTGTGTTACAATCATAAAACTTGAATTTCATCCCGCAAACTTTTAGGAGATCGAGGTCGTCGCCCGAAAATATACAGATTGCGTGGACTATAGCACATAGAAATTTGAGAATCGTCGTGAATTTCTGTTTTATAGCCTTAAAATGCAAAACGAGGAACTTTCGTGGAGAAGCGAGGACTATTGTTCATTAGGTCATTTTTTATGGCCCGTAAATTTTAGGAGATTCGAGGTCGCTCGCCCGAGTTCTTGCAAATGACGTGGACTATAACATACAAAAATTCGGGAATCATCATGAATGCCTATTTTATTACCCTAAACACCATAAAACAAGGAACATTCATGGGGAAGATATTATAATTATTATTCATTAGGTCATTTTGTTGGCCCATAAAATTTTAGGAGATTTTAAGGTGGTCACCTAAATTTATGAAATTGGCATAGACTACAACACACAAAAAAGTGGAAATCGTCTTTAATTCCTGTTTTATGGTCGTAAAATTCCAAGAAATGAGTAACAGTCATGGAGAATCCATTTCTATTGTTAGTTAGGTCATTTGTTATGGACACGTAAAAATTTAGGAGATTCGGGGCTTATCGACCGAATTCAGCAGATGGCATGGACAATAACTGTTACGTGACGCCTTTCTAAGATTCCTTGGAAGGGAGACGTAAGGTTAACCAACTGATGTCAATGCAGTTACTTTCCGCAAACTGAGGTCCCCTTCGTACGCTAGACTATATTGTCAGTGCCGTACGGGAAAACCAATGTCAAGAGCAATTGAGGAATAGAAATGAGAATTAAGAATGAAAGAAAACTTGATTGCATTAATGAAAGATAATACAGAAAAATAACGCGGTGTCGAGGGGGAGAGACACCAGTACAAAGAATTGTTTTCTTGCTAGAAAGTTTGATTGCTTGATCCCCCTAATAATACTTAAAAAAAATAATCCAAAACTATAAGACTAGACTTGAATACGCTAGAGAAACATAATGGAAGTACTTGAAATAAAACTACTCTATGTACAATGAAAATGACTTAGTTTTCTATGAGGCAGCAACGGGTTCGTTGTCAGCAGCATTGTCTTTGGTATCACGATTTGTATACACAGCGTTGTCTGTGCGCGCATTGGAATCTGCCTGCGGCTTGGCGCTGGCGAGGATATCGGTGGGACGACAGAGGCACATGCGCGCTTGTCACTTGACGCGGCCAAGACCACGGGGCCGTCCGTGGCGCTAGGCATTGGGAGGTTTGCTAGGATGCCACGGGCCGCGCCCAAGGGGTCATGGGGCATGGTTGGAAAGACGCCCATGACATAACACACGAAAATTTGAGAATCGTCCTGAATTCTTATTCATGGTCCTAAAGTGTGAAAAAATAAGGAACAACCATGGAGAATCAATATCTATTATTCATTAGGTTATTTTTTATGGGACTGAAAATTTTTAGGAGATTCGGGGTCGATCGCCCAAATTAATGCAGATGTCAGGGATTATAGCAGACAAATATTTGAGAACCGTCCCAAATTCATGTTTTATGGCCCTAATACACGAAAAATGAGGAACGGACATGACAAAGCAGTGACTATTGTTATTATATTATTTTTTATGTGCCTACAAAATTTTGGATGATTCAAGAGTGATCGCCCGAATTCATATCGATGGCATGGACTATAGCACACAAACATGTGAGAATCATTTTGAATTTCTATTTTATGGCTCTAATACGCGAAGCTATGCTTGTTTTTCATTAGCTAGTTTTTATGGGCCCGTAAAATTTCAGATGATTTAGGGTCGGTTGTCCGAATTCATGCAAATGGTGTGGACTACAACACATGATAATCTGGGAATCGTCCTAAATATATGTTTTATGGCCCTAAAATATCGAAAAATGAGAAACGATCATGGAGAATGGATGATATTGTTTATCATATTATTTTTTATGAGCCCACAAAGTTTTGGGAGATTTGGAGCTGGTCGCCCAAATTCATGCAGATGGCAATGACTACATCACATGAAAATCTGGAATCATTATGAATTTTCTATTTTATGCCCCTAAAACGTTAGAAATGAGGAATTGTCATGGCGTGGTGACAAATATTGTTTATTAGGTCATTTTTTGAAGGCCTACAAAATTTTAGAGAATTATAATCGGTCACCCAAATTCTTGTAGATAGCGTGGACTATAGCACACGAAAATCCGGGAATCGTCCTGAATTCCTATTTTATTTTCCTAAAATGCCTGACACGAGAAATTCTCATAGAGAAGGAATTATTATTGGTCATTCGGTCATTTTTGGTGGGCTCGTTAAAACCTAGGAATTTGCTTGAATTCCTATTTTATGGCCCAAAAGGCCAAAAAAACAAGGAATAGTCATGGGGAAGCGATGATTGTAGTTCATTAGTCATTTTTATGGGCTTGTAAATTATTAGGATATTCGAGGCTGGTCATCCAAATTCATGCAGATGGCGTGAACTATAACACTCGAAAATGCGGGAATCATCCAGAATTTCTATTTTACGACCCTAAAATACCCAAAATCAAGGAACGATTATAGTGAAAAAGTGACTAGTGTTGATAAGGTTATTTTTATGGGTCCGTAAAATGTTTGGAGATTCAGGGTCGGCTTTCCAAATTCATGCAGATGGTGTGGACTATAGCACACAAAAATTTGGAAATCCTCTTGAACTCCTATTCTATGGCCCTAAAATACCAAAAATATAGAATGATCATGGCGAAGTGATGACTATTATTCATTAGGTCATTTTTAATGGGCCCGCAAAATTTTAGGAGATTTGAGACTGATTGCCCGAATTTATGCAGATAGCATGGATAATAGCACATGAAAATGTGAGAATCATCTTGAATTCCTATTTTATGGCTCTAAAAAGTCAAAAAATGAGGAACGATTATGGGAAAATGATAACTATTATCATTAGGTCTTTTTCATGGGCCCGCAAAATTTTAGGATATTCGTAGCCGGTCGCCCGAATTCTTGCGGCGACGTGATCTGTAGTACATGAAAATTTGGGAATTGTCTTGAATTCTTATTTTACGACCCTAAAACGTCAAAAATGAGAAATGATCATGGCAAAACACTGAATCTTGGTCATTAGGTTATTTTTTTTGGGCATGTAAAATATTAAGAGATCCATAGTCGATCGCCCTAATTCATGAAGATTGCATGGACTATATCATAAAAATATTTGGGAATCAACTTAAATTCCTACTTTATGGACCTAGAACGCTAAAAAGGAGAAATAGTCATGGTTAAGTGATGACTATTATTCATAGGTCGTTTTTTATGAGCATGCAAAAATTTAGGAGATTCGAGACCAGTCGCCCGAGTTCATGCAGATGGTATGGACTATAGCACATAAAAAACTTTAGAAAACTCTTTTTTTTAATTTTTATTCAGGTCACTCATAAAAATTCAAAAATAATCTAAAATTATATTCATGATCAAATATAACTTTAATTTTCAAATATCAATTTACTTGAAAATTTTCGAAATTTTACTATTTTTTATGTCCAAACGCCCACTTAATGTGATGCGGCGAGGATTTGTGATTTGTGTACTAGTTATATATTTTATTCTAATAAAATATTGTTTTTTTAAAAAGAAGGAAAAAGGGGTTGCTCTGATGGTAAGCAACCCTCACTTCCAACCGAGAGATTGTGAGTTCGAGTCTCCCCAAGAGCAAGGGGAAGTTCTTGGAGGGAAGGATGCCGGGGATCTATTTGGAAACAGCCTCTCTACCCAAGGGTAGGGGTAAGGTCTGCGTACATACTACTCTCCCCAAACCCCACTAAGTGGGATTATACCGAGTTGCTGTTGTTGTTGTTGTAAAAAGAAGGAAAAAGAAAGAAGCCTAACTCATTTTATCTCTTGAGTTTTCTTTCGAGTAACTTACATAAATATTTCAAATAAATTTCAAATTATCAACTTCTAGCTATTAGTTATAGATTTATTAAAATTAGCTAATAAAAATAAAAAACCCACGTAATATGGTCATTTCTATCAAAAAATCACATACAAAAATTACCTTCCATATTTTAAGCGTGATTAGCAATATTAGATACAAGACAGAAAGAAAATTTCATGGACGGAGTAGCAAATAAGGTGATAAAATATAAAAATCTATACAATATTCTAAAATCTAAACAAAAAAAGTAACTTTTTTAATGGGTATAGTTGAAATTCATTGAAAAAATAGGTAAGTCAATATACAAAATTTGAGGAAGATAGGAGGTAGTTTGGACTGGTTTTGTATCAAAATTCGTAATAGATCGAGTTAAAAAAAGTCATCTACAAGACATGTATCAAACATGTATCACGCAAGTATCTCACACACAGGTATATATGGATATATATGTGATATACAATTGATACAAATATGATACATATGTGATACACAAATGATATATAGTGCGATACACATATCATTTTTTCATGTTCAGATTTTACTTCGAATTTTCAATTCAAATCACCTCAAAACTTCACCAATCATCCCAAAACTGAGATTCAAGCTCGTTAAGTTGTGCCCAATCTATTATAGTAACACTCACTCAAAATAAAATAAAAATTTAATTTTTTTTACTCCAAAGAACTAATTGGCTAGTTTAGCTAATATTAGCAATATTTTATCAATTGATCAATTTTTATAATAAGCTACTTATAAATAAAAATAGTTAATAATTTTCCTTTTTTTCCATTTTTTCCTCTTTACGGATATTTTTCAGAACATAAAGTTTAAATCAAATTTATGTTTAAATTGAAATTGAGATACTAATATAATACAAGTTCTTCATACTTGAAAGAGGATATACAATAAGTTCTTAAAATTTTGATTATCTGCCCGTCTACTATTAGAGGTGTTCCAAAAATAGTGCGATAAAAGTACATAGCAAGATACGCCTGCCCTCTTTTTTAGTGAATGAGATTAGGACTTTATTTATTTGTATTTAATGGAGGTTCGAATCATAAATATTCGGATTTTAAATATTAAATATGTTTATTTTTAAAGTTTGAACTATTATTCAAATCTTAGTTATTATGTGTGTTTGTTTATTTTACTTCACAATTATTTAATGAGTCTGAATAAGTCTTGTATGATTAAAATCTATAATAAAACTTAATTTCATTAAAATACTATCGCGTATTCATTATTATCTGTCGTCACAGCCTACCATTATCAATTACCATCAAACCGTCACCATCACCACTATGCCACCACCATCCTCAATCATAGCTGCCACTATTATCGATCATCATCACTCACTTTATCCACACCACTCCGACCATCATCACCCACAATCAACACTCATCCACCTCAACTGACTACCCCATCTCTATCAAGAACCACAGCCGATACTGTCCATCATTATAACCTACTACCATTCACTTAACACCTTCCTCAGTCACAACTATTACTACTATCTACCATATTAACTATCACCACCATCATCCTCAATCATATTTACTACCTACCAATCACTACTAGCTACTAGCATGAACCACCATCATCACCCAAAGTTATCACCAACCACCGCCTTTAATCGGTATTCACCCTTTAGCTATCACCACCACCAACTATCTTATTTTAAATAAAAATATATTTTATAGATAGAATATTACATTAATTAGTATTTTATTTGAATTTTATGTTTATTAATCTTCAAATAAAGATAAATTATAAATTCAAATGTTAAATCAGACAGTCTTAATTATTTAGTATTTAAATCTTAATACACATCTTATACTCAGATATGTATTCAGATTCAGATGTCATAATCTTAATACACATTTTGATATTCAGATATGTATTTAGATTCAGACGTTTTAATCTTTTAAAAAAACAAACGAGAAGATGAAAGGACTTTCTTTTATTGACATTCATGAATGTGCATAGCTTCTTTGAACCTCCCACTGATTGATTATTACATTTAAAAATAGAATTAATCCCGAAAGAGAAATTTTTTATGGTTATAAAATCGCTTAAATTGAAAAACAAGAAGTTTTATTGTTCATTGTCAGTCAGCATGTATAACTGACTATTGTGCAACTTAAGTGCATGGTACTTCCTCATTATTTGCCAAAGGTCTGGGGGATACAGCTATACATGTATAAAATAAGATTAATATTTGCGTACATTTTATTTTATTCAGACTCCACATATAACATTGTATCGAATATATTATTGTTGTTGAACCTCCTCAATATTTGCTTGTTTATAGCTCACCTACATAACGGAAAAAAGGACAAGGGTATGAAAGTTTTTTCCATTTATTATATATTTGTTTGATTATTCTACCTTTTCTTTTTCTCTTTTATCTTAGAGTTTGTGTGATATAGAATCTCTTTCCTTCACTCATAAATTACTCCTTTGATATTTTCCTTTCTCAGCTTGTAATTACATAATTAACTTACTTCCCTCTAAAAAAAATTAAGTTTTCCATACTGTTGAAGTTGAGCAAACTATGTAAAATTGAACATTAATTCTTACCCAAATGTGACATTTGCATATAATAATCAGAATAGTGTTTTTTTGCAGTGATTTGGATTCTTGAAAACAGTAAGATCATTATTACTATAATATATAAGTTCACATCCATGAATTTAATAGCCTTTGCCAAATCTTATTTATGTATTAAAATATTTATATAATATCTACAACAACAACGATGAGGACAATGACAATCCAATAAATCTCGCTAATAGGATCTGAGGAGGGTAATGTATATGTAGACATTAGTGTCATTCTGAGGGGGTAGTGGAACTGTTTTCAATAGACTCTCGGCTCAAGAAGACAAAAAGATGTAATATATCAGTACCCAACAATAAAAATCATTAAAAAAATAACAGTGTGACAAGAACTATAAAATAAATGAAAGATCCATATAATATATATACATATTAAACTATGAACTCAGTTAACGAAAGGATAACCCGGTGTCCAAGGAAATGATCGCATCCCTTGGGATGTGACATAGACAGTCTATCCTAATGCATGCATTAATAATTGTTTTTATAGCTTGAACCTGTGATCTATAGATCACACGAGATAATTTTATCGGTGCTTCAAAGCTCTCTTTCAATGAACTCAACTACTACTACTAGTATTATTATTATTATTATTATTATTATTATTATAAATTGTTACTAAGAATTAATAAACTTCAATTCTTGTCAAGACGACAACGTTTACTATAGGATGGGGGAAGAGTGTGGACTTCATATTTCCCACATGGTCTCAGCAAATGCAGCCAACGAAAAGATTTGCTTTTGTTGTCAAATAGAAATTCATGTCACCACATCCACAAATATATCCATCTAGCAATAGACAAATTCCAGATAATTATTAAATATCCAATTTATGCATTAAAAAGAGAAGAAATAAAAGAAGAAAAAAAAATTCATGAATGAGTCCAAAGTAGTAGAGGGAATAATACTTCTAGATGGTGACGTCTCAGGTTTCTTTTCCATGAGTTCATATTCAACTTTTGACCAACCAGGATTATGGTGGAATAGCAAGTACTTCTTTATCTTTAATTAAAGTTTTTGAGTTCGAATTTTAGGTATAAAGTCATTTTTATTAGAAAACATTTTACTCTCTAATATTGAATTTTTCGGCGCGAATTCAAATTAGACGAGCTCCAATGTAAGTACCGAAATCGAGTGAGAAATCAAACAATAAAATAAAAAAAATGTTCAACTTTTGTTTTATATTTTTTGGTTCAACTTTTGTGTTAATGTTTACTTTATCTAATTGCATATCTTTTTTTTTTTGAATTTTTTGTTTGTATTAGAGTGTTTTTATTTAACACCAATTGATTGATATTGTGTATTGTAAAATATTCAGACATAATTCTATTTTGGCTTGATTATTTATTAAATATGTGTTTCCTTCAGACATAATACTGCTAAACCCGTACTTAATAGGCTAGCTCCGCCCTTGAGTATAAGTAATCTCGTTACTATTTTTAGTTATGAGATAACTTATCTCACAACTAATAACCAAATAAGAAATAAAATGGTACTAAATTTTTATCTCAATTTTTTTTAATACATCATACCAAACGACCCCGTTAATGTTATAGTTGTTCGCATTAGTTTTTACCCAAAATTAAATTAGCATTTAGAAATTAAAATTAAAATAAGCATATATAATACTTAATTGTAATTAAGTAATAATATGTGTGTGAAAGACATAATAATTTAGTGTTCATATCGAGGAATAACTTTACGTAGTGAAAGTGTAAAAGTTTTTTCCACTCACACAATACATTTACCTATTATTACATATTATTAACTTTATTTTCTAGATTATCATATTAAGCTTATTACCAAAAGTCAAGAGCACACCTAGAATTTAACATATATATGTATAAAATTTTGAGTGTACTTACTAATAATAAATGGGTTTAGAATTCATAAAATTTAAATTCTAAACCCGCCTTTTTAAATTGCTATTATGGGTCAATTACTTGTTTTATTCTTAGTTGCCATTAGAGTATAAAACTCTCTATTTTCTAGATAACACCAAAAATTTGTTTTTTAATATATCATTTCTTTATTCCTTCTGTCTCATATTATGTATCGTATCTTTTTTTTATATACTCTTTAAAAAATATTAATTAGAAAAGGAATTAAAGTATTTTATTCTTATTTAAGTCTTAAGATATAGTTTTTTTATTAAATATTTATTTTATTTATGTGTTATCTTCATTTTCGAAAATAATTATTATTAAAGGTAAAAAAAGAAAAAAATTATAATTAATTTTATCTTTAGCTATCAAAATAACAAATAATTTGAAATAATTATTTTTAGTAACCATGATTATTAATATGAGACGGAGGAAGGAGTACTATTTAACCTAAACATTTATTACACTATTTGTGCTTATTACTATTTTCATTTGTCTTCCCTTGTCTCTCTTTTTTTCCTATAATAGAAAGAAGAAGAAGAAAAAAAAGCATTTCAGTCGGTATATCTTGATCACTTAGCTCAAAAATGGCTTCTGGAAGCGGAAGCAGAGGAACGCATGCTCGGAATCACAAACCAAAACTACATCAAGCTCAATTTTCATGTACAAGTAATAATAATACGTCAATAAGTAAAGCAGTAGCACAATATACAACAGATGCTAAACTACATGCTGCATTTGAACAATCAGGAGTTTCAGGAAAATCATTTGATTATTCACAATCTGTTAGAAATACAAATGAGTCTGTTCCAGAACATCAAATTACTGCTTACTTGAATAAAATTCAAAGAGGTGTCATATTCAACCTTTTGGTTGTACAGTAGCTGTAGATGAGTCGAGTTTTTGTGTTATTGCTTATAGTGAAAACGCACGCGACATGCTCGGTATAATGCCGCAGTCAGTTCCGAGTCTTAAAGAAGTTGAAATTTTGAAAATTGGAACTGATGTTAGGACCCTTTTTGCTCCTTCAAGCTCTGTTTTGCTTGAAGGTGCTTTCGGGGCGCGGGAGATTGCTTTGTTGAATCCGATTTGGATTCATTCCAAGATTTCTGGGAGGCCATTTTACGCTATTTTGCATAGGATTGATGATGGTATTGTAATTGATTTGGAGCCTGCTAAAACAGAGGACCCTGCATTGTCTATTGCTGGAGCTGTGCAATCACAGAAACTTGCTGTAAGGGCTATTTCGCTCTTGCAGTCGCTCCCCGGGGGAGATGTTAAGCTTTTATGTGATACTGTTGTTAAGAGTGTGAGTGAGCTCACTGGGTATGATCACGTTATGGTGTATAAGTTTCATGAGGATGAGCATGGGGAGGTCGTGGCGGAGAGTAAGAGAGATGATTTGGAGCCTTATAATGGTTTGCTTTATCCGGCTACTGATATTCCACAAGCATCGAGATTCTTGTTTGAGCAGAATAGGGTTAGAATGATTGTGGATTGTACTGCCACCCCTGTGCAGGTTATTCAGGATGAATCGCTGCAGCAGCCTCTGTGTTTAGGTGGTTCAACACTAAGGGCCCCTCATGATTGCCACCCCCAGTACATGGTCAATATGGGCAATGTCGCGTCATTAACACTGGCTGTCATTATAAATGGTAATGATGATGAAATTGTTGGAGGAGGCCGAAATACGATGATATTATGGGGCTTGGTCGTTGGACACCACACTTCTGCTCGGTGCATTCCTTTCCCCCTTCGCTATGCCTGTGAATTCCTTATGCTGGCCTTTGGGCTCCAACTAAACATGGAATTACAATTGGCATCACAGTTGGCTGAAAAACATGTCTTTAAGGACACAAACATTGTTATGTGACATGCTTCTTCGAGACTCACCTACGGGGATTGTTACTCAGAGTCCCAGTATTGTTGGCCTTGTGAAATGCGATGGGGCCGCTTTGTACTACCAGGGGAAGTACTATCCTATGGGTATCACACCTACTGAAGCCCAGATAAAGGGCATAGTGGAGTGGTTATTGACTTATCATGTTGACTCAACAAGGTTGAGTACTGATAGTTTGGCCGATGCAGGGTATCCTGGGGCAACTTCACTTGGTGATGCGGTTTGTGGGATGGCTGTTGCTTATGTAACTTCAAAAGATTTCCTGATTTGGTTTCGCTCACACACTGCAAGTGAGTTAAAATGGGGTGGCGCAAAGCACCATCCAGAAGACAAAGATGATTGGCAGCGAATGCATCCACGCTCTTCCTTCAAGGCATTTCTGGAAGTTGTTAAGAGCCGCAGTTTACCATGGGAGAATCCAGAAATGGATGCAATTCATTCTTTGCAGCTTATTCTACGTGATTCATTCAAGGATACTGAGGCAAGTAATTCTAAGGTTGTCGTGCATGCTCAGCTTGGGGAAGCGGGGTTGCAAGGGATCAATGAGCTGAGATCTGTTGCTGGAGAAATGGTTAGATTGATAGAGACTGCTTCAGCACCCATATTTGCTGTTGATGTTGAAAGTCGCATAAATGGATGGAATGCCAAAGTTGCCGAGTTGACAGGATTATCAAGTGAAGAAGCAATGGGAAAGTCCTTGGTTCATGATCTTGTCCGTGAAGAATCACAGAGAACTGCTGAGAACCTTCTCTTCAATGCTTTAAGAGGTTATACCAATCCATTCTACATTTATTTCATTTCAACTGGTGCATTTCATTACCTGTGGAGTTCCCTTAAGCTATATCAAGCGATTATACTCTCAATTGCTTTTCTTTGTTTTTTGAAATTCTAATGGAGAAGGCATCACAGGTTTTTGTGATATATACTTATGTTTCCTCCTGTAATCATGCAACAATATGCTGGTTTCTTATATTTTTTCTTCCATTAAAGTCAACGAAATCATGAGCCTTAGTCTTTCTTTTTTCAGGATAGAGGATGAGTAGGATTGCAAGTTTCATTTATTTGGCAATTTTCTTTTCCATTGGATAGATGTTTTTAGGGATAAGAAGCTCACTTTAGCAAGATGTGTTCTTTTCATCCTCGTGTTTTGTGTTGAAAATTAGCTAGTTCTTTGGCACTTCCAATGCATTAAATGTCTATTGCCCTTATCCTTTCATAAACTACAGGTAGTAGGTGTTCTGATAGATTTATATACTGCTGTTCATAAGGATTGACTAATCTATAATATCCATAAGCATGTCTCTACCCTAGTCTGTCTGACAGAAATTTCTAATCTTTTACCACCTGTTATCTCGTTTCCTTTATTTCCAATAGATTGCCTCCCATATTTAAATACATTTCACTAATTAGTTCTGTTAATTTAGGGATGTTGCTTTGACACTACGCACTTAGAGGTTCAGCACATATGAAGTGTTGATTAGGTTGTGGTTACCCATCCCAGAAACTGTACCGTGTCATAAGCCACGTAAAATGGAAGCATGAGTAGTAATCAAGATTTTTTATTGATCATAAAGCATATAACAAGTTGCGTCAGATCTTTCTAATATAATCATGACACAGTTTTATGCCTTTTGGAGGTCAGTTTCAATCTTGAATTTTCAATGTGGATTCACTCTAGGTGATTTCAGAGAACATGGGCGTGATTGTTATGGCTAATCCGGACATTGGGGTGGCAATATTCTCTTTGTACTCTGTATGTACTTGACTTTGTTGCATTTTATAATTGAAACTGATCTGTATCCACCCTCTCCATGTCCAGCCATTCTATGCAAAATAAAATTAAAAAAAGGAAAAACCTAATATTGTTGCTAAACCAATCACAGGTGAAGAAGATAAGAACATAGAAATAAAGTTGAGGACATTTGGAGCTGAGCAACTGAAGAGGGCTCTTTTTGTGGTGGTTAATGCTTGCTGTAGCAAAGACTACATGAATAACATTGTTGGTGTCTGCTTCGTTGGTCAGGATGTTACTGCCCAAAAAGTTGTAATGGACAAATTTATTCGCATACAAGGTGATTACAACACCGTCATGCACAGCCCTAATCCTCTGATCCTGCCCATATTTGTATCAGATGAGAATACTTATTGTGTCGAGTGGAACACTGCGATGGAAAAACTTACTGGTTGGAACAGAGGAGAAATCATTGAAAATTTGTTGGTTGGCGAAATTTTTGTCGGCTCAAAGGCCCAGACACCATGATTAAATTCATGATCGTGTTGCATAATGCAATTGGAGGCCGGGACACAGACAAGTTTTCATTTTCTTTTTTCGACCGAAATGGAAAATATGTTCACGCTCTTTTGACTGCTAACAAGAGAGTCAGATATGGATGGCCAGATTATAGGGGCCTTCTGTTTCTTGCAGATTGCAAGTCCTGAATTGCAGCAAACTTGAAGTATGCGGAGACAACAGGAAAGAACGAGTATTTCTCAGATGAAATGGTTGGCTTACATTTTTCAGGAATTGAAGAATCCACGGAATGGTATACGCTTTGCAAATTCATTATTAGAGGCCACAGATTTGACAGAAGTCCAGAAGCAATTTCTGGAAACAAATGTTGCTTGTGAGAGGCAGATGTCTAATATCATAAGGGATGTTGATCTTGACAATATTGAAAACAGGTAAGTTTGTATTCAGTTGTGCTTGCTATCATCCAAGTTAAAAGAATCAGTTTACCATGATATAGTAAAACTCTAGTACAACTTTCGTAATCCATGTAAAAATGTGGTAATGTTTTATGAGCTACGTTTGGAAAAACATGAAGACTTTCCTGTATCATAAACATTGCAATGAAGAACTACTGTTCTTTAGTTGCTTTAACGTTCAAGACGCAAGTATACAAGGTACATGTTTGGTCCTAGTTGTCATTTGGCATTAGGATCCTATAGACAATCTACCGAATGTGCTTCTCTAGTTTGTATCATATCTGAATTCTAGCTTGTAGTGATGTTAAGTAAGTTGCGGTTCATGCACAAGAACTGATTTCACAGCGGTATGTGGCCGAAAAATTAACTATTCAAGAAATCTGGATAGTTGAATGAGGGCATTGGTCCTGTGTGACAGTATATTTCCATGTCAATATCAAATTTAGGAACATAAACCTTATATTTTCAACTTGTGAGGTAGTTCCCATGAGACACAAACAGAGTTTGGTCTTTGTAGAGGCATGTAACATGTTTTTCCTTGTCATGTAATGTTTAAACAGCTTTAGATTTTTCCTTCCTCTTCATCATCCTTCTATTATTTTTCTATTTTCCTTCTCTTTTGTGGTTGCGGAGGGGTGGTGGAGAAATGCATGTTACCTCTATGTAAGAGGGTAGCTGTCTTCAATTTGTAATGTTCCTTGCCCCTCTTCAGAAGATGATTAACCTTCAAAATTCTAACAGTTCACTGGAGCTTGAGAATGCAGAGTTTTTTCTTGTGAGTGTGATAGATGCTGTTGTTAGCCAAGTGATGTTATTTTTGAGGGAAAGAGGTGTGCAGCTGATCCGGGATATTCCATAGGAAATCAAGACATTAAGGGTCTACGGCGATCAAGTCAGAATTCAGCAGGTCTTTGGTGATTTCTTGCAGATTATGGCAAGCTATGCGCCATCCCCAGAAGGGTGGGTAGAAGTCCATCTTCGACCAAGTATGAAGCAAATTTCTAATGGAGTAACTATCGTACATACTGAGTTCAGGTATGTTCAACAACTTTCTTTACTTTACTTTTGGGGTGGATGAGCTATACCAAAATGCTTCTACTGTCATCTGAATCTTGAAGCGTTGTTTCCTTGAAAGATCCTTGAATGGAAGATCTTATGCATTCCATCATGTGCACTTCATCAGCTCTGGCTGTTACTGTTTGACCAAAAAGTCTTGAACCTTTTTGTTAAACTAATTAAGTGAACGATGATAGGTAAATTCTAGTTAAATATAATAAGTTCTAGATCCAAGATTGGTAGGAAATAACCACCTAGAAATCGTATGTAAAACTATTTAAAGCCAAAGAGTGGTTTAATGATGTTCTTATGAATAAATGAAGAAGAGAAGACAAGCAATAAATGAAATGAATGTCAATGTCTATAAATCAAGGGAATAATTCACCTAAATATGCAACAAGGTGGATGATTCTCTTTCTGACAGTGATGTAGAATGGTCAAATGTGTAAACATCAAATACTGTATCGAATCTAGTGCGGAAAAGCTTGGACCAACACAACAAATTGAATCTTGGTTGCCCATTTCTCTCTCTATTCCTATTCATATGAGATATATCTCTTACCTACTGAAAGTACAAAATGTAGAGAATATCCTATCGAATATTCCCTTAGAATATTCTATTGCTAAAACTAGTCGTTTCTGGCCAATCTAAGTGCTCAACTCCGACCTCGGCTGCTCGGCTCGTTAGCGTTGCTTCAGGAACATGACTTCGGACCGATCGACTCTTGAGCATGGCCTGTTTTGTTTGTCCTCAACCTCGTCCAGGACGAACTCTTCAGAGGTTTGCCCAAGTCATACTTAGCTGAGCCGCCCATGGCAAATTACGGTCCCCCCACTATAGTTTCTCTTCGTACTGAATTTCCCTGATCAGATTTTGGCCCATACAATTACCGTGTCGCTGTTCAAATATTTTCTTGAGTATTCGTGTAGAACTAAATAGTCCCTAACATCTAAGTTTGCGAGGAATTGGTGGATTATATGTTATGATCACAGATTGATCATAATGTTTGATTTGGACTTTGTTAGCAACTACTCACTAGTTTACTGCTACAACTTTTCTTGGGGTGTAGCATTTAGCTCACCTTCCTTCTCTTTGCTTTTTATCATTTGATCAATATATTGAGGTCCTAACATTTTTCCAAATCACTTTTATGGTGATTGGATGCACTGCACTACTTTATTTAAAATAACTGCCAACTATTCTTTTCGGAGGTGTAACATATGCATGTATATTATGGTATTTTGCTAGCATTCTATGATATACTGGGGTATTCATAAAAACCCAAAAAGCCGAATCAAATTGAAAACCAAAGCAAACCGTCTAAAAAACCGATACTTTTTGATTTGGTTTGGTTTTAGTTTTGAATTTTAAAAACCGATCAAATCTAGTTAGGTTTTGGTTTTAATCAAAATATAACCGAAAAAAAAAAACAAATCAAACCGACTATAGGTCTATTTCAAATTTATTATTACATCTATATATATATATATATGTATATATATATATATATATATATATATTTATATATATATATATATATATATATATATATATATATATTTATATAAAGTTTCAAAAAATTATGGTGAATATTTAATCGTTAGCACTTTTAGTACAATTTTTTACCTTTGATATTCTAGTATGATAACTAGTATTCTTTTGTTAAGCGTAAGAATCCATTTCATGTTAAAAAATATATTTTTAATTGAGTCCTTAAATTATTCATCACTATTTGATTCAATTATCATCAATATATTTTAGTAAATAATAGACTTCTCAAAGGGAAATTGATTTGATAGTGTTACGTTGAAAATGTATTCGACGGAATATGTGTTTGGTAGTGTATGTCTTATATTTAAGAAAAAACCGACAAAAAAACAAAAAACTGACATAAACCGAATCGAGAAAAAACCGACTTAATTGGTTTGGTTTGGTTCTAATATTTAAAAAAATCGATTTACTTAGTTTGGTTTCTTTTTAGAGAAAAACCGATTCAAACCGAACCATGAACACCCCTAATGATATACTTGATTTGCTTTTTAATTTGAAGGCGAGCCTTGTCGTAACTGGTAAAGTTTTTGTCATGTGTCAAGGAGGTCACGGATTCGAGCCATGGAAACAACATCTTGCAGAAATGTAGGGTATGGTCCAGACTTTCCGCGGACCCTGCGCATAACGGGAGCTTAGTACACTAGGCGGCCCTTTTTAGACTCTTGATGAAGGTGACCATATAACCTGATACTAATATTTTTCATCATCTCAATGCTGTTTGGTCATACTATCTCAGTTAATTTGATTTTTTCTCTTTTTCCCTGGAAAAGGATTGTTGCCCTGGTGAAGGTCTTCCTCCTGAATTAATCCAAGATATGTTCCATAACAGTAAGTGGGTAACCCAGGAAGGCCTAGGGCTGAGCATGTGCCGAAAAATCTTAAATCTTATGAATGGAGAAGTCCAGTATATCAGACAATCAGAAAGATGTTTCTTCCTGATTATACTTGAACTACCTATGCCTCAAAGAGGTTCAAAGAGTGTTGGCTAAGTTACTAGCTATTAGATTCAATCTTGAAGTCGCTCAAAGTGCAAATCGAGCAATCTGGTAGAAAGGTGGGGATGCCTCAGGTGCTTAGCGCGAAACTTGGAGAAGTGTCAAATATCATATACCATGATTAATTTTTAACATCCTAATTGGATCACTTCAAAATTAACTGCAAATCTGCAATATGGTAGCGTCAATATGCTTCTTGGCTTAACGGTTTCAAGCAGTTGTGGTTAGTATCATTCTAAGGAAATGTACTAGGTATATTGTTTTAAAGTAGTCACTTTAGTACTGAGTGATGGTCCGGTAGAATAAGTATATACAATGCTGAGTGATTGTCCTGTAGAATAAATGTCTTTATTTGTAATAATATGTATTTTGATGTTTCATGTAACATGGATATGCTGACAATCTTTTATGTATAAGCTCTTCTTGCCAGGGAAGGCTCCAACAAGACGATGGGCGGATCTACCTTATTAGGTAGGGGTGCCACGCCACCCGCTCGCTTTGCTAAGTTCTTACTCCCTTTGTTCCAGTTTATGTGAACTTATTTTCTTTTAGGTTTGTGCTAAAAAAATGACCTTTTTCTAAATTTGGTAACAACTTAGCTTAAACTAATAAATTTATCCTTAATAAAAAGCTTTTATAACCACAAAAATATTCTGGATCCTTTTTTGACTTGTTTAGAATCATAAATTCCAAAAGTTTTTATTTTTTTCTTAAGCTCCGTGCTCAATCAAACATGCTCATATAAATTAGAACAAATGAAATATTATTTATGTGAGATATCTGTAAAAAATGATAGCTATATAAGTAATGGTACCAACAATATACGAAGTGGATGTTGGTAAAAAATTATCCACACTACAACGATAGTATTGCAGCAAACAAAATGAAAAGAAAAATACGCCAGAAATTTGTTATCGAGGTTCACCCAACTAGGCTACGTCCCCGCGCAGAGGCAGTGCTGCGAATTTCACTAGTAACTGTTTTAGAGAAAATACAAGTAAAAAAATACTCTCTCAGTATTTTTTTTTCTTTTTTACTCACTTTCTCTCGAAAGTACCCACAGAATTTTCTCTCTATTTTTGAAACCCTCACAGTTTCTAATAAACCTTCTTGGTTTATATAAAAAAAACTCTCGTTTTTTTTAAGCTCTCACTCCTTTCTTGTGTTTAGCTTCTTGTGGTGGGATCTTCTTTGCTTGCTACTCACAAGTATTTATAGGAGAGGAAAGCCATCAATGTGCAAATGAGAATACACACAAATGTGGACACAATCGGTGGCCACCAACCAATTTTTGACAATCAATTGGCCGGTGCCTACCATGCCTACCATCCTCCTTTTTCAGCTGGCCGGTGCCTACCATGTTTTTTGACTAACAATCTCCCACTTGAAGAATATAGCTCACCAAGCTCGACTTGTGAATATAGTCTTCACACTTCACAATCTTCCTCTCGAAGACAATCTCAGTGACTAGTGCTTCAGCATCTGCCTTTGTGTTTCTCCTTCTTAATTCATTTGAGAAACCCCAATGATAGTAGTACAGAAATCATGCTTCTCTCTGTCCACTACCTTGGTAAACATATCAGCCGGATTCTTGGATCCATCAATCTTTTCTAGCTTCAGCTCGTTATCTGTCAGTGCTGACCTGATGAAATGATAACGCCTTTTGATATGTCTTGTCCTTGAGTGATAAGATGCATTCTTCGCCAAATGCACTGCACTTTGACTATCACTCCACAATGTACTTATAGGTTGTTTTCGACACAGCTCCTCCATATAACCTTGTAACCAAATGATTTCCTTGGAGCCTTCTGTAATAGCCATGTACTCTGCTTCAGTTGTTGATAAGGCTACTACCTTCTGAAGTTGAGACATCCAACTAACCGCAGTACCGGCAACTGTAAAAACATATCCAGTGGTACTCCTCCCACTGTCTCGATCACCCGAATGATCAGCATCGACGTACCCTTGTATGTCAAGCGTCTCGCCTCCATAGCATAAAGAGTAACTAGATGTTCCTGCTAGATACCTTAGGATCCACTTTACTGCATTCCAATGCTCCTTGCCTGGATTATGCATGTAACGACTCACAACTCCCACTGTATGTGCAATATCTGGTCTCGTGCTAACCATAGCATACATCAAACTTCCCACTGCTGATGAATAAGGAACATTTTTCATCTCATCCATCTCGGTTTGAGTGCTGGGACAATTTTCCTTTGAAAGTTTGAAGTGACCTGCCAATGGAGTTGCTACTGGTTTTGCATTGTACATGTTGAATCTCTTCAACACCTTCTCCACATAGTCTTCTTGTGACAACCATAACTTCTTGTTCTTTCTGTCTCTGATGATATTCATGCCTAGGATCTTCTTGGCCTCTCCCAAGTCTTTCATCTCGAACTGAGATGCCAATATCCTTTTTACCTCGATGATTTTCTTCATACTGGAACTGGCTACAAGCATGTCATCCACGTATAAAGAAAGATAAACAATATCACCATCATCATATTTACGCAGATAGACACAATGGTCTGACTCACAGTGCGTAAATCCTTTGTTTTTCATGAAACCATCGAACTTTAAATACCATTGCCGAGGGGCTTGCTTCAATCCATACAAGCTTTTCCTTAAACGACAGACCATTTGTTCCTTGACTTTTACTGCAAAACCTTCAGGTTGCATCATGTATAGTTCTTCATCTAAATCACCATGCAAGAATGCAGTTTTAACATCTAACTGCTCAAGATGAAGATCCTCCACTGCTACTATACTCAGCAACACTCGGATTGAAGTCATTTTCACCACTGGTGAAAATATCTCGGTGTAGTCAATACCTTCCTTCTGTGAGTATCCTTTAACCACAAGCCTCGCCTTGTGTCTGATGCTTCCGTCAGCTTCATTTTTGATCTTGTATACCCACTTATTTAACAGAGCCTTTTTACCTGTGGGTAACCTTGTCAGCTCCCATGTTTTGTTCTGCAACAATGAGCTCATCTCATCTTTCATGGCACACTCCCACTGCTTGTGAGACGTGTCTTTCTTTGCTTCATTATACGTCTCCGGCTCTCCCGAATCTGTATACAGAACATGACTCAGAACAACATTTGCTGATGGATCAAAAATCTTCTTTGGCTTTCTCACACGCGTCCCCCTTCTTAGGTTTGGGATTCCTTGTTCATCAACCGGTTCAGAGCTGCTTGATTCTCCTTGAACTTGAACTGTCTGATGACTTGTACCAGTCTCATCATCTTCAGGTGCTCCCTGATCAGCTAGAAACTTTTTCTCAGGCTCTGTGTCTAGCTCAACATACTCTGGTTCATTTGCCTTTTCATGCTCTATCTCGTGGTCTTTGTATAACTTGTCTTCATGAAATATCACATTTCTACTTCGGATAACTTTGTTATCTCATAATCCCAAAGTCTGTAGCCATACTCATTACCACCATATCCGATGAAAACACATTTTTGGGACTTAGCATCAAGCTTCTTCCTGTCCTCCTTGTCTATTAGAGCATAAGCAATGCAACCAAAAACTTTAAGATAAGAGTAGTCAACTCTTTTACTTGACCATTTTTCTTCTGGTACTCCTCCATCCAATGCGCTAGATGGACTCCGGTTGATTAGATATACCGCCGCATCAACTGTAGTGGCCCAGAGGTGAAGTGGCAAACCGGCATGTATTCTCATACATCTTGCTCTTTCTAGGATAGTCCTGTTCATTCTTTCTGCTACACCATTTTCTTGTGGAGTTCTTGGAACAATCTTTATTCCTCGTATGCCTTCTTGAGCTAAGAATTCATTGAACTCTTTGCTTGTATATTCACCTCCATTATCAGATTTGAGAGCTTTAATCTGATAACCCGTCTCGTTCTCGACCATAGACTTCCACGCTCTGAACATCCCGAAAACTTCTGATTTTTCCCGGAGAGCATAGACCCAAGTCTTTCTCGTTGCATCATCAATGAAAGTAACAAAGTATCTCTTACCACCATAAGAGATTTCTTGAGCCGGTCCCCATACATCGGTATGCACCAACTCCAGCTTCTTGCTTTTGTTCTTCTTTCCTTTCAGTTGAAATCTGACTGCCTTTTGTTTTCCGTAGATGCAGCTCTCGCAAAAATCCATCTCGATCTTCTTGAGTCCTAGAAGTAGTTTCCTTGAGTGTAACTCCTTTACACCTTTCTCACCAAGATGTCCAAGTCTGTAATGCCAAAGGGTGCTTGGACTACTTACGACCATTATTCTTGCAGTAGTGTCGCCAAAACTATCTCCCCTGAGAATATAAAGCGTTCCTGCACGCTTTCCCTTTGCAATTACTCTTGCTCCTGATGTAATCTTCCACTGTCCAGACCCAAAGGTTGTCACATAACCTTCTTGATCAAGCTTGCTAGTTGAAATCAAATTCTTATTCAACTGCGGGATGTGCCGAGTTTCATACAGTACTAGATGCCCTTTTCCGAGAACCTTAACTGTGACAGTTCCTTTCCCGACGATTGGAAACTTGTGACCATTTCCCACGATCACTTCTCCAAAGTCTCCACTGGCGTAATCATGATAAAAATATCTCTTTGTGAGGTGCAGTGAAAAGAAACGCCTGAGTCCACGAACCACTCGTCCGTTGCTAGAACTGCTCCTGTGGTTAAGCACATATTTTCCAGCAATGGTTCATTTCTAACCACATTTGCTCTTTGGCCTTCCTCTTGTTGCTTCCTCTTGTAAGCCTCACATTGATGCCTCCGATGCCCAGTTTTGTGACAGAACCAACATTCATCCTTTCCTGGTTCATTCCTTCCCCTTGACTGTGACTTTCCACGTCCGCCGAATCGTCCTCTGTTTTTGCTCCTACCACGGTTCTCCACGGCTAGAGCTGTTGATGATGTTGAAATTGAGTAACCTTCTCCACCTGAGACTTTTCTCCTCATTTCTTCATCCATGATGCTACTCATTGCATCATCCAGAGTGAGATCTCCTTTCATGGTGCTTGAAATTCCTTGCACCGCAGTATTGTAGCTGTCTGGAAGGGAACACAGAAATAAAAGGGCTTGGAGTTTCATTTCCAAGTTTATTCCTGCAGATTCCAATTGGTTTGTAACGTGCGTGAAATTGTTAATATGCTCTGCTACCGAACTCCTATCGGATAGCTTCATATTAACCAACTTTTTCAGCAAGAATATTTGATTTGATGTAGATGGTTTCTCATACATGTTCGTCAGAATATCCATTGCTTCTTTGGCAGTCTTTGCTTTCGTGATGTGGTACCTCGTCTTTTTCGTCAGTCCAAGACGAATCACGCCAAGTGCTTTTCGATCAAGAACTTTCCATGCCGACTCTGCCAACGGATCTACTTCTGCTGCTTCCGGTTTCATACCTTCGAGCGGGCTGTAGAGATTTTTTTGATAAAGATAATCCTCGATCTGGAGTTTTCACCATCCGAAATCTTGTCCATCGAATTTCTCAATTCGAATTTTATCTTCCGTCATTTTGTTTGCTTAACCAGCTACCGAACTTCTGCTACAGAGCCTCCGTTACGGTATTCCTCAAAAAATGCAATCGCCAGATAACCTGGCTCTGATACCAATTGTTGGTAAAAAATTATCCACACTACAACGATAGTATTGCAGCAAACAAAATGAAAAGAAAAATACGCCAGAAATTTGTTATCGAGGTTCACCCAACTAGGCTACATCCCCGCGCAGAGGCAGTGCTGCGAATTTCACTAGTAACTGTTTTAGAGAAAATACAAGTAAAAAAATACTCTCTCAGTATTTTTTTTTCTTTTTTACTCACTTTCTCTCGAAAGTACCCACAGAATTTTCTCTCTATTGTTGAAACCCTCACAGTTTCTAATAAACCTTCTTGGTTTATATAAAAAAAACTCTCGTTTTTTTTTAAGCTCTCACTCCTTTCTTGTGTTTAGCTTCTTGTGGTGGGATCTTCTTTGCTTGCTACTCACAAGTATTTATAGGAGAGGAAAGCCATCAATGTGCAAATGAGAATACACACAAATGTGGACACAATCGGTGGCCACCAACCAATTTTTGACAATCAATTGGCCGGTGCCTACCATGCCTACCATCCTCCTTTTTCAGCTGGCCGGTGCCTACCATGTTTTTTGACTAACAGTGGATGCGTGTCCCAGTGATTCTGCCCTCATTTTGAAGGCTGCTGTTGTCCTCATGAATGAGAGTTCGGTTCTCCATAGGAGCATAGTTTTGCATTTTACCTCTTTTTCCTTATTTTCCAACTTACTGAGATTTCCCTTTATTCCCAGTTCGGCCCCAAGACCTCAGCCCTTTTCCTCTTTTTTAAAAAAATAAAATAAAATACATGGCACGTCTTATTTGTCGCTCTCATTTAATTTATATTTATTTCTTTTTAAAAAAATTTAACTTGTACATACTTTTAAAATAATTTCAGCCCATTTTTCCTTCTCCTCCTTAGTCTACTAGTCTAATACCCTAGAAAAAAGATTATCTGCTGGTGCAATATATTTTTTTTTGTCTTTTTTGCTAAAAGGTGCAATAGGTTGACTTTGCTTACAAAATCTCATGCTTAAATGATTTCCATGTGACATTGTGTGACTGCTACCGTTTGAAGACGAGATATTGCACCTGAAGCTTGTTTTCTATCTGGCTTTTACTCCTGCATAATGAACTTTAGGTTTGTATACTATCTTATTGTTCCATTGAAAAGAAAAGGAATTGAGAACTGGGCCATAACAATTGCAGTAAAAGAATCCAGGTAAAAATGATGTAAAAAGAGTGTCATTTGAGGTAGTAAATATACGATGAACTAAATAATTTCAACTTTATAGTTGGAGTTTTCCAGTTACAAAGATAAATACTTCAGCTCTAGAGTTGAAGTTTTCCGGTTACAAAACAAAAACTTCAGCTCTAGAGCTAAAGTTCGCCAGTAATAAAATAAAAACTTCAACTCTAGAGTTGATTTTTAGGCTTGGCTACTAAAATGCTGAAGTTTTGCGTGATTGCATTTGCTACTTCAACCTCGTATACTGAAGTTATGGGAAAAAATAGGTACGCTTATAATTTTCTTGCAAAGCGGACACAAGTTAAACGTGACATAAAAAGCGGGTATAGATGCAACTCGTCCTTTTTTTTTTCTTTTCCTTGTTTCTTCCTTTTTATTTGCTAATTTCTCTCTTCTTTATTTTTCTAAACTTTTGTCTATCAATCCTCATTTTGTTTCTTCTTTCTATCTTTATACCTTACCTCATGAGCAACGTTTTTTGATAGATAATTTGAATTGATTTAGTTCGCATAGAACTATAACATAATATTAATTTATATATTAGGTATAATTTGAACAGGGTTTTCTATTGGCTTTTAAAAGAACTATGGCTCTTTCATGTTTTTTTTTTAATTTGCAATTTTTAAAAGATATATACTTAAATTAAGCATAAAAATATTGAACCTAAGTCAAAATTATTTTCTTTGGGAATGAAAGACCTATTCATAAGTGGTGTCAATATTAAAAAAAAAATTACTATAAGGACAAACAATGCCAATTTTTGTATTTTTACATATTATTTGTATTTTATTTATTTCTTATATATACATATCTAATAAAAAAATTCAGACGTAGTTATGTGCTTAATGTTATGTATATTTGCCCCTAGATATTCTATATGCATGAAGTAGCGGCATCTGTAATTAGGGGTGTTCATATCAATCCGGAAAATCGAACAAAATCAATTAAAAAAAATGATACTTGTTGGTTTGGTTTGGTTTTGGTTTTGAATTTTAAAAACTGAGTTGGTTTTGGTTTTAATAAAAAAAATCGAACCAAACCGGCCATAATAATAGCTATTTCAAATTTATTATTACACCTATTGTTATACAAAGTTTAAAAAATTATGGGAAATATTAATAGTTTGCATTTTAATATAGTTCTTTATCTTTAAATTCTAGTTTGATTGGTAGTTTTCTTTTGTTCAGTTGATTGGTAATTCAAGAGCGTGTTATAAAATAGAAGTCTATTTAGAGTGAATGTCTAAGAGTTTTAGCTTGAAGCTAAGTCATTCCTCTTCCTATAAATAGAGGGGTCTTACCCCATTGTAAATCACCCCAAGTATTAATAAGAATACTTCTCTCTCTCCCTATTCTCTCTCTATATTGTTCTTATTCTTGCATTATTGTTCTTGTCTTTATATTATTTCATAACACGTTATCAGCACGAGACTCTACCGTCTCAAGAAGCTCTTTAAGAAGATTAAGCCGCCGTCAATTTCTCCGCATCGGAGCCGCCGTCGTCTGCATCAGTGGAGAAAAGGAAGAAAACATTGAAAATATAATTGGTATACCTTAAAGGTAAGTAATTTACTTTTCCCTTTCAAATTCTTGAAATTCTACGATTTGATTTAATATACAAACAAAGTTTGACTATAACTCTAATGGAGTTTGTAAGAAATTATAACCACATGAAGTGGTTAAATCTCTATGCCCTGCCATGATTAAATTCATGTATGATTGTGGGCAAAGAATTAAAAATCCGTCCCATTGAATTTGCTCCATTCCCTTTAGAGAATGTGGAAGCAGTATATGATAAGTCTGAAAGAAGACTAAAATATTACCATGAAGGTATCAATGAATGTGGACGTGGCAAAGAATTCCGTCCAATTGAATTTGCTCCATTCCCTTTAGAGAATGTGGTAGCAGAATTTGATAAGTCTGAAAGAAGACAAAATTATTACCGTAAAGGTATCAATGGATGTGGACATGGCAATAGACGAAATTATAATCGTCATTATTGTGATAATGAGAATAATAAAGATTCTCAAAATAATCTTTCACTTTATGAAAGTAATATTTGACATGAGATTGTGTAAAGCACATGATTATGATCCATTCCCTGAAGTGAATGTGATAATTGTAATAGAGCCCGTAAGTATGAACACGCTCTTGATGTAAATTTGTTTTATGTCTGACATTATGAAAAGAAAGTTCGTTGCCCTTGAAATTTCGGGCAAGAACTATATGACATGGGTGTTGGATGCTGAAATCCACTTAGATGCTATGGGTCTCGGAGACACCATCAAAGATAGAGAAAAAGCATCCACCCAAGAATGTGCGAAGGCCTTGATTTTCTTGCGCCATCACCTTGATGAAGGTTTGAAGATTGAATATCTCACCGTCAAGGATCCACCTATCTTGTGGAATGGCTTAAAGAAGAGATATGACAACCTGAAGTTGGTCACTCTGCCACAAGCACGATACGATAAGAATCCAAAAGCAAATAGTTTATAAACTATATATTATCGTTGCGGTGGAAACGGGCACTGGTCAAAGGCTTGCCGTATACCATGACATTTGGTTGACCTTTATCAAGCATCTCGAAAGAGTAAACGCCCTGAAACGAATTTTGTCTCTGACGACAACTTTGACATCACCCACTTGGATGTGGCAGACTTCTTTAAGCAACCCGAGGGGAAGATAGACCACCTAATCGGTGATGGTTCCGTGATGAAAGAAGATGGAGCTATTTGATTTTATTTTTGTTTGTATTAGTGAATGAATAAACTAATAGCCATTAGTATTAGCTCGTATTAGTTAGTTCATGATATAAAGTTAGTATTAGTTCTTTAGAATGTATCAATATGCTCAAATATCAATAATATTTTTATTTTCCAGTAGGGGTAATCGACTAGCCTGAAAAACTAGTCGATTATCTAATATTTTCGCATTAAAGCTGAAAAACAATTGATCGACAATCGATTGTCTATGTCTAACAATCGATTGTCGTTAAGACAGTGTAATCTGGAATTTTTCAAAAATCATCCACAATCGATTGTCTTTGTCTAACAATCGATTGTCGTTGAGACAGTGTAATCTGGAATTTTTCAAAAATTATCCACAATCGATTGTCTTTGTCTAACAATCGATTGTCGTTAAGACATTGTTCTGGAATTTTTCAAAATAGCCAACAATCGATTGTCTACACTTAACAATCGATTGTCTTAAAACATAGGTCGAATTTTTCAAAATAGCCAACAATCGATTGTCTATGTTTAACAATCGATTGTCTTAAAACAGTAATCTGGAAATTTTCAAAATATTATGTGACACAAACGAATTGAACTTGTTTATTATTATGTTCGTGTATTTCTGTTGTATATCAAACCATGGGAATTAAATTGATTGAAGGCTCCGGAAGAGCAACTGTAACTCTGCCCAAAGACATGACGTTTATCTTAGAGAATGCAATATTCTCCTCCAAGTCTAAGAAGAACTTGTTGAGTTTTAAAGATATCATTCAAAATGGATATCATATTGAGACAATAGATGAGAATAATCTTGAATTCTTCATGAAAACGAGGCTGCCCATTTCGGTTTGGGTTCACGCCATTTTGCATGCAGCAATGCTAGTTCGTCGGCTGCCCACTTTGGTTTGGGTTCAAGCCATTTTGCATACAGCAATGCTAGTTCGTCTCTGACTGACGAATTGATACAAATATTCCCCGTTGCAATTGGTTTTGGGTCATGGACCCAATATATCCCATTTAAGAATCTTTGGATGCGCAGTATATGTGCCTGTAGCACCGCCATCCCGCACCAAAATGGGTCTGCAAAGAATGTTAGGAATATATGTCGAGGTTGAATCGCCCTCCATTATTCGCTACCTCGAAACATTGACTGATGAGACACTTTTCCCAAAATTAGGGAGAGAAGTTGGTGAAACCAAACGGGAAATTTTGTGGAAAAATGCATCATTATCTCATCTTGATCCACACACCTCTATTTGTGAGAAAGAGGCACAAAAGACTATCCATTTGCAAAGAATAGCAAATCAAATGCCTGACGCATTTATAGATTTGAAAAGGATAACAAAATCACATATCCTCGAAGTGAATGTGACAACATTTGATTCACGAATACATATTCATTATTGGAAGAATATGAATATGAAATTGGTATTAAATATACCACACTCACCCCTAGAAGGAGGTTTGAGATGATACCACACTCACCACTAGAAGGAGGTTTGAGATGATATATGGCATGAATGATCGTTGGTCACATACCTATTGTACGCCAAAGTATTTTGGAAATATGACTATTAAAGGACAACGATAATGCAAGAAACATATCTTGCATATAAGTTTGACATGACCATAATGGTATAACTTTCTCTTTAAGAAAGATATTCACCACATGGATGTTGATGAATCTGTGGTAGTACAAAATTAATTGAGAGCTCTGGAAGAGCCAATTATTACTATGTTGGAGAAACACAATTGAGTATTGTGCTGTAGTAAGTCTCAAAGAAACTTATTCAGTTTCCAAAGTACACGCGAAAGCGATTGATTATATTGAGATTATAAATAAAGGAAGGCTTAGATATCTCCTATTACTACAACTTGTAGCGGGGTAATTTGCATATGAAAAGCTACCCGCTTTGTTCTCCAGTTTGTACTACACAAACGAAAGAATGCCACAATAAAGTGGATATCTATTGGTATAAAACCCATGTC
Organism: Nicotiana benthamiana; assembly: GCA_034376525.1. Classification (NCBI taxonomy): domain Eukaryota; kingdom Viridiplantae; phylum Streptophyta; class Magnoliopsida; order Solanales; family Solanaceae; genus Nicotiana; species Nicotiana benthamiana. The sequence goes on from CM067332.1 coordinate 73,225,588, forward strand.
ATAATAAACCTGAAGTTTATTGATAAGTGCACATGTCATGGTGTAAATTTGAAGTTTACCAATATTGATAATTTATTCAGTTGGCATTCGTGTTAGCCATCTCATTTTAAGCATGATGTGCAACTTCACATAGGTGAATATTAAAGAACTAGAAAGTTCTTTACGAATTCTCTTGTATCACTTGTTCTCATTAATGAACTGACCAACTAAAGAGTTCGGGTTGAAGCCCATAAATTCTGGAAATATCAAAGGTGAATATGAGCCCATTCACCTGCCATGTATACCACATATGATGCATCTATGATATGGTTACATGCGCAATTGTTATTAACCCGCAGCCTGGCCGGTGCTTGCGAGGTAAATTGCTCAGTAATCTAACTTCGAGCATAATTTCCAGATTTTCTACTCAAGATAGTTCATCTTGATAAGTTGGTTTATATCAAAGTTGGTTTAGCAAGATAATTATTGAGTGCTTCCACTTAATAGCTAAACTGTTTCTTATGAGAACAAAGTTATATATATCAATTTGGTATAAGTTGTATACGAGAGTATATTCTCCCCTCACAAGTGGTTCAAGGTCAGGAACCAAATAATTTCATCTTATTATTAATGTGTTGTGTATATTGACATGATAATGCACAAAGATGATTTCTCAAAGTTGAGGAAACAAGTTAGCTTTTCTAACATGAGGGGGAGACATGATAAACGCTTGAGAAAAGGTTACATGGGATGAATTATCATTTGTATATATATATCCCCGAATATCATGATATGAACCTGAAGTTCATAAAAGGGATAATTCAATTGCAACATATTGCAAAGCATGCTATACGCATTTGCTGACCCAAAGAAAGTAACTAAATGGAACAGACACAATTCAAGAAGAATTGATTCCATATGAAAGACATGTAGTTTTGAACCTATAGTTCAAATGCTTGAAAGTATAAAGTCAAAGGTATGTATAGTCAGTTTTCGATATCTTATTTGTCTAGCATGACATGGAAAACTTGATATGCATCTAAAGTCTATTATATGGCTTATATGACTTAACTTGAAAGATTTAAGTTGCTTGAAGCATATGCAATTCTTGGTCCTGAAGTACCACATCCTAAGTACAATTTGTGTACATATGTATCTTGCTATTATAAACATGATGGCATTGAGAATGCATTTATGAAGATATTGAAGAGTCATTCCGCGACATTATATGAAGATGTTCATATCTATCAAGAATGATGATTTCAAGGTGCGGGATATTTATTCAAGTCAATATGGTTGATTTGTCAAACATCTACCAAAGATCGTTTTGAAGATGATGCACAAGATTGGAATGCAAATGCTCAAGGATATAAATTGATGTACTCATTAGGGGGAGTCAATGCGCGTTGCACTCTTTTTCCCTTACAAGGTTTTTTCCCACCGGGTTTTCCTTGCAAGGTTTTTAACGAGGCAACCAATAGGCGCATATTCAAACATGTGTACTCTTTTTCCTTTCTTTAATTTTTCCCAATGGGTTTTGGTTTTAAGGTTTTATGAGGCACATTATTGAATAGACATTCAAGGGGGAGTGTTATAAAATAGAAGTCTATTTAGAGTGAATGTCTAAGAGTTTTAGCTTGAAGCTAAGTCATTCCTCTTCCTATAAATAGAGGGGTCTTACCCCATTATAAATCACCCCAAGTATTAATAAGAATACTTCTTTCTCTGCCTATTCTCTCTCTATATTGTTCTTATTCTTGCATTATTGTTCTTGTCTTTATATTATTTCATAACAAGTTAGCATTTTTAATATAGTTCTTTATCTTTAAATTCTAGTTTGATTGGTAGTTTTCTTTTGTTCAGTGTAAAAATTCATTCCGCATTAAAAATAATATATTTTTAATTAAATCTTTAAATTATTTATCAATATTTGATTCAATTATTATTAATATATCTTGTTGAATAAATCTAGCAATTGATTTGATAGCGCTACATTAAAAATGAGATCGCAAGAATATATATTTAGTAGTATATATCTTATATTTAAGAAATAAATAAATAAAAAAATCGAAAAACCGACATTAATTAATTTAGTTTGGATCTAATATTTAAAAAACGAACTTATTTAATTTAATTTCTTCTAAAAAAATTAATCCAAATGGAATCATAAACACCCCTGCCCGTAACGAGACGAAGGATCCGCACACTAATATGGTACTACACAATTGGCAGCTGTTTTACTCTTGAAATCAGCAAATTTGGTGTAGTAAATTCTTATGTTACATCTTATGAACAACTATGTAATTTTAACAAATACATTCTCTTTTACTGTCAAGGTCCTCTAAATGAGCACTCTGGGCTGACACCTCTACATCCGCCCATGATAATCACATGATAGACCTTAATCTCAAAGGTGTAGTAATCAATTTATATTATGAATACTTACTAATTATGCTTTTTCATTATATCTCAACTAATATTATTATTACCAAATAAGAATAAAAGTTAAAAATAGGTGAAAACATATAATGATCATGATACTAAATTAAAATTTTCCATAAAAAAAGTGTGATCAGACGTAGTTTTCTAGGCTGCATTTATGCATCAATATAATGCATTTTCTAATAACTGCTCAGAGCCCAGTGCAATCATCATCTCAACAGTAAAGTAATAATACCCAAAAATCATTTTGTTTTTTCATTCAACACAAATAAATATCATAAATTATAAAAAAAAATAAACAAATAAAATAACATACATGAAATACGAAGAACAAAATTAAATTTTACAGTTTTTTTTATAGTGGGGAAATCCTCAGAAAAATGCTTGTAGTTGTCATCAAAATAAAGAATTCAGGTCTCAAAGATTTCATGCCATCATAGGAAAATCCCCACACAGAAAATTTTCAGAACAATAAAAAATAAGGGAAAACCCAAAAATATATTAAATAATTTTGCCGGAGCTTATTCACTAAGCCTAGAAAATAATAGAGGCAAAGCGACTCAACGATCCTGCAAAAACAATTTCTGCCTTTTTTATTTGCATAAAAATGCAAACTTGGAAAAAAAACCCATATCCTTAATTATTTCAAGGGTGCCAATTCAAAGGCAAAGATCATAATTTAGTTGAAAATTGAAATTGAGAATAGAAACTTATAAATTTGAAAGCAAAGAAGAGACGAAAAGAGAGTAACGAAGGATGGAGTGTAAGGTTCTAAGATGTAGACGAGTACATATACTGCAGATAGTGGAATTAGGGTTTTGATAAGGAAACAATTGATACATTGGGCCAAGCACGGCCCATTTGTTAGGCCTCGAAACTTTGTTAAGAAATGTATACTTTTAGCCACTTCAAAAAAATAGAAATTTTTGCCTAGTTATACTATAGTGAAAACCTATTTATCATATTAATTTAGGTTCTTTATTAATTATTTTATATATTTATATTTATAATTTATATACAAAATTATCAAAAAGAAAAGAATAAGATTACTTAATTTAGTTTGTCAATTACAACTCATTTCCAATAAACCTCTACATTTAAGATTAAGTTTCTTTTTTCTCTCTTTTTTAATAATCACTCAAAATCTCTCTTTTATTTTTATATTCCCCCCCCCCCCCCTCCAATCCCACCTTACATTTCTAATTTTTTCTTTTCCAAAGGTTTTCAAGCTTAATTTTCTCTTTTTCTTACTAATCATCCAAAATCTATATTTCTTATTAATACAATGCAGAAGAAATTTAAAATATTGCTATAAATTTAAGTTTTGGGTAAACTTTGAATCTTGTTTTTTTTTTCTAAAATGTTTAACGTATCTGACTTGTATATGATATATCAATCCCAAAACAATACTCAATACACTATTAATACAATTACATTAAATTTTTAGTGTAGAATTGTGATTGAAACTTGAAGAAGATGAATATCATAATTGTATCACAAATTTTAAAATTAATACATCGTGACTGTGTTATAATTGTTGTAGAAATTATATTACAAATGTAGGATAATTGTATATTGTATGAGCAGTTGTGAGTTCGTGACGAATTCAACAATTTGTATCGCAAGCATGGTAATTATATATTAATTAATTAGTATTGTATCAGGTATTATTTTAGGTATTAATGTACCAAATACAAGTTAGATATAATTATAATACAAGTATGATACCGTTATGTATTAGGCATTAATGTATCTAATACAATTCAAAATACAATTATGATATATTTATCATACAATTTCTAAATATGTTTAATAATATAAACCTATCGACGATAGTGGGAAGAGAGAAGATGGAGATTCTTGGTGTAAATTAAGGCATTCAAAAGGAGAGTGAAGAGCAGAGAGGAAAAAATGAAAGGATGTAATTGAATCCCTTAATTGAAGACACTTATAATAGAGAGCGGGCCTTTTAAGGAATAATAAATACAATTTATAAGAAAAAATCAGATACTTATTAAAAATTACAAAACATAAAAAATATAAATAAATAAGTTTTTAATTTAGTATAACTAGGTATAATAACCGTAAATGTAACATTATATTTTTTGTATATATATTATACAACTGAAGAGAGGCAACACTTTGAAATATTAACCCAGAAACTTTGTACAAGCCCTTCATCTTTTTACCAAAGAAATTTTTTAATAAATTACTATTGTTTTTTTGGTCGAAAAAAAAATTTTTATTCCAACCATTTGTCAGTTTACATCATCTGTTCCTTTGGACTATAGAACAGATCCCATAAGTACAATCAACTAAATACTCTACAACTACTGTTTTTTAGCTAAATCCTAACACGAAAAGACTATTGTCACAAGTGTCAAGGATTAAATGAAGGACATCTATTAATAATCTGCAGAATGGGTAACCATTTAGGTTTGTTCGGTCCAGTAATGTGCACTTGAAGTGTAATTTCCTTTGCTCTATCTTTGGCATCTCTGCTCAACTGTTGAAACCTTCTGTCATTCCTTTCCATCCAGATGTTGTAGACTACTGCTGCAAACACCACTCTTATTATGGCTTTTCTTGGATTCTTGTTGTTAACATTAGCAGTTAACCATTGCACTTCTGATTCCCAATTGCCTGTTATTCTTTGATACTTTAACCATTGTAATATTCCTTGCCACAGACTTTGTGAATATGAACATTCAAAATATAAGTGGTCATGTGTCTCTTCAATATCTCTCCCACGTAATATGCATGACTGATCAATTTGAATTTCCCATTTGGCTAATCTGTCAATTGTTGTCAAACACTTATGCATTGCCATCCATAAGATATATTTCTATTTTGGTAGCATTCCAGTCACCATCACTAATGTTTTCCATTGAACTTTGGGATATTGTGGAGTGGTATGAATATATGCCTTCCAGATGCTAAATTGCCCATTCTGAGTGCAGGCATGCATTCTTGTGCTATCAGTAGCCCACCATTCTCTTGCTCTAAATAGCTTCCTTACTAGCCAGCTAGCTTGCTTAGGGATTTCCATAGTAGCAATGTCCTTCTTCTTTATATAGTGACAATGGATCCATTTGATCCAGAGTTTGTCTTTTTTAGACATTAAGGCCCAAATAAGTTTAGTTAAAGCTGCTTTATTCCATATTTCATAGAAGATAATGTTCAACCCTCCAGCTGCCTCTGGTTTACACAATGTCTCTCATGCTATTGGAGCACTATGACTAGTCTCATGACTACCAGTCCACATGTAATTCCTACAAATTCCATTACCAGCTTTATAACTTTTTTTTGGAATGAGGAATACTGAGCCCAATAAGTTTGCATTTCAAACAATACACTTTTTGATGTGTTGAAGTCTTCCAGCATACGATAAGAATTTGGAAGTCCAGCTTCTAGCTCTATCCACTATCTTCTCTACTAAAGGCATACATTGTGTAAGTGTGATCTTTCTTGTAGATAAGGGTACTCCTAGGTATTTGAAAGGAAAGCTGCCCTCTGCTAGGTGAAGTTCTGCAAGAATTTTCTCTCTGAATTCCCTTGAAACACCTACTATATATAAGGAACTTTTATCCAAATTTGCTTGAAGGCATGATACCTTTGAGAATTGTTCAAACTCTTTCATCAATAACTTCATTGAGATCTCATCAACCCTACAACACATCAAAAGATCATCTGCAAAGCAGATGTGTGCGATTTGTAGTTTGGTGCATTTGGGATGGAAATTAAAATCTGGATTCCTGCTTAGCTTCTTCATAGATCTAGTTAGATACTCCATGGATAGAACAAACAAGTAGAGAGACATTGGGTCCCCCTGTCTTCGTCCTTTCATTGCTTCAAACTTGTTGGTCAATCCTCCATTTATTAAAAGATAGTAACTTACTGTGGAGACACATTCCATGATTAATACTACCATTTTGTAAGGTACTCCAAATTCAAGAAGTACTGCCTTCAGAAACTACCATTTCACAGAGTCATAAGCCTTCCTAATGTCTACTTTGATCATGCATCTAGGAGACACTACCTTTTGAGTATAACCTTTGATCAGTTCATGTGACATAATAACATTATCAAGTATGTTTCTCCCCTCTATGAAGCAGACTGGGAAGGCCCAACCAAATAGTCCACAACCAGTTTAAGCCTATTAGTTAGAATTTTAGTAATGATTTTATACAATGTTGAACAGCAAGCAATGTGTCTAAATTCTTTAACATAGTTGGGATTTTTCACTTTTGGAATCAATGTAACAGTTGTGCAGTTAATCTCTTTTAAGAGTTTGCCCTTTTGAAAAAATTGTTGCACTGCCTCTGTAACTTCCTCCCTCACAATTGGCCAAAACTATTATGTAGGATAGCCATCAATACCTGGAGCCTTGTCATTAGGTAGATTCTGCACTATCTGACTGATCTCCTCCTTTGTTACTGGAAGTAACAGTTGATGTTGTTGGTGCAGTTTTAAGCAAGGACCATCTCTTGCCACATTGATATCAATTCCTGGTAACTGATATGTTGTTATACCCAATAGCTGCTGAAAGAATTGTGTGAATTTGTATTGAATCCGCTATGGATCAGTAATCTTCAGCTGGTTATCATTGAGAATACAGCTCACCTTATTTCTTGCTTGTTTGGACTTCATAATATGCATGGAAATACTTTGTATTGCTATCTCCCAGTTGGATCCAAGTTGCGATTGGTTTCTGTCTCACTATCTGTTCGTAAATTGATTCTCATTTTTCAATGCTCTCTAAGGATTGCTTTTCTTCTTCAATCATCTTTTTGTTGAAGTGATCTTCATTCAGCTTTCCTTGTATTACCTTCAGTTATTCTCTCATTTGTTGCAGCTTCTTATCAACAGATGAGTGCTCCTTATGAATGTTCCTGGTACTTTGTTCAAGTTTCTTCAATTTACTCCAAATAGAATACATATTGTGCCCTTTGATCTGCTGACTCCAAACTCTCTGAACTGCTTCCATGTACTCCTTTTGTTTCATATCTGTTGTTGATAACCTGTATGGTCTATTCACTTTAACTTTTATTTCTTCTCAAATCTAATATCATTCCTGCACCTCCAAATCAATGATACAGTAGTAACAAAAGCACTGGCTATCACAGCCTTTTTAAATTGTTTACTCCTAGCATTGCAGCATATCCATGTCAACTCATTTTTCCAGCAACCAATTCTTTTATTGTAGCCCAGCCAGCAACAAATCCTGGACCAAATCCTACTGGTAACTGGGCAATCAAAATACAAGTGCTCAAACTCTTCAATATTTTGATTGCAAAATACACAGGCTTCATCAACACTGATGCCAAATTTGAGTAGTCTGTCAACTGTTGGCAATCTACCATGGGCAGCCATCCACACAGTAAATTTATGTCTAGGCAAGACATTTGTGGTAGCCATCAAGCTCTTCCACTCCATTCTAGGACAAACTGGAAGTAAAGAAAGGTATAAAGAATGGATTTGGAATTTTCCAGACTTACATAAACTTGAAAGTCTAGACAGGAGATCTCCTTGCAGGTTGTTAGCATCCATAACATGAATTCCGCAGTCAATAATCTTCCTAGTTATCCAAGAAGCATTTTTTGGACTAGCCATTGTTTCAATGTCTTCATTCTTTATGTAATAAAAATGAATCCATTTGATCCAAAGGCAGTCCTTTTTTCTTGCTAGATCCCAAAGTAACTTAGATACAGCAGCTTTGTTCCAAGTCTGAATGTCAATGATATTTAAACCACCAGCAGTAACAGGTCTACAGATTTTATCCCAAGCTATCAGTGATCTTTTGGATACTGTTCCATTGCCTGTCCATAGGAATGATCTGCAAATGGCTTCAATTGCTTTCACCACCTTCTTTGGAAATATAAAAAACTGGGACCAATATGTTTGAACTCCAAACAATACTGATTTGATAAGTTGATATCTGCCAGCATAGGATAAGAATTTGGCAGACCAACATGTAATTCTATCAGTGATTTTCTCAATCAAAGGCAAATAGTGATGTATACTTAGCTTCTTTGAGTGTAAAGGAATGCCCAAGTACTTGAAAGGGAGATGCCCTTCACTGAATCCCAAGTCCTCAAGAATAGCCTCTTTTTCAATCTGAGAAATGCCAGCAAAATATACAGCACTCTTAGACTTGTTGGCTGAAAGTCCAGATGCTGCAGAGAATGATAAGAATGCATCATGCAGTAATTGAATAGATGTTAGATCAGCTCTACAAAATAGCAACAAGTCATCTGCAAAGCAAATATGAGAACAGTTGAGCTTCCTGCATCTAGGATGAAAGTTAAAATCACCATTCTTATGTAATGATTAAGGTTCCTGTTGAGATACTCCATTGCAATAACAAATAGGTAAGGAGACATAGGGTCTCCTTGCCTAATACCTCTTCTGGCTGAGAATGGTTTAGTGAGACCTCCATTAATCACTAAGGAATAAGTAACAGATGAAACACAAGCCATAATCCAATCCACAAATTTTGCAGGAAATCCAAGGTCAACCAACATCTGTTTAAGAAATCTCCATTCAATAGTATCATAAGCCTTCCTTAAATCAACCTTTAGTACACACCTAGGTGATATACCTTTCCTGCCATATCCTTTGAACAATTCATGACTGAGTAGAACATTATCTAAAATACTTCTCCCTTCTATGAATGCTGACTGTCCTTTTCCAATAATGTTGTCAATTACATCTTTCAATCTTCTAGTAATGACTTTAGAAATAATCTTGTAGAGAGTGGTGCAGCAAGCAATGGGCCTAAAATCCTTAACTGTTTTAGGAGTTTTAACCTTTGGAACAAGAGCAATAGCAGTAGTATTCAGCATGTGTGGCATATGACAAGTAGTAAAGAATTCCTTAGTAGCAGCAAATATATCCATCTTGACAGTCTCCCAGTTTTTAGTAAAGAATTCCACAGGAAAGCCATCAACATCTGGAGCTTTAGCATTTGGCATATCTTTTACAGCATCAGTAATCTCTTCCATAGTTACCTCTCTAATAAGAGCCCTTTGCTGATCAAGGGTAAGACATACTCCCTCTTTAATAACAGCAGAATTAAGACAAGGTAGTTCAATAGGTCTATCCCCCATCAAGGATTTGAACACTTCAATAAATTCATGTTCAATAGCCAGAGGCTCAGTAAGTTTAACACATGTTTCTGTATAGATAGAAGTAATATTGCTTTGGCTGGATCTTATCTTCCACTGTGCATGAAAATATTTGGTATTAGCATCACCACAATCAATCCAATTAGCCTTTGATTTCTGTCTCAAGACTTGCTCCTCTACATTACTCCACTTCTCTATGTTAAGAATTGCTTCCTTCTCTGCATTGAATAAGTGAGTTGAACCAGGGTTCCTCATCATCTGACTTTGAATAATGTCCAGTTGCTCCCTTGCATAAATCAATTTCTGCTGATAAGAAGCCATGTGCCTATTGAGTCCCTTCAACTGCTGCTTCAACTCTTTAAGTTTATGCCAGATCTGTTGCATTGATGATCCTTGCCCTATTTGGTTCCATACCTGCTGTAGAATATTACCAAATTGAGGATCCTCCATAACAGTGTAATAAAGCCTAAAAGGTTTAGGATGAAGAAGCCTTTGCCTTCCAAACTTAATAAAGATAGGAGTATGATCAGAGATTGAATGATTCAAGAAACCAGCTTCCACATAACTGTATTGCTGTAGCCATTGAAAGTTCCCAATTGCCCAATCTATCTTACTATATACCTGTTTATTTGTCCAAGAATACCTCCAACCTTTTGATCTGACAGGAGTAAGATGAAGGTCATATATCAGTTCTTTGAAATCCTTTACCTCTGCATCTGTTATAGGAGATCCAATTCTGTCCTCAGTTGATAAGACAGCATTGAAATCTCCACTTAAGAACCATGCATCCTGGCTAGGGATGGAAAGACCCCTGAGATCACTCCAAAGCTGCTTCCTAAGTGAGATTGTATTATAGGCATATATGACACTCAGTTGGAATTTAATTGCTGAGGCTGTATCTTCAACACTGCAATGAATAAACTGATCAGTGGTACCTAAGATGTGAACCTGTAAATGTGACCTCCAAAGTAACCATATCCTGCCATTAATTGCTTTGGGATAGTTGTGATGAAACTTCCATCCTTTAGCAATTTTATTAAGTATACTATGAGTTTTTGGTTCCTTTACTCTAGTTTCAATGCAACCTAGAATATCAACCTTATTCTTCAGCAGAAAGTTTTTTAATTCTTTCTGCTTATGGGCTTTGTTAAGCCCTCTAATATTCCATTAACAACAATCATGAAATACTAGACAGCCCTAAAGAAGGCCCAGGATCCTGCAATTGGCCTCTCCTATCCTCATCCAGAATTCCATTATTAACCACCTCTTCTAGTTTCTCCTGCATTGTGCCATCACTATCCACAAGCTCCAGCCTCCCAAGCTCATCCATAGCTCCAATACTAGCATCCATATCAGTACCAATGGGAATTCTTTGAGAGTTATCCATATTTTGATCAGCACTTACAGTAGTATTAGTGGCAGCATTTCCTTCATTAACCAATGATAATGGATCAATATGCATTGGTTGAGTAGGAATTACTGTTGCATTGACATCATCTTTAGCTAAAGAGGTGGTTGTTTCAATGTTTCCTTTTGGGATCCATTTCTGCCTTGGCTGTTTGTTCCTCACCTTATTTCTAGCCAGATTTGCTTGATTTTCCTGCTCTTGTTTTCCATCAGTATGACTGTTATACCAACAGTCCATTGCATTATGCCCAAACTTCAAGCAATGGTTACAAAATTCTGGTTTCCAATCATACTCAATGTCTTGGATTTTCAAACCAAATGGAGTCTCAATTTCAATTTCCTCAGGTAAAGGGAATGCTGCATCAACTTCCACCAGTACCCTTGCAAATGATATCTTCTCAAAATGAGCTGTAACTTTATCAGTATACAGAGGTTTACCAATAGTACTAGCTAATTTACTGAGTATTTCAGGGGACCAATATCCCAAAGGTAATCCAGGAAATCTCACCCAAATAGGAATTGTGCTGAGGATGCCATTTTGCATAGAAAAATCAACATCCCAAGGTTTCAGAATCATCGGCTTGTTCCTATATGAATAAGGACCAAATTGAAGCACTTGGTTCATATCCTCAGCAGATTTAAACCTAAACACACAATAGCCATCTCTGTGCATTAGAATTTGCGGCTTAGTCACAAAATTCCACACATGCAACACAAAATTCTCCATGGCTTTCTCATTAGGATTATCACCAACGATATAACCAATGAGAGAATTACTCCAATACTCAGTTTGTGGTTTCAATTCATCCATATTGATTTTAACAATCTTCTTTCCATCCTTATCAGTAGGAGGAACAAATGTTAAAACCTTCCCCATATTATGTTTACCTCTAACAATCTCAGCCATAGTAGGAGGTGGTTGCTCAGCAACTGCAATGTCTGAAAATTGAAGCTTCCTCACAGCTTGACTATCTCGATCTGCATCAATCACCTTCAATTGAGTCTCAGAACTCGTAATTTCCTCTGCATGCAAAGGTAATTTGGATTGGAACTTCTCTGGCAAAAAGTTTCCAAACGTCAAAGGTTCAAGCTCCTTCGTTACTCCTGGAGCTGGAGTGACGATCTGAGGTGGAGAAGGAAGGGGTTGTCGCCGGCGACGCGCCATTTCAATGGAGAAAGCGTCGTGCTAACGTGCGCTTTTAGGCGCACTGTTCCATTGTAACGTGCGCCGAGAGCTTTTTTCTTGGGAGGAGTCCTTTTAACCTTTGCTTATTGCATTATCTATTACTTAACTATGTTATATTCATATGATATTTTATTAGCTTACCAGTTGACTTGATATCTTGCTTATTACCCTTTTGATAAACATATATAAATATAAATTTTCTTATCCCTAAAATTTAATTGATTTTGGTTAAAGGCCTAAAAATTCAACTCATCTTTCAGAAATGGTCTATCCATGCCATTCGTTAAAAAATGTTCATTTCATGCCACTGCTGTTACACATTTGGCCCATACATATCATTATTCACTAACATCTTAATTTTTATTTGGCCCATCCATGCCACTGTATTAGTCAATAATGACATGGATGGGTCAAATCTCAGATGTGTAACGACAGTGGCATGAAATGAGCATTTTTAATGGATGACATGGATAGACCATTTCAAAAAATTAAGTGGCATTTTTAGGTCTTTTTCGATTTATTTTTGTACTTTTATCCTCTTACTTGAAACTCTTTTTTCATTTAAATCTTTCAATAATATTTTTTAGTATTATTTAATTATTTAATATACTTATACTTAATTAATTGAAAGTATAAATATTCTCACACTATCTTGATTTTCCTCTTTATACACCTTCTTCCCTACAATGAATTTTTAATTAGTTTTTTACATTAATTTTTACCAATAAATAAAAATATATAATATCACATTATTTTGAGTTATAACTTTGAATTAGTTTAAAATATTAATAGATAAGTTTTTATTATTATATTTTATATCTATTGAATTTTCTTGTAATTTGTATCACGTTAATTTAATTTTCTTTCTATTTTAACATTAGATACAAATTAGACTTTAATTTTCGTTCATAAAATTATCCGCATGAGATTTTTGTATTTTCTTAGTTTTAATTTATTATCCAATAAGTGTAATCATATCTATAGTTTGAGCATTTTCGCCATAATATAATTTAAATCTCAAATTCAAATCATATTTCCCTTCTATTTCTAATATTAAATATTTTTAAATTTTTTATTATTGCTATTAAGTTACCTAATGCATAGTATTTTATTTTCTTATATAGCTATCATTAACATGCTTCTTTAATTGATATCATAATCTATTTATATCCTTTAATATTATTATATAAATTTAATCTTGAAACAAACATTTATTTTATATAAAATTAAAATTCAAAATTATTAAATTTATTAATAATACTTTTAATCATTATAAATTTATTTTATTTTATTTTTAAACTAATTCTTAGTATAAATAACCTTGCATTATCTCTAATTTATTAATATTTTGTTTTTTAAATTTTTTTAATCTATTAAACTTTAGTTATGTGGCTTTATCCACATCACTTTTGTTATATCAATTTTTTTTCTTTGTTCTTTATGATAAAAAATTTGATTTTTTTCTCTGTTTGTTTCTTATTTTGCTGTTATATATATATTTTTTGAATAAACAGTTTCTTTCCATTTCATCAAAAAAAACCAATTACAAACCAGTAGCTGTTGAATAACTACTCAACCTCTGATTTTGTATTCTAAGAGTCGCTACTTAGACTATGCATATACATCAATACATCAAAACTATACAAGCTCATAGAACAAAATTGAAATCGACTCCAATCCTAAGGGTAGCTATTTATCCTTCGCAAAGAATCCTTCCAGTTATGAGTTGAGAACCCCTTTATGTGTATATGGACTGCTATTTCCTTGCATATATTACTGATAATCATTCTACCTCCTCGGAATCTAAGCTTGTTCCTTTCTCTCCATGTAACATATACTAGCATCCCAAAAACACAAGTGGTTATTGAAGCTTGAGCATTTCACCTTTTTGCATTCTTGCTAACCCATTTAACCTCCATATTCCAATCACAAATGGTTCTCTGGTATCCCATCCATCTTAACAATCTGTTCCATAGTTTCAAAGATGTCGGGCAAGCAAAAAATAGGTGATCAAATGATTCATCTGCTTGCCTGCAAAAAACACACTGTTGTGGAGTCTGTATACCAAACTTCAGTAATCTCTCCACTGTTACCAGTCTTCTAAGCAATGCAAGCCATAGAATGAATTTGAATCTTGGATGCAATTGTGCCTGCAAAATGATGCTTTTCCAGTGGACTTTTTGGAGTTGGGGAAATTGCAGTCTATAGAGCTTTTTGATACTAAATAGATCTCCCCTCTGTAGTTGTTTTAATCTGCACTCTAGACTACCATGGATACCCTGAAGCTCTGTTATCAGTGTCCTTGCTTAAAAAATTTTCCTCACAGCCCAGGCAGCATTCCTAGGAGTAGGCACATCTTCAATGGCCTTGTTCTTTATGTAATAAGTGTGTAACCATTTGATCCATAAGCTGTCTTTCTTCATTGTCGCTGCCGATAAGTGCTTTGCAACAACATCTTTGTTCCAATATAGCAGACTCATTACATTAAGACCCCCAGCACTATATGGTAAACATATAGTTTCCCAAGCAACTAATGCTTTCTTTGACACTGTAGCTGTACCAGTCCACAGGAATGATTTGCATATTGCCTCAATCATCTTCATTACTTTCTTAGGCAGCAAGAAAATCTGAGACCAACAAGATTGCACTCCAAACAATATAGACTTTATCAACTAAAGTCTGCCTGCATATGATAGTAGTCTTGATGTCCAGCAGTTAATTTTATGAGTTACCTTCTCCACTAGTGGCCAGCATTATGTAATAGATAGCTTTTTGGAATCCAAAGGTACACCAAGATATTTGAATGGAAGGGTACCTTCAGGGAATCCCAACTCTTGCATGATTTCCTCCTTGAGCCAATTAGGAACCCCAGCTATGTAGACTGCACTCTTATCTGCATTTGCCTGAAGACATGATGTTGCAGCAAACTTGTGGAGAGTCTGTTTTAATAGTCTAACAGAATGGAAATCATCTTTACATAATATTAGCAGGTCATCAGCAAAGCAAATATGAACCACTCCCAACTTCTTGCATCTAGGATGAAACTTGAAGTCCTTCCTTTTCATCATCTGCATAAATTCCCTGTGCAAATATTCTGTAGCTATGACAAAGAGGTATGGGGACATTGGTCCCCTTGCCTTATGCCTCTTTTTCCTTTAAATGATGTTGTGAGACCACCATTTAAACTTATAGAATATGTAACAGATGATATGCATTCTATTATCCAGCTTGTGAATTTGTAAGGAAATCCCATGTCCAGTAGTAGTCTTTCTATAAAACACCACTCTACTGTATCATAGGCCTTCCTCAGATCGACTTTTAGCATACATCTTGGGGAAACTCCTTTCCTATTATACCCTTTGACTAGCTCATGGGGTAAATAGGATGTTATCTATTATGCTCCTGCCTTCAATGAAAGCTGACTGTGAACCTCCTATCAAATCACCAATGACTGTTTTGATCCTTGGTGTGAGGAATTTTGTGATTATTTTATATAGAGTTGTGCAGCAAGCTATGGGCCTATAATCCTTTACTTGACTAGGATTTTGCACTTTTGGTATCAATGTTACTGCTATACTACTCACTCCTCTATGCAGTTTGCCAGTCTCAAAGAATTCCTTCACACCCTCAAATATGTCATCACCAACAGCTTTCCAGTGCCTTGTGAAAAATTCAATTGGGAACCCATCTACTCCCGGTGCCTTATCATGGGGCATATTTTTTGATTGCCTGATGAATTTCCTCCCTTTTGACTAGCCTGATTAGTGATTGTTTTTGCTGCATGCTAAGACAAGGTCCCTTTTAAATAATTTCAGTATTTGGACATTGACATATAGAGTTACTTTCCTCAGAATCTTGCTGAAAGACTTTATAAACTCTTCCTCCACTAGTTTAGGATCAAACAATCTATCCCCTAGGTCAGTGTAGATAGAGTTGATAGTGTTCATATTTGTCCTCAACTTCAATTGTGCATGGAAATACTTGGAATTTGAATCTCCACAAGAGATCCACTGAGCCCTGGATTTTTGATGAAGAATATGTTCCTCTATGTTGCTCCATTTCTAAACTTCTATTAAAGTAATCTTTTCTTGATCTATCAGCTCTTGATCCATATTGTTGCTCTTCAGTTCAATCTGAATGGCTTAAAGTTTCTGTCTAGATTTATTGAGATGAATTCTATAGGATGCCATATAAGTGTTCAACTCCTTCAATTCTCATTTCAAAGCTTTGAGTTTATTCCATACCCTATGCATATTACCACCATTTCCACCATTCACCTCTTGTTTCCAAACTCTTTCCACTATACCAGCAAAGTCTGCATGCTCCATCACAGAATTGTACAGTTTAAAAGGTTTGGGGTGCAAATTCCTTCTCTGATCCACAGTTTTGCTTTGCATTAGAATAGGGGAATGATTTGATACCTCAGGAATTAGAAAATCAGCTTCAATGTGCCTATAATTCTGCATCCATACCACATTTCCAAGTGCCCAGTCTATCCTGCTATACACTCTTCTTCCAGGTTGTTGTTTGTTACACCAAGAATAATACCATCCCAAGCTCTTCAATTGAGTAAGTTGAAGGGATTTTGCTTCCTGGAAACCTTTAATCTCACTTTGTGTAACTGGTGATCCAATCATGTCATCTGTGTGAAGGACATTATTGAAATCCCCACTAAGCATCCAGCTTTCCTGAATAGATGCTCCTATATGCACCAGCCTATCCCATAATTGTTGTCTCTTATTTGCCTCATTGCTTGCATATACCACTGTAATTAGAGTCTTGAACATGGTACCTCTTTCCTGAATTTCACAGTAAATAAATTGTTCATCAGTCATCAATATTTTCACCTCAATGTTTGGTTTCCACATTATCCAAATTCTCCCATTGGAATGTTCATTATAGTTGCAGCAATTTCTCCAATCACACCAGACTTTATTTAATACCCTTCTAGCCTTCCTTTCCTTTACTCTAGTTTCTAAACAACCCATAAGATCCACTTTTTTTCCTCAGAAAGACTTTTAACTCTTTCTGCTTTTGGGCCTTATTTAGGCCCCTAATATTCCAGGTGCATAGTTTCATTTGGGGGTGAAGCTGGATGGGCCAGCGTCCCCAGAATTAACATCCATATGTAATACAGAGAATCTGTTGTTTGAGTTCAGGATACCAGCTACATTTTGCTGTACACTTTTGCCTTGCAGTTTCCTATTATCCACAGGTTGAGCAATGTCATTTTCATCTGGCTTTGTTGTATCCCCTGCCTTCTTTTCCAGTTGAATTGCCTCATCCTTACTCTTTGTTTTTGGAATCCATTTCATGGTTCCCCCGTGCAAGTGCTTCATCTTTTCTGTTTCTTTTTGTTGATATCTGTCTTCCCTTGGTTTATATTGCATTTCCTTATGCCAACACTCATCAGAATTGTGCCCAAATCTAATGCAATTACCACAATATTTTGGTTTCCATTCATAGTCTATTTTTTGGACTATGATCCCCCTCTTTGTTTGAAGCTCAAACCTGTCTGGTAATGGCTTAGATATATCAGTCTCAACCATCACTCTAGCACGGGAAACCTTTTCTAATTCTGCTGTAAACCTATTAGTATACAAAGGGTTTCCAACCACACTAGCTAGCTTGCTTAAAGCTTCAGTGGACCAAAAACCCAGAGGTAAGCCTGGGAATGTGATCCACAATGGAATCACACTTATGCTCCCCGGATCATACTTGAAGTCCATTCTCCATTGTTGCAACACAAGCGGCTTATTGTGAAATGTGTAAGGACCTGCTTGTAATACAAGGTCCTTATCCTCAGCATTCTCAAATCTGAATATATAGTACCCATCCTCATGGTAC
The DNA here is from genome assembly GCA_034376525.1 of Nicotiana benthamiana. NCBI lineage: Eukaryota > Viridiplantae > Streptophyta > Magnoliopsida > Solanales > Solanaceae > Nicotiana > Nicotiana benthamiana. The sequence continues at coordinate 73,243,576 of CM067332.1, forward strand.
ATTATTTGAGGCTTTTCAAAAAAATTCCACATGTTAGTGACATAATTTTCCATTATTTTCTCATACGGATCCTCCCCCAGCACAAACCCAATCATAGCATTACTCCAATAAGCCTCAGTTCCTTTGTATCCTCATCATCAATTTTTACTACAAAAGTTCCATCTCTCATAGCAGGTGGAATGTAGCTCAGTGTGTTGCCTTTTTGAGAGCTCCGATTCGTTTGCATGGATACCTTTTTACTTTCTTCTCACCCTGGATCTGCTACATCTTGCTTGATCTGAGCTGAATTTGCATGTGCTGAGAATTGCAATCGTCTGTGGACTAGTGGTTGCTCCATTTTTTCCTTCACTTGTTCTTCGCATTCTTCAATTTCTTCCCTAATTGGCTGAAATTTCTTAGGTAAAAAACTTCCAAAAGTTACCAGAATTAGCCTCTGTTGAATGCCCGTGTCCGGCGTCACTATCGTACCATTTCTTCCTTCGTCTTCAACTAGGTTATGAGACACCCTGGGTGCATAGCCCATACTCGTTAACCAGCGAGTAGGCTGGTTGATTACTAGTGTTTCCTTCTTTCTATTATCTACCTTGTCTTCCTTTAACGATTGTTGCCTCTTCCTTTGTCTAGCCATGGCAAAAGCGCAGGTTAGCTAGCCTTGCTAACTATCCGCCTGCAGAGCTCTCTTCTGTTGTTATATATTCAATACTTAATAGTATTAATGTTGTCATGTGCTTTTTATTAGTTTACTTGAATTTAATATCCACTTTTATCACATCCATTTTAATATAATAAAAATAATAAATAAAAATTATTTCAATAGTTACTTTGACTCTACTGCTCATATTCTTAAATATTAGTTTTTTAATCATATTTAAAAAAAGTCTCATCTTAAATTCAAATATATCTTATTCTTCTATTTTCTCCATTAGACTACATTTTAAAAAATCATATTATAGTTTCAAACTTAACCTAGCAATATTCAATTTAAATATTAATCTTAAGATCTCTAATTGTTGCTACAATATTTTCACTATTATTTTAAGAAATATTTATTTACGTAGAAAATATTTATTTGTTTGAATTTTCAGCAATAATATAACCTCATTATTCTTATATGTTTATTTGTGTATAATTTAATTATGGTATAATTTTGTGTATATATATATATATATATATATATATATATATATATATATATATATATATATATATATATATATATATATATATATATATATATACACACAAAATTATACCATAATTAAATTATACACAAAATTTATTAAATATACTTGTAGTGATGTACATTGTTTACAAATAAGGTCTGATACAAAGATTGTACTAAATAAAAAATTATATTCTAACTTAAAATTGATGTGTTGGATATAAAATAGAAATTTAATTAATTCTTTCTCAAAAAAGGATACCTACCATAACTGAATTATACATAAAATTTTAATTAAAGATACCTACAGGAATATATTTGCACCCAAAATAAGGTCAGATACAAAGCTTGTACTAAACAACAAAATTTATTTTTCAATTTAAAATTAATTTGTACGATACAAAACGAAAATTTAGTTGTTTCATTCTAAAAAAAAGGATATTGTCATAATTGAATTATACATAAAATTTTAATTAAAGATACCTACAATAATGTGTATTGTACTAAAGTAAGGCCAGTTACAAAGTTTGATCAATTAATTAAAATTCGTCCTTACCATAATTATACAAAAAGAATGTCAACTAAATTAAATAGAGATTTTTATCACAACTAAAAAACAATTTCTATGCTTTCCTACTCTCATTTTAATATAATATAGATATAGATAGATAGATAGATAAATCTTTAATATATTAAGTAAATTTTAATTTTATTTTAATTTGCTCCAACGTATAAATAGTCACTGGTTATCTAAATCTACATCTTTCCATATTTTTTTTCTTTTTAATTATAAATTTTAATTTAATTTTTATCTCTATATTTCTAACTAATAAAAAAAAATATCTTTGGGCAGATCAATACAGATATAAATAGAAACATAGCTACAAATATACATATAAATATAAATTTAAATGTAGATATATTTATTACATTTGTCTAAGATTTATTTAAATTAAGTATAAGATTTATTAAACTACTTATATTAATTATATTTCTATTTATAATTCAAATTTTTAGTGTTGTTTTAAAATTGCCAAGTGACTTCTTTTTAGCTTGCGACTTGTCTTAATCACATGCTTCACTACTCTCCTTTTAATATAATATAGATGCTTCACTACTCTCCTTTTAATGTAATATAGATGCTTCACTACTCTCCTTTTAATATAATATAGATTATCCAGAATAGAAAAGAAATTAAGAAACTAAAATGAAGCTTCCTACAAAGCGAATTTCGGATGCTTGAAGGCCCCGATGACACGAAGTGATTTAGAAAGATTCTTCTTTATCGATGGTGATTGGTCATGGTATCCATAGCCTTGATTCTTTTTCGGCCAAATCCTGATTTCGTTTTGCTTCTCCCGATCGTCGAGCCTGATCGACTCGACTCTTTTCCCTGCCCCCGGCCTCTCACTTCGTTTCGTTCTTCTTCTGTACCGTCGCTTGAATGAAGACACATGATCAGCCCGACTTTCCCAAATACCCCCCACCGGCCCTTCTCCTTTACGGGTCTGGATTTTTCGCGTCGTTTCAGTCGTCGTGGTCGACGCGGAAGAAAGAAATGAATGAATGTTCTTTTGGGAAAATGTATAATAATACACCTACCGAGACGAAAGCCAAAGGTGAGTCTCGTAGGTGGACCCATCAACCTACTAGCAATGGGGAAGAAAGCATAACATGTCGCAATAAAAGCTTGATTCGAGGCCGATATTGCATGGTTAGAATCTGAATATATAGTATTCTACGTTTACTTATGTTGAGTGAATCTTAATCATAATATTATTTTACCATGTATATCGTTGATTGTCAATTAGTTATTCACTTCCATGTATTAAAATATGAATTAATATTTCCATATTAATATTTTTCTTAAAAATGTAAACAAATTAGAAGTAATAAATGATAAATATGCATATTTAATTACCTTGATCAAGGTACACATATTCTTAATTTGTTTTATGTAGAAATACTTATTATATTTTTTTAATTTCAATGTAAATATACTAAAATGTTACCTTTGAATTCAAATAATTTACTAAAATATTATACATGTACAACCAGATTATCTCAGTCAAAATTCAGACTCATATATATATATATATATATATATATATATATATATATATATATATATATATATATATATATCATACAATAAGTTTTGAATGAAATTTACATTCCCAATCGAATTTGACTTTTCTTTCTTTCAATTTTAATTTAAACAATAATAATTGGTTAATAAAGAATTAGTTTAAAAAATTATATTATTGAGTTTGAATGACCCTTTAATTACGCTATTTGTAAGGTTTAAAATCATAATGAGTGCTAAATATGGATAAATATTGTGAACAACTAATTTTTGACCACACTCGAATTCTATATTATTTTAGTGAAAATATGTTTTAGGTCTAATCTTAATATTTTGAATTTTTATCTTGCACTTAATAGGCTTTATATTCATATTCTTAGAGTATAAGATTTGTTCCTATGTTATATATATATATATATATATATATATATATATATATATATATATATATATATATATATATATATATATATATATATATATATATATATATATATATATATATATATATATATATTATGGAATAGACTGGATCAGGCACGGGATTGACTCAACATGCACATGATTGACTCAACAGGCACGAGAGTTAACTCATCAGTTATGGAATTCTAGCATTTACACAGTTGTTACAAGTCTTCCAAAAGTATTGGGTAAATTGAGTAAATTCTCATAATGGACCCATAATTCAAGGAGAATGGTTACTTATATGTATATATAATAAAATAAATATAAAAAAATTTAGGGAAAATCAAAAGGGAGGAAATTTACCCAATTTTTTAAAAATTTCAGTAATTACCCCAAAAAGATTATTACAAAATAAGCCTAAATTTTTCAACAAAAAAAAGGGTGTCATTCTATTTCTAAAATATATACAAACTACGCGGGTCTGATTCTCACGGATGTGAGATACGTAGGCAACCTCCATAGGGTTCGCCCCCATTTTGCAAAAAAAAAAAAAAAAAATTTCTTTTTGGAAAAAGGGGAAAATGTGTCTATTTTTTTTAATTTATCAAAAATAAATAAGCGAACCCAATTTCGGCTAATCCCCAACAGAATAGCCTTAGAACGTCTTCAAAATTGTTGAGGGTTATTCTCGCAAGAATGGACATGTCTGTCAACTGGCATCACTTTTACCATCATGCCTATCCCGACCTTAAAGTTATCTTTGGAAGTATAAAGGAGCCATATAAAAAAATACCATCTTTTTGATTTTTCTTAAAATAGAGTTATCTACAAAAGATTGTTTACAAAAGAGTGCATTGGTTCTGTCTTTTGAGGCTAGTGTCAACCCTAACCTTAATCACCCACAGGTACAAAATGAGCACTATCCAGAACACACCGTTGACAGTTGTAGATGGGTTTCTACTTCAGCTTCATATGTGGTGGTATGACCTAGGAGAAGATGGTCAGGAATGGGTCACTAAGTATCTGGGAGCCCTTACAGATATTATGAAAGTTAAACCACGCGATGATTTGATTGAGGCACTAGTAACTTTTTGGGACCCTGTTAACAATGTCTTCCACTTCTCTGATTTTGAGCTTACTCCCACTTTAGAAGAGATAGCTGGATATTCTGGTTTTGGTAGAGATTTGAGAAAACAGAAGCTCATATTCCCGAAGGCTCCTTCTGTACACCGATTCTTTGGTCTTCTGAACATCAGTAATCAAATCAGAAAGACCAAATGTGGTCAAATCAGAAGCCAGATGAGTTTGAAATTCATGAAAAAGGCCTTACCAACAAGCAGAACAAGGACACATGACAGATTCACCGTCGCTTCACTTTTATAGTGGCGTTTCTAGGGATCATGGTCTTCCCAAAAAAAGAGCGGACAATTGACATTCGCATAGCCAGGGTCGTACAGGTCCTCACTACCAAAGAATATCACACTCTTGCCCCAATCATTCTATCAGACATGTATCGGGCATTGACTTTGTGTAAGTCCGGGTCAAAATTCTTCGAAGGGTGCAATATTTTGTTGAAAATGTGGTTAATTGAACATCTCCAACATCACCTTAAGTTCATGCGGTATGGTCCGAGCAAGGACAATGTCAATGAGAGTTATGAAGAAAGAATAAAAGATTATAATTCTCCAAAAGGGGTGGAAGCCTGGATATCCCAATTAAGATCTTTAAGTGCAAGTCAAATTGAGTGGACTTTGGGATGGCTCCCGGTAAGAGAGGTAATACACATGTTGGCTAGTTATTTGCTGCTATTGGGTGTGAGAAGTGTCCAGCTGTATGCGCCACAAAGAGTTTTAAGACAGCTATGAAGATACCAAGTGGTGCCTGATGACGAAGATTTGAGTGTGCAAGTAATTGAGCTACACCCCGAAACCCCACTCCCTGAGGCTTTAATACAACGAATTTGGAATGGTTGTTGCTACTTGAAAGATGATACCCAAGTTCCAGATCCTGCAAAAGGTGAGATAGAATCTGGTTATGCTAGGTTGTTTGAGAAAAGATCTTGTGTGGATGATGAGATAGAACCCGAGCCTAAAAGGCCCGTAAAAGGCCGCATATTCAAGCCTTTGATGATAAAATTCAAGAACGGTTGGCTTGGAGTGTAAAAGAAAAGGGATACAAAGCAACTATTCATGCCTTAGAAGAAAGCCTGAGGAACCTCAATTTTGAGAAACACTTACAAGCACAAGAAGCAGAAGGTGAAAAGAATAGTCTGATTCACGAGAATAAAGCACTCAGTGTTCGGCTTCAAAGATGAAGAAAGCCTCTAAAGTGCCAGTAAGAAGTTGGAAAGACCAGAGAACCATTGCCAATCTGATAGAAAATGTGCAAGATTATGACTCCATCTTGGCAAAGACTGAAAAGGCGTTGGACAAAGCTAAGGAAAAAATCGTACAGTTAAATGAGGAGGTTAAATCTAACGAGAATCGCCAAATGACAAAGTTTGAAGAAGATAGGGCTCAATTCGAGAGAGAGAAGGCCCATTGGGTACGTCCAGAAGCGCAACTCCAGGAACAGTTGGAAGAAATTAGAAGGTACAATAAAGAATATCATCATGCGAATATTGACAGGGAGAGGGCACATGCGAGACTCGAGCAGGCTAGACTTTGGGCTCAGTTGGAGTCAGCTTTAGATCGCGAGGGCAACATAAGAGAGATCGCGACCACTCGCCAGCAGCAGTTAGGGGTGTGCATTCGATTTATCGATTCGATTTTGACCCTTATCGATAATTATTTATCGATTATCGATTTGAACATATGCTTATCATTATCTTCTCAATAAGGTTTCGATTTTTTCGATTTCGATTTATCGAATTTTGGGGCTTATCGATTCGATTATCGATTACACCAATAAGAAAATTTTCGGGATTTCACAATAGGTATATCGCTACAAACACGCCTAACTAATATTGACAAAAAGAAGCTAAAATAAGAAGAGCATCGTTTATAACATAAATATTGTGTCAACAAGCACATGAAACGAAATTAAAGTAAGGGATCAAATGTATGCCACCAACACTACAACGGTATAAAAAAAATAAAATATATCATCACGGCTAAATTTATTTTCCATTAGTTTGAACTTTGTTCCCTTGAGCTTTAAATATGATCATTCACTAAAAGTGGTAGAGGAAATAATAGCGCTAGGGACTTAGGTAAATGAAATGGTATTATAAAATATGGGTAAAAAAAATTTTAAAACAATTTTAAAAAATAATTTATAAAAAATTAAAAAAATAGTGTATGTTATCGGTTTATCTATAAACCGAAAAGGACAGAATCGAAATCGATAACTCGATAAGAAAAATTTAAAATCGAAATCGAAATCGATAAATCGATAAACCGATATCGATAAATCAATAACAAATAATCCATTCGATTTATCGATAAACCGATTCGAATGCACACCCTTAGCAGCAGTTACAAGATCGAGACCAGTATTTCCAGTACTTCAGAGAGCAAGTCCATGATTTGGCTGTTTATACCGCTCAAAGTTATGTGAACTGCCAAGGGATGGATTATGAGAAGTTTTTGGAGTGTGACTTTTGCCCGACATCTTGCTGCAGAGTTAGAGAGGATGTATCGTAGAATGGGGGGTTATCCAGGTCAACCTGTCACGACCCAAATAACGGTCGTGATGGCGCCCGTCCGCGAGGCTAGGCAAGCCCAACCAAATAACTCCCCAAGAACGGCATACAGCCCAAAGAGAGACAATTCAAGATAAAACAACAAACTTAGATATAAAACTCCAAGACTTGGAGTCACGAGTTTTATAGCCTCTAACAATACTGAATACATGTCACAATGAGGGAAATACAAGTGTCAGAATAACTAGAAAATAACTAGAAGATCAGAGACATGGGTCCTGCGGATGCTGGCAGCTACCTCAATACTCTGTCAAACTGAAAACCAGTAACCGCATGCGCTAATCCTCTGAAGCACCTGAATCTGCACAAAAGGTGCAGGGAGTAGGGGGTGAGTCTACCAACTCAGAGAGTAATAACAACAAATAAAGCTCCGAAAGCAAGAAAACCCAGTAATTACACAAAGTAAGCTAAAACAGTGTATAACAGTATCTGCAACTGAACAACAATATATATATATATATATATATATATATATATCTGTGTGTGTGTGTGTGTGTGTGATGCAAATGCAGGGACGCGATGCAATGCATATGATGGTACAATCCAGTACCCACAACGGCGTGCAGCCTGAGCCACCCATATCATTTATCGTCGACAGCGCTCACTAGGGGTGTGTACAGACTTCGGAGGGGCTCCTAAAGCCCAAGCGCAATAACCAGCCATCTCGTGGCGAATAATCAAACCAGCCATCTCATGGCGAATAATAAAACCAGCCATCTCATGGCGGATAATAAAACCAGCCATCTCGTGGCGAAAATCAATAACCAGGCCAGTTCATGTTACCTGACCGCTCATATCACACAGTGTCTGTGTTACCACTGTTTCTAAACACCACTGCGGCACGCAGCCCGAGCCACCTAAAATTAGTCCAGAAAATATATCATAAACCCCTTGGGCAGTTATAAACAATGATCCTCAGCCGAAATACATTTAAAAGATAGCATATGAGTTCTGAACATTTGAAATACAGCTGGGTTTTGAAAACAATGTTTTAAAACCATGGACTGATAGTAAATGATATGCAATCATGCTAAAACAGTAATAACAACTCCTGAAGGATATCACAGGTCGGCACTAGGACCAAACATGGCATATAGCCCAATAATAGTCATCACAGTGTGCATATAATACGCAAATATAGTATAATTCTCACTCGGGATGGACCACGTCACAATCCCTCAACAGTATCCGACCCCACACTCATCATGGAGTGCGTGTCACGCCTCAACATAGCTTTAAGATGTGAAAGTCCGGGGTTTCAAACCCTCAGAACAACATTTACTAGCATTACTCACCTCGAACCGATGAAATCTCAAGCTCGCGAAGCCTTTGCCTCTCAATTCGGGCCTCCTCGCACGTCGAATCTAAACAAAAACATAGCGAATACATCACAAAAATGCCTATGGGACAATACCCGATCGAAAACAACCGAGAAATAGCCAAAATCTCGAAACTAGCAAAACCTGAGCCCCGGGCCCGCTTCTTAAATATTACAAAGTTCACATTTTCAGAATCCTCGTCACGCCACGAGTCCATATGTATCAAATTTACAAGAATCGGAGTCCATTTGATCCTTCAAATCAACACTTTAAGGTTCACTTGGGTTTCAAGCCCTAACCACCATTTTTGACATTAAAGACCTTGATTTCTAAGTCTTTAATCCATGCTTTTGCACCATAATGACATATTGAGGTCTAAGAGATCATACCTGAAGACTCCCCTCGAAAATCTTTCCAAAACCTGTCTCAATTGCCCCAGCACAAAGTTCTATTATTCTTCTCCTTTTCAAAATATTAAACCCTCTGTTATCATTCAAACTGGACGATTTCCGCTTCCGCAATATTTTTCCGCTTCAGCGGTCCACGCTTCCGCTTCCGCGGTCTGACCATTTCCTCAGCGGCCGCCTCTGTCGATATTCTGCTTCCGCGACTACCGCGAACGCGGTCCCTTTAGCCGCTTCTGCGGTCTCTGACTTCCTTTTGGCCGCTACTGCGGCTTATTGTCCGCTTCTGCGGACACCGCTTAAGCGGTCTCCTAGCCGCTTCCGCGAAAATACCAGAAGCAGCAGTCATTTATGATGCTTATCTCCAAAATTCTTTGTTTAACCATCCGATATCACCCCGAGGCCCCCGGGACCTCAACCAAAAACACAAACATTCCCTAATACCTCATTCAAACTCGCTCGGCCTATAGAAACGCTATCTTTAACATCAAAAATCACCAAAATCATTGAATTTCATTCTAAGTTAAACTTAAACTTTCCAAACTAATATCCGATGTCGAAACCAACCAAACGAGGCCCGAATGACCTGAAAATTTGCACACATACTCAAATTCGCCTAACAAAGCTAATGCAACTCTCGGAATTCCATTCCGACCCTCGGATCAAATTTTCACCTATCAACCGGATTTCTCCGAAATTCTAACTTCGCCAAAATAGGCTAACTTTCACTTCGGACCTCCGAATTCACTTCCGCTTTCACTCCTAAGTCACAAATCATCCCCCAAAACTAGTCAAACCATCGGAAATTGGTTCTGATCCCTCTAACTCATAAGTCAACATCCGGTTGACTTTTCCAACTTAAGCTTTCCTTAAAGAGACTATTTGTCTTATTTATATCCAATTTCAATCCAGACCACTTCAAACTTACCAGACACATATAATAACGCACGGGGAAACATATAAAGGTCATAACGGGGCTAAAATACAAGAGACGACGGGTCGGGTAGTCACATCCTCCCCAACTTAAACAAACGCTCGTCCTCGAGCGTATCCAGAGCTATACTAGAAGCAACCCAATAACCAAATGACATTACTAAGCACATGTCCGGGGTGATCCCACGTTACCCTAACTCACACAGGTACCGAAAATACAACACAGTTGAAATTTCACAATCCATCTGGCCCATAAACCGTAGAACCACACTGCCTCACCCGAAATCATACACAAGATCAGAACCTCACATCTATACTCAGAATCAATCCGAACCAGCTATAACAACCCACACCTGCAACCTCAGGTGCGTTCATGCAATATACAACACATTACAACACTCTGAACAATAGTTTTTATTCATGGCAGTTGCCCACAGTACTCAATATCAATAGATAACCTCTTATTTAGCTAGAGTCTTATTTCGACACTTCTGCATATTGCCAACGATAACTAAAACGCAACGAAAAGTAGCAGTCCTTCAAATAAATCATTCATGAATTCACTTCCAAGTTGACTATTACCACAATAGATTTTCGAGTCAAACCTCGATATTATCCTTCTAACCCGATGAAATCAAATCTGCTCATGCTCATTAATAACCCAATGATCACCTCGGGTCTAACACACCACTTCTGGTGATATGATACCTCAATACATGCCTAATACACAATTGCATAACACACGCGCCAACAAGAATTAGTCTAAACATTCCCCAAATCAGGGCTAATGACTTAACCGGAAGAGTTATACCTCAAGTTCATCAATAACTTTTCAAAACCAAGCTGAGACCCCGTCTCACATCATAGGGGTAGAGTACCTGACTCCTCCTCGAGGGGTCTTAATTCCACGTGGCCTCACCACAACGCGATCCTAACTTAACTCTATTACACATGAATCACCTCGCGCTACCAAGCTCAAAGTAGACAACCATGCACAAATCGATGCCTGAAACTCAATCACCCATCACACTCACGGTGAAACAAGTAATATACACCATTCTGTCCTGAAAGGACACAATCGATACGTTACCCACCAAGCAATTCTCAATACGGACATTCCCTCAGAAGCCAGGAAGCAAGGAATACAAATCATCACGTGGATAGCTATTCTCAGCATCACACAGTTGCGGCGCGCAACCCGATCCATATAACATACTCGTGGCGGCTGCCACCCGATCCACACAACATGCCTCACATAGAGAGGTACACATCGAGCCAAATTGCTCATAATAACAAAATACCAACATCGGTCGTAAGCAACTGAGTGCAGAAAGATATTCATATAAGCATTGTAAGCTGCAAATTTTACTTCCACTATTATACTCATACCGGAGCCATACGATATGGTGCCCGGCACCAAATAGTTACTGAAATCCACAGTCTCGCCCGACGACATGCTCGGCCACAAGGTTGCATATGAAAAGTCCCTCAATACTGGAACCGAAATCAATGTAGAAACCTCTACACCGACATCCGCCTCGAAGGCCCAATTATGGAACACAATCCTTTCCAGCCGACCGCTAGTCTTTGGAACATAACTCTCTAGCTAGAACATAGTCTGATACACCCCGCCACGCAACCTGTAGCCTTTCCCAACATGACTTATAACACAATTGTTTAGAATAATTCGACACTGAGACAATCACTCTACATCCCCATAACATATCCAGAATTTAATATACTAAGCACGGAAAGATCCACTCGGCTTCCAAATTCCCAATAGCCGCTGACAGTACCAATGCAACACACACGATCCTCAATCACCGCATAGACTGCACTGGAGAACTCCAGTCTCTGATACTCATAGCACACGAATCACCGAACCCAATCCAAATTTCCACAATGCGAAATACCGATTACATCTCAAGTACCCAACTATTCCACGAAAGATACTCTAAAACTAGCTTGCCATCGAGCAACTAAGATACTCTAAAACTAGCTTGCCATCGAACAACTGATGTATAATTTGTGGAATTACCCTCTTCCGAAGCATAAGCCATCGTAAAATCACTTCCATTTAACAACACCAATTCCTTGATTACTTGAAGTTACTCATTACCTAAGACATAGCAAAATCCACCATACCTTTCAGAACTGAGTCGAAATCTCGCATACGCCCATCTCGGTTCTTTACAACATACCGCATACACAATACCCTCCAAGGATAACACGAGATATTTCATCTCCCTTCTGCACCGCAGACATCGACGCACCCAACTAGTCTGGAACTTCCATTGATACCATTTAGGAGAAAAATTATTATATCCTCATGCCAATTTACAGCCTTAGAAATGTATCCCTTCAACCTTATCTTAATCAACGAGAACTCTCCCAATTCCATCTGCACAACTAAACCCCTGTGACTGAATCCTTTTTAATTACAATACGCTAAGAGAATCGTCAATACCCAAGAACATTGCCCAAAATTACATGTGCTAATCCATTATCTCGAGTACACAGCGAGAACTAACCATACCCTTACCATGCCGAATCCAGTCAACTAACGAGCTACTTCATTTGCCTATATTCCCACCTGATTCATCTTCAACTAGATATACGCTCTTGCTGCAGCACCACAATGTCTCAACCCAGGCTCACTACATGAGACCCGAACATCAGGCCACACTGTTTAAGACCCATAGGGCACTGAATACTTCCTCAAACGTCCTCAGAAATACCACGTTCCCAAGTACCTTACACGAAGGACTTCCTGCGACCCTGAATTAGTTGCCGTTTCTTCCCAATTTCTGATACCTAGAATTCCTGTAATGAACATAAAAATACCACGAGTCTTGACCCGTTCCAAAAGAAAAAACTGCCTTAGTCGCATACTCAACCTTAAAAAACCTGAGTGATACATATCCAATCTCGAACACCCCAAAAGCCATTCTCAAAATCCATCCACTCTTATACACACTGCAAATCACTTGACTTAATGAATCGAACCACACGTGACTATCAGCACTCTAACACTACAAGACGAGAGCTCATTCGGATACAACCGAACAGCTTCCTTCCCTTTACTCTAAGCACTCCTTATCAACAACTCAAGACTTTCTCTTATTTTTCTCGCATCTATGATGCACTATATAACCTTTGGCAATTTTTTTGCTTCACTTGTGCCACCCTCGACCTACTCTCTGCAACCAGAACTGATTCTCTCACATGCATCAAATCGGGACTAACACAGTACATAACAGTATGACCAGCCCATCAACAGCAACCTCCCCAACTAAGCTCGAAGTCATACATATATATTAAAACACACATACTCTATAGCCCTCAAAACATCGTGGCGAGATTAAACTCGCTCTTTCATAAGCTTGTGGAATACGAATCATCATAAATTCGAACTTTTCTCCAATTCTTACATCCATTCACACACCGACAAGCCCACTCTTTAGGCGACAAAATTTCTACTAAGTCTCAAATTTTTCCAGAAACTTCGGTAGAGTTTCCTTTTATAATTGAGCATATCCACCTGTCAGAGAATTGCCAAATTCATCCTAACAACACGTCCAAAACTCGACGTAGCATCACAATGTATAACAACAACCTTAATCTCGATACTACATGTATTATATTATCAAAATTGATACCTGAACATGCGTTGCACCTGTTCAAATCATAACATATCTAAAATACATCTTAATTACACATACGATCTTCTAACATACACATAATGATCATACCACTTCGGAATAATATGAGCGAGATACCCACCTGCTTGCTTCAATATAATATTTCGGTACATCATCCACCGACATACTCTTCACGCAATCAATTAGTCTTCCCGAGTCTGTACTCATACCACAACACATACACTCCCATCAAGGAGACTCAAAAAGATTCTTCACACCCCCATAACTCGGGCCACATCTCCATTTCACATTGAGAATCAAACATTTAATGGTTCGTCTACCACCTAGCAGACCTTCTTTAACACTTCCAAGTCATATGGACACATTACACGACACCAACATACACACCACGTATCTATCCAGCCGCCATCACCACAATTAGGGACAATACCGAACTTATAATCTCAAAACACTAGCTCGCTCAATCCGCACCTTGGTGCTCAAGCCATAGACAGAGATTCAGCCTCAAGTCCTCTAGACTGGCCCAACATCAACTCATAGGAATCATAATTCGCCCCTTGATAGGGGAATCACCAGCCATCAAGGCACATATAATACTGGACGCTCACGGAGATGTGAGGAAGGAATTTTAAGGGTTACTATTTCAAACTAAATCAAGGATGCACGATAAGATTTAAAGAAAGTGGAGTGTTTCCTAAAGGTTCTATAGCCTCCTTCTTATAAGTGCGGTGCATGACACACCCATAAACAAGACTTTACTAAACCGGCTCATGACTCATGAGGCCTAGTAACCTAGGCTATGATACCAACTTGTCACGACTCAAATCGCGGTCATGATGGCGCCCGGCCGCAAGGCTAGGCAAGCCCGACCAAATAACTCCCCAAGAACGACATACAGCCCAAGGAGAGACAATTCAAGATAAAACAACAAACTTAGATATAAACACCCAAGACTTGGGGTCACAAGTTTTAGAGCCTCTAAAAATACTGAATACATGTCACAATGAGGGAAATACAAGTGTCAGAATAACTAGAAAATAACTAGAATATCAGAGGCATGGGTCCTGCGGACGCTGGAAGCTACCTCAATACTCTGTCAAACTGACAACCAGAAACCGCACGCGCTAATCCTCTGGAGCACCTAAATCTGCACACAAGGTGCAGGGAGTAGGGGGTGAGTCTACCATCTCAGCGAGTAATAACAGCAAATAAAGCTCTGAAAGCAAGAAAACCCAATAATTACACAAAGTAAGCTAAAACAGTGTATAACAGTATCTGCAACTGAACAACTGAACAATATATATATATATATATATATATATATATATATATATATATATATATATATATATATAATGCAAATGTAGGGATGCGATGCAATGCATATGATGGTATAATCTAGTACCCACTGCGGAGTGCAGCCCGAGCCACCCATATCATTTATCGTCGACGGCGCTCACTGGGGGTGTGTACAGACTCCGGAGGGGCTCCTACAGCCCAAGCGCAATAACAAGCCATCTCGTGGCGAATAATCAAACCAGCCATCTCGTGGCGAATAATCAAACCATCCATCTCGTGGCGAAAATCAATAACCAGGCCAGTCTATGTTACATGACCGCTCATATCACACAGTGTCCGTGTTACCACTGTTTCTAATCACCGTTGCGGCTCGCATCCCGAGCCACCCAAAATCAGTCCAAAAAATATATCATAAGCCCCTTGGGCAGATATAAACAATGATCCTCAGCCGAAATACATTTAAAAGATAGCATATGAGTTCTGAACATTTGACATACGGCTGGGTTTTGAAAACAATGTTTTAAAACCATGTACTGATAGTAAATGATATGCAATCATGCTAAAACAGTAATACCAACTCCCCAAGGATATCACAGGTCGACACTAGGCCCCAAACACGGCACAAAGCCCAATAATAGTAATCACAGTGTGCGTATGATACGCAAATATAGTATAGTTCTCACTCGGGATGGACCACGTCACAATCCCTCAATAGTATCCGAACCCACACTTATCATGGAGTGCGTGTCACGCCTCAACATAGCCCTACCATGTAAAAGTACGGGGTTTCAAACCCTCAGAACAGCATTTACTAGCATTACTCACCTCGAACCGATGAAATCTAAAGCTCGCGGCGCCTTTGCCTCTCAATTCACCTTCCTCGTGCGTCGAATCTAAACAAAAACAGAGCAAATACATCACAAAAATGCCTATGGGGCAATACCCAATCGGAAAAAACCGAGAAATAGCCAAAATCTCGAAACTAGCAAAACCCGAGCCCCGGGCCCGCTTCTATATAAATTACAAAATTCACATTTTCAGAATCCTCGTCACGCCACTAGTCCATACATATCAAATTTACAAGAATCGGAGTCCATTTGACCATTCAAATCAACACTTTAAGGTTTACTTGAGTTTCAAGCCCTAACCACCATTTTTGACATTAAAGACCTTAATTTCTAAGTGTTTAATCCATGATTTTGCACCATAATCACATATTCGAGGTCTAAGAGATCATATCTGAAGACTCCCCTCTAAAATCTCTCCAAAACCTCTCTCAATCGCCTCAGCCCGAAGTTCTATTGTTCTTCTCCTTTTCAAAATATTAAATGCTCTGTTATCATTAAAACTGGACGATTTCCGCTTCCGCAATATTTTTCCGCTTCAGCGGTCCTCGCTTCCACGGTCTGAATTCTATTCCGACCCTCGGATCAAACTTTCACCTATCAATCGGATTTCTCCGAAATTCTAATTTTGCCAAAATAGGCTAACTTTCACTTCGAACCTTCGAATTCACTTCCACTTTCACTCCTAAGTCACAAATCATCCCCCGAAACTAGTCGAACCATCGAAAATCCTTTCCGAGCCCTCTAACTCATAAGTCAACGTCCTGTTGACTTTTCCAATTTAAGCTTTCCTTAAAGAGACTATTTGTCTCATTTATATCCAATTTCAATCCAAACCACTTCAAACTTACAAGACACATATAATAACGCACGGGGAAACATATAACAGGAATAACGGGGCTGAAATACAAGATACGACGGGTTGGGTTGTCACACAAGCCCCACCATGAGCACATGCTCCAGTGGTTAAAAGCAAAATGATTTTGTTAAAACATAGTCGTAGTTGTTAGTATTTTCCATATAGTAGTTATGTTTTAGTCTGAGTCATTGTTAATTCCTTTAAATCATTACTTTAGTCTTGTCAAAGTTTGTTCAGTCGTGTTCGATATAATGTCCCTTTTTGTCATTGTATTTTTAATTGTTTCGCTTTTAGAAAAAACTATTGTTGTTTTCTCCTGAACTACGTAATGGTATGATTCATGCGGCGCCATGATACGTAGGCAATCCTCATCGGATGCGATCATAGCCATAATTAATCTGAAAAAAGGGCGTCAAATTTAAGATGTAAATAAACTAATTAACCAATAAGTCGGGATGAAGCATGAAGCCTTCCAAACTCATTCTAGAAATAAAAATGGCGTTAGCTGCATGACATACAATATGTGATTAATATCTTCAAAATGCCTAACTCTAACACGTTTGTTGTTTGTCATTCTAAAGAGATAAAGTTAAACATAGGTGGTTGGTTTTTGGTTTAAACTGGCGACTCACCCTTACAACACGAGATCAAAAGGAAAAAGTAGAATGGCAAATAACAGTGAGAATGAATCAGATAATGATGAGGTCCATGGACAATTGGTCGAACAAGGTTCAGGACTGGTTGAAAATGTTGAAACAACAATTGGCAGAGATGTACCAAGATTGGGTGAATGGACAAGCACCGCCATCACTACCCATAGGGCCCTCGGATAATCTTCATAATGTGTCAGTCGCAAATCAAATGCCCATCTCCATAACAAGTAACCCATTGTACCAACTTGGTTTCATTCCGAGCATTAAACTTCCCACTATTCACAGTACCTCCATTCCACGTCCTCCAACCGCACCCCTCAGAAATGACCCACCTGTTGTACCCATTATCCCTACTTTCACCGTTCTTCAACCGGCTCTTGCTCAGAAGCTCAACAATGATCCACATCTGAATGCTCATGATGCCCAACATTATTCTCCAGAATTGATTTTAAAGGTTCCAGATTCATACTAGCACACTCCTCAAAACATGTTCCCAGTTGAGATCGAAAATCCCGAAAAGAATATAGAACATGAGGAAATGACCAGAAAAATGAAGAGCTTGGAACAAAACATGAGAAACATACAGGGTCTTGGAGGCCACCAGAGTGTTCCGTTCAATGATATATGCATGATTTCCCATGTTCATTTGCCACCCGGATTCAAGACCCCTAAGTTTGACAAGTATGATGGTCATGGTGATCCTGTGGCCCACTTGAATAGATATTGTAACCAATTGAGGGGAGCAGGAGGCATAGAAGAATTACTCATGGTGTATATTGGGGAAAGTTTGACAGGAATCGCTTCAGAGTGGTTCGCAGGTCAAGACATATCTCACTGGCATATTTGGAACGACATGGCTCAATATTTTGTCCAACAATTTCAGTACAATATTGATATAGTGACAGACCGCTACTCTCTTATCAACATAAAGAAGAAACCAACAGAAAGCTTCAGAGAATATGCAATCAAGTGGAGAGAGCAGGTTGCTAGGGTCAAACAACCAATGAAAGAGGCAGAAATGATTGACTACTTTATCCAAGCTCAGGATCTTGATTACCTCCATTATATGTTGGCCGCCATTGGTACGTCTTTTGCGAGGCAATCAAGATTGGGGAAATAGTTGAGAATGGCATGAAGTCGGGCAAAATGGTGAGTCAGGCAGCACTTAAGGCGACCACGCAAGCAATTCAAAGGGGTCAGGCAGTTTCGAAAATCGGAAAAAGGAGGAAGGATCCATGATGGCGTTTGGATTTAGGGGAGTTCAAAGAGGAATAGTTCCTTCATACGTGCAATTCCAACAAGGACAAACCAATTCTCCTCAAAATTATTATTCGCCTCCGGGTCCTCGATACTCATTTCCCTCGCAACAATACACAGTGTATACTGCTCAGGCTTACGCTAGGCCTCCCAATAACTAATGACGGCGAGTATAGATTCCACAAGGCTCGTGTCAACTCCGGCAAAATTTTCATGCACCATATAATCCTCTTCCAAGACAAGAATATATGAGAGAACCAGAGCCAAAGAAAGAGTTCACCCCGATTGGAGAATCGTATACAAGCCTATTTCGCAAATTAATGCAGCTGAAGTTGATAGAACCTATCATGCCACGTTATGTGAATCCAAATTCAAAAGGTTTTGACTCCAATGCTAGATGTGAGTATCATTCTAACACCCAAGGTCATAGTACGAAAAATTTGGACATTAAAGAAAGCCATTGAAAATTTGATTGAAGCAAAGGAAATTGTGGTGACAAACAATGAAGATACTCCTAATATCACAAATAATCCACTCCCAGATCATGGTAATACACATTTTATTGGGATGATTTGTGATGATCGTGATTACAAGCAATCTGGCAAGACAAAAATGATTGTTGGAACCATAGGGCCGGAGCCAAAAGTGATAGTAAGCCTGCCGCATTTGGCACCGCTGATTGTGAAAGGTGCGAGTTCTCTTTCAAACTTGGCAGGTTCTGAAAAAATAGTTCTCTATGTCCTTGGAAGCACAAAAAGATTGAGGATCAATTGGGTGGGCCAAAACTTTATATCCCTGGGGGCATTCAAACGATTGTTTCGAATAATGCTTTGAGAAATATAATAGAGCCAATTTTGATCCGACCTGTGGCACAACTTCCAGTGTCAAACCCAAAAGCTATTCCTTGGAACTATAACAAGACTATCATGACATACAAAGGAAAAGAGATAGTGGAAGAAATAGGTGAAATGGGAGGCTTGATCTGCTCTGGAAGGTGCTACTCGCCAGAGGAGTTGAGAAAAGCTAAGCAAGCCAAGGAAAATCACTTTCCAGTGAAAGAAACTATTTCAGGAAAAGAAGCGGAGGAATTCCTCAAGAAGATAAAAATGCAAGACTACTCAATCATTGATCAACTAAGGAAAACCCCTGCTCAGATATCTTTGTTAACTCTGATTTTGCACTCGACAGAACATCGTCATGTGGTGATCAAAACTTTTAATGAGGCATATGTCTCAGAAAAGACAACGGTGAATCAGCTAGAAAAAATGGCTGAAAGATTCTTTGAGGTGAACAAAATCTCTTTTAGGGATGATGATTTGCCTAAGGAAGGGGCTGGGCATAATAAAGCTTTGCATCTTATGGTCAAATGTGAAGGGCATTACGTAAACCTCGCTCAACAACTGGGAAGCAACTCCTCTTCCCATCAGGAAGGAGTTTTGGTAGTCTGTTTTGTTACTTTTTCTGTATTTGGATTATTTTCAGGGTTGTAATCCATATACTTTAGTTTAATTACTTTGCGTTTATGTTAACCCTTCTATCCTTTCAAATTCAATGAAATGAGGTTCCAGTTGTATAGTAAATTTTTGTCTTTTCCTTTCCCTTATTTTTGTTTATTTCTCATCATTTTCAGTTTCGTTAATGCTGGCTTTAAAAACATGACATGTACGCAGAATTCATGCCTAGATCTTAAAAAGTTGTCTAATCTCGAAATAATGAATCAAGAAGTTGAGTATGATGAACATGAGGCCTTTAAGGAAATAAAAAGAGAATTGGATCAATTTGAGAATAAGCCTAAGCCTAACTTAAACAAAACTAAGGCAATTAACCTGGGAAGTCCTGACGAAATCATAGAAACAAAAATAAGCATTCATACTGAAAAAAGGACGAGAGATGCCATAATTCAAGTTTTGTTCGATTATAGAGATGTATTTGCTTGGTCGTATGATGACATGTCGGGTTTGAGTGCTGATTTAGTGGTCCATAAGCTTCCCACATATCCTAACTTTCCACCAATAAAACAAAAACAAAGGAAGTTTAAGGCAGATATGAGTGATAAGATTAAGGAAGAAGTCACGAAGCAACTAAGTGCAAATGTGATCAGGGTCGTCCGATATACTACATGGTTAGAAACTGTTGTGCCAGTGCCAAAGAAGGATGGGAAAATTAGAGTTTGTGTTGACTATAGGGATTTAAACAAAGCAAGTCCAAAAGACAACTTTCCCTTACCCAACATTCATATCCTTGTTGACAATTGTGCTAAACATGAGATCCAATCTTTTGTGGATTGTTATGCAGGGTATCACCAAACTCTGATGGATGAAGAAGATGCAGAAAAGACCGCCTTCACCACTCCATGGGGAACCTATTGTTATAGGGTCATGCCATTTGGTTTGAAGAATGCAGGAGCAACTTACATGTGGGCCATGACTACCATATTCCATGACATGATGCACAAAGAGATTGAGGTGTATGTTGATGATGTGATCATTAAGTCTAGAACACGATATGATCACGTGCAAGACTTGAAAAAGTTCTTTGAAAGGCTACGAAGGTACAATCTCGAACTCAACCCAGCCAAATATGCATTTGGAGTTCCTTCTTGGAAGCTTTTGGGTTTTATAGTTAGTCGAAGAGGCATTGAGTTGGATCCCTCCAAGATGAAGACCATTCGAGAGCTGCCTCCCCCGAAGAATAAAAAACAAATCATGAGTTTGCTTGGGAGGTTGAACTACATCAGCAGGTTCATTGCACAGCTTACAAACACATGCGAGCCTATTTTCAAGTTGTTGAAAAAGAACGCCTCTATCACGTGGACAGATGTGTGCCAAGAATATTTTGATAAGATCAAGGAATATTTGTCAAATCCTCCTATTTTGGTCTCGCTAGAACTCGGTAGGCCTCTATTTTTATATCTATCAGTGACAGATAGTTCTTTTGGTTGTGTTCTGGGTCAACATGATGCGACAGGAAAAAAAGAACAAGCAATATATTATTTGAGCAAAAAGTTTACCACTTATGAGGCCAAATACACTCTTTTAGAAAGGACTTTTTGTGCCTTAACTTGGTCGCTCAGAAGCTTAGGAATTATCTTTTGGCATATACAACTTACCTCATACCCCGAATGGATCCCTTGAAGTACATCTTTCAGAAGCCGATGCCAACTGGCAAATTGGCAAAATGGAAAATCTTGCTCACAGAGTTTGATATTGTTTATGTCACTCGCACTGCCATGAAGGCACAAGCTTTGGTTGATCATCTGGCAGAAAACCCGGTATATGATGAGTATGAATCTTTGAACACACACTTCCCAGATGAAGAGGTTAATTTAATTGAAGAAGAAGTCCACGAGGATAGTCAAGTTTGGAAACTATACTTTGATGGGGCTGTCAACATCAAAGGCGCAGGGACAGGGATTGGGGCAATTCTCGTATCACCTACTGGCCAACATTACCCTGCCAGAACACGACTTCGCTTCTTCTGTACAAACAACACGACAGAATATGAAGCTTGCATCATGTGTTTGAACATGGCAATAAACCTAAATGTGCATCAATTGTTGGTGATGGGAGATTCAGATTTGCTTATTCGGCAGGCTCAAGGTGATTGGGAGATTCGAGACATCAAGCTCATTCCATATAAACAATGTGTGGAAGATCTTAGCAAGAGATTCAAGTCCATCGAGTTCAGATACATTCCCAGGTTTCACAATGAATTAGCTGATGCCTTGGCTACCTTGGCCTCAATGCTTCCATATCCGGGTAATACTCACAATGACCCATTGGAAATTCAAATTTGGGATCAACATGGTTATTGCAATACAATTTAAGTGGAACTTGATGGTGAACAATGGTACCGCGATATTAAACAGTTTCTGAAAACAAGAGAATATCCGGAACATGCTAATAGGGATCAAAAGAGAACTATTAGGCGACTCTCTAATGGTTTCTTTTTGAGTGGGAAAATCATATACAAAAGAACCCCAGATTTAAATTTATTGAGATGCGTGGATGCCAAAGAAGGTGAAATGATTATGAATGAGGTGCATTCAGGAGTTTGTGGTCCGCACATGAACGGATATGTTCTATCAAAGAAGATCCTTCGGGCAGGATATTATTGTTTTACTAAGGAGCAAGATTGCTTTCGTTTTGTTCGCAAGTGCCACCAGTGTCAGATTCACAGTGATTTGATTCACTCGCCTCCATCAGAGCTGTATCCTATGTCAACTCCTTGGTTTTTTGTTTCTTGGGGAATATACGTTATGGCCCAATTGAGCCAAAAGCTTCAAATGGGCACAAATTCATCTTGGTCGCAATTGATTGCTTCACCAAATGGGTGGAGGCTATTACATTGAAAGCAGTTACCAAGAGAGCAGTAGTATACTTCATTCACTCCAACATCATCTGTCGTTCGGTATTCCAAAAACCATTATTACAGATAATGCTGCTAATTTGAATAGTCATCTGATGAAGGAGGTATGTGAACAATTTAAAATTGAGCATCGCCATTCTACTCCTTACCGAACCAAAGCTAATGGAGCTGTTGAAGCTGCAAATAAGAATATCAAGAAGATTCTTAGGAAGATGGTCCAAGGGTCTAGATAATGGCATGAGAATTTTCCTTTTGCTCTGTTGGGATACCGGACAACTCTCCGTACATCAGTTCGTGCAACACCCTACTTGTTAGTTTATGGAACTGAAGCGGTCATACCTGCTGAAGTTGAGATTCCCTCTCTCTGGATAATTTTTGAAAATGGGATTGAAGACACTAAATGGGTGAAGTCATGATTGGAATAGTTGATTTTGATTGATGAAAAGCGTTTGGCGGCAGTTTGTTTTGGTCAGTTATACCAACAAAGAATGGCACGCGCTTACAATAAGAAAGTGTGCCCAAGAAAATTTGAGGTAGGACAGCTTGTTTTGAAACGCATATTTCCACACCAGGAAGAAGCAAAAGGAAAGTTTGTCCCGAATTGGCAAGGTCCTTACATCGTCAAGAAAGGATTGTCGAAAGGAGCTCTACACTTGGAAGATATAGAAGGAAAGGTGACATACATATCCGTCAATGCAGATGCAGTCAAGAGATACTATGTCTGACATGCTTCTATTGGGGCATTTGGTTTATACTTAGCATTCTCAGGTTGGGATGAGGAAAGGCTATCATTATTGCTACCCAAACACTAGTCAACCCTAGTTATCCCTTTGAAGCCTTGTCTTTATTTCTTTGTGTTTACCCTCTTTTGGAACCAATGTACTTAAAAAAATATCATCAAAACAAGTTCATGTTTTCCTGAACTACGTTCGACTTGATTCCGAAAGGATACGTAGGCAGCCTCTCTCTTAGGTTCAGTCACACAAAACAAAAATCCACATTTCCCCAATATTCAAAGAAACTGGGGCATGTTTTTATTTTATTTTAATTTTTTTTTCGATATTTGTTCCATCAAATGGTTCCAAAAGTTGTAATTCAGTTGAGTAGTTCTTTTTACCTTTCCCTTTTAAGATCTTCTGATCAGTTTTTGAGAATGCTAAGTCAGTACACTACGGGTGGCGCTTCAACCATTGCAAAGAAAGAAAAACAAATGAAAGAGTCTTATCGGTGAAAACCCTCAAGGGCACTATAAGGCGATGGCGAGTTGAGAAAAACAAATGATAAAGTCTTATTGGTGAAAACCCTCACGGGCACTATAAGGCGACGGTGAATTGAGAAAAGGAAAATGAGAGAGGTCAATTGGTGGAAACCTATGAAGGGCATCGTTGATCGATTTTAGGTTTTCTTATATCCTGTAACAAGCATGGTTAAGACAAAGAACTCAGTTTTAAAGTGAAGTTTACAACAGATTTTGAAATTAGGCAGTTCAGACGGATCGGGCATCCAGTCCAAAGTGCATGCCATGTTTATTGAAGTTATCATATTCCTCCAGATAAGTCATTTCTTATTCTTCCCCTGAAAGGAACGCTTCTTGATTAGGTTGTAATACATATTAGTTCACCTACTTATTTTTTTTGGTACTATTCTCTTTGAGTCCCTTTCAATCTAATTTTTGTCAAAGTAAAACAAAGAGAAGGCCACAAAATTGGCTACAGTTTCCCTGTTATATGAAGCAAAAGTTTCTGGGCATAAAAAGTACGGGCAAAGCCATAAAGCCGATGTTGATATTCTTTGTCAAGCAAAAGGCTTGAAGGACTAAGCAATGTTCTAAGGATCAACAAAAGTTACTCATCAAAAGTTGTTTTGGGGAGCAAGGTTGTTTACACCATAGACACAAAGGGTGATAAGTGCAAAATAGTCAGGTATTGATATTAAGAACGAAGATCTTCAGAAAGTAAAGTCAGGATCTCCCGGTAATTTGTACGATCATCGGTAGGGTCAGTGTTTCTAACAAGTGTAATGGACGCAAGGTCAAGTCGCCCAAGAAGTCAAGGCCACAAACTGACCACCATTTTAAAACTAACGAATCTTTCTTTGTTTAGAACATGAACAAATTTGTCTATCGAAATAGTTCGTGGAAAGACGAACACAAACCCAGTGAAGTTCTCAAATTCATGATTTCCTTCTGATATGCGCGTAAGCATGTTATTTTAGTTTCATTATAGGGGATCAACACTCTATCTTCAACACAGGGTACTACATCCCCTGGTTGCATTTTTTCTACATTGGGTACGACATCCCCTAGTAGCATTTTAGAGTGCCACGAGCCTCATCTTATTTCCAACACAGGGTACTATATCCCCTAGTAGCATTTCAGAGTGCCACGAGCCTCATCTTATTTCCAACACAAGGTACTACATCCCCTAGTTGCCTTACTTCTTGTTGTAAACATAAGGTACGACATCCCCTAGTTGCATTTCAGAGTTCCACGAGCCTCATCTTATTTCCAACACAGGGTACTACATCCCCTGGCTGCATTACTTTTTCCAACATAGGATACGACATTCCCCTGTAGCATTTTAGGGTTCCACAAGCCTTATCTTATTGTCAGCACAACGTGCTACATCCCTAGTTGCCTTCCTTCTGTTAACACAGGGTACGTCATCCCCTATTACTTTAAAAAAAACACATTTTTTTTCTTTATTCTGCAATAGCAAAGATAGTTTCATGTGTTTTCAATAACTCACAAAAATTTCCTAGTGCAAACTGGGGCAGAAAATTTTTGTTCGTTTTGTTTGTTTGTGTTGGATTGTAGGTTTTTCTGCAAAGCACGAATTTGATGTGCAAAAATAAGACTTCAGCTCTTTCTAGAGAAAAATGTAATGTTTGATCTCAACACCAACTGCAACCATCTTGGACATAATGTATGCAGAGACATAGAGTCTCAAGATCCATCTCTCATCATCTAATCAAGAAAGAAGAAAGTTTGTGAGAATATTTCAAGTCTGTTGCATCGAGAGCATCAAGTTTTAATCCAAAGTCAATGGAAGAAGCAAGTCAAGAATCAAGACAAGACTCCAGATGACATTTAGATAGGAATTTTGTAACTCTTGGATTTCAAGAGTATGTAATTTTCTTTTTATTTTGATATAATAGTAGGAACGCTAATCGGAACCTCGACGGACCTTCGATCGACTCTCCTTATGAGAATACTCTGTCTCTCTTTCACTTGAACTACACGTGACCTGATTCCCTTATAACTCGGGATATGTAGGCTGCCTAAAACGAAGGCTCGGTCACATCTTTTTCTTTTCTCTTCTTTCCCTTTTCAAACAATAGGGAGGTTAAAAATTAGTCACCTTGTTCATATTCTTTGCCTGAAAACTTTTCATGTTTCCAAGCAAAGAGGGGCATGCTGTGAACAACTAATTTTTGACCATACTCGAATTCTATATTATTTTAGTGAAAATATTTTTCTTTTAGGTCTAATCTTAATATTTTAAATTTTTATCTTGCACTTAATAAGCTTTATATTCATATTCTTAGAGTATAAGATTTGTTCCTATGTATATATATATATATATATATATATATATATATATATATATATATATATAGGGCTAAATCTAAGTATCCATTCTCCTTGAATTATGGGTCCATTATGAGCATTTACTCAATTTATCCAATACTTTTGGAAGACTTGTAACAACTGTGTAAATGCTAGAATTCCATAACTAATGAGTTAATTCTCGTGCCTGTTAAGTCAATCCTGTGCATGTTGAGTCAATCTCGTGCCTGATCCAGGCTATTTCATAATGATCAGTTCGAGGCTAATTCGCATGGTACGAGTATGTTCCATCCTGGGGGTGTTTCATATATCATTTTACATGTTATTCTTCACTTTTCTTCAAACTCTGTTGGACAACAGTGAACAACTAATTTTTTTATCGCACCCAAATTCTATATTATTTTAGTGTAAATATTTCTTTTAGATCTATCCTTAATATTTTAAATTTTTATCTTTCTCTTAATAGGTTTTATTTTTAAAAATAAAAAAAATATATATTAACACTTTTAGAATATAAATTTTTAAAAAAAATTGACAAAAAATATACATGATCTCTTTTTAATAAATTTTTAATAAGTAAATTATGGCATTTTTATTAGTATCATTTAAAGTACATGTAAAGAGTTAGTTTTCTTCTATATATATTTTTTGGGCGTAACAGTAGTTGATCAATATTCTTATTTCATAATTTAATTTATCGTTAAAACAAAAAGAGACCAAATGAAGTAAACTTGTGTCAAAGTTGAAAGTCAAAATTTATGAAAATGCCTAATCCGTATCTAAAAAAAATACCCACAATCTCCACCATTTTTTAACTTCTCACGTTCCAACCCCATATCCCCAACTCCATTACTCAAACACATGCACGATCCCATGTCTCTAATCTTTCATGATTACACGATCTCCCACCACTTCACAAAAGGAATAGTTTTTGACCACTATATAATTAAGGATTTTGTAAACGAAAAGGGGGGTGAAGAATGTTTTAATATACAAGATTAAGAGATAGCATCAGGTTTTTCTATATATAAAGAAATAATTGCACCTTTCATTGGAAGAAAAATTTTAAAAGAAGAAAGCATGGAGTATAAATAATATTCTGAATTTTAGTTGACGTTCGGTTTATTGTCCGGGTTCCGATTTCGCTTTAAGGTTACAGTCTTGATTGGGGCTACAATCTCCTATCGCTAGAATTTGTCGCTTGGATTTTCAGTATTGTAAAGTCATTCTGAGGCTCCTCTCTTATCTATTGATAAGGCTTTGCTATACAGGTTCTCTTCTAGATTACCTATTCATCTTTTACTTATTTTAAGATTTTAGTTTTGCATTTTGAGAAGTTATTTAAAGATGCATGAATTCAATGTTGGTTGAAACACTTTAATAGAAGGAAATCTTCTAAGTTTTCTTCCCTTTTTTATTATTATGTATGAAATATGTTTATGACTTTCTCATTAATATTGTTTTAGATCTGTTTGACACTTCAGAATTTGGTTCATTTTGGATATTGAAATACCATGGTTTACAAGTTTTCATGGTTCACTTTATTATTTGGGTTGTCGAGTCTTGTCCTTTGAATTAGTTAGAATCGGTGAATATACCCGTATATATTAAATTGTTGTAGTTTTAATTTACAATAAATTGACTACACCAATTAGTAGGTTGCCCATTTTTCTTCTTCTTATTTTATTTTTAAGTAAATACAAGTAAAAAAAATTCTCATTAGTCTCGTTATAGATTCTTAGGTAATTAATTATGTATTTATTTCAAAGTTCATATACTAGTGCTAAAATGATAGTTGAATTAACTGTTAGGATAGATTTGGTGTTAAAATTTTAAATAATATCATTAACGTATTTCTTTGGATTTTGTGAAAAGCTTTTCGTTGATTTTTTTTTTTCTCATTTAACTTCTAATTATTCATTTGAAGACAAGCTGGAGAATAATTTTCACCATTAACTGATTTTTTTTCTTACAATAAGTAAATGGTCTAAATTAAAAGTTAAATATTTTTTTAGAGTTGTTTAATTCCAGAGCATATTTATTAGGTATATTACTTACATCTAATACTAATAAGTTATTTTTTTATAATTTATAAAATCGATGCCATGTTTAAAGATTTTGTATCAAGTGTAGTATATCTTTTACATATAATAAAAATCGAGGAAGCGATGCGGGACACATTGATTCTAAAATCTTTATGAGAAATAATTAATTAGAGTGATAACAAATATTTATAAGGTAGTGAGATGAGTCACGAACTAATTTAAGACTCGTAATATTAAGTGTGTGTATATATATATATATATATATATATATATAGTCTAAGTTATCCAGTATGCTTTAGGCGCGCGTTAACTAATCAGTTATCGTAATTATGTACACGTTCACGTGGTATAATTATGATTTCCAAGTAAAGGAAAAAGTTGCGTTCGCACAACTTTGACAAAACAATCTTAATATATATATATATATATATATATATATATATATATATATATATATATATATAATAAAGCGTTATTAATTATGTACATATACGTGTGACATGATTCCTGACATATCAAACTAAACGAATACACGTACGTGTGATTTATTTCAAAATAATTACATAGTTAAAAATTATTAAGTTATTAAAAGTAGTTCTAAGACAAAAGTGCATAAATTTCTTTAGAACATAAAATATCCAGAATTAGTTAAGCCAAGTATAATCACTAAGTGACCGCGTTAGAACCTCGGAACCCGGAAATGCCTAACACCTTTTCCCGGGTTAACAAAATTCCTTATCTAGAATTTCTCGTTCGCAGACTTATAAAAAAAATTTCCTCCATTTGGGATTTTAAAATAAACCGGTGACCTTGGACACCAAATAAACTATTCCAAGTGGTGACTCTAATAAATAAAATAATCCCATTTCGAATAATCTCACTTTAATTGGAAAAACTCTCATATCCCTTCGAAGGTGGTAAAAAGGAAGTGTGACAAATATAATTAGCTTTTAAATCAAAATTTAAACTTTATTTTCCTGTTAATAAATGAATATATCAATTGATGAAATATGATAAAACCATGAATATTGTTTGGCATAAAATATTATCTTTTATGTGGAAATATATTTGAATTGCAATATTCTAATTTTCATATAAGGAATAATATTATATGAATATACTTTGTCATATAATGTTATTTCTTTACGATAATTTTAGACGCATATATCCATATATAGTTATGTAAAAATTTTAAATGATATTTGTTTTTTCATTATAATTTAAGCAAACGGTTAAGAAATAATTCTTTTAAAAAATTATATCATTGTGTTTGAACTTTGAATTGCCCTATAATTACGATATTGCTAATGTTTAAAGTCTTACTAAGCTAATTGCAAATAAGTATGATTAGTTTTAAATTCAAAATATAAATTTTATTTTTAGTTATAATCTAATATATCAATATGATATATTGTCACGGATATTATTTGGCATATAATATTTATCCCTTAAATGGTAATATTTAAATTGCAAATATCCTTATTTCTACACAAGGAATAATATTATATGAATATTCTTTTAATCCTTTATGGTAACGTAATTACACACACTTTAAGTTTATGTATAAATTTTGCATGATAATTATGTTCCCATTTGAAGTCAAATTAAATGGGATATTTGATTAAGAAATGGTCAAAAAAGATATGATTGAGTTTGAATTGCCCTGTAGTTAAGGCATTGTTAAGATTTAAAACCCTGGTAGGAGCTAAATATGGATAAATATAATTAGCTTTTCAGTTGCCCTGTAATTATGGTATTGGTAAGGTTTGTTTTTTATTAAGAAATCAACATATCAATTAAATAATCTGATAAAAATTATCAATATTATTTATCATAAATATCGATAATCATTTCCTTTGAATATGAGAGTTTTGTTTATTTCTTCAATCAAATCCACCATCAAAATAGTGAGTACGTATTAACTTTAAATAATGTTAATTAATATCTTTTAAAAACTAATATATGTTAAACTTATATAACATTAAGGCAGGTGATTTTTTAAATTATTATTTCCACTTTATGTAAAGAAATGAGCTACTTGAAATTTTTTTCAAATTTCAAAGTCATCAATCCTTAATATCTTAAATAAATGTATTTACTTTATTTATATTTTAACTTGCCTAGAGTACAAATAGTCATAGTGATCTCAATCTACATCTTTCTAATACTTTTACTATTTTATTATTATAAATTTTTAATTATTCTTTCACTTTCATGTTTTAAGCTAATATAGAAGGAAAATTGATGATTGCATTTAATATAGATGTAAATATAAATATATAGATTTAGATTTATTTTCTAGATTAAGTCTTAAATTTTCCAAGTACTATTTTTTCAATACGCCACTTGGCTTAACCAAATGCTTCACTACCTTCTTTTAATATAATATAAATAGATAAATATTTAATGTCTTTAGTAAATTTTATTTTATTTTAACTTACTACAAAGTATAAATAGTCACAAATTATCTAAATTTACGTCTTTCTATATTTTTTTTATTATAAATTTAGTTAATTTTTATCTACATTATATGATCTACATATAGTAGATATGGACATAAATATACATATAAATATAAATATAGATAGTAGATTAAATTTATTTAAGATCTATCTAAATTATGTATAAGATTCATTTAATTACTTTCATTAATTATGTTTCTATTTATACTTTGTATTATAGATATTGTCTTAAAATTGTCAAGTGACTTCATTTTAGCTTGCCACTTAGCTTAACTACAATGCATACTACTCTCATTTTAATATAATATAGATAGATACATATAAATATAAATTTAAAAGTAGATATATTCATTAGATTTGTCTAAGATTTATTTAGATTTAGTATAAGATTTATTAAACTACTTATATTAATTATGTTTCCATTTATAATTTAAATTTTTAATGTCGTCTTAAAATTGCCAAGTGACTTCTTTATAGCTTGCCACTTGGCTTAGTCACATGCTTCACTATTCTTCTTTTAATATAATATATATATGTATATATATATATATATATATATATATATATATATATATATATATATATATATATATATATATATATATATATATATATATATATATATATATATATATAAAATTTATAAGAATAGATGTTTCAAATTATTTATGATTTTAGAAGTTTAGGATAAAATTAATTATATATTTATTTTATCCTTAGTAGTAATTATTCTTGAAGAGGAAATGTCACATAAATAAAGTAAATGTTCAATAAAGAGAATTATTTGTAAGACATAAATAAGGGTTAAATAGTAAAAAATTCCTTATAATTAATATTTTCTTTAGGTAAGTATAAACAAAAAATACGATAAATTATTTAAAACAGAAAAAAATTTATTAGTAATCAAGATCCTTTAAATAGATAGAAAAATGGTAAACTTATTAGTTATATAAAATATTTATTAAAACAACAAGAACGTAACTCCAACCAAATAAATAATTGATCAATATCAAAAATCACATCAATTGGTAAACGATGATGAACGATTACCATTGTTGATTTTAGTACTGAAGTTGGACTAATCAACAAACTCATGAAGTTTACTAGCAAAACTAATTAAGTTCCGGTTTGTATTTTCTAATAGTTGAAGGCAATAAATTTTATAACTCACATAAAATTATATATCAAAATTATAACTCACAAAGTTAAAAATTATGTATCAAAATTATCCAAAGTTGCAATAATTACAACCATATATCAAAATTATTTAAAGTCGCAAGTCGAAGCTATATATTTTTGAATATAAAATGACAAAAAACAAATAACATTAGATTTTTGTTTAATATATATAGATATATATATATATATATATATATATTATTTTTGTCTACAACTAAAAAATGCACATGAATATATCTATCCGTTTATTTTATTTTAATAAGAAAATGTGTTATGTAAATTGAAATAGAGGAAGTAATGTTTATATAACTTTTTAAAAATTTAACATTCATCGATATAGGTACACGTGCAAAGCGTGTACCCTAAAACTAGTATATATAAATAATTACACTCATAGGCCAAAGGCCTGAGGCAAGGAGACCCAATGTCCCCATTTCTGTTTACTATTGTTATGGAGTATCTCAGCAGAGCTTTGTATGAACTTAGGAAGGACTCAAACTTCTCCTTTCATCCTGGATGCAAAAGATTGGGTATCACACATCTTAGCTTTGCAGATGATCTATTATTGTTTGCAAAAGGTGATTTCTTATCTGTATGCTCTATGTTCAAGCTTATTACCCAATTCACAGAGGCTTCTGGTTTAAAGGCAAATCTAAATAAGAGCTCTGTGTACTTTGGTGGAGTACCTAATGAGATCAAACAGCTTATTCTTGATCAACTGGGGTTTGCTCCTGGTGAGCTACCTTTCAAGTACCTGGGTATTCCTTTATCAACTAGAAAGATGTCTCTCATTCAATGGCAGCCTTTGGTGGATAAAATCACTGCTAAGATAACCTCTTGGACAGCCAGGAAGTTATCTTATGCAGGAAGAGTACAGCTTGTTCAAACTATCACATTTGGTATTCAAGCTTATTGGGCACAAATTTTTCTCATTCCTGCCAAGATATTGAAGATGTTAGATGCAACATGTCGATCCTATATATGGACTGGTAATGCCAGCATTACAAAGAAGGCCTATGTAGCTTGGGATAAGATGTGTATACCAAAATCTGCTGGAGGTCTAGGTCTCATGAATTTACAACTATGGAATAGAGCTGCTATTCTCAAGCTGGGGTGGGACTTAGCCAACAAGAAGGACACTCTATGGATTAAGTGGATTCACTTTATGTACATCAAGCAACAGCAGATTCACAACATCAAAATTCCTAACCAGGCAAGCTGGATGGTTAGGAAAATACTTGAGGCCACTGTTACATTGAGCCAACAGCAGCAACTCTCTCACATTGACTGTTCTGTAAGGAAACTGTATCTTCACCAAATTGGACAGCTGCCACGAGTTATGTGGAGGAACTTAACTATCAAAATCCAGCAAGGCCAAAGGCAGTGTTTAACTTATGGTTAATACTGCAGGATAGGCTGCCTACCAAAGTTCGAGTGAAACAATGGAATTCAAACATTGACAGCATGTGCATTCTGTGTCAACAATGGGAAGAATCAAGAAATCATCTCTTCTATCATTGTCCTTTCACTACCATGATGATGCATCAAGCAATGGGTTGGATAGGAGTTACTCAGCCTACATTTCAATCTTGGGATCGATTCATACAATGGGTTGTAGCCAAGGCTAAGGGAAGGACTCCACGAGCTCATGCTATGAAGCTGATATTTGCAGAAGTTTGCTACTGTGTTTGGCTTGAAAGAAACTCCAGAATATTCACAAATATGTCAAAGTGTGTTAGCCAATTGCTTAGAAATACTGCCTACATTTGTCATGTTAGAAGTCATATTGAGTTTAGCCTACAATTTCAACAGGTTCACTGTAATTAGAAATGGAGGTATAGTATAGGAGTAGGAGATGAGCTTCTTATTGATAATTAGCTGTGCTAGCTGATTATGGATTTGTAATGACTTATCATTGGTGATTAATAAAAGAAAGTTAATTACCAAAAAAAAATGCAAGTGTATTTATTACTATCATCAGGTGGTCTCATGGAGTTATTTGGAGTTGATGAGTGTAAGTTCAGAAAGAACATGGCCAAAAAAGTGGTCATTTGAATGGCCGTTTGGATATTGAGAAGAAAAGGAAAGGAGACGCGGTGGAGAAGGATACATGTAAGGCGGTTGTTGAGGTGATTGTGGTTGAAAATTGAGAGAGAATAGAGATAAATCAGTTGTATTCGTGAAAAAGATATTGGGGTGCGAGACATATAGTGGAGAGAGAACGTGGATTTTAATAAAATAATATACAATACCGATGTTAGTGGGAGAAAGAATAGAAAGTATGAGAAAGAAAAATATTTTATAACATATTTAATAGCTTAATAATAGAGATAATCATAAATAGATAATTTGCTATAAAACTTAAAAGATAGCTATAGATGGTAAAGATGTAAAAGATTGCTATAGAAGGTAAAGATGGTAAGATTGAGGCTCTGGACCCTTTCTAAATAAGAGCAAATATAGGCCATTACATAAATAGATGTTTACACAAATAGCCATCTAGTTTCACTGTCTACTTTATCAGTTTATTGGTTATATTAAGGACCCGTTTGGCTATTGCCAAAATTTATTTGGATTCTTTTAACAAATACATATTTATTCATAAAAGTTATTTATATTTTGACAAATTTTTAAAATCTAAAACCTAAATGCCAAAACGAGTTTTTGAGCTGGTTTTGGCCTAAAATATTACTATTACAGTTTTAAAAACTGTCCAAACTTTTGTATTTTATAAAAGAACTCACTATTTATTATTTTATAATAATATTTCTTTGTTTTTTTGGTCTTCTGATAGTATATTATGTAGTTCGTTATAAGTATTATAATTTTTTACCAAATTTATTTATGTCGAGAATGATGGTCTGTCATAATATAATGAATGCTATTGATTAAGATAATGTTAAGTATTTATGATAATCACATTAATTTATACTAATCGTTAGCTAAAGCACGTTGTATAAATTTTATATGACGTACATCTATGTTTTTTTGTTTTTAAAATTTTTATTTTGTTATGAAATAATATAAAGACAAGAACAATAATGCAAGAATAAGAACAATATAGAGAGAGAATAGGGAGAGAGAGAAGTATTCTTATTAATACTTGGGGTGATTTACAATGGGGTAAGACCCCTCTATTTATAGGAAGAGGAATGACTTAGCTTCAAGCTAAAACTCTTAGACATTCACTCTAAATAGACTTCTATTTAATAACACTCCCCCTTGAATGTTTATTCAATAATGTGCCTCGTTAAAACCTTAAAACCAAAACCCAATGGGAAAAATTAAAGAAAGGAAAAAGAGTACACATGTTTGAATATGCGCCTATTGGTTGCCTCGTTAAAAACCTCGCAAGGAAAACCCGGTGGGACAAAACCTTGTAAGGGAAAAAGAGTGCAACGCGCATTAACTCCCCCTAATGAGTAAATCAATTTATATCCTTGAGCATTTGCATTCCAATCTTGTGCATCATCTTCAAAACGATCTTTGGTAGACGTTTGACAAATCAACCATATTGACTTGAATAAATATTCCGTACCTTGAAATCATCATTCTTGATAGATATGAATATCTTCATATAATGTCGTGGAATAACTCTTCAATATCTCCATAGATGCATTCTCAATGCCATCATGCTTATAATAGCAAGATACATATGTACACAAATTGTACTAAGGATGTGGTACTTCAGGACCAAGAATTGCATATGCTTCAAGTAACTTAAATCTTTCAAGTTAAGTCATACAAGCCATATAATAGACTTTAGATGCATATCAAGTTTTCCATGTCATGCTAGACAAATAAGATATCGAAAACTGATTATACATACCTTTGACTTTATACTTTCAAGCATTTGAACTATAGGTTCAAAACTACATGTCTTTAATATGGAATCAATTCTTCTTGAATTGTATCTCTTCCATTTAGTTACTTTCTTTGGGTCAGCAAATGCGTATAGCATGCTTTGCAATATGTTGCAATTGAATTATCCCTTTTATGAACTTCAGGTTCATATCATGATATTCGGGGATATACATATACAAATGATAATTCATCCCATGTAACCTTTTCTCAAGCGTTTATCATGTCTCCCCCTCATGTTAGTAAAGCTAACTTGTTTCCTCAACTTTGGGAAATCATCTTTGTGCATTATCATGTCAATATACACAACACATTAATAATAAGATGAAATTATTTGGTTCCTGACCCTGAACCACTTGTGAGGGGAGAATATAATATACTCTCGTATACAACGTATATCAAACTGATATATATAACTTTGTTCTCATAAGAAACAGTTTAACTATTAAGTGGAAGCACTCAATAATTATCTTGCTAAACCAACTTTGATATAAACCAACTTATCAAGATGAACTATCTTGAGTAGAGAATCTGGAAATTATGCTCGAAGTTAGATTACTGAGCAATTTACCTCGCAAGCACCGGCCAGGCTGCGGGTTAATAACAATTGCGCATGTAACCATTTCATAGATGCATCATATGTGGTATACATGGCGGGTGAATGGGCCCATATTCACCTTTGATATTTCCAGAATTTAGGGGCTTCAACCCGAACTCTTTAGTTGGTCAGTTCATTAATGAGAACAAGTGATACAAGAGAATTCGTAAAGAACTTTCTAGTTCTTTAATATTCACCTATGTGAATTTGCACATCATACTTAAAATGAGATGGCTAACACGAATGCCAACTGAATAAATTATCAATATTGGTAAACTTCAAATTTACACCATGACATGTGCACTTATCAATAAACTTCGGGTTTATTATGACATGGGTTTTTATACCAATAGATATCCACTTTATTGTGGCATTATTTCGTTTGTGTAGTACAAACTGGAGAACAAAGCGGGTAGCTTTTCATATACAAATTACCCCGCTACAAGTTGTAGTAGTAGGAGATATCAAAGCCTTCCTTTATAGTCTCAATATAATCAATCGCTTTCGCGTGTACTTTGGAAACTGAATAAGTTTCTTTGAGACTTACTACAGCACAATACTCAATTGTGTTTCTCCAACATAGTAATAATTGGCTCTTCTAGAGCTCTCAATTAATTTTGTACTACCACAGATTCATCAACATCCATGTGATGAATATCTTTCTTAAAGAGAAAGTTATACCATTATGGTCATGTCAAACTTATATGCAAGATATGTTTCTTGCATTATCGTTGTCCTTTAATAGTCATATTTCCAAAATACTTTGGCGTACAATAGGTACGTGACCAACGATCATTCATGCCATATATCATCTCAAACCTCCTTCTAGGGGTGAGTGTGGTATCATCTCAAACCTCCTTCTAGGGGTGAGTGTGGTATATTTAATACCAATTTCATGTTCATATTCTTCCAATAATGAATATGTATTCGTGAATCAAATGTTGTCACATTCACTTCGAGGATATGTGATTTTGTTATCCTTTTCAAATTTATAAATGCGTCAGGCATTTGATTTGCTATTCTTTGCAAATGGATAATCTTTTGTGCCTCTTTCTCACAAATAGCGGTGTGTGGATCAAGATGAGATAATGATGTATTTTTCCACAAAATTTCCCGTTTGATTTCACCAACTTCTCCCCCTAATTTTGGGAAAAGTGTCTCATCAAATTGACAGTCTGCAAATCGTGCAGTGAACAAATCTCTTGTCAATGTTTCGAGGTAGCGAATAATGGAGGGCGATTCAACCTCAACATATATTCCTAACCTTCTTTGCAGACCCATTTTGGTGCGGGATGGCGGTGCTAAAGGCACATATACTGCGCATCCAAAAATTCTTAAATGGGATATATTGGGTCCATGACCCAAAACCAATTGCAACGGGGAATATTTGTGTCAATTCGTAAGTCAGAGACGAACTAGCATTGCTGTATGTAAAATGGCGTGTCCCCAAACCGAAGTGGGCAGCCGACAAACTAAAATGCTGCATGCAAAATTGCATGAACCCAAACCAAAGTGGGCAGCCGACGAACTAGCATTGCTGCATGCAAAATGGCGTGAACCCAAACCGAAATAGGCAGCCTCGTTTTCATGAAGAGTTCAAGATTATTCTCATCTATTGTCTCAATATGATATCCATTTTGAATGATATCTTTAAAACTCAACAAGTTCTTCTTAGACTTGGAGGAGAATATTGCATTCTCTAAGATAAACGTCGTGCCTTTGGGCAGAGTTACAGTTGCTCTTCCGGAGCCTTCAATCAATTTAATTCCCATGGTTTGATATACAAAAGAAATACACGAACATAAGAATAAACTTGTTCAATTCGCTTGTGTCACATAATATTTTCAAAATCTGCTGATGTCAGTTGACTAAAATAAATCAGATAGTTGATTATATGTTTTCCATAATCGATTACTATGCAGTTTGAAAATTTCAGTTTAAGCATTTTCATAAAACAATCGATTGTTAAGCACACATAATCGATTGTTGAGCATTGACAATCGATTGTTAAACATAGACAATCGATTGTTGACAATTTTTGAAAAATTTCAGATCACTGTTTTAAGACAATCGATTGTTAAATATAGACAATCGATTGTTGGCTATTTTGAAAAATTTCAGAGCACACTGTCTTAACGACAATCGATTGTTAGTCAAAGACAATCGATTGTGGATGATTTTTGAAAAATTCCAGATTACACTGTCTTAACGACAATCGATTGTTAGACATAGACAATCGATTGTGGATGATTTTTGAAAAATTCCAGAACACTGTTTTAAAGACAATCGATTGTTGATCATTGAGAATCGATTGTTTTGCAGTTTTTATGCGAAATATGAGATAACCGACTAGTTTTTCAGGTTAGTCGATTACCTCTACTGGAAAGTAAAAATATTATTGATATTTGAGCATATTGATACATTCTAAAGAACTAATACTAACATTATATCATGAACTAACTAATACGAGCTAATACTAATGGCTATTAGTTTATTCATTCACTAATACAAACAAGTAAAATAAAATCAAATAACTCCATCTTCTTTCATCACGGATCCATCACCGATTAGGTGGTCTATTTTCCCCTCGGGTTGCTCAAAGAAGTCTGCCACATCCAAGTGGGTGATGTCAAAGTTGTCGTCAGAGGCAAAATTCGTTTCAGGGCGTTTACTCTTTCGAGATGCTAGATAAAGGTCAACCAAATGTCATGGTATACGGCAAGCCTTTGACCAGTGCCCGTTTTCACCGCAACGATAATATATAGTTTATAAGCTATTTGCTTTTGGGTTCTTATCGTATCGTGCTTGTGGCAGAGTGACCAACTTCAGGTTGTCATATCTCTTCTTTAAGCCATTCCACAAGATAGGTGGATCCTTGACGGTGAGATATTCAATCTTCAAACCTTCATCAAGGTGATGGCGCAAGAAAATCAGGGCCTCCGCACATTCTTGGGTGGATGCTTTTTCTCTATCTTTGATGGTGTCTCCGAGACCCATAGCATCTAAGTGGATTTCAGCATCCAACACCCATGTCATATAGTTCTTGCCCGAAATTTCAAGGGCAACGAACTTTCTTTTCATAATGTCAGACATAAAACAGATTTACATCAAGAGCGTGTTCATACTTACGGGCTCTATTACAATTATCACATTCACTTCAGGGAATGGATCATAATCATGTGCTTTACACAATCTCATGTCAAATATTACTTTCATAAAGTGAAAGATTATTTTGAGAATCTTTATTATTCTCATTATCACAATAATGACGATTATAATTTCGTATATTGCCACGTCCACATCCATTGATACCTTTATGGTAATAATTTTGTCTTCTTTCAGACTTATCACATACTGCTACCACATTCCCTAAAGGGAATGGAGCAAATTCAATTGGACGGAATTCTTTGCCACGTCCACATACATTGATACCTTCATGGTAATATTTTAGTCTTCTTTCAGACTTATCATATACTGCTTCCACATTCTCTAAAGGGAATGGAGCAAATTCAATGGGACGGATTTTCAATTATTTGCCCACAATCATACATGAATTTAATCATGGCAGGACATAGAGATTTTACCACTTCATGTGGTTATAATTTCTTACAAATTCTATTAGAGTTATAATCAAACTTTGTTGTCTATGTTTGTATATAAAATCAAATTGTAGAATTTCAAGAATTTGAAAGGGAAAAGTAAATTACTTACCTTTAAGGTATACCAAAAAATGTTGTGATATCAAATATACCTCTTGTGTAAATTCCTTTCTTTCTCTCACGTTTTCTTTTTCCTTCTTGTCCGTATAGATATTTGCCTCTTCGGAAAGATGAAAACTTTGGCATAGCAATTTGTGGACAGTTTCAGGACACATAAATGAACGGCGAGAATACCATTGCAATCAGCATCACATCAATGGCAACTGATAATTTCCTTCTCTTTTGGTCAACTAAACCGAACCATGAAGAGAATATATTTCGTGATGGTTAGAGACTCGTGCTGATAACGTGTTATGAAATAATATAAAGACAAGAACAATAATGCAAGAATAAGAACAATATAGAGAGATAATAGGGAGAGAGAGAATTATTCTTATTAATACCTGGGGTGATTTACAATGGGGTAAGACCCCTCTATTTATAGGAATAGGAATGACTTAGCTTCAAGCTAAAACTCTTAGACATTCGCTCTAAATAGACTTCTATTTTATAACATATTTTACAATTTAAACAACTAAATCAAATCCGACTTGCACACACAGTTTGCTCAAAAACCAATTTGTTTTTTTTCGCTTTTCAATTTTCTTATTCTTATTACATACGTTGACGTTTTGTCAGTCAGCCCGCCTAACGGTATCATTTTCTTGTTTTGCTTATTTCCTTCTTCACTACTCGAGCAAAATCAACAAAGAAAAATCTCAAAATAATCAGAGTAAGTTCTAATACAAACTGTAAACTAGCTTTGGACGGAGATGGCGGAAGCCATAACGGAGAGAAGGGGAATACCGGCGGCGTCATTTGTACAAGATGTTCAGTCCTATGTTACCCAGTCCGATCTTGATGTTAACTCTGCTCTTGCTTTTCTCCAAGAAAGGTCCGTTTTTAATTTTATTTTTTGGTGTATAAAATCCTTAGTTGACATTTAAATTTCCCACAATGAGCTGTATTGAGTATAATGATAGTGATTTTTAATGATATTTTTCAGTATTTGAGTATTATAGGTTGACAATAATAAGTGAGATATAGACAAATGTTTATTAAATAGAATTACCAGCCATTACCTTTTAGCTGAACTGATTTTGTATATAGTTTTCACACGTCGATGCGGAGAACTTGAGCTCTTTCCCTTGACGCTATTAATTAATTAGAATTTGGTTGTTCACTGTCATGTAAAGTTTCAGTCTTTAGTGAAATTGTAACTGCTTGGGAGTTCTGTATATTTACCTTTTATGTTTTTAATCTGGGTATGGAATAAAAGGTAAAGATCAAACCTTTAATGTGCTGTTCTTGTGGGAGCGTACAACAATAACAGACCTAGTGTAATCCCACAAACGGGGTCTCGGGAGGGGTAATTTGTACGGAGACCGTACTCTCACCTTGAGAGTGTATCGAGACTGTTTCCGTAGATACTCGGCTTAAGGAAAGATTCTTGGGGGAATGAACTTGTTACATTAACTCCTTTTTAAAAAACATTGTAGCAAAATGGTTAATAGGACCTTTACCCCTAAATTTGTTGTTCCTTATTTGACTTTCAGGGCTACTGAGAAATCAAATGCAGTGAGAATTTTGGAGATCATACTTTAATAGGCAGGTTTGGATTTGACATTTGTTGGCCTGAAATCGAGTTGAATAGCTTACTATGTGGTTGAGTAAGTTTTGTTGAAAGATGATGATTAAAAAGAGGCTTAATATGCAGTTTACCCCCTGATCTTGTACCGAAATCCCTTTGGTGCACCCATATTTCACGGGAAACATTTTAAAAACCAAGTGTTTTCCCTAGTGTGTCTAAACTGAATAGGCCTTAGAAATACTGATTCAGTGATAATAAGTGCGGTGAGATCTTATTTTAGTATAACGGACTAAAGAGGACAAGAAGTAGAGAAGGAGAAGCTGAAGAAGGATAATTGGCCATTACAGCCTTACAGAAAATAAATCAATCTTGTTCAATTAGATTCTTAAATCAGTTCATGACTAAATAAAACTAGTATGACTACAAACATGGAAGTGTGTATACATCTGTTTGCAATGACTGGAATTTGTGGTTCTTCAGAATCTGTGTTGTTCTCGTTTTTAAAGTCCCCTAATCTTTTTGTCCATTAATCGTGTTACTGAGTCTCTTGCTCTTCCAAAATGTTGCTAATCTGAACTTATAGTTTCTCATTCGCTTTCAGATTTGCTTACCATTTATCGTCTATCTAAAGCATCAAACCAGAGTGCATGCTCTTAATTGCATAAAAGTTCACTAAAAACAGATTACAGAATTTTGACTAAAGAGACCTCTGAATTCGGTAAATCATACATATTTGCCAATGCATGTCGTGTCCATCTTGTCATTCAAAATGACAAGTCGAATAAGAGATACATCATTTTACCCACAAAATAATGAAACTGTTCCTTTTGTTGTTTAGGGTTTTTTGGCCTATAATACAGTCAAACTGTAGAACACATATAGCAAAACTTTATTAATACCTATCTTGTGCAGGCTGTAATCTTCTTCTATTATTAATAAATCATAAGCACCAGTTCAGAGTCCAGTACACAAGCACACGCTAATTTAGTCCTGCTATGGAAATTTTAGTCAGTGCTTAGTTTACTTATTGGCTCCTTTTGTTTCCTGAATACATATTGTTTGTTTGCAGACTTCAGCAGTACCGAGTGGTTGAAATGAAACTTCTGGCACAGCAGAGGGACCTTCAGGTACACTTGTTTGTCTATTTTCATGGTATTCATTTCAATTTAAGTTACTGTTAGTATGAGTTCCCAGGTTTGGCACATACTTGAATTGAGGAAATAGGCCATAATGCCTCATAGATTTTGCCAAATGTCGCTCCCGCCATTTATAAATTGCTGTTGTGATGTATTGCTCAAAGGGGTTGAATTTTACATGTTTGACATCTCTTCTTTGATCAGTCTAAGTTATTTTGAAAGTTTCTCGCTTTAGCTGGCTTGATGCTTTTATGCTGTTGTCTTACTAACACGTGGAGAATTGGCTTATCCTTATTCACTCTACACAGGCAAAGATCCCCGACATAGAGAAATGCTTGGATATAGTTGCTACTTTGCAAGCTAAGGAGGACAGCAGTGAGGTTTGTCCCAGTGCTATCGTTTTTAACTTTGAGTGAAATTTGCTTGATGTACTCTTAGACATTTGACAAGAGGGGTTGCTCTGATCCAACCGAGAGGTTGTGAGTTCGAGTCTCCCCAAGAGCAAGGTCGGAAGATCTTGGAGAGAAGGATGCCGGGGGTCTATTTGGAAACAGCCTCTCTACCCAAGGGTAGGGTAAGATCTGCGTACATACTACCCTCCCCAGACCCCACTAAGTGGGATTATACTGGGTGGTTGTTGTTGTTGTTGTTGTACTCTTAGACATTTGCATATTAGGTAATTCTTAAGTTGGTAGTCCACCTTTCGGTCTTACTAGTCTTAGGGTACACGCTTTGCGCGTGTATTT
The DNA here is from genome assembly GCA_034376525.1 of Nicotiana benthamiana. Lineage (NCBI taxonomy): Eukaryota > Viridiplantae > Streptophyta > Magnoliopsida > Solanales > Solanaceae > Nicotiana > Nicotiana benthamiana. The sequence goes on from CM067332.1 coordinate 73,287,415, forward strand.
TATCTCAAGAAGTATAATTTTCTTAAAAACTAACATAAATATTATTTTAAAATTAGTGTTTGATTTACATAATAAAAGTTAACAAAAAAAAAAAAGTATAAAATTATGAAAATGATGATTTGACAATCCTATTCAACTAACTCAATAAAGGAAGAAGCTCTCCCTATAAAAGTCCTCAAAATTCTAAATTTTTTGTATCACAACAACAACAACAACCACCCAGTATAATCCCACTTAGTAGGGTCTGGAGAGTATAGTGTGTACGCAGATCTTACCCCTATCCTAGGGTAGAGAGGTTGTTTCCAAATAAACCCTCGGCATCCTTCCCTCCAAGAACTTCCCACCTTGCTCTTGGGGAGACTCGAACTCACAACCTATTGGTTGGAAGTGGAAGTTGCTTACCATCAGAGTAACCCCTCTTCTATCACAAACAATATAAATTATTAATTATATTTATAATTTATCCAACATAAAAAGCATTAGGAAGAGTAAAAAAGTCGATCAAAATTTATGTTAATTTATACTTTTAAAATAGTATAGGCATAAATAGATTGATTATACTCGTTTATCAAAAAATTTAATGCAGATAGTGATGTGATTCTAAAATCAAAATCCATTTAAATTATAGTAAAATTTAATTAGTTAAATCTAATATTCTAGATATTACATAAAAACTTAAATCTCTATATAATATTTTAGCATAAATTATTGGTGAAAGAATAATTTATTTTTTTAAGGGTATAATAGTGGATATGTCAATCAACTTTATTTCTGTGGTAATTAATAACTCCATATACACCCATCAATTTCTAGGTTGTTAGGAATCACGAGTATTTTCTTATCTTTAGCTTAATAAATAGAACTTAACATTGTCGTCCCTGCTCTTTTCCTTTGTATGTGACTTTTGTTCCTCTGTAGCATTAATTGGGATTGTTTCGACACTTTGTGGCAGCCCTTCAATTACTTCACCTTGTACAACTGTATCGCTGCCTGCTGTCCGTTGATTTGGCATGACTAAAACACCTTGTGCATCCAAGTTTGGTTCATCTTGTGATTTAACATAGCTTGGCTTGCTTTGTTGTTGTATATGTACCTCATTCCTGCTCCTATTTCCACGGTTAGCGCTATAAGGATCACGACCCAAAATGTCAAAAGGATAACAAATCTGTTGTACTGCTCAATCTCATTTGTTTCTGCCCAGAATTGATGAGTAGTTGCCTAGAGTTAGGGATAGAAACATTATTTGTGACATTAAGGTTACTACTGGATCCCACTTCCTTCGGTGTGCTCAATTCTTCATTACTTTCGTAACCTCGATCGTCTCGAGGCACCACATTGTTTCCCTCCATGGAATCCAATAGTTTTCTTTCTTTTGCTGAGATGATTGCACTGGTATGAAAATGCACTTCATTGTTTGGATCAGTGGTTCCTACAATTTGCTGCCGGTTGGAATGAACAACAGCAGGGTCATCTTCCTGCTCTTTAACTCGATCAGCCCATGACTTGCTTTTAGCAACTATTAGCTTTTTTTGTTGTACTCCATGTGTAGTAGCAATAGCAGAAGCATTTTCCACTCCATCAGTTGAAACTGTAGGAATTGTATTATTAATTCCTTTTAGTGGACCCTTTTGAAACTGTGCGTTACATCCTGTAGCCGCGTGTGCCTCATTCAAATGGCTCGTTGAAAAAGCTGTAAAATGCTTCTTTTTTTCAAAATCACCTTGGACCACAGCATGACCCTCATTTTTGTCAACTTTTTCGGCTAGCTTTTCCATTTTATCAACATGTTCGGTCACATGTGGAGCACTTTGTTCCTTGGCAACTTTTGCCTTCCCTTTCTCTGCAGAATCTTCAATCACCAAACATAAATAGCCCACTGACTTGTTATTTAATTGTTGCAAACCATTATTCCCATCTTTTTTTCCATGTGATCCCACCCCAAATGTATCTTTCATCACATTCAAATCATGGCCCGCATGGACTACAATTTGTTCCAGTTTTTCGGAAATTTGCACAGTAGCATCTGCTCGTCGCACTCTTTCCTTAACATTAAGAATTTGTTTAGCATTTGTCTTTGTACTATTTACTGTTGTCCTTCCATTTTCCTGATTTTCCTCCTTATTTTCGGCCCTACCATTTGCAAATGCAACAGCCTTTCCATTATTCAAAATAGCCGAAAAATTTCCCTCTCCTCTTTCTAATGAAAAATTCCACACGGCCCACAGGCATGTTCATGCCACTTTTGCACATTTCCTTTTGCTTTTCCTCAATCGCATGGTCAAGATGGCCCACTCCCTTTTCCATTTGCTGCACTTTAATAATGTTTCCATTCCCATTATGTCCATTTTTGCCCACAGAACAATTTTGGACATCCTTTCCAGCTGTAGCGTCCGTTTGGTCTTCATTCACACGGTCATCCACTGCATTTTTTACTGTTTCCTCCATATTTTTGGCCATCTCCACTTCCTTTTCAGTTATTTGTTGAAAGTTACCATTCCCATTATCAACCAAGGGGCCTACAACATGTGAATGTATTTCATTTTCCACCATTGCTGCTTCAACTGGAACATTTACCCCATGCCTAGTTACTGCTCGATTCACCACATACCAACGCCCAGTTTTGTATTTAGTAAGGTTTGATTCCTTTGATGACTATGTCCAGTTTGTATCAAGGTCTACTGGATATATTAAATCCAAATGAGATGAATTTTTCTTCAGAACTTTCCCCTGGACTTTAGGCTTTAATCCTAGAGAAGAAACATCGAAATCAGTTGTGTGGATTTCCTTCCCAGACCTGCCACCCAATTTCTTTGCAAAGAAGTCGTTAATGTCGATCGCTTCTGCAGTAGGGAAACCTCACTCTGGTTTTCCATATGAAAACTTGACGATGACTGCTTGGTGAAGCTCTTCTTCTATGGTGAACTGATTAACCTCCTCCACTATGAATTCCACTCTTGGCTTCCCATGATCGAAAGTTACAGGACATAGCTCAAGTTTTGCTATTTTTGCGGCAGATTGTTTTGCTAGCAGATTTGAAGCATAAGATTGTTTTGCAGTATGATTTAGAATAGTTTCTGGAGCTTTTTGGGTTGTCTCTCCCACAACCAAAGGCTGGGGAGAGCTCAACGCAGCCATGGCTCCCCTAGCACATAAAACTCACCAATTCTAGAGTGAGAAGTAGAGAGAAGGCAAAGCAAAGTAGAGGATTTGTTTGGACACTTGGTCCTTCACTTCAAGTAAGTGCGGCGAGAGTTAAGGTTTTGTTAGACTTTTTGGACAAACATCCAAAGAAAATCAAGATTCACATCGTCGACAAAGTTTCAGGGAAGTCTGTGGAATTCTATCAAATGGTGGTGTATCATAATCTCCCAAAGTATTGCACCTGCTGTAACCATCAAGGGCATGCTGAACAAACATGTCGTTGGAAGATCGACGAAAGTAAGGATGGTGTCGTGGATGCAACTGAAGGGATGGATAGTATGGACAAGATGCAAGGCAATGCAAGGACTTATCTTACTGCAAAAACAAATATGCAACAGAGTGGAGATGGAGTTAATACTAGTGTTCATCGAGCTGTAGAAAACACTGCTGATGATCGAGCCAATATGGAAAAAACAGCAATAGATGCACAATTGTGTAATGGAGCTAACACTAGTGTTGATCGAGTTCTATTTGATCCTAAGGATAAAGCTGCTGGAAAAACATTTCATTCACATGTTGTTCAAGGGATAAAAAATACAAAAACTGGGCGCTGGTCTGTGGTGAATCGAGCAGTAACTAGGCATGGGGTACATGTTCCAGTTGAAGTAGCAAAGGTGGAAAATAAAATACATTCACATGTTGTAGGCCCCTTGGTTGATAACGAGAATGGTAACTTTCAACAAATAACTAAAAAGGAAGTGGAGATGGCCGAAAATATGGAGGAAACAGTAAAAAATGCAGTGGATGACCGTGTGAATGAAGACCAAACGGACGCTACAGCTGGAAAGGATGTCCAAAATTATTCTGTGGGCAAAAATGGACATAATGGGAATGGAAACATTATTAAAGTGCAGCAAATGGAAAAGGGAGTGGGCCATCTTGACCATGTGATTGAGGAAAAGCAAAAGGAAATGTGCAAAAGTGGCATGAACATGCCTGTGGGCCGTGTGGATTTTTCATTAGAAAGAGGAGAGGGAAATTTTTCGGCTATTTTGAATAATGGAAAGGCTGTTGCATTTGCAAATGGTAGGGCCGAAAATAAGGAGGAAAATCAGGAAAATGGAAGGACAACAGTAAATAGTACAAAGACAAATGCTAAACAAATTCTTAATGTTAAGGAAAGAGTGCAACGAGCAGATGCTACTGTGCAAATTTCCGAAAAATTGGAACAAATTGTAGTCCATGCGGGCCATGATTTGAATGTGAGGAAAGATACATTTGGGGTGGGATCGCATGGAAAAAAAGATGGGAATAATGGTTTGCAACAATTAAATAACAAGTCAGTGGGCCATTTATGTTTGGTGATTGAAGATTCTACAGAGAAAAGGAAGGCAAAAGTTGCCAAGGAACAAAGTGCTCCACATGTGACCGAAAATGTTGATAAAATGGAAAAGCTGGCCGAAAAAGTTGACAAAAATGAGGGCCATGATGCGGTCCAAGGTGATTTTGAAAAAATGAAGCATTTTGCAGCTTTTTCAACGAGCCATTTGAATGAGGCACACGCGGCTACAGGATGTAACGCGCAGTTTCAAAAGGGTCAACTAAAAGGAATTAATAATACAATTCCTACAGTTTCAAATGATGGAGTGGAAAATGCTTCTGCTATTGCTACTACACATGGAGTACAACAAAAAAAGCTAATAGTTGCTAAAAGCAAGTCATGGGCTGATCGAGTTAAAGAGCAGGAAAATGACCCTGCTGTTGTTCATTCCAACCGGCAGCAAATTGTAGGAACCATTGATCCAAACAATGAAGTGCATTTTCATACCAGTGCAATCATCTCAGTACAAGAAAGAAAACTATTGGATTCCATGGAGGGAAACAATGTGGTGTCTCGAGACGATCGAGGTTATGAAAGTAATGAAGAATTGAGCACACCGGAGGAAGTGAGATCCAATAGTAACCTTAATGTCACAAATAACGTTTCTATCCCTAACTCTAGGCAACTACTCATCAATTCTGGGCAGAAACAAATGAGATTGAGCAGTACAACAGATTTGTTATCTCATGACAGACAACTGTTGGATGCAATGCTAAATGCACATCCTTTTGACATCTTGGGTCATGATCCTTATAGCGCTAACCGTGGGAATAGGAGCAGGAATGAGGTACATATAAAACAACAAAGCAAGCCAAGCTATGTTAAATCACAAGATGAACCAAACTTGGATGCACAAGCATCCTTTTGACATTTTGGGTCGTGATCCTTATAGCGCTAACCGTGGGAATAGGAGCAGGAATGAGGTACATATACAACAACAAAGCAAGCCAAGCTATGTTAAATCACAAGATGAACCAAACTTGGATGCACAAGGTGTTTTAGTCATGCCAAATCAACGGACAGCAGGCAGCGATACAGTTGTACAAGGTGAAGTAATTGAAGGGCTGCCACAAAGTGTCGAAACAGTCCCAATTAATTTTACAGAGGAACAGAAGTCACATACAAAGGAAAAGAGCTGGGACGACAATGTTAGGCGACCTCCAATGAGAAATGCCAAGCTTAAGCAGGCCGCCCCAACTATATCAACAAAGTCCAATCGATCTAAAAAGAAATCATGAATTTTGAATACTTCTTGAAGAATTGAGACGATGTTGATAAAGAATTACAAATTGAAGAAATTACAAGGATCGACAAAAAGGGACATCATTTTAACTCTTTCATTATTTTAATCTGCCACTTTATTAGTATCCTGATATGTAATCTCATCACAGAGTATGTTATTAACTCTGTAATGATCATAGCTTATTTGGTCCTTTCAAGTTCTTATTTTTTACATGCTTGCTAGTAATGAGGTTTTGAAGCCTCAATAGGATTAGTACGGTAAGGTTAGTCCGGTTTTTGTTATATGGGTAACAACTCCGGCGCTATTGTCCCCCTTATTTGTATTTCTCCTAATTGTTGTAATTTTCTTTTCTGTTATTAATAAAAAACTATCCCTAGGCTCTGCCTAGTGGATTGCAAAAAAAAAAGAAGTTATTTTTATACGGATATTTGGTTTTCAAAGTTATAATAAGTAACCAAACAAGTAATTTCAAAAACAGTTCTATGTTTCAAAAACCAAATCTCGTTGTCTTCCAATAACTTAATATTTTGTCTTTGTTTATGGTTTTAAGTTCTATAAATATACTCAAAGTATAAAGTAAGCTATATGTTTATATCTAACCTTCGTGAGAGGGTTTAATTTGCTGGACAAAATTTATTCTATATGGAAGACATATATTTATAATGATCGGCTAATAGTTATTTATCCAATTGGAATAAGAGATATATTTATGCAAGTTAAATTTCACTTGGCTTTAAATTCCTAAATATTAGGAGTTTTTATTTAGTTCAAATAAGGAAAGATAAATACCAGAGTTTTAATCAATTTTAGATTCCTTAATATTGGGGAATTAATTAGAATGGCTATTTTGCCCAATGTGAACTCTATTTTTAGAGGATAAAAAAGGGGAACGATATTTTGCTAAAAGCCTTCGTGCTTTTAATATAGTATAGATTTATTTAGGTTTGTAATGTGAATGTGAAAAGCATAAAATTCTCAATTCAAAAATCTTATTTAGATGATATAGTGGTGAAGCAGTTCAGAAAGTTGGATACTTTCAGATGAGACTTACCGTGGGAGAGAGTTATCCAGTTTTCTCTAAGTACGGTGATAACTGCTATCAGCTAATGGTTGGACCCCTGCAACCCTGTATCCTTCATTAGCCTAACTTGGGCATCCTTGCCCATGGGTTAGAAATTAAGATAATAATGGTGCTGAAAGTACTATTTGAAGACGATTAAAAGGTTCAGGATTTTCAAGGAGCAACAACCAGAAAGTTTTTCTATTCTAGAGAGAAGTTAGAGTGTCTCTCTCTATAATACCTCCTTCTCTTGCTTTCATTCACTCCAACCACCACACTGTCACCATTCTATTGCTCCTTCAATGACTGCATTCCCGCTGTTCCATAATTTGCTTGGCCATTCTGTTTGAACTTTGAAGAAGTTATTTGTCTCAAATACCCAGTGAGATTTTACTAGGTATGTTGTTGTTGTTATTATTTGTCTCAAGTACCCAGTGGATAGTCGAAGTGCGCACACTAGACAGGACACAATCATATCAGAAAAATAAAAGGAAAAAGGGACAAAACTGACATGTCTCTGAAGAATGTATCATCTTTGGTCCATTCTTCCGCCATTTCTCACCTCCCTCTTTGATCCACTCACCAGCCCTATTGCAGTTGACATTTTTGTATTGGAATACCAATCAGGCTGCTAGATGAAGCTACTTTTGGAAACATTAGAAAGTGCTGAAACTCCCATCCATCTAGAATTTAACCTGCCAAGTTTTCTTTGAATTCCCCTTCCATTTTCTAGCACTATTTTTGTCATTGTAGAATTCAAGACCAAGTTTTCTGTTTCATACCTAAACGCGATTCTCCAATTCCCTTTAAATTGAATACTAATGTAGTGCTTGATGCCAGTTCACTATTTATTGTCTCTTCCTTTAACAGAGCTACTGACGAGTTGTAGTTGCAATCATTTGTTTGAAGGATGTTTATTTGTGAACTTGGCAACTCTAAGATGATGACAGCAAAAGGGGAAGAGGTAAAGGAGAATAGGAAGGGAGAATTGGAGTATGGGGTCCTTTTCTCTCATGTTTAACCTCAATACATATTTTTTTGTCACTCCATAATCTTTATGGAGATATATTTTACTCTATAGATCACTTTGCTCAAAGAAGTTTCTCTTGTTGGTTAAGTTTAAAATTTGATGGGTAAGAATTGGATGGCCCATTGCTTAAACTGCATTACTTTAAGAGTTGAATTGGTTACTTTTAAATGGCCTAAGCAGAAGTCAGATAAGGTTTCAATCATTTCTCCCTGGTTTACTTCACTAATAACTTCCAGCCGATGTTCAGCCCCAGAAATTTAACTTGCCATGTTTAATTTGATCTTGGTTTGTCTCGTTGGTTGTAGGCACTAATCGCTGACTTTGAAGTGGCAGAAGGTATTTATGCCCGGGCTAAGATTGAAGATGCTGAATCTGTGTGCTTATGGCTAGGGGCAAATGTTATGCTGCAGTATTCATGTGAAGAGGTATGTAACTAGCTAGTGTAAGATTTCGGAAGTATGCACTCTTGGATATTTAGACAAGAGGGGTTGCTCTGATGGTAAGCAACCCCCACTTCCAACCGAGAGGTTGTGAGTTCGAGTCTCCCCAAGAGCAAGGTGGGAAGTTCTTGGAGGGAATGATACCGGGGGTCTATTTGGAAACAGCCTCTCTACCCTAGTGTAGGGGTAAGGTCTGCGTACACACTACCCTCCCCAGACCCCACTAAGTGGGATTATACTGGGTTGTCATTGTTGTTGTTGTTGTTGTTGCACTCTTGGATATTTGAAGTATTGGTCTTCCCATCTTGTTCACTGTACAGGCTTCTGCCCTTCTTCAGACAAACTTGGAAAATGCAAAAGCCAGTTTAGAAGTTCTTGTGGCTGATCTACAATTTCTGAGGGATCAAGTGACTATAACTCAGGTCAGTTCTGCTCTGATTCTCATCTGATTAAGAACTTAGCTTGTATTCAAGTGCTGCTGGCTTGCAAGCTGTTGCCTGTAAATTAGCTTAAGTAGACGTTTAGTTACTCCTTACTGATTTTACATTTGTTAGGAAATATACCACTAATTTTTACTGATGTATTTGGTGAATGTACCTAATTATGGAACTTGGCAATTTCTCAATTATTTATCTAATTGATGTTAATTACTTATTTTACTTCATATTTGGAAACACCACGATTCTGGTATGCTAGTTGTTGCTATTAGTTTCTTTTGTGCTTATTCTTTTAGTTGCTATGGCTCAGGTCACAACTGCTCGTGTATACAACTGGGATGTACATCAACGTCGACTTCGACAAGCTACTACTCCCAAAGAATCATGAGAAACACATATCTTTCATTGAAGGAGGTGGTGGTAGATGTTGCTTCACAGAGTACGATTCAGATCTTTTTGTTTCATCTTTGTAGGTTGATTTTGAAACTATCCGTGCAAAGATCATATCGGTTTGGTTTTGCCATCATTAATGGGTTCAATCTTTCAATTTCGGCTTCGTAACTACGAGTAATAAACAAATATGTGAATTTGCCAAAGAAACAAAATGTGAGTTGGATGAGTTTATGGTGCCTTTGTGAGACAATTTACATTGTAATGATACAATTTTTCGGGAAGATTGTTGAATCATGGGATAACTACGCATTTGCTGCTAACGGACTAACCCTGTTCAACCCTGACCACGTCAGTAATTCAAGCTTAAACCTTGTCTTTAGAGTGCTTTCCACCAAAGCTATGAATGAGAGCTAGATTTTATAAAGTTATGTATGTGTAAGTCTAAAGAGCGAGAGTTTTAAAATTCTTAACTGCGAATGATTATACATTCACCCCATGCGGCTGTGTGTCTCATACGATTTGAAAATATATTTGCTCACATTCAACTTCACAAACGTACTCGTCAGGCGACTATAGATAATGTTGCTGGTGCCACATTCTATGTTGGAGTCGCTCAGCTAGAAATACAGGTTCTTATTTATTCATTTCTGCATAGCACATTTTAATTTATTGTTGCTTCCTGCGACTCTGCTTAAACAAAATGAAAGCAGAATATGATGTGGTAGCTGGTGTTTAAATTGAATGGCATAAGGAGGAAAAGACAGTACCATGCTACTTTTCTATATACAGTCAAACCGCTCTATAATAGCTTCGTTTGTTTCGATATTTTTTGGCTACTATAGTGAAGTGTTGTTATAGAGGACATATATTCTAACATAATATATTAATCGATTCCGAGCAAACTTGACTTTTATACTGAACCGATGTTATTGAGAAGTCTGACTTGTAAAGCTAAGTGCACTAGTATTTGTGGAAAGTGTTTATCCAGATTCCAGATTTACTTATTCTAATTTCTAAGTATAAAGTTTTCTATTATAACTGGCGGTCATTTGTATGCTAAGAGACAGAGACTCTGACCTGTTTTCTTGTTTTTATGTTGTTTTCAAATGTACCATAATGTTAGTAGCCGCATGTACTGGTTTGAATTCACACACTAGGTCAATACTCAATATGATTTTAGTTCACATACTTCTGTTCTAAGCATGGCTTTACTGAATTATCAGAAAACGCGTCTGGTGCCATTGGGGTGGGAGAGGGGGGAATTGGCGGTGCGCAGGCGTAGAGGCAGAATTGACGATAAGGGGATTCAAAAGAAATGCTAAAATCTCCAAGTTGGGGGTTAAAAAGTTAAAACTCATGACTTAGAACATTTTTTTGAACCCCCTTTGCCATTGAATTAGAAACTTTCTTAGATTAGCGATTTACGTAATTTTTTTCTAGTACTTGTTCCCAGTGTGACTTTTTAGTAAAGAGGATCCAATTGACCACCATTGGGATGATGTCGCTCCATTGGGGTGGGGTATAGTAATACAATAATGTACACAACAAATTCAGTGTAATTCTACTAGTAAGGTCTGCGGAGGGTAATGTCTATGCATACCTTATCCCTATCTTGAGAAGGTAAAGAAGTTGTTTCCAGTAGATTTTTGGCTCGAGTACGGTAATAGAAAAGGGAGCAAAATGCAGCTGAATTGACGCCCTTTTTGACAAAGTAATTGTTCCCTGATGGTGATCTTTGTAGTATTTCAAAACTACGTGTTGACAAATTTAATTGATATAGAAACTAGTTTGCATCAGAACTTGAATGCTTTTGGACCATGGACATATTCTTTCTCAAAAACCAAGTACTTTTTCCATGTAAATACAAACATATCTCTGTCTATTAAGTAATTAGCTAGTGAAAAAGACTACTCTTCTACATGCGATGACTAATGCTTTCTTGACCTTCTTTTCTATGTTGTATAATATCGAAGTCTAAGGGAAGAAAGTTGACGTAACCTTTTCTTATGGCCTTTTACACTCGGTACTGTCCAACGCTGAGAAACATGAAAACAGGCTAGTTGGCAAAGACTATCTTTGCTTGCAACCTAGTAGTAGGTATCCTAGTAGAAGACTCAGGGGTGGACACCACTCTTTGCTTGACTATGAAAGCATCAAGACAAATGTTGTCGTGATCCTCCTCATCACTTGACCTCATCGCAAGAATTTGGATGTCCAAGGGCTCAACAACAAATGCAGGAGCAGAACCTAGGAGTGAGAACCCTGACATGTTTTCTCCGGAGAGGGGTCAGGTTCCTCACGAGAGGGCCTAGTAATTTTTGCTAGTGCAGAGCCCTCAACAGCCACCACGGCTCCTTCTTCCCCCATACCCTGTATCTTGTTCTTCTGAAAAATTATCTCATGTAAGACTCCATCAGTAGATACCACAAAGATGGTCGCGATATTTTCTTCCTCAATAGGCTTCATGGCCACCAAATAATCTGAAACAACAATGGCGAAAACCTCTGCGGCCTTAGGACTTTTACCCAGTTCTCCACTTTTCCCTTGATCAATGGGAACCTCAGAAGATAGAGAAGAAGGATAAATTTTTTTAGGGGTTTCTAAGATAGTCGTCTTAGAGAATGAATGGTTATAGAAGACTCATTAAGGACGGAGGGCTCAATGGGTTCTTCAGCGTTAGAGATGACTGAGGCGGGAATTTCGGGGTTGGTGTCATCTATTGAAGAGATAGAAAGAATGGTCTTTGGAGATGTTCTAATGGAGGACTATGGTTTGTGAAGAAAGGAGAGGATTTTTAATGAGAGAGGATGATTATGAAGAGAGAGATAGGAACCGGTTCTGAAACGGCAGTTGTGCCTTGGAGAGATGCAACGTTTCAGAGGGAGATGGAACGATTTGAAGTGAAGATACGTGACAGCAGAGTTTGAAAAGGTGGATGAAATGGCAGTTAATATTTGTACCTTTTCAAGATGTCTATTAAAGAATAGACAGAACTACTGACCTTTGGTATAAGAACCGGGTTCTTGACCTATCATTGAAAATATCAATCCTCTTTTATCATCCATGCAATGTATCTACAACTTCTATACTCATCATGCATGTTTACCTGCAATGGTATTGAAGTGAGTTAGACTTGGCCAGAAAACACTTTGTCTAGTTTTACCTGAAGGTGATTTTCATAGCCAATTGATGAGGAATCAGGTTCTCAATTGGGCTTCAATAGCCCCAGCTTCCCCTTGTTTCTTTCAACATATTCCCTACTTAATGTTTGGTGAAGATATTTGTAATTTAGTTTTTTGTGCTGTAGAACTTCATACATATCAGCCATTTCTCCACATTGTCCCTCAGATAATGATCTCTCACATCAATATGTTGGTTCTTTTGTGTTGAACTGGATTCTTGTCCATGTTGAGTGCATTAGTGTTATCACATAGAAGAGGCACACACTTAGTAAACACCCCAAAATCCTCCAGTTGCTGCTTAATCCATAGGAGCTGAGCACAACAGGATGCTGCAGCCATATATTCTGCTTCTGCTGTTGAAAGAGACACTGAGTTTTGCATCTTTGTGCCCCGAGGGATGAGACATGACATGTGTCCTTTTAAGGTATCTCAAAATTCTTTTGGCCGCCTTCAAAGGAGATTTCTTGGGATTTTATTGAAACCTCGCGCATAGCCGCACACTGAAGACAATATTGGGTCTGTTGGCAGTGATATAGAGAAGGGACCCAATAATGCCTCTATACATAATTTGATTCATAGGAGATCCAGTTTCATCCATGCCCAGTCGAGTAGCCGTTGCAATGGGATCGTCTATTACTTTTGATGCTTCAATATCATACCTATTCAAGAGCTCCTTGATGTATTTATGTTGACGAATGAATGTACCATTTGTGGACTACTTCACTTGAAGACCCAAGAAAAAATTTATCTCCCTCATCATACTCATTTAAAACTCACTTCCCATGAGCTTTGCAAATTATTCACACAGAGAATCGACTGTTGCCCCAAAAATGATATTATCAACATAGAACTGAACAATAAGCAGGTTCCTTCCCCGTTTATTTAGGAACAAGGTGTTGTCAATTTTTCCTCTTATAAAACCATTTTCTTAGAGTAACTTTGATAGTCTTTCATACCAAGCTCGAGGAGCCTGCTTCAGCCCACTTCAATACTTTGTCCAGTTTAAACACATATTCAGGGTGTTCATGACATTCAAACCCCGAAGGTTGCTTCACATAGACTTCTTCCTTAAGAAGTCATTCTGAAATGCACTTTTGACATCCATTTGGAACAAGGTGAATTCCATATGAGATGCAAAAACGATTAGGATTCTAATAGCTTTCATACGAGCGACCGAAGCAAATGTTTCATCATAATTAATCCCTTCCTCTTGATTGTAGCCTTGAACCACTAGTCGGGCCTTATTCCTTTTAGTGTTGCCATATTCATCAAGCTTGTTCCTGAATATCCACCTGGTTCCTATAATGGTTCGATCTGAGGGTCTAGATACCAGGTGCCAGACATTGTTCCTTTTAAACTGATGCAGCTCATTATGCATGACTGTAATTCAATCTGCATCTTTCAGGGCTTCCTTGATATTTTTGGGTTCTATTTGGGAGAGAAAGGCTAATAAGGCAAGTGAATTTCTGTCTTTTGACATGGTTTGCATTCCAGAATCTAGATGAGTAATTATGTTGACAAGAGGATGAGAGCTTTTGTGTTTTCAGTTGGGCATTTGAGGATCATTTGTAGAGGAGCTGGGTTTATTTAACTGGATCTCTTGTGTTCTTCTCTCAGGTACTAGTGGAGTACCTTGTACTGCATCAACCACTTTTTCTTCAGCTTCAGTGGTGGTAATTGAGGTACCTGGTTCCACTGAAGAGGAGGCAGCATTGTCTCCACTCGGCTCCTTCACTTGGCTCATCATATTTGCCTTTCCATTTGCCATGTCAATGACTTTACTAGGAACCAGTAAGGGCTCTCCATCTTGATCATCTTTTGCATTTTCTCACAGGAAGTACATGACTCATCAAAGAGAATATGAACACTTTCCTCAATATATTGTTGTATATCTTGTAAGCTTTGCTTTGATAGAATAACCCAGAAAGATTCTTTCATCACTCTTTGCATCAAATTTGTCAAGCTGATCCTTTCCATTGTTGAGAACATAATATTTGCACCCAAATATTCTTAGGTGAGACAACTTGGGTTTCCTTCAATTCATCAGCTCATAGGGGACTTTGTTCAGGAGAGATATGATTATGCACCTATTCACCAAGTAGCAGACAATGTTGATAGCTTCAGCCCGGAAGTTCTTCGCAATCTCACGATCGATCAACGTTGTTCTTGCCATTTCTTCAAGAGTTTTATTCTTCCTTTCACTACTCCATTTTGCTGGGGGTTCTTGGAGCTGAAGAGTAGTGAGTAATGCAATTTTCATTGCAGAACTCATCAAATTTGGCATTGTCAAATTCTGTTCCATGATCTGATCTAATACATACGACTCTAGACTCCATCTTTAATTGGATTTTCTTCACAAAATCCACAAACACTTCAAAGGTTTCATTTTTAGTTCTAAGAAACAGAGTCCACATGAATCTGGAGTAGTCATTCACTATCATAAACATGTATTTTTTTCCTCCCTAGTTTGACTCTCATAGGGCCACATAAATCCATATGCAAAGGATCGAGTGACTTTGAGGTGCTTACATCCTTTTTAGACTTAAAAGAGGACTTCACATGCTTTCCTCTAGCACAAGCATAACATACTTTCTGTACTTTGAACTTTGACATGGGCAAACCATGAACCACGTCCTTCTGAATTAATTTTTTTAGAAGAGAGAAACTTGTGTGCCCCAATCTTCTCTGTCGGAGTTCGGCATCATCATCAACAGCTTTCAGATAACTCAGATCACCACTTTGTATGGACTCGAAATCAGCAACATAGATGTTCTTGTATCTCTTGGCCATAAGTACCACTTCACCAGTTACAAGATAGTAACTTTATATATCTTGGACAAGAACTTCACCTTGTTTACTTTATCACAGACTTGAGAGACACTCAAGAGACTGTACTTATGACCATTAACATATTACACATTATCAATAGAGTGAGTGAGTGATTTTCTGGCTTTTCCAACTCCAAGAATGTTCTCATTTTTTCCATTGCCAAAGGATACACTCCTTCCTTGCAGGGCTTTTAGTGAAAGAAAGTCCATGGTGTTCCCAATCGTGTGCTTTAAACATCCACCATCCATGAACCAGTGTTGACTGCTTCCTCTCACTGTTCCCTGTATACAAGGGATCAAGAGTTAGTTGTAGGAAACCAAGAAAGTTTGGGTCCCTTGTAGTATGCAAGAGGATGAATAAGAGCTCTTTTAGTCCATGCAGGTAATATGCGTTTTTTGAGAGTGGAACCTGGTCCTTCTTTAGTAGTTACAGTTTCAACAAACACTTTGTTTTTCTGAATGGCATGGACCCTGGCTTGGGAATTTTCCTTGAAATACCCATTGTTTCCACAGTGAGGTACACAACCAGTTATCTGGTATAGTAACATACTTGCTATAGGGGTTGTAAAGGATTTTCTCCCTTTCCCTATTCAATGCATGTTTCCACCATTATTAACGTACATGAGAGTGATGGCTCCTAAGGACCAGTTCCACTTTAGGGACTTTTCAAGATCATTTTTTAATCTTTCCAGCTTAGTCTAGGGATGCTTGTTTTTCTCAGATCCAACACACAAACTAGTTCTCACAGCCTTCAACTCATTTTCAAGCCTAATGTGTTCCTCACTAGCTACCTCTTTTCCTTTTCTAGAATTTTCAGGTTTTAACTCAGTCCCTAGTCCCTCAGTTGTTTCCCTTAGGTATACAATCACTATCAAAAGATCATTTCTCTCTTTCTCATTCTCAGTCACTCTCTTCATTAAGGCTTCTCTTTCTTTTTTGAAGTTTTCAATAGTTTCCTTATGATTTGTAGTTAAGTCATCTCTTTCATGTTCTACGTTAGCATTCTTTTTGGTTTAAACAAATTTTTCTTTCTCCAGCTCGCAAATGGTTTCCTTGAGATCAACTACACACACTACCAGATCATCTCTAGTTTATTCAGCTTCTCCTATCTCTAAGGTCAAGGCATCATTATCCTCCACAAGATTACGATAGGCATCAATCAGTACGCTAGCTAAAGACATAAGTTTCTTAGGGGATTAGGATTTTAGATTTCTCTGAACATCCCTGAAGTTTACCTCACTGTTGTCATCGTCTTCATCATCATCTGATTGGGCCATCAAAGCAAATATTGAATCATATTCATTTTCCCCACTTTCAACTACCATCACAGAGCCATCGCCTGCATCAGTTTCATCTTCAGACTCACTAGAGGAACCCCTCCCCCCATGCTGCAAGAACCTGTTTCAGCACATTGTCAGTAGATCTTTTCCTCTTGAAGTACTTGTTAGGAACATGTTCCTCTTGGCTACTTTCTCAAGATTGTACTTGGAGTACTCTTGCTTCAGTAGAGGACAATCTTTGATAAAGTGTCCAGGTTTTTCACAGTTATGGCAGAGATTATAGTTCTTTGGTTTGCTGGAGTTGCTCCTTTATGGTACTCCTCCGTTCCTTCTGACCATATTCTAAAATCTTTTGGCTAAGTAAGCCATGTCACCGTCCTCCTCACTCGAGTCCTTGCTATTAGATTTGAGTACCAGACTTTTTTCTTTCTTTAGTTCTCTTCTTTCACTGTCTATATTCCTCTTCATATTGTAGGTCTTCAGATTTCCAACCAGCTCCTCTATGGTCAGCTCCTGTAGGTCTTTTGATTGAGTAATAGAATTTACCCTGCTTTCCCAAGAACTGGGTAGGATATTGAGAATCTTTCTCTCTAGTTTGTTCCTAGGAATAGTTTCACTAAGTGAGTGTAACTCATTTATGATGGAGGTAAATCTTGTGTGCATATCTTGAATAAATTCATCGTCCTTCATCCTAAAGAGTTCATACTCGGTAGTGAGCATATCAATCTTAGATTGCTTTACTTGAGTGGTTTCCTCATGTGTTGTTTGTAGAGCTTCCCATATCTCCTTTGCAACTACACAAACAGAAATTCTATTGTATTCATCAGGTCCTATTCCACATACTAAAATATTTTTGGCACAAAAATTTTTCTCCACAACTATCATGTCTGTATCGGTGTATTCTTTTCTAGTTTTTGGAATTGGCAATGGAAGTTCTACAAGAGCCTTTGTTGGGATGTAATGACAATCACATATGACATCCTACAACTCAGAATCTACAGCTATGATAAAATCATGTATTCTTGTCTTCCAGCACCCATAGTATTGCCCATTGAACTTGGGTGATCTGTATGTAGATTGACCTTCTTCAAAATTTAGTGGAGCAGCAATACAGATCCTTCCTAGCTGTTAGCGTGATAAGAGAAACCTGCTCTGATACCAATTGTTAGTTTATATGAGTCCACCAAACTATAGATTACCTGGTCCTCTATGAGTTTCCTCTGAGAATACTAATAAAACAGTAAGTAAATGAGACATGAGATTTTTACGTGGAAAAATCCCACTTATGGGGACAAAAACCACATCCTACACTTGTAGGATTTCAACTTCACTAACTTGTAAACACTCTATTACAAGCCACTTTATAATGACTTTATTACAAAGACTTTAACTCAACTAACTTGTGATACACTTACCACAAGCTACTTTGTCACTCACTAGTTACAAAGACTTTAACTTATGACTAACTCTAGTCACAACATAAACTCAGAAAGTTTATGATTTCACAAAGGGGTTCCTAAGCACGCTTCTAGCCAAGAAATTTAGGAATTACAATAAGAACAATCACAAAGTTACAACTCAACTAAGGACAATAGAATGCTCGATCTAGGAACTGGTCCATAGTAGCATTTAACTTTGTTCTTCAAGCTCGTGAGAATTAAGTTCACTATTTTTCAGAAGACTTGAATGCTTAAAGTGAAGTCTCAAGTATTCAAGTGATGTTTTGTTATAATGCTCTGGTTAATACACCCTTGATGGCATCACTTGAATGATGTAAGCACTTGGTAGGTCAAAAGGCAAGTAACTGCAGAACTGCTGCGCTGTTTCTGTGGCAGTCAATTTCCAGCTGTGCACAGTTGGCTTTCGTACTGTTGTCAGGGAAACACAAGGGATCACGTCCTTAACCTGTTTCTCTATTTTTTTTACACTTGCAGCAATTCACATTAGTTGGAGTCTGGCTGGAATCCGTTCATTTGTAATGTATACCAAGTATGTCAGGTGCCCTATCTGGTTCTTGATAGTAAGTTTGTTAGATTATCAAAACATATGACAAAAATATTGAGAACCCATCACGAATGTAAATAGTTTCTGTCATGAGGTAAAAGAAAAAAATGTCTCATTATAGAAGTATTATGCTAAAAAAAATTTACAAGTACTCATTCAAAAATAGTCACAGTTTCAAAAGTAATCGAAATTTTGCCACTTCTCATGTAAAGATAAATCTGAACGATAATACCGTTCAAAATCTGAAAAATACTTCAGCATTGTATACTGGAGTTTCAGCATAAGTATACTAGAACTCCAATATTTTATAATAGAGTTCCAGCATAAGTATACTAGAACTCTAGCATAATATACTGGAGTTCCAGTATAATATACCGGTCCAATATAATATGTTGGAAGTTCATACACAGGTGCTCTAATCTCCAGTATACTATGCTGGAACGTTCGCGTGTTGAAGTTCCAGCATAATATGCTGGAAGTTCATACACATGTGCATCGATCTCCAGTATATTATGTTGGACCGGTCCTTCTTACAGATAAATAGTGGTTATTGACTTCGCAAAAGAAGGCTATTTTTTAATAACCAATACGAAAATTGGCTAGCCCGTACTATTTTAACAAACTTATTTTTACTCAATATTTATACCAAACAAATAAATACATAACACTTTCCCTGCATACAAATTATTTATCACTTAATCATAGTTAGGTAATATGTGTGCGCACTTTAATTGGTCACTAATCTATTTGACGTAAATATCGAATGCGAGTAAATAGTTACCTAAGTATTATAATAGAATAAAGAAATGCCATGGCCATTACCATTATGAGAAAAAAACAGTGCATTATATATATAGAATAAAGAAATCCCCATTCCCATTGCCATATTGAGATAAAAAGAAGAATAGTCAGATGGAGATAGATCTGACGAATCCAAACATAAGGTGGGAAACGAAAAGCCGCGTGAAACGCAAGTAAATCCTGGCCTGTGGAAATAGAACATAGACATTAAATTCATTTACGAGTTTAAGTTATATATACACTAGTGTACAAAATATTTACAAGATAATTATACGTAAATCATAATGATAAATAATACTCACTAATTAACAATCTGATAAAGATAGTTGTAACTTGCTATCACATATTAAATTTATATTGCCATAGTAAAAAATTCATACTCTATATATATATATATATATATATATATATATATATATATATATATATATATATATGTATATATATATGTATATATATATATATATGTATATATATATATATATGTATATATATATATATATATGTATATATATATATATGTATATATATATATATGTATATATGTATATATATTATATATGTATATATATATATATATGTATATATATATATATATATATGTATGTATGTATATATATATATATGTATGTATGTATATATATATACTCTCTTCGTTTCATATTAAATGGTTCACTTTCCTTTTTAATTTGTTCTAAAATAAATGACATATTTCTAAATTTGGAAATAATTCAACTTTACACTCTTTATTTTACTCTTTTTGCCTTTAATAAGAAGTTTTTATAGTCACATAAATAGTATGGCTTCATAAACCTTTTACCCCTTAATATTTTAAAATTACAAATTTTAAAAATCTTCTTTTTAAATTTTTTAAATTTCGTATTAAAATAAACTAGCTTAAACAATATAAATGAACCGAATATATAATAACTTAAATGGCTACATCATTGGCTAAGCAGAAACCACGTCGACAAGTAGGGGTGTACATAGTCCGGGTTGACTCGGATTTTTTATTTACCAAACCAAACCATTTATCTCGGATTTTTAAATCTATACACCAAACCAAACCTATAATAGTCGGGTTTTTCAGTCTCGGATTTTCTCGGGTTTCTCGGATTTTTCGGGTTTCTCAGGTTTTTCTTAATTCACTGTGAAACTACTGTAAAGATTTATTGCACATTGCTAAACAACTGGAATACATATCACAACTGGAACACATTGCTAAAAAGATATAGCAAGACACAAATTACATTCACACAAAATTCTATGTTGCAAAAATACATGAAATTGGCCATAATCCATAGCAGCCAGTGTGCACAGGATGGATACATATCACACTGAACAAAAATGAAAATCTGGACAGCAGCTAGGAAATTTTGTGATAAAGAACAGAACAGATTAACTATCTGATAAAGATAGTTGTAACTTGCTATCACATATTAAATTTATATTGCCATAGTAAAAAATTCATACTATATATATATATATATATATATATATATATATATATATATATATATATATATATATATATATATATATATATATATATATATATATATATATATATATATATATATATATATATATATATATATATATACTCTCCGTTTCATATTAAATGATTCACTTTCCTTTTTAATTTGTTCTAAAATAAATGACATATTTCTAAATTTGAAAATAATTCAACTTTACACTCTTTATTTTACTCTTTTTGTCTTTAATGAGAAGCTTTTATAGTCATATAAATAGTATGGCTCCATAAACCTTTTACCCCTTAATATTTTAAAATCACAAATTTTAAAAATCTTCTAGCGAATATATAATAACTTAAATGGCTACATCATCGGCTAAGCAGAAACCGCGTCGACAAGATTCGCATGTTCATTTGTCTCTAAACAATACAGTAACAACATTGTTGTTGGATTCGAAAAAACTATATATGAAGTTATGAACCGTCTGTTTGCCATGTTCATGGATATTGGATTTTAAGAGGTAGTGGCAAAATGGTTAAACGAATCATTCGTATTATTTATTAAAAAAGGGTTGGATAATGTGTTTTTAATAAATGAGTTAAAAATAAATAGGAATCATATTATTTATTTAGAAAAACGGACAATCAATGAATAAACAATGAAAATTTTTATATTTGTAACGCCTCAAATTAGAAGTTTCTCAAGTTGAAGAGGCTAAAAATTTTACCAAAAGTGATTATATTTAAAAGTTATGGATCAAGGGCGGCTCTAGGGTACGTGAAGCTCTTACCTTAGGCCCCCAAATATTTAAGGCCCTAAAATTATAAAGAACAATTATATCATTATATAATATATGTAATTTTTATTTATACAATTATTGATAAAATATTTAAAATTTTAATTTTTTTTAAAATTTGGTAGAGGTAGGCTTGAGATAAAACATTTCACTCATTAAATTAAATAATATATTTACCTTCTCATCAATTCTATTTTTTTCTTTATGTATCTTGTTTTTTCATAGTTTTTACTATTTTACTTTCTAATTTAAACTCAGATTCTCTAAATTAACTATTTCTTTTTGTCATATTTGATTGATCCACACATAGAAAGTAAGTTCTTTTGTGTCTATCGTTTTTAACTAAAAAAATTTCCCAAGATAAGTGTATACAAGTTTCAAATTACGATGGATAATAGGGTCAATCTTTTTACTATTTTCACTTAACGCTATATTTTTGTACATAGACAAGAGGGGTTGCTCTGATGGTAAGCAACCTCCACTTTCAACCAAGAGGTTGTGGGTTTGAGTCTCCTTAAAAGCAAGGTGGGAAGTTCTTGGAGGGATGGATACCGGAGGTCTATTTGGAAACAACCTCTCTACTGAGAGTAGAGGTAAGGTCTGCGTACAGACTTTCCTCTCCAAACCCCACTAAGTACAATTATACTGGGTTGTTGTTATTGTTATTGCTATATTTTGTACATGGGATAGTTTAATACCACATTATGTGCGCCTAGCCCACACATTACATTGCTCTCTTACAACTAGACCAAAGCCATGTAAACTTTTTTTCTTATATATATTATATAGATTTTATGATAGAAATTTCAGGGTTTTCTAATATATTTTAGTTTTAAACTACTAGTTCCGTTGAGCCGTTCCGGTTAATGTTCAACAATTATTTTTAGATCGTTGCCCTATGAAAGTGTTCTACAACCAGCTTCATTCATATTTGGTGACTAAATAACTCGATCACTGATTGATGTTTTATCTTAACCGAAACTCTATAAAATTTGATTGAGAATAGGCGGGCATGTGGCTCAAGTAGGAGACTAGTAATGCTTTGATATAGATCCACAAAATTTTCAGTAATGAATTTTATTATTTTATTTCAAGTTAGACAATATTAAAGTTTGCAAAAAATAAAAAATAAATAAAAAATCTTGGACAAAAGAAAGAAAGAATGATTGTCTACTCTTTAATACTAAAAATATTTTTGAACTTTGAATTAAATTACTTAAATTTATATATTAGTAAATGTCTTTTTTTCCACAACAATATCAAAGGTAACATATTTGAAAATGCATATCTAGCATCTTATTTATTTAAATTACATCTTTCTAATATAAATAATAATAATAATAATATGTGAAATTAAACGTTTTATCATTTAAGAATATTTATACTACAAATAACAAATATGAAAAAAATGACAACACTAACTTCATTACCCTTTTTACCTGAATCATATTGACTTGCCCCGCCTATTTGTCATTCCTATATGGAGGTAAGATTTTGTTGCTCAATAGCTCTATTAATACTAACAAATATTATAGTGAGAAAGATAGAATTCCTCCAACTTTTTAGAGCTGGTAGGTTCAAGATTTGAAAACGATTTTTTTTTGGTAAAGAGCATTCACCCATTTAGTAGGCCTTACACGGCTCAAATTCAAATTCGTCGGGACCGTAATTCTAATACCAGAGACTAGATAGAGGGACAAGTGCACATATATAGTCATTTCTAGAAATGTTATTTAAAAATTAGCTAGTATTTATTTTGTTCTGAATTTTCACACTAAAAATTCTAACTTCATAACAATTCAAAATATTTTTATCTCGAAAATTTAAAATAAAAAACTAAAATTTAGGATGTACTAATTAATTTTTAAATTACGGCTCTTGTCATTTCTACCCAGCTAGATAGAAAACAAAAAAAAAATAAAGCTATGATATCCTTTCATTTTCTCCCCTGGCAAAGTTTTGGAGGCTAAGAAAGTCCAGCAGGATGTGTATCACGCCTAAATTTATTGTGATTTTTAAACATTATTATTCACTATTTTATGTACATGATTTCTTCGTGCATCACCTTAATTAAACTCTCATCAATTTTGTCACATGATTGTACAATTAGGTCTGATATAAATGTCTAAAAATCTTTTAATTGGCTAAAGTTAGGCAACAAACAATAGATGAGAACAATGAGGCAAATGTTTAATACTCTTTTTGCTCTATAATAAGTGACTAATTTATCTTTTATTTCAATTCAAAATAAGTATTTATTTATATAATCAAGAATTTAATTTATTTTTTCAAAATTATTCTTATGTATATATTCCTAAAAAATCTTTTACTCCTCATATTAAATTATGCTTCAACATTAATTAAGGGTAGTTTAATTATACTAACTATTTTTATGTAGAATTTAATTTTTCTTAACGGGTATGCCCAACGTAAATTGGTCAGTTATTATAGACCGAAGGGAGTATATTTCATGACGGCATGGTAAAATGTATATTGTCCCATTTTTTTTCCTGATACGATATTCGATTTACGTATTAAAACTCTGACTAATTTAAATTC
Source organism: Nicotiana benthamiana (assembly GCA_034376525.1). Classification (NCBI taxonomy): domain Eukaryota; kingdom Viridiplantae; phylum Streptophyta; class Magnoliopsida; order Solanales; family Solanaceae; genus Nicotiana; species Nicotiana benthamiana. Next base: position 73,311,465 of record CM067332.1, read on the forward strand.
ACAGCTGCGCAAGACTAAAAAGTGCTCCTTAACAATTTTTTAATGCTTCAACCAACACTTACAATATTATTTGTGATCATTAATATAAAAACTTTGCATAAAAACTTTAATAATAATAATAATAATAATAATTATTATTATTATGACTTAAGATTGGGGACGGACATTCTTGTTTCCCAACAAAGAAATTTGCATTAAAAAAATGGAAAAAGCAGAAGGTTTTAAGAGCACACATGTTCCCTTTAAGTTTCCCTCGAACATGTAAGCAAAGGCAGTTCACAGTCTTCCCGGTAACCGGTCAACAACAACGCGTAAGAAAGCGTCAACTATTTGGCTGAAGCGGTGGTCTTCTTCCCCACATTATTGCCAACACTTCTCTCCTTTTCCCTTCAACACTCACCTGCTAATTCTGCCTTATGGTCTTAGTTAATTTAATTCAATTAATCAAATTAATTAGACTAATGAGAAACTTTTTATTAGTTATTTTAATTCAAATTTTTGAGTTAATATTAAATAATTTGGAAGGTTACTTTTGTGTTAGATAGCTGGTAACAACAACAACAATAACAACCCAGTATAATCCCACTTAGTGGGGTCTGGGGAGAGTAGTGTGTACGCAGACTTTACTCCTATCCTGGGGTACAGAGGCTATTTCCAAATAGACCCCCAACATCCTTCCCTCCAAGAACTTTCCACCTTGCTTTTGGGGAGATTCGAACTCACAACCTCTCGGTTGGAAATAGGAGTTGCTTACCATCAAAGCAACCCCTTGTTACATGTGTTAGATAGCTGGTAGTCACTATTTAATTCATGTGGGCTCTATATATATATATAGATACACATACTAATTTATAGTGCATAGTGAGCATGTGTTTTTGAGTTAGGAATAGAGAGTCGCCTGAAAGCATTTTATTTCTTAATATGAGATTTTTTGAAGCAAATTCAAATTTAATCAGAATATAATATAGATATCGAATACCTAATGCGAAACTTGATATAAGTTGTGTACCTTAACTCATTCGTTAAAATCTTCATTATGAGCAATAATTTTTGTTAAGCAACATCTCACAATTCGATGGTAAAAATTATTTCCTTTGTCCCAAAAAGGTTGATATTATTTTTTATTAATCTGTTCTAAAAAGATTGACATTATTTTATATTTTTTTAATTAGAAATATTTATAGTCTCACAAATATTATTACAGATTTCATATTATAAGTTTTAAAAATTTTTCGCTACACAAATATTATGAATTATTTACGATCATATATCTCAAAATTCTTTCATTTATTATAAAATTTTTGTGAAATCATGCTAAGACAATCTTTTTGCTCTCTACTTGGAGTAATACATTTTCATAATTTACTAAACTTACTGCATAAGCCAAAATTTACATTTAATTTAGTTTGGACCACCGGCATTTTCCGGTCTAAGTAACAAAAAACTACTTTCCCTGGCTATCTTGGACCAACCTCTTTTCCCACACACAAAACCCTTTAAAAAGTAACCAAAAGTTCTCTTCACACTTGAAAAATAAGACAGTACAGCTGAGAACCAACATTTGAACAAGAACCTAGTACTGTATTATTATGGAGAAGGAAAACAAGCTAAAAGCTGAGACTTCATTTGAAAATCCGATGTTTTCACAACAGATTCAAACTAGCTTTTCTTTTCCAAACATCTTTGATATGTTGTGTGAAACTGAAAAGGATTCAATAGGTTTTTTAGACAACATATTTGGTGCTCATCTTCTTGATTTCAATACTAATACTCCTTCCATTTTCGATTTGCTTCAAACTCCACCACCTCAGACGAATATTCCATCTCCCACTTCCACATTTCAAGAATCGTTTGAGGTGGAGGTGGTGAATAATAATCCGGCGACGCCTAATTCGTTGTCGATCTCTTCATCGTCAACTGAAGCTGCCGATGGTGATGAGCACAGTAGGAGAGTTGATCAACAGGATGAAGATCAAGACAAGTATAAGAAACAGTAAGCTTAAATTCTGCTTTTTATTGACAGATAAATATTCTTTTAGTATATCTAATTTTAAACTCAAAGGACTAGCAAGTTTTTTGTCAATCAAGCTAAAGTTATATTTCGTGTGACATATATATTATGAGTTTAAGTCTTGAAAGCGGCTATTAATATTTATATTAGGGTAAAATATCTACGTCAATACTCCTTGAAGTACGATCTTTTTCGGACCTCGAATAAACGATGTGCTGGATATCTTATGCAACGGACTACCTTCATTTAAAAATACAATTTTATTTTTACTTAATTATATTTTCAACGTGTATTTATTTTTACATTTTATGGGCCAAATATTTGAAAATTAGGCTTTTTGATAAAGGGTGCGGTGAAATTTAAACTCAAGATCACCTCTATCTGCTCCAATATAATATTAATTAAACTATGCAACTAAGTCATTTAAACTTAATTAAATTACCAAGAACGAATATTATTTTTTTCTCTTAATTATATTTATATAATATAGAAAAATATGACCAACTCATCTAAAAGTTTAAATTGCAATCTTTAGAAGGGAGCCTGGTTTTATTTTAATGTAAGTTTCTGATACATGCATCATGCCATCATCTGATTATGTGAAATGCTTTCTGATTTTTCCCTTTAATAATTTCTTACTGTTTATTCTAATTATGTTTTTTCCTTTATTGGCTTAGGTTAAAACCTAAAAAGAAGAATGTCCAAAAGAGGCAAAGAGAGCCAAGATTTGCATTCGTGACCAAGAGTGAAATTGATCATTTGGATGATGGTTTTAGATGGAGGAAATACGGCCAAAAAGCAGTGAAAAGCAGCCCCTTTCCAAGGTACATATATTTTGACATGTTTTTATGTGGGATAATTCGTTAACTTTATAACATGGAGGGAGTATAATTAAAATGTAGCTAGGTTAATTCTTCTGCCGCTCATTCAACCGTTTAAACTAATAAAACCTGCCGGCGGATGTATATTTTATTTATAATATGTGTGTACCGTACTTGTATATAATTAATATATAATTTATAACAGTGAATCCAAGTGGCTACTTATGTAAAAGATAGCAATAACTTATCATAATGGGAAGTTTTTCTTTGTTGACTTTGAAAATTTTTCTTTTTCTTTCTTCAAGTAGTCCATTCATTGTTAAAATTTAAGTAGAAGATGCATAAATTTCTTCTGCAGGAGCTATTATCGTTGCACAACTGTTTCATGTGGTGTAAAAAAGAGAGTGGAGAGGTCAATTAAAGATACTTCAATAGTTGTTACAACTTATGAAGGTACTCACACACATCCATGCCGCATTACTCCTCTGCGCGGGAGCATTGGCGGCGTTCTGCCACGAACCACCGCCTACTACGGTGGCGCCATTGGTGGAGGAGGAACTTGTAGTAATTCCTCTTTGTCTATCCCACAACTTCAATATTATCAAGAACAGCAGCAGCGAGTGCTCCATCTCCCTATTACAACTTTACCTTTAAATAACTTTAGTGTTGGTTATTCTTCCTTAGTTTCAACTAATTCATTTCAAGACCATGGGCTTCTTCATGATATAGAAAAGGATTCAGGATTATAATTTTATGGTTTCAACAACTGAACCCAACATCTTGTTTGAGTTATGGGTTCGTAGCTCCATACTATCAACAATTCCAGTGGGGTTTTTAGATTATTCTTTCATGTTGTAGAATATTCTTTTTATTGTACTTGAATGGTTTAGGACGTTCTTTGTATATCCAGTTCATACTTTTGGCTCGCACATAAATTAATCTTGTTTGGTATGCCAGATTTGCTTACGTATATCAGCTGTAACACACCTTATCTCCCCCCTATAAGTGTTGTGTTAGTTTGAGTGTTCGTATTAATTGTTAAAAGAACTTGGTTTTTTATCGTGTTACTTAAGCGTAGTATAAGTAAGTAATAAAATAAATATAATAATTTTTACATGAAAATTACCTGATTCAAAAATATAAAAATCACAACCTACTATGTAGGTTTTTTAACTCCAATTTCATTAGAAAATAAGCCAAAATAAGTCAATTACAAGACTATAATTAAATACTCTACAACACTCCTATTACTCCTATTTGACTCACAAATTACTCTAACTTATAAAGTAAATACTTACTCCAACTCACTAATTGTTCATGACACTTGATTACAACTCAATTTCCTCAAACACATTCACTACACTGACTCATCAAGAATACAAAGAAAGTACTAACACAAGTAGACGACTATGACTCTTTAGTAAATGTGTAATAGAATATATATTTATATATTATATATATATATATATATTTATATATATATATATATATATATATATATATATATATATATATATATATATATATATTTATCCGTATATAATTACTATATAATTATATATATAAATCGGTTAGGAAAAATAAAAAACAAATCTAACTGGCTATTGGAATAAATATTGCTATAACTTATTCTAGTGGAAAATTTTTCTTTCTTGATTTTGAAAAATTTCCTTACTTCTTTCTTCAAGTAGTCCATTCTTTGGTTAAATTTAAGTGTTAAGTTGCATAAATATCTTGTGCAGGAGCTATTATCTGTACAACTGCATCACGTGGTGCAAAGAAGAGAGTATAAAGGTCAATCAAAGATGGGAAATAGTTTATTTATACTATTCGTTAAAAAAATACTTATTTTATATTATTGTTATTAAAGAAATAACTTATTTATGTTATTATCAACTAACGATAATAGTTTGGATGAACCAAATAAAAATTGAGCTGTTAGTCAATAATGATATATATATAAGCTATTTCTTTAACAACAGTAACATAAAAATAATACGCCTTCCGGTCCAAAATTAATAATTTTTTGGTCTTTTTCTTGTGGTCCAAAAAAAGTGATTTTTCTAAATTTCAAGAATGAATTAATTATTTTTTTCCTATATTGTCTTTGGAGTAAATAGTGTTGTAATATATGTTAGGAGTGTTTATGTGAGATAGTAAAGGTTAATTTGGTCAATTATATTGCTAATTAATGCTAAAAGATGATTTTCTTAATATGTGTGAAAATATCCAAAAGATCATTTATTTTGGACGGAAGGGAGTATCTTTTTAACGAATGACATAAATAAATTATTTCTAAAAATTAAATGACACTTTTAGGTTTTTTCTGTAGAAAAAATACCTCATTGTAGAATATTCTACTGGCACTGTGTTCTTGTTTTTTTAACTAATAAATTACATAGCAGCTCTAGTCCTAAGGCTGTATTGTGTGGCGGTGAATCGGAACCGGACCTGGACCGCATCCCTGCCGGTTATACCGGTTCCAGGGATCCGTGACGGGTCGGTTCCATTATCCGAAACCGTCAGAATCGGAACCGCCAGACCGGGGATCGGCTGGCGGTTCTGGACCGGTTCTAGCGGTTCCGGTCCGGTTCTGGCAGTTCCAACGGATATATTTTTTTAAAAAAAGAAATTTTTTTAAAATTTCAGCAACGGCTCTTTGCAAAAAGTAGCCGTTTGGAAGTTTGAAAATAGCCATTTGGCCCCCAAATTTTAATTTAACCCCAAACTTTATATAATTACACTTTTCCCATTTCTCAACTATAAATACCCCCTCATTCTTTCATTTTTATTCACCAATTCATCAATATCTCTCAATCTCTCTCAAGCTCTCTTTAAATCTTTCTAGTACAAGTGCTTAATTTATTGTTGAAAATTCGTGAAAAATTGTGAAGTTGTTGAATTGAAGTTTTCAAGTTCAACAATTTTCAATTTTCAAGAATTTGTTCGGCAATCCGGTAAACTCGTTTCAACTCTTACGTGCTAATAGTATATTTTTGTGTTTTTAGTTTGCATAATTCTAATTAGTATGGCATTTTCGTTGAAAAAAATATTCGGTAAAGGAAAAGGTAAAATCGGTGAAAGTAGTGGCCAAAATACTACCCTTCCCCCGGCTCCCCGACCTAAAAAAGATAAGCAAGTTGAAAGTAGTAGCCAACCTAGATGTCCTAATCCGCCCTTCGTAATCCTTGATAGTGATCACCATTGTTTTCAATTTACCGATAGTGAACTTCTACATGATGTTGCAGTAGGTGATAGATTAGATGATGATATTATGAATGCTCTTTATCCTAATGAACCTATCTTAGAGGAAAATGAGGATGATGATGATGATGATGATGAAACCCAAGCACCAGATTTAGTTGATACACCTACTAGTCATGGCTCATAACTTAGGTAATGAACCGGCACACCCACCTGTACAAACTCCCACTTTTAGTAGACAGCCTCCTAAACATACAGAAACATCATGAGTTTGGCAATTTTTACTCAAGTAATAGAACAAAATAAGGCTAAGTGTAAAACTTGTGGGAAATTACTTGTTCATAGGTATACTGGAGATTGTAGCGGCACGGGTAGTTTGACTAAGCATATAAAATTACACCCTAAAGATAAGGCTAGATTTTTGCAAATGAAAGCGCAACAAGAGGGGGGAGGGGGGGGGGGGGGGACAAGTGTTGATTCTCAAGTTAACCCAAGTACTAGTTCAAATCTAGTTCAACCAGGAATAAACACTGTCACCGGAGGTATTTTATATTACGATCCAAATTAGGATCGTGAAGAATTAGCGAAAATGATTACTGTTATGTGCTTGCCTTATACTTTTGCTTCTAATCTTAATTGGATTCATTATATTAGAAGAGTCTTTAATTCAACAGTTAAGGCCGATATTTATAAATTCAAGCATGAATATGAACAATATTTGCGCTATTTATTTACTCATATACCTAATCGTATTTCTGTTACAACTGATATTGGTAGAAGTGGAACTGACTGTGATTATCCAACTGTAACAATTCATTGGATAGATGAAGAGTGGACAATGCAAAAACGCATAATTATATATAGAATAATTATTCACGGCACACGGGTAGGTTTATTGCTAATACTGTTTCAGATATATGTAGATATTTTTGCTTTAGTGATAAAATAATGATAATTTCTATGGATAATGCTTCTAGCAACACTAGTGCAATAGGCATGCTAACACAAACCCTTAATCCTGCATTTAGTAATATTTCCCTTGTTAGATGTATTTGTCATATTTATCATTTAATTGTTGGTGATGGTATGCGAATATTAAACATAGAAATTGAAAAAGTGAGAATGGCTCTTAATTGGCTATTTTATTCAAACCGTAGAACTAGACTTAGAGAATATTTTAAAAGATATGACGAATATGGCCTTAGAGAAAGAAAGGTTCCTAAACCTTGCCCGACTAGGTAGAATTACATGTACGAAATTTTAGTAGTAGCGTATGAATATATAAACTCAATTAATGCTACGTTTAATTCTCGGGTAGGTGGTGAGGATGATGATGAAATGCTAACTACCCAAGATTGGACTAATGTTAAAATTCTTTTAGATTTTTTAGAACATTTTCAAGTGGCTACGAATGCTTTTGTTGGACAATATTATCCGACTATTTCCAACTGTTTAGTTTATATTGCCGCACCTGCTGATTTGTTTGTTGATTTTAGCGAGGGTGGGAATATTTATATAACATACAATATATAACATACAACACAATATACTAATTACAACATTCTTTTATATACGTTATATACAATATATAATACTTATATATAATATATACTAATTACTAACTACAACACAGTATATACATAATATACAATATATACTACTTATATACAATATATACTAATTACTACAACACATATATACATAATATGCAATATATACAATTACTACAACACAATATATACTATACTAATAACTTAGTACACCATATAAAATATATTCTACACTATATTAATGACTACTATACAAGATATTGACTTAAAAAAAAACCCCGTCAGACCCGCCAGACCCGGAACCGCCAGACCCAGGACCGCATGATGCTTAGACCCGTCACGAAGCGATTCCAACCTGAAGAACCGCCAAACCCGGAACCGCCAGAACCAAAACCGTGAGACCCGACACGCCAGATACAAATAAACCCGGAACCGCCACACAATACAACCTTATCTTGTCCATTAGTTTTGGGGACCACGTAGTCTTGTAGGTGTTTCATTTCGGGATATTTGAGATTGGCGTTGTGCCTTGTGTCTACTTCATTAGCTGATTTCACAACATAAACATTTCTCTAATTCTCATTAATTGCAATGATGATATCCCGCTTCAGTTTTCTTTTCCTTTTTCGTCTCATACACAATCGTATGAATTTTTTTCTCATTGTCGATAGTATATGAGACTTCCCAATATTCGTTTAGGTCTATTATATTGGATAATGATGGAAATTCATTAGCCAATATTAATATAGAAAGTTAAAGAAAATCTCATATATTCGTTTATATCTAATTTTTGACGACCGTTTATTTTTTTATGAAAGTTTTATAAATATTTTTTATGTACTATATTTGATGAATAATAAAAAGGAAAATTACTAGTTATGTTCATTTATAAATAGCTCATTAAAAAAATTAATCAATTAATAAAATATTACTAATATTAGCTAATTAGTTATTTGTAGCAAAAAATTGTTAAATTTTTGCGTTGTTTTGAGTGCGTGTTATTACAATATATTAGGCACAATTTAAGGAGTTTGAATCTCATTTTTGGAATGATTTGGTGAAGTTTTGAGGTGGTTTGAATTAAAAATTCGACAAAAAAGCTGAACATGAAAAAAATGATATGTGTATCACACTGTGTATCATTTGTGTATCACATATATATCATATTTGTATCAATTGTATATCACATTTATATCTGTGTGTGAGATACATGGGTGATACATGTTTGATACATGTATCGCAGAAGACTTTTTTGAACTCGATTTAATTAAATTTTAATAAAAACAAGTCAAAATCACCTCTAATCTTTCTCAAATTTGTATATTGACTTATCTATATATTTTCAATGAATTTCAACTATACCCTTTGAAAAAGTTCCTTTTTTTGTTAGATTTTTGAAATATTGTGTAGATTTTTGTATTTTGCTGCCCCGTCCATGAAATTTCCTTTCCGTCTCGTATCTAATGTTGTTAATCACGCTTAAAAAATATGAAAGGTAATTTTTGTATATAATTCTTTGATAGAAAGAATCATATTATTTGATTTTTCAATTTTTATTGGTTAATTTTGATAAATTTATGATTAACTTCTAAAAATTAGTAAGTTAAAATTTATTTAAAATATTTGTGTAAGTTTCCTGATAAACACTTTTAGAACTTGAGAGAACCTTGGTCAAGCCCATAATCCTTTATGACGGGTCAGAAGACCAAAGAGTTACACCGAATCCAAACACGTCTTTAACCAACCCATTTTAGCTTGAAATTTTTACATATACATCCCATATAGCAAACCTTATAACCACTTATGTTTAAGGTTAGTGTTTATTACATTTAAGTATACCACCGTTCAATTTATATATCAAAATTTATCTTTAAGGTTTAAGGATCAACTATTAATTAGAGGCTTGATTTGTGGAACAATTAGAGGCTTGATTTGTGGAACAAGATCTTTTCATATATTTTTTTTACACATTTATAATGGAAGATCTTGTCATCTGTTGGTTAATGCTCTTCCAGTTGAGGGTTAAGCCTCTCACTTTTCATAATTTCTTTTTAATTAGTTTATTCCAGTTATTCACAATAATATTTTTAAATAATTTTAGAAAGTAAAATAGAAAACATTGATTTTAATAATTCATAAAATAAAAAAAAGTCGAAATAAGATTTTGAATTTTTGAAGATGAAGTTTATATACTCAAAGTTCGATGTCGGGTTTCAAAAATGCATTCTTTGTGGAATGCGTTTTCCATTATTTTTCTTAACATTATAATATTTGGCCAAAACTTTTAGAAGGGAAAAACTGATTTTGAATGGAAATAAAAATAATTTTTTAGAGCAGAAAAACTTAACTTTTAAAAATTTTATTTTTATGAAAAATACATTTAGAAACAATTTTTAAAAGTTTGGCCAAATACTGATTGTTGCTCAAAAGTATATTTTAAATTAATTAATTAAACACAAATAACTTTTCATCAAAAATACTTTTTGAAAATTGTTTCATTAAAAATACAAATTGTAGTTAATTGTAGTTTTTTGGAGTTAATTTGTAGTTAATTGGCAAAATGTACTGTTGAATCAAATTTGTAGTTAATTGTACTAATGTAGTGACTACAATTACCTACAATTGCATATAACTACACATCTATACTACATATAACTACAATTGCATAACTACAAATTGTTGGAAGTCCAATGCTACATGTACTGTTGCAGTGCATTTTGCTGCGCTGTTATGTTTTCGGATTAAACTTCTTGTCTTGAACAATGAAGAATAATGAATTGACGTTGCATAGAAATGTCATTTGTAGTTTTCAGCAACTCATACCATCCAGTAGATACAAAAAAATACGTTATTCAGACATATTTTTCAACTGACTACGATTAACTACAAGTAACTACAATTAACTACAAAGTTCATATAACTACAAAAATTTGACTACATTTTAAAAACACACTGGAAACACTGCATATAACCTTAACTATATTTACCTACATTTGACTACATTTTAAAAACTCACTGGAAACACTTCATATAACCTTAACTACATTTACCTACATTTGACTACATTTTAAAAACACACTGGAAACAGTGCATATAACCTTAACTACATTTGACTACATTTTGCTTCATTACAGGCTTCATTTGCTTGTCCTCTTCCAACGCAATCATTCCCAAGTGTGAAGGATCCTCCAGCAACATCTTTGCTACAAGATATCCTGCGATTGACCACGTCTGATACTTTCTTGCCTGTTTACCAATTTATCTTCCTACTTTTCCATCATAATATTCAGGCCACACGTCCTTAGATAAGCGGCTCTCAGCAAGATCGATTGCCCGTCTTGCAATTTGTGGTCGTCCCGTCTTAATACAGGCAGCGGTTAGCAACCACAAAAGCACTGCATTGGAATTTTTTTTTTTAGGCTCTTTGTGAAGCCAAGAACCTCGGATCCAACTGACATTAAAACAGAGAAAGCTTATAAAATAGATCCCAGATAGACAAAGAGCAACCTCTATTGGATGTAAGTTAGTAGTACTGATAATCTTGTCCGAGAAAGGCAAAAAATATCCCTACTAACAATAGAAGGGAAACAAAACTCAAAACAAACTCAGAACCATTTCGATTCTAATGAAGACAGCAAAACTGGTTGTTCATCTTAGTCAACATAAGGAGCTTAATAAAAGAAACCAAGAACCTTCCCACCCACATTTTCCTTCTAGCCTCCTCATGGTCCATGATACCAGCGTTATTTTACCTTAACTGATTAGGAGAGATTAGGAGTATTTAAGAGTTTACCTTAACTGATTTAGCATTTATTTGGTAGAAAATCAAGGATTAATTAAAAGCCAGAAAGATAGGCGTTATTTTAGGATACAATTTATTTACAAACAGATTTTAACCTTAATTATCTGGCGTTAATTTAGGCTGGAACATCAGCAAAATCCGTTTGGTATATATTTTGTAACAAAAACATGGGATATGAGGGTAATAACCAAACAAGGCGCAATAATGGTAATAAGGTTTGCTATATTTGATGTATAGGTAAAAATCCCTTTTAGCTTTCGGGCTAACCAATTATGGGGCTATCGACCAACAAGCAAAATATTATAAATAAAATCTTATTTAAAGTGCATGTTTATATTCTAGAGAGACTCTAGAATTTTTTACTTAGTAGCTAAGTCATTTTCCTCTTATAAATAGAGAGGATCTATTTTATTGTAATTGATTTCAAATTAATAAGAATTGTCTCTTTCTACTTTTCTCTATATTACTCTTCTTTTTCTTTTATTGTTTTATAACAAGTTATCAGTACGAGATTCTAACCAATTGAGTAGAAGCTCTGGGATCGAGCATAATGATTGTCAATAGTTCTATGAACTTCTTTCGTGATTAAATTTTTGATTTAAGGTAAGTATTTTACCGTATTTTTCTCTTTTATTATGTATTTTGATTTTATATACAAGCAAAGACAATAAAGTTTGATTATAACTCTAATGGAGTTTGTAAGAAATTACAACCACCTGAAGTGGTAAAATTTCTATGCTTTGCCATTATCAAATTAATATATGATTGTGAGCAAACTACTGAAAACTCGTCCCATTGAATTTGCTCCATTCTCATTCCTATAAGATAATGTGATAACAGTATGTGATAAGTCCAAAAGATGATAAAATTATTGCTATGAATATATCAATGGATGTGGACGTGACAATAGACGAAATTATAATTGTCATCATTGTGGTAATGGGAACAATAACAATCCTCTAAATAGTTCTTCACTTTGTGAAAGTATTAATTGTCATTGATTTAACATGAAATTTTATAAAGCATATATAGATGATTATGGTTCATTCACGATATAAATTTAACAATATCTGATTTACAAATACATATTCATTCTTGGAAGAATATGAATGTGCTAGTGGTAGTGAATATACCATACTCACATCTAGAAAGAGGTTTGAGATGATATAAGAAAATAAAGTCATTATTATGTCATGAATGGTCATTGGTCACATACTTATTGTACGCCAAAATATTTTGATAATGTGATTATTAAAGAATAACATTAATACAAGAATATATCATGTCTATAATTTTGACCATTTGAGCTAAACGGGCAACATATTAAAAAGAACAATAGAATGCGCCGTTTGTAGTAAGTGTTAGGGATATAGTAGATATGCCCTAGATCCAATATCATATTTGATAACTTGAACGTATTTTTGTGAATGTCACTTGATATAAATATATGGCATTCGATATTCTTTTATCATTATTATTAATTGTTTGATTAATTTGATAAGGTCCTTGATTAAATTTTGAGATTTGTCATCGTGATAGAGATCATGATAATGAGAGCAAAGTCTTTTACAATTTAATCTAAATTTGTTCTTGATCGTAGGATTATTAATTTGGACATTAGTAATCCGGTTAGATCAATATTTATGTGATCGTCTTTATCGGATAAAGATTAGTTGATCTCATTAACTAAATCACATAGATAGATGATGCATATAGAGATATGATCATTGAACTGACTCATTGGATAATTCCTAATGGTTAGAATTACCATAAACTGTCAATAGGATATTTTCTTGAAGAATGTGATGTAACCGTTTCCTTTGACTTGAGATCGTCATAGTAATTGACAAGTTATATATTGTGCTTTGATACTAGACACCTATGGCCGTAGGGCGATAGTTGAAAGGATATTGCGTACGATTAAATACTTGTAGAATTAGTGATTGATCAAGACGGAATCTGTCAACTCTTGGTAATGAGTTTAAGCTCCATGTTGTCATGAATTATAAATGACCAAACTAAGACCTTGGCCAGGCAATTGAATGAAAGAAGTTTCTTAGGTCATTCAATGGTCGATTATATTTGACGTGAACACATAGTTGATCGCCTATTAGGATTTGACTGTTGAACCATATCCTAGGGTGATCCAGAGCTATAAGGACAGAAGGAATTACTAGATTATTCTTCTACTGGTTCTTGAGAGTAAATTGTATACTTCATGCTATCCGGTCGTTAAGGAGTGTTGCCAGGCGCCGCCCTTGATTAGTATATTGATATGATTAATTTACTACCGGTTTAGTATTAAACCTATGGGGTCGCACAATAATGAGTGTTCTGATCTTTGCTAAAGGATTAATTAACTTATTATTTGATAATTAAATTAAAGAATTTAATTAGTCAAGAAAATTTAGTTATTAGTCCAAATGAAATATTATTATATTCTTTGCTAGCACAAAGATTATAATTAATATTGTGAATAAATTGAAGTTTCTATTTGGAATAGAAATTAAATAATATCTTTTGGTTGAAATATATGTGATATATATATAATTAATATTATTTTATATAATAGATGTATATAAAATATAATATTAGACTTGTTAATAAATCTAATTTTGAATTGGATTATTAATTGAAGTTTTATCCTATTTGGAATGGAATTAATATTTTCAATAGGAAAATATTATATCAATATAAAAGTTTACAAATTAGAATCTAATTTAGAATTGGACACAAAATTTGTAAAAATTTTCGTCACTCAACATACAAGGAAAAGTGTACAAAGTTTATTTTTAGAAAATAAAACTTTTACTTCAAAAAAAAAAAAAAACAAAAAAAAGAGTGCTAAGATTTTTTCGTCCATTTACAGAAAGGAAAATTTGAAATTTCCTTACAAATATTCCAAAGAAAGTATATTTGTAATTTCATACAAAATTTTCCATGAGTTTATTTTTGGAATAAACTTTTACCCTAGGAAAATTATTACCTCAACAAAATAGGAAAAGGGTTTATAGGTGATACTATATAAAGGGTGATGGAGAAAATTTGTAGTCTTTTTCGTTTTTTTTATTATTATCCTTGAGAAGAAAACTCACTTTGTGAAAGTGAGAGTGCAATACAAAGCCAAGATAGAAAATACAATTACAAGAAAAGTGTTTCTTATTCTTCTAATTTGAGTTGAGATTTTTGAGAAAAATTTCAACACAATATTTTTCGTTCAATTTGTTCGCGGGTTTCATTGATCAAAGAGTTGATATCAAGGATCGGTCTCGGTGTGGATACGCATAGAGTCTTCGCACTATCGAAGAAATTTCGGAAAAGAAACTCTCTTCACCAGGTACGTCTTTGATCCGATCTTTGACACGTAAATAAATTTTAAGCATGAAAAAATCTACCTAGGATTGTTATTGTCTTCCGCTGCGTGTTATGAACACCTATACGCAATCCTTCAGTGGTATCAGAGCCAGGTTTATTGTGTCTAAAATTTATTTATAAAATATTTTAATATTATATTTGAAGAGTTCAAACTATAATAGATGTATCTTGTGCAATAGTCAAATCGTTTGAATGTTGATATTATTTTATTATGGATAAAATATGCATTCATGTAACTATTGAGATAGTTCATAACTTGAATTTGAAATTTTGTATTAGATACAATGGGAATCTATAATAGGTTACATGATTCTATTATTAATTTAATTGTTATTAGTTCATGAGATGTTAATTAATAATAATATTCTAGCATGAATTCTTTTTATGTGATATATAAAATAAATATGTTAGGGGATGTTGAATTTTGTTTTATGTCATGTGCTTGCTCATTACATAATTTTGAATTATTTATTACATGTGATGTAAATTAATTTAGGGCTAAGCACGTAGACAATTGAACTAAATTCACATGCTATAATATATTCGATCTTCGTGTTATTAAAAATAGTTTTTGTGACAATTCCCTCTTGTTAAAAATTTGAGTTCTTAAATAATAAAATATAAGATATTTTACTATCCATCAAGGTAATTAATTTGTAAACGCCTGACAATCTCCTTATAAGATATTTATTATAAAGCTATCCATCAAGGTAATTAATTTTACTTACTTCTTGTTTATAAGGAGCGGCCTGACTACCAGGAGACTTATAGTTCGAGAATATGTTAAAATTATTTATTGCATTAGATGTATGGATTGAAAGAATTATTCAATTTTGCACTAAACGCCTGGACTATCCGGGGGAGTATAAAATTTAATAAGTTCTTTGCAATCATGATGGTTGAACTCAACTATACCAATAGGAACGACCTGACTACCAGGGGACTATTTGACATAGAGCTATTTAAGGAAATTGTATGGGGATACTATTGGTAAGAGTACCTACCTTTAAAATATAAGTGAGAAACGACTTGATTACCAAGGGGCTCATACATATTGTTAAAGGATTCCTTTACTCCAGTAAAAGAAATAAAGATTTCGTAAACTATAATGAGGGTAAATAGTTTAAAATAATTAGTGGAAATATCATTTAGATAAAAGTCCATGTCTTTATGATATATGCAAATATGTTCTTATATTACTGCCCTTTTCTTTTCTATATTTTAGATTTCTCAATATGTCAGTTATATCACTGTGTGAAATACTTGAGACCAACAAATTGGTATGACCAAACTTTGATGACTGGTATAGAAATTTGAGAATTGCTCTCATGCATGAAATGCTTATGGATGTGATCGATAAGCCTGCAAAGATAATCCCTCCAGAGAATGATGTTCAAGGCAACAAGGTTTGTCATAAATAATTGGAAGAAAAACTGCTAGGAGTATCTTGCAACTCTAAAGGACAAGAAACAAGGTGAGACATTGATGAAAAATGTTTTCAAGGTTTCTTTAGCTACTACTCATTCTTCACTGTGGGTATTAGATATTGGCAGTGGTTATACCATTTGCAATATGTTGCAAGGGTTCAAGATAAGTAGAAAGTTGAAGAAAGGAGAAATTAATCGACAAGTTAGAAATGTTGCAAAAGTTGTGGCCGTAGCTGTAGGATCAATTTCTTTAATAATACCTACGGGCAAAGTACTTATGTTGGATGATTGTTATTATGTTCCTTAATTTGTTTCGAACATAATTTCAGCTTCTATGTTAGACAAACGTGGTTTTCGCATTAATATAGGCAATGGTATTTGCTCTATTTATTATAATGATAATTTATATGTGAATGGCTATCTCCAACATGATGTCTATGTCTTACCTAGTGTGAATGCTAATTCGATTATGCATGTTTCAAGTCTTAAGAGGAAAAGAGATGACCATGTTAATCAAACATACCTTTAGCATTGTAGGCTTGGTCATATTGGAGAGAAAATTATTAACAAGTTGTACAAGGAAGGGTACCTTGACAAGTATGATTTTGAATCATATCCAACTTGTGAATCTTGTCTCAAAGGAAAAATGACCAAATCTACATTTACTGGAAGTGGAGAAAGAGCTTCAGAATTATTGGGACTAATTCATACAGATGTTTGTGGGCCCATGAAAATTCAGGCTAGAGGTGGATATTCTTACTTTATCACCTTCACTGATGATATGTCAAGATATGGATTTGTATATCTTATGAAACACAAGTCTGAATCTTTTGAAATGTTCAAAAGATTCCGTAGTGAAGTTGAGAAGCAGACTGGTAAAAGTATCAAAGTACTAAGGTCTGATAGAGGTGGAGAATATCTTAGTGAAGATTTTACTAAATATCTCAAAGAGAATGGGATTCTCTCACAGTGGACACCTCCAGGAACACCACAACACAATGGTGTGTCTGAATGGAGAAATAGAACCTTATTAGATATGTTGAGATCTATGATGGGGTTCACTGATCTTCCAATAAATTTATGGGGATATGCTTTGGAAGCAACAACATACTTACTTAATAAAGTTCCCATTAAGTCGATCTCTACAACACCATATGAGATATGGAAAGGATGTAAGCCTAACCTTAAACATATTAAAGTTTGGGGTTGTCCAGCTTATGTTAAGAGACTACAGTCTGATAAACTTGACTCAAGATCTGATAAGTGTAGATTCATTGGGTATCCCAAGGAAACAAGGGGATATTATTTCTATCACCCTTCTGACCATAAAGTGTTTGTGGCCAGAGGAGAAACCTTTTTGGAAAGAGAATTTCTTTTGGAAGGAAATTATAATGGAGAGATAGAACTTGATGAAGATCACGTACTAATGAATCAACACAATATGAAGATCATGAGACCCAAGTTGAAGAACCTTTATTGGATGTTTTGAAGTTGCCAAGGAAATTGCCATCTTCAATAGTTGAAGTTCAAGAACTAAATGAAGTTCAAGAACAGGTTAATGAACCAGCTCCAAACCAAATTGAGCAACAACTAAATCCAACGCAAGGTGAACAGGTTGTACAAGTACCTCTTCGAAGGTCTACACGAGAACATCATGTACCAACTAGATTAAATTTATTGGTACAAGATGATTTATCAAATGAGGTTGATCATAATGATGATGACCTTAAGACCTATGAAGAGGCTATACAAAGTTCTGATTATGAGAAGTGGCAAAAGGCCATGGAATCCGAAATGGAATCCATGAAGGAAAACAAAGTATAGACTTTAGTTGAACCTTCAAAGGATGTAAAACCTATAGGTTGTAAATGGGTTTTTAAGAAAAAGATTGGAGCAGACGGAAAGGTTGAGACCTACAAAGCACGTCTTGTTGCCAAGGGATATCGTCAGAAAGAAGGAGTCCACTATGAAGAGACTTTCTCTCCCGTGGCAATGCTCAAATCTATTCGAATTTTGCTTGCTATAGCAGCATACTATGATTATGAAATATGGCAAATGGATGTGAAAATAACTTTCCTTAATGGTGAGCTAGAAGAGGATGTGTACATGACACAACCTGAAGGTTTCACATCTTCGTCTGATCATAATAAAATTTGTAAGCTACAAAGATCTATTTATGGATTAAAGCAAGCTTCTCGAAGTTGGAATATTCGATTTAACAAAACAATTGAAAAGTTCAATTTTGTTAGATGCGAAGAAAAACCTTGTGTGTACAAAAATGTTAGTGGGAGCACAATTATATTTTTGGTGTTGTATAATTATGATATATTCCTCATAGGGAATGACGTACCGGCATTGCAAAATAGCAAGATTTGGCTATCTAAACAATTTTCCATGAAAGATTTGGGAGAAGCAGCTTATATATTAGGAATAAAGATCAATAGAGATAGATCTAGGAAGCTGCTTGGACTTTCCCAGTCTTTGTACATTGATACTATCTTAAAGAGGTATAACATGGATAATTCCAAAGAGGCTATCTACCGATAGGCACTGGAATTTCTCTCAGTAGGGAGGATTGTCCTAAAACACCTGAAGAGAGAGAACGCATGAGTAGGATCCCATACGCTAGTGCAGTGGGAGCTATCATGTATACCATGACATGTACACGTCCTGATGTGGCTTATGCACTTGGAGTGACTAGCCGATATCAGGCAAATCCTGGTGAGGAACATTGGAAAGTGGTGAAGACCATTCTTAAGTACTTAAGAGGGACTAAAGACCAGTTCCTCATCTATGGAGATTCTGAGTTGAAACTTGAAGGTTATACTGATGCAAGTTTCTCTTCAGATAGGGATGATAGCAAATCTATTTTTGGTTATGTATTCATCTTAAATGGTGGTGCAGTGAGTTGGAAAAGTTCCAAACAAGCTACAGTAGCTGATTCAGTGACTGAAGCAGAATACATAGCAGCTAGTGAAACTGCTAAGGAAGCTGTATGGATGAAAAAGTTCTTAATTGAACTTGGTGTGGTTCCTTCAATGGAAGGTGCGGTTCCATTGTTGTGTTACAATACTGGAGCCATTGCTCAAGCAAAAGAACCAAGATCACACCAAAAGTCCAAACACGTTCTGCGAAGGTGTCACTTGATAAGAGAAATCATTGACCGTGGAGACGTAGAGATTCAAAAGGTTGATGGAAAGGAAAATACTGCAGACCCATTCACTAAAGCGCTTGGAACAAAGGAGTTTGACAAGCACAAGTGGAATTTGGGGATGAAGTACAAGAGCGATTGGCTCTAGTGCAAGTGGGAGATTGTTAGGGATATAGTAGATATGCCCTAGATCCAATATCATATTTGATAACTTGAACGTATTTTTGTGAATGTCACTTGATATAAAATATATGGCATTCGATATTCTTTTATCATTATTATTAATTGTTTGATTAATTTGATAAGGTCCTTGATTAAATTTTGAGATTTGTCATCGTGATAGAGATCATGATAATGAGAGCAAAGTCTTTTTCAATTTAATATAAATTTGTTCTTGATCGTAGGATTATTAATTTGGACATTAGTAATCCAGTTAGATCAATATTTATGTGATCGTCTTTATCGGATAAAGATTAGTTGATCTCATTAACTAAATCACATAGATAGATGATGCATATAGAGATATGATCATTGAACCGACTCATTGGATAATTCCTAATGGTTAGAATTACCATAAACTGTCAATAGGATATTTTCTTGAAGAATGTGATGTAACCGTTTCCTTTGACTTGAGATCGTCATAGTAATTGACAACTTATTTATTGTGCTTTGATACTAGACACCTATGGCCCTAGGGCGATAGTTGAAAGGACATTGGGTACGATTAAATACTTGTAGAATTAGTGATTGATCAAGACGGAATCTGTCAACTCTTGGTAATGAGTTTAAGCTCCATGTTGTCATGAATTATAAACGACCAAACTAAGACCTTGGCCAGGGCAATTGAATGAAAGAAGAAATGAGTTTCTTAGGTCATTCAATGGTCGATTATATTTGACGCGAACACATAGTTGATCGCCTATTAGGATTTGGCAGTTGAACCATATCTTAGGGTGATCCAGAGCTGTAAGGACAGAAGGAATTACTAGATTATTCTTCTACTGGTTCTTGAGAGTAAATTGTACACTTCATGCTATCCGGTCGTTAAGGAGTGTTGCTAGACGCCACCCTTGATTAGTATATTGATATGATTAATTTACGACCGGTTTAATATTGAACCTATTGGGTCGCACTCTAACGAGTGTTCTGATCTTTGCTAAAGGATTAATTAACTTATTATTTGATAATTAAATTAAAAAATTTAATTAGTCAAATAAATTTAGTTATTAGTCCAAATGAAATATTAGTATATTCTTTGCTAGCACAAAGATTATAATTAATATTGTGAATAAATTGAAGTTTCTATTTGGAATAGAAATTAAATATTATCTCTTGGTTGAAATATATGTGATATATATAATTAATATTATTTTATATAATAGATGTATATAAAATATAATATTAGACTTGTTAATAAATTTAATTTTGAATTGGATTATTAATTGAAGTTTTATCCTATTTGGAATGGGATTAATATTTTCAATAGGTAAATATTATATTAATATAAAAGTTTACAAATTAGAATCCAATTTAGAATTGGACACAAATTTTGTAAATATTTTCGTCACTCAACATACAAGGAAAAGTGTACAAAGTTTATTTTTAGAAAATAAAACTTTTACTTCAAAAAAAAAAAAAAAGGAGTGCTTAAATTTTTTCGTCCATTTACAGAAAGGAAATTTTGAAAATCCTTACAAATATTCCAAAGAAAGTATATTTGTAATTTCATACAAAATTTTTCATGAGTTTATTTTTGGAATAAATTTTTACCCTAGGAAAATTATTACCTCAACAAAATAGGAAAAAGGTTTGTAGGTGATACTATATAAAGGGTGATGGAGAAAATTTGTAGGGTTCTTTTTCATTTTTTTTATTATTATTCTTGAGAAGAAAACTCACTTTGTGAAAGTGAGAGTGCAATACAAAGCCAAGATAGAAAATACAATTACAAGAAAAGTGTTTCTTGTTCTTCTAATTTGAGTTGAGATTTTTGAGAAAAATTTCAACACAATATTCTTCGTTCAATTTGTTCGCGGGTTTCATTGATCAAAGAGTTGATATCAAGGATCGGTCTCGGTGTAGATATGCATAGAGTCTTCGCACTATCGAAGAAATTTCGGAAAAGAAACTCTCTTCACCAGGTACGTCTTTGATTCGATCATTGACACGTAAATAAATTTTAAGCATGAAAAAATATACCTAGGATTGTTATTGTCTTCCGCTGCGTGTTATGAACACCTATACGCAATCCTTCAGTAAGTACTATTAAGGAAGAATGCAGGATGAAGATACATGTAATCGTGGAACGAAGGACAAAATCTAAAATACAGAAGCCGTGGATAAAGAAGATATTGTAATTTCCTAATGAATAGAGAGGAACGATATTTAAACATAGCTTAGAAGATAGAATAGTAAGGGGCAGTAATGGGAGGGAATTCTTGTAAATGAATTCTTGTAAATTTCTGTAGTGGTGATTAATAAAGATTTTTCTTTTCACCAATTATATAATTTTGGCTATAATTATGGTATAATGATCACACCTAACTTTAGTCCTAAAAAGGATAAGCAGGCGCTGCAAATATAATCCGATCTAAAAGTTTGGAGTCGAATTGCACAGAGAACTAAGGATTAGGTGTATCAATTTAATATCACTAAGAAAACAAGATTGAACAACTTTCTAAATTATAATATTAAGATTTTTATATCTAACTAATTAACTAACAAATTAAAATAATAAATTAGCAACAAAGATACTAAAGGTTGGAGTCTAAATTAAGAAGGTCTAGAGTTATGATTTCCCCAATTATCAGAATCATTCTGACTATGTTCCCTACAATTTTGCCAATGTATTCTCTACTGTCGTGAGCACTTTAGGTGCTGTAATTCTCTCTCGAGAAATCACCATAATTTACTAGACATATTATCTCGAACTACACTAGTTGACTTTATCTAACTGCTCATTATGACTAGGTCAATGCTTTGTTATTTCTAAACCTGCCTTTAAACCCAGTGTATTGATTTCTCATATACGTTAGGAGTGACGTTGTTCAACAACCACCTAAATATGTATCATTTCTCAAGCAACACATAATAAACAGGCAAAGTCAATCAATGGTCATTCAATCAATAACAATAAACACGTAAATAAGTAGAGAAATCCAACGGCTCAATTATATAAAGACAAAACAAAAATTTATCCTACAAAAGGTTCCATCAAAATCCTAGATAATAAATTAGCTATTCATAATAGTATGCAAAACTACAATACTAAAAGTCATAACCAATAAGGAAAAATAGGAAGAGGAAGGAAAAACTCATTGACGAATTTCCCGCCTTGCTCCTATTGTGTCTCTGCCTCCTTAGGTCGAATCTGTTAAAAGTTGGTCTCTTCCGCCTCCTTAAGTCTAAATTATGTCAAAAGTTTGTCCAACCCTTTAAAATACCATATTTCCATGTATATATACCAAGTAGGGTCGGGCCCAAACAATTATAACTTCTCCTATGTGAAAAAGGACAATATTTCATATCTAGACTGCCGCGCCCGCGGTCAGACCGACCTATGAATGCGATATATGGCAGGTATACTGCCTCAGCTCGCCTCAGGTCCATGATCGCGGTTTCGACCGCATTTTTCACCATGTTTTTTTCGAATTTAGAAAAATATAAACATGAAACTTGTATCCTTTTAAGTTAGATTTCTAACCATATATTGTGGAGCCCAAATGAAGTTCTGAGCAAAAAGTTATGTGCATTTTACTAGACAGTGTGCAATATGCCTACTCGATTCTTTGTTTTGTTACTCTATCATTCGTTGATCCCTGAATACGATCCCGGCTTAATTCTTTAGGCTTTTACTCAGATTTCAGAGCTCCAAATCACTTGTATTCAGTTCATAACATCTAAATAGCTCGAAAACACTCCTATAAGGCATAAAACACACCATTAATGCAAAACACTAGAGATTAAAGTGCAAATTCAACTAAAGTGCAGTAAATTAGAGTGTAATAATCGACTAAAATACATAATTATAGCCTATCATCAACACCACACACCTAAATCATTGCTCCTCCTCGTGCAATCAAACTACACTTTATATAGACACGACCTTTTAAAATAATTATCCTAGTTCATCGCACCAAGAGTATTTAAAATAGACTAAGTACAAAAGCGTAATATCTTCATTTTAAGATTTGACTCAGAAATACCACACATTATTCACAACTCACCTACTTACTCTAATATATTGGTCAATTACATTATTTTTCCTTCATGAATCAAGTGCCCTCACATAACAAAAGAGAGTAGTTCCACACAATAAAATTTAAGAACACTTAGGAACTCAAGATAGAAAGAATTCACTCACTCTCAGAAATAGTATTCATATGCCACAAAAGATGCATCATAAACTTGCCCGTAGTGTACTATTCCACTAATCGAGCTCTTTCATCTAGGATAAATTAAGACTTTATTTGGTTGTAATGTAAGCTATATGACAGGTATGATACACCTTGCTAAGCACTTTAATATATATAATTTAACATTCAAACCCCATACTTATGTCAAACCAAACTCCAACTTCACTTCAATGCATATTACCCCACTCTTCTTTAGGCACACTTACATCAAGAGCTAGCACTTATCAAGGAATTTTTTTCTCACATCAATCTAACTATTTTTTTCTTTTCAATTCAAGTGGCACTTATTTTTTCAAAACAATGAACCTTTCTCCTTATTTAATTACTTCCACTAAAAAGCCAAACCAACCACCCCACATTTTACCCTTTATAAAGCTCATAAATAATTCAAGTGCTCATGAGAGGTTAGAAGGTTCAAATAGATGATTAATTCAAACGAATGGGTAAGGCTTGTAATGTGGTTGCCAAAGAAATAAGATTACAGACTCAAAAGGGGTTAACTACGATATATAACAATTAGGTGGGTAAAATATACATATCTGGCTCAACAAAGAAACATCTATATCACTTCCAAGACAAAACAAAACTAGTGCTTCGCTTTGCAAATAGACAACGCAAGTTCTAGGCATCAAATGCAATGCACAAAATAACACCCAAACCTCACACACATATAGCACATAACTCACACAGGATTGAATTCATCAAGACACTCTAGTCAAAGCGGTTAAGCAAATTTAAAATCATACAATTTAAGGTACTTACAAAAGGGTCAAAAATTGAGACTAAGTGTCACAACCAAAGTACTTACTATTCTCAAGGATAACAAAGTCAAGAGATATTGCTTCAATTCAAAACACAACACAATAGCTCTTATACCTAAAAAATACACAATAGTTCAAATAAAACCCTTAGAAAAGAATCGCGACATAAAGAAAAATCAAGGGGGAATTGCTACACTACCTAACAAAAGAATTTTTTTTTCTTTAGAATTAAATCCCTCAAGAATATTGTCTAATAGATCCATCATCATGAAAAATCTAATCTTTTCTATTCTTTTTAAAAAAATTATTCAATTAAACTAACACAACTAAAATAACAAAAAACGTCACCCAGAAAATCTCCCCACCCCATACTTAAAATTGTGCATTGTCCCTAATGGGCACCACAACTAATCAAAGGGTAAAATAGAATCCCTAATAGGCCAAAGGCCGAAGCACTAATAGTTTATGGGGTACTCAAACTTCTCTCAAGCTTGATCCTTCATACGTGTACCTCATACTTAGTTCCAACCATTTGGTTTGTTGTTGCATCTTTCCCATACCTTTGCTTTACTGTGACGACCCAAAGGGTCATCACCTGCTTCTTTATTCATTATGTGTCTTAGAAGCCTTGAAAACCTCATTTAGGGTTACCTCGACTTGCGTGCGTAGTCCGGGCGCGTAGCCGGAAAACTTAAATATGAATTCTGTGAAAAAATGCTAAATTTTGATAGTAAAATGATTAAATTTGACATCGGTCAATTTTTAGGTAAATGGACTTGGACCCATAATTTGACAGTCCCGGAGGATCCGTAGAAAAATATGGGACTTGGGCGTATGCCCGGAATCGATTCCGAGGTCCCAAGCCCAAGAAATAAATTTTTGGGTAAAGTTATTTTCTGGAAATAATTATTAAAATTAAAAATAAAATTTGATTAGATACTATGGTATTGGGCCCATATTTTAATTTCGGTTCCCGGTACAAGTCTTATATATGATTTAAGCACTTTCTGTAAAGTTTGGTTGAAAACGGACGTCGTTTGACGCGTTTCGTACTTAAAATAGAAATTTGATGTTTTATGAAAATTTGGAAAGAATCGTGGATTTTGAGGTTTAATTTGATGTTTATGATGTTATTTTGGCGATTTGATCGCACGGATAAGTCTATAGGATGTTTTTGAGGTGGTGTCTATGTTTAGTTTGGAGCCCAAATGGCTCGGGTGAGTTTTTCGGATTGTATTTTTGAACTTTGAAAAGTCTGGTATGAACAGGTTTGCAGGCTTCGCATGGTTCGAAAATGCGAAGGCTTGATCGCAAATGCAAAACCAGCCCAGGCCTGCTTGGCTTGCAAATGCGAAGGTTGGCTTTCGCAAATGCGAAGAATAGTTCCCAAATGCGAATTTCTTCTATGTGTCCTGAGTTAGCAAATACGAACTCACCTTCACAATTCCCAAGCCTGCAAAGTCGGGGTTCGCAATTGCGAACCGCAGTTCGCATTTCTCACATTTGAGACATGCATTTTTCATACTTAGTGGAATTTTATACCATTTTGTTCATTCTTTCAAAACCCAAACACACTTAGGCGATTTTCCAAGAACAAGATTTCTTTCAAATCATTTGTATGTTGGTTTTACTCATTTCTTTCAATCATTAACATCATTTAACATGTTTTCAACTTAAAATCAAGGGTTTTCATGGGTGAAATTGGGTGTTTTGGGTAGAGCCTAGATTTTTCTAAAATTAAAAATTTGGACCTCAATTTGAGGTCCGAATTCAAAAAAAATTATATAGTTGGGTTCGTTGGGGAATGTGTATTCGAGTTTTGGCTCGAACCTCGGGTATTGACCACGTGGGCGGGGGGACGTTTTTGGACTTTTTGGGCAAAACTTTGGGAAAATTTATTTTTATGCATTCAAATTGATTTATTTAGCATTTGTTGATATATTTAAGTAATTTGTGACCAGATTCGGGTGATTTTGTGGTGGAACCAAGGGGTAAAGCCATAGTTGAGGCTTGAGTTAAATCTAAGGCATCGAGGTAAGTGGCTTGTCTAACCTTGTGTGGGGGAGGGGGTGGACTTTCCCCTTAGGATATGATGTTTGGTAATTGAATGCCATGTACATGAGGTGGCGAGCGCGTACTTGAGTTAATTGCTGAAAACTCCGATTTTACTTAAATACTTAGATTGAGTTTCTTTCTTGCTTGCTTATTCTATTTGCAAATTTTAGCATGTGTTAGTTTAAAAAAGCATGCTTAGTTGACATAAGTTACCTCTTTGCCTAAGTTGCTCGTTTGTACTATGTGAAACATATTAGGCTAGAACTACCTGTTGCCCTGTATTTCTTAAACTTCATTGCTGAATATCTTCTTGCTGGGACTGCGTATTTACTTTGGGACTACGAGTTAGATTCCCAGTAGATCCCCCCTGCATATTTACTTTGGTACTACGGGCTAGATTCCCGGTAGATTCCCCTGCACATTTACTTTGGGATTGCGGGTTCGATTCCCCATATATCCCCCTACACGTTGATAGTTGGACTACAGGACAGTATCCTGATAGATCCTTCAGATATATACATGTGATGGACTACGGGACGGTATCCCGGGAGATCCTCAGACAGTTGATGAAATGGACTACATGACAGTATCTTGGGAGATCCTCGTTATTGGTACTGATACTTAGCTGTTTACTCCATGTCACCTTATCTACTGCGTACTGTTTGGTTCCTTGTGTAACCTGTCTTACTTCATAGTTGTACTCATTATTTCTGTTATTTCATATTGTTGCAAGATTTTTATTACTATGTTTATTCTTAGTGGAGCCCTGACCTTCCTCGTCACTACCCGACCAAGGTAGGCTTGGCACTTACTGAGTACCATTGTGGTGTACTCTTGCCCCTTCCGCACATGGTTTTACAGTGCAGATACAAGTACCTTCACCCAGGTGCATTATCCTTGAGACATGGAGAGCTACAGAGACTTCGAGGTACATCTGCCGCGTCCGCAGACCAAAGAGTCTCCTTCTTTACTCTATGTTGTAGTGTTTAGCCTTCTATCATACTTTTTTTGTAGACATTCTGGAGATTAGAGCACTTACTGTATTCTTCTAGCTTGTGTTCCCGTGAGTTTTCGTGTTTTAGGGTGATGTTGTAGGCTTCCGCATTTTGAGTTCTATGTGCCGAGTGACATTTTACATTCCGCGTTTCATTTTGATGCATTTGGGTTTGAGTCATAAATTTTCGTAGATTATTTATTTTGAGTTATAATTTCTGCATTGTTAGGCTTACCTAGTTGTAGGGACTAGGTTCCGTCACGATAATATTTACGGAGGGCGAACCGGGGTCGTGACATTTCCATGCTCATAAAAAATAAAAAATTGACATTACAAAAATAATAACAATTAAAAAAAATAAAATAAAAGAAAGCAATAAAATTGGGTTGCCTCCCAACAAACATTTGATTTAACATCGCGGCACGACACGAATCACTTTTTGCCTCTACCTCGTGCTTATGAATTGAACCCCCAATTTGGCATCAAGTTTTTGGCAATGCTCCAGGGGTGTAGGAAAAAGTCTAATTGGAACGATCAACCATTGTACTATTCTACACTTCTTGGCTTTTAGATGAGGTATGTAGTCCTGTCTTTTCTAGCAAGAAAATTTCTAAAATGTAGGTACCTTGTTCCTCATTCCTTGACCTCTCAATTGGCTGGGATGACTCTATTTCCATATCTCCATCCAAGCACAATGTGGAAAAATATTTGGAGTGAGGACCAATGCTCTCAAACACATGAACTTCAGGACTTTCAACATCCTTAACATCAATGATACTAGAGTCAATAAAATTTATATCCTTAAAGTCCTTGGCTGGCTCTAGTCTCACTTCTTCAATATTACCATCCTCAAATTGTAGTTGGCTAGGTTGCTGATATTCTACTCTGACCTTTCTGATTAACACCTCAAGTTCATGCTCTTCTTGGCTATTATCATCAATATTGGCTTGTTGAGCATTAAAAGCGGCCACTTGACTCAATTGAGCCTCCAACTTGCGAATAGTTAGCTCTTGCCTTTCTATCTGCAATTGTTTTTTATTATTTTATTTCAGAAGGTACTTTAACATATCTTTGATCTCCTTCAGGTCTGCATGCCCAGGTTTTTTCTTCCTATTAACTTCACAAGAAAAGGTAGAACCATCATAGTAAGGATTTGGGAAGAGATAAGAAATATAAGAACAACCATTAAAGTGATCATTTTTACCACCACACATCACATACATTTCACAAATAATATTGATTTGGTGCACATAACTCGCTCTTGGAAATATTTTGATAATTTTGATACGGGTGATTTCTTTCACAATATGTATGGGGATCTATAGTAGAATTATCTACACATAAATTCCCATAATTTCAAGATGTCATGTTTCTCAAATTAACAGTTATAAAAAAATAAAATAGAAGTTCAAAATTGAACCTTAGCAATATGTACAGCTACAACTACACCGTTAGTTCCCTGCCAACGTAGCCAAAATTTGATCATGTCCAATTCTAGTTCTGAAAAGGATAAGCAGTCGCTGCAAATTTAATCCGATCTAAAAGTCCAGAGTCGAATCTCACAGAGAACTAAGGCTTAGCTATATCTGTTTAATATCACTAAGAAGATAAGATTGAACAATTTTATAAATTATAATATAAAGATTTTCATATCTAACTAATTAACTAACAAATATAAATAATAAATTAGCAACAAAGATACTAAAGGTTGGAGACTAAATTAAGGAGGTCTAGAGTATGATTTTCTCAATTATCGGAATCTTTCTAGCTATGTTCTCTATAATTTTGCCAATGTATTCTCTACTGATCGCGAGCACTTGAGGTGCCATAATTCTCTCTCGGGCAACCACAACAATTTACTAGACATATTCTCTCAAACTACGCTAGTTGGCTTTATCTAACCGCTTATTATGACCACGTCAATACTTTGTTATTTCTAAACCTGCCTTTAAACTCAATGCATTGATTTCTCACATACGTTAGTAGTGACATTGTTCAACAACCACATAAATATGTATCCTTTCTCAAGCAACACATAATAAATAGGCAAAGTCAATCAATGGCCATTCAATCAACAACAATGAACATGTAGTTGAACAAGTTGAGAAATCTAATGGCTCAATTATATAAAAATAGAACAAGAATTTATCCTACAAAAGGTTCCATCAAAATCCTAGATAATAAATTAGCTATTCATAATAGTGTGCAAACTACAATACTAAAAATCATAACCAACAATGAAAAATAGGAAGAGGAAGAAAAAAACTCGTTGAAGGATTTTCCGCATTGCTTTTATTGTGTCTCTGCCTCCTTAGGTCGAATCTGTATTAATAGTTGGTCTGCTCCATCTCTTTAAGTCTAAATTATGTCAAAAGTGTGTCCAACCCTTTAAAATACTATTTCATGTATATATACTAAGTAGGTCGGGACCAAACAATTATACCTTCTTCTACGCGAAAAAAGGACAATATTTCACGTCTGGATAGCCGCGACCACGGTCAGACCGCGGTGCGAATGCGGTATATGGTAGGTATACTGCCTCAGCCCACCTTAGGTCTTGTTTAGCTATTAAGTGGAGGCACTCAGTCATTTTGCTAAACCAACTGTGATGTAAACCAACTTATCAAGATGAACTATCTTGAATAAAAAATCTGAAAAATATGCTCTAAATCAAATTATTGAGCAAGTTACCTCGCAAACACCATGTTATGGGTTAATAATAATTGAACATGTAACCATCTTATGGATGCATCTTATGTGATATATATGGCAGGCGAATGAGCTCATATTCACCTTTGATATTTCCAGCATCATGGGATTCAATCTCAATTTCAGTTGATTTATTAATTAAAGAGAACATGCAATATAAAAGAATTCAGTAAAGAACTTTCTAGTTCTTTTAATATTTACCCATGTAAATCCTATATTATTTTTGCACATCATACTTAAATTGATATGGCTAAACCAATTATACCAGCTAAATAAATTATCAATATTGATAAACTTCATATTTACACCATTACGTGTGCAATTATCAATAAACTCCAAGTTTATTATGATATGAGTTTTTATATCAATAAACATCCACTTTATTATGATATTCTTTTATTTGTGGAGTACAAACTGGTGCATAAAGCGAGTAATTTTTTACATACATATTCCGCTATAAGTTGTAGTAATAGAAGATATTAAATATTTTCTTTTTTTATAGACTCAATATAATTAACCGCTTTTGCGAATACTTTAGAAACTCAATTAAGTTTCTTTAAGACTTACTACAACACAATACCTTATTGGTAGTCAATTGTATTTCTCCAAAATAGTAATAATTGGCTCTTCTAGAGCTCTCAATTAATCTTGTACTACCACAGATTCATCAACATCCATGTGGTGAATATCTCTTTTAAAGAAAAAGTTATATTATGATAGGCTATAATTACGTATTTTAATCGATTATTACACTATAATTTACTACACATTAGTTGAGTTTGTGCTTTAATCGCTAGTGTTTTGCACTAACGGTGTGTTTATGCCTTGTAAGAGTGATTTCGAGTTATATAGATGTTACGGAATGAATTCAAGTGAGTTGGAGCTTTGAAATCTGAGTAAAAGCCCAAAAATTAAGCCGGGAGCGTACTTGGGGATCGACGAATGATAGAGCAATAAACAAAGAATCGAGTAGGCATATTGTGCACTATCTAGTAAAATACACATAACTTTTTGTTCAGAACTCCATTTGGGCTTCACAATATACAGTTGAAAATCTAAATCAAAGGGATACACCTTTCATGTTTTACATTTTTCCTAATTCCAAATGTAACAAGGTAAAAAATGCGGTCAAAACCACGATCACAGATTGCTTATGAGAACAAAGTTATCTATATCAATTTGATATACGTTATATACCTAAGTATATTATTTTCTTCCCTCACAAGTGGTTCAAGTTCATGAACCAAATAATTCAATCTTATTATTATTGATGCGCGATGTATATTTTGATTAACACTATACACAAAGATGTTTTCTCAAAGTTAAGAAAACAAGTTAGTTTTTCTAACATAGGAGGGGGGGGGGGGGGAGGGGAGGGGGAGGGAAAGAAATATGATAAACAGTTGAGAAAAAGTTACGTGGAATGAGTTTTATTTGTACTTCTAGGTCCTCGAATAAAATAATATGAATTTGAAGTTCATAAAAGAATAATTCATTTGCAATATATTGCAAAGCATGCCAGACACATTTGCTGACCCAAACAAAATAACTATATCCTCATTGCAATTGTTCATATTAAATCCTGGAAGGATAAAGTCTATGGTACATTTAAAGCGTATAGACAATCGGTTTCAAATAAAATTCTTGATAAAGAAGATGAGCAAATGATCAAAATTATCATAATAAAGGAGGCAAGTGATTTAGAAGATCACATGACAAAACACTTTATAAAATCTCATGAATGATTCAGGTATGTGAATACATGAAAGAAGAGATCTCTATGTTATGTCTTTATGAAAAATAAAGAGGTTGGAACCGATATAAGATATTTATCGATGACATCGATTATAACGCTAAACATATATGGGGATCTTAAGTCAGGAGAAATAATTCAAGTGGAATTTGGTTTCATATGAAAGACAGGTAATTTTTGACCTGTAGTTCAAACACTTAAAAGTATAAAGACAATGATGTGTGCTATCACCTTTATGAATCTTATATGTCTGATATGACATGAAAACTTGATACAAATGTAAAGTCTATTTATAAGGCTTATATGACTTAACCTATATGACAATCCATGAAGGATTTAAGTTGCTTGAAGCATATACAATTCTTGATCTTGAAGTACCATTTCCTTAGAGCAATTTGTGTACAAATGTTTCTTGCTATAACTATAAGCATGATAATATGATAGCAAGAGTTTTCACCTCTATGTAAAGATATTGAACTGGCGATTCCAACAAGATTATGTGAAGACAATACATCTATTAAAAATGATGATTTCAAGGTGAAACAAATTCGTTCAAGAGATCTTTTGAAGATGGTGCACATGATTAGAACGCAAATGCTTAAAGTTGTGAAATGGTGCTCTCATCGGGGTTTGTCCCACTGGGTTTTCCTTGCAAGGTTTTTAACGAGACAACTAAAAGGCGTATTGTTAGATATGTGTACTTTTTTTCCTTCTCTAGAATTTTTTTCCCACTGAGTTTATTTTAGTTAAGATTTTAACGAGGCATATTATCTGTTGAATAGACATTCAAAAGGAGTGTTATAAATAGAATTTTATTTAAGGTGAAAATCTATACTCTAGAGAGATTCTAGAGTTTGTTACTTAGTAGCTAAGTCACTTTCCCTCTATAAATAGAAATGATATATTTTATTATAATTGATCCCAGATCAATAAAAATTATCTTTTTCTACTTTTCTCTATATTACTCTTCTTTTTTTTTTTTGTTGTTTTGTAACACAAAATGAGAATAATTAAGCTTTAACAGGGAATACCAAACTCTAGATGTCCCCAAAAAATTAATGGCGGGGGCTACTCTATATTTTTCAAAAAGCAGATAGTGGCGAAAGGATATTAATCAAGAACCAATACACGTATGGCTTTTAGTGGGTCCACTAGTTGACAATTAATAAGGTTATAATTTGAATTTTATATATCACAATAGAGTTTAAGTTATATCTAACGTTAGTATTAAATTCTTTTAGCACCAGCAAGTATAAAGAATATTTGCAGGGAATATAAATTTATATAATTTTGAAAACAAAATCAATTAATTGCTATAACAAGTAAATGCAAGCTGATTGTGTAAAAGTTTCTTACACTACCACGTATATTATTTAAGGGTGAAATTAAAAAATAGGCAAATTTACAAGTGGTAATTGACAAATAGCCACAATTTTTAAAGTAATCAAAATTTAGCTATTTTTTATGTAAAGATAAATTTAAACGAAAATACTATTCAAAACAACTATAGGAATTTTTGCCAGAGATATTGAGAAAATTACACAAGAAAAGTTGGAAACTATGTTTTCCAATTCTTCTATTTCTTTGGACGTGCTTAAGGCGGCCAAGTATTACAAATTGCGTCAAGTGTTTATATGTTTGTTTAATAACTGATTCTGATTTTCCATTTTCTATGTGATTACCTCTAGACGATCATTCCTCGAACCATGAATATGGAATACTTATGATTATGATTGCAGAATTCACTATTCTTCCCTGTTAAAATTCATTGCTTGAACTCCTCCAATGTTGCTGTGGCTTTGAAAGTTGAAAGGTATCGGTGGATTTTCTTTCCTTGCAGCATAGAACTATCGGGTTCAACTGAACGCAGAAATTTCGATACGGAGCATAAATTTAGGTGTAAAAGATCACTAGAACTACAATAAATAGTAGATATGAACCCATAGCTTTAATGCTGAACCCATAAAACTAAAATCTTAGATCCGCCTCTCTGCATATTGAGTGTAATTTATAATCAATCAGTACATTTCACTGATGCTTCGTCTTTCAGAGGGCTGCTCAGCGACACGTGTCCCCATGCTTATAGAGATACTGTATCCTCAAAATTAAGGTAAGTCATCCATTCATAATGCCCTTTATTTTAACGCCGTTGTCCAAATTAATGTAATAGTTTAACCTTTAAAAGCAATCTTGTATATTTGCAGTGAAGAAGACATGCTGAAGAAGCTCGGTTTCCTTATGAATGAGAGTCACTACAGCTGCAGTATTCTCTATGAGCGCAGGTAACAAAAATACATAGTCAACATGTTAACTATATTCTCCTTGTTGTCTCCGATTTTGATATATGATAAATGTGAGTTTAACTTATGTACGTTGAGAATTTAAAGAATTTACACTACCGGTGTATTTTAACCTGTTATCGTCGACCAATCTTATTTTCCAGGTTACTAATTATCTACGTTATATGAACAGATACAAGTAATTATCTTTAACATTCTTTTTACGCTATTGGTATAATAGGTGTTTAACGGGCGGGGTCACTACGGTTCCGGACCGGCCTAAACCAGTTAAAATTGGAACCGCCCGATTAAAGAGGCTGGGTTGGGTTAAGGGTGTCGCACGAATTGCTCCGTTTACGTTTTAAATACCGGTCACCCGGACCGATACAAACCGTTAGATGAACAGTGTCGTTAAACCGGTTAACTGGCCCGGCCCGGACCAGTTTAACTGTAAATTTTTTTAATTTTTTTTAGGAGCTTTACATACTTGTCTAATTTTTAAAAACATAATAGTGGTATATTCTAGTATAAATATTTTATATCTTACCCATACCATGAATATACCAATTATTATATACTAATTAACATAATTTACAATTGTTGAAATTTAACATATATATCATACACATAATTTGCAAGTATGATACATGTAATAGTAGTGGAATACTTTTGTCCCTTTTTATATGTTTTACGGTGAAAATTGCTTCGAGTATATATTATATAAGTGTTGATTATACACAACGTATATATTTTATATGTATTTAAAATGAAAGAAATACAATTTAAATTATAGAGGAGTATTATATTAGGTAAATACCAGATCCTAAGTAATAAAAAATATAGTGTATATATTTATGGTATAAATGCTTAAATCATAAATATACATCAAATAAACAACTTGATACAATGTAAAAATACATAAGATAGCCATTAAATATATTTTAGTACACAATAAAAATACATAAGAATTAATTTATTTTTTAAATGCAAACTTTAATTTTGTAATTTAAAAAAAAATATAGCACTTGCAATTTATAAGTGTAACTTTTTCCCATCTTCATTGTATTCTTTATATTAATATAAAATATTAATATAACTTATAATAGTTATACAAAATACAAAAAAAAAAAATTAAAAATACACTAAACTTGGCCCTGCCCGGCCCCCTCAACCGATAACCTTTACTGTTCAATTTTTACCGGGATAAACTCAAACCCGTTAAGCCCCAACCCGTAACCGGTCCGGACCATAATCCGTATGGGTCCAAAAACAGTCAACCCAGCCCCAGCTCGGCCCACCGGTTTAACACGTATAATCGGTATATACATGTTAATGTTAAGTTCATCGAATGTTGTCTTTCTATCAGTTGTCCCGAGTTGGAGGAGCTCGTTAAGATTTGTCGAGATAATGGTACTCTCGGAGCGAGGCTTACAGCAGCTGGATAGGGTGGATGTGCTGTGGCTTTGGTGAAAGAGAGTCTTGTTCCACAGTTTACACTCAATTTGAAGGTATGGTTTGATTAGCGCTGTCAATATGCGCCAGCCAGCCCAGCCTATAACTGGCCTACCGAAATAATGGTCGGCCGAGCCCCATGTGGGCGCTGTAATATGCGCCAGCCAGCCCAGCCCAGCCTATAATTGGCCTACCGAAATAATGGTCGGCCGAGCCCTATGTGGGCGCGGCTCCCATGGGCTAGCTCTAGGTTTCATTCATCTTAATTAGTTGAAAATGGGCATAAACTGACAGGATTTTAACATTATGCAATGTGTTACCTAAACTAGTTTGTTTATTTTGTTTCAGGAGCAATTCTATCAATCAAGAATTGACAATGGAATAATGAATATGGATGATCTTGGTCTATATATTTTTTTGCATCAAAGCCTTCTACTGATGCTGCGATTATCAAATTTTAGCCTATCAAGCTCTTATTAAGCTAGCTAAATTATTATCCATCTATGTTAATAATCACAAAATAAGAGCACTTTTTACATCAGTTAAAATCCGGATCTTGTAATTAATTACGTTTGTACATTTTACCTTTATTAAAAGTTGCATTTCTTTGTTTTTATCAGCAATTGTACTTCACTAATTTTTTGTGGTCTACTATATATTATACTATTACCATATTTTAGGGAGTCAAACATATTTTTCTTTGACCACTTTGCCATATATTTGCAAAGTATTTTAATCATAAAAGTTATAATCTACAATAATTTTTATATTGTTTCTAATTATGTATATATTTTAATTTGCAAAATATTAAGATTTTTATGTGAATTGCTTATGTCCAATCTAAAAGTTTCATATTAATCGTTTTACATCTCGTTAGTAAATCTATATCTCTATATATATTAAAGCAAGAAAGTTTGCATTGTGGTTAAGCTAAGTGATAAGCTACTTAAAAAGCCACTTGGCAATCTTAAAGAGTATGTGAGAGATTGTCAAATAAGAAAATATCTCACTTAAGGACTATATATGGAATTTCATTTTTGAAATTAAATTGAAATAATTAAAGTTCAATCATTGTACTAATATTGTCTAATTGAATTTTGTTATTGAAAAGTAAAGAATTTTGATATCAATAGCATTTGGATTCTTTTTCTAATATCAAGTGAGAAGAATATATCCTACCGTAATTTAATATGTAATGTTAATTTATTTTAAAAATTCAATACTTTTTAATGAGTTGAAAAATATATTTTAAGATTTTACCTAAAGTTCAGAAGGTAGATATATTTAATAATTTATTTATTTCATAAAATTAATCCAAAGTATCTTTAGACTAAGTTTTGTAAATTTTAAACAAGTATACAATAACAATAATTTTTTTAAAGGTTAAAAGCTTCAACAAAAATAATTATTACTAGAAGTTTAGTAATAAAACATCGTAATATCTTGGTGCGGTTCTATATAGTTGGTCATATGCACTTTTATTTTTTTAATTATTGAATAAAATACTAAATGAAAAAATTAAATAAAATATCATACTTACTAGAGGAAATAATTTAGAAAGAGGGGAATAAAGATAGTGTGAGAGAATTTATACTTTGAATTAATATAAATGATAAAATAAAGTAAATAAATATAGTTACTCAAAAATACTATGGATAAATTCAAATATTATACAGTGAAAGATTAAAATAAATAAAATAATTATTTTAAGAGAAATAAAAAGCATATTCATTATGGTATATTCTAATAGCAGTAACATATAGGGATATAAAGTAGATGACAAGTTAATAAAAAGTTAAAGTAATAATGTAATCGTATTATGTAATGGGTAACACAATAACAATAGATAAAGAACAAAAAATTAGAGAATTTATATCTTATCTTAATTTAGTTACGGTAAAATTAATTATCTAATATATTATAATTTATTTTATATTTCAATTATTTGGAAGCAATACATACATTTTTTTCTACTAGGGAGGATATATTCTTCTCTAATGGCTTAGGTATGGAAAATCACTTTTTAGCGCGTTGTTGATATTTTTGTTCTCTCAAATTGTATAAGCCAATTGATCGAGCAATCGATGAGGTCATATATATTCATGTGTGTGTATCAATTAGAATGAAATAGAGTTGGATAGAGTAAACAAATAATAGCACTATTTAGGATTGCTATTTATACAACAACAACAAACAACAACAACAACAATCCAGTATAGTCCCGTAAAATGGGGTCTGGGGAGGGTAATATATAGACGGGCCCTACCCTTACCCGAAAGGGCAGAGAGGCTATTTCCAATCGACCCTCGACTCAGTGTGGATTGCTATTTATACAAAATAAAGTAAATCACAAAATCAGATTTATATAATTAAGAATTACATGTAAGAATTCATCTTTTATGTACATGTGCATTGTAAAAGAAAAAGATTTAAAGTAGGTTAATATTTATTTAATTATAATATATTAATCTTAGCTATATCTCAAAAGATATTATTTAAATTGTTAAAAGCAATGTGACTTTGATTGGGTGGTTAAAATTGAGGTAATTAGCAAAACTATTGAGCAAATTCCAATCCAACTATTTTATAAGTTGGTAACTCCTAAAAGTTAGAATATACTGGTTGTTAATAAATTATCATGTATATATATATATATATATATATATATATATATATATATATATATATATATATATATATATATATATATATATATATATATATATATATATATATATATATATATATATATATATATATATATATATATATATATATATATATATATATATATATATATATATATATATATATATATTTTAGGTTGATAGTAGTTGATGAGATAATAATATAGTATATTTTTATAATTTAAGTTATGATATTACTAAATATATTTTTATTTGTTATTACTCTATATAGTATGACTTCACTCAGTTTCAATATAGATGAGATAGTTTGACTTGGCACAAAATTTAAGAACGAAAAAGAAAACTTTTGAAACTTATGATCCTAATAATTTTGTGGGGCTATGATATTTGCATGGGTGTAAGTACTTCTCATAATATGTAAAATGAGTAAAACAAATTTAAAATTAAATTATTTTCAAATACATAAATATATTATTCTTTTGGAACAAATTAATAAAAAAATATTTTATGTAAATTGAAAGGGAAAGGGTATTTACTTTTGAATCATATTATATTTTTATTTGTTTGTATCAACAACTATATATTGGGTTATAATATTTAAGTTATATCAGTAGTTATTCATATAATTTATTCTTTTTAATTTATAGAATTCAATAGCATAACAATATTATCCACACATCATGCGATACTAATATTAGTTACACGTGATATTAAAAAGGAATAAAGAAAAAGAACGAACAAAATTCTTTAAGAAAAAGAATGAAAAGATAACAGAAAAAAGTAAATTTAATATTTTATTGCTAGAGCACATGCCAATTACAACTAATTTTTCAGATATATAAGTATAATAATCTTCAATCTCCTTACAATTTAAAAAAATAAAAATTAAATAAAAACAATCCGATGCACAAAATATTCCGTATTTAACTAATGTAAAACATAATAAAATCGCTTATTAAATCCGGCATGAATCCAGAGCTAATCGAGTTCAATATGGTATCGAATATTAGAGAAAAAATAAAAATAAATCATAAAAATCCCATTAAACATGAACCTTACAAAATAACTTAAACTTAAAATTGGAAGACCTAGGATCCCAATATAGTCCAATTTCATCATCAACATTTAATCCACGATCTCTAAACAAATCCAAGCACACAAGTGCATAATCATTATAATTAGGCAACATCTCAAAATAAGCCAATTCATCATGATATAGTGATGTTTTGGTATTGATTTTGGAAAGTTAAAAAAAGTAAGTATTAAAGAATTTTTTCCGACTAAGACTGGGGATTCACATTTTTTACTGTATATGGAATTAATAATTTAGGTCGGTTATGATTCTTTCCTGGTGTAAAATTGTACACAAAGGAAATATTATTAGGCATTAATTTGATATTTTCTCAAACTGTGATTGTCGTGTTATTTTCAAAAAATTCAACTTTAATAATGTCACTTTCCTAATACAAATAAGTATTTTATGAATACGGGATTTTCATTTTTTTGGGTAGTAAAACAAATATTATTAATTACTAAGTACTATTACATCTATTATTACTAAGTATTTGTAACACTAATCTATCTTACATGGATGCTTACCTGTACAGCATCTTTGACTAATAACAATTAAATTATTTACTAAAATATGTTTAATATCATTAGGAAACTATTTAATTAGCATAATCTCAGTAATTAGACAACTCCTTAATATCATTGGGCAACAATTTAATTAGCATAATCTCAGTAACTAGGCAACTCCTTAATTACTCTTAGAGAATAATTTGATTGGTCAACGTTAATTAGGAAGTTTACTTAGGAACGGTATCCCAATTTTAAATCAGTTTAATTAAGGATATTATATTTTAAATACACAAGGATTGGGAGAAAAAATCAGTCTCACGTCTCAAGTACTGATTCCTTCATTAATACAACAACAACCCAGTATAATCTCACTTAGTGGGGACTGGGGAGGGTAGTATGTACGCAGACCTTACCCCTACCCTGAGGTAGAGAGGCTGTTTCCAAATAGACCACCGACATCCTTCCCTCCAAGAACTTCCCACCTTGCTCTTGGGGAGACTCGAACTCACAACCTCTCGGTTGGAAGTGGGGGTTTCTTACCATCAAAGCAAC
This sequence comes from Nicotiana benthamiana, assembly GCA_034376525.1. NCBI lineage: Eukaryota > Viridiplantae > Streptophyta > Magnoliopsida > Solanales > Solanaceae > Nicotiana > Nicotiana benthamiana. The sequence goes on from CM067332.1 coordinate 73,352,005, forward strand.
CCCTCTTGTCTCGGTTGATTCCTTCATTAATATGTTCTCTAAAGTTTGAAGTCCCCCTCACATAATTAGCATTAAATATATTAAATTTATTACTCTCAAGTACATATAAACATGTTTGAGTTTAAAATAAAAAGAACAAGTTATATATTTGTCACAGCCCCGACCCCGATCGTGATGGCGCCCAATACAATACTAGGCAAGCTCGACCATCTAACACACAACCCTTTTTATACAGAATTCTTTATTAGCTATTTGAGTTAAATGCCAATTTAATATGGATAGAAGTCTAAACAGTATATATGAAATCTACGAAAAACCATAAAATATCTCTACAATAGCCCCCTAGATCCAGTGTCACAAGTCTGAGCCTCTAAATACAAGGTTTCAAAAGTCTACTACAGAGATATGTTTAGAATACGGAAATGTAAAAGATAGAGGGAGAATATCGGGTCTACGGACACCATGCAGTTACCTCGATAACTCTGGCGGAAACTGAACTAGTGAAGAGCTCACACTACACCTCAGGGGTACCTAGATCTGCATACACGGTGTAGGGATTAATGTGAGTACTCCCACCTAGTGAGTAATAAAAATAAATAATGACTGACAGTATGAAATCACAAAAAAGCACTAAGCAATTCTATATCAAAGCAGCAAAATCATTTAAACAACAAATAATGAAGATGTCAAGTGAAATTCCTTAAAACCGGGTAGAACATGTAGCTTAGAAGATATTAATCAAGTATAAAATCCGTTCCTCGAGCATATTGTTCACTTATTTGTTACTTTTCCTCGGTACTCGATTCATATACATTTCACAATAACCGATATTATAAATATACCGATGCGGCATGCAGTCCGATCCGTACATCGCTGTGGCACATCCCGATCCATAATGATAGTCGACTGTGCTTACTGGGGGTGTGCAGACTCCGAGGGGTTCCTACAGTCCAAGCGCTACATTGTTGTTGTGCGTAGCCCGACCCATATATATGCATACACACACACACATTTGCTGCGGCGTGCAGCCCGGTCCATATAAGTATATTTATATTTGATGCGTGCAACTCGATCCATATAAGCATATTGTTGCGGCATGCAGCCCGATCCATAACATGTAAAACATCCTTACTATTGGATTCTCAACTCCTCTCAGTCAATATAATCACAGCCTCTCGGGCGTACTAATATAAAATAGGGATCTCAGTCCACATATTACTTCCATTTAGGATTAGCATTTCAAAACCAATTCGTATTGCGTTAAACAGTTAGAAACATGACTGAGGATATGATTTTTAACAAGTAAATTGAGGATAATCAGTAAAAGAATGCACCTAAGGGTTCTACAGGTCGGCACAAGGCCCCAAACATGGCAACTAGCCAAATCATAATAATAATAAACAAGCCTTAGTAAAAAATACGATAAAATCATCAACGGAATGGACCAAGTCACAATCTCCAGTAGTAACAGACTCCACGCTCATTACACCGCGTGTGCCTCAACTCAATACAGCACTACGTTGTGCAAATCCAGGGTTTCAAACCCTCATACATTATTTATAATCATTACTCACCTCTATCCGATCCAAACTCTAGCCCACGATGCCTCTGCCTCTCGAATCGGCCTCCGGATACTCTAGATCTAGCCGAAATCAGTACCAAACCATCAAAATATGTTAAGGGAACAAAGCCCACTTAAAAATAATCAAATTACCACAAAATTTTCGAAATTGGTCAAACCCAACCCCAGGCTCACATTTCGAGATTTGACAAATATTCACAAAACTAGAATCCTTATACTCTCACGAGTCTAACCATACGAAAATTATCCAATTCCGACATCATTTGGTCCTTCAAATCATCATTTTATATTTTTGATAAATTTCACAATTTTATTCTCAAATTTCATCTTAAATCACAACTTAAAATGAATTTAATGATAGAGTCATGTACTCTAGCAAAATTTGAGTTAGAATCACTTACCCCGATGAATTTCTTGAAAAACCTTCGAACATCGCCAAAATCTGAGCTCTCTAGGGAAAAGTATCAAATAAAATCTAAAACCTTGTATTTATAGAGTAACCCCCAGATTTTTACCCCCATGGGCCGCATATAATCAACCACGACTGCACAAAATCAGTGCCGTCCGTGCAAAAATTACCGCGGTCGCACAAGTGTTCTCTACAATAATAAGCTTTAGTATTTTGGACATAACTTTCACTGCAGATGTCCAAATTGTGATATATTTACATCTATGAAAACTAGACACGAAGGATACAACTTTAATTTTTGAATTGTCTCAAAATTCCTTGTAGATCAAAAGATATAAGCTTCCGAAGTAGGACCAGCGGGAAGGTTCTTCACCGCGGCCGCACACACTTTTGTGCGGTCCGCACGACACCTACCGAGGCCGCACACACTTTGGTGCGGTCCGCACAGCGCTCACCGTGGGCGTACTTCATTTTTTGCAGACCGCGTGGGTGAGTTTCGAGGCCTGCAACCCTTCTGGACCTGCTACAGCTATGATTTTCGCACTAAAACATCCCGGAACCTACCCGGAACTCCCGGAACTTCAAACTAATTATACCAACACATCCCATGACATCGTTCAAACATTTTCAAAACTTCATAACGCTCACAACAACATCAAATCGCCAATTTAACATAGGATTCAAGCCTAAGAACTTCAAGAACCCTTAAATTATGCTTTCGATCAAAAAGTCTATCAATCTCGCCCGAATAACCTGAAATTTTGAAAGCACGTCATATTCAACACTACGGAGCTACTCCAACTTTCGAAATTTCATTCCGACCCTTAAATAAAAATATCACTATCGGATCGGAAACTTCAAATATTTGAATTTCGGTATTTCAAGCCTAAATTAGCTATGGACCTCCAAAACACAATTCGATCACGCTCCTAAGTCACAGATCATCCCCCAAAACTAACCAAACCACCGGAAATCACATACAAGACCTCTAACTCATAAGTCAACATCCGGTTGACTTTTCCAAATTAAACCTTCCTTAAAGAATCTAAATGTCTCGTTTCCTACCAAAACAATCCAAATTGACTCGATCACACCAAATACCGATAATGAAGTATAAAGAAGCCGAAAATGGGGGAAACAGAGCGGTGACTCATGGGACGACGGGTCGGATCATCACATCCTCCCAACTAAAACAAACGTTCGTCATCGAGCGAGTCAAGAAACATACTTGAAGCCTCAAACAAGTAAGGATATCTGCTCCGCATCTTCCGCGCAGTCTCCTAGGTAGCCTCCTCCACGGGCCAACCTCTCCACTACACTTTTACTGAAGCTATATCCTTTGATCTCAATTTCTGAACCTGACGACCCAAATTAGCCACTGGCTCCACAATATAGGTCAAATCACCATCTAACTAAACCGTGCTGAAGTCCAAGACATGAGACTGGTCCCCAACATACTTTCGGAGCATAGATACATGAAACACCAGATGCACGCCCGACAAGCTGGGTGGCAAGGCAAGCATATAAGCCACATCCCCAATCCTCCTAAGGACCTCAAAAGGCCCAATTAACCGCAAACTCAACTTCCCTTTCTTTCCAAATCTCATAACACCCTTTATGGGAGAAACCTTCAACAAAACCTTCTCACCAACCATATAAGACACATCGCGAAACTTCCGGTCCGCATAACTCTTCTGACGCGACTGAGCTATATGAAGTCTCTCCTGAATCAACTTCACCTTCTCTAAGGCATCTTGAACCAAATTTGTCCCCAATAGCCTAGCCTAGCTAGGTTTGAACCAACTAACTGGGGATCTACGTCGTCTCTTATACAAGGCCTTATATGGTGCCATCTGAATGTTGGACTAATAGCTATTGTTGTAGGTAAACTCTGCAAGCATAAAAAATCACCCCAAGAACCACCGAAATCAATAACACAAGCACACAACATGTCCTCTAATATCTGAGTAGTACACTAGGACTATCCGTCCGTTTGAAGATGAAATATTGTGCTCAACTCCACCTAAGTACCAAACTCTCGCTAAAAAGTCTTCCAAAACTGAGAAGTAAACTGAGTACCTCTATTTGAGATAATAGACACTGGAACACCATGCAACTGAACAATCTCCCATATAAAAATCCCTGCCTGCCGCTCCGAAGAATAGGTAGTATATACCAGAATGAAGTGCGTGGACTTGGTCAGCCAATCCACAATCACCCAAATTGAATCGAACTTCTTCAAAGTTCGAGGAAGACCACTTACAAAATCCATAGTGACTCTCTCCCACTTCCACTCAGGAATAACCATCTGCTGAAGTAAACCACCACGTCTATGATGCTCATATTTCACCTACTAACAGTTGAGACACCGAGCCACAAATTCCACAATATCTTTCTTCATTCGTCTCCAGCAATAATTCCGCCTCAAATTCTGATACATCTTCGCGGCACCGGGATGAATAGAGTACCGCAAGCTATGGCCCTCCTCCAGAATCAACTCTCTAAGCCCATCAACATTGGGCACACAGATCCGGCCGGATCATCATACTGGCGCTCTCTGATGCAATCATATAAGGAAGATCAAGAAACCACGCAAGCCAACACCCGGCTGGGCTCCGACATATCTAATCTCACAAATCGATTGTCCAAGGCCTGAACATCGACTACAAGGGGCCTCTCCCCAACTGGAATATACGCCAAACCCCCTATACTCGTTGCCTTTCATATCAAAGCATCGACCACTACATTGGCCTTTCCCGGATGATACAGAATAGTGATATCATAATCCTTATGCAACTCTAGCCACCTCAAATTAAGATCCTTCTGCTTGAGCAGATGCTGAAGATTGCGATGATCGGTGAATACCTCACAAGATACGCCATACAAGTAGTACCTCCAAATCTTCAAAGCATGAACGATGGCAGCCAACTCTAAGTCATGAACAAGGTAGTTCTTCTCATGGGGCTTCAACTGACGAGAAGCATAATCAATAACTCTACCCTCCTGCATCAATAGAAAACCAATCCAAACTCTCGAAGCATCACAATACACTGTATAAGAACCTGAAGCTGATGGCAAAACTAATATTGGAGTTGTGATCAAAGCTGTCTTGAGCTTATGGAAGCTCTCCTCGCACTCATCTGACCACACAAATAGAGCACCCTTCTGAGTTAACTTGGTCAAGGGCGATGTAATGGATGAAAATCCCTAAATAAAACGGCGATAATAGCCTTCAAAACCAAGGAAACTACGAATCTCTGTGGCTGAGGACGACCTAGACCAACTCTGAACTGCCTCTATCTTCTTTGGATCAACCTGAATACCCTCGCTGGACACCACGTGTCCCAAGAAAGCCACAGAACCGAGCCAAACCTCACACTTGGAGAACTTCTCATAATTCTTCTCCTCCCTCAATCTCTGCAATTCTACTTGCAAATGCTCTGCGTGCTCCTCATGACTATACGAGTACACCAGAATATCATCAATGAATACGATAACAAACAAATCTAGATAAGGCCGAAATACACTATTTATCAAATGCATGAACGCTACTGGGGCATTGGTCAGCCCGAAAGACATGACAATAAACTCATAGTGACCATATCTAGTCCTGAAAGCAGTCGTTGGAATATCTGAATTCCTGATCTTCAACTGGTGATAGCCCGAACAGAGATTAATCTTAGAGAACACCCTCGCTCACAGAAGTTGGTCAAAAAAATTATCAATGCGAGGCAAAAGATACTTGTTCTTCACTATTACTTCGGAAACATATGAAGAGACTCCAAGAAAGCAAACTAAACCATAGATACGAAAGTTTTCCTACAAAGGGGATGGCTTCACAACCCATAAGGGACGGCTTGCCAAGCTACACAAACAGTTAATTTGTTTATAGTCGCAAAATTTTTCCTACAAAAGGGGCTTGCTTCAACAACCCATAAGGGACGGTTTGCCAAGCTACACAACTCAGAAAACTTTTGTACTACAATAAGCTAACTTTCTTAGAGTATTCTTACTCCATTTATTAATACATGGACCGGCCTTTCCATCCATTCGAAAGAAAGAACAAGAGAGAAATTTAGAAAGCACTCATATGTAGTATATCAGAAAAGATTTACAAAGATGATTGAAAGATTCTAAGAGCCATCCTTCTGTAATCAATGCACATTCTCATTGAGCCATCCTTCTTTTTCACAAATAGAATAGTTGCACCCTATGGTGACACTAGGCCGAATGAACTCCTTATCTAGGAGTTCCTGAAGTTGCTCCGTTAAAATCTTTCAACTCTATTGGTGCCATACAATATGGTAGAATGGAAATGGGATAAGTGCCCGGCACCAGGTCAATACCAAAATTAATGTCCTCGTCCGGTGGCATGCCCGACAGGTCTGCAGGAAATACATCAGGAAAATCCCTCACCACCGGGACGGAATCAATACTAAGAGTCTCAGCCCTAACATCTCACACCAAAGCTAGATATGGCAGACAACCACGCGGCTTTCAAAAAAGAAATCACTCTGCTAGGAATATAATCAGTCATACCACGCCACTCGATCCTCGGTACACCCAGCATAGCCAAAGTAACTATCTTAGCATGATAGTTTAGAATAACATGACGCGTATATTACCAATCAATGCCGAAAAAAACATCAAAGTCCACTATGCTCAATAGAAATAGATCTACTCGGGTCTCCAGAACCCCAATAATCACAACATATGACCGATACACATGGTCCACAACAAGAGTATCGCCTACCAAGGTAGATACAAAAACAGGTTAAGAAAGAGACTCGTGGGGCGTCCCCAAATAACGAGCAAAATATGAAGACACATATGAATAGGTGGAACCGGGATAAAAATAATACAGAGGCATCTCTGTGGCAGACTGAAACAATACCTATAAGGACAACATCTGACACAATGGAATCTGTCCTACCTAGGATAACATAGAAACGAGCCTGGCCACCGCCTGATCGACCCCCCCGCCCCGGGGTGACCCCTGGTTGCCTGACCTCCACCCCTAACTGGTTGGGCGGGTGGTAAAGAAACTAGAGCAGAAGATGAGGGCTGACCCCTTTACTGATACTGACCATCAGGAAGTCAAGGACACTACCTCCTCATATGCCCAAACTCTCATCACTCATAACAACTGTATGGTGCTGGAGGTAGGGACTGAAGGGACCCCTGGAACCAGAAGGACTAGTAGAAGGACCTGCCACGGAAGAACCCTGGACTGATGGGGCAAGAGATGAACGCTGAGCTGGGAGGGTGCTGAGTGATGGTTGGCCCTGCTGAGAACCCTAAAAACTATGGCCTGAAGAAGCCCCTGGATACTCTGGACGGGCCAATTGAGCGAGCCTGGAAGAATGACCGCTACCCTGCTGAAACTGGCCCGTAGATGGAGCACCACTAATACTGCCAGAACCTCGAGGCCTCTTGGCCTCCCTCTCCTCTCTGTCTTGCCGGTGAGCCGTCTCGATCTCACGAACAATATTAACCACCTCCTCAAAGAAACACCTAAAACTCTCTCTCTAGTCATCAAGATACGGAAATGGTAGTTAAGGCCATCAACAAATTTCCCAATCCTCTAGCGATCAGTAGGAACCATCCAACTGGCATGACGAGCCAACTCGGAATACCTCACCTCGTACGAAGACACAGTCATATCTCCCTACTTTAGCCACTCACATGCCTACGAAGCCTCTCCATGCGGGACTGAGGTACATACTTCTCCAAGAAAAGAGTGGAGAACTCCTACCAAGTAAGGGGCACTGCACCAACCGGCCTACGCCGCTTATACGCCTCCCACCAAGTGAAGGCAGCCCAAGTAAACTGAAAGGTGGTGAATGTAACACCGCTAGTCTCAAGAATCCCTATTGTCCGGAGGATACACTGACACTTTCCAAGAAAACCCTGGGCATCCCCGCCCTCAGCACCACTAAATGATGGAGGCTGGAGTCTACCAAACATCTCAAGACGATGATGCTCATCATCTGACATAAATGGCACCACGAACTCCTGAGCAGGTGTAACCGGGTGGGATGGAGGTGCCTCCGGTGTCTGCAATCCCTGTACCACCTGCTTAGGTGTGCGAGCAGCGAGGGTCTGATTGCCTCCCCCGACTTGTGAAGTTGTTGCTGTTGTGGTAGCTCAAAATGCCTGAGCTAGGCCAGAGCAAACTGTCAAGATCTGAGCCGAGGTCTCTTGTAGATCCAGAATTACAATAGGCGCTACCGGTGTTGAACTGGAACTGCTGATGGAGCCTGATCGGGAGCTGGGACAGCTGGTGGATCAATAGGTGCTGCCCTCGCTACCTTGCCTCTGCTACGACCACGATCGCATCCACGACCTCTGGTGGCCTCAGTGGGTGGCACTGGTGGTCGTCCACCTCGTCCGGTAGCATGGGTCCTCACCATCTACGAGAGAATAGAATAACAGAAGTTTAGTTCTTGGAGCAACAAAGGTGCACGACAAGAATTTCAAGAATATGAAATTTTCCTAAAGGTTCTGCAGCCTCTCGAGGATAAATAGAGATTTCTCCGCACCGATCCGCGAGACTCTACTAAACCGGCTCATAACTCGCGAGACCAAGTAATCTAGGCTCTGATACCATCTTGTCACGACCCCAACAACGTTCGTGATGGCGCCCAACACAATTCTAGGAAAGCCCGACCATCAAACACTCACAACCCTTTTTATACAGAATTCTTTATTAGCTATTAGACTTAAATGCCAATTGAATATCGATAGAAGTCTAAACAGTATATATGAAATTTGCGGAAACCATAAAACATCTCTACAATAGCCCGCTAGATCCGGTGTTATAAGTCTGAGCCTCTAAATACAAGGTTTCAAAAGTCGACTACAGAAATATGTCTAGAATGCGGAAATGTAAAAGATAGAGGGAGAATATCGGATCTGCGGACGCCATGCAGCTACCTCGATAACTCCAGTGAAAACTGAACTGCTGAAGAGCTCGCACTACACCTCAGGGGTACCTGGATCTGCACACACAGTGCAAGGAGTAATATGAGTACTTCGACCCAGTGAGTAATAAAAATAAATAATGACTGATAGTATGAATACGAAAAGGCACTAAGCAGTTCTATATCAAAGCAGTAAGACCATTTATGCAGCAAATAATGAAGATGTCAAGTGAATTTCCTTTAAACCAGGTAGAACAGGTAGCTTAGCAAGTATTAATCAAGTATAAAATCCACTCCTCGAGCATATTGTTCACTTATTTGTTACTTTTCCTTGGTACTCGATTCACATACTTTTTACAATAACCAAAATTATAAATATACCACTGTGGCGTGCGGCCCAATCCGTACATCATTGTGGCGCACAACCCGATCCATAACAAGAGTCGACTACGCTCACTGTGGGTGCGACGTACAGCCCGACCCATATAAGTATATTTACATTTGCTGCAGCGTGCAGCCAAATCTATATAAGTATATTGCTACGGCATGCAGCCCGGTCCATAACATATAAAACATCCTCACTATTGGGTTATCAACTCCTCTTAGTCAATATAATCACAGCCTCTCCGGCATACTAATACAAAATAGGGATCTCAGCCCACATATTACTTTCATTGAGGATTAGCATTTCAAAACCAGTTTGTATTGTGTTAAACAGTTAGAAACATGACCGAGGATATGATTTTTAACAAGTAAATTGAGGATAATCAAAACAAGAATGCCCCAAAGGGTTCTATAGGTCGGCACAAGGCCCCAAACATGGCGACTAGCCAAATCATAATAATAATAAATAAGCCTTAGTCAAAAACACGATAAAATCATCAACGAAATGGACCAAGTCACAATTCCCAGTAGTGATGGACTCCACATTCATCATACCGCGTGTGCCTTAACACAATATAGCACTGTGTTGTGAAAATCTAGGGTTTCAAAACCTCAGCCATCATTTTTAATCAATACTCACCTCTATCGATCCAAACTCTAGCCCGCGATGCCTTTTCCTCTCGAATCGGCCTCCGGATGCTCCAAATCTAGCGAAAATTAGTACCAAACCATCAGAATATGTTACGGAAACAAAGCCCACTTGAAAATAATCCAATTACCACAAAATTTTCGAAATTGGTCAAACCCGACCCTGGCCTCACATTTCAACATTTGATAAAAATTCACAAAATTAGAATCCTTATACTCTCACGAGTCTAACCATACGAAAATTATCCAATTCCGACACATTTGGTCTTTCAAATAATCATTTTATATTTTTGAAAGATTTCACTATTTTATTTCCAAATTTCATTCCAAATCACGAATTAAATAATGAATTCAATGATAGATTCATGTACTCTAGCCAAATCTGAGTTAGAATCCTTTACCCCGATGAATTTCTTGAAAAACCTTTGAAAAATCGCCGAAATTCGAGCTCTCTCGTGCAAAATATCAAATAAAACTCAAAACCTCATATTTATAGAGTAACCCCCATATTGCCACCCCCGTAGGCTATACAAAATCGACCACGGCCATACAAAAACAGTGCGGTCCAAGCAAAAACGACCGCGGCCGCACAGGTGTTCTTTGCAATGACAGGAGTTAGTATTTTGGCCATAACTTTCACTGAATATTTCGAAATTATGATATCTTTTCATATTTGACAACTAGACACGAAGAACTACAACTTTTGTTTTTGAATCGTCTCAGAATTCTTTGTAGATCAAAAGATATAAGCTTCCGAAATAGGACCAGCGGGAAGGTTCTTCACCGCGGCCGCACACACTTTAGTGCGGTCCGCATAGCGCTCACCGCGGGCGCACTTCATTTTGTGTGGACCGCGTGTGTGAGTTCCGCGGCCTGCAACCCTTCTAGACCTGCTACAACTATGATTTTTGCACTAAAATATTCTGGAACCTATCCGGAACTTCAAATTAATTGTACCAACACATCCCATGACATCGTTCAAAACTTCGGAATGCTCACAACAACATCAAATCACCAATTTAATATAGGATTCAAGCCTAAAAACTCTTAAATCATGCTGTCGATCAAAAAAGTCTATCAAATCTCGTCCGAATGACCTGAAATTTTGCAAGCACGTCATATTCAACATTATGGAGCTGCTCCAACTTTCTGAATTTCATTCCGGCCTTTAAATAAAAATTTCACTATCGGACTGGAAACTTCCAATATTCGACTTTCGGCATTTCAAACCTAAATTAGCTATGGACCTCCAAAACATAATTCAATCACGCTTCTAAGTCACAAATCATTCCCCGAAGCTAACCGAACCACCAAAAATCACACCCGAGCCCTCTAACTCATAATTCAACATCCGATTGACTTTTCCAAACTAAACCTTTCTTAAAGAGACTAAGTGTCTCATTTCCTACCAAAACCAATCCAAATTGACTCGATCACACCAAATACCGATAATGAAGCACAAAGAAGCTAAAAATGGGAAAAACAGAGCGGTGCCTCATAGGATGACGACTCGGTCGTCACAATATTTGGTCGATCAGGCAAAAATTATTATATCTGCACACTAAATATGTATAGAATATGTATATTAAAAATTAATATACCAAAAATATAGTATATTTTATTGGTTATTATTTTTGAAAGCGACTATATCATATAGTCTCCCCCCTACCCTCAAAGAAAAGAGCTGTCAATTTGTATTGGGCCGGCCTAGCTCAGCTCAATCCAAATCAATCATCACCACCCATAAATTTTTACGAGCTGGGAATATGGGGAGGGACACTGACTAGGGCGGGTCAATTCTTTTTTTCAATTTATTTTAAGAATGATTTTTCAATCCAAATTTTAATCTAAACATTGCAAAAAAAAAGAGAGAAGGAAATGTGTTAGAAGAAAATATTAAATAATTTCATGTATTGTATGATTAATAAGAATATAGTTAGTAACTAACTAAATGCAACGGACTCACAAAATTATTCCTTTTATGCGCACATCATAGCATGAAAAGCAATAACTTTGACTGTATGCACCAAACTGAGCTTAAATATGGAATAATAACTTCATATAACTTTGGAATTTGATTGTTATTCATGCCCTATGCATTTACAATTTTCTCATTACACTTTTAATATTTCATTATAATACAAAATTATCTTAGTTCTTCATATTTCACTTGATTGAAATGGTAAGCAATGCTTGTGAAATGTACTCACGAATCATTTCCTCCCTGGTGGGCTCTGTTTTAGTCAGTTTCTAGTTTTTTTCTTCTTTTTTTTCCTCTTAAATTTTGAATATAATAATTTTTTGTTTAGCCCACGACCGATCCAATCCAACCTTGAAAAAAGCCACAAGGATTGGTAAGCTGACTTGGATTGAACTTATAAGCCTCAGTCTTAAATGAACAAATTCGGACAATCTTAACCAACTCTATTTAAATAAAAGGCTAAAATAGGCCGATCCAACGAGGAAGCCCATTTTAACAGTTCTAAAAAATCAAAAGTAACGGTATCAGGAAATTATATCCAATTGTCAGATGTATATAAATAAAGTCCCATATGAAAAGTAGAAAAACAGAAGAAGCTGTTTATAAGTAGTTGGATGCTCTTAAAGATGTGAGCCTTTTCGGAAAAAATAATATGGGCTTGGCCTAAAATAGATAATATCACACTATGTTAAAAGTATCTTTGAGTCGTTTCAGCCCAACAACTGATATTAGATCTAATAGTTTGGCGAGATTATGGAGAGGGCAGAGCGTGGGCTGGGGCCCATTTAGTGCATTTACCTATTTATGGGCTAGTTTACTACTTTTACCCGTAGCTTCAAAGATGCATACACAGCCTTTTCTTTGGGCCTCAATGACCATAGATACTCGGATTATATGGGTGTCACACAGTTAACTCCAAATTAGCCTATCAATGATGATGGACCATGTAAAACTTAGTTAAGGAAAGGATTGTTGGGTGTGTGTGTGAACAAAGTCACACATAGTAAACAGAAAAAAATAAGCTACTTATAAGGAGTTGAATATTTTCAATAGTGTGAGGCCTTCTGGAAAAATCGTAGGGTCGGGTCAAATTGGACAATATCATATCATGTTAAGAGGAGTCCGAAACCTAAATGTTGTTCTTTGGGCACAAAACATTGTTAAGTTTAAAAAAATTACATATCTATGTAAAATGCAATTATGAAACCGTATTTTACCTTAACGGCCATTTGGACCGTTAAGGTAAACCGCGATTTATAACTGCATTTTACATAGAATGCAATAACAAAGTAATGAACTGCATTTTATATAAATAAATATCAGAATCTCTTCCCTTTCCCCCCACGTTCGCCCATCCTTTTTCTTCATTTTTATAAAAAGCGGTCCTCCCTCCCTTAACAATAAAAAAAGCTCGTATGGACCCCTCGTATCGTAAAAAGTAGATATTATTGGTCTCATATCCTAGCCAAGTCTTATATTATTGTGGGTTACTTGTTTCAGAGTCAATTTTAAATCTTCAACTTTCCGAAAAATATAATCGAGATATTCTAATTTAGTTTATGTCCAAACTCGTATAAATAATACATATTACTTATTTTGAATGTGATGTATGTTGCTTTGTGTTTTTTTTTTTACGATAAAATTAGTGTATTCTTTTTATCTAGACTAAGTTATTAATGTGGTAAAAAAATCTAATATAATTGTGAAACTATTATTATTTGTTAATAAAAATGTTAATAAATAACTATTACTGTTTTATATGTATTTTTGTAATTACAATATATTTGTTGTGTTTTATGTGGTTTATATTATTTTTTTGCTTGAAAACTAGTAATATAGTCCCTTTTAGGATAGTAAAATATAATATCTTTTAGCGTATTAAAATATAGTGCCTTTTGGGTAGTATAATATAGTGCATTTTAGCGTATTAAAATGTAATGCCTTTTAGCATAGTTTCCGTATAGTTTAAGTATCTCTTATACTAAAAAATACGCCAAATAATTTTGTCCAATTATAGTAAATTTAAATTTAGTGCTAATGCGCCACAAATATCGAGCCTGGAACTCATATATGAATCTTTAATAATTATAAAAATTAATTATTTAATTTACAAACTAACACATAAAATTATAAAACCAACACAAAGAAGAATTCATAATAAATTGGTACTACTGGGCTCCAAATATGGAGTTTGAAACCCATTTGTGAACATTTAATTATAAAAATTAAATATTTAATTTACAAAGTAACATGTAAAACAATAAAATTATTTCCTCCGTTTCATATTGTTTGAGCTAGTTTGACTGGGTACGGAGTTTAAGAAGAAAAAAAAAGACTTTTGAAACTTGTGGTCTTAAAAGTTTAAGGGATAAAAAGTTTGTAGAGCCATACCATTTATTTGGCTACATAAGCTTCTCATTAAAGATAAAAATGATAAAATGAAGAGTTTAAAGCTGAATTATTTTCAAAGTAGAAATGTATCACTTATTTTGGAACAGATTAAAAAAAAAAGTATCTCATTTAATATGAAACGGCGGGGGTAACATATAGAATAAAATTGGTGCTACTGGGCAACAAATATGAAGCCTAGAACCCATATGTTAATATCTAATTATAAAAATTAAATATTTAATTTACAAACAAACATGTAAAATAATAAAACTAACACATATATTAAATTGGTGCTACTGGACTTCAAATATCGAGCCTTGAACCGATATGTGAAAATTTAATTAAAAAAATTAATTACTACTAACAAACTAACATATAAAATTACAATAAAACTAATACATGAAATAATTTAGAATATCTTGGTGCTACTGGGTCAAATATCTAGCCTGGAAACCATATGTGAGTATTTAATTTAAATAATTAATTACTAAGTAATAACCTAACATATATAATTATAATAGAACTAACACATGGAAGAATTTAGGATATCTTGGTGCTATAGGGCCTCAAATATTTAGTATGGAACCCTTATGTGAATACATCATAATTATATATTATATAATTATAAAATTTACAAAAAAACATTTCAAATTATAAAACTTACAAATAATTAATATTATTTAATTTTCAGTAGACGACATGGATGTGTTGCCTATTCATCCCAGACCCTACAACGGTGCGCCACTCTCGTTACAGGGCAATCATAGGTGCCCACATATGGGAGGGTGGGTTACTAGCCCAGACTCTTCACGTTAGTAGAGTGAACGACATGTGGGACTTTTTGCATGCCAGAGATCTCCATGATTGTGTAGTCGCGCGCCTGCGGGACATGGGTTTCTACAGTATGCTTGAGATCGTGCGGCTGCAGCTCGATTGGTCTTTGATCACGGCCCTAATAGAGCGGTGGCAACTAAAGATGCACACATTGTCATGCCAATTGGCGAGGCCACCATAACACTGCAAGACGTGAATGTGTTATATGGGCTGCCCGTAGATGGACTACCCATTTCTTTGTCGGATGGCATGAGAGATATGACACATGTCCAGTACCCGGACATGCTGCGGGGCCTCACTAGTTTCCGGCCAGAGGATAAGACTATACTGCATGGGACCAGTCATTTTTGGCTGTGTTTAGAGGCATTGCATCCTTAGATCGATGGCGCTATATCGAATGATCATGTTGATCGATATACAAGGTTGCTGCTACTCTTGTTGTTTGGAAAGGTCTTGTTCCCAAACACTTCGCGAAACCTATTCGGCTTGAGATCACTTTATCATCTTGAGCGGCTAGATGATTTACCCTAGTACAGCTAGGGCTCTGTTGTTCTCGCCTACCTATATAGATGCATGCGTCGGGCGAGCATGGGCACCTAGCCTGAGGTTTCTGGATTCTTGCCACTACTACATATGACAACATATTCAAATACTCTATTCATTAACATACCTAGTAAAAATGTATCTTAACTTTTATGTCAACTTTTTACATTAGGTTTGGGCCTGGGAGCGGTTCCTGCAGTTGCAGCCACCTTTACCACAATTAAATCTGGAATTGCTGCCTCTAGCTAGGAGGTAGGTACGCCGGCAAAGACATATGCGTGAGTACGAGGCTCGACAATCTCTCATGGTGCAGGGATATATTGGATTTGTTGGCTGGCTTACAAGTAAATGTATATATAACTTTATTTATTATTGTTTCAAACAGAAGTTGCGTATACTGACATTTTGTGTTCTTCCTTAATTGTTCATCTGGACGCCATAAAACGACGCGCTGATAGTTGCTAGCCCAATTGTTGCTCGGCATATGGGCCTCTTCCGTCCCGTTGTTCTGCCTTGATATTATGGAGCATTATGCCACCGAGTGGGTAGTTCGTCAGTTTGGCAGGCCACAGCTCATACCGACATCGCCCACCTTGGAGGCCACAATTACCAGCAGGATGATAAAAAACAGAGTGGATGATGCATTTGGCATGGCTACAAGATCATATATTTACATGGGACCAACGATTAAAGCTGATTCCCGCCCCCTCCACCAAATCTGGAGGGTGTTGAGCATGATTATCTCCCTTGGTACTGTGTCGTTACCTAACTTTTTGTCGAGAACCCCATTCACTGAGCTGGCGATCGGTATGTTTCATACGCCAGGAGGCATGAGGCACTGGTAGGTTATTTGGTATTCTTACTTATAACTGTCATATGACGTTCTATAATTTATATTTTTACATGTTATACAGGATATTGTTCTACATTTAGTCCACCACTTGGGACTGCAGATGTAGCAGCATGTCAACGATCCTGTGGTCACTTTGCAATTATATAGCCGGTAGTTAACGGAGCTAGCTGCCCGGACACTGCATCGAGTCAGAGAAGAAGAGGCAGAGAACTACCATCGGGGCAGGTCTATCCCTCAACCGAGGGGACGAGGCAGGGCTATTCCACGAGGCAGGGCTATCCCACGAGGCAGGGCTATCCCACAGGATCGTGGGGCCCGGCAGAGAAGAGGGCCCCAGCAAGGGGGAGTTGAGGCACTTGTTGAGGTATCTGATGAGGATGTTGGAGCTGATCTGCGGGATTAACTCCCTCAGTCAGACGAGCCTTCCAACATCATGCTATCGTACAGCCTTAAGCTAGTGCTGCCAGCATCGCAGGTGACCCCATCAGATCCATTGTTGATCACGAGCACGAACTTCACCGGAGATTAGGAGCAGTTCTAATTAGGCCCATCGACCACATCAAAGGATCGGTTATCAAAGATGTGGTTGGTGGGCACCGACTGAGTTTTGGCTCATCATCAACGGGTGATGTGGATCTATCACAGACGTATGCATATTCTTATAAATATTAAATTTTAATTTATTTTTATCTTATTGATTCTCTATAAATAACTTTATAGTGTTGTTATTAAGGCTTCATCCCAGCCCATTACGGAGGCCACTTTGCACGATGTTGAGCAGGACACCACGAGTTCTTATATTCAGGAATCCACCGAGATCACAGTAAGAAAAAGTTTTTGACTTAACATGTACATTACTAATATATATTTTCATATACTGGGCTTACTTATTATTTTTAGGTTGTTAATAGACCGACGACCGCTTCTATTGACCTGCCAGCCTTACTGACAATCATGCTGCAACACGTCCTCATATAAAGCGGTGACATGATGAGGATGATCTTGAAAGTTTTTCAGGGCGGGAGAGGATGCGCCTCAGGCCAGCACCTCCATTGAAGCGCACATGCTGTAGAACACATTGATTTCTTTTTGTATTTTATGTAATAATAAATTATGAAAATAATAACAATAATTTTTTATGCTTACATGATGTGCACGTTATGTTTTTCCTACCCCGTTTCTTCTTTATTTAACACTATAACACAAACACAAACATAAAAACCTTAACATAACTTAAATTCAGCAGAACTAATAAAAATACATGACACATGAAATATAAAGATAAACTACTATGCTCAACATATATATATATCATTGTTTAGTCACCACTGCCTAGTATTCTCTACTCCAACAACTTATATTTTCTTCTAGCTTATTTTTTTCTTCTCCCACCTCTCTGAGTATCTCCTTCAACTCCGCAACTTCTCATTTGTATTATCGTTCATATTCCCACTATTTTATGGTAAATTAATGAAGATACTACAACTTTTCTTTGTATATTCCTACTGACAGGGTTCATTAATCCATACCTCGAAATTGCAAACATGTTCGTTGGAAACCATATAAAACTTGTTCATACACATCTAGTAGCAGCGTCCAACTTCACCATCATCCCAACAGTTGTTCATCATGCATTTTTTGTCGCACTCGCACCTTGGTACATAAAGGGGTTCAAACATCTGTTAAAGTGTAAAAAAAGAAGCCTTGCTTTTATGAATATATTTGTTATTGGTTATTGTTAAGCGCAAAAAATAACTAGAATGTGTCCGTTATTTATAGGCAAGGCAACACAGAAAACGTAGTACTTAACTGCACTATATATATATTCACACAAAATATAGTATTTAACCGCCATATGCTTGGCATGTTAAAGATTATTTTTGATACAAAATAACATTTTCGTAGTCGGTCAGCTTTTCTGAACGAAAGACAACACATAAAACGTAATATTTAGTCGCGCTATACATATTTACACAAAACGTAGTATATAACCGCGATATATATATCGTGTTAAATATTTTTTCTGAAACAAAATAACTTTTTTGCAGTTGATCAGCTTTTCAGATCGACAAGACAACACACAAAACGTAGTATTTAACCACACTATATATATATTTGCTTTTTTCTTAAATGAAATAGCTTTTTCGCAGTCGGCCAACTTTTCAACACGGCAAGACAACATACATAACGTAGTATTTAACTGTTAGAATATACGCTTAACGCTAGAGGGGGGGGGGGGATGAATAGCGTTATAATAAAACACAGCGTAAACTTGCGGAATTTAAAAATTGCAGGAATGAAATAAGTGCGATAAGTAAATAATAAGGAACGAACGCACCGATGTTATCCTGGTTCACCACAACCCGTGGCTAGTCCAGTCCCCGAGAGACTCTCTCGAGATTTCCACTAACTTCGTTAAGCTTACGAGTGCTTAACAAACCGTTACAAACTGAGAACTTGAGTCACACAAGCCTCAACAACCTTTGCTCGAAGATACCACACTTCAAGACTTCAACCAAAGGAATCACAACGTTCCTTCTTACAATACAAGGGATTAACACTTCCCTTCAAGTGTATAAAAACACTTTGCACTCAAAACAAGACTCTCCTCAAGAGTAGATATGAGTAAAATAAATACGCTCAAGAACGCAACAACTTTCGTCAAGAATTTGGCTCTCAAAAACTTATGTAATGAATAGAAAATGATGAATAAGAGAGTATGCAAGCTTTAGCAATAATATGATCAGTTGTTGTACTTAAAAGACTGATTTTAAGAAGTATTTATAGTGTTGAAAATATGCACAACCGTTGCCTAATTGCCAATTAAGAATTGCTGTTTTTGTGCTAAAACAATCGATTGTCTAAGTTGCATAATCGATTGTTTTCCAATCGTCCAAAAATCATTCCCAGATTTTACGCATAATAATCGATTATCTAAATCGTATAATCGATTATCTGGCAACGTTCAAAAAATCTTTTTCAGATTTTACTTAAAACAATCGATTATCAAAATCATATAATCGATTACTTGGCAACGTTCAAAAAATCATATTCAGATTTTACTTAGGATAATCGATTATCAGAATCATACAATCGATTACCGGACAGAGTTTGAAAATATTTTGGCAACGGTCATTTACATAATCGATTATGCTATATGTATAATCGATTATATTACAGTCTTGAAAAATCGAATAGACACTGCCTCAACACAATCGATTGTCATAAGGTGCACAATCGATTATTTTGTAGCTTTGAAAACCTGATGGACACTGCCTCAACACAATCGATTATCATAAGGTACACAATCGATTGTCTTGCAGCTTTGAAAAAATCTGATGGACACTGCCTCAACACAATCGATTATCATAAGGTACACAATCGATTGTCTTGCAGCTGCCTTAACATAATCGATTATCATAAGTACATAATCGATTATCTTTGTCCAGATTTTAGAGGCATGTTTAAAAATTATTTTGGTTAAAATAAATATGCATGATTTAAAATTATTTTGCTTTAAATTAAATATGCATGATTTGATAAAAATGATTTTACGAGTGAAGCCAAGTCTTGAGTCAATTGTCGGATCAAGATCACAATTAAAGAACGACTCATGTATAACTTTATTTCTTTGCTTAATCTTGATCTTTGTTTGTCTTGTGCTTGAATCTCGTTATGTATCAATTGCGCGCTTGTGCTTGGACCTCGTCATATGTCAATTGTGCATCGTTTGTCATTTATCAAAACCTACAAATATGAACACACGTTTAGTTTAGTGCCTTGTGAGAACGTGTTTCAACAATTTCCCCCTTTTTGATAATGGCAAACCTTAATCAGGATATGCATATTAGATAATTCATAATGACGATCCAAGACAAGTAAATAGATATGCAATTAATTCCCCCTCAACATATGAATTCCCCCTCAATTTATGCCAATAAATATTTAAGTGCATAGCCCTTATTCTTCCCCCTTTTGACATTAGCAAAAAAAGAATAAGCAAATAACTTGTTTATTGATTAACTAGAATTGCAATTTCATAAAAGGAATAATAAAACAAATAATGTCAACATAATCGATTAGTGATACTTGATAATCGATTATATATTAAAGAGAAATCGATTATTCTGAAGAGGAATCGATTATTCTGCACCATTCTTTTATAATTCCCCCTGCCTTTAGGGCGATACCTGCAAAAATAAGTTAGGCTCCTCCGACGCTCAAGTTAGTAATTATGTGAAAGGGAAAATGCAATGCATGACTTAGTTCAACGTGGAGTCAAGAATCCCGAGTTCACTACGAATTCGGAAGAAGAACTCTTTCTCTAAAGGCTTTGTAAAGATGTCGGCCAATTGATGTTTGGTTTCAACAAATTCAATTTCGACATCACCTTTGAGAATGTGATCTCTTATAAAATGAATCCTAATTTCAATGTGTTTTGTTCTTGAATGAAGAACGGGGTTCTTCGTCAAGCATATGGCACTAGTATTATCACATCTAAGAGGGATATGATCGATACTTAGGCCATAGTCCAAGAGTTGTTGTTTCATCCAAAGGATTTGAGCGCAACAACTCCCCGCGGCTACATATTCAGCCTCGGTTGTGGACAACGCAACACTTACTTGTTTCTTGCTAAACCAAGAAACTAGAGAGCTACCGAGCAAATGGCACGTGCCACTAGTGCTCTTGCGGTCCAATTTGCATCCAGCAAAATCGGAATCGGAATAGCCAACAAGTTGGCGTGAAGAACCTTTGGGGTACCATAGACCCACATTTACAGTACCAACAAGATACTTCAATATCCGTTTCACCGCAGTTAGGTGAGACTCCTTAGGACATGATTGATAACGAGCGCATAAGCACATGCTAAACATGATGTCCGGTCTACTAGCAGTAAGATAAAGGAGAGATCCAATCATACATCGATACTTCTTGGTGTCGACTTCCTTACCTTTCTCATCTTTGTCTAGATGGTCGGATGTGCTCATGGGAGTGGCCATTGCTTTTGCGTTGCTCATTTCAAATCGTTTTAGCAATTCTTTGGAATATTTAGCTTGACAAATGAAGGTTCCTTCTTCCATTTGCTTTACTTGCAGCCCCAAAAAGAAGGTTAGCTCACCCATCAAAGACATCTCAAATTCGCTTGTCATTAAATCAGAAAATTCCTTGCACAAAGCATTGTTAGTAGCACCAAAAATAATATCATCCACATAGATTTGAACTAATAAAATATCATTGTTTTATGCTTAACAAATAGAGTGGTGTCAACTTTTCCCCTAATGAATTCATTTTCCAAAAGAAATTTGCTCAATCGTTCATACCAAGCTCGGGGAGCTTGTTTAAGACCATAAAGTGCCTTTTTAAGCTTGAAAACATGATCGGGAGATTTAAAATCTTCAAAGCCCGGGGGTTGTTCAACATAAAATTCTTCTTGAATGACACCATTTAGAAAAGCGCTTTTTACATCCGTTTGATATAAATTGAAATTCATAGAAGAGGCAAAAGCAAGTAATAAACGAATAGCTTCTAAACTTGCTACGGGTGCATCTGTTTCTTCATAGTCAATTCCCTCTTCTTCATTATAGCCTTTTGCTACAAGCCTAGCTTTGTTTCTAGTGATTACACCATTTTCATCTAATTTATTTCGAAAAACCCATTTCGTACCAATTATGGTATGATTTTCGGGTCTTGGCACCAAATCCCAAACGTCATTTCGTTTGAATTGGTTAAGCTCCTCTTGCATTGCCAAGGTCCAAAATTCATCCCCAATTGCTTCGGAGATGGTTGAGGGTTCAATTTGAGAGACGAAAGCAGTATGACCTAAGGTGTTCTTAAGAGCGTTTCGAGTACTTACCTGTTGTTCAATGTCGCCAATTACCTGGTCGAGAGGATGGTCTTTGATTGTCCTCCAGCGTTAGGCAGTTTTGTTTCTTTTTCCAGTTGTGGCGCTTCCTCCGATAATTGTTGCAAGATTTCATCTTGAATTTCCTTAGGAGTTTCCTCTTCTACTTTGTCTTGAGGACTTATTGAGTTTAAAATACCTGCAAGATCAAAACCAGAATCCTTTCTCGCCAAGCGAGCATTATTTTCGGAAAACACAATATGAGGGGATTCCTCCACAGTTTCGGCTCTATTGTTGAATACTCTATATGCTTTGCTACGTGAAGAGTAACCAATAAAAATTCCTTCATCGGATTTTGCATCAAATTTTCCCAAATTGTCTTTTCCATTGTTATGAATAAAACATTTACAACCGAATACTCTAAGATGGGATATATTTGGTTTCCTTCCCTTGTAGAGTTCATAGGGAGTTTTCATGAGTATTGGCATTATGACTACTCTGTTTAAAACGTAGCATGCGGTACTCACGGCATCCGCCCAAAAATGTTTGGGAATCTTAGCCTCATCGAGCATGGTTCTAGCCATCTCTTCGAGACACCTATTTTTCCTTTCCACCACTCCATTTGTTGTGGTGTACGTGGAGCAGAGAAGGTGTGCTCGTTATCGAGTTCGTCACAAAAGTCCGCGAAGAGATTTTGATCGAACTCTCCCCCATGATCACTTCTTATTGAAGTGACGCTTGTGTCCTTTTCATTTTGAACACGTTTAAGAAAGCATTTAAAATTATGAAAAGCCTCACTTTTGTGAGCAAGAAATAGTGTCCATGTAAATCTAGAATAATCATCAACAGTAACAAAAGCATAACGATTTCTACCAAGACTTTCAATGCGAGATGGTCCAAAGAGATCCATGTGGAGAAGTTGCAAAGGTCTAGTAGTTGAAACAATATTTTTCGATTTAAAAGATGCTTTTGTTTGCTTCCCTTTTTGACAAGAATCACAGATAGAGTCTTTTCAAATTTCAAATTTGGAAGACCAATAACTAAATTTTGTGAAACTAATTTGTTTAAAAGATGCATGTTGATGTGTGCTACTCTACGATGCCATAACCACATATCATCTTCTTTGCTCATAAGACAATTCACATATTCAGATGAAGAATTTTCGAGATCAACCATATAGATGTTATCCATTCTAAAACCACGAAGAATAATTTTAAAATCGCTACGGCGAAAAACTAAGCATTCATCCGAATCAAATAAAACAAGATTTCCCTTGTCACATAATTGACTTATGCTCAAGAGATTATGTTTTAGACCTTTAACTAGCAAAATATGCTTAATGGAAGAAGGTTCATCCTTACCGACCTATCCAATGCCGATAATTTTTCCTTTGTTGTTATCTCCAAAAATAACGCTTCCTCCTTCCTTGTGTTCTAGTTGAAGGAACTTGGATTCGTCTCCGGTCATGTGTTTGGAGCATCCACTATCAAGGTACCAAAGTACACTTGATCCCTTCAAACATACCTACAAGACAAATTAATGAGTCTTTGGTACCCAAGCTGTTTTGGGTCCTTGAGAGTTAGGTGTAACATGCCGTTGTGCTTGACATGCATTTAAGTGTCTATGTCTAGTGAAACAAGCAGGAGCAATATGTCCAATTCGATTGCAATAATGACAAATGACATTAGGATTATGCATTTGTCTAGGTTGATAGTAGTTGGACGGACGAAATTTGTTTACTCTATTTTCGACAATATGACTATTGCGCATTTCATGAAAATCATTTCTCCTACTATTTGTTCTAGGATATGCAGCATTTTTAGAATAGTTATTTCTAGGTTGAAAGCCATTTCTAGGTGTCCTAAAATGTTCAAAGTTTCTTCTAGTGTTTGGTCTAGGATATGCATCATTTCTAGAATAGTTATCTCTAGGATGAACATTTGTTTTATTTATCCTAGGTTGAGCCTTAGGTGATTGGGGTTTGGCTTCAACTTTTTCTTTAGGGTCGTTTTTAAAACCTAACCCATGTTTGGTCGATTTCAAATTAACAAGAACTTCATTCAAATTTTTGTGAGAAGAATTGAACTTATCTAGGGTACCCTTAAGTCTTTCTACCTCAATTTTTAGATGCATGCAAGAAATACAATTTTTACTAGAGCTCTCGGGTTTGTGGGCGCTTCTCTTGCCGAAAAATTTGTTTTCTTCTTTCAACTTCTCATTTTCCAAAATCAATTTTTCCAAATCTTTTTCTTTCAAAGAGAGTTGTCTTTCAAAATCTTTTTCTTTCAAAGAAGCATTTTCCTTAGTGTTTTTAACAGTTTTGGAAGCTTTAATGAATTCACTATACAACTCATCAAAGGCATTTTGCATTTCCTCAAGAGAATAGAAGTTTTTGGAAGAAATTTGACATACCTCTTCTTGATTGTCTTCGTGTGCCATAAGACAAAGATTTGCGGTTTCGTCTTCTTCTTCCTCACTTGACTCGTCTCCGGAGTCGCCTCCCCAAGATATGTATGCTCGTTGTTTCTTGAAGGGTTTCTTCTCCTTTTTGACATTTGGGCAATTTGATTTAATGTGCCCGATTTCTCCGCATCCATAGCACTTTACTTGATCTCCTTGTTGTTTGCCTTTTCGTTCATAATCTTTTCGCATGAACTTTTGAAATCTCTTAATAACGAGTCCGAACTCGTTTTGACTTGTGCTTGCCTTGAGGGCGATTCTTTGTTTCCTTTGATCATTAACAAGAGGGTTAAGTATAGTAGATTCATAAGTTTTAAGATTACCTCTTAATCCGTCGATGGTGACATTTGAAATGCCAATAGACTCTTGAATTGCGTCGGCCTTGGAGCGCCATTCCGGAGTGAGACTTCGGAGAATTTTTCGGACAAGTTCCTTATCCGTGAAGGTCTTCTTAAGAGCATGTAAGTCATTAACGATTTTTGAAAATTGTTCGAACATGTCATCTACCCTTTCGCCTTCCTTCATGTGAAACAGTTCATATGCATGGGTTAGAAAATCAACTTTAGCCTCTCTTACCTGGTCCGTACCTTCGTACGTGATTTCCAGCTTATCCCACATTTGCTTCGCCGTTGTGCAACATGATATTTTTCTGTAATCATCAGCATTTATAGCGCAATACAATAAGTTGATGGCTTTAGCATTGTTCTGCACTTTTCGGATATCATCCGCATAGTATTCATCTTCGGATTTTGGAACCCATTCATTTTCAACCTTTTTGGTTGGAACTTGTTCTCCCTTCATTATAACCTTCCACAGATGAAAATTATGTTGGAAACACGTTCTCAATGCGATATACTAAACGTGTATTCTTTTGTAGGTTTTGATGAATGACAAACAAAGCACAAATTGATATATGACGGAGTTCAAGTACAAGAGCACAAATGTTGAGATTGAAGCTCAAGACGTAGTTTTTAATTGTTATTATTGAGTTATTCTTAAATGTGATCTTGATCCTATAACTTGACTCCATAACATGGCTTCTCTCATAAAACTATTTTCCAAAATCATGCATACTAATTTCTGTATCAAATAATTTCAAATGATGCATATTTACATTAGACAAAATGTTTTATAAACATGCCTCAAAAATATGGGCTAAAATAATCGATTATGAACTTATGATAATCGATTGTTTCTGAGCCAAGACTGCATGACAATCGATTATGAATTAACGGTAATCGATTGTGAGTAAGACAGTGAACATCAGGTTTTTCCAAATCTGCATGATAATCGATTGTGATCAAATGCCAATCGATTGTTGTTGAGGTAAAGTTTTTCAATACTCAAAATAATCGATTATGAACTAATGGTGATCGATTATGTTGAGACAATGTCTTCCAGTGTTTTTAAATTTAATTAATAGCTTATGTCTTTAGATAATCGATTATCACTGAGACAGTAAGTTTTATGATTTTCAGAAAATAACAAGTAATCGATTATGGCTTTAAATAATCGATTATCACTGAGACAGTAAGTTTCATGATTTTCAGAAAATAACAAGTAATCGATTGTTGCAAAGGACAATCGATTGTTGAAGCTGACCGTTGTCAAATGATTTTCAAATACCTCAATGTAATCGATTATTGGTTTTCATATAATCGATGTTTTGCTTTAAATCTGGAAATGATTTTTAGAACGTTGCTGAGGTAATCGATTATAGATTTTATATAATCGATGTTTTGCTTAAAATCCGGAAATGATTTTTTAGAACGTTGCCAATATAATCGATTATGGATTTGGTGTAATCGATTATCTGTTTTTGAATTTTGCCAGTAGTCGATTATGGATTGTAAGTAATCGATTATGAAGCGTAAAATCTGGGATTGATTTTTGATCTGACTGGCAGATAATCGATTGTTGGGTCATGACAATTGATTATCACTGAGTAAATTCAGCAATTCTTAATTGGCAATTAGACAACGGTAAGACCAAGTTTTGCACCTATAAATACAGCTTCAACTCAGTGTTTTAAATACAACAACATACATTAACTGATCATTACATTGCTTTAAGCTTTCATTCAATTGTTCATCATTTTCTACTCATTTCTTAAAGCTTTTGAGAGCCATATTATTGTTCAAAGTTGTTGTGATCTTGAGCGTATTATTTTACTCATATTGACTCATCAAGGAGTACCTTTGTTAAGTGAGTGTTCAAGTATTTCAAATACTTGTAAGAGAATTTTGATTCTCTTGTGTTGAGGAACTTGTGCTTCCTCTGTTGAAGTCTTTGGGATTGTATCCCCGAGCAAGTGAAGTCTTTGAGGTGAGGAACCTCCGAGTAAGTGAAGTCTTTGGGATTGTATCCCCGAGCAAGTGAAGTCTTTGAGGTGAGGAACCTCCGAGCAAGTGAAGTATTTGGGATTGTATCCCCGAGCAAGTGAAGTCTTTGAGGTGAGGAACCTCCGAGCAAGTGAAGTCTTTGGGATTGTATCCCCGAGCAAGTGAAGTCTTTGAGATTGTATCTCCGAGCAACTGTAAAGGTTTGTTAAGCACCCGTAAGCTTAATAAGTTAGTAGAAAATCTCGAGAGAGTCTCTCGGGGACTAGACTAACCACTGTTGTGGCCAACCAGGATATATCCTTGTGTAAGTTATTTTTATTGCACTTATTTACTTCCTGTAAAATTTAAATTCCGCAAGAAAACGCTAAATTTCATTAAAACGCTATTCACCCCCCTCTAGCGTTAAGCGTAGTTTCTAACAATTGGTATCAGAGCCCAACTCTCTGAAAAACTTAACAGTTTGAGAGAACCATCCATGGCTTCTACTCGTGACTTTTTTGCAGGAATAGGTGAAGGTGAATGCAACACGTCGCCTCCAAAATTGGGTGAAAACAACTACTCAGTTTTGAAAGATCGAATGAGAGTTTTTACGATAGCAAACGACCTCTATCTATGGCAAATCATCAAGCATGGAAATCAAATGACTACAAAAGTTGGGAAAGCCAAGGTAAGTGAATACAACACTAATGCAATAAATATGTTGTATAAATCCTTGAACCAGGAAATCTGGCGAAAAATCTCCCACTACAAAACTGCTAAGGAAATGTGGGATAAGCTTGAAGAAATTCATGAAAGAACATCTCAAGTGGAAAAATGCTCAAATGATGAATCAAATATCCGATGTCTGATGGCCGACAAAAGAAACAACGAAGAAGAGGTAAGTATCTCTAATTCTCACTCGTTCGAAGAATTATAAAATGCATATGAAGATTTGTATGGTGAATTTGGTAATGCTGTCAAAATGATTAGAGATTTGAAGAAATCACTTTCCCAGCAAGAATTAGATTTTCAGAAAAATCTCTCGTTAAAAGAAAAGGTTTTTGAAGAACGTCTCTTATTGAAAGAAAAAGATTTCAAAAATCAACTTTCTTTAAAACAAAAAGATTTTGAAAATCTGTCTCTTGATAACGAGAATCTTGTAAAAGAAAATCAGTTTTTGCAAAATGATCGTGTAGAACTTAGACAAGTCATTAAGACTATGCATGAAGCTTCTTATATTGATAAATGCTCTACTTGTACTTCCTGCGACTCTTTGAAGTTAGAAAACGCAGAACTTAGGAAAACTTTAGAATCACTTAGTGTAAACGTTCCTAAGAGTGTTGAGGAAAAGGAAACGTCTAAGAATAATCAACGGCATAAAAGCAAAAATCACATTAGAAATTTTACTGCTCCACCTAGAAATAACTCTAGGGCTGTAAACGGTCTAGGACAAATTCCTTTAGACCACCTAGACACTACGCTAGGATGTATGAAAACAAGTCTAGGGCTAATAACTCTAGAACACCTAGATACAATTCTGGAAATTGGTACAATGAGTCTAGAATTAACCACTTTAGATCACCTAGAAAGAATTCTAGGATGATTGTTAACGAATCTAGGATAAATCACCCTAGACAACCTAGAAATAATTCTAGAAATTTCAACGCATCGAGGAATGACTATAGATCACCCAGAACGTATTTTGCTCCACCTAGACACAGGCACAATCCGAACACAACATGTCGTTACTGCAATCGTATAGGTCACATTGCACCGATGTGTTTCGCAAAGCATAGAGACTTCTCGTATGACTATAATCATTATTTGTCTAACCCCCAAGGACCCAAGATGGCATGGGTACCTAAAGAATATTAAATTATTTTGTAGGTGTGCTTGAAGGGATCAAGTGTACTATGGTACCTTGATAGTGGATGCTCCAAACATATGACGGGAGATGAATCCAAATTCCTTCAACTAGAGCACAAAGAAGGAGGAAACGTCATTTTCGGCGACAACAATAAAGGAAAAATAATCGGCATCGGATCGGTTGGTAAGGACGAAAACTCCTCTATTAAACATATATTGCTTGTGAAAGGATTGAAGCATAATCTCTTGAGCATAAGCCAATTATGTGACAAGGGAAATCTTGCTCTATTTGATTCGGATGAATGTCTTGTGTTTAGACGTAGTGACTTCAAGATCATACTGCGTGGTTTTAGAATTGATAATATCTATATGGTTGATCTTGCAAACTCCTCTCCCGAATATGTTGATTGCTTAATGAGCAAAGAGGATAATACTTGGTTGTGGCATCGTAGATTAGCACACATGAACATGCATCTTTTAAATAAATTGTTTTCTCAAAACTTAGTAGTTGGTCTTCCCAATTTAAAGTTTGAAAATGATTCTATGTGTGATTCTTGTCAAAAAGGGAAGCAAACCAAAGCATCTTTTAAATCCAAAAATATTGTTTCAACTTCTAGACCTCTACAATTACTTCATATGGATTTATTTGGACCTTCTCGTATTGAAAGTCTAGGAAGAAATAAATATGCTCTTGTAATTGTTGATGACTTTTCTAGATTTACATGGACGTTATTTCTTGCAAATAAAAGCGATGCTTTTCAAAATTTCAAGTATTTTCTTAAACGTGTTCAAAACGAAAAGGAATCTACCGTCACTTCAATTAGAAGTGATCATGGGGGAGAGTTTGATCACAATCTCTTTGCGGATTTTTGTGACGAACTCGGAATCGAGCATACCTTTTCCGCTCCACGTACACCACAACAAAATGGGGTGGTGGAAAGGAAAAATAGGTGTCTCGAAGAGATGGCAAGAACCATGCTCGACAAAGCTAAGATTCTCAAACACTTTTGGGCGGACGCCGTGAGTACCGCTTGCTATGTTTTAAATAGAGTAGCAATTCGACCGATACTCTTGAAAACCCCATATGAACTGTATAAGGGTAGAAAACCCAATATTTCCCACTTACGTGTTTTTAGTTGTAAATGTTTTGTTCATAATAACGGCAAAGATCAATTAGGTAAATTTGATGCAAAATCGGATGAAGCTATTTTCATTGGTTATTCCTCACGTAGTAAAGCATATAGGGTCTTTAACAAAAGAACCCAAATTGTGGAGGAATCCCCACATGTTGTGTTTTCCGAAGATAATGCTCGCTTGGCGAGAAAGGATTGTGGTTTTGATCTTGCAGATATCTTGAGTAATTTGAAAAACAAAATACATGAAGAACCGCCAAAGGAAAACAATGATGAAATTATAGAACAATCAACGGAAGAAGCTCCACAATTGGAAAGTGAAACAAAAGAACAAAAGGAATGGAGGACGATCAAAGATCACCCTCTTGATCAAGTAATCGGCGTAAGTACTCGAAACTCCCTTAAAAACACCTTAGAACTTACTGCTTTTGTTTCTCAAATTGAACCCAAAACCATCTCTGAAGCAATTGGGGATGAATTTTGGACCTTGGCAATGCAAGAGGAGCTTAACCAATTCGAACGAAATGACGTTTGGGATTTGGTGCCAAGACCCGAAGATCATACCATAATTGGTACGAAATGGGTTTTTCGCAACAAACTAGATGAAAATGGTATAATAACTAGAAACAAAGCTAGGCTTGTGGCTCAAGGCTACAATCAAGAAGAAGGTATTGATTATGAGGAGACTTATGCTCCAGTAGCTAGATTAGAAGCTATTCGCTTATTGCTTGCTTTCGCTTCCTCTATGAATTTTGTCTTATATCAAATGGATGTGAAAAGTGCGTTTTTAAATGGTTTTATTGAAGAAGAAGTTTATGTCAAACAACCCCCTGGTTTTGAAAATTTTAAATGTCCCGATCATGTTTTCAAACTCAAAAAGGCTCTCAATGGTTTAAAACAAGCTCCCCGAGCTTGGTATGATAGGTTGAGTAAATTTCTTTTGAAAAATGATTTCATTAGGGGAAAAGTTGACACAACTCTCTTTGTCAAACACAAAAACAATGATATTTTATTAGTTCAAATATATGTAGATGACATTATATTTGGTGCCACTAACAATGCTTTATGCAAGGATTTTTCAAATCTAATGACTAGCGAATTTGAGATGTCTATGATGGGCGAATTAACCTTCTTTTTGGGACTACAAGTAAAACAAATGAAGGAAGGTACATTCATTTGCCAAGCCAAATATTGCAAAGAATTGCTTAAACGCTTTGATATGAACAATGCAAAAGAAATGGCAACTCCCATGAGCACATCCGATCATCTAGACAAAGATGAAAAAGGTAAGGAAGTCGACACCAAAAAGTATCGAGGTATGATTGGCTCTCTACTTTATCTTACTGCTAGTCGTCCGGACATCATGTTTAGCGTGTGCTTATGCGCTCGTTATCAATCATGTCCGAAGGAGTCTCACCTTTCGGCGGTAAAACGAATTTTACGGTATCTTGTTGGTACCTCAAATGTGGGTCTATGGTACCCCAAAGGCTCTTCATGCCAACTCATTGGCTATACCGATTCTGATTTTGCTGGATGCAAATTGGACCGCAAGAGCACTAGTGGCACTTGCCATTTGCTCGGTAGCTCTCTCGTTTCTTGGTTTAGCAAGAAACAAGTAAGTGTTGCGTTGTCCACAACCGAGGCTGAATATGTAGCCGCGGGGAGTTGTTGCGCTCAAATCCTATGGATGAAACAACAACTCTTGGACTATGGCCTAAGACTTGATCACATTCCTCTTAGATGTGATAACACTAGTGCCATATGCTTGACGAAGAACCCCGTTCTTCATTCGCGAACAAAACACATTGAAGTTAGACATCATTTTATTAGAGATCACGTTCTCAAAGGCGATGTCGAAATTGAATTTGTTGAAACTAAAAGCCAATTGGCAGACATCTTTACAAAGCCTTTGGATAAAGAGTCCTTCTTCCGAATTCGCAATGAACTCGGGATCCTTGACTCCACATTGATCTAAGTCATGCATTGCAATTTTTTTCTAACTTGAGCATCGGAGGCGTCTAACTTTTTTTTCAGGTATCGCCCTACAGAAAAAGAAAATTTTATTTGGGCAAACCGCAAATCATCGGACATATAATCGATTCTCCCGTATCAATAATCGAATGTCACCCCTTTAATTTTCAATA
Source organism: Nicotiana benthamiana (assembly GCA_034376525.1). Taxonomy (NCBI): domain Eukaryota; kingdom Viridiplantae; phylum Streptophyta; class Magnoliopsida; order Solanales; family Solanaceae; genus Nicotiana; species Nicotiana benthamiana. Next base: position 73,384,319 of record CM067332.1, read on the forward strand.
AATAAAATTTGTTTTATTTCGTCTTTGTGTATCTTTCCTTCCTATTTTTTTTTTGCTAATGGCAAAAGGGGGAAGATAGGGATAACGGGTATGCATGCACTACCTCTAAATTGCTTAAAAGCTTAAATTGAGGGGGAACAAGAACAAATGATGCATACTTGTTACTTGTCTTGAATCGTCAATATTATTTGTCAAAATTGCATATCCCGCTTAATGTTTGCCATTATCAAAAAGGGGGAAATTGTTGGAAACACGTTCTCAATGCGATATACTAAACGTGTATTCTTTTGTAGGTTTTGATGAATGACAAACAAAGCACAAATTGATATATGACGGAGTTCAAGTACAAGAGCACAAATGTTGAGATTGAAGCTCAAGACGTAGTTTTTAATTGTTATTATTGAGTTATTCTTAAATGTGATCTTGATCCTATAACTTGACTCCATAACATGGCTTCTCTCATAAAACTATTTTCCAAAATCATGCATACTAATTTCTGTATCAAATAATTTCAAATGATGCATATTTACATTAGACAAAATGTTTTATAAACATGCCTCAAAAATCTGGGCTAAAATAATCGATTATGAACTTATGATAATCGATTGTTTCTGAGCCAAGACTGCATGACAATCGATTATGAATTAATGGTAATCGATTGTGAGTAAGACAGTGAACATCAGGTTTTTCCAAATCTGCATGATAATCGATTGTGATCAAATGCCAATCGATTGTTGTTGAGGTAAAGTTTTTCAATACTCAAAATAATCGATTATGAACTAATGGTGATCGATTATGTTGAGACAATGTCTTCCAGTGTTTTTAAATTTAATTAATCGATTATGTCTTTAGATAATCGATTATCACTGAGACAGTAAGTTTTATGATTTTCAGAAAATAACAAGCAATCGATTATGGCTTTAAATAATCGATTATCACTGAGACAGTAAGTTTCATGATTTTCAGAAAATAACAAGTAATCGATTGTTGCAAAGGACAATCGATTGTTGAAGCTGACCGTTGTCAAATGATTTTCAAATACCTCAATGTAATCGATTATTGGTTTTCATATAATCGATGTTTTGCTTAAAATCTGGAAATGATTTTTAGAACGTTGCTGAGGTAATCGATTATAGATTTTATATAATCGATGTTTTGCTTAAAATCCGGAAATGATTTTTTAGAACGTTGCCAATATAATCGATTATGGATTTGGTGTAATCGATTATCTGTTTTTGAATTTTGCCAGTAGTCGATTATGGATTGTAAGTAATCGATTATGAAGCGTAAAATCTGGGATTGATTTTTGATCTGACTGGCAGATAATCGATTGTTGGGTCATGACAATCGATTATCACTGAGTAAATTCAGCAATTCTTAATTGGCAATTAGACAACGGTAAGACCAAGTTTTGCACCTATAAATACAGCTTCAACTCAGTGTTTTAAATACAACAACATACATTAACTGATCATTACATTGCTTTAAGCTTTCATTCAATTGTTCATCATTTTCTACTCATTTCTTAAAGCTTTTGAGAGCCATATTATTGTTCAAAGTTGTTGTGATCTTGAGCGTATTATTTTACTCATATCGACTCATCAAGGAGTACCTTTGTTAAGTGAGTGTTCAAGTATTTCAAATACTTGTAAGAGAATTTTGATTCTCTTGTGTTGAGGAACTTGTGCTTCCTCTGTTGAAGTCTTTGGGATTGTATCCCCGAGCAAGTGAAGTCTTTGAGGTGAGGAACCTCCGAGCAAGTGAAGTCTTTGGGATTGTATCCCCGAGCAAGTGAAGTCTTTGAGATTGTATAACCTCCGAGCAAGTGAAGTCTTTGGGATTGTATCCCCGAGCAAGTGAAGTCTTTGAGGTGAGGAACCTCCGAGCAAGTGAAGTCTTTGGGATTGTATCCCCGAGCAAGTGAAGTCTTTGAGATTGTATCTCCGAGCAACTGTAAAGGTTTGTTAAGCACCCGTAAGCTTAATAAGTTAGTAGAAAATCTCGAGAGAGTCTCTCGGGGACTGGACTAACCACTGTTGTGGCCAACCAGGATATATCCTTGTGTAAGTTATTTTTATTGCACTTATTTACTTCCTGTAAAATTTAAATTCCGCAAGAAAACGCTAAATTTCATTAAAACGCTATTCACCCCCCTCTAGCGTTAAGCGTAGTTTCTAACAAATTATTCGATTGAATGAATATTCTCATCCTCTCCTTCCAGTACGTATAGTTTGTGCCATCGAATAGTGGTGGCCGGTTGGAGCATTGTCCTTCACCTATTCCTGCAAAAGAATCATGAGTAGAAGCCATGGATTGTTTCTCTCAAACGGTTAAGTTTTTCAGAGAGTTGGGGTCTGATACCAATTGTTAGAATATACGCTTAACGCTAGGGGGTGAATAGCGTTATAATAAAAAACAGTGTAAACTTGCGGAATTTAAAAATTGCAGGAATGAAATAAGTGCGATAAGTAAATAATAAGGAACGAACGCACCGATGTTATCCTGGTTCACCACAACCCGTGGCTAGTCCAGTCCCCGGGAGACTCTCTCGAGATTTCCACTAACTTCGTTAAGCTTACGGGTGCTTAACAAACCGTTATAAATTGAGAACTTGAGTCACACAAGCCTCAACAACCTTTGCTCGAAGATACCACACTTCAGGACTTCAACCAAAGGAATCATAACGTTCCTTCTTACAATACAAGGGATTAACACTTCCCTTCAAGTGTATAAAAACACTTTGCACTCAAAACAAGACTCTCCTCAAGAGTAGATATGAGTAAAATAAATACGCTCAAGAACGCAACAACTTTCGTCAAGAATTTGGCTCTCAAAAACTTATGTAATGAATAGAAAATGATGAATAAGAGAGTATGAAAGCTTTAGCAATAATATGATCAGTTGTTGTACTTAAAAGACTGATTTTAAGAAGTATTTATAGTGTTGAAAACATGCACAACCGTTGCCTAATTGCCAATTAAGAATTGCTGATTTTGTGCTAAAACAATCGATTGTCTAAGTTGCATAATCGATTGTTTTCCAATCGTCCAAAAATCATTCCCAGATTTTACGCATAATAATCGATTATCTAAATCGTATAATCGATTATCTGGCAACGTTCAAAAAATCTTTTTCAGATTTTACTTAAAACAATCGATTATCAAAATCATATAATCGATTACTTGGCAACGTTCAAAAAATTATATTCAGATTTTACTTAGGATAATCGATTATCAGAATCATACAATCGATTACCAGACAGAGTTTGAAAATATTTTGGCAACGGTCATTTACATAATCGATTATGCTATTTGTATAATCGATTATATTACAGTCTTGAAAAATCGAATAGACACTGCCTCAACACAATCGATTGTCATAAGGTGCACAATCGATTATTTTGTTGCTTTGAAAAATCTGATGGACACTGCCTCAACACAATCGATTATCATAAGGTACACAATCGATTGTCTTGCAGCTTTGAAAAAAATCTGATGGACACTGCCTCAACACAATCGATTATCATAAGGTACACAATCGATTGTCTTGCAGCTGCCTTAACATAATCGATTATCATAAGTACATAATCGATTATCTTTGTCCAGATTTCAGAGGCATGTTTAAAAATCATTTTGGTTAAAATAAATATGCATGATTTAAAATCATTTTGCTTTAAATTAAATATGCATGTTTGATAAAAATGATTTTACGAGAGAAGCCAAGTCTTGAGTCAATTGTCGGATCAAGATCACAATTAAAGAAAGACTCATGTATAACTTTATTTCTTTGCTTAATCTTGATCTTTGTTTGTCTTGTGCTTGAATCTCATTATGTATCAATCGCGCGCTTGTGCTTGGACCTCGTCATATGTCAATTGCGCATCGTTTGTCATTTATCAAAACCTACAAATATGAACACACGTTTAGTTTAGTGCCTCGTGAGAACGTGTTTCAACATTAACAGCGGTATATATATTCACACATAATGTAGTATTCGACCGTGTTATGCTATGTGTGTCCCTATATATATAGTCACATGCTCAAAACATAAAACACACTCATATACCCAAACCCTAAAGACAGGAAATACACTCACATACTCAAACCCTAAACTTTGGATGCCTCTTCCTCTACTAGTGATGCCCTATCTTACTCTTCTACTAGTAGTGATAATGAAGAAGATAATCCTCCAACATTTGAAGTAGTTATGATTGATTCATGCATCGATGATAGCTATATGGGAAATTATTATGTCCATTAAACTTTATTTCTTTAACATAAAATACTTTTGTATCTTGTACCTTAACTCAAAAAAATATATATACATCAATATTGTATATATTTATTCAGTTTCATATTTTTCAATACTTAATAGTATAATTTTCTTTAAAGTATATTCCAAGAAAAGTCAGCAAGCATCTTCCTCCAACATTAGAACACGCGTTTCTTCACTATCGTGGCAACGAGTAGTATATAAATATGAGCGTTGGTGATCAAAGAAGATTCAAGGTAGGCTAGAGACTTTTTGTGTTGTAGAATTTTATCAATAGAGGTTTTGTCGTCAAATTTACGTTGGTTGATGTTTCACCATTGCGTGCTATCTTCATGTTCAAGTGAAAGGAGACAGATATTCTGTTTGTACTAATCTATTTTTACTTTCTACTAGGATATGTTTGTATTGATTTATCCTTTCATTATTTTTATTTTCATGAATGTTGCTTTAGTTATGTTATTTTTACTTTTTCTCTTGAAGTATTACGTTATGAAAAGAAAATCTTCATATTGGTCTTCTTTACTAATATCAATAAGTTAAATATTGGAACTATCATATCCTCTTCCCAATTCAAAAGGTAAATTTTAGAACGACAAAACAACACATAAAAGACAGTATTTAACCATACTATATATATATATATATATATATATATATATATATATATATATATATATATATATATATATATATATATATATATATCATCTTCCTTCTCTGACAATGTAGTTTTCTAATAATTTAAAATAATAAGATGTAACATGACTTTGGAACATAATTTTATTTGATAGATATTTCAACATAAACAAGTATAGACATTTATTACAAAAAATATTACAAAAACAAAACACTAGGAGTATCTTTGAAAGTTGGGTATATTAGACGAACTTATACCAGGAGCTGGATTACCACCTCCACTTAGACGAGTTGAAGGATATTTCCGATAGTCGTGTCCTGTTTGTGAGTATATGCCACATTTACATGCATAAACGGTATCACCAACATCCATTTGGTTCCGTATACGCGTTCTCTTTGCACTTGTAGCTTGCGCAAATAGTCCTTGTTATACAACATTTTAAATGGTTTCGGTGGCAAATAATGCTCAGCACACACTGTCTGCAACTGCCCACTATATGTATTTACGTATGCAACAATATTGTATTGCCTATCAACATAGTTGGTTGCCCCTAAACCTGTTTGTTGAAAACACTTCATGGCATGTGAGCATGACATGTAGTAGATGGTTAATTTTTCACATGAACACAATCTGCTGGCTTCATTTATGGTGTGTAGATTACTCCTCGGTATCCGCGGATAATGGGGTGAACTTCAAAAATATCCCCGTCGTGATCATACTGTAAATATGAATGCCAATGTGCTCGCCTACTGTATTTCTCAAATCTTCTTATCGATATTGGCATAAATTCAACACCCTTGTCCATCATTTTCGATGCATCTCTATGCCTTTTAACAAACCTCTCCGCCATCTGTTTAAATGTCATCCACACCATGACAGTGACAGAAAAATCCACATGCAGACTTCAATAACCCATTGAATGACTTCGACACATTTGTAGTCAGGGCTCCCCATCGTCTGCCACCATCAATAGGCAATGTCCACTTGTGAAGCTGATGTCCCATCAACCAATTTAGGCTTTTTCGTTTAACTGTCGATCGATTCTATGTGCCTCCTGAATTTGCACTGTTGGTGCTCAGTTGCAGCCATCCATATTAAATCATGCAAGGCCTTATCAGGATATTTCTTCTGGAAAATGACCTTCAGGTGCTTCACATAGTAACTGTGAAATGCATAGGGTTCCTGCCATTCAGGAAAATGGAGTATAGAATTTAAAATACCATAATGCCATTCAGATATTAGATAAATACTTGAACTCTGTTTGACAATGTGCTGTTTCAAGTGGTTCAAAAATAGCGTCCACGTCTCTTTGCTTTCATTGGCACAAACGGCAAAAGCTAGTGGAAATGTTTGTCCATTGGAATCTACTGCAACTGCGATCAATATCTTAATATCATACTTTCCATAGACATGAGTACCATGTATGAAAATTACCGGACGGCAATGCACAAAATCATTAATTATTGGTTTAAATGCCCAGGACACATATCTGAATATATATTCCGGTATTCCTGGACTCCGATAATGCTTCCATTAAACTACAGTCTCGTGGTTAAAGTGTTTCAGTGCTACCATGTACCTGGGTAGAGATGAAATGACATATCCCAGTCACCATAAATAATTTCAAATTTATGTTTGCGCTTGAGATATGCCTTTCTTTTGGTAATAGTACACCCATATTTCTGGTGGACAGATGTAATATACTTTTTGATCTTGTACCTAATGGACACTTCCAAGTGTGGAATCAAGATAAGAGAAATCAAGTCAACATCCAAGTTAAAGTGATTCTTATTAAACGTGTCCATTTCATAATTGTGGGTGCTAATATATTTATCCACTTTCCACAACCCCGTTTCCATCTTGCTCGCACACAACATCCAGTCAACCCATAAAATATCTACAACACATGACCTTGTATACCTTCGGAGTTGATTCCCATACTATCATCTCACGATACCCTCTTACGTTGTGCATTTTATAAGCACTGGATATCGAGCTTTATTGGGAAAATACATGCCGTTTGCCAGCATCATTGGTCTAGACTCATCCCACATTGTTGACTGAATTTCGTCAAGATCCCTTGTGAGAGTATCCACATCTGATATACTTGGAAAATTATCAAGGTAGGGAATATGCTACTCATGAAACGACACGTGGGGCTCATGCACTCTTGGTCTAACGGGAGGTGGAAGAGTATTCTCCCTCGTCAACTTAGGTTTGATATTCACTTCCTCCTCATTATCACCCTCGTTAGGGAAGGGTATGCCATCTTCAAACTCATCAACATTATTGTCATAATCATTATTATCTTTTTGATTCCGCGCATCTGCCAATTCACGAGTAAATACGTCATCTACGGGCAACTGAGTGAGGTTTGAACCATCAAGTTGCTCATTTTAATTGCACAAAAAGAACAAAGTGATAAGCTACTCAAATTGATGAATACTTTACATACAACTATATCACTTCACTTACAAGTTGTACTATGTTCACATTCCATGATGAATATTTTCCTATTAGTGATAACTCCCGGATGGACCACCATGTTCCAACACGCCACGCATATTCCAAATGGGTGTGAGGTTATAACTTGTAAAACCCTTGTGGAATATATGAGTGTTAATACAAATTCAATTCAACAAAAAATAAATATCGTAACAGAAATAAAAATTAAAGTTTATCGGTCGTCTTGTGGATTATATAAAGTAGGAGAGAAATTATTTTCTCGCTCCTCGTTCGCCCGCAGAGATAAGCTTAGATCCGGCCAAACTCTTTCAGCCGGAGCCCGTTAGGCTAAAACTACTCGAGAATAACCACTCGATGATTGAGGGTTATCCCTGCTTTCAGCAATCTCATTATTCCGAACGTTTTCAGCCTTGATGTATATTTTCAATAATTTTATCACAATAAATTCTCTACATTCATCCGGAATCCCCAATAGATCTTTTAGAGTCTTATCGTCTTCGATGTTAAACTCAAAATAACAAGCAAATCCCTGCGGAGTCACAGAATACGGGTATCTTCTGGTTGTTTTTTAGATTCACCGAACATTTGCTCAATCTTATTTTATTGCATAACAACAACACCGGTTTATCATACTCTATTATAAGTGACAACTTAATATGACTCTTGGAGATAACTATACCTCACTGAGTTAGTTCGCCACCACAACCTCACCCTTCCAATATAATGAAACCTTTACTTTTCGCTCCTTAGACATTATGAACAAAGCTTAAGAATTTAATAACAAGAAAAGTTTATCACGAAGTTGGAGTATTTCTGAATGATATTTCTCAAAACCCTTAAGGCATTTATATAAGGCAATGCCCAATTTGGGGGATCAGTTTTTTGGAAGTAAAATGCGATTTAAAAGAGTGTTTTATATATTTAAATTATTGTTATGTCAGTTAAGCGCAGAGAATTATTAGTGACCCACTTAACATGTAAAACGTAGTTCATTACCGTGTTTTATATAAATCACGGTAATGGACTGAGTTTTATATAGCAAAATCTTATCAACTTTATATAAAATGCGGTATGATAGAGCGTTCTATGTAGAACACGGTTATATACCGTGCGTGCTTTATCCTAACGATCCAAACGGCCATTAAGCTAAAACGCGGTACATAACCTCATATTATATAGAAATGTAATTTTATTTTACACGTAAAAATGTATTTTACGTAAAAAATAAAACCATATCTAAGTTTTAGACTCATATTAAGAGTATCTATGAACTGTTTTATCCTAACACAAATAACCTTAAAAATGATTACTCTTGATCGTTTGACCCTATTCTGTCCATGAGCAAACTTTTGTTCATAGATGAAGCAAGGGACAACACTAATTAAATTAAAGTTCTGCTCATAATAAAAGCGGGACCAAAAAATAAAGAGTACAATGTCGTATTTGTTCAAATCACCCAACGGCAGGATCCCCAAGGATCTAGATTGGGTCCAAGCTGATGAAAGTGTAAATCCTCATGACCATGTTAAGAAGCGAGTGTCGGTGGAAATTAGTAATCTATGCCAAATGTCTAATAGATCGAATTTTAATAAAATTTTTTATTGAAAATATAATACTGTATATAAAAAATCATTTTTTCTATCTATCTATATATTTATTTTTCCTATTTGTTATATAAAAAAATATACAAATTTTATATACTTATAGAAAACCCTTTTTTATTCCTTGCTTCTTCTACTTCTTCTTTTCTTGGCTTATCTGTTGTTGACTTTCTGTTAATTTCAAATCCAAATGGTAAAAATTTGACTTAAAAAGTATGATATGACGGAGAATTCAAACCCATAAACAATTTGAAAGTCAGTAGTTTCCAGGTTAGTTCCCACATAAAACACAATAATTTTAACTCAAACAGTTCATTAAGTACAGATGATTAATTTCCACTCAATAACTTGAATAAATTATCTATAATTTTGAACTTTAAATCCATGTCTAATTATCGCCCAGATAACCCCTCGTGCCCATGCCCTTTTGTCGCTTTGTTTCTCTCTCGTAATAATTCAAACTGAAAGCAAGTTCTGGAAGTGTAGTTACTCCCGAAAACAATCCCAAGCAATTAGATTTATAATTTATAATTGAAAAATAACTATAATTTTAAAAGTAATCGAAGTTTAGTTATTTTTATGTAAAGATATAATTTGAATAAAAATATTTTAAAAAAAATTATTTATAAAAAAATGATTATAAAAAAAAGTAAATCCAATTGTATTATTTAGATTCAAAGAAATAGATGAATCGAATGAAAGGGAAAAAGAAAAAGATTTTCTAATTAGTAATTAGATAATTAACGAATTATTTAGTCAAATTAACTCTGAAAATGGGCCAAATTATTCACCGATAGAAAGCATTTTTGACTGATCGAACAAGTACAATCAAACAAAGTAATATGCTACTGTTCAATCTTTTTAGATATAAGATTCCACTATAATATGCTAAAATTTCATAATGTGTTAGAGTTCTAAGTTTATATGCAGGAGTTCCATGATCAATCATATGAAACTTTTTGAATTTTAGCAAAACAATGACTATTTTTTGATTACCCGTCCGAAAACTAGTTAGGCCGTGTTGTTTTCACCAATTACTCTATCCGATCAATTTTAATTAATTTCCCTCACCCTCCTCTTCCGCTGAGGCCACTTCCTTCTTACCATTTAGCTATTTTTCCCAACGAGAAAAAGATCGAGGATAGGTCGGAAGCTTCTTCCTTCGAAGGACTTTCTCCTTTTTAGCTATTTCACACATATTAAAGAATTCATTTCATAGCATTACTTAGCCAAAAAATGATCATATTGTTCATTATATATATAACAAATATTTCTAGGTTTTTTATTCCAAGAATAACTTTGAAAAAAAAAAGAAGTTAATTTATTTTTAATATTTAAAAAAATCAAATATTATGGATCATACAAAAAAAAGCATAAAAATCAATTAAAGCTGATCATATGGTTTATCACATATTTTTATTTTTTTTGGTTTTCTATCTGGTGTTTGGTATTCGTATTGCGACCTGATTAAATTTATAATTTTTTACTTAGTATTCGATACTTGCATTAGAACCCAACTAAATTCAAATTCTCGACAAAATATTTCACATTATAAATAATAACACATTTTTTAATAAACGCAACTCCATGCTAGGGCTCGAACCCGATAACTTTTGTTACGACCCTTGTTTGGAGTATCACTTATCATTCATTAAAATAGACGCACTCACTTAAATGAACGCAGCCTCCTCTACTACTATTAAATTTCTTACGTTACCCTTCATTTTCTTCTATCTGAGCTAAATCTCTTTTTCTCACTCTCTCTACAAGTCAAGGTACTTTCTCTTTTTTCACATTTTTATGTCTTTATTGTGTTTATTGATACATGATTTATTTAGATTTAGCTACTTTTACCTGGTTTTATTGAGATTGTAGGATTTATTTATTTCTAAAGTTTAAGTCTTAACCTTTTTCTTTGCAATTCAGTAGTTGTTACCTACTGTAGTGAATCCACGAGTATTAGAACAAGAACAACAAACCAGTATAACCCACTTAGTGGGGTCTGGGGAGGGTAGTATGTACGCAGACCGGCTATTTCCAAATAGACCCCCGACATACTTTCCTCCAAGAATTTCCCACCTTGCTCTTGGGAAGACTCGAACTCACAACCTCTCGGTTGGAAGTGGGGGTTGCTTACCATCAGAGTAACCCCACTTGTCCAATTTTGATGTGCTAGTACCTAGCGCTGAGTAGATTGTACTTCAGTACATGAATAATGTTAAAGAATTGATGGTTACTTCCCTCAATTCAGCAATATTAGGTCATTGAAAATTGTTAAAATTGTACAAATAATAAGGGGTGGATTTAGCATGCCACGTATGGGTTCATCTGAACCCAGTAATTTTTGCTATATATGTTGAAAATTCCTCTAAGTGCTTGCAAATAATAGATTTCGAACTTGGTAAATCAAACAGAATGCGGCATAATTTCGAACGCAGACATAAAGTTTAGATATTGGATCCACCCGGGCTATTAATTGCCTGTTGATCCTTTTTAAGGATTTAAAAGCGTTCTGATAAACTTTTGTTTTCAGAGTTTGCTTCAGATGATAGTTTGAAGAAGATAGCCGAATTTGCTTGCTGCATTTCTACGATTGATGAGTTTAGTATTGTATAAGTGTAACGAGACTGAGATTTGTTGAGTGAGGTTTTGATGGATCATATTTCATCTACAGAGAGGGATTTTGTGGTTGATCTTGAGAGTTGTAGAAGTACCAGTGAAGAAGCAAGAAGTACTAATTCTCCATTAAATGCCAAATCAGGGGATATATTATTCACTAGTGTCTGTAATGATGATGGTGAAGAAATTTCTAGAGCTGAAAATGGGATGAATATGAACAGAAATATAAAAGACGGCGCAGATCTATCTCCGGCGAATATTAGAGTGTTTATAGACAAGACAAATTTATTAGAGAAGAAAGCGGTGAAAGAAAAACGTAAATCAATGAGTGCTAAAAAACCTCCTAAGCCTCCTAGACCTCCCAGAGGATTTTCGTTGGATGCTGCTGACCAGAAGCTAATAAAAGAGATAGCGGAACTCGCAATGATCAAACGTGCACGGATTGAGAGAATAAAGGCATTGAAGAAAATGAAAGCAGCCAAAGCATCGTCAACATCATCAGTATTGAATGGCAGTTTCCTTGCTGTGCTCTTTACTGTCTTCTTCTTGTTTCTGCTGTTGTTTCAAGGTAAATATCTGGATTTTTCAGTTTGGATTTCCTATGTCCTATTTTAGAGTGTAATTATATTAAAAATCAAGTTTTCACGAAATTTTTCTCCAAAAGAATGCTCCTTGTTAAGATAAATTTGACTTTCCTCATTCTTCAGCATGTCAAGTCATGTTAATTGCATTTCATACTTGTAGTCAATTTCTTTATTTTGTGTTTCATGCTTTTAAGTGACTGCATATTGGTGTTGCTCGTGTAGACAATGCTAACAATGGGTTTGTACCTGCCACCAATAAGCGAAATCGTAATGGAGCTGTTGGTTATCTTCTTAATTCTATGTATATGTCAAGATCATTCTTCTTTTGGAAGCCGAGCTTGTTAGCGCAAGCTTGTGACCCAAGTGGGGGCATTAAGCTGTTGGGACACCATATAAAATAAAGCCCTTGACAGGAGTGGTTTGGTTGGGCCAGCAATGACACTGGGTGTTATGCATGCTTCCCTAAGCCGAGGATCTATTGGAAATAACCTTTCTATCTCCACAAGGTAGGGTTAAGGATGCGTACACACTACCATCCTCAGAACCCACTATGTGGGATTATATTGGGTTTGTTGTTGTTGCATTCTTGTTTTGGACTCTCTTGATACTGGTACCAGTTCCGGTTATGTGAGCGTCTTTATGGCAGTAGGAAGATGCAAAATATGGCTCGACACGATATATGTGTGTGCTGATTCTTTGCATTTTTGGTCAGCAATGATGGTGCTGAAAAACCACATTCTTTTGCAGTTGACATACCCTTGTATTTTCTTTCTTCTCCTTTTAGTCCCCCCCCCCCCCCTCCCCCCCCACAATTTTCTTCATACTGTTGAACCAAGAACCTTTTTTCCACTATGCAAAATGCAGGGATGTCTTATAGAAGTTCAGCTATGAGCTTTCACAACTCTGTTCAATCTGATAGCGTGAAGAATAGATTCATTATTGTACAGGACCGCTCAAATTCATCCACTAGTAATGCCATTTTCGCTGACTCTGGATCTTCGGAGTATGTACTACCCTATATATCTATGATACATCTGAAAATGGTACTTTACATTCTGTAGTTATAGATGATTCTAATTGGCTAAGTTTTTCCATTTGCTTCTTATCTTGTAGTCCTGGGGAGAGTGCTTCTGGTTTAACTCATGGGAATAGTCCGAAAAGTGTCACAAGCTGATTAAATTTAGTGTCATTGCTCGATCTATTCAAATATGAATACAGATTGCCACTACGTTTCTTGCATGCACCAGTTTGAAGGAGTTCTACGTAAGTGACTCGGTATAAGACTTACCTAATTTGTATAACCTGTACAGGGATTGATACTGGTTGCTTGAGATAAATAACCACTGGCATAGCACGCTAAGAATGCCTCAGAATTGCCAGTTCAGTAGCTAGCCTCATATTGACAAAGAGGTTTCTGGGGAGGAGCATGGATTGAAACAAAATAAAGATTGGTCCTTTAATATATAGCAGTTGGATTATATGGATTATAAAAGATATAGAAAGAAATGGTGATGTCAAGTGGCAAAAATTGGTGATATATGAGTTTCTTTTTCTTGTCAGTTGGAAGACCTAACTCCTTTGTGATATATCTTTGATGTTTATTGTGCCACAATAGTTGAACTGGATTCTTAATTATGATATTTGGACTAGTTAAATAGTGCATAGTACTCTCAGAACAAGAATTTTAGGGCCCTGTAATTGCTGATCAATCTTGTTTGACTTGCTTTACCTATGTATTGATCGTCTGAGCCACACTGGCGATGCGCATAAGATCAGACTTATTTGCATTTTAATATATGGAATAGAATATGCTTTCTTTCAGATTATTGTTTTCTGATTTGAAGTCATACTATCCTGGTCAGAGGCGGATCCATGTGTATGGGCGAGGGGTCACTGGACCCCATAAACTTCAACCCAAATTCTGTATATGTACATGTATATACTACCTTGAAAATGGTTAATTTAAATAGTTGGCACCTTGAACATTACAAGCCTTTAGGAGGCATTGGTTGAGCAGAATAATATGCTCCGTCGTAGAAAAATTCTGGGTCCGCCTCTAATCCTGGCTGTACATCTGTATGCTTCAAAGTCTAAAGTTAATAACCTTTAATATCATTGGGATTCATGACTTAAGTATCTTCTCTAAGTCCAAAAATAGTACTTAATTATAACCGGAGAATTTAAAATATAGTAACTCTTCTCTGAAGAAAGGTTCCTGCCCTCACTCTAAATAGAAGCAAGGCAAGGTTGGGAGTATCATAGTTGCCACGTTCGACGGATTTGCCCTTTCTAATATTCTATAATAATAATTTTCTTATAAGAGAACTACTAAAAAGACAGAAAGAAAAGACAACTTACCATAAGAGAAAATCGTCTAAACTGCATCATTAACGACAGAGGAAGTGAAAGGAAAAAAACAAAAAAAGAGAGTTTCTGTATTTGTAAAAGAGTGTATCATCATAACTAGTGCATAAAACATCCCACGTTCATGCAAGGTCAGAAAAAGGTTACATCTTAAGAGGTATGTTGTAGACAATTAAATTCTAATGCAAGCACACAGTTACTTCAACGGCTCGAACCCGTAACATATAGGTCATAGGGATAACAACAACAACAACAATCCAGTATAATCCTACTTAGTGGGGTCTAGGGAGAGTAGTGCGTACACAGACCTTACCCCTACCCTTGGGTAGAGAGGCTGTTTCCAAATAGACCCCAGCATCCTTCCCTCCAAGAACTTCCACCTTACTCTTGGAGAAACTCGAACTCACAACCTCTTGATTGGAAGTAGGGGTTGCTTATCATCAGAGCAACCCGTCTTCTTCTATGGGTCATAGGGATACATCATAATAAATTTCTTCTCTACCAACAATAGAAAGCTCAAGCACTGCAGTGTTCAAACCAGTAAGAGGAGAAAAACTACTCTTGAAATTCTCCTCACAATCCTGAGAATCACCAAAACATCCAACCATACCATCTTCAGCAAATTTTGGGTTCCCTTTAGTCAAAGCCTCAACAGCTTCAGGCAAACTTACTGTTAAAATTACCTTATATGAAAAAGCACACTTCTTTAATGGAACTCTCCAAGCTGCAGGAGGATTGGATTGACGTAGCTTTGAGATGATTTCTGCCGCCTGATTCGCCTTCGCTTTGATGGCGTCCACGATGATTAGCGCCAGCGTTCGTAATGTCGCCGCTGGCGCTGCGTTTGTCGGAGAGTAGAGTTTTTAGGCAGAGGTTGTAGTTTGGTGTGTTCTTGCATGTGGTTTCTTCTAGGTTATTTCTGCTACTACTTGTTTTCAGTGTTTAGGTTAATAGTAATATGACCAGATATTTTAGAGTCTTCATTTTGGAAAAGAAGAAAAAAAACGCCTTAGTTATTGTTTTCAGTGGAGACACTCAGGGCAGATAGTTTGCTGTTGTGAACTCTGAAGAGATTGGGAAGTACATATATTGGATGGAGTTGTTTGCTCTTTAAAAAAAATTAAAAATCATTCATTCGCTCTATTTTTTTCTGTTTCAAAAAGATTCGTACTATTTTTCTATTAGTCTATTTTGAAAAAATTGACCTATTACGTACCATATTTCCTTAATGATATAAAAATGTAATTGACGAGGGAGTAAAAGATTAAATTACGTACAACTATGGGCGTGTAGGCGTTATTTTTCTGTTTTCGGCAAAATTTGGACACATTTTAGTGCGCTGGTGTGGAAATGCAGAGAAGATAGACTTAATTTTAAGTCGGTTACCGATAACCGTCTCTTTATTTATCTCTTTCCGAAAAGGGGTTGTGCTGCTGATGGGAGATATAAGGTTATATTATAATATTAATATTTGTGTATATAAGTTGGGTCGGATACTACAGAGAAAAGAAAATTAGTAATTCTTGCAGCGAATCATCCCTGCATTGTTAATGTAATTTATGCATCATTAGTTTCTACATTGCTAATTATTTATTTTTAAAATTGGATAACAATTAAATTTGTATCAGTTTTAAGGATACGTGATATAACTTGATACAAATATAAAAAACAAATTAATATTAAAATTAACAATAATAAAATAAATGCAAATCACAAAATTGATTACAATGTTTTGATAATGAAAATACTACATGCATGCAATTTGTTTTATGACATGACATGAAGTATAAGATATTTTTTATTATAATTATATTATCATGTTAATTTGGCGCATTTCTACTATTCTATTATATACTTATTACTTTTCAGCAGCATAAGTACCGGGTGACTTTGACTACATAACTTATGCAGATGGAAAGTTTATTATATAAAATAAACTAGTGGGTATATTTATCATAATGAAACGACTATTATAATAAGTGTTACCATGACAATGTAAAGTATTTCTATATGAAATTAAGTCATCTAAATAATAATTCAGCAATTATCTATAAAATAAAAATGATCTGTAACCAAGAAAATAAGGTAGATTATTTGTTACAACAATTATAACAAACTGATAGAATAAAGATTCTTTACATGACATTGTGAGTGTATATACATTAAGTTATTAAACTAATGATTGAAAAATTAGATTTAAAAAGACAATGACACTGCAAGTAGCTAAAATTTTAATTCTTGAAAATTGTATAGATTTAGGGTGTGTTTGGTTTCCTAGAAAATGTTTTCTTCGAAAGTAAGTAGTTTTATCACTTATTTTTCCTTGTTTGATTGGTGAGTGGAAAACCTTTTCCTTTGTATACTACTCTCCTCAATCCTATTCCTTCCAAGTCCCCATGTTTCCTTTCCCACCCCACCCTCCTTCAAATACCCAATATTTTTAGGACTCTATTTTCTTAAAGAATTTAATTATTCTTTTAAAAGTTTTCATAAATCCAAAGGAATTCATGTGCTGCTTTATTTTTTTTACGTAAAAATAACTTTAAAATTTGTGCGCATAACCAAAAAAAAATTCTTTGTTTGGTTGAAAAAGAAAGTGTTCTGTCTACAACACGAGACTCATTTTATTAAAACCAAAAAAATTACATTTCGTACATCATAAAAAGAAAATATTTTTTTTCCCTTCGTCAATTATTTTTAATGAACTGCGACAACTTAAACATGAAACACATAATGAAGGTGGTTCTCGTTAATGATATATAGAATTTTATAAATAATAAAATAATTAATTCAGCTGCAATAGAACTACTAACCTTTGAGAAGGAGTATTAGAAATATTTTTCCTTATCTCAATAAGGAAAATATTTTCCTTCAATTGAAGGAAAATGAATTAATGAGGAAACTATTTTTCAAAATATTTAAGCCAATCAAACATGAAACAATTAAAAAATATTTCCATACTATGCAAGTAAATTGGAACAAAGATAATAATTATGTTAAAAGATGTACTAGTTCAGAGAGTAATTTGATATAATTAACCCTTTTGGCTGTAGGGGCTATAGAGTTTAGGATTGACTCCAACATATCCAGTAAGTCAATATAAGGGATCACATACGAAGCAAGGAGATAATTAATGTCATTAGCGAAAGGATTAAAAGGTGGTTCTAATTGATGTCCAGATGCATCGTTCATAACTGTAGCAAATGCTTCTCTGCTTAGATTTAGCAGTGGCCTTGGAAATCCTGCTACTGTATTCTTGATTGCCCTGCAATATCAATTAATCTAACTTTTAATTTTGGATATGTAGACGTTATATATTATATTAAGACGGTGTTTGGATTGATTTTTAAACCGATCAGATTAATTTTTAAGGTTTTATTAGCTTTTTAAGTGTTTGACAAAGTCAAAAAAAACTTAAAATGAGTAAAAAATTATTTAAAACAAGCCAAAAGGAATAAATTGGGCAATGAATCGAGTGATGTAGTTCAGTCTCCCCAACAGACTCATCACCTCTGTTTTGTTCCTCGGAGATGACAATTCCTGTATGGCTTTGATCTTCGATGGATCTAGTTCAATGCCTCGGCAGCTGACTATAAGCCCTAGCAACTTCCCTTAGGGGACGCCAAATGCGTATTTTGCTGGATTGAGTTTGAGATTATACTTGCGGAGCCTTTGGAAAAATTTCCTCAGATCTCTGACATGGTCGGATTGCTTCCTAGATTTCACAATTACATCATTCACATAGACCTCAATCTCCTTATGTATCATATCATGAAAGATGATTGTCATCAACCTCATATAGGTTGGCCCAGCGTTCTTCAGGCCGAATGGCATGACTCTGTAGCAATATGTTCCCCATGGCGTGATGAATGATGTCTTCTCCGCGTCCTCCTCATCCATTAAAATTTGGTGGTAGCCTGTGTAACAATCTACGAAGGACCCAGTCTTCATGCTTTGCACAATTGTCAATCAATATGTGGATGTTTGGTAGTGGAAAGTTATCTTTTGGATTTGCTTTGTTGAGGTCATGATAATCGACGCATACCCTGGTTTTACCATCCTTCTTCGACACAGGCGCGACATTGGCTAGCCATGTGACATGTCGTGTAACTCGGATAACCTTGGACTCAAATTGCTTGGTAACTTCCTCTTTGGTTTTCATGCTCACGTCAGTTATAGACTTCCCCAACTTTTGTTTGACAGGAGGGCACGCTGGGTCGGTGGGAAATTTGTGAACTACCAAGTCATTGCTCAACCCTGGCATATCATCGTAAGACCATGCAAAAATATCTTGTATTAAGCATCACTTCAATTATTTTTCCTCTAAGCTGTGGCTCCAGATGGACACTTATTTTGGTTTCTATAATGTTATCTGGGTCCCCTAAATTGACTGCTTCTATATCGCTCAGGTTTGGCTTGGATTTTCCTCAAAATGGCTAAACTCTTACCAATTTCATCCAATGCTCTTTGCTTATCATATTCCGACTCGTCCTCATATTCTATTTCTTGAATTATTACTTCTGAATTAGACCGATTTTTAAGACTGGGCCGAAGAGTCCTTATGCATGTCAGATCATTTGAGCCAGCATAAAAATAACTATACAAGAAAGAAAAGAAAAGCAAAGAAAAATGGAAGCTATTAGCACTAAAGAAAAGGGAAATTGCATTTCATTGAAATTGGAAAGATAACAGGGTTTACACATCCAAACGGACAGAACATAACATCTGAATTACAACCCTGGATATAATCCAGATTAGACTGAAAGAAAAATCAAAGCCGACTACCAAGACTTCTTCCGAGTGGGAAGATGAGTAGCTTCCTAGTTGTTGATTTTTGCACGGGATACCACAAACAGCAGATCTGCCTTGCTTGACCCTTCTGTAGCCTCCACCATATTTACCTTACTGAACAATCTTTCGAACCCCTTATCCAAATCTCTGTCAGCGTCAATCAGTGGACCGGGAATCGTTGACACTAGGCACTTTTTGGTATTAGGTTTGACAAATGATCTGTACAACTGCGGTATAGGCCTTGGGAGGACCCATTCCCTTTGCTTTAACTTTTTGGCTCGCCTTATGTCTGCAGCTGTAAGCTTGAACCCCAAATTAAAAGTCTCTAGGTTCGTGGGAAGAGACATCGACTGTATGATACCCTAAAGTGAGCCCCCCAAGCCCTTTCCAGGAACGAACCCATTCTTTAGCATTTCAACTGCCACCATAACTACTGCAGTAGCTAACCTTGGTATTGGAACATGCTCCCTTTTAGGATCTTTCAACTGACACCGTGTCAAAGAACTGATATACCCATGGACCGTTACTGTCTTCAGCTTCAATAAAAGGTATAATGACATCACCCAAGGCGCATTGATTATTCTCACCATGCACCACAATCTTCTGGCTGTCCCATTCAAATTTGACCATCTATTGCAAGGTGGATGGCACTGCCTTAGCAGTATGAATCCAGGGTCTCCCTAGCAAAAGATTGTAAGAAACTGCCACATCCAGCACTTGAAATTCCATGGTGAACTCGACAGGACATATCATCAGTTCTAGTATTATATCCCCTACAGAGTATTTGCCTCCGCCAACGAACCCTCGAATGCATATGTTATTCTTGTGGATCCTTTAATCGTCCACTTTTAGCTTGTTCAATGTGGAGAGCAGGCAAATATTCGTGCTGGACCCATTATCAACTATAACCCAGGTGACCACGACATCTTCATACTTCACAGTCAAGTAACCCTCCATGGGCAGCTCATCGTCAGAGAAAGTGACCAGATTTACCTCGAATATCTTGTTTGCAATCTTCTCCAAGTGATTCACTGTTATCTTGTCAAGAACATGGGCCTCGTTCAAAATTTTCATTAACGCCCGGCAGTGCTCATCTGAATGGATTAACAAGGAGAGCAAGGAGATCTGAGCCGGTGTTTTCCTCAGTTGCTCTATAATGGAGTAGTCTTGCATTTTCATTTTCTTCAGGAATTCTTCTGCCTCTTCTTCTTATAAAACTTTCTTTACCGATTCTGGGTTATCCTTGGGGATCCTGCTTTTCCTTAACTCCTCAGAGCGAAGTATCTCCTTGACCGGGTCAAACCCCGGCCTTCACAATCTTCTTCTCTAACTTCCTTCCCTTTATGCACCACTATTGCTTGTTTATATCTCCAAGGAACGGCTTTTCTGTCGACGATTGGTGGCTGAATTACTGGTTTTATGATGACAAGCTTTATGCGAACGCCTTCCACAACTATGACGGGTTCCCTAGCTGCTCCGTGTACTACCACTTTTGCCTTTTCCTGCTTCAGTGCAACTATGCTTGATGACTCCCCCTGAACCACCACAATAGGTTTGCTATCTATCTTTATCAATGACTTCTCACCGCTCATATTCTTAGTTTGCCTTACTTCACTAGATTGATCATCATTACAGTTTGTGAGGGCTTTTTAGGCTCTCTTTCTTTGTCCACTATCTCAATCATATTTGTCTCATGAAGGAGCAGGCAACAGGTTTTGATTAATGTTGGGTGCTTCCGAAACTTGCACCTCAATGCGATGTGAATCAATAAGTTCCTGGATGGTGTTCTTCATATGCCAACACTTTTCGGTATCATGCCTCGGGGTTCCAGAACAATACTCACAACTAACAGAATAATCTAGATTTCCTGGGGGGGGGGGGGGGTTTGGAAATTTTGCTTTGATTGGCCTTAACATATCCAACTGCCTCAACCTGTGGAATAAGCTGGTATATGATTCTCCCAATGGCGTGAAAGTTTTCTTCTTCTGCAGCCTCTCAATTTTTAGATCTTGGTTGGGCCATTAAGCTGGTCTCGGGGGTTGTTGGTAGGCTCTTGGAGGGTAGTTATTTGGTGGAGTTGGGTAATTATTTTGTAGAGCTGGTGCACGCCATTGTGCGTGGGCGGGAGGTTGGGTATATGTTTGTGCATGATGGATTGAGAAATGGGGTTCCAGAGGTGGGTAGTAGTGTTGTGGTGGGCCATATGGAGTGTGTAGCTATGTTTGGTGATGAGGTGGGGTTGGTTGTAATAGGATGGAGCCCGAGGCCTGAAGCAAGTCCCTGACTCAAGTGTTGCTACTTCTTCCTTCTTCTTCTTTCCAAATGTTACCCGAGTCCTACTTTGGATAGCCTAAGTGGTTGCTTTGATTGTAGAGTAACTCATGATCTTGTTGGATTTGAGTCCTTCCTCGACCATACTTCCCATTTTACTACCTCATTGTAGGCTCCAATGCTTGTAAGAAGTAATCTACCATCTCACTCTCCTTCATTGGGGGGTCGACCCTTGTTGCCTGTTCCCTCCAACGAAAATCGTATTCTCTGAAGCTCTCATTGTGTTTCTTTTCCAGTTTTGTCAAAGATAGACGGTCCGAGACAATTTCAAGATTATATTGAAAGTGACAGGAAAATGTTTGTGCTAGGTCATCCCAAGTATACCATCGAGCATGATCCTGCCGGGTGTACCATTCCAATGTCGACCCACTTAAACTTTCACTGAAGTATGCAATTAGCAGTTCATCCTTTCCTCCTGCTCCTCTCATTTTGCAACAAAAACCCCTTAGATGTGCGACTGGATCGCCATGTCCATCATAAAAGTCAAACTTGGGTATCTTAAAACCTGGAGGCAATTGCATATCTGTAAATAAACAATGGTCTATGAATGCCACACTCATCTGGACACCTAACCCTCGCATATCTCGGAATGATTGTTCTAAGCTTTTGACCTTCCTGAGCACCTTCTCTTGCTCGGGATTTTGACTAGTTTTTCAGTCTCCACCGTGATTTCAAAACGACGAGTATAAGAGTAAGGTTCATGGGCTTTGTAAGTGGGTTCTCGTGGGTAGTACGGATTGTCGTGAGCTTGAAGCAAAGTCTCACTTGATAATCTGTGGAGTGTGGGGGGAGGAGGTGCCATATAAATTGGAGCAATTGGTGGAGGGGGTGAGGAACAACTTTGGGTGGTGGAGTTGGAGGTGCTTGAGAGGTCGTACCCTGGTATTGCGGTTAGACGGGGAAAATTGGGGATGAATCGGTGATGGGATGGTCCTGTGCCTGGGCCAGTGGTGGGATGAAGGTCAGATTATCAGGATAGGTTGGCGGTCGTTGTCCTCTCACCCATGCGTGATACATCTCCTCCATCTAGTGTTTTATTTTGTACATTTCCTCTCTCATTGCATTAATATCCAATTCCTCTACCTCTTTCGAGGGGTCAATGATACTGGCATCAATGTCTTGATTGGCCATGATCAGCTTGCTCTTAGACCGAGCGTTGTAGGAGTGGGTTGCCAAAATACCGTAAGAACTAACCACCTGTCTGAAAATGGAAAGGCAATACCAACACTGGTTAGTGGTTAGATTTCAACACATAGGCAGCCAGATGTTCGGGGATGAATGCACTTAAGCAGTTATCTATTTCTATTATGCATAATGAATTGGTTGCTTGCGTCATCCCGGCTCTTATCCTATGTCATCTCTCTTTTCACTCTTGTTTTTTTTCTTTTCTTCTTCCCTCTCAATTTGTTTTGCCTACATCTTTTTTTCCTTTTTTTCTCCTTTATTTTAGCAATGCTTCTCTTGTTTTCTTCCCCTTTTTTCTTCTTTTTCTTTATTTGGTTATGGTTGAATCCTATGGAGATTGCCTACGTATCATGACCCCACATGAATCAGACCGAGCATAGTTTTGGCAAATAAATACAGGAAATATTTTTGGAATTTTCAATTTATATAAAGTAAAGCATTTGATTACAACTACTAAGAGGAAATTAACAGACTCCGACTCAACTGGAAACAACGAACTCCGACTTAAAATGAAAATGACTGACTCGACAACCTATTATGAATTTTGAATAAAAGAAAATATAGACTCTCAAATGGTCCAACAGATTTGAAAAATCATGAATACATTAATCTCTAATGCTCCTGGGGCCTGGGGGACATCATTCGCTCTCGCCGCAGGCTTACGTGTTAAATATCTGAAGGTGGTGGAGGTCTTCCATTAATTGACAAACAAAGGTCATGGCAGTGGCAAAGAACATAGATCTTGTCATATCTTTGCAGTGGCTATGCTTTATGGTGATGTAATCAGTGATCATCCGTATCCTTTCTCTTATAGCACCCTTTTCTTGCAACAATCGTCTAATCTGTTGGGCCCTGGTCTCCAAAGTTTGTTCGGCTACACAACTCATTTCTTAAATTGTTGTTAATCTCTCTCTAGCCATGCTATTAGTGTGTAATAGTGCTCCCTTTCTGCCTTGAAGTCTTCTGGCCGCTTAACCATTTTGTTTCAGCCATGATAACTCTCTTCTTCAACCCTGCAACCCCGTTGTCATACCTTTCTTTCAATTGTTCAATCATGCGTGCTCTTTCTTCTGCATTTTTTGTCAATTTACTTCGGGTTCTGGATAGCTCACCCTCTGCTTTGTTTAGGTAAAAACTGTATTCCCCCACTTTCAACCTCAGGTTGTCTATGAGCTTACCATCCTTCACACTTCGGGCGAGATTCTCTGCACCTATTTTCATTTTCTGAATTTGGGCTTGCAAGGCTTCATTTTCATTAGCTAGTCTTTTCTTTTCACCCTCGGCCTCTTGTGCTTATAGGTCATGGTTGAATTCCATATCTCTCAGCTTTTCTTTCAAGGCATGAATTTCAGTTTGATAGGCTTTTTCTTTTTCTCCCATGCGAACCTTTATTGGATTTTGTGGTCGAAAGCTTGAATATGAGGTCATTTGGAAGGCCTCTCATGTTCGGACTCCGGCTCGTTGTTTATGCAAAACCTTTTTTCGAACCAAGCAACGTAGTTCGGGTCTACTTCCCCTTTTGCCATGTCTAGTACTTGAGTGCTATTTTTTAGGTACCGACAGTTGTTCCAATCCTGTTGAACTAAAGCCTCGGGTAATACAGCTTCCGGATGCGACCCTATAACCTGGATGCTTAAATCTTCATCCTCGGGCACAATTTGATATCTTCCTAACTGCCTCAAGATCCTATGTGGTGCATACCGCTGGATACTCTTTACCCCCATTATAACCATTGGCTGCGTCATGTACATGGATTTTGTCCTCGGAAGCCACCCTATAGTCCACTCAACCTCTCCTTCCCTTAGAGTTTTTAGATGAGAGATCCATGCCTCAAACCCCTCTGGCATGTTGCAATTCTTTACCCTTTCCTTATAGCTGATGATGAAGTTACTCGGGTTCGAACCATAACTCATGAATTTGGGATGATGGCGAAGATGCTCGATTAACCACATCTGTAAAAGGATTTTGCAACCTTACGGATTGATCCCCAGCTTTTCATAAGGTTAATGCTCGAAAACTTGTGCGATTCTAACCATACGGGTGTCTACTGTCCCCTCTTCATTTGGAAAAATCATGATTCCCAAGAATGCCACAATGAAGGCGAACCGGCGGTGGATTTGCTAGAGACCCTTATCTTGTTTGTTGCTTAAACCTTTTCATGTGTTTCGAACCCGGAGGAATGCCCAACACTGAAGTACAAGAAATGAAAAGAACAGCATCCTTTACTCACGTGGGTTCTCTTCATCTGCTTACTGATGTTTAAAAGGTCAACGAACTTGTGCACTGACGGAGCCCTTGGAAATATAAATTGATTCTTTCTCAAATCCCGACCAAACTCAATGTACCCGACAATCTCCTCCAAAGTAGGGTGATCTCAAAATTCGAGAAATGAAAAACAGTGTGGACAGGATCCCAGAAAGTTACCAAAGCCTTGTTCAGATCTTCCTGTAGTTTGATCTCAAAAGTATCTATAAGGGCGCTCAATTGTTTTTTCACCCATTTCTGACCATCTTTATCTAGATCATTTCAGCACATACGCAAGTGCAACTGAGCCTGTTCCCTAACCATTTCTGGTGGATCTTGGATGGTATTCATTTATTCATGCGGAAGGTTAAGGTTAGGGTTGACTCTAGTGGACCCTATTTGCAAAATAGGTTCCTAAAAAAACAAATCAAAGGACCATTATTCCTTACCCTGTGTCAGTTTTAACCAAATGACTATTTTTGCGAACGTGGCCCCTTCCTAATTTCATATAAATTTTGAGGTCGGGAAGGATTATTCTATAATACTTCATAAACTTGTCCGTTCTTTTACGAAAATAGCCTCTCAACCATAGGAAAAATACTTTAAGGCTATCCCGGCAAGAACGGTTTAAGCCATGGCCAACGCTTGATCGGCTTATTTGACCCAAAAATCCAAACTGTATTTACTTGACCACTGATCTTTTTTCTTGTTTTCTTTTTTCAAATTAAAATGAAAGATCCGGTTTTGCAAACATGACCTTTCAGCATCTCGGGGACGAAGAGTTTAAGGCCGCATTAGCTAACCACAAAAACCAAAAGGTGGCTATTCTCGCAAAAGCTGCCTTCCGGTGCCCTTTAAGGGACATTGGACTATTTCTGTCTAGAATAAAATCACCTCAATTATTTTCAAGTTAAAATAAAATTTTGTTCTTTTCGGGCTATTTTCGCAAAAAATGAGTTGGACCCGATAGGGGTTGCCTACACATCCCGCACCCTGTATGAATCAAACTGGCGTAGTCCGGGTAGCTTTGACACATTTGAAAGGACACAGTGTTTGACTCTTTTGAAATAACTCTTTCTTGAAATATTTTGGCAGAGTTTCGGGATATTTTCAAATACCGGGTTTTATTTAGAACCAAGCTTTATTTCTTCCTTCCATCACTCTTGGTTTTGTTTTTCTTTATTTTCCTTAGCCGGTCAACATGCAAGCCAAAACAAATAAATATTCACATAGCACATAGAATGCATCAGGATGGTCTGCTATTTCGGGCACACCTGTCATAGATGGACCAAACGTTGTTGAGTCCTAAGTCAAATGCATATGATGCAAACAAACGCTCCTACGCGGGATTCGACATGAAGTTGTGTTTTTCTAAGTTTAGATCCTGGGGTTTTGGTCTAGACTTGGGGTACCCGAGCAGACAACTGCGGCCGAGGAGGGGGCGATGTACCAGGAGCACTAAAGTCTGACTGGCCTTGATATAATTTCTACCATAAAGCGGGCTACACGAACGTATGCACCATTTTTAGAAGACTTAGATGAGTGGCGCAAAAAGACAGTTATATACAATTCCAACAATATTAAAACAATAAATAAATAGCATTTAGTACAAAAGGTTCAAAGAATACAATAATATTAATAATAAACAAAGCCAAGTAAAAATCATAAAACAAGCTCGAATTCCTGAACCCTAAACTATAGATTCTGGGTTCGTCCCCCAGCAGAGTCGCCGGAGCTGTCACACCTCCTTTTTGTACTACACCCCGCGAAGGGCGTATATAAGGGAGTTTTTTCCAATTTAAGTGATAATCGAAATGAGATTTATTTAATTAAAAATCAGAGTTGCCACTTGGGATAATTTATGGTGTCCCAAGTCACAGGTTTAAAATACCGAATCGGGGAAGTTTGACTCCATTATACAGTCTACGAACACAGAAATGCGGATAAGGAATTCTGTTAACCCGAGGGGAGGTGTTTGGCACTCCCGAGTTCCGTGGTTCTAACACGGTCACTTTGATTATACTTGGCTTATTAAATTGTTTAATTACTTATTTTAGAACCTATGTGCTATTGCTTTTTACCGTTTTTATTTATGAAAATTATCTTGAAACGGGTTACGCATACGTATACCCATTTGTTTGGCGCGTCACAAATCATGTCACGCATACGTGTCCACAACTAATAATGCTTTATTATTATTAAGAGAATTTGGACAAATTTGTGCGAACGCATACTCCGATTTTATCTTTTTTTAATCGTAATTATGTTATACGAACATATACACAATCAAAATTGTGTTTTAAACGGCCTTAAAAATATTTCTACGAATATTAATTGTTTTATATCTTGGGTGTGAAATTTATACAAGGGCCATATGTGACTATAAGCAGGTGAAAATTTATTAGTTTGAAGTTGCGCGAACGCATAATCCGATTTGGTTTTTAGAATCATAATTATGTTACGCGAACGTATACGCAATCACAATTATATTTTAGACGGCCTAAAGGCTTTTCTACGAATGCGGCCTACTTAATTATACCCCCTAGCATCCGTTGCATACAAGCAAAACACCGAGCTTCAACAGAACCAAATTATTGCATATACCTCAGTGACAAAGCCAACAATCCTTTCAGAAAATGTTTCTTTTATTGCAGCCAAAAATAGAAAATCATTTAGTGTGTAAACTAAGAAAATGCAGAACAACATTTAAATAGCATCTCGACAAGGTAACAGTCCCTATGTCTCGGCAGTTGACATGTTCAATATATAATTCTGATACTTGTGATACAAAATTATGAAATTCGTCACGAAGCCATAACAATATACAATGAATATATATTTATCATACATTTATAATACAATTCGTGCAACAATTATGATACATATACAATTATAATATAATCGCGATACATTATGACTAATTTGTTACACAATTATGATCTTCATCTTCTTCAAGTTTCAATTACAAATCTCAACCAAATTTAATATAATTGTATTAGTGAGTATTATTTTGGTTATGTGTCATATACAAGTCGAAACACTAAAAATTTTAGAAAGAAATAAAATATGATTCATAACTTACTCACAACTTGATTCTAGAGCAATATTTTGAATTTTATCGTATTGTATCACTAAGAAATAGAGATTTTGGGTGATAGACAAAGAGAAATTGAATTTCAATAGCTTTGGAAGCGGAAAAGAATCTGTAATTTGTTTTTTTTTGGGAGGGGGGAGGGGGGAGAGGGGGAGGGGATAACTTTGGGTATACAAAATTTTGGTAAGAAAGATTTCTTACTATGAGTAGGAATAATTTTGGGTAATTGTTAAGAAAAAGAAAAGATATTTTTGTAATCATTTGGAAAAGGAAAGAATCTTAAATGTAAGAAGAACTATTAAAAATGGGGTTTTAATGTCATATAACTAACATGCTAGATTTAATGGATCTTGAATTATTTTATAATTTTGTATATAACTGGTAAATATAGATATATAAAGTAATTAATAAAGAACCTAAATAAAGGTAGTAAATATGTATCTATTATAGTATATTTAGGTAAAAAACCCAAAAAATAATTCCAAAACAAAGGGGACATTTACATCTATACCCATTTTTTGGGTCACATTTTAACTTGTACCTACTTTATAAAATAATTATAAGCCTACCTATTTTTTAGCGTAACTTCAGCATATGGGTTAAAGTAGCACATGCGATCATGCCAACTTCAGCATTCTAGTAGACATGCCTGAAGTAGCAACAAAATACTCAACCAAGTGTGCTAAAGTTTTTTTTGTAATTGCTGAAGATGTTGAAGTTATTTAGTTCATTTATAAAAACATAAGCACTAAAAAAGCTGAAGGTTTTTTTTCTTGATTCATTAGTTTTATCATAAAGGCTTTTCAAAAACTTCAGCGGAAGATGCTGAAGTTATTTAGTTTATTTTTAAAAATTTCAGCGCTAAATAAGCTGAAGT
The DNA here is from genome assembly GCA_034376525.1 of Nicotiana benthamiana. NCBI lineage: Eukaryota > Viridiplantae > Streptophyta > Magnoliopsida > Solanales > Solanaceae > Nicotiana > Nicotiana benthamiana. The sequence goes on from CM067332.1 coordinate 73,413,384, forward strand.
GTTTTTGTCCTGGATTTATTATTTTTATGTAACGACCGGGTCGATCTTTTCATGAGTTACCACCCTATTTCTTCCATTTCTGCTTTTTATGCTTTGTTCATCTATGTTATATGATATCAGGTTAGTCGGTTCAAATGCGAAATAGTTTTGGTAAAGTTTGAGATACTTAATTTCTAACGTTGGCCTTTGAGTTGGAAAGTCAATCGAAAGTTGACTTTTCAGCATTCGATCTCGAAATTTGGTTTTTATGATTTAGATAGCTTCGCAAGGTGATTTCAGATTTAAAAGCGTGATCAGGATGTGTTTTGGATGTCCGGAGTAGATTTAGGCTTGAATTGGCAAAATTAAAAATTTGCATTTTTCAGTTGGTAGCGGAGATTTTAATATAGAGGTCACAATAGAACTACGGAAATTATAGTAGGTTTTTTGTGTCAATTGTGACGTGGGTGAAATAATTCAGGTTATTTGGACGAGGTTTGATAGACGTTTTGATCAAATGCGTAATTTGGAAATTTTTGGAACCTCAGGTTTGAATCCGATGTTATTTAGTTTATTCGATATTGTTTTAGGTATTTCGAAGATTGCTATAGGTTTGGATAGTAGAATATGAATTTTTTGTGCTTTTGGTTAGGGTCTTGGGGGCCTCAGAGGGATTTTGGATGGTTGGCGGGAGGTTTGGAGTTGGAATTTGGAGCTGAAGTGCTGAAACTCCTATCATAATCGCGCCTGCGGTCGCAGAAGCGCCCAAAGGGTCCCAGATGTGGAAATGTCCATGGGGAGTTGGAACTGCAGAAGCGGTTGTTCCAGCACACCTGCGATAGCACATGTGCATTACTGTGATCGCAGGTGTGGTCCTAGTGCAGTTAAGTGGTTTCTGCAGGTGTGCAGCTGGGACCGCATGTGCGAGAATTTATACCACAGAAGTGGTTTAGCTGGGGCAGAACATATATATTTAGCCCTTCCCGGTTTTGAGTTGTTTTTCACTATATTTCATGTAGGAGCAAACTTGGAAGAGAAAATTGAAGAGGGAATTCAAGAGGGTTCGGTGGAGGAAAGGTTTTTGGACCCTAAACTTGTTTCTATGATGAATTTTAACATTTTAAGATTGAAATCTATGGAAAATCGGTAGCAAATTGGGGGTTTAGAGCTTGAGAATTGGAGACCTAAATTTAGGGATTTGAGGTCATTTGTGGTTGGATTTGGTATATTTGGTATGTTTGAATTCATAGAGTGTAAGGATTCCAGTTTCGTGAAATTTATGGAATGCGAGACGTGGGCCCAAGAGTCGGTTTTGTCAAAATTTTGATATAAATTGGTTATTTTTGAGTAGGCTTTGTTCTCTTAGCATATTTTTTATTGTATGAACCCATTTTTGTTAGATTTGGAGCATTCAGAGACCGATTCGAGATGCAAGGGAATCACGGGCTAGAATTTAGACCGGATTGAGGTAAGTAATGATTGTAAATGCTGTCTTGAGGGTATGAAATCCCTGATTTCACATCGTTGTGCTACTTTAAGGTGAAACACATGCTAGATGACGAGCGTGGGGTCATGCACCGTTGGGAAATGTGACTTAGTCTATCCCGTATGACTGTTAAGTCGCGTATTTGATTGAAAACTTATTTCATATCATTGTGTTTTGGAAAGTATTATCATGTTTGGGCTGAACGCTATCTTTGGGCCTCATGCAAACTGTTTTGGACTTTTACTGTATTTTTACTACTATTTCTTACTGTTTTAACTTTATATTTGTACTTAGTCATGTTGTATTCTACTGTTTTCATAACATAGTAGTGTTATACTATTTTATGATTATGAGGCTGAGAGCCTGATTTGTTACGCCACGAGGTGGCTTGTTATGAGTCCGAGTGCATGTTTGATTATGCCACGTGATGGCTTGTTATAGAGCTTAGGCTGTAGGATCCCGTCCAGAGTCTGTACACCCCTAATGAGCGCGGGTATCTAGTGTGATATGTGATATTGCCCGAGGGGCTGTTGTTGTTTCATGTCATTGCCGAGGGGGTGATACGAGTGATTGTGAGGTAGTCCAACGGACTGGTTCTGTTGGTATGTTGCTCGAGGGTTATTTACATTTCTATTCCTTTATCACTAACTTCATCACTCGCTTGAACTATTGAAAACTATTTTAAAAAGGATTTACTAAACTGAGATGTTTTAACGAGTGTTATTGCTTTACAACATCGTTTTAGACTTATACTGTTATGTTGTAGTATTATGTTGTGGTTTATGTGTTTTCCTACTACTCAGCTGTCTTTACTTTTATTACTTGCTGAGTTTGTCACACCTCCTTTTTACACACTCGAGGGTATACAAGAGAATTTTTCCACTTTAACTGATATTATTCGAAATGAGATTATTTATTCAATTTAGAGTCTCCACTTGGAATAGTTTAATTGGTGTCCCAAGCCACCGGTTTATTTTTAAATCCCAAATCAGGGAAATTCGACTTTTCTTTTGAAGTATGCGAACCAGAAATTCTAAGTAAGGAATTCCGTTAACCCACGAGAAGGTTTTAGGCTTTCTCGGCTTCTGTGGTTCTAGCATGGTCGCTCAAACTATTAAAGTTGGCCTATTATCCGATTTATTGCATAATTTAGCCTATGGTGCATTTAATCTTATTAACCGCTTTTAATTATTTTTCAGAAGATTCAACGTTATTTAAGTCATGCTTTGAACCACGACACATGAAATACACCCGCGGTTCGTGACACGTTCTATTTAACATTGTTAGGAATCAAATTTGGGTCACATAATATGTGCAACCGAGTTTAGTAATTAAAGAAAGCCGATCTACCGAACGCGCCTAGAGAAACTACGAAGCTCAAATTATTGACAATATTTGTGAGAATAATGAAAAGTTCAATTAATAGCACACCTCAATTTTTAAAGAGTTATGATTAAATAAACGAGGGCCATGGGATTACGAGTTTTATTTTTCATGACATGCCTCAAATTATTCTTAAAGTGATTTCTTGATCTAGTTTTTAAGGGCCATAAATTGTATGTTTGGATAAGATGACACACCTCAATCTAATTAAAGGAGTCTAATTAATTAAAGACGGCTTAAAGGAATTCGAATTTATTTTAGGCTAATGTTCAAACTAACTCAATAATTAGTGGGCTAGCGTTAGAAGAAATCAAATATTGGGCTGAAGAGGCCTGAGCTGATAGCAATCCTAAACGTCGCGTGCCAACTCTTTTGAAAAAACACAAGAGAAAGTTGGGCTCCACATGAAGCCTGGATTGAGAGTAGAATCAACAAAAGGGGTACTTTGGGCATAAATGGGCCAAGGACAGCAACCCAATTTGCACAACTTGAACAGCCAAGACTTGACAAAGCCCATGTTAACTATGCACAATAAGAGACAGAACCAGTTTAAGAATCATATTACGTAAACAACCATATTGTGACTTTAAAATCAAGTTATCAATAATATTAACCACAGGATCCTAAATGGTAAACATGCTCTCTTAACTAACGATTCTATGAAAGCATGCCAAAAAAAGATCAAACTCTGAAATTCATTCAGAACTTTATATTGCATCTGCACCTGACACTATGCTTAACAACGTAAAATGTTTAAACTTACAACCCAACAGTCCTTGAAAGAAATAGTCCCAAATAGTTAAGCAAACTTTAAGCAACATTAAAATCACCCGTCTATACTAAATATGTATTGACAACCTTTAAGCAACATTAAAACAGTATCATGAACAAAGAAAAATAAAATATTCAGCTAGATGACCAAAACTCTCATTCCAAATTAGCAACTTACAAAATCTCTATTATCACTTCGAGCTCGAGAGTATACCTGAATACAACAAAATAAACAAGAAAAATAGCCTGAGGTTTGGAGGAAGCAGAAATGGAACAGTGTAAAGCATCAAATCAACACCAAAATTTCAACCCAACTCAAGCCATTTTAAACCCAGATGCACGATTTTTGGAACTTTTAGAAATCCTGACTAACCAAGGGAATCAAAGAGCAAAAAACCAAGCAAGCTTAAGCAAATTTTCAATGTTTTTTCAAAGTCTAAAATGGTCTGCCGCTTCTAAGTATTTTCAATCTTATATTCTCCAAAGTCTCCCTTGGTAATGAACAAACACACCTTTTTATAGAAAACCTCTAGGGTAGCAGAAATGGTTTCATTTCTTACCAATTAACCCTTCTTTGATTTTCATTTTGTTCACTTTAACCCTGATTTTCCAGTCTGCTTGTCAAACTAAACTCAAACTCCACCTTCCTAGCAATTTTCTAGGCAGTTTTTACTAGATTCTCTTAATCAAAATTCCTAAACTAGGTGAGCATATGATTTTTGCCCTGTTAAGACGACTCCTACAGGACTCTCAAAGTTTAGGATTTTTCTTTAAATATTTATTTTTAGAATTTAATTTTAGGATTTATTTGTGCGTTTTAGTTGTTTTCAATAATATATGCATAAAATCATAAAATACACAAATTGCATAAGCATTTAGGATTTAATTTCATATCTTGTTAGAATAATTGGTAATTAAGGTCATTTTTACAAATAAAAAATTCACAAAAAATAAGTAGTATTTCGGGCATTTCTTAATTTGTTTTGTTTAATTTTAATTCATTGCATTTTATTTTTATTTTGCATAATAGGTAGTTATTAGGTGGATTTAAGTTAATTAGGAGTTCTAAAATGTAATTAAGAATTTAATAAAACAAAAAAAGAGAAGATAAACAAAAAAAAAATTATATATATAACCACCCAGGCTGGCCACAATTGGGCCAGACCTGGGTGGCCCAAACCCATAACCTGTAAAACACCCATGCCCTGCCCAAAATAAGCCCCCGACCCAGTCCACAACCATTGATCTCAGGCCATCCAACGACCCTGGATCATTCCCAAAATCCCCATAAATATGTCCAAATGTCTCTATAGATTCAGAGACATACCTCCCCCTTCCTCGTACAAACATGCAAATTGCAACACCTCCCCGTCTCCGCCATATGACCGCAGTTGACCACCTATCAACCACCCTTGTGCCGCCGCCGAAAATCGCCTCACGGCGGCGGCCGGTCACCAAACCACCCCAAATTTACACCACCAACCCACCACGATCCCTGATTCACGTCCTGTGGTTGGTTCCTTCGAACAAATCCCCATCTCTTCGAATATTCAAAATAAGGGTCGCCGGAACCACCGTCTCCGGCGGCCCAACCCCAAACCAACCTAAAACTACACCCCTGAACCACCTCCCCTTCCTTTTTCCAACCATCCAAGCCGCGTCCTTCAAATCTAAATGAAATTGCTCGAATATTAAATCTAAGTCCCTAAATCCTAAAACCCACCAAAATTTGTTCAAAATGGCCTCAGAAGACCCCCTTCTATCCCTCTCCCAAACCATACAACCCGCAACCCTGGAATCTGACTAACCACAAAAGAAAATCAGATCTGAGACCTCCCTTGGTCTCAGAATCAATGAACTCCACTCTGAGCCTGTTCAATACCCAAGGAAAAAGTCTTAGAGGAGTGCAAGACCTCTTAAAAGAGGTCATAAATTCTGGAATTGGAAATTTCGAGTTAGAACTTCATGCAAAAGCTAAGTATTCTATGTTTTAATTACTGCCATTACTTGTATATATTTAATTTCTTTGTTTCTTTTAAATTTTAGTTGTTTTCCACGGTCTCATCCTGAAGTATGATAAGTAGTCGTCTTTGCTTGCTATATGCTTTGGTTCCTATGGGTGTCACTGGTTTGAATTCATCTTCTATTATGGTTTGATATCATGCTTGCCTCTTGACTTGTCAGTTGTTTCACCTCTGAAATTTTACATGGCTTGTGATTCCTGCCTTTTGACTCTTCAATAGTTTCACCTCTGAAATTTTACATGGTTGTTGATCATTGTCTCTAGATTCTGTATTTGTTTTACCTCTGAGGTTCTGAATGGCTTTGTTAGATGCGTATCTTTCTGGATCCGACCTGCTTTATATCATGATTCTCAATAGGTGTCTTCCTTAAAGAGTTTCATATAAGTCATATTTCTTTCCTAGTATTGGTGATCTTCAGTATTTACACATGTTAGGATAAATTGCTTTTCTGAATATTGTAACTATTGATATTAGCTTTGTTTTAATTTCTTGGTTTTTACTTCTAAGTTTTTTACTAAGTGTTATAGTTTGGTCGTTGTTCCTACATAGTCGATTGGGTTTCTGATTGTTCCTGGATAGTCGATTGGGTTTCTAATTGTTTTGTTCATCTTGAATATTCATATAATCCTGAAGTTATTGTAGTTGTCTACTTGAATCCATGAAGTGCATTGTTTTGGTCCTTAAATTCTTTGAGTAGCCACTTCTACATAATTGAGCCTATAGCTTAGATTTAGAAACCAAGGGTACATATCTTAGGTTAGTTGAATAGGAAAAGGGACAGGGGTATAGAGGGTATTTGAACCTAAACGAATCCTGTAATAACCCCTAGAACATTCTAGTGAGGGGTGTAAGCATAATTTCAGCCTCAAACTTGAGGCACAAGTTAGAAAACTAAGGACTATTTAGGTAAAAATGAAAATTGAGTAAGGGATTAAAAGGAAAAGAAGAAAATGGGTGTTGCCCTAAGGCTTCAACTATAAAAGGGGGCAATCTGAACATTTGAAGAGGACTTTTTGATATTTTCGAGCAGAACATTTCATTAAATCTTTGTAGTGAATTAGAATACAAAAAATACATATTAGTTTCTTCTACATTCTTCAGAAATCATTAGTGCTGTTCTATTCCTGCTGAATTTTCCTTGATGACAAGTTGAGCATATTGAGTTGCTTTGAAGATCAACTACTATTGTTTGCTTTGCTCAAAACCTTCATGAATCTCTGGGTGATTATTGGTTGACTGGCTGTTGTGTGCTTGCTATTTGCTCCATTTGCTCATAGGTTTCCTTTCAGTTGACACTACAGGCACAAATCCTTACTCAAAATTGGAGCTATACCCCTTTACACTTGACTTTGTAGCTGTTCATGAAGAAATTAGCATTTTGTTTCAATACTTATACGATGACGGTTAGTTATTATAGTAATATTTTTGCATTTTAATGAATTTTAATATGTACTAACTATGGAATGTATTGAGATTATTTCTTTAGTTCGTCAAAGTTTTCAGTATGTTTTAGAGATAGTCTGGTCGAACTCATTCAGTATTTGTACTTGAAATTATGGTAGAATTCCAACAGTTGAATGTGTATACTCTGAACGATGAGTACCCCAAATTGTCATTCGAACTTAAGATTGAAATAGGATACAAAGTGACTCTCAGTATCTTCTTTATAAAATATTGTGGATACATTTCATAGTGGTCATGTATATAGTTTTAAATAATTAAGGCACAATTGAAAGAAGAAATGTTGTGACTTACTTACGATGGACTCATTAGTCCAATGTCTCTGGGAACGACTGGAAGGCCCAATACCTGCCAGTGGTAGTATAGCAATACATGTTCCTGGGCTGACTGAAAATGAAGCCCAAATCAGCTACGAACGAGGCCCAAAAATGCAAGTATTGATTGTCTTTTCATAATATTTTACCGACGTATAAATGACTAGGATATTGTAGATACAAGAATAATAGAGAACTTAAATGCTTTAGGATGTCCTTATAAACAAAGCGAGCCTTGTTAACTAAATCAAGCACCACACGAGGCTCATTAATTTAATAAAACACTTAGAAAATTGGAAGTGCCGATTAGCGAATTTCACGGCCTTTCACAAATTTCTAAAGACGTAGTTGCTATAGGCACAAATTTATTAATGAAATACCTCCCTAAATTCGGGTGTGCATTTATGTGACCCAAATCCAAATCTCAATGGAATTAGAATATGTCTAAAATTGCGTGCGCATTTATGTGACGTGATTCGCGATATGTTTTAATGACATTGTAAATTTCCTAAAAATATATATTAAAAGCGATTAATAATTTAAAATTGCATTAGAGGTTTGAACATGTATAACAGATCAGATTTTTAGCCACTTATAATATTTTAAGCGACCGTGCTAGAACCACGGGATCCGGGGTGCCTAACACCTTCCCTCGAGTCAGCAAAATTCCTTACTCGAGAATTTCTTGTTCGCAGACTCCAATTGGGCAGTCAAAAATTTTCTCGATTTGGGATTCTAAATAATTCGGTGACTTGGGACACCAAAAGCCAAATCTATTCCAAGTGGCGACTCTTGAATAAATAAATAAATCCCATTTCGAATAAGGTCATTTTAATTGGAAAAACTCCTTTATGTGTTTTATCCTTCGGGGTATCCGTGTGAGCAAAAAGGAGGCGTGACAGCTCTGGCAACTCTACTGGGGAGTCGAACCCAGAATTTCTAGTTCAGGGTTCAAGAATTCGAGCTTACAATAACGGTTATATTTGAATTCTTCTGATGTGTTCACATGTTCGTTGCTAAATGCCACATGCTTTACCGCTTTGATATTATCTGAACTGTACATATAACTGCTATGAAACCCTTCACTTCTAACCTCCGGGGATGTGCTTACTGGTTGAGACTCCCTATTCTGTTCGTGTCTTACCCTGAAATAAGAAAGAGGCTCGAACAAGTTACAAAGCCAGACAATCTTGCGGGTCCCCGATACGTAGCCCCCTCCTCAACTCGAGTTGTCTGCTCGGGTGCACAGTCTAGACCTTATACCAAGGTTCTCAACTTAGTATAACAAAACCTCATACCGGATCCCTAGTAAGAATGTTTATCTCCATCATGCATTTGACTTAGGGGAATCAACACAGGGGTTGGGTCCATCTATGATAGGTGTACTGAAATAAAAAACCATCCTGATGCATTTTTACGTGGTACTTGCGCAGGTTGACCGGTCTGTAAACAAAGAGAATAAATTGAGGAAAATAGCAGTGCTAGGGTGATCACTTGTAAAACCAATGCTCAAAATAGCGTCGAAATATTGACAAATTTTCAAAAAAAAAGTAATACAAAATCAAATAAAAAACAAAAAAACAACACAAACAAAAAAAAGAAGGCAGAAAAATTGGAGTTATTCAATAACATTTGCGAGTTTTGATAAATTATTTTGGGCCAAGTCTAACCCTTTCTTTTTCAAAATGTCAAAAAAATGTCCGAGTTTATTCACTTGTTTTGAAATAAGTCGGGTGGTGCCATTACTGCTGGTAATAAACGAATGTTACCACAAGGGACGCCAGAAGGCTGATCTTGCACAAATGGCCACCTCTGAATTTTATTTTGACTGGTATGCAAGCATAGCCCGAAAAAATTTCTCTCAGAAGTGTTAAAAGACCGTATTCGCAAAGCCAGTCCTTGTTTTAAAACAAACTCCATAAAATGTTGGTTTTTAATGTTTTGAGAATAGTAATTCCCCTAATAAAAGTACATAATGAGCATGAAAATGAACAAAATTCCCCTGGAGTGCGACTACGGTGGAATGATATCGAGGAAGCAGGGCAGAAAAGGGTTAACGCACATCTGGGAGGGCTCACTGGTTTATTGAAAATTACCCCTAGGCGAGACATCATAAAGGCCTTAATCAGTTTCTGGGACCCAGCCTACAATGTCTTCCACTTCTCGGACTTTGAGCTCACCCCGAATTTAGAAGAAATGACTGGATATATTGGGACCCATGCAATCCCTTTGAGACATCAATACTTAATCGCACCCAGAGCCCTGCTTTACACAAATTCCTAGATTCCTTGAAAATCAGCAGAAAAGTTCACAATCCCGACTTATAGGCTGGCTTCTGCACCCTGCAATTCATATATCAGAGGTATGGACACATTGGAGGATTCAACAACCCTGAAAATCTTATTTGTAGCAAGGGTAATCAGCTCAAGTGGGAGGATTATCGATGTTTCGCATTCATGGTGTATTTCTTGGGTCTTTTAGTATTCCTGCGAAAGGACAGGAACATCGACATACGAATAGCTGGAGTCGTTAGCACTTTGATGACCCAAGCTAAGAGTACTCTCGCTCAAATGATCCTGTCCGACATTTTCCGTGCTTCACTTTCTGTAAAGCAGGAGGAGATCTCTTCGAGGGTTGTAACTTGCTGCTACAACTATGGATGATTGAGCATATATGTCACCGGCCTCGGTTCATGAATTACGGGTCGCCAACAAAAAGCTGCCTAGAAGAATTTGGCAACAGGGTCGATGGGTTTAAATTACCAGAGGGTGTCGTAGAATAGGTGTTGCATCTCCGGATCATTACTGCAGATCAAATAGAATGGACATTCGGTTGGCTCTCTATGGACGAAGTTGTGTATATGCCCGCAACAGAACCACATTTTCTCTTGATGGGCCTTAGGAGCATCCAGCCTTACGCCCCACACTGGGTCTTGAGACAACTAGATGCTAGATAGTGCCAAAAGACGAAGATCTCAGCATTTGGGTAGTTTAGATTGGGCCTGATGGTCAGTTCCCCGAAGCAATGGTTCGCAAGATCTGGAACGAATGCCAATACCTAACCGCTGACACTTGCGTATAGGATCCTGCCAGAGGTGAAGTGTCACCGGAATACTTCGCCTGGTACATGAGAGAAATTGAGTTTGAGAGACCACCCAAAAGGCCTCACCTCCAAGAGTTCACTGGAACATCACAAGAGCAGTGGGATTGGTTACCAAAAGAAAATAAATACCATGCTACTATAGGAAGGTTGGAAAAGAAAATTCAAGAATTTCAATTTGAAAATAGTTTGCAAGCTGCAACTAGTGAAGGAGAAAAGAAGGTGTTAACTAAAGAAAACTCTATAAAATGAAGGCAGCCGCAGAAAATCCTCCTAGGAGTACAAAAGGTGAAAAGCTCTAGACATCCTGCGGCGGAAAGTAACTGAATACGGGTTCGACCTGAATAGGGCAGAGGGTGAACTGTCTAGGACTCGGAAGCAATTAATTAAAATACAAAGGAACGAGCTTGCATACTGGAGCAGCTAAAAGAGGGAAGTGGCAATGAGATCGTCGGTTTGAAACAGAGGGTTGTCATAACAGAAAACAAAATAGCCAAACAAAGCAGGGATTTCAAAGCCGAAAGAAAGGATTGCAATGCGGTAATAGCGGGACTAGAAAGGGATTTGCGGAAATTCCAAAAGCTAAATCAAGCGGCCGAGTGGACTTTGGAAGCACGAGATGAGAAAATTGGGCGTCTACTATAATAAGAAGGGGTTATCAGGGAAAAAGTGCGGCCAATCGCATAATATATTACCACGAAGTGCAACCACTGTGAGGACATGACAATAATATGTTCATTGTTGCTGCCATGACATTTTTCCGTCAAGTGATGGAAGATCTCCACTACCTCTAGGAAATTTTTGCGTGCAAACCTGCGACAAGGCCGGAGGATGCCCCGCAAGCTCCAAAAACACTTCAAGTTTTAATGTAGTCATAAATTTGTATTAAAAGAGGCTGTATGTATGTTCTTTTACCTACCTTTCGAGTCTGTAAGATTATTAGGTCCCAGTTTGGTAGTTGCCTTTTATTTGGTTAGCCTTTGTTATCAAAGTTTATGTCTTTATAAAAATTTTAAACCCCAAGACATTTTGTTGTGTACATAACATTTTTCCATGAACTACACTCGGTCTGATTCATGCAGTGTCATGATACGTATACAATCTCTCTAGGATTCAACCGTATTCTTAAAAAGGGAAAGCTTACAACGAATAAGAAGTAGGAAACAAAAGGAAATTCAGAATAAATGCCGGGATGACACATGCGACCATGGAAAGCATATAAAACTCGTTAACTGCATAGGTGCATCATATCCAACATGTGATTTCTTGATTGTTATATACCTCAACCTAACCGTTTGACCTCCAGTGTCCAGTCCAGGTGTTTTAAGAGCAGTGATTGGTTTGCCGTGAGCTGGCTTCACACGGATACTTTACGAGATCAAAAGGAAGCACAAAGATGTTGACCGAAATTACTCTACCAGCAGTCCCTATCCCAGAGGACAACCCAATTACAGGAATCCCAGCCTCTGAATTTGCAGCGGCTGAAGAGAACAGGATCTTGCGGCTCCGAGTTATGGAGATGTGGGATGCCTGGACAAATGGGAAAGAACCTCCAAGTTCTATCCCGGGTTTCCCGAGCTTTTTCCAATGTCAGAGGGTACGTCCACCATCCCTATCAGTCACCCAAATATCCTCCTGAGGCAGCCTACCATATCAAACAATTTTTTCGGAGCGCCCTCTGAAACCCGCCCTTTGATGTTTACATCCGGTCCAGCACCCAACATTTTTACGGCCCCTCCGTGCGCAGCCACCACACAACCTGGAGTACCGTGGCCCATGTTTGACCCCGCAGCTTTTACATTCCAAATTACTAACTACCAAATCGAGCCTACCCCATACCCCATATTCAATTACCCTCAGCCAGCATACGAACTTACACCTGTGCAAGACAAAACCCCTTAAACACCCGAACAAGATGAAATCACAAGGAGAATAAAGAGTCTTGAACAAAGTCTGAAAAACATGCAAGGATTAAGTGGGCAGAAGAGTGTATCTTACTCAGACCTATGCATGTTCCCACACGTACATCTTCCTTTGGGGTTCAAAACACCAAAGTTTGAAAAATATGATGACCACGGCAGACCGATCGCTCATTTGAGAAAGTATTGCAATCAACTGCGTAGAGCCGGTGGGAAGGAAGAACTCTTGATGGCGTAGTTTGGGGAGAGCTTAGTGGGCAGTGCTTCTTAATGGTACATAGACCAGGATATTACCCGATGGCATTTCTGGGACGACCTCGTCCGGGACATTGTAAGGCAATTCCGGTACAACATTGATATTGCCCCAGACAGGTATTCCTTAGCTAACTTGAAGAAGAAACCTTCAGAGAATATGCTGTAAAGTGGCGCGAGCAAGCGTAGAGAGTAAGGCCACCCATGGACGAAACGGAGATTGTCATCGTCTTCCTACAAGTGCAAGAGGCAGACTATTTTCAAAATATGACGTCTGTCATGGGCAAACCTTTTGCAGAGGCGATTAAGATTGGGGAGATGGTAGAGAATGGCCTCAAGACAGGGAGAATTCTGAGTCAATCCGCCATAAGAGCAACCTCCCAGGCCATACAGGGCGGGGCGGGAGGGATCCCAAGAAATAAAAAGAAAGAGGAAGTGTCAATGGCAGCTTCCGTAATGAGAAAACATCATGCTCACAGATCTGCATTCTCGGAAAGGGCATATCAACATTACTATCCTCACCAAGAAATGCACTATGCTCCTCAGCCTTATGCAATTATGAACGCCCGGCCCTTTGCCCGACCACAACAGCACAACAACAGAAACCAAGCCCCAAGAAATTAGCCTCCCCAGAATCACTACAATCCCCGCCCTCCGCAAAATAATTATCGTCCCAGGGAGCCACTCAGGAGACAGAACTGCACTCAAATAGGAGAATAATAAGCCAGCCTATTCCCAAAGTTGGTCCACTTGGGTCTCCTACAGCCCTTACCTCCGAACAGACAAAACCCCGAATCACCTTCGTATCAAAGGGGTGTACGTTGTGCTTACCACTCCGGGGGGTAGAAGGACATGACACCAAAAATTGCTGGACTCTAAAACGAGCGGTGGAGGACTTGATAGACCAAAAGAAGATAGTATTGAGAGATGAAGAGGTCCCAAACGTAACTAATAACCCGTTACCGGCTCACAACAACGGGCCGGTCATCGGAATGATTTGTGAGGACAAAGAATTTGATCCCGCCCTGAAAGCCATAATAGCCATCGCCGAGGCAGACAGAAAACCAAAAGTTGCCCCCAAAAAGATTGAAGAAAAGAAAATGAATGAAGCCAAGTGCCCAGAAGCAGAGAAGAAACCTGAAATAAAAACTGAGATGACCCCTACCAAGGAAACAATACTCTACATACCACGAGGGCGTCAAGAAAAACAACCCACTTTGAGTCCCCTAAGAAGGTTTGAGCTGAACAAAACCATGTATATACCCAAGAAAGCCTATGTGGTACGAGGATCGAATAAACCACCGGTGCTGAATGAGCCCGTGGTAATCGGTTGCACACCATAGAAGCCCTTGACAAACCCATCGGCAGTCCCTTGGAATTACCGAGAAACCATTGTTACATACAAGGGCAAAGAAATTCCCGGGGAAACTTAAAAAGGCTATCCCACAAAGAAATACTCAGATATGGAAGAGGTGAATGCTGCTACCAAACGATGATTTCCACCTAATAGGCCAGTGAACGTTGAAGAGGCAGAAGCCTTCTTTCAAAAAATGAAAATGCCGGAGTACGATGGGGTGGACCAGCTCCGAAAATCTCCGGAGCAAGTCTCTTTATTGTCACTCTTGATAAACTCCCCCGAGCACCTGCAAGTGTTGGAAAAAACATTGAACGAAGCTTATGTACCGACCGGAACCTCCGTGGAGAAAATAGAGAAGATGGCAGAGAGATTCTTTGCCATTAACCAGGTTACATTCAATATGAATGACTTACCTTCGGAGGGAACTGCTCAAAACAAAGCCTTGCACCTCACCGTTAAGTGCGAGGGATATTATGTCAAACGAGTGATGATCGACGGAGGTTCTGGGGTAGACATATGGACACTATCTACCTTGCAGAGAAAGGAGATTGGGACAGAGAGGATCCGTCCTAACAACGTCTGTGTCTGAGCCTTTGATGGAATCAAGAGAGACACCATAGGCAAAATTGACTTGGTTCTAACCATTGGTCCAGTCGAATTTGAAGTGACGTTCCAAGTATTGGACATGGACACATCCTATAACTACCTCCTAGGAAGACCTTGGATTCATGCAGCAGGAGCGGTGCCTTCTACCCTGCACCAAATGCTAAAGTTCAAACAATAAAACTAGGAGATTGTAGTTCATGGAGAGGATGAACAGTCAATTTACCGAGACCCCTCTATCCCCTATCTCGAACCTAAGGAAGGGAGAGAGCACATAGTCTACAAAGCTTTTGAAATCGTGATAGCCGATCAACATGAATAAGGCAAGCCACTCCCCCAGCCTTTCCTTTCAAATGCTTCTATCATGGTGGCAAGGGAAATGATGCGCCAAGCTTTTAAGCTAGGCAAGGGACTCGGAAGCTCCCTACAAGCCATAGCCGATTCGGTCGCCTTACCTGTCGTGGGAAAGTTCTTTGGACTGGAATTTCATCCAACATCAGAAGATATCACATGGGCCAATTGCAGAAAGCGTCAGGGATGTGCCTTGCTACGACCCTACCCCAGTTGTACAAGACGTTTGCAATACCAAAGTACAGTGAGGAGGAGGAAGAAGAAACCTTCATGGCAGAAGAAATTGATGAAATCTGCGGAGCCATGAGGGAGTTGTTGTACGTCGCCAACATGGTCCAACTGGGAGAAGGTTCAAGCACTGCTGAAGTGCTCTATATGGGGTCAGATGCCAAGCTTCAAAATTGGAAGGCCACTCCTTTCCCAGTCAGGCGGGAGGCCCGATAGTCCCGCCTTGCTACTTCTTCATATATCACGAGCTATTTCAGGGTGTAGCTAGACTGTTTGATTTTCCTTAGCGTTTTGTCCTTTAAATTTCAAATTATAAACCCTGTTATTTTACAAGTTCAAAGAAAGGAAATCAATATTTCATCATTTGCGCTTCTTTGTCTTTCTCTGATTTTTATCTTTCTTTCAGTCCCAATAATGCGGTTTTAAATAAAATGACATGCTCGCGGACTTCATGCCACGACCCAAACATGCTGCCGATCTGTGGAAATGAACCAAGAACCGGAATACGACGAAGAAAAGGCTTTTAGGGAAATCAACCGAGAGTTGGAACACTTTGAAAACAAACCTAAGCCAAACTTAAACGATACTGAACCGATTAACTTGGGAAATCTCGATGAAATCAAAGAAACTAAAATAAGCATGCACGTGAATGAAGAAATACGGGATTCATTAGTTCAACTCCTTTTGGAATTCAAAGATGTATTTGCATGGTCTTATGATGACATGCCTGGTTTGAATATGGATTTCGTGGTTCATAAATTTCCTACATACCCTTAATGCCCTCTGGTCCAACAAAAAACAAAGAAAGTTCAAGCCTAATGTCAGCGATAAAATCAAAGAGGAGATTACAAAACAGCTAGAGGTGGGGGTAATCCGAGTGGTTCGGTACACCACATGGCTGGCCAATGTGGCCACGGTACCGAAGAAAGACGAAAAAACTCGAGTGTGTGTGGATTACCGAGATTTAAACAAGGATAGTCCCAAGGAAAACTTCCCTCTACCCAACATCCACATCTTTGTCGATAAATGTGCCAAAAATGAGATTCAGTCCTTCGTAGACTGCTATGTAAGATATCACCAAGTGTTGATGGATGAGGAAGATGTTTAGAAAACCGCCTTTATCACACCTTGGGGAACCTATTGTTACAGAGTCATAACCTTTTGGATTGAAAAACGCCGGGGCATGAGGGCCATCACCACCATTTTCCACAACATGATGCATCGAGAAATAGAGGTATATGTGGATGACGTGATTATCAAATCCAAGACTCAAGGTGATCATGTAAAGGACTTGAGGAAGTTCTTCGAAAGGCTTCGCAAATACAATTTGAAATTAAATCCACCCAGATGCGCATTCGGAGTCCCGTCAGGCAGACTTCTGGGGTTCATCGTAAGTCGAAGAGGCATCGAATTAGATTCAACCAAGATAAAATCCATTTGAGAACTGCCTTCGCCAAGGACCAAAAAGGATGTAATGAGTCTATAGGGAAGGTTGAATTAATCAGCCGATTCATCGCCCAGCTAACTTCCACATGCGAGCCTATATTCAAGCTACTGAAAAAGGATGCGGCAGTTAGGTGGATTGTTGAGTGTCAGGAAGCTTTTGACATAATCAAACAATACTTGTCCAATCCACAAGTTTTGGTTCTACCATAACCATGAAGGCCATTATTTCTCTATCTATTAGTCTCGGGCAGCATGGAGCCATGGGAAAGAAAGAGCATGCAATTTATTATCTGAGCAAAAAGTTTACCAGTTACGAGGCCAAGTACACACTAATAGAAAGAACTTGCTGCACCTTGACGTGGGTGGCTCAGAAGTTAAGGCATTATCTGCAAGCTCATACCACTTACCTCATAACTAGGTTGGATCCACTAAGGTACATATTCCAAAAACCAATGCCCACAGGGCGACTGTCCAAATGGCAGATCTTGCTCACCGAGTTCGACATAGTTTATGTCACTCGTACGGTAATGAAGGCTCAAGCATTGGCAGATCATCTAGCTGAGAACCCCGTTGATGACAGATATCAGCCTTTAAACACCTAGTTCCCTGATGAATAAGTGAATTTGTTGGAAGTAGAAGCGGAAGACACCCCCGTCTGGAAAATGTTCTTTGACGGAGCAGTAAACGCAAAAGGCGTAGGGATTGGGGCAATTTTAATCTCACCCACAGGTCAGCATTATCCAGCTACAGCCAGGCTCTGGTTCTTTTGCACCAACAATACAATTGAATATGAGGCTTGCATCATGGGCATGAACATGGCTATTAATAGA
The DNA here is from genome assembly GCA_034376525.1 of Nicotiana benthamiana. NCBI lineage: Eukaryota > Viridiplantae > Streptophyta > Magnoliopsida > Solanales > Solanaceae > Nicotiana > Nicotiana benthamiana. Next base: position 73,430,887 of record CM067332.1, read on the forward strand.
GATGTTGAAGAATTGCTAATCATGGGAGATTGCGATCTGATCATCCGACAGGCTCAAGGAGAGTGGAGACAAAGGACGTTAAGCTTATCCCATACAGACAACACGTGGAATACCTCAGCAAATGGTTCAGGTCAGTACAATTCAGGTACATTCCCTGTTGCCACAATGAGTTAGCAGACGCACTCGCAACCTTGGCCTCCATGTTACCTTACCCTGGAAACGCTTATGTTGATCCTTTACAAATCCAAATCAAAGAAAGGCATGGGTATTGTAATGCGACCGAAGCAGAGCCTAGCATACAACCTTGGTATTATGACATCATGAGATTCCTGAAAACACAGGAGTATCCCGATCAAGCCACTGGTAAACAAAAGAAAACCATCGACGACATGCAAGCAATTTCTTTTGAGCGGTGATACTTTGTATAAAAGGACTCCAGATCTTAATTTGCTAAGATTTGTGGACACCAGGGAAGCCGGGAGAATTATGCACGAAGTACATGCAGGCGTGTGTGGGCCCCATATGAACGGCTATGTACTGGCAAAGAAGATACTCCGAGCTGGCTATTACTGGATGACCATGGAGAAAGATTGCTTCAACTTCATTCAAAAATGTCATCAATGCCAGGTGCACGATGATATGATTCATGCACCGCCAATTGAACTGCATCCTATGTCAGCACCTTGGCCATTTGCCACATGGGGTATGGATGTCATTGGGCCAATTGAGAAAAAAGCCTCAAATGGGCACAGATTCATATTAGTCGCCATTGATTACTTCACAAAATGGGAGGCCATCACTCTCAAGTCTGTTACCAAGAAGGCGGTGGTGGATTTTGTGCATTCCAACATCATTTGTCGTTTTGGGATTCCCGCTACCATCATTACAGACAACGCAACTAATCTAAACAGTCGGCAGATGGGAGAGATATGAGAACAATTCAAGATAACACATAGAACTGCACTCCTTACTGACCCAAAGCTAATGCTGCCGTTGAAGCAGCCAACAAGAATGTCAAGAAGATCTTGAGGAAAATGATTCAAAGCTCGATGTAATGGCACGAAAAGTTGCCTTTTGCACTAATTGGATATCGTACCACAATACGTATATCGGTAGGAGCAACCCCTTATTTTTTGGTCTATGGGACTGAAGCTGTCATACCCGCAGAGGTAGAAATCTCTTCGCTACGAGTGATTGTCGAAGCAAAAATTGAAGAAAGTGAATGGGTTAAAACTCGTTTGGAGCAGCTGGCATTAGTCGATGAAAAATGAATGGATGCAGTGTGCCACGGGCAGTTGTACCAACAAAGAGTGGCTCACGCTTACAACAACAAAGTACGCCCTAGTAATTTCGAAGTCGGGCAGCTGGTGTTGAGGCGGATACTTCCTCATCATCAGGAAGCCAGGGGAAAATTCGCTCCAAATTGGAAAGGTCTATACATTGTCAGAAAGATACTGCCTAAAGGAGCATTGTACCTAGACGACGTCGAAAGAGACGAGCCCAGGCAGCAGTAAATGCAGATGTAGTAAAAAGGTATTACGTTTAAACCCCCTGCAGAAATGCCCGGTGGATTGAAATTACGAAGGCTTTGCTTTCTCGCTACCATCACCCTCTTTGGAACCCTGAAATGCAATTAAAAAAAAGAAAAAAAAAGAAAAGAAAAAAGAAAGGAAAATAAAACAAAAAAGGAAAAAAAAGAGAAGAAAAAAGAAAAAAAGAAGAAGAAGAACATAAACAAATTAGTTTAGGAAAATTACCCGAACTACGTCTGACTTAATTCCGAAAGGATACGTAGGTACAGCCTCTCTCTGAGGTTCAGTCATATCAAAATAAAAACCCCATTTACCCAAGAAAACAAAAATTGGGCCAGAAATTATTGGTTCAAATCCGTCCGAATGATTCCAGAGTTATAGATCCCTGGGGACATGAAAAATACCTTTGTTGGAATTCTGCACGACTCAAATCTGGAGAAAAACTAAAATGAGAGAGTCTTATTGGTAAATAACTCCGGGCACCATAAGGCGAGGACGAGCAAAAAAGGAAGAAAAAACACAAAAAACAAAATGAGATTCCGTTTAGCAAAAACTCTCAAAGAGTGCTATCGGGCGACAGGAGAAGAAATAAGAGAGGCCGATTGGCGAAAACCCGAAAAGGGCGCCGTCGGCCGAAAAGAGGAAATATTGCTGCTTAAGTCTGAATAAATTTTCTTTGATTTTGAGAGAGTTGAAATCAGAAAGCAGAAATGAATTTGGGCCGGGTATTCAGTCAAGAAGCATGTCATTGCCGTTTAAAGACGGTTCGTACTTCCAGATAAGTCCCCTCTTTTCCCTAAAAAAGAATATACCTCTCTAAAATCCATATTTTATTCGTTTCCACTTTGACTTTGATGGCTTGACCATTTCTTAAGAAAGGTAGCAGGGCTGGTCTTACGAGTTTCTCCTGGCAAGAACTAAAGTAATGCCCGGCATCGTCAAGCGCGCTTAGCCAATCCCAGCTGATCATGACGGCTAACGCCCCAAAAGCAGGGAATTAAAGAAAGGAAATTCAAAATCAAAAGATCCATGAAGGTAAAGCAAAATCGGAAGGTTTTAAGCCAAACAGGACGGTGGTTCTTATGTAAATCCCAAAACAAGCATTGAATACAAATCGGGATGAATTCATAACAAAGGCCCAGAAAGTAAAAACCAATCCAAAAATGAGGACCCCCCTCCAACCTCCGAAGCAAAGATTGGAAGTCAAGGGTTTGTCCTCTGACAGAAAGGAAGCTGAAGTCAAGCTTAATAAGGTCGCAAACCCAATCACTGTTCAAACTAACATTTTGTTTTGTTTCTAAATTGAAATAGATGCAGGTGTAATCTAGAAAAACAATAGGAATGCGGGGAAAACACAAGGAACGACGTGAAGACCAAGAATGGTGTTGCAGAAATAACAAAAGGGAAGTTTTCTTTTAATTTTTTCTGTAAACTCGTAAATAAGCATGATAGCATGAGATTCCAACCCTCAGCTTCCCCTTGTGCAACTTGTGGATTTCCTCGGCATGACCCAAGGATTTCATTCCACCCCCTTCAGCATAGACCAAGAAATCTCCTTCCTTCACTCCCCGGCATAACCCGAGAAGTTCCTCTTTACATCCCCAATATAACCTGAGGACCCCTTTTTTCCCGCTCTCTACTCCCCTGCATAGTCTAGGAGTTAACGCTCCCCTATCCTTTGCATAACCTAAGGGTTGTTCCTATCCTCCTCTATCCCCAGCACAGTCAAAAGTATCCCTGTGGTCCTTCACTTCCCTGCAACCCCCCAGCATAACCTAGGAGTTCTCCTTCAATCCTGGCATAACTCGCGGATTCCCCTGGAAAAACCCAGGAATTTTCATTCATCTCCAAATAACCCATGGATTCCCCTGGCATAACCCAGGAATTTTCATTCATCTGGCATAACCCGCAGATTCCCCTGGCATAACCCAGGAATCATCACTCATCCCGGTATAACCTGCGGATTCCCCTAGCATAACCTAGGAATTCTCCATTCATCCCGGCATAACTCGTGGATCTCCCTGGCATAACCTCGGAATCTTCATTCATCTCGGCATAACCAAGGGATTCCCGTGGCATAACCCTAGAATCTTCATTCGTCCCGGTATAACCCGTGGATTTCCCTGGCATAACCCAGGAATTGTCTTTTAATCCCTGCATAACCTGCGGATTCCCCTAGCATAACCTAGGAAATTTCATTTATCCCAGCATATACCATGGATCTCCCTGGCATAACCCAGGAATTCTCTTTCAGTCCTGGCATAACCCGCGTATCCCCCTGGCATAACCCAGGAATCTCTTTCAATCTCGGCATAACCCGCGGATTCCTCTGGCATAACCTAGGAATTTCCATTCACCCCGGCACAACCTCTGGATCCCCTGGCATAACCCATAAATTCCTTCATAACCCATGAATCTCTTTCCATCTCCAACAGGGACCCTTTTCTTCCTTTTCCAGCATAACCCGCGGATCTTTTCTTACCCCCCAGCAGGGACTTTTTCATTTTTATCCCGGCATAACCCGTGGATCCTTTTCCTATCCCCAGCAGGGACCCTTTCTCATTCCCAGCTTAACCTGGTGATCTTTCCAAGGGATACACAATCCTGCTTTTTATTGTTTTCAATAAAGAGATAGCATGGATTTGTGTTGCAAATAACTCACGAAATTTTTCCAGTGAAAACTAGGCAGAAAATTTCGTTTGTTTGTTTGTGTTGGTGTCCGAGCAAGTTTCACTTTGAGGCACAAGATTCGAGATTAATGAAAGCATGAGTCTCAATCCAGAATAAAGGAAAAAAAAAGAAAAGAACAAAAAGAAGTGAATTCAAAATGATGAAATAGACATAGATGCGAGCTGCTCAAAATTGGAATGAAGTCACAAACTCCACATGTCCCACTTGGTTTCAGAATTGAAGAACAAACCAATGGTTGCAGCTAATGAGTATCAAGATTCAGATCGAGGTCTACAGCAAAATCAGCTAAGATCCAAGATCAAGATCCTAGAGATTTATATATAGGAATCTTGTAAACCACAGTTGATAGGCATAGCCAGCTTGGCTTTTGGTTTTTCTTTTGTGTATTAAGGAGTCAGTAAGCAGTAGCAGCAACAATTAAGTGAAATCACAACCCAGGGTAGTCCCAGCTAACAAAACTTCCAGAACTACACTGACCTGATTCCTTTATCGCCAAGGATATGTAGGCAACCTTTGAAGAGAGGTTCGGTTAGGAATTTTTAAAAATGCTTCACATGGAGTATTTAGTCGGACGAAAATCGCTCATGTTTGCTTACTTGTCTTTGCACAAAAACTCTTCGTGTTCCGGCGCAAAGAGGGGCAACTGTGAGCATATGAATTTTGCCCTGTTAAGACGACTCCTACAGGACTCTCAAAGTTTAGGATTTTTCATTAAATATTTATTTTTAGGATTTAATTTTAGGATTTAATTGTGCATTTTAGTTGTTTTCAGTAATGCATGCATAAAATCATAAAATACATAAATTGCATAAACATTTAGGATTCAATTTCATATCTTATTAGAATAATTGGTAATTAAGGTCATTTTTACAAATATAAAATTCACAAAAAATAAGTAGTATTTCCGGCATTTTATTAATTATTTTGATTAATTTTAATTCGTTTCATTTTTTTTACATTATAGGTAGTTATTAGGTGGATTTAAGTTAATTAGGAGTTTTAAAATGTAATTAGGAATTTCATAAAACAAAAAAAAGAAGATAAACAAAAAATATATATATATATAGCCACCCAAGCTGGCCACAATTGGGCCAGACCTGGGTGGCCCAAACCCTTAAACCTGTAAAACACCCATGCCCAGCCCAAAATAAGTCCCCGACCTAGTTCACACACAACTGCCCCAAGACGACACCATTTCAGGGCAAGCCATCACAGCCATTGATTTTAGGCCATCCAACGGCCCTGGATCATTCCCAAAATCCCCATAAATATGTCCAAATGCCTCTATAGATTCAGAGACATACCTTCTCCTTCCTCGTACAAACACGCCAATTGTAACACCTCCCCGTCTCCGCCATATGACAGCCGTTGACCACCCATCAACCACCCTAATGCCTCCACCAAAAATCGCATGACGGCGGCGGCCGTTCAGCAAACCGCCCCAAATTTACACCACCAAACCACCACGATCCCCTCATTCCCGTCCTGTGGTTGGTTTCCTTCGAACAAATCCCCATCTCTTCGAATATTCAAAAGAAGGTTCGCCGGAACCACTGTCTCCGGTGGCCCAACCCCAAACCAACCTAAAACTGCACCCCTGAACCACTCCCCTTCCCCTTTCCAACCATCCAAGCCGTGTCCTTCAAATCCAAATGAAATTGCTCAAATATTAAATCTAAGTTTACCCTAAATCATAAAACCCACCGGAATTTGTTCAAACTGGCCTCAGACGACCCACTTCTGTCCCTCTCCCAAACCATACCACCCACAACCCTCGAACCCCACTAACCCATAACCTGTAAAACACCCATGCCCTGCCCAAAATAAGCCCCCGACCCAGTCCACAACCATTGATCTCAGGCCATCCAACGACCCTGGATCATTCCCAAAATCCCCATAAATATGTCCAAATGTCTCTATAGATTCAGAGACATACCTCCCCCTTCCTCGTACAAACATGCAAATTGCAACACCTCCCCGTCTCCGCCATATGACCGCAGTTGACCACCTATCAACCACCCTTGTGCCGCCGCCGAAAATCGCCTCACGGCGGCGGCCGGTCACCAAACCACCCCAAATTTACACCACCAACCCACCACGATCCCTGATTCACGTCCTGTGGTTGGTTCCTTCGAACAAATCCCCATCTCTTCGAATATTCAAAATAAGGGTCGCCGGAACCACCGTCTCCGGCGGCCCAACCCCAAACCAACCTAAAACTACACCCCTGAACCACCTCCCCTTCCCTTTTCCAACCATCCAAGCCGCGTCCTTCAAATCTAAATGAAATTGCTCGAATATTAAATCTAAGTCCCTAAATCCTAAAACCCACCAAAATTTGTTCAAAATGGCCTCAGAAGACCCCCTTCTATCCCTCTCCCAAACCATACAACCCGCAACCCTGGAATCTGACTAACCACAAAAGAAAATCAGATCTGAGACCTCCCTTGGTCTCAGAATCAATGAACTCCACTCTGAGCCTGTTCAATACCCAAGGAAAAAGTCTTAGAGGAGTGCAAGACCTCTTAAAAGAGGTCATAAATTCTGGAATTGGAAATTTCGAGTTAGAACTGCATGCAAAAGCTAATTATTCTATGTTTTAATTACTGTTGTTGCTTGTATATATTTAATTGCTTTGTTTCTTTTAAATTTTAGTTGTTTTCCACGATCTCATCGTGAAGTATGATAAGTAGTCATCTTTGCTTTCTATATGCTTTGGTTCCTTTGGGTGTCACTAGTTTGAATTCATCTTCTATAATGGTCTGATGTCATGCTTGCCTCTTGACTTGTCAGTTTTTTCACCTCTGAAATTTTACATGGCTTGTGATTCCTGCCTTTTGTCTCTTTAGTAGTTTCACCTCTGAAATTTTACATGGTTGTTGATCCTTGTCTCTTGATTCTGTATTTGGTTCACCTCTAAGGTTCTGAATGGCTTTGTTAGATGCTTATATTTGTTGATCCGACCTGCTTTATATCATGATTCTCAGTAGGTGTCTTCTTTAAAGAGTTTCATATCAGTCATATTTCTTTCCTAGTAATGGTGATCTTCAGTATTTACACATGTTAGAATAAATTGCTTTTCTGAATATTGTAACTACTGATATTAGCTTTGTTTTAGTTTCTTGTTTTTACTTCTAAGTTTTTTACAAAGTGTTATAGTTTGGCCATTGTTCCTGCATAGTTGATTGAGTTTCTGATTGTTTTGTTCATCTTGAATATTCATGTAATCCTGAAGGTGTGATAGTTGTCTGCTTGAATCCATTGTTTAGTCCTTAAATTCTTTGAGTAGCCACTTCTACATAATTGAGCATATAGCCTAGATTCAGATTTTGACCCATGATCTGAAGGCAATTAACTAGGGTCAGATTTGAGCAAACAAATGGAAACCAAGGGTAAAAGCCTTAGGTTAGTTTATTAGGAAAAGGGACAGGGGTATAGAAGGTATTTGAACCTAAAAGAATCATGTAATAACCCTTAGAACATTCTAGTGAGGGGTGTAAGCATAATTTCAGCCTCAAACTTGAGGCACAAGTCAGAAAACTAAGGACTATTTAAGTAAAAATAAAAATTGAGTAAGGGACTAAAAGGAAAACAAGGAAATGGGTGTTTCCCTAAGGCTTCAACTTTAAAAGGGGGCAATCTGATTATTTGAAGAGGACTTTTTGATATTTTCGAGCAGAATTTTTCTTTAAAGCTTTGGAGTGAATTAGAATACAAAAAATACATATTTGTTTATTCTACATTCTTCAGAAATCATTAGTGATGTTCTATTCATGCTGAAGTTTCCTTGATAACAAGTTGAGCATATTGAGTTGCTTCGAAGATCAACTAGTATTGTTTGCTTTGCTCAAAACCTTCCTGAATCTCTGGGTGATTATTGGTTGACTGGCTGTTTCGTGGTTGCTATTTGCTCCATTTGCTCATAGGTTTCCTTTCTGTTGACACTCCATGTACAAATCCTTACTCAAAGTTGGAGCTATAGCCCTGTACACTTGAATTTGTAGCTGTTCATGAAGAGATTAGCATTTTGTTTCAATACTTATGCGATGACTGTTAGTTATTCTAGTAATATTTTGGCATTGTATTGAACGTTAATATGTATTAACTATGGATTGTATTGATATTATTTCTTTAATTCGTCTAAGTTTTCAGTATGTTTTAGAGATAGTCTGGTCGAACTCATTCAGTATTTGTACTTGAAATTACGGTAGAATTCTAACAACTGAACATGTATACTCTGAACGATGAGTACCCCAAATTGTTTCATTCAAACTTAAGATTGAAATCTGATACAAAGTCATTCTCAGTATCTTCTTTATAAAATATTGTTGATACATTTCATAGTGGTCATATATATAGTTTTAAATAATTAAGGCACAATTTAAAGAATTGTTGTGACTTACTCACGATGGACTCATTAGTCCAATGTCCCTGGGCCCGACTGGAAGGCCCAATACCTGCCAGTGGTAGTATAGCAATACATTTTCCTGGGTTGACTGAAAATAAGCCCAAATCAGCCATGAACGATGCCCAAAAATGCAAGTATTGATTGTCTGTGCAGAATATATTACCCACGTATAAATGACTAGGATATTGTAGATACAAGAATAATAGAGAACTTAAATGCTTTAGGACGTCCTTATAAAATAAAGCGAGCTTTGTTAACTAAATCAAGCACCACATGGGGCTCCTTAAGTTAATAAAACACTTAGAAAATTGAAAGTGTCGATTAGCGAATTTCACGGCCTTACAAGAATTTCTAAAGACATAGTTTCTATAGGCACGAATTTATTAAAGAAATACCTTCCTAATTTCGGGTGCGCATTTATGTGACCCATATCCAAATCTCAATGGAATTAGAATATGTCTAATATTGCGTGCGCATTTATATGACGTGATTCACGATGTGTTTTAATGATTTTGTAAATTTTCTAAAAATATATATTAATATCGGTTACTAATTTAAAATTTCATTATAGGTTTGAACATGTATAATACATCAGATTTTAGCCACTTATAATAGTTTAAGCGATTGTGCTAGAACCACGGGATCCAAGGGTGCCTAACACCTTCCCTCGGGTCAACAGAATTCCTTACTCGAGAATTTCTGGTTCGCTGACTCCAATTGGGCAGTCGAAAATTTCCTCGATTTGGGATTCAAAATAAAAAGGTGACTTGGGACACCAAAAGCCAAATCTATCCCAAGTGGCGACTCTTGAATAAATAAATAAATCCCATTTCGAATAATGTCACTTTAATTGGAAAAAACTCCTTTATGTGTTTTATCCTTTGGGGTATCCATGTGAACCAAAATGAGGTGTGACAAACTACACTTTAAACCTTCATTATTCACCATCATACAATCCAACATGGGTCAGGTTGACCCAAGAACCAAACCCAAAACCCTGGGCTTAATCAACCAGAATTGAAACCTTCTCCTTTTTGGGCCTCTGCTGATAGAGCCCAAAGTGATTCCAAAAACCAACAAAAGCCAATTAATAAATTAGGACTAATAGAGTCATAGGAAAACTTTTGAAACCAGGAATTCCCAAAGGAAACAAAAGAGGAGGGAACTTGAGCGAAATCAAACAACCAAATCAAATAAACTAAAAAAAAATGTTGACTAAAATAACCTATAATTAGCATGCATACATAAATGATTTGAAAAACAGAAAAAGAAGAAAGAAGAAGTAAGGAAGCAGAAGAAGATGAAAATAAGAATAAAATGTAAAATGAAAGAAAGAAAAATGTCCGGAGAAATACCTAGAAATAACAGATGGACAATGGACTTTAGACAGGATCTTCAACACTATTGATTTTGAGCCAAAATTAGCCTTAATCGTGTGTTCTCATTGAGAACAGACGAATAAAACCAATTTCAACCCTAATCCTTCAAGGAAAATTCAGAGCTTTTGGGAAGATTTTTTTCCTTTTCTTTTAGAGCTGAAATTGATTCCTTTTGGTGAGGGTTTGCGGGGATATGGTGGTAGATTGATCCTCAAGGGTGAGCGGGGGTTGTGTGGTCAAAGATTGGGATGGATTGTGTTGAGCCACCGGCCGATGGAGGTTCAGAAATTTGGAGCGGCGGGACTAAGGTTCTTTGAGTTTGGGAGAGATGAAGTGATATGAAGCAGGGTACTAGGTTAATCAGGGGTTTTCGTACACTTCTATTAAAAATGGAGGAAGTGATCTTGGCCGTTAGATAAGATGGAACGGAAGGCTAGGATTGATTCTAAGTGGCTGAACTCAAAACGACGTAGTTTTGGTCCCATACTACGTCGTTTGAGCTGTCTAATTGACTGAATGGTTGGACCAGGTTTGGGTATGATTTGGGATAGATTTTGAATGGAGTTTTTGGGCAAAATCATGTGGGGTGTAGAAAAAGGCCCAAAACCAACAACCTTTTCTTTTGATTCTTTTTCTTTTCTATTTTCAAATTTGTTTTCTTCTTTTCTTCTTTAATTAATTTAAATACTAAATTAACTCTTAAATTATATTAATTTATTAAATTAATCTGATTACTTGTCATAGCATTTATAAAAACTAATTATCTCCTAAATTCAAATAAAAACTATACAATTCAAAATTAAAAAGTCAAAATGCAAAGTGATCTATTTTCGTATTTTTTTTATTTTTATAAAATAACTAATTTACTAATTAACGTAAAAATATAATAATAAACCTAAATGTAAATACATAGTATTTTTGTATTTTTCTTGATTTAAATAAAATTAAACATGCACAAAAATACAAATAATTAAGAAAATTCTATAATAATTCTTAAAATGGGAAACAATTAAAAGAAAAATCTAATCCTTGGAATTCAGTAGGAATATTTAATTTAAGGAAAAAATCACGTACTTACAGATGCCCGCTCTTTGCTCAGAGACACGAAGGGTTTTCAGACAAAGATAAACTGAGCAATTATAAGGGATTTTAATCGTTTGAAACTCCATGAAAATCATTTCTTGAGAGAGCCTAGCCGAACCTTGCTTCAGAGGTTGCCTACATATCCTTGATTATAAAGGAACCAGTCAGTATAGTTCTGAAAGTTTCGGTAGGTGGAACTACCAGGAAGCTGTGATTTCACTATTTCTGTTGCTGCTACTACTTGCGGAACTCCTTATGACACCAAAAATAAACAGCTAAGCTAGCTAAGCCTACGAACTACGAGTTACAAGATTTCTATCTATAAATCTTCTAAAGCTTGATCTTGAGTATTGACTGGTTCTTCCTGCAGACTCTGATCTGAATCTTAATGCTCATTGGCTGCAATTGCTGGTTCATTCTTCATCTTTTGGATCAAGGCACGACATGCAAAACTTGTGACTTTAATCAAATTTTGAGCAGTCCGCTTCTTTTGCCCTCTACCGGACCTTGAGTTCAACTTCTTTTCTTGTTTCTTCTTTCTTTTATTTGGGTTGAGACTTCTTATTTTGGTCATCTCAAACCGTGTGCCTCGTGGTGAAAGCTATCCAGGCAATAAAACCAACAAAGGAACAAAATTGTTTTGTCCCAGTTTCACTAGGAATATTTCATGAGTTATTTTGTAACAAAAATCTAAACTATTTCTTTATTGAAAACAATAAGATCATGATTGTATGTCCTCGGAAAAAAATGGACTGGGGAGTGGAGGCCTATATCAATACTAAAAGTCAACTAGGGAGTGAAGACCCTATGTTAGAAAAACACCTAGGGAGTGGAGAACCTATGTCTAAAAATAAACTCAACTAGGGAATAGAACCCTATTTTGGCAAAAGCCGACTAGGGAGTGGAAACCCTATGTTGGCAAAAGGCGACTAGGGAATAGGGACCCTATGTCTATGATAATCTCAACTAAGGAATAACGACCTTATGTAGGCAAAAGGCGACTAAGAAGTGGAGACCCTGTATCTAAAATGATCTCAACTAAGGAGTGGAGACCCTATGTTGGCAAAAGGCGAGTAGGGAGTGGAGACCATATGTCTAAAAATAAACTCAACTAGGGAATGAGATGCTGTGTTGACAAAAGGTGACTAGGGAGTGGAGACCTTATGTCTAAAATAATCTCAATTAGGGAGTGGAGACCCTATGTTGGAAAAAGGCGACTAGGGGGCGAAGACCCTATGTCTAAAATAATCTCAACTAGGAAGTGGAGACCCCATTTTTGAAAAAGGTGACTAGGGAGTGGAGACCCTAATTTAGAAAAAAGGCGACTAGAGAATGGAGACCCTATGTCTAAAATAATCTCCACTAGGGAGTGGAGACCCGACTTTTGGAAAAGGCGACTAGGGAGTGGAGACCCTATGTCTAAAATAATCTTAACTAGGTAGTGTATACCCAATGTTGGCAAATGCGACTCGAGAGTGAAGACCCTATGTCTAAGAAAATATCAACTAGGGAGTGGAGACCCTATGTTTGCAAAAAGCAACTACGGAGTGGAGATCCTATGTCTAAAATACTCTCAACTAGGGAGTGGAGACCCTATGTTGGCAAAAGGCAACTAGGGAGTGAAGACCCTATGTCTAAAATAATCTCAACTAGGGAGTAGAGACCCTATATTGGGAAAAGGCGATCAGAGAGTGGAGATCCTATGTCTAAAATAATCTCAAGTAGGGAGTGGATACCTTATGTTGACAAAAGAAGAATAGCGAGTGGAGACCCTATGTCTAAAATAATCTCAACTAGGGAGTGGAGACCCTATGTTTGCAAAATGCGACTAGGGAGTGGAGACCCTATGTCTAAAATATTCTCAACTATGGAGTAGAGACCCTATGTTGGAAAAAGGCGACTAGGGAGTAGAGACCCTATGTCTAAAATAATCTCAACTAAGGAGTGTAGACCTTATATTGGCTAAAGGTGACTAGGGAGTGAAGACCCTATGTCTAATATAATCTCAACTAGGGAGTGGAGACCCTATGTTGGAAAAAGCTGACTAGGGAGTGGAGACCTTATGTCTAAAATAATCTCAAATAGGGAGTGGAGACCCTATATTGACAAAAGGCAACTGGGGAGTGGAGACCCTATATCTAAAATAATCTCAACTAGGGAGTGGAGACCTTATTTTGGAAAAACGCGAGTAGGGAGTGGAGAAGCTATGTCTAAAATAATCTCATATACGGAGTAGAGACCTATGTTGGCAAAAAGAGACTAGGGAGTGGAGACCGTATGTCTAAAATAATCTCAACTAGGGCGTGGAGACCCTATGTTGGCAAAAGGCGATTAGGGAGTAGAGACCCTATGTCTAAAATAATCTCAACTAGGGAGTGGAGACCCTATGTTGGCAAAAGGCGACTAGGGAGTGGAGACCCTATGTCTAATATATCTCAACTATGGAGTGGAGACCCTATGTTGGCAAAAAGCGACTAGGGAGTGGAGACCCTATGCTTAAAATAATCTCAACTAAGAAGTGGATACCCTATGTCGGAAAAAGGTAAAAATAGAGATTGGGGGTCCAAAGCTACTATTTTTTTATTTTTCTTCTCATATCACTTTCACTTTGTTTTGTTTTCTCTTTTCTTCAGTTTTTAATAGAATGAATGGCTGCAGGAAAGAATTCTGGAGGAGACTTCTCTTTTCATAGATTATTGATGCAAAGCTGTTTCTAACACTTGCACATTTCTTTTGGGTTGCACCTGCTTCTTGCATGGTTACCCTGGATTGCACCTGTTTCAGGTTTTCAATTAAAGAACAATTGTTAGTTTGAAACAGTGGTTGATTTTCTGGCCTTTATTGTTTTGATCACTTGATCTCGACCCAACTCTTTTGATGAGAACCTCTACTGCTTGCTGGCTTTTGAAGATTGATATTTCTTCTAAAACGAGGAACTCAACTTGCCAAAATTTCACATGACGATCTGCCCGTGTGGGAATTTGGCCTTTTCATATTATTATGCCTCTATGGGCATTTGACTTTGGATTTCTTTTCATTTTTAATAATTTTCACTTCAGAGCATCGGCCATCATGGTTAGTTGGGATCGACTTGATGCACCCGCTGAGGCTGGGTGCTTTTATTTGGATTTGGCTTTTATTAAGTAGAAACCTGTAAAACCAATCTTGCCTTTTTTGTATTGGTTTTAGGATTGAATTAAACTGAAAGGGACTCGAAGAAAAGCAAAGGACAAAAAAGTTAATTTAAAGAGAAGTGTCCCTTTCAAGAAGGAAAGAAGGACTTAGCTGGAGTGCATGCTAACTTCAATAGACATGAAATGCTTCTTGGAATCGATACCAGATCAGCACAACCGTCCATCTTCTCATAAACCTATATGGCCCATGTTTTAAAATCGGGAAACCTTGCCAGGACTCTTTCTGTGCCAATGGGTTAAGGGATTTTTTTTTTTTCAATCAACGATGCTCTTTGTAGGTTTTTGCCAATCGACCTTTGTCATTTCTCTTCTCACCGTCTCCTCATAGTGATCTTTATGAGTTTTCACTAACAAGACTCTCTCATTTTCAATTTATTTGCTTCCATCGTCTTACAGTGCCCGTAGGTTTCAACCAATAAGACTCTCATTTTATTTTTATCATCTTGATTACATCAGACCTAAATAGCTATGTTCTCCAATTTTGAACCCCTTTCATCGATCGATCGAAAGGACTTGAAGAAGGTTTAGGTCAAAATAATTTGCATTGAATTACAACTTTGGAACCATTTAGGACGGATTATCACTGAACCATTATAACATCTGCCCCAATTTCACTTCTGGGAGAAATAGGATTTTTGTTTTGGTGTGATTGAACCCCAGAGAGAGGCTGCCTATGTATCCTTTCAAAAGCAAGTCGAATGTAGCTTAGGAAAATATTTTGTTGTTGTTTTTTTTGTTGTTTTTGTTTTGTTATCTTACAAACATTTTCAAGTTTTAAAGAGGGTATTGAAAGAAAGGTAATCGACTCAAAATGTTAGCAAATGATTGGATTGTTTGGGGTAGCGATAATGAAAGCCTTCGTCATCCCAATCAGATAATGTTGCTGCTGTAGAAAGACCAGACATAATACCTTTTGACTGCTTCTGCATTTATAGCTGTTTCAGGATCATTTCCTTCAATATCTCCCACGTACAATGCCCTTTTTGGCAACAATTTTCTTATGATGTATGGACATCTCAAGTTTGGAGCAAAATTTCCTTTTGCTTCCTGGTGGTGAGGGAGAATATGCCTCAAAATTAGTTTCCCTACTCCGATGTTCCTAGGCCGCGCTTTCTTGTTGTAGGCACGTGCCATTCTTTATATATACAACTGCCCGTGGCAAACTGCAGCCATTCGCTTTTCATCAATTAGGGTTTACTGTTCCAGACAAGTTTTGACCCTCTCACTGTCCTCAATTTCAGCTTCAACACTGATCCAAAGAGAAAGGATTTCAACTTCTGCTGGTATTATGACTTCAATGCCATAAATCAAAAGATACCGGGTTGCTTCGACTGATATGTGCATAGTAGTGCGATATATCAACAATGCAAACAACAATTTGTCATGCCATTGCTTGGAACTTTGGATCATTTTTCTCTAAATCTTCTTGATGTTTATGTTTGCTACTTCGACAGCACCATTGGCTTTGGGCTGATAAGGGGTAGAATTTCGATGCGTGATCTTAAACTGCTCACATGTCTCCCTCATCAAGTGACTATTTAAGTTTGCAGCATTATTCGTAATGATAGTTGCAGGAATACCAAAACGACAGATGATATTGGAGTGCACGAAGTCTACCATAACTTTCTTGGTGACAAATTTGAGAGTACTTGCTTCAACCCACTTTGTGAAGTAGTCGACAGAAACAAATATAAATCTATGCCCATTTGAAGCTTTTGGCTCAATCGGCCCAATGACGTCCATACCCAGGTAACAAATGGACATGGTGCTAACATGGGATGCAGTTCTGTAGGTAGTGCATGAATCAGATCACCGTACACCCGAGACTGATAATATTTCCGGAAAAAACTAGACCAATCTTTTTCCATAGTCATCCAGTAATAGCCTGCTGGGAGGATTTTCTTTTCCAAAACGTACCCATTTATGTGGTTTCCGCACACTCCTGCGTGCACTTCATGCATGATTATTCCTACCTCTTTGGCATGCACACATCTTAGCAAGTTGAGATCTGGAGTGCTTTTGTATAAGACCTCACCGCTCAAGAAGAAACTGCCGGCCTTCTAAATATTCTCTTTTGATCTCCATTAGCTTACTCAAGATGTTCTTTTGTTTTCAGAAATCTCTTGATATCATGATACCATGGCTGAACTTTAGTTCCATCTCAATCGCATTGCAGTAACCATGCCTTTCTTGGATTTAGATCTCTAACGGGTTAATGTGGAGATTGCCTGGATATGGCAACATCGAGGCCAAAGTAGCGAGTGCATAGGATAACTCATTGTGATGACAAAGAATTTACCCAAACTCAATTGGCTTTAACCGCTTGCTAAGATCTTCCACATGTTGTCTTTAGGGAATAAGCTTAACATCCCAGGTTTCCTCTTCTCCCTGAGCTTGTCGGATAATCAAGTGCAAATCTCCCATGGTGAATAGTTCGTTGACATCTGGGTTGATTTCCATATTCATACCCATAACGCAGGATTTATACTCAAAAATGTTGTTTGTGCAGAAAAACCAAAGCTGAGCTATGGCTGGATAACGCTGACCAGTGGGCGAGATCAAAATTGCCCCAATTCTAACGTGTTTTGCGTTCACAGCTCCATCGAAGAACATTTTTCAAGCATTGGTGTCTTCTGATGTTATCTCAATTGAATTCACCTCCTCATCCGGAAAGCAAGTACTCAGAGGTTGATATTCATCATCAATAGAGTTTTCAGCTAGGTGATCTGCTAGATCCTGGGCTTTCATGTCCGCGCGGGTGACATAGACTATGTCAAATTAAGTGAGCAGAATCTGCCATTTTGCTAACCTCCCGGTGGACATCGAATTCTGGAATATGTACTTTAGATGGTCCAACCTGGTGATAAGGTAAGTGGTGTAGGCCAACAAGTAATGCCTAAGCTTCTGAGCTGAGCAAAGTTAGAGCGCATCAAGTTCTTTCCAACAAAGTGTATTTGGCTTCATAACTGGTAAACTTCTTACTCTAATAGTAGATTGACTGTTCTTTTCTCCCGTTCACATCATGTTGCCCGAGGACACAACCAAAAGAATTCTCCAAGACTATCAGGTACAAAAATAAAGGCCTCCCAGGTTTAGGTGGGACCAAAACTGGCAAATTTAATAGATATTCTTTGATTTTGTTGAAGGCCTCTTGACATTCAGTTGTCCATTTTGTTGTTTCATCTTTCTTTAACAACTTGAAGATGGGTTCACATGTAGAAGTCAACTGAGCATTGAATCAACTAATGTAGTTCAACCTTCCCAATAGGCTCATAACCTCTTTCTTGGTTCATGGAGGAGGAAAATTCCGAATAGACTTTATTTTTGTTGGGTCTAGCTCGATGCCTCTTCGGCTAACTATAAATCCAAAAGTTTTCCAAACGGAACCCCAAATGCAAATTTAGCCCGATTTTGCTTCAAATCATACTGCCACAACCGCTTAAAAAACATTCTCATGTCTCGAACATGGTCGTCCTGTGTTCTAGATTTGATGATCACATCGTCCATATAGACCTTGATTTCTTTGTGCATCATATCATGAAAGATGGTAGTCATGAACCTCATATAAGTTTCCCTAGCATTCTTCAAACCAAAAGTAATGACCCTATAACAAAGGTGCCCTAGAGTGTGGTGAAGGCTGTCTTTTCTGTATCCTCTTCATCCATCAACACCTGGTGATATCCTGCATAACAATCCACGAAATATTGTATCTCATATTTGGTACATTTATCAACGAGGATGTGGATGTTTGGAAAAGGGAAATTGTCCTTGGGACTTGCCTTGTTCAGATCTCGATTGTCAACGCACACCGAGTTTTCCCCTCTTTCTTTGGAACTAGGACTATATTGGCCAATCATGTGGTGTATCGGACCCCTCGGATCATCCCTGCCTTCAACTGTTTGGTGACCTCTTTCTTGATCTTGTCACTGATATCAATTTTGAAATTCCTTTGCCTTTGCTGGACATGGGGATAATCAGGGTAAGTTGGCAATTTGTGAACTACCAAGTCCACACTTAATCCTGGCATGTCATCATAGGACTAAGTAAACACATCTTTGAATTCAAACAAAAGTTGGATCAATGCGTGCCTGGTTCTTTCATTTGTATGAATGCCTATCTTGGTTTCTGAGAATTCTTTAGAACTATCCAAATTAACCGACTTGGTTTCATTTAAGTTTGGCTTGGGTTTATTGTCAAATTATCCCAATTCCTGATTTACTTACCTAAAAGCCTTTTCTTCATAATATTCTCGTTCTTGATTTATAATTTCACAATTAGACAACATGTTTGGATTTGGGCATGAAGTTCGTAAGCATATAATGTTATTTAAAGCCACATTATTAGAACTGAAAGAAGAAAATAGGAAGAGTAGAAAAAAATCAAAAAGAATAAAGAGAGATTAATTATGAAATATTGATTTCATTTTATTGAATTTTGAAGATAACAGGGTTTACATTGGAATTTAAAGACAATAAACTAAAAGAAACATTCGAATCACACCATAGAAGAACTCATGATGTAGAAAGGGTGGCAAGACTGAAATACCAGGATTCCCGCCTGAATGGGAATGAGTAGCCTTGCAGTTCTGCAACTTGGCATTGTGCCACATATATAGCACCTTAGCGGTGCTTGAACCTTCTCCCAACTGAACCATGTGGGTTTCATACAATATTTGCCTCATGGCCCCACATATTTCTTCTATTTCTTTGCCGTAAAGAACTCATCTTCTTCTTCTTCTTCGTTGTACTTAGGCCTGATGAATATTTTGTAGAGATATGGAACAGGCTCAAGTAAAATCCAATCATTGCATTCGTTCATCTGCCCATGTCACATCAACTTTTGTGGCATGAAACCCACACAAAAAAATTTCTCACTGGTAGATAAAGTGATGAGTTCAGTGATACCTTGCAATGATGTCCTGATCCCCTTCCTGGGTTTATAACCATACCTGATCATTTTGTTGGCCACCATAACTGACGCATTTGAGAGAAAGGGTTGAGGAAAAGGGCTTCCTTCTTCACATTGGTCCGCGACCAAACCTCGAAAGCTTCATAAACTATATGTTCATTCCCTTCCCTAGCTTCGAGACATGGGACTGATGAGTCCGATGAATTGAATGCTCGTCCTTTCCATGGACTATGATCTCCTGATCTTCATATTCAAATTCTACCATCTGGTGGAGAGTGGAAGGTACAGCTCCTGCCATGTGAATCCAAGGTCTTCATAAGAGGAAATTATAAGAAGTATCCATGTCTAGGACCTGAAAGGTCACCTCGAAATCCAAATGACCAGTAATCAAAATCAAATCAATCTCGCTTATGGTGTCCCTTTTGATGCCATCAAAGGTACGCACACAGACGTTGTTTGGCCTGATTCTCTCAATCCCGATCTGTATTCTTTGCAAAGTTGAGAGAGGGAAAATATAAACCCCGGACCCAATATACAACATGAATCTTTTCACATAATACCCCTCACATTTAACTGTCAGATGAAGGGCTTTTTTGTGGGCGGCCACTTTCGGGGGCAAATCATTCATGCTGAAAAAAATTTGATTGACCGCGAAGAATCTTGCACCTATCCTTTCCAATTGTTCAAAAGTGGTTTTTATCGGCACATAAGCCTCATTGAGGGTTTTATCAACGCTTTTTGATGCTCGGCTGAGCATACCAATAGGGGAAGGAGTAAAACCTGTGAAGGAGACTCTCAAAGTTGGTCTGTTACCTCATAGTCCACAACTTTCAGTTTGCGAAAGAATTCTTCGGCTTCTTCGGAACTAACTGGCTTTTTGATCGGGAAGCTTTTCTTCTTGACTTTGTTCAATTCCTCCAAGTTAAGGTATTTCTCAGCTGTTTTAGTTTCATTCACTTGTCCTAAGACCTATTTTCCATTGTGAGTTACTACCGCCTTATTGTAATTCCATGGAACGACATTAGGGTCTGTCATGGGCCTCTACGGTGTGCGGCCAATAACCATGGGCTCATTCAGCCATGGTGAAATTACTAGTACTTGTACCACATAGCTCCCGTTAGGCACGTACATCTTTGGATCCTTTTCAGCTCAAATCTTCTTGGAGGGCTCAATATCTTTTTCTCTTTCCTGTGACCCCGTGGGAGATAAAGAATGGAATCTTTTAGGGGTACTGTCACACCTCTTTTTTCCTACACCCCCGTGAAGGGTGCATAAAGGGAGTTTTTTCAAACTTGAAATGACAATAAAAACATGATTCATTTTAAAAATTCAGAGTCGCCACTTGGAATAATTAATGTTTTCCAAGTCATCGGTTTCAAATCCCGAATCAAGGAAAGATTGAATCTGTTATACAGTCTGCGAACCAAAAATCCTGGTAAGGAATTCTGCTAACCCCGGAGAAGGTGTTAGGAGTTCTAGAGTTCCGTGGTTCTAGCACGGCCGCTTTGATCATACTTGGCTTGACTGAATTGTCTAATTACTAGTTTTAAAACCTATGTGCATTTACCTTTCACCGCTTTTTCATTAAGAAAACTATCTTGAAACGGGTCACACGCACGTGTACCCAAACCTATAATAATAATGCTTTATTATTATTAAGAAAGTTTGCCTGAAGTTGCGCGAACGCACACTCCGGTTTTGTTTTTAGAGATCGCAATCATGTCACGAGAACGTTCCCGCAATCACAATGATATATTAAATGGGCCTAGAGCTACTACGAATATTTGTCTTGTTACATCTAAGTCATAAAAAATTAATAGAAGGCCATAAATTATAGAAGTCAATCATCCCGTACACCACTAAGCTAAATATTACAACAACTAATCTTATAAGCCAACGATCGCCCAAGCCTACGGCCCAGCTCCAGCTACACTGTATGACACTCGTGCTGGTTGCCCAGCGCCAATAGAAGCCACCTTAACCATGTAATATATTTAGAAAGAATAGCTTTGTCTGCTCCAGTCAGAACAAATAAATATCAATAAGTGTCCACACATGAACATAGACATATTATCCAGTAAATTTCTAGGCTAACTGAAATATACTTAACATAAAAAAATCAATATGCTATTTTTAAACCCTTACTAGATATCAGTAATTGTATAAACAAAGAAATAGTCACTGTTTGTATAACTGGATATGAAGGCCCTTCGAACTGAAGTTGGCTGAGAATAGGCTAAAACACGAATGACACAACAATACTTCTTCATCTTCTCCAATTGCACATTAACATCCTCCTTACTATTATCAGTTTCGTACTTCTTCTCATTAATCAAACAATATCCGTAACATGAATGACTAACTTCAATCAATTTGCATTTACTATACTAGTGGCATGCTTGAAAGACATTTCCAGGAGAGATCAATCCCCATTACCTAATAGTGACTAGGAGAGCATAACAAAGCTAACATGTGCATTATAAAGAGACATGGAACAGAAAAGGCAAACAGACTCACTTAAAAGCTTGACTCAATAACACCAAATCACTGACAATAGGAGAACAATCCTCTTCACAACTAAGCAATATCTTTGCATCAGAATGTTGGCAGCATACATCAACTAGCTTTCATTTAAATCATGCAATTTTATAGAACATCATAGTAAAAAAGAACAAACAACTTCATAACCACTGAATTCATAATAAAGCATAAACTAAAACATTGACACGCTCAAACTTTGTTACTACAGCTCTAGCCTGCTATCAAAATTGTTATCCAATTGGAAGTTTTATAAGTAAAATAATACCATGGTTTAAGGGAGAAACAAACACTAAGAAACAGAATCACTTAGGTTAATGTTTCGATGAATCTATGCAGTCGGCTCATACACAAACTTAACAAATGGAAAGCTGTCCAAAACTAAATTGTGGAGACAATAATGTCCTTATGGATCAAGTTAGAGACTCAGCCGAACTAGCTACTGAAGATAAATCTAATGACATACTCAGGAAGGGCCTGCCATTAGACAACAATAGCTATGAACAGCTTGAAAGAACATAATAAAAACCAATCAATTTGTTCACATTTCAGATTCAAACTTCAGAATATATTTAGATGGTGTCCATGGGATCGACAAATACCTGAAACGAAAAGAAAAAGGACGGCAGGGTCAACAGTAATCAACAATAGTAACCAGTAGCAGAATATTTCCCTAGAATCAGCTTTGAACCAAGAATAGTGTGCAGCAAAAAAAATCTACCAAAAACATCAAGACAAGCCTTTTAAATCTCCAAACTCAGACCATTTCAGCTCCACTTAGGTCATAGATCACTCCAGGTATTGAAACTCAAGAAATTGCAGAAATAATTATGAAATAGTGAATCTCACTAAAAGAATTTCTAGCTGCCTGTATTTTCTGGGGTTTTTATCTCTTCAACCTTGCCTTGAAAGGAAAGAATGAGATGCTTTTATAGGCAAGACAATAGGGAAACTATCAGATTTTATTTTTTCAATTCTACCCCTTTTTAATTTTGTTTTTGGTACTTAATCCCTCAAATTTTGACTTATTTGCCTAGCAAAGCTCTGTTTCAGCTTCTAGGAAGCTTCCCAGGTAGTTATTTTAGAGATTTCCTCACCTAATTACCTAAATTACCCCCCAATCCCCATATTTTTACTTTAGTCAACTAGATGACCTTTAGTTCATGGGTCAAGTTGACCCCAAAATTCAGCCCCTGACCGGACCAGCTTCTCTTTTCTTTGGGCTTTCAATTTTAATAGGAACCCAACCCAATTCAGTTTTTCATAATAAAACCAACCCACAATTCAAATAGGCATGAATTATGAACCAAACAATTTCGAATTGGAATCAGAAACAAACAGAAAATGAACTACCTAATATTAACATGAGAATTAAATAAATACAACTAATATGCTCATGCAAAGAAAAATTACTTCAACAGATGAACAATGACAAGACATAGAAAAGAAGATCAGAAGAATGTGAAAATGAAGTGACGAACAAAAGAATGGAGAAAAGGAGAAGAACAAGGGTACCTATTCAACATACGCGAATGAAAGCTTGAAGGGACTCAGACTTTTTGATTTTGAGCCGAAATTAGTCTCAATCACGCGTTCTTGTTAAGAACGGACGAGCAAGGCTAGTTTTGACTTTAAACCTCTCGTCAAAATTGGGCAAATTGCCTCCTCTTTTCCTTTTTCAGACCCAGACTAGGCTCCGTTTTGGTGATGATTTGCAGACTTATGGTGAGAGAGTAAGGGTCATGGGTGAAGGAGGGTTGTAGAGCCGATTTTTGGGTAGAAATTTGGAGCTCCTTTGCTTTGTAAAAAATGGTGGAACCTAAGGCTAAATTAGGGTCGGGAGATATCAGAGAGATGAGAGAGATGGGAGATGGGGAAGATGACCCGTCTTTGAAATTTTCGGACATATTAAAGGAAATTGGGTCTTTAGTTCTTGGCCGTTGGATAAATGAAGATCAACAACTATGATTGACCACTGTCAAAACTATGTTGTTTAGTTTGTGGTGAGGCTGGACCGAGTCAGGGGATGGGTATGGGTTGGGACAGGTGGGTTTGAAGGGTAAAATTTTAGGCCTGGGGATTTAATTTTAAAGAACAGCCAAAAACCCTCATTTTTCTCCTTTTATATTCCATATTTCTTTTTTCTTTTCAAAATTTAAACTACAATCAAGATTAATTCCCCGAACTTGATTAACTAAAAAAAAACTAATTAGTCCTAAAATGATAATTAACACAATTAAATAAAAAACGATTAACAGAAAAACTACTCAAAATTGAAGCTAAAATTAAACTACTATTTTTTATTTTCTTATTTTTTTACATAATAACTTAATCACTTAACTAATACTAAAATTTTAAATTAAATCTTAAATGCAAATACAGCATATTGTTTTTGCATTTTTCATTAACTAACTAAAATTAACGTGCACAGACAAATGCAAACACTTGACAAAAAATGTCATAAAAATTCACAAAATTACAAATAATGGAAAAATTATTTTGTTTTGAATTTATGAGAGTAATTCATATAGGGAAAAAATCATGTGCTCACAGTCGGCGGTACCCAGTGCATGCCTTTTGCCTTGCCTCCCTTCCTAACCTTGCTCGATCCAATAGCCCGACCTAGCCTTCCTCTTCGTCAATGATTATGGGTCGCTCCTGCCCTTTAGTGTCCAGTTCCCTTAAAACAAATGCTGCATGTTCTGTTCTGTAATGTTAATCTAGATATCATGTTCCTTGGCTTTATGAATTTCTTTAAAATTAGTTGTTTGAGACGTGATGCTTATTTTCCAATGTATATGTGGAGGTAAATATAAGCCTTTTATCCGCTTCCTTAATTGACGGTCCTATGTGTTATTCGTTATCGCCAATACTTTTTCCCTTTAATCACCTTAGGATTGTCTAGAACTACCTAAATCTAGAGGTCTTAAACTTCTCTGAGACCACAAGGAAGTACAGGTAATAGCACGCGTAGAGTTCTTTAATCAAAACTTGCTTATATAACTGCTAAAGGGTGGGATAATGGGTAGTAAAAAAATATGATGACCTGTGCACTAATGCAACGTGTAACCCCTCTCACCGAGGAGTGATTACTGGGTATTACATGGATATGATCTTATAGGATAAACAACTTAGGACCCCCTTATCCCTTTTACTTATACGTGCTTAGATTGCTTATATGCTAAAATTTTTCATTCGTTTTTCATATGTGTGCTTAGACTGCCTATTTTCTAATTGACTAATTCATAAGTAAGTTTGGATGAGACCCACTGTTGTGGACCTCAAGGGGTGCCTAACACCTTCCTATTAAGGTTATTTTGAGACCTTACCGTAGTATCTGGTAATGCAAATCGGTTATATGAGTTAATTGCTCAAGGTTCCCTAACGCACCATAATCCGTTAGGTGGCGACTCATCAAGCACCCAATTCCCAAAAGGAAACGAGTTGTTCTCCAATGAATGTTGAAACCCAGATTCCCCGTGAAGGCAAAAATGGGGCACCATATGTGCGTTGATTATCGCTAGTTGAACAAATTTACCATGAAGAAAAAATATCCATTGTCTCATATTGATGACCTATTTGATCAATTACAGGGTGCGAGAGTGTTTTCTAAGATTGACTTGTGTTCAGGTTATCATCGGTTGAAGATTCAGAAGCCAGGTATCCCGAAGATTGCTTTCAGGATGTGGTATGAACATTACGAGTTCCTTGTGATGTCATTTGAGCTGGCCAATTCCCCAACAACACTTATGCATTTGATGCACAGTATATTTCGATCTTATCTTGATTTATACGTCAGATTGTTTATTGATGACATTCTAGTGTACTCCCGGAGTTAGGAGGATCATGAGCAGCACTTGAGGATAATGCTTCAGACCTTGAGAGAAAAGAAATTATAAGCAAAGTTCTGAAATTGAGTTCTGGTTAGATTAAGTGGCATTTTTTGCTCAAGTAATGTCGAGTGAGGGAATCAAGGTGAATCTAAAGAAGGTGAAAGCAATGAAAACTAGGCCTAGACCTTCCTCAGCTACAGAGATCCGGATCTTTCTTTGTTTGGTGGGTATTACCATTGATTGGTTAATGGATTCTTATCTATTGCAACACCTATGACTAGTCTGACCCAGAAAGGTGCTCCGTTCAGATGGACAGAAGAGTTTTAGGAGATTTTTCAACAACTCAAGACAACCTTGACTACAACCTCAGTATTGGTATTGCTTATAGGTTTAGTATCTTACACTATTTATTATGATGCGTCGCAGATTGGTCTTAGCACGGTGTTGAGGCAGGACCATCGGGTGATTGCCTACGCATCCAGACAACTGAAGGTGCATACAATGAACTATCTTGTCCACGACATTGAATTATCAGCTATTATTCATGCCTTGAAGATTTGAAGGCACTAGTATCCCAACAACAAAGAGGCCAGCCAGTGAGTTAGTCAGATTGGATATTTATGAGTTGAATCGAGTTTTGGCTTGTGTTGTCTCCCAGACTTCTGTTTATGATTGTATCAGGGATCGTCAGTATGATGACCCGCATCTACTTGTCTTAAGAACACGGTTCGGCACAGTGATGTTAAGGAAGCCACTTTTGGGGATGATGGTGCATTGAGGATGCAGGGCAGGCTATATGTGCCCAATGTAAATGGATTGCGTGAGTAGATTCTTCGAAGGCTCATAGCTCACGATACTTCATTCATCTGGGTGCCACAAAGATGTATCACGACGTGATACAACATTATTGGTGGCGTAGAATGAAGACGGACATAGTGTAATATGTAGGCCGATGTCTAAATTTCCATCAGGTGAAGTATGAGCATCAGCGGCCAGAAGGATTGCTTCACAAATTCGAGATTCTAGAGTGGAAATGCGAGTGGATCACTATGGAAATTTTTGTTAGATTCCCACAGACTTAGTGGAAGTTTGATACAGTTTGAGCGGTTGTGGATAGGGTGACCAAGCCAGCTTATTTCAATCCTGTGATGACTACTTATTCTTTCGAGCAGCTAGCTAGAGTCTATATCCGCGATATTTTTAGGCTTCATGGCATGCTGGTATCTATCATCTCTGACCAGGGTATGCAGTTTACATCACGGTTTAGGAGGGCCATATAACATGAGTTAGGTGCTCGAGTTTATTTGAGTATAACATTTCACCCTCAAACGGACAGGCATTCCAAGTGCACTATTTTGATTTTAGAGGATATGCTTCGTGCGTGTGTGATGTAGTTTGGAGGTTTTGGGGATTAGTTCTTATCCAAAAAGCCCCGGGCATCCTTGCCCTCTTTACTACTAAAGGTCGAAGGCTAAAGCCTACTAAATCTCTCCAACCTATGCTGCTTTTCCTCTTGAATGGCAAAAAGTAATAATCATGAATAGTTGCAACCGGCTGGGCTGGATGTGCCCCCAGCGTCTCAAGTCCCTGCCTGACCTACTCAGGTGTGCGAGTGGCGGGAGTCGAACTACCTCTCCTGGTATGAGAAGTAGTTGCAGCAGTAGTGGCTGAAACCGCCTGATCTAGGCTTGTGCAAAATGATAAGATCTGAGCCCAGGCCTCTTGAAGACTCAGAATCACAACGGGAACAGCTGGTGCCTGAGCTGGTGCTGCTAGAGCATCCACAGCCAGGACCTGGTCCTGAATTGGGGCAGCTGGTGGATCTATATGTGTTGCACTAGCTACTCTGCCTCTACCACAACAACGGCCGCATCCTCACCCTCTAGTGGCCACAGCTTGTGGTACTGGTGGTTGTCTATACTAACTGGTAGCGCATGTCATAACCATCTGTGAGAGAACAAAACAACAGAAGTTTTAGTACTCGGATCAACAAATTTCCATGACAAGAATTTTAAGGATATGAACTTTTACTAAACCTGCTCATGACTCGTGAGACCTATGTAACCTAGGCTCTGATACTAACTAATCACGACCCCAAACCCGGACCTGGTCGTGATGGCGCCTCCTGTGAAGAGTATACCTAAATATATTTTATAATAGGCTCAACTACCCAATGAGTTTGCACAAGTCCACTCCTTGAATGAGTATACCTAAATATATATAAGGTTTTATGTAATGAACAACCTATAATTTGAAGTTTCTTCGAGTCTAGTTTCCAACGCATCAGACCATTTGTCATTTAGACATTCTTACACAAAGTTATGACCAAATTACTAAAAACTGGCAAAATCCCATTCTGGCCAATTTTGTGATTGCAAAACTGGTAATGCAACCGCAAAATGGTTGCAGACCTATCTAGTGTAGCCCAGTTTAGGTCACTGCGATGCATTTTGCGACCCTCATTCCTATTTTACGGTCTATTATGTGACCGCAGACCCGATTTCTGAGGCCTATTTTTTCTATTTTTATAACCTGAATCCATTTTAGTAAATAAGCTTAGAGGCTTCATTTGGGGTCATTTTCTACTGATTTTAGAGAGAGTTGAGAGCATATAGAGAGAGAAAGAAGGGTCCTAGCTTCTTAATCACCTACATATTGTTCAAGTTTTCAAGAATCAAGGAAGATAGCCACTTGATTGCCCTATATCCGGGTAAGTTCTTCTTCCAAGATTTCATGTAAGAGGTTAAGGGTTCAAATATGTTTTAGGGAATAGAAATATTCCATGCATGTGGGACTAAGTTGTAATATGTAAAATTAAAGAACTAATTTGGGTAGTTCCTGTTAAACTTGGTTGAGGGACGAAGGAATTTCCATTTCCAGACCTTGTAGACTACTTCACATGTTAGGTGTTTGATAAAATTCCTAAGAGAGTTACACCATGGTTAATCTTCCTAATTATTAATCCATTCCCGGTATCTCCTTATAGATTGTTTATTGATAAAGGTGTTGGTGGATTATAGAAACTAAAGGAAAATCTCTTTGAGGTATGTATGGCTAAAACCCCATCTTCTTAGAAATTGAGCTCCCATGGCGTCTATGAAAATATTGTAAGTCTGAAATTTGATTGATGTAGTACTTTTTATTTTAAAGTAGTTGGTGTTGCATGAATATATGTGAAAGGTGTATCTCAATATGTTCAATATGCTATTCTTGGTAATTTGAGGATATGTGAAGAATGTGAGCTATGTGCTAAAATACCAAGATATCAATTCAAGTTTAAAATGAGATAGTTATGCAAAACTATGTGAAATCCTCTATGTATAATGATGATTTAAATATCAAATGAATTTGGGAAATAGAGTGTTGCCAAAGTGCCAAGAACTTGAGTTACAATTGTGTCTGATGATGTATATGACATGAGAAAATATGAAACAGATTATGAAATGAGCCTTGACTTTACTTTCCATAGATAACTTCAGTAATAAAGTGTCCTAATGTCTTTTTACACAATTCATTCCCATAACTGGTTATTCGAGATAGTGTTTTGCCTTATAAGTACATTCAATATGATCTGAGTTGTTACATGCTCTGATGTTAAAAGAGTAATTCAAGAATAATTGGTGTAATTGCTTGTTTTTTACTTTGATGTGTGTTTCAATTGTGGTTTGGTTTGTCCCCTCTTTTTTGGAAGAATCCTTTGTTTAAAGTTCCGTTACTAATGAACTTGATGTGTAGATTTACGAAATATTGTATATGCCCACGATTCATGATTTCTCTCATGTGTACTTGATATCTTGGATTGAATTTCTTGTTGTTGAAATTTATATTGATGTGAAATATGGGGGAAAAGAGCTTTAATTATGAAATGTGTCCTGGTGCCATTAATGGTGTGATAATTCTGGCCCCAAGTGCCGATGAACTGACATATATGAAGTAAAGATTGAAATAAGATGATATATGGAAAAGAAAAAATGTCTTGGTAAGCGGCCTAGCTGATCGGGCCGTGATCAGACGCCATGCCACACACATGGTGGTATTGTGCTAATATTGAAACTGGAAAGTGACAATGAAATTGTGATTGAGGTACATGTCTCAAATGAGGCAACCTCGCCGATCGGGTTGTGATCGGACTTCACACAATAAAGTGGTGGTATTGTGAATGATGATGAAATGTATTAAAAGTCACAACCTAGATGTATGGGAATTATGTGAAAGTTATATGATCCTCCGATTTGATGATGTGGTGATTGTTTAAAGCATTTGATTGATCTTTATGATTTCTTTGTTCTTGTATGATAGTTCTTTCTATTGAGATTGTGTTTGTGATTTCTTTGCTCTTGTATGATATTTCTTTCTAATAAGATGTTTAGTTATACATACTGGTATTATTCAATGGTACTAACGTCCCCTTTGCTGGGGTGCTAGATCTTTAAATGGATTAAGTGGTTCCATTGCAGAAAATGTGGGTCGCAGCTAGTGACTCATCCTCTTCTCAACCGACTTGGTGAGCCCACTTCATTTTCGGGCCATGTATCATTTTTTATCTTGTACTTGTATTTTGATGTATAGCCGGAGCCTTGTCACCGACATTTATATATTATTCTTCAATTGTATTAAGAGCCTCCATAGACAAGCCGTGGGTGGTGTTTGATAATGTGGAACTTAGTAAGAAATATTGATATTTGTCAAGATGTGTAAAACATGTCTATTTTGAAAATTTTGAATGAATTTGCTAATAGAAATAAAATAGGAGTTGTTAATGAACATTACAAAGTATGATTAATGAAGTTCACCTCCTCTTTATTTATCAATTAGTTTGGGTAGAATAAAACCTAACACGCTTGCTTAATCGGGTTTACTCGGTTGAGTGCCGATCGTACTCTTCGATTTTTGGGGCTTGACATATCTAGTCCCAAAGACTACGTGCCATCACGAGGCCCAAAAGAGGGAAATTTGGGTCATGACAAGTTGGTATCAAAGCTCGAGGTTCATAGGTGCTACGAGTCATAAGCGGGTTTAGTAGACTCTTGTAGATCAGTAAGGAGACATATGTACTTGTCTTCGAAAGTCTACGAAACTATTAGGACGATCTCACATCTTTAATTCCTATCGTGTGAGCTTATTGATCTCGGATTTTGAACTTTTATCATTCTATTTTCTCGGATATGGTGTGGACAAAGGCTGTAGTTATCGATGACGTTGCTCCCAGAGCAATTGTTATTAGAGGCATAGGTCGACGAGGAGCATATGCCATAGATAGAGCATCTTCTAGGGCAGAACCCAAGGAGCCGCCAGTAGCTTTTATTTGGGGGGCAAGTACCGGAGGAGCCTGCTGTTATTCATGGACATAAGAAGACTTTAGCATAGTTCCTGAGCATGTATGGTACATCGGCTTAGTCGGGGTTGATTCCATTTGCACCAGCTACTTCACAGATCGGGTAGGAAGCCAGACTCCCACCGCCCCCACTCTAGAGTAGCGAGTTCACATTGATCAAGTTATAGGTGTCATAGCAACACAACCTATGTTTTTTTGTTCAGCCCGTGGTCAGGGCAACAACGTTTGAGGAATAGAATCTTACACTTGCAGGGTTCAAGAAATATGACCCTCCTATATTATATGATTTGGCTTCAGAGAGTGTGCAAGGTTTTCTACAGGAGTGCCATCAGTTCCTCCGCACTATGAGTATTGTTGAGACAAATGGGGTTGCTCTTACTATGTTCTAGCTTAAGGAAGCGGCTTATCAGTGGTGGTGGGCATATGAGCTGGGTAGCCCGACCGATGTAGCTCTTCTTTCCTAGGTTCAGTTTTCAGTGATGTTCTTGACTGAGTTTGTAACTCATTCCCTTCGAAATGTATGGCATGTAGAGTTTGAGCAGCTGCGCCAGGGAACTATATCAGTATCAGAGTATGCCGTTAGATTCAGTGATTTGGCTAGACATACACATACCTTGGTTGCTACAGTTAGGGAGCAAGTCTGTACGTTCATTGAGGGGCTCTAGCATGATATTCGGTTCATCATTGCTCAGCAGTTTGAGTTAGATGTTTCATTTTAGCAGGTGGTAGGGATCACTCGACCGATAGAGGGCATGCGAGATCAGGAGAGAGAGGACAGGCGAGGCCAAGAGAGAGAAAACAAGCAAGGTAAGGAGAGAGAAGACAGTGAGGCGAGGAGGCCTCGTAGATTTGAGGGATCCACTGGTCCTTATTTTTTAGGCAGGGTATGGTATGGTAAAGTTTTTATGGTTCAGCCAGTTCAGTTTGCACTTTAGGCTTCGTATGGTGTTTCAGGTTCTCATGGGTCTCAAACTACCCGTGCCGCACAATTTCCACAACCACGTCAACAGAGAGGTTGCTTAGAGTATGGATACCAGCCACATGGTAAGATATTGCCGCAGACTCTGGGAAGATGTGCCACAGCAGGTTATTCAAGCAAGTAAAGGCACCCAAGAGGAGGAGGCCCGACACATTGATATTTTCCATATAATAGGTTTGAGACCGTTGTTCCAGATGATGTCATACACATATTCTTTCGATTTATTATATAGGAGCACCATTAATATTATAGTTCTAATTACCGGGTTGAGTTCCCCTATT
This sequence comes from Nicotiana benthamiana, assembly GCA_034376525.1. Taxonomy (NCBI): domain Eukaryota; kingdom Viridiplantae; phylum Streptophyta; class Magnoliopsida; order Solanales; family Solanaceae; genus Nicotiana; species Nicotiana benthamiana. Next base: position 73,463,048 of record CM067332.1, read on the forward strand.
TGTTGCTCCACCTATGGGTAACTTCATGACTTAGTAGTTTGTCTATGTGTTTGCCCCTGTTGGGCAATTATATTAGTGACAGCCGTGTCTATCATTTGTTTTATCCATTATTAATAGTTACGACACTAGTAGTGAATTCTTATTGTCTATTATGGTAGTTATTGATGTCATTCCTAAGTATTTTGGTTACGATCTTTGATTTAGATGCTCTACTAGTGTGGGAGCCAGTACATGTTGCAATTTAGTTGACGGAAATGCTCTAGAGGAAGGTTTCAGTTTGTTTGATGTATATTCTACCTATGATTCAGATTTGAGGGTGGGAACCTTGGGATTTCATGTGATTTGATGTGTTTGAACGGGGTTATGTGCTTTGTGAAAGTTATATCAGCATGAGATCCTAGTGATTTGTTCATATGCATTAACTTTTCCTTATATATTTATTCGTATGATGGTTCTGATAGAAAGTTGTGCCTATCGGGTTTGTTTGATATTTCTCTTATATGATTCTTACATGTTCAATCATTTTTATTCTATGCAACTTGAGTTTTAGCTTGCAGGGTGAGTGCCCAGTGGTGCTAGTTGCAACTTGTTGATTCGGGTGTATAGTTATGAGGTATTCGTGCTCCTTGCATTAATTTCAGTGTTATGGAGGTTTGATATAGAGTTCTAATGCTTATGAGGCTAGTTGTTGGTGTTGGATTTGATTTTGGGTAGCTCTTGTGATCTTACTTGTTATTATGGGACTATGTATGGTATGTCATATTGTGTGGTTGTACCTTATGCGGTAGGAATAAGTTGTTACAAGCGGTTGAGACTGATATAGGGTGTGAATGTAAGAATCGAATCTTTTGGAGATGAACATGTGAGAATTTTGACTCTAAGGCTTTTGGTATTAATGGAAGGGATCAATTACAGTTAAGATGGTGTCAATAAGGCTTAAGAGGATTGGGATGATGTGGGGTCACTAGCTGGTGAATGTTGGATATGTGCATTAAGTGATTTGATGATTTTGAGGCGAACCTTAGAATGTTCGAGTATCAATGTTTGTTTAAGAGGGGGAGGATGTAATGACCTGGCTGCTCATTTTGAGAATTTAAGTTACGTTCAGCCGCATAAGGTCTTGACAAGCTTCATATTATGTGTTATGACTTCCGTGCATAGTCGTTACCAGATGATTCGAAGTCAAATAAGAACAAGGATCTAGTTTTAGAAGCTTAAGCGATAAGAGTTGACCAGAAATTTACCTTTGTGTAAACAGCTCCAGAACGGGGTGGAACATTTCAACAGCTTCATATGTTGATTTTAGACTTAGGCGTGCATCCGTATTTGGATTTGGATGTCCGTAACGTAAATTGAAGCAATTCGGCAAAAGTTGGAAAATTTGAAGATTGGAAGATAGAGAAGTTTGACCAATAGTTGACTTTATATTACGTGGTTAGAATAGTATTACAAGAATTAGAACAGCCCGGTTATTTGACTTGGGAATTGTCTACAAAATTTGGCATCATTCTAGGTTGATTTGATAAGTTTTGGTGTGGGTTTTAGAAGTTGGAAGATTTAAAAGTTCATAAGTTTGATTCATGGTGCGATTCACAGTTTCGACGTTGTTTGATGTGATTTGAGATCTTAGCGAGTCCGTGTTAGGCTATGGAACTTGTTGCTACATTGAGACTGGGTCCCGTGGGCCATAGGTTTTTGATGGGGCACGGGTCATTTTCCCCTATTGTTGAACTGCTATTTTCTTTCATTTGGTTTTATTAATCGTGTTTGCATCCTTTCCTTCGTGCTCACGAAGTGTTATTTTGGAGGAGGAATTAATTGTTCATCACGTTCCCGAGCATATCCGCAATCGCAAAGGTTTGTCTTTTTCGTTCTTCGCGTTTGCACCAACATCCTCATTTTAGCGTAGTTCAAACTAGGCCCTGGGTACCAATGACCATTCCCTCTACGCGTTCACATTCTTCTGCCCGCGAACGCGTACGAATGATTTTCCCTCATTCAATAGGTAGGCCAGTTTTGAGCCATCATGCATATCATTTTCTGCGTTCGCGAGCTTGTTGTTACGTCGTGATGACCAACTGGGCAGCTTTCATTTTATTCTTTGCAATCGCGATCCTTTCTCCGCTTTCGCGATGCATAAAGACCTGGGCAGCAAAATATATCTTCCAAATCCAGGGTTAGACCATTTTTATCATATCTTGACTATACAACTCAGTTTTGAGCAATTCTTTGTGGATTTTCAAGAAAATGATTGAGTAAGTATTCTTCATCTTTAATTAATAATTTTTCATAATTTTTACAATATTATTATCATGAAATTTGTGTTTCGAGTTGAAGAAAATGGAGGTTTTTGAAGAAAAGTATCAAAATGCAAAATCATGATTTGATGGACGAATTGGTATCAAAATTTGATAATTTTTGTATGGTTGAACTCGTATCGGAATGTGTGTTCGAATAATTTAAAATTTGTTGTGTGCCAAGGGGCGTGCGCGACGGTCGAATTTTGGGGTGATTGTTTGATTTTGTTAAAGATTGAGGTTTTATGATCCAGAATAGTTTCTTATAAGTTTTATTTATGCTTTGAAGTTATTTTGTGTAGATTTGAGCCATCTAGAGGTTATTTCACCCGAGTTCATTTAAAGTACCGGTTTGTCTTCTTCGAGGTAAGTATCTTGCCTAACCTTGTGTTGGGGTAATACTTCTTAGGATTTGAGTCTTATTTGCTAATTGTAGTCCGTGTACGGGAGGTGACGAGTACGTGCTCAAGCTTATTATTAAAAAGTTGGCCTTTTAGGGTTCTTATGTCCTTATATTCATTGAGTATGAAGTTCTTCTTAATATTATTGAGTTCCCTAATTACTAGTTTCACCTCTACATGCTTTAATTGGAATTAATTGCTCTATGATTAACTCTGATTGCCTATTTGACTTTTATTAACCTTAACTAAAGATTTTTACCACTTCTATGGTCATGCTATCTTCTCATAACTTCTTATCTTTAATTGAAGTTATTATTATCTCTCGTTTAATTGTTTAGCGTTAATTGAGGTTATGATTATCTTTTCACTACTTATCCTTAAATAAATTTGTTGTGTCTCCTCCGTGATTGCCTAATTTTAAAAGAAGTTAAGATACCATATATTCTAGTTGAAATGCCCTTATTTGATATTATTTGACTCGTGTTAGCTCGTTTATTCGTGAACTGTATATTATAGGATTGTTGTTACACGTTGTTTTCTCCCTTGCTGAGTTGTTCTTATTATAACTAGTATTCTCTGTTGTGGTTATTCCTTTTGAGCTAGTTCTACCGTTTCTTTGTGATCGAAAGTCCTTGAGTTGATTCACTTTCTGTACTCTTGTATTTTCTTTCATTATCATTGTTGTACTTGTTATTGTGATGCACGAGGTTTCTGCCATGCGGTTGTTGTTATTGGGTTGCATGAGGTTTCTGTTATACTATTATTACTTTTGATATTTGCACATGAGGCATGGCAAGGTAGAATATACATACATATATATATATATATATATATATATATATATGTATATATATATATATATATGTATATATATATATATATGTATATATATATATATATGTATATATATATATATATGTATATATATATATATATATATATGGGTGCGCATGCGGCGAGACAAGGTAGAAACATTGCTATGCACGTGTGGCGAGACAAGGCGGGCGCTTATCGTGTTAGCTCGTTTATTCGTGAACTGTATATTATAGGATTGTTGTTACACGTTGTTTTCTCCCTTGCTGAGTTGTTCTTATTATAACTAGTATTCTCTGTTGTGGTTATTCCTTTTGAGCTAGTTCTACCGTTTCTTTGTGATCGAAAGTCCTTGAGTTGATTCACTTTCTGTACTCTTGTATTTTCTTTCATTATCATTGTTGTACTTGTTATTGTGATGCACGAGGTTTCTGCCATGCGGTTGTTGTTATTGGGTTGCATGAGGTTTCTGTTATACTATTATTACTTTTGATATTTGCACATGAGGCATGGCAAGGTAGAATATACATACATACATATATATATATATATATATATATATATATATATATATATATATATATATATATATATGTGGGTGCGCATGCGGCGAGACAAGGTAGAAACATTGCTATGCACGTGTGGCGAGACAAGGCGGGCGCTTACTTTATTACTGCACATGTGGTGAGACAAGGTGAGTTGTGTCAGGGATTGATTAGCGATGACTTGTTATGGTATGGGAGCATTGTCGTCGTTGATATTTGTGTAGTGGTGCATTTACTTGTGTGAGTTTTATTTCGTGGGAAATTGCGGGAAACCATTCTACATGTTGTCCATTTCTTTTTCGATACTTACTAGCTAGAATGAACTATTTTGGAACAATAGCACAAAAATGTATGTGTTAGAGCACTCTTATCAGTTAAGGATGGATATTTATATTGCTGAGCATTAAATTGGCAAAGAGGGCAGAGGATGCCTAGTACTTAGGGTTTTGGAATTGGGACCCATGAATTGTGATATTTTCTGAGGTTTGGTACCTCGTGAAGGTTATCATTTAAAACATAGTATGAAAATTGTCATTTTTGGTTGAGTTGTTACTTTCCTTCCCTTATGTTGTGGTTACTGAATCAAAACTATGTTGCGTTCATCCTTCAGGATCATTAGTATGGTGTTCCACCGCGTTTTGTTGTTTTCCTTTCTTACTGGAAATTTTCGGATCATTTTGTCATTTATGCGTAACCATTATGTAGATATGATTCTCTTTTGTTTCTACCCTTATACTTGTATAGGTTATTTAGTCCAGTAGGTGTCTTGGCTGGTCCTAGTCACTACTCCACTAATGTTAGTCTTGATACTTACAGGGTACTGCTGGGTGTACTCATGCATATTCAGGTATTTGATTATTAGTAACTGCGCAGATCGTTGCCATGGAGATTCAAGGTAAACCTACTACCGTATTCGCAAGCTTCAGAGTCACCTTTTAGATTTTGTATTGTACTGTTCATCCTTATTTCTGAACAGTTGTATTAAAAAGTTTTGTAGCAAACACTCTATAGAGCTTATGACTTGTACCATCGGTTTTGAGGTTGTAAATTTTAAAAAGATTTCTATTTTGTTTGTTAGATGTTATTTAAATATTGATATTGTTCCAATGTTTGTTAGGCTTACCTAGACCCTAAGACTAGGTGCCATCACGAAATCCAATAAAGGGATATTTAGGCCATGACAGATTTTGATCATGGCAAGACATAGAAATTTTATATCTTCGGCTGGTTATAATTTCTCACAAACTCTATTAGAGTTATAATCAAATTTTATTTTCTTTGCTTGTATTTAAAATCAAATGATATAATTTCAAGAATTTAAAAGAGAAATGAGATTAAATTCTTACCTTAATCCAGAATGAAGAATTTATTCCTGAAGAAGATGGAATAATTTATAATCATCATGATCAATATTATGTACAAGTTGAGCACCATGTTATATGCAAATTTAAAATAACTTCCCTTTACTCAATTGGTTAGAGTCTCGTGCTAATAACATATTATAAAAAAAAATAAAGAGTATTGTAGGGAAAAGTAGAGAGAGAGAACTCTTATTGATCTAGGATGAATTGCAATAGAATTGAACCCTTATATTGTAGAAGTTAGCATTTTTGAAGAAAATTCATAAGTTTGGATTGAAGTGCATCAAAGTGATATCAATGTCCATTTGGGATTCTGAATCTAGGAATAGCTCCATATGGTGATTCTAGAGTTGGGAACACGACCGGAAGTCAATTTGAAGGTCCATAGATCGTTTTGAAGTCATTTGTCTAAAGATAGAAATTTGGAGGTTTTTGGAAAGTTTGACCGGATGTATTGTGTTTTGGGATTGGTTGGTAGGCTTGGTTGAGGTCCCGGGGGCCTCGGGCGCATTTCGGATGCTCAACGGATCGATTATTACTAGTTTTCTGGTATAAGTGCAGCAGGTTTTTACTCTATGTGATCGCATGAGAGGGTATGCAATCGCATAGAGCTAGAGTTGAGGAGATGGAACTTTGCCTATGCGATTGGAGGAAGTGCAATGGGATCGTAGAGGAGGAAAGGTTTGGGCTTATGCGATCGCATTGTTGGTGTTGTGATCGCACAGTGTGCGTTTGGAGGTTGGGATGCGTTTGGCTTGTGCGAACGCGGGAGCTTGCATGCGATCGCACAAATGGATTTTGGGAGGCATCATAGTTGGCCTATGCGATTGCGGAGCATTGTTTGCCATCACATAAAAGGGGTGCTTGGGTAGTGTTCTTCTAAAATCAGTTTTTGGCTCATTTCACTTCATTTCTTCCATGGGAGCCAATTTTGAACAAACTTTGGAGTGTCATTTTCATCACCAAGCATGAGGCAAGTGATTTTTACTACATTTTCGGTATATACATGGTTTATATATGGATTTAGACATGGAAATTGGTAGAAAACTTGGGGTTTGAGGGAAAACCTAAAAAAATTGTATTATTTGATTTTGACCACAATTTTGGGTATGGAATAAAGAGAAAATCATATATTTGAGTTCATGAGTTCATAGGTAAACTTTATTTTTGAAAAATTTCGGATTCCGGGCACGTGGGTTTGAGGACGTTTTTGTCAACTTTTTTATTGGGGTTAGGAATTGCGATAATTGAATTATAATGAGTACCTTAGCATATATTAATGGGTTTTCATAACTATTGGCTAGTTTTGGAGCTTTGTGCATCGATTCGGGTCTTCAGAAGGGCGTGGAATGCCTGTTATGGATCTTTGGTGCAAGGTGAGTCTCCTTTCTAACCTTGAAAAAGGGAATTGTCCCCATAGGTGAGTTCATTGGTTATGTGCTCCTATTTGTGGGGGCTACGTATGCACGAGGTGACGAGAGTCCGTGCGTAGCTACTATTATGCTATTGTTCTGGTAGTCTAGGACCCAAAAGCATGCTATAGTTGGAATATTTGCCGTCTTATGGACAACTTGTATTGCTTAAATCACATCGAATTAGTAAATGAATTCCGCAAAAGATCTAAGCTTCATTTCCTTAAATTGTTAATAGAGAATTACCTTTTATTTGAATAATCGTTTCCTGTTGACTTCTAGATAGACTGTTTCTATGTATTTATTTTTGGAGCAGGCCGAATGCCTCGGTTTATTAAATAGATGCATCTATATTTCGAGCCGTTCGACCCTCAGCTGTGTACAATTTATATTTTTGTTGGACCTGGCCGTTGACCTTGGCATGATATGCGCATGCTTACATTGTTTGCCTGAGAATCTTAAATGTTGATTTTGCCTTTCATGGCCTGACATAAATTAATAAAGGTAAGGAAAAGTAAATCTTGAAAATCCTTTATTATTTGTTAAAGGTGTTTACCTGCTTTCCAGCTTTGTGAGTTAGAACTGCTGTATTAATCCATGATTTCCTCATATTTTAGTATTTTAAGTCGACCTCTCATCACTATTTTTTTTAGATTAGATGGGATACTTGCTGAGTACACGTTGTTTCGTACTCATACTTTTCTTGTTGTGCATTTTTTTGCACATGTTTATATGTGGCTAGTGGCTTAGTGACATAGCGGCATGGTTGACACGGAGACTTGGCGAGCTATATTTCCTCGAGGCGACCCGAAGCTAGTATAGTATCTCTCAAAATTGTATTTATTCCCTATCCAATTATATTTCGGACAGCCGTTGTATTTTATTCAGTTTTTTTAAATATTGCTCATGCACTTGTGACACCGAGTTCTGGGAGGATTTTTGAATTATTTAGTATTAAGTCTGTTATCGACTTTATGTTCATTTCTGTAAAATGTCATTAGTTATTATTTAATGTATAAAGAAAAATGATTTCCGCAAATACAAAAATTGGAATTTAACTATGCAATCTTGGTTGGCTTACCTTACAACGGTGTCCGGTGCTTCCACGAACCTTTGTGGCTTTTGGGTCGTGACAAATTCTATTAGAGCACTAGGTTCCTAGGGTCTCACGAGTCATGAGAAAGTCTAGTAGAGTCTCGCAGATCGGCATAGAGACGTCTGTACTTATCCTCAGGAGGCTACATGACTGTTAGGAGTACTTCCTTTCTTGATTCCTTATCGTGCGATTTGTTTCCCCGAGGCTTATGCCTTTGTTTCTTTCCTACTCAATCTTATGCGATGCAAACCGCTTGTTATAAATAGAGAATTGAATAATTGTAAATGGTACCATAGATGTGGTGCGGGATATTTCACTTGGTATAGTTGATCAGACTATTTATCGTCGCTTTGTGGAAGAATATTCTGTCGTTTCAGCTCAGTAGTGGTACCTTTGAGGGCTCTAAGGCTAGGCACAAGTTGCCATGATGCTTAGAACAATTGTTCCACAGTATTGATTTGATGATGGGATTTTTGCCTACGTGTAAGGAAATGAATGACATGAGGGGAGGTTTACTCAGTGCATGGTCTAGAGATTAAGTAATTATTCCCGCCAACAGAAAAGAAATTGGCTTATGAATGTCCAGATTTGGGCTGATGGAGTAGCGAGGCCTGGTGTTGCAAGCGTAGTGGAGTTTTCTCCTATGATGAGGTGTCTTGTTCCGTATTGAATGTACTATGTTCGCCGGTGTTGTAAGCTTGTACAATTTGCCTTGGGAGCAGGAAATAGTGAGATAGTATTGAAGAAGAGACTATCAGAGATCGCACAGTACGACTGTTAAGAATTGAATCAGTGTTTTTAATGTCGACTACTCGAGAAAGATGATCTCCACAAAGGTTCAATTCAATAGCGTTTGTGGGTCCAAGAGCTATGATGAAGGAATTAATTTGAGGCAACAACGAAACATCAAAGGATGAGGAAGGACATGTGTGAAGCGTCAGGCGGTGTTCAAAAATTCTAAAAGGCCAGGTATATCAAGCGAAGGTCGAGTAGTTGATTAAGGAAGCGAGTTTGCCCAAAATGGGAGAGTGGCGGATTTGTATATGGGCTTTGTAGTAGGATGACCACGTACCTTAAGGAGAGTTCGGAGGGATTTGAGAATGTTAGTGATTGGCGATTGCGGTCTACGGATTTAATCTAAAGCATGGCCTATTATACGGCATGAAACTTGGTATAACGGAAATTAGCTACTTGAAATGAAGATGGATACAACATAACTTGTATGGGAAGGATGTCGTTGCAAATTTAATTAATGTCCACGAAGGGTGAAAGGACTTATGCAGCTAGAGGATTAGCTCAAACTTAGGATGGATTATTGATGTCATCGTGATTGTACCCAATACAGCTTCATTAGAAGATGTCGGAAAGTTAATTCCAAAGATGGGTTATTCCTTGTGACTAGGTTAGCAGTCGCGTGGATGGCGAAGCTTCCGTGAAGAATTGTTTTGGTTATACAACAAAGAGATCGGTTGTGCAAATGTGTTAGGTAATTCGGAATATAAAAAAGGGGTTTTACAGAAATATTTCGAGAACTTTGGTTGTTGATTGTGCATGGTTGTGTCAACAAGATATTAAGTATCCTGGCGAATTCTAGAGTTGTGTAATAAATGGCTTCAAGCCAATTAGAAGAGTCCCATCACCTATGATTGGGTTGTATGGTTATCTTCTTGTGAGGTTTCGGGTTATTAACGTATTGGTAAGTTATTTTAGAAATGGGAAAGAAGCATAAGTGGTAATTTGGGCAAATTGATTGTTAAAGGTACGCTATGGTTGGCCTTGTTGGCTCATGTTCAGACTTGGGTAGTATTTGTAACAGGTGTTCCGTTGAGAGGGTATGCTTATGCTAGAAGAAACATGGAATTGATTATATTCGGGCCAAGTCAGAGTAGGTGGCTCTCCACAATGGTCCTCGAGGACTCAAAGATAATGTGTGATGCCTAACGATTTCGAGCCTGTAGGTAGGGTTAAGAATCAGTCTTAATAGCAGCCTATGAGAAGAGGCACAAAATGCTCTATGATGTTTTGACTTGTGATGTAGCAATTGGGAAGTACAAAATGATTCATTGGATTTAAGATAGCATGGTCTTGTGAATCAAGGTTGCCCGGGGTGAGTGCGGATGGATTTATTATTATTTCCAAGGCAATCAGGGTAATTCGAAAGAAGATAGATTGCTTAGTCATAGATGAGTTGGCATATTGGTGGTAGATATCAGTTCTTTTAGCATGATCAAGTTATGCATGCGATTTGTGGTGATACATGAGAGGCTTGTCATCCACCGCAGTTGGTGTTAATCAGAAAGTATTCTACTATTGTGTCCTATTATGTGGAGGCGGGTACCAAAAGGGATTTGGTATCTTAGATCACTACTTAGGGGTTTTCATGTTCTATTATTATGATAATTCACCTGTGTACTGCTACGGTTCTCCAAAAGTCAGTTGAGTGGAAAGTTTTATATGATGAAGTGTTTGCCTAATAGTGGTTCAGAAGATATGACGAAAAGCGTGTTTAATCGTATGTCGGCATGATACGTGCAGTGAGCTGTATGGAATTTGAAGTAAAGATCAAGGTAACAGCTCAGTGTTGACAAGGATGTCACAAGCCCGGATGAGCAGGAGAGAAGTTTTGATGTTTAATGTAAGTTGGTATTTTCTTCAGAGTCACATGAGATCAGAGATTTGTAAAGAAGGCTTTACATTCTGGTTAGTGATTCTTGATCGATTTTCAGTGTTAGTATGGCCGGTGGTTTGGAGGTACGACCCAATTATCTGTTGTGGTAGGTTGTGGGAGTGTGTTCCACAGGAAGATTGTATAATTGTGGCAGGTAGTCACTTGATTGATTAAATACTTAAACCAAGTACAAAGGTTGTGATAATATCGTTGATTTGAGAATATATGCATGGAGGATACTCAGTCTATTGAGTTGTGGACTGCGAATGAATTTTCTTACTATGATGGATGTTCTTATGTGTCATGAGCGGAAGAGGAGTTATTATGGACATTGAAAGGTAATTAGCCTAGTTCAAGGTGATCAAAATCGACTTGAGGTCGGTGGATGGATTCAAATATGAATATGGGCTCTACATAGGGAAACAGTGTTCGTTTCAGCAATGCACTCCTCATGGAGGGGCAGTTAGAGTGTTATTTTGTTGTCAGATATTTCATGTAGTGATACATTGCACCGTGTGAGTTGTGAGACGGCTTGAGAAATTGCTTATGTATTGACGGTCCACGTAGAAATGATATTACCTGAGCAAATGGCTCTTGAGATTAAGATTGTTCTCGCACATCAGCTGTGCTCGCGTTTTGTAGCTTTTGGAACTATATGTTCCCCCAGGGACGATATTATGCACTTAGCGTCCTTGTGACCGAAATTCGGTATTTTTTTGTGATAAGCAATCTAGCTTGGTATGCATCTCCTTATGCGAATTCATTGTGCGGGTCAGGTGGCATATTGCCAGGGGTATGTCATTTGGATCGGATGGCATGCCGCTATTAAAATGTTATTTGGATCGAGCGGCATGCCGCCGTGGGTATATCAGTTGGATCGTGTTGCACGACGCAATAGTGTGATCTTCAGTATAGTTCCCCATATCAACTTTTATGTGTTTTATTTCCTATTTTCTAAGGAAAGCTCATATTAGCTGTGTGCCCGCGTCATATATATGATTCGCGAGCGGGGTAATTGAACTTCTGTTTGAGAGTTTGTTTTGCTTTTGCATTGCATTCTAATCGGTAGCCTATTTGCTCATTGTAGCATCATATGAGACTTTTGGTCATGTTAGGGTAGCTTATTACCGGAGCAACTCGTACTGAGTGAGACGAGATCATTGGATTTAGGATTAGTGCAATCTGATTACATGAAATATATTAAGGAGCAAAGATCATTATTTGGTTTAGAATGAGGTAATGATTCTTGTCAGAAGTATAGACTTAATGATTGGTTGATTTGGTAGTTGGTTGTAAATTTCTACATATCTATTCCATTGTGGCAGTATTGTAAGTGTTAGAGCAAGACCTATGTAGGTCACGAGGTGTAATAAGAGCTTCAGATTCGTGAAATTTCAATTTATTTGATCAGAGAACGTTATTGTGCTCTTGTGAATAAAGTGGTGCGTGGTGTGAATTCGGCAAAATTGTGCAGTCATGTTTGGGTAATATGTGTAGTGATCGATACAGTGTTCGTATGTTGGAAACAGGTCTGCACAGAATTCTGGATGCTGGATTGGGCTCTAAGGCTTAATTGCTTGAATAACAGGGACTATCTTCAAAATTTATTGAGCTAATGTACCCAACTGGGTTGTGGTAGCACGGGAAGGTGCATGAGGCGTTAAACAGTAATTTCAGACTACTTCAGTGTAGCTCTCAGCACGTTCGAGGACGAACGTATTTTTAAGTGGGATAGAATGTAATGATCCGACCGGTTGTTTTGAGCTGTAGCGCGTCGTTCAGCAGTCTGAGGCCATGAGCAGCCTCATTTTAGGTATTATGACTTGTGCGCATGGTCGGAATTGAATTTCAGGAAGTTCAGAGTTGATTTGGAAAGTGAATTCTTATTTCATAAGCTTTAAGTTAAAAGAATTGAGTAAGATTAAATTTTTGAGTAAATAGCCATGGAATCGGGATCTGAAGGTTCCACCAGGTTTTTATGATGATTTCGAACTTAGGCGTATGCCCAGATCGGGTTTTGAATTACACGGGAGCGTTTTGGAGCCTGTTGTGGAAGTTAGCGTTTTGGAAGAAATTTCATAAGTTTGGGTTGAGGTGCATCTGAGTGATATTGATGTCTTTTTGGAATGCCGAGTCCGGGAATAGATCCGTATGGCGATTTTGGAGTTTGGAGCGTGATCGAAAGTGAATTCGGAGGTGTGTAGGTCATTTTGAAGTCATTTAGCTAAAGATAGAAATTTGAATTTTTTTGCGAAGTTTTACCGGATGTGGACTTTTTCATATCGGGCTAGGAATCAATTTCGAAAATTGGAGTAGGTCCGTAATGCCGAATATGACTTGGGTGCAAAATTTGAAGTCAATCAGACGTGATTTGACGGGTTTCGGCATCGAATGTAGAAGTTTGAAATTCTTAGTTCGTCAAGTTTGAAATGGAGCGTGATTTATGATTTATGAAAAGATCTAAGCTTTATTTTCTTAAATTGTTAATAGAGAATTAACTTTTCTTCGAATAATCATTCCATGTTGACTTCTTGATTGATTGTCTCTGAGTGTTTAATTTTGGAGCGGGCCGAACGCTTCGGCATATTAAATAGATACATCAGTGCGCAATTTACTTTTCTGCTGGAGAGGACCGTCGACCTCGTCATGGTATGCACATGCTTACATTGTTTCCAGAGAATTTTAAATGTTGATTTTACCTTTCATGGCCTTACATAAATTGATAAAGATAAGGAAAAGTAAATCTTGAAATTTTTTTATTATTTGTTAAAGCTGTTTACCTGCTTTCCGGCTTTGTGAGATAGAACTGCAATATATATTGACCACTAGCAAGTGTTGAAGCTCACCTCTTGTCTCTACTTCTTTGAGATTAGACGGGATACTTGTTGAGTACATGTTGTTTTCGTACTCATACTACAGTTGTTGTACATGTTTATGTGTGGCTAGTGGTTTAGTGGCATAGCGGCACGTTTGATACGGAGACTAGGTGAGTTGTATTTCCTCGAGGCGACCTGTAGCTAGTATAGTCTCTCTCAAAATTGTATTTATTTCCTATCCATTATATTTCAGACAACCATTGTATTTTATTCGGTTTTTCTTAAAAATTTCTCATGCACTTGTGACACCAAGTTCTGGGAGGATTTTTTGATTATTTAGTTTTAAGTATGTTATCGACTTTATGTTCATTTCTGCAAAATCTCATTACTTATTATTTAATGTATAAAGAAAAATAATTTCCGCAAATACAAAAATTGGAATTTAATTATGCAATCTTTGTTGGCTTGCCTGACAGCGGTGTCCGGTGCTTCAACGACCCTTAGTGGATTTTGGGTCATGACAAATGCTATCAGAGCACTAGGTTCCTAGGGTCTAACGAGTCATGAGCAAGTCTAGTAGAGTCTCGCAGATCAGTACAGAGACGTCTATGCTTATGCTCGGGAGGCTACGGGATTGTTAGGAGTACTTCCTTTCTTGATTCCTTATCGTCCGATTTGATTCCCCGAGGCTTATGCCTTTGTTTCGTTCTTACTTAATCTTATGCGATGCAAACCGCTTGTTATAAATTTAGAATTGAATAATTGTAAATGGTACTATAGGTGTAGTGCGAGATATTTCGCTCGGTATAGTTTATCGGACTATTATCGTCGCTTTGTGGAAGAATATTATTTCGTTTCAGCTAAGTAGCAGTACATCTGAGGGCTTTTAGGCTAGGCACAAGTTTCCATGATGCTTATGAACAATTGTTCTGCAGTATTGATTTGATGATGGATGTTTGCCTACGTGTAGGGGTAGTGAATGACATGAGGGGAGGTTTACTCAGTGCATGGTCTATAGATTAAGTAATAACTCCCAGCAAGAGAAAAGCAATGGGTCTATGAATGTCCAGATTCGGGCTGATGCAGTAGCGAGGCTTGGTGTTGCAAGCGTGGTGGAGTTTTCTCCTATGATGAGGTATCTTTTTCCCAATTTAATGTACTAAGTTTGCCGGTGTTATTATCTTCTATAATTTGCCTTGGGAGAAGGAAATGGTGAGATAGTATTAAAGAAGAGACTATCAGAAATCGCATGGTACAAAAGTTCAGAATTGAATAAGTGTTTCTAATGTCGACAACTCGAGAAAGATGATCTCCAAAAGGTTTCATTCAATAGTGTTTGTGGGTCCAAGAGCTATGATGAAGGATATGATTTGAGGCAATAACTGAACATCAAAGGACGAGGAAGGACATGTGGGAAGCGCCAGGCGGTGTTCAAAAATTCTAAAAGGCCAGGTATATGAAGCGAAGGTCGAGTAGTTGATTAAGGAAGCAGGTTTTCCCAAAATGGGAGAGTGGTTGATTTGTATATGGGCTTTGTACTAGGATGACCACGTACCTTAAGGAGTGTTTGGAGGGATTTGAGTATGTTACTGATTGGTTATTATGGTCTGCAGATTTAATCTAAAGCATGGGCCATTATACGGCAGGATACTTGGTATAACGGAAATGAGCTACTTGAAATGAAGAAGGATACAACATTACTTGAATGGGAAGGATGTTGCTGCATATTTAATTAATATCCACGAAGGGTGAAAGGACTTATGGAGCTAGAGGGTTAGCTCAAACATAGGATGGATTATTGATGTCATGGTGATTTTACCCAATACAGTTGCGTTGAAAGATGTCGAAAAATTATTTCCACAGATGGGTTATACCTTGTGACTAGGTTAGTAGTCGCGTGGATGGCGAAGCTTCCGTGAAGAATGGTTTTGGTTATACAACAAAGAGATCAGTTGTGCAAATGTGTTAGGTGATTCAGAATATAAAAAAGTGGTTTTACAAAAATATTTCGAGAACTTTGGTTGATGATTGCGCATGGTTGTGTCAATAAGAGATTAAGAATCCTGGCGAATTCTAGAGTTGTGTAATAAATGGCTTCAAGCCAAGTAGGAGAGTCCCACTACCTATGATTGGGTTGTATGGTATCTTCTTGTGAGGTTTCGGGTTATTGACGTATTGGTAAGTTATTTCAGGAAAAGGAAAGAAGCATATGTGGTAATTTGGGCAAATTGATTGTTAAAGGTAGGCTATGGTTGCCATTGTTGGCTGATGTTTATACTTGGGAAGTAATCGTGCCGGGTGTTCCGTCGAGAGGTTATGCTTATGCTAGAAGAATCATGGAGTTGATTATATTCAGGCCAAGTCAGAGTAGGTGGCTCTCCATAATGGTCCTCGAGAATTCAAAGATAATGTGTGATGCCTAACGATTTCGAGCCTGTAGGTAGGGTTAAGAATCAGTCTTATAGTAGCCTATGAGAAGAGGCACAAAATGCTCTATGATGTTTTGACTTGTGATGTAGCAATTGGGAAGTACAAAATGATTCATTGGATTTAAGATAGCATGGTCTCGTGAATCAAGGTTGCTCGGGGTGAGTGCGGATGGATTTATTATTATTTCCAAGGCAATCAGGGTAAATCGAAAGAAGATAGATTGGTTAGTCATAGATGAGTTGGCATATTGGTGGTAGAGATCAGTTCCTTCAACATGATCAAGTTATGCATGCAATTTGTGGTGATACATGAGAGGCTTGTCAGCCGCTGTAATTGGTGTTAATCAGAAAGTATTATACTATTGTGGCCTATTATGTGGAGGCGGCTACCGAAAGGGCTTTGGTGGTTTAGATCACTACTTAGAGGTTTGCATGTTCTAGTGATATGAGAATTCACCTGTGTGTTGCTATGGTTATCCTGAAGTTAGTTGAGTGGAAAGTTTTATATGATGAAGTGTTAGCCTAATAGTGGGTCTGAAGCTATGATGAAAAGCGTGTTCTATCGTATGTTGGAATGTTAGGTGCAGTGAGTGGTATGGAATTTGAAGCAAAGATCAAGGTAATAGCTCGGTGTGGACAAGGATGTCACGAGCTCGGAAGAGCAGGAAAGAAGTTTGATGTTTAATGTAAGTTGGTATTTTCTTCAGCATCACATGAGATCGGTGTTTTGTAAAGAAGGCTTTACATTCTAGTTAATGATTCTCGATCGCTTGTCAGCGTTAGTATGGTCGGTGGTTTGGAGGTACGACCTAGTTATCTGTTATGGTAGGTTGTGGGAGTGTGTTCCACAGGAAGGTTGTATAAGTGTGGCAGGTAGTCACTTGATTGATTAAAGACTTAAACCAAGAATGAAGGTTGTGATAATATTGTTGATTTGAGAATATATGCCTAGAGGGCACTCAGTCTATTGAGTTGTGGACTGCGGATGATTTCTCTTACTATGATGGATGTTCTTATGTCTTATGAGCGGAAAAGGAGTTATTATGGATTTTGAAAGGTAATTAGCCTAGTTCAGGGTGATCAAAATCGACTTGAGGTCGGTGGATGGATTGAAATATGAATATGGGCTCTATATCAGGCCAAACGTTTTCGTTTCAACAATGCGCTCCTTATGGAGGGGAAGTTAGAGTGTTATTTAGTTGCCAGATATTTCATGTAGTGATACATTGCACCTGGTTAGTTGTGATATGGCTTCAGAAATTGCCTATGTGTTTACTGTCCACGTAGAAATGATATTACCTGAGCAAATGGCTCTTGAGATTCAGATTGTTCTCGCACCTTAGTTGTGCTCGATATTTGTAGATTATGGAACTATATGTTCACCCAGGGACGATATTATGCACTTAGCGTGCTTGTAACCAAAATTCGGTATTTTGTTGTAATAAGCAATCTAGCTCGGTGTGCATCTCCTTATGCGAGTTCTCTTAATGGGTCGTGTGGCGCATCACCAGGGGTATGTTATTTGGATCGGATGGCACGCTGCAATAGGAATGTTATTTGGATCGAGTAGCTCGCCGCCATGGGTATGTTAGTTGGATCAGGTTGAATGACAAAATAGTGTGATGTTCAGTACAGTTTCCCATATCTATTTTGATGTGTTCTATTTCCTATTTTCTGAGAAAAGCTCATGTTAGCTGTGTGCCCGGGTCATATGTACGGTTCGCAAGCGGGGTAATTGAACTTTCTTTTTAGAGTTTGTTTTGCTTTTGTATCGCATTCTAATCAGTTGCCTATTCGCTCATTGTAGCATCATATGAAACGTTTGGTCATGTTTGGGTAGCTTATTACCGGAGCAGCTCGTACTGAGTGAGACGAGATCATTGGATTTAGGATTACTGCAATCTGATTACCTGAAATATATTAAAGAGCAAAGATCATTATTTGGTTTAGAATGAGGTAATGATTCTTGTGAGAAGTATAGATTCAATGATTGGTTGATTCGGCAGTTGGTTATGAATTTCAACATATCTATTCCGTTGTGGTAGTATTGTAAGAGTTATAGCAAGACCTATGTAGGTCATGAAATGCAATGGAAGCATCGGATTCGTGGAATTTCAATTTATTTGATAAGAGAACGTTATTGTGCTCTTGTGAATAAAGTGGTGCAAGGTGTGAATTCGGAAAAATAGTGCAGTCATGTTTGCGTACAATGTGTAGTGATTGATACAGTGTTCGTATGTTGGAAACAGGTCTGGCACAGAATTCCGGATACTGGAATTGGGCTCTAAGGCTTAATTGTTTGAATAATAGGGATTATAATCAGAATTTATTGAGCTAATATACCTAACTGGGTTGTGGTAGCACGGGAAGGTGTATGAGGTGTTAAACAGTAATTTCAGACTACTTCAGCGTAGTTCTCAGCACGTTCGAGGACGAACGCATGTTTAAATGGGAGAGAATGTAATGACGCGACCGGTTGTTTTGAGTCGTAACGCGTCATTCAGCAATCTGAGGCCATGAGCAGCCTCATTTTAGGTATTATGACTTGAGCGCATGGTCGGAATTAAACTTCGGGAAGTTCAGAGTTGATTTTGAAAGCGAATTCTCATTTCGGAAGCATTAAGTTAAAAAAATTGAGTAAGATTGAATTATTGAGTAAACGACAATGGAATCGGGATCTGAAGGTTTCAGCAGGTTTTTATGATGATTTCGAACTTAGGCGTATGCCCGGATCGGGTTTTGAATTACACGGGAGAGTTTTGGCGCCTATTGTAGAAGTTAGCATTTTGGAAGAAATTTCATCAGTTTGGGTTGAAGTACATCTTAGTGATATTGATGTCTTTTTGGAATTCGAAGTCTGGGAATAGCTCCATATGGTGATTCTGGAGTTTGGAGCGCGATTGAAAGTGAATTCGGAGGTGTGTAGGTCATTTTAAAGTCATTTAGCTAAAGATAGAAATTTGAAGTTTTTTGAGAAGTTTTACCGGATGTGGACTTTTTAACCTTGTGAAGATTGCTGGTTTTCTGGTATAAGTGCAACAGGTTTTTACTCTATGCGATCGCATAGAGAAAGAGTTGAGGAGCTATAATTTGGCCTATGCGATCTCAGGAAGTGCAATGCAATCACAGAGGAGGAAAAGCTAGGGCTTATGCGATCGCAGGGTTGGCGTTGCGATTGCACAATGTGCGTTTGGATGCTGGGATGCATTTGGCTTGTGTGAACGCGAGAGCTTGCATGCGATCACACAGATGGATTTTTGGAGGCAACATAGTTGGCCTTTGTGATCGTGGAGCATTGTTTGTGATTGCATAGAAGGGGCGCCCCCGGCAGTGTTCTTTTAAAATCGAGTTTTGGCTCAATTTCACATCATTTCTTCCATGAGAGCCGATTTTTAGGACAACTTTGGAGTGTTATTTTCATCACCAAGCATGTGGTAAGTGGTTTCTACTAGATTTTGGGTATATACAAGGTTTATATATGGATTTATATATGGAAATTGGTACAAAACTTGGGGTTTGAGGGAAACCCTAAAAAATTTGTATTCTTGGATTTTGACCATAATTTTGGGAATGGAATTAAGAGTAAATCATATATTGGAGTTCGTGAGTTCATAGGTAAACTTTGTCTTCAAATTTTTTTTGATACCGGGCATGTAAGCCCGAGGGCGTTATTGTCAACTTTTCGATCGGGGTTAGGAATCGTTATAAATTGGATTATAATGAGTACCTTAGCATATATTAATGGGTTTTCATAAGTATTGGCTAGATTAGGAGCATTGTGCATTGATTCGAGTCTTTGAAAGGGCGTGGAATGCTGGTTATGGATTTTCGGAGCAATCTGAGTCTTCTTTCTAACCTTGTAAAGGGGAATTGTCCCCATAGGTCCAAAAAGCATGCTATACTTGGAATATATTCCATCTTATTGACAACTTGTATTGCTTAAATCACATTGAATTAGTAAATGAATTCCTAAAAAGATCTAAGCTTCATTTTCTTAAATTATTAAAAGAGAATTAGCTTTTCTTTGAATAATCATTCCATGTTGACTTCTTGATTGATTGTCTCTGTGTCTTTATTTTTGGAGCGGGTCAAACGCTTTGGCAGATTAAATTGATGCATCTATGGTTTGAGCCGTTCGACCCTCGACAGTGCACAGTTTACACTTTTCAATTGGAGCGGGCCGTCGACCTCGGCATGATATGCGCATGCTTACATTGTTTGCCTAAGAATTTTAAATGTTGATTTTTCCTATCATGGCCTGACACAAATTGATAAAGATAAGGAAAATTAAATCTTGAAAATTCTTTATTATTTGTTAAAGGTGTTTACCTGCTTTCCAGCTTTGTGAGTTAGAACTGCAATATAAATCTATCATTTTCTCACATTTTAGTATACTGTCAATTGACCACTAGGAAGTGTTGAAGTCCACCTCTTGCCTCTACTTCTCGGAGATTAGACGGGATACTTGCTGAGTACATGTTGTTTTCGTACTCGTACTACACTTGTTGTACATTTTTTGTTGTACAGGTTTATGTGTGGCTAGTGGCTTAGTGGAATAGCGGCATGGTTGATACAGAGACTAGGTGAGTTGTATTTCCTCGAAGCGGCCCACAACTAGTATAGTCTCTCTCAAGATTCTATTTATTCCCTATCCAATTGTATTTCGGACAGCAGTTATATTTTATTCGGTTTTTCTTAGAAATTGCTCATGCACTTATGACACCAGATTCTGGGAGGATTTTTGGATTATTCCGTATTAAGTGTGTTATCAATTTTATGTTCATTTATGTAAAATCTCATTAGTTATTATTTAATAAATAAAGAAAAATGATTTCCGCAAATATAATAATAGGAATTTAATTAGGCATTCTTGGTTGGCTTGCCTGACAGCAATGTTCGGCGCTACCACAATACTTAGTGAATTTTGGGTCGTGACACTATATATAGGGAAAAGTTACTTAGCCATAAAGTAACAAACATCCCTCTAAAATAATGAAATTCACCTTAAATACAATTTTGTTTATAATAAGCTTTAAATTGGCAAAGGAATTTTGTGATATTCAATCAAAATGTAGAGATTTATAATAATGATAGGAAGAAGCATTAAATTCTAAAAGAAGACAAAAAATTTGAAATAAATCTAATTTACTAATTTTTACTCCTTCCATTCTACTTTTATTAATATTTTTGCCCTTTTTATGGTTCACAATATTTGACTTTTTAAGATATCAACAAAGAATTTACTTCTTCTTTTATTTTTCAAAAGTTGCCCTTGGAATAATGAATCGGGGAATATTTTTTTCTCCATCATGTCCACTTTAATTAATTTTTTGACTTTTTGTAGCCCATAATATTTTATTTCTTCAAATATAAACAAATATTCTTTTTTTAAAAAAAATTGAATAAAAATTTATCCTTAGAATAAAGAGCCTTGGAGTATTTGTGTCTTTCAATGAACAAATTAAGGTTATTAAAAATAATTATTCTATTAATGAATGCCAAAAGATAGATTCCTTAATATGTGCGAAAGTAGGATCCCCTTTTGTAACGACACTTAATTAATATTATATAACATTTCATATTTCTCAAACAAAAAAAAAAACTAACAAAGGTCACTTAAAATGGAAAGGAATAAATGAAAAAATTAAAGTTAATATGATCAATTTTATTTTTAATTAATATTAAAATATTAATTTCTTAATATATATGAAAATAATAAAAAAATTGAAGTGGACCGAAGGGAGTAATTCTCCTTTTCCTAACAAAAAATTAATTAAAGAGTATGTGTTCAAAGATTTATAGCCTGATAGGCCAAGCTAAAAATTAATGTTTTTTCCAAAAGTGATTTTTGAAAGAGTAATTTTGAAGAAAAATAATTTGTGTTTAGTTAATCAATTTGAAAAGGACTTCGAATCATAATTTGTGTTTGGCCAAACTATTAAAATAAAAATTTATGTATCAAATTATAAATAAGGACATGAAAAGATTTGCTTAATAGTTAATACTATAAAAAATCACATATTTTTTATTAAAGATAATAATTATGTTTTTTATTTTATTAAATAAAGTATAAAAATAAAATTAAAAGAACTTTATTTTTTTAAGAAAAATTAAATATATCAAAAAATCATCCAATAAATATGAAAGTTCATTTCAAAAATTATTTTGTATTACTTAATAGTTTTACTAAGTAAGGTTATTTTGGTATATATAATATTTTGCAAAGGGTATTTTTGCTAGGAAGAAAAGTCAAAACTGCTTTTGATTTTGGGGAGAAGTTACTTTTTTCTACTTCCTCAAAATTGCTTCTACTTCTAGCCAAAAACACTTTTCTTCTGAATAAAGTTTGGTCAAACACCTCAAATTGAGTCAAAAAGCACTTTTCTCTAAAAAACACTTTTAGCCGTAGTGAAGCTTGGCCAAACAGGCTATTAATTTCATAGAGAGTGGTGATTTTCACAAAAAATGTCGCATCTCCTGAGATTCTCTGCTAGTTGATTTTGAGTTCGTTAATGTGAATTACCTGCTTTACATCTATTTCTGTCTTTTCTATTAATATTATTATTATTAATATTATTCTTATTATTCTTATTATTATTATTATTATTATTATTATTATTGTTATTAGTATTAGTATTATTATTTTATAGAATTACCTATTCAGTATGCTTATTATTATTATTATTATTATTATTTTTATTATTTGATGGAATTACCTGTTCAGCATTATTATTATTATTATTATTATTATTATTATTATTATTATTATTATTATTATTATTATTTGTCCATAAAAAGTAAAATTAGCAATATGAAAATAGATAGGTTAGAGGACGTATTTTTCTCTTTCAAAAATGCTTTCAGTGCACGTTAGTTAACGTACACTTAGCTTGTAGCCATGGAGAGAGGAGGAGGTAGAGGTAGAGGACGACCCCGTAAACAACCATTAACAGCATTATAGAACTTACTAGCAATAGTTAACTTACAAGTAATGGAGAAAACATCTCCATCAAACACTCCACTAGCTGCAGTTCAGAGCATAGATCTATCTACTAGAGGTTCTGCATGCTCAAATGGCTCAACATTGCACCAGTCTAATGTTTCTAACAAGCTAGATCAGGAATTCCAAGCTCCGATTGGACCAATATCAAATCCAGTGAAAGTAACAACCAATGGAACAGTTACCATGCAAAATCCAGCGCAGATCTAGGGTAACTCAATAGAAGAACCAGCGGAAGCAGTGGTAACAAGCAAAAAAGATGAAGGATATAAAAATTCATGGGCAACACTCTTCCAGAAAAACAGATATGCTGCAAATGATATGTCACTAGACTATATTCCACCTCTAATTATAGATGGGCAACCTATCGTTCAATTAGACTAATTAGAGGTAGAAGAGGAAGAGAACAAGTGGAAATGTGCATTGATTGCTTAGATTCTAGGAGAATGACCAGGGTATAATGCAATGAAGAGATACATCAACTTGCATTGGTCGTATGTACCAGAACTAAATCTATTCTATCACGATGAAGATTATTATATAATCAGATTTAAAACTATTAATGATGCTCATGAAATTCTATGTGTTGGACCTTATTCCATAGCTAATAGACCTATGATTCTGAAGTCATGGACCCCTGCTTTTAGTTTCTCTAAAGAATTTCCTTCTATTATTCTTTTATGGGTTAAGTTTCCCAAACTTCCTATGTCTTGTTGGGGAATGAGATCATTGAGCAGGATAGCCAGCGTATTTGGGAGGCCTAATTTTGCTGATGAGTGCACAACCAAACAAACTAGAGTTTCCTATGCTCAGATGCTAATAGAGATCAATGTTACCAAAGAGTTTGCAAATGAAGTATGGGTGGTGGATCCAAATGGGAAGAAATTCTTGAAAAGTGTTACCTACTGAACCTACTTTTTGTGAGAAGTGTCAAGTAGTAGGGCACAAATGTTTAGCCCAAATGAGACCTATTACACAACAACCTAATCAAGTAAAAAAACCAAACAGGAACAGAGAACTAAGGCCCCAGTCCCTGTAGCACCTATTCAAAGAGAAACAACTTCACCTGAAGCTCAACAGGTTACTGTTAGTAAAGATGTCCAGAGTCCCAAAGAAAGCTATGATCTACCAAGTTTGGTTCCAAATGCTGAAAGACAGGAAGACAAAGGAAAAAAAGTTCAGAGTCTAGAATTGAATCTCATTAACTTTCCTCCTTTGTCGCCCATTCCTGAGAGCAGTATATTTGAAGTAATATTCAGTGGCAAATTTGAAGTACCACTTGGGGATAGAGGTGGACCAAGTAATCAACAATGAAGTGGTTGTTCTGGAATATCAGAGGTGTAAATAAAAGGTATAAACAAAAGGAAGTTAGAGAGTACATCAATAACAATAAAATAAAGCTAGTAGGATTAGTAGAAAGTAAGGTAAAAGAG
Organism: Nicotiana benthamiana; assembly: GCA_034376525.1. Classification (NCBI taxonomy): domain Eukaryota; kingdom Viridiplantae; phylum Streptophyta; class Magnoliopsida; order Solanales; family Solanaceae; genus Nicotiana; species Nicotiana benthamiana. The sequence continues at coordinate 73,487,319 of CM067332.1, forward strand.
GATAATGCTCAAAGAATTTCAAATCTTCTTGTTCCGGGATGGAGTATGCTAACTAACTATAATGAAGCTAGAAATGGGAGGATATGGATTCTATGGAATACTAACCTTCTTAATGTTACTGGGCTTAATGATGATCCTCAAATGATTCATTGTCTTGTTAGAAGTGTAAGTGGAGATATAGAAAGCTACCTCACTATTGTTTATGGTTTCAATGGGATAGAAGAAAGAATATCTCTATGGGACAATTTGTAGCAAGTTTCAACAGGTATCACATATCCATGGCTTGTTGCAGGAGATTTTAATGCAGTATTATGTCCAAATAACAGACTATCTTGTAATCCTGTTAGTTATTAAGAGATTCAAGATTTTTGTTATTGTATTCAGCAAGCAGGGCTTTCAGAATTGCCTTGGAAGGGAGACTATTATACTTGGACAAATAAACAAGCTGGAGCCGATAGAGTATGTAGCAGATTAGACAGAGTTTTTGGCAATTATGAGTGGATGATGTCTTGGAGCCAAGTGGAGGTAATATATGATCTACCTCAAATTTCTGATCATAATCCTACGATATTGACTCTAACAGTTTCTTCTTGGAAAAGGATGGTTCCTTTTAGTTTCTTTAATATATAAGGGGATCATGAAGATTTCCATCTGATTGTGGCAGCTATATGGAACTCCTCAAATTATTTTGGTTCCCTGAAAGCATTATGGGCTAAGCTTAAAGCATTGAAAGCCCGTCTAAAGGCTTTTAATGCCAAAGATTTCAAGGGCATTACTCAGAGGATTGAAAAAGCTAGAGTGGATCTGAAATAAGTTCAAAAGCGACTTGAAAATACCTATTCTGATGGCTTACTACATAAGAAAAAAGAGACTACTCAATCTAGAAAAGTGGTCTTTAATTGAAGAAACTGTGTTGCAGCAGAAAGCAAGAGCAAAATGGATTTAACTTGGAGATTCTAATTCCAAGTATTTCACCGCCGTTTTGAAAGAAAGGTAACAAAGAAAACAGATCATAGAAATTACAAATGGTCTAGGTGATTGGGTAACTAATCCTACATGTATCAAAAGAGAGATTCTGGGATTCGATAAGGCACTCATGGGATCAAGAGCTAAATCTCTTCCTGATATAAATAGAATATATATGACTAATGGTCCCACCCTATCCCAGCAACAAAAGATGGATCTGTGTGCAGAAGTAACTGACACGAAAATCTTGGAGAATCTTAAAGCCATCCGAGATAATAAAGCTCCAGGAATTGATGGCTATAATGTAGTTTTTTTCAAGAAAACCTGAAGTATCATAGGCAACCAAGTCAAAGAAGCTATCAAAGAGTTCTTTTTAACTGCCAAGATGTATAAAACAGTGAATTGCTCCACCATCACCCTAATACCTAAAGTCACCAAGCCTACCATAGTCAAGGAATATAGACCAATTGTTTGTTGCTCAGTGCTGTATAAAATGATATCCAAGATCTTAGTTTCCAGAATGCAAAAGGTCATGCCAACCATAATATGTTAAGCCCAAGCTGGATTTGTTCCTGGCAGAAACATAGCTGATAATGTAATTCTGGCTCATAAACGAGTCAAATCTTATACTAGAGCCCATCTATCCCCTAGATGCATGATTAAAATCGATATTCTAGAAAACATATGACTCAGTAGAATGGATTTTCCTACAATAGGTGATAGAAGAGATTGGATTTCCTATCAGATTCATCAACTGGACTATGGAATGTATAAAAACAGTTAGCTATACTGTTCTTGTAAATGGAGAATCTACTAAAAATTTTATAACTGCCAAGGGACTGAGACAAGGAGATCCTATTTCTCCTTTCTTATTTGCAATAGTAATGGAATATTTGAGTAGGTCATTGGCTGAGCTGGGCAAAGAGGCCAAATTCCAATACCATCCCAGATGCAAAAAATTCGGTATCACTCACATGAGCTTTGTGATGACCTCCTTCTATTTGCTAGGTAAAAGCTTAGTATATTTTCAGAGGCTTCAGGACTACAAGCTAACCTAGGTAAAAGCTTAGTATATTTTGGTGGAGTAAATTAGGAAGTGAAGAAATAGATTTTAGATCATCTTGGATTTTTTCAAGGAGAGCTACCATTCAAATACTTATGCGTCCCTTTATCCACTAAGAAAATTGCTTTGATCTAATGGAAACCTTTAACTGAGAAAATCACTGCTAAGATCTCTTCATGGACAGATAAGAAGTTATCATATGTTGGTCGAGTGCAACTAATCCAAGCTATGATTTTTTGCATTCAAGCCTACTGGGCTCAGTTGTTCATCCTTCCCGTTAAAGTACTGAAGATGATTGAGGCTATATATGGTGAGGCAGCAACGCTATCACTAAGAAAGCATATGTGTCATGGGAAAGAATGTGTACCCCTAAAATTGCTGGTGGTCTGAATATTGTAAACCTTCTTCTACGGAACAAGGCAGCAATTGCAAAATTATGTTGGGATTTAGCCCATAAAGAAGACAAACTTGGGGGCGCAGTTTTACATATAGCGAGGAATGCAGTGATGGTTGGGATGCAAACTTTGTATTTTTATAACAAAAGAATGGAAAGCTTCCAGCGCATTTTGACAAGCTTATGTCAAATTCGTTTACTTGTTTCCGAACAACTCTACCATGTGCAAGTTCTTATTATTTGTCTGAGTCTCTCTGTATGCTAGCTTCAGTTCATTCCATGTTTTATCCAGCAGTGTGTTAATGTCAAGTGAATAAATAACTATCCATTGAGAAATCATAATGGATGTACAATTGCATGCAATGCATGTAGTCACTGCTCAATTTACAAATGTATCACATATGTTATTTGTATCGAACTTTTCTTCTTCTTTGTCGATTAACATTCGTCATTTTTAAATTTTACAAAACGAAAATTTCAATTATCTTATATTTTTTGAAGTGCTCCAAAAAAAGAACTTTTCTTGTTATGTGTTAGATACAGAACTCTTAAAGAAAAGAATTATCACATTTCATAATGCAAAGATTGCTTTATTATATAGCATGTCTTCCATTAAGCATATTATATGTAAAATCTGATTCAATAGTTAATACATTAGGGTACTACTCTAGAATAATTATATATGGGAATAGGTTGGCATTATCTCGACGTAAGTTGCATGAATTCCACTATAATCTGTTATTATAAAGTTGAATGTTGCTGGTTGCTATAATTACTAAGAAATCATATTACATGGGACCAAGTTATTTAAGGATAAAATTCGAAGAGCTGTATCAAGCGACAAGAGAGTAAACAAAAAGAATTAATGAATAACTAGGAGAGACAAATTTTGGGTTGACCTAACAAAACTAATGCAGAAGGAGACTTGGAAGGATTAAACTATAACTATGTCCAACTATCAAAATAGCAACAATCACGCTATATTGTAATTCTTGACAAATAGATATGAATTTGAGTAAAATTCAAGCAATACTACTTCGCGGCTTATCGATGCAAAGAACTCTATGGAGAGGAAACAATTGACCCTGCATTTGAGATCTTGTTCACATGATTTGTGTTTGCAAGAAGGCAATCGCTTGTTTCCTCTCAATTTTTGAGGCATCATAGCAACAACGGTCCTTCTTTTTCGGCCATTGTCATATGGTCATGGATTTTGGCATCCTTACCATGAGCTTCCTTCACTGAATGAAGATTCTAACATAGAGAGATAGTAGAAATTACATAAAGAATTTACTTTAGCGGTTAATTGAATGAGAAAATAGTGGAACCGTATATGGACAACAAGCAGACACATTTGGTCAAGGGACACTTGTGGAAAGACACACTAACTCGAGCACATAAATTCTAGATGTCGCAAATGATTAGGATATTGTTGTTGTTAACATGTTGAGTAGCTTCTCTTCTTTTACTGTAAGGACCCAGCTGGTCGTCTCGATAGTTATAGCCTTATTCCCTCATTTTTTGCTCCTTTTCTGATCTACAATATTTATATAACTTACCGGGTTAGTTGGTTCAACAAAGTACGAAGTGAAGAAATTTGACGGGGGTTCTAGTTTCAGTTGATAGAAGATATTTCAGAATGAATTGAGACACTTAGTCTTAAAATTAAAAGCTTAAGTTGAAAAAGTTGACCGGATATTAACTTATGTATATACGATCTCAGATTTATATTTTCATGGTTCCGTTAGCTCCGTTAGGTGATTTTGCACTTAGGAGCATATTCAGATTGTGACTTGGAGGTCCGTAATAAAATTAGGATTGAAATGGCGAAAGCTCTAATTTTGAAAAGTTTAACCGGGAGTGAAATTTTTGATATTGGGGTCGGATTAAATTTTCAAAAGTTGAAGTAGGTTTGTGGGATCATTTGTAGCTTGTGTAAAAAAGTTGAGGTCAATGAAATATGATTTGATAGGTTTTGACGTTGTTTGTAAATTTGGAAATTCCAAATCCATCAGGCTTGAATCCATGTGCAATTCGTGTTTTTATGTTCTTTGACGTGATTTGTGGGTCTAACTATGTTCGTATCGTCTTATAGAACTTGTTAGTATGTTTGGTTGAGGTCTCGGGGGCCTTAGGTTGATTTCAGGTGGTTAACGGATCAAGAATTGAAGTTGGGAGACTGCTGAAGTGCAGTTTCTAGTTTGGTCAGCTGATATGTTTTCCTTATACGCGGTAGCATGGACAGGTCTGCGATCACGTAGGCATAATAGGTCACTGATTGAGTTTTGTCTACGCGTTCACGAGTAGAGGGCTGTGATCGTGCAGCTGTGGGAAACAGTGTATCGCGAATGCGTGGGCTAGGTCACGTTCACGAAAAGAGAGTTAGATAGGAGTTGGGACCCTGCATTTTGTTCATTGCGAATGCGTGAGGTCGTTCATGATCGTGTAAGTCAGAGGGTCAATTCTTCCCATTCACGTTGAGATTTTGCATTTGCGTAGGGTTAAATTATGGGGCAGTATAGTTGTTCTTCGCAATCGCGAGGTATGTTCCGCAATCACAATAATGGTATATCTAAGCTGAATAAATAATTTTAAAATGAGGGTTTCGAGTTCATAACATAAAGTTAATTAGGGAGCTCCGTAGAAGGCTATATTTTGAGTTCTTGCGTGGGTGTTTGGGTTAAGTGATTCCTATGTAATTTTTGTCAATTTCCATAATTATTCCTTTAATTCTATCATCTAATTGTGATTTGGGTGAAAAAAATAGGGAAAATGTGGAAGAGTTCATGGGAAAGATTTTTGAGGTATTGAATGAGATGTTGTTAATGGATTTGAGTAAATTTGATATGATTAAACTCGGGACTGAATGGGCTTCAGGTTCTGTGACTTTTGTCGGTTTCAAGAAGTGGGCGAGGGAGGGAGGGGGGGGGGGGGTTGAGACGATTTCGAATTCTGAGCTATAATTTCATAATTTCTTATAGAATTAATTCCATTAGCCCATATCAAATGCATTGTACTGCTTGTGGCTAGATTCGGGTCGTTTAGAGCCCTATATGCGAGGAGAGAGTTTATTGGAGTAGAGTTTTGCCCAGATTTAGGTAATTAGCACTTTTAAACATGGTTGTAAAGGTTCGAAACCATGAATTATGTGTTATATGATTGGTATTGAGGTGACGCACATGCCAAGTGATGGGCGTGCCAGCGTGCACCGCGTGAAAGAGATATGGTCGATTCCAGGGCACTTTAATGTGATCCTATCTTGTTGATATCCGTGTTTTCACCATGTCCGAGCTGTCAATCATGCTAGATATAATGTTTTGGTATGCTGGTACAATTGAGACCCATAATAGTCGTTTCTTGCTATTAACATACTGATCTCATTGATATTTTTTATTTTGTCATGTTAATTCATTTCATATGATATCTCAATCTCTAGTCTCTATTGGTATTGTTGATACATCATATCATCATCTTAGTCTCTTATTTTTTATGAAGCGCTCCAAAAGAACAAAACTTTTCTTGTTCTGTGTTAGATACAACACTCCGAAAGAAAAGAATTATCACATTTGATAATACAAATATTGCTTCATATTTTTGGAAGTCCGAGTCTTCTCGTGAGGATGACACACTAATCCTCCATATCGTCTAGCAAAATAATATTTAGTTTCACTATATAGCCTGTCTTCCATTAAGCATATTACATGTAAAATCTGATTCAAATGTTAATACATTAGGGTACCTTCTAGTTGTTGTAGAATCATTATATAAGGGAATAGGTTGGCATTATTTCGATGTAATTCACATGAATTCCACTATATAATCTGTTGTTATAAAAGTTGAATGTTGTCAGTTGCTATAATTACTAAGAAATCATAATAAGATAGGACAAAGTTATTTAAGGATAAAATTCAAAGAGTACTAGAAATCCGGAATTTCAAGATGTTCTTTTAAATATAAGCGATCAAAATTGGTCGCTAATTTTTAGTTTTTTTTAGTAGAATAGCGACTAAAATTGTCTCTTTTGAGAAAATCTATGTTAATTAGCCCAAAAAAATATTTTAAATAGAAAAGAGACCAAAGTTGGTCATTTTTTTGGATATAATTTTGACAGAAACTGCTTATTTTGGCAGCTATACCACCTGCCAGCATACCAAGTTCCCTATTACAAGGAACAAAAATAACAATACCAACAACAAACCCAATAACAACAACACAACAACAACATTAGCAACGACATTAAAACCAATGAATTATAAAGTTCAATAGAACTAACACATTAAGCTAACAAAACTAAGTTAACGCTTATTACACTACTGAAAAATTGGTCTACGATAACAGCGGCAAAACTATTCCCACAGACTGATAATCCATTGCCATAGGGATGTTGGAACGGTTTAAAGACCGTCACATCAGTCGGCGTACCCATAAGCCTACTAGAACGGTTCTTGCAATGATTTGCATTGTTGGAACGATTATTTTTTTAATTGGAATGGTTTAAAACCATTACTGTATTGTTTATACAACTGGTTTTAATCGTTACCATATTATTTAAAGCAGCACTTATATAAGCTATTGCTACAGTTATGTTGGTTATAGCCTCAGTTTCTTTTGGCTATCATAACGGTTATATTTGTTTTTGGAAAAGTTTATGGGACCTATTGCAACTGTTTACATTGTCTATTGGAATGCCATTTATGTCCTATTACAATGGTTTACATTCTCTACAGGAAATCTATTTGTGACCTATTGCAATGGCTCTGGTAGGCTATTTTATCAGTTCAGTTAAAACCAAAATATAGCACCTAGTATAAATATATATATTTATACATATAATAAATTATAATGACGCTAAAATTTAAATACATTATAAAATTAAACTATTAATAATAAAAAATTATCGATAACGCAAATGTTCTACCCCATGAGTGCACAAATTTAGTTCATTTCAAGAGCTGTAAATAAGTTTCAGAAAGTGTTGGTAACAAAAGATTCCTTCAACATTCATCTATAACAATATAAAATTCATTTCATGTAAGGTCTAGTTCTTCATCATCTATTTCTTGATCTACTCCACCTACAAAACAGGATAAGTAAAGTTATTACCAAAATAAACCTTGCACGGATAAGTAAATAACTAAATACAAAAGAACTAAACCATATATATATACATATATATATATATATACATATATATATATATATATATATATATATATATATATATATATATATATATATATATATATGTATATATATATATATGTATATATATATATATATATATATATATGCACACAAATTTAATGACTAGAAAGTAGAGTTTCAAAATCTAGACTATGGAATGTGTAAAAACAGTTAGCTATACTGTTCTGGTAAATGGAGAATCTACTGAACCATTTAAAGCTGCAAAAGGACTTAGACAAGGTGATCCTATTTTTCCTTTATTATTTGCAATAATAATGGAATATTTGAGTAGAACATTAGCTGAGCTGGGGAAAGAGGGCAAATTCCAATACCATCCCAGATGCAAAAAATTATGCATCACTCATATGAGCTTTGCTGATGACCTCCTTCTATTTACTAGAGGAGACCTAGCTTCCGTTGTTGCTAGGTACAAATATTTCTCCCAATTCTCAGAGGCTTTAGGACTGCAAGCTAACATATGTAAAAGCTCAGTATATTTTGGTGGAGTAAACTGGGACGTGAAGAAACAGATTTTAGATCATCTTGGATTTGTTCAAGGAGATCTACCATTCAAAACATAGTGTGAGCATGTGATGTTTGCCCTGTTAAGACGACTCATATCGGACTCTCAGGTTTAGGTTTTTCCTTAAATATTTGTTTAAGATTTAGTTTTAGAATTTAATCACATATGTCAGTGTGTTTTCATTAATGCATGCATAAAATTATAAAATACACAAAAATTGCATCGGCATTTAGGATTTAGTTTTCATATTTTTTGCTATGTTAATTGGTAATTAGGTTTATTTTTGAAAAATACAAAAAAGTGATTAGTGTTTCCGGCATTTTAATTGTGTCGCATTTTTGTGTTTAATTTGTTGCGTTTTTATTTTTGTGTTGCATAAATAGACAATTATTAGTCTAACTTAAGATAATTAGGAGTTTTGAAAATACAATTAGGAATTAATTAATAAAAAAAGAAAACAAAAAAAGAGAAGAAAGAAAGAAAACAATACAAAAATAATACATATACATACAATCACCCAGGCTGGCCACAATTGGGCTAGACCTGGCGGGCCCAAATATTTTTTTCCTTGTAAATAACCCCTTTGCGCAGCCCAAAAACCATTCCCTGACCCAGTCCGTGTATAGACAACCCAAAATTATGCCGTTTTGGGAAGGCCCATCACAACCATTGATTAGCTAATCATCCCACGGCCGTGAAAATCCCAACAAAATAATACATATATGTCCAAACGTTCCTAATAAACTCAGAGTCCAAACAAGCCTCCTTCCTTGTACATACACTCTGGTGTATCGACCACCCTTGACCACCCCTGACCACCCAATAGCCACCCTAATGCCGCTGCCGGAAACCGCCTCACAGCGGCGGCCGGTCACCAAACCTTCCCAAGTTTACACCATCAAACCACCACAACCCCCTCTTTTCCGTCCTGTGGTTGATTTCCGTCGAACAAATCCCTAGCTTCTCGAAAATTCAAAAGTAAGGTCGTTGGAACCACCGACTCCCACGACTCTGTTCCAAACCTCCCCAACTTTACACCGTAGGACCACCAGGACTCTCCCCTTCCCCGTCTCGCAATCCATTCCCTTCAAACAACCCCATCGTCTCGAATCTTCAAAAGAAAGGTCGTCGGAACCCCCATCTCCGGCGACCCAACTTCTAACCCATCCAAAATTACACCCCTGAAACAATTCACCCTCCTCTTTCCAACCGTGCATGTCACATCCTTCGAATCCTCCTGAAACATTTTGAATATTGATTTGAAGGCTAACCCTAAAACTCAAATCCACCGGACTCCGGTCAGACTCATCTCTGGCAGTTCCCGTCCTTTTCCCTCCCCGACCAAGCCACCCACAACCCCCAAATACCACTAACAATCGAGGAAACCTTGATTTGAGACCTCACTTGGTCTCAAAATCACAGAATCCCAGTCCTCAACCCCTAAAATCCATCATTCCAAAATGAGTTGCCTTAGATGGTTAGAAATCTCTATGGATGAGGCCTGAAACCAACCGATTGATATCAAGTTGGATTTGCGTGTGTAAAATCTAAGTCTTCTATCATTTCCTGTATATAATTTTTTTGTTTCTTTTTAATTGTTAGATGTTTTGGTTTCTTCTGAATGATTAGTTGTCTTTCCACAATCTCATCTGAAATAGGTTAAACAGTCAGCTCTACTTCCTATATGCCTTGGTTGTTACTAGTCTGAATTCCCTTCGTCTCTTGAGCTGTTTTGGTTTCTTCTGAATGATTTTTTTCAACAATCTCATCTGAAATAGGTTAAACAATCAGCTCTACTTGCTCTATGACTTGGTCGTTACTAGTCTGAAATCCCTTCGTCTCTTGAGTGGTCTAATATCATGTTAATTATAGCCCCCTGACTCTGAAATCCTGGATTGATCATTCTTCAGTAATGTTTGTTAATAGTCATCTCCTGATTTTTATTTATTTCATTCCCTGGTACCCTAATAAGTTTCGGTAGGTGTTTATATTTTGATCATGTTTGTGTTACTGAGTGATTGTTTTCATCTTCAGTACTTGCATGTGTTAGGCTAATTTGTTGTTGATATTAGCCTCTACTTTCTTGATTTGATTCATGAACTAAGTGCTCAATTCCTGTTATTTGTTTATCACTCTCAAGTTTTACTGAGTTCTTTAATGGGGTTATTTCTGTAAGTTAAGCATCAATGGATGGTTTCCCTTTTCTGATCATTTTGATTCATTGGTTTTTAACACTGAATGATCATCCCGAATAATGTTTGGTTACTATGAAACCGAAATTAAGGCACTTGTTAAGACCCTAATTAGTTTAGGATAATTTTAAACTTTAATAAGCCTGTTAGTCCAAGACTAAATTTGACCCAAAACTTGAACATAATTGACCTGGGGTCAATTATAACCAAACTATATGACAAACTAAGGTGAAAACTTCAGGTTGGTTAATTAGGAAAAGAAATAGGTACAAGGGGTATTTGAGCTATAAAAGAATCTGGTAATAACCCCTAGAACATTCTAGTGAGGGACTTAGGCACAATTTCAGCCTCAAACTTGAGTCACAAGTTAGGAAATGAAGGACCATTTCGGAAAAGTTTAAATCTGAATCAGGGACTAAAAGGAAAAACAAGGAAAAAGTGGTGCCCTAAGGCTCTACTATAAAAAGAGACAATCTGAACATCTCTAGGGACTTTTTTTTTGAATTGTAGAAGAAAACAAATACATATTAGTCCTTCCTATATCCTTGATAAACAATCAGAATTGTTCTTATTCCTTTGAGATTTAAATTCTCTCAAAAAATCTACTGAAATTCTGAGTGTACTGTTCGATTAGCTGCTGTTTTGCTTGTTGATTAATCTTATTTACTCATAGCTTCTTTTCATTGCTGAATTCCATGTACATTTCGATGTCCATTAATGTATGAGATCAAGAAAAATATGTTCCTAAGTGTGATGATCTGCGTGTGTTATTTTTCCTTTGAATCCTTACCCGGTTTTCCCCTTCTTTAGTTTTAATATGCCAAATGACAAGATAATTACCTTGTAGTAATTAGACATTTGTATTGGTTAATTTTTGTAACAACTGGAAATTGGGACTGATTTATCTTGTAATATCTGGTCATTTGAACTACTATTATTTTAGATATGTATAATTAGTAGTGAGATTAGCTAGTGGTAAGGCTATTTCAAGTGTTTGTTTCCTGTTTTGCATAGAAATATGGGATTTAGGAGATGTCATCTTGGTAATCACTCGAAGATTAGAACATTGTGTAGCATTTTGATTCATTTAAGTTTCAATACATTAGAAATGATTCGTTTTAGATTTATTTAACATGTTGTCATCAGAATCATAATCGAATTTTGGAAACTGGATTCGTATACTTTGACAAATGAGAATATGAATCATTTAGTTCATATTTAATACTGAAAACTGATATAAAACAATCATTAGTATCTTCTTTGTGAACGTTGTTGATAGTTAGTCATGTGTATAATTTCAAACCAAAAGAAACATCACTAAGATTTATTGGTAATGGACTCCTCCATCCAAACTATCGCTGGGCCTAATTGAAAGGCCTAGTAGTGGCCAGATACAATGTATGTTTCTGGGCTGGCCAAAATTTTAGGCTCAGCGTGTGTAATCAGCCATGAATGAGGCTGAAATGCAAGTATTAATTTTTCAGAATATGCTACCCATGTATAAATGATTAGGATGCTTAGGCACAAGCATGACAGGGAACTTAGTATGCATTAGAACGTCCTTATAAAGTAAGGTGAGCCATATTAATCTAATCAAATACCATGCGATGGCTCCTTGCTTCATTAAAATACATTGAAAAATAGAAAGTGTCATTTAGAAAATTTCACGACCTTCTACGAATTTTGAAGGCGCGAAGTTATTAATAAAATACCTTCCTAAATTCGGGAGCACATTTATGTGACCCAAATCAAAATCTCAATGGAGTTAGAATATGTCTAATAATACGTGCGCATATATGTGACGTGATTTGCGATGTGTTTTAATAACATTGTAAATTTTCCTAAAATAAATGTCAAAAGCGGGTAATAATTTAAAATTGCATTATAGGTTAAACAAGTGAAGAATATCAGGTTTCTAGAAACTTATATTGAGTTTAAGTGACCGTTCTAGAACCACGGGATATGAGGGTTCCTAACACCTTCCCTCGGGTCAACAGAATTCCTTACTCAAGAATTTCTGGTTCGCAATTGGGTAGTCGAAATTTTCTCGATTTGAGATTTTATATAAACCGATGACATGGGACACAAAAATCCAAACTCATCCCAAGTGGAGACTCTTTCAAATAAATAATTAATCCCAACTCGAATAATGTCACTTTAATTGGAAAAACTCCATTACGCGTGTCATCTTTCGGGGAAACACGTTGAAGTAAAAAAGGAGGTGTGACATCTCTGGCGACTCTACAGGGGAGTGAACCCAGAATCTATGGTTCAGGGTTCAAGAATTTGAGCTTACAATAACTGTTATATTTGGCTACTTCTGATTTTCTTACATGTTCCGTGCTAAGTGGCACATGTTTTACCGTTTTGATATTGTCTGAACTGTACATATAAACTGCTACGAAACCCTTCACTTCGCACCTCCAGGGATGTGCTTACTGGCTGAGACTCCCTATTTTGTTAGTGTCTTACCCTGAAATAAGAAAGAGGCCGGACAAGTTACTAAGCCAGATGGCCTTTTGGTTTCCGGTACGTAGCCCCCTCCTCGACTCGAGTTGTCCGCTGGGGTACACTTTCTAGACCCTGTGCCGAGGTTCTATACTTAGTATAACAAAACCTCATGCCGGATCCCTAGTAGGATCGTTTATGTGCATCATGCATTTTGACTTAGGGGACTCAACACAGGGATTGGGTCCGTCTAGGACAGGTGCCTTGAAATAAAAGACCATCTTGATGCATTTTTACGTGCTAGTTGCGCATTTATTTGCCCTGGATTCACATGTTGACCAGCCTATAAACAAAGGGAATAAATTGAGAAAAATGGCAGTGCTTGGGTAATCATCTTTGAAACCAATGCTCAAATAGCGCCGAGATGCTTCCGTATTTTTCAAAAAAAAGAAAAACAAAAAACAAAAAGGGAAACAACAAACACCAAATTTTGGAGTTTTTCAATAATATCCACCGGCTTTGATAAATTATTTTGGCCAGGTCCACCGCCCTTTTCAAACTGTCAAAATGCGCGAGTTTACTCACTTGTTTTGGAATAAGTGGAATGGTGCCATTATTGCGATAATAGCTGAATGTTGCTACAAGGACGCCGGTAGGCTGATCTTGCGCAAATGGCCACCTCTTAACTTTTATTCGGACTAGTAAGCAAGCACAGCCTGAAAAACCTTTTCGGAAGTGTTGAAAGGTTGTATTCGCAAAGCCGGTCCCTATTATTAAATAAATTTCATGTCAGGTTTAATGTTTTGAGAATACTAATTAGCCCTAATAAATGTGCAGAATGAGCACGATAATGAAAAGAAATTCCCTTGGAGCTGCGGCTGTAGTGGAATGATCTCGGGGAAGCAGGACACAAAAGGGTCAACACACACCTGGGAGGCCTTACTGATTTGTTAAAAAATACCCCCAGGGGAGACATCATAAAGGCCTTAATCACTTTCTGGGACCCGGCCCACAATGTCTTCCACTTCTCGGATTTTGAACTAACCCCGACTTTAGAAGAAATGACCGGGTATATACGGACCCATAGAATCCCTTTAGACATCAATACTTGATTTCACCCAAAGCCCTCGCCGTGCATAAATTCCTGGATTCTTTGAAAATCAACAGAAAAGTTCACAATCCCGACTTATCGACGGGCTTTTGTACCCTGCAATTTATATTCCAAAGATATGGCCATATTAGAGGATTCTACAACCCTGAAAATCTTATTTGTAGCAAGGGTAATCGGCTCAAGTGGGAGGAGCATCGATGCTTCGCGTTCATAGTGTCTTTCTTGTGTCTTATAGTATTCTCGCGAAAGGACGAGAACATCGACATACAGATAGCGGGAGTCGTTAGCACTTTACTGACCCAAGCTAAGAGTTATCTCGTCACAATGATTTTGTCTGACATCTTCCGTGCTCTTACCATTTGTAAAGCAGGAGGCGATTTCTTCGAAGGCTGTAACTTGCTGTTGCAAATCTGGATGATTAAGCATTTATGTCAGAGGCCTCGGTTCATGAATTACAGGCTGCCAACAAAAGGTTGCAAAGAAGAGTTTTATATCATGGTGAATGTGTTTAAACTACCAGTGGGTGTCGCATCTCCGGGATATTAATGCAAAGCAAATAGAATGGACATTTGCTTGGCTCTCGATGGATGAAATTGTGTATATGCCCGCCACCAGACCTCACTTCCTTTTGATGGGCATCCGAAGCATCCAACCCTATGCGCCGTATAGAGTACCCAGGAAATTGGGTAGATGCCACATGATTCCCAGAGACGAAGATATCACCGCCATGTAGTTGAGATAAGCCTGAATGGTCAATTTCCCTAAGCTGTTGTGCGCCAAATTTTGAGCGAGTGCCAATACTTGACAGCCGATACACGAGTATGTGACGTATTTAAGGGTGAGGTTGCACCGGGGTATGTTACTTAGTACAAAAGGGATGTAAAGCCTAGGAGGCCGGCAAAGAGACCCCATCTCCAGGAATTTACCGAGACATCACAAGAGCAGTGTGATTGTTTAGCAAAAGAAAATGAATACCGGGCTACTATAGGAAGGCTGGAAAAGAAAATTCAAGAATTACAATTCGAAAACGGTCTGCAAACCACAGCCAGAGAGGGAGAAAAGAAGGTATTGGTTAAAGAAAATGAAGCCTTGCGAGCGAGATTCTAAAATGAAGGCAGCCGCAGAAAATCTTCCGAGGAGCACAAAAGATGAAAAGCTCATAAAGAACCTACGTCGAAAAGTAACTGAATACGGGTTCGACCTCAATAAGGCAGAGGGAGAAATGTCTAGAGCTCGAAAGCAATTAATTTAAAGTGTAGAGGAAAGAGCCCGGATACTGGAGTAGCTAAAAGAAGGAAGCGGCAATGAAAGAGCTGGTTTAAAACAGAGGGTTGTCATAGCTGCAAACAAAATGGCCAAACAAGCCAGATATTTCACTGTCAAGAGAGAGCATTGCTATGCGGTAATAGCGTGATTAGAAAGAGATTTGTGACAGTTCCAAAAGTTGAATCAAGCAGCTAAACGAACTTTAGAAGCACGGGATGAGCAAATAGGGCGACTACTACAAGAAAAAGGGGTTATCAGAGAAAAGGTGCGGGCAATCGCATAATATATTACCACGGAGTGCAATCACTATGAGGATATGAAAAAATCTATGTTTTTTGCCTCTGCTATGAAATTTGTCCGTCAAGTGATGGAAGACCTCCACTATATCCAGGGAAGTTTAGCACGCAAACCTGTGGCAAGGCCGGTCGATGCCCCGCAAGCTCCAAAAGCATTTGAAGTTTTAATGTACTCATAAACATGTATCTTTCTTGAGTAAAAAAAGAAAAAAAAAGGAAAGAAAAAAGGCAAAAAGTCAGGCTGTTTGTTTTGTTACTTACTTTTTGAGTTTTGTAAGACCATAAGTCTCAGTTTAGTAGTTGCCTTTCATTTTGCTAGTGTATGTAGTCAAGGTTTATGTATATATAAAGTTTGAAAATTACAAAAAAAAAATAATATTTGTTGTAATATCGTGTCATGAACTACGCTCGGTCTGATTCATGAAAAGTCATGATACGTAGGCAATCTCTATAGGATTCGACTCTATTCTTTAAAAAGCTAAAAAAGAGGAATAAGAGGTAGGAAACAAAAAGGAAATTGAAATAAATGTTGGGATGACACATGCGACCATGGCAAGCATTTAGAAAGCCGTTATCTGTGTAGGTACATCACGCCCAACGTGTGATTCCTGTTGGTTATCTGCCACGAACTAACTGCATGTTCCAGTGTCTAGTCCAGGTGTTTTAAGGACAATGATTGGTTTGCAGTAAGCTGGCTTCACACGGATACATCACTAGGTCAAAGGGAAGTACAAATATGTCGACTGAAATGGATCTACCAGCCGTCCCTATTCCAGAGGACAACCCAATTACAGGAGTAGCAGCCTCTGAATCTGCAGCGGCTGAAGAGAACAGGATCATGAGGCTCCGAGTCATGGAAATGAGGGATGCCTGGATCAATGGGAAAGAACCTCCAGCGCTATCTCTGGATTTCCCAAGCTTTTTCCAAGGTCAGGGGGTACCTCCACCATCCCTATCAGTCACCCAAATATTCTCCTGGGGCAGCCCACCATATCAACCAATTTTGCCGGGGCGCTTTCTAAGACCCGCCCTTCTATTACATCTGGGCCAGTTCCCAACATCTTTACGGCCACTCCGTGCGCAGCTACCACACAGCCTGCGGTACTGAGGTCCGTGTTTGACCCCACAGCCTTTATATTCCAAACTCCTAACTACCACAATGAACCTCCCCCGTACCCTACATACAACTACCCTCAGCGAGCATATGAACTTACCCAAGACAAAACTTCCAAAACGCCCGAGCAAGATGAAATCACAAGGAGAATGAAGAGTCTTGAGCAAAGCTTGAAAAACATGCAAGGAGTTAGTGGACAGAAAAGTGTATCTTAGTCAGACCTATGCATGTTCCCCCACGTACATCTTCCTTTGGGGTTTAAAAAGCCGAAATTTGATAAATACGATGGCCACGGCGACCCCATCGCCCATCTGAAAAAGTATTGCAATAAACTACGTGGAGCCGGTGGGAAAGAAGAACTCCTGATGGCGTACTTTGGGGAGAGATTAGTGGGTATTGCATCCGAATGGTACATAGATCAGAACATTACCCGATGGCACATCTGGGATGACCTCGCCGGGGACTTTGTAAGACAATTCCAGTACAACATCGGTATCACCACGGATAGGAATTCCCTAGCCAGCTTGGAGATGAAACCTGCTGAAAGCTTCAGAGAACATGCTATTAAATGGCCAGAGAAAGCATCGAGAGTAAAGCCTCCAATGGACGAAACATAGATGGTCGCCGTCTTTCTGCAAGCACTAGAGGCAGATTACTTTTAGAATATGATGTCGGCCATGGGTAAACCCTTTGCAAAGGCAATTAAGATTGGGGAGATGGTAGAGAATGGCCTCAAAACAGGGAGGATTTTGAGTCAATCGGCCATAAGAGCCACTTCCCAGGCCATACAAGGAGGGGCAGGAGGACTCCCAAGGAACAAGAAAAAAGATGAAGCATACATGGCAGCCTCCGGGATGAGGAAACAACATACTCACACGCATGCATTCTCTGAAGAGCACCTCAACTTTACTATCTTCACAGAGACATGAACTATGTCCTTCAACCCTATGAAATTATGAACGCTCATCCCTATACTCGACCTCAACAGCAGAACAATAGAAACCAAGCCCCAAGAAATCAGCCTCCTCAGAATCATTACAATCCCCGCCCTCAGCAAAATAATTATCATTCCAGGGAGCCACACAGGAGACACAACTTCACCCCAACAGGAGAATCCTACACCAGCATGTTCCCAAAGTTGGTCCACATGGGTCTCCTCCAGCCTGTACCCCCAAACAGACAGAACCCCAAATCACCTTCTTACCAAAGGGGCGTGCGTTGTGCTTACCACTCTAGGGCCGAGGGACATGATACAGAAAATTGTTGGACCATAAAACGAGCTGTGGAGGACTTGATAGTTCAAAAGAAGATAGTACTAAGATATGAAGAGGTCCCAAATGTAACTGATAACCCGTTACCTGCTCACAACAACGAGCCGGTCATCACAATTATTTGCGAAGACAAAGAATTTGATCCCGCTCTAAAAGCCATCATAGCCATCACCGAGGCGGACAAAATACTCAAAGTCACCCCAAAAAAGATGGAAGAAAAGAGAATAAATGAAGCCAAATGCTCCGAAGTAGAAAAGAAGGCTGAGGTCGAAGCTGAGACGACCCTTACCAAGGAAACAATACTCTATACCCCACGAGGACGTAAATAAAAGCAGCCCACTTTAAGCCCTCCAAAAAGGTTCGAGCGGAACAAAACTATGTATATGCCCAAGAAAGCCTATGTGGTACGGGGATCGATTAAACTACCAGTGCTGAATGAGCCCGTGGTTATCGGTCGCGCACCACAGAAGCCCATTACACACCTTTCAGCCGTCCCTTGGAATTATCAGGAAACCATCGTTACATACAAGGGCAAAGAAGTCCTAGGAGAAGCCCAAAAAGGTCATCCCACAAAGAAATACTCAGACATGGAAGAGGTGTACGCCGCCACTAAACGGCGATTTCTGCCAAAGATGCTCGTGGATGCTGAGGAGGCAGAAGCTTTCTTCCAGAAATGAAAATGCCGGAGTGCGAAGTGGTGGATCAGCTTCGGAAATCCCCTAAGCAGATTTGGTTATTGTCACTATTGATGAAATCTCCCGAGCATTAGAAGATGTTGGCCAAAACTCTGAACGAAGCTTATGTACCAGCTGAGACCTCTGTAGAGCAACTAGAGAAAATGCTAGAGAGATTCTTCGCTATTAACCATGTATCCTTCAGTAAGAATGACTTACCCCCGGAGGGAGCTGCTCACAGCAAGGTTTTGCATCTCACTGTCAAGTGTAAGGGAAATTATGTCAAAAGAGTGATGGTCGACGGAGGTTCCGGAGTAGACATATTCCCACTTTCTACCTTGCAGAGAATGGAGATCGGAACAGGGAGGATCCGTCATAACAACGTATGTGTCATAGCCTTCTATGGAATCAAAAGGGACATCATAGGTGAAATTGATTTGGTGCTCACTATTGGTCCAGTAGACTTTGAAGTAACATTCCAGGTTTTGGACATGAACACCTCCTACAACTACCTCCTAGGAAGGCCGTGGATTAATGCAGCAGGGGCAGTGCCTTCTACCCTGCACCAAATGCTGAAATTTGATTATGAAAACCCGGAGATTTTAGTTCACAGAGAGGACGAACAATCGATTTACCGGGACCCCTATGTTCCCTCTCTAGAAGCCAAGGAAGGGAGTAAGCACATAGTCTTTAAAGCTTTTAAATTTGTAGTAGCTGATCAGCATGAAGAGGGCAAGCTGCTCCCTAGCCTTTCATGTCAAATGCTTCCACTATGGTAGTGAAGGAAATGACGCGCCAAGGTATTAAGCCAGGCAAGGGACTCGGGAGCTACCTACAAGGCATAACCGAGCCGGTCCCCTAGCCTATTGCAGAAAAGTTCTTTGGACTGGGCTTTCATCCTACCTTAGAAGATATCACCTGGTCGAATCGCAGAAAGCGCCAGGGATGGGCATTACCACGACCTCTACCCCACTTGTACAAATCCTTTGTAAAACCAAAGTACAGTGAGGAGGAGGAAGAAGAAACCTTCACGGTAAAAGAAATAGATGAGATCTGCTGGGCTTTGAGGGAGTTGCTCTACGAAGTAAACATAGTCCAACCGGGAGAAGGTTGAAGCACCGCTGAAGTGCTTTATATGGGGCTAGATGCCAAACTTCAAAACTGGAAGGCCACACCTTTCCCGTTCAGACGGGAGACCCGGTAGTCTCGCCTTGCTACCTCTTCCCACATTACGAGCTATTTCAGGGTGTTGCTCGGTTGTTTGTTTTCTTTCAGCACTTTAAATCTCAATTGTAAACCATGTTACCTCATAAGTTCGATGAAATAAAATCAATATTTTTGTCATTCACACCTCTTTGCCTTTCTCTGATTTTGTCTTTCTTTATTTTTCATCTTTTTTTTTCCAGTCCCAATAATGCGGCTTTAAATAAAATGACATGCTCGCGGACTTCATGCCATGACCCAAACTTGCCGCCCATCTGTGAAATAATGAACCAAGAACCAGAATACGATGAAGAAGAGGCTTTTAGGGAATCACTCGAGAGTTGGAACACTTTGAAAACAAACCTAAGCCTAACCTAAATGATACTCAACCGGTTAACTTAGGCAATACTAGTTGACATCAACATGTGAGCCCATATTTTAGCTACTGAAGAAGGATGCGGCAGTTAAGTGGACAATCGAGTGTCAGGAATCCTTTGATAGAATCAAACAATACTTGTCCAATCCGTCGGTTTTAATTCCGCCAGAACCAGGAAGGCCATTATTTCTCTATCTGACAGTTTTGGAAGGCTCTTTCGGTTGTATTCTTGGGCAGCATAATACCGCAGGAAAGAAAGAGCAGTCTATTTATTATCTAAGCAAAAAAATTACCAATTACGAGGCTAAGTACACATTGTTAGAAAGAACTTGTTGCGCATTGACGTGGGTGGCTCATAAGTTAAGGCATTATCTGCAAGCTTATACCACGTACCTCATTACTAGGCTGGATTTGCTAAGCTACATATTTCAAAAACCAATGCCCATAGGGCGACAAGCTAAATAGCTGATTCTTTTCGACATTGTTTATGTCACTCGTACGACGATGAAAGCTCAAGCATTGGCAGATCAGCTGGCAGATAACCCCGTTGATGATGAATATCAGCCATTAAATACCTACTTCTCTGATGAAGAAGTGGACTCATTGGAAATAGCAGCTGAGGACACCCCCGTCTAGAAAATGTTCTTCGACGAAGTAGAAAACGCAAAGGGCGTAGGGATTGGGGCAATTTTAATCTCACCTAGAGGCCAGCATTGTCCAGCTAGAGCCAGACTTCGGCTCTTCTGCACCAATAATACATCTGAATATGACGCTTGCATTATGGGCATGTATATGGCTATTAACCAAGATGTCAAAGAGTTGGTAATCATGGGAGATTCCGATCTAGTCATCCAAAAAACTCCAACTTCCACTAATTCTAGATATCTAAGAAGACCTTGAAAGTACGTCCTATTATCTAGGAGGGTCCTGAAAAATTAAAATCAAGTCTTATCATACTTCCCTACGATAGAACTTACGATAAATCATGTTTTCTAATGGAAATCATAAAGCTAAGTCCCATTGTTCAGGAGGGTCCTCATTAATTAAATTCCATATTTAAATCTAAATTATGTCTGTTGGCGACTGCCAATTAAGCTAAATCCCATTGTCCAGGAAGGTCCTGACAATCCCAAGTCAAATTTCATCCTAAGAGTGACAGATTTTATGGCTAAATTATACTGCCCTACTTCAAAACCTATGCTAAATATGTTATCTAACAGATATCTTAAAACTAAATCCTATTATTTAAGAGGGTACTAAAAACTCTTGACTTAATCTTATCCTAAAACATGCGACCTTTAAGACCAACTTACTCTCCTTTGGGGTTCATTCATGCTATATTTTGCAAATTATTTTTAACTAGGTCCCATTCTCATGGATGGTCCTGATAACTCCTATTTGAATCCTATCTCTAGAACAACATTTCAAAACCGACTCATACTCTTGGGGGAATATTTATGATAGATTACGCTACATGAATTTTAAACCAAGTCCCATTTTCAAGGACGGTCCTAACAACTACTGATTGAATCCTATTTCAAAACGCAAACCTTTAAGTCCATATATGTTCTTTTTCTTTTATCGATTATTTTGGAGATTTATTAGGTCCCATTTTCTAGGAGGTTCCTGAAGTTTACAATCATACCTACTTGGTCCTTGCTTCTCCCATATGGAGGATTTCCCCGAGACATCCGAAATTATTCTGCCCTTTTTTCAATCAAAGAAAGATCTTGTCAGTTTAAAATGTGGTGGTTAGCTTGCGGCATTTTTGCTAAAAATGGCCTCCTTGCTATTATGCTCTATTGTGGCCAGCTTTCCCCAACTGACTATGAACTGCCTGATTTTCGGCTAATCTTTGCCCAATAGCATTAGATGAACTGAGTGTTCTGTACCCAAACTGTTTTGTTACACTGCTAACCCTTCTGTCATAATCTTTGGATTATTCCTTAAATTACAGAACCATTCCACTGACAAAGCGTTCAGTGATTCTTTGAATCCCACTTTACCTCACGCTACTTTGTGTATGTTTTAGCTGCATTGTGCCTTGCAATTTTGAAGGTAGTAGTAAGATTTGAAATTTCCTTCTTGCTTTATTAAATAAAATTGACATTGAAAACATCTTAGAGAAATGGAAACGTGAAATAAAATGAAATGCAATGACTCTGAGTTGTTTTAGGATAAAAAAATCAAACATTGGATGACTGCTAGAAGGCAGAAAGAAAAGAGACTTATCTATCAGGAAAAAACAGTACCATTGATCATGACATGCATTTTGGCTTAGTCGGCCCAGCCTATCAATCCAATCAGCTTTCAGTCGCCATGGTTAATTGGCCCGGATTTCTCCAACCCGATTTCTTTAACCAAACATTGACCTTGCTCATTATGTGGTGTTTTGAATAGGTTTTCACCAACATACTTCTTTCATTTGTTCATCTCTCAACTTACTTTTTCCTTAGGGTGCCCGTGAGTGTTTTCACCAACAAGTCTCTCTCATTTTTCATTTGTCTCAACTCTCGCCGCCTTATAGTGTTCGTGAGGGTTTTCACCAATAAGACTCTCTCATTTTCATTATTTTTCTGATTGGACCAGAGTGTTACCCTTGACATGAATCACCTCTACTTGCTTGACTTGGCATCTTTCGAAAACTGATCAGAGGTCTTTCTTTGGACCGTAGCATTGGCTTTTGGATAGGGTTAGAAAGACAGGGTATTAATGGTTCAAAATAATTCAAATGGGTTCAAAATTACAACTTTTGGAATCAGATTTCTTACAACAAACACAACTTTTTCCCCGACTTCTTGCATGGGGACCTTTGGGATTTTATTTTAATAGGACCGAACTGTGAGGCTGCCTACGTATTCTTAAAAAGAATCAGGTCAAACGTAGTTCATGTTAGAAATTGCTTTGTTGTGGTGATTATCCATTCTCTTCATCTTTTCCTTTCTCCTTCTTTTGTTTCTTTTTTTTTTCTTTCTTTTGTTGTTTTTCCGTTTTGTTATTTTTTTCTTTCTTTTATTTTCTTTTCTTTTCTCTTTTTTTGTTTCTCTTTTCTCTTTTCTTCTTTTTTTCTTCTTCTTTTCCTCAAATTGCTTTCTAACTTCCTATTTGATTTTTATGCTCATGTCAGTTTTAAACTTCCTCAAATTTTGTTTGACAAGAGGGCATGTCGAGTCAGTGAAAAATTTGTGAACCACAAAGTTAGTGCTTAGCCCTGGCATGTCGTCATAAGACCACACAAAAATATCCCTGTATTCAAGTAGTGCGTAAATTATTCCATCCCTAAGTTGCGACTCAGGATGAACACTTATTTTAGCTTCTCTTATATTATATGGGTCCCCTAGATTGATTGCTTCTGTATCGCTCAGTTTTTTCTTGGGGTTTTCCTCAAAGTGGCTTAATTCTTTACTAATTTCTTCAAACGCCCTTTCCTCATCATACTCTTGTTCATCCTCATATTCTATCTCTTGAATTATTATTTCAAACATAAGTTGGCTTTCGAGACTGTGTCGAAGATTTCTTATGCATGTCATGTCATTAGAGCCAACATAAAAAGAATTATGGATGAAGGAAAAGAAAAGCAAAGAAAAATATCAACTTTCAGAACTGATGAAAAAGGAAATTGAATTTCATTTAAATTGAAAGATAACAAGGTTTACACATCCAAATGGACAGAACATTGACTCTGAATTACATCTCCGGAATAATCAAGAGAAATTGAAAGCAAAATCAAAGCAAACTTCCAAAACTCCTTCCTGATCGAGAGAGGAGTAGCTTCCTAATTGTTGACTTTTGCACAGGGCCCCACAAATTGCACATCTGCCTTACTAGAGCCCTCTCTTGCTTCTACCACATTAACATTTTCAAATAGATTTTTGAACTTTTCGAGCAATATTTTATCAGGACCAACCATAAGACTGGGTTTCCGGGCGCTTCTTGGTGCCAGGCTTCACAATGACTTGAAGAGACAAGACACATGTTTGGGGAGGACTCATTCTTTTTGCATTATTTTTCTGGCTCTCTTTATATCGGTAATTGTCGGCTTGAAACCCAAACCAAAGGTATCCATGGTTTTTGGGAGAGACACCGATTGTACAGTACCTTGAAGTGATGTCCCCAAACCTTTTCCTAGAACAAACCCATTTCTCAACATTTCAACAACCACAATGACTAATGCAGCAACTACCTTTGGAAGTGGAACACACTCCACTTCTGGAATTTTCTTTACAAATACCGTGTCATGAACATGATATACCCAAGGCCCCTTATCATCATCAGCCTCAATAAATGGCATAGTAGCGTCACTATGACCATAAAAATTGTCCTCGCCGTACACAACTATTTCTTTTTTGTCCCATTCGAATTTCACCATTTAATGCAAAGTAGATGGGACCGCTTTGGCGGCATGGATCCAGGGTCGCCCCACCAACAGATTGTAAGAGATAGCCACATCTAACACCTATAATTCTATGATAAAATCAACTGGTCCAATTGTCAGTTCGAGCACCATGTCACCGACCGAAACCTTTCTCCACTGTCGAACCCTCGTACATAAATACTGTTACTTTGAATTCTTTCTCCATCCACCTTCAACTTGTTCAACCTAGAAAGAGGGAAAATATTCTCCCTTGAAACACTGTAAACTAACACTCGAGTTACCATAGAATCTTTGCACTTTGCTGTCAGATAGAGGGGTCTATTATGCTCGGTACCCTCTACGGGCAATTCAGCATCAGAAATAGTGACTCTGTTTACCTCGAAAATCTTGTTAGCTATTTTTTTCATTTGATTGACTGATATTTTATTAGGAACGTGGGTCTCGTTCAGGATCTTCAGTGATTCTTTGAAACCCACTTTACCTCACACTGTTTTGTGTATGTTTTGGCTGCATAGTGCGTTGCAATTTTGAAGCTGGTAGTAAGCTTTGAAATTTCTTTCTTGATTTCTTAAACAAAATTTACCTTGAAAACATCTTAGGGAAATGGAAACCCGAAAGAAAATGAAATGCAATGACTCTGAGTTGTTTTAGGATAAAAGAATCCGAAATTGGATGACTGCTAGAAGGTAGAAAGAAAAGAGACTTATCTATGGGGAACAAATAGTACCATTGATCATGACATGAAGTTCGGCTTAGTCGACCTAGCCTATCAATCTAATCGGCTTTCAGTCGCTATGGTTCATTGCCCCAGATTTCTGCAACCCGATTTGTTTAACCAAACCTTCACCTTGATAATCATGGGTGCTTTTTAATAGATTTTCACCAACATACCTCTTTCATATGTTGATCTCTCAACTAACTTTTGCCTTAGGGTGCCCATGAGGGGTTTTACCAATAATGCTCTCTCATTTTTCATTTCTCTCAACTCTCATCGCCTTATGGTGCCTGTGAGGGTTTTCACCAATAAGACTCTCTCATTTTCATTATTTTTCTACATGGACCAGAGTGTTGACCTTGATATGAATCACCTCTGCTTGATTGACTTGTCATCTCTCGAAGAATGATCAGAAGGTCTTTCTATGGACCATAGCGTGGGCTTTTGGATAGGGTTAGAAAGACAGGTATTAAAGATTCAAAATAATTCAAGTGGGTTCCAAATTACAACTTTTGGAATCAAATTTCTTACAACAACAACAACTTTTTCCCCGGCTTCTTGCTTGGGGCCGATGGGGTTTTGA
Organism: Nicotiana benthamiana; assembly: GCA_034376525.1. Classification (NCBI taxonomy): domain Eukaryota; kingdom Viridiplantae; phylum Streptophyta; class Magnoliopsida; order Solanales; family Solanaceae; genus Nicotiana; species Nicotiana benthamiana. Next base: position 73,513,073 of record CM067332.1, read on the forward strand.
ATTTAGGGGGCCAAACTGTGAGGCTACCTACGTATCCTTAAAAGGAATCAGGTCGAACGTAGTTCATGTTAGAAATTGCTCTGTTATTGTGATATTCCTTTATCTTCTTCTTTTCCTTTCTCCTTCTCTTGTTTCTTTTTTTTCTTTCTTATGTTATTTTGCCGTTTTGTTATTTTTTTCTTTCTTTTCTTTCCTTTTTTTATCTCCCTTTTTTTCTTTTATCTTTTATCTTTTTTTCTTTTTTCTCTTTTCTTCCTTTTTTTTCTTCTTCTTGTCTTCTCATTCTTTCCTTTTCTCTTCCCTTTACTCATCTCTCACGCTTGCGTTTCTTATTTTGCTACTGATTCTGAAAGAGGGGTATGAAAGAAAAAAGCTAAAGCTCAAAAGGGGTAACAAAGGATAAAGTCCTTAGATAGCAGAACAAAATTCCTTCGTCATTCTAATCTTCAAACATTCCAAGTACAAACAAATACGATTTAGCGAAGTAAAATCATACATAGTATCTCCTAATTACATCGGAATTGATGGCAATTTCTACACACTTTCTTTCTACCTCTTTTAAATACAAAGCTCCATTAGACAACACCCTTGAGATCATTAACGACCATTGCCAATTCGGGGGGAACTTGCCCTCTTCCTCGACCTGATGAGGGAGGATACACTTCAATACCACCTGACCCACTTCAAACCTCTTTGGGTGGACCTTCTTATTATATGCTCTGGCCATTGTCTGTTGATACAACTGGACATGACGCTCTGCACCTAATATTTTCTCATCGATAAAAATCAACTGCTCTAGGCGGGTTTTGACCCACTTTTCATTATCAATTTCTGCCTCAGCGACGATCCGAAGGGATGGGATTTCAATTTCTTCCAGTATCACTGCTTCTGTGCCATACACCAACAAATACGTAGTTGCCCTTACTGAAGTGTGAATAGTAGTTCCATAATCTAACAATGTGAAGGGTAGCTTATCATACCATTGCCTGGAACCCTCCACTATTTTCTAAAGTATCTTCTTTATGTTCTTGTTGGCTGCCTCAACTGCTTCGTTCGCCTTAGGGCGTTATGGAGTTGCGTTACGATTTTTAATCTTAAACTGCTGACATACCTCATGTGTCAAATGGCTATTGAGATTTGCTCCATTATCCGTGATTATTACCTTTGGGATTTCGAACTGGCAAATGATATTTGAATGCACAAAGTCGACCACGGCTTTATTTGTTACAGACTTGAGAGTTTTGGCTTCAACCCACTTGGTGAAATAATCAATCGCCACAAGTATAAACCTATGTCCATTGGATGATATTGGCTCGATGGTCCCAATGACATATATACCCCAAGCGATGAAGGGACATGGTGCGAACATTGTGTATAATTCAGATGGCAGAGAGTGAATCAAATCTCCATGCACCTGACATTGATGAGATTTTCACACGAAACTAATACAATATCTCTCCATAGTGAGCCAATAATAACTTGCCTGGAGAATCTTTATTGCCAAGACATACCCGCTCATATTGTTGGAAACACGTTCTCAATGCAATATACTAAAACGTGTGTTCTTTTGTATAGGTTTTGATGAATGACAAACGAAGCGAAAATTGATATATGACGAAGTTCAAGAAACAAGCGCACAATTGATATACAACGAGATTCAAGCTCAAGACAAAGTTTTATAGTTTAATTGAGTCATTCTTAATTGTGATCTTGATCCTACAACTTGACTCGTAACATGGCTTCTCTCATAAAATTATTTTCCAAAATCATGCATATTTAATTTAAATGTCAAATGATATTAAATCATGCATATTTACAGTAGTCAAAATAATTTTTAGACATGCCTTAAAAATCTGGACTAAGGTCATACCATAATTGGTACGAAATGGGTTTTTCGCAATAAACTAGATGAAAATTGTATAATCACTAGAAACAAAGCTAGGTTTGTAGCAAAAGGCTATAATCAAGAAGAGGGTATTGACTATGAGGAAACATATTCTCCCGTAGCTAGATTAGAAGCTATTCGCTTATTGCATGCATTTGCCTCTTCTATGAATTTCAATTTGTATCAAATGGATGTGAAAAGTGCTTTTCTAAGCGGTTTTATTCAAGAAGAAGTTTATGTTGAACAACCCCCCGGTTTTGAAGATTTTAAATCTCCCGATCATGTTTTCAAACTCAAAAAGGCTCTTTATGGTTTAAAACAAGCTCCCCGAGCTTGGTATGAAAGATTGAGTAAGTTTCTTTTGGAAAATGATTTCATTAGGGGGAAAGTTGACACAACTCTCTTTGTTAAGCATAAAAACTATTTTGTTAGTTCAAATAAATGTAGATGATATTATATTTGGTGCTACTAACAATGTTTTATGCAAGGAATTTCCGATTTAATGACAAGCGAATTTGAGATGTCTATGATGGGTGAGTTAACATTCTTTTTGGGATTACAAGTAAAGCAAATGAAAGAAGGTACATTCATTTGTCAAACCAAATATTGCAAAGAATTGCTGAAACGATTTAAGATGAACAATGCAAAAGAAATGGCAACTCCCATGAGCACATCCGATCATCTAGACAAAGATGAGAAAGGTAAGGAAGTCGACACCAAAAAGAATCGAGGTATGATTGGCTCTCTTCTTTATCTTACTGCTAGTCGTCCGGACATCATGTTTAGCGTGTGCTTATGCGCTCGTTATCAATCGTGTCCGAAGGAGTCTCACCTTACTGCGGTAAAACGGATTTTAAGGTACCTTGTTGGTACTACTAATGTGGGTCTATGGTACCCCAAAGGTTCTTCATGCCAACTCGTTGGCTATTCCGATTCCGATTTTGCTGGATGCAAATTGGACCGCAAGAGCACTAGTGGCACTTGCCATTTGCTCGGTAGCTCTCTCGTTTCTTGGTTCAGCAAGAATCAAGTAAGTGTTGCGTTGTCCACAACCGAGGCTGAATATGTAGCCGCGGGGAGTTGTTGCGCTCAAATCCTATGGATGAAACAACAACTCTTGGACTATGGCCTAAGTCTTGATCATATCCCTCTTAGATGTGATAATACTAGTGCCATATGCTTGACGAAGAACCCCGTTCTTCATTCGCGAACAAAACACATTGAAATTAGACATCATTTTATAAGAGATCACGTTCTCAAGGACGATGTCGAAATCGAATTTGTTGAAACCAAAGATCAATTGGCCGACATCTTCACAAAGCCCTTAGAGAAAGAGTCCTTCTTCCGAATTCGTAGTGAACTCGGGATTCTTGACTCCACGTTGATCTAAGTCATGCATTGCATCTTTTTATTCTACATAATTTCTAACTTGAGCGTCGGAGACGTCTAACGAATTTTTGCAGGTATCGCCCCAAGGGAAAGGGGAATTATAAAGCTTGACGTGCAACAATCGGTTTCCGTAGCCTAAAAATCGATTATTTCGTATCAATAATCGATTATGTTGCGATTATTCGGGTTGATGTTGCTGAAATTTTCTTTCCAATAAATAAACAAGTTTTATTTACATCTTTGGCATCTTATTATTATTTTATTTTTGCTAATGGCAAAAGGGGGAAGATAACGGGTATGCACTCAATATTTATAAGCTTAAATTGAGGGGGAATTCACATATTGAGGGGGAACAAATTGCATACTTGTTGCATGTATATACTTGTCTTGAATCGTCGTTATAAATTGCTTGTCTTGCATATCCCGCTTAATGTTTGCCATTATCAAAAAGGGGGAAATTGTTGGAAACACGTTCTCAATGCAATATACTAAAACGTGTGTTCTTTTGTATAGGTTTTGATGAATGACAAACGAAGCGAAAATTGATATATGACGAAGTTCAAGAAACAAGCGCACAATTGATATACAATGAGATTCAAGCTCAAGACAAAGTTTTATAGTTTAATTGAGTCATTCTTAATTGTGATCTTGATCCTACAACTTGACTCGTAACACGGCTTCTCTCATAAAACTATTTTCCAGAAAATGCATATTTAATATAAATGTCAAATGATTTTAAATCATGCATATTTACAGTAGTCAAAATAATTTTTAGACATGCCTTAAAAATCTGGACAAGTTTTATAGTTTAATTGAGTCATTCTTAATTGTGATCTTGATCCTACAACTTGACTCGTAACATGGCTTCTCTCATAAAACTATTTTTCAAAATCATGCATATTTAATTTAAATGTCAAATGATTTTAAATCATGCATATTTACAGTAGTCAAAATAATTTTTAGACATGCCTTAATAATCTGGACTAAGATAATCGATTATGTACTTATGATAATCGATTGTTTTAAGCCAAGACTGCATGACAATCGATTGTGAACTAATGACAATCGATTGTGACTGAGGCAGTGTCCATCAAAGTTTTTCAAAACTCAGAATAATCGATTATGAACTAATGATAATCGATTATGTTGAGACAGTGTCTTCCAGTGATTTTCAAATTTATTAAATAATCGATTGTTACATTGGACAATCGATTGTCAAGAGACAGTGTCTAAAATGTTTTTCAAAAACTGATAAGTAATCGATTGTTGACTTTGTGCAATCGATTGCGAAGCTGACCGTTGTCGTAAAGTTTTCAAATACCGTCAGGTAATCGATTATTGATTCTGTATAATCGATTGTTTTGATTAAAATCCGGAAAAGATTTTTTGAACGTGATTGGGTAATCGATTATTGATTCTGTATAATCGATTGTTTGATTAAAATCCGGAAAATATTTTTTGAACGTTGCTGAGTAATCGATTGTTGATTCTGGACAATCGATTGTTTGTGGTAAAATCTGGAAAGGATTTTTTGAACGTTGCCAGTAATCGATTATGGATTGAAAGTAATCGATTATCAAGCGTAAAATCTGGGATTGAATTTTGATCTGACTGGCAGACAATCGATTGTTGAGGTTTGACAATCGATTGTCAGTGAGTAAAATCAGCAACTCTTAATTGGCAATTAGGCAACGGTAATGCCAAGTTTTTCAACTATAAATACAGCTCCATTTCAGTGTTTTAAACATAACAACATACTACAACTGATCAGTACATTGCTATAAGCTTGCATACTTTTGTTTATCATTTTATATTCAATTTCATAAAGCTTTTGAGAGCCATATTCTTGTCCAAAGTTGTTGTGATCTAGAGCTTACTTCTGTTACTCATACCTACTCATAAAGGAGTATTTTGTTTGAGTGTTTAGTGTTTTATACACTTGTAAGAGAATTGTGATTCTCTTGTTGTAAGGAACTTGTGTTTCCTTGGTTGAAGTCTTGGAGTGTTGTATCTCCGAGCAAAGGTGTTAAGGCTTGTGTCCTTAAGTTGTAAAGGTTTGTTGAGCACCCGTAAGCTGAACAAGTTAGTGGAAAATCTCGAGAGAGTCTCTCGGGGACTGGACTAGACACGTGTTGTGGTGAACTAGAATATATCGGTGCGTTCTTTCCTTTTTGTTTATTTAACGCACTTATTTATTTCCTGCAAATTTTAATTTCCGCAAGTTTACGCTAAATTTTATTATAACGCTATTCACCCCCCTCTAGCGTTAAGCGTATTTTCTAACACATATGAGGTCTACGAACCCCGGAATGTATCTTGGCCATAATGGCCGTGGATTGTCTAGTATCTATGCTTCTCTACAACCTAAGATCTGTTGAGTAATACCCCTCCACTAAAGAAGAACCTTCTTGATAAGTGACAGATTGTTCTCGTTTGATCACTTGTGGCTTGTACTGGGTACACACCCATCCTAATAAATTCTTTGATATCGTGAAACCAAAGTTCATATCAAGATCCTTATCCACCACATTACAGTAAGCATGTTGGTCATGGACTTAGATAAGAAACCGGTCAACATGAGCCTTATTTGGATGTTGTAGCATAGATTCCAAGGTTGCCAAAGCATCAACAACCTCGTTGTGGATTCTTGGGATATGCCTAAACTGTAATAATCGGAATCGTTGTCAAAGATCATGAAGACTTTGCCGATATGGTATGAGCTAGAAATATTGTATTTCACATTCGCCTTGAATCTGCTATACCAGAAGGTCAGAGTCCCCCAAGACTAAGACTTCCTGGACACTCATGTCTGCAACTAACCTCAGTCCCAAAATGCATGCTTCATATTCTGTCATATTGTTAGTGCAATAGAAACAGAGCTAAGCTGTAATGGGTTAGTGGTGCCCCACTTAAAAAATGAGTACTGCTCCTATGCTAACACCTTTCATGTTGTCAGCCACATCGAAGAATAGTTTCCATCCTAGCTTCTCACTATATTTTATTTCATCAATATGCATCACTTCCTCATTCGGGAATTATGACTTCAGGGGTTCATATTCTTCATCCACCAAGTTCTCAACTAGATGGTCAGCCAATGCCTACGCTTTCATCGCAGTCCGTGTCACATAGAAGATGTCGAACTCCGTGAGCAGGATCTGCCACTTTGCAAGCCTCCCCTTTGGCATAGGCTTTTGAAAGATGTATTTCAATGGGTACATGGGGAAATGAGGTAAGTAGTATAAGATGACACGAAATGTTTCAACATCTGTGCTACCCAAGTTAGGGCACAACATGTCCTCTCCAGTTGAGTATACTTAATCTCACAAGGTGGGAATTTCTTGCAACAGTAGTATATGGCATGCTCCTTCCTTCCGGTGATATCGTGCTTAGCTAACACACACCCGAATGAGTTATCTAGGATTGTCAAATGCAAAATCATTTTCCTCCCTTATTTTTGTCTGACCAATACAGGTGGGTTCGACAAATACCCCTTTATTTTATCAAAAGCCTCCTGCCATTCTCCGTCCACTTGACCGTAACATCCTTTTTATATAGCTTAAAGATAGGCTCACAAGTTGTTGTGAGATGAGCAATAAATTTTTGTATATACTTCAATAGACTCATCACCTCAGTTTTGTTCCTCGAAGGTGGCATTCTTGTATGACTTTGATCTTTGATGGATCTAGCTCAATGCCTCGACAACTGACTATGAATCCTAGAAACTTCCTCGATGGCACACTAAATGTGCATTTTGCAGGATTGAGCTTGAGATTGTACCTACAGAGCCTCTGGAAGAATTTTCTCAGATCTCTGACATGGTCAAACTACTTCCTGGATTTTACAATTACATCATCCACATAGAACTCAATCTCTTTATGTATCATGTGGTGGAATATGGTCGTCATAACCCTCATATAGTTTGACCCATCATTCTTCAAATTGGAAGGCATGACCCTGTAGCAGTACATTCACTATGGTGTGATGAATGTCTTCTTCTCCGCATCCTCTTCATCCATCAATATCCGGTGATAGCATGTGTAACAATCCACAAAAGAACCAATTTCATGTTTTGTGCAATTTTCAATTAGTATATGGATGTTTAGCAGTGGGAAGTTGTCCTTTTGACTCTCCATTTTGAGGTCATGATAATCAAAACAGACCCTGGTTTTACCATCCTTCTTTGGCACAGGCACAACATTGGCTAACTAGGTGAGATACAGCGTGACTCGAATGACCTTTCCCTCAAATTAATGGTCATGTTAGTTTTAAGCTTCCTCAACTCTTCTTTCACAGGAGGGCATGTCGGGTCTGTGCGAAATTTGTGAACCACCAAGTTAGTGCTTAGCCCTGGCATGTCGTCATAACACCACCAAAAATATCCCTGTATTCAAGTAGTGCTTCAATTATTTCATACCTAAGTTGCGGCTCAAGATGGACACTTATTTTAGTTTCTCTTATATTATCTGGGTCCCCTAGATTGATTGCTTCTGTATTGCTCAGGTTTATCTTGGGTTTTTCCTTAAAGTGGCTTAATTCCTTACCAATTTCTTCAATTTCTCTTTACTCATCATACTCTGGTTCATCCTCATATTATATCTCTTGAATTATTATTTCAAAATTAAATTGGCTTTCGAGACTGGGTCGAAGATTCCTTATGCATGTCATGTCATTGGAGCCAAAATAAAAAGAACTATGGACGAAGGAAATGAAAAGAAAGGAAAATATAAACACCCAGAACTGATGAAAAAGGAAATAGAATTTCATTGAAATTGAAATATTACAAGGTTTACACATCCAAATGGATAGAAAATAGACTCTCAATTACAACCCTGGATAATGCAGAGAAATTGAAAGCAAATTCAAAGAAAACTTCCAAAACTCCTTCATGATCGAGAGTGGAGTAGCTTCCTAATTGTTGACTTTTGCACAGGGCCCCAAAAATTGCACTACTAGAGACCTCTCCTGCTTCTACCACATTGACATCTTCAAATAGCTTTTCGAACTTTTCGAGCAATTCTTTATTAAGACCAACCATAACACTGGGCTGTCAGGCGCTTCTTGGTGCCAGGTTTCACAAATGATCTGAAGTGACACGGCACAGGATGAGGGAGGACCCACACTTTTTGCTTTATTTTTCTGCCTCTCTTTATGTATGTAATGGTGGGATTCAAACCCAAACCAAAGGTATCCATCGGTTTTGGGAGAGACACCGATTGTACGATACCTTGAAGTGATGTCCCCAAACCCTTTCCTAAAACAAACCCATTTCTAAATATTTCAACAACCACCATGACTAATGTAGCAGCTACCTTCGGCAGTGGAACACACTCCACTTCTGCAATTTTCTTCACCAATACCATGTCATGAACCTTATATATCCAAGGCCCCTTATCATCATCCGCGTTAATGAATGGCACAATAGCGTCACTATGACCATAAAGATTGTCCTCGCCGTGCACAACTATTTCTTATTTGTCCCATTCAAATTTCACCATTAGATGCAAAGTAGATGGGTCCGCTTTTGCAACATGGATCTAGGGTCGCCCCACCAGCATATTGTAAGAGACTACCATTTCTAACACCTAGAATTCTATGATAAAATCAATTAGTTCGATTGGTAGTTCGAGCACCATGTCACCGACCGAACCTTTTCCCCCACCGTCGAACCCTCGTGCACAAATACTAGTTTTGTGAATTCTTTCGCCATTCACCTTAAAATTGTTCAACGTGGAAAGAGGGCAAACATTCAAACTTGAACTATTGTAAACTAACACTCTAGTGACCATAGAATCTTCGCACTTTACTATGAAATAGATGGCTCTATTATGCTCGGTACCCTCTACGGGCAATTCATCATCAGAAATAGTGACACTGTTTATCTCGAAAATCTTGTTAGCTACTTTTTCCAAGTTATTGACTGAGATTTATTTAGGAACGTGGGCCTCGTTCGGGATCTTCAATAGTGCCCGATGGTGCTCGTCCGAATGAATTAACAATGATAACAGTGAGATTTGAGCAAGCATATTCCTTAATTGTTCCACAATAGAATAGTCTTGCACTTTCATATTTTTCAGAAATTCCTCTCCTTCCTCTTCAGTCACAACATTCTTCACTAACAGTGCATTATCCTTAGAGGGTGGGTTCGCTCAACTCTTCAGGGGTAAAGCACCTCCCTGATCGGGGTAATCCATGGGTCTCACAAACTTCTTCTCTAACCTCTTTCCCTTTGTAAGTCACCGTTACTCGGTCATAATAAAAAAAGACGGCCTTTCTGTTGATTATTGGTAGCTGATTTATTGGTTTTATTATGAGGGGCTCTGTGCGAATACCCTCCACGACCACAACGAGCTTGCTTGTCGCCCCTAATACCACCACTTTCGTATTTCCTTGTTTCACTATCCCATCTCGCGGGGATTCCTTTCTTACTATGGAACAAAGAACACTGTTTGTTCCACTCAACTTAAGCATCAACGTCTCACTTGTTATATTTTGAGCCAATTTTCTCTCACTGGCTCGGATTATCAATACAGTTTGTGATGGATTTTGGGCCTATCCCTTTTTGTGCAGTATCTCAGTCATGTTCGTTTCCTGATGGGCAGACAGAAGGTTTTTATTAATATTGGGTCCTTTTGGAGCTTGCACCTCAATCTGTTATGAATCAATAAGCTCTTATATAGTGTTCTTCAGATGCCAACATTTCTCTGTTTCATGTCCCGGGGCACCAAAACAATACTCACAACTGATAGACTAATCATGATTTCTCTGGGGAGGATTCAGCAACTTTGCTTCTATCGGCCTCAATATATATATATATAAGTGTCTCAACCTATGGTATAAGCTATTATAGGATTCACAAAGTGGAGTGAAAATTTTCTTCTTCTTAGCTCGGAACGCTGGTCTCGGGGGGTTTTAGTAGGCTCTTGGAGGTGGATAAGTATTTTTTGGAGCTGGTAATAATTTCTTGGCGTTGGCGCAACCCATTGTGCATGGGCGGAGGTCGAGTATATGTTTGTGCATGATGGACGAAAAAATGAGGTCAGGGGGAGGGTAGTAATGTTGTGGTGGGCCATATGGAGTGTGGGGATAGGCTTGGTGATGAGGTCGGGGATTGTTATAATGTGGTGAACCTAGGGCCCGAACCAAGTTCTTGATTTGATTGTTGCTACCTCCTCCTTCTTCTTCTTTCTGATTGCTACCCCGATCTTGCTTTAGATACCTTGGGTGGTTGCTTTGATTGCTGAATAACTCATAATTTTATTACATTTGAGTCCCTCCTCTACCATACTACCCATTTTTACTACCTCATTAAAGAACTTGCGAACTTCCGATACCAAGTGACCAAAATACGTGGGATCCAAAGCTTGCAATATGTAATCTACCATTTCGCTTTCCTTCATTGGATGGTCGACCCTTGCTGCCTGCTCTCTCTAACGGAAGCCATACTCTCTAAAGATCTCATTGTGCTTCTCTTCCTGTTTCATCAAGGACAAGCGATCCGTAATAATTTCAAAGTTACATTGAAAATAACACGCGAATGCTTGGGCTAGATCATCCCACGTGTACCACCGACCATGATCTTGTCGGGTGTACCATTCTAATGTCGAGCCACTAAAGCTTTGACTAATGTACACCATCGGTAATTCCTCTCTCCCGCCCGCTCCTCTCATCATGTTGTAAAAATCCTGCAAGTGTGCCACTTGGGCACCAAGTCGAATTTGGGCATCTTAAAGCCTGATGGAAAATGTACATCTGTGAACATATAGAGGTCTTTGTATGCCACACTCACTTCGCCTCCCACACCTTGCATATCTCTGAATGACCGCTCTAGACTTTGACTTTCCTGAGCATCACTTCTTGCTTGGGATTTTTGGCTGGCTTCTCTGCATTTACAGGGATTTCAAAATGAGGAGTGTATGGATAGGGTTCCGGAACTCTGAAAGTGAGCTCTGGGATAATACTGGTTGTGATTGGTTTGGAACAAGGTTCGTTGGATGATCTGTGGAGTGTAGTGGGTGGAGTTGCCACAAAAATAGGAGCAACTTGTGGAGGAGGGTGTGGAACAACTTTGGGTGGTGAAGCTGGTGGTGCCTGGGAGGTTGTGCCTAGTATTATTGGTAGATGGGGAAGATTTAGGGTGGATCAGTGGCAGAGGGATCATGTGATTGGGCTTGTGGTGGGGTGAAGGTCGGGTTGGGGGGATAAGCTGGTGATGGTTGCCCTATTACCCAAGCTGGATACATTTTAGCTATGTGTTGCTTCAATTTATATACCTCTTCCTTCATTGCGTTGAAATCCAACTCTTCCACCTCTCTCAAGGGATCAATGATACTTGCGTCAAACTCTTTATTGGACATAGTCATCTTGCTTTTGGACCGAGTATTGTAGGGTTGGGTTGCCATAATGCCGCAAAACTAACCACCTGTCTGGATTGCATAAACAACATCAAAACTTGTTAGCGGTTAGGCATAAACATATAGGTAACCACACATTCAGGGATGAAAGCATCAAGGTATTTATCGGTTATTATTTACTGGATCGACTACTTGCGTCATCCCGGATTTTATCCTATGCCACTTCTTTTTCTTTACTCGCTGGTTTTCTTCTTCTTTTCTTTTTTCTTTTATTCAGCTTGTTTTGCCTTCTTTCTTTTGTTTTATTGTTCTCTCCCTTTTTTTGTTGTTGTTTCTCTCTCACGATTTCTTATTTTTAATCTCTTTTCTTTTCTCTCTTTTCCATATTTTGGATATGGTCGAATACTATGGACATTACCTAGGTTTCATGACCCCGCATGAATCAGACTGATCATAGTTCTAACAGATAAGTACACAAAAGAAATATTTTGGGAATTTCAATTTCCATAAAGTAAAACATTTTTTATTACAACTACCAAACTTAACGGACCTGAGAGAGGAAACTAACAGACTCCGGCTCAAAACAAAACAAACAGACTTTGACAGGAAAGGAAAACAATAGATTCACCAAACAACAATAGACTCAAAATAAACTTCCAGACTCAAGTGACAATCACAAATACATTAATGTTTCTAAAGCCCTTGGGGCCTGCGGGACATCATTCGGTCTCGCCGCAGACCTGCATGCTAAATCCCCTTGGAGGTAGTGGAGGTCTTCCATCAGTAGACGAACGAAGGTAATATTGCGGTGGCAAAAAACATGAAACTTCACAATTGCTACACTTTACTGTAATGTAATCAACGATCATCCAGACCGTCTCTCTTATAACACCCTTTTCTTGTAATAATTGCCTAATCTGCTGAGCCCTGGATTCAAAAGTTTATTCGGCTACATTATTCAGTTCTTGAAACTGATGCAAATCTCTTTCTAGCCGTGCTATTGCTGTGTAACAGTGCTCTCATTCAGCCCTGAAGTCCTTTGCCTGCTTAACCATTTTGTTTTCAACACAACGTCAATTTTGTACTTTTCTTTCAAATGTTCAATCATGCATGCTCATTCTTCTGCATTTTTGGCCAATTGCTTTCGGGCCCTGGATAGCTCCAACTTTGTTCAAGTCAAAACCATATTCGCCTACTTTCTGCTTTAGGTTGTCTATGAGCTTCTCACCCTTCACACTTCTAGTGGGATTCTCTACGGCTATTTTCATTTTCACCTTTTTTTACTCGCAGGGCTTCATTTTCTTTGGCTGTTATTTTCTTTTCTCCCTCGTCTGCCGCGGCTTGCAAACCATTCTAAAATTTAAGGTCTTTGACTTATTTTTCCAACTTTCCTATTGTGGCCCTGTATTCGTTTTCCTTAGCCAACCATGGCCATTACACCTATGCTCCATCGATGAACTTATGGACATGGGGTTTCTTTGCGAGCCTCTCAGGCTACTGATGAATTTGGGATCTTTTACATACCATGTAGTGTAACCGGGCTCTATGCCTCCTCTAGATATATCTCGTACTTGGGTTTTGGGTTCTAAGAATCCACACTGATGCCATATCTGACGGACTCTTTCATCTGGAAAGGATGATTTTGGTTCTATCTCAATGACCTGCTGACTCAAATACTCATCGTGTGGGATGGTCTGATATCCGCCTAACTGACATAAGACTCTAGATGGAGCATAAGGCTGGATAATCCGAAGACCCATCAATAGCAGTAAAACTATTCAGCCGATATATAGGTTTCTTCACAAATCGAAAGCCATCTGAACGTCCATTCGATTTTTTTTGCAGTCAAGGATCTTAAGTGGGAAGTACATGCGTGTGTACCCTCCAGGAATTCATAAACCTCTAGCTGATTTTCATGTTTTTTGATGCATTCGGGACCATCCATACCACAGTTCAGATATCCCTGGCAATGTCAAAGGTGTTTTTCTATCATCAATTGTAACAACATATTGCACCCTTCAAAAAACTTTCTTCCTTCTTGACAATGGGTTAGAGGTTGGTAAATATCTGCAAAGATCATCGGAACTATGGTCCCATTAGCCTGTTTATCATGAATTCAGTTATCCCTACGAGTCCCAACTCTATATTTCCGTCTTTTCTGGGGTAAGCCAAAACACCCAAGAATCCTTTTATAAAAGCTAATCCTCTTCGAGCTTTCCACTTGTCTTGGTTTCTTGCCTGAGTAAGACCGGTATTTGTGTCTTGAAGACACATGGATTTTTGTAACGTCGGTACAAGAAATAGAAGGTATAGAATCCCTTGGCCAAATTTTCATCTTGGACGTCCCAACTGATGCTTAACAAATCCAAAAATTTGTGAGGGGTTACTGTCCTCGGTGCTAACAGGTATTGGTTTCTAAGATTCCCTTCTAAACTGGCGTCGCCAGCTATCTCTTCTAGGGTAGGAAATAATTTGATGTCAACAAAGTGGAATACATTATGTGTTTGGGTCCTAGAATTGTATTAGTGGCTCAATTATGTCCTTTCTCGGCTTAAATTTCAAGAGCCCGGTAAGACTACCCAAAGCTTTTGTCACAACCTTCCTGCTGTCATCACTTAAATCATGCCACCACATATGTAGCTACAAATAGATCTCTTCACGAACTGAGAAAGGTTCATTTTGAATGGGGCTCATCCTGCACATTTGTTAAGGAGATTTTAATAAAAAGCAAACCATGACTTATTTTTTATTTAATGAAACAAAAATGACCGTTTTTATTTATTATTATGAAACAAAATGACCATTTTTAAAATATTCAGAATATTCGGCTATACCAATATGGCTTTTCAGCACTTCTAAACAAAGATTTTAAGTTTGTGTTGGCTAACCGACTAAATCCTTGAAAAAAAATAAAAGGTGGTTGTTCTTGCGAAACAACCTCCCTGCATCCTTTTGAAGGACGTTCAGCTATTTTTGACAAGACTGACATCACCTTAATTATTCATAGCAAAAATAAAATTTTGTTCTTTTGGGTTATTTTTGCATAAAGAAAAGTTGGACCCCTGTAAGGGTTTCCTACGTATCTCACACCCTGTGAGAATCAAACCGGCATAGTTCGGACAAATAAAATAAAACCAACTATATTTTGAAAAAAAAAAAACCTTTTTCTTCTTTCTTTTCTTTTAATTTTTCTCAAAATTCGGCAGAGTTTCAGCACAATTTGGATATTGAATTTTTCATTCAAGACTCACTTATACCTTACAATGCTATTTTCTTTTTTCTCTTTTTCCTTTTTTTCTTTCTTTTTTTTTCATTTTCCCATCAACAAAGAACCGGTCAGCATACAAACCTGAAGTGAATTAATGCAGCAAATAGCTTGTAAAATATGCATCAGAATGGTCTGTCATTTTTGGCACACCTGACCTAGATGGACCCAACCCCTGTGTTGAGTCCCCTAAGTCAAATGCACGTGATGCAACAAATCACACCTACTAGGGATCCAACATGAGGCTAGGTTATTCCAGGTTTTAAGAACCTGGATTTATTGTTCTTGACCTAGTTTACCTGAGCGGACAACTCGAGTTGAGAGGGAGCATCGTACCGGGAATACAAAAGCTTCGCCGGCTTTGCAGTTGTCCGAATTTCATCTTAATTTAGCAAATTGAATCTAACATAAAAGAAGTTACACGGAGTGCACACTCCTTCATGATTTAGAAGACTCACGGAGAGGAGGGATTCGTAACAATTTATATACAATTCAACAATATCAAAGTGGTAAAAAGCAACATTTAGCACATTAGGCCCAAATATGTAAAAATAAACCAGATAATAAATAAAGCCAAATATGACAATTATTCTATGCTCAAATTCTTGAACCCTGAATCATTGATTCTGGGTTCGATCCCCAGAAGAGTCGCCAGAGCTGTCACACCTCCTTTTTACACTACAACGCTGGAAAGGACCAGATAAGGGAATTTTTCCAATTAAAGGGCAATCGAAACGGGATTATATTTATTGAATTCAGTGTCGCCACCTGCGATAATTAGTGGTGTCCCAACTCACCGGATTAAATCCCCAATCGACGAAAGGGTTGACTCTCTAATATAGTCTGCAAACCAGAAATCCAGATAAGGAATTCTGTTAACCAGGAGTAGGTGTTAGGAATTCCCAAGTTCCGTGGTTCTAGCACGGTTGCTCAACTGTTATATTCGATTTAATTATATGATTTTATAACCTTCTAAATCTATGTGCAAATTTTATATTTTAACCACTTTTATTCATTTTAAAGAAGATTATAGCGTCGTCTAAAATATGTTGTTGGATCGCGCCACATGAAATGCACACGCAATTCAAAATACATTTTATCCAATGTTAGTAGGCTTTAGATTTGGGTCACATGAAATGCACACCCGAGTTTAGAAAGGTAATACTGTTAAAAGACGCACCTAAAGTAACTACGCATCTTTAGCATTGATTGGGCTGTGGATAAAAGCTAAATGGCCCGCCTCAGTTTCTAAGAATTTTGAACGAAATAAATAGGTAAGGGCCACACATTTGAGATTTTATTTGATATGGTGCACCTTAATTCCATTTTAAAGGTTATTTAAACTAAAAGCATGGAGGGCCAAAGACTCTGTGTTATCTAATATAGCTCACCTCCCAATTATTTGAGAGAATTTAATCATTCGAATAATTAAAGAGACGGTTAATCCAGAAACTCATACAGGAAGTATAAACAATACCAAACTAACACACTACTGTAATTATTAAACCATGATTTAAATCTTTGTGCATAAGCTAATTTGAATCATGTGAATATTCAAAATCAATTTCTACCCAAACTCAAAAAAATTGATGAATGCTCAGGCCTAAAATAAAAGATCCACACTCGAGTTTAAGTTCACACTGAACATATACTGATGCACTTTAAAATGATAAACTGCCCCAATCCCACTTCACATACATGCTTATTTTTAACTGTAACAGCTTTGTAACGATAGCATACTACCATGATTTGAGTCCATAAACATATCAAGGATTCAAAAACAATTGGCCATTCTGCATAGACCAGATCTATAGGATTGAACACATGGAGACCAGTAATTCTACTAACAACTCTATTATAATTCAAATGTAAAACTTAGAACAACATAACATCATATCAACATGCTGAGTTAGCGGGATTAACATAACCTTGTGATAAATAACTACACAATAATAAACACTAATAACTAACAAGACAGAATATGATCTTCATATGTCTCCATCACAAACACTTCACACTCCATTTTTACATGCTTAAAGTGAAAAGTGTATACCGGTGGAGTAAAGAAAATAAGAAGAAGGAGGAGTCAGCCACAGTAGAATAATGTCAGTTGCAGTGTTAACCCAGAAATAAGCAAGAGAAAACCAGCCTTGAGGCATGTTCAAACTAATAGAAATCCCAGACAATGTCAGCAACCAAAAGAAAACCAAACAGAACCAAACAAAACTGTTGAAAACCAACCAAAATCAAGTCATTTTAACCCTTAAATATCTAGAAATGATTTTAGAAGTAGGAGCCTAAAAGATCTCCAATTTTTCAATGGAACATTGTTCTCTTAACTATTTTCAGTCGGTTGGTATATTTTCTGATTTTCTAGCTTCTCAAAAACCTCAATTGAGCTACAAGTAACTATGCCTTTATATGCAAGTTACTAGGGCATCCATAGGGGTTTTGATTTTTTCATTTTAAACCTTCTCCTATTTTCCCTTTTGCTAGTAAGTCCCTTATTTTCTGACTTGTTGATCAAGCTAGCCTACTACAAGTCTAAATTTCGATTAAAAACCCCTACCCTAGCTTCTTATTTAGTTATTAAGAGATTTCCTACCATAAACTTGATAAATTACCCCTGAAACCTTGTCAATTTGCTTTTCTACTTATGCAGACATTAGGTCTAAATGACCAAGCCACTGGGTCTACACAGACCCAAGTTGAATCCTAGATTAGTCCTCTACTCTTTGAAGCCCAAATTTTGGTTGAAGTGACCACAAGTCACAAACGGGTAAGCCCATAGCTCAAGTGTCAAAGGAGACTAAACAACCCACAACAGAAGAAGGGCCAGCGAGAGAGAGGACTAGTATGAAGAACTCAGCTGATTCGAAAACGACAAACAAATTCAACTCACCTATCAGCAATTATGACATAAATGTGTTCAAACAGCAGAACTTGAATGACTACTTACCAATTTTAGTACAAATTAACAAAACAAAATATGTTTTACCCTCTCAACAAAATAAAATAGAATTAACTCGAAAACACTGCCCACACTAAACTAACAAAAACATAGGGGAAAGAAAAGATAGAATGAATATGGAAAAAATAGAATTCAGACAGACATGGTAAAGATATACCTAGAGCTGGAAATCATCGGCTTGAAACGCTTATCCGACAATCTCCGATTTGACCCAAACCGGGCATAAGTTACATGTTCTCTACGAAAACACGCGACAAATGCTAGTTCCGGGCCCAATCGCTTGTGGAAACTCGAAATCTGGAAGTCCTCCTTATCCCCGCTTTTATATCCGTGACTGACCCCATTTAAAGAGGATTTTAGGAGAGGAGTTGGTGGACTGGGACTCGAGGGCGAACGATGGTTGTGGGGTTAGTCTGTGGTGGTGTTTGGGGAGGCCAATCGCAGGTTAGAATGGTGGAAATATTAATGCTGCTACGTTTAATATGAGAGAGATGAAAGAGATGAAAGAAACAGGGGTGTGTTTGGAACTGAAATGGATCTCTACATTCGTTCAGATACTATTATGAGACAAAAGGGATAGCTCTAGGACCGCTGATCATCAAAGATCAATGGCCAAGGGGCTAGCCGTTGCAAAACGACTACGTTTGGGCCTTTAAAAGGGTAAACAAGGTTTGGGTGCATTTAGGCCTGATTTAAATGGATTTGGGACGGGGATATCTAGAGGCAAATGCTTGGGCTTGGGAAAGACAGCCCAAATAACCTGATTTTCCGACCTTTTGTTCTCTTTTCTTTTAATCAAATTTTTATACTCCTTTTGTTGTCTTCTTCTTTCTCTTATTTGTTTATCATTTTTCCCAGAATTAAAATAATTCTCAAGTAGACCTTTACAACCTAATTAACTTAACAAAAGACTAATTGGACCTAAATGATAGTTATCACAATTACTTAAAATAAATTAGACGAACCACTAAAAGTTAAAATTAAAAAATGCAAATTAAATTATCCTTGTAATTTTTCCCTTTTTTTATAAAATAAATCAATTACGTACTTAATCCTAACATGTCAAAATTAACTTCTAAATGCTAATGTACATATTTTTTGCATTTTTGATTTGTTAAATAAAAATAAAAATATACAGACAAATGCAAATAATTACAAACAAATGCCACAAAATTCATAATATTGCAAATAATGAAAAGAAATTATTTTGTTTTGATATTATGGGAGTAATTCATATAAGGCAAAAATCATGTGCCCAAAATTAGTGCTCGGCTGATTTTACATTTATTATTTACTGAGTTGTCGTACTCACATTACTTCCCGCACCTTTTGTGTATCGCACGGAGTTGCGAGTCGCTATAGTGAGCATTGATGTCCATATAATAGGATTTTTGAGTCGACAAGGTAGCTACGTGGCATTCGCAGCCATGTTCTTCTCCCTCATATCTTCCCTAGATTTATTTACCTTTATCTTCCGCACTTTGCTAGACTTTATTGTATTGAGACAGAGTTGTAGTTTTTCATAACTAGTGACACCATGATGTCGGGCTTGTATTATATTTCTGCATTGTTTAGACTTATATTATGTGATTTTGTTAATTAATGACGTAAAATGACTTCTATTGAGTAATGGTTTGATTTGGAAATTCTGTCGGCTAGCCTAGTTTCAGGACATGCGCCATTGCAATCAGGTAAATTTTAAGATCGTGACTCTCTCTCCTCTGTGCTCGTCTCCCATTTCTGAATCGTATCTTTAGATAGGTTAATATGCAGAAATAAAAGATGTAAATTAAGAGATCCAGTCTTCGAACGAATATTGAAACCACAAAATTTTGATAGAACAGTTTAATCCTGAACCGATTAGTTGCCACCAAAGATATATTTCATCAAAAAAATGTAAATTGTGCAAATGAGGAACAGTTACTAAACACAGCAGAAAATGAAATAATTTCATAGAAAATAGATAGTAAATGTAGAGATAAGGAATATTTACTAAAATTTATTTATATTCTAGCAATAATTATGGGAACGATAGAAAAACGAACATTTATAAACAAAAATTTAGAACTCGCAACAAAGAAAATTACACAAATAACTAACTAAATTAAACAAAGAAAATTACACAAATAACTAATTAAATTATTTTTAGACTAATATTATGAGATTTAGTTAATTAATTACTTAAGTGACTTCTACTGAGTAATGGTTTGATTTGGGAATTCTGCCGGCTAGCCTAGTTTCAGGACAGGTGCCATCGCGATCAGGTAGATTTTAGGATCATGACACTTTCTTTCCTCTGTGCTCGTCTCCCATTTCTGGATTGTATCTTTAGATAGGTTAAACAAAGAAAATTAAACAAATAACTAACTAAATTAAAGAACTCACAACAAATTCAAATAGAACAAAGATAGATAAACTATAGAAGCCGTTTAGAAGAAGGTCAGGGTCATCGTGCCTGCTTCTTAATCAAGGGACATTTTTTTCATTTTATTGATAGTTTGATATTTGAAAAAGCCATATCAGTTGTTCTTTCCTCCTTTGCTCTTCAAGTTTACAAGTTCAATACATTGTTGCAGGAGAAAGTACCATTTAATAACTTCTGCTTGCTTTGAATATAGCTGTGACGTCATCATATTGGAAAATTAAAATGCAAGAACCTTTTTATAAGTAGCAAGTGAGTTAGGCATAACTTGTTTGAGATAAATACTTCAGTTAAATCTCAAAGCTCTTTATATTGGGAATCAGTTTCTCAATTCAATCTGGGTCGAGTTACTTGGAAGATACTTAAGATATAAAATGTATAACAAGCCGACCACTTGTTTTGCTTTCTAGAATTATGTTCCTCTAAATAAAATTTTTTGTAGATACTTTTATTGATTTATTATTTGTGGAGATGGTTAATTCGGGTGGAAAAGTTCGGGTTGAAATCGAAATGCTTGGTTCCTTAAGTTAGCTTAAAAGGCTAAGTTTAACTTCGGTCAACATTTCGAGTAAACTATCTCAAAATCAGGATTTGATGGTTCCAGTAGGGTTGCATGATGATTTCGGACTTGGGTGTGTGATCAGATCGGATTGTGGATGATCCAGAAGTGTTTAGGCACTGAATAGGAAAGTTAGTTCTTTGAAGATTCTAAAAGTTCATTAAATTTGATTTGGAAAGGATTTCAAGGTCCAAATGGAATTTTGAGACTGAAAATAGTTCCGTAATTTCATTTAAGACTTGCATGAAACATTTGGTGTCATTTATTGTTAAATGCACATGAAAATGAATGCAATGCATGAGAAGTACGTTAATAAAACTTCTCGGAATGTCATAAGACCATTTTACCTCTGATTAATATCATGAAATAAATTTTTTTTAACATACGTATTTTTCAGAGACACATGAACAGATGATTGAATAATATGACACATGTAAAATCAAGAACATAAGCATTTCTAGAATTTTCTATGAAGAGAGTCATTTATGAAAATTGTGCATCTACTCGTTTCGTTGCATTGTATGGATATGCCAAAAGAAAGAAAGGATGGTGTTAACATCCTAAGCCAGTTCTCTTAATAATTTCTCTAACATTTGTCAATTACGATAACACTTAACAACGGATCGAAGTATAAAAAATACATATAATATTCATAAAAAAGTTAAACCGTACTTCTTTAGAATCATAAGATCTCGTTACTATTACGTAGTAAAATCTTGTAAGAAATGTTCTGCACAGAATCGCTACCAAGCTGAATTTTACCTGTTGGATTCCTTAAGAGAATCCATCTCTTAATGTATTAGAGTTTTATACCTTAGTGAGTGTGGGCACCACTAAGGTTATGACTAAGACCTTAAAATAACACATTATCAAGTAATTTGATGTGTCACTTAAGTTTGATTAGGTTGCTGCCACGTAAAGAAAAAGGTTTATCCAAAAGACCTTAGTCTTTTATCTAAAGACCACCACAATTTATTAATTAACTAGATAATGTCTCATTACTCTATAATTAATTAATTATTCATATAATTAAGAATTAACTTCACTTACTTAAAATATTATTTACTTTTAACATACCTCATATACTTGACTATCATGGTCATGTTGTCCCTTGTATGGGATTAGCCCAGGTATTTTAGCTCTGGCCGTATTTTATCTTGAAATGACAAACTTTGACGAAATTCATTTTTTTTATTTGTATACCCTCTCACCTTTACAAATTAACTTGTCACTTATTTGAAATAGCATGATACTTATAATCCCAAAATAAATCGCATTCCCGAACTTATATCGATCAACTACGATGCAACTTCAGTGTATGAAAATATGGGACATAACATCTCATTTACGATCATATGTCAATTTACTTGTGGCATACTTTCATATACAAAAATATGTGGTGTAACAAATTCTTTGTTTTAGTATTGCTTCGTGCATTCTGAAAGTTCGACCTAGTCCGTTTATAATTCCAAACTTATTGGTATGTTCGGGCAGGGCTTCTAGGGCCCCGAGTCTCAATCGGACGATGCTCAGACTAAGTTAGAAATTTGGAGCAAGAGATGAAGCTACAACTGCTATCATAATAGCACTTGCTCTTGGCCGGCCATAGTACGGGCTTGCAGTTGTGATCCACGAGCCACAAAAGCGAAAGAGTGAAGGCAACCCAGGCACAATAGGTACAGAAGTTTTGGCACACTAGTGCTACCACGGGTGCGAGATTAGTGGTCGCAGGTGCAGGCTTGTGCGTAGATTCGGTACCTGGAAACCATAGATGCGTAGCTTGGCCAATAGCGGAAAATGCGCATCTGCAATGGCTATTTGCAGGCGTGGGACACAGATGCAACCAAAGCACCGCATATACGAAAATCACTGGAGGTAGTGAGCTTGTTTTTAATACGGGACTTATGCTTTTTTTTCATTCTTCACACATTTGGGCCATTTTAGAGCTTCAAAATGGGAGATTTCACCCTAGATATTGAGGGTAAGTAATTTCTACCAAATATGAGTTTAGCATATAGATTATGGGTAGATTTTAACTTGTAAAATTGTGGAATTCATCGGTTAGATGAAAAACCTAGGTTTTTGATAAAAATAAAAATTTAACCACGAAATTGGTTATGGAATTTGGTAAAAATCATATATTTGAGTTCATGAGGTTATGGATAACAACAATTCGGGCGCGTGGGGGGGGGGGTGTGATTTTGAGAACCTTACATTTAGGGTTGGTAATCACCTAAATAGATAGAATATGAACTTTTTAATATATATCGATTATTTTTTACACTATTTGAATAGTTTTGGATTATTCGGCACCAATTTGAGGGTTTGAGCATAAATCTTGAATAATAACGTAGGCCTTGAGACGAGGTAAGTCTCTTTTCTAATCTTATAACAGAGAATTAACCGCATAGGTGGATTAACTAAATGTGTGTACCTATTTGTTGGGGCTACGTACATACGAGGTGATGAGAGTCCGTACGCAACTACTATTATGCTATAATTCGGATAGTTTAGGACTCATATTGTGCTTGTTTGAAATGTTTGCACCCCTAGTTGTTTTTTATTTAACTCGGTCAATTACATTTATTTCAAACCTTTATCTGTAGTATCTTAGACGCTCCTGTATTCCTGATATTAGTTCTGGGATAGTATCTAGTTATTGTGGTTGTAATGGTTTTCTTACTCTATTTCAGTCTCTTGGTTATTAATTAAATTTGAGCTTTTAAAAATTGTTAGAAACCATTTTAATGTTAACTTGACTAGAAAGTGAAATGTTACGCGTCATCACAATCAAAAAGGTATGACTTTCGGATCGTACACTTTTGTATCAGGAAACAAAAAAAAGAGGCAGTAAGCAAATAAAGTTTAATAATCATGCTCCTAACTTTGTGGATCGTATCGAATAAAATCAGTGGCATGTGTCTAACAGAGTGTGTGTTCCCGTTAGTGCCATTTTTCTTATTTTTGCAGTACACAATTAGTTGTTCTTACTAACGTGGGATGTATAACCTTAATTAGTTGACCATCCAATCAATAAACAACTAGTTTTTCTTACTACGTTGGATGCAAAACCTTAACAAGTTGACTATCCAATCAATAAACAACTAGCTAGCTGGTCTTAATTATTAAAATAGGAAGATGCAATCAATTCAAGAGAGGAAATTAGCCTCAGTGGAAAGTCTATAAATTGTAGCTTGTACTGAAGCAAAATGATGCACTCATAAAAACGTCTATTTTCCTCTATAATTAAAGATCTAGCAGCTCTCTGATCGATCCATGGCTTTGCTCAAGTTTCTTGTTGGTTCGGCATTATCTCGATGTACTTCACATGAATTCCACTATATAATCTGTTATTATAAAATTGAATGTTGTCAGTTGTTATAATTGCTAGGAAATCATATTAAGATAGGACAAAGTTATTTAATGATAAAATTCGAAGAGTTGTATAACTACTAGAAATTCGGAATTTCAAGATTTTCTTTTAAATATAAGCGATCAATTTTGATCGCTTATCTCCATTTTTTAATAGAGTAGCGACAAAAGTTGTCACTTTTGAGAAAATATATATTAATTAGCAAAAAAAAAAATTTTTAAGAGAAAGAGACCAAAGTTGGTCGTTTTTTAGGATATAATTTTGACATAAATTGCCTTTTTTGACAGCTATACCACCTGCTAGCGCACCAAATTCCCTATTACAAGCAACAACAACAACAATACCAACAACAAAATTAGTAACAACAACAACACAATAACAACAACACAACAATAACATTAAAATAAATTAAGCATAAAGTTCAATAGAACTAACACATTAAGCTAACAAAACTAACTTAACGCTTATTACACTACTGAAAAATTGGTCTACGGTAACAGTTGCAAAACTGTTCCCACATATCTGTCTTTTCTATTATTATTATTATTATTATTATTATTATTATTATTATTATTATTATTATTATTATTATTATTATTATTATTATTATTATTTGATAGAATTACCTATTCAACATGGTTATTATTATTATTATTATTATTATTATTATTATTATTATTATTATTATTATTTGATGTAATTTTCTAGTCTGCATTATTATTATTATTATTATTATTATTATAATTATTATTATTGTTATTATTATTATTATTATTATTTGTCCATAAAAAGTAAAATTAGCAAAATTAAAATAGGTAGGTTAGAGGACATATTTTTCTCTCTCTAAAATGCTTTCGGTGCACGTTAGTTAACGTACGCTGAGCTTGTAGCCATGGCGAGAGGAAGAGGACGAGTTAGAGGTAGAGGACGACCCCGTAAACAACAATTAACAGCATTGGAGAACTTACTAGCAATAGTTAACCTACAAGTAATGGAGAAAACAGCTCCATCAAACACTCAACCAGCTGCATTTCAGAGCATAGATCTATCTACTGGAGGTACTGCATGCTCAAGTGGCTCAACATAGCACCAGTCTAATGTTTCAAAGAAGCAGTATCAGGCATTCGTAGCATCGATTGGACCAGTATCAAATCCGGTGAAAGCAACAACCAATGGAACAGTTACCATGCAAAATCCAACGCAGATCTAGGGTAACTCAGTAGAATAACCAGCGGAATCAGTGGTAACAAGCAAAAAAGCTGAATAATCTAAAAATTCATGGGCAACTCTCTTCCAGAAGAACAGATTTGCTACAAATGATATGTCACTAGACTATATTCCACCGCTAATTGTAGATGGGCAACCTATCGTTCAATTAGACAAATTGGAGGTAGAAGAGGAAGAAAACAAGTGGAAATTTGCGTTGATTGCTTACATTCTAGGAGAATGACAAGGGTATAATGCAATGAAGAGATACATCAACTTTCATTAGTCGCATGTGCGAGAACTAAATCTATTCTATCACGATGAAGATTATTATATAATCAGATTTAAAACTACTAAAAATGCTCATAAAATTCTATGTTTGGACCTTATTCCATAGCTAATAGACCTATAATTCTTAAGCCATGGACCCGTGATTTTAATTTAACTAAGGAATTTTCTTCTATTATTCCTTTATGGGTTAAGATTCCCAAATTTCAAATGTCATGTAGGGGAATGAGATCATTGAGCAGGATAGCCAGCGTATTTGGGAGGCCTAATTTTGCTGATGACGAGACGAGAGATCATCTCTTTATGTTTTGCTCATATACAGTAACACGATGGAAACAAGTAATGAGGTGGATTCAAGAGGATTAAGTGTATAATCATAGCTGGGAACAACATCTTCAATAGATCATTAACAAAGCCAAAGGAAAATCAAGTAGTTCCAGTATCTTCAGATTGGTGGTCACTGAAGTCTCATATGCATTATTGATGGAAAGGAGTTCTCGTATCTTTGAATAGAAATATCGTAGTAGTGATGTGTTGGCAAGATAAATAGCTTATATATGTAATGCTAGTGTATTCTCTAGATCTATAAAGCAATAAATTTACGATTGAAGAGTAGTGAAGATGATTGAGGCTATATGTAGAAGATATATTTGGTCAAGCAGCAACGCTATCACTAAGAAAGCATATGCGTCGTGGGAAAGAATGTGTACTCCTTAAATTGTCGGTGGTCTGAATATTGTCAACCTTCTTCTGTGGAACAAGGAAGATATTGCAAAAGTATGTTGGGATTAATGCCTACTATATTAAATAACAACAACTAGAGGACATGCCAATCCCAAAACAAGCTAGTTGGATGGTATGCAACAAGCTCAAAGTTCAAATGATCACATTGTCACCATCAAACAGATATGCTTACAGCGATTAGGAGATTTACCAAGAGTAAGCTGGAAGAGTCTGATGTTTTAGATTTCTGCTCGACCAAAAGCTTTGTTCAACCTATAGTTACTGCTACAGGAATATTACTAACCAAGGACAAATTAGTCAACTGGGGATTGAGTATTAACCAACATTGTGGTCTATGCCATGGACATGTGGAGACGAGAGATCATCTCTTTCTCTTTTGCTCATATACAGAAAGAGTAGCTTAGTATATGATAATGTAACTTCCTTAGCTTCGTGACCAATTCATCGAGATTAGGCTCGACACTTATAGAGTACATGGGGTAGATTGTACTCAAACTATAGTGTGCACTTCTTGTGCAGATACCGAAGTTTGTCCTAGCGTTGTTCTGTAGATTTTCTCAGATCCAGCTATCCCGAGGAAACCTGAGGTATACTTGCACGGTGTCCGCAGCTTTGAAGTCCCCTTCTACTCACTTTTGTTGTTTATTTACCTCGGACAATTATATTTATTTCAAACCTTATCTGT
Source organism: Nicotiana benthamiana (assembly GCA_034376525.1). NCBI lineage: Eukaryota > Viridiplantae > Streptophyta > Magnoliopsida > Solanales > Solanaceae > Nicotiana > Nicotiana benthamiana. The sequence continues at coordinate 73,540,211 of CM067332.1, forward strand.
TGTATCTTAGATGCTCATATATTCGCGATACCAGTTCTGGGATAGTATCTAGTTATTGCGGTTGTAACGGTTTTCTTACTTTATTTCAGTCTCTTGGTTATTAATTAAATTTGAGCTGCTAAAAATGGTTTGAAACTATTTTAATGTTAAGTTGACTAGAAAGTGAAATGTTACGCGTCATCACAATCACAAAGGTATGACTTCCGGATTGTACACTTTTGTATCAAGAAACAAAAAAAACGAGGCCGTAAGCAAATGAAGTTTAATAATCATGCTCCTAACTTTGTGGATTGTATCGAATAAAATCAGTGGCATGTGTCTTACAGAGTGTGTGTTCCCTTTAGTGCCATTTTTCTTATTTTTGCAGTACACAATTAGTTGTTCTTACTAACGTGGGATGTATAACCTTAATTAGTTGACCATCCAATCAATAAACAACTAGTTTTTCTTACTACGTTGGATGCAAAACCTTAACAAGTTGACTATCCAATCAATAAACAACTAGCTAGCTGGTCTTAATTATTAAAATAGGAAGAACTGAGATCTAACTAAAAAAAATGGAACTAGCATTAGAAATTGCAATCAATTCAAGAGAGGAAATTAGCCTCAGTGGAAAGTCTATAAATTGTAGCTTGTACTGAAGCAATTGTAGTTTGCTCAAGTTTCTTTTTGTTTTGACTACTCTTCTTATGGCATTCACTAGTTAGTACCAATCTCTCCCTTGCTCTCTTTATATTGTCAATTTGCATAAGTCAATATCTGTACAAATTGTTCGCATATATACTTAAAATTCATAAAATGTTACAGCTCAGCTGTCATGGCTCTCAAAGACACAAGTGATTGCCACAAGAGATGTGAATCATGATTCAGAAGTGTTAGAACGCATGCTACTCGTTTACTTGTTTCCGAACAACTCTACCATGTGTAAGTTCTTATTATTTGTCAGAGTCTCTCAGTATGCTAGCTTCAGTTCATTCCATGTTTTATCCAGCAGTGTGTTAATGTCAAGTGAATGAATAACTATCCATTGAGAAATCATAATGGATGTACAATTGCATGCAATGCATGTAGTCATTGCTCAACTTAAAAGTGTATCACATATGTTATTTGAATCGAACTTTTCTTTTTCTTTGTCGATTAACATTCGTCATTTTTAAATTATACAAATCGAAAATTTCAATTATCTTATATTTTTTGGAGCGCTCCAAAAGATAAGAACTTTTCTACTTCTGTGTTAGATACAACACTCCAAAAGAAATGACTTATCACATATTATACTGCAAAGATTGCTTCATGTTTTTTAAAGTCTGAGTCCTCTTCTGAAGATGATACACTAATCCTCCGTATTGTCTAGCAAATCATATTTTGTTCACTATATAGCATGTCTGCCATTAAGCATATTACATGTAAAATCTGATTTAACAGTTAATACATTAGAGTACCTGCTGGTTGCTCTACAATCATTATATAAGGGAATAGGTTGGCATTATCTCGATGTAAGTTGCATGAATTCCACTATATAATCTGTTATTATAAAGTTGAGTGTTGCCGGTTGCTATAATTACTAAGAAATCATATTGAGATGGGACCAAGTTATTTAAGGATAAAATTCGAAGAGCTGTATCAAGCGACAAGAGAGTAAACAAAAAGAATTAAGTAATAACTAGGAGAGACACATTTTGGGTTGACCTAACAAAACTAATGCAGAAGGAGACTTGGAAGGATTAAACTATAAGTATGTCCAAGTATCAAAATAGCAACAATCACGTTATATTGTAATTCTTGACAAATAGATATAAATTTGAGAAAAATTCAAGCAATACAGCTTCGCGGATTATTGCTTTAAAAAAATATAAAAAGGATGAATCACATCTTTATCGATGCAAAGAACTTTATGGAGAGGAAACAATTGACCCTGCATTTGAGATCTTGTTCACATGATTTGTGTTTGCAAGAAGGCAATCGCTTGTTTTCTCTCAATTTTTGAGGCATCATAGCAACAACGGTCCTTCTTTTTCGGCCATTGTCACATGATCATGGATTTTAGCATAGAGAGATAGCAGAAATTACCTAAAGAATTTTCTTTAGCGGTTAGTTGAATAAGAAAATAGTAGAACCGTATGTGGACAACAAGCAGACACATTTGATCAAGGGAAACTTGTGGAAAGACACATGACCTCGAGCACATAGATTCTAGATGTCGCACATGATTAGGATATGGTTGTTGTTAACATGTTTAGTAGCTTCTCTTCTTTTACTGTAGGGACCCAGCTGGTCGTCTCGATAGTTGTAGTCCCATTCCCTCATTTTTTCCTCCTTTTGTGATCTAAAATTTTAATATGACTTACCGGGTTAGCTGGTTCAATAAAGAATGAAGTAAAGAAATTTTATTGGGGTTCTAGTTTCAGTCTACGGAAGATATTTCAGAGTGAATTGAGACACTTAGTCTCAAAATTAAAAGTTTCAATAGGAAAAGTTGACCGGATGTTAACTTATGTATATACGATCTCAGATTTATATTTTCGTGGTTCTGTTAGCTCCGTTAGGTAATTTTGGACTTAGGAGCTTATTCAGATTGTGACTTGGAGGTCCGTAAAAGAATTATCATTGAAATGGCGTATGCTTAAATTTTAGAAAGTTTAACGATAGTGGACTTTTCGATATCGGGGTCAGATTAGATTTTCGAAAGTTGAAATAGGTTTGTGGTATCATTTGAGGTCAATCATACATGATTTTATAGGTTTTGACGTTGTTTGTAGAATTTGGCAATTCCAAAGCCATCAGGATTGAATCCATGGGCAATTCGTGTTTTGATGTTATTTGAGGTGATTTGTGGGTCTCACTAAGTTTGTATCATATTTTAGAACTTATTAGTATGTTTGGTTGAGGTCTCGGGGGCCTCAGGTTGATTTCGTATGGCTAACAGATCAAGAATTGAAGTTGGGAGACAGCTGAAGTGGAGTTTGCTAGTTTTGTTAGCTGATCTCTTTTTCTTATACGCAATCGCATGGACAGGTCCGCAATCACATAGGCTAAATAGGTCACTGATTGAGTTTTCTCTATGCGTTCGCGTGTAGAGGGCTGCGATCATGCAGTTGTAGGAAGCAGTGTATCGCGAACGCGTGGGCTAGGTCACGTTCGCGAAGAGGGAGTTAGGTAGGAGCTGGGACCTTGAATTATGTTCATCGCAAATGCGTGAGGTCATTCACGATCACGTTATTCTGAGGGTCAGTTCTTCGTATTCGCATGAAGGATTCCGTGTTTGCGTAGGGTTAAATTATAAGGAAGCATAGTTGTGCTTCGCGATCGCGAGCTATGTTCTGCAATCACAATGAAGGTATATCTAGGCTGAATAAATGATTTAAAAATGATGGTTTTGAGTTATTAACATAAAATTAATTAGGGAGCTCGGTAGAAGGAGATAGTTTGAGATATTCTTGCGTGGTTGTTTGGGGTAAGTGATTCCTTTTTAACTTAGGTCAGTTTCCACAATTATGCCTTTAATTCTATCATCTAATCTGTGATTTGGCTGAAAAATTAGGGAAAATGTGGAAGAGTTATTAGACTAGATTTTTGAGGTATTGAATGAGTTGAGGTTATCGGATTTAAGTAAATTTGGTATGATTATAATCGGGAGTGGATGGGTTTAAGGTACTTTTACCATATTTCAAGAATTGGGCTCGAGGGGTGGGGGAGGGGAGGTTCGAGCCGATTTCGAATTCTGAGCTATAATTTCATAATTTCTTATAGAATTAATTCGTTTAGCACATATTGAATGCATTGTACTGCTTGTGGCTAGATTCGAGTCATTTAGAGCCCTATTTGTGAGGAAAAGGTATATTGGAGTAGAGTTTTGCCCATATTTAGGTAATAAACACTTCTAAACATGGTTGTAAGGGTTCGAAACCAGGAATTATGTGTTATATGATTGGTAATGAGGTGACACATATGCCAAGTGACGGGCGTGCGAACGTGCACCGTGTGAAAGAGATATGGTCGATTCCATGGCACTTTAAAGAGATCCTTACTTGTTAATATCTGTGTATTCACCATGTATGAGCTATCAATCATGCTAGATATCATGTTTAGGTATGCTGGTACAATTGGGACCCATAATAGTCATTTCTTGCTATTAACATACTGATCTCATTGATATTTTGATTGAGTCATGTTAACTAATTTCATATGATATCTCAGTCTCTAGTCTCTGTTGTTATTGTTGATATATCATTTCATCATCTTAGTCTCTTATATTTTATGAAGCGCTCCAAAAGAAGAGAACTTTTCTTCTTCTCTGTTAGATATAACACTCCGAAACAAAAGAATTATCAAACATTTGATAATACAAATATTGCTTCATATTTTTGGAAGTCCGAGTCTTCTCGTGAGGATGACACACTAGTCCTCCGTATTGTCTAGCAAAATAATATTTAGTTTCACTATATAGCCTATCTGCCATTAAGCATATTACATGTAAAATCTGATTCAAAAGTTAATACATAAGGGTACCTTATGGTTGTTGTAGAATCATTATATAAGGGAATAGGTTGGCATTATTTCGATCAAATTCACATGAATTCCACCATATAATCTGTTATTATAAAAGTTGAATGTTATAAGTTGCTACAATTACTAAGAAATCTTATTAAGATGGGATAAAGCTTTTTAAGGATAAAATTCGAAGAGTTGTATTACTGCTAGAAATCCAGAATTTTAAGAATTTTTTTTAAATATAAGCGATCAAAATTGGTCGCTAATTTCAAGTTTTTTAATTGAATAGCGACTAAAGTTGTCGGTTTTGAGAAAATCTATGTTAATTGGCGAAAAAAATGTTTTAAATAGAAAAGAGACCAAAGTTGGTCGCTTTTCCGCATATAGAAAAATAGGAATTTAATTATGTATTTTTGGTTGGCATGCCTGAGAGCGGTGTGCGGAGCCATAGCGATCCTTAGTGAATTTTGGGTCGTGACACTATTTATAGGGAAAAGTTACTTAGCGATAAAGTGACAAATATCTCTCTTAAATACTGGCATTCACCTTAAATACAATTTTATTTATAATAAATTTTTAATTGGCAAAGGAATTTTGTGATATTCAATCAAAATGTAGAGATTTATAATAATGATAGGAAGAAGCATTAAATTCTAAAAGAAAACTAAAAGATTTGAAATAAATGTTTTACTAATTATTACTCCTTCCATTCTACTATTATTGATATTTTTTGCCCATTTTATGGTTCACAATATTTGACTTTTTAAGGTATCAAGAAAGAATTTACTTATTCTTTTGTTTTTAAAAAGTTGCCCTTGGAATGATGAATCGGGGAATATTTGTTACTCCATCATGACCACTTTAATTGACTTTTTTTGACCTTTTTTTGTAGCCCATAATATTTTATTTCTTCAAATATCAAAAAAGAATTAACTTTTTTCTAAAAAAAATAGAATAAAATTTATCATTAGAATAAAGAGCCTAGGAGTATTTTTTTTCTTTCAATGAACAAGTTAAGGTTATTAAGAACAATTATTCAATTAATGAATGCTAAAAGATAGATTCCTTAATATGTGTGAAAATAGGACCCCTTTTGTAACGACAATTAATTAATATTATATAACATTTCATGTTTCCCATAAAAAAAAACTTAAAAAGGTCTCTTAAAATGGAACGGATCAAGTGAACAAATTAAGGTTAATATGGTATATTTCATTGTTAATTAATATTAAAATATTATTTTCTTAATATATAAGAAAATAATAAACAGAATTGAAGTGGACCGAAGAGAGTAATTCTCCTTTTCCCTAACAAAAAATTAATTGAAGGGTCTATATTCAAAGACTTATAGCCTGATTGGCCAAGCTAAAAAAATTAAATTATTTTGAGAAATGTTTTTTTTTCAAATATAACAGAAATCTCTCTAATATAATGGCATTCACCTTAAATACAATTATATTAATAATAAATTTTAAATTGGCAAAGGAAATTTGTGATATTCAATCAAAATGTAGAGATTTATAATAATGATAGGAAGAAGCATTAAATTCTAAAAGAAAACAAAAATATTTGAAATAAATGTCATTTACTAATTATTAATCCTTCCATCATACTTTTATGATTTTTCCCCCTTTTTATGGTTCACAATATTTGACTTTTTAAGATATCAAGAAAGAATTTACTTCTTCTTTTGTTTTTCAAAAGTTGCCCTCGGAATAATGAATCGGGGAATATTTGTTACTCCATCATGTCCATTTTAATTGATTTTTTGACCTTTTTTTGTAGCCCATAATATTTTATTTCTTCAAATATCAAACAAGAAGTAACTTGTTTTTTAAAAAATAGAATAAAATTTATCATTAGAATAAGAGCCTAGGAGTATTTGTGTCTTTCAATGAACAAATTAAGGGTATTAGGAGCAATTATTTTATTAATGAATGCTAAAAGATAGATTCCTTAATATGTGTGAAAATAGGACCCCTTTTGTAAGGACACTTAATTAATATTATATCATTTCATGTTTCCCTAAATAAAAAACTTAAAAAGGTCACTTAAAATGGAACAGATCAAATGAACAAACTAAGTTTAATATGAAAAATTTTATTGTTAATTAATATTAAAATATTATTTTCTTAATATATAAGAAAATAATAAAAAGAATTGAAGTGGACCGAAAGGAGTAATTCTCCTTTTCCTTTAAAAAAATAATTAAAGAGTCTATGATCAAAGACTTATAGCCTGATTGGCCAAGCTAAAAAAATTAAATTATTTTGAGAAGAAAAATTTCAAAAGTGATTTTCGAAAAAGTAATTTTGAAGAAAAATAATTTGTGTTTAGTTAGTCAATTTTAAATGCACTTCGAACCATAATTTATGTCTGGCCAAACTTTTCAAAAAAAAAACTAAAGTGTCAAATCAAAAATAAGGACATGAAGAGATTTGCTTAATAGTTAATACTATATAAGTAAACAAATAATTACAAATTTATTATTAAACATAATAATTATGTTTTTATTTTATTAAATAAATTATCAAAATAAAATTAAAAGTACTTTATTTTTATAAGAAAAATTAAATATATCAAAAAATACTCCAATAAATATGAAAGTGCATTTCAAAAATTATTTTATATTACTTAATAGTTTTACTAAGTAAGGTTATTTTGGTATATATAATATTTTGCAAAGGGTATTTTTGATAGAATGAAAAGTCAAAACTGCTTTTGGATTTGGGGAGAAGTTACTTTTTTCTACTACCTCAAAATTGCATCGGCTTCTAGCCAAAAACACGTTACTTCTGAAAAAGGTTTGGCCAAACACCTCAAACTGATCCAAAAAACACTTTTCTTTAAAAAAACACTTTTAGCCATGGAGAAGCTTTGCTAAATAGGCTATAATTTCATAGAGAGCGGTGATTTTCACAAAAAATATCGCATCTCCTGAGATTCTCTTCTAGTTGATTTTGAAATCGTTGATATGAATTACCTACTTTACATCTATTTCAGTCTTTTCTATTATTATTATTATTTGATAGGAAAATATTGAGATTTTGTTCACATGATTTGTGTTTGCAAGAAGGCAATCACTTGTTTCCTCTCAATTTTTGAGGCATCATAGCGACACCAGTCCATCTTTTCCGGCCATTGTCATATGACCATGGATTTTTGCATCCTTACCATGATCTTCCTTCACTGAATGAAGATTCTAACATAGAGAGATAGCAGAAATTACATAAAGAATTTTCTTTAGCGGTTAATTGAATGAGAAAATAGTGGAACCATATATGGACAACAAGTAGATAGATTTGATAAAGGGAAACTTGTAGAAAGACACACGACCTCGAGCACATACATTCTACATGTCGCACATGATTAGGATATGGTTGTTGTTAACATGTTGAGTAGCTTCTCTTCTTTTACTGTAGGGACCCAGCTGGTCGTCTCGATTGTTGTAACCCCATTCCCTAATTTTTTTCTCCTTTTGTGATCTACAATTGTTATATGACTTACCGGGTTAGTTGGTTCAACTAAGTACGAAGTAAAAAAATTTGATTGGGGTTCTAGTTTCAGTCTACGGAAGATAATTCAGAGTGAATTGAGACACTTAGCCTCAAAATTAATAAATTCGAAAAGTTGACCGGATGCTAACTTATGTATATACGATCTCAGATTTATATTTGCATGGTTTCGTTAGCTCCGTTAGGTGATTTTGGACTTAGGAGCTTATTCAGATTGTGACTTGGAGGTCCGTAATAGAATTATCATTGAAATGGCGTAAGCTTAAATTTTTTAAAGATTAACCGAGAGTGGACTTTTCGATATCGGGGTCGGATTAGATTTTCCAAAGTTGAAGTAGGTTTGTGCTGTCACTTGAGGTCAATCATACATGATTTGATAGGTTTTGACATTGTTTGTAGAATTTGGAAATTCCAAAGCCATCAGGATTGAATCCATGTGCAATTCGTGCTTTTGATGTTCTTTGAGGTGATTTGTGGGTCTGACTAAGTTTGTCTCATATTTTAGAACTTATTAGTTTGTTTGGTTGAGGTCTCGGGGGCCTCAGGTTGATTTCAGTGTTAACAGATCAAGAATTGAAGTTGGGAGACTACTGAAGTGGAGTTTGCTAGTTTTGTTAGCTGATCTGTTTTTCTTATACTCTATCGCATGGACAGGTCAGGGATCACGTAGGCTTAATAGGTCACCGATTGAGATTTCTCTATGCGTTCGCGAGTAGAGGGCTGCGATCATGTAGCTGTGGGAAGCTGTGTATCGCGAACGCATGGGCTAGGCCACGTTCACGAAGAGGGAGTTAGGAAGGAGCAGAGACCTAGAATTTTGTTCGTCACAAATGCGTGAGGTTGTTAGCGATCACGTAAGTTTGAGGGTCAGTTCTTCGCATTCGCATGGAGGATTCTGCGTTTGCGTGGGGTTAAATTATAAGGAAGCATAGTTGTGCTTCGCGATCGCGAGCTATGTTCCGCAATCACAATGAAGGTATATCTGGGCTGAATAAATGATTTAATAATGAGGAATTTGAGTTCATAACATAAAATTAATTAAAGAGCTCGGTAGAAAGCGATATTTTGAGATATTCTTGCATGGGTGCTGGGGGTAAGTGATTCCTATTTAATTTTGGTCAATTTTCGTAATTATGCTTTAAATTCTATCATCTAATATGTGATTTGGCTTAAAATTTAGGGAAAATGTGGAAGAGTTCTTGGACTAGATTTTTGAGGTTTTGAATTAGTTGAGGTTATCGGATTTAAGTAAATTTGGTATGATTAAAATCGGGAGTGAATGCGCTTAAGGTTTTGTGACATTTATCGGATTTCAAGAAATGGGCTTGAGGGGGGAGGGGAGGTTTGAGCCGATTTCGAATTCTGAGCTATAATTTCATAATTTCTTATAGAATTAATTCGTTTAGCACATATTGAATGCATTTTACTGCTTGTGGCTTGATTCGAGTCGTTTAGAGCCCTATTTGCGAGGAAAAGGTATATTGGAGTAGAGTATTGCCCAGATTTAGGTAATATTTAAACATGGTTGTAAGGGTTCGAAACCATGAATTATGTGTTATATGATTGGTAATGAGGTGATGCACATGCCAAGTGACGGGCGTGCGAGCGTGCACCGTGTAAAAGAGATATGGTCGATTCCATGGCACTTTAATGTGATCCTATCTTGTTAATATCTGTGTTTTCACCATGTATGAGCTGTCAATCATCCTAGATATCATGTTTAGGTATGATGGTACAATTGGGACCCATAATAGTCATTTCTTGCTATTAACATACAGATCTCATTGATATTTTGTATTGAGTCATGTTAACTCATTTCATATGATATCTCATTGATAATGCAAATATTGCTTCATATTTTTAGAAGTCCGAGTCTTCTCGTGAGGATGGCACACTAATCCTCCGTATTGTCTAGCAAAATAATATTTAGTCTCACTATATAGCCTGTCTGCCATAAAGCATATTACATGTAAAATCTGATTCAAAAGTTAATACATTAGGGTACCTTCTGGTTGTTTTAGAATCATTATATAAGGGAATAGGTTGGCATTATTTCGATGTAATTCACATGAATTACACTATATAATATGTTATTATAAAAGTTGAATGTTGTCAGTTGCTATAATTACTAAGAAATCATATTAAGATGGGACAAAGATTTTTAAGGATAAAATTCTAAGAGTTGTATAACTACTAGAAATCTGGAATTTCAAGAATTTGTTTTAAATATAAGCGATCAAATTGGTCGCTAATTTCCAGTTTTTCGATAGAATAGCGACTAAAGTTGTCGGTTTTGAGAAAATCTATGTTAATTGGCAAAAAAATGTTTTAAATAGATAAGAGACTAAAGTTGGTCGCTTTTTCGCGAATACAAAAATAGAATTTAATTGTGCATTTTTGGTTGGCTTGCCTGAGAGCAGTGTCCGGCGCCACCACGATTCTTAGTGAATTTTGGGTCGTGACACTATTTATAGGGAAAAGTTACTTAGCCATAAAGTAAAAAAAATCTCTCTAAAATAATGGCATTCACCTTAAATACAATTTTATTTCTAATAAATTTAATATTGGCAAAGGAATTTTTTGATATTCAATCAAAATGTAGAGATTTAGAATAATGATAGGGAGAAGCATTAAGAAAACTAAAAGATTTCAAATAAATGTCATTTACTAATTATTACTCCTTCCATTCTACATTTATTGATTTTTTTGCCCTTATTATGGTTCACAATATTTGACTTTATAAGATATCAACAAAGAATTTACTTCTTCTTTTGTTTTTCAAAAGTTGCCCTTGAAATAATAAATCGGGGAATATTTGTTACTCCATCATGTCCACTTTAATTGATATTTTGACCTTTTTTGTAGCCCATAACATTTTATTACTTCAAATATCAAAAAAGAATTAACTTCTTCTTAAAAAAATAGAATAAAATTTATCATTAGAATAAAGAGCATAGGAGTATTTGTGTCTTTCAATGAACAAATTAAGGTTATTAAGAACAATTATTCTATTAATGAATATTAAAATATAGATTCCTTAATATGTGTGAAAATAGGACCCCCTTTTGTAGCGATACTTAATTAATATTATATAACATTTCATGTTTCCCAAAAAAAACCTTAAAAAGGTCACTTAAGATGGAACGAATCAAATGAGCAAATTAAGGTTAATATGGTAAATTTTATTGTTAATTAATATTAATACACTATATCTTAATATATAAGAAAATAATAAAAAGAATTGAAGTGGACCGAAGGGAGTAATTCACCTTTTCCTAATAAAAAATTAATTAAAGAGACTATGTTCAAAGACTTATAGCTTGATTGGCCAAGCCAAAAAAATTAAATTAATTTGAGATTTTTTTTTTCAAAAGTGATTTTCGAAAAAGTAATTTTGAAGAAAAATAATTTGTGTTTAGTTAATCAATTTGAAAAGCACTTCGAACCATAATTTGTGTTTGGCCAAAGTTTTCAAGAAAAAATAATTTAAGTGTCAAATTAAAAATAAGGACATGAAGATATTTGCTTAATAGTTAATATTATTTAAGTAAACAAATAATTACAAATTTATTATTAAAGAAAATAATTATGTTTTTTATTTTATTAAATAAAGTATAAAAATAAAAATAAAAGTACTTTATTATCTTAAGAAAAGTTAAATATATCAAAAAATAATCCAATAAATATGAAAGTGCATTTCAATATTTTTTTTATATTACTTAATAATTTTACTAAGTAAGGTTATTTTGGTATATATAATATTTTTCAAAGGGTATTTTTGATAGGAGGAAAAGTCAAAACTGCTTTTGGTTTTGGTGAGAAATTACTTTTTTCTACTTCCTCAAAATTGCTTCTGCTTCTAGCCAAAAACACTTTACTTCTGTAAAAGATTTGGTCAAACACCTCAAATTGAGCCAAAAACACTTTTCTTTAAAAAAACACTTTTAGCCGTGGAGAAGCTTTGCCAAACAGCCTATTAATTTCATAGAGAGCGGTGATTCACAAAAAATGTCGCATATCGTGAGATTCTCTACTAGTTGATTTTGTGTTCGTTGATATGAATTACCTGCTTTACATCTATTTCTGTCTTTTCTATTATTATTATTATTATTATTTGATAGAATTAGCTATTCAACATGCTTATTACTATTATTATTATTATTATTATTATTATTATTACCTGTTCTGCATTATTATAATAATAATAATTATTATTATTATTTGTGCATAAAAAGAAAAATTAGCAATATGAAAATAGATAGGTCAGATGACATAATTTTTCTCTCTCTAAAATGCTTTCGGTGCACGTTAGATAATGTACGCTTAGCTTGTAGCCATGGCGAGAGGAAGAGGACGAGGTAGAGGTAGAGGACGATCCCGTAAACAACAATTTACATCATTAGTGAATGTACTAGCAATAGTTAACCTACAAGTAATGGAGAAAACAGCTCCATCAAACACTCCACCAGCTACAGTTCAGAGCATAGATCTATCTACTGGAGGTACTGCATGCTCAAGTGGCTCAACATCGCACCAGTCTAATGTTTCAAAGAAGCTGTATCAGGAATTCCTAGCTTCGATTGGACCAGTATCAAATCCAGTATCAAGCAAAAAAGCTGAATGATCTAAAAATTCATGGGCAACAATCTTCAAGAAGAACAGATTTGCTACAAATGATATGTCACTAGACTATATTCCACCGCTAATAGTAGATGGGCAACCTATCGTTCAATTAGACAAATTAGAGGTAGAAGAGGAAGAGAACAAGTGGAAATGTGCGTTGATTTCTTACTTTCTAGGAGAAGGACCAGGAAATAACGCAATGAAGAGATACCTCAACTTGCATTGGTCGCATGTACGAGAACTAAATCTATTCAATTACGATGAATATTATTATATAATCAGATTTAAAACTATTAAAGATGCTCATTAAATTCTATGTTTGGACCTTATTCCATAGCTAATAGACATATAATTCTTAATCCATGGACCCCTGATTTTAATTTTACTAAGGAATTTCCTTCTATTATTCCTTTATGGGTTAAGTTTCCCAAATTTCCTATGTCTTGTTGGGAATGAGATCATTGAGCAGGATAGCCTGCGTATTTGGGAGGCCTAATTTTGCTGATGACGAGACGAGAGATCATCTCTTTCTGATTTGTTCACACACAATAACGCGGTGGAAACAAGTAATGAGGTGGATTCAAGTGTATAATCATAACTGGGAACAACATCTTCAATATATCATTAACGAAGCCAAAGGAAAATCAAGTAGTGCCAGTATCTTCAGATTGGTGATCATTGAAGTCTCATATGCATTATTGAATGAAAGGAGTTCTCGTATCTTTGAATAGAAATATCGTAGCAGTGATGTGTTGGCAAGATAAATAACTTATATATGTAATGCTAGTGTATTCCCTACAGCTAGAAAGCAATAAATTTACGATATAAGAGTAGCTTGATACAGCTTTATTATTTCAGTAGACTAGTTGAGGATGAGATAGTCAGCAAAGTTATGGTGGACTATGGATTTGTAAATCCTGATCTTTGGTGATTAAAACAAAAATTTAACTACCAAAAGAAATATTATTATTATTTGATGGAATTAATTATTATTATTATTATTATTATTATTATTATTATTATTATTATTATTATTATTGTTGTTGTTGTTGTTGTTGTTGTTGTTGTTGTTGTTGTTGTCGCGTATACGATAATGTAACTTCCATAGTTTCAGTCTACGGAAGATATTTCAGAGTGAATTGAGACACTCAGTCTCAAAACTAAAAGCTTAAATTGGAAAAGTTGACCGGATGTTCACTTATGTATATACAATCTCAGATTTATATTTTCATGGTTCTATTAGCTCCGTTAGGTGATTTTGGACTTAGGAGCTTATTCATATTGTAACTTGAAGGTCCGTAACAGAATTAGGATTGAAATGATGTAAGCTTAAATTTTGGAAAGTTTACACAAGAGTTTACTTTTCGATATGGAGGTCGAATTAGTTTTTCGAAAGTTGAAGTAGGTTTGTGGGGTCATTTTAGGTCAATCATACATGATTTGATAGGTTTTGACGTTGTTTGTAGAATTTTGAAATTCTAAAGCCATCAGGATTAAATCCATGTGCAATTCATGTTTTGATGTTCTTTGAGGTGATTTGTGGGTCCTACTAAGTTTGTATCGTATTTTAGAACTTGTTAGTATGTTTGGTTGATGTCTCGAGGGCCTTAGGTGTATTTCAGGTGGTTAACAGATCAAGAATTGAAGTTGGGAGAATGCTGAAGTGGAGTTTGCCAGTTTTGTTAGCTGATCTGTTTTCCTTATACGCAATTGCATGGACAAGTCTGCGATCACGTAGGCTTAATAGGTCATCGATTGAGTTTTCTATATGCGTTCGCGAGTAGAGGGCTGCGATCATGTAGCTGTGGGAAGTAGTGTATTGTGAACGCGTGGGTTAGGTCACGTTAGCGAAGAGGGAGTCGGGTAGGAGCCGGGACCTTGCATTTTTTTATTCACAAACGTGTGAGGTCGTTCACGATCACGTAAGTCTGAGGGTCAGTTCTTCGCATTCGCGTGGAGGAATCCGTGTTTGCATAGGGTTAAATTATAACGAAGCATAGTTCTGCTTCGCGATCGCGAGGTATGTTCCACAATCACAATGAAGGAGGGCTTTGAGCTCATAACATAAAATTAATTAGAGAGCTCGGCAGAAGGCGATATTTGGAGATATTCTTGCGTGGGTGCTCGGGGTAAGTGATTCATATTTAATTTCGGTCAATTTCCTTAATTATGCCTTTAATTGCATGGGTGTTTGGGGTAAGTGATTCTGCTGAAAAAATTAGGGAAAATGTGGAAGAGTTCTTGGACTAGATTTTTGATGTATTGAATGAGTTTTTGTTGTCGGATTTGAGTAAATTTGGTATGATTAAAATCAGGAGTGAATGGGCTTAAGGTTTTGTGGCTTTTATCGGAATTCAAGAAGTGGGCTCGGGAGGGGTGGGAGGGGAGGGGAGGTTTGAGCCGATTCCAAATTCTGAGCTATAATTTCATAATTTCTTTTAGAATTAATTCGTTTAGCCCATATTGAATGCATTGTACTGTTTGTGGCTAGATTCGAGTCGTTTAGAGCCCTATTTGCGAGGAAAAGATATATTGGTGTAGAGTTTTGCCCAGATTTCGGTAATTAACACTTTTAAATATAGTTGTAAGGGTTCGAAACCATGAATTATGTGTTATATGAGTGGTATTGAGGTGACGCACATGCCAAGTGACGGGCATGCGAGCGTGCACCGTGTGAATGAGACATGGTCGATTCCATGGAACTTTTAAGTGATGCTATCTTGTTGATATATGTGTTTTAACCATGTCTGAGCTGTCAATTATGTTTGATATTATGTTTAGATATGCTGGTACTATTGGGACCCATAATAGTCAACCCTTGCTACTAACATACTGATCTCATTGATATTTTGTATTGAGTCATGTTAGTTCATTTTATATGATATGTCAGTCTCTTGTCCATTGTTATTGTTGATTCATCATATCATCATCTCATACTCTTATATTTTTGGAAGCGCTCCATGAGAAAAGAACTTTTCTTTTTCCGTGTTAGATACAAATATTGCTTCATATTTTTGGAAGTCCGAGTCTTCTCGTGAAGATGACACACTAATACTCCGTATTATCTAGCCAAATATTATTTAGTTTCACTACCTAGCATGTCTGCCATTAAGCATATTACATGTATCAATAGTTAATACATTAGGGTACCTACTGGTTGTAGAATCATTATATAAGGGAATTGGTTGGCATTATCTCGATGTACTTCACATGAATTCCACTATATAATCTGTTATTATAAAGTTGAATGTTGTCAGTTGCTATAATTACTAAGAAATCATATTAAGATAGGACAAAGTTATTTAATGATTAAATTCGAAGAGTTGCATTACTACTAGAAATCCGGAATTTCAAGATTTTTTTTAAATATAAGCGATCAAAATTGACCGCTAATTTCCACTTTTTTAAATTAGAATAGCGACTAATGTTGTCGCTTTTGAGAAAATATATATTAATTAGCGAAAAAAATGTTTTAAATAGAAAAGAGACCAAAGTTGGTCGGTTTTTTGGATATAATTTTGACAGAAACTGCCTGTTTTGGCAGCTATACCACCTGCTAGCATACCAAATTCTCTATTACAAGCAACAACAACAACAATACCAACAACAAAACCAATAACAATTGCAAAACTATTCCCATAGACTTCCAAACCATTGCCATAGGGATATTGGAACAGTTTAAAGGCCGTCACATCAGTCGGCGTACCCATTGGCCTACTAGAACGGTTCTTGCAACGGTTTGCATTATCGTGACAATAGATACGTCTATTGCAACGGTTTTCTCTTTCGTTGTTGGAATGGTTATTTTTTTTAGTTGGAACGGTTTAAAACCATTACTGTATTGTTTATACAACTGGTTTTAATTGTTTCCATAATATTCAAAGCAACACTTATGTAAGCTATGCTACGGTTATGTTGGATATAGCCTCAATTTCTTTAGGCTATCATAACGGTTATATTTGTTTTTGGAACAGTTTATGGGACCTATTGCAACGATTTACATTGTCTACTGGAACGCCATTTAGGTCCTATTACAACGGTTTACACTCTCTACCGGAACGCTATTTGTGACCTACTGCGACGGTTATGGTAGGCTATTTTATCAGTTCAGCTAAAACCAAAATATAGCACATGTTATAAATATATATATACATATAATAATTTATAATGACACTAAAATTTAAACAAATCATATAATGAAACTACTAGTAATACAAAATTATCGATAAAGCAAATGTTGTACCCCATGAGTGCAGTACATTTCAAGAGCCGTAAATAAGTTTCAGAAAATGTTTGTAACAAAAAGTTCTTAGAACATTCCTCTATAACAATATAAAATTCATTACATGTAAGGTCTAGTTCTTCATCATCCATTTCTTGATCTACTCCACCTACAAAAGAGGATAAGCACAGTTATTACCAAAACAAACCTTGTGCAGATAAGTAAATAACTAAATACAAAAGAAGTGAGCCATATATATATATATATATATATATACACATATATATATATATATATACACACATATATACACACATATATATGTGTGTGTGTGTATATATATATGTGTGTGTGTATATATGTATGTACCAATTTAATGACTAGAAAGTAGAGTCTCAAAACTTTTGTTCATATAAACCAATCAGTGAGGGGAACCCTGCATCATCAACAACAACCCATAAAAGAAATGTAGTCAGATGTAGATTCTTCAACTCATCCCTCTCAAAGACCACTATCCCACATCCAAACAATCCCACACACACAACATCAAAGCATGTATTCTTGTTATGCACACATGTAACAGAACAGGGAATTCTAAACAAGTCTGCTTAGTTAATATGCGCAACCGAAGAAAAGAGCATCACAAATGGTTAGTCAGTTAGTATAGTAAAGAACAATGGCATTTAATGGAACAAGGATCAGATCCCCATCTATTATTGATCCTCAAGGTAAAAAAGATGGAAAAGAAAAATAAATATGAAATAGAGACTACATCAACAAGAAGAGTGAGGAGTTTCCGTAAATATCGCTTTAATGTGTGAAAATGTTTCACCCTTGCTACTACTCAGCACATAAAGTCAGCTGAATGTTTTGCAGCGGTCCTATGAGGCAGCTAACTTCAGAATATTTGTTGAGACATTTAACTTATATTGCCTCTAATTGCTATGAACAGACAAAGACTCAATAATTCCTATGATTTCAGTATTGTAAATCTATCCTATTAGCACAAATCTTAAGGGATTCAATGGATTAAACTTCAAGGTTAACTAGAGAATACATGTACTTAACTGATCCACACAGCCCAATCAAGATTAAGTATTAATAAAGAGTACCTCTAGTTCCTAGATGACATATCGCAAACCAAAGGGATATCTCCTAATATGTGCTAGGTAAAGAGTTACTTATATCAACTCAGCAGTGATTGATGTTATATGCAAAATAGCTTTAAAAGCAGTTGACATTCCAGCCCAGTGCCAACTATGCAATATTAACTTCGAAGTGCAGATAAACACAAAAACAAAAACTACGCCTTGATCGTAAGAAAGTTGAGTTGGCTACATGAATCTGTAAAATCTATGTTTCTCCATTCCTTACAAATATAACACTCAACACATATATATATATATATATAGACACAAACACATACAAAATAAGCTACGGTTTACATACTACTACAATTTTTTCAGAAGTTAAAATCAAACACAATATTAAAATGATCTATGTTTCTCCATTCCTTACAAATATAACACTCAACATATGTATATATATATGTATATATATATATATATATATATATATATATATGTATACACAAACACACACAATAAGTTAAGCTTTACATACTACTATATGTTTTTCAGAAGTTAAAATCGAACACAATATTAAAATGATCAATGGAACAACAACAATAGCATGACAGGTAGCAAATCTCATCAGGAAGATCAAAGACGTAGGAGTTCATGGGAACTTTATCTTTCAGCATTGCTAGTGAGAAGTCAATTACATAACTTTGTCTTAAGGATCAACGTGTCTATCTATTCAAATTTAAATTCTCATAAATTCTACTATTATAGAACTACTAGTATTACTTGGTTATTATTACTATACATACGAAACCACTTGGAACATAAGAAATCATATACTCCTGCTAAATAGAAAAAGGATATTATCATATCCACTCTGCCTTGAACCAAAGCAAAATCCCAAGCAAGGAAGGAGGTGAAGAAGAAATAGAAGATATATAATATTTGGTACGTACTGACCATGAGTGTTACTACAAGCAGATGGTCGATCTTGAGTGTTACTACCAGCAGATGGTCGACTGATTGTCGTTCTTCATTCTCATTTGACCTTATAGCTTGGAAGGTTTTTTTTGTTGTCATCGGCGATACCCTTTGATTTCGTAAAGATGCAAGTGATCCCGCTGAAATGCTCCTCTTTGTTACTTTCAATATAAAAGAAGGTGGTTAGTTTGAGGTATTTTGCTGATTTATCCAAACAACACAAGGTCAAAAGAGCAAGGTACCCATGGCTAGCAAAAACTTGGATGCAAGAGTTGCTTACCCGTCAAAGGAGATTATGGGGTCGGAATCTAAAATGAAAGAGGAGGTCCGAAGATTGAAATAAAAGATGGTGGAAATGTATCGGGCCTGGGTTAAGGGACGTCCTGCACCTTTATTCCCTACCAAGTAAAGTATGAGCATCATACACCCGGTGGTTTGCTTTCGAAGATTGAGATTCCTGAATAGAAGTTGGAGTGCATCACCATTATGTTGATTGTCCTTATTGCTTTCTTCTCCTACATGAATGAAGTTTGTTTCTTTAAGACTTGTTTTAACTTTTTCCGTTTCACTAGCCCTTTTCCTTTCTAAAACTCTGCTTGTGAATGACAAAGAGAACCTTGAATCTATGGTATTAGGCATTAGAAGTGTTGTAGACTTTCATAAATTTGAAAAGATTTTCTTGGTGAAGTTTAGTTGGTTTGATGTTTTTGTGCAAAATTCTTGGCTAAAAGATTGCGAAGTACCTTTTAATGAAGCCAAAGTCTTTTTATCTGATAACACCCCTGATATTGACCCCCAGAACCTAAAGTTTGAACATCGTATCTTGACCCACATAATTTCTATCACTTTTCTCCCCAGAACTGGGTCCCTTAGTTATTTATCCACTAGGAATGCATATGTCCATTACTGTCTTGTTAATAATAAAAGACTGGATTGGTTTGTCTTGATTTACCAATACATTCTTGAGAGTATTAGGGACATATCTTCCTTTTTTGCTTTTTTTATATACGGTCTGCTTATCTCACACATCCTCAAAGTTGTGAAGATAGATTTGGCACCCTGTACACCCTATCACATTACCAGCACTTATGATAAAATCATTTTTTTCAAAAATGCGGTACACCTTTGGTGATGATGGATGGGCTAAATGCGCCAAAGTTGATAGTATTCTAGTGCCAGTTGAAGTTGAAACTGAACTACCAACATCTCAGTCGACTGCCTCTTAAAATCTTCAGCCAATGCAGAAATATTTGGATGAGGTAAAACATCTTGTGGTTGAGGTGAAGAAATAGGTGGAGAAAATCAAAGAAGTCACTGAGGAGACATGCACAGATATGGCTAATCTTAGAATGGATATAGAAGCTACGCGGTGACAAAGAATTATAGCTTTGAATTCAATGACTAAGAAAATGAACAAGCTAGTCAAAGATGTCGAGAATTCCTATGACTTCTTCTGCACCAAAGTTATCAACACCCTCAAGTACTTCATGGGAAGGCACTAATGTGTACTCGTGTGGCTACTCTTGAAAATCTTACAATCTTGAGAATAACCAAAACATCCAACCATACCATCTTCAGCAAATTTTGGGTTCCCTTTAGTCAAAGATTTAATAGCATCCGGCAAACCTACTGTTTAAATTACTTTGTATGAAAACACACATTTCTTTAATGGAACTCTCCAAGCTGCATGAGGATTGGAATGACGTAGCTTTGATATGTTTTTAGCTGCCTAATTCGCCTTTGCTTTGATGATATCTACGACGATCAATGGCAGCTTTGTGATGTCGCCGCTGTGCTGCATCTGTCAGAGAGCAGAGTGTTTAGACAGAGGTTGTTGTTTGGTGTGTTCTTGCATGTGGTTTCTACTATGTTATTTTTGCTGCTTGTTTTCTGTGTTGAGGTAAATAGCAATATGACTAGATATATCAAAGTTTTCATTATGGAGTTTCACAAAAAAAAAAAGGAAAACAACCAAGTTTGCAAAGCTTGCTGTTGTTCTGCATTAAATTGAAAGAGGTTGGAAAATACATATATATTGGAACTATGTCTTTTCTTTTGAGCGAACGGTCTACCCACAACAACCTTTCTATCTTCTCGAGGTAGAGGTAATGTTCATATGTACTATCATTTTCAGACCCTACTTATGTGATTACACTGAATATGTTGTTGTTGTTGTTGTAGTGTTTGCTTCTATAAAAGCAACATAAAAAGTTAAAACTTATTCATGTATGTTGAGTATGTCAAAACATCCCACATCGGTAGGGGAGAAAATTGGGTGGAAATTTCACCAAATAAAAGAAGGTCTAATGTTTAGGATTGAAACACACCTCTCATTTGCCTTCTCATCTTTTTATGATATTTGTATCTTCTCTCTTTAGTATTATTTCTCTTGTGTTTTCGGATTGAAATAAAATATTGGTTGTGTCCGAGGAACTAGGAAAAATTGGACGAACCTCATTCTGGTATTCCTTTTATTATTGCTTTATTGTCTTTTTTATTATTTGGTAGCTGCCATTTTTTTTGGTATAGTAGTTGTTACTCATTCACACTATATATATTTGGCTTCCACAACAATTGGTATCAGAGCCAAGGTACTGTTTAAGTATGCTCTGTGGTTGCAGCATAGTATGATCTTGCATATCAGAAAAGATTTATCCTGGTAACTGAATCAAGGTTCTGCCTAAGTATGCTTTGTGATTGCAGTTTAGTCTGATCTTCCACACTAGAAAGGAAATAATATTGATTTTTACCGTCAGCTATTAAATAATATTTGTGTCAAATATGGGAGACAATAAACAAGAAGAATCTACATCAGCTGTCAACAATACATCATCATTGGCATTTTCCCTTATGACAAGAATTGTGCCAAATGCAAAATCTGCAGTAGAAATTTTGGACGGGTTAGGAAATTTTGGGATGTGGAAAGGCGAGGTTCTAGATGTCCTTTTTAACAAGGTCTAGATCTTCCTATTGAAGAAAAGAGACTAGATATTATTGTTGAAGAAGATTAGAGAATTATAAACCGTTTTGCTTGCGGTACCATTCGATCTTACCTTTCTAGAGAGTAGGAATATCCATATACAAAGGAAACTTCTGCAAGTAAATTATGAAAAAAGAATTGGAGGATAAATTTTTGAAACAAAATAGTCAAAATAAATTTTACATGAAGAAGAGACTATTTCGCGTCACTTATGTTCCAAGTACCACGATGAATAAACATAGCACCAGTTTCAATAAGTTGGTCATAAATTTGCAAAATATAGATGCAACTTTTGATGATGGTGACTTGGCCTTGATGTAATTGGGGTCACTTCTTGATGAGTACAAGAACCTTGAAATTACTCTACTCCATGGAAATGACGAAATTTATCTCAGAGAAATTTGTTCGGTCTTTTACAGCTATGAACAAAGAAAGGGAGAAAAACATAAGGCCGGAGAAGGAGAAGCACTGGTTGTGAGGGGTCGTCCTCAAAATAAAATAAGGAAAAAGAAGGGAAGATCCAAGACAAGATCTAGAACCAACAAAGATGAATGTGCCTTTTCTTGAGAAAAGAAGCTCTAGAAGAAAGACTGTCTGAAGTTGAAGAATACGGCCAATCATAACAATGGGAAGGCCATTATGGATTCAAATATAGCTGATTATGATGATTCAGACTTCTCATTAGTTACAACAGAGCCATCAACATCATCAGACATATGATTGATGGACTTAACTTATAGCTATCATATATGTCCCAACAGGGACTGATGCGTGGATTTTAACCAAGTAGAATATGGAGTTTTCCAAACTGCGGATAAAAACCCTCTTACCTCATACGGAATTGGTTCAATGCGATTAAGAAACCATGATGAAATGATTAGAACATTAACATATGTTCGATATGTACCGGATTGAAGAATAATCTCATCCTTGTGGGAGCCCTAGAATGAAAAGGGTTCAAAATCATTGTAGAAAATGCAGTTATGGGAGTGTGTTCCAGTGCACTAGTGGTAATTAAGGCCAATCTGAAAAACAGTATCATGTACCGTTATCGCGGTAGTACATCTATTGGGACAACGATAGTGACATCAAGTGGCGAAAAAGAGGCAGAAGCAACAAGGCATGGCACATGCTGGAGGAAAATCCTTGAAAACTCTATTAGATCAAGGATTGTTAAAAGGAGTAAAGACTTGAAACTTGGAGTTTTGTGAGCATTGTGTCAAAGGGAATCAAACAAGGGTTAAATTTGGTACAACGATCCATAATACTAAAGGCATTTTGGATTATGTACACTCTGATGTTTGGGGTTCTTCCAAAATAACTTCATTGGGTGGGATGCACTATTTTGTAACCTTTGTTGATTATTTTTCCCAATGAGTGTGGATGTATACAATGAAGAGCAAAGATGAATTGTTGGGAATTTTTTTACAAATGGAAGACGATTGTGGAGAATCAAATAGGCAGGAGGATCAAATGTATCCGCACAGAAAATGGAGGTGAATACAAAAATGATCATTTCAAAAAGGTATATAAAAATGATGGCATCGTCTGACACTTCACTATCAGACATACACCACAACAGAATGGAGTGACAGAATGTGTGAACCGGACCTTGCTAGAGAAGGTACAGTATATGTTGTCCAATGGTGGCTTGGGCAAAGAAGTTTGGGCTGAGGAAATTACATATACATCCCGCCTCATTAATTGTCTACTATCTATTGCTATTGATGGCAAGACACCATTTGAAAAATGGTATGGAAAACCTGTTGTAGATTATGACTCCTTGCACGTATTTGGCTCAACAGCATATTATCATGTGATAGAGTCAAAATTTGATCCAAGGACAAAGAAGGCTATTTTTAAGGGGATTACTTCTTGAGCTAAAGGACATTGCTTATGGTGTCCTATGACAAAGAAAGTAATATTCTACATAGATGTTACCTTTGATGAATCTGCTATGGTAAATAAGGTAACAAAAGATGCCAAACAAAATGATGGTGCTTCTAAGTAGGTAAAGTTTGGGGAAAATTTATTTTTCCTACACAAGAAGTATAAGAGGAAACAAATGAAGATCATCCTTATGAAGAAGAGCCGGTTGAGAGAGAGGTTCAAACTTAAGAACCTCAACATCAACTTTAGACAATTGCAACAAGTAAACCGAAGAGGACAATAATGAAACCTGTTCATCTCATAGAGATGGTGGCTTGTGCCACCTCAATTTTAGTTGATGATGTTCTTACCACTTATAAAAAGGAAGTCGAAAGTTCAGAAGAAGATAAATGGAGGATTTCCATGAATGGTGAAATACATTCCCTTCATCAGAATCACACATGGAAATTGGCAAATCTCCGAAGGGCCAGAAAGCAATTCCGTGCAAATGGGTTTACGCAAAGAAGGAAGGATTTCCTATCCAAGTAGATATTCACTACAAATCAAGATTGGTGGCCAATGAATAAGCTCTAAAGGATGAAATTCATTATAATGAAATATTTTCTCCAGTTATAAAACATGGTACAGAACAAACTTCCTCAAAAGCTTAAGGATCCTAGCAGCTTCACTATTTCTGTGCACATTGGTAATATTAATGTAGGCCGTGCTCTTTGCAATTTGGGGGAGAATAAATCCGATGCCCATATCTTTGTTCAAGCAATTGGTCCTGGGAGCTCCAAGGCCAACTACTGTGATGTTGTAGCTAGCAGACAGGTCGATAACACACCCGGAGGGGGTGATTG
This sequence comes from Nicotiana benthamiana, assembly GCA_034376525.1. NCBI lineage: Eukaryota > Viridiplantae > Streptophyta > Magnoliopsida > Solanales > Solanaceae > Nicotiana > Nicotiana benthamiana. The sequence continues at coordinate 73,564,837 of CM067332.1, forward strand.
AAGATGTGTTGCTGCAAATTGGAAAATTTATCTTCCATGATAACTTCCTCATCCATTTCTTGATCTACTCCACCTACAAAAGAGGATAAGCAAAGTTATTACCAAAATAAAACTTGCACAGATAAGTAAATAACTAAATACAAAAGAAGTTAACCATATATATATATATATATATATATATATATGTGTGTGTACATATATATGTACCAATTTAATGACTAGAAAGTAGAGTCTCAAAACTTTTATTCATATAAACCAATCAGTGAGGGGAACCCTGCATCATCAACAACAACCCATAAAAGAAATGTAGTCAGATGTAAATTCTTCAACTCATTCCCTCTCAAAGACCACTATCCCACATTCAAACAATCCCACACACACAACTTCAAAGCATGTATTCTTGTTATGCACACATGTAACAGAACAGGGAATTCTAAACAAGTCTGCTTAGTTAATATGCGCAACCAAAGAAAAGAGCATCACAAATGGTTAGTCAGTTAGTATAGTAAAGAACAATGGCATTTAATGGAACAAGGATCAGATCCCCATCTATTATTGATCCTCAAGGTAAAATAAATATGAAACAGAGACTACATCAGCAAGAAGAGTTAGGAGTTTCCGTAGATATATGCAAAATAGCTTTAAAAACAGTTGACATTCCTCTAGAGAAATTTTGTAGTTACTGCCCAGTGCCAACTATACAATATTAACTTCGAAGTGCAGATAAACACAACAACAACAACTACGCCTTGATCGTAAGAAAGTTGAGTTGGCTAAATCAATTTGTAAAATCTATCTTTCTCCATTCCATACAAATATTAACACTCAACATATATATATATATATATATATATGTATGTATATATATATATATATGTATGTATATATATATATATATGTATGTATATATATATATATATGTATGTATGTATACACACACACAATATGCTACGCTTTACATACTACTATAATTTTTTCTGAAGTTAAAATTGAACACAATATTAAAATGATCTATGTTTCTCCATTCCTTACAAATATAACACTCAACACACACACACACACATATATATATACACACACACAAACACACACAATAAGCTAAGCTTTACATACTACTATAAGTTTTTCCGAAGTTAAAATCGAACACATTATTAATATGATCAATGGAACAACAACAATAGCATGACAGGTAGCACATCTCATTAGCAAGAACAAAGACCTAGGAGTTCATGGGAACTTTATCTTTCAGCATTGCTACTGAGAGGTCAATTCCATAACTTTTTTTTTAAGGATCAACGTGTCTATCTATTCCAATTTAAATTCTCGTAAGTTCTACTATCATAGAACTGCTAGTATTACTCGGTTATTATTACTATACATACAAGACCACTTGTCACTTAAGAAATCATATACTCCTACCAAATAGAAAAAGGATATTATCATATCCACTCTGCCTTGAACCAAAGAAAAATCCCAAACAAGGAAGGAGGTGAAGAAGAAATAGAAGACGTATAATATTTGATACGTACTAGCCATGAGTGTTTCAACCAGCAGATGGTCGATCTTGAGTGTTACTTCCAGCACATGGTCGACTGATTGTCGTTCTTCATTTTCATTTGACCTTATAGCTTGGAAGGTTTTTTTGTCGTCATCGACGAAACCCTTTGATTCACAAAAATGCAAGTGATCCCGCTGAAATGCTCCTCTTTGTTACTTTCATTGTAAAAGAGGGTGGTTAGTTTGTGGTATTTTGCTGATTTATCCATACAACACAAGGTCAAAAGAGAAAGGTACCCATGGCTAGCAAAGACTTGAATGCAAGAGTTGTTGACCCGTCAAAGGAGATTATGGGGTCGGAATCTGAAATGAAAGAGGAGGTCCGAAGGTTGAAATAACAAATCGTGGAAATGTACCAGGCCTGGGTTAAGGGACGTCCTGCACCTTTATACCCTACCAAGTAAAGTATGAGCGTCATAGACCTGGTGATTTGCATTAGAAGTTTGAGATTACTGAATGGAAGTAGGAGTGTATCACTATTATGTTAAATTGTCCTTACTTCTTTCTTCTCCTACATGAATTAAGTTTGTTTCTTTTAGAGTTTTTTTAACTTCTTTCGTTTCACTAGCCCTTTTACTTTATAAAACTCTGCTTGTGAATGACAAAGATAACCTGGAATTTATGGTATTCGTCACTAGAAATGTTCTAGACTCTTATAATTTTGAAAAGATTTTCTCTGCGAAGTTTAGTTGGTTTGATCTTTTTTTGTGCAAAATTCTTGGCCAAAAGATTGTGAAGTACTTTTTAATGAAGCCAAAGTCATTTATCTGATAACACCCCTGATATTGACCCCAAGAACCTAAATTTTGAACATCGTATCTTGGCCCACATAATTTTTATCACTTTTCTCCCAAAACTGGGTACCTTAGTTCTTTATCCACTAGGGATGCGTTTGTCCATTACTTTCTTGTTAATAATAAAAGATTGGATTGGTTTGTGTGGATTCACCAATACATTCTTTAAATTATTAGGGACATATCTTCCTTTTTTTCTTATTTTCTATATGGTCTGCTCATCTCACACTTCCTCAAAGTTGTGAAGATAGATTTCGCACCCTTTACACCCGAGCACATTACCAGCACTTATGATAGACAATTTTTTTCACTAATGGGGTACACCTTGGGTGATGATGGAAGGGTTAATCGTGCAAAAGTTGACAGTATTTTAGTGCCAGTTGAAACAGAACAACCAACATCTCATTCGACTGCCTCTTAAAATCTTCAGCAAATGCAGAAATATTTGGATGAGCTAAAACAACTTGTGGTTGAGTTGAACAAATAGGTGGAGAAAATCAAGGAAGTCACTGAGGAGACATGTACAGATATGGCTACGCTCATAAAGGATATAGAAGCTACGCAGTGACAAAGAATTAGAGCTTTCAATTCTATGACTAAGAAAATGAACAAGCTAGTCAAAGATGTCGAGAATTCCTATGACATCTTCTGCACCAAAGTGATCAACACTCTAAAGTACTTCCTGGGAAGACACTAATGTGTACTGGTGTGACTGCTCTTGAAAATCATACAATCCTGAGAATCACCAAAACATCCAACCGTACCATCTTCAGCTACTTGGAACACTACTAAACAAACATTCTGCTTGGGCCGCGCAACTGGGCGTGCTACTAGTGGAATCGCGCTAGTGGCCAGTCGAATTGGAGAGCATTTTGCCTTGGCTGCGCTACGGGATGTGCTACGACCGCGGTAATCCCGTCAAAACGTTGTCGGTTTGTGTATTTTAACGTTATTTTTAATTTAACCTTTAGTCTAAATTACCCCTTTCCTCCATCCAATAACTATCCCCCATTTGTAAATAAACCCCTATCCCCATCGTATAACCCTAAAATCAAAACACCTCTCTTCAAAAACACTACCATCCCCTTTCCCCCAAACTTACGAATTCTTTTCCTCCCCCAAGCTCACCACGCTCTTCTTCACTCTCCTTCTCTACTCACCACTATCTACCACTGCAGGTATGAACCCTAGTTTCTCTTTCTTCTCTTTCTCGTCCCCTTTTCTCTTTCTTTTTTTTTCGGTTTTTCAGATTATTGTTGTGTTCATATGCCCTTGTGTAGTTGTTGTTCTTTGACTTTGTGTTGAGAAATTGATAAAATATGTTGTGGTGGTTGTGGGCGGTAAGTGTGGAGTGGGGTTAAACTTGATTTATGATATAATTGAGATTTTGCGGTGGATTCTTATTCTAAAAAGCTTAAAAGGGGTTGTAAAGGCCTAATGCCAACATGATGTTTGTGGAAAGGCCCCAATGAATGTGATTATGTAGTGTTGTGACCACATATGCGTGTGAAGTCTGATTAACTTCATTGCATCATTATTTTTGTTTGTTGGGCTGTGCTAATGTGTTCCCATTTTACAGTTATCATGGCTTCACTAAGGAAACTACATGCCATAGGGGCCTCTTCGATCAGCCACGAAGGTCTGGATAGGTCACAAAGGGCTGCACCTACACGCTCCTTTGATGGTACAAAATTTGTTTCTGCAAAAGCTAAAGACTACCTTGCACAAAAGGCTTCTAAAAAGACAATTTCGAAGAGAGGTATTGACATCCAATCACTCCAATGATTCTTACCTCACATGTACGATGAGCTGGTGAGGCGGGGATTGCAAGTATTCATTAAAGAGCTAGGTGAGGGCAATTTACGGGTTGTGAGGGAGTTTTATTTTAATGTGTTGGAGCATGATAATGGAGTAGTCACGGTGCACCGAAGGGCGGTGAATGTTTCTGTTGAGGCAATATGGACGACATACCAGCTGCCCCCTCTTCCGGTTTGCTATGATGACTTCTATGAGTATGGTCGAAACCCAACAAACAAAAACTAGACGCGATTCTTTGAAACAATTTTTGTACCGGGTAAAGAGGTAGTATGGATGCAATATAGGGGAAAAGTTTCATTCCTCAGCACTAACCTTTGAAATAAAGTCCTGGTTGTATCTCATCAATAACCGTTTGATTCCTTCTCACAATACAATAGAGGAAAATGGGTCCAGAGCAGTATTGGTGCTTTTTCAATGGTAACGACATTGATGGGGCTAATGTGATGCATGAAGAGATGTTCGTCCGCAGCCAAGTCAATAGGTATCGGTTCTTTTTCCCTTCTTTAGTTACTCAACGATGCAGAGATGCTCAGGTGCCTGAAAATTTAGCTGTGGATAGGTTGGTAAGAAGGAACCGCAAGTTCCATGATGATAAAGTAACCAAGGGTAAGGAGCCAGCAGTAGCAGAGAAGGCGAAGATTAGTAGCTCCAATGATTAAGAGGATGAAGAGGACTATGAAGAGAACATGGGGGCCACACCACAGGCTCATAAGCAAAGTGTAGAAACTGCTGGACCATCTGGGACTGTGACATCCTCAAGAGGTACATGGGTGTCCCGATTCACTACTTTGGAGTAGGAGATGTATGGTTTGTTAACCTCCATGATTGATTTGGGTACCCGAATAGACACGGTAGCTGACCGACAAGCTAAGTCGGAGAAAAAATTCATTGGTTGGCTACGAGCTCTCTGTCGTGCGTCAACGTAAACCCAGACACCGTCTCCGACCTGGAGCGAGCCATCAGGGGAGTTTGATTACCTCACAGTTCTTTATATTTCTAAGCCATAGGGACATGTCTTCATTTTTAAGTGTAGGGTGGGGTATACTTCATTGTATGTATGTAGTTGTATCATTTTAAAGTTAGTTTTGTTTTGTTTTATTTAGCCTGAATAGTTGTGGTGTTGAGTATGTGATTTTAGTATAACGTAGATAAGTGGCTTGTTCCAACGACAGATCCCTTTCAGCGAGGTTCTTGACAGACTAAGTCGACAAAAAAAAAATTGGAAATGCGTAGACTCTTTCTGATGACGGATCCTTTAGACAATTTTCTTGAGGAAGTTAGTCTAGAGAAAATAACAAAAAGACTTTTTTTAGTTTTTTTGTTAGGTTGTGTAGCAACCCCCATCTGTTTTTCCTTAGCCCATGGTTCTTTTCCTACGGTTTAACTTGAACAAGGTATAGGTAGTTTTTTCTTTTTTACTTGTAGTTTAGGTTTTAATGGGCTATGAGGTAGAGAATCAAAAGAGAACCCATAGTGTTGACACATCTGAACACATTAAAACTAGAGTGTAACGTTTAGTCTTAATTGTTGACTCCCACTAAAGTGCCTTAATCTGTATGTTGTTACGGACTTGAACGCTCATAATGGAGTATCTTCATGAGTTAATCTGGAATGAGTCATATGCCATGTATGGTGAGTTTTTTTGTGTAGTCTATGTAGTGTACTTGTGTCAAAACCTCGCCTGGTATGTGAGTTGAAGCAAAAATTTAGGTGATGTTCAATTTGAAAATATGATTTTAGGATTTCTTTGACCTTTTTGAGCTTAATTTCTTACAACAAATAATATTTATCCCAAGTTAAACCTTTTGAGACTATAGACTTTTTCTCAGAACACACATTACAAGCCTATACCATTTATTCTTAATTGACATTTTTTTATCCTTTTTACCTCTTAAAGCACTTTAATTGGGAAATGAGAGCTAAATGAAGTAAGAAGGAACTAAGTGTTAGTGGCTTTTGAGTGAAACCAATAAAAGGAAGAAAGGTGCACTTGTTTTGTGAAATAATACACCACTAATGGAAATTGACAAAACGGAATAATCTGAAAACAAATAGAGATGAATACGTTGTTGTCTTGTTCACGCTAGTGAGTATGAATTGATGTAGTGCTTAAAGAAGAAGGGAGCATTTTTGGGATGATATTGATTGTGAAATTGAAGTGGATTGAAGAATTTGCGCTTAAAGTTGATATTGTGATGTGTTAAAGTGCTTAGGAGGGTTAGTCACTAGTCCTAATGTATATCCTACCCGTCCCTTAGACCACATTAAAACCATGAAACAGACCTATCTGATTTTAGATCGAGCGAGCGTACATTAGTAGAGATTTACATTAAGGTCAAACCTATTGTACCAATTACATGGATGTGACTTCTTTTATTAGGGTGAGCGGTTTTATTTGATATGTGAGCACGAGATTAAAATGTATGGATTGATTTTTTTTTCTTTGATGTGATTTTGAGGGCATGTGATTCGTGAAGGAAAAAGAAGTTCTTGACTTTTGTGTAGAGCACTTTGAGGAAGTATGGATATTGCATGGCACTTAAGAGTCGATTTTTGAGGCTAGGATTGTTCCATACTAGGCGTAACGTATGTAAATTGTTCTGGGTGTAATGCGTTAGGGGACTGGTAGAGTTAAGGATCCTCTAGAAAGTATAGTTTGATTGCTCGAGGACTAGCAATGAATTAAGTGGTGGGTGGTGATAATAGGCTAAATCTAGGTAATTTGGCAATGGTTTATGCTCCGTCTTGATTATGTTGCAATGTCATAATATGGTTTATTTATTAATAATAGGCTCTTATTCTGAATTGTACACATTGATGGATGAAGAGCCTATGTGATGCCTTAAAGTAGTGATTGGAACTATTTTTGAGCAAGAATGATCCCTCACAGCTGAGTATGCACGAAGAAGAGAAAAAGAATCGAGTAAATAAAGAGCTGAGCTAGCGCGCCCAGCAGCACGATCGCGCTAGTTCTAGCGCGGCGATTACAGAATGTCTTCCAACTAGCGCGGCCATTAGCGCGACCGTGCTAGTCCCAGTTCCGGAAAAGAGTTGTCAGGGGAAGAATTGGAAATCAGGAGGAAATTTCAGTTAACCTATATAAATTCATGCTTGTCCAAGTATTATGTATCAAGGTTTGCATAGTCTAGAATAAGAAAAAGGAAGGCAAGAGCCAAGGAGGAGATTTAACAATCAAGTTCTTCTTTTCTTCTGTTTGTTTTCACTCTTTGTGATGAAATTGAACCTTATTATGATGAACACTTCTATGAGTGGCTAAAACCTATTGCTCTAGGGTCATGGGTGAAACATAAATGTTGTTATTCGATGATTAATTTGACGAAGTTGGTTTTTTCATTTTAAGTTTTATCATATTGGGTTTTATCATGTCGTCATAACACCACGCAAAAATATCCCTTTATTCAAGTAGTGCTTTCATTATTTCTTCCCCTAAGATGCGGCTCAAAATGGACGCATATTTTGTTTCTCTGATATTATCTGGGTCTCCTAGATTGATTGCTTCAGCAAGCTCAGGTTTGGCTTGGGTTTTTCCTCAAAGTGGCTTATTTCTTTACTAGTTTCTTCAAACACCCTTCCGTCATCATACTATTGTTCATCCTCACATTCTATCTCTTGAATTTATATTTTAATATTAGGTTGGCTTTGGAGAGTAGGCGGAAGATTCCTTATGCATGTCATATCATTGGAGCCAACATAAAAAGAATGGTGCAGGAAGGATAAGAAAAGAATAGAAAAATAAAAACTAACAGAACTGACGAAAAAGGAAATTGCATTCCATTAAAATTGAAAAATAATAAGTTTTACACATCCAAATGGATGGAACATAGACTCTAAATTACGACCCAGGATTAATTCAATGAACTTGATAGAAAAATCAAAGAAAACTACCAAACCTCCTTCCTTGTCGGGAGAGGAGTAGCTTCTCAATTGTTGACGTTTGCATAGGGCCCCACAAATTGCACATCTCCCTTACTAGAGCCCTCTCCTATTTCTACCACATTCATGTATTCAAACAGCTTTTCAAACTTTTCGAGAAATTCTTTATCAGGACCAACCATAAGACTGGGACTTGCTGTTGCCGGGCGCTTCTTGGTGCTAGGCTTCACTAATAATTTGAAAAGACGTGGCACAAGCTTGGGGAGGACCCATGCTTTCTGCTTCATTTTTCTGACTCTCTTTATGTCTGCAATTATAGGTGTGGTACCCAAACCAAAAGTGTCCATGTTTTTGTGGAGAGACACCAATTGTATGATACTTTGAAGTGACACCCCGAAACCCATTTCCTGGAACAAACCCATTTCTCAATATTTCAACAGCCATCATGACTGATGCAGCGGCTACCTTCGATATTGGGACACACACCCCTTCTGGAATTTTCTTCACTTATACTGTATCATTAACCTGATATACCCAAGGCCCATTATCATCATCCACTTCAATGAATTGCACAATATCGTCATTGTGAGCATAAATATTGTCTTCGCCGTGCACAACTATTTCTTGTCTATCCCATTCAAACTTCACCATTTGATGCAAAGTAGTGGGGACATCTTTGGGGGTAAGGATGCAGGGTCTCCCCAACAACAGATTGTATGACACATCCACATCTAACACTTGTAACTCAACGATAAACTCATCTGGTCCGATTGTCAGTTTAAGCACTATGTCACCGACCGAATCTTTTCCCCCATCGTCGAACACCTCAAACACAAATACTATTTTTGTTAATTCTTTCTCCATCCACCTTCAACTTGTTAAACATGGCAAATATTCACACTTATGTTGTTGTAAACCAACACTTAAGTGACCACAGAATCTTCGCACTTTACCATGAGATAGAGGGCTCTATTATGCTCAGTACCCTCTACGAGCAATTTATCATTAGAAAAAGTGACTATATTTACCACAAAAATCTTGTTAGAAATATTTTCCAAGTTAGTCACTGAGATTTTTTCAGGAACGTGGGCTCGTTCAAGTCTTCATTAGTGCACAGCGGCACTCGTGCGAAAGACTTAACAATGATAGTAGTGATATTTGAGCAGGCGTCTTTGTCAATAGATCCAAAAATTTTTTTTTTGCACTTTTATCTTTTTCTCAAATCCTCTGCTTCCTCTTCAGTCACAACTTTCTTCACTAACTCTGCATTATCCTTGGAGGGTTTGGGTTTTTTCAACTCCCCGGGGGCAATGCCCCTCCCCGATCAGGTCGATACGTAGGTCTCACAAACTTTTTCTCTAACCTCTATCCCTTTGTAAGTCACTGTTGCTCGGTGATAATTCAAAGGACGTCCTTGCTATTGATTATTGGTAGTTGAGTTACAGGTTTTATAATGACGGACTCTGTGCGAACACCCTCAACGATAACAACGGGCTTGCTTGTCGCCGCTGATACAACAACTTTTGTATTTCCTTGTTTCACTATCCCATCTCTCGGAATTCCTTCTTTACTATTGCAATGGGCAAGCTAATTGTTCCACTCAACATAAGCATCGACGTCTCGCTTGTTAGATTTTCAGCCGGCTTCCGCTCACTAACTCGGATCATTATGGCAGTTTGGGAACGCTTTTTGGGCTCTCCCTCTATGCGCACTATCTGAATAATAATCGTTTCTTAATGAGCATGCAGCGGGTTCTGATTGATATTGGGTGCTTCCGGAGTTTGCACCTCAATCTGATGTGAATCAAGAAGCTCTTGGATAGCGTTCTTCAAATCCCAACAATTCTCCGTATCATGTCAGGGGGCACCAGAATAATACTCACAACTGAAAGAATATTCAAGATGTCTTGGGGGTGGATTCGACAACTTTGCTTCAATCGGCCTCAACATATCTAACTGTCTCAACCTATGATATAATCTAGTATAAGATTCTCCCAGTGGAGTGAAAGTTTTCTTCTTCTGAAATCTCCCATTCATTAAAGCTTGATTGGTCCTAATAGCTGGTCTCGGGGGGTATAGGTAGGCTCTTGATGGTGGTAAAGTATTTTGTTGAACTGGGTATTTATTTTGTAGGGTTGGCGCACGCCATTGTGCGTGGGTGGGAGGTTGAGTATATATTTGTGCATGATGGACGAATAAAGGGGGGTTAGAGGGTGGGTAGCAGTGTTGTGGTGGGCCATAGGAGTGTGGGGATAGGCTTGGTGATGAGGTCGAGGCTGGTTATAATGTGATGAACCCCGGGGCGCGAACCAAGTTTTTGAATGGATTTTTGCTACCTCATCCTTCTTCTTTTTCTAATTGCTCCCTCGGTCCCGCTTTGGATAGCTTGGGTGGTTGCTTTGATTGCTGAATAACTCATAATATTAATAGATTTAAGTCCCTCCTCTACCATACTACCCATTTTTACTACCTCCTTAAAGGACGTACCAACTGCCGATACCAGGTGACCAAAATACGTAGGATCCAAAGCTTAAAATAAGTAATCTACTATTTCGCTTTCCTTCATTGGTGGGTCGCCCTTGATGACCGCTCCCTCTAACGGAAGCCATACTCTCTAAAGCTCTCATTGTGCTTCTTTTCCTGTTTTGTGAAGGACAAGCAATCCGAAATAATTTCAAGGTTGTACTGAAAATGACAGGCGAATGCTTGGGCTAGATTGTCCCATGTATACCACCGACAATGATCTTGTTGGGTATACCATTCCAATGCTGAGCGACTAAAACTTTGACTGAAGTGCACCATCAATAATTCATCTCTCATGCCCGATACACTCATTTTCCTGCAAAAACCCCACGAGTGTGCCACTGGGTCACCATGCTCCTCATACAAGTCGAATTTGGGCATCTTAAAGCCCTGCAACAACTGTACATCTGGGAACAAAAAGAGGTGTTTGTATGCCACACTCACTTGGCCTCCTAGACTTCGCATAACTCTGAATGACTACTCTATACATTTGACTTTCCTGAGCATCTCCTCTTGGTCGGAATGTTTTTCAGGCTTCTCAGCCTTTACAGGTATTTCAATACGAGGAGCGTATGAATAGGGTTTCGATTTGCAAGTGGGATTTGGAGGGTAATACATTTTGTCATGGGATAGGAACAAGGGTTCGCTGGATGAGCTGTTGAGTGAACTGGGTCGAGGTCCCACAAAAATAAGAGCAATTGGTGGAGGAGGGTGTGGACTAGCTTTGGGTGGTGGAGCTGGGGGTGTCATGGAGGTTATGCTCTGGTATTGTTGGTGGATGGGGAAGCTTGGGGTGGATCAATGGCAGAGTGATCATGTGATTGGGCTAGTGGTGGGATTAAGGTTGGGTTGGCAGGATAAGCTGGTGGTGGTAGCCCTTTTACCCACACATGATACATTTCATCCATCTAATTCTTTAATTTGTATACCTCTTTTTTCATTGTGTTGACATCCAACTCTTCCACCTCTCTCGACTGATCAATGATACTTGCGTCAGGCTCTTGATTGGCCATAGTCAGCTTGCTTTTGGATCGAGTGTTTTAGGGGTGGGTTGCCAGAATGCCGCAAAACAAACCACCTGTCTGGATTGGATAAACAACATCGTAACTTCTTAGTGGTTAGGATTTAACATATAGGTAACCACATATTCGGGGATGAATGCACCTAGGTAGTAATTGGTTATTATGTACTGGATTGGCTGCTTGCATCATCCCGGCTTTTATCCTGTGCCACTTCTTTTCCTTTTCTCTCAGGTTTTCTTCTTCTTTTATTTCTTTTATTCAACTTGTTTTGCCTCCTTTATTTTGTTTAATTATTATCTCCCTTATTCTGTCGTTGTTTCTCTCTCACGGTTTATTATTTTTCCTCTCTTTTCTTTTCTCTCTTTTCCTTATTATGCTAATGGCCAAATTGTGTAGAGATTTCCTACGTATCATAACCCCACAAGAATCAGACCAAGCGTAGCTCTGGAAGATAAGTACGGAAACAAAATATTTTGGGTATTTCAATTTCCATAAAGTAAAATATTTTTTACAACAACAACAAAACATTACAGTGTGAAAGAGGAAACTAATACACTGTGACTCAAAACAAAACTAACAGACTCTGACAGGAAAGGAAAAAAAACAGACTCAACCAACAACTACATACTCAAACTAATACAAATTACAGCAGGAGTGACAATCACGAATACATTAATGCCTCTAAGGCCCCTGGGGCCAGCGGGACAACATTCGGTCTCGCCGCAAGCCTGCGTGCTAAATCCCCTTGGAGGTGGAGGGGGTCTTCCATCACTTCACGAACGAAAGTCATTGCGATGGAAAAAAACATGAATATCTTCATATCTTCTTAGTTTTTGCACATTACTGTGATGTAATCATCGATCATCCGGACCCTCTCTCTTATAACACCTTTTCTTGTAACAATCACCCAATCTGCTAGGCCCTGGCCTCAAAAGTTTGTTCGGCTACACAATTCAGTTCTTTAAATTGATGAAAATATCTTTCTAGCTGTGCTATTGCTATGTAAGAGTGCTCTCTTTCAGCCTTGAAGTTCTTTGCCTACTTAACCATTTTGTTTTCAACCATGATGACCCTCTTCTTCAACCCCGCAACCTCGTTGTTGTACTTTTCTTTCAACATTTCAATCATGTGTGCTCGTTCTTCTGCATTTTTAGCCAATTTCTTTCGGGCCCTGCATAGCTCTCCCTATGCTTTGTTCAAGTCAAAACCATATTCTCCTACTTTCCGCATAAGGTTGTTTATGAGCATCACATCCTTCACACTTCTGGTGGGATTCTCTACGGCTATTTTCATTTTCAGAATTTGAGCTGGTATGGCTTCATTTTGTTTGGCTGGTGTTTTCTATTGTCCCTCGTCTACCGAATCTTACAAATCATTCTCGAATTGAATGCCTTTGAGTTATATTTCCAATTTTCCTATTGTGGCCCTATATTTGTTTTTCTTCGCCAACCAGGCCCATTGTACCTGTGCTCCGTCGGTGAACTGTTGGACATGAGGTTTCTTTGCAAGCCTATAGGGCTCCTGATCAATTCGGGATCTTTTACCATACCATGAAGACAAACCGGGCTCTAACTCTCTTCTAGATAGATCCCGTACTTGGGTTTTGTCATAGGATTCTACACTGATGCAAAATCCGACGCACTCTTTCTTCAAATAAGGCAGATTTTTGTTCTATCTCAATGACTTGCTAACTTAAAACCTCATTGTGTATGATGGTCTAATATCGGCCTAACATACGTAGGACTCTATGCAGAGCATAAGGCTGGATACTCCGAAGACCCATCAATATTAGAAAAACTCTTCAGGCGACATATAGGTTCTTTCACCAATCGAAAGCCATCCGAACATTCATTCAATTTTTTTTGCATTGAAGGATCTTAAGTGGGCATGCCATGCCTGTGTACCCTCCGAGAACTCATAACCCTCTACCAACTTTTCATGTTTTTCAATGCATTCGAGACCAGCGGTACCATAGTTCAGATATCTCGGGCGATGGCAAAGGTGTTTTTCCATCCACAGTTGTAGCAGGATATTGCACACTTCAATGAACATTTTTCCTTCCCGACGATGGGTTAGAGGTCAATAAATTTCTTCAATGATCATCGAAACTATTGTCCCATTAGCCTTTTTCTGCATGAAGTCAGCTATCTCTACGAGTCCCAACTCTATATTTCTGTCTATTCTAGGGCAAACAAAAACACCCAAGTACGCTGATAGAAAAGCTAATCCTCTCCGAGCTTCCCACTTGTCTTGGTTTGTTTCGTGAGTAAGACCGGTATCTGGTGTCTCAAAGCCATTGGGATTTCCGTTACGTCGATACAGGAAATACAAGGTACAGAATCCATTGGCCAAACTTTCATCTCTGACGTCCCGATTGATGCTTAACAAATCCAACAATTTCTGAGGGGTTACTGTAGTTGGTGCTACCGGGTATTGGTTTCTAAGATTCCCTTCGAAACCGGCGTAGCCGACTATCATTTCCAAGGTAGGAGTTAATTCGAAGTTCTCAAAGTGGAATACGTTATATGTCGGGTCTCAGAGTGGTATCATTGCCTCAACTATGTCCATTCTCGGCTTAACTTTCAAGAGCCCGGTAAGACCGCCCAATGCTTTTGTCACAACCTTCCTTCTGTCGTCACTTAAATCATGCCATCTCATATGTAGCTCCATAGAGATCTCTTCACGAACGGAGGAAGGTTCAATTTAAGTTTTTCTCATCTAGCACATTTATTAAGGTGATTTTAATCAAAAGAAAACCATGACTTATTTTTATTTAATGAAACAAAAATGATCATTTTTATTTATTTTTATGAAAGAAATTAACCATTTTTTTAAAATTATTAGAAATATTCGTCTTTACCAATATCCCCTTGAAGCACTTCTAAATATAGATTTTAAAGCTGTGTTGGCTAACCGGCTAAGTCCTTGATAAATTACTAAAGGTCGCCGTTCTTGCGAAATAGCCTCCCAGCTTCCTTTTGAAGGCCGTTCGACTATTTTTGACAAGAATGGCATCACCTTAATTGTTATTAGAAAAAATAAAATTTTTGTTCTTTTGAGTTATTTTTGCAAAAAGGAAAGTTGGATCCAATAAGGGTTGCCTACGTATCTCACACCCTATGAAAATCAAAGCGGCGTAGTTCGGGCAAATAAAATAAAACCAACTATACTTTAAAAAACAAAACCTTTTTCTTCTTTCTTTTTCTTTTCATTTTCTCAAAATTCGGCAGAGATTCAGTACAATTTGGACATTGGATTTTTCATTAAAGACTCACTTAAACCTTACAATGCTATTTTCTTTTTATCTCTTTTTTTCTTTATTTTTCTTTTTTTTCAATTTTCTCCCATCAACCAAGAGCCGGTCGGCATGCAAACCTGAAATGAATAAAAGCAACAAATAGCATGTAAAATATGCATCAGGATGGTCTATCATTTTTGGTACACCTGACCTAGATGAACCTGACCCTTTTGTTAAGTCCTCTAAGTCAAATGCACGTGATGTAACAAATCACTCCTACTAGGGACGCGGCATGAGGTTGGGTTATTCTAGGTTGTAAAAACCTGGAAATTCAATCTAACATAAAAGAAGTCACAGAGTGCACAGTCCTTCATTATATAGAAGACACAAGGAGAGGAGGGTTCGTAACAATTTATATTCAATTCAACAATATCAAAGTGGTAAAAAGCATCATTTAGCACATTAGACCCAAAAATGTAAATAAATCAAGATAATAAATAAAGCCAAATATAACAATTATTTTAAGCTTGAATTCTTGAACACTGAACCATAGATTCTAGGTTTGATCCCCAGAAAAGAGCTGTCACACCTCCTTTTTATACTACACCCCTGGAACGGCATAGATAAGGGAATTTTTACAATTAAAGAACAATTGAAACGAGATTATATTTATTAAATTCAGAGTCGCCACTTTGGACAATTAGTGGTGTACCAACTCACCGGTTTAAATCCCGAATCGTGGAAAGGGTTGACTCTATATTATAGTCTACGAAACAGATGTCCGGGTAAGAAATTATGTTAACCTTGGAGAAAGTGCTAGGAATTTCCAAGTTTCGTGGTTATAGCATGTTCACTCAACTGTTATATTTGGCGTAATTATCTGATTTCAGAACATTCTGAAGCTATGTGCAAATTTATACTTTTAACTGCTTTTATTCATTTTGAAGAAGATTTTAACGTCGTCTAAAATATGTCGTTGGATCGCGCCACAAAAAATGCACCCGCAACCCGAAACAAATTTTATCCATGTTAGTAGAACTTAGATTTGGGTCACATGAAATGCACACCCCTGTTTAGGAAGGTAATATTATTAAAAATCGCGCCAAAAGCATCTACGCGTCTTTAGCTTTACTAAGGCCATGGAAATTTGCTAAATTGCACGCCACGGTTTCTAAGAATTTTGAAAGAAATAATTAGGAGAGCACAACACATTTGGGATTTTATTTGACGCGGTGCACCTTAATTAAATTTTAATGTGTATTTAATCTAAAAGAACAGAGGGCCACAAACTTTGTGTTATCTAGTATAGCTCACCTCCAAATTATTTGAGATAATTGGATCATGCGAATACTTAAAAAGCCAATTAATCCAGGAATGAGTAAAGTGGAAGGTAGAACAAAAGGTTGAACTATGTCTGGAGTCTAGCAGCCTAATATGGCTGCTCTCAATGCGTAATTGATAATGCCAAATACGCTGACCTAAGAAATGAGGCCAACAATTTCTTCAAGTGGCTTCGTGGTCCAATGCCCACAGGATGGCCTAGATCATTAGGGCTAAAGACGAAAGAGAAGAGTCCCAATTAAAATCCCCATTTACACCCGCAGTACGTGAAATCAAGGATATTGATATGAGTCCTAGCACTTTTTGAGAAAAACGAGTGCCAGCATATTAACAAACCACTGAACTTCCATGATTGATTTTTAAAATAAGCTTGATTCATAATCTCTAAAAATTCAGAAACTCATACCGGAAGTACAAAAATATCAAACTAACACGCTAGTGTAATTATTCAACCAACATTCAAATCTCTATGCGTAAGCTAATTTGAATCATGTGATATATAAAACCAATTTCTACCCAAACTCAAAAACATTGATGAATGCTCAGGCCTAAATTAAAAGATACACACTCGAGTTAAAGTTCATACTGAACATATACTGATGCACTTTAAAATGATAAACTGCCCCAATCCCACTTCACATACCAGCTTATCTTTAACTGTAACAACTTTGTTACAACACCATACTACCATGATTTAGTCCATTAACCTATCAAGGTGTCAAAAACAATTGGCCCTTCAGCAGAGACCAGATCTATTGGATTGAATACATGGAGAACAGTAATTCTACTAACAACTCTATTATAATTCCAATGTAAAACTCATATCAACATAACTTCATATCAACATGCTGAGCTAGGGGGATTAACATAACCTTGCGAGAAATAAACTACACAAGAAGAAACTCTAATATCTAACAACAAAGAACATGATCTTCATATGACTCCGTCACAAACACTTCACAAGCCATTTTTACATGCTTAAAGTCAAAAGTGTATGCCTGGAGAGTAATAAAAATAAGAAAGAGGTGTCAGCCGCAGTAGAATAGTGTCAGTTGCAGTGTTAACCCAGAAATAATCAAGAGAAAACTAGCCTTGAGGTAGGTTCAAACCAACAGAAATCTCAGACAATGTCAGCAACCAAAAGTCAACCCAACTTAACCAAAAAACTCTTGAAAACCAACATAAATCATGTCATTTTAACCCTTAATTATCCGAAATGATTTACGAAGTAGGAACCTAAAAGATCACTCATTTTTTAATGGAACAGTGTTCTCTTAATTATTTTCAGTCGCTTGATATTGTTTCTGATTTTGTAGCATCTCAAAAACCTCAATTGAGCTGCACAAAATTATGCTTATAGGCAAGTTACAAGGGTATCCTTAGGGGTTTTGTTTTTTTCATTTTAGACCTTTTCCAATTTTTTCGTTTTCTAGTTAGTCCCTTATTTCCTGACTTGTGGATCAAGCTAGCCTATTACAAGTTTGAATTTCATTTAATATCCCCCACCCAAGCTCCAAGCTTCGTAAACTACCCTTGAAACCTTGTCAATTTACTCTACTACTCAAGCGGACCATAGGTCTAAATGACTAAGCCAATTGGGCTACACTGACCCAAATTGAATCTCAGATTGGGCCTCTACTCTTTGAAGCACAAATTGTTGTTCAAGAGACCACAAGTCACAAATGGGTAAGCCATGTGGTCAAGTTCCAAAGGAGTCTAACCAACCCACAACGGTAGAAGGGTCAGCAAAGCAGAGGACTTGTCTGAAGAACTCAAATGATTCCAAAACAACAAACCAATTCAGATCACCTATCAACAATTATGACTCAAATGAATTATAGCAACTCAACTCGAATGACTACTTAAAAATTTTAGTACAAATCAACAAAACAAAATAAAACAGAATTTACTCGAAACCACTGCCAATACTAAACTAAAAAAAATATAGGGGCAAGAAAATATAGAATGAAGATGGAGAAGAAAAGACTTCAGAGAGACATGGTCAAGAAATACCTAGAGTTTGAAATCATCAGCATGAAAAGATTATTCGGTAACCTCGGATTTGACCCAAAACAGGCATTAGTTGCACGTTCTCTTTGAAAACACGTGACCAATACTAGTTCCGAGCCCAATAGCTTATGTAAACTCGAAAGCTGGGAAGGCCTCCTTATCCCCTATTTTATATCCGTGACTAACCCTATTTGAAGAGGATTTTAGGAGAGGAGATGGCGGGCTGGGACTAGAGGGTGAATGAGGGTTGTGGGGTTAGTTTTTGGTGGTGTCTTTGGGAGGCCAATCGGTGGTAAGAGTGGTGGAATTATTAAGGCTGCTGGATGAAAGACGTGAAAGAAACAAGGGTGTGTTTGAAATTGAAACTGATCTCTACATTCGTTCATACATTAATATGAGGCAAAAGGGATAGCTCTAGGACCGTCCGGTCATTAAAGATTAATGTCCAAGGTAGCCATTGCAAAACGATGCCGGTTGGGCCTTTAAAAGGGTAAACCGAGTTTAGGTGAATTTGGGCGTGGTTTCAATGGTCTTGGGATGGGTGTCCAGAGGCGGACGCTTGGGCTTGGGAAAGACAGCCCAAAGAACATGTTTTTCCTACATTTTGTTCTCTTTTCTTTTGATCAAATTTTTGTACTCCTTTTGTTCTCTTCTTCTTTTTTTTTTTTTTCATTTTTTAAAAAATTAAAATAATTCCGAAGTTGACCTCTAGAACCTGATTAACTTATTCAAAGACTAATTAGACCTAAATGATAGTTATCACGATTACTTAAAATAAATTAGACGAACTACTAAAAGATAAAATTGAAAAATACAAATTAAACTATTTTTGAGATTTTCCCTTTTTTTAAAAAAATAACTTGATTACTTACTTAATCCTAACATGTCAAAATTAACTCCTAATTGCAAATGCACATTTTTTTGACTTTTTTTATAAATTAAACAAAAGTAAAAATGCATAGAAAAAAGCAAAAAATTAACTAAAAATGCCACAAAATTTAAAAAATTGCAAATAATGATAAGAAATTATTTTGTTTTGAGATTATGGGAGTAATTCATATAGGGAGAAAATCACATGCTCACAGCTGCCCGTCTTTGCTCGGAAATACGAAGAGTTTTCTCACAAAGATAAACTAAGCGGATACGAGCGATTTTTGCCGGTTTGACAACTCCGTAGGAAACATTTTTGAATGATTTTTCCGCACCCATCTTTCGAGGTTGCCTACATATCCTTGGATAGAAATGAATCAGGTAAGTGTAGTTCAGGAATGTTTGGTAGATGGCTACCATGGAACTGTGATTTCACTATTGTTGCTATTGCTGCTACTGCTTACTGTACCCCTTATTACACCATGTCAAAATAAAAAGAAGCTAGACTAAGCTATGACCTATGCGTTACAAGAAATCCTATCTATGTCTTCATACTTGCTTTTGTGGTTCTTGTTGCCTTGTTGACTTGTATTCTCCGAGTGAAGTTCCTTAGTTGTTTGACTTGAATTGTAGTCTGAGATGTTTTCGCTTTCTTAAGGTTGATTGAATGATTTCCAAAACTTGAATGCATTTCCTAGTTATCCAGGTGGGCTCCTGATTACCGAAACACTGAATGGTATTTCTTTATTCTCCAGGTGGGCTCCTGATTGCCAAACTTTGAATGGTGTTTCCTTTATTAGCCAGGTGGGCTCCTTATATCCAAACTTTGAACGTGTTCCCATTATTCTCCAGGTGAGCTCCTTTTTGTCGTAACTTGAATTGTATTCCCTTATTCTCCAGCTAGGCTCCTAATTACCAAACTTTTAACGATGTTCCCTTATTTCTCCAGGTGGTCTCCTCATTGTCTAAACATTAATTGTATCCCTTATTCTCCAGGTAGGTGCTTGGATACTGCAACTTTGAATTATATTCCTTTTTTCTCTAAGTGGGCTCCTTATTACCAAAAACTTGAATTGTATTCCCATGTTCTCTAGGTGGGCTCTTGATTACTGAAGCTTGAATCGTATTCCCTTCTTCTCAAAGTGGGTGACGAATTTCCAAAACTTGAGTTATACTCCCTTTTTCTCCTGGTGGGCGCCAGACTTCACAAACTCGAAACTGTATTCCCCTTTTCTTCAGGTGGGATCTTGACTGGCAAAAATTTTAATTGTTCTCCTTCATCTTGATTTAACAAAAATAGACAAAACAAAGAAAATTTTCTGCCCCAGTTTGATTGCTGGGTACATATGTGAGTGCTAAAGTGAATCATGTTGCCAATTATTCTAAGAATTTGAAAGCTAGATCCGATTATCCAAGAGGGACCTGACACCTCCTAATTAAATGACTGTTTTAAGAACTAACCTATGTCTTCTAAAGGTATTACTTCTGCTATGTCTTGTTATCTAAGAAAGTATTAAAGGTAAGTCTCATTGTCTAGGAAGATGTTGAAACTCTTAATTTATGAAAATTTTAACACTAAGCTACATCTTCTAAATGTAAAACTTTCACTACATCTTGTTGTCTAAACTGGCCTTAGAACAACGTCCCATTCTCCAAGAGGGTCCTATAAACTCCTAGCTAAAAGGGGATTTTAACCTAAGGTATATTTACTGAAGGTACAACTTCCAGTAATTCTTGTTATCTAAGAAGACCTCGAAACTACGTTCCATTATCTAGGAGGGTCCTGAAATATAAAAATCAAGTCTTATCATACTTCCCTATGATAGAACTTACGATAAATCATATTTTCTAAAGGAAATCATAAAGTTATGTCCCATTGTTCAGGAGGGTACTCACAACTTTTAATTAAATGCCAATTTTAAATCTAAATTATGTCTTCTGGCGACCGCCAATTAAGCTACATCCCATTGTCCAGGAGGGTCCTGACAATCCTAAGTAAAAATTCATCCGAAGAGTGACAAATTTTATGGCTAAATTATACTTCCCTACTTCAAAACCTATGCTAAATATGTTATCTAATAGAGATGTTAAAACGAAATCCTATTATTTAGGAGGGCCTTGAAAACTCCCGACTGAATCATTTCCTAAAACATGCGACCTTTAATACCAACTTACCCTCATTAGGAGATCATTCATGCTATATATTGCAAATTATTTTTAACTAGGTCCCATTCTCATGGATGTTCCTGATAACTCCTACGTGAATCCTATATCTAGAGCAAAATTTAAAAACCGACTCATACTCATGGGGAAATATTTAAGATGGATTATGCTATATAATTTTTAAATCGACTCCCATTTTCAAGGAGGGTCCTAACAGCTACTGATTGAATCCTATTTTAACACGCAAACCTTTAAGTCCACATATGTTCTATTGCTTTTCTCGATTATTTTGAAATTTTATTAGGTCCCATTTTCCAGGAGGGTCCTGAAGTTTACAATCATACATGCTTGGTGCTTGATTCTCCCCAATGGAGGATTTCCCCGAGACATCTCAAATTTTTCCGCCCTTGTTTTAATCAAAGAAAGATCTTGTCAGTTTTAAATTTGGTGGTTAGCTTGCGGCATTCTTGCTAAAATGTCCTCCTTGCTACTATGCTCCGTTCTGGCCACCTTTCCCGAGCTGACTATGAGCCGCCTGACTTTCGGCTAATCTTTGAACCCTAGGGCATTAGATGAACTGAGTGTTTTGTACCCAAACCGTTGTGTTACACTCCTGACCCTTCTGTCAGAATCTTTGGATCATTCCTTAAATTACCGAAGCATTCCACTGACGAAGTTTCATTGATTCTTTGAATCCCACTTTACCTCACGCTGCATTGTTTATGTTTTGGCTGCATTGTGCTTTGCAATTTTGAAGTTGGTAGCAAGCATTGAAATTTCTTTCTTGCTTTATTAAAAAAAATTGACCTTGAAAACATCTTCGAGAAATGGAAGCCCGATAGAAAATGAAAGGGAATAACTCTGAGTTGTTTTAGGATAAAAGAATCCAAAATTGGATGACTGCTAGAAGGGAGAAATAAAGATACTTATCAATGGGGAACAAATAGTACCATTGATCATGACATGCAATTCGGCTTAGGCGGCCCAGCCTATCAAATCAATCGGCTTTCAGTCGCCATGGTTTATTTACCCATGTTTCTGCAACTTGATTTCTTTAACCAAACCTTGATATAGCTTATCATGCGGTGCTTGAATTGGTTTCACCAACATACCTCTTTCATTTGTTCATCTCTCAACTTACTTTTGCCTTAGGGTGCCCCTGAGGATGTTCACCAATAAGACTTTCTCATTTTTCATTTCTCTCAACTCTCGTCGCCTTATGGTGCCCGTGAGGGTTTTCACCAATAAGACTCTCTCATTTTCATTATTTTTCTTCTTGGACCAGAGTGTTGCCCTTGACCTGAATCACCTATACTTGCTTGACTTGGCATCTTTTGAAAACTGATCAGAATGTCTTTCTTTGGACCGTAGCATGGGCTTTTGGGTAGGGTCAGAAAGAAAGGGTATTAATGGTTAAAAATAATTCAAATGAGTTAAAAATTACAACTTTTGGAATCAGATTTCTTACAACAACCACAGCTTTTACCCCCGCTTCTTGCACGGGGACCTTTGGGATTATTATTTTAATTGAACCGAACTTTGAGGCTGCCTACGTATCCTTAAAAGGAATAAGGTCGAACGTAGTTCATGTTAGAAATTGCTTTATTGTTGTGATATTCCTTTCTCTTCTTATTTTTCTTTCTCCTTCTTTTGTTTCTATTTTTTCTTTCTTTTTTTGTTTTGCCATTTTGTAATATTTTTTTTTCTTTAATTTCTTTTTTCTCCTTTTTCTTTTCTTTTATATCTTATTTTTCTCTTTACTCTTTTCTTCTTTATTTTCTTCTTCTTTCTTCTCATTCTTTCCTTTTATCTTCCCCTTACTCATCTCTCACGCTTGCGTTTCTGATTTTGCTACTAATTCTGAAAGAGGGGTATGAAAGAAAATAATTCAAGCTCAAAAGGGGTAACAAAGGATAATGTGTTTAGATAGCAGAACAAACAAATACGATTTAGCCAAAGAAAACCATACATAGTATCTTTTAACTACATCTGAATTGATGGCCATTACTACACACTTGCCTCCTACCTTTTTTAAATACAAAGCTCAATTGGACAACACCCTTGAGATGATGAACGACCCTTGCCAATTCGGGGCGAACTTTCCCTCTGCTTTCGCCTGATGAGGGAGGATACACTTCAATACCACCTGACCCACTTCAAACCTCTTTGGGCGGACATTCTTGATATATACTCTGGCTATTGTCTGCTAATACAAATAGCCATGACACACTGCTCCTAATCTTTTCTCATCGATAACACTCAATTGCTCTAGGCAGGTTTTGACCCACTCTTCATCATCAATTTCTGCCTCAGCGATGATTCGAAGGGATGTGATTTCAATTTCTGCCGGTATCAGTGCTTCTGTTCCATACACCAACAAATACGGAGTTGCCCTTACTAAAGTGTGAACAGTAATTCCATAACCTAACTATGTGATGCGTAGCTTATCATGACATTGCCTGGAACCCTCCATTATTTTCTGAAGTATCTTCTTTATGTTCTTGTTGCCTGCCTCAACTGCTCCGTTCGCCTTAGGGCATTATGGGGTTATGTTGCGATGCGTATTCTTAAACTGCTGACATACCTCTTGTATCATGGACTATTGAGATTTGCTCCATTATCCGTGATGATTACCTTTGGGATTCCGAACCAGCTAATGATATTTGAATGCACAAAGTTGACCATGGCTTTATTTGATACAAACTTGAAAGTTTTGGCTTCAACCCACTTTGTGAAATAACCAATAGCCACAAGGATAAACTTGTGCCTATTGGATGCTACTGGCTTGATGGTCCCAATGACATCTATGCCCCAAGAGACGAAGGGGCATGGTGCGAACATTGTGTATAATTCAGATGTCGGAGAGTGAATCAAATCTCCATGTCCCTGACATTGATGACATTTTTGCAATAAACTAATAAAATATCGCTCCATGGTGAGCCAATAATAACCTGCCCGGAGAATCTTCTTTGCCAAGACATACCCGCTCATATGAGGTCCACGGACCCTGAATGTATCTCAGTCATGATGGCCGTAGACTGTCTATCATCTATGCTTCTCTAATACCTAATATCTGGCGTTCTTTTGAATAATACCCCTCCACTAAAGAAGAACATACTTGATAAGCAATAAATTGTTCTCTTTTAGTCACTTGTGTCTCGTACTGGGTACACACCCATCTTGATAAATTCCTTGATATCGTGAAACCAAAGTTCACCATCAAGATCCTTATCCACTACATTAAAGTAAGCATGTTGATCATGGACTTGGATATGAAATGGGTCAACATATGCCTTATTTAGATGATGTAACATCAATTCCAAGGTAGCCAAAGCATCAGCAACCTCGTTGTGGATTCTTGGGATAAGCCTTAACTCAACTAATCGGTATTATTGACAAAGATCATGAAGAATTTACCGATAAGGTCTGAGCTTGAAATCTCGTGTTTCCCATTCTCGTTGAATCTGGTATACTAGAAAGTCCGAGTCCCCCAAGACCAAGACTTCCTGGACACCCATATCTGCAACTAACCTCAGTCCCAAAATGCATGCTTCATATTCTGCCATATTGTTAGTGCAATACAAACAGAGCTAAGATGTAATGGGGTAGTGGTGACCCATTTCAAAAATGATTACTTCTCCTATCGTAACGCCTTTCATGTTGGCAGCCCCATCGAAGAGTAGTTTCCATCCTAGCTTGCTACCCCGTTCTAACCTCCCCATGGGCATAGGATTTGAAAGATGTACTTTGGGTGCAGGTGGGAAATGAGGTAAGTAGTATAAGATGACAGGTAATGTTTCAACTTCTATTCTACCCAAGTTAGGGCACAACATGTCCTTTCCAGTTCAGTATACTTAACCTCACAAGTTGTGAATTTCTTGCTACCGTCGTATATGGCCTGCTCCTTCCTTCCGGTGATATCGTGCAAGCCTAACACACACCCGAATAAGTTATCTAGGACCGGAAAATGTAGAATCAATGGCCTCCCTTGTTCTGCTGAGACCAAAACATGTCGGTTCGAGAAATACACATTTATTTTATCAAAAGTCTTATGGCATTCCTCCGTCCACTTGACCGCAACATCTTTTTTCAATAGCTTAATGATAGGCTCACAAGTTGTTATGGGATGAGGAATAAATTTTGTTGATATAATTCATCATTCCCAATAGACTCACCACCTCAATTTTGTTTCTCGGAGGTGGCAATTCTTGTATGGCTTTGATCTTTGATGAATCTAGCTCAAAGCCTGGACAACTAACTATGAATCCATGAAACTTCCCCCATGGAACACCGAATGTGCATTTTGCAGGATTGAGCTTGAGATTGTACCTACGGAGCCTCTGGACAATTTTTCATAGATCTCTAACATGGTCAAACTAGTTCCTGGATTTCACTATTACATCATACACATAGACTTCAATCTCTTTATGCATCATGTCGTGGAATATAGTTGTCATAACCCTCGTATTGTTTGCCCCATCGTTCTTCAAACCCAAAGGCATGAGCCTATTGCAGTACATTCCATATGGTTCTATGAATTTCGTCTTTTCTGCATTCTCTTCATCCATTAAGATCCGATGATAGCATGTGTAACAATCAACAAAAGAACCAATCTCATATTTTGTGCAATTGTCAATTAGTATATGGATGTTTGGCAGTGGGAAGTTGTCATTTGGACTCGCATTGTTGAGGTCATGATAATCTAAATATACCCTGGTTTTACCATCCTTCTTTTCCACAGGCACAACATTGGCTAACCAGGTGAGATACCACGTGACTCGAATGGCCTATGCCTCAAATTGCTTTGTAACTTTGTCTTTGATTTTTATGCTCATGTCAGTTTTAAACTTCTTCAACTTTTGTTTGACAGGAGGACATGTCGGGGTCAGTGCAAAATTTGTGAACCACCAAGTCACTGCTTAGCCCTAGCATGTCGTCATTAGACCACACAAAAATATCCATGTATTCAAGTAGTGCTTCAACTATTTCATCCCTAAGTTGCGGCTCAAGATGAACACTTATTTTAGTTTCTCTTATATAATTTGGGTCTCCTAGATTGATTGCTTCTGTATCGCTCAGGTTTTTCGTAGGTTTTTCCTCAAAGTGGCTTAATTATTAAAAAAATTCTTCAAACGCCTTTCCCTCATCATACTCTGGTTCATCCTCATATTCTATATCTTGAATTATTATTTCAAAATTTAATTGGTTTTTGAGACTAGGCCGAACGATCCTTATGCATGTCATGTCATTAGAACCAACATAAAAAGAACTTTGGAAGAAGGAAAAGAAAAGCAAAGAAAAATAGAAACTTAAAAAACAGATGAAAAAGGAAATTGAATTTCATTGAATTTGAAAGATAACAAGGTTTACACATCTAAATGGACCGAACATAGACTCTGAGATACAACTCTGGAATAATCCAGAGAAATTGAAAGAAAAATCAAAGCAAACTACCAAAACTTCTTCCTGGTCAGGAGATGAGTAGCTTCCTAATCGTTGACTTTTGCACCAGGGCCCCACAAATAACACATCTGCCTTACTAGAGAGCTCTCCTGCTTCTACCACATTCAATTCTTCAAATAGCTTTTCGAACTTTTCGAGCAATTCTTAATCAGGACCAACCATAAGACTGGGGGGCGCTTCTTGGTGCTAGGCTTCACAAATGATCTGAAGAGATGCGGCACAGGCTTGGGGAGGACTCATACTTGTTGCTTTATTTTTCTAGCTCTCTTTATATCTGTAATTGTGGGCTTGAAATCAAACCAAAGGTATCCATGGTTTTTGGTAGAGACACCGATACGATACCTTGAAGTGATGTCCCCTAGCCCTCTCCTGCAACGAACCCATTCCTCAACATTTCAACAACCACCATGACTAATGCAGCAGCTACCTTCAGTAGTGGAACACACTCCACTTCTAGAATTTTCTTAACAAATACCGTGTCATGAACCTGATATACCCAAGGCCCCTTATCCTCATATGCCTCAATGAATGGCACAATAGCATCACTATGAGCATAAAGATCGTATTCGCCGTGCACAACTATTTCTTATCTGTCCCATTCAAATTTAACCATTTGATGCAAAGTAGCTGGGACCGCTTTGGCGGCATGGATCTAGGGTCACCCCACAAACACATTGTAAGAGTCAAACAAGTCTAACACCTGGAATTCTATGACAAAATAAACTGGTCCGATTATCATTTCGAGCACTATGTCACCTACACAATCCTTTCCCCCATCGTCAAACCTCGTACATTAATATTGATTTTGTGAATTCTTTCGCCATACACCTTCAACTTGTTCAACGTGGAAAGAGGGAAAATATTCGCCCTTGAACCGTTGTAAACTAACACTCGAGTGACCATAGAATCTTCGCACTTTACCTTCAGATAGAGGGCACAATTATGCTCGGTTCCCTTTACGGGGAATTCATCATCAGAAATAGTGACTCTGTTTACCTCAAAAATCATGTTAGCTATTTTTTTCTATGTGATTGACTAATATTTTATTGGTAACGTGGGCATCGTTCAGGATCTTCAGTGATTCTTTGAATCCCACTTTGCCTTACGCTGCTTTGTGTATGTTTTGGCCGCATTCTACGTTGCAATTTTGAAGCTGGTAGTAAGATTTGAAATTTCTTTCTTGCTTTATTAAACAAAATCGACCTTGAAAACATCTTAGAGAAATGGAAACCCTAAAGAAAATGAAATGCAATGACTATGAGTTATTTTAGGATAAAGAATCCAAAATTCGGTGACTGCTAGAAGGAAGAAAGAAAATAAACTTATTTATGGGGAACAAGTACTACCAGTGATCATGGCATGCACTTCGGCTTAGTCGGCCCAGCGTATCAAACCAATCGGCTTTCAGTCTCCATGGTTTATTTCCCCGGATTTCTGCAACCCGATTCCCTTAACCAAACCTTCACCTTGCTCATCCTGCGGTTTTTTGAATCGGTTTTCACCAACATACCTCTTATTTATTCATCTCTCAACTTAGTTTTGCCTTAGGGGGACCGTGAGGGTATTACCCAATAAGACTCTCTTATTTTTCATTTCTCTCAACTCTGATCACCTTATGGTGACCGTGAGGGTTTTCACCAATAAAACTCTCTCATTTTCATTATTTTTTTGCTTGGACCAGAGTGTTTCCCTTGAAATGAATCACCTCCACTTGCTTGACTTGTCATCTCTCGAAAAATTATATAAAGGTCTTTCTTTGGACGTAGCGTGGGCTTTTGGATAGGGTTAGAAAGACGCGATATTAATGGTTTAAAATAATCAAATGGGATCAAAATTACAACTTTTGGAATCAGGTTTCTTACAACAACCACAACTTTTGCCCCGGCTTCTTGCTTGGGGACCTTTAGATTTTTATTTTAGTGGGACCGAATTGTGAGGCTGCTTATGTATCCTTAAACGGAATTAGGTCGAACGTAGTTCATGTTAGAAATTGCTTTGTTATTGTGATATCCCTTTCTCTTCTTCTTTTCCTTTCTCATTCTTTTAATTCTTTTTTTCTTTCTTTTGTTGTTTTGCCGTTTTGTTATTGTTTTCTCTCTTTTCTTTTCTTCTCTTTTTTCTCCCTTTTCTTTTCTTTTCTCTCTTTTTTTCTTTTTTCTATTTTGTTCTTCTTTTATTCTCATTCTTTCCTTTTCTCTTCCCTTTACTCATCTCTCACGCTTGCGTTTCTAATTTTGCTATTGATTCTGAAAGAGGGATATGAATGAAAAACAATTGAATCTTAAACGGGGTAAAAAGGATAAAGTGCTTAGGTAGCAGAACAAAATACATGTCACTCCAAAACATGCCAAGTACAAACAAATACGATTTAGCCAAAGAAAATCATACATATTATCTTTTAACTACATCGAAAATGATGACCATTTCTACACACTTGCTTTCTACCTCTTTTAAATACAAAGCTCAACTGGACAACACCCTTGAGATGAAGAACGACCCTTTCCAATTCGGGGCGAAGTTGTCCTCTGCCTCCGCCTGATGAGGGAGGACACACTTCAATACCACCTAACCCACTTCAAACCTCTTTGGGTGGACCTTCTTATTATATGCTTTGGCCATTGTTTGTTGATACAACTGAGCATGACACACTGCTTCTAATATTTTCTCATCGATCAAACTCAATTGCTCTAGGTGGGTCTTGTCCCACACTTCATCATCAATTTCTGCCTCAGCGACGATTCGAATGGGTGTGATTTCAACTTTTGCCGGTATCACTACTTCTGTGCCATACACCAACAAATACAGATTTGCCCTACTTAAGTGTGAACAGTAGTTCCATACCCTAACAATGTGAAGTGTAGCTTATCATGCCATTGCCTCGAACCCTCCACTATTTTCTAAAGTATCTTCTTTATGTACTTGGTGCCTACCTCAACTGCTCTGTTCGCCTTAGGGCGTTATGGAATTGTGTTGCGATGTGTAATCTTAATCTTCTAACATACCTCTTTAATCAAATGACTATTGAGATTTGCTCCATTATTCGTGATGATTAACTTCGGGATTCCCAACCTGCAAATGATACTTCAATGCAAAAAGTCGACCATGGCTTTATTTGTTATAGAATTGAATGTTTTGGCTTCAACTCACTTGGTGATATAATCAATAGCCACAAGGATAAACCTGTGCCCATTAGATGCTACTGGCTCGATGGTCCCAATGACATCTAAGCCCCTAGCGATGAACGGACATGGTGCGAACATTGTGTATAATTCAGATGGCGGAGAGTGGATCATATCTCCATGCACCTGACATTGATGATATTTTCGCACGAAACTAATACAATTTCGCTCCATGGTGAGCCAATAATAACCTGCCCAGAGAATCTTCTTTTCCAAGACATACCCGCTCATATGAGGTCTACAAACCCCGAAATGTATCTCGGTCATGATGGCCATGGACTTTCTAGTATCTATGTTTCTCTACAACCTAAGATTTGTTGAATAATACCCCTCCACTGAAGAAGAACCTGCTTGATAAGCAACAAATTGTTCACTTTTGATCACTTGCGCCTTGTACTGTGTACACGCCCATCCTGATAAATTGTTTGATATCGTGAAACCAAAGTTCACCATCAAGATCCTTATCCACCACATTACATTAAGCATGATGATCATGGACTTGGATATAAAATGGGTGAACATAAGCCTTTTCTGGATGATGTAGCATCGATTCCAAGGTAGCCAAAGCATCAACAACCTCGTTGTGGATTCTTGGGATATGCCAGAACGCTACTAATCAGAATCGTTAACAAAGATCATGAAGACATTGCCGATATGGTATGATCTTGAAATATCGTGTTTCTTATTCCCGTTGAATCTGGTATACCAGAAGGTCCGAGTCCTCAAAGACCAATACTTCCTGGACACCAATGTCTGCAGCTAACCTTAGTCCCAAAATGCATGCTTCATATTCTGCCATATTGTTTGTGCAATAGAAACAGAGCTAAGCTGTAACGGGGTAGTGGTGACCCATTTAAAAAATGAGTACTGTTACTATCCTAACGCCTTTCATGTTGGCAGCCCATCGAAGAATAGTTTCCTTCCTAGCTTCTCACCCTATTCTATCTCATCAATATGCATCCCTTCCTCATTCGGGAAGTATGACTTCAGGGGTTCATATTCTTCCTCCACCGAGTTCTCGGCCATATGGTCAGTCAATGCATGTGCTTTCATTGCATTCCATGTCACATAGACGATGTCGAACTCTGTGAGCATCGTGTGCCACTTTGCAAGCCTCCCTGTGGGTATAGGCTTTTGAAAGATGTACTTCCACGGGTCCAGGCGGGAAATGAGGTAAGTAGTAGAAGATTTACACAAGTTAGGGCACAACATGTCCTATCCAGTTGAGCATACTTAACCTCACAAGCTGTGAATTTCTTGCTACGGTAGTATATGGCCTACTCTTTCCTTCTGGTGATATCGTGCTTAGCTAACACACACCCGAATGAGTTATCTAGGATCGTCAAATGCAAAATCAATGGCCTCCCTTGTTCTGGTAGGACCAGTACAGGTGGGTTCGATAAATACCCCTTTGTTTTATTAAAAGCCTCATGGCATTCCTCCGTCCACTTCACCGTAACATCATTTTTCAATAGCGTAAATATAGGCTCACAAGTTGTTGTGAGATGAGCAATAAACATTTTGATATAATTTAATATGCCCAATAGACTCATCACCTCAGTTTTGTTCCTCGGAGGTGGCCATTCTTGTATGACTTTGATCTTTGATGGATCAATGCCTCGACAGCTGACTATGAATCCTAGAAACTTCCCTGGTGGCACACTTAGTGTGCATTTTGCAGGATTGAGCTTGATATTGTACCTACATAGCCTCTGGAAGAATTTTCTTAGATCTTCGACATGGTCAAATACTTCGTAGATTTTATAATTACATCATCCACATAGACCTCAATCTCTTTATGTATCATGTCATGGAATATGGTTGTCATAACCCTCGTATAGTTTTCCCCATCGTTCTTCAAGCCGAAAGGCATGACCCTGTAGCAGTACATTCCCTTCGGTGTGATGAATGTCGTCTTCTCCGCATCCTCTTCGTCCATTAATATCCGGTGATAGCCTGTGTAACAATCCACAAAAGAACCAATCTCATGTTTTGTGAAATTTTCAATTAGTATATGGATATTTGGCAGTGGGAAGTTGTCCTTTTGACTCGCCTTGTTGAGGTCATGATAATCAAAACATACCCCGGTTTTACCATCCTTCTTTTGCACAAGCACAACATTGGCTAACCAGGTGAGATACTGCGTGACCCGAATGACCTTTTCCTCAAATTGCTTTATATTTCTGGCTCTCTTTATATCTGTAATTGTGGGCGTGAAACCAAACCAAAGTATCCATGGTTTTTGGTAGAGACACTGATTGCACGATACCTTGAAGTGATGTCCCCCAACCCTTTCCTGCAACAAACCCATTCCTCAACATTTGAACAACCACCATTACTAATGCAGCAGCTACCTTCGGTATTGGAACACACTCCACTTCTAGAATTTTCTTCACAAATACCGTGTCATGAACCTGATATACCCAAGGCCCCTTATCGTCATATGCCTCAATGAAAGGCACAATAGCATCACTATGAGCATAATGATTGTCTTCTCTGTGCATAACTATTTCTTATTTGTCCCATTCAAATTTCACCATTTGATGCAAAGTAGCTGGGACCGCGTTGGCGGCATAGATCTAGGGTCACCCCACCAACAGTTTGTAAGAGTCAACCACATCTAACAACTGGAATTCTATGATAAAATAAACTTGTCCGATTATCAGTTCGAGCACTATGTCACCGACCAAATCCTTTCCCCCACCGTCAAACACTCGTACATTAATACTATTTTTGTGAATTCTTTCACCGTACACCTTCAACTTGTTCAACGTGGAAAGAGGGCAAATATTCGCACTTGAACCATTGTAAACTAACATTCGACTGACCATAGAATCTTCGCACTTTACTGTGAGATAGAAGGCTCTATTTTTCTCAGTATCCTCTACGGGCAATTCATCATCAGAAATAGTGACTATGTTTACCTCGAAAATCTTGATAGCTATTTTTTCCAAGTGATTGACTGAGATTTTATTAGGAACGTGGGCCCTGTTCAGGATATTCATTAGTGCCTAATGGTGCTCGTCCGAATGAATTAACAATGATAACGGTGAGATTTGAGCACACATATTCCTCAATTGTTCAACAATAGAATAGTCTTGCACTTTTATCTTTTTCAGAAATTCCTCTGCTTCATCTTCAGTCACAGCATTCTTTACTAACACTGCATTATCCTTGGAGGGTGGGTTCGCTCAACTCCTTGGGGGAAAAGCACCTCCCTGATCGGGGTAATCCACGGGTCTCACAAACGTATTTTATAACCTCTTTTCCTTTGTATGTCACTGTTACTCGGTCATAATTTCAAAAGACGGCCTTGTTGTTTATTATTGGTAGCTGACTTATAGGTTTGATAATGACGGGCTCTATGCGAAAACCCTCCACGACCACAACGAGCTTGCTTGTGTCCCATAATACCACCACTTTTGGATTACCTTGTTTCACTATCCTATCTCTCGGGATTCCTTTTTTACTACGAAAAAGGCACACTGCTTGTTCCACTCAACTTAAGCATCAATGTCTCGCTTGTTAGATTTTCAGCCGGCTTTCGCTCACTGGCTCGGATCATCATGATAGTTTGGGAAGGCATTAGGGCCTCTCCCTTTTCGTGCACTATCTCAATCATATTTCTTTCCCGATGGGCAGGCATAAGGTTTTGATTAATATTGGGTGTTTTGGATTATGCACCTCAATTCGTTATGAATCAATAAGCTCTTGTATAGCATTCTTCAGATGCCAACATTTCTCCGTTTCATGTCCCGGGGCACAAAAACAATACTCACAACTGATAGACTAATCATGATTTCTCGTGGGAGGATTCAACAGCTTTGCTTCATTCGGCCTCAACATATATAAATGTCTAAACCTATGGAAAATGCTATTATAGGATTCCCCCAGTGGAGTGAAAGTTTTCTTCTTCTGCAATCTCTTATTCTTAAAAGCTTGATTGGCTCGGAAGGCTGGTGTCGGGTGGTTTTGGTAGTCTCTTGGAGGTGGATAAGTATTTTGTGGAGCTGGTAAGTACTTCAGGGGGTTGTAGCATGCCATTGTGCATGGGCGGGAGGTTAAGGATATGTTTGTGCATGATGGACGAAAAAACAAGGGTCACGGGGAGGGTAGTAGTGTTGTGGTGGGCCATATGGGGTGTGGGGATAGACTTGGTGATGAGGTCGATGCTGGCTATCATGTGGTGAACCCGGAGCCCGAACCAAGTTCTTGATTCGATTTTTGCTACCTCCTCATTTTTCTTCTTTCTGATTGCTCCCCCGATCCTGCTTTGGATACCTTGGGAGGTTGCTTTGATTGCTGAATAATTCATTATCATATTTGATTAGAGTCCCTCCTCTACCATACTACCCATTTTTACTACCCCATTAAAGGACTTGCCAACTGTTGATACAAGGTGACCAAAATACATGGGATCCAAAGCTTGCAATAAGAAATCTACCATTTCAATTTCCTTCATTGGTGGGTCGACCCTTGCTGCCTGCTCCCTCTAACGGAAGCAATACTCTCTAAAGCTCTCATTGTGCTTCTTTTAATATTTTGTCAAGGACAAGCGATCCGTAATAATTTCAATGTTACACTTAAAATGGCACGCGAATTCTTGAGCTAGATCATCCCACGTGTACCACCGACCATGATCTTGTCGGCTGTGCCGTTCGTAAGTCGAGCCACTAAATCTTTGACTAAATTACACCATCAATAATTCATCTCTCCCGCTCACTCCTCTCATCATGTTGTTAAAATACTACATGTGTGCCACTTGGTCACCATGCCCGTCATACAAGTCGAATTTGGGCATCTTAAAGGCTGAAAACCATTGTAAATTTGGGAACAAATAGAGGTCTTTGTATGCCACACACACTTGGCCTCCCAAACCTTGCATATCTCTGAATGACTACTCTAGACTTTTGACTTTCCTGAGCATCTCTTCTTGCTTTGGATTTTTTGCTGGCTGCTCCGCCTCTGCAGGAATTTCAAAATGAGGAGTGTATGGATAGGGTTTCAGAACTCTGAATGTTGGCTCTTGGTAATTCTGGTTGTGATTGGTTTGGAACAAGGTTTGCTTGATGATCTCTCTAGTGTAGTGGGTGGAGTTGCAATAAAAATATGAGCAACTTATGAAGGAGGGTGTGAAGCAGGTTTGGGTGGTGGAGCTGGTGGTGTTTGGGAGGTTGTGCCCTGGTATTGTTGGTAGATGGGGAAGCTTTTGGGGTGGATCAGTGGCAGAGTGATCATGTCAGTGGGCTTGTGGTGGGATGAAGGCCGTGTTGGCGGGATAAGCTGGTGGTGGTTGTCGTTTCACCCACGCTTGATACATTTTTGCCATATGTTGCTTCAACATATATACCTGTTCTTTCCTTGCGTTGACATCAAATTTTGCCACATCCCTCAAAGGATCAATGATACTTGCGTCAAACTCTTGATTGGCCATAGTCAGCTAGCTTTTGGACCGAGTGTTGTAGGGTTGGGTTGCCAGAATGCCGCAAAACTAACCACATGTCTGGATTGGATAAACAACATCAAAACTTGTTAGCGGTTAGGCTTTAACATATAGGTAACTAAATATTCATAGATGAATGCACCAAGGTAGTCATTGTTTATTATGTACTGCATCGGCTGCTTGCGTCATCCCGACATTTATCCTATGCAACTTCTTCTTCTTTACTCGCTGGTTTTCTTCTTCTTTTTGTTTTTCTTTTATTCAGCTTGTTTTGCGTTCTTTCTTTTGTTTTATTATTCTCTACCTTTTTTGCTGTTGTTTCTCTCTCACAGTTTCTTATTTTTCATCTCTTTTCTTTTCCTTATTTTGGTAATAGTTGAATACTATGGAGATTGCATGTGTTTCATGACCCCGCATGAATCAGACCGAGCATAGTTCTGGACGATAAGTACGCAAACAAAATATTTTGGCAATTTCAATTTCCATATAGTAAAACATTTTTTTATTTCAACTACCAAACTTAATGGTTCCGAGAGAGGAAACTAACAGACTCCGGCTCAAAAAAAAACTAACAGACTTTGATAGGAAAGGAAAAACAATAGACTCAACAAACAACAATAGACTAAAAATAAAAGAAAATTACAGACTGGAGTGACAATCAATAATACATTAATGTTTCTAAAGCCCCTGGGGCATGCGGGACATCATTCGATCTTGCTGCAGGCCTGTGTGCTAAATCCCCTTGGAGGTGGTGGAGGTCTTCCATCACATGACGAACGAAGGTCTTATTGCAGTGGTAAAAAACATGGATCTCGTCGTATCTTCGCAATTGCTACACTTTACTGTGATGTAATCAGAGATCATCCAGACCCTAGCTTCAAAAGTTTATTCGGCTACATGATTCTGTTCTTGAAACTGATGCGAATCTCTTTCTAGTCGTGCTATTGCTGATTAAAAGTGCTCTCATTAAGCTTTGAAGTCCTTTGCCTGCTTAACCATTTTGTTTTCAACCATAAAGACCCTCTTTTTCAACCCTATTACCTTATTTTTGTACTTTTCTTTCAAATGTTCAATCATGCGTGCTCGTTCTTATGCATTTTTGGCCAATTGCTTTCAGGCCCTGGATAAGTCGCCCTCAGCTTTGTTCAAGGCAAAATCATATTCGCCTACTTTCCGCCTTAGGTTGTCTATGAGCTTCTCATCCTTCGTAGTTCTAGTGGGATTCTCTACGGCTATTTTCATTTTCTTAATTTGGACTCGCAAGGCTTCATTTTCTTTGGCAGGTCTTTTCTTTTATCCCTCGTGTGCCACGACTTGCAAACCGTTCTCGAATTGAAGGTCTTTGACTTTTTTTCCAACTTTCCTATTCTGGCCCTGTATTCGTTTTCCTTGGCCAACCATGCCCATTGCACATGTGCTCCATCGGTGAACTTATGGACATGGGGTTTCTTTGCGAGCCTCTCAGGCTCCTGATGAATTCGGGATCTTTTACCATACTATATGGTAACAGGGCTCTATTTATCCTCTAGATATATCTCGTACTTGGGTTTTGGGTTCTAATAATGTACAGTGTCTGACGCACTCTTTCTTCTGAAAAGACAGATTTTGGTTCTATCTCAATGACCTGCTAAGTCAAATCCTCATCGTGTGGGATTGTCTTATATCCGCCTAACTTACATAGGACTTTGTGTGGAGCATATGGCTGGGTACTCCGAAGACGCATCAATAGCAGAAAAACTATTCAGCCGACATATAAGTTACTTCACCAATCAAAAGCCATCCGAACGTCCATTCGATTTTTATCATGAAGTCAGCCGACATATAAGTTACTCTACCTGCTTTTCATGTTTTTTGATGCATTGTAGACCATCCATACCACAATCAAATATCCCAGGCGATGGCAAAGGTGTTTTTCTTCATTCTTGACAATGGGTTAGAGGTCGGTAAATTTCTGCTCAGATCATCGGCACTATGGTCCCATGAGCCTTTTTATCATGAAGTCAGCTATCCCTACGAGTCCCAACTTTATATTTTTGTATTTTCTTGGGCAAGCCAAAACACCCAAGAATGCTTTTATAAAAGCTAATCCCTCCGAGCTTCCCACTTGTCTTGGTTTCTTGCGTGAGTAAGACCGGTATTTGTGTCTCAAAGCCACATGGATTTTCGTAACGTTGGAACAAGAAATAGAACGAATAGAATCCTTTGGCCAAATTTTAATCTTGGACGTCCCCACTGATGCTGAACAAATCCAAAAAATTGTGAGGGGTTATCTTCCTTGGTGCTATCAGGTATTGGCTTCTAATATTCCCTTCTAAAGTGGCATCGCCAACTATCTCTTCTAGGGTAAGAGTTAATTTGAAGTCAGCAAAGTGGAATACATTATGTGTTTGGGTCCTAGAATTGTATTAGTGCCTCAATTATGTGTTTATCAGCTTAACTTTCAAGAGCCCGGTAAGACTGCCAGAAGCTTTTGTCACAACCTTCGTACTGTCATCAGTTAAATCATGCCACCACATATGTAGCTTCAAAGAGATCTCTTCACTAACTGAGTATTTTGAATTGTGCTCATCCTGCACACTTGTTAAGGTGATTTTAATAAAAGGTAGACCATAACTTATTTTTATTTAATGAAACAAAAATGACTATTTTTATTTATTTTTATGAAACAAAATGACCATTTTTATGAAACAAAATGACAATTTTTAAAAATATTAGGAATATTCGGCTTTACCAATTTGGCCTTTCAGCACTTCTAAACAAAGATTTAAGTCTTTTTTGGCTAACCGGCAAAATACTTGAAAAATAACAAAAGGTGGTTGTTCTTGCGAAACAGCCTCCTGGCGTCCTTTTGAAGGACGTTCAGCTATTTTTGACAAGAATGGCATCACCATAATTATCCAGAGAAAAATTTATGTTTTTGTTCTTTTGGGTTATTTTTGCAAAAAGTAAAGTTGGACCCGATAAGGGTTGCCTCCGTATCTCACATCCTGTGAGAATCAAACCGGCGTAGTTTGAGCAAATAAAATAAAAACCAACTATATTTTGAAAAACAAAACCTTTTTCTTCTTTCTTTTCTTTTCATTTTTCTCAAAACTCGGCAGAGTGTCTGTACAATTTGGATATTGAATTTTCATTCAGGACTCACTTAAACCTTACAATGCTATTTCCTTTTTTCCTTTTTTTTCTTTCTTTTTTTTTCCATTTTCTCCCATTAACAAAGAGTCGGTCAGCATACAAACCTGAAGCCAATACATGCAACAAATAGCATGTAAAATATGCATCAGAGTGGTCTGTAATTTTTGGTACACCTGACCTAGATGGACCCAACCCCTGTTTTGAGTCCCCTAAGTCAAATGCACGTGATGCAACAAATCATACCTACTAGGGATCTAGCATGAGGCTAGGTTATTCTAGGTTTTAAGAACCTAGGATTAGTGTTTTAGAGCTAGTTTACCTGAGCGTACAACTTGAGCCGAGAGGGAGCACCGTATCGGGAATATAAAAGCTTCACCGGCATAGCAACTTGTCCGAATTTCATTATAAATTAGCAAATTGAATCTAACAGAAAAGAAGTTACACGGAGTGCACACTCTTTCATCATTTAGAAGACTCATGGAGAGGAGGGATTCGTAACAATTTATATACAATTCAACAATATAAAATTGGTAAAAAGCAGCATTTAACACATTAAGCCCTAATATGTAAACAAAAACTAGATAATAAATAAAGCCAAGTATAATAATTATTCTAAGCTCGAATTCTTGAACCCTGAATCATTGATTCTGGGTTTGATCCACAGAAGAGTCGCCAGAGCTGTCGCACCTCGTTTTTATACTACACCCATGGAAGGGCATAGATAAGGGAGTTTTTCAAATTAAAGGACAATCGAAACAGGATTATATTTATTAAATTCGGAGTCGCCACTTGGGATAATTAGTGGTGTCCCAACTCATTAGTTTAAGTCCCAAATCCAGGAAAGGGTTGACTCTGTAATACAATCTGTGAACGAGAAATCCGGGTAAGGAATTCTTTTAACCCCGGAGTAGGTATTAGGAATTCCCAAGTTCGGTAGTTCTAGATCGATTTCTCAACTGTTATATTCGGCTTAATTATCTAATTTTAGAACATTCTAAATCTAGGTGAAAATTTTATCTTTTAACCACTTTTATTCATTTTAAAGAATATTTTTTAATGTCGTGTAAAATATGTTGTTGGATCACGCCACATGAAATGCACCCGCAATTCGAAATACATTTTATCCAACATTAGTAGGAATTAGAGTTAGGTCACATGAAATGCACACCCGTGTTTAAGAAGGTAATATTAATAAAAGACGCTCCTAAAGTAATTACGCGTCTTTAGCTTTGATAGGGCTATGGAAATAAGCTAAATGGCACGCCTCAGTTTCTAAGAATTTTGAAAGAAAGAATTAGGTGAGGGCCACATATTTGAGATTTTATTTGGCGTGGTGCAACTCAATTCCATATTAAAGTGTATTTAAACTAAAAGAATGGAAGGCCAAAGACTATGTGTTACCTAATATAGCTCACCTCCCAATTATTTGAAAGAATTTGATCATGCAAATAATTAAAGAGCCTGTTAATCCATGAAAGGCTAAAGTCGAAGGTCGAACAGAAGCTTGGGCTAAGTATAGAGCCCAGCAGCCTAATATGGCTGCTCTTAATAGGTAATTCGAAAAGCCGAATACGCTGACCTAACTAAAGAGGCCAACAATTTCAATTCAAATGGGCTTCGTGGTACAAAGCCCACGGGATGGCCTAGATCATTGGGGCTAAAGACTAAAGAGAAAAGTCCCAATTTGAATGCCCATTTACCCCTGCAGTACGTCAATTCAAAGATACTGATATAAGTCCTAACCCTTTTTGAGAAAAACGTGTGCCAGCATATAAACAAAGCACTGAACGATGATAGAATAATATGACACATGTAGAATCAAGAATAAGCATCTTTAGTATTTCTATGAACAGAGTTATTTATGAAAATTGTGTATTTACTCGTTTCGTTGCATTATATGGATATGCCAAAAGAAAGAAAGGATAACCTTAACATCTTAAGCCAGTCCTCTTGATAATTTCTCTTACATTTGTCAATTGCGACAACACTTAACAACGAATCGGAGTATGAAAAAATACATATAATATTTTTAAAAAAAATTGAACCATACTTCCTTAGAATCATAAAATCTCGTTATTATTACGTAGTAAAATCTTGTATGAAATGTTCTGCACAGAATTGTTACCAAGCTGTATTTACCTGTTGGATTCATTAAGAGATTCCATCTCTTAATGAATTAGAGTTTTATACCTTAGTGTGTGTGGGAACCACTTAGGTGATGACTAAGACCTTAAAATAACACATTATCAAGTAATTTGATGTGTCACTTAAGTTTGATTAGGTTGCTGCCACGTAAAGCAAAAGGTTTATCCATAAACATAAGCATTTTATCTAAAGACCACCACGATTTATTAATTAATTAGGTAATGTCTCATTACTTAATAATTAATTAATTGCCTATATAATTAAGAATTATCTTCACTTGCTTAAAATAATACTTTCTTTTAACATACATCATATACTTGATTACCATGGTCATGTTGTACTTTATATGACACTAGCCCATAAATATCGGGTATTTTAGTTCTGGCCGTATTTTATCTTAAAATGATAAACTTTCACAAAATTCATTTTTTATTTGTATACCCTCTCACCTTTACAAATTAACTTATCACTTATTTGAAATAGCATGATACTTATAATCCCAAAATAAATCTCATTCCCGAACTTACGTCGATTAAGTTATGATGCAACTTCAATGTATGAAAATATGGGACATAACATCTCATTTATGATCATATGTCAATTTACTTGTGGCATACTCTCATATACAAAAATATGGGGTGTGACTGATTCTTTGTTTTAGTATTGTTTCGGGCATTTTGAAAGTTCGAGCTAGTCCGTTTATAATTCCAAACTTATTGGTATGTTCGGGCACGGCTTCGGGGGCCCCGAGTGTCAATCGGACGAGGCTTAGACTAAGCTAGAAATTTGTAGCAAGAGCTGAAGTGACAACTACTGTCACAACCGCACTTGCTCTTGGCCGGCCGTACTACGGGCTTTCAGGAGCGAGCCACGAGCCACAAAAGTGAATGAGTGAAGGCAACCCAGACACCATTGGTAGGGAAGTTTTGGCACACCAGTGCGACCACGGGTGCGAGATTAGTGGTCGCAGCTACGGGCTTGTGCGTAGATTTGGTACCTTAAAACCATACATGTAGAGCTTGTCAATTAGCGGAAAATGCGCTCCTGCAATGGCTTTTTGCAGGCGTGGGACCACAGATGCAACCAAAGCACCACAAGTGCGAAAATTGCTGGAGGTAAAGAGCTTGTTTTTAATACGGGACTTAGGCATTTTTTTCTATTCTTCACACATTTGGGCCATTTTAGAGCTTCAAAACGGAAGATTTCACCCCAGATATTGAGTATATGTAATTTCTACCCAATATGAGTTTATCATATAGATTATGGGTAGATTTTACCATGTAAAATTGTTGAATTAATCGGTTAGATGGGAAACCTAGGTTTTTGACAAAAATAAGGTTTAACCACAAAATTTGTTATGGAATTTGGTAAAAATCATATATTTGAGTTCATGAGGTTATGGGTAACAACTTTCTTCAAATATTTCCGTAATTGGGGCGCGTGGACCCGGTGGTGAATATATGAACCTTACATTTTGGGTTGGTAATCACCTAAATAGATAGAATATGAACTTTTTAATATATATATATATATATATATATGGATTATTTTTAACTTATTTGATTAGTTTTTGATTAATCGGCACCAATTTGAGGGTTTGAGCATAAATCTTGAGTAGTAACGTAGGCCTTGAGATGAGGAAAGTCTCTTTTCTAACCTTATAAGAGAGAATTAACCGCATAGGTATATTAAATAAATGTGTGTACCTATTTGTGGGGGCTACGTACATACGAGGTGATGAGAGTCCATACGCAACTACAATTATGCTATTGTTAGGATTTATGCCCGTCACTAGAGGGGGGGAGGGGGGTGAATAGTGAGGCACGAGAATGTCGGTAACTTTTGCGGAATTAAAATCACAGGAGTAAAGTAAGTGAGTAATAAAAAGAGTAAGGAGAGGACACACCGATATATACTGGTTCACCACAACGTGTGGTTAGTCCAGTCTCCCGAGAGACTCTCTCGAGTTTACACTAACTTCGTTAAGCTTGCGGGTGCCTAACAAACCGTTACACTTGCTCGTAGATGTACGCTCTACAAGACTTCAACTTGCTCGTGGATACCGCACCACAAGACTTCTTGCTTAAGGATACCTCACCTCAAGACTTCACTTTGCTCGTGGATGCCGCACCACAAGACTTCCGCTCAAGGATACCTCACCTCAAGACTTCACACACTAAGATTGAGGGTACTCAGTAAACCCAACGCTCAATGAGAAGAATTAGTCTTCTCAAGAACTTCTCTATTTTACAACAATGACTCTCTAAGAAGAGTAGATAAAGAGGTACAATATAAGCTCAATGAACAACACAAAGTTGTCTCTCAAATGGCTCAACAAAAGCTCTAAATATGATGCACAAATATTATCAATGTGTTAATGAATAATGAGAGATGTTGTTATCTGAAAATCAGCTCCAAAGACCTCTATTTATAGGGTGTGGAGGTGTTATGTCCATTGCTCAAAGTTAAACAATAATTCTGATTTCTGACAGAATAATCGATTATCATATGTGTATAATCGATTATCTTTTTTAAAACGTTCAAAAAACTAGTCGTTGGATGGCGACAGATAGTAAGATAATCAATTATTATAAAGTGATAATCGATTATCTTGGTAGGATAATCGATTATCACAATAGCATAATCGATTATCTTACCTTTCTGGACTTTCCAGTTTTAAGCTGGAATTGCCAGATAATCGATTCTCACTTCCTGATAATCGATTATCTTGGCCTTCTGGAATTTCCAGTTTTGCTGGAAATTTCAGGGTAATCGATTATCATCCTAGGATAATCGATTATCTGGCCAATCTGTCCAGAAGTGAAAACTTACTCCAAAAACCATTTTGGTTAAAATGAAAATGTTAAAAATCATTTTGTTTTAAGTATATCAAAAATGTTATGATATTTATGATTTGATAAAATGATTTTATGCATATTAATGATGACCTATGTTGAGCCAAAAGACGAGATAACTTAAATGTTGCTCTTACATTGGTTGTACCTAACGACCTACGCCTTGGGTCTTCGGTCTTGAACTCTTGAGCTCGTCTATGCAATCCCTTCATCAATATGCTTCTTGGCATCCAATATTCATTGTTTGATTCATCATCATTGATTTGTCAAACATCTCGATTGTTTGCTAATGCATCTTCATTGTTTGTCATACAATAACATTGTTTGACAATTGACTTCATTGTTTGTCATTCATCAAAACCTATACCTGGAAATCATGCTAATATAACCAAAGCACATATCAAAGATATCGATGATTTCCAAACGAGGTCTTACAGCTATAATTCGGATAGTCTAGGACTCATATTGTGCTTGTTTAAAATGTTTGCACCCCTAGTTGTTGATTTAATTGCTTAATTCACATTGAAAGTTGATAAACGAATCGTAAAAATTAAAATATACTTACTTGAAGTT
This sequence comes from Nicotiana benthamiana, assembly GCA_034376525.1. Taxonomy (NCBI): domain Eukaryota; kingdom Viridiplantae; phylum Streptophyta; class Magnoliopsida; order Solanales; family Solanaceae; genus Nicotiana; species Nicotiana benthamiana. The sequence continues at coordinate 73,608,859 of CM067332.1, forward strand.
TCGAATGAGACACTTGACGGTATATTGGAGTATTTGTTTTATTTGAAATATTTTCTATGTTTGGAGTGAGTCGAACGCCTCGGTAGCAGATAAATGCATCTATGATTCGTGTCGGTCAACCCTGGGTAGTGTATAATTTAAATACTATGTTTGATCGGGCAGTACGACCTCGGTATAACTTGCACATGATAATTCTTTGGAACTCTTCATAATTATTATATCTTAAATGTCTTGAAGTGCAAGTTATTAAATAAAAAAACTAAACTTGAGATGTAAGATTTGCGAAAGAAGAATTTATTACTTCCTATTGTTGAGCTTTCAGTATTATTCATGAAATCCATGCTCAGTATAATATTTTTAATATATTATTTTTAGCCTATAATAAGTGTTAATGTTGATCCCTCGTCACTATTTCTTCGAGATTAGACTGAATACTACTGGGTACATATTATATATGCTCATGCTACACTTTTGTACTTAAATGTACAAAAAAAAAGGCAGGTACATTTGGTTCAGGCACGCATATTTGACCCTGCTTGGAGACTACATGGTGAGATGTCCTTCCGAGCCGTACTGTAGTGACCAAACTCTTCCTTTTGTTATATTTTTCTGTCTATCACATTTCAGACTGTAGACTAGTATTCTTTTGTATGTTCTACTAGAATGCTCATGCACTTATGACACCGATCTTGGCACATAATAGTAGACTTATGATTTTTCCACAATGATGATTTTATTTAGTTGTTTTTGTTTTTTATTGCATTAAAAATATGGTATTTATTAAATCTTTTAAATTTAAAGAAAGTTAGTTGTTTGAATAACTAAAAAAAATAAAATCACAAGTTAATTCACTGTTGGCTTGCCTAGCAAAAGTACTGGGCAGCATCACAGCCTAATCTAGAATTGGGTCATGACAATATGGTATTAGAGTACTATGTTCACGAAGGAATCGCAAGTTATGCGCAGGCCTAATAGAGTCTTGTGGATCGGTGAGGAGACGTCTACACTTATCTTAATGACAGCTATAGGGTATTAGGACACTACTTTTTATTCATCTCCTATCGTGAAATTGATTGTACACTAAGTTTTTCCTCTTATTATGTCACATATTGTGAGAAGACATTCCGGACACGGGAACAGCTACTCCTCCCTTTGGTAGAGGTCGAGGTATAGGCCGGGAGAGAGAAACGACCTGAGGTAAGGGGAAAGGATGTCCTAGAGTTTCCCCAGTTACACCACCAGCAGATCCAGCAGAGGATCCCATTGTGGAGGAGTAGGGCGAGGTGCCTGCAGCAGAGCCAGCTGATGTGCCATAGGATTTTGGCACATTTGATACAAATTGCTTAGATTTTAGCTTGTTTTAAATTCAATTATCATTTATAATTATGTAATTTTATTATTTTTGTAATGTATAAGGTATAAGGACCTAAGATCATAGAAATAAAATGAAAAAGCCAAAAAAGACAAGAAAAGGGCAAAATTCATGCAAATGTGAAATGCGGACAACAAATCTAACATGCAGGCCACACAATGCACAAGGGAATCGCAAACCCCAATAGTTTGTTGGCCAAAGGCCGACGCAAGAAATGTGGTCCAATCTGCAATTGCATAACTTGTTTGCGGTCCGCATAATGGACCGCAAACTAGTTATGAAAGTTACTATCGGTGGAAAACGCGATGCAAAATGCGATCATATATGTACAATAGGGACTGCAGAACGTGAATGTGATGAAGGCTTGGAAACTAGGGTTTGAAGATGCGATGGCCATGGCGAGAATGCAGACCGCATGACTATTATGTGATAGATATATGGTGACATATTTGATCGGAAAGGGTATTTTTGTCTGACTTTTGCCCCGAGTTTTGACCTACTATAAATAGATTTATTGGGATTTTGTGGGCGCATCTTGTCTATTTTTTGAGCTACAATACAATGATTTAATATTCCTTTATTTTGGAAGCTTTTTGGTGAATAATCTTGCACTTCATAAATTTTATGATATTTAATATTCTCATCTTTTTGTATTATAGCATGTGTATCTAACTTTAGATACTAAGGTTGTGGACCCTAAATGGGAGTTATGTTAATGAGTATTTAACATTGAATATATATATATATATATATATATATATATATATATATATATATATATATATATATATATATATATATATATATATATATATATATATATATATATATATATATAATGGTGGGTTGATATTTATTAACTTCTCATTCTTCATTTATTGGTTGTTGTTGCAAAGATTAACAAGTGTCGTTAATTTCTTCCTTTGCTTGGGAAAGTTAGTTAGATTTTTGTTGAAGTAAATATCAAAGACTCAAGGCTTTAACCCTTATTTAATAAAATTCCATAGGAATAAGTGGGTTTTATTTGGCCTATAATGATTGTTCTTAAATCAAACTCTTCTACATTTGAAAAAATAACAAAGAGAAAATATTACCCAACTATTGGAAAATATTAGGTAGTCAATTAGAAATCTTTTGCATATCAAAAGAACCTTCCATTATAAAAATATCATATTAACATTGATTGAATAACACTTTATTGAAGGGGACACAACCTTAGTTTCCTTAATCAAATTATTTACATTCTCAATATTAGAATTAGTTATCTCTTCAAACCAAAATCATATCATTCTCTTGTTACAATTAACCGAATAGAATTACGACTTTAGTCAAGTAACACACTACTTGAGTACCCTTCTCACGCCTATTGCCTATGGGATTCGACCCCAATCTTGTTATGTTATTATATTTGACACTGACCACCTTACACTATTTAATTAAAGTGTATCAAACTTTGCTGTTGTGGCCAGGGAGTACGGTTTTGAAATTACTAATTAGTGTGCAGTTTACTTTACGTCTTATTTTATTTTATCACACTTTGCTTGGTGCCACAACCTCACCATGACATACAAACACAACAATACAAATGAAATGGAATGGTATCACCCTTCGTTCTTTTACTGTCAAATGATATAGTACGGCATCACCCTTTGTGCTTTTACTCTCCATAATGTGGCATGGCATCACCCTTCGTGCTTTTACTCTCAGTAATGTGGTACGACATCACCCTTCGTACTTTCACTCTTAATAATATGGCACAACATCAAACTTCACGCTTTTACTCTCAATGATATGTCACACACCAACCTTCGTGTTTTTACTCTTAATAATATGGCACGACATCACCCTTCGGGCTTTTACTCTCGATAATATGGTACGATACACACTTCGTACTTTAACTCTCAATAATATGGCATGGCATCACCCTTTTGTCTTTACAATCTCCCTCATATGATATTGTATGAACAATGGCACGACATCACCCTTCGTGCTTTACACTCTTTCTTACCCAACATATGAGTATCAATGAGAAATAAGGCTGTCACACATCCTTTTAACAGTACAACCAGCGAAGGGCGTAGATGAGGAAGTTTTTCCAATTAAAGGACAATCGAAATGGGATTCATTTTAATTAATATTAGAGTCTCCACTTGGGAGATTTATGGTGTTCCAAGTTACCGGTTTAAATCCCGAATCGATGAAAAGAATGACTTTATTAATATATCCTGCAAATGAAAAATTCGGGTATGGAATTTTGTTATCCCGAGAGAAGGTGTTAGGCAATCCCGAGTTTCGCGCTTCTAGCACGGTTGCTTTGATCCTACACAGTTTGACCAAATTGTTTAATTACTAATTTTAGAACCTATGTGCTTATGCCTTTTACCACTTTTAATTGGAAAATTATGTTCGAACGGGTTATGCGTACGTATACCCGCATGTTTGAGGCGTCAAAAATTATGTCATGCGAACGTGTCCACAATTTATACCACTTAATTATTATTAAGAAAAGTCTTTGCCGATGTTGCACGAACGCATACTCCAGCTTTTGTCTTTAGAACCATATTTGTGTTACGTGAACGTATACACAACCACGATAGTATTTTAAGACGAATCTAATGGATATTCTACGAAATATTAACCTTTTTAAAGTCATAATAAACCATATGGGGGTCACACAATTTTTTGATTTTATTCGACACGACGCACCTCGATTGTTTCAAGGGCCATCCTAAAGGAATTATTGTTCTAAATAAGTTTATCTCTAAAGCAGCTAAATCCATTAACATAATTAGTGAACTAATATTCATGGAATTCGCGCTCTAAGCTCAAGTCCGAATTTAAACAAGAGAAAAACACCTTAATTTAAATCCGCTACCTAACATGGACAACCTAGAATTGTACTACTAAAATAAATTACGATTATAAGGCCAACTACTAAACGTTTTGGCCTTGCATTTGCAAGCAAGGTCCAATTTCGGAAGAGGAGGCACATCTGGCTACATTGAAAGAAGGCCATGGGTCTCTTGGGCCCGGATTTAATTTATATTCTACTCATCACTTTGAGAGAAGAACTAATAGCACACATTTAAGAGGAAGCCTTTCACACGAATTATAATGGAAGGCATGCTGTGAACTCAAAACATTAGCAGGCTTGATAACATGAAGTACAAAAAAAGTCAGTAGGCTCTTGGGCTTGAACAAATCAATATTCTCAACCCATTCAGATGATTTTTAAGATTGAGAACCTAAGAAAAATCACAACCAACTCGTGATTTTAGATTGCTAGGTTGTTTTGAATTAACAAGTAATGTAAAACTTTCCGATGGGAATTTAACAAACAGTGCCATAGAGGTTAGGATCAAATTAATTTAAATCGTACACATTGAAGTACCCTGCTCACATGATCATGGAAGAAAACCACAACAGAATCGATTTCAAAGTGTTTACTATCTTGAACAATTCATCTTTCAATTACAAAGCGTCACTCCTTATTCTAAGAAACAATAAGCAAAATATAAAAAGAAAGTTGAATCAGGCGCGGGAAAAAAATATTAGGCATGCTAATATACTATTGCAAGCCTCATTTCAATATCATCAACTTCATGCTCATCTCTTCGTACATGGAAAATAAGATAAATACCTGAAAACAAAGAACAATAAAAGGAAATGGAGTCTGTAGTGTTATCAATGGCGGTAACAAGTATCACAGCGATGAGTGAGAAAGACCAATCAAGACCAAGTTGAATCCAAATAGTATCACCCAAAAATTGACCCCATATACTTGAATTATCAACACAGTTTTAGCTCATCACTCTCTATCACCTATTCAAATTTTGTCCTAAAGTTAAAACCAAGAAATCTCAAAAGCTGTTTCTAAAGGGACAATAGTATCTTTAGTGTTTTTCTGATGTTTTTATGCTCAAGATGGTTATCAGGAAGTAATTTATTCTATTTTTCTATATTTATAAATTGCTTCAGCCTTTCTTTTTTCTCTAGGCTTCCAAAACTTCTTAAACAAGGCAAAGGGTGTTCCCTTTATAGCCAAAAACTAGGTATGCCTTCAGATTTTAATTTTACAGCTCTAGTCTGTCTTTTATTTTCTGCTTTTAACTTGTTAGTCCCTAAGGGTGTGACGTGTTTCTCAAATTTTAACCCTAAATTCCTAAGGGTTTCCAAATCAGTTAATTGCAAGATTCCCCAACTTAAAATACATATATTACCCCTGACTAACCCTGTTTTTACCCCTGAACCTAATAGGGATTATGGGTCAAATTCAAAAGAAAGCCCTGTTTCCAAATCAGGACCGAAAATACAGCCAAATTCGCAAACCTTCAATCATTAATCATATGAGTAATGAAGCTCAGATGAATGAGGTTACCTGGGCTAACAACTAGAAAAGAAACAATAGAGCAAAGAGATTGAGCCCAAATGACTCAACTGATTTCAAAAATAATTTGATTACTCTAGCAACACTCATGTATTAAGCAAACAATTCAGACAAGACACCTAGACTGCTTGCTTAACAAATATGAATATTTAGATTATGCAAACAAAAGCAATAATTTCAAGTAGTAGGAATTAATTACAAGAACAACGGACATGCAAAATTAAAATTTACTACTGAGCAATCAGAATTAAACACAAGAAAAGAAAAAAGAGAGAAGAAAGAAAAGAAACAAAGGAAGAAACGGGAGGATAAAAATACCTCCCAAAATTGCTAGAAAATCATCCAACCCTTGCTCGACTCGAAACAAGCATTAGTTGTATGTTCTCGGTGAGAAAAAAAAGGTCAATGCCCATTTTAGAGCCTAGCATTTAATATCTTGACATGCCTATTTATTCGTTAGATTTCAGATTCAAAGAGGAGCTAACATGGTGAGGATTGACGGATATATAGGGATAGATTTGGGTTGAGCGGCGGGTAGTGGCCAACAAAAATGATTCATTGTTAAATGTAGGCGGCGCCGCCACTGGAGAAATTGTTGCGGTGCTAGGGTTTTGAAGATTTGAGGGGTTCTGATGAGGTTCGATGGAGAGTATTAACGGATCAATGATGGGTATTGCAAGGAGAGCCTATGGTGTTGTTATGGAAGCATTTGGCACCGGCGCCGTCCGTGGACGGCAGAGCTGCTGAGATTTCAAATCCTTATTCGATGAGCCTGAGGGGGATTTGAAGGTAACTAACAATGGATTTGGAATAGGGAGGGTTAGGAGGTGCTATGGTGTAAGTTTGAAGGCGTTTGGGGGTTGGCCGCTTCCGCGAGGCGATTTCCTGCGGCGACGTAACGCGGAGCCGGTGGGGTGCTCTCTGAAGATGGTGAGGTGAGAGAGAAGGCTTGGGGGGTAGGGTGGTCACCGACACTTATATAGTAGGAACCTTGTTAGTTCTCATCCGTTGGATGGAGAAAAATCAAGGGACGTGGTTGATCTTGAGGAGACGGGGTCGTTTTGGTAGGATTAGGAGGCTGGACCGGGTTGGGGTGTAACATTGGATCGGATTCGTGTGTTTGGAACGGGTTCAAGGGGTTTTATGGATTAGGTTAAGAAACGAGTTAATTTTTCAAAAATAGCTTGATTTTATTTCCTTTTCTCCTCTTTTCTTTTCAACCTCTTTTTAATTCATTTTCTGTTTTGATTTAAAAGAAAAATACATCTAAATTAATTCCTAAAATTCAATTTACCCTAGGAAACTAATAAAACACATATAAGAAAGCACAAAACTAATTTAAAAGAAACACTAATTCAAAATCAAATCCAACAGCTAAAAATGCAAACTAAACTATTTTCTTGATTTTTCTATTTTATAAAATGACTAATTTTCTTAATTAATGAAAAGATGCCTATTCGAATCCTAAATGAAAAATGCACATATATTTTTAGTGTATTTTTCTGAATTACGATGCACTCAATATGCAAACAAACACACAATTTATGCAATTAAATTCAATATACCACATAGATAAAGAAAAATCCTAATTTTACGAATTTATAAGAGAAATTTAGGCTAGGCAAAAATCAAATGCTCATAGCTGCCCCTCTTTGCTCGGCGACACGAAGGGTTTTCGGGCAAAGATAAGTGAGCGACCATGAGAGATTTTTGCCTTCGTGAGACTCCATGAGAAGAGTTTTGAAAAGCTTGACTGCACCCTGCTTAAGAGTTTGCCTACATATCCTCGGCTAAAAAGGAATCAATTCCGTGTAGTTCAGGAGTGTTTGGTAGCTGGGGCTATCGAAGCTGTGATCTCACGATTGTTGCTGCTGCTACTGCTTGCTAGACCTCCTTATTACACCTTGTGAAAATAAAAAGAAGCTAGACCAAGCTATGAACTATGTGTTACAAAAGAACATATCTATGTCTTCATACTTGGTTTTGATCCTTGTTGCGTTTTTGCCTTGTATTTCTTCCCTTCAATTCCTTGTTGCCTTTGTTGACTTGTATTTCATAACGTAGACTCTAATTGCCTTGTTGATTTCTTATTTTCTCTTCTTCTACTTTCGATGCCGAATTGTTGGACTTGAAATGTATTCCCTTGTATTACAGGTCGGCGCATGGTTACCAAAACTCGCATTTTGAAAAATATTCCCTTGTTCTCCAAGTGAGCACCTGATTACCGAAACTTGCAACTTGAAAAAAAATCTCTTTTTCTCCAAGTGGGCTCCACAAATATCAAAACATGAAACTTGAAAATTATTCCCTTGTTCTGCAGGTGGGCGCCTGATTATCCAAAACATGGAACTTGAAAAACATTCTCTTGTTGTACAGGTGGGCGCCTGATTACCAAAACTTGCAACTGGAAAAATATTCTCTTGTTCTCCAGGTGGGCGCCTGATTACCAAGACTTGCAACTTGAAAATAATACTGCATTGTTTTCAGGTGGACGCCTGATTTCCAAAACTTGAAACTTGAAAAATATTCCATTGTTCTCCAGGTGGGCGCCTAATTACAAAAACTTGCGATTTAATAACTATTCCCTTGTTCTCCATGTGGGCGCTTGATTACAAAAAATTGCAACTTGAAAAATATTCCCTTGTTCTACAGGTGGGCACCTGATTGCCAAAACTTGCTACTTGAAAAATATTCCCCTTCTTGTTTGAGTTTTAGGCTAAGTCAAATTTTTTAGAAGGGTTCTGACTACTCTTAATTGAATCCTATTTCAACATGCAAGTCATTTTATACCCTTCGCAATTAATGATTGCCTTTAACCTCTGAATAAGTCCCTTTCTCCAGATGGTTCCTGAGGGTTCCATATTAAATGCCAATTCTAACTTCCTGTTGTTTTTGCTGGGGATCATTGTTCAGGAGAATACCGACGACTCTTTTTAGGGAGGGTGTTTGTCCCCGCCCATGTTGCCCGTGCCTGTTTGAGTTTTAAATTGAGTCTCACTTCGAAGAGGGTCATGAAAATTTTAAATTGCATGCCCCTTTTAACTCTCGATTATTTCTATTTGGGGTTGCTAACTAAAGTTTCGTCCCATTATACTCTTACTGGGGAGAATATCTATGTTGAACTATGTTCCTTTTCGACTTTTTACTGGGTCCCATTCTTCATATGGGCCCTGAGATTTTGATCTTACCTGCCATGTGCCTACCTTCCCCTGTGGATGGCCTCCCTTAGGATCTTCCGGAATTTTCTGCCCTTGTGTCAATCAAAGAAAACTTGTTAGTTGGCAAAATGGTGGTTAGCTTGCGGCATTCTTGTTGAAAGCGGCCTCCCCACTAGCGTGTTCCATTTTGTTTAATCTCCATGCTGATGATGAGTTGCTTGAGTTGCACTGTTGACCCCTGAACTCTTATAGCTTTACTTCTGCTGCCCCATTACTTTGTTACGCTCCTAGAACTTTTTCCATAATTCTTACATCTTTCATCAGATTACCAAATCGATGCACTATACTTGGTTGACCCCTTAATCCTTATGTTATTACTCTACTTCTCCATATTTGTGTTGCACTTTCGACCCTCTTCCAAAACTCTTGCCTCTCGTGTCAATTTTATCATTGAAGTTTTCATGGATCTTTCCCTTTGCTTCCTTTGTTATATTTTTTGCATGTGCTTTGTCCCTTCGGGAGATGGTAGTAAGATTTGAAATTTTCTTCTGTTTTCTTAAACAAAATGACTTTGGAGACGTGAAAGAAAATGAAATGCAATGACTCGGAAGTGTTTCAGGGTAATAGAATTCCAAATTTGGGTACTATTGAGGAGGAAAGGAAAGAAACTTATCTGAGGAGGAATAGCTGGCTTTTCGTGATCACGATATGTACATCAGCTTAATCGACTCAGTCTGTCCTGATGATCGGCCTCTGGTTGCCGTGCCATGTTTTTTGTGACCATTTATAACCCTATTTCTTTAACCGAACCCTAACTTTGCTTGACTTACGATGTTCTGAATGGATTTCAACCAATAGCCCTTTCTAGTTGTTGCTTCTTGCCTTGCCTCCGCCTTATGTTTCTTGTGAGGGTTTTCACCAATAAGACTCTCTTATTTTCATTTCTCTCAACTCTCTTCGCATTACGGTGCCCCGGAGGGTTTTCACCAATAAGACTCTCTCATTTTTGTTATTTTCCTGCTTGAACTAGAGTGTTGCCCCAGGGTATGGCCCACCTCTTCTTGCTTGCCTCGACATTTCTTAATGACTGATAAGAAGGTCTTTCTTTGGAATGTAATGTAGGCTTCTAGATAAGTTTATAAAGAAAGGGGCATAAAAAGGCTCAAAATAATTCCTACGTGTTAAGCAATTACATCTTTTAGAATCCAATTTATTATAACAATCACAATTTCTTCCCCAGTTTCTTGCTTGGGGCCTTTTGATTTTATTCGAATATGACCAAGTCGTGAGGCTGCCTACATATCCTTAAAAGGAATCACGTCAAACGTAGTTCCTTCTGATTCCTTATTTTTAGTTGTTGTTTGTTTTCTCTCCATTTTTCTTTCCAATTTCTACTTTTCTTTTCTTCTTTTCTTCTCTTAGTTTTCTTTTCGTTTTCTTTCTTTCTTTCTTATATTTTTTTGTTTTTCTCATTCTTTCCTTTCCTTTCCTTTTACTGCCTTCTTACACTTGCATTTCTAAATTTTTTTACTGATTCCGAAAGAGGGGTATGAAAGAATATAATTAAAGATCAAAAGGGTTAGCAGAGGATAAAGTGATTACATAGCTGGATAAAATGCCTTCATCATTTCAATCTCTAAAACATGCCAAGTATAGACAATGATTCAAACAAAAGAAAGTCGTACATTGTATCTTTTAACCGCATCTGAATTGATGGCCATTTCCACACATTTTCCTTCAACATCTATTAGATATAAGGCCTCGTTGGACAACACTCTTGACACGACCAACGGTCCTTGCAAGTTTTGGGCGAACTTCCCCTTTGCCTCTGCCTGGTAAGGGAGGATGTGTTTCAATACTAGCTCGCCCACTTCAATGTCTCTGGGACGCACTTTCTTGTTATATGCTCTGGCCATTCCATGTTGATATAACTGGCCATGACATAGTGCTGCCAATTCTTTTTCATAAATCAAACTCAATTGTTCAAGATGGGTTTTGACCCTTTATTCATCGTCAATTCTTGATTCGGCCGCAACTCGAAGGGATGGGATTTCAACTTCAGCCGGGATTACTGTTTCTCTGCCATATACTATCGAATATTGGGGTTGCACTTACCAAAGTGCGGACACAAGTGCAATAGCTTAACAATTCAAAGGGTAATTTCTCGTGCCACTGCCTTGAAACCATTTTGTGAAGTATCTTCTTTATGTTCTTATTAGCAGCCGCGACTACTCCATTCTCCTTGGGGCAGAATGGGGTGGAATTGCGATGTGTAATCTTGAGCTGCTGACATACCTCTTTCATCAAATGACTATTGATATTTGCTCCATTATCAGTGATTAGGGTCTTCTGGATTCCAAACCGACAAATGATATTTGCATGTACAAAATCGACCAAATCTTTATTGGTCACTACCTTGAAGGTTTTAGCTTCAACCTATTTGCTAAAGTAGTCAATAGCAACCAAGATGAACTTGTGTCCGTTAGAAGTTATTGGCTCGATGGGCCCAATGATATAATGCCCCGAGAACCGAAAGACCGTGTCGCAAACATTGTATGCAATTAAGATGGCGGGGAGTGAATCAAATCTCTATGCACCTGACATTGATGAAATTTGCGCACAAAGCTGATGCAATCTTGCTCCATGGTTCTCCAATAATATCCTGCCTGGTGGATATTCGTTGCCAAGATATATCCGCTCATGTGTGGCCCCCAGACTCAATCATCCTCCTCATTCATGATGGTTGTAGCCTGCCCATCATTTATGAACCTTAACAGCCCAAGATCGGGTGTTCTTTTGCATAACAACCCTCTATTGAGGAAAAACCCGCTTGGGCGACAGATTGTTCTTTTCTAAGCACTTTTGGCTTGTACTGGATACAAACCCATACCGATATATTCCTTGATGTTGTGGAACAAAGGTTCACCGTCAGGCTCTTCTTCCAACATATTACAGTAAGCATGTTGATCATGGACGTGGATATGTATTAGGTCAACATAAGCCTTATCCGGATGATGTATCATTGACGCCTAAGTAGCTAAAAGATCAACAACCTCGTAGTGAATTCTCGGAATATGCCTGAACTCTACAGTTCTGGAACTGTTGACAAAGGTCATGCTGAATTTGGTGTACCCCATTCCCCTTGAATTTGGTGTACCAGAAGGTCTGAGTCTCCTGCGACCAAGAATTCTTGAGCACTGATGTCTGTTGCTAACCTCAAACCCAAAATACATGCCTCATATTCTGCCATATTATTGGTGCAATAGAAGCGAAGCTGGGCCATAACTGGGTAATGGTGCCGTGTCTCAGAAATGAGTACTGCTCCTATCCCGATGCATTAAATGTTGGCGGCCACATCGAAAAATAATTTCCATCCTAGCTTCGCGTCCTGGTCTATTTCATCAATATCATTACTTTCTCCTCTGGGAAGTATGTCTTTAAAGGTTCATATTCTTTATCTATCTGATTCTCGTCCAAATAGTCAGCCAATGCCTATGCCTTCATTGCAGTCCTAGTCACGTAGACAATGTCAAACTCAGTGCGCAAGATTTTCCATTTTGCAAGCATCTACGTTGGCATGGGCTTCTGAAAAATGTACTTCAATGGGTCCAGATGTGAGATAAGATATGTGGTATATGATGACAAGTAATGTTTCAATTTCTTTGCTACCCAAGTCAGGGTGCAACATGTCCTTTCATGATGAGTATACTTAACCTCATAGGCTGTAAATTTCTTGTTGAGGTAGTATATGGCGTGCTCTTTTCTCCCAGTAACATCGTGTTGACCCAAGATGCATCCGAATGAGTTATCCAAGACTGTTAGATATAGGATCATAGGAGTTTCTGGTTTCGGTGGGACCAATACCGGTGGGTGCGATAAGTATTCTTTTATTTTATCAAAGTCCTCATGGCACTCTCCTGTCGATTTAGCCGCAACATCCTTTTTCAATAGCTTAAAAATTTGCTCGCAGGTTGTCGTGAGCTGAGCAATGAATCCACTGATGTAGTTCAGTCTCCCCAACAGACTAATCACCTCTGTCTTTTTCTTCGGAGGTGGCAATTCGTGTATGGCTTTGATACTTCGATGGATCTAGTTCAATCCCTCGGTGACTTACTATTAACCCTAGCAACTTCCCCGAGGGACCCAAAATGCGCATTTTGCCGAGATAAGTTTGATAATATACCTGCGAAGCCTCTGGAAGAATTTCCTCAGATCTCTGATATGATTGGATTGCTTTATGGATTTCACAATTACATCATCCACATAGACCTCAATATCCTTATGTATCATATCATATAAATGGTTGTCATCGCCCTCAATTATGTCACCCCAGCATTCTTTAGACCAAAGGGCATGACCCTATAGCAATATTTCCCACAAGGTGTGATGAATGTTGTTTTCTCCGCATTCTCCTCATCCATCAAGATCTTGTGGTAACCCGCATAGCAATCCACGAACGACCCAATATCATGTTTTCACAATTATCAATCAGTATGTGGATATTTTGTAGTGGGAAGTTGTCTTTTGGACTTGCTTTGTTGAGGTCACGATAATCGATACACACCCTAGTTTTACTTTCCCTCTTTGGCACGGGCACAAAATTTACTAACTAGGTGGGATATCCTGTGACTCGGATAACTTTTTCCTCAAACTACTTGGTTTTTTCCACTTTGATTTTCACGCTCACATCAGTCTTATGTTTCTTCAAATTTTGTTTTACAAGAGAGCGGGCTTGGTCAGTGGGAAATTGTTGAACCACCAAGTCAGTGCTCAATCCCGACATATCATTGTAAGACCATGCAAAGACATCTTTGTATTCAAGCATCACATCAATTATTTCTTTCCTAAGTTGTGGCTCCATATGGACACTTATTTTGGTTTCTCAAACTTTATATGGGTCCCCTAAATTTACTGCCTCTGTATCGCTCAGGTTCAGTTTGGGCTTCTCCTCAAAATGGCTCAACTCTTTACTAATTTCAAACATGCTCCTTCCTAGTCATCTTCTGATTCATCCTCAAGTTCTATTTCTTGAATTATTATTTCTGAATTAGATCTGCTTTTATGACTTGGTCGAAGAGTCCTTATGGATGTCATATCATTTGAGGCATGATAAGTTTGTATTTTACCGACTAATCTTGCCATTAAACTATACTTTTGCTGTGTTTATAGTGATAAAATCATGCATTTAATGTCAATTACTTCTACTTTACACGGTGAATGTGATTTAGATGTGATGTCGAACAAACCAAGTAAAAACGAGTCAAAAAGAAGCCAAAAGAAGAAAAATCTGGGCAGGGCAGACTGAGCTCGCAAATGCGAGCTAATCCTGGGAATTGCGAAGTCCAATACAAAAGTGGAACCTTTGTAAATGCGAAGGAAAGTTTAAAATTGCAAACTTAACTGGAAATGGGTAGCCTTTGCAAATGCAAAGGAAAGTTTAATATTGCAAACTTAACTGGAAATGGGTAGCCTTCGCAAATGCGAAGGAATGTTCGCATATGCGAATACAGCGTTAAGCAGGGCAGCTTCGCAAATGCGATATAAATCTCGCAAATGCTAACTCAGCTGGGCTTTGAGGACTTTGCAAATGCGAAATTATTATGGGAAATGCGAACTCAGTTGTCCTAAGGCAATGTTGGGAATTGCCAACTTTTGTTTGCAAATGCGAAGTGCGGGCTTAAGCCTTGGGTAAATATGGAATTTCATGTTTTTTATCACCAAATCATTTAATAACCGACTAGGGTAATTTGTAAAGGATCTTTTGGCTTATTTTCAGTCTCTTAGACTAGAAAGAACAAGTTGGAGGCTAGATTTTGCACAAAAACACTTGGGTTGTGAAAATTAAAGCTTGTGGGTAAGGTTTTCTTACCCATTTATGTTTGTTTCTTCATTTTCTTGCTTTGTATTGAATATTCAAGTGTGTACTATTTTATTCAACATTTGAATATTTATATGGGAATATTCATAATTAAAGTGCGGATTTTATACCTTGTTGTGCTTCTGTATTGAATGATTTTTCTATATTTCTGAAGTGAGTTGTTGTTTCGTTAACTATTCTTGTTCTTTTATGTTTCCAAAGGGATTAGCTAACACTACGACTCGCCCATTAACTCCGAATTAATTTTGGGAAAAATTGTTTGGGGTTGGGAAAGATTATTTAACAAGAACTTGAGGCGCTAACCCTCCTTTAATAGATTCTACCAAGGGATAGGATTGAACTACTTATAGCCTTTCGGGTATGCTTAATATTCTAATTGTGATTAGGGATATTTCAATTAGGATGTCTTGTTAGTCTTCTGAAGAAGCTAATTAAGAATTATTATCCGTGGCTAATTAACATAAACTCACTTATATTTGTAAAATCATGAGATACATTGGATCGTTACTTCAGTGTAATTCCCGATGCTTTCATACTTGTAGCCATTGATCATTTTACTTGCTTTCTAGGTTAGTTTACATTTTCGCATCTTAGATATAAAAACAATTTTCAACCCAAAATTCTTACATTCCTGATCGCCTACAAATTGTTCTCTGTGGGATTCGACCCCGACTCATAACTGGGTAATTATATTGTTGCGACCGTATCTATTTCTTTTTAGCGGTTAATTTGGACGTTATCAAAATTGGCGCCGTCATCGGGAATAATTCGGCGTAATTTAGGTTGTTTGATAAATAAGTAAAAGTGCTTTGATCCAAACTTGTTAATACTTGTGTAATTATTTTTCTTACCTTGGGTCTATCTTTCTTGTAAGTTTCTTGTTTATTTTATCATTCTTGCAAAATGGCATCAAATAATGAAAATTGGTCGCATGGGAGTTGTTCTTTTTTTATGGCCCTTGTCCTTACTGTGGTGACCACACTCATGGAAACATTGTCTAAATTCTCCCGGGGGTGGATTGTGCGCACAATCTCAACCCCAAGGCATGAGTATGTGTGATAAGTTTGGTTGCCAATATGGTCATTGGTATTATTATGCATATTTGACATTCCCTTCCCCAAGCCCTACTATGATGAGTTTGCTTCTTGTGATGAAAACTACAGGGCTACGGGAATTGAAGAAGTTGAGCATGGCAAAAATAAAAAGTTCAAACTCATGTTGGAGTGTCTACTTGAGGAAGAAAACAAAGAGCAAAATGCCTTGGAGCATCTTTTGGAGAATAGTCTCCAAAATTACTTGGCACTTGAACGGTTGCACTTGCAAATGGATGAGTTGATAGAAGCCTCAAGGGCTCAAAACGCCTCGGAAGTGAATGGAAAGCAAGAGTCTCGCTTGGAGGTCGAAAATGAAAATCCTTCCTTGGCACTTGATCAAAACCAAGAAGAACTCCCAAACACTCAATATAAGAAAATAATGCTCGTGTTGGAGACCATTCCTAAAAATTAGCACAAGCACAACTTTGCACTCGAGGACTTGAGTCAAGGCTTGAATTACAATGATGAACACATTCGCACTTGGGAAGACCAAATGCAAAATTTTTTTGAGGCTCACTATGCCCAACAACTAGAGTGTGTAGAAGAAAGTCAAGAAGAGACCAACTCCGAAGAAGAAAGTGATCTTTACTTTGAGGAATCAAGAATTGAACATCCGCCAACCGACTCAATGAGTGTTGTTGATGCCGACAAAAATATGGAATTGGAGGCAACCGGTAAAAATGCAATATTGGTTGATGTTGACTCTAATCTGGGGGAAAAAGATGATGTCAAGAATGAAGAATTTCAAAGTGAAGGCTTGAAATCACATTCCAAGCATTTTTCAACGTTGGAATTGTGTGGTGACACAAAAGTTGAACCTCATGAATCAACGAAGGAGTTCAAGGAGGAAAAACTCAAGCCATACATTATACAGTTTGAGGAGACAAGGAATCAAATCGATATCCCTCACTAGAAAGCCAAGAAGTGCAAAATGAAGATTCTAAGCATTGGCTCAAATATCAAATTACCACCCCCATCGCTCAAGGTCACAAGCTTGAGTCCAAGCTAGGTGCCAAGTTCATATCATCCAAGTGACAAGAAAAGTGGTAATGTTGTTTGCGTCATGCCACGACGTTAAATGCGGTGCTTGGTGGGAGGCAACCCATAATTTTTCAAATTTTTCATCATTTTATAAATTTTCTTTTTTTAGAATAGCTTAGAATATTATTTCTAACTAATCTGCCAAGTTTGAGAATTTTTGGAGTTTATATGAGAAGGTCCGGATGACCCGTTTGGGAAAAACCAGTAGCTGACTGGAAATTGAAGGGCAGGGTTCGCCTTTGCAAACAAATTGTCACATTTGCGAACTGGGCAATAATGTTTGAGCTTCGCATTTGCGAATGTAATTTCGCATTTAGGAAATTGGTAGAGGAATTTGGAACTTCGCATTTGTGAAAGTCCAATCGTAATTGTGACTTATGCGGGTCTTTAATGCTACCTTTGCCCATTTGGAACAAAAATTGACTCTCACTCTAAAAACTATCAAAATTTTGGTCTCTCCTCTCTCATCACTGTAAGAGCGCAAAAGCTTCATCTCTCATCTCAAAAACTCTGGTATGAAAGCTTAAATCTCTACTCTACCTTCTTCTTCATCTTAACGTTCTTGATTCATCTTGTTGGGTGTTAAGGAACCCTACAATTTTAATGGGTCACTCTTGACCAAACTTGTCGAAAATTTTTCAATACTTCTTTGTTATTTCTGGGTGAGGTTTTGTTGAGTGTGAGTGAATTTACTGGTTGCCAAATTTGGTAAAGTCTGAGTACCTAAGCTCTTGTCAATGGAAGTAAAAGTTTGCACCTTTAATGTGTTCGATGTGAGGCTCGAATGAAATTCGTAGCCAAAACCATTGTGAATTATTGATTTATGGTCGTTTAGGAAGTGTAATGCATGGTTTATGCTCGATTAATGATTGGGTTTGCAAAATAAGGTTTGGAATGAAAATGTTTTGGATGAGGAACTGAACTCTGGAAGAAGATCTACCTGGGGATGATGAGCTGGCATTTGCAAGGTTTTCTTCTCATTTGCGAAGTTTGCTTTTACTAGCTGGCCTCGCATTTGCAAAGGATTCTTCGCAAATGCGGTCTCTGACCTTCCTTGAAGAATTCGTAATTGCAAAATTTTAATTGCATTTCCCATATCTTCCAACTTCGCAATTGCGAACTAAATTTGGGAAATGCGATATCTGCAGCCCAGAAGCTCAAAAATTGAAAATCCTGAATTTTTTTCTATGCCTGAGTTTCAACCGTCCGATCATTCTTATTACATAATGGTTTCCTTTTGCACTATTCTTCATAGCCACACCATTTGTTCACTCGTATCACTATGTGACCAGTGGTATAATGGCAGAAATGGACCCAAACTCCGAGGGATCGGCAAGTGAAAACCCTTTGGAAGAAGGAGAAAAGGATGAGGATGAGCCTGAGTCCGAGAGCGAGGAGAGCAATTGATGCAGCATACATGGAGCATTCTCCACCATTTTCTTCTATATCATGTTTAGTTGCATTGAAGACATTGCAACATCATTGGTTGGGGGTGGCTTCTTGCATAACTGTGATGTTTTGTTGGACATTTGGCGGATTAGCACCTTGACTGTTGTTCACGCTTTTCACTTTGTTATTAGTATGTTTTTATACCATGTGTATATTAGTATGTGGATATTAGTTTGATTAGTAGTTTTTATTCGTCAGCTTCTTAATTTTTATTATTTTAGTATGTTTTTTTTGTTAGTGGCGATATCCTTGGTTTTCTTTATGCCATGGTTGTTTTTTCAAGGATGCCAATTTTTCTTGTTTAACCAGGTAATAGTAGATAATTTTCGTCGACTTTTCACAATGATGGATGGATTGACAACTTTCTTAAGGAAATTAGTCTTTTAGTTAGAATTCGTTTTTGTTAATTGAGGGTATTTAATGGTTTGAGTTGGGATTGGTGCCCATTGGTTGTGGATTGCTTGGTACCAACATAGTTAATCCTCGATATATGAATTGTTGATTGTATAAAAAGAAAAACACAAAATATAATAAGTAAAGTAGTGAGATCATGACTTTTAGACTCAAATTTTGGCTTGTTGATTCATATATAGGTATCTTATTCTATATGCAACCTCTTTCAGTCATTGGTTACAATTGAATTTCTGATTGATGTTCCATTCGAATGTTCATGTGCCATGTATGGTGACATTTTTTGTGAAGTTCCTTTGCATTGCTTGTAGTCAAGAACTTGCCCAGAATGTGCCTCATTATATAGATTCTACCTAGAGATAGGATTGAACTACTTGTAGCCTTTCGGATGTGCTTAATCTTCTAATTGTTATTAGAGATAATTCAACAAGGAAATCATGTTAGTCTTCGGAAGAAGTTTATTAAGAATTATTATCTAAGGCTAATTAACATAAATTCGCTCATATTTGTATAATCGTGAGATACATTGGATCGTTACTTGAGTGATATTCCCGATGCTTTCATACTTGTAGCCATTGGTCATTTTACTTGCTTTATAGGTTAGTTTACATTTTCCCATCTTAGATATAAAAATAATTTTCAACCCAAAATTCTCATTGTTTGGCACTACGCGACTAGAAATAATTCTCTTACTTTCCTGATCGCCAACACATTATTCTCTGTGGGATTCGACCCCAACTCATAGTTGGGTAATTATATTGCTGCGTCTGAATCAATTGCATTTTAGCGGTGGATTTGGACGTCATCAAGCCAGCATAAAAATAAATGTACAAAAGAGAAAAGAAAAGCAAAGAAAAATGAAAGCTATTAGAACTAAATAAAAGGGAATTTGCATTACATTGAAATTTTGAAAGATAACTGGGTTTACACATCCAAACGGACGGAACATTACATCTGAATTACAAGTCTCGAGATAATCCAGGTCAAACTGCAAGAAAAATCAAAGCCGACTACCAAGATTCCCTCCGAGTGGGAAGAAGAGTAGCCTCCCAGTTGTTGATGCTTGCACGGGGTCCCACAAACTGCACATATATCTTGCTTCATCCTTCTCAGGCCTCCACCATGTTCACATTTTCAAACAACCTTCCAAACGTCTCGAGTAACTCTTTGTTAGGGTCAACCGCAACATTGGCACTCGCTATTGTTAAACACATCTTGGTGTCAGGCTTCATAAATGATTAGCAGCGGTAGGTCATATGCTTAAGGAGGGACCATGACTTCTTTCACATCTTTCTAGCTCTCTTGATATCTGAACTTGTAGGCTAAAACCCCAAACCAAAAGTCTCTATGATCGTGGGAAGATGCACCGGCTGTGTGATACCATGCAGTAAGGCCCCACAACTTCTCCATGAACAAACCCATTCTTTAGCATTTCAACCACTACCATAACAGCTGCAGTAGCTAACCTTGGTGTTGAAACATTCTCCCCTTCTGGGACCTTCTCCACTGCTACCGAGTCATGAACTTGATACACCCAGGGCCCTTTATCATCATCTGCTTCAATGAAGGGTACGATAGCATCAATGTGAGTATGCATATGGTATTCGCCATGCACCACTATTTTTTGTTGATCCCATTCAAATTTCACCATCTGGTGCAAAGGTATAAGGCACTACCTTGGTTGCGTGCAATCCAGGGTATGCCCAGCAACAAGTTATAAGGTATTACCACATCCAGCACTTGAAACTCCATGGTGCACTCAACGCGACCTATTGTCATCTCCAACACTATATACCATACTAAGTCTTTTCCTCCCCCATCGAACCCTCGAATGCAAATGTTATTCTTGTGGACCCTTTCATTGTCCACCTTTAGCTTGTTCAACGTGGAGAGCGGGCAAATATTCGCGCTGGACCCATTGTCAACTAGAACCCGGGTGACCACAACATCTTCACACTTCACAGTCAAGTAAAGTGACCTATTGTGCTTGGTGCCCTCCACGGGCAGCTTATCATCAGAGAAAGCAACCCGGTTTACCTCGAATAGCTTGTTTCCAATCTTCTCCAAGTGATTCCCTGTTATCTTGTCAAGAACATGGGCCTCACTCAAAATTTTCATCAATGCCAGGTGGTGTTCATCAGAATGTCTTAACAAGGAGAGTAAGGTGATCTGCGCCAGTGTTTTCCTCAATTGCTCTATGATGGAGTTGTCCTACATTTTCGTTTTCTTCAAGAATTCTTCTGCCTCTTCTTCTGACACAACTTTTTTTACTGATTCTGGGTTATTCTTAGGGATCCTACTTTTCTTTAACTCATAAATTGCAAAGTATCTCCCTGATCGGGTCAAACCCCGGGCTTCACAAACTTCTTCTCTCACTTTCTTCCCTTTGTACATCACTATTGCTTGTTCGTATCTCCAAGGAATGTCTTTGATGTTGACGATTGGCGGTTGGATTACTGGTTTTTACAATGAAGGTCTCTATGTTAGTACCTTCAATAACTAGGACGGGCTCCCTAGTTGCCCCGTGCACTACCTTTTTTTCCTTTTCCTGTTATAATGCAGCCATGCTCGATGACACCCCCTGAACCACCACAATAGGTTTGCTTTCTATCTTGATCAATGACTTCTCGATGCTCACATTCTAAATTGGCTTGACTTCACTAGATTTGATCATCATTATAGCTTGCGAGGGCTTTTTAGGCTCACCTACCTTGTCCACTATCTCAATCATGTTTGTCTAATAATGGGCAGGCAACGGGTTTTGGTTAATAATAGGTGCTTTCGGAGCTTGCACTTTAATGCGGTCGGAGTCAATAAGTTCCATAATAGCGTTCTTCAGATGCCAACACTTTTCGGTATCATGCCCTGGGGCACCAGAACAGTATTCACACCTGACACAATAATATAGATTTCTCAGGGGAGGGTTTGGCAATTTTGCTTTGATTGGACTCAACATATCTAGCTGCCTCATGTTCTGGAACAAGCAGATATATGACTCTCCCAATGGTGTGAAATATTTCTTCTTCTGTACTCTCTCAGTTTTTAGAACTTTGTTGGCCGGGAAAGCTGGTCTGGGAGGTTGTTGGTAGGCTCTTGGAGGGTAGTTATTTGGTGTAGCTGGGTAATTATTTTGTGGACTTGGCGCACGCCATTGCATGTGGGCGGGAGGTTGGGTTTATGCTTGTGCATGATGGACTGCAAAACAGGGGTGTAATGGTGGATAGTAATGTTGTGGTGGGCCATATGGAGTGTGTGGGTATATTTGGTTGTGAGGACGAGGTTGGCTGTAATAGGATGGAGCCCGGGGCTTGAACCAAGTTCCCGACTCGACTGTCGCTACTTCCTCCTTCTTCTTATTTCAAAATTTTCCCCTAATCCCACTTTGGATAGCCAGAGTAGTCGCTTTGATTGCAGAGTAACTCATGATCTTGTTGGATTTAAGTCCTTCCACAACGATACTTCCCATATAAACTACCTCATTAAAGGATTTATCCACTGCCGACACCAGATGACAAAAATATGTAGGCTCCTAAGCTTGCAAGAAATGATCTACCATCTCACTCTCCTTCATTGGGGGGTCAACCCTTGCTACCTATTCTCTCCAACGGAAACTGTATTTTTTGAAGATCTCATAGTGTTTCTTTTCCAATTGTCAAAGATAGACGGTCAAGGACAATTTCCAGATTATATTGAAAGTGACAGGCGAACAGTTGTGCCAGGTGATCCTAAGTGTACCATCGAGCGTGATCCAGTGGGGTGTACAATTCCAATGCCGACACACTTAAACTTTGGCTGAAGTATGCCATGAGCAGTTCATCCATTCCCCCTGCTCCTCTCATTTTGCTACAAAAACCCCTTAGATGCACGGCTGGATCGCCATGTCCATCATATAAGTCAAACTTAGGCATCTTAAAACCTGGAGGCAACTGCACATCTGGAATAAACAAAGATCTTTGAATAGCAGATTCACCTGGCTGCCTATCCCTCGCATATCTTTGAACGATTGTTCTAAACTTCTAACCTTCTTGAGCATCTCCTCTTGCTCAGGATATTTGTCTGGTTTTCCAACCTCCATCGGGATTCAATACGGGGAGCATAGGAATAAGGTTGATAGGCTTTGTAAGCAGGTTCTGATGTGTAGTACTAATTCTCGTGAGCTTGAAGCAAAGGATCACTTGATGATTTGTGGAGTGTTGGAGGAGGAGGTGCCATATAAATGGGAGCAATTGATGGAGGGGGGTGAGGAACAGCATTAGGTATTAGAGCTGGGGGTGCTTGACAGGTCGTGCCCTGGTATTGCGGGTATACGGGGAAACTAGGGGGTGGATCAATGGTGAAACGGTCATGAGATTGGGCTAGTGGTAGGATGAAGGTCGGATTAGCAGGATAGGTTGGTGGTGGCTGCCCCCTCACCCATGCATGATACATTTTGGCCATTTGGTGTTTCAGTTTAGACATTTCCTCCTTCATTAAATTATTGTCCAATTCCTTTACCTTTTTCGAGTGGTCAATGATGCTGGCATTGGTTTCCTGATTGGCAGTGATCTGCTTGCTCTTAGACTGCGTGTTGTAGGAGTGGGTTGCCATAATGCCGCAAGAACTAACCAGATGTTTGGAATATGAAAGACAACACCAACATTGGTTAGTGGTTAGGTTTCAACATATAGGTGTCCACGTGTTTAGGGATGAATGCTCCTAAGCAGTTATCCGTTTCTATGATGCACAGATGTGATTGCTTGCATGATCTCGGCTCTTATCCCGTGTCATATTTTTTCTTGTGTTTCTTTCATCTTTCCATAAGCATTTTTATTCTCTCATTCTCTCTTTTATTTTACCACTGTTTTCTTACTTTTTTTTTCCTTTTCTTTTTTTTTTCTTTTTGTTGGTAATGGTCGAATCCTATAGAGATTGCTTAAGTATCACGACCCCGCATGAATCCGACCGAGCATAGTTCTTTTAAAAAAAAGTACAAGAAATATTATTATTATTTGGAACTTTCATTTTTATAAAGTAAACCAGTTGATTAAGAATTCTAACATGAGCAAACTTCGACTCAATTGCAAACAACAGACTCTGACTTAAATTAGAAATAACTTACCCGACCACCTACTGTAGATTCAAAGAAAAAGAAAGTACAAACTCTCAAACAGACCAACATATTTGAACAATCATGAATACATTAAAGACTCTAATGCTCCTGGGGTCCGGGGAACATCATTCGTTCTCGCTGCAGGCTTGCGTGCTAAATTCCCTTGGAGGTGATGGAGGTCATCGATTACTTGATGAACAAAGGTCATGGTGGTTGCAAAGAACATAGATCTTGTCAAATCCTCACAGTGGCTGATCTTTCGGATGATGTAGTCTGAAATCAACCGTACCCTCTCCCTTATTGCGCGCTTTATCTTTCAACAGCCGCCTAATTTGCTGGGCCCTCACCTCTAAAGTTTGTTCGGCTACTTGATTAAGTTCTTAGAATTGTCACAAATCATTCTCCAACTATACTATCATTGCATAACATTGTTCTCTCTCTGCCTGGAAGTCTCTGGTTTGCTGTGCCACTTTGCTTTCAACTATGCTGACTTCCTTCACAACCAGAAACTTCATCGTCGGGCCTCTCCTTTAATTTTTCAATCATACGAGCTCGTTCCTCCGCATTTTTGACTAATTTTTTTTGGGCCCTAGATAGTCACTTTCTTCTTTATTCAACTCAAACCCATATTCATCTACTTTTCGCCTCAAATTTTCTATGAGACTATCATACTTCACGCTCTTGGTGGGATTCTCCGTGGTTGTTTTGATTTTTTGGATTTGGGCTGTGAGAGCTTCATTTTCTTGGACCAACCTTCTTTTCTCACCTCCAGCTTCATGACCTTAGAGATCATTGTTGAATTCTATGTTCCTCAGCTTTTCTTTTAAGGCATGAATCTGAGCTTGATACACTTTTTCCTTTTCTACCCATGCAAATCTTTCTTGGATTTTGTCTTCGGAAGCTTGAACATGAGGTCTTTTGGTGGGTCTCTCAGGTTCAGGTTCCGGCTCAATGTTCACGTAGGAGATCTTCTCAAACAAAGCAGCATAGTATGATCCACTCTCCCTTTGTGACATCCGGTACCTGGGTGCCATTTGTAAGATACCGGAAGACATTCCAATCGTATTGAACTAAAGCTTCGGGAAATGCGGCTTCCAGATGCATCTCTATAACTTGAGTGCTTAGATCTTCATCTTCGAGCACAATTTGATACTGCTCCAATTGTCTCAAGACCCTCTGTGGTGCATACGGTTGAATTCTTTTCACACCCATTATCCTCAAGTAGCCCTTAGCAACAGTCATGTATATGGCTTCTGTCTTCAGGAGCCCTCTGATAAACCACTCAATTTGACTTGGTTTGAGAGTTTTCAAATGAGATACCCATGCCTCAAACCTCTCTGCTCGCTGTAATCTTATACCCTATCTTACTGGTGATGAAACTATTCGAACCATAACTCATGAATTTGGGATGGTGGCGAAGATGCTCGATCATCCACATTTGTAGGAGGATAATGCAACCATCAAAGAATTGAGCCCCAACTTTGCATAAATTCAATGCACGGTAGATATCCACCAGTACCAACGGGGTAAGTGTATGACTATTCATGGCGGTGAGGATTTGTGCAATTCTAGCCATATAATATCCGCTGTCCATTTCTCATTTGGAAAACCCATTATCCGCAAGAATGCCATAACAAATGCAAACCGACGATGAAGTTGCCAAAGGCCCTTATCTTGCTTGTGTCAACCCGTTTTCATGTGTCTCAAAACCAGAACAATTCCCAAACCTGAGGTAAAAGAAATGAATATCACAACACTCGTTGCTTACGCAGTTTTTACTAGTCTGTTTGCTAATATTCAGGAGGTCAAAAAACTTTTGCAGCAATAGGGTCCTTGGAAATATAAGTTGTTGCTTTCTCATATCTCGTCCAAACTCAATGTACCCAGCTATTTCCTTCAATGTTGGGGTAATCTTAAAGATCAAGAAGCAAAAAACATTACGAGGGAGATCCCACAAAGTAATCATAGCCTTGATCAGATTGTCCCATGGTTTGATCTCCCAAATGTCTATAACAGTGCCCAACTATTGTCTTACCCATTCTTGACCTTCTTGATTCAAATCATTCCACTACATGCGCAAGTGTACTCGAGCCCGCTCCCTGATCACTTCCGGTGGGTCCTGAATAATATTCATTCATTCTTGTAGAAAGGTAGGGTTGGGGTTGACTCTAATGACCCTTTTCTTGAAAACAAGTTGCTGATTTTTTAAAGTCGTAACTCCCTCCTTAACATGCCATTTTTAGCCAAATGGCTTTCTTTACAAATACCACCCTTTCCCATTTCCATATGAATTTTAAGGCCGAGGAGGCTTATTTTGTGACACTTCTGAACTTTGTCCATTCTTTTACAAAGATTGCCATTTGACAACGAGACAATATTCTAAGGCTTCTCGGTAAGAATTGTATAAAACACTACCGACACTGAATCAGCTTATTTTTCTCTCCTTCTATTTCTTCATTTTTCAAAATAAGGCCGGACCTTATGTAGTTTGCCTACGTATCCCATATCCGATGGGAATCAAACCCCCGTCATTCGACCAATTCAATGATGAATTTGCTATTTTGGTAAAAATGCGGTAGAGTTTCGGGGTATTTTCAAACATTGGGTTTTCTTTGGAACTGGGTTTTCTCCTTTCCTACATAACTCTTGGTCTATTTCTCTCTCTTTTTTCCATTTTCGTGTTTTTCTCTAATTTCCCCTCCCTCTACTTTTCTTATTTAGCCAGTCAACATGCAAGCCAAAATAAATAAATGTTCAAATAGCACATTGGATGCATCATGATGGTATGTTATTTTGGGTATACCTGTCCTAGATGGACCCAACCCCTGTGTTGAGTCCCCTAAATCACATGCACGTGATGCAAATAAGCGCTTCTACTAGGGATCCGGCATGAGGTTGTGTTTTTCTATGATTAAATCCTGGGGTTTTGATCTAGACATAGGGTACTAGAGCGGACAATCTGGGGACGAGGAGGGGGCGACGTACCGGGAGCACTATATTCTACTCGGCCTTGTCGCTTGCCCATCCTCGCTCTATTCGGTATAATTTCAACAGAAAAAGAGGGCTACGCAAACGTATGCACCATTTTTAGAAGACTCAGAGGGGTGGCATAAAGAGAAATTTATAAACACTTTACAAATATTAAAGGGGTAAACAGATAACATTTAGTACGAAGGTTCACAAATTACAATAATATCAACAACCAATAAGCCAAGTAAAAATCATAAAACAAGCTTGAATTCTTGAACCCCGAACTAGAGATTCTGGGTTCGATCCCCAGCAGATTGCTCAGAGCTGTCACACCTCCCTTCAATACAACAGCCAGTGAAGGGCATAGATAAGGGAGTTTTTCCAATTAAAGGACAAACCAAACGGGATTCATTTTAATTAAAATCAGAGTCGCCATTTGGGAGATTTATGGTGTTCCAAGTCACCGATTTAAATCCCAAATCGAGGAAAAGAATAACTCTGTTATTATAGCATGCGAATCAGAAATCCGAGTAAGGAATTCTATTAACCCAGGGAGAAGGTGTTAGGCACTCCCGAGTTCCATGCTTCTAGCACGGTTGCTTCGATTCTACTTGGTTTGACCAAATTAATTAATTACTAATTATAGAACCTATATGCTTATGCCTTTTACCACTTTTAATTAGAAAATTATCTTGAAATGAGTTACGCATATGTATACCCGCATGTTTGGCGCGTCAAAAATCATGTCACGCGAACGTGCCCACAATTAATAAAACTTATTTATTATGAAAAAAGTTTGGGCTGATATTGCGCGAAAATATACTCCAGCTTTTGATTTTAGAACCATACTTGTGTTATACGAATGTATACAAAACCACGATAGTATTTTAAGGTGGCCCTAAAAAATACATTATGAAATATTAACCTTTTTTAAAGTCAAAAAAATTCATATAAGGGCCGCGCAATTTTGTGATTTTATTCAGCACGATGCACCTCGTTTGTTTCAAGGGCCATCATAAACGAATTATTGTTCTCTATAAAGTTATCTCTAAAGCAACTTAATCAATTAAAATTATTATTGAAGTAATATTCATTGAATTTGGGGTCTAAGCTCAAGTCCAAATTTAAACAAGAGAAAAACTCTTAATTTAAATGTGCTACCTAACTTGGACAGCCTAGAATATTACTACTAAAACGAATTACGATTATAAGGCCAACTACTAACGTTTGGGCCTTGTATTTGCAAGCAATGTCCAATTTCGGAAGAGTAGGCACATCTGGCTACATTGAAAGAAGGCCATGGTTCTCTTGGGCCTGGAATTAATTTAGATTCTACTAAAAAATTTGAGAGAAGAACTAATAACACACATTGAAGAGGAAGCCTTCCACACGAATTATATTGGAAGGCATGATGTGAACTCGATACATTAGCAAGCTTGATAACATAAAATACAAACAAAGACTTTAGGCTCTTGGGCTTTAACAATTCAAGATTCTCAACATATTCAGATGATTTTTAAGATTGAGATCCTAAGCAAAATAACGACTAACTCACAATTTTAAATTAATAGGTTGTTTTGAATTAACAAGTGCTGTCAAACTTTCTGATGGCAATTTAACAAACAGTGCCATAGAGGTTATGATAAAATTAATTTAAATCCTACACTTCTAAATACCCTGCTCACATGATCATGGAAGAAAATCACAGCAGAATCGATTTCATAGTCTTAACAGTCTTGAACAATTCATCTTTTAGTTACAAACCACCAGTCCCTATTATAAGTAACAATAAGCAAAATATAAAAGAAAAGTTGAATCAGGCTCTATCACGCATGCTAATATACTATTACAAATCGCATTTCAATTTCATCAACCTCATGCTTATCTCTTCGTACATGGAAAATAAGATAAATACATGTAAACAAACCACAATAAAAGGAAATAGAGTCAGCAGTGTTATCAGTGGCAGTAACACGTATCAACAGCAATAAGATCCAAGCGATTAGTGAGAAAGACCAATCAAGACCAAGTTAAATCCAAATAGTATCACCTAAAACTGACCCCATAGACTTGAATTATCAACACAGTTTCAACTCATCACTAACTATCAGCTACTCAAATTTTGTCCTAAAATGAATACCAAGAGATTTCAAATGAGTTTTCTAATGGAATAGTAGTATCTTTAGTGTTTTTCTGTTGTTTTTGTGCTCAAGCTCGTTATCAGGCAGTAATTTATCCTATTTTTCTATATTTAAGAATTGTTTACGCGTTTCTTTTCTCTCTAGGCTTCCAAAACTTCTTAGTAGAGGCAAATGGTGTGCCCTTTATAGCCAAAAACTAGGATTGGCTTGATATTTTATTTTTATACCTGTAGTCCATCTTTTATTTTCACCTTTTAACTTGTTAGTCCCTAAGGTTGTGACTTGTTTCTCAAGTTTTAACACTAATGTCCAAAAATTCTAATTGGAACCCCATCTAGAATGTTCTAGGGGTTTCCAAATAAGTTATTTGCAAGATTTCCTAACTTAAAATACCTATATTACCCCTAATTAACCATGTTTTTACCACTGAACCTTACAAGGATTATGGGTCAAATTCTAAAGAAAGCCATGTTTCCAAATAAGGTCTAAAACTACCTCCCAATTTGCAAACCTTCAATCATTAATCACATGAATATTGAAGCTCAAATGAATGAGGCTTCCTGGGCTGACAACTAGAAAAGAAAACAAGACAATTTGATTACTCTAGGAACACTCATGAATTGAGCAAACAATTAAAACAAGATACCTAGACTGATTGCGTAAAGAATCTGAATATTTAGATTATACAAACAAAAGCAATGATTTCAACTATCATTAATTTCAAGAACAACATACATGCGAAATTAAAATTAGATACTGAGCAATCAGAATTAAACACAGGAAAAGAAAAAGAGAGAAGAAAGAAAAGAAACAAAGGAAGAAACAGGAGGGGAAAAATACCTCCCAAAATTTCTAGAAAATCATCCAACCCTTTATCGACTCGAAGCATGCATTAGCCGTATGTTCTTAGTGCGAATAAAGGGTTAATGCCCATTTTAGATCCTAGCATTTAATACCTTGGCATGCATGTTTCTTCTTTAGTTTTCAGATTCAAAGAGGAGTTAATATGGTGAGGATTTATGGAGAAATAGGGATAGATTGGGGTTGAGGGGTGTGTAGTGGTTGTACGAAAAGGATTCATGGTAAAGTTGAGGCGGAGCCGCCACCAGAGAAACTGTGGCGGCGCTAGGGTTTTGAAGATTTGAGGGGTTTTGGTGAGATTCGATGGAGAGTATAAACGGATCCATGACGGGGATGGCAAGGCTAGACTATGGTGTTATTTTGGAAGAATTTGGCTCCGGTTCCGCCATGGACGGCGGAGTTGTCGAGATTTCAAATCCTTATTCAATAAGCCTGAGGGGGATTCGAAGGGAACTATCCATGGATTTGGAAAGGGGATGGCGAGGAGGTGCTATGGTGTAAGTTTGAGGGCGTTTGGGGGCAGGTCGCCGCCATGACGCGGTTTTCGGCAGCAGCGTAAAGCGGAGCCGGTGGGGTTCTCTCTCAAGAGGGTGAAGAGAGAGTGAAGGACTTGGGGGGTTAGGGTGGTTTCCGACACTTATATAGCAGGAACCTCGTTAGTTCTCATCCGTTAGATGGAGAAAAATCAAGGGTTGCGCTTGATCTTGAGAAAACAGGGTCGTTTAACATCAGGCCGGATTCGTGTGTTTTTAATGAGTTCAAGGGGTTTAATGGCTTGGGCTGGGAAATGGGTTAATTTTGCAAAAATCGCCTGATTTTATTTCTATCCCTCTTTTCTTTTCAACCTCTTTTTAATTCCTTTTCTTTTATATTTAATACAAAAATACATCTAAATTAGTTCGTAAAATTCAATTAATCCTAAAAAACTAATTAAACACATATGAGAAAGCACAAAACTAATTTAAAAGACACACTAATTCAAAATCAAATCCAAAAGTTAAAAATGCAAACTAATCTATGTTGGTGATTTTTCTATTTTATAAAATGACTAATTTTCTTAATTAATGCAAAAATGCCAAATGGAATCCTAAATGAAAAATGCACATATATTTTTAGAGATATTGTTCTGAATTACAATGCACTCAATATGCAAGCAAACACAGAATTTATGCAATTAAATTCAAAATATCACATAGATAAAAAAATTCTAATTGTATGAATTAATAGGAGAAATTCAGGCTAGGCAAAAATCACATGCTCACAACGGCAAGAAGAACAAATAACATCAAGGAGAGTGCTTCAACAGATATTCCAAGCACATTACAAATCATAACTTTCGAAGTCAACAATGGTTCAACAACTCTCTAGAACCATATTATTCAAATACTTCAACGAATCTCATAAACGATCCACAACATAAGTATAGAGCAGCATCTTAAGAAATTTGGTTGTCGTAATGTACTAATAATTTCGCATAGAGATGACCAAATTAGACACATTAATGTATTCTTACAATTTCTATCAAGTTTGATCAAGTTTTAGAAAACTAATTCTTGAAATATATCATTGAATATTATGTCGTTTGAATCTAAGAGTTAAACAAGGCATTAAGTAGAATGCTACAAAATTCTACAAACATAAATATAACATAATCTACCCCCGAGCATTATTAACCTTGGCACATACAAATACACTTTTCATCTCATATAGGTATCACCCCCCGCATGTAGAAAATAATGACAAATAGGAGGAATATTCCCTAAACAAAGCTAGGAAATTATACCTCGATCCGGCTAACTCAACACTCAACTTTGCCTTTTCTTCTACAAATTCGCTCCACTAGACTCAATTCAGCCAAGGGCGACTTGAATACACCACACATTGCAAGAAAAAATAATTTCAATTAATAAAGCTATGATTCTTATTCAATTTCCATAAATTCAACAAAAGTCCAACCCCGGGCCTGCCCAGTCAAAACTCGGGTCCAAATATTGGTCTTGACTACCGATAGCCCCGCAATTCTAAATATGTGTTTTATTTTAAAATCCGAGTCTTATTCGACTCGCGAATCTCAAATGTTCATTTTTCAAAACTTTGACAAGATCCCAAAAATTTTATATAGTTTTCCCATGAATTTAATGTTAAATCTTGTATAAAATCATGAAATGTAGTTGGAAATTGATTAAATATATTTACCCAATGATTTGGCATGAAAAACGCCTCTCAAAATTACCTCACTTCGAAGCTAGAGTTCAAATATATGAAAAAATAAAGTAAAAACTCGGAATTCTCAGCACTTAAAAGGTTGTAGATGACGCATTTGCGAATAATACTTTACGTTTCCCAAATGAACAGTATTTTTTCGCAGTTTTCATAAATTTTTTGCATTGTAGATTAACAGTGTATACTCAATTTCCTTAAAAGCTTCACGATTGCGAAAGAACGGTGTCGCAGCATAAACCAAGAAAACCCAAACTTCTTCGAGATGATCCAAAACCACCCCGAAACTCATCCGGATCCATACGGACACAAACCACATATGAATTTCAATCATATAACACGATATGGACCCGCTCCAGCACTCAAAATACTAAAAAGAGATCATCTTAACCCGATATTTACCATGATCAAACTCCCAAGTTTCTTATCTTTACTAGTCTCTCAACCAAACCAAAAGTGCACTCCCTCGAGACTCCAAACTAAAAGTGCACACCAGTCTAAAAATATAATACAAACAAGCTCGTGTTATCAAATTTCAAAATAACACCTAAAACTATAAATTTGACACCATATCAAATGGCATTTTCAAGAAACCTTTGAAATCTATATGTTTACTAACGGACGTCCGAATTACGTCAAACTGATTTGTTCCCCACAAAATTTTACAAATAAGTCAAAAATATTATATTGGACTAGTAAAGAACTTCGTAACCAAAATACGGACTCGGTTTCAACAATGGCAAAGAATGAAACAATTCTTAAAAACATTATATTTTCAGACTTGTAATTTTTCAATTAAAAATCACAACTCAAGCTAGGGCCTCAAATTTTGATTTCGGACATGAGCCCAGATCCTATATTTCAAAATAGAACCCCCGGGGACTGTCAAAATATGGGTTCGGGTTCATTTACTAAAAATGTTTACTCAAATCAACTAAAATTAACTTTTTAAGCAAAAAAACTTGTTTTTATCAGTTTTTTTGCATATATGCCTCATGGGTCAATACCCGGATTGTGCATGCAAATAAGGGAAGGATAGAAAGAGGATCTAATGGCTTCAAAACATAGAGTGTGGCTCTAAATTATCGAGCAAAGTGTAGATACTCAAAATTACCAGTCCGGTCGTTACAAGTTGCATATACTATTGACTTTATAGTTTCAAGTGTTTGAACTGCAGGTCCAAAATTATATGTCTTTCATATAAAACAGTTTTACTTGAATTGTTTCTTCAAACTTAAGATCCTCATATCTATTTAGTCTTATCATAGGTGTAATCGACGAATATTTTATATCGGTTCAAACTACCTTTTTTTATAAGGACATGACATTGAGATCTCTTCATTCATGTTTTCAGGCACCTGAACCTCTCCTGATATTTTATCAAGTATTATGTCATGTGATCTTCTAGATCAGTTACCTCCTTATTATGATAATCTTGATCATTTTCTCATCTTCTTTATCACGATGTTTAATTGAATCCATTTTGTCTACACGCTTTAATCGTACAATAGACTTTGTCCTTAAGACTTATTTTAATAAGAGCATTTGCAGTGAGAATATAGTTACTTTCTTTGGGACATCATATTTTTCTATCATGCTTTGCAATATATTGCAGATGAGTTCTCTTTTTATGAACTTCAAATTCATATTATGTTATTCGAGGATCTAGATGTACAAATGATAATTCATGTCACGTAACTTTAACTCAATTGTTTATCATGTCTTCTCCTCACGTTAGAAAAACTAACTTGCTTCCTCATCTTTGGAAACATACCTTTGTGTGTTATTGTTTTAATTGAAATATACAACGCACATTAATAATAATAAGATGGAATTAGTTGGTTCCTAACCGCGAACTACTTGTGATGGGAGAATTTAATATACTTTTGTGTATAACCTACATCTGCTGCAGCTAGGCATGTTCATAAAATTCGAAAAACCAAAACAAACAGAACGAAAAGACCGATATTTTTTGTTTGGTTTTGTTTGAATTTCAGAAACCGATAAAATTTGGTTTTTTTTGGTGTTAATCACAAAAACCTAAATAAACCCGAACTAAACTGACTATTGGAGTAGCTATTTCAAATTTATTTATTTTTTATTTTTTTTTGAATCCACTAGGCAAGTGCCAAGGATTGGTTTTTATATTAATAAAAGAAAAGAAAAACGAAAATACAACAAAAAGCAAAAGTACAAATAAGGGGTACAATAGCACCGGTATTGTTACCCATATAACACAACCGGACTACCCATATTGTACTAATCCTATCTAGGCATAAAATAACCTCACTAGAAAGCATGCAAAAAGAAAGAACATGCTAAGAGTAAATGTTCAGTGATCATCACGGAGTTTATAGCATACACTGTGATGATATTACAGATGATAATACTTATAAAATGGTAAAATAATACAATGTACAACTTGAAACGTTGTCTTCCTTGTTGAAACTTGTGCATTCTCAAATTTGATATCTTTTGCTTCTTCTTACGCTTTCTTCAAATAATTTTCAAACTTTATCATTTCTTTTTGGATTTATTTGACCTTGCGGAAGTGGTAGGTACACTCGCATTTTGCTTTGCATTTCTCATTGGTGGTTTCCTAAGGGCAATGCCTTGTATTGCTTTTCCATCGTAACTGTTAAGCCTTCCATCCCAGCTTCTATCCCTTGTTCTAGTTTTCCTAATTTTTCCACTATGCAATGGCGACAAATCACCTTTCCTCGCTGCCGGAACCCGGAGTTGACTTAGAGTAATATCTTCCTCACCTTCTTGATAAACATATCTGCCTAAATTTATAGGTTTTGGAATTTCTTGAGGATAATCTTGTGATTCCAAAGTGTTATCCTCTTTAGTGACCAAGATTGTGTTTGATTGATTTTCGTTATTGGTGTTGGTCATTCTTCTAGTGCTAGCAATATTAGGTGCACTTATATTTTTGAAAGGTGTGGGACTTACCAACGCATCAACTAGCATTTTGTCATCCAAAAAGATTGTTGGTGCTGTTATTAGAGCAGTTGTAAGTGCATTTTTATTCACATGTTGTCCACGTTTAGCAGTAGAAACAGATGAAGTGAATTGCTGCTGCTGCCCTAAATTCGTTGCTATTGCCTCTCCCATCAGCCTCGTTGTAGTTTGTGGTTATTTCTCCTTGTTGCTGCCTGGAGTTAGGGATAAAATTTGGAGCTGCTGCATTGAGCCTGCTTCCTGATCCTATCTTAGCGTAGCTACCTACTTTTGGAGTTGGAGACACTACTAATGCTATCTCTTAATCACCACTATATTTCTCACCATCGTCTGTAACCAAAATTTGGATTTGTTCTCCTTTTCCTTCACAATCACACGCCCCACCTGGCCCACCTCTTTTTTCTTAGATTGTTGCAAGCCATTTCCTTTATGACCAAATGAGGATTCCTCTGCGTGACCTCTTTTTGAAATTGTAGGAATTGTATTTTTAATTCCTTTGAGTGGACCAACTGCCATATTCTTCTCTTTTTCAAAAAAACCATGGCCCTCATTTGTTGCACTTTGAATTAATTTACCATCCTTGATAGCCTTTTGCATAGTCAAACTACCAAAAGTGACTTTAGCATCACTAATGCTCAAAAGACCAAGCTGGAACGCATATTTTTGCTCTTGTTTGTCAATATTTTCGGCCATGTCTATGTTCTTTTCAAATTTTTTTTAAATGATATCATTCTCATAGTGTACATGTGAGCCCACAAAATCAATTACATGCCTCACTTGATTGTTATTTCTTTGTGGCACACCAATACCACAACTTTTTTGACTTGATGAGCCCACACCAAAATCATGGTGCAGCTCATTCACACTAGCTAAGTGACCCATCTCCTTTTCCTTTACATTCATCACATGATCAAGATGGCCCACGTGTTTGACCACTGTTTGTTCATCCTTGTCACTTTTATTTATTGCTGCTGCAACTGGAACTGATACACCAGCATGAATAGTTGTCCCAATTTCTTGTGCTGAAAGAGCATTTTTACCTACGGTTACGGCATTACTCTCTAGTGGTGTGTTAGCATTTCCTTTATCATTGATCACAACATCAATTTGCTCTCCTTGATCCCTTAGTACAACCCGTTGTTCAGTAGAAACCTGTTCTGCCTCTTGATCCCTTGAATGCGCAGCTCTTTTGGCATTGAGAGAATCCCTGGCATCACCTGTTAATTTGTCAAGCTTGCCCGAGCCTTCTACTCCCTCCACATTATCTGCCTCTGTCGTATTGTCCTCGATCTTCCATCGACATGACTTTTCACCATGACCTTGATGTATACAAACAGTGAAGAATTTTCGTAGATTATCATACACTATCTGTTGATAATGTTCGACCAACCTACCAGATTTTAAATCCCCAATCTTAATCTTGATCCTTTTAGGGTCCTTGTCTAGTAAGTCAAGCAGAACTTTAACTCTAGCCGTACTAGGTCGCGTTCTATCTTGTGTCATTTTATCAACTGCTAAAGGTTTTCCAATCGCAGAGGCTATGGACATTAAAGATATTTTAGCAAAACAAATTGCAGGGAGATCAGGTAAAGATATCCAAACCACTGCTTTAGATGTTTCTTCTCTTGGATTAAATCCAATTGTCCATGGAAAAGTTCTAAAGAAGAACTCATCACCCTTAAACTTAACATGACCTGTAGATTTTGACATTACTTGTACAAAATCGTCATGGAGATCAAATATTACCAATATGTGCCGATATTCGAGCTGTCCAATATTGCAAAAACCTTTGACATCGAACTGTTTCGGAATAAACTTTCGTAGCTCTTGAAGATCAGGTTTTCCATACGAATACTTTAGAATAACTGCTTGGTGCAACCCCACTTCGATGGTGAAAGAGTTCGCCTCTTCAATGGTGAACTGAACAGCAAGTTCTCCATGTTCGAAACTTACTGGACAAAGCTCCAGTTTTGACATTTTTGCAGCAGAAAATTTTCCAGCAATCTGTGATGCATACGTTTGCTTGGAATTATTGTTTGTTGGGTTTTGTAAGGTGTTTTGGATTGCCTCCCCCACAACCAAAGGCTAGGGAGAGGTTGCCGCAGCCATGGCTTCCCGCTACGTGAAGAAAATGCTAGAGAGAGAAAGTCGTCGCTTCATGCAAGATCAGTAACAG
Organism: Nicotiana benthamiana; assembly: GCA_034376525.1. NCBI lineage: Eukaryota > Viridiplantae > Streptophyta > Magnoliopsida > Solanales > Solanaceae > Nicotiana > Nicotiana benthamiana. The sequence goes on from CM067332.1 coordinate 73,646,070, forward strand.
ATCATCACTTCTCAATTCTCTATTTAAAATTTATTAGTAAGCCTATATATATGTATATTTTTATACAACGTTTCAAAAATTCAATGGTAAATATTAATAGTTTGAACCTTTTTGTGTAGTTCATTACCTTTGCATTCTAGTTTGGTTTGTAGTTTTTGTTTGTTAAGTGTAAGAATCCATTTTGTGTTAAAAAATAATTCTATGTTTTTAATTGATTCCTTCAATTATTTATCACTATTCTTTTCGATTATCATCAATATATATTTGTAAATAATAGATTCTTTAAAGAGAAATTAATTTGATGGTGTTACATTGAAAATGTGGTCGCTGGAATATGTGTTTGGTAGTGTATGTCTTATATTTAAGAAAAAAAATGACAAATAACCGAAAGAAACAAAAAATTAACAAAACTCGACATAAACCGGATCAAGAGAAAAATGAGTTAATTGGTTTGCTTTCGGTTATATTATTTAAAAAACTGACTTACTTGGTTTGGTATGTTTTATAGGAAAACCATTCCAAACCAAACTATGAACACTCCTAGTTGCAGCGTGCAACCCATTCCCATCACAATAAATATCCTCACAATCAGGCCCTCAACCTCATTCAGTCATCAATATCTCTAGTCTCTCGAGCTCGGAATGTCATGAAATTATCCCAACAATAATGATGTGATGTAGAAATAAATGGTAATACAGACAGACATATGATATGCAATAACGAGGATTCTTCACCGGTGCTCCAAATCAGAATGTATAGAGAAACTTACAGGGATTTGTGGACAATTGTTGGCTGAGTAAACCGACAAACGTCTCCGATAATGCTTTAAGGTTATGTTGTTTTCCTTCTCTATATAGGGGAAAGCCTTGGATTGTTTTGAAGTAATCCCAAATCAATCCATCCATTTATGGGTAAGTTGGCGTAGAAATTTATTTCCAAGTTCATTTCTCCTGAGCATATGTCTACTATTAGAGACTAAATTCTAGCATTCAAACAAGAGCCCAATGAGACGTTAAATGAGATATGGGAGTGGTATTGTACAAATTAGTGTGTGGTACATCAACTTGCCGGCGGAAATTTCATGACAACGCCATATGCGGAAGCTTGTGAGATTTTATATGATACGGAGGACACATCATTGACATGGAATAGTCGGGCAAATGTTCCTTAAGGTGATCCAAATGTTATTCACCTCCGTAAAGAGTTGCATGATCAAGGGCAAGCCTTTACCAAATTGACCACCACAATAAATCAATTAGCCAAGGCTCAACTTCAACAAGTGCAAAGTCCTAAGCAAGTAAATGCCATGGATGAATTAATCAATATGGTGAAAAAAAAGAAAGACTAAGGGCCCACAAGTGCAAAACCAAGTAGAAAATTATATGTAAAAAGATAGTGGGTTTGATTACGATGAATCTTACAACGAGAAATAGGAGGAAGTGCAATATGTGAGGAACTTTCATGGGCGAAGAAACAAATCTCAAGGCCCAAATCAACAACAATGGTGATCTCAAGGTAATCAAGTTAATTGGAATTATAATAACAAAGGTAATTGGAGTGGTAAGAACAATCGAGGAAATTGGCACAATAACAACAATCAAGGAAATCAGAGTAGTGGAAAAAACGAAGGTAATTTGAATGGTAATAACCAAGGATATTGGGGAGGTAACAATCAAGGGGACTGGAACAATAATCCAGGCAATCCAGGGTCGAGTTTTCAAAGGCACCCAATGAATCAACAAGGGAGCAACTTGTACTTTACCCTTCCTATGGTTCAAGTTTTTCCAACAATGAAATGGGACGTGTTAAGAATATATTCAATCAAATGATAGATAAAAACACATATTCCAATGCCCAACTTGTCTCACATAATACATCAATTTGTAAATTGGAAGTTTAAATTGGGCAAATCTCTCCAGCTCTAAATACTCGTCCTAAGAGGGCACTACCAAGTGACACGGTGGTGAACAACATCATACATTCCATAGTCATTACTACAAGAAGTGGAAAAGTTGAGAATTTACCCACCTCAAGTCAAAGGAAACTTGTGGATGATGAGCAAGTAATACAAGAAAAGGAGACCTCGTACAATGCAGTGTAAGCAAATAATAAAGTGCAGATTGATATTGATGACAATGTGGAAGAGACTCAGTAGGAAATGAACCCGTATAGGGATTACATTGTTGACATTCCGAAACTAGTAGTGCATAAGGCCAAGTAACTATTGCCTAATCCTCCTCCTCCATATCATCACTGGCTGGTCAAGCAAAATGGTGATAATCAATTCAAAAAGTTCATTGACATGATGAAGAGTCTATTGATCAATGTGCCATTGGTTTAAGCATTAGAGAAAATGCCCGTTAATGCAAAGTATATGAAGGATTTGGTAACAAATAAGAGGTCGATGAATTTTGAAACAATTAAAGTCACTCCTTAAGTGAGTGAAATTGTGCATTCAACGTCTCCAAAATTGGAAGATCCCGGTGTGTCACATTCTCTTTTACCATTGGATGTGCTGAGTTTTATAAAACACTTTGTGATCTTGCGGAAAGTATCCATTTGATGTCCTATTCAGTTTTCAAGATTGATAGATTGTAGTTGATGGGTGCAAAATTGATTATCCACACAGATCATACAACACTTCATTATCTTATGAGCAAGAAAGATTCCAATGCCATGTTGATGAGATGGGTGCTCTTGTTTCAAAAGTTTGAAATTGACATCCGAATGAAAAGGAAGAGAAAACCAAGTGGCAGACCACTTGTCTCATTCGGATGAGGAGGGGAGGCCGCACGATGGCCTTGAAATCAAAGACTCCTTCCCCAACGAGCAGCTTTTGGCTATTTCAATGAAAAAGGATCCATGGTTTTCGGATCTAGCAGATTTTCTTATGAGTGGTATCATCTCGGATGAGTTCTATTCAAGCTAAAGGAAGAAGATCAAACGGTATTGTTAAGACTATTATTGGGATGGACCGTTCCTTTTACGAATTTGTGCAGATGGAGTGATTAGAAGATGTGTATTGGAGGAGGATCAATGTGAAATTCTTCGGGCTTGTCATTCTTGGCCATATGGTGGTCACCATGGTGGAGCAAGAAGGGCGACCAAAATGCTAAGTTGCAGTCTAGTGGGCCACTCTTTACAAAGATGCAAGTGATCAAGTCAAGAAAAGTGGTGAATGTCGAAGGGATGTAAAATCTCAAAGAAAAATAAAATGGCCCTCACAACCATTTTGGAGATTGATAGTTTCGATGTTTGTATTGACTTTATGGGTTCTTTTGTGAGTCCTTGTGGAAACACCTACATCTTGGTCGCGATTGATTATATGTCCAAATGTGTTGAGGTCGTTGTTATACGTAACAATGAGGCGGGAAGTGTGCTGGCATTCTTGAAGAAGAATATTTTCACACAGTTTGGTACTCCAAGGATATCATAAGTGATAGGGGGAGGGGTCATATTTTTGTAACAAAGCCTTCGACACCATAAATGCCAAGGATGGTGTTACTCATAAAGTCATGACTCCCTATAATCTACAAGCAATGGTCAAGTGGAAGTCTCCAACCGGGAGATAAAGAGTATTTTATTTTCAAAACACTGAATTCTATCAGAAGGGAATTGTCCAAGAAACTTAATGATGCTTAATGGGCATCTAGGATGGCTTAAAAAACACCAATCAGAATGTCTCCATATTGGTTAGTATTCGGAAAATCTTGTCATCTTCTACTGGAAATTGAGCACAAAACCATATGGGCTCTTATGTAGTTGAATCATGAGTGGGATGTTGACACTAACTTGAGGGTGGCACATTTGAATGAGTTGGATAAGTTTCGGTACGATGCATACACAAGTTCATCCCTATTCAAAGAAAAGATAAAATCTCTTCATGATAAGAAAATTTGGAACAAATAGTTCAAAGAGAGTGATCTTGTATTGTTGTTCAATACACGGTTGAGGATGTTTCCTGGGAAGTTGAAGTCAAAGTGGAGTGGCGCATTTGAAGTTGCGGGTATGACCCCATTTGGTGCATTGGACTTGAAATATAAATGAAGTTGTGGTACTTTGAGTCAATGGTCACTGGGTGAAGCATTATCTGAGAATATTTGGTGATGGCCACGTTGTGGCGGTGATTTATTTCAAGTGATGGCAATATACATGATGCCGCGACGTTAAATCAGGCATTTCTTAAGAGGCAACCCATATTTCTATTTCTTATTTTGTGGATAGAAGTTATTTTTGTGCTTACTCGATTTAAATTTATTGGAGGGATGAGTTTTCTTTACAATAATTGTGCTAAAAAAATTATCTATGGAAAGAAGTGCGGACCACACAATTGTGATTCCTAAAATAAAAGGGAATTATGACTGCATAATTGAAGTGTGGACCGCACAATTAAGTATGGAATGCACAATTATGGTTTCTACAAAAAGGGAACTGTGGCCGCACAAATTGGTAAGGGAAATTTCAAACTCTCGGAAGTTTGGTTTTTCAGAGAATAGACAAAGTGCAACCTCACATCAAAATATGCAGTCTTCAACAGAAATCTGCGGCCGCATCTCAAATTCTGCGGACCACGAATAAGGAAAGGCTTTTCATCCCCAGGAAATAGAGTGCAAACCGCAAAATCAATTCTATGGTCGCACTTGTCCCTTAGTCCCTTAGCTAGACCCATCCTATATAAATAGTAGGTCTAAAACATTGAAAGCATTTGGTGAATCATATTCTATATACAGTTTAACTTTTTTGATCACTCATTTTCATGACCTCATATCTGGTATGCTCCAATTAATTGTATAATTTTACAATTTTTAGTTTAATTTACAATTTGCTAGTTTGTTTAGGCCACTTGTCATTAGAAGTCAAATTTACAACCGCGTGGGGTTTAAATTATGTTAGGTCAACTGATCATTTCTCTATTGGGAGTGGGTAACTTGATTTTCATGCTTTAATGTTAATACCATGTCAAATTTATGCAAAACTTGTTAATTTTAGAACCCTGTTCGTGAAAGTTTTGAAATCTACGGTCGTGCAAGAAATTGTGTCGTCCGCCGATTGTGAGATTTGTGTTCATTAGGAAAAATTGATTTTTATATCATGCCTCGAACATGGGGGTCTATCCGTGCGTACCAACTTGCGACTAAGGAACTCTAAACATATAATTTTATACTTTGGCCACGGAGTCACATTGCAACACAATTTACGAAGCAAAATATAAAATTGAATGAAAACTAACACTGATTAAACGTCAATGTATAGCTGGGCCGGCAAGTCCTCATAACAACTACAATTGACAAACCAACAAAATATATACACAAGTCCTACAAGCCTAACATACTGCACTAACTTGACAGGATATGGCTACAAGCCTCTACTTATGGATGTAGCGTGATCGAAATAGGTTCCCGAACTACCCATAACTTATGTACATATATACACAAGATGTAAAGAAAACTTCTAGACACGGCATCTCCGAAGGACGTGGATTTTACCAATTAATTTCAACTCGAGCAACACCTACTAAGAGGTCTACCTGTCTATCTATCTGAACCTCCATGCATGAATTGAAGCATCACTAGAAAGAGGGATGTCAGTACGAAATATTGCACCAAGTAATAAAGGCAATAAAAAAAACTGAAAGCTAAAACTGAACTGATAATATAATAATTGAAATAACTGGGAGTCAAAGATAATCTGAAGATATGCTTACATATTGATAGTAACTCAACTCTCTCAATATCGTAAAAATAGTTTTCTGACCCTATAAGGCTCGGTATATATATAAATGCTCTGCCATAGTAGACTCGCTCATAGGCGTTCGGCCGTACTAGGCTTTGTAACTCGGCCAACTAGGTTCGCTCATAAATGCTCGACCACAGTAGGTTCGGTATATAACTTACCATCTAATCAGAGGTTTCCCAATAGGGTCCTGCCCACCGATTATAGCTCGATGGTATGTATATATATATTCTCTCTTGACTTGAAGGAGATAATACTTTATTGAATATAATGTCTCGATAAGGGAGAATACTGTAACTTATGAGACTATGATAATGTACATAAATTCGGGAGTATGAACTTCTCTTAATGCTTCGCTATCAAATACTTGTAACTATGAGATCATACCGATATGGAGGAAGGACTTTTCCTGAACATACCTGGAGTATGGAAAAATCCGTATAATATTCTTGGGAAAGATTGCACCATATTCCCTTATAATAAAAACATCTCGTTACTATTATAATATGGAGTCTCGTATTAATTTCCAAATCCCCTCACCTTCGTTTTTGGTCTTTCCTTTCTGTATAACTCATTCCAAATGAATTTGATATTAATTCAAGATAAGTGTATGGATGGCTATCGTTCTTAGCTTTGCCTTTTTGTATAACTCCCTTACCAAATGAACTTTGATATTAATCCAAGGTAAGTGTAGGGAACACTATCGTTCTTGGTTTTGCCTTTTTGTATAACTCCATTACCAAATGAACTTTGATATTAATTCAAGACAAGTGTAGGGATGACTAATAGGACTTCTATTTCTACGTGTTTGCAAGTAGTGTCTTAGAATTTTATCCATGTGTCGTCTTAATTGATTGTAAAAAGTCACGAGTCCTTAACAAATCTTCCTCCACTTACTGCCAAGTGGGTTGGAGGGGGTTGTCTAGCCCTATTATTAGCCACATATCCTTAATTACATGGTTAATCTCCCATTAAACCCATAATTAACCAATACCTGTATAATTAAGAATTATCTCAAACTACATAAAATACTACTCATTTTTAATACACCTTATACACCACACTATCATGGTCATATGGTACATTATATGACACTAGTCCTTAAATATGGAGTATTATAGCTTGGACCGTATTTTATCAAAAATTACCAAACATCAACGAAACTACTTTTCTTCTTTTTGCCTACTCTCTCTCTAGCACGAATTTTTTCATCACGTGTTTGAAATAACATAATGCTTATAATTCGAAATAACTTATTCCCGAACTTATGCAGATTAACATATGATGAAACTTTACATCTGAAAAAGCGAGATGTAACATCCTTTCCCCCTTGGAAACATTCATCCCCGGAAGTTTATTCTTAGAGACTTTTGGGAAACTTTTGCTATAGTCTCCTCCATATACTAGATTAAGACTAAACTATACAAAATAAGAAAACATACTATACATGTCACACATGGCCCCAATCTACAAATAGCAACAGTTGGACTCACATAGTTGTATTGTAAGTTCTAAAGGTAAAACATATAAGAGCATACCTGACAACCTATTGGCCAGAATAAAGCCGTCTTGAGGTATCCTACCTCAAGCCATATCATCAATTTGAAATAGGTGGGGGAATTTAGACTTTATTTCTTCCTCCTCTTCCCACGTAATCTCTTCCACATTATTGTTTCTCCATAAAACCTTCACGGAGGCTACCTCCTTATTCTGTAGCTTGCGGATTTTTTTTGTCTAGGATGAAAATCGAAATTTCCTCATATGACAGTCTTTGATAATCTGTACATCATCTGTGGGCACCACTCAGGTAGAATGTCTAATGCCCTTCCGTAGCATAGATATGTGAAAAACCGGTTGGATAGACTCTAATTCTGAGGAAAATTGTAACTCATAAGCTACTTCGACCACTCTCCAAATGATCTTATGGTGCACAATATATCATGGGTTAAGCTTGCCTTTCTTGCCAAACCTCATCATCGCCTTCGTAGGTGACACTTTTAAGAATACCAAGTCATTAACCCCGAACTCAAAGTCTTGTTACCATACGTCAAAATAAGATTTCTGATGACTCTAGGCTCTTAACTCTCACTCCCATTTCAATATGGGGATCTCTATAGACTGCATTAGCCCTCTAGGATTCTGGTGCTCTACCTTAACCTGCTAGTAACTACGACACTAAGTGATAACTCAACATTGTTCTTCTTCATATGAATTGAGTTCCACGAGTAATGTGCCTCTGACATTTTCTTGTCTCGTAGCCCTGTTATATTTGGAACATGCAAACGAGCCCTATTTTTGAGAAAATCATCTTTCTTAAGCTCCAGCAACGGCTTCTACTACTGCAGATCTCGCTCTCTCATAGACCAACTTTGGGTCCTCGTACATATTTAGCTATGAGAGATGATTTTGCAGTACTTTGGAGTATAAATCCATCATCACCGGAGTTACTTACAAAACCCCAAATAAGCCAATTGATGAAATCTCTAGTTAATTGTCTTTTCTAGGTCTCTACATGTGCTATGCTACCGATAGATTAGCGACTTAAGGGATGTTCTACTACATTAGCTTTGCCTGGATGATAGTGAATATTAACATCATAATCTTTCACTAACTCAGTCTATCGCCTCTGTAAGAAATTCATTTCTTTTGTTATTGAAGATATATTGCAGGATTTTATGATATGTAAATACATCAACATGAACGCAATAAAAATAATGCCGCCATATTTTAACTGCATGGACAACTGCAGCTAACTCGAGGTCATGGGTCGGATATTTCCACTTGTACTTTCTTAATTGGCTTGAAACATACATAATTACCTTCTCATGTTCCATAAGGAAAGATCCTAACAAGTCACCTAAGGAATCATAATACACAGAATAACCATTTGGACTCCTTGGAAGTGTTAGAACTGACACTGAGGTCAACCTATTCTTAAGATCTTGGAAACTCGACTTACAAGCCTCTTTCCATTTAAGCTTAGTTTCTTTCTGCGTCAACTTCATCAATGTTGCTGAAAGGGAAGAAAAACCCTCTACAAACCTCTAATAGTATCCTGCTAAGCCTAGAAAGGTACGAACCTCTGTCGGAGTGCTAGGTCTAGGATTGGATTTCACAGCCTCAATCTTATGAGTGTTCATATTTATATCTCCATTAGATACAAAGTTCTCCAAGAATGCAACAGACTTCAACCAGAACTATTTAGGAAGCCTAGCATATGATTTACTATCACAGAGGGTTTGGGGTACCTCTCAGAGGTGGTCTGCATGCTCATCCTCTGAACATGAATAAACAAGACTATCATCAATAAATACTATCATTAATAGATCTATAAATGGCTGGAATAGGCTATTCATCAACTCCATGAATAAGAAAGGTGCATTCGTCTACGCGAAGGACATGACAAGGAACTCAAAGTGGCCATATTGCGTCTTGAAGGCTGTCTTAGGAATATCTTTATCCTGAACTCTGACTTGATGGTACCCCGAACTCAAATCTATCTTTGAAAAAAATCTAGCTACCTGCAACTGGTCAAACAAGTTATATATCCTTAGAAATGGATACTATTCTAAATTGTTACCTTGTTCAGCTTCCTATAATCAATACACATCGTATGCAAGTCGTCTTTCTTCAGTACAAACAGTACAGATGTACCCCAATGTGAGGTACTAGACCTGATAAAACCTTTCTCCAAAAAAACTTTTAACTGCACCTTCAACTTCTTCTAATTGGCAGATACCATTCTATAAAGAGGGACATATATTGGTTAAGTTTCCGGAAGCAAATCGTTGCCAAAACTAATCTCTTTCTGTGGAGAAATATCTACAAGTTCATCAAGAAATGCATCTGCGTCCTCTTTGACAACTAGAATCGACTAAAGGGTATATATCTCAGCATTTGCATCTTTAACTTGAACAATATAATAAATGCGCCTTTTTGCGATCATTTTCCCCGCCTTCAGATATGAAATAAACATACCTTTGGGTTGTGCTATGTTACCTACCTTTTCAAGGACTTGCTCACCTAGAAAATGAAATCTAGTTGTCTTTGCTCAAAAATCAACTATGGCAGAGCAAGCTACCAACCATTCCATGCCCATGATAGCATCAAAATCCAACATCTCTACATCAACTAGGTTGGATTAGTTCTGACGACCAATAACTAACATAGTACAACTTTGGTAAACTCGTCTAGCAATAATCAGTTCTCCAACTGGTATAACACAAAAAGAATCAAATAGTATTTGAGGCACTATGCCAAACTTTCTCGTGACAAATAGGATAAAACACGATAAAGTAATTCCTGGGTCTATCAATTCATAAGCATTGGGAGAAAAAGTGGTCAACATACATGTCACAACGTCTAGTGAAGACTCTTGATCCTGTCGATTAGCTGAAGCATAGCTACAAATCTTGTTACAACCTGAACTGGAACCTCTACCTTTTCCTATGCTTCTACCAGCCGAAGACTGAACCTTGTTCCCCGAAAGATCCACAGATAGATGACCTCGTTGCTGAATTTGTCGGTTGTGCCATACCCCCATAACCTCTATTTGGGAAATCTCATATCATATGCCCTGAATGTCCACATGTATAACAAGCATAGAAGCTGGCTCGACATTGTCCCAACTTTCCTCTACCATAGATGATAACATCGTGGTAGAAATGACTATGTTTTTCCTTGACACTCCCTGTCTCTACAAACCTGTTGCCCATGAGCTTTCAAGTGCTCTTGAATCAGAATAGTGGTAATACCTATAAGTGAGGTGGCGGAGGTCTAGGTGGCCGTTTAAAATAGAGGGGCATATAACTACTCCGAGACTGCTATTGAGACCTAGCAAATCTCATCCCCTTACGCTGTTCTGACATAGTCCTCTCTGTGCGCTACCGTCGTGCCTAACCTTTCTATGTTATAGGTAAATGCCTGAATCTAGGAGATATCCATACTATACGCAATTCAGCAGTGGCACATTCCTCTGACAACTCGGGGGCCAACCCTGCCATAAACCTTTGAATCTTGTCTTTCATAGTAGCTACTATGGATGGTGCATATATGGCAGATGAGTCATATTAGTGACTATATTATCGAACACTTATATTGCCTTGCTTGAGGGCTAAAAGCTGATCGACTCGAGCCTGTGAGATCTCCCGAGGTAAGTACTAGTCAAGGAAGGCATTCGAAAAATTCTCTCAAACAGATGGAGGTGCATCACGTCCCTTGGACCTTTCCCATCCCTCGTAGAAAAGGATGGCTATATCTCAGAGTCGAAAAGGTGCTAGCTCAACTGCTTCTTTCAAGGTGGCATTTATAACTCCAAATATCCTGTGAAGAAAATGTATGAAATCCTAGAGGTCCTCCCTCTTATCTGTCCTCGTGAACTCTGGGGGCTTCAAAGCAATAAACCACCGGACCCCTGAACTCCCAAACCCCTCAGAAGATCCTGTACTAGCATATTCCCTAGCCTGTTGCTGGATAGCTACCAACTGTTTCAACAAATGTACTGCATTCCTCAAGTCGTGATCTGATGGAAGTAGAGGGGGAACTGGATGTGAGATCTCCCAAGGAATCTCCTCAGGTGGCGGAGCACTCGATAATGGCTCAGTAGAGCTCTCTCCCTAGGCCTCCGATTAGGCCCCATATACTAGGGGTACCCTACTGGTCCACTCACCTAATGTTGTATATATCCTCTGACTGGTCGTAGTCTTCCTTGTCACCGTCATTTGTGCATGCAAAGGGCAACACAAAAGTTTAATTCAATTTTTTGATAACTTAAATCTATGTCACAATTTAGATTTCGAAGAAGGGTAACCAACTCCTAAGTGCTTTGTAGTACCATGCTTATATAATATGGTTCACAATACAACTATAAACAAGACCCTATGTAACTTATAGACTCCCTAGGACATAATTAATCTGATACTTTTTTGTCATGCCTCGAATGTGGAGGGGGGGAGAGGGCGAAACCGGTGCCCGGTGCCTCACCTATCCTAGCATACCAACTTGCAACTAAGGGACTCTGAACATATAATGTCATACTTTGGCCATGGAGTCACACTCCAAGACAAGTTGCGAAGCAAAATTTAAACCAAAAGGAAACTAACACTAACTAACCATCAGTATAAGGATGAGCCGACATGATCGTTATTACAACTACAACAAACTAACCAAAAAAATAAACATACAATGCCTACAAGCCTAACATACTGCATTAACTGATAGGATATGTCTACAAGCCTTTACCGATGGATGTAGCATGATCAGAACAAGGCGCCGACCTACCCATAACCTATGTACATATATACACAAGATGTACACCAAATATTTATACCCAACAACTCCAAAGGACATGTAGCTTACCAATAAAGTTTAACTGGCAACACCTACTAAGGAGGTCTACCCGTTAGTCTGTATGTACCAGCATGCATAGAATGCAACATCCCAATACAGAGGCACGTTACTATGAAACAATGTACTTAGTATGCAAGTCAATAAAATAAAAGCCAAAACTTAATTGATTATATTGTATACACCAAAATTGGAGGGTCTGTTTTCTTGTTATTGAGCTACTTCGGAAGGTCACCTCAAAGACTCGAGGCTACAACTGAATATCCTCCCTTGAGAGTCGTTGATAACCGACTCTAGGATGATGCAAAACCATGACTATGTTGAAGATGGACAGTTCCCAAGGCGCACCACTAACACTGACAAAGCCTAGCCGGTCTACTCTTAACCCAAATAAGGGTATCATTTCTAGTTGTCCCATCCCACATCTTTACAATTAATGCCTTTTGTACTATGTAGGGACTCCCCTCATATATAAAGGGATCCTTATAGAAGAACATTCTTTTTTCTCTCTATCATATTCTCTTGATATTATTGCTCTCATTTATTTTGGTCATACTTGTTATTCATTTATTCCTTATCATTGGCAATAAAAATCCTTCGTTTATTATCTTGCAACTATTAGCCCTACCCTGATTGTCCATAATAAAGCGAGCTTGATCCCTGAGAATTGACCTCGGGGTCCCGTATTGGTCACCCTGAGGCCACGATTAGCTAGACCACCAGTATTATTATAACTCTATTTTAGCTCACATTTTGTCCCTAAACTTCATACAAATAGCATCATCCGTTTAGACAACTAGCATAAACATAGATCACGTATTTTTAGAGTCCCATCATTAAATTTATTTATTTTTACCATTTTCATGGTAGACAATTTGGCGCCTACCGTGGGACTAAAAAAGAGTGATTATTTTCTTGTTGGTTTAATCATATAATTCTTTCACACTTTTTCTTGTGAAGGATCATCGGTTTCAGGGTAAAACATCTGATTTAGTAAACAACAATATTGAGAATCACGAAGAAAATGGTATGGCTGTTCTAGGTGTTGGTGAGCTAGCACAAAATATTAAGAATGTGCCAGGACCGATTACAACATATGGAATCTCATGCGACGCTTGACACGTCGAAATAATCTCCCACACTAACAAGAGCATACACCAAGGCGACCAACAAGAAGCCCAAAAAACCTAGCTCGGGAAAAAAGGGATGTTAGCCTTCAAGTTATATTTGAAATGTTGTAGGCACAAAAGCTTGCTATTGCCCAGCTTCAAATTCACAAGAGGACTCTTAGCATGGTAGCACCGGGGACAGCTCCCCCGGCCGAACAGGTACCAAAGAGGTCAAGAAATAATGGGTCGATAGACGATCCTACCATCGTAAAGATACTCGAAGACCTCAATAGAAAGATTGAATCTAGAAAAAAATGACAGAAGATAATGATAAGAAAGCCGAGACATACAACTCAAGGGTCTACCAAATTCAAGGAGCGCCCTCGATATTGAAAGGCGTGGACTCGATGAAATTCGTGTAGAAGATGTTCCCATAGGAAGCTGCCCTGAAACCCATTCCGAGGAAGTTCAGAATGTTGGAACTTCTAATATACAATGGAAATTTCTACCCTTATTAGCATGTTACTGCATACACCAAATAGTAAAAGGCAACAACATGAAGGAAGACGAGATCAGGATTGTCCTGCGAAATTTTTTTGGATAAACATGTTCTAAAGGGGCGATGATGTGGTATCATAAATTTGCCCCAAACTCTATAGGATTATTTGCCATATTGGCAGATTCCTTCATAAAGGCGCATGCGGGGCCATCAAGGTGGCCACCAGGAAATTCGACATCTTTAAAATCAAGCAGAGGGAGAATGAACTGCTGCGGGAATTTGTGTCCCAATTTCAAATAGAAAGAATGGAACTACAATCGGTGACTGACATATAAGTGGTATAGTCCTTTACTCAATGTATGAATGAACAATGCTTTGTAGCCACGAACCAGCTGAAAGAGAACCTGGTCATGTATCCCACCATGAATAGGTCGGACGTTTATAACCAATACCAGTCAAAAATCAGGGTCGAGGACGATCAGCTGGGGGGCCCTCGGGCTTGGTATACCCAAGAAGATCTCGTTGAGATGGAGCCTAAGCTATTGAAATTAAGATATTAGTCGTACATCTATGACTAAAGGAACGCATAAAGGCGTAACCCACCTCAAAATGGCCGAATGATAGACTGAGGACAGAATCCTTGGGGACTCATCAACTGAGCCAGATTCGCTAGGAATATAGGATCAGTAGAGGCACCTCGCCTGTTAGATTATAACTTCAATGTCGATATATCGGACATTGTCTTTTCCATCAGCAAAATCAAAGACGTCAAGTGGCCCAAGCTTATGCAATCGGATCTTTTGCAAAGAAACCATAACCTATAGTGTGAATTCCATAACACACATGGCCACACGATCAAATATTGCCATCAGCTTCGAGAGGAATTAACTAGGCTACTCAAAATAGGCCACCTTATAAAATTTTAAAAGCAGCCGGGCAAAACATTAGATATGGGTAAGAGAGGCGGCAAAGAAGAACAAAGAGAACGAGCCACAACATGTTATCGACATGATCTTGGGAGGCGTCAATGCTCCCCAAGAGACCGTGATGAGAAAGACAAATATATCCATCACTAGAGAAAAGCGAACTCAGGGGTACATACTCAAGGATGCATTAAAGTTCAGCAAGGAAGACACTAGTACCTTGTCTCAGCCTCACAATGATGCACTGGTAGTCTCTTTCCTCTTAAATACATTGCAAATAAAATTTATACCCGTGGATCCAGGTAGATCGGCAAACATCATTAGGTTGAGGGTTATAGAGAAGCTCGAACTGCTAAAGAATGAAATGATAAATCACTCTCCTGGTCAGTGTGGCCGTCACAACCCATAATGTCAAATTTCACGTCAGCTAAGGGGACATAAGGTCATGACCGTGGATACATCGCATGATAGCAATACCATCCACCCTCCACCGTTGAAATTCCTAACGAAGGATGGGATTAAAACCGTCTACGGGGAACAAAACTTGGCAATAGAAATGTTTGCGGTGCATGACGTGGGACCAACACCAACATCTCCACTCTCGAATGAATCAAAGTGCAAGCAAACTACATCATCTGCTAAGCGTGATTAAACATAGTAGAGGGTTGTATCATATCCTCATTACAATTGACAAAGACATATTAAACCTCGAAACATCATCGGTGCGTCCCACACTATTGTATAATTATCTTCCTTTCAATTATATATTTTAATACTAACCGTCATGCAGGCACCCGATCAAAACAACCGAAGCTCTTCCTAACCCGAAGGCTTTAGGTTTAGAAAGCATGCATTGTACTCTTTTCATTCGGCTTGGTTTTATCCCGAGAAGGGTTTTATTGTAAACAAGGCAACAACTATATGCTACCTAAGGAAGATCCAAACAAATGTTTGAGGCTTCTTTTGAAATCAACCTAGAACGCTGGAGGACATCCCGTCGGAAAGGCCAAAAAATGTCAAATGGGCCTTAATAGGACAACGACGTACCAGGATAAACGATTGAATGAGTTGTGTCTGTATAATCGGCCCCTGATTGCGGAGACATATGTACTTGTGTAGAGTAATCAAAGAATACCATTATCAAAAAATCTCATACTCCAAAGGATATTCAGTATTTTCACAAAAACAATTCCTCCATCAAAACGTCTCGAGCACTCGGGTACTGGCATCGACAATTCAACACCTTAATGACCTCTAGGCCAGGACTCAAAACTAATATGCCCTAAACAAGGCGAAATGAAAATCACGAAACATCTCCAAAGCCGAAAATGCCCTGAATATTTGGGGACTAGCGTCAAAATATCAAAAATGTATGACCTCAATGTCGTGATCTCTTCAATTGTAAGTTGTCTATGAGGTAATACAAAATCTACAACTTATGGCTTCCGAGCCAAGGTACCCTTGCTGACTCGGGGACTGTCGCCACTCGCGATACATTAAAAAATCCGAGGCCATAAGACCCAGAGCGGGCAGACTCAGTCTCGTAGGACATGCATGAGGCAGCAACAAAAACAATAAGACCTCAAGCAAGGCATGAACAATGCTTGTACAAAGTATCCAAAACTTTAAGACCTCAAGCAAGGCATCAACAATGCTTATACCAAGCATGAATAATTGTAAGACCTCAAAGTCATGTAAAATATGTAAGACCTTGCTACAGACATAAACTCGATCCTGAAGTTTAGGATATATATCAAACTTGTAAGACCCCAAAAAAGTCATAGCGTAGATATAAACACCTAAACTACTTCGCTCTAGACAGAAGTGGCTCCGGCCTAGGACAAATGACTACGGTCATACAACTGTACCAGCCAAACTAATGAGACTCGAGGACTGCCAACTTTTACTGTAAAATCATAGGCCATTGCTTCGAACCTATTTCGAAAAAAACGAATTAAACAAGTTACCCTCAGCATAGGCAAAAGAGCTTTGAGTATGTAAGCCCCAAATCATAGACTTCGAGCTACTCAGCCTCTGAGCCAAACTTTCTGAGGTGCTCCAACATCGCCGCAAAACTACTTGGAATCAGGGTTCTCCTAAACTGATAACGGGTCAGGGAAGAAATAATTGAAAAGTCCTTAACGAAAGGAAAATAAAGCCAATAAAAGGTTGCTTTGACCCAAAGCATAAGAGTTATTGTCGCCAACTTACATTAAAAGGCCGCTTTGGACAAAAACATAAGAGCCGTTATTTCCATCTAACAATAAAAGGCTGCATCGGCCCAAAGCATAAGAGCCATCGTCGCCAGCTCGCACAAACATGGAATCTTGAGGGTCGATTTACCTCAAGTAAAAAACCGATCTGGAGACTAAACCCAAAATAGTTAACTACATATGCCTCAGGGAAAAGTGTAAGAGCCGTTGTCGCCAGCCTAACGAGCTTTAGGGCCACGTACATAAAAGACTGCTCATATCGAAGGTGTAAGAGCCAATCTTTCTAGCCCACGCCAAACATAAATGCTTGAGGGTCAAATGGGCTTGATTTGGAATCCAACTCAGAGGCCAAACCCAAAATAGTTAAGGAAAAGTATATGAGCCCAAATTCCAACTTATACTAATAGTCGCATCAATCGAGCACGCAAGAGCCCTCGGGCCAGACTAATGATCCTCAGGGGCGTATCATGAATCTATGGATTTTCACCGACTCTAAGACCAGTTCATCTGGCCAAATTCGAGATAGAAAGGGGTACAGGAGAGGTAAAGCCACAGTGTTTTCTTTGATCACATGTGCGAAAAGATACATTCTCCATCTACTAATATGATTTGAAAATGCTACATTAAAAATGGAAATATATACACTCTACCCCTGGGAGCTACAGCCTACAGGTCATATCTTTACTCTCCTCAGTGTCAGACAAAAGCAATCGAGTATCGACCTCGTCCACCCTCACTCGTGCCAACTCTTCCGAGAGGAGAAAATCCATAGCATGGATCTCCTCGAGAATTTTTCTTCGAGACTTGTAAGAAGCATGTTTTTTATCCTCTCCTCGCGATCGAGGATCCTCCTCAACTTGTATTGAGCATCGGTAGTGTAATGCAGAGAAATCACTATCTCCTGATCAACCGTAGTTTTACTCAGTGCTACTCTAGTTCGGGCATCAACGATGACAGCCATGACCTTCGAAAGCTCAAATTTGAGCCTCATGATTATATCCACTTGAACCAAGGAATTATCGCAAGCTAAATGAGTTGAACCTCGAAGGCAATAACTTTAGCCAAGGTATCCTTCTTCTCTGTAGTATGAGCCTCTGCCCGAGCTCTTAGCTCATCACAACTATTCTTGACTCGGTTAATTTCATCCCGATGGCATTCTAGCGCTTTCATCTTTTTATGCAACTAGGATTGATGAAGTGTTACCCTTAGGCGCAAAAAGGTGGAAAACGCACACATCCGGGACAAACAATTACCTGCTCCATCAAGTAGCTCTCGTAATTCGAGCTCCGCCATGCCCATATTGCAAGTGTGCCAACTCAACTTCCTTTTCCTCACAAAGGAGCTTAAGAGATCTATCTTTTATCGAGGGATTTCTGGAGCCTAGCTCAATGATGGAGCAGCTCGGACCTAATCCTGTTATAAGCCTGCAAAAGAAAACTCGATAAGGATAGAAAGACACGGGATTCAAAAGGCCAACGTCGAAACTCACAGTGAAGTGAAGCCGACGAACTTTGTCGAAGGCCATGGGAAAATCTATTAATCTAGTCCCCTCGGACCTGGAATAAGCGACTCCGGTCTAGGAACGGTCTCTCGGAGAGACCACGTATCCAGAATCACGAACTATGGGCACGGGGGGCTTAAATAGCGTTCCTATCACAAAGCCATGGCCGTATTTTTCATTGCTCTGAGCGCTATCACCCTAAGAATGCATATACCGCTTATATTTGTCATTATTTAGACAAGGATATTGCAATCCCTCCCCCTCTACAGAGGAGCACAGCCTCACCTCAAAAGGCTCTCCAATACACACCAAGATTAATACGCAAAACAGGAAAATGTCTCTCCAAATGAATAAAGGATAAGGAAAAGGTAACACAAACACACACCATGATGTTTCGCCTAAACATACCCCAGCACAAAGTTCACCACTTGCGTTCATGGTATGTCGAGTGGGTCGCCATCTTCCGGACCAAAACAGGTAGATCAGGAACATCACCTGGCACCCGTGAAACCGCTACAGTAAAGGAAAAAACACGATTACAAAACTAATATTCAAATTAGAGAATGCATGGGATGTACCACTTATGTGAATAGTTCCATTCCTCGGGGAATGACATAAGTTCCACAGGGATAAAGTTAGTAGTAAAGACTCGAACGAACAGACTCATACACTCTGAATCTCCATCTTCTTCATAGTTAACAATGAAGGGCGTGGTCGACTGACACCGCAAGGTTAGAAGACCCCGATAGTGAAAGGGCTGATACAACCAAATGAGATGACTGAGGGTTAATTCAATAACCGCCTTCGCTACAAAGAACCTTATCATCAATAATACTCGCCAAAAACGAAGGACGTATCAAGGTAATACAATATTTTAAACAGCAATCAAGAACAATCCGATCGAGGAGGCCCAATACGAAAGGATACGTGTACACATTCAAGAATCCATCAACATGATCCAAGATGCCCTCATCTAGGGAAATAGTCTGTAACACTGCTCCCTCCCCAATCCGCAGTCTCTCTTTACTAACACAAGGTGCCTCTCTCATATTGAAGAAATAATAATCAAGGTAGAATCTTTTTTTATCATGAGCAATGGTATAAAAATTCTCCCATCACTACCGAACAAGTCCCGATGTATCAATCATGGCTATGGCAAGACTAGAGAACTTAAGAGGGAAACTATGCAAATGCTTCAATACTGAGGTAATGAATGGCTCAATGACGAAACAAGAGGATAACAATATAAAATGGTATGATCCCTGGAGGGCCGGAGGCAGCCCTATACCTGGAAATAAAAAGCAGTGACCCGCCTGCCCAAGAAGCTGACAACATTGTTGCTAATCTTGAGGTGGTACCCGACCTCGAGGATCTCCATCTAAGATAAGACAGCTCCATAAAGATAAGGGCATCATCTCCAATCTTGACGTTGTACCAGATCTCAAGGATCTCCATCTAAAAAAAGATATCTCCAAAAAGCTAACGACATCGTTTCTAACTCCGAGGTGGTACCTTGACGGGAGGATCTCTATCTAAAAGAAGATATCTCCAAGAAGCTAATTGCATTGTTGCCAACCCCGAGGTGGTACTTGACCTCGAGGATCTCCATTTAAAAGAAGATAGATCGAAGAAGCTAATAACATCGTTTCCAACCCTGTGGTAGCCGACCTCAAGGATTTCCATCTAAAGAAATAACCCTAACACGCTAACGGCATCATCGCCAATCCCAAGGTGTTACGTGACCTCAAAGACCTCTATCAAAGAAAGGAATTGGGCTCCAAAAATCCAATGACATCGTTACAAGTCTCGAGGTGATGCCTGACCCAGGGGACTTTTGCCAAAAGGGAATTAGGCCCCAAGGAAATAAACATTCGAGCTCCACCCGTATAGGCTTGTCCTTGAGATACTATCTCAGCTCAGACAAACCCTTCTCCAGGATCTATGCAGAGTGCCTTAAGGATACCTATTCTGAGTTCAAAGCAAGTTTCCAGGTGGTCCGAGTTAATAGGAACCTCCACTCGGTGACTACCCACAAAAGTTCAAAAGCCATTCTCTTTCCACTGACCTCCATGCAAATTTATCCTTAAAGGATATCATGAGGCCAAAGTGGTAACTCACGATTTTAAGGCATTAAGCATTACATTCATTGAACTTGAAGTAAGGGGTCTGAAGACCAGGGCTTATCGACTCTGTCCGGGCTTGATATTGGCGCTGACCGGTAGAGCTATACATTCGGAATCTTCATAGACATAAATAAAATAGACAACAACATGTGTGAAAGAGAAAAGTAAATAAAAAATCTTTGTATTCATATATGTTTTATTACAACAGCCCGCATGGGTTCCTTATATATGATTACATAACCCCGCAAGGGATCCTTACACATAATCGAATAAGCAAAAGGGTATACATATAGCAAAAGCCAAAAAGATGGCCTACTCTCAAAGGTGCAACCTCGGTAGCAACATCTTCGGATAGCATCCCTTCAGGTTTACAACCTCAAAGACAATATCTTCCAAGCGTTATCCCCTCAGGAGTCTCATCTCGACCTTCCAAGATGGCTTATTCAAAAGGAAAGATGTAGAAGGGGAAAGCGATGGGGAAGAGCAAAGTCAAGAAGTAGGGGCCGAAAGGGGTGAAGAGGTGGCTAGGTGAAAAATCTGGCTAGTGTGAACATCGCCAGCACTACTATTATAAATCCACTTCTTGGGACATTGCCCCAACGTCTATAGTATCACCACACCCCAAGGAAATAAAAGAGGGTGTAGTGCACAAGGCCGGAAGAGGAGGGTAAGCAGCTTAGTAAAGTATGATTACCCTCGTGAGCAGTGGTATATAATCCAAACATAGTCCATAGACAGGAGAGATCGACATCCTTTTCTCATAATCTTGGAACAACAAAAACAACAACGATGACAAGAGAACAACAAAGAAACATCAAAATCCTGCTCGACTGAGGGATGTCCAAGAGGTAGGGCTTGGTAGTGTCGATAGAAGCACCACCATACGATCACGAGGCCATGGGCCTCAAACATGGTGGACGATAGTGGATAAGGATGGAAAAAATAAAAGGTAGGGTAAGATATGTGAAGGCACTTAGATGAAAGGCTAAACCTAGGAGGCTCCCATTTATAGGAATGATGGTAGCATAGCCGATGTCGCCATTATTTTCGAAAGGCGTAACGGCACGCACAGTTACTACATCTTTTGGAGTCGAATCGACGGCGACATTATTGCTGTAATGAGCAAAAAATCATAACACTTCAAATGATTTTGAAAAAGAAAAATGACTGAAAACTTTTGGCTATCGCGAAGGCTTACGTCATGAGTTGGCACCATCAGTATGATGCCATCATAGGAATCTCGAAGAGTCGAGAATCAAATTTGTTTCTTATTGATTCTCTCTAAAAATAGAGGGACTGTCAGTATACGACAAAATCAGAGGGTCCATTTTCTTGACATCGAGCTACTTCAGAAAATCACCTCGAATGCTCGAGGCCATAGCTGAATATCCTCCTTTGAGGGTTGTTAACACCTTACGCTAGGATGATGCAAATCGTGACTATGATGAAGATCGAGAGTTCCCAAGGCACAACGCTAGGCCTGACAGAGCCTAGCCGTCTTATGATGAACCCGAATCAGGGTGTCATGTGTAGTTTGTCTTATTCCACATCTTTACAATTTATTCTTTTTGTACTATGTAGGGACTCCCCTCCTATATAAAGGGGATTCTTGTCATTTTTAAAGTTTTGTTGCTCCAATTACTCCACACAAAATATAGAAGAACATTTTCTTTTATCTCTAACATATTCTCTTGATAGTATTGCTCTTGATTATTGTGTACATATTTTTTCTTCATTTATTGATTATCATTGGCCATAAAAGCCTTCGTAGATTATCTTGCAACTATTAGTCCTACCCTAATTTCCCTTAATAGCTCGAGTTCGAGACTCGAAATCGACCTCGAGGTCCCGTATCAGTCAGCCCGAGGCCCCGATTAGCTAGCTTACGGGTTTGATTATAACTCTATTTTAGCTCACATTTCGTCCGTCAACTTCATACACATAGCATCATCCGCATAAACAACTAGCATAAAAATAGATCACATATTTTTAGAGTCCCACCAACAAATATAAATATTATTACCATTTTCACAGTAAAAAATATAATAGGTGAAGTAACCAGGAGACAGAGATAATCTAATGATGCGCTTACCTGCTAATACTTACTTAACTCTCTCAATATAGTAAAAATAGTTGTCTGACCATATAAGTCTTGGTATATATATAACTGCTTTGCCGTTGTAGGCTTGCTCATAGGCGCTCGGCCATACTAGGTTCCGTATCTCATCCTCTGGGCTCGTTCATAGGTGCTCGACCACAGTAGGCTCGGCATATAACTTACCACCTTTTCAGTATATATATATATATATATATATATATATATATATATATATATATATATATATATATATATATATGCAACCTCGTCTCTCTTGACTAGAAAGAGACAACATGCAATTGAATATAAAGTCGATAAGGTAGAATAATGTAACTTATGAGACTAGGATAATGTATATAAATTCAGGAGTATGAACTTCTGTTTATATATATAACTTCATCTCTCTTGACTGGAAGTAGAAAATACTCAATTTAATGTAAAGCTGATAAGGGAGAATACTGTAACTTATGAGACCAGGGTAATGTATATAAATTCATGAGTATGAACTTCTCTTTGTGCCTCGTTATCAAACACATGAAATTACGTGATCATGCCAAAATTTAGGAAGGGCTTAGCCTTAAATTATAATATGGAATAGAATAATCCTATTGCTATTATAATATGGAGTCTCGTATTAATTTCAAAATCCCCACACCTTCTTTCTTGGCTTTTCCTTTATGTAAAAGTCCCGTACCAAATAAACTTTGATACTAATTCAAGATGTATACAGCAAAATTGGAGGGACCAATTTCCCGTCATCAAGGCACTTCGGAAGATTGCCTCGAAGCCTCGAGGCTGCAAAGATGTGCTCTAGTATTTCTCTTCAGAGCTTGTTGTCACCCGGTATTCAAAGAATATTGGCCAAGACTAGAGTAAAAATGGGGGGTCCTCAAGATGTGGCTAAGTCAGACAAAGCCTAGCCAGGCTACTCTTAACCCTAATCAGGGTGTCACATACAGCCGTCCCTTCTCCACACCTTCACAACTAATGCATGTATTACCATGTAAGCTCCCCCCTCCTATATAAATGGGATTCTTACTATTTTTTAAAAGACTAATGTTTCTCCAACTATGCTACATGAGATATATCATAACTCTCTCTCTTTCTTTTCATTCTAATACACTCTCTCAATATTGTTGCTCTAATATTTTATTTTCATAATTCTTCTTCATTTATTGATTACCATTGGCCAAAAGGAGCCTCCTTTAATGCTATTGCATTTGTTAGCCCTTCCTTGACTGCCTCTGATAGCTCGAGCCTGAGCTTGAGAATTGACCCCGAGGCCCTAACCGTCTAGCTCGAGTCTCTGAACTTATCTTTCGGCTCGATTATGACTCACTTTTAGCTCGCATCTCTCCCTTAAACTTATTATACATAGCATCAACTGCCATGTGACTAGTATAAGAAATAGATCACATATTTTTAGAGTCATATAAATAAATTTAATTGTTATTACCATTTTCACGGTATACAGTTTGGCGCCTACCACGAAGCTTAAAATAATAGTGATTATTTTCTTGCTATTTCTATTACAGAGCGCAAGTTACATTTCACACTTTTTCTTGCCCAAGTTCTTCAATTTTAGGTCAAAATGCCTGGTTCGGTAAGAAGAACGAAGAATGACGACCATGAAAACCACAAAGCAAGGGACATGGCTTTCCTAGATGTCAGTTCACCACCGCAAAACTTGACCTGGGCGGAAGGAAAGATTTCTCAAAATGATGTGTGTATGATTATTGGAGGGACTCACACCCACCAACAGCCCATGATAAAGCGGATAAGAACATCCACAACAGAAGAAAGGTGGACTTAAAACCGCATGTCCAAAGACACCCACGCATTCAGGTAGGAGGATCTCGAGGTGATAACAGAACCGCACAATGATGCATTGGTAATGTTGTTTATTTTGAACAACACTAAGACACAAACATGTGCTAATGGACCCAAGAAATTCTACCAATATTATTATATCAGAGGTAGTAGGACGACTGTGCTGCTCGATCCATTTACTCCCATCTCTCGAGTCCTCCACGGCTTTAACATGATCGGCAAGGTAAAAAAAGGCTAGGTCACACTCTCCATCGACACATTCGGTGCAGTTCAAAACACCAAATTCCAAGTCATTGATGGCGACATGATGTACAATGTATTGTGGGCGGCAAACGAAAATGTTCGTGGTTTGCCACGAGGTGCAGACCCCCACGAACCTGATTTCACACGAGCCTAGGAACATGCAGGCCCCGTTGAAAATGAACAAGACCACTCCACCTCACGAATCTTTGTTGCACCCAAAGAATCGAACTAAACTAAGTCAATGGTCGAAAACTTGGAGCAAACGGCTTTGATTGAACACCTCCCAGATCGTATGGTGTATTTGAAAATGGGGCAAACCCCTGAACTCGGGAAAGGGTTCTCTCTCTCTCTATACTAAGCATTGATCCCAAAGTTAAACCCATGAAGCAGAAAAGAAGACCACATTTTGAGGTAAAACATGCTTTATTAGATTAGAGGTAGCAAAACTTCTTCAAAAAGGATCCACTAGAGAGGAAAAATGCCTCGAATGGTTAGCCAATGTAGTAATGGTACTTATAAGGGAAACAAGATAAGAATCTGTGTAGATTATAAAAACCTGAATAAGGCATGTCGCAAAGATTCCTTCCAACTGCCTAACATCGATCATCGGATCGACGCTACAGCGAGCCACGAGACACTCACCTTTCTCGATGTCTACTTAGGGTATAATCAAATCTAGATGAACCCCCAAGACAAGGAAAAAACTTTGTTCATCACAAAATATGGTGCCTACTGGTACAACGTAATGCCCTTCGGGCTAAAAATACGGGAGCAATGTACTAGTGCCTAGTTAATAAATTATTCGAGCATCAAGTAGGATATAATTATAAGTATATATTGATGACATGCTAGTTAAGTCCCTATGCACAGAGGACTAGGGGTGTTCAAAACCGATCCGAAACCGAAAACCGAACCGAACCGAAGCTTAATGGCTTAATGGTAACGGCTTAACAGACGGAGAACGGATTGAATTTTTTTTTATTAACGGCTTAGCGGTTTGGGGGCGGATTATTCAATTTTCTTAACGGGTAATCCGTTAAGCCATTAAGAATATAAATATATATAATTTATTTTTACTTACATAATTATATATATGAAATATAAAAATAAAAAACCTTAAAATGAATAAGTGTATAAAACTAAAATTAGAAAAACAAAACCCCCACCGTCACTTCTGTACTCTATAGTCTATACAGATAGCAAATAAAAGTTATTTGGTGTGCTGCGTCCTAGTTGGTGACCTCTTAAGAAGTTCATCAATATACTGATCAACAAATTGTCAAAGTTATGAGCTTGATATTTCAGTATAGTGTGCAGAGAGAATACATATGAGCCCTTAGTTATTAAACCCATAAACCGCCCATTAACCGCCCGATAAGAGCTAACCCTATACCAATCCGCCCGATATCTTATCGGGTGGCTAACGGATGAATACATTTAAAAACCGATAACCGTTAAGCCAAACCGTTAATGTAAAAAGCCACCCAATCCGCCCAATGAACACCCCTACAGAGGACCATGTAACTCATTTGTAAGAAACTTTCAACATTCTTAGAAATTATAACATGCAGGTCAACCCCGAGAAATGTGCCTTTGTGGTAGTTTTGGGAAATTCCTAGGCATTATGGTAACGAACATGGGGATCAAGATTAACCTTGACAAAATTAAGGCCATCAAAAAAATCACGGTGGTAAACAATGTAAAGGTCGTGAACGACAAACAAGGTGGATAACAGCATTGGGCAGATTTTATATTAAGATTATCAGACAAAAGCCATCATTTCTTCTATTTGCTTAAAATAAAGAACAACTTCAAATGGACTCTAGAATGCAAACATGGCGGTAATTGGTGTACTGGATTAAGAGGAGCAAGGTACGTAATTCCCTATTTATTATGTAAGTCGTACTCTAGAGGACGCCGAAACCAGGTATCTCCATTTAGAAAAATTGGCTCTCGCCTTAATAAGTGATTCACGAAAGAAAAAGCCATATATTAAATGCCATTGTATCTGTGATCTGTCAATGTACACCCTCTAGAGGATACTGCATAAAGCCGAGTTATTAGGTCGGTTGGTTAAATGGGTCATCAAACTCGGGGGTATGATATTGAGTATCAACCTCGAAGTACCATTACATCCCAAATCCTGGCTAACTTCGTGGTGGATTTCTCGCCCTCGCTCATACCCGAGGTGCAGAAGGAACCTTTATTAAAATCAGGTACGTCCTTCGGGGTATGGACCCTATTCACAAATGATACCATGAACATAAGGGCCTCCTGGCTTTGTATAGTCATGAGGCCACCTGTTGGCGGCGTGATAAAACAATCTATAAAAACGGCAATATTTACTAATAATGAAGCCGAGTATGAGGCTATGATTTCGGGTTTAGAACTTGGATAAAAGCTTGGGAGTCGAGATCGTCGAGGCAAGCTACAATTCACTCCTGGTACTAAGCGAGGTAAATGGGAGCTACAAAGCTCGAGAAGACAGAATGCAGAGGTATCTGGTTAAAATTCAAGTCGCACTATGTTGTTTCAAAGAATGGACGTTAGTTCATTTACCCCGAGAGAAGAACAATGAGGTGGACGCCCTCACATATCTATGATATTCCATTGAAAAAGAGGACCTACTACTCGGGGCTGTTGTTCAGTTATCTAAATCGGTGGTCGAGGAGGGTGACACCGAGATTAATTCCACCAGCCTAACATGGGATTGGGGGAATAAATATATTGATTATTTAAAAGACGGCAAGCTGCCTATTGACCCGAAAGAATGAAGGGCCCTGCAAAGCAAAACTGCCAATTTCTTGCTCTACGAAAATGAGACTCCATATAGTAGAATTTTCCATGGCCCTCTAGTATTATGCTTAGGGCCGGGATACACAGATTATGTGCTCGTAGAAATTGACGAGGGAACTAATAGAAACAATTCTGGTGCCAACTCCTTTGCCCAAAAGGTGATAAGAGCAGGATACTATTAGGACAACTTGGATAAAGACACCACAATAATTCATCCAAAAATGCGACAATTGTCATTGATTCGCTCCAATGATCCACCAGCCCGGTGAGAAACTACACTCGGTCTTATCATCATGGCCATTCATGAAATGGGGGATGGACATCGTCGACCCCCTGCCAATGGCACCAAGTAAAGCTAAATGCATCTTATTTATGAGTGATTATTTCTCGAAATGGGTGGATGCGCAAGGCTTCGAAAAAATAAGAGAGAAGGAAGTCATCAGCTTTATATGTTATCACATTATGTGCCGATCCAAAGTCCCCTCCGAGATAACATACGATAATGGGAGGCAGTTCACTGGGAGAAAGGTAACAGAATTTCTTGAAGATCATAAAATCAAGAGAATCTTTTCAACGCCTTACCACCCTTGTGCAATAAGCCAGGATGAATCCACGAATGAAACAATCACTAAAAACTTAAAAAATATGCCAGAGAACACTAAAGGAAAGTTGAGAGAAACGTTTCCTGAAGTATTGTGGGCATATCAAACGACATTAAGATCAAGCACACAGGAAACACCTTTCTCTTTAGCGTACGGCACCGAAGCATTGATATTAGTGGAGATAAGGGAGTCGAACATCAGATTCCAACACGCTACTAAGAGCTCGAACAATGAAGCCATGACCACGACAATTGAACTACTGGATGAAAAATGAGAAGTTTCGTTGCTCCGAATAGCCGCCCAAAAAAAGATAATCAAAAGGTATTATAACAGACGAATGAACCTCCGGTATTTCGTAGTCAGAGACTTGGTCCTAAGCAAAGTCACTCTCAACAAACAAAATCCTAATGAAGGAAAGCTAAGACTGAACTATGAAAAACAATATCGCATCCTCGGAAAAGTCGGCAAAAGGTCTTATAAGCTCAGAACCATGGACGGCGAAAAACTTCCAAGAAACAGAAACATATCATTGCTGAAGCAATATTAAAGCTAAGACATCCGATTGCAAACTCCGTGAGTGGCCTGGGTAAGTGTTGCACTTTTTTCTTTGACCAGATTTTGTCCGCGGAAGGGTTTTACTTGCAATTTTTTTAATGAGGCGACACCTTTATGTTACCTAAAGGGAAACCTACAAGTCTTCAAGGCTTCTTTTGCTATAAATCATGAATGCCGAAGGACATCATTTCAAAAGATCATCTGCTCAAAAGAACCAAGAAATACCAAATAGGGTCCCAATGGAAAAATGATGTACCAGACCAAACAGTCGAATGAATCGTGTAGGCACAATCCAGCCAATGCCAAATAATCAAATAATGTTTTTTTCCAAAATGACTCATTCTCCAAAGAAAACTGAGCGTTTTTTCCACAACAATTCCTCCATCGAAAAATGTGGCGAATACTCGGAGACTGGTGTTGATAATTCAACACCCGCATTACTTCATGGTTGAAACTCAAAACTATTAAGCCCTTAATGAGGTAACATGAAAAGCATGAAATACCTCCAAAAAGAAAGCGTCCTGAATACTCTGAGAGTTGCGCCAAAGAACTCATCATACGCACGACCTTAGGGTCGGGATGTCCAAAGTCGTATGCCCTTAACGAGGCAATCCTGAGCAAATGAGTAATGGCTCTTAAGCCAAAATAAACTCGATGACTTGGAGGCTATCACCAATCGCTATTCAGCAAAAGCCCCGAGGACGTAAGACTACGAGCGTTCAGACTCGGTCTTGTAAAACTTACTCAAATCAATAACACTAACTATAAGACCTCAAGAAAGGCATGAATCATTCTTGTACCGAGTATCAGCAAAAACTGTACGACCTCAAAAGGCATGAAAGTTTTGTATGACCTTACTATAGGCATAAAATCTATCCTAAAGTTCTGGCTATATATTAAATTTGTATGACCCCTAAAAAGGGATAACCTCGATATAGACGTCTAAACAACTATACTCTAGAACAAAAAATGGCTCCGGCCAAACATAAATGACTACGTTCATACGCTCGCACCAGCCAAATTAGTGAGACTCGAGGATGTCCCACTTTCGCTACAAAATCATAGTTACTTAGAATCTACTTCAAAAAAATTGGTTAAACAAGCTACCATCCCCAGGTAAAAAAGCTTTGACTATGTGTGCTCCAAATTATAAGGCTTCGAGCTAGTCAGCCTACAAGCCAAACCTTATGAGGTGCTCGAAAATCACTGCAAATGACTGGAAATCAAGGTTCTTCCCGAATCAACGACTGGTCAGGCAAAATCATTGTAAAAGTCCTTAACAAGAAGAAAATAAAGTCTACATGCCTAAGGGAAAAGCGTAAGAGCCATTGTCGCCAGCCTAACAAACCTCAGCGCCCCATATGTGACAAAGGGCAAAGTGTAAGAGCCATTGTTGCAAGCCTAACAAGCCACAAGGCCACATACATGACAAAGGGCAAGGCATAAGAGCCATTGTTGCCAGCCTAATTAGCCTCAAGGCCACATGCATGCCTAAGGGTAAAGCGTAAGAACCATTATTGCCAGCCTAACGTGCCTCAGGGCCACATACACGCCTAAGGGAAAAGCGTCTTATCGCCAGCCTAACGAACATCAAGGCCACATACATACCTAAAGGCAAAGCGTAAGAGATATTGTTGCCATCCCATGCAAACACAAACAGCTAGAGGTTCATATAAGCTCGAGTCAAAAACCAAACCCAAAATAGCTGAGCAGAAGTATAAGAGCTCTAACGCCATCTTGCACTAATAGTCACATCGATCGAGCGCGTAAGAGCCCCCGATCCTGACTAATGAACCCCGGGGCGGTATCACAAATCTAAGGATTCTTGCAAAGTTTGAAATTGGATCACCCGAAAAAACTAAAGATAGAAGAAGGAATATATGAAGAAAAGCCACAAAGTTTCCTGTCATACATATATAAATATGAAAATACAATATACGATGAGGGAAATAGACAAGATCATAATCCATCATCGAGCCTACATCCTCAATGGCTCTGTTAAGGGTCACACCCCGATAACTACGAGTTCTCTAGCAACCCTTTCTGAGGGTCCACCTTTACTTTCGGCACCGCTTGAGCTGCCGTGCGGCACACCTCCAGAGATCTACTTTCTAGTTTCCAACCAAACACGAATAACATCTCGCATTTATCTTGGACTAGCCTCCTAAGACGCCCTTTAAACATGAGCGCTTGCGGCAATAACTTCCTCCCCATTCAAAGACACAAGCGCCTTGTCTTTAACTTTGATCATAGAAAGTATAGCTACCAGTCCAAATTGGACACCTTTGTACTTATTATTGTCCTCCTTCGCATCCCGGGGCTGATTCCTAATTTAAGTCACCTTCCCCTGGAGGGTGTCCCTCTCGGAACTTATCTCCCCTATGTACTATCAAAGCTTAGAAATCTTGGCATCTCTAGACCAAAGCTCCTCCATCAGCAAAGTGATTTCCTTCTCAAACTGTACAAAGAAGGTACAAGATGCTAAAGCACTAAAAACTAACAAAAATACGAAAATGGTAAACAGAGGATGGATAATTCTACTCATTAAGATAGGCTTTCTCATGTTCATGACTGGTCACCTTATCCTGGTATAGGGTGAAAACTTGGTTGTAAAGCGCCTTGGCATGATCCCACGAAAAAGGATAAGTTAGAAAAAACCAAAGATCGGAATCGTCCTAGAGCGGCAGACAGAGTTAGCAAAATTTACCTTCTCATAAAGTCCCATTTCACCAAAAACAAGTGAAGTATCAACCTCAGATACTCCTATGGGAACTATTAGCAGTGTCTCGGAGAAGTCTCTACTTCTGAGTGGTGCCCCTACATCGGGGGACTCTTCATGTAGACTATGCTTAATACCTTGAGGTGGTAGAGACATTCTCTGAGGAGAATCAATAACGACCACGGCATTGGAATGATCCACCCTTTGTCTGCCCAAGGCCTCAGGACTGGGCCCCTCAAAGCATCTCATCAAGAGCACCTCGACTCGAGGAGAATCCTGGCCTCCCTCCATCTTCGGGGTAGTATTTGATACTACGTGCATGGTCTCCGCACCATGAAGCTGAATCACAGCAGCATCAAGCTTCGATTTAGAAGCCTCCATACCTACGGCCTAGGGATCAACCAAGTTTAAATGCTCCGCGGGAGCCTTCAGATGCTGCTCTCCCCCTTACATTCAGCTCAAGTGTTTTCTGCCATATACAGAGTCAGAGATGCCAGGTCGACCCTAGACTTTTCTTCCTAATCCTTCTTGAATTTCGGCAGCCCTCCTAACGTATCCCGCTGCATTCTCTTCCTCTCGCCAGGCACCAGTGCGTTCCCCTCAACGAAAAATTCTTCCTTTACAAATAGGACTTCCCCCAGACCTATTCAAATTCAGAGGCAAAATACAATAAAAAGAGAAACAACAAAAATAACGATTTGGGTAAAAACATACGGCCGTAGTAGGTTTTGGAGCTTACCATGATCCTTGGCTTCCCATTGATCGCAGGATAAATCGTGCCACTCTTGCTCAATTAATGGGCAGATCGAATACAAGTGACCGACCCTATTGAGGAGATCCAGAACTGCACGAGGGTAGGTCACTACTGGAAAAATGGTACGAGAAGAAAAGTTAGATGTCTGGAAAGGCAAAAAGGAGCAAATGAAGTCTACATAGCACATCTACTTACGCCACACGTTCCACTTATCAGGAAACATCATCTTTTCCACAAGTATTAGGTGGGAATTCCTCACGTGGAAAAATTTTCTCACCCATCCTCTACTCTCGAGTTCGTCAGTACAGGTGAAGAGACACTACGGGGCTCGACACCGTAGCTTAATTAGACCAGCACGGAGGAGATGAGGTCTATAAATCCTGATCAGGCTGTTGAGGGTGAAGGGCATCTCCCCGACCATGTTTATGTAATACCTGATCTTATAAAGCATGTGCCCGAAGGTTTAATTTGGCCAAGGGTTAATTCATTCCACCAGTAGATATCAAGAATCATGGGGTCGATCGGAGGCGAGGATGGTTCCGCTCGGCCTTAAGGTAAATGGATTGGTATACAAACTCATAAAGCCAGCATTATATACTGTAATATCTTCTTCCCAAGCAGCGACCTCAACAAGCATGTTATCCTTCTAGGGGCAGTTAGTTTTTACCCTTCCAATGTCCATAATCAAGCTGATATATCGAATCACGGGCACAACGCTCTATCTTCAAAAAAAGGTCTTTCGAACTTGAAATCAGAATTCATTGCAATGGGTTCGGGCACACAGTCTTCAACATGGGGAGGTGAGACCACTTCATCTTGAGATTAAGCTAATGGATGACACCATGATCTCCGGAGAGGGAGAAGCGGAAGTTTTCGCCATTGTAAGAAGATTCAAAGAAGATAACATGAGTTGCAACAAGGGAAGACCATACCTTTTATAGTTTTGTAAGTGCAATGATTTAAAGAAAATAAGAAGGAGGGAAGGGGACTATTTATAAAAGCTCTGTGTCGTATTGAAGAAGGTCAAGAGACAGCCAACTTCCATAATTAATGCGAAGATTTTAGGGGCTACATGCATATCTTGCCTTGGCATCTTGCGACCGATGCTGATTACAAGAAATTTTGAGGAGGAAAAAGCTCAAATTTTTTTCTTATCACCTTCACTCTAAGAAACGCGAAGACTATCTGTATATGGCAAAATCGGAGGGACTAATTTTAAATCATTAGGGCACTTTGGAAGATTGTTTCGAAGCCTCGAGGCTTCAAAGATATGCTCGAGTCTTCCTCTTCGGTGCTCGTTGGCACCCAGTCTGCAGAGAATATCTTCTTAGACAAGTGTAAAAATTGGGAGTCCCCAAGACTGGGCTATGTCTGACAAAGCCTAGCAAGGCTACTCCGAACCATAATCAGGGTGTCGCATCTAGCCGTCCCATCTCCATACCTTTACAACTAATGTATGCCTTACCATATAAGCTTACATTTTCTATATAAAGGGTATTCTTACTATTTATTAGAGAAATGATGTTTCACAAACTACTCTATTTGAAATATATGATAACTCTCTCTCTCTCTTTTCTCTCTAATACACTCTCTCGCTATCGTTGCTCTATTTTAATATCTTCATACTTGTTCTTCATTTATTTCTTATCACTGGACATAAAGAGCATCCTTTAGTATAATTGCATCAGTTAGCTCTTCGCTAACTGCCATTGATAGCTCGAGCCCAAGCTCAGAAATCGACCCTGGGGTCCTAACCCTTCTAGCTCGAAGCAATGAATACCTATCTTTCGGTTTGATGACGACTA
Organism: Nicotiana benthamiana; assembly: GCA_034376525.1. NCBI lineage: Eukaryota > Viridiplantae > Streptophyta > Magnoliopsida > Solanales > Solanaceae > Nicotiana > Nicotiana benthamiana. The sequence goes on from CM067332.1 coordinate 73,679,918, forward strand.
CATATTAGCTTGTATCTCACCCTTAAAATTCATATACATAGAATCAAGTGCCTTATGACAAGCATAAAAAATAGACCACATATTCTAAGAGTCCCATCAATAAATTTAATTATTATTACTATTCTTACGGTAAACAAAGATAAGTGTAGGGATGACTATTGTTCTTGGCTTTGTCTTATTGTATAACTCCCTTACCAAATGAACTTCGATATTAATTCAAGATAAGTGTAGGGATGACTATTGTTCTTGGCTTTGACTTTCTATATAACTCCCTTACCAAATGAAATTTGATATTAATTGAAGATAAGTGTAGAGATGCCTAATATGACTTCACTTTTTATGTGTTTGCATGAGTGTCTTAGAATATTATCCATGTGTCCTCTTAATTGATTGTCTAATGTCAAGAGCCCTTATCAAATAATCCTCTAGTTGCTGCCACATGGGGGAGCGTTGTCCCCACCTACAATTATCCACAAATACTTAATTTCATGGATAATCTCTCATAAAACCAAAAACTACCCAACTATCAATGTAACTAAGAATTATCTCAAACTACTTAAAATACTACTATGTTTAATATGCCTTATACATCACATTCATAAGATACCTTGTATTGCACTAGTCCATAAATACAAGGTATTATAGCTTGAACCTTCCTAAATTTCCAAACTTCGATGAAATTTATTTTCTTCTATTTCTTTACCCTTTCTCCTTCACAAATTTACTCATAACATGTTTGAATATCATAATGCTTATAATACAAAAATAATCTCATTCTTGAATATACGTCGATTAACATACGACAAAAATTTCATGTATAATAATGCGAGACGTAACATCTGCAGCCGCAGTTTAAATTGCGCGGACCGAGAAATCCCATTGCGGCGGCAAAATAGCCTAATCTCTATCATTAGAGAGTTGGAAATTTCAGGATATATTATGTGCAACCACAATGATAAAAGTGCATACCGCACTCCGATTCTACGATCGCACTGATAATTTTGTGGACCGCAGTTCCAGTCTTGCAATTGTAAGATCACATTTTGCGACCCGCACAGCCTAGTTTTCGACGCACTTGTAGTTGTGTGGACCACACTCCCTCACCCTAAAAGCATGTTTTGTATTGTGTTCATTGTATAATTGAACTTGAATTACAATTGACTCCTATTGTTACTATTTATAGATAACGGTTAGATCTCGAGACCATATAGATACTCCAAAGGGGAGTTGTGAACCTTCCAGGGGTGAGGATAAAGTAATTTATCCCTTTCCTCAAAAATATTAGAACCAAGAAGGGTATAGTCGGCTGCGGTAAAAATGTGTAGCCTGCCAAATCCAGTTTCTTTATTTAGTCTAAGGAAGCATCGAAGGGAACTTATTTAAAGAGCAGCCAACTGTCCAATCAAAGCCACTGAGGAGATTTCAACTTGGGGATAAGCCTTCTATATCAAAAAGCACCTCTGAGGGTTTGGAGAGTGCCAGTCAGGCTTTAGAGGCACTCATCTACACCTGCCCCTACGGCACTAGCGAATTCACATGATGATATTTCGGATGATGACTGAGAGGGGGATAATATATTATTCAACCTTGGGAGGTCAAAACTGGAAGAGATTTGAGAGGACCAATTTGTCAGTGTAGCTGCCTTCACTAGCTTCTAAGAGTGGTGGCTGGTGAGATCGCTCAATCTTGAGCGACAATTCCAAATGAAATATCTTGACAAGTACAATCCAACAGTATTGATATAGTTCCGAAAGTGAAGGGGTGGGTATGGTTCACCTAGAGCATAGTGGATGCAAAGAAATATCTGGTCTAAGAATTCTAGGCCAACGTGGAGCACATCAAGAAAGGGACGAAAGTGACAAAAGTGAGAAATCTAAAAGTAAGGTTTGACCAGCACATATTGAATATCTCATTGGGGTTTGAGGATGTTGAGCCTACGTAGTTCTTGGAAAAGCTGGTGTTGGATAATACAGCTCGCCCATGGCTAGCTGATAGTCTTGTAGCCCTAGTGTCACCACTACCATAGATCACAACAGGTGTTCCAATCTAGTGAAACACCCTGAACATCGAGGGAAAGGGATGGAAGACTTTTGTATGTAGTAGACTAGACTCGTGCCAGAATGAAAAAAAACCTTCCTATCTCGCATGCAGTTCTAGTCAGCTCCATTTTGTCTACCTAGTCGATCGATATGGGTGCCATGATGTTGACCAACATGTTTGTGGATTCCAGACAAGATCATACTTCATACCCGTATCCAAAAACCATGATTACCTTACGGATCCATGGTAGAGCCGAAAGATTTTGATATGCAGATTCGGGCTTACAAGCCTTTCTCATGTTATTCTCTAATAGATGCACACAATCCAAAGAGAAAGGGTTAACCAACTACCACCATTGGCTAGTCTAATGATCCAACGGTGGTACCTGCAGAGATAGCTGATATGTCGTCCAGCTTAACAGAGCCTTTAGATAGTGCAACTGCTATGCCCCACCGTCAGCCGCAGTGCCTTCCACCTAGGTTTAGAAACCGGTGCCTATGCCTTCTCCAATAGTAGTTGATCATGGATTAATGATAGAGGAGCTAAGAAAGGAATTCAAGAAAGTAAGAAAGTCCCGGGCTTCCATGAAGTCAGTCGACAGGCTTCAGGGGTGGTAGCCAAGAGTGCATCAACTAGAGATCTTCTATATGACATGCTGATGGATCAAACTCTCTTAGAACCAGCAGCACCATCAACTCTAATGGTACCAGCTGGCCAGTCTGAGAAGCCAAACCTAGTTGCCGAAGCTCCTGATGCGCTTCTCCAGATGTTCACCAACCCATTCACTCCTAGAGTTAAGGATGATGAGATCTAGTTAGAGGAGACTCAGCACATTGACACTGCTATGGACACAGAGATGGCCAAGGAGCCATAGGGAGTATTCTTCACTTTTTCCTTCCTTTACTCATATTTTGTTAAGCATCGAGGACAATGCTTATTTTTATTCGTGGTGGAGTTTATTTGATCTATTTAGATGATGATTATGAGACAATTAGTTTGTAATAACTCACAATATTTAATTTTTCTCTTTATTTTGTATATACTCTCTCGTTTCTCTCATGATGTATATATTCTCTCTTATTCTCTCTCATTATTTATATTGTTATGCTTTCAGTATTTTTCCTTTGTAGCTTCTCTATTTATTTTCTTATTAGCCAATACTTAATTTAGTAGCTTGTTTTTAATTTAACAACTTCTCTTTGATTTAGTATCTTCCTTTTCTTTTTAGTGGACACTAAACCTTTGGTTTTCATATGCCATGGTTTCATCCAAATGTCTGTCTAGAACTTCCTTTTCCGTCTAGAACTTACTCCGAATGTGTTTTAAGGCAAAATCATATGTTTTTCTTGGCTTGAGAAGTAATTGTAAGCTTTTCTTAGTCCGTTTGAGTTTTCTATTTCCTAAAAATTTTGTCACCCTAGTCAATCCCTTTTAGCTTTTAGCGTTTCACCTTTGAAAACCATGTTACAAGCATTTAGTCATTCTTTAGTGACCTTCTCTTAGAACCTATTATTTCCTATACTCTCATGTGAAACAATTCGCTAAAAATGTATGCTTGGAGGAGAGATGAGGAAACTGAAAGAAGGTATTAAGACACAAAAAGAGAAAAATAAATGACGAGAAGGAAATACAAAGACTAAAAAGATGAATGCAAAATAAAGTGAACAAATTAATGAGTTGAAGGGATTCAAAAAAAAGGAAATGATCCAAAATTTGTAGAAATATTAACAAACCGATCAATGAATAATGATGTTAAGTCCCTCTAGTCCCCCAAGAAAAAGAAAGTTCCTTAAGGAATAGATAAAGTGTAAATATAGAATTGAAAAATGTAGTACTTAAGGAAGGTGTAACCACTTCCATATTGTATCAATTTATAATCTAAAAGCCTTCATTACATCCTAAAAGAAGTCCTACTTGATTTTGAGTCGAGTGAGCTACATTAGTGGCGATTTACATGAGGGGAAAGTTTATGGTACCAGATGCCATACTTGTGACATTCTCTTGAGAGAGATGAGTGAACCTTTTGTAAATTTGTGAATTAAGTGCTAAATTCTTAAGTGAGCTTGGAAAATGGGGAGTAGAAGAGGAGGAGTTTGGAATCCACCATGACATACAATATAGAGTGAACGTCATTGGTGAGCTTAGTAAACCCTTGATGCTTGAATGTCACATTTGAGTTATATGTGCATAAATGTTTCACTTGTTTCCTCTTCAATAATTCATGAGTGGAGTGGGTAATTGTCGTTCCCAACTGAGGTGTGAATAACTCAATCGTGGTTACCTATAATGTCCATTAACTTTTGGAGGTTGCAGCTATTTTATTTGCTTGAGGACAAGCAAAGATTTAGGTTTGGGGGAGTTAATAAGTGGGGATTTTTAGTACTTATTAGCGCCTCTTAGCTTTTGTTTTAGTCTAAAAGTGTTTAATTGTGTTCCCGAAAACTGATGAAATGTGCTAAGTTGTAGGAATATTGGAATATGAACTCTCGAGATAAAATCCAACTCAAGAAGGAGTAGTATGAGTTCAAGGACACAAAAGATCGCAAAAGCTCATAACGGTGCATCATTTGTGGTCGTAGAGCATGAAGGAAAGGGTTAATGACCCGGCTTGTCGTTTTGAGAACAATAGCCCTGATCCCCTATCTACTACTTTCCTCGTATGTTTTTCTACATATGTACTTTTCCGTGAGGTTTTATTTTTTGTTTCGAAGTGTTTTGGGGCACTTAATCCCTAAACGGAAGCTAAGTTGTAGAATTTTTTACCCTAGTCAAAACTATGTGAAGACAATTCTGTAATGGATTTTTGTCGATTCCAATAGCTCCGTTGAGTAATTTTGGACTTAGGGGCTTGTTCGGATTTAGCTTTGGTAGTCTGTAGCCAGTTTAGGCTTGAAATGGCGAAAGTCAAATTTTTTGAGATTTTGACCGGTAGTGGACTTTTTGACATCGGGATCGCTATATTATTTTTGAAGTTGAAGTAGGTTCGTAATGTTGATATGGCTTTTGTGCGAAATTCAGGGTCAATCGAATGTGATTTGATAGGTTTTGGCAGTGATTGTGGAAATTTGGACATTAAAGTTGTTTAAGTTTTATTTGGAGAGTGATTCATGATTTTATTATTGTCAGATGTGATTTGAGGGATTGACTAAGTTCACATGGTGTTTTGGTACTTGTTCTTATGTTTGGTCGAGGTCCTGGAGGGCTCGGGTGGATTTGGGGTGGTTAACATACTAGCTTTTTGACTTGAATGATTGCAGAATAAGCAGGTGTTTCAGTTGTTTGTTTTCTCTTATGAGATCGCGTAAGAGGAGACACAATTGCATATGCTTATCTTAGTCAGAGATGAATTTCTTATGCGGTCGTGGAGTTAGAAATGTGATCACATAAGTGTATTAAATTGTGCTTCGCGGATGCGTGGCTAAGGACGCGTTCGCGTAGAAAGATTTGAGCAGAGGAGGAGGTGAGGCAATAACTCTACGTGATCGTGTGAAGCTGGATATGATCGCGTAGGTCAAAGATGTAGTAGTCTGCGATCACGTGAAGATATCCATGTTTTCCAAAGGTAAACTGAAGGGTAGCCTATTTTTTTGCTTCATGTTGGCGAAGCTGTTTCTGCGATCGTGATGTAGGCGTATCTGGTAGATTTTTAAAAGATTCAAAACAAGGGTTTCGAGTTCAATCATAAAATTGAATCGGGAGCTCAATAGAAATCAATTTTTGGAGAGATTCTTGCGTGGGTGTTTAGGGTAAGTTATTCCTATCTAATTTTTGTGAAATACCATGACTTTGTCTGGAATTATACGACTTAAATTGTAATTTGGGGTGGTAAATTTTGGTAAAAGAGGAAGTGATCTTGAGTTAGATTTTTTAGGTTTTGAATGGGATTTTGTTGTAGGATTTGCCTAAATTTTGTATGGTTAGAGTCATGAGTGAATTGTTTACTTCGAGTTTCTCAACTTCTATCTTCTATTCTTACACAGTTGGTGAGGGATTGTACAGCCGGATCAGGTGGCCGGGCACTCTCGCCCCATGTTAGAGCTGCTAGAGGACAAGGCGGGGTAGAGGTAAAGGATGTCTACATGGTGCATCTAGAGTACCCATACGAGCCTCCATAGAGGAGCCACATGTAGATCCAATCAGAGTGTAGGCACTTGAGATGCCTACTACTACACTAGTTCTTCAGGAGACTCATACACAGTTCCTGAGTATGTTCAGTGCTATAGATCAGGGAGGGTTGATTCTCTTGACTATTGCTACATCACAGGCCGGGGGAGGAGCACCGACTCCTGTTGCCCGCACCCCAAAGCATTGAGTTCAGGTCATTTAGATTCCCTAGGTTACACCAATTCCACCTGCAGCCGCTGTTAAGCCCGAGGGTAGGGTAGTAATTTCAAAGGAGGAGCAGTGTAGGCTCAAGAGGTACAAGAAGTACCACCCTCCTACTTTCAGTTGTTTCACGGCAGAGGATTCTGAGGGATTACTTGAGGAGTGCCACTGTATTCTTTGTTTGATAGGCATAGCGAAGTCGAGTCGGGTTTTAGCTTAGAGGAGCATCCCATTTGTAGTGACATGCTTATTAGTTGGACAGTCGGACTGAGGCAGCTCACATGGACTTAGTTGAGCATCTATGCTACTTTTCGCAACTTTTTAAATAGCAACATCAAGAACAAGAGATGGTACCGCATGTTCTCGGATATGTTTTTGAGAAAGTATGTTCCTCATAGCCTAAGAGATGCCTAGCGTGCTGAGTTTGAGAAGTTGCGCCAGAGGGCTATGATTATGTCGGAGTATGTAGTTCATTTAAATGACTTTTCCAGACATGTACCGGCCTTGGTTTCTATTGTTCGAGAAAGGATCCATCGGTTTAATAAGGGGCTCTATCGCAGCATCACGACTAGCATGGCCAGGGAGTAAGATATTGACATCTCATATCAGCAGGTTGTAAGTATTACTAGGAGAGTGCAGGGCATACTTGCTCGGGAGAGAGAGGATAGAGAGACCAATAGGTCTTGGCAGTCTTGCCATTATTCTGGTGCTCGTGCCCAACTACAGTTCGACATGGTAGGGGCTATATGAGTCTCCTTATTAATTCAACTCTTCTAGCCGCCACTGGTATTCTAACTACTCCTACACCCCAAGAGCTTTATTATGCACCGCCGGTATATAGTGTGCTTCCTGCATAAAGTGCTTTTAGAGGTTAGTCTAGCACACTTGGCTTGAGCTAGACACACTAGCCACACCCTCCCAAAGCTTGTTTTGAGTGTGGCGACACTCGCTATATGATGAGGGATTGCCTTAGTCTTAAGAGGGGTGCACCTCCACATAGTTCTTAGGCATCGTGTGCTCCACTAGTTCCCATTCTATGGTAATAGCACCAGCTACTACTCCACCTGATGTGCTAGCTCGTGGTGGAGTTACGGGGTGTGGCGGTGGTTGGGGGGAGGGGGTAGAGGTCACCCTAAAAGGGGACGCCAGAATAAATACTATGCTTTTCCTGCTCATACAAAGATAGTTGCTTCTCATTCTACCATTACACGTACTTTTCTAGTCTATCATAGAGATGCATCTGTTTTATTTGATCCAGGCTCCTTATTCCTATGTTTCATCTTATTTTTCTCTGTATTTGGACGTATCCCATGATTATGTAAGTTCTCCTGTTTATGTGTCTAAACTTGTGGGATATTTTATTATTGTTGACTATGTATATCGATTGTGTTTGGTTGTTATTAGTGGTTGTGAGACCAGAGCCGATTTATTTACTCAGCATGGTATATTTTGATATTATCGTATGCATTGACTGGTTGTCACCCCATTATTCTATTCTTGACTGTCATACCAAGACCGTGACGTGGGCTTTGCATGCTTACCGCTTTTAGAGTGAAGAGGTACCTTAAAATTTACTCCCACCCAATTTATTTCATTTCTTGAAGCTCAATGAATGGTTTAGAAAGGCATTGATGCATATCTAGCTTACGTGAGAGATGTCAGTATTGATACTTCTACAGTTGAGTCTGTCCCAGTAACGAGGGATTTCCTTGATGATTTCCCATCTTATCTTCTAGGCATGCCGCCCGACAGAGTTATCGACTTTGGTATTGATTTATTTCCGGACGCTCAGCCTATCTCTATTCCTCCGTATTATATGGCTCCTCTTGAATAGAATGAGTTGAAGGAACATTTACATAAATTGCTTGATATGGGCATCATTCGGCTAAGTGTGCTGCCTTGGGATTCTCCAGTCTTGTTTGTTAAGAAATAGGATGGTTCTATGAGTATGTGCTGTTGATACCCAATTTATCACTATTATATTTTTTGAAGTACATATATATTTTCAATACTATGCATTAGCATTAATTAATATTTTTCCATTATTTCTATATTTTTAAACTGATGTTATCCTAGTATTTTATTTACATAAACAATTATAAATAGCATCACAAATTGTTGTATAGCACTTCATGACTTAATATTCCTATTTATAGTTATATTAAGTATAAATTATTTTACAAATGGCCAGATTTACACCATTCGGTTACAATTGCACTAATCTTTGCAATTATGGCCCAGGTACACATCACTGAATTGCTTTACAAGAAATTGGTCTATTATATTTTTAAAATATTAAATAATTGTTTTAACTCACTTCTATGCATGAAAATTATTTTTACTTATAGATAATTATAGTATAAAATAGTTTTCTATCAATTATTTGGGTATTTAAACGTGGATGGGTATAAGTTGTGGTACTCTAGAGTACTGAGGGCTAAGAACGGAGTTGGATGACATCATTCCTAGTATTCTGCTTTCCGAGAGGTTATTTATGGGAGGAGATTTTAATGGTCATATTGGGTCGTCTGCAAGTGGTTATACTAAGGTACATGGCGGCTTTGGTTTCGGGGAGCGAAACAAAGGGGGAACTTCACTGTTGGACTTTTCTAAGGCATTCGATCTAATTATTGGAAACTCTAGTTTTCCTAAGCAAGAGGAGCATTTGGCTACTTACCAAAGATTTGTGGTGAAGACTCGGATTGGCTATCTCCTTCTCAGAAGTTTTGACAGAAGGTTGCGCGATGATTGCAAAGTTATCCCAGGTGAGACTGTTGCGATGCAACATGGGCTTTTGGTGATGGACATTGGTATTATAATTAGGAAGAAGGGGTAAGTACGAGGCTGCCCGAGGATTAGGTGGGTCGCCTTGACTAAGGATAAAGCTCAGGAGTCGGTAGAAAGGTTATCGGCAATGGGAGCTTGGAGAAGTAGTGGTGATGGAGAAACTATATGGTCGACAACGATAGACTATACAAGAAAAAGTGGTGAGAGAGGTGTTAGGGATATCTTCGGGACGCACCGGTGGCCATGAAGGAGACTGGTGGTGGAATGCAATTGTCCAAGGTAAAGTGGAAGCGAACAAGCTGGCTTACCTGCGTTTAGTAGGAAGCATTAGCGAGGAGGGGAAGAGAGTGAACAGTTTGAGATATAAGGTTGCAATGAGGAAAATAAAGATGTCAATTACAAAGGCTAAGACGGTAACTTTTTCTCGTCTGTATGAAGAGTTAGGGAACAGAGGCAGAGACAAGAAGCTATTCCGACTCGCTAAGGTGAGAGAGAGGACAGTTCGGGATCTTTACCAAGTGAGGTGCACAAAAGTTTATGACGTCAAAGTTTTGATGGGGGATGAAAAGATTAAGAGGAGACTGCAGACCTACTTTCATAAACTTCTGAATGGAGTAGGGGATCAGGATATTGTACTAGGTGATCTGCGAAATCTGGAGTGATTGTAGGGACATTGAGGTTAATAAGGTCATGGAGGCAATGAATAAGATGAGGAAGGGGAAAGCTACCGGGTCAGACAAAATAAAGGTTGAACCTTGGAGGTGTGTCGGCAGAGTAGGCTTGGAATGGCTTACTGGGTTGTTTAATGTTATATTCAAGACTAATAGGATGCCTAAAGTGTGGAGGTGTAGTACAATGGTCCCGTTATATAAGAAAAAATGCGATATCCAGAGCTATAATAACATTAATGGTATCAAATTACTGAGTCATACCATGAATGTTTGGGAGAGAGTGGTATAAATGAGAGTGCGAAGGACAACGTCAGTTTCAGACAACTAGTTCGGATTCATGCCAGGGAAATCTACCACAGAAGCTATCCATTTTATTAGGAGGATGGTGGAACAATACAAGGATAAGAAAAAGGATCTCCACATGGTGTTTATCGATCTAGAGAAAGCGTACGATAGGGTTCCTTGGGAAGTCTTATGGAGATGCTTAGAGGTTAAAAGGGTCCTGGATGCCTACATTAGGGTGATTAAAGACATGTATGATGGAGCTAAGACTCGGGTTAGGACAGTAGGAGGTGACTCCGAGCATTTTCTGGTTGTTATGGGGTTGCACCAAGGGTCTGTGTTCAGCCCTTTCCTATTTTCCCTGGTCATAGATGCCATAACGCACAATATTCAAGGGTACGTGCCATGGTGTTTGTTGTTTGCTAAGATATAGTCCTAATTGACGAGACAAGACGCGGCATGAATGAGAAGCTAGAGGTTTGGAGACTGGCCTTTGAGTCTAAAGGTTTCAGGATAAGTAGGACAAAGATGTAATATCTCGAGTGCATAATTGGGCCCGAGCCGACGAACACGGGAGTGAAAGTGAGGCTTGAGTCCCAAGTCATCCCTCAGAGGGATAGTTTCAAGTACAATGGGTCAGTTATTCAAGGGACCGGGGGAAGTTGGGAATATTTCTACAGCGCACTAGAGTGAGACTAGACAAGTAAGAGCAAGGCTTAGGATGCTACTAATCAACTACTGATACAAGGCTTTATATAATAGATATTAGTATACTTTCTTTTTTCTCGTATTTCCTGCAGTTCTTATATTGTTGTTATTTTGTTATTTTATGTTATGTTGTGTTTTTTATGTTTTTAATTATGAGTCTATTTCTAGTACTAATATATCGTCACTTGTTTCTGTCACTTGTTTCTTTCTTGAGACGAGGGTCTCTTGGAAAGAGCCTCTCTGCCCCTCGGGGTAGAGATAAGGTCTGCCTACATACTACCCTCCCCATAAACCACAAGCGGGAATATACCAGGTTATTGTTGTTATTATTATTGTATTTGGGTATTTAGCAAATAGCCTTTAATTTGTCTAATTTTCGGACCTAACTCGGTAACACAAGGCCCAAACAAATGAGACCCAACCCGAATTTATTCTAACCCTACTCGGGCATGTCCTAATTCTTGTTGTTTATCTCTATGATCGACGGCCTTTATTTGTTCTTACTTTTTTTAATCAAATGACCCCAAAACCTTAACCATGCTCATCAAAAACGGTCTGAGAATCCCTAATCATATCCGTCTCTCTAAGATCCAACCTTAGCCCTATCCACCACCACCCAACACCAACCCTAATCCCTTTGATTCCTATTCGATCTATGGATTTCCATGGCTGTTTGACACCTCTACTTGTCTCTTAGTTCCCCTGGTTGCTCGATTTTGTGATTTTGTGGAAGGACCTCGAAGATATCTAGTCCAGATTTCGTTCAAAACTCTCTGTGAGTGCTTTATATCGATGTTTTACGGCTTAAATCTCTATTTCAAAGGCCAGATTCTCTTTACCCTTTCTCTTTTCTTCATAAACCTAATGTTTGGACGTGAATTGATTCAGATCTCTATAGATCTGAAGCAATTTTGAGTTCATCACTAATTTTCCTTAAGGTTCCCTTATATCTTCATTGATTAACCGCTTTTTGAGCACTTTGTCATGTTAGGGTTTGGTCTTCTTATTGTTTGTTGGTCAAATCTCTTTGCATCTGAAGTGTTTTTAAATTTCCGTGGTTGTTCTTTAAGGTTCTTTTACTTCTCTACTACTAACCGATTTTAACACTACACTACTTTAGGTTTTGGACTTTTCTAGCTTCCGCTGTTTGAATCCCTATATGTTTGAAGTGCTTTCATGTTTCCGTGGATGTTTCTTTAAGGGTTGTTTTACCTCTATACCGTCAATCAACTTTAAGTGTTTTCAAATTTATGTTCCTTCTAGACTTCTCTTCAAGATGTTTTTTCTACTTTCAATGTTAAAAATGTTCATCTCTTTACGTATTTGGTTAATCTTTGTATGTATGCTCGAACCCTCGATATTTCTAATAGCTACACTGATTTCCTCTATTATGTCTATTTCTATGAACTAGTTATATTAGCTGAATCTATTTAGGGATTTGAGTGATTTTCCTGTTAAAGCCAGTATTCTTTGGGATTTTGTTGCTTAATTTATTTCTATTTAGGGAATTCAAATAATTCTTTCCTGCTTAACAATATTTTCCAGAATCTTTACTTGTTTCCCTATTCTGACTAGTTACACTTGACTTAATAAGTTATTAGTAGTTTGGAGATTTTATGGACTCCTTATATGGTATGGTGTTGATTTATTACCTTATTTGAGTACCAGTTCTAACCGTTAATTGATTGCCCCCCAAATAAGGGGTATATTCCAGACTCCTCTATGAGAATTTATTTTGTGACTGATTAATTGCTCCTAATTGACTGTACTGCAATTATTATACCTTTTTTTGTTTCACCCCTAATGTGTTAAATATACACCCTTATTCTACTCGTTCAATAAACGAACATTAGTTCATAATACACACACATACATTCAAACACTATCTCTTTCTGCGCTACTTGTATTGATTGTTGGCCTAGCCGGCTGAAATCCAAGGCTAGATAGTGGATATACACATGCTTCTTTCATATCCTACATTTTTCTTCTTTAACTGGTATATCTCTAGTTAAATTCTGAAATTCAACCATATGTGATCTATGTCTATACACCCATGTATATTCATTAATTAGATACTCAACTTGTTTCTCTGTTTACTGTTATTAAGTATGTCTAAGTTATGCCTTATGCGTAATCAGCATGTCTAATTTCACTTAGTTCTTTGATACCTGGCTAGCCTGTTTACTTAGTTCCCATACCCCTCTCTTTTAATGGGTATCACTATGTAACTACTTAGTTTTCTAGTGCATTCAATTAGTCCTGATTGTATGTCTCATGTTGTTCAACACCTATTTGTCTTCAACATGATCCTGCTACATCTCTTATCTCTGTCTTAACTAACTAGTAACATGATATACCGATTTAGTGGACTACTAGTGATTCTATATACTTGTTGTATCAAATGCTTCTCTGTTTATGTGGTTTCAGCCCTATATGTTCACAATCCTTTCCACCCCTGTTTGTAGGGCTACTTGTTTACTGAATATGAGTACTATGACCAGCTCTATTATTTTTCGAGAATGATTTCTTCAAGGTGGTTTTAAAAATAGTGCTTTTACTCCTAATATTCTTCTAATATATCGGTCACTCCAGTATCTTCTTAAAAAAAAACTATTTAGGATCTCTATTACTTCTAACGGTTTTACTAAGTCTTCCAACATTCTTACCCTAGTTTTCGATTATTAAGTTCTAACCCTCTGGTATGTATACTGCTTAAGAACCCTTGAGATCTCTTTAATGTCTGGCATATCAGAGCTGGCCTTTCGACACTACAAATAATCAGTCCTTATTTGAGAATAGTATTGGTGCGAGCACTGCGCGGGATCCTTGAGGTCCTTAGGGAACTCTGACACACCAAGGCACAATTTTATTTACTTATATAATTTATTTGATTCTAGTCTGTAATAATTTCATTTTTAAACAGATATTGTTGGAAACTAGTAAAAGGGGAGAGGGGGGTTTCTATTTGATGTTCGTGGGAAATTTATTAGATACCATGTTTTAGGTTGATACATTACCATTCCCTTAGTCTATATGTACATTTGCAACCACCATTCTACTTCGAGTTTATGTCATGATAGAAAAACATGCTTTAGTTCCATATGTTATGCTACTTGTATCAATACATGTCATAAGTTTACAATATTTGAATTCGAAAGCCTGTCTTCGGACACTTACGTTTATATTATGCATATTAGAAACATGTTATAAGTTCATCACTTCTTTCTCTGACTTTGCAGAAGTTATTATCACTTGGAAATCATATCATTAAACTATTACTGTAATCTTGCGTAATAAAAAAATGATCATCTTTATGTGCATTAGAAATCTTGATTTAGGAATTTGTTTGCATTTTCTCTCAATCTTGTCTTCGCCATTTTGAATAAGTGACTATCTATTAAAAGTTCAAAGCATTCCAACGTCTAGATATCATGTCCTAGTGTAAACATGCTTAAAATCACTTGTTATAACCTTCATCACGTAGATCAGCATGCTTATAAGATAAAAGAACTTCAAATTGTTTAAGTGGTTCCCAGATTATGATTGCATATACGCGCCTAGGCAAGCCTTAGGCCGTTAGATAAATGTGAAATCTGATTCCTCTTATGTATAAAACTATCCAGGCTTAACATACAATAAAACTAGTAGGAAAACTGATTAGGATTCTGTCAGTTCCCTTAAAACATATGATGCATGTTCTGTATGTTTATCTAGATATCATGTTCCTTGGCTTTCTGAATTTCTGTAAAACCAGTTGTTTGAGACGTGATGCTTATTTGCCTATGTATATGTTGTGGTAAATATGATCCATTTATCTGTTTCCTTAATTGACGGTCCTATGTGATATTCGTTATCGCCTATACTATTTCCCTATAAACACCTTAGGACTTTCAAGAACTACCTAAGTCTAAAGATCTTAAACTTCTCCAAGACCACAAGGAAGTGCAGGTAATAGCATGCTTAGAGTTCTTTAATAAAAACTCGCTTATATAACTGCTAAAGGGTTGGATAATGGGTATTAAAAAGATATGATGACCTGTGAACTAATGCAATGTGTAACCCCTCTCATTGAGGAGTGATTATTGGGTATTGCATGGATATGATCTTATACGATAAACAAGTTAGGAATTTCCTTATCCCTTTTACATATACCTGCTTAGACTGCTTATATGCTAAAATTCTTCATTTGTTTTACATATGTGTGCGTAGATTGCCTATTTTCTAATTGACTAATTCATAAATTTGGACGAGACCAACTGTTGTGGACCTCAAGGGGTGCCTAACACCTTAATATTAAGGTTATTTTGAGACCTTACCGTAGTGTCTAGTAATGCAAACTGGTTATATGAGTTCATTGCTCAAGGTTCCCTAATGCACCATAATCCATTTGGTGGCGACTCTTCAAACACCTAATTCCCAAAAGGAAACGAGTTGTTCTCCCGTGAATGTTGAAACCTAGACATCCCCGTGAAGGAAAAAATGGGGTGCCATATGTGCATTGCTTATCTCTAGTTTAACAGAGTTACCATGAAGAACAAATATCTATTGTCTCGTATTGATGACCTATTTGATCAATTACAGGCTCCTAGAGTGTTTTCTAAGATTGACTTGTGTTCAGGTTATCATCAGCTGAAGATTCGGATGCCAGGTATCCCGAAGATTACTTTCAGGATGTCGTATAAACATTACGAGTTCCTTGTAGTGTCATTTGAGGTGACCAATGCCCCAACAACACATATGCATTTGATCCATAGTATATTTCGGTCTTATCTTGATTTATACGTCAGTTTGTTTATTGATGACATTCTAGTGTACTCTCGGAGTTAAGAGGATCATGAGCAGTACTTGAGGATAATGCTTCAGACCTTGAGGGAAAATTAATTATATGCAAAATTATGAAATTGTGAGTTGTGGTTAGATTAAATGGCATTTTCAGGTCAAGTAGTGTCGAGTGAGGGAATCAAGGTGAATCTGAAGAAGGTGGAAGCAGTGCAAACTAGGCCTAGTCCTTCCTCAGCTACAGAGATCCGGATCTTTCTTTGTTTGGTGGGGCATTACCATTGATTTGTTGAGGGATTCTTATCTATTGCAACACCTTTGACTAGGCTTACCCAAAAAGGTGCTCCGTTCTGTAGACAGAGGAATTGGAGGAGAGCTTTCAAAATGTCAAGACAACCTTGACAACAACCCCAGTATTGTTATTGCTTATTGGTTCAATATCTTACAATATTTATTATGTTTCATCGCAGATTGGTCTCAGCATGGTGTTAAGGCAGGTCCATCGGGTGATTGCCTACACGTCCGGACAACTAGCATAAAATTAATTTTCTTGTCCATGACATTGAGTTATCAGCTATTATTCATGACTTGAAGATTTGGAGGACTATGGTGTCCTTTGTGTGATCTACAAAGATCACTACAGTTTGCGGCATTTGATCAAGTAGAAGGATTTTAACTTACAGTAGCGTAGGTGGTTAGAGTTGCTTATTGATTATGATATCACTATATTATACAATATCGGGAAAGCTAGTATGGTGGCTGATTCCTTGAGTCAAGGGCAAGGAGTTTGGGGAGCTTAGCATATTTGCCAACAACAAAGAGGCCATTGACATTGGATGTCCAAGCCTTGGCTAATGAGTTAGTCATATTGGATATTTATGAGGTGAGTAGAGTTTTGGCTTCTGTTGTCTCACAGTCTTCTCTTTATGATTGTATCAGGGAGCGTCGGTATGATGACCCCCATCTACTTGTCTTATGAACACGGTTCGGCACAGTGATGTTAAGGAGGTCACTTTAGGGATGATGTTGCATTGAGGATGCAGGGCAGGCTATGTGTGACCAATGTAAATGGATTGCGTGAGTTGATTCTTTGGAGGCTTATAGCTCACGATACTTCATTCATCTGGGTGCCACAAAGATGTATCACGATGTGAGATAGCATTATTTGTGGCGTAGAATGAAGAAGGACAGTGTAATATGTAGCCCGATGTCTAAATTGCTATCAGGTGAAGTATGAGCATCAGCAGCCAGAAGGATTGCTTCAGAACTTACAGATTCTAGAGTGGAAATGGGAGTCGATCATTATGGAAATTTCGTTCGATTCCCACAGACTCAGTGGAAGTTTGATACAGTTTGAATGGTTGTTGATAGGCTGACAAAGTCAGCTTATTTCATTCCTATGATGACTACTTATTATTTCGAGCAGCTAGCTAGAGTCTATATCCGCGATATTTTTAGGCTTCATGGCATGCTGGTATCTATCATCTCTGACCGGGGTACGCAGCTTACCACAAAGTTCAGGAGGGCCATACAACATGAGTTAGGTACTCGAGTTTATTAGAGCATAACATTTCACCCTCAAACGAACAGGCAGTCCGAGTGCACTATTCAGATTTTAGAGGATATGCTCCGTGCGTGTGTCATGTAGTTTGGAGGTTTTTGGGATTAGTTCTTATCCAAAAAGCTGCGAGCATCCTTTCCCTCTGCACTAATAAAGGTCAGAGGCTAAGGCCTACTAAATCTCTCCAACCTACGCTGCTCGTCCTCTTGAATGGCAAGAACTAATAGTCTTGAATAGTTGCAACCGGCTGCGCTTGACGTGCCCCCAGCGTCTGAAGTCTCTGCGTGACCTACTCAGGTGTGCCAGCGGCGGGAGTCTGACTATCTCTCCCGCCATGAGAAGTAGTTGCAGCAGTAGTGGCTGAAACCGCCTGAGCTAGGCTAGTGCAAAATGATAAGATCTGAGCCCAGGCCTCATGAAGACCCGGAATCACAACGGGCACAGCTGGTGCTGCTAGAGCAACCACGACCAGGACCTGGTCCTGAACTGGGACAGTTGGTGGATTTATAGGTATTGCCCTAGCAACTCTACCTCTACAACAACAACGGCCGCATCCTCAGCCTCTAGTGGCCACAGCTTATGGTACTGGTGGTCATCCATACTAACCGGTAGCGCATGTCCTAACAATCTGTGAGAGAACAAAATAACAGAAGTTTTAGTACTCGGATCAACAAATTTGCATAACAAGAATTTTAAGGATATGAACTTTTACTAAACCTGCTGATGACTCGTGAGACCTATGTAACCTAGGCTCTTATACTAACTTGTCACAACCCCAAACACGGACCTGGTCGTGATGGCGCCTCTTGTGAAGACAAGGCTAGCCAACTATTCCTAATTTAGAGTTAAACAACTAAAAAATAAGAAAACAGTCTAAAACATGATTTAATAATACTAAGTAGTAGATAATATCATAACAATGCGGAAGTACAACCCAAACACAATTGTAGACGGAGTATCACTATTCATAGTCATAACACAGGAAGCTACCTCGTGAACTCTAAATGTCTACCTGAAGCTGGAATGATCAACACTCGGGAGCGGAATCAGCTACTCCTGAATCTTTACATAGGCTGAACGAGTAAAGTGAGTACTCCAACTCAGTGAGTACCAAATGTAAATAACGACTAAAAGCGAGAAAACATGTAAGGCACAAGGCATTCGATAATGAAACAGTAACACCATTACAGTATACTAGTTAAGAGATATGTAAAAGTCCCTTTTCAACAAGCAAGAATATAATTGACATGCAATTAAGGAAAATAAGCATGTAAAGGTTTGCCCCTCGTGCACTATATCAACAAAATCGCCCCTCAGATAATACCTCATAACAAAGCAGATATGGCATTCAGCCAAATAAGTGATGATATCAAATAGATTTCAATCAAATATACAGTAAAATCATCAACTGGGATTGACAAAGTCACAATCCCCAATAGTGCACAACCCCACGCTCGTCATTTAACGTGTGCCTCACCTCAATATAGCACTATAACGTGCAATTTGTGGATTCAAACCCTCATTAAATCATTTACAATCATTATTCACCTCGAACCGTTCAAATGTTTATCTCGTAATGCCTTTTCCACTTGAATCAGCCTCAACTCGCATCAAATCTATCCAAAATTATAATGAGGACCTCAAAATATGCTAAGGGAATGAAGGCTAAGTGAAAACAATCAATAATTAACATAAATCCTGAAATTACTAAAACCCGACCCCCATGCCCCCGTCTCGAAATTCAATAATTTTTACATCAATATATTCATTTTTTCCCAACGAGTTCATGCATATTAAAATTTAAGAAATCTGATCTTGAATGGTCCATAAAATCCTTAATCACAAGTCTCCAATACCAAACCTTAGGCTTCCCCAAATTTCACCCTTAATTTCCTAAATTTTTAGCTCCAATCCATGAAATAATATCATAAGAATGAGTTTCAACTCCAATTTCCTTACCTCAATTACAATCCCTTGAAATCCCTCTTTCAAATCGTCCAGAAAGCTCCAAATCCGAAGTCAAAAATGGTGAAAAGCTCAAATTCATGAAATGAAATAGCTTATATGTTCTACCTAGACCTTTTTGCATCTACGCCCATAACCGCTTCTGTGGTACCGCACATGCGGCCTAACCACTGCTTCTGCAGTTCATCACTTAAAAGCCCAAAATCACATCTGGGATAATCTTTCCGCATCTGCGACTTTGCAGATGTGGCCATCCTAACCGGTTTTACGGAAAATTTTATAATAGGCTAAAATTCCCAATGAGTTTGCACAAGTCCACTCCTTGAATGAGAATACCTAAATATATAGAAGGTTTTAGGTGATGAACAACCTATCATGTGAAATTTTTTTTAGTCTAGTTTCCAACGCATCAAACCGTTTGTCATTTGGATATTCTTACACAAAGTTATGACCAAATTACTTAATACTGGAAAAATCCCATTCTGCGGACAATTTTGTGATTGCAAAAGTGGATATGCAACCGCAAAATGGTTGCAGACCTATCCAGTTTAGCCCAGTTTTAGGCACCAGTTCTGCGATACATTTTGCGACCCACATTCCTATGATGCATTTAGACTTCATGGCATGCTGGTATCTATCATCTCTGACCAGGGTACGCTGTTTACATCAAAGTTCAGGAGGGCCTTACAACATGAGTTAGGTACTCGAGTTTATTTAAGCATAATATTTCACCCTCAAACGGACAGGCAGTCCAAGTGCACTATTCATATTTCAGAGGATATGCTCCGTGCGTGTGTGATGTAGTTTGGAGATTTTTGGAATTAGCTCTTATCCCAAAAAGCCGCGGGCATCCTTGCCCTCTGCACTACTAATGGTCGGAGGCTGGGGCCTACTAAATTTCTTCAACCTACGCTGCTTGTCCTCTTCAATGGCAAGAACTAATAGTCCTGAATAGTTGCAACCAGCTGCGCTTGATGTGCCCCCAGCGTCTGAAGTCCCTTCCTGACCTACTCAGGTGTGCCAGCGCGGGAGTCTGACTACCTCTCCTGCCTTGAGAGGTAGTTGAAGCAGTAGTGGCTGAAACCGCCTGAGCTAAGCTAGTGCAAAATGATAAGATCTGAGCCTAGTCCTCATGAAGACTCGGAATCACAACGGGCACAGCTGGTGCCTGAGCTGGTGCTGCTAGAGCATCCACAACCAAGACCTGGTCCTGAACTGGGACAGTTGGTGGATGTATAGGTGTTGCCTTAGCTACTCTGCCTCTACCACAACAACAGCCGCATCCACGGCCTCTAGTGGCTACAGCTTGTGGTGCTGGTGGTCGTCCATACTAACCGGTAGCGCATGTCCAAACCATCTATGAGAGAACAAAATAAAAGAAGTTTTAGTACTCGTATCAACAAATATTCATGACAAGAATTTTAAGGATATAAACTTTTACTAAGCCTGCTCATGACTCGTGAGACCTATGTATCCTAGGCTCTTATACTAACTTGTCACGACCCCAAACCGGTCCTGGTCGTGATGGCGCCTCTTGTGAATACAAGGCTAGCCAACTATTCCTAATTCAGAGTTAAACAATAAAACAATAAGAAAATAGTCTAAAACATGATTTAATAATACTAAGTAGCAGATAATATCATAACAATGCGGAAGTACAACCCAAACACAGTTGTAACCGCGGTATCACTATTCATGAGCATCTATATGTCATAACACAAGTCTGCTAAGTCTGAAAACTAGTTCAAATGTCTAATACAAAATAGAAATGATAAAGGAAGAGAAGCACGGGACTGCGGACTCCAGGAAGCTACCTCGTGAACTCAGTGAGTAACAAATGTATATAACGACTAACAGCAAGAAAACATGTAAGGCACAAGGCATTCTATAATGAAACAGTAACACCATTACAGCATACCAGTTAAGAGATAAGTAAAAGTCCTTTTTCAACAAACAAGCATATAATTGACATGCAATTAAGGAAAATAACTATGTAAAGGTTTTTCGCTCGGGCACTATATCAACAAAACCGCCCCTCAGATAATACATCATAACAAAGCCTAAATATGGCATTCAGCCTAATTAATGATTATATCAAAAAGATTTCAGTCAAATATACGGTAAAATCATCAACTGGAATGGACAAAGTCACAATCCCCAATAGTGCACGACCTCTCGCTCGTTGTCAAACGTGTGCCTCACCTCAATATAGCACTATTACGTGCAATTTGTGGATTAAAACCCTTATAAAATCATATACAATCACTGCTCACCTCGAACCGATCAAATGTCTATCTCGTAATGCCTTTGCCCCTTGAATCGGCCTCCACTCGCATCAAATCTATCCACAATTATAATGAGGACCTCAAAATATGCTAAGGTAATGAAGCCCAAGTGAAAACAATAAATAATTAACATAAATCCCTAAATTAATAAAAACCGACCCCCATGCCCCCGTCTTGGAATTCAATAATTTTTACATCAATAGATTCATTTTCTCCGAACGAGTTCATGCATATTAAAATTTCAGAAATCTGACCTCGAATGGTCCATAAAATCCTTAATCACAGGTCTCCAATACCAAACCTTAGGCTTCCCCAAATTTAACCCTTAATTTCCTAAATAACTAGCTCCAATCTAGGAAATAGTATCATAAGAATGAGTTTCAAGTCCAATTTCATTACCTCAATGAAGGTCCCTTAAAATCCCTCTTTCAAATCGTCCAGAAAGCTCCAAAGACGAAGTCAAAAATGGTTAAATAGCTCAAATTCATGAAATGAAGTAGCTTATATGTTCTACCTAGACCTTTTTGCAACTACAGTCCCATAACTGCTTCCGTGGTACCGCACATGCGGCCAAACCGCTGCTTCTGCGTCTTATCACTTAAAAGCCCAAAATAACATCTGGGATAATCTTTCCGCATCTGCGACTTTGCAGATGTGGCCATCCTAACCGGTTTTACGGTTCCTGTCATCCCTCCAAAATCCGATTTTGTGGCTCCTCTTCCCGCATCCTCAAAAATACCAGAAGCAGCAAATTTTGCATTGCAACAAAAATTCAACTTCTCTGTCAACCATGCGAAATTATCCCGAGACCCTCGGGACCTCAACAAAAAGTAAAAACATATCCTAATACCTTATTCAAACTTGTACCAACCTTCAAAATAGCTCAGACAACATCAAATCAACAAAAACTAATCGGATTTAAGCCTAACTTTCTAAAATCTTCCAAATATTTCTTTTGATCAAAAATCCAACCAAACCATATTTGAATTACCTTAAATTTTACACACACATCACAAATGACACCATAGACTATTGAAACTCTAATAATTCCATTCCGGCCCCAATATCAAAATCCCGCCTACCAACCGGAAATCACAAAAATGTTAACTTCGCCATTCAAGTCTAAATCTACTCTACACCTTCAAAACCCATTCTGATCATACTTCTATGTTTCAAATCACCTCCCGAAGCTAACCGACCCATCAAAACTCACATTCGAGCCCTATAACACATAAGTCAATATCTGGTTGACTTTTCCAACTTAAGTTTCATCAAAAGAGACTAAGTGTCTCAACCCTTACAAAATTATCAAGGATTCGATCTGACTAACCTGATACCACAAAATACATGTAAACAAAACATAATGTAGTAAAAATAGGGAAATGGAGCGGTAACTCATGAGACGACTGGCTGGGTCGTCACAATAATTCTAGCCTGATCTTAACTTTCAATGCTCCTTATTGTATTATATCTATGGTGTATTGAAGGTTTAAATATGTCAAAGATGGAGCATCCCTATGTGATCACATATATTCGATTGGTAATTGTATGATCAGTTTATGATAGAACATCTTAGATTAATTGTTGAAGGTCGTCAAGGGTTTAGTGTGAGTTTTCTCCTAGAGAGTTAGAGATTAGGAGGGTGAAGAAATCATTCTCAATATTTTTCCCTGAAGATGTTATGTGAGTTGATAATGAAGGTTGCATAAGTGTATTTCACGTTAGGCCGCACTAGGAGTATGAAATTCCCGATAGTCGCTCCCTAAATATTTTAGGTTTTCACATTTTTATGACTAAGAAGGTAGTTGGAGATCCCTGGTGTATCATTCTAGTGGAAATTATTGATGATGAAGTTAATGGATAGTTAGCTCATGCGAGGGATCTATCTGCCATCCTTCTTAGATAAGTTTGGATATTGGGATTATTTTCGTGAATGTGTGGCAGAGCCTGTATGTCTAGGCCACCTATAAGTCCGAAAGAGTCGCAGAAATAAAATATTATTGCTTGATTGTATAATAATTGGTTTTTATTTGAAAGGTACCTTATAGGTATTATGATATAGAAATGTGCAGTTCAGGTCTAGGTATCCATATGATAATGTAGTGTTTGCAATGCTAATATTAGTGTTATGGATAAATACATTGTGGTGCTTTGTTGAGTTGTGTATGTGTTGTTTGGATGTTTTTCGTGGTTCTCTGGGAGGTAGATAGGTCAAGTTACAAAGGAGATGCTGCCAAAATTTGTGAACAAATTATGGAGTTGGTTAAAATTTTGGGACCTAGGGTAGGCTAGAAAAGAGATATATTGTGTTGATCATTTAGGGTGACTCTACCACTCATTCGAGAATAATTGATCCAAAGAGACGGAGAATGTAATGCCTCGAAATATATTGCTAAGTAATTTAGAATTTTGGGCTGCCATTTTGGCTAATTACAATATTTTATGTGCTATTAATATAATATAAATGAATTGGATACGGTGAATCAGTGTATGAGTCATACAATAAGTAATGTGGGTTCGAAGGAGGGGCCTAAGTCTAAGTCAAATCGAAAAATTTAATAATAGGCTAAAATTCTCAATGAGTTTGCACAAGTCCACTCCTTGAATGAGAATACCTAAATATATAGAAGGTTTTATGTGATGAACAACCTATAATTTGAAAATTTTTTAGTCTAGTTTCTAACGCATCAAACCGTTTATCATTTGGACATTCATACACAAAGTTATGACCAAATTACTAAATACTGGCAAAATCCCATTCTGCGGCCAATTTTGTGATTGCAAAAGTGGTTATGCAACCGCAAAATGGTTCCAGTGTAGCCCAGTTTTAGGCACCAGTACTGCGATGCATTTTGCAACCCACATTCCTATTTTACGGTATATTATGGGACCGCAGACCCGATTTCAGAGGCTTATTTTTTCTATTTTTATAACCCGAACCCATTTTAGTAAATAGGATTCGGGGATTCATTTGGGGTCATTTTTCTACTACTTTTAGAGAGACTCAAGAGCATATAGAGAGGGAAATAAGGGTCCTAGCTTCTTAATCACCCAATTCTTGTTCAAGTTTTCAAGAATCAAGGAAGATAGCCACTTGATTGTCCTATATCCGGGTACATTCTACTCCCAAGATTTCGTGTATGAGGTTAAGGGTTCAAATATGTTTTGGGGAATTGAAATATGCCATGCATGTGGGACTAAGTTGTAGTATGTGAAATTAAAGAACTACTTTGGGTAGTTCCTGCTAAACTTGGTTGAGGGAAGAAGAAGTTTCCATTTTCAGACCTTCTAGACTACTTCACATGTTAGGTGTTTGATAAAATTCCTAAGAGAGTTACACCGTGGTTAATCTTCCTAATTATTAATCCATTCCCGCTATCTCCTTATGGATTATTATTGCTAAAGGTGTTCGTGGATTATAGAAACTTAAGGAAAAGGTCTTTGAGGTATGTATGGCTAAAACCTCCTCTTCTTAGAAATTGAGCTCCCATGGTGTCTATGAAAATATTGTAAGTCTGAAATTTTATTGATGTAGTACTTTTTACTTTAAAGTAATTGGTGTTGCATGAATATATGTAAAAGGTGTATCTCAGTATGTTCAATATGCTATTCTTGGTAATTTTAGAATATGTGAAGAATGTGAGCTATATGCTAAAATGCCAAGATATCAATTCAAGTTTAAAAAGAGATAGTTATGCTAGACTATGTGAAATCCTCTATGTATAATGATGATTGAAATAAATCAAATGAATTTGGGAAATAGAGTGTAGCCAAAGTGCGAAGAACTGGAGTTATAATTGTGTCTGGTGATGTCTATGACATTAGAAAATATGAAACAGATTATGAAATGAGCCTTGACTCTACTTTCCATAGATGACTTCAGTAATTAAGTGTCCTAAAGGCTTTTTACACAATTAACTCCCATAACTGGTTGTTCGAGATAATGTTTTTCCCTATAAGTGCATTCAATGTGGTTTGAATTGTTACATGCTCTAATGTTATAATTATTTATTTTCATGATTGGAAAAGAGTAATTCAAGAATAATTGGTGTAATTGCTTGTTTTTCACTTTGATGTGTGTTTCAATTGTGGTTTGGTTTGTCCCCTCTTTTCTGGAAGAATCCTTTGTGTTTAAAGTTCCGTTACTAATGAACTTGAGGTGTATGATTTCTAATATATTGTATATGGCCATGATTCATGATTTCTATCATGTGCACTTGATATCTTGGATTTTATTGCTTGTTGTTGAAATTTATATTGATGTGAACTATGGGGGAAAAGAGCTTGAATTATGAAATGAGTCCTAGTGCCAAGAATGGTGTGATAATTGTGGCCCCAAGTGCCGATGAACTGACATATATGAAGTAAAGATTGAAATAAGATGATATATGGAAAAGGAAAAATGTCTTGGTAAGCGGCCTTGCTTATCGGGCCGTGATCAGACGCCATGCCGCACACATGGTGGTATTGTGCCAGTATTGAAACTTGAAAGTGACAATGAAATTATGATTAAGGTATATGTCTCAAATGAGGCGACCTAGCCGATCGGGTTGTGATCGGACTTCACGGAATAAAGTGGTGGTATTGTGAATGACGATGAAAAGTATTAACAGTCACAACCTAGAGGTATGGGAATTATGTGAAAGTTATATGATCCTTCGATTTGATAATGTGGTGATTGTTTAAAGCATTTGATTGATCTTTATGATTTCTTTGTTCTTGTATGATAGTTCTTTCTATTGCGATCGTGTTTCTGATTTCTTTGCTCTTGTAGGATATTTCTTTCTAATAAGATGTTGTTTAGTTATACATACTGGTATTATTCCATGGTACTAACATTCCTTTTGCAGGGGTGCTAGATCTTTAAATGGATTAAGTGGTTCCATAGCAGACAATGTGGGTCGCAGCTAGTCACTCATCATTTTCTCAGCCGACTTGGTGAGCCCCACTTCATTTTCGGGCCATGTATCATTTTTTATCTTGTACTTGTATTTTGAGGTATAGCCGGAGCCTTGTTGCCGACATTTATATATTATTCTTCAATTGTATTTAGAGGATCCATAGACAAGTCATGGGTGATGTTTGATAATGTGGAACTGAGTTAGAAATATTGATATTTGTCAAAGATGTATAAAACTTGTACTATTTTGAAATTTTTAATATAGTTGCTAATAGAAATAAAATAGGAGTTGTTAATGAATATTTACAAAGTGTGATTAATTGAGTTCACCTCCTCTATATTTATAAATTATTTTGGGTAGAATAAAACCTAGAAGGCTCGCTTAATGGGGTTTACTCGGTTGAGCGCTGATCTTGCTCTTCGGTTTTTGGGGCTTGACATACCTAGTCCCAAAGACTAGGTGCCATCACGAGGCTCAACAGAGGTAAATTTGGGTCATGACAAGTTGGTATCAAAGCTCGAGGTTCATAGGTGCTACGAGTCATAAGCGGGTTTAGTAGATTCTTGTAGATCAGTAAGGAGACATATGTACTTGTCTTCGATAGGCTACGAAACTATTAGGACAATCTCACATCTTTAATTCCTATCGTGTGAGCTTATTGATCTCGGATTTTGAACTTTTATCATTATTTTTGCTCAGATATAGTGTGGACAAGGGCTGAAGTTATCGATGACGTTGCTCCCAGAGTAGTTGTCACAAGAGGCAGAGGTCGACGAGGAGAACGTGCCACAGCTAAAGCATCTTCTAGAGCAAAACCTAAGGAGCCGCCAGTAGCTCCAGTTCGGGGGAAAGTACCGGAGGAGCCTGCTGTTATTCCTGGACATTAGGAAATTTTAGCACAGTTCCTGAGCATGTATGGTACATTGGCTCAGTAGGGGTTGATTCCATTTGCACCAGCTAGTTCACAGATCGGGGAGGAAGCTAGACTCCCGCCGCCCCCACTCTAGAGTAGCGAGTTCACATTGATCAAGTTTTAGGTATCATAACGACACAACCTATTGTTATAGTTCATCCCGTGTTCAGGGCAGCAACGTTTGAGGAAGAGCATCTTAGACTTGCAGGGTTCAAGAAATATGACCCTCATAAATTATATGGTTTCGCTTCAAAGAGTGTGCAAGGTTTTCTACACGAGTGCCATAAGATCCTCCACGCTATGAGTATTGTTGAGACGAATGGGGTTGTTGTTACTATGTTCAAGCTTAAGGAAGCGGCTTATCAGTGATGGTAGGCGTATGAGCTGGGCAGCCTGACCGATGCAGCTCTGCTTTCATAGGTTTAGTTTTCAGTGATGTTTTTGACAGAGTTTGTAACTCATTCATATCTCAATGTACGGCATGCATAGTTTGAGCAGCTGCCCTAGGGAACTATGTCAGTATCAAAGTATGCCGTTAGATTCAGTGATTTGGCTACACATACACATACCTTTGTTGCTACAGTTAGGGGGCAAGTTTGTACGTTCTTTGAGGGGCTCAAGCATGATATTCGGTTCATCATTGCTCAGCAATTTCAGTTAGATGTTTCATTTTTGCAGGTGGTAGGGATCACTCGACCGATAAAGGGCATGTGGGATCAGGAGAGAGAGGACAGGCAAGGCCAAGAGAGAGAAAATAAGCAAGGTTAGGAGAGAGAAGACAAGGAGGCAAGGAGGCCTTGTAGATTGGAGTGATCCACTGGTCCTTATTTTTGAGGCAGGATATGGTATGGTAAATTATGGTTCGGCCAGTTCAGGTTGCACTTTAGGCTTCGTACGGTGTTTCAGTTTCTCATGGGCCTCAAACTACCCGTACCGCACAGTTTCCACAGCCACGTCAACAGATAGGTTGCTCTGAGTATGGAGATACCAGCCACGTGGTAAGATATTTCCCCAGACTCTAGGAAGATGTGCCACAGCAATGTATTCAAGCAATTAAAAGACACCCAAGAGGACGAGGCCCGACACATTGATATTTTCCATATAATAGGTTTGTGACCATTGTTCCAGATTATATCATACATATATTCTTTCGATTTATTATATAGGAGCACCATTCATATTATAGTTCTAATTATCGGTTTGAGTTCCCCTATTTGTTGCTCAAACTATGGGTAACTTCATGACTTAGTAGTTTGTCTATGTGTTTGCCCCTGTTGGGCAATTCTATTAGTGACAGTTGTGTCTATCATTTCTCGTATCCATTATTAATAGATATGACACTAGTAGTGAATTATTATTGTCTATTATGGTAGTTACTGATGTTATTCCTATGTATTTTGGTTACTATATGTGATTTAGATGCTCTACTAGTGTGGGAGCCAGTCCATGTTGCAATTTAGTTGACGGAACTGCTCTAGAGGAAGGTTTCAGTTGGTTTGATGTATATTCTACTTATGATTCAGAGGGGAGGGTGGGAACCTCAGGATTTCATTTGATTTGATGTGTTTGAACTGGGTTATGTGCTTTGTGAAAGTTATATCAGGATGAGATCCTAGTGATTTGTTCATATGCATTAACTTTTCTTTATATATTTATTCATTTGATGCTTCTGATAGAAAGTTGTGCCTATCGGGTTTGTTTGATATTTCTTTTATATGCTTCTCCTTACATGTTCAATCATTTTCATTCTATACACTTTGAGTTTTAGCTTGCAGGTTGTGTGCCCGGTTGTGCTAGTTGCGACTTTCTGATTCGGGTGTATGGTTATGAGGTATTTGTGCTCCTTGCATTGCTGTCAATGTTATGGAGGTTTGAAAAAGAGTTCTAATGCATATGAGGATAGTTGTCGGTGCTGGATTTGATTTTAGGTAGCTATTGTGATCATAATTATTATTATGGGACTATGTGTGGTATGTCATATTGTGTGGTTGTACCTTATGGGGTAGGCGTAAGTTGTTACAAGTGTTTGAGACTGATATAGGTGTGTGGATGTAAGAATCGAATCTTTTGGAGATGAACATGTGAGAATTTTGACCTAAGGCTTTTGGTATTAATGGAAGGGATAAATTACAGTTAAGATGGTGTAAATAAGGCTGAGGTGGATTGCGACTATGTGGGGTCACTAGCTGGTGAGTGTTGGATATGTGCATTCAGTGATTTGATGATATCGAGGCAAACCTTAGCATGTTCGAGTATCAATGTTTGTTTAAGAGGGGGAGGATGTAATGACCTGGCTTGTCATTTTGAGAATTTAAGCTACGTTCAGCCACATAAGGTCTTGACTAGCTTCATACTATGTGTTATGACATCCATGCATGGTCGCTACCAGATGATTCAAAGTCAAATAAGAGGAAGGATCTAGTTTTGGAAGCTTAACCTATAAGAGTTGACCGGAAATTTAACTTTGTGTAAATAACTCCAGAACGGGTTGTGGAAAATTTCAATAGCTTCATACGTTGATTTTAGACTTAGGCGTGCATCCATATTTGGAATTGGAGGTCCATAAGGTAAATTGAAGCAATCCGGCAAAAGTTGGAAAATTTAAAGATTGGAAGATAGAGAAGTTTGACCAATAATTGACTTTATATTACGTGATTAGAATACCATTACAAGAATTAGAACAGCCTGGTTATGTGACTTGGGACTTGTCTACAAAAATTGGAATCATTCTAGGTTGATTTGATAAGTTTTGGTGTGGGTTTTAGAAGTTGGAAGATATAAAAGTTCATAAGTTCGGTTCATGGTGTGATTCACAGCTTTGACGTTGTTTGATGTGATTTGAGATCTTAGCGAGTCTATGCTAGGTTATTGAACTTGTTTCTACGTTTAGATGGGGTCCTATGGGCCTTAGGTGTGTTTCGGATGGGGCACGGGTCATTTTCCCCTATTGTTGAACTGCTATTTTCTTTCATTTGGTTTCATTAATCGTGTTTGCATCCTTTCCTTCGTGCTCACGAAGTGTTATTTTGAAAGAGGAATTAATTTTTCATCATGTTAGCGAGCATCCATCCGCAATCGCGAAGGTCTGTCTTTTTCCTTCTTCGCATTCGCACCAACCTCCTTGTTTTAGCGTAGTTCAAACTAGGCCTTGGGTATCGGTGACCATTCCCTCTATGCGTTCACATTCTTCTTCCCGCGAACGCGTACGAATGATTTTCCCTCATTCGCGTGGTAGGCCAGTTTTGAGCCATCGGGCATTTCATTCTCTGCGTTCGCAAGCTTGTTGTTACGTTCGTGATGACCAACTGGGCAGCTTTCCTTTTCTTCTTTGCAAACGCGATCCTTTCTCCACTTTCGCAATGCATAAAGACGTAGGCAGCAAAATATATTTTCCAAATCGAGGGTTAGACCATTTTTATCATATCTTGATAGTAGAGCTCGGTTTTGAGCAATTCTTTGTGGATTTTCAAGAAAAATGATTGAGCAAGTATTCTTCACCTTTAATTTATAATTTTTCATAATTTATCTATATTATTATCATGAAATTTGTGTTTTGAGTTGAAGAAAATGGAGATTTTTTGAAGAAAAGTATTAAAATGTAAAATCATGATTTAAGGGATGAATTGGTATCGAAATTTGATAATTTTTGTATGGTTGAACTTATATCAGAATGGGTGTTCGAATTTTTTGAAATTTGTCGTGTGACAAAGGGGCGGGCCCGGCGGTCGACTTTTGGGGTGATTGTTTGATTTTGTTAAAGATTGAGGTTTTATGATACAGAATAGTTTCTTATAAGTTTTATTTATGCTTTGAAGTTGTTTTGTCTAGATTTGAGCCATCTAAAGGTTATTTCACCCGAAAAGTTCATTTGAAAGTACCATTTTATCTTCTTCAAGGAAAGTATCTTGCCTAACCTTGTGTGGAGGTAATACCCCTTAGGATTTGAGTCTTATATGCTAATTGTAGTCCGTGTACGGGAGGTGACGAGTACGTGCTCAAGCTTATTTTTAAAAAGTCGGCCTTTTAGGGTTCTTAGGTCCTTATATTCATTGAGTATGAAGTTCTTCTTAATATGATTGAGTTCCCTAATTACTAGTTTCACCTCTACATGCTTTATTTGGAATTAATTGCTCCATGATTAACTCTTATTGCCTATTTGACTTTTATTGACCTTATCTGAAGATTTTTACCACTTCTATAGTCATGCTATATTCTCATAACTTCTTATCTTTATTTGAAATTATTATCTCTCTTGTAATTGTTTAGTGTTAATTGAGGTTATGATTATCTTTTCACTGCTTATCCTAAAGTAAATTTTGTAGAAAACCATTCTATCTATGATATGTGCGCTTTGGTTGTATTAGCATGATTTTTAGGTATAGGTTTTGAGGAATGACAAACAATGAAGTCAAGCGTCGAACAACGCTAGTATATGACAAACAATCAAGATTGAATGACGAGAAGCATATTGATGACGGAATTGCATAGACAAGCCAAAGACGAGCTCAAATGTTCAAGACCGAAGACCCAAGGCGTAGGTCGTTAGGTAGAACCAATGTAAGAGCAACGTTTAAGTTATCTCGTCTTTTGGCTCAACATTAGGTCATCATAAATATGCATTAAATCATTTTATTAAATCATATTTATCATAAACATATTTCAAATACTTCAACAAAATGATGTTAAAGTTTTCATTTTAACCAAAATGGTTTTTGAAGAAAGTTTTCAATTCTAGAAGAGAATAATCGATTATACACTTGAGCATAATCGATTAAAATGGTTTTTGAAGTTAGTCTTCAATTCTGGAAGAGAATA
This sequence comes from Nicotiana benthamiana, assembly GCA_034376525.1. Lineage (NCBI taxonomy): Eukaryota > Viridiplantae > Streptophyta > Magnoliopsida > Solanales > Solanaceae > Nicotiana > Nicotiana benthamiana. The sequence continues at coordinate 73,711,951 of CM067332.1, forward strand.
ATCGATTATACACTTGAGTATAATCGATTATCTTGTATCCGTTGCCGAAGTTTTCAATTTTGCCACAAAATAATCGATTATGCAGGCTATATAATCGATTATATGTGAGCAGAATCTGCTTCCGATTTTGTTACGGTAAAAGGATTGTCGATTATGAAAATCCAATAATCGATTATCCTTGCATAAAATCAGCATAATTGATTGTCAATTAAGCAACGGACTTGCACCCCTAACCCCTATAAAAAGAGGTCTTTTGAGCTGATTTTAAACACACAACACCTCCCAATATTGATATACATATTGACATTATTTGAGCATCATTTTAGAGCTTTCGTTGAGCCATTTGAGAGACAACTTTGAGTTGTTCATAGAGCTAAATTTGTATCTCTTTATCTACTCTTTTGAGAGAGTTCTTTGTTGTAAAAGAGAAAGGTGTTTGAGAAGAACATATCTTCTTATTGATTGTCGGGTTCGCTAAGTACCCTAAGTCTTAGTGTGTGAAGTCTTGTGGTGCGGTATCCACGAGCAAGGTGAAGTCTTGGGGTGCGGTATCCTCGTGCAAGTTGAAGTCTTGTAGAGTGTACATCTACGAGCAAGTGTAACGGTTTGTTAGGCACCCGTAAGCTTAACGGAGTTAGTGGAATCTCGAGAGAGTCTCTCGGGGACTGGACTAACCACAAGTTGTGGTGAACCAGGATAAATTCGGTGTGTTCTTTCCTTGCTATTTTTATTTCCGAATTTATTTTATTCCTGCAATTTTTAATTCCGCAATATTTATCAATATTCTCGTGCCGCACTATTCACCCCCCCTCTAGTGACGGGCATAATTCCTAACAATTGGTATCAGAGCCTAACTCTCTGAAAGCCTTAACCGGTTGAGAGAACGATATATATTTTTTGTTGAAAATATTGAACGCAGGAATGATGAGCGAAGGACACTCTCCCTATAGGCCACCACTACTTGATGGAACAAATTACACATATTGGAAAGAGCGGATGAGAATCTTCATCCAAACAAACAACTTTCGATTATGGCAAATCATCAAGAACGGTGAACAAATGCCAACAAAGAAGGTTGGGGAAATCATGGTTCCAAAGGAGGAAAATGAATATGATGCCGAGGACATCAAGAAGGTTGAAGGAAATGCAAAAGTCATCAACGTGCTATATTGTGCGGTGAACCTGGATGACTATCGGAAGATTTCGTGTTGCACAACCGCCAAGGAGATGTGGGATAATCTCGAGATTACTTAAGAAGGTACGCCTCAAGTCCGAGAATCTAAAGTTGATTTTCTAACACATGAATATGAACTTTTTATAATGAGGGAGAACGAAAGCATCGATAGTATGTTCGAACGGTTCTCAATGATCATCAACGATCTCCATGCTCTCGAAAAAGTATATTCGAACAAAGATCTAGTTCGAAAAATCTTGCGGAGTCTCACTCCCGAATGGCGATCCAAAGCCAATGCCATCCAAGAGTCTATAGGAATCACGGACGTCACAATTGATGGACTACGAGGTAACCTCGAAACCTATGAAAGCACAATTCTTAATCCCTATCCTAGAAGTAAAAGTTCGAGTCTTGCCTTCAAAGCCTTATCTTCTAAAAGAGTAGAGGTAAGTGATTCGGAAAACGATGATGCTATTACTTCCAATTATATAATTGAAAAGTTTTATAAGTTTATGAAGAAGGAAATAAAGAAGGAAGAACCAAGTCCTTCATGTCAAAATTGTGGAAAACTTGGCCACACCAAATCACATTGTCCAAAATCAAAGGACAAGAAAAAGAAGAAACACCATAGGCGCGTAACATGGGATTCGGACAGTTCGGGCGATGAAACTGCCGCATTATGCCTCATGGCAAACGAAGAAGAAAAGGTAAGTATTTCTAACTCTTACTCGTTTGAAGAAATACAAAAGGCCTACGATGAATTATATGGTGAATTTGTTAAAGCTTCCAAAACCATAAAAGAATTGAAGAAAACACTTTCTTTGCAAGAAAAAGATTTTGAGAAAACACTTTCTTTGCAAGGAATAGTTTTTGAAAAACAACCTTCTTTAAAAGAAAAAGATTTTGAAAAATTGACTTGTGATAATGAAAAACTAAAAGAAGAAAATGATCTTTTAGAAAATGACAATGATGTTCTTAAAAATAAAATCAAAATTTTAGAAGAAGAAAATAGATTTTTGGAAAATGACAATGTCGATCTCAAAAATAAAATCAAGGAGATGAATGAAGCCTCTTTAATTGTTCAAAGTTCAAATTGTTCTTCTTGTAGCTCTTTGAAAATAGAGAACGTAGAACTTAGAAATACACTAGAAAAATGTAGTGTAAATGATTCTAAAATAAGTGAAGTAATTAAAAAGGATGATAGAAATGAGGTTAAACCACCTAGACACAATTCTAGGAATTTTATTAATGAGTCTAGAATGAATAATTTTAGATCACCTAGAAATGACTCTAGAAATTTCAACGCTTCTAGGAATAACAACTTTAGATCACCTAGAACGCATTTGGCTCAACCAAGACATATGCACAACCCGAACGTTATATGTCATTACTGTAACCGGGTAGGACACATTGCACCCGTATGTTTTGCTAAACATAGAGATTCATATTTTGATTATGATTATTATTTGCCTAACCCCCAAGGACCCAAAAAAAGTTGGGTACCGAAAACCTATTTTTAGGTACATTTGCAGGTGTGCTTGAAGACTACAATATCATAGTAGATGCACCAAGCACGAAACCTTATTGCATCGAGGGGGAACGTCGGTTAGTTATCGTATTTTTGATAAAAACATAATAGTTGATATGTGCTAACAATTGGTATCAATTATTTTTATATTAAATGATTGATTCATGTTTTGATGAATATTTTTTGTTTAAATAACAGTTGGTATGTTTGCGAAAAATGACTGTTATCATGGTTGGTATGTTTTTACTAACGTTTGGTATTATTTAATGTTGATATAATTTTTTTTCTAACAATTGGTATCGTCAATAGTTTAAATAACAATTGGTATACTCTTTTTGCTAATGCCAAAAGGGGGAAGAATTTAGGCGATATGCATCGAATAAGGGGAAATGTCTTCACATTCTAGTATGCTTTAATTGAGGGGGAATATTCAATTAAAGGGGAATTATATTAAATTGTTTACATGAATTGTATGTTGAGATATAGCATGAATTTAGGGGGAATCCAATGTGCATATCTCCTGTTGTTTGTCATTATCAAAAAGGGGGAAATTGTAGAAAATCATTCTATCTATGATATGTGCGTTTTGGTTGTATTAGCATGATTTTCAGGTATAGGATTTGATGAATGACAAACAATGAAGTCAAGCGTCGAACAACGCTAGTATATGACAAACAATCAAGATTGAATGACGAGAAGCATATTGATGACGGAATTGCATAGACAAGCCAAAGACGAGCTCAAATGTTCAAGACCGAAGACCCAAGGCGTAGGTCGTTAGGTAGAACCAATGTAAGAGCAACGTTTAAGTTATCTCGTCTTTTGGCTCAACATTAGGTCATCATAAATATGCATTAAATCATTTTATTAAATCATATTTATCATAAACATATTTCAAATACTTCAACAAAATGATGTTAAAGTTTTCATTTTAACCAAAATGGTTTTTGAAGAAAGTTTTCAATTCTAGAAGAGAATAATCGATTATACACTTGAGCATAATCGATTAAAATGGTTTTTGAAGTTAGTCTTCAATTCTGGAAGAGAATAATCGATTATACACTTGAGTATAATCGATTATCTTGTATCCGTTGCCGAAGTTTTCAATTTTGCCACAAAATAATCGATTATGCAGGCTATATAATCGATTATATGTGAGCAGAATCTGCTTCCGATTTTGTTACGGTAAAAGGATTGTCGATTATGAAAATCCAATAATCGATTATCCTTGCATAAAATCAGCATAATTGATTGTCAATTAAGCAACGGACTTGCACCCCTAACCCCTATAAAAAGAGGTCTTTTGAGCTGATTTTAAACACACAACACCTCCCAATATTGATATACATATTGACATTATTTGAGCATCATTTTAGAGCTTTCGTTGAGCCATTTGAGAGACAACTTTGAGTTGTTCATAGAGCTAAATTTGTATCTCTTTATCTACTCTTTTGAGAGAGTTCTTTGTTGTAAAAGAGAAAGGTGTTTGAGAAGAACATATCTTCTTATTGATTGTCGGGTTCGCTAAGTACCCTAAGTCTTAGAGTGGAAGTCTTGTGGTGCGGTATCCACGAGCAAGGTGAATTTTTGGGGTGCGGTATCCTCGAGCAAGTTGAAGTCTTGTAGAGTGTACATCTACGAGCAAGTGTAACGGTTTGTTAGGCACCCGTAAGCTTAACGGAGTTAGTGAAATCTCGAGAGAGTCTCTCGGGGACTGGACTAACCACAAGGTTTGGTGAACCAGGATAAATTCGGTGTGTTCTTTCCTTTCTATTTTAATTACTGAATTTATTTTATTCCTGCAATTTTTAATTCCGCAATATTTATCAATATTCTCGTGCCGCACTATTCACCCCCCCTCTATTGACGGGCATAATTCCTAACAAATTTGTTGTGTCTCCTTCGTGATTGCCTAATTTTAAAAGAAGTTAAGATATCATATATTCTAGTTGGCATGCCCTTATTTGATATTATTTGACTCGTGTTAGCTCGTTTATTCGTGAAATGTATATTATAGGATTGTTGTTACACATTGTTTTCTCCCTTGCTGAGTTGTTCTTATTATGCCTAGTATTCTCTGTTGTGGTTATTCTTTATGAGATAGTTCTGTTGTTTCTTTGTGATCGAAAATCCTTGAGTTGATTCACTTTCCGTACTCTTGTATTTTCTTTCTTTATCATTGTTGTAATTGTTATTGTGATGCACGAGGTTTCTGCCGTGCGGTGGTTGTTATTGGGTTGCATGAGGTTTTTGTAATACTATTGTTGCTTTTGATATTTGAACATGCAGCGTGGCAACGTAGAATATATATATATATATATATATATATATATATATATATATATATATATATATATATATATATATATATGGGTGCGCATGTGGCGAGACAAGGTAGAAACATTACTATGCACCTGTGGCGAGACAAGGCGAGCGCTTACTTTATTACTGCACATGTGGTGAGACAAGGTTAGTTGTGTCAGGGATAGATTAGTGATGACTTGTGATGGTCTGAGAGCATTTTCGTCGTTGATATTTGTGTAGTGGTGCATTTACTTGTGTGAGTTTTATTTCGTGGGAAACTGCGGGAAACCATTCTACGTGTTGTCCATTTCTCTTTCTATACTTACTAGCTAGAATAAACTATGTTAGAAAAATAGCACAAAAATATGTGTGTTTGAGCACTCTTATCGGTTAACGATGGATATTTACATTGCTGAGCATTAACTGGTAAAGAGGGCAGAGGATACCTAGTACTTAGGGTTCTGGAATTAGGACCCTTGAATTGTGATATATTCTGAGGTTTGGTACCTCATGAAGGTTATTGTTTAAAACATAGTATGAAAATGGTCACTTTTGGTTGAGTTGTTACTTTCCTTCCCTTATGTTGTGGTTACTGAATCAAAACTATGTTGCATTCATCCTTCAGTATCATTAGTATGGTGTTCCGCTGCATTTTGTTGTTTTTCGTCTTACTAGAAATTTTTGTATCGTTTTGTCATTTATGCGTAGCCATTATGTAGATATCGTACTATTTTTTTTCTACCCTTATACTTGTATAGGTTATTTAGTCCAGTAGGTGTCTTAGATGGTCCTCGTCACTACTCCACTAAGGTTAGTCTTGATACTTACTGGGTACTGCTGGGTGTACTCATGCATATTTAGGTATTTGATTATTAGTAACTGCGCAGATCGTTGCCGTGGAGATTCAAGGTAAACCTACTACCGCATTCGCAGGTTTCAGAGTCACCTTTTAGTTTTTGTATTGTAGTGTTCATCCTTGTTTCTGAACATTTGTATTTATCAGTTTTATAGCAAACACTCTATAGAGCTTATGACTTGTACCACCAGTTTTGAGGTTATAAATTTTAAAAAGATTTCTATTTTGTTTGTTAGATGTTATTTAAATATTGATGTTGTTCCAATGGTTGTTAGGATTACCTAGACCCTAAGACTAGGTGCCATCACGAAATCCAACAAAGGGATATTTAGGTCGTGACAGATTTTTATCATGGCAAGACATAGAAATTTTACATCTTCGGCTGGTTACAATTTCTTACAAACTCTATTAGAGTTATAGTCAAAATTTATTTTCTTTGATTTTATTTAAAATCAAATGATATTATTTCAAGAATTTAAAAGAGAAAAATAAGATTAAATTCTTACCTTAAATCCAGAATGAAGAATTTATTCCTGAAGAAAGTTTATGGAATAATTTATAATAATCATACTCAATATTATGTATAAGTTGAGCACCATGTTATATCCAAATTTAAATAACTTCCCTTTACTCAATTGGTTAGTGTCTCGAGCCAATAACATATTATAAAAATAAAATAAAAAAAGAGTATTGTAGAGAAAGGTAGAGAGAGAGAACTCTTATTGATCTGGGATGAATTGCAATAGAATAGAACCCTTCTATTCGTAACGACCTGACCGGTCGTTTTGAGCTCTAGCGCATAGTTCAGCGGTCTCAGACTATGACCAGCCTCATTTCAGGTATAATGACTTGTGCGCATGGTCGGAATAAAGTTTCCGAAAGTACAAAGTTGATTTGGAAAGATAATTCTCATTTCGGAAGCTTTAAGTTAAAAAAATTAACTAAGCTTGGATTTTTTAGTAAACAACCTCAGAATCGGGATCTGAAGAATCCAACAGGTTCGTATGATGATTTTTGACTTGGTTGTATGGCCGGATCGGGTTTTGAATGATCCGAGAGCATTTTGGCGCCTATTGTAATAGTTAGCATTTTGGAAGAAATTTCATAAGTTTGGATTGAAGTGCATCACAGTGATATCAATGTTCGTTTGGGATTCTTAATCTGGGAATAACTCCATATGGCGATTCTAGAGTTGGGAACACGATCAGAAGTCAATTCGGAGGTCCGTAGATCATTTTGAAGTCATTTGGCTAAATATAGAAATTTGAAGGTTTTTGAAAAGTTTGACCGGATGTAATGTGTTTTGGGATTGGTTGGTAGGTTTGGTTGAGGTCTCGGGGGCCTCAAGCGCATTTCGGATGCTCAACGGATCGATTATTGCTTGTTTTATGGTATAAGTGCAGCAGGTTTTACTCTATACAATCGCATGAGAGGGTATGCAATCGCATAGAGCTAGAGTTGAGGAGCTGGAATTTGGCCTATGCAATTGTGGGAAGTGCAATGCGATCGTAGAGGAGGAAAATTTTGGGCTTATGTGATCGCAGGGTTGGTGTTGTTATCGCACAGTGTGCATTTGGAGGTTCGGATGCATTTTGCTTATGCAAACGCGGGAGCTTGCATGCGATCGTACAGAAGGATTTTGGGAGGCAGCATAGTTGGCCTATGTGATCGCGGAGCATTGTTTGCCATCGCATAGAAGGGGCGCCTGGGCAGTGTTCTTCTAAAAGAAGGTTTTAGCTCATTTTCACTTTATTTCTTCCATGGGAGCTGATTTTTGGAGCAACTATGGAGTGTCATTTTCATCACCAAGCATGAGGTAAGTGACTTCTACTATATTATTGGTATATACAAGGTTTATATATGGAATTAGACATGGAAATTGGTAGAAAACTTGGGGTTTGAGGGAAAACCTAAAAAAATTGTATTCTTGGATTTTGACCACAATTTTGGGTATGGAATTAAGAGAAAATCCTATATTTGAGTTCGTGAGTTCATAGGTAAACTTTATCTTCGAAAAATTTCGGATTCCGGGCACGTGGGTTTGAGGGCGCTTTTGTCAACTTTTTGATCGGGGTTAGGAATCGTTATAAATTGGATTATAATGAGTACATTTGCATATATTAATGGGTTTTCATAATTATTGGCTAGTTTTGGAGCGTTGTGCATCGATTCGAGTCTTCAAAAGGGCGTGGAATGCCTTTTATGGATCTTTGGAGCGAGGTGAGTCTCCTTTCTAACCTTGTAAGAGGGAATTGTCCCCATAGGTGAGTTTATTGGTTATGTGCTCCTATTTGTGGGGGGCTACGTAAGCACAAGGTGACGAGAGTCCGTTCATAGCTACTATTATGCTATTGTTCGGGTAGTCCAGGACCCAAAAGCATGCTATACATGGAATATTTGCCGTCTTATTGACAACTTGTATTGCTTAAATCACATCGAATTAGTAAATTAATTCCTAAAATGATCTAAGCTTCATTTTCTTAAATTGTTAAAAGAGAATTACCTTTTCTTTGAATAATCATTTCATGTTGACTTCTAGATTGACTGTCTCTATAAATTTATTTTTGGAGCCGGCCAAATGCCTCGGTATATTAAATAGATGCATCTATAGTTCGAGCCGTTCGACCCTCAGCTGTGTACAATTTATATTTTTGTTGGAGCGGGCCATTGACCTTGGCATGATATGTGCGTGCTTATATTGTTTGCCTGAGAATCATAAATTTTGATTTTTCCTTTCATGGCCTCACATAAATTGATAAAGGTAAGGAAAAGTAAATCTTGAAAATATTTTATTATTTGTTAATGGTGTTTACCTGCTTTCCATATTTGTGAGTTAGAACTGCTATATAAATCCATGATTTCCTCACATTTTAGTATATTATTGATTGAACACTAGCAAGTGTTAAAGTCGACCTCTCATCTCTATTCTTTTAAGATTAGATGGGATACTTACTGAGTACACGTTGTTTCGTACTCATACTACACTTGTTGTGCATTTTTGTTGCACATGTTTATGTGTGCCTAGTGGCTTAGTTACATAGCGGCGTGGCTGACACGGAGACTAGGTGAGCTGTATTTCCTCTAGGCGACCCGCAACTAGAATAGTCACTCCCAAAATTGTATTTATTCCTTATCCAGTTATATTTTGGAGAGTCGTTGTATTTTATTCGGTTTTCTTAGAAATTTCTCATGCACTTGTGACACTGAGTTCTGGGAGGATTTTTGGATTATTTAGAATTAAGTCTGTTATCGACTTTATGTTCATTTCTGTAAAATCTCATTAGTTATTATTTAATGTATAAGGAAAAATGATTTCCGCAAATACAAAAACTTGGAATTTAATTATGCAATCTTGGTTGGCTTGCTTGACAGCGGTGTCCGGTGCTTCCACGACCCTTAGTGGCTTTTGGGTCGTGGCAAATGCTATCAGAGCACTAGGTTGCTAGGGTCTTAGGAGTCATGAGCAAGTCTAGTAGAGTCTCGCAGATCGGTATGGAGATGTCTGTATTTATCCTCGGGAGGCTGCGGGACTGTTAGGAGTGCTTCCTTTCTTGATTCCTTATCGTGCAATTTGATTCCCCGAGGCTTATGCCTTTGTTTCTTTCCTACTCAATATTACGCGATGCAAACCTCTTGTTCGAAATTGAGAATTTAGTAATCGTAAATGGTACTATTGATGGAATGCGGGATATTTCTCTCGGTATAGTTGATTGGACTATTATCGTCGATTTGTGGAAGAATATTCTGTCGTTTCAGCTCAGTAGCGGTATCTCTGAGGGATCTGAGGCTAGGCACAAGTTGCCATGATGCTTATGAACAATTGTTCCGCAGCATTGATTTGATGAGGGGATGTTTGCCTATGTGTAGGGGTAGTGAATGACATGAGGGGAGGTTTACTCAGTGCATGGTCTAGAGATTAAGTAATTATTCCCGGCAAGAGAAAAGGAATTGGCTTATGAATGTCCAGACTTGGGCTGATGGAGTAGCGAGGCTTGGTGTTGCAAGCGTGGTGGAGTTTTCTCCTATGATGGGGTGTCTTTTTCCCTATGGAATGTACTATGTTCACCGGTGTTATTATCTTCTACAATTTGCCTTGGGAGCAGGAAATGGTGAGATAGTATTGAAGAAGAGACTATCATAGATCGCATGGTACGACAGTTCATAATTGAATTAGTGTTTCTAATGTCGACAGCTCGAGAAAGATGATCTCCACAAAGGTTCAATTCAATAGCGTTTGTGGGTCTAAAAGCAATGATGAAGGATTTAATTTGAGGCAACAACTGAATATCAAAGGATGAGGAAGGACATGTGGGAAGCGCCAGGCAGTGTTCAAAAATTCAATAAGGCCAGGTATATGATGCGAAGGTCGAGTAGTTGATTAAGGAAGCGGGTTTTCCCAATATGGGAGAGTGGTGAATTTGTATATGGGCTTTGCAGTAGGATGACCACGTACCATAAGGAGAGTTCGGAGGGATTTGAGAATGTTAGTGATTGGTGATTGCGGTCTATGGATTTAATCTAAAGCATAGGCTATTATACAGCGGGAGACTTGGTATAACGGAAAGGAGCTACTTGATATGAAGAAGGATACAACATATCTTGTATGGGAAGGGTGATGCTGCACATTTAATTAATGTCCACGAAGGGTGAAAGGTCTTACGCAGCTAGAGGGTTAGCTCAAACTCGGGATGGATTAATGATGCCATCGTGCTTGTACCCAATACGGTTGCGTTGGAAGATGTCGGAATGTTATTTCCGTATATGGGTTATTCCTTGTGACTAGGATAGCAGTCGCGTGGTTGGCGAAGCTTCCATGAAAAATTCTTTTGGTTATACAACAAAGAAATCAGTTATGCAAATGTGTTAGGTGATTCAGAATACAAAAAAGGGGTTTTACAGAAATATTTCAAGAACTTTGGTTATTGATTGCGCATGGTTGTGTCAATAAGAGATTAAGAATCCTGGCGAATTCTAGAGTTGTGTAATAAATGGATTCAAGCCAATTAGAAGAGTCCCACCACCTATGATTGGGTTGTATGGTTATCTTCTTGTGAGGTTTCGGGTTATTGACGTATTGGTAAGATATTTTAGTAACAGGAAAGAAGCATAAATGGTAATTTGGGCAATTTGATTGTTAAAGGTAGGCTATGGTTAGCCTCGTTGGCTCATGTTCATACTTAGGCAGTATTTATGTCGGATGTTCTGTCAAAAGGGTATGCTTATGCTAAAAGAATCATGGGGTTGATTATATTCGGGCCAAGTCAGAGTAGGTGGCTCTCCATGATGGTCCTCGAGAATTGAAAAATAAGGTGTGATGCCAAACAATTTTGAGCCTATAGGTAGGGTTAAGAATCAATCTTCATAGCAGCCTATGAGAAGAGGCACAAAATGCTCTATGATATTTTGACTTGTGATGTAGCAATTGGGAAGTACAAAACCATTCATTGGATTTAAGATAGCATGGTCTCGTGAATCAAGGTTGTCCGGGGTGAGTGCGGATGGATTTATTATTATTTCTAAGGCAATTAGGGTAAATCTAAAGAAGATAGATTAGTTAGTCATAGATGAGTTGGCATATTGGTGGTAGAGATCAGTCCGTTCAGCATGATCAAGTTATGCATGTGATTTGTGGTGATACATGAGAGGCTTGTCAGCCGCTGCAATTGGTGTTAATCAGAAAGTATTCTGCTATTGTGGCCTATTATGTGGAAATGGGTACCAGCTCGGTGCGGACAAGGATGTCATCAGCTCGAATGGGAAGGAAAGAAGTTTTGATGTTTAATGTTAGTTGGTATTTTCTTCAGCATCACATGAGATCGGTGTTTTGTAAAGAAGGCTTTACATTCTGGTTTATGATTCTCGGTCGCTTTTCAGCATTAGTACGGTCGGTGGTTTTGAGGTACAACCTAGTTATTTGTTGTGGTAGGTTGTGGGAGTGTGTTCCACATGAAGATTTTATAAGTGTGGCACGTAGTCACTTGATTGATTAAAGACTTAAACCAAGTATGAATGTTGTGATAATATCGATAATTTGAGAATATATGCCTGGAGGGAACTCTGTCTATTGAATTGTGGACTGCGGATGATTTCTCTTACTATGATGGATGTTCTTATGTGTTATGAGTGGAAGAGGAGTTATTATGGACTTTGAAAGGTAATAATCCTAGTTCAGGGTGATCAAAATAGACTTGAGGTCGGTGGATGGATTCAAATATGAATATGGGCTCTATATCAAGCCAAATGTGTTCGTTTCCGCAATGCGCTCCTTATGGAGGGGTAGTTAGACTGTCATTTCGTCGTCAGATATTTCATGTAGTGATACATTGCACCGTGTGAGTTGTGAGACAGCTTGAGAAATTGCTTATGTATTGACGGTCCACGTAGAAATGATATTACCTGAGCAAATGGCTCTTGATATTCAGATTGTTCTCGCACCTCAGTTGTGCTTGAGTTTTGTAGCTTAAGGAACTATATGTTCCCCCAGGGACGATATTATGCACTTAGCGTGCTTGTGACTGAAAATCGATATTTTGTTGTAATAAGAAATCTTGCTTGGTGTGCATCTCCTTATGCGAGTTCTATGTGTGGGTCGGGTGGCACATCGCAGGGGCATGTCAATTGGATCGGATGGCACGCCGCTATAGGAATGTTATTTGGATCGAGAGGCACGCCTCCATGGGTATGTTAGTTGGATCGTGTTGCACGATGCAATAGTGTGATGTTCAGTGCAGCTCCCCATATCTATTTTTATGTGTTCTATGTCCAATTTTCTGAGGAAAGCTCATACTAGTTGTGTGCCCACGTCATATGTATGATTCGCGAGCGAGGTAATTGAACTTCTATTTTGGAGTTTGTTTTGCTTTTGTATTGCATTCTAATCCTTAGCCTATTGGCTCATTGTAGCATCATTTGAGACTTTTGGTCATGTTTGGGTAGCTTATTACCGGAGCAGCTCGTACTGAGTGAGACGAGATCATTGGATTTAGGATTAGTGCAATCTAATAACATGAAATATATTAAGGAGAAAAGATCATTATTTGGTTCAGAATGAGGTAATGATTCTTGTCAGAAGTATAGACTTAATGATTGGTTGATTCTGCAGTTGGTTATGAATTTCTTTATATCTATTCCGTTGTGGCGGTATTGTAAGAGTTAGAGCAAGAACTATGTAGGTCATAAGGTGCAATGGGAGCATAGGATTCGTGGAATTTCGATTTATTTGATCAGAGAACGTCATTGTGCTCTTGTGAATAAAGTGATGCAAGGTGTGAATTAGGTAAAATTGTTTGGGTACAATGTTTAGTGATTGATACAGTGTTCGTATGTTGGAAACAGGTCTGTCATAGAATTTCGGATGCTAGATTGGGCTCTAACGCTTAATTGCTTGAATACCAGGGATTATCTTCAAACTTTATTGAGCTAATGTACCCAACTAGGTTGTGGTTGCACAGGAAGGTGCATGAGCCGTTAAACAGTAATGTCACACTACTTCAGTGTTCCTCTCAGCACGTTCGAGGATAAACGTATGTATAAGTGGGAGAGAATGTAATGACCCGACCTGTTGTTTTGAGTTGTACTGCGTCGTTCAGCATTATGAGGCCATGAGCACCCTCATTTTAGGTATAATGACTTGTGTGCATGGTCGTAATTGAATTTCGGGAAGTTCAGAGTTGATTTGGAAAGTGAATTCTCATTTCGGAAGCTTTAAGTTAAAAGAGTTAACTAAGATTGAAGTTTTGAGTAAACAACCATGGAATCGGGATCTGAAGGTTCCATTAGGTTTTTATGATGATTTCGGACATAGGTGTATGCCCGGATTGGGTTTTGAATTACACGAGAGCGTTTTGGCGGCTATTGTGGAATTTAGCATTTTGGAAGAAATTTCATAAGCTTGGGTTGAAGTGTATCTTAGGGATATTGATGTCTGTTTGGAATTCCGAGTCTAGGAATAGCTCTGTATGGTGATTCTAGAGTTGGAAGCGCGATCGAAAGTGAATTTGAAGGTGTGTAGGTCATTTTGAAATCATTTAGCTAATGATAGAAAATGGAAGGTTTTTGACAAGTTTGGACGGATGTAAACTTTTTAATCTCGTGCTAGGAATCAAATTTCAAAAATTGGAGTAGGTACGTAATGCCGAATATGACTTGTGTGCAAAATTTGAAGTCAATCAGACGTGATTTGACGGGTTTCGGCATCGAATGTAGAAGTTTGAAATTCTAAGTTCTTCAAGTTTGAAATGGAGTATGATTTATGATTTTAGCCGTGTTTGATATGATTTGAGGCCTTAAGTAAGTCCGTAATGTGTTTTGGAATTTGTTCGTAGGTTTGATTGAGGTCTCGGGGGCCTCGGGCACGTTTCGGATGCTCAACAGATCAACTTTCACATTGTGAAGATTGCTGGTTTTCATGTATAAGTTCACCAGGTTTTTACTCTATGCGATCGCGTGAGAGGGTCTGCGATCACATAGAGCAAGAGTTGAGGAGCTGTAATTTGACTATGCGATCGCAAGAACTGCAGTGCGATCGCAGAGGAGGAAAAGCTAGGGTTTATGCGATCGCAGGGTTGGCGTTGCGATCGCAAAGTGTGCGTTTGGAGGTTTGCATGCAATTGGCCTGTGCGAATGCAAGAGCTTGCATGCGATCACACAGAAGGATTTTTGGAGGCAACATAGTTGGCCTTTGTGTTCGTGGGGCATTGTTTGTGATCGCATAGAAGGGGCGCCCCGTGCAGTGTTCTTTTAAAATCGGGTTTTGGCTCATTTTCACATCATTTCTTCAATGGGAGCCGATTTTTTGAGCAACTTTGGAGTGTTATTTTCATCACCAAGCATGAGGTAAGTGATTTCTACTAGATTTTTGGTATGTCCAAGGTTTATATATGGATTTAGATATGGAAATTTGTAGAAAACTTGGGGTTTGAGGGAAACCCTAAAAAATTATGTTCTTGGATTTTGACCATTATTTTGGGTATGGAATCAAGAGTAAATCATTTCTTGGAGTTCGTGAGTTCCTAGGTAAACTTTGTCTTCATAAAATTTTGGATACCAAGCATGTAAGCCCGAGGGCGTTATTGTCAACTTTTCGATCGGGGTTAGGAATCGTTATAAATTTGATTATAATGAGAACCTTAGCATATATTAATGGGTTTTTATAACTATTGGCTAGTTTTGGAGCATTGTGCATCATTTTGAGTCTTTGAAAAGGCGTGGACTGCCGGTTATGGATTTTCAAAGCGAGGTTAGTCTTCTTTCTAATCTTATAAGGAGGAATTGTCCCCATAGAACTAAAAAGCATGCTATACTTCGAATATTTTCCGTCTTATTGAAAACTTGTATTGCTTAAATCACATTGAATTACTAATGAATTCCTGAAAAGATCTAAGCTTCAGTTTCTTAAATTTTTAAAAGAGAATTAGCTTTTCCTTGAACAATCATTCCATGCTGACTTCTTGATTGACTGTCTCTGTGTGTTTATTTTTTAAGTGGGCCGAATGTTTCGGTAGATTAAATAGATGCATCTGTCGATCGAGCCGTTCGACCCTCGACCGTGCACAGTTTTCTTTTCTGACCTCGGCATGATATGCGCATGCTTACATTGTTTGCCGGAGAATATTAAATGTTGATTTTGCCTTTCATGTCCTGACATAAATTAATAAAGATCAGGAGAAGTAAATCTTATTGTTAAAGGTGTTTACCTGCTTTCTAGCTTTGTGAGTTAGAACCGCAATATAAATCTATGATTTTCTTACATTTTAGTATACTATTAAGTGACCACTAGCAAGTGGTGAAGTTCACCTCTTGTCTCTACTTCTTCAAGATTAGACAGAATACTTGCTGAGTACATGTTGTGTCCTACTCATATTACACTTTTTGTACATTTTTATTGTACAGGTTTATGTGTGGCTAGTGGCTTAGTGGCATAGCGGCACGGTTGATACGGAGACTAGGCGAGTTGTATTTCCTCGAGGCGACCCGCAGCTAGTATAGTCTCTCTCAAAATTGTATTTATTCCCTATCCAATAATATTTCTGACAGCCATTGTATTTATTCAGTGTTTCTACGAAATTCCTCATGCACTTGTGACACCGAGTCCTGGGAGGATTTTTGGATTATTTAGTATTAAGTCTGTTATCGACTTTATGTTCATTTATGTAAAATATCATTAGTTATTATTTAATGTATAAAGAAAAATGATTTCCGCAAATACAAAAATTGGAATTTAATTATGCAATCTTGGTTGGCTTGCCTGACAGCGGTGTCCCGTGCTTCCAAGACCCTTAGTGGATTTGGGTCGTGACAAATGCTATCAGACCACTAGGTTCCTAGGGTCTCACGAGTCATGAGCAAGTCTAGTAGAGTCCCACAAATCGGTACGAAGACATCTGTACTTATGATAGGGAGGCTGCAAGACTGTTAGGAGTACTTCCTTTCTTGATTCCTTATCATGCGATTTGATTTCCCGAGGTTTATGCCTTTGTTTCTTTCCTACTCAATCTTATGTGATGCAAACCGCTTGTTACAAATTGAGAATTGAATAATTGTAAATGGTACTATAGATCTGGTGTGGGATATTTCTCTCGGTATAGTTTATCAAACTATTATCGTCGCTTTGTGGAAGAATATTATGTCGTTTCAGCTCTGTAGCAGTACCTCCAAGGGCTTTGAGGCTAGGCACAAGTTGCCATGATTCTTGTGAACAATTGTTCCGTTGTATTGATTTAATGATGGGATGTTTGCCTACGTGTAGGGGTAGTGAATGACATGAGGGGAGGTTTACTCAGTGCATGGTCTAGACATTGAGTAATTATTCCCAGAAATAGAAAAGTGATTGGCCTATGAATGTCCAGATTTTGGCTGATGGAGTAGCGAGGCTTGGTGTTGCAAGCATGGTTAAGTTTTCTCCTATGATGAGGTGTATTTTTCCCTATTGAATGTACTAAGTTTTCCGGTGTTATAATCTTCTACAATTGGCCTTGGGAGCAACAAATGGTGAGATAGTATTGAAGAAGAGACTATCAGAAATTGTATAGTACGACAGTTCAGAAATTGAATCCGTGTTTCTAATGTCGATAGCTCTAGAAAGATGATCTCCACAAAGGTTCCATTCAATAGCATTTGTGGGTCAAAGATCTATAATGAAGGATAAGGTTCCATTCAATAGCATTTGTGGGTCCAAGATCTATAATGAAGGATTTAATTTAAAGCAATAACTAAACATCAAAGGACAAGGACGGACATGTGGGAAGGCCAGGTATATGAAGAGAAGTTCGAGTAGTTGATTAAGGAAGCGGGTTTTCCCAAAATGGGAGAGTGGTGGATTTGTATATGGGTTTTGTAGTAGGCTGACCACGTATCTTTTGGAGAGGTCAGAGGGATTTGAGTATGTTTGTGATTGGTGATTGTGGTCTACGGATTTAATTTAAAGCATAGGCTATTATACGAGAGGAGACTTGGTATAATGGAAAGGAGCTACTTGAAATGAAGAAGGATACAACATAACATGAATGGCAAGGATGTTGCTGCACATTTAATTAATGTCCACGAAGGGTGAAAAGACTTATGCAGCTAGAGGGTTAGCTCAAACTCGGGATGGATTATTCATGTCATGGTGATTGTACCCAATACAGCTGCGTTGGAAGATGTAGGAAAGTTATTTCCACAGATGGGTTATACGTTGTGACTAGGTTAGCAGTCGCATGGTTGGCGAAGCTTTCGTGAAGAATTGTTTTGGTTATACAATAAAGAGATCGATTGTGCAAATGTGTTAGGTGATTCAGAATATAAAAAAGGGGTTTTACAGAAATATTTCTAGTACTTTGGTTGTTGATTGCGCATGGTTGTGTCAATAAGAGATTTAGAATCCTGGCGAATTCTTGAGTTGTGTAATAAATGGCTTCAAGCCAAGTAGGAGAGTCCCACCACCTATGATTGGGTTGTATGGTTATCGTCTTGTGAGGTTTCAGGTTATTGACGTATTGGTAAGTTATTTTAGAAATGGGAACGAAGCATATGTGGTAATTTCGGCAAATTGATTGTTAATGGTACGCTATGGTTGGCCTTGTTGGCTCATGTTCGGACTTTGGCAGTAATTGTGTCGGGTGTTCCGTCGAGAGGGTATGCTTATGCTAGAAGAATCGTGGAGTTGATTATATTCGAGCCAAGTTAGAGTAGGTGGCTCTCCACAATGGTCCTCGAGAATTCAAAGATAAGGTGTGATGCCTAACGATTTCGAGTCTATTGGTAGGGTTAAGAATCAATCTTGATAGCAGCCTATGAGAACTACTGATTCTATGCTCATGATGCGTGTTTACCTGCAACGATATTGGTGTAAGTTGGACAAGGCCAAAAAACACTTCGAACAAGTTATTTCTAAATAACACGAGCCAAGCCAAAAAGGAATCAGGTTCTTAATTGAGCCTTAACAGTTCCACCTTCACTCTGTTTCTTTCAAACTTTTCTCTACTTAGTGCCTTAGTGAAAATATCTGCAATCTGATCTTCTGTGCTGCAGAACTTCATGTATATCAACCCTTTCTCCACATTATCTCTTAGAAAGTGATACCTCACATCAATATGTTTTGTTCTTTATGCTGAACTGGATTCTTTGCAATGTTGAGTGAACTGGTGTTGTCATATAGGAGGGGAACACTCTCAGTGAGTACTCAAAAATCCTCCAGTTGCTTCTTGATCCACAGAAGTTGAGCATAGCAGGGATGTCGTAGCTACATATTCAGCTTCAGCTGTTGAAAGAGCCACTATTTTTTCTTTCTTGTTCCCCAATAGATAATGCATAATCCTAGGAGGTGTGCCATTCTAGAAGTGCTTTTTCTATCCACAAGATAACCTGGATAGTCTGAATCAGCATGCGCAATTAGATTAAAATTGTCACCTGATGGATAGTATAGCGCCAGGTCCTACGTGCCATTGAGATATCTCAAGATTTTTTTGGCACCCTTCAAGTGAGATTCCTTGGATTTTATTGGAATCTCGCACACAATCTCATGTTGAAAACAATATCAGGTCGACTTGCTCTGAGATAGAGAAGAGACACAATGATGCCTCTATACATTCTTTGATTCATAGGAGACCATGTTTCATCCATGTCTACTCAAGTGGCAGTTGCAATAGGATTGTCCATTACCTTTGATTCTTTCATGTCAAACCTCTTCAAGAACTCCCTGATGTATTTCTGCCGACAGATAGAAGTACCTTTAGGAGACTGTTTTACTTGAATACCTAGGAAGAAATTTATATCCCCCATCATGCTAATTACCGACTCACTTCCCATATGTTTTGAAAATTCTTCACATAGAGAGATCGCTTGTTATATTTTTTGTAGGCTTTACTTTGAAAAGAGTAGCCAAGAAAAATAGCCTCGTCACTTTTGGCATCAAACTTACCAAGCTGATCTTTTCCATTGTTGAGAACATAATATTTGCATCAAAATGTTCTTAGGTAAGCCAACTTGGGGCTTCTTCAATTCAACCATTCATATGGGGTCAGCCACACCTCCTTTTTACACTACACCCGTCGAAGGGCGTAGAAGGGAGTTTTTCAAATTAAAGTGACATTATTCTAAAAGAGATTATTTATTAAAAAAATTAGAGTCGCCACTTGGAATAAATTATGGTGTCTCGAGTCACCGGTTTATATTAAATCCCAAATGGAGAAAATTTTGACTTTCATATTCGAAGTCTGCGAACCAGAAATTCTAGATAAGAAATTTTGTTAAGCCGATGGAAGGTGTTACGAACCCATGGATTATGTGGTTCTAGCACGGTTGCTCAGCAACTATTACTTGGCTTAATTTTTTAACTACTCTCTTTTAAGACCTATGTACAATTATCTTTTTGTCCGCTTTAAATTACTTGATTTATTCGTAATTAAAGAATTGAGTTGCGTGTACATATACTCTTTTCTTTTGGCGCGTCAAGATTATGTCAAGCGAACCTGTTCACAATTAATAATGCTTGTTTATTCTATTAAGGAGAGTTTGGTTGAATTTGTGCGAACACATCCCTCGACTCATTTTAGAATTAAATTTGTAATTATATTACACGAATGTATATACAATCACAATACTAGTCTTGATCGAGCCTAAAGCAAACTATGATTTTCAAGGCATTTTAAATTAATATGTTCATATGGTGGCCATAAACTAAAAGCTTATATTTATACATGGCACACCCCAATCTATTTATCTGAATTTGTGAGGGCCCAGTGTATTAAGTTCAAATCATGGCACACCTCAATTTTAGAGGGATCGTTTAATTAAGGTCACCTAGGATACCCCTACTTAATACTTAATTCAGCAAAGTCTAATTAATGATGCAAAGGTTCTAATTATTTTTGGGAACAAAGGTGAATGAGCGACACACGTCAACCATAATTGACTCAGCTTTGAGAGCTGGGAATTGGGCTCGCAAATGGCCCATAAATTGGAAGCATAAGGCACAAAACAACCCACGTAGGACTTATACTTTCTTCAGGCGGGGCTAGTTGTGCATTGGCACTGGCTGGGCCTGTCCACCTTTATATATTAAAACTTGAACAGACTTGCCAAAAGAAAACAAAGAACATGGTTTGCTTTAAATGGAGCTTCAAAAAATAAGCATTTAAAAGTTGAAGGTTTTGTCATGCTACTGCAATTTGCAAAAAAGAAAAAAAAGTAACAAAGAAAAACGTGCATTTACTAAAATTTAGGAGAGGCATCTGTCAAATGATAAAACCATTGGGCTTAAAGCCCGCGCTCAACAGCTTTAATCTCTAACTTGTTTGGATGAATCTCAACTTGGGCCTGGCTTTGAGCCTGGACCAGTCACAACTATGAAGTATGTTTATCAAATGAACTATGGGACTTAATTGCACTTACCCAACAATAAACAGACTATGAAAAGAGAAAACTGAATCTTTAAGAGTTATAAGAATCCATTTACAACACTTGAAAGTCATAGGAGTCCAGAAAACTGAAGTTATTACATGATTATCCTATTAAATCTATAAAATGCTTAATCTAATCACTAACTATTACAACCTCCATGTATGGATGATGAACACTGTCTCTTCTTGGATATCGCTTATCCATCAAAGTTGCACCTCATGCGTGAATAGTATTGGATTTCAGTGTGCCGAAACAGCAGAGCTTTAGTTCTTTTTATAAAAAAAAGCTTTATACTTGCTGATTTGGTCAACGGGTGACAGAACCCCTATGTATTGGCTCAAAGTTTTGCCAATAGACTAAAAAAACATTAACATTACTATAACAAGAAAAGAAGGGGGAGAGAAAACTAACTACAGGACTATTTTTTGAACCAGAATATTCTAAGGAAACACCCAAACATATGGGACAACCTGATTCATGGGTTTAACCATGTCAAAGGTTAAACTCATGTATCGACTGAGGTTAAAAACTCACTTCAAGGCAGTACATAATACACTTAAAGGGAGGGAATGGTTGGTTTGAGCTATGAGTTTGACCATGGAAAAGGGTCAGATTGTTTCTTCATTCACACCTTGACAGCCCTAAGTTGGAACTTTGAGAATAAAAGATAGCTCATGAGTTTAACTACATTTGAAAGTTAAACTGACAAATCTCTAGAGGTTTCAACTTAAAAATTTCAACATCTTCTTTCCTCAACATTTGATCCGAATTTTAATGCTTTCAAAGCCAATTGGTTCAACCAACTAGTGGCTAAACCAATGGGTTGTAGCTTACAACCAATCAGTTAAAGGACAAATGAAAAGCAGTGTTTTTAGAGTAAACAAATTAGATGATGGAAATAAGAAAAACATTACATGCTGAACCAGGATACTGTCATGAATAAGATACAACTGCTTATGTGATATTAACATTATTTTTTCATGTTGAAATGTAGAGAGAGACACATGAAAAAGCTTATGAAAGGTGAGGAATAGACACATTGATTCCTATTGCTAATATATGCATCTATACACACATAGTTATGAATAAATTTAGATTGCACAAATAGAGTCATTCATATAGCTGAAACTTAGTTACATACATAGAGGTGATTCAAATAAAGCCAAAGGGAACCCAGTAAAAAAGAAACTAATTCTTCCAAGCAGTAGTGATCAATAGCAGGCAGTAGACAACACCAATTCAAGACCAATTTCAGCTTCCAAAACGTAGTAATTTCAACTCCAAAAAAGACCAAAAAAATCCCTTTACTACAAGTTACTTTTAACTCTTAAAAAAAACGAAAAAGACAAAGAAAGTTTTTTGAAGGTTTGAAACCCAGTTTTCAGCAGATAAGAGGGTGGTTTTTTGTGTGCACCAATAGTGCTCTAGAGCTGTGTGAGAGTGGGGGAGTGTTTCTTTATATAGGATGCCCTAAAAATCATCTAGGAAAAGAATATACTGGCCTAGTACAACATATTTCATAAATGTATTATCCTTATCCTCTTATCCAATATCAGCATTGGCTAAGGATAAGGACAGTTGTCCCAAGTTCTGGAAAATTATGATTTTAACCTAATGTAAAATCCCAATTTTAATCTCTAAAATACTACTTATTTCATTTTTACCTTATCTCAGTTAGGCCCCTGAGGTTTTACTGTTTTTCTCATCAAGGCAGACAAAAATCAACCCAAGAGAAAATCAGAAATTTAAATCAAAAGTGGCTTAAGAGGATCATGACACTACCTTCTAATCAATTAAACCTGGACAGGATTTAAGATAATCGAAAACCTTTGTAATTAACAAATAAAACTAAAGAAAGGGCATACAAAAGATTCCAAACAAATTTGAACCTAACATTAATCTAACTTAACAAGATTCAGATAGGATTTCATCAATTAAATAATACTGAAATATGAAGCAAAAAAGCAATCATTAAATGCAATCTGAGATCAAACTATAGTAACATGCTTCAATTGACGTATGAAAATAATTCATGATAAGCTAAAACGATGTGTTTACAGTAAAGATAACTGAAAGTGCTAATTATAAACTAGATAATCTCTAACTAACACCAAATCAGTAAAACCCTAATGAGACTCGAACAAATACACTGGCATAAATAATGCATTCTAGAACAAGACTTACAATAAATTTACCAAACTAAAACAAAAACTCAAACTATCAAGAATACAGAGTCTATATTTTGAGAAAGAAAGAAGGAGGGCGGAACGAAAGCAGAAGGAAGAGAAAGGAAAAACAAAAATTTATCAGAAGCTTACCATTGGGACTTGGAAACGACAAGAGATTAACCAGTCCAATTTCGCTTTGACCAACAAAGGTCTTTCCCCTCAAGGGATCCATCTTTGCATTTTGATTAGATCCTCTTAAGGGAAAGGATTTCTGGGAGCCTGAACTTGAAGGAAAAGAACAGCAATGCAGCTTTGGGGTCAATTGGATGAGATTAGGATTTTTCTTCGTTTGAATCTTATATCCGAGATTCAAGCTGTTCGGTGGGGATTCGAAGAACACTGGTTGGGGATTTGGGAAGGGAAGGGGATGAGGGTGGACTGGTAAGAAATTGGGGAGATTTGAAGCAGTTAGGGTTTTCGACCAATGCTTCAATTCAAGATTCGAAGGGCTAGGGTCTAATTCGAATATGGAGTGGAGATTTGGAACAGGAGGGCAAAGGAGAATTTGTGGTGTAAAATGGGGTAAATTGGACCAATGCCACCGGCGGTTCACGGCGGAGGTGGTTAGGGGATATATGTGTGGCTATGGTTGGTCTCTAGGGTTTGTGAGAGACGAGAGAGATGGGGTGGTAGGGGTGTTCGGACAATTAAATAGGGGGATGAGGATCAGTTCTTAGCCGTTGGATCATGGGAGATCAACGGCTGAGATCAAAGCTGATCAAACGATGTCGTTTTGGTGGTAGGGGTGGACCGGGTTGGCCAGCGGGTATGGGCCGGTTTTCATGGGTTTGGTCTGGTTTAAAATTGAGCTAGCCCAATATTTTGGACATTTTATTTACTTACTCAAATTCTCCCTTTTTTTAATTTCTTTTTCCTTTTCAAAAATTAAAACAAAACTAAATTTAAACCTAAAAAATCAAATTAACCTACCTAATTATATTAAGCTCTAATTACTAATCAACACAATTAATTAAATACTAACGAAATTTATAGCTAAAAATTAGACAAAGCAAAATAAATTAATTTTTTTGTAATTTTTCATGTTTGTCAAACCTTTATTACTAATTAATTTAATATGTAAAGTTAGTTCCTAAATGCAAATGTAATATTTTTATATGAATTATCTAGATTAAACAATGCACACACAAAAATTCAAATAAATATGAAAATTATGCAATTAAATCCTAAAAATCAAATAATTAAAGGAAAAATCTTAAATCTAAGAATTTTATAAGAGTAATTTACGCACGGCAAAAACCACGTGCTTACAAGGTCTTGTTCAGGATTGATCTGATCATGCCCCTGTTCGCCAAATAGCAGGCAGTGTTGACAGTTTCAGCGCGAAAATTCTTTGGAAGTCCACTGTCAATCAACATGGTTTTTGCCATTTCTTCTAGAGTTCTGTTATTTATTTCTACCACTCCATTTTGCTGTGGAGTTCTGGGAGCTGAGAAGTTGTGGGTGATGCCATCCATTACAGAAGTCATCAAACTTAACATTATCAAACTCCGTTCCATGATATTATCTAATACATACAACTCTAGACTCCATCTTCACCTGGATTTTCTTCACAAAGGCCACAAATACTTCAAAATTTTCATTTTTTGTTTTGAGATACAAGATACATGTAAATATGGTGTAATCGTCCACTATCACAAATATGTATCTCTTTCCTCCTCTGCTTTGCACACTCATGGGTCCAAACAGATCCATATGCAGGAGCTCAAGCAACTTTGAGGTACTCACATCTCTTTTTGACTTAAAGGAGGACTTTACATGTTTTCCTCTAGCACAGGCATCACAAACCTTTTGAGTTTCGAATTGTGACACAGGCAGACCATGGACCAGTTCCTTCTGAATCAGTTTGCTCAGAAGGAAAAATCTTTCATGCAATATAGATGTTCTTGTATCTTTTGGCCACTAAAACTATCTTACCAGTCACAAGGTCAGTGACTATACATATTTTGGACAAGAACACCATCTTGTTTCCCTTATATTTGGGATACACTCAGGAGACTGCATTTGAGTCCATTAACATAGTACGCATTTTCAATAGAGTGAGTGAGTGACTTCCTAACTTTTCCAAGTTCAAGAATGTACCCTTTTTGCCATTGCCAATAGATACACTTCCTTCTTGCAGAGCTTTTTGTGAGAGAAAGTCTGTGGTATTGCCAGTCATGTGTTTAGAACACCTACTATCCATAAACCATTATTGTCAATTTCCCTTCATTAATTCTTGCACAAGATATTAGAATTTAGTTTTAGGAATCCAAATCCCTTGTAGTAACCAAGAGGATGAATGGGAGCTCTCTTAGTCCATGAAGGTAATGCTAGTTTTCTATGAGTAGAACCAGGTCCCTCTTTTGTAGTCACAATTTCATCTACCACTTTATCTTTTTGTCTAATTGACTCTTGGCTTGGATACTTTCCTTGGAGTGCCCAATATTCCCATATTGGGCACGAGGCCAGTTATCAGATGCAGTGGAGCTCTTACTGTGAGGGTTGTAAGGAGCTTTTTTCCTTGGGAACACTTCTCCCTGCCCCTTTTTAATAACATTTGTGGACAAGGCAGAGGTAGATTTTACAGACCAGGTCTACTTTAGAGACTTCTCAAGATCAGTCAATACCATTTTTAGATTGGCTTTGAGGAGCTCGTTTTTCTCAATTTTATTATCAGTAATTACAGCTACTAAATCTTTTCTAGTATGTTCAGATTTTTCTAGTTCTAAGAATAAGGAATTCCTATCCTCCGCGAGACTACTTAATGTAGTAATTAAAACGTCAGTTAAACACATGAGTTTTTTTGGAGAAGAGGATTTCATATTTCTCTGAACATCCCTGAAGTTTACCTCTTCATTGCCATTATCTTTATCATTGCCTGATTGTGCCATCAAAGCAAGCGTTAAGTCATATCCAATCTTCTTACCTTCAACTACCATCGTAGAACTATCAACAACATGAATTTGTCTTGTTTTACTTGTTAGTCCCATCATAGGCTATTTGCAAATCCTCCCATATTTCCTTGGCAGTGTCACATGCACAAATTTTGTCGTACTCGATAGGTTTTAAATCATATACCAGTATTTCCTTGGCACGAGCATTCTTTTTCATTACTTACTTGTATTCTTCAGTGTATTCTACGCTGATCTTGATTGGAACAGCTGGACCATCACAGATAATATCCTAAAGCTTGCAATCTTCTGCATTGATAAAATCATACATTCTAGCTTTCCACCACCAAAAGCATTTTCCATCAAACTTGGGTGGGTGATATATGGATTGGCCTTCGTCAAGATTTTGTGGAGCCATCATGAGGATCCTTCTTAGGTGTTAACCTAATAGGAGGAACGTGTTATGATACCAATTGATAGTTTGTATGGGTCCACTTAATCTTAGACTACCTGGTTCTCTACCAATTCTTGCTAAGAGTACTTAGTAAAGCATCAATTAAATAAGGCAGAGCATTTATACGTGGAAAGATCCCACACAAGGGGATCAAAAAATCACAACCTACACCAGTAGGCTTTTAACTTCACTAACTAATAATCTTGCATATTACAAGCCACTTTATAATACTTTTGATTGCAAAGAATTTACTCAGCTAACTTGTGGTACCTTTACCACAAGCCACTTTGTGACCTCCTAGTTACAAAGGCTTTTTCTAGCTTGTGGTGATATCAACCCAAGCCACTTGCAATTCTACAATTACAAAGACTTTTCTTTATGACTAAACCTATTCACAACCTAATCTTATCGAGCTTGAGGATTTACAATAAGACTCTTATTCAGTATGCTTCTAAAAAACGATTTAGGAGAGATAGTGAATGTAACAAGGATACAACTCAACTAGGACAACAATAATCAATTGTTAAGAACTAATCCGTAGTAGCACTCAACCTTGTTCTTCAAGCTTATGAGAATGATCTTTTCTATTTTTTCTTGATTCTTGAGTTTGTGAAACTGAAACCTATTTGTGATATTTTGTGTAAAAGCCTCTTTTGGTACAACTTGATCACATCACTTGAAATGATGTGAGTACTTTGTTTGGTTAGAGAAGAGTGGGATATCAGTGTGGTGCAGTGCGGAAGAAACAGTGCCGCCAGTCACTTCAGTTCCAGCTGTGTCCAAATGACTTTGTACTGCTATAGAGGAACCAAGGAGAGACAGGTTCTGGATTGGTTCCTAGCTTCTGTATTTGGAGACGTTCAACTTTTACTGGAGTATGTTGAAGTTTGCATCAATCCAAAGTAGCTCAGGTTCCCTCACTAGTTCTTATCAGAAAGTTTGTTAGATCATCAAAACATAAGGCAACAGTATTTAAGGTCTATCAACAACTAATTTAGGTACAGCGTGGAAAGGTCAGCTCTAACATGCTAGAGTTCAGAGAGATCTCAAGGGTCTCAAGGTAGTACACATATCAGAGGGGCAAAACCTAGTATTCTAAGAGTAAGTGAAAGTGCGTAACAGTTGAAGGAGTTTAATAGAAAGGTCTTAAAACTAAAAAGAACTTTTGAAAAATCACTAGTGTTGAAACAGTTTGAGGAAAAATGTGAAGAAAACAATTGGCAATAAGAACCAAGTCATAGAACAAGTTTCAGGAACAACTTTCAAACAGAGGGGATAGCGATTGGGAACATAGAGGGTATATTTTAATAGAGCATACAAATGACAAGACATAGGGAGTTTTGAGGGCGTTCCACATATGTAGCACAGATCAACAGTAGAAACATGCATCATACAGCTAGAATTACTTTAAAGGGATTGACTAGCTTGGTATATGAAACAGAATAGGCAAGGACTTAAATGAGCATAGTGGGGAAGTATTAACAATTGTGTCATGCTAACTATATAACAGCAGAGGTTAGAAAAGATAGTAGTTAGGCCAAACATATGCAGACATGCTAAACAACACAACAAACAGGCAAGTAAAGTGGAAGCATACTAATCATAGGTTTGAATGGGCAATACTAGACATGCTTGGCTAAGCAGTAGATAGAAACATGAACAAACTTAAGCCATATGAACTAAAGTAGTAAGTAAACATATAGGTTTGATTCTTAAAATTTATTCAGAAGCATACCTAGTTGAAGAATGAAAAACACAAGATATGATAAAGGTAGGCTTGCAGCCGGCTAGAATGGCAAAGATCACAAGTAACAAAGAGAGCAAAGAGAGAGAGAGAGAGAGAGAGATCCTTTTAGAGTGTAAAGAGTAGTGAGTGTTAAACTATTGTTCGTTGTTCAGAAGTTAAAATAAGAGGGGATTTATATAGTAGTCAAAAGATTAACAAAATAAGGTAAACGGTCAATTAAATAGCAAATCAGAGAAGTTTGGGGAATCAATCACACATGTAAAACAACAAGTCCTTCCCTTAATCAAGGGATAATCAAATCAACTGTAAAAGCATACTAGGTATTTAAGGAAAATAATCAAGTAAGGTTTGGGTATACAGTAGGTTATTAGGGGTAAATGAATAGAAGTTTCAATTGAGGAATCAGTAAGAATCAACAACATAACAAACAAGGCAAGGAAAAATTAATTAAGGCAAGCAGTTAAATTAAATCGAGAAGAGAGGTAAGAATCAAAAGTATAAGGGAAAGTATTCAAATCAAACCAGGAAATAAGGGATTCAGAATAATCAAAGGTTTAATCAAAGAGAAAGATCATGAAAGAGTCAGCAAGTTTAGCATATAAAATAAGGTAAGACATGAATAATCAGGATTCGACACATAACTGTAACAAAACAAAAAGTTAAACGACACTGATTCAAGGAGAAAGATATAGGTCTTAACATGAATAGTCAGGATGAAGACAAGCATATAGAACAAGTGAAAGGTTGAATCATTTTTTAAAGAAGTTCAGTAGAAGCATACTAGGACAAGAAAAATCACGAGAAATCTCAAGAACCCAAAGCAAGAACACAATCGATATACCAGTACTCAGAAACCAAACGAAGAACATCAAAAAATTAGGACTTTCAGTATAAGCGAGTTAAAGTTGTAACAAACTTACTAAATCAGTCAAACATATGAAAAGTAGAAGATCAAAAACTAAAAGAATCATCAAACATTTTGTAAAAGGAAATTCTGGGAACCCTAGATTAGAAAAAGATGAAAATTACTTGAAAATCATATGATTCTTGTAATGAATTTCAAGGTTGTTGTAAAACTCACATGAAACAAGCCCAAATCATCTCAGATATGTACACATCTAAGAGGCTCAGAAAAAGGAAATTAGGGTTTCGAAGAGAACAGCACAGAGATGAAGAAACATGTTTAGAAACCCATAGATCTTAGTCAATATAGGACGATCTTACTTGGAATCACACTCGAATGTCCTGAAACATGTGATAAAGGAACCATAGATGCAAGCCAACTAGCCCTGGTCCCTTGAGGACCCTGGAGATGGAAAAACTCACATGATGGAGGCCATTGGAGGCCAAGGAGGTGGTGAGAAACCACCATAGGCAGCCATGGACGAGTGTTAACAAGGTCTGATTAGGGTTAGGTTTGAGAGCGTTTGAGAGATGACAGGGGTTTCATGGCAAAATTGTAGAATGATAGGGTTTGGAGGGGAGTCTGTAGGCTTATTTTAGGAAGGGTCGTTTGTGGCCGTTGATCTTTTGATCAATGGTCGAGATTAAAGGGTTTTTGGGAGCGGATCGTGTATCTGGGTTTGAGCTGGATAATTTTTATTTGAATTGGGCTGGTAATTAGGTTGAATTGGGGCTAAAATTGAAATAAAAATAGGCCATATTTTAAATAACCATTTTAATACTATATAATTTATAAAATTATAAATGATTTCAAAAAAATACTTTCGTGTACTAAAATAATTTTTAAAAGTTGTTCAACATTTTAAAACTTTAAAAGACTATTTTATGCATAAATAATGCAATTATGCATTAGTAGTGCTTTTATTGCAAAGATGTGCAATGTAGCTTAAAAATGTAAATATAATTACAAAAATACACTAAAAATATTTAAATACTATTTTGGCATAAATAAAAAATTTAGGTGACTAAATCACCAACAAAAATAATTTGAAGGATAATTATTGAGAATTTTATAAAATAAAAAGAGAAGGAATAAATCAATTAGAAGCCTTAACATATATAATTAATATATTTGCATTTGAGTTTAAGTACTATAATTTGTTGATTAATACCCTTCAGCAAAAGCCTATGATGTAATTGGGACAATATTAACCAACGTTTGGCCCTACTGCTGACAACCATAAGTCCGTTATTACCATTGAACATACAAAATTAGGTTTTGTTTTTTCAAAATTTTCAAATTGTTTTTTGCAATACAGTAATTTATATGAAAGAATACCATATGTTTCCTTTTGCTCGTTTTGCCCCCTCTTTTTGCTTTCTCGGAGGGTGGTAAGCTTCAGAGCTTAATCAATGTAATAGATTTTAGACAAACTCTAGCCCTAAATGCAACATTTCTTAGTTATTAACAATAATAACAACAACAACAACAACAACAACAATAACAACAACAACAATAATAAAACTAATGTAGTCTCACAAGTATGGGTTTTGGGAAGATAATATGTGTGCAGTCTGATAGATCCCTTGGCTCAAAAAAAAAACATAGTCACGATAGCGTTGAGAAGAAATATGGTCGTGGAGAAGCCGTAAAAAAACCAATAACAACAAGATAATAAAAAATCAAAGGAAAGGAAATAACGGATAGTAACGGAAATCTAAGAATTAGAAAATACGAATTAGTACCACTGGTATGAAAAAAAATGCTCGACTACCAATTAACCTATTACCTTAATGCTCGACCTCAACACTTTGTTACGGAAGATCAGTCGTCCTTCTTAGTTATTAAATGCTCAATTAATTAAATCGTTGATCAAAGTGTTCCATTAAAACTCTTGGAGTCAAGGATAATCACATATTTTTTCTTGAAGAGGGATACAAATGAGGATTTCCCAAATTTATTACGGGTTGGAAAAGTATTCTATGTGAAACAAGAAAGACCATAATGTTCTAAAAGTTAGAAAGTGATGACAACAAAGATCTTTTATTATCCTTATTAGAAGTATATGGCTCAGAGGGTTTGAATAACAAATTGGTTTAACGAAGTAATTAATCTCCTTCTCTACAATACCTTCACGCAATGATTTGTGAGCAAAAAAAGGAAAGAACAATAAGAAAGAGTCACATCTACAAACTTAAAATGGATCAAAAATAGATGATAAATATGCACCTGATTTCATGTGCTCTTTCCATCTTTGTTCTTCGGTTCTAATCGTGAAACCACTAATATTTTCATTAAAATAAATTATTTATATTATACCTTTAAAGATGTTATCTTTCTCCGAACCATGCGTAAATGCTAAATATTTTATTTAGTGGACTACCATTTATTCATATATAAATTATAAACGTATTCTATACGGTTACGTATTTGCCGACTATAAGTGATTAGATGGACAGATATTTAAGTTAATTCTTCTTTAAAAATAAAGGAATGGTGTATGTGACCTACTCGGCTTCATCCTCCACCTCCTCATTTTTTTCTATTTTATTATTATTATTATTACCTTCGGTTCAGTATAGCAGTTATTTTAACAACATAAACTTAATTCCAAATATTTGATGTTTTAGAAAAGCAAGAAGTCGTCTTTTATTTAATTTATTTTTAAAATATATCCTTACTGTTTCAACTATATTGTGAATTTCTTTTAAGTATAAGATGTTTACTACTACAGCACTCAAGTTGACAATGAGTCTTGAATTTTGCACGCATGCAAATGGTAATTATAATCCATTTTATACACAGCTTTAATAGCTTGGGATGCACTAATTAAATAAAATAGGATATTGATAATTGATATCGATGTGTTTTATTACAAATGAAAATGGCATCGTATTTTAAAAGGACAAAGCCACAAATAGGGAGAGAGCCAAAATTTTCATCAAAGAAATTTCAAATACATATAGAGAGAGAAAGAGAGAAATATTGTATGTATTTTCTGACGAAAAGAGTTCGAATGAACCTCTTTCGACAGCTCTAGTTCCGGGGCCCACAAGGTTCAGTATTAGTCAAAGCGTCAATGACTTGAGCATCAATATTAACTATTGCTACCAAAATACATAGTTACACCATAAATTTCTTAGGTGGATTATTGGATAGAGGAAAGAATATTCAAACTAAATGTCAAAATGTCAACTAGGAAAAGTCTTCCCTGTGGCTGTTCCTCTTTCATCTCCCAAATTGAACTCCACCAAGATAAACACACGCACACCAAATATCAATATCAAAATGTTCACAATTGAATTAGAGCCAAGGAGAACTTCAACGTCAGAGTTATCTTCGTGTAACCTATAAATTATGAATTCGTACAATAAAATTAGTTATGATACTAGTATCAGGGTGTGTTGCCTACATTACATCGATTAAAATAACTTTTCTTCAAATCCTACATTAATATAATGTACTTTATGTATAGAGCTGCTCTTTTATTTACGGTGGGACTAAAAACTGATCCTATTCGAGAAGGACCAATACAACTGTTCAATAATGACTAAACCTTTTATTTCCTTTTCATATTAGAAAAGGTTGAAGCTTTAAAGTACTTATAAGCAAAAGATTTGCTGAATTTTGATGGATGGTAACCTACCAATAACGACATTACTGCAGTGATCCTCTCCTAGATAAATGTGTTACTATGACTCGTTACCATTTAGATCAGAACATATTGACAGACGAGTTTAAATCTTATACATTGTCGACGGATGGTCCAATCACCGCCGTTTGGAGAGAAGAACGTGTATTGAAAAAGTAGATCCAAATGAAAGAACTCAAATACGGCATGTTTGAAGGCTTGCGGCTGGGGGTGCTCAAGTCTAGGAAGCCTATGGTGGCTATTATTCCATCCGTTTCATTTTTGGGAATACTTTTTTGTTTATTCTATTTTTTTTACTATTTTGAACACTATGACGGTGGCGATCCAAAGGGTCATCACTTGTTTTTAATTGAATTGTATATCTCCAAAATCTTAAAAATCTCATTTAGAGTTGTCTCGATTTATGTGTGCAGTCCGAATGCGTAGGCGAAAAGCTTAAATATGAAAATTTGTAAAAAATAATAAGTTTTTATTATAATATGATTTAATTTGACTTTGGTCAACATTAAGGGTAAACTGAATCAGACCCATAATTTGTGTTCCCGTAGGGTCCGTACAAAAATACGTGACTTGGGCGTATGCCCGGAATTGAATTTCGAGATTCCAAGCCCGAGAAATGGATTTTTAAGTAAAATTATTTTCTGAAATTGTTTAAGAAAATTTGAAGGCATTTTTAACTTTGAAAATTTGTTGGTGTTTCAGATCTGCAGGCTTCGCATATGCAAATGTGAGATCGCAAATGCGAGCCTAGTATCGCAAAAGCGAGAGGTGATGTGGGCAGCTTCCTTCGCAAATGCGAAGTCTATGTCGCAAATGCGATGCCCGCTGAAATCCTCTATGATCACAAATGCGAGGATCCCCTTCGCAAATGTGAGGTACGCTGGGATGGCTTGAAGTCGCAAATGCGACTATTTGTTCGCAAATGCGAAAAAAAAGCCCAGACTTTCTAAGAGTTCTCAAATGCGAACAATATTTCGTAATTCCCATATCTGCAGAGGTCGAGGTTCGCAATTGCGAACACCCGTTAGTATTTCACATAATTGTGACCCGCAATTTATTTTGTACTTAGCCGATTTTGAAGTATTTTTAACATATTTTCAAAACACAAACTTCTTTGGGCGATTTTCCAAGAACAACTCTTCGTCCAAACAGGTTGTAAGTTAGTTTTTACTCATTCGCTTCCATCATTAATATCTTTTAACATGATTTCAACTTTAAATCAAAGATTTTCATGGGAAAAATTGGGTATTTTAGGTAGAACAATACAAATTATATATTTGAGTTCGTGGGGGAATGGGTAATCGGGTTTTAGTTCGAACCTCGTGTTTTGACCCTGTGGGGCTGGGGGCGAGTTTTGACTTTTTGGGTAAAACTTTGAAATTTTCATTTTTCATGCATTCAAATTGATTCATTTAGCGTTTATTGATGTACTTAAGTAACTTATGACTAGATACGAGCAAATTAGCGGTGGAATCAAGGGGTAAAGCTATAATTGAATCTTGAGTTGTGTTTGTGGCATCGAGGTAAGTGTTTGGTCTAACCTTAGCTTGAGGGATTAGGAGTCATGTCCTATTTTCTATTTGCTTCTTGTTGAGTACGATGTATAAGCATGGTTACGAGTATCTATACGTTTCTGTCAAGCATGACCATGAGTCTTATATTGTGATTTTCAAGACTTCGTCGTATTATTCATGCCTTGGTGAAGATTTTTATTTATTGTGTAAAGTTGTGGAAAGAATTGTGACCTATGAACATTGAGGAGCGTTGGCTCTAGTTATATAACGAATTGTGAAAGTATAAGTGATAATTGAAACTCTAGAGCATTGGTTCGAGTTGTGTAGCAAAAGTGAGAAAAAGAAGAGATCATTATATTTCCCCCTTTCCCAGCTATTGTTGAGTTGTGGTTCCCTTTCGTTGTGTTCTTAATTGATATTACGGATGCTTAAGTTGATGATTATTTGTGATAGTATTGTAACAAGTTTTGTTATAGCTGAGGTAGTTAGGTGTCATATCAAGTTTGGTTATAGTTGGGTAGCTAGGTATCGTAACATGTTTGGTTATAGCTGAGGTAGATAGCTGTTATAAAGAATTTGGTTATAGCTATGTTTTCCTTGTCAGGATATTGTTAAAATATCATTGTTTCCTTACCGAGATGTTTGTTGATATTATTGTTCCCTTGCCGGAATTCGTTGTGATTATTGTTGGCTTGTACATGGGAGCGGGTGGTAAACTTACCACGAGATATAATGAAATAGGAGCGGGTGGTACGCCTACCACAAGGTATAATAAAATAGGAGCGGGTGGTACGCCTACCACGAGATATAATAAAATGAGAGTGGGTGACATGCCTACCACGAGATATAATAAAATAGAAGCGCGTGGTATGCCTACCACAAGATATAATAAAATGGGAGCGGGTGGTAAGCCTACCACAAGATATAATAAAAAGGGAGCAGGTGGTATGCCTACCACGAGATATAATAAAATGGGAGCGAGTAGTACTTCTACCATGAGATATAATAAAATGGGAGCGGGTGGTACACCTACCACAAGATACACTAAAATGGGAGCGGGTGGTACGCCTATCACGAGATATAATAAAATGAGATCGGGTTGCATGCCTGCAACAAGATGTGATAAAAAAGTGTGATCCGCCTTTATTTTTCTTATTCTTGTTAGTGGTTGGATTTTCATTCCTTTATAGTTCTCTTGATATTTTGTTTTACCTTATATTCCCTGAAGCATGTTTTCCCCATCCCTTCTTTACTTGTTTATTCCTGATTTACTTTCCGCTTTATATTATAAAACTGCATAGATATATTTAGTGGTCTGGTCCTAGCCTCGTCACTACTTCGCCGAGGTTAGGCTAGATACTTACCAGCACATGGGGTCGATTGTGCTGCTACTATACTATGCACTCTTTTGTGCATACCCTAGTATTGTAGACTTCGGGCCGCAGTGAGATTGTCTATTCTTAATCATCAGGCGACCCGAGGCAGCCCTACAGGCGTCCCCAGGCCTTGGCGTCTCCTTCTATCTACTATTCTTATTTCTTTTATGGATTCTAGAGACAGTGTTGTATTTATTTCATTAGGTCATTTATTTATTGTATTCTTGGACCGTCTGTGAAATTGTTGTTAGATAATACGCTTAACGCTAGAGGGGGGGTGAATAGCGTTATAATAAAATTTAGCGTAAACTTGCGGAAATTAAAATTTGCAGGAAATAATTAAGTGCGTTAAATAAACAAAAGGAAAGAACGCACTGATGTATTCTGGTTCACCACAACACGTGGCTAGTCCAGTCCCCGAGAGACTCTCTCGAGATTTTCCACTAACTTGTCAAGCTTACGGGTGCTCAACAAACCTTTACAACTTAAGGACACAAGCCTTAACACCTTTGCTCAGAGATACAACACTCCAAGACTTCAACCAAGGAAACACAAGTTCCTTACAACAAGAGAATCACAATTCTCTTACAAGTGTACAAAACACTAAACACTCAAACAAAACACTCCTTAATGAGTAGATATGAGTAAAAGAAGTAAGCTCAAGATCACAACAACTATGGACAAGACTTTGGCTCTCAAAAGCTTTATGGAATGAATATAAAATGATAAACAATAGTATGCAAGCTTTAGCAATAGAATGATCAGTTGTTGTGTTGTGTTGTGTTTAAAACACTAAAATGAAGCTGTATTTATAGTTGAAAAACTTGGCATTACCGTTGACTAATTGCCAATTAAGAGTTGCTGATTTTACTCTGTGACAATCGATTGTCAGGAAGCCACAATCGATTGTTTGCCAATCGTACCAAAAATCAATCCCAGATTTTACGCTTAACAATCGATTGTCCAAGACCAACGATCGATTATTGGAAACGTTCAAAAAATCATTTCCAGATTTTGCGTAAAACAATCGATTATACCAAATCAATAATCGATTATTCAGCAACGTTCAAAAAATCCTTTCCAGATTTTAATTTCAACAATCGATTGTACAAAATCAACAATCGATTATTCAGCAACGTTCAAAAAATCTTTTTCCAGATTTGAATATCAACAATCGATTGTACAAAATCAACAATCGATTACCTGACGGTATTTGAAAACTTTACGACAACGGTCAGCTTCACAATCAATTGTGCAATGTTAACAATCGATTATTTATCAGATTTTGAAAATCATTTTAGACACTGCCTCGTGACAATCGATTGTTATATACTCACAATCGATTATTTAATAACTTTGAAAAAGTCTGGAAGTCACTGCCTCAACACAATCGATTGTCATAAGTTCACAATCGATTATTTTGTGACTTTGAAAAATCTTAAGGACACTGTCTCTTCACAATCGATTGTCATTAGCTTCACAATCGATTATTCTGAGTTTTGAAAAACTTTGATGGACACTGCCTCATCACAATTGATTGTCATAAGGTTCACAATCGATTGTCATGCAGGTTTGAAAAACCTGATGCTCACTGCCATAACACAATCGATTGTCATTAGGTCACAATCGATTGTCATGCAGTCTTGGCTTAACATAATCGATTATCATAAGTACATAATCTATTATCTTAGTCCAGTTTTTAGAGGCATGTTTAAAAATCATTTTGACTAATGAAAATATGCATGATTTAAAATCATTTAGCATTAAATTAAATATGCATGATTTTGTAAAAATAATTTTACGAGAGAAGCCATGTCATGAGTCAAGTTGTCGGATCAAGAACACAATTAAGAACGACTCATTTAAACTATAGAACTTTGTCTTGTGCTTGAATCTCGTTATCCACCAATTGTGCGCTTGTACTTGAACTTCGTCATATATCAATTTGCGGTTCGTTTGTCATTCATCAAAACCTACACATAAGAACACACGTTTTAGTATAAAGCCTTGAGAACGTGTTTCCAACAATTTCTCCCTTTTTGATAATGGCACACTTTAAGCGGGTTATGCAAATTAAACAGTTTATAAAGACGATTCAAGACAAGTAAAGATATGCAATAAGTATGCAATTAGTTCCCCCTCAATATATGAATTCCCCCTCAATTTAAGCTTATAAATATTGAAACCCGTTGCATACCCGTTATCTTAAAGACGATTCAAGACAAGTAAATATATGCAATAAGTATGCGATTAGGTACCCCTCAATATATGAATTCCCCCTCAATTTAAGCTTATAAATATTGAGAGTGCATACCCGTTATCTTCCCCCTTTTGCCATTAGCAAAAATAATATAAGAAGATGCCAAAGATGTAAATAAAACTTGTTTATTTATTGGAAAGAGAAAAACGTGATTACTTAAAGAGAGCACAATAACTCAAATAATAGCATTACAATCGATTATTGATACGAGATAATCGATTATTAGACGACAGAAACCGATTTTTCTGAAGAAGACTTGATTATTGCGCGTCATGCTTTATAATTCCCCCTACCTTTAGGGCGATACCTGCAAAAATTCGTTAGACGTCTCCGACGCTCAAGTTAGAAATCATGTAAGATAAAAAGATGCAATGTATGACTTAGATCAACGTGGAGTCAAGAATCCCGAGTTCACTACGAATTCGAAAGAAGGACTCTTTCTCTAAGGGCTTAGTAAAGATGTCGGCCAATTTGTCTTTGGTTTCAACAAATTCGATTTCGACATCGCCCTTGAGAACGTGATCTCTTATAAAATGATGTCTAATTTCAATGTGTTTTGTTCGCGAATGAAGAACGGGGTTCTTCGTCAAGCATATGGCACCAGTATTATCACATCTAAGAGGGATATGATCGAGACTTAGGCCATAGTCCAAGAGTTGTTGTTTCATCCATAGGATTTGAGCGCAACAACTCCCCGCGGCTACATATTCAGCCTCGTTTGTGGACAACGCAACACTTACTTGTTTCTTGCTAAACCAAGAAACGAGAGAGCTACCGAGCAAATGGCAAGTGCTACTAGTGCTCTTGCGGTCCAATTTGCATCCAGCAAAATCGGAGTCGGAATAGCCAACGAGTTGGCATGAAGAACCTTTGGGGTACCATAGACCCACATTTGTAGTACCAACAAGGTACTTCAAAATCTGTTTTACCGCAGTAAGGTGAGACTCCTTCGGACACGATTGATAACGGGCGCATAAGCACACGCTAAACATGATGTCCGGACGACTAGCCGTAAGATAGAGAAGAGAGCCGATCATACCTCGATACTTCTCAGTGTCGACTTCCTTACCTTTCTCATCTTTGTCTAGATGATCGGATGTGCTCATGGGAGTCGCCATTGCTTTTGCATTGTTCATTTCAAATCGTTTCAGCAATTCTTTGC
The DNA here is from genome assembly GCA_034376525.1 of Nicotiana benthamiana. Classification (NCBI taxonomy): domain Eukaryota; kingdom Viridiplantae; phylum Streptophyta; class Magnoliopsida; order Solanales; family Solanaceae; genus Nicotiana; species Nicotiana benthamiana. The sequence goes on from CM067332.1 coordinate 73,750,881, forward strand.
AATATTTGGCTTGGCAAATGAACGTACCTTCTTTCATTTGCTTTACTTGTAATCCCAAAAAGAATGTTAACTCACCCATCATAGACATCTCAAATTCGCTTGTCATTAAATCGGAAAATTCCTTGCATAAGATATTGTTAGTAGCACCAAATATGATATCATCCACATATATTTGAACTAATAAAATATCATTGTTTTTATGCTTAACAAAAAGGGTGGTGTCAACTTTCCCCCTAATGAAATCATTTTCCAATAGAAATTTACTCAATCTTTCATACCAAGCTCGGGGAGCTTGTTTTAAACCATAGAGAGCCTTTTTGAGTTTGAAAACATGATCGGGAGATTTAAAATCTTCAAAACCGGGGGGTTATTCAACATAAACTTCTTCTTGTATAACACCATTTAGAAAAGCACTTTTCACATCCATTTGATATAAATTGAAATTCATAGAAGAGGCAAAAGCTAGCTTCTAATCTAGCTACGGGAGCATATGTTTCTTCATAGTCAATACCCTCTTCTTGATTATAGCCTTTTGCTACAAGCCTAGCTTTGTTTCTAATGATTACACCATTTTCATCTAGTTTGTTTCGAAAAACCCATTTCGTACCAATTATGGTATGATTTTCGGGTCTTGGCACCAAATCCCAAACGTCATTCCGTTTGAATTGGTTAAGCTCCTCTTGCATTGCCAAGGTCCAAAATTCATCCCCAATTGCTTCGGAGATGGTTGTTGGTTCAATTTGAGACACAAAAGCAGTATGTCCTAAGGTGTTCTTAAGGGAGTTTCGGGTACTTACCTTTTCTCCGACGTCGCCAATTACCTGTTCGAGAGGGTGATCTTTAATTTTCCTCCACTCGTTTGGCATTTTCGTTTCATTCTCCAATTGTGGCGCTTCCTCCGTTGGTTGTTTCAAAATTTTGTCTTGATTTTCTTTAGGCGTTTCCTCTTGTATTTTGTCTTTCAAGCTATCTAAAATACCTGCAAGATCAAAACCGGTATCCTTTCTCGCCAAGCGAGCATTATTTTCGGCAAATACAACATGAGGGGATTCCTCCACAGTTTCGGTTCTTTTATTAAAGACCCTATATGCTTTGCTACGTGAGGAATAACCAATGAAAGTTCCCTCATCGGACTTAGCATCAAATTTTCCCAATTGATCTTTGCCATTGTTATGAATAAAACATTTACAACCGAATACTCTAAAATGGAAGATATTTGGTTTCCTTCCCTTATAGAGTTCATAGGGAGTTTTCATGAGTATTGGCCTTATAACTACTCTATTTAAGATGTAGCATGCGGTACTCACGGCATCCGCCCAAAAATGTTTGGGAATCTTGGCCTCTTCGAGCATGGTTCTAGCCATCTCTTCGAGACACCTATTGTTCCTTTCCACCACTCCATTTTGTTGTGGTGTACGTGGAGCGGAAAAGGTATGCTCGATACCGAGTTCGTCATAAAAGTCCGCAAAGAGATTGTGATCAAACTCTCCCCCATGATCACTTCTAATTGAAGTGACGGTTGTTTCCTTCTCGTTTTGAACACGCTTAAGAAAATATTTAAAATTCTGTAAAGCATCACTTTTATTGGCAAGAAATAAAGTCCAAGTAAATCTAGAATAATCATCAACAATCACAAAAGCATAACGATTTCTTCCTAGACTTTCAATGCGAGATGGTCCAAATAAATCCATGTGAAGCAATTGCAATGGTCTAGAAGTTGAAACAATATTTTTGGATTTGAAAGATGCTTTTGTTTGCTTCCCTTTTTGACATGAATCACAAATAGAGTCATCTTCAAATTTTAAATTGGGAAGGCCAATAACTAAGTTTTGAGAAATCAATTTGTTCAAAAGATGCATGTTTATATGAGCAACTCTACGATGCCATAGCCAAGTATCATCCTCTTTGCTCATAAGACAATCAACATATTCGGGTGAGGAATTTGCAAGATCAACCATATAAATATTATCCACTCTAAAACCACGAAGGATAATTTTAAAATCACTACGTCTAAACACTAAGCATTCATCCGAATCAAATAGGGAAAGATTTTCCTTGTCACATAATTGACTTATGCTCAAGAGATTATGATTTAAACCTCTCACAAGTAATATATGCTTAATAGAGGAATTTTCATCCTTACCAACCGATCCGATGCCAATAATCGTTCCTTTATTGTTATCCACAAAAATCACACTTCCTCCTTCTTTGTGTTCTAGTTGAAGAAATTTGGATTCGTCTCCCGTCATATGTTTGGATCATCCACTATCAAGGTACCATAGTACACTTGATCCCTTCAAACACACCTACAAAACAAATTAATGCGTTTTAGGTACCCATGCCATTTTGGGTCCTTGAGGGTTAGGCATATGATAATGATGCGATTGAGTGATATGTCTATGTCGTGTAAAACATGCAGGGGCAATATGACCAATGCGTCTCCAATAATGACAAGTCACGTTGGGGTTATGCATCCTTCTAGGTTCATAGTAACTTGATGGACGAAAATGAATTACTCTATTTTCATTATGACTATTGCACATTTTATGAGAACCATTTCTCCTACTATTAGTTCTAAAATGAGTAGCGTTTCTAGAGTAATGGTCATGTCTAGATGTTCTAAGAGGTTCAAAACTCTTTCTAGTGTTTGGCCTAGAATATGCATCATTTCTAGGGTAGTCATTTTTAGGTTTTCTAAAAAGTTCAACACTTGGTCTAGCATGCATATTTGTTCTAGGATTGCGATAAGCATTTGTTTTATTAATCCTAGGTTGAGCCTTAGGTGGTTGGGGTTTGGCGTCAACCTTTTCTTTAGGCTCATTCTTAAAGCCTATGCCATGCTTGGTTGATTTCAAACTAACAAGGACCTTATTCAAATTTTTGTGGGAAGAATTAAACTTATCTAAGGTACCTTTAAGTCTATCTACCTTATTTTCGAGATGCATGCAAGAAGAGCAATTTTTAATAGAACTTTCGGGCTTGTCGGTGCTTCTTTTTCCGAAAAACTTGTTTTCCTCTTTCAGCTTCTCATTGTCTAAAACCAATTTTTCTAACTCCTTTTCTTTCAAAGAAAGCTGTTTTGAAAATCTTTTTCTTTTAGAGAAGCATTTTCTTTAATGCTCTTGACAGTTTTTGAAGCTTTAATAAATTCAGTATATAGCTCATCAAAAGCAGTTCGCATTTCTTCAAGAGTAAAGAAGTTTTTAGAAGAGATTTGACATACCTCATCTTGCTTGTCTTCTTGAGCCATAAGACAAAGGTTTGCGGCTTCGTCTTCTTCTTCTTCGCTTGACTCATCTCCGGAGTCTCCTCCCCAAGAAATGTATGCGCGTTGCTTCTTAAAAGGTTTCTTCTCCTTTTTGATGTTTGGGCAATTTGATTTGATGTGCCCGGTTTCACCGCATTCATAGCACTTTATTTGCTCGCCTTGCTTTTTGCCCTTTCGTTCATACTCCTTTCGCATGAACTTTTGAAATCTTTTGATAACGAGTCCAAACTCGTTGTCACCGTCCTCATCAACTTGAGGTTGGCTTGTGCTTGCCTTAAGCGCTATTCTTTGCCTCCTTTGATCATCAACAAGAGGGTTAAGTATTGTAGATTCATAAGTTTTAAGGTTACCTCTTAATGCGTCGATTGTGACATTTGAGACGCCTATGGATTCTTGAATTGCGTCGGCCTTTGATTGCCATGCCGGAGTAAGACTTCTAAGAATTTTTCGAACAAGTTCTCTATCCGTGAATGTCTTCTTGAGGGCATGTAGGTTATTTACGATTATTGAAAATCGTTCGAACATTTCATCCACCTTTTCACCTTCCTTCATGTGAAATAATTCATAAGCATGGGTTAGGAAATCAATTTTAGCTTCCCTTACCTAGTCCGTACCTTCGTACGTAATTTCCAGCTTGTCCCACATTTCTTTTGCCGTTGTGCAACATGATATTTTCCTGTAATCGTCAGCATTTACAGCACAATATAATAAATTAATTGCTTTAGCATTATTTTGAACCTTTCGGATATCATCCGCGTCATATTCTTCTTCGGACTTGGGAACCCATTCGTTTTCAACCTTTTTGGTTGGAATTTGATTTCCCTTCGTTATCACCTTCCAGAGATGAAAGTTGTTTGCTTGAACGAAAATTTTCATCCTCTCCTTCCAGTACGTGTAGTTTGTACCGTTGAATAGAGGTGGTCGTGTGGAGCATTGTCCTTCATCAATTCCTGCAAAAGAGTCACGAGTAGAAGCCATGGAAGTTTCTCTCAAACTGTTAAGTCTTCAGAGAGTTGGGCTCTGATGCCATTGTTAGATAATACGCTTAAAGCTAGAGGGGGGTGAATAGCGTTATAATAAAATTTAGCGTAAACTTGCGGAAATTAAAATTTGCAGGAAATAATTAAGTGCGTTAAATAAACAAAAGGAAAGAACGCATCGATGTATTCTGGTTCACCACAACACGTGGCTAGTCCAATCCCCGAGAGACTCTCTCGAGATTTTCCACTAACTTGTCAAGCTTACGGGTGCTCAACAAACCTTTACAACTTAAGGACACAAGCCTTAACACCTTTGCTCGGAGATACAACACTCCAAGACTTCAACCAAGGAAACACAAGTTCCTTACAACAAGAGAATCACAATTCTCTTACAAGTGTACAAAACACTAAACACTCAAACAAAACACTCCTTAATGAGTAGATATGAGTAAAAGAAGTAAGCTCAAGATCACAATAACTATGGACAAGACTTTGGCTCTCAAAAGCTTTATGGAATGAATATAAAATGATAAACAATAGTATGCAAGCTTATAGCAATAGAATGATCAGTTGTTGTGTTTTATTGTGTTTAAAACACTGAAATGAAGCTGTATTTATAGTTGAAAAACTTGGCATTACCGTTGCCTAATTGCCAATTAAGAGTAGCTGATTTTACTCTGTGACAATCGATTGTCAGGAAGCCACAATCGATTGTTTGCCAATCGTACCAAAAATCAATCCCAGATTTTACGCTTAACAATCGATTGTCCAAGATCAACAATCGATTATTGGCAACGTTCAAAAAATCATTTCCAGATTTTACGTAAAACAATCGATTATACCAAATCAATAATCGATTATTCAGCAGCGTTCAAAAAATCCTTTCCAGATTTTAATTTCAACAATCGATTGTACAAAATCAACAATCGATTATTCAGCAACGTTCAAAAAATTTTTTCCAGATATTAATATCAACAATCGATTGTACAAAATCAACATTCGATTACCTGACGGTATTTGAAAACTTTACGACAACGGTCAGCTTCACAATCGATTGTGCAATGTTAACAATCGATTATTTATCAGATTTTGAAAATCATTTTAGACACTGCCTCGTGACAATCGATTGTTATATACTCACAATCGATTATTTAATAACTTTGAAAAAGTCTGGAAGTCACTGCCTCAACACAATCGATTGTCATAAGTTCACAATCGATTATTTTGTGACTTTGAAAAATCTGAAGGACACTGTCTCTTCACAATCGATTGTCATCAGCTTCACAATCGATTATTCTGAGTTTTGAAAAACTTTGATGGACACTGCCTCATCACAATTGATTGTCATAAGGTTCACAATCGATTGTCATGTAGGTTTGAAAAACCTGATGCTCACTGCCATAACACAATCGATTGTCATTAGGTCACAATCGATTGTCATGCAGTCTTGGCTTAACATAATCGATTATCATAAGTACATAATCTATTATCTTAGTCCAGTTTTTAGAGGCATGTTTAAAAATCATTTTGACTAATGAAAATATGCATGATTTAAAATCATTTAGCATTAAATTAAATATGCATGATTTTGTAAAAATAATTTTACGAGAGAAGCCATGTCATGAGTCAAGTTGTCGGATCAAGAACACAATTAAGAACGACTCATTTAAACTATAGAACTTTGTCTTGTGCTTGAATCTCGTTATCCACCAATTGTGCGCTTGTACTTGAACTTCGTCATATATCAATTTGCGGTTCGTTTGTCATTCATCAAAACCTACACATAAGAACACACGTTTTAGTATAAAGCCTTGAGAACGTGTTTCCAACAATTGTGACAGCACTCCTGGGTAGACGAGACTCAAACAGTTGTACTAGATATTTATTTTCAGATAGATTGTTAGATTTTTTTTTTTTTGCTTATGTTAAGTTCCGTTGTTCAAGTGCTAATACTTCAAAATTGTTAATGAATATAAAATGGGTAAAAAGTAAATTGTGAAATTAATTGGCTTGCCTAGCTCATATTAGTAGGCACCATGATGACTCCCGAGAGTGAGAAATCCAAATCGTGAAAATAACTTATTTTAGACTATAAAATTTAAAAATAACATAGAATATGCAGCTTTTGAAGAAGAGTATAAATAAAATAAAGAGGTATCATAAATAATCGTCAACAAAATTTTAATTCTTTCTATGGACTTAATGTTGGCAAATCTATTTCGGACAGTTGAACCTTCTCGAATTATATCTTTTTTTAAAGGAATTTTTACATTCTTATTTCATATGGAAAAATATATTACCATTAATATTTATGGTCTGATTTAATAACATCTAATATACCTAATTACCAATTGTATACCATAATATATTTTAAGTGTACAATTAATGTACTGTATATCACTACTTAATTAACGATACCGTATATTTCTCCAAATCCCTACCTCCTCCCCACCCCCACGTTTCTCTTTGCCAAACTCACCCCCCACATTAATGAATTTGAATATGAATATCATCAAACCATCCATTTCTTCAAATAATAAGAGCACAAAACCCAAAAAGAACGACAACAATATAAATAATACTCAAAATGCAGAAGAACAACAGAAAAATTGCAGATACTTAGGCATAATGAGAAGGCCATGTGGTAGATATGTAGCGGAGATACGATATTCGAATACGAAAGAATTCAAATTTGGAATTTCGAAAATTATTGTTTATTTTGATCAGATGTTGTTGTAAATAATTGGAAATATATTTTGGAGTTGATCTCAATTTTGAGGGATTTTGGTGAAGATTTAGACTCGGTTTTGGCTGAATTTCAGATTGAAACTCGAAGAAGAAGAAGAAGAAGAAGAAGAAGAAGAAGAAGAAGAAGAAGAAGAAGAAGAAGAAGAAGAAGAAGAAGAAGAAGACAAATTGCAAAAATTGTAGATAAATTATAGATAAATTGTAACAAAAATTGTAGATAAATTGTAGATTACTTTTTGCAGAAGATTTGTAGAAGTTTTAGTCGTTTTTTATTTTTGAATACAGAAAACAAAGTATTTACAATCAGAATAAAAATAATCTACAATTCATCTACAAAATGTCTACAAACTGGGTATATTAAATTTTAATATCCCAAGTCCTATTCGATTGTATTTAATTGGGATTTCGACATAATTATATTTTTTATACAAGATTGGTAGAAGTTTTAGTTGCTTTTGATTTGTGAAAACAGAAAAAAGCATCTATAATTTGAATACAAATAATCTATAATTTATCTACAAAATATCTACAAACTAGGTACATTGAATTTATATATCCCAATTCCCATTCAATTGTAGCATAATTGTAATTTTTGACATAATTGAGTTTTTTCAGAAGATTTGTAAAAGTTTTAGCCGTTTTTTACTTGTGAAAATTAAAAATAAAGCATCTAAAATCAGAATACAAATAATTTACAATTTATCTATAATTTTTGCAGTATGTTGTCTTCTTCTTCTTCTTCTTCTTCTTCTTCTTCTTCTTCTTCTTCTTATTCGAGTTTCAATCTGAAATTCATTCAAACCAAGTCTAATCTTCACCAAGACCCTTCAAAATTGAGATATGGACTCCAACCATATTCCCGGTTATTTTCAACAACACTCAATCCAAATAAATAATGATTTTTGAATACTCAAATTTGAATTCAAAGCTTTCTAGCTTTTTAATGGATGTCAATGGTGAAAAATATATGGAAGAATATTTACTTCCATAATTGTAGCGCGCCTAAATATGAATATCTAGAAGAATTTTTAGTTCCAAATTTGTAGCGCGCCTAATTAGGAAGGAATCAACTCCTAATAATTGGTATTTAATAAATGATATATATTTTGTAAAATTACTGTAAACATGACGAATAAATACGAAACTATAAAGTTTCATATATGATATAGGAAGGAAAAAACTCTTTTTTAAAAACCAACAAAATTTGGGCCAAAAACAAAAGTCCTTAAATACGTAATGGATCTTGAAATATTATTTTTTGTATTCCCTAACCAAATTCGCCTATATTTGAATTACTCTGTTAATGGGTTAGATCACATATTCCTTTCACTCGCTTTTATTTATTCATTGTATTAGAAATATATTTTTATTTTCATTTGTTTGTTATATTAAACTGAGATAAAGATAAATTCTTTTTATATTTTACTTTTATTATTAATTGTTTATTTTCAAAATTATTTTTTAAAACTTAAATATTATTATTACTAAAAGTTATATGGTAAAATATATACTATTTTTTTAAGAAAGATGAGAAGTTAAAAATAAACAAGTAAAAGTAAACGGAAGAGTATCTTTCAAACTTTGTCGCACAAAGTTAAAGCGGAGGAAGAGCTTCATAGGGTGGCTATACGTGGAAGCTAATTAACGCTCTTTAACTTTTGGACCACTTTTAGTGGCTTCTCTCTAAGGCACGCAGCTTATTAAGATTCTAGCCGCCAAGCCAAACACCATACGTCCACACCCTATTTCCCATCGTAGTATTCTATTTGTAGTTTGGCAGCTTATCGTCTAAAATATTGAAATACACACGTTTTATATCACTCACCTCCTCTTTCATAGAAAAAGACTAGTCCAAGTCTGTTTATGTGTTAGGATCAAAAAAATTATATGTTATCCGAAAATTAGTAAAATAAACACTCAAAGACGAAAAATTAAACAATAAAGGATAAGTATATTACAAGAGACATAAATTATTAATGTTATGTTTCCAGACGAGATGAGCAATTCGCTGTGTTTAATATGCTAAGAGACTTGTCCAAGTCTATACATGCTCTAAAAAAATATACTATTAAAGATAGTGGAGGCAATTATGCACTATCCTCTCAATATAATTCTTGCTTTACACTTGTATCTTTTCACTTATTAAAATCCCACCATAAGTTTCATACATTACGTACTCTATAGAAAAAGGCAACAAAAAAAAAAGACACTTAGGACCTAAGTACAATTGTAAAGTAGATAATCTAATTTGGGTTCATTATTATTACAGTTTGCTCCAATTTTTTTAGTTTCTGCTTACAGATTAACTATTAATATGTCTAAATTCATACCGACTTCATTCCATTTTAGCTCACCTAAATTCAACTAACAACAAAAATTCAATAAAATTTTATAAATAGTGTCTAGGAAGGTACTGTATATGCAGACCTTACCTCTACTCCGAGAGCGTAGAGAAGCTGTTTCTGATAAACCATTAGCTCAAAAAAACCAAAAAAGACAATATATCAGTACCAGGAATAATAACAACATCACAAACATCAGTAAATAGATGGAAAGCAAATTAAAGCAAAATTTAACATAAATAAAACTTAATAACATGGCAGAAAACTTGATCCCAACTAATTGGTAAGTAATATTTATCCTTTATGCAACAAGATACTTTTAGAAAAACATAAAGCTAAGCAAATAAAAGTTATCACTATAAGATACTACAAAAGAGTGAGAAAGCGGAAATTTTCCAACAAAGCTAAGTACATAAGAACTTTTTTTTTTTTTTTGCATAAGAATAAAAAATGTACTCTATATTTTCTATATGACGAACACTCTTCTGATTTTTTAAAGTACTGTTTAAGGATATTGTACTTTAAACAGTCCTCACATGTTGCTAAATTGCTGTTGTAAAAACCATATATCTTCAATATTCCATGAATTGTCTGAACCATATTCACCGTCGATCAATTGGAAATTTTGCTGATCCAATGCTTGAAAGTAACCAGGGTTAAAGTAACCAGTTGGGCTAGTTAAGTATTGATCTCCATAACACACCTGATTAGTTTGATTAACTTGAGAATAATTCTGATTAGTGCTTTGGTTAATTGGGAAATTGTAGCAACAATCAGTGAGGTCAGAAGATGAGTTGTCTGATGAAGTTGTTGCGCTTGAATTCTCCAGCGTGGAAATTGCGCTCGAATAATTAAGACTGTTTGTTTTGTCAACGTTATTCGCAAGTTGGACGGGAACATTAACCTCAGACATAGTACTTATGTTTGGTAGTGGCTGTTGAATTGATTGGTTTTGGATGTAGGTGGTGGTGGTGGAGGAAGAAACCACCGTCGTGCCGGAACTGGTGGTGGCGGCGGCGGCGGCTTGAATTCTCTCGACTAACCTTGGCATCCAAAGATATTTCATGGTGTCTTTGAATTGCTTGCTGTTCACGTCACATTTGAGTTGTTTGGCATGTTTTTGCACTCGGGTTCTCCAATAATTCTTGATCTCGTTATCAGTTCTTCCAGGCAAATGTTGAGCAATTTTTGACCAGCTACAATAAAATCAAGGAAAAAATTGGCTACAATATAAATGAGTGATTAAATACAAACAAGTCAACGAAAGAAATTTAGGTGATTCCAAAGTTTAAAGTAACAGAATTCAGAATAAATGTGATCTTATTAAATCTATATGTTTTACATTCTTTTATGCATGTAGTTCTAGCCGAGATCAATGAGTTTAATTTACATTATCAAATTATTGAAAAGTCAATTACATGCAATTATCTATAAATATAAGTTGGTAACAAGAGAAATATACGGGAAAAATAAAGTATGTTTTAACTAGTTAAAATGGACAGCATGATGTATTAAGATTTCGCTATGTAAGAAATTTGGGGAAGGGTCGGACGATAAAAGTCTATCGTACGCAGCCTTACCCTGCATTTTTACAAAAGGTTATTTTTACGGCTTAAACATGTGACCTCCTAAGCATGTGATAACAACTTTACCAGTTACGCCAAGACTTTCCTTCTTTATTACTAGTTAAAATATTACGACAATATAAAATCTTTTCTAATATTATTAGTTTGTAAAAGCTAAATTAATATTTTAAAATAACACACCGGTTGCCCCAACGAGAATGCAATTCTAGAATCAAGAGTTGTTCTTCAAGAGTAATATTCCCACGTCGAACATCAGGGCGAAGATAATTAAGCCATCTTAATCTGCAGCTTTTCCCTGTTCGCTTCAGACCTATTTAATTCAAAGTAATCAATTAATTAAAATTCTGAATTTAGAGCTTAATAGTAAAGTTTATAACATAAAATAAAAAAAAAGCAGCCCAATATATAGAATATTCCGTATTTATGCCGGAATCGAAAAGAAATCATATATTAAGGTGTGTAGTGTATAGATAATTTAACTGTCTTCACGGTTCGAACACAGTCTAAGCATTTGATGGAAAGTACCAATACCACTTCAATATTACTACTACTTCCCCACCACCCAAACTAAAAAAGAAGGGAAAAAAAGAACTTTTCTTTCCTTTATCACTATCACATTTGACAACGTACTCTTTTGCTTTTAAGAATTGCTTGTACGGAAAGAACTATTACCATATCATATCCATATCAATTTTTATCCATTCTTAGCAATTGGTTTATAGTTTATACCAAAGAAATGGGAAAAAATATTTCATCGAATAAAGAAATATTTGTTTTTCTCAAGAGAGATATTTCTAGTTTAACCATTCAGTATCTAAATTTTACTGGCCCAATTAATTTAAATAGCTCCAAAGAACCTACTAATGGTAAATGTCATATATGCAAGAAGTTTTTCGTTCTAAAGACCCAAATTCGTAGATTAAAGGTGGTGAAATCTCAATCATTACATCACAATGATCTTTTTCAAGTAAGTTGATATGTGAAAGTACGCTATGATTATAGAAAAAAGGTAGTCGACACTCGAAGCATCCCGTGTTCATACAGAATACGGTGAAAAGCCGCACTCAAGAAGGTGTTATGTAGCCAACTTACTCCTAATACAATCATCAGTTCTCGAAGAAATAGAAAGACAACTCGTTCAAAGAAAACCCCTTTTAGACCCTAATACCAGCCAAGCCCCCTCGATTCGACTACAAGAGTCGATTAATTATTGAATAGCCCTTTAGTCGGTTTTCTAGAATTGGTGACATATAATTCACATTGAGACAAGGGGACTTACTCTACGACTCGGAGTTGTTACCGATAAATTATATGAAGACAATTTTATCGTTGCTCCAAAATTTCCTTTCACTATGATGACAGAAGAAATCAACAAACATATGCATGAAAACAGAGTGGGTATTTACCAGCACAACGAGCAAGGGAATTCCAACGACCTTCACCATGATGAGCAATAAAATTGATAAGTGTAAAATCTTCTTCAACAGTCCATGGACCTCTTCTAAGGTCCAAATCTTCTTCCTTTTCTTGATTGTTGTTCTTAAAACCAACTTTAATCTTGTTATGATCCATAAAAATTTGTTTATATTTACTCTATATAGAGAAACTGCTTGATTGGAACAAAAAGGTATTGATAAATGAATCAGTTTTTAGACAGAGAGAGAGGAAGAGAGAGATGAATGGATTAATACTAAAGGATAGAGAAGTTGATGGGACTATATAAAGATACAAAAAAAAGTAGGAGAGGTTTGAAAAAAAATGTGTAGAAAATAAAGTTGGCATGTGAGGGAAAGAAGAAGATGTTATTAAAGTCGTAGTTGTGGTATTACTATCCCACAAAGCCGCAATAAGGAAACACAACTTCATTTTTCAACTTTATTTTAATTCCTAATTTCAATTCAATTAAAGTAATTAAGTACACACTAGCTTGAAACTTTAATATCACTTTGTCCTTCTCGTCAGTGGAAGATCCAGCGGTACAGAATCGCATTCATATGAATTAAATATGTTCGACGCGAAATATAAATTTATATGCAAAAATTCGCTAAAATTATAACAAATAGTAGTATATGGATATAAGCTGATAATATTTAAAAAAGATTCACTGCTAATTAATTAGCTTAATGACTGAATTTATAAAGTTTAAGTTCTAGATTAACCTCTTCTGGTCATCGATCACCATATTTAATACTCCTTCCGTCTCATATTATCAGTCGTGGTTACTAAAAATAGTTATCTCAAATTATTCGTCGTTTTAGAAGTTCAACACAAAATTGATTATCCTTTTCCTCTTTTACCCTTAGTAATAATTATCCTTGAAGACTACAAACACTTAACATTGTTCAAATATCTGTGAAGAAAGATTAAATATTACTCCATCCGGTCCAAAATAAGTGATTTTTTAGCCTTTTTCTTGTGGTCTAAAATAAGTGATTTTTCCAGATTTCAAGAATGAATTAATTTTTTTTTTCCTCCATTGTCCTTGGAGTAAATAATGTTGGAATATGTGTTAGGAGTATTTATGTGAGATACTAAAGGTTAATATGGCCAATTACATTGCTAGTTAATGCTAAAAGGTGATTTTGGAATATGTGTTAGGAGTATTTATGTGAGATACTAAAGGTTAATATGGCCAATTACATTGCTAGTTAATGCTAAAAGGTGATTTTCTTAACCTATGTGAAAACATTCAAAAAATTACTTATTTTAAATCGAAAAGAGTAAGACATAAATAAGAGTAAAATAGTCAAAATCTCGTTCTAATTAATTTTTCTTAAAGAACATGTACAGGAGAATTATAACAAATAATATGAGGAGGGAGTATAAAGAATTTGTTAATTCTACCTTTGTTTTTCCTCTATGCAAGTTGTCTTGTAACTTTTGACTTTCTATTTTCACTAATCCATGTCTCTTATCTTCCTCCTTGAAAATGGAACAAAATGACCATGCACTCGAATTATAAATTGAAACTACATGATGTGGAACAAATGTTAAATTTGCAATTACTGGAAAAAAAAGGTTATTCGGAGAAATTACTAGAACTAAAGAAAGAACTTAATTTATGAGTTATGCATTAATAGCCATTTTACAACTAAAGAACAAAATAAAAATGATTTGATTGAAACAGCAACTCAGTCTCTTAGCTAGCCCTCCTTATTCACAAAATGTTAAGTTCTTTAATGAAACTATATACCTTTTCCCCCCTAATCTAAAAAGATTAGCCATCCTAATATAAGAGATATCTGTGTAGGCCTATGCTATTGAGGTCTAAAGATTTTGGAAAATTAATTTAATACTATAATATTATATCTTTCTTACGGGAGTCAGAATTTTTAGTTAATTTATTTTGTTTACTAGGTTCTGAATATATTGCTTATTAATAATAAACAAATTTGTGAAGGGGAGTCTTAGAGCAACGTAAACTTGTCCCCGTCTGACCTATCGATCGCATATTTGAATTGTGAAAGCAACCGCTAATGTTTACATTAGGGTAAATTATTTATATCACACACCTTGTGATGCGGTCTTTACTCGGACCTAGTGGCCAATCCAAGAATTTTCTCAAGGGTGTTCAAACTTGAAATAAGTTAAAAAAAATTCGACAAAGAGTGTTTAACATATGTTATGTAACTCTATAACCCAATATTTTATCTATATACGCAGTATAATTTTTCGACAAAGGATGGTCAATTGACCACGCTAACCAAAGTGTGGCTTCACTCCTACTCGGAATATCTTATGCATCAGATTGACCGTTTTACCATATTAAATGAATCTTTCACATAAATATCGTTTGAACCAAAATTACCGAGTTCTTTCGACCCCGTAGTTACTCCATCCCGGTTCATGCCCCTTCTAGTGTGGAATATGTATGGTTCAATTAATAGACTAATCCCAATCTATGCATAGTCTGACCCCAAATCTTAATTAGGGGCCTTATAACCGGCTAAAAAGAGATTGCTGTTCCTTTAAAGGTCATGGGCAAGCAGTGAAATATAAATAAAGTAGGAGTTTACATTTTATAATATAATTAACACATAGTTAATGAAAATGTGTGCACAAGTCGAACTTTAATTTTTGCTCTCTTAAAAAGAACAAATTTTAGACAACATAAATATTTGTAATAAAAGTTGAATTTTTTATTTTATCCATCTGTAATACCCGACTCACCAACAACTTTTGAATACATTTTTTGAACATAAATATTTTTGAATTGGTCTAAATTGCATGGAATAAATTTGATTTGTACCGTTAGGTTAATGCCATTTCTTTTTCTATGCTGCTACTACATGCATTAGTAACATAGGGGGATGGCTCCTATTAATAGAAAAATAAATAGTCGACTACTAATAGCCATGCAATATTGACAATCTGACATGCTCCGTTATTCCCTTATTCATTGCAGACTCTTTATGCCCAACAAGTCTCAACTTTTTCGTTCATTAATTCATTAATAAGAGCATTCGGAGGCTACATAAAAAAGTTAATTTTTGTTATAAAATAAAGATTTTAAATTAAATTAATCAAAGAAAAGTATAGGGAGATTGATATATTATTCAACTTCAAACTAATGTACATATACTATTAGAAATTCGGTAAATACCAATCAAAAAATCGACCAGCTTTGGGCGATTATGGCCAATTACCAATCAAATGCGACCAAATACGGTTGGATGATATTTTGATGGTCATTTCAATATACCGACCAAAGTTTGCCAGAAATTACCGACCAACATTGGTCGGTAAATTAAATTCACAAAAAAAAATATTGAAAAAAAAGACCGATCAAAGCTGGTCAGTATTTTAATTATGTAATAAAAATTTCACCGTCTGGGGATCGAACATGGATGTGTACTATGGCAGGATATTATTCTACCAGTAGACCATTGGTGCATTTTGTTTTAAGATTGTCTTTTTTTAATACTTTTAATTGTATTTTTGCATGAAAATAACCGATCAAAATTAGTCAGTTTTATTAAAAAATAAAATTACCGACCAAAGTTGGTCAACTTTTTAAAATGGCCGGTCGAATTGAATAACCAAAGTTGGTCAGTTTTTTTAAAATGGCCGGTCGAATTTACCGACCAAAGTTGGTCAGTTTTTAATATTAGTTTTTATTTATTGTAATTGTAAAACCCGACCAAAGTTGATCGGTTTCTTGAAAAATCAATTTCGTGAGACTCAAAAATAGTTTCCCGCATCTTTGGGCCAAAGAAAACAGACCAAAGTTGGTTAATTTCATAAAAAGAAAATTAAAATTAAAATATTTTAAATAATCGATCAACTTTGGAAGGTTTTTGGTCAGTTTTTTTACAGACCAAAGTTGGTCGATTTTTCTTGGTCGGTTTTTGCAAACTTTCTACTAAAACTTCTCTATTTATATAAGAAAGAATGCAAGTGCGAAGCTTTTCTTGAGTTGCTTGTAAGCTGTCTGCATGAGTTGCTCGCAACCTGCCTGTTTAATAAGAAGCTGCTGTAAATTATTTCATTGAGTTTCTTGCAACCTACCTGTATCAGCTATTTGTAGATAAACTTCAATTGAGTACTAAATAGATAATCTTCTTCAGAAAAACTACAGTGGAGTAATAAATGAACATCCATAATATAATACTTTCATAGTAGTCCCCCTTGGATAATCATTAAAAGGTAATGTGCCTCGTTAAAACCTTAGTAAGAAAAATCCAGTGAAAAAAATTCTAGTGAAGGAAAAATAGTACTATCCTCATTGAAAATCTTACAAGAAAAATCCCATGGGAAAAACCTTAGTAAGGGAAAAAGAGTACAACGTGTATTTCACTCTCCCTGATGAAAATCTTATTTGAAATATTTGAGTCTCTACATTCCAATATTGTACACCATCTTCTCAAAAGTTGAAGTTGGCAAAGATTTAGTAAATAAATCTGTTGGATTATCACTTAAACAGATTTATTACACATCAATGTCACCTTTTTTCTGGTGAAGTATGCTTCGTTCTTTATCCTTTTTATAAATCCTCATTACCGTTGGGATATACATGAAGTATTGTCTTAGTATAAAATTATGAATATTTTATCAGATAAGTCGTAACTACATTCATTAGATGTATTTCAAGCCTTTCATGTAAGAATAAACCAATGAGATATCGAAATGTTATGACATCTATAACAATTGAATCTATTTTATCAAAATTGACTCCGGGTCGTTGTAAGAATCCTTGTGCGATAAGGCGAGCTTTGTATCTTTCAATGTAATTTTTATCATTCCTTTTTCGTACAAAAACTCATTTATGACCAACTGATCTTATACCACAAGGTGTTTGAACTATTAGTCCAAAGACCTCTCTTTTAGCAAATGCGTTCAATTCTGATTGAATTTCCTCTTTCCATTTGGCCAATCAGATCTTTGTTGATATTCTTCAGTAGATTAGGGTTCAAGATCCTCATTATCTTGCATAATGTTAAGTGCATTATTGTATGCAAAACTATTATCCACCATTATTGCAGATTGATTTAAATTAATCTCATCACCAGTAGAGCTTATTAAAAGTTCCTCGCTCACTTGGGTTTCGAGTTCATTGATTTCTTCACGAATCTCAAAACTAATCAGATTTCGAGTCTCGTCAGGAGATCTCTTCATAGTATCATTTTATCCATTTGTTGATTTTCTTTTTCTAGGATTTCTATCCTTAGAACTCAAAGTCCTATCATGCTTCAGGCGTGCTTTATGTTCACTAGCTCTCATGCTAGTAAATGGTCCTGCTATGACATTAATTCGGATAGGCACATTTTTTGCAGGGATATGTGATTTAGTTATCCCTTTTTTAATTAGTAAATGTGTCAGGCAGTTAATTTGCTATATTATAAATGGATGATCTTCTCGACCTCCTAATTACATATAGGGGTACATAAATCAAAATGAGATAATGATGAATCTTTCTACACAATTCTCTTCTGATTTCGTTTTTCTTTCCCCTCTAATTGAGAAAAATTTGTTTCATCAAATCAACAATCTGCAAATCGAGAAGTTAATAAATCCTCCGTCAATGGTTCAAGATAGAGATTAATAAAGGGTGATTCAAACCCAACATATATTTTGAACCTTCTCCGGGAGCACATCTTACTGCGTTGTGGTGGTGCTACTAGCACATATACAATACATCCAAAAATATATAGTTGAGTAATATTTGGTTCATGAACAAAAATTAATTATGATGGAGAAATATTTATTATAATGTGTCTATCTGAGGTGAATAATTATGCATATAAGATAGCATGACCCCAAGCGATAGTGGGAATTTTTATTTTCATAAATAGTGGTCTTGCTATCAATTATAGGCGTATAAAAAATGACTATGCTAGGCTATTTTGTGTATGTACATGAGCTATATGATATTCAACTTTTATTCCAACTAATAAAAAATAATTATCAAAAGTTTGAAATGAGAATTCTCTATCATTATCAAGGCGAATAGCCTTATATGATAATCTAAAAATTGTACCCTTAATCGAATTATTTGGGCTAATAACTTTGAAAATATCAGGTTGTAAGATGATAGTTGGCATACATGAGACCACCTTGAAGATGCATCTTTTAGGACCATCAAATATCTAAACAACCGACTTGGTGGGTGAATAGGTCCATATATATCCCCATGTATACGTTTTAAAAAGCAATGGATTCCATGCCAACCTTCACATGTGATGGTTTAGTGATCATTTTGCCTTGATAACAAGAATCACAAGAAAATTTATCATTTGTAAGAATATTCTGGTTATTTAATGGATGCGCACTCGAATTTTTAATAATTCCTCTCATTATTATTGATCCACAATAGCCCAAGCGGTCATGCCAAAACATAAAAGTATTTGAATAAGGTAAACTTCTAATTTATGATAGAGTGTGCTTCAGCTATACTAATTTTTTAATAGAATAAGCTAGGAGATAAAGATGGAAACTTTTCTATGCACTTCTACTCAGAAATATTCTTTGTAATATAAAATATTTCGTATTCATTTCATCTATCGTTTCAACATGATACCCATTTTGGAGAATATTTATAAAACTCAACGAGTTTCTTCGGGACATGGAGGAGAACAATGCATTGCCTATAATAAGTTTCATTCCTTTAGACAGAATAATAGTGGCTCTTCAAGAGCCTTCAATCAAACTTAAATTACTAGAAACTGTAAAAATATTTGTTTTTTTCCCTATGCAAATGAGAAAAGTATTTATGAGTTGTTCCACTATTAATTATACAGATATCTTCATGATTGGTATTTGATCCAAACAGATTTTTGAGGATCATCCATATCAGGGGCGGATTTACATGGTAATATTAGGTGCTCAAGCACCCATTAACCTTGACGTAAACTAGGTATAGCTATAACAAAAATTTAAGCAATATGATATAATTATTTAGTGAGCACCCATTAAACAAAACGACTGATGGGTGCTGTGGTTCTGAAGTTGGAATGAAGGTCTTTGCTGAAAGCAAGACCCAGGTTGGATTCTCACTCATTGCACTTAGGTTTACGTTTTAGTAGTTTTATTAGCTTTTTGACTTTTGTGGAAAAGTTATACTTTTCCTATTCCTTGTTTTTGAACTAATTTTTTCTTTTTTAGTTTTTATTTTTTCCTTTTCCTACTCCCTCACTGCACTTTTTTTTTTATATTTTTCAATGTCATATTTTTATTTTTTGTTCACTTTTCCTATTCCAGTTTTTAGTTAGGCACTTACGTTTTGTAGTTTTATTAGATTTTTGAATTTTTCCTTTTTAATTTTTATTTTTTCCTTTGTAGTTTTTAAATTTTTCCTTTTTAATTTTTATTTTTTCCTTTTCCTATTCCCTTTCACCTTTAGGCTTTATTATATCAATAATTAACTAGATTTAAATATAAGAAAGGCCATCTTCACCATCTTACAGAAAACTTTAAAAGTAAACCCTTCTTTTCATTAAGAACGTAGAGAAGGGAAAACCAAAAAAATAAAATAGACGAAATAATTAGCAAACTCGCCAGTCATTCACAACAATCTCAAAATCAGAACACAGTACAAGGTAATAATATTTAGTATTTTTATTGAAGTAAGAAATTTAAAATATTCTTAGAAGGATTTTGAATTTTTTTCATGCTTATTGCTAATTCACTGAAAGCAGATTCAATAAAAAAATATTATCTATGTTACCAACTTGCTTATTTCCAAAACTTAATTTTGAGAATATATGCAGGTTATTAATATTGGAGGATTGTGCGATTGATGAAATTTTGTTCATCAGCTTATTGCTTCAGAAATTGTAAGTTTTCATCTTGTCTTTCGAAAAATTAAAATAGTTATATCGTTATTACCGTGTTGTATGTATTGTTGATTGAGGGGAATGGTTTTACCAATAGAAATAAATTAAATTATGTGTAGTAAATTTCTGATGAAATTAAATCAAACTAAATCTTGTTTGTAGGAATATTTCATCAATCTTTTGTGTCGAGATGGATAAGTTTGTCACAAGATCAAGAGTTGGGCAATCAAGTTATAGTTCTACTCATTCATCTGTTGCGTCATCCATAGCCCCGGAAATTCAAAGAGATATATCTCTTTCAAATCCTAATTTAGGATCTCCTAATACTGACCCGGGGGATAGGAATTCCATTGCAGAATATAGCCCTAATATACGAGATAAAATTAGAAGATATTATATTCAAATGGGACCTTGCCAGCCTACGAGTCATGATTTTCCTAAAACTAAGTTTGGGAAGACAATGCGTCAATTTTATCCTGGTTGGTTTAAGGGTCAACATTCAAAGTGGTTGGAGTACAGTATATCAAAAGATGCTGCATATTGTTTGTGTTGTTACTTATTCAAAAATGCACATGAAATTCATGGAAATATGGGGGATGCTTTTACAAAAAATGGCTTTAAAGGTTGGAACAAGGCAATAGAAAGATTTAAAGCTCATGTTGGAGAGGTAGATAGCATCCACAACAAGTGTTTCAATAGGATGCTTGATTTAATGAATCAATCACAATCAATTCGCACTTCTTTTGAAAAGCAATCCGAAAAAGAAAAAAGTGAGTCACGACATCGCTTGACTGCTTCAATCGATGTTGCTACAAATAGAGGTATCTTTCTTGAACTCTTGCAATGGTATGGAGATATTGCTCCAGATATTGGAAGTATTATATTAGAAAATGCTCCAAAAAATAAAATGATGTGTTCCCCAATGATTCAGAAAGATATTGTTGATGCTCCAACACTTCTGTGGAACGTGCTTTCTCATCCATGAACTACATAAAAAATGAGCTTCGTAATAGCATAGGTGATGGATTTTTAAATAGTTGTTTAGTTTGCTATGTAGAGCGTAAGATATTCTCAACTGTAAACAACGATGCCATTATTCATCGTTTTCAACATATGAAAAGTCGTCGATCACATTTGTGAATTGTGATTAGAAGTTATGATAATATTATTAGTAGTTTTCACATTAAGTCTTTTACTCTTGCATTCGAATAATTGTGCACTTAAAGGAAAGTGAGCACCCACGACCTTAAAATCCTAGATCTTCCACTGGTCCATATTCTCCAAAATGAAATAAACAAAATATATTATAGTAAACATTATTATCAAAGCATAAAATTTTATTTATGTACAATAATTACATAACCATACTATCTACTACAAATAAAAAGATTAAATATTTATATTTCTACAGATTCCTCACTGATCATATGACTTGTTATCCTTCTGTGAGTATGAAGTAATTAGCTAAATCCAAATACATGAAGTCTAAATTATCTTTAGAAATAAAATTTTCTTCAATATTTTTTTCTATCTTCTTTAGGGAGGTTGGATAAATATTAACCAGGTTCTTTGGCGTACGACAGGTACGTGACCCATGCCCTTTTCCTTCACATCTATCGCATGCATTTTTTGAATTTGGTGCTTGCACCGCTTCATGCTTTTGTTCCTTCCTTTTCCACTGTTGGTGGTGAGATGGGTTCTTTGGTGCATTATTATTACTATGATTAGAGTTACTTCTCTGATCATGATCATGACCACGACTGGGGCCACAACCTCTTCCACTTTTAACTTGGTGGAAGCTCGTCTCATTCACTTCAGGAAATAGACAAGAACCAATACGTCAGCTTTCATGGTTTTTCATTTATAACCCATTATGTTGCTAAACCACAAGAAGATGTGAAATACGTTCAGAATACTTTTGGAATCCTATCTCTCAATATTGTTGCTGCAGAAGCATATTCGAGACATGAAAAGTGGTGAAAGTTTTCTCCAACATATCAGGATTAGTAATACTATCACCACATAATTTCAATTGAAAACTAATTCCGAACATAGCAGAATTATACCCACTGATAACTTTAAAATCTTGTAGCCTTAAACGAGTCAAGTCATAACGTGTCTGTGAAAGAACGACCTTCTTCAGGTGGTCATATCTATCTTTCGTACTATTTTACAGTATAACTAGATCTTTAATAGTAAGATATTCTATTTTCAAGCCTTAATCAAGATGATGGTATAGGAATATCATTGCTTTGACACAGTCTGGTTTGATTCTTGATTTTTTTGTCTTGATGGTGTTTGCCAGACTCATTACATCAAAATGAATTTCAGCATCAAGCACCAAGACATGTAGCTTTTGGCCAACATATCTAGGGCTACAAATTCAAGTTAGAAAGATTTGAATTTCTTTAGAAAAAGAAAGCTCCTACCTCTGATAACTTTCAAATTATTTTCTCGAGACGGTAAATTCTCGTGCTGAAAATATGTTAAAATAAAGACTGTAAAGTAAATAGACCAAAGACATGTATAGAGAGAGACTGATATATTAGTCAACTTCAAACTGATATACATAATGAACTTAAAATTCCTCTATTTATAGAAGAAAGGAAGCAACTGTGAGGTTTTTCTTGAGCTGTATGTAAGTTGTTTCCATGAGGTGTTCACAACCTGTCTGTTTGATAAGATGATGATGCAAATCATTTCATTGAGTTGCTTGCGATCTGCATGCAGCAGTGCTTGTAGATAAACTTCAATAGAGTACGAAACGAATAATCCTTTTCAGGAAGATTATCTATATTGCAGTAATAAATGAACATCCACAATATAGTATTTTCATAACAATTTTATTGTTATATATATATATAAATTGGTATTGTAAAGTATTTTATCATATGTAGCAGATTAGTTATTATTTTTACTCTGTTATTAATACTAATACTTATTTTTACTCTGTTATTGATACTAGTACTTATTATGAAATTTACCTATATTTGCCTAATAAGTACATCTGATTGTGCAAATATTTTGTATAGTTTCACTGCGTAGCACTTAAATTCTTATAAAATATTATTACACAATTAGCATAAGTAACTTACAATTAATTTTAGGTATTGTGCAAATATTTCCCACACAATCATTACATGGAACTTAAATTCAAAAACAATTTCGCGACCCTCCACACACAAATATATATATATATATATATATATATATATAGGGAAATAACCAAAATAAGGAAGACTCAATTGCACCGTTGTAACCAGAGTAAGTTGTGGCTTGATAATCACTTGATAGAGACTTGGGTTGTGTTTGATACGAAGAAAAAATATTTTTCTAGAAAATAAGTGGCCTTATTACTCTTTTTCTAGTATTTGGTAAGTAAATAAAAAATATAGTTGTCTCAAGAGAATTATAATCTATGCGAATTCAATGAGGGGTTAGGTTTGGGGTGGAGGTCGAGGGATTCGAGGGGGAAGGTGTGGGACAGGAGTTGGGGTGCGGGGTGGGGTGGGGGTTTGGGCATGTTATGCAGGAGGATACTATAGCAGGGTGGTGCAAGAAGGAGGTGTGTGGGGGGAGGGGGGTAGGGGCTGTGGGGTTGGCCACAGCGACATGGGGATGCAAGTATGGTAGTGGGGGAGGTGTGTGGATGCGTGGGTTTTTGAAATAGTCGACTGGAGGGTTTTGTTAAATATTGAGAAGTTATTTTCTTAAATTAGAGGAAAATTTATTTATATAAAAAAATTTCAAAGTATTTAAGTTAATCAAACATAAAAAAAATAAAAAGTATTTTTTTTTTATTTTCCTTAGCACCTAACACACCCTTAGTCAGGGGGATTTGCATCTTTATGGCTATACCTATTTTTTGTGTCATGTTTTACTTGTACCCACTTTGCAAAAAAATTACAAACGTACGTGCTTTTTCGCATAATTTCAGCATATAGGACTAAAGTAGCAAAGGTAATAACACAAAACTTTAGCATTCTAGTAGTCGGGCCTGAAGTTCAGCCCTAGAACGAAATTTTTTGTTTTGTCACTAGCGAAGTTTTTGTTTTGTAACTCGCAAACTTCATCTCTAGAGCTGAAGTTTTTATTTTTGTGTTTTTGTTTTGTAACTGGCGAATTTTAGCTCTAGAGCTGAAGTTTTTTTTCAGTTACTTTCGAACTTCAGCTCTAGAGCTGAAGTTTTTGTTTTATAACTGGCGAAACTTCAGCTCTAGAGCTGACGGTTTTTTGTAACTGAGGAACTTCAGCTCAAAAGCTAAAATTTTAATTTTTGTAATTGAAGAACTTCAACTCTAAAGCTGCAATTTTGTTCTATATTTGATTAACTTCAGCATATTATAGGAACCATGCCAGGATCGCAAAAGTTAGTTGATCAGTCCTTGGTTTAGTGCACCGCTAATGATAAAATATGTTTAAATATGGTTACTATGGTTCATATAATTGGTGCAGTCTACCCATTCTTATTGCAGCTTTGAGCTGTCTTCTGCGGTCAGATATTTTTCGCTAAGCCTTAGGCAGTTTCTGATTATAAGGCAACTGAGCACTTATGAGTGACTTCAAGCTCCAAAACACAAGTAGTATAAAGTTTTCTTGCAGAGACATAATCTTAAAATTTTCGGGCACGTTTAATAATTACCAAGGAAGATGAAATACAGCCATCCACTTCTCAACTTCAAGAGGCCAATTCAAGATTTCACGTCAGTGGATTGTAGCACCTACTACTCCTTTGTGATGATAGGTACTTTAAAATAATTTTGAGGTCATCGTTGTAGAAGAAGAAAGAATAAAACGAATTAAAGGAGGAGAAGAAGAAGGAGAAAGAGAGCTGGAGTTGTTTAAAAAGTTGGTACAAGTTGAAAGTATTTTAAAAAATAGATAAAGGCTAAATGCGGGCGATCAAATAGAGCTCCCCGTGTAATTTTTACTCTTAGTCACAATTGTGGATGAGTTGAGGCTTAGTAAAGCTTAATTACCAATTAGTTGTAAGATATATGGACTTATATCTACATACATATGAACAATATATGAATAAATTATATGTTATGTGCTATCTTTTGGTTTGGCCTAATTTTGTGGTCTTATGGACATTATGTTAAGGGGGCCAATATATTGTCATATAAAGTGTATGACCAATGTGTAGATACCCAAATGGGTAACCTTAGTTAATGAAGGGGTAACTAAGGTTACATATATGTAACTATGATTACATGCTTATGACTCTTGAGTTTCATAACTCATATGTTATAAGTGGGGGGGGGGGAGGGGTTATGGTTCCCACATTATTGCAAGACACTCTCTTCTTCCTCTCATTGAAACTAGAGAGCCACCATTGTTGTCTTGCACATCTTTGTGGAAAACCATTCTACAATATTTCTTGCTTGGAAGATATTCTTGTGAAACTCTTGGGAAAACTTCAAGACAATCTTGAAGAAGGATTAAGGGCTTTCAAACAATCTTCTAAGAAGGACTACGGATTTCCATATATGGATTCAGGTACGCTTCCGCTCATGTTGTTGTTGTTCCAAATTATTCGATATGAAGGCTATTGTGTTTTAGTCGGAATCACTATTCTAACAATTAGTATCAGAGCCTCCTTCATATTTGGATAATTTGGAAGTTCATAAAATTCATGTTATATGAAGTTCATGTTCAGGTTAAGTTAGAATTTTGATTATAAAATTCTAGTACCATGAAATAGCATGATTTTATGAATGTTATGTTTGTTGATGAACTTTAGCGTTTCAATATTTTGTCATCTCTATATGAAATGAAATATTGAATTTTGCAAAATTTTGGTTAAAGATCAACATGATTTCTTGTTTAAATTTCTTGTTGAAAACCATTTTAAGTCGTTGGACAGAATACCAAAATAATCGATTATTGCCTTATGATAATCGATTATCTTGAATTGTTAATCAAAATTTTGCAAAACAGAAGCCTGGAATAATCGATTATCAATTTTTGATAATCGATTATTTCAATTTTTGTCATAAAATTTTTGGGACAGAACAGTAGAATAATCGATTATTCATTGAGAATAATCGATTATTCAAGTTTTCAGCAAAATTTGGAAATTACAGTAAGCCAGAATAATCGATTATCCTGGACCAGCAAGCCCTGTTAATCGATTATCAAGGACCTGATAATCGATTATCAGGCAATTAAGTGCTGAAAACGTTTTGTTTTGGCTGTTTAATGAGGACATAATGTAAGAAATGTTTTCCATAATTAATGAAATGTTTTAAGCCTTTTAAGTTTCAGATTTTAATTGAATATTTAAAATATATCAATTAATATTAAGTTTTTATAATTATTAATGTATTATACATTAATATTAAGTTTTTATTATTAATTGTTTTAGTCCATCATACTTCAGATTTCGAAATTGTCCAATTAAGTCTAAAACAATTAATATTCAGATGTTGCATGTCAAAACATGTAACATATTAAGTTAAGATTCATAATAAGGCTTAAGGAACTAAAGTTTTTAGCATCTAATATTTTAAATTAGTCAATTGAAGCATTATGTTGCCAAAGTAACCTCTATTGTGTAGATTGATTGATTTTGAAATATAAGATGACTGTGGATGTTAGTCTTTCATGCGTTTAACACCGGCCCAAAGGAAGGTTGTTATTCAGGAATTCGAACATGCTTGTGGTGATAAATATATGACAATTATTTGGGTTTCCATGTGAATATTACGTCGGCCCAAAGGAAGGCTTGATATTTGACAGGAGTTTATTGTCAATATTTGATCACTACACCAAGAGTACCACTTACAAGTTGATTTTCTGTCCAAAGACTAAAATCAATGTTGTGCTAGGTATCTTGTAATGGGATTTGCCTATTTTGAATCTGAAAATTAATATTAAAGTTCAAGTTATTGTAAGCATGTATTAAGGAATCCTTTGTTCTATTTTCAGTGAATTCTTCAGCTGCTTCGATATCTGCTAATATAAACAGCATCCCTGTACTTAACGGCACAAACTTTAAGGAATGGAAAGAGAACATTATGATAGTTCTCGGTTGCATGGATCTTGACCTTGCACTTCGGAATGAGCAACCTGCTTCTCTTGAGGATACTCCTCTCCTGATGAAAGGAGGGAGATGGAGAAGTGGGAACGCTCGAATCGCATGAGTCTAATGATCATGAAACGTGCAATTCCAGAATCATTCAGGGGCACTATGAATGATGAAGCTAATGCCAAAGTTTTCCTTGAAAACCTTGAAAAGCGTTTTGAACAAAACGAAAAGGCGGAAACAAGTACACTATTGAGTAAACTTGTTTCCATGAGGTATAAGGGCAAGGGAAACATTAGGGAGTACATTTTGGAAATGTCTCATCTTGCTTCGAAACTTAAGTCACTCAAGCTAGTATTACCTGAGGAACTGCTTGTGTACTTAGTCTTGATATCTCTTCCTGCACACTTTACTCAGTTTAAGGTCAGTTACAACTGCCTGAAGGAGAAATGGACTCTTAACGGCTCATTTCACATTGTGTGCAAGAGGAGGAAAGGATAAAGCAAGATAAGACTGAAAGTGCTCATTTGGCATCCTCTTCTAAGGATACTAAGAAGAGGAAAGGTAAGGAAGTTGCGGTTGCAAGGCCCCAGAAAAAGCAAAATAAGGAATCTAAGGTTGAAACTTCAGAATCAGGTTGCTTTTTCTGTAAGGGGACTAATCATGTGAAGAAAGATTGTACCAAGTACCACGCTTGGCGTGCGAAAAAAGGTACATCTCTTTCTCTTGTTTGTTCTGAAGTTAATTTAATTTCGGTACCTAAGGATACTTGGTGGGTAGATTCGGCTGCTACTACTCACATAAGTATATCTATGCAAGGTTGCCTGAACTGCCGAAAACCAAATGATGGTGAAAGATACATCTATGTGGGTGATGGCAAGAAGGTGCCAGTTGAGGCTACTGGAAAGTTTAGGCTGTTGTTTAAGACCGGTTTTTATTTAGATTTGGATGAGACTTTTGTTGTACCGTCTTTTAGACGGAATTTAATTTCTGTTCCCAAAATGGACATATCCGGTTATTGATGTTCTTTTGGTGACAATAAAGTTAGTCTCTTTTAGAATTCAAATCTTATCGGTACTGGTCTTTTATCAACATTTGATAGCCTATATTTGGTTGATACAATAACCTCAAATAATGAAACCTTGCATACAAGTTTAATTGGTACTAAAAGAAAATTAACTAATGAGAATCCTATATCATTCTGGCATAAACGTTTGGGTCACATATCCATTCAAAGAATTCAGAAACTCGTGTCAGATGGAATTCTTAATTCTCTTGGTTCCTCAAATTCGGATATTTGTGTTGAGTGTATCAAGGGTAAACAAACAAACAAAACAAGATTAGGTGCTAAGAGAGCTTCGGACGTCTTAGAATTGATACATACGGATATTTGTGGGCCATTCCCTACTCCTTGTAGGAATGGTCAACAATACTTTATCACATTCATAGACGATTACTCTCGTTATGGGTACCTATATCTTATTCATGAAAAGTCCCAATCCATAGACGTGTTCAAATCATTTAAGCCTGAAGTTGAAAATCAACTAAGCAAAAGAATTAAATCCGTTAGATCTGACCGTGGTGGTGAATACTATGGTCGATATGATGGTTCAGGTGAACAACGTCCAGGGCCATTTGCTAAATTCCTAGATGAGTGTGGGATCGTCCCTCAGTATACTATGCCAGGAAGTCCTGCGATGAATGGTGTAGCTGAGAGACGAAATCGGACCCATAAGGATATGGTAAGAAGTATGATTTGTCGTACTACTTTGGCAGACTCACTCTGGGGAGAAGCATTAAAACCGGCAGCTTATATTCTAAATAGAGTTCCAACTAAAGCTACAATCAAAACCCCATATGAACTTTGGACTGGGCATAAACCCAGTATTAGGCATTTACACATTTGGGGTTGTCCAGCTGAGGCAAGGCCTAATAGGCCGAATGAAAG
Organism: Nicotiana benthamiana; assembly: GCA_034376525.1. Lineage (NCBI taxonomy): Eukaryota > Viridiplantae > Streptophyta > Magnoliopsida > Solanales > Solanaceae > Nicotiana > Nicotiana benthamiana. The sequence continues at coordinate 73,780,052 of CM067332.1, forward strand.
GAAACTGGATGCTAAGACGGTTAGTAGCTATTTTGTTTGATACTCTGAAAGGTCCAGGGGTTTTAAATTTTATGATCCCAATTCTAGAACTATTTTTGAGACGGGTAATGCTAGGTTTTTTGAGGATATTGAGTTTGGGGGGTGGGGAGATAAAGTTGTTAGAGATTTTGTCTTTGAGGAAGAACATGTGTCTTTCCCTCAAGTTGTTGATCTTGGTCAGGGTGTTCTCATTTCTGACACGGATCACAAAACTCCAGTTCAAGACAATCTCGTAAATCTCCCCCATCAGGACCCTGCTATTACTAATAAAAATCAAACTCAACAACCTCAAGAAACTGAAGTGTCATTAAGGAGATCCACTAGAGAGAGGAGAAATGCAATTCCGGATGATTATGTTGTATTTCTCCAAGAACAAGAAAGTGATATTAGACTTGAGGAAGATGATCAAATCAACTTCCGTCAAGTCATTAAGGGTTCTAACTCTCAAAAGTGGACTGATGCCATGAATGATGAGATGAAGTCTATGAGCGATAATGACGTTTAGGAGCTTGTTACATTGCCCGAAGGTATTAAACCTATTGGTTGTAAATGGATTTTTAAAACCAAAAGGGATTCAGGGGGCAATGTTATTAAGTATAAAGCTCGTCTTGTCGCAAAAGGCTACACTCAAAAGGAAGGCATTGATTATAAAGAGACTTTCTCTCCAGTTTCATCGAAAGACTCTTTCAGGACTATAATGGCACTAGTAGCACATTTTGATCTTGAGCTTCATCAGATGGATGTTAAGACAGCGTTTCTCAATGGTGACATTGAGGAAAAAATTTTATGGTGCAACCTGAAAACTTTGTTTCGGATGAATCAGAGGAAAGGGTTTGCAAATTAAAGAAATCCATCTATGGGCTCAAGCATGCTTCCCGTCAATGGTATTATAAGTTTCATGCAGTCATTATATCTTTTGGTTTTGAACCGAATGTTGCTGATGACTGTATATACCATAAGTTCAGTGGAAGTACGTATATTTTTCTGGTTTTATATGTCGATGACATACTGCTTGCCTGTAACGATACAGCATTATTGCATGAAACTAAGAAATTTCTTTCAAAGAAATTTGAAATGAAAGATCTTGGTGAAGCTTCTTTTGTATTAGGAATTCAGATACATCGAGATCGTTCAAAAGGTGTTCTCGGTCTGTCACAAAAGGGCTATATCGATAAGGTTCTGAAAAGATTTGGCATGCAGGATTGTAAACCAGGTAACACCCCTGTTGCTAAGGGAGACAAGATTAATCTCAAACAGTGCCCAAATAATAATTATGAAATTTCAAAAATGCAGAAGACGCCTTATGCTTCGGCTGTAGGTAGTCTGATGTATGCTCAGGTATGTACACGACCTGATATAACATACATTGTTGGGATGTTAGGCAGATATCTAAGCAATCCGGGAATGGACCATTGGAAGGCAGCCAAAAGGGTCATGAGGTACTTACAGAGAACAAAGGATTACATGCTTACATATCGGAGATCGGACCAGCTTGAGATCATTGGGTATACCGATTCCGATTTTGCTGGATGTCAGGATAGTCTGAAGTCTACTTCAGGCTATATTTACATGCTTGCTGGCGGTGCTATCTCTTGGAGAAGCATCAAGCAAACTCTTATGGACACTTCCACCATGGAAGCAGAATTTATGGCATGTTATGAAGCATCCAATGAGGCATTATGGCTCGGGAATTTGGTTAGTGGACTGCGAATTGTTGATAGCATCAAAAAGCCGCTTAGGCTATTATGCGACAACAGATCAGCAGTCCTTATGCTAATAACAACAGTAGTTTGACGAAAACAAAACATATGGACGTCAAATTTCGGGTTGTTAAAGAAAGAGTACAGAATGGACAGTTGTGCATTGAGTACATCAGTACAAACTCCATGCTTGCGGATCCGCTCACTAAGGGATTGACACCAAAAGTATTTCTTGAGCATATTGCTTGTATGGGTGTCAAATCAGTTAAGGATTATGTATTTTAGTGGGAGTTTGTATTATACAATTATGTATTATCCATTACATTCAGTAATTCAGTTATATCTGCGCAGATATTCAGTTCTAAAGTTTTTGTACTCATACAGTTTATGATTGATCTCAATATAGAGAACCAGTTGGAAATAGACATTCTATTGACCACACTTTATGTTATTTCCATGTTACATACCTACACTTGATCCATGTCGTTGGATATGTTGATATACGTGATCTATGTTGGTTCTAGTTACGCAAGAGTAACTAAGAGCTCTTAGTTCCTATGTTGGTATGATTGATGGACCGGATTGTTCATGACAATTTTATTGTGATAGCAATTTTGAGCTCATAAGGTTATATTGTAACATATAATGCTAAGGTTTGTACATATGTATGTGTATCTCGTCCAAGTGGGAGATTGTAAGATATATGGACTTATATCTACATACATATGAATAATATATGGATAAATTATATGTTATGTGCTATCTTTTGGTTTGGCCTAATTTTGTGGTCTTATGGACATTATGTTAAGGGGGCCAATGTATTGTCATATAAAGTGTATGACCAATGTGTAGATACCCAAAATGGTAACCTTAGTTAATGATGGGCTAACTAAGGTTACATATATGTAACTATGGTTACATGCTTATGACTCTTGAGTTTCATAACTCATATGTTATAAGTGGGGGGTTATGGTTCCCACATTATTGCAAGACACTCTCTTCTTCCTCCCATTGAAACTAGAGAGCCACCATTGTTGTCTTGTACATCTTTCTGGAAAACCATTCTCCAATATTTCTTGCTTGGAAGATATTCTTGTGAAACTCTTGTGAAACTCTTGGGAAAACTTCAAGACAATCTTGAAGAAGGATTAAGGGCTTTCAAACAATCTTCTAAGAAGGACTACGGATTTTCACATATGGATTCAGGTACGCTTCCGCTCATGTTATTGTTGTTCGAAATTATTCGATATGAAGACTATTGTGTTTTAGTCGGAATCATTATTCTAACATTAGTTTGTTAATAGTTTCTCTAGTTGATACATGGTCATGTTAATCAGTTTGTTTTCTCTGAAAATGTTTCATTTGATTAAATAGTTGCAGTATCAAATGTCACTATGCCACTGGACCTTTCGTTTTATTTTCTCTTTATTAAATGGTAAGTTTCTCCATAATTGTGATTTGCTCCTTGGATCAACTTGATATTTACTCATTACACTAGGTATAGCTAGGTAGCCTTGGTAGAAAACTCATATGGAATAACGATCTTATTTTAAAATATTGGATTTGCTCATTCCTATACATGAAAAGGATATGTTTTCCCACTGATTTATTCAACCGTTGTTTGTGTATATATATCTTGAAGATTCTTATATTAAGCCCTATCAAGTATTACATTGAATTATATTAATTTATCATGATTATTGGATTTAATAAGGTGAAATTAAATATTACATTTAGATCGTTTTGGTGGTACTTCCTCCATATTCATACAATAACTTTCATCTTCTTCTTCGTTATATCCAAATAAATAGTTTCTACCTAAAAGTACGTAGAGGCATATTTAGGGGTGAACTTTTTAGATTCACGAAATATATTGCTTTTACTCCTAATTATGAAGATGCAAAACAAAATTGCACAACAATACAGTTGGCACCGTGTGACCTATAGATTAAAGGTTCAAACTGCGAGAATAATCACTAATACTTGCATTAGAGTAGGTCATCTATATCGCATTTCTTGAGGTATGTCCCTTCTCTGAATCTTACGCAAACGCAAAATGCCTTGTGTTTCGAACTATCTTTCATAATAAGATTGCACTTACTGAATCTTAAATTTAAATATTAAATTAGCCTATGTCCAATTGGAATAGGCAGATTCATTTATCTTTCTTTGGTACTTTGACAGGTTAACTGCTACAATTTGATGCGCACGTTGTGTCTTTTCCACTTATCTTTTCTTTGTCACTGCACAAGTAGACTAATTTTAGTATCTTGATTTTTGAGGAAGGAAAGTACAATGTATCTGAATAAATATGGTGGAGAAGAAGCAAGAAGAAGACTTGACATTTGAAAATAACTCACATGACTACGTGAGATAAGTAGTTGTACAGCAAAAAATAGTGATGACACCACCCTTGATAAATAGTTGACAAGACAGTTTTCAAGAATATAGTTCAATCAAATGTTGCCTCACATTTTCAATGATGAAATTCATAAGAAAAATGTCTAATCAAAATATATTTCTATTTTGACTGACCCCATCTAATAACAGTTATAATTTTATTTTATTTCTATCTAAAGAAGTTTACTTCGTTAAGCAACAGATATCCAGTCAATATATGAGTCAAAGATCTTAGGGGTATTACAAAAAGCCGGACTCAAAAATTCATGTTGGGTCGGATTCGAACGAATCTTTCGACGGATCCAATTTTTCACTTTTTTGGATTCCTTGGAATTTCTTTTTCCTGTTCCTGGTGGTATCAAAACGCCGTCAAAGAAGGGTCTAGCTGTTGGAATAATGGTATCCATTGCTATTTGAGCCTTTGTTGTTAGTGAAATTGGTGAATTAAGCGAAGGTACGGAAAGAGAGGGATTCGAACCCTCGGTAAACAAAAGCCTACATAGCAGTTCCAAAAGAAGACTTCCATCTCCAAGTTTAACTCAGACGTAGCTCCCTTCTTTTTTTTTTGGGGTGTAAAGCAGTGTCAAACCAAAATACCCAACAAGCATTAGCTCTCCCTGAAAAGGAGGTGATCCAGCCGCAGTGCCGGAAGGTCAAGGAAGTTGGTGACCTGAAACTGAGCTAAACATATTAAGGGTAGGCTAAGATTAAAAAAAAGTACTAACTTTAGTGTTGTTTACCTCGCCTTTTATGATGGCATGCTTTACCTCGGATTGAGGCTTCCTTTTTTGTTTTACCGGTCTGAACTTGGGATCGGTGCTCGGTCGATGTGTGGTGATTTCTGATGAGATCCGTGTCATATCTAAGTGGGATCAAACAAAGCAATTCATATTATCAATAAGAAATTGAATGAATTTTTTCCTGAATTCGAAAGTTAATCCCGTTCCCAGTTATGCCTTTTTCTCAGGCATGTACTCGATCAAAATGACATGCTGCAGTTCCTCGATAGTTGATTTTGTTGCATCAGATTCTTCGGGAACGACGAACGTTCTAGGAGTAAGGAAATCCTCATCTTCGTCTTTGATAACCTGTTGCTTTGACTCCATTGAAGCTGGAGGCAATAATTGCTATTTGGCGGCCTGATTATCTTTAGTGCTCGACATCTCGGAGGTCGATGGCTCTGGAGTCGGCCCTACTTCCTTGGTCGCAAGCATCTGTTTTGCAGCATGTTGCTCCCAGTAGACCGTTTTTATCCCTTCCTCTATTAGGAACTTCATGATCTGGTGAAGAGTTGAATGCACTGCCCTCATATTGTGTATCCACGGTCTCCTGAGGAGTGCGTTATGCCTCATATCACCTTCGATGACATGGAACTTCGTATCTTGTATGGTCCCGGCTACGTAAAAGGCAAGCTAGTCTCTCCCTTCGTTGTTTCACTTGACATGTTGAAGCCATTCAGTACCCGGGATGTAGGTACAATCTGATCTTGTAGTCCGAGTTGTTCCACATCCCTCGATCTGATTATAATTGCTGAGCTATCTGGATCCATTAAAACACGTTTAACTTGAATTTTATTTAAAAGGATAAAGATTACTAGGGCGTCACTATGAGGCTGAGATATGCCTTCTTCTTCCTGGTTACAGAATGATAAGACGTCCTCGGGCACATAAATCCGGTCCCTTATTCCCTGGTGATCGATACTTTGGCACGCTTGAACACGGGAGATGGTCCCCCACGAAATAATTCTTAAAGGTTAGGTTACTACATGCTTCTACGGAAGAGGTTTCGTTTGTACCGCCCGGAGGTCATATAGATCAAAATTCGGAGCAATAAGAACAAAAGGGTTGGTGTTGCCATAGCTATATCTACTGGCGCTTCAAATTAGATTCTAAGGGAGCTACTGATAGCCTTTTTTAGGTCCAATAATAGGGATGAGGGACGTCGACTCCTTCAATGATCATGTGGATTACATGTTGTGGTTCTTCTCGTTTGTTTCTTCTTGCATCTCTCTCTATGAGATTATTTTTAGCCTGGTCACTTCGGAATTTCTTGATGCTGGCCCTTGATAAACGAACGAGCCACTTCTTCCCTTAGCTGTCTGCAATCTTCTGTCCGAGGACCATGTGTGCCATGATACTTGCACATCAAGTTTGAGTTTCTTTGAAAAGGACCGGTCTGTGATCGCCTAGGCCATTTGGTGTCTTTATTTCTTCCAATAGCAGAGACAATCCTCGATGCATCAATGCTGAAGTTGTACTCTGAAAATCAGGGAGCCTCGGCGGAGTCAGAGTGCTTGTCAAACCCGCTCTTGCTCATGAGTCCCCAAGAGATTTGGCCTCGATCGTCTCTTCGATCACTCCGAGGAGTGTTATGGCTTAGGCTGTTGTTCTTTTGATCGACATATGGCTGATACCGTTCTTTGTTGAATCTCAATTCCCAGTTTGTGTCTTTAGGAGGCTTGGCTGTGAATATATCAGGATGCACTAAACTCGAGAGGGCTCCAAACTAGTCGTCCTCGACCCTGATCTTTGACTGATAACGATTGTGCACGTCCGACCATGTCACAGCTGGATATTCAATCAAGTTGTGCTTCAACTGCTGAGAAGCGATCGAACTCCTTACATTCAGACCCTACATAAAGACCTGTAATGTCCAGTCATTGGAGACCGGTGATAATTCTGTTCTTTCCATCTAAAACTGGACATGAATTTCCTTAATATCTCATCATTCCTTTGCTTAATTTTGAAGACATCTGACTTTCTCGTGGCTACCTTTATGGCCCCGACATGCGCTTTCACAAAGGCATCTGCTAATATAGCAAACAAATCAATAGAGTTAGGAGCTAAGTTGTGATATCAACTCATGGTTCCCTTTTGGTAGTATTTCTCCACACTTTTTTAACAAGACCGATTCAATCTCATTATCATTCAAATTATTCCCTTTGATTCTGCAAGTATATGAAGTAATATGCTCGTTAGGGTTAATGGTCCCGTTATATTTAGGTATATCGGGCATGCAAAACTTCTTTGGAATGAGTCAGAGCCACACTTGGGGGGATTGGGTATTGTATGAACTTTTTGGCGTCTAAACATTTCAGAACTGAGGTGCCCCCGGTGTCTGGTCTACCTGGGAGTTATAAGTTTCCACCTTCTTATCATTGTCTTCAATTTTCTTTTCTCAGGACTTGATCCTCTTAATTAGTTCTTCAAGATTTCTCATAATCATGGGGTCAGTCCCCGAGCCACTTTCATCAGGTCTTCCTAACATTGGTTTAGTGTGCCGAGTGTTTACTGGTTCGACTGTGTTTGGAGTTTTATTTTGACTCTAAAGTTGAGCGATGGAGATTTGCTAATCTTGCAGCATCGCGATATCACTTGGAGGCTGGCTCCCCCATCTCCCACTCCTTGTGTCTTTGGCCACCAGATTAGTCTTCTCTATGCATATTTCCTTCGGGGTCCGTGCCTAAATCTGCATTCAAAGCGATGTGCGAACTAATATCAACTGGTTTCACATTTGGTACTTCCCCTAGGGTTATCGGTGGTACACCGACCCTTGCGTTGCTGTTTTCTCCTAAACCTCCATTGTCATGAATATGTGCGTTTTGTGTGCTAGATATGTTTAAACCTGAGAATAAAAAAATATAAATTGACATGAAAAAATATAAAGATAACGTGTGTAACGAGAATCAGTAAAGAAATAATCACTATTATTTTTATCCACACGGTGAGCGCCAAACAATTTACCTCGAAAATACGAGTAACATTAAATTTGGTTAGTGAGTTTAAAGATATGTAAATTAATTCAGTACCAATTAATAATTGAGAAATATGAAGTAGAAATGAAAGATAGAAGTAAATTAAACCAATGTTACTTAGCACCAGTGGCCTCAAGGTGTTTAGGGCACTAAGACCAGTAAAGTAGAAAAATTAAAGTAAGAAAAATAAAGCTAAAGGACAATCGTGATTAATAGTAGGCAAAAAGTAGAGAGTATGTTCTTTGCTCAGTAAAAAAGATGGTCTTACAAATGATTGGGGTCCCCTTTATATAATAGGGGAACTCTAATAAGAAATATTTCTATTTACAGTAGGGAATATTCTTGGTACAACTGTCTAACAACCTGGTACATAATTGTGCAATTCTATTCCGTGATTTGCGCCATGACTTTGAAGACTTGGCAGGAATCTAGTTCGCTCTGGTATGAACCCCTAACGATACTATTTCGGAGTAGAACACACTCGACCTCAGTATACATCGTGCTTCATTTTCAAACTCGGGTTAGGTCCCTCGAGCTCAAATTTGGTTTGACCCAGACTCGGACTTCAGAAAACCTCTCAAGTATTTGATCTCTACCGTATACAAATGTATTAGTGGAAAATAAACTTTTCACGTGAATTTATATCACGATGACCGAGGTTATAGAAGTTGTTACGACAAAGAATGACGTGCTAAGAAGGTGCAGACAACACCCTCGGGGTTGTTCGCATATGTACTGTGTCTATTAGCTTCGTGGTTGAACATAAAATAATTTTCACACGACTGATGATTAAAGTTATTAATAGCTGTAAATATGAAAATGTTCATTCAATCCCTGATTACACATGATTTGCTATCATTATTTCAATCATTACAATTAATTACGTAACGAATAATATAACCAGTTACGAATAATAGTACTATTTAAATCTTCCTTCAATAACGTTTATCCCAATGGAAAGTTTCACCAAGTTACATTGTCAATCATAGATGTCTCTTATACAATTAGAAGATTATTTCTTTCTTTCCGGAAAAGGCGGCAATCATCGATAAGACTTCTATTCCTTTATTCTCTCAGTTTATTTCTTTATTGTTATTATTCTTTTTTTTTTATTCCAACACTCTCAAATAACACATATATTATACACACACAATGCTAAAATGGACATCCAATTAAGCATATTTCTTGAGTTAGAATTTGAGTTTATTTCAACCCGGAGAGGATACGATTACTGTACTTTTTCTTATTTAATTTATTTGAACTTCAAGCAATCATAGATTTCTTAACATATTGTATTTAAATGCCATGTATTAAAAAAGGCTTACCTGTTTTAATAGCAAAATGACAAAATCTTATAAAAAAGTGAATTTTGAAAAACCATAACCCTACCAATAGTATAGTTGCAGTGAAGAATCTTGAGAACTAAAAAAATGAGCTAATTCTTGATCAGGTTTCTACTTATAAAAATGAAAATGAATGAGAAGATGAGCAGATTGTTTATATCCACTAACTTAGCTTATTATATACATTTAAAGAGAGAAATTAAAGCTGGCTTAGCTAAGAATCATTGCACTTGGACATATCAAACTAGATTTTTTATTATTAAACCAAAGTGAGGGGAATATAGTTGTGGAATTATGTGTCTTCTACTTCTAGAAAAATACTAGCAAATGAATATCTTACTCCCCTAAAGGAGACTAGAAGGAGAAATACACATGAAGCTAGCAACAAATGAAAATACTCCAACTGTTTATGATGAATAAAATAAATCCCACATCAGATCGACATGAGAACCCTAATCTCTTCTTAAGGCTTGGACTATCCTTTTTCTTCCGAACTTGCTCTTGAGGTGCGAAATGTTCAAAGCTTATTAACCTATGGTTAATGTGGACCCCTAAACAATGAGGGCGAATGCCTCGTGACCAATTGAAAGAGGGAGTGGAAATATCCCCAACAACATCAACAACTCAGTATAATTCCACTTAGTGAGGTATGGAGAGGGTAGTATGTACGCAGACCTTACCCCTACCCTGGGGTAGAGAGGCTGTTTCCAAATAGACCCCCCGCATCCTTCCCTCCAAGAACTTCCCACCTTGCTCTTGGGGAGACTCGAACTCACAACCTCTCGGTTGTAAGTGAGGGTTGCTTACCATCAAAGCAACCCCTCTTGTTTATGTATGCTCCAGACCTGACAATGAAACTTCGAAGAAAGAATGTACGGATCTTGGCGTGGAGATTAACGAATGGAATGAGTCCCACATCGGACCGGTATGAGATCCCCGATTTCCTTGTAAGACTTGTGTTATCCTCTTCCCTTCGATCTAGTTTTCGGGGTGTGAGTTAGACCCAAAACTTATTTTAACTATTTTATTTTGTACTATCATACTATTATTTATTTATTAAAGAAAAAAAAACACACATGTTATATTTAGAAATAGTTAATTATATGCTTGATGCAATGCCGCATAAATTGAAATTGAAGAAATAATAAAAAGGGGAAAAAAGAAAAAAAGGTTATCTATGTCTTGACACTTGTCATATCAAACAAAATCCAATTTCTTCCAAGACCAAAACTCCACAAAAAGCAAAAGCTATAAACTCCTCTACGAATGCTTTGCCATTGATAAATAGGGTGAATAGGTCTTATATTTGTTGGTTGGCACCGTTTTTACAAAGACGTCTCCGTCTCTTTTTGGTTCATTCCCTCCTCATTTTTTTCTACTGTTCAACTTAAATTACAATTTGTATTAAAATAATAAAAGAATCCTTATCAATTGGTATAAGGTGTCATTTTTCATACATCTGTTTTGGTCAAAGGGTCTCTCTTTTCTTGGAGCCATTGGTCTTATTTTATGATGTAACACTTCATTTTAAATTGTGGAATCTATATAGTTAATGGAGTCTTACTAAGATATTGATTATACATATTAATTCACTTTGTGATAAACTTTTGTTGTGCGTGAGAACAAGTTCAACATTAGAAGTTATGTGAAATAGAAGTTACATATGAGAACAACATATATAATTAGATGGTATAAATCTCCTAAAAAATAATTATGTGCACTTGACCTAAAACAGATGATATTATATTATGTAAAATTCACTTTGAACCGATGTAATCGAACAAAAACAACAAAAACCATCATGACAAGGTTACTCATAAAAACTTTTTGTTCTACTAATTTTAGAATCATGTGAAGTCTTGTTCAGTAATCATGTTTATTTTCAATTATATCACTCATCACGATCAACACAATCTTTTTTACTGCTTGTTCTTCAATAGTTTTCAAATTGTTGTCCAACACAATGCAATCAATTTAATAAGAAAAAAGTTTACTAAATAGCACGAACTAGCCAGTTTTCGGACTTGTAATTAAAAATAGTCACTGCAATACGGAAAGTTCCAGCATAATATATTGAAGATTAGAACACATGTATATGAACTTTCAGCATATTATACTGAAATTCTAGCATACGGAAAGTTCCGACATTATATACTAGAAATTGGAGTACCTGTGTATGAACTTGTTGCATATTATGCTGAAACGTCGGTATATTATGCTGGAACTCCAATATATTATGATGGAAGTTCACATATAAAAATTTTGAAGTCCTGTATATTATGCTGGAATATTTTTCAGATTTTGAACGATGTTGTCGCTTAAATTTATCTTTACATAAAAAGTGGCTAAATTTTGATGACTTTTAAAACTATGACTACTTTTGAAATCTGGCTGTTTTTGAATTTCTCACAAAAACAAATATACAAGTACACTAAGAAAAGCAAAGCTGTTTACTTATAGTTCTATTCTTCTATATATAACATAAATATAAATATAGACTTAGCGATAAGCGTGCTTGATAAAAGACCAATTAGAATAGTGAAAATTAGCTAACAAAAAGTTTGTCAAGTATGAATTGGACATGCCTGCCCTAGCAGAACACAAAGTAGAACGTAACTTTGAACTTTGTTTATTTAACGTTAATAATATATTACACTTCAAACAGTGGACGAGACATTCAGTTTCCAAAAGTCCCAACATGATATTAATCATTAGTGCTTATGCAATTTTTGTTAATTTAACTAATGCTTCTTGTCTCGCTTTATAGCTTCTAAACAAATATTAATAAGGATTTATATTATATACATTAATAATGTAAATACTTTTCACACGGCTAATGTATAGAGGCATATTCAAAATTTTAAATTTAAAGATTTTAACCACAACTCTTTTTGCTTATTAGGTTCAGGAACCGAATAGATAACTTATACAGGATTTAAGCCAAAGTTAATGTGTTCTGACTTCTGTTGAACCAGTAACTTCTATTTTGTGGCTCTACTTTTATCGATGAAATTTTAACTTGTAATAGCAGGTTAATTATTCATTATTGTTACTGAGTTATTTATAATGCTTATTATATGCAGATTTGATTGTATAGACAAAATATGTTTATGTCATAGAGCATAGAACTCAAACTCCATTAATAAACCAAATGAATTCCAACCCTGGCTTCATTAATCAAATCCAAAGTATTGTACTTGTTGAACATTTTTAGTTTAATTAAGTGAAACAACCTAATTCCACCAGACACCACTTATAATTTCCATATTTGTCTTTGTGCTGATCTTAGGTTTCAATCCTAAGTATGAATGGTCTACAAAGTCAAATACATCTCTTTGTATAGTTTGCTTGTCAACAAAGAATTCTCTCCACTTCATAATTTATTATTAGTTCTAATCTTCAAGTATGTTTTACTTAATTAAATAAGTTATTAATTTTGCTTGCTCGAACTTAATTAATCATAGTTAATTTTCAAAAATCTTTTCAAGGTACATGAACTTGCTAGCTTTGTCACCTCCACGTATGCACTAAAGCCAATATCTCAGGATTCAAAGGGCAGAAAGCAAAAATCAGTTCAAAAGTCTTAGTAAGAGTTTACCATTTGGATTTGACTGTCAGAATATATATATACTATTGGTGAGTCAAAAAACAAAGTAAAAGCAAATAAAATAAAGTTCTTTAAAGAAAGAAATGATATTATGTCGTAACCGTCTAATTCATTAGTAGTATTGTTCGTTTTTGGTTGGGCTATTTGTCCGTTACATATCGTATAAAAGCCACTCCACATGCAATCTTTAATGGTAGTGGGGGAAAACCTCAACCATGATGCTAAATTCATAACATGGGCCGTATGTGATACCTAAGCGAATCTCACATCGACAAAATACGAGAAAGATGTTAGGTTATAAATAAATAAGCCTTAGCAAAGCCGTGGAGGTCTAAGTCCAACACAAACAGTATCACTAGCGGGTTAGATGTTACAAATAGAAAAAATAAATCTATATATAATCGCTCTAAAAATAATAGCAAAATAAATGTATATTCATTGTATATGTATATGGATATTATATATTAAAATATATAAATTTTATATACATTTTTGATTATCAAAGTTATATAGTTTCGGACACGGACGAAATGCGAAAATAGTCCTTACATATACACTCTGGTTAATCTGCAAAATATATCCAAATTACGTTTAAAGTCAAAGGGAAAAACAAAGTTCGAAACAAAAGACGAAACGGGTTTTAATATGGGAAAAATGTGCAAATTTCGGTTTAATGCCTACCAAGAAAGTTATCTTGGATTTAAACTAAAAATAGAATCATTGCGATATGCCATAAGTGTTTAAATTGCAAATATACCTAATTTGTAATTCTGAAAACTATTAGCAAATTAAGAGTGGAGTGGACGTATATCTACTTCCATTAAGATGCTTCTGGGGGTAGAAGAACATCATTTCAAACATGATCAATATCTGCTTAGAAGCTGTTTTTGTCAATGATTTTTCTTTATTTTTTCAAATTTTCACCAAAATCATTATAAAGATCTAGTTAATATTACTATCACTATGTTTCTATAATTCATTGTTAATTTTTATTACTCGATATGTGACATATTTGTTAAAGAGGAATGCATGCCAAACTACATAAAGTAATAATGTGGAAAATGTAATATGCTGTTTGGCCAAGTTTCTTCGGGCTAAAAGAAATTTAAATTTTTTTTCAACATTGACGTCATAAGATATATATACCCGAACTGAGCATACCCTACAAAGACACTGTAATAACCCAAAAGGTCATTATTTGATATACTAGTGAATTCTATGTTCCGAGGTCTTAAAAGCTTCCTTTTATCTCACCTTGATTTGTATGCACAGTCCGAGCGTATATCCGGAATGTTTTTATGTAAAAATTTGATAAAAATGCTAATTTGGCCTTTAAAATTAAATTTAAGTTGGCTAGATCAATATTTTGGATAAACGGATACAGACTCGTAATTTTACAGTCCCAAATGGTCTGTAGGAAAAGATGGGACTTGAGCGTATGCCCGGAATTGAATTATGAGGTCTCAAGCTCGAAAAATAAATTTTTGAAGAAAATGTTTTAACTGAAATTATAAGAGTTTTTTGAAATGTAAATATGTTTGAATTTGATGGTATTGGGCCCGTGTTTTGGTTCTGGAGCCTCACACAAGTCTTATATAGTATTAAGTTGTGTCTGCAAAATTTGGTATGAAACGGACTTCGTATGACGTGAATCGGATTTTCGGTTGTGAAATTTGAAACTTAAGTGTTCTTGAGATTTTCTTTGATTTTGATGCTAAATTCGTTGTCAAAGATATTAATTTGCCGATTTGATCAAATAAATAAGTCCATATGATTTTTTTGAGTTTGTATGCATATTTGGTTTGGAGATCTGAAGGCTCGGGTCAGTTTTGTATATGTTTTGGGATGTTTTTACACTTAGAAAGTTGCATGTTTTGCGGTTTCTGGTGTGCTGATATATTGTTCAACGCGTTCGTGAAGGAACTCTCACGAACGCAGATGGTACGTTTGTCTGAGGGAGTTTTTTCTCTACGCAAACGCGAGGCACGGTCGCGAACACGAAGCATTGGGGTGTTACCCTTCGCGAACGCGACCTTGCTATCGCGAACGCGGGGGTCAATTGGGCTGGGAACTGGAGGATGGGATTTTACCCCACACGAATGCAACATAGGTCTCGCAAACGTGTAGATCAGGGGGTTAACCCTTCCCAAACGCGAAAAAGGCCTGTTCAGTGAATTAAAAATAATAGCTAAGTCGAGATTTAGCCGCCATTTTCATATTTTCAAAACTAGAGATCATTGAGGTGATTTTCAAGGAACAGGTTCTTCCCCAAAGCATTAGAATATGATTCTAAATCTTTTTCTTTCAATTTCCCATTGCATTTCATCAATCTTCATTTAAAAATCTAGGGTTTTTATGTTAGAAATTGGAAATTTGGATAAAGTTAGGGATTTTAAAAAATTGGGATTTAGACCACGTTTTGGGGTCGGATTTCGAAACTAATTATATATTTGGGCTCATGGGTAAATGGGTGATCGAGTTTTGGTCCGAACCTCGAGTTTTTACCAAGCGGCCCAGGTCTATTTTTGAATTTTTTGAAAAATAATATAAAACCTATAATTAAGAATTTGGTATGAATTCTTTAGCGTTTATTGATGTTGTTAAATTAATTAGGACTAGATACAAGTAATTTGGAGGAAAATTCTAAAGAAAAAGCAGTGTTTGAGGCTTGAGTGGACTGTGAAAGTTCGAGGTAAGTGTTTGGTCTAACCTTAGCTTGAGGGAATAGGTATTGTGCCTTATTTGCTATGTGCTAGTGTAGTGTACGACGCATAGGTGTGGTGACGAGTATCTATACGTCATTGTCAAGCATGCCCGTGGGTCTTAGTTTGTAATTATCGTGTTTCTTAATAAGTGCTACAAATGCCTAAGTTGTTGATTCTCCGTATTGGGCAAGAATTATGATTATTCTCGTTGTATTTGGTAAATGTTGAGTATTGGTTTTAGTTGAGGTTTCATTCATGAGGTTAAACATTGGTACAAAATCGGTTATAGCTGACTCCCTTGCCGGGATGTCTTTATTCGTATCGTTGATTCCCTTGCCGGAATGTATTTATTCTTATCGTGATTCCCTTACCGGGAAATTGTTGTTTCCTTATTATTCCCTTGGTGGGATTCTTTGTGATTGGTGTTGATTTGTATAATAGGATCGGGTTGCATCCCGCAAAAAAAATATATGGGATCGGGTTGCATGCCATAACAATATTATATGAGATCGCGTTGCATGCCGCAACAGTATTATATGGGATCGAGTTGCACGCCGCAATATGGATTAAGAAGCGAGAACAAGAGGAGTAGCGTTGCACGGTGCAACAGTGATATATGATTTAGATCAGGTTGCACGCCGCAACAATATTATTTAGATCGGGTTGAGCGCCGCAACAATAAGGAATAAAAGTGGATATTGATATGTTACTGTTTTCTTATTCTTGCTGATGCGCACTTTAATATGTTCTTCATATTTTTCTCCTGAGTTACTGTTGGTACTTGATATTCCTCGTAGCATGTTCACCTTCCCATCTTAAACTGCTAGTTTCCATTATTAATATTTGCCATACATGCTTTAACTACACAAGTTTATTTAGTAGTCTTGTCACTGCTTCGTGGAGGTTAGGCTCGATACTTACCAGCACATGGGGTCGGTTGTGCTAATACTATACTCCGCACTGTGTGCAGATCTCGATACCGGAGCTTTTGGACCTCAGAGTGGTCGCTACCTTCAGTACAGCGGAGACCCGAGGTAGTCATGCAGAGGTCCGCAGGCCTTGGCATCCCCTTCTATCTTTTATATTTTGTTTTCATTTACTTCAGAGACAAATTGTATATTTCTTTGCTGACAACTGTTTGTAGTATTCGTATATGGTCCTTGATATTGTGACACTAGTTATGAGTAAGATGTATTTTGAATGTTTCGTATTCGTATTTGGCTAAGTTATCAGATTTTGTCTTCCGCATTTCCTTTATTAATGTTGTCATTCCGCTATTGATAACATGTAAATTAAAAATTGCTAAAAGGTTAAGAAAAAAGGTAATAAGATACATAATACTCGGCTTGCCTAGCTTACATGAGTAGGCGCTATCACGAATCTCGAGGGTGGAAAGTCCGGATTATGACTGACACAAGTGATTGCCTTGGGGACAATTTTGCTCTTAACTGTGTAGAAAGCTGGCCAAGCTTTTAGATGAAGAAAAATGCTTTTGCGTAAAAGCAAGAAAAAGTAGTTTTTCAAAAATACTTTTTGAAAATCACTTTTGAGAAAACTATACTTAGAAGTACTTTTTATAAAATTGATGTCCCCAAATGCTTTTCAATTTATTTGCCAAACACAAACTGCTTCTCACCAAAGTACTTTTGAGAAAAATGCTTTTGAAAAAAAGTACTTCTCAAAATAATTTGATTTTAAAAGCTTGGTCAAACAAGCCATTAGTCAGATAAAAATCTAGGAATAGGGCAGAATTCCAGTTTTATGGTCCTAAAACACCAACAAATAAGGAACGGTTATGGCGAGGCAATGACTATTTTCTCTTAGTTCATTTTTGATGGGCCGAACAATTTTTACGCGATCCAACTTCGATGGCCTGGGCCTCACCAGATGACGTGGCCATATCATACGAAAATATGAAAATTGGGTAACTTTTGACTTTATGGCCTTAAAACGCCACAAAATGAGGAACAGTCATGGCGAGACAATGACTGTTATTCCTAAGGTCGGTTTTGATAGGCCAAAAAAATAGTAGGTAATCTAGATCTAGTGGCACAGTCCCCACTAGATGGATATATTGCACAAAAATTTGGGAATCATGTAAATTCCAGCTTATGGCCATAAAAAGACAATAAATGAGGAACGGTCATGAAAAGGTAGAGACTATTGTTTCTTAAGTCGTTTTTGATGGTACAAGAAAGTTTTAGGCGAACTTGCTCCCATGGGCTGGGTCCTACAAGATGGTGTGGGTTATGGCACAATAAAATGTGGGAATCCTGTATAATTCAAGTTTTTAACACTAAAACGCCAACAAATGAGGAATGGTCATGGACATGCAAGGAATATTATTTCTTAGGTAATTTTTTATGAGTGGGCAAAATATTGGGCGATCCAAATCCCACGGCCTGGGCCCCACTAGATGGCGTTGGCTATGAGTAAAAAATATAGGAATCGGACGGAATTCTAGTTTTATGGCCCAAAACCGCTAAAAATGAGGAATGGTAACAGCGAGATAGTGACTATTGCTCCAAAGCTCATTTTCGATGGGCCAAAAAAATATTAGCTGATCGGGTCCGGTGTCCTGGGCCCCACCAGATGGCATGAGCTATAGCATACGAAAATTAGGGAATCGGGCGGAATTCCCGTTTTGTGGCCCTAAAACGCCAACAAAAGAGGAACGGTCATGGAGAGGTGGTGACTATTATTTCTAGGATTGTTTTTGATAGACCGACAAAATTTTAGGCGATCAACCTCTAGTGGTCTGGCCACGTCACATGGCTTGGGCTATGGCACACGAAAATATAGGAATCAGGTGAAATTATAGTTTTATGGCTCAAAAATACCCAAAACAAGGAACGGTCATGGAAAGACGGTGACTATTGTAACTAAGGTTGTTTATCATGGGCTGGCAAAATATTAGGTGATCCAGGTCCAGTGGCCCGAGCCCCACAAGATGTCGTTGGCTATAACACTTGAAAAAAAAGAGAAACGGTCATGGTGAGGCCATGACTATTGTTCCTAAGGTCGTGTTTTATATTCTAGCTAAATATAAGCCGATATAGGTCCAATAGCCTGGGCCTCAGTAGATGGTGTAGCTATATAAACTATTGGATTCAGAAGATTTCTAGTTTGATGGCCCTAAAATGCCAAAAAATTAGAAACAGTCATGGTGAGGCAGTGACTATTATTCCTTAGGTTATTTTTGATGGTCATAAAAAATGTTAGGCAATCCGAGTCTGGTGGCCTGGGCCCCAATAGATTGCATGGTCTGTAACACAAAAAAATCTGGGAGTCAGGCAGAATCATAGATTTATGGGCTTAAAATGCCAAAACAATGAGAAACAAATCATGGTGAGGCGGTGACTATTGATCCTTAAGTCTTTTTTGATGGGTCGGAAATATTTAAGGTGATCCGGATCCGGTGGCCTTGGCCATTTCAGATGGCTTGGGCTATAGCATGTGAAAATCAGGGAATTATGTAGAATTTCAGTTCTATGGTTCTAAAATTCCAAATAATGAGAAACAATCATGGAGAGGTTGTGAGTATTTTCCCTTTAGTGATTTTTGATGGGAAGGAAAAATTCTAGATAATCCCTGTCCGATAGACCATGGCCCACTAGATGCCATGGGCTATTGTATAGGAAAATCTGGGAATCGGTTAAAATTCTAATTTTATGGCCGTAAATCGGCAAAATACAAGGAGTGGTCATGGAGAAGAGGTTACTTTTGTTCTTTAAGTCGATTTTGATGGGGCGACATAATTTCAGATGTCATGGGTCCAATATCATAGGCTATAACATACGAAAATTAGGGAATCGAGCGAAATTCTAGTTTTAAGGCCTTAAAACGGCAAAAATAAAGATTGTTCATGACAAGGAAGTGACTATTGTTCTTTAGATTATTTTTGATAGGCCGACAAAATTTTAGGCTACCTGAATCTAGTGGACTGAGCCCCACAAGATGTTGTGCGCTATAATGCACGAAAATCTGCAAATTAGTAAAAATATCTATTTTATGGCCCTAAAATGCCAAAATAAGAAAAAGTCATGGTGAGGCGGTGAATATTATTACTTAGATGATTTTTGATGGCCAGTAAAATATTAGGTGATCCGGGTCCGACGGCCCAGGAATTGCTAGATGGGGTGAGCAATAACATACGAAAATTTAGGAATCAAGCAGAATTCTTGTTTTATGGCTCTAAAACACTAAAAATGCGGAATAGTCATGGAGAGGTGTTTACTTTTGTTCCTTAGGTCGTTTTCGATGGGCTAACAAAATTTTAAGCAATCGGGGTCCGGTGTACTGGGCCCCACCATGTGGGTTATAGCGCAACGAAAATATGGAATCAGGCAAACTTCTAGTTTTATGGTCCTATAATTAAAATGAGGAACAACCATGGAGAGACGATAACTGTTGTTCCTAAGGTCGGTTTTGATGGGACAACGAAATATTAGGGAATCTGGGTCCTGTGGCTCTGGCCCCACTAGATGGATATAGCATACGATATCTGGGAATCGGGTAGAATTCCATATATATGGCCATAAAATGCCAATAAATGAGGAACGGTCATGGCGAGTATGTGGCTATTGTTTCTAAGGTTTTTTAATAGGCCAAATTTTTTTTAGGTGATCTAGATTCAGTGTCCTGGGCCTTACTTGATGTCGTGAGCCATAGCACACGAAAATATGAAAATCGGACAGCATTCTAGTTTTATGGCCCTAAAACGCCATAAAAAGAGGAAATCATGGCGAGATAATGATTATTGTTCCTAAGGTCGGTTTTGATAGGTCGACAAAATAGTAGGCGATCTGGATCTTATGGACCGAGCCCCACTAGATTGATGTAGCACACGATAATTTGGGAATCAGGTAGAATTTATGGTCCTAAAATGCCAACAAGTGAGGAACGGTCATGGCGAGGTGGTGACTATTGTTTCTTAGGCCGTTTTTGATGGGCCAACAAAGTTTTTGGCGATCTAGCTCTAATGGCTTGAGCTCTACCAAATGGCATGGGCTATAGCGCGCGAATTCTAGTTTTATAACCCTTAAATGACAACAAATAATAATGGTCATGGCAAGAAAATGACTATTGTTTCTTTGCTGAGTTTTGACGGACAGCAAAATTTTAAGTGATTCAGCTCTGGTGGCCTGGGCCCCACCAGATGGCATGTGCTATAGCACACGAAAATATGTTAATTGGACGGAATTCCAGTTTTATGGCCTTAAAACACCAAAAAATGAGGAACAATCTTGGCGAGGCAGTGACTATAGTTCTTAAGGACGGTTTTGATGGGTTGGAAAAATAATAGGGAATTCGGGCCCAGTGGCCTGGGCCCTACTAGATGGCGTGTCTTATTATAGCACACAAAAATCTGAGAATTGGGCGAACATTCCAGTTTTATTGCGGTAAACTGCCAAAAAACGAGGAACGGTGATAGAGAGCCTGTGATTATTTTTAGGTTATTTTTTATGGGTCGGCAAAATTTAAGTCGATCCGGATGGCATAGGCTATAGCATACAAAAATATGGGAATAAGACGTATTTCTAGTGTTGGTGGACCTAAAATGCCAAAAATCAAGGAATGGTGATAGAAAGGCAGCGACTATTGTTCCTTATAACTTTTTTGTTAGATTGGAAAACTCTTTGGCTATCCGGGTCTGATGGCCTGGGCTCTACAAGATGGCGTGGGCTATAGGACACGAACATCTGGGAATCACGCAAAAGTGTAGTTTTACGGCCCTAAAACGCCAAAAAATGAGAAACGCTCATGATGAGGCAGTGACTATTACTTAATTAGGTTGTTTTTGATGGGCTGGAAAGTTTTTAAGCGATCCAGGTCCTATGGCTCGGGCCTCACTAGATTGTATGGGCTATAACATACGAAAATTTAGGAATCGAGCGGGATTCTATTTTTATTGCCTTAAAATGCCTAAAGTGAGGAACGATTAAGACGAGGCAAATAATATTCTTCTTTCAGTAATTTTTGAAGGTTCGGCAAACTTTTATATGATAGGGGTCCATTGGCCCATGCCTCACTAGATGACGTGGTCTATAGCACACGAAAATCAGAGATCAGGTGAGATTGCAGTTTTATGAACCTAAAATGAAAAAATCGAGGAATGGTCATGGCAAGGTGGTGACAATTGTTACTTGGGTCATATTTGATCAGCCAGAAATTTTTAGGCGATCCAAGTGTGATGGCCCAGGCTGCACCAGATGGCGTAGGCTATATCACACGAAAATTTGAGGATCGTGCAGAATCCCAGTCTTGTGGCCCTTAATTGCTTAAAAATGAGGAACAATAATTGAGAGAGGGTTGCTATACTCCCTTAGATCGTTTTTAATTATCCAGGAAAATTATAGGCGGTCCAGGTTTGATAGCCCAGGCCCCACCAGATGGCATGAGCTTTAGCATACAAAAATTTGGGAATCAGGTAGAATTCCAATTTTATGGCCATTAAAATCCAAAAGACGAGGAACACTTAAGGCACGGCAGTGACTGTTGTTCCTTAGGTCATATTAAAGGGCCAACAAAATTTTATGCGATCTGGATGGCATGGGATAAGACATACAAAATCTTGGAATCGTGTAGAATTCTAGTTTTATGGTCCTAAAATGCCAAACATGAGCAACGGTCACAGCAAAGCGGTGACTATTGTTTCTTAGGTCTTTTTTGGTATACCGAAAAAATTTCAGGCAATTCAGCTCCGTGGCCAAGGCCCCTTAAGATGGCGTTGGCTATAGTACACAAAATATGAAAATTGGGTGAAATTCTAGTTTTACGACCCTAGAATGCCAAAAATGAGAAACAATGATGGCGAGGAAGTGACTATTCTTTATTAGGTCATGTTCGAACAGCCAGCAAAATTTTACGTGATATGGGTCTGGTGGCATGGGCCCTACCATACGGCGTGGGCTGTAACACACAAAACATTGAGAATTGAGTAGAAGTCTAGTTTTATGACCTTAAAACTCCAAATAATGAGCAACACTCATGGTGAGGAAGTGACTATTCTTCCTTAGGTCGTTTCTCAACGACCGACAAAATTTTAGACGATTCGGATGGCATGAGCTATACCACACGAATATCAGAGAATCAGGAAAAATTCTTGTTTTATATTCCTAAAACACCAACAAATAAGGAACGATCATGGAGATGCAGTGATTATTGTTTCTTAGGCACTAAAATACAAGAATTTGTAAAATTCAGTTTTATGGCGCTAAAGCGCAAAAAATTAGAGACGGTCATGGTAAGGCGGTGACTATTGTTCCTTAGATAATTTTTGATGGGTTTGAAAAATATTAGGCAATTCAGGTCCAGTGTCCCGAGACCCACCAAATGGTAGCACATGAAAATTTGCCAATCAGGTAAAATTCCTGTTATATGGCTCTAAAATGCCAAAAATAAGGAATGGCCATGGTGAGGCAGTGACTATTGTTCCTTAGGTTATTTTTTATGGGCTTTTGGAATTTTAGACAATCTGAGTCCGGTTTCTTGGACCCTACTAGATGGCATGGGCTATAACGCACGACAATTTGAGAATAGGGCGGAATCATTATTTTATGGACCTAAAATTCCAAGAAATGAGAAAAAATCATGGTAAGGTGGTGACTATTGTTTCATTAGTCACTTTTTATGGGACTACAAAATTTAAGGTGATCCGGGTTCAATGTCTTGGACCCTACCAGATGGCGTGAGCTATAACACATTAAAATCTGGGAATCAAGCAGAATTCCAATTCTATGGCTCTAAAACACCAATGATAGAATTTAAGGGTCCACCAAACTATATAAAGAACCAGATTCTCTATTAGTTTCCACGGAATGCACGCACTCTGTAGTAAGTAAGTGAACACAAAGGAATTTTACGTGAAAAATTCCTAGCTCAACTGGACAAAAAACCACGACCTATCCTTGTCGGATTTCAACTTCATTACTAAGCAACTTTAGATTACAATCTACGTAACCTAGAAATTAACCTCTTAATCTCTCACTAACTTGTAACACTCTATTACAAGCCACTTTGTAATAATTCTATTACAAAGACTTTACAACTCGACTAACTCTAGCCAAGACATAAATACAGAGTTTATGATTTACAAAAAGTTCCCTACACAATGCATCTAAGTAAGCTAAGTAAGATTTACAAGTAAGAGTTTTTACTAAGTTACTAATCAACTAAGGACATACAATAACTTGATATGGGGAACTGATCTGTGCAGTTTTGTTCTTTGTTCTGCATGCAATTGAGAATCGTTTGCGGGATGACCAATCATAGTTGTAGTGATTGAGTGAATTCTCTAAGTGTTCAAGTGATTTCGTTTTACCTTATTTGATGTTAATAATACACTTGTGACATCACTTATAATAATGTAAGCAAGTTAGGTAAATGACATTTCCCGTAAAGTTTACTATTGCACTGTTCTGTACTGTAGTGTGTGCAGGAAGCAACTTTACAGCTAGGGCAATTGACTTGTACAGTCTCCTTGGTAACTGGTAGCTATATGTTCCTTCAGATGTTCCTTTTATTCTTAGGAGTTGATCTGTGCCTCCAACTAGAGACTTGTTGGTCTTTAAGTTCTTGAGGATGTTTATTAGGTTCCTTATTTGGTTCTTAACAGTAAACTTATTATATTATCAAAATATAATAGGGATACACATATAACCTTTAAATTTACCCCCTGTTAATGATGACGAACTTATAATTCATGTTCCCCTTAAGAACCAGACACTTCCTGTATTCCCTATTAATTTGTTCCATATCTTGTTCCCCCTGAATTATTTTTCCCCTTTTGACATCATAAATCAGCAACATGCTTGTAAGAAATAAAGAAGTCTAGCTTTAAGTTAATTCATGCCACTTATGTGCACACAATCATGACTAAAAAAAGATCATTAAAGCAAGACATAAATAACAAAAAGGGAAAAGATTCCATTTATTGATACTACATGAGCAATTTCAATGTTGTCAATAGCCATCCACAATTTAAAACAAAAAAAAGAAACAAGTACCAACACAAAACATCATTAGAAAGATTATATGAAACGGGCACTTAACACTGAACATTGTGAGGGGGGGCGGCACTATTTAGGGAGCATTAGAGGGAGAGGGCATAGAGTCAGAGGCAAGGGTTTGGAGGACTAAATCCATTCGAGCATTTGTCGATGATTGCTTATTGAGCAGTTTCTCTTTTAGGTCCTCCACCTGTTTCTTGAGCTCAGAATTCTCCTTAGTCATATGGGCGACCTCCTTGTTTTTAGACCTACTGTGCATCCTGAAGCTGACTCAACTGAGTCTCAAGAATAGCATTCCTTACTTTCAACTGCATTATCTTAGTAGTGGAATTGTTCTGAGCTTGATCAACTGAGAAATGGTAGAAGTGCTTCCAACTCCTCCATCCCTATCGAGCACTCACATTTTTCGAGAGTGGACATGGAGAAGGTTTGCTTCTTAATGACCACATTAGCTTGTCCTAGAGGAACCTTCAAGGACTTAAAGACCTTGGTGAGAAGGAATCCATATGGCAGCCTATGATCACCATCTTTGAAATCTTCCACTTCCTGCATGTGCTCTATCATGATCCCAAGTAGGTTGATGGTAGTGAAATTGTCCAGTGCCTCTTCTAACGTTCAAATCCACTACTAGAAAGTAAATGCACACCGTTACATGCAATATAATTTACCCAACTATGAGTCAGGATCAAATCCCATAGAGAACAATATGTAGGCAATTAGGAATGTAAGAGAATTATCACTTGTTATGCAATGCCAAACACTTAGAATTGATTTGAGAAAGTATATATATACCTAAATGCAGAAATGTAAACTAACCTAGAAAGCAAGTAAAATGATCAATAGCTACAAGTATAGGTGCATCGGGAATTACACTCAAGTAACGATCCAATGTATTTCATGATTTTATGAATAAGAGCGAGTTTATGTTTGTTAGCAATGGGTAATAATTCTATATTAGCTTTTTCCAAAAACTAATAAGACTTCCTAATTGAATTATCCCTAAAACAATTAAGAGATTAAGCACACACGGGATGGCTACAAGTTGTTCAATCCTATCCCCGGGTAGAATCTATAACATAAGGGTTAACGCCTCAAGTTCTTGTTAATTAATCTTTCCCAACCCCAAATTATCTTTTCCAAAATTAATTTGGAGTTAATGGACGAGCTCTAGGGTTAGCTAATCCCTTTGGAAACATTAATGAACAAGAATAATTAAAGAAACAATAACTCACTTCATAAAAGGATAAAAATCATTCAATACATAAGCACAACAAGGTATTTAATTCACACTTTAACTATATATATTCCCATAAACAAGATTCAAATGTTGAAATAAATACTACACACTTATATATTCAATACAAAGCAAGGAAATGAACAAATGAGTACAAATGAGTCATAAATTCTTAACCACAATCTTCAAATCTTCAAAACCCAAGTGTAAGTGAATAAACCCTAGCTTCCAGCCTTGTTCTCTCTAGCCCTTAAACTGAAATAAGCCAAAGATATTTTACAAATGAGCTAAGTCGGCTATTAAATGGTTTGGGGACAAAATGTAAAATTCCAGAATTGCCCAGGTCTGGTACTCGATTTTCACATTTGCAAACATAAGTTCGCAATTGCGAACTATGCCTCTACTACTTAACTTTGCATTTGCAATTAATACTTCGCATTTGCGAAAGTTGACTTCTTGGGTTGACTTTGCATTTGCGAAGACTGCCTGAACGGTCTTTCTTCGCAATTCTCGTGCTTCACTCGCAATTCCCACGATTGCTGGCTTCACAATTCCCAAGATTTGTTGCAATTGCAAAAACTGAGGGCATTTTCCAGATTTTCCTATTTTTAGCTTCTTTTTGACTTGTTTTACTTGATTTCTTCAATATCAGCTCTGAATCACATAGGACCTGTAATATTGAAGTGAATGGCCTTAAACACATGATTTTATCACTTAAACATTGCAAAAATATAGGATTAAAGCTAAGATAAGTTGGTAAATACCAATTTATCAAACCCTCAAACTTAAGCTATTGATTTTCCTCAAGCA
The DNA here is from genome assembly GCA_034376525.1 of Nicotiana benthamiana. Classification (NCBI taxonomy): domain Eukaryota; kingdom Viridiplantae; phylum Streptophyta; class Magnoliopsida; order Solanales; family Solanaceae; genus Nicotiana; species Nicotiana benthamiana. Next base: position 73,806,655 of record CM067332.1, read on the forward strand.
ATTAAAGCAAAAAAATCTCCTCCCAAGTATTTAACTCAGCATTGCATCCTTGTCATGCCAAGTCAAAAAGGTATACTATAAGCACAAATGCATGACTTCAATTGGTACCAACAATCAATCCAAAGCATATGAATTGGAGAACACTTTTCATGAACTTCATTACATTTCAAGTGCTCAATCACTATGCAAATCAAATTAGCAAATCAAGTCATGATATTAAAGCTTCAAAATTTGTCTCTTTATCACAGTTATCTTTCTTTGGTCATTCCTTCCAATTGAAAATGTGATTAAATTCACAACCCAAATCTCATGTGCACTCACATTTAAGAGAGAATTTCAAACTCATAAAACTTACTTAAAAAAAACGGGATATCAAATGGAAAGATTTAACTCTCTTTCACAAAGATGTTCAAATGCATACAAGTAGTACCATAGGCTTGCCCTTCATGTATTTCTCCACTAATGTAGACAACTTGGTTCAAAATCAATTAGGACTTAAAGGGTTGTAGTTTAGGATTTTGATTAAGGTAGGGCACAATTTTGGTTAGAGTAACTCAAAACCTCCCTAAGCACAACAAAATTTATAATCAAAGTCCACTTACTTCGAAACATTCTCCATCCCTTTTTCACTTTTCATTCCACACCCAATCTTCCCTTATTCACAAATTATTATTATTTTATTATATATATATATATATATATATATATATATATATATATATATATTTTCTTTCCTTTTCAAAATCAAGGAAGGTTTCACTTTTTTTTAATTTCATTTATTAAATTTTTTTATATACCTTCCACCTTCTATACAACTTACATATCACAACTTTTCCAACCTTCAGCCCCAAACTTAGACTTTTAGCCTATGTTTACACTTTCAAATTACTTAGTCTGGTATGGTGCCAAAAGCTAGATAAAGAACAAAGGATTAAAGCTTGCAAGATGGTTTCCAAAGAACAAGGTTAAAGGCTGAAAATGGGTTGACTAGGAAAATTATTAAAGGGAAGGAAATTTAAGGCACAATGGCAGTCCAAGGAAGGCCTAATATTATTTTTCAAACCAAGTTAGTCTATGATTTTGCCTTGAAGCATATTTCGGAAGTTCTAGACTACAACTAGTGCAAAATAACTAACAATGAATCTCACCACACATGGCACATGAACACTCAAGTGCAATACAAATCTGAAATCCAATTGAAACCAATGACTCAAAGTCAACAATACCAAAACATGAAGCCACCCAAAACTAAAGATGTTGCAATGTCCCCAATGCAACTAAAGATGATAGAGTAAAATGGTGAAAATTGCTCCTTAAATACTGCATCAGGTGTTGACGTTACAGTCTGACTCAAAGGCAGCCTCCTCTCCTTCTTCCTCAGACAAAGCAACATGAGCATCATTATCATCTACCAGTCTGGTCGATAGCATTGGGTCTTAATTCTTTAGGACTTCCCATAACCCCTTCACACCCTTCCACATGTGAGTAAAGAGTTTGTCTATTTTCTTCTCCCTTTTCTTCATTTAGGTGTGTGCCTTTGCTAGAAGGCTATGGAAACTGCTCAAAACACGATGCGCCTTGGCCATGTCAGTGTATGCCTTCTCGATTGCCTTAAGGTGATCCCCCTGCTTCCTCTAATCATCCAGGTATTTTTGAAAATCTTTCTTTGAAATGTATGCGGGTCCCTCAGATGTTTCCCCAGGTCCTTGTGGAAGGCCAGCTACTAGCTCGCGAATTACCCGCATCTCCTCACTAAGTACATCAAATGGTTCTCCTATAGAAGATGATGGCTGGCTACTCTGATCAACCTGAGAAGAAGTCACCATCTTTCTACTTTTGCTCTTCATAGCGCCGCCCTCTCCTATTTTCTTCAACAAGTTTAGAGGTTTTCCCGGCTCTATCTAGTCGTCTCCAGGAGCTTCTTCCACCCCAGCAAGCTGGCACAACTCATTGATAAGTGATAGGAATATCAATGATGGACTATTTTGGATCCCATACTCCCTCAGTTCATTGACGAAGATTTCACCGACATTTAGCTGAATACCATATGGATGTAGGCTATAATTTAAGCTCTTGTAACTGGTACATTTTATATGTTCGACACAGGGTAGATACGACTGCATATGATGGCCAACCATATCTTTGCTTCGGCCGTAAACTCTTTGGATGTGATCCCTCTTTTCTCAGCTGCCCATGGAACATCTGTAGCTAGGCATAATTTGGATACCGACCACTCCCCTAAGGCACAGTCTTTTGCTGGGCATAATTTGGATACCAACCATTCCCCTGAGGCAGAGTCTTTTGTTGGGCATAATTTGGATGCCAACCATTCCCCTAAGATAATACACTTGATTCATAACTTTAGCTCCAAAGTGCACTAGTTTTACAAAAATTCTCATCTTGGGCTTCGTTAGATTGATATCTAGGAGGTTGGCATAAAATTCCATCACACATTGCTCATTTGCGCGGCAAGGTTGAGGGGGAAAACAGTCCCATCTCATGGTTATAAGACTTTGATAGAACTTGAGAAGACTTTCGTGGACGTTTTCTAGAAGTATACCACTCTCCGGGAGCACCTTTTTCGAGATCATGTCAGCAAAGTACCATTGTGGTATTCCAATTATAAGAATCTGTGTTGGTAATAGTTCTGCTCAGCTTATATGGGGTTGTCACTTGTTGAATCGTCAGAGTTAGCACTCATTTTCAGTTATAGTAACTATCAACATATGATAGGAGTGAAAACATGGTATGGCTATGAAGAATTGTGCAAAATAAATCAAATATGCCAAAGGAATAATCGGATAGTCGAAACTCAGCCTTAGAAAAAATTTCAGGATTTTGAGATTTTGAACTGACTGCTCCCTGATATTGCAAATCCCTAAAGTTCTTCGTAATTGTGTAGTTATCAAAGATGCCCAGTTATGGGAATTGCAAAGATATCTTTGCAACTGTGAAGGTCTTTGATTAAGGGTGTTATCACAATTGTGAGGGAATCTTTGCATTTGTAAAGATGGTTAGGGCTGCTAGGGTTTGTAATTGCGACCACCTGTTCGCAAATGCGAAGAGGCCATCGCAATTGCGAGCCATCTTCCCTAGCCAAGATTTTCATAGACAGGAGTACCCATCCCCCAAAAATTCATACCAAAGGTTAACTTAGGGAGACCAAGAAATTTTCAAGCACATACTCATTCAATAGACTTCATAGACAACCATAAATTCCAAGCATATCAACGATTTGGCCAAAAATATCATTCGGGCCTTTCATCAATCAAATAAGAAGCACGAAATTTCACTTCTATTTTACATAGCCCTGGGTACTCAGACTTCCCCATTTTTTTTAGAAAAGAACCCAACTCAAACTCTCAACCAACCTCACCTAGAAATCGACATATGTTTTGAACAAATTCAGGCAGATAATGTTACCCATTTGAAATCTAGGGTTTTAGAGAAACGAATAGAAACTTAATAATAAGAAGAAGTGACTACGATTTCATACCTAGATTCCTGCAATTAGGAGTCAGAGATAATGAAGTTTTACAGTGATGAGAGTGATGGAGACAAAGGTTTTAGAGTCTTAGACTTTTGCTTTACTTTTGTTCAAACTGAGTGAACGAACTTGTTTTTACCCCTTTGATGCGCAATTGCGACACAGCCTTCGCAATTGCGAAGGTAATTGAATATTGTTGTTGTTGCAATTGCGACAAAATCTTGGGAAATACGATGGCACATGTTCACAAATGCGAACCAATTTTCGCAAATGCGAAGCTTGTGCCCCTGCAATTTTCACCAGCTACTAATTTTTCCTGCTCTCCGTCACCCCGTCCTGCACAAATCAAGTCCAAATATTATGAAACATGGCTGATTGGTTGAAAATAATATAATAAGCTATTTTAAAAAAGAAAATTTCGAAAATGGCTATAACTTTTGAAAAACAATGGGTTGGCTCCCACAAATAGCCGCATTTGATGTCTTGGCACGATGGAAAACAACTTTATCACTTTTCTTGCCACTTGGACAATATGAATTGGGCACCCAACTTGGAATCAAGCTTGTGACCACGAGCGGTGGGGGTTGATGAGTACATTATCAAGCCAAGAATTAATTTTTTCATTTTTCACTTCTTGGTTTTCATGTGAGGAATGCCAGTTTGCCTTCTTGTTCCCTCAAATTGTCAGATGTATGGTTTTTGTATTTCCTCCACGCGATCCCTCGTTGACTCGTGTAGTTCAATTCCCATATCACCACATAATTCAATGCTTGGAATGTGATATCAACCCTCCAAATTTCAATTCTTTCCGGATTTTGACATCCTCTATTTTCCTCAGACTAGAGTCAATCTCAACAAAATTTTCATTTACACCGGTTGACTTTAATTCTATATTTTTCTTGGCATCACTAACACTCATGGATTCGGTTGGAAGATGTTTAATTCATGATTCTTTAAAGTAGAGCTCATTTTATTCCTCAAAATTGGACTCTTCTTGACTTCTTTCCACACTCTCAAGTTGGTGGGCCTAGTGAGCCTCAACCAATATTTTTATTTGATCTTCCAAAGTGCTGATATGTTCATTATTGTGAGTCAATCTTTGTTCAAGTCCTCAAGTGAAAAGTTTTGCTTCTACTCATTTTCAAGAATGGTCTCCAACATGAGCATCATCTTCTCATTTTGCTTTTCAGAGTTCTTCTTGGTTTTGATCAAGTGCCAAGGAAGGATTTTCGGCTTCCACATCTAAGGAAATTTTTTGGCTATCATAGAAGATCCCTTTTAGATTTGGGAAGACCTTGCTTCTTCGAGCACTTTCTAGTTAAAGAACTAGGTTTCTCTTCTTCTTCATCATCCACACTCACAACATGCATTGTCTTTTCACTCTTAAAACTTCCAATCTTTAATCAATTTTCGTCTTCCTTTATCTTTGCTATTCTTAAGATAAGGCTCACGAGCCTCCTTCCTTTGAAACCTTGTAGTAGGTCGTTCAGGAGTTCGCTCTTCAGGAACGACTGGTCTATCCCTAGACAGGCTAGAAATCGGCAAATCATCAGAATCCTCTTCACTATCCCCATTTTGTTCTTTATACACAGATCTCATCTCAGGCACAACCACACACAGAGACGCAGTATCAAAATGAGGGGAAGGATCATGGTCAGTACTAACCTAGGGTTCTTTAGAGGACCCCTGAGTTGGATCCTCCGAAGAGGGATCAATTCCTCGATTAGGTTCTCCAGTAGCAATGTCCTGTGCTGATGGTCCAATAGGCACAAGCTCTTACACTCTTCAACAGTCTTGGATTCTTCCTCTTGAGTCTCAGACCCATCCTCACCTCCTTCGATAATGACCATTTCATTTGTTGTAGATAACAAGTTTTCTCTTGTAAATTAATAGACATCATAGGAGTAGTAGAAGTGTTACCTGTGGAATCTAGATTAGGATTTATCTTTGTTGAGTCAGCATCCTCAGAATCAGCAGTTTGGTCGACATTTGAGTCTGCCCATATGACCACTGGAGATTCCTGATTTTCATCTTCTTCAACTTTACCCTTTTCACTTAACATTTCCGGTGAGGCAGGAGGAGAGCTCATTGCCTCAAACCTTTTAGGGATCGAGATTTTGTGGCTTCTATGAGAGAAAGAACTCGGTTAGGTAGGTGAGCAGATGGTGTGTGGAGGTGATGATGTATTAGGGTTCTAGCTAATAATGGTGTTGAGTAGGGAGTCTGACATTGGTATTTTAATTGGTTAAGACTCAATGAGGGTGTTGCTTGGAAAACTCGAGGTTGCGTGATTTTCAGTCATGGTGACAAATAAAGAAGGGATTTGGTAGTTTGAAAAGAGAAGAAGAAGGAAACGTTTTAAGTATGATATGAAGAGGTATAACAGTGATATATGTATCAAGATGAGGGATAAAGGGCGGCAAATTTTGGGGAGTCAGGTCGATTACCAATGGGTGAGATGTTTGGGTTCAAAAAACGCAAAGAACAGAAACTGACACTCTGCTAACTTGGCACCTTTTTTTACCGTTCAAAATTGTGCATATGATAATAGATAAAGTACTAACATGTGTCTGGATAACCAGGTTCCCTGATTAATCTTGCATATGTAAGCTTTGCCCTTTTTACCAACCTGCAGTGCATTAACTTTTTATTTTCTCTATAATCATCATCTGTGTCTACATGTAACAGTATAGAAGTTAGACTTTGCCAGAAAACACTTTTTAGATAATTTTACACAGACATTTCTTTTATAGCCAGTAATCGACGGACCAGGTTCTCAATTAGGTTTTATCAGCCCCAGTGCCAGGCAATTTCATTCATAATATTTTTTTCTTAAGGCCTTGGTGAATATATCAGCAATATGATCTTCTGTGCTGCATAATTTCATGGAAATGAGCCCCTTGTCAACACTGTCTCTAAGGAAGTGATGTCGCACATCGATGTGCTTGGTTCTCTTATGTTGGACTGGATTTTTAGCTATATTGAGTGCACTTGTATTGTCATATATGAGGGGCACACAGTAAGAGAACGCTCCAAAGTCTTCCAGCTGCTGCTTGATCCACAACTATTAAGCATAGCAAGAAGCAACTGCTACGTATTCTGCTTCTACAATTGAGAGTGCCACAGAGTTTTGCTTCCTTGTTCCCCATGAGACTAGACAAGAACCCAAGAAATGTGCCATTCCAGACCTGCTTTTCCTGTCCACCAGATATCCTACATAAGCAACATTAGTATACCCAACAAGATCAAAGTTGTCTCCTGAGAAATATAGAGAACTATGTCCTGCGTTTCTTTGAGATATCTCTATATTCTCTTGTCAGCCTTCAAATGTGATTCCCTTGGATTAGACTGAAACGTTGCACAGAGACCCACACTGAACATAATGTATTGTCTACTTGAAATGAGATATTGGAGTGACCCTATGATCCCTCTATACATGGTCCGATTTACAGGGGAACCAAGTTCGTCCATGTCTAGACGTGTAGCTGTGGCAATAGGAGTGTCAATAAATTTTGATGCTTCCATGTCAATCCTTTTCAATAGCACCTTGATGTGATTCTGTTGACTTATCAATGATCCTTTTCGAGATTTCTTCCTGAAGTCCTAGGAAGAAATTGAGTGCTCCCATCGAACTTACTCCCCAAGAGTTTTGCAAATTCTTTACAAAGAGATTCACTTGTGGCTCCAAAAATGATATTATCAACATATACTTGAACAATGAGCAAGTTTCTCCGTCGTCTCTTTAGAAAAAGAGTTTTCTATTTTCCTTCTTGCAATGCCATTTTCTAGAAGAAACTTTGACAACGTTTTATACCAAGCCCAGTGAGCCTGCTTTAGCCCATACAGTGCCTTGTCCCATTTGAACACATGCTCAAGATGCTCGTGATTCTCAAATCTGGGTGGTTGCTTGGCATAAACGTATTCTTTTAGGAAGCAATTACGAAATGCACTCTCGCCATCTATTTTGGAACAACGTGAACTCCATATGTAATATAAAAGAAATAAGGATTATGATATCTTCCATTCGAGAAACTAAAGCAAAAGTTTCATCATAGTTGACCCCTTCTTCCTGATTATAGCCTTGAACTACCAGCCTTGCCTTGTTTTCTATTTTGTTTCCAAACTCATTAAGCTTGTTCCTGAATAACCACCTGGTTTTCGTAATGGTTCGATCTGCAGGTCAAGGAACCAGTTGACATACCATCTTCCTCCGAACTTTATGAAGTTCTTCCTGTATGGCTGCGAACCAGTATGTATCTTTTAGTGTTTCCTTGATATTTTAGGCTCTATTTGAGATAGAAAAGCTGAGAAGGCAAGTGAGTTTCTGGTCTTTAATCTTGTTTGAATTCCTGAATAAAGAGGAGTGATGATGTTATCAAGGGGGTGTGAACTTTTGTTTTTCTAGTTAGACACATGAATCTCGTTGCAAGAAGGTCGGAGTATTTCTACATGTGAACCTTTATTTCTTCTTGTCTTAGCATGTGGAGTTCCTTGAACAACATCGACAACTCTGTTTTTTGCTTCAATTGTCGTAATTAAGGGACCAGGTTCCTCTCCATCAGTTGGAGATATGGTTGCACCATCCTTATTTTATTCCTAAACGTGGCTCATCATATCAGCTTTTCCATTTTGCATGTCAATGATTTCACCTGGAACAGGCAAAGGTTCTCCATCTTTGTCAACATGTCTGTCCTTCTCTCAAGAGAGGTAAGATTCATCAAAGATCACATGTATACTCTCTTCAATGCATTGAGTCCCTTTGTTGTATATTTTATAAGCTTTTCTTTGAGATGAGTATCCCTGAAAGATTCCTTCATCACTTTTGGTATCGAACTTTCAAGAGTTTTTCTTTCAATTGTTGAGTACAAAATATTTACATCCAAAAGTCCTTAGATGTGTCAGCTTGGGCTTCTTTCCATTCAGCAGTTCATATGGAGTTTTATTTAGAAGGGCCTAATCATGCACCTGTTCACTAAGTAGTGAGCTGTATTAACAACTTCTGCCCAGAAATACTTTGCAAACTCACAGTCAATTAACATGGTCCTTTCCATTTATTCAAGATTTCTATCCTCCCTCTCACCATTCTACAACACCATTTTGTTGAGGTGTTACCCTTCTTCACGTGATTTTATGAAACCTACATTGTTACCCATCTTCACTTGAATCTTTTTGACAAAGGCAACAAACACTTCAAAGGTTTCATCCTTGGTTATGAGGAACAGAGTCTAGGCGAATATGGAGTAATCATCAACTATAACGAAGATGTATTTCTTTCCTCCTCTTCTTGGCACCCTTACAGGTCTACATTGTCACACCCTTTTTTCACAAACCTCACTAACCCTCTTAAAATAAATAAAAGGATTTTATAAAGCTCGAAAAGGTTTTCAATTGAAAAGTGACAAAAATTGTGTTTAAAAGGAAATAACTCAGAGTCGCCACCTGATATTTGATTTTTGTGTGCCAGGCCACCGTTTTTTTTTAAAACTTTTCCTTTCAAAACACTTTGAACTCTAAAACTAAACCTACACCAGAGATTTGGGTAAGGGGGTTCATTTGACTCGGGAAAAATGTGTTCGGCACTCCCCAAGTCCCGTAAAAGTCACAGTTGCGTACTCGATCTAGTTGCATTTTAAAACATTCAAATTGAGGTAAAAACATATGAAAAATAAAATAAACACATAAGAGGCTCACCCCACCTAATGAACTAAAAATAAAATCCTATTCTATGCCTCCTGAAAGTATTCCATCGCTGGACTTCAAATACTAATACTTCGGGAATACCCCAGATAAAAATATATACAAAATTCTCGGGGCATTCCCCGGATATATTAAACTAAAGGAATGACCTCTCGCCGCAAAACCACCAAAAATTCTAAGTCTTGCCTACCCAAGTGACCGGCCTAAGCATGCTCCTAGAGATTCTTAAAAAGAGATGAAACGAAGGAAAATCCCTTCAATATTCCATCATTCTTTGACATTAGCAACATCAAAAGAAATAATTTTCCTCTTTAATTAAATCAAATCCAAACTCTATTATAAACAGATGATATCTTTCGACCAATTTGCTTTACCAAGTCATGTTAGTTAGTTTATCATGCTTCGATTTTAAATTACCTATTTACACATGCAATCTCACCTCAACAAATACATTTTGGGAGTAAGCAAGAAGACTAATTCATATAGGTATTTATCAAATTATTTTCAAGATAATAAACATATCTCAGAAGTTGAATGAAGTAGGAACCAGAATGCTATCCATATAGGAAGAGGAAAAGAAATGGACCTCAATAATTGATGCCTCTATAGTAGACGAGAATTTGATTACAGTAAACTTCGACGAACCGAATCTGACTGGAAAATGAAAATAGGGACCAAACTTACACCTCAGACGACAGATTCTTAATCGAACTCCATGATTTGAACACAAAAATTTTGGAATTCAAACTGAAGATGCAGCATATTTTTTTTGGATTTTATGAGATTTAAATTAATCTTATAAACTAAACAAGGGCCTAAAAGTGAAAGAAGAAACTGAGTTCTTTGTTTTCTTTTGTGACTAGCGACTTCTGGTAGTAAAAGCCTGCAATTGGTTCAAGTGGCTGAAGAAGATGGTTGAATCGGGGCTGTTGATGGGCGTGTTGAGAGTGGTCGTCATTTGAGTGAGGTGAAGAAGCAAGTTGCGGCTGTTGGTGTTAGAGTGTGTTAAGAGGAAGTTCAGGTGGAGTCGTGGCTGCCGTGTTTTGGCGTGCTACTGTGAGCAGAGCGGCGACAGAACTGGAGTGAGGGAAGAGATGACAAAGGCGAGTTCCTTAAGCGGTGATTAGGATCCGCAACGGCTGGTTCATTTAGGTTTAAGGAGTGTAGGGGTTTTGTTCTCCATTGTTGTCTTGTTCCTAAGAAGATGAAGTCTAGGTTAGGTTTTTTTGTAAAAGGTAAGGATGGTTTGGGCCTTTTTGGGTTCAAATCTTATGGGATGGACCACATAAAATATCTGAAAATAAATTTTTCTAATTAAAATAAGACAAGCTAAAACCAAAATTCACTCACATTTCCAAAGATAAGAATAAATAGCAAAATGCTACTAGAATACACGTAATTGACTTAAATATAAAGATAAAAGATAAAAATAAAAAATATTTGTGTATGTTTTTTGAATTTTGTGTTTTATTATTAGACTAAAAATGAAAAATAGGCTAAAATCCTATTAAAATAAAAATAAGTAAATATTTTTAAACATACTACTTTTAAAAGTCGTTCGGGTAAAAAATTACGTGCATACAACTTCCTTTCTTTGCTCGTAAACACGAAGCGCTTATAGAGCAAAGAACAATAAGAAACATAATTGATTTATGACCCAATGCTTATTCAAAACGAAACAAAGATGGACAAGAAATTGTGATCGAGCCCAGGTATCTGAGCTGCCTACATATCATTGGCTATAAAGGAATTAAGCCACGTGTAGTTCAGAAGTAGGGACAGTGATAGAGTATACCGAGGTGGAGAGCCGATTTAGGTGCCGTCGAGGTTTCGGTCCGTGATCCTGTTATTACATAAAAATAAAAAAAATGTAAATGACTAACTAGGCCTGTCAACTACGAGTTACAAGATTCCTATCTATTAGTCTTATGAAGCTTGATCTTGAGTCTTGAATGGTTCTTCATGCAGACTTTAGATTTGAACCTTGACGCTTGCTAACTGTAGGTGCTAGTGCATTTTTATTCAGCTTTTTAAGATCTAGACCGGACATGTAGCGCTCGTGACTCTAACCGCGTCTTGATCAGTTCACATTTTTTTTCTACTTCTGCATTTTGGATCCAATTTCTCTCTTTTGTTTCTTTCTTTTCTATTTTTTTCTGGATTAAACTACATATGTTGGTTATCTCGGACTATTGACTCGTATTCTTGCTACGATTTTCTGCTACTTCTAATATGAAATTGAATTCTGAAATGACTTTCCTCGTTCTCCAGGTGGGTGGTTGCTAGTGAATTGAAACTTGAAATGACTCTGAAATGAATTATAAAATGTCTTCCCCCGTTATCCAGGTGGGTTCCTGTAATCAAAACAACAAAACAAACAAAAGCTTTCTGCCCCAGTTTGCACTAGGAAGATTTGTGAGTTGTTAACAAAATTGTAAATCACCTATGCTATTGATGCAATGATGAGACTAAAACTAAAGTCTCTACCAAGAGGTGCGTCTCCTGCAGGTGAAACCAATAAACTTTGACTAGCAAATGCATTTGCTACTAATAAAACCTGAATGACCCAAACTAGGAAGTGCATCTCCTAGGGGTAAAACTTGAATGAACCAAAAACTAGGAAGTGCTTCTCCTAGGGGTAAAACTTAATTTAGGAACTGCATCTCCTAAAACAAAGTATAACCTAAAAAGACCCAGAAAAGGGAGTGCGTCTCCTAGGGGTGAAACTTCAATGAATCAATCTAGGAAGTGCGTCTCCTAGGAAGGAAGTTAAATGACCCAAAAATAGGAAGTGCATCTCCTATAGGGGGAAACTTTAATGACTCAAACTAGGAAGTGCGTCTCCTAGGAATGAACTTAAATGACCAAACTAGGAAGTGTGTCTCCTAGGAGTAAAACCTCAACTTAGGAAGTTCTTGTCCTAAAACAAAACCTGAAAGACCAAGACTAGGAAGTGCGTCTCTTAGGGGCAAAACTCCAATGAGTCAAACTACGAAATGTGTCTCCTAGGAATGAACTTAAATGACCAAAGGTAGGAATGAACTTAAATGACTAAATCTAGAAAGTGCTTCTCCTAGGAATGGACTTAAATGAGAAAAGCTAGGAAGTGCATATCCTAGGAATGAACTTAAATGAACCAAAACTAGGAAGTGCTTCTCCTAGGGGTGAAACTTCAATTTATTAAGTGGGTCTCCTAAAACAAGAATATAACCTAAAAAACCCAAACTACGAAGCGCGTCTCCTAGGGGTGAAACTTCAATGATTAAAACTAGGAAGTGCATCTCCTAGGAATGAACCTAAATTACCAGGCTAGAAAGTGCGTCTTTTAGGAATGGAATTGAATGAGAAAAGCTAGGAAGTGTGTCTCCTACGAATGAACTTAAATGACCCAAGCTAGGAAGTGCGTCTCCTAGGGGTAAAATATCAATTTAGGTAGTGCGTCTCCTACACCAGAATATCACCTAAAAGACCCAGACTATGAAGTGCGTCTCCTAGGGATAAAACTTTAATGACTCAAACTAGGAAGTGTGTCTCCTAGGAGTGAAACTTGAATAACTCAAACTAGGAAGTGCATCTCCTAGGGGTGAAACTTGAATGAACCAGACTAGGAAGTGCGTCTCCTAGGATAAAACTCGAATGACTGAAAACTAGGAAGTGCGCCTCCTAGGGGTAAAATCTCAATTTAGGAAGTGCATGTCCTAATACACAATATAACCAAAAAGACCAAGACTAGGAAGTCCATCTCCTAGGGGAAAAACTTCAATGATTCAAACTAAGAAGTGCATCTCCTAGAGTTGGACTTAAATAACCAAAAACTAGGAAGTGCGTGTCCTAGTAGTGAAACTTCAATTTAGGAAGTGCATCTCCTAAAACAAGAATATAACCTGAAAACCCAGACTAGGAAGCACGTCTCCTAGTGGTGAAACTTCAATGATTCAAAGTACGAAGTGCTTCTCCTAGGAATGAACTGAAATGACGAAAGCTAGAAAGTGCGTCTCCTAGGAATGCGCTTAAATGAGAAAATCTAGGAAGTGCGCTTCATAGGAATGAACATAAATGATCAAAGCTAGAAAGTGTGTCTCCTAAGAATGGACTTAAATGAGAAAGCTAGGAAGTGCATCTCCTACGAATGAACTTAAATGACCCAAGCTAGGAAGTACGTCTCTTAGGGGTAAAATCTCAATTTAGGTAGTGCGTCTCCTACAACAAAATATCACTTAAAAGAACCAGACTAGGAAGTGCGTCTCCTAAGGATAAAACTTCAATGAGTCAAACTAGGAAGTGTGTCTCCTAGGATGAAACTTGAATAACTCAAACTAGGAAGTGCGTGTCCTAGGGGTGAAACTTGAATGAACCAGACTAGGAAGTGCGTCTCCAAGGATAAAACTCGAATGACTGAAAATTAGGAAGTGCATCGCCTAGGGATAAAATCTCAATTTAGGAAGTGCGTCTCCTAAACAAAATATAAACCGAAAGACCCAGACTAGGAAGTGCATCTCCTAGGTGCATAATTTCAATAATACAACTAAGAAGTGGATCTCCTAGGAATTGACTTAAATGACCCAAAACTAGGAAGTGCATCTCCTAGGGGTGAAACTTCAATTTAGGAAGTGCGTCTCCTAAAACAAGAATATAACCTGAAAAACCAAGACTAGGAAGCACGTCTCCTAGGGGTGAAACCTCAATTTAGGAAGTGCATCTCCTAAACAATATAACTTTGAAAAACCTAGACTAGGAAGTGCGTCTACTAGAGGTGAAACTTCCATGACTCAAACTAGGAAGTGCGTCTCCTAGGACTGAATTTAATTGACCAAACTCGGATGTGCGTCTCCTAAAAAATATAATCTGAAAGACCCCTACTAGGAAGTGTGTCTCCTAGTGGGTAAAACTTTAATGACTCTAACTAGGACGTGCTCTCCTAGGGATGATCTAAATGACCAACATTAGGAAGTGTATCTCCTAAGATAAAAAATATAATTTGAAAAACTCAGCCTAGGAACCGCATCCCCTAGGGGTAAAATCTCAATTTAGGAAGTGAGTCTCCTAAAACAAAACATACTTGAAAGGCCCAAACGAGGAAGTGCTTCTCCTACAGGTGATGGTGTAATCTTCTCAATAGCCTTTGCTTAAGTAGAACTGGGGCATTATACCTGAAAAATTCAAGCTTTGTTGTGAACATAGCCTTTATCCCTGTTTGAGACAAAAAAAACTTGTGAGTTTAAAACACGGTGGTTAGTTTGTGGCCTTGAACTTGAAGGCGGCTGCTTCTGCACTTGCCAAGATAACTTTGATTTCAACTTGGAGGACCTTGCCTGTTATTGACTACCTGTTTTCTTTCATCCTTTATAACAGAAAACACCTCTGTTCCATTCAATCCCGATACTCTCCATCTGTTGTATTTTGCATATGAATTGATGTTTACCGAACCTTTGCAGTTCACATGAATCCAAAGGATGTTGATTGTTATCAAATAAGTGCGCATACTACTTTTCCTTGACTTATGCCATTTTGATGTGCTTGCCAGACTCGACTTTGTCATTGGAAAGCTGGTAGAGAATTTTAATATCATTTCTCACTTGTTCGAATAAAATAGACTTAAGAAGAGACTTAAACAAATCAATGGGAACAACAGAAGGAGAAAAACGACAATAGATGGTATCTAACAATAAAATTGCAAGTAGAACTTATCAGATGTGGATATCAACTCTAATGACCATGCCATGCACCTTTGGATTAAGTGGCCTAATCTCTCAAGCAAGTCTAATATTCACCTCTTGTTGTACTTCTTCACTATGAAACTGGGCCTCAGGGCTTCAATTATCCTATTGGATCCACAATCTTTAGTTGACTTGTGGTGCCCTGGAGGATTTTCACCATCAAGCCTCTCTTATTTTGCTCTTTTCTCACTTCATCTTCTCCTTACGGTGCCCCTAAGGGTTTTCACCGATAAGACTCTCATTTTATCATTTTCTCTCATTCTGCTGAGAGCAAAAGTACTACCCATGATGTAGTAAGATCATACTTTCACCTGCACACTTAATTTGGCATCCCCCAAGATTGGTTAGAAGATATTTCTTTGGACCGTAATGTAGGCTTTAGGGAAGGGTTAGAAAGAAAAGGTGGCATAAAGGCTCAAAATAATTTAAGATGCAAATGGTTCAAAATTATAACTTTTAGAATCAGGCATTTTGGTAAAATTTAAACTTCTGCCCCAGTTTGTTGGAGTTTGGGGAAATATGTTTTTGAATTTTTGATTTGATGGGATTTCTATGAAAAACGGCCCCACTCTGGTCTTCGGAGGTAATGAAATATTTAATTTGGTGTGACCGAATCGTAAGGCTGCCTACATATCTTGTGGTGACAAGAAGCAGGTCGAATGCAGTTCAAACGACAAAGTTGTTTTCTAATTATTTTTTCTTTTCCGAATCTATTTTTTTTTCTTTTCCTTTTTTTTCTTTTTTTTTTCTCTTCCCCCCATTGTTTGGGTAGCAGAATAAAATACCTTCGTCATACCAAACATAAAAGTGCTAAGTACAAAAATGCAAATGAAGATAAGAAAACAAATCACACATAGTATCTATTGCTGGCATCAACACAAACAAAAAGTACCAATGGGCATTACCTTTGTCCCAATGAATGGACATTGCCAGTTCGAGGCAGATTGACTCAACCTTATCTCCATGTGGAAGAATGCATTGCAGCAATGACTGATTTCTTCAAACTGCTTGAGAGATATTTCCTTGTTGTATGCTCTCATCAACCACTTGAATTTCCAGACTAACTGCCTCAGTGTCACTCAATTCAAAGATTAGGTCATCTTAGAATGCGTGAATATTAATTGTTTTCTCAAAAACATATCTTTTTATGACATTAAATATTGTGCCGTTGCTTCATGAGTAGACTAATTTTCAAGATCAGTCTAAGAATTATGCGTGCATGTCATGCCACTAGAGTCAGTATAAAAAGAACTATAAAAGAAAAAGTGACCTAAACAAAACTAACTAGAACTAACAGAAAACAGGAGATTGCATTAGACAGATGGTGAACAGGGTTTGAACAAAACTAGCAAAATGGACATGGGTTACAACCATGGAACAATCCTAGATAATACTAGATAAGTTACTACAATAAAACAAACTAGGAAAAAAAAGAAGAAGAGTTTGAGCCATAAGTCAATATCCGCATTACAATCCTGAAAGAACCCAGACAATAGAAATGACAACAAAATAAACTACCAAAACTCATCCTTGGCTAGCCATGAAAAGAGTGTCTTTCCAATCACCAGCTCGACATCTTAGCCACTAGAATGCGCATCAAAATTACCGGGACCTTCACCAATTTCAATATTATTAGCTGCAGTCTGTAAGTTCCAAAGAGGATTCTCATACTCCGTGTTACCATGCACCATCCCCACAAAGCGTGCATCATCATGCACTAGTAAAGGATTTTATGCAATGTTTGGGGTGTCACTGTCCGGGATCACTATTATCCCTTCTTGAATCATTCTTTCTATCTCATTTTTCAAAGAACGACAATCTTCAATGCTATTCCCTTGGACATTAGAGTGATGCATGCATCGCACAGTAGGATCAAAACCTTTTGCATATGGGTCTGGAGTATAGCCAAGGAGCGGCTCAATCAGGCCAGATTGTTTCAACTTTTCCAACAAACTTGTGTAGGATTCTCCGATTGGAGTGAAACAATTTCTTTGCCTTTGTTCCCAGATATGCCCCTATTTCCTTGGGTTTTTGGGTGCTCAGAAATGTTGTGAAGGCGAAAGAGAATTATGCGGTGCTGGTGCTGACCAAATGGTTGAACAAATGACTGGATGTTGTTTGGAGGATAATGCTGAGGTGGATTATGTAGAGGTCGGGGATAGGGTTGGGGTTAGAATCGAGGTCAAGGCTGAGTATATTGGTGAGATAGACCAGTTAGGCCAAGTTGTGATCTTAATATAGCCATGGCGATATCATCATGTTTCTTCTGACCCGGCAGATATGTCGTTCTGAATTGCCTATGTTGTAGCTTTTATGGCAGAATAGCTCATGATCTTGCTTGACTTCAATCCCTCTTCCACCATTTCTCCCATATTTACCACATCATTAAAAGGCTTACCAATGGCTTAGATCAAATCACCGAAGTAAGTAGGATCCAGGGCTTGAAGAAAGTATTGAACCATCTTATTTTCTTCCATTAGAGGATTGACCCGTGCAACTTGCTCTGTCCATCTAAAACCATATTCCCTGAAACTTTCAGTGGGTTTCTTCTCTATCTTGGTTAGGGATAGGCGATCTGGGACAATGTTTAAGTTGTACTAAAAATGCCGAGCAAAGGCCTAAGCCAAATCATCCCATGTGTACCACCTGCTGGCATCGTGGCGGGTGTACCATTCTAAAACTGCTCCACTCAGACTCTGGATGAAATAGGCATCAATAATTTTTCTTTTCCCACGGCGCCTCTCATTTTATTGCAATAACCTCTTAGATTGGCTACAGGATCCCCATATCTGTCATACAAGTCAAACTTGGGCATCTTGAACCCGGCAGGCAGTTGAACATCAGGGAACAAACATAAATCCTTATAAGCCACACTAACCTGGTTTCCTATACCTTGTATATTTCTCAATGATTCTCTAGACTCTTTACCTTCCTAAATATCTCGTCCTGCTCTGCATTCTTTGGTGGTTTCTCAGTTTCAACATAAGGCTGAAGGTGGGGAGTGTAGGAGAAAGGATATGGGACTTTGAAGGTGGGTTCTGGGGCATGGTATTGGCTATCTGGAACTAGGAATGTGGTTGTTTTAGTTGGTGGATCATGGAAAGTTTGGGAGGAAGTTCCTTGTTAATTATGGTAAGCAGTAAGGCCTGGTGCATTTTGAGGGGAAAGATCAACAGTATTGGGCATCTGGGCTTGGGACAGTGGTGGAATGGAGGCATGGTTTTCTGTATAGTTGGTAGGAAATGATGGTGGAGGATGCCCCCTGATCCAAGCCTGATACTTTTCTACCATTTGCTGTTTCAACTTTGGACCTCCTCTTTCAATTTAGATTCCAACTTCTCGATCTCCCTCGATGGGTTAACAACTCTTGTGTCCAAGTCTTTGCTAGCCATGGCTACATTGCTCTTTGATCTGATGTTGTATGGACAAATAACTGAAGTACATCAGATTAACCATCCTCTGTTATATTGAAAGTAACAAAGAGGAACAAAATAAAGCCAACATGTTAGCATTGGGACATTTATCAGTTAAAAATATCACATTGTGTGAAATGCTCCTAGTCACAGTTAAAGGTTCTAGAATGGCTTCGAGGGTACGAAGGTCACATGGCATCATCTCAGTTTCACTCTTCTTGCCCCATTTCCTTCTTCATTTTCCTTTATAACATTTCCTCTCATTTCTCACGTCCCACACTTTATTCTTTTTTTGACATTTCTTTTTTTCTTTTTTCTTTTTTTTATTTTTTTATTAATGATTCGATCGAATTCTATGCAGGTTGCCTACGTATCATGTCCCTCATGAATCAGATCAAGCATAGTTCTAGAAAAAGTAATGGAAAAATAAACTAAAAATAAAAATCTTTTTGTATTTTTCATTTATAAAATTTTTTGCTTTTTCAAATACAAAATAGGAAGTACTATAATAAAATATTCGACAATCTTAACTAGAATGGTCCTGGGTATTTATCATGCTCAAACTCTAGAAAATTGCTCCATACCTGAATGGAAAAATAAGATCAAATAGAGTTAGTGTGAGACGACCCGGCCGGTCCTCTTTGGAATTTATTCCCCATTTCTCCATTTTCTGCTTCTCCTAAGTTCATTTCTGCTATTTTGGTTTGCCGGGATGATCGTAATAGAATTCGGAGTGTTTTGGGACACTAAGTCCCTAAATGAGAGCTTATGTGTTGGAAATGGTCCGTAATTAGAATAGTGTCAAGACAACCTCGGAATGGAAAATCAATGATTCTGTTAGCTCCGTTAGGTTATTTCGGGTGGGTAGCATGTTTGGACTGTATTTTGGATGTCCCAAGCTCAATTAGGCTATGAATGGCGAAAGTTAGAAATTTGAAGTTCCGGTCCGATAGTGAATTTTTGATTCGAGGGTCGGAATGGAATTCCGAGAGTTGTAGAGGTTTTGTTAGATGATTTAGGATATGCATGCAAATTTTCAGGTCATTCGGACGTGTTTTGGATAGGATTTGAGTCGAAAGCGAGTTTGGCAAAGTTTTGAAATTTCTAAGTCCAAATCATTGCTTAATTCGTGTTTCCGGCGGTTTTTTAGGTGGCTTAAGGTTTGGTACAAGTTCAAATGATGTTGTGGGATATGTTCGTAGGTTTGGTTGAGGTCCCGAGGGCCTCGGGTGTGTTTCGTATGCTCAATGGAGAAATTCTGGAACTTAAAGTGTTACAGATTTCTGCCATTTGTGTTGCAGACAAATCCTTCTATGCGATCGCATAGAGTCCTTAGATTTGGGCCTGCTTTCCTTCAATGCGATTGCATTAAACCTTCTTCGATCGCATACCTTTGTTCCCTCATACACTGCGATCAAATCCCCTTACCCGTGTTCGCATAGAGTAATTTAGGATCTGGGCATCAAGGCCAATTTCTTATACGTGATCGCATAGCCTTGAATGCGATCGATATCCCCGTTTGGTTCTTCCATGCGATCGCACTCCTTTGGATGCATTCGCATAGTTCATTTTCACGATCTTCATAATTCCTTCTACGCGATCACATTCCATTTTACGCAATCGCGTAGAGCAAATCACTTGGTAGAATATAAACATTTCAAAACAAACTTTTCTTCCATTCTTACCAAAACTCAAGGTTAGAGAGCTCGGATTGGGGAGTAATTTCGAAGGATTTTCAAAGGAAATCACTGGGTAACGATTCTCTACTCTTCTCCGACTAAAACCCATTAATCTAATCTCAAATCCAACCTTCAATTTCGATTTTTGAATGAAAATTGGGTATAGTTATTAGACCTAACTATACCGATGATGCCTTGGGGTTTCTGGAGGATTGTCATCGCATTTTTTGCACTATGGGTATCACTGCTTCTAGTGTTGTCTCTTTTGCAGCTTTCCAGCTTTGGGGAGCTGCCTATGACTGGTGGCACACCTTTGAGTTAGACAGTCCGAATGAGGCTGCCTCCTTTACTTGGACTCAGTTCTGAGATATGTTTCAGATGGAGTTTGTTCTCCATAGCCTCCGAGATGCATGGCGTGCGGAGTTTGAGCACTTGCGCCAGAGCTCTATGACTCTCTCAGAGTATGACATTCGTTTGTACGAGATTGGCCAGGCATGCGCCTGCTTTGGTGGCTACAGTTTGTGAGAGGGTTCGCAGGTTTATTGAGGGTCTTATTCCTTCCATCAGATCTGGCATGGCGCGAGAGTTGGAGATTGATATACCCTATGAGCAGGTGGTGAGTATAGCCAGGAGGATAGAGGGTATGCATGCCAGGGAGCGAGAGGAGAGAGGCCAAGAGGCCTCGAGAGTCTGGTCATTTTTCTGGTACCCGTACTTCAGGAGCAGGACGTCATGATATGGGCTATATGGGTCGCCCAGTTCACTCAGCTGTTCCTTCACCCAGCAGTACTCCAGCTCCTCCCAGATCTCAGGAGCCTTATTATGCACCCCCGATTTCTAGTGTGCCTCATGCGTAGGGAACCTCCAGAGGTCAGTCCAGCAGGGGTGGATCTAGTCAGTCACAGCCGCCGCTCCCTCCTAGAGCTTGTTATGAGTGTGGGGATACCCTCCACTTGGTTAGAGAGTGCCCTAGACAAGGTAGGTGTTTGCCTTCTCAGACTCCACAGCCCCAGCATGCTCCAGAGGTAGGTGACCGCATGCCATTGTTCCAGCTCCAGCAGCCACCCCACCTTCCCAGCCAGCCATAGGCGGAGATCGGGGAGACAGAGGTCGCCCTCGAGGTAGTAGCAGAGAGGCATCGGTTATATTCGATCCAGGCTCTACTTATTCATATGTGTCATCTTATTTTGCTCCGCATTTGGGTATTACCCCGAGAGGCTTTGAGCTCTTCTGTTTATGTTTCCACTCACGTGGGAGATTCTCTTGTTGTTGACCGTGTGTATTGGTCGTGTTTGGTTACTATTCATGGTTTTATGACCAGGGCTGTTCTTTTATTACTTGATATGGTCGATTTTGATATTATCTTGGGCATGGACTGGTTGTCGCCCCATTATGTTATTATTGATTGTCACGTTAAGACCGTGACGCTGGCTATGCCAGTTATTCCTCATATTGAGTGGAGTGGTACTTTTGATCACACTCCCAGTAGAGTTATCTTTTCTTAAAGCTAAGCGTATGGTTGAGAAGGGGTGTGCTACGTATTTAGCCTATGTGAGAGATTTTAGTGCTGATACCCCTTCTATTGACTCTGTCCTAGTAGTACGGGATTTTCCCGATGTGTTCCCAGCTGATCTTCCTGCCATGCCGCCTGATCGGGACATTGATTTTGGTATTGATTTGTTTCCGGGCACTCAACCCATATCTATTCCTCTTTACCGCATGGATCCTCCTGAGTTGAAAGAGTTGAAGGATCAGTTGCAGGAATTCCTTGATAAGGGTTTTATTCGACCCAGTGTTTCACCATGGGGTGCTCCAGTATTGTTCGTGAAGAAAAAGGATGGTTCTATGCGTATGTGTATCGATTATCGTCAGTTGAACAAAGTTACAGTGAAGAACCGATATCCTTTGCCTCGTATTGATGATCTACTTGACCAGCTTCAGGGCGCACATGTGTTTTCTAAGATTGATTTGCGCTCAGGCTATCACCAGCTAAAGCTTCGGGAGCCGGATATCCCGAAGACTTCTTTCAGGACTCGGTATGGTCATTATGAGTTCCAGGTCATGTCATATGGGTTGACTAGCGCCCCAGCAGCTTTTATGCATTTGATGCACAGTGTATTCAGGCCCTATCTCAACTTATTTGTCATTGTTTTCATAGATGATATTCTTGTATATTCCCAGAGCTGGGAAGATCATGAGCAGCACCTGAAGATAGTGCTTCAGACGCTGAGAGAAAAGAAATTATATGCGATGTTTTCAAAATGTGAGTTTTGGTTGAGTTTCGTGGCATTTCTAGGCCACGTGGTAACGAGTGAGGGAATTCGGGTACATCTGAAGAAGGTGGAGGCCATGCAAAGTTGGCCCAGGCCCTCCTCAGCTACAAAGATCCGCAGTTTCCTTGGCCTGGCAGGGTATTACCGCCGTTTTGTGGAGGGGTTTTCGTCGATTGCAGCTCCTATGACTAGATTGACCTAGAAGGGTGATCCTTTTCAGTGGTCGGACGAGTGTGAGGCGAGCTTCCAAAAGCTCCAGGCGGCTTTTACTTCAGCCCTTATTTTGATTTTGCCTACTGGTTCAGGGTCCTATACGGTTTATTGTGATGCCTCACGAGTTGGACTTGGAGCGGTGTTGATGCAGGACGGTAGGGTGATTTCCTACGCGTCTAGAAAGTTGAAGGTGCATGAAAAGAATTATCATGTCCACGACCTTGAGTTAGCTGCTGTTGTTCATGCCTTAAAGATCTGACGTCATTATTTATATGGTGTGCCTTGTGAGATTTATACTGATCATTGGAGTTTGCAACACTTATTCAAGCAGAAGGATCTGAACTTGCGCCAGAGGATATGGTTGGGGCTACTAAAGGATTATGATATTACTATTCTTTATCACCCAGGCAAGGACAATGTGGTGGCCGATGCCTTGAGTCGCCAGAAGGAGAGGTTGGGGAGTTTGGCATATCTACCAGCTTTAGAGAGACCTATGGCGATGGATGTTTACGCCTTAGCCAGACAGCTTGTGAGGTTGGACCTTTCGGAGCCCAGTCGGGTAGTAGCCTCTGTGGTTTCTCGGTCTTCATTGTTTGATCGTATTAGAGAGCGATAATATAATGATCCTCATTTGCTTGTCCTTAGGTATACAGTTCAGCATGGCGATGCTAGGGATGTGACGATTGGAGATGACGGGGTATTGAGGATGCATGGTCTGAGTGCCCGATGTTGATGGTATTCCTGAGTTGATATTGATTCCGGAGTGGAAATGGGAGAATATCACCATGATTTTTTTACTGGCCTCCATCTGATGGCGAGGAACTTTGATTCTATTTGGGTTGTTGTGGATCGGCTGACCAAGTCCTCTCATTTCATTCCAGTGTGCACTTCATACTCCGTGGAGCGGTTAGCGGGGATTTATTTCAGGGAGATTGTCCTCCTGCATGGTATTCCAGTTTCTATCATCTCAGACAGGGGTTCAAAGTTTATATCACGGTTCTGGAGTGCCGTCCAGCATGAGTTGGGTACTCGGGTGACTATGAGCACAACCTTTCACCCTCAGACGGACGGACAGTCCGAGCGCACTATTCAGATTCTTGAGGATGTGCTTCATACGTGCGAGATTGAGTTTAGAGGGGCTTGGGATCAGTTCTTATTGGCGGAGTTTGCATACAACAACAATTGTCAGTCAAATATTCAGATGGCGCCTAATGAGGCCTTATACGGTAGGAGATGCAGATCCCCAATAGGTTGGTTCGAGCTGGGCTTGGCCAGGTTATTTGGCACTGATTTGGTTCAGGATGCAATAGAGAAGGTTAAGGTGATTCAGGATAGACTCCGTGCGGCTTAGTCCAGTCATAAGAGTTATGCGGACCGGAAGGTTCATGATGTTTCATTTATGGTTGGTGAACGGGTTTTACTTAGGGTCTCGCCTATGAAAGGCATCATGAGGTTGGAAAGAATGGAAAGTTGAGCCCTAGGTACATTGGTCCATTTGAGATTTTGAAGCAGGTTGGGAAGGTTGCTTATGAGCTTGCTTTACCTCCCAGTTTAGCCGTGGTTCATCCAGTATTTCATGTTTCGATGCCTCAGAGGTATCACGGTGACCCGTCTCACGTGTTGGAGTTCACTCCAGTCCAGTTGGACAATGAATTGTCCTATGTTGAGGAGCCAGTGGCAATATTGGATAGACAAGTTCGAAAGCTCAGGTCAAAGGATATAGCTTCAGTAAAGGTGCAGTGGCCGGGTCAGCCGGCAAGGGAGGCAAATTGGGAGACCGAGCGGGATATGCGGGGTCGATACCCTCATCTTTTTGCTAATTCAAGTATGTTTTCTATGCTCGTTCGAGGACGAATGAATGTTTAAGTGTGGGAGGATGTGATAACCCGGCCGGTCGTCTTTGGAATTTATGCCCCATTTCCCCATTTTCTGCTTCCCCTAAGTTCATTTCCACTATTTTGGTTTGCCGGGATGTTCGATAATAGAATTTAGAGTGTTTTGGGACACTTAATCCATAAATGAGAGCGTAAGTGTTGGAAATGGTCTACAATCAGAACAATGTCAAGACAACCTTAGAGTGGAAAATCGATGGTTCCGTTAGCTGTGTTAGGTGATTTTTTGGTGGGGAGCGTGTTCGGAATGTATTTTGGACGTCCGAAGCTCAATTAGGCTATGAATGCCGAAAGTTAGAAATTTGAAGTTCTGTTCCGATAGTGAATTTTTGATCCGAGGGTTAGAATAGGATTCCAAGAGTTGCAACGGCTTTTTTAGGTAATTTAGGATATGTATGCAAACTATCAGGTCATTCGGACGTGTTTTGGATAGGATTTGAGTCGAAAGCGAGTTTGGTTAAGTTTTGAAATTTCTAAGTCCAAATCATTGCTTAATTCGTGTTTCCGACGGTATTTAGGTGGTTTAATTTTGGTACAAGTCTAATTGATGTTTTGGGATATGCTCGTAGGGTTGGTTGAGGTCCCGAGGGCCTCGGGTGTGTCTCGTACGCTCAACGGAGAAATTCTGGAACTTAAAGTGTTACAGATTTCTGCCATTAGTGTTGCAGACAAATCCTTCTATGTGATCGCATAGAGTCCTTAAAGCTGGGCCTGCTTTCCTTCAATGCGATTGCATTAAACCTTCAGCGATCGCATACCTTTGTTCCCTCATACACTGTGATCAAATCCCCTTACCCGTGATCGCATAGAGTAATTTAGGATCTGGGCATCAAGGCCAATTTCTTATACGCGATCGCATAGCCTTGAATGCGATCGCATATCTTGGTTCTTCCATGCGATCGCACTCCTTTGGATGCATTCTCATAGTTCATTTTCACGACCTTCATAATTCCTTCTACGTGATCGCATTCCATTTTACGCGATCGCGTAGAGCAAATCACTTGGTAGAATATAAACATTTCAAAACGACCCTTTCTTCCATTTTTACCAAAACTCAAGGTTAGAGAGCTCGGATTGGGGAGTAATTTCGAAGGCTTTTCAAAGGAAATCACTGGGTAACGATTCTCTACTCTTCTACGACTAAAACGCATTAATCTTAACTCATATCCAACCTTCAATTTTGATTTTGAATGAAAATTGGTGTAAAGTTATTAGACCTAACTTTGATGATTTGAAGGGGAATTTGACTTCCGATTTGGGAGATTGTTGTATGGTTTGACTCGTGAGAGTACGAGGTTTCTGAAAATGTGAAAATTATTCGATTCTGAGACATTGTCCTGAGGGGCATTTTGGTCATTTTACCTATTTTCGCTCCTTAGCTTTAATTTTAACAGTGTAATAAGTTACTTTCGATGTTATTTATGTTATGTAATTGGTTTGAGTAGATTTGGGCCACTCGGAGTCGGATACTAGTGGCAAGGGCATTGTTTCTTAGCGATTTTGTACCAATTCGAGGTAAGTGGCTTGTGTGGGGGATCTCTCCCCTTAGGATATATTAATTGTTCTTTTAAGTCCTTGTGCGCGAGGTGAAGGGCGTGTACTTGTGCTAATTTTTGAAAATTCACCTTACTTGACTTATTTAGACTGTGTTTCTTCGTGTATTTAATTGTTAAAAAATGTGATTTCACTTGCTTAGCTTAGGAAAAGCATGTAAGTAATTTATTTGCTCTATCTCAGTAAATTGAAAATACCTGTCCTCTTTGTGAGCATCCTAGGCATATACCTTTACATTGTTTCTATATTTGGATTCTTTCTGTTAATTATTGACTTTTTGTGAAGTCTTTACGTTTGGGACTACGGGTTATATTCCCGGGAGATCCCCCTGTTATTGGTATGTTGGACTACGGGTTCCATTCCCAAGAGATCCTCTGATTCTGGCATGACGGACTACGGGTTCAATTCCGGGAGATCCTCTGATATTGATATAAAGGATTGCGGGTTCAATATCCAGGAGATCCTCTGTTATTGGTACAAAGGACTACGGGTTCAATTCCCGGAGATCCTCTGTTAATTGTATAAAGAACTGCGGGTTAAATTCCCAGAGATCCTCTGATATTGGTATGAAGGATTGCGGGTTCAATTCCCGGAGATCCTCGGATATTGATAAGGAGGACTGCGGGTTCGATTCCCGGAGCTCCATGTAGAGATCATGACTGTAGTGTGATTTGCTTTGTGTTTGTAGTTTGTACTTGTAGCCGCTATGTTTTTAGTTACTGTCTTTTTAGATATTCAGATTTATTTCATTATCTATGGTTTATTGTTTTTTACATTATTTCTTATGTTCTCCTCAGTAGGGCCTCGACCTTCCTCGTCACCACTATATCGAGGTTAGGCTTGGCACTTACTGAGTACCGCTGTGTTGTACTCATGCTACTCTTCTGCACACTTTTGTTGTACGGATCCAGGTACATCTAATCAAGCGCGCTATTAGGGATTCAGAGTTGCTTTGGAGGCTTGAGGTATGCATCTGCCGCGTCCGTAGAGCCGACGAGCCTTCCTCTATTCTACCTGTAGTTTATAGTTTTCTTTCGAATTCTCATTTGATTTAGGTACTTCGGGATGTTAGAGAACTGTAGTATGTTTACACTTAGCATGTGTTGCCCGTGGGTTTTCGGGTCTTGGAGGGTTTTATGTAAAATCATTTTGGATTTTCTATTTTCAAATTTTTGTCTTTTCTTGAATAGGTTGTGAAAGAGAAGTATAACTAGGCCCTATTTGCTACATTTCTCACCCTTCCTTCCCAAATATCGGTCAGCCAAATGGCCTTTTTACCCTCAAAGATGCAACATGTATCACATAGAGATGATTGAATGTCTTAATGGACCACATACCCATTTTGACATAATTTGGATAGATGTTCCTACAATAGGACACTGTGCCTAGAACCGAACCCTAATAGGTTTAAATGATATGATGCACATAAGCATAACCTAAAGGCTGACCTACGGTTGAGGTTCAATAGATAAGGCAATTTGGAGTGGCACGTGCTTGATGGCGGCTGCTCTAGCTGTCCGTCCATTCCACGCTCCCATGCCACCCCCTAATGACACGGGTGACTCACAAAAAGGCCGTGTACGCTCAAACGTACTCCAGAAGACTTGTTGCAAAATGAAGACCCATGATTATGCAAATGATGATAATTTATAAAGCAGTAAGAAAAAACTGTAAACAAATAAGCAACTAGCAAATAATAAAAGACATAAACAAAATCAAAATCAAAATTGTTATGAAATAATATAAAAGACAAGAACAATAATGCAAGAACAAGAGCAAATAGAGAGAAGAGTAGAGAGAGTTCTTCTTATTGATACTTAGAGAATGTTAGGAGTTATTTACAATGGTAGAAGACCCTTTATTTATAGGGAGGGGGATGATTTATCTACCAAGAATAGAACTCTAGAATCTCTCTAATTATAGACATTCACCTTAAATAGGAGATTTCATAACACTCCCCCTTGAATGTCTATTCAACAATGTGCCTCGTTAAAACCTTAAAACCAAAACCCAATGGGAAAAATTAAAGAAAGGAAAAAGAGTACACATGTTTGAATATGCGCCTATTGGTTTCCTCGTTAAAAACCTCGCAAGGAAAACCCGGTGGGACAAAACCTTGTAAGGGAAAAAGAGTGCAACGCGCATTAACTCCCCCTAATGAGTACATCAATTTATATCCTTGAGCATTTGCATTCCAATCTTGTGCATCATCTTCAAAACAATCTTTGATAGAGATTTGATAAATAAATCAACCATATTGACTTGAATAAATATTCCGCACCTTGAAATCATCATTCTTGATAGATATGAACATCTTCATATAATGTCGTGGAATAACTCTTCAATATCTCCATAGATGCATTCTCAATGCCATCATGCTTATAGTTATAGCAAGATACATATGTACACAAATTGTACTAAGGATGTGGTACTTCAGGACCACGAATTGCATATGCTTCAAGTAACTTAAATCTTTCAAGTTAAGTCATATAAGCCATATAATAGACTCTAGATGCATATCAAGCTTTCCATGTCAAATAAGATATCGAAAACTGATTATACATACCTTTGACTTTATACTTTCAAGCATTTGAACTATAGGTTCAAAACTACCTGTCTTTCATATGGAATCAATTCTTCTTGAATTGTATCTCTTCCATTTAGTTACTTTCTTTATGTCAGCAAATGCGTATAGCATGCTTTGCAATATGTTGCAATTGAATTATCCCTTTTATGAACTTCAGGTTCATATCATGATATTCGGGGATATACATATACAAATGATAATTCATCCCATGTAACCTTTTCTCAAGTGTTTATCATGTCTCCCCCTCATGTTAGAAAAGCTAACTTGTTTCCTCAACTTTGGGAAATCATCTTTGTGCATTATTATGTCAATATACACGCCACATTAATACTAAGATGAAATTATTTGGTTCCTGACCTTGAACCACTTGTGAGGGGAGAATATACTCTCGTATACAACGTATATCAAATTGATATATATAACTTTGTTCTCATAAGAAACGGTTTAGCTATTAAGTGGAAGCACTCAATAATTATCTTGCTAAACCAATTTTGATATAAACCAACTTATCAAGATGAACTATCTTGAGTAGAGAATCTGGAAATTATGCTCGAAGTTAGATTACTGAGCAATTTACCTCTCAAGCACCGGCCAGGCTGCGGGTTAATAACAATTGCGCATGTAACCATTTCATAGATGCATCATATGTGGTATACATGGCAGGTGAATGGGCCCATATTCACCTTTGATATTTCCAGAATTTATGGGCTTCAACCCGAACTCTTTAGTTGGTCAGTTCATTAATGAGAACAAGTGATACAAGAGAATTCGTAAAGAACTTTCTAGTTCTTTAATATTCACCTATGTGAATTTGCACATCATACTCAAAATGAGATGGCTAATACGAATGCTAACTGAACAAATTATCAATATTGGTAAACTTCAAATTTACACCATGACATGTGCACTTAATAAACTTCAGGTTTATTATGACATGGGTTTTTATACCAATAGATATCCACTTTATTGTGGCATTCTTTCGTTTGTGTAGTACAAACTGGAGAACAAGGCGGGTAGCTTTTCATATGCAAATTACCCCACTACAAGTTGTAGTAATAGGAGATATCAAAGCCTTCCTTTTATAGTCTCAATATAATCAATCGCTTTCGCGTGTACTTTGGAAACTGAATAAGTTTCTTTGAGACTTACTACAGCACAATACTCAATTGTGTTTCTCCAACATAGTAATAATTGGCTCTTCTAGAGCTCTCAATTAATTTTGTACTACCACAGATTCATCAACATCCATGTGGTGAATATCTTTCTTAAAGAGAAAGTTATACCATTATGGTCATGTCAAACTTATATGCAAGATATGTTTCTTGCATTATCGTTGTCCTTTAATAGTCATATTTCCAAAATACTTTGGCGTACAATAGGTACGTGACCAACGATCATTCATGCCATATATCATCTCAAACCTCCTTCTAGGGGTGAGTGTGGTATCATCTCCAACCTCCTTCTAGGGGTGAGTGTGGTATATTTAATACCAATTTCATGTTCATATTCTTCCAATAATGAATATGTATTCGTGAATCAGATGTTGTCACATTCACTTCGGGGATATGTGATTTTGTTATCCTTTTCAAATCTATAAATGCGTCAGGCATTTGATTTGCTATTCTTTGCAAATGGATAATCTTTTGTGCCTCTTTCACAAATAGAGGTATGTGGATCAAGATGAGATAATGATGCATTTTTCCACAAAATTTCCCGTTTGGTTTCACCAACTTCTCCCCCTAATTTTGGGAAAAGCGTCTCATCAAATTGACAGTCTGCAAATCGTGCAGTGAACAAATCTCCTGTCAATGTTTCGAGGTAGCGAATAATGGAGGGCGATTCAACCTCAACATATATTCCTAACCTTCTTTGCAGACCCATTTTGGTGCGGGATGGCGGTGCTACAGGCACATATACTGCTCATCCAAAGATTCTTAAATGGGATATATTAGGTTCATGACCCAAAACCAATTGCAACGGGGAATATTTGTGTCAATTCGTCAGTCAGAGACGAACTAGCATTGCTGTATGCAAAATGGCGTGACCCCAAACCAAAGTGGGCAGCCGACGTACTAGCATTGCAGCATGCAAAATGGCGTGAACCCAAACCGAAATGGGCAGCCTCGTTTTCATGAAGAATTCAAGATTATTCTCATCTATTGTCTCAATATGATATCCATTTTGAATGATATCTTTAAAACTCAACAAGTTCCTTTTAGACTTGGAGGAGAACATTGCGATTGATATCATTAAAACTCAACAAGTTCTTCTTAGACTTGGAGGAGAATATTGCATTCTCTAAGATAAACGTCGTGCCTTTGGGCAGAGTTACAGTTGCTCTTCCGGAGCCTTCAATCAATTTTACTTCCCATGGTTTGACATATAAAAGAAAAACACGAACATAAGAATAAACAAGTTCAGTTCGTTTGTGTCACATAATATTTTCAAAATCTGCTGATGTCAGTTGACTAAATAAATCAGATAGTCGATTAAATGTTTTCCATAATCGATTACTATGCAGTTTGAAAATTTCAGTTTAAGCATTTTCATAAAACAATCGATTGTTAAACACACACAATCGATTGTTGAGCATTGACAATCGATTGTTAAACATAGACAATCGATTGTTGACAATTTTTGAAAAATTCCAGATCACACTGTTTTAAGACAATCGATTGTTAAATATAGACAATCGATTGTTGGCTATTTTGAAAATTTCCAGAGCACACTGTTTTAAGACAATCGATTGTTAAGCATAGACAATCGATTGTTGACTATTTTGAAAAATTCCAGATTACACTGTCTACTGACAATCGATTGTTAGACATAGACAATCGATTGTGGATGATTTTTGAAAAATTCCAGATTACACTGTCTAATGACAATCGATTGTTAGACATAGACAATCGATTGTGGATGATTTTTGAAAAATTCCAGATTACACTGTCTTAACGACAATCGATTGTTAGACAAAGACAATCGATTGTGGATGATTTTTGAAAAATTCCAGATTAAACTGTCTCAACGACAATCGATTGTTAGACAAAGACAATCGATTGTTGATCAATTATTTTTCAGCTTTAATGCGAAAATAGTAGATAATCGACTAGTTTTTCAGGCTAGTCGATTACCCCTACTGGAAAATAAAAATTTTATTGATATTTGAGCATATTGAAGATATTCTAAAGAACTACTGCTAACATTGCATCATGAACTAACTAATACGAGCTAATACTAATGACTATTAGTTTATTCACTAACTAATACAAATAAGTAGAATAAAATCAAATAACTCCATCTTCTTTCATCACGGACCCATCGCCGATTAGGTGGTCTATTTTCCCCTCGGGTTGCTCAAAGAAGTCTGCCACATCCAGGTGGGTGATGTCCGAGGTTTCGTCATAGACAAAATTTGTTTCAGGGCCTTTTCTCTTTCGAGATGCTTGATAAAGATCAACCAAGTGTCTTGGTATACGGCAAGTCTTTGACCAGTGCCCTTTCCCACCGCAACGATAACATATAGTTTCTGAACCATTTGCCTTAGGATCTTCATGACCCCGTTTCTGCTTTCGACGGTTATCTCTCCTTGGGGGTTGACGGACTTCATTGGAATTTCTTCCTTGTCTACGTCCCTGGCTATGACCCCGTTTACGACCATGACCATGGTCCTTTTCATGTTTGGCATAATGAGAGTGCACCTTATCTGCTTCAGGTAGTGGTGTAGACCCAGTGGGTCGATTTTCATGATTTCTCATGAGCAGGTCATTATTTCGCTCAACCACTAGTAGAAGAGAAATCAGTTCAGAGTACTTTGTAAAGCCCTTCTCTCTGTACTGTTGTTGCAGTACTATATTGGAGGCATGAAACGTTGTAAACGTTTTCTCAAGCATATCATAATCGGAGATATTATCCCCGCATAGCTTCAATTTAGAAGTAATTCTGAACATTGCAGAATTATATTCAGAAACGGACTTAAAGTCCTGGAGCCTCAGATGAGCCCAATCATATCGTGCTTGTGGCAGAGTGACCAACTTCAGGTTGTCATATCTCTCCTTTAAGCCGTTCCACAAGATGAGTGGATCCTTGACGGTGAGATATTCAATCTTCAAACCTTCATCAAGGTGATGGCGCAAGAAAATCAAGGCCTTCGCACATTCTTGGGTGGATGCTTTTTCTCTATCTTTGAGTGTGTCTCCGAGACCCATAGCATCTAAGTGGATTTCAGCATCCAACACCCATGCCATATAGTTCTTGCCCGAAATTTCAAGGGCAACGAACTTTCTTTTCGTAATGTCAGACATAATCGAAATTTAAATTAGGAAGAGGGAAATACCTTAGATTTTTCGAGAATGGTTCTTGAGACGGTAGAGTCTCGTGCTGATAACGTGTTATGAAATAATATAAAAGACAAGAACAATAATGCAAGAACAAGAGCAAATAGACAGAAGAGTAGAGAGAGTTCTTCTTATTGATACTTAGAGAATGTTAGGAGTTATTTACAATGGTAGAAGACCCCTTTATTTATAGGGAGGGGGATGATTTATCTACCAAGAATAGAACTCTAGAATATCTCTAATTATAGACATTCACCTTAAATAGGAGATTTTATAACAAAAATAAGCAAACAAAACATAAAAATCTCAACCTAATATCCAAAAAGCCAACAAGATCAAATACTAGCTCGAACCTGCAACTCCCCAGCAGAGTCGCCAGGGATGTCACACCCCTTTTTAGAAACCTCACTAACCCTCTTAAAATAAATAAAAAGATTTTGTAAAGGTCGAAAAGGGTATTCAATTGAAAAGTGACAAAAATTGTGTTTAGAAGGAAATGACTCATAGTCGCTACCTGCATTTGATTTCGGTGTGCCAGGTCACTATTCTTTTAGAAAATAATAATTTTCCTTTCAAAACACTTTGAACTCTAAAACTAAATCTACACCAGAGATTTGGGTAAAGGGGTTCTATTGACTTGGGGAGAAGGTGTTAGGCACTCCCCAAGTCTCGTTAAATTCACGATTGCGTACTCGATCTAGTTGGCTTTTAAAACATTCAAACTGAGATAAAATCACACAAAAAAGAAATAAACTCACAAGAAGCTCGAGGTCGTCCGCACCTAATAAAATAAAAATAAAAGTAAAAATAAAATACTATTTTGCCTCCTCAAAGTGTTCTATCGCTGGCCTTCAAATACAAATACTTCGGGGCATACCCCGGATAAAAATATATACAAATTTCTCGGGGCATTCCCCGGATATATTCAACTAATGGAACGACCTTTTTGCCGCGAAATCACTAAAAATCCTAAGGCTTGTCTACCCAAGTGACCGGCCTAAGCGCTCCTAGCGATTCATTAAAAATAGATGAAACAAAGGAAAATCCCTTCAATATTCCAGCATTCTTTGACTTTATCAACATCAAAAGAAAAACAATTTTCCTTTTTAAGTAAACTAAATCCAAACTCTATTATAAACATATAATAGCTTTCGACCAATTTGCTTTACCAAGTCATGTTAGTTAGTTTATCATGCTTCATTTTTGAATTACCTATCTACACATGCAATCTAACCTTAGAATTACATTTTGGGGAGTAAGCAAGCAAAGTAATTCATGTAGGCATTTATCAAATGATTTTCAAGATAATAGGCAAACTAACACAAATAAACATATCTCAAAAGTTGAATGAAGTAGGAACCATAATCATATACATATACGAAGAGGAAAAAAAATGGACCTCAATAATTTATGCCCCTATAGTAGATGAGAACTTGATTACAGTAAACTCCGCCGAGTCGAATCTAACCGGAAAATGAAAAAAGGGGCCGAACCTACAACTCGGACATCGACTTCTTTATCAAACTCCACGATTTGAACACCAAAATTTCAGAATTCAAACTGAAGATGAAGCATATATTTTTTTTATTTTTTGAGATTTAAATTAATCTTATCAACTAAGCAAGGGCCTAAAAATGAAAGAAGAAACTGAGTTCTTTTTTTTTCTTTTGCGACCATCAGTTGGTGGTGGTTGACGTCTGCGATTGGTTCAAGTGGCTGAAGAAGATGGTAGAGTCGGGGCTGTTGATGGGCGTGCTGAGAGTGGTCGTCGTTTGAGTGAGGAAAAAAAGAAGGCTGCGGTTCTTGGTGTTAGGGTATGTTCAGAGGAAGTTCGCGTGGTCTCGTGGCCGCCGTTTTTCGGCGAGCTGCTGTGAGCGGAGCGGCAGCGGAACTGGAGTGGGGGAAGAGGCGACAGAGGTGAGTTTCTTTGGTGGAGATTAGGGGCAGGGACGACTGGTTCGTTCAGGGTGAAGGGAGCATAGGGTTTATGTTCTCCATTATTGTCTTGTTCCTCAGAAGATGAAGTCTAGGTTAGGCTTTTTTTGTCAAGGGTAAAGAAGGTTTGAGCCTTTTTGGGTTCAAATCTTATGGGCTGGACCACATAAAATAGCTGAAAATGAATTCTTCTAATTAAAATAAGACAAGTTAATACCAAAATTCACTCACATTTCCAAAGTTAATAATAAATAGCAAAATACTACTAGAATACTAGTAATTGACTTAAATAGAAAGATAAAAGATAAAAATTGAAAATATTTTTTTATTTTTTTTTTTGAATTTTATGTTCTACTATTAGACTAAAAATGAAAAATAGGCTAAATCCTATTAAAATAATAAATAAGTTATTATTTTTAAAAATAATACTTTTAAAAGTCGCGTTAGTCTAAAATTACGCCCTTAAATACATATATCCATATGTACGAGATCAAGTGGCCTTGAGGTATTGACTTCATTTTTGAGCTTGAATGAGGATCTGACTTGCTTTTCTTTTACACATGTATCACATACTTTGTAACCCTTGAAGCTTGACTTGGGCAGACCACAAACTAGCTTCTTCCTGACTACTTAGTTCAGCAACGTGAAGCTTACATGAGCCAGCCTCCCATGGCATAATTCAGCATCATCATGAAAAATACTTAGACAGTTGAGATCTCCAACCTACAGGGATTCAAAATCAGCAACATAGATATTTTTGTATCTTTTTGCCACTAGCACCACCTAACTAGTCACTAGATTTGTGACTGTACATATTTCCGACACAAATTCAACCTTGTCTTCCTAGTCACAAATCTGGGAACTCTTAGCAAGCTGTTCTTCAATCCGTTCACATAGTACACATTTTCGATTGAGTGAGAGAGATATTTCACAATCCTTCCAACACCCAGAATATATCCTTTCTTGATTTAAGTGAAAGGAAATCATCTGTACTTCCAACCATACGCTTTGAGCAACCGCTATCCATGTACCATTGTAGGGTGCTCCCTTTCACTATTCATTGCATAAAAAACTCAGGAGTTAGACTTAGGAACCCAAACGAGTTTTGGTCAGTTGTAATGAGGAAAAGGGTGACTGAGTGTTCTTTTGGTCCAAGCAGACATTATATGTTTTTTATGTGAAGGACCAGATTCCCTAGCAGTAGTTATTTTTTCAGCAAATAGTTGTTTTTCTATTGAGATTGGCATCTGGACTTACAAGTTTCCTTAAAGTTCCCAATATTGCCACAGTGAGTGCAAAGCCAATTGTCAAGTACAGAAACGTACTTGTTGTGAGGGTTATAAGGAAATCTTTTCCTTTTGAAGCCGATTCCCTGCATGTTTCCCCCATTTTTGGTGTACATGATAGAGATAGCATCAGAGAACCAGGTACACTTAAGTGATTTTTCAAGATAATTCTTCAATCTTCTTAGTTCTTCTTGAAGTTTCTTGTTTTTCTCAAGCTGAGCACACAGACTAGACTTCGCGGAATTTAACTCAATCTCAAGCTTAATGTGTGTCTTACTTGAAACTTCCTTTTCCTTTTGAGAACTTTTTGGCCTATTTTCCATTCTAGGTTCCCTAATTGTTTATTTTAGATCCACTACCACCACTAATAGGTCAGCTCTCTCATGCTCAATGTTAGCAACTCTCTCAGTAGGACTTCTTTTTCCTTTCCTATGGTATCAATGGTCTCTTTAGGTCTACCACAACAACCATTAGATCATGTCCTTCATGTTTATATTTGCAATTTTTTCATCCAAGCTATCCTTTTCTTTCTGTAGTTTCTGAATTGTTTCCATTAGATCAATCACAACGGCTGGTAGGTCATCTCTAGACTATTCTTCTTCTCATAATGCCACATTTAAGGTATGTATCTTTTATAATAATGTGATAAGCATCAATTAAAACATTTTCCCAAGACATGAGTTTTTTAGGAGAATAACATTTCAGATTTCTCTGAACATCTAGAAAATATACCTCATCATTATCGTCATCTTCATCATCATCAGATTGAGCCATCAATACAAAGATTGAGTCGTACTTAGTTGCTTCACTTTCTACTGCCATTATTGAACTATCACTGTGATCATTTTATTCTATAGATTCGCTGGAGGAGTCTCCCCACGCAACAAGAGCTTGTTTCACAACGTTGTCTGCGACATTCTTTCTGTTGACGCGTTTATTAGGAACCGCGTTCCTCATGGTTTCTTTGTCAAATTTATTTTTCTACTGATCTCGCTTTAGGAGAGGGAAATCCTTGATAAAGTGTCCTATCTTGCCACATTTATGACATAGGTCATAATTTTTGGGCTTGCTAGAACTACCCCTTTTTGGAATACCTCTGTTCCTGTGAACCATTTTCTTGAATCTTCTTGTAAAGTAATCCATATCACCATCCTAACCACTTGATCATTGCTACCTATCTTGAAGACCAGGTTTTTCTCCCTTTTGGTCTCTCTTCTTTAATTGTCCTTCTTCTTCTTCTACTTCTTCTTCTCCTCTTTTTCTATGTTTTTAGATTACCAACAAGATCATCAATAGTTAACTCCTGCAAGTCCTTCGTCTCTATAATAGCATTCACTTTGTTTTGCCATGAGCTAAGCAGGACACTGAGTATTTTCCTGACAAGTTTGTTTCATGGAATAATTTCTACAAGAGAGTGAAGCTCATTAATGATAGAGGTGAAAAGAGTGTGCATTTCTTGGATGGATTCATTATCTTTCATTCTGAAAAGCTCGTATTCAGTTGTAAGCATGTCAATATTTGATTGCTTGACCTGTGTTGTTCCTTCATGAGCTATCTGGAGAGCCTTCCATATTTCTTTTGCTAATTGTCATGCCGATATCCTATTATATTCATTAGGACTAATGCCACAAACAAGAATTTTCTTTGCATGAAATTTTTTTTCTATGCCCTTTCGATCAACGTCATTGAATTCCTTCCTCATGTTTGGAATGGCTACAACTGGGTTTCTAAGATTCTTGGTAAGAACAAAGGATCCATCACAGATAATATCCCATAGCTCTAAATCTTCAGCCATGATAAAGTCATACATTCTAGTCTTCCACCATCCATAATATTGGCGGTTGAACCTTGGTGGTATGTAAGTAGACTAGCCTTCTTCGAAGTTTGTGGAGCAGGCATGAGGAATCTTTTTAGGTGTTAATCTGATTGAAAGAGCATGCCCTAATACTAATTGATAAAATTTAAGGTTCAACCAAACTATATAGAGAACCAGGTTCTCTATTATTTTCCACAGAACGCGCACACACTGCAGTAAGTAAGTGAATACAGAGGACTTTTATGTGGAAAATTCCTAGCTCAACAGGATTACAAACCACGACCTATCCTTGTAGGATTTCAACTTTACTACTGAGCAACTTCAGAGTAAAACCTATGTAACCTATGAATTATCTTCACTAACTTGTAACACTCTATTACAAGCCACTTTGTAATAACTCTATTACAAAAACTTTACAACTCGGCTATCTCTATCCAAGACAAAAACACAAGGGTTTATGATTTACAAAGTGTTTCCTACACAATGCTTATAAGTAAGCTAAGTAGGAAATAAACGTAATAGCTTTTACAAAGTTACAAATTAATTAAGGACATACAATAACTTGATATACGGAATTGGTCTATAGCACTGTTTTTCTTTGTTCTTGATGCACTTGAGAATTCTCTGCAGGATGATCAATTACATTTGGAGTGCTTGAGTGAATTCTATAAGTGTTCAAGTGATTTGTTTTTACCTTCCTTGATGTTAATAATACATTTGTGACATTACTTAGAATAATGTAAGCAAGATAGGTAAAATAATTTCCCCATAAAAGTTTAGGCTATTTGGGTTTGGTGGCACGGTACCAACCAGATGGTGTGAGCTATAGAACACGAATATTTGAGAATCACACAGAATTCTAGTTTTATCGCCTGAAAATGCTACCAAATGAGGAACAACCATGGCAAGGTGGTGACTATTGTTCCTTATATTATATTTGATAGGCTGACATTATTTTAGGTGATCTGGATCAAGTGGCCCGAGCCCCACAAGATGGTGTGTGCTATAATCCCAATAAATCTGGGAATCAATAAAGTTTTAGTGTTATGGCCCTAAAACACCAAAAAGCGAGAAATCAACATAGTGAGGGGGTGACACTTATTCCTTAGTTATTTTTGAAAGTCGAAAAAATATTAGGCGATCCATGTCCGTTGGCCTAGACACAACTAGATGGTGTGGGCTATAGCACACGAAAATTTGGGAATCAGCGAGAATTCTTGTTTTATTGCTCTAAAACATTAAGAAAAAGAGGAATTGTTATAGAGAGGTAGTTACTTTTGTTCCTTAGGTCGTTTTTGATGGGCCGATAAGTTTTAAGTGATCCGAGTCCGGTGGCATGGGCCCCACCAGATGACATGGGCTATATCACAAAAAATTCTTGGAATCGGGCTGAACTACACATTAAAGACCCTAAAATGCAAAAAAATGGGGAACGGTCATCGCGAGGTGGTGACTAGTACTCCATATGTATTTTAGGATAGGCGGGAAAATAATTGGGAAATCCGAGCCTGGTGGCCCGAGTCCCACCAGATGTTTGCTTATAGCAAACGAAAATCGAAGAATCGACTGGAATTCTAATTTTATAGCCCTAAAAGACCAAAATTTGAGGATCACTCATGGCGGGGCAATGACTATTCCTTAGGTCGTTTTTGAAGGTCTGACAAATCTTAGGTGTTCTGGATGGCATGGGATACATCACACAAAATTTGGGAATCGGTTAGAATTCCAGTTTTATGGCCATAAAATGCCATCAAATGGGGAGCGGTCGTGGCAAAGCGATGACTATTATTTATTATGTCATTATTTGATGGGCCGACAAAATTTTAGGCAATCCAGCTCCGTGGCCTGGACCGTACCAGATTGCATGGGCTATACCACAAGAAAATATGGGAATCACACGGAATTCCAGTGTTATGGTTAGAAAACGCCATAAAATAAGGAAAAATGATGACGACATGCTGACTAATGATCCTAAGGTCGGTTTTGATGGGATGGCCATATATTAAGCGACCCCAGTCAAATGGCTCTGGCCCCACTAGAAGGATATAACCGACAAAAATCTAGAAATAAAGAAAATTCAAGTTTTATGGCCCTAAAACGCAAAAAAATGAGGAACAGACATGGAGAGGTGGTGACTATTGTTTCTTAGGTCCTTGTTTATGGATCGATAAAATTTTAGGCGATCTAACTTTGGTGGTCTGGGACTTACAAATGGCGTGGGCTATATCACACGAAAATATAGAAATCGGGGCGGAATTCTATATTACGACCCTAAAATACCATAAAATAAGGAACATTCATAGCGAGACAGTGACTATTGTTACTAAGGTGAATTTTGATAGGCGGGAAAAATATTAGGAGATCTATATCCAATAGCCCGGGCCCCACAAGATGGATATAACGCATGAAAATCTAGGATTCAGGTAGAATTCCGATTTTATTGCCTTAATATGACCATAAATGAGGAACAGTCATGTTGAGGCAGTGACTATTGTTTTTAGGTCCTTTTTATATGCCGATAAAGTTATAGGCGATTTAGTTTCAGTGGACTAGTGTGATGACCTAAAAGATAATCACCAGTTTTTGAAATAAAATTTGAATTCTAAGGCCTTAGAACCCTCTTTTTGCATCACCGCAATTTATGTGTGCAGTCAGGGCGCATAGCCGTAAAGCCTATATGTGAAAATATGTGAGAAATGATAAATGTTGACTATAAAATGAATTAGTTTAACTTCGGTCAACATTTTAGGTAAACGGATCCGGACCCGTGATTTAACGGTCCTGGAGGGTCCGTAAGAAAATATGAACTTGGACGTATACCCGAAATCAAATTCTGAGGTCCCAAGTGTTAGTATTTATGCCCGTCACTAGAGGGGGGGTGAATAGTGCGGCACGAGAATAGTGATAAATATTGCGGAACTAAAATTGCAGGAATAAAATAAATTCGGTAATTAAAATAGTAAGGAAAGAATACACCGAATTTATCCTGGTTCACCACAACGTGTGGTTAGTCCAGTCCCCGAGAGACTCTCTCGAGATTCCACTAGCTCCGTTAAGCTTACGGGTGCCTAACAAACCGTTACACTTGCTCGTAGATGTACACTCTACAAGACTTCAACTTGCTTGAGGATACCGCACCTCAAGACTTCACCTTGCTCGTGGATACCGCACGACAAGACTTCAACCACTAAGATTGAGGGTACTTAGCAAACCCGACAATCAATGAGAAGATATTGTCTTCTCAAACACCTTTCTCTTTTACAACAAGAACTCTCTAATAAGATTAAATAAAGAGATACAAAATAAGCTCCATGAACAACTCAAAGTTGTCTCTCAAATGGCTCAACAAAAGCTCTATAATGATGCACAAATGATATCAATATGTATATGAATAATGAGAGGTGTTGTGTGTATCAATTC
This sequence comes from Nicotiana benthamiana, assembly GCA_034376525.1. Taxonomy (NCBI): domain Eukaryota; kingdom Viridiplantae; phylum Streptophyta; class Magnoliopsida; order Solanales; family Solanaceae; genus Nicotiana; species Nicotiana benthamiana. The sequence continues at coordinate 73,847,958 of CM067332.1, forward strand.
AACTCAAAAGACCTCTATTTATAGGTGAAAGAAGTAGTATGTCCGCTGTTTAATTGGCAATCAATTATGCTGATTTTATGCCAAGATAATCGATCATCAGATTTGGATAATCGATTATCAGCTTACCGTTACAAAATCTGGAAGCTGATTTTATGCAACATAATCGATTATCATATATGCATAATCTATTATTTTGTTACAGTGTTTCAAACACGTAGCAACGGATACAAGATAATCGATTATGCACTTCTGATAATCGATTATTTTGCTGTTTTGTAAATTCCGGTTCACTGTCTTAACATAATCGATTATCAACATAAGCATAATCGATTATTGCTGTCCAGCTTTGAAAGACATGTTTAAAATTCATTTTGGCTGAAACGAAAATGTTTGAAATCATTTTGTTTGAAGTATTTGAAATATGATTTGATAAAAATGATTTTATGCATATTTATGATGACCTATTGTTGAGCCAAAAGACGAGATAACTTTAAACGTTGCTCTTACATTTGTTCTACCTAACGACCTACGCCTTGGGTCTTCGGTCTTGAACTTTTGAGCTCGTCTTTGGCTTGTCTATGCAATTCCGTCATCAATATGCTTCTCGGCATTCAATCTTGATTGTTTGTCATATAATAACTTTGTTCGACACTTGACTTCATTGTTGTCATTCATCGACTTCGTTGTTTGTCATTCATCAATACCTATACCTGAAAATTATGCTAATACAACCAAAGCACATATATCATGGATAGAATGATTTTCTACAATTTCCCCCTTTTTGATAATGACAAACAACAGGAGATATGCATATGGGATTCCCCCTAAATTCATGTTATATCTCAACATACAATTCATGCAAACAATTCCCCTTAATGATAATTCCCCCTCAAATAAAGCATACTATAACGTAGATACATTCCCCCTTATTTGATGCATATCGCCTTTATTTGATGCATATCGCCTAAACTCTTCCCCCTTTTGGCATTAGCAAAAAGAAGAGTATACAAAGGCTATTATCCCTTTCGACACTTCCCCCTTTTGGGTATATCAATTGTTAGTGTCAAATATGAGATAGGAAATACAATGAGGAATATGCATTGACGATATTTAAAAACCATATCAACATGAAATAATACCAAATGTTAGTAGAAATATAACAACCATATCAAAGGTTAATTTTTTTTATTTTTATTTTATTTTTTTTTGCAAATATGCCAACTGTTCGAAAGATATATCAATTATTATTTTCAAAATGATACCAATTGTTATAAAAATATGATAAAATCAATTGGTTACCAATTATTTTTCAAATCGAAACTAATATTCATTAAAACATGAGTGAAATGTTTTTAACAAAAACATGCTAACATTTAATGCATACCAACGGTTACCAACTGTTAAGCAAAACAACCATTTCAAATGTTATTTTTGATCAAAAAGATACTAATTGTTAACAGACATCAACAATTAGATTTTTATCAAAAAAATAACTCATATTCATCAAAACATGGATCAATCATTATTTTAAAAAAATAATTGATACCAATTGTTATTTAAGATAAACGTTATCAAAATATGAATCAATAATTAATACCAATTGTTGACAAAGATATATTAATCGTAAAACACATATCAACTATTATTCTTAACACATCAAGAATTATATTCATCAAAACAAGAATCAACTTTTAGCACAAATATACCAATTGTTTGCATATATCAACAATTAGAATTTAATAAAAAATTGATAACTAACCAATGTTCCCCCTTGATGCAATAAGGTTTCGTGCTTGGTGCATCTACTACAACATTGTAGTCTTCAAGCACACCTTCAAATGTACCTAAAAATAATTTTAGGTACCCAAACACTTTTGGGTCCTTGAGGGTTAGGCAAATAATAATCATAGCCAAATGATAAATCTCTATGTTTTGCAAAACATACGGGTGCTATGTGACCTACCCGGTTGCAATAATGGCATATAACATTCAGGTTGTGCATATGTCTTGGTTGAGCCAAAAACGTTCTAGGTGATCTAAAGTCGTTATTCCTAGAAGTGTTGCGATTCCTAGAATTATTTTTGGGTGGTCTAAAATGGTTCATTCTAGACTCATTAACGAAATTCCTAGAGTCGTTTCTAGGTGGTCTAAAATGATTGATTTTAGACTCATTAGTGAAGTTCCTAGAATTATTTCTAGATGGTCAAACTTCATTTCTATCATCCTTTTTAGTTTCTTCAATTGTTTTAGGATTATCAACACTACGTTTTTCTAGTGTGTTCCTAAGTTCTATGTTCTCTATTTTCAAAGACTTACAAGAAGAACAATTTGAACTTTGATCAATTGAAGAGGCTTCATTCATTTCCTTAATCTTATTTCTAAGATCAAAACTGTCATTTTCCAAAAATTTATTTTTCTCTTCTAAAGCCTCGTTATCACGAGTCAATTTTTCAAAATCTTTTTGTTTTAAAGAAAGCTGTTTTTCAAAATCTTTTTCTTTCAAAGAAATTGTTTTCTTCAATTCTTTTATGGTTTTGGAAGCTCTAATAAATTCACCATCTAATTCATCATAGGCATTTTGCATTTCTTCAAACGAGTAAGAGTTAGAATTACTTACCTCTTCTTCCTCGTTGGCCATGAGACATAATGCGGCAGTTTCATTGCCCGAGCTGTCCGAATGCCATGTCACACGCCTTTGGTGTTTGTTCTTCTTCTTGTCCTTGGATATTGGACAATGTAACCGATTATCAGCTTACCGTTACAAAATCTGGAAGCTGATTTTATGCAACATAATCGATTATCATATATGCATAATCTATTATTTTGTTACAGTGTTTCAAACACTTAGCAACGGATACAAGATAATCGATTATGCACTTCTGATAATCGATTATTTTGCTGTTTTGTAAATTCCGGTTCACTGTCTTAACATAATCGATTATCAACATAAGCATAATCGATTATTGCTGTCCAGCTTTGAAAGACATGTTTAAAATTCATTTTGGCTGAAACGAAAATGTTTGAAATCATTTTGTTTGAAGTATTTAAAATATGATTTGATAAAAATGATTTTATGCATATTTATGATGACCTATTGTTGAGCCAAAAGACAAGATAACTTTAAACGTTGCTCTTACATTTGTTCTACCTAACGACCTACGCCTTGGGTCTTCAGTCTTGAACTTTTGAGCTCGTCTTTGGCTTGTCTATGCAATTCCGTCATCAATATGCTTCTCGGCATTCAATCTTGATTGTTTGTCATATAATAACTTTGTTCGACACTTGACTTCATTGTTTGTCATTCATCGACTTTGTTGTTTGTCATTCATCAAAACCTATACCTGAAAATTATGCTAATACAACCAATGCACATATATCATGGATAGAATGATTTTCTACATCAAGCCCGAAAAATGAATTTTTAAAGAAAATTATTTTCTGGAATTCTTAATAGGATTTGGAAATGAATTTTGATTAGAACATGTTGGTATCGGGCCCGTATTTTGGTTCCAGTGCCTGGTACAGGTCCTATATACGGTTTAAGAAAATTCTATGAAATGGTTAGAAACAAAATCCAATTGACATGATTCAGACCTTAAAAGCAAATTTGACGGTTAAAGAAGTTATTAGAAATTTCATTGATCTTAAGGTTTAATTCATTGTTCATGATGTTATTTTGGTGATTTGAGTATACAAATAAGTTCGTAGGAAGTTTTTGGGATTGTGTCTATATTTTGTTTGGAGCCCCGAGGGCTCGGGTGAGTTTTACATAGGCCACGGGGTGCATTTCGAACTTAGAAAATTGCAGGTTCCATTGCTGGTATGATCAGGCCTGCAGGCTTCACAATAGCTCGCAAATGGGATATCGCAAAAGCGAGGGCTTGATTGTAAATCTGAACCAGCCCAGGCCTGCCTTATCTCGCAAATGCGAGGGGTCCCTTTCGCAAATGCAAAGTTCAAAATTTTCTGAAGGCTTTGCAAATGTGAGTCCTATTTTGCAATTCCCAAGCTAGCAGGGGTCGGGGTTCGCAATTTTGATTCCTTGTTTGCAATTCTACATCTGAGACCGGCAACTTATATACTTACATGAATTTTAACCCATTTTCATATACTTTCAAGACACAAACTCCCTATGCTGATTTTTCAAGAATAAAACTTCTTCCAAATAGAGTGGAAGTTAAGTTTTACTCATTTCCTTCAATCATTAACATCTTTTAACAAGATTTCAACTCAAAATAAATAATTTTCATCGGGAAATTGGGTGTTTTCGGTAGAACTTCGGTTTTTTTTTCAAAAATTGAGGATTTGAACCTCGATTTGAGGTTCGATTTCATAATAAATAATATATTTGGGTTCGTAGGGGAATGGCTAATCGGGTTTTGGCTCGAACCTAAAGGTTTGACCATGTGGATCCGGGGCCGATTTTTGACTTTTTGGGTAAAACATTTGAAACCTCATTTTCATGCATGGGAGTTGATTCATTTACATTTATTGATGTAACTTGTGACTAGATACGAGCAAATTCGCGATGGAATCAAGGGATAAAGCTATAATTGAAACGTGAATTTTGTTTGTTGCATCGAGGTAAGTGTTTGGTCTAATCTTAGTTTGAGATATTAGGAGTTGTGACTTATTTGATATGTATTAATTATGGAGTACGACGTATAGGCATGGTGATGAGAATCTAAACGTTGGTGTCAAGCATGCCCGTGAGTCTTGTGTTAGAAATTGTTATGACTCCGTTGTGGTTTATTGTGCCTCACATGTTATTATCATCATTGTTCCCTTGTCGATATATTTGATATAATATTATTGTTCCCTTGTCAGGATGTTCGTTTTGATATTCTTGTTCCCTTGCCGGGATGTTTGTTTTGATATTATTATTCCCTTGCCAAGATGTTGTTGAAACATCATTGTTCCCTTACTGGGAAGTCGTTATATTGCTCTTGTTCCCTTGCCGGGATTCTTTTTGATTATTGTTGGTTTGTAACTGGGATCAGGTGGTAGGCCGCCACAAAAATATATGAAATGGAAGCGGGTGGCACACCTTCCACAAGATATATAAAATGGGAGCGGGTGGCACACCTGCCACAAGATATATGAAATGGGAACGGATGGCACGCCTACAACAAGATATATGAAATGGGACCGGGTTGAAACCTGCCACATGATATATGAAATAGGAACAGGTGGCACGCGTCCCACAAGATAAATAAAATAGGAGCGAGTGGCATGCCTTCCACGAGATAAATAAAATGGGAGCGAGTGGCACGCATGTCAAGAGATAAATGAACTAGGAGTTGGTGGCACGCCATACAGGAGATATAGGAAATGGGATCGGGTTGCACACATGCAACAAGATGTGAAATGAAAGTGAAATCTGCCTTTGTTTCCTTATCTTTGTTAGTAGTTGGATTTTTGGTTCCTTTATAATTCTCTTGATATTTTGTTTTACTTGTTGTTCCCCGAAATATACTTCCCCCCTCCCATATTTACTTGTTTATTCCCGCTTTACTTTCCATTGTATATTATATAACTGCAAAGGTTTATTTGGTAGTCTGGTTCTAGCCTCGTCACTACTTTATTGTGGTTAGGCTTGGCACTTACCAGCACATGGGGTCGGTTGTGCTGATGCTACACTCTGCACTATGTGCATATCCCGGAGCAGCTCTTGGACCGTAGTTGGAGGCTACCTTTAGTCCATGCGTAGATCCGAGGTAGACCTGCAGGCGTCCGCAGGCCCTAGCGTCTCCTCTATCCTTTATTTCCTATTCATCTTTTTTCTTCAGGAATAGTGTATTGATATTTTCTTCAGACTTTGTACGTAGTAAATCATAGGCCGTCTATGATACTAGGTTTTGGTTGCAGAGGCCTAAGTAATTGTAATAGATAAAAATTTCAGATATTTCATCATTTCTTTCGCTTAATTTAAAATTCTGTTGTTTATACGTTTTCATATTATGTTTGTTAAAAATAAGTAAATGGATAATGAATCAATTAACTTAAAGTTTTGGCTTGCCTATCTCACATTAGTAGGCGCCATTACAACTCCCGATGGTGGGAAATCCAGGGTGTGACAGGTTGGTATCAGAGCTCTAGGTTACATGGGTCTCACAGTTCACAGACAAGCTTAGTAGAGTTTGAGGGATTGATTCAGAGACGTCTGTATTTATCCCCCAGAAGCTACAGAGTTAGGAAAATTTCACATCTATTCTTTCATGTCTTGCGTTTTGGTTTCTCAATGCTGATTTAATTTCTATTCTATTCTCTTACAGATTCCGAGAACGCGCACTTCCTCATCTGCTGACAACCAATGCGAGCCCCCAGAAACAACTCCTAGGGGGGGAGGAAAAGGGCGAGGCCGAGGCCATGCTAAAGGTCGAGGTAGGTACAGAGCTCATCCTAGAGCAGCATCACCAAGATTGTGACCTTAGACAAGCCGGGTTTACCTAATTTAGAGTGGAGAGGTACTCTTGGTCATTTCTCCCGTTGTGTTATCTCTTATATGAAGGTTCGACGTATGACTGAGAAGGGGTGTTTGGCCTGTTTGGCCTATGTTTGTGATTCTAGTGCTGAGGTCCCTTCTACTGATTTTGTGCCTATTATTAGGAGTTTCTTGAGGTATTTTCTTCAAGCCTGTCTTATGTGCCACCCAATATGGGTATTAATTTCTGCATTGATTTGGCTCCGAGCACTCTGCCTATTTGTGTTATGCCATATTGTATGGCCCCGCCTAAGTTGAAGGAGTTGAAAGAGCAGTTGCAAGACTTACTTGAGAAAGGTTTCATTAGACTCAGTGTTTCGCCTTGGGATGTGCCGGTGTTGTTTGTTAAGAAGAAGGACGGGTCGATGAGATTGTGTATTGGTAATCGGAAATTGAACAAGGTTATAATCAAGAATAAATATCCGTTACTGAGGATTGATGATTTGTTTGATTAGCTTTAGGGTGCCAAGATATTTTTCAAAGATTGACCTGAGATCCGACGACTATCAGTTGAGGATTAGGGCATCCGATGTCCATAAGGCAGATTTTCACACTCGGTACGAGCATTTTGAGTTCATGGTGATGTCATTCGGGTTTTCAATGTCCCAACAACGTTTATGGATTTGATGAGCCGAGTGTTCAGGCCTTATTTTGATTCATTCATGATGGTCTTCATTGATGATATTTTGATCTATTCCCGTAGCTGGAAGGAGCACAAGCAACATCTTAGAGTAGTTCTTCAGACTTTGAGGGATAGTGAGTTGTATGCTAAGTTTTCAAAGTGTGATTTCTGGTTAAGCTCCGTTACATTCCTAGGTCATGATTTATCTGCAGAGGGTATTCAAGTCGATCCAAAGAAGATTGAGGAAGTCAAGAACTGTCCTAGACCAGCATCAGTTATAGAGATTCGAAGTTTCTTAGGGTTGGCAGGTTACTATCGTCGTTTTATGGAGGGGTTTTCATCTATCGCAGCCTCGATGACCTGGTTGACTCAGAAAGGTGCCCAGTTCATATGGTCAGACTAGTGTGAGGGGAGCTTTCAGAACTCAAGACACCTCTGACCACGATACCGATGTTTGTTTTGCCCACAGGTTCAGGGCCTTATATAGTTTACTGTGATGCATCTCGGATTGGACTTGGTGTAGTGTTGATGCAGGATGGCAAGGTCATTGCCTATCCTTCACGTAAGTTGAAGATTCATGAGAAGAACTATTCGGTTCATGATTTGGAGTTAGCAGCCATTGTTCACGCGTTAAAGATTTGGAGGCATTATCTATATGGCGTGGCATGTGAGGTGTTCACGGATCATAAGAGTCTTTAGTATTTATTCAAGAAAAAGGACTTGAATTTGAGGCAGAGGAGGTGGTTGGAGTTGTTGAAGGATTACGATATCCTTATCTTATATCATCCGGGAAAGGCCAATATGGTGGCTGATGCTTTGAGTAGGAAGTCAGCCAGTATGGGCAGTCTTGCTTATATTCCAGTCGGTGAGAGACTGCTTTGGCCAATCACTTCGTGAGGTTGGATTTTTCTGAGCCCAATCGTATATTAGCTTGCACGGTCGTTCGTTCTTCTTCATTGGAGCGCTTCTGTTATTGGCAGTTTGATGATCCCAATTATTGTGTCCTTAGAGACACGATGCAACATGGAGGTGCCAAATAGGTTACCTAAGGTGTTGATGGATTTTTGAGATTGCAGGGCCGAGTTTGTGTGCCTAATGTGGATGGACTCCGAGATTTGATTTTAGAAGAGTCCCATAGTTTCCGATACTCTATTCACACGGGCACTGCGAAGATGTATTAGGATTTGTGGTAGCATTATTGGTGGCAGAGAATGAAAAAGGATATTATTTCATATGTGGCTAGGGGCTTAAATTGTCATAGGGTTAAGTATGAGTATTAGAGGCATTGTAGTTCATTTCAGAAGATTGAGCTTCCCGAGTTGAAGTGGGAGCAGATCACTATGAATTTCATTGTTGGACTCCATAAGACTCGGAGGAAGTTCGACGCAGTATGGGTCATTATTGATAGTCTAATCAAGGCAGCGAATTTCATTCCTGTGGCAGTCTCCTATTCTTCTGAGAGGTTAGTTTAGATCTATATCCAGGAGATTGTTCGCCTTCATGGTGTGCCCGTGTCTATCATTTCGAACTGAGGTACGCAGTTTACCTCATGCTTTTGGAGGGGGATTGCAGCGAGAGTTGGACACGAAGGTTGATTTGAGCATAATGTTTCATCCTCAGATGGACGGGCAGATCGAGTGAACCATTTAGACTTTGGAGGATATTATCCGAGCTTGTGTCATTCACTTTGGAGGCTCGTGGGATCAGTTTTTGCCTTTTGCAGAGTTTGCCAGCAATAAAAACTACCAGTCGAGTATCCAGATGGCTTCTAATGAGGCTTTATATGGTAGGCCATGTCGGTCTTCGGTTGGATAGTTTGGGCCGGGAGAGGCTCGGTTGTTGGGTATGGATCTGGTTCAGGATGCCTTGGAGGTCAGGAGAATTCAGGATAGGCTTCGTACAGCTCAGCCGAGATTTAAAAAGAGTTACGCCGACCACAAGGTTTGTGATTTAGCATTTATTGTCGGTGAGCGAGTATTGCTTCGAGTGTCACCTATGAAGGGCGTTATGAGATTTGGGAAGAAGGGCAAGCTTATACCTAAGTTCATTGGCCCGTTTGAGATTCTTGATTAAGTGGGAAAGGTGGCTTACTGACTTGAATTGATGCCGAGCTTTGGAAATATCACAGCGATCCATCCCACGTGTTAGATTTCAGCACTGTCTAGTTGGACAAGAACTTGTCCTATTACGAGGAGCCGATAGCTATTCTAGACCGGCAGCTTCGTTAGTTGAGATCGAAGAGTATTCCTTCTGTTTGTATACAGTAGAGAGGTCAGCCTCATCAGGCATCGACCAAGGAGTCCGAGTCCAATATGCAAAGCCGATATCCCCATATTTTCCCCGACTCAGGTACTTTCGTCTTCTATCCGTTCGAGGAGGAATGGCTATTTTAAAGGTGGAGAATGTGATGACCGAAAAGGTCATCACTTATTTTTATAATGAATTCTGCGTTCTGAGGCATAAAAACCTCTTTTAGCATCACCTTGATTTACGTGCACAGTCTGGGCACGTAGCCGGAAACCCTATATCTGAAACTCTATGAGATATGATAAATTTTGATGATAAAATAAATTAATTTAAGTTTGGTCAATGTTTTGTGTAAACGGACCCGGACTCATAATTTGATAGTCCCGGAAGGTTCGTAGGAAAATATTGGACGTGGGAGTATGCCCGGAATCGAATTCGGAGGTCCCAAACCCAATAAATGAATTTTTAAACAAAATTGTTTTCTAAAATTGTTAAATGGATTGGAAATGAATTTTGATCTGAAAATGTTAGTATCGGGACCGTATTTTGGTTCTGTTCCCGATACAAGTCTTATATATGGTTTAAGATAATTCTGTGCAATTTTGCAAGAAACGTAGTCCATTAGACGTGATTCGGACCTTAAATGCAAATTTGACGTTTAAAGAAGTTTTGAGAAATTTCATTGATCTTGAGGTTTAATTTGATGTTCATGATGTTATTTTGGTGATTTGAGTACATGAATAAGTCCGTAGGATATTTTTGAGGTTGTGTGTATATTTGTTTTGGAGCCCCGAAAGCTCGGGTGATTTTGGATAGGACATGGGGTGAATTTAGACTTACAAAATTGCAGGTCTTATTGCTGGTATGATCAGGCTTGCAGGATTCGCAATGGCTCGCAAATGTGATATTGCAAATGCGATATTGCAAATGCGAGCGCTTGGTCTCAAATGTGAACCTGCCCAAGCCTTCCTTATCTCACAAATGCGAGATGTTCTTCTCACTTCTGACCTCATAAATGCGAGGGTCCGTTTCGCAACTGCAAAGTTCCAAATTTCCTGAAGGGTTCGTAAATACGAGCCCTGTATCGTAATTCCCAAGCTAGCAGAGGTAGGGGTTCGCAATTGCGAATCCGTATTCGCCAACTTCCACATCTTAGACCTGTAACTTTTATACTTAGACGAGTTTTAATCCATTCTCATATCCTCTCAAAACACTAACTCCTTAGGGCGATTTTCAAAGAACAAAACTTCTTCCAATTCGATTATAAGTTAATTTTTACTCATTTCCTTCAATCATTAACATATTTTAAAATGATTTTAACTCAAAATCAATGATTTTCATGGGGGAAATTGAGTGTTTTGGGTAGAACTTAGGTTTTTTCAATAATTTAGGATTTGGACCCCGATTTCAGGTCTGATTTTAAAACAAATCATATATTTGGGTTCATGGGGGACTGGGTAATCAGGTTTTGGTTCGAACCTCAGGTTTTGACCATGTGGGCCCGGGGGTGATTTTTGACTATTTGGGTAAAACCTTGGAAAACTCATTTTCATGCGTTGGAGTTGATTCATTTAGCGTTTATTGATGTAATTAAGTAACTTCTGACTAGATACGAGCAAATTCGCAGTGGAATCAAAAGGTAAAGCTATAGCTATAATTAAAATGTGAATTGTGTTCGTGGCATCTAGGTAAGTGTTTGGTCTAACATTAGCTTGAGGGATTAAGAGTTGTGTCTTATTTGCTACGTGTTAATTGTTGAGTACGACATATAGGCATGGTTACGAGTATTTGTACATCAGTGTCAAGATTGTTGTGATTCTGTTGTGGTTTATTGTGCCTCGCATGTTATTATCATCATTGTTCCCTTGCCGGGATGTTCCATTTGATATTATTGTTCCCTTGCTAGGATATTTGTATTGATATTCTTGTTCCTTTTCCGTGATGTTTGTTTTGGTATTATTGTTCCCTAGCCGTGATGTTGTTGATATATCATTGTTCTCTTGCCGGATTCTTTGTGATTATTGTTGGTTCTTAACTGGGATTGGGTGGCACGCTTCCACTGAAATATATGAAATGGGAGTGGGTGACTCGCCATCAACAAGATATATGGAGTGGAAGTGGGTGGCACGCCTACCACAAGATATATAAAATAGGATCGGGTGACACGCCTTCCAAAAGATATATGAAATTGGAGTGGGTGGCACGCCTGCTACAAAATATATGAAATGGGAGTAGGTGGCACGCCTGCCATGAGATAAATAAAATGGGAGCGGGTGGTATGCCTGCCACGAGATAAATTGAATGGGAGCGGGTGGCACGCCTACCACGAGATACAAGAAATGGGATCGGGTTGCACGCCTGCAACAAAATGTGAATTAAAAGTGAAATTGGCCATTGTTTTCCTTATCCTTGTTAGTAGTTGGATTTTTTGGTTCCTTTATAATTCTCTTGATATTCTGTTTTTACCTATTAATACCTAAATATTATTTCCCCTCCTATCTTTACTTGTTTATTCCTGCTTTACTTTCCACTATATATTATATAACTGGTAGGTTTATTTTGTAGTCTGGTCCTAGCCTCGTCACTACTTCGCCGAGGTTAGGCTAGGCACTTACTAGCACATATGGTCAGTTGTACTGATACTGCACTCTACCCTATGTGTAGATCCCGGAGCAGCTCTTGGACTGTAGTTGGAGGCTACCTTCAGTCCACGGGGAGATCCGAGTTGGACCTGCAGGCGTCCGCAAGCCCTTGCGTCTCCTCTTTCCTTTATTTCATGTTTCATCTTTTCGCTTCAGAAATAGTGTATTGATATTTTCTTCAGACTTTGTATGTAGTAAATATTAGACCATCAGTGATATTGTGACACCAGGTTTTGGCTGGTTTAGGCCTATATCGACTTAGTAGATACAGATTTAAGATATTTCATTGTTTCTTCCGCTTATTGTAAATTTTTGATGTTGATACGTTTTTGCTTTATGTTTGTTAAAAAGAAGTAAATGGATAATGAATCAATTATCTTAAAGATTTGGCTTTCCTAGATTACATTAGTAGTCACCATCACGACTCCCGATGGTAGAAAATCAGGGTTATGACAACTGGGCCACACCAACAAATGAGAAATCATCATGGCGAGGCGGCGAGTATTGTTTTTAGGTTTTTTGTGATGGTCAGAAAAATTAGAGGTGATCCGTATTGCATGGGATATATCGCACGAAAGTATGAGAATCGATCAGAATTCTATTTTAATGTCCATGAAACGCCAAAAAATGAGGAACGCTTATGGCTAGTCAGTGACTATTGTTCCTTAGGTCATTTCTAAAGGGTCGACATAATTTTTTGAGATTCGTATAGCATGGGATATAGTACATGAAAATCTAGGAATCGGGTATAATTCTTGTTTATGGCTCTTATATGCCAACAACTAAGGAACAGTCATGGCGAGCGGTGATTATAGTTTCTTAGTTCATGTTTTAAGGGCCGCAAAATTTCAGGTGATCTAGCTCCGATGTCATGGGCCCCCATAAGAAGTTGTTGGCCATCGCAGACAAAAAGATGGAAATCTAGAATTCAGGTGTTATAGCCCTTGCCCCACCAGATGGCTTGGTCTATAGCACATGAAAATCATAGAAACAGATAAAAATCCAGTTTTATAGAACTAAAATGATAAAAAATGAGGAATCATCATGGCGAGGTGGTGACAATTGTTCCTTGGGTCATTTTTTGTCAGCTGGCAAAATTTTAGGCGATCCATGTCTGGTGGCCTAGACCCCACCATATGTGTGGAAAATAGCACATGAAAATTTTGGAATCGGGTGGAATTCCAGTTTTATAGCCCTTAAACGCCATAAAATGAGGAAACGTAATGGCGAGACGGTGAGTAGTGTTCCTTAGGTTATTTTTTATGGGCTTGCAAAATTTTAGGCGATCCGGGTCTGGTGAACCGGACCCTTCCAGATGGTATGGACTGTGCACACGGAAATCTAAGAATCGAGCAGAATTCTAATTTTACGTCTCTAAAATGCCATAAAACGAAAAACACTCATGGGGAGTTGCAACGACCCGGATTTTCCACCCTCGAGAGTCATGATGGCTCCTACTCGTAGAAGCTAGGCAAGTTGTGAACTTATATCCTTAAAACCCTTTTTGTTTTAAATTCCTTTTTATCCAATTAAACTAACATGAAATGAAAAATAAAATAACAGCGGAATATTAATTTAGCGGAAGTCTAAAATGGAATATAAAACCAAAACATCCTGAAGACCAACACATGCGTATAACTGGAACCTGGTGTCACAATATCACGGACTGTCTAGGATTAATACAATAAGTGTTTGAAAGAAAAGAACATAGTCTCTCTCGAAATGACAACAAAACATAAAAACTAATAGAAGAGACGTTGGGCCTGCGGAGGCTAACTAGGCCAGATCGGATTCTCAGACTGAAGGATAGCTCCCGATCTACTGCTGATAACCCAACGCTGCTCTGGGATCTGCACAGCACAGAGTGTAGTATCAGAACAACCGGCCCCATATGCTGGTAAGTGCCTAGCCTAACCCCGGCTAGGTAGTGACGAGGCTAGGATCAGATGCCAGATAAACCTGTGCAGTTTATATATATATATATATATATATGCACAAACACACACACAACAGAAAGATAGACTGAAAAATACAAGATAAGCTGGGGAGGGGATCATGCTTCGGGGGATGGCAGATAATACAGAACCTCAAGAGAATAATAAGGAATTCAACAATTTAACTCTAACGCGGATAAGGAAAATAAAAGGCAAATTTCACTTTCAAGTCTCATCTTGTTGTAGGCATGCAACCTGATCCCATTTCTCATATCTCATGGTAGGCGTACCATCCGCTCCCATTTTATTAATTCTCGTGGTAGCATACCACCTGCTCCCATTACATAAAATCTCTTTGTAGGCGTACCACCCGCTCACATTTTATTAAATCTCATGGTAGGCGTACCACCCTCTCCAATTTCATAAAATCTCGTGGTAGGCGTACCACCTGCTCCCATATCAATAAATCTTGTGGTAGGCATACCACCCCCTCCCATTTCATTACATCTTGTGTAGGCATACGACCCGCTCCCATTTTAATAAATATCGTGGTAGGTGTACCACCCGCTCCCATTTCAAGACAATAAAAAATCACAAGAACATCCCAACAAGGGAACAAACAATATAAACATTTCCCGGCAAAGGAACAACAATATTGAAACAAACGTCCCAGCAAGGGAGAATCACCTATAACCAAACTTGTTCCAACATCAAACTACCTCAAGTATAACCAAACTTGTTCCGATACCTAACTACCTCAACAATAATTAAACTAATTTCAACACCTAACTACCTCAACTATAACAAAACTCGTTACAATATCTAACTACTTAGCTATAGCTAAACTTATTACAACACCTAACACAAGGAACCATCAACCTAAGCATCCGTAACATCAACTAAGAACACAATGCAAGGGAACAACAACTCAACAATAGCTCGGCAAGGGGGAAACATAATGATCTCTTCTCTTTCTCACTTTTACATCACAATTCACTTCACAACTGGAGCCAATACTTTAGAGTTCAATTATCACTTATATTTTCACAATTTGTTATACAACTAGAGCCAACGCTCCTCAATGTTCATAGGTCACAATTCTTTCTACAACTTTACATAATATATAGAAATCTTCACCAAGGCATGAATAATATAACAAAGTCATGAAAATCACAATAGAAGACCCACGGTCATGTTTGACACCAACGTATAGATACTCGTTACCATGTTTATACGTCGTACTCAATAATTACCACATAGCAAATAGGACTCAACTCCTAATCCTTCAAGTTAAGGTTAGACCAAACACTTACCTCGATACCTTAAACACAACTCAAGTCTCAATTATAGCTTTGCCCCTTGGTTCCACTACAAATTCATTTGTATCTAATCATAAATTACGTAATTACATTAATAAATGCTAAATGAATCAACGCCAATGCCTGAAAAGGAGTTTTTCTAAAGTTTTACTCAAAAAGTCAAAAATCACCCCGGGCCTACGTGATAAAAACGTGATGTTCGAACCAAAACCTGATTACCCATTCCTCATGAACTCAAATATATAATTTATTTTGAAATCGAACCTCAAATTGAGGTCCGAATTCCCAATTTTTTAAAAAACCTAGGTTTTGCACAAAATACCTAATTTCTCCCATGAAAATCTTTTATTTTAAGTTGAAAACGTGTTAAATGATGTTACTGATTGAAGGAAATGGGTAAAAAATAACTTAAAATCGATTTGGAAGAAGACTTGTTCTTGGAAAATCGCCTAAGTGTGTTTGGGTTTTAGAAAATATGAAAAATGAGGTTTAAAATTGGCTAAGTATAAAATTACAGGTATCAGTAATGGGAAATGCGAACGAGGGTTCGCAATTGCAAACCCTGACCTCTGTAGATATGGGAAATGAGAAACACGGTTCACATTTGTCAACCCTTCATAAATTCCCAACTTTCGCATTTGCAATATACATGTCACATCCGCGACCCCGCATTTGCGATAGATGTATTGCATTTGCGATCCCAAACGTTACATTTGCTACTAGCCTTCGCATTTGCGAACACATTGATCGCATTTCGATCAGGCCTACCCAGGACTCATCTTTGCATTTGCGATGCATGGCTCACATTTGCGAGAACCGCTTTGCATATGTGAAGCCTGGAGATCAGAAATACCAGCAATTTTTTTTCAAAGTTCAAAAATGCACCTGTGGCCTATCCAAAACTCACCCGAGCCCTCGGGGCTCTAAACCAAGTATACACATAACCTCAAAAAGAACCTACTGACTTATCCGTGCGATCAAATGGCAAAAATAACATCATAAACACAGAATTAAACCTCAAAATCCATGAATTCTTTCAAACTTCTTACAACATCAAATTTTCCAATTTAGGTCCGGATCACATCAAATGATATTCGTTTTTGATCAAATTTCACAGAAATATCTTAAATCATACATAAGACTTGTAGCGGGCGCCGGAATTAAAATACGGGTCTAATACTAATATGTTCTAATCTAATTTTAATTCAAATTTCCTTAGATAATTTCAGAAAATAATTTCTTTCAAAAATTCATTTCTCGTGCTTGGGACCTGGGAATTCGTTTCGGGGAATACGCCCAAGTCCCATATTTTCCTATGGACCCTCCGGGACCATCGTATAATGGCACCGTGTCCGTTTTCCCAAAATATTAACCGAAGTCAAATTAACTCATATTATAACAAAACATTATTATTTTTCACATTTTTTCATATTTAAGCTTTCTGGCTATGCGCGCGGACTATGCACGCAAATTGAGGAAAATTTAAATGAGGTTTTCAAGGCCTTGAAGATATAGAATTAAATTAGAAGCAAGTGATGATCCTTTTGGTCGTCACACTCTTCACCTCTAAAACAACCATTCATACTTGAACGGACATAAGAAGAAAGTACTTCAGGCACGAAAAAGATGGGGATAACGACTCCACATATCGGACTCAGACTCCTGGGTCGATGCCATAGGAGGCTGAACTCTCCACTGAACACGAACATAATGAAAACTCTTTGATCTCAACTAACGAACCTGCCGGTCTAGAATAGCTACCGGCTCCTCCTCATAAGACAAGTCCTTGTCCAACTGGATAGTGCTTAAATTTAACACATGGGATGGATCGCCATGATACTTTCGAAGCATGGACACATGAAATACCGGATGCACGACTGATAAACTCGGAGGCAATGCAAGTCTATAAGCCACCTCTCCCACTTGATCAAGAACCTCAAATGGACCAACAAACCATGGGCTAAGCTTGCCCTTCTTCCCGAATCTCATCATTCCATTCATAGGCGACACTCAAAGAAATACCCGCTCACTAACCATAAAAGCCACATCTCGAAAATTGCAGTATGCATAACTCTTTTGCCTGGATTGGGCTGTATGGAGCCTATCTTGAATGATCCTGACCTTGTCCAAGGCGTGCTAAACCAGATCTGCACCCAACAGCCGAGCCTCCCCCAGCTCAAACCATCCAACCAGAGATTGACACCGCCTACCATATAAAGCCTCAGAAGGAGCCATCTGGATACTCGACTGGTAGTTGTTGTTGTAGGAAAGGTCCGCCAAAGGAAAAAACTGATCCCACGAGCCTCCGAAGTCAGTGACACAAGCTCGGAGCATATCCTCCAAAATCTGAATAGTCCACTCAGACTGACCATCTGTCCGGGGATGAAATGTTGTGCTCAACTCAACTCGTATGGTCAACTCTCCCTAAAATGCTCTCCATAAGCGCGAGGTAAGCTGCATACCCATGTCCAAAATGATAGATACAGACACTCCATGAAGGCGAACAATCTCCCGAATATAACTCTCAGCCAACCTCTCAGAAGGATAGGAGACGGCCACAGGAATGAAATGTGCTAACTTAGTCCGCCTATCAACAATGACATATACTGCGTCCAACTTCTTCCAAGTCTGCAAAAGTCGAGCAACAAAGTCCATAGTGATCCGTTCCCACTTCAACTCGCGAAGCTCAATCCTCTAGAATAAACCACTAGGCCTCTGATGCTCGTACTTGACCTGCTGACAATTCAAATACTATGCACATATGTAACAATATCCTTCTTCATTTTCTACCACAATTAATGCTGCCGCAAATACTGATACATCTTTGTTGCGCCTGGATGAATAGAGTACCGGGAGCTATAGGTCTCCTCTAAAATCAACTCTCGGAGCACATCCACATTAGTTACACAAATGCGACCCTGCAATCTCAAACTCCATCATCATCTAAGGTAAGTTGCTTTGCTCCTCCACGCTGTACTGTGTCTTTAAGGACACATTAATGGGGATCATCATATTGCCAGCCACATATACACTCCAATAATAAAGAATGAGCGACCGTGCAAGCTAACACACAATTGGGCTCAGAAACATCCAGTCTCACAAACCGATTGGCCAAAGCCCGAACATCCAAAGTAAGCGATCCCTCACCGACTGGAATATAAGCAAGACTACCCATGCTAGCTGACTTCCTAGTGAAAGCATCAGCCGCCACATTGGCCTCTCCGGATGATATAAAATGGTGATGTCATAATCCTTCAAAAACTCCAACCACCTCATCTGCCTCAAATTCAACTCTTTTTGCTTGAACAAGTACTGAAGGCTCTTGTGATCCATGAACACCTCACATGTTATGCCATAAAGATAATGCCTCCAAATCTTCAATGCGTGAACTATGCTGCCAACTCCATATAATGAACCAGATAGTTCTTTTCATTAATCTTCTACTACCGCGAAGCATAGGCAATGACCTTACCATCCTACATCAACACTACTCCAAGTCCAACACGAGATGTATCATAATATACAGTACAAGGCCCTAAACCTGTGGGCAAAACCAACACTGGTGCCATAGTCAAAGTTGTTTTGAGCTTCTGAAAGCTCTCTCACACTGATTCAACCATCTAAATTGGGCACCTTTCTGGGTCAACCTGGTCACCAGGGCAGCAATAGATGAAAACTCCTCCATGTATCGACGATAGTAGCCTGCCAATCCCAAGAAACTCTAGATCTCTTTAGTTGATGCTGGTCTAGGCCAGTTCTTGAGTGCCTCATTCTTCTTCGGATCCACTGGAATATCGTATGCTCACACCACATGACCCAGAAATGCAACTGAACTCAACCAGAACTCACACTTCCAGAACTTAGCATATAACTCACTATCCGTCAGAGTCTGAAGAACCACTCTAAGGTGCTGCTCGTGCTCCTTCTGGCGGCGTGAATATATCATTATATCATCAATGAAGACTATCACGAATGAATCCAAATAAGGCCTGAAACTCGGTCCATCAAATCCATAAAGTTTTTGGGGAATTTGTCAACCCGAATGACATAACCAAGAGCTCAAAATGTCCTTACTAAGTGAGAAAAGCTATCTTAGGGACATCAGATGCCCTAATTCTCAACAAATGGTAGCAAAATCTCAAGTCAATCTTTGAAAATTCCTTGCCACCCTGAAGCTGATAAAACAAATCACCCATCCTCGGCAGTGGATACTTATTCTTTATTGTAACCTTGTTTAACTGCCATCCTCATCGACCCATCCTTCTTCTATACTAACAACACTGGCGCACTCCAAGGCGAAATTTTGGGTCTAATGAAACCCTTCTCAAGCAAGTTTTTCAACTGTTCCTTCAGGTTTTTCAACTTCGGCGGAGCCGTACGATACGGCAGGATAGAAATGAGCTGAGTGCCCGGAGCAAAATTAATGCAAAAGTCAATATCCCTGTCGGGCGGCATACCCGGTAGGTCTAAAGAAAATACCTCAGGGAACTCACGAGCAATGGGCACAGAATCAATGGAATAAACCTCAGCACTAGAATCACCAACATATGCCAAATAGGACAAACACCCCTTCTCGACCATACGTCGAACCTTCACATAAGAGATAACACTACAAGTATAATGACTAAGAGTCCTTCTCCACTCTAAATGAGGAAAACCCGGTAAAGCTAAGGTCACAGTCTTAGCATGAAAGTCCAAGGTAGCGTGGTAAGGTGATAACCAGTCCTTCCCCAACATAACACCGAATTTATCAATGTCCAGAAGAAGCAAATCTACACGAGTCTCAAGACCTCTAATAACCACTATACATGAACAATGGATGCGGTCCACCATAATAGAATCATCCACCAACATAGACACATAAACAGGGGCACTCAATGAAACACTAGGCATGACCAAATATGGCATAAAATAAAACTGAAGCTTATCCACGACAAACCAGAACAATACATACACCTCCATCTCTAATACCTTTACTTCCACCTCTAGCATCTCTACCTCCACTTCTAATACCTGTGAGCATGTGATTTTTGCCTTGCGTGAGTTACTCCTACAAATTTTTAGATTTTTCATTTTTTGTGCCCGTTTAATTCGGATAATTCATAAAAAATACAAAAATATTACATTTTCATTTAGGTATTAATTTTACATATTTTTAGTAATTAGGATTTTACAAAAATTACAAAAATCACCAAAAAAAATTTAATTTAGTGCGCTTGATTTAATTTTTAGCTTCGAAATTTTGTTAGTTTTTTTAATTTGGCATTTAATTAATTTAGTTAATTATTAATTAGAGTTTAATATAATTAAGTAAGATAATTTAATTATTAGGTTTAATTTTAGTTTGTTTTATTTTTTGAAAAGAAAAAGAAAAGGAAATTAAAAAAAGAAAATTGAGTCTCTTAAATAAAATACCAAATATTGGGCTGGCTCAAATCAAAACCCCCTAAACCCGTTAAATTCGCCGCATACCCGGCCCAAAATATGGTCCAGCATCCCCCTTAATTGAAACGACGCCTTTTTATTGGCGTTAGATAAAGACCGTCGAGGTTTCTTGATTGGACGGTCTTGAACCTGGGGTCTTTAGGTATAAATATGTCCAAACCCGACCTCCCCCTCGTTACTCATCGTCTCCCTCATCTCTTCAAACCCTAGATATCATCGCCCGTTCTCCGTCTCAACCGTCTGCCGCCGCCGGAAATCACCTACGGCGGCAAGGAGTTCCCAAACCACCCCAAAAATTCACCGTAGCTCCCTCTCACTTTCCTCATGCCCATGAAACCTTTAGTTTCACTCAAATCCTATTAGAAACCCCCAAATATTCGAAACCCAAGCCACCGCCTCTAAAACCTCCGCAGTGGCCGGTGGCGCCACCACCAATCAACCCTAAACTAACAACAAAGGACCACCAGGCCTCCCTCATCTCAAATGCACACTCCAATTCTCTCAAATTACCCTCGAAATCCTCAAATATCAGATCAAAGTGAAACCCTAATTCCCAAAGGCCACTGACTCGAGTCTGTTTTGAAATTTTGGGGCCTATTTTGATGTTATTCGTGTGTTCTTATTAAGAACACACGATTAATGTCATGGTTGGCCGAAAAATCCAAGAAGTTGAAGATTCAAACGTTCTTGGTCTTGTGTTCGACTCTCAGTAGGTATTGTCCTTTCTTCCTCTTGGCTTAATCTATCTTTCATTCTTTTTTTTTTGTAATTATTTCTTCTCCTGGATTTCTTCCTCATCCTTTTAGTGTTCCAGAATTTTTATTTTGCTTGTTTATTTGTCTGTTCATACATGACTAGTCCTACGTTTTGTAGTATCATTAGCCAGTTATTTAGCCGAGTTTACTAAGTTAGTTAGTCTAGTTAAATAGATTGTTTAGTTTAGATTTTAATGGATGCCATGTTTGCATACTTCTGGTACCTCAGTGTCAGTTGGGTTAATTGTTTATTTAAGTGTTAGGATCTCTGACCCATTTAAGAAAAGAAGGATCAGCCCAATAGGTTAAAACCCCAGGTCTGACTGGCCTTGGGTCAATTTGACCTAGGTTGGTTCGTCAAAATAATTTTCAGAAGTTTTAAAAGGTAATAGGGGTAATTCAACTAGGGGATCTCTCAATAACAGCATAGGAAGCTTCCTAAAAGCAGTAAAATAAGACTAACTTGGGTAGCAAGTCAATAATTGGAGGATACC
Organism: Nicotiana benthamiana; assembly: GCA_034376525.1. Taxonomy (NCBI): domain Eukaryota; kingdom Viridiplantae; phylum Streptophyta; class Magnoliopsida; order Solanales; family Solanaceae; genus Nicotiana; species Nicotiana benthamiana. Next base: position 73,869,900 of record CM067332.1, read on the forward strand.
TAGGAAAAAAAGGAAAATTAAAAGAGGACCTAAGTGCTAAAATAAAATTTGTAGTTGCCATATTTGTTTGCTCATAAAAAGACATTACATTCGGGCCTGAAAAGGAGAGAGATTTTTCCAAGAGATAAAAAATCCATAAATAGAAAAACAATTGGAAAACATCAGCAGAAATACTATTCCATTGGAAAATTCCTGAAATTTTAAAGACCTCTACTCTAAAATGATTCCTGAACAACTGAAAAGGGTTAAAATGAGTTGACTTTTGTTGGGTATTCATGTGTTTGGGTCAGTTTCTGATTGGATTTTTGATTGCTGCGTGTTATTTAACACTGTTACTAGTTAAAAATTGTTTCAAAGTTGGTTTCCCTTGTTCATTTCTGGGCTGGTACATTGCTGTTGGTTTTTGTTCTTTCTGCTGTTAACTGTTGACCTCACTCTTGTATTCATCTCTTTTGTTCCATGTATTTCCTTGGCTTTTTCTAAGTGACATATGGGGTTCAAGCTTGAAATCATGTAACTAAATCAGAATATCTGAGAATGAATTCCTTCTATAATGAATAGTCCGTGTTTAAATGGGATTCCTTCTTTATCATTGTATTAATTTAAGCTCCTTTACAGGCTATTCATTATGTTGTTTTGATGTTCTTGTATTACAGTTCTAACAGTATGTTTAGGTCTCTAGTTCCTGATGTTACTCCGTAATTAAGACAGTGGACTATGCATTTGAGCATGTAAAGGGTGAAAACATCCCTATTGTATTGGATTAAATCTATTAGAGTGTATCAAGATAGTTTAAGATTAGTATGTAGCAAAACTATCTCGCATTGTGATTTTGTGTCCTGATTTCTATATTGCGTTTCCAGATTTGCATAATTTTGGGGTTTGTAGTTCAAGTATGAAGTCATAGGTTCATGATTGTTGCATATTTAGAATGTTTAGACATTGATTATGGCGTATAAATTGGTAAACCATCAAGAGCTGATTTCTCAATGTAGATCTTATGTTAGTTCTAGATATAGCTTTGTATGTGTTTCAATTCCAGGAGTTTCATAAGGAAATTAGTCCCAACCCATTGCTAACACAAAAATTGAATTCGGGTCCGTTGTTGTCCCAGGTCATGAAATTGGAATTTTCGATAATTTAGACCCTTACTTACAAAGTTAAGCTCGAAAGTTTGCCTAATTAATAACTAGAGTCTGTTAGGGGTGTGCCATATAATGAGTAGCAATATTCATGTCCCTCCAAGTCTTTAGTTTGAATATCTTTTAAAAATGGGATTGAGATACGACGCGCCAAACAAAATCACAAATTATGTGGCCCTCTTTAATTATATTTTTAAAACTCCTTAGAACTCAAGACGTGCCATTTAGCGAATTTTCATGGCCACCCGCAAAGTTAACAATGCGTTACTTGCTTTAGGCGCTTTATTTAATTATATTACTTTCTTAAACTCGGGTGCGCACTTCATGTGATCCAAATCCATATCCTAAAACATTAAGTGAAATGTGTTTCGAATTGCGGGTGGATTTCATGTGACGCCATCCAAAGACTTATTTTAAATGACGTTCAATCTTCTTTAAAATTAATTAAAAGTGGTAAATAATTTAAAATTGCACTATATGTTTGAACATGTATTAAAATCAGATAATAGGCAAATTATGATAGTTTAAGCGACCGTGCTAGAACCACGGAATTCAGGGGTGCCTAACACCTTCCCCCATGTTAATAAAATTCATTATTTAGAATTTTTGGTTCGCAGACTTCAAAAGGAAAGTCGAGTTTTTCTAGATTTGGGATTTTAAAATAAACCGGTGACTTGGGACACCAGAATACAAACCATCCCAAGTAGCGACTCTAAATAAAAATTAAATAAATAATTCCATTTTGAATAATGTCACATAAATTGGAAAAACTCCCTTATTCACTATCCTTCCAAGGGTTGTGTATGAAAAATAAGGTGTGACAATACTTATACCTCCACCTCCAACTAACTGAGAGGGTCGAACGAGTCCCTCAATGAACCTCCTCACTCTCTCTTACAGTGGGAAGTATGATAAGGGAATGGCGTGCCAAATCTATGAATCTGGTCTCGTATTGGGTGACAGTCATAAACTCTGCTGAAGGTGCTCGAACTGCCTCCGATAGGCTTCTCGCTGAGTGATATGGAGAACCCCATCAATAAATAGCTATGTGAGCTGATTTCAAGTCAAAGCTGTTGACCTAACTGGTATAACCAATCAATAATCTCTCCAATAGGTCTTGGCGGATCTAGACAAGCGAAGTGTAGCAAAATCAATCCGATTGGTCTCCGCGATCCCCATGTTCCTGAAAACCTCATGACAATCGTCTAGAAAATCTTGGGGGATCCTCAGAATATGCACTGCTGAATGTAGTACTGAAGAGCTTGGTTGAACCTATCCAACCTCCGCAAAGTCTCCGAAGATGTAGCTGATCTATCACATGTCTATGTTGTTGTTCGGGTGAAGAAGTGGTACGTGACCTCGCCATTCGCGAAAAGAACAAGAGTGGAAGTTTTAATTAAGCATTGATAGAACAAAATCGCACGACCGGGAAGAACGAATGTGAAACTTTCCTAACTTTGTAGCGTCTGGGATAAATACAGACGTCTCCGTACCAATCCCTCAGACTATACTAAACTTGTCAGTGAATTGTGAGACCATGTAACCTAGAGCTCTGATACCGACTTGTTACAACTCGGATTTCCCACCCTCGGGTGTCGTGATGGCTCCCACTCGTAGAAGCTAGGCAAACCGCGAACATATATCGTTAAAACCCTTTTTGTTTAAAATTCCTTTTTATCCAATTAAATTAATAGGAAATAAACAATTAAATAATAGCAGAATATGAATTTAGTGGAAATCTTAAATGGAATATAAAACCAAAACATCCTGAAGACCAACACATGCCTATTGACGGAACCTGGTGTCGCAACATCCACAGACTGTCTAGGATTACTACAAATAAGTGTTTGAAAGAAAATAACATAGTCTGTCTCGAGTACAATGAAAACAGAACATAAAAACTAATAGAAGAGACGTTGGGCCTATGGACGCTAGCAAGGCTACCTCGTAGTCTCGGATTGAAGGATAGCTCTCGATCTACTGCTGATGACCCAACGCTGCTCTGGGATCTGAACACAGTGCAGAGTGTAGTATCAGCACAACTGACTCCATGTGCCAGTAAGTGCCTGGCCTAACCCCGCGAGATAGTGACGAGGCTAGGATCAGACGCCAGATAAACCTGTGCAGTTACATATATATATATATATATATATATATATATATATATATATATATATACAACAAAAAGATAGACCGAAATAAACAAGATAAAGCTAGGGAGGGGATCATGTTTCGGGTTAACATATAATGCAGAACCTCAAGAGAATAATAAGGAATTCAACAAGTTATCTCTAACATGGATAAGGAAAATAAAGGCAGATTTCACATTCAGTGCTAATCTGATTGTAGGCGGAGCCCGATTCCATTTCTCATATCATGTGGTAGGCGTACCACCTGCTCCCATTTCATTAATTGTTGTGATAGGTGTACCACCGGCTCCCATTTCATTAAATCTCATGGTAGGCGTACCACCCGCTCCCATTTCATTAAATCTCATGGTAGGTGTGTCACCCGCTCCCATATTATTAAATCTCGTGGTAGGCATACCACCCGCTCCCATTTTAATAAATCTCTTGGTAGGCATACCACCCGCTCTCATTTTGTTATATCTCATGTTAGGCATACCACCCACTCCCATTTTACTAAATCTCGTGGTAGGCGTACCACTCACTCCCATTTCAAGCCAATACAAAATCAGAAGGACATCCTGGGAAGGGACCAAATAATATAAAAATTTCCCGTTAAGGGAACAAAAATAATACAACAGCTTCCCGGCAAGGGAACAAAAATAACATAATAATTTCCTGGCAAGGGAACAACAACATCAAAACAAACGTCCTAGCAAGGGAAAATCAGTTATAACCAAACTTGTTCAAATATCAAACTACCTCAACTATAACCAAACTTGTTCTGATACCTAACTACCTCAACTATAATTAAACTTATTACAATACCTAACTACCTCAACTATGACCAAACTTGTTACAACATCTACCTACTTAGCTATACCAAAACATATTACAACACCTAACACAAGGAATAATCAGCCTAAGCATCCATAATACCAACTAACAATACAATGCAAGGGAACCAAAACTCTACAATAGCCCGGCATGGGGGCAACATAATGATCTCTTCTCTTTCTCACTTTTACTTCACAATTCACTTCACAACTCGAGCCAACACTCTAGAGTTCATTTATCACTTATATTTTCATAATTCACTATACAAGTGGAGCCAACGCTCCTCAATGTTCATAGGTCACAATTCATTCCACAACTTTACGCAACAAATAGAAATCTTCACCGAGGCATGAATAATATAATGTAGTCATGAAAATCACTACATAAGACCCACGGTCATGCTTGACACCGACGTATAGATACTCGTCACCATTCCTATATATCGTACTCAACAAGTACTACATAGCAAATAGGATTCAACTCCTAATCCCATCAAGCTAAGGTTAGACCAAAAAACTTACCTCGATGCCTTGAACGCAACTCAAGTCCCAATTATAGCTTTTCTCCTTGGTCCCATTACCAATTCGTTCGTATCTAATCCGAAAATACTTAATTACATGAATAAACACTAAATCAATCAACCCCAATGCATGAAAAGGAGTTTTTCCAAAGTTTTACCCAAAAATTCAAAAATCGCCACCGAGCCCACGTGTTCAAAACCCAAGGTTCGAACCAAAACCCGATTACACATTCCCCCAGGAACTCAAATACATAATTTATTTTGAAATAGGACCTCAAATTGAGGTCCAAATCCCCAATTTTTGAAAAACCCTAGGTTCTACCCAAAACACCGAATTTCTCCAATGAAAATCTTTTATTTTATATTAAAAACATGTTAAATGATATTAATGATTGAAGGAATTGAGTAAAAACTAACTTACAATTTATTTGGAAGAAGACTTGTTCTTGGAAAATCACCTAATTGTGTTTGGGTTTGAGAAAATATGAAAAATGAGGTTTAAAATCAGCTAAGTATAAAATTGCAGGTCTCAGATATGGGAAATGCAAATAGGGGTTCGCAATTGTGAACCCCGACCTCTACGAATGTGGGAAATGCAAAACAGGGTTCGCATTTGCAAACCCTTCATAAATTCCCAAATTTCGCATTTGCGATATATATGTTCCATTTCCGACCCCAGATTTCTGATAGATGTATCGCATTTTTGACCTCAAGCATAAAAAGGAAACTTCGCATTTGTGATCCCAAACATCGCATCTGTGACTAGCCTTCGCATTTGCGAACACATTGATCGCCTTTGCGATCAGGCCTGTCCAGGTCTTATCTTCGCATTTGCGAGACCTGCTTCGCAAATATGAAGCCTGCTGATCAGAAATACCACCAATTGTTTACCAAAGTTCAAAAATGCACATGTGGTCTATCCAAAACTCCCCGAGCCCTCGATGCACCAAACCAAATATAGCGCAACCTCAAAAACTTCCTATTGACTTATCCGTGCGATGAAATCGCCAAATTAACACCTTAAATCATAAAATTTTCAAATTCAGGTCCGGATCATGTCAAAATATATCCGTTTTCATCATATTTCACAGAAACATCTTAAATCATATATAAGACCTGTACCGGGCACCGAAACCAAAATAAGAGCTCGATACTAACATGTTCTAATCAAATTTCATTTCAAATTTCCTTAATAAATTTCAAAAAACAATTTCTTTCAAAAACTCATTTCTCGGGCTTGGACCTCGAAATTCAATTTCGGGCATATTCCAAGAGCCATATTTTCCTACGCACCCTCCGGGACTGTCGTATCACGGGTTCCACTACGTTTAGCCAAAATATTGACAGAAGTTAAATTAACTCAAATTATAATCAAAACGTACCATTTTTCATAATTCTTCATATTTATGCTTTCCGGCTACACGTTCGGACTGCGAACACAAATTAAGGTAACTCTAAATGAGGTTTTCAAGGCCACGGAGACATAGAATTCTATTAGAAGCAAGTGGTGATCCAAAATGATCCTTTAGATCATCACAAGAGTCGATGATTATTGTTCTTGAGGTCAGTTTTGAAGGGTCAAAAATAATTTGGTGATCTGTATGGTATAGAATATAACACACGAAAATCTAGGTATCTGGTATAATTCATGTTTTACGGCTCTAAAATGCCAACATATGAGGAACAGCCGTGTCGAGGCGGTGATTATTATTTATTAGGTCATTTTATATGGGCCAAAAAAATTTTAGGCGATCAAGCTCCGGTGGCCTAGACCCCATAAGAAGGTGTTGGCTATAACACACGAAAATATGGAAATTGCGCAGAATTTAGTTTTATGGCCCTCAAATGCAAAATAAATGAGGAACAATCAAAAAGAGATTGTGGAATACTGTTCCTAAGATATTATTTATGGTCTGAAATGGCAATTCGGGTTCGGTGTCTTGGGCCCCACTAGATGGCGTGGGCAATAGCATACGTAAATCTAGGAATCGAACAGAATTCTAATTTTATGGTCCTAAAACGACAAAAAACAAGGAACCCACATGGTGAAGCAGTGAATACTGTTCCTTAGTCATTTATGAAAGACTAGCAAAATTTTAGAAGATTTGGATGGTGTTGCTATAGCACACGAAAATCTGGGAATTGGGTTGAATTCTAGTTTTATGGTCCTAAAATGCCAACAAATGAGGAACGGTCATGGAAAGGTAGTGACTATTATTGAGTAGTGACGAGGAAGGTTAGGGCCTCACTGAGGTTAAATAAATGATAAAGTTCGACAGTGTAGAACATAGCGGTATAAATAAGTACAACAGTAATAGTAACACATGATGTAAAGGATATCAACAACTATACAGAAGCAATGTAAACATAGTAGGAAATACAGCTCAACTCCAATAATATTAATCAGAGATCTTCTAGGATACCATCATGCAGTCCCAAATATACATATCTAATAAGTCTTTCGGGATACCGTCCCGTAGTCCAGCTCATAGTACACGCGGATCTACCAGAAACTCGTTCTGTAGTCCCCAAAATAAATACCCAGTACTGGAGGAATCTATTAGGTGAATTCCCATAGCTACATATAACTGTGCAGGGGGATCTAGTGGAATCCCACATCTGTAGTCCATAGTCTCAATGTAAATAAATAGCAGCAATAGAAGAAATTCTCAGAAATATCAAACTTCATATTAAGGAAACTTAATAGTCTAGCCTAGCATGCTACGCAGAATCCAGGTAAAGCAGTGAACAAATAAGGCAATTTAATTATTTAGACATGCTTTCCTGAGCTAACACATGCTTAAATAGTACAAGTACTAGAACATGAAAGAAAACATACTAGCAGTTACTTAATGGAAATCGGATTTCCAACAACTAGCACAAGTACGCACTCGTCACCTTACGTTCAAGGGATTTAAATTATCATATATACCAAATCCTAAGGAAAAGTCTCCCATAAAAGGTAAGGCAAGCCACTTACCTCGAACCAGCTATAAATCAACCCGAAACCACGTCTTTGCAAAGAGTACTCGACTCCAAATGGCCTTAACCTATTCAATTCAATTGCATATTGTAAATAACACTTCAAGTAACTAATTCTATAATAAAATTCTAAGCTTATACACGAAATCCGGTAAAATAACCAAAAAACCCTTCAGGATCACGTCTAGAAACTCGATAAAAATCACATCAACAGAATCCTTATCTTTCCGCGAGTCCATATACCAAGAACACTGAAATCGGAGTTCAAAGGACCCATTAAGTTATCATTTTAAAGTCTCTTAAACTCAAGCCCTAATATTTCTATTTTAGGACTAGATTCTATTATTTACTAGGTACATTTCATAATAAAATCGAGTTTCAGGTCAAAAGTTCCTACCTCCAGATTTCCCTTGAATCCCTCTTTAATCTCCTTCAAAAAGCTCAAAAACGACCAACAATAGAAGAAATAAACCCCCACATTCGTGGACAAGACGACCATTTAAACCTTCTGCCATGTTCTAAATTCCTTCATTGCGATCGCGGAGCAAAAATTCTCAGCTCCCAAAATTAACCCTATGAGTACGCGTAAAATCCCACGTGAACTCAATGCTCAGGAATCTTGCCTATGTGATCGCGACTGGCTACCGCGTTTTCAAAGAACAAACTCCAAGCTTGGTCCACTTAACTCTACGGGAACGGGACAATCAAAGAGTCCACCACCTTATGCGATCGCATCTCCACCTTCGCAAACGCGAAGAAAAAAACTGGATTACCCCCATAATAGCTCTACGCGATCGCGAAGTGTAAGAACTCTGCAACAGCTGAACTCCAAAATATGCAACTCTCCAAGGCATGAAATGGTCCGATCAACCCTCCAAAACTCACCCGAGGCCCCGGGACCTCAACAACAGGCACCAACGAATCCCAAACCTTATTCAAACTAGTACCAATATTCAAAACACCTCAAACAACATGAAATCCACCAAAACACATCGAATTCAACCCTATGTTTCTAATAACTATAAAAACACGCTATCAATCAAAAAGTATAGCAAACCTCGTCAGAATGACTTGAAATTTTTCACACACATCACATTCAATGCTACAGAGCAACTCCAACTTCTAGAATTCCATTCTGACCATTAGATCAAAATCTCACTATCGAACCAAAAACTTCAAAGTTTTGACTATTGGCATTTCAAGCATAAATTAGCTACGAACCTCCAAAACACAATCCGAACACGCTCATAACCCAAAAATCACATAACGAAGCTAACGAAACCATCAAATTTGCATTCCAAGGTTGTCTTCGCATTGTTCTGACTACGATAAACTTTCCAACACTTAAGTTCTCATTTAGGGACTAAGTGTCCCAAAACTCCGCAAACTCAAAACCGGACATGCCGGCAAATCAAAATACCAGAAATAAACTCAGGGAAAGCAGTTAATAGGTGATTGGGGAATTAATTCTTAAGACAGCCAACCGGGTTGTCACATCCTATTACTCTTAAGCATTTGTTCATCATCAAATGTGCATAGAGACAAACCTAATGTAGTGAAAAGATGATGGGTAACAACTGCATATATCCTGCTCGGTCTCCCAGTTCGCCTTCTTGACCGGCTGACCCCGCCACTGAACCTTCACTGATGCAATGTTCTTTGACCTCAGCTTTCTAGCCTGCCTGTCCAATATTGCCACTGTCTCTTCAACATAGGATCGATCCTTCTCCAACTGGATTGAACCAAAATCTAACACGTATGACGGATCACCAAGATTCCTTGAGAGCATTGATATATGAAATTCCAGATGGACTCCTTCCAAGTTGGGAGGTAAGGCGAGCTCATAAGCAACCTCCCCAACTCGCCTCAATATCCAAGAAGGGTTAATGAACCTCACACTCAACTTCCCTTTCTTCCCAAATATCTTGACGCCCTTCATAGGTGAAACCCGAAGTAGAACCCGCTCTCCAACCATATAGGAAACATCACGAACCTTCCGGTTCGCATAGCTCCTCTGTCTGGACTAGACTGTACAGATTCTATCCTGAATCACTTTAACCTTCTCCATAGCATCCTGAACTATGTCTGTGATGAATAACCTAGCCTCACCCGGTCAAACCAACCTACTGGAGATCTACATTTCCCACCATATAAAGCCTTATATGGTGCCATCTAAATGCTGGATTGATAACTGTTGTCGTATGCAAACTCCACTAATGGTAGGAACTCATCCTAAGACCTTCCAAACTCGATCACACACGCACGGAGCATATCCTCAAGAATTTAAATAGTGCACTTAGACTGCCCGTCCGTCTGAGGGTGAAATATTATACTCAACTCTACCCGAGTAGCCAACTCATGTTGAATGGCCCTCCAGAACCGTGATGTGAACTGAGTACCTCTATCCTAAATGATGGAAAGTTGAATATCATGCAGATGAACAATCTCCTGGATATAAATCTCCGTCAATCAGTCCGAAGAATAAGTAGTACACACAAGAATAAAGTGAGCAGACTTAGTGAGCCAATCCACAATCACCCAAACCGCATCTAACTTTCTCAAAGTCCGCGGGAGCCCAAGTACAAAGTCCATGGTGATCTGATCCCACTTCCACTTTGGAATCTCTACCTACTGAAGTAACCCACCTGGCTTCTAGTGCTCATACTTCACATGCTGATAGTTGAAGCACAAAGCAACAAACCCAAATATATCTTTCTTCATCCACCTCCACCAATAGTAATACCTCAAATATTGGTAGATCTTTGTGGCACCTGGACGAATGGAATACCACGAACTGTAGGCCGCCTCTAGAATCAGCTCCCGAAACCTATCAACATTGGGTACACAAACCCGATCCTGCATCCTCAAAACTACATCATCGCCAATGGTCACATCTCTGGCTTCACCATACTGAAACTTGTCCTTGAGGACAATAAAATGAGAGTCATCATACCGACGCTCCCTAATACGATCAAATAAAGAAGACTGAGAAACCACGTAGCTAGAACATGACTAGGCTCTGAAAGATCCAATCTCGCAAATTGGCTAGTGAAGGACTGAACATCTATCACCATAGGCCTCTCTGATGCTGGTACATAAGCCAAACTCCCTAAACTTTCCGCCCGACGACTCAAAGTATCAGCCACCACATTGGTCTTGACCAGGTGATACAGATACTGATATCACAGTCCTTCAGCAACTCTAACCACCTCCTCTAATGCAAATTTAGATCCTTTTTCTTGAACATGTGCTGCAAGCTCCGATGGTCAGTATAAATATTATAGGGAACCCCGTATAAATAATGGCGCCAAATATTCAGGGCGTGAACAATGGAAGTTAACTCAAAATCGTCAACAAGGTAATTCTTCTCATATATCTTCAATTGTCTGGACGCGTAGGCAATCACCCTACCGCCCTGCATCAACACCGCTCCAAGACCAATCTTTGAGGCATCACAATAGACCGTATAAGACCCCAAAACTATAGGAAATATCAATACTGGGGCTGTAGTCAAAGCTGTCTTGAGCTTATAAAAGCTCACCTTACACTCTTTCGTCCACCGGAATGGAGCACCCTTCTGGGTCAGTCTGGTCATAGGGGCCACAATTGATGAAAACGCCTCCACAAAACGATGGCAGTAACCTACCAAACTGAGAAAACTATGGATCTCTGTAGTTGAGGATGGTCTGGGCCAATTCTACACTGCCTCTATCTTCTTCGGATCCACCCGAATAACCTCACTCAATACTACGTGGCCTAAGAATGCTACAGAATCCGACCAAAACATACATTTTGAGAACTTTGCATATAACTTCTTTTCCCTCAGAGTCTGAAGCACTATCCTCGGGTGCTGCTCATGATCTTCTTGACTCCGAGAATACATCAGAGTGTCATCAATAAAGACAATGACAATAGATTCAAGATATGGCAAGAATACATTGTGCATCAGATACATAAATGTTGTAAGGCCATTGGTCTGCCCAAATGACATAACAAGGAACTCGTAATGACCATACCAAGTCCTGAAAGCAGCCTTGGGGATATCTGACTCCCAAATCTTCAACGAACGGTAACCTGAGTGCAACTCAATCTTAGAAAATACCTTTGCATCCTGAATCAAGTCAAATATGTCATCAATACGAGGTAAAGGATAACAGTTCTTCATTGTAACCTTGTTTAACTAGCGATAATCAATACACATACGCATATACCAATCCTTTTTCTTCACAAACAAGACAGGAGCACCCCAAGGTGATACACTAGACCGAATAAAACCCTTATCAAGCAATTCCTGCAACTGATCCTTCAACTCCTTCAACTCATGAGGAGCCATACAATCGGAGGAATAGAAATGGGCTGAGTGCTCGAGAACAAATCAATGCCAAAATCAATATTTGTATCAAGCGGCATGCCTAGAATATCATCTAGAAACATATCAAAAAAGTCCTGTGCTACTAGAGCTGAATCAACTGAAGGTGTATCAATATTGATATCTCTCACATAGGCTACATACACGTCACAACCCTTCTCAACCATACGTTAAGCTTTAAGGAACGAAATAACTATACTAGGAGTGTGATCTAAAGCATCCCTTCCACTCAACATGCGGAACACCTCGCCTAGCCAATGTCATGGTCTTAGAGTAACAATTCTAGAATATCATAAAGGGGCGACAACCAGTCCATGCCCAAGAAAATGTCAAAGTCTACCATGCTGAGCAACAATGCATAGACTCTGGTCTCAAAACCACTAAGAGCAACAAAACACGATCGATAAACACAGTATACAACAAGAGAATCTCCTACGGGAGTAGTAACATAAAAATGGAAACTTAAATAATCTTGAGATACACCTAGAGGTGGAGCAAAATAAGAAGACACTAAGAATAATTGGGCCTGAATCGAATGGAACCGATGAATCTCTGTGACAAATCAGTATAATACTTATGATGATAGAATTAGAGGAAACAACCTCAGTACGGGAAGGAAGGGCATAGTATCGGGCCTGGCCTCCCCTTCTAAGGCAACCTCTACCTCCCCGAACCTCACCTCTAGCTGACTTAGCAAGTTGGATAGCAGCTGGAGCTATAACCATAGCCTGAGAACTCTGCAGGGCACGTTGTGGCTGAGAAGTCTATGGAGTTGCACCCCTCTCAAGTGTGGGGCAATCCCTTACCATGTGGCGTGTGTCACGACACTCAAAACAAACTCTGGGAGGAAATGGTAGTTGTGACTGGCTCGGGCCAGGTCTGCTGCACTGACCTCTAAAAGCACCCCGCGTAGGTGGCCGCTAGAAACTGGAGGTGCATAATAAGGCTCCTGAGGCCTAGGAGGATTTGGAGAACTACTGGTTGCTGGAAGAGCTGAATGAATAGGGCGACTTATATAAATCCTACCATGACAACCTGCAGCTATGGTACGGGCACCAGAATAATGGCCCAACTCTCGCGACCTCTTTGCCTCCCTCTCCTCTCTCTCCCTAGAATATATACCCTCGATCCTTCTAGCAATACTCACCACCTGCTGATAAGGAATATAAATCACCAACTCACAAGCCATGCTAGACTTGATGTTGGGAATAAGCCCCTCAATAAAGCGGCAAACCCTCTTGCGAATAGTAGAAGCCAAGGTCGGTGCACGTCCAGCCAAGCTAATGTAAAAGACAGAACACTATGAGACAGTCATAGCACCCTGGTACAAATGCTCAAACTTGGCACACCATACATCTCTTAGGCTCTAAGGAACAAAATCTCTCTAAAATAGAACTAAGAACTGGGTCCAACTCAGTAAACAAACCTCGTCCGAATTGTCTAACTCATAGGTGCACCACCACTCATAGGCGGATCTTTGTAGCTAAAAAGAAGTGAATGAAATCACGCTCGATTCTGATATACCGATGGTACAGAGAATACGGAATAGGTGCTCCAAAAATCCCAAGGCATCCTCTGATGCTAACCTACTGAATACAGGAGGATCGTACTTCTTGAACCTCTCAAGTCTCTGATGCTCATCCTCTGAAGATGCTGCCCTATCCTCGGGATGTCCTAGGGCTACAGGTTGTACCGGAATAATCTCTGGGACCTAATCAACATGCACTTGATGCTCAGGAGTGCGGGCGGTGGGAGTATGTGCTCCTATAACGGCCAAGGATGTAGTCTCAGCAAGGGGAAGCAACTTTGCCTGAGCCAAAGTGGTGTACATGCTCTTAAACTATTCCAGAATCTCCAGAAGTGCTGGCGTGGTAGTTGCAGTAGGTGTGTCAGGTGCTTGGACTCCGACTGGCACTGCTGGTGGCTCCTCATTGGCAGCTCACGCAGGTGATCTGGTTGCACCATGTGTGCAATCTCGGCCTCTACCCTATCCCCGCCCTCTCGGGTAGCACGTGTTCTCACCATCTGTGAGAGAATAGAAGAAAGATGTTTAGAATAGTAATGTAAAAAACTTGCACAACAAGGAAATGAGATGAAATGGACCTAACAATTACATAGCCTCTCGTAGATAAGTACAGACGTCTCTGTACCGATCATCGAGACTCTAATAAATCGGCTTATGATTCATGACTCCTATGAACCTAGAACTCTGATACCAACTTATCACAACCCGGGTTCTCCTTCCATGAACCATCATGACGGCACCTAGTCTCTACGACTAGGTAAGCCTAAATTGACGAAGAAACCCATATTTTATGGAATTAAAACAATTTAAAGTAGAAATAAAGTAGCAAACAGAATTATAATGTGTCGCTCGGCATACACAGTATTTAACTCTCAAACCAATACAAAAATCCAAGACCTGGAAACCCACGAATCACAAACAAAGAAATACTAGATCTAACTCCAGAAAACATGAATAGAAAAGTCAAAAGGACTAATACTAAAAAGCAAGAATAGAAAGGGACTCCTCGATCTACGGACGTGGCAGATATACCTCGAAGTTGCTAGAGCAATCGCCTCACCTTAGGGGTAATAAGACTCAGTCGAAGTACCTGGATCTACACATGAAAAGCATGTGCAGGAAGGGCATAAGTACACCACAGCAGTACTTAGTAAATCCCAAGCATAACCTCAATTGAGTAGTGACGAGGAAGGTCAGGGCCTCACTGAAGTTAAATAAAAGATAAAGTTTGACAGTGTAGAATAGAGCAGTATGAATAAGTACAGCAGCAAGAGTAATAAATGATGTAAAGGATAGCTACAACTATACAGAAGCAACGTAAACACATAAGGCAATACAGCTCAATTCCAATAATATCAATCGGGGATCTTCCAAGATACCATCATATAGTCTAAAATATACATATCCAATAAGTCTTTTGGCATATCGTCCCGTAGTCCAACTCATAGTACACGGGGATCTACCGAAATCCCGTTCTGTAGTCCCAAAAAGAAATACCCGGTACTGGGGGAATCTATCGGGTGCATTCTTGTAGTTCCATATAACTATGTAGGGGGATATACAAGAATCCCACATCCATAGTCCCAAATGTAAACAGACAAGGTGGGAGCTACTTGAATCCCACATTCGTAGTCCCAATGTAAATACACAGCAACAACAGGAGAAATTCTTAGAAATATCAAACTTCATATTAAGGCAAACACATAGTATAGCCTAGCATGCTACACAGAATCCAGGTAAAGCTGTTGAACAAATAATGCAATTTAATCCCTTAGACATGCTTTCCTAAGCTAACATAGGCTTAATTAGTACAAGTACTAGAACAGGAAAGAAAACATACTAGTAGTTACTTAATTAAAATCGGATTTCGAAAAATTAGCACAGGTACAAACTCGTCGTGTTACGTACAAGGCATTTCAATCATTGAATATACCAAATCCTAAGGGAAAAGTCCCCCGCACAAGGTTAGGCAAGCCACTTACCTCGAACCAGCTCAAAATCAATACGAACCCACGTCTTTGCCATGATTACTCGACTCCAAATAGCCCAAATTTATTAAATTCAATTGCATATTGTAAATAACGTTTCAAGTAACCGATTCTACAATTACATTCTAAGCTAATACGGGAAAGTTAGGTAAAATAACCAAAATGCCCTTCAGGCTCACGTATCGAAACTTGATAAAAATCACATAACAGAATCCTTATCTTCCCACGAGTCTATACAAAGAACACTGAGATTAGAGTCCAAATGACCCCTTACATTCTCATTTTAAATTCTCTTAAACTCAAACCCTAATTCTTCTATTTTAGGCTTGGATTCCAAGATTTACAAGGTAGATTTCATAATAGAATTGAGTTTTAGGTCCAAATATCTTACCTCCAAGTGATTCCCCTTGAATCCCTCTTCAATATCCTTCAATAACCTCCAAAAATTACAAACAATGGAAGAAATAAACCCCACATTCGCGGACAAGACAGCCTTTTAAACCGTCTGCGCAGGACTAAATTCCATTATCTTGATCAGGAGACATCCACAAATTCTCAGCTCCCAATATTAACCCTATGTGAATGTGTAAAATCCCACACAAATGTGATTCTTAGGCATCTTACCCTGCGTGATGGTGGACTTGCTATCGTGTTTGCAAAAAACAAACTCCAAGTCAAAACCCCTTGTCCACTTAACTATACACGAACGCGACCCTCACTATGCGTTCGTGATCAACAACTCTACCACCTTATGTGATCGCATCTCCACCTTCGCGAACGTGAAGAGCAAACTGGAATGTCACATAACAGTTCTACACCATCGCAAGACCCTTAAATAGTCCCGAAAAGTAAATACTCTGCAACAGCAGAAATTAAAAATCTACAACTCTCCAAGGCATGAAATGGTCTGATCAACCCTCTGAAACTCACTTGAGGGCCCCGGACCTCAACCACAAGTATCAACATATCCCAAAACCTTATTCAAACTTGTACCAATCTTCAAAACACCTCAAACAACATCAAATTGACCAAAACACATCGAATTCAAGCCTAAGTTTCAAAAACTCTAAAAACATGCTCTCAATCCAAAAATCTATAAAATTTCGTTCAAATGACCTAAAATTTTGCAAACATGTCACATTTAACACTATGGAGCTACTCCAACTTTTGGAACTCCATTCTGACCCTCCGATGAAAATCTCACAATCGAACCGTAAACTTCAAAAATTCAACTTTTGGCATTTCAGGCCTAAATTAGCGATGGACCTCCAAAACAAAATTTGAACACACTCCTAACCCCCAAATCACCCAAGGGAGCTTTCAGAACCATCGAATTTCTATTTCGAGGTCGTCTTCACTCTATTAAAACTACGTTCAACTTTCCAATACTTAAGCTCTCATTTAGGGACTAAGTGTCCCAAAACTCTCCGAAACTCAAAACCGGACAAACTGGCAAATCAAAATAGCAAAAAGAAACTCGGGGAAAGAAGTGAATGGGGGATCGAGGAGTTAATTCTTAAGACGACCGGCTGGCTCATCACAATAGGACAGTAAAATGTTTGACGACCCAGGTCCAATGGCCCTAACCCCACCTGATTTGCATGGGCCATTAGACACAAAACTCTAGGAATCAGTATAACTTCTAGTTTTATGGCCCCTAATATGTCAAAACATGATGAACGGTTTTGCCGTGGTAGAGGCTATTATTGTCTAGGTCATTTGTAATAGCCGGCAAAGTTTTAGGCGATCTGGGCTTGGTCGCGTGCACCCCACCAGATGGCGTGTGGGCACAGAAAATTCTTGGAATTGGGAGGAATTCTAATTTTATGGCTCGAAAACGACAAAAAATATGGAATGCTCATAGCGAGACAGTGACTAATGTTTTGTACATCGTTTTTAATTAGGTAATCCGAGTCGTGTGGCCCGGGCCCCACCAAATGGTGGGGTTATTGCACATGAAAATGTAGGATTTAGGAAAAATCTAGTTCAATTGCCCTAAAACAGTTACCAGTGAGGAACGGTCATGCAGAATTAGTGACTATTGTTCCTTATGTCATTTGTGATGGTCGAAAAAAATTTTGCCGATCCCAGTCTGTTGGTTTGGGCACCACCAGACGTCGTAGGCTATAGAACACAAGAATATGAGAATCGGGTAAAAGTCCAGTTTTATGGCCATTAAATATCCAAACATTAGGAACGGTCATGGCGAGGTGGTGATTATTGGTCCTCGAGTCATTTTTGATAGGCGGAAAAAATTTTAGGCGATCCGGGTCGAGTAGCCTGAGTATGGTGGGAGCATATGAAAATCTAGGAATCAGGCGGAATTCATATTTTTACAGACCTAAAATGCCAAAAAATTAGGAATGTTCATGACTAGGAGGTGACTATTGTTACTTATGTTGTTTTTGATAGGCCAAAATATTTTAGGCGATCCAGGTCTGGTAATTTGAGCCCATCAGATGGTGTGAGCTCTACCACATGGAAATCTGGTAATCATGCGTAATTCCAATTTTATGGCCCTAAAACACCAAAAAATAAGGAACGGTCATGGCATTGCAGTGACTAGTGATCCTTAGGTTATTTTCTATGTCTGGCATAATATTAGGCAATCCGAGTCGGGAGGAACGGGACCACTAGATGGCGTGGCCTATATATTAGGCGAAAATATGGAAATATGGTCGGATTCTAGTTTTATCGCCCAAATATGCCAAAAAATGAGGAACAGTCATTGCGAGGAAGTGACTATGTTTTGTAGGTCATTTTATTGGACAATAGAAGCTTATGCGATCCAAATCCTGTAGCTGAGCCCCACCAAATGGTGTGAGCTATAACACACAAAAACTATCGGGTAGAAATCTAGTTTTATGGTCCTAGAATAGCAAAAAATAAGGAACGGTCATGGTGCGGCAATGAATTCTTTAAGTTTTTTGATAGACTATCAAAAATTTGGGCTATACGGGTACGGAGTCTTGTGCCCCACCAAATGGTGTGGACTATAAGATATGAAAATCTAGGAATCAGGAGAAATTATAGTTTTATGGCCTTAAAATTCAAAAATGAGGAGAGGTCATGATGAGATGGTGACAATTGTTCCAAATGTCAATTTTATGGGCCGAAACAATTTGAAGCAATTGGGGTCTGGAGGCCAGGGCCGTAGCAGCTAACATGGGGTATAGCCCATGAAAATCAAGAAATCAAGCGGAATTCAAGTTTTTTATTACCCTAAAACACCAATAAACAAGGAACGGTCAGAGCGAGTAGGTGACTATTGTTCCTTAGATCATTTTGATAGGCCAAAATCGTTTTTAGGTGATCCTAGTCTATTGGCTCGGCCTCCACCAGATGGTGTTGGCTATAGCATACAAATTTTTTTGAATTGAGCGATATATCATTTTTATTGCGCAAAAAAATCCAAAAACAAGGAACAATCATGGTAAGGCGGTTTCTATCATAGGTTAGGTTTTTTTTATGGACCAAAAAATTTAGGTGATCCAAGCCCGGTAGACCTTGGGCCCATAGTGTGGGCTATAGCACACGAAAATTTGAGAATTGGGCAATAGCACCAAAAATGAGGAATGGTCATGGATCTCTGGTGACAATTCTTACTTATGTCATCTTTGATGCGCCAAAAAACGTTTTTAGGCTATCCGGATCTGGTGGCCCGGGCCCCACCAAATGTTATGGCCAATAGCACAGAAAAATCTTGGAATAGGGCGGAATTTCTATTTTATGGGCATAAAATTCCAAAATAATAAGGACCAATCACGGCGATGCAATGACTATTATTCCTTAGGTCATTTCTCAAGGTCCGACTAAAATTTAGGCGATCTGCTTATGATGGCTTGGGCCCTACTAGAGGACATGGGCTATAGCACACCTAAATTTAGGATCCAACAGAATTCTAGTTTTATGGCCCTAAATTGCCAAAAAAAGAAGAACGGTCATGGTGAGGCTGTGGTTATTGTTATATAGGACACTTTTTGTGGTCTGGAAAAGTAGTTAGTGGTCAATTTTCGGTGTCCCAAGCCCCACCAGATGGTGTGGGCTATAGGACATGAAAATATGAGCATCGAGCGGAATTCTATTTGTATGGCCCTAAAATGCATAAAATGAGAACGATCATGGAGAGGCAGTGACTATTGTTCCTTAGATCATCTTAGATGGGCTGGTAAAATTTTGGATGATCCAGTTCTGATAGTCCGTGCCCCACCATGTGGCCTGGGGTATAGCACACGAGAATTTGGGGATTGGGCGAAAATTCTGATTACATGGCCTTAAATTTTTAAAATATAAGGAACGGTCATGGTGAGGTAGCGAATGTTGTTCCTTAGGCCATTTTTTATGGGCTGGTAAAATTTTAGGAGATCCGGTTCCGGTGGCCGGATCCCACCAAAGGGCATGAGCTATAGAGCACGAAAATATGGGAATGGAAAGGAATTTAAGTTTCATGAGCTATAATTACTACTATTTATTAGACATTTTTTATGGACCCACTATATTTTAGGTGATCCAATTTTTATGGTCTAAGTCACACTAGATGGCGTGGGTTATATCACAAGAAAATCTAGGAATCATTCAATGTTGTAGTTTCATAACCCTAAAATTCCAAAAACCGAGAAATGGTCATGGAAAAGTAGTGACTATTATTCCTTAGATTAATTTAGTTGGGTCGTCAAAATATAAGGCAGTTCTGATGGCCCTAGACACACCAAGTGGCATGGGCAATAACACATGAAAATTTGAAAATCCAGTAGAAATTCAGTTATGTGGCCTTAAAATGTCAAAAAATGTGAAACAAACATGATAAAATGGTGACTATTGTTCCTAAGGTTCTCATTGATGGCCAGCCAAATTTTGAGTAATCTAGGTCAGGTGTCTCGGGCCCGACGAGATGTTGTGGGCTATAAAGCACACGAAATCCTAGGAATTGAGCGAAATTATAATTTTATGGCCCTATAATGCAAATAAATAAGAAATCATAATGGCGAGGTGATGACTATTGTTCCTTAGATCGTCATTGATAACGTGGCCAAATTTTAGGTTATCAGGGTCTGGTGTCCTCGGCCCTATCAGATAGTATTGGCTAAAGCACATGAAAATCAAGTAATCTAGTAATTCTAATGTTATGGCCTTTAAACACCAAAAACAAGGAACGTGCATGGAAAAGTAGTGATTGTTGTTCATTAGGACTCTTTCAATGGGCCAGCAAAATTTTAGGCGATTTTGATGGTTCGGGCTATCATATGAAAAAAACTAGGAATCTAGATAATTCAAGTTTTATGTCCCTAAAATGCCAAAAACGATGAACGGTAATGGCGAGGCAGTGATTGTTATTCCTTAGGTCGTCTTTGATGGATTGGGAAAATTTTAGTTGATCTGGGTATGGTGACCTGAGCCCCATTAGATAGTGTTAGCTAAAGCATAGGAAAATCTAGGAATCTGGCAAAATCCCTGTTTTATGGCCTTAAAACACCCAAAAATAAGGAAAAGTCATAGAGAGGCGTGAATACTATTCATTAGGACTTTTCTGATGGGCCTGCAAAATTTTAAGCGATCTAGATGGCATGGGTATAGCACACAAAAATTTGGGAATCACGAGGAATTGAAGTTTTTTGTTCTTAAAAAGCCAAAAAAGAGAAGTGGACATGTCGAGGCAGTGGCTACTGTTTCTTAGATTATTTTTTATGGGTCGTAAAATATTTAGACAATTCAGGTCTGTTTTCTCGGGTCCCACCAAAAAGCGTCGGCTATAGCATACAAAAATCTTGGAATCAAGTGAAATTCTAGTTTTGTGGACTTAAGACACCAAAAAATGAGGAACAGTCATAGAGAGGTAATGAATATGATTCCTTAGGTCACTTTTGATACGCTGGCAATATTATGGCAATTCGGGACCAGTGGCCCGGGCCCCATCATATTGTATGGGCTATAGCACGGGAAATTTTTGCAATCGGGCAGAATTCCAGCTTTAGGCTCTAAATCGCCAAATAACAAGGAACGGTCATGGTGAGTCGGAGACTATTCTTTTCGGAGTATTTTGTGATTGGCCGGGAAACGATTAGGCAAAATCTAGGTTTGATAGACCGGGCCCCTCCAGATGGTGTGGCCTATAGCATACGAAAATTTGGAAATCCGACGAAATTCTAGTTTTATGGCCCTAAAACTCCAAAAATTGAAGAATTGTCATAGAAAGGTGGTGACTAATGTTCCTTAGGTCGTTTTATGGGCCACTAAAATTATAGGTGATCCAGAGCCAGTGGCTCGGGCCGTACCATAAGGCGTGGGCTATATCATAGAAAAATTTGGGAATCGGGCGAAATTCAAGTTTTATGGCCCTTAAATGCCAAAAATAAGGAACGGTAATGGCAAGGCAGTGACTATTGTTTATTAGGTCATATTTTATGGTTCGGTAAAATGTTAGGTGATCCAGGTCTAGTGGCTTCGGCCCTACAAGATGACTTGGGCGATATCACACATAAATTTGGGAAACGGACAAAATTCAAATTTTATAGCATAAAATGCAAAATTATCAAGGCACGGTCATGGTCTTTGCAGTGATTATTGTTCCTAAGGTCACATTTGATGGGCCGATTTGATTCCGGTGGCCCGATCCCCACTAGATAGCATGGGTTACGACACGTAAAAATCTAAAAATTGTGCAGAATTCTAGTTGCATGGCTTTAAAATGCAAAATAATATAAAAAAAGGTCATGGTGAGGTAGTCACAATTGTTCCATAGGGATTTATTCATAGGCCGACAAAATTTTAGGTGATCAAAGTTCGGTGGCCCATAATCAACCAGATGAAGTGGGTATGGCACACGAAAATCTGAGAATCTGGCAGAATTCTAGTTTCATGGCCTTAAAATGCCAAAAATTAAGGAACGGTCATGGCGAGAAAGTGATTATTGTTCCTTAGTGGCTTTTTATAGGTCGAAAAAATTTAGGCAATACATGCCAGTGTGACCTGGGCCCCGCCAGAAGGCATGAGCTATAGCGCAAGAAAATCTAAGAATCGGGTGGAGTTCTAATTTTATGATCCTAAAATACCAAAAAAACTAGAAAAATTCTTGGCGAGGCAGTGACTATTGTTACTTAGGTCTTTTTGATGGATCGGTAAAATGTTTTAAGCGATCCAGGTTCGGTGGCCTATACTCCACAAGATGACGTGGGCTATAGCACAAGAAAGTTTTACAATCAGGCAGAATTCCAATTTATGGCCCTAAAAGAAAAAAAAATGAGAAACGATCATGGCGATGCACTGATTATTGTTCCTTAGGTCACTTACTATTGGACGATAAAACATTAGGATATCCTATTTTTGTGGCCCAAGCCCCACTAGATGGCATGGGCAATAGTATGCGAAATTTGGGAATTGGGCAAAACTCCTATTTCATGGCCCACAAATGCCAAAAACAAGAAACGGTCATGGTGAGGCGGTGACAATATTTCATTTGTTCTTATTGATGGGCTGGAAAAATGTTAGGAGATTCAAGTAGGGTGGCTCGGGCCTCACCAGATGGGGTGGGCTATAACACTAGAAATCTAGGAATCAGGTGTAATTCTAGTTTTATGGAATTAAAATGCTAAAAAATGAAGACGCTTATGGTAGGGTGGTGACTATTGCTCCTTAGGTCATTTTTGATGGGCCATCAAAATTTTAGCAATTCGGGTGCAGTGGCCTAGGCCGCATCTGTTAGAGTGGGCTATAATACATGAATATCTTGGAACCGGGCGGAAATCCAATTTTATGGCCCTAAAACGCCAAAAAATGAGGAACGACCATGGTGAAGCACTGACTATTATTTCTTAGGATGTTATTGTTGAGCTAGTCAAATTTTGGGGGACTATGGTCCGGTGGATCGGGCCCCACCAGATCGCGTAGGCTATAGCATATGAAAATCAAGGAATTTGGTGAAATTCAAATTTTATGGTCCAAAGACGCCAAGAAATGAGGAACAGTTAAGTCAAAGTAGAAACTATAGTTCCTTATGTCATTGTTGATGGGCCGATAAAATATCAGGTGATTCTGTTCTTGTGTCCTAATCCCCACCAGATAACAAAGGTTACAACATACGACAATCTAGGAATCATGCGAAATTCCAATTTCTTGGCCTAAAAGAACTCATAAATGGGAAATGGTCGTGGTGAGACCATGACAACGGTTCCTTAGGTCTTTATTGTTGGCCTAGAAAAATTCTAGCGATCCAGATCTTGTGGTCCAGGCCCAACTAGATGGCATGGGGAATAACACGAAATCTGATTCGGGGGGAGCTCCAATTTATGGCCCTAATACGCCTAAAATGAGAAACAGTCATTGCGAGGCAGTGACTATTGTTCCCTGATGATATCCAAATCCACTGCTCAAAACTAAATGGACATGGTCGCATGCAATATAATTTACCCAACTATGAGTCAAGGTCGAATCCCACAGAGGACAATACGTAGGCGATTAGGAATGTAAGAAAATTGTCACAATGTTAAACACTAAGAATTTGGTTTTGGAAATATTTATATGTAAATGCAGGAATGTAAATTAACCTAGAAAGTAAGTAAAATGATCAATGGCTATAAGTATGAATGCATCGGGAATTACACTCAAGTAACAATCCAATGTATTTCTTGATTTTACAAATATGAGCGAGTTTATGTTAATTAGCCACGGATAATTATTCATAAGTAGGTTCTTCCGAAGACTAACAAGACTTCCTAGTTGAATTATCCCTAAAACTATTAAGAGATTAAGCACACCGTATATGGCTACAAGTAGTTCTATCCTATCCCTAGGTAGAATCTACAAAATGAGGGTTAACGGCTCATGTTCTTGTTAATTATTCTTTCCCAACCCAAATTATCTTTTTCAAATTTAATTCATAGTTAATGGGTGAGTCCTAGTGTTAGCTAATCGCTTTCGAAATATTAAAGAACAAGAATAATTAAAATAACAATAACTCACTTCATAAAAGAATAAAAATCATTAAATACATAAGCACAATAAGGTATTTAATTCACACTTTAAATATGAGTATTTCCATAACAAGATTGAACTGTTGGAAATAAATACTACACACTTAAATATCCAAAACAAAGCAAGAAAATGAAGAAATAAACATAAATGGGTAAGAGATCCTTAACCACAAGCTTGAAATCTTCAAAACCCAAGTACATGTGCAAACCCTAGCTTCAAAACTTGTTCTCTCTAGTCTATGGAACTGAAAAATAAGCCAAAGATTCTGTGAAAATATTTGCTTGGCCGTGTATAAAAATTGTTTGGGAATTACAAATGTGAAATTTTATTTTTGCCTAGAACTGCCTAGAAAATACATTATGCGTTTGCAACTGGATATATGCGATCGCAGAGAATGAATTTCCTGAGGTATGTGATCGCTTAGGTTGCCTTGCGTTCGCTAGGCATGGTAACCAGTTGTTGACTGGACTTTCCTCTTCGCGTTCGCACATGTTCAACCATGTTTGCATAGCTTTGCTATCACTGACTTGTGTGATCGCACACAAATTCTTGCGATCACATAGTGTAATTACTGGCAGCTGTCCATTTTTCCATTTTTAGCACATTTGACTTGTTTTCTTTTATACCTTCTCCAAATTATATGATACCTAAAATATGCTAATAAACCACAGAAAATGTCTTAACTTCTCAACAAAATCATGCAAAATCCCAAGTATTAAGATGAAATAAGTTGGTAAAACAATAACGTATCAAACCCCCAAACTTAAACTATTGGTTGTCCTCAAGCAATTCAAAGACTAAGAAAATCCTTCACTAAAATCATCAATTAGGCTCAATGGCATGCAAAGCATTATTTCAAGTCAAACAAAATGAAAATTAAACTCAATCTAATGACTTTGGTTGGTACCAACAATTAATCCAAAGCATATGAATCACCAACTTCTCACAAATTTTATCTCCATTCAAGTGCTCAAACACTACATTAATCAAAGTGGCAACCAAGTCATGACACTAAAGATTCAAAATTTGCCTCTTTATCACATTTGTTTTCCCTCGCTCATTCCTCCCAATTGAAAATGGGATAAAATCCACAACTTGAATTTCATGTGTGCTCACACTTTAATAGAGAATCCCAAAATCATAAAGTGCAATTCAACACATAAATGAGATGTCAAATGGAAAGAATTCACTCTCACTCTCTCAAAGATGTTTATATGCACAAAAGTAGTGCCATAGGCTTGCCCTTCATGTATTTCTCCACTAATGTAGACAACTTGGCTCAAAATCAATTAGGACTTGAAGGGTTGTAATTTAGGATTTTGGTTAAGGTTGGGCACAATTTTGGGTAAGAGTGACTCAAAACCTCCCTAAGAAATATACTTTTTTCAACAACCAAAGTTCACTTCCTTCAAGAATTTTTCCACCCTTTCTTCTCTCTCTCTTTTTTTGTCACCTAGTCTTCCATTTATTCATACTTTCTCTCTCTTTTTTTGTATATAACACTTTCACTTTTTGAGAAGCCTCCATATCACAACTTTTCCAACCTCCACCTCCTAATTTAGTCTTTTAGCCTATATTCTTATTTTAAATTACTTAGGGAGGTATGGTTCCACAAGAACATCAATAAGATGATAGCTAGTAACATGGTTGTCAAAGAAAAAGGCAAAGGGCTCAAAAGGGTTGATTAGGGTAAATATTCACGGCAGGAAATTTAGGCACAATAATGGTACAAGGAAGGCCTAATATTATTTTTTAAACCAAGTTAGTCTATGATTTCGCCTTGAAGCACATTCCGGTCAAGTTCTACACTACAAATAATGCAAAAGAACTCACAAATAATCTTTATACACATGGCACATGAAAACTCAAATGGAATACAAATTTAAAATTCAATTTAGACCAATGGATCTCAAGGAAGTCACATGTAGCCTAAGAAGCTATTTAGTGAATCAAAGTGCCAAAATTAAAATTTGAATGTCACAACAATGAATTATCACTTCAATCATTTTTTTTAATTTTAATGATCAAAACTTCATATGCCAAAGTATAAATTGTGTTGGTACCAAACAAGCCACATATTGGTTTATGGACGAAAGACTACACCCAATAACTACTTTATTCACAATTAGCTACTAAACTAAATACAAAAAATATTCACTTTCTAAAAAATTGTTCGGAAAAATTAAACAAGACTAACTCCCTTAAAAAAGTTGTCTATCTATCTATCATCCGAAAAAGTCGATAAACTTTTCTACAATTATCCGGTTCAATATCACACATCACATAAAAATATACTAGCAACAGTTATACAAGAAGCCACCCACAACTAAAGATGTTGCAATGACCCCAATACAACTAAACATGCTAGAACAAAATGGTGAAAAATGCTCCCTGAATACTGCATCACTCGGAGCCGGAGGTGGTGGGAAATTTGAGCTCCACATTTTCATCATTATCATCCACAGAATCCTGTGAGCCACATAGTGAACTCAGCTTGTGCATCATCCTCGACATGAACTTTCTTTTCTTCTTCTCGTGCTCCTTGAACGTCATCTGTCGCCTTTCAAGTTTTCCTTATCTCCGGCTCAAGTCTTCTAGTCTGCTTTTGATTGCCTTTTGCTCTAGCACTACATCATCCAAGGTCATTGGCTTCTTGCCATGCCTTGTTGAAGTGCCCTCACCAGAAGGACCAGAGGGAAGATCTGCGACAAGATGTCAAATGTGAGCATCAACACCATAGATCTGATGGGAAATGTGGTGCATAGTGGGGGGTCCATAAGGAAGTGGAGTCATGGGGTCATGTGAGGGGTCATATGATCCTGCTGTAGCTATGGGGCACCATTAGATCCCTCGGCGGACTCATCAAACTACCCAAATGAAGGAGATATCATATCAATCCTTCTCTTATTCTACTTGCCAGTTGCCCCTCTTCGAAGCAATGGATAGAATACTACGGCAGGGTCCTTCTCAAAATCAATCGGGCTCGGTAGCACCTCAGCATCATAGCACAACTGCGTGATCAATGAAGGGAAGAATAGGCTTCTAGACCTTCCATTGCAAGCTTCCTCAATTTCACTCACGATGTGCTGGCCCATATTTATTGGCAAGCCATCCATAATGGCAGCAATCATCAATGCCTTCGGAAGCGTCACTTCAGTCTCATTTCTAGATGGCACAACCCTGGCACAGATAATGTATAGCCAAATCTTGGCTTCCCCGGTGAGTTTATGCGAATTGACCCATTTATGTATTCTTTCCCAAGTCGGTTGCACCCCGTCATGAAGCTTTTCCACCAACCAATGTGTTCCTCTCTCTCTCTCTCTCTCTCTCTCTCTCTCCCTTTGTGGCTCTGTATATCTCGTTATTAGTATTGGGAAGCCCATAGTGTGCATTTATCACCTCGGGGCCAAAGTTGACCTATTTGCCCCCGACAAACAAGAATACATCCCCCTAGAAATTAGTCTTCAAGGAGTTTGCTAAAATTCTCGAACTATTGTGTAGTTCGCTTTGATTGGTTTAGGAGCAAAGCACATCCATCCACTGTCGGTCAATCTTTTGAAAAATCTCGGCATCTTAGCCTCAACTTTGTCCAAACGGATGCCCCGTTCTTTGACAATGCTCTTTGATAAGAGCTTGTCATAATTCCTTTCACACTCAACCGCCATGAATCTCTTTGCATCAAAATGCACCTCTTCCATAGCTCGGGAACATATTCTTACATATTTTAAACATTTTCAACATTTTCCGAGGCCATTTTATGCACAATGTACCTACAAATGGAGATCGGATGTTAAGCGCATGAACGAGTACTTTATACAATATATTATTATGAATTTAGGCCAAAGAAAAAGAGCAGAAAGCATCAGGGTAAAATTCTGCAAAGCTACTGTTTTGACTGCTGAAGTTGAAGCTATGCGATCGCAGATAAAGACTTACGATCGCCTAGTGCAAAATTTTATTCTCAAAATTTACAGCTATGCAATCGCGGAGCATCCAATGCGATCGCATAAGGCAATTTTCCACAGTTCACAAATTAGACCTATGCGATCATGGAACTGTCAATGCGATCGAATAAAGTCTCCTGCCTCACGCAGTTGAAGTTCTTTTGTGCATTGTCGCAAACACATGATGAGCATCATTTTTTCATAGAAATTTTAGAGAGATCAAACATAGATCTACCCTAAATTTTTCAACAATTAAACACTCACACTCTCTACCAACATTACCCAGCAAGAAAGCACACATTCAAGTATAATATTCACAAGTAAAACTCTAAAATTTCAGCCATAGACATGAAGTAGAGAAAAAGAAGAAGAAGAATGGTTGTTCTTTCACCTTACGGCACCAAGAATGGAACTTGAAGAGATTAGAGTGAAGAACACATACCTTTGAGATTAAACTTGATGATTGAGATGGAATTGAAGACAGAAAACCTTGAGATGATTTTTGAAGGTCTGGGCTGAGGGGATGCGTTTTGGGAAAAGAGTGGCTAAAGAGCTGTTTCCGGTGTTTTAATTATTTTTTACTTACCAGAAGCAATGAGATTGGGAGGACACAGGTGCGATCGCATAGTACAAACAAGTTGAAAAATTGTGATTGCTTTGTCACTTATGCGATTTCATAGTGGGTCTGCGACCAACTAAAATGTGTTCGTATTTCTTTTGCTGCAACCGCATAGTGAAACAGTATGCTGCACTGCAATTTTGTACCAGCTACTTGTTTTGGCCATCCGAATCACTCCGAACTACTCAAATCAACTCTAAAAAATCTAAAACTTGGCAGATTAGTCAAAAATAATATATTAAGCTATTCTAAAAAAGAAAATTTCGAAAATGACTAAAAAGAACTTTTGAACAACTAATTGTCTGCCTCCCACCAAGTGCTGTATTTAACGTCGTGGCACGATGCAACTCAACTTTTGCACTTTTCTCACCACTTGGATGATATGAATTGGTCACTTAGCTTGGAATCAAGTTTGTGACCACGAGCGATGGGGGGTGGTAAGTCAATAATCAACCCAATCCTCAAAATTCTTCATTTTGCACTTCTTGGCTCTCATATGAGGAATGTCATTTTGCCTTCTTGTTCCCTTAAATCGTAAGATGTATAGTTGTTGACTTTCATGCTTGCAATCTGTCATTGACTCGTGTAGTTAAATTCCTATATCACCACACAATTGCGATTTTGAAAAATGCTTGGAATGTGACTTCAAACATCCAACTTGCAATTTGTCTAGGATTTTGACATCCTCTTCTTCCCCAAACTAGAGTTAATTTCAATCAAGTTTTCATTTACACCGATTGATTCTAATTCCATACTTTTCTTGGCATCGCTAGCACTTATGAAGTCGGTTGACGGATGTTCAATTACTAAATCCTCAAAGTAAAATTCACTTTCTTCCTTGGAATAGGACTCTTCTTGACTTTCTTCAACACTCTCAAGTTAGTGGGCATAGTGAGCCTTAACCAATATTTGCATTTGATCCTCCAACGTGCAGATGTGTTCATCATTGTAAGTCCAGCCTTGTTTCAAGTTCTCGGGTGCAAAGTTGTGCTTCTCCTCATTTTCAAGAATGTTCTCCAATATGAGCATTATTTTCTCATTTTGAGCATTTGAGAGTTATTCTTGGTTTTGATCAAGTGCCCAGGAAGGATTTTCGGCTTCCTCTTCTAACGAAAATTCTTGGCTCTCATTAACTTCCGAGACTTTTTGGACCTCTAAAGCTTCAAGAATCTCTCCCATTTGTGAGTGCAACCTCTCAAGTGCTAAGTCATTTTGGAGACTATTCTCCAAAAGTTCCTCCAACGCACTTTGTTCTTTGTTTTCTCCTTCAAGTAGGCACGCCGACATGAGTTTGAACTCTCCATTTCGGCAATGCTCAAGTTCTTCCATTTCCATAGCCCTATAATGTTCGTCACGAAAAATAGAATCTTCATAGTTGGGGCTTGGGGAAAGGAATGACAAATAACCACAATTATCCCAATGACCATTTTGAAAACCACACTTATCACAAATACTCCACTCATGGGTTTGAGAATGTGCGCACAATCCACTCCGGGAGAATTTAAACAGTTTTTCCACGAGTGTGGTCCTCCACAATAAGGACAAGGGGCATTAAAGTATGAACAACTACCATCCGACCAATTACCATTATATGATGCAATTTTTGAAAAATAAGAAAATAAACAAGAAACAAACCAGAAAAATAGACCAAGGTAAGAAAAATAATTACACAAATATTCACAAGTTTGGACTAAAACACTTATGCTTACTTCTCAAACAACCTAAATTACACCAAATTGTTCCCCGGCAACGGCGCCAATTTTGATGACATCCAAATCCACTACTAAAAAGTAAATGAATATGGTCGCATGCAATATAATTTACCCGACTATGAGTCAGGGTCGAATCCCACAGAGAACAATATGTGAAGTGATAAATATTTATAATTTAGAGGGTAAAATAGCTATTTAATAATTCAAAATTTGAAAAATCTAGTTGAATGACCTTCTGAATGTAATATATATAGTTCAATAATTTTGTTGTTATAAACCAAAGAAAAGTAACTTAGAAGAAAATTTGAAATGAACGAGTAACCATTTGAGTAATTAACGTTTTGGTTGGCTTCTTCGGTTTGGTCTGTATCATTGGTATCAAAGCTGTGTGCTAGGAGTGCGGCCCCGATCCAAGATGGATGGCAGCCGTGACGAATTAACACGGTCGTTGGTGTGATTGTTATGCTGACAAGAATGATCAAACGTATACCAAGAGAGACTCGATCAAAGTAACCTTAAGCAAGGCGGACTTCAAAAATTACGTAAATGAACTAATTTAATCAACAAGCAAAACTCTTAGCAAATGTTTCTGTTATTCTGCTATTATACTCAAAACCAAGAAGAGCTACAAATATTTATGCGCAAACAAACTGCTGAACTAAAATTTAGCTTAACAGCTTCATAGTTAATCGAGCGAGTTCTAACAAATACAAGATATTATTTCACCATTTCGAATAGTCATAAAACGAAGTCACACTTCAATCAAATGCTTCAAAACCAAGTAGATTCAGGATTGTCGACATTTTTTGGGTTTTGACCTAAAATATATTTAGTTCTTTCTAATTTTACATGAAAACACGCGCGGCAATATTTCTCTCGTTTTTATTCCCTTTTCCCCCAAAATTTCCGTCTTTTGTTTTTCACTTTCACTCACTTTCCACAAAGACCATCAACCCTAAATGATCAATAGACGCGACCAGAAAAACCCAAAAAAAAAGTTTGATCTCAATTTCTTTCGTTGTTATTGCTTGATTATGAAGCCATCAACTGGTATGTTCATTGATTAGTGTTTTGAGCCGGGAAGTTCGAATGGGCGTTGCTTAATTAAGGTTGGAAGCTATAAGTTCCTTCTCCTCTAATTTCATTTGTTTCTTGTTTAGGGTTTTGATTCTCTTAGAGTTTTGGTTAATGCTCTTAAAATAGGAGGTCTTACCTCGGGTCAACACTTCCTCAAAGCAAAATTAGGGCTCAATTTCATCCGAAGTCATCACTGAATTCTCAAGAACCTGAGTTTTTCATGTTGTATTGGAGTATAATATTTCAGTTTTCGAAACAA
Source organism: Nicotiana benthamiana (assembly GCA_034376525.1). Taxonomy (NCBI): domain Eukaryota; kingdom Viridiplantae; phylum Streptophyta; class Magnoliopsida; order Solanales; family Solanaceae; genus Nicotiana; species Nicotiana benthamiana. The sequence continues at coordinate 73,901,967 of CM067332.1, forward strand.
ATTTTAATTTCAATATTCACTAACTTTAGTAGTGTATTTTGGTGGTTTATGGTTGAACTTGTGATGGGTATTTAGGTTGAAGAATTTGAGGAAAAGACAATTTCCCATGGAAAAGTCAGAACTATAATAGTTATCTCAGCAAGAAATCTTTTCTGCTATAGTTTTGTAGTTTGCTTTATAACTTTGAGTAATGAAAATTGTTCCTTCCAATCTAGTCTCTTTAAAAGCAAAAGAGAGACCTATGCTTGGTAAGAAAAGTCCAGCATCATCTGCAGTCGGCATGTGTATGGTGGCATCTGTAGTACGTAGGTGTATATTGTGGGTGGGTGAAAAACTTAATAGAGGAGCATTTGAAATTGTTTTGTAGCAATCAGCTGCTTCAAAAGCTCTGCTAAATTGGCAATTATCTCTAAGAATTGTAGTTGAAGTACGATAGAAGTACCATCAAATTGTTAAGTTGTAGTATTAGACTATTAACATGTACATATCTGTCTGTTTTGCATTCTTCTTCATGATGGTCATGTTGGAGTAGGAATATAAGAAACTTATCGTTTATTGTGCAATGTCAAACAATAAAAATTTGGTTTTAAAAGTTTTTATATCTAAATGAGAAAATGTAAACTAACTTAGAAAGCAAGTAAAATAATTAATGGCCACAAATATGAATGTATCGGAAATTACATTCAAGTAACGATCCAATGTGATTCATGATTTTACAAATATGAGCGAGTTTATGTTAATTAGCCACGGATAATAATTTTTAATTAGCTTCTTTTAAAGACTAACAAGACGTCCTAATTGAATTATCCCTAAAACAATTAAGATATCAAGCACACCGGATATGGCTACAACTAGTTCTATCCTATCCCTAGGTAGAATGTATAAATGAGGGTTAATGCATCAAGTTCTTATTAATTAATCTTTCCCATCCCCAATTTATCTTTTCCAAAATTAATTCGGAGTTAATGAGCGAGTTCTAGGTTTAGATAATTCCTTTGGAAACATTAAAGAACAAGAATAATTAAAATAACAATAACTCACTTTATAAAAGAATAAAAATCATTCAATACATAAGCATAACAAGGTATTTAATCCACACTTTAAATATGAGTATTTCCATAAACAATATTCAAGTGTTTGAAATAAACACTACACACTTAAATATTCAATACAAAGCAAGAAAATGAAAAAATAAACCTAAATGGGTAAGAGATCCTTAACCACAAGCTTGAAATCTTCAAAATCCAAGTGTGTGTGCAAACCCTAGCTTCAAAACTTGTTTTCTATGGAATTGAAAAATAAGCCAAAGATTTTGTTAAAATATTTGCTTGGCCGTGTATAAAAATTGTTTGGGGATTACAAATGTGAAATTTTATTTTTGCCTAGAACTGCCTAGAAAATACATTATGCGTTTGCAACTGGATATATGCGATCGCAGAGAATGACTTTCCTGAGGTATGCGATCGCATAGGCTGCCTTGCGTTCGCATATGCATGTTGACCAACTGTTGGGACTTTCTTCTTTGCGTTCATACCTATTCAACCGCATTCGCATAGCTTTGCTATCACTGACTTGTGCGATCGCACGTAAATTCTTGCGATCACATAGTATAATAGTTGTCCATTTTTTCATTTTTAGCACTTTTTCACTTGTTTTTTATTATGCCTTCTCCAAATCATACGATACGTGAAATATGCCAATAAACCTCAAAAAATGCCTTAACTTCTCAATGAAATCATGCAAAAGCCTAAGTATTAAGACGAAATAAGTTGGTAAAATATCAACTTATCATTCCCTAGGTCATTGTTTATGGGCCTGCAAGATTTTAGGCTATCTGGGTCAGGTGACGCCAGCTCTACCAGATGTCGTGGGCTATAATACACGAAAATTTGATAATCGGGCAAAATTCCAATTTTATGGCCGACCATAGAGATGCACTGGTTATTGTTCCTTAGGTTACTTTTGATGGGCCAAAAGTTTATATGCAATTTATTTCCGGTGGCCCGAGCCCCACCATATGGAATGGGTTAAAGCACACAAAAATTTGGGGTTCGTGTGGAATTCCAGTTTTATGGCATTAAAACGTCAAAAAATGAGAAGTGGTCATTTTGAGGCTCTGACAATTGGACTTGAGTATTTTTTTATTGGGTCGGCAAAATATTAGACGATCTAGGTCTGGCGGCTTGGGCACCACCTGATGACTTGGGCTATATCGCATGAAAATTTAAGAATCAGGTAAAATTCTTGTTCTATGGCCCTAAAACAACAATACGAGAAACGATCATGGCACTACGGTGAATATTATTCCTTAGGTTATTTTTGATGGGCTAGCAAAATTTTATGTGATCCGGGTCCGGTGGTTCTGACCCCACCAGATGGCATGGGCTATATAGCACATGAAAATTTAGGAATCAGGTAGAATTTTAATTTTATGACCTACAATGCCAAAAACCGAGAAACGGTCATGGAAATGCAGTGATTATAATTTACTATGTCATTTTTTATGGGCCAAAAAATTTTAGGCGACTTGGTTATGGTGGCCCGAGCCCACAAGGTGGAATGAGTTACGATACACGAAAATCTGGTAATCGTAAGAGATTCCAGTTTGATGGCCATAAAATGCGAAAAAATAAATATGGTCATTGTGAGGTAGTGACAATTACTTCTTGGATCATTATCGTTGGACTTGGAAAATTTTAGGCAATGTAGGTCTAGTGGCCCAGGCCCCACCTGATGACATGGTCTATAGCATACGAAAATCTGGGAATCAGGCGAGTTCTAGTTTTATGGCCATAAAACGCAAATACGAGTATTGGTCATGGCGATACAGTGATTATTACTCCTTATGTTATTTTTTTATGGGGTGAATAAATTTTAGGCGATCTGGGTCCAGTAGCCTTGGCCCCACTACAAGGCATGGGCGATAGCATACGAAATTTTGGGAATCGAGCAAAATTCTAATTTTATGGCATAAGACGCCAAATAGCAAAGAAAGGGTCATGGAGATGCGGAGATTATTGTTACTTAGGTCACTTTTGATGGGCCAACAAAATTTTAGGTGATTTGATTTCGGTGACCCGAGCTCTACCATATCGAATGGATTACAACACATGATAATCTGGGAATCATGCAGAATTTCAGTTTCATGTCCTGAAAACGCTAAAATTGAGAAACGGTCATGGTGAGGATGTGACAATTCGTTCTTCAGTCATTATTGTTGGTCGGAAAATCTTTTGGGGATTTAGGTCCGGTGGACTAAGCCCCACCTGATGGCGGCACATGAAAGTATGAGAATAGGGAGAAATTCTAGTTTTATGGCCCTAAAATGCCAATAAAAAGGAACAGTCATGGAGACGATGACTATTATTCTTTAGGTTATTTTTTATAGGCTGGAAAAATTTTAGGCGATCTAGGTCCTGTGGTCTGGACCCCACCAGTTGGCGTGGCACACAACAATTTGGAAATCAGACAGAATTCCAATTTTATGGCCTAAAATGCCAAAAAATGATGAACATTCATGGCAATGCAGTGATTATTGTTCCTTAGGTCGCATTTGATGGGCTAACAAAATTTTAAGCGATTTGATTTCAGTAGCCCGAGCCCACCGGATGGAATGGGTTACGACATACGAAAATTTTGGAACTGTGTTACTTGCATGGCCTTAAGATTCTAAAATTGAGAAATGATCACGGTGAGTATGTAACAATTGGTTCTTGCGTCTTTATTCTTGGGCGGGAAAATTTTAGGCGATCTAAGTCCAGTGGCCTGGGCCCATACTGATGGAGTGAGCTATAGCACATGAAAAAAGGAATCAGGAAAAATTCTAGTTTTATGGCCCTAAAACACCTATAAGCGAGGAACGTTCATGGTGATATGGTGACTATTATTCCTTAGGTCGTTTTTTATGGGCTGGTAAAATTTCAAGTGATCTAGGTTCGGTGGCCCCAGTTCCACGAGATGGCGTGGCCTATAACACACAAAACTTTGGGAATTAGGGGGGCATTCCAATCTCATGGCGTAAAATGCCAAAAACCAAGGAACGGTCATGGTGATGCGTGATTATTGTTACTTTCGTTGCTTTTGATGAACCGATAAAATTAAAGAATATTCGATTTTGGTGTCCTGAGCCCCACAAGATGGAATGGGTTACGACACATGAAAATCTTGAAATTGTGCTGAATTCCAATTTCATGGCATTAAAATGCTAAAAATTGAGAAACGGTCATGGTGAGGATTATTTGATATCCAATTTTTTTCTTTATATTTTTAACATACAAAATGCTTTCAAAATAGCATGTACATACATATATAAGTATATTCTAAGATTTTGTTATTTTTCTCAATTATTAAGATTATTTGGGATCAATTTATTGCCCTATTTCATCACGAAAAACCCATTAATAGTCCCCAAAATTATCATTTTGGTGATTCATTTATTGGATTCTGATACTTATACTAAAATATAGCTAACATAATTTTTGCATATTTTTACAAATTCATTTAGTATTTTTAAAGCTAAATTGTATATAATTGTAATATTATCCTATTTTAAGATTTAATTATGTTAATAATTATAAATTTGACTCTAGTATTTTTTAATGTAATAATTATGTATTATTAATCATTCTAGTGCCTTAATTTACATCCAAAAATTGTTTACTACTTTTTTATAAAAAATAAAGGAAAATGGCTATTTAATTGTTAGCCCACCTGCACTTAAATTTTAGCTAGATTTTGACACCCCAATTAAACCCAATTTCAAATCCAAATACCCAACCAACTAATTAATCTACCTAACCCACGACCCTTCATAAGCCGCCCGGATTCCTCATTCAATCCAAGCCGTTAATCAAAATAATCAATGGCCACCTTTTAATCTTTCCATTTTTAATTACCCATTACCCCAATACCCTAGCCATTTTGCATCCCCAGACACCAATCCCTCATTCTCTCAATCTCTCTCAGAAGCCCTAGCCACCTCTTTCCACTTCCACCCTAAAACCACCGGAATCCATGGCTTCTAAGGCCACTGAAGTCCTACACCAGCCTTTCATAGCTCCTACATGCCTGGTTACTGAAGTTTCAAGGCCTTACCACGAAGAAGCTTGGCCAAGACCTTGTTTGATTCGAGTTGTATGGCCGTCTCTGGCCTTGCTCTGACCAGCAATGTTCATTCGAGCCTGGCATCGACTTATCTGGCTCAGATCAGTGACTTTTCCAAGCCTTTCTCACTACTTGGGTTCTTCTGAAACCCTAACCCTTCGAGGTTTTTCCGATTCTTTTAGATTTTTTGTATATCTGTGATTTCTCTAATCTTTTAAACATTTTCTATCAAAGTTCTTTTAAACTACACCTTCAGAACCTTAATCTTTTTCCGACTTAGGGTTTTGTTATGTTATCCTTTAATATTTCTCTGATTTTTAGCATGTTCTACTATTTCTTATGTGTTGTTGTACTGTATTATCTTATGTTATTTCTTCTACTATATTTCTTATGTGTTTCTTCTACTGTGTTTCTTCTATTATGTTTCTTTATGTGTTCTTCTATTATGTTACCGTATTTCATATGTTGTTGATTCTTATGCGTTTCTTCTACTGAAAGATGCATGTTGAAAGTCTCATTTTCTTTCTAAGATTTCTGAAGTTATTTCATCAATATTTTTGACTTGATTACTAGTCCTTTCATCTCTACACTCGATTTATGGGAAAAACCCTAAATTTGGGGTTTCATTCGAGTATTGAGATTATTCGCTATGTGATTTTCTTGTTCTTCATCCTTGAACTTGTTTGATTTCAAAAGCCTAACGTCTTTGAACCTATTCGATTTTCTGAAGTTATTTTATCTGCAACTCGACTGAGTGCCAAAATCTTTGTCTCAACCTTGTTTCTTTGTAAGATTATGATTCCCTACTACATGATTCTAAGGTCTTTCTACTGGACCTTTTGTGTGCTATTTGATACTCTCTCTCTCTCTCTCTCTCTCTCTCTCTCTCTCTCTCTCTCTCTCTCTCTCTCTTTCTCTCTCTCTCTCTCCCTCTCTCTCTCTCTCTTCTCCATTGCTAAACTGCCATGTGACCATCATGTTCCTATAGTCTACTACTTACTCATTTTGCAATTGCATGACAGTTTTCTTTGTCTTAAATTCAGCCTCGCATGCTTAACGTTTATGCGTTCTTTATAGGTTAATTTTCCCTCTCAAAATAACCCATGATTGTGGACTGATTTCAAATCCCTCTGTAATTCTGATTGCACTCTTCTAATTGATTCTTTTCTGTTCCCTTGTTTCTTAGACTTGTTAGAATATTTTCCTTTGAACTTTCGACCCCTACCTTTTATACTTAAGTTGATTTGATCCTCTTACCTTGATTACACTGGTATGGGATTCTTACAGACCTCTCCTTGATCAATGTCTGATGAACCTAACCTCTATTACCTAATGTGTACTCGTACTATGCTGGAAATATTTCCTTATTGGTCATATTCAGCACTATGTGATTTCTTTCCTTATTTAGCACTTGCATGCTACAGTTTGATTTAATTCCTTAATTAAAGGAAGTCTTTGATGTTGATTTGATTTTAGTTGACACATATTTCCCTAATTATTTCTGAAGTACAATCCTTACCTTATGTTATGCCTATTTTCACACTATAAATACCTGACTCTTTTATTGAAAAAAGACACAAGAACACTCATAGTTTTTCTGAACTTATACTCATACTTAAAAGTATTCTCTCTTATTACTTGTGGCCTGCTTGCAAGTCCTGCTGCCTTCTTCTTTCTCTATTTGCTTTCTTTGAACCGGTATGTTCTAATTAAGATTCAGCATCACAACTATGTGTTTATTTAACACCTTTTTTCCTCCTGGTTGCCTACTTATGTGTTTAGTTCAGTACTTGTTTAGCATTTTCCTTATGCATGTTCTGCCTCTATTGTGTATCCTAAGTATGTTTGATTCTAATGGTTGGTTGAGGCATGATAGCATTAAAATATTGCTGTCTATGACTTAAACTCGATCCCCTGGGATTATAACCTCATATGATCATTGTATGTTGTATATTTTAGTTGGTTTTAGGAGCATAACAACATTCCCTATTGTTGTGCATGCCCAAAATCACTTAATGCCCAAGAACAAGGGCTCTCTGCAACCAGTCCCAACCCCTGAATCCATTTTGTGTGAAGTTGTTAATTCTGTAACTATTTCCCAACACCCCTTTCCCTTTTCCTTTACTTCACTAGTTCTTCAAGATTTCTTTTTGCACTTGCACTCTCTCTTAGTCTTTAAGTTCTGCCTCCCTCTTGTGAGCCTTGCCTTGGGACCCATTGAGCTCCCTCTGAACTTGGATAATTGAGGGATGACCCTTACACACTGCACTTGTCCCCATTCTGATAATACAGTTTGGGTGTGGGCATTTCCCGGAGTCCTAGGCTCTTAAGGAAATTTGACACACTCAGATTGGAGAAAGGCTTTGGATCAATGGTCTTTGAGTTGGTTTGTCGCATATTTCAGACAGGAAGTCTGAATCAAGCTCTCATTTAGTTATACCTTTTTTTACTTTTTCTGATGTAATTTTTATTTATTCTGATTTGTAATAAGTTGTAATAAACACTTGAAGATGGTTAGTGAAAAAGGATGAGTAACTATGTATGCAAAGGTTAGATATCATGTCCATAAGTATGTTGAGTTCTACATACTCAAATGCATATAGAAATCATTCCTATAGGTCATTCTAAATTCTGCATCTCCAACTTGCATATAGGAATCATGACTATAAGACTACTACATTCCTACATATCCAATTTTCATATAGAAACCATGTCTATAGTTGTTCTGAATTCTACATGCATATAGAATCCATGCTTATAGGTCCAATCTGAATTCTGCATATTCAACCTCATATAGAAATTACACCTATAGGATTGGTCAACTCCGCATGTTCAATTACATCCAGTACCATGCTCATAGGTCTTTAATAAATTTTGCAAGCTAAATACCATGTTTATAAATTTTGCATTTGTTTATACCATGTCTACAAAGGTTTAAAATCAGCAACGCATAGAAAGCATGCATATAAGAATTTTTAATTGAATATGATTCACATTGCTTAGTGTTAGATATAAAATAAATAATAAGAGATAATGTCTGTTGCAGAACTTATAAGCAATTCGTTTAAATCTGGCCTCTCTTTTAATAAATTGATTCCTCACTTAGTAAGTTTAACAAGTATGCATTCAAACAGTTTATTTTAGGCCTTACAATTTCATTATTTTCTGAATCCAGTAGATAACATGCCTATAGGATCCTTGTCCAACATTTAGGCAAGCCTTAGGTAAACAAATTATAAACTGCATATGTTTCTGTTAATTATTACAACCAGCATGCACGCCTGATTCGGGCTTCTTATCAGAGTTATGTAATAAATCAATCTGCCTCAACCTTTAAGTTCTCTTATATTTGGTACTTAATCAGACTTAACAGTATGTGAAAGTCATGCTAATTACGTGCTTTTCTTCCCAAGGAGGTGTAGTTGAGCCTCTGTTTATTTATATGCTTCCCCCTAAATGTGCAATATGTGTTTTTGTATGTCGCCTTAGATTTTTACCTTTTAAACCTCAAATAATCTCAATATCCCTCCCCTTTAGGATTAGTAGTCCTAAGTGCCTCCGGATTGATAGGATTGGGATGGGTAGTAGCATTCAATACGTAATCGAGACCATTTTGCGCTTTAATACCTTGACGCGGTGTCAAGGGTAGATATGGATATGATGACCACGTGATAGTGTCACGTGTAGCCCCTCATTGAGGAGTGATTACCGGGAATTCTGTGGGTGATCCATATTGTTAATAAACTTAGGACCCCCTATTTCTTTGTTTCTTTTAGAATTTCAACTCCTTCTTTTAAAAAAATCAACTTTCTTTTAGTTCTTCCAAACTCGGTTTATCTTCAGCCATTATGTGAAATCCCGTCTTATTTGAGCCTTATATGACTACATGTTAATTGTACCCTGAACTCACAATAATAGTCTGGACGAACCACACTAGTGGATTCTGAGGGGTGCCTAATACCTTCTCTTTTGAATAATTTCAAGCCCTTACCCTATCTCTGGTTACTCAAATCAAACCTTTTTGGTGTCCTAATGCACTCTAATAATTAGGTGGCGACTCTCCAAATCAAACCCAATTCCCATAAGGAATGGGTTGTCCTCCCAAATGTCATAAACCCGATTTTCACGAAGGAAAAAGGGGGCACGACAGCATGGCAACTCTGCTGGGACTTTTAGGCTTTTACCATTTCAGAATTTTGTTGTGAATTTATGCTTCCTTACGCGCGATTATTTGTTTATTTATTTAAGCATTCAATCCCCTTTTTGATTGTAGAACTAACTTGTCTCCTTTTTTATTTTTTTACCGCTTTCCTTCACCACTTCTTTACATTATGAAACTGTTGTATTTACTGCTTTCTTAACATACAAATGCATGACTACATGCCTTTAAATGTTGCATAATCATGCTCAATACCATATTCCACTCATGCCAAACAAAATCCTATTGCAATGCTTATAATGAATGGTTGCGCTCTTCCGATATTTTCAACCCCTTAAATACGGAAAAGGGACAGTAAAACCAATCGACCAACGGTGTAGTCGATGATTCCGTGCCTTCCCCCCCATGAGTTTTGCGCTCAACGGTACCAGTCTAAAACCCCATAGAAACCTTACTCTATTTAACTATGATGCATTATGGTCAAAACCTAGTTGAGTCACTCTTTGAAATAGCCTTGTCCAAAGTCCACCAGGTTTCCCAATAACCCCAAACGGACATTGTCACGTTCTGTGTATTTATGTGGAGAACTTAATGTTTTTATGCTAATTGTTGATATTAAATAGTTGAGTCTGGTGGGGGTGAGGGCCTAACCCTTTGTCTTGTAGAAAATATGGGGCATGAAGTCCCCAGATTCGGCATGGTCACCAACATCCACCCCAGACTGCTAAGCTGGTGCAAGGATTTTCACTATAGTGATCAGACTCTTGTCCAAAAATATTTGGGGAACCTACCTTCTCTCTTGGAAATCCAACCCAACAACAAGATTATAGAAGCTACTGCTCTGTTCTGGGATTGCGAGAAGTCTGTGTTTTGTTTCAAAGATATTGAAATGGCACCCTTATTAGAAAAAATAGGGGGATTGGCTAGTATACTATGGGAAACTCCGGGTTTGTTAATGCCTGAGAACTACAAGAGCAGGGGTTTCCTTATGATGATGGGTTTCAAGAAAAATCCTGAACTGACATGTCTGAAAGAACCTTATATCCATTTTGCTTATTTATACAAAAGGTACAGTCACAGTAAATCTTACCGTACCTATCCTGAAGAGCTTTACATCACATCATTGGGACATTTTCACCGAAGAGTCTTTGTATTCATGTTTTGCTTCCTGGGATTGATTGAGTTTCCAACAAAAAGGCAAGAATCCCCACCAGACTAGCTATGTTAACTAAAACTCTAATGGAGGGTATTGACGGGCAATCACTCAGCCTCGTACCCATGATCATTGCAGAAATATACCGAGCCCTAGAAAAGTGTCAACATGGAGCTAAACAATTCGAAGGTTGTAATTTGCTACTTTAACTTTGGCTCGTGTAACATCTCCAAAATGGTGAATACCGACAAGAAATCCATCGAAGGGACCGGGATGATCATATCGCTTTTTGTGAGCGTGTGATTTTTTCCCTATACAAATTACTCCCATAAATTCAAAACAAAATAATTTCCTTTAGTATTTGCAATTTTGTGGATTTTCATGGCATTTTCTGTTAATTGTGTGCATTTTTTTTGTGCATTTCAATTAGTAAAAAATATAAAAATACATGCCATGTGCATTTAGGATCTAATTTTACATTTTTGGTTAATTAGTGAATTAGTTATTTTATAAAAAATAGAAAATCACAAAAAAGGTTTTTTCTGCACTTTTAATTTTAATTTTGAACTTTTGAAGTTGTTCCTTTAAATTTGGGTTTTACTTAATTATGGTTTTTATTCTTTAGAGTGAATCATTTGATAACTTTACTTAGGGACTAATTTAGGTGGTATTATTAATTGTTGGAAAAAAAAGATAAGAAGAAAAGAATTTTGAAAAAATAAAAGAAAGAAAAAGGGATTGAAGAGGATCAATTTTTGGGCCAAAAACAATTCAATCTCCCCAGCCCAAATAAAATTTCACCCAGAACCTGCCCCACCCGGCTCAGGTACTCTTCAAACCCAACTTGTCTTTAATACACACACAAGCGTGACCCCCAAATCCAAAAGCCCTAAATCAAACGCGTATTATTCTTCTTCTCCGAAGAACACGCGAACGAAGCCTCAAATTTAGTCCAAATCCAAAGTGATTGAGCCTCAAATCTACCCTCACACATTCCGTCTTCTCTCCTCATCACCATTTCTAACGGTTTCTGATGCCAATATTCCCCTCTCCTCTTACTCGCTCGAAATTGCGTTTTATCTCACAATTGGAAGCTTCTGGGAACGATTTGCTGGATGAGTGTGAGGCGTTGGATTGATTTCACCCAATGCAAGCCCCACATTCATTAGGAATTCGTTTTTAAAAAAGAGCTCGATCTGATTTTGAAAGGGGGACTCGAAAACAATTTGGAAAAAGGGGGTTGAAAGGTTTCTAAAATAAAAACTTCTGGTTTTCAGATTCTATTGTTCTTCTTTGAAGAGTTCTTTCAAGGTTTAAGGGGAACATATATACAATTTTTTTTTTGAATCCGCTTTTTTTAATGCCTAAGAGACGGAAATGAATGAAGGTCGTTCAACTGGTGGTGAGATTTAAATTCATCGATTTCGATTTTCTATTGTCGTCTGGCAGTTGTTGCTGAACCTCGTTAGATTTGGAGTCGAAAGTTGTGTTGTTGAGTCTGTAGTTATAATAGAAAGTTTGAAATATCATGTAAAATTTCTTTTCTCTACAACATTTCTGTATTAAAGTGGTTTGAACTGTGAGATTTTGCTCAATGGTATTTTGTTCCGTGATTGAATTTTTGTTGATGAATTTCTTCTCAATGGTGTGATGTGCTTGAGTATATCCAGCCAGTAGAAGCTGAGTCTATAAGGTCGTCCTCTATGCTCTATGCTTTCTATGCTTTAATTGTTATTTTGGTGTCAAGCTGTCATTATGGAGTCAAGATGTCATCATTTTCAAATAAATGATGAGTTCAGCTTTGAAAATCGCAAGCGAGCATGAAACTATGAGGGTACTTCTCATTATGTGTGTTTTCCGGACTCTAAATGATCTGCTCCCATGAGATCAGTGTGTTTATCAGAACCTTTTCTTTAGCCTAGAATTCAAATAATTGTTTAATTTCCTTTTTCCCATTTTTTTTACTATTTGCCCTGTTCTTGTTTGTCTGGAGCTGCTGAAGCTCTCCACAACAGTATGCGATCCTTATGGCTTATCATTTGAGATGACCAATGAGGTTCCTGTTTCCAGTAGTCATTTCTGCTTGTTGAACCTCTTAAAATAGAATTTAACATGTAACTTGTTAGTGTGTGTTTTGTTTCCTTTGAAAGCAACCGATGTCTGTTAGCTTTTCTTGAATTTTTTGTCCTGTTGAAGCATAAAGGACGAGATTCCATTCCCTGACTAAATCGTTAAATCCTTTGTTTTAATCGATGGTTAAGGCGTTCTATTTTATCTTGGTTTTGTTTTATAGAAGTTGGCAGTGTCTAGCCCGAGCTAGCGACTGAGTCACGAGTTTGAAATCAGGGAAAATGTCTCTTTTACTACCATCTTGTTTGAAAGCATGTGTGTATATTGGTGAATCCCTATTTATGAATATGTGTCGACTTGTGAAAGAGATAGTTAAGTTAGTTTAAAGAGGAGATGAGTTCGGAGATGGATTGCTGGATGAACATCCTAATTATTGCTTGGGTTAACTTTGATTGTTTGATAGTTCTTGTGTGGAATAATAACAAGCTGAATGTGATGAAGCTTGACGACATAGGCCTAAACGATTTTAAGTGTTTTGTTTCGTCAGCGCTGTAAAATTACATATTTAATAGATTTTCTTATTTGTTGGATGACCTCCTAGAGTGGCTGCTACACATGGGTTTGCAGATCTGAATGTTGAGTTGTTTGCGAGGTCTATTTATGTTCAAATCATATACGTTTTACCCTTAAGTTAGCTTAAAGCATATGAATAGCCAAATTGTTGTCATGTTTAACATCTCTTTATTACCGTTAATCGTGTGACTGTGTATTTTAATGAAAGCAATGGGGCTGTTTGACACTAAAACGTTCACTCATTGAGGGTAACGTGTGAATGGTGAAATCAAGCACGAACATATACGAACCAGGTATCTAAGATTTATTGACTGCAATTTGTATAACACTCATGACTTTTGAAGTTTATAGGGGTAACCCCTGACAGTCTTTGATTATTGATATAAAGGATCTTGACACATGATAATTCTTTGAACTCTGCTTCAGAGCATGTGATCTTTTAACAGCTGAATGAAAAGATAATTTTGTGGTAGTTTTGCCCTCAACTATTTCCATGGTTGTGATTATGTGCTGGGACTTGATAGAAAGGCATCTGTGTTGTGTTTTAATATTACTATTGTGTTGACCTTGGATATTTGCAATCTACATCTTCCAATTTTGATGTTTATTGAATCTCAAAGGGTGTAACTCAAATTTTCAAACTGACCCTTCCTCGGAATATCTCTCATTTGTCATAGCATGTAGGCGCCACTATAGGTGCTTCACTAATGTTTGGATGAGTTCTGTAGTTTCACATTGATGCCCTTCACTTATTAGGACATGACTTGCTAGTAAGCGAACCTCAACTTGGAGGGAGGAGGCAAAGAAAAAATGCATTTTGGTAGATTGATGGGTTAAGTAGAACCATGTTGTTTTTCGTTACTCTATGTGACATGTTTCTTTTTATTTTAGGCTTAGTGTTTCCTTTTTTCTTTTTATTTTTAAAATTATGCCTATGTATTGAATTCTTGTCATGAGGGACTTTGGGCCTAGTAAAAGTGTAGCCCCCAGCTCACGGTGAAAATCCATGTGCCAGCTAGATCTCGAGTAACCCATCTGCTTTAGTTAAGTACAATCCTTTGAAATTAGAGTCGAGGAGCGCACCACCAAAGAAAATGACAAATGCGTGGCCCTCGTATAATTATTTCTTTTAAAATTTTTAGATTCCGAGGCGCGTCATTTAGCAAATTCCATGGCCCTTGCAAACTTGCAAACTCATATTTATTTTAGGCGCACTAGTTAAATAATTCACCTTCCTAAATACGGGTGTGCATTAATGTGACCCAAATCCAAATCCCAACGATGTTGAAATATGTCAAACATTACGGGTGCATTTATGTGACGTGGTTCGAGACGTATTTTAACGACGTTTCAACTCTGCTTAAAATAATAATAATAAAAGTGGTTAAAAGATTAAAAAATGCACATAGGTTCATAGTTGTAAAAATCAGATAATTTAAGCCAAATATAACAGTTGAGCAACATGAGAGTGCGAAAGCGAGCATCGTGAGATACAAGAAGCCAATGAAAAACTAATTGAGGAATGGAAGGATATAGATGTCAGTGCCAACAAGAGACTCGGATATTTGGAGCGAGATATAGTAGAGTTGGAAAAGAAATTTCTCAAGAGGGTCGAAGACTGCCGTAATGCTGAAGGAAATGAAGGTGGACATCAAGCTAGAGCCCATCTGTTGCTGGGACTGCGCGAGTTAGGGAAGCTGTTCGATGGAGCCAAGGACGCCGAGTTTAGGGAAGGTCCTTCTGGAACCAAATATATAGGAGTTTTCATTTTTGCTTTATAAAATATAATACGGCTAGTGGCCACTAGCAACTTTTCTTTCCTGTTATTTAGTGTCGATTCGGATTCGTCTACTTTTTTATCAATGATATGAGGCCTTTAGAATTCCAAGTTCTCCAAATCAACTTGTCGCTAGGCCTACCTCAGGCATAAAGAGGTCCCCAAATTAGGACACGTTTTACATTCCTGCACTGTATGTTTAACTATTGCAACATTTTTATATAACCCTCACTAACTTTTTACCATTTGTTTTTACCTTTTGTTTGTTCCCCTCCCCAAAGGTTTGTTCGTGAGCTCTGGCAACATCATCCTATTTCACGAGATCCAGGGGCCCTCCACCTAATCCTCTTATCAGCCTTGTCAGACACAAGAATAAAGGGAAGACAGAAGATTTGAACAACGCCAGAAAGGAGAACTCAACTGAATGGGTAGAGGTCACTCATGGTCACGGTACTCTGGTTCCCAAGGAAAATGCATCCCAACTAGAACAAAAGCTGCTGAAATTTCAAGAGGAGCTTGACCAGGTTCGGAATCTAGAAAATCTGTCATTTTCCCTCACCACTCTAAATGTTAATTTCCCAAATGCTCGTAATCCTATACCTCCACAAAATATCCTAAAGCAACAAAACCATCCCACTCTTCATCACCACTGCAACACCTGCCATACCTCAAATAACACCCCATTGCTTATCCCAAAACTTAAGAACTCCACAAATGACCACTGCCACACCCAACATAATACTCCCATCTACATGGAGACTGTGATGGACTCTACCCAACTCATATCAAGCACACCCGAGTCCGATGATAAGGATTTGCTCATCAGAAACCTAGCCAAAGAACTTAAAATGTTGACTAGTAGAATTCGAGGCGTTGAAGGTAGTAAGAGAATTGAAGGGCCAAACTACGAAGATATTTGCATACAGCACGATGTCGAACTGCCAGAGGGGTACAAACCTCCTAAGTTTGTAATGTTTGATGGTACAGGAGATCCAAGGGTCCATTTGAGAACGTACTATGGCAAATTGGTTGGAGTAGGAAAAGACGACAAAATCCGCATGAATCTTTTCATGACGAGCTTGAAGGGAAATGCTTTATCTTGGTACATTAGCGAAGATTCAAAGAAGTGGTCGAACTGGGTAAGCATGGCGTCTGATTTTATGGACAGATTCAGGTTCAACACGGAGAATGCACCTGATGTGTTCTATATTCAAAATCTACAGAAGAAGCCTATAGAAACCTTCCGTGAATATGCTACTCGTTGGAGGTCCAAAGCTGCTAAGGTTAGACCGGCCTTAGAAGAAGAACAAATGAACAAATTTTTTGTCCGATCCCAAGACCCAAAGTATTATGAGAGGTTAATAATGATCTAGGGCCACAAAATTTTCTGACATTATCAAGCTGGGAGAAAGGATCTAAGTAGGCATCAAAAGCGGTATGGTTATAAATTTCGAGGCTTTGCAAGCTACAAACAAGGCCTTACAGTCAGGCGGTGTGTCCACGAAAAGGGACGTAGGAGCCGTAATTATGGCATAGAGAAGGAAATCTCTCGTCAATATCATACCAAGCTCCACCACCCACTAATCAATCACCTTCACCTCTCACATATCAGCCTACTTCACCCAAATATTCCCAACCATCACATGTTTACCAATACTACAACACTCAACCATCCCACACCAATCCCTTTCTCCGTGCCAAAACTTCCCTAGACCTTAACCAAACTTTGACTGAAGGCCCCCAAAATAATACACGTCTATTACTGAACCTATTGACCAATTGTATGAAAGACTCAAAGTTGTAGGTTATGTCACCCCTATCCCTTCTGCTCCCGAGAATCCTTCCCAATGGGTTAATCCAAATATAACCTGTGCGTACCATTCCGACATGAAAGTACACACCATTGACGAGTGTCGCTCTCTAAAAATAAGATCCAGACTTTGATTGATAGCAAGATTATAATGGAAAAGGAACCTACTCTGAATGTCCGCAATAACCCTCTGCCAGATAACAAGGGTGGAGGCACTCACATGATTTAAATAGAGGATGATTGGGAACCCAAGGGATCGATCGGTTTGATCACAGAAGGTGACGATCCAAAGAAGCCAATAGTCACCCTTATTCCGATTGTAGTCCAGACTCAGCCCTATGGGGACGCCAAGGTAAATATTTCTATGCCACTTAATTTTGAAGCACCATCCTCTGCAAAGACGCCAGCACCGATTGAGGTCTAATTCATGTCGCTGGCAAATACACCTACACCTTTCGAAGTTGCCATTTTGCCGCCCAAGGTGCATGCTCTGTTTGACGTAAAGATAGCCACGCCAATTCCAGCAGTAATGTTCGCAGTAACACCAATACATACAAATGCCATATCTTGGTATTACACAGCTGAGGCAAGAAGGAAAGGGAAGGTCACGTTCGAAAAAGTTGTTGCCTCATAGGGTAAGAAGAGAACTGGGTAGGGTTTATACCGCAGAACATCTGGCTATGTCAAGAAAGCAGGCCTCTAGTCGGCCAACAATCACTAAAATCGGGCCCGATGATCTCTGGAGAAAGATCCAAGCTAAGGAATACTTGGTCAGTGATCAACTGAAAAAAACACCAGCACAAATTTCTATCCTTGCTTTACTACAAAATTCTGATGCACATAAAAATGCTATTTTAAGGGTGCTAAGTGAGGCATATATACCAACTAACATCATCGGAGGAGAGATGGCTAACATGGTAGGACAGGTATTGGAAAGTCACAAGATCACTTCTCATGAAGATGAGCTACCACCAGAAGGGTTGAGTCACAACAAGGCGTTGCACATATCCGTACAATGTGAGAATTATTTTATAACCAGAACCTTGATTGATGGAGGGTTCAGCCTCAACATCTGTCCATCGGTAACACTCAGGACATTGGGAAAGGGACTGCATGATATCAATGACGGGGCCATCAACTTCAAAGCTTTCGATGGTTCCCAAAGGTCCACCATTGGGGAAACTAGCATGTGCTTCCAAATGGGGCCTACTTGGTTTGATGTTTATTTTCAAGTGATAGACGTACCGGCATCTTACAATCTGTTGTTGGGACGACCATGGATTCATGCTTCCAGGGTCGTAGCGTCAACACTACATCGGGCAGTGTGTTTGAGTGGAATCACCAAGAGGTGATCATTCACGATGACAATAGCAATCCCATGTACAGTTGCCAGACCATCCCAGCAATAGGACGCAGAAGAAAGATAGGCAGGGAGACTTATCACCACATCGAGCGAGTCAACGCCGTTGACAAGGACAAATGGTAGGACAAAAAATTTAAAGCATATTGAACTGGAGCAGATACGAACCTGGCAAGGGACTTGGAAAAAATCTCCAAAGAATCGCTAAGCCTATCAAATTAAAGAAACAGGGCACCACCTTCCGTCTAGGATATGAGTATACCTGGGAGGAATTCAAAAATTGGTCGCCACCATGGTGCGGTCCTTACTATTTGTTGGAGCAGCCAATAAAACGCTTGGAATTGACTTTCGAAACCGGTCGAAGGTATCTATGGGTCAGAAGAAGAGGAAGCACTGGCAACAGTGAGGAATTTATTCCTAGAAGACGATGATATCGATTGTTGTGTTGTTTTTGAGTAGGAGGGGGAGGAAGGCCCTTATATAAAGGCTGTAAGCAGAGGATCATGCCTCAATATATGGACCATCAGAACCACCAGAGCCCAGCGAGCCTCGGGGTAGCAAGGCTGAACAAGCATCATGCACTATCTTTTATTTTTACTAGTTAACTTTCCTTTCACATTTTTAATTTTTGCAATAAGATCTTGAATGTTCAAAACAGTTATGGAATTTATCAAAGCATTTCGATTTTCCTTATAAATTAACACTCTTATTTTTTCTCTCATTACTTTACTTATACAACATTACTATTACGAATCTTGATGAACCAATGACTGTGACATGCAATAAGACAACACAACAAACAGACATGAATTCGTAGGAAGATGACATAGCGGAAGAGATTGTTAGGGAAGTAGATAATTTTGAATACAGACCTAAGTCCAACCTAGACGAGATAGAGATTATTAACTTGGGAGATGCAGAAATTTTTAAAAAACGTGAATCGGCATTCACTTATTACCATCAGAAAGGGAAGAGTACACAAAATTTCTAAGAGAATATGAGGACATATTTGCCTGGTCGTACGTGACATGACGGTCTGAGTACAACTATTGTGGCACACAAACTGCTAACTGATCCGACTTGTCTGCCGGTAAAGCAAAACTCAGAAAGTTCAAACCTGATATGAGCTTGAAAATCAAGGAAGAAGTTACCAAGCAGGTCAAAGCTAAAGTTGTTAGGGTAGTTGAGTATCCAACATGGTTAGCTAACATTGTGCCAGTGCCAAAGAAAGACGGGAAGGTTAGAGTCTTCGTCGACTACCGGGATCTCAACCGGGCCAATCCAAAAGACGACTTCCCTTTACCAAACATACACATCCTGATCGATAATTGCGCCAAGCATGAGTTGCAATCATTTGTGAATTGTTTCGCTGGTTATTATCAGATCTGGATGGTTGAGAAAGATGCTGAGAAAATGGTTTTCTATTACATTGTGGGAATGTACTACTACAAGATGATGTCGTTTGGGTTAAAGAATGCAGGGGCCACCTGCATGAGGGCTATGATTACCATTTTTTATAATATGATACATAAGGAGAACGAGGTGTATGTAGAAAATGTTATCATTAAGTCCAAGAAGGTTGTTATGAGTTTCTTGGGAAGGGTTAACCATATCAGCCGGTTTGTAGCACAATCTACAGTCATTTGTGAGTGGATCTTCAAGATATTGATGAAGGATGCCGCCACCAAGTGGACTGATGAATGCCATAAATATTTCGAATGGATCAAAGAATACATGTCAACACTGGCAGTCTTAGTCCCACCTGATCCTGGTAGAACTTTGCTACTCTATATCGCAGTATTAGATGGTACCTTTGGTTGCGCCCTGGGGAAGCATGATGAGACAATGAGAAAGGAATAGGACATTTACTATCTAAGCAAGAAGTTCACTCCGTACGAAGCCCGGTATTCTCTATTAGAACGCACATGATATGCTCTGACTTGGGTAGCCTAGAAGCTGAGACATTACTTCTGTGCCTACACTACATATCTCATATCAAGGATGGATCCTTTGAAGTACATCTTTCAGAATTCCAAACCCACTAGCAAGCAAGCCAAGTGGCAAATCCTATTGAGTGAATTTGACATTGTTTACGTAACTCAGAAGGCAAAAAGGGACAGGCACTAGCAGATCACCTTGCCGATAACCCCGTAGATGGAGAATATGAACCCATGAAGACGTACTTTCTTGGTTAAGAGGTATCATTCATAGGAGAAGACATTGCGGAATCTTATGATTGCTGGAGAATATTTTTTGATGGAGTAGCAAATTTCAAAAGAGTCAGCATAGGAGCAGTCCTACTATTAGAAATCAGTCAGCATTATCCGGTGTTTTCCAAACTCAGGTTCCCGTGAACCAAGAACATGGTCCAGTACGAAGCATGCATCTTAGGGCTCAAAATGGCTATTGACATGAACATACAAGAGCTGCTAGTAATCGGGTATTCAGACCTACTCATACATCAGGTCCGAGAAGAATGGGAAACCAAGAACTCTAAGATTCTCCCATATTTTCATCACGTATAGGAACAGATAAAGAGGTTCACAAAGACAGAATTCCAACACATTCCCAGAATCTAAAATGAGTTCCCAATGCATTGGCTACCCTGTCATCCATGATACAACATCCATATAAGAACTTAATTGATCCCATTCCGTTAAACATCCATGATCTCCAGCTTATTGTGCCCACGTTGAAGAAGAAGCTGACGAAAAGCCTTGGTTTCATGATATCAAGGAGTACATAGCCAAGGGAGAATACCAGAGCTTCCCAATCATACTCAGAAGCGCACACTTTGAAGGTTGTATAACAATTTCTTTCACAGCGGAAGACTCTGGATTTGGGATTATAAAAGTGTGTCGATACAAAAGAAGCATCTAAGATGCCAAAAGAAATCTATGTTAGGACATGTGATCCACATATGAATGGTTTTGTCTTAGCTAAGAAGATACTCAGAGCTGGTTACTTTAGGATGACTTTGGAAACGGACTGCATCCAGTATGTCCAGAAGTTCCAGCACTGTCACATACATGCAAGCATGATAAAGGTACCCACAAACGAGCTTAATGCATCATGCTCACCATGGCTGTTTGTCGCTTGGGGAATGAATGTTATTGGACTGATCTAGCCGGCTGCTTCCAAGGGGCACATAGTCATCCTAGTAGCAATTGACTATCTCACCAAATGGGTCGAGGCAGCTCTTACAGAGCAGTGACTAAGAAAGTCGTGGCAGACTTTGCCCGCGACTGTATCATCTGTCGGTTCGGGATTCCAGAGTCATTCATTACTGATAATGGCTCCAACCTCAATAGTGACTTAATGAAAGCTATGTGTGAAACCTTCAAGATCAAACACAAGAATTCCACGGCCTACAGGCCTCAGATAAATGAAGCTGTAAAAACCGCCAACAAAAACATCAAGAAGATATTGAAAAAAATGATAGAGAAGCATAAACAATGGCATGAAAAGCTATCATTTGCTCTATTGGGATATTGCACCACTATCTGCATCAACTGCGGCAACCCCCTATATGTTGGTTTATGGTACGAGGCCATAATTCCCACCGAAGTAGAAATTCCTTACTTATGAATCATACAGGAAGCTGAGCTCCACGATGCAGAATGGGTGAGGAGTCGATATGAGAAGCTAGCTCTTATAGATGGAAAAAGAATGAATGCAGTTTGGCACAGTCAGCTTTATCATAAACGAATTTCCAGAGCCTTCAACAAGAGTCAAGCCGAGATAGTTCACACAGGTCAGATGTGTTAAGAAAATTTTGCCGCATCAAAATGGAACCAAAGGGAAACTCTCTCCCAACAGGCAAAGTCCATACATAGTTCACCGAGTTCTGACATGAGGAGCCCTTATACGTGCAGAAATGGATCGAGAAGTTTAGCCAAAACCAATCAATTCAAATGCAGTCAAGCGCTACTATATGTAATCTTATGCTTTCCAATATGATGTAATTTGAACTACGTCCGACCTGATTACCATTTTAGAGGGGATACGTAGGCAGCCTTATGGATTCAGTCAGAATCCAATAAAATTTTCATATTCCACCGCAATTGGAAACTAGGGCAAAATTTTGAGAAGGACCCTCAAAATTTTGAAGTAATTTCAGCCAATTATCTTAAGGAGCCGTCGCAAGCATCAACCTATTAAATTGGGGTAGAATTTTGAGGAGTACCTATTTCTTTTAGACCTTTAGTTTTAGTACTCCTAGACAGACTATGAAGTTGTGACACCAGTCTTGGGTAGACTTGTTATGGAATGGTATTTACGGTATTATTAAACTTGAAATTTAAATCTTCCGCTTAGTAAATTTTGTTGATTGATAACTATTGGTTCTTAGTTGTTAATGGATTTAGAATGGAAACAAGGTATATAATTCAATTGGTTGGCTTTCCTAGCTTTCACTACTAAGCGTCATCACGACTCCGAGGGTGGGAAATTCGGGTCGTGACAAGTTGGCACCAGAGCTCTAGGTTACATAGGTCTCACAATTTACATACAAGCTTAGTAGAGTCTGAGGGATCGGTAGGGAAACATATGTATTTATCCTCTAGAGGCTGCAAAGTTGGGAAAAACTTCACATATACTCCTTCTTGTCGTGCGATTTTGTTGTCTCAAAGATAAATTGAACCCTTAACTCTTGTACTTTCATGGATGGTGAGGTCACTTACCACTTCTTCAGTCGAACAGCAGCACATACCGGTGATAGATCAGCTACGTCTTTGGAGACTTTGTGGAGGTTGGACAGGTTTTACCAAGCTCTTCACTACCACTTTCAGGGCTGCATCTTCTGAGGATCCCCAGGATTATTTGGACAGTTGTCATGAGGTTCTTAGGAACATGGATATAGTGGAGACCAAGGGGTTTGACTTTGCTACTTTTTGCTTCTCTAAATCCGCCATGACTTGGTGGAGAGATTATTGTTTGGATAGACCAGTTGGGTCACCAGCTTTGACTTGGGATCACTTTTCTCAGATGTTTTTGAAGAAGTTTCTTCCTGTCACTCAGAGAGAGATCTATCGGAGGCAATTTGAGTGTCTCTAGCAGGGTTCTATGACTGTTACTCAGTACAAAATCAGGTTTATTGATTTGGCCCATCAGGCTCTACTTATACTTCACACTGAGAGAGAGCGAGTGAGAAGGTTCATTGAGGGGCTCATTTAACCTATTCGACTCAGATGGATAAGGAGACGGGGAGTGAGATTTCTTTTCAGGAGGCGGCCAATGTGGCCAGGAGAGTTAAGATGGTTCTGTCATATGGAGGTGGTCAGAGTTTTAACAAGAAGCCTTGTCATTCAGGTAGACTCAGTGGCGCCTCGTCTGAAGGCAGAGATTCTTTTGGTAGAGACCATCCTCTTAGGCCTTCTTCAGTCAGCACTTCAGGCTTCTCACAGTGCCCTAGATGGTCATAGTTCTTATATGCAATATTTCGATCATCAGTCCTACAGTGCATCACAGATCCTATCGCTTTACCTCTCATTCAGGGTTTTCGGGGTCGTCAGCCTCAGCAGCCGAAGGCTTGTTTTACTTATGGCGAAACAAGGTACATTGCTAGATATTGTTCTCGAGCATTAAGGAGCTCTTAGTATCTGGATTCCCGTGCCATGGATCAGGCACTGAGTGTTCCACAGCCCACCCACCAAGCCAAAGGTAGAGGTAGAGGTAGAGATGTTAGAGATATAGCTCAGGCCGCTAGAGATGGAGGCCAACCAGCAGCAGGCCATCCTAGAGATATAGTTCAGGGTGGTGGGGCCCAACCCCGATGTTATGCTCTTCCAGCCAGGCCCCGAGGCTGAGGCTTTCGATGTTGTTATCACAGATACTATTATGGTTTGTATTGGAGATGCTTCAGTTTTATTTGATCAAGGATCTATATACTCTTATGTGTCATCTTATTTTTCATCGTATCTGGTCATTCTTAGTGATTCCTTGAATGCCCATGTATATGTTTCTACACCGATGAGTGATTCTATTGTGGTAGATTGTATCCATCGTTCTTGTATAGTTGTGATTGAGGATCTTGAGACCTGAGTAGACTTATTACTTCTGGACATGGTTGATTGTGATGTCATATTTGGGATGGACCGATTATGACCTTACCATGCTATCTTGGACTGTCATGATAAGACTGTGACCTTAGCCTTATCGGGTTTATCTCATTTAGAGTGGAGAGGGAATCCTCGCCATTCTGCCGTAGTGTTATCTCTTATGTGAAGGCTCAGCGTATGGTCGAAAAGGGGTGTTTGTCATATTTAGCATATGTTCAATTCTAGTGCCGAAGTTCCTTCAATTGATTATGTTCCTGTTGTTCGCGAGTTTCCTGAGGTATTTCCTTCATACCTACCGCGCATGCCACCCGATAGGGATATTGACTTCTGCATTGATTTGACTCCGGACACTTAGCCTATTTTTATTCTGCCGTATTGTATGGCCCTGCCTGAGTTGAAATAATTGAGAGAGCAGTTGCAAGACTTGCTTGAGAAAGGCTTCATTAGACCTAGTGTCTCGCCTTCGGGTTCGACGGTGTTGTTTGTTAAGAAGAAGGATGGATTGATGCAAATGTGTATAGATTACCAGTAGTTGAAAAAGGTTACAATCAAGAATAAATATCCATTATCAAGGATTGATGATGTGTTTGATCAGCTTCAGGGTGCCAAGGTATTTTCGAAGATTGACTTAAGATCTGGCTACCATCAGTTGAGGATTAGGGCATCCGATGTCCTTAAGACAGCTTTCCATACTCGATACGGGCATTATGAGTTCTTTGTATTGTTATTGGGGTTGAAAAATTCCCCAGCGGCTTTTATGGATTTGATGAACTGAGTGTTCAAGCCTTGCTTGGATTCATTCGTTATAGTCTTCATTGATGATATTTTGATCTATTTCCGCAGCCGGGATGAGCATGATTAGCATTTTAGAGTGGTTCTCCAGACTTTGAGAGACAGTTAGTAATATGCTAAGTTTTCAAAGTGTGAGTTCTGGATAGGTTCAGTTGCTTTCCTGGGTCACGTTGTATCAACAGAGGGTATTCAGGTTGATCCGAAGAAGATAGAGGCAATCGAGAAATGTCTTAGACCCGCATCAGCTACAGAGATCCAGAGTTCTTGGGTTTGGCAGGCTATTATTGTTGCTTTGTAGAGGGGTTCTCGTCTATTGCAACCCCAATGACCCGGTTAAACCAAAAGGGTGCCTAGTTTAGATGGTCAGATGAGTGCGAGACAAGCTTTCAGAAGCTCAAGACAGCTTTGACTACGGTACAACTGTTGGTTTTGCCTGCAGGTTCAGGGCCTTACATAGTTTATTATGATTCATCTCATATTGGACTTGGTGCAGTGTTAATAGAGGATGGCAAGGTCATTGCCTATGCTTCGCGGCAGTTGAAGATTCTTGAGAAGAACTATCTGGTTCATGATTTGGAGTTGGCAACCATTATTTACGCGTTGAAGATTTGGAGCCTTTTATAGTATGGCATGTGAAGTGTCCACGGATCACAAGAGTCTGCAGTACTTATTCAACCAAAAAGAGCTAAATTTGAGGCAAAGAAGGTAGTTAAAGTTGTTAAAAGATTATGATATCACCATTTTATATCATCCGAAAAAGTCCAGTGTGGTGGTTGATGCTTTGAGTAGGAAGTCAGCTAGTATAGGCAGTTCTGCATATATTTTGATTGGTGAGAGACCGCTTGTTTTGGATGTCCAGGCTTTGGCCAATCAGTTCGTAAGGATGGATGTTTCTGAGCCCAGCTGTATATTATCTTGCACAGTCGCTTATTCTTAGTTATTGGAGCGTATCTGAGATCGGCAATATGATGATCTTAATTTGTGTGTCCTTAAGGACACAGTGCAGCACAAAGGTGCCAAGCAGGTTACCTTAGGAAATGATGGAGTTTTGATATTGCAGGGTTGAGTGTGTGCTTAATGTGGATGGGCTTCGAGAGTTCATTTTATAGGAGGCCCATAGTTTCCGGTACTCTATTCATCCGAGTGCCACTAAGATGTATCAGGATCTGCGGTAGCATTATTGGTGGATAAGGATGAAGGAGGACATTATTGCATATGTGGCCCGGTGTTTGAACTATCAGCGGGTTAAGTACGAGCATCAGAGGCCCGATGGTTTGTTCCAGAAGATTGAGATTTTTAGTAGAAGTGGGAGTCTATCACTATGGACATCGTTGTTGGACTCCCACGGACTAAAGGAAGTTCGACGGAGTGTGGGTTATTGTTGGTAGGCTGACCAAGTTAGCACATTTCATTCCTATGGCAGTCTCCTATTCGTCTAAGAGGTTAGCTGAGATCTATGTCTGGGAGATTGTCTGCCTTCATGGTGTGCCCGTGTTGATTATTTTGGATCAAGGTACGCAGTTTAGCTTACATTTCTGGAGAGCATTTCAGCAAGAGTTGGGCACATGGTTGAGTTGAGCCCATCGTTTCATCCTCAGATGGACAGGTAGTCCGAGCGGACCGTTCAGATCCGAGCTTATGCCATTGACTTTGGAGGCTCGTGGAATCAGTTCTTGCCTTTAGCGGAGTTTGCCTACAACAACAGCTACCAGTCGAGTATCCAGATGGCTCCTTATTAGGCTTTATCTAGTAGGCGATGTCGGTTGCCGGTTTGATGGTTTGAGCCGGGAGAGGCTCGAATGTTGGGTATAGATCTGGTACAAAATGCCTTAGACGAGGTCAAGATTATTTAGGATCATCTTGGTACAACTCAGTCCAGGAAAAAGAGCTGTGATGACCGTAAGGTTCGAGATTTGGCATTCATGGTCAATAAGTGAGTGTTGCTTCGAGTGTCGGCTATAAAGGGCATATTGAGATTTGGGAAGAAGGGCAAGCTTAGCTCTAGGTTTAATGGCCCGCTTGAGATTCTTGATCGAGTGAGAGAGATGGCTTACAAAATTGCGTTGCCGCCGAGCTTATCAGCCGTGCAACTAGTGTTTTATGTGTCCATGCTTCGTAAATATCATGGCGATCCATCCTACGTGTTAGATTTTAGCACTGTCCAGTTGGACAAGTACTTGTCATATGAGGAGGAGCCAGTAGCTATTCTAGACTGGCAAGTTTGTTAGTTGAGGTCGAAGAATTTCCCTTCTGTTTGTGTTCAGTGGAGAGGTCAGCCTGCTGAGGCATCGACCTGGGAGTCCGATATGCGGAACCGTTATCCCTATCTTTTCCCCGACTCGGGTACTTCCTTCTTATATCCGTTTGAGGACGAACGGTTGTTTTAGAGGTGGAGGATGTGATGACCCAAAAGGTCATCGCTTGTTTTAGAAATAAATTTAGTGTTCGAGGCCTAAAAACCTCCCTTTTACCTTCCCTTTATTTGTGTGTGTGGTCCGGACCTATATCCAAAAAGCCTTCTATGTAAAAAGATGAGAAAAAGAAATTTCTAGAGTTAAAAATCTAATTTTGGTTGACTTTGGTCAATATTTTGAGCAAACGAATTTGGATCTATGTTCTGGCGATCCTGGGAGGACCGCAATAAAATATGGGACTTGGGCTTATATCCGAAAATGAATTCCGAGATCCCAAGCCTTAGAAATTAATTTTTGGAAGAAACTGTTTTGGTGAATATCTAAAAATGAAGAAAATAATTAATGTTTGGAACCATTATTATCGGGCCCGTATTTTGGTTTCGGAGCCCGGTACAAACTTGTTATAGTAGTTGAACTATAACTGCGAGATTTGGTGAAAATAGAGTCTATTTGACGTGAGTTGGACTTTCGGTGAAAGAGTTATGAACTTTAAGTGTTCTTGATAAAAATGATGAGTTTGAAGGTTTAATTCATGGTTTTATATGTTATTTTGATGATGTGATCGCACAAGTAGGTTCCAATGATGTTTTTAAGTTAGTATGCACACTTAGTTTGGAGTCCCGAGGGCTCAGGTGAGTTTCGGATAGGTTCCGGGATGTCTTAGGCTTAAAAACATGGATGTTGCAGGTTCACAGAAGTGAAAATCTACGAACCCGCTAATTCTGACCGCATTGGTTTTGTGTTGTCCGCGGTGGAGGCTTTGCGGTCGCACTCGATTGCATGCGTTTCGCACAGGTTCACTGGTCCGAATTCGGAAGCATATATCTTTGATCTACAAGTAGTTTTGAGATGATTTAAACAAGAAAGTTGTAGACCTTCGTTTCTAGTTTCCAAAAAGATAAATAAATCACAATTTGGACATCTATAGAGAAAGTTGTGGCTAAAATACTAAAGCATGTCACTACAGTCAACATTGTGAGCTCCGCGGCCGCACTCTTTTTTGTGTGGTCCGCACAGGGGGTCTGAGATGGGTATATTTAAATGGGATTTTCAGTTATTTTCATTTTCCAAAACCCCAAAAAAAATAACAGGCAATTTTTTTCAAACAACCTTTCTTCTCCAAAACATTTTTAAGTGATTTCTAACTCATTTTCTTTACTCCTTAACTTCTTTTTACAAGATTTCATCCTAGAATCTAGGGTCTTCATGGTGTAATTGGGAAATTTTGGGTAAACCTAAGAATATTGAAATTTGGGGATTTAGACCATAAATTGAGGCCGTATTCCAAAACCAATTATATATCTGGGCTCGGGGGTGAATGGATAATCGAGTTTTGGTTCGAATTTCAGGTTTGGACCAAGCGGGCCTGGGGTCGATTTTTGACTTTTTGGGAAAAACTTTAGAAAACTTATTTCCATGCATTAGAATTGATTCGTTTAGCACTTATTAATATTATTAAGTAACTTATGGATAGATTTGAGTGAGTTGGTGGTGGACTCAAGAGGTAAACCGATAGTTGAGGCTTGAATTGTGTTCGTGGCATCGAGGTAAATGTTTGGTCTAACCTTATCTTGAGGGATTACAAATTGTGTCTTATTTGCTATGTGATAATTGTAGAATACGACGTATAGTTATGGTAACGAGTATCTATACGTCGGTGTCAAGCATGCCCATGAGTCTTGTATTGTAATTGTTGTGACTCTGTAGAGGTTTATTGTGCTTCATATAAGGATTATCATTATTGTTCCCTTGTCGGGATGTTATTGTCATATTTTTGTTCCGTTACCGGGATGTTGTTGTTATATTATTGTTCCCTTACTGGGATATTGTTGTTATAGTATTATTCCTTTGCCGGGATGTTGTTGTTATATTATCATTCCCTTGCCAGGATTATGTTATGATTGGTATTGATAAAGGAAAGGGAGCGGGTTGCACGCCTGCAACGGTAACATATGAAATGGAAGCGGGTTATACGCCTGCAATGGTAACATATGAATTGGGATTGGGTTGCACGCCTGCAACGGAAATATATGAAATAGGGCAGGTTCTCGCCTGCAACGATAATTATATGAAATAGGAGCAGGTTGCATGCTTGCAATAGTAATATATGAAATGGGAGCAGGTTGCATGCCTACAACGGTACAATATGAAGTGGGAGCGGGTTGCACGCATGCAACGTTACTATATGAGATAGAATTTACATGTTTTCTTTTTTCTTATTTCCTTATCTTTGTTGGAAATTGATTTATAGCATTCATTTCATTTCTCTACTATTTTTCTGTTTTTATCTGTTGTTCCCTGCAGCATGTTCTCCCCCTAACTTTAGTCGTAATTATCTGCCTCTATTTTTACTGTATATGATTTAACTGCACATGTTTATTTGGTAGTCTGGTTCTAGCCTTATCACTACTTCGTCGAGGTTAGGCTAGGCACCTACCAGCACATGGGGTTGGTTGTGCTGATACTACACTCTATACTCTTTTGTGAAGATTTTGGTGCTGTAGATTTCGGATCGCAGTGAGATTGTTGTTTCTTGTTCATTAGGCGACCCGAGGTAGTCCAGCAGGCGTCCGCAACCCTTGGCATCTCCTTCTATCTACTATTTATGTTTTTTTTACGTATTTCCAGAGACAGTGTTGTATTTATTTCTTTCAGACCTTTATTTGTTGTACTTCTAGACAGTCTGTGAAGTTGTGACACAATTCTTGGGTAGACTTGTTATGGAATGGTATTTCCAGTATTATTAAAATTGAAATTTAAATCTTCCTCTTAGTAAATTTTGTTGACTGATAACTGTTGGTTCTTAATTGTTAATGGATTTAGAATGGAAAAAAGGTAAATAATTTAATCGGTTGGGTTGCCTAGTTTTCACTAGTAGGCTACATCACGACTCCCGAGGGTGAGAAATTCGGGTCTTGACATCAACCCCCACCCCAAACCTATTCCCGAGCTCCACATAATCCACCCCAGTATTATCCTCCGAGCAACATCCGGTCATCTATCCAACCGCTATGTCACTCTTTATGGCGAGTAGGGGTGTGCATTCGAATCAATTTATCGATAAAACGAATTGATTATTTAATTATCGGGTTATCGATATCGGTTTTTCGATTTTGATCTCAAAATTTTCTTTATCGAGTTAGCGATTTCGATTTTGATTTTGATTTTGTCCTATTCGGTTATCGGTTTATCGATAAACTGATAAGATATACTAAATTGTTTTTACCCTTATTCTATAATACCATTTCCTTTACCCTAAGTCCCTAATCCTTTTATTTCATCTATCATATTGAAGGAACGATAATATATAAAACCCAAACGAATGAAGTTCAAATTAATGGAAAATAAAATTAGGCGTGATGATGTATTTTTATTTTTTATACCGTTAGAGTGTTGGTGGCATATATTTGATCCCTTACTTTAGTTTCGTTGCATGTTCTTGTTGACACATTTTTTTGTTATAAATGGCATTCGTCTTATATTAGCTTCTTTTTGTCCATATTAGTTAGGCGTGTTTATAGCAATATACTTTTCATGGAATCCCGTAAAATTTTCTTAGTGGTGCAATCAATAACTGAATCGATAAGCCCCCAAAATCGATAAATCAATCAAAAAATCAAAACCTTATTGAAACGATAACGATAAGCATATGTACAAATCGATAAGTAATTATCGATAAGGGTCAAAATCGAATGTACACCCTTAATGGCGTGATCCAGAACCTCATAATGCACTTTTGCCTTGACAACATTTTCGAGCATCCAACAACCCTAGAAAATTGGGGCGTGGAGGGGAACAAAGGCAAAGAAATAGATTCACGCCAATCGAAGAATCCTACACAAGCTTGTTTGAAAAGCTAAAATATTTTGGCCTAATTGAGCCGCTCATCGGCTATACTGCGGACCCATATGCAAAAGGCTTTGCTCCTACTGTACGGTGCATATACCACTCTAATCTACAAGGGCATAGTATTGAAGATTGTCATGCTTTGAAAAGGGAAATCGAAAGAATGTTTCAAGAAGGGATAATTGTGATCAAAGACAGTGACAGAGAGTATGCGAATCCTCTTGGGAACTTGCTAATTGAAGTTAATGATATTGAAGTTGGTAATGGTCTTGATAATATTGATGTGGAACTGAGTGGCTAAGATGCAGAGCTTGGTAATTGGAAAGACGCTCCATTTCTTGACTAGCCAGGAAGGAGTCTTGGTGGTTTATTTTATTGTCATTTTTGTTGTCCGGGTTATTTAGGTTGTAATCCAGATATTGTCTTGTGACTCAAATCCTTCTATAATTTTATTTTGCCTAGTTCCTTTAATCGTAGTAACTCATTTATTGTTATCTAGGCTTGTTCCAGGGTTGTAACCCTAGTTTAATTTGCTTGTTTTATTGTTCAAACCCTTTCACCGTCTGTCCAATGTAATTTTTAGTTTTCTGTTATTTCTAGTATTTTTTTTGTTTAGTTCTCTTTTCCTTTTATAGTTCTTTTCCTACTGAGCCTAGTGACATTACATGCACATGTAATTCTCAGCTTGGTCTTAAGAGTTAGTTTAGTCATGAAGCAATGAAACAATTTTGAAAATGATAGGGATACTTGTAGGAAATAAGTACATATTTGGACATTTTGAGATCATTTGTAGCTCGAACTATGTGAAAATGGGACAGATAATTTAGGAATTTAATAGGATGACAAGAATTTGTTAAAGGATAGTGCATACCAGACAATTTGAAGCGAGCAGTTTTGAGTTCACGTGCACCTCAATTTAGAAGATAAAGTAAATAATTATTTCCATAATTGAAGGAGGATATCCATTGTGAAGAAGGAATCACCCAACGAGGGTTCTGTACTTGAAATAGCAGTAAAAAAGTGGAAGGCATATCAGTGAAATCAATGCCGAAGCTGCAAAAAATGTTGTGCATGATCTTCGTTTTTCATTCTCAAGTTGCATGTGTTGTACTTGGTTTGTTAGGGATTGGGAGGCCATCTTTCAGCTACCCAAAATATTTTATACCCTCCGGTACCCTTTTGAGCCTCTGCTGATTTCTTTGACCTCCCCTCATTTGGAATCAAGTTAGAGTCATACATAAAAAATTCATGTCCTCATAGGTCCAAAAGGAAAATTCAAAAAAAAAAAGATAAAGAAAAAAAAGAAAAAGAAAGGAAAATAGCAACAAAGTGTATCTTTTTGAACTACGTTCGACCTGATTCTTGCCACCACAAGATACATAGGCAGCCTTATGGTTTGGTCGAACTAAATAAAATATTTCATAATCCCACGAAATCGAGAATGGGACAGTCTTTCCTAGATATTCCATCTCAAAAAAAGAAAAAAAAGAATCAAATTCACTTATTTAGAAACTAGGGCAACGTTTTTAAAATAGATTCCAAAGGTTGTAAATAAATTAACCCCTTTTTTCTTAGTTATTTTAAGCTTTTATGATATCCTTTCTTTCTAACCCTGTCAGAAAGTCACACTATAGTCAAAAAAAGACCTTCCAGATAATCTTTGGGGGTGCCGAGATAGACATGCAATGAGCATATGATTTTTTTACTATGGTCAATGCTTTGTCATCTGTAGAATCAGAGGAAATAAGAAGAACAAAAATAAGAGAGCCATATCGGTGAAAACAGGTGAATCCATGGGATATGGCATATTATTTTTTTGATGTTTTAGGATCATAAAATAGAAATTAATATTATGTTCATGTCTCTCCACTTAAGCGTTGCGCGAAAAGAAAAATGTTATTTCTTCTTTCCCCAGTACTAAGTGAAAGAATGCTTCTTCTTATTTTGTTTTAATAGAACTGTGCTTGACTAGCCCAAACCTTTTTTTTTGGTAATTAAGATTTTTCATTAATCACCAATGAAGTAACATTACAAAACCATAGTCTAGCTTCAACTCAGCTGACTATCTGTGAGAGAACATTTAAACTGTTTTTACTATCCTAACTGGCTAACACTACTATATTCAAAGGTGTTGTAATTGTTTTCTAATTCGTGGGGTACCTTTAACATTACAATTATACATTATGTCTCTCAAAAGGGCCGTGTTACATCGAAATATCTTGTTGAAGACTCTTGAATTCCTTTCCGGCCAGATAGTATATGCAAACTCAGCGATTACCATTTTGAAGATGGTTGCTCGACATGTTCGACCCTTGGCATGGGCAGAACACTAGTAGATGGTCAGAACACTAGTAGATGGTCTCTAGTTTCTGGGTGATTTTGGCATAAGGTACATTATTGATCAATACTCATTCCCCATCTGTGCAATCTGTCCTTTGTTGGGAGTCTATCCTGAGGAATAGCCATAGATTGAAGGTCGCCTTTAGCCTTGCATAGTTTTGTATGATTAAATTCTTCCATGGGACTCTCGGCAGGTCTTGCATCTGTGACTGGTACAACTGTCTAGTTGAGCATCTCTGTTCCTTCCAATGTTGGATCCTCTGTAGTATATCTCTTGATTGGATGATCTTTTTAACCATCCAACTTGCCTGAGCAGGAATTGGAATGGATTCAATAGGTCTGTCTTTGATATAGTCCACAGTGACATGGGCAGAACACTAGTAGATGGTCTCTAGTTTCTGGGTGATTTTGGCATAAGGTACATTATTGATCAATACTCATTCCCCATCTGTGCAATCTGTCCTTTGTTGGGAGTCTATCCTGAGGAATAGCCATAGATTGAAGGTCGCCTTTAGCCTTGCATAGTTTTGTATGATTAAATTCTTCCATGGGACTCTCGGCAGGTCTTGCATCTGTGACTGGTACAACTGTCTAGTTGAGCATCTCTGTTCCTTCCAATGTTGGATCCTCTGTAGTATATCTCTTGATTGGATGATCTTTTTAACCATCCAACTTGCCTGAGCAGGAATTGGAATGGATTCAATAGGTCTGTCTTTGATATAGTACACAGTGGTCCACCTAATCCACAGGTTGTCCTTTTTATGAGCTAGATCCCAGCATGTCTTTGCAATAGCAGCTTTGTTCCAGAGCTTGAGATTAGTGAGATTCATCCCTCCAACTGATTTTGGGGTACACATTTTGTCCCAGGAGATATATGCTTTCCTAGTGACAGCGTTCATCCCAGCCCAAATGAAACTCCTACAAATGCCTTCTATTATTTTCAGAACTTTAACAGGAAATATGAACAGTTGTGCCCAGTAAGCTTGGACCCCAAAAATGACAGCTTGAACCAGTTGGATTCTCCCAGAGTAAGACAGTGTTTTGGCAATAAAAGAGGTGATCTTGGCAGTGATCCTATCCACTAGAGGTTGCCATTGGAGCAGTGTGATTTTCTTGGTGGACATGGGGACTCCTAGATACTTGAATGGAAATTGACCTTGCTCATAGCCAAGGTGGATGAGGATCTGATTCTGGATATCCAGTGCTACCCCTCCAAAATAGACAGAGCTCTTATTCAGATTAGCCTGTAATCCAGAAGCTTCAGAGAATTGAGAGAAACATCTGGATAGGGCCATGACAGAAGTAATGTCTCCTTTGGCAAACATCAGCAAAGCACATGTGAGTAATGCCCAGTTTTTTACATCTGGGGTGGAACTAGTATGCTGGATCACCTTTTAGTGAGTTGCATAATCTGCATAAGTACTCCATGACCAGAGCAAATAGGAAGGGGGGGAATGGGATCCCCTTGCCTAAGCCCCCTAGCAGCAGCAAAGGGTTCAGTTGCCTCTCCATTGACTAGCACAGAGAAGCTCACTGTTGAGATACATTCCATTATCCATTTGGTGAAAGTGCTGGGGAAGCCAATCTGTTCCATAACCTGCTATAGGAGTACCCATTCAACTGATTCATAAGCTTTCTAGAGATCAATTTTTATCATGCATCTGGGGGACACATGTTGTCTAGTGTAGCTTTTGACTAGTTCATGTGCCAGGATGATGTTGTCCTGAATTTTTCTGCCTGGGATGAAACCTGCCTGAGCTTCACTGATAATACTTGGCATCACCTTCTGCAGCCTGTTAGCCAGAATTTTTGAGATAATTTTATAGAGGACAGAACAGCAAGCAATAGTCAGATACTCTTTGATTGTAGAAGGTTTGGACAATTTAGGAATGAGGGTAATAGTTTCATAGTTTATAGGTTTGAACATCATGGTTGAGGTGAAAAACTGTTTGATGGCAGTAGTGACCTGCCTACCAATGATGCTCCAGCTCTTTTTGAAAAATACAGCATTGTATCCATCTATCCCTGGTGCTTTGTCATCTCCAATAGCCTTGACACTCTCAACTATTTCTGTATCAGTTACATCAGCACATAGTTCCCTTCTTTGTTGTTGTGTCAGCTTTGGGCCATTTGTCATGTACAGTTGGTTTATAGCTGGCATGGTGGTTGCAGAGGTTCCCATCAGTGCCTTGTAGAATCCCATGATCTCCTCTTTGATATCTGCAGCTGTAGTAAGTTTGGTACCCATTGCAGTGGTAAGTTGAGAGATCTGGTTGTGTTGAGTTCTCTCCTTCATTACTGCAGAGAAGTACTTAGTGTTGGAGTCCCCAAGTTGTATCCATTTTGCTCTTGCCTTCTGTTGCAGAACACTTTCCTCAATCATTGACCATTTTTCCAGTTTCAGCACCAGCTCCTTCTCCTTCTGTTGTAGGGCATCAGTGTATGCCTGTGTCATCTGGGCTTGCATTGTCCCCAGTTCCTGTCTGCAATGGTCTATTCTCTGTGAGATAGTCTTGAATTCTTTAATATTCAGGACCTTCAAAGGGCTCTTCAAAGCTTTGAGTTTGGACCATATTGCTCTCATAGTATCTGACTTTCCAACCTGCCACACTCTTGCCACAATCTGCTGGAAATCTTCATGCTCAGCCCATACATTAAAGAACTTGAAAGTCTTTTTCCCATTCCAGGAAGTTGATTTTAGTGTAATTATCATGGGATTATGGTCTGAGATTAAAGGAAGGTCATAATCAGTTACCACTTGGTTTGTTAGGATACCCCAGCCTGGTGCTAGTAGATTAGCAATTCTACTAGCATGTATTTGTTTTACCTTAGTTTCTACTAATCCAACTAGGTTAATGTTGTTTTTCCTAATATACTCCCTAAATTCTTTCTGCTTGTACCTTTTATTTACACCCCTTATATTCCAAATTAACCACTTCATTAATGAGATGTTGATCCCCCTAACTCCCCTGGAGGGTCTTCTTTACTACCAGAAACTACTTCAAATCTATTATTCACAGTGATGGGGGACAGAGGTGGGAAATTAGTGATGTTGAGAGCTGGGCTCTAAGGTTGTTTCTCTTTGTCACTGCCTTTGTCAACCCTCTGGCTCTGGACTATCCTGGCTTGAGTATGAAACCCCTTGAATTCATTATGCTGTATTGGAGGATGCTTCTGCAGTGGCACAGTTTGCACAGGGCCCTTAGTTCTCCATTCCTGGACTGGCTTTGGCTTCCACACTTGTGTAGCCTGTTTTGGGATTTGCTTTGGCTGCGCTGCACAGTTGTGTCCTATTGTTTGGCATTTCTCACAATATGAGGGCTTCCACTCATAAACCACATCTTGAAGAAACTTTTTCCCATTCGGATCCATAACCCAGATCTCTATTGGTAGTTCTTTAGTGACAGTCACCTCAATGAGCATTCTAGCATAAGAAATCTGTGTCTGTTTTGTGGTACATTAATCCGCAAATATTGATTTCCCTAATACACTAGAAATTCTGCTTAGAGATATCATACCCCAGCAAGACATTGGAAGTTTCGGAAACTTTACCCACAATGGTATTTCAGTCGGGAACTCTTCTGAAAAATCAAATTCAGGTGTCCATTGTTTGAGTATCATAGGCCTATTGGCTATTGAGTAAAGACCTGCACCCAGTATTTCTTTGGCATCAGCAACTGCTTTGAATTTCACTATGTAATAACCTTCGTCATGATAGAACAAGTCTGGTTTAGGGACATGGGACCAATGGTGGTTGATGAATCTTATCATTGCATTAAAGCCAGGACTGTCTCCTAGGATGTATACCACTAAGGCACACTTCCATTTGGCTTCCTCCTCTTCCACCTCCTCTTTATCCAGTTGTACTATAGGCTGTCCGTCAATTATCACTGGGGGTATGTAGTCAAGAGCCATTCCATGGGTCGCAAATTGATTCTTCTGAAATAGTGTTGTCCAGCTCTTCTTAGGCTCCACTACTGTGTTTTTGCTAGTCTCTGGGTGTTCCTCTATTGACATTGCTGGTTGCATGTTCATCTCTGCCGAAAGATCTGGTACCACTGTACACGGAGGGGTTGTAGTCCCTTCGACCTCTATTGCCTTCGGAGTTTCCATAGTCGTGTCTACCATATCTACTAGGGTACTTGCTGTACTGTCACTATCTCTGAAGCTTGGTCATCAGCTTCCATGGTGCCTAGGTCTTGTACATAGGGGGTCTGCACCTCCTTCGTGCTGTTCTTCTCCAAAATCAATTGATTCAGCTTGTCGAAGGTGTCAATCGGGATTTTCCGCGGTCGTCCCTGGCCTAAACTTCAAGAAAATATAATTTTGATACATAAGTTGAATATATATATAAAATATTAAAATAAAATAAAAGTTTATAGTTGAATTTGCAAATATTAAAATACGTTACTGAAATTATTTTGAAAACGGATAAAAAGATGAGCGTAATATCTTTGTAGGCACCAAGTGTGAGGGGCTATGCCTCCATTAGGAGTTAGTTCTCACTTCTCACTTCTGGTAATTTATGCAGAGTTCATTACCCCAACAAAAGGATCAATACCTTCCCCCCTCCCCTCAGTTTGTCTTGTGGAGAAGATGAAATTTTAACGAAGAATTAACGCAAATAGCTGTTTAATTAATCTCTTAAATTAAAAATAACCAGTAAATATTTAATGTGTATAATTCATATATAAT
Source organism: Nicotiana benthamiana (assembly GCA_034376525.1). Classification (NCBI taxonomy): domain Eukaryota; kingdom Viridiplantae; phylum Streptophyta; class Magnoliopsida; order Solanales; family Solanaceae; genus Nicotiana; species Nicotiana benthamiana. The sequence continues at coordinate 73,940,118 of CM067332.1, forward strand.
ATATGTATAAATACGTATAATCTACGTATATCGATTAGAAAAAGTAAATATTGAATCTGGTCGGCTATTTATGAAACAATCCCAATTTTAACAGAGCACGTGCATCGGAATACTCTAAAGTTTGAATCGTCATCTCTTCAAAAGGATTAAAACGCTCAAAAATAACATATAGAGGAGATTACTTACCAATAATAGAAGTCATCGTCTTCTTACTCAAGTAAGCGGCCACCATTATTATTTATATATATTTCATAAATTTACCGAGTTCTAAAATAATAATTTATATATATTTTATAAATTTCACAAGACAAATACAAAATCTACTCAAAAACTACTAGGTTCGATCGAACCCGTAAGTATAGGACTAGCTCCGCCCTGCTACTGTACATTCACACATCCACAAAACTTGGATCCTCACATGCATGTTCTTATTAATTCTTTGTCACTCTACACTTTTCACAAAATTGATAAAACATATACATTAGTGGATCCAGGAATTTATATAAAGGGATTAATAAAAAATTTAAGATATCACGGTTAGAATTTAGACATACTTATGATCTAAAGCAATTTTGAACCGCCCCTTACATTAAAGGGATTCAACAACTTACGTATAATAAAAGAAGAACAATTTTATTTTATTCGTACAATTTAATTCTTCGACAAAAGAGTTCGGTTGAACACCTTTTATGCTACTTAGAAAGGTAGGAATTTAAACTTATCGAATTAAGGCTTAGATAAATAGAAAAGAATCATCAAATATTTTCGCCTCTGTTGGAATTTAAATATGAGATTACATAGTTCTATGCTCACTTTACATCTATCATCTGTGTAATATAAGTCCCATAAATTTTGCAAACTTAACAAGGAAAAAGTCAGAAATCTCCCTCATTGGCTAATCAAGAAACTCCAAATTGGAAACATCTAAGTCTGAACAATATATTTCTTTGATTTTTTCACTTCTTTATTTATAATCTTAGAATAAGATCTTGTGAAAGTGCAGCAACGCGCGCGCGAGAGAGAGAGAGAAGATTAGGATTAATTGAAACCTAATTTGCTTAATGGCTTTGGGGTCGATGGGGCTGTATTGATAGGGTTTGGGCTTGAGTGGTATTTTCAGGTACGACCTGCTATTTAAGGTTCATTTGTTCAGAATTGTTGGCATCAAATGGGCTATTTGATGGAAATTTTGATGGGCTTCTTTATTAGACTTAACTAATATTTTCTATGTATTATAAAATAATAATAATATTAATATTAACAATAACAATAGTAGCAAAGTAACAGTATAATGAATTAGTAATACTAATAACATTAACACCAAGAATAGTAATACTAATAGCAATAGTGATATAATAATAATAATAATAATAATAATAATAATAATAATAATAACAGTATGAATACTAATACTAATGGTAAACAAAAAGTACAAACCATTATTAGAAGTTCATCAAAAACTGCATTTGTTGGTGGGATTGCTCCTTTTGATTAATTTTTCCAAAGTCCTTTACCCATTTCACTTCTTTTTCATTCTTCACAATTTTACAACTTCACAATTTCTAAGGATATTACCAGTTTTGCCACAATTCCAACACACAATACCTCCTTTTCTTGATTTGATCTAAAATGGGACATACTTTCACTTGACTCTCCCTCCTTAGTTTTCAAAGCAACTTTGACATCATTCAACGAAATTGTATCTTTACCATATACAATACTATCTACAAGAATACGGTAATGTACGCAATAACAACAACGCTTTATTTTCATGGTCAATCATCTCATCCAAATTCTCTAAATCCGTAACAATAGGTTCAAACTCATTAACATGAGAAGTAAGAGGTGTACCTTCTACGAAGAGAATATAAGCGTTGCTTTTTAAGCAATTTATTCGTGCGGATGTTTTCCAAATGAAGAGCTTCCAAGTTGTCCCACAATTCTTTCGTCTCCTTTTCATTAATTACTTTGCGCAAAATTTCATCTGCGACATATAAATGAATAATTGATCGAGCTTGTTCATCGATCTCATACCAAATCTCATCTTTCGTATCGAATGGTTTCTCCCCTTTCAAAGCTTTATGTAAACTATTTTGTACGAGAACGGCATGCATCATTATTTTCCATAAAGTAAAGTTGGTTTTCCTATCAAACCTCCCAATATCGTACAATATAATTGACATCTAAAAATAACTAATCTACCTAGAAAATTCTCAATAAAATACACATAAATTTTTTCGTATGGGGAACTCAATGAAAATCCTATTTATAGAAGAAGAAAAACTGCTCTTCCTAAGAGAGAAAATTTCTTCAATATTTTATGGCAACTTTCGGCGTGGTTGATAGCAGTATGGCACCTTTAGTGCAACGACAAAATGGTAAGATAAGGCCCACGAGAAGAATGGTCAAAAACTATGACAGTTTAGTGTCGGTACGATACGCAGTTATTTCGATTTGGTATTTTTGATATTTGGTTTCTTAAAATACTATATTAATATCATATTTAATTATATTCGGTACGATTCAGTTTTTCTTCTTTCGGTTTTGATCTTTCAGTTCGATAATTTCAATTTATTCTGATTGAATAATTTTTTTGGTTTCTCACTCAGTATCCGATACTTACATTGAAACTTGACTATATTCGAATTCACACCGCGTATGACTCTATTCGGCCAGAAGTGCTCCCTAATAAGAATTTTTCTATACCTTGGGCTCGAACCTGAGACCTCTAGTTAAGAGAAGAGCAGCCACATCCGCTGCACCACATCTTTTGATAGTATTCGGCTTGTATATTAACTAGTGCATAAATCCATATACTTTTTTTAATTAAGTAATCAATGAAAACTTTCTAAGCTCACCTAATTGTTGTCAAAATTTTTGTCCAAAACCATCAAGTATCAACTATGAGAAAAAAAGGTACATAAAGGAATACATCTAATCCTTGGAAGTATCGAGTGTGTTTGGTATAAAGGAAAATGTTTTCCTTAAAAAATAAAAAATATTTCTTTGAAAAACAAGTAGTAATCTTATTCATTTTCCGGTGCTTGGTACGCAAATTAAGGAAAATGACTTCTCAAGAGTATTCATAAATAATTTAGATATGATAAACATGAAACCATAAACTTTCAAACCAACAATCTTTCGAACCCACAAATTTCATAAATTTTCGAACCGCTAAACTTTCAAAACCACAAAATATTGAACCCGTAAACTTTATAATTTCTAAACCCGTAAACTTCTGGTCACGCCCAACTATGCTTTATAAAAAGGACTAAGCGATCACTGCAAATATAATCCGGTTTACAAGTCCGGAGTCGAATCCCACAAAGAACTAAGATTTAGCTACAGTCGTTCACTATCACCAAAAAGACAAGCTTGAACAATTCCTAACTTATAGATATTAAGATTCTTATGTTTAACTAATTAACTAACAAATTAAAATAGTAAATTAACAACTAACGATACTGAGGGTTAGAGAAAAGATTAGGAAGGTCTAGAGTTATGATTTCCCTAATTGTCGGAATCCTTCCCACTACGTCTTCTATAATTTCGACTAAGTATTCTCTACCGATCATGAGCACTCTTATTATCGTAAATCTCTCGAGTAATTACGAAAATTTACTAGACGCACTCTCCCGAGCTACGCTAGCTGGCTTTAACACAGCTCACTTCAGATCGCACCCAAGGTTTCGTTAACCCTAATCCCACCTTTAATCCCTCTGTTATTGATCCCACTTCAGATCGCACCCAAGGTTTTGTTAACCCTAATCCCACCTTTAATCCCTCGGTTATTGATCCCTTATACACTCTAGGAGTGGTGTTGTTCAACAATTACCTAAATATGCACTCTCTCCCGAGTTATGCACACTAAATAGGCACTGCTCATTGAGAGATCTTCAATCAACCCGAATATAAACGTAGTTGAACAAATAGAAAAAAGCATGGCTCAATTATATAAAAGCATAACAAGAATTTATCCTACAAAAGATTCTATCAAAACTCTAGATAACAAATTAGCTATTCATAATAGTATATAAAACTACAATACTAAAAGTCATAACCAACAATGAAAAATAGGAAAAGGAAGGAAAAACTCGTAAAACAATTCTCCGCCTTGCTCCCAATGTGTTCTTGCCTCCTTAGGTTGAATCTTTCTCTCAAATCTATCCTCTTCTGATGTTTTTCACTTCTAAAACTCCTTCTCTCTTGTTCTTTGCTGGCCTTCCTTGTTTAATATAGGGCTTAGGGCTTAAAATTCCGTATTTTGCACTTTAGGCCCTGAATTTTACGATTCCTGTCGCGGTCCTGGCGTAACCGCGGCCAGAGTGGCCTTCAGAATCTGCAGCAGTATTCTGCCGCGGTCCTATCGTAACCGCGATTTTTCACCCTGTTCTGTTTGAAATTTGGGAAGATGTAAAATAAAAGTTGTATCCCTTTGAATTATCTTTTCAATAATATATTGTAGTGCTCAAACGGAGTTCTGAGCAGAAGGTTATAATTATTTTAATAGACAGTGCAAAATATGCCTCCTCGAGTCTTCTTTCGTACTTAATTATCAAATTTGAATCCTGAATATGATCCCGGCTTAACTCCTTGGCCTTTCTCACACTTCAAAGCTCCAAATTATTTGAATTCATTCCATAACATATATATAGCTCGGAATCACTCCTACAAGGCATAAAACACATTGTTAGTGCAAAACACTAGTGATTAAAGCGCAAACTCAACTAAAGTGCAGTAAATTAGAGTGTAATAATCGACTAAAATACGTAATAATAGCCTATCATCAACTTCCAAACACATAAACGTCCGAACTCATAATTTTAGAACATGTAATTTTGACGATAAATAAAAAAAACTAAGAAAATATATTTTTTTTCGGGTGGGGGAGGGGTTAGGGTGGGTCGTGCAGAAAAACGAAAAAAAGAAATTTAAAATTGAAAAAAAATAAGATAAAAGAAATATTTTATTAGGGTGGGGTTGGGTGGGGTGAGGGGTAGTAGGGTGGGTGGTAAAGAAAAAAACTGAAATTTAAAAAATAAAAATAAAAATATTTTTTGGCGAGGGGCTGGGGTGGGTTGGTGAGGGTGAGGAAGATTGAGAAAGAGTTTTGAAAAATATATTCTCTTCTCTTGATAAGGAAAATATTTTCCTCCAATTGGAGGAAAATGAGTTTATGAGGAAAATCTTTTCCAAAATATTTAAGCCAACCAAACATGGAAAAATTAAAAAATATTTTCTGGAAAATGTTTTCTTTCGTACCAAACACACCCATCATGTTACTTGCTTAGAGTTAGTTGTTGAAATTAAAGAATACAACAAGGACAAATCCAATATATGCAACAACTATACAAGCGTAACGGAGTAAGAACTACTCTAAAATCATTGAAAATATTACATTAAACTACTTGGCAACTCAGAGAGTAAGAAGTAGAATATGCATCCTATCTTATTCCTCCATTTTCCTAAAGAAGCATGGGTTTTATGTCCAATATCAACATGAATACCAAAGCAAAGTATTATATAACTTAGTATGTTAAGCAATAATATCTGTAATATGTAATTTAATATATTTCGGTACGATATCGGTATTTCAATGTTATTTTTTTAAGTACTAAATACTATACTTAATAACAAATCATTTTAAAAACTTAAACCAGATGCCATATCAAATACCAGAGTATCGAATATCATATACCAAAATTTTTAATTTCGATATGATAATTCGATATTTAGCATATTATGCACAGCCCTAGTGTTGATAATGAACAATTTATTCTTGGTGTGGTTCATCAACAAGTCTTTCCCTACCCTAAAAGAGAATTAGAATTAATTAAATCACTCGTAAATAGAATTTTTAAATAATTTATCATTATATATTATTAAATAGAATTATCGATGATTTTTCTTGTTAAGATAAATTTTTTTTTGGCAGTGATATTTTTGTACACACGCTTGTACAATATCTACTGACCTATGAGGAGAAGCCAGTAGCTATTCTACACTGGCAGGTTCGTCAGTTAAGATCGATGAATTTCCCTTCAGTTCGTGTGTAGTGGATAGGTCAACCTGTTAAGGTAGCGGCCTGGGAGTCCGAGCCCGATATGCAGAGCCGATATCCGCATCTTTTCACTGACTCAGGTACTTTTCTATGTCCGTTCGAGGATGAACGATTATTTTAGAGGTGGAGAATGTGATGATCCAAAATGTCATCTTTTATTTTAGAATTCGTTTCTATGTTCTGAGGCCTTGAAAATCTCCTTTAATCTCTACTTGATTTGCATACGTAGTCCGGGCACGATACCGAAAAGCTTTTGTGTGAAAAAATTGATAAATTGAATTTGGCCTTTAAAATTGATTAAAGTTGACTTCGGTCAATATTTTTGGTAAACAGAACCGGACCCGTGATTTAACAGCCCTGTTGGGTCCATAGTAAAATATGTGACTTGGGTGTATGCTCGGAATCGAATTTTGAGGTCTCTGGCCCGAGGAAAGAATTTTTAAAGAAAATTATTTGCTGGAAAATATAAAGACTTTGGAAATAAAAAGAAGTGTGTTCTTGGTGGTATCAGACCTTTATTTTGGTTCCGGAGCCCGTACGGGTCATAACTGCAAAATTTGGTAAAAAAACAGAAGTCATTTGATTTAAATCGAACCCTCGGTTGAGAAAATAGAAATTTGAACTATCTTGTGAAATTCTTGAGTTTTTGTGTTAAATTTGTTATTTAAGATGTTATTTTGACGATTTGATTGTACGGACAAGTTCATATTATGTTTTAAAATTTGCGTGCATGTTTGGTTTGGAGCCCTGATGGATCAAGTGAGTTTTGGATAGTCCACATGGTGAGTTTGGACTTAGAGAAATGGTTGTTGCAAGTTCAGTTTTGTTGCAGGATCTGATACTCACAATTGTGAGGTCAGGCTTCGCAATTGTGAGCCTAATAGGCTTGGCAATTGCGAGGGCTTTATCGCAATTGTGAAGAACCCCAGACCAGCAGTGGTTCATATTTGCGAACAATCCTTCGCAATTGCAAAGCCATCAGGGAGGGGCAGTCATCGCAATTTGGGACAAATTGCTCGCAATTGCGAGGGAAGTAGGCATGCAGAAGGTTTGTAATTGCAAAGCCTGTCTTGCATTTGCGAGATTCGCAGCAAAGCTCATGTCGCAATTACGACATCTACGACCTGTTAAGTGGGATTCTGAGGGGATTTCAACTCATTCTTTCAAACCTTCAAACCTTAAGCTCCCATAGTCGATTTTCCAAAGAAAAAATCTTCCCCAAATCATAGGTAAACAACTATTAACTCATTTATTTCAATCTACTTCATCTTTTTACATGATTTCATCTCAAAATCTAGGGTTTTCATGGAAAATTGGGTGTTTTTAGGTAGAAATTAAGATTTTCAAATTTTGGGGATTTGAACCTCAATTTGACATCAGATTTCAAAACCAATTGCATATTTGAGTTCAACTAGATGGGTAATTGGATTTTGGTTCGAACTTCGAGTTTTGACCAAGTGGGCCCGGGTTCGATTTTTCACTTTTTGGAGAAAACATTAGAAAATCTATATTCATGAATTAGAATTTATTTATTTAGAATTTATTGATATTATTAAGTAAATTATACCTAGGTACAAGCGGATTGGTGGTGGAAATCGAGAGGTAAAGTAGCGATTGAGTGTTGAATTACCCGTTGGCTTGAGGTAAGTGTTTGGTCTAACCTTGACTTAAGGGAATAGGATTCACGACTTACTTGCTATGTAAATTTCCATGTGTGTGTCGTATAGGTGTGGTGACGAGTACCTATGCGCCACTAAAATTACCATGTTTAGTTGTTTCCTTTCCTTATTTCCTATTATAATATCCCTTGTCTTAATTTCTACCTGCTTATAGTTGTTTCCATACCTTAACTGTTACTTGCTCATAAATGCTTCCATGCCTTAATTGATATTTGCTCATAAATGCTTCCATGCCTAATTGCTTCATATTAATTGTTGCTCTCTTTATTGAAGTATTCAATCGTTTCCTAGTTTTGCTTTATTATTTTATTGGTCTTTATAGGTTTTTTGGGTGCCTCGTGGTACACCTTGGTTTGTCTCGCTGAATAGTTTACATTGGGATTTTGTTTCATCGTAGTGATATTCCGTTGTGTGAATGAGGTATAAGAACATTGGAAGATTTGTCTTAGTCTGTGAAACACGTGTCTTCATTTTTGTGATTTGTGTTGATTTGTATATTGGGATCGGTTTGCATGCCACAACTATATTATATGATGGGATCGGGTTGCATGTCGCAACAAGGAATAATAAGGGTGGACATGTGGGATCGGGTTGCGCGCCGCAACAGGAGAAATAAGGGTGATATGTTTTTAAGAGTAATAAGGGTGGACAGGTGGGATCGGGTTGCACACTACAACAAGGAGGAATAAAAGTGAATATTGATTATGTTTCTGTTTATATGATGGGATCGGGATGCGCACCACATAAGTTGTTGTTATGTGTTCATATTTGTTGAGGTCTATTATTGTGATGTTGAACACCCTTAAGGATTCTTATAGCTGAAAGATAGTGGAGCAGTTGGGTTCCAGATTTACTTAATGCCAGTTATTGCTTTATTACATTTCGTATTTCCTTTATGTTTAGTAGGAACTGTTGGAGGTTATATATGTTGCATTCCCCATCGTAGCCTCGTCACTACTTCGTCGATATTAGGCTCGGCACTTACCAGTATATGGGATCAGTTGCACTGATACTGTACTCTGTACTTTTTGTGCATTTTTTGGGGCTAGTGGTTGATCGTGAGGTTGGTTGTTACTGCGCACCGGAGGCCCAAGGTAGTCCTGTAGGCGTCCACAGGCCCTAGCGTCCCCTTCTATCTCATTTCGTTTTCTGTTTTATCTACTTCCAAGACAAATATAAACTTTTCATTCAGGCTCTTATTTGTAGTAATCATAGACAGTTCATGAGTTGTGACACCAGTTCTGGGTGGATGTTACGTTGGTTTTCGTTATTGTGTAAAGTTAAGATTTTAAATTATTGCTTCCGCAATTAATTTCGCTGGTTTATATTGTTAAGTCTTAAATATTTGAAGGATAAAAGAAAAAGGTAGAATATTATGGAACATTGGCTTGCCTAGAAGGTACAGTGTTATGCGCCATCACGGTCCTGACGGTGGGAAATTCAGGTCGTGACAGCCTTCTTCCAGTGTTACTGCTAATGAGCATAAAAATAAAATTAGAAGGAGTAAGAGGAATAGAATTGAAGCTAGCTTTTTTTGACTTTATCACTACTTTCTTGACTGAATATATTGATCTTGATATTCTGAGTGATGAATTAGTGTCAATATATTTAATAGAAGAAGAGCCTAAGACATATAGTAAAGCAATGAGGTCAATAGATGCTAGTTTTTGGAAAGAGGCCATTAAAAGTGAATTAGACTCTATAGTTTCTAATCACACTTGAGACTTGTTTGATTTGCCTAATGGTTGTAAACCTATAAGCAGCAAGTGGATATTTAAGAACAAATTAAGACATGTTGGTGAAACTGAGAAATATAAAGACAGACTTGTTATTAAGGGTTTTAACCCAAAAAAAGACATTGATTACACTTATTATCTTGTGACTAAGATAGCAATTATTAGAATTCTTGTTGCTTTAAACACTATTCATGATTTATCAATACATCAAATGGATGTTAAAACGACTTTCTTAAATGGTGACTTTGAAGAAGAGATCTGGATGTCACCAGAGGAATTTGTTATCCAAGGACAGGAGAATAAAGTATGCAAATTGAGAAAGTCTCTGTGTGGTCTAAAGCAGGCACCTAAGCAATGGTATGAAAAGTTTAATAGCACATTAGTGGGTAATGATTTTATTGTTAATGCATTTTAATACTTGTATTTATTCCAAGAAGATATGATCAGATTGTGTTATTTTGTGTCAGTAAGTGGATGACATGTTAATATTTGGTCCTAATGTGAATGTTGTAATGAGAATAAGAATTTTTTGTCTTCTAAATTTGAAACTAAAGATCTTGGAGAAGCAGATGTGATTTTAGGGATTAAAATTAAAAGAACTTCTAATGATTTTCGTTATCTTAGTCTCATTATATTGAAAAATATTGAAAAAGTTTAATTGTTTTGATATAGCACATGTGAGCACTCCTTATGATCCTAGCATATACTTGAGAAAGAATAAGGAATCTAGTATTTTTCAAACTGAATATGCTAAGATAATTGGTACTGCAATGATTCTTATGAATTATACACGACATGATATTTTTTATATTGTTAGTAGATTGAGTAGATATACTCACAATCCCAGTAGTGAGCACTGAAATGTTCTTCATCGTTTGTTAAGGTATTTGGTGCTTGCATTTTAATAAATATCCTTTTGTTTTAGAAGGATTTTGTGATGCAAATTGGGGTACTTCAATGACGAAATTAGCTCCACTAGTAGATATGTGTTTACTTTGGGTGCAGGTGCTATTTCGTGGTAGTCTCAAAATAGACTTGAATAGCACGATCTACTATGGAGTCTGAATTTGTTGCTCTTAGTTTGCCAGTGCAAGAATCTAAGTGATTGAGAAAATTATTGGCAGATGTGCCTTTGTAGGGAAGACAAGCTTCACCAATTTCTCTACATCGTGACTCACATGCGAAAACTAAAATTGTCAAAAACAGTGTGTGCAATGAAAAGAGAAGACATATCTGCATTAGACATGGTGTGGTAAAATAATTGTTAAAATATGGTGTTATTTCCTTGGAATATGTAAGATCCAAAAGAAATTTGACGGATCCTTTAACAAAGGGTTTGACAGGAAAGTTATCCTTGAAACATCGAGGGGGATGGGGTTAAAGCTCATGGATTGAAGAAGTATGATGAATACCCATTTGTGGTCAAATGAAGCCATATGAGATCTCAATATGCACCACATTTCCTATTCTTATGTCCTGTGGTAGTGCTTTATAAGGTTGATTATTTTTTTCTTAATGATTCCATAACCATAAGGTGGTCTATATGTAGATGGACTTAATGGAATCACCTATGTGAGTGTAAAGGTGCATTCGCCTTTTATCACAGACTTGGAATGTCTTTCTGAAGCACTCATAAGACCCAAGGTATGTGCATGACCATAAAAGTACTTTGCTAGTATCGCGTAGTTTGCATAGAATTAAGGATATAATATGTATTATGGGGGTCTCAACTAATGTCCATTCAGTTCAAGAGTATTCACTTTGTGGATGTTAGTCATTGTCTTATTACAATACGTGTCAATTCAAATCGAAAGGTATTAACACTTAAGTATATGTTCCTTCTTTTGCCCAAAATTATTCTTATTTTATTTTTGTCTTTGCATTAGTGGTAGATTGTTGAAATTATTTTATATTTTATAATTCGAAGTCAAAGATCTTTTTGTATTCCCTTTTCCCTTCTTTATTTCTTTGTCTTTTGTTAAAAATAAAATTTCCCTCATTGTTTGTGGAAAGTCTTTTTCTCCGCCTTTATAATGAATTACTCATTGTTGAACTTGTATAGATCTAGTAAAAGGGAATGGTCTTGCGCACATGAGAAGTTGGACCTGAAGGCAAAACACCTCCCCGCATGATATACGTGAGGCCTAATTCAAGTTTCATTTTTGCTAAAATTATTCCTTCAATTTTTGAGCTTATCAGAAAAGTGTCCAAATACATGCTTACCAGAATATGTCCAAATTCTTTCTCTTTGAATTGAATTTTGTCACGTCCAATTTTTCATTTTGTAACAGCCATCTTGTAGCAACTGTAGTTAATTGGGTAACAACTCAATTTTAATTTTTGTAGCAATTACAGATTAATTTCTTCATCTGTAACTGTTCAACGGCTTTGCCTACAAAAGACAATCTTCTTTATGAATAATTTGACATAGAAAATACTCCTTTATCTCTCTTTTTCAAATGATTCTTGGATAATTATTTTGTGCAAATTTAAACTTCCAGCAACAAATGCACGTGTTTGGGGTGCTGCAGAACCTTAGAGAACGACCGATCTTAACAATTTGCAATAGTTTTCAAGACGGTGATTTTCCACGATACATTATTTTTAATAAATTATTTTTCTTTCCTTTTTATTTTCTTAGTCAATATTATCTACTTATTTTCTTACACTCCACACAACCAATTAGAACCTACCAGTATTCTGCATGACCACTTAGAATCTACCTCGTGCTGCCAATGGTTTGTAAAGCCATTTGGAATCTATCTATGCTCAAGATGATACTTAAAACCTACATGTGCTTTGCACGATTACTTAGAACCTAATCGTGCTCTGCATGGTATTTGCAACTCCACTTGAAATCTACCCGTGCTATGCACGACACTTAAAATCTACTTGGTCTATACTATATTTGAAATCTACCCGTGTTCTGCACGACGATTTGGAACCAAACTGTCTTAAGTTTTTTTATATGCATTACACATGCTTTTCATATGTTATGCTAGTGGTAGTTATAAAAATTCGAAAAATCGAATTAAATCAAAAAAATCAAACTAATCCAATCAAAAAAATTAATACTTTTTGGTTTGGTTTGGTTTTGATTTTACATTCTAAAACCGGTCAAATTTGATTTTTGTTTTAGTTTTAATAAAAAAATCGAAAGAATCGAACAAAACCGACTATAAGAGTAGCTATTTCAAATTTATTAATACACACACATATATATATATATACAAAGTTTCAAAAATTTAATAGTAAATGTTAATAGTTTGAACTTTTAATATGTTCTTTACCTTTACATTCTTGTTTGATTGGTAGTTTTCTTTTGTTAAGTGTAAGAATCCACTTCATGCTAAAAATAATATGTTTTTAATTGAGTCTATAAATTATTCATTACTATTTGAGTCAATTATCATTAATATATCTTGGTAAATAATAAATTTCTCAAATGACAATTGATTTGATAGTGTTGCTTCGAAATATGATCGTCTGAATATGTGTTTAGTAGTGTATGCCTTATATTTAAGAAAAAACTGATAAATAACCGAAAAAATCGATAAATAATCGAAAAACCAAAAATATAACAAAACCCGACATAAATCGAATCGAGAAAAAACTGACTTAATTAATTTATTTTAATTTGGTTTTAATATATGAAAAATCGTCTCACTTAGTTTAATTTCTTTCTAAGAAAAATCTAATCCAAACCGAACCATTTAGATAATGGCCACTAACATGAGATATCGGGTAAAGGTCCTAATTCATGCGATATTAGGTCAAATTTAGCTTTACACTCTTTTTGCCACAAGATAGTTATTTGCGTTATTTTGGTTTGGACTCGAAATGAACCATCTTTTACTGTCTTTTTCTTTCCTTCTATCTGCTGCCAAACTTTTATTTGGAGTTTAAAATATAGGGTATGAATTAAATAATTGATACAAAATTAAATGTCGTTTAAATAATAATGTGAAAACTGAATAGTTGTTATAAATAGAACTCTAATTAGAGTGAATGTCTATCTTATAGAAGAGTTTTACTTTGAGGCTAAGTCTTTTCTATGCCTATAAATAGAGGGGTCTTACCCCATTGTAAATCATCCCTATGTATCAATAAGAATACTCCTCTCTCTACTTTTCTCTCTATTGTTCTTGTTCTTGAATTATTGTTCTTGTTCTTATATTATTTCATAACACGTTATCAGCACGAGACTTTACCGTCTCAAGAATCCTCTTGAGAAAATTAAGGTATTTCCCTTTTTCCGAATTTGGTTTTAATTATGTCTGATATTATGAAAAGAAAGTTCGTTGCCCTTGAAATTTCGGGCAAGAACTATATGATATTGGTCTTGGATGCTGAAATCCACTTAGATGCTATGGGTCTTGGAGACGCCATTAAAGACAGAGATAAAGCATCCACCCAAGACTGTGCTAAGGCCTTGATTTTCTTGCGCCATCACCTTGATGAAGGTTTGAAAATTGAATATCTCACAGTCAAAGATCCACTCATCTTGTGGAACGGCTTAAAGGAGAGATATGACAACCTGAAGTTGGTCACTCTGCCGCAAGCACGATATGATTGGGCTCATCTGAGGCTCCAAGACTTTAAGTCTGTTTCTGAATATAATTCTGCAATGTTCAGAATTACTTCTAAATTGAAACTCTGTGGAGATAATATCTCTGATTATGATATGCTTGAGAAAACGTTTATAACGTTTCATGCCTCCAATATGGTACTGCAACAACAGTACAGAGAGAAAGGTTTCAAAAAGTACTCTAAACTAATTTCTCTTCTCCTTGTGGCTGAGCGAAACAATGACCTGCTCATGAGAAATCACGAAAATCGACCCACTGGGTCAACACCATTGCCTGAAGCAGATAAGGTGTATTCTCATTATGCCAAGCATGGAAAAGTGTTGGAAACACGTTCTCAAGGCTTTATACTAAAATGTGTGTTCTTATGTGTAGGTTTTGATGAATGACAAACGAAGCGCAAATTGATATATGACGAAGTTCAAGTACAAACGGATAATTGATGCATAACGAGATTCAGGCTCAAGACAAAGTTTTATAGTTTAAATGAGTCGTTCTTAATTGTGTTCTTGATTCTACAACTTGACTCATGATATGGCTTCTCTCGTAAAACTATTTTTTCCAAAATCATGCATATTTAATTTAATGCTAAATGATTTTAAATCATGCATATTTACTTTAGTCAAAATGATTTTTAAACATGCCTCTAAAAACTGGACTAAGATAATCGATTATGTACTTATGATAATCGATTATGTTAAGCCAAGACTGCATGACAATCGATTGTGAACTAATGACAATCGATTGTATTAAGGCAGTGAGCATCAGGTTTTTCAAACCTGCATGACAATCGATTGTGATGAGGTAGTATCCATCAAAGTTTTTCAAAACTCAGAATAATCGATTGTGAAGCTAATGACAATCGATTGTGAAGAGACAGTGTCCTTCAGATTTTTCAAAGTCACAAAATAATCGATTGTGAACATATGATAATCGATTGTTTTAAGACAGTGTCTTCCAGACTTTTCAAAATTATCAAATAATCGATTGTTATCATTATACAATCGATTGTCAAGAGGCAGTGTCTAAAATGTTTTTCAAAAACTAATAAATAATCGATTGTTAACTTTGTACAATCGATTGTGAAGCTCACCGTTGTCGTAAAGTTTTCAAATACCGTCAGGTAATCGATTGTTGATTTTGTATAATCGATTGTTGATATTAAAATCTGGAAAAGATTTTTTGAACGTTGCTGAATAATCGATTGTTGATTTTGTACAATCGATTGTTGATATTAAAATCTGGAAAGGATTTTTTGAACGCTGCTGAATAATCGATTATTGATTTGGTATAATCGATTGTTTTACGTAAAATCTGGAAATGATTTTTTGAACGTTACCAATAATCGATTGTTGATCTTGGACAATCGATTGTTAAGCGTAAAATCTAGGATTGATTTCTGGAACGATTGGCAAACAATCGATTGTGGCTTCTTGACAATCGATTGTCACTCAGTAAAATCAGCAACTCTTAATTGACAATTAGACAACGGTAATGCCAAGTTTTTCAACTATAAATACAGCTTCATTTCAGTGTTTTAAGCACAACAACACACAACAACTGATCTTACAATTGCTATAAGCTTGCATACTCTATTGCTTATCATTTTATATTCATTACATAAATTTTGAGAGCCATATTATTGTTCAAAGTTGTTGTGATTGCTTACTTCTTTTACTCATATCTGCTCATTAAGGAGTGTTTTGTTTGAGTGTTTAGTGTTTTGTACACTTGTAAGAGAATTGTGATTCTCTTGTTGTAAGGAACTTGTATTTCCTTGGTCGAAGTCTTGGAGTGTTGTATCTCCGAGCAAGGTTGTTGAGGCTTGTGTCCTCAGATTGTAAAGGTTGGTTAGGCACCCGTAAGCTTAACAGTGAAGTCTTGGAGTGTTGTATCTCCGAGCAAAGGTGTTAAGGCTTGTGTCCTTAAGTTGTAAAGGTTGGTTAGGCACCCGTAAGCTTAACAGTGAAGTCTTGGAGTGTTGTATCTCCGAGCAAAGGTGTTAAGGCGTGTGTCCTTAAGTTGTAAAGGTTTGTTGAGCACCCGTAAGCTTGACAAGTTAGTGGAAAATCTCGATAGAGTCTCTCGGGGACTGGACTAGCCACTTGTTGTGGTGAACCAGAATACATCGGTGCGTTCTTTCCTTTTTTTTGTTTACTTAACGCACTTATTTATTTCCTGCAAATTTCAAATTCCGTAAGTTTACGCTAAATTTTATTATAACGCTATTCACCCCCCCCCCCCTCCCATTTAGCGTTAAGCGTATTATCTAACAATTGGTATCAGAGCCCAACTCTCTGAAGACTTAACAGTTTGAGAGAACCATCCATGGCTTCTACTCGTGACTCTTTTGCAGGAATAGGTGAAGGTGATTTTAACATGTTGCCCCCAATATTTGATGGAAATAATTACTTATATTGGAAAGATCGGATGAGAATTTTCATCACAGCCAACAACTTTTATCTATGGCAAATCATCAAGCATGGTGATCAAATGACAACAAAAGTTGGGAAAGCCAAGGTAAGTGAATACAACACTAATGCAATAAATATGTTGTATAGCGCCTTGAATCAGGAAGACTATCAGAAAATTTCCCACTACAAAACCGCCAAAGAGATGTGGGATAAGCTGGAGGAAATGTATGAAAGCATGCCTCAAAAAGCGGACAGCTCATATGATGAATCAACTGGCCAATGTCTCATGACAAACGAAGAAGAAGAGGTAAGTACGTCCAACTCTCACTCGCTTGAAAAAATGCAAAATGCTTATAATAAATTACATAGTGAGTTTGTTGATGCTTCCAAGACTATTAAAGATTTGCAGAAAACTCTGTCGTTGCAAGAAAAAGATTTTCAAAAACAACTCTCTCTAAAAGAAAAAGATTTTGAAAAACTGGTTTTAGAAAATGAGAAGTTGAAAGAGGAAAACAAGTTTTTCGGAAAAAGAAGCGCCGATAAGCCTGAAAGCTCTATTAGAAAGTGTACTTCTTGCTTGCATCTCAAAAATGAAGTAGAAAGGCTTAAAGGCACATTAGATAAGTTTAATTCTTCGCACAAAAATTTGAATGATGTTCTTGATAATTTGAAGTCAACCAAACATGGCATAGGGTTTACGAATGAGCCTAAAGAAAAGGTTGAAGCTAAACCCCAACAACCTAAGGCTCAACCTAGGACTAATAATAAAAATGCTTATCCTAGAAATATCAATCCTAGAACCAATATGCATGCTAGACTAAATGTTGAACATTTTAGAAGACCTGGCAATGACTTACCACCTAGAAATAACTACCCTAGAAATGATGCATATTATAGGCCAAATACTAGAAGGAATTTTGAACCCTTTAGAGCACCTAGAAATGATTTCCAACGTAGAAATAATTATTCTAGAAATGCTGCTCATAGTAGGAGAAATGATGTTCATAAAGCGCGCAATAGTCATAATGCTGAAAATAGAGTAAACCATTTTCGTCCGCTAAGGTACTATGAACTTAGAAGGATGCATAACCCCAACGTGACTTGTCATTATTGTAGATGTATTGGTCATATTGCTCCTGCATGTTTTACACGACATAGACATATCACTCAATCGCATCATTATGATATGCCTAACCCCCAAGGACCCAAAATGGCATGGGTACCAAAAGATCATTAATCTGTTTTGCAGGTGTGCTTGAAAGGCTACAGTATTGTAGTAGATGCACCGAGCACGACACCTCATTGCATCAAGAGGAAATTTCGGTTAGTTATCCTTTTTGACAAAAACCGAATTGTTGATATGTGCTAGCAACCAATATTAACTTATTTGTTGTTAATTTGGTTCCCTTATTGTTGAATCTTTGATAAGCTTAGTCGTAATAGTTGATGTGCGTTAACAATTGAGATATCCTTGTCAACAATCAATATCAATTAGCTTTGCTGATTCATATGTTGAAAACGTGTTGCTAAATGACAATTGGTGTCAATTAGTTTACGTGTTAGTTATCTGTTTTTAAAAGATCAAAACTGTTGATATGTATTAACAGTTAGCTTGATAAAATCATTTCATTCATGATTTGATAATTGCTATCTGTGGTTTAAATAACCGTTAGTATACTGTGTGGTGTGTATTATCTATTAGCATACTCTTCAAAAAGTTTTCACTCACATTTTTGATGAATGCTATCCTCAACTTTGAAAAATAATTGAGATGTCTCATGTTTCTAACAATTGACAAAAATCCTTCTGTTAATAATCGTCTCTTGATGAACACATCCTTTGGTCTGGATAATGGTTGGTATGTTCTTCAAAATTCGGTGTATGGTTGATCTGTTAACAGTCAACACTCGTTTGTAATATGTTTTACTAATAATAACAATTTGTATCACTGTTAATAAAATAACTTTCGGTACACTTGTTATGTCATCCAACAAATGGGTTTATCATTGTTTTATAACAATTGGTATATCTATGTCTTGTTGGTATGTCTTGATAAATTTCTGATTAAGGGGAAATAGATTGCATGAAGTTTACTATCTTTTTGATGACAGAATTCCAAAACAACTCTCTATATTGGCAATGTTATTTTCTTTAAACTCTCATGCCACTAATATCTTGCATTCCAAATCTTGTGGAAAATGATATCTTAGAAAATATTTGTATTACTTTGGAGCAACTAATAAGTGTCATGCAAGGAATCTGTAAATCACATTTGAGATATCATTGATAGACATGCTTAATTTCTTCTTGGAGCTGCAAATTAAGCAAGTGAAAGAGGGAACTTTCATTTGTCCATCTAAATGTCGCAAGGAGTTGCCAAATCAATTCGAAAAGAGCAACACCAAACCAATGGTCACTTCAATGAATTTAGATGACCATCTTGACAGAAATATGAAAGGTAAGACGAGCAACACCAAGAACTACACAGGTATGATCGTTCCTCACTTTATCTTATTGCTAGTAGACTTGATAAAATACTTAGCGTTTAATTTTGTGCTAAATATAAATCATGTCCAAATGAAGTATTGAATGCGGGTAAACGTTGATCTAAATGCATACATTTTAGGTTGCACTTATATTTTAATTACTGACTTGAGCGTCGGAGACGTTTAATTCTATTTTGCAGGTATCACCCTAAAGGTAGGGGAATTATTAAGTTTTGGCACAGAACAATCGATTGTTCCAAGCAAATAATCGATTATCTTACTGTGCAGAAAATCGATTAGCAGTATCACTAATCGATTGTTTATGGTTTATGTTTATTATGCAGATTTGTTAAATAATTGATTCTTTAACTGCAAAATCGATTTCCGTCTCAGCCATTCAGCAATGCTTTTCCAAAACAATCGATTGTTTCAAAATATAATCGATTATTCTCAAAATCAAAAAATTTCTGTGCTCACTGTAACATAACAATCGATTACCAAATTTTGACAATCGATTATTTCATGTCAGTAATTCAAAATTGTTACAGTTTGGTTCTGCAATCGATTTGTGTCAGTTCCGAGATTCAGTCAAATCTTAATGACAATCGATTATCTCATCCCAACAATCGATTGTCTAACGGTCAGTAAGATTTAGTTTTACCATTTCTGACTGTTTCAGCTTTCAATCTTCTGCAGATTTCTTCCATTAATGAAATGCCTTTCTGCCCTCTATAAATAGGCTCCATATATGTTCATTTTTATTCACTCAAGCATCAACTTTAGCTCTCAAACTATCAAAATTCTTTCAAGTCTCTTGCAAATTCCAGCAATACTCAGTGAAAATGTCGGGCCGTCACTCCAAACGTTCCCGTTCTGCTAGGCATGGTGCATCCTCCTCTGCTGCTCCAAACTATCCTTACCAAGATGGTTCCGTTCTTTATTTTAATTCTGACATCGAGCTTACTCGATTTTTAACAAAATTTGAAAAGCGCGACATTCTTCCTCCCCGCTTTTCAACCAACAAGTATCTTGAATCTTATGGCCCTGCTGCAAATATGCTCAAAAATTATCAACTTCTTGACTTCTTACTTCTTACTTCTTACCCATCCTTACATCAATACTACATTGATTCAAGCATTTTACTCCAACCTTCATGAGGATGATGACGGTGAGCTTGTGACAAATATAAATGGTGTTCAAATTCTTCTTTCCGATGAAAACCTTCATACCATTGCCCGTCTTCCTCATAGTGGCGAAGACATTTTTCGGTACATCGGCGAGGCCGGAGCCCTTTTTGATGAAACAGTCCTCCTACATCAAACCGGACTTACTTCTTATGATCCAAATCTTTCTTCCCGACGTCCTACAATTACGGGAATGGATCCAAATTATCGGTTGATTTTCTATTTCATCACCCGAGTCCTCAAGCCTCGCAAGCATAACCATACCACCATTTCCCAAGAGGACACCAAGCTCATGCATGCCATAATAACCGGAGCTAACATCAATTGGTGTCGGTTCGTCAAGATTCACATGCGTGACGCTATCGGAGATGATAGGCCTCTTCCTTATGCTCTCCTCATCATGAATTTTCTTGAAGCCTTTGGATTCATCACTTCCAACGGTCCTCTCAAAAAGAGTACCAAGAAGTGGGAAATTTCAGAATCCTCCTTTCATCATGACGATGATCATGCAGCGCCTGCTCCTCCTCCAACCCGTCGAACTTGTCCGCCTCAAGAGCCCACTCTCCAATCCATTTCCGACCAAATTGCTTCCTTGACCACCTCTGTTGGTCAATTGACTCATGAGATCCATGGATATTTTGACCATGTTCATTATCCATATGCGGGTCTTGTTCCCTTCGAAGCAGTGCCGGATGATGAGGCGAGAAATGATGATGAATGATTTCTTTGTTTTCTTTTGGTTCTATTGTGATATGTTTTATTGTTCTCTCTTTAAGTAATCACGTTTTCTCTTTCCTATAAATAAACAAGTTTTATTTACATCTTTGGCATCTTCTTATATTATTTTTGCTAATGGCAAAAGGGGGAAGATAACGGGTATGCACTCTCAATATTTATAAGCTTAAATTGAGGGGAAATTCATACTCAATATTTATAAGCTTAAATTGAGGGGGAATTCATATATTGAGGGGGAACAAATTGCATACTTGTTGATGCATATATATACTTGTCTTGAATCGTCATTATAAATTATTTAATTTGCATAACCCGCTTAAAGTTTGCCATTATCAAAAAGGGGGAAATTGTTGGAAATACGTTCTCAAGGCTTTATACTAAAACGTGTGTTCTTATGTGTAGGTTTTGATGAATGACAAACGAAGCGCAAATTGATATATGACGAAGTTCAAGTACAAATGGATAATTGATGCATAACGAGATTCAGGCTCAAGACAAAGTTTTATAGTTTAAATGAGTCGTTCTTAATTGTGTTCTTGATTCTACAACTTGACTCATGATATGGCTTCTCTCGTAAAACTATTTTTTTCAAAATCATGCATATTTAATTTAATGCTAAATGATTTTAAATCATACATATTTACTTTAGTCAAAATGATTTTTAAACATGCCTCTAAAACTGGACTAAGATAATCGATTATGTACTTATGATAATCGATTATGTTAAGCCAAGACTGCATGACAATCGATTGTGAACTAATGACAATCGATTGTGTTAAGGCAGTGAGCATCAGGTTTTTCAAACCTGCATGACAATCGATTGTGAACCTTATGACAATCGATTGTGATAAGGCAGTATCCATCAAAGTTTTTCAAAACTCAGAATAATCGATTGTGAAGCTAATGACAATCGATTGTGAAGAGACAGTGTCCTTCAGATTTTTCAAAGTCACAAAATAATCGATTGTTTTGAGACAGTGTCTTCCAGACTTTTCAAAATTATCAAATAATCGATTGTTATCATTATACAATCGATTGTCAAGAGGCAGTGTCTAAAATGTTTTTCAAAAACTAATAAATAATCGATTGTTAACTTTGTACAATCGATTGTGAAGCTGACCGTTGTCGTAAAGTTTTCAAATACTGTCAGGTAATCGATTGTTGATTTTGTATAATCGATTGTTGATATTAAAATCTGGAAAAGATTTTTTGAACGTTGCTGAATAATCGATTGTTGATTTTGTACAATCGATTGTTGATATTAAAATCTGGAAAGGATTTTTTGAACGCTGCTGAATAATCGATTATTGATTTGGTATAATCGATTGTTTTACGTAAAATCTGGAAATGATTCTTTGAACGTTACCAATAATCGATTGTTGATCTTGGACAATCGATTGTTAAGCGTAAAATCTGGGATTCATTTCTGGAACGATTGGCAAACAATCGATTGTGGCTTCTTGACAATCGATTGTCACTCAGTAAAATCAGCAACTCTTAATTGACAATTAGACAACGGTAATGCCAAGTTTTTCAACTATAAATACAGCTTCATTTCAGTGTTTTTAACACAACAACACACAACAACTGATCTTACAATTGCTATAAGCTTGCATACTCTATTGCTTATCATTTTATATTCATTACATAAATTTTGAGAGCCATATTATTGTTCAAAGTTGTTGTGATTGCTTACTTCTTTTACTCATATCTGCTCATTAAGGAGTGTTTTGTTTGAGTGTTTAGTGTTTTGTACACTTGTAAGAGAATTGTGATTCTCTTGTTGTAAGGAACTTGTATTTCCTTGGTCGAAGTCTTGGAGTGTTGTATCTCCGAGCAAGGTTGTTGAGGCTTGTGTCCTCAGATTGTAAAGGTTGGTTAGGCACCCGTAAGCTTAACTGTGAAGTCTTGGAGTGTTGTATCTCCGAGCAAAGGTGTTAAGGCTTTGTGTCCTTAAGTTGTAAAGGTTGGTTAGGCACCCGTAAGCTTAACAGTGAAGTCTTGGAGTGTTGTATCTCCGAGCAAAGGTGTTAAGGCGTGTGTCCTTAAGTTGTAAAGGTTTGTTGAGCACTCGTAAGCTTGACAAGTTAGTGGAAAATCTCGAGAGAGTCTCTCGGGAACTGGACTAGCCACTTGTTGTGGTGAACCAGAATACATCGGTGCGTTTTTTCCTTTTTTTTGTTTACTTAACGCACTTATTTATTTCCTGCAAATTTCAAATTCCGCAAGTTTACGCTAAATTTTATTATAACGCTATTCACCCCCCCCCCCCTCCCCTCTAGCGTTAAGCGTATTATCTAACAAAGGCCATGGATCTAGTCATGGTCGTGGTCGTAATCGGGTCATAGCCGTGGACGTAGACAAGGAAGAAATTTCCCTAATTTCCATCACCCCCCAAAGAGAAATAACCACCAAAAACAGAAACGGGATTATGAGAATCCAAAGGCAAATAGTTCAGAAACTATATGCTATCGTTGCGGTGGAAAAGGGCACTGGTCAAAAGCTTGCCATGTACCAAGACATTTGGTTGATCTTTATCAAGCATCTCTAAAGAATAAAGGCCCTGAAACAAATTTTGTCTCTGACGACAATTTTGACATCACCCACCTGGATGTGGCAGACTTCTTTGAGCACCCTGAGGGGAAAATAGACCACTTAATCGGTGATGGATCTGTGATGAAGGAAGATGGAATTGTTTGATTTTATTTGTATTAGCTAGTGAATAAACTAATAGTCATTAGTATCAGCTCATATTAGTAAGTTTATGATATAATGTTAGTATTAGTTCTTTAGAATGTTTCAATATGCTTAAATTTCAAAGATATTTTTATTTTTCAGTAGAGTTAATCGACTAACCTAACAGTTAGTCGATTATCTAATATTTTGCATTAAAACTGCAAAACAATCGATTATATACTTGTTAACAATCGATTATATTAAGACAGTGTGATCTGAAGTTTTTCAAAATAGCAAATAATCGATTATGTATATTTAACAATCGATTATATTAAGACAGTGTGATCTAAAATTTTTCAAAATAGCAAATAATTGATTATGTATGTTTAACAATCGATTATATTAAGACAGTGTGATCTGAAGTTTTTCAAAATACCAAATAATCGATTATGTATGTTTAACAATCGATTATATTAAGACAGTATGATCTGAAATTTTTCAAAATAGCAAATAATCGATTATGTATGTTTAACAATCGATTATATTAAGACAGTGTGATCTGAAGTTCTTCAAAATAGCAAATAATCGATTATGTATATTTAACAACCGATTATATTAAGACAGTGTGATCTGAAATTTTTCAAATTAGCAAATAATCGGTTATGTATGTTTAACAATCGATTACATTGAGACAGTGCTTAAACTGAAATTTTCAAACTGCAAAGTAATCGATTATGGAAAACATATAATCGACTATCTGATTTAGTTAGTCAACTAACCTCAGCAGATTTTGAAAATATTGTTTAAATGTGAAACAAACGGATTGAATTTGTTTATTCTCATGTTCGTGTATTTTCTTTTGTATGTCAATCCATGGGAAAGCAAATATGGATATCTCACAATCCAATCTTGGATCAAATATTTGTTTAGTTGATTCATGTACTACACATACGATACTCAAAGAAAAGAAATATTTCTCTCAACTAAGTATGTGTAAGGCAGATGTTACTACAATCTCTGGTAGTAGTAAATTGATTGAAGGCTCCGGAAGAGCAACTATAACTCTGCCTAGAGGAACAATGTTTATCATAGAGAATGCAATGTTCTCCTCCAAGTCTAAGAGAAACTTGTTGAGTTTTAAAGATATACGCCGGAATGGCTATCATATTGAGACAATAGATGAGAATAATCTTGAATATCTCATCATTACAAAGAATGTCTCTGGCCTAAAGAGGGTTATTGAGAAATTCCCATCTTTATCTTGTGGCCTGCATTGGACAAAAATTAGTGAATTGAGGCACATTCAACAGTAAACCAAAAGGTTACTGATTCCAATACTTTTGTACTTTGGCATGATCGATTGGGACACCCTGGATCAATCATGATGAGACGGATTATAGAAAGCTCATATGGGCATCCGTTAAAGAATTTCAAGATTCTTATAAATAATGAATTTTCTTGCACTTCTTGTTATCAAGGCAAGTTAATTACAAGACCATCACCAAGAAAGGTTGGGACTGAGTCACCTACGTTTTTGGAACGTATACAAGGGGA
The DNA here is from genome assembly GCA_034376525.1 of Nicotiana benthamiana. NCBI lineage: Eukaryota > Viridiplantae > Streptophyta > Magnoliopsida > Solanales > Solanaceae > Nicotiana > Nicotiana benthamiana. The sequence continues at coordinate 73,965,229 of CM067332.1, forward strand.
CATTTGTGGACCGATTCACCCACCTAGTGGGTCTTTTAGATATTTTATGGTCCTAATAGACGCATCCTGTAGATGGTCTCATGTGTGCCTGTTGTCATCACGCAACCTTGCGTTTGCAAAACTAATGGCACAAATAATTCGACTACAAGCACAATTTCCTGATAATCCAGTCAAGTCTATTAGACTGGATAATGCTGCTGAGTTTTCACCCCAAGCATTTAATGATTATTGCTTATCAATTGAGATAAAAGTGAAACATTCTATAGCTCATGTTCACACTCAAAACGGTCTTGCAGAATCTTTAATTAAACGCCTGCAGTTGATTGCAAGACCATTACTCATGAAAACGAGGCTGCCCACTTGGATATGGGGTCACGCCATTTTGCATGCAGCAATGCTAATTCGTCTCAGACCGACGAATTATCACAAATATTCCCCGTTGCAATTGGTTTTGGGTCATGAACCCAATATATCCCATTTAAGAATCTTTGGATGCGCAGTATATGTGCCTATAGCACCGCCATACCGCACCAAAATGGGTCCGCAAAGAAGGTTAGGAACATATGTTTGGTTTGAATCGCCCTCCATTATTCGCTACCTCGAAACATTGACAGGGGATTTGTTCACTGCACGATTTGCAGACTGTCAATTTGATGAGACACTTTTTCCAAAATTAGGGGGAGAAGTCGGTGAAACCAAATGGGAAATTTTTTGGAAAAATGCGTCATTATCTCATCTTGATCCACGTACCTCTATTTGTGAAAAAGAGGTGCAAAATATTATCCATTTGCAAAGAATAGCAAATCAAATGCCTGACGCATTTACGGACTTGAAAAGGATAACAAAATCCCACGTCCCCCCAGAGAATGTTCCAATCCGTATTGATGTCCTTGTTGGACAATCATCTAGTGTCATATCCAATGAGTCGAATGCACGCCTGAAGCGTGGCAGGCCATTAGGTTCCAAAGATCAAAATCCTAGAAAGAGGAAAGCAAACGATCAAAATGACACTACGAAAGAATCTCATGAGGAAATTCATGATTTAATAAACTCTGAGATTCATGAAGAATCCATTGAGCCCGAGACTCAAGAAAATAAGGAACTATCCATAAATCCCATCGATATTGAGGCAAATTTTAATCGAGTGGATATAGTGGTGGATTATGTCTTTGCTTTTAATGTCGCATCTAGCATTATGCAAGAAAATGAGGATCTTGAACCTCAATCTGTTGGAGAATGTCGAAAAAGACATGATTGGCCAAAATGGCAAGAAGCAATTCAATCAGAATTGAATTCGCTGGCAAAACGTGAAGTTTTTGGCCCTATAGTTGAAACACCTAATGGTGTTAAGCCTGTTGGCTATAAATGGGTCTTTGTACGCAAGAGAAATGAGAAAAACGAGGTACAAAGATATAAGGCACGCCTTGTTGCACAAGGATTTTCTCAAAGGCCTGGTGTCGATTATGAAGAGACATATTCGCCTGTAATGGATGCTATAACTTTTCGTTATCTCATTAGTTTTGCTGTCCTTGAAAAGCTTGACATGCATTTAATGGATGTGGTTACTGCCTATCTTTATGTCTCACTTGATAATGAGATATACATGAAAATTCTCGATGGACTCAAAATGCCGAACGCTCATAATTCAAAGTCCCGGGAAATGTTTTCAATCAAATTGCAAAGATCCTTGTATGGTCGAAAGCAATCAGGACGAATGTGGTATAATCGTCTTAGTGAGTATTTATTAAAAGAAGGCTATATAAATGATGCCATTTGCCCGTGTGATTTTATAAAGAAAACAACATCGAAATTTGTTGTACTTGCCGTATATGTCGATGACATAAACCTTATTGGAACCCCCCATAGAACTCCAAAAGGCAATTGATTATCAAAAGAATGAATTCGAGATGAAAGATCTCGGAAAGACAAAATTATGTCTTGGTTTGCAAATTGAATATTTGGCAAACGGAATTTTTGTTCATCAATCTACCTATATAGAAAAGGTACTGAAACGGTTTTACATGGATGGAGCACATCCTTTAAGTACTCCGATGGTTGTTCGATCACTTGATGTGAATAAAGATCCATTCCGACCGCAAGAAAGGAATGAAGAGCTACTTGGTCCTGAAGTACCATATCTTAGTGCAATTGGCGCACTAATGTACCTTGCAAATACCACAAGGCCTGACATAACCTTTTCAGTTAATGTCTTAGCAAGGTATAGCTCGGCTCCCACAAGGAGACATTGGAATGGGATCAAACATATATTGCGGTACCTAAAAGGGACTACCGATATGTGCTTATTTTATGGCAATAATTGCAGTCCTGATCTTGTTGGTTACGTTGATGCTGGATATTTATCCGACCCACACAAGGCTCGATCTCAAACAGGTTATGTGTTTACCTGTGGAGGCACCGCCATATCTTGGCGATCGACTAAGCAATCAATTGTGGCTACTTCATCTAATCATGCCGAGATAATCGCTATTCATGAAGCAAGTCGGGAGTGTGTGTGGTTGAGGTCTATAATACATCATATTCAAGACAAATGTGGTTTGAAGTGTAACAAACTACCCACGACTTTGTATGAAGACAATGCAGCATGTATAGCTCAATTGAAGGGAGGATTCATAAAAGGAGATAGAACAAAGCATATTTCACCAAAGTTATTTTTCACACATGATCTTCAAAAGAATGGTGATATCAATGTGCAACAGATTCGTTCAAGCGATAATATTGCTGATTTGTTCACAAAATCTCTACCAACGTCAACCTTCAAGAAACTGGTTCACAAGATCGGAATGCGAAAACTCAAGGATATGAATTGATGTTCTTTTCAGGGGGAGTTAATGCGCGTTGCACTCTTTTTTCCTTACAAAGTTTTGTCCCACTGGGTTTTCCTTGCAAGGTTTTTAGCGAGGCAACCAATAGGCGCATATTCAAACATGTGTACTCTTTTACCTTTTCTTTAATTTTTTCCCATTGGGTTTTGTTTTAGTTAAGGATTTAACGAGGCACATTATTGAATAGACATTCAAGGGGGAGTGTTATAAATAGAACTCTAATTAGAGTGAATGTCTATCTTATAGAAGAGTTTTACTTTGAGGCTAAGTCTTTTCTATGCCTATAAATAAAGGGGTCTTACCCCATTGTAAATCATCCCTAAGTATCAATAAGAACACTCCTCTCTCTACTTTTCTCTCTATTATTTTTTTTCTTGTATTATTGTTCTTGTTCTTATATTATTTCATATCTTTACAACTATTAACTATCAAGGACCATTTAAAGATGTTTCTCCGAAGATAAATGAACACTAAAATATACATTAAAAGGAAGCCAAAGGATAATAAGCCTTTGCAAAAAAAATAAATAGAGAAAATAACAAAAGAATTCCTTATGTTTGTGGGTTGATTCGAACAATTCCTTGAATATACTCTTGAGCATTTTTTTATCCTTTTAAGTTATAATTTTAATTTTAATCAAATATTTTAAAACTAGTGTTGTTAGATTTAACGTGAAAATAAAAAATATTTAACTAGAGAAACATGAAAAGTTTAACAAATCAAGAAAATGCAACACAAAAATTACGCCACTCGTCAAAAATCAATCAAAGCTAACAATTACACTCGATGCTAGACAAACAAATATATATATATATATATATATATATATATATATATATATATATATATATATATATATATATATATATATATATATATATATATATATATATATATATATATATATATGTTAAAGTAAGAAAATTTACATTGTGATTAAGTCAAATGACTAGTTATTAAAAAGCCATTGACAAACTTAGAACAAAGAGATAATTAATTACTGAAATCAAAATGGAAACAAATTAATTCAAATTTTATTTACCTTACTTCCATTTAATAATTAATGGAAGGGAGGAGGAAAAATAATTAACACAAGTAATATTTAATCCAAATCCACGTCGTTTCTTAAGTAGTTCAAATCAAGTTTTATACTATAAAAATAAATATATTAAATTGAAAAGTAAGAAATTTTGTATTTATATATATTAAAGCAAGAAAGTTTACATTAGAGTTAAACTAAGTGACTAGCTATTAAGAAAGCACTTGGCAAACTTAGAACAAAGAGATAATTAATTACAGAAATCAAAATGAAAATAAATTAATTCAAATTTTGATTTACCTTACTTCCCTTTAATAGTTAATGGAAAGAAGGAGGCAAATTAATTAACACAAGTAACCTTTAATCCAAATCCACGTCTTTTTGTTAAGTAGTTCAAATCAAGTTTTACACTGTAAAAATAAATGTAATAAATATATTAAATTTTAAAATAAGAAATGTTGAATTATGAAATAATTTCAACCTATATATCTATTAAAAAAATAATATTTAATTTGTGGTTAAGCAAAGTGTCAAGCTATTATAACGCCATTTGGCAATTTAGGACAATATGTATAATAATATTTAATTTAAATTGAAAGATAAGATTTTTTTTAATTTAAATGGGAAGATAGTAAAAAAGATTTTTCTACAGCTACATTATTTAATTTAGTAAAAAAATATTACATTATTTAAATTATCAGTAACTTACAAATTGAGAAAATTAATCAAATATTATAGTAGAAAAAAATGACGAAAAGAGGGGGATAAGGATAATTTTATGATAGTTATATTTTGAATTAATTAAATATATATATATATATATATATATATATATATATATATATATATATATATATATATATATATATATATATATATATATATATATATATATATATATATATATATATATATATATATATATATATATATATATATATTAATTGCATAAATATAAACAATAAAGTTACCATATATATTAGAATTATGGTTAAACCAAGTAGCAAGTTATTAAAAAGCCACTTGACAATATTAAGGATGTTATGAAATAATATAAAGACAAGAACAATAATGCAAGAACAAGAGCAATAGAGAGAATAGAGAAAGAGAAGTATTTTTATTGATACTTAGAGATTGTTAGGGATGTATTATAATGGTAGAAGACCCATTTATTTATAGGGAGGGGGATGATTTAGCTACCAAGAATAGAACTCTAGAATCTCTCTAATTATAGACATTCACCTTAAATAGGAGATTTCATAACACTCCCCCTTGAATGTCTATTCAACAACGTGCCTCGTTAAAACCTTAAAACCAAAACCCAATGGGAAAAATTAAAGAAAGGAAAAAGAGTACACATGTTTGAATATGCGCCTATTGGTTGCCTCGTTAAAAACCTCGCAAGGAAAACCCAATTGGGACAAAACCTTGTAAGGGAAAAAGAGTGCAACGCGCATTAACTCCCTCTAATGAGTACATCAATTTATATCCTTGACCATTTGCATTCCAATCTTGTGCATCATCTTCAAAACGATCTTTGGTAGACGTTTGACAAATCAACCATATTGACTTGAATAAATATTCCGCACCTTGAAATCATCATTCTTGATAGATATAAACATCTTCATATAATGTCGTGAAATAACTCTTCAATATCTCCATAGATGCATTCTCAATGCCATCATGCTTATAGTTATAGCAAGATACATATGTACAGAAATTGTACTAAGGATGTGGTACTTCAGGACCAAGAATTGCATATGCTTCAAGCAACTTAAATCTTTCAAGTTAAGTCATATAAGCCATATAATAGACTTTAGATGCATATCAAGTTTTCCATGTCATGCTAGACAAATAAGATATCGAAAACTGATTATACATACCTTTGACTTTATACTTTCAAGCATTTGAACTATAGGTTCAAAACTACATGTCTTTCATATGGAATCAATTCTTCTTGAATTGTATCTCTTCCATTTAGTTACTTTCTTTGGGTCAGCAAATGCGTATAGCATGCTTTGCAATATGTTGCAATTGAATTATCCCTTTTATGAACTTCAGGTTCATATCATGATATTCGGGGATATACATATACAAATGATAATTCATCCCATGTAACCTTTTCTCAAGTGTTTATCATGTCTCCCCCTCATGTTAGAAAAGCTAACTTGTTTCCTCAACTTTGGGAAATCATCTTTGTGCATTATCATGTCAATATACACGGCACATTAATAATAAGATGAAATTATTTGGTTCCTGACCCTGAACCACTTGTGAGGGGAGAATATAATATACTCTCGTATACAACGTATATCAAACTGATATATATAACTTTGTTTTCATAAGAAACAGTTTAGCTATTAAGTGGAAGCACTCAATAATTATCTTGCTAAACCAACTTTGATATAAACCAACTTATCAAGATGAACTATCTTGAGTAGAAAATCTGGAAATTATGCTCGAAGTTAGATTACTGAGCAATTTACCTCGCAAGCACCGGCCAGGCTGCGGGTTAATAACAATTGCGCATGTAACCATATCATAGATGCATCATATGTGGTATACATGGCAGGTGAATGGGCCCATATTCACCTTTGATATTTCCAGAATTTATGGGCTTCAACCCGAACTCTTTAGTTGGTCAGTTCATTAATGAGAGCAAGTGATACAAGAGAATTCGTAAAGAACTTTCTAGTTCTTTGATATTCACCTGTGTGAATTTGCACATCATACTTAAAATGAGATGGCTAATACGAATGCTAACTGAACAAATTATCAATATTGGTAAACTTCAAATTTACACCATGACATGTGCACTTATCAATAAACTTCAGGTTTATTATGACATGGGTTTTTATACCAATAGATATCCACTTTATTGTGGCATTCTTTCTTTTGTGTAGTACAAACTGGAGAACAAAGCGGGTAGCTTTTCATATGCAAATTACCCCGCTACAAGTTGTAGTAATAGGAGATATCAAAGCCTTCTTTTATTTATAGTCTCAATATAATCAATCGCTTTCGCGTGTACTTTGGTAACTGAATAAGTTTCTTTGAGACTTACTACAGCACAATACTCAATTGTGTTTCTCCAACATAGTAATAATTGGCTCTTCTAGAGCTCTCAATTAATTTTGTACTACCACAGATTCATCAACATCCATGTGGTGAATATCTTTCTTAAAGAGAAAGTTATACCATTATGGTCATGTCAAACTTATATGCAAGATATGTTTCTTGCATTATCGTTGTCCTTTAATAGTCATATTTCCAAAATACTTTGGCATACAATAGGTACGTGACCAACGATCATTCATGCCATATATCATCTCAAACCTCCTTCTAGGGGTGAGTATGGTATCATCTCAAACCTCCTTCTAGGGGTGAGTGTGGTATATTTAATACCAATTTCATGCTCATATTCTTCCAATAATGAATATGTATTCGTGAATCAGATGTTGTCACATTCACTTCGGGGATATGTGATTTTGTTATCCTTTTCAAATCTATAAATGTGTCAGTCATTTGATTTGCTATTCTTTGAAAATGGATAATCTTTTGTGCCTCTTTCACAAATAGAGGTATGTGGATAAAGATGAGATAATGACGCATTTTTCCACAAAATTTCCCGTTTGGTTTCACCAACTTCTCCCCCTAATTTTGGGAAAAGTGTCTCATCAAATTGACAGTCTGCAAATCGTGCAGTGAACAAATCTCCTGTCAATGTTTCGAGGTAGCGAATAATGGAGGGCGATTCAACCTCAACATATATTCCTAACCTTCTTTGCAGACCCATTTTGGTGCGGGATGGCGGTGTTACAGGCACATATACTGCGCATCCAAAGATTCTTAAATGGGATATATTGGGTCCATGACCCAAAACCAATTGCAACGGGAAATATTTGTGTCAATTCGTCAGTCAGAGGCGAACTAGCATTGCTGTATGCAAAATGGCGTGTCCCCAAACCGAAGTGGGCAGCCGACGAACTAGTATTGCTGCATGCAAAATGGCGTGACCCCAAACCAAAGTGGGCAGCCGACAAACTAGCATTGCTGCATGCAAAATGGCGTGACCCCAAACCGAAGTGGGCAGCCGACGAACTAGTATTGCTGCATGCAAAATGGCGTGAACCCAAACCGAAATGGGCAGCCTCGTTTTCATGAAGAATTCAAGATTATTCTCATCTATTGTCTCAATATGATATCCATTTTGAATGATATCTTTAAAACTCAACAAGTTCCTTTTAGACTTGGAGGAGAACATTGCGATTGATATCATTAAAACTCAACAAGTTCTTCTTAGACTTGGAGGAGAATATTGCATTCTCTAAGATAAACGTCGTGCCTTTGGGCAGAGTTACAGTTGCTCTTCCGGAGCCTTCAATCAATTTACTTCCCATGGTTTGACATATAAAAGAAAATATACGAACATGAGAATGAACAACTTCAATCCGTTTGTGTCACATTTAAATAATATTTTCAAAATCTGCTGCGGTCAGTTGACAAACTAAATCAGATAGTCGATTATATGGATTACTATGCAGCTTGAAAATTTCAGTTTAAGCATTTTCATAAAACAATCGATTGTTAAACACACACAATCAATTGTTGAACATTGACAATCGATTGTTAATCACACACAATCGATTATTTGCTATTTTTGAAAAACTTCCAGATCACTGTCTTAAGACAATCGATTGTTAGACATAGACAATCGATTGTTTGTTATTTTTGAAAAATTCCAGACCTTGCTGTATAAAGACAATTGATTGTTAGACATAGATAATCGATTGTTGGTTATTTTTGAAAAATTCCAGATCACTGTATAAAGACAATCGATTGTTAGACATAGACAATCGATTGTGGATATTTTTGAAAAATTCCAGATTACTGTCTAACGACAATCGATTGTTAGACATAGACAATCGATTGTGGATGATTTTTGAAAAATTCCAGATTACACTGTCTAACGACAATCGATTGTTAGACATAGACAATCGATTGTCGATCAATTGTTTTTCAGCTTTAATGCGAAAATATTAGATAATCGACTAGTTTTTCAGGCTAGTCGATTACCCCTACTGGAAAATAAAAATATTATTGATATTTGAGCAAATTGAAGACATTCTAAGAACTACTGCTAACATTACATCATGAACTAACTAATACGAGCTAATACTAATGACTATTAGTTTACTCACTAACTAATACAAATAAGTAGAACAAAATCAAATAACTCCATCTTCTTTCATCACGGACCCATTACCGATCAGGTGGTCTATTTTTCCCTCGGGTTGCTCAAAGAAGTCTGCCACATCCAGGTGGGTGATGTCCAAGTTGTCGTCATAGACAAAATTTGTTTCAGGGCCTTTACTTTCGAGATGCTTGATAAAGGTCAACCAAGTGTCTTGGTATACAGCAAGTCTTTGACCAGTGCCCTTTCCCACCGCAACGATAACATATAGTTTCTGAACCATTTGCCTTAGGATCTTCATGATCCCGTTTCTGCTTTCGGCGGTTATCTCTCCTTGGGGGTTGACGGACTTCATTGGAATTTCTTCCTTGTCTACGTCCCTGGCTATGACCCCGTTTACGACCATGACCATGGCCCTTTTCATGTTTGGCATAATGAGAGTGCACCTTATCTGCTTCAGGCAGTGGTGTAGACCCAGTGGGTCGATTTTCGTGATTTCTCATGAGCAGGTCATTATTTCGCTCAGCCACTAGTAGAAGAGAAATCAGTTCAGAGTACTTTGTAAAGCCTTTCTCTCTGTACTGTTGTTGCAGTACCATATTGGAGGCATAAAACGTTGTAAACGTTTTCTCAAGCATATCATAATCGGAGATTTTATCTCCGCATAGCTTCAATTTAGAAGTAATTCTGAATATTGCAGAATTATATTCAGAAACGGACTTAAAGTCCTGGAGCCTCAGATGAGCCCAATCATATCGTGCTTGTGGCAGAGTGACCAACTTCAGGTTGTCATATCTCTCCTTTAAGCCGTTCCACAAGATGAGTGGATCCTTGACGGTGAGATATTCAATCTTCAAACCTTCATCAAGGTGATGGCGCAAGAAAATCAAGGCCTTCGCACAGTCTTGGGTGGATGCTTTTTCTCTATCTTTAATGGTGTCTCCGAGACCCATAGCATCTAAGTGGATTTCAGCATCCAACACCCATGTCATATAGTTCTTGCCCGAAATTTCAAGGGCAACGAACTTTCTTTTCGTAATGTCAGACATAATCGAAAATTAAATTAGGAAGAGGAAAATACCTTAGATTTTTCGAGAATGGTTCTTGAGATGGTAGAGTCTCGTGCTGATAACGTGTTATAAAATAATATAAAGACAAGAACAATAATGCAAGAACAAGAGCAATAGAGAGAATAGAGAGAGAGAAGTATTCTTATTGATACTTAGAGATTGTTAGGGATGTATTACAATGGTAGAAGACCCCTTTATTTATAGGGAGGGGGATGATTTAGCTACCAAGAATAGAACTCTAGAATCTCTCTAATAATAGACATTCACCTTAAATAGGAGATTTCATAACAAAGGAGAGTTTGTAAGGATATTGTCAAATAATTAAGGAGAGTTTGTAGGGATATTGTCAATTAAGAAAAAATATCTTAAGAAATATATATACAATCTGATTTACTAAATTAAATCTTTTATTATTCAATTCAGTCTTGAATCTTATATGCCAATTTTAAATTCAATTTTATTATAGATCTTTAATTATTTTACTTCTATTTAGGCTCCTTCATTACAGTGAATATTATCAATTAAAAGGGGGCATGCAAGTATGTATCTTTTTTAAATTGGTATTTAAATACAACATTATGTATTTATAGCTAGAAAATTTATTGTAGCTAAGTATAAAAATTCCTTAACTAAACACTTTAGCCATGAACGTTTTTCCGTAACATTCGTAGCAAGAAGTGGCGTAGCTAAAAGTTAGCTACAAACTTTACATGACCCATGATTTAGGACTAATACTTATTGCTATGAAAATTTTCTGTGTTCTAGCTGTGATTATAATACATTCTTTCAACAGAAAAGATGATTATAGCAATAATTTTATTCTTTTGCCACGACAAATAAAATGTATAGCTATATTTATTTTGTAGCTACAAAGTATTTTGTGATGATCCTCATCACATGTTTCTTTATTCATTATGTGTCTCCGAGACCTTGAAAACCTCATTTAAAGTTGCCTCAATTTGCGTGCACAGTCCAGGCGCGTAGCCGAAAAGCTTAAATATGAATTTTGTGAGAAAATATTAAATTTTGATATTAAATTGAATAAATTTAACTCGGTCAATATTTTGGGTAAACTGATCCGGATCGGTAATTTGACAGTCCTGAAGGGTCCGTAGGAAAATATGGGATTTGCACGTATGCCCGGAATCAAATTCCAAGGTGCCAAGCCCAAGATATGAATTTTTGAGAAAATTTATTTTCTGGAAATAATTATGGAGATTGGAAATGAAATTTGATTCCGGTGCCTATTACAAGTCTTATACATGATATAAGCACTTTATGTAAAGTTTGGTAGAAAACGGACGTCGTTTGACGTGTTCTGAACTTAAAATGAAAATTTGATGTTTTATGGAAATTTGGAAGGATGCATGAGCTTTGAGGCTTGATTCGATGTATATGATGTTATTTTGGTGATTTGCTCGCACGGTAAAGTCTGTAGGATGTTTTTGAGGTTGTGTGCATGTTTAGTTTGGAGCCACGAGGGTTCGGGTGAGTTTTAGATCGGCCACGGATTGCATTTTTGAACTTTAGAAAACTATCGCATTTCAATTTTGCAATCTTCGCATTTGCAAGAAGGCCTCGCAAATGCGAACCTGTAATCGCAAATACGAGAATGGAAAATCCTGCGTTGGGTCGCAAATACGACCATCTGGTTTGCAAATGCAGTGTTGAGCCAGTCGGAAATGCGACATCTTTGCTTGCAAATGTGATGCCCACATTCTTGCCCAGTGTTCGCAAATGCGAACAAGACCTCGCATTTCCCAAACATGCAGGGTTCGCAAATGCTAACCCCGTTCGCAATTCCCATATCTGCAGCCCAGCAATTTCTATACTTAGTCGAATTTTAGGCCCTTTTTCATACCACTTTCAAAATACAACTCCTTAGGCGATTTTTCAAGAACAAGTTTCATTCCAAATCATTTGTAAGCCAATTTTTACTCAATTCTTTCAATAATGAACACCATTTAACGTATTTTCCACTTAAAATCAAGGATTTTCATGGGTGAAATTGAGGGTTTTGGGTAGAACCTAGATTTTTTAAAAATTGGGGATTTGGACCTTAATTTGAGGTCCGATTTTAAAATAAATCATAGATATGGATTCGTGGGGGAATGGGAAACCGTGTTTTGGTTCGAACCTCGAGTTTTGACCACGCGGGTCCAGGGGCGTTTTTGGACTTTTGGGTAAAACTTTAGGAAATACATTTTTATGCATTCAAATTGATTCACTCAGCATTTGTTGATGTATTTAAGTAACTTATGACTAGATTCGAGCAATTTTGTGGTGGAACCGAGGGGTAAAACCATAGTTGAGGCTTGAGCTGAATTCAAGGCATCGAGGTAAGTGTTTGGTCTAATCCTAGCTTGACGGAATAGGAGTTGAGTCTTATATGTTACTTGTTAATTGTCAGGTACGATGTATAGGTATGGTGACGAGTATCTATACATTGGTGTCTAGCATGACCGTGAGTCCTTAATATGCGAATAGATTGGATTTTGTTATACCTTTCATGCTTGATTGATGGCTTCTATATGTTGTAAAAAGCTTGTGAAAGGGATTGTGATCTTTAACTTCGTGGAGCGTTGGCTCGAGTTGAAATGCAAATTGTGAAGGTATATATGATAAGTAAATCTTTGGAGCATTGGCTCAAGTAATAATGTGACTATGAGATGAAAGTAGCAGTAAGTGAAAGAGTTAATGATATTTCCCCTTGCCGGGGCACTGTTGATTATTGAATATTTTCCCTTGCCGGGACGTTGAGATTATTGATGTTGTACCCTTGCCGGATTTTTAATTGCTTGTTTGTGTTCCCTTGCCGGACTTTTCATTATTATTTATTTATTGTCTTGCCCTTGTTTGTGATTGTTGATTGGGTGAGGAAGAGTGTTAAAGCACGAAGGGTGATGCCGTGCCATACGACGTACCATTCCATAATGATTTTCAGTGATTATATATTGTGAGAAAAGAGAGTAAAGCACGAAGTGTGATGTCATGCCATACGATGTACCATTCCATACTAATATTCATTGATTATATATTTTGAGGAACGAGTATAAATCAGGAAGGGTGATGTCATGTCGTGCGATTTACCATTCCGTACATACTGTGAGGAAAGAGAGTAAAAGCATGAAGGGTGATGTCGTGCACATGATTTACTGATACGATTGATTTGGTAAGGATGAGTGTAAAAACACGAAGGGTGATGTCGTGTACTTGTTGATCTTTGTTCATTATTGTAGTATAAGTGGCGTTTTTCCTTCATATTAGTCAATTTTTACTTGAAACTATTATCTCCTTACAGCATGATTGCCCTCCCGTATCGTTTTCTTATCTGGTATTTCGATTCCGTTGTATATTTATAATTACACAGGTTTATGTGGTAGTCCAGTCTAGCCTTATCACTACTTCAACGGGGTTAGGCTAGACACTTACCAGCACATAAGGTCGGTTGTGCTGATACTACACTCTGTGCTATCTTTGCACAGATCCAGGTTTCGAACAGCAGCAGCAGTAGTGTGAAGCATACTTTCAGTCCAGCAAGACTCGAGGTAGCCTTGTAGACGTCCGCAGGCCCAGCATCTCCTCTATCCTTTATTTTGACTGTTATCTCATTGTATTTGAGACAAACAGTTTATGTTCTCTTCAGACATATGTATTTTGTATTCTTAGCAGTTTGTGAGTATTGTGAAACCAATCTTGGGTAGAGGCTTTTGTTGAACTTTCCCCATTTCTATTAAGTTTTTATAACATTAAGAGTTCCGCTTAATTATTTGAATTTCGTTGCGTTTGTATTATTGTCGTTAATTGTTGAAATGGATTAGATTATTAATGGAAAAGAAATTAAAAATTGGCTTGCCTAGATCCCATTAATAGGCGCCATCATGACTCCCAAAGGTGGGAAATCTAGGTCGTGACACGTTGGTATCAGAGATCCAGGTTACATAGGTTCTCACAACTCACGGACAAACTTAGCAGAGTCTGAGGGATCGGAAAGGAGACGTCTGTATTTATCCCCAGAGGCTACAGAGTTAGGAAAAGTTTCACATTTGTTCTTTCTTGTCGTGCGATTTGGTTTCTCAATGCTAATTGAAATTCTACTATGTTCTCTTGCAGATGGCGAGAACACGTGCTTCCTCATCTATCAATCAGTTGTCCGAGCCCTAGGCAGCTCCCACTAAGGGTAGAGGACAAGGTCTTGCTAGAGGCCGAGGTAGGGGCAGAGCCTACCCCCGAGCAGCAGCACCAGCGGCGGAGCCTCAAGTTGATTTTGAGGAGGAGGTTCTGGCCCCAGCAGTTCTGGTGGGCCCAGCTCAGGTCCCAGATGGGTTTATTGCTACCCCAATTCTTCAGGACGCTTTGGTCCGATTGGTGGGTCTCATGGAGAGTGTCACCCAAGCGGGTTTGCTTCCTATTGCACCAGTGTCTCTCAGGCTGGAGGAGGGGCCCAGACTCCTGCTACGCATACTCCGGAGCAGGTAGCTCCCTAGGTTCAGATTCCAGTAGTTCAGACAAGGGTGGTTGCTCAGACCGGTGATGGGGCAGCTATGCCCGTAGATGCTATGTGGAGGCTGAACAGGTTCACCAAGCTCTTCACTACTACCTTCAGTGCACCACCGAGGACCCTCAGGATCATTTGGACAACTGCCACGAGGTTCTTCGGAACATGGGTATTGTTGAGTCCAATAGAGTTGATTTCGCTGCATTTCGCCTATATGGATCTGCCAAGACTTGGTGGAGGGATTTCTATTTAGCTAAACCAGTAGGGTATCTAGCCTTGACCTGGAAGCAGTTCACGCATACATCTCGGGAGAAGTTTCTCCCTGTCAGACACCGTGAGGCCTATTGGAGGCAATTCGAGCGTCTCCATCAGGGTCCATGTCAGTCACCCAATACGAGACTAGGTTTATTGAGTTGGCTCTCCATGTTGTTGTCATACTCCCCATTGAGAGGGAGAGAGAGAGAGAGTCAGATGGTTTATTGATGGACTCATCCAGCCTATTCGTCTCCAAATGGCCAGAGAGGCGGGGAGTGATATCACTTTTCAGGAGGCGACCAATGTGGCCCCGAGGATTGAGATGGTATTGCCACAGGGGGTGGTCATAGAGCCGACACGAGAACCCATCAGTTAGGCCGATTTAGTGGTGCCTCATCTGGAGGCCGAAATTTATATGATAGGCGCCAGCCTTCTAGGCCTTTCTAGTCAGCCCTCCAGGTTTCTCAAGGTGCCCCAGTAGTCGTGGTTCTCACGCGCACTATTCCGATCAGCAGCCAATTAGTGCACCACCACTTTAGAGCTTCTGTGGGTGGTCATTCGGGTCGACAGGGTCAATCTCAGTTCCCTCAACAACCGAGGTCTTGATACACATGTGGTGATCCTGGTCACATTGCCAGATTTTGCCCTCGAGCACCAGGTAGTTCGCAGCATCAGGGTTCTCACGCCATGGTACAGGCACCAGGTGTTCCACAGCCCGCCCAACCAACAATAGGTGTGGTTAGAGGTGCTAGAGGTGGAGGTAGAGGTCATAGAGGTGGATCTCAAGCTGCCAGGGGTGGAGGCCAGCCAGCAGCCGCCCATCTTAGAGATCTGACTCAGGGAGGTAGGGCCCAGCCCAGGTGTTATGCTCTTCTAGATAGGCCAAAGGCTGAGTCTTGAGATGCAGTCATTACAGGTACTATTCTGGTTGGTGATAGAGATGCTTCAGTGCTATTTGATCCAAGGTCTATGTATTCATATGTGTCATCTTATTTTGCGCTGTACCCGGTCATGCCTAGTGATGCATTGAGTATTCATGTTTATGTGTCTACACCAGTGGGTGATTCTATCATGGTCGACCGAGTTCATTATTCCTATGTTGTAGTGATTGGGGGTCTTGAGACCCGTGTTGATTTGTTGCTTTTAGACATGCTCGACTTTGATGTCATATTAAGGATGGATTGGCTGTCCCCGTATCATGCTATCCTGGATTGGCATACCAAGACCGTGACCTTAGCCTTACCAGATTTGCCCTGTTTAGAGTGGAGAGGGACTCCTGGTCATTCCACTTGCAGTGTTATCTCGTATCTGAAGGCTCGATGTATGGTCGAGAAGGAGTGTTTGGCTTATTTGGCTTATGCCCGTGATTTCAGTGCTCAGGTCCGTCTATATTTTGTTCCCATTTTTCGAAAGTTCCTTTATGTATTTCCATTAGACCTGTTGGGTATGCCGCCCAACATGGATACTGACTTTTGCATTGATGTGGCTCTTGGCACTCAGCCATTTCTATCCCGACATATCGTATGGCTCCGCCTGAGTTGAAAGAGTAAAAAGATCAATTAAAGGACTTGTTGGAGAAGGGCTTCATTAGGCCCAGTGTATCATCTTGGGGTGCACCAGTGTTATTTGTCAAAAAGAAGGATGGGTAAATGAGAATGTGTATTGATTACCGGCAATTGAATAAGGTAACGATTAAGAATAAGTATCCATTGCCCAGGATTGATGATTTGTTCGATCAGCTTTAGGGTGCCAGTGCATTTTCCAGGATTGACTTACGGTCTAGCTACCATCAGTTGAGGATTAGGGCGTCTGATCTTAGCTTTTCGCACTCGGTACGGGCATTACGATTTCCTAGTTATGTCATTTGAGTTGACTAATGCCCCAGCATCTTTCATGGACTTGATGAACCGAGTGTTCAGGCCTTATTTGGATTCATTCGTTATAGTGTTCATTGATGATATATTGATATATTCTCGCAGCCAGAAAGAGCACGAGCAACACCTTAGAGTGGTTCTTCAAACTTTGAGGGATAGTCAGTTATATGCCAAGTTCTCCAAGTGTGAGTTCTGGCTGAGTTCAGTAGCATTTATGGGTCACGTTGTATTAGTAGAGGGTATTCAGATAGACCCAAAGAAGATTGAGGTAGTCAAGAACTGGCCTAGACCAGCATCAGCTATTGAGATTCGGAGTTTCTTGGGATTGGCGGGCTACAATCGTCGGTTCGTGGAGGGGTTTCATCTATTGCCCCCGATGACCAGATTGACCCAGAAGGGTCCCCATTTCAGATGGTTGGATGAATGCGAGGCAAGATTTCAGAAGCTCAAGACAGCTCTGACTACGACACTGGTTTTGGTTTTGCCCACAGGATCAGGGCCTTACACAGTCTATTGTGATGTTTCCCGTATGGGGCTTGGTGCAATATTGATTCAGGATGGCAAGGTTATTGCCTATGCTTCGAGGAAGTTGAAGATTCATGAGAAGAACTATCCAGTACATGATTTGGAGTTGGCATCTATTGTTCATGCGGTGAGGATTTGGAAGCATTATATGTATGGCGTGGCATGTGAAGTGTTCACTGATCATAAGAGCCTTCAGTACTTGTTCAAGCAAAAGGAATTGAATTTAAGCAGAGAAGGTGGTTGGAGTTGTTGAAAGATTATGATGTTACTATCTTGTATCACCCGGGAAAGGCCAATGTGGTGGCCGATGCGTTGAGTAGGAGTCGGCCAGTATGGGCAGTCTTTCTTATATTCCGGTCAGCCAGAGACCGCTTGCCTTGGATGTTTAGGCTTTCGCCAATCAACTTGTTAAGTTTGATATTTACGAGCCTAGCCAGGTGTTAGCTTGCACGATTGCTCGTTCTTCATTATTGGAGCGTATCCATGATCGGCAGTTTGATGATCCCCATTTGTGTGTCCTTAGAGACATGGTGCAGCGTATAGGTGCCAAGTAGGTGACCTTAGGGGATGATTGTATTTTGAGATTGCAGGGGAGAGTTTACGTGCCTAATATTGATGGGATTCGAGAGTTGATCTTAGCGGAGGCCCATAGTTCCTGATATTGTATTCATCCGGGCGCCACGAAGATGTATCACGATTTGCGTGGACATTACTGGTGGCATAGAATGAAGAAAGATATTGTTGCGTATGTGGCTCGATGTTTGAACTGTCAGCATGCTAAGTATGAGCATCAGATGCCTGGAATATTGTTTCAGAGGATTGAGCTTTCCAAGTGGAAGTGGGAGAGGATTACCATGGATTTCGTTACTGGACTTCCGTTGACCCGGAAGAGGTTCAACGCAATTTGGGTCATTGTTGATAGGCTGACCAAGTCAGCGCATTTCATTCCTGTGGTAGTATCGTATTCATCCGAGAGATTAGCTGAGATTTATATTCGGGAGATTGTTCGCCTCCATGGTTTCAGACAGGGGTACGCAGTTTACCTCGTATTTCTAGAAAGCAGTTCAACGAGAGTTGGGCACTCATTGGAGTTGAATACATCATTTCATCCCCCAGACGGACAATCAGTCCGAGCGCACTATTCAGATCTTAAAGGATATGCTCCAAGCTTGTGTCATTGACTTTTGAGGCTCGTGGGATCAATTTTTGCCCTTAGCGGAGTTTGCCGACAATAAGAGCTACCATTCGAGCATCCAGATGGCCCTTTATGAGGCTTTGTATGGTACGCGGTGTCGGTCTCCGGTTGGATGGTTTGATTCGAGAGAGGCTCGGTTGTTGGATACAGATTTGGTTCAGGAGACCTTAGACAAGGTCAACATCATTCAGGATAGGCTTCATTCAGCTCAGTCTAGGCAAAAGAGTTATGCAGACCGCAAGGTTCGCCTATGAAGGGCGTGATGAGATTTGGGAAGAAGGGCAAGCTTAGCCCAAGGTTCATTGGTACGTTTGAGATTCTTGATAGAGTGGGAGAGGTGGCTTATATACTTGCCTGGATGCATAGCTTATCAGCCGTGCATCTAGTTTTTCATGTATCTATGCTTCGGAGGTATCACGACGATCCAGCCTATGTATTAGACTTCAGCACTGTCCAGTTGAACAAGGATTTGTCTTATGAGGAGGAGCCGATAGCTATTCTAGACCTACAGGTTCGTCAATTGAGGTCCAAGATCTTCCCTTTTGTTCATGTTCAGTGGAGACGTCAGCCTCGTGAGGACTCAACTTGAGAGTCCAAATCCAACATGCGGAGCCGTTATCCCCATCTGTTTCCAATTCAAGTACTTCTTTCTTTTGTCCATTCGAGGACGAACGGTTGTTTTAGAGGTGGAGAATGTAACGAACCAAAGGGTCATCACCTATTTCCATATTCATTCTGTGTCTCCAAGGCCTTGAAAATCTCACTTAGGGTTGCTTCAATTTGCGTGCTCAGTCCGGGCGCTTAGCCGGAAAGCTTAAATATGAATTCTGTGAGAAAAATACTAAATTTTGATATTAAATTGGATTAATTTGACTTCGGTCAATATGTTGGATAAACGGACCCGAACCCGTGATTTGACAATCCCGGAGGGTCCGTAAGAAATATGGGACTTGCCGTATACCTGGAATCGAATTCCGAGATCCTAAGCTCGAGAAATGAATTTTTGAGAAAAATTATTTTCTGAAAATAATTATGGAGATTGGAAATGAAATTTGATTAAAAGACTATAGTATCGAGCCCATATTTTGGTTCTGGTGCCCATTACAAGTCTTATACATTATTTAAGCACTTTCTGTAAAGTATGGTTGAAAACGAACGTCGTTTGACGTGTTTCGAAAATAAAATGAAAAATTGAAGTTTTATGAATATTTGGAAGGAATCATGAGCTTGAGGCTTGATTCGATGTAAATGATGTTATTTTGGAGATTTTGTCGCACGGATAAGTCTGTAGGATGTTTTTGAGGTTGTGTGCATGTTAAGTCTAGAGCCCTGAGGGCTCGGGTGAGTTTTGGATAGCCACGGATTGCATTTTTGAACTTTGGAAAAAACTGGTATTTCAGTTCTGCAATCTTCACATTTGCGAAGAAGGTCTCGCAAATGTGAGCCTGCAATCGCAAATGCGAGAATGAGAAATCCTGCATTAGGTCGCATATCTAGTTCGCAAATGCGATGTTGAGCCAGTCGGAAATGCGACATCTTTGCTTGCAAATGCGATGCCCGCATTCTTGCCCAGTGTTCGCAAATGCGAACAAGACCTCGCATTTCCCAAACATGCAAGATTCGCAAATGCTAACCCAGTTCGCAATTCCCATATCTGCAGCTCAGCAATTTCTATACTTAGTCGAATTTTAGGCCCTTTTTCATACCACTTTCAAAATACAACTCCTTAGGCGATTTTTCAAGAACAAGTTTCATTCCAAATCATTTGTAAGTCGATTTTTACTCAATTCTTTCGTACTGATATTCAGTGATTATATATTGTGAGGAAAGAGAACAAAGCACGAATGGTGATGTTGTGCCATATGACGTACTATTCCGTACTAATATTCATTGATTATATATCGTGAGGAAAGAGTGTAAAGCACAAAGGGTGATGTCGTGTCGTACGATGTACCATTCCGTACTGATACTCATTGATTATATATAGTGAGGAAAGAGAGTAAAAGCACGAAGGGTGATGCCGTGCACATGATTTACTGATACGATTGATTTGGTAAGGATGAGAGTAAAAGCACAAAGGGTGATACCGTGCACTCGTTGATCTTTGTTCCTTATTGTTGTATGAGTTGCTTTTTTACTTCATATTAATCAATTTTTACTTGAAACTGTTATCTCCCCACAACATGCTTCCCCTCCCGTATCGTTTGCTATAATTGCACAGGTTTATGTGGTAGTTCAGTCTAGCCTCGTCACTATTTCGCCGGGGTTAGGCTAGACACTTACCAGCACATATGATCGGCTGTGCTGATACTACACTCTGTGCTATTTTTGTACAGATCCAGGTTTTGAGTAGTAGCAACAGTAGTGTGGAAGCAGACTTTTAGTCCAGCGAGACCCGAGGAAGCTTTGCTGACGTCCGCATGTCCGGCGGCTTCTCTATCCTTTATTTTGTCTGTTATCTTATTGTATTCGATACAAATAGTTTATGTTCTCTTCAAACGTTTGATTAGTATTCTTAGCGGTTCGTGAGTATTGTGACACCAGTCTTGGGTAGAGGCTTTTGTTGAACTTTCCGCATTTCTATTCAGTTTTTATAACATTAAGACTTCCGCTTAATTATTTGAATTCCGTTGCTTTTGTATTACTGCCGTTAATTGTTGAAATAGATTAGATTATTAATGGAAAAAAAATAAAATTTGGCTTGCCTAGCTCCCATTAGTAGGCGCCATCACGACTCCCGGGGTTGAAAATTCCGGATTATGACAGTATTGTATTGTAGCAAAAGATCTAATTTATTTGCCACGTAACTTTAAGTTTTGTGGCTATTTCTATAGCTTAGTTTTGTAGTAATAGTACTTGTATTCAGCTACAAATAAAAAATTCATAGCAATGAATTGAAGTATTTGCCGCAAATATTTTCTTATTGTAGCTAGAAATTCATACTTTTAGCCATGACATATATCTTATTATAGCAAATATTTTCTTTGTTTGCTACAAAAAGTAAAAATAAGTAGCCATGTTCGTGATACGTAGCAATTATAGATATATATGTTTAACTACAAATTAAAAACACATAGCTAAATTCCATACTTTTTTGCCATAAAACACAAAATTATTGCAAAAGATTTTCTTCATTTGCTATGAAAATAAAAATGTATAGCCATGTTTAATTGTATACATGTTTTACTACGGTTCAAAAATTCATAGCTACTAATTGAGAATTTTGCCTCGAATACTATTAGCCACAATAATTCAAATAATGCAGGTAAGAAGCTATTTTTGGCATGAAATATACCATCAATAGTAATTTTCTTATAAATGCGATATTAAAAAATGTTCAACAATATCATTCAAAATAGTAGAATATTATTTTACTCAAACATATCAATACGCTTTGACAAAAAATAGAGTAATTATTCATGTCCCCGTCAATCTTGATGCTTTCAGTACAACTCTACAACCTGCAACAATAATTAAAAATATATATTAAAAATAGTACAACAAAGTATTTTCGCTGAGAAAAATAAATTTTACTTATTAATAAGAATAAGTTTTTGTAAGGATGATATAAAAATACATTAGTAAATAGTGTAATAAGTTAGTTACGATTTGATTTGCATCATTTGGCTGTCGATTTTGAGCTGCAAGCATTATATTTGGAATCTTTTTTCCCATCATTTTTTAATCTCTATTAATTCATTATCAGTTTCTTTCTTGATTTCTTCAACTTTTTCATCAGCTCCCTTTTAACTTCTTCGAATTGTTTCTTAGCTTCCCTTTTAACTTCTTCCACACGCTCATTTGCTTCTTTTTTGGCCATTTCTACTTGCTTTATAAGTTGTATATTTGTTGGTCTACCTCCAAAATATTCACGGATATTCTTTTTGGGACCATATGCTCGAAGATATCCATTTTTTTATATCCCAAGTACTTTCTCAAAGATATCATCACCATTTAAAGAAATTTTCTTTCTTTTTGCTGCTCTTTTAATTGTTCAAATTGAACCTACAATCAATAATGAAAATTAATTAAACATAAGTGCAAATGTATATTCTAAAAGGAGATAAATTAAAAAACATATTGACATTACAATGACATCTTGTTGAAAAGAATTAACTTGTTTTCTTTTTTTTCTCTTGCGAGATTCCAGAAAAACTTCAACACGAGATGGAGCTTTTCCATTTTTTTTTCTCCTGTGAAAATAATAATCATTTTCATTAATTGAATATGACACGTGAATAAAATTCTTATAACTTTGTTCTAAAAAATTATCATGTTGTTCATATATACCATTTCGTATCTAAGTCTTAGCATAACTTTGGTCCCACTATATAGAGGCAAGGAACGTTTCGATCTGTTTGTCTTGTTTTGCGTGCTTTTGTTCTAAACAAAAGTTTTAAAAAAATTGATAATATTAGTTTCTACAACATATAGTAATTTAAAAAAAACAAATAAATTAATTAAAATACCTGAAACTCAACACCACTCCAAAGGTTGACCAAATATTTCCATTCATCTATAGTGAGAAGTTTATGCTTATTCCGTAAGCGAAGTGCATAAGTTGTTTTGAATCAAAATATTTATTTTTTTACTTGTGCCTATAGTCTCTGTAGAGGTCACTCATATTACCAAATTTTGCACCCTTTTTTCTCTTGGAGACATCAAAATTAAACTTTTCCTGTAAAAAATAAAATATACCATTATAAAAGTTAGAAGTAGTGATTTAAAACCAAACTTGCTTAGTACCTCAGATTGTCAATCCATCAAAATTAAAAAAATTTATAAACTTTATTAGTTTATTAATTTTCTTACCAAGATAATGTCCCACATGTGGTCGATCCTATCTTGCTCTATTTCTTTCCAACCATTTACTTTTAATGGGTGACAAGTTCGACTTCTCACTGTTCGGCTTCTGTATGCGGACAGCACTCTTATGCACTATAAATGATTTTCTAGATTATGTCTACTTGTCTGGATGGAGCACACAGGGATCTTTGGCTTGCCCTTTATGCAACAAAGAGACCGCATCTACTCGATTAAAGTATGGTCGTAAGTTCTCTTACATATGTGCTCGTAGGTTTTTATTGTTTAATCATAGGTGGTCGGGAAATAAATATGATGTTAATGGTGAAGTAGAAAGAAAACCTGCTCCAAAAATTCTCTCAGCAGATGATGTTTTAAACCAGTTGGATAGCTTGGGAGACATTAACTTTGGTAAGACCCAAAAGAGAATAAGATATGAAAAAAGTAAAGGCATTCATAATTGGAGGAAGAAAAGCATCTTTTTCAAACTTTCTTATTGGAAAAATAATTTAATACGTCACAATTTAGATGTCATTCATATTGAAAAAAAATGTGTGTGACAATATTATTGGGAAGTTATTAGATATGGAAGGAAAAACGAACGATAATTAGAATGCTCGTCGTGATTTGAAAGAAATGGGTACAAGAAAAGATTTGCATCCAACTCAAAAAGACGAAAAGTGGTATTATCCGGCATCATGCTATAGTCTATCACCAAATTAGAAGTCCAAAGTATGCAAGTTCTTGAAAACTATTAAGGTTTCAGATGGATATTCATCCAATTTATCACAGTGTGTAAAGTTAGAGGATCGTAAAATTTATGGACTGGAGAGTCATGACTCTCATATTCTTTTGAAACAACTGCTTCCTTTTGTAATCCGCGGAATCCTACCAAACCATTTCTATGGTGCTATTACCAAGCTAAGCATTTTGTTCATAGAGATATGTTCAAAAAATGTACGAGTTGATATGTTAGAACGGCTTGTAACTCAAATACCAATTACGTTGAGCAAAATAGAAAAAATATATTTGCCAATATTCTTTGATATTATGGTGCACTTGGTCATTCATATTCCACAAGAGGCCAAGATTGTTGGACCTATACAATAGAGATGGATGTACCAAATGGAGTGATATGTTTTCTATTTCACAATTTCAGTTTTATTTGTTTCGGCTTGGTAGTTTATCATACTAAGAGTTTAACAGCCTCTTATATCATGTAGAGTTTTGCGAAAATTGAAATGTTATGTTCATAATAGATGTCAACCTAAAGGATCTATTGAAGAAAGGTATATTGTTGAAGAAAGTTTAATAGTTTATTCAAGGTATTTATATGAAAGTGGGAGAGGGTATAATTTAGTGGACAAAAATTATGAAGGCGATCATGCTGAGTCATGCAATGGATTATTTATTTGAGCAAAAGGGTTTCCCTTTATTAAGCGATGCATCTAGAACTATTGAAGAGGTTGAACGAAAACAAGCCCATCTTTATGTTTTGAGAAATTGTGAAGAAGTTCAACCATTTCTACGGTATTGTTTTTCTTTATGCTATTGTTTCTACAATAACATTCAAGCATTTATAAGAGTTTGAGTTAGAAGTGTTCGACCATAAAGGTTCCTTTTGGAATTTTCCAATGAAGATAAGCACATAATGTCACGATCCGGATTTACCCACCATCGGGAGTCTTGATAGCGCCTACTGTCGAAGCTAGGCAAGCCAACCCTTATAACCATTTCCAGAAAATTTAAGTCTAAAACAGGTTAAATGCCAAAATAATTAATTAAACATGCGGAAGATGTTAAATATCAGTAATGAAAATCAATATGCAGAAATCTAACAACCAATCTCTACCGTATCTGGTGTCACTGCTCACGGAATACTAATAGAGTACTAAAAACAATAGTCTGAACGAAATTACATAACATGTTTGTTCGGTACAATTAAACAAACTGAAAGAAGTAGATAAAGGAGACTCGGGTCCTGACCTGTGCACAAAAAGGCACAGAAGCGTAGTATCAACACATATGACCCCATGTGCTAGTAAGTGCCCGGCCTAACCTCGGCGAGGTAGTGACGAGGCTTAACCAGACCTATCACAACCAACCTGTACAGATATATGTAATAAATGGAAGAAAACAATAATTTAAGCAAGTAAGAGGGGAAGGGGACATGCTGGGGGAATAACGGTTCAATTATAACTTCAACAATCAAGACATGAAACTAAATAAATGATAGTTAAGCAAGAAAGCCAATGAATCAACGGCTGCGCGACATCGCCCTTTGTGCTTTTATTCTCATTCCTTACCAAAATAGTCAAATATAATGCACGGCATCACCCTTCGTGCTTTTACTCTCATTTCTCACCAATAATATCAAATACAAGGCACGGCATCACCCTTCGTACTTTTACTCTCGATAAATAGTGCACGGCATCTCTCTTCGTGCTTTTACTCTCATTAGACAGGGAACGGCATCACCCTTCGTGCTTTTACTCTCTCTTTCTCTCCCTATAAATGGTCACAGCCAAATGGGAACAAGTAAATATATATATATATATATATATATATCAAGGCAAAAATATCCCGGAAAGGAAAAACAGTACAACAAGTGATCCCGGCTAGGGAAATATAACTCAACAATATGTTCCGGCAAGGGAATACAACTCAACAAATAGTCCCGGCAAGGGAAAAGTACCAAAAATTCCTTCTTAGTTCATTTAATTCTCAACTTTCACTTCATAGTGCTTGAAATAAATATTTATCACAATTGTTCACTTGCTTCACAATTTAATAGCAAATATGACATCACGGTCATGCTTGACTCGGGCGCATAGGTAACCGTCACCATACCTATACACCGACCCACATAGCATACGGCAAATAACAACATAATCCTATTCTCTCAAGCTAAAGTTAGATCGAACACTTACCTCGAAATCTTCCAACTCAACTCACACCTCTAGAATAGCTTCACCCCTCAAATTCAATTAAAAACCGGTCGAATCTAACCACAATTTACTCAAATTTAGCAAATGCTAGTTAAATCAATTTGAATGCAAAATAATGAGATTCCCAAAGTTTTACTCAAAAATTCCCAAAATTCCCTCGGGCCCACGTAGTCAAAACACGAGGTTCGAACCAAAACCGGGTTACCCATTCCCCCATGAGTTCATATATATAATTTTTTTTGTAATCGGACACAAAATGCAGGTCCAAATCCCCAATTTTATGAGAACCTAGGTTCAACCCCAAATCCCCCATTTTTTACCATGAAAGCTTTGATTTAAGGATGAAATCATGTTAGAATATGATAAAGATTAAAGGAAACTAGTAAAAATTGACTTATATTTGGTTTGAGTACGAAAGGGTTCAAGAGGAATCGTCTATGGTAGTTTTGGGTTTTGAAAGATATGAAAAATGAGGTTTAAATTCTTTTAAGTAACAGTTACACAGACGCAGATCTCGCAATTGCGAAAAAGACTTCGCAATTGCGAACTGAACAGCAAGAAGGAGGATCTCGCATTTGCGAGAAGAAACTCGCAAATGCAAATATGGCTGGAAAAATAATGACCTCGCATTTGTGAGAGGATGTTCGCAAATGTGAACTGGGCTGGGAATAGTAGGAACTCGCATTTGCGAGATAAGTGGTCGCAAATGCGAACTGGCAAGGAACAAAAAGGGATCGCATTTGCAAGATTAGACTTCGGAGTTACAAAGTCTGGTTGCTTGGGGAAATATCGCATTTGCGATGACAGAGCCAAACGAGGGATGTTCGCATTTGCGAACATGTCTTCGCATATGCGAAAACTACATACACCAGCAGTGAAATGCAACATAAAATGAGCCTAATACCTATCCGAAGCTCACATGAGCCCTCGGGGCTCCAACCCAAACATGCACCCAACCTCAAAAACATCCCACGGACTTACTCGTGCGATCAAATTGCCAAAATAACATCTAAATCAAAGAATCAACCTCCAAAACTCTTGATTTTCATTTCAAGTTCAAAATTTTCAAACTTTTCCACTTTTAGTCCAAAACACGTCAAACGACGTCCGATTCCAATGAAACTTCACAGATAGTGCTAAACAATTATTTATTACTTGTACCGGGCGTCAGAATAAAAATACGAGCCCGGTACAACTATTTTTGATCAATTTCCATTTCCATTTTTCCTAACGCATATTCATAAAACAATTTCACAGAATAATTCCGAACTCGGGCCTGGGACCTAGGATTTCGATTCCGCAAATATGCCCGGGTCCCAAATTTCATTAAGGACCCTTCGGGACCGTCACATCACGAGTCCGGGTCCGTTTACCCAAAACATTGACCAAAGTCAACCATAGCATATTAGTATCAATATTCATAGTTTTAACACAGGATTCAAATATTTTCACATAAAAATGTTCCGGCTTCGCGCCCGGATTGTGCATGCAAATCGAGGCAAACCAATAAGGGGTTTCCAAGGCCTCAGAAGTGCAAGGAAAGGGAGAATTACTGTGATGACTCTTTGGGTCGTCACATCCTCCACCTTTAAAACACTTGTTTGTCCTCGAACGGACAGAAGAAAAAAGTACCTGAGTCGGGGAATAGATGGGGATAACGGCTCCACATATCAGACTCGGACACCCAGGTCGATGCCTCAGAAGGCTGACCTCTCTACTGAACACGCACTGAAGGAAAAATCCGTGACCTCAACCGTCGAACCTGTCGGTCTAAAATAGCCACTGGTTCCTCCTCATATGATAGATCCTTGTCCAATTGGACAGTGCTGATATCTAACACGTGGGTGGGACCGTGATACTTCCGAAGCATGGATACATGAAAAATCGGATGCACGGCTGACAAGCTAGGCGGCAACGCAAGTTTATAAGCCACATTCCCCACACGGTCCAGAATCTCAAATGGGCCAATGTACCTAGGGCTAAGCTTGCCCTTCTTCCCAAACCTCATCACGCCCTTCATAGGAGATACACAGAGCAGTACTCGCTCACTAACAATGAAAGCAACATCCCTGGCCTTACGATCTGCAACACTCTTCTGCCTGGACTGAGCTGACCGAAGTCTATCCTGAATGATATTGACCTTATCTAAGGCCTCCTGTACCAAATCTGTACCCAATAACCGAGCCTCTCCTGGCGCAAACCATCCGACTGGGGACTGACACCTCCTACCATACAACGCCTCATACGGGGCCATCTGAGTACTAGACTAGTAACTGTTGGTGTAGGCAAATTCCACTAAAGGCAAGAACTGGTCTGACGAGCCTCCAAAATCAATAACGCATGCTCGTAGCATATCCTCAAGAATCTGAATGGTCCTCTCGAACTGACCGACCGTCTAGGGGTTAAATGTTGTACTCAAATGGACCTGGGTACCCAACTCATGCTGCACCACTCTCCAGAAATGCGAGGTAAACTACGGACTCCGATCCGAAATAATAGATATGGGCACCCCATTAAGGCAAATGATCTCCCTGATATAAATCTATGCATACCTCTCGGATGAATAGACGGTGGCAACTGGGATGAAATGCGCTGACTTAGTCAGCCTATAGACAATAACCCATATAGCATCAAACTTCTTCCGAGTCATCAGAAGGCCAGTAACAAAATCCATAGTGATCCTCTCCCACTTCCACTCGGGAAGCTCAATCATCTAAATAACCCACCAGGCCTCTGATGCTCTCACTTAACCTGCTGACAATTTAGACAACGAGCCACATATGCAACAATGTCTTTCTTCATTTTATGCCACCAATAATGCTATCTCAAATACTGATACATCTTCGCGGTGACCGGATGAATAGAATACCGAGAAATGTGGGCCTCCGCTAAAATCGACTCTCGAATACCATCAACATTGGGCACATAAACTCGCCCCTGCAACCTCAATATGCCATCATCTTCCAGAGTCATCTCTTTGGCACCTCCCCTCTGCACCGTGTCTCTCAGGACACACAAGTGGGGATCATCAAGCTGCCGCTCCCGGATACGCTCCATCAACGACGAGCGAGCAACTGTGCAAGCTAACACCCTGCTGGGTTCAGAAATATCCAATCTCACAAATCTATTGGCCAAGGCCTGAACATCCAAGGCAAGCGGTCTTTGGCTGAGCGGAATATATGCAAGACTACCCATGCTGGCAGACTTTCTACTCAATGCGTCGGCCATCACATTGGCCTTCCCTGGGTGGTATAATATAAAAACATCATAATCTTTCAACAACTCCAACCACCTCCGATGTCTCAAATTCAACTCGTTCTGCTTAAACAAGTACTAAAGGCTCTTGTGATCCGTGTACACCTCACACGTCACACCATACAGATAATGCCTCCAGATCTTCAAGGCATGAACAATAGCTGCCAACTCTAAGTCATGAACTTGGTAATTTTTCTCATGGATTTTCAACTGCCTCGAAGCATATGTTATAACCTTGTCGTTCTGCATCAACACTGCGCCAAGCCCGATGCAGGAAGCATCACAATATACAGTATAAGGCCCAGATCCCGTGGGCAAAACCAATACCGGTGCCGTAGTCAGAGCTATCTTGAGCTTCAGGAAGCTCACCTCGCACTCATCTGACCACATAAACTGGGCACCCTTCTGAGTCAATCTAGTCATCGGGGTTGCGGTGGTTAAAAACCCCTCCACAAAACGCCTGTAGTAACCAGCTAACCCCAAGAGGCTCTGAATATCTGTAGTTGAAGCTGGTCGAGGCTAGTTCTTGACTGCCTCTATCTTCTTCAGGTCTACCTGAATACCCTCTGGTGATACGACATGACCCAAGAATGCTACTGAACTTAACCAAAATTCACACTTTGAGAACTTGGCGTACAACTAGCTATCCTTCAGAGTCTGAAGAACCACTCTGAGGTGCTGCTCATCCTCCTCCTGACTGCAGGAGTATACGAAGATATCATCAATGAAAACTATCAAAAATAAATCCAAGTAGGTCCTGAACACTCGGTACATCAACTCCATGAATGCTGCCGGGGCATTGGTCAACCCAAACGGCTTGACCAAAAACTCATAATGCCCATACCGAGTACGAAAAGCAGTCTTAGGGACATCAGACGCCCTAATCCTCAACTGATGATAACCAGACCTCAAATCTATCTTTGAGACTACTTTAGCACCCTGAAGCTGGTCAAACAAATCGTCGATCCTCGGCAGTGGATACTTGTTCTTTACCGTCACCTTGTTCAACTGTCGGTAATCAATGCACATCCTCATCGACCCATCCTTTTTTTTTCACAAACAACACTGGTGCACCCCAAGGTGATACACTGGGTCTAATGAAACCCTTATCAAGCAAATCCTGAAGCTATTCTTTCAACTCTTTTAACTGTGGGGGGGGGGCATACAATATGGCGGAATAGAAACAGGCTGAGTGCCAGGAGCCAAATCAATACAGAAGTCAATGTCCATGTCGGGCGGCATACCCGGCAGGTCTAAAGGAAAAATCTCGGGGAACTCCCGAACAATAGGGACAGAGTTGATAGATGGAACCTATGCACTGAAGTAGCGAACATACACTAAATATGCTAACACCCCTTCTCGACCATACATTGGGCCTTGACATACGAAATAACACTACGGGTGGCATGACCTGGGGTCCCTCTCCACTCAAGTCGGGGCAAGTCTGGCAAGTCCAAAGTCACGGTCTTGGGCTGACAATCCAAGATAGCATGATACGGGGACTACCAATCCATCCCCAATATGACATCGAAGTCCACCATGTCTAGGAGCAATAAATCGACACGGGTCTCAAGACCCTAAAATACCACTATACAAGAACGATGCACTCGGTCGACCACTATAGAATCACCAACCGGTGTGGACACATATACAGGAATACCCAGAGCCTCACTAGGCATAATCAAATAGGGTGCAAAATAGGATGACACATAAGAATAAGTAGATCCCGGATCAAATAATATCGAAGCACCCCTATCACAGACCAGTATAGTACCTGTAATCACAACATTAGACGACTCGCCCTCCGGCCTAAGTGGTAATGCATAACAACGGGGATGACCCCCACCTCCCTGAATTGCATCTCTGGGACGATCTGTTGCGGTTTGACCCCTACCTCTTGCTGTCCGGCCTCCGCCTCTACGGTCTCTCCCTCCGCCTTTATGATCCCTATCCCCGCCTCTAGCTGGCTGGGCAGCCTGTGGATCACATGCTGTGTGAATCATAGGGCGAGGACCCTGCTGCTGAGAACTACTCAAGGCTCGAGGGCAAAATCTGACAACATGACCTGTGTCACCACAACCATAACATGCCCTCGGCGGTTGAGTCTGTTGGCCATGTCGACCGGTATGTCCTCCCCTGAAACTCTGAAGTGGCGGTGCACTGATGGGGGTTGGTGGTGCACTGAAAGACTACTTATCTAAATAATATTGTTGATGCCCACCACCACTTGGCGTACCAAGAGAAACCTGAAGTGCCGACTGGAAAGGTCTCGGGGGATGGCCTATGTCATGGAAATCCCTACCTCCAGATGAGGTGCCACTAAATCTGCCAGAATGTCGAGGCCTCTTGTCTGAACCCTAACCACCTCCTCGAGCCAAAGCCATCTCTACTCGGTGGGCCGCATTGGCCGCCTCCTGAAAAGTAATGTCACTGCCAACTCCCACAGCCATCTGTAGACGAATGGGCTGAATCAATCCATTAATAAACCTCCGGACCCTCTCCCGCTCTGTAGGGAGTATCACTACTGCATGGCGTGCCAAGTCAACAAATCTGGCCTCGTACTGTGTAACTGTCATAGAACCCTGGTGAAGATGCTCAAACTGTCTGCGAAGTGCCTCCCACTGAGGGACTGGGAGAAAATTCTCCAAAAATAGCTTTGCAAACTGATCCCATGTCAAAGCTGGGGACCCTGCTGGTCTAGACAGACAATAATGTCTCCACCAAGTCTTGGCGGAACCCACAATCTTGAAAGTGCAAAAATCGAACCCATTGGTCTCCACTATCCCCATAGTTCTGAGGATCTCATGACAACTGTATAGAAAATCATGGGGGTCCTCCGATGAAGCACCGCTGAAGGTAGTAGTGAAAAGCCTCAAGCCTCCACAAAGCATCTGAAGATATGGCTGTCCCATCTCCGGCCTGAGCTGTAATACCTATCTGAGCTGCTACTGCGGGTTGAACCAAGGGAACCTGAGTCTGGGGAGCTACCTGCTTCGGAGTACGTGTAGCTGGAGTCTGGAGCCCTCCTCCAGCCTGAGAAGTGGTTGGTGCTACTGGCAGCAATCCTTCTCTGGCCACACTGTCCATAAAGCCTGCTATGTAGACAAGGGCATCCTGAAGATCCGAGGAAAACATCACCCCTCCTGGGACCTGAGCTGGGCCTACCGGAGCTGGGGGAGCTGGGACCTCCTCATCAAAGTCAATATGAGGCTCCACTCTGGAACTACTGCCTTGGGCTGAGCTCTGCCCCCGCCACGGCCCCTGCCCCTTGCAGGAGCTGCTGTTGGGGGCTCGGGCTGCTGAGCGGAAGAAGAAGACGCACCTATTCTCGCCATCTGTGAAAGAACAGAGTAGAATGACAATCAATATTTGAGGAACATAATTGCATGACAAGAATGAACAAAGTGAAACTTTTCCTAACCCTGTAGCCTCTGGGGGATAAATACAGACGTCTCCGTACCGATCCCTAGACTCTACCGAGCTTGTCCGTGAGTTGTGAGAGCCAAGTAACCTAGTGCTCTGATATCAACTTGTCACGATCCGGATTTACCCACCATCGGGAGTCATGATGGCGCCTACTGTCGAAGCTAGGCAAGCCAACCCTTATAACCATTTCCAAAAAATTTAAGTCTAAAACAGGTTAAATGCCAAAATAATTAATTAAACATGCGGAAGACGTTAAATATCAGTAATGAACATCAATATGCAAAAATCTAACAACCAATCTCTACCTAGTATCTGGTGTCACTGCTCACGGACTACTAATAAAGTACTAAAAACAATAGTCTGAACAAAATTACATAACATGTATGTTCGGTACAGTTAAACAAACTGAAAGAAGTAGATAAAGGAGACTCAGGGCTCGCAAATGCCAGCGAACTCCTCAAGCCTCTGGACAGAAGGATCACTCGCGGTCTAAAGCTGCGGTCCGTAGCCTGGGTCCTGACCTATGCACACAAAGGCACAGAAGCGTAGTATCAGCACAACCTACCCCATGTGCTGATAAGTACCCGGCCTAACCTATGTGAGGTAGTGACGAGGCTAAATCGGACCTATCACAACCAACCTGTACAGATATATGTAATAACAGGAAGAAAACAAGAATTTAAGCAAGTAAGAGGGGAAGGGGACATGCTGGGGGAATAACAGTTCAATTATAACTTCAACAATCAAGAGATGAAACTGAATGAATGATAATTAAGCAAGAAAGCCAATGAATCAACGGCTGTACGGCATCACCATCCGTGCTTTACTCTTATTCCTTACCAAAATAGTCAAATATAATGCACGGCATCACCCTTCCCTTCGTGCTTTTATTCTCATTTCTCACCAATAATATCAAATACAGGCACGGCATCACCCTTCGTGCTTTTACTCTCGATAAATAGTGCACGACATCTCTCTTCATGCTTTTACTCTCATTAGACAGGGCCAGGCATCACCGTCCGTGCTTTTACTCTCTCTTCCTCTCTCAATCAATGGTCACAGCCAAACGGGAACATGGAAATATATATGTCAAGGCAAAAATGTCCCGGCAAGGGAAAACAGTACTACAAGTGATCCCGGCAAGGGAAATACAACTCAACAATATGTTCTGGCAAGGGAATACAACTCAACAAATGGTCCCGGCAAGGGAAACGTACCAAAAATTCCTTCTTAGTTCATTTAATTCTCAACTTTCACTTCATAGTGCTTGAAATAAATATTTATCACAATTATTCACTTGCTTCACAATTTAATAGCAAATATGACATCACGATCATGCTTGACTCCGGAGCATAGGTAACCGTCACCATACTTATACACCGACCCACATAGCATATGACAAATAACAACCTAATCCTATTCCCTCAAGCCAAAGTTAGATCGAACACTTACCTCGAAAGCTTCACACTCAACTCACGCCTCTAGAATAGCTTTACCCCTCAAATTCGCTTCAAAGCCGGTCGAATCAAATCATAATTTACTCAAATGTATTAACAAATGCTATTTAAATCAATTTAAATGCAAAAGAATGAGATTCCCAAAGTTTTACTCAAAATTCCCAAAATGCCCCCGGGCCCACGTGGTCAAAACCCGAGGTTCGAACCAAAACCAGGTTACCCATTCCCCCATGAGTTCATATATGCAATTTGTTTGAAATCGGACCCCAAATTGAGGTCCAAATCCCCAATTTTATGAAAACCTAGGTTCTACTCAAAATCTCCCATTTTTAACCATAAAAGCTCTGATTTAATGATGAAATCATGTTAGAATATGATAAAGATTAAAGAAAACTAGTAAAAGTTGACTTACATTTGGTTTGGGAACGAAAGTGTTCGAGAGGAATCGTCTATGGTGGTTTTGGGTTTTGAAAGATATGAAAAATGAGGTTGAAAATCGTTTAAGTAACACTTACACAGACGCAGATCTCGCAATTGCGAGAAAGAGTTCACAATTGCGAACTGAGCAACAAGAAGGAGGATCTCGCATTTGCGAGAAGAAATTCGCGAATGCGAACATGGCTGGAAAAATAAGGACCTTGCATTTGCGAGAGGATGTTCGCAAATGCAAACTGGGCTGGGAAAGGAGCAACTCGCATTTGCGAGACAAGTGGTTTCAAATGCAAACTGGCAAAACAAAGAGGGATCGCATTTGCGAGATTAGACTTCGGAATTGCGAAGTCTGGTTGCCGGGGGAAACACTACATTTGTGATATAAACATTGCATTTGCGATGACAGAGCCAAACGGGGATGTTCGCATTTGCGAACATGTCTTCGCAATTGCGAAGACTACAGACACCAGCAGTGAAATGCAACAGAAAATGAGTCTAACACCTATCCGAAACTCACCCGAGCCCTCGGGGCTCCATCCCAAACATGCACCCAACCTCAAAAATATCCCACGGACTTACTCGTGCGATCAAATCACCAAAAAAATCTGAATGAAAGAATCAAACTCCAAAACTCATGATTTTCATTTCTAATTCAAAATTTTCAAACTTTTCCACTTTTAGTCCAAAACACGTCAAACGACGTCCGATTCCAATGAAACTTCACAGATAGTGCTTAACAATTATTTATGACTTGTATCGGGCGTCGGAACCAAAATACGAGCCCGGTACCACTATTTTTGATCAATTTCCATTTCCATTTTTCCTTACGCATATTCATAGAATAATTTCCTAGAAAAATCTGAAATCGGGCCTGGGACCTCGGATTTCGATTCTGGGAATATGCCCGGGTCCCAAATTTAATACGGACCCTTCGGGACCGTCACATCACGAGTCCGGGTCCATTTACCCAAAACGTTGACCAAAGTCAACCATAGCAATATTGGTATCAAAATTCATAGTTTTTAATACATGATTCAAATATTTTCACATAAAAATGTTCCGGCTTCGCGCCCGAATTGTACACACTAATCGAGGAAACCCAATAAGGGGTTTCCAAGGCCTCAGAAGTGCAAGAAAAGGGAAAATTACAGTAATAACCCTTTAGGTCTTCACACATAATTTCTTGTTTATGATCTTTGTTTAAATCTCATCAGTTAAATCTTTCCGATTCCCATTGTTACTACTCTTTTTGATGATTTTTTGTGGCTATAATTATTTTAAGTGCCTTAGTAAGAACTTGATTAGTCGATGAATCTACTATATCGTGCACATTAGATTTGTAGCATGTACTTTCTAATTTTCATTTAAAAAGTTTCCTTTGAGTCTGTATGGTAAATAATCAAATCATCACCTAAAAGAAAATGTCAAACTCTTCTCGTGATTTTTTTTTTCCGAACACTTTCTTAAAAATACATGTTGATACACCATTTGGTGTCTTTCGTTTTTTTTCTTTTCGATATCCCTAGACTTCTATTACTATTTATTATTGTCTTTTATTTTCGATTTTTTTGATTGCATTACCTACTACTAGTTTTGTATTTTGTTTCGATTGTCAGATCAATTTGCTTGTTATTATCCCCCCTCCCTCAGCGGAGGGTCTACCAAAAATGTTCTATTAGCCTTCTTAAAGGCATGGGCAAAGTCATCATATATTCTACCATCCCAGACTCCACTTGTGGGACTACACTGGGCATATTGTTGTTGTTTGTAATTGTTTCTTTATGGTATTATATATTGAAAAATTAATTTTGTTAGCCATTTCTCATTATTATGGTTATTTTAAACAGTGAGTACGAGCAAACAATAGGAACATGAACTTCGATGATTGATTTTTCCATCGGGTAAGTTTTCACTGTATTTTTAATGTTATTTATAATACTTCTTTAGCATTATTATTTTATTATTTATTTTTATGTATATCATGCAAATGCACAAGAAAAAAATTCACATGCAAGTCGCGGGTTGTATTCTTTGGCTAGAGATCCTTTTGATGGACTTTAAAGATTCAAAGGGTATGATAAATGATTTTAGATTTCATAATAAGCAATTGGAAGGAAATAGAGTGAAGCAAAATAGTGGTGTTTTAGTACGAGGAATAATGAATGGTCAAAATATAGATTATTATCGTGTTCTGATTGAAATAGTAGAACTTCAATACCTCGAAGGAAAATGAGTTGTTTAATTTAAATGTGATTGGATGGATGCTGATCAAATTTGAAAAGGAGTGAAGATAGATAAACACCGCGTTGTTAGTGGTAATACTAACCAAAAGCTAGCAACAAATGAACCAATTGTACTTCAATCTCAAGTAGAACAAGTTTTTTTGGCCAAGTATAATCTTCATCCGAGTTGGTTCATTGTCTTGAATGGTCATTATACTCGTTTACGGGTGGTGTTGTCGGTGAAGAAACTTTTAAGCAAGATGCTCAAGGTTTCTCATGTACATTTGAGGAAGATGGAGATTTTATAAATTGGAGAAGAAATAATCTTGATGTTATTAGTATTGATGTTACTTTAGGTGATGATATTATTGAAGACATCGAATCAGACCCTGAAACTGATGATGAAGATTTGTTACTATAAATATTTAGAAGTTTTAGATGAATATTAGGTTGCACTCAACTAATGTTGATACTTTTTCTTATTTGATCAGCTGAGGATTTCAATACTTGAGCTTTAGCCGTGCTCATGGCAATGCCGTTAATGGCCCGAGCGTTGTTGCTTGACGTCCCAGTTGTATGTTGTAAAAAGTAAAAACTAAGTTTATGTCTTACTTAAAATAATGTTTTTCTCAGACTAAGCTAAAGGGAGTAGTCTTTAGGTGGTTGTTTTATGATACTATTTTGAGGTTGAATCTACTTAGCCTTTTCTTTTCCAGCTATTAAAAGTAAGATAAGAAGAGTGTCACATTGCAATTTTGACCACCCAAGACATGGTTCTTTAAGATTTCTTCCAAGGAAAAGAGTAGCACGACACACCAGATTTTTTGGTAGAAACACAACTAAAAAAATTACTAGTTTAAGATTAAAATATGTATAGTATGCATGAACAATTATATATGTTGATGTTAATTCTTCAATGGTAGCATTATTTTACTCCCACGGTAAGACACCTTTGTAATTATGTATGAATTGTTTTCATCATCTTTGAACCATATAGATTCTATGTTATATATAATTTTAGCACATCACGATTTCAACACGAATATGTAATACATGTAGCTACTATGACAAATAAATGTAGCTATTATGTCCCAACAATTTCAACGAATTTTGAAAATTAAAGCAAGACTATTCTTTTAGCTATAAAATATGTGCAAACAAATATATTGTGGCTAGAATATTACAATAGCTACAGTGATGTCAAATGCGTAGTAAAAAATTAGAATTAGCTATAATATTTATTGTAGCTATATAAATTCGTGGCTATATTATTTTGACATGATATTCTATCATAGCTATAGACCACACTATTACCATGCTTTTTATAACTTGAAGCAAGGATGTTCAATATTTTATTTAACATATTTTGTCGTGCCTAAAAGGTTCTTATTGCTACAGTAGTTCAAATATGTGGCAAAAACTAATAATTAGCTATAAAATTTTAGTGTAGCAATAAATTTATAGCTATTTAGGCAATTATTGTTACGACATAAATTAATTATAGCAAAAATGAGGTATCAGCTTTGCCAATTTAATTTTTGTAGCTAATAAATTTCAGCAATTTGTGAATAGCTACGGAACTCTAATTTTTATGGCTATTATTATATAATAGTCATAAAATTTATATTCGTAAATAAGAATTTGTAGCTATAAATGCATTATGTTGTAGTGTTTGATTAACCATATATATCTATTAGAATTTATCCAACGTTAAATACAAATAATTTTATTTTTTAGATTAAATAATAACATTATGTTGATTGTGAGGAGGAATCACGATTAAAGAAGTTAGTTTTATTGGCAACAAACCAAGCGGCTATGTGATTTTATTTATTCAAATGAATTAAACTTAAATCCATCATATATATAAATAAGTATAAATAGAAAATTTGGTTTTACCATATATTACTATTATTACTTCTACGATTACTATTACTATTACTACTACTGCTATTACTAAGACCAATATTAATAATAATAATAATAATAATAATAATTGCATATCTTCTATCTATTTATTTGTTACACCAAATTAATTCAATCATATCCAAGCTTTCAAATTGAAAAATAAAATAGAATAAATTTTATTCAAGCTTTTGAATAAGCAAAGAAAATTCCAAGGACGAAAAAAATACTTTGAAATTTTGCTCAAATATAAAGTTGAGCATATGCACTTCTATTTTTAATATATTATTATATAAACACCAAATGAAATGATTCTATAAAGTTTTATAGTAGGAAATATAATATAAAAAAGAAAATAAAGAGTCTAAGTTTTATACTTTGAATTAAGTTTAAAATAAAATGCCTATATTAAATAAATAATATTAAAAATATTATTGAAAATTTAGACAATAACCTAAGAAGTAGAATAAAAAAAATAAAACCAAACAAAAAAATTATTACAAGAAAAAAACTAAATTCATCTATAATATATTATAATGGAAGTATGGATAATTTTAAGTTCTGATAATGCAATAACATGGACAAAAAATAAATATAAAAAAAATGAAAAAAGTTACGTAAATAAATAATTTCAATATCGAGATATATAGAAGAATAATAATCTATTTGACCAAGTTTTTTTTTTGCCAAAAGTACTTTTGGCCAAAAATTGAGGTGTTTGACCAAGCTTTTGGAAGGAAAAAAAGTGCTTTTGCGGAGAAGCAGAAGCAGTTTTGGAGAAGTAGAAAAAAGTAATTTCTCTTCAAAAATACTTTTGAGAAAAATACACTTAAAAGTAGTTTTTAACAGCTTGTTCAAACACTAATTGTTACTCAGAAGTGCTTTTCAATCTAATTAGCCAAACGCAAACTGTTTTTCACCAAAAAAACTTTTGAAAAAAAACACTTCTCAAAAAAATTAATTTTTATAGCTTAGCCAAACAGGCGATAAGACTTTTTTGATTTTTTAGAAGAGAAAGTTTTTCAAATAATAACGTGAGAATTCATACTATATAGGTACGATACACGTATTCAAAAATATTATAATAGATAAAACTGAAATAGTGTTATGAAATCTCCTATTTAAGGTGAATGTCTATAATTAGAGAGATTCTAGAGTTCTATTCTTGGTAGCTAAATCATCCCCCTCCCTATAAATAAAGGGGTCTTCTACCATTGTAAACCACTCCTAACATTCTCTAAGTATCAATAAGAAGAACTCTCTCTACTCTTCTCTCTATTACTCTTGTTATTGCATTATTGTTCTTGTCTTTAATATTATTTCATAACACGTTATCAGCACGAGACTCTACCGTCTCAAGAAGCTCATTGAGAAGAAAAATACAAAAAGAGAAAAGACCTAGAAGCACGACAATGAAACCCTAGGGACAGCAACCACTTCTTCTCAAAACCAATACACAAGACCCCAATCTCCATGGTTGCACCCTCATAGCCATCGAACCCTTAATCTATACAACCAAGAATCTGACCAGCCGTCTCCAGCCACCACGCCAAGCCCCAGCCGCTGTTCTCTACCATCAAACGCCGGAACCCGGCGGGTTAGCAGCCACCTGCGCTGCTGCTGTCTCTCTCCCACTCCCTTTCCTCTGTCACTATCGCGCACCAACAACCCTTTCGTTTTGAACTCGCTAGAGGTGCAACACAGAGACAATCACTGTTCTTTTCGAAAATACCAATGAAACATTAAATCAACATTCAAGAACACTGTGGAACTGGAGAATGACATTATGGGCGGATTCTCCTTGATTGGAGGTTTTTCGCGATAGCGGTTACGCTTCAAGAGATAAGTATCGACTTTATGTTGGATTAAAATCTATGATTATGTGTTGTCTATATTACATGTAAGTGATCCTGGCTATTTGCTTCCATTGTTCATATTTGCTTCCGCCGTTCAAGAATCTCTTTGAAGTTTTGTGTTTCTAATTGAGTTTTATTGCTGTCTCGACGCCGATTGTAATCGTGGCATTACTCTGTTGGTGTAACTATTGGAACTCTCATTAAAGGAAAGCATATTTCAGATTGAGGCGAGGTTTTTGTCGATTCTGAACTTTCTGTTTGAAGAATTGTTTCAGGTCAGTCTCGCCCCCCAGTTTTTCTTGCTTCGTTTTGGTATGATTAAATGGACGCCTTGATGCTTGGCTGATTAAAATTGTGTGAAACGCCAATGATATATTTGCATCTGAATTTCACAAGTTCTGTGCCCTTGATTTGTTTCCTTCCAGCATTATAAATTGGTAATTGCCGAAGTATTTCA
Source organism: Nicotiana benthamiana (assembly GCA_034376525.1). Classification (NCBI taxonomy): domain Eukaryota; kingdom Viridiplantae; phylum Streptophyta; class Magnoliopsida; order Solanales; family Solanaceae; genus Nicotiana; species Nicotiana benthamiana. The sequence goes on from CM067332.1 coordinate 74,006,483, forward strand.
TCGCATTCGACTGTTAAGCTGTTGGGCTGTATAACTGCTGCTGTAAAATATGCTTAACTGAACATAATTGATTTGAATCGGTTTTTAGTGAATTCTCATCTCTCTGTTGTTTGTGAGTAAGTATTAAAGTGCGTTATGATTTCCTTTAGACTTTATCTGCTTGATTTTGTGCTATTGGCTGAAGTTTGGATTATTATGTTCAAATCAAATCCCGTGTTAGCTCGCTATTTGAATTTGGATGTCATGACTACCATGTTTTGAGTAAATGAAGTCGTATTTTAATTCGGACTTGGCTTGGAAACAAATAGCTCATTTTTTTGCTTATTTTGTGAAATGAGGAACAACTCTGTAGCTGCAATTGAAATGTGTTATTTACTACAGAGTATTGAAGAATTGTTTTGTTGGCATTAATGTCTGTTCTAAAAACGCTCTTGATTGATGTTGTTGGCTTATTTCTTGTCTTGGATGGTATTAGTATTTCGATTGCAGAAGACACCATCTGAATAATAAGAACAAAAGTTATATATAATTGAAAGATTTATATATAAGTCGGTACTGCTAGCTTCCTTGGAGTTGCAGATGATCTTATAAGCCATTTTGCATTTAAAGCATTTGATGCATGTGCAAACCCGTAACGGGGTCTTGCTTCTTTAACTATGACTGAGATTGACTGCTTGCAAAAGTTTTAAGTATTCGAGAACCAGCAGGTAAGAGAAACAATCTTTTAGTATTACCTCTACTGTATCTTCTAACTATGTTTTTGCCTTTTAGGTTCTTTTCCTTATGCTATATGGTTAAGCCCGGAACACCTATTATATCTTTTATGATGGTTCACTACGAGAAGCAAAACCTCATCACATCTTTTGTATGTTATACATTCTGTTGTCATAAAAGATAAAAGATATTTTTTTTATAATGACCACACTAAAACTATTATGTTTAATTGATTCATGTACCACACATACGATATTCAAAAAGAAGAAATATTACTCTCATTTAAGTATGTGTAAGGCAGATGTTACTACAATTTCTGATAGTAGTAAATTGATTGAAGGCTCCTGAAGAGCAACTATAACTCTACCTAAAGGAATAATATTTTAGAGAATGCAATGTTCTCCTCCAAGTCTAAAAGGAACTTGTTGAGTTTTAAAGATATCATTCAAAATGGATATCATATTGAGACAATAGATGAGAATAATCTTGAATTCTTCATGAAAACGAGGCTGCCCATTTCGGTTTGGGTTCACGCCATTTTGCATGCAGCAATACTAATTCGTCGGCTGCCCACTTCGGTTTGGGGTCACGCCATTTTGCATGCAGCAATGCTAGTTCGTCGGCTGCCCACTTTGGTTTGGGGTCACGCCATTTTACATACAGCAATGCTAGTTCGTCTCTGACTGACGAATTGACACAAATATTCCCCGTTGCAATTGGTTTTGGGTCATGGACCCAATATATCCCATTTAAGAATCTTTGGATGCGCAGTATATGTGCCTGTAGCACCGCCATCCCGCACCAAAATGGGTCTGCAAAGAAGGTTAGGAATATATGTTGAGGTTGAATCGCCCTCCATTATTCGCTACCTCGAAACATTGACAGGAGATTTGTTCACTGCACGATTTGCAGACTGTCAATTTGATGAGACACTTTTCCCAAAATTAGGGGGAGAAGTTGGTGAAACCAAACGGGAAATTTTGTGGAAAAATGCATCATTATCTCATCTTGATCCACATACCTCTATTTGTGAAAGAGGCACAAAAAATTATCCATTTGCAAAGAATAGCAAATCAAATGCCTGACGCATTTATAGATTTGAAAAGGATAACAAAATCACATATCCTCGAAGTGAATGTGACAACATCTGATACATATTCATTATTGGAAGAATATGAACATGAAATTGGTATTAAATATACCACACTCACCCCTAGAAGGAGGTTTGAGATGATATATGGCATAAATGATCGGTGGTCACGTACCTACTGTACGCCAAAGTATTTTGGAAATATGATTATTAAAGGACAACGATAATGCAAGAAACATATCTTGCATATAAGTTTGACATGACCATAATGGTATAACTTTCTCTTTAAGAAAGATATTCACCACATGGATGTTGATGAATCTGTGGTAGTACAAAATTAATTGAGAGCTCTAGAAGAGCCAATTATTACTATGTTGGAGAAACACAATTGAGTATTGTGCTGTAGTAAGTCTCAAAGAAACTTATTCAGTTTCCAAAGTACACGCGAAAGCGATTGATTATATTGAGACTATAAATAAAGGAAGGATTTGATATCTCCTATTACTACAACTTGTAGCGGGGTAATTTGTATATGAAAAGCTACCCGCTTCATTCTCCAGTTTGTACTACACAAACAAAAGAATGCCACAATAAAGTGGACATCTATTGGTATAAAAACCCATGTCATAATAAACCTGAAGTTTATTGATAAGTGCACATGTCATGGTGTAAATTTGAAGTTTACCAATATTGATAATTTATTCAGTTGGCATTCGTGTTAGCCATCTCATTTTAAGTATGATGTGCAAATTCACATAGGTGAATATCAAAGAACTAGAAAGTTCTTTACGAATTCTCTTGTATCACTTGTTCTCATTAATGAACTGACCAACTAAAGAGTTCGGGTTGAAACCCATAAATTCTGGAAATATCAAAGGTGAATATGGGCCCATTCACCTGCCATGTATACCACATATGATGCATCTATGATATGGTTACATGCGCAATTGTTATTAACCCGCAGCCTGGCCGGTACTTGCGAGGTAAATTGCTCAGTAATCTAACTTCGAGCATAATTTCCAGATTTTCTACTCAAGATAGTTCATCTTGATAAGTTGGTTTATATCAAAGTTGGTTTAGCAAGATAATTATTGAGTGCTTCCACTTAATAGCTAAACTGTTTCTTATGAGAACAAAGTTATATATATCAGTTTGATATACGTTGTATACGAGAGTATATTATATTCTCCCCTCACAAGTGGTTCAGAGTCAGGAACCAAATAATTTCATCTTATTATTAATGTGCTGTGTATATTGACATAATAATGCACAAAGATGATTTTCCAAAGTTGAGGAAACAAGTTAGCTTTACTAATATGAGGGGGAGACATGATAAACACTTGAGAAAAGGTTACATGGGATGAATTATCATTTGTATATGTAAATCCCCGAATATCATGATATGAACCTGAAGTTCATAAAAGGGATAATTCAATTGCAACATATTGCAAAGCATGCTATACGCATTTGCTGACCCAAAGAAAGTAACTAAATGGAAGAGATACAATTCAAGAAGAATTGATTCCATATGAAAGACATGTAGTTTTGAACCTATAGTTCAAATGCTTGAAAGTATAAAGTCAAAGGTATGTATAATCAGTTTTCGATATCTTATTTGTCTAGCATGACATGGAAAACTTGATATGCATCTAAAGTCTATTATATGGCTTATATGACTTAACTTGAAAGATTTAAGTTGCTTGAAGCATATGCAATTCGTGGTCCTGAAGTACCACATCCTAAGTGCAATTTGTGTACATATGTATCTTGCTATAACTATAAGCATGATGGCATTGAGAATACATCTATGAAGATATTGAAGAGTTATTCCACGACATTATATGAAGATGTTCATATCTATCAAGAATGATGATTTCAAGGTGCGGAATATTTATTCAAGTCAATATGGTTGATTTGTCAAACGTCTACCAAAGATCGTTTTGAAGATGATGCACAAGATTGGAATGCAAATGCTCAAGGATATAAATTGATGTACTCATTAGGGGGAGTTAATGCGCGTTGCACTCTTTTTCCCTTACAAGGTTTTGTCCCAATTGGGTTTTCCTTGCGAGGTTTTTAACGAGGCAACCAATAGGCGCATATTCAAACATGTGTACTCTTTTTCCTTTCTTTAATTTTTCCCATTGGGTTTTGGTTTTAAGGTTTTAACGAGGCACATTGTTGAATAGACATTCAAGGGGGAGTGTTATGAAATCTCCTATTTAAGGTGAATGTCTATAATTAGAGAGATTCTAGAGTTCTATTCTTGGTAGCTAAATCATCCCCCTCCCTATAAATAAAGGGGTCTTCTACCATTGTAAACCACTCCTAACATTCTCTAAGTATCAATAAGAAGAACTCTCTCTATTCTTCTCTCTATTACTCTTGTTATTGCATTATTGTTCTTGTCTTTAATATTATTTCATAACAAATAGGAAATATAGATATTTGACATAATTCCAATAAATAACTAAAAGATATAAAGATATATTTTAAGTGTTTATGTAGTTAATTTCAATAGAAACTAAAAGTCATCGGGCATGCACTTTCATTCTCTTTCTCAATTAACATTCAGTTTTTAGAATCCAAACGTGTGATGGTTGTAGTGTGGATTCCAACAATTTTAAAGTTATTTTCAGAAATAGAGAATGATCGTGGACAAATAGTTTGATTCGATCAATAGTAAAGTAACTCTAATGATGTTGTGGTGTTTGCAGCAGTAGTCTATACCATTTGGATGGAAAGAAACAATATAAGATTTCAATAATTAAACAGAAACAGTCAAGATCGAACAAAGGAGATTACAATTCAAGTGCATATTGATGGAATGAAAATCTCTAAATGGAATCTCATTCTGCAGACTATGAATCACTATCCTTTATGCGATTAACAATTTTCTTTCGTCTGTAATAGAAGCCTAGTTTAACAATCATAGTTGTAGCGTTTACTATTTTGATTTTAATTTTGAGAACTGTTCTAGAATCCAAATGAACAGCTGATGTAACTTGCCAATGGTTGAAATAAAATTTCATTTGGCAAAAAAAAGGAAGTTAAAATATTATGAATGTACATAAGAATAAGAAGAATTGATACCAAGCTACACATCAATGTATTTTATGGGAATAATATTTTGAAGTATGAATCTACTTACATCGGCTGAGTTAAATGTCAATCGTGTTACTTTGCTGTTGATTGTCAATATATATATATATATTATATATCCTATTTGGTATTATCCTATTAATTATACTTGCATAAATATAACTAAAGACATAATTGCCCCTCCAAATACTTTGTATATATATTTTTTGTATATTTTTATATTGTAATATTTTAATTATTTTTTCCTTAGCATTCTACTATAATCAAAATAGTATAAAATTTAATACTACCATATGATTTTGAATTCATTCAAAGTATAGACTAATTTTGTTTATTTGTTACAAATCTTCCAATTTTGTGACAATTGGTATGTTGTATTGTATGTCATACCAATAAAATTTTCTTCTCTTTCAATTTCAATATTTTAATTAGTTTTCTATTTTAATTTTGCTCTTATGTAAAAGAAGTTGACCTTAAAGAGAGTAAAGAATGTGAAGGGTAATAAAATTATTGCAATAAAAGTAGTATATAAAGTTAAAGAATATAACGAGTATCTTTATATACAATTATTTTTTTTTTAAAATTATGTAATGATATACACCAAATCAAATAATGATTAGAAAATGATGTCACCATTACTAATATACCATATTCATTACTATTTTTATATTTCCTATCAAGCAAACCCTAAAAGTAGTAAATTGTGTGACTTAGATTGATAGAAATTGATGTTACTGTGAGAGGTAATTATGTTGGGATAACAATATAATATATTTTTTTATAATTTAAATTAAGATATTAATAAATATTTTTTAGCTATTACTGTATAGATGTAAGGATATAATATTTGAGTTTTTGCCAATAGTCATTTATTTATGAATATAAAATTTATAAAATTTTAAGGAATTACAATAATATCCGCACATCGTATAGGTATCAATACTAGTAATAAAAAATGCTACTTCCAAAGTGAGTTTTCATTAAATCTTTCTTTTGTGTAACACAATCTCCGCTAGTTCTAATAGTTAAGCTAACTAAGATAAAGGAAATGCTCTTTTTTAAAATAAGTTTGAAGGACCAAAACTACTTAGGAGTTATTTAACATATTACTTTTAATCTTATCTCGGACATAAGAGATTATTATCTTTTTTCTTCTCAACTAAATACTCATTTTGGGGGTGTTGGTACGAAGAAAAATATTTTTTTATTTTCACTGTTTAATTGTACAAAATTATTTTAAAAATAATTTTCTAGATATCATATTTTCGTAAAAATTGAAAGAAAATAATTTCCAAAAACTCCACCTACCCTTACATCTAACCCACCCCTCTCTCCCTTCTCTCCCCTACCCTACCTCTCCCGCCCCCGCTGCCAAAAGGCTTTTTTCAGATTTTACATTTTTTTTCTTTTCCGTCACCACCATGTTGCTAACCCCCTAAAACAAATTTATTTTTTTACCTTTTTTTTTTGTATTTTTCAATTTCTTGTTTTTTCGTTTTTTCTGTACTACCCACCTATCTCAGCCCCGTCAATGTATAAAATATGTTTTTTCTTTAATTTTTAGTTTACAAATTTGATATTTTATGAGTTTTAAAGTGATGAATTCGAAGGTTTATGTGTTTGGAAGTTTGCTACTATAGAAATTATAAAGTTTTGGGATTCGAAAGTTTAGCGGTTTAAAAATTTATGTAATTTATGTGTGTGAAAGGTTATTAGTTCGAAAGTTTATGACTTCATATTTATTGTATTTAAATTATTTATGAATATACTTTAAAAATTATTTTAATTAATTTGCGTATTAAACATCGAAAAATAACGATGAAAACCAAACACAACCTTTAATATGTAAGGTAAAAAGAAAAAAAATGCAATTGGATACTGTATACGGTAAAATTTGGACAATATCGGTAAATATGTTATCGTACATGTTGGTCACAAGATAATCTCAGCCGTTTATCTCTTGTCTCGCGGTTCGCTCCGTCTCTTGACCCGCCTCATAAATGGGTAAAAATGCTGTAACCGATGCTACACGAACTCCAATATTTTATTTTCATCTACTATTGAGTTAAGCTCCCAGTCTGAATTTCTCCGGCGAATTCTCCGATCAGTTTCGCCGCATCTAAAGGTCAGCATCCATTCCTCTCTCCCGCCGGTAAAGTATGTGCATGCACAATTAATTTTCTAAACCTTCATGCATTTGAATATGAAAAAAATCTGTTGGTTAATGCCTATGTAACTATTAAAATTGAAATGGTTTATTAGACTTCTACGGAGGCGGAGGTGGTGTAAAATTTAGGCGTTTGTTAATTGATGGATTATGAGATTTGTTGTTGAATATTGGCGAATTAAGTACTTAATTACTGCTTATTTCCAGTTAAATTGTACACTGACTCCCAGTAGCTCTTTTTTCTTGAACTGTTCTTTTTTCTCTCCCTCTCTCTCTTTTTTTTTTTTGTGTCTCTGTGTGTGGGGGGGGTGGGGGGGACACTAGGTGGTTTCTTTCCATTTTCCTAAGCCTGGATAGATAGAGTTATCCGATACCTCTCCTAGTAGGAGATAGCACGTACCTGGTGGAATAGTCGAGGCGTGATAAGCTGGTTCCCATGGCTGTCATAAAAAAAGAAAAAAGAATATATGAGTGGAGAAGAAAAAGGTTTTTTGGAGTATTAAAATAATGATGAAGGCCATTGCACCGGCTTGATATTTTGGTATTATTACAAAAACAACAACAACAACAACAAATTCAGTAGTTTCTCACAAGTGGGATTTGAGGAGGGTAAGATGTATCCAACCTTACCCCTACTCCTGGAAAGGTAGAGAGACGGTTTTCGATAGACCTTTAGCTAGAGAACAACTAAAAACAAAATAGATAATTGCAACAAGTAGGAATAACAACAAAAGATCAAATCCAAAAATGCAGTCAAACTCTAGGTAGTAATAGCCAGCTATGAATAAAAGATATCATATTAACACTAATGCTAGCGAAGTGAGTAAGACAAAGAGAAATACTCGACTACCTATGAACCTTCTACCCTAATCTTTGACCTCCACACCTTCCTGTCTAGGTCCTCCAGCTGCACCATGTCCCGCCTAATAACCTGTCACGACCTGGATTTTCAACCCCCGGGAGTCGTGATGGCGCCTACTCGTAGAAGCTAGGCAAGCCACGATCATAGAAATCATTAACTCTCTTTGTTTTAAATTCCTTTTTAACCAATAAAAATTAACACGGAATAAACAATTAAATAATAGCGGAATATAAAATTTAGCGGAAGTCTTAAATAAAATATAAAACCAAAATATCCTGAAGACCAACGCATGCCTCTAACTAGAACCTGGTGTCACAACATCCACGGACTCTCTAAGATTACTACAAATAAGTGTTTGAAAGACAAGGACATAGTTTGTCTCGAGTACAAATGACAATAGAACGTAAAAACTGGTAGAAGAGACGCTGGGCCTGCGGACGCCAGCAGGGCTACCTCGGAGTCTCGGACTGAAGGCCAGCTCCTGATCTGCTGCTAATGTCCAAATGCTGCTCCGGGATCTGCACACAGTGTAGAGTGTAGTATCAGCACGACCGACCCCATGTGTTGGTTAGTGATTAGCCTAACCTCGGCGAAGTAGTGACGAGGCTAGGACCAGACTACCCAAATAAAATTATGCAATTCAAATATATATATATATATATGCAGCTAAAAAGAAATACAGGAATTAACCAGTTAATGTGGGAGGGAAAAACATGCTATGGGGGAGGTAACAGTTTCGAATAGAAAACATCAAGTAAGGAAAGAAACAACATAACTAGAATACCAACAAGAATCAGAAATCAAAGAATTTGTACGGCATCACCCTTCGTGCTTTTACTCTCGTCCTCACCAAAACAATACTTTATAATAAATGTGTGCACGGCATCACCCTTCGTGTTTTTACTCTCGTCCCCACCAAAACAATATTTTATAATTAAAGTATGCACGACATTACCCTTCGTGCGTTTACTCTCTTTCATCACATATAATTAATAGAATCGGCACGGAATGGTACATCGTGCGGCACAGCATCAGCCTTCATGCTTTACACTCTTTCCTCACAATAACAAACAATGCACGGCATCACCATTCGTGCTTTAATACTCTTCCTCACCCAAAAAATAATCACAAACAAAGGGGCAAGGGAATAAGCAAAATAATAATAAAAATCTCGGCAAGGGAACACAGTTAAACAATTAAATTCCGGCAAGGGTACAACATCAATAATCTCAACACTCTGGCAAGGGAGATAATCAACAAAGCAACAATATCCCGGCAAGGGAACAATTTAATAACTCTTTCTTTCTTTCACTTTTATTTCATAACTCACTTTACCACTTGAGTTAACCCTCCAAAGGGTTCAATCATCTCATATACTTTCACAATTTGTAATATAACTTGAGCCAATGCTCCTCGATGTTCAAAGGCCACAGTTTCCTTCCACAAGCTTTTCACAGCAAATAGGAATCATCACTAAGGCATAAAAGATACACCGAAATCAAAATATTTACAATTTCAAGACTCACGGTCATGCTAGACACTAACGTATAGATACTCGTCTCCATGCCTATACATCGTACTCAACAATTATTACATAGCAAATAGGACTCAACTCCTAATCCCTCAAGCTAAGGTTAGACAAACACTTACCTCGATGCCTTGAACACAATTCAAGTCTCAATTATAGCTTTATCCCTTGATTCCACCGCCAATTTGTTCGTATCTAATCACAAATTACTTAATTACATCAATAAACGCTAAATGAATCAACCACAATGCATGAAAATGAGTTTTTCAAAGTTTTACCCAAAAAGTCAAAGATCGCCACCGGGCCCACGTGGTCAAAACCCGAAGTTCGAACCAAAACCCGATTACTCATTCTCTCACGAACTCAAATATATAATTTTTTTTGAAATTGTATCTCAAATTAAGGTCCAAATTCCCAATTTTTGAAAAACCTAGGTTTTACCAAAAACACCAAATTTTCCCCCTGAAAATCTTTGAGTTTAAGTTGAAAACATGTTAAATGATGTTAATGATTGAAGAAAATGAGTAAAAACTAACTTACAATCGATTTGGAAGAAGACTTGTTCTTGGAAAATTGTTTAAGTGTGTTTGTGTTTGAGAAAATATGAAAAATGAGGTTTAAAATCGGCTAAGTATAAAATTGCAGGTCTCAGTTATGGGAAATTTTTAAGTTCAAAAATGCACCCGTGGCCTATCCAAAACTCACCCGAGCCCTCGGAGCTCCAAACCGAATATACACCGAACCTCAAAAACATCATATAGACTTACTCGCGCGATCAAATTGCCAAAATAACATCATAAACATCGGATTAAACCTCAAAATCCGTGAAGTCTTTCAAACTTCATAAAATATCTAATTTTCTAATTTAGGTCCGAATCATGTCAAACGATACCCGTTTTTCACCAAATTTCACAAAAACGTCTTAAATCATATATAAGACCTGTACCGGGCGCCGAAACCAAAATACGAGTCCGATACCATCAGGCATCAGGTTCTTATCAAATTTCATTTCAAAACCTTATAAACAATTTCAAAAAATAATTTATTTCAAAAATTTATTTATCGGGCTTGAGTCCCCGGAATTCGATTCCAGAAATATGTTCTGGGTCCGGGTCCGTTTACCCAGAACGTTCACCAAGGTCAAATTAATTCATTTTATAGTCAAAACTTACCATTTTTCACACAGTTTCTCATTTGAGCTTTCCAACTACGCGTCCAGACTGCGCACGCAAATCGAGGTGACTCTAAATGAAGTTTTCAAGGCCTGAGTCATAGAATTTAATTCAAAACAAGTGATGACCCAACCGTTTGGGTCATCACATAACCGCTCCCTAAGACTTCTTAGGCCTACCTCTATCCTTCTTGCTGCCCACCGAGACTAACTGCTCGCACCTTCTAACTAGAGCTTCTATTCTTCTCCTCTTAACATGCCCGAACCATCTTAACCTCGTCTCCCGCATCTTATCCTCCACAGGGGTCACTCCTACTTTTTCCCGAATAACTCCCTCCATTTCTAATCTTATCCAACTGGGTATGCTCCCACATCCACCTCAACATCCTCATCTCAGCTACTCTTAGCTTCTGGGTATGAGAATTTTTGACTGACCAACACTGTGCTCCATACAACATAGTCGGTCTAACTACAACCTTGTAGAACTTACCTTTAAGTCTCAGCGGTACATTCTTATCACACAAGACTTCCGGACTATAATAATAATAATAATATTTTTGATATTATTATTATTATTATTGTTGTTGTTGTTGTTCTTGTTATTTTGTTTTGTTTGTATAACGCTGATGTCTGGCCCAACTTGCGTGCATCTGGTATTATTGCCATGTTGAAAAGCTTTAGGATTTTCAAGAGAAGATGTAACCCAACTTAAAAAGGTTAAAACTTTCTTTGTAACTAGTATTTGGGTTTTTATTACTTGACCCATACAAGATGAAAGTCTCAGCAATGGTTATCAGACGGGAGTCTGCCTATCAAGTGTTAGGTCTGCTACTTCATTGCATGTTACTACCTTTCAAACTCTCTGCCCATTTGACACTTTGTAAAAAGAAAACACTGCCCAAAGCTTTCCATTTTGCTTTATGAATCTGGGCTGCAGCATTTTCTTAGAGTACAACAAGGACTATGATTCAATCCTATGTAAGCTGAGCTACACTATATGAATACTCAGCGTTTGATTCGAATGACTCAGTTGTTTTTGGCTGCAGGATTGTTCGCTATTTCTTTACCCTTGAGTATCATTTATTCAATTTTACCTGCAAAAGGCATAAGGAAAGCACAGTTTTATGCGTTTGTTGTGGCACATAAGAGACAATTGTCTAACTTTGCTCCCTCCAGTTTCACATTAAAATGGTATACATATGAACATTTAAGATGTATGGTGCTATTCCATTGCTTGTGTCCTTAATCATTCTTTGTTTTATTCTAGTATGAGTTACCAGAATACTCAGATAGTGAAAATTCTTCGAAGCCCGAAGGTGTGGGTGGAATCACGCCTAAAGTTGAAGATCCATATTGTGAATTTCCATCTCTATACACACATATAAGGCCTACAGGGGTAAGGAAAGAAATAATGCATTTAGCTGATTTTTCCTCCTTGGTAATATTTTTGTTGCCATGTTTTATTCGAAGTTGACGCATATGCTGCCTTGGTAATATTGTTTTTAGCATCAGGTGGTAGCATTAATATTCATCACCTCTGTAATCATCTTATTTTTAATGCTAATGCATCTGTAGGACAATATTGCAAGCTCATCAGGCAGCAGTGTGAGATCATCTCTTCTGGCTATGGGTTTCAGTGCATCTGTTGTTGACAAAGCAATTAAGGAAAATGGTATGTAGTGGAAAACTAACTTCTGTTTTAATCTATTGTGAGATTGTGTTGGCAAGTTGTTTTGCTACCGAATTTTGGAGAAAAAATACCAAGGCTACCACCTTGAAGAAAAGAAAAAAGTAAAGAATACCAAGGGTTCCAACTCATAAATTTTCCTAAAAGTTTTGGTTGTTATTACAGTTGAGTAACGTAAGAAGGGATATTTTCTTTTCAATATAGGTGAAGACAACATTGACTTGTTATTGGAGACACTTGTTGCAAATTCTGTAAGTAACTATTTCTAATGTGTGGTACTTCTGTTTTTTCTTTGATGCTGCTCCTTTCTTGTGTTAAATAATGTGTTGATGCAACATGTTACTCCTCTTTATCTAACTGTCAAGCACCCTCAAGACCTTTTTTCTTCTTTCAACGTAAAACTTATTATCATACAAGTTTTCTATTCTTATTATATAAGTTTTTCTATTTGTTGTTTATTTCCAGAGAAAAGAATGAATGATAACTTAGTCTATCAAAGAATTTGGACGTATAAAACTTCTATTTCTAGGGTTTTCAGTGTCTGGTTAGGTAGCTATTAAGTGCCCCTCTAAAGATGTTTACTTGTGGTACTAATAAAGTGAGTACTACTTTCACAAAATGTCAGTAGTACTGTCTGTGTCTTAAATAATTTACTATGCTATTCATCTTTTTCTTTTTCAAATCATAAGCAGAAATATAGAATATGCTGGTCTATCTCCTTAATCGAATGTCTATCTTTCCCTTTCAGTTTTCCCCAAAATGCTGTGCATACATTAAAAGGTCAGACATATATATGCTATAAAAGTTACAAGAGGCCACTTTTGGTCTTCTCATTTTTGTTCTTTAAAAACAAAAAGAAGTATTTATAACAATAAAAAAAACAAAAAATAGAAAGGTATTTCTCTGGTCCCACATGTTCACCAAGCAAATAAATGATTTGCTTCATTTTTTCTCTTAGAAACAGCAATGAAGTCAAATTTAGCTTTGCTCCTGCTATTTTCTATAATATTTATGCTTTCAAGTTATTTGCTTTTTGGTATTATTTTGTGGTACATTTGAAATGTAAGATGGCAAATAAGAGGATTATAAGTAAAATCATCTGTGAATACAGATTTTTTGCTTCCAGTTATGGCACATTTGGGTCCTTCCCGGAGGGTCTTTATACCATTTTTTTCTCATGTTTTCATAGGACAGCTTCTGCTTCAAATAGTTGGTTAATTTTCTTGAGTTTATTTGATTTCCTCTATTCAAGTTTATTTCCTGTTAGATTTGATATTAGAAACAAAGTAGATTTGTTGCGTTCTATGAAAATATAGTTCACTTCACAAATTGTGCTAATGATGGATGTAAAACATTGTGCCGCTCAGTTGTATATTATTCCTTATGCCATCATTTGTATAATGATCATCAGAAATAACCAGAACTGATGTTGTTGATGTGTTTAAATAGGATCCTCCTAGAGCAGAATCGTCAGATTCTCTGGATAGCTTGTTTGGTGATGATGAGGACACAAACAGTTCTGCCAAGTATGACGGAGATGTACATATAAAAGAGGTGAAGTAATATGGTTCTATGTGATGTGAGTTACGTTCATCTATAAATGTTGGTTACTCCTTACTAGTATAAGAATTAACTAGTAAACTTTCTAATACAATTGTGGAGTTTGGTTTGGATAAATGGATAGTCCTCTTGACATGGATGCTTTTATACCAAGAGGTTCACAGCTTAAAAGTAATTAGGTTGGAAAATTTGTTGAAGCTATAAAGGCAAACAGATGCAATTTTTGCTACTGTATACGTCATTTTAATCATTTTTGTAGACTGGAGAGGAAGTTTCATATACAATCTAAGATGGATAGAAGAGAGAATCCAGCTAGGAAAAGAACTACGTTGTTACAAGAGGTGGTTCGTGCCAGTGAAAGCAGCAATGAAAGAGAAGACTGTTCCTTTATTTAAAACTATTTCTTTTAATGAAGTTATATTGCTCCACTAAAAAAAGAAGTGGTTGGCCTTTCACAACGTGGTGTATAGAACAAAAAGCCTTTTGGTACAAGAATGGGCTGTTCACTTTAATGATAAATTGGTCAAGCTATCGTGGTTTCAATAGCAATGTGTACCCCAACTTTTCACACTGATGCATATTAGATGTAGAATAATGAATAATCTATGTACTTCATGTTCATATTGCTTTTCAGTCTTAATGCCATTTTTAGGAATAAAATCCCATGCAATGAAAACTGTGGGTAATATGCTTTCAAGCTCTAAGTATATGTGTTTTTACATAATATTAAAATTAAGAAAGATAAAGAGGATATGCGACTTGGGTTATCTCCACCTTTTTCTGTTGCAGGAGCCTGATCCTTGTGGTGGAGTACATGATGACAAGAGAGCATCTTTATTAGCAATGAGTTTCTCTTTGGACGAAGTCGAATTTGCAATCGGTAAACTTGGTATGTGAAATAGCTGTAGCTTTTTTGTGTTTTTCAAAAATTCTCTAGGATTTTTCTTGTGGTATTATGGTTCTTCTCATCTCTTAAGCAGAATCCTCCCAATCATGCTGTTTAGCTGATAGCCAATTCTTAGCTTGCGTCCGTTAAGCAGAATCCTCCTAATCATGCTATCTTTGTTGTCTGTTTCTTTTTGCTTTAAATAGGCAATCATTTAAACTAAGTACTCCTCATCTTGCATGCAGGTGAATCTGCACCTGTCAACGAACTAGTGAATCTAATCTTTGCTGCTCGAATCGCTCAAAATTGTAAAAAAGATGACGGCGATGATTCTGTTGTTGAGATTAAAGAATGGATCAAGGTTAGTGATTTAACGGATTACTCAATCTAGCTGTAGATCTACCAAAGAGATGCATTTGAATAATCATATAGCTCACCTTATGGAAAAATGATCCTTTGAATCAACTGTCTTTAAAAATTATTATAGGAGGCTTTTTGACATGTACCTGGAGCAAAGATTGCACTTGCAAATATTTAATTGCTTCATATAACTGTTTTATACTCCTTTCCTTCTTCTGACTTGAATGTGATTTAAGAATGAAATATTTGCTATAACTAACCTGCTCCATATTATATGAGCCCAAATGTCTTATTTCCTACCATTGATCAAGTGGCATGTGCTATTAATATCAACTTTGTTGTCTAGGAATGCAGCACCGAGGCTATGTTTAAGATCATGGAGAAGACATTAAAATTGCTTGAAATGGGTTTCTCTGAGAATGAAGTTTCTGCAGTTATTGAGAAGTATGGTGAGCAAATTACCTCTTTGCTAGTGTCTATTCCACCAGTAACTTTTTGCTTCTTGAAATCGTAGTGTTTCTACTGCAGCCTTTCTTATTTGGTAAATTATTTCCTCACTGTCTTTAAGCTCTCTTTTTCAGCCAGGGTTTTAAACAGATGTTTCATTTAGCTTTCATATTCTGCCTTTTAGGTTCTGAAGTTCCTCTTGAAGAGCTTGCAAATTCAATTATAGATCCTAGCAGTGGAAGAATGGACAAGGTAATGTCTCCTTTTTTCTTTTCGTAGTGCCATAAAACTTGCAATTATGGTATTTCTTATTTGTTGATCCCATAGCTTGCTTCAATTGGTTTGGGACCAAAAATAGGACAATGATGGAGCGAAGAGGTTTCAAGCAATTGTGACAACCATCTTATAGCCTTTCCTAAGTGAAACTCCCTGATGGTGTGGTTGCAGCTGTAGTTCACCATTAGCTATTATGGAATTCTTGGGGATGATTATTCTTCATTATTACTACGAAGCATTATGCTAGAATTGATACCTGGGGTACCGTTTTGCTCATCAAAGATGTCAACTATTAACATGCTCTGGTCCTTTTTCTCTAGTGTGATCTCTGATGCTTAAAGTTGTGTAGACTCTAGTACAACTGGATTAATTTAGATAAACTATTGTATTTTTTTCAAATGACATATAGAGGTTCTCCTATTTTTGTTATGATACTATTTGTTTATCTGAGATCTTATTTCCTTATAAGTGTGCTTCCGTTTGAGAATACTGTTGAACTTTATTTTGTTTTTTTTTACTTGTTTGCAGCATCTCTTAAACTCTCTTGGCAGGAATGGTTCAATTGGATTTCATCCACTAGCTGTTAAGAAAGAGGAATGTGATGTGGATACCTCTGAATCTAGAGGCCTTAACCTACTGGAAAAGCTTAAAGGGAAACGGCCAAAGGAGAACTATATTGATGAGATAAACACCTTAAAAAGACCGAAACCAGAGTATGATGAAGCCTTTGGCAGTTCTCTTGGCCCTGCATGGCAAGAAATGACCAGTAGAAACTTAGGGCCATTCAATACCATGAGGACTCCGGTTTCTCAAAGAGCAATTCACCAAAGATCAAGAGTGCTGGATTGCCAAGAGACACCGAAATTGTCTATGCCCAAATCATGCAGGACCCTTGATAAGGAAGCGGCTAAAGCTCCCTATTTCTTTTATGGGAATGTAATGAACTTATCTTATGACTCTTGGGTAAGAATCTCTCAGTTTTTGCATGCCATTGAGCCAGAATTTGTTAATACTCAACTTTTCTCAGCTTTGAGTCGTAAAGAAGGTTATGTACATAATCTTCCTACTGAAAAGCGATTTCACATTTTTCCAAAACCACCAATGACGATTCAACAAATAGTTCCTAATAGCAAAAAATGGTGGCCATCATGGGATACCAGGCAACACTTGAGCTGCATCAATTCTGAGACATATTGTGTATCTCAGCTATGTGATAGGCTTGAAAGAACAGTTAGTGATTCCCAGGGGTTTCCTGCGGTTGACAGACAAAGAGATATCCTCCACCATTGCCAGATATTGAATCTAGTGTGGGTTGGCCGCTACAAATTGGCACCTGTAGCACCAGAACAAATAGAACGCATTCTTGGCTACCCAGAAAATCACACCCGAAATGCTGGGTTTAGCCTGATGGAAAGACTTCTGTCACTGAAACATTGCTTCCAGATAGATACATTGGCTTATCATCTCTCTGTATTGAAGTCTCTGTACCCTGGAGGATTGGTGGTTTTGTCCATCTTTACTGGAACTGGTGGAGCTGAAATTGCATTGCATCGCCTCGGAATTCACTTAAAGGTTGTTGTCTCCGTAGAGGCTTCTGATAAAAACCGGAGAATTCTCAAGCAATGGTGGAGTAGTTCGGGACAAACAGGAGAACTTGTGCAGATTGAAGACATTCAGAAGTTGACCAGTAACAAGGTAGAGGTCTTGATAAAGAAGTTTGGTGGTTTTGATTTCATCGTATGCCAGAGTCCATGTACATACTCTTCTAAAGGTAATTTATTTGCAGATACTGATAGTCATGCAAGTTTAGATTTCATGTTGTTTCACGAGTTTGTGCGTGTCCTGCAACGTGTAAGAAATGCAATGGGACGAAACTAACAAGTACCTTAGCTTTATTGTGTAGGGACAATTGACTGAACTTAATAGTATGTTGTCCTAGTTTATGACTCCAAAGTTCTAATATATGAAGCTTAAATGGAGAAGGGTTGCCTATTACATTACTTAGTTTTCAGATTATCTATTTTTGTAGTTATCGTTCACGTTATTATATTGCATTCGTGGATTTCTTCAACGGAGTTGACAAAGGCATCTTGAGGAGACATCTTTATAACACCTTTGTTTAGGCCGTGCACCAAAGCAAGGAGTGTGACATGTATCTTTATCTAAGATTTATTACTTTAACAGTGGTTATGCGATCTGTATTTTTACCTCTAACTTATCGCATAGTTATGGTGTATTAGCATAAGGTTTCTCTCAGAAATGGAGGACGTGATGCATTTGTCACGACCCAAATTTTTCACCCTCGGGAGTGGTGATGGCGCCTACTCGTAGAAGTTAGGTAAGTCGTGGATTTAGAAATCATTAACTCTTTTATTTTAAAACTCCTTGCAAATTACGGTAACAAGTGATAAACATGTAAATAACAACAACATATGAATTTAGCAGAATTTAGCGGAAGTCGTAAGTAAATATAAATCCAAAATATCTCGAAGACTAACACATGCCTCTAACCAGAATCTGGTGTCACAATATCCACCGACTACTAAGAGTACTACATACAACAGTTTGAAGGAAAGCTAACATTGTTTGTCTCGAATATATGAGATAACAAGATATAAAATAAGATAAAAGATACGTCGGGCCTGCAGACGCCTGCAAGGCTAACTCTCGGTAGACTGAAGGCTGGCTATCGAGCTACTGCTGATGAACAAAGATTGCTCCGGTATCTGCACAGAGTGCAAAGTGTAGTATCAGCATAACCGACTTCATGTGCTGGTAAGTGCCTGGCCGGCGAGGTAGTGACGAGGCTAGGACCAGACTCCGTATAAACCCGTGTAGTTACATGTATATACAAAGGAAAAATAGACTGGAACAATAATTAAAGTTGGGAAGGGGAAAGATGCTTCACGAGATGACAGATAAGAATAGAATCTCAAGAGAATTATAAGGAAGACCAAAATTTGACTTCTAATATAGATAAGGAGAATAAAGACAGGTTTTACTTTCCGTTCATATCTTGTTGCAGACATGCAACCCAATTCCATTTCTTATATATCGTGGTAGACTTACCATATCTGACTCTGACTCCCAGGTCGATGCCTCTAGGGGCTGACCTCTCCACTAAACACGAACAAAAGGAAAACTCTTCAATCTCAACAGGCGAATTTGCCGGTCTAGAATAACTACCGCCTCCTCCTCATAAGACAAGTCCTTGTCCAACTGGACAGTGTTGAAATCTAACACGTGGGATGGATCGTCGTGATACTAAGCATGGACACATGAAACACTGGATACACGGCTGATAAGCTCGGCGGCAATGCAAGTCTATTAGCCACCTCTCCCACTCGATCAAGAATCTCAAATGGATCAATGAACATAAGGCAAAGCTTTTCCTTTTTCCCGAATCTCATCACGCCCTTCATAAGCGACATTCGAGACAATACCCGCTCACTGACCATGAAAGCCACATCTCGAACCTTGCGGTTTGCATAACTCTTTTTGCCTGGACTGAGCTGTACGGAGCCTATCCTGAATAATTCTGACCTTGTCCAAGGCCTTCTGAACCAGATCTGCACCCAACAACCGAGCCTCTCCTGGCTCAAACCATCTAACAGGAGACCGACACCGTCTACCATACAAAGCCTCATAAGGAGCCATCTGGATACTCGGCTGGTAGCTAGTGTTGTAGGCGAACTCCGCTAAAGTGAAAACTGATCCCATGAACCTCTAAAGTCAGTGACACAAGCTCGGAGCATATCCTCCAATATCTGAATAGTCTGTTCGGACTGTCTGTCCGTCTGGGGATGAAATGTTATGCTCAACTCAACCCTTATGCCCAACTCTCGTTGAACTGCTCTCAAAGAATGCGAGGTAAACTGTGTACCTCGGTCCAAAATGATAGACACGGCCACACCATGAAGGCAAACAGTCTCACGGATATAGATCTTAGCCAACCTTTCCGAAGAATAGGAGACTGCCACAAGAATGAAATGTGCTGACTTTGTCAGCCTATTAACAATGACCCATACTGCGTCGAACTTTTTCCAAGTCTGCGGGAGTCCAGTAACGAAATCCATAGTGATTCGCTCCCACTTCCACTCGGGAAGCTCAATCCTCTAAAATAAACTACCAGGCCTCTAATGCTCGTACTTGACCTGCTGAAATAAACTACGAGCCACATATGCTACGATATCCTTCTTCATTCTTCATCACCAATAATGCTGCCGCAAATCCTGATACATTTTTGCGGCGCCCGGATGAACAGAGTACCGGGAGCTATAAGCCTCCTCTAAAATCAAACTCGGAGTCCATCCATATTAGGCACACAAACTTGGCCCTGCAATCTCAAAACTCCATCATCTTCTAAGGTAACCTTCTTGGCACCTACGTGCTACACCGTGCCTTTAAGGACACACAAATGGGGATCATCATATTGTTGATCACGAATATGCTCTAATAATGAAAATGATAAATCGTGCAAGCTAACACTCGATTGGGCTCAGAACCTCATGAACTGATTGGCTAAAGCTTGAACGTCCAAAGCAAGCGGCCTCTCACCGATCGGAATGCAAGCAAGACTGCCCATACTAGCTGACTTCCTACTCAAAGTATCGACCACCACATTGGCCCTCATCGAATGATATAAAATGGTGATATCATAATCTTTCAACGACTCCAGCCACCACATCTGCCTCAAATTCAACTCTTTTTCTTAAACAAATATTGAAGACTCTTGTGATCCGTGAATACCTCACATGCCACGCCATACAAATACTGCATCCAAATCTTCAATGCGTGAACTATGGCTGCCAACTCTTAATCGTGAACTTGATAGTTCTTCTCATGAATCTTCAACTACCATAAGCATAGGCAATGACCTTGCCATCCTGCATCAATATGCACCGAGCCCAATACGAGAAGTATCGCAATAAACTGTATAAGGCCCTGAACCTTTGGGCAAAACCAACACCGGTGCCGTAGTCAGAGCTATCTTGAGCTTCTAAAAACTCGCCTCACACTCCTCCGACCACCTGAACTGGGCACCCTTCTTGGTCGACGTGGTCATCGGGGCTGCAATAGATGAAAACCCCTCCACGAACCGACGATAGTAGCCTGCCAATCCTAAGAAACTTCGAATCTCTGTAGCTGATGCTGGTCTAGGCTAGTTCTTGGCTGCCTTAATCTTCTTTTGATCAACTTGAATACCCTTTGATGATACAACATGACCCAGAAATGTAAACGAACTCAACCAGAACTCACACTTCGAGAAATTAACATATAACTGACTATCCCTCAGAGTCTGAAGAACCCCTCTAAAGGTGCTTCTCGTGCTCCTCCTAGCTGCGGTAATATATCAATATATCATCAATGAAGACTATCGCGAATGAATCCAAATAAAGCCTGAACACTCGGTTCATCAAATCCATAAAAGTTTCCAGGGCATTTGTCAACCCGAATGACATAACCAAGAACTCATAATGCCTGTACTGAGTGCGAAAAGCTATTTTAGGGACATCGGATGCCCTAATCCTTAACTGATGGTAGCCAGATCTCAAGTCAATCTTCGAAAATACCTTGGCACCTTGAATCTGATCGAACAAATCATCAATCCACGACAGCAAATACTTATTCTTAATTGTAACCTTATTCAATTGCCGGTAATCAATAAACATTCTCATTGACAAATCCTTCTTTTTAACGAACAACACCGGCGCACCCCAAGGCAAAACACGGGGTCTAATGAAACCCATCTCAGGAAAGTCTTGCAACTGCTCCTTCAACTCTTTCAACTCAGGCGGGGCCATACGATATAGCGGGATAGAAATAGGCTGAGTGCCCGAAGCCACATCAATGCAAAAGTCAATATCCTTGTCGGGCGGTAAACTCGGTATGCTGAAGCGAAAACATCAGAAAACTCACGAACAACGGGCACAGAATCAATAGAAAGGACCTCAACACTAGAATCACGAACATATGCCAAATAGGACAAACACCCCTTCTCGACCATACACCGAGCCCTTGCATACGAGATGACACTACGGGTAGAATGACCAAGAGTCCCTCTCCACTCTAAACGAGGCATACCCGATAAGGCTAAGGTCAATGTCTTGGCATGAAAGTCCAAGATAGCATGGTAAGGTGATAACCAGTCGTCCATCCCCAATATAACATCGAAATCGACCATGTCTAGAAGAATTAAATCTACACGATAGAATCGATCTATCACAATAGAATCACCCACCGGTGCAAACACATAAACGGGGACACTCAATGAATCACTAGGCTAACCAGATACGGTGCAAAATAATATGACACATACGAGTATGTAGACCCTGGATCAAATAATACTGAAGCACCTCTATCAAAAACCATAACAGTACCTATGAAAACCGCATCTGAAGCCTCAGCCTCGGGCCTGGGTGGAAGAGCATAATATCGGGCTAGGCCTCACTACCCTGAACTACATCCCTGGGATGACCTGCTGTTGGCTGGCCTCCACCTCTAGTGGTCTAAGCTCCACCTCTAGGACCTCTTCCTCCACCTCTAGCACCTCTACCCCCACCTCTAGCTAGCTGGGCGGTCTATTGAACACCTAGTG
This sequence comes from Nicotiana benthamiana, assembly GCA_034376525.1. Taxonomy (NCBI): domain Eukaryota; kingdom Viridiplantae; phylum Streptophyta; class Magnoliopsida; order Solanales; family Solanaceae; genus Nicotiana; species Nicotiana benthamiana. The sequence goes on from CM067332.1 coordinate 74,028,931, forward strand.
CCTGAACCATAGCACGGGAAATTTGATGCCAAGAGCTACTTGGTGTGCGAGGGCAATATCTAGCAATATGCCTTATGTCACCACAAGCAAAATAAGCTCTCGGCTGCTGGGGCTGGCGACCCTGGAAATTCTGAAGCGGTGGTGTACTGATAGGAGCTGGTGGCGCACTGAAGGACTGCTGATCAGAATGCTGCATCTGAGGACCACGACTACCTGAAGCACTATGAGAAACCTAAAGAGCTGACTGACAGGGCCTAGGAGGATGGCTTCTACCATAAGAATCTATACCTCCAGACAAAGTACCACTGAATCTCCTTGAATGATGGGGCCTCTTATTCGCTATATGACCACCCCATGTGATAGTACCATCTCAACTCTCCGTGCCACATTGGCCGCCTCCTAGAAGGATATCTCACTCCCAGTCTCTCTAGCCATCTAGAGATGTATCGGCTGAATAAATCCATCAATAAACCATCTCATTCTCTCACTCTCAATGGGAAGTATAATAAGGGCATGGAGCGCCAATTCTATGAATCTGGTCTCTTACTGGGTGACCGTCATGGATCTCTGCTAAAGGCGTTCGAACTGCCTCCGATAGGCCTCTCGCTGTGTAATAAGGAGAAATTTCTCCAGAAATAGTCGTGTGAACTACTCCCAAGTCAAAGATGGCGATCTGGCTGGTCTAGCCAAACAGAAATCCCTCCACCAGTGGCAGATCCAGATAAGTGAAATGTAGCAAAATCAACCCCATTGGTCTCAACAATACCCATGTTCCGAATAACCTCGTGACAGCTATCCAGATAATCCTGGGGATCCTCAGTAGATGCACCGCTAAAGGTAGTATTGAAGAGTTTGGTGAACCTGTCCAATCTCCATAAAGTATCGGCAGACATGGCTGCACCATCGCCGGTCTGAGCTACCACAACTAGCTGAACTACCCCGACTGGCTGGGCCGCTGGAGTCTGAAACTGAGGAGCTACCTGCTGCAGAGTGCGAGTAGCAGGAGTCTGGGCTCCTTTTCCAGCATTGAGAGATGGCTAGTGCTACATGAAGTAAACATGCCCTGGTGACACTCTCCATAAGGCCCACTAGACGGACCAGGGCATCCTGAAGAACTAGGGTAGCAATAAACCCCCCTGGGACCTGATCTGGGCCCACTGAAATTTCTGGGGATGGAACCTCGTTATCAAAATCAACCTGAGGCTCCGCTACGGGTGCTGCTGCCCTGGGCTGCGTTCTGCCCCTGCCTCGGCCTCTAGCACGGCCTCGCCCTTGCCCTCTACCCCTGTAGGAGCTGTTGCTGGGGGCTCGGGCTGCTGATCAGTAGATGAGGAAGCGCGTGTTCTCGCCATCTGCGAAAGAACAAAGTAGAAATTCAATTAGCAGTGAGAAACCAAACCACACGACAAGAAGGAACAAATGTGAAATTTCCTAACTCCGTAGCTTCTGGGGTATAAATACAGATGTCTCCGTATTGATTCCTCGGATGTAACCTAGCGCTCTGATACTAACTTGTCACAATCCGGATTTTCCACCCTCGGGAGTCGTGATGGCACATACTCGTAGAAGCTAGGCAAGCCATGGACTTAGAAGTCATTAACTCTTTTGTTTTAAAAATTCTTGCGAATTACGGTAACAAGTGATAAACATATAAATAACAACGACATAGGAATTTAGCGGAAGTCTTAAATAAATATAAACCCAAATATCTCGAAGACTAACACATGCCTCTAACCAGAACCTGGATCCACGGACTACTAAGAGTACTACATACAATCGTTTGAAGGAAAGCTAACATTGTTTGTCTCGAATACATGAGATAACAAGATATAAAATAAGATAGAGGAGACGCCAGGACTGAGGACGCCTGCAAGGCTACCTCGGTGTCTCGGTGGACTGAAGTTTAGCTCCCGAGCTAGTGCTGCTAACCAAAGACTGCTCCAGTATCTGCACAGAGTGTAGAGTATAGTATCAGCACAACCGACCACATGTGCTGGTAAGTACCTCGCCTAACCCGGGTAAGGTAGTGACGAGGCTAGGACCAAACTCCAAATAAACTTGTGCAGTTTTATGCATATACAGCGGAAAAATAGACTAGAATAACAATTAAAGCTGGGAAGGGAAACATGCTTCAAGGGATAACAAATAAGAGCAAAATCTCAAGAGAATTATAAGGAAGACCAAAAAATTTAACTTCTAACATAGATAAGGAGAATAAAGACATGTTTCACTTTCAGTTCACATCTTTTTGTAGGCGTGCAACCCGATCCCATTTCTCATATCTCGTGGTAGGCGTACCACCCGCTCCCATTTCAATATAACTTGTGGTAGGCGTACCACCCGCTCCTATTTTATTAAATCTCGTGGTAAGCATACCATCCACTCCCATTTCATTAAATCTGAAGTAGGCGTACCACCCGCTCCCATTTTATTAAATCTCGTGGTAGGGGTACCACCCGCTCTCATTTCATTAAATCTTGTGGTAGGCGTACCAACCGCTCCTATTTCAAGCCAATACAAAATCACAAAGAAATCCCGGCAAGGGAACAAGGCAATATAATAATTTTCCAGCAAGGGAACAAAGGAATATAATAACTTCTCAGCAAGGAAACAACGATATAGAAACAAACATCCTGGCAAGGGAGAATCAGCTATAACCAACCTTAACTCAACTTCTATTCTGCTCAATTAACACCAATACTCAGTCATAAGTAAATTCCATGAAAATAAACTAAATCCTTGCCCAAATATCGAGAACACCAATTAAAGCATCTGTAGAATCATTTAAGAACACAACAATTATCAATTTAAGACTCACGATCATGCTCGACACCAATGTATAGATACTCGTCACCATGCCTATACGTCGTACTCCACAAGAAACAATTAGCAAATAGGACACAACTCCTAATCCCTCAAGTTAAGGTTAGACCTGACACTTTCCTCAAACTTTCACGGCTAACTCAATCCTCAATTACCGCCTTTTCTCAAATTCGGCTCCAAATCGATTGTATCTATACATAAATGACTTCATATCATCAATAAATGCTAAACAATTCGAACTGAATGCCTAATTATAGCTTTCCTATCATTGTTTTCAGAAACCCAATAATTGACCCCGAGCCCACTTGGTCAAAATACGAGGTTCGGACCAAAATCAAATCACTCATTCACCCACGAGCCCAAATATATAATTATTTCCCGAATTCAACCCCAAAACGAGGTCTAAATCATAAATAATCAAAAGGCTATAATTCTACCCAAATCCCTAATTTTTTTATCATTAATCTCATATTTTAGGCCTAGAAATCTAATGGGTGATGACAGAAATGGAACAAAACAAGCTTAGGATTACATACTTATGAAATTATGATGAAGAAACTCCTCAAAGATCGCCCAAGAGGTGCGGAGAAGAAGGAGTTATGAAATTTTTTAATATTCCCGTAAGGCTACTGTTCTGGATTTAAAAATCTAATTGGACGAATTTGGCCTACGCGGTCACGGACAAAAGGATGCGATCGCATAGAATAACTGAGGCTGAGCACTGCGATCGCAGACAGAACTATGTGGTCGCATAGAAGAAAAATGAGGACTGGAGCTGAGACACTGTAATAGGGAGAAGCGCGATCGCATAGAACAAAATAGGCCTCTCAGACTTAACTCTACGCGATCGCAGAGAGATGTATGGGATCACGTATAAAAAAACAGGACCCTGAAGTTTTACACTATGCGATCGCGGGACTTGTTATGCGATCGCATAGCCTACATCCCTTAACACCAGATGCAGCAGAAAATCCTGATTTTTCTAAGTTAAAGCACTCCGACACCTATTCAAAACTCACCCTAGACCTGGGAGCTCCAAACCAGATATACGTACTAACTCAACAACATCATACGAACTTATCAGTGTGATTAAATCACTGAAATAACCTCAATACCAATGAATTTAACATCAAAATCAAGGACTTTTTCTCAAACTTCATCAAGTATCAAATTTAGCTATTTAGGTCCCAATCACGTCGGACTCCGTTTTAAACCAAAATTTACAGAAATGACTTAAACCATATATAAGACTTGTACCAGGTGCTAGAACCAAAATATGGGCCCGATACCAACATGTTCTAATCAGATTTCATTTCAAATTTCCTTAAAAAATATTAGAAAACATTTTCCTTTAAAAAAAATTAATTTCTTGGGTTTGGGACCTCGGAATTCGATTCCGGGCATACATCCAAGTTCATATTTTCCAATGATCGTCAAATCACGTGCCCGGATTCGTTTACCCGAAATGTTGACCGGAGTTAAATTTACTCAGTTAATAACCAAATTTCATCATTTTTCACAAAATTTCATATTTAAGCTTTCCGGCTACACGCTCGGACTACGCATGTAAATCGAAAAGATAATAAATGAGGTATGTTTAGAGCCTCAAAATACAAAATTCAATTAAAAACAAGTGATGAACATGTGAGACATCACAACCCTACTTCCATATCCTATCAATGACATTTAGTGAGGTTTGCATGTAGAGTTGCAATTTAGGTAGCGTTTAAGTAATATGTAATGATAATGTGAAGATTTTCTTACAATATCAGTGTATATCCATCTATTATGGAATAATGCTTTTCATCATTGTAAGGTTACTAATTAATGTTTGTATCAGTTGCCTTTTATGTGATTGAATGATGGGGTGATTTTTTCTATATTGTCATTGCACAAAACGTGTATGTCTTTATGGTAAATTGCGTTTCCCATATTATACAATCGAACTTCTTTAAAAGATTATAACAATTATTCTCCATAACAATATTTTGTTATCATGATCAAATTTTCTTATGTTATAATATTTTGCTATGTTATAATATATGCATATCCTTTATAATAATATTTCGCTATAATAATCAAATTTTATTTGGAACCATTTTTTATATTATATAAGAAAATATATGTTCTCTATAGCATTTGTTATAGTAGCTAAAAATATTTGGAACAAACAATAATGTTACTTGGAGTATATAGAGCTGTGAAAGGGGTGTACTTAGTCCATTGTGGTAATTAGAATAAGGGATTTTTGGGCTATCACCTAATGTAAATTTTGTAGATACGTTTTTCATTGTTTATCTTCAACTTGGATCAGATGGAACTTCAATTTGGGAGAATGATAACTTTGGGAATTTGTGAAATTAACTGGAGAAAAATGTAGAACGTGAGTTCTGTAGAGAACAAAAAAGACGGTAAAAGTGAGATAGTAAAGGTAAAACGTGGAGGGTGGGAGGGGTGGGGGAGAGAGAAGGGTAAAGCGATTGAGAGATCACGACATTCAAATGGCTTTTGGTTCCTAAATTTTATCGATGATAGAAATTTATTACCTTGTTTGGAAAAATCATTACAAAACATGTTCCTTTAAAGTAATGAAATATATACTAAAGTAAAATCCATGAAATGTGAATTAATATTTCACTTGAAAATTGCAGTTTTAGATTTGCTAATCACCAAAGATAAATTGGTTGCTTAAGTTAACACCAAATATAGCATAACTGAAAATAAACAAATTAAAAAGAGATAAAGTAGTTGGAAGATCTTCGGCAATTGATATACCATCTAATAAGAGGTACAAAAATGCGATCCAAAATTGCGAAACAGACAAATGCTACCATCTTATTTTATTTTCTTGGTTTTTTTAATATCTAATTTCTTAGTATGAACTCCTAAGATTTGGAGTTACCTACGTGGAATCACCTCATATTTCTTAGAGCTAAATCGAATTCTTGTCAAATCATTACAAGTCAGTAGTTAATTAAGCTTCATTTACTTACATATATATTTAATTTAAAAATAGACCTTTATTTGGGGAGTCAGTTATGTACGCAGATCTTACCATATCCCGAGGGGCAGAAAGGCCGTTTTCAGGAAATCCTTGGCTCAAGAAAGTAACATGAGACGATATATTAGTACTTTCAATAGACTCATAATAAAATAACATAAAATAAAATAACAAAATAACATCAATATACGAAATATAGAAAATACGAAAAAGATAAAATGTATACTAATATCCAACAGATTAAGCCATGCATCAGTAGTTGATTAGTAGCATCCTAAGACTAACTCCTAACTGGCTAGTCTCACTCTAGTACGCTATAGAAATATCCACAACTTCCCCCTAACCTACAACCTTAATGCTCGACCTCCACAATGCCCTTGTCAAGGGCCATGTCCTCAGTAATCCTAAGTCGCGTCATGTCATGCCTGATCACATCTCCCCAATACTTCTTAGGTCTCCCTCTACTTCTCCTCGTGTCCATCATAGCCAGTCGCTCACACCTTCTCACCGGTGCATCAGTGCTCCTCCTCTAAATGTACCCGAACCATCTGAGTCTTGCTTTCCACATCTTATCCTTCATAGGGGTCACACCCACGTTCTCTCGAATATCTTCATTCCTAATCTTATTCATCCTTGTATGCTCACACATCCACCTCAACATCATCATCTCTGTTATTTTTATCTTTTGGATGTGTGAGTTCTTAACCAGCTAATACTTGGTCCCATACAACATGGGAGGCCTAACCACTGCTCTATAAAACTTACCTTTTAGTAACGGTGGAACTTTCTTGTCACACAAGACTCCCGTTGCTAACCTCCATTTCATCCATCCCACCTCTATATGGTATGTGACATCCTCGTCGATCTCCCCGATCCCCTGAATAACTGACCCAAGATACTTGAAACTACCCTTCTTAGGGATGACTTGAGAGTCAAGCCTCACTTGCACTCCCGCTTCCGTCGGCTCGGCCCCAAATTTGCACTCAAAGTATTCCGTCTTCGTCCTGCTCAACCTGAAACCTTTAGACTTACGGGCATGTCTCCAAACCTCTAGCCTCTCGTTGACGTTGCGTCGTGTCTCGTCAATTAGGACTATGTCAAAATAGCATGCACCATAACACATCCCCTTGAATGTGATGCTTTGTGGCATCAATCACCAAGGTAAATAGGAAAGATCAACCCAGTAACAACCGAAAAATATTCGGAGTCGCCTTCTACTATTCTAATCCGAGTCTTAGCCTTATCATATATGTCTTTAATCACCCTAATATAGGCAATCGAGATCCCTTTAACTTGTAAACTGTTCCATAAGACCTACCATTAAAAAAAAAGAAATATACCATCTTCAGACAAAAATAAAATGTTGACTCGTTTGTAAACGTATGAAGACTACTCTTGAACTAATAGCTCGGAGCTGAACTAAACCGAGTTCGAAGAACTAAGGTTGCGAAACTCGATCCAAAGTCCAAACAGAACTCTAAGACAAGTAAACCTCCAAATACCAACTTCCCTCTATTTTCACAGTGATTTATAATTCAGTTCATTATTCAGTGGAATGAAGAATTTTTTTGCTTTCATTCTCTGCAGATCCAGAGGTTCATTCAAGGCTTTGTTTTAGTGCCTCTGCTTTTTCTTCTTCATCTTTCCCACCTTTCCCTTTAACCCCATTTACTTAAAATAGTAAACTTTATTACTTTCTGAAGTTCATTTACTGTAAAACAAACAAGAACCCCAAAAAAGAAGAAGCATAAAGTTTGTCACTTTTCAATTTTCAAGATTGTTATTAGCATCTGTATATCTCTTTTGGGGTTTGTAAAGATTCAATTTTTTCAGTTCTTGGGTGTCAAAAAGCTAAGTATTGGATCCACCTTGGGGGGGGGGGGGGGGGTTGTTTAGTTCAATCTGTAAAGATTCAATTTTTACAGTTCTTGGGTGTCAAAAACTAAGTATTGTATCCACCTTGTTGGGAGGGTGGGGTTGTTTTGGGCGGGGGGGGGGGGGGGGAGGGTAAGTTTAGTGCAATCTGAAGTTAAGTAGGGAATGAAGAAGTATATATTATCAAGAAAAGTGGGAAGGAAGAAATGGGCTGGATTTCTGCTTATTTTTGTTCTTGCAATAGTCTTGTTCACTAGATATAGCTATGTCGGAAAATCATACAGCAATAGTGTAGGAGAATCTCCAAAAAAGCAATCAGCTTATGAGTTTTTCAATAACAATAATAATGAAGGTTCAAATGATATTGTAGATGAAAATGTCAAATTGCCTGAATCAAAATCAGTAGTAGAGTTAGTTACTTTTAAGGAAAAACCGCGTCTTATTAACGTCGAAGGGCTTAATGAACTATATAGCTTGAATTATAATTTTTCAAAGGAAGAGTCTAAGGCATTGTTAGTATGGGATAAGATGAGATTGTTGTTATCGAGATCAGATGGTTTGAATGGAACTGCTCAAGGAGTTAAGGAAGCTGCCATAGCATGGAACGAATTGTTGTCTTTTATTGAGAAAAGTAAGGCTACTAAATCTTTGGATGAGAAGGAAATTGAGGAGTGCCCTTATTCTGTGACTGCATTTAATGCAACGACGTCGCGGAAGTGGAGCAATCTTAGGATCCCTTGTGGCTTAGTCGAGGATTCATCTATTACTGTGATAGGCATACCTGATGCAAAACAAGAAAGTTTTCAAATCGAGCTTGTGGCCACGAAACTTCCTGAGGAATTAAAGCCTCCTATTGTTTTGAACTATAATGTAATCTTGCCTGGGGAGAACTTGACGAAGGAGCCACTTATCACTCAGAATACGTGGACTGATGAATTAGGATGGAGTAAGGTGGAAAAATGCCCTGATCATGGCTCTACCGACATGAATAAAGGTAAATCATACAACAAACTTTTCTTAGCATTTTTCATCAACTAATTTGTGTTCATTCAGTGAAGAAACCATTATATGTGATCTTGGATATCTTTATTAGAGATAGTCTTCTACCTTAGATGTTATCTTACTTGCTACAAGGGTTTTTTCTAAAGAGGGATTCATGCTATTTGCGTGGCTCTTTGTAGGCTGCATTTAGTGGATTGCCACCCTTTTCTGAAAATTATCTGATGTTGCAAGCACTTCAAATAGATAGTTCTAGAACTTTACAATAAGTATTTAATATAAGCTTCCTATCAAAGCAAGGGAGGAAACCATGCACAGCTTTCATGTAATCACAAAGTTAGCATATGGGTAATGCATCCTCCATCATAATGGGTTCCCCCACGTGAATTTTACTTTATCTTTTAATTAAAAAAATAAGGTTTTCCCCACGTGAATAAAGAGGGTTGTTTTTTAGTGAGTTCAGCCACAGATTTCAAGTCTTTGATAAGTTTGTTATTATAAACTCAACCATTCTATGAATGACCATCTCAGCATTTGTCTGAAAAGGAGTTGTTCCAAATATACTATTTGATAAGTCATATACATATTGGAGATCGTTTTATGAAGTTGTAATGCCATTAGTCAGTAGATGAGCTGCCCCCCTTTTAATTTAATGTTGACATCATATAATGATAGCATGTACCTTGGCCAAGGTAATTTCTACTTATCACACTGTATCCTGTGAAATGTCTTAGTTCTTTGTTCCTACTGGAAGCAAATCGGAGAGCAGCTTTACAGAAAAGTATTTCAATTGCTTGCTTTGTAGTGCTTTAGAAATGGCAACCCTTCTCCAGTGTCCAATGTTTTCAAATAAACATCCAGTAGTAATTATTAGCATCTCAATGTTGCGGTTGCTCTTATATTCTATTAATCTGACATTTCTTCCTACATATATTAGTTGATGGACTAGTCAAGTGCAATGCCAAAATTTTCCGAAATAATGTAGAGGAAATTGCAAATGCGACCAGTCCTAGCAGTCCAAAGTCTGCGGATGTGTCAAATGCTAGTGCCTATGGTACATCCAATTACCTTTTTCTTGAAGGTAATCCATTTACTGCAACACTATGGGCCGGTGTAGAGGGGTTTCATATGACAGTCAATGGAAGACACGAGACTTCTTTTGCATATAGAGAGGTAAGTGTTGGTAGATTCAGCGATATTACTGAGCTTTATTATCTTGTAGAACTGTCGCCTGAAGTTAATGGATAACTCCTTTTATAGTGCTGTTTTCACAAATGCAGAAACTCGAACCTTGGTTGGTTAGTGGAATCAATGTGATAGGTGGTTTGGACATCATATCGATCTTAGCCAAAGGATTGCCTGTTTCCAATGATTTGGACTTGGGTTTTGATGTCGAGGACCTCAAAGCTCCACCAACTCCTAAAAAGAGGCTCGTCATATTAATTGGGGTTTTCTCTACTGGAAACAATTTTGAAAGAAGGATGGCACTGAGAAGAACATGGATGCAATATGAAGCTGTGCGCTCGGGTGAAGTAGCTGTCCGATTTTTTATTGGTCTTGTAAGTGAAGGCATTCAACTGGAAGCACAGTTATTTATAGTCCCTAATTTTCATATTCTAGCATCTATTTCAAGTACTAAATGCAGTATAATAAGGTTGCTACAGCCCTCCTTTTATCATTTACTACCTAGAGTTTAACTGCTGCCTTGTCTTCGATCGTATTTTTATGTTGTTGTTGTTCCTACTTGTTGCTACTTCTTTTCATCCTTTTCTCCAGCCGAGGGTGTATCGGAAACAACCTCTCTACCCTTCCATGGTAGGGGTAAGCTACGTACATCTTACCTCCCCAGACCCCACTTGTGGGAGATCACTGAGTTTTTTGTTGTTGTTGTTGTTGGTTCTCCTGATCGGTTAGATTTATGAGATCTTGAATCAATTTACTGCATCCGTTGCTGTAGCAATAACATTTTGCGTTTACTACTCTTTGTTCTTGATAATGGCTGATTAGAGGACATTATTAAGAGTCTAAATCGAGCGATTTATTCTTGTTTCTCCTTTGTTGCTCAATTATGTTGTCTTACATTTTTCATCGCTCTATTTGGAATTGATTATTATTTATGTAATTTTGAAAATAAATGCAGGACAAAAATAGGCAGGTCAACTTTGAGCTATGGAAGGAAGCAAAAGCCTATGGAGATGTCCAATTATTGCCTTTTGTTGATTACTACAGCCTGCTCACTTTAAAGACCATCGCAATTTGCATTATGGGTGTATGGACTTTCAACTATATATGAAAACAAGATTGAAGTTATTCATGATTTTAAGTATAAGAAAAGTCTTTTAGCCTTGCAGCGGCAACCGTTTCAGAAGTTGTAGGCTATTCCAAAACTCATGATGAAATCATCCCAAAAGTGCCAATATCATTAGTTTTAGAAATAGAGAGAGAATTTCTAGGCCGAATACTGTTGCAAACTCTCCCCAAATATGAGAAGATGAAAAAAAATATCCCCACATATTGTTAACTAGGAATATTTTCTTACTGCATAGATATAGAGATCGGGAAAATTTGTCAAATAGTATCTGGCTAAAGCATTACTGTTCTTAAAATTGCAGGTTAAAATCCTACCTGCCAAATATGTTATGAAGACGGATGATGACGCTTTTTTGAGGATTGATCAAGTTGTATCAAGCCTCAAAGGAAAAGATCCTAATGGCCTATTATATGGTGGAATATCTTTCGAGTCAGCACCCCATAGGGAAAAAGATAACAAGTGGTACATCAGTACCGAGGTATTTTATTTCTAAACTTGTATCTTCGCAGCATGTTATAATCTTCCTTAATCACAATTTCCTTCTGCAGGAATATCCGCCTTCCTCCTATCCCCCATGGGCGCATGGACCAGGTTATATTATTTCTCGAGATATAGCTAAGTTCATCGTTCAGGGCCATCAAGAAAGGGAACTAATGGTAATACTCATTTGACATTATTACGAGAAAAAAATCTACTCTTTTTTAACTGATTTTGCAATCTTCTTACCAAGAATTAGTACAAAGATATAGTTAGTTCCAAACATATGACTCCTAGGAGAAAGATCAATAATTGTAGAATATAAAAACGAAACGAGAGTTATATGATTAATCCAATTCCGCTCCAGGATAGGCTGCCTATACTAAAATAATAAGTGAAGAGTCGTCGTCTGCGCAATCGGCTCGGACACTAGACCATCCATGCCCGCCCTTTTTGTCTCGCCCTAAATAGAATGGCTCTCTTAGTTTGCACTCGACCCGAGTCCCCACGTCCGCTTTTCTGCACCTGCAACTCAGTAAGTTGGCAAAGCCAACACAAGATTAGGGTTTTCCCGTTCATTCTAGGTTGACCCCGCTTGTATGGGGCAGAGTGCTGGCCCGTGAAGAACTCCCATGTTCAGAGAATGAAGGTTGCTGAGATGAGGATGCTTAGGTGGATGTGTGGGCACACCAGGCTAGATAAGATTAAGAATGAAGTTATTCGACAGAAGGTAGAAGTGGCCCCGGTGGACGAGAAGATGCGGGAAGCGAGGCTGAGGTGGTTCGGGCATGTACGGAGGAGGGGTCCCGATGCCCCGGTGAGGAGCTGCGAGCGGCTGGAGATTGTTGGTGGTCGGCGGGGTAGAGGGAGGCCTAGGAAGCATTGGGGAGAGGTGATTAGGCAGGACATGACTAGTATGCAGGTTACCGAGGACTTGACCCTTGATAGGGGAGTCTGGAGGTCTAGAATCAGGGTTGCAGGCTAGGGGCTCTTAGAGTCCTTCGTTCGCCCCACCCGGGGTTGGGTGTGGGATAGTAGGGTTACTCGTAGATGACTAGTGTTTTAGCGTAGGTCCCCTCTTGGTTGGTAATATGATAGTTGTCGCTTGTTATTGTCGCATGCGACGATATTTATGTTTCTTATGTTTACATAATCATTTACGTTATTTCTGCAGGATTACTTATGCTTTGTTTTGTTATTGTGTTTTGTCTTGTCTTGGTTCCTAACTTTATCTTTGTTTTCCAATGCAGCTTTTCATTCTGTCCTATGCGCCGAGGGTCGCTTGGAAGCAGCCTCTCTGCCCTTTTGGGTAGGGGTAAGGCTGTCTACATATTATCTTCCCCAGACCCCACCTGGTGGGAGTATACTGGGTAGTTGTTGTTGTTGTTGTTGTTGTCTAGGTTGACCCCGCTTCTTTGAGAGCCCGTTATGCCTGAGAGAGAAGTGTACCCTAAAGGAAAGTAAATGAAGCAAGAAAATGTGGAAGAATAAATCAAAGAGCATATATGTATGTTGTAGGTGCTCGATGGAAAGTCGAGGTGCACGTAAGTTTGTATCAAGAAAGAATAAAAAAGCATTAGTCATTAATAGAAAAGAGCACATGAGACAAATTTCTAATGTTAAAATTCTTTTCAAAATGCTAAGTTTGTTTGTTGGTTTTTTGTGTATAAGGTCGCTTTCTTGTGTATATTTTGTGTTGTTGCCAGCTTTTTAAACTCGAGGATGTTGCTGTGGGTATATGGGTTGAGGAATTCAGGAGGAAGGGTAGCAAAGTACAGTACGTTGACGATGATAGATTTCACAACGCTGGTTGCGACTCAGACTATATTCTTGCACATTATCAGACTCCCAGGATGGTACTATGTCTGTGGGAGAAGCTGCAGAAAGAGCACGAACCGAACTGCTGTGAGTGATCTTAGTGCAATCCTTTTTTTGTTTGTCAGGTACCAAGGTTCGAACTCTTGACCTAGTGGCATGAAGAGGACTCTCTCAACCACTACGAACAAGAATGTCCGGTAGATCTTAGTGCAATCTTAAGAGTTACAAATTGACCAGTGAGTAAAAAGATTTTGCTGATTCAATGGTTGCAATTTTGTTTCTGTTTGTTAATTTTTTTGAGAAATAGGTCAAACTGCAAATGTATATTGTTTCATGTGCACTATATTGTTATCGATATTAACTAGTTAGAGGCGAATCTAGGATTTGATGTTTATGAGTTACTTGCAGCAACTTCAAGTATTATAAAATAATAATTAGTTTTACAGTCAAATATTTGTTAATATTTAGTGAATTTCTTTATACATATGCATGGTTCGAGCAAAAGCTACTGATTTCATGTGAACTTATAACTTACATGCTAGCTCTGGCTCGATAACAAGTTTTTATATATTGAAATGTGTCGATCTTTTTCGGCCGGAACAACAAGAAAAACGTGCCATCTATATATATTTTTTCTTTTAAATTTAGACGTGATTTAAAAGTCTCAATTGCTACATCTAGCCAAATAAAAGCACTTCAATCTTGTCATATAGTTGCAATCATTTTATTGTTATTTCAAGATAAGACTGTCTCTTGGTATAAACCAAAATTATTTTTATATTTTCATCATTCTTTTCTAGCCTCTTCCTGTCATTAATTAACACGCATTATTTTTTCTTTAATCACTGAAAACAACATTTACAGATGGAGCACGTTTTCTGAATTCTGATATTCTGAAACATGTTTTACGTACTTATTAATTTTTATTAAACTCGTGGGAAATTGTTTCACTTTTTTACGTCTTTACCTACAAATATTCCTTCATTCGTCTTGTTTGTCTTGCATTAACATAATATGGAGCACATGATTCATCCCATTTATTATTTACATATGCAGAGTACTCAAGATAAATCATTTGTGTGTTTTTTTTTTAAATTTTGTTCGCTTCCGAAAACCTGCTGGACGTGGATTAGTTCATTCTGCACGTCGGCCGCCTCAACTTAAAGGCGCGGATACTCTTTCTGGTTGAAACTGCATTCATTTATTTATATTCAACTTGACACGTGAGAAGGGTTTACTCTACTAATGACTCGGCTTGGTTTCGCTCCCTTCCTGTACTATTCTTACCGGTGGCAGAATCAGGAACTTTATTAAGATGATTCAATAAATATATAAGAATGCCACACATAAAACTTAAGCCTGACGATAAAAGGTTTCATTATGCCAAAGAGTTTCAACGATTTGTATTTATTAATTTTAATTTAATAAGAACTAATGTATTACATATAATATGGATAAATAATGTATAATTTATTCAAGTCAGCGTAGACTTGGCATTAATAATTGGTTGCTCTATTTGTTACACCAGATTAACGAATAAAGTATTTATTAGCGTGACTAATGACGTTTTAACATGGATTTAATAAGGTTGACATTTTTATAGAACTTTCATGAATAGAAAGGATGCTTTTGAAACTAGCCATTGTTTGAACAATGAAAATGGGATACTTTTTAAGTGATTATTTGATAGAGTAACATATAATTTTGCCTTAACCTACCTCTAATTATGATTAAAACCGATACCACTTTTAGGTCATTGTTAGCATTTGAGCCAGAAATTTTATTAAAAAATATTAAATATAAAGAAGTAACATGACCTAGCTACACTACATAGTTTTCCAACGAATGAATATTCATCGACAAAGGTGACTCGTCATCAATTATTATTATTGAAAATTGATATATAGGATTTGAGCAATTTTAATGGATAATTAACAAGCTAGTAGAGATCAAATTATTAAAATTTCCTTGTAACAAGATATAATAAAATTTGAAACTTTTTTTTAATAAGTTCTTGTAATACTATTTTTTATTTATAGTTTTTTCTAAAATTTCCTCCTAAAAAGTAAGTCAACCTATCTTGCAGAATAGGAAACAAAGTAAATGACTTAACTAGCAAAAGGTGATGTGACACGTCCTTTGCTTGTCAGAAAGAGGTAATTATTGCGATTTTCTTTTTCAAAATTTCGAGAAGGCCACAATTCTCATTACTCACTGCTTTTTAATTTATGTAATACTCTTTTATTTTGAGACATATAAAAATATTTATTTTGTTTTTATACTTTCTTTGTTTTAACTTATGTGAATTCATTTAATTAGGTATCAAATTTAAAAAGAAATAAGACTTTTAATGGGAATATTTCGAAATGGGGCAGGATATATCACTTCAACTTTGATATGACATTTGTTTTTTTTTAACCACAATTTCGATATTCTCTCCATCATCACCTACATAATACACAGGTCAAATTTAATATCTTAAACTGTTAAGGTTCCACATCGGTTGCGGGATGGAATCTTCGGTCTTCTTGTATAATTTTGTATAATTTTATGCAATTCTTATTTTGTGAGCTAATTTTTGAGTTGAGTTAAATTTAAAATCGTTTTATTACATGATATTAGAGTTAGATCTATCAAAATTTTTACAACAATAATAACAATCTAGTGATGTTTCACAAATAAGATATGGGAAAAATAGTGTATATATAAATCTTATCTCTATTTTTGAAGGATGGATCAGTTATTTCCGATAAACCCTTAGCCCAAAATTAAAAAAAAAATACTAAAACAAGCATTGCCAACACCAAGTACCACAAAGGTAATCACAACAAACTACTAGCTAGAAAATATATAGATCCCATTAGAATTCTTGATTAACTCGATATTGGGCCCTTAATATTATATTGTTCACATTTTAGACATCCAATGGAGAATGTCTGAGAGCCGTTAGAATATCTAGCAGTTTTGCGTAGGATATTTGTCATCTTATATGGTTATAAACAATCATCCGTTCATGAGTTAACTTTTTAAATTGAGTTAAATATTACTTCCAAAATCTGATCATGGGGTGATTGTTCTTAATAGGAACGATAAGGGGTCAATCAAATTGTAGTCATGCTCACGAGGCAAGATAACAAAGAGCACCTCGATCATTACCGGGGGTTAAATCGTCGGAAAACTTTGTTATTGCTACTATGTTAAAACGCAAAATTAGAAAGATTGTTAGAAGAAAAAAAATTGAAAAAATTGAAAACTATAAGAAATATTCCGAGCCCACAAGTTGCTTGTGCATCCTTAAGGAATTTTAACCCCCTCACACATTGCCAAGTTAATAGATTAAATCCTCCCAAGATGAAACAGAATAAACCTTCCTGCAACAGTGGCAATACAAACTGCAGGATACCAACAAACTGAAAGAACGGAGCAAAATCACACTTACGAATTTGAGAGAGAGAGACTGTGAAGTAGAATGTAGTATTCAGAAGGAAATTCTCGATTTTTAGTGAGTGGAAAAAGAAACCATGCCGCATAATTTATAGGCAATTATTGGAAGAGGTGCGATGTCTGTTCAGGAAAAAGTAACTGTTCAGGAGGGAAAGCAACGTTCAGCAAAGGCTTTTGGATTCCAGTAAATTCCGTTAATGAACTGTCTGACATTTAATTAATTATTAAATAATTAATTAAATAAATTTTATCCAAAAAAATAATCTTATCAATCGATGATTTGACAAAATTCAAATCCAAATCCAAAGCCGAAGCCGAGCCGAGCGAGCGACGACGATAGCGCGAGGGTTCATTCTCTTCAACTCCTTTTAAGAGTTCTAAGAAGTGGTCCTATATTTATACACACAAGTGTAGTTGTCTTTCACCAATGTGGTTCAAAGTTCATGACAAAAGCTTAGTTGATTCAAAATTTTATTTTCTTCCATTTTATTTTCCTCCATTTTATTTTCCTCCATTTCTCAATTCACACTCTTACACTTTAAAGACCAATGCTTAAAGTCTTTAAAGCACAATACTTAAAGTCCAACAATCCCCCACATAAATGAGAATGGCTGTAATAAGAATGATCATAGATGAAAGCCGTGTGATTTGCAAGTAAGGATTAATTACATCTGGATAAGTAGGTTTCCGTTTGAACTTTTCGTAGTGAATGTGTCGGATATAATCGGTCAATCGGCAGATTTGATATATTTGAACCGTAAAACTTTAGTGTATACCTAGACAACTATATGTCACACAACCAACCCTTAACCATCTTTTGGTTCTCATTGTTGTGTTCGTTTCAGCCATGAACACCGCGTGGTTTCATAAGTGCGTAGAGAATTGGCCTTACAGAATTCTCATTGAAGCGGCTTCCACTTCACATTTACATAGGTGATTCCTAAACGTGTACCTTTAGATTGACACTATTTGATAAATACCATATCAAACTTAAATGATCATTAAAGAACATGTAGAGTTCTATCCTTGTTACTTAACATTGTCTTCATCACGAGAAGGGACCAAACATTTTACTTTGACAATGTTGAACCGGTTAATCACAACTTTGTTTGAGCTCCTTGAACCTAGATCTCGGTTATCCAAAATTCTAGGTAGAGTTACCGCCATGTTGACTTGTCCTCGGCCATAGTCGCATTCCCTTAGATAATTTCTCAACCCACTCTCTAGTTAAGCCTTTTGTAAGCGGATCCGCCACATTATCCTTTGATCTTACATAATCAATATGATAATTCCACTAGAAATTAGTTGTCTAATGGTGTTATGTGTTCATCGTATATGACGAGACTTTCCGTTATACATAATGCTTCATGCCCGTCCTATTGCAGCCTCACTATTGTGATGTACGCATATAGGAGCCAAAGGTTTTGGCCAGAACGGAATGTATTCTAAGAAATTTCAAAGCCATTCAGCTTCTTCGCCAGCCTTATCCAAAGCTATAGACTCTGATTCCATTGTAGAGCGAGTGATGCATGTCTGCTTGGAAGATTTCCAAGATACTGCTTCTCCACCAACGTTAAAAACATATCCACTTGTGGACTTTATTTCTGTTGAGCCGGTTATCCAATTGGAATACTATATCCTTCGATAACCGCAAGATATTTATTTTAATGTAAATCGTAGTCTTGGGTATATTCCAAATATCGCAGAATTCATTTCATTTCCACCTAGTGATGCTTGTTGGGATTACTTGTGAATCAACTAAGTTTACTTTTGCACAAGCTATATCAGGACGTGTACAGTTTATGATATACATTAAGCTTCCCAACACACGGGCATACTCCAATTGAGACGTGCTTTCATCTTTATTCTTTATAAGATGATGGTTTAAGTCAATTGGAGTTCTTGAACTTATAAATTCCAAGTGTTTGAATTTTTCAAGTACTATTTTCACGTAATGTGATTGAGACAAAGCTAGACAGAGGAGTCCTCTGGATTTTAATTCCTAGAATTACATCGGCAACTCCTAAGTTTTTCATATCAAACTTACTACCAAGAATACACTTAGTAGCTTGAACGTTGGCAATGTCTTTGCTCATTATTAGCATATCATCAACATATAAGCAAACAATGACTATATGATTTGAAATGTTCTTAATGTAAACACACTTATCACATGCATTACTCTTAAAGCCATTTGATAATATTGTTTGGTCAAATTTCGCATGCCATTGCTTGGGTGCTTGTTTTAGTCCATAAAGGGACTCAACAAGTCGACACACCTTATTTTCTTTTTTCGGAACCACAAACCCTTCAAGTTGGTTCATGTAAATTTCTTCCTCTAGATCACCATTTAAGAATGTTGTTTTTACATCCATTTGATGAATTTGAAGACTACAAGACGGCTAACGCTATTAGCAATCGAATGGATGCAATTCTTGTTACCGGCAAGTATGTTACAAAATAGTCAAGACATTCTCGCTGTCTAAATCCTTCGACAACAAGTCTTGCCTTGTATTTGTCAATAGTACCATCATCTTTCATTTTCTTCTTGAAAATCCATTTAGAACCTAATGTTTTGTTACCTGGAGGAAGATCAACCAATTCCCAGGTATGGTTCCTTAATATGGATCTATTTCACTATTGACAGCTTCTTTCCAATATTGTGCTTCTGAGGAAGACATTTCTTCCTTGAAGGTACGAGGCTTATTTTCTTGCAGGAAAGTTAGAAAATCCAAACCGAATAAAGTAGATGTCCATTGACGTTTAATTCTTCTCGGATTTCCTCATTAGGCATACCATCTATTAATTCCTCCCGAGATCATTTTGACTTTGGTAGGTCAATTCACTTTCCTTTTTATACGGATAAATAGTTTCAAATAATTCAACATTATCTGATTCTATTATCGTATTAACGTGAATCTCAGGATTTCTGATTTATGAACCAGAAAACAATATGCCTTGCTATTGATTACAGATCTAATAAATACACAACCAACCGTTTTTGGACCTATCTTAACTCTTTTAGGTTTAGAAACTTGTACCTTAGCTAAACACCCCCACACTTTGAAGCATTTCAAGCCGGGCTTCCTTCCTTTCCATTTTCCATAAGGAATGGATTGTGTTTTACTATGAGGTACACGGTTGATTATTCGGTTAGCTGTAAGTATAGCTTCCCCCCACAAGTTCTGTGGTAAACTAGAACTTATCAACAACATATTCATCATCTCTTTCAAGATTCGATTCTTTCTCTCCGCAATTCCATTAGATTGTGGAGAGTAAGGGGCAGTTGTTTGGTGAATAATACCATTTTCCAAACATATTTCTTCAAAAGAAAATTCATATTCGTCACCCCTATAACTTCTTATTATTTTGATCTTTTTGTTTAGTTATGTTTCAACTTCACTCTTGCACTGCTTGAAAGTATCAATTACCTTATCTTTACTATAAAGTTAATAAACATAACAATATCTTGTGCTATCGTCAATAAAAGTAATAAAATACTTTTTTTCACCGCGAGATGCTATTGACCTCGTGTCACAAATATCTGTGTGAATTAAGTCTAAAGGACTTGAATTCCTTTCAATGGACTTATAAGGATATTTAGCATACTTTAATTCCACACATATTTGACATTTGGAATTAATACAATCAAATTTTGGCAATACTTCTAAATTTATCATTTTTCGCAATGTTTTGAAGCTGATTGTCCTAACCGTGAGTGCCATAAAATATTTAACTCAAGTAAGTAAGAAGAATCATTAACTTTATTGATAAGAACTGCTATTACTTTAGCTTAACAAGACCTTCATTCAGGTAACTTTTTCCTACATACACATCATTTTTATTTAGTACAACACTATTAAAAATAAAAATATATTTGAATTCATTCTTGACAAGAAGTAAGGTAGACACAAGATTCTTGCA
This sequence comes from Nicotiana benthamiana, assembly GCA_034376525.1. Classification (NCBI taxonomy): domain Eukaryota; kingdom Viridiplantae; phylum Streptophyta; class Magnoliopsida; order Solanales; family Solanaceae; genus Nicotiana; species Nicotiana benthamiana. Next base: position 74,049,603 of record CM067332.1, read on the forward strand.
AATTTCTGGAACATGGAGAACTTGGTTTAACGTTATAATTTTTCCTGACGTCATCTTCAACGCAATCTTGCCAACTCCTTCAATTTTGTCTGTAGACGAATTTCCCATGAAAATTATCTCGTTGGGTCCTGCGGGGACATATGAAGAAAATAACTCCTTGTTAGCACAAACATGACGGGTGGCTCCAGAATCAATCCATCATTCTTTAGGATTTCCTACCAAGTTGCATTCAGATAACATGGCACACAAGTCCTCAATTTCTTCAGCATTTTCAACTATGTTAGCTTGATTCTTCTTCTTATCATTCTTTGGTGCACAACAATCCACGGCCTTATGCCCAGATTTTCACAAGTGTGGAAATTACCCTCGAACTTTTCTTGCTTGGGTAATTCTTTAGACCAGAAGCCTTCTTTCTCCCCTTATTTGTGGTGCCTCCTCAACAATGTTAGCCCTTATTATTGACGAGTTTCCACGTGACTTATTTTCAATATTTTTTGTCTTCTTCTATTCTCAAACAAACAATCAAGTCTTCAAGTGTCATCTCCTTCCGCTTGTATTTTATGTAGTTCTTAAAGTCCTTCCATAACAGAGTTAACTTCTCAATGAAAGCGGTAACTTGAAAGGCCTCATTTATGACTATACCTTCAATAATAAATTCATAAGTAATAACAAGATAAACCTTATTAATAAAATTATTGATTCGAGTTATACCTTCAGCAATGAGGTCATGCACAATGACTTGTAATTCTTGGACTTGAGTTATGACCGACCTAGTGTTAATCATCTTGAAATCCAAAAACCTAGCAGCCACGAACTTCTTAAGTCTGGCATCCTTAGTCGTGTACTTCTTCTCAAGCGCATTCCATAACGCTTTTGAAGTTTTCATGACACTATATACATTGTACATGCTATCTTCCAAACAACTCAAAATGTAGTTTTTGCACAAGAAATCAGAATGTTTTCATGCTTCAGTTACAACAAATCGTTCGTCATCCGGAGTGCCTTTAGCCAGGACCGGAGGATCCTCCTTGATAAATTGCTGCAAACTCAATGTAGTAAGATAGAAGAGCATCTTCATTTGCCAACGTTTGAAGTCAATACCAGAAGATCTTCCGGGTTTTTCTATAGGTGCCATAGCATGAGCAGGAGTTGAACGGCTTAACGAGGCATCAACTCTTGTAACAGTAGCACCCGCTCCCGCAACATTTCTATTAGTTTGGTTTTCATTTGTCATGTTTCTGTAGAGTTAGAAACAAAACAGAACTTTGTTAAATCAGTGAAGTTTTGATATCTTCAAACTGAATACCAAACCAAACATAGAACACGTAACAATGATGAAGTTTTTATACTATAAACCAGACAGAATAATTATTGGAGTAGAAAGCACGAAGGCTTTAGTCTCCAACCCAGTATACAAAATATAGATAACAATTTAATATGTATTTCAACACAAAAACTTTAGTTTTAAATTCCTTAAGGTTGTTATCGCTATAATGTTAAAACCCAAAATTAGAAAAACTGTTAGAAGGAAAAAAACTCGAAAAAACAGTAAACTATAAGAAATATTCTGAGTCCACAAGTTGCTTATGCGTTCTTAAGGACTCAGAATTTATAGGCAATTATCAGAAGATTTATGATGTCTATTCAGGAAAAAGTGACTGTTCAGGAGGGAAGGCAACGTTCAGCAAAGGCTTTTGGATTGCAGTTAATTATTAAATAATTAATTAAATAAATTTTGATCAAAAAATAATCTTATCGATCATTTGACAAATCCAAAGCCGAAGCCGAAGCCGAGCCGAGCAATGACGACGGCGCGAGGGTTCATTCTCTTCAACTCCTTTTAAGAGCTGTAAGAAATGATCCTATATTTATACACACAAGTGTAGTTGTCTTTCACTAATGTGGTACAAAGTTCATGACAAATCCTCACTTGATTTAAATTATAATTTTTCTCCATTTTATTTCCTACCATTTCCCCATTCACACTCTTAAACTTAAAGTCCAACAAGCTTACATCACAGAACAAGCGTAATGATCGAGTGAACATAGAGGGTACAGTTGTGATAAAGTACGCTGGTCAAAGATCATTGGGTAAAGAGAAAAGCTGTTGATATATATAGGGGTAGCTAAAACCCCAAAAAGGGACATCTATTACGAAAAAGCCAACAAGAGGAATCTCCTCGTCATCAGCAGTTCCAGTTCCCTCTCTTCTGTTTCCTTGCTCCCATAATTATGATACAAGTCTGCCCTAAAGTAAGCACTTCTGTTGTGTTTGATGTACAAATATAACATGAAAAAATATAACACGTTACTTTTATTTTGGCATTTAATATGTTAGAAATGAAATAAATTATGTTTGACCAAGAGTTACCTTCTTCTACGATACTAATAATAAGTTCGACAAAAAAGACTTTATACTCTTTGCTGGAACATATTTCTTTACATAACCAAATAATGTGACATAAAAAAAAATGAAGTGGTACTTATAAAAAATCTGATGGTGATACATTATAGTGTATATCAAATACAAAATTGAAACTGGTAAAGAAAAAGAAAGGGATCATTTAATTTAAAGAAAATGTATATTGGGATTAATTATATAAAGATTAATTATGCTGCTATTAGTTATAATACTATTATTTCTTATAAATATTTGATATATTTATTAATTTTAGGATTAACAATTTTACTACTTTATCATTAAATTATTATTTCAATCTCATACGAATATAAATTATCTCTGTACTATTTACTTTTTCCAATATTAATAACTAAATAAGAGATAAAGTATAAATTTTTATCCTAAAATTATTTTTATTTAGCCATCGTACAGACACCCCTAAGACTAAAAGTTTGACTTTCCTATACATAAACCAAATCCAAAAAGGAAAATAATTAGGAGACCTTTTTCCTTTTTTATATAAGGTGGAGGGTATTTTGCTTTTTGCGTTACGCGTTCCTACCCACACGACTATTAAATCCGAGTAAGCTCAACTTTCCTAAGCCGCCTCTTTAATCCTCTATAAATTCTCAAAAACCACCTGCTTTTCTCAATTTTTAAGGATTATATTAAACCCTAATTATCTCTTTAACAAAACAACGTTCGATCAATTTGTTTAGCAAATTTTTGTTGATTTTAGTTTTGATGATTGTAAAGAAGAGTTCAACGACGATGAATACGATGGTAGTTGTTGATGCCGAGATTTTGAGCGTTTCTGTTGATTCAGTTTCCCTTGATATTTCTCGTTCTGATTCGGTGCGTATCCGTTTTGCTCTCTTTCTCTTCCTCTATTATCCTTTGTTTTGTCTATTTCTTTGTAATAACGGCGGAGTTTGAGCTAGTTTTTGACTAATTATTAGGTATCTGCTACCGCCGGCCACAGGCGGAGCTTGGTAGGCGGAAGGGGTTCAGGCGATCCCCTTCCGCCGCTATTATACTGTGTGTATAAGTTCAATTTTTTTTTATGTATATATATTTGAAATTGGATCTCCTTAGCTTCTTTGTATGTTCACCTTTTTGTTTTCTGAATCCCCTTAGTGAAAATCCTGCTTTCGCCACCAACATGTAATAAATAATTTGTGCCTTAGCATGATCACTAGTGACCTTGTTTTTTAATAACGAGCGTGATCATTAGTTATTGATAGGTTAGAAGTATAGATTTTCTTGGAGCTGCATAGAGGTTCTGATTTATTACTCTTTAGGGTTTGAAGTTAAATAGTTAATCTAATAGAGATATTATTGCTATAAAAAAAGGAGAAAAAGAGAGAAGTTTAATATTTTCCTTTTGGGTTGTTTTTTAATTCTGAAATTGTGTAACTATGATGAATACTTTGAGAAGTCTCATATAGCTGACTGGGACTAGTTTGGAATTGAGGTGTAGTTGGTTGATTTTTCTATTCCCTAAAGAAGTTGAATTAAACTGAATATTTTATTTAAGTTGACGGTTGTTGTAAAAGTTGTGTAACTATGATGAATTCTTTGAGAGGTCTCATATACCTGATTGGAACTTGTTTGGAATTAAGGTGTAGTTGATTGATTTTTCTATTCACCAAAGGAATTGGATTAACTTGCTTAAATTTTATTAGGTCTCTCCAGATGATTTTTTTTGGGGGTACTTGCTGAATGAGAATATCATTGAAGATTATGATTTTGAGTTATTTGGCTATGCTATGCTCGAATGAGTTAATTGATTTTTGTGGTGCTTGTTGATATTTGTTACTCCTATGTGCTTATAGTGTGATTGAATGCAATGTTCTGACCTTTTATATTTTGCAATTATCAGGGTGTGAGATGCTCAACTAGTACTCCTGCAACAATCATCGATTCAGCTAGAAGCAAATTTCTCCCATCTATTCGTTCGGGTAGCTACACTGATGTTGGACCTCGTAGATCCAATGAAGATGAACACATTTGTGTTGATGATCTTTCAGCTCAGTTGGGTTCTCTCTACAATTGGCCTCTTCCAGGCTCATTCTATGCTGTTTTCGATGGTCATGGAGGTGCTGATGCAGCTGCTTATGTCAGGACTAACGCAATGAGATTTTTCTTTGAAGATGCTGATTTGCCGCAAGCATCTGTTGTTGATCAGGAATTCATGGAAGAACTGGAGAGTTCTCACTGTAGAGCGTTCTTGAAAGCTGATCTTGCCTTGGCGGATGAATGTAGTGTTAATGCCGCTTGTGGAACAACAGCAATAACTGCCCTGGTTTTGGGAAGACATCTGGTTGTTGCTAATGCCGGTGATTGTCGTGCTGTCCTTTGTAGGAAAGGCGTTGCAGTCCAGTTGTCTCAAGATCATAGGCCTACTTCTCTGGTGGAGCGACAAAGAGTTGAGAACTTAGGCGGTATTATTGAATATGGCTTCCTAAATGGTGATCTTGCAGTTACTCGTGCTCTTGGAGATTGGTATATGAAGCTTCCGTTTGGATCTGCATCTCCTCTTACAGCAGAACCAGAAGTTAAGCAAATGTTGTTGACTGAAGATGACGAGTTCATGATAATTGGTTGCGATGGTATATGGGATGTGATGTCGAACCAAGAAGCAGTGAATGTTGTCCGCCGTGAGCTTAGGCTGCATAATGACCCACAAGAGTCTGCTAAAGAACTTGTGAATCACGCTTTATGTAGGGATGTAGACGACAACCTCACTGCAATTGTTGTGTGCTTTACTTCTCCTGATCATCAGGCTTCAGTTCCATCCCAAAGGCCAAGATTCAGGTGTTGCAGTTTGTCCGAAGAGGCGAGGAAGAAGCTGCAAAGTTTGTTAGGAAGCAATTGAGTGCAAAATTGCATTGTTTGACCACAATAGTAATTTTTACTACAATGTGTAAGTAGGGATTATTGTTTATTTCTTATCTTGTGAACAATAACTTTAATCTGTTTGAGGCTACTTCAGGGAAGTGAGAAAAAGCAGCCAGCAGTTTTGTAAGTCTAGTGCATTCTAGTAACTGCCCATTCTTTTTAATGAAAGGATAACTCATTGTGTGATATTTGAGTTATTTCTGAATTCATCTTGTTTTGTCATTATGCATTTTACCATTTCAGCCATCTATGTTCAATAGTTTAAACGATAGATTTTCTTTTTGGTTTTTCACCCGTTATCCGGTATTCCTATTCGTATTGGGGCAACGATTAATTTGGATTTGTGTTACTTAAGACCTATTAAGGGAGGAAGCATTTCCTACCTGGACTTCTTTATTCCTAGGGCTTGAAAAAGAAATGTTGGTTAATGGTGAAGAGATTCTATCCATCCGATCATATCCCTAAATGGGTAAACCATTGACCTATTTCTCAAATTTAAGTTGCTTTATGTTTTGCTGCCTGTTTTTAGGCACTTATTAATGTGTGGCTTTCAATGTGAAAGAGTGATCTGCTTCATCTACATTGGAGGGCTCCTAATCTATTTTCAGCCAAATAGGAGGTAGAGTTTGTGAGGACATAATTTCCTGCAACAAAGGATATTTTATTACTATATGATAAATCAGATGCCTTTTGACCAACATATGCATTATCTCAAGTGTGTGAATCACCAATCCCTTTAACTTGTGCTATCTCAATCTTTTCTTATCCGTTTATCTTTGGTGTTTCCCTTTATTTTATTTTTCTTTACTTTTTTTGGTTGAAGAATTAGCTCCATATATACGAGTTTGCTCATATTATCAGTTTAAAGTTCGACTACAGAAGATGTTTAGTAGGCTATAATAACATACCTAATATTATCCCATACCATAGGGTCTGGACAAAAAACTGACCGATTTGGTAGGCTAGTAACTAAAAATAAAGCTGGTCTCATAATAAATCTTGAAAGTATATTTTGTTGAGATGAATTTAAACGGAAATTAAGTAACACGATAAGTAAGAATTCATATAGTCTATGCTAACTTATTTGGATTTGAGTCATGAATTATTCTTAAAAGTCTTTCGTCTTGTTGCATCTCTATTTTTCTTTTTAAAAAAAAATCAAACGTCTTCAAAGAGACATCTCTTATTATATTTCACAGCTTACATTTTTGACCCCCTTTTTCGAGCAAGGATTGGTCAAATCAGGGAAAAAGCTTGTTAGGAGTGGCCTTTAAAACGAATAAATTAACATTAAATGGTACAGATGATGACAATTGAGAAATATTAATTACTAATAATTAAAAGTTTGGTGAAATTTTTTATTTAGAATAACATATATTATATATTCATTTTTCTTTTGGTTATTCACTATTTATGCAGGATTATAATGCACGGACGAGGGGAGTAATAACGAAAAGATTATTGTACTTGAATTATTTATTTTAAAAAGGAATTTTTGCTTCAAATACTTCATCCACGCATTGCTAATATTGCACTCGCATTTCACTTTCTATCACGAATAAAATACTGCTTCATATATTTTCTCATAGCTTAATACAAATAAATATTTAATACCGTCAAACGAAATACTATATTAGTTATTCATGAATTATCTTTTATGTTGCCAACCAAATAGTGCAATTTGAAATAGTTACTCTAATTTTTCTGTTTTCCATGGGATACTTGGTACCCGCATTAAGCATAGACGAACCTATATTATATCGAGAGGAGTCATCGATATCCGTAAAATTTGACAAAATACTATCCATTTATGTATATGTATTTAGAAAATATTTTCTCAGGTCCAAAATAAGAAATTTTTTAGCCTTGTTTTTGTGGTCCAAAATAAGTAATTTTTTCAGATTTTAAGAATGAATTAATTATTTTTTCCTACATTATTCTTGGAATAAATAGTATTGTAATATGTGTTAGAAGTATTTATGTGAGATAGTAAAAGTTAATATGATCAATTCCATTACTAATTAATGCTAAAAGGTGGATTTCTTAATCTGTGTGAAAACATCTAAAAAAATCACTTATTTTGAACCGGAGAGAGTATTGATATATTAATAATAACACACTACGTAAAAGCAAATTTTGGTTCAATCCAAAATTATACCCGTAATCTTTATATTCTGAGTCTGAGTCTGACTTTAAGAACTGACTAATCCACTAAAAATTTTCGCTCTAAAAGATAAAACATTCCTTACCGAGTATGACTTTATTTCCGTGATTTTTTTTGGTGAAAAATTATACTGTTTAATTAAGTAAATTAAATAAAAATAATAAAAAAAAAAAAAAAATATATATATATATATATATATATATATATATATATATATATATATATATATATATATATTTATATATATATATTGACTTCCATTGATTTCTTTATCGGTTTTAATATTTTTTTAACATTTTAGTAAAAAGTTTAGCTCCCGAAACGATAAATTGGGTACTGCAGCGCACCATATTACAAGCTGCAATAAATAAAACTAAAAGAGCGCATAGACAAATATATTCAATTTAACAAAACTGGTCCTCCACTATACATATATTCTACAAAAACCTTAAGCCGCAAATTTTCATTATAGATCAGAAAATTTGAAGCCGGAGAAAATGGCGATAGGGAGCTTAGCAAGACGAAAGGTCACAACAGTTTTATCTTCTAGATATCTCTATAGCACATCCAAATATTCATTTTCTCTTAGCAGAAATTACTCTTCGGGATCTGATGAAAACGACGTCGTTGTTATCGGCGGTGGACCCGGCGGCTATGTGGCGGCGATTAAAGCTGCACAGCTTGGGCTCAAAACTACTTGTATTGAGAAACGTGGTACCCTTGGTGGTACCTGTCTCAATGTTGGTTGTATTCCTTCTAAGGTAAAATATTTATACTATTTATTTAGATTTTTTTGACAATTTTTTTAGATCTATTGATTTTGCTATTGCGAGTTATTACGATTCTGTTGATTTTTACGATAGTGTGTGACAATTGAGATTTTAATAATGTCTTTAATTAACGTGAAGACGATTATGTCGATTGAGAGTATTGTGCTATTGAAAATAGAGCTTAAAATTCGTTTTTTGCAGTATTCTTTTTGTTAACTTGTGATTTACATTTCAGACCGTTGTCAAATATCAGTTTGCTGTTTTAGTGATTAAATAAATGGATAATAGATGTTCCTATAATGTGAGCTTTGTGACCGGATTGAAATCATTTGGCATGATATAAGTCATTTTCTGTAGAAAATGTTATTCGTGTTTTCATAGAAAATGATTTCTGGGAAAAATATTTTCCTTGTAGCGTTTGGTTAGTAAGTGAAAATATTCTTTTGACAAAACATGTAATCCTAGTATATTTATTTGATGATTTACTTTTGACAAAACATATATATTAAAGATTAATAATAAAATTAGCAAATTAGAAAGTGTTTTATCTAAGTTTTGAGTATTTTAGATTAATAATAGTGTCTGAATGTTAGGTAGAGTAAGTATGAAGTTGAGATAGTTGAAAAGAGGGAAGTTGTTTCATTTGATGAAAAATGTTGTAATCCAGGAAATGTTGTACCACTTTTGAAGTACCACTTTTAGAAGTTCTGTTTTTGAAAGCATTGCAATTGATCCTCCTACACGGTGGAGATGATAGAATTCGTTTTCTTCCTTTTCTTTAGCTGCAACAGAGGCAAACTTAACTTTTCAATCAAGTGTCAAAGCCACCCATACAGAAAAAGGAAAAATATGGAAGACCACCAAATAGTATATTAGTATGTAGTTCTGACTTTCCAGCTGTGAGATGTTAATTATATATTTTTTGGTTGATAAAAGAGAAAGGAACTGTAAATTTCCCTAAAGATGTTGATATCAGATGCATGCTGCATAATGAATGATATGTTATGTTTAGTACTGAATATGATTTTCAATTTCTACTTGAACTAGAATTAAGTTTTCTAATCTAAACATGACGACAACAACAACAACAAAAGACTCGATGTTATCCCACAAGTGGGTTTTGGGGAGGGTAGTGTGTACGCAAACTTTACCCCTACCTTGTGAAGATAGAGAGTCTGTTTTCTAAGACTCTCGGCTAGACCTAAATTGAGTGATAAAACAAATACAAGCTGGACCTAAATTGAGTGATATGAAAGTAAATTAGAAGGGGATACTGAAAGTACTAATTTCCAGTTGATGAGTTGATTTGTGACTTACATATAGAAATAAAGGTACCTTGCTTAATCAACAATGAAATTATTTTAGTTGATGAGAGTGATATTGTTCTCTTGAATATGACTAGAAGCAGACACCAGTTGTGGGAAATTACTGGAAGGTTACTGGATACTCTGATTTTGCAATTGACGAGTTGACTTGAACTTTCATATAGAATTATAGGAACCTAGGTATTTTGTACTTCAAACTACTTCATTTTTTCTAAATGCCAAGTTTAAAATGTGGCAGTTCTCCTTTCAATAGTTCTAGTGATGTTAATTAAAGACCAAAAGTTTTGGTTGACCTGCCATAAATGAGGTATATTATCTTGATGTAGCTTTTGATCTTAGTGAAAGTTTTTCCTTGCAAATATTTTGATAGACTTTTCTTTCTTCTATTTTTTTGTCAAAGGTTCTGAAGGTTAAATACTGTTTCCAGTGATTGTGCATTCTTCCCTTGGTTTGGCTGCTTAGGAAGACATATTTTAACTGGTACCTTAAACTGAAGTATATGCGCACAACTTTTCCCATATGGCTAACTCTGTCTCTTTGATGCCCTTAAAATGTGACATGCTTGAGGCTTCTCCTGTTCAGTGTTCTTAAAAGCAAAAAATCCCAAAATAGCAACATGGTCAATGGGGCTTGAAGGGAAATGCATGAATTAAAGTGCACGCTTCTTTGAAGTACACATTTCTCAGCTTTGCCCATGAAGCGATAACCCCTCAATGAAGCGATTGGGGCTTGAAGCGAAAAACGAGAATTAAAGTGCACACTTCTTTGAAGTACACATTTCTCAGCTTTACCCATGAAGCGATAACCCCTCACTTTGCAAATCGATCACTTTAAGCAATGAAGTGATGGCTTTTAATAACATTGCTCCTGTTGTGAATTGAAAGAATTAACTTCTCCGAGAGACTATTTTGATTGGTGATCATACATAACCTAGTGTGCAATAGGTTAACCATAGGGTGGGTATATATCTTATGATCTCCACTTTTTTCCTAAAGATACTAAATTATAGATTTATGTTCGAGTAGGTTGCTAGTTAGCATTCTGTTTTTGTGACACCATACACTTAAGGTCATTCTTCTGCATAGTAAGTTAACAACGGTGCTCCGAAGAAAAATTTGGTAAAGCAGTGCTTGAGTTATGCCCATCTGTCTGTGCTCAAGCTTTGCGGTCAGCTTTTGACGTCTAATTCTTCATGTTTGTTCTTTCTGCTTTTCATGCGTAGGCACTTCTTCATTCCTCCCACATGTACCATGAAGCTCAACATTCATTTGCTAGTCATGGTGTCAAGTTCTCTTCTGTTGAGGTAGATCTTCCTGCCATGATGGGCCAAAAAGATAAAGCTGTGGCTAACTTAACACGAGGTATTGAGGGTCTATTCAAGAAGAACAAAGTGAACTATGTTAAGGGCTATGGCAAATTCCTTTCTCCTTCTGAAGTTTCTGTTGACACTGTGGAAGGTGGTAATACTGTTGTTAAGGGGAAGAATATTATAATTGCCACTGGTTCTGATGTCAAAAGTCTACCTGGGCTAACCATTGATGAGAAGAGAATTGTATCATCCACGGGAGCTTTAGCTTTGACCGAAGTTCCAAAAAAGCTGGTTGTTATTGGTGCTGGCTACATAGGCCTTGAAATGGGATCTGTCTGGGGCCGTCTTGGCTCAGAGGTGACTGTTGTTGAATTTGGACCCGATATTGTTCCATCCATGGATGGTGAAGTTCGCAAGCAATTCCAACGTTCTCTTGAGAAGCAAAAGATGAAGTTCATACTTAAAACTAAGGTAGTATCAGTTGAGACTGTTGGCGATGGTGTGAAGTTGACCCTTGAACCTGCAGCTGGTGGTGATCAAACTACTCTTGAGGCTGATGTTGTTCTTGTTTCTGCTGGTAGAATTCCGTTCACTTCAGGGCTTGGATTGGACAAGATAGGTGTTGAAACTGACAAGGCTGGTCGAATCTTGGTCAATGAACGTTTTGCAACTAATGTCCCGGGGGTACATGCAATTGGTGATGTCATTCCTGGGCCAATGCTGGCTCACAAGGCAGAGGAGGATGGTGTTGCTTGTGTGGAATTCATTGCAGGCAAGGAGGGTCATGTGGACTACGATTTGGTCCCTGGTGTTGTTTACACGCACCCAGAGGTGGCTTCTGTTGGGAAAACTGAAGAACAAGTTAAGGCACTTGGCGTTGATTATCGTGTAGGAAAATTTCCCTTCCTTGCAAACAGTAGGGCCAAGGCAATTGATGATGCTGAGGGAATTGTAAAAGTACTTGCTGAGAAGGAGACTGACAAAATCTTGGGTGTTCATATTATGTCACCAAATGCAGGGGAGCTTATTCACGAGGCTGTCCTGGCTTTGCATTATGGAGCATCAAGTGAGGACATTGCTCGTACATGCCATGCACATCCAACAATGAGTGAGGCTCTGAAAGAAGCAGCCATGGCCACTTACGACAAGCCCATTCACATATAAAAATAGTGTCATATATTTGTTTTTGTTTTTCCTCTGAGTATCTTGAATACTTAGAGCATATTTTCTAATTGCCACCTCATCACTCAAGTATCTCTTGAACAGATATTTCCTCCCTCTTCTCTAATTATCCAAAGTACTTCCAACTTAATGTTTCTGTTCTGCATATTCATATCTGTAATAAAGTCAGGAGCTGTATGTCAAAGTTTAAATGCCATCGATTTGAGTTTCATTGAGTTTTGATCAGCGTTGAGCAATTTTGCTTTATCGACATATTAGAGGAAGATTTTTAACATGTACATTCAAATAACTTTTGCATGGGTGAGGTGCCATTTTAGAGACGATGGACTATAGCTTTCATGTTGAATGTTTTTAACTTTGCAGAAAGAGGTTTCAAACTATGGACAGGTAATTTTTGCTTTGTTAGCCAATTTTATACCATTCCTTGTTCCTTTTGGCCATCACTTATTAAAATGGATTGTTGAAATGAGTATATTGTGTCAAGGATTCTAGTGCGAGTCCACATTAGTCGAGCTAGTAAGCTTCTTATAGCGAATGGTTAGAACCAAAAAAGAGTATATTTTGTCAAACAGAAGTACAATGGCTACACCAGATTATCTTTTTAATTGGTTGAAAAGGGGTACAATTGGATACCCCTATGTCTCTTAGCATGGTTTGTCCATCACCATTCGAAGTTCTATTTACTGCTCTCTCGTATAGCAGCAAGTATAAATATCTATTTGGTTGTTTTATAAGTCTTCATTTTCATTTATTTTCTTTGGTGGTTCCCTTTGAGACTTGTTCACTCAAAATAAATGATCTTCGGTTAATGGTAAGATAAGAGATTTTTTTTAAAGAAAAAAAATAGATAAAGGAAACCTGCGGAAGCTATCTTGAGCAATGATCCATGGCACTCATGTTGCCCATGAACATTGAATGTGCTCTCCCTTCTATGTAAAAGGAGGTAACGGAAACACTTATTTTTGGTAGGAGGTTTTTGAAAAAATAATGCAAGCATTAGTTTTGTACATTACTAATCTCTTGTTTGGTATATTTTTTCAATCTATGTACTACTAATACATGTATTAGTAATACATTCTATTTGATAATATCCTATATATAACTAATACATAGCAAACCATAGTATTAATGCAATGATTTTTAATACTTGCATAAGCATGGTTAAATACATAATTGCCCCTCAAATCCCTAAGAAGTGTACAAAGTTAAAGAATGTGGAGGGTATTTTTGTAAACCAATAAGTTTTTTAAAAATTATGCAATACTTTAATACACCAAACCAAACACAACAATAACAACAACAACATACCCAGTATAATCCTACATGTGTGATCTGAGGAAGGTGATGTGTTTGCGGACCTTGCTCCTACCTGAAGAGGTAGAGAGGTTGTTTCCGATAGACCCTCAGACTCAAGAAAGTGTGAGAAGGAAGAGAAGGGAGAAGAAGAAGAAAAAGAAGAAATAGGGTAGGAAAGAAACAAGGAGACAAAGGACGATAAGACAAAGAGGGGAAAAAATAGTAGCATCAACTAATATCAATCAGGGAGCAATAATTCTAGTAAAAGTCGAAAAAAAAGTAAAACTCAAGAAAAAGGTAGCATCAAATAGTAAAAAACAGGGAGCAACAATTTCCAGTAGCAATTTGCAAAAATAATGAACTTGACTGCTAAGTATCAAATATAATAACAAATAAGAAAAGAATATCTTTAAACCGACAACAAGAATATTACTAGTATTACTGGTAACCCTGGGAACACCAAACCAAACAATTAGATAAGAAACGATCCTATTATTACTAATACCAACATTGTTAATACACTTTATTCAGCACTATTTTTATACCTCCTACCAAACGACCCCTTAGAATCTGTCGAGGATAAGAGACCCTTTCTCTTCACCCAACTACATAACAAAATCTGAGTTTATTAACGTGCTTATGCTGTTCATTATTCATTCCCCCGGGGAAGAGAAGAAAGAGGAGCACTCTCCCTCGAGATTGTAATAACAATATAAGTTTAAACAGTTCAAGCTGACCATAAGTTACTAAGTTTAAACAGTTCAAGCTGACCATAAGTTACTAACTTAGGCAGCTAACAAGTAATACAATAGTTTCAAACAAGTAAGGACACAACCTTTGGAAATGTTCGTCATTCTTATTAGGCAGCTAACAAGTAATACAATAGTTTCAAACAAGTAAGGACACAACCTTTGGAAATGTTCGTCATTCTTATTGATTTCAGCACAGCAAAGTAAAACTGATATGCCTTTCACTAAGTGCTCCATTGGTGAATCCAGTTCAGGGACCAACTTTCTCTGGTTTGTAGTCGATGACAAGGACTTTCTCCAGCTGAGGAAGCAATGTATTTGCATATTCAACATGAGCCGGATGATCTATATACTCTGCAATTCCTTCTGTACTGTCGAACGTTGACTCAAAAACATGAGTGAAACCTTGGTGGAAGTTCTCTATGCTCACATTCTCACCCCTGCAATAAAGACACAAAAATTATACATCTCAATACAATTGTATGAACTTTAAGAAACAGAACTACAATTCCACTCAGTTTTGATCATGAGTCATTGTCAACTGTCTCAAGGCTAGCATTCTAATACCTCATAATATCATTTTTGCCCAAAGTTCCTAAACATAAAGCCTTAGAGTTTTGCCACCAGAAGCAAGCCAAAATATTACGTCCACATTCCTTTCCACTAAGCAAATATCAATCAAAATTGATATTTGATTCATCAGGATAAGCTCTTAAAGTTCAGAGTTTATATGTGCAATTTTTTTGGGTAACCAATAAATACCCGAGGGCCAGTGATCCAACTAATAATGGATCCTAAATACTACGTTTTTATCTGCTTCAGGTTTCGAACCCATGATGTAAGTCTAACCCACATATCATTGAGTTGTGCTCTTACCACTAGGCCCAAACATGGGAGTTTATAAGCGGAATTTTAGTGGCACAACTTCCGTGGAAACAATGTTATCAAAGGTGCACTTAAAGTGAGCCCTGAACCGAGACACAAAACATGTTGAGTGCTTCACCTCGCTAAAGCAGCCCAAATGGCCTTAGAGCTTTTTTGCGCTTTCGCCTTTATTAACACTGCGTGGAAAGTGAGCAAAGCTCCTCAAGACAAGTAGAAGCTGAATGGCAATCAGGCAGGTGGGGGAGCCTTTGAGCAGGGCAGGGCAAGGGGGGAAAGACCACAATTTTCATAAACTTTAGAGGAAGGGACGGACAGAACAGGGGCGGGCAGGTTACATTTTCTGAAGTTCAGTTTTGATTCTCAGAACAAAGTCACAAAACCTTATTCTCCCCTGACAAAATATTGTGATAACTAGATGTGCAATTAATGGTGATCTTTATAGGGTCATTTTCTTCTATTCAACTTCGTCGACATGGAGATCATTACTTCTTGAATGGTAGGTGACCTTAACGAACACTTTAGAAGTAGCAGTTTACTAGCCTGACGTCTACGATTAATGCTCTATCTAACAAGTGATTAACCTAATAACTAGCCTGACATTTACTTTCCAACACTTGATCTATAAATTGCAAGTTTTATTTTCTGATCTAAATAGGAACAAGTAAATAATAACAACAAGGCCAGGAAAATGATATCACCAATGTAAGGACCGGAGAAAAAATAAATGGAAGAAAGCAGCAGCTATAACAATAGCCACAAGTAGTAACACGACAGGGTACTAGAAAACCGAAGAGAAGTATAGTACTAAAACAATCCTAATACTAGCATTCTAAGAATCGAAGACAATGTACTAGTCAGCTAGCCCTAATACACCTGGAACAGATAAGAAAGTACAGAGGACAGACCTAATACCTTTCTGACCTCCATAACCTCCTGTCAACAGAGATCTTTAAAAAAAATTCTTAATCACATTGACCTTTAACTTACCAAAATCATTTACCTAATGAAAACCAAGAACATCAAAGTTTCGATTTTTCTAATAACAAGAACCAAGAATGTCAACATTGAACCTAAAACACACACACACACACACACATAAAGAGGGGTTGCTCCAATGCTTTTTACTAAACTAGAAAAAGAGAAATCATCCACAAATAAGGCAAAAAGTGGAAAAGGGGTTGAGCAGAAATGTTGAAGATTTTATAGAGGAGAGAATAAAATACCAATGAAAAGCTTTCATTGGTTCGATGAGATTGACAAGATTAGCATATTGCTTAATCAGTTGGTCGATTTGGTCTGCTGGAATTCCATCTTTGAACTTGGCCAGCAATATGTGCTTCACTTTACCACCCTCCATCCCAAATTAGTCTCTGATCCGATTTTTCTTCTTTGTTTTAGCAATAGGCTATAGAAAGGAGCAATTTTGGAAAGTCAGCGTCTATGTGGTTGATGGTATTAAGTAGAGAAAATGATAAAAATGGTCCCTAATGGTTTGGGAAAAGTTCAAACTAGTCCATTAAGTATACAATAAACAATTTTGATCCTTTATAAATGCCAAAACTTATCAGTTTTGGTCTCCTTAAATATTTAAGGAACTAATTTTATTTGTTAGATTTGACGAGAATTGTGAAAAAATTAAAGAAGATTAACTGTAACTTACATTTAGAGGTATAATTTTTGTTTATAATTTTTACTATTTTTTATATAATTCTACAGTTTGGTGCAGTTTTTTTTAATGTGTTACTTCTATTATTTTTGGTACTTCTTTTATTTGTGTGTAGTGATATATTGTAGTTTTTACGATTTGACGGAACTTTCTTGATATTTATGGTTAAATCTAGGGCGGTGCATAATTCTACAAATGCTGAATTATCATATAGAAATCAAAAATTTTGGTATTTCGTATTCGATATTTTGGTATTTATTATGGTGTTTGGTTTGAGTTTTAAAAAATATTAGTATTAGGTATGGTATTTGGTACTTTAAAATAAAACATCGAAATACCGTTATCGTACTGAAATATATATTATATTACACAATATACATATTATTAATAATAACATCAATATAAAAATCTAAAATTTTACTTTCTTTTATTTTCTAAGTTCATCAATTAATTGTAAGGAAGTAACAAGACATTTTTAATGATCAATTTTATTCTGTTATATATTTCTCTCTCTGGGTTGATATTTGCTAGTTTTGGACAAAACTTTTGTTGACAAATATTTTTAGTTTTGTACTTTTGAATATTTTAATAAGAATATTACAATGTATGACTCTATGTACTAGTTAGTATTTAAACTAAATAAACCGAAGTTGTCGAACTGAATAAACTGAAACCAAATAAAAAAACAATCGAATCATACCGAATTTAATTAGGTACGATATTGGTATAACATTTTAAGAAATCAAATATCGAAAATATTGAACCGAAATGTTACTAAGAAAACCTCTAGTTAAATCTCTCCCCCCCCCCCTCCCCAAGTAGTTTATGTCAAATATAGTAAACATAAATTGTTAAAAGATCTAATATAGATCACAAATGTCAACTGCGATAAACTTAAAGGATCAAAATTGCTCATTGCATATTTAAGGGACTACTTCAACCCTACACTTAACCACTTTGTTTGACTGTATTGTATAATCACAATTCACAACATGTATGCCATACTCCTAGATTA
Source organism: Nicotiana benthamiana (assembly GCA_034376525.1). Taxonomy (NCBI): domain Eukaryota; kingdom Viridiplantae; phylum Streptophyta; class Magnoliopsida; order Solanales; family Solanaceae; genus Nicotiana; species Nicotiana benthamiana. Next base: position 74,067,266 of record CM067332.1, read on the forward strand.
GTTGGGTCAATTTCCGGCCAACATTATATAAAATTAAATGCATATATTTTTTTCTTTGTATTTTCTATTAGCATAGAGTCTTTGAAAAAACTAAAAAAAATTCTTCTAATTAAGACAGTATAGGTCCTAAATTAATTTACTAATATGATTAAACATATTCTCAACTGGATTAACTTATATCTCTATCATAGGTTATTTATTAGGTTTATATGGAGTTGATGAGAATCTGGTTTTTCGACCCTCTGTTGAAGCAAGGCATGACGAAGCCATGTCAACCTACAGTTACTGATTTGCTAACTTATTCAGTATTCGTACGAAAGAAGGTACACCTCTTACTTCTCATGTTAATGAGTTTGAACCTATTGTTACGGATTTAGAGAATTTGGATGAGATGATTGACCATGAAAATAAAGCGTTGTTTTTATTGCGTACATTACCGTATTCTTGTAGATAGTATTGTATATGGTAAAGATACAATTTCGTTGAATGATGTCAAAAATGCTTTGAAAACTAAGGAGGGAGAGTCAAGTGAAAGTATGTCCCATTTTAGATCAAATCAAGAAAAGGAGGTATTGTGTGTTGGAATTGTGGCAAAACTGGTAATATCCTTAGAAATTGTGAAGTTGTAAAATTATGAAGAATGAAAAAGAAGTGAAATGGGAAAAAGACCTTACCTTGGAAAAATTAATCAAAAGGAGCAATCCCACCAGCAAATGCGTTTTTGATGAAGTTCTAATAATGGTTTGTACTTTTTGTTTACCATTAGTGTTAGTATTCATACTGTTATTATTATTATTATTATTATTATTATTATTATTATTATTATTATTATTATTATTATTATTATTATTATTATTATTATTATTATTATTATTATTATTATTATTATTATTATTATTATTTTATCACTATTGCTATTAGTATTACTATTCTTGGTGTTAATGTTATTAGTATTACTCGATACTTCCAAGGATTAGATGTATTCCTTTATGTACCTTTTTTTCTCATAGTTGATACTTGATGGTTTTGGATAAAGATTTTGACAACAATTAGGTGAGCTTAGAAAGTTTTCATTAATTACTTAATTAAAAAAAGTATATGGATTTATGCACTAGTTAATATACAAGCCGAATACTATCAAAAGATGTGGTGCAGCGGATGTGGCTGCTCTTCTCTTAACTAGAGGTCTCAGGTTCGAGCCCAAGGTATAGAAAAATTCTTATTAGGGAGCACTTCTGGCCGAATAGAGTCATACGCGGTGTGAATTCGAATATAGTCAAGTTTCAATGTAAGTATCGAATACTGAGTGAGAAACCAAAAAAATTATTCAATCAGAATAAATTGAAATTATCGAACTGAAAAATCAAAACCGAAAGAAGAAAAACTGAATCGTACCGAATATAATTAAATATGATATTAATATAGTATTTTAAGAAACCAAATATCAAAAATACCAAATCGAAATAACTGCGTATCGTACCGACACTAAACTGTCATAGTTTTTGACCATTCTTCTCGTGGGCCTTATCTTACCATTTTGTCGTTGCACTAAAGGTGCCATACTGCTATCAACCACGCCGAAAGTTGCCATAAAATATTGAAGAAATTTTCTCTCTTAGGAAGAGCAGTTTTTCTTCTTCTATAAATAGGATTTTCATTGAGTTCCCCATACGAAAAAATTTATGTGTATTTTATTGAGTATTTTCTAGGTAGATTAGTTATTTTTAGATGTCAATTATATTGTACGATATTGGGAGGTTTGATAGGAAAACCAACTTTACTTTATGGAATATAATGATGCATGCCGTTCTCGTACAAAATAGTTTACATAAAGCTTTGAAAGGGGAGAAACCATTCGATATGAAAGATGAGATCTGGTATGAGATCGATAAACAAGCTCGATCAATTATTCATTTATATGTCGCAGATGAAATTTTGCGCAAAGTAATTAATGAAAAGGCGACGAAAGAATTGTGGGACAACTTGGAAGCTCTTCATTGAAAAACATCCGCACGAATAAATTGCTTAAAAAGCAACGCTTATATTCTCTTCGTAGAAGGTATACCTCTTACTTCTCATGTTAAGGAGTTTGAATCTATTGTTATGGATTTAGAGAATTTGGATGAGATGATTGACCATGAAAATAAAGCGTTGTTGTTATTGCGTACATTACCGTATTCTTGTAGATAGTATTGTATATGGTAAAGATACAATTTCGTTGAATGATGTCAAAGATGCTTTGAAAACTAAGGAGGGAGAGTCAAGTGAAAGTATGTCCCATTTTAGATCAAATCAAGAAAAGGAGGTATTGTGTGTTGGAATTGTGGCAAAACTGGTAATATCCTTAGAAATTGTGAAGTTGTAAAATTGTGAAGAATGAAAAAGAAGTGAAATGGGAAAAGGACCTTACCTTGGAAAAATTAATCAAAAGGAGCAATCCCACCAACAAATGCAGTTTTTGATGAACTTCTAATAAGGAGCAGACCGCACAAACTGTATTGCGGCTAGGCCACTGCGGCCACACTAATTCCTCCGCGGTCCGCATGGCTTTAGGCTCCAAAAATACACCTCTCTGAATCTCCTAACTGTAGTCCGCATCAAATGGCTTGCAGCTGCGGTGGGCCTGTTACAGATATGCTTTAAGTTGTTCTTGGTACTTGTGCATGTTTCACTCCTTTTTGAGATGGTTTTGACTAATTGTCACCTTTTTGACCAAACCCTACAAACAAGTACAACATGTAATCCTTTGAAACTATTTGTACACATTTTTAATCATAACTCAAGTAAAAATGAGTGTAAAATGAACTAGAATCCCCAGTTATCAACTCCCCAAACTTAAGCTTTTGCTTGTCCTGACAAAATAAGACACACCTCTAAAGAATAAATCCAAGAAAATTTAACTGACCTAAATTGACCTCAACTCAAATGAATCATTAACAACATTCACTCTTTTAAGCACCATGGTTTTAGTGCGACACAAGAGCTTCAAGAGTTCACTCAACCCATCAAGGGAACTCTGTCACTCTTTCTTGTTCTTTTCAAAGTCAATAACACATGCTCGGAGCATATCCTCCAAAATTTGAATAGTACGCTTGGACTGCCCATCTATCTGAGGATGAAATATTGTGTTCAAATTGACCCGTGTGCGCAACTCACGCTGCACTGCTCTCTAGAAAATGAGGTAAACTGCGTACCTTGGTCAAAAATAATAAACACGGGCATACCATAAAGACGAACAATCTCCCGATTATATATCTCAGCTGACCTTTCTGAAGAATAGAAGACTGCCACATGAATGAATGTACTGACTTAGTTAGCCTATCAACAATAACCCATACTACATCGAACTTCCTCTGAGTTCGTAGGAGTCCAATCACGAAGTCCATGGTGATGCACTCCCATTTCCATTCAGGAATCTTAATCTTTTGAAGCAAACCACCATGTCTCTGATGCTCGCACTTTACTTGCGGACAATTCAAACATTGATCTACCTACGCATCGATATCCTTCTTCATCCTTATCCACCAATAATGTTGCCGCAAGTCCTCATACATCTTAGTGGCACCCGGATGAATAGAATACCGGGAACTATGGGCCTCATCTAGAATCAACTCATGAAGTCCATCCACATTAGGCATACAAATACGACGTTGCATCCTCAAAAATCCATCATCTCCAATTGTAACCTTATTAGCACCATCGAACCGCACGTGTCCCTAAGGACAAGCAAATAAGGGTCATCATACTGTCGATCTCTGATATGCTCAACAAATAATAAAGACCAAGCGACTATGCAAGCTAAAATACGATTGGGCTCAGAAACATCCAACCTCACAAACTGAGTGGCTAAAGCCTAAACATTCAAAGCAAGCGGTCTCTCACCGACCGAACTATATGCAAGGCTGTCTATACTAGCTGATGTCCTACTCAAAGCATCGGTCACTATATTGGACTTCCCCAGATGATACAAAATGGTGATATCATAGTCTTTCAATAGCTCCAACCACCTTCTCTGCCTAGAGTTCATCTCCTTCTGCTTGAACAAATACTGTAAACTCTTATGATCCGTGAACACCTCACATGACATGCCATATAAATAGTGCCTCCAAATCTTTAGCGCGTGAACAATGGCTGCTAACTCCAAATCATGGACTGGATAATTCTTCTCGTGGATCTTCAACTACTGCAAAGCAAATACAATAACCTTGCCATTCTGCATCAACACCGCACCAAGTCCAATACAAGATGTGTCACAATAAACTATATATGGCCTTGAGCCTGTAGGAAACACTAACACTGGCGCTGTAGTCAAAGCTGTGTTGAGCTTCTAAAAGCTCGCCTGACACTCGTTCGACCACTAGAACTGGGCACACTTCTGGGTCAACCTAGTCATCCGGGGGGCTATAGATGAAAAACCCTCCACAAACTGACGGTAAAAACACGGCAAACCCAAGAAAATCCAGATCTCTATAGCTGATGTGGGTCTAGGCTAGTCCTTGACTGCCTCAATCTTCTTAGGATCCACATGAATATCCTCTTCTAATACAATATGACCCAAGAACGCAACTGAATTAACCAAAACTCACATTTTGAAAACTTAGCATATAAGTGACTATCTCTCAAAGGCTGAAGAAAGACTCGAAGATGTTGTTTATGCTCATCTCGGCTGCGCGAGTAGATCAAAATATCATCAATGAAGACAATCGCAAAGGAATCTAGGTAAGGCCCGGTTCATCAAATTCATAAAAGCTAATGGGGCATTCGTCAACCCAAATGACATCACTAAGAACTCATAATGCCCGTAGCGAGTGTGAAAAGTTGTCTTAGGGACATCAGATGCCCTAATCCCCAATTTATGGTAGCTATATCTCAAATCAATCTTCAAAAAAAGTTTGGCACCCTAAAGTTGATCAAATAAATCATCAATCCTTGGTAATGGATATTTGTTCTTTATGGTGACTATATTCAACTATCGATAATGTGTACACATCCTCATCCCATCCTTCTTCTAAATGAACAACACCAGCGAGACACTAGATCTAATAAAGCCATTATCAAGCAAATCCTTCAGCTGCTCCTTCAATTCTTTCAACTATGGTGAGGCTATACGATACGGCAGAATAAAAATAGGTTGAGTGCTCGAAGCCAAATCAATGCAAAAGTCAATATCCTTGTCGGGCCACCCCGGCAGGTCTGAAGGAAATACCTCTGGAAACTCCTGAACAACTGGCACATAATCCATAGAAGGAACCACAATACTAAAATCACAAACATAAGCCAAATAAGCCAAACACCTCTTCTCGACCATACGCCGAGCCTGCATATAAGAGATAACTCTGCTTCTTGAATGACTAGGAGTCCCTCTCCACCATAATCAAGGCAACCCCGACAAAGCTAAGGTCAGAGTCTTGGCGTGATAATCCAATATGACAAGATAAGGTGACAACCAATCCATCCCTAATATGACATCAAAATCAACCATATCCAAAAGTAAGAGGTCTACACGGGTCTCAAGACCCCCAATAATAACAACACACGAACGATAGACATGATCTACAATAATAAAATCACCCACTAGCGTGGACACATATACACTCAAAGAACGACGAGGCACAACCAAATATGAAGCAAAATAAGAAGACACATAGGAGTATGTAAACCCTAGATCAAACAGAACTGAAGCATCTCTACTACAAACCGAAACAGTACCTGTGATAATAGCATCAGAGGACTCAGCCTCTAGCCTGGCTGAGAAAGCGTAACATTGGCATTAGGCCCCACTACAGTGAACTATATCCTTGGGACAACCTCCTACTAGCTGGTCTCCACCTCTAACAGCTTGACCTCCACCTCTAGGGGGTTAACCACTCTCTGCCCCTACCTCTAGCTGACTGGGGGGCAGTGCCAGAATCATGGCACCAGTACTCTGATGTTTTAACTAAATACTCACTAATCTCGGACAAGCCCTCCGGATATGACCGCATTCACAGCACTCAAAACATCCACTTGAATGATGTAGATAAGGAAACTGACTGATCTTGGTAGGCTGACCATGATAATAACACTAAGGAGGAGGTGCTCTGATAGGAGTTGACTGTTCTGAAAGAGGTACATAAAAACCACGACCCCTTGAAGCTCTTTGAGATGCCTGATGTGCTGAGTGAAATGGCCTGGGATGATGGCCTCTACCAAAAGAATCCTTGCCTCTAGACGAGGCACCACCAAACCTACCCGAATGATGAAGCCTCTTGTCAGACCCGTGACCACTTCCCTGAGATAGAACTACCTCTACACGTCGGGCCACATTGGCCGTATCCTGGAAAGAAATCTCGCCCCATGTCTTCTTATCCATCTGCAATCTGATAGGCTGAGTGAGCCCGTCAATAAACCTCCTCACCCCCTTTCTCTCTTTCAGTGGGAAGTATAAGAAGAACATAATGGCAAGTCAGTGATCTCATCTTGTACTGAGTGACAGTCATAGAACCCTACTAGAGACGCGCAAACTGCCTGTGATAGTTCTCCCTTTGAGTGACCGGAAGAAACTTCTCCAGAAATAGATGAGAAACCTGATCCCAAGTCAAAGTAGGCGACCTAGCTGGTTTATCCAAACAAAAATCCCTCCATCATTTCTTGGAAAAACCTAATAAGAGAAAAATAGTGAAGTCGACCTCATTGGTCTCCACTGTCCCAATGTTCCAAAGAACCTCATAGAAACTGTCCAAGTAATACTGGGGTTCCTCTAAAGATGTTCCGCCATAATTAGTAGTGAAAATCTTGGTAAACCTGTCCAACCTCCACAAAGCATTTGAAGACATAGTTGATCCATTACCGGTCTGAGCTATAACACCCAGTGGGACTACCCCACCTGGCTGAGCTGCTGAAGTCTAAACCTGTCCAACCTCCACAAAGCATTTGAAGACATAGTTGATCCATTACCGGTCTGAGCTATAACACCCAGTGGGACTACCCAACTGGCTGAGCTGCTGAAGTCTAAAACTCGGGAGCCATATGCTCCAGCGTGCGAGTAGGTGGAGTTTGGGCTCCTCCTCTAGCATGAGCGACAGCTAGTGCTACAGGGAATATGCCTACCTGTGTGACACTTACCATAAGGCCTACTAGACTGAACAGAACATCCTAGAGTACCAGGGTAGCGATGAACCCCTCTGGGACCTGAGTTGGCCCTGCTGGAACTGTTGATCGGAGCCAACCATGTACCACTACAAAGTAGCAAGAGCGGTCGAAGCAGCTTTTGCCCGAGATGGGCCGGATCATATCCACAGGGAGCTGAAAGTGGGAATTAAATTTCGATCTAAACTAGTGATGCGTAGTGCTCTTAGTTGCGCTTCCAATCATAGTTGGTCTTTTGATTACTTCTAATATTTATGCTAATAATAAGCTAAATTAAACTAAGGATTATTTCTTGTACGGGTTTCTAAATGGTAAAAGAGGCATTAGGTAAGTGACTTTCTCCTTGGCGAATACTTGTCGGGTTCCCGAATCTAAGGCAAGGTTGACATGCTGGGGATTACGATATAACCAATGCACGAAACTTCTCACTCTATACCTCTCGGTAGTTTGAGTAATTTTTCCCTAATTGACTTTCTCAAGATCAGTTGGGTGTGATAATTATGCAAGAAATTTTGGTTCAAGTCGGGTATTACTATATCTAGGTTTAGCCCTTTAATTAGGGCTATCAATCTCTTGAATATGCCCTAATTCCTTGTAGGACTAGTTTTCCTAGACTCAAGATCTCTTTCTCAAGAAGAGCCCAAGTCAAAATGGCACAAATTAGTGTTTGCAACCACTAATTCATCATGAAAAACACTAATTAATCCAAATACCAAACATTCATAGACATTCAAGCCTTAAAACTCAAGACCCATCAAATATCCACACTAGAATTGAGCCACAACCCTAGCTAATGGGTCTAGCTACTCATAATAATAGAAGAAAACTGATAAATAAATGATGAATAATCCATATAATTTAATTACAAGCTAATACTTGAAGGTTCAATGATAAACCACTATAAAATTATTCAAGATGGTCAAGAACAGCTATTCACGTGCTCAGCCCAAAGTCAAATTACAAAAGATGACCTAAAAATTGGAAAGTAAGTATTTATACTAAGCCAAATTTTCTGGTCAAAAATACCCCTTGGAGGTACTGCGGACCGGAAGAAATGGAGCGCAGCCGTGGTGAGGCTTTCTGGCTTCAAGTCTCTACTCACTAAACTTGGGCACCGCAGGCTGCATAAAATGCACCACGGCTGCGGTGGCTTCGATCGCGGTCCGCACAATAATGACCAAAGACCACATTGGTATTAATTCCTATAACTCCCAACTCTCTCAACCCCATCTTTTCAGACCGCACAAACTGTATTGCGGCTACAAAGAGGCCACTGCAGCCACACTAATTCCTCCGCGGTCCGCATGGACTTAGGCTCCAAAAATGCACCTCTCTAAATCTCATCACTGTAGTCCGCTTCAAATGGCTTGCAGCTGCGGTGGGCCTATTGCAGATGTGCTTTAAGTTGTTCTTGGTACTTGTGCATGTTTCACTCCTTTTTGAGATGGTTTTGACTAATTGTCACCTTTTTGACCAAACCCTACAAACAAGTACAACATGTAATCCTTTGGGACTATTTTGTACACATTTTTAATCATCACTCAAGTAAAAATGAGTGTAAAATGAACTAGAATCCCTAGTTATCAACTCCCCAAACATATGCTTTTGCTTGTCCTGGAGCAAACAAAATAAGACACACCTATTAAGAATAAATCCAAGAAAATTCAACTGACCTAAAGTGAACTCAACTCAAATGAATCATTAACAACATTCACTGTTTTAAGCACCATGGTTTTAGTGCGACACAAGAGCTTCAAGAATTCACTCAACCCATCAAGGGAACTCTTTCTACTACTTTGGTCATTGTGGAACCCAAACACATACATCATCAACTCTGCCCAACCCTCACTTTTAGATTATAGCACTCGGAACGAGGATTGTGGAAACACACTCATCTCTCTCAAAGAAAGGTCACAAGTCCGGCTCTAAGTACCATATGCTTTCCCCTTATGTGAGTCATTCCTAATGTAAGATTCATTCAACTCAAGATTATATAGGGCTTTTGTGGAGAATTAGCGAAGGCTTTTGGTTAAGGGTAGGAAATATTTGGTCTTAGTAGGTTCCATCTTCCCTTTAGCACTTCATTCTCTTCACTTTGGCACACATTCTCTTGACTTTTCAAGTCAGTTTCTTCTTTCTTAAGGATTAGAGTGATACAATGTCACTCTTTCTTGTTCTTTTCAAACATTTTTCTCCTTTCTAAACGTTCCACACTTTTCACTTCTTTTCTTTTTTTGAATCCCTTCATTTCTTTTAAATTGTTCATTCTTTTTGACTTTTTGATTTTCTTTTTTTTTTGTTGCCTTTTCTTTTCTTCATTTTGTACCTTTTATCACTTTGTTGCATTTCCCGTCTCTCCCCAAACTTATGCTTTTGCCTTGTGCTAAGCAAAGATAGGGTGCCAAGAGAGGGTCTTTTTAAAACGGTAAGGCTTGTATCATGGTTTTTAAAGAAAAAGGTTTATGGCTCAAAAGGGTTGACTAGGGATATTATCATTGGTAGGATTATGGAAGTTTTCAAAATATTATTCGGATCAAGGAGAGCCTATAATCACATCTCAAATCAAACTACAATTAGAGTTTCGCCTCGAAAAACATTAAGGGCAAGTTCTAGACTAATGGCTCGGGACTTGGACTTGCAATTCAAATTCTCACTACACAAGCGATAGGATTGCTAAAGAGACAGAGTCGGGAGCCCACAACAACCTTAGCTAAGATTTGAGCAACATAATGGTCCCGAAAAACCACTTATAGCGGCCAACCCAAGAGTATCAAGGTCACAACTTTCACATCCTATACACAACAATTTATTTTTGACCGTAGGACCAAAGGCAAATATTTAGTCCCAAGTGAAGCTTTGTTTGAGGAACCACTACTCACTATCTACTTATTTACACAAAAAGAAAAAGAAAATAGACTCAAACCCTTAAGAAGGTTATCATGCCATCCATCATGGAGAAGAGCCACTCGGTTCACACAAGTTCCACTTTTGGAATGAACCATGACATTAAGAAAATCAAAGGCTTATTGCATGCAAAAACTCAAAATAAAAAGTTAGTTTAATGAAATAAGAAGCTAGTAAAGAAAGAAATAACTGCACAAAGTAAAACGAATATGTAACAAGAGGGGATTTAGTCGAATATACATAAAGGGAATGAATATATACGTTAGAAAGTAACTTTATATACATACCAAAGTTGCAAAAGTACGAAAACTGAATTCAAAATTGTAAAATTATATACATACCAAAAGTAAAAAACAAAGCATAATAATTGAAAGTAGTGTCATATATATATATACAACCCAAATCATCCAAATAGGGCTACCCCCTCAAGTGAAAGCTAGCATTGTCCTCAATGCTGACTAACCAAAACAAGCACAAGAAAGATAGATAGTAAAAAGAAAACTCCCTATTGACCCTCCGTCTGCATAGGATCATGAGTCTATGTACCTGGGTCCTCGGACTGCTCGGGAACCTGTGACTAGATCCCTGTCACCTGTGTCTACACTGGGTCTTAGGCCTGTACTGGAATCTGGGGCTGGCTAGAGGGACCTCCCTGCGGTTACTCCAGCTCTATCACAACATCATCACCATGGGGAATCACCCTCTTTCTCTTGGTTGGCCTCTCCACCTCCTGCTCATGCTCAGGCTGATCTAAAAGGGTCGGGTCATGCATTAAAAGCTCTAATGTCAAGTTATCAGCCTTCAGAGGCAAAAACCATCTTCCTCGTACCAAACCGACCTACGGTGTAACACCACCATCTCTCCGCCGTCCGCCGGCGGCGGCGGCGTAACTCCAAATTCACCCAAATTAACACCAGTTAATCCCTGTCTTTTCCTCTTTCTAACTACCCACTAATCAACCCTCAAGACCCAGCCAAACGTCTCAAATATTCCTCCAAAGGAGCGGCTTCTCTGCCGTCCACGGCGGTGCCGGCTCCAATGGCCGCCAAAAACACACCCTATACTCCCCTAACCTTCCTCATCCCCAATCCTTAACTAGATTTCTTCAAACAAGCCTGAGTCTACTTGAATTTCAGATCGAAATCCAACCCAAACACTAATGCCTCTAATTAGCTCCTAAATAATACACCAAGCTCTCCTTGACTTTCTCATTTTGAATTTCAAGCCGGATCCCTTCAAATCCAAGTGGAAACCCACAGACCTTAAAAATAAGGTCTGAAGAACCCCAATTCATTTGGATTTACAAGTGTTCAGGTGATTTTAAAATTAATGTTATATGTTTATTTCGAACAAAATAAACATATAACATTGATTGAAAAATCAATTTCGAAATCAGTTTAGTTGAAGACCAAATCAGCAAGTTTTCATTTTCTTTTGTTTGTTTTATTTTACTTCTTTTGTTGACGATTTTGTCTTGATTTAGTTTTGATTATTTGCGTTAATTGGAAATATTGATAAGTTCTTAAATATAGGAGTATTCATTTTTGTTTAGTTAATCTGAGTAGATTTGATTTTGGTTTTTGGTTACCCTTTATTTCAATTGCATTTTTTATTTTTTTGTTTCTGATAATTCCATAAGTTTTAGTGTCCGACCACATTTCTTTTTTGCATTAGTTAGCCTTATTAAAATCAACTTCTGGTTCCTGTTTGTAAATATTTTACTTGATGATTTTGTCGCATTAGTTTTAATCTTTTTAGCTTAGCTTTAGTTCTTGTTCTGTGACTTTTCACCTTTGTAGTTGATAATTTGATAATGGTATGAATTAGACTTAGTTTTTCAGTAATAGGATGACATGTTAGTTGTAGCTTTGCATGTTTTTTCTAATTATGTTAATTTCAGCCTTTGGCTTGAATTTGTGGTCCAGTAGTTTGAGAATTCCGAGTTGAATTTTGATTATTTCTGATTAATAGTTTAGATTTGATTATGGTTTGGTTATAGCTGTTTAGCTAACAAGAATTAGTTTGGAACATTTACTTTAGTAAGAATGGTAATTCAAGTATACTAAGTATTGGGTTTGGTTGGTTCTGGTAATTTCAGAATAAAATAAGGGTAGTATCGGTATTCTATAAATATGAAACAATGTTAGAATCCTTTAGACTCTTCTAGAAGAGGGCCATAGTATGAAATTAAGTAGTTTTAGTGCAATGAGTTGAGAAACAAGTCAGAAAATAAAGGAACAAGTAAGTAAAAACTGGAAATTAAAAGAGGGACTAGTGGTAAAAATAAAATAAAGGGGTTTCCCTAAACTTTGGCTATAAAAAGGGCACCTTAGTTCATTCAGAAAAAGAGCTGGACATAGTCTGAAATCTCTTAAAAATTCCAGAATTTGAAGTCTGAATAATCCCAAAATTCCTGAAAAACTTCCAGAAATCCCAGTTACTAAAATCCTGAAATTCCCTAAAGTTGCAGAAGCTCTACTGTTCCATTATATCCTTGTTCCTTAGAATAGTTCTAATTCTCAACTTGTCCAGTAGAAGTTTTAGCTACACAAGCTGAAAATGACTTGAAATATGAATATTTGGAGTATTAAGCCTTCAGTACTTGTTCTAGTTCAATTTCAAGCTGGTTGGGGTTTATTTAAGCTATTGGAGTGGTTTTACTGATTTGATTTGGTATTAAATCCTTTTGGGTTGTTGATATTATTCCTGGGTTATTGATTCATAATCAATCATGATCTATTGATTCATGTTGATTATATTTCTGTTTGAACTTGCTGACCCTCAGCTTTTGTTTACTCAAATTCCAGGTACACTTCTTAAGCCTGACTATGTAGAAAACCAATTTGAGACGAGAAATGAAGCTTGTTGCACCACATTATTTCTAGATCTGTTGTTTAAATTTCGAGTAATTTTGATTTGCTTATATATTCAATGTAAATAATTATGAGACTGTTTTGGACTGTTAAACAATCTTTTTTTTTGTTTTTGATTCCATGAGTAAAAAATATTTATAGTAGCATGTTAGATTTGTTTAAACGTTCCAGTCATGCATAGTTGGAAAAAATGAATTTGAAATAAGATTTTGATTTGAAATAGTATGAACATTTTATTCAATGAAAAATTATTATCTCTTGTAAATGTTCAATAGCAAGTGATGTGAACTTGACCATCGTGTGTTTGTGAAAGTAGCATATTTTACTTTGAAACAGTTTGATACTTCAATTCATGTCGCCTTATATGTTAATATGGAAATCACTGTTAATAGTCATCTAAATGTCCAGACAAGTTGTATATTAGTAGCACACACGTTAACAGGCCCAAGTCTATTCGATTGGGGTCTACTGTGAGCCCAGGAAGCTTGCTCATTGTGCGAATAAAATATTTGGGCTTGTAATTGAGCCCAAATTTTGAGGCATATTCAAGCAAATTAAAATATTACATAGTAGATTTATTGAGGTTCAGCTAATGTAAAATGGGTTTATAAGTTTAGATCCTCCAAATAATATATCATCAATTCATCAGGCCCAAGTAGAGACAAATCCAATAGAAAAAATGATAGTTTGTTTTAGGATTGGCCTTCTAAAATAACAAATAAGGTGTGCCACGCCAAACGGAACCCATAAATTGCGTGGCCCTTTTAAATGTTCATATTAAAATACTTAGAAATTCGGTATATGCTATTTAGCGAACTTCACGACTTCCCGCGAAGATAATAACACATTAGTCGCGTCTTTAATAATTTTATCTTCCTAAGTATGGGTGCGCATTTATGTGACTCAAATCCAAATCTCAATGAAGTTGAAATATGTCAAAAACTGCGTGCGCGTTTATGTGACATGGTTCGCGACATGTATTAGCGACATTGCAAATTTCCTTTAAAAAATATTAAAAGCGGTAAAGAAATAATTTAAAATTACACCATAGGTTGAACATGTATAAGAATCAAAATTGTTAGCCAACTATAATAGTTTAAGCGACTTTGCTAGAACCACGGGATCCGAGGGTTCCTAACACCTTCCCTTGGGTCAACAAAATTCCTTGCTTAAAATTTCTGGTTCGCAGACTCTATTTGGGCAGTCAAAACAATTTCCTCAATTTGGGATTCTAAATAAACCGGTGACTTGGAACACCAAAATCCAACCCTATCCCAAGTGGCGACTCTAAATAAATAAATAATCTCATTTCGAATAATGTTACTTTAATTGGAAAAACTATCTTATGTGTTTTATCCTTCGGGGTAGCCGTGTAAAAAGGAGGTGTATCAGCTCTGACGACTCTGCTGGGGATCAAACCCAGAATCTCTGGTCAGAGTTCAAGAATTTGAGCTTTGAGTAACTTTTATATTTGGCTTTTTCTGAATTTCTTACATGTTCCATGCTAATATGCTAAATGCTTTACCGCTTTGATATTGAATGAGTTGCATATAATTAATTGCGAAACCCTTCTCTTTTTACCTTCGAGGCGTGCTCGCTGGTCGAGACTCCCTATTCTGTTAGTGTCATACCTTGCAATAAGAAAAGAGGCTTGGACAAGCTACTAAGCCGGACAATCTTGCGGGTCCCCGGTACGTAGCTCCCTCCTCGACTAGAGTTGTCCGCTCGGGTGTACAGTCTAGAACAAATACCCAACTTCTGAACTTAGTAAAACAAAGCCATGCCGGATCCCTAGTAGGAATGTTTGTTTGCATCACGTGCATTTGACTTAGGGGACTCAACACAGGGGTTGGGTCCGTCTAGGATAGGTGACCCGAAATGAAAAGACCATCTTGATGCATATTACGTGCTACTTACGCATTTATTTGCTTGGGATTCGCATGTTGATCGTTTTGTGAATAAGGAGAGAAAAAATTGAGAAAATAGTGATATTGGGGCTGACTGAGAGTAACCGTTCGTTTTGCAAAACCAATGCTCAAATAACGCCGAAATACTGCCGGATTTTTGAAAAAAAAAAGAAAAAGAGAAAAGGGAAAAACAAGAAAAGCGAAAACAAAAGCAAAAAAGAGACCTTTTCGACAAATATTGGTTTTGAAAAATGTTTTGCCGAACTTGCCGTTTTGATTCTCACCAAGTGTGAGATACGTAAGCAACCCCCATCGGGTCTAATCTGCCTTTTTCAAAATTAGCTAAAACAAAGAAAAACAAATGTCAAAATTTTATTTATTGTCCTTAATAAATCGGGTGACGCAGTTGTCGTCAAGAATAGCCAAATGTTCCCGAAAGGGACGCCGGAAGGCTGATTTTGCACAAACGGCCACCTTTGGGTCTTTATTGTATTTTTGGCCGGCTAGCGGGCACAGCCTTGAAAACTTCCTCCGGAAGTGCTAAAAGGCCATATTCACGAAGCTGGGCCTTTGGTTTTAGAAAATAAATTTCATAAAAGAAAGACTTTTGATTTTTGAAGTCAAATAGGAATAAATTCATATGTCAATAATTCACCTTAATAAATGTGCAGGATGAGAACAATTTAAAACGAACCTTTTTCATTCGTAAGCAGAATCCCTTTGGAGCTGCGACTGTGGTGGAATGATCTAGGTATAGAAGGGCAAGATGAGGTGAAGAAACATCTGGGGGGCCTTCCCGGGCTATTGGAGATTATACCCCGAAGAGATATCATAAGAGCGTTGGTCACGTTCTCAAATTTTGAACTTATCCCGACTTTAGAAGAAATAGCTGGGTACATCGGAGATGCTGAGCTTTCTTTGAGACACAAGTATTTGGTTGCTTCGAGAGTTGTAACGGTGCATAAATTCTTAGATACCTTGAAGATAAGCAGAGTGGTACATGAATCAAACCTGGCAGCAGGGTTTTGCACCTTTTCTTTCCTGTATAGTAGATTTGGTCACATAGGGGGTTTCAACAATTCAGAGAACAAACTCCGCAGCAAAGGAAACCGCGTCAAATGGAAAGAGCATAGACGTTTCGCTTTTATGGTGGCTTTTCTGGGGCTTCTGGTGTTTCCAACGAAAGACGAGAACATTGACATAAAAATAGCAGGGGTTGTCAGCACTCTACGCACCCAAGCCATGTGCACACTCGCGCCCATAATAGAAGCTGAGATCTTTCGTGCTCTCATAGCTTGCAAGGCCGGGAAATATTTCTTTGAGGGGTGCAATCTATTATTGCAAATGTGGATGACCGAGCATCTATGCCACCGTCCCCAGTTTATGAGCTATGGGTCCGCAGGAAAAACTTGTATAGAGGAGTTTTACACAAGAATTGAAGGGCTCAGTTTGCTTGGATGCGTAGCAAGATGTATGTCTTTCTTTCAGTCCCTCACTGTCGGTCAAATATAGTGGACGCTTGGATGGTTGTCTGTGGATGAGATCATATACATGTTGACAAAAGAACCTCATTTCCTTCTGATGGGTCTTAGTAGTATTCAACCTTATGCCCTGCATCGGGTCTTGAGACAACTTGGAATGTGTCAAATAGTGCCAAAAGATGAAGATCTTAGTATCTGGGTAGTCGAGATTGGACTTGATGGTTAGTTCCCCGAGACAACAGTCTGCAAAATTTGGAATGAATGCTAATGCCTAACGGCAAACACTTATGTACGGGATCGGTCCAAAGGCGAAGTGTCGCCAGGATATCTTGCTTGGTATAGGAAAGAAATTGAGTTCGAAAGGCCAGCCAGAAGGCCCCATCTCCAGGAATTCGTTGAAGCATCGCAAGAGTAGTGGGATTGGTTGGCTAAAGAATGCGAGTACAAGGCTACGATAAGCAAACTAGAGAAGCAGGTCATGAATTTTCAATTCGAGAAAGATTTGCAGACCGCCGCAGATGGAGAGAAAAGAAGAAACTGGTCAAGGAAAATGAAGCCCTTCGGGCCCAAATTCATAAGATGAAAGTAGCAACAGAAAACCTCGTCCTGAGTGCCAAGGATGCAAAACTTATAGATTGCTTGAACAAAAGGTGGATGACTACAGTTTCTATTTGATAAAGCAGAAGAGAAGCTAGCCATGGCTCAGAAACAATTGGTTGAAAATATGGCAGAACGAGCACGTCTGATAAGACAATTAAAAGAACATTCGACGGTGAGGTGTCAGGGTTAAAGAAAAGGGTCGTCATCGCGGAAAACAAAATGCTCAAACAAGAAAAAGAGTACAAAATTGAAAGGGAGCATTGTTACAAAGAATTGGCACAATTGGAATTGGATTTGCAACAACTTCAAAAGTAGAATCAAGTAGCCAAACAAATTTTGGGAGCCAGAACCGAGCAGATTGGCGATTATTGCAGGATAAAGGTGCCATACGAGAAAGAATCAAAGGAACCGCTCGCTACATCACAACGAAATGTAATAGCTGTGAGTACATCTCTAGATCTATGTTTTTTCCACCGTGATGCTTTTTGTTCGCCACGTTATGGAAGATCTTCATCACCTCCAAGGGGATTTAGCTAGTTGACCTGCGGCAAGGCCGAACGATGCCTTGCGGGCTCCAGGAGCAATTAAAGCCTTAATGTATTCATGATTTCGGGAAACTGTATTTTTATTTAGAGTCTATCAGTTTGTCTTAGAGTCAGTATTTTCTTTTTATGCATGGTTAGTTTATCTTCGAATCTCTTGTTCTTCTTATGTCAGAGTCCGCTAGTTGCCTATTTGAATTCCTGAGTCTTTGTAATCAAAGTTTGTTATTATGACAATTGAAATTCCAAAATATTTTATTGCTTCACTTTTATTTTTCATGAACTACGCTCGGTGTGATTCATGCGTGGCATGATACGTAGGTAATCTTTATAAGATTCAACCATATTCTTAAAAACAAAAACGGAAACCCACAAAAGGAAAGAGGAAGGAAAGAAAAGAAATAAAGAAAGAGTGGAAAACCAAAACAAAAGGAAAACCAGAGAGGTAGAAAGCACAAAAGGGGGAAAGCAATAAAAGTAAAGAGTGGAAATCAAAAGGGAGAAAAATTGGAATAAAGCCGGGATGACACATGCAACCATCGCTAACATGTAGACATCCATAAAATGTATAGGTGCATCACACCCCCAATGTGCTATTCCGTATCTGCTATCTGTCTCAAACTAACTGTTTGTTGCTATTACAAATTCCAGTCTTAAGTATTAGAAATGGTGGTTGGTTTGTAGTGAACTAGCATCACATCGGTATTTCACCAGATCGAAACAAAGCGCAGAAATGTCATCGGAAATGACTTTGCCGGCAATTCCCATTTCAAAAATAGCCCAGTTATAGGCATCCAGGCCTCAGAGTCTGCAGCGGCCGATGAATACATGATCCTACGACTTAGGGTCATGGAGATGTGGCATGCATGGAGGAATGGAAAATATCCTCCACGTTCCATCCCTGGATTTCCTGAGCTCTTCTCAAGATCGGGGGGAGGGGGGGTACTTCCACTATTCCATTTGCCACCCAAATATCCTCTTGGGAAAGCCTACATACCGGCCAATTTTTTTTGGAGCACCTTCTGAATTTCTCCCTCAGGTGTTCACCTCTAGCACAATCCCCCAACATTTTTACGGCTCCCCCATGTGCAGCCACCATACAGCCTGCAGTACCAATACTCATGTTTAATCCGACGGCTTTCACATTTCAAACTCCCAATTACCAAATTGAACCTCCTCAATACCCCACATACACTTATCCTCAACCACCATATGAACTTACACCAGTGCAGGATAAAACTCCTAATAGGCCTGAACAAGACGAGATAGTAAGAAGAATGAAGAGCTTGAGCAAAGCTTGAAGAACATGAAGGGCTTAAGTGGGCGAAAGAGCTTTTCTTACACATACCTGTGCATGTTCCCGCATGTACATCTTCCCATGGGATTTAAAATTCCAAAGTTTGAAAAGTATGATGGTCATGGCGAGACCATTGCTCACCTGGAAAAATATTGCAACCAATTACGTGGGGCATGTGGAAAAGAAGAACTGCTGATGGCATACTTCGGAGAGAGTCTGGTAGGCATTGCATCAGAATGGTATATGGACCAAGATGTCTCACGATGGCATATCTGGGACGATCTTGCTAGAGATTTTGTAAGGCAATTTCAGTACAAGATTGACATTGCACCTGACAGGAATTCCTTGGCTAATTTGAAGAAGAAGCCTTCTGAGAGTTTTAGAGAATATGCTATTAAGTGGCGCGAACAAGCGTCGAGGTTGAAGCCGTCCATGGATGAGCTAGAGATGGTCACTATTTTTCTCCAGGCCTAAGAAGCAGATTATTTTCAAAACATGATGTCAGCAATGGGCAAGCCTTTTGCAGAAGCAATCAAGATTGGCGAGATGGTAGAAAATGGCTTGTAAACGGTAAGAATTTTAAGTCAGTCAGCCATCATGGCAATCTCCCAGGACATCCAAGGCGGGGCAGGAGGAGTCGCAAGGAACAAAAAGAAAGAAGAAGCTTCGATGGCAGCCTCCGGTATGAGAAGACATCATGCTCATATGCCCATGTTCTCTGAAAGAACCTCTCAACACCATTATCCTCATCAAGACATGCATTATGCTCCCCAACCTTATGCAATTATGAATACTCAACCATTTTCACGACCACAACAGCAGGTCAACAGGAACCAGGCCTTGAGAAACCAGCCTCCCAAAAACCACTATAATCCCCGCCCTCCTCAAAACAATTTCTATCCTAGGGAGCCACCTAGAAGGCAAACCTTTACGCCAATTAGAGAGTCTTATTCTAGCCTGTTCCCAAAGCTGGTTTAGATGGGTCTCTTGCAGCATGTGCCTCCGAACTGACAAAACCCTGAGTCAACTTCTTACCAACGGGGTGTCCGGTGTGCTTATCATTCAGGGGCTAAAGGGCACGACACAGAAAATTTTTGTACTCTAAAGAGAGTTATGGAAGATCTTTCCTTATCAAAGGAAAATAGTGTTGAGGGATGAAGATGTCCCGAATGTGACTAACAACCCGTCACTGGACCACAACAACAGACCAGTAATCGGGATGATTTGCGAAGACAAAGAATTTGACGCTGCTTTAAAAGCCATAATTGCTATTGCTCATGTAGATAAAAAACAAAGAGCGGCCTCCAAGAAAGCTGAAGAAAAGAAAATTAATGAAACCACACACCCAAAAGCTGAAAAGAAGGTTGAGGCAAAAACTGAGACGACACCTGTTAAAGAAACTGTCCTTTACGTCCCACAGGGTCATCAGGAAAAGCAGCCGACTCTAAATCCCCCAGAGAGATTTGAGTTAAACAGGACTATGTACATACCTAGAGGAACCTATGTGGTACGGGAGCCAACTAAACCGCCAAGGCTGAATGAGCCCATGGTGGTTGGTCGCGCGCCTCAGATGCCTATGACAGACCCTTCTGCAGTCCCTTGGAACTATCATGAAACAGTGGTGACATACATAGGCAAAGAAATCACCGAGGAAACTCAAGAAAGCCACCCTGTAAAGAAATACCAAAAGACGATTCCCACCCAAGAATCAAGTAAGCACCGAAGAGGCAGAGGTATTCTTTCAAAAGATGAAAATGTCGGACTATGAAGTAGTGGACCAGCTCCGAAATTCCTCGGAATAAGTCCCTTTATTATCCTTGCTGATGGACTCTCCGGAGCACTAGAAGGTGTTAGCTAAACTATCAATGAGGCTTACGTGCCGGTTCAAACCTCCGTGGAACAACAAAAGAGAATGGCAGAGAGATTCTTTGCTGTTAATAAGATCACATTCAGTAAGAATGATTTTCCTCCAGAGGAAGCCGCCCACAACAAAGCCTTGCATCTCACTGTCAAATGCGAAGGCTATTACGTCAAAAGAGTAATAGTAGATGGAGGCTCCGGGGTGAACATATGACCACTGTCAACATTACAGAGAATGGAAATCGGGACGGAGAGGATTCACCCCAATAATGTGTGTGTCCGGTCTTTCGATGGAATTAAAAGAGACACGATAGAAGAGATTGATTCGGCGTTGACCATTGGCTTGGTTGATTTTGAGGTAACATTTCAAGTATTAGATATGGACACATCCTACAATTACCTCCTAGGAAGGCCATGGATTCACGCAGGGGGAGCTGTGCCTTCTACTATGCACCAGATGCTGAAATTTGAACATGAGAACCAGGAAATCATGGTCCATGGTGAAGATGAACAGTCAATTTACCGCGATCCCTCCGTCCCCTACCTCGAAGATAAAGAAAGACGTGAGAATATAGTCTATCAGGCTTTCGAAATTGTGGTAGCTGATCAACATGGAGAATGCAAACCGTGTGTCCAACCTTTCCTCTCTAATGCCTCAATCATGGTGGCTAGAGAGATGATACGTCAAGCATTCAAACCAGGGAAGGGGCTCGGAAGTTCTTTACAAGGGATAATTGAGCCAATGTCTTTGCTTACTGTAGAGAAGTTTACTGGGTTAGGCTTCCACCCGACACCGGAGGATATAACATGGGCGAATCGCAGAAAGCGTAATGGATAGGCTTTACCTCAACCTTTACCCCACTTGTACGAAACATTTGTGAAGCCAAAGTACAGTTAGGAAGAAGAAAGTGAGACCTTCACAGTGAAAGAAATTGAAGACATATGTGGGGACATGAGAAAATTATTGTATGAAGCTAACATGGTCCAACTCGGAGAAGGTTCGAGCACCGCTGAGGTGCTCTACATGGGACCGATGCCAAATTGCAAAATTGGAAGGCTGTGCCTTTCCCAGTCAGGCGAGAGGCCCGGTAGTCCTGCCTTGCCATCTTTCCTTGCATCACGAGTTATTTCAGAGTGTAACTCGGGTGTTTTCCTCTAGTATTTTGTCCTTTAGTTTCCAAATGTAAACCATGTTATCTTACAATTTCAAAGAAATGAAATCAATATTTCATCGTCTACATTCCTTTATTCTTTCTGTTTTTTCTATTTTCCTTTTATTTCTTTCAGTTCCAATAATGCGGCTTTAAATAATATGACATGCTCGCGGACTTCATGCCCCGATCCGAACATGCTGCCTAATTATAAAATAATGAATCAAGAACCGGAGTATGACGAAGAAGAGGCTTTTAGGGAAATCAATAAAGAACTGGAAAGTTTTGAAAATAAACCTAAGCCAAATCTAAATATACCGAACCGGTTAACTTGGTGGTCCCAGCAAAACCAGGGAAACCAAACTAAGCATCCATGTGAATGAGGAAATCCGGGACTCACTAATTCAACTCTTTTTGAATTCAAAGATGTGTTTTTTGGTCCTATGACAATGTGCCAGGGTTGAGTGTTGATTTGGTGGTTCATAGGTTGCCTACATAACCCGAATGCCCTCCAGTCCAACAAAAATAGAGAAAATTCAAGCCTAATATCAACGATAAGATCAAAGAGGAGATCACAAAGAAGTTGGGGGCGGGAGTAATCCCAGTAGTGCGATACACCACATGGTTGGCCAATGTAGTCCCAGTGCCAAAGAAAGACGGGAAAACCCGAGTTTGTGTAGACTACAGAGATCTAAACAAGACTAGTCCCAAAGACAATTTACCTTTGCCAAATATCCACATACTTGTTGACAACTGCGCCAAACACGAGATACATTCTTTTGTGGATTGTTACACAGGATATCACCAGGTGTTGATGGATGAGGAAGATGCCGAGAAAACTTCCTTCACCACACCTTGGAGTACTTATTGCTACATGGTTATGCCTTTTGGTTTAAAGAATGCTGGGGCAACATATATGAGGGCTATGACCACTATCTTCCATGACATGATGCATCAGGAGATAGAAACATATGTGGACGATGTGATTATCAAGTCCAAGACTCAAGGTGATCATGTACGAGACCTAAGCAAGTTCTTTAAAGGGATTCTCAATTATGATTTGAAAATAAATCCAGCCAAGTGTGCATTTGGGGTCCCGTCGGGCAAGCTCTTGGGGTTCATCGTCAGTCGGAGAGGTATTGAGCTGGATCCAACCAAGATAAAATCCATTCAAGAGCTACCTCCTCCGAAAACCAAGAAGGATGTAATGAGCCTGTTGGGAAGACTGAATTACATTAGCCAACTCATCGCCCAGTTGACTTCCATGTGTAAGCCTATATTCAGGTTGTGAAAAAAGGATGCAATAATTAAATGGTTTAATGAGTGTCAAGAGGCTTTTGACAAAATTAAAATTACATGTCTTATCCACCAGTCTTGGTCCCGCCGGAACCGGGAAACCATTGTTTCTGTATCTGACGGTCCCAGAGAACCCTTTTGGTTGCATTATCGGGCATCATGATGTCACCAGAAAGAAAGAGCAGGCCATTTATTACTTGAGCAAGAAGTTTACCAGTTATGAGGCCAAATACACCCTGCTAGAAAGAACCTGTTGTGCCTTAACTTGGGTGGCCCAGAAGCTAAGGCATTACTTGCAAGCCCGCACTACCTACTTCATAACTAGGCTAGATCCTTTGAAGTACATATTCCAAAAACCGATGCCCACATGGAGATTGGCGAAATGGCAAATCCTACTCACCGAGTTTGACATAGTTTATGTCACTCGCACGGCAATGAAGGCCCAAGCACTAGCAAATCATCTAGCCGAGAACCTAGTTGATGATGAATATCAACCCTTTAATACCTATTTCCCGGATGAAGAAGTGAATTCAGTGGAGGTAACATCTGAAGACATCACTGCTTGAAAAATGTTCTTCGATGGATGGTAAACGAAAAAGGCGTAGGAATTTGGGCAATCCTAATCTCACCCACTGGTCAACATTACCCAGCCACATCACAACTTCAGTTTTTCTGCACAACATAGCTAAATACGAGGCTTGCATCTTGGCATGAATATGGCTATTAACCAAGACATCGAGAAATTATTAATCATGGGGGATTCAATTCTGATTATCCGGCAAGCCCGAGGAGAGTAGGAAATGAGATATGTCAAACTCATCCCTTATCAACAGCATGTGGAGGATCTTAGCAATCGGTTCAAGTCGGTACAGTTCAGGTACATTCCCCGCTGTCACAATGAGTTAGCAGATGCACTCGCCACTTTGGCCTCCATGTTGCCTTACCCCAGAAACGCCTACATCGATCCCTTGGAAATCCAAATAAGGGAAATACGTGGGTATTGTAATGTAACCGAGGAAAAATACAGCACTCAGCCATGGTATTATGATATCAAGAAATTATTGAAAGCATAAGAGTACCCCGAGCAGGCCACAGGGGATCAAAAGAGGACTATCCAACGACACGCGTGTGGTTTCTTCTTGAGCGGTGATATCTTATATAAGAGTACTCGAGATCTCAACTTGCTAATATGTGTTGATGTCGAGGAAGCCGAAGGATTATGCACGAACTACACGTGGGAATGTGTGGGCCTCATATGAACGTGTATGTATTGGCAAGGAAAATTCTTCAGCCGGGATATTACTGGATGACCATGGAGAAAGACTGTTTCAGCTTCGTTTGAAAATGTCATCAATGTCAGGTGCATGGTGATTTGATCCATGCACCGCCAACTGAATTGCATTCTATGTCAGCACCTTGGCCTTTCGCTGCCTGGGGCGTGGAAGTCATTAGGCCCATTGAACCAAAAGCCTCAAATGGACATAGGTTCATATTGGTTGCTATTTGACTACTTTACAAAGTTGGTCGAAGCCATCAAACATAAGTCAGTCATCAAGAAAGCTGTGGTAGACTTTGTGTATTCCAACCTCATTTGCCGCTTCGGTATCCCTGCAACCATCATTATCGAAAATACTACCAATCAGAATAGTCGCCTGATGAAAAAAATGTGTGAACAATTCAAGATAACACATAGAAACTCCATGCCTTATCGGCCCAAAGCCAATGGCGCCGTCGAAGCAGCTAACAAGAACATCAAGAAGATTTTGAGAAAAATGATTCAAAGCTCAAGACAGTGGCATGAAAAGCTGCCTTTTGCATTGTTGGGATATTCTACCATGGTGCACACATCGGTAGGGGAAAATCCATACTTATTGGTGTATGGAATTGAAGTTGTTATATCCGAAAAGGTAGAAATCCCTTTGCTTCGGATAATTGTCGAAGCAGAAATTGAGGATAGTGAATGGGTTAAGACTCGGCTGGAACAGTTGTCATTAATTGACGAAAAGATGAATGGCCGCGGTTTGTCATAGGCAGTTGTACCAACAAAGAATGGCCCAAGATTACAACAAGAAAGTGCGCCTCGGGAATTTCGAAGTCGGACAGCTCGTATTGAGGTGTATTCTCCCTCATCATCAGGAAGCTAGAGGAAAGTTTGCTCCGAACGGGAAAGGTCCATACATTATCAGAAAGATACTGTCCAAAGTAGCATAGTACCTAGGTGACATCGAAGGAGACGTTCCCGAAACAGTAGTGAATGCAGATGCAGTGAAAAAGTATTAAGTTTGAACTCCCTGCAGCAATGATTCAAGCTTGTTGAAATGACAAAGTCTTTTCTTTCCCGCTACCCTAAACATTATCAATCCTTCGCAAACTCTTTAAGACGGTTACATTTCTTTGATCACCCTTTTTGGAACCCAGAAGTACTATTCAAAAGAAAAAAAAGAAAAAATAAAGAAAAGAAAAGAGAAAAAAATAAAGAAGAAAACAAAAGAAAAATGAAAAAATGATATAAAAAAGAAGAAACAACCAAACAAAACTAGTTTAAGAAACACTTCCTAAACTACGTCTGACTTGATTCGGAAAGGATGCGTAGGCAGCCTCTCCCTGAGGTTTAGTCATATCAAAATAATACCCCAATTCCCCAAAATCAAAACTAGGGCAGATGATGTAATGGTTCGGCCATGAACCCGCCAGAATGGTTCCAAAGTTGTAGTTTCCATCCAATCTCCTTTTCCCAAGAACCTGGCCCAAGTCCTTCCGATCGATTGGCAAAGGCAGGGACACGACAAAAACCATTGTTGGGATTTGGCACAATTTAAATTGAGAGAAATAAAATGAGAGAGTCTTATCGGTGAAAACCTTCGGGTACCATAAGGCGATGGTGAGTAGAGAAAATAAAAATGAGAGAGTCCGTTTAGTGAAAACTCGTAAAGAGCACTATCAGGCGACGGGAGAAAAGAAATAAGAGAGGTCGATTGGCGAAAACCCGCAAGGCACTGTCGGCCGGAAAAGAAGATATATCATCATCAAAAGTCCGGGTAAGTTTCCCTAGTTTCGAAAGGTTGAAATACAGTTCACAAAAAGCTTAAAATATGGTACGGGTCAGGCATCCAGTCCAAGAAGCATGTCATGTCCGTTTGAGGTCGGCATGCACCCCTAGATAAGTCGTTCTCTTTTCCCTGAAAGGGACACTTCTCTCTAAATCCATATGATTGCTTTTGTTGCTTCTTTGAATCCCTTTCGGATTAACTTTGATTTCATGACTGCTCCGCAAGAAAAGGTGGTAAGACCGGTTTCACAGAGCTCACCTGGCAGGGACTAAAGAAAATACCTAGTCTCAGCGGACGCATCTAGCCGATCCCGGTTGGCCATGACGGGTGACGCTTCAAAAGCAGAAAGGTGGAAAGAAAGAAAATCAAAGTCAAATGCCCACGAAGGCAAGATGAAGATTAGAAAGGTTAAGCCCGAGTGGATTAATTGCCTCAATAGCCCTGTTCTTTTATATTGCTCAGTTGATCCCTCAGAAGACAAAAGAAATAGCAACTGAAGCTTGAGCAGTAGGAGAGTCCGGAGGTGTATACCTTAATATGTGCCTCTTCGGCCAGTCAAAAACATACTTTGGCATGGAATCGGAGCCAGATGCCTCTCGGCAGGGCAAATACTCACTTCCTGAATGGGAAACAACTCTATCAGCAACCTTTATGGACTTCTTGGTGTGCTTAATTGCTTGTCGGACTTGCGGGGTCAATCTAATCATGCCTCATCCCCTACCCCGGGAGGACTCTCCTCTCCCTACTGTTTATCGCCTCTGCCTCATGGTTTCACCATTATCTGCAAGGAGAATGCATTATTTTCTTGTTAGTATCCTAGTATCAGATGAAGAAGTGCAGAATAAACTTGCAGACAGTTGAAAATGAAAAGCAGAATTGCAGACCGCAGAAAATGAAGTGCAGCCACAAAGAAGCTACCACGGACCGCACAAAACGCACCTCATCCCGCACTAAGGTGGGGGTCAGACTACCCACTCTCAGATTCTAGGCACCGCGGACCGCAAGAATTGTAGTGCACCTGCAGTCCTCAACTTGCAACCTTTCTGAAGTTATACCAACGGAGTCCGCACAAAATGGTGTTGTGGACTGCGGAGAAGAACCGCAGACCACACAAACCGATTTTTAGTCTAATTTCACCTATTATTTATCCCCTAGGTGTTCAATCAGTGTTTTTAACTAATTAGTCCTAAGTTAAACAGCATATGAAACCCTAAGCTAAATTAAACAAAACGGGTAGAAGAAATGTAGAACTAACACTTTAAAAGAAAATAAAACACATGTAAAAGCTAAGTAAAGATTAAAAGTACCAGATGTGAGATGCAATGTATATTAATGGGACTCAATAGTTGAATTCGAGTAGGTAGGAGCAATGAACAATGATTTTTTCTATTCAATGCACAAAAGAGCAAAAAGTTTAAAATGGAGGCCCCAGGCCCTATTTATAGAAAAAGAAAATGGAGCCCACTTCACCTACCCACCGCGAACCACACAAAATTGCATCGCGGCCCGCGGTACTCACAATCAAAAACTTAGGAGAGATGTCCATTGCGAACTGCAAGAAATGCTTCATGGCCGCAGTGGTCCACCATGGACCGTACAAAGAGTGTTGCAGTCGCGGTGGAAAGCTTCAGAGACTCCTCCTTTTTGACCAATCCACTCTGCGGACTGCATTGAAATGTTGCCCCTGCACTAAGCTCTTTGCGACCGTATCAAATACAATGTGGCAGCAGTGCAAACTTCAGAGAGTGTACATTTTTTCCCAACTTGGTCAAAATAATTCTACATACAACTCACAACAAGTTAGTCTAAAAACAAATCCTATACTACAAAAGAAAATCAAAGAAACACAAAAAGAAAGACACATGGATTGCCTTCCAAGAAGCGCCTGATTTAACGTTGCGGCACGACATAGGTTACCATCAAATCACATTAGATGGAGCAGCGCCACCACGTGGCTATCATCAATTTTGCCCAAGTGATAAGTAGGATTTTAACATGTTTTATGCCCCTGCTTGCCTATGCTTTGAGTATAAAGTGCTACAAAATAGTCCCAAAATACTCACGGGTTGTGCTTGATTGCAGGTTTGGGAAACAAAGGGACAAAATGTCAAGGATAGGATCAAAACAGAGTGAAACCTGCTCAAGTATCAAAGACCAAGTGAAATGAAGGAAATAGAGTACCTAGCGCGGACCGCATAAAAGTGCACGCGGCCACACAAGGAGGTTCAGAGATAGGCATATTCAGAACATTGACAGCGCGACCGCCGTCAGATCCATGCGGCCCGAGTTCAGCTCGAGCAGCCGTGCTACTTAATCATGCGGCCGCGTCAAGAGATTCAGAGAGATCATTTTGGTAAAAAGAAAGCTACACGGCCTGCGCTAGAGCCCTCCGCGACCGCTCTGTCTTTATTACGTGGTCTGCAATCCTCAACTTCACAGAAGCTGAAATCATCAGTCCAAGAGCCAGCGCGACCGTGATTTTTTTTGCGCGGTCCGCGCTGACCCCGCAAGGGTATTTTCGTCCAATTTTCCAGCCTAGTATAAATAGAATATTTTACCATTTTTAGAGGGATATTTTTTTATTCTGACACAGCTGTGCACCTGGGAACGAGATTGTAGCCAATTTTTGGCACTTTTACTCTTTATTATTGTAGATTTTGCTTAGTTATTAATTAATATGTTTAGTTCCTCATATGTTTCTTCTTTAATTATGTCTAGCTAAACCCATTAGCTAGGTTTGTGACTCAACCCTAGTGTGGGTAATTGATGGGTGTTGCTACCTAGGGTTAGATTGATATCAGGTATTTGTTATTTTGGTTAATTTTATGTGTTAATTAAGAATTGATGGTTGCAAACACTGATTCTAGCTTTGTGGGTTCAACTCTTCTTGAGAAAGAAAGTCCATGACCCCAAAATTAACTCAAGAAGGAATTGGGATAGACACATGAGAAATGATAGTCCTAATTAACGGGTTAAACTTCGAGAGAGTGATCACCCTACTTGAACCCTTGTTTCTTGGTCTAATTGGCCTACCCAATTGGTCTCGAGAGAGACAATCAGGCAAAATCACTCTCTATACCGAGAGGTGTGAGATGGGTGCAATTGTGCAACGGTTATAGCATAAATCCCAAATATATCAATCTACCTTAGTAATATCTACCCATCTATTAGCCACCTAGGTAGTGTCACGACCCTAGTTGCCTTTCTCCATATTAAATACAACTTAAAAATATTCTCATAGCATAATTTAGTTTAATCATTAGTTTCATAATAGTAGTTATAAGAACAAAAAAAACCAAAGACGTTTGAAGTGACATTAGAAGCACAATTGCATCTCTAGACTTACAGACAATACAACTCCATTACTAGCTCCCTGTGAAAATTCGATCCCGAACCACTATTGGGGTAAAAGCTATTCCGACCCGCTCTCCTCACCTTGGTGTTGCGTTGAGCCGGCAGAGATCGCCAGGTAATGCTTGACCATGTGCCCATTAACTCTGAAAACCTCCCATTTTTGTTCTTCAATTCAAGTGCACCCAACAGAGTCACAAACACCACTCCTAAAGGTCCAATCCATTTCGATTTAAGCTTTCCCAGGAACAAATGTAATCGAGAATTGAAAAGAGAACCAAATCACCCACTTTGAACTCCCTGCCACGATCATATTTATCATGAAGGTACTTCATCTTGTCCTTGTACAAGGACGAACTAGAGTAAGCATGGAAGCTGAATTCATCAAGTTCATTAAGTTGCTCCACAAGAAGATTCGTTGCCACATCCCATTCAAGATTCAGCTTCCTCAAAGCCCACATGGCCTCGTGCTCTAACTCAACCGGTAGATGGAAAGCTTTCCCAAATACCAACCAGTACGGAGACATACCAATCGGAGTCTTATAAGAAGTCTTGTAAGCCCATAGAGCATCATCCAACTTCTTCGACCAATCGTCCTATTTGCATTGACCGTCTTTGACAATGTACTCTTGATTTCCTTTTGTGAGACTTCAACTCGGACACTCGCCTGAGGATGAGAAGGAGTAGAAACTTTGTTATTGACACCATACTTTGCAAGCAAAGAGTCAAAAGTTCTATTACAAAAATGAGAACCCCCATCACTTATGATTTCACGAAGAGTGCCAGACCTTGTAAAAGTGCTCTTCTTGATAAACGCAACAACTCTGCGGGCCTCATTATTGGGTAAAGCAACGACCTTAAACCACATTGAAACATAGTCAACTGCCACAAGAATGTATGTCTTTCCACACGAGCTATCAAAAGGGACCATAAAATCAATGCCCTATATATTAAAAATATCCACTTCAAGAATGGTATTGAGAAGCATCTCATCTTTCTTCCAAATTCCACCCGCTCTTTGACATTCGTTGCACCACTTCATAAGTTCACTTGCATCTTTGTAAAAAGTTGGCCAGAAATTCCCACAACTAAGAACCTTCGAAGTGGTCCTCGCCCCACCGTGATGACCACCATTGGGAGAGGAATGATAAGCCTCTAGGATACGCAATTGCTCCTCTTCTGGGACACACCTTCGGATCACACCATCCGTGTAGATCTTGAAAAAGTGCGGCTTATCCCAATAGAAATCCAAACTATCCCATTTCCGCTTCTTCCTTTTGTTAGAAGATAGCTCACACGGGATTATACCAGTCACAAGGAAATTAGCAACGTCCGCAAACCATGGCATACCATTCACTGATATGGAAAGGAGTTGTTTGTTGGGAAATGAATCATTGATCTCTAAGCCATCAGGAGGTCTCCCCTCCTCCTCCAAGCGGGACAAGTGGTCTGCCACTTGGTTTTCACGACCCTTCGGGTCTACAATCTCCAAATCAAACCCTTCAAGTAACAAGACCCATCGCATCATTCTAGCTTTGGAATCCCTCTTCGTCATCAAGTAACAGAGTGCGACATGATCGGTATGAACTATGACCTTGGCACCCATGAGATACGACAGAAAGTTTTCCATTGTGAACACAATAGCCAAAAGTTCTTTTTCAGTCACCGCGTAGTTCATTTGGACATCATTCAATGTCTTGTTTGCGTAGTACATAAGATGAAACGTTTTATTTACTCTTTGACCTAAAACTTCCCCAACCGCAACTTCTCTCGCGTCGCACATGAGCTCAAAAAGCAAGCTCCAACAGGGTGAGATAATAATAGGTGTAGTGGTGAACTTATTCTTGAGAAGTTCAAACACTTGCATACTTCTCTCATCGAACACAAACTGCATCCTTTTCCAATAGCTTGCACAGAGGGTTCATTATTTTCGAAAAGTCTTTGATAAATCTCTAGTAGAACCCTGCATGCCCAAGAAAACTTCTAACCCACTTGACAGAAGTAGGGGAGGAAGCCTTGAAATCACCTCAATTTTAGCTTTGTCCGCCTTTATACCATGTTTTGAAAATTTATTCCCAAGAACTATGCCTTCCTCAACCATGAAGTGGCATTTCTCCCAATTAAGCACAAGATTGATTTCTTCACAACGGGCCAACACTCTATCCAGATTTTTCAAGCATTCATCAAATGAGTCTCCCACAACACTAAATTCGCCCATGAAAACCTCCAAAATATCTTCCACCATATCGGTAAAAATGGCCATCATACACCGCTGAAATGTAGTGAGTGCATTACACAACCCAAAAGGCATCCTAGAAAAATAAAATGTGCCATATGGACAAGTGAATATGGTATTCTCCTGACCTTCTGGAGTAATCAAAATTTGGTTGTACCCAGAATACCCATCTAAGAAACAGTAGAAGGCATGCCCAGTAAGTCGATCTAACATCTAATCAAGAAAAGGCAATAGAAAATGATCCATGCGGGTCACCTTATTCAACTTGCAGTAATCCATGCAAACCCTCTATCTGGTGACGGTTCTACTAGGAATCAACTCAGTTTGTGCATTGTTCACCACGGTCATACCACCCTTCTTCAAACACATTGCATCGGCGAAGTGAAAGAGCTATCAGAGATGGGGTACACAACCCCGACATCCAACCACTTGATCACATATTCTTTTACAACTTCTTGCATTGCCTCGTTCAACCCCTTTGATGTTCCAAGGGGGGATTTGCATCATCTTCCAGAATAATTTTGTGCATACAAAATGCAGGGCTTATTCCTTGAATATCAGCTAAAGTCCATGCAATTACCTTTTTCCTCTTTGGAGCACCGCCAATGTGGCATCAACCTGCATGTTAGTAAGACAAGAGGAAAGGATAATTGGCAAAGTAGAACTAGAGCCTAAGAATTCATACCTGAGCTGTGGAGGCAACGGCTTCAATTCCAACACTGGAGGTTCCTCGATTGAGGGCTTTGTTGGTGGAGTTTTCCTATTCTCAAGATCCAAACAGGGTTTCCTTGGCTCATAAGAGTAAGAGCCCATTCCATATAAAGCATTGACACGCTCTACTTGTCCTTCATCCTCATTTACATAAAGATTCAACAAAATCACTTCTAGAGGGTCTTCCAATTGATCATTGTACTAGTATCATCAACTATAACTTCCATGACAAGATCCACAAAAGGGCACACTTCAGTACCGTTGGGCTGCTTCACTGACTTGCATAGATGAAAGACCACTTTTTCATCAACCACTCAAAATGTGAGTTCCCATGCTTCCACATCAACTAAGGCCTTCCCAGTTGCAAGGAAAGATCTTCTTAAGACTATAGGCACCTTAAAATCGACCTCACAATCAAGGATCACAAAATCAGCTGGCAAGATAAATTTGTCCACCCGCGCAAGAACATCATCAATAATACCCAATGGCCTCTTCATTGATTTATCCGCCATTTGCAATCTCATGGAAGTTGGCCTTAGTTTCCCAATACCCAAAGTCTTATAAACTGAGTAGGGCATCAAGTTGATACTTGCCCCCAAATCACATAAAGCTTTTGCAAAGTCTGCACTACCAATGGTGCAAGGAATGATGAAAGCACCGGGATCTTCTAACTTCGGAGCCATTGAATGCACTATTGCACTCACTTGATAGATCATCTTGATAGTTTCACAATCCATGGATCTTTTCTTTGTCACCAAGTCTTTCATGAACTTAGCATAACCCGACATTTACTCTAGAGCCTCCACCAAAGGCACATTAATGGATAAGCTCTTCATCATGTCAATAAACTTCTTAAACTGATTCTCATTCTTCTTCTTCGCTAGCCTTTGATGATAAGGTGGAGGTGGCCTTAGAAAATGAGTCTTGGCTTTAGGCACAACCATTTCTAGCATGTCTATTACGAGTTCCCTAGATAGGTTCACGTCATTCTGTGTTTCCACCGCAGTGTCTTTGATATCAATCCTCACTTTTTCATTCATGTTCGCACCAATTACATTATCAACCACCAAAGGGACCTCATTTTCCTGCAACTCGGCTTCCTCACTCAAATTGATCGGAGGCATTCACATTACCGCCTCATCCACTCCTTGTAGTTACAGCCATTATATGCCCAATATTGTTCCCACCCTTTTGGTTAACTACCATATTACTAGGCAGATCCCCCTTAGGGTGAGTGTTCAAGGATTGTGAGATGTGGCCTAACTGAACCTCCAAATTTTTTATTGAAGTATTCTAGGAAGCCAACTAGGCATTCTAGTCAGCATTCTTCTTCATCATTTGTTCAAACATCATTTCAATTCTCCCCATATAATTGTTGGATGAACTAGGGCCTTGGGATGGAAATGGGGGTGGATTGTTTGGTTGTTGATACATTGGGGGCCTTTGAAAGCCTTGCCCCCGATTTCCCTGATTATTATTGTTCCAACCACCCTAATTGTTGTTTCCACCCTAGTTGTTGTTGTTGTTGTTGTTACCCCAGTTACCCTGATTATTCTGACTATTGCTCTGGTTTCCCTAATTATGAATTTTCTTGTTGTTCCCCTAATTATTTTTCCCTTTCTGTTGATTTCCCCAATTGCCTTGGGACCTCCATTGTTGTTGGTTTGAAGAATTGACCCTTTGGCCTTGATAATTGTTCATGTATTGCACTTCTTCATTCTGTTATTCATACCCATCATGAAAAGTACCACTATCTTGGTTGTATTGATCTGAATTCCCTTGGTTCTGTTTCCCTCTTTGTCTTCTTTTATTCACTAACATGTTGACACCCTCCATAGCATTCACTTGTTGTGGAGCTTGAACCTTTTGTAACTGTGCCTTTGCTAGCTGGTTCGTAGTTGTTGTCAGTTCTGCAATTGCCTGCCCATGATCATGAAGCTCTTTGTGCAAGTGAATGATCGTGGGGTCACCATGCAGCACATTTTTCTACTTTGCCAAGCAGAAGAAGTGTCCACTATCTCATCCAATATCTCACAAGCTTGATCATACGCCTTGTTCATAAAGTTGCCCCCAGCTAGTTGGTTCACTATGCACTGATTTGTTGTGTTAATGCCTCGGTAGAATGTTTTTTGTACCATTGCCTCACTCATATCATTGTTTGGGCATTCCTTCACCATGGTACGGTATCACTCCCATATTTCATGTAGTGGTTCATTGCGCTCTTGTTTGAAAGCTAAGATTTTCATCCCTCATGGTTGCCATGTGATCCGACGAGAAAACTTTTGTAATGAATTTGTCCGCCAAGTCATCCCATGTAAGGATGGACCGGTTGGGGAGTATCTCAAGCCAATCTAATGCTTTCTCTCGAAGAGAGAAATGGAATAATCTCAACCGCAAGGCATCCTAGGACATGTTCGTTTTCTTGTTCCCCCAATATGTATCAACAAAACCTTTAAGATGCTTGTAGACACTTTGATTGAAGGCACCCGTGAAGTACCCTCACCACTCCAACAAGGTCAGAATCATGTTGGTAATTTGAAAATTGCCTGCCCGGATTCTGGGAGGGACAATTGCATTCGCATATCCTTGGTTGGGAAGCACTCTAGTGGCCACTCTTGGAGGTGGAGGAGGAGGGTCTGGAATATTATTATTGGCATTGGCCTGGCAGCCTCTCCATTGTCATTGAGGTATAAGAGTCACCTCATCATCTCCGACATCATCAACCTCCCCCCACGATCACATTTCTAAGAGAGTCATTGTTGTTGTTTTCTGCCATTTTGCACCTGAATTGGCGTCAAACAAAAATTAGTATCACAGAAAGAAAGAAAACTAATATACAAAACTACTTAGATAGATAGCCAAAACTGTTAGCTCCCTGACAATGGCACCAAAAGGTGATTGGAGCCAACCCTGCACCACTACAAAGTAGCAAGAGCGGTCGAAGTAGCTTTTACCCGAGATGGTCAGGATCAAATCAACATGGAGCTAGAAATGAGAATTGGATTTCTATCTAAACTAGTGATGTGTAGTACTTTTAGCTGCACTTCCAATCATAGTTCGTCTTTCGATTGCTTCTAATATTTATGAAAATGATAAGCTAAATTAAACAGGGAACGATTACTTGTAAGGTTTTCTAAATGGTTAAAGAGGCACTAGGGAAGTGACTTTCTCCTAGGTGAATACTTGACGGGTTTGCAAATCTAAGGCAAGGTTGCCATGCTGGGGATTACGATATAACCAATGCACGAAACTTCTCACTCTATACCTCTAGGTAGTTTGCGGGATTTTTCCTAATTGACTTTCTCAAGATCAATTGGGTATGATAATTGTGCAAGCAATTTAGGTTCAAGTCGGGTATTACTATTTGTAGGTTTAACCCTCTAATTGGTGCTATTAATATCTTGAATACGCCCTAATTCCTTGTTGGACTATCCTAGACTCAAGCTCTCTTTCTCAAGAAGAGCCCAAGTTAAAAAGGCACAAATTAGTGTTTGTAACCAGTAATTCAACATGAAAAATACAAATTAGTCCAAATATCAAATACCCATAGGCATTCAAGCCTTAAAACTCAAGATCCATCAAATTCTCACACTACGGTGTGGCTAATAGGTCTAGATAACTCACAATAATATAAAAAACAGATAAATAAATAAAGAATAATCCATATATTTAATAAGAAGCTAATACTTGAAGATTCAATGATAAAACCACTATAAAATTACTCAAGATGGTCAAGAACAAACGTTCATGTGCTCAACTCAAAATCAAATTACAAAAGATGATCTAAAAATTGGAAAAGAAAGTATCTATACTAGGCTGAATTTGCTGGACAAAAATACCCCGGCGGAGGTACCGCAGACAGCAAGAAATGGAGTGCGGCTGCGATGAGCCTTTTTGGCTTCTCTGCTCTCTAAACTTGGCCACCGCGGGCTGCATAAAATGCACCGCGGCCACGGTCTGTACAAAAATAATCGTGGACCGCATAGGCATGAATCCGTAAAACTCCCAACTCTCTAAACCCCATCTTTGTTCACAGCACAAACTGGGTTGCGGCTGCAAAGAGGCCACTACGACCGCACTAATTCCTCTGTGGTCTGTATTGCCTTAGGAACCAAAAGGGCACATCTCTGGATCTCCTCGGTGCGGTCCGCACCAAATGGCTTGCGGGCGTAGTGGGCCTGTTGCAACTGTGCTTTGAGTTGTTCTTGGTACTTGTGCATGTTTCACTCTTTTTTGAGCTGGTTTTGAATAACTGTCATCTTTTTTACCAAACCATGCAAACAAGTACAATATGTAAGCCTTTGGGACTTTTGTACGCATTTTTAATTAAAACTCAAGTAAAAAGGACTGTAAAATGAACTAGAATTCCTAATTATCAACTGTCTGAGCTAGAACCTCCTTCTCGAATTCTACCTGAGGCTCTACCGCTGGTGTTGAAGCTTGAGCTTTGGGCTGAGTCCTGCCTCTACCTCGACCTCTAGCACAACCTCGACCTCTACCCCTCGCATGAGTTGCTATTGGGGGCTCAAGTTGCAGATCTACTGATGAAGCGGTACATGTTCTCACCATTTGTGAAAGAATAGAGTAGATTTTTAAATTAGTATTGAGAGATCAAACCGCACGACAGAAATGAATAGAAGTGAAACTGTTCCTAACTTTGTAGCCTCTAGGGGATAAACACAGACGTCTCCGTACAGATCCCTCAGACTCTACCAAGCTTGTCCGTGAATTGTGAGACCTAAGCAACCTAGAGCTCTGATACCAACTTATCACAATCCAAATTTCTCACCGTCAGGACTGTGATGGTGCCTAACATTGTACTCGCTAGGCAAGCCAACGTTTCAAAATATTCTACCTTTTTCTTTTATATTTCAAATATTTAATACATAACAATATAATTAATTACGAAAGAAATAATTTATAAGCTTAATTTTACACAATAACGAAAACCAACATAGCATCCACCCAGAATTGGTGTCACAACTCACAAACTATTTATTATTACTACAAATAAGAGTCTGAATGAAAATTTTACATCTATCTTGGAAGTAGATAAAATAGAAAATGAAATGATATAGAAGGGGACTCCAGGGCTTGCAAACGCATGCAGGACTACCTTGAGTCTCCAGTGCACAGCAACAACAACCAACCTCATGATCAACTTCTAGCTCCAAAATCTGCACAAAACGTACAAAGTATAGTATCAGTGTCGAGCCTAACCTCGATGAAGCAGTAACGAGGCTATGGCGGTTCATACAACATATACAACCTGCAATAGTTCATACTAAACAAAAAGGAAATACGAAATGTAATAAAGCAATAACTAGCATTAAGTAAATCTAAAACCCAACCGTTCCACTAATTTTCAGCTCTAATCAATCCTTAAGAGTGCTCCAGCATCACAATAAGAGACCTCAACATATATGAACACATAACAACAAATGATATGGCGCATATGCCGATCCAAACATATAAACAACAACAGAATCAATATTCACTTTTATTCCTCCTTGTTGCGGCGTGCAGCCCGATCCCATCATACAATATTATTCTGGCGTGCAACCTGATCACAATATTCAAATCAACACAAAACACAAAAACGAAGACCAATGTTTCACAGACTAAGCCAAATCCTCCAATGTTCTTATATCTCAATTCACACAACAGAATATCACTACGATTAAACAACTTCCTAGCGTAGACTATTCAGCGAGACCAACCAAGGTGCACCACAAGGCACCCATAAACCAATAAAGGCCAATAAAATAATAAAATGAAATTAGGAAACAATTGAATACTTCAATAAAGAGGGAAACGAATAATATGAAGCAATTAGGCATAGAAGCATTTATGAGCAAGAAGCAATTAAGGCATGGAAACATTTATGAGCAAGTAGCAATTCAGGCATGGAAATAGCTATAAGCAGGTATTAAGACAAGGGATATTATAATAGGAAACTGGGAAGGGAAATAGATAATAAGTTGGGAATTATTCCCTCAAGTCAAGGTTATATCAAACATTTACCTCAAGCCAACGGGTAATTCAACACTCAATCACCGCTTTACCTCTCGATTTCCACCACAATCCGCTTGTATCTAGCCATAATTTACTTAATAACATCAGTAAATGCTAAATAAACCAATTCTAATGCATGAATATATATATATATATATATATATATATATATATATATATATATATATATATATATATATATATATCCCAATGTTTTCCTCGAAAAGTCAAAAATCGACCCCGGGACCGCTTGATCAAAACTAGAAGTTCGGACTAAAACCTAATTACCCATTCAACCACAAACTCAAATATTCTATTGATTTTGAAATCAGATCTTAAAATGAGGTCCAAATCCCCAAAATTTGAAAATCCTAATTTTTACCCAAAAATACCCAATTTCCCATGAAAACCCTAGATTTTAAGACGAAATCAAGTAAAAAGATGAAGTAGATTGAAAGAAATGAGTTAATGTTATTTACCTATGATTTGAAGAGGAAATTTTCTTTGGAAAATCGCCTATGGGAGCTTAGAGTTCAAAGATTTGAATGAATGAGTTGAAATCCTGTCAAAATCTCACTTAACATGTCGTAGATGTCGCAATTGCGATAAGAGCGCGACAAGAGCTCCACAATTGATAAGCTCACAAATGCGAAACAAGCTTCACAATTACGAACCTGCTACATGTCTTATTCCCTCGCAATTGTGATGAATGCCCCTCCCTAATGGTTTCACAATTGTGAAGGATTGTTTGCAACTGCGAACCAGTGCTAGCCTAGGCTTCTTCACAATTGCGATAAATCCCTCGCAATTGTTAAGCCTGATTGGCTCGAATTGCGAGATCAGAGCCTGCAACAAAACTGAACCTGCAACAGCCATTTCTCTATGTCCAAACTTAACCCGTGGCCTATCCAAAACTCACCCGAATCATCGGGGCTCCAAAACAATCAAGCACACAAGTTTAAAAATATCATACGAACTCGTTTGTGCGATCATGTCACCAAATAACATCTTAAACAATGAATTTAATACCAAAACTCAAGTATTTCACAAGATAGTTCAAATTTCTATTTTCTCAACCAAGGGTCCTATTTATATCAAATCACTTCCATTGTTCACCAAATTTCGCAGTTATGGCTTAAATACGCAGTCAAGCATGTACTAGGCCCCGGAACCAAAATACAGAATCGATTCCACCATGAACACGCATCTTTTCATGTCCAAAATTCTTTATATTTTCCAACAAGAAATTTTCTTTAAAAAATCTTTTATCCGGCTATGGACCTCAGAATATATTTCGGACATACACCCAAGTCCCATTTTTTTACTATGGACCCTAAGGGACCGTCAAATTACGAGTTTGGATCTGTTTACCAAAAATGTTCAAGTTTAATCAATTTTAAAGGCCAAATTCCATATTTCTCAATTCTTTCACACAAAAGCTTTCTGGTATCTCGCTCAAACTGCACACGTAAATCGAGGAGAGATAAAAGGAGGTTTTCAAGTCCTCATAACATGAAAACGGATTCTAAAACAAAAGATGATCTTTTTGGATCATCAGAAAGCACAATATTAACAAACATATATATAGAAACATTATTAGGCACATCACTAGGCACATTATTTTTCAACGGAAAAATATGCTCAAAAATTTATGCATCTCTAGATTCACATATAGAACTATCATTCAAAGACATAAATCTATATGCAACACTATTTTGAGCATAACCAATGAAATAACATCAAAACTCTTGGGTCCAACAGTTACTTGTTTAAAATAAGGTAGATCAACCTTAGCCAAACACCCCCACACTTTCAGAATTTTCAAGTTATGGGCAAACCCTTTCCATAACTCATAAAAAGTTTTATCTAACTTCTTATGAGGGACTTTATTAAGAACATTACATGCAAATAAAATAGCTTCTCCTCACATATTATCAGATAAACCCGAACTCAAAAGCACAGAATTCATCATTTCCTTAAGGGTTCTATTTTTCCGTTCGGCTACACCATTATGTTGGGGAATATAGGGAGACTAACATCATGTATAATATTATTTTTTCTCACAAAAGTCTTCTAGAGTATTAGTACTATATTACCACCCCTATCATAAGTCTCTTGATTTTTCTGTCTAATTAATTTTCTACTTCTGTTTTGTATTTCAAAAATTGTTTCCAGCCTCATCTTTTGACTTAAGAAGATATATCTTAGTGTATCTACAAGTCATCTACAAAGTTGATGTTGTATTTCTTTCTACCCTTACTAGGAGTGTTTTTGAAATCTGCCAAATCTGAATGCACTAGTTCAAGAAACTCTATTTTTTTACTAGTTACATTCTTAAAAGACTTTTCGGTATGTTTTGCTTCTACAAAAATAGGACACTTAGAAAAATTATCAACATTAACTACAAGAATTAATTTCATTTTTCTAAGTCTTTTAATGGAAGAAATATTAACATGACATAGTCTACCATGCCACAAATCAATAGACTCGTCAATATAAGCAGAATTGAAAGTACTAGCATTATTATTAATCTCTTGAGCGATATTCAGTACAAATAAACCTCCACTAAGGTAACCCTTCTCAACAAAATATTTCCCACGATAAATAATAAATTTATCAGATTCAAAAATAAGTTTAAGACATGTTTTTTTGAGAAACGCACTAGAAACTACGTTTCTACGAGGGGAGGATACATACAGAACATTGTTCAAGG
Organism: Nicotiana benthamiana; assembly: GCA_034376525.1. Classification (NCBI taxonomy): domain Eukaryota; kingdom Viridiplantae; phylum Streptophyta; class Magnoliopsida; order Solanales; family Solanaceae; genus Nicotiana; species Nicotiana benthamiana. Next base: position 74,108,381 of record CM067332.1, read on the forward strand.
CTAAGGTTTTTCCAAAAGTTAACTTAAGAAGAATTTTTCCTTTACCTATTACTCTAGCTATAGTGGAGTTACCCATGTAGACACACTCTCCATCAGTAGATTCTTCAAAATCATGAAACAGCTCCTTGTTGGCGCAAAGGTTCCTTGAAGCGCATGTGTCCAGTATCAAATCAGCCTTGTTAGACACCATGTTCGGCTCAACAAACACAACAGCAACGAAATCACCACTCTCATTAAGGTTAGCTTAGACTGGAGCTTTTCCTCCATTCTTTGAGCTTTGACCTTGTCTTTGGTTGCATTGAAAAGCCTTGTGGCCAATTTAGCTGCAGACATAGCAAGATCCTTTTGACTTTTGAATCTGGTTCTCCGACTTATTGAAGTTATCCTCCTTCTTCGCATGTCCTTTCTTCTAGCCTTTCTTTTATTTTCCTTTAAACTTGTCTTTCACAAAAGTACGAGAAGATTCTACAAGGTTAGCTTTAGAAGAATTAAGAGTGAGAGAGAGAGAGAGAGAGAGAGATTTCGTCTTATCCTTAAGTCATTCAGACTCCTTATCTTTGAGACAGTTTGTTTCCTTAACCCTTATGTGAATAATCAATTTTTAATGGGTTAAATTTTTCTTTTTGTGTTTCAATTGTTCCTGTAATCACTCCAGGAAGGTGGAAATTTTTCCAACAAAACATTAGCCTGAAGAATCTCACACATCTTCATGCCTTCATTCAATACATTAGTTGTCAAGTTCTCATACCCGTGAACCTGCTTCATGATTGGCTTATCGTCAACCATCTGAAACTTGATTCACTTACCAATGACATATTTTTTTTTCCAGTGTCATCTGGACCATATTTCTTCTCCAAACTATCCCATATGACTTTAGCAATTTATAATTTATAAACAAATCAAATAGAGAGTTAGTCATATGGTTAAGCAGTTGCCCTCGAACAATTTTATTATCCTTTTCAAAATTCTTCTTAACAGCATCATCTGGAACAATAGTAGTAGTAGTGTTAGAACTATTAGCAATAACATCAGCAGGTGGTTCATTAAACAGAACGTAATTAACTTTTAATTATTCAAAGTAAATTAAAAGTTTCTAGGACCAAGACTTATAATTGTTTCCATCTAAAGGCTCAAGTTTTGACATATCAGGAAGTGTTTTATTCAAACTAGTAGCCATTAGTCAATATTGTAGATAAAATTACTTTCAAATTGTAAGAAAAATGAGTAGATAATATTGGCTAAGAATAAGAAGGAAAGAAGAACAATTTATCAAAAATAATGTATCGTGGCAAGCCACTACGTTGAAAGTGATAGCAAATTGTTAAGACCGGTCACTCCCGAAGGTTCCACAATACCTCCAAACACGTGCACTTATGGATGAAAGTTTGGGATTTCACAAAACAATTGCCTAGAAATCGTTTGAAGAAGAGAGATGAAGGTGTGTTTTCTATGTCAGATTATTCACAAAGAAGATTACTTTTTGTAGGCAAAGCTGTTGAATAATTACTGAAGAAATTAATATGTAGCTGTTACAAAAATTAATATTGAGTCATTACCCAATTAACTACCGCTGTTACAAGAAGTAAATCATGGCTGTTACAAAATAATAAATTGGACTTTACAAAATCCAATTCAAAGAGAGAATTTGGACATATTCTAGTAAGCATATATTTGGACACTTCTATGGTAACCTTAAAAATTAAAGAAATAATTTTAGCAAAAATAAGACTTGGATTAGGCCTCAAGTATATCTCGCGCGTAAGGAGGGAGGAAAAATCGACATATTTTACCTTCAGGACCGATTTCTCATGTGCACGAGATCACTCCATTTTAGTAGCTCTTTGCAAGCCCAACAAAGAGCAATTTATTATAAAGTGCAGAAAGAAAACTTTTCACAACCAGTTAAAAACACTTTGTCTTTCAGAAAAGACAAAGAAATAAAAAAGGAAAAAATTTCCAAGCATCGTACAAAGTACGAATAAGTTTCAAGTAGCCTTAAAGAGCACAAGTAGGTCCAAGTGACCTTGCAGAGCAAATAGATTCCAAGTGATCGTGCAGAGCATAGACAGATTTCAAGTGTCATGCATAACATAAGTAATTTGGATTCGTGTTGAAAAGATAAACATTCAATAAGAAATGCAATTCTATTCCCAGAGCTTGAATATGAACTTTTGATTAAAAATTAAAAAATACTTATCAGGACAATTCAACTTTATTGCTTTATGCTAGAATAGCACATCTCTTAATATGATAACTAAGTTTGTTTCTACCCACAAAATCGAAGTCTTATTCTTCCTAAAAAACACATAAACATCTACCGACCAACCCATTCCACGTCAAACACAAGCATTACACGTCAATTTTTAATTAATTGTTTTTGGTTATATGATTTGCTAATTTTTTATTTTTTATTTTGCTTTGCAGAATTAATTTCAACTAGTTTGAATCGCTTATATATACCTTTTATTATTCCATTACATTTTATTTCTCAATAAAAATTTTATGAATTCCATGAGATTATAAATTTGTCAAAAAATTTATCCATGCAATTTTAGATCTAACTCATCATGTTTTAACACCTCAACTATTATTGTTAATTTCACTCCTATTAAGCATTCTTTCACTTTATCCCTACTTGTGCTATTTGTATATTATCTCTAATGTGATCATTTTTAATTTTGTCTAATCATGTATGATTGCATATTCTTCTTAGCATTTTACATACTACAAGACTAATTTTGTGGTTACTGCAAGTTCGGTACATATAATTATTTGAGCTCAAAATTTAAATGGCAACTTTTTTACTCAAACATGTTTTTACTATGTTAAAAAAATACTTATCTACCTAAAATGTGGTAGTATAATGTATTTTACTTTAACAAAAATTAAGCTATTAAAGTAAAACCCAGTATAATATCATATTTTACATATAGCGCAGTATTAGACTGCATTTTACGTATTAAATTTAAAAGATCTCCTTTTCTTCCCCACGACAGAACACTGGTATCCTTCCCCTCCATTAAAAAATTCAAGCAGCCCCCCTCCCCCCCCCCCCCTTCTTAAAAAAAATTGTGGACCCTACCTGCCACACAAAAAGTGAAGATTGTAGGCCCCGCATACAATCCAAGCCTTCAATTGTTGTGGTTTCCTCGTTTCAGGCTCAAAATTTTAATTTTTTGACTTTCTAAAAATATAAATTGAGGTATTCCAATTTAGTTTATGTCGAAAATCGAATAATAATGCATATTAGTTGTCTTGAATGTGTTTTCAGGTTGTTTTGTGTTTTGTTTGCGATTAAATTTGTATTTTATTTTTATCCGGATTAAATTATTCGTGTTTAAAAAAAAGTTAAAAGTTGATAAATAATATATTTTATCAATAAAAATGTTCATAATTTCTTATACTAAAACATGTAATTTCATGAATGTTATGTTGTTAAAACATATTTGTTATATTTATTTACTTTAGATTATTTATTTACTTAAAGAATAATATCCTTATAGTGTAGTAAAATATAGAATCTTGTAGCATAGTAAAATATAGAACCTTTTAGTGTAGAATCTTTGTAGTTTAAGTATCTTCTAACTACAAACTCTATCCAATTACACTTTATAAAAATTAATTATTTAATTTATAAAACAAACATACAGAACTAACAAATTAATATATGTTGTCAAATTAAATATCGAGCGTAACCCATAGATATATACTCTGTATAATTAAAAATTAATTATTTAATTTATAAAACAAACAAAATTCAAAAAATATTGAAACTGACACATAAGAATTCAGGAGAGCTTGGTGCTACTGGGCCTCAAATATCGAACCTCGAACCTATAGATATTTACTCTATCCAATTACATAATTAAATATTAATTACTATAACACAAATAAAATTGTAAAAATGTTAAAATTGACACAAATAAGAATTCAGTATAGCTTGGTGCTACTAAGCCTTAAATATCAAGGCTAAAACCCATAGATATAAACTATGTCCAATTAAATAACTAAATATTAATTTATTACATAAACACACAATTAATATTGTTTAGTTTAGAGTAAATGACATGGATGTGCCGCATGTGCATCCTGGACCTTTCTCGGGATGAGATATTAGTGTTATAGGGCGATCATAGGTCCGCCTACGTATGGGAGAGAGAGCTAGTGGAGCATACTCTTTGCACCGACGTGTGGGACTTTATGAGGGAGAGAGCTTTCCATCCCCGTGGCTTTCATAGGATTTTTAAGATTGGACGGCTACAACTCGACTGGTCTTTGATCACAGCGTTGATAGAGCGGTGACGATCGGAGACACACACTTTCACCTGCCCATTGGCAAGGCCACCATCACGCTTCAGGATGTTCAGGTCTTATATGGGTTGCATGCTGATGGACTGGCTATTGTACTGCCTCAATATATGAGATCTATGATGCGTGCCCAGTATATGGACTTGCTATAGTAGTTCACTAGTTTCAGGCCATACGGTGAGGCTGCAGCTTCAGGGGACAGTCACATTTCTGTGACAATTATTAGACAACATTTGGAGGTTTGTACATATTCATCGATACACGAGGTTGGCGGATCCTTCTTCTTGGGGGTGTATTGTTCCCGAACACTTCGGGAAATCTTGTGAGTATGTAGTTTTTACATCATCTTCAGCAGCTGGATGAGTTACCCCAATACAGTTGGGCTGTTGTTGTTTTCACTTGCCTGTATAGGAGTATCTTTTCGAGCTAGCATGGGCACCCAGAGCGACGTATGTGGTTTTCTGCCGCTTTTACAGGTGACAACATATTCGAATACTATATTCACTATTTCCAATTCTATATAGCCAAATTGACTCTTAAATTTTACGTCGACCTTGTATTTTAGGTTTGGATCTGGGAGCGGTTCCTGCCGCTGCAGCTACCTCTACCACCATTACCTCCGGATGTAGCACCTCCGTTTCTCCCTCCAGGTAGGAGGTGGGTTCTTTGGCGTGGAAACTACCGAGCCTTGATGCTCATCATAATCTCCCCCTTGTCAGGGATGTGTTGGATATGCTGGAGGCCGCACAGGTAAATATGTACCTAAACTTATTTGTTATAAATTTACTTATGTTGCGCATACTCACTTTTATGTTATTATTTTATAGTTCATCTTGACGACATACATCGAAAATTTGATAGATGTCCAGTCCGATTATTGCTCGGTCGGCCGACTATTTGGAGCACTTATGTCCTGCTGATGTGCCTCGATATGGTGGACCATGATGCCACAAAGCGGTTACTTCGCCAGTTCGACCGTCCGTGGATTATACCGAGAGAGCCTACATGGGACCATGTAGGTTACACAATATCAACGGGATGATCGTTCGAGGGCAGATGACGCATTTGTAGCATGGCTAGAGGCGCACGACCATGGCAGTGACATACAATCCACGTGCAGACTTCAATAAGCCGTTGAATGAATCTGACACATTTGTAGTCAGGGCTCCCCATCGCCTGCCACTATCAGCATGCAATGTCCACATGTGAAGCTCATGTCTTATCAGCCAAGTATAGGCTCGTAAATCTAACTGCCAGATCGCTTCCATGCGCCTCGTGAGTTTGCACTGCAGGTGCTCAGTTGCAGTCATCAACATTAAACCATGCAAGGCCTTGTCGAGATATTACTTCTGGAAATTGGCCTTCAGGTGCCTCACACAGTAACGGTGGTATGCATAGGGTTCCTTCCATTCAAGAAAATGCCGTACAGAACTTAAGTACCACCATGTCGATCAGATATTAGAAAAATACCTGAACGCTGTTTGACAACGTGCTGTTTCAAGTGATTCAAAAAAGCATCCATGTCTCTTTGTTTTTATTGGCACAAATGGAAAAAGCTAGTGGAACTATTTGTCCATCGGCATCTACTGCAACTGCGATCAAAATCTTAATATTATACTTTCTATAGATATGAGTACCGTTTATGAAAATTACCGGACAACAATGCTCAAAACCATCAATTGATGGTTTAGTTGAAAATATATTCTGGCCTTCCCGGACTCCGCTCACGCCTCCATTCAACAACACTCCCGGGGTTAAGTGTTGCACTACAGCCATGTACCTGGGTAGAGATAAAAATGACTTATCCCAATCACTATTAATAACTTCAAAAGCACGTTTACGCCCGAGATATGCTTTTCTTTTGGTTATAATACACCCATACTCCTGGTGGATGGCTGTAATACACTCTTTGATCTTGGACCTTATGGACACTTCCAAGTATAGAATCAAGACAAGAAAATTTAAGTCTACATCCAATTTGAAGTGATTCTCATTGAATGTGTCCATTTCACATATGTGGGTGCTTATGTATTTACCCACTTTCCACAATCCTGATTTTTTCTTGTTGGCACGCAACATCCAATGACAACCCATAAAGTATCTACAACATACAACCTTGTATACCTCCGTAATTGACTCCCTTACTGACATCTCACGGCACTATCTTATAGTGTCACGATCCAAAATCCACTAAGGGTCGTGGTAGCGCCAGACACCGCTGTCAGGTAAGCCAACCAAAATACTTGATTAAATTCCAACTTTAGTACATGTTTAAAATCATTTTTCTTTATACAATAAATAAAGAATAATAAAATTTACAGAAATAACCATGAAGTCTTCAAAAAATTAAATATTGAATAATCCAAATATAACATCCCAGAACACGGTGTCACAAGTGCATGAGCCATTTCTATGAAATAATAAAGTACAACAACCATTAGAAATAGAATATTGGACATAAATAAATACAGAAAAATGAAAGAGACTCCGTTGGTTGCGGGTCGTCTCGAAAAGTGCAGTCCACCTAAGTCTCTGTATCAACCATGCTGTTACGCCCAGTAGGCTACTAGAGATACAGGTGCATGTACAACAAAAATGCACAGAAGTGTAGTATGAGTACAAAAACAACGTGTACCCAATGAGAATCCCATCTAATATCGAAGAAGTAGAGACAAGATGGTCGACTTCGGCACTTACGAGAGGTCCAATAATGATATTATTAATGCGATGATTCACTTATTTATTAACAATGGTAATTCAGATAAGTCATGACATAGGTAAAAGTTCCTTTTTATTAAAAGCCTCCGGATTCGTAATACGTTACGCGGAAATTATCTTAAGTTGGGGAGAGCAAATATCAATCTCAAAAATTTCAAGGCAAGCAATACAAGCATGCCCAAATAATCATTGTGCAATGTACGGTCCGATCCAACATAAAAGTAAATTGTGCACTGCCGAGGTCGAACGGTTTGAACCATAGATACATTTATTGCCCCGCTGGCGAATAATCTATGCAACGCAGTCAAATAGAAATAAACAAGCATCCCGCTCGCGAATAATCTACGTGACGCAGTCAAATAGAAATAAACAAGCATCCCGCTCGCGAATCATCTACGTGACGCAGGTACACATAGAAGCATGTATTCAAAATGTCAATCAAGACTTCATCATGAAAAAATAATTACCCTTAAAATAGCATTTCTCTTTAACGGTCAAGAAAATAATCTTTAATCCTTTTGAAGTTCATTTACCGATTTGATGTAATTCAAGCTATCACAATAAGTTTACAAATAATCCAAGTACAGCATAATTTTGGGTCCTAGACTACCACAATAGCATAATAGTAGCTACAAATGAACTCTTGTCACCTCGTATGTACGTATCCCCCCCCCCCCAAATATGAGCACATAACCAATTAACTCACCTATGGGGAAAATTACCTCTTACAATGTTAGAAAGGAGACTCGCCTCGCTCCGAAGATCCATAACTGTCATTCCACGCCCTTCCAAAGTCTCAAGATGCTCCGAAACTAGCCAATTATTATGAAAAAACTATTAATATAGCTTCAATTACTCATTACAATCCCATTCATAACAATTCCTAACCCCGATCGAGAAGTTGACAAAATTGTCCTCGGGCCCACGCACCCAGAATCTAAAATTTTTTGAAGACAAAGTTTACCCATGACATACGAACTCGAATATATGATTTTCTCTTAATTCTATACCCAAAATCATGGTCAAAATCCAAGAATAGTATTTTTATAGGTTTTCCCTCAAACCCTCAAATTTCTACCAATTTACATGCTAAAATTCATACAAAGTCAATATATTTAACTCAAGATAGGTGGGGTTAGAATACCTTATTGTTGATGATGAAAAACCCCACTTAAAGCTCTCCAAAATCGCCCATACCAAGAGAAAATGAGAAAAAAATGGCCAAATCCCGAATTTAAAACAACCTTCTGCCTCTAGCTCTTTCCACACCTACGGTCTCTTGACTGCTTCTGCGGTTCCAATACCGCATATGCGGTCCTCGCCAGGATGCCTCTCTTCCTCTATGCAGTTACGCATATGTGGCTCCTCGATCGTATCTGCGTCCCCCTTCACTTTGGTCCACACCGCATCTGCAGTTCTTCTGGCCGCATCTATGGCTCCACACCTGCGGCCCAATTATCGCATGTGCGATTATGACAGCAACCAACAACCTCAGCCTTCCAAAAATTCTATTTTCGATCCGTTAACCACCCGGAATCCATCCGAGGCTCCTGGGACCCCAACCAACCATACTAACCAGTCCTAAAACACATTACGGAATTGCTCGAGGCCTCAAACCATATCAAACAACACTAAAACCACAAATCAACCTCCAATCCAAGCTTTATGAACTTTAGAACTTCAAACTTCTACTCTCGATGTTTAAACCTATCAAATCACGTCCAATTGATCTCAAATTTTGAACGCAAGTCATATTCGACATTACGGACTTACTCTAATTTTTGGAATCAGATTTCGACCCCGATATCAAAAAGTCCACTTTCAAACTTGTCAAAAACCTTCAAATTTCTATCGCTAGCTAAATGACTCCAAAATGACCCACGGACCTCCAAATTCACTTCCGGTCGCACTCCCAACTCTAGAATCACCATACAGAGCTACTCCCAGACTTGGAATACCAAGCAGATATCGATAACATTGAAACATAATTCAACCCAAACTTATGAAATTCCTTCCAAAATGCTAACTTTCCCAATTAGGCGTCAAAGTGCTCCGGGGTCATCCAAAACCTGGTCCAGGCATACGCCTAAGTTTGAAATAATCATAAGAATCTGTTGGAACCTTCAGATCCTGATTCCATGGTCTTTTACTCAAACATCTAATCCTAGTAAAATTTTCCAACTGTAAGCTTCCGAGATGAGAATTATCTTTCCAAATCAACTCTGAACTTCCTGAAATTCAGTTCCGACCATGTGTGTTATAATACTTGAAATGAAGTTGCTCATGGTCTCTAACTGTTGAACAGTGCGTTAGAGCTCAAAACGACTGGTTGGGTTGTTACATACAACCCTGATTAGGTGAGCTTTATCGAGAAAATACATTCCCTTTGCCAGCACCGCTGGTCTAGACTCATCCCACATTGCTAGCCGAAATTCACCAGCATCCTTTGTGAGGGTATCCACATTCGTCGTACTTGAAAAATTATCAAGGTAGGGAATATTTCTCTCATGAAATAGCATGTGGGACTCGTACACTCTTGGTCTAACAGGAGGTATAGGAGCATGCTCCCTCATCAGCTCAAGCTCGACATTCACTTCCTCCTCCTTATCATCCTCATCATGGAAGGGTGTGTCATCTCCAGACTCATTGGAATTATTTTTATAATCACTATCATCTTCTTGACTCTGCGCATATGCTAAATCACGAGTCAATACATCGTCTATGGGCAACTGTGTGAGGTCAAGAACATCAAGTTGCTCGTTTTCACTGCACAAAAAGAACAAAATAATAAGCGACTCAACTTGATAAATACTTTACATATAGCTATATCACATCACTTACAAGTTGTACTGTGTTGACGTTCCATGATAGATATTTTCTTATTGGTGATGACTCCCGAATGGACCATCGTGGTCCAACATGCCAGAGTTATGCATATTTCAACTAGGAGCGAGGTCATAACTTGTAAAATTCATATCCGAACGGTACCCTCTATGAAAAATATGAGTGTTTAATACAAATCCAATTTAAACATAAAATAAACATGGCTAAAACGAAGAAAAATTAAAGTTTACCAGTCGTCTTGTGGATTATATATAGTCAAAAAATTATTTTCTCGCTGCTCATTCGCCGGTAGTGATAAATTTAAATCAACACAAACTCTTTCATCAAGAATCTGTCCGGCAAAGACTACTCCAAAATAACCACCCGATGACTTGGGGTTATTCCTACTATGCACAACCTCATTGTTAGGAATGTCTTCAACCTTGACGTATATTTTCAATAATTTTATTACAATAAATTTCCTGTATTCATCCAGAATCCGCAAAAAATCTCTAAGAGTTTCATCGTCTTCGATGTTAAACTCAGAATAATAAGCAAACCCCTGTGGATAATACGAAAATCTACCCGTTACTTTAAGGTTCACCGAATGTTTCCTCACACTTATTTTTTTATGTAACAACGATACCAATTTAGCGTACTCCATTGTAAGTGGCAATTTAATATGACAATGTGGAAGTGAACTATACCTCATAAAGTTACTCTCCATTACAACCACAACCCCCCCTCCCCTCCCCCCAGTATAACGAAACTCTTATTTTTGGCTCTTCAGATATTATAAAAAAATACTTGATAACAAGAAGGAAAGTATGAACGGAAGTTTGAAGGAAAGGTTTGAATGGATTTTCATAAAATCCTAACGCCTCTAAATAAGGCAAGTCCTAGCTCGTGTGCAGAATATTTTTATGTAAAATGCAGTATAATACTGCACTTTATATATTTAAATTATTGTTATGTCAGTTAACTACATAACACTTACTGGTGGTCCCAAAAAAGAAGTAAAATGTATTATAATATTGTGCTATATGTAAAACGCAGTATTATAATGTGCTTTACTTTAACAGCTAAAATTTCATTAAAGTAAAATGCAGTATAGTACCACATTTTAAATAGAAAAGTAACTTTTTTTAACACTATAGAAACGTATTTTGAATCCAAAAAGTTGCTATTTAAATTTAGGACTCTTAATTGTTCTATATAAAAAAATGATCTGAAAAACTAATTACATATGTTTTATATAATTTCATTGGCTCCGACAAATTACTCACTCTACTTTCACTTTACATTATGCTCCTCCACTCTAAATACTTAATTTCTTTTAAACTTTTTAGCTTTTCAGAAAACATAAGAACATTTATTTATTTCAAATTCGCACTTATTACCTCAATTACTGAAGTATTAATTAATAAAAGGAGACTTTTAATAAAGATAAAACATATTTTAGAAAAATAGTGTTGTGATAAAGATTATTAAATAAATATTTGTTTTGAAGTATATAATTTCCTTACAGTTTGTTTGGATGGTTGTTACTTATTGTATTATATTATACTGTTATTTTAAATATAATATTTATTTTAAATATTATTTATATTTCTCTTTAAAAATATAGACAAAAAGAAACTTTTATTTATAGGCCTTGGAGGCGTCGTGCTCTAAGTTCTTGAAAATGTTATCTTTTACCAAAAAAATCACTAGTGGGTCAGCGGGTCTCTCGTCTATGGAATGGACAACACCTTTACATAATTCCTAAACTCCAGCTTCTACTAATGAAAGTGAAGATTTTTATGTCTACACGATCGAAGGATTCCTTTCTTTACTCATTGCTGAAGTTGGTTGTGAAGGATCTAATAGGTCATGATTTGGGGAGTCATTGAAATCAACCCCTTTTCTTCCATTTATTCTTATTTTAGGGAAAAAATTCAACAATCTCTTAACCAACTTCAAGGAACTATTTATACGTTGTTAAATAGAAATAAGGAATGTCATTATTGTATCGTATCGTTAAATTCGTCGTTACAAAGCGTCACTTAATAAAATGACAGATTTGGTATGGCAACATCGTTACCTTACTTTTTTCTCTCATCTTGCCTTTTCTTATTATCAAATAATCATATTTTATTCTTTATCCTACTTTTTTTAGACAATAATTTTATTTTGTATCCTATTTTTCTAATAATATTATAAATTTATTCTTTATATTTTTGGTGTGTGATATCCTAGAGCAGGATGTGGCTGTTTTTTCTTCAAAGTAGCCAAGCGCTTAAGCTCTTGAGCCACCTGCCGCATCCTTATCGAAGTATTCCTAACGACTGGGGTCCCAAAATATTGCTTCTTCTGTAGATTTTTGGCCAGCCCCAGCATCTCTGGCTCTGCTTCCTCTACATTAGCCCCACTGGCATTTTTGACACTGTGGACTCCCATGGTCTCCTCGCGGACATCGAGGGTGATTTCAACATACATGTCATCATTACGTATGAAGGCGTTTGATTGAGTACTATTATCAATATTCTCAATAACCTCCCTGTCGGAGTGATCTTCGAGTTTTTGCATTTTCATGTCTTAGAGAAATATAATTGTTCGATATAGTTTCCTCAAAAGAAAAAAAAGGTGTTTGGGGGGGGGGGGGGGGGGGGGAATGAGCAAATAAAGAAGAGGTGATAGATGTATGTAGATTAGAAATAAAGGTTATGGAAGTTCCGACGAGGAAAATCTTCCTTTTTTCCATTGTAGGTAACCAAATATGTCCTTTTTTTCCTTTAATTTTCTTCTTTCAAGTTGTCTTGTGTTATCGGCTGTCCGTGTTCAAAGCAACGAGAAACTGAAACCAGTAATAAGAAGAGACACAAACAGAACGTATGTAACGTTTAAAAAAAAAAAAATCACAGAAGTGAAGAAATCCGAGACCACAGAATTCACTGTGTGTCCTTAAGGAATTTAACCCCCTCACTGTACCCGAGATTGTGGATTATTTCCTCCCAGGATATAACGGATATACCTGTCGTAGGAGTGGCGGTACCTCAAACGCCTACGACTTCGACGAACTCAAATTCGGGAACGAAATCACACTATGACTCGATATGTTTTTTTGTTTAAAGAAAACAATGCAGAATTTTTAATGCTTCCAGTATTCGAAAATGAGGCATTGCCTCAGTTTATATAGCCTTGAATTGAGACTGTTCGGAAAGGCTTGGTGCCTGTTCGGGAAAGGCCATGCCTTTTCCTGAAAAATAAGAACGTTGGGAAGTTTTTTAACGAATTAATATTATTATTATTATTTTTTTTTCCCGCGGGAATTAAAATAATTTCAGAAAATGAAGATTGAATTTTAAATAAATTTGGTCCAAAAAGATTATCAATCAATCAGATCATTTGACCAAATCCAAATCCAAATCCAAAGCCGAAGCCGAGCCGAGCGACGACGACGGCGCGAGGGGAGTCCCTCTTCTTAACCCTTTAAGAGCTAGAAGAAGTGCTTTCTAATATAAGCACATAACTTTCCCTTTCTACCACCGATGTGGTACAAAGCTCCTTTTCAAAGGAACTTTGCTTTGAAACTTCATTTTCCTTCTATTGTCTTCTTCCCTCCATTTCTCATTCACACCAACTTAGCTAGCTTTAATCATTAACTAGCTTTAACAATCCCCCACATGAATGGGGAATGGCTATATGATGAAAAACATGCATGACAAAAAACTTGTGTGATTCGTAAGCAAGGATTAATTGCATCTGGATAAGTAGATTTCTCTTTGAACTTTCCGTAGTGAGCATATGTCGGATATACTCGGTCAATCGGTAGATTTGATATCTTTGAACCGTCGAGCTTTGGTGTATACCTAGACAACCACATGTCACACAATTAACCCTTTAACCGTTTTTGGTTCTCATTGTTTTGTTCGTTTCAGCCATGAACACTTCCTGGTTCATAAGTGCGTAGAGAGCTGGCCTTACAGAGTTCTCCTTGAAGCGGCTTACACTTCACACTTACATAGGTGATTCCTAAATGTGTCATCCCGTAGATACACTATTTGATATACCCCGTATCAAACTTAGAAACCATTAAAAAGCCTTAATGCTTTATCCTGGTACTGAACATTGTCTCATCACGAGAATGGACCAAAAAGTTATTGTGACAATGTTGAACCGTCATCAATGACTTTGTTTGATCTCTTTGAACCTAGATCTTGGGATCTCATGTCTTCTAGGTAGAGTTACCGCCACGATGACTTGTCCTCGGCCATAGTCCCATTCCCCTCGATGATCTTTCAACCACTTCTCTAGTTAGGCCTTTAGTTAGTGGATCCGACACATTATCTCTTGACTTAACATAGTCAATTGTAATAATTCCACTAGAGAGTAGTTGTCTAACGGTATTATGTCTTCGTCGTATGTGACGAGACTTTCCGTTGTACATAACGCTCCCGGCTCTTCCTATTGCCGCTTGGCTATCGCAATGTATGCATATAGGAGCCAACGGTTTGGGCCAAAATGGAATATCTTCTAAGAAATTCCGGAGCCATTCAGCTTCTTCACCGGCTTTGTCTAGAGCTATGAACTCAGATTCCATTGTAGAGCGGGCGATACATGTCTGTTTGGATGACTTCCAAGACACTGCTCCTCCACCTATAGTAAAAACGTATCCACTTGTGGATTTAGTTTCAGTTGAACCGGTGATCCAATTTGCATCACTGTATCCTTCAATAACTGCAGGATACCTGTTATAATGCAAAGCAAAGTTTTGAGTATGTTTCAAATATCCCAAAACTCGTTTTATTGCTAGCCAATGATTTTGGTCGGGATTACTCGTGTAGCGACTTAGTTTACTTATAGCACACGCAATATCAGGTCGCGTACAGTTCATAATATACATCAAACTTCCCAACACTCTGGCATAATCCAATTGAGAATCACTTTCACCTTTATTCTTTGCAAGAGCAAGGTTCATATCAATTGGCGTCTTTGCAACTTTAAAGTCCAAATACTTGAACTTTTCAAGTACTTTTTCAATATAATGAGATTGAGACAATGCTATACCTTGAGGAGTCTTATGGATTTTAATTCCCAGAATTAAATCGGCAACTCCTAAGTCTTTCATATCAAACTTACTAGCAAGCATGCGCTTAGTAGCATTTATGTTAGCAATGTTGTTACTCATTATTAACATATCATCCACGTATAAACAAACAATGACGACGTGGTTCGGAGTGTTCTTAATGTAGACACATTTATCACATTCATTTATCTTGAATCCATTTGACAGCATCGTATGGTCAAATTTTGCATGCCACTGTTTTGGTGCTTGTTTTAGTCCATAAAGAGACTTAACAAGTCTACACACCTTCTTCTCTTTCCCTGGAACTACAAACCCTTCGGGTTGTTCCATGTAAATTTCTTCCTCCAACTCTCCATTTAAGAAGGCTGTTTTCACATCCATTTGATGGATTTCAAGACCGTACACGGCGGCTATTGCTACTAACACCCGAATAGATGTAATCCTCGTTACCGGCGAGTATGTATCAAAGTAATCAAGACCTTCTCGTTGTCTAAACCCTTTAACAACTAGTCTTGCCTTATATTTTTCAATAGTGCCATCAGCTTTCATTTTCCGTTTGAAAATCCATTTGGAACCTAAAGGTTTATTCCCTGGAGGAAGATCAACCAATTCCCAAGTATGGTTGTTCAATATGGATTCTATCTCACTATTGATTGCCTCTTTCCAAAATTGAGCTTCCGATGAAGACGTAGCTTCGTTGAACGTTCGAGGCTCATTTTCCAACAAAAATGTTAAAAATTCTGGTCCAAAGGAAGTAGTCGTCCTTTGACGTTTGCTACGTCTTGGATTTTCCTCATCAGGAATGTTTTCCTTTATTTCTTCCCGAGGTCGTTTAGATTCTTTGCTAGACGACGCACATTCCTTTTTATACGGATATATGGTTTCAAAGAAGTCAGCATTATCTGATTCAATTACCGTATTCACCTGAATGTCGGGATTTTCTGATTTGTGAACCAGAAATCTATATGCCTTACTATTTGTGGCATATCCTATGAAAACACAATCAACGGTTTTAGGTCCTATTTTTACCCTTTTGGGTTTAGGAACTTGCACCTTGGCCAAACACCCCCACACTTTGAAGTATTCCAAATTGGGCTTCCTTCCTTTCCACTTTTCGTATGGAATAGATTTTGTTTTGCTATGGGGCACTCGATTGAGTATTCGGCTAGCTGTTAGAATGGCTTCCCCCCACAAGTTCTGGGGTAAACCAGAACTTATTAACAGGGCATTCATCATTTCTTTCAGTGTTCTATTTTTTCTTTCCGCAATTCCGTTTGATTGTGGCGAGTAAGGAGCAGTTGTTTGATGAATAATGCCATATTCCAAACATATTTGTTCAAAAGGAGATTCATATTCACCGCCCCTATCACTCCTTATCATTTTAATCTTTTTGTTAAGTTGAGTCTCAACTTCAGTTTTGTATTGCCTGAACGCTTCAATTGCTTCATCTTTACTATTAAGTAAATAAACGTAGCAATACCGCGTACTATCGTCAATAAAAGTTATGAAATACTTCTTTCCACCGCGAGATGGAATTGACTTCATGTCACAAATATCTGTATGGATTAAGTCTAAAGGACTTGAATTCCTTTCAACTGACTTATAAGGATGTTTAGCATACTTAGATTCAACACAGATTTGACATTTTGATTGATTGCATTCAAACTTAGGCAATACTTCCAAACTAATCATTTTTCGCAAGGTTCTATAATTGACATGTCCTAAACGTGAATGCCATAAATCATTTGACTCAAGCAAGTAAGACGAAGCAGAAACTTTATTATTATTAGCAACAACCATTACATTCAGTTTGAAAAGGCCCTCTGTGAGGTAGCCTTTTCCTATGTACATTTCGTTCTTACTTATTACAACCTTGTCAGAAACATAAACACATTTAAAACCGTTCTTCACTAGAAGTCCGGTAGATACAAGATTTTTCCTAATTTCAGGAACATGACAGACGTTGTTGAGAGTCACCACCTTGCCAGAGGTCATCTTCAGCAGTATCTTTCCATAACCTTCAATCTTGGCCGTTGCAGAATTTCCCATATATATTGTTTCGTCGGGCCCGGCGGGAGCATATGAAGCAAAGGCTTCTCTAACAGCACAAATGTGGCGAGTGGCGCCAGAGTCAATCCACCACTCTTTCGGACTTCCCACTAGGTTGCACTCGGACAACATAGCGCACAAGTTATCAACCTCCTCGTTTGTTTCAACCATATTAGCCTGACCCTTCTTCTTTTCCTTTTTCGGAGCACGACAGTCTGCAGCTTTGTGTCCGATTTTTCCACAATTATGGCAGTTTCCCTTGAATTTCTTCTTGTTGGGATAGTTTCTTGGTCCCGATGCCTTTTTCCTCTTTTTCATATTAGTTGGGGCAGTTTCAACTATATGTGCTCCCCCTATGGTTGATCTCCCATTTGCCTTTTTCTCCGCTGCCTTGTTATCTTCCTCGATTCTCAATCGGACGATGAGATCTTCCAATGTCATCTCCTTTCGCTTATGTTTCAAGTAATTTTTGAAGTCCTTCCATGAAGGAGGCAACTTCTCTATCACTGCCGCAACTTGAAACGCCCCACTAATCACCAAACCTACAACAAACAACATGTAAGTGACGGGGCACTGAATACTTTTGACAAAGGCATTAATTAAATTTATACCTTCAGCGAGGAGATCATGGATGATAACCTGCAACTCTTGAACTTGAGTGACAACAGACTTGCCATCTACCATTTTGTAGTCCAAAAACTTGGCAGCGATAAACTTCTTTAAGCCAGCATCTTCTGTTTTATATTTCTTTTCCAACGCATCCCATAGTTCTTTTGATGTTCCCACATTACTATAGACGTTGTAAAGATCATCCTCCAGTCCGCTAAGAATGTAATTCTTGCACAAAAAATCTGAGTGCTTCCACGCCTCAATTACAACAAATCGTTCATTTTCAGGTGTTGATTCCGGCGGAACCGGAATATCCTCCTTAATAAACTTTTGAAGGCTTAAAGTAGTTAGATAGAAGAACATCTTTTGTTGCCATCGTTTGAAATCAATCCCGGTGAATTTTCCGGGCTTCTCTGCCGGAGCCGGTGCTGGTGCAGTACGACTGGAGGACGCAACATTGCTCGTAGAACCAACCACGGGGGCTGGTGTGGCAGTAACAGTAGCAGTAGCATTCAAATTTGGAGTTTGGTCTCCCATTTCTGTCATAGGAAATAACAGAACACTTTAATAATCGGTGAAGTTTTTATTTCTTCAAACCGAATCAAATTTACACAAACAGAATTAAAACAAACTTCAAATAGAATGTAATATACTGTATGTAGTATACTTGATGAAGTTTTTATATCTTCAAATCAAGTACCCAAATGAGTAGAAAGTTCTGAAAACTTTAATCTCAACCGGAGTAAAAAAAAAAATTCGAAGATTTAGTCTCCAAACAACATACAAGTTCGTTAACAACAGATGAACACGGAAATAATAAATTAAATTCCTTAAGCTTGTTATCGGCTGTCCGTGTTCAAAGCAACGAGAAACTGAAACCAGTAATAAGAAGAGACACAAACAGAACGTATGTAACGTTTAAAAAAAAAAAAATCACAGAAGTGAAGAAATCCGAGACCACAGAATTCACTGTGTGTCCTTAAGGAATTTAACCCCCTCACTGTACCCGAGATTGTGGATTATTTCCTCCCAGGATATAACGGATATACCTGTCGTAGGAGTGGCGGTACCTCAAACGCCTACGACTTCGACGAACTCAAATTCGGGAACGAAATCACACTATGACTCGATATGTTTTTTTGTTTAAAGAAAACAATGCAGAATTTTTAATGCTTCCAGTATTCGAAAATGAGGCATTGCCTCAGTTTATATAGCCTTGAATTGAGACTGTTCGGAAAGGCTTGGTGCCTGTTCGGGAAAGGCCATGCCTTTTCCTGAAAAATAAGAACGTTGGGAAGTTTTTTAACGAATTAATATTATTATTATTATTTTTTTTTCCCGCGGGAATTAAAATAATTTCAGAAAATGAAGATTGAATTTTAAATAAATTTGGTCCAAAAAGATTATCAATCAATCAGATCATTTGACCAAATCCAAATCCAAATCCAAAGCCGAAGCCGAGCCGAGCGACGACGACGGCGCGAGGGGAGTCCCTCTTCTTAACCCTTTAAGAGCTAGAAGAAGTGCTTTCTAATATAAGCACATAACTTTCCCTTTCTACCACCGATGTGGTACAAAGCTCCTTTTCAAAGGAACTTTGCTTTGAAACTTCATTTTCCTTCTATTGTCTTCTTCCCTCCATTTCTCATTCACACCAACTTAGCTAGCTTTAATCATTAACTAGCTTTAACATCTTGTTCCTAGCCAGTTGTTAGCTGTTAATCTACTAGGCCGGTGAGCAAGTATATAAATGTAATTAACATGTTTTTTATTAAATAGAATAATAACTTAATATAATAAGCTAAATTGATGTATTAGTGTAAAAATTAATTCTTTACGTATATATAACTTACATAGGTGGGCGTGGAGTTTTCTGCAGTGCCAAGGTTGACCTCTTTCATGCATCAACTGTCATTTTAATTCCCTCTTCTAGTTTTGGAGGAGAATCCTGGACATCTTTGTCTTCTTGGGGATCACCACCATTAAAAGATATATGGCCACACCAAGAGACATTTCTCAAATTTTTGTCGACCTTCCTCAGAAGTGAAGTGTATTGCTCCTCGTTTGTAGTAATGTGATATGAAGATCCCATATTTTCTTTATCTTCGTCACACTCTTTAGTGTATACCACTGTGCGAGTCTTCACTTTGAGTACCTCCTCGTATGAAATCGAAAGTTCAGACTGTCTCCTCATTCTGAAAGGGATCAGGCTTTGACACTCTTTGGGGATACTTTAGAATCTAGATGGCAAAGGTCTTCTTATTTTCTCATAATTTCTTTAAGACTTGTTCTTTTTCCTTTTCAATTGCCCCAACCTCTCAAATATAGAAATTCTTGTAGTTGGTTCTCCAAGATCAAAGACAGAAGGCTTTTTATTAGGATCGGTGGGTTTATCTTCCATACTGATATAGTTACTACTTGCTCTTCTAATGGAGATTTGAACTGGTGGGGGTTGTTTGTAACCCAAACCCTCACGTGATTTCTTCACCACATGATCATTATCCTCATCGTGTTTTCTTTCCTAGTAGCTTTAGGTGGGAGCTTTCCTAACTTAGATGGTTCGTTGGGATCATATCCAGCCTTTGCAAACAACCTATAACCATTCAGATCAAAATCTTCATTTGTGTGTTTCGTGGGGAGTGCCTTATTTTGAAGCATGTTAGGGGCCACAAACTTCTCCAGTAGCTTTGAAGATAGCTTTATGGTATCAATCTGCTTGATAGGAATGGTTGATTCTCTTAGTGCATCTTTTTGGAGGCTTGATGATTCTCTTTCATATTTCTTCATTTTTGGGGTGTAACAAAATAAAGGAGCTATTTTCTTGGCTGCAGTTGCAGCATTCTTTTTGCGAGCTTTCAAAACTTGGTATGCTTCAATTGTAACTTTATCTTCACCAAAAGCTACTTCAGCCCTTTTGGACACAATATTATCACATTTGGCCTTTGTGATGTCATCAACTTTTACTCCATTCACGATATGGTTTTCAAGTAAAACTTTGTATCATCGAAGTATGCCTCAGCTTTAGAGAACGACTTATCGTCCCGCAACTATCTTCTTTTCGACTCCATCTTTATTATATTTCAAACATTGGCAGTAAGTTGATGGAACTACTTTGTTCTCGTGTATCCACGGCTTGCCATGAAAAATTATATGAAGTTTTTGCATCAATCACATGCATCCATGCAGTTGATTGCATATCTCCCACTGAGATTTCCAGTTTGATGTCATCCTATGGCCCTTTGTCCCCCTTGATTAAATCCTTGAATTATCAATTGGCTTTCAGAAAGTTCTTCAATTGAGATGTCAAATTCTTTCATTATGCGAATGGGAAGAATGTTAACTGCAGATTCGTCATCTATTAAGATTCCGTTTATCCTCCACTCGAGCACATAACCCACCATATACAAAGGGCGATTGCGTGGTGTCTCACCAAGTAGGAGATCGTCTTTGGTGAAGGTGATTCTTGTATTAAAGATCTGCTTCCTGGAAGGAGGGCTCAATAAACTATTAGATAGTGATGGAGAAAATGTTGGCGTGGCTTCTTCTTTTTCTCTTCTTCTTTATCAGCATTGCAACACAAGGCCTTGTCATCATCGTCAGAAATCCTCATGTGAAACCAACTTGGCAAGAATTATCCCAAAGTCACTAGTTGGCGTGGCTTTTGGTTATGGTATGTCTCTATCTCCACCTTCTTTTGGTTCATAACCATTTGTTGCTTCTTTGATCTTCTCGCCATTTTATTCCTTGTAGGTTGTTTCGTTAATCCTTTTTGTGGAATCAATTTATGGCGTCTTCAATGAGTCACCAAGCTCCAACCTTCTTCATCGGTTGATCAACTCGGACTTTGTCATCCTCCAATAATTCTTCATATTTATTCCCTTCACACGTGCATATCTCAATCGAATCGAATGAGCCAAAGGCAATAGACACATGGTTTGTGCTTGCCTTTTTCGTCTTCAAGCTCGATCTTCTTTTGACGAGCCAAATCCGTAACTTTGTCCTTGAAGACAAAGCACTTCTCAAGAGGGTGACCTACACGTTGAAGGTATTTGCAATAATTCGAGTCATAGGTTTTTCCAGCTTCATATGGCCGGTTCATCTCTGGCAGCTCAATAATCTTTAGCTAGAGGAGTTCTTCAAATATTGCAGGCACATCGGAGTCTAGAAATGGGTGCTCCTTTTCTTGCATATCTTTGAGACTTAACTTCTTATTTGCATTGTCTTGAGAGAAAGTTGTTTTTATGCTTCATTTCTTGCTCATGTTGGTAGTAAACTTTAAAGGAGAGGCATCGGCGTTCATGGATTCTTTGCTTTCAGTCTTGGGCACGAACTTGCTCCATTTCTTGACTTCTTTCTTATCTCTTCCCTTGTGAGGTCCGTAGATAGGCAGCCCATCATTTCCCGCAACAGCCATGCTCAACTCCATATCACGAGCATGAGTGGCAAGTTCTTCAAATGTCCTGGGCTTAATTCCTTACAAGATGTAACAAAGTCCCCAATGCATTCCTTGGATGCACATATCTATGCAGAAGCTTCGCTTATCCTATCTTTAAAATTAAGATTGCATTCCTCGATCGATTGATAAATTCAATAACTGATTTATCTTTTCGTTGGCGGGTGTTTGTAAGTTCCACCGTGCTCACATTACGCCTCGTGCTATAAAAGCGATTAAGAAACTCTTGCTCCAATTGGTCCCAACTATCAATGGATCCAGCCTCGAGGTCGGTGTACAAATCAAAAGCATTCCCCTTTCGTGAGCGGACGAACTTCTTGACAAGGTAATCTTCATAAGTCCCTGTATTGTTGCATATCTCAACAAAGTGCGCGACATGTTGCTTTAGATTTTCGTTGCCATCAAGCTGCTGAAATTTGGGAGGTTCATAGTCGTCAGGCATCTTCAAGCTATCGATTCTTGCAGTATAAGTCTTTGCATACGTGAGAGAAGACTTTGAAGCGACCTCATACTTATATTTGATAGTTCCTATAATAATTCATTCAATTATTCGATGGGAATTGATCCTTCGGAGGTGACATGAAGTTCTTTGGCGGATGACACTTGTTTTGTTAGAGGATCATCCTTCTTGTGGACTTCAGGGAGCTTTCCAGGTGCATCACTTGAATCTTCATCCATCATGCTTTCAACTATGCATGTCAATTTTGCGATACGGACATCTTGATCTTGAGCATACTTTGTTCAGCCATCAATCGCCTTTGTCAGGTTTGCTAGTTGCTCCTTCATTATCAAAGTGTTAACCATCATTGCCTCCATGATTATTACAGATGGTGAAGAATAACCGAGACCTTCCCACGGATTGAACTCAGTTTGGAACATGTCATATGGTGAGACTAATGTAGAGCCAACACTTAAAACTTTATCATCTCGTTGAGTAAGTTGACTCTTGGTATTGTATAAAGTACATTGACCAAGAGCTTTCTCCACAACTTCTGCAATATTATCTCCTCTCTCTAATTTTCTTGCAGAGGACCTATCTTCTTTGGATGATGAAGATCTCAAAGAATGCATTGGTGCTGACGATACTTGGAGTGCTTGTTGTCCTATGATACTCGCCTTGCTTCAGGTGATTGGCCCAAGACTCCCCATAGTAGAGTTCAGGATACTTTCAACGAGAGAAGAAAACTTGGAGTCAACAACTTTAGAGTCGAACTTCTTTGAAGCCATCTTAGTTATCTTGAATGTTGAGAGTTGAGAAGAAGATGGCCCCACTGGGTGTGGCAAAATTTGTAACAACTAAATTTTGCTCTTGAAATATAATAATCAAGACAAAAAAATATAGTAACAAATACTATATTCAATTATAAGTGATGAGGTTGTAATTTCCAAAATGTCTCTACAATTTAAAGAGATGTAGTCCTCTAATTCTTCTCCTCACGAACAATGGTTTAAGAGCTTGAGAGCTTGATCTTCAACTTGACGGATTTTAGATTTGTAATACATCACGAACAATTTGAAGGTCGTCACGAACCAAGATTTGGTGTTGGGTTATCACGAACGAAATATTTGAAGTCGTATGCCTATGATTTGAGTTTGCCTTTGGAATTTGACCACAGACAACGATTGCAGATATGGATGGAGACTTTGATGCTATTCTTCAGAGCTTCTTTAGCCTTTCCTTCCACTTATTTGATTTTTTCTAAGCCTTCTCCTGTGACCCCTTTATATATATGTGTGGTGGAGTAGCCTTCAAGAAGAAAAAAATCATAGCAGGTCATTGAGCTTGAGGCTTATGGACCGGCCTATTTGATAGAAGATCAACTAATGGGCTAGTCCAATGATATATCGGACCTTTATTTAAATTAATTTAATTAGATTTAGATAATTGACCATTTATACTAACCCATGATATTTATTTGGACTAATATATATTTAATTTATGGTAAAATTTTAAATTTATGAACTTAAATTTAATAAAATTTTAATCGTCTACATAAATCTTTCACAATTTTTATCCATGCAATTTCAGATCTAACTCGTCCTATTTTAACTCCTTAATTATGATTATTAGTTTTGGATCTAACTCTCTACTTTTATGTCTATTGGGATCATTTTTAATTTTGTCTAATAGTGTATGACCGCACATTCATTTTAACATAGGATTTTTATCTGACTATACTATAATAGAAATCTACTTATCACCTTATTTAGGTTCCTTTTTAATTATTTTGAATATCTGTATTTACTAGTTATATACAAAATCATAAAAAAGAAAAAATTCAAGATCCCTTAAATCTAGCCTATCAGTTACATGACACCCAACTTCTATTTCCAATAATCCCCCCTAAATTTAAAATTCTTTCCTTTTCTAAACGAATATAAAAATATCTTCTCTTTCTTAACAATTACCCAAATTTATTCTTACCCAGAGTAAGAAATTCGTTTACCCACTATTATCCAGAATCTCGCTTATCTAAAATCTCGTTTACCTACTTTTATCTCCCCAAAATTGCAGATTCTTTCCCTCTAGCTTTTGAAATTCAATTTCTCTCTTTCTTACTAATCACCCGCAATCTCTATTTTCTTATTGATACAATATATACTAAATTCGGAATATTGCTCTAGAATCAAGTTGCGGGCAAACTTTGAATTTTGTTTTCTTTCTTTCTAAAATATTTATTGTATTTGACTTGTATATGATACATCAATACCCAAAATAATACTCGATATAGTACTATTAAAATTATAATAAATTTTTAGTGTACAGTTGCAGTTGACACTTGAAGAAGATGTAGATCATATTTGTATCACAATTTTAAGTAATGTGTCACGATTGTATTATAATTGTATATATATCATAATTGTATATATATCATAATTGTTGCAGGAATTATATTACAAATGTATGTTAATTTTTTCATTGTATATTGTTACGAGCAACTGTGAGTTCGTGATGAATTTTACAGTTTGTGTCACAAATATGATAATTATATATTAACTTATTAGTAGTGTATCAGGTATTATTTTGGGTATTAATTTCATCAAATACAAGTTAGATACAATTGTGATACAAGTATGATACATTTATGTTTTAGTTATTGATGTATCTGATACAATTCAAATACAATTATGAATACAGTTATCATATAATTATCATACAATTTTTGAATATTTTTTTAATAATTTAAAGTTGTCGAAAATGATGGGAAGAGAGAAGATGGAGATTCTAGGCGTAGATTAAGGGATTTTGATGTAAAAAGAAAAAAAGGAGAGAGAAGATGAAAAAAAAAAGGAAAAAATGTAATTGAAGGAACTAATAATGGCGTGGGGACCTTTTAAAATCAATGTATATAATTTATTAGAAAACTTAGATTTTATTAAAAACTGCAAAACATAGAAAATACAGGTAAAAAAATTTCTAATATAATATAACTAGATAAATGGCTCCAACAAATGACTCACTCTACTTTCACATTATATTATGATCCTTCACTCTAAATACTTACTGAATTTCTTTTAAATTATTTAGCGTTTTAGAAAAAAACATTTATTTATTTATTTATTTCAAAACTGTACTTATTACTTCAATTAGTGAAGTATTAATTAATAAAATGAAACTTTATTAAAGATAATACATTTTTTAGACTAATACTGTTGTTATAATGATTATTAAATAAGTATTTGTTTTGAAGTGTGCAATTCCCCTACAGCTTGTTTGGATGGATGTTACTCATTGTATTGTATTGTATTGTTTTAAATATAATATTTATTTTAATGTTACTTAAATTTTATTGTATTGTATCGATAAATTCATCGTTACGTGATGACGAAAAGTACCACTTAATGAAACGGCAGATTTGGTGTGCCAGCATCGATACCTTTTTTTTTCTCATCTTGCTCTTCTTTATTATTAAATAATCATATTTTATTCTTTATCCTTTTTTTTAGACAATAATTTTACTTTGTATTCTATTTTCTTAGTAATATTACAAATTTATTTTTCATAATATTGGTGCATAACATCACGTAACAATAGTAAACATTACAATATATCTAGATATTATATTTATTGAATAATACAATATAATATAATATAATATGTAACGACCATCCAAACAAACAGTTAGAAAACAAATATATCCAGAACGTATATTAATCAATTTTTTATCATTTAAATACTTCTACACACCGATAATAAATCAAACTTCAATTCATATTACTGACACCGCAATGATTGGATCAGATTGAACAAAGC
Source organism: Nicotiana benthamiana (assembly GCA_034376525.1). Taxonomy (NCBI): domain Eukaryota; kingdom Viridiplantae; phylum Streptophyta; class Magnoliopsida; order Solanales; family Solanaceae; genus Nicotiana; species Nicotiana benthamiana. The sequence goes on from CM067332.1 coordinate 74,134,664, forward strand.
TGGATTTTTTGGACAGCAGCAAGACCGTGTCTACCCACACTAACTCTGTATTAAATACTATGGAGTTGAGCTGTTTATATTAAACGTAGTTTGACTAAATTAAGGTAAAGTCATAATAAATATGAGAATCCCAACTACCTCAGTGAAAAATACATAATGAATCTACCCCATATTATCATCAAAATTACTCCCATTTTATTACTATATAAACACATCTTTCATTACCAACTTCCTTGCCTCTCTATATTCATTCTTTGACAAGAGATCCTTTTGCACCAACTTTTTAAGGTCTCATTTCTCTATCCCTCTCTATTTCTGCATTTAGTTCTTTGGGTTTGCAGTGCTATTCAATTATTTGTAGTATTTTCTTTTTTCTCTTTATAGATTTGGTTCACGTAATTATCTACACTATACCCTAGGGGTGTGGCGCTTCCCTCGATCCTGCCAAATGCTTTGTGACCCTTTAGATCTAATTCACATATTTTATCTTCTTGAATTTATGGAAATGATCCAAACTTAGGTCTTGAGATGCTGCTTTTAACTTAGTCTTGTGTTTGTATAATTCTTAATCGTGGGTTTATTTTTTTTTAACTTCATGTTTAAGAGCACTCTTAAAAACACCAGAATTGAGTTAGATTTGAAGCTTATTTATGTGTAATATCAATCAAGATTCATATTTTGTTAGTCCTTCGGGAACGGCCTCTTTGCCAATGTAGGGTAAGGTTTGCATACACATTACCCTCCCTAGACCATATTTGAGGGATTATACTGGGTTTGTTGTTGTTGTATTCATACTTTGTTTAAAACCTAGGATACTACGTCTGCCACTACATTCATGGATTTTTGGGGTCTGTTTTTATGACCATTTGCAGTATACTATAGTTCAATGGAATAACTTACTCATCCCAAGTGTTTACACCAATCCAATCGACACATTAATTAATACACATTCTTACCTTAAGTTTATCGCTTACCATTGTATATTAATGTAGTTTGGTGTGAATGTACCATTGTCAAATGATAATTGATGCGACAGTGTGTATCAATTAAATATGATTTGGTGACTAAGTTGCTCCGACTCTCCGAAAAATATTGATAGGAGTGTGTCGGATCCTCCGAAAGTAGTGCTTTTTGGAGGATCCGGCAGGGGTGCGACATCATTTTGATGAGTCCATGCCATACAGTTTGGTGTTAACCATATGTTTTTATCGGATTGGTGTAAACACCATGCTAGATAAATTTCTCTTTTCAACTCAATTGTGATTTTTGAATTCTTCGCAATTACTGATGTCATCTGGTTTTTTTATGTGCAGCTTTAAAGAAATGGAGGGACATCTGAATCTGTTAATGAGGGACATCCTGACAAACTCTGTGACCAAGTATCTGATGCTGTTCTTGATGCTTGTCTTGCTCAGGATCCTGAAAACAAAGTTGTTTGTGAAACTTGTACTAAGACCAACTTGGTCATGGTCTTTGGTGAGATCACCACCAAAGCCATTGTAGATTATGAGAAAATCGTTCGTTATACATGTCGTGCGATTGGATTTGTATCTGCTGATGCGGGGTTGGATGCTGACAATTGCAAGGTTCTTGTCAACATTGAACAGCAGAGCCCTGATATCGCGCAAGGTGTCCATGGTCACTTAACTAAAAAACCAGAGGAAATTGGTGCTGGTGATCAAGGTCATATGTTTGGTTATGCCACTGATGAGACACCTGAATTTATGCCCCTTAGCCATGTTCTTGCTACTAAACTTGGCGCTCGCCTTACTGAAGTTCGCAAGAATGGAACTTGTGCTTGGCTTAGGCCTGATGGTAAAACTCAGGTTACTGTTGAGTATTACAATGATAATGGTGCTATGGTTCCGGTTCGTGTCCATACTGTCCTCATCTCCACTCAACATGATGAGACTGTCACAAATGATGAAATCGCCCATGATCTCAAAGAACATGTGATCAAACCGAGAAGTATCTTGATGACAACACCATATTCCACCTTAACCCTTCGGGCTGATTTGTCATTGGTGGACCTCATGGTGATGCTGGTCTAACAGGCCAAAAGATCATTATCGATACTTATGGAGGGTGGGTGCACACGGGGGTGGTGCATTCTCAGGAAAGGATCCAACTAAGGTTGATAGAAGTGGTGCATATATTGTAAGACAAGCTGCAAAAAGCATTGTTGCCAATGGTCTTGCTAGAAGGTCCATTGTGCAGGTTTCATACGCCATTGGCGTGCCGGAACCTCTGTCTGTGTTTGTTGACACTTATGGATGGAACTGGAGAAATACCAGATAAGGAAATTCTCAAGATTGTGAAGGAGAACTTTGATTTTAGGCCTGGTATGATGACTATTGACTTGGATTTAAAGAGGGGTGGTAATAACAGATTCTTGAAAACTGCTGCTTATGGTCATTTTGGTAGAGATGATCCTGACTTCACATGGGAAGTTGTTAAGCCTCTCAAATGGGACAAGCCTCAATGTTGATTCTGATGCAGTGGTTTTTTCTATAAGTTTTTCAATATCTTAAATTTCTTTTATTCTTGGTTTAAAAAATATTCTTCTTAACTATCTTGGGAAAGTGGAGTATACTTGGCATTATTGGTTGAGGTTATAAACTCTTGCCTTTTGTTATATGTTGCTGTAGGCAGTAGGCATGCTAGAACCTTTTTTGGTCCAAAAGGTACTTAGCACTAGCTTTCAATTCATTCACTAATCATAAATATGTTCAATTAACAACTTGCAATAACCAGTATTTAGTGTAATATTTGATGTTGTTGCTGCTGCTTGATTGTAAGATAGTATTGGTTTGTGAGCATTACAATAATGTAAAACCTGCTATAACAATAGTATAAGACTCTTTGTATTACTTAAATTCATAGGAGTAGCATATAGTGAAAACTTGAATTTAAGACAGACTCAAAAAAAGAATATTTCTTTAATATGTTAGAAAAAGATTTTCAATTAGTGGCTGTCTCAGATTCCCATTGGTCGATCTGCTATCTGGAACAAATCTTTGTCCAAGTAATCTTGAATCAGAAGTGACAAGTTTGACAATGATGAATTATACTAAAACTGTACCAAAAAAATGAAAGGTTGCAACGGAGGCTGGAGCGACGAAAGAATAGTTAAAAAGAACAAAGTTGATGAAAAATGTAACAACCAGATTTTAACTAAATGGAAGCAAATTGGTAGGAAACAATGACACTATATAGCCGCTATAAAAATAATAGCCAAGAAAATATATATTTTTTGTAAATATTTTTATATGTACATTTATAAAAAATATTATATACTTTTTCGACAATAAATGTAAATAGTTTCTGGTGCGAGCTAAAAATGATAATACCCCAATAACTCTATATAGTTGAAATATAAAAGCATTCTACTTATTATCCACTACAGATTCGGGCTCAGATCCGCAGCATCTACTCCTACAATCCCAGTGGCCAGTTCTATTGTAGTTCTACCATCAACATATAAAAAGAATATAACTTCCCTACTTGTACTTAGAGCTTCTCATATATTTTATGACGAATTAGTAACAATAAAATATACATAGAGTTGGAAGTCTCCAGTTATATTGCGGTCAATAAATTCAGAAGAAGAAAACAAGTCATGGTATCCTATACTATCTTCTATAACCATGATATTAGGCTATACCTACTTTAGATGGAGCCATACTTCAGCAGCTCCCACCTGAACGGTCTGAACGAGTAAAGAACCTCCGGTGAGCTTTTGAATAGCAAAGCTACACAAACGCAGATGGTAGCAATTGCAACCATTGAAAGCATTACCGGTTTGTATATTGCAAGTGATGATCCCGAGTTTCCATAATAGAGTTTCTGGTCGCAAAGTCTGCAATGTGTTTGAATTGGTTTCCTTAAAGACTTCTCAGTTTGTAAGCTAGCAACTTTAACAGACCTATGACCATCGGATAGTTTCTGCGTGATACTGCTATTCAACGACGAACCAGGGATATCCAGAACATGCCCATCACCTGGTTTCTGACTGATTTTCTTTTGGACAATATGAATATATGAGTAATGGCCTCGCAAGCATGCATAATCATTAGGTGTCAGTCCGGTACTGTCACAGGCACTTTTCCAGGCTTCAATTCCCACCTGAAGAAAACAATCATCAGCTCCTTGAAATACCTGGCTAACTCATTCCTCTCCAAATAAGGGAACCAGCGAAAAATACAGAATAGATATTCCAAAAATTCTTAAGTAAATTACTATATTCTAGAGCCATCCGGGAACAAAGTGCAACTATATCAACACTGATAAAGAGGAAAAAGTGAAGATCATTGCTGATCTCATCATGCTTCACAGCCCCCCACCCCCACCCACCCACCACCCCCAAGCTCCCAACCCCACCTGCACACCCCCTTTCTGGGTATTGAGGGGACTGTCAGTTTCCAATTCAACAGACCAAATGCACATAATAAAAGGAGATATTACCTGTCCTGGATCGTCAATTAATGCATCCAAAATATTCTCAAAGCCAGCAAGACTAGCAACAAGATGAAGTGGAGTCAAACCCTCAGGACCCACTGCATCAGGTCTAAATAAATAGTCACAATCATCTTGTTGCTTTTGTAGTCTTGATTTGTCAAAAGCTCCATACGGACGGTATTTCAATAGGACTTCTACCATGGATCTGCACTTTCTCCTCACGGCTTGATGAAGGATGCCAACCTCCCGCAAGGGAATGTCAAGTGATGACTGTTGTCCTACATCTACAATGCCATTGAAGAAAACATCCAACAGTTTCTTTACGACAGCACACCAGTCTTGGTCAATGGAGAATTCTATAAGCCACTTAAATCGCTGAAAAGGGAAGAGATTCAAGTTGACACCAGAACCCACTCTAAATTTCAAATGACTTCTATGAAGCAGCCAACCCATTTCATGTAAAAAATCCAGAGCTTGCTCCCTGGCTTGCAAGTTTTCAGTTCCTTGGAGAAAACCACCAGCCATTTCAGCAACCTCAATATTGCTCTCCAACGTACGAATCTCAGAGCAAACATCTTTCTCTGCAACTATAAATGGGAAAAAGTTGCTACTAAGGCCATGGTCTTCAACCTAGTCAAAGATAATGAACACAACATTTCAGAAGTAGAATAAAGTGTATCCAATACAGTCAATTTTATGCAGAAAGAGGAGAGGAGATATAAGATTTTACTCTATTTTATCAGGTAAGTACAAACCTGAAGTATGAACCAAACTTTGTTGATCTAATGAAAAGTAACACATGGCTAGTAACAAGGAGTTCGACCAAAAAGTTAGTACATAATACTATAATAGCTTGCATGTACCAACGAGTTAAACAACAAATAGATATCTTTTTTTTCCCTGACCGGTGAATGCATATATATTTAATATTTTGACATCCAAGCTAGGTTTACTCTGCACACAGAGACCAAATGCTAATCCTTTTCATTGTGGTACTTCACTAAATTTACTTGCAAGATAAAACTGAGAGTCATTAGTAAACCAACGAGCATCAAATTCCGTTCATAATAAACCAAACAGGATTGCTCCAAGATAAGGAAAACAAGAAGATAAATTAACAGTTAATAAGCATTAAGGAAAAAAAAAAGAAAATAACTTCACCTCAATGAACCCTCTGCCAGTAACATTTGGCAGAATACAAGGAAAACTAAGGGACTGGATGTATTCATGGTCCATACAAGAATCAGCTCCCACCATCATATCAGTACAGTTACCTTGGACCAGGTAATTACCTTCCAGGGCACATAGTAACCTAAAAGGGAAGTGGAGACAAACAAAGAATCAATTAACCAGCTCAAAATACTCTAACCAGCTAAGCAGAAACTAATAAGGAAAGGAAAAGGCAAACCTCTTTAGTATCAAACAAATGTCTATTTAAGTCACCTTGTAGTGGGCTGGGATAGGTTAACGCCTTTCACCAGAAACTGAACTCTTTCGGAGGCACAAACTGCAATAGGTTTGACAATTGATATCCCACAGCTCCTATGGCTTTTGACTGGTAAGGAAGTGTCCAGAACAACCTGCCCTGTAGTACAGAAGCAAAGACTCAATGTTCATATCAGTGGCGTTATTGTCGAGAAAAAGAGAGATCAAGAAAGGATACAATGAAGGATGAGAATATACCATTAAACAAAAATGCCACTCGATCATTCACCCTAGCATAAACCCATCCAGTTTGCCAAAAGGAATCCGCAGATGCATTAAGAAGCTTCCTCAAACTAGAACTAAGATCACAATAAAGCTGCATGGGTAAAGTAATTAGGACCAATATTTGCTTGGCTAAAACATTAAGAGAACAGGAACAGGAAAAGGAAAAGGAAAGAGAAGAAGTCTGGCCCAAGGGGATTTAATTTGCTAGTTTCATTTTGTTGAAAAGTACAGCGAATAGTTAATACAGGAGATAACTAAAGCAATTCTCTGATTTCAAGAATCAGGCAAGTTTATATCACACTCATTTTTGGCTACATTTTATCCAAATATTATCCATTGTGGCCATATGTTTTTCTGTTTCCTTTCCCTTTCTTGTTAAATAACAAAGCCTAAAACCTTTATTGCTCCACTTCTTCCTCTCATAAAATTAAGTAATACATGAGAATAAAAAAAGTTACCTCCTCCCATATGGATTTATCCATCCGAAGATATATTGTTAGTATAATACAACCAGGCTTAATGTAGCTTTCAATATCTGTAGGACTGTGTGATAACCAATCAAGAATCTGCAATTGCCCAGGAATAGAGAAGGTTTGGTTTCAAATTGAGTTTAAAGAAACATGAGAACACTGTCATTGAAGAATATTATAGCAAGAGTACCAAATACCTGTTTCCGCAAGGCTGTAGGAAAATCACCAGGATCTTTCCCAAATAGTTTAAAGACTATACGATCTGTTCGACTCTGAAAATTAGTCAAAATCTTGTAGTTAATAGACAAATCATCTTTATCCATTGATGCATCAAGTGTTACTAATCAAAGTCATTAGAAATTTCTTCTCTGTATCTGACTAGCAATACAATATCTTTCTCGGCCCTTTGGCTAAGATCAAGTATCTGACTAGCACTACAGGGACAAACAGCCTAGAGTAACCTTATGAGACAAACACAGTGATCTCAAACTCAAAGATCTATTTACCAAACATTAACAATATATTTTTGATCACCAAAATACAACTGAATCAAATTTTCTCAAAGAGAGAATTTTACTGCAAAACACCTTGGTAAATATAGGATATAGGAGTCACATATCTCGTAGCCGCAGTTCACATGACAGAGAAACGGGGGAATTGAATATCTGCACAGGTAAATTTAGCAGCCTCTATGACAGAATGTCTGGCTGATAGTTTGGAAGAGCATACTTATGGAACATCGTGGTAGTCTGCACATATATATTGGAGGATCTATGGACTGTAGAACCAATATACCATGGCAGATTGGACATGTTTGCATCATAATCTACCATATTTGGTGGAAGTAGTGAGTCATAGTCACGATTACAGGCAGCCAACGTTGAAGGCCTAGCAAGGCTGGGAAGTACAGGTGCTAATTGCTGAAAGTATCATTAAGCTACTTACTTACTCGAGTTTAAAGAATAGATGAGAAGAACAATGTACACAAGCCTGCTAAAGATATGGATTTCAATTTCCAGATATTTCATCAAAAATTTAGGGACAAATTAGAAGCTGAAGACCAGCACTGCAGAAAACATTCTTGTCAGCTAAACAAATTGCATACGAGTACAATGGTAAACAGCAATAGAAAACAAAACTCATACCTGAGCCTCTCCACTGGAATTAGATAGCGAAAGGGATGAGGTAGATCCCGAGTTCCCACTTGTCCCTGGGCTTGACTTACGAGGGTCATGACATATCCATAGAGGACAGCCAGAAGATGCAGCCCCTGGGTTTGCAGAGGCATCAGAATTCTGCAGCTTTTGACTGCCATCTTGAGGATCATCATAGATGTTATTCAAATCGATATTATTCAGCTTCACCTTAGCTGAGGCATTTGCATTGATAGGTGAGCTCTCTTTTCTGCAACATAGAGAATCAGGCTGCCAAGCACAAGGATTTTGTGAAATCCCATATTCAACATCACTCCTGCCCATTCTCTTCTCTGTCACTTCAGATGCAGGTATCAAACAATTCCCAGTAGGACTAAGAGAATCCTGCAAATCAATCCAATCAGAAGCTGAAGCGAAAAAGGTTCAATACCAATGTTTGGATCTAGTGCAGACCTCTTTTGGAGCCCCCATAGATGTCCCTACATTCCGCTGCTCTGGAGGTGCAGACAACAAGCCCGATGTATTCTTCTCATTAGTTGCACCAGCCAAACTAGCTAGGTTTCTCATCAGATGGGACAGTAGATCCTGGTCTTTAGTTTGATCTGAGCTATTGGCTGCATTTCATAATGAGAAGAAGCCAGAAAGTAACTCCTTCAATTCACATACACCAAAATTTCTAAATAAGTACCTATTATGTGCCTATATGTTATCATGATTCTTGTGGAACTCAAAAGCTTGTTAGAGACAAACTGACTTGGTACTAAGTACTCCCTGAGCTAATTAGGACTCTCAACTGCATAAACTAAGCTCAATATTACAAGAGACATTATCAGTACATAATCAACTGAAATGGTGGAACTACACTGCTGGCTGCATATCAAATTCTCAAATAGTGGAAACTTGTTTTTGTTTTAGTTTTAGTTTTTCCTTTCCTTCACTGAGCCGAGGGTCAATTGGAAACAGCCTCTCTGCCCTTTCGGGTAGGGATAAGGCTCGTCTACATATTACCCTCCCCAGACCCCACTTTGAGGGACTATACTGGGTAGTTGTTGTTGTTGTTGGTGTTGTAAATAGTGGAAACTTGCTGGATTAGAGCCATGGGGATTCCCCTTCATCTCTGGTCACAAAAGATCTTCAAAGAAATAGGAGATCTCTGTGAGGGATGGATAGCTACTGAAGAAGAAACTGACCTCAAAAATCATCTCAAGTGGGCCAGAATCCAAGTTGCTGGTGATGGCAGGAATACCCACAGAAATTGTGATTGAAAGAGAAGGGATCAGATTCTTCATCCCAATCTGGGCTGAAAAACAAGCAAGATTCGAGCTGAAACCATCGGGAAACCCTAGCCTGTGCGGGGAAGAAACAGAGAAAGGTACAAATCTCACAAGCAACCAGTGAAAAAAGGAGACCTATGAGAAACCAACGGTTAAAAGCAGTCAAACAGCTGTAAATATGATGGGGAAGCACGTGGTACTTCACTGCATGTGAAGAGTAAAGAAGAGGCACCTGTGCAGCACATGCAAGGTCCAAGTTAGCGGCCCAGGTCATTTTTAATGACATTACACGGGAGCCCAATGAAGAAAAAAGAGCGATGCCTTATTTTGAGGAACTTGGCAGCGTCTCTAGTTCGAAATTTCAAGAAAATAATGCAGAGAATCCAATTTCCTCTGCAACGCTCGAAATTAAGGCACATGCAACAACAGAAAGGGAATGCGAACAGCCTGAATGTGATGAAGTGGCAGGAAAATTGGGACAGAAGCTCAATATTCACACGAAATTAGGGGAAGATCAAGCAGATAGCAGGCTGGCGGTCCAAAAACAGATAATTCATCTCAATTCTGAACAAAACTGGGAGATGAAGGAGGTTACCCCTCTCTCAATTCAACACCAAAATTCAGTAATGGATAAGGAGATGGACGCAACACTATGGGTTCACCAGAACATGATTAAATTGGGGAAAATGTTCGGAGTATATTTTCTTGGTCACGAAGAAGAAGCACTGGAGCTGCTGATGCAAATTGATAGTTGTAGACAAGTTAGAAGAGTGGAGACAGAGATGGAGGCAAAGAAACAAAGATTCAAAGGCTCACTGGAATTAAAAGGTCTAGCTTCCTTCGATGTTAGATTCAAGAGTGTTGGGAAAAGAAATAGGGGAAAAGACCTATCAGTTATTGCAATAAGAAGATCAATCTAATATCATGGAATGTTAGGGGATTAAATGACAAGAAGAAAAGGTAGATCATAAAGAGTCAAATAAGCAACTGGAAGGCAGACATTATTTGTATGCAGGAAACAAAACTGGAGGGGGATATCAAGGGAATTGTCCGTCAAATTTGGTGGTGGTAGGGGGGGGGGGGGGATGGGTGAGGTATGCATGTCTGGGATGGGTGAGGTATGCATGTCTAGAAGCTAGTGGCACAAGAGGGGGAATTTTATTACTATGGGACTGTAGAGTGTGGAAAGGGGAGGTGTTACAGATTGGGGCATACACTCTTATATGTAAGTTCGAGGCTCTCTTACAGAACTTTCAATATGCTCCAAATTGCAGAACTGAAAGAAGAACAGTATAGAGGGAACTTGGTGCAGTGAGGGGTCTGTTGAATGGCCCTTGGGCAGTTTGTGGTGACTTTAATGTCATCAGGTTTCCCGCTGAAAAAAGGGACGTCTTAGGAGGTCCAAAGCGATAGTGGAATTCTCGGATTTCATTGAAGACATGGAGTTGATAGACCTTCAACTTGAAGGAGGCTCCTACACTTGGTTCAAAGGGGATAATCATATAACAGATTAGGCACTGTAGAGTGTGGAAAGAGGAGATGTTACAGATTGGGGCATACACTCTGACATGTAAGTTCGAGGCTCTCTTACAGAACTTTCAATGTCATATAACAGGAGTATATGCTCCAAATTGCAGAATTGAAAGAAGAGCAGTATGGAGGGAACTTGGTGCGGTCAGGGGTCTGTTGAATGGCCCTTGGGCAATTTGTGGTGACTTCAATGTCACAAGGTTTTCCACTGGAAAAAAGGGACTGCCTTAGGAGGTCCAAAGAGATGGTGGAATTCTCGGATTTCATTGAAGACATAGAGTTGATAGACCTTCAATTTGAAGGAGGCTCCTACACTTGGTTCAAAGGGGATAATCAGACAACTGCTTCTAGAATTGATAGGTTTCTAATTGCAGAAGAATGGGATGATAGCTTCAGAAACATCAAGCAAACTATCCAACAAAGGTTGATTTCTCATCATACCCCGGTGGCCCTCTGTTGTGGTGTTTGGAAGCAAGCCAAATCATACTTCAAGTGTGAAAATTGGTGGCTGAATTCTGAAGGTTTTGATCACAGAATCAGGAACTGGTGGACAACTTTTGAATTCTCAAGAAGACCAGACTACATTTCAGCTTACAAACTAAAAGCCCTCATACGCAAGCTAAAAGAATGGAGCAGAAGCTATAAAGGAAATCTGGGAATGCAAAAATCTAAACTGACGAGCCAATTGGCAGAATTTGATACAATATAGCAAGCAAGAGCTTTGACAGAGGAGGAGTCACTGAGGAAGGTAGTTGCCCTCATGGATTTTGAGGAGCATCTCAAGAATGAAGAAAGTGCATGGAGACAGAAATCTAGGACCCTCAAAGAAGGGGATAGAAATACAAAGTTTTTTCATCGCACAACCAATGCACACAAGAGGTACAATAATATTGATCAAATAGCGATCCATGATGAAACAGTGGAGGAGCCAAGCAGAATAAAGAATGAGATCATTGAATTCTATAAGAAGTTATACACAGAACCTGAAGAGCAGAGACCTGCAGCCAATTTTGACAACTGCCCCACTATCTCAGATTTGGAGAAGGAATTTCTACAAAGCAAATTTGAGGAGCAAGACGTTCTGAGTTGTCTGAAGAAGTGTGCAAGGCCCTGATGGTTACACAACAGGTTTTTACATTAAGTGCTGGGATATTGTGATCATGAAGTCTTTCAACAATTTTCATTCTCAAGAGATATTTGAGAAAACCTTCAATGCAACATATATAGCATTGATTCCAAAGAAGACAGGTGCCAAAGAACTGAGGAATCTCAAGCCATTCAGCTTGATAGGCAGTTTCTACAAGCTACTCTCAAAAGTTTTGACCGAAAGACTGAAGAGGGTGGTAGACAAACTAGTAGATCCTCAACGGATAGCTTTTATCAAAGGAAGACAAATAATTGATGCAGTGTTGATAGCCAATGAAGCAGTGGACTCAAGAATCAAAAGGAAAAAACCAAGAATTCTATGCAATCTAGATATAGAGAAGGCCTATGATCATGTCAATCGGAATTTTTTGTTGAAAATGCTAGAACAGATGGATTTTGGGCAGAAATGGATCAATTGGATGAAAATATGTATCTCTACTGTCAGATTTGCCATCCTCATAAATGGATCTCCTGAAGGTTTCTTCCATGCCAATAGAGGTCTAATGCAAGGTGACCCCTTATCTCCCGTCCTATTCATTATAGCCATGGAAGGTCTGAACAACATGTTTAAGACAACAAATGTCAATAGCTGAGTCAAAGGCTTTGAGGTTGACAGGAATGATGCTAATAGTCTAGAGATCACACGTCTCCAATATGCTGATGATACTCTAGTCTTCTATGATGTTGAAGAGGAGCAACTTAGATGTCTGAGGATCATGTTGGTTTTGTTTGAAGGAATTTCAAGACTTCAAACCAACGAGAGAAAGAGTCATATTTACCCCATCAATGAAGTCCACAATATGGAGCAACTGTCACTGGTACTGGGAGGAGAAGTAAGGTCTCTACCTTCCATCTATCTGGGGAAGCATCTAGGTGCAAGATCTAAATCCAATGAGATCTGGAATCAATTATTGAAAAATGTGAGAAGAAGTTGTCAAGATGGAAAGCATAATATTCATCTATGGGGGACAGACAAGTCTTAATCAACTCAGTTTTAGATTTACTTCCTACTTACATGATGTCCTTGTTCCCAATTCCAGCTAGAATTATGCAGAGATTGGACAAACTCAGAAGATCCGTCCTTTGACAAGGGAATAAGGAGAAAAAGGCCTTCCATTTGGTAAATGGAAATCCATCACAACGATGAAAAGGCAAGGTGATCTGGGAATCAGAAACTTGAAGAATTAAAGCAAGGCTCTCAAAATGAAATGGCTATGGAGGTATTCTCAAGAACCCCAAACCATATTGAGCAAAGTATGGGGAGGAAAATAACTGGGTATCAAAGGAAGTTAGTGCATCATATGGAGTTAGTGTGTAGAAATCCATCAGGGAATTGTGACCTACAATGAAGAACCACACTTTCATAAGAGTGAACAGTGGAAGGAAAGCTTCATTCTGGAATGATAACTGGTTGGGGCATGGATGCCTAAAGAAACTCTACCTTGATATGTTTGGTTTGGCACAAGACCAACAGAAGACAGTAGCTTAGATGTGGAGTTCTCAAGGATGGGAAGTAATTCTTAGAAGGCAGTAGAATGACTAAGAGATAGCAAGATTAACTGACATTTATAACAAGCTGGAGACATTTAAAGGAATACAGGAAGGGGTGGACTCACTTGGTGGCAGAGGCATGACAGAGGGGTCTATCAAATGAACGTAGCATATAAGATTCTGAACCAAAAGAACCCACAGATAAGAGATTGGCCATGGAAGCATATATGGAAAACTAAGATTCCTTATACGGTAGTTGGTTTCACTTGGCTACTAGCAAAGGAGACTGTATTAATTCTGGATAAGCTCATAAAGAGAGGAAACTCTTTGTGCTCAAGATGTCTTCTATGTGGGGAAAATGTTGAGACAGTTAGCCATCTATTTATACACTACAAGATAACAGACCAAATATGGAAATTTTTTATTAATCATAGGTGTATATCATGGACAATGCCCCATAGGATCAATGAAGTTCTTTTTAGTTGGGAAGAAGCTCGAGCTGAAGCAACCAACCAACATAGATAAATGGAGGACTGACCCAGCATGCATTTAGTGGACAGTTTGGAAGGAAAGGAATGCTAGATGTTTTGAAGACAGAAGCAACTCAGTACAGAAGATCAAACTCAATTGTATTCTTCTTTTTTGTTTTTGGTGTAAACAGATTTACACAGAAGATACATTGTCAATCATAGACATATTAGGATCTTACTAGGACTGCACACTAATCTTGTTAGCATATACCTGTAAATATAGTTTCCAGTACAACCTATGTACTGATTTTATAATCTATTCAAATGTTATCATTTCAAAAAAAAAAAAATACCCTCTTAATACATTGTCAACGTGGATATGTTTATATACTCTCAAGAGAACTGGATTTAGTTTAATTTACATGGTAATGAGTTCTCAAAGAAGACAACATCAAAATCTTGCAATCACAGTCATCAAAAGGTGAGTATTCAATACTTAGGTGGTTTCATTAGATACGCATGCCTCCAAATAATTTTAGCCCATATATCAATGAACAGCCTTGTTGGGAAGGTCAGCGTTGCTGTTTTTCTAAATTGGAGATATATTACGCAGAAATTAATAATATATTTAGCATACCCAAAACGAATATTGAGTTTAAAGGGATTTGACAAAGATAACAAAACTCCCGAAGAAGTATCATGAGTGCTGTTTATTTCTTTGGTTATGTATCTCTGCATTCAGCATTTCTCCATAGTAGCTCGTGATCTGATAATTTTTTCACAAGATGCGACACTTTTCTATGAGGAAAGTGATCAAACAATTCTCTTGTTCTCAGTTCTAAGCCTAATAAAGGTTAACTTGGATCAAGTTTCAGCACAAAATCATCTTTTCCTTTTCTTTCTTCTAGGAAGGAAGGTCTCAGCCATGATTAAAGTTTCCAAAGTAGGTCGGAAATTGGAAACTATAACCACTCAGATAAGAAGATCAATTCCACAAGGCAGAAGCTACTTAAAATCTCTACCAATATCATAGAGGTCTGAATAAGTTGTGAGGAGAAACGAGAGAGAAGAGACACATTGATGACTTGATGATTTAATGAATACAAGACATCTAAACTTAATATGATATTGTCCAATGTCAAGCAATATCCAACTTAAGAAATTAACCCTAATACTCTAACTCTAACATGCTACCACTCACACTTAACATTTTAACAATGCTCAACAAAATTTATGCATTTCCAAACACCCCACAAAAGTAACAGAATCAGAAGCCATTGAGAAATTGAGAATGAATTAACTGTGCCTGCAATACAATTGTGTCTCTCTCTCTCAGAGTAAATTCCAAGTCTCCAGAATCTTGGTACTTCAAAAGACAATTTTATGAAAAGCTTAATTTCCAATAACGAAGCAAGAGTCCTCTGAAGATAATCCAATTAGAACTATGGAAAAGATGGATCAAAGCGGCATAAATTTTAGTACTCCTTTTCTTCAGCAGCTACATAACCACTTCGTCGAAGCATGACAAAAGAAGACTTGTAATTGAGTCACATAACCATTTATAGGCTAGTCTAAACTGTAAGGGGTAGTTTGGTTTGCAGATAACTCAATACAAAGATTTTAATACAGGGATTAAATACATGGATTAATAAAGCAATAGAATGATTCTGGTAAAAAATAATAGTTGTACCAACAATAATAGTTTTTTTATACAAGGATTATTTCCCTTATACTTGTAACCAAATGTGTCCTAAGAATACACAAATGAGAGAAAACATGGTTGCCTGCCAGTGGAAGGTCTGTGTTCAACCAATCTCCCCATATGAATTCCTCTCTCTAGTAGCAATCTGGTCTCTGTTTGATGGTACCATTTAAACGAGAATGCTGTGTCGTCCAGCGCACTTGACCACTGTGATAAAATCGCAATTCCCACCCATAACTGGATTTTTGAAAGACATGAAAATTCGAGTCTAGGTCCTAAAGAGCTGGATCCTGACCGTTAGTGACGGTGAATAGTATGTGATGCAGGATATCCCCGCCCTCAAATTTGACTAATGATGGTTTATATACATTAATTAATGCGACTTGCAGTTGAAGATTTCAAAAGAATATAGGAATTAATAGGCAAGATAGCTTCAACTCATCAGATCCTTCTGTTGCATATCCCTAAAGTTTGCTATGTAGAAGTAAAACTTACCAGTCTCTCAGCAGCTACTCTTTCAAAGATCACTCAAAAAAAACAATAGAACTAGTGGACTTTCACATGATTTCTACTACTTCTACGGATGTATTTAATCTTTATGGAAATTCTGGAATCAACCGATTGTTGCAGTTTACATAAATTATTCCAACTAATGTACAATCCCATACAGATTAAAAGTTAACTACTCTGGTTAGTTCTATAGATTACAAGAACAATACAGCCTCAATGGATAGTACAGAAGTATTGATGGCTAATGTTCCAGTAGAAGCATCAGCAGATAATTACCACTGAGATCTATTTTAATGTCCATCAATTATTAGTTGCTAATCCTTGACCCAATGCCCTATGTCATGTGTAGGTTTAGGATAAATCGGAATACCCAAACAAGGTAATAAAAATCTGTCCTGATGTTTCAACCATTCAAACTAAATACAGTATAGGAAAACCACCCTCCTGTTCCCAAAAGCAATTCCCACAATCAGTTATATCTTACAACGCCCGGTTCATAGAGACAAAATGCTGTTTATGGAATAGACATCATTGTATTCATCAAGTTGATTCTATGTCAGGCAAAGAATAACTATACATTCTTCTCTTTCTAAACTTCTTGATTATAGAATAGCACTCTAACCAATTACCATAACAGCGAAAGAACTTACAAGCACACCTTACTATGTCATGAGAATGCTATTACCTAATTAACCGGCCGAACATCTTCTGTCATAAGAAACAAAGATATCATGCAGGAAAAGCATGGAATAGAGATAACAACTTACACTGTACGTTGGTCAGTATCCTCAGCAGACTAATTAATAAGTAGTTAATACCCCCCTCATCATTCATGGAGGCTCCATTTGCTACATTTTCTGGATGTGTTTTTCTTCTTCGCCTGTTATGACCAGCTAACCTCCTACGACAGCTCCGCTTCCCCTCATCAAACTCTTGTAGAACATGAAACCTGCCAAAAGTAATCATAACACCAAACCATGATCATTTTCCATGACTACATGTTCCAAGAGTATTAAAATGCAGATGTATTGAAGATATAATTAACTAAATAAAAGTGTTCCCTCTCAAACACCTCAACCTTTTAGATGAGGTAACCACACAATTCCACGAGCTATATTAGGGCACAGTTACATCAAAACAGAGACAGTGACTAAGAAAAACCAGGTATAAGTTATGGACATGTTATCTATTTAATCTTACGTATAAGAAAAACCAATGTATCAGGTTTCCAAAACTTCTACTTTTATAATATTTTAACTGGTACATAAGACTAGAGATCATAGTACAACCAAGTGCACTAAACTCCCGCTATGGGTAGGTCTTGGGATGGGTAGGACCATATTGGGTCTATTGTACACAGCCTTATCTTATATTTCTGCATGAACTTGTTTCCATAGCTTGAACCCGTGACCACCTAGTCACACAACAATAACTCTTACCATTGTATCAAGGCTCCCTTGGTTCATAAAACTAGAGATAACAGAAACCAATGTATCTGGTTTTCACTTTTCACAGAATCTAATTTTACCATATTTAAATGGTTCACCAAACTAGAGATAATAATTTTAATTTTTAAATATACAGGAATATGCAAATGTTCTACTAGAAAGCTAACCTACTGCACTGCTGACAAAATCGCTGCATAACATTGCCCACCAATGCTTTAGCAGCTTTAGAATGCACATCACACACTTTATGTCGCCGATGGTAGTCTTTAGCATTGCTCAAATCAGCTCGACAATCCTGCACTTGACAACAAACTGCACGATTCAACGAAACCCCAACAATTTTCGTCTTCTTACCACTCTTCCCTTCCAATTTTTCCTCCTCCCCTTCCATCACAGGATACAATTGTCCACCTAGCTTCAGATTAAGTGATCCAGCTTCTTCTTCATTATCCAGTTCATCATCTTCAATGAAGATCGCCCGCCTCCTTTTCTCAAATTCTTTCCTACCTTTATCACTATTTCCTAATGCCACTAATTCATCTGAACCAGATGAAAAACAATTGGAGATTCTACTAGCTTCTGGATGAATTTCTGATCCTATAGGAAACATTAACTGTTTGCTCTTACAACAATCTGATGGCAGTGAATTATTATTCCGCTGCGCCGCTGTAAATAAATCACCATCCCATATCCACTCATTCGAACCCCACTCCGTACTCTTTTTTCCACTAACTGGACCATGATAATTGTGAGCATCCATTGACAAAATTAATCTGATAAACAACCTAAGACAAAATTCCTCTCCGAAATGATGAAAATTAAGCTATATTTTAGCTTTAATAGCAGCAAATAAATTACAAAAACAGCCGAAAAATAACTAACTGGACGCCGAAAACACTCTTTTAAGAACTAAACTACTCAGAAAACAGCATATAGGAAAATCCTCTCTGAAATAATGAAAATTAAGCAATGTTTTTGCTTAACTAGCAGAAAATAATTTTCTTTTTTTTTACAAAAAAAACCCCAAAAAATAACTAACTGCACGCCAAAAACACTTTTTTAAGAACTAAACTGTTCAGAAAACAACCTTATACGAAATTCCTCTCAGAAATAGTGAAAATAAGATATGGTTTCAGCTTAAATTAGCAGCAATTAAATGACAAAAAAAAAAACACAAAAAATAACCAACCGCTCATACCAAAAACACCGTTTTAGTTCAACTGCAATTCTCCCAATCAGAAACCATTAATTCTATATAAAAACCCCCCAAAATAAGAGCTGGAAATAGACAGGACTGCAAACTGTAAATTGAGAGAAACGATCGGGAAACGTGTAAATCACCGGAAAAAAGATTGCCGGCAATATAGAGAGGAATATTTAGTAGAGTAAATAATTAAACAGAAAAAGAGGAAAGAGAAATAAGAGATGGCATTTTCCTTGCGTTTAAAACGGAGATTGTATACTCTGTATTTCTGTAGTTTGACTAATTTTTACTGGACGGTAAATAAAGCGTGTGAATAGTAACAAATAATTGAACTAGTCGTGTACTGTAAATTAAGCATGTGTTTTTTGAGTTGAAATGGAAAAGGAGTGTTTAAAAGTAATTTAAGAATTTGAAAGTAAAAACTAGTATTTCACCTGGGGAGATGGTTGTAACTTACTGTGGTTCGCAGACAAAGTTATTTCGAGATATTAATTCCAAAATTAATTTATACTACATGGGAGATAAAACAGAATATTATGCATTAAGTTTGAGATTAAATTTATATCATGGTTGATTGATGGTAAAAATTTATTTCAGAATAAATTTATACCATTAATTAGATATAATAAATTTAATCACGCATTTTATTTCATCTTATACCTCATACCAAATAATTATTGTATTATTGTTTTAAATATAATATTTATTTAATTATTATTTAAATTTTATTATATTGTATTGTTAAATATGTCATTACGTAACAACGAAAATTATCATTTTATGTAACAACCGTTTTGGTATAGCTCCATCATTATTTTTTTTTCTTCTTTTATCTTGTCCTTACTTGTTATTAAATAATTTTATTTTATCTTTTATCCTACTTTTTATATAATAATTTTACATTGTACCTTTTTTGTAATATTACAAATTTATCCTCATATTGTTGGTGTATGTCATCATGAAATGACGATAAATAATATAATCTATCAAAATATTATATCCAGTACAACATAATATAATATATATAATACGATAAAATAATATGACACCCATATATTTGTGAGAATTAGCTTATAAAATTTCAACAGAAAGGCAAAAAACAGGATTGCACAAACAAAGTGTATGCGATTAACAAACCTTCCAATGGATTATTATTTCGAACTTGTGACCTATATCATAGGTCAAAATCATAAAGCAGTAAATAATATTTATATTAGAATAAACGATATATATTACACCCGTTAAAATACAGTCTTTCTCGAATTTTGTATGAATATGAGATGACTTGTGTATAAGAAGGAGCTTGAGGACAACCCCTAATACTATCTTTACTAATTTTTCTATTAACGCCATGTCATTTTCATTGTACTAACTTCATCATTTTTATTTTATTCACTTACATCTAATTCACGTTGCTAGTGCCCTTTCTTATTATTTCGACCGTATGACCTATAGGTTACGGATTAAAGTCGTAAAAGCAATAAATAATATTTGTATTAAAATAAGCGGTCTATATCATATTTCTTAAAATACTAATATTTTCGAATTTGAATACGAAATATCTTATGAATATGAAAAGAAGTTAGAAGAAAACCCTTAATAAGATTTTACTGATTTTTCTGCTAAAGTTATGTCATTTTCATTGTACTAACTTCACCATTATTACTTTATTCACGTATGTCCAATCCACGATGCTAGTGCTCTTTCCTATAATTGTTGTACTATAGCATCCTAAGAAGTAAGAAAGCATAGTATTTTCACATGATAAAAGAAAAAGTTGTTTCATTTTGTAGATAGTAATTGGTTGAAGATAAAACTACATGTCATCAGTGGGTATTTAATTTTGCCTTGAGTATATAGACAGCCACCAAATTGCTTTCCACTTTCAAATATCTAACCCTCTAACGAAGGAAAATTTTGGAGTTATGATTAAGTTATTTTTACCTAATTTGTAGGTTATGGATTCGAATCGTAAAATTAATCACTAATACTTGTATCAAAATAGATTGCTTATATTATATTCCTTTGAGATGCAGCCCTTTCTCAAATCCTCCCTTTTGTTAGGCTAAATTAGCTCAAAGATACTTTATATTCTTAATATAGTGTGATATAATCTATTTTGGGCTAAACATGCACGATTTTCTTCAAAAGACCTCACAATATAAAGAAACTTTATACCTTATATATATGCTTTCAATCTTTTCAGCTAACAATATGGGGCTTTGTATGCATACCTAGTAAGGAAAAAATTTACTCACATCGGGTGTTTACACCAAACTATATTAATATACCATGGTAAATAAATTTAATTAGATGAGAATGCATATAATTTATCATGGTTAAATGATTGGAATTCATATGCAAGACACATGTCATATATGTATTGGTTTGGTATAAACACCCGGTGAGGTAAGTTTTTTCCCACCTAGTAATGTCTCTCTCGAACTAAGTTTCATGTGTCTCCCCCGCGATGTAACACCCCAGACTTAAGACAAAGTCCCACATCGGCAAAAGAGGGGATGTATGTAACACCTCAGACTTTAGACAGAGTCACATTTCAGCAAAAGACAAGAGAGATGTTGTGTATATAAGTTAACAAGCCTTAGACACTAGTGACGCATTTTAAACTCATGAGGTCCTAGGCCTAAAGCGGACAATATCACTAGCGAGCTGGGCTGTTACACTCAAACTAAATTCCATGTAGCCTATTACCATAATCCATTGGTTAATTTTCGAGATTCACTGTGTGCCACTCATATCGTTAAAGTATTTATGGCAACTGAAGCCTGCAACAAGCTTCTTCTTGTATGCGTATCTCCAATGGTAAACAAATCAAGCTTCACACCATCACTCTACCCATATCTCCATACTCGTCTCCTTGAACTCAAGCTTTAATACCAGCTATCGGACTAAATCAATTCAAATATACTTTTATATGGTATGATAATGTTCGCTTTGGGTCAAACCCACCCAATTTAATTTTCCCCAAAAGACACCATTAAGAGATTTACCTTATTATACATTTCTAATCTTTTTAACGGCTAATATAAGACTTTGTTTGCATACTAACATTTTTGTGCATGGAGTAAAATATATGTAGCATAACTAATTTATAGATAGTGGTGCTGCCAAAGCACGTTCATGTTATCAAATTACGCGTTTCATAGGGTATAATATGCATTTGTTATAGTGAGTTCGACCCCACACGGAATAAATTGTTATGCCATTAACAACTCCCTTAATAGATAAGGTTCTTCAACGTAATGCCCTAAAACGAGGGAAATTTGATGTATTTAGTGAGCATCATAATGTTATGATTTACATACCAGAAGAAATTAATAAGTATCACTAATTATTTTATGACGAATGACATAAGTAGGAAAGCTCAGGATATGTTGAATTAATTGATTAATACAGTAACATTAATAACTTACAGTCAAATCTCTCTATAATAACTTTATTCGTTTTGATATTATTTTGCTGATATAGTAATAAAAGTATTTGTTTAAAAGAATATATATTATAACACAAACATGAAAAATTGGTTCAAAAAAAATCTTGGCCGTTAAAGAAAAATATTATTATAGAGGATGAATATTATAGAAATATATGATTGTGTTAAGTCAAATAGATTAATCTTAAAGAGTTATAAATTAGAGTAAAGAATACATGCGTGTGTGTGTGAACAATGGTTAAATGATTAAGATTTATATAAATGACCAGTGCCATGCATTTATCAATTTAGTAATACAAAGATTGAGTACGACTAAATTCATTTTCATGTTTAAGGAAACAAGTAGTAAGTTTTTCTAGGAAACAAAGATGGAGACATATGAATAAAGTTCGTAAGGGACCTATAGATGTAAAAGGACCTCTCATGCAAGGAATTCTATTTCATTTCTTTATCTTATTGTAGTTGCTTTTGCTTTGGTTATTTTACGATTTTTTTACCAATATTTTTCTTTTTTTCCAGTATTTTTATCATAGCATTTTCACTTTTATATACTTTCCAAACCTATTTTGAAATATTCTTTTTAGCTGGGGTCTATTGGAAACAACATTCTATGTCACACAAAATAAGACCTGCATGTATTCTATTTTCTTTGTATCTCATTTGTATCTTTTTTTAATAGATCGATCAGCAAGAATTTTACTAAAGAAATTTAAAATATAAAAATTAAATACATAAAGAAGCCAAAAAATCAACTATATACAATATACATATACATATATTAAAAAAAAACTACTTAGCTAATACGATTTCATTTTTTGATAAAAAGGTATCAATCGACACTTCTTAATTAAAAATAACTCAAGATGGTATTGTGAACAAATAAGAATGGAAGGAGAAAATGTTTT
Source organism: Nicotiana benthamiana (assembly GCA_034376525.1). Lineage (NCBI taxonomy): Eukaryota > Viridiplantae > Streptophyta > Magnoliopsida > Solanales > Solanaceae > Nicotiana > Nicotiana benthamiana. The sequence continues at coordinate 74,157,590 of CM067332.1, forward strand.
TCCCCTCATGTCCATTACAACTCATAATATAGTTGGAATATAAAATAATTAGACCATAAGTCCATATTTGTAAAATATTTATTGAAAAAAGTGAGTCGAACACCTTGGTTAAGTGATTTTTTTACACATTTTATAAGGTACAATTGGTTATTTAAAACCACATGAATTAGTACCAATCGCCATCAATTATGATATTGTGGCAAGGACATTGACATCAGGACAATTTTATTGTGTCGTTTTTTTTTTCTCATAAATTTGTGGACTTAAATTTTTATAGACATTTATGTATAAGATTATAGTTTATAAATTTATAAAATAAAAAATTCATATAATTAATATCAATTATATAAGATACAAAATAAAACTTCTCGCGACAGAAGAATTATACAAGAGGAATGAGTACCAATTGCCATCAATTATAGCTAGTACACTATATATCAAGTGGATGAGTGGAGAACAATAGTTTGTTGTCCCTCTTTTCTTGCCCTTTTGCTTACATCTACCTTGCCTAAATATATGAAATATTCGGAGATGGTTAACTGTTACTCGTATTTTTATTAAATACGAAATTCTTTTTAATAAAAAGAACTTTCAAAAGTTATTGTTTAAAACATGTCATAAATATTTTTACAACTATAAATTATTTCATTAAAAATAAAAGAAAGTGTATCCCATAAATTGGGATCGAGAGAGTAAGATGATATATTCATTTTGAGGTCCTTCCAGCAAATGTTTCAGGTTATCTTAATGGAGGATTAATTAATACTAAGCTGGCGAATAACATTGCTAGCTTCCAAATTAGTGAGTCTAAGCACCTTTTTCTGTACCGAAGATCATCAAAATAAGCAAGAACATTATTTTCGACGAAAATAGCATTTACGAGAATTTCAATCACGATACTTTAGCATGACATTAGTTCATTCTCGAGTTCTTAAATAAATATAATGAAATAATGAATTTATTTCTTCGCCTTTTTAACTATAAACCATAATTAACTGTGAGTTTCTTGTGAGTGTCTATATATTAACAATCGCCATTCTTTTTCTGAATATAAGGTAAAAAATAATTTTCTTTTTCGTATATATATAAGAGAGAAGTGTTAGGATCCGAAAAAATCATGTGTCATGCGGAAGCTAGTAACGCAAAGCTTGAGCGACGATAAATCAGATAACAAAAGAGAAATATATCAAAGAGACACAAACATATAACGTGGTTCGGTCAACTGACCTACATCCACAAGCGGAGATGAGCAATCTACTAAAATAAAAGAAAGTACAAAATATCGAGAAAACAATACAAGTGACACGCTAATACTTGTCCCGTAAAGTTCTCCCCTAAACAAGACTCTCGCACCCTTTATGGCTACATTGTGGATGCTACTGAATGAGAAGGATAGATCCTCAATTTATAGAAGTCCAAATATTTTCCTACAAGAAAAATGATTAGCCAAATATAGGAGAATTATAATTTCCTTCTACAAAAAGAAAACTCAATTAAGATAATTATATTACTTTTTTCATTCAACAAATAGGAAAATCAAATATAATTAGAAAATTTGACAAACACCTAACAAAAAGTATTTTAGCTATTGACAAATAATATGGCTCAAAACTATTTTAGAAGGTTCAAATATCGTGTAAACTTTTTATTTATGCGCCTTTTTTCCTTTAATAAGTTAAATTTGAATTCGACATTTTTATGATGAAATATCGGGAATTTTTTATTCTAGAGTCCCAAAACTCAGGAAAATAAGCCGATGATCGATTGTGTTTGCCCTTTCTAACTGCTCATTTTCTTTTATATAATTGCTACCTCTCAATTTCACATGATATTTGCTACCTCTCAACTCCCACCAACAACAGAATAAGTTATCTAGTATTTTTTGTCTTTGCTTGGAGGTGAATCCGAGACCTCATATATCGTTTTACCTACTTTATTGATCATTAGACCAGTCCTTTGGGTCTTTCTAACTGCTCATTCTATGCTTTCTAAGTACCAAAACTCTAAATATACCTATTCCTTCAATACCTTTACATGGGAACATGGGAAAAATGGCTTATTCCGTATCAATCTAAGCCCCGCCATGATATATTTTATATTTTTTGACTCGTTTTATTAAAAAAAAAATTTGCTTCGTCAGTTAAGGTATAGTAAATGAAAATGAGTATTAACAATGATGGTGAACTTCATTATTTTTAATCAAAGGTTTCCGGTTTGAGCCTTTGGGTTTGAATTTGTCTTTATTATAAAGCGCTTTACCTCTAATATGAAATTTTTTAACATAATTTCAAATTTAGTCGGACCTCAATATAAATATCAAATACTAAACGAAAACCAAAAAAAATGAGTGGACTTAGATTGAGGATTGCACATGGATATAGACATGGACATCCTTTATATTGTGTATTCTGGTCAAACATCACGAGGGATCCACGACGAGGATCCGAAAATGAAATATTTATGTTGATATATGTTGCTTTTATTAATTTCTGGTATATCTGAATATCAATTATTAAATCAAATCAGCGACCTTCTTCTTTATCTGTTTTCCTAATTTTCTTTTTGTTCTATTTCAAACATATATAAAGAAAAAAAAATGGATTGGTTTTTAAGTAGACAAAGAAAACGAAAAATAATGGAAAAATAATATTGTATAGCCACTATAAAAATAATATTCGAAAAAAATATAAAATTTATATTATATATATACACATACACATATACATTTTGTTTGTTATATATAAAAATTATACAAAATTTACATACTTTTTCGGGCATCAAATATAAAAAATTCCTGACGTGGAATAAAAATAATAAATACATACATTTGCTATTATTATTGGTGTTGTTATCATTGTTACCATGCATACAACAACAACAACACTAAACCATAGATCAAAATTGAAAAGAGAGACAAGCGAAGAGAAATAAACAATTTATGGAAAAATATGAAATCATTTTATTTCATTACAAGTACGAGAACAAATGGTGTTAGGCCAGTTACACTCAGTTCAGTTCAGGCCTATTCAAGATTCTAGTAGCAAACAGAGACGTCAAAGTGGAAGTTGGAAAAATCCTTTGGCATAGTCATTACAATTATTTTTATTTTTATTTTTATTTTTATATGACTAATGACTACGATAATAAAAAGAAAATATAAGCTCTAAAAGGAATTTCTTGGAATATTATGTATGGAAAATGGATCATGTGGTTAAAAGATTAAAGTTGCAGCAACCATCTAAAATTTCATCAAGGGGTTCAAAAAATAAAGGTGAAATACATAAATGGCCCATCCAAAATGTCCATAACAATTATTTGAACACTTTAATAGACCTATTTATCAAGTAGATACCTCGAGTTATTTTTTAACGTATCACTTAAATCCTTTAATGTGACATGACAAAATGAGTGTACTACACTCGCTTTGGAGCAAGTGAAACCTTTCAAATTATGTTTATTTTAGTTTTTTAAAATTTAACTGGTGGAGCCTACTTTTTCTCACTCTTTCTTCTCCAAATCATCCTATCTTCGACCCAAACAAACCCATCTGCAAATCATCTCAATTTATTCTGCCATTTTCACCGCCTCAACTTCTCATTCAATCATCCATAAACACTATTCGCCGCCTAGTTTCAACACTATTTGTTGATGACAATACCACCTAACATCTTCAGCAACAAAAACTATTTTTATTGTAAAGTTTCAAAAAATAGTTCTGACAAGATATTACAGAAGCAAAATTAGACATTAGATATGTAGGAAACATTTCTTTGAAATCCACTATGGTGAGGCTGAAGTTCCCACACTGATGAAATACTGAAAAGTTCTCAGCTTGAGAGTAGTGGGGCCTCCGAAACCATCAAAATGGGAAAACTCAAACAGGAAAAAAGATTGGGTTTCCTTATTGAAGCGACTAGAGCCACACAAAAAATAGTCAAATCTCATAAATCCGGCATTAATAAAGCAATTGAAACGCAAAAATAAGTTTTCACTATTATTGGGTCTGATAAGTTGCAATAAAGTGTTTATGGAGGAGAAAATAAATAAGAAAAATATCGTCGGAATATGTTCCATTCAGCGTCGACTCCGGTCATCTCTTTCTTTTATGGTGGTCTTCAAGTTTTTGTCATAGACTCATGGTCATCAACCTTTCTCGTAAGAGGCAACGATACAGAAGGGGATTGGTTGGAATGGGTCTTCTTTGATATCGAAAGATGAAGTTGGAGGTGGGGGGGGGGGGGGGGGGGGGGGGAGTGGGGGATAAAGGGACGCTGGAGAAGGTTTTTTTTCTTTAACTTTTTTTTGGGGTTAATTTGTGTTAAGTTTTAATTACAAATTACACGTGTCGTTCATTGATTGGCTCGTTTGGCAAGTGTAATTCACGCATCTGGTATGCTGTACCGGGGTGTCTATTAATTTACTTAACAGACACTTGAAGTGTCTACTTGATAAATAGGTATGTTGAGGTGTTCAATGACCGTTGTGGACAACTTGGAGGGGCCATTATGTATTTCACCAAAAATAAAAATAAAAATTAAATAGATGAAGAGGCCAAGAAGATTCAACATCTTGCATATATAGTCTAATTTCTCGGCAAAGGGTTTAAACCCCCTAGCCCATTACCCCGGTGTGGTCTATGATCAATAAAGTACAAGGAGAATCATGAAATCTAAAGTTCAAATCTTAATGGAGTCAAAAATACTAAGTAGTTTTTCCCTATTTCTCTTAGACTTGGTGGAGCACAATATCCAGTAGTATCTGTGCTAGTAGGGGGTAGATCAGTATCCGGTAAAATAATCGAGATATGTGCAATCTGATAGATGTATTGGTGGGAGTTAGCATGTTACATATGCCAGTGAGAGTTAGAAGGTATCAGGTAAAATAGTCGAGGTGCACATAAACTAATTCGAACACGACTATCGAAGAAAAGGAAATATTCAAGGGATTTTTACCTTACTATACTATATATGAAACTTTATTAGCTTCCCTAATCAAGTTTTAACTTAATTACATGGTCATATATAATTTACCAATTATATACTGATCACGTACAACTCTAGTCATAAAAAGGATGAGCAATCTCTGCAAATATAATCCGGTCTAAAGTCGGGAGTCTAATCCCAGAGAGAACTAAAGCTTAGCTATAGTGGTTGAATATCGCGAAGAAATCAAGTCCAAATAATTTTTTAATTACAAAAGAGTATAATATTTATTTTTATCTAATTAACTAGCAAATACTAGAAAGCAAACTATCAATTAACAAGGATAAGGATTGGCGAAAAGATTAAGGAAGTCTAGAGTTAAGATTTTTCCAATTGTTGGAATCCTTCTCGCTTGTCTTCTATACTTTCACCTAAGTATTCTCTGTCGATCGTGATTAATTTGGTGGTCGTAATTCTCTCTTGAGCAACTAACATAATTTACTGGATGTATTCGCTCGAACTACACCAGCTGGCACTAATTCACTACTCATTACGATCGCACAAGGCTTCGTTATCTCTAATCCCGCCTTTAAACCCTCTGTATTGATCTCTCTTATACGTTAGGAGTGATGTTGTTCAAAAAGTACCTAAATATGTACTCTCTCTCGAGAAACACACAATAAAAATGTGTGAGACGCAATTTTTGCCCTATATAAATTACTCCCAGAAATTCAAACAAAATGATTTCGTTCATTATTCTGCAATTTTGTAGATTTTTGTGACCTTAATTGTTTGCATTTTATTTGTGCATTTTAATTAATGAAAAAATACAAAAAATGTTACATTTTGCATTTAGGATTTAATTCTACATTTTAGGATTAAGTAAAAATTAGTTGTTTTATAAAATGGGAAAAATCACAAAAAAAAAAGTTTGTTTTGCACCTTTTGATTTTAATCTTGAATTTTGGTAGTTCTTCCTTTAATTTTTTTATTATTATTAGTTAGGGTAATTATGAGGTAATTAATTCAATTAGAAAGGTTAATTTTTATTTTTTATCTAGGTTCTTATTTTAATTTTGGAAAAAAAGGAAATAAAAATAAAAAGAAAATTGAAGTGGGGTTGGTTTTTGAAACCAAATTGGGCTCATCATATATACAAAATAAACCAGCCCAAATACAATACACCTGACCCAAACCCACGGTTGAAACCTAGTTCAGCCCCAACCCACACCCAAAACGACATCGTTTCGTCCTATCAAATATAAGCCGTTGATGATATTTGATCGAACGCACGAGAACTAACTAGGTTTTTAACTATATAAATGTTGGGTACCCCCTCCAAACCATCTCTCAAACACCCCTGATTACACCGGTATATCACTGTCATATAACCACCACTTCTCCGTCGTCCGCCGTCGGCGGCAAGTCTCCAACGGCTCCCAAATTAACACCCCTGAATCTCCTCTTCCTCTTCTTTCCAACACCCTAAAACCCAGCCCTCGAATCTTAACCGTTCGTCTCGGATACTCGTTCGAAGGTTTGACTGGTCCGCCGTCCACGGCGGCGCTGGCTTAAACAGCCACCAAAAATACACCATAGGTTCCCCTTTCCATCCTGTACCCAAATCTGAACCCCGCTTCCTTCGGATCTCCCTTGAACCTGTCGAATATGTTAAAATATGTCCGCCATCTCCGCCGTGTATGGCGATGTTTCATCCAACCCTGCCCAATATAACACCTCTAATCCTCCTCACCACTTTCTTCTCGAATCCCTGATCAATTCCCTTCGAACATCGCCGGAGTTGCTTGAATCAAAGACTGGCAGAACTCTAGAGGATTCAGAACGGAGGCCTTTCCTTGAATGTTGAAGCGAAGCTCGACTTCTATTCCACTTTGCATAGATAAGTTCTTTTTTTATTTTTATTTTTGTTTTGAATTATGTTTCCTGTAAATAGGTTCAATCATGTTTGTTTTAAGGTCATTAATCTTGCTTAAGTTTTCATTTTTTATTATTTAATTTGGTTATATAGGATAGCAATTCTGCCTGTGCATGGATTTTTAAAAAAAATAATTTTCCCTTGTGTATATTAGTCTTTCTGATTCCGTTTGATCTTCTTTGTTCAGTGTTTCATTTTTTTAGAGTTAGGATTTGTTTGGTTTTCATTTCTATTTCCTTAATTGTTCTGATAAGTTGTTTGCAACTGAAAAATCAGTAGCCAATTAGTGTTAAAATTTGGCTTGGAATGTGTTAGTTGATTAATATTCAAAATTATCGGTTTAAGTAGTAAATTAGAAATGTTAGAATAATTGACATAAGTTGGTAATTGTAGAAGCAATTCAAGGGTGGTTTGGATAGTTCATTGAGGAATCTTTGTTAACTAATCTAGGAAGCTTCTAAAGTGGGGTCAAAGGTGAAATTCATATTTTAATTGTTATAACTTGGATAACAAGTTAAGAATTTAGGGACTAGTTGGGTAAATCTGAAAAAAATACGAAAAGGACTAAGGGGTAAACACAAATAAAAAGGCTTGCCCTAAAACTTTGGGAAAAAATGCATCCTAATGCCTTCATTCACAAGTTTTTTTTAGGTATGAAAATCCCATAAAAATTCTCTGAAGTTTCCAACCTCTTAATGTTCTTTTAGATATGAAAGCTTTAGAAAAATAAAAATAAAAATACTATTTCATTAGTTTTTTTAGATTCGTTCCAACTCTCATCTATCAATCTGAATCTTAGTGTAAGTAAGATTTGAAATACATGAGTATGAGGTGTTAAACGTTCAGAAGTTGTAGAGTTCAATTCTGAGTATGTTTTAAAGTGCAATCGAGGTTGTTTTTGGTCTATTAGTGGTGTTATTGGTTTGAACTCCTGTATGGGTTGCAATGGTGTCAATTTGGGTTTCCAATTGTTCTAAATATCGTATTGATGTTCGATTTCGACTGCGGATCCCTATGCTGCAATTTTGCTGAACTATTGTTGACTCCTTTTCTCCTTTATTCATTGTGGTTCCAGTTATTCTTCAACTTCGAATATACGAAGGACCAAATCCCTATTTGTATTCAGATTGCTAAATGAATGATCAATGCTCCCTAGTGATTTCAAGTTTAAATTCATGCTTGTTAGTTCACATTTTAGACTATATAACGGTAGTATTTGACATTAATGGTGTGTAATGTGACTGTTAAACTAGGCTGTACATGGCCTATAATTTTTTTTCATTCTGTTATAGTTTATATTGGTATGGTTGTCTAGTGTAGCTCTGGGTTAGGTCAAGTCTATTTAAAAGTTTGAAATCTATTAATCTTCAGTAAATAATCAGTAGTTTAGTGTAAATTCAAGCATGAAATATAGACTTAAAATTAGCATGTGAGCAAAGTCGAACTGTTCATACGTTATTTCTGTAGAATTATTATGTTTTATTGTGTATCGAATTCAGGATTTTCTGGGTTCCGCCTAAAATCCAGTTCTTGGCCAGGGCTCATAACATTTGCCGATCAAAACAAGCTACCCAGATGATTTGGGACTGGGCCTACGTGGAGGCCTGGAATGATATTCAGCTTTATCACTGAAGCTTTTACACATAGTCAAATTCCAAAACTCAAACTGATAAGCATTGGGCCTCATATTCACGCCCCACCACTGTTAGTCCATGGAACCAATGCATTTGTTGAGTTGTGGAATGCTAGGAACAATTCTAAATTGGGCTCCTGCCTTGGTATAACTGTAATTAATAATTAGCAACACTAGTTAACCAATCTTTTGGAGATGAATTCAATAACAGTTTGCTCTAGAATTAGCCTTTAAATAACAAAACGAGGTGCGATGTGTCCAACGAAACCCCACAAATTGCGTGGCCCTCTTTAAATGGTTACATTAAGATACTTAGAACTTCGGGATATGCCGTTTAGCGAGCTTCATGGCTTCCCGCAAAAATAATAACACGTTAGTCGCTTTAGGCACGTCTTTAATAATTTTACCTTTCTAAGTACGGGTGCACATTTATGTGACCCAAATCCAAATCTCAATGAAGTTGAAATATGTCAAAAACCATGGGTGCATTTATGCGACGTGGTCCGCAGCATGTTTTAATGATATTGCAATTTTCTTTTTCAAAAAAAATAATAAAAGTGGCTAAAGTTAAAATTGGCACATAGATTCATAATTGTTTATAATAAGATAATTTAAGCCGAATATGATAGTTGAGTGACCGTGATAAAACCATGGAACTCGGGAATGCTTAACATCTTCTCCCGGGTTAACAGAATTCCTTACTCGAATTTCTGGTTCGCGGACTGTTAAACAGAGTCATTCTTTCCTTGATTGGGAATTTAAACGGTGACTTGGGACACTATTAATTATCCCAAGTGGCGACTTTGAAATCTCTTAAATAATTGAATCCCGTTTGGTTGTCCTTTAATTGGAAAAACTCCCTTATTTATGCCATTCCGGGGGTTGTAGTGGAAAATGAGGTGTGACAGCTCGGCGACTCTGCTGGGGATCGAACCCAGAATCTCTGGTTTTGAGTTCAAGAATTCGAGCTTAGAATAATTGTTGTATTTGGATTTGTTTATTATATGATTTTTTATATTGATTTAATGTGCAAAATGATGCTTTTACCGCTTTAATACTATTTGAACTGTACATATAAACATTTACAAAATCCTTTTCTTCTCTTTGGGGATGTGCTCGCTGGTCGAGACTCCCTATTCTGATAGTGTCATACCTTGAAATAAGAAAGAGGCTCGGACAAGTTACTAAGCCAGATGATCTTGCGGGTCCCCGGTACGCTACCCCCTCCTCGACTCGAGTTGTCCGCTCAGGTACACAATCTAGAACAAATACCCAGATTTTAAACATAGAACAACTTAACCTCATGTCAGATCCTTAGTAGGAACGCTTATCTGCATCATGCATTTGACTTAGGGGACTCAACACAGAGGTTGGGTCCGTCTAGGAGAGGTGTACCCGGAATAATGGACCATCCTGATGCATCCTACTTGTGCATTTATTTGTTTGCATGCTGACCGCATTTTTACGGGTAAGGAGAGTTAACCACCTATTTAAAAGAACCAATGTCCAAATACTGCCGAAGCTTTGCCGAATTTTTAGGAAAAAAATGAACAAATGGAAAAAAAGGGGAGTCTTTTTTATTCGCCTAAGAAAAAGAGAAAAACCTTGATTTCAAAAAATAGTTTTGTTTTTATAAAATGAAAAAGGGGAAAAAAGTATTTGTAAACAAATACTTTGCTTGCCCAAACTACGCCAATTTGATTCTCACAGGGTGTGAGATACGTAGGCAACCCCGATCGGGTCCAACTTCCTTTTTGCAAAAATATTAAGGAAAATAGACAAAAATAAAAAATAGCTGCTTTATTGTTGTAAGAATAGCCGAATGTTGTCAAGAATAGCCGAATGTCATCGAAAGGGACGTAGGAAGGCTGATTTTGCACAAACGGCCACCTTTGTTTTATTATTGGCCAGTTAGCGGGCACAACCTCAAAATCTTCATCAGGGAGTGCTGAAAGGCCGTATCTGCAAAGCTGGGTTTTGGTTTTAGAAAACAAATTTCATAGAAGAAGGGGGTCAGTTTGGATTTTTGAGTCAAACGGAATGAAAACATAAGTTACTAAATCACCTAAGTAAATGTGCAGGATGAGCACAATCCAAAACGAACCTTTCTCATTCAGAAGCAGAATCCTTTTGGAGTTACTGCTATGGTAGAAAAGATCTAGGTAGAGAAGGGCAAGACGATGTCAAGAAATATTTGAGAGGCCTTCCCGGACTATTAGAGATTATAACTCGGGGAGACATCATAAGAGCATTGGTCACTTGTTGGGACTCGGCGCACAATGTGTTCCACTTCTTAGATTTTGAACTTACCCCGACCTTAGAAGAAATAGCCGGGTACATTGGGGATGCTGAGCTTCCTTTGAGGCACAAGTATTTGGTTGCCCCAAGAATTGTAGTTGTGCACAAATTCTTAGATACCCTGAAGATAAGCAGAGTGGTACATGACTCGAACTTGGCAGCAGGGTTTTGTACTTTTTCATTCTTGTATACCAGATATGGTCACATATAGGGGTTCAACAAACCAGAGAACAAAATCTGTAGCAAAAGAAAACCTGTCAAGTGGGAAGAACATAGACGTTTCGCTTTTATGGTGGCATTTCTAGGGCTCCTGGTATTTCCAAGGAAAGATGGGAACATTGACATAAAAATAGCAGGGATTGTCATCACTCTACGCACCCAAGCCAAAAGCAGATTCATGCCTATGATAGTAGCTGAGATCTTTCATGCTCTCACAGCTTGCAGGACCGGGAAAGATTTCTTTGAGGGGTGCAATCTGTTGTTACAAATGTGGATAACCGAGCATCTATGCCACCATCCCCAGTTTATGAGCCATGGTTTAGCGGAGAAAACTTTTATAGAGGAATTTTACACAAGGATCGAAGTGCTCAGCCTACCCGAAGGAGTAACATGATGGATATCTTACTTTCGGTCCCTCATCGCCGGTCAACTAGAGTGGACCTGGGATGGTTGTTTGTGGACGAGATCATATACATGCCGGCAATGGAGCCTCACTTACTTTTGATGGGTTTTAGGAGCATCCAGCCTTTTGCCCCACATCGGGTCTTGAGTCACCTTGGGAGGTGCTAGATAGTGCCAAGAGACGAAGATCTCAGTATCCGTATAGTCGAGATTGGACTTGATGGTCAATTTCCCGAAGCAATAGTCCGCAAAATTTGGAAAGAATGCCAATAACTAACAACAAACACTTGTGTACGAGATCGGTCCAAAGGCGAAGTGTCGCCAGGGTACCTTGCTTGGTACAGGAGAGAAATTGAGTTTGAGAGGCCAGCTAAGAGGCCACACCTCCAAGAATTTGTTGAAACATCACAAGAACAATGGAACTGGATAGCCAAGGAAAATAAGTATAGGGCCACGATAGGAAAGTTGGAAAAACAAGTCAATGACCTTCAATTTGAAAATGGTTTGCAAACTGCTGTAAATGAGGGGGAAAAGAAAAGATTAACCAAAGAAACGAAGCGTTGCGAGCCCAAATCCAGAAAATGAAAACAGCCGCATAGAATCATGCTAGGAGCGCGAAGGATGAAAAGCTCACAAACAATTTGAGGCGAAAAGTAGCAGAATATGGGTTTTGACTTGAATAAAGCAGAAGGTGAGCTATCCAAGGCTCGAAAACAATGGGCCAAAAATGTGGGGGAATGAGCCCGCATGATTGAGCAATTAAATGAAAGGCATGGCAATGAGGTTGCTGGATCGAAAAAGAAGGTCATCATAGTTGAAAACAAAGTGGCCAAACAAGCCAGGGACTTCAAAGCCGAGAGAGAACATTGTTATGCAGCAATAGCATGGTTGGAGATGGATTTGCAGCGATTCCAAGAACTGAATCGGCCAGCCGAACGAACTCTGGAGGCAAGGGTCGAGCAAATTGCGCGACTATTGCAAGACAAGGGTGCTATAAAGGAGAGAGTACAAATGATCGCACACTACATCACCACAAAGTGCAGCCACTGTGAGGATATGACAAGATCTGTGTTCTTTGCCACCGCCATGACCTTTGTCAGTCAAGCAATGGAAGATCTCTATCACCTCTAGGGGGATTTATCTAGTTGATCTGCAACAAGGTTGAACGATGCCTCGCGGGTCCCAGGAGCAACTGAAGCCCTAATGTATTCGTGATTTCTTGAGCTTGTATTTTCCTTAAAAGTCTGTCAGTTTGTCTTGGAGTCTGTATTTTCTCATACGCAAAGTAAGTTGTTATTCGAGTCTGTAATTCGTCTTTCATCAGAGTCTGCTAGTTGCTTGTTTAAATTTGTCAATTTTTCGAGTCTTTGTAACCAAAGTTTATTATTATGAAAATTGAGAATTCCAAATATTTTATTCTTCCTTCACTTTTTATCTGCCATAACTGCACTCGGTCTGATTCATGCGGGGTCATGATACATAGGCAATCTACATATGATTCGACCATAACCAAATAAAGAAAAAGAAAAGAGAAAAGAAATGAAGGGGGAAAGAATAGGAGAGAAAAGCATAAGAAAAGCAAGAAAACAAAATAGGAGCGAGTAAGAGAATAAAGCTAAAAAGGGGCATAGCAGATGAATAAAATGAAAGCCGGGATGACGCAAGCAACCGATGTATGTAGTAACCAATCATTGTTTAGGTGAATTCACCCCTAATATGTGGCCTCTTGCATGTCAAAACCCAACCATTAACAAGTTTTTCGTGTTTTGCATCCAGAATAGATATGTGGTTAGTACTTGCGGCATTCTGGTAACCCACTCCTACAACACGCGGTCTAAGAGCAAGCAAGGCATGGCCAATCAGGAAACAGATGTCAGCATTATTGATCCCTCAAAAGAGGTAGAGGAATTGGACGTTAATGTCATGAAGGAGGAAATGTACAAACTAAAACACCAAATGGCTGAGATGTACCAGGCATGGGCAAGAGGACAGCCACCCCCAACCTATCCTGCTAACCCAACCTTTATTCCACCACTTGCCCAAGCTCATGACCCGTCTACCACTGATCTACCCTCAAGTTTTCCTATCTACTGGCAGCACCAGGGTACGACCTCTCAACCACCACCATCTCCACTACCCAAAGACGCTTCTCATCCCCATCCACCAATTGCTCCCATTTATGTGGAACTTCCTCCTCCCGCACTCCATAGATCTTCAAGTGAGACCTTGCTTCAAGCTTACGACAACCAATACTATCCATCACAACCCGCTTACAAAGCCCACAAACCTCACTCCTATGCTCCCCGTTTCGAAATCCCGACAAGAGTTAAAAAGGCAGTCAAAAATCCTGAGCAAGAGGAGGTGCTTAGAAAGGCCAGGAGTTTAGAACAATCGTTCAGGGACATGCGAGGGTTAGGTGGCCAGGTGAACATGGCGTTCAAGGACCTTTTTTCTTTCCAGATGTGCAGTTGCCTCTAGGCTTCAAGATGCCCAAATTTGACTTATATGATGGACATGGCGATCCGGTCGCGCATCTAATGGGGTTTTGCAGCAAAATTAGAGGAGTAGGGGGAAAAGATGAATAGCTAATGGCATACTTTAGCCAAAGTTTAAGTGGGCCGGCATTAGAGTGGTACACTCGGTAGGATCACAATCGGTGGTATACTTGGGATGACCTGGCACAAGCGTTCACCTGTCACTTTCAATATAACCTCGAAATTGTCCCGGATCGACTATCTTTGACAAAACTGGAGAAGAAACACAATGAGAGTTTCAGGGAATACGGTTTTCAGTGGAGAGAACAAGCAGTCAGGGTTGATCCTTCAATGAAGGAGAGTGAGATAGTGTATTATTTCCTGCAAGCTCTAGATCCCACCTATTGTGGGTACCTGGTGTCGGCAGTAGGTAAATCTTTCAACGAGGTAGTTAAAATGGGGAGTATGGTCTCAAATCCAACAAGATCATGAGCTACTCTGCAATCAAGGCGACCGCTCAAGCCATCCAAGGTGGTGCCGGAGGAACATTTGGAAAGATGAAAAAGGAGGAAGTAGCAACAGTTGGGTCGGGAACCTTGTTCAAGCCTTGGGCCCCATCCCATTACACCCAACCCCGTCCTCACCACCAAACATACCCACACCCTCCATACGTCCCACCACAACATTACTATCCACCGTTAGAACCTACCTTCTCAGTCCATCACGCACAAGCGTATACCTAACCTCTCGCCCACATACAATGGCGTACGCCAACCCCACAAAATACCTACCCAAACTCCACAAAATTATTACCCACCTCCAAGATCCTACCAATAACCCTCGAAACCCACATTTCGAGCCAATCCAGTCTTGAGAAATGAGAGGGTGCAGAAGAATAAAACTTTCACTCCATTGGAAGAATCCTTAGCTAGTTTATTCCACCGGCTACGACAATTGGATATGTTGAGACCAATCCAAGAAAAATTGCCAAACCCTCCTCCAAAGAATCTAGATTATTCCGTTAGCTGTGAATACTGTTTCAGTGCACCGGGGATGATTCCGAAAAGGGTTGGCATTTAAAGAATGCTATCCAGGAACTTATTGACTCCCACCGGATTGAAGTGCAGACTCCAGAGGTACCCAACATTAACCAAAACCCATTGCCGCCAATCATGAGACCAACACGATTGAGATCGTAGAAAAAAGGGGAGAGCCTAAAAAGCCCTCACAGATGGTAATGATGATCAAATCCTGTAAAGTCAAGACAACTGAGAATATGAGCAACGAGAAGTCGGTGATCGAGGTAAAAGGAAGAACCATCAAACCTGTTGTAGTTCAAGGGAGCTCATCATGAACGGTTGCACCGAAACAGGAACAGGCAAAAGTGGTAGTACACGAGGCAGCTAGAGAATCCGTCGTAGTTGTGGAAGGTGCTCGCATAGAGCCTGTCATTATATAACCAGTAATCCAGCCGCCAGTCGTCAATAGAAAAGCCGTTACTTGGAGATATGAACAAGCAATAGTGATGTACAAAGGGAAGGAAGTTAGGGAGGAAGTTTGTGAGGCTCGGGGTTTAACTCGGTCAGGTAGATACTTTGCGCTTGAGGAGTTGAGGAAAAATAGGATCCCATAGTATAACCCAGAATCGGTGAAGAAAGTTGTATCGGAAGAATAGGCAGAATAATTCCTGAAGAAACTGAAAATGCAGGACTACTCCATCATAGAGCAATTGAGGAAGACACCATCTCGGATCTCTTTATTGTCCTTACTAATCCATTCAGATGAACATCGCCGTGCGCTAATGAAAATTTTGAACGAAGCCTACGTCCCTGACAAGATAACATGAATCATTTCGAGAAGATTGCGAATAAGATATTCGAGGTAAATTGGGTCACTTTCTCTGATGATCCATGGAGGGCACTGAGCATAATCGGGCCCTTTATTTGACTGTGAAGTGTGAAGATGTTGTGGTCACTCGAGTTTTAGTTAACAACGGGTCCAGTGCAAATATTTGTCCACTCTCCACATTGATCAAGCTGAAGGTGAAAAATGAAAGGGTCCACAGGAATAACATTTGTCTTCGGGGGTTCGATGGCGGAGGCAAAGAATCTGTTGGGGATATAGTGGTGGAAGTGATAATAGGGCCCGTTGAGTTTACCATGGAATTTAAAGTGTTGGACGTGGTAGTTTCTTATAACCTATTGTTGGGTAGGCCTTGGTATCACGCAGCCAAGGCAGTGCCATCTACTTTGCACCTGATGGTCAAATTTGAAAGGGACAGGCAAGAGATTGTGGTGCACGGTGAAGATGATCAGTGTATTGCAGGTGATGTTATCGTATCTTTTGTTTAATCTGAAGAAAACAAAGGTCCATGGGTCTACCAGGTATTCGAAACAGTGTCAGTTGAGAAGATCCTAGAAGGTGAGGTTATCACAACTCCAAAGGTAGTAACCGCATCATTCATGGTGGCTTCAAAAATGTTTAAGAATGGTTCATACCCGGAAAGGGATTGGGTGCTGCTTTACAAGGCATCGTACAACCAGTGTCTCTCCCCAAAAATCTGGACACTTTTGGCCTAGGGTTGAAGCCTACAACCGCGGACATAAGGTGAGCCAGAAAGTCAACACAAAGGGCCTGGGCCCTCCCAAAGCCCATCCCAAGGTTGTCCAAATTGTTCATCAAGCCCAATGCCAGCAAGTACCCAGTGCCAAAGATTCCCAGCCTGCTGATCAACACGGATGGGGATCTGGATAAGGGATTGGAAAGGCTATTCAATGAGGTAAATATGGTTGAGGCAGGAGAGGGATCGAGCAGGGCAGATGTGCAGCTTGTGGGAGCATGCGCAAAAGTCAATAACTGGGAAGCCACTCCTCTTCCCACCGGAGTCGCGGTAGTCGGCTTTGTTTTTTCTTTTAGTCTAGTTTGGATTAACTTCAAAGTTGTTAATTCAATTGTTATTTCCGTCCGTTTGGATGTGTAAACTCCGTTATCTTTTGATTCTAATGAAATGCAATTTCCTTTCCAGCAATGTTGATAGTTTTCATTTTTCTTTACTTCTTTTTCTTTTCTCATTTGTACAGTTATTTTTATGCTGGTTCCAATGATCTGACATGCATATGGACTCTTCGGTCAGTCTTAAAAAGTGGTTTAGTTCAAAAGTAATAATTCAGGAAATAGTGCATGAGGATGAGCTGGAGTACAACGAGGAAGGATCATGGGATGAAATTAGTAAAAAGTTGAGCCAATTTGAGGAAAAACCCAAACCGAACCTGAGCGATACAGAGGCAGTCAATTTAGGGAGCTCGGATAACATTAGAGAAACCAAAATAAGTTTCCATCTAGAGCCATAGATTAGGAAAGAAATAATTGAAGTGTTCCTTGAGTACAAATATGTCTTTGCATTGTCTTACGATGACATGCCCGGATTGAGCACGGACTTGGTAGTTCATAAATTGCCCACCGACCCAGCCTGTCCTTCCGTCAAGCAAAAGTTAGAAAGGTTAAAACTGATGTGAGCGTGAAAATCAAAGAGGAAGTGACCAAGCAGTTTGAGGCAAAAGTCATCCGAGTTACACGATATCCCACTTGGTTAGCTAATGTTGTGCCCGTACCAAAGAAAGATGGTAGAACTAGGGTGTGTGTCGATTATCGTGACCTCAATAAAGCATGTCCAAAGGACAGCTTCCCCCTGCCGAACATTCACATATTGATTGACAATTGTGCGAAACATGAGGTCGGGTCATTCGTAGATTATTACGCAGGTTACCACCAGATCTTAATGGATGAAGAAGATGTGGAGAAAACATCATTCATCATGACATGTGGGACATATTTCTATCGGGTCATGCCTTTTGGTTTGAAGAACGCGTGGGCAACATAACTGAGGGCAATGACAACCATTTTTCACGATATGATACATAAGAAAATTGAGGTATATGTGGATGATGTGATTGTGAAGTCCAGTAAGCAATTCGATCATGTCAAAGATCTGAGGAAATTCTTCCATTGCTCCGCAGGTATGACCTCAAACTCAACCCGACAAAATGCGCATTTGGGGTCCCCTCGGGGAAGTTTCTAGGGTTCATTGTTAGCCGACGAGGCATTGAACTAGACCCGTCGAAGATCAAAGCTATGCAGGAACTACCGCCACCAAGGAACAAAACAGAGGTGATGAGTCTATTGGAAAGATTGAATTACATCAGTCGGTTCATTGCTCAGCTCATAACCATCTACAAGCCTATCTTTAAGCTATTGGAAAAGGATGCTGTGGTGAAACAGACGGGAGAGTGCCAAAAGGCTTTTGATAAGATAAAGGAATATTGGTCGAACCCACCGGTGTTGGTCTCGTCAGAACCAGGAAGGCCCTTGATCTTATATTTGACAGTCTTAGACAACTCATTTGGATGTGTGTTGGGTCAACACGATGTCACCGGGAGGAAAGAACAGGCCATATACTACCTCAGCAAGAAATTCATGGTCTATGAGGTTAAGTATACTCATCTTGAAATGACATGATGTGCCTTGACGTGGGTAGCCTTGAAGTTAAAGCATTAGTTGTCATCATATACCACTTATCTCATTTCACGTCTAGACCTGTTGAAGTACATTTTTCAGAAGCCCATGCCCATAGGAAGGCTCATGAAGTGGCAAATCTTGCTTACTGAGTTTGACATTGTCTACGTGACTAGGACTGCCATGAAAGCACATGCATTGACTGATCACTTAGATGAAAATCCGATAGACGAAGAATATGAGCCCTTAAACAGATACTTCCCAGACAAGGAAGTGATGCATATTTATGAAATGATACGAGGCGAGAAACTAGAATGGAAATTGTGTTTCGATGGGGCTGCCAACATGAAAAGCGTCAGCATAGGAGCAATGCTCATTTCTGAAGAAGGGCATCATTACCCAGTCACAGCTCAACTCCGCTTCTATTGCACCAACAACATGGCAGAATATGAGGCATGTATTTTGGGTTTGAGATTAGCAGCAGACATGGGTGTCGAGGAAGTCTTGGTCTTGGGAGACTCGGACCTTCTGGTACACCAAATTCAAGGGGAGTGGGAAACGAGAGATTTAAAGCTCATACCATACACGCAATGCTTGCATGATCTTTGTCAACGATTCTGGTAAATTGAGTTCAGCGCATCCCCAGAGTTCACAATGAGGTTGCTGATGCCTTGACTTTTTTGGCGTCAATGTTAAATCATCTGGACAAGGCTTATGTTGACCCGATACATATCCGGGTCCATGATCAATATGCTTATTGCAACATGGTGAAAGAAGAGCTTGACGGTGAGCCTTGATTCGATGATATCAAAGAATATATCAGGAGGGGTGTGTACCCAGTATAAGCCACGAGTGACCAGAAGAGAACAATATGTCGCTTGTCAAGTGGGTTTTTCTTCAGGGGAGGAATATTATACAAAAGAACTCCGGATCTTGGTTTGTTAAGATGCGTAGATGCTGGGCAGGTGACAACCATCATGAATGAGGTGCATGATGGCATCTGTGGGCCACACATGAGCGGATATCTTTTGACGAAGAAGATTCTCAGGGAGGGATATTATTGGCTCGCCATGGAGCGGGATTGTATCAGTTTCGTGCGCAAATGTCATCAATGTCAGTTGCATGGAGACTTGATTCACTCCCTGCCATCTGAGTTTCATACGATGTCTGCACCATGTCCTTTCGTTCCTTAGGGCATGGATGTCATCGGGCCCATCAAGCCGGAAGATTCTAATGGATACAAGTTCATCCTGGTTGCTATTGTCTATTTCACCAAATGGGTTTGAAGCCAAGACTTTCAAAGTAGTGACCAAAAAAGCAGTAGTCGATTTTGTACATAGAAATATTAATTTTCGGTTTGGAATCCCCAAGATTCTCATCACTGACAATGGGGAAAATCTCGTCAGTCACCTGATGCAAGAGGTAAGTCATAAGTTCAAGATTATACATCGCAAATCCACCCCGTACTACCCCAAGGCAAATGGAGCGGTCGAGGCAGCCAATAAAAACATAAAGAAGATACTTCGTAAAATGGTGGAAGGGTCGAGGCAGTGGCATGGGAGGTTACCCTTTGGATTGTTAGGCTATCGCACTGCCGTTCGCACCTCGGTAGGGGAAACCCCATATTTGTTGGTATATGACACAGAAGCAATAATCCCAGCTGAAGTTGAAATCCCCTCTTTTTGGATCGTGGCTGAAGCAGGAATCGACGACGAAGAATGGGTTAAAACAAATTTTGGAGCAATTGAGTTTGATTGATGAGAAAAGATTGGCATCGGTGTGTCATGGCCAGTTGTATCAACAGAGTATAGCTAGAGCATATAACAAGAAAGTGCATCCAAGAAAGTTTGAAGTGGGTCAATTACTGTTGAAGCGCATCCACCCTCACCAAGCTGAGGCAAAGGGCAAGTTCGTTCCAAACTGGCAAGGATCGTTTTTCGTGTCAAGAGTGTTGTCCAATGGGGCATTGTATCTAACAGATGTGGAAGGAAAATGTGTAGAAATGACTATCAATTTAGATGCAGTCAAAAGATATTATGTATGACTTTATTTTGTTTGAATCATTGTCTATACTTGGCGCTTGTTTGTACTTGGCATGTTTTAGAGATTGAAATGACGAATGCATTTTATTCAGCTATCTAAACTCTTTACCCTTTGCTAACCCTTTTGAACTTCAATTATTTTCTTGCATACCCCTCTTTCAGAATCAGTAACGAAAGTCAGAAGCACAATCTTAAGAAGGCAGTGAAAGGACAAGAACGAAAGGAGAAAAGAAAGCAAAACAAAGGAAGAAAAGAAAAGGAAAGAAAAGAAAATAAAAGAAAAAGAAAAGAAATAAAAGAAAGGAAAAGATAGAAAAAAGAAAAGAAAGAAGAGGAAAAAAAAGAAAAAGAAAAGAAAAGGAAAGAAAAGAACAGCAGAAAGAGAGGAGGAAAAGGAAAACAAACAATAGTGAAAGTAAGGAATCAGCAGGAACTACGTTTGACCTGATTCCTTTTAAAGATACGTAGGTAGCCTCACGACTCGGTCATATTCGAATAAAATCCAAAGGCCCCAAGCAAGAAACTGGGGCAGAAATCGTGCTTGCTATAATAAATAGGATTCCGAAAGGTGTAAATTTTGAACCCATAAGAGTGATTTTTGAGCCTTTTATACCCTTTTCTTTCTAACCGTCATCCAAAAGCCTACATTACAGTACAAAGAAAGACCTTCTTATCAATCTTTGAGAGATTCTGAGGCAAGCAAGGAAAGATAGATCATACCCCGGGACGACGCTCCAGTTCAAGCAGAAAATGATAAAAATAAGACAGTCTTATTGGTGAAAATTCTCTCGGGCACCGTGAGGCGATGCGAGTAGAGAGAAAAAAAATGAGAGAGTCTCATTGGTGGAAACCCTCGCGGGCACTGTGAGGCGAAGGCAAGGCAAGAAGCAACAACTAGAAAAAGGTTATTGATGAAAATCCGTTCAAAATGCCGTAAGGCAAGCAAAGCTAGGGTTTTGTTGAAGGAATTGGGTTAGATTTGGTCGCAAAAACAAAAGCATGGGAATAGAAGGCCGGTCATCGGGATATACTGGTTCGACTAGGCTAAAATGCATGTCATGACCATGAAAAACCAGGTGCTCTCCCTGATAAGTTTCCTTTCTCTTCGTTTCAACAGTCAGTAAATATGGAATTCTTTACCCAAAAAAGCAGTTCTGAGTCATTGACTTTCATTTTCCTTTCAAGTCTCTAAAATTTTTGGTTTAAGCCAACGATAGAGAAATTTCAAAGATTACTACCGACTCCTAAAGGGATGAAGTGCACGCCACCCAAAACGTGACAAATGCAGCAAAGGTTGAAACAGTAGGGGGGATTCACAAAAGCTTCAATGATAAAATTGAATCGAGAGGCAAGAGTTTGGCAAAGTGAAGGGGTGAGACACAATATGGGGAGCAAAGTAAAGACACAAGGATGCAAGGGTTCAACGAAAGAGTCAGAAATGCAACACACCAAGATAATGGTCTACTTCTTCACATCCACCATGCAGTGCGTGCGGTTATTGATTGATAGAAGAATCATGGTATCCACTTCCGGGTATTAGCAAAAGCGTTACGTATGTCTGGTGGAGATCATATTCACTCTGGTACCGGAGTAGGTAAATCTGAAGGTGAAAGAGACATAACTTTGGGCTTTGTTGATTTACAGGTAAAAGGTCGCAAGGGTCAGCTAAGCATCATAAACTGACCGAGTAATCTTAGGAAAGGATGTAAGAATTCTAGAAAGGGGTCAGAAATACAACACAAAGATGAGGAGCAAAGTAAAGCTACAAGGGTCAGAGGGTCATCCAAGCATAATACATTGACTTGGTAATCTCGAGAAAGGTGCAAGGATTCTGGAAAAAGGGCTAGAAATGTAACACAATAATGGGGATCAAAGTAAAGCCATAATGGTTCCAGGTCAGCCAACCAATTCGGGCAACTCATCATCAACATGGAAATTTGAACACAACGGAACACGACACCGAGGAGGCCGCTTCCAACAAGAATGCTGCAAGCTAACCACTATTTTTCAAACTGACAAGTTTTCTTTGATTGACACAGAGGCAGAAAGATCCCGAAATATCCTGAGGGAGGCAATCCACGGGGGAGGGCAAGCACATAGCAAGTGTGATCATGTACACATGCTACAGTCTCAGGGAATATTTTCAAATTTCAAGTTTTGGTAATCAGGCGCCCGCCTATCAGAACAAGGGAATATTTTTTTAAGTTTCAAGTTTTGGAAATAAGGCACCCATCTGTTAGAACAAGGGAATATTTTTCAAGTTTAATGTTTTGGTAATCAGGCGCCCACCTGTCAGAACAAGGGAATATTTTTCAAGTTTCAAGTTTTGGTAATTAGGCGCCCACCTGTTAGAACAAGGGAATATTTTTCAAGTTTTGGTAAATCAGGCGTCCACCTGTCAGAACAAGGGAATATTTTTAAAGTTTTGGTAATTTAGGCGTTTCAAGTTTCAAGTTTTGGTAATCAGGCATCCACCTGTTAGAACAAGGGAATATTTTTCAAGTTTCAAGTTTTGGTAATCAGGCCCCCACCTGTCTGAACAAGGGAATATTTTTCAAGATTCAAGTGTTGGTAGTCAGGCACCCACCTGTCAGAACAAGGGAATATCTTTCAAGTTTTGGTAATCAGGCGCCCACCTGTCAGAACAAAGGAATATTTTTCAAGTTTCAAATTTTGGTAATCAGGTGCCCACCTGTCAGAACAAGGGAATATTTTTCAAGATTCAAGTTTTGGTAATCAGCCACTCACCTGTTAGAACAAGGAATATTTTTCAATTTTTGGTAAATCAGGTGGCCACCTGTCAGAACAGGGAATATTTTTCAAGTTTTCAAGTTTTGGTAATCAGGCACCCACCTGTTAGAACCAGGGAATATTTTTTTCAAGATTCAAGTTTTGGTAATCAGGCGCCCACCTGTCAGAACAAGGGAATATTTTTTCAAGATCCAAGTTTCGGTAATCAGGCACCCACCTGTTAGAACAAGGGAATATTTTTCAAGATGCAAGTTGGTAATCATGCGCCCACCTGTCAGAACAAGGGAATATTTTTCAAAGATTCAAGTTCTGGTAATCAGGCACCCACATGCAAAACAAGAGAGTATATTTCAAGTCCAACAATTCGGCATCTAACATAGAAGAAGAGAAAACAAGAAGTCAACGGGGCAATAAGAAGTTCTACAGGAAGAAATACAAGTCAACAAGGCAACAAGGAGTTTACAGGAAGGAACACAAGGCAACAAAGATCAAAAGCAAGATTGAATACGTAGATAAGTTCTTTTTCAATCCATAGTTCAAAGCTTAGTTTAGCTTCTTCATTTTTCACAAGGTGTAATAAGGGGGTCTAGCAGAAGCAGTAGCAGTAGTGAAATCACAGCTTCGGTAGTCCCAGCTACCAAACACTCCTGAACTACATTGACTTGATTCCTCTTTCACTGAGGATATGTAGGCATCCTCTAAGGCAGGGTGCGGTCAAACTTTTCAAAAATACTTCACACGGAGTATTCAAAAGGGCAAAAATTGCTCGTGTTTGCTCACTTATCTTTGCACAAAAATTCCTTGTGTTTCCGAGCAAAGAGGGGAAGCTGTGAGTACGTGATTTTTCCCCATATGAATTACTCCCAGAAATTCAAACAAAATGATTTCGTTCATTATTTTGCAATTTTGTAGATTTTTGTGACGTTTCATATTAATTATTTGTATTTTGTTTGTGCATTTTAATTAATGAAAAAATACAAAAAAATGTTACATTTTTCATTTAGGATTTAATTCTATATTTTAGGATTAAGTAAAAATCACTTGTTTTATAAAATGGGAAAAATCACAAAAGAAATTTTGTTTTTGCACCTATGATTTTAATCTTGAATTTTGGTAGTTCTTCCTTTAATTTTTTTAATTATTAGCTAGGGTAATTATGAGGTACTTAATTCAATTGGAAAGGTTAATTTTTAATTTTAATCTAGGTTTTTATTATTATTTTGGAAAAAAGAAAAGGAAATGAAAATAAAAATAAAATTGTGGGTTGGGTTTTCAAACCAAATTGGGCTCATATATACAAAATAAACCAGCCTAAATACTATACACCTGACCCAAACCCACGGTTGAAACCCGGTCTAGCACCAACCTACACCCAAAACGACATCGTTTCGTCCTATCAAATCTGAGCTATTGATGATATTTGATCGAACGGACGATAACTAACAAGGTTTTTAACTATATAAATGTCGGGTTCCCCCCCCCCCTCCAAACCATCTCTCAAACACCCCTGGTTACACCGGTATATCACTGTCGTATAACCACCGCTTCTTCACCGTCTGTCGCTGACGGAAAGTCTCTAGTGACGCCCAAATTTGCACCCCTGGATCTCGTCTTCCTCCTCTTTCCAACACCCTAAACCCCAGCCCTCGAATCTTAACCGTTCGTCTCGAATTTTCCTTCGAAGGTTTGACTGGTCCGCCGTCCACGGCGGCGCCGGCTCAAACTGCCACCAAAAATACACCATAGGTTCTCCTTTTCATCCTCTTCCCAAATCTGAACCCGCTTCCCTCGAATCTCCGTTGAACCTGTCGAATAGGTTAAAATATATTCGTCGTCTCCGCCCTGTGCGACGGTGTTTCATCCAACCCCGCCGAAAATAACACCTCTAATCCTCCTCACCACTTTCTTCTCGAATTCCTAATATTCCCTTCGAACATCGCCGGAGTTGCTTGAATCAAAGACTAGCAGAACCCTAGAGGGTTCAGAACGGAGGCCTTTCCTTGAATGATGAAGCGAAGCTCGACTTCTATTCCACTTTACGTAGATAAGTTCTTTCTTATTTTTATTTTCGTTTTAAATTATGTTTCCTATAAATCGGTTCAATCATATTTGTTTAAGGTCATTAATCTTGCTTAAGTTTTCATTTTTTTTTTCAATTAATTTGGTTATATAGGATAACATTTCTACCCGTGCATGGATTTTTTTAAAACTAATTTTCCCTTGTGCATATTAGTCTTTCTGATTCCATTTGATCTTGTTTGTCTCAGTGTTTCATTTTTAGTGTTGATATAGGATTGAAGCTTTTTACACACAGTCAAATTCCAAAACTCCAATTGATAAGCATTGGGCCTCATATTCACGCCCCACCATTGTTAGTCCATGGAATCAATGCTTTTGTTGAGTTGTGGACTTCTAGGAACAATTCCAAATTGGGCTCCTGCCTTGTTATAACTGTAATTAATAATTAGCAACACTAGTTAACCAATCCTTTGGAGATGAATTCAATAATAGTTTGCTCTAGAATGGGCCTTTAAATAACAAAACGAGGTGCGCCGCATCCAACGAAACCCCACAAATTGCGTGGCCCTCTCGAAATGCTTATACTAAGATACTTAGAACTTCGGGATATTCCATTTAGCGAACTTCATGGCTTCCCCTAAAGATAATAATACGTTTGTCGCTTTAGGTGCGTCTTTAATAATTTTACCTTCCTAAGTACGGGTGCACATTTATGTGACCCAAATCCAAATCTCAATGAAGTTGAAATATGTTAAAAACCACGGTGCATTTATGTGACGTGGTTCGCTTCATGTTTTAACGACATTGCAATTTTCTTTTTTTTTTAAAAATAATTAAAGTGGCTAAATTTAAAATCAGCACATAGATTCATAATTGTTTAACTCAGATAATTTAAGCCGAATATGACAGTTGAATAACCGTGCTAAAACCACGGAACTCGGGAATGTCTAACACCTTCTCCCGGGTTAACAAAAATCCTTACTCGGATTTCTGGTTCGCGGACTGTTAAACAGAGTCATTCTTTCCTTTATTCAGGATTTAAACCGGTGACTTGGGACACCATTAATTATCCCAAGTGGAGACTCTAAAATCTCTTAAATAATTAAATCTCGTTCCAGTTGTACTTTAATTGGAAAACGCCCTTATCTACGTCCTTTGTGGGGTTGTAGTGAAAAAAGGAGGTGTGACAATATGCACAGTCAATTGATGGTCATTCAATCAATTGAAGTAAGCACGTAGTTTAACAAGTAGATAAATCCAAAGGTTAAATTATATGTAAACATAAAAAGAATTAATCCTCCAAGAGGTTCCATCAAAGCTCTAGATAGTAAATTAGATATTCATAAAAGTATGTGAAAACACAAAACTCAAATTCATAACCAACAATAAAAATAGGAAGAAGAAGGGAAAAAACTCGTAGTTGGATCTTCCTCCTTGCTCCTAGCGTGTTCTTGCGTCCAAGAGTATTGTCTAACCTTAAAGTAGTGTCTCCTCTCCTCAAATTTGTGTATTAAGATGTATTTGTCTCACTTAGGGTTGACGAGGGGCGGAATTTTCCAATCCCACTTCAGCTAGGGAAAGTTGGAATCTGTGTTTGCCTTCGTGTCTAGACGCGGATCCAGCATTTGAAATTCTTCCATTTTGCGAAGCGCTATGTGCCTTTGCTTCGCTTTGATGTTTTGTACCTTAACTATTCTCCTTTTTCCCATCCGACTTTGTTCCACACACAAGAATAGACGAGCTCCCAATCCTTCAGTTTATTCCTTGTGTATCGAATTTGATATATTTTGCTCCATTATCGTTCAAGCTCATTCCAAGAAACCACTTAGAGAAAGTGTTCCATACACTCAATATAAGCGCATCTAGACGCAGACTTCGATGCGGGTCCAACTTTTGAAATTCTTCTATTTTGCAAAGCGCTCCATTCCTTTATTTCGCTTCGTTGTTTTGTGCCTTAACTTTTCTCCTTTTCCGCGTCCGACTTCGTGCCACGCACGAGAATAGACGCGCTGCCAATCCTTTAATTTCTTCTTTTTGTGTCGAATCATCATCTTTTGATCATTTATCATCCAAACTCATTCCTACAAATAAGAAACACATAATAAGTATATTTCACTTCAAGAACTATGTAATCTCCCGCGACCCACACAAGAATTAATAAGCAAATATACTCAAAAATATGCAGTTTTCATCATTTATCACCACCCACACATAAACTCTTTCTCGTCCTTGAGCAACTTAAAATTAAGCGCATAGGCAAGAAATACCTTTTAAAATATACTCAAACATCACACCAATGATAATAGTTTATTTCAACGCGTAGACTCAACATATGGACTCTACATATATTTCATCAAGTTTTAAACTCATGCCAAGATTATTTAAAAATATTTGTGTGATTCTTCTAACATTCTGGCCTCAAAACTAGACTCTAATGCATTCTACACTATGACTAGCTCTTTGTGCCTACTCAAAAATCAAGGTCTCTACCAATCCTTTGCAAATCATGTGCCCTCACCAACAAACCGCATAGAGAAAGTAGTCCATACACTCAATATAAGTTCAAGTATAGTTTAAGGACTCAATTATATAAAGAATTCTCTCACTCTCACAAAAGAAACTCTTGTGCCACACAAGTAAGTACCATAGGCTTGACCGTAGCCTAAGTTTCTACTAATTTAAGCTCGTAAAGTTTAGGATCAAGTATGACTTTATAGGTTGTAATGTAGGTTAAGGGATTGGCAGGATATATTTGAGAGAATAGTGACTAACTCTCCTAAGCACTTTAGTACAATACACTTCACTTTAAAGCACATCTTCTTGTCATGACCAATTCGATGTCTTGCCATGGAACCATGCACATTTATGCCCTTCTTCATTAAGCACATTAACATATAGATATTTACTAGTCCAGAAAAAGATATGGAGGTGTTATTCATTTTTTTTCTTTTTTTCTTTTTCTTTCACACTCCTTAATTTGGTATTTTCTTGCTAGTAATTTTTTTTATATCAAACTGCACCTTTTCGGCCTTTCTATGGTTCCACTCAAAAGCTCCCCAATCTTTTTATTTGCTCTTCTAGCTACTGAAGTGCTTTTAGAGGTAAAAGGTTCAACAATATTTGATTAAGAACAAAGAGGATTGAGCTTGTAGTGTGGTCGCCAAAGAAAAGGTCTACAAGCTCAAAAGGGTTGACTACGCATAATATTATCAGTAATAGGCAAATAAACTAAAATTGTCAATCAAAGAAAGCCTATATCACTTACCAAACTCACGAGACTTTATTTCGTTTCGACTCGCACATGGGGAAAGTTCTAGACTAACAGATGGCACTGAGTACAACCAAAATCTCACCTTACACAATGCACATGACTTACTTAGGACGGCTTAGACCCCTCTCAAGTTACAACAACTAGCACAGTCATGAAATAATCCAAACACTAGGAAGTAATAATACGAGTCAATATACGAGCATAAGCATCGAAAGAAACACATATATTATTACGGTATATAATCACAAGAATAAAGAAGAAAGTACTCAGTGCAAATACTCCAGCTCTAAGCCCCAACATAAAACATGTCAAAAAGCATAGATACTCAAGTTCTTCCCATTACATTATCAGTTGAAAAAAAATTTGTATGTTTTTTTAGACTTTAAACCTTCAAGAATCTAGGAAGTCCATCACTGGGAAAAATTCAAAACTTTTTGAAGATTTTACTTGAAAGAAAAAAAATACTACCCAGTTCAAATGTCATCCCTTGGAAAAGAACAGAGGCCATAAGAAGAAGAGAGATTATTTCTACCTAAGTTATTTTTTTAATTTTTTCCTTCTTTTTTTTAATGTACATAAAATATTACAACTAACATAGAAAACTATCAAAACCGTCTCTTCATCCCACACTTAAAGTTATGCATTGTCCCCAATGAACACATAAATAACAAGAGGGTGATAGAAACTCCCTCGTCGGCCAAAGGCCGAAGCATCAACAACTCATGAGATACTCAAACTTCTCCCACGCTTGGCCCTTCGTGGGGGTACCTCACACTTAGTTCCGACTATCTGGTTTGCTGTTGCATCCTTCCAATAGCTTTGTTTTCCATGCTCCTAAAAATCACAAATTGACACTACAAAAATAATACAATAAAATAATAATAATAATAATGAATAAATAAATAAACAAATAAAAAAGCAGTAAAGCTGGGTTGGCTCCCAATAAGCGCTTGATTTAGCGTCACGGCACGACGAATCACTTTCTGCCTCCACTTTGAGCTTATAAATTGAACCCCAAGTTTTGCTTCAAGCTTATGATTATGCTCTTAGGCGGTACAAATTCTTGCAAGCCAAAAATTAGATAGTCTTATGTACTTTTTGGCTCTGGACCGAAGAGTATCAAATTGCCTAGACGGTCTTGAGAAATCAAAAATATAAGGCTCATCTACCTCTTTCTTGGAATCTTTTTTATGCTCATAAGGATGAATTTCCATTTCACAATCTGAACATAATGTAGAGAAGTGTTTGGAATAAGGTCCAACGCGCTCAAATACATGAACTTCAAGATTTTTAAACTTCTCAACACCAATCACACTAGAGTCAACTAAATTTGTATCTTCAACATCCTTGGTTGGACCTAGTATTATTTCTTCAACATCGATACCCTCATATTCTAGTTGGTTAGATTGTTGGTTTTCTATTCTAAACTCCTCCATTTTCACCTCAATTTCAGCATCTAATTCATGCTCTTTTTGGATACTATCCACAAAATTGACTTGTCAAGCATTAAATAACTCAACTAGTTGACTCACTTGTGCTTCCAGGTTGTGAATAGCAGCATCTTGACTTTGTATGTGCAGTTGTTTCTTATCATTTTGTTCACAAGGCACCTTAGCATATCCTTGATCTCTTTAAGGTCATCATCCCTGGTTCTTTGTTCCTATTAACTTCACAAGAAAAAGAAGAACCATCAAAGTTGGGGTAAGATAAGAAATATAAGCACAACAATAAAAGTGACCATCTAGACCACCTCCACACATAAGATTGAGTTGGTGAACATAACTCTCTCTCGGGAAGATTTTGATAATTTTTCCAAGGGTGATTTTCTTTACAATATGCATAAGGAGGATTAAAAGTAGAATTACCAATATCCAAACTCCCATAACTCCAGGATGCCATGTTTCTCAAATTAACAAGTAAAACAAAAATATAAAAATAAATCAAATACAACAAAACAAAGATAAAAGTTCAAACTTGCAACCTAGCAATATGTACAGCTACAACTATAGGTGCCAAAATTTGATCACACCCAACTCTTGTCCTAAAAAGGATAAGCGATTGCTGCAAATATAATCTGGTCTAAAGTTCGGAGTCGAATCAAACAGAGAATTAAGGCTTAGCTACAGTTGTTCAACATCGATAAGAAATACAAGTCCAAACGATTTCCTCATTACAAAATAATATAATATTTATTTTTATCTAATTAACTATCAAATACTAGAAAGCAGTAAAACTAATAATTAATAAGGATAACGATTGGCGACAAGATTAAGGAGGTCTAGAGTTAAGATTTTCTCAATTGTTGGAATCATTTCTGCTTGTCTTTTATGCTTTCGTCTAAGTATCCTCTACCGATTGTGAGTACTTTGGTTGTCATAATTCTCTCTCGAGAAACTATCACAATTTACAAGATGTATTCTCTCGAACTACACCAGCTGGCACTAATTCACTGATCACAACGATCGCACCAAGGTATCTTTATCTCTAATCCCGCCTTTAACCCTCTGTATTGATCTCTCACATACGTTAAGAGTGATGTTATTCAACAACTACCTAAATATATACTCTCTCTCGAGCAGTACAAACTAAATAGGTAAGTCAATTGATGGTCATTCAATCAACTGAAATAAGCACGTAGTTGAACAAGTAGATAAATTCAAAGGTTAAATTATATGTTAACATAATAAGAATTCATCCTCCAAGAGGTTCTATCAAAACTCTAGATAACAAATTAGCTATTCATAAAAGTATGTGAAAACACAATACTCAAATCATAACCAACAATAAAAATAGGAAGAAGAAAGAGAAAAACTCGTAGTTGAATCTTCCTCCCTGCTCCTAGCGTGTTCTTGCCTCCATGTGTTGTCTAACCCTAAAGTAGTGTCTCTTCTTATCAAATTTTTGTTCTAAGATGTAGTTATATCACTTAGGGTTGATGAGAGGTGATATTTTCCAATCCCACTTCGGCTAGGAAAAGATGGAATCCGCGTCTACCTTTGCGTTCTAGATAAGGACTTTGACACGGAGCCAACTTTTGAAATTCTTCCATTTCGCGAATCACTTCTTGCCTTTGCTTCGCTTCACTATTTTATGCCTTAACTTTTCTCCTTTTTCGCGTCCGACTTCGTGCCACGCACGAGAATATACGAGCTCCCAATCCGTTAATTTCTTCTTTTTGTGTCGAATCGTCATCTTTTGATCATTTATCATCCTAATTCATTCCTACACATAAGAAACAACATAATGAGTATATTTCACTTCAAAAACCATGTAATTTACCACGACTCACACAAGAATTAATAAGCAAATATACTAAAAAATATGCACTTTTCATCATTTATCATATACAAACAAGTTTTAAATGAGTATCTCTTAATATTACGAATTGAATAAGGAATATCAATTGGTGTTCAAATTGAAATTTTCAATCACTAAATTTTGAAGGTGTTTGACTATCTACCATTAACAGCCATTAAAAAGTTTTGAAGCTTTGAATTCGAATTTGGATTTTCAAAAACCATTATTTGTTTTGATTGGGCGTTGTTGTAAATAATTGGGAATATTGTTTGGAGTTTATATCTCAATTTTGAGGGTGTTTGGTAAAGATTAAACTAGCTTTTGGCTGAATTTCAGATTGAAACTCGAAGAAGAAGAAGAAGAAGAAGAAGAAGAAGAAGAAGAAGAAGAAGAAGAAGAAGAAGAAGAAGAATACATGACATACAATATACTTACGAAATTGTATTGAACTTGTATTATAGTTATATGTGAATTGTATTTAAGTTATATTATGCTGTAGTTATATATTTTCTTATTTCAATGTTGTATGAAAGTTGAAAATAGTTGTGTAATTTATGCACCACTGTAAGAAATTTATATTTAATTTATAAACACTAATTTTCTTTTACATAAAGTTGTTGATATGTATCAAAATTATATTAAAAGAGGAAGTTTTGATTGAAATTTTAGAGGGGAAGAAGCACACACCACATACATAATATATAAAATCCATATACACAATACATACAAAAGACATATTGCATAAAATTTGTATGAAAATTGTATTTAAGTTGTATGATGTTTTGGAGCTTTAAATTCGAATTTGGATTTTCAAAAACCATTATTTGTTTTGATTGTGTGTTGTTGTAAACAATTGGGAATATTATTTGGAGTTTATATCTCAATTTTGTGAATATTTGGTGAAGATTAAACTTAATTTTGGCCGAAAAGAAGAAGAAGAAGAAGAAGAAAGTATATACTTACGAAATTGTATTAAACTTGTATTATAGTTATATGTCAATTATATTGAAGTTATATTATATTGTAGTTATATATTTTCTTATTTGAATATTGTATGAAATTTGAAAAATACTTGTATAATTTATGAACCGTTGTAAGAAATTTGTATTTAAATTATAAATACTATTTTTCTTTTACATAAAGTTGTTGATATGTATCAAAATTATATAAATAGAGGAAGTTTTGATTGGAATTTTAGAGAGGAAGAAGAACACACCACACATAAAATGTATACAAATCAGATACATAATACATGTAAAAGACATATTGTATAAAATTTGTATTTAAGTTATATAATATTTTTAGATGTATTTAACCAAGTAAAAATAATATATGAAAGTTATGGATTAGCTTTAAATATGTTGTATACTATATAATTAGCTGTATAAATATTTTTTTTAGTTTATATATTGTTATAGACATATTAAATTTGTACGAAGTTTTATTTTTAATTTGTATGATGTTGTACCGTACAAATTTATCATTGTCAAATTTTTATTGATGTTGTTGTTGGTGCTACATCGACGGAGGTGGAGGCATTGAGCATTTACTTAATTTAGACTCACGTGTTCAACCACAAAAATCTCACTTTTAAACCGGTCGACAAATCGCACACTTTTACACCTAAAACTATCACGATCCCAAAACCGAACCGGTCAAGATGGTACCTATCGTGAAACTAGGCAAGCCGACACACTTTCACTTTAATCCACATTTCATTTAATAACTTAAACAAAACCATTTTTTTCAACTCAAATCCGATTAAGATATAGAGCAAAAATCAATAAAGCGGAAAATACAAGACCGACCTCGAGTGTCACTAAGTCATGAACAACGCTACAATAGTTCTGAAACAAGACAAGACCAAAATAGTCTGGAATTAACAACAAAGCACTAATAGGAAGACAAAGAAGGAGAAAAGTGGAAATGTAGTCGCCATGAAGCTATCTCGCTATCTCCGTGAAGTCCGCGACTGGAATAGTCAAGAGCCACTACTGTGCCCTGAGATACCTGGATCTACACATAAGATCCAGAGGTAACGTGAGTACACCAACTTAGTAGGTAACAAGTCCAATCTATGAACTGATAGGTAGTGACGAACCAAACCTCAACAAGTAATACAATTAAACTATATAGGAAAGTTGACATGATTGCAGTTCAAGTAAAAACTCAGCAGTAAATAAATACAGTTTGAACAGTATATAAAACTTAGGAATCTGTAAGTACCGATGCACAGATAAATTGATCAAAGTTATGTATACCTCCACTCACAAGTGCTCAATCACTTGGTACTGTATATGGCCATCTGGCCTGGGGAAGATCCATTTCGAAATATATACACATCATTGACCGCAGTCATCTAGTACCGAGAAAGGCCATTCTAGCCCTATGGAGAAGAACTATCTCCAGGTATGAATACTTCAGACAAGATCCATGTCCACGGAAGATCCATCCCTCAATATCATCAATTGCGCTCACTAGGGGGTGCAAAGACTCCGGAGGGGCTCCTTTAAGCCCAAGCGCTATAACAAGCCAACGAAGGCATAATGAATATCTCGTTGTGGAATGCAACACAATACCATACTGTCATTCAATATCAGGCTCTCGGCCTCACTCAGTCATCACTCTCCACTCTCACATACACGGGCTCAAAATGCCACGATACTAGCCCGAAAAATGATATGATGTGCCAAATAACAATAATCAAAACTGAGGCATGATATAATATGCATGAACATGAGTGAGTACAAAATATCAATGAAGCTAATGATATGACAGCAAGAAATGACCTCTTGGGTCTCAAAAGTATTGGCGTGAAGCCTTAACATGATAATTAGCATGATTTACATCTCATTAACTTAATTACATAACTACAGCACGGGTATCAGCAAGAAAGAGTCACTAAGTGGTGCCATGGAATGATCCAGACTGCAATTTTCACGGCGCTTGCCCACACGCCCGTCACATGCTATTTGCGTCACCTCAATAGGTAATCATAGAACACACATTTTAGGGTTTTGAACTGTCAGAACCTAGTTTAGAAGCGTTACTTACCTCAAATCAAGCCAAACTCTAGCCCACGATGCCCTTGATTCTCGATTCGGCCTCCAAATGCCTTGAATCTAACAAAAATCAAAATATATCATTAATAAACGCTAAAAGAACAAAGCCCAAGCAAAATTAATCAAATTAACTCAAAAATTCCGAAATTGGCCAAACCCTACCCCCCAGTCCACGTCTCGAAATTTGGTAAAAAGCACATTACAAGAATCATTATCCTTCCACGAGTCTATACATGGCAAGAACAATAAAAATCGGACCTCAAATTCCTAATGAAAACTCTCCAATTTCAAGCCCTAATCTCCCAATTTCTTCTCTAGTTTCTCCATTAATTTCATGATTATACCATGGAATAATTGCCACAAACATAAGATACAAGGTCCAAGTAGCTTACCTTACTGAAAACACTTAAACTACTCCTTGAAATCGAAATTCCCAAGCTCTAACTTGTCAAAAAATGGTGGATAAAAGACTAAAATTTGTGAAGTGAGGTTTATATAGCTTCTGCCCAGCGACTTTTGCACCTGTGTTCCACTTACCGCATCTGCGAGACCTCTTCTACTCTCCATCTAATTTTTTATACGGTTTTCACTTAATTTCCCTTAACTGCATCTGTGACTTCCTACCCACACTTGTGATCACACACATACGTCACTTCTCCGCACATGTGGTTCTTAGTCGTCTCCCTTGTGGCCGCATCTGCGACTGATTCCTCACTCATGTGGACGTCGCTTCTACTATCACCCTTCATCTTTTGCAGCTCGCACCTATGGCCCCCAATCTGCAGGTGCAGTTATAACAGAACACAACAGCTGAAGCTGCTTATGTTCAATACCAAAGTTTCTAACAACCTTCTAGATTCATCCCGAGGACTCCGGGACCTCAACCAAAATTACAAACAAGTCACATATCATCATTCAAACTCATACCAACCCTCATAATACTCAAAACAATGCTGAAACATGAAATCACCTTCGGATTCAAGCCTAAGGATTCTAAAACTTTCGAATTTTGCCATCGATCAAAAAGTCTATCAAACCTCATCCGAATGACTTGAAATTTTGCACACACTTCCCAAATGACACGATAGACATACTCCAATTTCCGAAATTCCAATCCGAATTCTATATCAAAATTTCCACTACCAATCGAAAAACGCCAAATCTTCAATTCTGCCAATTCAAGCCTAAATCTACCACGGACCTCCAAAATTCATTTAGATCATGCTCCTAAGTCCCAAATCTTCTAAAGAATCTATCCAAACCAAAAAACCCAAGTTCCGAGATCATCTAATCACGAATCAACTTCTGGTTGACTTTTCCAACTAAAGATTCCCAAAAGAGACTAAGTGTGTCATTTCTCTACAAAACCGTTCTGAACCCAAACCAACCAAAGCGATACAATGAGATATAGTTGAACAAAATATAAAGAAGTAAAATAGGGGAAACAGAGCGGTAACTCATGAAACAACCGGCTGGGTCGTTACATTCTTCCTCTCTTAAACAAACGTTCGTCCTCTAATGAGTCAAGAAACATACCTGAAGCCTCAAACAGGTGAGGATATATGCTCTGCATCTCCTGCTCGGTATCCCAGGTAGCCTCTTCCACGGGCCGACCTCTCTACTGCACTTTCATTGAAGCTATATTCTTTGATTTAAACTTTCAAACCTGAAGCTCCAAAATAGCCACTAGCTTTACATCATAAGTCAAATCACTGTCTAACTGAATGTTGAAATTCAAAACATGAGACGGATTGCCAATATACTTCCGGAGCATAAAGCATGAAATACAGGATGCACACTCGACAAGCTGGGTAGCAAAGCAAGCTCATAAGCTACCTCCCCAATCCTTCGAAGCACCTCAAAAGGCCCAATGAATTGAGGACTCAATTTACCTTTCTTCCCGAATCTCATAACACCATTCATGGGCAAAACCTTCAATATAACCTTCTCCCCAACCATGTAGGACATCACAAACCTTTGTATCAGCATAACTCTTTTGTCTTGACTACGTTGTACAAAGCCGCTACTGAATCACCTCACCTTGTCCAAAGAATCCTGCACCAAGACTGTACCCAAAAGGCTAGCGTCACCTGGTTCAAACCAACTAACTGGAGACCTACACTGTATTTCATATAAAACCTCTTACGTAGCCATATAAATATTTGACTGATAACTGTTGTTATAGAAAACTCCGCGAGCGGTAGAATCTGATCCCATGAACCCCCAAACTCAATAATGCAAGCACACAACATGTTCTTCAATATCTCAATAGTGCACTCGGACTGCCCATTCGTCTAAGGGTGAAAAGTTGTGCTCAATTCAATTAAGTACCCAACTCTCGTTGCATGGCTCTCCAAAATTGTAGTGTAAACTAAGTACCTCTATCTGAACTAATGGAAACTGGGACACCGTGCAAACAGACAATCTCTCAAATATAAATCTCTGCTAACCGCTCTGAGGAATAGTTAGTACACACAGGAATGAAGTGCCTGAACTTGGTCGCCAATCCACAATCACCCAAATAGCATTGAACTTCTTCAAAGTCTGTGGGAGTCCAACTACAAAGTTCATGGTGATCCACTCCCACTTCCACTCTGGATTATCTATTTGTTGAAGCAAGCCATCCAGTCTCTGATGCTCATATTTCACCTGTTGACAGTTGAGACACCGAGCTACAAATCCCACAATATCCTTATTCATTATCCTCCACCAATAAGGCTTTCTCAAATCCTAATACATCTTCACGGCACTTGGATGGATGGAATACCGCGAGCTATGGGCCTTCTCTAGAATTAACTACTGAATCCCATATACATTAGGCACACATATCCGACCATGCATCCTTAACACCCCATCGTCACTAATAGTCACATCTCTGGTATCATCGTGCTTAACTCTGTCCTTAAGGACAAGCAAATGAGGATCATCATACTGGCACTCTTTGATGCGATCAAACAGGAAGATCGAGAAACCAGACAAGCTAAGACCCGACCGGACTCAGAAATATCCAACCTCACAAACCAATTGGCCAAGGCCTAAACATAAACTTCAAGAGATCTATCCCCAATAGGAATATATGCCAAATTGTCTATACTTATCGACTTCCTACTCAAGGCATCGACCATTACATTGGCCTTTC
Organism: Nicotiana benthamiana; assembly: GCA_034376525.1. NCBI lineage: Eukaryota > Viridiplantae > Streptophyta > Magnoliopsida > Solanales > Solanaceae > Nicotiana > Nicotiana benthamiana. The sequence continues at coordinate 74,195,567 of CM067332.1, forward strand.
CCGGATGGTACACGATAGTAATATCACAGTTCTTTAGCAGTTTCAACCATCTCCGCTGCCTCAAATTGAGATCTTTCTATTTGAACAAGTGTTTGAGGCTACGATGATTAGTAAACACCTCATAAGAAACACCATATAGATAATGTCTTTAAATCTTCAACGTATGAACAATGGAAGCCAATTCTAAATTATGAATAGGGTAGTTCTTCTCATGGGGCTTCAACTGACGAGAAGCATAAACAATCACTCTACCCTCCTACATCAACACATATCCGATACCGACTCTAGAAGCATCACAATATTGTATATGAACCTGAAGCTGATGGTAACACTAGTAGCTATGATTGAGGCAGTCTTGAGCTTCTGAAAGCTCGCCTCACACTCATCCAACCACATGAAAGGAGCACCCTTTTGAGTGAATTTGGTCAAGGGTGATGCTATATATGAAAATCCCTTAACAAACCGATGGTAATAACCCGCCAAACCAAGAAAGCTGTGAATCTCTATGGCTGAGGACGGTCTGGGCCAACTCTAAACCGCCTCTATCTTCTTCGGATCAACCTGAATACCCTTACTAGACACCATGTTCCCCAATAAAGCCACTGAACTGAGCCAAAACTCACACTTGGAGAACTTTGCATAAAGCTTCTCCTTCTTCAATCTCTGCAACACAAATCTCAAATGCTACGCGTGATCCTTCTAACTATGCGAGTATACCAGAATATCATCAATGAATACAATGATAAAGGAGTCGAGATAATGCCAAAACACATTGTTCATCAAATGCATGAACGCTTCTGGGGCATTGGTCAGCCCAAAAGACATTATAAGGAACTCATAATGACCATATCGGGTTTTGAAAGTCGTCTTAAGAATGTCCGAGTCCTTGATCTTTAACTGGTGATACCCTGAACAGAGATTAATCTTGGAGAACACCCTCGCTCCCTGAAGCTGGTCAAATAAATAATCAATACGAGGCAAATGATACTTGTTCTTGATTGTGACCTTATTCAACGGCTTGTAATCAATGCACATCTTCATGGTTCCATTCTTCTTCTTTCATAAATAGAAAAAGCGCACTCCACAGCGACACACTTGGCCGAATAAACCCCTTACCAAGGAGTTCTTGAAGCTGATCCTTCAACTCATTCAACTCTATCTATGCCATACGATACGATGAAACAAAAGAATGAGCTGGGTGCCCGATACCAAATTCAATATCCCTGTCTGGGGGCATGCCAGGAAAATCTACAGGAAACACATCCGGAAAGACCCTCACTACCAAGACTAAATAATTGGTAGGAGTCTCTGCATTGACATCCTTCACAAAGGCTAAGTAAGATAGACAACCTTTCTCAACCATTCGCTAGGCCTTCAAGAATGAAATCACTCTACTAGGAACATAATCAGTCGAACCTCGCCACTCAATCCGTTGCACACCCGGCATAGCCAACATCACTGTCTTGACATGATAATCCAAAATAGCACGACACACAAATAACCAATCCATGCCCTATATCACATTAAAATCCACCATAAAAAGTAATAGAAGGTCCAATCGGGTATCCAAACCCCCCATAGTCACACCACAAAACTGATAAACGCTCCATAATGACAGTATCATCCACCAGAGTAGATACACGAACAAATGAAACAAGAAACTCATGGGGCGTATCCAACTAACGAGCAAAATATGATAACACATATGAAAAAGTGTAACTAGGATCAAATAATATAGAGGCATCTCTGCGCAGACTGAGACATTACCTGTAATCATAGCATCTGAAGCAATAGAATCTGGTCTGGCTGGGAGGGCATAGAAATGGGCCTGAACACTACCTAATCGACCTCCCTCTCTAGGGTGACCTGTAGCTGACTGACCTCCAGCGCGAGCTGACTGAGCGAGTGGGTAAGTAACTGGTGCTGAAGCCGAATGTTGATTCCTATACTACAATGAACCTCCCGTTAGACGGGGAAAAAACCTCTTGATATGACCCAAATCTCCATACTCGAAGAAACCTCTACCGATAAATGGTTGTAGGGACTGAAGGGAGCCCCGGGAATTGGGATAACCACTAGAAGAACCAGGCGTAGATGAACCCTAAACTAATGGTGCATGAGTCGAACTCTGAGCTGGAAGGGAACCGAGAGATGAACGGCCCCGATGTAAGGTGTGAAAACCATAGCCTAATGATCCACCATAGTGGCTTGAACGAGCTGGCTGAGCATAAGGGTGCACTGTGGCCCGGGCCTGAACCGGACCGGACTGGACCCGCGTGCCTGGTGGGCCGGTCCTGGTGGTTCTGGGCCTGGTGGTACCTATAGGCCCGTGATGGGCCGGTCCAAGAATGAAAGCCCGTGAGCCCAGGACCGCTAGGCCTGGGACCGTCAGTCGGGCCTGGCCAGGCCTGGTGGGCCTAAACGGGCCCAACGGCTCTTTTTAAAATTTTTTAAAAAAAAATCAGCAACGGCTTAATTTCAAATATAGCCGTTTGGAAGTTTATAAAATAGCTATTTGGCCCCCAAACTTTAATTTAACCCCAAACTTTATATAATTACACTTTTTCCCATATCTCAACTGTTAATACCCCCTCATTCTTTCATTTTTATTCACCAATTCATCAATATCTCTCAATCTTTTTACTACAATTGCTTAATTTATTGTTGAAAATTCGTGAAAATTTGTGAAGTTGTTGAATTGAAGTTTTCAAGTGTTCAACGATTTTCAATTTTCAAGAAGTTTTTCGGCAATCTGGTAAACCCGTTTCAACTCTTACGTTTTAATAATATATTTTGTGTGGTTTAGTTTGCATAATTATAATTAGTATGGCATTTTCTTTGAAAAAAATGTTCGGTAAAGGAAACGGTAAAACCGGTGAAAGTAGTGGCCATAATACTACACTGCCCCCGTCTCCCCGACCCACAAAAGATAAGCAAGTTGAAAGTAGTCGCCAACCTAGACGTCCTCCTCCGCCTCCCGTAATGCTTGATAGTAATCACCCTTATTTTCAATTTACCGATAGTGAATTTCTACATGATGTTGCAGTAGATGATAGATTAGATGATGATATTATGAATGCTCTTTATCCTAATGAACCTATCTTAGAGGAAAATGAGGATGATGATGATGATGATGAAACCCAAGCACCAGATTTAGATGATACACCTAATAGTCCTATTCATAACTCAAGTAATGCACCGGCCCACCCACCTGTAGAAACTCCGACTTTTAGTAGACAACCTGCTAAACGTCTAGAAACATCATTAGTTTGGAATTGTTTTACTCAAGTAAGAGAACTAAATAAGGGTAAGTGTAATACTTGTGGGAAATTACTGGTTCATAAATTTACTGGAGACCGTAGCGGCACGGGTAGCTTGACTAGGCACTTAAAACACACCCTACATATAGGGCTGGATTTTTTCAAATGCAAGCGCAGCAAGAGGGGACAAGTGTAGATTCTGCGGTTAACCCTAGTACAGGTTCAAATCTAGTTCAACCAGGAATTAACACTGTCACCGGAGATATTTTATATTACGTCCAAATTGAGATCGTGAAGAATTAGCAAAGATGATTACTGTTATGTGCTTACCTTATACTTTTGCTTCTAATCCTAATTGGGTTCATTATATTAGAAGAGTGTTAAATCCTACTTATAAAGGTTGGCCTCGCGCAACAGTTAAGGCCGATATTTATAAATTCAAACATGAATATGAACAATATTTGCGCTATTTATTTACTCATATACCTAATCGAATTTCTAATACTACTGATATTGGTAGAAGTGGTAATGATTGTGATTATCTAACTGTTACAAGTCATTAGATAGATGAGGACTGGACAATGCAAAAAAATGTATAATTGCGTATAGAATAATTAATTCACGTCACACAGGTAAGTTTATAGCTAACACTATTTCAGGTATTTGTAGATATTTTTGCTTTAGCGATAAAATAAGGGAAATTTTTATGGATAATGATTCTAGTAACACTAGTGCTATAGGCATGCTTACAAAAAAACTAAATCCTGCATTTACTAATATTTTCCATGTTATATGTATTTGTCATATTTATCATTTAATTGTCGGTGACGATATGCGAATTTTAAAAATAGAAATTGAAAAGTTCGAATGGCTCTTAATTGGCTTTTTATTCAAACCGTAGAACTAGACTTAGTGAGTACTTTAAAAAATGTGATGAATATGGCCTTAGAGAAGAAAGGTTCCTAAACCTTGTCCGACTAGATGGAATTGTATGTACGAAAGTTTAGTAGTTGCATATGAATATAGAAACCCAATTAATGTAACATTTAATTCTCGGGTAGGTGGTGAGGATGATGATGAAATGCTTACTACCCAAGATTGGACGAATGTTAAATTTTTTTTAGATTTTTTAGAACATTTTCAAGTTACTACAAATGCATTTTCTGGGCAATATTATCCTACTATTTCAAACTGTTTAGTTTATATTGCCGCACTAGCTGATTTGTTTGTTGAATTTGGAAAGGGTGGGGATAGTTATGAACTTGCTATAAATGAAATAAAACAAAAATTTTAAAAATATTTTTTCCCTATCCCTCCTATTTTTGGTGTTGCTGCAATGTTAAATCATAACCGGAGATAGATGAAGCTTATGAAGAATTGATAGCGGAACTTTCGGAGAATTCGGCTTTGCCCGAAAGTGGTAATGAACAAGCTTCGTTTCCACTACCACCAACACAACCTCCTCCCAACCTTGACAGATTTATGAGATTTGTTAGAGATACAATGTAGATTATGATGTAACTTGTACATTGGCACATCTTATTTTAGTTTTTTTTCCTTTTAATGGTGGTATTAGTACCTTGTTGTGCTCATTCCACTGGGGGAAGGAAGACTAAGAAAGATATGCCATTTTGGGTAATAAAAATTATAAGACATACCCTTGAATATCTTTTTTCTCAATATTTCTTTGTATTTACTTCGAATTATTTATAAGCTACAATATATATATATATATATATATATATATATATATAGACACACACACTACAATATATAACATACAATATATACTATAAGAAAATATATACGAGAATATATATACATAACATACAACCTATACTACAAGAAAATATATAAGTAACAACATATATACATAAGATACAATATATATAAGAGAATATATATACATTATCCATAAGAGAGAAAATATATATACTACAACAAAATATATAACTATATAAGTTATAATATATATACATTAGATACAATATATATACAACACGAAAATATATAAGAGAATATATATATCTAACATACAATATATACTACAAGAAAATATATAAGGGAATATATATATATATATATATATATATATATATATATATATATATATATATATATACATAATATACAATATATACTAATTACTACAATACAATATATAATGAAATATATATTATATATACTATACTAATAACTAGTATACTATATAAAATATATTCTATACTATACTAATAACTGCTATACAAGATATTGCCCTAAAAAAACCCCCGCCAGGCCCGCTAAGTCCAGGACCACTGTGGGCTTAGGCCCGTCACAGGCTGGTCTCACCCGCCAGGCCCACAAAGCCCGAGACCGCCAGGACCGGGACTGCCAGAGCCCAGGTCCACGAAGTCCGGGACCGCGAAGCACGGCCCGTGAAACCCGTTTAGGCCCGGGCCCGGGACAAAATACACCCTTAGCTGAGCATGTCTGAATGGACTGCCTCTGCTGTGCTAAAATTGACCTTGTGAAGGAACACCACTAAAAATACCTGCTAGTATGTAACATCCCCCGACACTTGTCCAAGAAACCCTGGGCATCATTGCCATTTGCCCCATTGAAAGTCGGAGGTTGAAGTCTACCGAACCTCTCCAATCAACACTGCTCGTCACCAGGCATAACTGGAACCACATAATCCTTAGCAGGTGCAACCGGTTGGGCTGGTGGTGCCTCTGGTGTCTATAGTCCCTGAACAACTTCCTAGGGTGTGCTGGCGTCGGGAATCTAAGTGCCTCATCCGGCCTGAGAAATACATGCTGTGTTAGAAACTGTGATCGCCTGAGCAAGACTAGTACACACGGTCAGAATCTGAGCCAAGGTCTCATGGACACCCAGAATAACAATAGGCATAGTCGGTGCCTAAGCTGGAACTGCTGGAGCCCTCCCACGGTGGAACCTGATCATGAACGGGGGCAGCTGGTAGATCTGCAGGTGCTACCCTAGCTAATGCACAGGCTACACCTCTGCCCCTGCCCCTGCCACGACCTCGACTGCGCCATCAGCCTCTAGTGGCCCCAACTAGTGGTACTGGTGGCCGTCCGTTCTGACTGGTAGCACCTGTCCTCACCATCCGTGAGAGAATAGAATAAAAGAAGTTTAGTTATCAGAACCAATAGATTCGCACGACAGGAATTCAAGAATGTGAAGTTTTTCCTAAAGGTTATGCAGCCTCCTGAGGATAAGTACAAATGTGTCTGCACCGATCCACGATACTCTACTAAACCTGCTTATAACCCGTGAGACCGGTGTAATTAGACTCTGATACCAACTTGTCACGACTCCAAACCGACCAGGTTGTGATAGCGCTTATCATTAAACTAGGCAGTCAACACATTTCTAATTTAATCCATATTTCATTTAAAATCTTATAAAAAAAACCATTTTTTTCAACTAAAATCCGATAAAAGATATTGATTTAAAATCAACAAAGTAGAAAATACAAGCCCGACCTTGGGTTTCACTAAGTCATGAGCAATGCTACAATAGTTCAGAAACAAGAAAAGACCAAAATAGTCTAGAAGTAACAACAAAGCACTAATAGGAAGACAGAGAAGGAGAAAAGTGGAAATGTGGTCATACGGAAGCTACCTCGCTATCTCCGTGAAGTCCGCGACTGGAATAGTCAACAGCCGCTACCGTGCTCTGAGATACCTGGTATTGATACCCAATTTTTCTCTACATATTTTTACATGCAAATGCTTTCAAAATAGCATATATAATATGTCCAAGTGTATTAGCATTTTTTTCTAATTTTTAAAGGATTTTAAAATCAATTTATTGTCTATTTTAGTAGTACAAAAATCAATAATTATTCCCAAAATTATCATTTTTAGTGAATAATTTATTTTTCCCCATTTATATACCAAAATATAACTAAGGTAATTTTTATACATTTTCTTACAATTTATTTGGTATTTCAAAAGATAAATTGCATGTAATTGCAATTTTAGCCTATTTTAAGAATTAATAGCATTTTAAAATTATAAAATTGGTTGCAATATTTTAAAATTAATATGTATATATTTTTAAGTGACTCAGTACCTTTAATTTATTTTTGAAGTTATTTTTACTATTTTTATAAAATAAAAAGAGAAAAACCGGCTATTTAAAATCTAACCGGCTATTTAAATTGATCCCCTAATTAACCCATTGATCTTGGCCGTTGATCTCGGAGATCAACGGCCCCTATCCACCCTTCCATAATTAAACCCAAATGACTACCATAATTTGTTCATTTCCCATCTCTCTGCCGCCTTCAAACACACCCCTACTTCAACCACAACCTCACCGGAATTCATGGACTCTCTGGCCATGATGGATTGAACCCATCTCTCTCTGCTATTAAACACTTGGTGTTTGAAACTTCGAGATCTGACCTCGGTGGTGTACGTTCAGATCTTCTCTTATCCAAGGTTTTATGGCCTCTCTGGCCTTACTCCGACGTATCCAAGCATTTTGAACCTATATTTGATATTTCCGACCAAGATCAGACCTTTTCAAAGCCTTTCTCGTTTTAGGGTTCTTCTAAAACCCTATCTACTCGAGGTTTTCTCTGATTTTTGTTAGATTTGTTATATATCTGTGCGTTACTGGAGTTTTTAAACGTTTTCCCCAATTTTTCTTTCAAAATTATCCTTTATGACCCCTTCTCTTCGATTTAGGATTTTTTAAAAAGTTCAATATGTTTCTCCGACTTGTCTTTTCCTTTCATTGTGTGTATTTTTCACGCATGTGATCCTACTATTTTTATGCTTTCTTTCTACCCTGCTTGATTCTTCTGTGCTTTGTTTTTATATTGTGTTCCTAGACCATGATTGCATGTTTATCTTACTATGTTTCCCTATTTGTTCTTTTGCTAGGCTTTTCCGATATCCTTGTGTTCCTCTACTGTATTTTCTATTAAGTTCTTTGTTTGCCTTCTAATGGACCTTGTTTGAGTTCCCTTTTAAACATGTTTCTCCTACTATTTTTTTAAGTGTTATACTATCTCTTTTCTCTTCTGAACTTGTTTAAGTCCCAGGTTTTTTCTTAAACATGTTCCTTCTACTCTCACTATGCTTCAAATCAGTTTCTTCACTCTGTTGTTTAGAACTTGCTATTGTATCTGTTTGCTTTCTCATGAGTCTCTGAAAGAGATCTCTGAGCCTGTTTCAATTACTTGCCTCCTCATCTCTGCATCTAATTCGAAGCGAAAACCCTAAAATTTTGGGGTTTTCGACAAGGTGTTTGAACCGGGGTTCTATTATGGAACCCTTGACTCTTTTAGACTCATTCCGAGTCTATGAGCTAAGTTTGAATTTCTTTGTTTACGGCTCTGAACTTTTTCTATACTAGAATCTCCTAATGACTACCATAATAGTTCTCGTGCTTAAGCATGGCTGTATGTTTTATATGTGTGATGAATTCTTTCTTTCAAAAAGGTTTTCCAACTTATGATTGATTCAAAATCCTTTTTTTAGGTTTGAATGATTGTAAAACCTTTCTTCACCTTTTCTGACTGGATTCATCCATACCATAATTCAGTCCTTGTGATTTACTGGCTGCTAATTCATTTCCTTTCCTTATTTGCACAAATCGTGTGCTATCAGACTTTTTATTAAATAAATCTCTGTGTATCTACCCTTCTTGTACTGCTTTGGAAAAGGTTTTGATCAATCTCTTTCCTTAATCATTTTTACCCATTTGAAATCAGAATCTCTTAATTAAAGAGAAAATTTTGTAATTCATTTTAAAATTATTTTCCTACCTTATTCTGCTTGCCTTCTACACTATGAAAAGAGCACGACTCCTTTCTCACCAGGACACCTTGAATTTGACATTTTCAGACACTTTCAATTACACAACTTTCAATTCAACACTTTTACACTATTCAAGTATCATAGTTCTCTAATCATAGCATTCTGACTATTGCTTGCACTTTGGCTTTACATGACTACTGCTTCCTTTTCTTGTTCCCCTAAAACTGGTATGTTCTAGTTTTGGTTTTCATCCTCATCCCAATGTGTTTATTTTTTACACTCATGTCTAATATCTATGTTCAATGTTGATTAGCATGTCGAATTCTGTGCATATTTTTCTACTGTGAATCCCTGCACCCATGTTCCCCTCTATTTTCTTTGAGTTAAAGTTCAAAACATGGCAACATGCTAGTTGGTGCTCATGTTTGGACTTGATCCCTCGTGAGGATCATGACTCCCAAACAATGCGGCCTAACAGTCTGGTGGGGTGTGCTAGCACTTCCATCGCTAGGTATGACCATTACCCTATCTTTTCTTCCTCTCAAAATCCCTCCCTGCTCTTACATTCTCTCTTATATTTTAAGTTCTACCCCCCTGTGAGCCATGCTTTGGGACCTTGAGTTACCTCTAAACTTGGATACTTGAGGGTTGACTCTTCCATACTGTACTATGATTCAATTCTGCAATATATTTGCGTGTGAGTACTGCCAGGAGTCCATTTGCGACTCTTAGGGAACTCTGACACATCCCAAATAACAAAAAGGCTTTGGAATCTGATATTTGGAGATTGGTTTACTTCATGCTTCCAATAGGAAGTCTGAATCAGGCTCCTAGGTTGTAATTTTAGTTCCTGATATAATTTTACTTTTCTTATTCATCCTGGGCTGTAATAATAATTGTAATAACGATTGGGTCTGTTAGTGAAAGGGGGGGGGGGGGGTCAATCATGCATGCAAAAAGGTAGATATCATGTTCATAGGGAATATTTATACTTCTACAGTCATGTATCATGTTTTCAGCTTGCATTTTGCATCTCATATAGGGATCATGTCTATAGGCTTCTGCACTTTTGCATCTCATATAGAGTGCATGTCCATATGTTTCTGTACTTCTGCATTATATAGAGACCATGTCTATAAGTCATTTCTAAAATGCTGCATATCATATAGATAATATCCCTATAGGACTTCCTGAATTTTGCATATGCATCTATCACTAGGCAAACCAGTTCATAGGTTTAAATAACAAACAACATTCTAGATACCATGCATATAGGACTTCTGCACTTTTATTTCGACTATAAAAAAGTGTTTAAAATCAACAATGCCTAGAAAGTATGCCTAAAGGAGCAACCAACGAAATCAAAATCGTTCATTCGCTTATAAGTCTAAAATTAGTAGCAGCAATGCTCAACATCTGCAAAGTTTATGGTTCTGTAATTTATAAGTCCTCTTCTTTAAAATCAGTATATGTCTTTTCTGAGCTAATAGATATCATGACCATAGGTTTCATTTAACACTTAAGCAAGGCCATAAGGTAACTTGTAAATTGAATTAGATTCTTAGCTACAACTAGCAGGCAAGCCTAATTCGGATTTCTTATATGAAATATGTAATAGATCAGTGTGCCACAACTTTTCAGTTTAATCAGACCCTAATGAGTACATGTAAGGCATGCTAAATTATATGCTCTCTTTGTTATAAAGAGTTTTTTTGAGCCTTTCTATCTGCTATATGCTTCTCCCCCATATTCGATGTGTGTTGATTGTTGCATTAGAATTTTGTCCTTTGAAACTATAAAGCCTCACACCCTTTCCCTTTTGGATTGGTAGTCCCAAATATTTTCAGGACTGATTGGATGGGGTGGGTAATAGCATTCAATAAGTAAAATGAGACCATTTCGCGTTTAATACCTTAATAGGGTGGGAAAGGTTAGATACGGATATGATGACCACGTGATGACAACACGTGTATAAACGGCTACTGAGTGTTATTTGGGGTGATCCACATTATTTATAAACCTAGGACCTCCCTCCCTTTACTTGTTTGTTTTATTCATAATTTCAAAACTGCTTTTTTCTAAAATTTTAGCTTTTTAAACTGTTTTTAGCTTCAATTACTTCCAGCAATTATGTGAATTTCTTTCTTTTTTCAAAATTGTTTTTCTTCTCAAATTTCAGCTTCTTTAACTTTGTATTAACTTCAAATTATTTGCAATAATTATTTGAAAACCCCCTCATATTTGTAACTTTTACTTGTCTACTTGTTTTTTGCACTTAAAGTCACAATTATAGTATGGCCGGGAACCAAACTAGTGGATCTTGAGGGGTGACTAACACCATCCCCTTGGGATAATTTCAAGCCCTTACCTAATCTCTGGTTTTCTAAATCAAAATTCATCTTAGTGTCCTAATGCACTTAAGAGTTAGGTGGCGACTCTTCAAACCCAATTTCCAAAAGGATACGAGTTGTCCTCCCTAATGTCATAAACCCAATTTCAGGAGAAAAAGGGGGCATCGACAGCGTGGCGACTCTGCTGGGGATTCCTTTAAGGTTTTTACCATTTCATGCTATTTTTGACTTTATGCTTCTTTATGTATCTTTATTTGATTAAATGCCTTTAAGTATTTTTCCTCTTCTAACTCGAAACTGACTTGGCTCTTTCTTTCGTTTCCTTATTTCTCTTAATTCTTTCCTTTATCGCTTTTCTTTAATACTGTTGTAAACTAGGAGAAAATGTTGCAGTTATTAATTTATGAACATGCAAATATGTGACAGCTTGTTTTAATTATTGCAATTGCATAGTCAACATCATATTCCACTCATGCCAAACAAAATACCATAGCGACGCTTATATTGAGTGGTTGCGCCCTTCTGATATTATCTCCCCTAAATCCGATAAAGGCATATTTTCGGTAAAACCAGTCAATCAACGGTGTAATCGACGGTTCTGTGCCTTCCCCTCTTGAGTTGTCCGCTCAAGGGTACTAGTCTAAAACCCCATAGAAACCTTTTCTCTTTAAATTATGCATGTATCATGGTCAAACCTAACCGAGTCAGTTATGTTGTCTGCATAGTGACTCTTTAAAATAGCCTTGTCCAAAGTCCACCAGATTTTCCCAAAACCCAAACGGACACTACCACGTTTTGTGCATTCATTTGGAGAACTTAATGACTTTTATGCCAATTATTGATATTTAATTGTCGAGTCAGGTGGGGGTAAAGGTCCTAACACTTTTGTCTTGCAGAAATATGAGGCATGAAGTCTCCAGATTCGGCATGGTCACCAACGTCCACCCCAAATTGCTAAGCTGGTGGGAGGATCTTTACTCTAGTGATCAGGCTCTTGTCAGAAAATATCTAGGGAATCTACCTTCTCTCCTGGAAATTAAACCCAACAACAAAATCATAGAAGTTGCAACTCTATTCTGGGATTGTGATAGGTCTGTGTTCCGCTTCGGAGATATTGAGATGACACCCCTGCTAGAGGAAATAGGAGGACTGGCTTGTATACCGTGGTAAACTCCGGGTCTGTTAATGCTAGAAAATTGCAAGGGTGGAGGTTTTCTCAAGATGATGGGTCTAAAGAAGAATCCAGAGTTAACCAGCTTGAAGGAGTCGTACATTCCCTTTGATTATTTGTACGAGAGGTACGGTCACAGCAAATCTTACTGTACTTATCCTGATGAGTTCGCCCTGACATCATTGGGGCATATCCATTGGAGGGTCTTTGTCTTTATGTTCTACTTCTTCGGGATGATAGTATTTCCTTTGAAAAAAAGCAAGGATCCACACCTAACTATCCATGGTCACCAAAACCTTAATAGAGGGAATTGGTGGGCAACCATTTAGCATAGTGACCATGATCATTGCAGAAATATACCCTGCCTTGGAGAAATGTCAACATGGAGCCAAACACTTCGAGGGTTGCAACTTGCTACTCCAACTCTGGCTCATGGAGCACCTCCAAACGGGTGAGTATTGACAAGAGATTCAACGTAGGGACTGGGACGGTCATATAGCCTTCCATCAACCAAGGAGGATGAACTACATGCCCAATATGTTTGCTCAGTCGGAAGATACCAAAGGATGGGTAGAACTATTTGAAAATCTGAAAGAGGACCAAGTAAAATGGATGTCCGAATGGTTCCCTACCGAAGAGTTCATTGCCCGATCTTGGGATGCACTATTTCTAATAGGTTATACAAGTGCCAAGCTCAACACATGTGCCACTGCAAATCATCCTGGGAAGGGACACTATTGCGGCAGATATGTACCATGCTGGTTATACTCCATACTATCCCAGTTGGTTAGAAGACAATCATAATGGTCTGGGTCAACCCGAGTGTGCTCGAGGTCACAGGATTATCGATGTAAAATCTTAAGCACATGTCAAGTACAACCAGTTGCGCAAGAGAATTTGAGAATGCGAAAATGAGCACTGTGAAATTCAAGAAGCTAACTAAAACCCGATTGAAGAATGGAAAGACATTGGTGTCAACGTCAACAAACGATTGGGTTACTTAGAGCGAGATGGAAAGGAAATTTGTCAGAAGGGTCGAGGACTGCCATAATGCTGAGGGAAATGAAGATAGGCACCCAGCCAGAACCTGTTTACTGCTGGGACTTCGCAAGACGGTACAGCTATTCGAGGGAGCCAAAGATGCCGAGTCCGAGGAAGGTCCTTCTGGGACCAAACAGATAGGATTTTACATTTTCCTTTATGGATGTAATAAGGCCAATTTCCATTAGTGACATTTTATTTCCTTTTATCTAGTGTCGTTTTGGGGTTTGCCTTATTTTTTTATCAATAAAATGAGGCATTTAGCATTATAAGTTCTCCCAATCAATTTATCACTAGGCCTACATCAGGCACAACAAGTTCCTCAAAATTAGGACGCGCTTTATATTTCCTGCACTACATGTTTAAATATTGCAACATTTTCTTCCTTATGATCCTCACTAACTTGTTACCTCTTTGTTTTTACTTTTTATTTTATTCCCCATCCCCAAAGGTTAGTTCATGAACTCTGGCAACATTAGCATATATTACAAGATCCAGGGGCCATCCACCTACTCCTCATCCCAGTCCTGTCAGACACAAACGCAAAAGAGGGATGGAAGATTTGAACAACTCAGCTGAACGGGTGGAGGTCATTCATGGCACTCTAGTTAGGAAGATTTGGATCAAGTCTAAAATTTGGCAAGTCGATCATTTTCCCTCATCACTCCAGAGGTTACTTTCCCAACTACTCAGATTTCTATACCTCCGCAAAACATCCCAAAGCAACAAAACCATCCCGCTCCTCTCCACTACTGCAATACTTGCCATACCTCCAATAACACCCCAGTGCTAATCCCAGAACTCCAAAACTCCACAAATGACCACTGCTACACCCAACACAATACCCTTATCAATGTGGACACTGTGCCACACTCCACCCAGCCCATCTCAAGCACACCCGAGTCCGATGACAAGGACTTGCTCATCAAAAATCTGACGGAAGAGCTTAAAAGGTTTACTAGTAGAATTCAAGGCGTTGAAGGTAGTAAGGGAATTGAGGGGCTAAACTATGAAGATCTGTGCAGACAGCCTGATGTCGAACTGCCAGAGGGGTACAAACCTCCCAAGTTCAAAATGTTTGATGGTTCAGGGGATCCCAAGGTCTACTTGAGAACATACTATGACAAGCTGGTTGGTGTGGGAAAAGACGAGAAAATCCTCATGAAGCTCTTCATGAGGAGCTTGAAGGGAGACGTCTTATCTTGGTATATTAGCCTAGATCCAAAGAATTGGTCAAACTGGGTAAGCATGGCGTCTGATTTTATGGACAAATTTAGGTTCAACACGGAGAATGCACCAGATGTGTTCTATATTCAAAACCTGAAGAAGAAACCCACAAAGACTTTTAGTGAGTATGCTACTCGATGGAGGTCAGAAGCTGCTAAGGTTAAACCTGCTTAGGAAGGAGAGAAAATAAATAAATTCTTTATTCGGGCCCAAGACCTACAGTATTACGAGAGGCTGATGCTGATCGAGAATCACATATTTCTAACATCATCAAGCTAGGAGAAAGAATCGAGGAAGGCATCAAGAGTGGTATGCTTATGAACTTTGAAGCCTTGCAAGCTACCAATAAGTATTTACAGTCAGGTGGTACGTCTAAGAAAAGGGACGTAAGCGCTGTAATGGTTGCATAGAGGACCAAATCCCCTATCAAATATCAAACATAACAAATACCTCCAATCACATATTAGCCTACCCCAAATTACCAAGCACATTCACCCTCTTACCAAACTCCACCACCCATTTATCAGTCATCTCCATATCCCGCATATCAGCCCACTTCACCCAAATACTCCCAACTAGAACATGTTTACCAAGCCTACAACACCCAACCTTTCCACTATATCACCTTCTCCGCGTCAAAACTTCCCTAGACCATGACCAAATTTGACCGCAGACCTCCCAAACAATATACCGCCATCACTAAACCAATTGACCAGATGTACGAAAGACTCAAAGCTGCTAATTATATCACCCCTATCCCTACCATAACCCTAGAAAACCCTTCCTAGTGGGTTAATCTAAACAAATCATGTGCATACCATTCCGGCATGAAAGGGCATACCATTAATGAATGCCGCTCTCTGAAGGATAAGATTTAGACTTTGATTGACAAGAGGATCATTGTATCAAAGGAACCTGCTCCAAATGTTCGCATAACCCTCTGCCATACCATAAAGGCGGAGGTGTTCATATGATCGAGATAAAGGATGACTGGGACCCCAAGGGATCGATCGGTTTGATCACAGAAGAAGACAATCCAAAGAAGCCAGTAGTCACCCTCAATCCGATTGTGGTCTAGATTCAGCCTTCTGGAGACGACGAGGTGAACATGTCCATACCACTGGAGTTTGAAAGACCAACATTTACGAAGCGCCAACACCAATTGAGGTCGAGTTTGGGTCCCCAAAGGCACCTGCACCAAAGTTGTTATATTACCTCCCAAAGCAAGAGTGGCCATTATGGTAGCAATGACAGCCGTAGCACAATTCCACAAAAAGGCCATCCCTTGGGCCAACACAGCTGAGGCAAGAACGAAAGGGAAAACCAAGTCCGGGGAAGCAGTTGCAGCATAGGGTATGACAAGAACTGGCAGGGTTTATACACTTCAGCATTTGGCTGAATCAAGCAAGCAGGATTCCACTCGGCCAACCATCACTAAAACCAGGCCCGATGATCTCTGGAAAAAGATACAAGCAAAGGAATACTCAGTCATTGATCAACTGAACAAAAAAACACCAGCACAGATTTCTATCCTTGCTTTGCTACAAAGGTTTGATGCGCACAAGAATGCCTTGTTAAGAGTACTAAGTGAGGTGTATGTACCAAGAAATATCACCAGAGGAGAAATGGAGAACATGGTGGGTCAGGTGTTGGAAAGTCACAAGATCACTTTCCACGAAGATGTGCTTTCACCGGAGGGATTAAGTCATAGCGAGGCGTTGCACATCACTGTGCAGTGCGAAGATTATTTTATCACCAGGATCCTGGTCGATGGGGGGTCCACTCTCAATATTTTTCCGTTGGTAACACTTAGGACATTGGAAAAAAGGCTGCATGAAATCGAGGACGGGGCCATCAACGTCAAATCTTTCGACGGTTCTCAAAGGTCTACTATTGGGGAGATTAGCTTATGTTTGCAAAGGGGGCCTACTTGGTTTGATGTTAATTTTCAAGTGATAGATGTCGGCATCTTGCAAATCTATTGTTGGGACGGCCATGGATTCACGGCGCGGGGGCCGTTGCATTAATGCTATATTAGGGAGTGAAGTTTGAGTGGAACCACAAAGAGGTGATCGTCTATTGAGATGGTAGCAGTCCCATATACAGTCGCCAGACCATTCCAGCAATTGGAGGAAAGAGAAGGATAGGCGGGGAAACCTACCACCACATCGAGCGAGTCAACGCCGTCGATAAGGACAAAATGGTGGGATAACAAAATTGAAAGCATACTGAACTAGAGCTGGTATGAACCTGGCAAGGGGCGTGGCAAGAATATCCAAGGAATTGTTAAGCCCGTCAAGCTCAAGAAACACGGCACCACCTTCGGATTGGGGTATGAGTACACTTGGGAGGAATTCAACCACAGGTTGCCACCATGGCGCGGTCCTTAATATCCATTGGAGCTGCCAATACCCCGGTTGGAGCAGACCTTCCAGCTGGCTAATGTTATCTACGGGTCAGAAGAGGAGGAAGCACTGACAACGATAAGGAATTTATTCCTAGAAGACGACAACATGGATTGTTGTATCATTTTCGGCAGGGGGGGAGAGAGGAAGGCCCTTCCATACAGGCTGTAAGCAGACGAGCATGCCTCAATAATTGGATTATCAAAACCACCAGATCCCGGCAAGCCTCGGGGTAGCAAGGCTGAACAAGCACCGTGCACTATTTTACTTTATTAGTTTACTTCCTTTCATATTTTTATTTTTTTGCAAGAAAGAGCTCCAATGTTCACAACATTTATGGAATTTATCAAAGCATTTCAGTTGTCTTATAAATCTTACTCTTATTATTTTCTTTCATTACTTTACTTATACAACATTACTATTACTTATCTTGATGAACCGATGACTGTGACATGCAATGAGATAACGCAACAAACGGGCATAAATTCAAAAGAAGATGATATACCAGAAGAGATTGTTAAGAAATTTGAGAATTTCGAAAATAGGCCTAAGTCCAACCTGGACGAGACAAAAATTGTTAACCTGGGAGATGCAGAAAATATCAAAGAAACATGAATCAGCATTCACCTATCGCCATCAGATAAGGAAGGATACGCAGAGTCTCTAAAGGAATATGAGGACATATTTGCATGGTCGTGTGACGACAAGACTGGTATGAGTACTTCTATTGTAGCTAATAAATTGCTAACTAATCCAGCCTGTCTGCCGGTAAAACAGAAGCTCAGAAAATTCAAGCCAGATATGAGTTTGAGAATCAAGGAGGAAGTCACTAAGCAAGTCAAAGCCGAGGTTCTAAGGGTAGTGGAGTATCTAGCATCATTAGCCAACATTGTGCCAGTGTTGAAGAAGGACGGGAAGGTTAGAGTCTGTGTCGACTACGGGGATCTCAATTGGGCCAGTCCAAAAGATGACTTCCCCTTCCCGAACATACATATCCTGATTGACAATTGCGCCAAGCATGAGTTGCAATCATTCGTAGATTGTTTTGTTGGGTATCATCAAATCTAGATGGATGAAGAAGATGCTCAGAAAATGACTTTCATTACGTCATAGGGCATGTAGTGCTACAAGATAATGCCATTCGTGTTAAAGAATGTGGGGGCCACCTACATGAGGGCCATGATCACCATTTTTCTATGATATGATACACAAAGAGATCGAAGTATATATGGATGATATCATCATCAAATCCAAGAAAGTCATTGATCATATGGAAGATCTGAGGAAGTTGTTTAATAGACCGAGAAGTTACAACCTGAAACTGAATCCTGCAAAATGTGCATTTGGGGTTCCTGCAAAAAAACTACTTGGATTTATTGTGAGTCGCCAAGTGATAGAAGTGGATCCATCAAAGGTCAAAACTATCCAAGAATTGCCACCACCAAATAACAAGAAAGAAGTAATGAGTTTCTTGGAGAGACTTAACTATATCAGTCGGTTCATAGCACAATCTACCGTCATCTGTGAGCTAATCATCAAGGTGTTGAAGAAGGACACCGCTACAACTGATGATTGCCAAAAGACCTTTGACATGATCAAAAAGTACTTGTCAACGCTGCCAATTTTGGTCCTGCCCGAGCCATGTAGACCCCTATTACTCTACCTTACGGTATTGCACGAAGCGTTTGGTTGTTTTCTGGGATAGCATGACGAAACGGGGAGAAAAGAGCAGGCCATCTATTATCTCAGCAAGAAGTTCCTCCCGTACGAAGCCCGATATTCTCTATTGGAATGCATATGTTCTTCTTTGACTTGGGTAGCTTAGGCGTTGAGGCACTATTTCTGTGCCTATACGACGTATCTCATATCAAGGATGGATCCATTGAAGTAAATCTTTAGCAGCCCATGCCCACTGGCAAGCTTGCCAAGTGGCAAATCCTGCTGAGTGAATTCGACATTATCTATGTGACCCAGAAAGCAGTCAAGGGACAGGCACTAGCGAATCATCTCGCCGAAAACCCTGTGGATGGAGAATACGAGCCCTAAAGATGTATTTTTTGGACGAAGAGGTATCATTCATAGGAGAATACATTCTAGAGTCATATGATCGTTGGAGGATGTTTTTAGATAGAGCAACAAATTTCAAAGGAGTTGGCATAGGACCAGTCCTAGTATCAGAAACTGGCAAGCATTATCCGGTATCCACCAAGCTTAAGTTCTCATGCACTAAAAATATGGCCGAGTATGAAGCCTACATCTTAGGGCTCAAGATGGCCATTGACATGAACATCCAAATGTTGTTAGTGATTGGAGATTCAGACTTGCTTATACATCAGGTCCAAGAAGAATGGGCGATCAAGAAATCCAAGATACTCCCTTATTTGTACCATGTACTGGAGTTGAGAAAGAGGTTCACAAAGACAGAGTTCCAGTATGTTCTCAGAGTCTAGAATGAGTTTGACAATGCATTGGCTACCCTGGCTCTATGATACAACATCCAGATAAGAATTGCATTGATCCTACTCCCGTGAAGATCTACGGTCAGCTAGCTTATTGTGCTCATGTCGAAGAAGAAGCAGAAGGAAAACCTTGATTTCATGATATCAAGGAATATTTGGCAAAAGGAGAATATCTCAAGCCCGCAAATGCTACTCAGAAGCGCATACTTCGGAGACTGTCTAACAATTTTCATTCACAATAGAGGAATTCTATATAGGAGGACCCCAGATTTAGGATTACTAAGGTGTGTCGACTCAAAAGAACCATCCAGATTACTAGAAGAAATCTATGTCGGTACCTGTGGACCACATATGAACAACTTTGTCTTAGCCAAGAAGATACTCCGTGCTAATTACTTTTGGATGACCAAGAAACAGATTGCATCTAGTATGTACGAAAATGCCACCGCTGTCAGATATATGCAGATATGATAAAAGTACCTCCAAATGAGCTTAATGTAACAAGCTCACCATGGTCGTTCGTCTCTTGGGGAATGGATGTCATTAGACCAATCAAACCGGCCGCTTCCAACGGGAACAGGTTCATCCTAGTAGCAATCGACTATTTCACCGAATGGGTAGAAGCAGCATCTTACAAAGTAGTGACTAAGAAATTCATGGCGGACTTTGTTCGCGACCACATTGCTTGCCGATTCGGGATTCCAGAGTAAATCGTTACTAATAATGGCTCCAAACCTCAACAGTAACTTGATGAAAGCTATATGTGAAACTTTCAAGATCAAACACTAGAATTCCACAGCTTAGAAGCCCCAAATTAATGGAGATGTAGAAGCCGCCAATAAGAATATCAAGAAGATACTAAGGAAGATGATAGAAAAGACTAAACAATGGCATGAGAAGTTATCATTTGCTTTATTGGGGTACCTCACCACACTCCGCACATCACTGGGGCAACTCCCTACATGCTAGTTTACGGTACAGAAGCGGTCATTCCCGCCGAGGTAGAAATTCCCTCCCTATGGATCATATAGGAAGTAAAACTCGACGATGCAGAGTGGGTGAGGAGTCGTTACAAGCAGTTGGCTCTTATAGATGGGAAAAGAATGAATGCAATTTGCCATGGTGAGATTTATCAGAATATAATGTCCAGAGCTTTTAACAAGAGAGTCAAACCAAGATGGTTCACACCGGGGCAACTGGTGTTAAAGAAATTTTTTTGCATCAAGATGAAGCCAAAGGGAAGTTCTCTCCCAACTGGAAAGGCCCATACATGGCTCAATCAAGGAGCTGAAACCACTGACTTTTGGCAGTTTTCTGCCTCAGAAACTTCAATCGATGACCCATGCAGAGACAGTTACTAGCGAGATACCAATGACGGAGACTGAAGCAGTATCACCTATTGCTGTAAAGCGCTTACAATTCACTAATCTCGTTGCTGAGGAGAAATCAAAGGAGTTGCATGCGGAGAAACCAAAGCTCGTTGCTGAGGAGGTATCAAAGGAGATGCATGTGGAGAAGCCAACAATTGCGGATGTGGTGAGAGGTAATCGCAACATTCAAATGGGCAAGTAACTTTCATTTGTTCCTCCTGTTGAACGAGATGGAAAAAAAGTTGTTAAAATCGGTGTTGAAGATTTACAGCCACAAATGGATTATTGGCAAAATGCATTGATTGGGTTCGTAATTGGAGATCGACCTAATGAGCAATCTATGGAGAATTTTGTCATTCATGTGTGGAATTTTGTTACCAAACCTCAGGTATTAATTCATGCTGATGGTTACTGTATTTTTAGATTCAGTAACTCTGAGGATAAGGATTTGGTCATGCAGTCAGGGCCCTATTCATTTAGAAATAGGCCAATGGTTTTACGACCATGGGAAATTGATTTCAATTTTCAGAGTGATGTGCTTAGTACTGTGCCTATTTGGATTCAATTCCCAGGGCTCCCTGTTGGGTACTGGTCTGCTGAAGTACTTAGTAAATTGGCTAGTGCTATTGGAAGACCTATGTATACTGACAAATTTACTGCTCAGTATGAGAAAATTTCATTTGCTAGAGTCCTTATTGAAGTGGATGCTGCCTACAATCTCCCGGATCAATTGGAAATTGATACTCCTTATGGACCTAAAATTCAGACAATTGAATATGACTGGAAACCTTCCTTTTGTAATCACTGTCTCAAATTTGGGCATGATACAATTGAGTGCTGGTATGATACCCAATCAATGCAGAATAAGGAGACTCAGGTCAAGCCTAAAAGACAAAGAGGAAAAAGGAATCAGCAGGGGAAGCAAACCAAAACTGAATGGATTGTTAAACAGGCTGTTGTTGAGCAATCTGATCTTGTGGAGCCTATTAACACTGCAGAGGTACAGCTAATACAGGAATCTCATATGATGATTGACACTCTCTCAAGTATGGCTCAGCAAAATACTCATACTGGATCTGATGCTATGGTCAGTTCAGAAGGTACAATCACTAATATTGATGCTGCTACTGAGAATAGTGAACAGCAGATTGTGCATGGTAATAAAGGTAAAGCTATCATGAATGAGATTGGAAGTAGAGGCTACAAAATTGATCCTGGTCCATCCTGTAGGGGAGAATCTTATTCCAAATGATCATAGTAACTTGGAATATATGGGGGCTTAATCAACCTCATAAGCAAAAGGAGTTGAAAAACATCTTAGCTATTAATAAAGTAGATGTCATAGGAATTCTTGAAACCAGGGTTAAGGAGCCTAAATCAAGGAAAATATTGGGAAAGATTGCAATGAACTGGATGGTACAGTGTAATTACTTACATGCTACTAATGGAAGAATATGGTTGATTTGGAAGCCTCATATCCAACTTCATATACTAGCTATGTCTGCTCAGCTTATTCATTGCTGGTTGGAAGATACTAGGAGCCAGATTAATCTTCATTTAACTGTCATATATGGCCATAATACTGCCTTACTTAAGAAACAGTTATGGAGTGACCTTAGATCAATCCAGATCCCTAATCAATCTGCTTGGCTGATTAGTAGTGACTTTAATAGTGTACTTAGTTCTGATGGCAGAATTGGATCTGTTGTAACTGATGCTGAAGTTAAGGATTTCAAAGAGGTTGTTTCTGACCTCCAGCTGACTGCCATCAGAGCTAAAGGGTGGCATTTCACATGGTCTAATAAGCAAGACACATCTACTAGAGTATACAGCAAAATTGATTGGGCACTGGGCAACTTTCAGTGGTTGCAGCAGTTTGGTCACTTGGAAGCAGACTACTTGAACCCTTCTATTTCTGATCACTCTCCTATTCTTATTAAATTTGGTGCACACAAGCCTCTGCATCCTAAACCTTTTCGATTGTACAATGTTGTTATGGAACATCCTCAATTTTTCAACATAGTCCAGCAGGTATGGCAGCAGGAGTATGTGGGCAAACCCATGCAGAAGATATGGCAGAAATTGAAGAGTCTAAAACAACAATTAAAGGAGATCACCTCTTACATGGCAGCTTACAAGCAGAATATTATTCAGGCCAGGGAACAGCTTGACATCATACAATATCAGTTGCAAAACAGCCCTTTCACACAGGAGCTTATCCAGAAGGAAAGGAAGACACTAGAGGAACTTGAGAGATGGAATAATATTGAAGAGAAAGTACTGAGGCAGAAGTCAAAAGCTACATGGATTGAATGTGGTAACTCAAATACTAAATACTTTCATGCTCAATGGAAGATTAGAACTAGACAAAACAGCATTAATTCCATTTATACAGAAAATGGAGTGAAACTAACAGATCCTGTCCTTGTGGAACAGGAATTCTTGAAGATATTCCACTCTTTAATGGGAGAATGTGCATCTGAACTTCCTTTGAACTCTCAGATTATGAAGGATGGCAAATGTCTTACTCTTGAGCAACAAAGACTTCTCATTAGAGAGGTAACCATGGAGGAAGTTACTGCAGCAATCAAGGATATGCCTACAGATAAGGCCCCAGGGGTTGATGGATTTCCAGTAGAGTTCTTTACAAAAAACTGGGAACTGGTTAAAGATGACATTCTTTCTGCTATTAAAGATTTCTTCTACACAGGTGACCTGCCCTATATGATCAATACAACAGCCATAGCTCTTGTTCCAAAAGTCAGATCACCCTCTACTGTTAAAGATTTCAGGCCTATTGCATGTTGCACTACATTATACAAAATTATCTCCAAAGTTCTTACTAGAAGGATGAAGGATGTCATTGGGGAGTTAGTGGGATCTGCTCAATCAGCTTTTATTGAGGGAAGATGTATTGTAGACAACATCCTGGTAAGTCATGAAATATTCAAGGGGTACTCAAGGAAAGGCATCTCACCTAGGTGTGTTCTTAAGGTTGATTTGTGAAAGGCTTATGATACCTTAGAATGGACCTTCTTGAAACAAATTCTCACTGACTTGGGTTTTCCAGCAAAGTTTACACATTGGATTATGGCTTGTGTTTCTTCTGTATCATACTCCTTAGTAATGAATGGTGGTTTAACCAAGCCATTCAATGCTAGGAGGGGTATTAGACAAGGTGATCCTATGTCACCTTATCTCTTTGTGTTGGCCATGGAATACTTGAACAGATTATTGCAGCAACTTCATAAGGATGGAAACTTCAATTTCCATCCCAGGTGCAGGAAGCTCAACATTTCTCATGTGTGTTTTGCTGATGACTTGCTTATGTTCTGCAGAGCTGATGAGATGTCTATTCAAATTCTGCATAACACCTTTGCCCAGTTCTCAGCAGCCTCTGGACTACAGGCAAATGTTAGCAAGAGTGCTATTTACTTGGCTGGGGTACATCAACATACTAGAGAGCAGTTACTTAATGTCCTGGGATTCTCTGAAGGACAACTGCCATTTAAATACTTAGGAATTCCTCTGGATTCTAAGAAACTAGCCATACATCATTATCTGCCCCTCATTGAGAGAATTACTGAAAAGATTACTTGTTGGTCAGCCAAGCTTCTCTCTTATGCAGGTAGGAACCAATTGATAAAGGCTGTGATCTTTGGCATCCAGTCTTATTGGGCTCAAATCTTTATTCTGCCTAAAAAAGTCCTAAAATTCATTGAAGCTATCTGTAGAACCTATCTTTGGACTGGTAAGGCAAGTATTTCAAGAAGAGCATTGGTGGCTTGGGATAAGGTATGCAAGCCAGTCTCTACTGGTGGGCTTAATCTCCTGGACTTGTCTATGTGGAACAAGGCTGCCATATCAAAGCTGCTGTGGGATTTGGCAAACAAAAAAGACTGCTTATGGGTTCGATGGGTTCATGCTTATTACATTAAGCAAGGTAACATCTCTTCTGTTAACATCCCTAAAACAGCATCTTGGGTGATCAGGAAAATATTGGAATGCAGAAGCTTTATCTTGGAATGTCCTCAGTTGCATGGTGATCTTACTGTTCGATTGAATAGCGTATGCAAGCTTAACAAATTTAGCATACAGAAACTTTATACATCATTGCTTCCCAGCTTTACAAAGGTTACATGGAAGAATTTGTTATTAATTGGTAATGTCCTTCCTAGACACAAGTTCACTGCCTGGCTTGCAGCTCATCATAGCCTTCCTACAGTGGATAGACTGCTGGTAATGGGTGTTCAAATCCCAGTGGACTGTATTTTTTGCAAGCTTCATGTGGAAGACTTTAACCATCTGTTCTTTGGTTGTCCTAGCACAAACAGTTTATGGAAAAGAATTTGCAATTGGTTGGGATATTCTCGAACTGTAGGATGCTGGGAATCTGAACTAAACTGGATATGTAGTATAGCCAAGAGCAGGCAATGGCACAAGGTGACAACAGCTGCTGCATTCATAACCACAATTGCACTCATCTGGAAAGTGAGGAACCAAATGCGATTTGATGGTGTCACATATGTGGAGGATTTGTTATGTCAAGAGATTGCCTTATTGATACATATGCGAGGCAGTAAACATAAGAAATGGCAAATTGGTCTTAGCAAGCTCAACTATTTTCCTTAGGCTATGATTTTACATACTATAGCACAGATTGTATATACATAGCAAATAGAGTAATGAGATTCTTGTATTAGCATAGTAGTTAGTCCAAAACTACTATCATGATAAAGCTTAATTTTACTGTAAAAAAAAGAGGGGATACGTAGTCAACCTTATGGGTTTGGTCACAATTCAGTAAAATTGTCATTTTCCCCGCAATTGGAAACTGGGCCAGAATTTTGAGGAGTACCCTCAAAATTCCGAAGTAATTTCAGTTGATCATCGCAAGCAACCATTAGAAGAAGTAGCCCAGTAAATTGGGGCACAATTTTGAGGAGGACCCTCAAAATTCTGAAGCGGGAGAAGTTGCAATGTCCTAAGCCGCGTCATAGTCGTCGGTTCATCTAAAAACTATTTCTCAAATACATACTCATGTCATATTTTTCACAAACTCATGCATGTCTGTTACCAAAATTCCTCTATTTAGCAACGCTACCCCCTATAATACATACTGCATCATCAGATCAGAACCAAACACGGCAAGCAAAGTAGGCATAGACATGAACTAACCTTTCCCCTTTACAAAACTCACGGTTTTTTTGCATGCAGGCACCCAAGTTGAAAAATCATAGACACTCATACTGTTCAGGAATACAACTCTCAGAATTGTCAAACCTATTCACAGTCACTATCCGCATAATCTCCGGCCTCCACAATAGCATAATCATCTATCAGCTATCAGCTAAGAATTTTCATTACAATTCGTCTTTCCTCTCTTGCATAAGGCTACTATTCTGCCTTCCGAGGTTAAGCTCTACCTCCATCTGCATTTTATGCATTGCATAAGGCTACCATTCGCCTTCCGAGGTTAAGCTCTACCTCCATCTGCATTATGCATTGCATAAGGCTACCATTCTGCCTTCCGAGGTTAAGTTATACCTCCATATGCATTTTTGTGCATTGTATACCATTTTGCCTTCCGAGGTTAAGCTCTACCCCTATCTACATTTGCTGCATTGCATAAGGCTACCATTCTACCTTCCGAGGTTAAGCTCTACCTCTATCTGCATTTTCTGCATTGCATAAGGCTACTATTCTGTCTTCCGAGGCTAAGCTCTACCTCCATCTGCATTTTCTGCATTGCATAAGGCTACCATTCTGCCTTTCGAGGTTAAGCTCAACCTCCATATGCATTTTTTGCATTGCATAAGGCAACCATTTTGTCTTTCGAGACTAAGCCATGTCTCCACCTGCATGGATGAAGTATCGCCACTTTATTTTCCACCTGCATGGCTGAAGTATTGCCACTTTATTTTCCACCTGCATAGCTGAAGTATTGCCACTTTATTTTGCATCTGCATGGCTGAAATATGCCACTTTATTTTGCATCTGCATGGCTGAAATATCGCCACTTTATTTTTCACTTGCATGGATGAAATATCGCCACTTTATTTTGCATCTGCATAGCTGAAAGATCGCCACCTCATTGCATTGGCTGAAAGATCGCCACCTCATTGCATTGGCTAAAAGATTGCCACCTCATTGCATGGGTGAAAGATCGCCACCTTATTGCAAGGCTGGAAGATCGCCACATCATTTACTTCTTGCATGATTGAAACATTGCCACCTTTATTTATGTCTTGCATCGGCTGAAATACATCCACCTTTATTTGTCTTGCATCGGCTGAAAGATCGCCACCTTTATATACAGTTTCATGGGCTGAAAGATCTCCACCTATTATATTTCATTGACTGAAAAATCACCAAATTGTCCAAGTGCGTCATTGTTCGGAGGCACCATCTTCATAGCCCGAGAACGCCATGCCATGGCCTGAGGACCCCTTTTAGCTCTTGCATATCATTATTCAAAGGAATCATCGCTTGGAGGAATCATTCTCATAGCCTGAGAGCATCATTTCATGGCCTGCAGATCCTTTATTATACGCTTCATGGCCTAGGACATCATGGTCTGAGGACGCCATCCTAACTATTCAAAGGCAGCATTCATGGTCCGACGGGAACTTGCATCATGTTTAAATTTATGCACAATATATGCGCGTATTGCTTATCTCTAGGTAAACCACTGAGCAATCCATCTCAGCAGGAGCGATCCCGCTTCGGTTTCTGCAGCCCTATTAGACTCTCAACCACCCGTCCCAACCTGAACATCGCGTCCGTTCTTGAAAGCAGCATACTCCATCGATGGATCTTAAAATACATATAGCATGTTTCCTATAAAACCAGGAGTATGTAGGCAGTTCAAGAAACAGAGCGATCAATCTCTTCAACCCACTTGACTCGGTCAAAATTGGTCATCATATCTTTACCGTACAACTCTTTCATCCTTCTCGGGCAAAGAGGGGCAGCTGTTGATACCCAATTTTTTCCTATGTCTTTTTACATGTAAATACTTTCAAAATAGCATATATAAGTATGCCCAAGTATTTTAGCATCTTTTTCGTAATTTTTAAAGGATTTTCAAATCAATTTATTGTAAATTTTAGCAGTACAAAAACCAATAATTATTGTCAAAATTATCAGTTTTGGTGAATAATTTATTTTATCCCATATTTATACCAAAATATAGCTAAGAAATTTTTTATATATTTATTAAAATACATTTAATATTTTAAAATTTAAATTGCATATAATTGCAATTTTAGCCTATTTTAAGAATTAATAGCATTTTATAATTATAAAATTGGTTCTAATATTTTAGATAATATTTATATATTATTAAGTGACTCAATACCTTTAATTTATTTTTGAAGTCATTTTTACTATTTTTATAAAATAAAAAGAGAAAAACTAGCTATTTAAAATCTAGCCTCATTTGCATTTCAATTATAGCCAAATTGATCCCCTATTTAACCCAATTTCGAACCCAATTTCAGACCATCCCAATTCCATTTAACCCAACCCTTAACCTGTTTTAAGTCAGCCGACCCAAGCCCTTTTGATCTTGTCCATTGATCTCTGAGATCAACGACCCCTATCCACTCTTCCAATATTAAACCCAAACGACTACCCTAATTCGTTCATTTCCCATCTCTCAGCCGCCTCCAAAAACCCCCTCTCTCAAACTCTCTCGAAGGTTCTTGAAACCCTAGCATTGTCACACCTCTTTTTTCCCCCAAACAACCCTGTTACGAGGTTGAGTTAGAAGAGTTTTTCCAATTAAAGTGACATTTTGAAAAGGGATTATTTATTATTTAGAGTCGCCACTTGAAATTGAGTTTTGGTGTTCCAAGTCACCTTTTATTTGAATTCCTTTTCAAAAGGAAGGTTTGACTCTTAATTTATGGTCTGTGAAAACAGAAGACTGAGTAAGAAATTATGTTGACCAAGGGGAAGTATAAGGCACCACTCGAGTCCCGTGGTTCTAGCACGATCGCTTCTATTGATTAATGTAAGGCTTAAATCAATTTTTAGTTATTCTTGTATTTTACTGATTATGACTTATTTATTACCGCTTCATTTAATTTATTATATTTTTTATTAATTATTTCGACCAAGATGTGGTACGCACACAAGGTACTTCCTTGAAATTAAATATTAAACCAAGGTACGGAATGTACACATGGTTATGACATAATTATTTTAAATTAAAAAAGTATCAAGACGCGAAATGCGCACATGATCCTTTTATTATTTAAGCTTATCAATCCAAGGTTCGGGTATGAACACATGGGCTAGTATTTTAAAGTGCATCTAAAAAATCTAGCATTTTTAGAGTATTCTATTTATTTATCTATTTAATTATTGTTATTTTTAACTGTTATAATAAATCTTAAGGTTTTAAAGTAAAAACAATAACTAAGAGATGATCATTGGCCTAGAAGATACAACTAAATTAACGAGGCTTTCTATTGATGCGTTATAATTCAAAAAAACCTATATAATATTAGATTTATCATTATCTGGAGACATTTATACAAAAACAAATATGCAAAATCCAACCTTATTTATCAATAGAGCTTAATATAAAATAATAATCTTAATTAACTATCATATTGTTCTGTGTGACTAACTTGTCGTAATTTGATATAAACATTTATATGAACATGAATTTAATTTAACTATTAAAGAACTAAAATTTCAGTAACTTAAATAATAAACTAACACGTGTTCCAACAAAATTTGTCAATCACGTTATTTTTTTATACCAAAAATACAAATAAAACTCCTAAGAAAAATAAACAAAACTATAATGAAGTAAAAAAAAATTCTTAGGCTCTCCTCCTAATTCATGAATTAGTATGAAAGATGCTCACCCGTATTATATATTACATATAAAGAAAGATAACAAATATATATACATATATATATATATATATATATATATATATATATGTATATTTATATATATATTTATATATATTTAAATTTGAATTTTAATATTTTTTTCAGAATTTTGTTAAAAGTATATATATATATATATATATATATATATATATATATATATATATATATATATATATATATATATGCTTTTAACAAAATTCTGAAAAAAGAAAAATTAAATTCAAATTTTGCGAAGACATAGATCTCATATATCATGTTTAAACTGTACCCAAAGATTGACTGTTACCTTTTGTAAGGTTTCACCACAAAAAAATATCTACAGCTTTCTAAAGTTGCAATACTAACCTTTTTAGAACCACGAACAAAATCCCAAACTCTTGTTTCCTTTCTTTCTCTCACGTTTTTTTTTTCTCTTTCTGTTTTTCTCATTTTTCTCTTTCAGTTTTACTTCTCTTTGCTTCTTTGTTTTGTTCGTTTCTTTCTTTCTTTTCTTCTTCTTCTTTTTTTATGCTTTGTTCTTTCTTTTATAATAGGAATGTAGGGGTAGGTAAAAGAGTTAGAGTTAGAGTTGAAGTGGGAGAAAGAAGTTGAGAAGATCATGATAAGTGGTTAGGATAATTTTTATTTGAATCTTTTAAGATTTATTCCTTTTTATTATTATTATTATTATTATTATTATTATTACTACTACTTATTATTATTGTTGTTATTATTGTTATTATTTATTATTATTTAACTTTTACTTATTCTTTATTAATGAAGAAATTATAAAGTAAAATGTATAGTCAGAAATATTAGTTAGCTATCTTATATTTAAATATTTATATACATAAGAAAATTAACTATTTACATTGTAGTTTATATTATGCTAAGAAAAATGCTATAGCTTACATTTAAATTCTAATTAGATTTTTTTTAAATTTCTTTAATTTAAAACTAGGAGTAAAACTTATACTCTAAGAATGTGAATATAGTTAGTATATATATATATATGTATATATATATATATATATATATATATATATATATATATATATATATATATATATATATATATATATATATATATATATATATATATATATATATATATATATATATATATATATATATATATATATATATTCAAAATAAAACCTACAAAGAGTAAGATAAAAGTTTTAAAAATATTAAGATTAATCGTAAAAGAAATATTTACACTAAACTAGTATAAAATTTGGGTGTGGTCAAAATTTAGGTGTTCACAGCATACCCCTCTTTGCTTGGAAACATGAAGAGTTTTCAGGCAAAGAAAAATGAACAAGGTGACTGATTTTTGACCTCACTATCATTTGAAAAGGAAAACAAGATAGAAGAAAAAGATGCGATCGAGCCTTGGTTTTAGGCAGCCTACATATCCCGGGCTATAAGGGAATCATGTCACGTGTAGTTCAAGTAGAAAGGAGAGTGATGGAGCATACTTAGGTGAAGAGTCCACTGAGGTTCCGTCGAGGTTCCGATCCGCGGTTCCTACTATTACATCAAAATGAAAAGAAGATTACATACTTTTGAAATCTAAGAGTTACAAATTTTCTATCTAAATGCCATCTGGAGTCTTGTCCTGATTCTTGATTTGCTTCTCCTAGTGACTTTGGATTGAAACTTGATGCTCTCGATGCAACAGACTATGAAATATTCTTTCATGTTTGTTTCTTGATCCGACGATGGGAAGAAAGATCTTGACCATATGTCTCCGCATGCATTATGCCAAAGCTAGTTGCGGCTGGTATTGAGATCAAAGGTTCCACTTTCTCTTGAAAGAACTAAAATATTATTTTTTTCACATCAAACCCATGCTTTGCTGAAAAACCTACAAGCTAACACAAACAAACAAAACCAACAAAACTTTTCTGCCCCAGTTTGCACTAGGAAATTTTTATGACTTATTGAAAAAGCATTGAAATATCATTGCTATTGCACAATAAAGAATTGAAAAAGAATGCCTGCACCCAAGTTCCTCTCTATGTGCTTTGAGTTGAAGTTCAAGACATGGCAACATGCAAGTTGTTGCTCATGTGTGGACTTGATCCCTTATGAGGATCCTGACTCCCAAACAATATGGCCTAACAGGCGGGTGGGGTGTGCTAGCACTTCAATTGCTAGGTATGACCATTAGCCTGTATTTGCTTCCTCTCAGAGTCCCTCTCTTCACGTACACTCTCTCTTAGCTTTTATGTTTTTCCCCCACCCCTCCATCATGTGAGCCATGCTTTGGGACCTTGAGTTCCCTCTGAACTTGGACACTTGAGGGATGGCTCTTCCACATTGCACTATGATTCAACTTAGCAATATATTTGGGTGTGAGAACTGCCCGGAGTCCATTTGAGACTCTTAGGGAACTCTGGCACATCGCAAATAAGAGAAAGTCTTTGGAATCTGATCTTTGGAGATTGGTTTACTTCATGCTTCAGACAAGAAGTCTGAATCAGGCTCTCCTTGGTTGTAATTTTAGTTCATTGATGTAATTTTACTTTTCTTATTCATCATGGGCTGTAATAATAAGTTGTAATAACTATTGGGGCTGTTAGTGAAAATGGGAGGGTCAATCATCCATGCAAAAAGGTATATGTCATGTTCATATGGAATATTTACACTTCTACACTCATTTATCCTCATTTCAACTTGCACTTTGCATCTCATATAGGGACCATGTCTATAGGCTTCTGCACTTTTGCATCTCATATAAAGAGCATGTCCATAGGTTTCTGTACTTCTACATTGTATAAAGACCATGTCTATAAGTCATTTCTTAAATGTTGCATATCATATAGATAATATGCCTATAGGACTTCCTGAATTTTGCATCTGCATCTATCACTAGGAAAACCTGTTCATAGGTTTAAATAACAAACAACATTCTAGATAACATGCCCATAGTACTTTTGCACTCTTATTTCGACTATAAAAAAGAGTTTAAAATCAACAATGCCTAGAAAGCGTGCCTATACGAGCAACCAACGAAAACAGAATTGTTCATTCGCTTATTAGTCTAGAATCAGTTGCAGCAATGCTCAACATCTGCAGAATTTATAATTCTGTAATTAATAAGTCCTCTTATTTAAAATCAGTATATGTCTTTTCTGAGCTAATAGATATCATGCCCATAGGTAGGCAAGGCCATAAGGTAACTTGTAAATTGAATCAGATTCTTAGTGACAACCAGCAACCATGCCTAATTCGGATTTCTTATCTGAAATATGTAATAGATCAGTCAGCCACAACTCATAAGTTTAATCAGACCCTAATTAGTACGTGTAAGACATGCTAAATTATATGTTTCTCTTTGTTATAAGGAGGTTTGTTTGAGCCTTTCTATCTGCTATATGCTTCTCCCCCATATTTGTTACATACGTGTTTGATTGTCACATTAGAATTTTATTCTTCAAAACTATAAAACCTCACACCTCTACCCTTTAGGATTAGTAGTCCCAAATAACTCCGGGACTGATAGTATGGGGACGGGTAATAGCATGCAATAAGTAAAATGAGACCATTCCGCGTTTAATACCTTAATGGGTTGGAAAAGTGTAGATATGGATATGATGACCACGCGATAACACCACGTTTATAAACGGTTACCAGGTGTTGTGTGGGGTGATCCATATTATTTATAAACCTAGAACCCCCCCCCCCCTCCCCTACCTTTACTTGTTTGTTTTATTCAGAATTTCAAAACTGTTTTTTCTCAAATTTCAGCTTCTTTGATTGCTTTTAACTTCAAGTACTTGCAGCAATTATGTAAAATTTCTTTCTTTTTACCCGTTTATTCTGAGTTTCAAAATTGCTTTATTCTCAAATTTTATCTTCTTTATCTTCGTTTTAACTTTAAATAACTTGCAATAATTATGTGAATACCCCCTCATATTTGTAACTTTTACTTGTCCACTTGTTTTTTGCACTTAAACTCACAATTATAGTATGGCCGGGAACCACACTAGTGGATCTTGAGGGGTGCCTAACACCTTCCCCTCGGAATAATTTCAAGCACTTACCCAATCTCTGATTTTCTAGATCAAAGTTCTTCTTAGTGTCCTAATGTACTTAATCATTAGGTGGCGACTCTTCAAACTCAATTTCCAAAAGGAAACGAGTTGTCCTCCCAAATGTCATAAACCTGATTTCGCAAGAAAAAAGGAGCATTGACACCTGGATCTGCACATAAGGTGCAGGGGGTAACGTGAGTACACCAACTCAGTAAGTAATAAGTCCAAACTATGGACTGACAGGTACTGATGAAACAAACCTCAACAGGTAATACAATTAAACTGTACAGGAAAGTAGACATGCTTGCAGTTCCGATAAAAACTCAGCAGTAAATAAATACAGTCTGAACAGTATGGAGTATAATACTGAGGAATCTCTAAGTATCAATGCACAGATTGCATGATCAATGTTCCGTATACCTTCACTCGCAAGTGCTCAACCACTCGATACTGTATATGGCCATCCGGCCCAGGGAGGATCCATCCCAGAATATATATACATCACTGACCATTGTTATCCAGTACCAATGAAAGCCATTCCAGCCCCATACTACGAACAAGATCCGTGTACAGGGAAGATCCATCCCTTAATATCATCAACTGCGCTCACTAGGGGTGTAAAGACTTTGGAGGGGCTCCTTTCAGACCAAGCACTATAATAATCCAACAAAGGCATAATCAATATCTCGCTACAACATGCAGCCCTATCCCATACTATCACTCAATGTCAAGATCTCGACCTCACTCAATCATCACTCTCCAGTCTCATACACACAAGCTCAAAATGTCACGATACTAGCCAGAACAATGATATGATCTGTCAATTAACAATAATTGACACTAATGCATGATATAATATGCATGAACAGGACTGAGTACAGAATATTAATGAAGATAATGATATGATAGGAAGAAATGACCTCTTGGGTCTCAAAAGTATTGGCGTGAAGCCTTAATATGATAACTAGCATGATTTACAACTCATTAACTTAATTACATAATTACTGTACAAGTATCAGCAAGAAAGAGTCACTAAACGGTGCCATGGAATGATCCAGGCCACAATTCTCACAATTCACGCCCACACGCTCGTCACTTGGCATTTACGTCATCTCAATAGTAATCATAGAACACACAGTTCAGGGTTTCGAACCCTCAAAACCAAGTTTGGAAGAATTACTTACCTCAAATCAATACAAACTCTAGCTCATGACGCCCTTGCCTCTCTATTCGGCCTCCAAATGCTCCGAACCTAACCAAAACTTATATTACTAATACACGCTAAAGGAACAAAGTCCAAGCGAAAATAATTAAATTAACTCAAAAATTCCAAAATTGGCCAAAACTAACCCCTGGGCCCACGTCTTGGAATTTGATAAAATTACAGCACAAGAATCCTTATTCTCCCACGAGTCTATACATGCCAAGAACATCAAAATCGGACGACCAATAGCCCCTCAAATCCGCAATGAAAACTCTCTAATTTCAAGCTCTAATCTCCCAGTTTCTTCTCTAATTTCTCCATTAATTTCATGATTATACCATGGAATAATTGCTAAAAACATAAGATACAAGGTCCAAGTAGCTTACCTCACTGAAAAGACTTAAATTCCTCCTTGAAATCGAAATCCCCAAGCTCTAACTCGGCCAAAAATGGTGGATGAAGAATTAAATTCGCGAAGTGGGGTTTATATAGCTTCTGCACAGCGACTTTCGCATATGCGGTCCACTTCCCACATCTGCGGACAACTTTTTCGCTCCATCCAACTGCTTCTAAGGTTTTCACTTGGTTCCCTTTAACCGCATATGCGACTTCCTACCCGCACTTCCGTTACGCATGTGCGTTACTTCTTCCACACCTATGGATCGTGGCCGTCTCACTTGTGGCTGCATCTGCGGATGATTCCTCACTTCTACGTATGTCGCTTATGCGATCACCTTTTCGTTTATCCGGCCCCCAATCCGCATGTGCGGCTATGACAGAACACAACAACTGAAGCTTCTCATTTTTAATACCAAACTTTATGACAACCTTCCGAATTCTTCCCGAGGCCCCCAGGACCTCAACCAAAATTACGAACAAGTCACATATCATCATTAAAACTCATACCAACCCTCGAAACACTCAAAACTATGCTGAAATACCAAATTACTCTCAGATTCAAGCCTAAGGATTCTAAAACTTCTGAATTCTGCCATCGATAAAAAAATCTATCAAACGTCATCTGAATGACCTGAAATTTTGCACACACTTCTCAAATGACACAACGGACCTACTCTAATTTCAAGAATTTCAATCTGATTTCAATATCAAAATTTTTACTACCAACCGGAAAACGTCAAAACTGCAATTTTGCCAATTCAAGCCTAAATTTACCACGGACCTCCAAAATACATTCTGATCTTGCTCCTAAGTCCCAAATCATCTAACAAATCTATCTGAACCATAAACCCAAATTCTGAGATCATCTACTCATAAGTCAACTTTCGGTTGACTTTATAACTAAAGTTTCCCAAAAAGAGACTAAGTGTTTCATTTCTCTACAAAAACCATTCTGAACCCAAACCAACCAGCCGGATACGATATAATGTAGCTGGACTACACCTAAAGAAGTAGAAATGAAGAAAATGGAGCGATAACTCAAGAAACGACCGGCCGGATCGTTACAAAAACTAAGCCTAAAACTACGCATAAAAAATATGAATCGAACCTATAATTTTGACCAGAAGAGTAATAAAACGAGTACCAAAAAACCTTTTGTGCTATGAACTAAGGCTACGGGTCAGTCCACACCCTTGATTACATAAAAGATAAATGTGTTTGGTCTCACTTGGAGTCTGTGTATGCATAACTATTGACCAACCTTGCATTTAGTAAATGTTTTTTCCCTTTAATAAATAGAAAAATAGCGTAACTAAATCCCCTAATTTAAGGTACTAGTAGTAGATTGTATTTTTTTGTATCTATCTGTGTATGTGTGTATGTGCATATATATATATATATATATATATATATATATAAAGAGAGAGAGAGAGGTGAGGAGGAAAAAAGTACAACTAAATCCCCTAATTTAAGAAACTAATAATAGAACATGTACAATTTGAAAGTAATCATTTTTCAGGGAGGATAATACACAAAATTAGGTAATTTTGGTAAATCAGTTTCAAATATTGTATAGGAAGAAAAAAATCTCAAGATTCAAACTTCAGCCTTTGTCAAGTATTCCAACATTTTGGTGGATAGGGTTTCTTATACATACCATGT
This sequence comes from Nicotiana benthamiana, assembly GCA_034376525.1. Lineage (NCBI taxonomy): Eukaryota > Viridiplantae > Streptophyta > Magnoliopsida > Solanales > Solanaceae > Nicotiana > Nicotiana benthamiana. Next base: position 74,232,831 of record CM067332.1, read on the forward strand.
CAAAATTGGGGGAGAAATTAAAAAATAGCCAGATTTACAAGTGGTCATTCAAAAATAGCTACAGTTTTAAAAGTAATCGAAATTTAACAACCTTTTATGTAAAGATAAATCTGAACAAAAATACTGTTTAAAATCCGAAAAATACTCCAGTATAATATACCGAAGTTCTTGTATAATATACTGATCCAGCATAATATATTGAATATTAGCGCATCGCTGCTCCAATATCCAATATATTATACTGAAACTTTTCGCGTATTGGAGTTCCAGCATAATATGCCAGAAGTTCATATACAAATGCACCAATCTCCAATATATTATGCTTGAACTTTCTGTGTTACAGTAAAATAGTGGTTATTTTTTTAATAACTTTGCAAACGCTGTCTATTTTTGAATGATCACTCCGAAACTAACTAGCCCGTGCTATTTTTACCAAAATTGGACGACCTTTTCTTTGGATGGATTTATTATTGGACTGGGCTATTTGTATATTTTGGTTGAGCCATCTCTTATGATATCCAATGAAGAATCCATATATGGTCAATTGGGTATTTGAGACTAATTCATTGTATTTGAGATAAAAATTGTACGGAACGTCCTATTTGATCGTCCACATTTAGTTTATACCCATTTTTTTTAAAAATTTTAACTTGTACTTACTTTTTAAACAACTTCAAGCCTCTTTCTACTCTTCCTTCTTCTCCTCCTCCTCCTCCTCCTCTTCCTCCTCCTCCTCCTCCTCCTTCTTCTCCTGCTTCTTCTTCTCCTTCTCCTTCTCCTTCTCCTTCTCCTTCTCCTTCTGCTTCTTCTTCTTCTTCTTCTTCTTCTTCTTTTTCTTCTTCTTCGTCTTCTTCTTCTTCGACGACTTTGAGTAACAATGATTTTATATGGTAGTTGTGAATATATTTTAATGTAGTCTATGATATTTTTTAAAAAAAAATTAGTTGCAAATGTCAATATTTTACCTTTTACAAAAAGAGTTGGTTTTTCTTCTTTTTATAGTAAACATTGTATATAGTTAGGTAGCTAGGTGAATAAGTGTTGGTGCAAACATTCCATTGAATCTAGAGTGCTTAATGTGAGTAATAAAAAATGATCGCTCTTTTATGACTAATAAAAAGTTGTTGTTCTTTTCTTGCAAACTTGTAATAAAAGTACAATGCTAATTTGAAATATAATATTTCTTTAAGTACGAGATATATGTTGATATAGTGTAAACATTCTTATCGTGCCCGCTCCTGGACATAGCAATATCAAAGAAATAGCTTAAACTAGTTCAGTTGCTGCAATTTAATTTTATAAGAGCTCCGAAGAATGTTGAAGTTCAGTAAATACAAAACAAACTTCAGCTCTTAAAATATTGAAGTTCAGCAAATACAAAATAAATTTTAGCTCTTAAAATGCTGAAGTTTAGCAAATATAAAATAAACTTCAGCTCCTAGAATGCTGAAGTTCAACAATTACAAAATAAAAGCTTCAGCCAAAACATGTTATAATTTTATTGAACTAAAGATTTGCCATTGCACTATGAACTGAAGTTTGCGTGATTACATTTGCAAGTCGGGCCAAACTTCAAGCGAAAATATCTGAAAATTTTCTTTGATAAGGTTACACTTCAGGCAAAATATTTTTAAGTTCAAACTCCAAGCATAAATTTTTGTTACTTCTGACCCGTATGTATGAAGTTACCCAAAAAGCAAATATATTTACAATTTTCTTTTACTAAGTAAGTATAAATTAAAATATGATTCAAAAATTAAATATAAATGCAAATCCCCATATTTGAAGCTGGAAAAACAATAACTGATTCTAAACAAGTTAGGCTCGTACTCCTCAATATCTCATAAGATTGCGGTCATAACTTTAGATGCTCTTAAATATTCAATCGCGTCAACTTTAGCATATTTTTGTTCATTAGTTGATCCATGTTAGCTCGAGAGAAGCTATACATGAAGTTATGTATTGGGCTAAACTAGTCTAAATATATTTTTAATATTATATAATATTATTTTTTTTGGGGCAATTTCTTTTAAAAGGACTCACGCCATTAAGAGATTTCTACACTTTATGTGTAGGCTTCCAATCTTTCAGCTATTAAATATGGAACTTTATTCGCACACCCACAATTTTCCCTCTCAAACTAAGTTTTGCGTGACTCACTATCATGATTCACGGTTCTTCCCCTCGAACTAACTTGGGGTATTATCCTTAGCCGCGCCATAAATTATTTACATTTGGTAGCCGAAAAAGTGTATAAAATATATATAATTTTTAGCCGCGCCATAAATTATTTACATTTGGTAGCCGAAAAAGTGTATAAAATATATATAATTTTTATATCACAATATATATATATATATATATATATATATATATATATATATATATATATATATATATATATATATATATATATATATATCCCCTCCCCCTTCCCCCCTCCCCCCTCCCCCTCCCCCCAACACACACACACTTTTTTGGCTATTATTTTGAGAGCAACTATACATTGTCCTTTTTCCGACTTAATTCCATGTGATCCATTGCTACAATCCACATGTCAATATTCGAGATTTAGTGTGTGCTACCCACATTGTTAGAGTATTATGACAATTAAAGCCCACAATTAGCTCCTTTTTTGTGTGTGCATCGCCCCCGCACTATCACTTTGCCATCTCCATACTCGTCCTGTGCAAACCTGGGCTGTGATACTGCTTGTTATGCTAAACTAGCTCAAATATACTTTTAACATGGTGTGATTTATCCGCTTTGGACCAATCTCGCATGACTTTTTCCAAAATACCTTACACTATTAAATGTTCCCTGCACCTTATATGTAGGCTCCAAATCTTTTCGACTACCAATATAATACTTTGTTCGCGTACCCATAACATGAACGAACTAGAAATTAGTATAAAGCACAAGCTTAACGGGAAAAGTAGGGAGTAATAACACATTTAGTTTATCTTAGCTTGAATAAAACGTTAATTACTTGGTTTCAACAAGAGATGGATAATTTGCGCTTTTTAGGAGGATCTGTGACACATGACTTAAGCTAAGCTTAACATATTTGTACTTTAAAAACTAACAGTTTATAATGCCTTTTAGAGAAATTTTCATAAATTTTAGTGGTTTAGCTATCTATACTATTTGCTACGTTATGAATTGTAGATACATTTTCTGTTATTATAAGATGTATTAGATGTATTTAAACTACTGTATTCATAAATACAATAGCAAAAATAGGCGTGAATCATGAAAATCTAGATAACCAGTTGTTGTATTCAACTGTATTCATAGCGTGAAACATGAGATTACAGGTGGACATATTATTGTATTTGACTGTATTCACGACGTGAAATAGGGGATTAAATTATTTTTAACAGAAAGTGAATCAATTAACATAACATACTACTAATATAACTTAACAAACTCAATTGTAACACACAAATTTTGTATTTTCAGTTTTAGAAAAGATTCTCAACCGAAAAATATCTCAAAAACGTAGCAATCTTCAGAAAAATTATATAACACATCTGAATATATAAATTATATTAATTATAAAAAATAAATCAATACATTCCTGGCATAAAGCGAGACAATGAATACAATAAAATACATAGAATACAACGGGATATATTAAAATATAATAAAAAAGATAGTGAATACGGTAAAATACATGGAATGCAACGAGATACATTGAATTACAATGGAAAAAAGATAATGATACAATAAAATACATGAAAATGCAGCGTGATGTATTGAAAATACATCAAAACATATTAACAGAAAATCATGTTGCTCAGCCCCAAACTTCGTTATCATTCTTCAAAAACAAAACCTAATTTAAGGTGAATCCCCCGTCGAGCAAAAACCCTCAACTCTTTCGCCTTTCTCACTCTCTTTCTCTTCACCGAATATCCGTGTATATCATTAGAACAAATGAAAAGAATGGAAAAACCCTAGCACACAACTAGAAATTAGAGGGGCCGCATAGTATGGACAAAGTCATTCGCGTTTTTCACCGACACTACTAAAAACACATCTAATTTTTCCTGATTACCACAATCGTCACTTTAACTCATAAATTCAATAGTCAAAAAATTCCTCAGATTAGTAAAATTAAAAAAAAAAGGTTCCAAGCGAACAAAGAGGGGTTTTGGTGCAGAGAGGGAGATTAGATAGAGTAGACGATAAGGTTTTGCACAAAATTCGGGAAAAAGTTAGAGAAGTTTTCGTGGCAAAATCATTATTTGTGACTAATGGTAGGTGATGTGGATGCCAAAAATTTTGAGATATAGAATTGCGCTTTTTAGGAAATGGGAGAAGAAAATGGCATCTATCTATATAGAATAGGAGAAGCAAAACCACTACATTAAGACAAGTGTTTTAACCATAAAATTCCAAGTGGCTTTGTTAAGACAAAATAAACTACTTTTCTAACCAATTTTTTTTGAATTTTGAATTTTGAATTAATTGGTTACACTAATTAAATTAATAAATATAGAGATCTTATAATTATTTATAAAAAACGAAAATACAAAAAAATATTCTACTCATTCAAATTGGAGAGTAGTTTTAAGTTAGAGTTTTAAAATTATTTTACAATAAAAAAAAACTAAAAGTTAAAAACTAGCATTTCAAATCTATCTATCTATATAGAATAGGATAAGCAAAACCACTATATTAAGACAAATGTCTTGACCACAAAATGGCAAGTGGCTTTGTTAAGACAAAATAAACTACTTTTCTAACCACTTTTTTTGAATTTTTAATTTTTAATTAATTGGTTACAGTAATTGAATTAATAAATATAGATATTTTATAATTATTTATAAAAACCGAAAATACAAAAAATATTCTACTCATTCAAATTGGAGAGTAATTTTAAGTTGGAGTTTTAAAATTATTTTAGAATAAAAAAACTAAAAGTTAAAAACTAGCATTTCAAATCTATAGAATAGGAGAAGCAAAAGTACTACATTAAGACAAGTGTCTTAACCACAAAATGCCAAGTGGCTTTGTAAATACAAAATAAATTACTTTTCTAACTAATTATTTTTAAATTTTGAATTTTAAATTAATTGGTTACGCTAATAGAATTAATAAATATAGATATCTTATAATTATCTGTAAAAAAATAAAACACAAAATAATATTTTACCCATTCAAATTGGTGAAAGTAGTTTCAAGTTGAACTTTTTAAAAATTATTTAAAAATAAAAGGAAAAAAATAGCTATAAAAATGAAAAAACAAAAGAAAAACTAGCCAGAGAAATAGTTTCAAGTTGGAGTTTGAAAATAATTTAAAATAAAATTAAATAATAATGAATTACCATTTTAAAATTGGGAGTAGTTTCAAATTGGAGTTTTAAAAATTAAATATAAATAATTAATTACCGATTCGAATTTTGAAGTAGTTTCAAATTGGATTTTTAAAAATTATTTTAATAAAGAAAATCAAAAACTTTATGAGTAAAATTTAAATATTTTAATATGCTAATAAATATTTCTATTAAAAATGTAATAATATTAAATATTAGATGATGTAATAAAGAAAAATATATAACACAAAATTATTCAATACTCTCCCTATATAACTCCCGACAGTTTACTAGAGATTTTACTCATTAAAATTTAGGTAATATTATTAAGAAAAATAGAATATAAATTTCAAAAAAAATATTTAATTAGTAATAAATTATATATCTTCTTATATATTACAAAAAGAAAGTGAATACTAAACATTGGCTAATATAGTAAAGAACAATATGAACAAAACTTATTGGTTATTATTTTTAAATTTAAATATATATAAAAATAAAAATAATAAAAATAAAATAAAAACTAACATATATATATATATATATATATATGTATATATATATATATATACACACATATATTAACTGGTTATTTTATTTGAATTAATAAATACATATATATATATATATATATATATATATATATATATATATATATATATCTAATAATTAAATATAATTACAAACAAAAAATAAATATATAAAATAATAACTACCCGTTCAAATTAGGTGGGAGTAGTTTCAAGTTGGAGTGTATAAATTATCTTAAAATATAAAAGGAAAATAAACAGTTGTAAAAAATCTATCTATATAGAATAGGAGAAGCAAAACCATTACATTAAGACAAGTGTCTTAACCACAAAATGTCAAGTGGCTTTGCTAAGACAAAATAAACTACTTTTCTAACCAATTTGTTTTGAATTTTGAATTTTGAATTAATTGGTTACACTAATTGAATTAGAGTTTTAAAATTATTTTACAATAAAAAAAATTAAAAGTTCAAAACTAGCATTTCAAATCTATAAGAACAATAGAATAAAATTTTAAAAAAAATATCTTATCAATAATAAATTATATATCTTCTTATATATTACAAAAAGAAGGCGAATACTAAACATTGGCTAATTGTGATGACCCGACCCGTCGTATCTGGTATTTCATGCCCCGTTATCCCCGTTATATGTTTCCCCGTGTGCTATTATATGTGGCGGGTAAGTTTGAAGTGGTTTGGATTGAAATTGGATAGAAATGAGACAAATAGCCTCTTTAAAGAAGGCTTAAGTTGGAAAAGTCAACCGGATGTTGACTTATGATTTAGAGGGCTCGAAACGGATTCCGATGGTTCGACTAGTTTCGGGGGATAATTTGTGACTTGAGAGTGAAACCGGAAGTGAATTCGGAGGTCTGGTGTGGAAGTTAGCATATTTTGGCGAAGTTGGAATTTCGAAAAAATCTAGTTTATAGGTGAGAATTTGATCCGGGGTCGGAATGGGATTCCGAGAGTTGCATTAGCTTTGTTAGGTGAATTCGAGTATGTGTGCAAAATTTTAGGTCAATCGGACGTCGTTTGGTTGGGTTTTGGATCGAATGCGAAATTAGAAAGTTATAGTTTATCTTAGAAGGAAATTCAATGATTTTGGTATTTTTGATGTTAAAGATAAGAGTTTTTATGGCTCAAGAAAGATTGAATGGAGTAATAAGTCGTGTTGGTGATTTTGGTTGAGGTCCCGGGGGCCTCGGGGTGATTTCGGATGGTTTTGAAGTTGAAAAGTTTAGCAGATTTTAGGCTTCAGGTGTTGCAGACGGGTTGTTCTATGCGATCGCAGGTATGGAATTGCTATCGCATAGAAGGCCGGGCTGTGGGCTTGAGTTTGTTCAATGCGGTCGCAAGAAGGGCGATGCGATCGCATAGGTTGAGGTCATGGTTCTCTGCAATCGCAGAGGGGAGGCTGCGTTCGCGTAGGTATGGGCAGCGAAGGTATGCGATCGCAGGTAAGAGGTTGCGTTCGCATAGGTCAGCAGGGAGGCCTGGGAAGGATGCACTATGCGATCGCATGAGTTGTTACGCGATCTCATAGAGGAAGTCAGAGCTGGGCAGAGGGTTTTTAAAGTTATTTCATTCGCGAGTCTCTTCACTTTTTCCTCCATTTTTACAATATCTTGAGAGCTCATTGACGGATTTTGAAGGGGACTTCGACGGGAAGTGACGGGAGGTAAGTCCCTCGGCTTAGAAACATCATTTAATCAAGGTTTTAGCCCTTAAATTTCTGGAATCAAATCAAATTGGGGAAGAACTAGGGCTTGAAATTTCAAATGAAAATTTGGGATTTGGAGGAGCAATTGGACTCCGATTTTGATGAAATTTATATGTGCGGACTTGTGGCGAGCCGAGGATTCAAAAATTTTAAGTTTCGTAATTTTTTTAGAAGCAGGCCCGGAGCTCGAGTTTTGCTAGTTTCAAGATTTTGGCTATTTCTCGGTTGTTTTCGGTTGGGTATTGTCCCTTAGGCATTTTTGTGATGTATTTGCTCTGTTTTTGTTTAGATTTGACGCGCGAGGAGGCCGAATTGAGAGGCAAAGGCGTCGCGAGCTTGAGATTTCATCGGTTCGAGGTGAGTAATGCTAGTAAATGTTGTTCTGAGGGTTTGAAACCCCGGACTTTCACATCGTAACGCTATGTTGAGGCGTGACACACACTCCATGATAAGTGCGGGGTTGGATACTGTTGAGGGATTGTGACGTGGTCCATCCCGAGTGAGAATTATATTATATTGGCGTATGATACGCACACTGTGATGACTATTATTGGGCTTTATGCCGTGTTTGGGCCTAGTGCCGACCTGTGATAACCTTCGAGAGTTGGTATTACTGTATTAGCATGATTGCATATCATTTACCATCAGTCCATGGTTTTAAAACATTGTTTTCAAAACCCAGCCGTATTTCAAATGTTCAGAACTCATATGCTATCTTTTAAATGTATTTCGGCTCAGGATACTTGTTTATAACTGCCCATGGGGCTTATGATATATTTTCTGGACTGATTTTGGGTGGCTCGGGCTGCGCATCGTAGCGGTGATTAGAAACAGTGGTAACACGAACACTGTGTGATATGAGCGGTCAGGTAACATAGGTTGGCCTGGTTATTGATTTTCGCCACGAGATGGCTGGTTTGATTTTTCGCCACGAGATGGCTGGTTTAGTTATTCGCCACGAGATGTCTTGTTATTGCGCTTGGGCTGTAGGAGCCCTTCCGGAGTCTGTACATACCCCCAGTGAGTGTCGTCGACGATAAATGATATGGGTGGCTCGGACTGCACGCCGCAGTGGGCACTGGATTGTACCATCATATGCATTGCATTGTATCCCTACATTTGCATCACATATATATATATATATATATATATATATTGTTGTTTAGTTGTTCAGTTGCAGATACTGTTATACACTGTTTTATCTTACTTTGTGTCATAATTGGGTTTTCTTGCTTTCGGAGCTTTATTTACTGTTATTACTATCTAAGTTGGTAGACTCACCCCCTACTCCATGCACCTTGTGTGCAGATTCAGGTACTCCAGAGGATTTGCGCGTGCGGTTGCTGATTATTAGTATGACAAAGTATTGAGGTAGCTGCCAGCGTCCGCAAGACCCATGTCTCTGATCTTCTAGTTATTTTCTAGTTATTTTGACACTTGTATTTCCCTCATTCTGACATGTTTTCAGTATTTTTAGAGGCTCTAAAACTCATGACCCCAGGTCTTTGGGGAAGTTATGTTGTTCGCTGAGATTTTCGGGATACTTTTTATAACTAACAGTTTATTTTGGTTTCCTTCACTATTAATGGCTTAAAATAAATGGTTTATGAGCTCCAAGCTCAGGTTGAGAGCACATTCGGTCGGTTTTGCCTAGCCGTTGGGTTGGGCGCCATCACGACCGGGTTTGGGATCGTGACAAGTTGGTATCTGAGCCTAGGTTACTAGGCCTCACGAGTCATGAGCCGGTTTAGTAGATTCTTGTTTATGGGTATGTCGTGCACCGCACTTATAAGTAGGAGGCTACATAACCTTTAGGAAACACTCCACTTTCTTGAATCTTATCGTGCATCCTTGATTCAGTTTGAAAGAGTAACCCTTGAAACTTCTTCCTCACGTTGTATGCGTCCGAGAGCGTCCAGTATTATATATGCCTTGATGGCTGGTGATTCCCCTATCGAGGGGCGAATTATGATTCCTATGAGTTGATGTTGGGCCAGTCTAGAGGACTTGAGGCCAAATCTCTGTCTATGGTTTGAGCATCAAGGTGCTGACTGAGCGATCTAGTGTTATGAGCTTATAAGTTTGGTATTGTCCCTAATTATGGTGATGGAAGCTGGATTGATACGTGGTGTGTATGTTGGTGCCGTGTAATGTGTCCATATGACTTGGAAGTGTTGAAGAAGGGCTGCTAGGTGGTAGACGAACCATTAAATGTTTGATTCTCATTGTGAAATGGAGATGTGGCCCTTGTTATGGGGGCGTGAAGAATCTTTTCGAGTCTCCTAGCTGGGAGTGTGTGCGTTGTGGTATGGGTCCAGACTTAGGAAGACTAATTGATTGCGTGAAGAGTATGACGGTGGATGACGTACCGAAATATTATATTGAAGCAAGTAGGTGGGTATCTCACGCAGATTATTCCGAAGTGGTATGATCATTATGTGTAAGTTAGAATAGCGTATGTGTAATTAAGATGTATTTTCTGTATGTTATGATTCAAATAGGTTCAACGCATGTTCAGGTATCAATTTTGATAATATAATACATGTAGTATCGAGATTGAGGTTGTTGTTAAACATTATGATGCTACGTCGAGTTGTGGACGTGTTGTTAGGATGATTTTGGCAATTCTCTAACAAGTGGATATGCTCAATTATAAAGGAAACTCTGCCGACATTTCTGGAAAAATTTGAGACTTAGTAGAAATTTCTTCGCTTAAAGAGTGGGCTTCTCGGTTGTGTGAATGAATGCAAGAATTGGAGAAAAGTTAGAATTTCTGATGATTCGTGTTTCCAAAAGCTTATGAAAGAGAGATTTTAATCTCTCCATGATGTTTCGAGGGCTATAGAGTATGGGTGTTTAATATATGTGGCTTCAAGCTAAGTTGGGGAGGTTGTTGTTGATGAGCTGGTGATACGGTTATGTACTGTGTTAGTTCCGATTTGATGCATGTGAGAGAATTAGTTCTGGTTGCAGAGAGTGCGCCGAATGTGGCATAAGGGAAGCAAAAACAAATTTGCCAAAGGTTAGATGGTGCATCGTAGATGCGAGAAAATAAGAGAAAGTCTTGACTTGTTGATAAGGAGTGCTTAGAGTAAAGGGAAGGAAGCTGTTCGGTTGTATCGGAATGAGCTCTCGTCTTGTAGTGTCAGAGTGCTTATAAGTCTCGTGTGGTTCTTCATTAAGTTAAGTTATTTGCAGTGTGTATAAGAGTGGATGGCTTTTGAGAATGGCTTTTGGGGTGTTCGAGATTCGATATGTATCACTCAGGTGTTTTAAGGTTGAGTATGTGACTAAGGCAGTGTTTTCTTTGGAACGGGTCAAGAATCGTGGTATTTTCATGTTGATTACAGGAATTCTAGGTATCAGAAATTGGGAAGTAATGGAAACTAATTCAGAGTTGCAGGAAGTCCTTCGGGTAAGGTACTTGGAAATGTGGTATTTGTAAGAGCGTTGGAGGAAGTATTCAGTGACCTATGGGTCTTAAACAGTGAGGTCTGGTGTTCGGGTCTCATGTAGTGAGCCTGGGTTAAGACACTGTGGTGCTACATCAAGAGAGTATATCTAGTTGAAGATGAATCAGGTGGGAATCTAAGCAAATGAAGTAGCTTGTTAGTGGACCGGATTCGGCATGGTAAGGGTATGGTTAGTTCTCGCTTTGTATTTGAGGTAATGGGTTAGCACATGTAATTTTTGCGGCAATGTTCATGGGTATTGACGATTCTCTTAGAGCATTGTAATTAAAAAGGATTCGGTCACGGCGGTTTAGTTGTGCAGATGGGATTGGGAGAGTTCTTATTGATTAAGACAAGGTTGAAGGGATGCATTTCTAAGGCTGTAAAGATGGCATGAGGGTATAATGATTTTTCTTCTAAATGGGATCAATCAAAGTTCTAGATTAGTTGGGCGCATCGATGTCTGTGGCGCAGAAGGGGGATGAAAGTTCTCGTGTTATCCTTGGAGGATATTGTGTATGCGGTATGTTGTAAAGAATCGAGATGGGCGTGTGCGAGTTTTCGACTCAGTTCTGAAGGGTATGGTGGACTTGGCTATGACTAGGTAATGAGTAACTGCAGGTAATCAAGAATTGGTACTGTTAATTGGAAGTTATTTGACGATGGCTTATGTTTCGGAAAGAGGGTAATTCCGCAAATGATACGTTAGAAGTGTTACGGTATTTCCTTATGGGATCGACTGCGGGTATCTAAGTTGTTTGATGGCAAGAGAGTTTTAGGGTATCTTTTGTGGAATAGTTGGGTACTTGAGATGTAATCATTATTTCGCATTGTGGAAATTTGGATCAGGTACAGTGATTCGTGTGCTATGAGTAGTCGGAGACTGGGAGTTCTCCGGTGCAGTCTATGCGGTGATTGAGGATCGTGTGTGTTGTATTGGTACTGTCAGCGGCTATTGGGAATTCGTAAGCCGAGTGGATCTTTCCGTGCTTAGTATATTAAATTCTGGATATGTTATGGGGATGTGTAGTGATTGTCTCAGTGTCGAATTATTCTAATCAATTGTGCTATGAGTCATGTTGGGAAATGCCACAGGTTGCATGGTAGGGTGTATCAGACCATGTTCTAGCTGGAGAGTTGTGTTCCAGAGACTAGCGGTCGGCTGGGAAGGATTGCATTCCATAATTGGGCCTTCGAGGCGGATGTCAGTATAGAGGTTTCTACCATTGATTCGGTTCCAGTATTGAGGGACTTTTCATATGCGTCCTTGTGGCCGGGCATGTTGCCAGGTGAGACTGTGGATTTTAGTAACTATTTGGTGTCGGGCACTATCTCGTACGCCTACGGTATGAGTATAGTAGTGGAAGTGGAATTTGTAGCATACAATGCTTATATGAATGTCTTTCTGCACTCAATTGCTTACGACCAATGTTGATATTTTGTTATTATGAGAAATTTGGCTCGATGTGTACCTCCCTATGTGTGGCATGTTGTGTGGATCAGGTGGCACGCCGCACGAGTATGTTATCTGGATCGGGTTGCGCACCGCAAACGTGTGATGCTGAGAATAGCCATCCACGTGATGATTTGTATTCCTTGCTTCCTGGCTTCCGAGGGAATGTCCGTATTGAGAATTACTTGGCGGGTAGCGTATTGGTTGTGTCCTTTCAGGACGGAATGGTGTATATTACTTGTTTCACCGTGAGTGTGATGGGTGATTGAGTTTCGGGCATCGATCTGTGCATGATTGTCTACTTTGAGCATGGTATCACGAGGTGATTCATATGTAATAGAGTTGAGTTAGGATCGCGCATTGTGGGCCACATGGAATTAAGACCCCTCGAGGAGGAGTCACGTACTCTATCCCTATGAAGTGAGACGGGGTCTCATCTTGGTTTTGTAAAGGTATTGATGACTTGAGGTATAACTCTTCCGGTTGAGTCATTGGCCCCGGTTTAGGGAATGTTTAGACTGATTCTTATTGGCGCGTGTGTTATGCAATTGTGGCTTAGGCCTGTATTGAGGTGTCAGATCAACAGAAGTGGTGTGTTAGACCCAAGGTGATCATTGGGTTATTAACGAGCATGAGCAGATTTGATTTCAACGGGTTAGAAGGATAATATCGAGGTTTGACTCGAAAATCTGTTGTGGTAATAGTCAACTTGGAAGTGACTTCATGAATGATTGATTTGAAGGAAAGCTACTGTTCGTTGTGTTTTAGTTATCGTTGGCAATATGCGGAAGTGTTGAAATAAGACTCAAGCTAAATAAGAGGTTATCTATTGATATTGAGTACTGTGGGCAATTGCCATGAATAAAGACTATCGTTCCGAGTGTTGCAATGTGTGGTATATTGCATGAACGCACTTGAGGTTGCAGGCGTGGGTTGTTACAGCTGATTCAGATTGATTCTGAGTATAGATGTAAGGTTCTGATCTTGTGTATGATTTCGGGTGAGGCAGTGTGGTTCTACGGTTTATGGGCCAGATGGATTGTGAAATTTCAATTGTGTTGTAATTTCGGTACCTGTGTGAGTTAAGGTGACGTGGGATCACCCCGGGCATGTGCCTAGTAATGTCATTTGGTTATTGGGTTGCTTCTAGTATAGCTCTGGATACGCTCAAGGACGAGCATTTGTTTAAGTTGGGGAGGATGTGACGACCCGACACGTTGTCTTTGGTATTTCATGCCCCATTATCCCCATTATATGTTTCCCCGTGTGTTATTATATGTGTTGGGTAAGTTTGAAGTGGTTTGTGTTGAAATTGGATAGAAATGAGACAAATAGCCTCTTTAAGAAAGGCTAAAGTTGGAAAATTCAATCGGATGTTGACTTATGAGTTAGAGGGCTCGAAAAGGATTTCCGATGGTTCAACTAGTTTCGGGGGATGATTTGTGACTTGGGAGTGAAAACGGAAGTGAATTCGGAGGTGTGGTGTGAAAGTTAGCCTATTTTGGCGAAGTTGGAATTTCGAAGAAATCCGTTTGATAGGTGAGAATTTGATCCGGGGGTCGGAATGGGATTCCGAAAGTTGCATTAGCTTCGTTAGGCGAATTCGAGTATGTGTGCAAATTTTCAGGTCAATCGGACGTCGTTTGGTTGGGTTTTGGATCGAATGCGAAATTAGAAAGTTATAGTTTATCTTAGAAGGAAATTCAATGATTTTGGTGATTTGTTATGTTAAAGATAGCATTTTTATGGCCCGAGCAAGATTGAATGGGGTAATAAGTTGTGTTGGTGCTTTTGGTTAAAGTCCCGGGGGCCTCGGGGGGATTTCGGATGGTTGATGGATGGTTTTGAAGTTGAAAAGTGCAGCAGATTTTAGGCTTCAGGTTTTATAGACGGGTTGCTCTATGCGATCACAGGCATGGCATTGCGATCGCATAGAAGGTCGGGTTGTGCGCTTGAGTTTGTTCAATGCGATCGCGAGAAGGGCAATGCGATCGCATTGGTTGAGGTCATGGTCCTCTACGATCGCAGGGGGGAGGCTGCGTTCGCGTAGGTATGGGCAGCGAAGGTATGAGGTCGCAGATAAGAGGTTGCATTCCCATAGGTCAGCGGAGAGGCCTGGGAAGGATGCACTATGCGTTCGCATGAGTTGTTATGTGATCGCATAGAGGAAGTTAGAGCTGGGCAGAGGGTTTTTAATATCATTTCATCCGCGAGTCTCTTCACTCTTTCCTCCGTTTTTGAAATATCTTGAGAGCTCATTGACGGATTTTGAAGGGGATTTCGGCAGGAAGTAATGGGAGGTAAGTCCCTCGGCCTAGAAACATCATTTAATCAAGGGTTTAGCCCTTAAATTTCTGGTGGGGAAGAACTAGGGCTTGAAATTACAAATGAAGATTTGGGATTTGGAGGAGCAATTGGACTCCGATTTTGATGAACTTTATATGTGCGGACTCGTGGCAAGCCAAGGATTTTAAAAATGTAAGTTTAGTAATTTTTCGAGAAGCGGTCCCAGGGCTCGGGTTTTGCTAGTTCGAGATTTTGGCTATTTTTCGGTTGTTTTCGATTGGGTATTGTCCCATAGGCATTTTTGTGATGTATTTGCTCTATTTTTGTTTAGATTCGACGCGCGGGGAGGCCGAATTGAGAGGCAAAGACGTCGCGAGCTTGATATTTCATTGGTTCGAGGTGAGTAATGCTAGTAATTTTTGTTATGAGGGTTTGAAACACCGGACTTTCACATTGTAACGTTATGTTGAGGCGTGACACGCACTCCATGATAAGTGTGGGGTTAGATACTGTTGAGGGATTGTGACGTGGTCCATCCCGAGTGAGAATTATACTATATTGGCGTATGGTACGCACACTGTGATGACTATTATTGGGCTTTATGCCGTGTTTGGGCCCTAGGGCCGACCTGTGATATCCTTCGGGAGTTGGTATTACTGTTTTAGCATGATTGCATATCATTTACTATCAATCCATGGTTTTAAAACATTGTTTTCAAAACCCAGCCGTATTTCAAATGTTCAGAACTTATATGCTATCTTTTAAATGTATTTCGGCTGATAATCATTGTATATAACTGCCCAAGGGGTTTATGATATATTTTCTGGACTGATTTTGGGTGGCTCGGGCTGCGCGCCACAGCGGTGATTAGAAATAGTGGTAACACGAACACTGTGTGATATGAGCGGTCAGGTAACATGGACTGGCCTGGTTATTGATTTTCGCCACGAGATAGCTGGTTTGATTATTTGCCACGAGATGGATGGTTATTGCGCTTGGGCTGTAGGAGCCCCTCCGGAGTCTGTACAAAGCCCCAGTGAGCACCGTTGACGATAAATGATATGGGTGGCTCGGGCTGCACGCCGCAGTGGGTACTGGATTGTACCATCATATGCGTTGCATCGCATCCCTGCATTTGCATCATATATATATATATATATATATATATATATATATATATATATATATATATATATTATCGCTTAGTTGTTCAGTTGCAGATACTGTTATACACTGTTTTAGCTTACTTTGTGTAATTATTGGGTTTTCTTGCTTTCGGAGCTTTATTTACTGTTATTACTCGCTGAGTTGGTAGACTCACCCCCTACTCCCTGCACCTTGTGTGCAGATTCAGGTACTCCAGAGGATTTGCGCGTGCGGTTGCTGATTATTAGTATAACAGAGTATTGAGGTAGCCGTCAGCGTCCGCAGGACCCATGTCTCTGATCTTCTAGTTATTTTCTAGTTATTCTGACACTTGTATTTCCCTCATTCTGACATGTATTCAGTATTTTTAGAGGCTCTAAAACTCATGACCCCAGGTCTTTTGAGAAGTTATGTTGTTCTGTGAGATTTTCGGGATACTTTTATCACTAACAGTTTATTTTGGTTTCCTTCACTATTAATGGCTTAAAATAAATGGTTTGTGAGCTCTAAGCTCGGGTTGAGAGCACATTTGGTCAGGCTTACCTAGCCTTGGGTTGGGCGCCATCACGACCGGGTTTAGGTCGTGACACTAATATAGTAAAGAAAAATATAAACAAAAGTTATTGGTTATTATTTTAAACTTAAATATATATAAAAAATAAAAATAATAAAATAAAATATAAACTAACATATATATATATATATATATATATATATATATATATATATATATATATATATATATATATATATATATATATATAAATATATATATATATATATATATATATATATATTAATTGGTCATTTTATTTGAAATAATAAATAGAGATATCTTATAATTAAATATAATTAAAATATATATATATATATATATATATATATATATATATATATATATATATATATATATATATATTAAAAATAATAACTACCTGTTCTAATTAGGTGGGAGTAGATTCAAGTTGGAGTGTATAAATTATCTTAATATAAAAAAGGAAAAAGAATTAGCTATAAAAAATTCAAAGAAAGAGAAGAAAAACTACCCATTCAAATCGGGATGTAGTTTCAAGTTGGAGTTTTAAAATAATTTTAAAATAAAATCGAAATTAAAAAATAATAAATTACCTATTCAAATTGGGGATTAGTTTCAAATAGCCTGGGCCAGGAGTCCACCGCGACCGCGGTAGATTTAAAAACGCGAGGCAGAAAGGGCAGCTTTCACCGACCGCGGTTTGCCGCGACCGCGACGCACTATTCACACTGCTGGAAGTTTGGGGACTTAAGTGTAATTTCATGAAATCTTTTGTAAAACCCTTATAAGCTCTAGAAACTCGCCCAAGATGTTTTCAAGCTTGTATTAGACTACTTTTGGAGGAAGAACAAGTACGAGGAGACGATCCAAATATTAAAGTTTTTCTCTATCTCCTTTTAATTCTTGTAATCTTATATTATGAACAATTTGGTAGTTTTCTCGTATTTTGTTATGAGTAGCTAAACACTTATCTATGGTTGATGGAATCAATTGTTGGTTGAAGCTTTGACTCAACTTGTTATAATCGAGCCAGATTTATTGTATGATTGTTCAACTACGTTTTGTATGGTGATTAATTGAATGAGCTCTTGATTAATAGTGTCTAATTACCTCATATTGCATGAGAAAGAATATTAGGTACGGTTATTGAACAACACCACTTCTGGCTAATTGAAGAGTTTCATTGCTTGTAAAAGTGGGTTTAGAGATAACGAAACTTTGGGTGGGATAATTTAGAGTTGTGCATATAGTCAGCTAAAGTAGTTCGAGAGAATGCTTTAGTATATTATTGTAATTGATCGAGAGATAATTATGATAACCCATAACTTTCAGTCCTTATAGAGTAATTCGGTAGCGAAAGAGTCAAGACCGAATCTAACAATTGGGGAAATCACTACCCTAGATCTTTTTACCATCGAATGAACTTTCTTTAGTTTACTGTTGTTCTTAATAGTATTTGAAGTAGTTAAATAAAAAAAACCAATTTGTATTGATAAAAGTTCTTGCATCTAGAAATTGGTTGAGTTAATAATAACATTGCTAAATAGTGTAATAGATAGGTTAATTCCGTGAGGATTCGATTCCAGACTTAAAACCAGATTATATTTGCAACGACCGCTTTGTATGTTAAAAGACATAGTTGGGCGTGATCAAAACGCCAAAGTCTCAATTTTGCCAATTCAAGGTTAAACCTTCTATGGAGCTCCAAAATACATTATGATCACGCTCCTAAGTCTCAAATAACCTAACGGAGCTCACTATATCATAAAAATTTTGGTCCGAGATCATATACCAACAGGTCAAATCTTGGTCAAACCTTCCAAATTTTTAAACTTCAAACTGAGGATCGTTTCTTCCAAATTCATTCCGATTACTCTGAAAAATCAACACCAACGATTCACATAAATCATAATACATCACACGGAGCTAGTCATGCCCGAGAATTGACGAACAAAGTGCAAAAGCTCAAAATAACCGGTCGGATCGTTACGGTTACATATCGTTTCATAATGTATCGTATTGTATTGTTTGATGAATACGATATTTGGTAAGGTATACCGTTTGACTCGTTTCATGACATCACACACCAAAAATATGAAGAATAAACTTGTAATATTATAAACAAAAATTATGATAGGAGGTAAAATTATTATACGAAAATATAGAATAATGATAAAAAAAAATAATTTAAATGAAGGGTGAGATTGAGAGAAAAAGACGAGGTAACAACGTGATCACACCAAATCGATCGTTATATAAAATGGCATATTTCGTCGTTATAACAATACAATACAATAAAATTTAAGAAACAATCAAAACAAATATCATATTTAAAATAACAATAGAATACAGTACAATAAATAACAACCATCCAAACAAGCTGTTTTTAATTGCTACAGTCTGAATCTTATGCTAAATTTTAAGGTGGAGGAATAACTCGAATAATTAGGAGGAATTATTCGCGAATTATTAAGATATTTGAGGACGGACAGCCGATTATTCATGCCAAAGTTTACTAAACGCCAAAATCACTTAATATCTTTCCATAGATTGCTTTACAAGAATTATTATAATTACTATAATAATAAATTATGGTCAAATGTAAAGATACCAAATTGATAATAATTTTTATTAGAAACAACTAAGAAAACCAATTTAAGAAGACCATCTCGAACTTATTGTATTCCTACTTTAAGAATTGGTATTCCATTAATTTACGTTTAATGAGTTATGACTATCAAACACCCATGTGATGTCTCATGCCTCACTTCGAATATAATGAATTGGGAAAGAAAAAAATAAAAAATAACAAAGATTATACCCTCAGCTGTCAACAATTATTATGTATTTGTAATCATTTTCCAACCTAGTCAGTCTAATTTTCAATCGTTTAGGTGGTATTTATTATTAAATTTTTATACTACTAAACTTCAATTTAATTTCTTTCTCGAAAAGAAGTTGAAATATAAATTGTTCAATATTAATGAAACTTCAATATATAAGTGTGTGGTTGAGACATAAAAGTGGCAAAGGAAGAATTCCTTATTTGAATCTTAGCTACAACACTGCTCTAATTCCTAGTATGATCTCATTTGCTCTAGTTTTGGTGAATTGTTTTACCTACTTGCAACACTTGTAAAGCTATCCAATTTTATATGTTTTGTTATGAATCTAATTTTCTAATCCATATCCGGTGTGGGCGTTAGAGCATTGAGAGGACCTTTCCCTAGTACGAGAGGATCGGGAAGGACGTACCTCTGGTGTACCAGTTATCGTGCCCACGGTAAACGCTGGGTAGCCAAGTGCGGAGCGGATAACTGCTGAAAGCATCTAAGTAGTAAGCCCACCCCAAGATGAGTGCTCTCCTATTCCGACTTCCCCAGAGCCTCCGGTAGCACAGCCGAGACAGCGACGGGTTCTCTGCCCCTGCGGGGATGGAGCGACAGAAGTTTTTTTGAGAATTCAAGAGAAGGTCACGGCGAGACGAGCCGTTTATCATTACGATAGGTGTCAAGTGGAAGTGTAGTGATGTATGCAGCTGAGGCATCCTAACAGACCGGTAGACTTGAACCTTGTTCCTACATGACCTGATCAATTCGATCAGTATATACACGAAAATAAACATCAAAAAATTTATTTATTCGAAAAATTTATTTAACTTTAATTATAATATAGCAAAACTCGATAGTGTATCGATTCAGTTTAATACAGTGAAAAATTTTAAGCACTCAAAGGTGTGGTCTAGTGGTCAATAAACGAGCGAGAAATATGCAGTCTTAGATTCAAATCCCAATCGAGGCAAAAACCACTAAGTAATTTCTTCTCTATAGATCAATTTGGCTCGAGTTGACACCCAAATTAGTTAAGATATACCATCTTTAGAGTAAAGTTTTCCAAGCTTGGTTGGAGTCGAGGGTCTACTAAAAACAATCTCTTTATCTACATAAGGTAGGAGTAAGGCTGCGTACTTACTACCCATAGAAAAGGTAGCCTATAGACTCAAGCAACCAACTCGATAAAAACGAACCTCGTATTAAATGTGAGTCAGTTGACTTACCTCGTATTAAATGTGTGTCAGTTAACTTCAATTAAACCTGACCACCTTCAGAGAGAAACGTACCCACGAGTGTTGTAAATAAATTTATTAAAGAAGAAATTGAGTATATCATAGCTGGCGCCCTTTGAACTAGCCCATACACCCACTATATGAATGGATGTACAATGAAAGATTGGTCATGCTAAGTCCAAATTTCGATTAAATTGACTTGGCTTGACTTGACGCCCAACTTAACCATCACATACTACTCGATAAAATAGTTAAAATGTGCATAAATTAATTCATATACCGTCTTCCCATTAAAAAAACTACTCATAAAAAAAGAAGAATATATTTAACAAGAAACTTGTGAATTGACTGATTGGGAAAAAAACAAGAAAAAATAGTATTTTTGCATTCTTTTTAATGAGAATACAAATATTGTGAAAAGATAAAGAGGGCATAATACAGAACTGTGTGTGTGTGTGAAAAAGAGAAGAAGTCAAGGCCAACAAAAGAGACAGAGCAACTAGCCAAAACTACTCTCTTTCCTTTACACTGTTTCCGTTTCTATTACTTTTCTCACTCTGATTCCTTCAATTCAATACATATATTTCTATATTTGACTCCTTTTATTAGTCTCTCTTCCATTTCTATCTCAGTCTACAGATCACATTTTCTTTCACTTTCCCGGCCAATTTTCTCATCGCGCGTTTATTTCGAAGCCGATAGTTTAAGGTTAGTCCTCGTAATTTTCCCCCCTTTTTTGAGTCTATTTTTGTGCGACAAAATTACGAGATCATACTGATTTATTATTATTTTTGCATAATTATGTATTAATTTGTTATACTCGTGTGATAATTTTACTGTGATTGCAGTGTATTTCAGTTACCTGTCATAGTTTGAGGGTTGTTAGATTAATTTTTCTAAACTTATATGCAATTTACTGTGATTGCAGTGTATTTCAGTTGCCTGTCATATTGTTAGATTAATTTTGCTAATAGGATTTAACTTATATGCACTGACACTGTAATGGATTTTTACAGTATTAGTGTAATTTATCATGTTGTAGAGTTATCTGCAATTACTTTTTTAAGTGATCTGGCTGTTGTAATATTTATCTGTATTGTCGGTACATTGAAAGCTGTTTAGATTAGTGTTATTATTATTATTTTTGGTTTTGTTTGAGGGTTATGAGATTGTAATGGTTTAGTGAAAAGTGAGGGAAGATATCAGGAATTTATTTTGAAGTGACTTAAAAAGAGGAAGAAAAGGTCTTTATGGAAATGAAAAGCAATTTGATAATGCTTTTTTACTTTGTACTGTGTTTCTTTGTTTGAATATCTGAAATGAAGGTCCAAAGCAGTTGTCTTTCTGTATGCATTTATGCTAATAAAGTGACTTCCTTTTTGTATCTTATAAAGGTGAAGATACCAAAAGCTTGCTATTTTGATTAGTTTCAATTATGAGTAACGGGGGAGGATGTAGGCTATAAGGTTTGGTTCAAACCCAGTAGTTTTGGGTCAAACCTTGTATATATGTTAAGAAATTCATTTAATCAGATCCCAGTATTAGACTTGAGGTTGCTGTCCTAGAATCCAGAACACATAAAGTTCAGACCCTAAATCTGCCTCTAAATTGAGCATGACAATTCCAGAAAATAATTTGTAAATCCTATGATATGGTGACAGTTTCTCTAGAACGCAGAGAAAGAAATACAAGTATGGGAGATCCGGAGATGTGAGAAATGGGGATGTTAAGGAAAGAGTTGTTGCTTCTCTTGATGGCAACTCTTTAATAATCTAGGTTCATATGATGTATATCCTAATCATTTTACCATATTTGTTGTCATATATCCTCTAAAATGCATATTCGTCAGTTATTACAGGGAGACCATATCATGCAAGTGTAATCGTGTAGGTTTATACATTAAAATATCAATTTCCCTCTTGGTTAGCCTATGACTCTGGCTTTTTCTCTATGATATGTTGATGTGCACAGATTCTGCATTTTTCCATGAGTGCCATACAAACATTCATTATATGTCAGTAGAAGCAACAACAACAACCCAGTATAATCCCACTTAGTGGAGTCTGGGGAGGGTAGTATGTACGCATACCTTACCCCTACTCTTGGGTAGAGAGGCTATTTCCAAATAGACCCCCGGCATCCTTCCCTCCAAGAACTTCCCACCTTGTTCTTGGGGAGACTCGAACTCACAACCTCTCGGTTGGAAGTGGGGGTTGCTTACCATCAGAGCAACCCCTCTTGTCTATTATATGTCAGTAGAAGCATAAGATAATATTTTAATCTTGTTATTGATCTTTCACCTAGCCTGTTTGATATTATTGATGACATTGGGTGAACATTTTCGATATGCGCAAAGGAATTGCAGTGTTTCAGAAACCTTTGGACTTTGTGTTATAGCACTGATTGAGAGTCCTGTTTCTGTGCTCTAGAGACACCTTATATAACTTTATTAACTTGTTGACTAGTATTTCCCAGAATAGCTCAAGGGTATAGGAAGAAGGAAAACTATGGGCTGCTTCGGTTGTTGTGATGATGATGACATGCACAAAGCTGCTGATCATGGACCATTCATGACCAACAATTCAGCAGGTTACTTTCTTCCTTTTACTGTTTTCTTTTAGTAACATCACAAACTGTGGGGAATGATAAGTTTGGCTGTAAGGGAGGGGTGAGCGGCTAGTGTTTTTACTTAAAAGTATCTCTAAGATTGAAGCTCAACGTTAACCACTGAGCACTGAGATATGATCTATTGTCAATTGAGTTGGGCAGAATAATATAATCTCCACAGCAGGTTTATAAATAAATTAGTTCCAGCATATTGGAAGCTCAAAGATCATGATGTTTGTATTTAGTGTCTTTGTGATGACACAGTATGGAACTAAACGGAGAAAAGTCTTTAGGCTACAATGCAGGGCAGCGTGCAACAGAAAGTGCACAGAAGGAGACACAGACCGTTAACATCCAGCCCATTGCTGTTCCTTCTATAGCTGTTGATGAGTTAAAGGACATCACAGACAACTTTGGTACAAAAGCCTTGATAGGTGAGGGATCATATGGAAGGGTATACCATGGTGTCCTGAAAAGTGGGCGGGCTGCAGCCATTAAAAAGTTAGACTCGAGTAAGCAGCCTGATCGAGAATTTTTGGCGCAGGTAAGGTCAATTGGATTGTCCTACTTTGACCAACATATATTATACATAAAATTCTCACCCTTGCTTGGATATGATTGTAAATCTTTGCAGGTTTCTATGGTGTCAAGATTAAAACATGACAATGTGGTTGAATTACTCGGTTATTCTGTGGACGGCGGTCTTCGTGTCTTGGCCTATGAGTATGCCCCAAATGGATCTCTTCATGACATTCTTCATGGTTTGTTTACTATAAGCCATTGTAGAGCTATTCTCTGGTTCTCAAATGGAACTCAAACTGGTTGATTTGTTAATAACTCTTTGTGTTTTTGGTGGATTATATTGATGGGTCAAATTCAAATGGAATCTCATGACCGTTTGTGATCGGTTGTGTTTGGAGATGAATGCAATTTCCAAATCCAACTAGGTCATTTGCACATAGCACCCATTTTAACTACTTCATGACTTCACTTTCAACCCTCAAAAAGTGATCAAAGCTCCTCCCAAGCTTTATCTTCCTTTCAGAAGTACCTTGCCTTGCTTTTTCCTGACATGTGTGAAAGTGTTATTTAAAGTTAATCAAGAGTATGCTTGGCACAAGACTTACTCATATACTGTGCTAATGAACCATTAAGGTTTTCCTTCTTACTTTCAGATTTTATTATTTGCTTTTTGCTGTTGCATATACTTTTCGTTCTTTTGTCCTCGCTAAAACATATCCGTCATAAGTTCCATTTATTGCATAGTTTTACATACTATTTTTTAGTCATAGGACTTCAGAAAATGATAAGTTAGTTAAAATGGAAAAATGTTTACATAGTAAGTTTAAAGTTCCACAGGTCGAGCTACTATCAATCGTGGCTCAATGAGAAAAGGGTTGAGCTTATGCTTGCCTTAATTGGACCAGATCTTGATAAATTGGTTTTCAACGTAAAGTTCTGTCCAATATAATAATTTGCAAGATTGTATTAAAATATTTTGGGACATCAAAAATTGGATTGGACGTGTGCATTGAGTTGAGATAATAGAGGGTACAAGGGATACCTGAAGCTAGAATGTCATTGCTATCAAAGAAAAAGGTCCTCACTTCTTTTTTCTTTTTGGTCCTTCCATTCCCATAATAGTATCCTTTTGATAGTCCAAACTTGAAAAGATTTTCTGCCACAAAGGTTACTGGACTTGGCTCACTTTATTGGTCAGAGATCAGAAGGAGAGACAATCAAGGAAAGTGTGAGAGGCAGGAAGCTTGAAGTGGCTTACTTATCATGCTGGTGAAGCTTCATAGAGTTTCCTTGTGTGTGTGGGGGGGTGGGGGGTGGGGGGTGGGGAGGGAGTGTGGGAGGGAGGGAGGGAGGTAGGTGGCCAATATATTCTTGACCCAACACCATGAGGGGAATTTGATCTGTCTTCACAATGCCCTTATTATTCTTCAAAATCCTATCTAACCCACCTTTTCTTTGTGTTAGTTTCAGCCACTGGGGAGGGTATAATCCCACTTAGTGGGGTCTGGGGAGGGTAGTATGTACGCAGACCTTACCCCTATCCTGGGATAGAGAGACTGTTTCCAAATAGACCCCCGGCATCATTCTCTCCAAGAACTTCCCACCTTGCTCTTGGGGAGACTCGAACTCACAACCTCTCGGTTGGAAGTGGGGGTTGCTTACCATCAGAGCTAACCCCTCTCCAGACAAAAATCAAGGTGTTTATAGATTGAACATGGAGATAGAAACACAAAGTTTTTCCATAAACAGGCAAATGCTCACAAGAGATATAACTGTTGAAGGAGAATTAGTTGAAGATGAGAAAGTGATTAAAGAACATGTTGTGCAATTTTATGAAGGTTTGTTTAGAGAATTTGAACCATGGAGGCCAAAGTGGTTTGATGAGACGTTGAATAAATTGACCGAGGAAGAGAAAGAGTGGATATAGAGACCTAGTACGATGGAGGTGGAAAGAGTTACGAAGGAGATAAGGCACCAGATCCCGATGGTTTTAATCTCCAATTTTTTCAGAAATGTTGGAACACAATTAGAATTGATGTGTGGAATACTGCGAATATGTTCTTCCAAGAAGATTGCTTTTCACCAAAAGTTTTAATGCCACTTTCATTGCTCTGATCCCAAAAAAGAAGGAAGCATTGGAGATAAAAGATTTCAGACCGATTAGTCTATTGGGGAGTATTTATAAGATTATTGCAAAATTACTAGCAGAAAGACTGAATATGGTGATAGGGAAATTAGTTTCGAATAATCAGAATGCTTTCATTAAGGGAAGACAGATAGTTGATGCTTCTATGGTTGCAAATGAGTGTGTCGAATTTATGCTCAGACATAAAAAGCAAGGGGTGCTTTGCAAGCTAGATCTGGAAAAGGCATATGATAATGTTAACTGGGCATGTTTATTGAACATCATGAGACATATGAATTTTGGTGAAAAATGGTTGAGATGGATTTATTTCTGTATTTCCACTGTAAGACTATCAGTGCTTATAAATGGTAATCCCCAAGGTTATTTCAAATCTTCAAGCGGGCTAAGGCAGGGTGACCCTTTATCCCCATATTTATTTGTTCTGGTCATGGAAGTATTTAGTAGAATGCTGGTGAAATCAGAGCATTTGGGTTGGATTAGCTGCTGTATATTGGTAGAAGAGATGGAGTAAACTGTAATATATCCCATATTCCGTATGCAGATGATACCCTTCTGTTCCGTGAAGCAAATAAAGAACAATTCCTGTATCTTTGAGGGGTTCTCCTAATTTTGAAGCTGTGACAGGATTGAGAGTAAGCCTAGCAAAGAGCAGCTTATACAGCATTAATGCAGATCACTGCATAGATGAAATAGCTGTGTTGTAACGTGGAGCAGATTCCTACTACTTATTTGGGGCTCCCTTTGGGTGCTAAAAGAAATGATCAAAGGATTTGGCAGGGGGTCCTGGATAGGTGCTCTAGCAAGTTAACTCCATGGAAAAAGCAGTATCTATCTCTTGGAAGTAGACTTACTTTGATAAGTAGTGTATTGGATGGGATTCCAACCTATCTGATGTCTCTGTTTCAGTTGCCTGTGAAGGTGGAAAAGAAATTGAACACCGTTAGGAGTAACTTTTTATGGGAAGGAAATGCGGAGAAAAGAAAGATTCATCTTGTCAAATGGCATAAGGTGATGACTGATAAGAAGGGAGGAGGCACGGGGTCGTGGACTTGAACTTACACAATAAAAGCCTACTATATAAATGGTTGTGGAGGTACAATGATGGAAAAGTAAGCACCTGGAAGGAGTTGATAAATGCCAAATACGTTAAGAGAGATGGTTGGTGTCCCCCTATGTGTTAAAGTTCTTCAAAGGGTGGTATTTGGAGTAACATCAGTAGATTATGCGACCAATTTCAGCAATATACTAATCTGAAGCTGGGCAATGGTGTCAATATCAAATTTTGGACTGATGTGTGGATGGGGATGTAAGTTTGAAGATTAGATTCCCTACCTTGTACAACTGCTCCACCAATAAAGCAGGGACTGTTTCTGAATTTTACGCTCCTAGTGGGTGGGAGCTAAATTTTAGGAGAGATTTTCATGATTGAGAGTTGGAAGAAGTTGGACAATTATTTCAAATACTGGAGATAGTGGTGGTTGAAGAAGATAAAGAGGATGCCATGGTCTGGACAGCTAGCAATGACATGAAGTATTCTGTCAAGAGGGGTTACACTCTTCTCCAAAAACAATCTGAGTATTATGTGATGAATTGGCCATGGAAAATGCTATGGAGAACTGAAGCACCTTCCAAAGTGGCATGTTTTAGATGGGTTGCCATCTGAGAAGCTTGTTTAACTCAAGATAATTTACAGAAAAGAGGTTTTTCCTTAAGCAACAGGTGTTATCTATGTGAAGAAAGCTTGGAATCAGTGAATCATCTCTTTATTCACTGCAAAGTTGCTAAGCAATGCTGGGAGCTCTTTCTGAATCTTTTTGGTGACAGTTGGGCTATGTCTTCAGATATTAGGATTTTAATTGATAGTTGGCAAGGGCAAAAGATATCAAAGTCCCAAAAGCAACTTTGGAGGACCATTCCCGTGTGCATTTTCTGGACCATTTGGGCAGAAAGAAACAGTGTCTGTTTTGAGAATAAAAAGAACAACATTGCTAGTCTAAAAAATTCATGTGTGCATAATCTTTTTTTTGGGTGTAATAGGTGTTTACTAGATAGTATGGACCAGTATCTGGATTTTTTGGATTTGTTGGGAAAGATGTAATTGAGTGCTCTCTTTAGGTGCTGTATGCCCGGTTTTGTACTCTGTGTACCTTCTTGGTACATTTTTTTATTAATAATAATTTCACCTTATTAAAAGAAAAAAGAAAAGGGTAAACTTCTACTAGTTTGAAAAGCAATCATTATCCTGCTGAGTCCATTAGATCGTTTCCCCTTTCTCTACGTAAAATCTTATTCATGAAAACTGCTCAGGGTCGTGATTTGATTTACCCACCCATTTCCACTTCAAACAAATAAAACTTCTATCCACTGCCTTTGCTTTTAAACAGAAATTGTAGTCATTTGCTGATGGAATGTTGTATCTCTGTTGAACAGAGCAAAATCATTACATGCCTTGTTTCTTTTTAAAAGGGCAGCCCTACTTGAAAGCAGGGTCGCTGGAAGGGCAGCACCCAAAGGGGGTGTAATGTGGCAGCCTACCCTGACATAAGCATCAATGATTTTATGGCGCGAACCCATGACGTATAGGTCATATGGAGACAACTTTACCGTTGCTTCTTCTGGCTGCATATATTCCTGTTTCATTTGGGACCTTTTGGTTATGCGTCTTCTTCTTCTTTATGTATGGTTGATCATACTCATATTTCTAAACCTCTTGGAACAACTTTTGATTGTGGTGGTTTTGTCTCTGCGAAGTTAATGTGTCAGTTCGTCTCATGGCTAATGCTGAAAACAATTTTGACTGCCTATTTTTAGGACATTTATTGTACCAGCCTCCTTAATTACCTGGACTACATATGATTAATATGAATAAACTGACAGGTTGCTAATCAAACTGAGAAATTCAAATAACTATTTCATTCTGTGGTTGCAGGACGAAAAGGTGTGAAAGGTGCACAGCCAGGTCCAGTATTGTCATGGGCACAACGGGTTAAAATTGCTGTTGGGGCTGCAAAAGGGCTAGAGTACTTGCATGAAAAAGCACAGCCGCATATCATCCATCGTGATATTAAGTCTAGCAATGTTTTACTCTTTGATGATGATGTTGCTAAAATTGCGGATTTTGACTTATCAAATCAAGCTCCTGATATGGCAGCACGTCTTCACTCTACACGTGTTCTTGGAACCTTTGGTTATCATGCTCCTGAGTGAGTCCAGTTCTTAATGTGTAATGCAAATATGCTATGAACTTGGTTAATTAACTTAATAAAGGAATTTTAGCTCTTGTTTCATAAGTACTAGGCCTAAAGGTCATTCATTTTTATGCTGATTGGACTTACCTCCTTGTGTTGCAGATATGCAATGACTGGTCAGCTGAGTTCAAAGAGTGATGTTTACAGCTTTGGTGTTGTACTTCTTGAACTCCTCACTGGCCGTAAACCTGTTGATCATACATTGCCACGTGGCCAACAGAGTCTTGTGACATGGGTATAGCCTTAAAGATACTGGCATTACTATATCTGATGCACCATTCTTTAGTTGAATTTCTTTTGATATGCAAATTTGACGATTAATGCCATTTGTTATCAGGCAACACCAAGACTTAGTGAAGATAAAGTGAAGCAATGTGTTGATGCTAGACTGGGTACAGATTACCCTCCTAAAGCAGTTGCAAAGGTATGTCACTAGAGGCAGAAATTTCTTGACTATCTGCAGCTGTAATTCTACCTCTTCTCCCAAGTTATGTTGATTAAAAATGAAAATCAGCATCTAATTCAGGAGAAGATGGAGAAAAAAAATTTGTTCTATTTTTCACGTCTTCTTGATTTTCATCAACTCCTACTCGAATCTTCATGGTAAAACAGATGGCTGCTGTTGCTGCTTTGTGTGTGCAATATGAAGCTGATTTTCGGCCAAATATGAGCATTGTGGTAAAAGCGCTTCAACCTCTGTTGCATGCTCGATCTGCACCTAGTGAAACATCAAACGTGTGAATTCTCTCCTTTCCCGCAGCCACTACTGCATGAAATGATTAACGTTTAAGATTTGTTTTGTTGAGTTGAAGATGATATTATACTACGAGTAGTAGTTATTTGGGAAATCAGCGGACATACTATGATTTCCCTTGCTTCCCTGGTCGATTGAATGTGTATAATTTTTATAAATGCACTAATAGAAGTAGGTTTGCCTATTCTTTCATGGATTGTTATTGATGTCTTGACCCTTGTGGCTCGACCCTTCCGCGGACCCGCGCGTAGCAGGAGCTTAGTGTACCAGGCTGCTTTT
This sequence comes from Nicotiana benthamiana, assembly GCA_034376525.1. Classification (NCBI taxonomy): domain Eukaryota; kingdom Viridiplantae; phylum Streptophyta; class Magnoliopsida; order Solanales; family Solanaceae; genus Nicotiana; species Nicotiana benthamiana. Next base: position 74,262,901 of record CM067332.1, read on the forward strand.
TTTGTTATTGATGTGTTGAGTATCCTACTATCAACAAAGCGAATGAAAGCAGCTGAAACTACGTAGTTTGAAACTTTCGGCTTTTCCACCATTGCCAAGATTCTTTTTACTGATTATGTCACAGTTATGTTTAGCATGAGGATGAATATGATGTGTGGGGATTGGACTAATACTCCGTATCGTATTAGTGGGGTGGCTACTGACAACTGCTTGCTATAATGATTCAAGCTGAAGCATGGAAATAATAATATTAGGTCCGAGTCCAATAGGCCCTCGGATCTTTGGGAGTTCAGAACCAAAATGTGATTCTTTTGGACTTAAAATATATAAATAGATGAAAAAAGAAGATATTTTTATATATAGTGCCAAAATACTTGGCGCTATACATTAACGTTAACTGTGCCATTAATGTATAGCGCCAAGTATATTGGTACTATACTGAAAAAGCTGACATGCTCAGGTATAGCACCAAAATACCTGGCGCTATACTCTTTTTTTCTAGCTTTACCAATAATTCCTGACTTCAATAATTCAAAAGCGTATGATGCCAACTTTTCAGCGCTATTTATTAAAAAAAAATTCCAGCTTGCCATTTCCTATATAAAGATGTTAGGATTGTATAGAAATTCATTGAAATTTTTTTTAAACTTTTGTTCAAACGTTTATTGTTATTAAATTCTCCATCATTTTTTCATTATGTCTGAAGAGTGTAGAATAAGAGTTTTATTATATTGGGGGATGAGGTGGTGATGGAGAATAACTCCGTGGGCTATAGTTTACCTGTTAAGTGTCAAAATTATCACTTCATTATGTCTGAAAAGCGTATAATAAGAGTTTTATTAATTTTGGAGGGGGAGGGGAGTTGTGATGGAGAATAACTCCGTGGGCTACAATGGAGTACGATACATTGATATCGTTGTTATTCAAAAAAATGAGTGTGAGGAAACCTTCAATGATACTTAAAGTAATCGGAAGATATCTTCCGTCACTCCATAAGGGGTTGCTTTTTACTCGAAGTTGAACATCGACGATGATGAAACTTTGAGTGATTTTCTGAGGACTCCGGACGAATGTTGGAAATTTCTTGTAATCACAATGTTGGAGATGTACGTGAAGGTCGAAGATGTTCCAAAAAACCAGGTTGTGCGTAGTAGAGATAATCCCCAGTTATCGGGTGGTTATTTTGGAGCAGTTTTTGCTGGACAGGTTCCGAATGAAAGAGTTTCCCTTGATTTAAACTTATCATTGCCGGTGAATGAGCAACGAGAAAATAATTTATACCCTACTTTCCATAATTCACAAGATGAGTGGTAAACTTCAATTTTCATTTGTGTTAATTACGTATATTTTTGGCGTATTGAATTTGTATTAACGCTCATATATTTAATAGGGGGTTCCGGATATGAATTTTTTAAGTGGCGCATCCAGTAGTCATCACCTAATTGAAAATGTCCATCATGGAATTTCATCACATTACAACTTGTAAGTGAAGTGATATAGCCATATAGAAAGCATTTATTAATTTAGTAGCTTATATTTTTGTTGGTTGTGCAGTGAAAACAAGCAAGTTGAACCACCCGCACTCACTCAATTGCCCGAAAACGACGTATTACGTCGGGATCTGGAAGATGCACAGAGTGAGGAACATAACAGTGATTATGATAACAATGCAGATGAATTTGGAGACGAGGCATCCTTTCCTCGTGAGGATGGTGATGCGCAGGATGAGGAGGAAGGACCTGATTTGAAGAGCGACCACCCTAGACGAAGAGTGTACGAATTCGAAGTGCCGTTTCATTCAAGGAAAATTCCTTACATTGATAACTTGCCAACCGTGTCAGATGTGGAATCTATCACAATGGATTTTGATGAAATCCGGATAGCAATGTGCAATGAGTCTAAACCAACGGTGCTTTCAAAGGGGATGCTTTTTCATGATAAAGCGCACCTAAGCAGGGCTTGTAAAATACACAACGTAAAAGAGTGTCATGAGATGCAGGTATGGGAGTCAAGTCCGACGGTATACAAGGCTGTTTGCCACAGGTGGTTTTGGCCATATAATTGGATGTTGTGTGCAATCAAGAAGAAGACATGTATGCGGAAAGTTGATAAATACATTCCCACACACATATGCGAAACAAATACATTCAACATGAATCACTTCAATTTGGATATTGACTTGATTTCTCTTGTTCTTATTCCAGACATCAAACAGTCCATAAGGTATAAAATCAAAGAGTGCATTACAGCAGTCCACCAGGAACATGGCCGTACTATTACTAAAAGAGAGGCATTTCTTGAGCGCAAACGAGCGTTTGAAATAGTCTATGGTAACTGGGATAAGTCATTTGCACATCTGCCTAGGTACATGGCTGCATTACATCAGTTTAATCCCGGGACGGTTGTTGAGTGGAAGCTTGAGCGGAGTCCGAGTAAACCAGAATATATATTGGGCGTTTAAACCACAATTGATGGTTTTTTGCATTGTCGCCCCATAATATCCATAGATGGGCACTCATGTCTATGGAAAGTACGATATCAAGCTGTTGATAGCCGTGATAGTAGATGCTAATGGACAGATATTTCCTCTACCTTTTGCTATTTGTGCCAATGAAAGCTAAGAGATGTGGACGCTATTTTTGAACCACTTGAAAGAGCACGTTGTCAAACAGCGTTCCGGTATCTGTCTAATATCTGATCGGCACGGTGGTATCTTAAGTTCTATGGATAACTTGCTTGCATGGCAAGAACCTTATGCCTACCATCGTTATTGTGTTAGGCACCTTAAAGCCAATTTCCATAAGGCATATCCCAATAAGGATTTGCATGATTTGATGTGGATGGCAGCAATCGATCACCAACAACGTAAATTCTGGAGGCACATAGAATATATCAGGCAAGAAGACGAGGTAGCCTATCGTTGGTTAATACGACATGGCCCTGAAAAGTGGACTTTGCATGCGGATGGTGGCATACGATGGGAAACTCTGACTACAAATGTGTCAGAGTCTTTCAACGGGTTATTAAAGTCGGCAAGAGGATTGCCTGTCACAGCCATGGTGCGGATATCGTTCAAGCAAATGGCGGAGAGGTTTGTTGAAATTGTGCTTGTTAATTACGATTTGTACTTTTCCATTTTACCTATTTAAATAATAATTTAATAAAATTATCTGTATATTTATCGCGGTTAAATATACAGTTTTGTGTGTGTTTTCTTGTTCTGATTGGTTGACATAAAATTGTCTTGTCAACATTAGTATATTTAACACGCAAAATATAGTGCCATTACATAGTATGTTAAGCGTATGTTGTCTTGTCGAACTGAAAAAGCTGACCAGCTCACGTAAAGTTGTCTTGTCAACATCATGATTTAACACGCAAAATATAGCGCCATTACGTAGTACGTTATGTGTGTGTTGTCTTGTCGAACTGAAAAAGCTGACCAGGTAACATAAAGTTGTCTTGTCAACATCATGATATTTAACACGCAAAATATAGCGCCATTACTATGTATGTTATGTATTTTTTCTCGCCTATAAATAACGGGCTCATTGTAGTTATTTTGTGTGCTCAAAATTTACTAAAAGAAAATGTTTCATTAAAAGTAAGGTTTTTTTTACTAAAAGCAAATATTTCATTAAATGGCTCAACCTCTTCGTCCACCAAAGTGCAAGTGTGGAAAAACATGTTCGGTGCGAAATTGTTGGGATGGTGGTGAAGTTGGACGCCACTACTGGCACTGTGTGAACCAATTTTACAAGGTGAACCTATTTGTGCTTTTGAGGAATGTGTTGATGGACCATGCTATCAGGAATGCTACAGAAAATAATTGCAGTGTCTTCATAATGTGTGTTTAAGACAACAGGAACAAGAAAAAGAAAGCAATAGAATTATTGCAGACTTGTGGGAAAAATTAAAGGAGGTGAGAGAAGAAAAATGGAAAACACAATGGAATTGTAAAGCACAAAAGGAACGTAAAAAATAAAAACAGGAACTTGCGGAGATGAAGGAGAAACTGAAAGAGGTAGAAGAAGAAAAAGAACAACTGGAAGAATGATTTAAGTGGTTGGAACGGAGAATAAATGACAACCGGGGCTAAACAATGGAATGTATGTGTTTAATGTATTTTTCATATTTCATGTATTTTTATTATGTTGGTATGCTATGTTTGTGTCTGTACTGTAGTAATATTTTCATTGTTTGTTGTATTAAATTTAATTTTAATTGAAGCGAAAGTTAAGTTTAGGTGCTTGTGTTATTATATGAAACTATGAAACGAATAGAGAATTAAAAAAAGTAATGGGCATATTCGATTAAATATTGTTGTTAATGTATACAAAAATATTTTTTACGCCAAATAAAAAGAAGAAGGCTGAATCAATATGTGCCCCATCCGGTGTGTCCTAATGCAGCCGTTGGCCTGAGGCACATCCCTTCCCCCTTTCTCCCCCCGGGTACGCTATTAGGATCATCATTATCAAGTCGTCTCTTTATAGCCGGATGCGGCGCAGGATAACATGTATCGGTGGTGCTGTTAGGTCCAGTAGAAGGCTACATAATAATATGAAACTTAGTATAAAAAACTACATAGCAATTCACAACAATTTATATTGTCTTACCATCATCGTGTCTGGATCCTGAATGTAGTCATCTATCGCACCATCGCATGAAGCCTTAGAAAGGAAATTAATAAATTTAAAGAAAATAAATAAGTTACAGTTAAAACAAATTCAAATTCAACACTAATAAACTCATACATGCACAGGTGATGTGGAGCCATAACTCAGTCTCCGCCCACTATAAAAATCTCGGGTCGGTCTATTGTCATTAGTGGTAGACGGGCTTGGGAAGTATCTATCCCAATCCACTCCTTGAATATTCAAGCTCGTGATCAATAATTGACCCGATGGGGTCACCTGCGATGGTACTAGAGTGCGATAAACTCCAAGGATGTAAGACATGTCTATCTCATGCATGCCACCTGCCATATCAACAGCAAACATCCTCAGCAAGAGCCTCAACACCCCCTTGATGGGGACCACCTCCTCTCCACCCACGACCACGTCGCTGGGCACCACCAGCTCGTGGGATACCACGACCTCACTGGTACTCTGTTGGGTCTATATAATCAGCCTCATGTGCCAAACGCTGATCCGATCGGGCTTGTTGCAGTGTCTGGGCAGCCACATCCATGAATCGATGACTACTCGTGCATGGCCACAAGATCGTGGACATGACTCTGCATTTGTTGCCCCATATGATAGACGGCATGCAATCCAATCATCTGTACAAAGTAAAAAATATAAACTACATATTTGGCACTAAATTACAGGCATATAATTAATAATAACAAAAAACATACCAGGGCCTCGTGTCTCCTGGCGCATGGGACGTACCGACCGTGTGCATGACGAACTAGGTTCCCGATTAAAAGTCGGGAAACAGTGTGGTACCACGCCATATAACATTGAATAGGAAAGTGTTACGGAGGTGCGTTCAACTCCCCTCGCCTGTCCCAAGTACCCAACTGCTGGTGAAGTCATGCCGTAAATGTGTCGTCCGCCCCGGACCAATCATCCTTCTCATAATGTAAAGCATGCCATGCAGGCGGACTCGATATAGGTTGCGGTGGGCCAAACTGACAAAATACCCGCTCGGAGGCATGATGCTCAACAATATCGAGGCATATGAGAGGGACAGAAGCCCTCCAAATATGTCGGCCGAACGTGCAATACGCTGGCAGGATACCTATCACCTCATCATTGTACGGCGTCCAGATGAACTATTAAATAAGAACACAAATCGTTCTATAACAGGTAAGTTTAGTTAGATATTCACCTGTGCGTCATCCATCAGATCCAACACATCCCTGCAGAGGAGGAGATTATGATGGGCATCATACTCTCATGAAAGAGTACGACGCATAATGATAACGCCAAACTATGCCTTATAAAAGACACATAGACGTAGCAAATATATTCTGAGTATTTTTGCCCAGAGTCGAACCACAGGGAATTAACCTATCAATTACTTTTATCGAACTTACTAAATTCGCAGAATCAATTTCCCCAAACTTTGTAATTCATAATTGATGATATATCTAACAACTAAACTAAAAATAAATAACAGCTGAAAGTTAACTACTCTTGATTTGCAAACAATTGGAATAAGGTCTAAGGTAATAGTTTTCCCCGTTGTTGATTTCCTTGGTTGAATATGTTTTATAACTGAGACTTAGTTGTCTCCATCAATTATGAACGCTCCAACTATCATAAATCTTTCTCAAGCAATTATGATAATTTACTAGACGCACTTTCTCAAGCTACAGTAGCTAGATTCACATTACGGTTCACTTAGATTGCACCTGAGGTGTCATTATCTCTAATCCAACCTCTAAACCCTCGGTTATGACTCTCCTCTATACTATGGGAATGATGTTGTTTATACAATCACCCAAATATGCACTCTTTCTCAAGCAAATACATACTAATAGGGGCGGATAGTTGAGAGCCCTTTCAACAAACCACAATCAAAATATAGATGAACAAATAGAGATTAACAACCAATTCAAAACTATATTAATATAACAACCAAGTCATCCCCAACGGGTTTCACCAAAACCTTAGATTAAGGTATTTAGCTACTCATAACAACGTAAGATAAAACTACTAAATTATTCATAATGGAAGAATTGCAAGAAAAATAGAAGAGATAAAGAACTATGATGTTTTAGGCGATCTCTCACGCTTGTTCTTCTACTAAAAGTAATCTCAAAATTAAGCTTTTTTTTGTCTTGGGAGAGTTTCTACATCTTATAAGGGTTTAACCAAAATTTTTCCCGAATTGACACTTTGGCCCTTCAAATTTCTGAATTATGAACAGTTCACCGCGGCTGCGGCGTGGATCGTCGTCGACCGCGGTGAACTTCCTGGGCCGATTTTTGTGTTTTGTTTCCGCGCTCTGGTCCGCTGTCCAACGCGGTCGCGGTGGACTTTTGTCCAGTCATTTGTTTTGCTCTTTTGTGTTCGAGCACTTCTTGAGTGTGTGTTTTCTTCACATTATTGCCTCCTAACACTTCATGTTGCTTCTTCACAAATAATATTCCCTGCGAAACCAATTATCACCATCTAAACCATTTTATTGGCAAATTACCTTATAAAACAACAATAAAGCATGGGAAACTAAGATGTATAACCTATTATCAACAACACACACTTAAATTATTGCTAGCCATCGAGAAATTCGCCACACTCCATCAAAATTCCTTCCCTATGCTTTTCCCTCAACGACTCACACCATGAAATTACACCTAGTAGTGAGCAAACTTTAACCTCAAGAATCAAATCTTTCGTACCCCGTAACATTTTCACTTACTCAAACCAACACAAGAGTCAAGACGTACCTTTACTTTGTGAATCGCATGCCCCCACATCACACAAGAGAGTAATTTCATATATAATGATAGTGATAACAATTAGAACTAAAATAGACAGAATTTGCTCACTCTCCAAAAAGAACATTCACATGCTACAACAATGCACCATAAGCTTGCCCGTAGTGTAGTACTCGACTAATCGAGCTCATTCAATCTCGAATCAATCAGAACTTTATTTAATTGTAATGTAGGATACGGGACGGGTAGGATACATTTAGATATAAGAGTGACTACACCTTCCTAAGCACTTTAATACATATATTTTAACATTCAAACCCCATACTTATGTCAAACAAAAATTCCACCTTCACATCAATATGAATTACCCAATTCTTCTTTAAGCACACTTACTTCAAGAGCCACCACTCATTAAGGAAATCTTATTATATTTTTTTTCTTTCAATTAAAGTGGCTCTTCCTTTTCCAAAACAGTGCACCTTTCTCCTTATTCAATTATTTCCACTCAAAATCCAAATTAACCACCCCACACTTTAACTTTTACAAAGTTCATAACAATTCGAGTGCTCTTGAGAGGTGAAAAGGTTCAAATAGATGGTTAATTCAAACAAATGGGTAAGGCTTGTAATGTGGTTGCCAAGAGAAAAGGATTATCGGCTCAACGGGGTTAACTACGATATATAACAATTAGGTGGGTAATATATATATATATATATATATATATATATATATATATATATATATATATATATCTGGCTCAACAAAGAAATTCCTATATCACTTCTAAAACTGAATGAAGCTACTATTTCGCTTTGCAAACACATATGGCAAGTTCTAGGCATCGAATGTACAACATGGAATACAGTAACACTCACACACACATAGCACATGACTCACTCTGGATTAGTTTATCAAGACATTCCCTTTGAGTATTCAAGTTAGGTACAAACATAACATTTTTAAGGCACTTAAATAAGATTCAACACTTGAAGCTAAGCGCTACACTCTAGCTTCTATCGTGTTCAGGTGTAAGAACGCTAAGAGTTTCTTCAATTTTAATCTCGTCGCCCATTACTCCTAACTTAAAACAAAAAAACAAAACAAAAATCTACCTATACCCGGTTCAAGCTAAACCCTTGGAAAAGAACCGTGGCCCGAAGAAAAACCAAGGGGGAGTTACTACACTACCTAACAGAAAATCTTTTTGGTATTTTTTTTCTAGACTAACTTCCCTCAAGAAAATTGTCTAAAGGATCCGTCATCGAGAAGAGTCTCTATATTCCATTTTTTTCTCGACTTAGTTTCTCAAGAACCCCGTCGAAAGAGATCTGGCGTCAGGACCAGTCAATTACTATTTCTATTTTTACTTACCTAATGACTACTATTCAAACATCAAAACAATCAAAACAAGCAGTTAATTATTACAATTACCAACATACAATGAAGTATCCCACACCCCACACTTAAAACAAAGATATGTCCCCATGGTTTGATAGTATAAACAAAAATTTGAGGTAAAGGAACTTCCCTGAAGAATCACTCTTGATCTGAAACTATGTCTGGGTTCACGTTGCAGGTGCGACCTAGAGCTATCAACCAGCCCATGAATTTCTTTTTCGACTTTACCTATCGGGCAGCCACCGCATCAATCCTGGTACCCAAGTCAGCTACAAAGGTCTGTAGCCCAGCCATATCTTGCTCTAAAGCGGCCATGCGAGTGCTCCGACGTGGCTGTGATGGTCCTGCCTCGTCCCCTCTCAGAGCAGTTGTTATTTCAGTAGCCCCAGCATCATCATCAGACTTATCAGACGAGTCATCACTGTGTTGCACCGGCAGTCTTCCCTCTAGACCAATTTCTTTGCCCGAAAAGGAGCCTTCAGAGGTAATTTCCTATTAACTTCAAGATTCTCAGGAACCCTAGCAAGGCGCCACAATCGGGTGACTAGTGAAGGGAAGTAGTGGCCCTTGATTACCTCCGGTGATCTAATGAACATTTCGTCATGGAGGACTCAGGCGACATCAAACCCTTGGTGAGTCATAAAGCAGTAGATCATAGCGGCCCCTGGCCCATTCACATCTGTGGTATTGCTGGATGGTAGCAGACGAGTGTTGATGACAGTGAGCCAACACTTGGCCTCCCAAGTAAGAGACTGTGAGTGTAGAGTATGCGGTTGTGTTACCCATTTGGACATTCTTCCAGGTATACAGATTACCTCCTGAAGCATTTCCTAGTCAACCGTCGGGCGATGTGACATGATGTAGTGATCATTACCCATGAATGTGGGGAGGCGATACACTCTGCGGATGGCCTCTATAAAAGCATTAACCCGAGTGTTGCGCACAGTCACAACCCCATCCTCGTGCTCTGGTAGATTCGCATAAAACATCGGCACTAGTTGAATATTGGCCTCCTCGGGAGCCTCAAAGAAGATGTGCAGCTGACACCTCCTTAGCTCATTAAATATATTGGGGCACTCTTTCACCAAGGTCGCCTGATCGATATGAAGCTCATGGAGTAACTTCTTTGTAGCTTTCTGATTATACCTCGTCTCTACAGATTGAGAGACAAACTGATTACTATTAAACTGAGGGGCACTGGCTGCCCCCAGCTCGTGAGGAGCCTCCAGAACCACTAGAAGAGGACCGGTGTTGCGTCTTTTACGGGATGAACTCATAGTACCTGTCAAAACAGAGAACAGTTATTAGGACGGGTCCAAAATGTGTAACTATGGGTGGTTACTCATACTTCACCACAACCATTTCACAACAACTCCTTAGATCTCCATTGAGGTAATTTTCCAAACACATTGTGGGCAAGGCAAGCATCTTCATATACATGGCCCATTGGAATCAAGAAAACTTTTCCAATTCAAATACTCAATACACCCATACACCCCACACTTGCTACTAACAATCACCCGCCGACAACACCGAGAAAACATTCAATACACAACCCTTTCACGAACATATGCCAATAAAATGAAATTACACTAGAAAAGAAGAAGAAAAAAAGAAAAAAAACTAAACAAAAATCTTATCACTAAAACTATATTTTACAACATTGAAGTATCGTACAACACAAAAGATAGGAAGAAAAGAGAAAAGGGGGATCAGAATCATACCTTTGCGGAAGAAAATGAGGGGTAGTGTGAAGGAAGAAGAAGAAGAGGAGAGTATGGATGGGAGGGTAGGGTTTAGTGAAAGAGGGAGATTGGGGATTTTTGGGGAGTGTGTGTGAGTTGTATTTTAAAATTAAGAAGAATGGAAGGAAAAAAAAGCGGGGAAAGAACAGAAAAATAATTTATTTTTACAGACCTGGTACCTCCCGCGGTCCGCACCATGGCTGCGGAGGGATTTATGTCCCAGGACGTGTTCACTGCGATCGCGGTGAAATATCGAAGCTCCAGTGATTTCCGCGGTCCACACCGCGGTCTGAGGTAGTGTTGCCCGCGGTCCTATCATAGTCCGTGTCTCGGTCGCGGGGAACAGGTTTTTTTAGTAACAAGAAGGTACATACTACACTTACAACACATTCGTGGGTTGCCTCCCATGCAACGCCTGATTTAACATCACGGCACGACGCAAGTAGTTGAGCCATCACTCCTCATTCTCGTACTGGAGTTCTTTCAAATTGATCACCACAGTATCCCCTTTTTCTTCAGCTATTCCAAGGTAATGTTTCAACCCTATTTACTGAGAACTTGTTTGTCCCATCTTCTGATTCGGTCTCAACAGCTCTACTTGCAAACATTTGTACCACTCTAAATGGTCCTGACCATTAGGACTTTAACTTACCCAAAAACAATCTCAACCTTGAATTATACAGTAATACTTTATCACTGGGTTTGAAATCCCTGTCCACGATGTGTTTGTCATGCAGCTTCTTCATTCTTTCCTTGTATAGCCTCATGCTTTCAAAGGCTTGATATCTTAATTCCTCTAGCTCATGCAACTCTGTCAGTCAATTTTGTCCAACTGCGTCAGGATCCATGTTCAATTGCTTTAGTGCCCACCAAGCTTGATGTTCTAGCTCCACAGGAAGATGACAGGCCTTCCCAAATACCAACTTGTATGGTGACATACCTACTAGTGTTTTGAATGCAGTTCTATAGGCCCAGAGTGCGTCATCAAGCTTCTTTGCCCAATCGGTTCGTGTGGCATTTATAGTTTTGGTTAGTACAGTCTTTATCTCCCTGTTAGACACTTCAACCTGCCCACTGGTTTGCAGATGGTAAGAGGTAGCCATCTTGTGGCGTCCATCATATTTTGCAAATAATTTCTCAAAGGCTCTATTACATAAGTGAGTGCCTCCTTCATTGATAATCGCTCTCGGTGTCCCAAACCGGGTGAGTATGTTCTTTTTTAGAAATTGTACTACCACTCTTGCATCATTAGTGGGCAATGTTGCAGCCTCTACCCAATTAGACACATAGTGCTCAGAAACAAGTATGTACTTATTGCCAAATGATCTGACAAACAGACCCATAAAGTCAATTCCCAAAACATCAAACACCTTTACCTCCTGAATCGGGTTCATAGGCATCTCTGGGCGGCAGGAAATGTTCCGGTCCGCTGGCATTCATTGCAGCCCTTTACCCAGAGATGCGCATCTCTAAAAATAGTTGGCCAAAATAATCCAGCCTCTAGCACTTTCGCAGTTGTCTCTTTCGCAGTTGTCCTTACCCCTCCAAAATGTCCTCCGAATGTTGATGCGTGACAAGCCTGTAAAACCGAAAATTATTCTATCTCGGGGACACACTTCCAGATAATATTATCAACACATATTTTAAATAAATAAGGCTCATCTCAATAATACATGCGGCAATAACGATAAAACTTCTTCTTTTGGACAGATGAAAGGTCGTATGGAACTATACCGCAGGCCAGGTAGTTTGCAAGGTCTGCATACCATGGCTTCCTCAAGACTAGCTACAAGTAGTTGCTCGTCTGGAAAGGTTTCCAGAATCTCTTCGACTGCTTTTTCAGCTCCTTCAAGTCGTGATAGATGATCATCGACTTAACTTTCCTTGCCCTTATGGTCACGAATTTCGAGGTCAAACTCTTGTAACAGTAGCACCCAACAAATCAGACGCGGCTTAGACTCTTTCTTCTCAATCAGGTACTTGAGAGCTGCATGGTCAGTGTATACAATTACCTTGAAGCCAATCAGATATGATCAAAACTTATCAAAAGCTAACACCACCACTAACATCTCCCTCTCCGTTACAGTATAGTTGAGATGTGCACCGCTTACCATTCTACTTGCATTGTAAATCGGGTGCATCAACTTATCCTTTCGTTGCCCCAAGACTGCTCCTATGGCATAGTCGCTTTGCGTCACACATGAGCTCAAATGGTTGCTCCCAGTTGGGTGCAACAATGATGTGTGCAATTACCAACCTCTTCTTCAATTTCTCAAATGCCAACCTGCAATTATTAGAAAACACAAAGGGCTTATCCTTTTCAAGGAGTTTGTATAATGGGTTAGCAATTTTGGAAAAATCTTTTATGCAATGCCGATAAAACCCGGCGTGTCCAAGAAAACTTCTCACCGCTTTGACTAAAGTGTGCGGTGGTAGCTTCTCAATTACGTCAACCTTAGCATGGTCGACCTCAATTCCTTTAATGGACACTCGATACCTCAAGACTATCTCTTTATGCACCATAAAATGGCACTTCTCCCAGTTCAACACTAAATTTGTCTCCACACATCTTTTAATCACTCTCCTTAAGTTGTGAAGACAGTCTTCAAATGAATCTCCCACCACGGAGAAATTATCCATAAAAACTTCCATAATATCCTCCACCATATCTGTGAAGATAGCTAACATGCACCATTGGAATATCACTGTTGCATTGCAAAGCCCAAAAGGCATTCTCTGAAAGGCAAAGATGCCATACGGACAGATGAAGGATATTTTCTCTCTATCCTTGGGGGCTATTGATATTTGATTATACCCCGAATATCCATAGGTGTATGTATATGTATATATATACACCTATGGTTTGCGGGCTCGATATTTTGAGGCCCAGTGGCACCAAACTATCATTAATAATTATGTGTGTTGATACAATTATTAACTTAATTGTACAAAATTTGCATTTTCAACTACCAGTATAAGATACTTAAACCAAAAAAATTCTAAGCTAAAATACTACACATTACTACGCTACAAGGCTCTAAATTTTACTACGCTAAAAGTGTCTACATTTTACTATGCTAAAAATGTCTAGATTTTACTACGCTAAAAAATAATCTAAACTAAACATAAACAACAAATAAATTTAATTTTAAATAACACACAAAACGGCATGAAAACACATATATATAAATCAGGATATTAACAGACAAATTTATATTTTTTTATAAAACACTAATATTAAATCCAGATAAATTTAACATACTAGTTTCGAAAAAAATCACAAACCGAAATAGAACACATACAAATCAAATAATATGCAATATTATAAAAGTTTCAACTTAAAATAAATCGAAATTCCTCGACTTAGAATTTTCGGATGTGGTACCTACGTTCTTCACCTTTTATGTGACGGGGGACCCAATTTTTTTAAAATGGCAGCGCAGTGATGGGGGACCAAGAAGGAGTAAAATATTGGAGATTGAGGAAGAAGAAGCAGCGTCGTGAAGAAGAAGCGTGTTCGAGTTTTAAAAAGGAGTATAGTGTCAGGTATTTTGGCGCTATACCTGGATGTGTCAGCTTTTTCAGTAAAGTGTCAAAATATTTAGCATTATATATTAACGGCATAGTTAAGTTAGTGTATAGCGCCAAGTATTTTAATATTATATATAAAGATATTTTCTTTTATTTTTTTACCTATTTATATATTTTGAATCTAAAATCATAATTAAGTTCCGGAATCGGTTCTTTGGTTCAATAGTAAGGACACAACACGTGAAGGAGGATAAGTGCACATCACGGGTTCGAATGAGAAAAAGACTTTGTATATAATGTTGGAGACTTGTGCGCCAACTGGAGTTGGGTCAGAAGGCCACATGAGACTTTATAGTAGGTACCAGGTTCCACTTGTATGTGATTTAGGCGTAATCATTGTTACAGCTACTGGGTTTAACTTGTATCTGATTGAGACGTAATTATTATTATTATAGGTATCGGGTCAACTCTGCAGTCAAGCGGTATTTATTGTCTCCTGTAATGTTGAATGTTGGGAGGCAATAAATGGAATATTATACATAGACCTGAAATATATGAAGCTAACCTAACAGAAAAATATTTTTTCTTCGAATATGTTCGGTTTTAATTATCTCTTTAACTTGAACTTTTGAGATACATTACCCTTTAGATTTTGATGTGACAAAAAATATAGGTTTACTCCCCTGCTACACGAATTTTTCTGTATATACGACATTTTGTTTTGAAAAATAAAATAGCATATTTTACCGTTTTAAATATTACTTTTTAGATAAATTTTTTTAATAAAATTTATAATAAAACTTGGATAGAACTACATTATTTAGGCTAAATATTTTAATTTGACAAAAAATAATAAAGTTTTAGTTAATCTTTTTTTGTTTTGACCTGAAAATAAAGATTTATACAATTGAAATAAATAGTCAAGACATCTAAAAAATTATAAAATAAATAGTCATTAGATCAATATTTTCTTTTTATTTCTTCTTTTGATGCAATAACTATTTATTTAGCTGTGTATTTTTATTTTTTATGTAAAATCTGTTTAAAAAATAATATTTCTAGAGCACCGTAATTTAGAGCTATATAAAAATTATAGCCAAAACAATTATTTTAAATTATATATATTTTTATTACTTTTTAGATGCCTTGACTATTTATTTTAATTGTATAAATATTTATTTTCAGGTCAAATTCAAAAAAAGATCAGCTAAAACATTATTATTTTTGTCCAAATAAAAATATTTAGCCTAAATAATATAGTTCTATCTAAGTTTTGTTATAAATTATATTCGAAAAAATATCTAAAATAGTAATATTCTTAAAATGGTAAAAATATATTTTATTTTTAAAAAAAATGCCACATATGGAGAAAAATCCATGTGGCAAGCGAGTGCACCCACACTTTTTGTCACATCAGTGTCTAAGAGGGTAATGTCTTTCAATGGCCGAGTTGAGAGGGATAATTAAGACCAGGCATAGTTCGAGGAGGAGACTAATAATATAAATCAATTTAAAAGTAATTTAATGTATTTTGCCATAAACTAACTATAATCTCGAGATAATTTAATCTGCGTACCAAACGACCATTGAAAATACATCGCGATAACTGTTTTATTCCCGAGCAAGTGGGTAGACAAGCAAAGCAATAGTGAAAGCCACCCACTACCCTCTCAAAATCGAATGCTATTCTTTTGTCTTCAATCAGTTCGGCTGGATAGAGTTTTGGTTCAGTTGACTAGTTGAAGACATAGGCCAGAGCAACTGTCTTTCAACATCTACTATTTAATTAGTTCTCATCTTTAAAAGCTCATTTACTCGCTTTCATACTTATTATATTATTATTATTATTATTATTATTATTATTATTATTATTATTATTATTATTATTATTATTATTACTTATTGTTTTATTTTTTCCGTTTCTTTAGCTAAAAGTATTGAAATAGTCTTTCTGTCTTTATAAAATAGGGGAAAGACTGCGTATACACTAGTTTCCCAGACCCCATGTATGGAATTAAGCTGGATATTTTTTGTAGTTATTGTTGTTGTATCTTTGGAAGTTAAAAAAACACATAATACACGTCAGGTTCCTATGTATTCTGTTTCTTCTTCTTCGTTTCCCACTACATAAACGGAACCATAAGAAAAAATGGAGTATTTTTCTCTTCAGTTGAAGCCAGGTCAATGATGAACTTCAAATTTAAAAGGAAGTTGCTGAAAGGGAGACATTCCAAGTATTCCAACATAAAATGTGAACATAGGATCTTGAGCACAAGTGGGTGGCGCGCAAAAGAGTGTGGCCTAATGGTCAATAAAATGAGAGGGAAATAATGAGGTATAAAGTTCAAGTTGAAGTTCCAGTAGAAGCAATACATGCCAGGTGTGCACAAACTTGCTCTGGATACCATCATAGCATTAGGGCATCAATGGCGTAACACAAGTTTAATGATTTTCATTAGTATCGACTAGTGTTGTGAAAAAATGGTATAAAGATGTAGGAAATTGTAAAGCTTGTATCAAGACATTAGTCCGCTTCTGCAGAGTATATGAAAGGTATCTGAATGTTTAAGTAGTCGTTTAAATGAATCAACAAGATCAACGACAAAATATCTTCCAACAATAGAACAAAACATTCTGAAACAATAACAACAAACCCACTATAATCCCACAAGTAAAATCTGGGAAGGCTAGTGTGTACGTTATCTCTACTTTGAAGGTAGAGAGATTGTTTCAAATAAACCCAGTTCACAAAAGGATAAAACAATAACAAAAACCAAATTGTTCTTGAATCCAGACACAAATCATAATAAACTCTTCATGGTGCAAATGATGTCTTAAGCATCAGGATCCCAAACTTAGATAACTGATTATCCTATGAGGATGATTATCTGCTAGTTACTTATGATTGCCTCTAAACAATTTGATTATACCAAATGCTAACCACATTAACAACTGCTGCAGTTTTCTTTGGAGAACCAAAAATCCGACCAAATGGTTGTGAAAAATATATAGCATCTCAAAACATCACTTCACAATGCAGAACATTTTGATATTTTGATACCAGGAACCATAAAAGTAGACTGTTGAGTTAGTGGTCACAACCCCTTCTGAAGGCAATAGTATATATGAACATTATCGGCAAGACAATTCAAATTTGATGACGACAATTTCAATTAGAGTGCTAAAAACTTGTATTACAAGTATGCTGCTGTAATTATGGCATCAACGATGCCAAAAGTTCTGCCAAACCTTCCCTACTATGTCATCCGGAGAGTTTTTCCTGAACGTCACGTAACCTCATAACAGATTTCTAACCTCATCAATTGGCCAGATAGGGAAAAATAGGAACCACAGCTTTTTAAACACTATGTAAGCTTCAATGCCTTCTTTGCTTTGCACGCTTCCATGACTGTGAACCTCTAATCTTCCACTTGTCCACTCCACCTGGCCGGTTATGTTCTTCAATCTCGCGAACCTTGCGTTTTCTGTGTATCATACATGGGTCAGAAGGAACATAGTAAGCAGCACAAAGCATGATATGAGACAATATTTTCTTCAGACTAAGAAAATACGAGTGAGGTATACATCCTTTGCCCATGCATGTATTATTAGAACTCTGGACTGTAGATAGGCAAACTATGTTTTCTCGATTTCTTGTTAATAACAAGTCAGTGACCCATGAAAGAATGAGTATATTCAACGCAAGCAGGCAAACAAGATAATATGCATAAAATTAACTCCAATCTGACATTTATGACAACAGTTCTTTGTTCTCAAGCATAGATCTAAGATTAGTTTGAATATTTTCCTAACTCAAATAAAATCACAAAAAAGGATGCTTGAGAGCCTGCGGACAAAGCTCAGAATTTTTACAATCATCATACTCCACATATCTTAGTATGGTGATAAAGAATCAACAACTTTGAAGGTGAAATGATACAACCATAGATCAATAGTAAAAGAAGATCTAAGGATTCCTTCATTCTCTGAGTATTCTAATGTTAAGATATCAGCTCCCTCATTATGTAAGGGTTAACTTCAAATTCAGTCCAGTCCCCTTTCACCATAACCCCGATCGATACAACCCCATTACCCTCTAAAGCAAGCATACCCGCCCGACACACACATTGAGACAACAACAACAACAACTACCCAGTATATTCCCACCAGGTGGGGTCTGGGGAGGGTAATATGTAGAGGAGCCTTACCCCTGCCCGAAAGGGCAGAGAGGCTGTTTCCAGTCGACCCTCGGCGTATAGGATAAAAAAGGGGAAGCTGCATTAAAAAACAAAAAACAAAGGTAAAATTAGAAACACAAGCAAGACAAAACAAAATAATAAAGCATCTGTGAAATGAAATTCATTGAGCTGAACTTGATAGTTAAGCGAAAGCTAGAGAAACTTGAGTGGTTAAACTACTAAGAGAGGGATCCTTTATCACTAGCTGCCAACACTGCTAATTTCCGTATAGGCAGCCAAATTCATTCATTCTAACCTGATTAGACACATAAATCTCCAGCTCAAAACAATGCTGCTACAGTTCAATGAGCAGACCTGCTAAAGTAGTTGCATAGATCCTTTACTTTTATTTATGTTCATGACTTACCTATACAACCCAAGTTTGCGGTCGGAAAGAAGCTCATCAGTAATTGTCGTCTTCCTCTCCTTCTTAGTCAGTCTGCTTGAGTAGTATTCAGATGCTGCCTCTATTACTGTGCCGACCTGCTCAAATTTCAAACCATCCAAGTATTGCCTCTTGCCAACAGGAAACTAAGATGCTGATAAAAGTGAATGTGTGATATATAAATATTTTATGACATAATAGACTTGCCTGGAAATATTTAGGTAGTGCTTTTGACTTCAAATCACTCTTCTTGTAATGCCTTTTTGGATCCATGGCACCCCTTAACTGAAGCAATCAGATTTTTCAGAATTGAGAACTTAGTTGTAAGAGAAATCACTGCAATTAAACGAGGCATAAAAATGGAAAAACTTGGCAATACATCATAGAAAAAAGTGGCCATTATGCATGATTGGATTTTGATAAGTCCATGCTTGGCACATGTACTCAGGATTGTCTAAATTCATGTCTTGTCAACAGAATCCAAGAAAAAATTACAGGTGGAACTAGGATTATCGTACTGTGCTGGAGAACATAAAACTTAATACATTAGACGGAATTGTCTATTTATGAAGTGTGATGGGACATAACAAATGAATCAGAGATGTCAATTAATATGCCTCATTAGTCTAAAGCTTGTTTGGAATTTGTAACAAGGAACCATAAAGACGACCTTTTTACCCTTTTTAAGACCACAAAAATTAGTTAATATGGAACACAAAGCAAGAGAGTGGAGCATTACTAAGTTGCATTTTTTCTGAAATACAAGTAGGAGACTATTACACATTCCAATTCTACCTAGCTTACTGATCATGGACAAAGTGTTCACCGGAAGTATAGCACTAATCAGCAGTGTTAAAAAAAGCGTCCACTTCCTCACTTTAAGCGAGAAGCAAAGCGGAGCGATTGGTTGGTCGCTACCCCTAAAAGCGGCTTAGACACAGAAAAGCAACCGCTTCTCTCTAAAAGCGAGAGGCAGTGAAGCGGTCGGGAGTGGAAGAAGCGATCGCTTCTTGAATTAAAAGGCCCAAACGAGTCTTTTTCAATTAAAAGACCCAAATCGTTGAGTCTTCTGTTTTAGACACTTCTTTAGCAGCAAACTAGGGTTCTAAACCAGCCTTTTCTTCCTCAAAAAACTAGCGATTCTTCCTCACATGAAGCAACGATTTGTTCAAGCAAACTAGGGTTCTTCTTCTTCAACATTACAACAACAGCTTTCAAGTTTCAACAGGTATATTTTTATTTTCATTCTTCTTCTTCTTCTTTTTCTTTTTCTTTCTAAACGTCCAAAAAGCGCTGAAAATGCTGACGAATTTTTTTCAGAAAAATTCTGCCCAAGTACTGCCAAATTATATATTTTTTATTCTTAGTTCTTAGTGCCTTTCTTATGTGTTATGTAGTTGATATTTTAATGGGATGCTCACTTTGTGCTTTAATTGGTGTTACTCTTTAGTTTTTTAATTCAAGTATTGAACATTTGTTTACAATTACATGTGTTGTCTATGCGTATTTTTTTTTAAATTCCGCTTCACTTCATAAAAGCGGGCGCTTCGCTTCTCGCTTTTCGTGAAATGGGGATTGTTGCTTTTCCTTGCTTCACGTTATTTTCAACACTGCTAATCAGCAGCAGAGTGAAGTGCACATCGCTATTTTTCTCACTCTCATGTTTCCTCAAGGAAAGGGTCTATTGAGTTTCAACATCTTAAAAAGCAACTAGGGCTCCTAAGATAGATGAGCCAAGAATTCTCACAGAAATACACCTATCTTAAAACATTTAGCAAACTCGACTTTGATTGTTATGACTTATGAATTAGTATCACAAATTCAAGATCAAGTCCTAGACAAGGAATCTTCTCTTTTCTTTTAAGAGCGCAATAGTAACAAAAAAGTTGCTCCTTCACTACTCTTTAAAAAGTCATAAAGAAAAGCTTACCCACATTGTGATCTCTTGCACGAAGTGCCAATCATTCCATTTATCTTCTAAAAGAATGTTTTTTCTTAGTAAAGTAAGGTAATATTATTAAAGCTAATACCAAGAAGGTGCTTCAAAAGCACAACAAAAGTCACACAATGACATTTAGCTTCCAAAACAAATGTAAATTCTCCATTCATATATATATCTATAAAGTTCATAAATAACATAAACATCAAACTATGGACGAGCAATAAAACATACAAGTAAAAAAAAAAAAACTTTACAATTCAAAGAATCACCTTTAACAGCTGGAGATCTCTTTTCAGCACCGGAGTAATTATTTGTGCAGGCATATCAAACCTAATTAAAAATTTCACAACCAATCCATAACTTTTGTAAGAATTTAAGTTATATACACAGTCAGCTTAAATTTTTTACACAATCAGGTCTCCCACATAATATCAACAAGCATGGCCTGATGGTGTAAAAATACATTATTGGACAGTGTATGTAAAAGGAACAAAAATTCATGATAGTAACTACAGAAATTTGAGGAACAAAAATTTGAGATATACCAATTTTTGCCAGCTGTATCCTTGACTTGGTTTCGAAGGAATTTGTTCACCTTTTTAGGATCATTAGGAGGAACAAATAAGCCGTCAATGAGTTCAGAACTAGGTTTATATACTGCACTGGTTTCGGCCTCCTTATTGGAGCTGCTCTTTTTGGTACCAAATGATAATTGAGGTAATTTTGGTTCCCATGAAAGTCCAATTACGGGCTTGTTTTCAGGCATTCTGAATTGCTACAAGTTTCAAACTAATGAGTAATCGCTTTAATAAATAAGCAAACTTAACCCTGAAAGATGAATAGAAGAAGAGACTCTAACCTGCCGGCGCCGGAGATGGAACGGAGAGGCGGCGGCTACGGACTTATGAGTGAAAGGCCCGAAAGTGAAGAAAACCTATTATTGAATGTCTTGTATCTGTATTTAGACAAGTAATATCACTTTAGTATTTTTAAAATTATGTAATAATAGATAATTTGGAATATTAAGTGGTGAGCAACACTAAAATTACAAAGGCATGAGTTATAGGTTATGAGTTTAAAAGACAGTTTGGAACATTAAGTTTCAATTATGTGATGGGTTCGGGGAAGGAGTTTGGTACATTAAGTTTCGATTATATGATGGGTTCAGGGCAGAGTTTATTGTATGCAGTTTTACCTTGTATTTCTGCAAGATGCTAATTTCATGGTTCAAAACTGTGACCAAAAACTGTAAAAATAATATTAGGGTATGCTGTCTACGTCACACTCCTATATGTGTGGTCTTTTCCCGAAAAAAATTAGGGTAAATTGTCTGTATAGGGATGCTTAGTGTTTCTAACTGGTTAATTAATTCGGAATATTTGTTTGAACTCGATTTTTTGTAAATTAAACTGGACTATTGAACTTTGAAATATTAAAAATAAAATAGAATTATTGATTTTTATTGAATAACAAACAACCTTAATCATGATTATGTTATGTCTGTAGAGGCCATGCGTTCGAGCTGTGAAAATAACATTATAGGTTGGCTACATTATATTGTTAGGGGTACGGTCCTTTCCCGAAAAACATTAGGGTAAGCGGACTCTATATGAATGCTTTGTGCTTTGAACTGTCCAATTAATTTGGAATATTTGTTTGAATCGATTTTTTGTAAAATTTAACCCCGACTATTGAACTTTGAAATATTAAACATAAAATAGAATTATTGATTTTATCGAATAATAAACTACCTTAATCACGATTACATTAATGGGGTCCATCCCCTTTAATCAAGGAAGAAAATTTTTTCCTTCTTCATGTCAAAAATGGCTGCTAAGCAGCCCATATTTTTAATTTTTTGTCAGTTTAGGTGTGCTGCAAAATCAACAAAGGCTGCCTCATTTTGCCTATAAAATGAGAGCTTCGGCTCTCATTTTTTACACCAACAGAAAGAGAGAAAAAGAGTAAAGTTTCACAGACAGTGTATAAGAAAATAGTCGGTGAGAAAAATAGAGAGTGAGCGATATTGTAGTGAGGTGGAATATCAAAAGAGGGTTATTTCTTTTGAGTGTTGTAGTGGTCTTTGGAGTATTTTACTCGGACCTACAAAGTGTAAAATTCCTTACTATAGTGATATCAGTTGCTCCTCTCAGGGCCGTGGTTTTTTCCCTTATTCATAAGGGTTTTCCACGTAAAAATCTTGGTGTCATTGTTACTCTTTTATTCTTGTTAATTACCTTATCTCGGTGCTACATTATCATTCCGCTTTTATTACCGTAAATATTATTTTGGTAGGGGGTTTATTCCCAACACTGGTATCAAAGCACAGGTTCTGCTCGTTCACTAAAATACTATTCACTGTCGGTAGTACTATACTTGGTGAAAAATAAAAATGTCCAGAGTAAAGTACGAGGTAGCTAAATTCAACGGAGATAACGGTTTTCCAACATGGAAAAGA
Source organism: Nicotiana benthamiana (assembly GCA_034376525.1). Classification (NCBI taxonomy): domain Eukaryota; kingdom Viridiplantae; phylum Streptophyta; class Magnoliopsida; order Solanales; family Solanaceae; genus Nicotiana; species Nicotiana benthamiana. The sequence continues at coordinate 74,285,991 of CM067332.1, forward strand.
AGGATGAGGGATCTGCTCATCCAACAAGGATTACACAAGGTACTAGTTGCTGATGCCAAAAAGCCTGATACCATGAAAGCTGAGGGTCGGACTGACTTGGATGAATGAGCTGCTAGTGCAATCAGGTTGCACTTATCGAATGATGTGTAAATAACATCATTGATGAAGACACTGTACATGGAATTTGGACAAGGTTGGAAAGCCTATACATGTCCAAAACGCTGACAAATAAATTGTACCTGAAGAAGCAGTTATACGCCCTACACATGGATGAAGGTATGCATTTTTTGTTGCATTTAAATGTGTTTAACGGACTAATCACACAGCTTGCCAACCTCGGAGTAAAAATCGAGGAAGAAGATAAAGCCATCTTGCTATTGAACTCGTTGCCATCTTCGTACGATAATTTGGCAATAACCATCCTGCACGGTAAGACTACTATTGAGTTGAGAGATGTCACATCGGCTCTTTTACTCAATGAGAAGATGAGAAAGATGCCTGAAAATCAAGGATAGGCTCTTATCACAGAAGGTAGAGGCAGGAGTTATCAAAGGAGTTCGAGCAACTATGGTAGATCCGGAGCTCGTGGAAAGTCAAAGAATTGATCCAAATCAAAAGCCAGAAATTGCTACAACTGTGATCAACCAGGTCACTTCAAAAGAGATTGCCCAAATCCAAGGAAGGGCAAAGGTGAAAATAGTGGCCAGAAGAATGACGACAACACAACTGCCATGGTTCAAAACAATGACAATGTTGTCCTCTTTATAAATGATGAAGAGGAATGCATGCACCTGTCAGGTCCAGAGTCGGAATGGGTGGTTGACACAGCGGCATCTTACCATGTCACACCGGTAAGAGATCTTTTTTGTAGATATGTAGCAAGTGATTTCGGCACCGTGAGAATGGGTAATACGATTTACTCAAAGATTGCGGGGATTGGTGACATTTGTATCAAGACAAATGTCGGATGCACATTGGTTCTTAAGGAAGTGCGGCATGTACCTGATTTGCAGATGAACTTGATCTCGGGAATTGCTTTGGACCGAGATGGATAGGAGAACTATTTTGCAAATTAAAAGTGGAGACTCACCAAGGGATCATTGCAGATTGCAAAGGGAGTTGCTCGTGGCACATTGTATAGGACAAATGCAGAAATATGCCAAGGTGAATTGAATGCGGCACAAGATGAGATTTCTGCAGATTTGTGGCATAAAAGAATGGGCTATATGAGCGAGAAGGGATTGAAGATTCTTGCCAAGAAATCACTCATTTCTTATGCCAAAGGTACAACGATAAAACCTTGTGACTATTGTTTATTTGGTAAACAACATAGGGTGTCATTTCAGACATCGTATGAAAGAAAGTTGAATATACTTGATTTAGTATATTCTGATGTTTGTGGCCCAATGGAAATTGAATCAATGGGCGGTAACAAATATTTTGTTACTTTTATTGATGATGCTTCACGAAAATTGTGGGTTTATATTTTGAAAACCAAAGATCAGGTGTTTCAAGTTTTCCAGAAGTTTCATGCTCTAGTAGAAAGGAAGACATGTCAAAAGCTAAAACGTCTCCGACGTGACAATGGAGGTGAGTACACTTCAAGGGAATTTGAAGATTATTGTTCAAGTCATGGGATTAGACATGAAAAGACAGTTCCCGGAACCACACAGCACAATGGTGTAGCAGAGAGGATGAACTGCACTATCGTGGAGAAGGTGAGAAGCATGCTCAGAATGGCTAAACTACCTAAGTCATTCTGGGGTGAAGCAGTTCAAACAACATGTTACTTGATCAATAGGAGTCCATCATTTCCATTGGCGTTTGACATCCCAGAAAGAGTTTTGACCAATAAGGAGGTGTCCTACTCGTATCTAAAGGTGTTCGGTTGCAGAGCATTTGCACATGTACCGGAAGAGCAGAGAATAAAGCTGGATAATAAATCTGTTCCCTGCATATTTATTGGACACGGAGATGAAGAGTTTGGGTACAGATTGTGGGATCCTGTAAAGAACAAGGTCATCAGAAGCATAGATGTAGTCTTCAGAGAAAGTGAAGTTAGAACTGCTGCTGATATGTTAGAAAAGGCGAATAATGGTATAATTTCTAACCTTGTTACTATTCCTTCTATTTCTAACAATCCCACAAGTGCAGAAAGTACGACCGACAAGGTTGCCGAGCAGGGGGAGCAACCTGGTGAGGTTATTGAGCAGGGGGAGCAACTTGATGAAGGTGTCGAGGAAGTGGAGCACCCCACTCAGGAAGAAGAACAACCTCAGCCTCTGAGGAGATCGGAGAGGCCAAGGGTAGAGTCATGCAGGTACCCTTCCATAGAGTATTTCCTCATCAGTGATGAGGGGGAGCCAGAAAGTCTTAAGGAGGTGCTGTCCCATCCAGAAAAGAACAAGTGGATGAAAGCCATGCAAGAAGAGATGGAATCTCTATAGAAAAATGGCACGTACAAGCTGGTTAAACTTCCAAATGGTAAAAGACCACTCAAATGCAAATGGGTCTTTAAACTCAAGAAAGATGGAAATGGCAAGCTGGTCAGATACAAAGCTCGATTGGTGGTTAAAGACTTCGAACAGAAGAAAGGTATTGATTTTGACGAAATTTTCTCACTTGTTGTCAAAATGACTTCTATTCGAACAATTTTGAGCTTAGAAGCTAGCCTAGATCTTGAAGTGGAGCAGTTGGATGTGAAAACTGCATTTCTTCATGGAGATTTGAAAGAAGAGATTTATATGGAGCAGCCAGAAGGATTTGAAGTAGCTGGAAAGAAACACATGGTGTGCAAATTGAATAAGTCTTTATGTATTAAAGCAGACACCAAGGCAGTGGTACATGAAGTTTGACTTATTCATGAAAAATCAAACATACATAAAGACCTATTCTGATCCATGTGTATACTTTAAAAGATTTTCTGAGAATAATTTTATTATATTGTTGTTGTATGTGGATGACATGTTAATTGTAGGAAAAGATAAGGGGTTGATAGCAAAGTTGAAGGGAGATCTGTCCAAGTCATTTGATATGAAGGACTTGGGCCCAGTACAACAAATTCTAGGGATGAAGATAATTCGAGAGAGAACAAGTAGAAAGTTGTGGCTATCTCAGGAGAAGTACATTGAACGTGTACTAGAACTCTTCAACATGAAGAATGCTAAGCCAGTCAGCACACCTCTTGCTAGTCATCTAAAATTGAGCAAAAAGATGTGTCTAACAACAGAGTAGGAGAAAGGGAACATGGCTAGAGTTCCTTATTCTTCAGCAGTCGGAAGCTTGATGTATGCAATGGTATGTACTAGACCTGATATTGCTCACGCAGTTGGTTTTGTCAGCAGGTTTCTTGAAAATCCTGAAACGGAACATTGGGAATCAGTCAAGTGGATACTCAAGTACCTGAGAGGCACCACGGGAGATTGCTTATGCTTTGGAGTATCGGATCCAATCTTGAAGGGCTATTACGGATGCTGATATGGCAGGTGACATTGACAACAGAAAATCCACTACTGGATATTTGTTTACATTTTCAGAGGGAGCTATATCATGGCAGTCGAGGTTGCAGAAGTGTGTTGCACTCTCTACAACTGAAGCGGAATATATTGCCACTACTGAAGCTGGCAAAGAGTTAATATGGCTCAAACGGTTCCTTCAAGAGCTTGGATTGCATCAGAAGGAGTAGGTCGTCTATTGTGACAGTCAAAGTGCAATAGACTTTAGCAGGAACTCTATGTACCATGCTAGGACCAAACACATAGATGTGAGATATCACTGGATTCGTGAGAAAGTGACGGACGAATCTGTACAGGTCAAAAAGATTCACATAAGCGAAAATCCTGCGGATATGCTGACCAAGGTGGTATCAAGGAACAAGTTCGAGCTATGCAAAGAACTTGTCGGCATGCATTCAAACTAGAAGGCGGTGTTATTCCCTCTAGATAAATGGGACTGGAGGGGGAGATTAATGGGGTCCATCCCCTTTAATCAAGGAAGAAAATTTTTTTCCTTCTTCATGTCAAAAATGGCTGCTAAGCAGCCCACATTTTTTTCATTTTTGGTCAGTTTAGGTGTGCTGCAAAATCAACAAAGGCTGCCTCATTTTGCCTATAAAATGAGAGCTTCGGCTCTCATTTTTTATACCAACAGAAAGAGAAAAAGAATAAGGTTTCACAGACAGGGTATAAGAAAATAGTCTGTGAGAAAAATAGAGAGTGAGCGATATTGTAGTGAGGTGGAATATCAAAAGAGGGTTATTTCTTTTGAGTGTTGTAGTGGTCTTTGGAGTATTTTACTCGGACCTACAAAGTGTAAAATTCCTTACTATAGTGATATCAGTTGCTCCTCTCAGGGCCGTGGTTTTTTCCCTTATTCAGAAGGGTTTTCCACGTAAAAATCTTGGTGTCATTGTTACTATTTTATTCTTGTTAATTACCGTATTTCAGTGCTATATTATTATTCTATTTTTATTACCGTGAATATTATTTTGGTAGGGGGTTTATTCCCAACATACATATTGTCTTTTTCAGGGTATTGTATCTTTTATACTATTTCTTTTTATGATTGGTACAAGACGTTTTAGAGAAAGGTCACACAACGAAAATATTCTCTTTGGCCAAGAAGAAAATTTATTATTATTATTATTATTATTATTATTATTACTTATAATTAAACTAAAAACACTAATACAAGAGTCGGAGTGTCTGAAATTTTGAAATAATTACGAGTTAACGAATTCTAAAGTTCAGCAAATTAGCTAGACATTCTTTCTCTTCTTTGCTAGTAGTACTTTTCTTGGATGAATTGTTTAACAAAACTAAGCAGATCTTACCAATAAAACTCTCCCATTTCTTGGCATAAAATGACATTTTAATTTGAGAATAATAGTTTAAAAAAATCATTTTATGCAATGTTCCAAATGTAATTTAGAATTAATGCCTAGAGATAATCTTAATAAATAAAATAAAAAGGTGAAGAGTAGTGGGTATAAAGCAGGAATTGGTTGGTTCGTAGAGGATTAGCATATGTTTACAAATTATTTGGCATTTTTATTTAAAAAAAGTATCATAACATAAATCCATATTAGTCGATAAAAATATTGATTGTTTCATTATATGTTGACGTTAGGCATACGATAAATATTTTTTTTCAAGTTTTTATTTTTCAACTTTTTAACACATTAGAAAAGCAGCAAGCCACATCGGGATGCATTAATGCCATTTCTAAGGCTTTTTTACTTAGTAATACAGACTTAAAATGCATTAAATATTCCTTCCAATTTTTAAATTCTTATTTTGATGTACTAAGACAAGAGGGGCTTGGTCTGATGGTAACCAACCCTCACTTACAACCGAAAGGTTGTGAGTTCGAGTCTCCCCAGGAGCAAATTCTGGGGATTTATGCCGGGGGTCTATTTGGAAACAGCCTCTCTACCCAGGGTAGGGGTAAGGCTGCGTACACACTACCCTCCCCAGACAGCACTGAGTGGTATTGTACTGGGTCGTACTTTTTTTTATTTTGATATACTAAGTTACCATTACTAGCAAAGGCTTTTTCTTATACCCACCAGAAAACTATTTTTGGTGTCGAAAAGTTACAACTTCATCATTTCCTAGTATTTATTATTTCACTTTTCTATTGCTTAAAAAACTTCATAATTTTCTTGTATGGTCATGGCATTAATGAATATAATAAATTGTCTTTTCAAATGTTTTAGCTTTTTATTTCTCAAGTTTTCGACAATACAATTTTTCTTAATATTTTAAAACTTTGAATTAAATACTTGAATCTTCATATCTCAGTAATATTTTTGACGATAAGAACCAAGGTAGTGCATTGAAATACATGACTAATATATATTAAATTGAAAGAACTCTTACAAATATAAATAATTACAAGCTTGCTTTCAAGCATTCCAAGTGCTATAGACCTACAAGTTTCAACCTAATAAGTAATTGTTTAATACATAAGCAAATTTAACCCTAAATCATTCCGTAACAACAAGTGAGCAATATAGTACATAGTATTAAATACATTCTCGAGACAGTTGACAACAATTAAGAGAAGAAGATGCTGATGCAGGTATGCAAAAAGGTATATAATTAGTGAAAATTCAAAAGCAAATATAAAAATAAATGAGAAGAAGAAGACAAGGAGGAAAGAGAAGAAGAGATAAATTTTGACTCTATTAATTTTGTTAGTGATAATTACTGAAGATGGTTTATGCTCATTGTCGTCAGTGAAAGCCCTCGGGGAAAATGCGTGTTTTTAGATCTAATGAGTAATGGTTCAGTGGAAAGTATGTATGGATTACCGGAAGCTAAACAAGGTGACCCGAGAGGATAATTTTCTATTGCCATTCCTTGATCAAATGCTTGATCATCTGGCGGGACGTGCTTTTTATTACTTTTTGGATGGTTACTGGGGAACAATCAAATTTTAATTGCCACGGAGGATTAAGAGAAGACAACGTTTGCTTGTCCGTATGGCACATTTGCTTTCTCTCGAATGCCGTTCGGATGTGTAATGCTCCGGCGACCTTTAAACGATGCATCATGGCTATTTTCACCGACATAGTGGAAGATATCTTGGAGGTCTTCATGGATGATTTTAGTGTGGTTGGGGATTCCTTTGATGAGTGTTTGGGTAATTTGAATAGAGTGTTGGTCCGGTGTGAAGACACAAACCTTGTATTCAATTGAGAAAAATGTCATTTCATGGTTGAAGAGGGTATAGTGTTAGGTTACAAAATTTCAAATCGAGGAATTGAAGTGGATAAAGCCAAGATAGAGGTGATTTCAAGGCTTCCTCCCCTACTTCTGTCAAAGGAATGAGGAGTTTTCTTGGGCACGTAGGTTTTTACTAGAGGTTTATAAAAGATTTTTCCAAAGTGGTGTACCCTTTGTACACGTTGCTAGAAAATAATGCAAAGTTTTTGTTCGATGAATGTTGTATGCAAGCATTTGAGCTTCTCAAGATCAAGTTGACCACTACCCTACCATCACCTCACCAAATTGGAGCTTGCCTTTCGAGCTCATGTGTGATGCAAGTGACGTTGCGGTTGGGGCTGTTTTGGGTCAAAGGATTAACAATATGTTTCATCCGGTGTACTATACAAGCAAGACCATGAATGAAGCTCAAAGAAACTATACAGTCACCGAGAAAGAGTTTTTGGCTATAATGTTTGCAATGGAAAAGTTTCAACCTTATCTTATGAGGGCCAAAGTTATAGTGCATACCGATTATGCTACCCTTAGGTATTTGATAACAAAGAAAGACTCTAAGGCAAGATTGATGATATGGGTGCTACTACTTCAAGAGTTTGATCTAGAAATTATGGACCAAAAAGGTAGTGAGAATCAAGTGGCGGACCGCTTGTCCCATTTGGAGGAGGAGGGAAGGCCTTGTGATGGCCTGAGATAAATGATTCATTTCCCGGCGAACAACTCATTGTGGTGCCAATGAATGATATGCTATGGTTTGCCGATGTTTCCAATTACCTTGTCACCGGAATAACCCCGTATGAGCTCTCTTCTAACCAAAAGAAGAAGCTTAAGCGGGATAGCTTGTATTTTTATTTGGACGAGCCATATTTGTACAAGATTTGCACGGATGATGTGATTCGTAGATGTGTTCGAGAGGAAGAACAATTGGGTATCTTCGATGCTTGTCATTCCTCTCCCTATAGTGGCCATCATGGTGGGGCGAGGACGGCTTCTAAAGTGCTTAGTTGTGGATTTTATTGGCCAACCTTGTTCAAAGATGCCGGTTATTTTATGAAAAGATGTGATGAATGCCAAAGAGCATGGGGAATTTCAAAAGGGGATGAGATGCCTCTCAATACAATTCTCGAAGTGGATATCTTTGATGTTTGGGGCATCGATTACATGGGTCCATTCGTTAACTCTTGTGAGAACACTTACATTTTAGTGGCGGTTGATTATGTCTCAAAGTGGGTTGAAGCCGTGGCTTTGCCTAACAATGAAGCCCAGACTGTTGTTGCATTTCTTAAAAAGAGCATTTTCACAAGGTTTGACACTCCTCATGTGATTATTAGTAATGGTGGGTCTCACTTTTGCAATAAAGCTTTCGACACGTTGCTTTCCAAGTACGTGTCAATGATAAGGTTTCTACCCCTTATCATCCTCAAGCTAGTGGTCGAGTGGAAGTCTCCTACAGGGAAATCAAGAATATCTTGTCAAAGGCGGTCAATGCTAATAGGACCGATTGGTCGAAGAATTTGGATGACACTCTATGGGCTTATCAGACGGCTTACAAGAATCCGATTGGTATGTCTCCATATCGGTTGGTGTTTGAGAAGCTTGCCATCTATCGGTTGAGTTAGAGAATAAGACCATGTAGGCTTTGAAGAAGTTAAATTTGGAATGGGATGTTACAGCCAATCTTCGTGTTGAACAACTCAATGAAATTAACAAATTTAGATCCTATACCTACTCCAGTTCGTCCTTGTATAAGGACAAGATGAAGAATCTTTATGACAAATATGCTCGTTGAAGGAGTTCAAAGTTCGTGTTTTGGTTCTCTTGTTCAATTCTCGGTTACGTCTATTTCCAGGAAAGCTTAAATCAAAGTGAAGTGGGCTATTTGAAGTTGTGTTTGTGACCCCGTTTGGTGCTCTTGATCTAAAGAACAAAATGTTGAAGTTTTCAGAGTTAATGGGCACCGGGTCAAGCATTATCTTGGAAAAATTGACGACAGCCACGTGGTGGAACTTCTTCATCTCAAGTGATATGGTAACATGAGTCGTACCGTAACGTTAAATCAGGCACTTCTTGGGAGGCAACCCATTTCTTTTTCTTCTTGTTTTATTTGATTTTATTTGTAGTATAGGATTGATTTTTGGGCTAATTGGTTCAGAGATGTTGCACGGTTATGTTGATGCAGTGTAAGGCTTGATGAAAAAATATACAGGTCTCTGAAGTTTTCAGTGCGGCCGCAGTACATTCTGTGCGGACGTCACTGTTATGGGTATGAATTGGCTTCTCTAAAATTTGCCACCGCCGCCGCACTACATTTTATGTGGACCGCGGTGGACCTCTGCGGCCGCGGTTTGTTTTGTGTGGACCACAAAGGTTGCCTTCTCAAACTTGTTTTAAACAAAGCAGTGCGGACCGTGATCCATACAGTCACACAGGTAGGTGAGGCTGGGCCCCATGGGCTTCTCTATAAATAGACCCCAAGGGTCTCCTTGTACCCTTTTCGAAAACTTGAAAATGAGAGAGCCTCAAACACTATTCATCCTTCTACTTTGATCATAACTGCTTATTTGCATTGCTTTGCTTCATTCCATCTCTATAACTGGTACATTAATCTTCTTTTTAACTTTTTAATTTTGTCCTTTACATTTAATTTTCATTTTCTTAGGGCTTACTTTCTTCTCCCCTCGTATTTCTTCAATTGTTAGATTAGGTTAGTCTAAAAATTGGATTCATATGTTCGTTGTTAGTTAAATGTATTTGATAATTAATTAGAGACCTTAATTAGGTAAAAATCGAACTTAAAAGCAATATCTCTAAAACCCTAACTTAGTGCTAGGTTTGGGCACCCTATGGCGGACCGCAGTCAATTTTGTGCAGTCCACAATACCCTAGTGCGGTCCGCAGTACTACTTTGTACGGATCACAGTGATGAACTTCTGCAAGATAACTTTTGCTTACTGCGGCCGCACTATATTTTGTGCGGTCCACACTGCCCTAGTGTGGCCGCGGTACCATTTTGTACGGTACACACTAGTTAGATTCAGAGGGTGGGTATTTTGAGCCCACCCCTGTGTAGACCGCAGTTGTTTTTGTGCGGTTCTCGATGGTCCCAATGCGGCCGCACTCTATTTTGTGCGGTCCACACTGGACTGTTTCTGCAACTGTATCTGCAACTATTTGCTTATGTTCTACAATTCTTTCTGCCTATCTGTTTAACTGCTTCTATTGATATTAACAATGTAAGATGCTTGTGTTTGCAGACAATGGTTAAACAAAGAGGAAGAGGATCAAAATAACCCGGAAGAGGTGAATCCTCCCAGGGAGGCAAGGGCAAGAAGATGATTCGGCTTATTCCCCAAGTGAAAGAAAGAATAAAAAGATAAGTAAAGCAATTAAAGTTGCGGATGGAGCTTGTGACCTATCAGAAAGTGAGTACGTGCCCTCCCAGCATATTTCCTCCGACACTGTGCCTAAATATATCCCTGACTGGCCTGACAGAATGAGATTGACAAATGATACTCTTCCACCCACACCCACTGCCTAAGCACCGGATCATGTTCCCACTGAGGCATCTGAGGGCTTAGCAGCTGATAGTGGTGACTACTCCACCTTCCACACAGCTATATTATCCGGGGAGAGTGCAGACGGAGGTGGGGAGGAGGTACAAGACGATGAAGAGATAATTGGGGGGGGGGGTGAGCCTCAGGTTAGGGGGATTGCCTGAACTAGGAAACCCGAAGTGTTGGAGGATAGATTTGCGAGCCAGGTGAAGTACGATAAATTTAGGGAGTGGTGGCCAGTGAGAAAACTAATTCTGGAGTTGAGCTTCCTAGACAGATAACTTCTACCCCTTAACCCCAATATGCATAGACAATTTAGAACGAGAGTGGGGTGGGAGAACTTTTTAGATGACGGCGTGGATGCAAATGAACACTTGGTCAAAGAGTTCTACTGTAATGTAGCCTATATCGTTGAAGGCTCCAAAGTGACCAAGGTTCGGAACAAAAAGGTGTTGTTCGACGGGAAATTGCTCAATGAGTATTTGGGTTTCAATGAAGAAGATGAGACCCTTTATATGGCAAAGCTGGAGATGGGCGAGGAGGTCCGCCAATGGTTAGCTTAGTTCTTGGCAATTCCGGGGACAATTCCTGATTGGTTGACCGTTGGGGTCAAGATATTTCGGAGGACCCTCAACTTTAAGGCGAGGGGTTGGGAGACATTCGTGTGTAGCCGATTATATCCTACCTCCCATAAACAGACTCTTCCTCTCCATCGGGCTATCTTGGTTGCTTGCATCATGGTATGGTACCCCATTAATGTGGGGAATGTGATGTCCCGCATCATTTCTATTGTAGGTACCAAGATTGACCGGAACTACCCTTTTCCCAACACTCTGAATATGTAATTTCGGGATTTGAATGTGGATAAGAGTCCATTTGACATCAAGGCCAAGGAAACAACTCCTTTCTCATGGTATAGTTTGAAGGGGACCGACAACCCCAAGGACAAGAACTACAAGGCATCTGCTTCTGCCCTAAATGGCCAGTGTGAAGAGCCAGTTGTGGTAGAGGCCCCTACTAAGCCAGCCTCCACTTCTGCTGAGATACCTCCCGGAACCTCCACTTCAGCCATTCCTCCGAGCCCATCCACAGTAGCAGGCTCGGAGATTCCATTTACCCGAGCCCATCCTATCACTGACCACCGACTGAGGAAGACGCTTCAGAGTCTAAATAACTAGATGCATACTGTTTCATCCAAGTTGACTACCTTGACCACCACTATTGCAGCTCAGTCGGCACCTCACCTAGCACAGGTCCCACAATCTATCAAGGATGCATTGAAAGAGATTCTTGAGAACCAGAAGAAAATCCTCACTACCCAAGATGCTTTAGTGAAGGCAGTGGATTCACATGGAAAGGCTCTGTAAGAGCATGCTAACGAGCATGAGAATCTATGCAAGACAGGGGCATCTGCCTAAGCACCGGATCATGTTCCCACTGAGGCATCTGAGGGCTTAGCAGCTGATAGTGGTGACTACTCCATCTTCCACACAGCTTTATTATCCGGGGAGAGTGCAGACGGAGGTTGGGAGGAGGTACAAGAGGATGAAGAGATATTTGGGGGGGGGGGGCTGAGCCTCAGGTTGGGGGGGTGCCTGAACTAGGAAACCCGAAGTGTTAGAGGATAGATTCGCGAGCCAGGTGGCGTACGATAAAATTAGGGAGTGGTGGCCAGTGAGAAAACTAATTCTGGAGTTGAGCTTCATAGAAAGATATCTTCTACCCCTTAACCCCAATATGCATAGACAATTTAGAACGAGAGTGGGGTGGGAGCACTTTTTAGATGACAGCGTGGATGCAAATGAACACTTGGCCAAAGAGTTCTACTGTAATGTAGCCCATATCGTTAAGGGCTCCAAAGTGACCAAGGTTCGGAACAAAAAGGTGTTGTTCGACGGGAAATTGCTCAATGAGTATTTGGGTTTCAATGAAGAAGATGAGACCCTCTATATGGCAAAGCTGGAGATGGGCGAGGAGGTCCGCCCATGGTTAGCTTAGTTCCTGGCAATCCCGGGGACAATTCCTGATTGGTTGACCGTTGGGGTCAAGATACTTCGGAGGACCCTCAACTTTAAGGCGAGGGGTTGGGAGACATTCGTGTGTAGCCGATTATATCCTACCTCCCATGAACAGACTCTTCCTCTCCATCGGCCTATCTTGGTTGCTTCCATCATGGTGTGGTACCCATTAATGTGGGGAATGTGATGTCCCGCATCATTTCTATTGTCGGTACCAAGATTGACCGGAACTGCCCTTTTCCCAATACCCTGAATATGTACTTTCGGGATTTGAATGTGGATAAGAGTCCGTTTGACATCAAGGCCAAGGAAACAACTCCTTTCTCATGGTATAGTTTGAAGGGGACCGACAACCCTAAGGAAAAGAACTACAAGGCACCTGCTTCTGCCCTAAATGGCTAGTATGAAGAGCCAGTTGTGGTAGAGGCCCCTACTAAGCCAGCCTCCACTTCTGCTGAGATACCTCCCGGAACCTCTACTTCAGCCATTCCTCCAAGCCCATCCACATTAGCAGGCTCGGAGATTCCATTTACCCGGGCCCATCCTATCACTGGCCACCGACTGAGGAAGACGCTTTAGAGTCTAAATAACTAGATGCATACTGTTTCATCCAAGTTGACTACCTTGACCACCACTATTGCAGCTCAATCGGTACCTCACCTAGCACAGGTCCCACAATGTATTAAGGATGCATTGAAAGAGATTCTTGAGAACTAGAAGAAAATCCTCAGTACCCAGGATGCTTTAGTGAAGGCAGTGGATTCACATGGAAAGGCTCTGAAAGAGCATGCTAAGGAGCATAAGAAGCTATGCAAGACAGGGGGTTCCTAGGAGTCCGTGAAGAAGCTGACGCGGGATGTTGACAAGTTGAAGGCAAACCAGCTACCTTTAGATCTATTATTTAAGGACCTAGTTCCATCTAGCTGAGCTAGAGTCAGAGCAATCACAACGACCTCCAAAGAGGAAGAGGACGATCCGGAGAGCAGATGATGCCATCATCCAGTTGGCGGACCCACCGAAGGCCTTCTCTAGTCATCAACAGGATGTACTAGATCCACAGCCTGTCCAGGTCCAGGCCCAAGTCCCAGCAGCAGAGCAACAGGATATTGGAAACCAGTTTGAGATTCCCGAGCACACAGAGGACCCAAGGACCGCCCCTGATCCAATGCAGACATACATGGTTTAGGGAGTCTTCATATCCTTTCTCTATTTATTTTTTATGCTTATTTGGCTTAGATGCCATTGGGGACAATGCCAACTTTTATTTGAGGGGGTGCGCCCTATATCCTTTGATGACTGTATATATACTGGTTCAATTTATGCTTTCTTGATTTACATTTGGTCTGTATATAATCTTATATTTAGTTACTTTTATCGCACTTTTTATCTTTCCTTTAGTCTGTATATAAAGTTACATCACGGTTCTTTCCAAAGGTGGAGCGTTGTGTGAACCAAGTGGCTCTTCCCGATGATGGATGGCGTGACAACCTTTTTAAGGGTTTGAGTCCGTTTTTGTTTTTGTTTTGTTTTCGGCAGTTTATATTTAAGGGTACCTCTAGCAAATCTTCACTTGGGCGTAGCACATTTGCCTTTGATCCCATGATCAAAGACAAAATGTTGTGTTTAGGATGGTGAAAGTCGTGACCTTGAGACTCTTGTGTTGACCAACAATCATCAAGTGGGTTTTCGGGACCATTGTGTGCTCAAATCATATCTAAGGTCGTTGTGGGGCCCCGACTCTATTTCTTTAACAATCCTTTAGCTTGTGTGGTGAGAAATCGAATTGCGAGTCCAAGTTCCGAGCCATTGGTCTAGAACTTGCCCTGAATGTTTGTTGAGATGAAATCTTAAGTGAAATTTGACTTGAGAAGTGATTATAGTCTCTCCTTGATCCAAATGATAGTTGAACAATACCATAGCCTACCAATGATATGATCCCTAGTTAACCCTTTTGAGACTTAGACCTTTTTCTTTCAAGAACCATGATACAAGCCTATACCCATTTTAATAGAGACCCTCTCTTGGAACCCGATCTTTCCTTGAGCACATGGCAAAACTACAAGTTTGGGGGGATAGACGAGGATAACAACAAAGTGGTAAAAGGTACAAGAAAATGAAGAAAAGGAAAGACAATGAAAAAGAAAGAAAAGCAAATGACAAAAAGAACACTCAATGTGAAGAAGAATAAAAATGGATTCAAGAAAAGGAAAAGAAAGAAAGGTGTGGAAAGTTGGAAAAAAAGGAGAAAAGGTTTGAATTGCACAAGAAAGAGTGACAATGTGTCTCTCTAACCCCTTAGAAAGAAGTGAGATGACTCAAAGAGTCAAGAGAATTGTGCCAAATGAATTAAAAGAAGTGCTTAAGGGAAAATGGAACCCACTTAGACCAAAATATTTCCTACCCTAAACCCAAGAGCCTTCACAATGACTCCACAAAAGCCCTATATGATCTTGAGTTAAATGAAGCTTACATTTGTGGATACTTACATAAAGGGCAAGCACATGGTACTTAGAGACAGACTTGTGGTCTTTCTTGAGAAAGGTCAGTGAAATCCCATTAACTTTGATTTGTGTGCCAATATTCAAAAAGGTGAGGTTTGATTAGGGAGATTTGAGGATATGTGAGTTCGTATTCCACAATGACCAAAGCAATTGAAAGAGTTCTTTGATGTAATGAGTCAACTCTTGATGCTCTTGTTCACACTTGATCTATGGTTTTTAGCTAAATATTGTCAATGATTCATCCGTATTGAGGGAAATTTTTAGTCCCAATTGATGCTATTCCAATTGGTGCTAGTTGAGGGTACTTTAGTATAGATGAAAATTCTTAATTTTTCCCTTAAGGGATGAGTCTTATTTTGTTTGCTTGAGGACAAGCAAACACTTAAGTTTTGGGGAGTTGATAAATAGGGATTTTGATGTGTTTCATGCTCCTTCTTGCTTACGCTTTGATTACAAATTGTTACTCCCTCCACTTTATGTTGTTCGAGCTAGTTTGGCTCGGCACGAAGTTTAAGAAAAAAGAAGAAGACTTTTGAAACTTATGGTCTTAAAAGTTTAAGGGGTAAAAAGTTTGTGGGGCCATACCATTTGTATGACTATAAAAGCTTCTCATTAAGGGCAAAAAGGGTAAAATAAAGATTCTAAAGTTGAATTATTTTTAAATTTAAAAATATGTCATTTATTTTGGAACAAACTAAAAAGGAAAGTAGCTCATTTAATATGAAAGGAGGGAGTACAAAATAGTCCCAAAAGACTTATAAGTTGTGCTTGATTGCAGGTTTGATCGACAAAGTGATGAGATGTCAAAGATCGGCTCAAAAGGAGTGAAACCTGCACAAGTACCAAAGACAAGACAACTCAAGACAAACAGGCCTAGTGCAGCCGCAGTGCAATTTGTGTGGTCTGCACTAGGGAGATTCAGAGAGCTGGAAATTGAAGGCATCAAAGCAGTGCGGCCGCAGTACAGACTGTACGGTCCGCACTGGAGACACCGGGGCCGCAGTATCATTTTATGCGGTCTGTGAAAGCTAACTTCAGAGAGATATCAAGTCCCTAGCTTCAAGCCCATACAGTCTGCGGTCGACTTTGTGTGGACCGCGGTAGATACCTCTGCGATCGCGGTCCACTTTGTGCGGTTCGCGGAGCCTTGGTTCAGAGAGTTGATTTTGTAGAGTTCAGAGCCTAGTGCAGACACCATTTTGTGTGGTCCGCACTGACCCCGCATGGGCATTTTTGTCCAATTTTTTCAGCTTAGTATAAATAGAATATTTTTTCAATTTTTAGGGTATCAGACATTTATTGAACACAGATGCGCTCGTGAGAAGCAATTTTGTAGTCATTTGGGCATTTTAGCTTAGCTTTGACGATAAAATATCTGTATTTACTTTAGTGTTTAACTTATATGTCTTTATCTTCATCTACTTCTCTCTTTTCTCTTGAAGCATGAGTAGCTAAACCTATTAGCTAGGATTGTGGCTCAACCCTAGTATGGATAATTGATGGGTGCTGCAATTTAAGGTTAGTTTGACTATGGGTATTTGCTATTTGGGTCAATTTTATGGTTTAATTTATGAATTTGTGGTTGCAAATTGTGAGTAAAATTGTGTAATGGTTATAGCATATTTTCCCAACCATGTCAATCGTGCCTTAGAAGCAATTACCCGTCAATTAGCCACTTAGGTGAAAGTCATACCCTAGTGTACAACTTTTAGCAATACTCGCTTTAGCATAATCTAGTTTTAATTTATAATAAGTAGTTGATAATAGTAGATTTTTAAAGAAAATTTTTGGAAGTGACATTTAGAGAAACTACACAACTCTAGCCTAGATAGATACTCGACTCCCTTCTTATCTCCCTGAGAAAATCGATCCCCGCCCTCAAATCTGATAAAAGCTATTGCGACCCTTTCTTCCTACTTTATAGTAGTGCGGAGTTGGAAATCAACCAGTTTCATGACTTATCTGAATTTATTGTTGTTAATAAATCCGCGAATCATCGCATTAATAATATATCATTATTGGACCTTAGTTAGTGTCGAAGTCGGCCATCTCGTCTCTACTTCTTCGAGATTAGAGGGGATACTCATTGGGTACACATTGATTTCGTACTCATATTATACTTCTGTGCATTTTTGTTGCACATGCACCTGCATTTCTATTGGCAAACTGAGTGTAACAATATGATTGATACAGAGATTTAGGTGAGCTGCTCTTCTCGAGGCGACCCACAGCCAGCAGAGTCCCTTTCTTTTTTCTGTATTTATTTCTGTCCAATAGTATAATCTGGATGGTTGTTGTACTTTATTATTTCATAGAAATTGCTCATGAACCTGTGACACCGAGTTCTAGGATGATTTTCGGATTATTTAATATTTAGTTTGTAGAAGACTTCATGGTTATTCCTGTAAATTTCATTATTCGTTATTTATTGTATAAAAAAATAATTTTAAACAAGTACTAAAGTTGAAATTTAATCAAGTATTTTAGTTGGTTTGCCTGGCAGCAGTGTCCGACGCCACCACGATCCTTAGTGGATTTTGGACCGCGACAATAATAATAAAAAAACCTTTTGTGCTATGTCCCAATTGGTAATTTAGAATTAAATTGCCTAGAGATAATCTTAATAAATAAAATAAAAAGGTGAAGAATAGTAGGTATGAAGCAGGAATTGGAGCTTGTTTAGATTGGCTTAAAAGTTGGTCAAACCAGCTTTTAAGCCATTTAACTGTTGGAAGTATTTGACAAAAAAAAAACAGTTTAAAAAAGTTAAAAATGGCTTAAAAAAGCCAAAGCCACAAGTTGGCTAATCCTAACTTCTCTATTTTTGGCTTAAAAGCCATCTTATGTTGACCAATAAAGTTACCTGTTTGTCCCTTATAGCGTTTTTCTAATCTCAAAACTACCCTCATCAAATAAATCTTAAAACGTTGAACTACTTCGCTTTCCGTTCATCTTCTTCGCCTTCATCTTCAGTTGTTCTATATTTTTAATGAAAATGGATCTTCGTTGTAGGTTTATTATTCTTTCATTATGCTTTTTCTTTATATGCTTTTTCTTTGAGGAATGTGAATACCTAGATTATAACATGTTTTAAGCAGAATAATGAATTGTTACTAGTGAGTTTGGTGCTATTCTTTTTTATATTTGGCATCCAAATGGAGAACTTCTGTAATTGAAAATAAATGGAATTTTGAGTTAACATAGACTTTTAATTTAGTGTCAAAAACATCCAATTCGTTTCTCTAGCAGCGGAATATTACCAGAACTAGACATAAATTAATTTGTATAGGAATCAATTTAACATTAAAAACTTGTAATAATAAGCTTATTTTTAGTGTTATCAGCTTTAAGGATATTTAAGACATTTTAAAAGAAAAAATATTTTTCAGCACTTGTTTACCAAACACTTTAATAACTTTTTTTTAGTTTCAGCACTTTTATCCAAACACGTAAATATTTATTTATAAAACAATCTCCACCACTTAAATGGTGCGCTTAAACCCCACTTTTTTTAAGCCAATCCAAACCGGCTCTTGGTTGGTTTGTAGAGGAGGAGCATATGTTTACAAATTATTTGGCCTTTTTATTTAATAAAAATATCATAACGTAAATCCTTATTAGTCGATAAAAATATTCATTGTTTCATTGTATGTTGGACGTTAGGCATACGATAATTTCTTTTTTCAAGTTTTCAAGTTTTTATTTTTCAACTTTTTTAACACATTAAAAAAGCAGCAAGCTACATCGGGATGCATTAATGCCATTTCTAAGGCTTTTTTACTTAGTAATACAGACTTAAAAATGCATTAAATATTCCTTCCAATTTTTAAATTCTTATTTTAATATACAAAGTTACCATTACTAGCAAAGGCTTTTTCTTATACCCACCAGAAAACTGTTTTTGGTATCGAAAAGTTACAACTTCATCGTTTCCTAGTATTTATTATTGGACTTTTCTACTGCTTAAAAAACTTCATAATTTTCTTGTATGGTCATGGCGTTAGTGAATATAATAAATTGTCTTTTCAAAGGTTTTAGCTTCTTATTCCGACAATATAATTTTTTCTAATATTATAGAACTTTAAATTAAATTACTTAAATCTTCATATTTCAGTAATACTTTTGACGATAAGAACTAAGGTAGTGCATTCAAACACATGACTAATATTATATTAACTTGAAAGAACTCTTACAAATACAAAGAATTACAAGCTTGCGTTCAAGCATTCCAAGTGCTGCAGACCTACAAGTTTCAACCTGATGAGTAACTGTTTAATACATAAGCAAATTTAATCCTAAATCATTTCGTAACAATAAGTGACCAATATATAGTACATAGTATTCAATGCATTCTCGAGACAGCTGACAACAATAAAGAGAAAAAGATGTTGACGCAGGTATGCAAAAAGGTATAGAATAAGTGAAAATTCAAAAGCAGATATAAAAATTTATGAGAAGAAGAAGACGAGGATGAAAGAGAAGAAGAGATAAATTTTGAGTCTATTGATTTTGTTAGTGATAATTATTGAAGATGGTTTATGCTCATTGTCGTCAGTGAAAGCCCTCGGGGAAAATGTGTGTTAGATCTAATGAGTAATGGTTTAATAAACACGCAAATTTATCCTACAATATCATTGTTAACCCTAAAAGTGATATATTTACCTAGAAAAAAACTTGCCCTTGCCAAGAAGAGGAATCGCCGTCGCCAGAGATGGAATAGAGACTTGATCTGGAGAGGTAGGGCCTAAGAGTTTTTCAACCCAAAAAAAAAACTAAGGTTGTGTGTCTGACTAAGTATTACTTTAATACTTTTTTTTTTGTTGTCAAAAATAGTAATTTCATTTCATCACAAATCAGAATAATACATATTTGACTCGCAGCCATCGACTGGCTATTGTTTCCTCTCATTCTACTATGGAATCACTTCCATTCACTATAAATACATTAAACTAAGAAACATATAAATCTTCACGTCCTTCCAAGGGATAGTGATCCAGTCTTCTCAAAACAATCGCCCATTTAGCAAGAAAGGTTCCTTGTGTATGCACGTGGACTGCTATCTCTTTGCAAGTATCATTTATAACAACGTTTCCACTTTGGAATCTTATCTTGTTCCTTTCTCTCCAGATACAGTATATCAACATTCCAAACACACAAGTGGTTAATTCAGCCTGTCCATTTCTCCTTTTTGCAATGCTGCTGATCCACTCTATTTCTCCGTTCCAGTCGCAAATGGTTCTCTAGTATCCCAGCCTTATGAGCAATCTATTCCACAATCCCCACGACACCGGGCATGTAAAAAATAGATGGTCAAAAGATTCATCTACCTGCTTGCAGAAAACACATTGTTGTGGCAACATTATCCCAAAGTGCAGTAGTCTCTCCACTGTTGTCAGTCTTCTGTGCAAAGCTAGCCAGACGATAAATTTGAATCTTGGGTGTAGTTTCGGCTGCAGAACTATGCTTTTCCATTGTACTTTTGGGATTTGAGGGAGTTGGAGTCTATATAGCTTGTTTTTATGTTGAATAGTTGTCCCCTCTGTAGCTGGGTCAATCTACATTTTAGGTCCCCCTGTATACCCTGCAGGCTTGTTATCAGTGATCTGGTTCCAAATATCTTTCTCACAGCCCATGCTGCTTTTTTAGGTGTCGGTACCTCCTGAACATGTTTATTCTTGATGTAGTATGTATGCACCCATTTGATCCATAGGTTGTCCTTCTTCATTGTTACTGCCCACAGATGCTTTGCTACCGCTGCCTTGTTCCAGATTGGTAAGTTTAGAACATTTAGGCCCCCACCATTGTATGGTTGACATATAGTTTCCCATGCAACTAACGCCTTTTTGGATACAGTTGCTTCTCCAGTCCATAAAAAGGATCTGCATATTGCTTCGATCATCTTCATTACCTTTTTTGGAAGCATGAATATTTGAGTCCAGTGTGATTGTATACCAAATAATACTGTCTTAATCAATTGGAGCCTTCCTGCATAGGATAGAAGTCTGGATGTCCAGCAGTTTATTTTCTGTGTTATCTTCTCTACTATTGGCCAACACTGCGCGATTGTTAGTTTTTTGGAGCTCATGGGGACACCGAGATATTTGAATGGAAGAGTCCCTTCAGGGAAGTTCAGTTCGTTCAAGATTTCCTCCTTTGTCCAGTTTGATACCCCTGCTATGTAAACTGCACTTTTGTCTGCATTTGCCTGCAATTCTGAGGTTCCCGCAAAGTTTTGGAGCGTCTGTTTTATAAGTCTGACGGATTGGGTATCAGCCTTGCAGAGTAGTAGTAAATCATCCGCGAAACAGATATGTGACACTCCTAGCTTCTTGCATCTAGGATGAAAGTTGAATTCCTTACTTCCCATCATAATCTTGAGTTCCCTGTGCAAATATTCCATGACAATTACAAAGAGGTATGGTGACATTGGGTCGCCCTGTCGTATGCCTCTTTTACCTTTAAAAGGTTTTGTCAGCCCGCCATTGAGACTTAATGAATATGTGACTGAAAAGATGCATTCCATTACCAAGTTTGTAAACTTGTATGGGAAACCCATATCCAGCATCAGTCTCTCAATAAAGCTCCATCCACTGTGTCATAAGCCTTCCTCAGGTCAACTTTCAATACACACCTAGGGGACACACCTTTCCTGTTGTACCCTTTGAATAATTCCTGGGTGAAGATAATGTTGTCTGTTATGCTCCTTCCCTCAATAAAAGTTGATTGTGAATTGTCAATCAACCCTCCTATGACTGTTTTGATTCTTGCTGTGAGGACTTTGGTAATTATTTTATAAAGACTTGTGCAACAAGAAATTGGTCCGTAATCACTGACAGTAGTAAGATTTTGGACTTTGGGAATTAATGAAACTGCTGTGCTACTAACACTTGTATGCATCTTTCCAGTTGTAAAAAGTTCCAGTACTGCTGTATAGACATCCTCTGGTACAGTATTCCAGTGTTTTGCGAAGAATTCGATTGGGAAACCATCTACCCCTGGTGCTTTATCATGTGGCATATCTTTGATTGCCAGAGAGATTTCCTCCTTAGTAACTGGCCTAACCAGTGACTGCTTCTGTTGAGTATTTAGACAAGGTCCCTGTTGAATTGTGATAGTGTTTGGACATGTACAGACAGGGAGTTTTTCTCCCAGAATCTTGTTGAACTTGTCAAGGAATTCTTCTTCCATTTGTTTAGGATCAGACAGCCTCACCCCAGAGTCATTGTATATGGAACCAATTGCATTAGTGTTTGTCCTCTGCTTCAGTTGTGCATGGAAGTATTTGGAGTTTGGGTCCCCACATTTGATCCACTGAGCTCTTGAGTTTTGGTGCAGGATCTGTTCTTCAATGCTGCTCCATTTCTCATTTTTTTTTAATGTTGACCTTTCCTGATCTATCAACAGTTGGTCCAAGTTGTGCCTAGTCAGTTCACATTGTATAGTTTCTAGTTTTTGTCTTGCTGCATTGAGATGAGTTCTGTAGGCAGCTATGTGCATATTCAGTGCTTTCACCTCCCATTTCACCTGTTTGAGCTTGGTCCATATCTGGTGCATGCTGCCAGCTTAATCAATTCTGTTTTGTTTCCAGATCTTGTCCACAATTGCAGTAAAGTCATCATGGTCCATTACAGGTTTGTACAATTTAAAAGGTTTGGGATGTAAGTTGTTCCTCTGGCTACCAGTATTACACTGTATAAGAATAGGAGAATGGTCTGATGCCCCCGGATTCAAATAGTCAGTTTCAATGTGACTATATTGCTGCACCCAATTCTTATTGCCAAAGGTCCAATCTATCCTGCTATACACCCTTTTGTCTGGTTGTTATTTGTTGCACCAGGAGAAGAAACAGCCCAAACTTTTCAATTGAGCAAGCTGAAGTGTGTTTATGGCTTCCTGAAAACCTTTGATTTCATGTTGTGTGACTGGTGATCCAATTCTGTCATTTGTATGGAGTATATTGTTGAAATCCCCACTGATCAACCAGCTTTGTTGTATAGAAGTACCTAGCAGCACCAATCTATCCCATAACTGTTGTCTTTTGTGAATGTCATTACTTGCATATACCATAGTGAGGAGTGTTTTAAAGGTGGCCCCTCTTTCCTGAACTTCACAGTGAATGAATTGTTCATCCGTAATCAGAATTGTCACTGCACTGCACTGTTTCCACAATAGCCAAATCCCGCCATTTGAATGTTCAGTGTAGTTGCAGCAGCTCATCCAATCTCCAAAGACAGTGTTAAGTATCCTCCTAGACTTACTTTCCTTTATTCTGGTTTCTAGACATCCTATAACTTCCACCTTGTGCTTCCTCAGAAAGTTGTTTAATTCTTTCTGTTTATGAGCCTTGTTCAGGCCCCTGATATTCCAAGTGCAGATTATCATTGAGTGGTGAAGCTGGATGGGCCAACGCCCCCATGAGTATCTACCATTTGTAAAGGAAGAAATCTATTGTCTGAGTGCATTTTGCAAGGGTCTGTTTGCTGTACAGACTTCCCTTTCTGAATCACATTTCCTTCTACAATTGTATATTGTGAGCCTTCTGTTTCAATGTGTTCCTCATTGTTGCTGTTCTGTTGAGATGTCACATTGTTTGCTTTTATTTTGGGAGTCCATCTCTTGGCTCAGGATTTTTGGTTTGGCTGACCTGGTTTGGGAATGCTGCTGTCTTTCTTTGAAATCTGTTTCTCTTCATCGTACCAACAATCAGCAGAAGTATGCCCAAATCTGATGCAATCTTCACAAAACTTTGGTTTCCATTCATATTCTATTGGTTGGACTATGGTTCCTCTTTTGGTTTGAAGTTCCAAGCTTTCTGGCAGGGGTTTTGATATGTCAGTTTCGACCAAAACTCTGGCATAGGAGACTTTTTCCATGTCAGCAGTAAATTTGTCTGTATACAGAGGTTTTCCAACTACACTCGCCATTTTACTTAATGCTGCATTTGACTAGAAACATAAAGGCAATCCCGGGAGGTTAATCCACAGTGGGATCACACTGATATTTGCCGGATCAAATTTGAAATCCATTTGCCATTGCTGCAATACCAGTGGCTTGTTATGGAATGTGTAAGGTCCTGCTTGTAGCACACGATCCTTATCCTCCGCATTGTCGAATCTGAAGATAAAGTACCCATCATCGTGATACATTATTTGAGGTTGATCGACAAAATTCCACAGTTTTGCTACAAAGTTTTCCATAGTCTTTTCATATGGTGACTCCCCAAGTACAAACCCTATCAAGGCATTACTCCGGTAATTCTCTAATTCCTTAGTGTCGGCATCATCAATTTGGACTACAAATTTGCCATCCCTTAGTGCAGAGGGTATATAGCTTAGGGTGTTACCTTTTTGAGGACTTCTATTGGATTCCCTGAGCTTTCCATCGTCCCCTGTAGCTACTGCTTCTTTTTTATTTAGCTCCTGTTCAGCATGCGCCGAGAA
This sequence comes from Nicotiana benthamiana, assembly GCA_034376525.1. Classification (NCBI taxonomy): domain Eukaryota; kingdom Viridiplantae; phylum Streptophyta; class Magnoliopsida; order Solanales; family Solanaceae; genus Nicotiana; species Nicotiana benthamiana. Next base: position 74,310,229 of record CM067332.1, read on the forward strand.
TTGCAGTCGCCAGAAAATTTGTGATTTATCCTCTACAATTTCCTCCCGATTAGGTTGAAGTTGCTTAGGAAAAAAACTTCCAAGTGTTAACGGACTCAATCGCTGCTCGATTCCCGACTCCGGTGTCACAATCACACCACTTTGCCCAGCTACATCTCCCGGGTTATCGTATACTGTGGGTGCGGAACCCATTCCAGTTAACCATCGATTTGATTGGTTTATTGCTGGTGTGGTTTGCTGTGGTTCTTCATCTCCTAATTCTGGCTTGGATTGCTGCTTCTTCTTCGTCTTCGCTATGGCAGGCGTATGATAGCTTCCTACTATTTTGCGCCGGTCGTCGCTTATACTTTAATAGTAACTACTTTTTTTTGTCTCAATTTATATCACACTTCACAAGTTATACTTTTTATCGTAATTTTAAAATATTTTAAATTATTAATTATTATAACTTAGTATTTTTTACAATTTCAAATATTTAAATTTAAATAATTTAATACAAATTCACCATTAAAATTAAGAAGTTTGACTTTCAAAATTAAAATAGTATCACATAAATTGAGACAGAAGGGAGTAATATAATTTACTATAGATGGGAGAAATTTTTGTTTGAACTGACTTAATTTTAAAAAGTGGAAACTATTATTAAAAAGTAAACTTGAATAGTGAAACAAATTATTGGATTTAGGAATAAAGAAATTAAAAATTATCTTTTCAATTTAATAATTCCATAAATCGTTTTTTGTTGAATAATGAGTTACAATAATCATGATTTTGTGCTATCCTTTTTAGGGAAATACATCTTTCTTTCTTCATACGGTTGGGCTAAGATATCCAAGTAACAAATCGGTTACCGTTTGAAAATTTTGGATCAATTATTTAACAAAACTAAGTAGATCACATAAATAAAATTCTCCCTTTTCATGGCATAAAACATTTTAATTTTGAGCATAATTGAAAAAAATAAGGGAGACCCTTCTTTTATGCAATGTTTCACTTGGCCAGTTTTAGAGTTAGTACATAGCCTACAGTTAAATATAAATAAAAATAAATGAAGAGAAGTAGATATAACTTAGGACGTGGTTACCGAGTTTGTGATGGAATGAATAGGATTCAACAATCTTTAATCAGAATTCTCAAGTTTAAATTCTCAAAATGAAAAAAAATTATTGTAAAAAGCATCAATCCCTGATTAGAAATTTCGGGTTCGAACTCTTAATGGGCCTTATACGAAGCAAATCAATCAATTCAATTACATGCCCTATCTTTATCATTATAAAGTTGTAATATCAAAATTCCACAAAGAAACTAAGGGGCCTTTTGGTTTGAAGACAAGCTACACTAAATTATTTTCTGGAATTAGTTATTCTAATGTTAATTCTTATTGGCTGTTTGATATATTATTCTGGGATTACTATTCTATCCTCTGGATAAGTTATCTCGGTATAATTTTTAATCATGTAATAACTTATTCCAGAATTAATAATCAAACAAGAGATAAGACGGCACTAAACTTTTATTCCAAAATTATTTTTGCTTATCCGTCGTACCAAAAGGACCCCCAAGTACTCCTAAAAGACAATTGCTTTATATATCCAAATATACAGAAATCAACACGGCATACAAATATACAGAGGTCTTAAAAGAAATGCGAAGATCTTTGAAAATGTCTTTTATAGCAGTGATAAATTACTTAGGCCCATTGCTTATACTTGTAATATTAGAGGCACCCCCAATATTATGTTACAGCTTCAGCAATATCTTCTGTAAATAGAGGGATAGGCATAGCGATAGTTGATATAGAATTTAGATATGATAGTCAGCTGTGTAATAGCTGCACTATGGCTTTGTACTGAAATCTCTTTGGTGATTAATACAACTTTTAATTACCAAAAAAAAAAGACACTATGCATTGCATTCCTGGACACATTGTTTGTAGATTCAGACACCAGAACAAAAACAGACAGTAATTCTAGCATATGATTCCAATATAAAAAAACAACAATCTTTTCTTTATAGAGTTTGATAAGCACAATCTGCTGGAAATAACAATGGGAAAAATTAAAATATTACTACAATATTATTTATGAGCAGATATAAACTGGATGGAGACTTCAAAATCCCCGAAAAGAGCAAGCTCCTCCAAATAATATATGCTGCAGAATACAATTTAGCTGAATGTATACTAGTTGATAAGGCGATTATCGCCATGTTCCAAGAGCAAGCTCCTCTGAATAATATATGCTATAGAATACAAATTTACCTTAATGTACTAATTGATAAGGCGACTAACGCCATGTTTCCTTACTGTACACTTAATGAAATCAATGGTATTTGCCATTTAATCTCATGCTATATCGCTCGTAAAAACTGATGAATCAAACAAACTAAGATCCAAGGAGTGTGCTTATTGCTCAACAACTCCTCTCGTCACTCGACTCCTCTAAATATAGAAGAGGAGAAAAGAACAAAAGAATGGATTTAATCACGCAAAATGGTCCACAGCTTTCAATATACGTCAGTAGCTATGAGCTCCTGGCTTTGCTGAACACCTAAATCACTCGATATCCTATTACACAACTGCAAGATATAAGCATGATTTAGTTAGTTTAACAGGTTTGGAGGGATTGCATGTTGCAAATGTATTCAAGAGGTGTCAACCGACACCCTAACATCAGAAAATTATATTATGTAATTTTTATTTAATGTAACAAAGGGCAGCCTAATGCACTAAAAATTCCCACTATGCGCGAGATCTGAGGAAGGTTCAGACCACAAGGGTCTATTGTATGCAGTCTCATCCTACATTTTGCGAGAGGCTGTTTTCACGGCTCGAACACGTGATCTACATGGCAGCAACTTTACCAGTTACTCCAAGGCTCCTCTTGACATTCCTTGGCTTCTTCGCAGATTTACTTCTTTAAATATTTTGACCCCTCTAGTGAAAATACTAGCTCCGTCAATGGTTGCAATACTGTAGATGAGGATGTTTGAGATATATACCTTTCTATATACTGTTGAATCCCCTGAAGACTTCCGTAACTCTACAACATACAACGATGGGCTAATCTCAAAAACCTGCAAATTATGCATTGGAATAATTATACTTCTTTTTCTCTCTTTCTGCAATGGGGAAAATAAGGGGAGTAGAATACTGTTTTCGTCAATTACCTCAGCGACTACTGAGAGATTAGCCGTGCTTTTTTGGCTTTTGTGGTCTTGCATCACTTTCAACTGAAATACATGCAAATACATAAAAGTTAAAAGAGATGTATCAATAGTGCATGTCAAATACAGGTAGCTACACCGACACTGATACTAACCCTTCCATTTTTTTTCTGGACATGAAATCCCATTTGTGTTACCATATTCTCAATCCGCTCCAGCAACTGTTTTGGAGAGAGACTGGATGTAAATCTGATCTTCCTCTCAGAAACATCCTACAATAATTCAAATAAGAAATAAGTCCAAGTCTAACTTTAAAAATTTGTTCCTCCTATAAGATGGTAAGAAAATTTAAAGTAGACTTACCTCTTTCTCGAAAAATCCAGAAAGATCAAGACATGACGACATCCCTATTAGCTCGAAAGCATTTAGCACACAAGGTGATTCTGGATCTCTTTGCGCGTCAAGTGGCTATAACAAGGATATAAAAACCAATCAGTCATTACTGATAAAAGGATTAAAATGCTAGACATAAACCAATTAGTCGAGGGTCCAAAGTTCGTACTGCTTCTTGTACTGCTAAGACTTGATTATCCATTGATGCATGATCGCCTTCCAAATCTTCTTCGTCGGGATTTACAGGAGTATATTCTTGTTTGAACCATTCATCTTCTTTGATTTCTTCCATTGTTATACGAGCATGTGGGTTGGGATCAAGAATCCTCTTTATGAGGTTCTTTGCTCGCGCGGATAGCCATTTTGGTATATGAACATCCCCCTTAACTATCTGATTAATGTCCCTCCAAATAATATTCATAGTATTAGCTCCAGAAAATAACATATAAATGAGCTCTACACAGAAAAAAAAAGTTTAAAAGGAGAAAGAAGAAGAGGAAGTCTTACCTTTTGATAAAGTACTGCAAGATTTCTATCGTCAAATGGTAAATAACCAGTGAGAATGACATATAAGATGACACCACATGACCAGGTATCTGATGCCGCGCCATCATATCCTCTGTTAGAAAGAATTTCAGGAGCGACATAGTTGGGACTACCACAAGTTGTATGCAACAAACCATCATCCTATAGTTAAGCAAGAAAAAGCTCGTTAAGCTTGAGGAAAAGAGTTCACAATGCAACAAAGAGAAGATGGTATATTCCATACCCTAAAATGTTGGGGTAGAGCACTGAGTCCAAAGTCCGTTATTTTTATGTTTCCCTTTGAATCAATGAGAACGTTTTCTAGCTGCATTTCAAAAATAGCCAATGTTATTTGACAGAACGCATGACAACTTATAATGTTTGTGTGCTACATTACATAATTAGTTACCTTGAGGTCCCTGTGGAAGACACCTTTTTCGTGACAGTAACTAACGCCGTCAATCAACTGTTGGAAGAGTTTTCTACCTTGTGCCTCTTTGAGTTTCCCTTTTGACACCTATGAATAAGGATCACAGTCAAGGTTAAAATTCCAGATTTGAGACGTTAACATGCAGAAACACAAGTTTATCGCCAAAGTTACTTACGATTCTGTCAAATAATTCACCACCATTCACATATTCCAGCACCATGTAAATCTTGCTTTTGCTCGCTAAGACCTGCTTAAATATAATACTTTCATGTTAGATATGCATCAGAGTAAAATACTAATATGAAAACAATACAAGGTAAGAGATACAAAAAGCAAATATGTACTATAAATACAACGACAGTAGATGTCATTTTAATTAAATTATCTGAGAGTAGAGTGCAAATTTCAAAATGAAGTTTCACCATATATTACAAACAACATGAACTACAATCTTAACCGGTGATTATTAAGTCTTGTTTTACAAGAATCTTATCAATATATGTTCATTTAAACTACCTTATTTGTGGAACTAATACTCCTTCTTTTCGATTTAGGTGTCTTACTTTTTTTTTTCGTCTGTTTCAAAAAGAACGCCTCTTTCCATATTTAGTAACTCTTTAACTTCAATATTTCACATGTCATATTTAATACCACAAGATTCGAGGGTATCTTAGTATATTACGTTGATCTTTAGTTTAAGACCACAAGATATAAAAGTTTTTCTAACTTTTCTTAAACTCTATGCGCAGTCAAATAGACACATAAATTGAAACGGAGGGAATAATAAGTAGCACTTCCATGCCTAATGTTTGGGCTCAACAAAATTCCCCAGGCTGTCTTTTAATGTCAAACTTTTGGTCATATCTAAATGTTTGGCTGTTATTAATAATAATAATAAACTTTTGTTATTGTTGTCGTTCTTGTTTGTTAGTCACTTGACACTGTTGTTCTTATTGTTATTATTATTGTCGTTGTTGTCATTTTTTGACACAATGAGACGGGCTTGACAAGCAACATGAAATCGTCGCAGACATTACATCTTGTCCAAGTTCTCCAAGCAAGAAAAACTATTATTGACAGGAACCTAATTTAATTAGATTGAGTAGTTACTTCATGATTTGAACCGAGATCATGAAATTTTGGTCTTCCACGGCAGAATAGCTTAATTTTTTCCAGCAAGAAACTGTTTTCTAATGGTATACACTATAAGTCCAAGAAAAAAACAAAACAGTGTTTGTCACCTATTTTTTTTTTTTTATGTCATTTGCCAGACAAGATAGGGGTTGCTCTTATGGTAGCAATCTTTACTTCCACCCAAGAGGTTGTGAGTTAGAGTTTTCAAGAACAAGGTAGAAAATTTTAAGAAGGAAAAATACGGACGGTCTATTTGAAAACAACCTTTAAGGTCTATGTACATACTATGCTCCTCAGACCTTACTAAGTAGAATTATACTGGATTATTGTTGTTGATGGTGGTTAGATCCAATGACTAATTGTGGTCCCAGACAAAAGTGGGTCCCATCCATATGCAATATACAACCACAAAATTCAATGATTTGACACTTATCGTTATGTACTAAAGAGTCCTCATTTTTGTTTGTACAGTTGAAACAATCTTAATTATGTGGGGAGTGGAAATGGCTCCCCAATAATTATTTTCCACCAACCGAAAATGAATTATCACAATCAACCTTAACTTTATTGATTAACTTATACAGTATTAAAATTCAGCAAATTTTGTCCAATTAATTATGTGAATAGATAAAAATAATAAAGAGACCAACGAGGGTCTTCTTTGTCCTTAACAAGAGTATATCGAGTTCGAGTCTTGGATATAAAGTCGTCCTCATTAGAAAGCGTTTTACTACTAATATAAAATTTTAGGACGCAAATCCAAATTTAGTCGGGCCCAAATATGGATATCGGACACAGTATTGGGGAACCAACAACAACAACAAAAAACCAGTAATTTCTCACAAGTGGAGTCTGGAAAAGGTAAGATGTATGCAATCTTACCCCAACAGTGAAAAAGATAAGGTAATTGCAACAAATAACATGATGAAATAAGATCGAATCCAAGAATATAATATGGGAAACCAAATATTAAAAAGAACACACAAAAAAGACAACAAAATAGAAGAAGAAAGAAACGAATCTTTAAGACGTGCAAGAATGAGCATCACTTGATCTTTGTTTGAAGTAAAGATAAATTGTATAATACTCATTGTTTATGAATACAAAAAGGAATATATGAAATTAATATTTATAATTAACTTTCTACACCTAATCTCTCGGTGCAGCTAATTTATCTTTACAAAAATATAAATTGTGTTTTTTTTAATATCTAACTTTGGGTATATTCATTTTTTTTTTGGTTCAAAAGATAATATATAATAATAATAATAATATTCGGAGTATTTGAAAGAAGGCAAAAGAACAGACACGATCTGAAAAAGACAAATTCAACTAGTGTTTAATAAAAAATGGACATATGTACCTCGTATAATCTGACCACGTTAGGATGTTTGAGGAGTTTTAAAGTTCCAATTTCCCTTTTAATCTGCAAAATTACACATTAAATAAAAATATAAGCTTATCGATAAATAGCATGAAAATTATATTACGCAGACTCTCTAAAATATTATCGTACTCGTACAAATCCTTTAAGAATACACTACTCCGACATTAAGAATACACTACTCCGACATGCACCACACAAACATTTAGGCAAAGCGGAACTAGAGTGTCGGGAGCGGGTTCGATCGAACCTAATATATTTGGTTTGCACCATGTACCTTAAAAAATTAATATAGATTATTAATTTAGAAGCCTATAACATAAAAAGATTAAAATTTCGAATCCATAAAATTAAAATTTTAACTTTATTTTCGATTTTCGAAAAGTTTGAACAACACAACGAATTGAATTGAAATTGTACAATGTTGATTATTCAACTGTCATCAACTCGGACTACTAAACGTAATTATTTAATTATAGAATTTTGAAACACTAACATTAGTTAAATTCTTAACCTTTTTTGGGGCAGACGCTTTGGTTGGAAATATAGTGGAAGATGAGAATACCAAATGGCTAACCTCCAAGTAATTAAGGGTGTGTTTGCTAGGAAGAAAACGATTTCCTCATAAGAAATTATCTCACTATCTAAAACTCTCTAAATTTAAAAATTATTTAAATGGATTTATCCACGAAGAAAGTCAATTTTCCCTCTTTCGCTGAAACTTAATTTCACAAAAATAATTGTTAGTATTCCGTCGCCAAAAATGACAAATTTTCTTATTTTTCTTTATACTAAATAACCCTTTATGAAGTAAAATAGCTTTTTACTATATATTTATATTCTATATCGAAAATACTAAACTCATTAATGTGTCCGTTGACCTTATTCCTATCTGAATGGAGTAAAGATGATATTTTTGATAAACCTTTGACAAATGATATCCAAGTCCGACCTACGGGATGAATCCAATAGTTTTTATTTAAATCCTATGTTTAAATTTCTAAAATTTATAAAAATTATGTATAAATTTTAATTGTACAACAAGTAATTAAGATTTAATAATAAATTCAAAACCTATAAACTTCAAATCCTAACTTCATATGCATCGGAAACTAGATGTGGTCATAGAAAGAAGATCTACGCTTCAGTAACTCTTTTAGTAACAGAAAGACCACCACCACCTCAACAACAAACCAATAGAATCGCACAAGTAAGGTCTGAAAGAGAGTACGTAGACTTAGCTGTTCCCAAAAATCCTCGGAACAAAAAGTAATAGAAAAACCACCCCAACAACAATAAGGACCCAATAAAATAGATGAATTTCAATAAAAGAAAACAAATAATTCAAAACAGCAAAAGAGAATGGGAGAGAAAAATCAGACAAACCTGATCAGTAGACCTAAGGTCAATAATCCGATCTTTATCCAAAATCTTAATAGCAAAAGATTGACCAGATTCAATATGTTTAGCGTATTTAACTTTCCCAAAATTTCCTTCGCCTAAAGTTTTTCCAATTTCGTATTTCCCTAATCGCATTCCCTTTTTTGCTCCACCTTGCCTTATTTCCTCCTCTTGCTGCTGTACTATTACCATTCCCCTATTCAGTTTTTTCAAAAAAAAATTTAAAAAAAAAGATCAAATAATTTAAAAATTTGTTGAAATTTTCAGTTTCGGAGTTTTGCTCTGTGATCTGTTGCGTACAGATATGGAGTTGAAGAGAAGAGAAGAGAAGAGAAGATCAGTAGGTTTCGTGTTTCTTTGATTCCTTTCTATGTTTCGTTTGGTGTTTATATACAAGTGGAGTAGTAATACATATTTATATTAATAAAAATAATAAAAGTGGGGCATGTGACTTTCCTGGTCTGCACTTTTTTCTTTTTTTCCAAATATTATGTTGGAATTCGACTATTGAGGTCGGCTAAATCTAGATTTGCATCGGAAAGTGTCACATTAAATAAGTCTTCACTCACTGATGATTATATGTGAATTTGTGTCGAAAAGTCTCGCATTAATAATCTCTCATCCAATATCTGGTACCCCTAAATTTAGATTTGTACCAAAAAGTCTATTACATTACGGGATAAAATATTATCCTATGGCTCGAATTCGAAGTCTGGACCTATCTTGTTTATTCATTAATTAATTCGTTCTTTTTTGTCTTTTTTGAATTAAATTAAATTCATTTATTGACGCCGAGTAATTTATCTCTTTGATCAATAATTCCGTCTAATGTTAGATTATTTAGGCGCCGTTTTGATTAAAGGATATAGGATTCTAATCTGATATTAAATTAAGGATTATGTTGATCCTGTTATAAACTAAAGCAAAACAATAGAACAAGAACAATAGCAATAGAGAGAAGAGTAGAGAGAGTTCTTCTTATTGAGTTGAGAGGGGTCTCAAGGGATGATTTACAATGGTAGGGGGCACCTCTATTTATAGGGGAGAGGAAGATTTAGCTACCACCAATAGAACTCTAAAATCTCTCTAATTAGATACATTAAAGACATTCACCTTAAATAGAAGTGTAAGAATCTTCTATTTCATAACACTCCCCCTTGAATGTCTATTCAATGATGTGCCTCATAAAACCTTAAAACCAAAACCCAATGGGAAAAATTAAAGTAAGGAAAAAGAGTACACATGTTTGAATATGCGCCTATTGGTTGCCTCGTTAAAAACCTTGCAAGGAAAACCCAGTGGGACAAAACCTTGTAAGGGAAAAAGAGTGCAACGCGCATTGACTCCCCCTAATGAGTACATTGATTTATATCCTTGAGCATTTGCATTCCAATCTTGTGCATCATCTTCAAAACGATCTTTGGTAGAGATTTGACAAATCAACCATATTGACTTGAATAAATATTCCGTACCTTGAAATCATCATTCTTGATAGATATGAACATCTTCATATAATGTCGTGGAATAACACTTCAATATCTCCATAGATGCATTCTCAATGCCATCATGCTTATAGTTATGGCAATATACATATGTACACAAATTGTACTTAGGATGTGGTACTTCAGGACCAAGAATTGCATATGCTTCAAGCAACTTAAATCTTTCAAGTTAAGTCATGTAAGTCACATAATAAACTTTAGCTGCATATCAAGCTTTCATTAGTGATACTAAACAAATAAGATATCGAAAACTGACTATACATACCTTTGACTTTTATCTTTCAAGCATTTGAACTATAGGTTCAAAACTACATGTCTTTCATATGGAATCAATTCTTCTTGAATTGTATCTCTTCCATTTAGTTGCTTTCTTTGAGTCAGCAAATGCGTATAGCATGCTTTGCAATATGTTGCAATTGCATTTCCTTTTTATGAACTACAGGTTCATATCATGATATTCGGGGATATACATATACAAATGAAAATTCATCCCATGTAACACTTTCTCAAATGTTTATCATGTCTCCCCCTCATGTTAGTAAAGCTAACATGTTTCCTCAACTTTGGGAAATCATCTTTGTGCATTATGTCAATATACACAGCACCTTAGTAATAAGATGAAATTATTTGGTTCCTGACCTTGAACCACTTGTGAGGGGAGAATATACTCTCGTATACAACTTATATCAAACTGATATATACAACTTCGTTCTCATAAGGAACAGTTTAGCTATTAAGTGGAAGCACTCAATAATTATCTTGCTAAACCAACTTTGATATAAACCAACTTATCAAGATGAACTGTCTTGAGTAGAGAATCTGGAAACTATGCTCGAAGTTAGATTACTGAGCGATTTACCTCGCAAGCACTGCCAGGCTGCGGGTTAATAACAATGGCGCATGTAACCATATCATAGATGCATCATATGTGGTATACATGGCAGGTGAATGGGCCCATATTCACCTTTGATATTTCCAGAATCAAGGGGCTTCAACCCGAACTCTTTAGTTGGTCAGTTCATTACTGATAACAAGAACTTCTAGTTCTTTGATATTCACCTATGTGAATTTGCACATCATACTTCAAATGAGATGGCTAACACGAATATCAACTGAATAAATTATCAATATTGGTAAATTTCAAATTTACACCATGACATGTGCACTTATCAATAAACTTCGGGTTTATTATGACATGGGTTTTATACCAATAGATATCCACTTTATTGTGGCATTCTTTCGTTTGTGTAGTACAAACTGGAGAACAAAGCGGGTAGCTTTTCATATACAAATTACCCCGCTACAAGTTGTAGTAATAGGAGAATCAAAGCCTTCCTTTATTTATAGTCTCAATATCATCAATCGCCTTCGCGTGTACTTTTGGAAACTGGATAAGTTTCTTTGAGACTTACTACAGCACAATACTCAATTGTGTTTCTCCAACATAGTAATAATTGGCTCTTCGAGAGCTCTCAATTAATTTTGTACTACCACAGACTGAGGTTCGAGATCCTCACATTCTTGCATTCCGTATTTTCAAGAGTCTCAGGCTCAATAGATTCTTCGTGAATCTCGGAATTAATCAAATCATGAGCGTCCTCATGTGATTCTTTCATAGTGTCATTTAGATCGTTCTTTTTCCTCTTTCTAGGATTTCGATCTTTGGAACCTAATGGTCTGCCACGCTTCGGGCGTGCATTTGACTCATTGGATATGACACTAGATATTTGTCCAATAGGGACTTCAATACAGATCGGAACTTTTTCCCGCGTGAATGTGTGATTTCGTTATCCTCTTCAAGTCCGTAAATGCGTCAGGCATTTGATTTGCTATTCTTTGCAAATGGATAATCTTTTGTACCTCTTTCTTTCAAATAGAGGTATGTGGATCAAGATGAGATAATGATACATTTTTCCACAAAATTTCCCATTTGGTTTCACCGACTTCTCCCCCTAATTTTGGGAAAAGTGTCTCATCAAATTGACAGTCTGCAAATAGTGCAGTGAACAAATCTCCTGTCAATGTTTCGAGGTAGCGAATAATGGAGGACGATTCATACTCAACATATATTCCTAACCTTCTTTGCAAACCCATTTTGGTGCGGGATGGCGGTGCTACAGGCACCTATACTGCGCATCCAAAGCTTCTTAAATGGGATATATTGGGTTCATGACCCAAAACCAATTGCAATAGGGAATATTTGTGATAATTCGTCAGTCAGAGACGAACTAGCATTGCTTCATGCGAAATGGCGTGACCCTAAGCCGAAGCGGGCAGCCGACAAAGTAGCATTGCTGCATGCAAAATGGCGTGAACCCAAACCGAAATGGGCAGCCTCGTTTTCATGAAGAATTCAAGATTATTCTCATCTATTATCCATTAACTTTGCAAACGCAAGGTTGCGTGATGGCAACAAGCACACATTAGACCATCTACAGGATGCGTCTATCAAGACCATGAAATACCTAAACTACCCACTAGGTGGGTGAATAGGTCCACAAATGTCCCCTTGTATACGTTCCAGAAACTGGGGTGACTCAGTCCCAACCTTTGTTGGGGATGGTCTAATAATCAGCTTGCCTTGATAACAGGAAGTGCAAGGATATTCATTACTTGAAAGAATTTTGAAATTCTTTAACGGATGCCCATATGAGCTTTCTATAATCCGTCTCATCATGGTTGATCCTGGGTGACCCAGTCGATCATGCCAAAGTACAAATGTATTGGACTCAGTATTCTTTAGATTTACTGTTGAATGTGCCTCAATTGCACTAATTCTTGTCCAATACAGGCCACAAGATAAAGACGGGAATTTCTCAATAACCCTCTTTTGGCCGGAGACATTCTTTAAAGTGAGGACGAGATATTCAAGATTATCTTCATCCATTGTCTCAATATTGTAGCCATTCCGGCGTACATCTTTAAAACTCAACAAGTTTCTTCTTAGACTTGGAGGAGAATATTGCATTCTCTAAGATAAACGTCATGCCTTTGGGCAGAGTTACATTTGCTCTTCCGGAGCCTTTCAATCAATTTACTTCCCATGGTATGACATACAAAAGGAATACATGAACATAAGAATAAACAAGTTCAATTCTTTTGTGTCACATAATATCTTCAAAATCTGCTACTAACAGTTGGCTAACAAAATCAGATATGTTATCCATAATCAATTCCTTTGCAGTTTGAAAATTTCAGCGTTTTTCATAAGACAATCGATTATTAAACACACACAATCGATTGTTGGAACATAGACAATCGATTGTTAAACACACACAATCGATTATTTGTTATTTTTGAAAAACTTCGTAGCATACTGTCTTAAGACAATCGATTGTTAAACATCGACAATCGATTGTGGATGATTTTTGAAAAATTCCAGATTACAGTGCCTAACGACAATCGATTGTTAGATATAGACAATCGATTGTGGGTGATTTTTGAAAAATTCCAGACCTCACTGTTTCAAGACAATCGATTGTTAGACAAAGACAATCGATTGTTGGCTATTTTTGAAAAATTCCAGAACACACTGTTTCAAGACAATCGATTGTTAGCCAAAGACAATCGATTGTTGATCAATTGTTTTTCAACTTTAATGCAAAAATAGTTGATAATCGACTAGTTTTTCAGGCTAGTCGATTACCCCCACTGGAAAATAAAAGTTTTATTGATATTTGAGCATATTGAAGATATTCTAAAGAACTACTGCTAACATTGCATCATGAACTAGCTAATACGAGCTAATACTAATGACTATTAGATTATTCACTAACTAATACAAATAAGTAGAACAAAATCAAATAACTCCATCTTCTTTTATCACGGATCCATCGCCGATTAGGTGGTCTATTTTTCCATCGGGTTGCTCAAAGAAGTCTGCCACATCCAGGTGGGTGATGTCCTCATTGTCGTCATAGACAAAGTTTGTTTCAGGGCCTTTTCTCTTTCGAGATGCTTGATAAAGGTCAACCAAGTGTCTTGGTATACGGCAAATCTTTGACCAGTGCCCTTTCTCACCGCAACGATAACATATAGTTTCTGAACTATTTGCCATAGGATCTTCGGGATCCCGTTTCTGCTTTCGGTGGTTATCTCTCTTTGGGGGGTGACGGACTTCTTTGGAATTTCTTCCTTGTCCACGTCCTTGGCTTTGACCCCGTTTATGACCGTGATCATGGTCCCTTTTATGTTTGGCATAATGCGAGTGCACCATATCTGCTTCAGGCAGTGGTGTAGACCCAGTTGGTCTATTTTCGTGATTTCTCATGAGCAGGTCATTATTTCGCTCAGCCACTAGTAAGAGAGAAATCAGTTCAGAGTACTTCGTAAAGCCTTTCTCTCGGTACTGTTGCTGCAGTACCATATTGGAGGCATGAAACGTTGTAAACGTTTTCTCAAGCATATCGTAATCGGAGATGTTATCTCCACATAACTTCAGTTTAGAAGTAATTCTGAACATAGCAGAATTATATTCAGAAACGGACTTAAAGTCCTGTAGCCTCAGATGGGCCCAATCATATCGTGCTTGTGGCAGAGTGACCAACTTCAGGTTGTCATATCTCTCCTTTAAGCTGTTCCACAAAACGAGTGGATCCTTGACGGTGAGATATTCAATCTTCAAACCTTCGTCAAGGTGGTGGCGCAAGAAAATCAAGGCCTTCGCACAATCTTGGGTGGATGCTTTTTCTTTATCTTTGAGGGTGTCTCCGAGACCCATAGCATCTAGGTGGATTTCAGCATCCAACACCCATGTCATATAGTTCTTGCCCGAAATTTCAAGGGCAACGAACTTTCTTTTCATAATGTCAGACATACTCGAAAATTAAATTAGGAAGAGGGAAAATACCTTGGATTTTCGAGAATGATACTTGAGACGGTAGAGTCTCGTGCTGATAACGTGTTATAAACTAAAGCAAAAGACAAGAACAATAGAACAAGAACAATAGTAATAGAGAGAAGAGTAGAGAGAGTTCTTCTTATTGAGTTGAGAGGGGTCTCAAGGGATGATTTACAATGGTAGGGGGCACCTCTATTTATAGGGGAGAGGAAGATTTAGCTACCACCAATAGAACTCTAAAATCTCTCTAATTAGATACATTAAAGACATTCACCTTAAATAGAAGTGTAAGAATCTTCTATGTCATAACAGATCCAATGTATACTAAAATCTTGGTGTTCTTTATCCACTTTGATTTTTTTAGATATATAATAATATAAGGATTAGCTACGTGGATAAAGTTAGCAAAAATGATAGTATTACCCTTTCAAACGACAGAAGTTTATTATTAATTGCCAAAAACATAAATTTTATTTAATTTCATATAACTTCTAATCAAAGGAAATGTTTTAGGTTATGCCTTATATACATATATTTCATTTTTGATACAAAGAGCTACACGATAGTTATACTAAATATTTTATATATAGTAATATATACATATAAAATAAAAGTTATCGTACATAGTATAATTTTTCAGACGAAGGGGTGTCAGTTGGCACCCCGCACCCCTTTGGATTAGGTGGCTCCGCCATCGGTGAAAGCGTCCACTAATACTTGCATTAGACTAGACAACCTACATGTACGACCCTTCCCTCATGACCTATAGGTAAGGTTATTTTGATGTGATCCATATGTCACGAGTTCGAACCGTGAAAGTAACCACTAATAGATTCTACATATGAGGCCCTTTTGCATGTGTACTAAGTTGCCCTTTATTTTCCTTTTTATTATGTTAGACTATTCCCAAAAAAATAATATTCCCTCCATTTTATATTAAATGATGTACTTTCTTTTTTAGTTCGTTCCAAAACAAATGGCACATTTTTAAATTTGGAAATAATTCAACTTTAAATTCTTCATTTTATATTTTGCCCTTAATGAGAAGCTTTTATAGCCACACAAATAGCATGACACCACAAACTTTTTACCCTTTAAACTTTTAAGACCATAAATTTCAAATATTTTTTCTTTAAACTCTGTGCCGAGTCAAACTACCTTAAATAATATAAAATGTATGGAGTATTTTTTTCCATTTAAAAATAAATTTAACTTTAGTTTGTTTTAATATTCATTAATGCCAACTAAATTTAAAAATTTCTTGCCTCTTCAAACTATGGTATAAAATGATAAGTACATACTAATTCAGAGATTATTAATCTCAATATTGTAATCTCTAAGTTTATATTTTCCGCCTAACTTAATCCGTGAACCAAACACGGCTTTCACTTTCACCGGTCCCAACTGTGTCTTCTCTTTTTACCTAATTATTATTATTTCTGATTCAAAATACTCAGAATATTGAAACAGTATATATTTCTCTCTCTAATAATTTCCCATTTTGCCAATTTTGAGTATAGTGCACATTTTGTTCTGTTCAATCTGATGTCATCATATTATACTCCTATTTTTGCCTTTTCCTCTTCTCTTTTTTCTTTGTTCTTTCCTTCCAATTCCCTTTTAAGGGTTGAATTTCTTACTAAACATACGTGTGTACTGACCACTGACTTCTTCATAATTAACCTTTCACGTTTAGAATGTGTAATTAAAAAGTTAACCTACCACTTTTAAAAGCGTGTGATATGATGAAATACATGAAAATTTTACACTTTTAATCAGAATTTTTGAATTTGAGTTCTGAAAAATAAAACCTTTTTGATAGAAAACGTTAATGACGAAGTCACCCTTACCGAAGGGGTGTCAATTAACACTCATTTTGTAAAAAATATTAGTACATATATAGGTAAGATTCTTTATATATATATATATATATATATATATATATATATATATATATAAAACTTGTCACGACCGAAAATTCCAACCCTTCGCGATGTTTAACACATCGGCTACGCTAGCTTAAACATGATAACGAATGCAATATAATACCACAATCCTGAAGTCTCAATACAATAAAAACTGCTACTACAATGTAAATTCTCCCAAAATCTGGTAAGTACGGAGTCACGAGCTATACAACGGAATACAAGTCTAAAACTAAACAATAAATACATTTCTTAAATTATAATAGCAGATGAAAGGAAATGACATGTCAAACTGCGACCAAGGATGCAGCTCTACTTCGCCTCTAATAAATAGTCCAACAAGCAACCTACTGATAATAACTGGTCCCCTACACCTGAATCTGTGATTATTTCGTCTGAAGCAACAGCTTCGGGCCTGGCAGGGGAAGCATCGCATCGAGCTTGTCTGCCACCTTATCGGCCTTCCCCTCTAAGGCGACCTTTAGCTGTCTAGGCCCACTCTAAGCTGGCTGATTTGTAGTGAATCTCCATGCTTTTTTTGTATATTTTGATACTTCTCAATAAAAATCTAGCTCTGTAATGCTTCCAGTAGATAGGTTATGCAAATGCGAATTTGAATTAATCAAAACAAAAATTTCGAATACTAGATGGCTATATATTTTTTTTTAAAAGGTTAAAAGTGCAAAATATGAAAAGAATCTTTAGAAAATAATTGCATTGGAGAAAAAGGGCTAAAGGCGCAAGTTATGAAATTAATTCTCAGAAAATAATTACATTGAAATAACCCCACATTTACAAATGAGTACACAGTCACATGGTGGGTTTTGAGTTCTGACTTCGGTTTTGGGTTACTTTTAATTTCATGTCCAATCAACACCATAATATAAATATAATGATATAAATGGTAATGAAGGAAGTATGTATTTAAAAATCGACAAGATTTTTTTTTTGAGAATTTATGATTTTTATGTGTCAAGTTTTGTTTTAAATATATTTTTTTTTAGCAAATGAGAAAATAAAAAATTGGCAGGGCTTTCACGGGAATCACGAGCCAAGTCAAAGTCAAACCCTTTTTTCCGCGTAACTTTTTTTGCATATAGTAAATATCTGCTTTCGAGTTTTGCCCTCCACTCTTTTTCTTCTTCTTGTTTTTCTTTTTTTCCTTAAATAAAATACTATATTACAAAATATCAGTACATAATATCCAGATGGACCACACCTTCCTTAGTAAAACTACTTTCCATCGGTCAATAAAATTTATGGCTTCAATTTCATTTGGTGAATAATTTGTGTGGTTGGTAAAATTCGTCTAGCTATATAATTCGAGTGAAAATCACCACGGTCACAAAAATATACTAAAAAATGAAAGAAACAATTGTTCATACTCGTCTTTCCTTTGTAGAAAAACATTCCAATTTTTCTAAATAGTTTCCCAAATATTCCCGAATATAGATTTGATTTTATCTATAACTATATCGTAAATTGGGACATGGCTCGAGATTTATATAATCGACTCTAACATAATAATTTCAGAATAAATCGAGTTAACTGAATAAATAGAGTGTCCTTAAAGAAATTATTCCCCTTATGTATTTGAGGTGCTAGAATATTATCCTCTCAGGATAGAACGATTTAACTCATCGGGGTGTTGGTATTAATAATGTTGGTGAAACAACAAACCACTCGAAGGCTTTAAAGTACACTGAAAATTTTGTGCAGAAGAAGAAGATCAAAAAATTTCGTACAAAAAGATACTAGGATTCAAAGCATATTTATAGACTTTCCGGCACTATTTCTGAAAAGGTTTGCAACCTTTCAGAAACAACCATGGCTGTTGGAACAGGTGAGAGTATTTCTATTTGAACTATAGCGAAAAAATGAATTTAAAATAATTTGGGAAAGAAAACGGACCGGACCGGGTTGCGTCGCGGGTCTTGGATTATTCCGGGTTGAATTTTCGTTACTTAATTAAATAACTAAAAGGATTTTTTCCCAAAAAGATTAATCAATCGATATTTGATTAAATCCAAATCCAAATGACGACGATAGCGCGAGATTTGCCTCTTTGTTAACTCTTTAAGAGCTAGAAGAAGAGCAATTGTATATATACTCATGAAAAGTCTTTTCTTCCTCCAATACATGACAATGCCTTTTACCAAGAAGAAAAACTCAAATATTTTATTTTCTCCCCATTTTTATTCAGACTCGGTAAGCTAAACCAATATTAAAAAGCCTAACAGATTCATCTCGTAATTTTCATTTCCTTCCAGTATTTTGGATTTTAACTTTCCTTGTTCTTTTTATTGAGCAGAATAATAGAAATCAGGCTTCTTGTATTAAATATACAACGCTATGCAAATTGTCAGAGTCATGAGTTCAATTCCACTCGATCATAATTTTTAATTATAAAGACATTTCAAATATTTAAATAAAATATATGTTAGTTGCGATTCAAACTTCTGATTTCTTAGAGCAAAAATCAAACACATATAATCAATGCGGCAAGAGACAATTATTTCTGTCAAATGGTAACATTTTTCTCACTTACTCATTTTTTCACATTATTAAAACATATATTTAGTAAAGTTTTCCGATGATTCGTTTAATGCAGAGGCGGAGCTAGAATTTAAAGTTTACGGGTTCTAAACTTGCCGTCGAACTCACAGTTTGTTATAGTCACAATTAAATATTTATATATATTTAATAAATTTACTAATACAAATATAGGGTCTAAGCCAAAACTATTCTGTTTGTCCGAACCCGTAATTTATACTCTCCCTCCGCCTGGGCTTAACATGTGTCCGCCCCTCTCTACCCTTAATATCGAGTGAAAGAAACCGAAAAAGTAGTGAAGGATTTACTTCTGGAGATGACCTTGATCCACCTGGAAGAAAAGACGTGCTAGAGTTCAAGATATCAAGATCTTGTCTTTTTACATTAATCTTTTAAGTATTTGACAACATTACTGGACCAAAGCTGTATTATGCTAAGTGATATTAGATTAATACTTCTTCACGTGGCCGTTTTTTATTCATTATTTACTGATGAAGTCTTTGCAATAGCCAATAGGTCAAAAATTTTGTCAAAATAATATGTTCAAATAAAACATATCACAAACATGATATGTTTAGTATTCTTTATTATTGACCAAAAAATAAAATGTAAGTACTAAAATTAAGAGATTGAATTATTACAAATATAAAAAATAACACATATTATTTGAAAGGTTTAAATTTTAAGGTAATTTATATATAACTTAAATTATAATTTAATATTTGTGTTCGCATATCGTGCTAGTATTAATACTAGTTAATTTATAAAAACAAAAGATTGACAAAAATATCGGCGACGTGCTCCTGGATTTCATTAGTAAATTAATACTTAAAACTGATTTAATTAATTATTAATCTACAACATGACATGTCCAAGCATGAACAACACCGTCACCCATGTGTACAAGCATTTTCCTCCTCAATCTTAGGATCTATTTTTGACTGCTTTTTTCTAAAGTCTTGTTTCTCTTGACAAAATTATAATATTACAATTATTCTTTAGGTTCTATTTTTTTATATTATGATATATCTTTAAAATTAATTCTTAAGAAGATTGAATTTTTCATTATCGTGCACTTTTAAGTCTTCTCGAAGCTTATATGAACCAATAATTGGTACCAACAAGATTTAAAAGTTACGGGTGTACTTTTTTATTTAATTAAAATATATTTTGTATATAGGATATTATTATTATTAATATATCACTATTTTTTAATTATATATATATATATATATATATATATATATATATATATATATATATATATGAAATTTTTGTCGAACTTTATGGGTGCTGGTAACCCCTCTACCAATTGCATAAGTCCGACTCTGCAAATAAGGGTTGTGATGGAGTGGAAAGTATTTCTTCATTCTTAAGCTGAGATTTCGGGTTCGAATCCTGAGTATGGTTGCCTTTGTCCCGAAGCACTTTACCTCAATGTAGGAATTTCCAGTACGATTCTGAATTTTATCGAGCCAAAATATAAATACCAAATATCATCCAGAAAACAAAAAATTACTAATAATTGGTTCTTGTTATGAAATAATATAAGAACAAGAACAATAGAGAGAAAAGTAGAGAGAGGAGTATTCTTATTAATACTTTGGGATGATTTACAATGGGAGAGAACCCCTTTATTTATAGGAAGAGAAAAGACTTAGCCTCAAAGTAGAACTCTTCTATAAGATAGACATTCACTTTAATTAGAGTTCTATTTATAACACTCCCCCTTGAATGTCTATTCAATAATGTGCCTCGTTAAAACCTTAACTAAAACAAAACTCAATGGGAAAAAATTATAGAAAAGGAAAAAGAGTACACATGTTTGAATATGCGCCTATTGGTTGCCTCGTTAAAAACCTTGCAAGGAAAACCCAGTGGGACAAAACCTTGTAATGGAAAAAGAGTGCAACGCGCATTAACTCCCCCTGAAAAGAGCATCAATTCACATCCTTGAGCATTTGCATTCCAATCTTGTGCACCATCTTCAAAACGATCTTTTATAGAGATTTGATAAATAAATCAGCCATATTGATTTGAATAAATATTCTGCACCTTGAAATTATCATTCTTTATAGATATGAACATCTTTATATAATGTCGTGGAATGACTCTTCAATATCTCCATAGAGGTATTCTCGATGCCATCATGCTTATAGTTATAGCAAGATACATATGTACACAAGTTGCACTTAGGATGTGGTACTTCAGGACCAAGAATTGTATATGCTTCAAGCAACTTCAATCATTGACTTTATACTTTCAAGTATTTGAACTACATGTCCAAAACTACATGTCTTTCATATGGAATCAATTCTGCTTGAATTGTATCTCTTCCATTTAGCCAATATTTTGTTTGTATTCGACAAACATAAGATCCTCATCGATATTTAACGCTATCATAGATGTCGTCGACGAACATTTTATATCGGTTCCAGTAAATTTTCATAAAGACATAACATGGAGATCTCTTTATTCATATATTCAGGTACCTGAATCTCTCATGAGATTTTATGAAGTGTTATGTCATGTGATCTTCTAGATCACTTGCCTCCCCATTATGATCACTTTGATCATTTGCTCATCTTCTTTATTACGAAGTTATTTTGAAACCGATTCGTCTATAAGCTTTAAGCGTATCAAAGACTTTGTCCTTCTGGGACTTAATATGAGCATTTGCAGTGAGAATATAGTTACTTTCTTTGGTTCAGCAACTGCGTATAGCATGCTTTGCAATATGTTGCAATTGAATTATCCTTTTATGAACTTCAGGTTCATATTATGATATTCGAGGATCTATATATACAAATGATAATTCATCCCATGTAACCTTTTCTCAAGTGTTTATCATGTCTCCACCTCATGTTAGAAAAGCTAACTTGTTTCCTCAACTTTGAGAGTCCATCTTTGTGCATTATGGTGTTAATGAAAATATACACCGCACATCAATAATAATAAGATGAAATTATTTGGTTCCTGACCCTGAACCACTTGTGAGGGGAGAATATAATATACTCTCGTATACAACGTATATCAAACTGATATATATAACTTTGTTCTCATAAGAAATAGTTTAGCTATTAAGTGGAGGCACTCAATAATTATCTTGCTAAACCAACTATGATATAAACCAACTTATCAAGATGAACTATCTTGAATAGAAAATCTGGAAATTATGCTCGAAGTTATATTACTGAGCAATTTACCTCACAAGCACCGGCCAGGCTGCGGGTTAATAACAATCGCACATGTAACCATATCATAGATGCATCATATGTGGTATACATGACAGGTGAATGGGCCCATATTCACCTTTGATATTTCCAGAATTTATGGGATTCAACCCGAACTCTTTAGTTGGTCAATTAATTAATGAGAACAAGTAATACAAGAGAATTCGTAAAGAACTTTCTAGTTCTTTAATATTTACCCATGTGAATTCTCTATTACTGCACATCATACTTAAAATGATATGGCTAACCCGAATGCCAACTGAATAAATTATCAATATTGATAAACTTCAAATTTACACCATGACATGTGCAATTATCAATAAACTTCTAGTTTATTATGATATGGGTTTTTATATCAATAAATGTTCACTTTATTGTGGTATTCTTGTGTAGTACAAACTGGAGAATAAAGCGGGTAGTTTTTCACATACAGATTATCCCGCTACAAGTTGTAGTAATAGAAGATATCAAATTTATCCTTTATTTATAGTCTCAATATAATCAATCGCTTTCGCATATACTTTGGAAACTGAATAAGTTTCTTTGAGACTTACTACAACACAATACCTTATTGGTAATCAATTGTGTTTCTCCAACATAGTAATAATTGGCTCTTCTAGAGCTCTCAATTAATTTTGTACTACCACAAATTCATCAGCATCCATGTGGTGAATATCTCTTTTAAAGAGAAAGTTATACCATTATGGCCATGTCAAAATTATATGCAAGATATGTTTCTTGTATTATTATTGTCCTTTGATAATCACATTGACAAATTATTTTGGCGTACAATAGGTACGTGACCAATGACTATTCATGCCATAACAATGACATTATTTTTATATATCATCTCAAACCTCCTTCTAGGGGTGAGTGTGGTATATTCAATACCAATTTCATGTTCATATTCTTCCAATAATGAATATGTATTCGTGAATCAGATGTTGTCACATTCATTGCGGGGATATGTGATTTTGTTATCCTTTTCAAATCTGTAAATGCGTCTGGCATTCGATTTGCTATTCTTTGCAAATGGATAATATTTTGCACCTCTTTTTCACAAATAGAGGTATGTGGATCAAGATGAGATAATGATGCATTTTTCCACAAAATTTACCGTTTGGTTTCACCAACTTCTCCCCCTAATTTTGGGAAAAGTGTCTCATCGAATTGACAGTCTGCAAATCGTGCAGTGAACAAATCCCCTGTCAATGTTTCGAGGTAGCGAATAATGGAGGGCGATTCAAACTCAACATATATTCCTAACCTTCTTTGCAGACCCATTTTGGTTTGCAATATGGCGGTGCTACAGGCACATATACTGCACATCCAAAAATTCTTAAGTGGGATATATTAGGTTCATGACCCAAAACTCATTGCAACGGGGAATATTTGTGATAATTCGTCGTTCTGAGACGAACTAGCATTGCTGCATGCAAAATGGCGTGACCCCAAACCGAAGTGGGCAGCCTCGTTTTCATGAGTAAATGAGGAATTCAAGATTATTCTCATCTATTGTCTCAATATGATATCAATTTTGAATGATATCTTTAAAACTCAACAAGTTCCTTTTAGACTTGGAGGAGAACATTGCATTCTCTAAAATGTTGTTCCTTTAGGCAGAGTTATAGTTGCTCTTCCGGAGCCTTTAATCAATTTACTACTACCAGAAATTGTAGTAATATCTGCCTTACACATACTTAAATGAGAGTAATATTTCTTCTCTTTGAATATCGTATGTGTAGTACATGAATCAACTAAACAAATATTTTTACAGTTGGACGTTGATCCAAGCTTGCTTTGTGAGATATCCATATTTGCTTTCCCATGGTTTTGACATACAAAAGAAATAAACGAACATGAGAATAAACAAATTCAATCCGTTTGTTTCATATTTAAACAATATTTTCAAAATCTGCTGAGGTTATTCGACTAACTTAGTTGATAGTCGACTATCTTGGGAAGCAGTCATTAGGTTAGTCGACTAACTAAATCAGATAGTCGACTATCTTGCCTTGCGGAAAAGTCCAGTTTTAATGCGAAATATTAGTTAGTCGACTAACTAAGTTGATAGTCGACTAACTTGGTAAACAGTCATCCGGTTAGTCGACTATCTAAATCAGATAGTCGACTAACTTAGCTTGCGGAAAAATCCAGTTTTAATGCGAAATATTAGATAATCGACTAACTGTTAGGTTAGTCGATTAACTCTACTGGAAAATAAAAATATCTTTGAAATTTAAGCATATTGAAACATTCTAAAGAACTAATACTAACATTATATCATAAGCTAACTAATACGAGCTGATACTAATGACTATTAGTTTATTCACTAACTAATACAAATAAGTAAAATAAAATCAAACAATCCCATCTTCCTTCATCACAGATCCATCACCAATTAAGTGGTCTATTTTCCCCTCAGGGTGCTCAAAGAAGTCTGCACATCCAAGTGGGTGATGTCATAATTGTCGTCAGAGACAAAATCGGTTTCAGGGCCTTTACTCTTTAGAGATGCTTGATAAAGCTCAACCAATTGTCTTGGTACATGGCAAATTTTCGCCCAGTGCCCTTTTCCACCGCAACGATAATATATAGTTTATGAACTATTTGCCTTTGGATTCTCATCGCATCGTGCTTGTGGCAGAGTGACCAACTTCAGGTTGTCATATCTCTCCTTTAAGCTATTCCACAAGATAGGTGGATCTTTGACTGTGATATTTTCAATTTTCATACCTTCATCAAGGTGATGGCGCAAGAAAATCAAGGCCTTAGCACAGTTTCAAACCTTCATCAAGGTGATGGCGCAAGAAAATCAAGGCCTTAGCATAGTCTTGGGTGGATGCATTATTTCTGTTTTTAATGGCGTCTCCAAGACCCATTGCATCCAAATGGATTTCAGCATCCAATACCCATGTCATATAGTTCTTGCCCGAAATTTCAAGGGCAACGAACTTTCTTTTCATAATGTCAGACATAAAACAAAATTACATCAAGAGCGTGTCCATATTTACGGGCTTTATTACAATTATCACATTCACTTCAGGGAATGGATCATAATCATCTGTATGTGCTATATACAATCTCATGTCAAATATTACTTTCATAAAGTGAAAGATTATTTTGAGAATCTTTATTATTCTCATTATCACAATGATGACGATTATAATTCCGTCTATTGCCACGTCCACATCCATTGGTACCTTCACGGTAATAATTTTGTCTTCTTTCAGACTTATCACATACTGCTATCACATTCTCTAAAGGGAATGAGAATGAAGCAAATTCAATGGGATGGATTTTCAATTCTTTGCCCACAATCATACATGAATTTAGTCATGGCAAGACATAGAACTTTTACCACTTCACATGGTTATAATTCCTTACAAACTCCATTAGAGTTATAATCAAACTTTGTTGTGTATGTTTGTATATGAAATCAAATCGTAGAATTTCAAGAATTTGAAAGGGAAAAAGTAAATTACTTACCTTTAAGGTATACCAATAAATCTTGTGATATCAAATATACCTCTTGAGTTTCCATCCCGTTGCATTATTTTATGATGATACCATCTCTTCTATTTTTCCGTATAGAAATTCTCATATGGATCAGTAGCAATCGTTATTACACTCTTTTGCTTGGAAATTCACCTTCAAAAAGAAAACAAAAGTAAACAACGAGAAAGAAAAAAAAATTGAAGAATTTCAGAAAACCAAAATATCACAAATCTCGTTTCACTCAAAAGAAAAATCCAAACGACGGAACACGAATTAGAGTGGATGAATCTGATTGCAACTCGAGATTCTGAGAGCGATAATTGCTGAATATTAAATTCAATTGGTTAGAGGCTCGTGCTGATAACGTGTTATGAAATAATATAAGAACAAGAACAATAGAGAGAAAAGTAGAGAGAGGAGTATTCTTATTAATACTTTGGGATGATTTACAATGGGAGAGAACCCCTTTATTTATAGGAAGAGAAAAGACTTAGCCTCAAAGTAGAACTCTTCTATAAGATAAACATTCACTCTAATTAGAGTTCTATTTATAACTAAGATTACATTATTTTTGAATTCACACCATTAGATAATTACAGTCTGGAATAGTAGATATGAGTCGTGCAATGCGTAAATGGCTGCAAATATATATTCGTCGATTGATCTCTTTGCTGTTCCCACATATTTCATCCATTTTAAATCTCAATTTTGGACTACATATTTAGTATCATTGATAGGAAAACATACTATATAGTCTGCTTTAATATATATATATCCCCACCTCCGCCACCCTATATATTTGTATGTTACATAAAAAAAATGCAGATTATGTATATTATTTTTGCGATTATCGAATATAAATATTTTCATCCGTGAGCAAAAAATGATATTTGCCAATTATTGATTCATCCAATCAGTCTCCACATTTTTTGGTTTTCCAGTTTGGCTTTTGCTTGTGATTCTGTATTAATATATTATTTATAAAAGGTAAATAATTAGTATTCCTTTTATTCCAAATACCATTGACGACCTTACAAACATGCAGTGGTCGAAATACATTCAATAATTTGGAAACTAATAATGCAGGAGTTATGAGCCACAGCCACTAGCTGTTGCTCTCATCATTTAACAGCCAACCGTTATATTCTATATCCAGGCGTAAAAAATATTTACATAATTATATTATAGAATATAATTAAATATAAATTTTTATAATTATTTTGCTCCAATTATTTTATTTTATATGGCACTATTATTTTTATTTTAGGTAGTTCTAAAAAATGGAACTTTTTTTATGTATTTAAAACTCTTTAACTTTTTCATTTTATTTTTGGTAATATGCTTTTTATTTATAGTTATCATAACATATTTGAGCGCACAAGTTTTAAAGGCACTTTTAATATGTGTCAAAGTCTTTAGTTTTCTTATTTCTTAGTTGTTATTTAAACCTTATGCACAGTCAAATACTGTTATATAAATAAAAATGATGGAGAAATTGAAAACCTTTATTAACTAATTAATACAACAACAATAACAACAACAATAATATATTCAGTATAATTTTACATAATACGCAGATTTTACCTTATCCTAAAGAGACTATTTCCAATAAACCTTCAGCAAAAAAAAACATAAACACAACAATAACGGAAAAAGAATACTGTATTATAGAAGCCATAAATGAAGCGGTAACAAATATACAATTATAAGATGACGCAATCTTAACATATACCTTCTCCACACACGTACGCCAGAGATAATTAAGGAAAAAAAAACCAAAATGGAAAATCGTAGGAATTTTGGGAGGCTGTAATTATGTGCAGTAGGTGAGAATGTCTTTTACAAGACTACAATGCCGTTTAGTTTGTGTATACTCGACTATTATACAAAATATCTATTATCTTACGTCAATACAATTAAAGTGTTATGAAATAGAAGATTCTTACATTTCTATTTAAGGTGAATGTCTTTAATATATTTAATTAGAGAGATTTTAGAGTCCTATTATTGGTAGCAAGATCTTCCTCCTCCCTATAAATAGAGGTGCTCTCTACCATTGTAATTCACCCCTCTCAACTCAATAAGAAGAACTCTCTCTACTCTTCTCTATATTGCTATTGTTCTTGTTCTATTGTTCTTGTCTTTGGCTTTAGTTTATAACACGTTATCAGCACGAGACTCTACCGTCTCAAGTATCATTCTCGAAAATCCAAGGTATTTTCCCTCTTCCTAATTTAATTTTCGAGTATGTCTGACATTATGAAAAGAAAGTTCGTTGCCCTTGAAATTTCGGGCAAGAACTATATGACATGGGTGTTGGATGCTGAAATCCACCTAGATGCTATGGGTCTCGGAGACACCCTCAAAGATAAAGAAAAAGCATCCACCCAAGATTGTGCGAAGGCCTTGATTTTCTTGCGCCACCACCTTGACGAAGGTTTGAAGATTGAATATCTCACCGTCAAGGATCCACTCGTTTTGTGGAACATCTTAAAGGAGAGATATGACAACCTGAAGTTGGTCACTCTGCCACAAGCACGATATGATTGGGCCCATCTGAGGCTACAGGACTTTAAGTCCGTTTCTGAATATAATTCTGCTATGTTCAGAATTACTTCTAAACTGAAGCTATGTGGAGATAACATCTCCGATTACGATATGCTTGAGAAAACGTTTACAACGTTTCATGCCTCCAATATGGTACTGCAGCAACAGTACCGAGAGAAAGGCTTTACGAAGTACTCTGAACTGATTTCTCTCTTACTAGTGGCTGAGCGAAATAATGAACTGCTCATGAGAAATCACGAAAATAGACCAACTGGGTCTACACCACTGCCTGAAGCAGATATGGTGCACTCTCATTATGCCAAACATAAAAGGGACCATGGTCATGGTCATAAACGGGGTCAAAGCCAAGGACGTGGACAAGGAAGAAATTCCAAAGAAGTCCGTCACCCCACAAAGAGAGATAACCACCGAAAGCAGAAACGGGATCCCGAAGATCCTAAGGCAAATAGTTCAGAAACTATATGTTATCGTTGCGGTGGAAACGGGCACTGGTCTAAGACTTGCCGAATACCAAGACACTTTGTTGACCTTTATCAAGCATCTCGAAAGAGAAAACGCCCTGAAACAAATTTTGTCTCTGATGACAACTTTGACTTCACCCACCTGGATGTGGCAGACTTCTTTGAGCAACCCGAGGGAAAGATAGACCGCCTAATCGGTGATGGAACCATGATGAAAGAAGATGGAGCTGTTTGATTCTACTTGTATTAGTCAATGAATAAATTAATAGTCATTAGCATTAGCTCGTATTAGTTAATTCATGATATGATGTTAGTATTAGCCCTTTAGAATGTTTCAATATGCTCAAATATTTTTATTGTACAGTAGAGGTAATCGACTAACCTAAAAACTAGTCGATCGTCTAATATTTAGCAATAAAACGAACTTTTTTCCGCCAGGCCAGATATTCGAATATCAGAGTCTGATATTCGAATATCTGGGCCAGATATTCGAATATTAGAATTCCTATATTCGAATATCTGGCAAGATATTAGAATATGTGCTTAAATATTCGAATATCTAATATTTTTCGCATTAAAGTATTATTTTTTCCGCAAGGCATTATATTCGAATATTAGAATACAATATTCGAATATCCTAAATAACTGCTTCCCAAAACGCTGTTTAAACGCGAAACAAAAGAATTGAAGTTGTTTATACTTATATTTATGTATGTCAAACTATGGGAAAGCAAAATGGATATCTCACAAAGCGAACTTGGATCAACATCCAACTGTAAAAGTATTTGCCTAGTTGATTCATGTACTACACATACAATACTCAAAGAAAGGAAGTATTTCTCTCAACTGAATATGTGTAAGGCAAACATTACTACAATCTCTGGAAGTAGTAAATTGATTGAAGGCTCCGGAAGAGCTATAGTAACTCTGCCCAAGGGCACGATGTTAATCATAGAGAATGCAATGTTCTCCTCCAAGTCTATGAGAAACTTGTTGAGCTTTAAAGATGTACGCCGGAATGGCTACAATATTGAGACAATGGATGAAGATAATCTTGAATATCTCGTCCTCACTTCAAAGAATGTCTCCGGCCAAAAGAGGGTTATTGAGAAATTCCCGTCTTTATCTTGTGGCCTGTATTGGACAAGAATTAGTGCAATTGAGGCACATTCAACAGTAAATCTAAAGAATACTGAGTCCAATACATTTGTACTTTGGCATGATCGACTGGGTCACCCAGGATCAACCATGATGAGACGGATTATAGAAAGCTCATATGGGCATCCGTTAAAGAATTTCAAAATTCTTTCAAGTAATGAATATCCTTGCACTTCCTGTTATCAAGGCAAGCTGATTATTAGACCATCCCCAACAAAGGTTGGGACTGAGTCACCCCAGTTTCTGGAACGTATACAAGGGGACATTTGTGGACCTATTCACCCACCTAGTGGGTAGTTTAGGTATTTCATGGTCTTGATAGACGCATCCTGTAGATGGTCTAATGTGTGCTTGTTGCCATCACGCAACATTGCGTTTGCAAAGTTAATGGATAATAGATGAGAATAATCTTGAATTCTTCATGAAAACGAGGCTGCCCATTTCGGTTTGGGTTCACGCCATTTTGCATGCAGCAATGCTACTTTGTCGGCTGCCCGCTTCGGCTTAGGGTCACGCCATTTCGCATGCAGAAATGCTAGTTCGTCTCTGACTGACGAATTATCACAAATATTCCCTATTGCAATTGGTTTTGGGTCATGAACCCAATATATCCCATTTAAGAAGCTTTGGATGCGCAGTATAGGTGCCTGTAGCACCGCCATCCCGCACCAAAATGGGTTTGCAAAGGAGGTTAGGAATATATGTTGAGTTTGACGCGTCCTCCATTATTCGCTACCTCGAAACATTGACAGGAGATTTGTTCACTGCACTATTTGCAGACTGTCAATTGGATGAGACACTTTTCCCAAAATTAGGGGGAGAAGTTGGTGAAACCAAACGGGAAATTTTGTGGAAAAATGCATCATTATCTCATCTTGATCCACATACCTCTATTTGAAAGAAAGAGGCACAAAAGATTATCCATTTGCAAAGAATAGCAAATCAAATGCCTGACGCATTTACGGACTTGAAGAGGATAACGAAATCCCACATTCACGCGGAAAATGTTCCGATCCGTATTGAAGTCCCTATTGACAAATATCTAGTGTCATATCCAATGAGTCAAATGCACGCCAGAAGCGTGGCAGACCATTAGGTTCCAAAGATCGAAATCCTAGAAAGAGGAAAAAGAACGATCTAAATGACACTATGAAAGAATCACATGAGGACGCTCATGATTTGATTAATTCCGAGATTCACGAAGAATCTATTGAGCCTGAGACTCTTGAAAATACGGAATGCAAGAATGTGAGGATCTCGAACCTCAGTCTGTGGTAGTACAAAATTAATTGAGAGCTCTCGAAGAGCCAATTATTACTATGTTGGAGAAACACAATTGAGTATTGTGCTGTAGTAAGTCTCAAAGAAACTTATTCAGTTTCCAAAGTACACGCGAAAGCGATTGATTATATTGAGACTATAAATAAAGGAAGGCTATGATTCTCCTATTACTACAACTTGTAGCGGGGTAATTTGTATATGAAAAGCTACCCGCTTTGTTCTCCAGTTTGTACTACACAAACGAAAGAATGCCACAATAAAGTGGATATCTATTGGTATAAAACCCATGTCATAATAAACCCGAAGTTTATTGATAAGTGCACATGTCATGGTGTAAATTTGAAGTTTACCAATATTGATAATTTATTCAGTTGACATTCGTGTTAGCCATCTCATTTGAAGTATGATGTGCAAATTCACATAGGTGAATATCAAAGAACTAGAAGTTCTTGTTCTCAGTAATGAACTGACCAACTAAAGAGTTCGGGTTGAAGCCCATAAATTCTGGAAATATGAAAGGTGAGTATGGGCCCATTCACCTGCCATGTATACCACATATGATGCATCTATGGAATGGTTACATGCGCAATTGTTATTAACCCGCAGCCTGGCCGTGCTTGCGAGGTAAAACGCTCAGTAATCTAACTTCGAGCATAGTTTCCAGATTCTCTACTCAAGACAGTTAATCTTGATAAGTTGGTTTATATCAAAGTTGGTTTAGCAAGATAATTATTGAGTGCTTTCCACTTAATAGCTAAACTGTTCCTTATGAGAACGAAGTTGTATATATCAGTTTGATATAAGTTGTATACGAGAGTATATTCTCCCCTCAAAAGTGGTTCAGGGTTAGGAACCAAATAATTTCATCTTATATTAAGGTGCTGTGTATATTGACATAATGCACAAAGATGATTTCCCAAAGTTGAGGAAACATGTTAGCTTTACTAACATGAGGGGGAGACATGATAAACACTTGAGAAAGTGTTACATGGGATGAATTTTCATTTGTATATGTATATCCCCGAATATCATGATATGAACCTGAAGTTCATAAAAGGGATAATTCAATTGCAACATATTGCAAAGCATGCTATACGCATTTGCTGACCCAAAGAAAGTAACTAAATGGAAGAGATACAATTCAAGAAGAATTGATTCCATATGAAAGACATGTAGTTTTGAACCTATAGTTCAAATGCTTGAAAGATAAAAGTCAAAGGTATGTATAGTCAGTTTTCGATATCTTATTTGTTTAGTATCACTAATGAAAGATTGATATGCAGCTAAAGTCTATTATGCGACTTATATGACTTAACTTGAAAGATTTAAGTTGCTTGAAGCATATGCAATTCTTGGTCCTGAAGTACCACATCCTAAGTACAATTTGTGTACATATGTATCTTGCCATAACTATAAGCATGAGGGCATTGAGAATGCATCTATGGAGATATTTGAAGAGCTATTCCACGACATCATATGAAGATGTTCATACCTATCAAGAATGATGATTTTAAGGTGCGGAATATTTATTCAAGTCAATATGGTTGATTTACTTATCAAACGTCTACTAAAGATCGTTTTGAAGATGATGCACAAGATTGGAATGCAAATGCTCAAGGATATAAATCGATGTACTCATTAGGGGGAGTCAATGCGCGTTGCACTCTTTTTCCCTTACAAGGTTTTGTCCCACTGGGTTTTCCTTGCAAGGTTTTTAACGAGGCAACCAATAGGCGCATATTCAAACATGTGTACTCTTTTTCCTTACTTTAATTTTTCCCATTGGGTTTTGGTTTTAAGGTTTTATGAGGCACATCATTGAATAGACATTCAAGGGGGAGTGTTATGAAATAGAAGATTCTTACACTTCTATTTAAGGTGAATGTCTTTAATGTATTTAATTAGAGAGATTTTAGAGTCCTATTATTGGTAGCAAGATCTTCCTCCTCCCTATAAATAGAGGTGCTCTCTACCATTGTAATTCACCCCTCTCAACTCAATAAGAAGAACTCTCTCTACATAATACGCAGATTTTACCTTATCCTAAAGAGACTATTTCCAATAAACCTTCCGCAAAAAAAAACATAAACACAACAATAACGGAAAAAGAATACTGTATTATAGAAGCCATAAATGAAGCGGTAACAAATATACAATTATAAGATGACGCAATCTTAACATATACCTTCTCCACACACGTACGCCAGAGATAATTAAGGAAAAAAAAAACCAAAATGGAAAATCGTAGGAATTTTGGGAGGCTGTAATTATGTGCAGTAGGTGAGAATGTCTTTTACAAGACTACAATGCCGTTTAGTTTGTGTATACTCGACTATTATACAAAATATCTATTATCTTACGTCAATACAATTAAAGATTATTTTTCTTGTATACCATTTAAAATGTGGAGTGCAGTTTTCTTTTTGTAAGTTTGTACTCCCTTCTATCCTTATTAGTTGTCGTGATTACTCAATATAAAAGAAGAAAAGATAGTTTGATATACTAAGCTCTCTTTATATACGAATTTTGGTGAAAGGTCAGATCACAAGAGTCTATTATACGCAATTTTTACTTTGTATTTTTGTAAAAAGCTATTTTTACAGCTTAAATCTGTGATCTCTAGTCATATGAACTTATATGCACTATTTTTTTGCCGATTTTCTTGCCTGCTGTTTACATACTTTATGTGGAAAGCTTCGAAACATTAGGGAATAGCTGTGTAGTAAACTTTATTTTGTACGTTTGGACATATCCTCTCCTCAATAACCAGATTATGTTTTAATAGGCTGCATTTAACAGTACTTAAAACTTTAAGAAATTAAGAAAACTCTATTGTTGTTTCTTTCTGTGCGCATATCATTTTCAGCACTAACATGTCACACTATTAAGATGTAGCATATAATTTTTCCCCAAATTATCTCGAAATGATGTTGCACCAACATCTAAGTCTATAGTTGATCTGTGTAGTTAAGGTATTTTTTTCTCCTCCTAATTTTTGTTTTAAAATTAATATTAAAACAATTTAATCAATGATCAAATATCGATATGTACCTTAAGAGTTTTATCAACTTGACAAATAATCTGTATTATGGTTTTAAAATATATAACTTTAGATTACACATACTATCTATATGCTTTAGTGTGATTATTTCATAAGTCAATGTTCTGTGCTAGCTAGAATTTATTCATTTATCAAAACATTAGACTTTGTTAAATGTTAGACAAAAACAGCACATATAGCAAAATATTGTACACAATGAGTAACTAGTGTCGTAATCTTATCTATGTATACTACAGTGATTTTTGCGTTCTTCAAAGACATTATACTATAATACTACAAATTGTTTCCTTACTATATTGCTTACAATTATAAGTATTGTGCTTGTGTATATTCAACAGTTTTTGTACCCATGGCATTTATTTGTGTAGTCTATATTATGGCACATTTTTCACATGGAATTGTTGCACTGTCTAAGCTGTAACTAAAATCATATTTGTCTTAAAACTTTGCAAAATTGTATGCAATATTGTAAAATTTCTTATTAACACATTTAGACATATACATGTGTAGAACTATATTTGGTGTCAATTAACAATACATGAACACATTTTGAACTTTGAATGTATTGCAAGTTGTCACTGTGAATCAGTACTTAAGGCATGACTATGTATATTATTTTAAATTATTTGTTTAATTGATTCATGTACCACACATACGATATTCAAAGAGAAGAAATATTTCTCTCATTTAAGTATGTGTAAGGCAGATGTTACTACAATTTCTGGTAGTAGTAAATTGATTGAAGGCTCCGGAAGAGCAACTATAACTCTGCCTAAAGGAACAATATTTATCATAGAGAATGCAATGTTCTCCTCTAAGTCTAAGAGGAACTTGTTGAGTTTTTAAGATATCATTCAAAATGGATATCATATTGAGACAATAGATGAGAATAATCTTGAATATCTCATCATTACAAAGAATGTCTCTGGCCAAAAGAGGGTTATTGAGAAGTTCCCATCTTTATCTTGTGGCCTGTATTGGACAAGAATTAGTGCAATTGAGGCACATTCTACCGTAAACCAAAAGGTTACTGATTCCAATACTTTCGTACTTTGGCATGATCAAATGGGACATCCTGGATCAATTATGA
The DNA here is from genome assembly GCA_034376525.1 of Nicotiana benthamiana. NCBI lineage: Eukaryota > Viridiplantae > Streptophyta > Magnoliopsida > Solanales > Solanaceae > Nicotiana > Nicotiana benthamiana. The sequence continues at coordinate 74,345,831 of CM067332.1, forward strand.
TGAGATGGATTATAGAAAACTCAAATGGGCATCCATTAAAGAATTTAAAGATTCTTTTAAATAATAAATTTTCTTGCACTTCTTGTTATCAAGGCAAGTTAATTATTAGACCATCACCAACAAAGGTTGGAATTGAGTCACCTGCGTTTTTGAAACGTATACAAGGGGACATTTGTGGACCTATTCACCCACCTAGTGGGTCGTTTAGATATTTTATGGTCTTAATAGACGCATCTTCAAGATGGTCTCATGTGTGCATATTGTGATCTCGCAACCTTGCATTTGCAAAATTAATGGCACAAATAATTCGATTACGGGCACAATTTTCCGATAATTTAATTAAGCCTATTAGACTAGATAATGCTGCTGAGTTTTCATCCCAAGCATTTAATGATTGTTGCTTATCAATTGAGATAAAAGTGGAACATCCTGTAGCTCATGTTCACACTCAAAATGGTCTTGGAGAGTCTTTAATTAAACGTCTGCAATTGATAGCAAGACCGTTACTCATGAAAACGAGGCTGCCCACTTCGATTTGGGGTCACGCCATTTTGCATGCAGCAATGCTAGTTCGTCTCAGACTGATAAATTATCACAAATATTCTCATTTGCAATTTGTTTTGGGTCATGAACATATTATATCCCATTTAAGAATTTTTGGATATGCAGTATATGTGCCTGTAGCACCGCCATATCGCACCAAAATGGGTCTGCAAAGAAGGTTAGGAATATATGTTGGGTTTGAATCGCCCTCCATTATTCGCTACCTCGAAACATTGACAGAGGATTTGTTCACTGCAGGATTTGCAGACTGTCGATTCGATGAGACACTTTTCCCAAAATTAGTGGGAGAAGTTGGTGAAACCAAACGGGAAATTTTGTGGAAAAATCCATCATTATCTCATCTTGATCCACATACCTCTATTTGTGAAAAAGAGGTCCAAAAGATTATTAATTTGCAAAGAATAGCAAATCAAATGCCAGACGCATTTACGGATTTGAAAAGGATAAAAAAATTACATATCCCCGCAGAAAATATGATAGCACTATGTAATAAGTCTGAAAGAAGACAAAATTATTACCGTGAAGGTATCAATGGATATGGACGTAGCAATAGATGAAATTATAATCGTCATCATTGTGATAATGAGAATAATAAGGATTCTCAAAACATTCCTTCACTCTGTGAAAGTAATATATATCATCGATTTGACATGAGATTTTATACAGCACATATAGATGATTATGATCTATTCATGGTGTGAATATGACAACATATGATTTATGAATACATATTCATTATTGGAAGAATATGAACATGCTATTGGTATTGAATATACCACACTCACCTCTAGAAGGAGGGTTGAGATGATATATGAAAATAATGTCATTATTATGGCATGAATGGTCATTGGTCACGTACCTATTGTACGCCAAAATATTTTGGCAATATGATTATTAAAATAATGCAAGAAACATATATTGCATATAATTTTGACATGACCATAATGGTACAACTTTAAGAGCCAATTATATTATTTTGGAGAAACATAATTGATTACCAATAAGGTATTGTATTGTAGTAACTCTCAAAGAAACTTATTCAGTTTCCAAAGTATATGCGAAGCGATTGATTATATTGAGACTATAAATAAAAGAAAGATTTGATATCTTCTATTACTACAACTTGTAGCATGATAATATGCATGTGAAAAGCTACCAGCTTTATTCTCCAATTTGTACTATACAAACACAACGAATGCCACAATAAAGTGGATGTTTATTGATATAAAAAACCATATCATAATAAACTTAGAGTTTATCGATAATTGCACATGTCATGATGTAAACCTGAATTTTATCAATATTGATAATTTATTCAATTGGCATTCGGGTTAGCCATATCAATTTAAGTATGATGTGCAACAATAATAGAGAATTCACATGGGTAAATATTAAAGAACTAGAAAGTTCTTTACGAATTCTCTTATATTACTTGTTCTCATTAATTAATTGACCAACTAAAATTGGGGTTGAATCCCATAAATTCTGAAAATATCAAAGGCGAATGTGGGCCCATTCGCCTGCCATGTATACCACATATGATGCATCTATGTTATGGTTACATGTGCGATTATTATTAACCTGCAACCTGGCCGGTGCTTGCGAGGTAACTTGCTCAGTAATCTAATTTCGAGCATAATTTCCAGATTTTCTATTCAAGATAGTTCATCTTGATAAGGTGGTTTACATCATAGTTGGTTTAGCAAAATAATTTATTGAGTGCCTCCACTTAATAGCTAAATTATTGCTTATGAGAACAAAGTTATCTATATCAATTTGATATACGTTATACACGAGAGTATATTATATTCTCCCCTCACAAGTGGTTCAGGGTCAGGAACCAAATAATTTCATCTTATTATTATTGATGTGCAGTGTATATTAACATGATAATGCACAAAGATGATTTCCCAGAGTTGAGGAAACAAGTTAGTTTTTCTAACATGAGGGGGAGACATGATAAACACTTGAGAAAAAGTTACATGGAACGAATTATCATTTGTATATATAGATCCTCGAATATCATAATATGAACTTGAAGTTCATAAAAAGATAATTCAATTGCAACATACTGCAAAGCATGCCATACGCATTTGCTGACCCAAAGAAAGTAACTATATTCTCACTGCAAATGCTCATATTAAGTCCTAGAAGGACAAAGTCTTTGATACGCTTAAAGCGTATAGACAAATCGGTTTCAAAAAGAACTTCTTAATAAAGGAGATGAGCAAATGATCAAAGTGATCATAATAAGGAGGCAAGTGATCTAGAAGATCACATGACATAACACTTCATAAAATCTCATGAGTTAGGTACCTCAATATATGAATGAAGAGATCGCTGTGTTATTATGGAAAACTTTTGGAACCGATATAAAATATTTGTCGTCGACATCTATCATAGTGCTAAGTTTAGATGAGGATCTTAAGTCTATCGAATATAGACACAAAAATATTGGCCAAATGGTAGAGACACAATTCAAGTAGAAATGATTCCATATGATAGACATGTAGTTTTGGACATGTAGTTCAAATACTTGAAAGTATAAAGTCAATGGTATTTGCAATCAATTTTCAATATCTTATTTGTCTAGCATGACATGAAAAACTTGATATGCATCTAAAGTCTATTATATGGCTTATATGACTTAACTTATATGTCAATCCATGAAGGATTTAAGTTGCTTGAAGCATATACAATTCTTGATCTTGAAGTACTGTTTCCTTAGTGCAATTTGTGCACGAATATATCTTGCTATAACTATAAGCATGATAATGTGATAGCAAGAGTTTTTCACCTCTATGAGAAGATATAGAACTGACGATTCCAACAAGATCATACAAAGACGATACATCTATTAGGGATGATGATTTCAAAGTGAAACAAATTCATTCAAGTTAATAAGGCTGATTTATTTATCAAATCTCTACCAAAGATCTCTTGAAGATGGTGCACAAGATTGGAATGCGAAGGCTCAAGGATGTGAATTGATGCTCTTTTCAGGGGGAGTTAATGCGCGTTGCACTCTTTTTCCCTTACAAGGTTTTGTCCCACTGGGTTTTCCTTGCAAGGTTTTTAACGAGGCAACCAATAGGCACATTACTAAATATGTGTACTCTTTTTCCTTTTCTAGAATTTTTTTCTATTGGATTTTGTTTTAGTTAAGGTTTTAATGAGGCATATTACTTATTGAGTAGACATTCAAGGGGGAGTGTTAAGAATAGAATTCTATTTAGAGTGAATGTCTATCTTGTAGAGAGTTTTACTTTGAGGCTAAGTTATTTTTCCTCCTATAAATAGAGGGGTCTTACCTCATTGTAAATCACCCCAAAATTCAATAAGAATTTACTCTCTCTTTCTCTGCAATATTGCTCTTGTTCTTTTATTGTTTTATAACAGTTTCAGTGTATTTTTGAGAGAGCATCTTTCACGTTCTGAACTTGAAGGAATGCCCCATTGTTTCAAACACGTTGATATCCTGCCAAAAGAAAAACAAAAGAAGGAAAGAACACTACTTGCCAAAAAAAGCAAATATATATTGTCGACAAGTAATATAGAATTGTAAGTCTAAATATTGTATTCATTTGTAATTAACTATTAACTAAATTAAACCCAAATATGTAATTTATTCAAGCGAATTCTAAAGTATGAATATTTAATTAAAGATAATCTAGAGTAGAAAACTAAGAAACAAAGGAAACATATTGGCGAATATTAGAATCGAATTCAATGAGAGACAATATTCTAGAGCTATGAGTTAGCTAATAATCCCGCTGAGTTTTCCACTTATATCATCTAATTAATTTATCTGGTTTATTGGTTGACAGGGTTAATATTGCTCGTAGCCTTCTCTCGAAGTACTACTCAACTATTCAAGCTAATCTAACGCCTATATTCCTATAAAAGTATAATTAACAAAAACACATTTATAATTCCTGTATAGTAACAGAGCAAGGCGATTAGGTATATTCCTATCCTGACCGCAAATTCGCTCCCCCTTAAGAGTTAAGATCTTGCTCTACTCAATCTTATATGCAATCTAGAATTCCCTCTCCCGGGTTCAATCCTTGATTCATAGATAATATTCAATTGGTGATCAAACAATCAAATAATTAAGCGTAAGATTAAATAAATAAACCAATATGATAAAATAATAAGAACAATTCAAACTTCAAACTACAACGTTTATGAAGCACCCAAAACTCTAGAACTAATAAACTATGAGATTAAAGGAAGAGATGAGAAGAAAAACTAGTTAAAAGCCTTCTCCAAGTGTGGTATGTGTTCCCTCACGTGAATCTCCCTTAAAATATGTTAGATATCCCCCAAAATTGGTTTAGAACTGCTTTTCTACGAGTTCAAAGGTCTTGGACCGAAATAACCTTATCCTGGTCAATTTGGACAAGTTTCATGCCACCGGCGCCCTGCCTAGTGCCATGCGCCCTCTATGGCACTATCAATTTGGAGTTTCCGTTTCTCGTGCTACAGGTGGCGCTGCAAATTTAATTTTTCTGTTTTTGTCCTATTTGGATCTAATTTCGCACATTTCGTTCTCAATTACTCCCGGATCATTTTTACACATAAAAATACCTCAAATTAATATAAATCAATATATTTTACATCCTAAATTCAGAAATATAAGTAAAATATGAGGAGATATACATACACAGACACACACACACACACACACACACACACACACACACACACACACATATATATATATATATACACTTTAAGCTAGCATCAACATTCCACACTTAGACTCATGCTCGTCCTCGAGCAATGGAACTAACAAATATACCCTCAATAACGTACATCTCAATTAATTTATACTCCACTAACAAGAACAAGACAACAATTTAAGCACTACTTTAATTTATACCCCACTAAGAAGAACAAAACAACAATTTAATCATCTCAATTTTCCTTCTCTTTTTCTTTTCGAGGTTTTCTTTCTTTTTTTCTTTTATCAACTAGTCCTTTTTTCTTTTTCAATTTTCTCTAGGGGTGTATTATTTTACAAAACAAGCCCACCTTTTTCCTTCTAATGATTTCACTCAAAAGGCACCCCACACTTAGTCCTTACTTCTTCTAATGCTTATTTTATAATTAATTGCCATAAGAGGTAATAGGATCAAAATAATTTCAATTAAGAACAAAATGGGTATAGGCTCAAAAGAGTTTACTAGGGATATATTTTATTTGTGATAAGCAATTAAGCTGAAAGGAAAATCAAGAAGGTCTAAAATTATTTTTCAAACCGAGCATCACCTTTGCTTCAACTCACATACCGGCAGGTTCTAGACTCAATCATAATAATATGGACTACACAAACCTCACATCACACATGGCATATGACTCACTAAGGATTGTTTCATTCCGACTCTCAAACAATGCAAGTATTCACGAAGACACAAGATACTAAGCATTAAGAATAAAGTGAATATAAGTCAAGAAAAAGAGACATAAGCGTCACAAAACATGCTATCTAATTTTATCAAGGCATCATGAATAATTTCAAAATATTGGGAAGATATTCCACATGCCAAAGCTTAAATATACTACTATAAAAGAAACCTAAGTTCATCACTATTCCTCCTTTTATTTCCTAATGTCCTTATCTACTCAAAAAAATAAAAAAATTATTACTCGATTCAAACTAAATGCCATGGAAAAGAAACGATGCACAATAAAAAGTTACGGGGAATTATTGCTACCTAAAGAAAAATAAAAGACATTTTTAAATTTTTCTACTTTTCGTCACCCCTTTTTTCTTTTAGTGTTTATAATTTTTTTTTATTGGAGCTTAATCTCTCAAGAAACTTGTCCACAAAATTAATTGTTGGGAAAAGTCCAAATTTTCCGATTTTTCATTCTTTTTTTAATTTATTTTTTACATAAAAGCTAGTATACTAAGAAAGAGTACTATAATTAAACTACGATCGCACAGAAAATCACCCTACAATCTCTTTACCACACACTTAAAATTGTTCAATGTCCTTAATGCACACTGTAAATAATAAGAGGGTAAAAAAGACTCCCTAGTAGGCCAAATACCGAAGAAATAGCAGCTTACAGGATACTCATACTTCTCTCAGGTATGATTCTTTGTGTGGGTACCTCACACGCAGTTTCAACCACCTACTCACTTTTGTACATGCCTATTGGCTTTGACTCCATGATCCTACTCCTACAAAATATAAAAATAATACAACAACGATAACCAATAAAAAATAAATAAACAATAGTAAAAAGAACAAGGAAAAAAATAGAATTGGGTTGCCTCCCAACAAGCGCTTGATTTAACATCGCGACGCGACACCATCACTTTCATTGTTTTTCCTTCCACTTTGAAGATATGAATTGCGCCCCTAATTTTGCATCAAATTTTCTATCACATTCCTAGGGCAATAGTGTAAAAATAAAGGAACCAAGCAATAGATATCACATCTTGCACTTCTTGGCCCTTAAGTGAGGAATGTCATTTTACCTCTTTGATATGGAAAATTTTAAAATATAATCACTTTGTTCCTCATCTATTGACTCCTCCATATACTCGACTGGATCAATTCACATGTTACCAGTCAAACACAATGTTGAAAAGTATTTAGAATGAGGTATAATACGCTCCAACTCTAAAATTGTATTATTTTTGACATCCTCAATTTTACACTCTTCGTCAACCTTGGCATCATTAATAATATTTTGGTCAAATAGTTATAGTTAGAATTCCTCTTTCTGCTCCACAAGCTGGCCAATATCCCCAAAAATTGGTTGTAGGGCATCAACTGCCTCAACCTTTTTATTCAATTGAGCCTGCGTGTCATGGATATCTGAGCCAAATTGGTCTATCTCTTGCTTGAACTCAATTCTTCCTTCTATCAGTTGTTCTGTCATATTTGAAAGACCATCACTGAGAAACTCATGAGATTTTATCAGTTGAGCTTGTTCCTCTAGCCAAGATTGGCTCACTATATCTGCTTCTTCAAAATAATTCTTTTGTGGGAACTCACTCTTTTCATTGAGTTAAGGTTCTTCTTGGAAATTGGCCATTGATTCGTCCATTTAATCCTAGAGTCTTTTGATCATTATGGCATCAAGAACTTGTTGCTCGGCTATTTGCCTCATCATCATGTTCTGTTGCTCGGTTGCTTGCCTCATCATGTCTATAATAGGAGCCACACATTCCATATCCTCCACTTTCTTTATCCTATCAAACTCATATACATTATAAGAAATATTATAATAAGAGGTCTCAGAAGGATAATAAGAATTAGGACAGTCATCCTAATGGCACCTTGACAATCATATACATTACACAATATTCCACTCATAAGATTGAGATTCACAATTTTTCCACAAATGTGATTCTCCACAATATGGACATGGATCACCAAAATAAGAATAAGCAATATTTGACAACTTATTATTCCAAGATGCTATGTCAATAAAGATAGTAAATGTTAACCTAAGATAAAAATAATAAAAAAGCTTGAATAGACAAAAAGTAAAAATCTAATCTAGTAGACAAGTTAATTCCTAAGTACCCGGCAACGGCGCCAAAAACTTGTTGCTCCCAAATCCACACGCAAGTATACATGGTCGATAAGTAATATAGGATTGTAAGTCCAGATATCGTACCCACAAGGACTTATGATTAACTATCAACTAAATTAAACCCAAACAATTAATCTACTGAAGCGAATTCTAAAGTATGGATATTTGATTAAAGATAATCTAGAGTAGTAAACTAAGAAACAAAGGAAACAAATTGCCGAATATTAGAGACGATTTCAATGAGAGACAATATTCTAGAGATATGGGTTAAGTTATAATCCCGCCAAGTTTTCCACTAAAATCGTCTAATTAATTTATCTGGTTTATTGGTTGACAGGGTTAATATTACTCGTAGCCTTCTCCCAAAGTACTACTCAACAATTCAAGCTTATCTAATACCTATATTCCCATGGGATTAGAATTAACAAGAACACATTTATAATTCATGTATAGTAACCAAGCAAGACGATTAGGTATATTCTCATCCTAACAGTAAATTTGCCCCCTCCCTAAGAGTTAAGATCTTTCTCTACTCAATCTTATATGCAATCTAGAATTCCATCTCCCGAGTTCAATCCTAGATTCATAGATAGTATTCAATTGGTGATCAAGCAATCAAATAATTAAGCGTAAGATTGAATAAATAAACCAATATGATAAAATAATAAGAACAATTCAAGTTTTAAATACAACGTTCATGTAGCACCCAAAACTCTAGAACTAATAAACTATGAGATTAAAGGAAGAGAAGAGAAGAAAAACTAGTTGGAAGCCTCCTCCAGGTGTGGTGTATGTTCCCCCACGTGAATTCTCCTTCAATGTATGTTAGATTCCCCTCAAAATATATTAGATATTTAAAATAATTTTAGAACTCCTTTTATACGAGTTCGAGGGGTCTTTGGCCGGAATAACCTTGTCCCGGGAGCACAAGGCAAGTTGTGTGGGTCCCATGGTATTTTCTATTAATAGGAGATCACTAAACCTTTTACCCTTTTTGCTCATTTGACTCTCACTGCAAAATTATCACTGTTCATCCATGTCCTAATATGCAAAATACAAAATTAGAGTCAATTTTCATCGTATATTACACATCTGGTAATTTCATACCTTTACTATTCTTTAATTTCGTACTTATTTTTCTTTTAATTGTTGGTTTTTAATTCTTCTTATTTTTATTTAATTTTAAATTAGGTTCCTTAATAATAACTAAATTAGGCATAACTAATTAGTTTGTATTAATTAATAGATATTTAGGGTTAATAATATAGATAATAATCGCTAAATGCATGCAAATTGAAAACCTAAGATTGCTGAGGCTGATTTTGACTTCTGCGACTGCGGTTGATTTTGCACGGTAAGTGGTGGGAAATTCTGCAGACAAAGGTCCAACTACTGCAGCCGTGCTACATTTCTCGCTGTCAGCGGTGCTTAGGTTCATAGAAGCAAATAACACAGGCCCGTGGCCGCAGTTTATTTTCCACAGTTAGCGTTAATATTTTCGCGGCTGCGCCCATTTTTCGCGGTCAGTGGTCCTATAAAATCAAAGGGTGGGTAGTCTGATCCCCATGCCTCTGCGGTCGCACTGCATTTTTCGCGATCAGCGGTACTCACTCCGCAACCGCACTTTATTATCCGATGTCAGTAGTCTATAGATCTTTTCAAGCACTGTTGATTGTTCTTCTATTTTTCTTCACTGCTTCTTCTAGCACCAAGGGCAACAGTCTTCCATTGATTATGTTTGCAGAAAATAGTTAAATCTAGAGGTGGCAGTGAGAAATAAAAAGGGAAAGTAGAGTCCTCCCAGGATAGGGGACAAGAACAAATTAAGTTAACTCGTGCAATACGGAAATCAATTGGGCAAATAAGGAAAATATTAGAGCTGTAGATAGAGCTGTATCACTCTTATAAGGGAGTGACTATGTCCCCTCCCCGAGAGGTCTCAGGGCGACTCAATACCCACACATATTCCAGATTTCTTGGGGAGATTTCATTTGACAGACGAGTCTACACCCCCAGTCTCTCCTACTTCTCCCGCTTCTTCTGTGACATTTGATGGCTCAGTTGAGAGTAGTGAGTCCTCAACTTCAGCCTCACCCACAACTTCGTCATCGACACAAGATCCCTAGATGTAAATGTCGAGGTACCGGATGACGGGAGAAGGGGTGATACCCAAACCAGAGGTATAGAAAGGATAAGAAACCTGGAGGTATGGCAATAGAGATTTGTCAATGAGCTGGCATACCACAAATTTTGGGAATGGTAGCCTCAAAAGTCACTTACACATAAGCTCCAGTTCATAGAGCGGGATCTTCTACCCCATTACTCCAATGTGAAGCAACAATTCAATGAAATAGTGGGATGGGAGTACTTCACTAGCAAGGTCCGGATGCTAATGAGCACCTAGTCAAGGAATTCTATGCAAACACCTCCCACATCAAAAAGGGCACAAAAGTGACTAAGGTGCGGAACCCGAAGGTTAAGTTTGATGGGAAGACGATCAATGATTACCTCAGATTCAATGATTAAGATGAGGCACTGTACTTAGAGAAAATGGCTATGGATGAGGCAGCCCGCCATTTGTTGGCATCACTACTGGCTCTCCCGGATACTACTCCAGCTTGGTTGGCAGTGGGGGTTCCTATCTTGAGGAACACCCTAAAATTTTAGGAAAAGGGTTGGGAGACCTTTATATGTAGCAAACTAGACCCTAATACTCATGACAGTGACATGCTGGTTTCCCGAGCAATTGTAGTGGCAACTATCATGGTTATGTTCCCTATTAATGTCAAGAATATCATGTCTAGGGTGATCACCAGAGTGGTCTTCGATAGTAATAGATTTTACCGCGTTCCAAACCTCATGTACTTTAAATATCATGAGGTAGAGAAAATGGATTATGATATCAAGGTAAATCCCAAGAAGCCCTTCTCATGGTACAACCTCCAGGGTCTTGGCAACCCCAAATTCAAAGGATCCAAGGGAAAATCTATTACTAGTACTGGCCACTTTGAAGGGCCAACAGTGGTAGTCACTACTTCACGCTTCCCATTGCCATACCGGATCCTGCCTCTGGACCATCTACTTCTATTGCATCCTCAGTACTCTCCTCCTCAGCATACCCGTTGATTGCTCATAGGTTGAACCAAACACTCTCCAGCATCAACAACTTGATGCAGGCAGCAACTTCTAGGCTGTCTGTGCTATCTAGTTCAGTAGCAGCCCAGTAAGTTCTCACACAGCCCCAGGTGCCAGCTTCAATGGAGGAGACCTTTAAGGAGCTTCTGGACAACCAAAATTTATCATGGATGCTCTGGTAGTTCAAGGTAGATCAATTAAGGAGCTGAGCAAGCAGACAAAGAAGCTGAAAAAGACTCGAGCCTCGAAGGAGTCGGTGAAGCAATTGAGGGTAGATGTGGAGAAGATGAAGTCAATTATCGACTTACCATTAGTGCTTTCATTGGAGGATCCAGTGCCAGCAGCTCTGGAAGAGCAGGTTCAAGAGCATGAGACCGAGGGAGAGCCCATGAGGAGGAGAGTGATGCCCTAGGTTGACGATGTGGAGATTGAGCTGGAGGATCCTGAAAGAGGTGCCTTAAGCCAGCCACAAGACCATCCAGGTAATCCAAGGACCTATCCACAGGACCCCATGCAGACATAGGACACATAGGGAGTTTTTTTTACTCTATAACCCTCTCTTTTGATCTTATTTTTGGTTATTTAGTATTAAGAAAAATGCTAGCTTTCATTTTAGGGGTTGGTACTATTTTCATTTGTGATACTGGGCTGTAAATATGACACTTATTGTTTTTCCTTTATTGTTATTTTTCATTTTTGGTATCGAGATAACTTTACCATTTATTTCACTTTTCGTTATTTTTCTATCTTGATTTGTACATCAAATTACTTTCTCATGTATATATTCATTCCCTGTTACGTACATTCGTCTAAATTCCCTATGGTACATATTTAGTTTACTTTATGTATTTTATTTCATAACTTCTTTTGAAATTTTCCTTAATAGCATAACTTCTTATTTCATTTAGTAGCTTCTTTTTCTGTTCGTAACTTTTTATTTTATAAATTTTTATGATCAATAAGCCTTTGGTTTTCTTAATGCCATGGTTCTTTCCAAAGGTGGAGTTTGTGTGAACCGAGTGGCTCTTCCCGATGATGGATGGCATGAAAATTTTCTTAAGGGTTTAAGTCTGTCTTCTTTTTGTTTTTGGGTAAGTATTAGCTAGTGAACAATAGTGCCTCTGACAAACCGTCATTTTGGCCTAACATATTTACCTTTGACCTTATAGTTAAAAATAAATTAGTATGTATATGATGGTAATAGTTGTGACCTTGAGACTCTTGTGTTGAATAAGCAATCATCAAGTGGTTTTGTAGAACCATTTGCATTGCTCAAATCTTAGCTAAGGTTGTTGTGAGCCCCCGACTCTATCTCTTTAGTAATCCTATAGCTTGTGTAGTGAGGTATTGATTTGCAAGTCCAAGTCCTATGCCAATAAGTCTAGAACTTGCCCTGAATGTTTGTCTAAGCGAAATCCTAAGTATAGCTCGGCTTTTTATAAGCTCTCCTTGATCCAAATTGAGACTTGAAAACATCCATATTCCACCAAGAATGATATCCCTTGTAAACCCCGTTGAGCCATAGCCCTTATTATTTCAATAACTATGATACAAACCTTTATCTGTTTTAAAATAATCCTCTCTTAGCACCCGATATTTCCTTAGCACAATGCGAAAGCATAAGTTTGGTGGGAGAGATGAGGAATGCAAAAGTGATAATATACAAAATGAAGAAAATAGAAGGTAAAAAAAAGGAAAGAAAATTCATAAAGTCAAAAAGAAAGTGAACAATGCGAAAGAAATGAAGAGATTCAATAAAAGCAAAGATGAAAGGCTGGGAAAGACTAAGAAGGAGAAAAAGGATTGACATGAACAAAGAGTGACAATGTGTCTCTCTAGCCCCATTTGAAGAATTAAATGACTCAAAGAGTCAAGAAAATGTGAGCCAAAACGAAGAAAATAAAGTGCTTAAGGAAAGGTTAAACCTTCATAATACCAATATATCATACCCTTAACCAAAAGCCTTCATTACATTCCTGCAAAAGCGCTATATGATCTTGAGTTGAGTAGCTTACATTAGTGGTGATTCACATAAGGGGAAATCTTATGGTACGTAGAGTCGGACTTGTGACCTTCCTTTGAGAGAGATGAGTATGTTTTCCAAAATCCTCATTCTGAGTGCTTCAAATCTAGAAGTGAGGTTTGCTTGTGGATAGTTGAGGAGTATGAGTTTGGGTTCCACAATGACTAATGTAGTAGAAAGAGTTTCCTTGATGAGTTGAGTCAACTTTTGATACTTTTGTGTCGCACTAAAGCCATGGTGCTAGAAAGGTTGAATGATGCATTTTAGTTGAGGGTAATTTTTAATCCCAATTGATACTAGATGGGGTCACTTTAGAACAACTAAAAGTTTCCTTTCTTTATCTTGAGGAGGCGAGAATTACTTTGTCTGCTTGAGGACAAGCAAAAGCTTAAGTTTGGGGGAGTTGATAACTAGGGATTCTAGCCTATTTTATGCTTTTTTTTTCTTAGGATTTGGATTAAAAGTATGTACAAGTATTCCTGAAAGCTAAGTATTTGTGCTTGTTTGCAGTATTTGATCAAATAGAGACAAGAAAGTCAAAACCAGCTCATATAGAAGTGAAACCTGCACAAATCAAAGCCGAGTCAAATGAGCGCTGACAGCAAAGAATCTGACACGAACGCGGAGAATCCACCTTTGAGGTGGTCTTATTTATGCTCTCAACAGTGGCAACTTCAAAGAGTGATGTTTTGGGCTTAACACGTCACTGCTGCATGCGGTGAAATTGTACGGCAGCGGTCTGGTTACTGCCCTTACCGGAAGAGAGAAAGAGAACAAAATTTGGAGCTTAGATCGAGGACAGTGGTCCGCGCTTATATTTCGCGGCTGCGGTAGTCCAAGCATTGATGCAGTCTATTTTTTGTTGTCAGCTGTATCCTCGTAAGGGCA